>CM053144.1:163351670-168351670 GCA_028571685.1 Heterohyrax brucei
TGAATCACCCCCTCTAAGCAACTTTAAAGGCTTTTACCCTACAAAATGATTTATGACGGTGATAACGACTATTCTAACAGAAGAAAGCAACCCAAAGTAGTCCTACAGATTGAAACTATTTCATTAATTTGTTGGGCATGGCATGACTATTTCAAACTCAGATTAATTTCAACATTTTACAGTTTTGTGGAAAAATAACATTTATTCTGATGTCTGAGTTACGTATAAACTCAGCATACTACCCGATTATACTCAACAGACAGAAAGTGGTCAGAATTTATGGTAAATCACATTATTTCTAGCTCTGTCTAAATTTAATGTACTTAAAAATCCTGGATCTTCCTGTGTTAAATTTATTCCTAAGTATTATATTTTTTGATGCTATTGTAAAATGAAATTTCGTAAAGAAAATAGAGGCAGTACGGTAGAACAGTCTCACGCCTTGCCCTACCAAATCAATACACCTATCCGGCTCTATACCCATGTTCTTCTGTACACTCTCCTGCAACAAGTGAGGAAGTGTTTCCTCTCCTTTCAAAGGCTTGTCCTTTTGTGTAGTCAAGGTCCTGACCAAGAATTACTACTTTTTTCAATGACTTCTCATCTTCCTTCCCTCTCTTATGAACACTAATAACTAAAATAACAGCACAGTATACTTTTTTATATTTTAAAAAACAAACACAAAATTACTTCTTTAATTCCTTCATATACTTCTGGCTTCTACTCCATATTGGCTTCTTTTCAAGTGAGAAGTTTTTTTTTCTCCATCTTTTTTCAAAATTATTTTTTATTGTGATTAAGTGAAAGTAAACAATTCAAATTAATTCTGCATGCCCACCTGTCTGCAGTTCATTCTGCTCTCCCTGTCCCGTGACAGCATGCTCCTCCCCTCCATTCTATTCTTGTTAAATGCCCTTAACAAGCTCCTGTCCCTTCCTCTCCCACACTCTTCTCTTCCATCTAGAAAGAGACTAACAGGACATCATCCTGTAAATGTATACAGCCATAAAGTACACACACCATATGGTTACACTGTGTCCCCGAGTACAGTCCATTATTGCCCAAAGTTGACCTCAGTAGTGTTTTCAAGTCAGGGGCTGCAGTAGGTCTAGGCACCATGCTCCCAGGGGATCCCCCGGGCCATGGGACCATCAGTTGTGGTCTTTTAGTAGAGTTCTTGAGCTGCACCCTGCTTTTTCTTGTGTTCCCACAGGGACTCAACATTGTGTGCCCCATCATGGCTGTCTCTGGTGGTGGCTAGGCACCATCGGGTTCTTCTGGTCATACGTTGACCATTCACATGGGTCCTTCTGGCTCCTGAGCTCTCTTTTCCTAGTGTCTTCGTTGTTCTCGGTGATCATCTGTTCTGGATGAGTTGGAACCATTTGGTGAATCTCAGATGGTAGCTTGCTAGCTTTTAAGATCCCAAATGCCCCTCACCAACATGGAGTGCAGAAGAGTCTTAGCAATAGGCTAGGTATGCCAATTGGCCTCGACGTCACCCAAGAACATGGTTCCCAGATCACGCACCTGCTACTCTATCCTTGCAATATTGGATTGAGATTAGAAGAGCTTTCAGTTTATGGTAAAGCCCAATTAAGCTGATCTACTTTCTGCTGTGTGCTGTCACTGCTTTCACCCAGCCAAATTTCTATCAACCATCTAATCTATGACCAACCCTCTTCCTTGCTCCCCACCCTTGTAGCCATCAAAGAGTCTTTTCTTCTGTATGTAAGTTTGTTTTTAAGTCCTTATAGCTTGGGTCTCATACAATATTTATTCTTTTGCCGCTGACTGATTTCACTCAATACAATGTCTTCCAACTGAAACCCGGTTATGAGATGCTTCCTAAAATCATCATCGTTCTTTATCATTGCATAGTATTCCACTGAGTATAGGTACCACAGTTTGTTTATCCATTCATCTGTTGATGAGCATCTGAGTCAATTCCATCTTTTTGCTATTGTGGACTGTGCTGCAATGAACATTCATGTGCATGTATCTGTTCATGTGACAGCCTTTGTTTCTGTAGAATATATTCTGAGCAGTGGGATTACTGGATCCAATGGTATACCTATTTCCAGCTTTTTAAGGAAGCGCCAAATTGCTTTCCAAAGAGGTTGTACCATTCTGCAATCCCACCAGCAGTGTAGGAGAGTTTCTATCTCTCCACAGATTCTCCAGCATTTGTTGTTTCGTGTTTTCTGGATTATGGACAACCTTGTTGGGGTGAGATGGTATCTCATTATAATTTTGATCTGGATTTCCGTGACACCTAATGATTGTGAGCATTTCCTCATCTGTCTTTTGGCTGCCTGGATGTTCACTTTGGTGTAGTGTCTGTCCAACTCCTTTGCCCATCGCTTAACTGGATTATTTACCCTTTTCTTGTTGATATTTTGCAGTACGTTGTAGATCATGGAGATCAGATGTTGCTCCAACAGGTAGTTGCCAAATATTTTTTCCCATTCTGTAGATGGTCTTTTAATTCTTTTGATAAAGTCTTTGGACGAGCAAAAGTGTTTGATTCTTTGTAGTTCCCATTTATCTATTTTCTCTTCTACTGATCATGCTTTGTCAGTTTTTGAAGTCTGTCTAAAATGCACATTAGAACTTTCACTGTTGACCGTATCAAATGGAAGTTTTTAAAAAGCAAACTATATATCCATCTCTTGTTCCTCTGCCACCTCAAAATCATTCAAATCTGGCTTCCAGCTATACCAGTCCAAGAAACTGCCTCTCTCAAGCTACTGATGGATGATCTCTAGGATGCCAAACCCAACAGCCATATTTCTACCTGCATCGTTTGGCACCCATAACATGATGTAATATACATTCCAAGTTTCCTTCGAAACACTCTAGCTGCATTTCTTAGTCACCTTCCCAGAGGGCTTTCGGTTTACTCAACTTAAAAATGTTCAGTGTTACTCAGGCTTCTATTTCTCAACTATTATTACACTTCCATGGTCTCATCCTTATTGATTTCATCTATTTCCATGGCTTTAACTATTGCTGGTAAACCAGCAACCTCCAAAATGACATCTTTAAGCTCCTCAAGATATGTTCATCCTCTCTGGAGGAAGTCTACTTGACACCTTCACCTGACCATCCCACAGGCATCTAAACACTTTAATGTGCAAAAGAGAATTCATCACCCTGACTAAAAAACAAAAGTAGCAAGCAAAAACACGTCACATTCTTCTGCCAGTCATTTCCAATAATGGCAATTTCCAGCAACATCCTTGTAGTAACTTTTCTGTTACAACCCAAACTCGTTAATCACTATGGACAAGGCTGCTGTCCCTGCCACTCTCTTCTTGCCCATAATGACTCAGCTTTTCATTTCCTCAGACACATTAAGCTCTTTACAGCTTCAAGCCCTATAAACTGCTGCTTCCTTTGACTTCAAACATCTCATTCTGCCTTATGTTTCCTCTGAGAGGCCTTCTCTTACCACCTAATTAGGTTCCCATAGCTTCCCCATGCTCTTCTACTGTACACAGTTCTTTTGCTTTTTAACAC
Source organism: Heterohyrax brucei (assembly GCA_028571685.1). Lineage (NCBI taxonomy): Eukaryota > Metazoa > Chordata > Mammalia > Hyracoidea > Procaviidae > Heterohyrax > Heterohyrax brucei. Next base: position 163,355,193 of record CM053144.1, read on the forward strand.
TAGCACAAGTTACAATCCATGAAGGCTGGGAACATGTCTCATTTTTCACTACCACGGGTATACACTGAGTACAGGAAGTGCTAGCCACTAAGTATTTACTAAAGATATTAAAAACTGATTTGAGAAGTATTTTTAGAATTTTGTGAAATGAAATTTCAAAGTGAAACTTATACCAGGGAAACATGGGAAATGACAAGTCTTATCATTTCCTTCAGTCCTGGTGGCACTGTGGCTAAGAGACTGGCTGCTAACCAAAAGGTCGATGGTTCAAATCCACCAGCTGCTCTTCAGATATCCTATGGGGCAGAGTCAGAATCAACGTAACAGGAACAGGTTTGGCTTCTTGGTATCATCTATTTGAAATCCTCACTGACCACACACCTTTAAAAGACAAAGCACCATGGACCTTATAACCCTTCCATTAGTTTCCTATTGTAGGTAGTCACAATATCCCCCAAAGAATGCAAAAGAAACCAATTCCAATGTCAAAATGGTGATGTCACTAACCACAGCAGAGGGCTCCTTTCTTATGGGTATATAATTGGGATAGAGCAGCCATCCCTATACACTGATACTTTCATTTGAGTCAGAACACACGAAATTTCACTGTAATCACTTCATATCAGAAGTGGGAGCTAAAACCTAGATATTAAATAATTTATTTGGTCAAGGTCACAAACCAATACTAGAACTTGTCTCCCATGTTTACTGCTTCTTACACCAACCTCTTTCTACAGCTGGGTCAAAATGCTTACCATGAGTTTATAAAATCTAGTTTCAGAATCTAGCTCTGATTGGCTGATTAAAAAAGACTAAAGTTACTACTATATGAACCTGAAAGATAAATTTCACAAGTAAATATGATGTTACTGAGTCATTAACTATGACTTCTTTTATAAACAACATGACATGTTTTTCAGCTGTGTACAGGAAAGTGTCTGACTAAGGCAAGATTATTTTTTAAATTTATTACCATTATTTTAGCGACTCAAATTTACAATAAAAAAATCACTGTGTCAGAACAATCTGACATTTCCTCTTATTAAGTTTATTATTTCAGTGCTTAAATAAAGCTCTACTTCCCTATTTTAAACCCATCACTAAGAAACATATTTTTTAATTGAGTTGAACAAGTCTGAAGAGAAGACAAAAAGGTTTATGTTTTTGTTGTTGTCACTTTCTCCCCATTAAATGTGTGTTATTCAGATATTCTACTAAGTTACTGTTCAACACAAAGAAGATTTTCAGTGTGATTAACAGGGTACATTGCTTATAATCTGCAATAAGAGAACAGTTAGTACCAAAAGCTTTCATCAAACTATTATACATTCAAAGTTCATGCAGAGCTTTAAAACTTTTCCCCAAAAAGTGGTTTTAAGTAAAGGCTAAGAAAGCATGCTGGTTAGTGAAATAAATACCTCTCCTAGTCTTTTTTTTTAAAAAAATAAAGCAATTTACTTCTGGAAAAGGTGAGTTTAAGCCACAACACTGAATATTTTCCTGTTTAGCAGATAGTAAAATTTCTCATGAGTAAATCCCATGAGGCAAATATTTCTCCTCTGAGACATTTTCCAGGAAACCCTGGTGGCAGAGTCCTTAAGAGCTATGGATGCTAACCCAAAGGTCGGCTGTTCAATTCCACCAACTGCTCTTCAGAAACCCTATGGGGCAGATCTACTTGGTCCTATGGGGTCACTGTGCATTGATGGCTAACCAGACTTGATGGCTGTGGGCTTTTTGGGATAGCCAAGAGGTTGGCAGTTAGAATACACTAGGGGCTCCAGGGAGAAAAGACCCAGCGATATGCTCCCATAAAGACCAGAACCTAGGAAACCCTATGGGGCAGTACTACTTTGTCACATAGGACTGCTGAGTAGAAATCAACTTGACAACATGTAATAATAGATCTGCTCCCGAAAGTTCTTCAGTGGCCCAAATAATCAAGCGCTCAACTACTACCCCAAAGGCATGTAGTTCAAACCCACGCAGAGGCTCCTCAGACAAAAGGCCTGACAATCTGCTTCTGAGAGGTCACAGGCTTGAAAATCCTACAGAGCATTTCTACTCCGCATACATGGGTTCACGGTGGGTTGGGATCAACTTGATGGAACATAATTTTACCAAGCGGTAACTCTACTGCCTTTATGTCTTCAAAAACAAACCCTTGAACTCTGAACAGGTTTTATTCTGCTATTCCAAAACAAGTGTCATGGACATACCTTAAGACATCTGCTGGCTGTAGCAATGTAAAAAAAATTGCATCTGAGTGCACTCAAGATACCAAAAGGATGTTCTTATTTCTCTTAAGTAGCTGTGTTTCAAGACTACTTTACGCATAAAACTATTCACTAGGCAAAGGAAGAAATCCATATACAACTCAGGATCAAATAATTTAAAATCTCCACTCTTCACGAGAACCATACGCAAATCAAGAACAGGCTGAACCTTATTCCTCCTGTTGCTCCTCAACCACACATACACTGAAGGTAAGAAGGCTGAGGTGCAGTGTGGCCTCGTGGTAAGGGAGAGATACTACTTGTTAACAAGTCACTTAACCTCTATGACTATCTAGTTCCAAGTTAATAAACAAAAATGATACCAACTTCACAAGGTTGTTGTTAATGATCAAATAAGCTCCTGCATAAAAACTCTCTGTCTCCTTAACAAGAAAATAACAGGCACTAAATAAGTGCCAGCTCCTTTATACTTCAGTTCTGGGCTCTCTGTTCTTTGTTCTCTGCACTTGTTACTCCCGATGACTCAGCCCTCTCATGACTTTTATTAACAAGTGCTGAGGACTACTCTATCAATCAAAGGCCTGATGTATCTGTGTGTGCCCACTATGCGAGCTGCTTTGAGAAAAAAATGTGAACAAGGGGCAACACACTGTCCCCTGCCCCAACACACCTGAGTGAGGAACACAGAGGAAGACACCCTAAATAACTGGATTTCACTGTAAGAACCATCACCCGAGGTGGACACATCAGGGGGAGCTAGTCTGTCTCCACCCATTTCTGGCTATCTTGTGGAGACTGGCACTGCCATCATAAAATAACTGAAATTTAACTCACCATTATCTCTTTAGCGGGGAAATAAAAAAAGAAAATCAGGCCCTCTTCCTGCCCCTTTTCTAACTGTGAGTGGTGTCTTGCAGAATTATTCTTGTCCCCTTCTTCCCTCACCTAAATACTGTCAGGTAACCTAGGCTTATTAAGCACCAACTCATAATTTCTCTGGCTCATCTTCTGTCCCACTGGCACCACAGAGCCCCAGTCAGAGTTTCTCAATCTCACACTGTTGGCATTTAGAGCTGAATAATTCTTTACCGTGGGAGATGTCCTGTGCACTACAGGACGTTTCGCGGCATCTCTGGCTTCCACTCACTAGCCCCGGGTTAGGACAAATATGTTTCCAGACACTGCCAAATGACCCCTGCGGGGCAGAGGGGAGCAATTCCCCCATCTTCCCCCCTGCATACTTGAGACCCACTGGCCCAGTTCCTTACCACTGTGCATCTGAAACTGAGATTCAGTCCTTGAGTTAGTCTCTAGTTTCTTCCCTCTTAACTCCTGTGGCACAGACAAAGGCCTCCTAAATCACTGCTGTTATGAGTCATTTCTGCTAACCTTCAGAACTAGTTCAGCGCTCTCCACCTAGCCTTCATAATCTGACCTGAATCTACTGATTCAATTAAACATTATCCTACAAAGCACCTCACACAGTGGCTACCCTGTAGTCCTTCACTAGCTTACACCTGCTCGTTCAGTTGCTCTGCTATTCTACCGTTGTCACTCTGGTTTTAGAGGCTGTTTACCCAGCACTTGTTCCAGACTACTGCCAAGAGCTGCCTCCTTCAGTCTATAGTCCCTCCTCTACTCAAAAACTTTTTTAAAAAGTCAAATGCTCACTGGGTCTCCACTGTTTTAGAAAATGAACTCTCCAGCTTGTTGTGCAGTCTGTGGCGACACGCTCTCTCTTTTAAACTCTGTTTTCCATTACCCCCGATGTATTATCTACCTTAACTTCAACAAAACCTAACTATCTGTCAGTCCTCGTCATGGCACACTGCAATTTCCATCTTGTTTTTTCTGCATCTGAATGTCCTTTTCATCCCATCTCCACTCCACTCTGAATTCCACCAGAATATGCAGTCAAGCAGCTTTTCTTGATCCTACCTCCTTTGTGTTTCTCTTACACTATGTACCGATGTCCTCTGGCATTCACATCCTACCCTAGGTTACACTTGTGTTATCCTTTCACTTACAAGGTCCTTGAAAACCGACTCCCTTTTAACACCTTGCAATGCCTAGCCCAAGTACATAACTCAACATATTTTATTTGACCCCCAGAATTTCCCACTTAGAAAGCAATGGAAGACTGTTTTCAGACAATCCCAAACTCCCATATTCCAAAGCCTGTATTCCCCCTTCGTCTTGCACGTCTATGCCTTAGGCTGATCTATAAGCCATTTAGCTTTCTATTTAGTATACATTACTTTCAGAGTTCTGCTTCAGGGAGTTCCTACAGCTCCAACTTGTAAATGAATCCTGAATATTTATGCTATTTAAGCTCTACTTAATATAGAAAGGAAACCCCAGTGGTATAGTGGTTACCTGCTACGTCTGCTAACCGAAGTGCTGTCTGATAACCAACAGGTCACCAGGTCAGATCCACCAGGCACTCCTTGGAAACTCTATGGGGCAGTTCCACTCTGACCTCAGGGTCACTATGAGTCGGAACTGACTTGATGGCCGTGGGTTTGGGTGTTCTTTTTGTTTCATATAAAAAGGCAACTGCAATTTATTTTCAATGATAATAATGCGAAAGATAAAAAATAATTTGGATTGTATTAAACACACTTTAAGGAAAGGTTACTTCTAATCTATCTTAAACAATACATTCACAGTCCTCAAGCCTTTGTGCATCATTAAAATGAAGACGGTTTATTTCAGCTCCTCTCCCACTCCAAAGGCATGAACTAGAGCACAGATTTCTCCGTATTTGTCATTCCTATGACCTGAAGGTATTTTTTGTTATTTCTATAAAAAAGTGCTATCATTAATGAGCATGTTCTGACCAGACCTCTTTCTGTAAAGTCTAGCAAGACAAGGAGAAGAATCCAGTACTCCACACTACCATCACCACTCTTTAGCAGGCGTCAGCTAATTATATGACCAGTTTTGTTTCTGAGCTAAGTTCTTTTTTTCCACCATTTTCAAAGGGTTGTAAAACCAAATAAAACAAGAAAGAATATGCAACCAAACTGAAAAATCAAACCCACCGCCATCAAGTTGATTTCAACTCATAGCAACCCTATAGGACAGAGAACTGCTCCATAGTCTCCAGCAAGCACCTGGAGGATAGAAACTGCCAACTTTTTGGTTAACAGCCTTAGCTCTTATGCACTATGTCATCAGGGTTTCTGAATATGCACAACAGAGACTGTAAGGAGCCAGTGAAGTCTGAAATCCTTACCATGTGGCCCTTTTCAACAAGCCTGTCAACCTCTGGGCCCAGCATGAATTTGCGGCTCTTTATCCATGTTGGACTGCTACACAAGACATCCAACTTTTCCCCCAAGATTTAGAAAAAAAGCAATACGAAATACGTAAGATTACGCAAAAAGATAAAGGTCACTCAAGTCAGTCATAGTTACTGTAAAGCTAACTTCTAAAACAGGCCCGTGTGTAGGCATTTTTATTTCTTCATAGAATTTTCAGTAGCATGAACTTAATTCCCATTCTACAGATGAGCATACTTACTACAGAGCTGTTATAGACTGATTTATGACCCCCCCAAGATACCTGCTGTATATCTTAACCTCTGGAAATCCTGATGGCATAGTGTTTTAAATGCTATAGCTGCTAACCATAATGCTGGCATTTCAAATCCACCAGGCTCTCCTTGGAAACTCTATAGGGCAGTTCTACTCTGTCTACAGGGTCAGTAAGCAGCCAGATCCACATAGGTTTGGTTTTATTTTAACCTCCATGCCTGTGTGTAATAATCCCATTTGAGAATGGGTTGAGAAGACTTCTAAGTAAGACCTTAAAGTGGCCACATGGTTTCTGCTTTTTCCATTAGCTGTAAAATGCAAGAGGAAAGAGACAGACTTAAAAATGAACTGTACAAAATGAAAACAGAACTTAAAGACTTGGAAAATTCTGTTGTACAAACTAAGGCTGTGTGTCCTAGATGGTTCACCATGGCCATGACTACACAAGCTTCTGTTAAATGGATTAAGCCTGTGACTGATGGATCTAACCAACACATTCAGTCTGTAACACTCCACCCTTTGGTCTCCCAAAATTCATGTCCTTGGAATGTTACTGACTGAATTATGTCACCTATCCCTAATACGGAAACCCTGATGGCATGGTGGTTAAGTGCTACACTTGCTAACCAAGCGCTCCTTGGAAACTCTATGGAGAAGTTCTACTCTGTCCTACAGGGTCACCAAGAGTCAGAACTGACTTGACGGCAATGGGTAGGTAGTAGCACCACCCTACATAAATCTTAATCTGTATGCCGATGTTTGGAAACCCTGGTGGTGTTGTGGTTAACTGCTATGTATGCCAACCAAAAGGTTGGAAGTTCAAATCTGCTACGCATTCCTTGCAAACACTATGGAACAGTTCTACTTTGTGCTATAGAGTTGCTGTGAGTCAAAATCGACTCAAGGCAATGGGTTTGGATTTATGTCTGTGGTTATAATCCCACACAGGGATGGGTTGTCTTTGCTCTGCTAATGAAGAATGGTGTAGGGTGTATCTTGAGTCAATCTGTTTAGAGACAAAAAGATTCAACACGAGTGCAGCAGCAGAGATGAGGAAAGACATGCTAAGCTACATGAACACTGCCCAACAGCAGAAGCTCAAAGACACAAAGACTTTCCTCAAGAGCCAACAGAGGGAAAGGCTTCCCCTAGAGCCTCCTAAGCTGTGTAAAAAGCAAAGTCTGTCTGTTAAAGCCACCCATTTATGGTAAGTCTGTGACAGCAGCACTAGAAAGCAAAGAGTGAAAGTTGCTGGCCTCAAGCCACAGTGCTAGTTAAGAGCCAAGTGGGGTCAAGAACCCATGTCTCAAAACTGTAGAACATTTCACCATACCTATGCATCTGACTTCAAGTTCTGGAGATCTGGCTTAGATCAATATCAAGATGAAAGCTTCAAAACTGTTCTTGATACGCTCTTACAGTGATGAATCATTAAACAGAGTAACATTAATGCTCACCACAATCAAAGATAACAACTTACAGGAGGCCTTGTATTCTAAAAACAAATACAATAAAGGCAGCTTAAAACTTACTCTGCTTGCCCCTCACTACTCAAAACCTAATTTACTACTCAAATCCTAATTCCCAATCACAAGTTCTCCAAATACTACCCCAAACCAAAAAACCAAACCACTGTCGAGTCTGGTCCCACTGATAGTCCAGTTTATATCAATCACAGATTCTACAGATAACTAACAGTGCTTTTCACGTCTGTTGTAAACCTCACGCTCAAAGTTTGAATTTTGTAACTGCCCTAAGGCTTAGCCTGTAGCTGTGACAGGGGCTCAAACACAGCAACGACTGTGAGGTGGTGCAGGACCAGGCAGTGTTTCTCTGATGTACATAGGGTTGCTATGAGTCAGAAGCCAGGATGGTGCAGTGTCTCTCTGCTGTACACAGAGTCACTATGAGACAGATGTATCTCGATGACACCTAACAGTGACAAGATTTTGCTGACCTTTGAAAACTAATTATTTGATTCTTAAAACCTTTATAACAACTGCCCAGTTAATTCAAAGATTTGAAAAGAAAAACACATTTTATCTATACTACCCCACTCTGCAAGATTCCATCTGCAGGTTACAAAGCTCTAGAATTCAAAGATGAGGTAACAACCCAAGGTCCTGCATCAGAAGTTGCTTTTTCAAAGGTGAAAAACCCAGACTCCAAGGGACAGCAGAGATGAAAGACTCCGGCTCTCCACAGGCAATATTCGGATCCTCCACCCACACCGTATCTTTGCATCTGAGTTTTGTCCTACAGAAGCAACACCCCACCCCACCCCTCAACCCCCACTACCTCTCAGTGAGTGTGGGCCTCCTGAGCACCTGCGGCCGCCTGTCCGCAGGGTGGGAGCCCAGGGGGATCCTGCCACCGAAGGCCTTTCTGGGCACAGCAACCACTCCCACCCCTTGAGGCTGGCGGCCAAAGGCCCGAGCCCGCCGCCGACCGGCTGCCTCTCGGCGGCTGGCCCACCGCGGAACGCGGAGGAAAGGGAGGACGGCGGTGTTACCTGAAGGACCACCTCTTTGGGCAGCTGCGCGGCCCGGAACAGCTCCAGCACCCTCCCGTTGGCGGCCACCTTCTTGGTGCTCTCGATGTCGCAGTAGGAGAAGAGATCCGAGTAGTATTTCTGCTCCGCATCGCTCAGCGTTAAGCCTTCCATCTTCGCCTCTGGCTCACGGCCGCCCCGCCCCGCCCCGCAGGCAACAACGGGGCCCCGACCCCGGGACCCCGGGGCGGCGGGGGCTGCGCGCGGCCTCGCGGCCCGGCCTCCTCGGCCCCCGCGGCCGCCGGGCGCCCAGGTCCCGGCCTCGCGTGCGTCGGGTGCGCCCGAGCCGCAGGGCCCCGAGGTCTCGAGGAGGGGTCCGACCGGGCTCAGCACGCCGCTGCCTGCGAGGGCCCGCGCCGCCCGACCCTCGGCGCGGCGCGCGGCTCCGGCTCTGCGACCGCAGGATGGGAGCGGAGAAGGAGACGGGGGCTGCGGCGGCGCGGGACACAGGCCGATTCGGCTACCGCCGCCGCCGCGGGTTCGAGTCTCCCCGACTCCCTGCCGCTGCCCCCCGCCCCCGACTTCCCGCCTCGGCTTCCCCTTCCGTCCACGCCCCCGGAGCGGCAGCACTTCTCGGAAAGTTATGGGGTTTCGAGTCTAAAGTTTCGGGGGCTCAGGGTTGAGGGCGGCCGCCGCTCCGCCTTCCTCCGCCGCCATTGACTGCGCCCCGGCCCGGCCCCCTACGCGCCCGCACCGACACTGACAGCGGCGGCCGCGCTCCAGACCCGGATGTGAGGCCGGGAGGAGAGAGCGCGAGAGGGAAAAAGAAACACCCACCGCGCTGGCTCGGCCACTCCCGGGAGAGGGCGTCCGCAGCGCCCTCTGGTGGCCGGAGATCTGCGCCGGCTGGACGAGCGGGGACCACCAGGAAGCCCGAGTGGGAGGGTACCACGTACAGCTCATTCAGAACAGGAGAGCTTGTAGGGATTGCACTCTGGATGGTTTTGAAGCTTCCGGCACTAAGCAATTACTGAATATTTATTTGAAGGAGAGAACCGTGTTCAGGTTATTATTGCAAAAAGTTTGTTCTTTTTGATGTCAGGTGTTACTGAGGATAAATTTAATCTCTTTGTATTTGCTCCAAAGCCCATTGAGCATCCATTTGGAAACTTTTGTCATATGAACACAAACACCAAGACTTAACACACTCTTGTCGCCAAGCCATGTTTACCGAAAGAAAAAAAAAAATGTTGCTGAAGAGAGGAAGCAACTGGCAAATTTTTTCTCTCTGTACAAGGTTTTTCTGCACACTGGAAGGGTATAGTGCTATACATCGCCCCCCCACAATAAACCCATGCGGGTCCTGGGTAGGCCACAGGAAATCCCCTACCTCTGATTTCCAGCATTGTTCTAACTTTCACTAAACCTGGGAGAAATATTTTTAAGTTACCTCAAACAGAATATCTTAATACGAGCTTAACAAGCAAAGAGATCACTTTGAGGAGCAAGGTGCATGTGACCTAAGCCATGGTATTTTCAATCGTTTCATGCATGCAAAAGCAAGTCAATGAATAAGGAAGATCAAAGACGAATTGATGCTTTTGAAACATGGGGTTGGCAAATAATACTGAACAAGTTTGTCTTGAAAGAAACACAGCCGGAGCACTCCTTGGCAGTGAGGATAGTGAGGCTGCGTCTCACATACTCTCGACACATTATCAGGAGGGGCCCTGAAGAAGCAGTTCATGCTTGGTAGAGGGTCAGCAAAAAAAGTGGCAGACTCTGGGTGAAATGGATTGATGCACTGGCTGCAACAGTGCGTTCAGACATAGTAACTGTTGTGGGGATTACACAGGTCTATGCAGAGTTCTGGCCTACGCAGGGTTGCTGCGACTTGAAATGAACTCGATGGCACCTAACAACAAGAGTTTGTACTTAGCAAACATGTAACATTTCAAAGACAGATGAATAACAGAAATACCACAAGTGGACGGCTAAGGCAGAATTATAGAGAAGGTTTTCAGTTTGGTTTTGTATTGTGTATCTTCTAGAGATGTTTTGCTCTCAGAGTGCTGATCGGGTAAGTGGCCTGTTTCAACTCACAGCAACAGTGTGTGCAACAGAATGAAACACTGCTTGGTCCTGCATCATCCTCGCAATCATTGCTGTGCATAAGCCCACCACTGCAGACAACAGGTCAGAGGAGGGAGTTATTACATGTTCACCATCTTTCATCTGTCTTCTCCAAATTCCAAGAGCATTGAAAAAGTCCAAAGTTTTCTTGTAACTCTGTTAGCAAAACCTGCTCTGACTTGAACTCATTTGTAGGCAAAATCTTCAGTAATACTCACATGAAGCTATTTATAGTCTTTATATATGCCACTTAGTGTCAATATTTATTGATTTTATTATAGACTCTTGTGGGAATGTTACTTACAGATATCCTAGAGCTCTGGTGGAGTACTGGTTAAGAGCTTGTCTGCTAATCAAAAAGTTGGCAGTTGGAAATCAAGGCCATTCACACCAACTGATACATGCACACAAATGTTTATTGCAGCACAGTCCTCAGTAGCAAAAAGATGGAATCAACCCAGATGCCCAACAGCAGAGGAATCAATAGGTAAACTATGGTATATATACTCAATGGAACACTATACAATGATAAAGAACAACGATGATTTTAGGAAACATCTCATGACCTGGTTTCAGCTGGAGGACATTATGTTGAGTGAAAGTAGTTAGCGATAAAAGGACAAGTATTATATGAGACCCCTATGATAAGAACTTAAAAACAAACTCATGCATAGGAGAAAAGACTCTTTGACAGCTGCAAGGATGGGGAGGGAGGGAGGCCGGGGTGGGGGAGGGTTTAGATTTCATAGATAATAGAAATTTGGTTGGGTGAAATCTGTGACAGCACACATTAGAAAGAAAATCAGTATTAACTGGGCTTCAACATAACATGGTTACTCCTCCCATCTTAATCCAATATTACAAGGACAGAGTAGCTGGGGCAGGGGGCCGGAGACCATGCTGTCAGGAGAAACTGAGGCCAATTGGCCCAACTAACATTTTGCTAAGGGAGCCTTTTGCACCCCACATTAGTGAATGGCGTCCAGGGTCTTAAAAGCTGCCAAGCTGCCATCTGAGGGCACAGTAAATTGTCCCAGTTTAGCAGGAACAGATGATCACCAAGAGCCAAACGACATGGAAGAAAGAGAACCTGGAAGACAGAGAGACCCACGTGAGTGGGTGACTACATAGACTTGTGACCAGGAGAACCAACACAAGTGATAGCTGCGATGAAGCTCATAAAATTGAGTCTCACTGGCAACACAAGAATAAAAACGAGTGCACCCTGAGATCTCCATTGAAAGCCCACAGTTGATGGTCCAGGGGCCTCAGAGTTCCCCTGGGAGCATGGCTCCTGGCCCTGATGCTGCCTCTGTCCATAAATCATAATGGAGGTCAACTCTTGGACAGGAATCGGTTGGACTTGGCGAAACAGAGTGACTATATCATGTGTGCACTTTATGGTTCTATGCATCTGTAAGATGTTGTCCTGCTGACCTCTTACAGGAGGAAGAGGAGTGGGTGGACAGGAGGGGATAGAAGGTTGTTGGGGAGGATAAGACATGTATGGAGCACAGAGGAAGAGTGTGCTGTCACCAGGCAGGGAGAGGAGTGGGAGGTGCATATAGGTGGGCATGCAAATTTATATGGCAATGTACATTTTCATTCAATCATAAAAAAAAAAAAAAAGTTAGCAGTTGGAATCCATCACCTGCTCCTTGCAGACCTTACTGGGAAGTTCATCTCTGTCCTACAGAGTCATTATGCGTCAGAATGACCTGGCCTGCAATGAGTATAGACACTATGTTACAGCTCTTAAAAAAATAAGTAAAAGGTAATGTTCTGTTTAATTTAACATACTGAGAAGGATATGAAACAAGACATAGGATCTAACCTCAGAGTAAATTTTGAAGCTATGCACATGATAACAACACAGAAAAGGGAGAGAGAGAAAATAGGAGGGAAGAATGAAGGGAGACAGGAAAGGAGAAAGGATGAGAGCTATTAGAGGAAGAAAGGAAGACTTACTAAACTCAGTCCCATCATATTGTTGTTGTTATTAGGTACCATCAAGTCAACTCCAGCTCACAGCAACTGCATGTGACAGAGTAGAATGGCCCCATAGGGTCTTCCTGGCTGGAATGTTTGTGGAAGCAGATCTCCAGGTCTTTCTCCTGTGGGTTGGCTGGGGGCATTCAAACAGCCAACATCTTGGTTAGCAGCCTAGTGCCCGATACTAGTAACATTTTACATAGGTAAATACATAACATTTCATTAACCTCATATTTCTTCTGAAAACACCGGTGGTATAGTGGTTAAGTGCTATGGCTGCTAACCAAAAGGTCAGCACTTCAAATCCACCAGGTGCTCCTTGGAAACTCTATGGGGTAGTTCTACTGTGGTCTGTAGGGTAGCTGTGAGTCAGAATTGACTCCCCAGCAGTAGGCTTGGTTTGTTTGGGTTTCGTATTTCTTCTGTCTTTAAAACTTTCAATTTGCCACAGCAATGGCTTGCATATTCTTAAAGGACCCCAACCCAGGGTGATCAGAACCCCAGAAATAGCCAGTCTACCAAAGGTACAAGTGGGAGGAACATAATGGGGGTAGGGATTGGCTCACAATTGTATTCGGCATCTTTTGTCTGCTCTCTTTTCTAGGACTCAGAGCTCATTTCTGCCACCCGAAAACCTGTGGTCATCAGATAGACTCTGGATTACAGAGACTCTGTAGGACAGCCGTCAGCATGAATTATACTTCAACATAAAGAAAACAAAAATCCTTAGAACTGGATCAACAAACAACATCATGAGAAATGGAAAAAACATCAAGGTTAACAAAGAGTTCCTTTTCCTTGGATCCACAATGCTCATGCAAGCAGCAGTTAAGAAATCAAATGATGTATCACAGTGAACATCTGCAGAAAAAGACCTCTTTAAAGTGTTAAACAGGAAACACATCACTTTCAGGACTAAGGTATGCCTTTCCCAAGCCACAGTGTGTCTATGCATGGGAACACTGGACAATAAATAAGGAAGATCCAAGAAGAATTATCTTGCAAGAAGTATAGCCAGGATGTTCCTTAGAAGCAAAGATGGTGAGATGTCATCTCACATGCTTTGGGCATGTTGTTAAGAGGGACCAGTCCTTGGAGAGGACATCATAGTTGATAAAGGAGAGAGAGGGTCAGTGAAAAAGAGAAAGATCCTTGCTTTTGTCATACAGTGCTGCTGTGACAGACATATCACAGGTGGATGTCTTTAACAAACAGAAATTTGTTCTTTTGCCATCTGTGAGGCTAGAATTAAAAATTCAGGGAGCCACCTCTAAGTGAAGGCTTTCTTTCTCTGACCATTCTGGAGGAAGGTCATTGCCATCAATCTTCCCCTGGTCAAGGAACTTCTCTGGGCAGGAACCTTGGGTCCAAACGACACGCTCTGCTCCTGGCAATGCTTTCTTGGTAGGATGAGGTTCCTGTGTCTCTCTGCTCACTTCTATCTTTTATATCTCAAAACAAATTATCTTAAAAGACAATACAGTCTTGTAGATTGAGTCCCATTAACATAATTGCCACTAATCCCACCTCGTTACTATGACAGTGATAGGACTCATGACACAGGCAAAGCACACCCAGTTACAAAATGGGGACAATCACACTATCCTGGGGATCACAGTTTAGCCAAGTTGACAGACAACTCTTAACATAACAACCCTCAACAAGACAGATTGGCACAGCAGCTGCAGCAAGGGATACAAATATAGCAATGGATGTGAGCATGGCTCAGAACAAGGCAGTGTTTCATTTGGTCACATATGCGGCTGTTGGAAGTCAGAACCGATTTGACAGCCCCAAATAGGACAACAACAAATAGGACAGAGCTGGCTTGCCCCATAGGGTTTCCAAGGCTATAATCTTTATTAAAGAGGATTACCACATCTTTCTCCCATGGAGGGGCTGGTAGGTTCAAACCACTAGTCTTTCGGTCAGTGATCAAGCCCTTAACCACTTCTCCACTAGGGCTCCTCTGTTTCTACCCAGGAGTCTTTGTTTCTACCAACTGCTCACAGACTCTACTCATAGACAATTGCGTGACTTGTTTTCTCATACCATTTAAGTCCCTGGCCTTATGGGTTCCAACAATTAAGTCTGTGAACTTAATTGTTCTAAGTGCTGCATACCTCATTGCTGAATATCACTCTAGTCATCTTTGAAGTAGTCTCCTTGGGAAGCTATGCACCAATGTCAGTCCACCCTTCAAAGCAATTTTGGAACTCTTTCTTGGATGGCCACTCCACATGGTGGCGCAGTGGCAAGTTTGCAAACTTAATTGTCTAGTTGTCTGTGAGGGAGTTTTTAGCCAGTAAACAAATACTGTATTGGAGCACCCTCCCTTCTCTCCTGATCTGCCCCTGAATGACTTTTTTTACCCGAAAATATTGAAGACATTTGAATGACATTCAGGACATCAAGAGTAGTATGACGACAGCTCTGATGGCCATTTCAGGAAAAACGTTCCAAAATTACTTTGAAGGGTAGACTAGGCCCTGACATCAGTGCATGGCTTCCCAAAGAAAGTACTTTGAAGTTGACTGTAGTGATATTCAGCAGTGAAGTATATAGCACTTCTTCTAGGATGAGTTCGTGAACTTAATTGTCATATATTACCTCTTCAGAGAGGCCTTCCTTCAACATCTTACGTTTCCTTTATCTCCTTATTTAAATTATTTTTCTTCATAGAACTTTTACTACTTGACAATAAAGTACATATTTGTTTACATTTTTGTAGCTACTCATTACTGAGTACTTATTATGCTTCTGGCACTATCCTAAATAAATTACAGCGTTAATTACAACAATCCTATTAAGTAGGTACTGCTTGTATTTTTTATTGGACAGATCAGGAAACTGAGGTACAATTGGTGTCTTAGTTGTCTAGTGCCATCATAACGGAAATACTGCAAGTAGATGGTTTTAACCAACAACAACAAAAAATTATTCTCTCACAGTCTAGAAGGCTAGAAGTCCAAATTCAGGCCATCAGCTCCAGGGCAAAGCATTCACTTTCTTTAGGCTCTGACACCTTTGAATAGTGGTGCTGGAGAAGAACATTGACTGTACCATGGACCGCCAGAAGAACAAACAGATCTATTCTGGGAGAAGTACAGCAAGAAGGCTCCTTGGAAGCAAAGACCGTGAGACTTCATCTTACATACTGTGGACACTCTGTCAGGAGGGATCAGTCCTTGGAGAAGGACATCATGTTTGATAGAGTGGAGGGTCAGTGAAAAAGAGGAAGACCCTCAACGACATGAACTGACACTGTGGCCACATTGTGGACATGGTACAAGATTGACAGTGTCTCCTTCTGTTGTGCGTAGGGTCGCTATGAGTTGGAACTGACTCAACAGCACCCAACAACAACAACAACAAGGCTCTGGAGGAAGGTTCTTGTTATTCTTTACCTGGACTAGGAGCTTCTCAGCATGGGAACCCCAGGTCCAAAGATCTCACTCTATTCCCAGTGCTGTCTCTTGGTGGTACGAATTCTGTCTTAGGCTGGCTTTTCCAGGGAAGCAAAACCAGTACACATGTATGTGTGTAAGGAAAGATTTATGTATAAAGGAAACAGCTCACACAACTGTAAAAGCTGAACATCCCAAGTCCTGGCACAAGCCTTACACGGCTACAGGAGCTGGTGAACCCAACATCAGCAGATCAGAGAACAGAGTTCTAG
This sequence comes from Heterohyrax brucei, assembly GCA_028571685.1. Lineage (NCBI taxonomy): Eukaryota > Metazoa > Chordata > Mammalia > Hyracoidea > Procaviidae > Heterohyrax > Heterohyrax brucei. The sequence continues at coordinate 163,371,264 of CM053144.1, forward strand.
GTCACTGGCTGTGTAGGTTGGCAGATCCCAGGCTGGCGGGGAGACTACGAGGTCTCTGTTGACTGATGGAGCCGCAGATGCTGGCAAACCCAGTATCGACTAGTCAGGAAACAGGACTCTCAGACACTGGCTGTACAGGTTGATGAATCCAACAGTTGCTAGTTCGGGTCTAGGAACCAGATGTAGAAGAGAGCAGGAGCTGCTGGCTAAGTGAGCAGACAGGAAGTAGGTGGTAGAAGGAGGAGAGATGAGAGCTGAGGGGAGGGAAGCTACCACAGGCCCCACCCTGTCACTTGATACAGCAGCCAAACCTGGAGTTGCCAAGTTGACACCATTTTGACAACCACAGGTTCCCTTGACTTTTTGCTTGTTTTTCTCTTCCTTGTCTTAAAAGACATTGGTTTAAACACAATCTAATCTTGTAGATTGAGCCCTGCCTTATTAATGGAACTGCCTCTGATCCCACATTATTAATATCATAGAGACAGGACTTACAACACACAGGAAAACCACATCAGATGACAAGACAGTGGACGATCACACAATACTAGGAATCATGGCCTAGCCTTGTTGACAGATGTCTTAGAGAAACACAATTCAATCTATAACAGACAGTTTAACTAATTTTTAAGTCACATTATTATTAAAACTATGAACCTGGGATTCAAAACATAGGTAGTCTCAACTCCTATATTGCTTCTCTATAATGCTGCCTTTCATACTTGTTTCTTAAGTCCCCAGTGTCTTAGTCAGCTAGTTCTGTGTAACAGAAATACTACAAATGAATGGCTTTAACAGAGAGAGATTTATTCTCTCAAACAGAAGAGTAGGCTGAAAGTCCAAATTCAGGGCATCTGCTCCAGGGGAAGACGTTCTCTGTTAGCTCTGGAGGAAGGTCCTTCTTGTTAATCTTCCCCCGGACTGGGAGCTTCTGAGGTGCAGGGGCCCTGAGTCTGAAGGACAAGCTCTGGTCTCAGTGCTACTTTCCTGCTGGCATGAGGTTCCCTGCTCCCCTTCTTTCTTTTATACAGCGAGAGATTGACTCAAGGCACAACATAATTTCTTAGATTGAGTCCTACTTCGCTAACACACTACTACTGCCCATCTTCCCTCGTTAACACCATACAGGCAAAGTTTACAACATATAGGAAAATTTCAGGAATCATGGCCCTGCCAAATTTGTACACACATTTTTTGGTAGACATAATCCACGGTACCCAGCCACCATTCTTGTACTGACAGTCTCCTTGCTCCCAGTCCTGCTGCTCCCCCCCTCCGAGTCTCAGTTTCCCTGAATACAAGCTACTTGAGGACAGGGGCCTTGTCTGTTTTGTTCACTGCCATAAAGGCCCAGTATTTGCTAATAGTGTGTTTCAATAATTATTTATTGGAAGAATGAACTTTGATGTTGATGTAATGAGTAAGTCAATAGCCTAATCTCCTGGCTTGACTTCCTTAACTCTAGGAAACTCCAGCTTGACTCCTCAAATTGCCTCAAATTGACTCCTTCTCCTTTGATTATCCAGAATAATTATAGTGTTGCTTCAATTCCAGATTCTGAAACTTTTTTCTCATTTCGTAATGTGATATTTTCTTACTTTCACCTTACATTCTGCATGTAAACCTGTTAATCATAGCCTTCGTGTTCTTCCCTCCCAAACGTGTATTTCATATACCCAAAAAATATATTTTGAGCATCTTATGCCAGTGTAGAACAAACTGTGTGATCTTAGACTCAGGGTTCACACAGTCTAGGGACCGTATTGTCAACCATATCAACAATGCTTCTGCTAGCACTTTTAATTTCTTTCTGCATTCACCCTTTTGGCTAACCTTCATCAATTGTTAACCCTGAATTGACCACATAGGTGTTGTCTAGGATGCTGAGCAGGGCGCTTCCTGTGGCACTTTTGCTTTGTCATGTCTTGTTTGAACACAGAGTTTTCCTGTTGGGAACCCAAGCCAAAAAGCTGGGGACGAGAGGTATCATGCAGACTTCTGGTTTCTAGACTGGCATATAAAGAGCTTGGGAGCTGTAATTCTCATTCCCACAACAAGAATAGATGAGAAACTGAAAATCAATAGCTCTTTAAGTCCACTAAAAGGCCAAGGTCACAGGGAAAATACAGAAAAATTCCATAGTACTGAAAACAGAAACTGCCACTGGCCCCAGCATCAGGTAAAAATACTTAAAAAGTAATTGACTAGTTGTTGGAGACTGAGCAGAAGAGATAAGGAAGGTCTCTATACTTCTGTGAGTTTCACCTCGAAATGCCCCACGAGATTCTCACTGTGAAGATTAAAGTCCACTCTTGTTTCTGACACAGGAAAAAGAAAGGAACCGTTCTGAAACACAAGAAAATGAGTTCTTCTTAACAAAGTCTTACCCTAAAGGGAAACTATTTTACCAAAGGCAAACTAAAGGGTCTTTGTGAGTCAAAAAAACTCTATGGCACCTAACACAACAACAACAATGGATGTGGGGAAAGGAAAATATCCAAATCCAGCTCTTTCTGGCCATCACTGAGGAAAAGGGAGAAACCTAGCTCCAGTCTTCTTTAGGCTTCCTATTTCACCTTGTTGTCGGTAGGCACCAAGTTGATTCAGAATGTTAGTGACTCAGCGTAACAGCGGAACTGCCCATAAAGGTGAAAAAATAAAAAAAGCTGAGAATCACACGTGAATGCCACAGTGCAGGGTCATAGAGTCTATAAAAGACATTTGTAGTAATAAGATCACAGAATGCTTCCCCTCAATCACATCTATCCAAACCAAACTTTTGCGATCAAGCTGATTCCAACTCGTAGAATAAAACTTTTTGATAGGGTTTGGTGGTGTAGTGATTAGTGCTATGACTGCTAACCAAAATGTTGGCAGTTCAAATCCACCAGGTGTACCTTGGAAACTTCATAGGGGCAGTTCTGCTCTGTCTTACAGGGTCAGTGTAAGTTGGAATCAACTTGACAGCACTGGGTTTGCTTTTTTTTTTTATAGGGTTTCTGAGGTGTCAATCTTTACAGAAGCAGACTGTTACATCTTTCTCTTGAGGAGCAGCTGGTGGGTTCAAACTGCTGCCCTTTCAGTTAGTGGCCAAGCTGTTAACCACTGCATCACCAGGGCTCCTAAAAGCACATCAACAGTGCTGTTATAATAAAAGGGGATTGCACCAGAAGAGTACTACAACGCTCGGATGCTATTTAAGCAGTCTGTAAGGAAACCCAAAGACAACAAGGGAGATGGAGGAAAGAACAGTTTTCAGGGTTACTGTGTTGGTTTCCTATTGTTGCTGTAACAAGTTGCGACAAACAGTGGCTTTTAACACCATACATTTATTATATTATACTTGTGGAGACTAGAAGTCTAAATACAGGTTGGTAAGACCACATTGCTTCTGGAGGCTGCAGGTGGCAACCTGTTTCCCGGCCTTTTCAATCTTCTAGAGGCTGCCTATATAGGCAAGTTTATGGCCCTGCACTATTCAGACCTCTGATTCCTTTATCTCATCTCTTTTTCTGACCCTGCAGTCACATCATCTTCTATTCCTCTTCTAAAGTTCCTTAGGATTACATAAAGGAACTCTGGTAGTCCAGTGGTTAAAGCACTCTGGTGCTAACTAAAAAGGTAAGCCACTCCATGGGAGAAAAATGTGGACATTTGCTTCCCTAAGGATTACAGCCTTGGAAACTTCATGGAGCAGTTCTACTCTGTCCTATAGAGTCATTGTAAGTCAGAATTGACTTGATAGCAATGAGTTTTTTGTTTTATGACTACACTGAGAACACCTGGATATACCAGGCTGATTCCTCATCTCGACATCCTTAACTAATAACACCTGCAAGGTCGCTTTTTCCATGTAAGTTAGTATTTTCACAGTATCTGGGTACTAGAATATGCTCATCTGGGAGAATTATGGACTACATGAAGAACAATGTGACGTTAGGATTGGAAGAAAACTCACTGTGATCTTTAAGACTGTGTGTCAACTTGGTTGGGCCATGATTCTCAGTGATTTGGCAGTTACAACGTAGTTTGGCAGTTGCATAATGATAAAACTCCCCACACAATGTGATCTAGTACAATGTGATCACTTCCATGAGTAGCCCAGCAGTTGAAAGACAGTTTCTTTGAGTATGTGGCCTGCATCTAATGTAGATGGACTTTCTGTCAAGGCTTGCAGGCTTCTACTTTGGATCCTCCAGCTGGCTCCTGCTCATCTGACCTCTAGCTCTTGGAACTTGAGCTAGCAGCTTACTGCTGACCTTGGAAGTCATCAGCCTCCGCAGTCTGTGAGCCAGAGACCTGTAGTGTGACCAGCTGATCTTGGGTTCACCAGTTTCTGCAGCTACCTGAGGCAGGAGATATCTACAGCCAGACCCATGGGGACTTTGAAGCCACTGTGACTGCATAAGCTGTTGCCTTAATATAAATCTCTCTCCCCCTCTAGATATTTATATGTACAGATGTTTCACTCATTTTGCTTCTCTACAGAATGCAGCCTAAGACAGTCATTAACAACCTACAATATGCAGATAATATAATCTTGCTTGCTAAAAGAGAAGACTTGAAGCACTTGCAGATGGAAGATCAAAGACTAGAGCCTTCAGTATGGATTGAATCTCAACACAAAAGGAAACAAAAATCCTCACAATTAGATCAATAAGCAATAGCATGATAAATGGAGAAAAGTTTGAAGTCAGCAGGACTTAATTTTACTTGGTTCTGCAATCAGTCCCCATGAAAGAAGCAGTCAAGAAATCAAATGATGTTTCGAAGGGGGCAAATCTGCTAAAAAAGACCTCTGTAAATGAAGCATGTGACTTTGAGGGCTACAGTGTGCCTGATCCAAGCCATGGTGTTTTCAATCACCTTGTATGCATGTGAGAGCTGCATAATGAATAAGGAAGACTGAATAAGAATTGATGCCTTTGAATTATGATACTGGCAAAGAACATTAAATATACTGTGGACTGTCAGAAGTACAAAAAAATCTGTGTTGGAGGACGAACATTTACTTTTGACATGTGACCAGGAGGCACTAGTCCCTGAAGGACATCATGGTTGGTACAAGTCCAGCAAAAAAAGAAGATGATTCTGGATGAGACACACTGACACAGTGGCTATAACAACAGACAAACATAGTAATGATTGTGAGGATGGTGCAGGAGCAGGCAGTGCTTTGTTTGTTGTGCATGAGGTTGCTATGGGAAGGAACCAACTCAACAGCACCTCACAACTATAACATTATTCTTTCTACCATGGTTGCCATATTTTATTTGGGTTTGTGACTCTGCATATCTCTTGTTAAAATACAACACAGACAAATTCACTAGCTAAAATTATAGATGGAGGACTAGCACCTTCTAAAGAAATTGCTGTGCTGTTAAACCCATTCCAGATGCAAAGAACACTGACTTGTGGGGGCATCGTTTCCTTCTTGCCTCTTATATTTGTACATGTAAGTTAGGGAGGAGGACAAAATGTATTGCAGTCTTTGTCCCCAGATAATCTTGACCTTAATCATGTGGATGGACTAACACTTTCAGGACCTTCATTTGCTGATGTGGCATGAGTCAAAATGAGAAGAAACAGCTGCAAATGTCCATTAATAATTGGAACATGGAACATACTAAGTATGAACCTAGGAAAACTGGAATTAATCAAAAATGAACTGAAACACATAAACATCAATATCCTAGGCATTAGTGAGCTGAAATGGACTGGTATTGGCCATTTTGAATCAATCATAGGGGCTACTATGCCAGCAATAACAACTTGAAGAGGAATGCTGTTGCATTCATTGCCAAAAAGAGCATTTCAAGATCGATACTGAAGTATAATGCTGTCAGCAATAGGATAATATCCATATGTCTACACGGAAGACCACTGAATAGGGCTTTGATTCAAATTAATGCACCCACTACCAATGCCAGAAGGAAGAAACTGAAGATGTTTACCAACTTCTGCCGTCTAAAATTGATTAAACATGCAATCCAGAAGCTCTGATAATTACTGCTGATTGGATGTGACAGTTGGAAAAAAAGAAGAAGGATCAGTAGTTTGAAAATATGGCCTCGGTGACAGAAACAACACTGGAACTAGCGTGATGGACTTTTGCAAGACCAACTATTCATTGAAAATAAATTTTTTCACCAACATAAACAGCAACTGTACACTTGGACCCTGCCAGTAGAATACATGCTCATCAAACTGACTGTATCTGCAGAAACAGATGATGGAGAAGCCGAAGCGCAGTATCATCAGTCAGAACAAAGCAATGGGATAACTTCAGAAAGATTAACCACTGCTCACACGCAAGGTCAAACTGAAGCTGAAGAAAATTAAAATTCCAAGAGCAAAAGTATGACTGTGTACATCACCTGAAGTTAGAGACTACCATAACAATAGATTTGATACACTAGACACTAATGATTAAAGATCAGACAAGTTGTGGGATGACATCAAGGATGTTGTCATGGGTTGAATTGTGTCCCCCCAAAAATATGTGTAGCATGTGGCTGAGAGATGATTCCCAGGATCTTGGGGCTGTCCTCCATTTTGTGGTTTCACTAAACTGTATGTTAAAGGATTAGGGTGGGGCTGTAAATTCCTGCATAGACTTCCTTGCTCTGCTGTAAGAGGAGTTTCCCTGGAGTATGGCTTGCCGCACCCTTAATCCTTTCAGCCTGCAAGAGATAAAAGGAAAGAGAAACAAGGAGAATTGGAAACCTCGCACCATCAAGAAATCTCTACCGGGAGAAGAGCATGTCCTTCAGACCTGAGGTTCCTGCGCCAAGACGCTCCCTGGACAAAGACTGATGCAATACTGGACTTTCCTCCAGAGCCGACAAGGGGAAAGCCTTTCCCTGGGGTGGACACCCTGAATATGGACTTGCAACCTACCAGACTGTGTAAGAATAAACCTTCCTTTGTTAAAGCCATCCACTCTGTGATACTTCTGTTAGAGCAGCCCTAGCTGACTAAAACAGACGTCATACACGAAAAAAGCAAAATGTTACAGACAACACCAAAATGGAAGTCAGAAGAGAACTCAAAACTTCACCTTAGGTATAAAGTAGCTAAAGCAAGTGAAAGAAATGATAAAGTAAAAGAGTGGAACAGAAGATTTCAAAGGGTGACCCAAGAAGATAAGATACTGTAAAGAAATGTGAAGAGACATGGAGTTAGTAGAATTGAAAGGGAAGAATGTGCTCAGTGTTTTAGCCATCTAGTGCTGCTATAACAGAAGCACCGTAAGTGGATGCCTTTAAAAGCAAGAAATTAATTTCCTCACAGCAAAGTAAGCTGTAAGTCCAAATTCAGGGCACCATCTCCATGGGAAGGCTTTCTCTGTTGACTCTGGAGGAAGATCCTTGTCACCAATCTTCCCTTGGACTGGAAGCTTCTGAGCCTCAGGGAACCATGGGATCCAAAGGGTACACTCTGCTCACAGCACGGCTTCTTTCCTTGTGGATTGAAGCCCCCAACTCTCTGCTTGCTTCTCTTAGCTTTATATCCTGAGAGAGTACCTGAAGAAACAATATACTCTTATAGATTGTGTCCTGCCTCACTAACACAACCATCTTCCATCCGGTCTCATTAATATCACAGAGCCAGAATTTACAACATATAGGAACATCACACAATACCAGGAATCCATAACCTAGCCAAATTGCTACACACATTTTGGGGGAGACATAATTCAATCCATGACATTCAGCATTTCTCAAGACGAAAGAACTGAGGACAAAATTGAGGTATTGTGTTGCAATATCGAAGGATTCTATGGCAAAATCGGACAATGAATCAAAGAAAGCAGAAGAATTGATGCCTCTGAATCGTGGTGTTGGGGAAGAATGCTGAATGTACCATGGACTGCCAAAAGAACAAACAGATCTGTTCTGGAAGAAGTATGACCATGGTCCTCCTTGGAAGCAAAGATGGCAAGACTGTGTCTTACATACTTTGGACACGTTATCCGAAAGGATCGGTTCCTTGAGAAGGACATCATGCTTTGTAGAGTGGAGAGTCTATGAAAAAGAGGGGGACCCTTGATGAGATGGTTTGACATGGTGGCTGCAACCATGGGCTTAAGCATAAAAATGATTGTAGACATGGCACAAGACCGGGCAGTGTTTTGTTCTGTTGTTTATAGGGTCGCTATGAGTAGGAACTGACTCGATGGCATCTAAAAACAACAAATTGGCAAAATAGTAAATGATGCAGGAAGCATCAAAATAAAATGGAAGGAATACACAGACTCACTGTACCAAAAAGAATTGGTCAAGTCCAAACATTTCAGGAGGTAACATGATCAAGAACTGATGGCACAGAAGGAAAAAATTCAAGCTGCACTGAAATCTTTGGTGAAAAGCAAGGATCCAGGGATTGACTCTGGAATACCAGAGAATACCAACTGAAAATACCAACTGAAAAGTTATGACAAACAGATGCAGGATGGGATCGCTCATCTATGTCCTGAAATTTGGAAGATAGCTACATAGCCAACCAGCCAGAAGAGATCCATATTTGCACTTGTTCTGAAGAAATGAGATCCACTGGAATGCAGAAATTATCAAACAATATCATTAATGTCACATGCGAGTAAAATTTTGTGAAGATAATTAAAAAACAGTTGCAGCAAGACCTCAGCAGGGGACTGCCATAAATTCAAGCTGGATTCAGAAGAGGATGTAGAACAAGGGGTATCATTGCTGATGTCATATGAGTCTTGGCTGAAAGCACAGAATAGCAGGAAAATGTTTACCTGTGATGTATTAACTATGCAAGGACATTAGGCTGTGTGAATCATAATAAATTATGAATAATATTGGAAATGTTGAAAATTCTAGAACACTGATTCGTGATCATGAGGAACTTTTACACAGACCAAGAGGCAGTCATTCAAACAGCAATGTGATAACAGCACGTTTAAAATCAGGAAATGTCTGTGTCAGGTTGTGTATTTTCACCATACTTGTTCAATCTATATGCCCAGCACATAATTCAAGAAGCTGGACTCTGTGAAGAGCAGGGCAAGAGGACTGAAGAAAGACTTATTAATGACTTGCAGATGAGACTATCTTGCTTACTGAAAGTGAAGAGGACTTGAATCACTTAATGACAAAGACCACAGCCTTTGGCTTGGATTACACCTCGACTTAAAGAAAGCAAAAATCCTCACAATGGGATCAAAAAGCAACATCATGATAAATGGAGAAAATATTGAAGTTGTCATAGATTTCGTTTTACTTGGATTTACACTCAATGGAAGCAACAATCAAGAAATCAAATACATATTACTGTAGGCAGGTGTGCTGAAAAAGTCCTCTTTATGTTAAGGATGTCATCTTTAGGACTAAGGGCACCGGACTCAAGCCATGGTATTTTTAATTGCCTTGTATGCATGCAAAAGGTGGGCTAAGAATAAGGGAGACCAAAGAAGAATTGAGGTTTATTGACTTATTTACATTGCATTTAAGTGAAAGTATACAATCCAAATCAATTTTGCATGCCTGCCTATCTGGAGCTCCATCAGCTCTCCTCACCCAGTGACAGCGTATTCCTCCTTTTCATTTTATATTTCTAGTGTCTTCTCAATGAGCACATGTCACCTCCTGTCCACCTTCTTCTGTCCCATCTAGAAAGAAACTGGTATAAATATAAACATATAAATGTATAGAACCGTTAAGTACACACATCATATGATCACACTGTGTCCCCAAGTCCAGTCCATTTTTGTCTGAAGAGTTGACCTTATTACTGGTTTCTGGTCAGGGACAGCAGCAGGCCTAGAGGCCGTGTTCCCTGAGCACCCAGAATTTATGCTTTTGAATTGTGGTGTTGGTAAAGAATATCGAATATACTATAGACTGACAGAAGATTGAACAAATGTGTCTTGTGGAACAAGTACAGTTGGAATGCTCATTAGAAGTGAGAATCATGACACTTCATCTGTAACACTTTGGGCATGTTATCTAGAGGAACCATTCCCTGGAGAAGGACATCATACTCAGTAAAGTAGAGCATCACTGAAAAAGAAGACCCTGACTGAGGTGTATTGACACAGTGGCTGCAACAATGGGCAGCGATGACCACGATGATGGTGCAGTGTTTTTGTTCTGTTTGTACATAGAATCTCTATGAGTCAGCATCAACTTGATACCATCTAATAATAACAGTAGTCTTTCAATGGAGACAGTGTACCGGAACACCATGGGCTGACTGAGATTTCCTTCCATGCACACGTCAGAACTCTCAGAAGTTACGCTGTCTGAGAATATTGTGCATGGCTGGCAGAAAACTCTTCGAAGTTTTTTACCTGATCTTTTCTTTTATCCTACATGGTTATTTCATATCTGTATAGTCATTTTCTTCCTCAATGGTTTTATCACTCATACTAAAGATAAATCTTTGGGTGATACCCTTTTTTCACATACTGCTTTATATTCCATCCCCTTGAATGAATTAGTAATGATTGTAACATCAAGTTACAGCTGCTGCTGGAGACACCACCTGTCTCAGAGAGAAAAATAGAGAAATATCCTGGCTGTGTATTTATTCAAGGAAACCCTGACGGTGTAGTGGCTAAAGTGCTGCAGCTGCTAACCAAAAGGTTGGCAGTTCAAACCTACCAGGTGAGCTTCTTGGAAACTCTATGGGGCTATTTTACTCTGTCTATAGGAGTATTATAGGTCAGAATCGATTTGACAGCAGTGATTTTTTAAAATATTTATTCAAAAATATTTTTACATGTCTTCTATGTGCCAGGCATTTTCCTAGGTGCACATAATACACTAATGAATGAATAGAGAATGTCTATGAAACTAATTTCTTAAGTTTTTTTTCTCTCATTTCTAGCCCTTTAAATTCAACTCAGATTATCACATAATGTTTAATTTCAACATCTTATCTGTTCATTACTTACTTGTATTCTATTTTATTTCTAAAAAATGCAGGGTGACTTGAGAGCAAATAAACGGCAGGAATTAAAAACGTGGCTACATGGGTTTGAATCCTGGGCAACTTGCTGAAATTCCCTGCACCTCAGTTTCCTCAACTTATGGATATAAAAATACACTATTGGCACTTACCTCAGAAGGTTGTGTTAAAATTACAACAAAGGAGCCATCAATATAAAGGCTGTGATCAGATTAATTTCTTACAAAAATTTATATCCTCCAGAAATCACATGAGGCAATCTCACATTGTGTTACCAATGAAATTTATTTTTGTTACCTAAGAGAATCATAAAATTATTATTTTTTGATGTTATAGGTATAAATCAGGGATTGTATAATGAGATAGAAAATGACAGATAAACTTAAAATCTCCTTTTAAGTTAGCATTAGCTTCAACAAGATCAACAACATAGGGTCCCATACAATTTTGTTGGCATGGCAAAAATAAATCAACTCTTTATATAAATAGAATTCCTAGGAGAGATTAACCAAAAATGAGAAAGCAGTTTTCTGCAAGTAAAAATCAACCAACAAATATTTCTTACTCTATGCAAGACAGTTTCCCTGGTGAGTTTCCTTCATAAACATTCTCAGTTTATGGTGCTTCCAGGATTCTAAGTTTTTAATAGAAAAAACCCCAAATGGCTTATCTATTCTTTACAATACTGAAGAGTGCAGAGAGTGTTATAAGAAAAGCTAAATGAAAGATGTTTACTGTTAGTTGTCTTTTCTACAGCAAAAACTTACATATGGCCAACATGGTTTCCAAACAAAGCAAGCATTTACATTTCTAATTTAGCAACAATAAACCAAAGTCGTCTTTCTCTTATTCTATTTCAATATAGTCTTTACTAGCTTCTGATAACTCCTCATCATACTTTTATGAAAACATTTTACTGCAATGTGGGTTCCTAACACTTTGTGATACTTACGAGATACAGGTTTTCAGCATTGTGGTCTTCTTCTTTCTTTTTTTTTTTTATTATAATCCATTGACATGCTTTGCGTTGCTGATATTTTAATTTCCAAGAATGCTTAGCAATTTTCTCTGTACAATCTTAAAAACTAAAAAAAAAAAAAGAAAAAGAGAGAGGGAGGGGAGGGTGGGGGGGATGAAAATTAACATAAATTGTGATGTTACAGCAATGGGAAGCCAGCAAGTTATAGTAGAAACACAATACTCTTAGTCTGGGGTGAAATACACTTGGTTTAAAGTCTGATCCTAGCAATTAATTAGCCTTGTAATCTAGGGCAAATTGCTTAATCTTTCTCAGCCTCAGTGTCTTCGTCTGTTAAATGGGTTGCTTTATTTGATTAGTATAAGAATAAGAAAAAATGTCTGTAAAAGATTGTTACTTAGCTGCAGCTTAACACTTGGCAGCTATTATTATTGACAAATACAGTCAATTGAAATCTGTGTTGTGTTTGTTAGGTGCCATCAAGTCAGTTCCGATTCTTAGCAACGCTATATACAACAGAATGAAACACTGCACAGTCTTGCTCTGTGTCCACAGCTGTTTTTATGATTAAACCCATCATTGTGGCCACTATGTCAATTCACCCGGTCAGGGTCTTCCCCTTTTTCACTGACCCTCTACTCTACCAAGAGTGATATCCTTCTCCAGGGATGATCCCCTGCTGCCAACGTGTCCGAAGTATGTAACATGCAGTCTTGCCATCTTTGCTTTCAAGGAAGCACTCTGGTTGTACTTCTTCCGGAAGAGATTTGTTTGTTCTTTTGGCAGTCCACAGTACATTCAACTTTCTTCTCCAGCACCACAATTCAAAGGCATCAATTCTTCTCCTGTCTTTGTTCATTGTCCAACTTTCGCATGCATATGATGTGACTGGAAATATCATGGCTTGGGTCAGGTGCACTTTAATCTTCAAGGTAACATCTTTACTTTTCAATACCTTAAAGAAGTCCTTTGCAGCAGATTTTCCCAATGTAATGCATCTTTTGATTTCTGACTGCTGACTAGTTTATATGTGTTCTTCTTTCTGTTCAACTAATTTAAACAGAGGAATGATTACCTTTATTAAAGAAATAGTCATTTACAACATTTTATTAACAGTTGTAATACCCATTTCTCCCCAGTCCTTGTCACTGTATTGTAAACCCAGTAGGCAGAGAAAGCCTGATCTGTCTCTCTTGATTGCAGTAATTCTTCAGTTGTTATAATTATTAAGCATTTAGGGCTTAAAAATCCAGTTTTTTAAGGAAATGATTCCTTTGGAAAAGGCATACAAAAATAATGTGGTCAAACATTTTAAATAACCTATGTGACTTGTTAATTTTCTCCCAGTAATAGAATCTACAGCGAGGAGATGAACTTGATTTTGTTAGCTATCATATCTCAGGATCTTTCAGTTAATATTTAATCGTTCAGGTAATTCAGTCTCTTTCACTCAATTGCTCAGTTATTTATATTTTTCCTCATTTCTCTGCTCTTCTCCAGTGGCAATGAATGTAAAGCATGAGGGCTGGGAAGGTGGAGAGTAGTTTACACGATTTCTTGGCTTTGGAGAAGGGGCCTTAAATCTATAAGCAAGAGTTCTTGTGATGTTCTCTGGTTCCATTGCTGGTCTGGTCTGGTGCCCAAGCCTAAGCTGAGGTATTCACAGAGTGAGGTTGTCCAATCTGGTCTTTGGAGAATCAGGCTGACATCGTGAAACCACTTATAGTCTTCAACCTCGGTAACTGTTGTGAATATTTCTTTATTATACGTGTGTATCAAATAGTTTTTGTTTTCCTCACTTATATAAGATGTAAACAGGGATAGAGCCTTCTTGGTTGCACACATGTTAGTTGTATCATGTTAGGCACAAGTACTACTTTCTAACTGTCTTTACTCAGACATTATTTATGGTTTAAAGAGATATGTAGTGGTATCAAGTTAGCAAGGGGTGGACCTTGATCATTAAGGTTGTGTGTCAACTTGGCTGGGCTGTGGTTCTCAGTAGTTTGGCAGTCAAGTAATGATATAATCACCTCCATGATGAGATCTGATACAATCTGATCGCCTTCATGATGGAATTTGCTATGAGTAGCCAATGAGTTGTAAAGGAGTTTTCTTGGTCATGTGACCTGCATCCAATATAGAAGAACTTTCTGGTAAAGTTCATGGACTTTTGCTTCCTCTATATCCTGAGGAAAATCCAGTGGTGTAGATGCTAGTTTGTTCACTTGACTTTTCTAATTCTTGGAACTTGAGCTAGGAGCTTGACTGTCACTCTTGGGATTGGTTGACCTACACAATCTGTGAGCCAGAGACCTGTTGTCTGATCTGCTAATCTTGGATTCACAAGCTCCTGCAGCTACCTGAGTCAAAAGAAGCCTGCAGTCAGACACATGGTTATAGAACTTTTCATCTTGTACAACTGTGTGAGCCACTTCCTTAATATAAATTTCTCTCACACATATATGCATATGTGCACCTGCGTGCGCGCGCACACACACACAAGCACAGTTCACTGATTTTGTGTCTCTAGAGAATCCAGCCTAAGAAATGCATCAACAATTTGCAGTATGCAGATAATGCAGCCTTACTTGCAGCTAGTGAAGGGGACTGGAAGCACTTATCAACAAAGATAAAAGACTGTCAAGCACTTACTTATGAAGATCAAAGACTGTGGCTTCCAGTAGGATTCAACTTCAACATAAAGAAAACAAAAATCGTCACAATTGAAACATTAAGCAACATTGTAATAAATGGAGAAATATTGAAGTTGCCATGGATTTCATTTTACTTAGATCCACAATCCATGCCCACAGAACTAGCAGTCAAGAAATCAAATCACATATTGCAATGTGCAAATCTGCTAAAAAGACCTCTTTAAAGTGTTGTTTTTTTTTTAAAAAAAAAAAGCATTAGGAAGGATGTTACCTCAAGGACTAAGGAACGCCTGATCCCAGCCATGATGTTTTCAATTGTCTCACATGAATGTGAAACCTGGGCAACAAATTGCTGTTGTCGTCGTTGGGTGCCATCATGTCAGTTCCTACTCATAGCAACCCTACGAACAACAGAATGAAACACTGCCTGGTCTTGAGCCATGTCCACAATTGTTTTTATGCTTAAGCTCATTGTTGTGGCCACTGTGTCAATCCACCTTGTGGGAGTGTCTTTCTCTTTTTCACTGATCCTCCACTCTACCAGGCACGATGTCCTTTTCCAGGGACTGACCTTTCCTAACAACATGTCCAAAGTATGTAAGACGGAGTCTTGCCATTTTTGCTTCCAAGGAGCACTCTGGTTGTACTTTTCCCAGAACAGATCTGTTTGTTCTTTTGGTGGTCCATCATACATTCAACATTCTTCTCCAACACCACAGTTCAAAGGCATCAGTTCTTCTTTTGTCTTCTTTGTTCATGGTCCAGCTTTCACATGCATATGATGCACTGAAAATACCATGGCTTGGTATTAATATATTACATATTAATATATTACATATTATATTAATCTTCAAGGTGACATCCTTACTTTTGAATACTTTGAAGAGGTCTTTGCAGCAGAGTTTCCCAATGCAATGTGTCTCTTGATTTCTTGACTGCTTCTTCCAAGGGCATCGATTGTGGACTCCAGTAAAATGAAATCCTTGACAACCTCAATCATTTCTCCATTTATGATAAAGTTCCTTACTAGTCCAGGTGTGAGGATTTTCGTTTTCCTGATGTTGAGGTGCAATCCATACTGAAGGCTGTGGTCCTTGATCTTCATCAGTAGGTGTCTCAAATCTTCTTTATTTCTAGCCAGTAAGGTGGTGTTGTCTGCATATTGCAGGTTGCTAATGAGTCGTCCTCCAGTCCTGATGCCTTGTTCTTCTTCATATAAACCAGCTTCACAGATTATTTGCTTGGCATGCAGATTAAAAAGATATGGTGAAAGGATACAACCCTGACACAAGCCTTTCCTGACTTGAAACCATGCAGTGCCCCCTCGTTCTGTTCACACAACTGCCTCTTGATCCATATACAGATTCCTTAAGAGCACAGTTAGGTGCTCTGGAATTCCCCCTGTCCACAACATTAGCCATAATTTAGTATGATCCACTATGCTTTGCATAGTCAGTGAAACACAAGCAAACATCTTTCTGGTATTCTTTGCTTTCAGCCAAGAACCATCTGACATCAGTGATGATATCCTTGGTTCCACACCCTTGTCTGAACTCAGCTTGAATTTCTGGCAGTTCCTTATCAATATATTATTGTAGTTGCTTTTGGATGATCTTGGGCAAAATTTTACTTGTGTGTGAAACCAACAGTAATTTTCACATTTGGGTGGATCACCTTTCTTTGGAATGGGTATAAATATGGATTTCTTCTAATCAGTTGGCCAGGTAGCTGTCCTCCAAATTTCTTGGCACAGATCAGTGAGCACTTCCAGCACTGCATCTGTTTGTTGAAGTATCTTAACTGATATGCCATCAATTCCTGGAGCCTTGTTTTTCACCAATGCCTTCAATGCAGCTTTGACTTCTTCCTTCAGTGCCGCTGGTTCCTGATCATATGATACCTCTTCAAATGGCTGAACATCAACCAGTTCTTTCTGGTTTAATGATTCTGTGTATTCCTTCCATCTTGTTTTCGTGCTCTCTGATTTGTTTAATAGTTTCCCTGTAGAGTCCTTCACTATTGCAACTCGAGGCTTGAATTTTTTCTTCAGTTCTTTCAGCACTTGAGAAATGCATTTCCAGCTCTTTGCACATGTCATTACAATACTTTCTTTTGTCTCTCAAGCCATTCTCTGAAATCTTCTGTTTAGGTCTTTTACTTCACCATTCCTTCCTTCTTGCTTAGCTTATGACAGCAAATAAGAAAGACCAAAGAAGAACTGATGCCTTTGAATTAAGTGTTGATGAAGAATTTTCGATATACCATGGACTGTCAGAACAATGAAAAAAAAAAAAAAAGAAATGGAAGAAGTATAGCCAGAATGCTCCTTAGAAGCTGGGATGGAGAGATTTCATCCCACTTAAATTCAGTCATGTTGGCCTGCATCCAATATAGGTGGACTTATTGGCAAGGTTTGTGGGCTTTTCCTCACTCCAGATCCTGCAGCTGGCTCCTATTCATCTGACCTTTGGTTCTGGGGACTTGAGCTAGCGATTTACTAGTGGATCTTGGGATTGGTCAGCTTCTGCAATATGTGAGCCAGAGGCCTGCTGTCTGGTCTGCCAGTTTTGGATTCACTAGTCCCTGCAGCTATGAGAGTCAGGAGAAGCCTCCACCCTGACCCATGGTCTTGATACTTTCCAGTCTCTACAACTGTGTGAAATATTTCCTTAAGTAAGTCTCTCTCTCTCTCTCTCTCAACAGATGCTTTACTGGTCTTGCTTCTTAAGAAGTCTCAGCCTAAAACACCACGAGTCATTAAGTCTCTATATTTGGTGAGCTTGTTCATTCACCAGCCCTCCCCAAACCTCTACTAACCTGTACAGAAACTTCAGAATTGCTTCATGGAATTTAGAATTGGGTTTAGGCAGCTGCTTTGATTGTCTGTTGCCATATGATGTATTATCCCCAAATTTAGTGACTTAGAAAATGATTCTGTGGGTCAGGAATTTGGGAAGGGCTGGTTGGGCAGGGTGAAGCCTGGACATCCAAGGTAGCTTCCTTACATGGGTGACAGCTAATGCTATCTGTTGGTTGGGACTCATCTGGGGACATCCCCTGGAGCACTTACTTCATGGCCTTTCCATGTGGGTTGGAATCTTAAGAGGGGGACTGTTGGATTTCAAAGAGAAGCATTTGGAGAAAAAGCATTCCAACAGATCAAAACAATAATTAAGCAGCATCACTTCAATGTATTCTATTGATTTCAAGAAAGTCGTGAAACTCAGACTAGGTTTAGGGAGGGGAGAATTTCATTCTACTTCTTGATGGAATAGATTCACTGTTATCTAATTTCACACATAAATCATGTGAAAGAATTTGTCTTTTTTTTTTTTTTTTGCTTTGCTTTAGGTGAAACATTGCAGATCAAATTTATTTCTCATTCAACTGTTTATACACAAATTGTTTCATGACATTGACTGTAATCCCCTGGATGTATCAGTACCAACCTCTCCACACCTTAATTCCCTGTTTCCATCTGTCCATTTTTCTGTCCATTTCTACCTTCCCATCATTGCCTGTGGGCAGATGTTGCCTGTTTGGTTTCATATATATACATACAATACCCATGTTAAATTACTGGTTAAATACTTAAGTAATTTCTTTTATAAATATCAGTACAAAGCTAGTTCTTACGACTCAGAGGTTAAAGATGTCCCAAATGTCCAATTTTCTTGAGTTACTCTACCACCATTCCACCATCTCTCTAAAGTGCACTATTTCCTCTTCTCTCAATACTCTCCCTTCCTTCTTTGAGTTTGCTGTTCAAGTCAGTGTCTCACAAAATTCACAAACTGTACAAAGGAAATGGCTCAGGTGGTTGTGGAGGCCAGCAAGTCCTAAATTCTTGGATCAGGTACAGACTTCTTCCTGGTCCTCAGTTTCTACACAGAGGCTTAGCTTTCCTGCTCAGTGAGTTGGGAAACCTGTTGCAGTGTCTCCTGCTACTCTCTCCTGTAGGTCTCTTCCTTGGTGGTGGTAGGCTCTTCTCCTTTCTGCCTCTGGGGTGGATCATTTTAAGCCCAGTGGGATGGTAAAACTTACCAGCCACCTTGGTGGGCCACAATTGTTCTCCCACCCAGTGCAGCCCAGTCTCCTGAGTGGGCATTAAAAAGAGCTTGGCTAGAAATGTCAAACCAAAAAGCAGTTCATTGTCCTGCAATACTATGTGGCTAAGTAGAAAACTGGGTGACAACATCCTTACAAAATCAGCAGTCATTGCTGGGATAGTGTCATAGGTTGAATTGTGTCCTCCCAAAATACCTGCCCACTTAACTGAGCATGAATCCCAGTATTTTGTGATTGTCTACCATTTTATGTGGTTTCCCTGTGTGTTGTAAATCCTATCACTATGAGAAATGAGATAGGCTAGTAGCAGTTATGTTGATGAAAGACAAAAGATTAGATAGTGTCTTAAGCCAGTATCTTTGAGACACAAAAGAAAGAAGCAAGTAGACAAGGGACCTCATGCCACCAAGAAAGCAGTGCCAGGAGCAGAGTGTGTTCTTTGTATCTGAGGTTCCTGTGCTGAGATGCTCCTAGACTAAGGGAAGACTGATGACAAGGACCTTCCTATAGAGTTGACAGAAGAAAGACTTCCCATGGAGCTGGTGCTCTGAGTTTGGACTTTCGGCCTACCTGACTGTGAGAGAAAAAATTTCTCTTTGTTGAAACGATCCACTTGTGATATTTCTGCTGCAGCAGCATTACATAACTAAGACAGACAGTACGACAATTTCCTTGAGCATCAGTCATGGATTGAATCGTGTCTCCCGAAAACGTGTGTCAATATTGTTAGGCCGTGATTCCCTGTATTGTGTGATAGTCATCTGTTTTATGATTTTAATTTTAATATACATGTTGTAAATTCTAATTTTTATCCTTGGTTGATGGAACAAGATGGATTATGTTAAAGATGATTAGTACACGACTATCACACCTTATTATGATCACCTCCTTGATTCAATGTAAAGGGAGTTTGACTGGGGTGTGACCTGTACCACCTTTTATCTCATCTTACAAGAGATAAAAGGAAAAGGAAGCAAGCAGAGAGTTGGAAATCTCATACCACCAAAACAGCAGTACTGGGAGCACAGTGCATCCTTTGGACCTGAGCTTCCTGAGCTGAGATATTCCTTGACCAAGGGAAGACTGATGTATCACAAGGTCCTTTCTCCAGAGCCAACGGGTGGAGAAAGCCTTCCTCTGAAGCCAGTATCCGAAATTTGAACTTCTAGCTACTGGACTGTGAGAAAATAAATTTCTCTTTGTTAAAGCTGTCTACCTGCATTTCTCTAGCAGCACTAGATGACCAACAACTGAGGTTACTATAAAATGCAAGTCGTCACGAAGGACATTGAACCTGCCCTTCTTATCTTGGCTCTAGACTGGAGCATAAACATCCTACCTACTGACTCCAGAAGACGTTGGCTGGCTTCACCCTAGATAAAGTGTCTCTGAACAGAAAAACCCTATCGTTTAACTATGTAGTACACAATAATCATGATTATCATTCATTAAACGATTGTTTTCAGGTAGGCACACTGAAACCTTGCAATTACTCTACAAGGAAGGTGTTATTATTCTCACTTTATACATGGGGTATCTGAAACTTAGAGGGATTGAGCCCAAATGGAGGTGAATCTCAATCATGGCTTGTCAGGCATCAAAGCATGTGTTCCATCATTGTCACTGATGTCCCATGAGGGCACCAATCTTATCAGACCCATTTTGGCCAGTGGAAAAGAACTTCCTACTCAGGAAAAAATAAAGGTAACAAAAAAGCTGCAGTAAACGTCTAGCTTGAAATCCTAATTGATTTTCAAGAGAAATAAAGACATATATACATTTTACGTATCTGAAGAGGCAGGCTGCTAACCAAAAGGTCAGCAATTCGAGTTCACCAAGGTTTCCTTGGAAACCTTATGGGGCAGTTCTACTCTGCCCTATGGGGTCACTGTGAGTTTGAAATGACTCAGTGGCAACAGGCTTTTTTTAAATAATAATGTGTAAATTATAAAATAAAACAGTGTCGTGGATAGAACTGTGTACCCTGCCAAAACATGTGTCAGTGTGGTTAGGGTACGATCCCCAGTGTTGTGTAGTTGTTCTCCGTTTTGTGATTTTCCTGTGTGTTATAAATCATAATCTATTCTCGTGGGTAAGAGGATTAGGGTAGGATGAAAAACTGTTGCTCAAGTCACATTACTGACCTAATGCAAAGAGAGTTTCCCTAGGGTGTGGCCTGCACCACCTCTTATAGAAAATAAAAGGAAAGAGAAGTCATCAGAGAGTTGGGGACCTCATACCCCCAAGAAATGAGCACTAGGAGCACAGCAAATCCTTTGGACCTGGGATTCTTACATGGAGAAACTCCCAGTCTAGGGAAAGACTGATGACAAGGACATTCCTCCAGAGCCGACAGAGAGAAAAGCCTTACCCCAAAGGTGACATCCTGAATCTGGGCTTCTAGCCTACTAGACAGTGAGAAGATAGATTTCTCTTTATTAAAGCGATCCACTTGTGGTATTTCTGTTACAGCAGCACTAGATGATGAAGACATACCGCAAGTTATTATACTTAGTGGATATGATGAAAAGTTATTTAAATATTGTGGATTCACTGTGAGCATATCACAAATTAAATGTTAACATATAGCCAGTTTGGAGTGTTTTAAGAGTCAATATCATTTGTCAAGACTTAATGCAAAACTCTTGACCCAAAACAAAACTGATGCAAACACACAATGGTATGAATGCAATCAATGATGATGTACTTAACCAAAATAATTAATAATTAACTATAAAGTAATTTATAGTAATAAATTAATCAGAAGGTAATAATAAACATGCTTCACAATACATTTATAATCATTAAAAAACAGCATAACAGTCATTTAAAACAATAATCACCGTAACACTGATGCTTCACCAGCAACAAAGTGGTCCCCTGATACGACAAGAATTCCCACTGTTTGCCTGTGGGGGTTCATGTAGGTACTTTGAAACATAGCATTGCCACCCATATTCTTAGTAAAATATTCATTGTTGGCCCTAGAGCATTCTGGTAAGTGCTAATGATCCTTAATAACTAACTGAAGAGTTTATTTGGAAGTCACATACAATTATGCAGGTTGCAGAGTTGTGCAGCATTCACAACAAGAAGCGGAGAAAGGACTGTAAAGTTTACATGTTATCGTCTGGCACTCTCTGGCTTAGATAGAAGATTGCAGATCTTCTTGGAAAGTGAACTGCTCTAGGGCCACACTTTGCCTCTGCTCCACTTTTTGCTCATCCAGCAGATTTTGAAAACTTTCTGCCCAAAGGCTACATCCCGTTGCTCGCTCTAATTAAACAGTTTATTGAAGAAGGAGCAGCTCTGCAAGAGAGCCCAATATGTTGCTATTGAATGTAAACTGCGCAGAGACATATTCAACAGGCAAGGAAAGTATGGTGTGTACCTTGCTTATCAAATCATCTGTAGTAAACAATGTATTTATTTATTTTTTTAACCACATCAAAAATTCTGTTTGTAGGTATGGCTGGTATCTGTCTCTCTTCCATTTCCACAGCACCTTCCTACCAAATCAAAACCTCTTTTTAAATTTACAATGCCTGACAAGGGTGGATGAACCCCTAAGCTAGGTAGGTATGGGCTTATTTGTGCTTACTTACTGCATTGAAGAATTTCAACGTGAAATTCTTCCCTATGGTAATCTGATACAGTAATCTATACCTGGATTATTGGATAATTCATAATTCACCCCTGCTAAATTAGCCATATTATCAAAACATTCCAGTACAGTCTAAGGTGATTATCTACAGAAGTTGTAGCCAACTGTTCACTTTATCAGTTACCATGAGAGTAAGTTATCACCTGTGAATACCAGTTATCTTAGGCTGGGTTCTCTAGAAAAGCAAAACCAGTAAAGCATACTAATATATATACAGAGAAAAAGAGATTTGTATCAAAGAAATAGCTCATGAAGATGTAGAGATGGGAACATCCCCCAGTCTGTGGGTCAAGACAGAGGCCTCTCCTAAGTCACACCGCTGCAGGGCTTGGTAAACCCAAGATTGGCAGGACAGACAGCAGGGATCATGTTCTCTGGCTGTAAAGGTCAAGAAATTCCAAGATTGGCAGGTAATCTGCTAGCTCAGATCCCAAGAACTGAAGGTCAGACAAACAGACAGGAGCTAGCTGCAGGATCCACAGCTGGCAGAAGTCCACAAGCCTCACCAGAAAGTCCACTCACATTTGATGCAGTCTGTACCCCTAAGGAAACTCCCTTTCAGCTGATTGGCTACTCACAGCAGATTCCGTTATGGATGTGATCACATTATACCAAATTTCTCATTACAACAGTGATTACATTATCATAAGACTGCCCAACAACGTTATAACTGCCAAACACTGAGAACCACTGCTCAGCCAAGTTGACACAGAACCTTAGTGATCACACTTGTCTACAAAAATATATATTCCACATATAAGTTTATCAGGGTGTCATGGATAGAACTGTGTTCCCTAAAAAAAAAACTCTGGTGGTTTGGCTGGGCCGTAATTCCTGGTATTGGGTGATATTCTTCCGTGTTGGACTTCCTGCCTCTACGATGTTAATGAGGGTGGATGGGTGGCAGTTGTGTTGGTAGAGCAAGATTTAACATGTAAGTCTGTTTTGTGCCTTGAGGTGGTCTCTTAAGATACAAAGGGAAACATCTGTCAGAGAGATTTAGGGACCTCTTACCATCAAGAAAGCAGTTCCGGGAGCTCAAGGTGTCCTTTGTGCCTCACAAGCTGCAGTCCAGGGGAAGGCTGACAGCAGGACCTTCCTCCTGTGCCAGCAGCCGCCCCTGGAGCTGACACCTTTTATTTGGACTTTTAACTTACTGGACTGTGGCAAATAAAATTTTTCTTTTTAAAGCCATCCACTTTGTGGTGTTTCTGTTAGAGCAGTACCAGATGACAGCGATCACATCATCAGAAGACCACCGAACAGCATCATAACTGCCAAACACTGAGAATCACAGCTCAGCCAAGTTGACACAATGATCACACTTGCCTATAGAAGTACTTTATATATCACGGATACAAGATTACCAGAGGCAGGAGGGAAGGGGAGTCTTTGCTCAGCTAATATTGAGTTTCTGTTTATAAGGATGGAAAAGAAATGGCAATGGATATTTGATAATAGTTGCACAGTATGAGTGATGTAATTGGCTTCACTGAATCGTACAGCTGAAAGTGAATTGGCAAATGCTGTGTTATTGTTATTTTTAGAGGAATAAAAAAGAAAGAAAACTACAGATGTTCTGCTAAAGCCTAGGAAATCTGTGGTTACAGCTGACTACCAAAACGGGAATGTGGGTGGCTTGTTTTCTGCTTCTTTTTTATTTCTCTTTAGTTTCCTTTCTTTGTCCAGAGCCCTCTTTCCTTCTTACAATGCAGAGTACGAGTGTATAACTTTGCCCTCTTGTAACTGTAGGTTTTTAAAGACTGTAGCACCTAAAATTAACTCTGGAATCAACTCTTTCCTGGATTACAGAAGTAAGGTCTTTCTAATCACAAATCTTACCACCTGAGTGGTCATCTGCTTCTTATATATTTAGTACCTCTTCACCTCCTGGGAAACACCACGGGGAAGTTCTACTCTGACCTCTAGGGTTGCTATGAGTCGGACCTGACTCGATGGCAGTGGGTTTTGGTTTTTTGCCTTCATGGCACAGTGGTTTAGCCCAATGCAGCTAACTGAAAGATTGGTGGTTTGAATCCACTGTTGGCTCTGCAGGAGGAAAAGAACTGGAAATCTGCTCCCGTATAGATTAGAGCTGGGGAAACCCAATGAGGCAGTTCTACCTTGTCTACAAGTGTCTTATGAGCCAGAACAGAACCGACAGCGTACAACCACAATGACTACCACCCTTAACTGGTTTGAGAGTCAGCCTGGATTTAGCTAGCTATCAGCAATTCTCTAGATGTAAGGGACACAATGTTAGTTTAACAGATGTAGACAGAAGCTTCTGAAGATAATAGTATGTACGCAAAAGTGGAAATTTGATAAGGACTTACACAATCTCAGTTCAAGTATTACCTAGTAGGTAATAAATGAATGGTCATGATGTCAGACCAAAAACACTTATTACAGGAAAAGATGATCTATCATGTTCACAGTAAGTACTCAATAAGTATTTGGTTAATAAATCTTTGTTTAATTATTATGATTACCACTGACAGATATAACTGTCTTAGGCTGAGTTCTTTAAAGAAGCAAAATAGTGAAACATATAAATATATGTACGAGGTCTGATAATTAACTCCGAGAAATTAGTTGTTCTAAGTGCTACATACCTCATTGCTGAATATCACTATGGTCACATTTGAAGTATTTCCCTTACCAGTGCCTAGTCCACTCTTCAAAGCAATTTGGAAATTATTTCTGGAATGGCCATTGGTGCCTTTGTGAGTTCAAGAACTATAGTTGTCTGAGAAGGAGTTTTTAGCCAGGAAACAACTCATTGTTTTGGAACACCCTCCCTACTCAACTGATTTGGCCCCCAATGACTTTTTTCTTTACCTTAAGATAAAAGAAATATTGAAAGGAAGACATATGGATGACATTCATGACATCAATGGTAACACAGTGGCTCCGATGCCCATTCCAGAAGAAGAGTTCTAAAATTGCTTTGAAGGATGGACTAGGTGCTGGCATCAGTGTACATCTTCCCAACAGGAGTGCCTCGAAGGTGAGTGTGGTGATATTCAGCAGTGAGGTATGTTGTATTTGTCTGGCATAAGTTCATGATCGTAATTGTTAGACATCGCACTGCTATTTTTAGGTGCCATCACGTTGGTTCAGACTCCTACGTACAACAGACCAAAATGCTGCCTGCTCCTGTGCTATCTTCACAATCACTGTTACACTTGAGCCCACTGTTGCAGCCACTGCGTCAGTCCATCACATTGAGGGTCTTCCTCTTTTTTGCTGACCAGCTACTCTACCAAGCATGATGTCCTTCTCTAGGGAATGATTCCTCCCGACACCATGTCCAAAGTATGGAAGATGTGGTCTGCTAAACTTGCTTCTAAGGAATGCACTTTTTCCAAGACAGATTTGTTCGTTCTTTTGTCAGACCATAGCATACTC
Organism: Heterohyrax brucei; assembly: GCA_028571685.1. Classification (NCBI taxonomy): domain Eukaryota; kingdom Metazoa; phylum Chordata; class Mammalia; order Hyracoidea; family Procaviidae; genus Heterohyrax; species Heterohyrax brucei. The sequence goes on from CM053144.1 coordinate 163,396,981, forward strand.
AGTATTGTTTGCCAACACCACAATTCAAAGGCATTGATTTTTCTCCAGCCTTCTTTATTCATCTTCCAGCTTTAGCATGCAAACGAGAGATTAAAAACACCATGGCTTGGGTCAGGCCAACCTTAGCCTTTCAGGTGACGTCTCTGTTTTTCAGCACTTTACAGACATCTTCTGCAGCAGATTTTCCCATTGCAGTCGCTGTTTCTTTGGTTTTCTTAACTGCTGCTTCCATGGGTGTTGATTATATTACAGAAGCAAGTAAAATGAAATCCTTGACAGCTTCAAACTTTTCTCCCTTTATCTTGATGTTGCTTATTGTACCACTTTCAAGGATTTTTGTTTTCTTTAAGGTATATTCAGTACTGAAAGCTATGATCTTTGATCTTCATCTCCAAGTGATTCAAGTCCTCTTCACATTCAGCAAGCATGGTTGTGTCATCCGTGTAACATGGGTCTTTGTCAAATCCTGATACCTATTCTTCTTCATATAGTCCAGCTCCTTGAGTTATTTGCTCACCATACAGATTGCATATGAGTAGGTATGGTGAAAGGATACATCTCTTATGCTCATCTTTTCTGATTTTAACCATGTGGTATCTACTTGTTATATTTGAATGACTGCCTCTTGATTTATGTACATGTTCCTCACAAACACAATTAAGTGTCCTGAAATTTCCATTCTTCACAATGTTAGTCATAATTTATATGAATAACACCATCAAATGCCTTTGTATATTCAATAAAACACAGGTAGATGTCTTCCTTGTATTCTGTTTCAACCAGGATACATCTGACATCAGCAATAATATTCTTAGTTCCACATCCTCTTCTGACTTGTTTGAATTTCTAGCAGTTCCCTGTCAGTATACTGATGCAGCTACTTTCAAATGATCTTCAGCAAAATTTACCTGTGTGTGATATTAATGATACTGTTCTATAATTTCTGCACTCGGTTGAATCACCCATCTCTGGCATAGGCGTAAATACGTAACTCTTCCAGTTCGTTGGCCAGGTATCTGTCTTCCAAATCTCTTGGCACAGGTGAGTGAGCACTTTTAGCACTGCATCTGTTGTTGAAACATTTCAACTGATATTCCATCAATTCCCGGAGCCTTGGTTTTAGCTAAAGATTTTGGCGTGGCATGGACTTCTTCCTTCAGTATTGTTGGTAATTGATCATATGTTACCTTCTGAAATGGTTGAACGTTTACCATTTCTTTTTGGTATAGCAACTCTGTGTATTACCTTTATCCTCTTTTGATAGTTCTTGTGTTGTTTGTTATTTTCCTCATAAAATCCTTCCATATGGCACCTCAAGGTTTAAATTTTTTCTAGTGTTCTTTCAGTTTAAGGAATGGGGTGTGTCCTTCCCTGTTGGCTGTCTACCTCCAGGTCTTCGTATACATCATTATAATTCTTTAGTTTGGCTTCCTAAGCTGCCCTTTTCAATCTTCTGTTCAGCTCTTTTACTTCATCATTTCTTCCTTTTGCTTTAGCTTCTCAATAATCTGGAAACCATGGTGGTGTAGTGGTTAAGTGACATGGCTGCTAACCAAAATGTTGAAAGTTCAAGTCCACCAGGTGCCCCTTGGAAACTCTATGCGGCAGCTCTTCTCTGTCCTATAGGGTCTATGGCAGTGGGTGTTTTGGTTATTCAACATTCAAGAGCAAGTTTCAGAGTTTCTTTTGACATGCATTTTAATATATTCTTTCTTTCCTATCTTTTTAATAGTCTTTTGATTTCTTCACATGTGAGGCCATCCATGTTGTTCCACAATTTATCTGGGCTTTGATTATTAGTATTCAATGCATCACATCTATTCTTAAGACGATCTGTAAATTCAGGTGTGATAAACTAGAGGGCATACTTTGGCACTTGTGGATTTAATTTTCTTCAACTTCATCTTGAATTTGCATACGAGCAATTGATGATCTGTTCTGCAGTTGGCCCCTGGCCTTGTTCTGGTTAATGATAGTGAGCTTTTCTGTAGTCTCCATGGATGTAGTAGGTTTGAATCCTGTGTATTCCATATGTGTGAGGTCTACCAGTATAGTCACCATTCACATTGTTGAAAAAAGTGTTTGAAATCAAGAAGTCATTGGTTTTGCAAAATTGCATCTTGCCAACTCTAGCATCATTTCCATCACCAAAGCCATATTTTTGTCTTTGATTCCAAGCGGTTCTTCTTTGTTTCCAACTTTTACATTCCAATTGCAAGTTATTATCAATGCATCCTGATTGCGTATTTGATCAACTTCAGACTGCAGAAGTTAGTAAAAATCTTCAATTTCTTCATCTTTGGCCTTAGTGGTTCATATGTAAATATGATTAAGTTGTTGTCATGGATTGAATTGTGTCCCCCCCAAAATATGTGTAGCCATGTGGCTAGGCTATGATTCCCAGTAGCTTGTGACTGCCCTCCATTTTGTAAATCCCTTCATAGGATTACAGCCCTGCTCCACTGTAAAGGGAGGTTCCCTGGAGTATGGCTTGCCCCACCCTTAATCCTTTCATCCTATGAGAGATAAAAGGACAGAGAAGTAGGCAGAGAACTGGGGAACCTCACACCAGAGAAGAGCGCATCCTTCAGACCTGAGGTTCCTGTGCCAAGATGCTCCCTGGACAAAGACTGATGCAATAGTGGACTTTCTTCCAGAGCTGACAAGGGGGAAAGCCTTCCCCTGGAGCGGACACCCTGAATATGGACTTGCAGCCTACCAGACTGTGTAAGAATAAACCTTCCTTTGTTAAAGCCATCCACTCTATGGCATTTCTGTTAGAGCAGCCCGAGCTGACTAAAACAATTATATTAGCTGGTCTTCCCCGTAGGTAATGGATATAACCCTATCACTAACAGTTTTCTACATCAGGGTAGATTTTGAAATCTATTTGTTTATTTATTTATTTGACAATGAAAGCAATACCATTCGTCTTCAATTTCTCATTCCCAGCATAATAGACCACGTGATTATCCAATTAAAAATGGCCAAAACCAGTCTATTTCAGCTCACTAATATTTAGGATATCTATATTTATATACGCCATTTCATTATGGACAATTTCCAGGTTTCCTAGATTCATACTTTGTACATTCCATGTTCCGAGTATTAATGGATGTTTGTAGCTGTTTCTTTTCAGTTTGAGTGATGCCATGTCAGCAAATGAAGGTCCTGAAACGCTGGGTCCATCCATGCCATTACGGTCAATTCTACTTTGAGGAGGCAGCTCTTCCCCATTTGTATTTTAAGTATCTTCCAACCTTGGGGGTTCATCTTTCAGTACTATATCAGACAACATTCTGCTGCTATTCATGACATTTTGACTGAGTAATTCTTCTCTGAAGTAAACCACTGGGTCCCTCTTCCTAGTCTGTCTTACTCTGGAAGCTGAACTGAAACCTGTCCACTACGGTGACCCGGCTGTTATTGGACTACTGGTGGTGTTGCTTCCAGCCAGTGGAAATTCCAAAGCACTTAATTGTGATTATGAGGAATCTGTACATTGATCAAGAGGCAGTCATGTGAACAGAACAAGTGGACTCTGAGTGGTTTAAAGTCAGCAAAGGCATACATTAGGGCTGTATCCTTTCACCCTACCTTTTCAGTCTGTATGCATAACAAATAATCCAAGAAGCTGGACTATAAGAAGAAGAATGAGGCATCAGGACTGGAGACAGACTCATTAACAGCTTGCGTTACACAGGTGATACAATATTGCTTGCTGAAAGTGAAGAGAATTTGAAATATTGATGAAGATCTAAGACCACACAGCCTTCAGTATGGATTGTACTTCAACATCAAGAAAACAAAAATCCTCTCAACAAATTCCTAGATCAGCAGTTAAGCTGCTAGCTCAAGTCCCAAGAACTGAGATCAGATGAACAAGAGCCGACTGTAGGATCTAGCACAAACAGAAGCCAGGGAACTTTGCAAGAATGTCCACCTATATTGGACAGAGGTTACACCTCGAAGGAAATTCCCTTTCAGCTGACTGGCTGTTTACAACAGATCTCATCACGGAGGTGATTACATCATTACATAGTTGACAAACTACATTGTAACAGCTGAACCATTGAGAATGATGGTCCAGCCAAGCTGACATACAACCTTAACCATCATAATAACCACATGAACTGCCAAAATTTAGTATTAAATCCTTGTTACTGTGTCCCATTGAGTGATTATGACTCTTAGTGATCCTATGCATGACAGAATAGCCTCATAGGGTTTCTTAATCAGTAATTTCTATGAAAGCAGATCACCAGATCTTTTGTCCTAACAAGCTGCTGGTGGATTTGAACTGCTGACTTTTTAGTTAGCATCCCAGCACTACATCATTGAGCCACTAAGGCTTCTTATTAAATTCTTATATTACAATAATATACTTACATTTTTATCTTTTTTTCTCTAGTAAGCTTTGATTCAAGTTTGGTATTATAAAGCACAGGGAATTGGATAAACTTCAGGATAATCTAACTTGTTTTGTCTTCAGTTTTGTGGTTATTGAAGACACTTTTTCAAAACCAAATCTTATTTTGCAGCTATAGAAATAGTGTTTGTAAAATGTTGATGCCCCTAGGTGGAAAACTAATCCTTTCATATCAGCCACAGCTCTTTCTGTTTAAAAATATTGTTCTTTCTCTTCCATGTTGAATATACTTGATTAGTATCATCTGGTCTTCCTGATGTGTATACCTGGAGGAGCACCAGGGAGCTCCTTAATTACTCAAAAGGGAAGCTGATCTAGAAATACCTCAGCGACTGAATTTTTAAATTAAGATTTAGACATTCAATTCACATACCTCTTAAATTCAATTGTGCTTTACAAGTCCAAGAAAGGTAATTAACTGTTTTGAGGACATTTTTACCAGCAAAAAACTGTGATCTCAGTTCCTAAGAAATCAAAAAAGACACTGCAATTGGTCTTAGAAATAATGTATCAGTGACTTCTAAAGCTTATTTAGAACATGTCAGACAGCTTTAACGAATACTGGCAACACTGTGACAGAAAAAAATATGGTGCATGTGCCTTCTTTTATCCCTTTTTTAAATATATAGAAAAACTGTCAAAAAGACTTTAATGATTTACTCTATTAGCTAGATCTTTGAAAGAAAAATTTATGTTGGCAAACTACCAGATCACATTTTTGCTATCTTTCTCTAAAATGTCTCAGGAAAAAATTAATAAATGTGTATTATGAATAATTATAAATAACTCACAGCAAAGAAGCAATTATTATGAAAAATTTGATGTTTAATTAAAAAATTAAAAATTCATATTATGTTGTAAATTTATCACAATAATGTAACTTTATTGTAGTGGTGGCTTGCCACTTCATCTTTGTTAAATACATATTCAACTAACTTTTACTTATTTTAGTGGCTCACTTTAATTGGATATGATCCAGAGGCATTACTATTCAGGACAGAGTTAGTAGACATAAATCTCAGGATAAAAAGGTGATGGAAATAGTATACGAACGCTGGTATACATGTATATGTGCAGTCAACACATGTGAACTTTAAAGAGCATTATCTATTCCTGGATGGAGCCCCGGCACAGTGGTTAACAGCTCAGCTGGTAACCAAAAGTTCAGCTGTTTGAATCCACATGCTCTTTGTAAACCATCTGCGGCAGTTCTGCTTTGTCCTACAGAGTTACTATGAGTCAGAATCAACTTGATAGCAATGGGGTTGGAATTTTATGTTTGTTTGTATGTCTGGTTTACTCTCTAGATACTTGGTTAAATTTTGGTGAAAATGAAAAAGCTATAGGGCAAAAGCCTTGGGTTGAGTTAAACTGATGTAGTCAACCCTCAAATCCATTCAACAAAATAATTACTGATCACCTACTCCTCACCCAACGTGATGACAAAAATTGTAAATTGCACAAAACGAATAAGACAATGACCATCCTAGTGAGAAGAAATGACTATTATTCAAACTGTAATACAAATTTAAATAAATGTTCTATGAAGAACTGAAGTCCCTAGGTGGTGCAAATGATTAACCTGTTTGGCTGCTAACAGAAAGACTGGAGGTTCAAATCCATCCAGAGTTTCTGGGAATAAAAGCCTGACAACCTACTTTTGAAAAGTCGGTCACTGAAAACCACATGGAGCACAGTTATACTCTGACTCACAAGGGGTCTTCATGAGCTAGGGTCAATGTCATGGCAACTGTTCATATTTATATATACATAAATTGTCATTTTAAACAGCTGACTGTAGCAACTTTTGTCTTTTGTGAGTTTTCATAATTCACATCACTGAGAAAATAAACCACTGTGGTTCACCTTCACTAAGAGAAATTAGTTGTGGAGAGGGATCTGAGAAGGCGAGGAGAAGGGAAAGGGGGAGAATTTTCAAGCCTTGGCGAAGTCTTCCAAGTTGGGTAAGGGTCAGAGATGAATTTCATGTCTTCAGCAGAGCAAATTAATGAGGTTTTGGATTTTGGAAAAGAATGCTAAAAATTGCTCTGCTTAATAAAGTCAGAAAACTCGAGAGTTAGCAGCCTGAGTTGCAGAGCTGTGAAAACAGACGGGGAGAGGCTATGAAAACGTCAGCAGCAGGTAGGGGCTGGAGCTACGGGGAAAAGGGCCAGTGAGCAATTTCAGGCTCGAGGAGCTGGAAAAAACGTTAAAAAGGACAACCTGAGTTCCATTTTAAGCTACTCACTTTGATGTAGTGTAAATTGCCTCCATCCTTAAATCTTTGGTAAAGGCTACCACTCACCACAGACGTCTAATGTTAATTTTGTGTGTGGGAGGGGTGTGATGAGGTGGGATTGGGTGAATAGAAGAAATGGGACACTTCCATGTCTATTTTGAATGGAAACATTTGAATATCTATAAAATGTGAGAAATTGGGATTAGAGAACTCAGAATCAGAGAAAAGCATGAGACAATATGCCCCGAGAATTTGCAAAAATGTAAGGAAGATCACTGGACTCCTTAGAGGATAAACGCGTGTCACTGATACAGCTCCAACTCAGGGTGACTGCATGTGTATCTGAGAAGAACTGTGCTCCACAGAGTTTTCAAGGGCTGATTCTCAGAGGTCAGTTTCCAGGCAATTCTTCCAAGGCTCCTCTGTGTGCACTTAAACTACCAAACTTCGGGTTAGCAGCAGAGCACATTAACTCTGTGTACCACCCATGGACTAGAAGATGTGGAATAGTGAATCTGAGTTGATTTAATTAAATTCCAAAAACGAGAGTGATATTTGCATTACATAGATGGCATGAGATAACTATCTCCCCAAAAGTCTGAGGTACCAAAGACTTCCAAGAGTGGGATGTTACACTAGGGCGCGAGGACTTGGAAGGAAGGGAGAGACGCAGGCCTAGACCTGTTTCTTTTGTTAGCTAACTTTCCCTCAATCGTTTTGAAATGAGGAAGGATGCTTCAATAAGAGACATAATTTTGTTCAGTCATTACAATGGTCTTGCTAGATCTTGCAAGACACTTGTTCATGTGTGAGCTAAGGAAATTTATTAAGCCAGTTGAATTGTTGTTGTTGTTGTTAATTGTTAGGCGCTGTTGAGTCAGTTCTGACTCATAGTGACCTTGTGTACAACAGAATGAAACAATGCCAAGTCCTGTGACATCCTTAAAAACACTGACTGTCATGCAGAGACCATTTATAGCTGCTGTGTCAAACCGTCTTGATGAGAGTCTTCCTCTTTTTGGCTCACCTTCTATTCTGCTAAGCATGATGTCCTTCTCTAGTCACTGACCCCTCCTGATAACATGTCCCAAGTATGTGAGACATTTGCTACTGATGTTTGGATTAGAAATCTAAGGCTTGTAGGGGGTGGGGGGCCAAGATGGTGGAGAATTCAGATGCTTCCCACCATTCCTGAAACAACAAAGACCCGAAGAACAAACGAATCAATTATATGTGACATTCTAGGAGCTCTGGGCATCAAAAGGAAAGCTGAAAAATGGAGAATAGGCCCAGAAGTATTTAGGACCAGCCAGACCTGACTTCTCAGCCATCAGCTGTGGCTAGCATGGTGAAAGGAACAGTGATATTGGACGGCACTTTATGTAGCGGGAGAGACTGAGTGGAGAGTCCACGAGTGCTTCCAGATCCAGTGAAGAGCTGCATGTGATCTTCAAAAGCTAAGTGGCTCACAGCTAACTTGCTGTGTATGAATCTAAAACCTTCCCTTAGAATAAACTTTTCTCCTCTTTCCTAGCACTTCCCCCTCTCTTCTCTGCACTCCACTCTGCTCTGGAATTTGATGCAATTAACTGAGTCAGAAGTAGGTCTCCTTATGCACACCTGAGCCGTTCTCCTAGACTCAGGTAGGGAACAATTTAACAAACTCAGGGGTGTGAAATAAAAAATTGGCCAGTTCCAACACAAGAATAAAAAGAGGTGCATCATGAGATCTCCACTAAAAGACCTCAATTGATGGTCCAGCGGTTTTGGGGTTCCTCTGAGAGCATGGCCCCCGGCCCTGATGCTACCTGTTCCCATAAATTATAACAAAGATCCACTCTTTGGACAGGAATGGAATGGACTTGGCAATGCAGAGTAACCATATGTTGGAAGCACTTTATGGTTCTATACATCTATAGGATATCATCTTGCTGACCTCTGGCTGGAGGAAGGGGAGTGGACGGAGAGGAGGGGAAAGGAGACTGTTGGGAGGATGAGACATGTATGGAGCAGAGAGGAATAGAGTGCGGTCACTGGACAGGGAGAGCAGTGGAAGCTGCATATAGGGGGGCATGTAAATTTTCATGTGAATGTATATTTTCACTCAGTTATGTTAAATAAAAAAAAAAAAAAAAGAAAAAAAATTGGCCAGTTCACCTTAGGTGGAAATTCAAAACAGAAGCATTTCCTTCTCCTAGAATCCGGCATAAGGGGACATACCTACCTCACAGACACTCAGAGAAGACTGTCATCTCCTTGCTTTTCTGAAAGCATGCAGTCAGATACCCGTACCTACACCAATCACGCCTGCCAGTTTAGGAATATAGAGGAGAGCCTGCACCATACGCTTGCTGACTGATTACCCTGGACACCTGAGCTGAATCCATGCAAGAAAAGCAAAAGGAGTTCTGGGCCTGGGTGCTCAATAACAGATCTAACCACCTGGTGACAGGACATTAGAACTTCAAAGGCAAGAATAACCAAACCAGCACACACAATCAGCCTATTTGGACATTTCAAAAGGAAACAAAACAGGACACTAGAACATAATAAACAAACATAAAATAAATAAACAACTTATTGATGGCTCAGAGAGAACAGTCAATATCAAATCATTCAATAGGTAACTGGGAACTCCTAATAATCAGATGCTTATGCTCATCCAAACACTTCCCAAGACATTAAAAAGACAACCTACAAACTGGGAGAAAAGTTTTGGATACACAAATCCAGTTAGTGTCTAATCTCCAAAATCTACAAGATTCTGCAAAACCTCAACAACAAAAAGACAAATAATCCAATTAAAAATTGAGTCAAGGATGTGAACAGGCACTTTATCAAAGAAGACATTCAGGCAGGTCACAGATATACAAGGAAATGCTCATGATCATTAGAGAAATCCAAATCAAGTTACCATCTTACTCCAACAAAGCTGGCATTAATCCAAAAAACAAAAATAATAAATGTTAGGCTGCATAGAGACTATACCAATTTTGCACTGTTGGGAGTGTAAAACTGTACAACCACTTTGGAAATCAGTTTGGTGCTATCTTAAAAAGCTAGAGGTAGAAATACCATATGATCCAGCAATCCCATTTCTTTGAATACTCATATATCTATCCTAAAGAAATAAAGGCTATCACATGAACAGATATACCCACACCAATGTTTATTGCAGTACTGCCCAGCCAGCCAGCCCACAATAGCAAAAAAAAAAAAAAAAAAAAAAAAAAGGTGGGATCAGCCTAGGTATCCACTGGTGGATGAATGGATAAACAAACTATGGTATATTCACACAATGAAATACTATGCACTGATAAAGAACAACAATGATTTTGGGAAACATGACATAGGACAATCTGGAAGGCATTAATGCTGGTGAAGTAGCTGAAAAAGGACAAATATTGTATGAGACCGTTATTATAAAGACACAAGAAAAGGTTTAAATACAGAAGAAATTACTCCTTAATGGTTATAAGGATGGGGAGGCAGGAAGGGGGTACTCATTAACTAGATACTAGATAAGAATTAAGTTGGGTGAAGGAGGGACAACACATAGCAGAGGAGAAGTCAGCATAGCTGGATTAAATTAAAAGCTGTAAAGTTTTCTGAATATAACCAAACACTTCAAAGGACAGAGTAGCAGGCTCAGTGGTGTGGGGATCGTGATTTCAGTGGATATCTAGGTCAATAGGCGCAATAAATTTTTTGATAATGTTTTGCATCCCATTTTGGTGAGTGTCATCTGGGCCTTAAAAGCTAGCAAATAGCCATCTAAGAAGTATCACTTTAGCCTAACCCACCTGGAATAGAGAAGAATGAAGGACTTCGAAGAGACAAAGAAGACTTGAGTCCAAGAGAAAGAATGGGCTACATAATCCAGAAACTAAATAAGCATGAGACCAGAAAAACTACTTCGTATCTGGCCACCACCAATGACCGCCCTTACAGAGAGCACAACACAGAGTCCCTGAAAAAGTGAGAGAAAAATGGGGTGCAGAACACAAATCTGATTAAAAAGACCAGATCTGATAGTCCAATAGACTGGAGAGTCCCTAGAAATTACAACCCCGGACTCACTGTTGGCTCAGAACTGAAACCATTCCTGAAGCTAACACTTCAGACAAAGATTGGACTGGACTTTAAGATATAAAATGATAGTGGGAAAGAGTTTTCTTCTTGGTTTAAGTAGATACATGAGACTAACTGGGTAGCTATTGTCTGGAGGCAAGACGAGAGAGCTGACGGGAACAGGAGCTGGTTGAATGGTCACGGGAAATACAGGATGGAAAGGTGGAGTGTGCTGTCACAGGGTGGGGAGAGCATCCAGAGTAACGTAGCACTTTGTGTGCAGGTTTTTGCATAAAAAATTGACTTGGATTATTAACTTAAAGCACAATGAAGTATTAAAAACAAATAAAAAACAACAAAGAAGCCCAAGGCTTGTAAAGGCAACTTTCTCAAGGACACAGTCAGCCAGCTGAGTGATTGGTTTGCCTTGGCCTTCTACATAGCACCCGGAGCTTTATGCAAGAGCTGGGACTGGAGTTAGGCCCTAGGGTTCAGACAGCAAAGATACAGTGAGGGGAGCACTAATGGGGTGGAGGGAGAAATCTGAGCAAAGAAGAGAAAGCAGGAGAATATTTAAGGAACAGGAAATAGTTCCGTTTGACTGATTCATGGTTTTCACTAACAGGAGTTACAGAGGTTTTAAGAGGCAGGGTGAAGAGTTTGTTTTGAACTCATTAAAGTGTGAGAAGACACTGGAGGGTTTTTTCTTTGTGTGTGTGTGTTAGGAAAGTAAATATAAAAGTAACAAAATACTGTTTCTACAATCTTCATATGTACAGTTCTAGGACATTAATTCTGTTTAGAATGTTGTCCATCCATTACCGTTCACAGTTCTTGATTTTTCCATCACCCTTAAGATCAGTATCCCCTAAGCCCTGACACAGCAAGTTTTTGTAACATGTTATAAAGAAGATAGAAAAAGAAAAAAGGAAAAAGGAGGCTTCCTATGGAGCACAGATCTACTCCGACCTGCATGGGGGCATTGATCATGCATAGGAATCAACTTCATGGTAACTGGTACTGGAAGGAAGGAGAGCCTGAGCCAGGACATCTCAAATTCAAATATAATGCAGAGTCTGTGAGTCTGAGATTCTGCATTTCTAACAAGCTTTTTTCCTCAGACATTCTGATACAGGAGTATTGAGGTGAGCTCAGGAATCAAGGAACCACCGTATAGGAGTGAGAGAAGGAAAAGGATTGTAAGACTTGTTTACAATCCAAGTCTTAAATTTAGGGCTGTAAACAATTGACTTGTTTAGAGCTTCAGGTCAAGGGAAAGAGCAGTGAAGAAGTTAGAGAAGCAGTAGATCATAAAACGAGGTAGATGGAAGTACCTCTATGTTCCATCCCTCCATATAGGAAAGGATCTGAGCTGATGTGCTATTGTGCCTCTTTCCAGCCTTTCATATACATAACGGTGTCATGGTTGTCTCATTTCTCTCCCACAGCCAATTAAAGAAAGGAAGGTGAGGTTGCAGGACTCCAGTCTCCTTCAGAGTTTCTTCCCAAAGGTGGAGTTTCCATCAGGTTGGCGAAATTCACTGAAATCAGAAAGATTTAAGTACACCTAGTGGGCAGTGGGAAACCCTGGTAACTTAATGGTTAAGTTAAACCAGTGGTTCAGAGCTACCAAGTGCTCTTTGGAAACTCTATGGGGCAGTTCTACTCTGTCCTATAGAGTTGCTGTGAATTGGAATCAACTCAATGACAGTGAGTTGGGTTTGGTTTTGGGTTAGTAGACATCCCCAAGATTTCCTGTCTGGGCCCTGGCCTCCAGCTCTGATTTCTCACCTCTACCTTGAGTCCTGGATCCGATGGATCTGCTTTGGTTCTAGTTTCTGGTTGGGTAGACAGTAAGAGGATGCACTGGAGACAAGTTTTGTTCTATTGAACAAGGGAGAAAAAGCTTTTTAAGAAGATACCACTTAAATTCCAGAAGTCCAGATGCCTCTCTCCAGGGCGAGCCCAAGGATACTCCCTCCTTCCCTTACAGAAGTCTTAAGATAAGCTTCATTTCTAAGAAGAGGGTAGCTTCTTCCCATGTAACTTAATGCTAACTGCTTATCTGGTGCCTCTTTAAGTATACTGTGCCAATAGAAATGCAATATGAAAATCTGTATACCTGTAGTTGTCAATTAGGAGGATTGGGGAAACCTATATATATATAGTGTTGAAATGAGGCATAAGTGACATCCTTTGAGGAAGAGCACAGTAAAAATTCAAGGTGTTAAAGAAAGCCCCAGGAAACAACTTAATAGCAGAAAATACCATAGAGTAATCTCACCTTTGTCTTACAAAACATCTCTCACAAGACAAGCCTGGGGACAGCCTTGCAAGTGACCCCTAGACCTTGACCATGGACAGCCTTGCAAGTGACCCCTAGACCTTGACCACATTTTACAACTAACAGGAATTCCAGGTGACCTTAACCAATCAGTGTAAAGGTCATTTCCCCCTCCCTGCCTTGTAATCTCACGACTTAAATACTGGGTGCTGAGGAAGCTTGTCGTCGCCCTCTGCTCTGTGTAGTTTGAGGTGTGTCCCTGGTGCACCAGTATTTTTCCTATTGGGTATATTTTTTAATAAAATCTAACCTTTAAAGTAACAGCGTTGCATCTTGAAAATCGCGGACCCTAACAATAGGTATGTCTGATAACAGAATGGGGTGCACAGCTTTTTTTGAACTTTAGTTCATCCGCTGCACTGCTGGCTAATAAAAGCCTCTTCCTCTACAAAGTCATGTTCGAGGTGCTTTCTGCTCTGTCAGCCAAACTCATCTTTTTCCCTGCAACACTACAATGCTTATCAAGTGCTTTCTTTATGCTAGACATTCAATCTTGTACCTTCTTATCTCCCAGGCCTGAAACCTCACATCAACATTGCAACAGCTGTGCTTGCTTTGGATTCAGTTCCCAAAAGGCTGTCCTTGACCTTGTTTTCTGCACTCTCCTTGCCTCTTGTCAAGGTTAGCTAGGGAATCTGATCTCTGCTGCCACATATTAACATATTTTACTCCAAAATCTAACATTTTCTAGGGATAACAAAGGTCATGGTTTGCATTATAGAACATACACTGTATTGATAAGGTTGCCAAGGGAATCTGTTCTGCCACATATCAACAGTTCTCCCTGTCAGTTTGTGATGCAAATGTAAGTTTTTCTTGGCGGTTGTGATGCAAATACAGTTTAAGTCATCCTGGTAATTGTAAAGTGGCTACAGTAGTCTCAGAACCAATCAAAAACCAAGTTACTACCTCCACCTCCCATCTATGACATCATCTCCTGCTTCTGACAATAAAAAGCACCCCCAAAATCTATGTGGGGTCTTTTTCCACTCATGGAGAATGCCCCTTCCCTCTTTGGAACGTACTTTCCTTTAATAAACTTTTCTGTCATTTGCTACTAAAAAGGATGCATCCTTGTGTGCCTTGGGAGAGGAGGATCCCAGTTTGCCACCCCTTGGCAGAGTCAACTTGCTAGTTCGATCTCTGGAACCCTAATCAGGTCACTCGGGGTCTGAATCAGCTACATGACCTTGACACCTCTCACTTGTTCCCTCTCACTGGTTCCCAGCGTTCAGTCTCCTCTTGATCTCCAGCTACCTGTAATTCAAGCTAGTGGTGCACCCGAGACAGCCACCGTTTCTTGCTGAGGATGATCATGACTGTAGGGGTTGGTGACAATGTCAAAGGTTACAGAGAGACGGAAGACAGGGAAAACTGGGAACCAATCATTGCGTTTGACAATTGGGAGTCATTAGTGACCTCAGACTAGAGAGGGCAGCTTGAGTAAAAAGCAGAAGGCAGAAGCCAGATTACAAGCAGAGAAATAAATGGTGGCTGTTGAGGAATAGAAACAGCAAACTGAAAGTACTCTTGAAAGCCATTCGTGAAAAAAGGAAAAAGAAAACGAAAGGGAAAACATCAGCACAAGCAAGCAGCGGGACTCAGGGAAGGATTTGTGAGTCACTGGAGGGTTTATCCTGGTGCTGTAGTGGTTAACTGCCATGGCTGCTAACCAAAAGCTCAGGTGCTCCTTGGAAACTCTATCTGGCAGTTCTACTCTGAGCTATAGGGTCACTATGAGTCAGAATTGACTTGACGGCAGTGAGTTTTTTTTTTTTTTTTTGTGGAGGCTTTATCAGGATTGTAGAAAGAATACGAAGCTCCAACAGAGATAAGAGAGAAAGTAAACCTTGTGTTGCTACTTCCAAGGTTATCTGCATTTGAGGAAGGGATTTTCTAGCCTGCAGACAAGTTTCATTTTGCTCAGACAGTATTTTTAAAGGATTTCCACGAGTTATTTCATTTCTTTTTCAGCAGAAAATTTCATTAAAAAGTTTTTAGTAAACGTCACAGAAACTCCGTGTGTATCAGAAGAGAACTGTGCTCTATAGGGCTTTTAGGAGCTAATTTTTTTGAAAGTTGATAGCCAAGTGCCGTCGAGTTGGATCCGACTCATGGCGACCCTAGGGGCCAGGGTAGAATTTTTTTGGAAGTTGATAGCCAGGCCTTTGTTCCAAGCTGCCTCTGGGTGGACTCGAACATTTAGGCTCTCAGTTAGCTGTTGAGCCTGATAACCGTTTGTACCACCCAGGGAGGACGTCTTACTTTTTTTTGTATCCTGTTACAAAAACCTTCAATGTCCCTCCTGCTTTTGAAAAATGCTGAGATATAACAAGACTGGGTGAACGTTCCTACATAAAACCGAGCAGCAGATCCCCCTCCACAAAAAGTGGTCAATCAGGAAAGCAATCCATTTGTATCATTTGTTTGTCTCTATGGATAGTTGTCGTGAGTCGGATCCGACTCGACGGCACTTGGCTTATAGATAGTCGTGGGTTGACCCAGTAGCTGTAACAGCAGGCTTAAGTAAAAAACTGATGTGGCGCAGTGCAGGCCTGGGCAGTGTTTCGTTTCCCTGTCCATAGGGTTACTATGAACTGGAACCCACTGGATGGCACCTAACAACAACAACAACACACAGGCAGTTGGCAGTCCCTGGGTAGTGCAAGCAGTTAATACACTCAGCTGCTAGCTGAAACATTAGAGATTCTAGTCTACCCAGAGGCATTTCAGAAGACAGGCTTGGCTATCTACTCCTAAAAACAACCGCTGAAAACCCTGTGAAGCATAGATCTACTTTACTCTGACACACATGAGTTACCATGAATTGGAATCAACTCGATAGAAACTGGTTTGCTCTATAGGCATTTGAGGTTCCAAATTCTGTTACAAAGCAATGGAATTCAGGCATAAATCACAGCTGTAGAGGAAACATTTTGTGGGAAAAAGGTCCTCATGACTACCCCTGAAATCTCACAAGGTAGCTGGGCACTACTGTCTTGTTAGATACACTATAAGATTTTCTTCTGCTCATCCAGGGAAGCTGTCTTTACCAGGGACACCAGGAGTGGTGGAGCCAGAAAAGAGACCAGAACTGGCCCTTCACATTCTGTGGGATGGACTAAAAAAAACATCAGTGAACTACAGGAGGGGAGAAATAGACAGCTGCCATGAGCTTTCCTTGGCTGTTGGGTTCACAGTCTTATCCAGACCAATGGTTCTCAACCTCACCTACATGGTACAATTACATGGGACCTTTAGAACATAGATGTCTCAGAGCTTCTGCCTCATCAGGTTTGGGTGGGGCTTGGGCACTGCTCTGTAGAGCTTGATAGGTGATTCTACTTGATCACCTACCACTGTCATGCTTTGTGACATTAACCCCTTCTACTCGAAGCCTTCTGAAGCCCTAGACAACACCTTGGACATTTGGACTAGCAACTGTACTTCTTGGTGTCTGCCCTGACACCCGACTCCACTGTGATAGCCTCTCCCACCTGTCTGGCAGCAGTTTGTGGGTAGCATTTAACCCCTTGTCACTGCACTCAAAGATCTTGAAATTTTAACTCCCAACTGGCAACACTGACCACTTGGCCAAAGCTCAACAAAGGATAACGTAGCCTCTCTCTCACTGAAGTTGTAACAAAGACTCAGGAAACAGTGAGAGAACTGAAAACCCAACAAAACAAGTCTACAAAACAGAAGGGTGAAACACAGGTAGCACGACAGTTGTCCTAAATTGACTGAGCTAGTCCCAGATATTACCTTCTTGATCAATCATGTTGAGGTAGTAATTTAAAGACCCTAAGTGGCACAGGAAACCTTGGTCTCAGTCTGGAAGTGTCCCTGAAATCTGTCCACAATCGGTGACCCTGCTGGTATTTGAAATACCAATGTGTGACAGACTGAATTGTGTCCACCTCCCAAAATATATATATCGATTTGTCTGGGCCGTGATTCTAAGCATTGTATGATTATCCACTGTTTTGTTAAATGATGGGATTTTCCTGTGTGTTGTAGAGTCTATCACTGTGGTTTAATAAGATGGATTAGTGGCTAAGGAGGTTCATAACATTAGATAGTGTCTTAAGTCTAACCTTTTGAGATGTAAAAGAGATGCAAAAAGAGATATGTCGGGAGTCATGGGAGAGCCCCCAGGGCCCGACATACAGGAAGCTTGTAGGGCTGAAAAACCCCGCACGCGCCAAGTTTGAAAAAGCCCGCGCCCGCGAAATTCAAAAGGCCCGCGCGCGCGAAAAACTTCCTGCCTGATGTCACTGCCTTAGTCATATGTATATCCAATCCCCAGCCGACAACTACCTCACTCCAAATGTCACTCCATCCCTACGTCACTTGATCCCTCCCTCCATTCCCGCTGCTATATATACCGAGCTGTAACAATAAAATTTTGAGGCTTGATCAGAATTTTGTCTTGCCTTCATTTTTCCGCCTTTCCTGCTTACTTTCACAGGCTTGCCCTCGTCCTTTCGTTGAATTGTCCCGCGGGCCAGGGCAGAGAGACATGGGGATCTTGTACCACCAAAAAAGCAGTGCCAGGAATACAGCATGTCCATTACACCTGAGGTTCCTGTGCTGAGCTGCTCACAGACTAAGGAGAGACTAAGGCATCACGAGGACCTTCCTCCAGATTGGACATGGAGACAAAGCCTTCCCCTGGAGCCAGTGCCCTGAATTTGGACTTTGAGCCTACTAGACTGCGAAAAAACAAACTTTTTTTGTTTGTTAGAACAATTCACTTCTGGTGTTTCTCTTATAGCAGCACTAGATGACTAAGACATAGTGGTGTGGCTTTCAGCATTACAGCAACATGCAAGCAACCACAGTATGACGAACTGATGGATGTGTGCTAGAAAGCTATAGGTTGGGACCCAAACCTACATAATTAAGGAGGGTGAAGAGAGAAAGAAGAAGCCATGTTGTTTCATAAGAGATAGACATATGGGCTTAATAGTTTGGTCCTAAGGTCACCATTCTAAGTTCAAGGTCACCTGTGTGTATTTTATGATCTATGCATGGATGTTCCCCTCATGGACTTGGAATCAGTGATACTATTGCTGATGTCAGATTGGTCCTGGTTGAAATCAGAGAATATCAGAAATACATTTACCTGAATTTTATTGACTATGAAAAAGCATTTAACTGTATGGGTCATAACAAATTATGGATAAGATTTCAAAGAAAGGGAATTCTAGAACATTTAATTGTGCTCATGAAGAATCTGTACATAGATCAAGAGGCAGTCATTTGAACAGAACAAGGCAATACTACATGATTTAAAATCAGGAAAGATGTATGTCAGGGTTATGTTCTTTCACCATGTTTATTCAATCTATGCTGAGAAAATATTCCTAGAAGTTGGCCTACATGGAGAAGAACTTGGCATCAGGATGGGAGGAAGACTGGTTAGCAACCAATGTTTGCAGATGACACAACCGTGCTTGCTGAAAGTGAAGAAGACTTGAAACACTTACTGATGAGGCCAAAGACCACAGCCCTCAGTATGGATTACACTTCAACATAAACAAACAAACAAACAAAAAAACCCTCATAATGGCAATGATAAGTTACAGCATGCTAAATGGAGAAAATACTGAGCTTATCAAGGATTTCCTTTTACTTGGTTCCACAATCTATGCCCTTGAAAGCAGCAGTCAGGAAATCAAAAGACACATTGATTGCATTGGGCAAATTTGCTGCAGAGCACTTCTTTAAAGTTCTAAATAACCAAGATGTTACCTTGAAGATTAAGGGGCACCTAACTCAAGCTACAGTGTTTTCAATTCACCTTACACACTTGCAAAAGCTGGACAATGCATACGGAAGACTGAAGAAGAATTGACGCTTTGGAACTATGGTTTGGCAAAGGATAGTGAATATATCATGTATTGCCAAGAGATTGAATAAATCTCTCGGAGGACTTACAACTGGAATGCTCCTTAGAAGCAAGGATGGTCAGACTACTTCTTACATATTTTGGGTATGTTAGTTGGAGGGAGCAGTCACTGCAAAAGTTCATCCTGTTTGATATTAGAGGGTCAGCAAAAAAGAGAAAGGCTCTCAATGTGATAGACTGACACGGTGGCTGCAACCATGGCCTCAGGAAGAGCAATGATGTTGAGGTTGGCACAGGATCGGGCAATATTTCATTCTATGATACATAGGGTCATTATGAGTCAAAACTGACTAGGGTCTTTGCGAGTCAGAACTGACTAGGTAGCACCCAACCCAAGTATGGGGATGAGAATCTCTTGTCTATCCTTTCAATTAGTAGGTTATTAAAACTAGTTTAATCTGTTTCTATTTCTTGTAATCAAAGAGCTTCGTTGAAGACATTCCTGATATCAGAATTTAAAAAGAGAAAAAATAAATAAGAAAAAAGAAATGGAGGAAGGAAGGAAAAGGATATAAACAAAACAAAATGAAAGGTGGGAAAGGAAGATAAGGGACATATCTTAGTGTAAATTCTAGAAACAATGGTAATGTATGTGTCTAATAAACCAGTTGGGAAGAGACTTTTTGTTCAGTTGTCAAAGAATGTTTCTTCTTAATTTGGGAAGTTACACTCTTTGACCAATATTTGAAAAAGAGATGTATGAGGCCTGAAACATAATGTTTTTTGATAAATATTTGTTGAATGAATAAAGAAGCAAGTGAATAAAGCAGAAATGTGGAAATAAAACATCTTCTTAAAGCAGTCACATCAATCCTTTTGTTCAACTATTTTTCTGAAGCCAAATCATCTTTATTTCCTGATTTATATTGAGCTTTTGAATTGTTAATTATCCATTAGTCATGTCTTTCATTATTTCTCCTTTTTAATTTCAAAAACTGACACATACATCACACACCATGAAACTGACCACATCCAAGTGTGCCACCTGGTGATTTTTAGTGCAGTCACAACATTGTGCAACCACCGCCACCACCTCATCCAGAGTATTGTCTGTCGTCACAGAAAGGAACCCCCCGCCCACTGGTTGTCACTCCCCAGACACTCTTCTTCCTCATCTCTGGCAACCACAAGTATACCTTCTGTGTCTATGGATTTTCCTAATCTAAATATTTCATATAAATGAATTCATACCATATGTGACCTTTTGTTGGTTTTTTTCACTTTCACACAGTGTTTTCAAAGTTGATCCATGTTATAACATGTATCAGAAATCCTGGCGGCATAGTGATTAAGTGCTACGTCTGCTAAACAAAAGGTCAACTATTCACATCTGCCAGGTGCTCCTTAGAAACTCTAAGGAGCAGTTCTGCTCTGTCCTGTACTGTCTCTGTGAGTCAGAATTGGCTCCACCGTATCAGAATTTAATTTTTTAAGGCAGACTAATATTTCATTGAATAAATACTTACCACGCTTATCTATTGTTTACCAATATTATCGTGTTTATCCATTTATCAATCAACAGATACTTGAGTTGTTTCCACTTTTTGGCTATTATTAATAATGCTACTATGGACATTCTTTTACATTTTTGTGTGTGAATATATGTTTTCAGTACTCTTGGGTTTTCAGTGTATAAGCCTGGCAGTCTTTTAGTTAGATTTATATTTATGTATTTTATTCTTTTTAATGTTACTGTAAATGGCATTAATTTCTTAATTTCATCCTTGGATTGTTCATTCTAGTGTATAGACATAAAACTGATTTTTTGTTTATATAGCTTCAGCTCAATTCTCCTTGAACCCTTGCTCTTGAAACCCAGCAACAATGTTGTGAGGACACCTAAACTACCGCATGTCCTGAGACTACACGGTGAAACCTTGTACAGGTGTTTTGGCCCAAGGTCACCACCAGTGAACAGAAAACCCACCCAACACCTGAGTGAAGACACTTCCAGATGATTTGAACATCAGGCATTGAATCCTCTCCAGCCTTTGAGTCCTCTCAGATAAACACTCAGACCTGAAAGCTTACTGAACTCATGTATCAGTGCTGTTAGCTTTTACTTTTACTTTTTTTTTATTTTTATGGATTTTTTTAGGGCTTTCTATTCAGAAGATTGTATCATCTGAAAACATAGTGTTAATTCTTCCTTTCCTATATGAATGTATTTATTTATTTTTCTTTCCTAATCTTCCTGGTGGAAAACTTGGTGGCCTTATGGTTAAGTGCTACAGCTGCTAACCAAAAGGTTGGCGGATCGAATCCCCTAGGAGCTCCTCAGAAACCCTGTGGGGCTGTTCTACTCTGTTCTATACGGTCTCTGTGAGTCAGAACGGAATTGAAGGCAGTGGGTTTGGTTTTTTGGTTTAATTTTCCTGGTGAGAACCTGCAATATAATGCTAACTAGAAATGGTAAGAGTCAAACTTCTTGTTTCGTTCTTGACCTTAGAGAGGGAAGCCTCAGTATTACACCATTAAGTATAACATTAGCTGTAGGTTTTGTTCAGATGATTTTTTTTTTTTCACTTGAGGAAGTTCCTTTTTATTTCTAGTTTTTTTTTTTTTTTTTATCATGATAAACCCAACCCTGTATTCCTGATATAAACCCCACTTGGTTATGAAGCATAATGCTTTTTCCACTATTTCCTGAGAAGCGCAGATGTTTATTGTGACTTCCTTGCGTTTACTTTGACTTCTTGTGTTACCCAATGAACTCAAACAGTTCTACGTAACATAGGATCAGGAATTTGTGCTTTAAACATGCAGCCACTGTTATCATTACCACCCACCAAAAAAACCCACTGCACTGAGTTGATTCTGACTCATAGCAACTGTCATGGATTGAACTGTGTCCCTCCAAAAATATGTGTAGCCATGTGGCTGGGCCATGATTCCAGTGTCTTGTGACTGTCCTAGGTATCCTATACTGTGTGTTAAAGGGTTATGGTGGGGCTGTAAATCCTTTCATAGGGTCACCTCCCTGCTCCACCATAAAAGGAGTTTCCCTGGATACGGCTTGCCCCACCCTTAATCCTTTCATCCTATGAGAGATAAAAGGACAGAGAAGCAGGCAGAAAATTGGGAACCTCATACCATCAAGCAAGCAGCACCGGGAGAAGAGCACGTCCTTCAGACCTCAGGTTCCTGTGCCAAGATGCTCCCTGGACAAAGACTGATGTAATACCAGACCTTCCTCCAGAGCCGACAAGGGGGAAAGCCTTCCCCTGGAGTGGACACCCTGAATATGGATTTGCAGCCTACTGGGCTGTGTAAGAATAAACCTTCCTTTGTTAAAGCCATCCACTCTGTGGTATTTCTGCTACAGCAGCCCTAGCTGACTAAAACAGCAACCCTATAGGACATAGTAGAGCTGCCCCATAGAGTTTCCACCACCATTATCAATATTAACATGAGCATAAAATGATGATAATCTGAATAAGAATAGTAAGTCCAAATGAGAAACCTCTTTTTAAGGAATAAGATAAAAATTAGACAAATCTGGCTATCAGGGATTATTACATTCCCTAATGTTGAGGAAACCCTGGTGGTGTAGTGATTAAGTGCTACAGCTGCTAACCAAGAAGTCAGCAGTTCAAAGCTGCCAGGTGCTCCTTGGAAACTCTATGGGGCCATTCTACTCTGTCCTGTAGGGTCACTATGAGTTGTAATCAACTTGACGACAATACTGTATGTTGATTTGGTTTGGGTTTGATTTTGTTTGGGTTTGATTTTGATTTGGGTTTGATTTGGTTTGAGTGTTGTTGAATCATCCTTACCTTCCTGGAATAAATCCCGCTTGATTATGATCTTTTATTCTTTATTTAAAAAAATGTTTTATTAAAAAAGAAAGTATGTACTCGATGAATTCTAAAAAACACAAGAGCTGTGTAACCAGTACATGAAGAAATAGAAGCTTTTCAGTATCTCATGAAGCCCCTGCTCTATCAATGCTCCCATTATTCAACAAGGATAATCACTATCCCTGTTTCAACCTCATCAGTTCATTTTACTTCTAAACTTTGTGTAAAAGGAATAGTAGTCAGACTCAGTTCACTCAATACTGTATGAGATTCATCCATATTGCTGCATGTAGTTGTCAGTCATTCATTCTCCCTGGTAGCGATTACGTTTTGTGACTGTCCCACAATTTATTTATTCATCTATATTCATTCTGCTGTTATTGGGCATTTGAGTAGCTCTAGCATTAAGAACAGTAAGAGCTGACAATTAAAGAGACCAACTATTTACTAAGAGAGAAGGAGAGAGAGACGTTGACAACAGGCAGTCAGTTTTCGGAAAAATGCCATGGCTAACGTGAAACAGTTTGTTGTTCACACATCCTTTAAAACCCTGTGATGAAAGAGCACACAGTTAGTCCTCTGAAGGCTATACTGGAGTGCAGAAGAACAAGTCACTTGGGAGACAGAGTTTTAGAGATGCAGGTCATGGGAAAAAGAAACTTTTAAACACCTACCATCTGTTACTTCAAAGTGAGTAAGATCCTTGGGAAAGCAGGAAGGAGCACTCTTGAGAGATGGGTGAAGTTGGTTTTTAGGGGTATATTTAATAATAAGACATCCCTAGGATCTGACTCGACGGCACTTGGCTTGGCTTAGCAGTAGTCTTGAAGCATTGTCCAGTCTTCCTGAGAGTTGTTTAATTTTAACACTGGTTTATAGATATTATAAACAGTGCTGCTGTGAATATGCTTTACCAGTCATTTGGTGAATATGTGTACTCTCCATTAGGTGTGTATCCAGGGCAGAATTATTGTTCTAGAGAACCATTGCAAGGATTTTCTTTATGCATTAGAATGAAGACAGTTCTGTCCAAAAGAAGAATTTAATTTTCCATAAGTCTTTACATGATTGTTATTTTCTGCACTCCAGGAGCATGTAACTTCTTAAGTACAGTTATCAGCATCTATTCTATGTCTATAGCCTCATCATTCAATACAGCAGCCATTAGCCATACAAAGCTGTTGAGCATTTGAAATGTGCTCTAAGCCTAAAATACACACCAGATTTTGAAGGCAGTACAAAATAAAAAATGTAAAATACTCTCATTAGTAACTTTAAAACATTCATTATATCTTTTAATGATAGTATTTTGAATATATTGAGTTAAATAAGATACATTATTAAAATTAAATTCACTTTTTAAAATATGTGGCTACCAGAAGATTTAAATTATATCTGCACCTCACAATTATGTTTCTCTTGGACAATGCTGGCTTATACTGTACAGTTAAACAAATAGATAAAGATTGTTTTAGCCACTTATTAGTCTGTATGGAAACTGCAAAACAGGAACATAGTTTGTTGTATAAACTTTCACCCAAACCACAATAACCTGTTATTCTAAAAATAGATTGTTTTATTAGTTTCTATGTACATTACTTTAAATTCTTCTGACAAAAATCACACCATAGGCTACTTTGTATGCACATCACTGGTGGTACTTCTTTGATATTTAGTAGCACTTCTTAACTGTTTAATAAACTTTACTTTTTGGAGGAGGTTTAAGTTTCACATTGTTTAGCTACCTGATGACAATAGCTGTAAGAGAACAAGACAACACAGCCTGTATGTAAACTGGTATATAGAATGGGTACAAAAAAATGTTAATGCACAAATTCAAAATATTTCTTTGATCAGAAACAACTTTCTTGAATTGTAATTTCTTTTTCAGTAATATGCATTTATTATTATGCTTAGTGCAACATAGTGCATTAACAAGTATTTTTATAAACTCAAATCATTTTCATATTTACAGTGGTTTTTATATG
Organism: Heterohyrax brucei; assembly: GCA_028571685.1. Taxonomy (NCBI): domain Eukaryota; kingdom Metazoa; phylum Chordata; class Mammalia; order Hyracoidea; family Procaviidae; genus Heterohyrax; species Heterohyrax brucei. The sequence goes on from CM053144.1 coordinate 163,421,766, forward strand.
TTTAGGAAAAATATGTATATGTAAGCATGCATATATTACATAAATATATACAGTTGTATTTTATAAAATATGTATATATTTTGCTATTGGGCAGAGGTCTGTGAAACACTAACTACTTTATCATAACAGAATAGGCACAGAGATTGATTATTCATTTCACTGGAGACTATCTGACTTAAGAATTATAATCATTCTTACAAGCCAGCTCCTGCCTGGGGACTGAGAACTATGATATTTTTCTCAAATTATAAGTTCTCACTATGTAAACTTTGAAAGATATAGTGTGTAACTTCTCAGTTCTCTTTGGGTGAGAAAAACTGACCTCAGAAGATACTGGAGTGGCCTTCAGCTTCATATGACCTGATAGTAACTGGAAGAACTTTGGAGAATCAGACTGATGCTGAAGACCACTCTTTTGGATATAAGCAACAGAGACTCATTCAGGGTCAGGCTAAGGAGAATGCAAGTTGAGAAGTGATGGCTCCACAGCAGCCTAGGCACCTGGCTACTCACCCCCTCCCCAGGAGCAGGTCTTGTTGCTCTTCTTCCGTGGCCAGGTCTTAGCTTCTCTGGGACTTTCCTACCCACAGTCTATCTCACCCTTATGGTTTCTGAGTACTCATATGTTTGGCTTATTGGAGGCTCATTTTGCTCTCTCTTGCCTCTCCCACTCAGCTTCAGTCTTTCAGATGATTCCTTCTTCACATCTTCCACCTTCAATTTCCGAGAGAGAGAATCTGATTGGCTCATCTAATTTTCGGAGTCCCTGTTTGGTGAGAACAGTGTGCACCAGGTCAACTTCATAGGATGATGGCCACCTTATGGACTTGGTGCTCTTGGGTCAAGTGATCACTCTTAATTCAATCAGTTACAAAGGTGGGGATAACTTTGTAGCTATTTTTGCAACCGGTGCTCTAGAATGGAGTCCTCAAGTGGCACAGACAATTAAGCTGAAAGGTTGACAGTTTGAATCCACCAAGAGGCACTTTAGAAGAGAGACCACTGGCAATCGGCTTCCTGAAGGCCATCACAGTCTTGAAAACTCTATGGAGCACAGTTCTACTCTGAGGCATATGGCGTCACCGTGAGTCAGAACCTATGAGATGGTTCGTTGCTGTTTCGGTTTGCCCTAAGAATCACTTGGGTTACTTCGTCAGCAGGGCCCTGGGTTTTCCTTCCAAAGGGACTTGGGGTATGGCAAGCACAGCAGGCTTAAGCACTTACCCAAACACTCTCACCGACCTCCACCCCTCTACATTAAAGCAACAGTGGATAAAATAAAGGGACTATGAATAAACTGACTATGCACTTAAGTGTAGGGAATAGTTAATAAAGAAGAGAATAAACCTACACTTCCTTAAAACCAGAACCTCAGCTGTGCAGTCAATTCCGACTCACAGCAGCCTTACAGGACAGAGTGGAACTGCATATAGGGTTTCCAAGGAGTAGCTGGTGGATTCCAATCGCCAACCCGCTGATTAGCAGCCAGTCACTTAACCACTATACCACCAAAACCAAGAACCAAATCTGTGGCCATTGAGTCCATTCAGACTCACAGCAGCCCTGCAGGACAGAGTAGAACTGCCCCATAGAGTTTCCAAGTTGCTCCCGTGAATCTGAACTGTCGACCTACTGGTTAGCAACTGTAGCGCTTCCGGGGCTCTCTGTATTTATCCAGGATCAAGTTTTGTCCCAGTAAATTTTCTTTGCAGTAGAGTAAATTGGTTTTCAAGCATTCATTTGGTTTTGCAGATGAGACCGTGCTGGTGTCACTCGTTTGGATTTTCAGGATGCTCTTCTCCTGAAATGCAGAGCCAATGTCATGATCTTTCTAGGAGACACCAGCATTTAGCACTTTGTGGGTGCTTGTGCTTTGGTTTTCATCTATAGGGAGAGATCTTGGCAGGAAATCAACACCTGGGAACAGACATAAGGGGCACAGATCTTTGGCTCTGTGCAATGCGGAGAAAAGGTGACTGAAGCTTTCCATCTATTTTCCTAGAAGTCTCCGGCTCCGGCCACCTGCCTGGGCCTGGCCACTCGTCGGGCGACTCCTCCCCTAAGTTGCCTCCTGATAGGCTTGTCCCTGGCACTGTGGGCGGCCCCTTTCCTGTGCGCTTCAACTCTTACTTTCCCCCCCACCCTCCTCCTCTTCCTCCTCCTCCTCCACGCCAGCCTTGCTCGGTGCCTCAGTCACTTCCTACCTCAGCCTCTTCCTCCCTAGTGCATTCAGGAAGACAACCGGGTCGGGACGACGCGGCACCAGCTGTTCACTGGAAAAGAAACAGAGACGGAGAGGTGAGTCCTTTGCGGAGAAGTGACAGGTAAGAAGGATAGACTGGATTAGCAGTTTGAGACCACGAAGCTGGGGAATGGTGGAGAGCGGGTGGAAAGCCGGGACCTGGAAGTGGGCAAAGAGCTGCAAGGTTGTCACTGACACTGCACTGAGGAAAAGCAGGACGGGGGCCTGATGGGTGCCCGTCGCCCGCACACCCACCTCTGCAGCAGACTTCCGCACCCTGCTCACGTGACATTTTATCGGCCGGGGGTGGCCAGGAAGGCGAGCAGCTATTCTGTGGTGCCAAGTGTCGTCTTGGAGAGTCAGTTCTTCGGGGCTGGGTGGTGAAGGTTGGGGTGAGGGGACTGGCCGCCAGAGGAATTTGGTAGCCCCAGGCAGGGCACTCTTAGGTGCGGAAGGTGGGCGCGGCTCTGTGCGCTCTCGGCTGAGGCGGGGAGGGAACGCTAGGCGTTTGGGGCCATTGCGGTGCCAGGGGTGGGCGCTCGCTCTAGCTGCGCGCCGGGCGCAGCCGCGGGGCGGCTCGGGCTGCTGGACGCCGGCGCGCGAGTTGCGGAGACAAAGGCTTCCGGGACGCAGCCCTTCCTGGCGAGGCAGCCCGCAGCCCGCCTGGCAGCCCCAGGACAACCGGAATTCAGGGCTCCCCATCTCTGCACCGGTGCAGTGGTGACTGTGGAGTAGCCTGCTAGGGAGGGATCTTGGGACCCCTTCTGGGCGGTATCCCAAACTTGGAGCAAGGATAACCTAATATGGAGTGTGTGAGCGCCAGCGAGGAGGCAGGAAGAAACCCAGTCACTCTTTGACCAGCTGCTAGTCAGTGATCGCAGAGGAGGGCTGGAAGAAGGTCCCTAGCCCCAGTGTGCAAAGTTGAACTCCGATTTCCACAGATCCCAGCTCCAAGGAAGCTGTATTTCTTTGGACATTGGAAATTCTCCATTTATTTCCTTTAAACTTAGAGAAAAATAAATAAATAAAAGCACAGCTATAAGAGGGTCCTTAAATATACTCTTAAGTGCATCTGAATGGTCGAGCACCCAGCACATGCCCAGTTCTCCGGCACCTCGCTGTCTTTGTGACTCAAACGCGCACAGTGCCGGCTTGGAGGCGGGCTGGCGTCTGTTCCCCCCTTCGCGGGGTCCTCTTCTCCTCAGCGGTGTTGGTCTTCGGGTCGAGCGGCATTCCATTGACAAGCTGTTGCTTCTGCCCTTGCCCTTCTGTGGCCTCTCCTCATTGTTCTTGACCTTCTCATTCACTCCAGCCCCATTCTTCTGTTCTTTCTTCTTATAAAATGCCACGGGCCTTCCAAGGAATATGTAACCGTTAGTATCCCACCTTCCCACCCCCTCGCCTCTTTGTCCCTTGCCTCCCTAAATAATAAAGTAAGCAAATAAGCCATTTGTGTGTGCTAGAGCAATTATTTCTAAACCTGTTACTTTTGTACGGGTAGGGATCTGGGCAGGGAGTCTTTCTTTGTGTTTTGTCTTGGTAAGTACTCAGTATATATGTATTTAGAAAGGTTTGCATAGTGCCCAGCAGAACAAAAAAAGAAAAAACAGAATGATGTGGTAGAATGTCTTACATTTAATTGTGAGACATTAGCCCCTCTTTGCTTACTTTGTAAGCTTTTTAGAATTAAATGCATTAATATAGATAAGGAACGTGTTGTGTAATTAATGAAATGTGGACTTTCTTCCCTTCTTAAACTTGGGTAAACATACATCTGCCCCAAACAACCCATATATTCACACTTTCATAATAGTGGGACTTCCTCTTTGAGTCTCACTGTATTACACTGCAGCTAAGTGTGAAATATACTACTGGTGCTGAGTGGGAGGAGTGGAGAACAGGGTTAAAAGGTAAAGTTTCATGGTTGAAAGAAATCAGAGAAGCTGAGAACTGGACCAGCTGCTGTCGATTCCTAATTGACCTTGTGTATGCCCGAGTAGAACTGTGCTCCATAGGATTTTTAAAGCCGATTTTTCAGAAGGTGGCCAGGATTTTCTTCCAAGGTCCTTTGGAATGAACTTGCATCCCCAACCTTTTGGTGAGCATCTGAGCAAATGAACTGTTTGCAGCACTCAAGGACTCCCTGAGACTTGGAGCGGAACCCTTTGAACAGTGTGGGTTTATTTCCTCAGCAACCCGGATGGATTCACACTCCTGCATATAAATGCCTTCAGTAATAAAGTGCAAACTTTGTTCATTGTTAGACAGCTTTGAAAGGGAAATTTTCTCTTGTGGCTTTAAATCTGCCCAGCCATGACATTTATCTATCCATCCTACCCAACAGATCAAACTGAAACAAGATTCTTCACATGCCAACGTATAAACAGTTATAGTTCTTGGAAAATAACAGATCTTTTCCGGGCTACCTTTATGGATCAAGATTCTTTAGAGTGCAAACAACAGAAACTCAGTCAAACAAACCGACAAACGCAGAAATGGAAGCACTACTGCTTCATGTGAATGGGAGGTCCAAGATCATCTACAGGCTCAAATCATGTTCTATGACTGGACTTTCTTTGTGTTAGTTTTATCCCCCAGCAGGTTTTTCCCACATGGTAACCATTTACACTGCAGGCTGAAAACTTACCTCTTAGAACCCTTTGGAAAGAGAGTCATTTTAACTACTAGTTTTAGAAAAAATCACAGGGTTGACCACATTGTTCTGGATGGGAACACCAACGTTATGCCCCGAAGCAGTCACTGGTTATGACCACTCCTAGAACCCAGAGAGAGGCTCTACTCGAGCTCCATAGACTTACAGTAGGAAGAAAAGGCTCTATCCAAACAGAAAATTTGACTGCTGTTGCCAGAATATGGAATGGATTCCAAGCAGCCAAAACCAGCCGCTGTCCACCACAATGACATTAGCAAGTTTTTTCGACCATTCGTCTTATTGTATAGCATTCAGGCCTTCAGCATAGTGGCCACATACTCTCGGTATGTTTGAACTTAATTTAAATTTCTCACTAAAACTATGTCTTGAATTGAATATGATGTTATAGGTATGTCTTGACCAACACAAAGTTCTGAGTGTTTGAATATGATGAAAGGAGGCCTGATGATGCAGTGATTAAGAGCTTGACCGCTAACCAAAAGGTTGACAGTTTGAACCCACCAGTTGCTCAGTGGAAGAAAGATGTGATAATATTCTTCTGTGAAAAATTACTGCTTTGGAAACCCTGTGGAGCAATTCTTCTCTGTCCTGTGGAGTTGCCATGAGTCAGGATGGACTTGATATTGAAGGGTTTGGTGGTTTATATTTTTCTTTTGTAAATTTTGATAAATTAAGTTTTAGGTAGGTGCATTTAAGTTAGCTTTTTATTTCAGTTCCAGCTTCTTTAATTGTAATATTCACACAGTTAATGTAGCAGACAGTAGTGGTAATCTGGGGTCCCAGTCAATGTCATTTAGCAGGTGGCATATAGTCACAGATGTAACTCTTGTTTTTTAAAAGCTATAAAAAAGTTAATCACAGTCTGGCTGGATAAAGTTGTTTCTTCCCATTACCCTAAAGTAAACCATACTTGCAGTCCTACTTTCTAAGTCCCTTATTTGGTTTGGAAAACTTATAATTTGAAAGCAGGTGAAATAGATGCATATTCTGCTCATTTTCATGTACTTTCTGATCCTCCCCTTGTTGTCTTCTTATGGAAACTCTTCTCCCTTAAATTCTTGGACCGTGCTGTGACTGGCATTCTCTTTCATCTCTCCTTGCTCTTTCTCTGTCTCTTCACTGGTCTTTCTCAGTTCTCCCCTTCTGTGTGTGTTTGCCAGTCCTCTTTACCTGTTTTTTTCCTGTCTGTGAGACAGCTCTGCTGTCCCTTACATAAGTAACTCTTCCTGGTGCCAGATGTGACGCAGGATTCCTGTGATACAGCTGTGCACAGTACAAAGGAGTTCCTAATAATTCTAGTCAGGTGAGGTGGGGACAGACCCACAGGGCTGTGGGAACACACAGCAGGGGAGCTCTGGTATGTGATAGGCTCTGGGAAGGCCTCCTGGAGGAAGTTAGATCTAAGCTGGCACTGGTTGTGTGGGGCTTAGGGCCAAGAAGACCGGCCAGGGATATACTGAGTTGAGGACACAGCATGTACAAAGGCTGGAGGTAAGAGTGAGGGCCGTCTGATGAGTACGACGAAGGCTTGCATGGCATTAGCTGCAGCCTGAAGTCAAGGGAGATGGAGTTTCAGGCGGCTGGAACAGTGGGCAGAGCCCAGTCGCTGAGGATTTAGTGAGCCCCATAAGTCTCACAGTCCTGTCATGTCCCAGATCCCTCCTTATCTGAAGATGATCCAGCTGTCTCGACCACAGGCTCTCCGCTGCAGTCAGGTTGCACTGAACATTACCCAGAGAAGGGTAAGATGCCCCTCCATGTGACTGAGGAGTCATCACTGCACTGACTTGATGGCATTCAAGTTACCTCTGTGTTGACCTGCCTTCCCCCGACTATAGGCTGAAAAGGACAGGGGCTAGGTCCCGTTACCTCTGTAGCCGCCCCTTCCTTACTGCCTGCCTCGAGTGTGCTGTGTCTTCTGTCTTCATGTTTTTGCTTATGTCGCCCTTTGCACCATGAACGGAGTGCTTGTCCCATTTCCCACTTATTCCAGTCCTTTCTACAGCCTCTGGACAGTGAGCAACAGGAAGACAGATACTATGCTACTCACCTTTGTATTTTTGATGCCTCACACAGCTCCTTGAAAATGGACTTGCTTAGAGTTAATAATGCTTATGAGGAGAATCCACCACTTCTCTGTTTGTTGTATGTGGAAACTGGCATGTTGCTATGATGCTGGAAGTTATGTCCCTGGTGTTTCAAGTACCAAAAGGGTCATCCATGGTGGACAGGTTTATGCAGAGCTTCCAGACTAAGGAAGACTAGGAAGAAAGGCCTGGTGATCCACTTCTGAAAATTAGCCTATGAAAATACTGTATACAGATCTGAAAAGAAGACTGTTCAATGTGGTGCTGGAAGATGAAGCACTGTTCGTCAGTAAACATTCAGAATACACATTGGCTGTAGCAACGTGTCCAGCAAACAAATGATGAAGAAGATGGCACAGGACTGGGCAGTATTTTGTCCTGTTGTGTATGGGGTTGGCACAGGTCAGAGACAACTCGATGACAGTTAAGGGTAAGGAGAACAGATACAGTCTCCCCAACAGACAGTGTAGAGTAATAAAGGAGTCAGCAGAAGGGCAGTGATGAAGGGAGCTGGATACTAGAGGTATTTGAAAAACCAAACCCACTGCTGTCGAGTTGATTCTGACACATGGTGACCCTATAGGTCAGGGTAGACTGCCCCAAAGAGTTACCATGGAGCACTTGGTGGATTTGAGCAGGCGACCTTTTCACTAGCAGTCGTAGCACTTATTTATAAGGTTTCTCTGGCTAATCCTTTTCAGGGAAACCCTGGTTGTGTAGTGGGTTAAGTGCTATGTCTGCTAACCAAAAGATAGGCAGTTCAAATCCACCAGGTACTCCCTGGAAACTGTATGGGGTACTTCTACTGTGGAGTGAAGTCAGACCCGACTCGACGGCAGTGAGTTTGAATTCTTTTCAGAAGTAGACTGTTGAGTCTTTCTTCCTAGTCTGTCTTAGTGTGGAAGCTCAGCTGAAACCTGTCCACCATGGGCGACCCTGCTGGTACCTGAATACTGGTGGCGTAGCCTCTAGCATCACAGCAACCTGAAAGTCCCCATGGTATTACAAACTGACAGGCAAGTGGTGGCCACTTAACTACTGTGCCACCAGGGCTTCTGGAGGTATTTTAATGCCATATATGTCACAAACATAATTTTAGGAAGAGAGATATTGTAAATTGATAGTCACAAATGCTGCATGAAAAAAGAAAACAACCTTGGATTTGACAAGGTGTGCTTAACAGAATGAAGAAAGAATAGCAATACCACCCTGCTTTTTTTCTCTCTTAGGCAGCAATGAACGTGGATCATGAGATTAATCTCTTAGTGGAAGAAATTCATCGCTTGGGTTCCAAAAGTAAGTACTCTAACATACGGCTTTTGTTTCTTTGTGATTTCAGCTCAGAGCACGAGGGCTGGCGTTTTGGTGGAAGCCTGTGAGTGGGTTAAGCAGGGCATCAGGACAGATGCCAGCTCTGCCCTCAGCCCCGGTGTCATTCCCTGAAGTGGTGCCTAGAGACACAGAGCTACTGGGGTATTGTGAGTCAGATGCAAGGAAGGTTTGGGGTATTCCATTCCAATGGACAGAAGATCACCAGACTTCTTTAATCTGGCCGTATTGAAGTCTAGTAATTGAATCATGTTCAAAGTTTTATTTGTCAAAGTGTTAAGATTGATTTCTCTGCTTCAACCGTCTTCCGTTTTACAAACTTTCAAGTGACTAGGGTCTTAGATTAAAACTACACTAAATTGTCTTTATTTTCCCTAATTTCTTGAGTTTTGTATGATCAGATTTTACATACACATTAACTAAAATAAATTGTCCTATAGGTAGTTTTTTTTTTTTTTAAATCTTTTTTTATTCAGTGGCAGCCCTGGTGGTATAGTGGTTAAATGCTCCATCAGCTCACCAAGAGGTCAGCAGCTTGAATCTGCCAGCTGCTCCTTGGAAACTTTATGGGGGAGTTCTACTTTGTCCTATAGGGTCATTATGACTTGGAGTTGGAATGGATTCAATGGCAACGAGTTTGGATTTTTTTTCTTCAGCAGCCAATAGACAAATGCCATGAAGATAGTGACATGTAAAATTCATAGTACTAGTATTCCAAAAAAACTGCAAACTCGTTGCCATTAGGTTGATCCCAATGCATAGAAACCCTACAGGACAGGGTAGAATTGCCCTGTAGGGTTTCTAAGGCTGTAATCTCTGTAAGTGTCATCACTTAACACATTTTCTCCTGCCGAATGGCTGGTGGTTTGAAACCTCCACACTTTCAGTTAGCAGTCAACCACCTTAACTCTTGTGCCACCTGGGGTTCTTAGTATCAATATTAGCAATATACTACTTGATAGTATCAGTGACCTTTTCCTAAGTTGTAATGAAACCTGCTATCATGCTAGTCACTTTAAGTATTGCTGCATCTGTGACAAGGTACATTAGGTAAGTGTCTGAAGAGAATAGATTTGTAGTTGCAGCTTGATTCTTCTTATAGTTGCAACTGGAGTTGCAACTGCTTATAAATTGCAACTCCTTTAAAATAGCAAGCAAGAGTTTGAAAATTCCATTGAAGTCATTAGTGTATTTTTACACAAATAACACTGATGGTCTAGGTTTGTTTGCCCAAGTCTCCCTCATGTGTTTCTGTAAGTGTGCTATGAAAAAAACTGGAGTAGCATGCTTATGAAAGTACCTGGGAAGTGGGGCACGGTAGGCAAAACAAAAAGTAGAATGCTCCCTTTATTTGTATAAAAATATGTGCAGTAATGTTAACTGTCTCCTCTATTACTTTTCTATTGCTACTGTAACAAGTTACCACAAACTTGATAAGAAGTGGTAAAAATTTATTATTTCAGCAGATCTCTAAATTGAGAGTGTGATACAGGTCTCACTGGTATAGGATCAGAGTGTGGGCATGGTCTATTCCTTTCTGGAGGCTCTAGAGGGGAATTGATTTCCTTTTCCAGCTTCTAGAGGCCACCCACACTCCTTGGCTTGTGGCCCTATTTCTCTGTCTTCAGAGTCAACAAAGCAGGTTGAGTTCTCACACTTAGTCGCTCTGATTGCCTCATCTGCACCCACTTTCTGTTTTCTAGGAACCTATGCTTACCATATACCACCCAGGTAATTCAGGATAATGTCTCCATTGGAGGACTTGAATCACACTTGCAAAGTGCCTTTTACCATGTATGGTAACGTATTCACAAGTTCCAGGAATTAGGATGTGAATATCTTTGGGGATCATTATTCTTCTACCACATCCTCTTTTTGGTTTTCTCTGGTCTTTATTTATCCCTTAACCCTCAGCCATCACTACTAAACTATACTGTGAAAAGATGAACTAGACATAGAAAAGTTGATGTGAACTCAACAACTGAGTTTAATCATATCATCAGCTCATAAATATTCTCTTAGTTTCTTCCCATTCAGGATGATGTTGGTGGTTGGCTTTGCATAGATGCCCCTTATTGGATTGCGAATTTCCATTCTATTCCTATTTTGCTGAGAGTTTTTAATGTGAATGGGTGTTGAACTTTTCAAATGCCTTTTCTGCATCAATTGACAACATCAGGTGATTCCTATCCCTTCTGTTCTTTACGTGATTGATCACATTCATTGTTTTTCTCATGTTGAACCAGCCCTGCATCCCTGGTATAACTCCCAACTTGGTCATGATGAATTATTTTTCTGATACATTGTTGAATTCCATGGGCTAGGATTTTGTTGAACATTTTTGCATCTAGCTTCATGAATGCTATTCATCTGTCATTTTCTTTTTAATAGGATCTTTCCCTGGCTTTGCTATCAGGGTTATGCTGGCTTTGAAGAATGAATTTGGGAATATTCCATCCTTTTCTATATTGGGTAATATCTTCAGTAGTATTAGAATTAACTCCTCTCTAAAAGCTTGATAGAATTCTCCCATGAAGCTGTCCGGGCCAGGACTTTTTTTGGTTGGTAGTTTTTGGACGACTTTTTAAATTTCTTCTTTTGTGATGGGTTTATTAAGTTGTCCTACCTTTCCTTGTGATAACTTTGGTAGGTGATGTGAATCTAGAAATTTTTCCATTTCCTCTAGATTTTCAAAGCTGTTAGAGTATAATTTTTCATAATACTCTGTTATGATACTTTTAGTTTTGGTTGGGTCTGTTGTGACATTTCCCATCTCAGTTCTTATTCAGGTTATTTGTTTCCTCTCCTGTTTTACTTTAGTAAGTTGAGCCAAAGGTTTATCAATTTTATTGATCTTTTCAAAAAATTAGCTTTAGGTTTTGTTAATTCTTTCTATTGTTTTTCTATTCTCTAATTCATTTAGTTCTGCTCAAATTTTTATTATCTGTTTTCTTCTGCTCCCTAAGGCATTCTCTTGTTGTTCTCTTTTTGCTTGTTCAAATTATAAGGTTAATTCACTCAGCAGATATTTCTTGACCACCTCCTTTGTGCTCAGTGCTAGAGATGGAGAAACAAAATTTTGTATCACTCCTAAAGACCTCCTTGGGTAGCTGGAAAACACAAACACAGTGGAAACATACTGGGAAGTGGTTAAGAGCATGTGCTCTGGAGTCAGATTCTACTGGAATGAATTCCCAGCCTCTCTACATGCCTCCTGTGTGAGCTGGGCAGGTTCCTCAACTTTTCTATGCCTTGGTTTCCTTACTTGTAATAATAGTAATAGTCTATTTTGATGATTCAGAGATACTTGTTTTCATACTTTAAATTCTCTGAAATAAGGATGCCTCTTAGAATGCATGATATGTATTGTAAAAATACATTTTTTTAATAATAAAAAACCCCATTGCTGTCGAATTGATTCTGACTCATTTTGACCCTATAGGATAGAGTAGAACTGTCCCATAGAGTTTCCAAGGAGTGCCTGGTAGATTGGAACTGCCGACCTTTTGAGTAGCAGTCATAGCACTTAACCACTGTTCCACCAGAGTTTCTGTGCTATAAATAGGCAGCTTAATTGGAATATAAAGTCATGGTGCTTCTTGCAATCAATTGTTTCTCTGCTATGATTAAATAAGGATGAAGTGATTTTAACGAGTGCAGTAAAATGCATTAAACAGTTTTGAGAAAGTAGCATAGACTTAGTACATGCTAGCTATTAGTTATTATAATTAATGATGAGTGCTTTGATTGACTGTATAGTCAGTGTTACAGGAAGAGCTATTATCTCAGCCAGGGGCTGCACGGAGGGCTTCTTTCTCACGGGACATCTGAGATTTGAGTCCATTCATGGAGAAAATTAATTTAGCTAAGGAAAAGCGTCTGGATACTAGGCAGATGGCTCAACGTGGGCAAAATGACCAGGACAGCACCTCTTGTGTCACTTTGGTCTGCAGCAAGCAGTTCCTTATGACTGAATCAAAAGGTACTTGAAGCAGTGTGGTAGAACATCAGGCACGGGCGCCAGGCCTGGGTGCAAGGGCCAGAGCAAGAGCTGTATCAGGGCCGAGGATTTCACTTTACTTTGAAGGTGATAGGGAGCCATGGAAAAATTAGAGTAGAAAAGTATCTATATTAGTGATATTGGTGATAGTTTGAGTCCTACCAAGTTTATTTTACACTGATGTGGTGAGTGTATTTGGGGATGTTCAGACTGAGAATACCGGTAAAGAAGCAAGACAAATAAAGTGTATAAATGTATGTATTCCACTAAAAAAACCAAATCTACTGGTTCTGAGTTGATTTCAACTCATAGTGACCCTATAGGTCAGAGTAGAACTGCCCCATAGAGTTTTCAAGGAGCATTTGACAGATTTGACCTATAGACCTTTGGGTTAGCAGACATAGCACTTAACCACTATGACACCAGGCTTTTCAAATGTACCTATATAGAGATTTATATCAAGGAAATGGCTCACAGCGTTGTGGAGGCTGGAACATCCCAGGTCCATGGATCAGGCTGGAGGCTTCTCCTGATTCATGTAGCTGCAGGGGCTGGTGAACACAACATCAGCAGGTCAAACAGCGGGGCTTCTGCTCACAGATTATGAAGATGGATGAATCCCAAGATCATCAGACAAGACAGCAGGTCAATTGCCAGCTCAAGTCCCAAGAACTGGAAGTTAGTGAAACAGGAGCCAGCTGTAGCATCTAGAGCAAGCAAAATCCAAAAGCCTTTCCAGAAAGTCCACCTGTATTGAATGAAGGCCATACCTGCCAGGAAGCTCCCTTGGCTACATTACATCCGTGACTACTAATCATATATTGCATTTGTTTGTAGCACACAGTAGAAGTCGATTAAAGATTTTGTAAATCTGCCATACATAGGGGCAAGAAACAGCATTTGTATTTGCTAATGTTGTGTTTTCTTAAATTAGATGCTGATGGCAAGTTAAGTGTGAAGTTTGGTGTCCTCTTCCGAGATGACAAATGTGCCAACCTCTTTGAAGCCCTAGTGGGAACTCTTAAAGCCGCAAAACGAAGGAAGATTGTTACATACCAGGGAGAGTTACTTCTGCAAGGTGTTCACGACGATGTTGATATCGTATTGGTGCAAGATTAACGTAGTCTGCATCTTTGTGTATTGCTACTTTCTGTTTCTAGTAAACTGGATTCTTAAGTCAAAGAACAAACATGTGAGCATAGTGAATGTATTTTTATAGAACTTTATAAACAAAAGGAGACTTGTGTTTTAGAAGTCTGCTCTTTTATTACATCTGGAAAGAATATGTATGTATTACACTGTACAATAAACAGAATCTATTATTTTTCTCAGGAGTTTGGTTAGAAAATGTAGGCAGTGGGCTTTTTTGGTGGGGGAGGAATGAGGGGGTGTTTGTTTCATAAATCATTCTTAGACAACTTTATAGATATTTGCCATTCTGTGAAAGCAAAAAATAAACTGGAAACTAACTCCACAAGGACTATTACAATGTATATGTAATAAAGCCATGTAACTATCTTAAAATTGGCTTCTTTTGTCATTTAAGCATTAATGTATCTCTTAGAATAGGTTTTGTCATCAAGATTAGATAGCTGCAGTAAAAGTTATCTTAATTTAAACAAGGATTCCTGAATTAAAAAAGAGGGAGAGAGAAATAGTATTATGGTTGGATCCTATAAACTATCTATTTTGGTGTCTCTTATCTGGCCATGTGCTTAACACTGAGTTAGGGGGCATGTCCAAAAAAATGTAACCTAAAGACTTCATACACTTTTTCAAAGTTTCGTTGTTGTAGAATATATATAACAAAAAATTTGCCTTTTTAACCATTTTGAAAGTACAATTCAGTGACATTTATTATATTCCTCATCTTCCGCACCTACTACCACTATCTGTCACTAGGAGTTTATCACCCCAAACAGCAACTTAGTATCACTTAGTGAGTAAACACCTCTTGTCTCCATGCCTCTAGTTCCTGAAAAACACTTTGATGTCTCTCCATTTGCTGGTACGATTTTATAAGTTGTAGGTGGGATCAGACGGTATTTGCCCTTTTGTGTCTTGACTTACTTCACTTAGCATGTTTTCAGGGTTCATCCACATGGTAGCATGTATCAGAACTTCATTTCTCTTTATGACTGAATAATACATGTTACGTTTTGTTTTTCCATTCATCTGTTGATGGACAGTGGAATTGTTTCCACCTTTTTGCTCTTGAGAATAATACTGCGGTCAACTTGGGTGTGCAAATAGATGTTTGAGTGACTGCTTTCAGTTCTATTGGGTCTGCACCTAGGAGTGGAATTGCTGGGTCATCTCTGGTAGCCACTGCAGCTCTCCTTTGGTTACTGTTTCATGTGATATTTTTTCTATCCTTTTGCTTTCAAACTATTTGTGTCTTTGTATCTGAAGTAGGTTTTCGTAGACAACATAGGGTTTGATCATAGTTTCTTATTCACTCTGCCTTTTGATTGGAAAGTCTAATTCATTTACATTTAAGATAGTTACTAATAAGGAAAGACTATGACCATTTTGGTATTTGTTTTCTGTATGTTGTACTTTTTGGCCCCTGATTTCCTCCAAATACTGCCTACTTTTTTTTTTTGGTAGTGCACCATTTTGTTTCTTGTTTCCTTTTGTGTAAGTGTTTTAGAATATTCTTTGTGGCTACCTCGGCAACTTATATTTAACATCCTAAGTTAATAGCAACCAGTTTAAATGCTACCAAATTTAATAACACACAAGAACTACTTCAGTAACTCCCTTTTCCCCCTTTATGTTGTCACAAATTGCATCCTTATACATTATGTGCACAGTGATATAAATATGTAATTACTTTTTATGCTTCTAGTTCTTAAATCATATAAATTACAAGTAGAGCTACAACACAAAAACACCATAAAACTTTGTCTTATATTTACACAGGGAATTTCTTTTACTGGAGATTTTTTTCTTCATATGGCTTTGAGTTACTATCTAGGGTCTTTTTGTTTCAGCCTGAAAGATTACCTGTAGCATTTCTTGTAGGGCACATCTTGTGGTAACAGGCTCCTTCAGCTTTAGTTTATCTGGAATGTTTTCATTTCACTCTGTTTTGAAGAATCTTTTTTGTCATTTATAGAGTTCTTGATTGACAGTTCTTTTTGCTCCACACTTTAAATATGTCATCCTTCAGTATTCTGATTTCCATGGTTTCTGGGGAGAAATCAGTACTTACTCTTATTGAAGATTCTTTTAATGTGATGGCTTGTTTCTCTTTTGTGTCTTTCAAGATTCTTTATCTTTGAGTTTCTGCAGTTTGTTTATTACCTGTCTTGTTGTAAAGGATCTTTTGGGGTTTATCCTTTCAGGAGCTTGTTGAGCTTTTTGGATGTGTAAATTCATGTCTGTTTTAGTCATCTGGTACTGCTCTAACAGAAATATCACAACTGGATGGCCTTAAAAAAGAAAGGTTATTCTTATACAGTTTGATAGGCTACAAGTCTGAATTCAAGGTGTCTGCTCCAGGGAAAGGCTTTCCCCCTTGTTGGGTCTGAAGGAAAGTCCTTGTGCTGCTTCTGTCATTGTTCAGGAAGTGTCTTGGCACAGGAACCTCAGGTCTAAAGGATGCGCTCTTCTCCCAGTGCTGCTTTCTTGGTGGTATGAGGTTCCCCAAACTCTGCATGTTGCCCTTTCTTTTTATCCCTCGTATGATGGAAGGGCAAAAGTACAAGCCATACTCCAGGGAAACTCTCTACACTGGAGCACGGAAGAGATGTTCGGAAGGGATTTACAGTCCCACCCTAATCCTCTTTAACATGCAGCATAAGAAAATCACAAAATAGAGGCCAGTCGTAAAATATTGGGAATCATGGCCCAGCCAGTGGCCACATGCATTTTTGGGGAAACACAGTTCAATCAATGACAATGTCTTTCATCAAGTTGGGGAACTTTTCAACCATTATTTCATCAGATATTCTTTCTGCCTCTTTCTTCTCTGGGACTCTTCATAATGCATATGTTGGTATGCTTGACGGTGTCCTACAAGTCCCTGAGGCTCTGCTGAATTTTCTTCCTTCATTTTGCTCCTCAGACTTGATAATTTCAACTATCTTCCAGTTTGCTGAATCATTCCTCTGTCAACTGTAATCCATTCTTAAACTCCTTCAATTACTTTTCATCTCAGTTATCGTACTTTCTGGTTTCCAGTATTTATATTTTGTGTTCTCTCTCTCTTTTTCTGAAAATAATTTCTATATCTTTGTTGATAATCTTGTGTGCTCTTGTATCATTTTCCTGGTTTTTGATAATTCTTTGTGTTTTCTTTTAGCTCTCTGAGGATATACAATATCATTGTTTTCATAGGTCTTTGTCTACTAAAACCCTGTTGCTGAATCAACAGGGTTGATTCCAAATCACAGCTGCTGTAGGGTCCATCACCTGGGCTTCCGTGAGGATGTCTTCTGTCACTTGCTTTTGTTCTTTTTTATAAGCTGTTCTTTCCTGTTTCCTTGTACACCGTAATTTTTTGTGGTTGAAATGGAACATTAGAATATTATAATGTGGTAACTCTAAATGAGATTCTTTACTAGAGTTTACTGTATTTATTTTTATTGTTGAAGTCTTTGTCGTTCATTTGTTTAGTGGGTTCCCCTAACTAGTTTTAGAAAGACTGCTTTCCTGGATGTGTTGATTTTTAAGTCTCTGTTTGTTAGTTTGTGTATAGTTAGTGTTTTTACAAACAAACAAACAAACAACCTACCCTCTCCCAGTCTTTGCAGACTGATTTGTGTTGGTCTCCTCCTTTACTATTCACATGCAGGCAGTCCAGACATCAGGCCCAGGTGACAGCATAAGGTTATCCCTAGTGACTTCTGAGCTTACATTTTTACACTGGTTTGCTCAATTCCCTAGTATGTACAGTGCTTTTGTGACACTTAAGTTTCTGAAATGAACTCTCGCTCAGAACTCTTCCAGTCTCTAGGGACTTATTGTATTCCAGAATCATGCCCTTCAGCCCCAGATGGCTACAAGCAGGTATAGCCTAGTAGGAGCTCTGAGGCAGGTGAAACTGAAATGAATGCCCTGGGTCCATTTGTTAGGCAGCTACCAGACAGGTTAGAGCAGACACACCTAATAGTTTGCCAGCAAAATCTGCTCTATGCTCTCTAGAACCAGAGATCAGGTTCCTTTCCGGGGAGTGCGGGTGTCTTAGTGCTGCTGTAGCAGAAATACCACAGTGGGTGGCTTTAACAAAGAGAAATTTAGTTTTTCATAGAAAAGTAGGTTAAAAGCCCAAATTCCCAGCATCAGCTGGAGGGGAAGGCTTTCTTTGTGGACTCTGAAGGAAGATGCTTATCATCCATGTTTCCCTGGACTGGGAGCTTCTGAGGCACAGGGAACCGGGTCCAAAGATGTGCTCTGCTCCTGGTACTGCTTCTTTCCTGATGGTAAGAAGTCCTCAAATGTCTGCTTGCTTCTCTTTATATCCCAAGAGACTGGCTCAAGACCCAACACCATTTTATACATTAACTCCTGTCCCACCAACCTTACATGCCCTCATCCTCCCTGACTGACATCACAGAGGCAGGATTTATAACATGAGAACATCACACAATACCAGGAATCATGGCCTAGTCAAATTAATGCACATATTTTTTTGGGGGGGGGGAACATAATTCAATCCGTTATAGCAGGTCACTTGCCACTTCTAGATGACCATGCTGAGCCAGGAAGGTGATGGAGTGCAGAAAACCAAGGTTCCTGACTACTTATAGGTCACCTTTCTCTGGATTCCTTGACTCATTGTTTGCTTAGTTGCTGCAGCTCTCTGGTTTCTCGAATTCTAACAAAGTTGGTTTTGCCAATTTCTCTTTTCTATTTTTTTCTTAAGAGTGTTTGGAGGAGGATGAGCACAAATTTATTCATGCTTCCACCTTCCTCTGGACTTGGCGTGTCTATAGTTGAATTAGTTATAGACTAACCTGGAAAACTACAACATTGTCTATTAGTTACTGTTGCAACATGCAGTACAGAATTGAGAACACATAGTGTAAAATTAGTGAAAGCCACAGTGACCACAGAGCACATCACAGGGAGGATAGAATTTGTCTGGGGCATTGAGGCACGTCATGATTATCTCGAGGGATGAAGACAGGATTGGTGAGAGAGCGATAGAAATTAACAAGGCATGATCTTGTGAAAAGTAGGATATGAAGTTGACCCAAATGTTATTAGACAGGCAGGATTCAGGTTACATAATTAAAGTGAAACCTGGTGTCATTGATTGAATTGTGTCCCCCCCAAAATTTGTGTAGCTGTGTGCCTGGGCCATGATTCCCAATATTTTGTGATTGTCTTCCATTTTATGATTTTCTTATGCTGTATGTTAAAGGATTACGATGGGGCTGTAAATCTCCTCGTAAGATTACCTCCCTGCTCTACTGTAAAGGCAGTTTCCCTGGAATATGGCTTGCCCCGCCGTTAATCCTTTCATCCTAGATGAAATTCAAAAAAGAGAACCAAGCAGAGAGTTGGGAACCTCACACCATCAAGCAAATAGTATTGGGAGATGAGTGCATTCTTCAGACCTGAGGTTCCTGGGCAAGATGCTTCCTGGACAAAGACTGATGCAATATCAGAGGTCCCTCCAGAGCTGACAAGGGTAAAGTCTTACCCTGGAGTGGACATCCTGAATTTGGACTTGTAGCTTGCCAGACTGTATAAGAATAAACCTTCCTTTGTTAAAGCCGTCCACTCTGTGGTATTTCTGTTAAAACAGCCCTAACTGACTAAAATACCTGGAAAGTCAGGAAGAGCAATCAATAGGGAAGTTTTGTATCAAAAGTATACTTTAGCTGTGATTGCTCAGAGGGTGATATTTTGGGTGGAGGTAGAGAGTGGAGTTACAGTCAAGCAGACCAGCTGAAACACTGCTCAGGGATTTCATGGGGATGGCGATAATTGAAAGGCCGAGCAGGGGATAAACATCAAACCTATTTTTGAGGAACTTGAAACTACATCAACACAACTTTGTATCACAGTGTCAGGAACCCAATTCGGACTAACTTAAGCAACAAAAGAATTTAGTGGTCCTTTAGAGTCATTGCCAACATTTACTGAGTGTTTATTATGCTGATCCTCACACAACCCTATGACATAGGTACTAATATTGTCTTCCATCGTATCGATTAGGCACAAAAATGTTAAGTAGGTTGTCCAAGTTCACCTAGGTAGAAAGAGGTGGAGAGAGGACTTGAAAAGAAGAACTCGGTGGCTAACAAATGCCAGCAGTTTGAATCTACCAGTGGTTCTGATCGGGGCAGTTCTACTACGTCTTTTAGTGTCACTGGTGGCAGTGAGTTTCTTTCCGAATGAGCAAGTCCAGAAATGGAATGAAATGAAGCATGAATGTTGGGTGAACTGAATTGAAGCATGGATGGCTTCAGGGACTCAAGCAATAGCATCAAAACTCTCTGTCTTTGTTGCCTCTGATTCCTTCTTTGTGCTGACCTTACACTCTTCTATTCTGAATAGGCTTCCTCCATATAGGGAACCCTGGTGGTGCAGTGATTAAATGCTCCAGCTGCTAACCAAAAGGTCTGCAGTTTGAACCCACCAGGCACTTCTTGGAAACCTTGTAGGTCAGTTCCACTCTGTCCTATAGGGCTGCTATGAGCTGGAATCAACTTGACATCAATGGTTTTTTTCTTTTGGTTTATATAGCTGGGAAGTTGTCTCCTGGCAGCTGTAAATTCACATATTCTTAGATTAATAACTCTAGGAGGGAGATAATTTGTTTTAATATCTAATAATGAATTCCAAGAAAGGAACTCCGATTGGCCTCACTTGCATCACATACCCACCCTTTTGACCAGTGACATTTGCCGGGGATGTGAGGTACCTTGAACTGAGTGGACAGGGTCACATGGTTCCTTCTTGGTGATGTGTTTGACAGTCCCGGCTCGAGTAGGAGAGGGGTAGTTCCCTAAAGGGAGAGATTCTGGGGTACGTGGAAATGACATTCATTCACTACAGATACAGGAGATAACATTTTGAAAGATGAATCCATAGAACTTCTTGACAAAAAACAGAGATGAAGGTCAGAGAATGGGTGAAAGCCACTACCGTACGTAGCCTCACTGACTTGGAGAAACCAAAAAAGTAGCAAACCCAGTGCCATCAAGTTAATTCTGATACATAGCAATCCTGTAGGACAGACTGGAGTGCCTGGTAGATTCGAACCACCAACTTCTTGGTCAGCAGTCATGGCTCTTAACCACCATGCCACCAGGGTTTCCTTGACTTGGAGAATTATGTTTTAATTAACAAACAGGGAAGTTGGATGGGGCAAGATGGCTGGTTTTAGGGAGATTTTAATTTAGGCATGTTGATTTTGAGGCAGTTGGAGTAGAAATATGTACCCAGCAGGTAAAGATTAAGTTCTGGTACTCAGGTGAAGGTCTAGGGGTATAAATATTTGGGGCTTATAATTCGAAGTTAATTTTGATCTAAATTCTGATTTGTGGGGATAATAAGCACAATTCTGTTATTATCATTGAACCGAAATTTTAATCATCAAATACTTAGAAAATACAACAGATAGACACTCTACAGGCTTTATAAAAGCTCACACTGAGGAACTGAAGCAATATTTAGACGAAAGCAAATGTGGCCAAAATATGTCTGACTTCATCATCTGAAAGGAGACTGACCTTACATAATTGAAGAGACCTTCTGAAAACATCCTCAGAAGTAAGTTGAAATAGTTATTCAAGTTACTGCTGCTATTTATTTCATGTTTATTTAAAACCAAACAGAACCCAAACCAAACAAGCTGTCACTGAGTCAATGCCAACTCAGTGACCCTATGGGATAGAGTAGAACTACTGCATAGAGTTTCCAAGGAATGTTTGTTGGATTCGAATTACCAACCTTTTTTGGTTAGCAGCCATAGCACTTAACCATGATGTTAACAAAGTTTCCCCACTGGTTATAAGTGGGTACAAATGAAAAATTATGAACAATTATACACAAATATTTCTTCATTCATGAATCAGAAATGTATAGAATTAGCTTTATTCAAGTCATTGTGCTAAGCACTAGGGATTATTAAAGTGTATCAAAGTAAGAATAAATGAAACTATTTTAGTTCTCAAAGAGAAATAAGCAATTTGCATATTAAATATTATAGAAGAAGCTTTGGTTAAATGATAATATCGATACAGGTACAAAAATAACAAATTCTTCCTGGGGGACCTGAGGACATTCATGGTTAGAGGGAAGCCTGGCTGAGGCTTAAAACAGTAGAATGAAGGGGAAAGCAATTTAAGGATTGCCTTAGTCATATAATGCTGCTACAGCAGAAATGCCATGAGCAGATGGCATTAACAGAGATTTATTCTCTCGTAGTCTAGAAGACTACAAGTATAAATTCAGTATACCAGGTCCAGGGAGTAGTGTTCTCTCTCTGTTGGCTCTGGAAGAAGGTCCTTGTCATTAATCTTTTCTGGTCTAGGAGTTTCTCAGCACAAGAACCTCAAGTCCAAAAGACAAACTCTGTTCCAGGCATTGCTTTCTTTGTGGTATGAGGTCCCTGTCTCTCTGCTCACTTCTCTCTTTTATATCTCAGCAGAGTCGGACTCAAAGCACAACCTAATCTTGCTGATCAAGGCCTGCCTCATTAATGTCATAGTGACAGGTTTTATAACACATGAGAAAATCACATCAGATGACAAAATGATGGACAATCATACAATATTAGAAATCATGGCCTAGCCAAGTAGACAGACATTTTTGGAGGAAAGAATTCAATCCATGACAAAGGTGTAGTTGTTATGCACAAAGGCAGAGAAATACAAATAATTTGAGATAAAGGAGAAAAGAGGAATACCGAAGGTGAGGCTGGAAAGGAAGATTGAGGCATTGTTTTGAACCCTTGCAATAGGAGGCACAATTCTAAGTGCATTTCTTAACGATGGTGAGTTACAAAGAACTTACATAAAATAATTTTGTAAGTACCACTAATTAAAAAGTAGCTTTAATTCGTAAATTCCATGATGCTGTTCTTTAGTATTGTTGTGGACTGAATTGTGTCCTCTCCAAACACATGTTGTAAATGGTGTTTTAGTCAGCTAGTGCTGCTGTGACAGAAATACCACAGAGTGGATGGCTTTAACAAAGGAAGATTTATTCTTACTCAGTCTGGCAGGCTACAAGGCTAAATTCTGGATGTCCACTCCAGGGCAAGGCTTTTCCCTTTGTTGGAAAGTTCAGTATTGCATGAGTCTTTGTCCAGGAAGGTCTTAGCGTAGGACCTCAGGCCTGAAGGACATGCTGTTCTCCCGGTACTACTGTCTTGGTGGTGTGAGGTTCCCGATTCTCTGCTTGCTTCCCTTTTGTTTTATCTCTTGCAAGATGAAAAGATTAAGGGTGGGGCAAGCCATACTCCAGGGAAATTCCCTTTACAGTGGAGCAGGGAGGTGATCTTAGAAAGGGATTTACAGTCCCACCTAATCCTTTCACAATACAGCATAGGAAAGCCACAAAATGGAGAACAATCATAGACTAGAGGGAATCATGGCCCAGACAAATGGCTGCAAGTATTTTGGGGAGTCACAATGCAATCCATGACAAAGCGTAACCTCTATGCTTTGGTAGAGTGGAGGGTCAGCGAAAAAGGCAAAGACCCTTGGCGAGATGGATTGATACAGTGGCCGCAAAGATGGACTTAAGCATAAAAACAATGGTAGATATGGCACTAGACCAGGCAATGTTTCGTTCTGTTGTGCATAGGATGCTGGGAGTTGAACTGACTTCATGGGACCTAACAACAACACACTGCCAGTGTAACTCCATTTGAGAACAGGGTTTCTTTGTTATATTCAGGAAACTATCTCGTAGGGCGGGTCTTAAACCTGTCACCTCTGAGATATAAAAAGAGCAGAGGAGGCACAGAGAAGGGAGCACGAATAGAAAAGACGACACACGCCACAAGAGGAGAGCCAAGGCATGCCAGGAGAGCTGAAACAGGGACTTTCCCCAAGAGTAAATGGGGAGAACCTCCTCCTAGGGCTGGTGCCCTGAATTCAAACTTCTGGCTTCCTCAACCGTGAAAAAATAAATTTTTGTTTGTTATAGCTACCTGCTTGCAGTACAGGCAGTTTCCAGGTTATGAATATTGAATTTATGTACAATCTGTAGTTGCAAACCAACTCCTGTAAAGCCTGTTATATTAAAAATTTGAGGTACACACAATGGGTTGTGATAACAGGTATTACTTGGCAATGTACACCAAACATTATTAGTGTTACTGTATTATTATGTCACAGATGTCAGTGTATCTGTGTTGCTTTAATGATTTTTATGCATAGAAAAGTACACTATAAACATGTTAAGATAAACATTTGACTAATTGACATTAAATATGAGCTATACGTAAGTGTACCACATTTCATACAATTTTGACTTAAAGACAGGAACAGAACTTGTTCATATTCCAGGGACTGCCTGTGTTTCTGTTATAACACATTAGGAACTTAAGAAAGTGTACTGAGATTTTACAAGACAATCTCTAATTATAATTTCTAGTCTTCGTGGTGAATGACTGACAATTGAACATGTATTCAAGTTACTACTATCACATACTCAAATTTCCTATGTTCCCCTTGTAGAAATTCCAAGCACCCCTTAGTGCCCAGGAGTGACAATTTAAAACTAAGGTTACTAAAATATTGATTGGAAGAATTTGTCTAAGCGGTAGCAAGGAAATGTCTATGAACCGGCAGAGAAAATACAAACATATTTGTGCATAGTGGTTAAGTGCTATAGCTGCTAACCAAAAGGTCTGCAGCTCAAATCCACTGGGCACTCTTTGGAAACTCAACGGGACAATTCTACCCTGTAGGGTGCTCTGGGTAGGAATTGACTTGATGGCAGCGGGTTTGGTTTGGTTTTTGGTAACACCAAAGGAATAAATCTATGTGACAGGCAATATTGGACTCACTAATTTATAACCTCATTAATGTAGAAAAAGCAATGAAAAAAACATACCTTTACTTTAGAGTCAAATATTCTCTGGATTTCCTCTTCACTAGCAAAAAATATAAATGCCACTTCGAAGAAAACTAGCTCCTCAGCAGCACTTGGCAATGAGAATCCCGAAACAGTCATACTTTTCTAGAAGACTATTATTCCGTATTTAAACCCTTTCTTTTAGTTTTTGTTTCTTCAAGCAGCCTCACAAATAATTCCTTAAAATTTATCATTTCTGAAGTTCTCCTTTTAGTGAAAATTTTTGTTACATGATTTTGGCTGAAAGGAATACAGAGTCAGCTAGGTAAAGAAGATTTAAGTGGCAGTATGTATATGAGCAATTAAGAAATCCAAGATTTGCTGAATGTGGCGAGCAGTTGTTGAAATCCAAGGTTCACCGTGGCTGGGCTTCTGGAGACGAGACTCCTAACCAAGAATGTCAAATGTGTTCCCTAAAATCTAAAAGCTCTTGAGACTCTCATTCACGATCTGGAGGGGGCTCTCCATTTCCATGAGGAAGAGTCTCCTAGGTTGATTCTCACATTCTCTCCTCTCTGCACTAGGCCTTCTCTGTTAACATCACTCAGGTATTTTTTATGGATCCAACTCTCTGTCTAATGTGGAGGAGGAAAGAAGGTGTGGGGTGCTAAGCCAAGCCCAGAAAAATCTTGTCCCTGGGGAATGTGAGATTTAGGCAGCTGGTGAATGTAGCCAGTTTCATCAGGTTTTCTTTCATGTGAGTATGTTTTTTCAGTTAAAGAAGAGGAAGCCTAAGAAGAAAAGGAGAAGTGCTAGCACACATCAGGAAATGACAGACACTGTAAAATTTTTACAAATGAGAATAAAAAGCATTAGACAATTATTTGGGAGCTGATTACAGATGTTTACTGGAACAGCTTTATCTAATTGCCATGCAATTCAATAGCAATTATTTCTCATTAAATAGGTGCTAAATTAACTTTGTGGAATGCTTTATTTGATTGGAATAGTCAAAAGTCTACACATACATTCAATACATATTGTCTGTTGATGTGTAAGTCATCAGGGCAAGGAGCTTGCACCAAAGACCTATGATAAAAGTGAAGTGTTTTTGGAGCTGGAGTGGGCAGGAGGCATTCAGCAGATCAAGAAAGCAGATCCTTAGGCTACTGTTGGAGAACTGGTTCAATCTAATAACCCCTAGTCTTGGTCTGTCCTCATTTGTAAAAAGGGGAAAATAATAGATAGCACATAATTGGAAACTCTAGTGGCACAGTAGTTCAAATCTACCAGGAGCTCTTAGAAACCTTTGTGAGTGCAGTTCTACTCTGTCCTATAGAGTCTCTATGAGATGAAATTGAGTCAATGGCAGTGGGTTTGTTGTTGTTTTAATTTAGTATTATTGTGAGCATTAAATGGTATCTGAAATACATTAATTGCTTGGTAGATATTTGTTGTTGCTATTGTTGTTTGTGTTACAGTGGACACTATTGGGGTTGTAATTGTTACTATTGTTTGATGCGGTACTGAGAGAAATCTGAACTCAACGATGACTGACAGCAAAGAGAGGAAATAGTCTCTGGCCCAGAGTGCATTAAACTTCAAGGGGTGTAACAAGGGTTACTAAAAGTGTAGGGCTAAATCCAGAATGAATTTTGCAAGTGGTAGTTTCTCCTTTGGTGAGTTTTTGATTGAAAGCCTAATCACTGGCTTCCATAGCTCCCTTCCCTTTGTCCATCCTGCAGAGACTTTTCTCTTTCTGTTCACTGATGAGTCCCCAGTGCCTAGCACAGCTTTGGTACACAATAGGTAGTTAGCAGATAGTCTTTGAATGAATGGATGAGTGAATGATGGGTGAATAAATTCAGTAGAAGAACCGGGTTGCTGTTCTATGTGTTAGAACTATCCTCCTGTACTACATTCACTTATTTACAGCTTAAAATAATAAGAGAGAATATCAGTTGACAATTATATTTGTCTGACATGGGAGTGTGCTATTATTTTTTAAATTCATTGGGCTGGCAAGTGTTTACTATACAGTAGGTGAATGATAAATGAGAACTTTATTGTGGAGCCAAGCCAAAGCCAAGTGCTGTCGAGTGGGATCCGACTCATGGTGACCCTAGGGGCCAGGGTAGAACTGACCCCCAGAGTATTCAAGGAGCGGTAACACATAACTCTATCTTATGAAATAAGAATTTCTTTATTTCACTGTTGGATTTTTAGGATATGTTTCATAACTGGATAAATGAAAATGAATATTTATACTGGGCCAAAAGTTACATAAATTAGCAGTTTCAAAAAGTGAAAGAATTCTGGATGAATCCTGCATAATCTGGTCTTACTGTTGGGCATATTTGGGGATGAGAGCTCTTTCTACTCAAGGGCTTGTGACACGGGGGAGAGAGGGTGGCAGCTGTCTTCTCAGAGGGTTCCACCACAGATAGGCCTGGCTGAAAGGGTGGTGGTTCAGCAGAAAAATTAAAGAGCAGACTAGAATAATTAAAGAGAAAAGAATGATAGATTTGGATAAAGATGAAAGCTTGGAGAGGCCACAACTCTGGGGCTGAGACAGAGAGAATGACAAAAGCAAAACTGTACAGTAGAAGCAAGATACCAAAAAAACCAAACCTACAGCCTTCGAGTCAATTCTAGCTCACACGACTCTACAGAACAGAGTAGAGCTGCACCATAGAGTTTCCAAGGAGCACCTGGAAGACACAGCACTTTACCCCTATGCCACCAGGGTTTTCAGAAGCAAGATAGAGGAGCTTATGCTGTAGAGGTGGAGCAGAGACAGAAACAAAGGACGGCGGAGGATGAGGTCAGCATGTGGCCTAAAGGGATAGTTTGTTCACCAGTCTTGGGTGAGTACTAAGGTCCCTGGGTGGTACAAAGATTTGTGCTTGACTATTAGTCTAAAGCTTGGTGGTTGGAACCCACCCAGGCACTCTGTGGGAGAAAGATCTGGGGATCTGCTTCCATAAAGATTGCTGCTGTTGTTTGGTGCCGCTGAAGCAATTTCTGCTCGTAGAACTGCTTGCTAGGGTTTTATTGGCTGTAATCTTTAGAGGAGCAGGTTGCCAGGTCTTTTCTCCTGTGTATCTACTGAGTAGGTTCAAGTTGCCAACGTCTGCAGGAGCAGCTAAGTGCTTAACTGTTACTCTACAACTTTATGGAGCTGTTCTGTAACACATGAGGTCACCATGACTTGGAATCAAATTGACAGCTATGGGTTTTTTGTTTTTTTTTTTCAAAATGTAATCCGTTAGCAGGGTCCTCCTGAGATACCGAAACCTACTTCAATATATGCCGGGTATTTCTTTGATTATTGAAGGGGCAAATGACTTTTGTTTTACCCAGGACTAAAGGATGCTCACAAACCCTGGTGTCGTAGTAGTTAAGTGTTATAGCAGCTAATCAAAAGGTTGGCAGTTCAAATCTGCCATGCACTCCTTAGAAACTCTATGGTGCAGTTCTATACTGCCTTATAGGGTTGCTATGAGTTGGCATGGGCTCCAAGGCGGTAGGGTTAAGGGATGGTTAATGGTAGCCTATTAAGAAAGCTGAGACTTGCTACATTTAAACTTAAATCAATGTACTATTGCAGCTGACTGAGAACCCAATTCAGTGGGCTACTGTCAAGTCTAGTTGATACTGAGTGCTGTGTGTGATGTAAACCTCAGATTGCATATGCACATGCTAATAATTGGAATTCCTATGCTTTCCTAAAGTGGTACCTTGTTAACAGCGTACTGTCAATGTTTTCTTGGGTTGATCCTATTTTTCAGTTGTTAGCATTCTAGCCACTTAAGTAACTATGAATTTATCTTCATTGCTATAAATTCCTTTGTTGGTTGCTGATTAGATGTTGGGCAAAGTGTAATGTAGTAATGGTATTATGAGCTTATAATTTAATAAGAATGCAACTAGATTTTGTAATATGAAAAATCCACATGGATCGTATGTCTACAAGAAACCCACAGTATTTTCTTATACAGCAAGAGTTTGTTTCTTCTTACTCATTTCTCTCTCCTACTGAAAAGATGAGACTATCTGGTGTGCTTGGGTTATTTCCCTTACTTAAATGGACTATTGTCCAGACAGTTGGAGATACAATGTTCTAGCAAACAGCTTGATAAAACTTGCAACAAAGAACAACTACTTCTTGCGTGCTGATAACAGCAAGGGCATATCCTAAAGAGCCAAAGTTCCCATGACAATTATTAGTACATGGCAGGAGTCCAAGCTACCTCCATTTCCAGATGCTTGTAAGTCTGAGTGTTATAATTCTGAGACTTGACTGCAAACCACACTGATACCCTAGTGCTGGGCAGGAAGGGGCTAGTGGGACCGGGACTGAAGAAGCAAACACGCTTGTGGGCCTCAGTCTCTGAGAAGTGAGCATTGTTTACTGTATCTTGGTATGTGGATAAACTCTAAGTTGACCCTATCGGATTGAATCTGTCAATCACTACAACTCAGAGAGGCAGACACAGGCAGCATTGTGAATCCAGAATTCTCCTTCAAAATTCTATAAGATTTTCAACTAAACAAAAATGTGGATGCCTGCAAGTAATTTATAGGCCAGGGATCTGACTACTCCTTTCTTGTTGGGCTGTCTACAAGGCTGACCCCAACTCAGATCTAAACGGGACAACATTGGAAGGTAGAGACAAGAAGGTCGAAAGTGAAGATCCAAGGCCTGAAATGATTTTCTAAAAGGATTCAAGTGTCCCCACTGTGTATGTACCAGTATGTAAAATACTGATTCATGTAATGGAAGATTGGGCAAAAAGCGAAGGAATAGAAAAAGGCCATCCAAGCAACAGACTATCCTTTCTGTTTTAGGCTATACCAAAATCCACGATGATTCTCCATTTGGGGCTAGACTTTGATTTATATTAGCTACCAAAACAAGCAAGCAAGCAAGCAAACAAACAACTAAAAAGCTCATTGCTGTAGAGTTGATTCTAACTCACAGCACCCCCTATAGGACAGAGTAGAACTACCCTAGAGAGTTTCCAAGAGGTGCACGATGGGTACCAACTGACAACCTTTTGGTTGGCAGATGAGCTCTTAACTACTCTACCACCAGAGCTCCATTTAAGTTACAATAAAGACAAAAATTAAAAAACACCAAGAAACAGAACTGCGGAAGTTCTTTTTCTCCCTCCTTATATTCTGCATAGAACTGAATGCTAAGTGTTCACGCATTACCTGCACTATTTTCAGTTCTCTGTCGAAGGAGGAGTGCTTTGACAGTGCTGAACCCCAGGGCAGGTGAGGTTCATTGGAGAGGAGGGGTGGACACAGAGGAGTTTTGTCACTGGTCTTCTGGGGGCACCTCAGCAATCCTTCCAGCACTGTGGGGAGGGTTATGACTCCCATTGTCACCTTCCCATGCAGAGATCATGTGTCTATGTGACATCCCTTTATAATTTTTCTTTATTTCCTTTGGAATATAAATAGAATGGTTTCTTCCCAATTTAGTTATAGACACAGATATCATAAAAATAAGGATTTCTTTAAGAAGAATTTTTAAGCCCTAGATTCGCAGGTGCTGCATTTGCTCTATCATCAGAGCAGTAGTGTGTCTCCACGGAGGTGCAGAAAGCTCTTGGCATACCTCTTACTGGCTGTGGTTACAGTCCCTTAATATCCTTTCTGGAGGGAAAAAGAGTACAGTTAGGCTAGATACCCCAGGGCTCAATGAGGAGACTTCCCTGAGGGTCTCTTGTATCCCCCAACCCCCTGAGGGTCTGTCAAGACATTCTCTTGTGCTGCACAAATACCGTCCCTCAGACAGAATAAACAACTCCAAAGCAGGGATTTTTTTGGTCGGCTTTGTATTGTATTCTCAGTGGTTAGAACAATGCCTGGCACATAATCCTGTTGCCGTTGAGTTGGTTCCAATTCATAAGGACCCATAAGAGACAGAGTACAACTTCCCATAGGATTTCCAAGGCTGTAATCTTGACAGAAACGGATCAACACACTTTTTCCCACAGAATGGTTGGTGAGTTCAAACCATGACCCTTTGGATTCCCAGCCAAGAGTTTGGCTATCGTGCTAACAGAGAAGCTAAATAGATAAGGGTGGGACAGTTGGTTCTGTTGTTGACTCTATCTGTGATTCCCTATTTTTATTTCCCAGCAGAGATTTCTTTTTAAATGCAGATTTTGTTTCAGTAGCTCCAGGGTGAGGCACAAGGTCCTGCACTTCTCATGAGCTCACAGGTGATGCCAATACCACTCTCCCCTCTACCTGGCTTTAAGGTGGGAGGAACCCTTTCTCCTCAGCACTCTTTCTTTTTTTTTCTTTTTATTTAACATAACTGAGTGAAAATGTACATTCCCGTATAAATTTACATGCCCCCCTATATGCAGCTTCCACTGCTCTCCCTGTCCGGTGACAGCACACTATTCCTCTCTGCTCCATACATATCTCATCCACCCAACAGCCTCCTTTCCCCTCCTCTCCGTCCACTCCCCTTCCTCCAGCCAGAGGTCAGCAAGATGATATCCTGTAGACGTATAGAACCACAAAGTGCTTCCAATATATGGTCACTCTGCATTGCCAAGTCCAATCCATTCCTGTGCAAAGAGTGGACCTTTGTTATAATTTATGGAAAAGGGCAGCATCAGGGCCAGAGGCCATGCTCTCAGGGGAACCCCGAAACCACTGGACCATCAATTGAGGTCTTTTAGTGGAGATCTCATGATGCACCCCTTTTTATTCTTGTGTTGCCAGTGAGACTCCTCTCTGAGAGCTCCATCGTGGCTATCACCGGTGGTGGCCAGGTCCTCAGCACTCTTTCTGCTGTTAGAGGCTGTGTGATGAGGAGGTACTTCCCAAGTACCGTTTATGAGGTGACTGCAACCTTCCTGGGTTGTTAGCACCATATCCATGGTAGACCTTAACTATTCTTTTTTTAAAATTTTATTTTAACTTTTTAAGTTTTATTGTTATACCATGGACCACCAAGAGGAAAAAAAAAAAAATCTTTCCTGGAAGAAGTTCAGCCAGAATGCTCCTTAGAAGCACAGATGGTGAGATTATGTCTCACACAGTTTGGGCATCTTATCAGGAAAGATCATTCCCTGAAGAAAGACATCATGCTTGGTAAAGTAGAGGGTCGGTGAAAGAAGAGGAAGACCGTCAACAAGACAGACAGAACAGTGGCTGCAACAGCAGGCCACAGTGTAACAGTGATTGTGAGGATGGCACAGGCAGGTTTTGTTTTGTTTTGTTGTTACACAGGGAGCTGGAACTCCCTTGACAGCACCCAACAACAACAAGGAAACCCTGGTGGTATAGTGGGTAAGTGCTGTGTCTGCCAGCTGAAAGATCAGCAATTCAGATCCACCAGGCACTCCTTGGAAAACTATGGAGCAGTTCTACTCTGTCCTGTAGAGTTGCTATGAGTCGGAATTGACTTGATGGCAGAGGATTGGGTTTAACGATAATGTTACGGGTCTGAAACACTAGTTTTCTTTGTTTCTGTTTTTTTCCCCCTACCACACCTTAAAATAAAAGTATAGCTACTAATATTCATTCATGTACCACCTAAAGTTAATTCATACAGGCTGCTTTAAGTAACATTAGTACAATGGGAAAAAGGCCTGAGTTTTGAAATGAGACTCTGCTGGGTTGCAATCTTGGCTGTATTGCTTTCTGTAGCTGTGTGATATTGACTGGTCAGATAATTTAAAGAATTTAAATGATGGTATAAAATCTAAGCACCTTAGCTTGATGGGCTGAAACTATAAATTAACAACTCAGATGATTATCACAAAGATAATGTTGGGGGAAAGAAGCCAGACTCCACACTGCATGACTCTATTTATATGATGTACAAGACAGGCAAAACCAGTCTCTGCCGCTGTAGGTCAGAGTAGTGGTCACCTCTGAGTGGAGGTAGTGGCTGGAAGAAGACTCAAGAAGAGCCTTCTGAGATGCTACAAGTGTTTTATGTCTTGACTTAGGTAGTGATCTCACAAATACATGTTGGGTCTACTCATACATAAGGAGCCGTGATCACACAGTGGTTGAACACTCAGCTGCTAACTCATGGGTTGGACATTCCAACTTATCAGGGGTTCTGTGCTTTGCTTCTGTAAAGATTACAGCCTCAGGAACCCTGTGGGGCAGTTCTACTTTGTCTTTTAGTGTCACTGTGAGTTTGAATTGACTCAGTAACATGTGACAACTACATACACACGTATAGAAAGGGAAGTTTCCAGACTCATAGATATCAAAGAAAAAAAAAAACCCACCACTGTTGGGTTGATTCTGATGTACAGTGACCCTGTTATAAGACAGAATAGGACTGCCCCAGAAAGTTTCCAAGGATCCCCTGGTGGATTTGAACTGCTGACCTTTTGTTAGCAGTCATAGCTCTTAACCATCATGTTACCAGGGTTTTCCACTCATAGATGGACATCTGTAAGTCCTGCTTAGACTTAAGACAGTCAGCTATGTATTCTGCTTAAATTAACCATCTAAATATTCGGTCAGAGCATGTTTCTTTTCTTGCATATATTTATATCTTGTCCCAAGTGTGTGTCACAGGTTATGACACTGATCTTGGCTAAAATGCCTTATTTATAAAGGAAATTAGATATCTATGTTTTATCAAGAAAATAAGATGCCTAGCAAAGCATAAGAATTCTCCATAATCTCATCAAGTCACATCTCATGGAAAATTTCTCTCAGTGAAAATTCTGAATATAACAGCATCCTTCAACTAATGAAGGAGTTGAATTCTAATAGTTTCTTTTCTAGGGGAAATGGAAAGGACTTAGAACATGATTTTCTCCCAAAACAAAATTATAAATATGGGTTATGTTCCCAGGGGCTCAGAAAAACCTAGATAGTATTTCCATCTGTGTAATTTTAACAATTTCCTCAGGTAATGAGTTCCGTAATTAATTGCCAGATTGCCTATTTCCTCCTCCAGACCTCCTGAAAATATCAGAAATGGGTTATCTGGTGCTCCCCTCCAAAGCTATAAAAAGAAGTTCAGTGAACAGAAAAAAAATCTGTTTAACCAAAAAATAGACCCGTAGATGACATCTGGCCCACAGAATTGTTTTACTTTGATACAGGTTTTAAAAATAATTATAATTACTCACTGACATTTAAAAATCAGGAGATTTCTCATTAAACAAACAAACAAAAAACCAGAAGATTCCTCTAAAAACCAGGCTCCTATCTATCTGTTGTAAACAAACTGCAACTCCAAAAAAAAAAAAAAAAGAAGAAGAAGAAGAAGATTCTGTAATCCTGGGTCAGGACTACGTGGTGTCACATATTGGCAAGAGGCGTCCAGTCACAGCAGCCCCTGACTTGGGCTTCCCTGGGCCACCATAGCCACTTCCTGGCTAACCTCACTCAGTGATGTCACAGCTTGCTTTCTTAGGTGTTTGAGTTTGTGAGCTTCGTCACGGTGACATTCACAGCACACTCACAGCTGTCACCTTGTTGGAGGCTACATCGCAGATCCTACATCTGTCAGTGGTACCTGAGGCCTTTATCTCTCGATTCCTGCCTGCCAAGATGCTGCAATCTCTGCGGTGCTATAGCCCCTGTCCCAAGGATACATGCTGCCCTTCTCAGGAGGTGACAAGTCTCTCTACACACTGGCTCCAGGAAGACAGCTTACTTCTTCTTTGTGACCTTCCTCCTTTACTGTCCAATTCTTTCCATTTCTTCCTCCCATCCTTCCCCTCTCCTGGCTTCTTTCCCCTGAGCAGACACTTGGTCAGGATTAAAAGCTGGGAAGTGTGCTTGGTGGGGAGAGTGACGAGTGGCAAAGGGGACATGCTGAGCTGTGATTATCATTGGAAGGAAGAGGAAGAAAAGGCAATTCTGTGTAGACTTTGAAGGGAAATCCCTTTCTGGAGCAACCTAGCTAGAGCTTCATGTACTTTGTGTGCTGAGGGACAAAGGGAGTCGCCTTTATTTTCTTTACGTATATTTATACCATGTTCCGTAAGGATTATGTCCTGTCACTTCTTGCAAGTGTGTTTCAAGTTAAGTAAGTTACATAATCGTTAAAAATAAATGCCCAGCGGAAACTAAGGCTATAGGTTCTCAAGTCTAACTTCTTTCTTACTGGATGTCACACCAAGGTTTCTAAGTGTGTAGGGAAAAACAACAACTACAATAAACCAAACCAAACTCACTGCAGTTCAGTTGATTCTGACTTATAGCAACCCCATAGGACAGAGTAGAACTGCTCCTTGGAGTTTCCAGGAAGCAACTGGCAGACTCGAACTGCTGATCTTTTGGTTAGCAGGCGTAGCACTTACCCACCATACCACCAGGGTTTCCAGGTACGTAGGGAAAAACAAAACAAAACAAAAACAAACTCAGTACTGTTGAGTAGATTCTGACTCGTAGCAACCCTATAGGTCAGAGAACTGCCCCACAGAATTTCCAAGGAGCACTTGGTGGATTCAAACTGTCAAACTTTCAGCTAACAGGCACAGTACTTAACCACTATACCACCAGGGTTTCCAGGTACGTAGAAAGGACTTTTAAAAATGGTTACTAATCGCTGCATAGCACACAGAAACAAAGACTCGCCAGATGTCTCACTCAGTGTTTATTTTAATATAGTCAAACAAAAATCTGGGTATCATTATCTCTTCTCAACTCTGAGTACGTAATCAATACATAAGGCATGAGGGTGTCTGTGTTATGATGACTGAATAGGTGATTTACATTGTTAGTGCACAATTATCATCTCTAAACATTTATTAAATGCTGCCATATTGATGAGCTGTGATTAGATGCTACATAAGGCAAACTAATCAGACAGGTAGCCCCAGAGTACTGTCACTGTTCACAATAAATAACAACACCAACCTGGCATACAAAATAATGACACTGATTTGTGAGGAATGGCATTTTCAGAAGTGACTGAACTGATTCCAGTTTACCTACTCCTATGAAATGTTGATTTCAGCAAAGACACAAAATTCGTAAGTAATTATTTCAGTTATACTGGGTTCTATATTGGTTCTATATATCCACTAAAAAGAATTTTTCTACACTCATGTAATACATTATGGTATTTGCAATCACCAATTCTCAGAAAGAATACAATGATTGTTTACTCAAGTTTTATTAATCCGCTAATTCACTATATGTTTTATGCAAGGCAGGGGTGCAAGTAGGAAAGCCTACTAGAATTATGGAAGTTGAGCGTAAAAAAAAAAAAAAAAAAAGATGAGTATTTTGCCATAAGCAAGTGAGAATGAACTGTACTTTAGGAAAAAGAACAAAGAGAAAAGTTCCCAAACCAATGGATGAATAGGGTAGCTCAGTGTGCCTAGAGTCGAGGGTGGAAGAAGCACCACAGATAACACAGCAGCGCAAACAAGAGCCAGATCAGATACCAGGGGCCCAGTGTCCCATTAAGGTCCCAGCTCACACGAATGTTTACACTTGCTTACAAAGCTGAAGGATAATGATTCACCCTTATCCAGGAGCACTGCACAAGAAAGGCCTGGCATTCTGCTTCCCTAAAGATCACTGTCAAGAAAACTCTACAAAGCAGTTCTACTCTGTAAGACACAGGGTAACCAAAGGGTGGAACTGACTTGATAATAGGCTTAGATTTCAAAGTGCTCCATTTGAAGGAGTATCGTTCTATAACCAACAGAGGCTATTTAAAACTTTAGAAGAAATCTGAAATTCCATTAAGAAAAATAATACAGAGAAATGGAAAACAAAAAGCAAAGACAAGAAAAAAGATGAGAGCTCAAGCTAAGACCAAAAAAAAAAAAAAAAAGGCCAAAACCCATCAAACCCACTGTTGTTGAGTTGATTCTGATTCACAGCAACCCTATAGGACAGAAGACTGCCCCATAGAGTTTCCAAAGAGCACCTGGCAGATTTGAACTGCTGACCTTTTGGTTAGCAGATGTAGCACTTAACCACTATACCACAACAGTTTCCCAGCCTAAGACTGTGGCTATAAAAACAGTGAAAATAGGAATATTCTATTTATCACTTTGTTATATTGTGGTGTTTTAGTGATGCTGAAAGTTACACCACTTGCATTTCAAATACCAGCAGAATCATTCATTGTGGGCAGGTTTCAACAGAGCTTCCAGACAAAGACAGAGTAGGAAGAAAGGCCTGGTGATCTATACCTGAAAATTAGACAATGAAAACAGAAATTATGCAATCAAAACAGAATACTCTTCAGTAAAGTGTTGCAAGATGAGCTCCCTGAGTTGGAAGGCATTCGACATATGAAGGAGCCATGACAACAGACTTGAACGACGAGTGATCATGAAGGTTGTACAAAGCTGGGCAGTGTTTTGTTCTGTTGTACATGGCGTCACTGTAAGTTGGAACCAACTGTTTAGCAGCTAACAACAACAATAGAGAAAGACAAGATGAGACAGATAGTAGAGCTGTTATAAAATAATCCAGGCTTGGTGACTAGGTGGACATGGGAAGTGAAGAAAAAGAAACCAAGGAGAATGATCAAGGTCTCTTGGTTGGTTATTTTGTCAGACAGGATTGCGTTTGGTTGGAAAGCTAGCAGTGCGGACTACTGCCGTTCTACAGATTCACAATGCCATCAGGGATGGCTTGGTCTTTGAAATCTAAGCACGCTGATTGGTGAGAATAGGGTATATATTTTTTCTTTTATAATTGATTATAAAAACGAAAAAATGATTTCTATTACTTCTTCATAATTTTAATCTTGACTCTGTTTTTTGTTTTCAATTTTTTATTAATTACAGTAAAAGAATAAAACTTCTAACATCTATCGATTATCTTACCTATGATAAACCCTCAGCTCCCCACCCACTCATGTAGCCAACACAGTCATTTTCTTCAGTGGATAATTCTCTTGTTAAGTCCTTGTAACAGGAGCCTCATTCAAAATTTGTCCTTTCGACATTGATTGATTTCACTCATCATGAGCTCCTCCAAATGAGAGCTTGTTATGAGGTGTTTCCTAAGATTGTCATTGTTTTTTATCACAGCATAGTGTTCCATTGAGTACATGCACCATAGTTTGTTTATCCATTAATCTGTTGATAGGCATCAGGGTTGATTCCAACTTTTTGCTATCGTGGACTGTGCTGCAACAAACATTCGTGTACATGTGTCTGTTTATGTGACAACCTTTGTTTCTGAAGGATAAATTCTGAGCAGTGGAATTACAGGATCAAATGGTATATCTATTTCCAGCTTTTTAAGGAAGTGCCAGATTGTTTTCCAAAGACATTGTACCATTTTGCAATCCTACCAGCAGTGTAGGAGAGTTCCAATTTCTCCATAGCTTCTCCAGCATTTGTTGTTTTGTGTTTTTTGGATCATGGCAACCTTGCTGGGGTGAGATGGTATGTAGCTGCAGTTTTGATTTGAATTTCTTTAATAGCTAATGATCATGAGCAATTCTGCATGTGTCTTTCAGCTGCCTGGATCTCCTCTTTAGAGAAATGTGTGTCTATCTCTTTCACTCCCTCGCTTAATTGGATTATTTGTCACCTACTGTTTTTAGCAACCTGTTTTGCAAGATGTACTTCACAATTTGTTTCTCAGTGTTTTTCATAATGCTCCTTAGAATCTATATTAACACATTTATTTGAATTAAAAACAGAAGTGAGAGTTTTACCGAAGAAAGTAAGACTGATATAGCTGTTAGGTTACATGACAACTATTTTCTCCTAATTCAGTGAGCTAAATTTGTAACTTCAAAGTTTTGACAAAGAAATACATTTAAAACATGTGCTAAGATGAAAAATAATCTTATAAAAATATAATTGGCAAAAATAAGTTTCCCAACCCTTTTGGAACATGTCTGATTTTTAAAATCTCTCTAAGTAATGAGTAACATATATGAGGAGTAGTCTTTTGATGAATTTTAGCAAAGTCTTCTTGGTGAAGGACCTAATGGCAAGATAAAATTTTATTTGAAGCCAGGTGGTTTCCAATTCTTTTCCAACACAATTGAAGGCAGGCTTATCTAGTCATCATTTAATAGAACATGAAAAATAATTTTACAAGTCAGTAGGTGACTTTTGCAATAAAATTTAGAGATAATTGAGTGACATTTTTAAACAAAACTTTTTCTATTCCCATTATCCATTAAACAAGATTTTTTAGTCCTTACATCTATAAAAATGAAAAATAGGAGCAGAAATGATGCCAACTCTTTTTAGCAATATGCAATACTCATAGATGGATATAGGAACTAATTTTAAAAGCATAGCCTCATTCATTTCATTAAAGATGAATTTCCACCAAAAGTTTCCTTTGTGTGTAATAATTATCTATAAAAAAATGTCAGCATATTGATGTTTTGATCAGTTGTGTGCTGGTATTTGTAATGATAAGAAATTTTAACATTTAGAGTCTTATGGTCTGTCGTGGTTGGAATTGTGTCCCCCCAAAAATGTGTGCAGCCACGTGGCTGGGATATGGTTCCCAGTATCTTGGGACTGTCCTCCATTGTGTGGTTTTGCTAACCTGTATGTTAAAGGATTAGGGTGGGGCTGTAAATTCCTGCTGTAGGGGGGAGTTTCCCTGGAGTATGGCTTGCCCCACCCTTAATGCTTTTAGCTTGCAAGGAATAAAAGGAAAAAGAAACAAAGGACAATTTGAGAACCTTGCTACCATCAAGCAAGCAGCACCGGGAGCAGAGCGCATCCTTCAGACCAGAGGTTCTTGCGTCAGGATGCTCCCTGGACAAAGACTGATGCAATACCGGACTTTCCTCCAGAGCCAACAAGGGGAAAGCCTTCCCCTGGAGCGGACACCCTGAATATGGACTTGCAACCTACTGGACTCTGTAAGAATAAATCTTTCTTTGTTAAAGTCATCCACTCTGTGGTATTTCTGTTAGAGCAGCCCTAGCTGACTAAAACATGGTCATATAATGTTAAATTTTTTTAGTTTATGTATGCATTTATGTTGCAGATAGCATATTATGATGATCTATGAAAGACTGTCAGCATAGAAGGATATCAAATTTGGATAATTTATGCAAGGGAAATAGAATGGAATTAGTTAGGATCAAAGTAAAATTTCCGACTGCTAAAAAGGAGCTTGTTCAAATCCTTTAAAAACACGTGGTTTTAGTCATCAAGTTCTGTTACAATAGAAATACCAGAAGTGGATGGCTTTAACAAAGAGATATTTATTTTGTCTCAGTGCAGTATGCTAAAAGTTCAACTTCAGGGTATAAGCTCCAGGGGAAGGCTTTCTCTGCTGGCTCTGGAGGAAGGTCCTTGTCATCAATCTTCCCTTAGACCTGGAGCTGCCAATGTGCAGGGACCCTGGGTCCTTTCCGTATGATATGTTCTACTCCTCACACTGCTTCTTGGTAGTACGGGGTCCCCAAAACTCTCTGCTAGCTTTTGTCTTTATATCCCAAGAGACTGTCTCAAGGCACAATACCCTCTTAGACGTTGAGTCCTGCCCCACCAACACAACTGCCACTGATCCTCCCTCATTAACATCGCAGAAGCAGGGTATATAGCATGTAGGAACATCACACAATCATGGCCTAGCTGAATTTCTACACACATTTTTGGGGGTACACAATTCAACCCATGACAGCATATGCTTGTGGATATTAGATTGAGAATCTTTTCGATTCCATCAGTTACTCTTAAAAAAGTGATGTCACAGTTGCAAGAGATGTGTCATTATTTTAGTGCATTCTGGAATTACACTCTTTTTGACCCTTCTGGTTGACCATGACAGGTACTTCTGGCATGAAGTTTCGAACGTGTGAAGGAGTACATAGATTTAGAAAATGTTTTTAGGTTTTGGAAAAAAATATAGTTTGAAGACCACTACTCTGTCCAGTTGCCTTACCTGGAAGTTTGTCTTTTCGGTCCTTCCTGGCTCCAGGACCCATGTCGGGACCCAACATACATAATTATCCTGTGTCCAGCATTTACTCCCAGAGTCTGGGTCAATACCAGGCACCAGGCTTTCCCTGGAAGGAGATGTTGTCAACATCTGTTTTGAAGCTCCTGGAAAGCTTGTCCTGAAGTCACTCAGTGGTCAGTAACCAGAACTGCTTGAGAAGAGTAGATAGCCACCTTACATCGAGGTGAAATTCAAGATCATATGTGACACCCACGAGCAAGGGAACAGTTTAGAAAGAGCTTGTACAAGTGTCTGAAGAAAGAAGTCAGGAGATCACAAAACAGAACTTGAAAACCACCTCTTGAGTTGGTGAGACCAAAATAACAAAAGAACAGTTTGGAACAATTAATTTCTTAAAAAAATGAAAGAAATAAATATTTCTAAGTACAAGCACATATGGAGACTATTATAAGATGTATCTGTATATTACTTACCCAAATTTAAAAAGTCTTAGTGTTTTGGCATATTTGGTTCAGCTCTTTCACAATCAAATTATAACACTAGTAATAATATATTCAAAGTTGTATTTTTTTTTTTTTAGCTCAGGAAAACTTGATGTTTTGGTGTGAATAGACTTCTAAAAAGAAATAGTAGGGTTGCCCATTATAACCTTACATTGACTTTTTAGAATGATAGTCTAAGCCTTGATTGTGTGGGTTTCATAGATGTATGCAACTAAAGTCTTCCCTTGTCACTATACCTAATTTGGTCTAAGTCACTGACTTATTATCAATATACTCAAGGAACTATTTTCCAGGTTACCGGTTCAGATCCAGCTTAACATCACTGGAGTGACAACCAAATGATTATTATTTATGATGTTCACTAACACATGATAAAGACCAAGATTATAGTAATTGAACACATCGTCCACCTCAGGCATTTTTTGACGAGTTCCACTCACTGATTCGGGAAAACCACACATCTGTCGTCAAGTAAGTGTGAGAGTAGTTATTATATTGAGCCCCAACAGGGTCGCTAGGAGTTGGAATCGACTCGATGGCAGTGACTTGGCTTTTCATCCCAGGCTGCACATGGCTCACTTCACGTCTCTGCTTGGCATCCTCTCAGGACTCATGTGTTCAGTATGGGTTGCAGTAGTTTGCTAGTGCGTGAAAAGGGGGTGCCATGTTCCTTTTCACTAGAATCAAAGGTTTGCAAATTCATGATTATGATATACAGGGAGAAATATCTGTTTCATTGCTCAGTACGCACTCATACCCACACCCACAGCCACACACGTATAGACAATAACATTTTTTTCCAGAAAACAATACTTACTAATATTATGTGCAAGTCTGTTCTATTTTGTTTACTATTTTTTAAAAGACTGAACTATGGTTAAGATGATTCATCATGAGGTCATGCCCCTTCAATAAAATATACAGGTTGGAAGGCATTGGATTAGAATTAGCTGTCCCTAAAGGAAAGAATAGACAGTACATTGGAAGAGACCCAATGTATCTAGTAATTAATGCAAGAATAAAAGCAACCACAGTTACTTGAATCATACTGATGTCATCATTATTGTATTAAGCAACCATCCCAAAGGGGTTGAAGATGTTAATGTTCTTCCTGAAGTATATGAATATTTATGTGTCAGATTCAGGGGCTCCATGTAGAACACAAGTAGGAAACGTAGTTTTCCACCTAACTCAGTGACACTTGACAGTACACTAATAGAGCTGTGTATACTGGTTATATATAATTGTATACCTCAAAGTTTAAAGTCAGCAGGACTGATTTTTCAGTAGGTCCCATCAGTTACTACGTAAGTGACTTTGCCAAGCCAAGTGCCATTGAGTCAGATCTGACTTCAGGAGATGTTAATACGAGGACTTACAATTAAGCTCACAAACTCATTCTAGAAAAGGTAATACATACCTCATTGCTGAACATCATTATGGTCACCCTTGAAGTACTTCCCTTGGGAAACTATACACCGGCACTAGCCCCTAGTCCACCCTTTAAAGCAATTTTGGAACTCTTGTTCTGGAATGGCCATCAGAGCTGTCATGGTATTACCCTTGATGTCCTGAATGTCATCCAAATATCTTCATTTCAGTATTTCCTTTATCTTCAGCTAAAGAAAAATGTCACTGAAGGCCAGCTCAGGTGAGTAGGAAGGGTGTTCCAATATGGTTGCTTGTTTTACTGGCTAAAAGTTTCCTCACAGACAAGTATACAGTTAAGTTAGCAAAGGTGCTTGTGTCAATGTATAGCTTCCCAAGGTGAGTACTTCGAAGGTGACCATAGTGATATTCAGCAATGAGGTATGTAGCACTTAGAACAATTAAGTTCACAGACTTAATTGTGAGACCTCCTAAACACCATAGTGATATTCAGCAATGAGGTATGTAGCACTTAGAACAATTAAGTTCACAGACTTAATTGTGAGACCTCCTAAACACTGCATGTGATGGTTAAGATTGTGTGTCGTCTTGGCTGGGCCACGATTCTCAGTGGCTGTGTGTGATCACTCCCCTGATGTGATCTGCTGTGAGTAGCCAGTCAGTTGAGAGAGTGTTCCTTGGGTGCGTGGCCCATATCTAAATATAGATGGACAGTCTGGCTTTTTGCTGGCTTAGGCTGCCTTCTGTTCGTCTCATCTCCAATTCTTGGGACTTGCACTATCAGCTTTTCAGCCAGTCTTGGGATTTAGCAACATTCACAGCCTGTGAGTAGAGTCCTGCTCTCTGACCTGCCAATCTTGGATTTGCTAGCTCCTTTGGCTACATGATTTAGGAGAAGCCTCTGTCCTAATCCCCAGACTTGGGATGTTCCAGGCTCTGCAATCACATGAGCCATTTCTTTGATATAAATTTCTCTATATACTTGTATGATTTACTGGGTTTGCTTCTCTAGAGAACCCAGCCTAAGACATTGTAGTTTTACACTGATAATGTGAATCTTCTGCATTTTTTTGGCCAGCATTACCCTTCTCCCTCAAAGTATTTTTGTAAGTGCACTATGCTAATTTTATTTTTGGCAGGGACATATGGAAGATGTTTGGAATGGCAGTGCTTGGGAGGGTGCCTCGATGGGGAACACATGCGTGGGAAGCAAATGCAGAAGGTGTGCGTTTGTGTAGAAACACGGTATCTCTGAATGGCACTTTTCTGAAAAAAAGGATGATGATACTGAGGGAACTCTGTTCCTCGATTTCAGAGAGATGTAGCATAAGCCATCCTCCCCCACCGTTACCCTAAAACAGCCTGCAAGAATTTGACCTTAAACAAAACTTTGCCCCCACTCTCCTAATCCAACCTCTTCACCTATCAAAACTTGACCGTAAACGAATCTTGCCTCCTCCCCCTTCTAATCAACACTTCTTCCTTATCAGACCATAAATCCCCCTATTATAATTTCTTGCCACCCCCTCTTCTGTTTTAATTAAACATACTTTCCTTATCAAATCATAAATCCCATTGCCCCAGACTGCCTCTTTGGAACTTTAAAACTATAAAAAACTTGACCTCCTGGCCAGGGGTGGGCTGAGTCACCCCTTAGCTCAGACCTCATTCTCTTTCTCTTTGAATAAACTTCACTGGACTCTGAGACTTGTGTGTCTCCGCCCCTGTTTCGTGCCATTCTCTCCCCAACAAATACTGTCTTCCATCATATATAAGAGTTAAGGATGAAAAGTGCTTACTATACATGTCTTAGGTATGTAGTGCTGCTGTAACAAAATATCACAAATGAGTGGCTTTGATAAGCAGAAATTTATTTTCTCAAAGTTAAGAGACTAGAAGTCTAAAGTCAGAGTGCTGGCTGCAGTGGAAGTCTCTCTGTCAGGTCTGGACAATAGCCCTTGTCTCTTCTGA
Organism: Heterohyrax brucei; assembly: GCA_028571685.1. Taxonomy (NCBI): domain Eukaryota; kingdom Metazoa; phylum Chordata; class Mammalia; order Hyracoidea; family Procaviidae; genus Heterohyrax; species Heterohyrax brucei. Next base: position 163,465,828 of record CM053144.1, read on the forward strand.
GTTTCTGCTTCTGGATAATTTTCATGTGGTATCTCTCTTCTCTCCCATTTCTTCTTTTTTGCTTGGTTGTTTAATCTCTTTTAGATTGCAAATGAATTTGACTTAAGATACACCCTATGATAAACCTTGTTATTAACATAACAAAGGCAGTCCATTTCCAAATGGGATGATAACTGCAGACATAAAAGTTAGGATTTACAACACATATTTTGGGGAGACACAATTCAATCCGTAATGACAGGTGAGTTGTTTTCTATATTATGTTTACACTCAGTGGTCCAGAGAAGAAGACAGCAAAAAGACCAAGGAAACACAAGAATCTGTAAAAGAAAGATGAAAGTACACATATCTTGGGGATCCCAGTAGATGCCACAGAAACACCAGAATTTGCAGTAATATCAACTGATAATTATTATGTTGTCATTAGGTGCCATCAAGTAAGTTCCAACTCATAGCAACCTTACGCACAACAGAACAAAACACTGCCTTGTCTTGCACCATGTCCACGATTGTTTTTATGCTTAAGTCCCTCATTGTGGCCACTGTGTGAATCCATCTTGTCGAGGGTCTTCCTGTTTTTCGCTGACCCTCCACTGTACCAAGCATGATGTTCTTCTCCAAGGGCTGATCCTTCCTGATAACATGTCCAAAGTATGTAAGATGCAGTCTTGCCATCTTTTATTTCACGGAGCACTCTTGTACTTCTTCGAGAACCGATATGTTTGTTCTTTTGGCGGTCCATGGTATATTCAACATTCTTCTCCAACAGCACAATTCAAAGGCATCAATTCTTCTTGTCTTCCTTATTCATTGTCCAGCTTTTGCATGCATATAATGCAGTTGAAAATACCATGGCTTGGGTTAGGCGCACTTTAGACTTCAAAGTAACATCTTTACTTCTCAATTCTTTAAAGAAATTCTTTGCAGTAGATTTTCCTGATGCAATGAGTCTTTTGATTTCTTGACTGCTGCTTCCATGGTTGTTGATTGTGGATCCAAGTAAAATGAAATCCTTGACAATCTCAATCCTTTCTCCATTTATGATGATATTGCTTACTGACTCAGTTGTGAGGACTTCTGTTTTCTAGATGTAGAGGTGCAATCCATACTGAGGTAATTATTGCATAAGGCCCTAATTTCTGCTTTTAACTTGGCCAAATTTTGCTGTAGGTTCAGTTGGTCATTAAGTTTTCTATTTGTTTCTACATTAGCAAAACACAAATATTAAAGTATAAGAGGAGCTTTTGTAACAAAAGAGCCCAAATATGAAGTCACTTGAAGAAGACTATGGTATAATTGTCTGTCACTTAACTGGCAGGATTAATCCGTTCAGAGGTGACAAGAGGCTCTGTCATCCTTTATAATTGTGTTCTGCATCTCAAAGCTTCTCACTTCCCAGACAACAGAAAGGTAAAACGGTAGGCATGGACATAGTGCTTCCCTTTCAGAGAGCCTCATTCTGAAGAGATGTATATCACTTCTATCCACATTCCATTGACCAGAATTTATTGACAATACTATATACCACAGTGAACAGGATGATGAGAGATGTATTTTATTCCTTAGTAGTTATATCCTTCCCAGAACTTGGAAGTTGATTATTACAAAGAAAAGTGATTTGATGGACAATTAGTCTCTGCCACAATCCTTCCTTCTGGCTTCTCAATTATGTATACTCTTTTCCCCAACATATTGAGTACATCTTACTCCTTCCCTAAAGGAGACAGTTCGAAGTCCCTCCCATTTATTACAGCCAGCTCAAAGTCCTAGCTGTCTGTGTCTCACGTAGTCTTTTCTATCACATTTGGATGTGAACCATCTTGGTTTGCTGATCAGTGAGTGAGTAGACAAATATCTTCAGTTCTTGGTGCTGCTGTAACAAAAAAATATCACAAGGAGGTGGCTTTGAAGAACAGAAATGTATTGTCTCATAGTTTTAGAGGCTAGAAGTCGAAAACAGGGTGTCAGCTCTAGAAGAAGGTACTTCCTGGTCTCTTTTAGCTTTTAGTAGTAACTGCCAGCAATCCTTAGGCTTATAAATGCATCTGCCTCCATCATCACACGGTGCTTCTCTTCTCCCTGTGTATGTCCGCCTTTTTTTTTTTAAGACAGTACACAGAAGGGATTAGATTTAGACCTACCTATCTCAGTCATCTAGTGCTGTTATAACAGAAATAACGCAAGTGAGTGGCTTTAACAAACAACAGTTTATTCATTTACAGTTTAGGAGAATAGATGTCTGAATTCAGGATGCCAGGTCCAAGGGAAGTCCTTTTCTGTCTGAGTGTCCAGGGGAAATATACTTGTCTTCAATCCCTCCCTGGTCTAGGAGCTTCACAACATCAGCACTCTGGGTCCAAAGGATACACCTTCTTTCTGACGCTTCTTGCTTGGTAGTAATGAGGTGAAGAACACAGTCATGTTCTGGCGGTCAGAAAGCTTAATCAAGACATCACCACTGCTGCTCAAACTGTTGTCAACATCCAGGAAACTAGGGAACTGGCCCTGGAACATTGCTGTAAAGGGAAGAAACAAAACATCAGGAAAATGGCCTCTTTCTCGTCTCTGCCTACCACTTCTCACAAGATTGCACAAACTAGGTGGAAAGAATTCACATCCAGAACCTTAGGTGTAGGGGAGTCTTGGAAAGGCCATTTCCAATCTTTTCATTCAGGAGAAAGGACTTCATGTTGAGCTAACTAACCCACAGTATCCATCACAGACTTGAAATAATGTATTTACATTGATTAGGCAGTTATTAATGACATTAGTTTGTGATATACTGTCATAGGCCTTGAGCTCTACAGTTGGGGTAGGATGTGTGTGCGTGTGTGTGTGTGCGTATATGTATGTGAAATTTCAGATAACTTTACTCACTTGAAGGAAATTTCTGAGGGTGTCAGGCACAGCAGTAAGCACCTCTGAGACCTTTACAAGGGCAGGCCGTATGGACTGTACTGACACGTTTCTCAAGGGCCACCACTGGATTGACAAGATAGGAGACAGAACCTACCAGTGAGTAGTGGTGGTTCAGTGATACAATTCTCATGATCCATGTAGAAGGCTGCATTTGATTGTCTGTCAATGCATGTGATTTGAAGCCTGCCACCATCCGCCTTTCAGCGGATGGGAGTGAACCACATACGAAAAATCACCTGTTGAAAACTCCGTAGATTACAATAGTGCAGTCCAGTTGCAGATGAGGTCACCAAGAATCTGGGGCTGACTTGATGGCAGCTGATGACAGCATCACTTCATCATCAGTCTAGGGACAAACTACGGTTGTCTGGGCTTACCCTGGGAGCTCCAGAGGCACAGTGCTCCAGCTCTGGGCTGTTGACACAAAGATTGATGGCTTAAACCCACTGGCTGCTCCACAGGAGAAAGATGTGGCAGTTTGCTTCTGTGAAGATTAACCACCACCGCCATCCTGTGACCGTCTAGAAATCCAAACCCACTGATATGGAGCCAATTCCTACACCTGGTGACCCTGTAGGACACAGTAGAACTGCCCCACGGGGTTTCCTAGGAGTGACAGGTAGATTCCAACTGCTGATCTTCTGGTCTGGTCGGCAACCACTGTCTTAACCACTATACCTTTCAGGGCTCTCAGTGAAGATTACAGCCTTGGTCCTTCTGTGGCGACAGTTTTGCTCTGTCCTATAGGGTTGCCTTGAGTTGGAATTGGTTCAGCGACAACAAGTTTGGTATTTGGTTTGGACCTCCTCTGGAACTGAACTAATCACTTGCTTTTTCCAGATAAATGGCAAGATAATGAGATAGATGTGCCATGTTCTGTTTTCATAGCTTTAATAACATCATCTCCGTGTAATAAATATAGTACCATGATTACCGTTGCTGCTGCTTCTGTCATGATGACTCATGACTAACGCCATTATTAACATTTCAACTCTCTTTATGATGAAATCTGGTTGAAGCGGTTGCCTGTTTGTCACTCTGTAGCGACAATGCAACAAACGGTAATTTGGTAAGCTGAAAAATGAAAGAAATTAATTCAACTTCCTGGGCACTTTACCATTAACAAATGATTTGGGTTGAAGCGATTATCTGGCTTCTTTGCTGTTTGTTTCTCGTGGACCACATTTTTATAATCAAAATAAACCTAGTTGTTGGTACCATGAAGAAATTTTTCTTGTAACCTTGTGAAATAATATAAATGGCAGGTTATGCATGAACAGAAATGTCAGAATATTTTTAAGTTTAAGATACATTAATGTTTTGAAACTAAGATGAAGACTTCTTCACAGTAAATGATTCTAACCAACTCTGAGGTTTATTACGTTCTGGAGGTGTGATTCCTGAGTCTCTTATCCTTTTTCTCTCTGTCTTGTACACACATACATGTAAATTTTCATTATTGCTATATATAAAACACAATGTTTTCCCATTTAACCACACATATTTTTATCTTTAACTAGTTTTAGGAAGCAATGATAGCTGATACTGAAGGTTTGGTTTGAAATCAAGCCCCAATACAGCCTAGGTCTGTGATTCTTAATGTTAAAGGTCCTTATCTACCATGAGCTTCCAGGAGTTCGCTGGCAGTTATTATAACAGCGGCTTCTTATGTTCGTTGGAGACTCAGTGAGATAATGTTTATAGATTGCTTAACATAAAACACAGCATGTAGTTAATTCTCATTAAGTGAAAGCTTTTCATTCTTAGGGAACAATTACAAAGTACAATGTGAAATTTTAATGTACTGGAATTGTGCTTAAATTTTTAAAGAGGTCATATTGTGGGAGAATGTAATAAAAAATAAACAAATGTAATAAAAAATAAACAAAAATAAGCATCTACCACATGCTATTGGAGACCTCATGGTACAATGGTTAGCTGTTCAGCTACTAACTAGAAGGTCAGCAGCTCAAGTCCACTAGCTGCTCCTTAGAAACCCAATGGGGACGTTCTGCTCTATACTAAAACTCACTATCAATTGGAATCGACTCAACTGCTATTTTTTAAAAATATGTTACTATCAAAACACTTATAAATATCTCATGATAGAGAAAAACAATGTTTACTATCAGTCCCAAAGTTCAGGTCTATATTTTGTGGTTAACTTAGGTGCTTGAAAGTCAACATCTTTTAGTATGTAATAATAATTTATTATTATAAACTAAAAGACAAATAACAATAATGTCATTATTACATACTAAAAGATGTATCAAATAGTTTATGTCATATGTGATAGCATTTGCAATAAAAAAGTGTAACCCACATGCAGGAGGACAGAAGCATGGAAAAGTAAAAGAGTTGTTGAGTACTGAGAAGGGTTTTCTGCAGGACAAGCAGTTGGCAGGCTAGTCGCAAGGTTTGCATATTAAGTACAAATCTTTTTGTCCCTTGTCCTGAAGCTGAGGAAGAAGAGGAACTTTTGAAAATGGAATCCAGGAAGAAACTCTAGAGAAAGGGACCATCTATTCCTAAGGATTAATCCTGCATACTGAAAACCACAGGGACAGTAGAAAAAGCTATTCCCAGGCTGATGTGAGCAGGGACAGCAAGAGCATTGAGAGCTGAGAAGTCATGAGCCCTAGAGATGATTCCGATGGTGAGAATGGACTTCAGGGTGAAGACGGCCAGAGAGAAGTTACTGACCTGTGGTCCTGGAGCCCTTGTAAAGTCTCTCAGAAGAGATCTTCAGGACCTGGGGGCAGAGAGAAATAACAGCTTTGAGAAGAGTGAGCCAAGGAGAGCGTCTCAGATCAAACCATGAGTCTTTTATCTTCACATCCTGAAAAACAAAAGTGTCTCTTGTTCAGTGATGGGCTCTGTGCTGTGTCTGAATGAATGAAAATGCTGACCATGAATACAGATTCAAGATAAAAGTACTGCAGTAACTGTGACTGGGAAAAAAAAAGGCAAAAGTATACAAGATACAGGGAGAATCTTGGACAGTTGTGGCTACTACAAAAAACAGAGTCATTTGGCCATTGCACCAGGGGAGGCCAAAGCTGAGGACCACAATGAGAGCTGACGCTTTGTCCCTTACTCACCTGTAGCTAGAAGCATTTGTTACTGCTGGTGACTGTTGAGTTGGTCTCCACTGATGGTGACTCTAGGTACAACAGCAGGAAATGTTGTCTGGCACCATGCCATCTTCACCATCATTGGTATTCTTTTTTTTTTAAATTTTTTATTTAATATAACTGAGTGAAAATGTACATTCTCGTATAAATTTACATACCCACCTATATGCAGCTTCCACTGCTCTCCCTGCCCAGTGACAGCACACTATTCCTCTCTGCTCCATACATGTCTCATTCTCCCAGCAGTCTCTTTTTTCCCTCCTCTTCACCCACTCTCCTTCCTCCAGCCAGAGGTCAGCAGGATGACATCCTATAGATGCATAGAACCACAAAGCGCATCCAATATATGGTCACTCTGCATTGCCAAGTCCAATTCATTCCTGTCCGAAGCGTGGACCTTCGTTATGATTTATGGTCAAGGGCAGCATCAGGGCGAGGGGCCATGCTCCCAGGGGAACCCCGAAACCACTGGACCATCCTTTGAGGTCTTTTAGTGGGGATCTCAGGGTGCACCCCATTTTATTCTTGTGTTGCCAGTGAGACTCAACTTAGTGAGCTCCATCGTGGCTATCACTGGTGGTGGCCAGGCACCATCCTGTTCTTCCGGTCCCAAGTCGATGTAGGCACCCACTGCTGTGGGTCTCTTTGTCTTCTGGGTTGTCTTTCCCCCATGTCATTTTGGTCCTCGGTGAGCATCTGTTCCTGCTGAGTTGGGACCATTTGCTGTGCCCTCGGATGGCAGCTTGGCAGCTTTTAAGACCCCAGACACCACTCACCAATGTGGGATGCAGAGAGCCCTCTTAGCAAAACGCTAGTTATGCCAATTGGCCTCGCTTTCGCCTAAGAGCATGGTCCCCCTCCCCCCGCCCCAGCTACTCTATCCTTGCAATATTGGGTTAAGATGGAAGGAGTACTCATGTTATGTTTAAATCCACTTAATATTGTTCTTGTTTCTAATGTGTGCTGTCACCGATTTCACCCAACCAGATACCTAGCAACTATCTAATCTAAACCCTCCCCTTTTCCCTCTCTCCCTCCCCTCCCTTGCAGCTGTCAAAGCATCTTTTCTTCTATACACAAGTCTGTTTTTGAGATCTTATCATAGAGATCTCATACAATATTTGTCCTTTTGTCGCTGACTTCTTTCACTCAACATAATGTCTTCCAGTTGAAACCAGGTCATGAGATGTTTCCTGGAGTCATCGTTATTCTTTATCATTGCATCGTGCTCCATTGAGTATATATACCATAGTTTACCTGTCCATTCTTCTGTTGTTGGGCATCTAGGTTGATTCCATCTTTTTGCTTTCGTGGACTGTGCTGCGATAAACATTCTGATGCATGTGTCCGTTGGTGTGAAAGGCCTTGATTCTGTAGGATATATTCCAAGTAGTGGAATGACTGGGTCAAATGGTACATCAATATCCATTTTTTTAAGGAGGCGCCAGATTGCTTTCCAAAGAGGCCAGACCATTTTGCAACCCCACCAACAGTGTAGGAGGGTTCCACTTTCTCCACAGCCTCTCCAGCATTTGTTGTTTTGTGTTTTTTGGATCATAGCCAACCTTGTTGGGGTGAGAGGGTATCTCATTGTTATCTTGATTTGAATTTCTTTAATAACTAAAGATCGCGAACATGTCCGCATGTGTTTTTTGGCTGCCTGGATCTCTTTTTCAGTGAAATGTCTGTCCATCTCCTTTGCCCATTGCTTAATTGGATGATTTGTCTTCTTGTTGTTGATATTTTGTAGTATCTTATAGATTATGGAGATCAGGCGTCGGTCTGACATAGAGTTGCCAAATATTTTTTCCCATTCTGTAGGTGTTCTTTTAATTCTATTAATAAAGTCTTCGGATGAGCAAAAGTGTTTGATTCTTAATAGTTCCCGTTTATCTATTTTCTCTTCTGATGATTGTGGTTTGTTTGACAGATTTTGGAGTCTGTCCACATTGTGTATTAAAACTTCCATTGTTGTTCCTACCTTTTCTTGGATGAGATTTATCGTTTTAGGTTTGATATTTAGGTCTTTTATCCAGTTGGAGTTGGTTTTTGTATAAGGTGTAAGATATGGATCTTGTTTCAGTTTCTTGCAGATGGATATCCAATTTTGCCAGCACCATTTGTTGAAGATACTGTTTTTACCCCAGTTTAATGTCTTAGGGCCTTTGTCGAATATCAATTGTTCATAGGCAGATGGTGTCATCTCTGGGGTCTCAGTTCTGTTCCACTGATCGATCTGTCTGTTCTTATACCAGTACCAGGCTGTTTTGACCACTGTGGCAGTGTAATATGTTCTAAAGTCGGGTAATGAGAGGCCTCCCAGTGTGTTCTTCTTCTTTAGTAGTACCTTGCTTAACTTGGGCTTCTTCCCTTTCCAAACAAAATTGGTGATTTGTTTCTCCATCTCATTAAAAAAAGTTGTACCATCATTGGTATTCTTGAGTCCATGGTTGTTGTCATGGTGTATTTTGAGTGATTTCTTTTCTGGGGGACTCATTTTCCAGTACTAGATTGGGCAATGGACCTCTGGTTGCACAGTGGTTGAGAACTTTGGCTGCATACCAAAATGTTGCCAGTTCAAATGCACCAGTTGCTCCTTGGAAACTCTATGGGGCAATCCTACTCTGTCCTACAGGGTTGCTATGAGTTGGAATTGACTCAGTGACAATGGCTTGTTGTTTTTTGTTATATCAGGCAAAGTTCTATTGAATTCACATTTTTTTCCCCACTTTTGTCTAAAATTTAGAAGTAGCTCATCAGACCTTTCTTCCTAGCCTGACTTAGTCTGGAAACATCACTAAAACCTGTCCACCATGAGTGGCCTTCCTGATACCGGAAATACTGGTGACATAGTTCCAGTATCATAGCAACATGCAAGTTACTACAGTGCTATAAACTGACATGTGATGCAGACATGTTGACGGGCCCTTTAATGAGACAGTGCATTAACTGAATGAAAAGCTCTCCTGTGTATTACTTAATAATAGTTGGACACAAATACACGCTGAGTTAAAAACTCATTATATCTGTACTATAGTTTTGATTCCTCTCAGTTAATCACTTTATATTTTTTGTTCACAAGATAAAGAATTCTATTCAGATGTTATTAAAGAGGAAACTGAGTAAAAGTGAACCTCAGTGAATCCAGGTGACTTGGATCCAGGTTACTTGGAAAAGTTGTATAGTGTGATTAGAATCTACATCTCGATGTCACTGAGATCTAAGTGTAAGCTCCATCTCTAGCACTACTTAGAGAATTGTGGACATGTTTTTTTACCCATGCTGGTGTTAATACCTTATGTGTATAATGGGAGTGATAGAATAAATTTTACAAGATTTTTGTAAAATTATATTATTACCCAGTTTGATAATTCCAGTATCTCTCTCCTATCTGAGTCTGGTTCTGATACTTGCTTTCTCTCTTCAGAGTGTGGGTTTTTTTTTTTTCCTTCAGTTTTAGCATGTCTTGTAATTTTCTGTCGAAAGGCGAACATAATGTACTAGGTGGAAGGAACTGAGACAGATAGTGTGAGGTTTTTATGCTTTCTGGCTAAGAGTTAGGCTCTGTTTGTTCTTCTCTGTAGGTGTGGTGATGGAAGCTAACGTTTTCTCTAGTATCATTGTTCTTGTCTCCCTCGTGTTTGGTCTTCTCTAGGTACTCTTTAAATAGAACCCTGGGGACTTGCAGTTCGGTGAGCCCTACTGATGCAGTGGTTAGCCATGAGGGAACTGGAAGTAGTCTCTATTTCTTTGATTAGGTCTCAATCATTTAGCAAGACTGTGCTCCTGGACTGTGGCCTCTACAAGATTTTCTCCACTCCTGTCTCCTATTGAGTAAGACAGAAGTGGAGTTGGGCTTTATTTTTTTCATTGGTCAATTGAGTTTTGGTAAAATCCATATTAGTCAGGCTCTGGTAAAATAGTGTTCTTTGAGGTCTTGAAAAGGAAAGAGAACAGAGACCTTTGAGCATATTTTAAAATGGCTGCTTTTCTCCTTTCCCTGCCAGAAGCATGAGGAGATTTTTCTGTGATGCTTAGAGTGAGAACCCAACTGGACTCTTGGGAGTGAAATTCATGAAAGTGTCGGGAGGTCCACTGACATTGAATCTCTCCACATTTTTACATTTTTAGGATGTTCACATGCAGCCTTCAGCAATTCATCGGCTACAGTTTAAAGGGTTTCTATGGATACTGGATCCAGCTGTTGGCTTCTGGTCCTGAGTTTCTGCTCTCAGTCGGCTGTGATTTTCTGTCATCCTGCCTGTCTCTGCAGTTTTCAGGGGAACAATTTACCCTGTGACCTCAGTTCTCTGATGGATGTAAGAACCAAACCCACTGCCATCGAGTCAATTCCAACTCATGGTGACCCTACAGGACAGGGTAGAACTGCTCTATAGAGTTTCCATGGAGCATCTGGTGGATTCAAACTTCCTACCTTTTGGTTAGCAAATGTAGCACTTAACAACTACGCCACCAGGTTTTCCACAGATACAAGGAGAGTTGTCAATTTTCAGTTTGTTAAATTTTCTCTCGTGAAGATGGGAATGTAAACTTGCAAGCTCTTTACGTGTTGAAGTGAAAACCCCAGCACTGTGTTTTAAAAATAGCTCTTCTTCACGTCTCATTTGTAAGGCTCTTCATCATTTATTAAGTTCTTAATATCTACTGTTACCTGCTTCTTTGCCCACCACTTACAAGGTGCATGAACTTGTTATTCCAGACAATATAAAAATTGGTCTCAAGCTATAGCAGAAAAAACATAAACTTTATCTTGGGGTACAGTTCCACAACCTAGGACTTACTAGATTCACACAGACTAAAACCTGTTCAAACAAGTTCAAAGACAAACATAGAAAGTTACAGAACAAACAGTGAAATACGCTATCACAGGTGAGAGTGAGCAGATAAAAGGAAGAGGAAGATTCACACACACCAGAAATTTGAAATATGAAATTAAAAATGAGATGAAATGTTTTCTAAAAATTACTAAAGTGATTAAAAAGCAAATAGTAGTGATTACATAGGATGATAAGGCAAAGTAGAACTAAGTGTTAATAAACAGGTATGTCTGGTATCAGAGGGAGTTTTAGAGCAAAGGCATTTTAAGTCCTTGTATTGGACTTATGGGATTCAAGATATTAATTAAATTTAGATTTTGTTAGGTACCAGGTCAAAGTTGTTCTGCAGAAAGCGGATTCCATGCCTTTAAGAAAAGGAGCACTTTGACATGCAGACAAGCTCTAAGTATAACAGAGAATATTAAACAGGCAGATGTTCAGTGAATATGGCTTCTTCAGACTTCTCTCAGACTTCACAGATTTGCTTGAGTTCGGACTAAACTATTTTTCCTGTTTGGAGCAAAGACATTCTTACCAGGTCTCTGGTACCCCTGTTTCATCCTGAAACTTCAGTGTAATTTCCTTTATGGTTGCAAGAGCTGCCTTGGGTAGCTGTGCCATTGGATATTGGATTCTGAGTAGAGGTTATAAAATAATGTCCACGCCCTGGTTACATGCAATTAGTTTTCTCCTGGGTTCAAAACCTGCAGAGTGATTAGGTGCAGCAAACTTGACCCAAACCTGCCGTGATATGTTAAAACTTTTAGAATAAAACTAAACTAGTACAAATGTAATATGAGATTTTCAAACCAGTTGAAAAGATAAAAGGAAATGTAGAAAATTAAATCCACTCAAAAGAAGGCAAGGAGAAAGAAAGGGAGACAGAGAAATGGAGAGGTCCCCATGAAAAAAGCATATTAGAATCACAAAATAACATGGTAAAATTAAATGTCAATGTATGTTAAAGTAAATTAAATGTAAGTGAATTAATATAGTAGTTAAAAAATAGAGATTCTCGAGTTGAAGCTTTAAAATTCAGTTAAATGCCTCTGTAGGCACAGAAACCTACACACAATAGTTCAGAACATTATAAGTAATGAAACAGTAAAAATAATACCAGGAAAATCTCAACCTAAAGAAAAATGGCATAACAACAACAGTTACAGACAATTTATACCCTAATGAATAAGTGTTATTGATTATGAAAAGAATAATTACACAATGAAAAAAGTCACAATTTATTAAGAATTTACAACACTGGCCTCCTATGTCCTTATCAATATAGTCTTAAGACATATAACCCAAATTTGACCAACTTTTAAGAAGAAAAAGATAAATCCACATAACTGTTTCAGTGGTAGGTAAATGAAGCAAACCAAAAGAGATAAATAAAGTTATAGACTATTAAAATGACACGGTCAACAAGCTTGATCAAACGGATGCACATAGAACTCTATACACAGCATTTAGAGAATACACGTGGTTTTTAAATTCATTAGAATGTGTCTAAGAATTGTATACATAGTAGTTACAAAATAAAGCTCAAAGAATATTGTGTAGACTGTGTTATCTAACCCAAATGCAGTAACATTAAAAGTAAATTTTATAACTTATTAAACTGGAAAGTACAGTTCAGAAATACCAGGGAAGGAAGGAACAACAGAGTAACCAAAGTAGAAGGAAGTAAACAGTAAAAATGTAAATGGAAGCCAGAGAAATAGTTTTTTAAAAATGTAATAGGATCAGCAAAAATTAAATACTTTTCTTTGAAAAGGCTAATGAAACAGATAAACTACTAGCAAGAAAGAAGAAGAATATCACGAAAAGTTACGCAAAAAAGGAGTTGTAGTCAATTGATAGTAGATATTTTTGAAAATTAAAAAGAATACCATGAAAAAGTCTATACTGAAATTATACAAGTATAGACGAATTGTCAGTTTTATAGAAAAACATAATGTATAAAAGCTACCTCAAGAGAGAAACAATAAGTCTGATAGATCTAAGACATTTACAAACATTGAATCTATGGTTTAAAAAAAATCTGCCTATCAACAGAGCAAAATATCAGAAGGTCAAGACGGATTTATAAATGAGTTCTCCTACATCTTTCAGCAACCGAATAGATAATTCCTGTTTTAAGCACACTATTTCAGGATAGAAAAATAAGGACATGTCCCTAATTCATGTTATTAGAATAGTGTAACCTTAATTTTAAAAGCTGATTGAGACGAAAATTGAGGGTTAAGTTTTGCTAGGAATGGATAGTTTAATATCGACTCTTCCAGCAGGGGGAGCCCACCGGCAGAGTCTGAGCTCGTGGCAGCTCCCAGGAAATGGTGGAGGAGTTGGGTCTGCTCGATCAGGTCCTGATCCAAGAATCCTACTAATGTTCTTCAGTTTCTCATAGGATGAAGAGTCAGGCGGGTACGTAACCTTAGTTCCGAGGCAGACAAAATTCTCCTGCTCTGTCACAGGTAGGCTTGATGCCAAGATGGTATAAAGATGAGGTCTTCTTGGTCCCACTCTTCTGTGAAGTTGGGTGGTTTCCCATACACCCAGGCTAACTAGTGGCTGCAGTTGTCTAGCTGGCTTTTGTAGTATTTTATGGACATCATTAGGTAGACGTCTCAGATGTACAGGGTTGCACTACCTTTCTGTACTATTACACCTTGATGGAGGACTACTCTGGGGCTGAGAGGGGGCCCAGCTGGCTCCCAAGTCTTCCCTCTCTATTCAAATATGAATCAGAGAAGCTAGAATAGTGATTCTCAACTGTGCAGTGTGAGGGAGGGATGCCCTTCACCATGATGAATATCAGACTCCAGGAATGGGTGGCTGTAGTATATATTTTTTATTTCACATTAACAGTGATTATTTATTGGTAATAGAATTATGAATAATTTTCTTTTGATGTACTTCCTTAATTTTCTACATGGAACATGTACTATTTCTAAAGAAATGCATTTTTAACGTTTTAATTGCTTTGATTTATTTTTAGTCATGCTTTTTCACTTATTATTTAGCTTTTTATTTTAAAATAATTGTAGACTCACAGGAAGTTTTACCACTCATGTTTAAATTTCATGGAGGATAGTAAGAATATGAGTTGTGTGTTTATCAAATGAGACATTGGTTTTAAACCCTTGAGAACTTCAGAGCCAAAGACTATAACCTCCAGAGCTGACTTGTCACACAAGTTTTCCTTATCACATTGTCCCTAGCTTGCTGAGCTGCATCTTGGTCTTTTAAGCTCTTGCTATTGATCTCCTATTCCCTCTCCTTATAGTTACCCAAAGGAATAAGTAAATCAGAAGGTCCATAGGCCTCGCTAGGGGGAACTCCATGCTGTTGATAAGTTTAGGTTGTCTGGACAAGCAATATTAAAAAAGAAAAAATCAGTCATGTGGTTTTCTTGAAAAATTGTTTAAGTCCATAGCTGTAGGAAAAAAGAAATAATAATTAACTTTTTTTAGAAACCTGAGTTATAGCTATGTTACCTACCCCTGTCTTAGCCAACTAGTGCTACTTTAACAGAAATACCACAAGTGGATGGCTTTTACAAAGAGAAATTTATTTCCTCCTAATTTAGGAGGCTACAAGTCCAAATTTGGGGCATCAGCTCCAGGGGAAGACTTTCTCTGCTGGCTCTTGAGGATATGTCTTGTCATCAATTTTTCTGGGTCACGGAGATTTTTAGTGCTGGCACCCTGGGTCCAAAGGATGCACTACACTTCTGGCTCTTCTGTCTTGGTGGCATGAGGTCCCCTGTCTCTCTGCTTATTTGTCTCTTTTATATCTCAGAAGAGATTGGCTCAAGACACAGTCCAATCTTATAGACTGATGTCTCATTAACATAACTGCTACTAATCCTATCTCATTAACATTATAGAGACAGGATTTTTAGCACATAGGAAAAGCAAATCAAGTGACAGCATGGTAGACAGTTACACTATACTCAGACTCACGGCCTAGGCAAATTGATACACATATTTTTGGAGGACACAATTCAATCCATGACACTCCCAACACACATACATCACCACCACTACCACAAACGTGCACTCAGCACACTACACAGAGCAAAAGGGTGGTTCTGCCGCAGAAGAGTTTCCACAAACGTGACTCTAAGGCACAGGCAGTTTGGGACCTGCAGAAGGTGTTTCGGCCAGCCTGGCAGAACTCTTTCACAATCGGCAGTAGAAAGGATTCAGGCTGCATAGAAAAGAAGTCTTATAAAACTTGGCCGCGACCTCCTTACTCTCTGGCTTCATCTAAAGTTATTCTCGCACACTGACCTGCTCTGCTTTTTGGATCTCACCCTGCGCTTTCCTCCATCAGCGGCTCCTTCCCTCTGCTGAAGTGCCCTTCTCCTGACTCTTACATATTATTCTCTCATCACCCACTCTTGTATTTTTGTTTGTTGACCTGTTTTTTTCTAGTCTTCTCCACTAAACTCTATGAGGGCAGAAAACAGCCTGCTGTGTTTAGTGTCTGGAACACAGCTGGAGCCTCAGTAACTGCTGAATGAATGATTGGGTGAATGAATGAAGTCATGATTGTGGAATGGTGGGACCAAAGACAAATCAACTGTGTCAGTATGTCCCATGGCCAGCTGTTCTCATAGATTCGATTGATAAATCCAGCATATTTTGTGAGCTATTTCCATCTAAAGATGACAAGGATTGTATGTTTTATTCCGTCATCTCTTGCTAACTATGGCTGATGATTACTAGCAAAGCTTATTTTGGTGCTGGGCCCATAGTTGTTCATTTTCAAGGGCTTATGGCCTGGTCTCCAAGGAGAGGTTTTACAAAAAGTTCATGCTTGATTTTCCACCTCTTCTCATTAAAATCTCTCTAAATTAATTAGCCAGTGAAGAGTTTCCTTATATATCTCATAAACTATCTACATTTGACTCAGATCTCAACTGGGGATAAAAAGTAGTATTTAAAACAGGATAAGAAGTGTTTTACCTTATTTAAAAAGGAGCTGGATATCATTCTTTTAATTTTATTTTCATTGTGATTAAATGCAAGTTTACAATCCAAGTCAATTGCCGTACAAAACCCTGAATACATGCCTCTATGCAAATCTATCTGCTTTCCTCACCCTGTGACAGTACACTCCTCCTTTCCACCCTGTATTTCCAGGATCCACTTACAGGCTTAATTCTTAATGTACTATGAGATTCTAAAGTGCATTGGACATGGCTTATTAAGAAATTTTTTTTTGCTCATGGTCCTGGTCCATCCGCAGGGAACCATTCCGAACCATCTACTGTGTTGTGAATGTTGGGAGGTTTTACACGTAGTTGAAATTTTATAAGATCTTGAGGTTATCTTACATTAAATAGGATCAGAGTAGCCCTCAGTTTGCTGACAATAGGGGTTGGAAGTTGCTGATAGTATGCATTTCCTTTCACTGTGCTGCTAGAAAGATAATCGGTGGTGGGAAGTGGGAGTGAATGAAACGATCTCTGGTTCTTAATATTTCTAAATCACTGAGAGCAGATCCAGGATTAAATGGATATAGTGATAGACGCAAAACTTAATCTGTGCCACTTAATGGTTTTCCATTAAGATTATCCCAATTCAATTAATATGAAATGTAATTACTACTTAACATGTGCCAGAGGAAACAGGTTTGGATCATGAGTTTCTAGGTGTGCTTTCATTGTTCTCAGGTAAAAGCTCTGTTCTGGTTCTGAATGTAATTCACTATTACACTTCTAAGTCTCTGACCTAATCTCACCTCTTTTATTCTGGAAATAAAATTATACTCTGTTCACTTTCAGAACTTTTCTTAAGCCCCATCTCCTTTAATAAGGCTTTCCAGACTAATGCAAGTGGATGCCTGTTGCGGTATGTATTTCCACAATCTCTTTAATAAGAAGAATTGTAGATTCTC
This sequence comes from Heterohyrax brucei, assembly GCA_028571685.1. NCBI lineage: Eukaryota > Metazoa > Chordata > Mammalia > Hyracoidea > Procaviidae > Heterohyrax > Heterohyrax brucei. The sequence continues at coordinate 163,482,626 of CM053144.1, forward strand.
ATGATGAGAAAGGTGCCAAGAAGTCCTCTACCAATGTCCCTTTCTCCAAGTGCCACCACTGACAACCCTCCATAGACCCTGAATCAGTGGCTGTTAGCCGAGGCTGCATGTTGGAATCATCTAGAGAACTTTTAAGAAGTTCTCTTTTTTTAAAAAACTTGAAGATGTCTAAGAAAAAGGTTTAACGTGGGAACCCTGTGCTCTGAGGATGGACCTTCCAAACGGTAAAAAAAATTCCTCAGGTCACTGGTCAGTTTAGTTTTATCTGGGGATAACCTTCGTTTTACACAAAGCAGGAGTCTCACATGCTCTAATACACCCATATTTGTTCAAGTATATGTATCTTTAATTCTCTCCTCTTTTTCATATGTATCACAGGATCATGAGCTTTCAAGTTCAAACATAGGGTTCATCTCTTCTAATTCATTTGTGGAAGTTTCCCTACAAGTGACCTGAGTTACCCAGAAAATTTCAAGACTAAAGACAACTGGAAGAAAACCACTTAGAAAGAAAATGGGATGGTCTCTGTTATTTGGAATAAGCAGACCAAAGGGAGTCCCCTGGATCACTTGCTGTTTCTGGGGACCTTTGAGTCAGTTCCATACAACAGAACCAAATGCTTCCCGGTCCCGTACCTGCCTCGCCACTGTTGCTGTGTCTGAGCTCATGGTTGGCAGCTGCCTTCTTGATTCATTGCGTTGACGGTCTTCCTGGTTTTTCACTGACTATCTGCCTTATCAAGCAGGATGTTCTTCTCCAGGAACTGGTCCCTCCTGATAACATGTCCCATGAGACTTTGTCTCATCATCCTTGTTTCTAAGGAGCATTCTGGCTGTACATCTTCGAAGACTGTTTTGTTCACTCTTCTGGTAGTCTTTTCTTCTGTATTCTTGGCTAACACGGTACATCAAATGCATCCGTCCTTTGCTCTTTGTTTTTCACTGTCCAACTTTCACATGTGTGTGAGATGATTGAAAATACCCTAAGTTGGGTCAGGTGCATAATATAATGGATGAGCCTGGGCTCCAAAGTCGGGAGACTCATTCAAGCTTGGTTTGTGGGATGTTGGATATGTCTTGGCTTTTCCCTTCAAGTCAGTTTCCTCATTTGAAAAATGTAGAGAGTAATGCCTCCAGGCTTGTTTTGAGGATTAAACTCGATAAATATTTATGAAAGTGGGTAATATATGTTGTTGTTATTAGCTGCTATAGAGTTGGCCCCTGACTCATGGCAACCTCATGTACAGTGGAACCAAATGCTCCCAGCCCTGTGCCACTTCCATGATCAATTGCTTTATGACCATGTGTTCTGTAGGGTTTTCATTGGCTGTACTTTGGAGCTAGATCACTAGGCCTTTCTTTCTAGGCCATTATAGTCTGACAACCCAGCAAATCAGCACACAAACCTCCGGTGACAGACTAGTCACGGCTACAACTTAGGTATTTACATTCGGCATACACTGGCCAGGAGCCAAATCTTTGTCTTCTCCTTGGAAGTCTTCCATATGGAAGGTGAGAGGTCTACCACTGAACCACCACTCTACTAGCTGATGTACAATTGGTTTAATTTTTTTTTTGTAGTTGTAAAATTTTGAGAACTTTATTTCACTGAAAGATGATAAAAAGAATCATCTTGCATTTGAATAAGTATTTCTTTATTCTGTAAGTTATAATGATTTGAACATGCCTCATGATTCCCACTCTAAGCTGATTTCCTCTGACTATTTGAACTCCAGATGGGTATCTGGGATGCTTCTTGGTGCTCATTCGGCTGTGTTGTTGGCAGCATTTGTACCATTTGTTATCCTAAAAGAATTTTCTTGTTACATGCTGTCAAGTTGGTTCTGACACGTATGGATTCTATATGATACAGTAGAGTTGTCCCATAGGGTTTTCAAGGAGAAGTGGTAAATTCAAACGGCCAGCCTTTTGTTTAACAGCCAAGCTCTTAAAGTGCTTAGTGTAATAGTCTCCTGTTTCTGGTTCCTCATCATCTTACCTCCAGTTCTTGGGACTTGAGCCAGCAGCCTGTACTCTGACCTGCTGATTCTGTCAGCCACTGCAACCACGTGAGTCAGGAGAAAGCTTCAGCAGATGCCTGATGCATGGACTTTGGCACTCACCAGCTTCCATAACCAGGTGAGCCATTTTTAAAGCTAAATCTCTCCTTCTGTATGTATATATACACTTAGCTAGTTTTGCTTCTCTAGAGAACTGAGCCTAAGGCATTTGTATTCACCCTGTATGATGAGTAATAATCTGAGAAGCTGGACTCTATGAAGAAGAATGAAGCATCAGGATTGGAGGAAGACTCATTAACAACCACTCACATGTAGATGACACAAACTTGCTTGCTGAAATTGAAGAAGATTTGAAGCACTTACTGATGAAGATCAAAGATCTCTGCGGCATAGATTATACTGCAATATAAAAAAATCTGCACAACTGAAGTAACATCATGATAAATGGAAAAAAGGTTGAAATTGAGAAGGATTTAATTTAACTTGGATCCACAATCAATGCCCACGGAATCAACAGCCAAGAAATCAAATGATGCAATTTAGTGGGCAGATGTGCTGCAAAAGACCCCTTTAAAGTGTTAAAAAGCAAAGATGTCATTTTGAGGACTCAGGTGCACCTGACTCGAGCCATGGTGTTTTGAATTATCTCATATGCATGCAAAAGCTGGACAGTCAGTAAGGAAGACTGCAGAGGAAATGATGCCTTGGAATTAGGATACTTGCAAAGAATGTTGCCTTTGAGGCCTGACAATGAAGTCTGTGAACTTAATTGTTCTAAGTGCTACATACTTTATCATTGAATATCACTACAGTCACCTTTGAAGCACTCTCCTTGGGAAGCTATGTAGCAATGTGAGTGGCCAATCCACCCTTCAAAGCAACTTTGGAACTCTTTCTGAAACAGCCGTTGTGCACAGTGGCAAGGCAGCAAGTTCGTGAGGGGACTTTTAGCCATTAAACAAGTAGCTGTATTGAAACGCCCTCCCTGTTCACCTGATCTGGCCCCCAGCGACTTTTTTCTTTACCTGAAGAGAAAGAAAATATTGAAAGGAAGACCTTTTGATGACATTCAGGACCTCAAGGCTAATATGACAACAGCTCTGATGGCCATTCCAGAAAGAGTTCTCAAATTGCTTTTTAAAGGTGACTATAGTGACATTCAGCAATGAGGTAGGTAGCACTTTTTCTAAATGGAGTTCATGAGCTTAATTGGCAGTCCTTGTACCCCACCAGAAAAACAAGCAACCAGAAAAATAAGCAAATCTGTCTTGGAAGAAGTTTTGCCAGAATGCTCCTCAGGAGAGGGGAATGGCAGGACTTCATCTCACATACTTTGAACAGGTTGTCAGGAATGACCAGTTCCTGGAGAAGCGCGTCATGCCTGCTAACGTAAAGGGTAAGTAGAAGAACAGAAGACGCTTGAGAAGGTGGACTGACACAGTGGCTGCCGTGACACACTCGAGCGTAGCGGAGGTGGTGAGGATGGCCCAGTACTGGGCAAGTCTCTGTTCTGTTATACTTAAGGTCACCATGAGTTAGTACAGTTTTGATGGCACCTAACAACAACAGCAACTTTTGAAAAAAATAATTTATCATGTTGAAAGCATATTTTCACATTTGTTTAGAGGAAGTTAAAAAAGAGCTGATCGGCTGAGGTTAACAAATCTGTGACAGGAACGCATAGTTACAAAAGCCCCAAACTGATAGAAGATGTGCACTGTGGGTGGTTTATCTATCACAGCTAAGGAAGAAGTCCTAGAAATGTCATCTTAGCGTGGGCCTCAAGTCTCCAGAGAGACTGATGCTGTATGTGTGTTTTGGTGTTCCTGATGACACTGTTTTTCAGTGTGAGACACGAAGAAAGCAAGCATCAAAGTACTTTTTTGTCCTGTCCTTGAGAAGAAGTACCAGTGCAGCCTATCGGGGCAGAAAAACAACACCAGATAACATCTTAACTACGATAATGAGGGCAAACACTGGGTTTTAACCGCAGAAACAGAGGATGTGGTAGTGTCAACTTGTTTGCAAAGTCTGAAGTTCTACCAAAAGGCTGGAGTGATGCAGGTATCTTCGAGGTTCCTGGTCATAAAAGGCAACTTCACTGTCAATTTTATTATTGGATTGAAAAATCAAACAGAACAAAAAATCTATTTTGCAATATTGGCAGGGAAAAAATATTTCCCTACGTCTCCTACTCCAAAGCCTTTAATCTGCTTGAGCTTAGGCTGGAGAGGTTATAGAAACTAGATCACTGCAAGCAATTGAATGATGACAACTGACTCTAATTAGAAAAAGGACCACACTGTGCTTAGGTAGGTGGTGGTGGTGGTGTTAGCTGCTGCTGAGTCAGCACCAACTTAAGGTCACCTTACGAATAACAGGACGAAACCCTGCCAGCTCCTGCATGACTACATTGAACAATACTCTGTACCAATCCATAAAGTTTCATTGCATAATTTTCAGAAGTAGATGGCCAGGGCTTTCTTCTTAGTCTGTCTTATTCTGAAAGGTCCACTGAAACTAGTCCACTGTGGGTTACCCTGCTGGTATTTGAAATATTAATGGCATAGTTCCTGGCATCAGAGCAACACACAAGCTACTGTAGCAGGACAGCCTTGACAGCTGGGTGGTACTTAGGCACTAAAAGCAGTTACTGCCAAGTGGATTTTGACTCATGGTGACCCATGTGTGCAGAGCAGAACTGCATTCTGTAGGGCTTTCAAGGCTGTGATTTTTAGGAGGCAGATTGCCAGGCCTTTCTTCTGTGGTGCCTCTGAGTGGTTTTGAACTTACAATCCTTTGGTTGGTTGAGCTCTTAACCACTTAAATCTTAGCTATATATGCTAACTCTTAAAATTGTGTCTTGAATACGTTAAAATAATGAATTATGCTATTTACTTTGGTCAAGAAGGCATTGTTGGATATAAAATTATGTATCTTATATCACATCTCTTAATTTTCTGTTCTTTGAACTCAGGATATCTTAGTTATTCTGTCTTCTGGAGGGCTGCTACATAAAGTACAGCATAATATCCTCCAGACAGCAAAACTATGATCAATGAATAGAAATCACAATGATGCAAGATTCATCACAAATGCCAAGGGATTGAACTTTGTTTTCCCCACCCCCAAAATGTGTGTAGGCATTTGGCTGGGCCACAGTTCCTAGTAGCATGTGTTTGTTCTCCATTTTCCCATTTTTCTATGTTGTAAATCATAACCATTGCCTGTGGTTAATAGAGCAAGATCACATTATATTAAAGAGGATTAGGGTGGAACCATAATCACTTACTAAGTGAGCTACACTGGAGTGTAGCTTGTACCACCTTTTATCCTACAAGAGATAAAAGAAAAGGGAAGCAAGCAGAGAGTTGGGGACCTCACACTATCGAGAAAACATCACCGAGAGCAGAGGTGTCCTGTGGATCTGAAGTTCCTGTGCTGAGATGCTCTCAGATCAACTCTGATGTACCACAGGACCTTACTCCAGAGGCAACAGAGAAAGAAAGCCTTCACCTGGAGCTGATGCCCTGGATTTGGACTTGTAGCCTAGTAGAGTGTGAGAGAATAAACTTTTCTTTATTAAAACCATCCACTTGTGATATTTCTGTCATAGCAGTGCTAGATGACTAAGACAGCAACATAAAAAGAAACTTTCTGGGAACCAAAATTATCTAATAGTATAGTAAGTCACCTTGCAGAGGGCTTAGCTCAGTGTCACAGGGAGAGTTCAAGCTCTGTCTCAGTGATCAAGCTAAGTTTAGAGTCAAGCTAAGACTAACTTCAATGATCGTCTGCTAGGGCTGTTGTGGAAGGAATTTCGGTGCTCAGCAAGAGACTGGACTGAAGATCTAGTCCCCATTTGAGATTATATGATTTTGAATACAGTATATGTGACACAGAATACTTTGGTTTTTGCCACCTTTCTGACGTTAGTTAATTGTTCAGTTTGTCAAGTATTTACGAATAAGGCAGTATCCCCAAAAGTGACTGAATAGAAGTTATAGCCCATTTGTGAACTGGAGCCCCATCACGCTACATTGGGGTTTCCTTAGACAATTCTGATGGTATAACCAAAAGGTGAGCATTAGAATCCACTCAGTGCTCCTTGGAAACTGTGGGGCAGGACCTCCCCTTTAGAGATGCCATGATTCAGAATCGACTCGATGGCAATGGGTTGTTTTTTTTTTTAGATCATTCTGTTGCTACTTTTTAAGACTGAAACATCACCCAGCTTTATTGTCTTGGATTCCTTTCCAATATATGTCTGTAGGCCCCCTTTGGTCTTACCTCATAAGATAGTCTTCTGTTTCATGTTTCATCTGTTCTTCATGTCAGTTATACCCCATTATAAGGCACTTTCATGACAGACTGATTTTCATTGCAGACTCCAGTGAAATCACATAACTTCACCAATTACCTGTGCCACTCGAAGTCTTATACTTTGTGTCTACTTCGGGCATTAGACCAGAAAGCGTCTGGCATTGGTGCTTTGGATTAAATATATACATATATATCACATAAAACACAGTTTAGTTCTTTTAACACGTTAGGTGCTATTTCCAGGTGGATAGCAAAGTTCATTCCTCACCAAAAAAAGAAGCCTGCAGATAAAATACAGTCCTCCCCCTCAGCACCCAGACATTGCACATGTTGGAATAACAGCTGGCCTGGGATATTAATAGATGGCCATTGTCCTTGCACCTGGTTGGGGATCACAGTTGGATTCTATAGTCAGTGCAGCTGTAGAAGTTTTTGTCAGATTACATGGAGTCACAGAAATGAGGAAATAATCATTATAGAAATACATAACCTTGCATCCTTCATGAAATGCCTCGGATACTCAGGAAGGAGAATTGAAGCAAAAATGCAATCATTCTGTACAGTCTCCAAGGAATTTGGTTCTCTTTTAAAAAATTATTTTAGGAATGAACAATGCGGATCATAAAGAGAAACAAAATAAAAGAGAAACTGGAGTAAGAGAAGAACACAGGGCTAAACATTGGTATTTGAATCTGTGTCAGCGCTATGGCATCTGTGTTCTTTGAGAGTACTATTAAGAAGAGAAGCAAACAACAACCAAACAAAAGCCAGTTCCCATCAAGACGATTCCCACTCATGAAAGCCCCATGGGTTGAGAGCAGAACTGTGCTTCATCATGTTTTCAAGACTATGACTTTTCAGAAGCAAAATGTCTCTGAATAAGTTCAAACTGGCAACGCTTTGTTTTGCAGTGTAGTCCTTAAATGTTTGCTCAACTTGGGGACATTCTTCAAAAATAAAATAAGGACCTAGTTACGAGCAAACAAAGAAAAACACAATAAGAAAGCTTATTTTGAAAGGAAATAAATTAGACTTGTCCTACATAAGGTGATGTTACTTCTTCAACTGCTTTCCTTTCCTTCATTTCTTCCCCTTCTACTACTTTCCTTCTCAGTTCCTTTTTTCCTATCTTTCTCCTTTGTTTTAAGAATTCCTAAACCCCACCTGCACACAAACTCTTGTCCATTTACAACATTGAGAAGATAGTCACCCTCGCATAGCTGCTGCATACTCAGGAACACAGTGGTTTCATAAATAACCCAAACATAAGTTAGGATGGGCTCAGTGTGGTAAGTGAAGTAGACAGAAGACGAATGGCTGTTGAGAAGACAAGTGATTTCCTTCCACAGAAAGTCAGAGAAAGTCACACATGGCGAATGGCAGTATGAAGAGAAGGGAGGAGGCCTACTCTGAGCTTGTAGCTGCAGAATCCACAGGATCTGCAAACTTGTGGAAAAAGCAAACAAGAGGTAGATGGAGGCAAAGACGGCTGAAGCATTTCAGTTATGTTTCTGACTCAGTCACAGAGCTAGAAAAGGAAACCCGTTAGACAACTGTGCCTATCTGCTTAATGGCAGCTTCTCTTCTTACTCCAGTCCTGCTTTGAATTAGGACTGAGTAGTCCCAGAGATTCCCTAGAATCCCTGGACAGTGAGAACAGTTAATGAGCTCAGCTACAAACCAAAGAATTGGAGATTAAGTCCACCCAGAGGTGCCACAGAAGAAAGCTCTGGTGATCTACTTCTGCAAAACCAGGCCCTGAAAACCCTATGGAGAGCACTTCTACTCGGACACGAGCTAGAGTTGAGTCAAGAGCAATTTGTTGTTTTAAACTGGTTCTCCAAAAGAAAATCCATCTGTAAGTCAGGTGAGAAACTGATCTTGTACTTACAGTTTTATATGTGTGCACGTGAGTATGCTGGAAACCCTGGTGGCTTAGTGGTTAAGTGCTTACCACTGTTAACCAACAGGTCAGCTGTTCAAATCTGCCAGCCGCTCCTTGGAAACTCTATGGGGCAGTTATACTTTGCTCTATAGGGTTGCTGTGAGTCTGAATTGACTCAGTGGCAGTGGGTTTGGTTTCTATGTTGAGTATGTGAGGAGTGGAGAGAGAGGCCGTTACAGAATAGGACATTTCACTCTGTGAGTTGGGTCTCTTTCCCCAAATCTCTCTCCTCCACTTGCCAGTTGGAGGGAGTCTAATTCCCTGTACTTCCGCTCTCTCCTCTCATGGAACCTCTAGCTTCCTTCCCATCCTGTTTCTCTCCCCACCTACCTTTCCACTTTCTTATGCACAGCATCTCACCCAGACTCCTCCTCACCTACCACTTAATACTATCTTCCGACACTGAGGATGATTTCATTGGCTCTCAGCACACAAAAGATCCTCTGCTTAAAAGACCCACCTTCTTCACAGGGTGGCAGGTAGATTTCAAATGCGCTCTCTCTCTCTTTTTAGATTTCTGTCAGACACAAAAATATTGTGAACTTAGCATCTAAAGCACTGCTGGGTAAAGCTTGTTTTTAATATCATTTTGTCTTCTCGGCAAGCACTGACAAGTGCTCAAAGGTAGAGAAGTCAGTGCTTGTGTTTCTGAAGCCTCCCCACCTGGTGGCTGGCACGTAACATCCTGTCAGATCTGTCATGGGCGCCTCTCATTCTTGCTTTGGGCATTTTAACTAGTGGAGATTTAACATTATCCTCAGGCATCAGGAGTTACCTTGTGTATCACATGCCTGCACGGTTCAGAGAGGCCTCTCTGCGTCTCATGAGGAAGTTAGTCATAGTGTAAAGAAACTGGTATGGAGAAGCTTCTGTGTGAAGAGCTGCAGCGCGCTACTTCCCCTTTCACACCTGGCTGAATACTGAAGAAAAATACTACCTTTGTAAGACTAACCATAACTAGCAAACCAACTGCTGTCAAGTCAGTTCTGACTTACGGTGATGCCAGGGGTGTCACGAGACAACTGTGCTCCATAGGATTTTCAATGGCTGTGATTTTCCAAAACCGGGTGTCTAGGTCTGTATCTTCAAGGCATCTCAGGGTAGACTTGAGCTGCCATCCTGTGGATTAATAGCCAAGCTCTTAACAGTTTTCACTCCCCAGAGACTCCATAAACTAACCATAAGAACACATTAAATTCTTACAGTCTTTTTTTTTTTCCTGCTTCAAGGCAAATCTTGTTATCCTTATTTACTAAAAGGATTAAAAATCTAAGATGTTCTCTTTGACATCAAATATATGGATTTACTTACCTTTAGAACTGTCTCTTCTTTTTCACTCTTTGTTTTTCTATTATTAGATATAAATTAAAGTCTTAGAGGTATCACTTTTTAAAATGCACTTCTACATGAAAACAGCTCTAATCACAGAAGAACACCTATTGTTCTGTGGTCTTAGACTGCCGGTGGACTACTCTAAACTCTATATAAATCTCAACCACAACACTAGAATTCTTTGGGCATCTGCCCATCAGGTAGGTAGAACATATTTTCCTGTCTTATTATTTATTACAGAAACCCTGGTGGCAGAGTGAACATCTTTTCCTATCTTATTATTTATGACATATTTTGTATTTCCTAGTTGGTCCTTGTGGGAGTTTTTTTTTTACTTATTGGGAAGAGGGGCTTATCTCAGGATAGTTATGGTTTCCCGAAACAAATTGTTCTGCCTTTATCTGGTGGATCCTATGGATTGTGTAACTGATCACGTGTCTCTCTTTACATAGATTGCTAAAAGGCTCATGTAATATGTAATATTACATAAATATGTAGGAACATATTTCCTATCTTATTATTTATTACAGAAACTCTTGTGGCATAGTGGTTAATGCTATGTCTGCTAACCAAACAATTGGCAGTTTGAATCTGTCAGGCATTCCTTGGAAACTTTATGGAGCAGTTCTACTGGGGCCTATAGGGTTGCTATGAGTTTGAATTGACTTGACAGCACTGGGTTTGGTTTGGTACTACTTATTATATTTAATATTAACGTGGCTAAAGATATGCAAAATGCCAAGAAACTGTGAATCTTTCAATTAAAGATGTATTTTGATTTTTTAAATACGACTTCACTCTGTTAAGAAAGACTTAAATACAATATTCCACCTATAATAAAAATTGGGGTTCTGAGAAAGTTAAGTTTGACGCATAATCTTCGTATTTCTTTTGTAAATTGAATAGAAGTTCCCACAATCTCACCTCAATAAATTTTTTCCCCAGTCTTCAGTAATGAAACTACAACTGTGCCCCTCTGTTCTGCCACTGAACTTTATGTGTGTTTCTACTACTGTACTCATCATATTAGAATGAAATTATCTGCTTAAGTGAACCCTTGTAAAATTGCTTTTACTGGACTTTTTTGATAAGTCGTCAATACTTACTGTGGGACGCTGTAAGAAATAGCCCCATTACTTTTGCAGTAAGGATGTTACAGAGTGTATCCTTCACTATATGACAGAGCAGTGCCTTTAGAAGGTCCTTGTGGGAATTTTTTATTTACTTATTGGGAGGACGGGACTTAGGAGTAGTTATGGTTTTCCTAAGCAAATTGTTCTTGCTTTATCTGGTGGATCCTGTAACTGATCGTGTGTCTCTCTTTGTACAGATCGTTAAAAGGCTTAGAATCAAATTCCAGGTGGATCCTTTGCAAATACACATAGGTTTTCTTTGTATTTATTTTGTGTATTAGCCTGCCTCTCTTGTATTATTCCATCATTGCTTTTCCTTTGCCTTATCTTTGTTATTTGCTTCTAATGGACTTTATTTTTTTGTGTTGTAGATCTCTTTGTTCCCCTTTGTAGGTCCTTTTGAAGAGAGACATGAAAGTAAATAAAGACAAATCTGCAGAGTTCGTAAACCAGGCTGTGAACTCTTTGAGAGTGGACTGGGATTGTTTCTTCATCATTTTGCACTTGGATCTGGCACAAAGCTTCGCTATATGCTCAGTGAATGTGTTGGAAGGTAAACTAAATGAAATTTGCAGTATAAAATAGAAAGGAATATATGGGCATTTCAGTAATGCCAGTTTACTTTGGCAAGACAAAGGGAAAAGTCTACATCAAATCTATATACAAGAAAGCAGAAAATACTCTTTTCATGAGGAACCTAGTCTAGGATAGAATACAAATGCCCTATAAGATTTCCAAGGCTGTAAATCTTTATGGAAGCAGACTGCCACATCTTTCCCTCAGAGTGGCTGGTGGGTCCAAACTGTGGACCTTATGGTAAGCAGCCAAGTGCTTTAACCACTGTAGTACCCCAGCTGCCTCAAGGATGAAAAGATAGACTAAATCCAGTATCTACCCCTTTGCCCTTGTCGTGATCTACCTGATCACGACATTTCTGTTGCTTGTAAAATAAAGAAAATGACAGATTCTTGTTATCCAGCTTTCAAAGGGTCTTGCACATTGTTAGTACTAGATAAATACACATAGAATGAAACCTACCTCTTTAGATGCTGGGTTGGAAAACAGAGTCGACTAGAGTGTTTGGCAGGAAATGACTGGTACTTCTTTCTTCTCAGACTGAAGCCTAAAAAATCTCGAGAAACCACAGAACTCAGGATTGCTGACCTAATCCAGAGTCTGTACAAAATACATCTAGCTGAGAGAGCAAGGCCTTATAAGGACAAAAAGCTTTGTTTCACTTACAACTTCTGTGTAGTAGTTAAAAATTATTTTTTGAGTATTAAAATTTACAGAAACCATCAAGACTGAATAAAATGTTGATGGGATCATCTTTTCTTAAGATCAAAGAGTTTTTGCCTATTATTTCTGCCTTTGAAACGTCTGCCATGGTCATCCTTTTCTCAGCTCCCTGTTACTTGTCTGATCCCAAACTCCGATTATCTGTCCCGGCAATGGTACAATAGGTTTTCAGTTGATTTCCCTGTTACCAATCTTTCTGCCAAATTCATCGTGAATGCCACTGTCAGACCATTCTTCCAAAACTTCTATTTTCATCATATTTAAATATAACTTAAAATAGCTCCTTCTATCTGCACAAATCAACTTCCAATTCTTGGGCAAAGCATTGCTTCTCAGAATCTCCTCCCATCTTGGCTCCCAGTTGCGTACACAAGAGTGTACTCTGTTGCAATATTAGCATCCTGTGGCTATTCCTGGTTTGTTGTTGTTATGTGTCATTGAGTTGGTTCCAACTCACAGCAACCGTATGTACAACGGGATGAAACGTTGCCCGGTCCTGCACCACCCTCACAATTGTTGCTGTGTTTGAGTGCATCGTAGCAGCTGCTGTGCCAATCCGCCTTATTGAGAATCTTCCTCTCTTTTGCTAACAGTCTCTTTTAACAAGCCTGGCATGCTTCTCCAGAGACTAGCTGCTCCTGAGAACATGTCCAAAGTACATGAGATGGAATCTCACCATCCTTGCTTCCAGTGGTCATTCCGAATGTATTTCTTCCAAGACAGATCTGTTCATTCTTCTGGTAGTTCACAGTATATTCAATATTCACTGACAATACTATAATGCAAAGGCATTAATTCTTGAGTCTTCATTATTCATTATACAGCCTTCACATGTATGTGAAGCAATGAAAATACTATGGCTTGAGTGAGGCACGCTTAAGTCATTAACATGGCATCTTTGTTTTTTAGCATTTTCAAGAGGTCTTTAGCAGCAATTTTGCCAATGCAATATGTCATTTGATTTCTTGAGTGCTGCTTCTATGGCTGTTGATTGTAGATCTAAGTAAAATGCAATCCTTGGCGATTTCATTATTTTGTCCATGTATCATGATGTTACTTATAGATCCATCTGGGAGGATTTTTATTTTATATGAGGTATAATACATACTGAAGGCTGTGGTCTTTGATCTTCATCAGTAGGTGCTGAGGTCCTCTTTGCTTTCCATGGGTTAGATTGGTTTACACTGTCCCTTTGAGGTATCCATATTTATAAGCACAGGAAATACGATGTGGTTTTTACTTGGATGTGACTAAAGTTTTGTGCTGAAAACAGTTTTGACCTCGAACTGCTACTCCAAACATCACTTTTGGAAAAACACTTGTTTACAGTTAGAAAGAACAAAGTTAAAAAGCAGCAGGCAATGAATATAAACTTGGAACATTTCTGGTTATAATGACTATTGTTTATTGAGAGTTTACTATGTGCTAAGTGTTACATAAACATTACCAATCTTAATTCTGAAATCAGTATCCTTCTTATTCTTATTTCACAATTATCTTATCCAAAGTCACACAGCTAGTATGCCAAGACTGAAACTCAAGAAATCTTGCTTCACAAATAGGTTCCTAACCACAAGACTCTAATAATTCTTCATAGACCCTAAATCCAGTGACCACCATGAAACCTAAGTCATGGGGGATCTAAGAAATAACAAAGAAAGTTTTGGGCACGGGTGCTAGAATTTCCTCTATCTCTGAGAAAGAAGAACAATTTTTTTTTCTTTCAACACAATCTCCAATGTGGCACAGCTGGAAATCTGATCTTCCCTGCTTCTACTTTAGATCAGCTCTGTCAGCTACTGTTCAGATATTTCATTTCACAAAGAAAACCCACATTCTAGTGGGGGCATTGTTTCCTCACAAAGTCAGACCATTTGCCTCAATGCTACAAATTTGAGAGTGCTGTGGGATTACTTAGCAGCACTCACAGCCTAGTGGTTAAAGAACCGGGCTAGTAACCAAGAAGCCAGCAGTTCCAACTTACCAGCTGATCTGCCAGAGAAAATAACAGTCTATTTCCTTAAAGATTATAGCCTTAGAAGCTCTATGGGGGCAGATCTACTGTGTCCTACAGGGTCACTGTGAGTCAGAATGGATTTGATGGCAGTGGGATTACTTAAGATACATCGACGCTGTCATCCTCTGTGCGAACCTCTTGATTAGATCAAACTGGATAACTTTAATAATGTGAGAAATGGCCCAACCCTGAGAGAATCTAGAATCAGCATCTAAACAAGTTTTCAATAAATATGCATAAATATTGCCACTATATGCAACCAGACAGCTCCGACTTGATGGTCAACAGAACCCAGGAAATGCCCATACCCAGAATTTCATATGTAAGAAGACACTGTACATGAGATGCAGCTTCAGTTACTTACTGTTATATAACCAACTCCTACTGGCCTGTGAGAGCCTACTGTGTGCACCTCTTTCTGTTAGTTCAGAGACATTATATTGGTAGCCTGAATTGGTCATAATAAAGTATTTATACCAGAGACTTCTGCAGACACTATGAGTGAGAGCTCTTCATCCACCCTCCATAGCTGATTTAACAACAGTAGATCATTTACACAATCCCCAAACTTAATGGCTTAAGACAGCAATTATCTACTATTTGTCATGATTCTGTAGGTTGCTTGGGCTCAGCTGGGCAACCCGCTTCACGTTCTGAAGCTGTAGTGACTCATGTTGTTTCATTCAACTAGAACAGGACTTATCAACCTAGCCATTGTTAACATTTGCGGTTAGATAATTCTTTGTAGTGGAGGACTGTTCTGTGCATTGTAGGATGTTCAGCAGCATCCTACACCTATACCCATAAGATGCCAGTTGTTGTTGTTTTTAGGTGCCGTTGAGTCAGTTCCAAGTCATAGCTATCTTACACACAACAGAATGAAACACTGCCTCATGCTGTGCCATGCCCACTATTGTTTTTGTGCTTAAACTCATCTTTGGAGCCACTGTGTCAATCCACCCTGTTGACGGTCTTCCTCTTTTTTGCTGACCCTCCCTCTACCAAGCATGATGTCCCACTTCAGGACTGATCCCTCCTAACATGCCCCGAGTATGTATGATGTAATCTCACCATCTTTGCTTCCAGGGAGCACTCTGGTTGGATGTCTTCCAGAACAGATCTGTTAATTCTTTTGGCAGTCCATGATACATTCAGTATTCTTTTCCAGCACCACAATTCAAAGGCATCAGTTCTTCTTCCGTTTTTCTTATTCATTGTCCAGCTTTTGCATGCATATAATGTGACTGAAAATACCATGGCTTGAGTCAGGTGCAGCTTGGTTTTCAAGGTAACGTCTACTTTTTAATATTTTAAAGAGGTTCTTTGCAGCACATTTTCCCAGTGCAATGGATCTTTTGGTTTCTTCACTGCTGCTTCCACGGGCAATTGCTTGTGGAAACGAGTCAAACAAAATCCTTGACAATCTCAGTTCCTTCTCATTTATCATGATGCAGCTTACGGGTCCAGTTGTGAGATTTTTGTTTTCTTGATGTTGACATGCAATCTGTACTCAAGGTTGTGGTCTTTGATCTTCATCAGTAAGTGCTTCAAGTCTTCTTCAATTTCAGTAAGAAAAGTTGTATCATCTGCATATCCTAGGTTGTTAAGGAGTCTTTCTTGAATCCTGATGCCCCATTCTTCTTCATATAGTCCAGCTTTTCAGATTATGTGCTCAGGATACAGATTGAAAAGCCATGATGAAAAGATGCAACCCTGATGCACACCTTTCCTGACTTTAAAACATGCAGTGTCTCTGTTCTGTTTGTATGACTATATCTTGATCCATATACAGATTCCTCAAGAACACAATTAAGTGTTATGCAATTCCTATTGTCCACAATGTTATCCATAATTTGTTATGATCCACATAGTTGAATGCCTTTTCGTAGTCAATGAAAGCCAGGTAAGCATCTTTCCAGTATTCCCTGCTTTCACCCAAGATACATCTGACATCAGCAATGATATCCCTGGTTCCATGTCCTTTTCTGAATCCACCTTGAATTTCTGGCAGTTCCCTGTCAATATATTGTTGTAGTCGCTTTTGAATGATCTTGAGCAAAATTTTACTTGCGTGTGATATTAATGATATTGCTTCATAATTTCTGCATTTGGTTAGACGACTTTCTTGGAAATGGGTATAAATATGGATCTCTTCCAGGTAACTGTCCTCCAGATTTCTTGGCATAAATTAGTGAGAACTTCCAGAGCTGTATCCATTTGCTGAAACATGTTAATTGCTGTTGCATCAACTCCTAGATCCTGGTTTTTCACCAGTGTCTTCAATGCAGCTTCAACTTCTTCATTCAGTACCATCAGTTCCTGATCATATGCCACCTCTTGAAATGGTTGAACATCCACAAGTTCTTTCTGGTGTGATGATTCTGTGTATTTCTTCTTCTTTTGATGTTTTCTGTAGATTTAATTTTAAATTAAAATTTAATATTTTCCCTGTAGATGAGTCCCTGGAGAAGGACATCATGGTTGGTAGAGTGAAAGGTCAGTGATAAAGAGGAAGATCTTCAATGAGATGGGCCGACACAATGGCTGCAATGATGGGCTTAAGAATAAAAATGACTGCGGGGATGGTGCGAGACTGGGCAGTGTTTCGTCCTGTTGTATATAGGGTCACTGAGAGGAGAAACTGACTCCGTGACAACTAACAACAACAGCAACACAATATCTATTACATAAAAATTTATGAATAAAAGTTGGAAGTTGAGTCTGGTTGTGATATTGATAACATGTCTTCTGGTTGTAATACTGGTAAAAATAGTTATTCATTTTTTAAGAAGTTTTCCTTACCACGTTGTTGAGGCCAATTTGTGTTCTTCAGCATAACAATGACAGCACAATTGGAGTTTCTGAAGATGAAAGCCATGTCATGAGTATACAGTTATCATCATTTTAAATTAGTAATGAATGCGTTTATATCATTATAAAAATTGAAGTTAACAAGTTTTAAAGATATTTTCCAAGATGTTTTCTAAGGGACTAGTTGTTTACAAGAGGAACTCAAAATCTATCTTTTCACTTGTGTTCTCATCACTGCATAAACTCACCTGATACTCTAAGGCATTTTTTTTTTTAATTTAACATGACTGAGTGAAAATGTACATCCCGTATAAATTTACATGCCCACCTATAGGCAGCTTCCACTGCTCTCCCTGTCCAGTGACAGCGCATTATTCCTCTCTGCTTCTAAGGCATTATTTTAAAAAAAATATTTAGCAAAGCCCGCGTTCTGCAGGATGTTAACAGATAGAACCTGTAAAGGGATTTATAGGTTGTATAAAAGTTTGGAGCTTTCTGAGCTGTGAGTAAGCTAGAATTCTTAGGGCCTTTGATATGCTAGTGAGGATGCTGACTCACAAACTATGCAGTGTTTCCTCAGTCTACTTGACCACAGACATAGAGACACATACACCATTTTTTATACAAATAAAGTACACCTTCTAGATTTGTTTGCCAGCCATGTCCCCCGGCTTCCTCACAAGCACTGCCATGCCAGTCCTCTTCGACTTGTCACTGTAAAAAGATAAAAAAATTAACATAGTCACTTATGAAAATACCAATGTTCCTCAGAATAATCTTGGTAGAACTTGCTCTAAATGGGGGAGAGGAGGGAAAGGAATCTTGAGAGAGAAATTCTATTTAAGAACAATCAAAATTAACTCCAGACACAGAAATAGCAAAAGCTTAGGCAGTTAAGGACAATAGGTGTCCTTAAGGGAGACCCTGAAATCTAATGTGCTTCGCTGATTGTGCTTGTTCTAAATGTTGATGGCATTTTGAGTACAGAGGACTGAAGCAGCATAGACAAAGATAGCTTTGCAAAATTATTTCAAATTCATGAAATTTAATCACCAAAGACAGTCATTACTAACAGTAATTTAGAAGGGAAGAATCAGAATAAGTTTTTTACTTTTTTTTCATTTGTCTTGCCTTATAAACTAACCTTGAAGCTCATAAGAATTAGAATTTGTGCTTTAGTTTCCTAGGATTGCCATAACAAATTTCTACAAAGTGGGTGGCTTTGAAGAATGGAAATGTATTATATCAGAATTCCAGTTTCCAGTAACTAGAGCTTTGAATTCAGGTTGACGGCAGGCTCTGGCCTCTGTCGGCTCTGGGGAAGTTCCGCCCTTGTCCCTTTAGCTTATGTCAGCCCTGGGTGTTTCTCAGCATTTCTAAATGCTGGTGGTGTAGTGGTTAAGTGCTATGACTGCTAATCAGTTCAAATCCATCAGGCATTCCTTGGAAGCTCTATGGGGAAGTTCTACTCTATCCTAAAAAGTCGGAATTACTTGACAGCAGTGGGTTTGGTCAGATGCTGTTTTCCCTGTTTGTGTAACTCTTCTCACGTCTCTTTTTTTTAAAGAGCCATTCAGGAAGGATTAACATTCAGACTCATCCTACTCTGGTGTGACTTTGTTAACTGATAATATCTGCAAAGAAAAACCTTATTTCCTCAAAAAATGTCACAGTCACAGATGGAGGGATTAAGACTTCAACATACCTTTTGGGTGCCACAATTCAGTCCACAGCAGATTGCAAGTAATATAGTAATGTATTTGTCCTAGGAAGCTTTGACGATTTCCAATGATCCTTTGCTTACTGAAATTTAGGTGATAAAGGTTCTGGAATGTTCAGTGTCCCCTCTAGAGAAAACATGAGAGATACAAGGCATAGACAATTTCTTGGCCACTGCAATGACTAAAGGAGATACTACTGCTGTCATATTGCTGCTTCTCACACAAAGTAAGCCTTGACAGAACAACCTACTGGTTTGAATAT
This sequence comes from Heterohyrax brucei, assembly GCA_028571685.1. Lineage (NCBI taxonomy): Eukaryota > Metazoa > Chordata > Mammalia > Hyracoidea > Procaviidae > Heterohyrax > Heterohyrax brucei. The sequence goes on from CM053144.1 coordinate 163,501,489, forward strand.
GACACTAGCAGTGGAGGAAAGATACTACGTCTGCCAAGAACATACTTATGCGGCCTGAGAAGGCTCCTTTTCACTCAGAGGTTTAGTTTGGATTATTCCTTTTTAGGTCCCCCTCTAATATGTTCCTGTATTGCACAAATATGTAACAAGCCAGGCAAAGATGGAAGACACTGTTCTAGGCATTGAAAATTCAATAAAGAAATAGTTGCCCTCTTGAAATTTACATTCTAGTGGAATAGACAAAAAAAAAAAAAAGAAATAAGCATAAAATAAAAGGCATAGTGTAGTAATAAGAATGAAATATATAGTAATTAAGTGCAATCAGGAAGCCACAATGCAAGAAATGGAAACAGGGAGAACATGGTGATTCTAACTTCCTTTCTGGTTATCAAGGGTTGAGCTGTAACCAACTCTGTGTCCACTGTTTTATTTGACCCATTGTGATCTCATTGTATCCACCCTTACCCAATGTACAGACTCTGTGGCTTCCACTCCTCCATGTGCTCCATACTTATTCTTGCTGTTACATCTTTTTAAAAGGATGGCCTTTGTGACTACAGATTATCTTTCTTGGGGAGACTTTGACAATTCAAAGAAGAAGGAAACAAGACAAAGCAAAATATAACCAGCACATGTTCCATGCTGCCCACCCCCCCTTATTTTCAGGTTAGTAGTTGACTAATGAAAACCCTGGTATCATAGTGGTTAAGAGTACTGACTGCTAGCCAAAAGGTTGGCAGTTCAAATCCACCAGCTGCTTCTGGGAAACTCTGTGGGGGCAGTTGTACTCTGTCTTATAGGGTCACTATGAATCAGAATTGACTCAACAGCTGTGGGTTTTGTTTTGGTTTAGCTGATTAATCTTGACTCGTTTGTTTTGTTATCTCAATGACATGATAAGGTCTTTAAGTTTCATTTGTTTGCTTTTCCATATCTTAGGAGTCCCTAGGTGGTGCAAAAAGTTAAGTAGTGTCCTCCTAGCTGAAAGTTTGGCAGTTTGAACCCAACCAGAGGTGCCTCAGATGACTGGCCTGGTAAAAATCCTATGAAGCAGTTCTACTCTGCACACATAGGTTTGCCATGAGATGTAATTGACTCGATGGTAATTAACAACATATGCAGACCTGATGGCACAGTGGCTAAAGCACTCAGCTGTCAACCAAAAGGTTGGTGATTCAAATCCACCAGCTGCTCTGTGGGAGAAAGATGTGGCAGTCAACTTAAAGATTTACAGCCTTGGAAGTCCTGTAGGGCTGTTCTACTCTGTCCCGTAGGGTCACTAGGAGTCTGACTCAATTGACAGCAATGCATTGTGTGTGTGTATGTGTGTGTGTGCGTGTGTGTGTACTGAATTACAAAATAAAGTACATTTGTCGTTGTGGATGAAAGCCACTCCACAAATTAATCTGAAAGCTTACTAGATCATACTAGCAAGTATTTGATTATATATAGTATGTCTTTCCATTGTCTTTCACTTCATGGCGAATGTTTGATTTCCCCAAGTATTTTAAGTTGTTCAAATGCAGGGATCATATCTTTCATCTTTTATGTTTCTTCCTACCGACCCATCATCATTCAAGAATATTCTGTTCACAAGTTCCGTGTTGTTGTTGTTGTTCTTAAACCCATTGTCATTGCCTCAATTTCATCTCTTGATGATTCTATAGTGCATAGCAGAACTGCCCCACAGAATCTTCCAAGGTGGAATCAAATTGTTAATCATTTTGGTTAGCAGCTCTCTCTCTCTCTCTCTCACTCTACATGGAGAGAGAGAGTCCTGGAGGCCCAGTGGTTTTGAGCTCAGCTGCTAACCAGAAGATCAGCAGTTTGAATCCACTGGTCACTTCTTGAAAACTCTATGAGGTGGTTCTGTTCAGTCTTATAGGCTATCTCTGAGTGAGAATTGAATTGGACCAACAACAGTGGGTTTGGTTTGGGTTATATAATACCTATGCACATATGCATGTAAGTATATTTATAGATATAGGTATTTAAATACGTGTGTATATATCCTAATTTTTATGAATCAATGCTTAACGGTTTATGAAATGAAATTTACCTTCTATTTATAATGTGCTCTGATATTTTCTATTCTGTTTTTTTTCAAAATAGTGATAGAAACTCTCAATTGTTTTCACAAGCTCCCAATGAAAAATGACCCACAGTTTGGAAACTGCTGATATAGCCATGTGTAATTCCAGGAAGATGTAAAGAGAGTGGATCTGAACTTCCAACTTTTTGTTTAGTAGTCATAGCACTTAATCACTGTACCAGCAGGGTTTGCAGGAGAGCATAGAGTGGGGTAACAATGGTGACCTCTATCATGGAAAAGACTATAATCAAGTTAGCCCTTGAAGAAAACTTTCTGTTTAGATTAGTGGGTTCCAGAACAGGGTTGACTTCGTGTTAGAACAACAGAACAGGTAAAGAAGACACAGAGATTGGAAAGCAGCAAGTATAAGGATCACTGAGAACAGAATTCTCAATCTTTTTTATATGACTGGTTTTATACATAGTAGAGTTAACTTAAGTCGTAACTCCAAAAACCAAATCAAGTCCACTGCTATGGAGTCATAACTAGAGGTCTGCAAGGAGATTTCTGAGGGCAAACATTTGAGATAAATATTGATAATTCGGAACTATTTCAGGGGAAAGCAGATCTATGGCATTTAATAACCCACAATATTATTTGCATTAATATCTCACTTTTTGTTAAAATTCTGTACAATCATCGTTGTTATTTCCTCAGTGTACACCTGCGGGCATATTGCTGTTGTTGTTAGGTGTTGAGTTGGTTTTGACTCAGAAAGAAAGAATGTGTGGTCTTGCACCATCCTCAGAATCATGGCTGTGTTTGATCCCATGGCTTCAGCCATTATGTCAACCCATTTCTTCCTCTTTTTAGCAGACCCTCGACTTTCCAAAGCATGACAATTTTCTCCAGTCCCTCTTGATAACATATTCAAAGTAAGTGAGGTGACATCTCACATACTTGCTACAAAGGAATATTCTGGTTGTACTTCTTCCAAGACAAATCTATTTCTCCTTTAGGCAGTCCATAGTATGTTCATTATTTTTCATAAACAACATAATTGAAATGCATCAATTTTTCTTTCATCTAACTTATTCATTGTCCAGCTTTCTCATGCATATGAGGTGACTGAAAATACCTTGTCTTGGGTCAGGCAGAACTTGGTCCTCTGACATTTTGTTTTTTAACACTTTAAAGAGGTTTTCTGCAGTGGATTTGTCCAGTGCTATACAGTGCTTGATTTCTTGATTACTACTTCCATGGGCACCAATTGCCGATAGAAGTACAATGAAACTCTTGACAATGTCATTTTTTGTCCATTTATCATGATGTTTCTTTTTGATCAAGTTGTGAGGATTTTTGTTTCCTTTATGTGGCAGTGTAATCTATCCTAGAGGTTATACTCTTTGATCTACATGAGCCAATGCTGCAAGGACTCTTCTCTTTTAGTAAGCAAGGTTGTGTCATCTGCATGTTGCAGGTTGTTGATGAGATTTCCTTTAATCCTGTTCCTCTGTTCTTCTTCATATAATCCAGCTTCTTGGATTGCTTGCTCAGCATACAGGTTGAATAAGTATGGTGAAAGGACACAACCATGCCACACCCCTGTTTGAATTTTAAACTATGTGATATTCGTTAGTTCTTTTTTATCAGTTGCCTCTTGGTTTATGTATAGGTTCTGCATGAGCACAGTGAAACGTTCTAGAATTCTCATTCTTCCCAGTGCTATCCATAATTTTTTATGATACATGTAGCTAAATGCCTTTCCATAGTCAATGAAACACAGGTACATATCTTCCTAGAATTCTCTATTTTCAGCCAAGACTCACCTGATATCCTGTCACTCATTCCATGTCCTCTTCTGAGTCAGGCTTGAATTTTTGGCATAGAAGAGAGTAATTCCAGAAGAAGAGATAATGTATATTGATTGTTCAAGGTATTATTTACTTCAAATAACTTCTTAGCAGACTGGGCTTTAACACCTTCTAGTTTACCTTTCCATTGGGGGGCATACTTTTGGGCATATTACTGTGTTACTCTGTTCCTGTATGACTTTTGAATCAGCAGTCCTTTGATATCGGGCTTCTGATTTTTGTGTTGATTGTCTTCAAGTATACTTAACACATATATGATGTACATTGTGGACCCTAATTGTTAAGAATTACTTCCCCCCCAATATGTGTTATAAGCCCTACTACTATACCTGTGGTTATAATCCCACTGAACAAGGAAGGTTTCCTTACTATGCTGACAGACAGGTAGTGTAGGGTGTATCTTAAATCAACCCTTTTTGAGGTATAAAAGAGCAGATTAAGAAAGCAACCAAAAAAGTACAGATGGGAGAAGATGGATGCCATGCCACTTGAGCTCTCCAAGGAACCAAGAAACAAGCTGTGAAGAGATAAGGATCTTCCCGTATGGTGAACAGTAAGAGAAAGTTTTTCCCTGGAGCTGGTGCCCTAAATTCAGACTTATAGTCTCCTAAGCTGTGAGAAGATAAATTTCCACTTCATCACCCACTTGTGGTGTTTCTCTTTTGGTAGTACTAGTTAGTTAAGACACTAATGCTAGCCAAAACGACTTAGTTGACTCCAAGAGATCCGGGATGGTCACAAAATTTCCAACACAAAAACACAATTAGAGGTTTGAAACAATAGCTACTTATTCTAATCCAGCCCTGCAGTTCTCTTTTCTCAAGGGCACGCATTGTGTACCTTTTATGACCTTGATTTGTTATAGCAGGTTGCGTTTATTTTTGCACACAACTAGGGGATGGAATACGTAATGAAGTCTGAGGGACGGAAACCTTGGCTACAAGTATAGCTTTTTTTTTTTTTAAGTTTACTTTGAAGCACATATGAGTCAATCAGGGAAATTAAGGTTTGTGAGAAAGCAAATCTAGAATTATGGAACACAGCGGCTTACATAGTTTCCCAAAGCTCTTTGCATTTCCTTCTGGAACTCTCTGAGAGTCCTTCGGTGGTTCAAATGGTTAAGCACTGAAGTACTAAATTGAAGGGTTGGCAGTCTGAAGCTGACCGAAGGCATTTTGGAAACAAAGATGTGCTGACTTGCTGCCGGAAACCCTGGCGGTGCAGTGATTAAGTGCTATGTCTGCTAACCAAAAGGTTGGCAGATTGAATCTGCCAGGTCCTCGTTGGTAACCCTATGTGGCAGTTCTATTCTGTCCCCGTAGGGTTGTTACAAGTTGGAATTGACTCAATGGCAATGGTTTCATTTTAGTTTAATCCGTTCCTGGAAGGTCACAGCCTTGAACACCATTTGGAGCACAGCTTCACTCTGCAACACAAGGTGTGGCCATGAGTTGGAATCAAGAGCACCTTGTTTGGTTTGGGTTTGGAAGCACTGAAAGGAGGACTCTGTAGCTTCATCTAACATCTGCTTCTTTTAATGGGTTCTCTGTCTCTCTGTTGCTTCTGAAACTTAAAAATGGTGAGGAAAAGAGAGAGATGAAAAAGTTAGCACAGGAGAGTTTCCATGAAATTCCCTGATTTTTAGAGAGAACCAAGTCCTTTAACTGCACCTAAATTTTGTTTCTGACATTGTGATGTTTTTAGTATCTGTATTTGCAGCTAGAGAAACGGAAGTATGGCCTCTGCTTCAAATTTGACTAAGACTAAAAATAGATTATCAAGGTTGAGCATGGAAGTGAAGTGGTCCAGCTTCTTCTTCCTCCCTTTTCATTTTGTTTTAGACTGAAAGAGAAGGAGGTGGCTCACACAGTTAATAAGACCACCAACTGGCTGGGTGTCTGTGTGCTTTGAGCCAATTATGGTATTTTGGTGGAAAAGTTTCCAATATCTTAAGTCTCAGTGGTGCAGAGGTAGGAGGCAGCTGGTGTGAATGCCTGTTTGCAGGGTACACGTGCACTGACTCAGATCCAATATGGCCTGACAGCAGTGTCATAATCAACAAAATAATTACCTCAATTTTCTTGTACTCTAACCTAATGCTTCTTTCTCCTTGCTGCTTTAAAGCACACATGTACAGACAAACACAAACATTAAAAAAAAAAAAGCCAAAGCCAAGGCCACAGAATGTTTTGAGATACATCAGCCACTTCCAGTGAGGTGTATTGGTAGTGAAATTAAACGAAGTCTGAATAGGCCACATAAAAACTCATGACCTTTGTCTACGATTGCACTGTTCTCTATTTCATTAACTGTCATCACCATTTTCCTCCATTTAAGCATTTTTGAAATCTCTTAACACCACCCTCTCCTTCTTCGCTCATTCCCAAGTGGCCACCAAATCCTGTTGCTCCAAAGTATCTATTTATTTTATTCATCTCTTTATCGTGTATTTATTAAGTACCTGGAAATCCTGGTGGCGTAGTGGTTAAGAGCTATGGCTGCTAGCCAGAAGGTCAGCTGTTCAAATCCTCCAGGCACTTCTTGGAAACTCTATGGGGCAGTTCTACTCTGTCGTATGGGGTCGCTATGAGTCAGAATCAACTTGATGGCAGTGGGTTTTTTGTTTTATATTGAGTACCTACATTGGGACAGGTACTGTGCTAAGCACTGAGGATCCAGTGATGAACATGACAGACACAATTTCCACTATCACAGAATTTAGACACTAGTGGGGACCCAGACCAATAATTAAGTGATTTCAATACTTTGTGTTCAGTTGCTGTGGTAGAAAAGGTTCAAGAGAGGACATGGGATAAAGCCTAGCTTGGGGTCGTTGGGGAAACATCTTGGAGTATTGATAATTGCACTGAGATTTTAAAGTCAGAAAAATGTGGACAGAAGAAAAATGCTTTAGGTATCCCTCATTCAACAAATATTGATTAGCCACTTACTCTGAGTCAGGCTTTATGCTAGGCTCTGCAGAGGTTGGCAGAAAGAAAGACATAGTCTCTGTTTTCCCCTAGAGAAGTATACTTGAAAAAACAGACACTAAATATGTAGATAATAAATCTATCACTGTGGCCCTTTAAAGGGTCACTTTCCCATAACATACATTGGGAGATTAGAAGGTTCATCTGTTTTTCCTACTAAAAAGCCCAACCAGCAATTATTCCAAAATATTCAGGATTTCTCCCTGCTATGTCAAGTTCTGCTCTGGACTTTGGGACTGGCAACTGTCCAGGTTTCCAAGCACAATCTCTCTACTAGGTGCGTGTGCAGAGTTACTGGCTCTTGATACTTCACAACAGGGACACAGAGTCTTTTACTAAAAAGCCACTGGTGTCAAGTGGATTCTGATGCATAGCAACCCTACAGGACAGAGCAGAAATGTCTTATAGAATTGCCAAGGAGCACCTGGAGGATTTGAAGGCTGATCTTTTGGTTAGCAGTTGTAGCATTTAACCGCTAAGCTATCAGTTGGTCAAAAGTCAAAGTCACCACCACTGAAGTTGATTCCATCTCATACTGACCCTATAGGTTACAGTAGAACTGTCCCATAGAGTATCCAAGGAGTACCTGGTGGATTCAAACTACTGACCTTTTGGCTAGCAGACATAACACTTAACCACTAAACCACCAGGGTTTCCAGGCCACCAAGTTTCCTTTTACTAAAGAGTTGGGTTAATTATGGAAGATTATACAACAGAAGAGAAAAATGAAAACTGTCAGGTAAAACAGGTCTTTCCTCCAGGGTTCATGGGAAAGAACTCAATTTATACATTTAACAAGCACATGGTAAGTCTTTCCTGAAGTGTCCAAGACAGATAATACTTCTTACCTTTAGAGCTTTTATTCGAATGAAGAGGGAGACAGACAAAAAAATACGTAAATATACCTATTTTTGCTGAGTCCGTTCTGACTCATAGTAACCTCGAAGGACAGAGCAGAACTGCCCTGTAGGGTTTCCAACTCTGCAATCTTCACCAAAGTAGGCTGTCACATCTTTCTCCCAGAGTAGCCAGTGGGTTCAAACACCAACCTTTGTGTTTGGAGATGAGTCGCTAACCACTGTCAGGGCTCCTTTAAGTAAACACATACATGGCTAGATAATTAGAGATGGCTGTAAGTATGGCAGAAACATTGGTGGCATAGTTGTTGAAAGCTATGTCTGCTAACCAAAAGACAGGCAGTTCAAATCCACCAGACACTCTTTCAAAACCCTATGGTGCAGTTCTACTCTGTCCTAGGGTCTCTATGAGTTGGAATCAACTCGACAGCACTGGGTTTAGTTTTCTGGTGTAAGTACTATGGAAACCCTGGTGGCATCGTGGTTGAGTGCTATGGCTGCTAACCAAACGCTTGGCAGTTTGAGTCCAGCAGGCCCTCCTTGGAAATACCATGGGGCACTTCTCCTCAGTTTATACGGTTACTTTAAGTAGGAATTGACTTGATGGTAACAGGAAATAAACAGGGAGATACTTCCCATAGCACTTGTGGGAAACTGTCTCTGAAGAAAGTGATATGTTTGACCTGAGAGCTGGCCTGGAAAAGGCAAAATAGAGCTGCAGATAAAGTCTTCCCAGAGGCTCCCTACCTTCAAGTCTTTGCCTCTCCCTATGGATGTCACCTTCTGTTCTCCATCGATTCTTAATCTGGACACCTCCATTTCAGGACAATTTGGCTCTTCTCACAGGGAATGATTTTTTTCCCCCCTTGGCCAGGACTGGCCTTGAATGGTGGTCAGTGTTTGAATGAAGTGTTCCTGACTCTGGAATTTTCCCAGTCACGGGTGCTGCTGTTCATCCACATGTAAGAACACCACCCTATGTCTTTACTGACTCTGAAACTATATATAGTAAAGTCTTTTGATGATTTCTTCCCCCAAATCCTTTATTTTCCATTCCTGAATTAAGAGGCCCTGGTGACACAGTGGTTAAACACTCAGCAGCTAACTGGGATGCTAATTGAAAGACTAGCAGTTCAAACTCAGCAGCTGCTGCAAAAGCCAAACCAAAATCCAAACCCACTGCAGTCCAGTCGACTCCAACTGACGGTGACCCTAAAGGTCGGAGTAGAATTGCGCCAGTTTCCAAGGAGCAGCTGAGATTTGAACTGTAGACCTTTCGGTGAGCAGGCATAGCATTTAACCATTATGCTACCAGCTGTTTCAGTGAATAAAAATGTGGCAGGGTGCTTCCACAAAGATTTATAGCCCTATGGGGCAGTTCTAGTCTGTCCTATAGGGTCACTATGAGTCCAAATCAACTCCATTATGGCCATGGGCTTGTTTTTATTTTTTTTTTCATCATCTGCCTGAAGCCCTGGTGGTGTAGTGGTTAAAAGCTCAGCTACTAGCCTATGGGACAGGCCTGATCTGTTCTGTACGGTCACTTTGAGTTGATGTTTTTGTAATCATTTGCCTGTTTTTCTCCAAGATGACGTCATCGAAAGTGGGCAGCTTCGCATGCGGGCGTGACGTCACATGGGCGGGCCCGGCCGGCGTGAGGTCACCTGGTGGGCGCGGCCAGACCGAATCCCCAGTGTCGTCACTGACGGGGCGGGGTCAGAGCGTGTCAGCGAAGCCGAATCAAAACAAGCTTGAGACCCGCCTTTTCCCTCCGGTTCGGGAGCGGCTCGCTCGCGCCCCGAGCCCAAGGCGCCCCGAGCTCGGGTGCCGCGCGCCGGCTCCAGGAAGCCGGGCAGGACGCGGCGGCCAGGATGGCGCGGCGCGGGCCGCGCGGTTAGACGGACACTAAGGAGCCCCGGCCCGAGCCCTCCATTCTCTCTCGGTGCCGGGACCGCAGGAGGCATGAGCGGCCGCGCCGCCGGAAGCCACCTTCGCTGACTCCGGGCACCTGGACGCTCGCGAAATGCCCAACCCCAAAAACAGCAAAGGCGGCCGCAAAAACAAGCGCGCCAATAGCAGCGGGGACGAGCAGGAAAATGGAGCCGGGGCCCTGGCGGCGGCGGGCGCTGCGGGCGCGGCGGCCGGGGGGGCCCTGGCGGCGGCGGCCGGCTGTGGAGCTGCGGCGGCGGGCGCGCCGGGCACCGGGAGCACCACGGGCGCCGGGGGCGCGGGAGCTGGCACGGCGAACGCCTCTGCCGCCGCGGGGGCCGCTGCCGCCGGCGACGCCAAGAACGGTAAGACGGGGCTGGCAGGGTGAGAGCGCCAACTTCCTCCCCGACGGGGACAGCGCGGTGGCGGGCCCCTGGGTGGCGCGGGCGGTGCGTGGACAATGCAAGTCAGGAAGTGCTCACCCCGCCCCTCCGCCCCGCCGTGGCTGCCCCTTCCCGGTCCCCACGCCTGGCCGCGAGGGTGGCTCTGCGGCCCCTGTGTCTGCGCGAAACACGGGCCTCGCGCCTCGGGCAGCCAGCGCCCAGACTCAGAGGGCTGCCGACACAGTGCGACCGTTCGGCCCGGCCCGTGACGCCCGCGAGGCTAAGCCCGGCGTGTGCCCCGGGCAGAAAGAAGAGAAACCTAGTGCCGTCGAGTCGATTCCGACTCACAGTGAGCCTATAGTGCAGAGTAGAACTGCTCCATGGAGTTTGCAAGGGGCGCCTGGTGGATTTGAACTGCCAGCCTTTCGGTAGCACTACGCCACCAGGGTTTCCAGAAGGAAGGACGGAAGGAAAGATCTGCCCAAGTTGAGAAGAAAGATCCGATGGAAAACTTAGGCACCGGTTTAGGCGGCCCTGCTCCCCTCCTGACCGCCCCACCCGCTGTAGCCCTGGGTGAAGGAGAGCCTAATTCCTAGCAAATCTGGGCTTGCTCTGCTGGCTACCACAGGTGAATAGGTCCTGAGACGTTTTTACTGTCGGGCGTGAGCGCGTGTGGGGGTGCTCTTCAATTCTCTTGCTTGTTTGAGGAAGAGAATCTCAACTTCCGTTCCCAGCCGGGAGTGGAAAAAAAAAATCATCCTCTAAATAATTCTGCTTCATATTTTAAGAAGGAAGCTTAGTATTTTTTAGGCAGTGCCTGAATGCTCCTTTTGAGAGGAATTTAGGAAATAAGATGTGACAGGACTCCGTTCTGGCTACAGAGGCAAGGCTTTAGTTATAGTGTGCTGGCCGCCACTTTTCATTTGGACAGTTATTGGGAAGCTTGGTGGCACAGTAGTTAAGAGCTATGGCTGCTAACCAAAAGGTGGACATTTGAGATCCACCAGGCTCTGCTTGGAAACTATAGGGACAGTACTACTCTGTCCTATATATAAGGTCGCTATGAGTCGCAGTCCACTCAACCGAAAAGAGTTTTGGAATTCCTCTTGTCAGGTAGACTTTTGGGAAGGGAATGTAGACATAGCTTAAGAAAGGAAGGCTAAGGTCCTTGTGTTTGGCTTTGCACTTGTAGTTTTCAGTTTAGGAAGCTCTTTTTTATGTAGATCACTTTTTAAACAGGACATCTACACTTAGAGGAACTCCACAAGTTCTGTGAACACAAGAGACTGAAGAAAGATAGCCTGTTAGAAACAGCCATAGACTCCGCTGACTGTGTGTCTGCAGTACTGAAATGGCACTGGGAAGTTCACAAACTTACTTGTTTGTGAATTGCCTGATGACAACTTTTGGCCAGACTGTTCTCCGTTTTCATGTGTTTTCCTAGCTCTAAACTTCATTTTGGTGTTGATGTGGCTGAGGGAAAACTGCCCACACTTTAGGTGAAAGAAACTCCTGGCTCAGCCATTTAAGGCTTGCCACCTGAGGGCCAGTTTCCTTATCTGTAAAATGACAAGGGGAGGGGGGAAGGAAGACTGTAAAACCTGTGAAAGTCAGAACGTGTATGAGGTGGAAACCTGTCGGAGAAGGAAAATGCAAATATTTTCCACTAAAAGAGAGCAATAGAAAAGTGGTAAACTTGTACCGTGGCAAAGATGGAAAACTTATGTGACAGCTCCATCAAGATCTGGCCGTCACAGGTTTCACTGTAATGCTGGTCCCTCATAGAATCCCCTTGCCCTATGTCCTGGCTGATCTGAAGTTTGTGTTATGATGTAATGAGCTTAATAAAGTTCCTCACAGTAGTAAGTGATCAGTAATGATAGCTCTCACTTGTTTATTCATTCAGAAACTGTTAGGCGTCTGCAGTATTACAGGTACTGTGCTGAGGGGACAGTGGCAATTAGGATAGGAACCACCCTGGTTCTCATACAGCTTGTATTCCCATAGTGGTGGATCTGTCTTACCCTGCTGTTTTCTGCCTTTTTCCTTTTTTTGTTGCTCAAAAAGATTAAACCACTTTAAAGTGGCATGAGAAAATTTTTTCTTAGACTGGTGGTATCCGTAGTTTCATAAACATTAAGCTGATGATTCTGTTGGGTACTGTCATGTCAGTTTCAACTCAACAGCTACCGTACAGGGCAGAATAGAACTGCCTGTAAGGTTTTCTGGGATGTCATTTTTACAGGAATGGAGTGCTAGGTATTTCTCCCATGGACCAGGTAGCTGGGAATTGGTTGTAAAAAAGAACCCACTGCTGTCCAGTTGAGTCCAGCTCCTGTCATAGAGCCTTATAATTACTTTCCTCTGAAGTGGCAAATTTGGAGATAATTTAACAGTGAGCCCTGGTGGTGTAGTGGTTAAGAGCTCTGTTGCTAATCAAAAGTTCAGGCAGTTCTACAGAACCAGCAACTCCTTGAGGAGTTAGCTCTGTTGTATAGGGTCTCACTGAGTTGGAACAGACTTGACAGCATCTAGCAACAACGTATGAAGCTGTGCACTCCTGATTTGGAACTTGTTTTAGTAAATGAATGAGGAGGAAAAAGAGAAAGGAATGATGAAACATTGCTGCTATCGGTGTCAGAAAAGGGATGAATTTAACTTACGTTAGAGCAATTAGATGAATTCTGTGATTGCCTGTTTCTTGGTTCTCATATGGCATGTCTTTGAGATTGATTCACCTTAATTTGAAGCATTCCTCATTGTAGATCTGCAGTTGATAATTGAACATGAGTTTGAGGCTTCCTGTTCACAAAATTGATGAATATGGAAAGTAGACATCCTTTGTGTGTGTGCACACATGTGTATGTTTGAAGCTGTGCTTTATAGAGATGTGAGAAGTGGAGTTAGAGAATTTTTAAAGAAGTATGTAAATTCTCAGACTCGACTAGTACAACCCAATTGTTTCTGAAATTTAAAGTGACACTAATTGGACTGTTTTAATCTTTTAAAATATATTTTAATTTTTAATTAAAAATTAGGTTAAAAATCACTATGTAATACATTGAAAGACTGTGACATTCGGTTTTGTGTTTATGAGTATTAAGAATTAAAAGGATTATTCCAAAGAAGCAGTAACTCTACATTCATATTAAACTGTCAAATGGTTTGCGCTCATGTTCAAGTCGGTTTTTACCTGTTTTTGCAAGCGTGTAAGCTTAATATGTTCACTGAAAGTTAATAGTTTTTCTTTTTTTCTTTTACATTTGTTTAGACTTGCCAAGCCAGCCAAGTGCTGTCGAGTCAGATCCGACTCACTTGATAGAATGGTTTTATGTCTTGTAGCTCTTGGGCAGTGTGACCACTAGGGCAGGGTAATATTAGCTCTTAGTTGTTTAGTGCTTGTCAGGAGGTATAAATAACTAGTGATTCTGTAAAAGAAAATTGCTGGCGATGGCAAGCTTAGGGAAGCTGCGTCGTGGTTGGAGTTGAAGAAGTTGAACGGTGCAGTTGTGCATCTTGGGTTGGTTGAATTTTAATAACAAGGATGTTGTACCCCAATAAGACTGTGTATTGGTAGTACATTGTTAAATACTAGTTTATGTGACTTCTTTTAGGGATTGGTAGAGTAGTCGTACTAGGTGAGGTAGAATGAGGAAGCACCATCCTTCACCTGCTGCATCGCAAACATTTACATGCACGTATCACAGCATTTTGTTCGTAGGTGGACAAGATTTGCCAGTGGTTACTTTTAGGATCTAGTAATTATGTAGTAGATTACAGCATTGTGGTTTTGTTATGGAATTCTGGTTTCATTAAGCCTCTGCTGTTTTCCTTCAGGCATAAAAGTATTTGGCCTGAATCCCAAGTACTTTTGTAAATTCTGTTTTAAGGATGACCATTCTTCATGATTCCACTCATTCCTGACTGCACAGAACATAGGCTGCCTGTTTTGTGCTGTCGAGTTCATTCTGACTCATAGCAACCCTGTAGTACAGAGGAGAACTGCTCCATAGGGTTTCCACTGATTTGAATTGCTGATATTTTTGTGATCAGCCTGAGCCCTTAAGCATTTCACCACTGGAGGCTCCCTGGGCTGCCAAAACCCGAAACCAATCCATTGCTGTCGAGTCGATTCTCATAGTGACCCTATAGGACAGAGTCGAACTAATCCATCATTTCCGAGGAGTGCCTGGTCGGATTTGAATTTATCAACCTTGTGGTTAGCAGCTGTAGCTCTTAAGCACTCTGGTACTAGAGTTTCCCTGGGCTGCCTAGCCACAGCCACAGCCACAGCCATTGAGTCAGTTTCCACTTGAAGTGACCCTATAGATCAGAGTAGAACTGCTCCATAGTGTTTCCAAGGAGCACCTGGCAGATTGGAACAGCTAACCTTTTGGTTAGCAGAGACAGCACTTAACCACTATGCCATGGGGATTTCCAGACCCCAAACACCAGACTCACTGCCACTGAGTCTGTTCCAACTCAGACAGCCCTATAGGACAGAGTAGAACTGTCCTGTAGAGTCTCCATGGAGTTCCTGGGAGATTTGAGCTGCTGACTTTCTGGTAGTAGACTCCTACCCCAGTGCTGCTGAGCCAATTCCAACTCATAGCGACCCTGTAGACAGGGTAGAACTGTCCCTTGGAGTTTCCAAGGAGCACCTGGTGGATTTGAACCCTCAGACTTCTGGTGAGCAGTTGTAGCACTTAACCAGTATGTGACCAGGGTTTCCAGTAGCAGACTAGTTGGCCTTAATTCATTCAACAGGTGTTTGTGACAGATGGAGTTAGTTTACATCATGATTGCCATTGCAGTCTGTGGACCTAGATTCAAAATCCTAGCTCTCTATTTACCGTAGGACCTTGAGCAAGGCGTTTTGTTTCTGAGCCTCAGTTTCTGCATGTGTAAAATGGGGCTGTATTATCTGTCTGTGGTTCTATCATCTGTCTGTTCTCATTTATCTATCTGGTAAGATGTGTAGTAAGTGTTCTTGGTATCCTTGCTGGTTGGGAAGTGAAAGAAGCTAAGTTGGGCAGAGGGAGCAGTTGAATAATAGCATTCATTGCAGTTACAACGGAGACCTCAGCTGGTCTTCCCAGTAGTGAACTCTGCTGCTGGGCTGGCTCTTGAGCATTATCTCACCTTGAGGCAAGAGGGCAGACACTGTATTCCCTGCACCTCCTCCACTGACTAATCATTTGGATGTGGACTGTCCCTAGGAAGAGGGCATGATAAGTGATTTTTTGGAAAGGGAGCAGGGAAGGTGGTCTCTTCACCTGGAGAGCCTTTCTGGAGAGGGACTCAGCTGAGAACTCTTGACCCTCAAGTAGTGAGGGAGGGATCTGGGCAGCACACTTCTGCATCCATTATACTGTTACTAATATCAGAGTCCTTTGTGTATTGGTCGAAACTGTGGTGGCATACTGGTTAAGAGTTATGGCTGTTAACCGAAAAAGTCAGCAGTTTGAATCCACCAGGCACTCTTTGGAAACCATATAGGGTAGTTCTACTCTGTCCTATAGGGTTGCTGTGAGTTGGAATCAACTTCACAGCAGTGGCTTTGGGTTGTGTGTAGATACTTGTATATGTTTCTTACTCCCCTACTATTCACTTAGGCTGCCAGTACCATTCACTTAAAACACAGGTGTAGGATGAATATTTCTTACTAATGACTAAATTCATTAATGACCTCACCACCACCACGACTGAGTAGGCTTTGTGAACAACACTGGGTGTTAACTACCATTGAGTATAGCATTGTTGGAATGGAAAATATGTTCTAAATTCTGTATATCTCTTTGCTAATAGATTATTGGAACTCCTTGTCCTGTGAACAAGATTTCTATTTTGCTGCATACTTAGTCCACCACACATGCTTTTTTCATAACTCCAGGTTTGTAGTGTGCTTCAAATGATTTATCTTTTAAGATGTTTAATTTTGTTATGTTTAATCACCTGTTTTCCATCAGAATGAAAATGATGAGTGTTTGGTTGCTGTTTATATCCTAATTGTGGAATAATTGAATAAATAAAGCACCTTGTGATCTTGGAAGATATTTTGCCTCGCCAAGAAGTCAGTTTTGTCAAGTGATTAAAAATACCTGCAACTTTTGAATGTTGTCTTTTGAAATCCTCCTTTTTGAGGGACGTTAGTAGAAAACATTGTTTCACCCATCACATTCTTCCATTGCACTTGCTGTATTTGAGTGAAGACCTGTTCTGTACTCTGCTAGTGGTGTTTTATGCACAGTCCTATTCTTTATTTCTTTACTTATGAGAGGGTCTGTACTTATGTTCTGGAAACTAAACTTTCAGTATAAGCTTTCCTACAGATCCAGAAAGATATATCCTTCAACAGAGAATTAGAAATAGGAGATGAAACTAGGAAATCTCTTGCAGCTTAATTTCTCTCTCAGTTTACTCCAGACCCTTGGCTATGAACAGTTAAACAAATTAAGAGTATCAGAGTATGTTCTTCCATTTTGGTTTTCTATCTCCAACTCTTTGGATTCGTCACTGTAATACTTTGTCATCTCAAGCTGCCCTTTGAAATCTTCTGTTCATTCTTCGGTCTTCTGATGAACTAAAAAAGATTCCAAAGGGCAACTTGAGAAGAGTAAGTAAAATATTAGAATGACATGTGCAAAGAGCTGGATATAGAAAACCAAAAGGAATGGATACACTTGGCATTTCTCAAGCTAAAAGAACTGATGAAAACATCAAGCTTTCAGTTGTCACATTGAAGGATTCTATGGGGGCGATACTAATAACACAAAGAATCAAAAGAAGATGGAAAGAATACACAGAATGACTGTATTAAAAAGAATTGATCAACATTCAACCATTTCAGGAGGTCACATGTGATTAGGAAGTGAAGAAGTACAACCCGCACTGAAGACACTGGCAAAAAGCAAGACCCTGAGAATTGGTGAAGTATCAGTTGAGACGTTTCAGTGAACAGATGAAGTGCGTACTTGTCTATAGCTGGAAATCTGGAAGACGGCTACCTAGTCAACCTACTGGAAGAGATCCATATGTATGCCTGTTCCCAAGAAAACTGAACCAACTGAGTATGGAAATTATCAAACAACGTCATTAGAGTCTTAGTCAAGTAAAATATTGCTGAAGATCATTCAAAAGTGGCATCAATATATCAACAGGGAGCTTCCACAGATTCAGGACAGATTCAGAAGAAGACTTGGAACTTGCAGTATTGTTGCTGATGTTAGATGGATGCTGTCTGAAAGTAGAGAATACCAGAAAGATATTTAATTGTGTTTTATTGCCTATGCAGAGGCATTCGACTGTGTGGATTGTAACAAATTATGGATAATGTTGCAAAGAATGGGAATTCCAGAACACTTAATTGTGCTCATGAGGAACCTGTACATAGGTAAAGAGGTAATCATTCTACTAGAACCAGGGAATACTGCAAGGTTTAAAGTCAGGAAAGGTGTGCATCAGGGTTATAACCTTTCACTAGTCTTTCACCATGCCTGTTGAATCTGTGCTGAGCAAGTAGTGTGAAAAGCTGGACTATATGAAGAACAGGGCATCAAGATTGGAGGAAGACTCATTAACAACTTGTGTTGTGCAGTTGATGCAGCCTAGCTTGTTCAAAGTGAGGAGGATTTGAAACAGTGATGAAGATCAAAGCCCACAGCTTTCAGTGTGAATTGTACTTCAGCTTTAAGAAAACTATAATCTTCACAACTGGACCAGTAAGCAACTGTATGATAAATGGAGAAAGGATGAGGTTGTCACGGATTTCATTTTACTTGGTTCCACAGTCACTGTTCACGGAAGCAGCAGTCAAAAAATCAAAACACACATTGCATTGGGAAAATCTGCTGCAAGCGATACTTTTGAAGTATTAAAAAGTAAAGATGTCGCCTTGAAGACTTTGTTGTGTCATATGCATACAAAAGCTGGACAGTGAATAAGGAAGACAGAATTACTTACATCTTTGAATTGTGGTGTTGGAGAAGAATATTGAATGCACTGTAGATTGCCAGAAGAACAACCAGAATGCTCCTTGGAAGCAAGGATGGTGAGACTGCATCTTACATACTCTGGACATGTCAGGAGGGATCAGAATTTGAAGAAGGATTCATGTTTGGTAAAGCAGAGGGTCAGCGAAAAAGAGGAATATCCTCAAGATGGATTGACACAGTGGGTGCAACAGTGCGTGCAACAATGGGCTTAAGAATAAAAATGATTTTGGGCAGAGCACAGGGCCTGCCAGTGTTTCGTTCTGTTATGCAGAGGATCACTATGAATTAGAACTGACTCAGTGGCACCCAACAGTAATGATGTCAGTGGTGAACAGTAGAATTAGTGAAGATGACAGCATAGACCTTTGAAATTATGTCTGCAACAGAACAGTGTTTGACACTGCTATTCTAATCTTATGAAATAAGGCCTAGAGTTTTGAGGTTTTTGGTCAGGAGAAATGAAGTTTGAACATACCTGGGTTTCAATCTGAGTGCCATGACTTGCTCGCCCAGTTACTTTAGAGCAAGTTACTTTGTCTTTGTCAGGCTCCATCTTTTGAATGCAGCTCTCTGCAGTGTTTTATGATTAAGAAAAATAACATATGTAAAAGATCCTGGTACAGAGCCTGGCAGATAGGAGCATTATCAGTGATAGCTTTATAAGTTTTGTGGTTTGTTCAGCTTTATCAAGTTACACAACTTGCTAAACCACTGTGCTCTTGAGAACAGGGAGTCAGAGATAAGATAGTGGTGGAGGGTCTGTGACTGTTAATGTAGAAAAAAACTAATGTGATACATACTGTAGTTAAGCACTGATTTGACAGTAAATGATCTGCTCTTCTCCCATCATCTCTCTCTGATCACAGTTTACCTGGAAAAAAAATTAGATGATTTAGCAAAAAAAAAAGTACGAAAACAGACCTCTCTCCTTCTTTGGTTCCTCCTCCCCTCCCTCTTTGCCTCCTCTTTAACTCTTAGCTATCAGTCCATCCTTCCTTCCATCCTTCCTTCCATCCTTCCATCCTTCCTTCCATCCACCCACCCACCCTGTATGTATTGAGAATCTGCTCTTTGTCAGACACTGTGCTAGATACTGGGATTATAAAGCTAAAAGAACTGGACTCTAGGGGCTAATGGTCAAGTTGGAAACTTTAATGGAAATAAGTACAGGTAGGTTGTTATGTATGCTATGCTATACCAGCCTTGAAATAAAAGCCAGGGTGTCTTGTAAGGAGGTAAAATATTGAATTGGGCTTTTTTTTTTTTTTTAATTATTGAGTGAAAGCATACAATCCAAGTCAGTTTTACAAACCTGCGTCTCTACAACTCTGTCTGCTTTCTGGATTGGATTTGAAGATACGGAAAAGTGAAATGAACATACGGAGTTGTTAAGTGGCCAAAGGGACATGAGGGGCCCAGGGTATTTTGGGGGGGATCAGCTGGGTTTTATGCTCCTGAGAATTAAGCAGGAGACCCTCCCCCTTTCTCCAGGTAACATCTGGAAGACTCGTTTGTTTGTTTGTTTGTTTGTTCATTGCTTTGTTCATCTGTGTGCTTACCCGGTCATTAAATCATGTGCCTGCTATCTTTGAGTATAATGTTGTATTATACTCAGTGGCATTGGAATTCACATTCTCAAGATCTCACCATGAAGCTGGGAGAGAGGCATATAAACATGGATAGCCCTGATCATGTATTGTAGGTACTCAGTGGAAAAATGGTTTTTTGGAGGAGATATTTGAGCTGAGTCTTACGCGAAGACAAGCAGTTAGTTCCAAAAGCAGAGGAAAGGTGTCCCAAGCAAGGGGAGATGGGATGCTGCAAGTTTGGGATGCAGCATCAGTTTGGGATGCTGCAAGTTGTTTGATGTGGCTAAGAGAGTGCCGTGATAGGACACAAGGCTGATTAGGGAGTGGGGCCAGATGGCCAGTGTAGAACCATCCATGGGGACACGGTCAGCTTAATCTGCAAAAGGAGATAATCATTGGTTGTTAGTAATCTTATAAAGTTGTTAAATATTTTAACAGTATGGGTGTCTTTGGAGTTTTTGTTTTGATATGGTTAGTCAGGGATCAGGAGTCTTGGAGTAGTGTGAGCAGTTAAACAGTCAACTACTAGCCAAAAGCTTGACCTCCCAGTGGTGCCCCAGAACACAGGCCTGGTGGTCTGCTTTTGAAAGGTCAAACCAAAACAGCTAAACCTGCTGCTGTCCAGTCGATTTCGACTTGGTCGCAGCCGTGGAAAACTCCGTGGGGCAGTTCCACTGTGCATACGTGGGGTCACCATGAGTCAGAAGCAACTCAACATCAACTAATAAGTCAGGGATCAGAGGCTGAACCTGCTGCTGGTCTTTGATTGTGAGTTTTGTGTCTGTGGAAGGCCTCTCTTACTTGTGGACACCAGCATCCCTGTGCTTTCCAAGCCTTGGGAGCTCAACTAATTGACCTTAGCTGCTGAGAACTAAAGGACAAGGGAAGGGGTTGAGGCCATCTGAGCAGAAAGGGTTTTCTCTGGAGTAAGAGGGCTGTCCTTATGGTTTGTTTTTTGTGCCTGGGTAGGAAGTGTATAGAGTATGCCAGAATGAGCTAATTATTTTGGTTTGCCGTTTTATTTTTATTACCCACCTAATCAGTTTTAAAACAATAAACTCTGGTAAGGAGAGATGTCATTGTTTTATACAAAATATATGTGTGTGTAGTTGTGTATGTTTCAAAAAGCTTCCAATTCTCTGTGGTTGGTTAAATAGTAACCGGCTTTATTTAATCAACAGGACGTTTGAACCTGATGGTAGTTGGGAAAGGAGCCCTGCTGGCACAGTGGTGAGAACACTTGGCTGCGAGCCAAGAGGTTGGCAGTTTGAACCCACCAGCACTTCTCCAGGCGAAGGATGAGGCCGCCAGCTTCCGTAAAAATTTAGTCTTGGAAACCCTGTGGGACAATTCTACTTCATTCTGTAGGGGAGCCATGAGTCGAAATCGACTTGACAGCAGTGGGTTTTGTTTTGGTACTTGAAAGATTTTTAATAAACTGGCAGAAACTGTATTTCCAGTACTCAAATTGTATGTTCTGATTTACGAGATTTAGAAAGGGAAAAGTTATCTCTGCTAAGTTACATTCATGAGAATAATACTTGAAACAATTTAAAAGTCAGGAGCAAGAAAGATAGTAAGTTTAAAAGAAAGTGAGGAGAGAGGAAGACTTCAAGTGAAAGTGTTAAATGTTAAGCATACATGAGGTATGACAATTAAGTTCCTGAACTCATCCTAGAAAAAGTGGTACATACCTCACTGCTGAATGCCACTATGGTCAACTTCAAAGTGCTCCTCTTGGGAAGCTATGCACCAGCGCCAGCTCCTAGTCAACCCTTCAAAGCAGTTTTGGAACGCTGTCTGGAATGGCTGTTGTGCATGGTGACAAGTTTGTGAAAGTAATTGTATAGTTGTCTGTGAGGGAGTTTTTAGCCAGTAAACAAATAATTATATTGGAACACCCTCCCTACACTCACCTGAACTGGCTCCCAATGACTTTTTTCTTCACCTCAAAATAAAAGAAATATTGAAAGGAAGATATTTTGAGAACATTCGGGACATCAAGGATAGATGATGACAGCTCTGATGGACATTCCAGAACAAGAGTTCCAAAACTGCTTTGAAGGTGGACTAGACACTGGCATTGGTGCTTAACTTCCCAAAGGGAGTACTTGGAAGGTGACTGTAGTGATATTCAGCAGTTGAGGTATGTAGCACTTTTTCTAGGATGAGTTCGTGAACGTAATTGTCAGACTTCATGTGCCTCTATAAAACTGCTAAAAAAAGGATAGATTTAGGTGATAATTAGGATGGTGTCATATTCTTATAAAATTTAGGGAGATGCTGTCCAAATTTAAAATGCATGTTTTTCCCTAAGGGAAGCATACTGTTGAGGACTGTTTAGATCATGCCCTTTCAAGTTATAAAAGCATCCCAGGAGAGTGTTTCAGCACTAACTCGGAAACTGAATCACAAGCTGTGTTTTAGGTTTCTAAATGTGGACTCTTGAACATGATCATTTCAGTGCAGTATTTAGTGCAACAGTGTTCTAATACAACTTCTCATTAAAGATGCACACTACTTATTATGCCTAAAACAGTTCAGTCTCTGGGCAGAAATGGAAATTGGGGGGAATGTATAGAATCAGTTCTGGCTGTTTTTTGATTGGAAGCAGGTACAGTCTGTAATCTGATAGGCAGAGCCGGGGATGGTTGGTGAAGGTGTTAATAAATGGCATAAGACCCTAAGGTAGTGCCATCAGGAGCCTTGGGGGAGAGCCTGGTATTGAGAAACAGGAAGCATTCATCAGTGGCTGAGGCATTAAGGTGTGTCTGTAACACAGGAAGGAGTTCAGAGAATTCTTCCAGTTGGTTTCCAGCCGCTCACATCTTTCCTACTGGGGAACACTTAACGCATTGCAGGAACATTGTTATTGCTGGTCTTGTGTACTGTGGAGTCAATTCTGATTCACAGCAACTGTGTAAAAACAAAACCAATGCTGGTGGGTTGATTCAGACTCGTAGAGACCTTATAGGTCAGGGTAGAACTGCCCCACAGAGTTTCCAAGGAGTGCCTGGAGGATTTGAACTGCCAGCCTTTTGGTTAACAGATGTACACTAAGCACTGTGCCACCAGGGTTTCCTGCAGGACAGAGTTTTCCTAGGCTGTAATCTTTAGGGAAATCTCCAGGTCTTTTTCCAGCAGAAGCAGCTGGTGAGTTGGAACTGCTGAACTTCAGGTTAACAACAGTTGAGTGCTTACCCATGGCCAGGGCTCCTGTAGTAACTGAGCTGATTCTGACTTACAGAGACTCACCCTTTAGGATAGAGTGGAACGGTGCTGTAGGGTCTCCATGGCTGCAGTCTTTATGGAAGCCAGTTGCCATGTCTTCTCCCATGTGCAGTGGGAGGTTTGAACCACCAGCCTTTTGGATAGTAGCTGAGCACTGAACCGCCTTGCCACCAGGCGTCCTCTGTCGCAGCTTTAGCTCTGTAATAATATGGGTCCTCTGGCACTGGGTTTGGGTAGTTTTAGAAGTGAAGATGATGTGTTGCGGTACAGAAGGGAACAAGTAGAATTACTGAGTGGTAGACATGTGTTCTAGGGCTGCAGAACCCACAGAAAGGAGAAGGGGGTGTTCCCAGCGATAGGAGCTATGATGATACTACAGCTGTTACAATTTAGTAGGAGCCAGGTATGGCACCAGCTGTCCTGTAGGTCACATTGGAGGAGGAGGAGGATATCAAGCTGCAGAGGCAGCCTGCTTTACTTTTTGTAGAAAAGGCATGTTTGGGTATAGGAAAGGTGCCTGACCCACATGTCACAGTGAATCCTAGGGACTAACACATAAACATGTGGGAAAATAATAAGCAACCATGTGGAAGTTTTTTAAATAGAAAACTTACATTCAGTGTTAAAACCCCAAGGCAGCAGTAAAAAATCCAGCTGCTGTCAAGTCTCTTCTAACTCATGATGGCCTCATGTGTGTCAGAATAATAGAACTGTTTTTAATATGGATTTTAGTGGCTGATTTTTTGGAAGTCAATTGCCAGACTTTTCTTCTGAGTCACCTCTGTGTGGACTGAAGCAGCAGCCTTTGTGTTAGTAGCCAACATGGAATAGGGCCGTTTAAATTCTTTTGAAGAGGACTTGAGTATCATTCTGGTACTCGATCTGAAATTGAATTTGTAAAACAAGAAAAATAACTCTTACCCAAGGAAACCCTTGGCTCTCCTGTGTCGTATGCGTGGGTTGACCTGATTCCTTTCATTATGTCAGAAGGATTTCCTTGTCCTCGTGCTTTGAATATTGTGAACACTTGAAGTGACGCTTCCTAATCTTAATGGGTTAGAGTTGATAGATAGGATGTGATTATTTTCTCTAGGGTAGTTCCTAGAAAAGCGATCACTGGTCACAACATCATGTGCTTTTTAAATACTTTTTAAATACTTTTTAAATACTTTTTACATGTTGCCAAACTGCCCTCTGAAACGACTCCCTTGGTTTATGTGACTGTTTGTGCTAGCAACAGTGAGTGCCTGATGGCTTCCCACTCCTCAGTGTAGGTGTTGATAACTGTTTTCGTCTTTGCCAGTTAGGCAGATGAAAAATCGCATCTTGTTATACAGTGACATTTTTGAGAGCCAGAACTTGACAGCAGTGTCTTGTTTTCCAGGTTTCTCAAGTTTTTTGCCTTTGGCTGGGTATAGTCTTAGAACTTTCTGGCACTCTCTCAACTGAAAGATTCGTGTTTCAGATCCACTAGCCACTGCTTGGAAATCCTATGGAACGGTTTTCCTGTGGTCTTTAAGGTTGCTATGAGTTGGAACCAACTCAATGGCAAGTTTTTTTTTTCCCCCTGTCCTTGGAAAATATTTATGTTGTCCTTCTGTGACAGGTTTCTGCCTTATACAGGTTCTGGCTTTTCTCATTTATAGGCAGTTCCCAGGTTACAGATGTCTAACTCATGTACAAGTTGTAATTATAAACCAATTGTAAAGCCTATTATATTAAAAATTCAAGATACATATGAGGTTCATAATAGCAAACAGGAACTACTTTGCAGTGTGCATCGAAGCAGTATTATTACTGTATTGTTTTAAAGGTGTTTTAGAGTATCTGGAAGGTTTCTGTAATGTTTTTTACATTTGACTGAAGTTTAGATATGAACCATACTTAACTGTTCCAAATGACTTAGAAATTCAGTTTAAAGACTCACTTAGAAAGGGAACTGGTTCTTACTCCAGGGACTGTTTGTATCTGCATTTGTTGCGTTAGTGGTGAGAAAATAATCTTTTTATGTGTATACTGACTGTTTGCTTTTTTTTTTTTAACCTACTTGACCCGACTCGATGGCATTGGGTTTATTTGTGCATGTTACCCATTTTACTAATGTGTCTCTTGTAACTAATTTGCACAAAGTCTGTACATTCAGAAAACTTTTTGACATATGTTTTCCCTAGTTTATCATGGGTCTTTCAGACTTGCTTAAGAGTAGTTCAGGCTTGTTTCAGACTTCTTGGCTAGAAATCCTGCATTTTTATATGACTCCATAGCATCCACATAAACACAGACCCTCAAGAGAAAGTTAGGGGAGGGTGGGCAGTGTGGTCTCTGAAATTGCTGGTAGGAAAAGTGGTTTGGGCCTGGCATCAGGTCAGTGACTGAGTTAATTCTGACCACAGTGCCCCGTAGTGCTGTTCACCCCTGTGAGGTTCCGTTCATGTTCTACATTTTATTTAGGTGGCAGTTCTTTGGATTTGGTTCTGCCTGCTGCTACCCCATCTTGTCTTCTCCCTGACCTCCAGCTTCTCTGCCCACTGCTCTGCAGTTGACTGCCCAGATGCAGTGCCCAACACCTGTCACTCTCTGAACATTTCTATAACCCCTGCAGTTTTATTCCAGCTACATAGACTTTGAAACTGGTAGATAAAGGTCTATGTTTTACTTGTTTATCTCAGCTTTTTAGGAACCAGGCTGTACACTGAGGCGTCTTAAGGCTGAATGGCTGATAGCTTGCTTGTGACAAGAAACTTAAGCACCAAGCCAAGCCGAAGCACGGAATCGTTAAAAAAAAAGTTTTAGAAAGTCTCATTTTCTTCATTCTGGCGTTTGAAATTAAGTTGTCAATGAAAGTACTGTCAACACAGCACTCAGCTGAACCAAGAATTTGTTTGCACCCTGTATCATCCTGATGCAACCAGCTCCTTCCACTGTATCTAGTTTAGGAAGGTTCGGAAACTAGTTCTTGTGTGGAAGAGTGTGAGGCTTCAGAGATGCAAGTCACAGCATGAGAATTGACTCTGCTGTTTTTGGGGGGCCATTGAGCCTTGGTGAACCTGAGTTTTATCTGTAGAAAGTGAGGATAACATGACTTTGGGTGTGACAAACTCGTTGTGTACAAACTGTGGAGCTTTTTGAAAAGCAAACAGTTGTGCCATGATTTGGGTTATTTTTTTTTTTTTAGTATTTTGTAGTTGCGGCGCTTCCTTCCATTCATCCTTTGGGTTTTGATTCTGAATTTCTGATGCAGTGGTGTGGCTGCTTCCCAACTGGTGATGAATGTACACTCTGGCTTGTTGGAAGAACCCAAGCCGACCTTGGCCTCCAACCAGGAGTTTGCCATGAATGCTAACTATGTAAAATCTGTAATCTACTTCTTTGAAAGATCTTTTAGTTTCACTGCAGATGTACATGTGAGAGTTCTTGCTATTTGAATTTCCCCCTAGAGAATCTACAACGGTGGTTGCTAGTTTAGGGGCAAGCCCAGCAGCTCCCTGAGTGAGCCCTTTTAGAGCTGAGAATGGACTTTGCTGACCCAGGTGGGGCAGAGCTGGTGGCTGAAGCTTTAGGGGAGTGTTCTTGTCACCAGGGTGAGTTTAGGTAACTTGGGAATTGTTTTGTGATCTGTGAATCATCCTTCCTGTAGGCTGTCCTGGATTTCTTACAACAGCCAGATTCCACTTTAACTTGAACCATTTGCTGTAACAGAGCTGGTTTTTGGCATGTTGCACTGTGTGATTTACGTGTGTGTGCCTGTGTTTGTAATTATGCCAGATGTAGTCTGCGTCTTGATTGACTTCCGGCTTTTGTGCTTTCTGCTCTGCACCTGCCTCTAAGGTAACGAGAAGTAGGCGTAAAGACATGGCGGTTGTAAAAGTGCTGACATGCTACTTTCATCTGTTTATCTCCTCTTTAAATTTTGCATTTTAAGTGAGGTTATAAAATTGTGATTTCATCAAACTGTTACGAATTTCATCAAAACAGTTTCTATGGACGCATGATACTTGGCATGATAAGGTGCATATTGAATCTTCATTTTTTTTTCTGACATTCAGTTGATTAAAAAACATTTGTAAGCTTCAGAGATACAGGAAAATTTTTGATGTTGGAATAACTCAGTTTTACTCATAGCTTATTTTTTAATGTTCCATGAGTTACATGGTGTAAAGGTGACTTAGACGAATTTTAGTGAGTTAATTTGAAGTGTGCTTCCTTTGATAAATTTGGAAATACTATTTAGAATTCATTTGAATGTAGTAAAATGTTTATATACTTATATATTTTGGTATAATTATATTTATATAACAAAGTCTCACATGACAAAAAAATTTCTAGATTTTTTGAAAACTCACAAATGGTGTCTTTTCCCTCTGAGTTTTTGAGAGTAGAGATATTATAAAATTACATCTATGTTCCACAAAAGTTTGTAACTGGAAAAGAAATGAATGTCTAGTTAAACATGACATCACTGTCTTAAAATATCAATGGGATTTATAACTTTGAGTTTCCTTGGCAATAAGAAATTTCTCCTCTGAGAAATTTTTTGAGAAAAAACATTCTCTTGAAAAGCAAGCTGCTTGTGTGTCTGTGTGAGAGATAGGTGGTGAACAGCAGACAGGGCCTGGACACAGCCCTGACGGGTTCTGGAGTCCCGATTTTGTTTTACCAAGGCATGGTAAGACGTAGGCACACCCTCTCCTGGACAAGCCTTTCCCTGTTGCAACAGTGTCTGTAACTTGCTTATTGGTTGCTGATGCAGCATTTCTGATGTAGACTGTGCCCTGTGGCCCTCAGGTGAAAGCTTTGTCTTTTATCCCCAGATCCCAGCAGAATGACTGTCAGGGTGGGAAGGGTCAGCCAAAGCAGTTTACTAGGTGTGTTTTGAAGGGATGGCAGGGAAGCAGAAAGGGTGCATGTTTTCAGAGAATTTAGCAGGGCAGAAAATGCACGTGGAAAACAAAGGAGTAGACGGATTTAGCTTATTTTAAGGGATTGATAGGATAGAGAATGAATTTAGTTACAGTGTACTGGGATTGTATTTATTTAAATACGATTTAGTCTTCATTTTAGGAGCTGACATGTTGACCCAATCCATTGACCCAAGGCGGGGAGAGTTCGCTTCTCACTGTCATTGCTTTGTCTACTGCCTAATCCCGTGGTCTCCATGCTGGCAGAAGGTTGTTTCTTTATATGTGCTTTCCAAGGAAATGGCTTCATTCTCATTGAATGACAAACAGTAACCTTTTGCTCCTGTCTTTTTCTTTCTTTCTTTTTTTGGTTTAGCAATTGAGTGAGTTTACTTCACAGTAGTTGTTTGGCTTGTTTTTGAAGAGTGTAAATATCTTGGAGTAAGGAAACCTTTATAACTGAGTTTAAGAATGTGCTTCCTTAACTTGGTTTGCTTTGCACATAATTGGTAAGTCTAAGGGTTAATCTGAATATTGAGCATTCTGCTTAAGAGACTCTCTTATTTATCTAGAGCCGCTATGATCAAAAAAGCACAAGTGGGTGGCTTTAACAAACAAATATATTTCCTCAAGGTTTACGAGGCTAGAAGTCTAACTTCCAGGGGCCGGCTCTCAGCGAATGCTTTCTTTCTCTGTTGGCTCTGGAGATAGGGCCTCGTCTCTTCAGCTTCTGATTCCTGGTTTCCTCACGGAGGTCTCAAAAGGAGAACCCAGTGGCATAATGGATAGGAACAACGTCAGAGAGCCAAACAGCTTGGCAGTTCAAATCTACCAGGTGCTCCTTAGAAACTCTGTGGGGCCATTCTACTCTGTTCTGTAGGGTTGCTAAGAGGTGAAATTGACTTGATGGCAACAGGTTCTATTTTTTTAATATATTTCAAAAGAGATTGACTCAAAATACATACTATAGTAGTCCTGTCATGATGCCCCGATGGTGCAGATGGCTAAGAGCTTGCCTGCTAGCCAAAAGGTTGGTATTCAAATCTACCAGCAGTTCCTTGGAAACCCTATAAAAACAGTTCTACTCTGTTTTATGGGGGTTGCTATGAGTTGGAATCTACTCAGGAGCAACAGCTTTTGGTTAATCCAGGCTCTAAGAGCTTGGCTGCTAACTAAAAGGTCAGCACTTTAAATCCACCAGTAGCTCTGTGGAAACCCTATGAGGCAATTGTAATCCATCCTATAGAGTCACTGTGAGTCAGAATTGACTTAACAGCAATGAGTTTGGTTTTTTTGTTAGGAACCTCGTGCTAAATTATAAAATTGTTTATTGTGATCTGGTCTACAGACCTAGTGGTCCTTACCTCTCCTTATAGGCTGGCTCTGCCCTGCCTTGGTCTGTATGCAGCATGAGTGTGACTGGAAAAGGGAAGGCCTCTGGCTGGCTCAGTGAGATTTGGACAGATAGATCACTAAAGAAGATTCTGTGTACTCAGGAAGGGTTTGTAGAATCTATATACCAAGGAATTGTCTTATTTCGCGTCCATGGATCCTTGGTATTTTAAAGAGAAATGTTGAGTAAAAGCTATGAAATCATTATTTTCATCTTCCTGCTCAGCCTAATCAAGTGTGTTTTTGGTCTTTGTCATCTCGAGTCCGGACATGGCCTCTGTTAGACAAGGAGAATGTGAATTTGCTACTTTATGGGCATTATTGATGTGGCTTTCTCCCTGATGTCAGACTCTGAGCCAGAATAGAAATAGTCGAGTAGATAAAATACTGCTAATTAGGTTTGCAATCTCATCCTAGAAAAAGGCTACATACCTCATTGCTGAATATCACTATAGACACCTTCATAATACTCCCCTTGGGAAGCTATGTACCTGTGCCAGTGCCTTGTCTACCTTTCAAAGCAATTTTGACACTCTTTTTCTGGAATGGCCATCAGAGCTGTTGTAGATCACCCTTGATGTCCTGAATGTCATCAAAATGTCTTCCTTTCAATATTTCCTTTATCTCTGGGTAAAGAAAAAAGTCATTGGTGCCCAGATCAGGTGAGTAAGGAGGGTGTTCCAGTACAGTGATTTGTTTACTGTCTGAAAGCTCCCTCACAGACAACTATATAATTAAATTTGTGAACTTGCCACCATGTGCAATGGTCATTCCAGAAAGAGTTTCAGAATTGCTTTGAAGGGTGGACTAGGTGCTGGCGTCAGTGCACAGCTTCCCAAGGGGAGTATTGTGGAGGTGACTGTAGTGATATTCAGTAATGAGGTATGTAGCACTTAGAACAATTAAGTTGTGGACTTAATTGTTGGACCTCGTAGTTTGTACCTGAAGCTGGATAAGCCTGTGGATTTTAACTGGAAAAAAGAACAGAGTGAGTCTTGGAGAATAACCTGAAAATATTGAGAGAATGTTAAAAACCCAAGTTGTTAAATATAGTTGAGGAACTCTTTAACGTTTTTTTGTTTGTTTTTCGGTAGGTGAATCTTCCGTGTTTATTTGGATAGAGTGGTTTGGTTGTGTAAAAGCATTGCATTTTAAACCCCACTGTAAGCATGAAAACATGTTTAACTCAAGTGATTGCATGTACTGAATTTGTTATCCGCTTTGAAACAGTCTCATATGCTTAAGTAACATAAGAAGGTTTAAATTAAATCAGAGGTTAAGACAGATAGGCTTAGCTCCTCTTATTACACCACCTGTAATAATTGAAACAGGTTGGCAATCTATTTTAGTAAGTATTAGCTTTCCTTTACCTTTGACTGTACTGTCTGTTTTTAGTTTTAGTAAAGTTCTTAAAAATATTTGATAAAGTTTTCATTGAAAGCCTTTTAGTTTTTTGTTTTCTAAATACTAGTTAATCAATAAATGATTCTTAAACAGCTGGTGAACTTGAGGTCTGGGGCAAGAGTGAGCAGCAGTTCACTTCTCTGTGTCTGTTCTGTCCCTTTCAATCTGATTTTCATGCTGCAGCCACTAAGAGAGCTCAAGGCTAAAGCAGAGAGAAGCTCTCTGCCTGTGGGCCTGTTAGACAGTCAGGTGGGAGGGCCAGGCTGGGGCCTAATTGTGGAGTGCCTTGTGAAGCCCTGGTGGTGTAATGGTTAAGTGCTATGGCTGCTAACCAAAAGCTCAGCAGTTCGAATCTACTGGGCAGTCCTTGGAAACTCTGTGGAGCAGTTCTGCTCTGTCCTATGAACTTGCTGTGAATCATGTTCTACTTGACGGCGCTGGGCTTGGTTTGTTTGGTTTTGGTGCTCCCTGGAAGCTCTGTGGAGCAGTTCTACTCTGTCCTATAGGATTGCTGTGAGTGAGAATTCACTCAGTAGCAGTGGGTTCGGTTTTTGGTTTTAGTTTGAACATTTGCTAAGAATTTGGGGCACTAGTCTGTGAGTTTCTGAGATTTTGTGGCATGATCATAGTGTAGTTTGCAGAATACTGATTTGAAGGTGACAAACTTTTGCCTGAAAGAATTTTAAAAAAGAGTCCTACTTGCACATTTAAAATGTTTCACATACCTTTTTTTTCAGGTTTAAATAGATGCAGAGGCTAGTTTCTAGCTTATTGTAAGTGCTCGTCCTGTTATTGTTGCTGGGAGTGTGTGCAGTAGAACACACACCAGTTCAGCCATTTCTACATATGTAGTTCAGTGATGTTGATTCTTTTTTTTCAGGTCCTACAACTAACCATTGTCACTCCACTTTTGCTCCTTGTTCCTCCCTCGTTAACATAAATGTGCTGCAATCTAAATTTGGTCCCGTATAGAGAATTCTTAAGAGTACAGTGTTCAAAACACATCTTTAGTAGTTAAGCTAAAGTGTTTTTTCTTTTCTTTTTTTTTTTGTTTTTAACTGTGTTTTAGGTGACAGTTTACATAGCAAATTAGTTTCTCATTAAACAGTAAATACATTTAGTGTTTTGTGACATTGGTTGCCATTCCCCCAGTAGGTCAGCAGTCTCCCCTTCTCAACCTTGAGTTCACCATTTCCTTCTGCCTTGTCTTCATTGCTTCTGGGCTGGTGTGCTTATTTAGTTTTGTTTTATTTTACAGGCCTGTTTAATCTTTGGTTGATGAGTGAACCTCAGGAGTGATTTCCATACTGAGTTGAAAGGATGCCTGGGGGTCCTTCTCTCTGGTTTCTTTGGTCTCTGTCAGACCTGTAAGCCTGTTCTTTTTTAGTGAGTTACAGTTTTGTTTTACATTTTTCCCCAGTTCTGTCCAGGACCCTCTGTTGTGATCCTTGTGGGGTAAGTTGATGGTGGTAGTGTGGCATCATTACACTCAGTGTGACAGAGCTGTGGTAGCTTTGATACATTAGTCCTGAGTTAAATTGTTGTTTGGTTTTAAGATGATTTCAATGAGGTTTTTTGATTTAGAGCTTAAGGGTAATCTCAGGACAGTAGTTTCAGGGGTCATATAACCTCCATGGCTTCAGAAAATGTGGGTTCCATGAGAATTTTAAATTCTGTTTTGAATTTACTTTTGTTTGATCAAGATTCTTCTATAGAGTCTTTGATGAAAATGTTCCAAAATTATAGTCAGACACTATCCAATTCTTCTGGTGACTTGGGAAAGGAGGCAGTTGTGTATGTTCATGGAGACAGTTAGTCATGTATTCTGTTTCTTCCTCCTCTTGCTTACTTACCTTCCTCTCTTGCTCCAGATGAATGAAAACTGATTGTCGTACCTTGGAGGACCACTTGTAAGCTCTGAAGACCCCAGGCACTTGGCAGCAGACTAACACTAAACAGATTATTTGGCCATTTAACTGAGACATCCTACAACCATGACTGTAAACTCACAAAACCAAGAAACCAGACTCCATCAGATGTTTGGTTGTACCTGAGCATCCATAGTAGCCCTTCTTTTTTTTGTATATGTAGCAGTCACACAGTTTTTGCCTGTTCAACTTTTTATAGGCATACATCTTACTGACAGCAAATTGTAGTAGTCGACTGTGCAACCCTTCCATTAACGTGACTTTTTCATCAATGTAAACTGAAACTCAGTTCTTCATAAGCTTACATTTTTTCTTTATTTGCATTTTATTCTTACCTAGAATTTGATCTTATGATAGTGTTTTGTCCTGTTTCAGAGACTCTTATTAATCATTGTTTTTCTTTAACAAAATCTGTGTATAAACTTATGTTAAGAAGTACTTCTGAAATGGTGGAATAAGCACCTCTAGAAATATACTTCCATATAAAAGTAATGAACATGCCACCAGAAATGATCAAAATCAACTGTTTTAGAATTCTAGAACTCAATCAAAAGGATTTGAATAATCCTACAAGTGTTTATGTTACCATAAAACTAAGCAGAGTTCTTGCCACCTGCTGCCAGCAGGCAAACTTTGAGATAGAGGTGAGATGAGAACTGAGATGTTTGTATTTGCGTACTGGTAAGTAAGGAGACAGAGAGGATAGGTTTCTCAAAAATCTGTCTCCCTGAAATGGAGACTAACTGAGGTTTTGTAGGGAAAGGGGCTAAGAAGTTATGAGTCCTAAAAATTTGAAAATGTTAATCTTCTTTAGGTGATCACAGTGGTCTCAGATATATTGCACCTTAATTGGAAACTCTGGTGGCTAGTGGATAGGTGTGATAGCTGCTAACCAAAAGGTCAGCAGTTCAGATCTGCCATGTACTCTTTGGAAACCTATATGGAGCAGTTCTGCTCTGTCCTGTAGGGTCGCTGTGAGTTAGAATTTACTCCACAGTCCAAACCAAAACCACGCCCAGTGCCTTCAAGTTGAATCTGACTCACAGTGACCCTGTAGGTTAGAGTAGAACCGCCACATTGAGTTTCCAAGGAGCACCTGGTGTATTTGAACTGCCAGCCTTTTGGCTCCCAGCCATAGCACTTAACCACTACGCTATGTGACAGCAGTAAGTTTTAATTGGTGTTGTGGGCTTAGCGGTGGTCTGGCTGTCATGCAGTCTCCCACAGATTCCTTTGTTTTTCTTTTATGGTCCTTTGATTATCATCGCTTGTTTTCTCACAGTCCTTAAGAGAACATAGATTAATGCTTTAACCTTAAGAGAAACTAAGGAAAACAGTGGACTCATGCTTGGAGATAGCATTAGGAAACAAAATGGTGCAGGTTATGCTCAAGATGTACCCCCTTTTGTTTTACTCTGCTTTTTCCATTTAAGAAAAATAGCTGAATTTCCGTAAGAACAGAAAGCTTTGTGATGTTTTAACTTGCTCTGTTCTCACTCCCTCTCTGTATCTACATGGTAGCTTTGTAAACCACCAGTAGGCACTGGAGAAGGAAGAACATCTTTGTAGCTGCCCGTAAAGCCGCATCTCCTGAGAACTGTCACCTATTGTGACCTGTCCAGAAGCTCCCTAGAAAAGCTTCACTCGTAGTTTGTCTTCATTTGATCTGATGCGGAGGTTGCACATTGTGCTGTTCCTAGGGTATTCTTCACAAAGAACCAGTGACAGTTGTTTAACATTACAACTGCCTAAGGCAGTGATAACCGGTTAAGACAAAGGAGGTAGGCCAGAACACCTAAAAAGAACAGGTTGGGAATGAGATGTCCATAGGGGGCTTTGAAAAGCTTTCGCATTTCACTAGAGCTCTAGAAAACCTCATAGAGTTCTGTTGGTGCAGTGGTTAAGAGCCTGGCTGTTAACCAGAAAATTGGCGCTTTGAATCTACCAGCCATTCCTTGGAAACCTGGGTAGTTTTACTTTGTCTGTAGGCTTGCTATGAGTCAGAACTGACTCAGCGATAATGAGCTTGGTTTTAGAAGACCCATGTACATGGGCAGGGCTTTGCATATGCCCAGAACAGACCTAGAAGGTCATAATTCTCATTGTCACTCACATAAGACTCTGCATAAGCAGAAGGTGAGGGCTGAAGCAAGATTTAAACTATCAGAATGTGTGAAGGTGTGCCCTAGTGTACACGCAGAGCCTCTTACCAAAGGGTGAGAGACTGACTCTTAAGTCATTTAAAAAAATCTGGTTGGCTGGTGTCACTAGCTGATCGCCAAGCTAACAGAGCAGAGACTTCATTGGCTGCCCATGACAAAAAATACAGATTCAACAGAATTAGTCCTGGAAAAATCATGAAACAAAAACAGTAACAGCAAACAGCAACAATAGAACATTATGTGGTGGGAAGTAAATCTGATTTTCATAGGTATAACAGCATCCTATTTAATATGTCCAGTTTCCAAAAGAAAAAAAAAAAATTAAGCCGCACAAAGAAATAGAGAAGTCTGACCTATACACTGGAAAAAAGCAGTCAATAGAAACTGTCCTCAAGAAAGCCCAGAGTTTGAACTTATTATACAGGGATTTTAGGTCAGCCATTATAAATATATTCAAGGAGTTTAAAAAAAGCATATCCAATAAAGTAGAGAGAGAAGTAGAATTTGTGGTTGGCGTCTTGAATTTTGATGCGGGTAGAGGGTGGCCATGCCATAGGCATTGGAAATGTAATTCTGGATAGAGCTTAAAGTAGAGATTTTCTAGTCTTTACTGTGAAGTAGAATGGCAGTGGGTGAATAAGTATGTTACTGGACAAAAGGCTCTAGATTTCATTACCTGCCCCCAAAGCCAGTATCTGAGACAAGGTGTTTGGGTGAGTGATCAAAGACTTGTATTATTATTATTATTACCATTGTCATATTATTAAACCATGTTTGGCAGCAAATAAGCATGGAGGATAGATAACATGTTTGTTCTCCAGGCCTGTCCAGATTGGTCAGGCAGAACCAGAGGTTTTATAGGACAAGCTATGTGTTAGGTGTAGGGTCAGGGAAACAATGAGAGCATTTGGATGGGGCTCCTGTCCAAGAACAGGCTGCATCCGATTAAAAGGTCCAAGAAACTCTCAGTTGTCAGTTCAGGCACAGGGTCCCCATTGGTGCTTTCATTGTCTCCCTCGACTTGGCTCCCCAACTTGTCTGGTACCTAAAGAAGCTGTGAAAAGAAGCAGC
Source organism: Heterohyrax brucei (assembly GCA_028571685.1). Taxonomy (NCBI): domain Eukaryota; kingdom Metazoa; phylum Chordata; class Mammalia; order Hyracoidea; family Procaviidae; genus Heterohyrax; species Heterohyrax brucei. Next base: position 163,537,223 of record CM053144.1, read on the forward strand.
AGAGGTATTTTCTCAGTGGCTCCTGTTGGTTAATGTGTGACTTCCTGGACTAGGTAAGCAAAGCCAAAAATTTTAGGAAAAAAGAAAAAAACACAAGTAAAAAGTCAGTTCTATAAAATAATTAAACCTGGCTGTCTATTTTAATTTTCCCTTTTTAAAATCACCTGCTTTAAGTACAGAGAGAAGAATAGAGCCAAAAGTGATATTCTTATTTTCTTTTAAGAGAATATTTTACTCTTCCAAAGGAGACATTTAAAACCATTTAAATAAAACTTAAAAACCCAACCCACTGCCGTTGAGCCAAATCCGACTCATGGCGACCCTAGAGGCTACAGTAGAACTGCCTCATAGAGTATCCAAGGAGCGCCTGGTGGATTTGAACTGCCGACCTAAAACTTAGGACAGTTTATAAAAATGTGTAGATATATTTGGCTCTTAGTTCAAATCCACCATGTGCTCCTTGAGTGCTCTGGGGGTCAGTTCTACCCTGGCCCCTAGGGTCACCATGAGTTGGATCTGAATCGATGGCACTTGGCTTTTGGCAAAGATTATTTAGGAAGAACAGTGACAGCCATATTGATTGTACTATAGCAGTATACTTACTGCTGTTAAAAAAAACCCCTGTTTTCTTAGTGTGACAGGTCTTTAAAACACAGTACAATTCATCATACTTAAAACAGATATAAGTTACAATTCAGAATAGTTTCTAGTTGCAGAGGCAGTTATTGGCTGTAGAAACAATAAGCCTACTTTAATCACTAATTTTTTGTTATTTTGTCTGCTATATCAGATTGTGGGTTGGTTAAGTGATATGTCTGTTAACCAAAGAGTTGGCAGTTTGAATCTTCCAGGTGCTCCCTGGAAATTAAAGGGAGCAGCTGTACTCTGTTCTGTGGGGTCAATGTGAGTCAGAATCAACTTGATGGCAGTGGATTTGTTTTTTTTTTTTTAAAATACCAGGTTGTGTAAATATAAAGTTCATCATATGTCGCATATTTATAATTCACAATATTTATTATAATTAGATAATCAAGATCCCTCCAGTATAGCTTATAAAGTTTGGTTTATTTTGTAAAACCACACTAAGAATTTTGTAAAGTGGCATTTACAATATGAGAAGCTACTAAAGTAATGTTGCTGGGTTCGTAAAGCACATATAATTCTTTGACGTGCAGGAGACCTTAGGGAGAAGCCCTGCCTCACCTCCAGGTCTTTGTACACTTGGTGACTTCTGCCTCCTCTCCCTCCTCTTCTCTGCTCTGGGAAGCCTTCCTTGACTTTGTCACCTCTAAGTTAAGCATGATGTCTGTGTGCACCTCTAACAACTAACAAAGGAAAACAGTAAATGTGGTTACTACACTGAACACCTAGGGAATGCCCATGGCTTAAAGTTGCAAACACCCACTGATGAGTCCTTTGCCAGCAGTTCCAGCTCTGTGAGCCACAGGGCAGCATGTTAGACAGGATCGAAGGCTTTGGAGCCAGAAGACAGCCTGGAGTCTTGGCTCTGTCCCTTCTGGGTGTGTAATCTTGGGCAGATCACTTAATCTGTCTAAGCCCCCTTTTTCTTACCTGACATATGGGGATAGAATACCTGTGTCATAGGTGAAGCCTAACTGATAAGAGGTGTTTTCAGATGCTCTTTGGCAAGTAGTGCTTGGTAAATGTTAGCTGTTATTAGAGTTGTAGCTGTTGTATCTGAGTTAGTTGGCTCTCTTCCTCAGTGGACTGTAGACTCCATCAGGGCGGGAGACCCTCTCTCTTGCTCACCTTTTGCTTTTTTTACACTGAAATCAGTACTGGGCACATGACAGGTATTCAGGAACACTGGTTGAATCAACTTGATTGATTGATTGGCAACTGGTCATAATTGGCTTATTTTTAGAGACCTATATGTTTTCTTTCTTACGTACTAAGTTCGTGTTTCTTAGAACAAGGTCCTTATCAAATGACAGTTATAAAAATAAATCTTGTGTCTGCCTCAAATCATTGATTTATTAATCACCTCAAAATTTGAAAGCTCTTTCTGCTAAGAAAACTTACTCAGAGACTCGAACATGAAATGATTTTCTGTATGAAGTTTATCTTTATGGTTTGAGTTTTTAAAGTATTTTGGTAATCTAGCTATTATGTGTTTGGCAGAGACTGATATCTCTGGTGTCTACAGTCAAGTATCCAGATTATCCCATGTTTGCATTCTTTATTGTATTGATTTCGGAGGGATTTGTGTGTCAGACCTAGTAAATTGGTGTTAAATTTCCTTATCATCGTATGCAGTAAAAAAAAAAAAAAATTGACCTCAAATCTACAATATTTCCAGGTGAAAAATTTGTCATTTTTGTTATCATTTGCTGTGATGGAAGAAATTTCAGGTTGTCATGTTGTTTATTGGTGCTTCCTTGACTCATTCTACAAGCAGAAATGGAGAAGCTAGAAATGCTGATATCATCATATCTATGCACAAAGTATTAACAATATGTCATGGACTGAATTATGTCCTCCAGAAATTATGTGTATCAGTTTGGCTGGGCCATGTTTCCTGGTATTGTGTTGTAAATCCTGCTTCTATGATGTTAATGAGGGACAAGAGGGACACTTAGTGAGGTGTGCAGGTGAGTCATTCTATAAGCGTGTATTGTGTCTTGAGGAATCTCTTGGGAGACAAAAGGAAAGAAAACCAAGCAGAGAGTTGGGGACCTCCTACTGCCAAAAAAGGAGCACTGTGAGTAGGGTGTGTGCTTTGGACCTGGGCCTTCTGCATCTTGGACGCTCCCAGTCCCGGGCAAGATTGAAGACAAGAACCTTCATCCAGAGCCAACAGAGAAAGCCTTCCCTTGGGGCTGATAACCTGCATTTGTACTTAAGCTACTTTGTGAGGAAATAAGTTTCTCTTTCTTAAAACCATCCATCTGTGGTATTTCTGTTGTAGCAGCACCAGGTAACTAAGACAGAGTTTCTAGTTTCCAAATATTCATTTGTGTATATTTTTTTCTGTAATTTTCTTTTGTTTCACTGTCTGACTCAGAAAAGATGAAGCAAGCCTGCAAGAGTGGCATGCAGCAAAATCCAGTTTCATACCAGAGGAGACGATGCTCACTGAATTTACACTGAAGCCAAGCAGGGAAGAAAGGAATGATTACCCTTTTAGAGACTGCGGTTAGAAATCACAATGGTGGGGGCTCTTTCCTGCAGTGGTTAACACAGAATTGACTGACATTCGGAGAGTGACAGGAGAGGAGCCAACTAACAAAGCAAAGCTAAGTGTCAGTAACACACATTGGACAGAGCTGGTCATTTTTAAACAAAGCCCAAACCAGACGGGGTCACAGTAGACTGTGAGGTCAGACTGTAAGTTCAACTGTTAGCTTGGTTAACAGAACTGTAGCTTCTGTTTGACTACTGGTTTGCGTTTATAATAAATGGAAAGCCCTTGTCTTTTCTACTTTCTGTTTGCAAAAAATATGTAAGACTGTGACAGTCTAATTTCTTACTAAAGAGTATTTTGGATGTTCTCCACTAGAGCAAGTAAAAGTAAAATAAAAGGATTTTGGAGAACATTTTTGTTGTTCATTGTGGAACTCATACCTGTCTTGACTAGACATTTCTGTGTGTGCACATGTACATGTGCCTACAATTATACAGATTAAGAGAATATTTATAGTTACTGTAGATAAACTCATATACATGGGTGTATGTATACTTGATTTAAATCTGTGCCTGTTATAAATGTATTTGTTCTTTTAATTTACATAAGAGTACACGTACATGTGATTAGTTTACCAAATGACTTTCTTACTAAAACAACATTAAGATTGTCAGTGCCATTAATAAAGGCTAAATAAATATGCTAATCTTATTAAATTATTACATTGCTATTGTATAGTAAGCTATCCAAAAAGATTGAATTGGAATCTTAACTGTGAATGGTGATGTCATCTAGGAGTCGGTTTGGATTACATGACCACGTCTTTATTACTTGTCATTTCTTAGTTCCTTTCCCTTTGCTCCCGAAGTAAGGTCTTTGAGACAGACACAGGACTCCCCTTTTATGTTTGCCAGAAATGAATTCCAAGTTGGGTGGGTATGGGAGGAGAAAGGGAGATGAGGAAGGGAAGGGGATGCTGTAGAGAAAAGCCAAGTAGAGACAAGACTGGGCTCACAAGAGGATGGCAGTCTCTCAGAAGAGTCTAAGGTGGATTAGAGCCAAGGAGAGAGGACCCCTTAGAAGACAAGGCAGGGCAGAGTTGAAAGGAATCAGGGCCCAACCCACTGCGTTTGGGTTTCACCAGTGGGTGAGGCAGGAGTGAGGGGGGTCTTGGAGGTGGAGAGAAGTGCATGGGCAGAGGAAAGGAGAATGAGGAGACTGAGTTGGTTGAGTGACAAGAGCCAGCCAAAAATATGTCTTGAGAGAACAGCTGAGAGTAAAACCGGGAGTGATGGGAACAAGCAGAGGCCAAGGTATAACAGAAGGGTGAATAGCAAAGTCTGTGGCTGAGGGAGCCAAGACAGGGAAGATGGGAGACAAACGTGGGATGAGTAGGGTGAGCTGTAGGGTAAGTTAGCTCTGAGAACTGAGATCTTTCGCTGCTTGTGCTTCTAAATTCTTCTCTAAGGAGTGGAGCACAAGGTGTGATTAGGAGGGTGACCAGCTGCTCCTAGAAGGTACTGAGCCTTGGTTCCCAGGGTCAGTGAGCCCCCTCCCCTCACCTTTCACTTCCTGCCGTTCTCTTGCTGACTCTGGAAAATGAGGAGGGAGGGGACCACCTTGGCACCTGTGGAGTACAGAATTTCATGCATGTTGGGCAAAACTGATTGGAAAATTACAAGGTGATGAATGGGTTTTGTTTGATTATTTACACCCTCCTTTTTCTCCTAAATAAAATGGCTTTCAAAACTACAAAAACAACTAACTACAAAAAATACTGTAAGATAAATAAGAGGATATTAGTTATAGGGAAAATACTGCTAGGAAAAAGACTCAAGCGTGTCTTGAGTCATGTACGAGAGGTGGATCACAAATTGGGCTTTTATATTTCTAGTAGGTAATATGCTCTGCAGTGTCCATCAGATCAAAAGAAGCCAGTTACTTAGCTATTTATGACATTTTAAAATACTGAACAATGTCTGTGCCAGTGTCTTAAATACAACGCATGTATCAGGCCTGCTCATGTCATTAAAAGCAGCCTATCCAGGGACTGAAACAGTGTGGTCAGGTATCCAGTTCACTGATAATCTGGCTTAATAGAGTGATAGATGTTGTGTAGCACAGGAGTCGCATACCCACATGGCTACAGGACCAGGCCCATGATGTAAGTCTGTGAATGGGCCTGTGGTGGAGGCATGGCTTCCTGGAGAGTGCATGCTACAGCTAAAAGGCATTCACATTTGTGTTTCCTAACACAAAACCTGTGCTGGCTCAATAAGACCCATTGCAGGCCAAACTACACCACTGGAATTCTGATCTGGAGGAGTGGGCAGACCTCTCATCGAGGAGATCTCTGATGATCTCCTAGATAATAAGTACAGATTGTACTTGTCTTGGAAAAAGTATAACCAGAATGTTCCTTGGAAACAAGGATGGCAAGACTACAACTTACATACTGTGGCATGTTATCAGGAAGGAGCAGTCCCTGGAGGAGGGCATCATGTCTGGTAGAGGGTCACTGGAAAAGAAGAAGACCCTCAATGTGATGGATTAACACTGTAGCTGCAGCAGTGGGCTCACGCGTAGCAATAATTGTGAGTGTCGCACAGGGTCGTGCACTGTTTGTTTCTGTGGTCCATAGTGTTGCTGTGAGTCGGAATTGACTCATTGGCAACTAACTACAAAGACAACAGGAGATCTTTAAAACTTTCTCTCACTTGAGGTTTTGGAAGAAACCAAAGAGCAGTGAGTTGTGGGTTTTTTTCTTTTGACAAGTATCTGATCTGCAGATGAGCCAGGTTGCCATTTAAATGTGCAGCCGTATTCTTTACCTGTGGGACAGACTGGAAAAGAGGTAAAATCATGAGGTCATTGAGGTGGAGGAGGTAAGGGGAGCTGGCCAACTTCGTTCTGGCCCTTGACTTCTAGGTACCATTTTGGGGTCCACCAAGAGAGAAGAAACAAGTCCATCATTCTGGGACACCAAGTTATAACTTTAGGTAGTAAATGGAAATCACATACATAAGATGTGATTAAGGAGTTTTGATTATGGTTTGAATATTTGTCTTGGCAAAGGAGGACGTTGATAACGATAATCAAAATTATGATCTATTTCGTGTTTTTAAAATTAAGCTTGACAGTGTTTTAGAAGATCATTTCCTGCCAAGAGATAATCAGGTCTTGTCTGAGATCTTAAAAAGTGGAATAGTTTCCTAACTGGTTGGTTTCCCTTTGGGTATTTATATACACACACCCATCATCCATCCATCCATGCATCCATCCAAACACTGACATGCACATACTTAATCTGGAGGCCTATTCCCACATTCCCATCTTGTGATACTGTGATGTTTGGTTATGATATTTGGTTTTCAGTGTTCTGAAGCTTTTCTTCAGAGTATGTGCCTAGCATATATGTAGATTGTTTTCAGGGACCCAGCACCCTCGAGGTCCAAACCTTTAAGCATGAGGAAAGTCAGCCTGCTAATTAATTTTCTAGTGCAGTGTGATCCCATTATATGCAAATTTAATTCTGCAAATTTCACCTAATGAGACATGAATAATAATAATAAAAGCCTCACATTATCTACAAAACTTCAAAGGACACGTTTCCCCAAGTTATGCATCAAGTCATCTCAGATTTTCAAAGCTGGCAGGCCAGTTGAATTGTAAAACTGCTTTGTTACCCAGTGGCACTACCTTCTGTTATAAACAGAAATACCTTTTACTAACCTTTGGCAATTTTATAGGAACTGTTTATAGAACTTGTTCAAGGATTTTTGGTGACATTTATGTTTTTATTTTAACTTCCACTGCTGTAATTTAAAATCTTTATTATACCTTTCAAAATGCCAGCAAAGTATGTTGATAGCAATGCTCAAAATCAGTAACACTGCAACTGAAATCAGGCACAATAAAACATAGTGCTATGCCACGCTATTAATTTATGAGATAAACTCAGAAATATTAACAGTAATGCCAGAAATACAACATGATGTCTGCAGATTTATGTGTTTGGACAGTACACTCCCCACATGCTCCCCTTAGACTGTGGGAAAAGCGGTCGTGAATTATGTTAAGTTTTGCAAGAATGTATCGCATGTATAAAATGCCACCAGCTTTAATGGGCCCCCAGTACCTAACCTTGGCTTAGGTTGAAAAATACATATAAGAAGGTACTTATATATGTGACACGAAGGAGAAGAGACTCTTGAAGGTCACCTTTAAAACTAGTCAGCAAATATTTAATGAATTATATGTGCCCTGCTTCATTGCTTGTCGCAGAAGTGTACTTCCTGCACTCTAAGTTTAAAGTCTGAATGGGAAGTCGTGATTGGCAAAAGTAAAAGTTCAGGGAGCAAGCAAGACGTTTGACCTGAGTTGACCTAATACGCCTGCCCTGTGCTGTTGAGAGGGAGGTGGTCTCAAGAGGCATTCCCAGCTAAGAGCGGCAGGCCGCGCGTCTGAGCAGAGAGCATACTGAAGAGATTCAGGGCTGGACTAGCATCACCTCCAGGGCAGGTGGGAAGTGAGGAGACGGTGTGACCCTGTGTGTGGTGAAAGGGTAGATGAGAAGGGGTTAAGTTAACAGTGTAAAGCACCCAACTTCTGGTGGATTCTAGGTAGACCTTGCACTTGGGATTTACCTTTGGGGAAAGGAAGCTGATCACCTCCTGGTTGTAGCCACCCTCTGAACAAGATCAGAGTTCCTCTTTTTATGTCGAGTGATAGGAAGTAATGGAGTCCTGTTGACCCAGTGGTCAAGAGCTCAGGCTGAACCAAAAGGTCTGCAGTTCATATCTACCAGCCGCTCTTTGGAAACCCTGTGGGGCAGTTCTGCTCTGTCCTATGAATCTGAATTGACTTGATGACAGTGGGTTACAGGTTAATATAAAGTGATAGGGCCTTAAACAATAACTGATTGTATTTAAATGGTGCTTACTGTGTGCCAGGCACTGTTTGAACGACTTTGGTAATTTCTGTAAGCCACAAAGCAGACTTTTGAGGTAGGTGCTGTTATTGCGTCCAGTATACAGGTGAGGAAGCAGGCACAGGAGAGTGATTTACCAAAGTTTTAAAACGAATACGTGGCACATCTGAGCATCAAATCCAGGCAGGCTGCCTCAGAATCAGCTCCTCAAGCACCACGTTCAGTTACCTCTCAGGAAGCTGGAGACATGACTGACACTCTTGTCAAAAACTTCCCAGCCCAAGGGGAATGTGTTTCTAGGTGAACAACTTCCTGTAAGGAAAAATAATCAGCAGTATTTTATTAAATAAAGTCTGTTTTTGGCAATTGGATGCAGAAGGAGGGTAGAATAGATGATACTAAATTTGAGGAAGTGAAGGCAGGGGCCTAGGCTCTGCCCTGGCAGAGAAGACTTGGAGGTGCTTAACATCTGGAAGACCTGGTTGGGAGCAAGCGTACTGACTGTCCCCGGGAGTGTACCCCTGCTCTTCCTCACTTCTCCATTCTCTAGTCCCTGGTCACCGGGAGAGTTCTGAATCTGGTCAGGACATTCTGCAACAAAACACTTAATTGGAACACTTAGTATGATTTTGAAAAAGAGGTCTGGTAGTGCAGGCGTTTGTGCTCAGCTGCTAATTGAAAAGTTGGTGGTTGGAACTCACCAGTGGCTTCATGGAAGAAAGATCTAGCAATCTGCTTCTGTAATGATTACAGCCTGGAAAACACTATGGGATAGTTCTACTCTGTCAACATGGGGTTCCTGTGAGTCAAAACCCCACTCTATGGCACTTAACAGCAACATGATTTTGGAAGTACTGATTCAAGAGGATGCATGTGACCACATTCCTACCTTGAGTTTTGCCTGGAAAGGCTTGTATGCCTTCAGAAAAGCCTGTATCTACCCTGACCCTCAGAATGCCCCTACTGCCTGTGAGGTTTGTAACTGTTTTAAGAGGGGTGAAAATGTAATTTTGCAGCTAAAAGCTGTAAATGGCCATGTCTGTGGTGCTCCTCAGTGAGAATGAGTTTGTGAAGGGATCCTGGTCTGTCAGGCAACTAGTATAAATGGCTGCTGTCAGGTTCTCCCCTCCGCCTCGTAATACTTGAGACCAGAGAAGAAGGAGGGATACCAGAGTGGGAGGAAAGTTGGGGATGGAAGACAAACTTTGCTCAGCTGTCTTCAGCCTAGTTATCTATTGTCCGATCTTGAAAATACTTGAGATTTTTTTTCCCCGAGAGTGAGATGACTGATTTTTTTTATACCTGGGTGCGGAGAAATGAAAGCTACACTCTTAAGTGTGAGATGACCAAGCTGTAAAAACAGGCACTGGGGGATTTATACATGGTTTTGAACAGTGCTTTCCCTTATTGTTAGTTGTCACAGCTTAGACTGATGTCCCAAGGGATGTGTGACATGACTCCTCACTGGATGTGGACTTCCTTCTCCCTTTGTGTGCCTTAAAGGGATAGTTGTATCCAATGAATATGTATTACATTTATGCCTTTGTGGAACTGCTGTTCTTAAAAGAGCTGGGGATTTTGTAATTTTAGATACTGTTTTTGGAAGCAGTCAAACAGGCTTCTGTAATAATGCTCATTCGTTATAGTCTTGATTTTGAATGCTACCAGTGCTGTTTTGAAGAGTTATAAACTCTTTTCCTGTTTATTTTGGTTAATTGTAAAACTTAGGGGGTTGAAAAAGAAGCCTGGCATTATTTGTGTATTTCCTTAATACCCGAACAATTCCCGTGTGTCTAAAACGCTGGATAGAAAATCTAGGAAATGGGGCAGTTTCATCTAGTTTGACAGCCAAATACACAGGTGTATGGTTTTGGTAGAATACTTACCAGGCAGCTTGAAAGAGTGAATGTGTGTTTTTATGAAACTCAGCACAGTGCCACTGTGTATATTTGAGGTGAGCAGGGCAGCATTCCGTCCTTGTTATACAGTTGAAGAAACTGCTCAGTGTCAAATATTAGTCTGTTGCAGCAGTGTCACTGGGTGAAACTCCAGGTTCTCAGTACCTGCCCCTAAAAGCCAGTCTTTGAGACAGGTTTCAAAGTGAATGATCAAAAAGAAGTTGATTACTGTGTCCAGCAGACCCAAGAATTCTGCTGGTGGATTCTCTGTATCAGATCCTGCTGAAAGAGTCATCAGGTAATTGGGGTGTATTTATAAGGGAGCAGGGACTGCATGCAAACTGTAAATACAGGTATTGGTGGTGGTGCCAGGGAAACATTGTGATTGATTCGGGGTGAAGAGGGGTATCTGTTTAGGGGGCTTAGGAATCCTTTGAAGATATCAATCAGGAGCAGGGATATGGGCTGCCTTCAGCTGGAGGTCCCGAAAGGCGCCAGGGTCTTTCACTGGCTCCTTTATCTGTTTTGATGTTTATAAAAAGCTGTGAAAAACCACAAAGACATTATTTCTGTGGCTCCTGTCAGTAAAATGTGTGACTTCCCTGCCTGGGCCAGGAATTTTTAAGGCAGGAGAAAAGACAAGTCAATTTTACGAAGAGGATTAAATCTTTGCTGTCTATTTTCACTTCCCTTTTTAAAATTGGGGTGTCTAAAGCATCCCTTCTGTTTCAGCAGTGGCACGCCCAGCCCTCTCTAGTGATTCTCAGCTGTCACTCCAGTGTGGGCAGTGGAAGGGCAATGTTAGGAAGGGAGATGAGTTTAAGCCAAGCCCTGAAAGAAAACACTTCCATGAGGTAGAGTCTGCACCCACCTCCCCTTCCCCCAGCTTCATCCAAAGGCCTGTGTGAGATACAAAGGCATTGTGGGAAGTGCTTCCCTGGGCTCACCCTATTCTGAACTGCCTGCCTCCTTTAGAGCTTCTCCCTTAGGCTGCATTGTGTAATGGGGGAGGTATCTGATGCACCTATTACTTTATATTAAATAACCTGTTGGCTTAGTATTTGTCTTTGAAGCCTGGCCACATCACCACATCAAAGTGGCTGGCATGTAAACAAGTGGGGCTGGCAAGCAGGTGTGGGGCTCTTCCTTGTAGAGTCTTTGAAAGTAACAAAGAAGATAAGATTGGCTGTGATGATTATAGACATCATTACAGGGACAGGGATGTGGGCAGACCTATGCCATGTTCCAAACATGTGTTCTGGTAGAGCTTTAGCATGGTTTACCAGTCTTTCATCTCCAGAGACCTGATACATAGCAAGTGCTCAGTGCTGGTTGAAGGATACTTTTTCAGCCTTCCTGCAAAGATATGTTGTTGTTAGGTGCTGGTAAGTCAATTTGGACTCACTGTGACCCCGTGTATGGCAGGATAAAAACACTGCCTTATCCTGATTCTCACAGTTGTGTTTAATTGAGCCACTGTGTCCGTCCTCTGTTTGAGAGTCTTTTCTTTTTCCCTGATGCTCTGTTGTACCAAGTATGATGGCCTTGTCCAGGGGCTGGTCCCTCCTGATAACACGTCCAGAGCATGTAAGAGGAAGTCTTACTGTCCTCGCTTCCTCTTTTAGTCTACCTTTCTTTACTGTGAAAGAAAATACTTCATAAGGAAATATTATCAAATTAGTCTCAACATTCAAAAATTAATTTTGTATATTGTGACTGTAAAAGTATAGTTATGTCATCCCTGAATTTGATCTCATTAGCCCTGGGTTTATATCATTTTGGTTACTGCCATTACATTCCAGAGACAGTTCCTTTAAAAGCTCTTCCTCTGAAGGATTGGGGAGTAAAGCAACTGAACATTAATTGGCTGATTAACATTTTAAAGGACACAAAAGGTCACTGCACAGGGGACTAGAGGGGACTACAGTTAATTTACTCTGAATTTACAAACCACTTTTACTCTTTTCTGCTTCATTTCAGTATGTTTAAGTCTTTCTGTCTAGGGCTAACTGCTCTCTGTCTTCCTTCCATTCCGCCTGTTGTGATGTGGGTTTGATGCATCAGTGTCATTTTAATGCATCTTTATTCATTAATAGGCTTATGCAAGGCCTGGGCCCAGTGCTGCTAGGAACACAAAGACATGTGAGAATTTTCTTTATCTGAGCTGTTACCCAGGGGAGTACCATGAGGGTCTTAACCCCTTGGGGACTGCTGGGACATAATGGTATCCCAGTCACTTTATGCCTCTGGAGTTCTTTGGGAAGGAGGTATCAAGATTTTAACATGTTTAGCCTCAAGCTGGGAGTCTTTTGAAATATGTGAAACTTAAAACCCCTGAATGCAAGCCTCATTTTTATATAGACTGAGCATTGTCTCAGGTGATACTTCCCTGATATGATTGTTCCAGAACTTTTGACAGATTTGCCTTTGTTTCTGTGAGTTAAGCCTCTTTCGAAACGTTGGTGGTGTAGTAGGTTAAGTGCTGTATCTGCTAACCAAAAGGTTGGCAGTTCAAATCCACTTGGTACTCCTTGGAAACTCTATGGGGCAGTTCTACTCTGACCTATAGAGTGATGGCCATGGATTTGGTTTTTGGTTTGGTAAGCCTCTTTACTGTTTCCCAGTTACTCTGTTTGTGTGAGAATGTACTGATCACTAGAATAAGCTATTGCCAGTCTTCAAGCGATGATAGAGACATTTTGTCCTCTGTGTCTGTCATTGTTTCCATGTGTGACTAGTTCCCTTCTTCTAGCTCTGAACAGAAAGGGGTGCCTTTCCAATAAGGAATAAGGCATCACAGTGTTACTTCTCAGGTGACTTAAACTCTTACAAGTTATTCATACCGTGCACTCATTGTCTGATATTAGGAGGTCTTACTGTGCTTTAGCATCTGGGGTGCATACGGGATCTGAGATGATGGGTACCATTGAGTCCTGTGGAACGTATGTGATCTCAGATAATGAGTATCAAAATCTATAACTCATAGCAGAAATTCTGAATTGATCTTTTAATTACCATGCCTTTCATTAGTGAAAGCACAGAGCATCAACAGAAAAGTCAAAGGAGAAAGGTCACTGAAGGATGTTAAATAAGATTCAGACCAGTCCATGCTGAGGAGACTCAAGATGGAGGGAAACTGGGAGTCCTAGAGAAATTGGTGTGTTACTAGAGTTGGGCTTTAAAAGAGTAGGAGGAAAGGGAGGAGACTGCTATGTGCTGGGCTTTACTGTATACATGCAGCTCTGCAAGCACTCACTTGTCTGTGCCAAGGAATTGGAAGACAGCTACCTAGTCAACTGACTGGAAGAGATCCATATTTGTGACTATTGCCAAGAGAGGTGACCCAACCAAATGTGGAAGTTATTGAACAGTGTCAATAATGTAACATAAAATTATTCTGAAGATCCTTCAAAAGCAGCTGTAGTATGTATCGACAAGGAACTTCAAGAAATTCAAGCTAAATTCAGAAGAGGATGAACAAGGGATATCATTGCTGATGTCAGATGGATCCTGACTGAAAGCAGAGAATACCAGAAAGATGTTTATCTGTATTTTATTGACTTCGCAGAGGCATTTGACTGTGTGGCTCATAGCAGATTATAGATAATATTGAGAAGAATGAAAATTTCAGAACACTTAATTGTGCCCCTGAGTAACCTGCTCATAGATTGAGAGGCACTCATTTGAACAGAGCAAAGGCACACTGCATGGTTTGAAGTCAGAAAAAGTGTGTGTCAAGATTGTATCCTTTGATCTTCCCTATTTCCTTTGTATGGTGAGCAAATAATCTGAGAAGTGGACTATGTGAAGAAGGGGCATCAGCATTAAGGAAGACTCATTAACAACTTGAATTATATGGATGACACAACCTTGCGTGCTGAAAGTGAAGGGGACGTAAAGCACTTACTGTTGAAGATCAGGGATCACAGCCTTCAGCATGGATTGCACCTCCACATCCAGAAAACGGAAATCCTCACAACTGGACTCATAAGCAACGTCATGGTAGAGGGAGAAAACATTGAAGTTCTCAAGGATTTCTTTTTATTTGGATCCACAGCCAACACCCATGGGAGTGGCAGTCAGGAAATGTAAAGCCAGATTACAGATTACACTGAACAAATAGGCTGCAAGAGACCTGTTTAAGTGTTGAAAAACACAGATGTCACCTTGAAGACTGAGGTGCACCTGACCCAAGCCATGCTGTTTTCATTCGCTTCCTACTTGTGAAAGCTGAACAATGTATAAGGAAGACTGAAAACCTTTGCCTTGAATTGTAGTGTGGTAAAGAATAAATAACGAGTATACCGTGGACTGTCAAAAGAATGAACAACTCTGTTCTTGGAAGAGGTGGCACCAGAATGCTCTTTAGAAGCAAGGATGGTGAGATGTCCTCTCACTTTGGACATGTTATCTGAAGGAATTAGTCCCTGGAGAAGGACATCATGCTTAGTAAAGTAGAGGGTTGGTGAGAAAAAGACCTTCAGCGAGACAGACTGACAACAGTGTCTGGAACGAGAAGCTCAAGCACTGCAGTGATTGTGAGCACGTGCAGGACTGGGCAGTGTTTCATTCCGTTGTGCATAGAGTGGCTCAGCAACACCTGATGACACCTAACAACAGCAGTGACCAGTAATCTTGGCATCCTGGCTTATTGACCATTTGTTTATCTTCTTTATAGGAATGTCTGTTTAAATCTTTTGCCCATTTTTTAATTGGGCTGTCTTTCTTTTGGAGTCGCTAGGAATAACTAGCTCTTTAGAGCTCCAGTTGTGCCTTTTTCCAACTTGCTGTGGGATAGAGAATTCCAGCTCAGCGGGTCTAAAATAGAACCAGTTCAAAGGTCTCCTTCCCTTCCAGCCTGCCCCTCCTGTTACCATTGTCCATCAGCATTCTCCCCAGGGGACCCCTACTCACTTCATATTGCACCAGTAGCTCACTCACTGTTACTTGCCTGCTGTGATTACAGCTTCCTCCACCACACCTCCCAGCGGCCTCCAGTCTTATACCCTGCTGCCACTAGGGTGAACTTTCTGAAACAGGACGGACTGAGGGAGCCTACAGCCAGAGATTCCCTTTAGCATCTTGTCTGTAACATATGCCCAAACTCCTGAGTATAGGATATACAGCCTTCTGGATCAAGCCTAGTGATTGTCTATTGGGGATAGTACTGTTCTCTAAAAGCAGAGGGGAGCCTGCTTGAAAACATATGAACATTTGGAGCTACCACAGCAGGGAAGGTGCAGTAGGTGGGTAGTCACAGCTGTGGAGTGCCCAGGATCCAGTGGTGCTAAACTTCCTAAAATACCCTGGACTATTCCGCCCCACAAAGAGTTGTCTAGATATCAGTAAGAAATAAAGAAATTAAAAAATACTAAATTTAACTTTTAGCTTTTTCCCTGAGAAGTAAAAGAGGGGAGTGTTAAGGGTCCCGCCCTGGAGAGTACCTTCAGGAATGAGAGGTAAAAGAGGAACTGAAGGAAAACCTGGAAAATAAAGGTAATAATAACAAAATAGCAGTGGAATGCAAGAGAAACTTTAAGCAGAGTGATCAGCTTTATGGAAAATTGTAGGAAAGTAAGGACGACACTAGTGGGGAAGACAGTCAGTGGTGTTGCTCTTTGTGTTCTTCTTATCCCAGGCATGTGGGTTGTACTGAACCCAGTCCCCACAAAACTGATACCATGAGTTTGGGTCTGTGGCATTGCTTTGGGTCTGCTTCTGTGACCCTGCCTGTGGCTTTTCTGTTGCTGTACCGCGTGCCTTTCAGTCACCTGGTTCTGGTCTCACCTTAGGTCCTTGGACTAGATCAGTTTTTCCATCTCTTGTTTGGACCCACACCCACTTTACTGCACAGTTTCTTTTACAAATGAGTATATTGCAAGCTGTGTTAGAAAGTTTCAACTAATGACAAGCGCAACAGCAAGAACAGTGTTTTTGTGCTGTATTAGCTCAGCAAACATTTATTATTTAGTCCTCACCAAAATATAGGGTAACTACTGTAATTATGTCCATTTTGCCATTGAGGAAATTGAAGATTAAATAGGTGAAATAATTGGTCCACTGTTAAACAGCTAGGACTTAACTCTTACATTGCTGTTGGCCTGAGGGGTATGCCAGCCACTTTTTATGCCTCTGGACCTCAGAGGTAAGGCATTCTTTCACTTTTAATCCACTTAGCATCAAGGTGGGTCCCGTTTGAAATGCATAAAACTCAGCTTGCCAGAGCTGCAGTACCTATGTTGCCAAGGTTGAGTGTTCTATTAGGTGATGCTTCCTAGATGTGTTACTTTTATATAAACTTTTGCCTTTCTTTCCCTTTATTTTGGTGACTTAGAGGCTTGCAAGCATAATTGCAGCTTTCCTGAATGATAGTTTGGGATGGGGTTGTTTCAGTTTTTCTGTGTCATATTTGGGAAACCAGAGGTTCCCCATGTAACCTAGTGGAAAGGTACCAGGAGTAAATTCTCTAGTTCTTAGTAGCATACTGTCTTGCCCCAGATGGGTGGCACAAAGGTGCCACTCACCTCATGGGAGGATTGTATTGCCAGATCCTATTTCTCAAAATTCATATTACCAACTAAAAATTTAAACAGATTTAGTAAACATGCATCCCAATACTGAAAACACATGCCATCAAGAGAAAAAAATCCAATAATGGAAGGGTTTTAGCATGTTATCTGTTTGAGAGCTTTGCTCTTCAGCCACAAACAAAGCCCTCGCAGGATAGCTCTTGAGTTTGCTGACCAGAACATCAGCAGCTTGAATCTTGACATTCTTTCCCTTTTTCTGTTCCTCCCAGAAGCCCCTTGTGCCACACCACTGATCTGCAGCTTCGGGCGACTGGTTGACCTGGAGAAGGATGACTACCAGAAGGTGGTGTGTAACAACGAGCACTGCCCGTACAGCAGCTGGATGCACCTGCAGTGTTTCTATGAGTGGGAGAGCAGCATCCTGGTCCAGTTCAACTGCATCGGCCGGGCGCGCAGCTGGAACGAGAAGCAGTGCCGCCAGAACATGTGGACGAAGAAGGGCTACGACCTGGCCTTCCGCTTCTGCTCCTGCCGCTGTGGACAGGGCCACTTGAAGAAGGACACAGACTGGTACCAGGTGAAGCGGATGCAGGATGAGAAGAAGAAGAAGTCTGGGTCTGAGAAGAACACAGGGAAACCCTCGAGTGAGGCTGCAGAGGAGGTGAAAAAGTGCAGGCCACAAAACAAACCCCCAAAAGCCCTGAACCATGATCTCCCCCGACGGCATTCCATGGACCGGCAGAACTCCCAGGAGAAAGCAGTCAGCACCGCGGCCTACGGTGCCCGCTCCCCATGTGCCTCCCCTGGCCAGTCCCCACCCACAGGCTACTCCATCCTCTCCCCTGCCCACTTCAGTGGTCCCCGCTCCTCCAGATACCTTGGGGAATTCCTGAAGAATGCCATACACCTTGAGCCTCACAAAAAAGCCATGGCTGGGGGCCACGTTTTTAGAAATGCCCACTTCGATTACAGTCCCGCCGGCTTGTCGGTCCACAGGGGAGGACACTTTGATGCTCCTGTCCAGTTCCTGCGGCGGCTCGACCTGTCCGAGCTGCTGACGCACATCCCCAGGCATAAGCTGAACACTTTCCACGTGCGCATGGAGGACGATGCCCAGGTGGGCCAGGGCGAGGATCTGCGCAAGTTCATCCTCGCGGCCCTCAGTGCCAGCCATAGAAATGTTGTAAACTGTGCCCTGTGCCACCGAGCACTCCCGGTGTTCGAACAGTTCCCACTGGTGGATGGAACTCTGTTCCTAAGCCCATCGAGACATGATGAGATTGAATATGACGTTCCTTGTCACCTTCAAGGTATAGGTGTTCATTCACCTTGCCTGCATTTTATTTGTTAGACCCTAAATGCAAACACGATGGAATTACTTTGCACTGGCTTCGTTTGTTTTAGCTGCTGCTGCTGCTGTTTTGTTCTAGGCAGGTGCTGGGTCACCTTTGCTTATTTCAGTGTCTCCCAGTGGTGGGGTGGTAGCAATGGCAGTACTGATTTTTGTTTCTGTTTTTATTTTTTGAAGCTGATCACGTACCAAGCACAGCTATTTTTGTGGGTAATTTCATGTTTTTGTTTTGCCATAATTTGAAGAGAAGATTGCTGGTATGTACTTTTTTATAATTGGGAGAATATTTAGAGAATGAATTGCACGATTATGTCACTTGCTGTGAAATAGTAGCCTTTGAAACTTAAAGCATGCAGGAAGCCGTGTGTGCTTTTGATCCATGTAGGGATAACAGAGTGGGAGGGAAAGAAGGGGTTAGAGAGGACCATTGTGCTTTTAGATTAGTTGGATTGATTTTGAAATTTACAAAAAGTGAGAACATATTGGTAACAGCAAAAGAAAAAGGAGGCATTACTGAAAGCTGAGAAAGTACCCTGACTGTGTAGAGGAGTGAGGTGGGGTGGGAGTCCAGTGCTTCCTTGCTGTTCCTGTGGGTAGCAAGCCAGGACTTGGGTTCATTTTAGCCGTGATTGGATGACAGGGAGTTGGTTATATAAGTGAACAGTCTGTCAATTCATATAAAAGTATTGAACTTACATGAGATGGGGTGTATGATATACAGCATGTTGATAACCTTGAAAGGTTAAATAGTGCCAACAAAATCGGTAGTAGAAGTGATAATATCCCACTATCTTCTTCTTATCACCCTGTGTTGTCTGAGTCTCCAAATCCAAACACACTTTCAAATCTTAGTTGCTTTTTTGGAGTTTTACCATCGTAATGTAAAGTACCACTGTCTTCATTCTCCAATTTTAGATACTACCTGTTGACTTTTAGGGTAGATGACTGAGCTTTTATTTTTAGCATCACCCCCCCACCCTGACCCATGCGTAGGATCATGTGTCACAACTGTTGGTTACATTCCTGAAGCTTTTTATATTGCGATTAAACATTTAGTGCTGATCCAAGCAGTCTAGGTCGATTTCCTGTGAGGAGTACTGTATTTCCATTCTGAGACAACTTGTGTTTTTACTAGGTTTGGTAGTCATTCCACATTTTCATGTGCTTAGCTCTTCTTTGAAACTTGGGCAGATAGATTCCTTTCACTCTTTGGAAGTTCTTGAAACCATCTCTTAAAAAAAATTTCCACTTACCTGTCAAACCTTTCATTCTTTTCTTACTGTGTTTCAGGTGAGTGTTTTAGTCACATGGTGCTGCTCTAATAGAAATACCACGAGTGGATGGGTTTAACAAAGAAACAGTTTATTCTTACATTGTCCCTTAGACCGCAAGTCCAAATTCAGGGTGCCCGCTCCAGGGGAAGGCTTTCTGCTGTCGACCCTGAAGGAAGGTCCTTGTGTGGCCTCAGTCTTTGCTCAGGGTGCATCTCGGCACAGGAACCTCAGGGCTGAAGGACACACTCGACTAGTGCTGCTTTCTTGGTGGTATGAGGTTCCCAGATCTACCTGCTTCCCTTTCCTTTTATCTTAGTGAGGGTGTTACAGTCCCACCCTAATCCTCTTAAACAACAATCCGGTCTGTTAACCACAGGCAGAGATTAGGATTTGCAGCTTCAGAAAATCACAAAGTGGAAGGCAGACATATAATACTGGCCCAGTTAAAAGTTTCTGTGCAGTTTTTGGGGGGATACAATTCATTCCATGACAGAGTTTACACAGGAAATTAGTTTCTCATTAAACAATACATACATTGTTTTGTGACCTGTGTTGGCAGCTCTGTAACCTTGATCTTGGGTTCCTCATTTCCATTTGTCCAGATTTCCTGCCCCCTTTTTACTTTCTTGTCCTTTTAGTGCCCATGTAGTCTCATATATATGATTGGACTATGTCATTGTGTCATAGGCCTGTGTCCTGTTGGAAGGATGAACCTCAGGAGTGACTTCAGTACTGAGTTAAGAGACTGTCCTGAGGCCCTGGTCAGACATTTGATGAAATTTTGTCCCCTGAGATTTTTCTCTTGGAGCCTTGCATCTTCATGCTCCTGTCTGTCCTGGTACACTTACGACCGGCGATGCCGCATGGCTGTCTTTCTAGGAATTTCTTCAGGTCTTTTTAAAAACCTTTTGTGTCCTGGATCCCATATTTTCTTTTTTCTTGGATTGTTCTCTGATCTTGTTGGAGAGCATCTCTCGGAGACTTGCTGAGAAAGGTTGCATTTGAATAGATGTTTTAAGACTTTGAAAGTCTGAGAATATCTTGATTATATCTTCATACTTGATTACCATTTGTCTGATTATAGTCATCAAAGTTAAATATTATTCCTTTGGAATTTTGAGGGTGTTTCTTTACTGTCTTCTGACTTCTGATGTTGATGTTGAGAATTCTAATATTGTTCCTGATTTAAGTCTTTTTCTGCTCCCTACCTTGAAGGTTTTAGTATCATTTATTTATTCCTGTTATTCTAAAGTTTCACCATGATAGGTCTTTTACTTTTGCCATTCATTGTACTAGGTGTTGACTTGGTTCCTTGATTTTGTAAACTTACCTTCTTCAGTTGGGGAAATTTTTTTTTTGTATTGTTTCTTTGATAATTTCGTGCTCTCCTTGTCTACTCCTGTCTCCCTATTCTGGAATGCTGATTAATCAGGTATTAGATCTTTCAGTGTGATCCTTTATGGAGCACCTTTTTATATTTTTTTTATTGTGATTGTGACAGTTTACAGTCCAAGTCAATTTTCCGTATAAAACCCTGAGCACCCTGCTCTCCTTACCCTGTGGCAGCACACTGTTCTTTTCCACTCTTCCACTATCTGCTCAACCAACACTTGTCCCTTCTCTTCACCTTTTTCTCTCCCCTCTAAAAAGAAACCAGTAGGACTGCCTCACATATATCTATTAAACCCTAAAGTACATACACCACCTGCATCACTCAGTGTCCACAAATCCAGTCCATTCTTTAAAGTGTTGGCCTCAGTACTGGTTTCAGGTTAGGCAAGCAGCAAGTCGAGGGGCTGTGTTCCCAGGGGACCCTCCAGGCTGTCGAACAACCAATTCTGGACTTTTAATAGTGTTCTAGATCTGCACACCCCTTTTTCTCATGCTGTGTCGAGGACTCCGCCTTGTGTTCTGTCAGGGCTGTCTTTGGTAGTTGGCCAGGCACCATCTGGTTCTTCTGGTCTCGTGCTGGTATAGGTTCCCAGTCATGGGTCCTTCTGTCTCATGAGCTCATTTTTCATCATGTCTTTGATGTTCTCAGTTGTCTGCTCCAGGTGGGGTGGCACCAATTGTTGTGCCTCACATGACAGCTTGCTGGCTTTTAAGACCCCACGCACCACTCACCAATATAGGGTGCACAAGACTCTTAGCAAAACACTGGTTGTACCAATTGACCTCAATGTGCCGTGAAAACGTGGTTGTCAGACCTCTGTCCTTGCTAAATCTGTCTTTTGAAATGTTGGGTTGAATTTAGAAAACCTTTCAGCTTATGGTGTAGGCAGTTATGCTGACCTGTCTTCTACTGGGTGTTGTCACTCCTTTCACTGTCAACTAATTCCTGTCAACTAATATATGGAAGCCCTGGTGGCATCGTGGTTAAGTGCTTTGTCTGCTGACTGAAAGGTGGGCTGTTCAAATCCACCAAGGCACTCCTTAGAAACTCTACATGGCAGTTTTACTGTGTCCTGTAGGGTCATGAGTTGGAATTGACTCAGTGGCAGTGGGTGGTGGGTGGTATCTAATTTGTGCTTAACCCTCTCCCTCCCTACTCACCCTAGTAACAATCAAAGAGTATTTTCTCCTGTGCATGAGTCTTGTCTTAAGTCCTGACAGTAGTGATCCTTTCGCAGCTGACTGATTTCACTCAGCATAATGTCTTCCAGTTGATTGCAGGTTAAGAAATGTTTCGTAAAATCAGCATGATTTTGTCATCTTGTCCTCTTGTCATTGCATAGTGTTCCATTGTGTATGTGTATGTCATAGTTTATGTATCCCTTCATCTACTGAGGGGCACCTAGGTTGATGCCATCTTTTCTTTATGGGCCATCCTTCTGGAACATACATTTTTAGCCCTGTTGTTTGTCTTTATTCTTCTTTCTGAACACTTCTTTGACTTTATTTACCAGTATATTCACTAAGTTTAAATTTTCTGTCCTCGCCTTTTTTATTTCTAAGAGTTATTTTTAATACTCTTGTTTCATAGTATGATTTCTTGTTTATCATTCTGGGCAGAGGAAGCGAGCTGGAGTTTTGCAGGGAGTAGTTTTATGATCTGTTTTGTAAGACTTAATACTTTATGTCTAAAGCATTCATGGTAAAACAAACCACTCTAAAATGTAGTGGCTTAGTGAAGCAATGATTTATGATTTCTCACAATTCTGTGGGTTGGTTGTGTGACTGTTCTGATCCAGGCCTTCACATCTGGGATTGTATTGTTAGGATGGCCTCACACATGTCTAGCAGAGGGCAGGCTGGTGGTTAGGGCACTCAGCTAGAATGGCTGAGCTCTGCTTCATGTAGTCTGTCATCAGCCAGTGAGCTAGTTCTGGCTTTCTCATCTGGTGTTCTCAAGCCAGCTTTGAGGACGGTGAAAGAAGAAATTGCAAAGTCTCTGGAGTCTTAAACTTGGAACTGCTAACATCACTTCTGTCCCATTCTATTCATCATTCATGGCTAATCTAGATTCTAGGGGAATAGAAATAGATTGACTCTTGATGGGAGGAAACCTTGATGGCTTAGTGGTTAAGAGCTGTGGCTGTTAGCCAAAAGTTCAGTAGTTCATATCTGCTCCCTGGAGAGCCCATGGGGCAGCTCTGCTGTATCCTTTTGGGTTGCTATGAGTCAGAATTGACTCGACGGTAGTGGGTTCTTTGTGGAAAGAGTTGCATAGAATTTATGGTTATTTATAATTTACGCCACTTCACTGGTTCCCTTTCTGCCCCTCATCCTACTTTCCTCTGTGCTTATTGGACAGTTTCAGAGCTTAACTATTTACCATTCTTCCATCTACTTTTAGACCTTATGTATCTTGGCTCAGAGTTGCAGGTTCCTAATAGGTTCATGGTGGATGAAATTTGTATTTTACTGTTTGTGCTTTGTAGTGCTTGAGTGGGGAGGGTGGCTAATTTTAGAGAGAAAAGTGGATGGATACATCCTTACTATCTTAAAACTCAAAATATTCTTTACGAAAATGAATGAGAGTACATGAGTGCAGGGTGTGTGAGACTAGTGTTCTTTTTCTGTTCATGTTGGACAAATGCTTTTCATTTAACCCTTCTATCCATCAAGCAGTACTTATGGATTTCATGTGCTAGTTGTAGAGTTCACAGCAAGAAAAAGATCATTCTTTACTGTTCATTTAGCCTTAAGATATAAAACGCTTTTATATAAATGTAACTTAACTCTGCCAGGCTTAAGTAATTAGTACCATATGTGGAATTAGTCCCATGTGGATATCATTTGTATCCTGTAATTTCCAAGAAGAAAGGGGTGTCTTTGGCCTGGAATATTCAAAAGAGGCAGATTTGATAGCAGAGGGCCTAAGTCATGTTACATGCTTGTTGATGGGGAGAGATGGTAGCAGCAGAAAAGGAATGGTTCTCAGAAGGGCCAGGCTGGGATCAGGAGACAGCAAGTGAACTGAAACTCCTGCGTTAGAGTGGAAAATCAGTAGGAGAGGTGGAGCACAGATTATGGAGGCCTTTCAAGCTATGATACAGAGCTTTTTCCTTGTCTTTTATGAAATGTTTTAATTTTGGTGAAGACATACACAGCATAACATACATTCCATCAATTTCTGCATGTACAATTCAGCAACATTGGTTACATTCTTCCCAGTCTGTCACCGGTTTTGTTTTTCTGTCTGTCACCTGAATTGTTTTTCACCCCCATTGACTTAGACCCACTGCCTCTAAACCTGTCATGTGCTTTAGATTTACTGTTGGTAATTTGATCTTGTATTGGTAATTGTTGAAAAGGGTGCAATTCTCATGACGAACACTGTTTTCTAGTTTAGTTAAACACTTTTTTAAATTTAGGCACAATTATGAGAGATACTTTTGGTTGATGGTTTGAAGATTTTCTCAAAGTGATAGATGCGGAGATTACTTCTGTTTCAGGAAATCTAGTAAGTCTGGATTCCATAAGGATTTGAAATTCCATTCTACATGTTTTCCCTATTTAATTAGGATTCATCTCTTGATTCCTTGATTGAAGCATTCAGTGATGGTAGCCAGACATCATCAAGTCCTGTCTCATGATTAAAGAGATAGTTGTTCATGGAGGCAGTTAGACTTGGAGTCTAGTTTCTTGCCAGGTTTCTGGGTCTCCTCCTTCATGTGCAGCTTCAGGGGAAGAGAGACCAGTTGTTGTATCTTGGAGACTGCTGGCAAGTTTTTCATTCTAAGCAGCTACTCACCACACTAGGGAGCTGGACAGTAGCTTTATCAACAGTGCTAAGCCAACTGATTGGAAAGTCCCACAAAGCCAGGACTCTAAACCTTCAGACCAAGAGAACTAATCTCATGAAGTATTTGGACTTAGTAGTTAAGTAGCATCAGCAACTTAGCCTCTCTTTTTGGGGAAAGGGTTGGTTCTTGTTGTAAAATTATGTATTACATAGTATTTGGCATATTCCCCTTTTTCTCCTGTACAACTTAATGGTATCAGTTACAGTTACCAAGTTGTGCAACTATTAAAATTGTTAAAGCAGAGGATCAAAGTAGCTTGAAGGGGATAGAATCTAGAGAAGCTGAACCTTTCCCTCTAGTCTAGATGTGAGGAGACAGCGGGCTTTTGGGGTAGTAACAGTGTGAATTAAGATATCTACCAGATACTATTTTAAAAGGAAGATTCTGGTTTGGGGGACAACTGTGGAGGACGAAGAGTCATCATTGGCTCAGTGGGGCTCTGGAGCAGAGAAATGGCACTGTCAGTGACAGGAGTAGAGAAGGGTTTTATGGTAAAGAAGATGGTTTTTTGTATGTACACCTACTTATTTAATAGCTAATTATCCAAATTTCACATGTACAACAACAATAAAAAATCTACTATCCAACTATTTTGCACATTAACAATGTACGTGTGGCAGTAATGATTGCTGAGGTGCAAGGTGAGAGTAACACTGACTTGGGTGGTTAGGGTTGTGTGTCGACTCACCTGGGTTGTGATTCTCAGTGTTCTGGCACTTGTGTAACGGTACAGTTCTGTAGTTGTGTAATAATGTAGTCATCCTCCATTTTGTGATCTGGTGTCGTCATCCTCCACTTCCACATAATGCCAATTTTCATGTAATGACCTGGTTCTGAAACCTAATAATGTTGGTGAGTGATAGGTGGGTATACTGAGTATTAAGTGATGATCTGACTTTCAAATGGAGATGTCTGGTGAGTGCTATTAGAAATAAACTTTTGGTTTGAATGCCAAGGAATATTGAATGGGGATAGAATGAGAAAGAAAAAGATTATATGACAGAGGCCGAGACCAAATCTTGACAGCATCTGTCAGGGAGTGGATGGACGGAGAAGTGAAAAGTAAGTAATCTTGAGTTGTTAGTATGTGTGTGTACATACATACATGCACATACACACAAACATATATATAGCAGAGCAGTGTTAGGATTCTATTTGTAAGGATTTTGAGAAGTTTAACTACTAAAAAATTTCCTGAAGATCAGGGTGTTTTATCAGTGTCAGAGAAATCAGTGCTAGAGTTGAGGCCTTGGCCATGTGTCTCTGTTCTTATTGCCACATCTCGCTGTAGTCTTGTGTAATTTTATTTATAGCAAGGCCAGTGTAAAACAGGATTCCAGAGTCTGCCGCTGATTATATGCTGCTGAAATCACCTGTATGTGCAGTGGTGGATCGTGTGGATTGTTGCCCCCTTGCTCTGCCTTTTCGTCCTCAGTGCCCTCCCCTTCCACTCCAGGCTCGGTTTTCTGATCCTTCCTTTGAGAATATATTCTTATTTGGTTTTAATGGATTAAGATGGGTGTAATTAGAAAGTTGTCATTGGGTTTCACCACTCTGAACCTCATGAAATTGTTCTCTCTGAAGTCTGCATCTGTATTTGAACTCTCAACTAGAGCATTTAGAAATGTGAGGTTGTCTGTACTTATCCACTACATGAGAGAAACTGAAATAAATCTAGAGACTCAATCTAGGACAGGAGGCCTACTGAGTTTACCTGGAAGCTAAGAGTCAGAAAGACATGCATTTAAGTCAGGGCTTTGCCACTTTCTACTTCTGTGAACTTTGACAAGTTACTTGTACTCTCCAAGTTCAGTTCCTCCTGTCTAAAGTAGGAATAACAGCAGCGTTGTGTGGGTTCAGTGAAATGGTTCAGGGCGGGCTTGTAGCACAGTGCCAGACCCTTGGCAAGTGCTCTGTAAAGGATATCTGTCATCATTATCATCACTACTGTCATTGTCAACACCTGACCTTGGTGGCTGCTTCTGCCCCCACTTCCTCACAGCTACCTGTGTCTCTTTGAATCTTTGAAAACTGCAGTGAGTAAGTTCAAGAGGAGAATGGAGCCAGAGTGCCCCAGGGCAGAGGTGGGCAGTATTGCCAATAAGTTCTTGTCAGTCCTTAGAATTTGGCATAGAGACCCCCCAGATTGTAAACTCTTTGGCTATTAACATGCCCCATCCATTCATCCAACATACACTTAGAGAGTGCTTTCCACATTCCAGACATTGTGCTAGACACTGAGGTTACCGGGGTGACTGAGACGTGGTTCCTTCCCTCAAGGAGGGAGAGAGAGTCGTGAGCAAATGCAAGAAGAGATTGCCCTGTGAGTACCCCATTTCTGTCTCCAACAGATGAGGAATGGACTGGTCCTTACCACTGACAGGTGAAGACTCGTAGTCATCAGTCAGACAACACTGAGTGCACAGCCTGAGTCAGGCTACATGGGAGTATATGTTCTCCTGATGCTGGATTTCAATACAGCACAGCTCTGTGGTTCCCATGTAGAGAACAGCTTTGATGCTGTAACACATGACCCAGGCCAGTCATGGACATTCTGACTCTTCTCTGTTTGAACCCTAGTTCTTCCACATGTTGTAACACCTTTCCTGATAAGCATTAAGATGTTGATAAATATTGGAGGAATGAGGTGGAGGTACTTGGTGACTTTTTTAAGAGCCCAGTAAATAACAAGACATTGAACTCATTTTATAAAACCACTTACAAGTAAGATGTAATTCTGGTTCTTAAATTAGATGTGCTGGTGGCTGAGCAATTTAGGGGACAAGGGCGGTTAACATAGTAATTTTGGCTGTAGGGTAATTCTGGGCTATCGATACTACGACAGACTCTTGCCTTTTTTATGGTGGGGCTTGTCAGAATAGAGCTCAGAAGCCCCTCCTCCTCCTTCTAGAGCTTAGTTCTCCAGTGGCTAGTGGACCGTTTGTCCACCACACTTACTGTACGCTCATGTAGTCAGGGAGTGAGAGCCCATGACTGAAGACCAGTGTTGGTTCACGTGCTACATGTTACACCTAGACGTATGTGCTGCAAGTCTCATTATTGGAGTGTGGTTTTGAACATATGTGGCTTGGTCATTTGAATTTGTATGTTCATACTGTAAACCTAACAGCAATTTTATGAAAAGTGAATTGAAGTATTTAATAATAGTTGAACTGAAAATATATGTCCTGTTGACAGTAGCAGTTCATCATTATTTTAAAAGGATAGCTTGGGGATATGTGGCAGCTGTCTATTTTGATGTTTATACTTTCCCAAATGGTAAATCATGTGCTTGTAACTGATAGGGCGTTTTCTGTCCCCTTGGGAGACAAACCCTGGTTTCCATGGCAGCCCCTCTCAGCATTGTGTCTTCTGTGCACAGGGCGACTCATGCACCTGTACGCGGTGTGTGTAGACTGCCTGGAAGGTGTGCACAAGATCATCTGCATCAAGTGTAAGTCACGGTGGGATGGCAGCTGGCACCAGTTGGGCACCATGTACACCTACGACATCCTGGCCGCCTCGCCCTGCTGTCAGGTTGGTATTACTCTACTGAGAGAGTGCTAGGTGAAAACAGGGGTCTGACCCCCCCAAATCAAGAGAGTTAGAGGCTGTGGGGACCTGGAGAAAATGCTTCAGGAAGTGAAGGAGTAATTCCGTATGTAACGGTGAGCAGTCAGACCTCCCTCAAGACCAGGAGAGCTGGCTGATTTAACACCGCGAGGCAGCCAGACCAGTCGCCCTTGAGTCAGTTCTGAGCCGGGGCACCCCATGTGTTGCAGGGTAGAACCGTGTGCCATGTAAAGCTTTCAGTGGCTGTGGTCTTTGAGAAGGGGATCACCAGGACGTTCTTCTGAGGTGCCTCTGAGCGGACTCAAACAGTAGTCAGACGCCAAACCATTTGTGCCATCCAGGGACTCCTATGTAGTTGTTGAAAGGCGTACTGCAGAATAATGTATACGTTATACAAAAAATAGTCCTCGTGTATTCACTGAAAACAGCCAGTTAGAAAATGGCATTATAGTAATGCTTTCCTTTTTAAAACAGTGAAGGTGAAGGATGTGCAGGCCTGTTAGCAGAGGTGGTCTCTGGGTGGGTGGTGGGATGCTGAGTGATTAGTCTTCCTCTGCTTGCTGATGTTTTCTAATATTTTCTATAATGATTGTGCATTAAATTTCTAATAAGAAACAGTTGTTTGAAAGGAAGTATCAAGTTTCACTTTCTTTAGTAGCCATAATTTTCCTTTTGTCTCTCTGTGGGATGGTGTGGTTAATTACAGTGGGGCTGCCTGCCTGGCCAGGTATTTACCGTTGATGGGAAACATTTGTAACCCTTAACGCACTGCTGACAAGAGGTATTTTCTGATGCCGTCAGAGCACTTGAGATTTAGCTGCCATTGTGGAAGGAGAAAAATGCTAACATAAAAATATATTAGGTAAGCTCATGGACATGTAAGACAATCCTTGGAAGAATCTTGGGTTATTTCAGGGTGCATGAGGGGGGAGAAAGCCCTTGTTTTAATTTCCTGATACTTATGGGTGGGAGAGGAATTGCATTTGCCTTTCAGTGTCCCATCTGGCTTTTAGTTTAAATAACTGGTGAATGCTTTATTAGTTACTACCTGGAGTCCTTAGGCATCCAAACAGTGAAGCCCCTGACTGCTAGCTGAGACACCCATCCATGAGTGTCTCAGAAGAAAGGCCTGGCCATCACAGGCCTTGAAAACCCTGTAAGCTGTCAGTCACCCTTTTAGTTAGTAGTCGGGCGCTAAACCATTTGTGCCATCCAGGGACTCCTGTGTAGTTGTTAACAGTGATATTGCAGAATAATGTATATGTTATACAGAAAATAGTCCTCTGCACGCACGGCATTGCCATGAGACAGAAACAACTTCACAGCAGCTAGAAGTAACAGCCACTCTACTGCATACTTCTGTGTCTTCCACAGAGTTTGACTTTGGAAAAGAGAATGCCTTTACTATTACCACTTTATTCAGAAGATAAAATATGTCTTTTCAATTAAAAAATAGACTATTGTTGACATTTTAGCTATACTTTATAGTAATGCTTCCCAGAAGAGTGATATGGTCATAAGAGACGAAGCAGCCACTGCAGATCGTATTGATTACTTTTACACTGTTCTAATGCCTTGAATACATTTCTGTTTTTAAACGTCCCTTGGTATTGAGATACTACATTCTTTCCATTATGCACGAGCATTTCGTAATAGTCACCGCCTTCATACCAGCTCTGAAAATGAGGGCAACAGTAGGAATGGTTCTCTTTCTCCACATACACACCTGCAGAGGTGCATCTTGCAAAGAAATAAGGAAGCGAAGTGCAAGAATGGGGGGATGCTAAAGCTGGAAATTATCCAAGAGGCCTAGCCTTGCCTCTCATTTTACACACAACAGAGGCCTAAAGAACCTGGATGTTTTACCCACATATCTGGATGTGTCACAGCCAGGACTCAAGCCCAGTTCCTGACCTGGTGTTCTTTCTGCTGCCCTACTCAGAGACAGTAGCATAATTTCTAAATCTCTGGGGAGAAAATGGCAGAATGACATCCTGCAGCACACAGCACATTGGCACTCACTGTGTGTTTCTACAAGCCCGGGCCTTTAGTCCCTGGGCCCTTGACTACAGTGGAAAATATGTTTGATCACTGTTAGGTCATTTTTATTTAAAAAAAAATCATATTCACTGTGAAGATATAAACATTATACAGTGCTGAGGAATCGAGGGAGGTCTTCCAGTAAAACTTTGAACCAAAGATGTTATTAGGTGCCTTTGAGTTGGTTCCAGTTCATGGTGACCCTATGTATAACAGAATGGAACACTGCCTGGTCTTGCACGATGTCCACAACTGTTTTTATGCTCAGGCCCATCACAGCCACTGTGTCAGTAGGTCTTGTTGAGGGTCTTCCTCTTTTTCGCTGACCCTCCACTCTACCAAGCATGATATTCTTCCCCGGGGGTTGATCCCTCCGACAACATTTCCAAAATATGAGAGATGCAGTCTCACCATCTTTGCTTCCAAGGAGCTCTCTGGTTGTACCTCTTCCAGAACAGGTATGTTTGTATCTTTTGGCAGTCCGTCGTATATGCAGTATGTTTCTTCAGCACCTCAGTTCAAGAGGTGTCAATAATTCTTCTGTCTTTCTTACTCCTTGTCAACTTTCACATGCGTATGATACAACTGAAAATTCCCTGGCTTAGTTCAGGCACCTTAGTCTTCAAGGTGGCATTTTTATTTTTCAGTACTTTAAAAGAGTTCCTTTGTAGCAGATTTTCCCAGTGCAGTTTGTCTCGATTTGACTGCTGCTTCCGTGGTTATTGAGTGTGGACCCAAGTAAAGTGAAATCCTTGACAACCTCAATCCTTTCTCTGTTTATCATGATGTTGCTTACTGATCCAATTGTGAGGATTTTTATTTTTCTGCTGCTGAGGGGCAATCCATATTGAAGGCTATGGTCTTTGATCTTCATCAGTAAGTGTTTCAAATCTTCTTCACTTTCAGCAAGCCAGGTTGTGTTATTTGTGTAACACAGTTTGTTAATGAGCCTTCCTCCAATTCTGTTGCCTCATTCTTCTTCATATACTCCAGCTTCTCAGATTATTTGTTCGGCATACAGAATGAAAAGGTATGGTGAAAGGATACAACCCTGATGCACACCTTTCCTGACTTTAAACCACACGGTATCCTCTTGTTCAGTTTGCACAACTGCCTCTCAATCTATGTACAGAGTCCTTAAGGACATAATAAAGTGTTGTGGAATTCCTATTCTCCACCACGTTAGCCATAATTTGTTAGGATCTACATAGTTAATGGCTTTGCGTAGTCAAGAAAACACCAGTAAACATCTTTCTGGTTTTCTCTGCCTTCAACCAAGAGCTTTGCATCTACATCAACAGTGATATTCCTGATCCCACATTCTTTCTGAATCTGGCTTGAATTTCTGGAAGTTCCCTGTCAATATATTATTGCAGTTGCTTTTGAATTGACTTGAGCAAAATTTTATTTGTTTGTGGTATTAATGGTATCGTTCAGTTGTTTCCACATTCGTTTGGATCCCTTTCTGGGAACAGGCATAAATACGGATTTCTTCCAGTCGGTTGACCAGGTACCTGTCCTCTTGGTATAGACAAGTGGGCACTTCCAATGCTGCATCCATTTGTGAAACATGGTGATATTCCATCAGTTCTTGGAGCCTTGTTTTTTGCCAATGCTTTCAATGTAGCTTCAACATTTTCCTTCAGTACCATTGGTTCCTGATATGTGCTACCCCTTCAAATGGTTGAACATCAACTGGTTAAATCCTGTGTATTCCTTCTGTCTTCTTTTGATGTTTCCTGAGTCCTTTTTGTTTTTTAACACTTAAAAAAGAGATCCTTTGGCACAGATTTGCCCAGTGTAATACGTTTTTTGATTTCTTGACTGCTGCTACCGTTGATTGTGGATCCAGGTAAAACAAAACCCTTGGCAACATCAATCTTTTCTCTCTTTATCATGATGTTGCTTATTGGTCCACTGGTGAAGGTTTTTGTTTTACTTATGTTAAAGTGGAATCCCTACTGAAGGCTGTAGTCTTTCATGTTTATCATGCTTCAGGTCTTCACTTTTAGCAAGTCAAGTTGTGTTACCTGTATATTGTGGGTTGTTAATGAATCTTCTTCCAGTCCTGATTAAAAGATTGTTGTTGTTAGGTGCTATCAAGTTGGTTCTGACTCAGAGCTAACCTGCATCCAACAGAATGAAACACTGTCTGGCCTTGTGCTATCCCGATAATCGTTGTTGTTCTTGAGCCCACTGCGGCAGCCGCTGTGTCAGTCCATCTCATTCAGGCTCTTCCTCTTTCTTGCTGATCTTTGGCTTTATGAAGCGTGAAGTCCTTCTCTAAGGATCGGTCCCTCCTGATGACGTCTCTAAAGTAGGTGAGATGAAATCTTGCTGTCCTTGCTTCTGAGGAGCATTCTGGTTGTACGTCTTCTAAGACAGATCTGTTCATTCTTTTGGCAGTCCATGGGATATTCAGTGCTGTTCGTCAGCACTGTAATTCAAGGGCACTGATTCTTCATTCTTCCTTATTTACTGTCTAGTTTTTACTTGTGTATGAGGCAACTGAAAGCACCGTGGCTTGGGCCAGTGTACCTTCATCTTCATTGCACCATTTTCACTTTTTAACACTTTAAAGAGGTCTTTAGAATGCAGTGGATTTGCCTCGTGCAGTGCACTGATAAAGAGAATATGAGTTCTAGTCTGTCATATCAACGTCTCCATTATTCATCTGTCAGTTTGTCACAGTGTGGTGGCTTACATGTTGCTGTGATGTTGGGAGCTATGCCACTGGCAGTAAAATACCAGCAGGGTCACCGGTGTTGGAAAGGTTTCAGCAGAGCTTCTAGACTAAAATAGACTAGGAAGAAAGGCTTGATATTCTACTCCCCAAAATTTGCCAATGAAGATTCCATGGATCAACACAGAATATTGCCTGATAGAGTGCTGGAAGATGCGCCCAGAGCTGGAAAACACTCTGTACACAGTGGCCACAGCAGTGGCCTGGAACATGTCAAAGACTGAAGACGGTGCCGGACTGGGTCCTGTTTTATTCAGTTATCTGTGAGGCCAGCGTGAATGGTAACTGATGGAATGGCAGTTAACAATAACAGCAATCTTAGGCTTTGCATGCTTGGTTTCTGGTTTTGCTCAAGGCATGTTCTACAAAACTCTGAATCAGTTTCCCAGATCTGACAGTCTTGCGGTTTTGTTTGGATGGCCTTTATGAGGGGAGCAGCAGCGGGTGTCTTGGCTTACCCTGCCTTTGTTTTCCACCAGGCTCGCCTGAACTGTAAGCACTGTGGGAAGCCCGTGATCGACGTGCGGATCGGGATGCAGTACTTCTCCGAGTACAGCAACGTCCAGCAGTGTCCGCACTGTGGGAACCTGGACTACCATTTCGTGAAGCCATTCTCCTCCTTCAAAGTCCTTGAAGCTTATTGATGAAAGCTTTGCTTTAGTAATAGCTATTTTATTGATACTCTTACTTTGTTACATATCTTTTCTAGGGAACCATTCTGTGACATTAATTTCTTTTCTAATTTTGAGGAGAGTTACTTTGTACATGTGTGCCACTCCAGTGGGGCCTGCCCGTTGCGCTTTCTGATGCCCCAGTGTTTGTCTGCGGTTGTGACCGGAGCCTGAAGGGTAATCCTGTGCGTCTAGGGTAGTGGGTCGCCAGCAGGGAAGGGCTGTGATGCAGCTGTGAGGTGGTGGGATGAGGAGAATTTAGGGAAGCAGCTGAGGTGGTTACAAGCTAAACGTCTGGTAGGAGGTGGGAGGAAGCTGACTGAAATGTTAACTGTCTGAAGACTGACTTGTAGTTCTTTCCTGGGCCCTGGGGGAAACTGATGACGAGAGACTGTAAGTCTGCCCCTGACGAGGTGAGAGCATATCAGTCAGTCTTGGTTGTGTGTCTGCAGCACACACTGGCGTAAAGTTCACCCTCCGTGGCAGATCATTAGAAACTGGACCTAAATGCTGTATCTGTCCCTCTTGTAATGGAACTGTCAGTTTTCTGTACCGAAAACAATATCCAAATCTAAGACTTAAGAAAGCTATTTATGTGGCGTGTTTTTAGGTAAGCTGACTTATAGCAGGATTTATTAAAGAAATCTGGAAATGACACACACTGATTCAAGAGGACAGAAATCCCTAAGTGTATCATTTGAATTCTGTCTTTGAGGTCGGTCAGAATTCTTGAAGGAAATGCATGAATAGGGTGACTTGTGTGGTAAGGATTTATGCAGCTGCTTTGTCAGTGTGCCATTTGATGTCAGATTCTTCTTGCAGATAAATGCCACAGAGTCTACCTGGCGACTTTGAGAAACCGGCTTTGCCACTCACTATTTTCTTCAAAATGACTTACGGCCACCTTTTACCTATTGAATAATGAGTTTCCAAAATGAAAGATTTGACCTAAGAAGGGAAAGGAAATCATATTTTCTTGAGGAGATGACAAGAAAAATGATAGTTTTAATATCGGTAGTGAAGTATATTTAATTTTGAAAAAACACAGGTAGTAACACTTATATAACTTGTACTCTGTTGCTGTCCAGTCAATTCCAACTCATAGTGACTTAACAGGACAAGAGTAGAACTACCCCACTGAATTTCCAAGAACAGTTGGTAGATTGCAGCTGCCAACCTTTTGGTACAGCAAGCAGCCAGGCTGTTAACCGTTGCATCAGCACGGCTTCGTCACGCATAACAGTATGTTTAAAAAGTACATCATTCTAAAGATGCCCATCGTACCTTAACCAGTTTCCACTGACGTAATTCCAACTCATGTCAACCCTGTGTGTGAGAGTAGGGCTGTCCTCCTTAGGGTTTTCAGTGGCTCATGTTGTTAAGGAGAGTGCCAGGCTCCAACTTCCAGCCTTTCCGTTAGTAGGCGACCCCATTAACACCATTAACCTTATTACCACTGGTGAAAAAAGATGTTCATATACAGGGCCCTCTCTGCTAGATCGTTGGGCTTTCCAAAATTCAGCCTTCTAGTGGTTTAAATGGACACTTATCCCATACATTTAAAGATTTGGAACTGGAACATGACTTCTTGAAAATGTGTCTGGTAATATCAAGTGTGATACAAGTACGTATACATGCAAAAGAATGCTGAAAACAAAATCATGTTTTATATGGGTAGCCAAATTGAGCCATTTTTTAGTACTCAGTTGGCTTGTACCATTTTTTCTTGGAGAAACCGTGTGGTTTTTCCTTGCCGGAAGTGTTACAGGCATTACTGTAACTCAGTTCTACTCCCTGAAATATTTGATGTTTTGTTTGAAACAGCACAGTGTTAAAGAACCAGCCGATTGACTAATAATATTCTTCATCTCTCTGTCTGGGTTGTTGTCACTTGGTTTGCTGCATCTGGCTTGATGCTTGATGAGCTGACAGCTATGTCACAGTGGGGGAGGTGCTCAGAATGCTTGTGAGAAGCAGTGTCGGTATTGTCCGCTAGTGTCTGATGGAACTGAAGGAGAGGACCGAGCCCTTGCAAATGTGTCTTTAATGTGCAGAGCTGTAATTGGGAATTGGTTCTTTCCCTGTTGATTCTCTCATGTACCCAAGTGTGAAAATTGGTAAGTTTCCTTGTCTTTAGAGTACCGTTTAGATTTTTTTTTCTGAATTCAAAGTATTTGTAACACTGCTCTTTAACCCTGCTAAATTTTTATAGTGAAACTTACTTACATTGTCCTGAAGCTCAGTTTTCCTGTACAGTTGCATTCAGCAGGTTCTTTAGTGTGCAGCCTAAGTGGGGATAGTGTTTGCTGCAGTTAATGTTTACTCTTTGTCTTGTTGGCTGCTCCTTGAAAAATAAGTGTGATGAGGTTTCACTGTAATTGGGTAGAATTTTCTTGGGGCCTTTATTTTGATGATAAAATTAGGAGTTGATAGATGCTGCAGAGGTGTCATACTTGAGAGTGTCTTTTTGCCTTTAAGGTGTTACATTCTTGTTTAAAAGGGAAATTTGGCTGCCTTGAGAATACAGTTAAACTTGAGTCTGTGACACTGTGAAGACAAATCTCATTTTGGAAATGTGCTGACTTTGGTATTTTCCCCAAGCTTTCTCAAAATACTTTGCTCTAAGTACCTCAGTGGGAATTGGAATATGTTAGAAAACATTATTTTTATAAAGTGGCTAGGATATTAAAGGGTTTTAGTCACCCCGGAGATACAGTTTCTGCTTTTCTGATGTTCAGTTCAATAATGTGAACCACTCTTAATAATTTTAAATTGATTTTTCATCTACTCTAATATTTGCTCTTTTTATCATTTATTTTTAATAGTTACATACCTTGAGCAAATAAAATTATCTGCTCAGTTAACTAAAAGTGTTCCTTGAGAAGACGATTCCTGACGTCTGACCCTTTTCTCTTCAAGTCGCCTCAGCTCTGCACTCTTTTCTGGTTGCATCTGAAGCACTTGATGTGCTGGGTTTACACCTGAAAAGATACTTTTTGTGCCATGAAATTGGGGAATCAGTTCTCCTGTCTTTATTAAGGAAGCAGTTTCCCCAGACATCTTTTTAATTTCTAGTATTTGTTAAAAAGTGATTCCTTTTCAGAATTAAAGATATTTTTTCTCTGTTTGGAAAATTTAACTCATCAAGAAAGATTAATAGGTGTCAAACCTTAAGACTAGCAGGTGTACTGATGGGTTAACAAATCACCAAAACTAACTCACTGAAATCTTGTGTTTAGTTCTACAAGACCAGTGCTTAAACTGCAGTCTCTGCTCCTGTGTGCAGGTCAGTAACTCCAGTTGCTTTTCTTTCAGCCTCAGGTAGTAGCAACCTTTGGGTAATAATGGATGGAAGTTGGGGAGGAGGGGGAGACAGTTGTCCTTTCCGTGTTACGGTTTTTACAGGAGGGTGTCACCTCATCCACTTTATCTCCATATGCATTGCTTTATTATTATTCTAGGCAATTGAAAGATGGACGCCACTGAAACCAGCGCAGAAGTGAACTCTTGTCTATAAAGATTTCTTGTCAAGATGTCTTGGATTGCACTTTTGTTAAGGGAAGATGGTGTAAATAGTTCAAGAATGTTGATGAAATTGAAACATTTGGTTATGGAATTGTGTGTGGTGGTAGAGGGTTTCTGTTTGTGAAATGTATGTATTAAAAATAATAAAATTTCAGAAGCTAACATTGTACTCTGTCTTTAGTGTGCTGTTTTTGTGTTGTTGGGATTCTGAGTTTCTTAATCAGTAGAATTATTTGATCAAGATAGTACAACTGTGTTCTGAGGTGTCTTATCACTCTTTAAGTAACCAATTTCAAACTGGCTACTTCAGCCAATACAAATACAAACTTTTCTTGCTGTTTCAAAGTGGTGTATTAAACCCCTGTACAACAAAGACCATATTCAGTATGAAGACATTAATTCCATATAATTCTGTATGAACAATCCAAACTTACTGTTTTGATTACAGGATTCTATTGAATAGATAATCCTGTCCTGTAAATGTTCTTTTTGGTTCCAAGACTTGAAACAGTTACATTTTATAAAGAAAGGACTTAATTGTATGCTTGTTTATTATAAGCAAAGAGAAAACTGAATCACTACTTTAACTTCTTGCTGACTTTATACACTGATGATGTATCCTTGAAATCTTTGTTCATTTTACTTCAGGTATCATTCTAAGCCAATGGACATACACGAAAATGTTAGAGCACTGAATAAGATGTGAAACTCAGGTGAAGCAAGAGTCTTTCATATTGTGCTGGTGGATTTAAAAAGCATGCCTTACCATTAATTTATTACAGACAACTGAGGTATGAATTTTCTTAATTTGGGGGGACTTGCAATGTTGCGATACCTGTCAGTACAATACATGTGAACAAAACTCTGTTGCAATTGTAAGAAAGCTACACATCTTTTCTGAAAACAAACAAAAATAACCATTGCCTTCGAGTCAGTTTGGACTCACAGTGACTGCAGGACAGGGTAGAACTGCCCCATAGGGTTTCTGAGGGGCAGCTGATGGATTTAAACTGCTGGCCTTTTGGTAAGCAGCCACCCAGCCAGTTGGCATCAAGTCAGTTATGACTGGTAGTGATCATATAGGATAGAGTAGAACTCTCCCCTAGAGTTCCCAAGAGGTGCCAGATGGATTTGAACTGCAGCCTTTCAGTTAGCAACCTTTGCACTTGACGAGGCACGTAACTACTCTGCCATCAGGGTTTCCAAGCAGCCAAGCTCTTACCAAAGTTAACTAGTGATGTAAGTTTAAAGGAAGAACAGCCTTCTGTGTTCTAGGTACTTTGCGTTTCTGTAAATCTTGGTTATATTGTTTTGACCTAAATTTGGCAGCAGTTAGATAGCTAATCGTTTAGGCTACTTCTCTGGTAAAGTGTTAGATTTTGGAAGTTAAAAAAACAAACAAACAAAAAATTGTCTTGAGCCTCTGTGCTCTAACGTGGGATACATTTTAGGAATGTGAAACCCCTTTAGAGACAATAAATTGCTTTAAAGATGTAATATTTAGTGTTTTAAGGCAAAGTCTTAGTGGCAGCTTTGAGCATTGTGGTACTGTATGTGATTTTGATCTTACATTGCTGATCTTCAGAGACAGCAAAAATAAAGCACTTTTGTCTCATGGAGACCAACAGAACAAGACAAATTACATTTTGTCTTTGCTAAACTGGCCACCATGGCACCGTTTCCTGGTGATGGACACCATGCCAAGTGGTTCTGATACATTTGATTAAAAATGTCAATTCTATTTCAGAATCAAGTTTAAAACCAAACCTAACCCACTGTTGTTGAGTTGATTCTAATTCATAGTTTCCCTAAAAGTCAGAGTAGAACAGCCCCATGGAGTTTCCAAAGAGCACCTGATGAATTTGAACTGCCAACCTTTTGATTAGCAGGCATCGCACTTAACCACTAGGCCACCAGAGTTTATGAATCAAGTTTAGAGCTGCCTAATTTGCTATGAGTTGGCTGGACTCGATGGCAGTGAGTTTTTGTTTTTTTTGATAATTACCTTCCTATGAAGCCCAGTTACTCTAAGAGTGGCAAAGTGGTGGCCATGGCAGTCATAGAGATGCCAGGATTCAGAATAGGCTATGGTTTTGATTGCAGAATAAGTGAATCTTAGCCAGCCAGCCAGCCAAGTGCCGTCGAGTCGGATCCGACTCATGGCGACCCTAGGGGCCAGGGTAGAACTGACCCCCAGAGTATTCAAGGAGCGCCTGGTGGATTCTGACTATCATTCATGGTATTCATTTTATAGATAAAGAAAGGGAGGCCTAGAATGCTTAAATCTAGTAAGATCATATACTCAGTAGCTGTGTATTAAATGGGGATTCAGTTCTGAGGTAAATGCTGAACTAAACAATGTCTTGGAGGTGGAGTGTTAGTGAATGTTAATTTTCCCTTTTACTCTCTATTAAGTGTTTTTTGTAAAGGTCAGTTTTATTTAGCATGTCAGTGGTCCTGAGACTAAGACATTAGATAACCTGAACTGATCTGTTACTATCCCAGTAACAGAAAGCGTTTAATGTAAACCTTATGTAGATCCAAAATGAATTTTACTTTGTGTTGTCTTGATTTTTGTCTACTGATTTCTTTTGCCTTCAGTTCATCTCTTTTTTCCAGTGTTTGATGCTAAGGGGGGCTCAGTGAATGGCAGTTGTATCAACTGTAAAGGAAAGAGAATGGTAACCAAAGGCACACCTTTTTACCAAATTTGAGGACTGCCACTTAAGTTCATGAACTCATCCTAGAAAAAGTGTTACACGTCTCATTGGTGAATTTCACTATGGTTACCTTCGAAGTACTCCTTGGGAAGCTATGCACTGATGTTAGCACCTTGTCCACCCTTCAAAGCAGTTTTGGAACTCTTGTTCTGGAATGGCCACCAGAGTTGTTGTTGCATTACCCTTGATGTCCTGAATGTCATCCAAGTGTCTGCCTCTCAGTATGTCCTTTAGGTAATGAAAAGTCATGGGAACCAGATCAGGTGAGTAGGTAGGGTATTCCAATGCAGTTACTTGTTTGTTGACTAAAGTTTCCCTCACAGACAACTATACAGTTAAATTCTCAAACTTAATGACCATGCCACTGTGTGCAGTGGGCGTTCCAGAAAGAGTTCCAAAATTGCTTTGAAAGGTAGACTAGATGCTGGTGTTGGTGCATAGCTTCCCAAGGGGAGTACTTCGAAGTTAACAGTAGTGATATTCAGCAATGAGGTATGTAGAGCTTAGAACAATTAAGTTTGTGGACTTAATTGTCAGACCTTGTATGTCAATAGGACATCTGTTCACCTTGTTTCAAATCTGGGTGATGTGTGACATAAATATATAAAGGAGTAACTGGACTCTGTCTAACAAGGAGTCATCAAGAAGTAAGTGAAAGGAGTCTGTGGGTGCTAGGGTGAGACAGGGGTCTCTCAGGAAAGGACTGTGGGTTTCTCTGAACAGGGGCCATCATTCATCCGAGGACAGCTAGCCAGAATAAAGGCATGGTGCCAGGGGACTTTGTTTTTATAGTGCTACCCAAAGCCCCAAACTTCCTAAACTGGGGACCAGGGCTAAATTATGCAAGGAGATTCTAAAGCCACAGAATAAACAGAGTGTATTTTACTAGAGAGCTAATTTTAGGTGTGTAACTTATACGAAAATGAGAATGAGTCTTAGGAAATATACTGAAAAATTTCTGATTTTAGGATGCTGGCAGGTTTGACACCTCAGCACTGAACCATCAGATCTGTATAACCCTCTCATCTGCTGTGGAACCATTGCAAAAACATTATAGGCAGTCCCTGGATTATGTACAAGTTCTGTTCCTAAGTCGGCCTTTAAGTTAGATATTTCACATCTCACCTCAGTTGGTCAAATGCTCGTCTTTTCATATAGTGTACCTTTCTATGCATAAAACACCTTAAACTACTTCTAGATGTAGCAAAACATCTTTAACAGAGTGCAGTAGTATGTGATGTGTGTCACAAGGTAGCACCTGTTTGTTATTCTGAACCATTGTATGTACCTTGAATTTTTAATACGCTGGAGTTAGGTACAGGGCGGGTTCAAAATTAGTTCAAAGTTCATAGTCTGGGTACTGCCTGTGTTTGGAAAACAACTGTATGCCCTCTAACAAGATAATGCATTTTTTCTGTGTCATATGTCAAAGTCAAATACTTTTGATTGATTTTTTTCAGTACTGTATGTCATTGGAAACCCTGGTGGTGTAGGGGTTAAAAATTATGACTGCTAGCCCAAAGGTTGGCAGTTCAAATCCACCTGGTGCTTCTTGGCAACTCTTTAAAGGGCAGTTCTACTCTAGGGTCCCTGTGAGTCAGAACTGACTCGGCAGCCATGAGTTTATATGTCATTATTAACCTGTATGCTATTTGAATATTTGTAGTAGTAATTTCTTAAGGCTTTTTGATGGCAGTGGGTTTGGTTTTGTTAATGCATCCTACATAAAGTGTTCTTAAGTAAGTATATGAAAAATAACTTAGAAAATGTGTTCAGTGTGAAGAATAACAAAACCATAGACATACATGGGCTCACGTCCCAGTTTAGAAGACAGATTGTATAACTTTTCCTCCATCTCCAAGCCTTTCATTTTTCTTCATCCTGGGCTCAGATATGTTTCTGGAATTAAATTATCTAAGTTTCATTCAGTTGGTGAGCAATTTTGTTAGACCAGTTTGCAGAAATCTGCTGGCTGTGTAGTGAGAGGCTGCCCCATTGCAGTGGTTTTCCAGTTCAATGAAGCAGCTACTTCGCAGTTGGTTCTTCTGCTTACTGATACGGTTAACGGGTGAGGAGGTTACTAACCCTTCTGTGTATCAGTGGGTGGGCACTTGATGTTCAGTTAAGGGATAAATCGAGGGGATTAACATGGCAGTAGGTTTATAAGGTACAGTAGCCCTTCCCGTAGCACCACACACGCTGAGGTGGTGCCTCTGAGGCCAAGCCTAGCCTCCTGTGTGGGAGGGGGACCAGGGCATTTGCAAGCATCCCACAGTTTTAGAAAAAAAGCTCAGAACACTTTTCTAAAAGGTAAAAATAATATTTAAAATCAGTCATGGTGCCTTCTACCTCATTTTTCACGTGCTAATTTGCTGACACCTGCACCCTTTTGTTCAAATAGATCATTATTTGAGGAGAACCGTGTGTGTGAAGTGACATTTTAACAGGCTACACACAGAATCCAGCGTGGTGTTCACTTTGGGATCTGACTTGGAGGTATTTTTAGATTCAAGCATGTCAAGCTGTCAGATGTGATTGCACTGATCTATCCAAATTGGGCAGGGCTTTCCTTTTTAGCTCACTTTTTCAAACAGTCTGTCTCAGTGTGTTTCAGTTTCCGTTTCTTAGAGTCTTGCTTATAGCTTTGGTGTTCCAGACTCTGGAGTTGCTGAGCCTGATCAGTATTTGGATTCGACACAGCCGTAGGGGGGAAAAAGAGTGCTGGTATTGCATGTTTCTTGAGAAAATTAAACTTATTCATGGTTTGGGGGACCACTCCTTGAGCTAATTAGTGATAAACCATCTGATTGCAAAACCATGGGTTGGCTTTCCAGGCCATACACTTTCTTATTATTTTCATCACTCATAAATCACATCTTTTTCTAAAGCTCTGATGGCACAGCAAGTGATTGATGAGGAAAGTAAAGCCAGGTGAAGCCCCCAGGCTAGAGTTCCTCTCTGGCCTCCAGACCCCATAGATCTAACACCAAGGTGTGAGAGGCTTTTGTGAATATTTCAAGATGCTTAATAGAGCTCATAAAGTTACCTTCTACAAGACTGCACAGGAGAGCTAAAAGGTCACTTTATTTTTGGCAGGAGTTACACCAACTGGGTTATCTCATACTGCTCAGAAACACTGTCAGTAGCATATGCCTTTGATGAATAAAATATGAGAACACAAATGAGTTATTACCTAATACCGTTTAATTTATAGACAGCCTTTCGAAACATAGGATAGAGCCATGATGGGGGGGGGGTGGACTTTGGTGATGATAACATTTTTTAATGTTCTTCACATATGTTCTAATCCCTTTCCTGTTACCTGGTACAGTACTTTTGCTGTATCTCTTCCTTCCTGCACAGCACTCCTCTCCTGCCTTGTCCTTTCTCCTGCTTTTCCTCTTGCATCCAGTGTTTACTGCATTGAAGTACAGTAGAAGACCCCTGACAAAACCAGGCCAGAAGTTGGTCAGTAAGTGTTAAAATGTTCAAAAAGATAATTTACAGTAGGTGTAAGGGTGGACAGGTGAGTCACTGGATAATAGTTCACGGTCGGTTTTCAACAGAGAGGTAAGGAGAAATCAGTGGAGAAAGTAATGTTCTCAACAGATGATGCTAGAACAATTGGATAACGACATCTGCCCTCTTTTCCTGCCCCCTCACCCAAG
Source organism: Heterohyrax brucei (assembly GCA_028571685.1). Lineage (NCBI taxonomy): Eukaryota > Metazoa > Chordata > Mammalia > Hyracoidea > Procaviidae > Heterohyrax > Heterohyrax brucei. The sequence continues at coordinate 163,580,540 of CM053144.1, forward strand.
TTAATCAACCTGGGTTCATTTTGGTGGAGTCACTTTGCAACTGAGCGACACTGTGTGCAACAGAACAACACTGCCCAGGCCCATGCCAGCCTTACAGTCACTGCTGTGACGGAGCCCAGTGTTGCAGCCATTGGGTCAGTCCATCTCTTTGAGGGTCTGCCTCTTTTTTGCTGAAACTCTAGTGCGCCAAGCATGATGTCCTTCTCCAGGGACCGGTTCCTCCTGGTCACATGTCCAAAGTACACAAGTCGAAGACTTAACAATTCTCGCTTATAAGGAGCATTCTGGCTGTGCTTCTGCGATAAGCCTGTTTGTTCTCTGGCAGTCCATGATCAGTATTCTTCATTCACATCATACTTCAGAGGTATCACGTCTTCTTTGTTCTTCTTCATTGTCTGGCTTTCATGTGCGTGTTACCAAAACCAAAAAATCGGCTGCCTTCAAGTCAGTTCTGATTCATAGTAGCGCTATAGGATAAAGTAGAACTGCCATATAACGTTTCTAAGGAGTGGCTGGTGGGTTTGAATTGCCAACACTTTGGTTAGCAGCCAAGCTTTTAACTACTCAAGACTGGAATAAAGGACTTATATCCAGAATATATACTCTCAAAAATGTAGTAATGAGAAAAGAAACCACCCTATAAAAAACTGGAGGTGTGCAAAAGGTTTGAACAGATACTTAGTCAAAGAGAAAGTATACAAGGTCTGACAATTAAATCTGCAAACTTAATTGTTCTAAGTGATACATCCTTCATTGCTAAATATCACTATGGTCACCTTTGAAGTAACCCTCTTGGGAAGCTATGCAACAATGTCAGTCTCTAGCCCACCCTTCAGAGCAATTTTGGAACTTTCTGGGATGGCCATTGTGCACAGTGGCACAGTAGCAAATTCACAAATTGTATAGTTTTCAGTGAGGGAGTTTTTACCCAGTAAACAACTGTATTGGAACACCCTACCTACTCACCTGATCTAGCCCCCAATGGCTTTTTTCTTTACCAGAAGATAAATAAAATACTGAAAGGGAGACATCTTGATGACATTCGTGGCATTAAGGATAATATAATGACAGGTTTGATGGCCATTCCAGATGAAGAATTCCAAAATCGCTTTGAAGGGTAGACTAGGTACTAGCAGTGGTACATAGCTTCCCAAGGGGAATACTTTGAAGGTGACCATAGTGATATTTAGCAATGAGGTACGTAGCACTTTTTCTAGGATGAGTTCACAAACTTAATTGTCAGAACTCATGCACAGTAAGATGCTTGGCATCATCATCAGGGAAGTGCAGATTTAAAATATGGTGAAATACAATTAAATCCCCGTTGGGGTGGGTAAAATAAAAATACCCAGTGCTGACAAAGATGGGAAGTTGCTTGAAATGTGATAGCTTACTGGTGGGAAACAGTTCGGCAGTTTCTTAAAAAGTTAAACATATGCTTATTCTGTGTCCCTACTATTCTATTCCTATGTATTTCCTCAAGAGAATTGAAAAGCCTGTGTCTACATAAAGACTTGTTTGTGAATGCTTTTAACAGCTTTATTTGTAATATCCCCAAATTGGGAGCACCCTAAATGTTCATCAACAGGACAATGTATAAACCAAATACAGTACATCCATACAGTGGATTGTTACTTAACAATGAAAAGGAACAGATGTGGATGAATCTCAAAACATTGTTATTGTTGTGAAAGAACTCAGAGGAAAAAGTACATACTTTATGATTCCATTTATGGAAAAACTCAAAGAAATGCAAGAAATTTTAAGGATAGCAGATCAGCAGCTGCCTGGGGGTGAGGAGAGAAGATGATTACAAGGGGGCAACAAGGAACTTTTGGGGGAAAACTAAAATGTTTATATTAGGATAGTAGTGATAGTTTTGAGGTGATACACATTTGTCAAAACATTAAATTATACACTAAATATATGTAGTTCATTGTATGTCAGTTATTCCTCTATAAAGCAGAAAAAAAGTACTTTTCCATAAAAATTTAAATCAGAAATACATACTTATTTTCCATATTCTTTTTTTTCCTAATTTTTCTTACTGGATGATACTTCCAATTTCAGAGCCATATTGGCTTTCTTGCAAAATTTCCATAAGAAGTCTTTCTGAGACAACTTAAGTGATCATAAGGGACATTTCTAGCGTTTACTACGTCAGGCCAAGGACAAGCCTACCTTCTCTAAAATTATTTCTAGTTAAAGATGGAGTAAGAATGTGGAAGATTCATGTGGAATAATATAAGGAAAAAAATCCTTCTAGACTTGTAGAATTTCTGTACTCCAATCTTACATTGTTTTGTCACCCACATTTAATTCAACAATGTGTGTCCTTTGCCTTTCCAAAGCATCCAACTGAAACAGCAGTTTTCTTCTTATATTTCACTAATTCATACACTTGTTTTCTTAAATTGCCTTATTGGCATCCTTATTGGCATATTGTGCCAAACTGGCACAAGCAAGTTTGGGGATATACATGACTTTTGGTACACATGTGACTTTCTTGGGGGAAACTGAATGCAGACCCTGCCTAATAATCAGAGAGGAAGCTGCCAGCCACCAGCATTCACAGAGCTGAGGTCATTTTCTCAGTGCAGTTTTACAAAATAGAGTCAGTTAATTTCCTGGGTTGATTAAGCAAAGGTTGGTGGAGAGAATTCTTATGTCCAAGGTCTCCAATCCTCACTTTCCTCATCTGTAAATATTAAGCATCTCTACCTGGTCCTTGAGGAAAGGTGTGCCTCAAGGTTGTGCCTTTTCACCATATTTATTCAGTCTGTATACTGAACAAATAATCTAAGAAGCTGAATTATATTAAGAAGGACATGGCATCAGGACTGGAGGAAGACTCATTAACACCTGCTTTATGCACCTGCTTTATGTTTCTGGAATTAAATTATCTAAGATAATTTAAGATGATATACCCTTGCTTGCTAAAAGTGAAGAGGACTTGAAACCCTTACTGGTGAAGATCCAAGGCTACAGCCTTCAGTATGGATTGCAGTTCAATATAAAAATCCTCACAATTGGACCAATAAGCAATAGCATGATAGAGAAAAGACTGAAGCTGTCAAGAATTTAATTTTACTTGGATCCACGATCAACACCCATGGAAGCAGCAGTCAAGAAATCAAATGACATATTGCATTGGGCAGATCTGCTGCAAAAGGCCTCTTTAAAGTGTTCAAGGGCAAAGATGTCACCTTGAGAACCAAAGTGCACCTGACCCAAGCCATGACATTTTCAGTTGTGACATATGCATGTGAAAGCTGGCCAATGAATAAGGAAGACTGAAGAAAAATTGATGACTTTGAGTAGTGATGTTGGGGAAAAAAATATTGAATATAACATGGACTGCCAGAAGAATAAAGAAATCTGTCTTGGAAAAACTATAGCCAGAATATGCTGTTTAGAAGTAAGGATGGTAAGATTTCATCTCACATCCTTTGGACATGTCATGATGAGGGACCAATACCTGGAGAACATCAGGCTTGGTAAAGTAGAGGGAAGTTGAAAAAGAAAACCCTCAGTGAGACAGAAGAGCACAGTGGCTGCCGCAGGGGGCTCAAACATGGCCATGATTGTGAGGATTGCCCAGGACCAGGCAGGATTTTGTTCTGTTGTACAGAGTCAGTATGAATCGGAACCACCTCCAAGGCATTGAACATCACCGCCACCATCTATCTGGTCTCAGGAGTGGAAGTATTATTAAGAGTTAAATGAAATAATGTAAATAATGTTTTTAGCCCTGCCGCTTGCCTAATGTAGTGAATGAAGTGTTCCTTAATATGATCATTTATGTTACTTAAGAAAGCATCTTTATATAGAGGCAGGAAGGACATCAGAAATTCCATGAGTCAACTTTTCCTTTAACAGTTTGAGGAAATTTTCTCAGTAACAAACACATCAGCATGTAAGTTGAAAGACTCCTTGGACATCTACAAGTGGTAACCTCTGAGGAACCTTCCCAGGGGGCTTCTTACAAAGGGTCTCCTTATGACCGGAAGGGTTTTCTAATCTGTTTTAGTCATCTACTGCTGCTATTACAGAAATACCACAAGTGGATGATTTTAAAAAGAGAAATTTTGTTCTATCACAGTCCAGGAGGTTACAAGTCCAAATTCCAGTAGGCTACATCTCCAGGGGAAGTCATTCTCTGTTGGCTCTGAAGGAAGGTTCTTGTCTTCAGTCTTCTTCTGGACTAGGAGCTTCTGAGGCACAGGACCCTGGGTCCTTTCCAAAGGATGTGCTGTGCTCCTGGGACTGCTTCATGGTGGTATGAAGTCCCCAGATCTCTGCTTGCTTCCCTTCCCCTTGTATTCCAAGATACTGCCTCAAGGCACAACACAGTCTTACACATTGAGTCCTGCCCCACCAGCACAACTGCCCCCATCCTCCCTCCTTAACTTCATAGAGGCAGGATTTACAGCACATGGGAATATCACATGATACCAGGAATCATGGCCTAGCCAAATTACTGCACACATTTTGGGGGGACACAATTCAATCCAAGACATAATCCTAACTGAGGAATTGCAGACTTTTTAATGGAGTTTCTTTTGGAGAGCAGCTTTGCCTTATACCTCTCAAGTTACTGAGTGTGTATGGCAAGGTAAAATTAGGTTTCCATGAGACAATGAGGTAAGAAGGGGCCTGAGGAGATTGTAGCACTAGCAAAGATGAAATCTAGCTTTGAAAGACGGCTTAGAAATTTCGTGACAATGGCCTTTGTTTTTCACCACTTGAGTTTGGCTTCAAACTAAGGCCTACACTCAAAGACTGACTTCTTGGACTGCAAAACCACACATGTTTTCTCCTTGATGCTGAAAACAAAAAGAGTTGTTCATCAGTTACAGTGATTGTTTTTTCATCTGAAGTACGCCCAGAAAGGAGGGCATCAACACTCCTGACTTAGTGCAGTGAGTATCACTTGCAAATGTTTTCTCTTGGAATGTGATGAAAGCTGGTTATGGTCCCTCCGTGCTGGCTGGGATAATGTCCTTTAGCTTTGGTGTTCGTTTCTAGATTGGTCTAGATGGCAGGGTGCACCTGATGGATGAAGTATTTCAGATTTGTCAGACTCCTGCAAACATATGAAGCCACTCAGAAACAATGCTGACCTCAGAGTCAGGAAGACCAGATTTAAGCTGTGCTCTTACACACAAGCAGAGCACTCAGTGACTCACATCATGCTTTCCATTATGAGAATACAAACACTAACTTTCTAATAGTGAGAATCGTTATAGTGATAATTAGTGGACTAATAGGCGAAAAGAATTTATAAACATGTCAACGAGAAATAGATGTGAGGAGTTGTTATTAAGTGAACAAGACAGTCATTTCTGGTTTAAAAAAAAACAGCATCTGTCCAAGATGCCTTTGATCTTCGGTGTTGAACATCTGTGGTGGTCTTGCTACAATTATTCTTTCCCACATGAAGTGTTTTACATGCTAAAATGCTATTCAGTTCAGCATTTATTGAGCACATGCTATATGCATGCTGGCATGGTAGGGGCTAAACGGATTGCTTTTCCAGAAGGTTGGTCAACGTCAGCAGCTGTGAACATCTCTTAAAAACTTTTGCTAAATTCCAGTTTGGAAGTGGTGGCATTCCGTGAGAGGTGACGAGATACCCCAAGGTATACCCGCCTAAAATAGTTCTTGCTGAGAACTGGTGTGTGCATCTGTGATTCCCTATCTGAACACTGAAAATTGAAGTCTAGATCCTTTGTCCAAAAACAAATTGAAATTCTCACAAAGTGTTTGACTTAGAAGGTTTGCGCATTTAAATGCAGATGATTTTTATTAATCTGAAAAAATTCTGAAAGAGAAACTTCACTCCTGGCATGCCTCTCATTTGCATTTTTGTCAGCTTTATTAATGCACATGTCGCACATTGTGTGCAAAGGAGCAAGAGCTTCTTGAAGAGTTGTACTGGAATCTCAATCATTTTACAGCTGTCTTTAATCTGGTGTTCTCTGTAGGCGGATACTGGCTCTAGTTCTTATTCTTTTGAAATTGGGGTTTTCATATAAGCATATAATGCTTAGTATAAAAAGCTCTAATGCTTTATTATAACTTTCAGAGTAAAAACATTGCAAAGGAGGTGACAGGCATATTCTGTTTTTGTTGCTAAAATCTTGATGATTTCTTTTAAAGCTGATGCTTTTCATGTTGCGTATTTGGATTTGCATTAGTTGAAAGTTTTAAGAAATATCCTCAGCAAATCATCTAAGCTGTGTAAGAAAGCTTGTTCAAAACTGCCAAGCTTTAAAATTCAAACAGATGATCTTATCTAAAGAGAATTAAGTTTAAAATATTCCAGTCATATTTCTTGTTATAGACTTGTTTGAGGATGGAGCCAGCACCTTTGGCACTTGGTTTTTGTAGTTTACATACAATTTTAATTAACAAGATACTGATTGTAAGACCAAAGATTTTAAAGTTTGTTATTAAACACTAAAGAAGGAAAATTAGAAAGATCTTGAAGTAAATAAAGTTCTCAGCCTGTGGAGATGTGCTGTTTTAGAAAGTGTGCACTTCTGGGACATATCTCTAATATGAGCCAAAGAAGCAAGCTCTCCAAAGACATACTGTCTTTGCAAGGTGTGTGTCCGTATATGGAGGGGAGGAGGCATAGCCAGATGAAAGCAGACTTTTACTGGATCAAAAATGTTAGCATTAGGAAGGATAACTTTATAGGAAGGAACCCTGGTTGTGCAATGGCTAAAGCACTCAGGTGCCACACTCAAGGTCATTAGTTTGAACCTACCAGCTACTCTTCAGGAGAAAGATACAGCAGTCTGTTCACATAAAGATTAAAGCCTTGGAAACGTTATTGGGCAGTTCCACACTGTCCTGTAGGTTGCTATGGGTCCAAATTGACTCAGTGTAAATGATTTTTTAAAAATCTGATTGTGCATATAGCTGCTCAGATGTGGAATACTTAGAAGTTGCTCAATTTGTTCTCTGGAGACATGTGATGGGCTTCCACATAAGTATTGTAAATAATTTATAAATTAATAATAATTTCATAATAATTTATTATTACTCTGATTATGGCTGTCTGCACTGGGGGATTCAGTGGTAGAATTTTCACCTCTCATACAGGAGACCCAGATTCAACTCCCAGCCAGTGCGTCTCAAACACCAGTGGTCTTTCGATGGAGGTTTGTGTATTTTTATGATGTTAAACAAGTTTCAGCAGAACTTTCAGACTATGATGAGCTGCAAAGAAAGGCCTGGCTATCTACTGGTGAACATCATCCAGTTAAAACTCTGTGGATGGAAATGGTCCAACACCCTCTGGTCATGAGGATGGCACAAGACATGGGAGACATTTGTTGTGTTGTGCAGGGTGTCAATGCGAGTGGAAGGGCAACCTCCTTCCAGATAACAACAACATTGCTCTCCTCACGGGCAGGGAGCATGTCTTTGACATGCTTGTATTCTTAATGCCAAGTACAGGGTCTCGCCCAAGAACTGTCACTTGAATGAATGCAATGGCAACCCTGTGTGCCAGAGACACAAATAAGTGGTCATAGAAGAATTCAGACAAGCATTGTTTTTACTCGTTGTATCATCTCATCATATAAGATACACAATTTCCTGCTTCTACATTTTGCTGCTCCTTTGCAATTTCCTTTCAGAAAATCAATTATTGAAATAATGAAAAGGAAAGAAAAAATGGATCACAAGAATTGACCTCTGTTCTGGGCCACTGGTAAAATTATTTCATCTCTCACATGTTTAGAATAAAGATGATGGTGTTTAGTATTATTGAAGTAGTTAAAGAGTTAGAGAAAGTTGGAACTAGAAAGGACCTTTAAAAAATTCTCTTTCTCTGTCCCCCTACTTTATAGAAAGGGGAACAGACTCAAGGCTTGCTTAGAATGGGAGCTTTATAGTTGTGCCATCCAGTACAGTAGCCACTACATGTGGCTATTTAAAGTCTACTAACATTTTTTAAGTTAAAAATTCAGTTCCTTAGTTGCAGTGGCCACAATTCAGATATTCAGGAGTCACATGTGGCTGTTGTTAGGTGTCTTCCAGCTGATTGTGGCTCATAATGACCCTTGTATGATAGAGTAGAGCGTCCTTGTAGGTGTGGCAGTTAAGTGCTCAATTGCTAACTGATAGATTGGTAATTCGAACCCACCAGCTGCATGCTGTGCAGGAGAAAGATGCAGAAGTCTGCTTCTGCAAAAATTTACAGCCGTGGAAATGATATGCGGCAGCTATACTCTGTCTTATGGAGTCGCTATGAGGTGGAGTTCACTTGACGGCAATAAACCAAAAAACCAAACCTATTGCCACTGAGTCGATTCTGACTCATAAAGACCCTATAGAATGGAGTAGAACTGCCCCCACAGAATTCCGAAGAAGCACCTGGTAGATCTGAACTGCCAACCCTTTGGTTAGCAGCTGTAGCAATTAATCACTATGCTACCAGGGTTTCCTGATGGCAGTAGGTTTTTGGTTTTAACAAGAGCAGGTTGCCAGGTCTTTCTCCTGAAGAGCCACGGGTTGGGTTTGAACCACCAACATTTCAGTTAGTATCTTAGTGCTCAACTATTGTGCTTCCAGGACTCCATCACACGTGACTAGAGGCTACCATACTGGAGAATGCCAGTTATAAAACATTTCAACCTTGGAGAAAGTCTGTTGGGCCCTACTGGGCCAGACTTCATCTAAAGCTCTTTCCTCTCCACCGCGAAACCCTTAATGAATGAGTTCTTAAAAACTGACCTACAGCACTGTATCAAGTAAATCAATAAATGATTAAAAGTTAGAAACAACATGTGAAATAATTTTAAGCTGCTTATTGTTGGTTATCTTAGGAGGATGACATACTCAGGAGATTCAAGGAGTGTGTGTGGCTCATTCATACATCAGCAGCCTCAAGTGAAAAACTACACGGTCATGTCCCTGAGACAGAATGATAACGGCCTGTTTGCCCTTGACTACCTCATGTGAAATGCCAAGGTCAATTTCAGATCAGTGTCAAGTCAAAGTAACTTCTGAAATGTGGAGTTCTGAATAGCCCTGCTCAATGTAGCCTCTTCAATAAACAGTCTATTCAGTTTTTAACAACTTAATTTGAATGACTTTCTTTTTCAGCTGAAAATCCCTTATGAGCCTTCCTCAGACTTAATCCAAATGGTTGTTCCTTGTTGAGTTTTTTGGATAGATCGCAACACTCAACAGATTATTTTAAACATAATAGCTAAATAAACCAAAACAAAACCCACTGCTGTTGAGTTGATTCAGACTCAGAGCAACCCTATAGGACAGAATAGAACTGCTCCATAGAGTTTCCAAGGAGCGCCTGGCAGATTCGAACTGCCATCCTTGTGGTTAGCAGCCATAACACTTAACCACTACACCAGGTTTTCTGATAGCTGAATAAGGGGAAGTCAGATCTTGGTTTTTACTCCTGGTTTATTTATTCTACTAGTTGTTAGCATTTCAGGAAGCCTCTAGAATACAGGTCTTGCAGCTATAGTTGATTGCTGAATGCCTGCAGAGGGCTGTAAACCGAGGGAACTGAAGAAAATAAAATCTTGAAGTATAGTATTAGGTCAGTGAGTCAAGCATCTGTTTAAAGCTTTTAAATAAATGCCACGTTCTTCCTGATGCTTTCTCTGACCACTCTATTTCAGCTGCAACCCTGCCTACATCCTGATTCTCCCTGTGCTATAGCATTCAGAAAACCCTGGTGGCATAGTGGTTAAGTGTGATTGCTGCTAACCAATAAGTCAGCAGTTCAAATCTACCAGGCCCTCTTTGGAAATTCTATGGGATAGTTCTTCTCTGTCCCATTAGGGTTGCTAGGAGTCAGGATTGACTCAGCAGCAATGGGTTTGGGTTTTTGTTACCAACTTTTATATAAATAGCCACCATTGTGAGGTTAGCACAGGACTGGGTGGGGTTTTGTAGGGTTGCTATGAGTCAGAACTGACTAGATGACACCTAACAACAACTATTCATGCTTATTAATAAGTAAACGGTCTTAAGGGTATTGATTATTTTGCAGGGCAGGGGTGGAATCTGGTATATACGGAGTGTTTAGAATAGTGCTTGTCAAGTAGAAGACACTCAAGAAAAAGTTGTTGAATGAATGAATGAATATGATCACAAAGTGTAATTCTTTTCACTTAGTCATATCACTAGAAATGCTAATGAAGGTCACCAGTGACTTCTATGTTTTAAATCCAATGGTAATGTCTCAGTCCTCATCATACTTAAATTATTGATAGCACTTAATAGAGTGATCATGCCCTCTTCCAGGTCACCACATGTCACAATTTTCCTCCTGCCTCACTGGCTAAACCAGCTGTCCTTGAGTCCACTCATGCAACTCCATGTGTGTCTGAGTAGAGCTGTGCTGTGTAGGGTTTCAGTGGCTGATTTTTTTGGAAACAGATCTCTAGAACTTGCTTCTGTAGCACCTCTGAGTGGACTGAAACTTCAACCTTTCAGAAGACCTCTGACTCCAACAAGTTGCCATCAAGTTGACTGTGACTCATAGAAACCCTGTTTAAGTCAGTAGAACTGTGCTCTGTAAGGTTTTCACTGGCTGATATTTTTGGAAGTAGGTGACTAGGCCTTCCTTCTGAGGTGCCTCTTAGTGGACTCATACCTTCAATTTTTTGGTTGGCAGCGGAGCAAGCTAAGCTCTTTGTTTCTACCACTTAGGGACTCCATGGCCCCAGGTACCACACTCTGAAATCCATCACCACATTTTCCCTGAGACCACTCCTGCACCATTTGCTGCCAGCCAAGTACTCCCTTTGACCTTGCCAAGCTTTCCTTAAACTGCAGAGCAGGCCGGGTCTCTTCCAGCCAGCTTCCATTTCCTTCACTGGGGCTCACACTTGCACGTTTCTACTTCGATTTTACCACATGGTCACCAGTGTCCCTAACTTCCTAACTCAAATCCCCACATCGACTATTGTTCAGAGCAACCTGAATTTTCTTCCTCATTACCTAAGATCACGATGCTTATATCTGTTCAGAATCCTCCCCTGGTGTGCTAGGCAGGCTCTTAGCTAAACAGAAATTCCTTCAACCATGCCCCACGTGACATGGTGATTTAATTCCCTCATCCTATAGGACCTCTAATCTGACATGGTTCGGTTATTAAACGTCCTTCTAAAAACATATTTTTCAGATCCTAGACACCAAGACAGACCTAAACACACAAGGAAACACTAAGGAAAATGCCTGCAAGAGAAAACAGAGGAGGCTGGGAGAGCTGCCAGCCTCAGTGCTAACCCAGGTGTCATAGCGGTTAGCTGCTACAGCTGCTAACCAGAGGCTGGCAGTTCAAATCCCCAAGGCACTCCTTGGAAACTGCATGGGGCACTTCTCCCCTGTTCTACAGGGTCCAACGAGTTGTAATCAACCCAACAGCTGTAGATCTTTTCCTTTTTTTTTTTTTGGTTTTGGTACCCCAGTCTAGCTTGGTTAGCAGCCATAGCACTTGACTATTACCCTACAAGAGTGGACTTGCTAATCAGTCCACTAAAAGGCACCTCAGAAGAAACCTGACCATCCACTTCCAAAAAACACCAGTCAATGAAAACCTTATGGAGCACAACTCTGATTTAAACAGGGTTGCTACGAATCAGAATCAACTTGATGAAAACCTGTTGGAGCTAACCAGTTCAAATCCACCAGCTGCTCTTTGAAAACGCTTTGGGCAGCTCTATCTTATTCTATAGGGTCAGTTTGAGTCAGAACTGACTCAAGGGCAGTGGGTTTAGTTTTTTATTTTATTAAGTGATTGGCACCCCCATCTGGAAACCCTGGTGGCATAGTAGTTAGGGGCTACACCTGCTAACCAGGGAGATGTTGGCAGTTTAAATCTACCAGGCACTCTTGGGAAACTCTATAAGGCAGTTCTACGCTGTTCTATAGGGTCCAATGAGTTGCAATCAACTCAACAGCAATGGATTTTTTTTTTTGGTACCCCAATCCAGTCTAGAGCTCATGGCCCAGTGCTTCAATCCCTGTCTTGCCAATATTCCCAACTCCTTGTAACTTTTCTGGGAAAATGCTGGCCCTGTGCATATCAGCCTTTCCCTTTTTCTCAGTCCACCCACAACCTGGCAGCTGCAGAGCACATCACATGCCCACACATCTGGGAGCATTTCATCACCGTGGTCACTATTCAGTCTCAGCCAGTCTACAATTTTGTGCTCATCTTGTCAGTTTTATTCTTCCATTCTGCATAGCAGTTATTATTATTATTTAAAAAACAAAAACCCAAACTCTTTTCTATTCTTTGTTTAAACCTAACCTATCATCCCCTGAGCCCACGTCCTCATTCATAGGGACAACCTTGCCTTTTATCTCATGTTGAAATGAAAGTAAGAAAATGAATAAATTCTTCAACTTTGGTTTCCAAACATCACAGTAACTATACTTTTACTTCTTCCTTTTTTATCTTTTAAAAGCTGTTTTCCTCTCGAATGTGAATAACCAAACAAAACCAAACAGGTTGCTATCGAGCCGATCACGATGACCCCTTGTGTGTCTGAATACAACTGTGCTCCCTCAGGTTTTCAACAGCTGATTCTTTTGGAAGGACATAACCAAGCTTTTCTCCCAAGGTGACTTTGGGTGGATTTGAACCACCTACCTTCTGGTTAGCAGTGGAGTGCTTTAACCATCTGTGCTACCGCAGCGCATCCTAATGCGAACGTCCTACCTGTTCTTCATCTCAGGAATTCTACCTGTCCTGATCTTTCAGAATTTCCCTTTGCACTCACGCCTGTCCACGCTGTTTGAATCTTTAAATTCCTCCCTGAACTGAACATTTGCCTCCAATTATCTTTGTCTCCCGTCTCACAGCCTGATTCAAAGAACTGTCTGCAGTTTCTGACTTTAGCAGTTCACCGATGCAGCCTCCCTTCTCCCCTTACTTCTCAGTGGAAATTGCTCTAATCAAGGCTGCCAATGCCCCATCACTGCTAAATACAATACCTACTTTCTCTTCCTTAGCTTAACCTCTCAGCCACACTTGACAAAGCTGCCCACTCCTTTTTTCTTGAAGTCCTCGCTGCTCTTGGTTTCCATGACAATGTGTACTCCCAGCTTTCTTTTTACCTCTTGGAAAGCTTTTATGTATCTTTCTCTTCCCTCTCTCCAGTCTTCACACACTACCTGCTGTCCCGTGGAGAGAGATTGCACAGCAGTTTTATAAATCTTTTCAAAGAAATTTCCACCCACCTTTTTCATCGCTCTAATTTTCTACAAATACAGACTAAAGGTATTTGGCAGCCTGATGCAGAATTGGTTTGAGATCACCCCCTAAGAAAGAGACAGTCTAGTTCTACTCTGTAGAATGTGGGAGCACCTTCCATTTGTTATACTCAATCTTGGGACTGTGACATTGGAACAATATGAAAAAAAAATCATTCAATATCCTGTTTTCCATGTATATCTTATTATACCTGTATAATTCTGGCATTGATTACATTCACTGTGTTGTACAACCATTATCATCATGCTTTTTCCAATCATATCAACACCAGTAACGGAATACGTGTGTCTTTTTTCACATCCTTATTTCAAGTTTTGCCTTTTATTTCAAATTGTACTTTGCTGTGAACTTTAATGGCGTCTCTCCACACTGATCAGTTTTTATAATGTCTTAGGTGTTACATTCTTCTAGCTGGACATGGGACTACGCCTTTGACTGAAAGGAGAAGAATGAATATTCAGTACTTCCGAGAGTCTGAATAAGTTCAAAAACAAATCTCCGTAGACCAAATTCATTATGTTTCTTAAAAAGTTGATAGATGACTGGTGGTTCAGGGAGGTGCTGGGGGACATTAGGAATCTGAGCTTCCACAGGAGATGTGACAAGGCTTCTTGTGAATGTTTGTGGACATATTGTCTTGGAGGCAAGGACCACTGTATGACTCATAACTGGCTGACTGATGATGTGTTAGTTTCCCAGGGCTGCCACAACAAACTATACAAACCTGGTGGTTTACAACAGCTGAAATTTATTCTCTCATTGATCTGAAAGCCAGAAGTCTGAGACCAAGGTGTGGGCAGGGCTGTATTTGCATTTTATTTTCTAGGGGAGAATGCTTCTTTGCTTTTCCATCACCTGGTGGCTCCAGGCTTTTCTGGGCATGTGGTTGCATCACGCCAATCTCTGCTTGCTCTCACATAGCCTTCTCTTCTGTCTCCTTGTCTGTCTGTCCTCTGGGATGTCTCTTGTCAGGACACTTGTCCTCGGATTTAGGGATTCATGTGATCTCATCTTCAGATCTGTAACTAAATTACATCTGCAAACACATTATTCCCAAATAAGCTCATATACTGAGGTTAGGTAGGATATGAATGTATATATATATATATACATATATATATATACATATATATATATACATATATATATATACACACTTTTTGGTGGTGGCACAGTGGCTAAGTGCTCGACTGCTAATCGAAAGGTGGGCAGTTTGAACCCACCCTCTGCTCCTTGGGAAAAAGAGATGGCAATCTGCTTTCATAAAGATTATAGCCTAGCAAACCCTAAGGGCCAGTGCTGCTCTGTCCTATAGGGTTGCTATGAGTTGGACTTGACTTGATGGCAATACATAATAGGGATAGAAAGCAGACAGCTACAATGTCTTTCTACATTGCCTTGGTTAAATCCCATCCTGGCTAAGTTTGTGCTAGGATCTGGACAATACATTTCCAGAAGCACAAGAGATATATCAGAAGAGAGGACCTGAAAGATGAGCAAAAAAAAAAAAATTCCTATGAGATGTACTGCTTTGAAGAACCTGAGGGATTAGCTAGAGGAAGAGGCAATACCTACTCTGTATTAATACCAAGACTATCACGGAGAAAAACGATTAGATTTCCTCAAGGCCCAAGGGGTTGGCCAAGGGCCAACTAGTAGAAGTGACAAGAAGCAGGAATGGAAATATTTTCAAACTGTTTTTCATAGAGGAAACCTTGGTGGTGTAGTGGTTAAGTGCTATGTCTGCTAGCCAAAAAAGGTTAGCAGTCTGAATCTACCAGGCACTCCTTGGAAACTCTACGAGGCAGTTCTACTCTGACTTATAGGGTCACTGTAAGTTGGAAGTGACTCAGTGGCGGTGGGTTTGGTTTTGATTTTTACACAGAAGATTGCAAAAAGAAGGAGCTAAAAGTGGATGGAATGGTTGAATATTTATGGGTAAAAATATGAGTCAACATAAATAGTTAAAATAGTTATCTTCCAGCTGGGCTTGATTCCCAAGTAAACTCAAGAGTAAAACACCATGGGTTAACCATGGCTACCTCATCCTGCCTGCATGTCATTCCCACAGTAGTTGCCCCAGGAAATTCAGTTTTGTTTGTGCATGTTGCAATCTGCTTTCAGTCTCTGCGTCTTGTATTCAGTGTGACACTCCTTTGCCCATTTCCTGTCGTTTTTATTTACCTGGCTTCTTGGAGGAGGAGAGTCACACCTGTACCACTTATTATAATATGCTGGTGACAGGAGATGGTGGCTGAGCCCAAGGTCTTTCAGTTGGGGAGGGTCCCCTTGGGGTGCAGCAGCCACCGTGAGAGTTCCCAGTAGCACCAGGAACTCTCAGCTGAAGAGTGTTTTTCTTGAAGTGGCCCAGCTGCAAAGATGTGATCCAATCAGTGTGTGGGGTTCTTGATTTAATCAGGTGTTTACTTCTACTTAACTAACTCATGGAAGTATGTACACATGTAGAAACCTAAGGTTTCCCAATTTGTTAGACACTCATAATGTTAAACTGTGTTGTGATGGTCATCACCAGAAATATGTCATTGCTGCACCCCAAGGGGACCCTCCCCAACTGAGAGAACTTGGGCTCAGCCACCGTTTGTTGTCACCAGTGTACTATAATCAGTGGTACAGGTGTGACTCCTCTAGTTGCGCAAAGGAGTTTCACGCTGAATATGACACAGCAACTAAAAGCAGACTGCAACGTGCACAAACAAAATGGAATTTTCTGAAGCTACTACTACGAGAATCACGTGAAGGCAGGATGAGGTAGCCATAGAAGTTTGTGAACACGGAGAAAGCACTTTGAGAGTTGTCGCAGCAAGCTTTTTTAAGACACAGTCAAAGCATCTGCAAGGTAGGCATTTTGAGAACAAAGTCCCAAATTATTTGGTAATTGATAATTCAAAAGACGCTCTGGAGAAGTCATCTAGGCTTCTTAAACTAACCGTGGTGGTAGGAGGAACAAAATCCAAGGAAAAGAAGAAAATCCTGATCTCCCTAATTCTCCCTAATTCCATACTTGGAAACATTCTCCCCATGGGGTCAACTGTAGCCTAGTTCCTTGAACGTATTTTGTCGGTTGTATGATACAGGAATAGGTTTTTCCTCTTTCTGTTGTTTCCCTAGGGGGCCCTGAGTAGTGCAGATACGCTTGTATGCTACCCCGAAGGTTGGAGGTTCAAGTCCACCTAGAGAGAACTTGGATGAAAGGCCCGGCAATCTACTTCAAAGAATCCGCCATTAAAAGCCTGTGGAGCAGAGCACTACTCTGATGCAAGCAGAGTCCCCATGAGTCACCAGCAACTGGATGGCAACTGACTTTCACTGGTTTTCTAGTGTAGATCATTGATGCTGTACCTCTAACGCCTCCCAGTGGCAGGCCCTGAGTTAGCACTTAATCAGTGTATTCCCTGTAACGTTGTGCATTTGCGGGTCGGCCAGAGTCGGCCTGCTTCTTGCTTAAGCGGAGCGCAGCCTGGATCCCAACTGCAATTTGGTTTCACTGATTCAGACGAAAATAAACTTCCTTGAGACTTTTCCCACAGAAACTCTGCAGAGCAGTTGTACTTTGTTTTATGGCTGGCAGAAGAGGAGGCCTACTTAATCATTCTACCAAGGTGGTTTGGGGGCCTGGGTGCTGGCTGCAGCTTTCCTGCCAGACTTCCTGGCCGACCCGCCTGGGCTGGCCTGGGCTGGCCTCACGCTGCCTACGTCTCCGCTGGTTCGGTAGGTGGCACTCCTGTTCTCTCTGTGTGGAAACTGGAAGCTGGCGGCAAGGCTCTGGGTCTGGACAGGCAGGAATGCAAATCAGCAGCTCAGAGCCTCTGTTCTGGGCAGCCCAGACTCATTATCAGTGAGGCGGCAGCTGGTGCTGTCTGTCCCGGCTTGCAGGCAGTTTCTGAGCTCAGAAGGGCCCCTGGAATCTCGGAGACTGGAGATTTCCAGAAAGCTAAGCCACTGGTCTAAAATAAGCAGGTTAGGAGTCAGTTATCTGGGTCCCTGCAGACGCCTCCCGGAGCAGCTTGGAGGCAGAGACAGCAGGCCGCCCTTAGTCCCTTAACTCTGCTCTGGAAAATCTTGTCAAAATGGCACTCTCTAAAGCCCCATCTTGGAACAAAATTAATGAAAATCTAGACTATTTTAAGTCTGTGACACAAAGTATTTGTCATACCTATTGGCTGGCTTCTCCTGGTCAGTCCCGATGTCTCATATTCTGTGCTGTTGCTGATATAACAGGTTTCGGACTCGTCGGATAGCGCTTCTCTTCATGCTTTGGGAAATAGGACCACCGAAATCAGCCTTCCTTTCCAGACAGCTGGGTGTCAACTGACTAGCCTCTCTTTCTGTCGAGTTCAAACTTCTCAAACCCCAAAGCCCACTGCCATTGTGCTGAGTCGAAGGATTGTACAAAATGAGGGGATATATATAAACCATTAGGATTTTTTTCTTTCCATTTTTAAAGAGATAATTTAATGGCATTACTTACATTCACAATGTTGTGAACTCATCATCACTGTTTACAAAACATTTTATTCACCCCAAACAGGAAATGTATCCACTAAGCATGACTCCCATCTCTCCCTTGCCGCATCTCTTGGTACCCATTCGTCTTTTTTCTGTTTCTACATGTTTGCCTGTTCTACATATGTCATATAAGTCATGTTATGCAATATTTGTTCTTTTGTGACCTCTTTCACTTAGTGTGATGTTTTTAAGTTTCATCCACCTTGTAACATGTATTAGAATTTTGTTTATGGCAGAGTAATATTCCACTGCATGTATGTACCACATTTGGTGTCCCCATTCATCTGTTAATGAACATTGGGTTGTTCCCATGTTTTTTAGCCATTGTGAATAGTACTGTGGTAGACATTGGTAGACAAGTCTCTGTCTGAGTCCCTGCTATCAAGTCTTTTGGGCATATACTTTGGAGTGAAAAGTTTGAAGGGACAGTGTCCTGAAGAAAAGAAAAAAAGACAGCAGTGAAGTGGATTTTCAGACCTATCCCCCTCAAGCCGTGCAAACTGGGAGACTGAGAAGCTGAGCAAATCTTCCAGCATTTTGTGGGCTGTGGAGAACAGACATTTGAGTTTAGAGTTAACCAAACAGTTTAGAGTTTTGGTAAACACCCCAGGCTTTTAATGGGATGCCTAAATAACTACACAATAGACTATAAACAAATTTTTATAAAGACAGAAATCCAACTTTAAATCATGTCAATTTATGATTGGTTAGGGTAATTTTCCCCACCCTTGGTGCCTGCTAGGAACAAAAATAAATATTTTCTTCAGAAAGATAACATTATCTGTAGATTTAAATTAGCTCTAATTTTTTTATAGAAAGTATCCTGCACAAAAACAAAAATTAACAAGGACACATCGGTCAACTTCCTGTAAGCCAGAGGGGGCAGAGGCGGATCTGAGGTGACTGAGACACAGCAATTATCAGGCCGGGACTTTAACTATGATTCACTGTAATTAGGATGCTCAAGAAAGGAAATGATGAGATGGAGAACTGTGCAAGAGAACTGGAAACGGTTTTTAAAAAGTCAAATAGAAAGTGTAAAACTGGAGAAAGAAAATGAAGAATCCCATAGACATATTTATTAATGACTTAGATACAGTTGGAGAGATCATAGACTGTAAAATGAGTCAGAAGAAAGAATTCAGACTGCAGTGTTGAGTGACATGATTATAGTCAATGTCAACCCTAAAGAAAGTGGGCACTGGGTGCTGGACAAGTGTGCTCAGATAAATGAGGGTCCAAGGAAAGAGTCAAGGGCAGAGTCAAGGTGAAGGAGAAGAGAGGATGGGGCAACCAATATTTAGTGAGAGGATAGTCAGTAATCATATTCTAAAAGTGCCAGGTGACGTCAAGGAACGTACTGAAGAAGTGCCAACTAAGCAAGCTAGTGCAATAAAGCAGACACCTAGATACCAGCTAGGAATCTCTTGAAACTTAGATTAAAAAACAAACAAACAAACAAAAAACGCACATGGAGGAAAAAATCCACAAATACCTTCAAAGGGGAGCTCTGGTCACACAGTGTTTAAGAGCTGCTAACCAAAAGACCAGCAATTCAAATCCACCAGCCACTCCTTAGAAATACCATGGGGTATTTCTGGTTTGTCCTGTAGGGTTGCTATGAGTTAGAATTGACTAGGCGGAAATGGGTACCTTCAAAGGAGACAAGAAGACTCAAAACTGGATTTTCAATAGAATGATTGGGAGACAGAAGATAATGGAATAGAATCTTCAATGTGTTGAAGGAAAATAACTCCCAACCTAGAATTCTGAACCCAGCCAAAAACAAACAAAAAACTTCAAATTTGAATAAGAAAGTGAAATAAAAACATTTTTATAAAAATAAAAGCTAAGGAATTTTCACCAGCAGATTCACGCCAATCAATTAAAATTCACCCACTGACATCTAGTCAATTCTGACTCATAGTGACTATAGGACCGGGTAGAACTGCCCCATAGAGTTTCCAAGGAGCGCCTGGTGGATTTGGACTGCCAATCTTTTGGTTAGCAGCCATAGCACTTAACCTCTAAGTCACCAGGGTTTCCAGTTAAAAACTAACAGAGGAAGAAACTGAGTAATAAAAATACGAAAATAGTCCAAAGAAGATAAGAAAGAAACAAAACTAAATTAAAAAAAAAATTAAATAAGTAAATAAAGGAACTCTTTAGACAGAAGGAAAATGATCCTGGATAGAAGAATTGAGATACAAAAAGGAATGAAGAAACGTGAAAAAATTAGACATGAATAATTATAAATATTGATTGTATAAAACCATAATAGTAATGTGTTTAGTGTTTAAATTATATTCAAAATTAAAATATGTGAAAATAATGACACAGAAGGTAGAAAGAGATTTAAAGAAAAAAAAGAACCCACATCAACCCAGTGCTGTCTAGCTGATTCTGACTTCCAGCAACATTTATAGGACAGACTAGAACTGCCCTGTAGATTTTCCATGAAGCACCTGGCAGATCTGAACTGCTGACCTTCTGCTTAGCAGCTGTAGCACTAACCAGTATGCCACCAGGGTTTCCAGAAAGGGACTAGGTGGAGTTAAAATGTTCTAAGGCCTTGCTTTGGCCAGGAGGTGGTAAAAGTAATCATATTTATTAGCCTTTAATAAGATGAATGTCAAAATGTCTGTGGTAATCACTAAAAGAATAATGCAAGATCATGTAACTAAAAACTAATAGGAAGAAACTGAATAATAAAAATACAAAAATTCATAGTCTAAAGATATGAAAGGAAAGAATAAAAGAAACAAATATAAAAAAATAACAATCTGTTTAATTTTATATATACCAATCATGACATTAAAAGTAAATAAGTCAAAAAATTTAATTACAACACAAAAACTGTTGGACTGGACAAAATAGAAAAATGGAGCAAGTTTTGTTCCATGCAGTGCATGTTGTGCATGATAAGCGTTCAGGAAAGTTGAAAGAATTGGAAAAAGAAAAGCTCATGTACCTATTCTAATATCAAGCAAAGTAGACTTTATGGCAATAAGCATTATTAATGATAAAAGGATATTTTATGATCATAAAATGGACATCCCAGCATGAAGATACTGTATTTGTATACACCTCATAATATATTAAGAAGCAATGGTTGCATGAAAATTAAGCACTTGGCTGCTAACCAAAAGGTTGATGATTTGAGTTCCTTAGCAGTTCCATGGAAGACAGAGCTGCTTCTGTCAGATGACAGCCTAGACCACTCTATGGAGCAGTTGTCTTCCGTCACATGGGGTCACTATAAGTTGGAATCCACTTGGTGGCATTCAACAACAGCAGCAGCAGTAGCAAAAACATATAAGGCAATAATTGATACAACATAGTAGAAAAATCTGAAAATCTACCATTACAGTAGAAGATTTTAACATACCTCTGGCAGTAAGTGATAGAACTGTGGCTGAAAAAAAGAATAATGAACAACGTGAGGACCAAAGTTGACCTGATGGCTGTAGAGTTGGTCCTTATTGTTCACAGACTATGTTTTTGTGAATCCTTGCTAAAATGTATTTGTAATCCCCAAATCAGAATTCGCAGTGCTTCATTCCTGGACTTGGGTTGTACAGAACAATGAAAAACTTGAGTTCCTAACACACACATTCCCATCGGAGGCTGAACGAGGCTGGATTAGTATTCACTGCGTTTAGTGCTCCTGGTGATGGTGACTCCCACAAACAAGCGACAGCTGTGCGTACAACACTGCACTCAACAAATACACAGGGAACGCTTGTGGAAACGGGCCATAAGCTATTAATTCAAAGCTAGAAGATAAACAGAAAACAATATGAGATTTAGAAATTAATCATTAAATGTTTAAACATTTAACAATGAACACTAAAAAGTGTAACCAAATGACAGTAAATATAATAGGTCAACACATGTGGGATGCAGTTAATGTCATTCTTACCCCGTTCCTGTTGCTGTTGAGTTGATTCTGACTCATAGTGACCCTACAGGACAGAGTTCAATTGCCCTAAAGGGTTTCCAGTGAGCTCATGGTGGATTCCAACTGCCAACCTTTTGGTTTGCAGCTGAGGTTCTTAACCACTGCATCACCATGGTATCTGTGCTCTTAAATAGCCTTACATGCATGTATCAGAAGAAAGGAAGAAAATAAATGATTTTCATGTCCATCTCAAGAGGTTAAAAAAAAGAACCCAGCAAATTAGACATCAAAGAATTAACACAAATTAATGAAGTAAAAAACAAATGCACAATAGAGAAAATTAAGTCAGGAAACCAAAATCCAAAAATTTGTTCCGTGAACAATGTAATATAATTGGTAAACTGTATGTAAGACTAATAACAACATAGATAAAAGGTATAAATAACCATTGTTAGTAATGAAAAACATTAGAAATATTACAGAATTTTAAAAAATTTAGAGATTACCATTAATATTGTCACAATAAATTTGAAAATGTAGATATCATGGATTAATTTCTTGAAGAACACAGCAAATAATATATGAAAAATCTTTTAAATAAAATGACAGAAGAAAAAAAAGAGAAATTTATTTAAAAACATGAAATCCATTAAATAAATTCTCTCCACAAAGGAAAGACCAGGCTCAGATAGCTTAACCAAATGATTCTTCCAAACACTGAGCAAATGGATACTTACCATACACAAATTCTTCTAAATAACAAAATAAACATTTTCCAAGTCATAATGATAAAGACAGTATTAAAAAAGAAAACTACAGGCAATTTCTCTCATGACCATAGATGCCAAAGTCATAAACAAAATATTAGCAAGCCAAGCCAAGCCAATATTAGCAAACCAAACCTAATAATGTACAAACAGTATTACTTCATGACCAAGTTAGGTTTATGGAAAATCTATAAAATTTGGTTAACATTTGAAAATAAAACAATATAATCCACCACTTTAACAGAAGAAAATGAAACGTTACACTTGGCTCAGTAAGTACAAAAAAGGCATTTTATAAAATTTCCATCTGTTCGTAATAAACAGTCATTCCTAGTTCATTAGTGAGCTAAGAATAGAAGGAAACTTCCTTAATTTGATGGACATCTGCAGCAACCCTGCAGTGAACATCATTTGGTGAAATATTGTAAGCTTTACGCTGAGATAAAGAACTAAGCAAAGAAACTCACTATGACCACATATATTCAAATTCTATGGCTATCAAAAGTTCTACCAGTACAATAATGAAAGAAAAACAAATAGAAGTGGAAGGGGAGAAATAAACATAATTATTTGTAGATGAAATAATTGTATGCCAGAACATTAACAGATAATGTATTAGGGTTAGCTAGTGAATCTGATAAGGTTACTGGCTGTCAGATCAATATATAACAATATAAAAAAATCATATGTCTATATACTGTTAACAAACAGAAAATGAAATTTAATTAATGAGGCCACTTCCAATAGTATTGCAGAACACTAAAGACTTAGGATTAAATCTAATGAAAAATGAGCAGGTACATTCATTTTATTATTACAGAATATCCTTTCAACATTATTAATGCTTATTGCCAGAAACCGTGGTATCATAGTGGTTAAGAGTTCAACTGCTAACCAGAATGGTTGGCAGCTGGAATCCACCCGGTTCTTCTTGGAAGCCCTATGGGGTAGTTCTAGCCTTTCATATGACCTTACAGCATAACATATAGACTGTCACCTGCACCTAAGTGAGCTGTTCCCACAGCCAACCTGCCCCTGGCTGACCCACTGTCTCTGCCTATTTTTCTTCTGGGCTGTTTGTATTTTCTTATTGCCTTGCATGGTTTCTTTTTATATCCTAGATACCAATGTGTTCTTATTGTGACTACTTTTCCCTATTTGTTGCTTGTCTTTAATTATGTTTATGTTGAGTTGCTCTCTCCCTTTTAATGTTTAAAGATCATCAGTTCACTTGTATGGCAGGTGACTAAATCATTATAAAAATCTCTTGCTGTTAAAACCAAACTCACTCTTCTTCCTTTTGGTCTGGCTATAAATTATTCCCAGACCAAATTGGAGGACTTCCTGATCAGTTTTCTAATAATGGGCAAGGGAACAGCCAGATGGCCCAGCTATGACAGCGCAGCTAGTCAGTGCTGGATATTTGGGGGAGATGAATTGCATCACAGCAAAAATCTCCCTGCACATAGAATGAGTCATAGACATGACTGATTGGCTGGCAGGATCTGCAATCAGCTCTGGCTTGCTACCTTCTGACTCACAGATTAAAACAAAAATGGATTACACACTGTTTCTCTTTGGCTTTTAGCTTGGGGAAACTATTTTTACTCTAGTAAAATACATATAATGAAACATTTTAACCATTTTTAAGGACATAACTCAGTGACATTAATAGTGTTCACTATGTTGGGCAAATGTCAGACTACTGGGGAAATGTCTTTTGTGTTCCCAGGCTTGGTTTCAGCTAGGTGATGGTTTAGCAGAGCTACAGAAGGCTGCAACGCTGCCTTCAAGCATGCCACCTGTGTGAGAAATAGTGGCTGTGGGACAAGCTTCTGTCAGACTTGGAAAGATCAGAATCAGTTTCACCCATTTGCTACTGCTTCTTGCATTCCCTGCTTGAGCCACTGCTGGTGAGGGATGGTGTTGTTGTTAGGTGCCAGTAGTTGATTCTGACTCATAGTGACCCTGGGTGCAATGAACTGGACACTGCCCAGGCCTGCATCGTGCCCCTAATCGTTGTTATGTTCAAGCCCATGGTTGCAGCCACTGTGTCAGCCCATCTTGTTGAGGGGTGGTGTGTAGTATTTCCTAAGACATACGTGTTACCTTGCTGTAGGATGGAAGCTGTGGGTCATCCGTGGCTGTCACCTGAGGCTCGTGACATGTGCAGTTCCTCCATGCACAACCACAACTAGCTTAGCAGCTTCACCCACCTGACTGTTTCTTTAAAGGCAGCTCTTCAGCCAACAGAGAGGGAGGCCTGGGACACCGTAAGCACCAGAGGATTAGTTGTGCAAACAAAAGTCTGCAACAATATGTGATCCTCTGAAAATCAAAGTGCTCATATGGCTGAAATCACATCTGTGGTGTTCCAGCTTTTCAGTTTACAGCTTCACGGACAGATTCTGTAAAGTTGCACGCAACCCCATGTCCTTACATGTGTTCACATCTATTTATTATGCATAAGACAATCCCACACAGTTATAAACACATAGAACTATGTAATACACAACACATTTGCAGCAAGTTACACTTACACTGACACACATAACACATAAATATACATACACAACCTTCTGCATACTCGATATACATGCATTTCCACATGAATAACCACAACATACTTTTTATAAAAGCCTCATCCTCTACTGAAAATTCAGACTTTCTAGTTGGAGCTTGGTGTATTCTTTGTAATAAAAATGCTTCTAGAGATCTCTTTCCTGTGTTGTAGTTGCTGAACGCTGTGTGGCATGTGGGACAGCTCAGAGTTTTCCTCCAGCCTCCTCTGGTACTGGGCTTCCAGAGCAGGAGGTGAAGGAATCCCCAGGCTTGAGTGGGGTGACAAGGCTGTCTGCTCCCAGCCTGAGCAGATAGGACCAGGGTGTGGGTGGTGCTGAGATCCCTACTGTCATTCCAGGGTTAGCTCAGAACCTCACACACAGACAGACCTCAGTGTTTGTTGAATAAATCCAAGAATATGTGATTCCCCAGTTAATCCTTCATTTATCCAATTAAAATATTTTTTAATTTAATTCTATATTGTCTGAGCAATTTCTTGTCTCCTTTCCATTGCCTGACTTTTCATAGAAGTTACCAAGGTGATGTGTAGATCTCGTAAGATATAACCCTACCCAGAGAGTAGAATATTGTACCTAATTCCATAAATCTCTTTTATGGAAAGAGTTCTTTAAAGTTTTATTCACAAACACCCTCACACACCATCTAGTCCAAGGATCTCTTTTTATATATGAGTCAACAGAAGCCCAGAGATGTTTAAGTAATTTTTTCCAAAGTCACCTGGCTATCGGACTTTATGACAGACGGTAGGGACTCAACAATCTGAAACCTGGACTGGTGTTACTCTAAACGTCTCACCTTAATTAGTCTTGAGTGATTTTATTCTAGGGAGTAACTCCTTGGTAAGACCTGAAATCTGGACAAATGAAATGGGGAATTCAAGGTCAAGAAGGGAAGAGGGTTGAGATGTTGCAGAGTTGGCAACCAATTTCATAAAACAGTGTATGTGTTCATTGTTTAATGAGAAACTGATTTGCTCTTTAAACCTTCATCTAAGGCACAATTAAAAAAACAAAAAAGAGTGTCAAGAGAACAAATGAATATGACATAATTTTTTTTTTTACCTGGAGCATGGCAATAGTCTCACTGTGAGAAATTCTCCTGGTTTGGGTAGAGCATTTACGATAGTCTGATCAAGCCACCTGTAGTGTCACCTTGGTCAGTATTCCCACTGAATGTAAATTTAATTTCATGACTTGAGTTATAGTGAGAGACATCTTGTTGTCCCTTTATATAAACTGGAAGCCTGACTTTCAAATTCTCTTCAGCTATGGGACCTCTGAATGCAACCTGGCGTGTTGCATCTGTCTGGTAGCTGTGTTACAGCAATCTCAGGCTCACAGGGGTATTTGGTCCTGGCCCTAAGTTTAATAGAGATGGTAAAAATCTCCATTTATTAGAGATGGTAAACTCCGTTAGTGCAACAGGACCATAGATGTCTTATCAATGTTGAAGAGTTTAGATTTGTTTTAGAATTATGACCCTTTCCTAGACAGAGATATGATTTATGGCACTAGCTCTCTGTCCTGTTATACATAAACAAAAGTTCTACTTTTTTTCTGGTTTTGTACTTCTCTGGAGTTTGTTTCTTATTTTTATTTTTCTTGCTATGCTAAGTTTAGAGATCTTATCCTAGCATATGTCTAGCAGGTTTACACAGAAACCTGCATGTGTGAGGGAATGATGAAGTACAATGCATGGAATAAGCCCTTCAAACAATGTATATTTAGTTGTTTATTTGTGTCTGTGTACTCACAGTTTTCTCCTATAAATAATTTAATATGCATCCATACTCATATGGCAATGTGTATAGAATTTGAATAATAATATAAACATTAAAATCTGGTAGCTATTAATCACTGTTACTCTTACATGAACAACTGTGCCCTTCACTAAAGACAAACTGACGTAATGTTAAGTAAAAACGACAACTAGGTTATTTGAAATATACAGTGGAGTCATTGGGAAACCCTGGTGGCATAGTGGGTTAAGTGCTACATCTGTTGACCAAAAGGTCTGCAGTTCAAATCCACCAGTTGCTCCTTGGAAGCTCTATGGGCCAGTTCTACACTGACCTATAGGGTCGCTATGAACTGGACATGACTCGATGGCAGTGGGTTAAGTTTTGGTTTTGGTTATGGAGTTATTAGCAGGGGAGTTGTTTTTTTTTTTTGGTTTTATGATACAGTGAATGTTGACAGTGGTTAAATTGGAGTGATGGCATTATGGGTCAAGTTTCTCTTTTCTCTATTTTCTAAATGTTTTATATTGTAATCTTATTATTTTTCTACTGAAAAGAACGTATACATTATGTTAAAAGACAGACAGCTGAGCAGAAAGGTGAAGCAACAACATTGAAAGACATGTTTGTAAAAATTCCCCGGGAGAGCTATGATGCTGAACTGTCTTAACATCTTATAGTCCTTGTCGTTTATGCAATACTGAGGCCATGGATGGGTCAACCAATTTGTATGTTTCTTCCTCCTAGTTCTCTCAGTAATTTTAACATCTCATCTTTTTAAAAAGTTTTCTTCTTATATGATGACTATCAGATGAACTTCTGTGGTGGCTTTTGTGTTATATGACATTAAGATGTTATCAGTTGGTGCTCAGTTCTGAAATAATTGGATTTGCCCAGAGATACATTTATGACATGAGATAACTGAATGTTTTCATATACCTCTTGAAAAAAAAATCAAAGTCAAAGTGAGGTAGATAGAGTTGTTAATAGAAATTTTAGGCTCTGACATTTAGCAGGAAGGACTTCCTGTTGAGTTTAGCCAAACTGGACTGGCCCTGTTGATAACTCCCCCCTGGCCTCTGGATGGTAAGCAGAGGAGCCTTGCTTTGCTCTTTTGTTAGCCTTGGATATTCTGCTTCCAGATCCTCATATACATCCTATTCAGAGACCGAAGATTCATTCAACAACAGAGTTAAACCACACTCTTTGTTAGGTACTTGCCAAACCACACCATGAAATAAAATAAAAAACCAAACTCATTGCTGTTGAGTTGATTCCAACTCATAGTGGCTCTATATGATCTTGTCGAGCACTCATAACATAATAGTCACATAGAAAACACCAGGTGTTTCTAGCTTTTGCCTTCTCCTGAATCCTCACTTATTTTTCACGTCATTTTGAGGAGGCACCTGTTTGTTCTTTGCTTTGTAAATTTGCTTCTGGCCTGCAGACAATTCCTCAAAGAATAAAATGTGTGACTCCTCCCTCCTATTGAGGTCTCATGGGGATTCTGTTTTGGAGAAATAATAGCTTTTATTTAGTGTTTACAGAGATGAGAACTGGGTGTCATTTCTTGCTGCAAGGAAGGGCATTTGGAAAGAAAGAAACAAAATAAAAATAAATAAAATAAAGGAAACAAATAAAAATAAATGGAAAACCAAAAACACTACTAGAGAATTTTGGAAGAGAAGTGTCATTTTAATAGATACATAAATTATAGTTCTTTTAATTTAGAAAATACCAATGCTTCTAGTGTTTCTGGAAAGTGAACTGGTGTCCGTACATGTATGTGCACTGGATAAAGAAGAGAAGTTCCTTCTTCCTTCAGACCGTGATAGTCATTGTTATCATTCAGAAGACCAAGTTCTAACACAAAAGGACCATAATAAAACATGTTTTGAATATTAAAAGAATTCTCCAGAAGTCTCTATTAAGCTTTGCAAGCTTCAGGCAAGTTTTTGTATCTGAACCTCTGCTTAAGATATAGATGGTGGTGAATAATGTGTTGCTATGGAAGTCTTTTGGATGAAACAAATGAGTTTTGGGTGTTAGAATATTCAATTTCCTGGATTTTGGCTTCTCTCCCACCTGTTTCTTTTGCTAAACACTCAAACTGAGAGTTTACTGAGATTATATAATCATCTTGGAAATGCAGATTGTGTAACTAGTGGGAAAGGGTCCCTCATGGATTGTTGTGGTGAACATTTGGCTCTGAACTGAGTGAACGTTTAAATGCCTTAAGATTTCCAGTAATGTTGAAGTTGGCTGCATAGCCTGTAGTTATAATATTTTAAGCCTTTAAAATATATGAGTTCTCCAATAATGACATGGTTTTTCCCTGATTTTCTTTTATGACAAGCATTTTTTGTCATTACCCTCACTGTCTACTTGAAACAAATTTTATGCATTTTATAATTCTTGCAGCATATGGTTGCTGCCTGCAAGCACTTCATGTGCCTTGGCAAAAAGCCACATGCAAATGGCAAAGAGTGATTTCCTGGGTGAATATAGAGAAGCTTGCTTTTATCAATTTTCCTACTATGCTCAGCTTCCAGTGTAGGGTTGGGTTAGACCTCCCTCTCTCCTCCTCTTCTCTCTCTTCCATCTTTCTTCCTCTCTTCACTTGCATTGTTTCATTTGTCCTTTACCTTGTTGTTAGGTGCCATCTAGTTGATATCAGTGCATGGTGACAGAGCAGAACTGCCCCATAGAGTTTTCTTGGCTGTGATCTTTATAGGAGCAGATCATCAGGTTTTTCTGCTGTGGGGCAACCATGTAGATTCATATCACCAACCTTTCGCTTAACAGCCAAGAGTGTAACCATTGCGATACCAAGGTTAGAGTAGTTGATGCCATCAGCATTGTTAGAGATCTTGTCAAGCCGTCATACTATAATAGTCACATAGAAAACACCAGGTGTTTCTAGCTTTTGCCTTCTCCTGAATCCTCACTTATTTTTCACATCATTTTGAGGAGGCACCTGTTTGTCCTTTGCTTTGAAAATTTACTTCTGGCCTACAGACAATTCCTCAAAGAATAAAATGTGTGACTCCTCCCTCCTATTGAGGTCTCATGGGGATTCAAATAATAGCTTTTATTTAGTGTTTACAGAGATGAGAACTGGGTGTCATTTCTTGCTGCAAGGAAGGGCATTTGGACAGAAGGAGCAGGTGCTTGGAGGACATAGACTAGAGCACGGGTAGCAAGAAGCGGTGGGGAACCTTCTGAGAAAGCTGCAGAGGAAAGGGAGGCAGGCGGCTTGGGGCTTGGCAGGGCCAGGTGACTCTCCTGCCTGGTGCCAGGAGTGCTGAGCACAGCCTCTTCTCGGCCAGAGGCCCCTCCAGCTTCACTCCTCTTGCTCCCTTCTCTGCTCCCAACTGCTTCTTTGATGGCAGTCTATAGGTCCCGGTTGCTCTCTCTTGTTGAGGGCCTCTTGTGGCCATCTTGGTGTCCAGACTTCTGCACAGACATGTCAAACCATCTATTGTCATTTGATCAGCTGGTTGAATTGTTTGGCCTTCTGTTGGTTACTTATTTTGTTTCTGTTCTGAATGTACTTTTGCATGATAATCTATTATAGTCCCACTTGAAAGTAAAAGACAACTTTTTGACTAGCATCTAAACAGTTTGCATATAGAGACAAATCCACAAAAGGTCAATAGAAATATATGTAACATATATGCCTGTGTACATGTTCATAAAATATATGTATATATGCATGAACATACACGTGTATATATTAGCACACATACACATGTGTACTTACATGTAGTACATATGTGTATATTTCTGTATATAATGTTTGAATGGAACTTAGGCATCCGTTATTTATTATGAAATTTATCACATGTTATGTGGAAATAACTAGAACATCACATTTTCAGTCTTTTTATATTGTAGTAGAAGTCTTTAAACATCAAATCTTACTATTGATTAAGAAATTGAATTAGTACCTTTTTAATGGAAAACTAAGTATCCTATTGCCATGTTTTGTTACCATTTGGGAAAAATCATACTCATACTACCAACCAGTGTTAAATGGAAAAGCTCCACATCACTTATAAACTGAAAACAAAGAGCAAAGGCTGAATGTGCCCTGCACAACATTCGAAAATGTCTTGATCCTAATTAAGTCTCTTCTGCCTGACACCCACAGCTCTTTATGTCTCTTTCAGATCTGAGATGATGAAGATGCACGGTCAGGGAGAAGAGGTTCAAAGGGCAAGATGTAGCTTAGTTGACTCCCTCCAGGTTGGTGTCAGCTACTTTGGGCAGCTGGGGCTCTGCTGAGGATGCAGCTGGAAGTCCCTCAGCTGCTGGTGGTGGGGACTGCCCACTGGGCTCGCATCTGGGCACCCCAGCTGAAACTTCCTCACCTGCCGGGGGCACTGGAGAAGGACCATTTGCCTCTGTCACTGGTAGGATGGCGTGGGCTGGGGACAGTGGGATCGGACTCAAAGTTTCTGCCTCTGGCTTCTGGGTTTGCTTGTTAGCCTCTTCTACAGCAGGAAGGCTCTCACGACAGGCCTCTGCTTCCAACCCAGCTTGAGGGTCAGTGGTCTTGGGGAGAGTTTCTGCCTCATTACCTCCTGCGGTCTTAGCCTGAGGATTTGCAGGAGGGGGACTCTCTGATTTGTGTGGAGGAGACAGAGGGAGTTGTTCTGGCTCCTTGAGGGCAGTGGCGCTCCCTCCTTGAGGGCTGCCTAGTTCTGGCTGGGTTTTTTTGGGCTGGTTGAGTGCAGACTCTGAATAATGAATTACACTGAAGGCTGCAGCCAGATTTTTCACAGCTTCTTCGACATTCTTAGCCTCTGCAGCAACCTCCTCATTCACACACACACTTAACTCTGGCTCTTCGATGGTGGGGTCCTGACTTTGGTCTTCCTTTTCAGGCATTTTTGCTTCTCTAATTTTTTTGTAGAGTTCATTTCTCTCTTCTTGTAAAGCTCGACAGAGATTCTCCAGCCTTCCAATTTTCATCACAAAGCACTCATATTCTTTCGCTCTCAGTGCTTTCTGTGATTAGAAAACAAACACACACATTAAACAGCATGAAGAACACAATTGCCAGAATGCTCTCTGGATACAAGCAAAGCCATTTGTGCAGGAATTTGTCTCTGCGGCTCCAGGCCCAGCCACAAAGTGGTAGTTGGACAGCCCTCTGGTCAGGCTGTGACTTTCGTTTCTGCCTTGCACGCCAGACTGGGAACATTTTACTCACCACGGGTAGTGCAGATGGTTAGGTTCTCCACTACGAGCTGAAAGGTTGGTGGTTCAAACCTACCCAGAGTTGTCTTGGAAGACAGGCCTGGCAGTCTGCTTTCAAAGAGTCAGAGTCCTGGAAACCCTGTAGTGCACAGTTCCCCTCTGTGCACGTAGGGTTACTGTGAATTGGAATCAACTTGACAGCAGCTAACCTCAACACCAAGAACATTCTTTTGCTCAGAAAATAAAGATCGCAAGCGTTTTTGCTTCTGTTGACAGCCTCTAAAAACTCAAAGTAGAAGCATCTTCGGCTTCTTAGGCTTAGACAAGGTAAACAAAGCCTTGTGGCAAAATGACTGAGACGGAACTGGACTTGAACCTCACAGCCAGGTCTTATCTTCTGTTCTCTAGAAAAACAGCGATGTGCTCATCCTGGCAACCACTTGCATTTCTGTATTGATGAACAATGGGCGTATCTCTTTGGAATTGCTTGCCATTTGGGATGAATTGTTGGAACAGTAATCATAACTAGAGAAACCCACCACACACGTAATCTGTAATGCTGGCTGCTCACGTGGTTCAGTTTTACTTCTTTTCTCTGGAAATACTGATGTGTTTGTACACGAAACTTATCCTCATTATATCCCTTCCTTTTGTCCCTACCTTTGCGCTACTCTGTACCATATAAAACACTTGAAGATTCTTTTCATCTGTTTACATGGGGCGAGCCTCACCTTTCACCTGTGAGGGCAGCCTACACAGTGCCTGATGTATCAGTATTTAAATCCTTGTTGGGGGAATTAAAAAATATCTCTCTCTATCTGTCCCTGGAAACCCTGGTTGCACAGTGGTTAAGTACTATGGCTGCTAACCATACGGTCAGCAGTTCAAATCTGCCAGGTGCTCCTTGGAAACTCTGTGGGGTAGTTCTCTCCTATAGGGTTGCTATGAGTCAGAATCAACTCAACAGCAGTGGTCTTGTTTTTTGTTTTTTTTTTTTTTTTTTTAATCTGTCTATAAAAGAGCATGTACGGTAGGTTCCTGGGCTAGTTGGTGTCTTCTGTCTGTAGAATCAATTCACTTCATTTATTTAGTACCTTCTATGTGCCCTGCTCCAGGAAAACTCAAAACCAAATAAGATACTTCCTACCTTTAAGGAATTCCTAGTTCAGCAAGGGAGCTGCTGGTCTGCTATAAACTTTTGAAATAGTGAGGAAAGCCTGTGATTCAGTGTCCCCAAGTCTGGGCTACTTTCTAGATTATCTTTTCACTTATTAATTTTAGTACAGTTTAATATGTCATATCCCAGAGAAAGTCAGCTCTTTTTCAAATGAAATCACTTGTACTATTAGGCTATAATTATTTTCTATGAATATTTTACTCCCACCCCACCCTTGAGGCTATTGAGTTGATCAAGATTCCTGGCAAACAGGGGAAAAACCTATTGATGCAAGAAAGTTGCTCACCTCTTCGATCATGTCCAAGAGAGCTTTGTTACAGTTCTCAAACCGAGCTTTCCATGTGGCAGTGTCCTTTTCCAGCTTCTTCATTTTCTTGGTTGTCTACAGAAATTGGAGTGCTTTAATGTTAATCCTGAAGCATTTATATGTCAGAGAAGTTACTAGCTGCACATGGGACATCAACAAAAGTCCTGTTGTTAGCAGCTGCTGAAGCAGACAAATGTTGGATGTCAAGGAAGAGAGATGGTGATGGTGGAGAGTCGTGTCTCATTCCTGAGTCCTTCGCTCAGTGATGAGCACTTATCTGCACCAGAGCCAATTTGGGAAAATGGAAAACACTTGTGGGGGGGGGGGGCACTGTTTTGCTGTTTTCTTTAAAACAAAAACAGCTTTACCGAGTTCCAAGAATAGACTATTTGCTTCATTAAGTAGAAGACTATCAGTGAGAAAGCCGGCGTGACTCTGAAGCCATGAAAATGTTGATCTGGACCCATCTGAGAAGTAGCCACACAAAGGCAACTTTCTACACTTTCAGCTCTTATATTGGGTAGAGTCCAGGAGAGTTCACAAAATGTGATTACTACATGCATTATTTCATTTGATCCTGGAAACAATCCCACAAGGAACATTCTATTCTCATCCCTATTTATAAATTGGGAAACTGAGCATCAGAGAGGTGCAGTAATATTCAGAGGAGTTAGCAGAAGAGTGCTGCTGGAATTACTTTGTTCCTTTTAATGCAACATATACTCGTTAGGTGCTGTTAAGTCAATTCTGATTCAGAAACACTGCTGGGTCTTGAACCATCCTCACAATTCTTGTTCTGCTTGAGCCTATGGTTGCAGTCACTGGATCAACCCATCTCATTGAGGGTTTTCCTCTTTTTCACTGACCCCCTAGTTTACTAAGCATGATGCTACCCTCCTCTAGGGACTGGTCCCTCCTGATAACATGTCCAAAGTGTGTGAGGCATATTTTGCTTCCAGCATCTGCTTAACACCTGGCCTTAGGCTGGAGGTAAGGGACACAGTGTGAATCAAATATAGCATGATTTCCAACTGAAAGCCCTGTTCCTGGCTTTGTAGGATCCCCCGTTGCTTGGATGTAATGACAGATAAGGCATGTAGTCAAGACATTTTCTTTGATGGCTGTTTGTTGGAGGACTCACTGCTCTGTGCCCAGCTATTCCAGACTGCTTGTCCCTGGATGGCAGAAGCTAAGCCCAGGGTACTGTCAGTACCTGGGCTGTGTGATGAAGCTGGGTGAGCCTGAGTGATTTTTAAATTTTAATCATATCTTAACTAAGTTAGTAACTCATCAACTTTTTAAGGTTAGCAGCCCCTTTAAGAATTTGATGAAATCTATAGCTACATTCCAGAGAAATGCAAATATGCATATGGACATAGATTTTTTTGGTAGTTGTTAATTGCTCTCAAATTTTTTCCAATCTGAAAACTGTGTAATTTTAACATGAAAACATTCAAAAATTTATATGTCTAACCCAGACTGGGAACACTGTAACTCTTAACCAGTTAAGAAAATCTTAAGTTTGTGTCCTGAATTGTGAAGTTTATCATACAATTTTACAAAAATATTTCTAAAAGGAAGCTTTCTACACTTAAAAATGGTTAATACCAGTGTGTGTTCGGAAACATAATTCTATTACTGCTTTTATGTTGTGGAAGCACTGAACAGAAACCAGATTTAACTACTGTGTCCAATAATAATATTACCACATTTTAAGATGTTAAAAAAAGAGCTATTATTAAATATATTGGTTCATGTGAGTGTCACAACCTTGTGAAGCAGACATATGAAATAGATTCTCCATTTTACAGATAGAAAATAAAATTCAGGGAGGTTCAGTGAATTGTCTAAGGCTACTTGATAAGGATGTGGTATTGCCAGAGTTTGAGTTCAATTTCTGCCAGTTATATCATGCTACATAACTCTTCTTCCCAGAAGAATCCTATAAATATGATATTTCTGCCCTAGCAGCCTGCTCTTGTATTCAAGTTGTTCTTTTTCTCTTTAGAAGATTAGGTACTTTTTTTTACTTCAATACTTAATGTTAAATTGCTAACACTTTTTTTTTTCTGTTTTAGGTTAGTCATACACGGATTAGAAAAAGAACATGTTCTTTCTCAGAGTTAAAATATATCCTAGCTTTTTTGTTTGTTTTTTGGACTCTTGCTAAGATTCATTTATCAGATATAGATGAATAGTAATAAGAATAATAAAAAGGGCAACAGAAATCTGATCCACACCTTTGTTACTTCATGAAATGCACTGAAATATTGTAGTGAGGGATAAATGAACCCATAGGAAAATTGCTGGTCGAAAGAAAAAAATGTCAGCATTTCATGGGTTATAAGCAATACTCACTTTATCCATTTCCTGTTTGAAAGTGGCAAACACCTCATTGCTTTTTGTCAGTGTGTTCTGGAACTCTTCAAACCTTCCGGAGTAGAGAGTAAGCTACAAGCAGAGAACAGAGAGGATCTATTTTAGGGCTGCTTTCAGAGTGCTTCCAGAACAAAACAACATGTCATTGTTTGTTATTTAAAAAGAAAAACGATTTAAGGAAGTTCATGGGACAAGGTTAGGAATATATTCAGTGGTTATGACTGAAGTAGTGCTTTAAACAAAACTGAAATAATCTAATGTATCATCACAATTTCATAATATCGTGGTGTTTACCAATAAGCATTTATTGAGCACTGACTGTGTGTATACAGCATATAGTGTACATATGAAGAGATTTAATATTTGGATTATGTTTTTGAGGGATCAGACTCCTAACGAGAGGACAATTTCAAAGACATTTTGACTAGAAGAGAGTGAGCAAAGTGCCAAGAGAGTGAAGTGACGTGGCTGATCAAGAAGGTGAGCATGACAAGTGACCATGTGAGCCACACTTTTGTGGCAAAGGCAAGCCGTGAATTTGGTCTTGAAGGGAGCAAAGAACATAGACAAGTGACAAGAAGTAAAAAGGGCAGTGGGGGCCAGGTGGAGGAGAATTACACAACTAGCAAGGTGAACCAGACGCATTGCAGCTGAGTAGATTCCTACTCCCTGTGGCCTTGTCTGTAGGGGAGAGTAGAACAGTCCCATAGAGTTTCCAAAGAGCACCTGGTGGATTGAAACTGCCACCTTTTTGGTTAGCGGCCATAGCATTTAACCACTTCATCACTCGGGTTTCCTTTGCAAGGTAAGTGCGAGCTTGCTTGTGTGTGCTTATTAATCTGTGCTGAACATCTTCTTAGGGGTATGGTCAAATCCATGTGAAATTTTCCACTACAGGTTAGGGAGTAAGCATGGGTAAGGCCCTGCTTACTACCCTTGCTGACTAGGTAATCTGCCCTTGTCTGGGACTGTAAATTTGAAGAGAGACTTTGATTCTCAAGGAAGCTGCTCTGGGGGCCGGGGGAGAGACAGATGCTAACCATACCTAGAAGCAGAATCTTTGATGTGGTGAAAAAAAATTGAGGTTGTTCATGCTAGATGGTCTGGTGAGCAAGGTAAACACTGTGCTTTCCTTGTCTATTGAATAATTCGCTCCTAGGGCCAGACTGAAACCCTGGTGGTGTAGTGGGTTACGTGCTGACCCACAGGGTCAGCAGTTCAAATCCACCAGGCACCCCTTGAATACTCTGGGGGTCAATTCTATCCTGGCCCCGAGAGTTGCCATGAGTTGGATCTGACTCGACAGCACTTGGTTAGCACTTGGCAGGGCCAGACTAAGACTAGCCCTCGGATGCGTTGTGCCTACCCAGTGGTGACACATCTAAACAATTGTCATTTCATCTCAGATACTGTAGTTTTGTTTATCTCCTAATATAGTGTTCTAACCTGTAGCAGTTCAAAGCCCCTTCACATCCAAGTCAGTCTATTGTGTTTGTTTTCCACAGACGGAAGCAGTGGGTCTTGAGGCAGGGGCCCCTTCCTCACTAGATGGGCTGGGAGTGGTGCATCTGCGGCCCACCTGTATGGCTCACCACTCCAAAGCTTACCTCCAAGGTGGGATTAGGGCAGCACCCAGAAGGAAACTGTGCAGGTACTTGATTGACAGTTACAGTAAAGCCAAAAAAGCCGCTGTTACCAAGTCAATGCCTACTCATAGTGACCCTATAAGGTATAGGTTGCATTAAAACTGTATAGGTTTTCCCAGGGGTGCCTGAAGGATTTGAACTGCTGACCCTTTTTTTTGTAGCTGTGGGAGGTCCAACAATTAAGTCGGCAAACTTAATTGTTCTAAGTGCTACATATGTCATTGCTGAATATCAATCACTACGGTCACCTTCAAAGTACTCTCCTTGGGAAGACTACTTGAATATATAGTTGTCTGAGGGAGTTTTTAGTCAGTAGACAAATAACTGTGTTGGAACACCCTCCCTACTCTTTACCTGGACATAAAGAAAATATTGAAAGGTAGACATCTGGATGACATTAAGGATATCAAAGATAATATGACAATAGCTCTGATGGCCATTTCAGAAAATGAGTTCCAAAGTGCTCTGAAAGGTGGACTAGGCGATGGTGTTGAGGCATAGCTTCTGAAGGGGAGTACTTGGAAGGTGACTAGTCATACTTGGCGGTGAGGTGTGTAGCACGTGCTCTAGGATAAGCTCATGAACTTAATCGTAGTGCTTAACCACTACACCACCAGGGTTTCCTTACTGACAGCAGACAATCCTATCTTACTTTAAAAATAATGTTAGGATAGCATGTTTTGAGTGAGCAGAGCCACAACGGTCCCAAATCTTCAGACAGGCACAAAATGCCTTGTGTGAAGAAGTAAACTGGCCTCATGCCGCAGCAAAGAAGCAAGGACTGCACCTGGGAGAGGGGGTTGGCTGGATTATGGGCTAGAGGGAGGGCACCAACTGGCCAGCGGGGGGAGCCTATGAGATGGTCGTTTTGAAAGCAGATCAAGCACAAATGAAGAAAAGCAAGCTGGTTAGACGGTTCCCAGTTCCGGGGGTAGGTGCTGGAGAGTGAGTGGAAAGAGCATCTTGAAATAAGAAAATTTTCTGTCTAGAATAGTTTATTTGCAAATTATTCAGAATAGCAGAGGTTTAACTACAATTAATAACAACAAAATAATAGAAACCCTTTTTACAACATACAGATTTTCCATAGAAGCATCCAAAAATAACCAGCCATGAGTTGACAATCACTGTATTAGCACCGGGAGTGTGCCACAGAGATTGGGCACAACCCTGCTCCTCTGAGATTGTTTCTCACGATTTCTTGATAAACAGTTTAAAGGAGATTGGTGAAGGGATGCCAGGGAATCCACGCCAGGAAGGTGCCCTAGTGTTTTACACACACACACATACACACACACATACAAGGTGCATAAAACAATAGTCTTACGTGCTTTTAAGTGATATTTTTAATATGTTTAATGATATTTTATTCAGTTCTAATTTTATTTTATTTTATTTTTTTGCTGGAATCTACTAAATGGATTTCAGGGCCCACTACTGGTTTAGAGGTCTCAGTCTGACACATTCCATGCTCAGGATAGCTGCTGTGGAACCGGCTACCCACACAGCACAGTATCCGTTGGTCTGGGGTGGGAACAACTTACCCCAGATCATCTTGTTTAACTTTTATCACGAAATTCTTTCATTTGGTGTCTCAGCCAGGCCCCTTATGGTAGCCTGTCTTTCTGACTTTCTCTTTCTGGGTTAGTCCTTTCTGCAGTGTTACTCGGGGTCCGCCGAGCTGGTCCTCCGAAGCCTGCCCTTGCAGCCCCTGCAGTTGCAGACTGCAGTCAGGTGGGGGCAGGAGTGAGCGCCTGCCCGCTCCAACTCCCGGATGCCTTGCTCGGAAGCAGCTCCCACAGCCACTCGCCGCAAGTTCTTTTTTCGCTGGGGTGCAAGTTTTTTTAGTGTCTTCACTGACCAGATTTTGCTTCCCTCCTCCATGTTTTGCTGTTACTGGCTCTCACCGTGGGGTGCTGCTCAAGAGTGCCGAGCAGCAGTATCTTCCCCGCTCCCACCCCCTCTAGGCTTTTTCTAGTGACTGGGCTGGTACTCTACCTTTTTCCTATTTCTTTGTCACAGGTGGCAAAACCCATGTAGATTATGAACTTCTTAGGTTGTTGGCTCTGACACTGTCTTCTTAAGCTTTCTGTTTACTTTGTAGCTGTTGTTTCAACTGTGTTGCCTCTCGCACTTTTAAGGTGGACATGCTGCGCCTTTGGTTTGATGGGTCCTATTCCTCTCTGATGCTGGTGTTTCAGAGAGACAGAGAAGGGACATCCAGAGGTCATCCACTGTATCTCTCCTGCCAGAGGCAGAAAGAGAAACAACCCTTCCATAGAATAACAATAATTGCCTCAATATTTCATTTTTAATGGCACTGAGCAATGCATACGTTCTTTTCACTGAGCACCAAATTTTAATGACAACCATTTAAAGAGCTTAGGAAATAGAACTGGGCCCAGGAATTCTTACCACACCTGTGAGATATGGTTGGGAAACAGGTTCAACTACAACAGAAGTTGTGAAAGAATCTGCTCTCATTCTGTGTGCATAAGGTGAGGAGTTCTGTTTTTAAGGATTATGATTACACTTTTTGAGAAAAATTGACTCACTGATGTTTCTCCTTGGTAGTATTTTGTGTCTGTTATTTGTCAGATTTTGCAGACTTGCCACATCTACTACCATATTCATCCGTATTGATTCAATAAACACTCTATTTGTAGTGACAATTGTCTCCCATTAATCATCTGTGACATTTGCTCTATTACTTTGACTTGTATAATTGAAAGCCAGACAGCTCTTCCCAAAGTGAGAATCCTGCCTCAAACTGGCAAGCTGCTGTCTTATAATTGAAAAGTGCCTTAACTCTAGGGAAACAACACAGCTCTTTCTTGATATTTTCCTTGCTCAGGCCTTGGAAATGATGACTAAAGCCTTCCTCTCTTGCCACTCTGATCCCTTTAAAGACAGCTTAAAACCCAAGGAAGGGTTCTGAGTGCTATGCAAAATAATCTGTGATATCAATTGTTTTTGGAGATTTAATAGTTTTTTTTTTAATTGTTGGTAATTTTAAAGACAAACTTAATTACATGTTATTATGCATAGGGATTCCAATGCCTCCGTATTCATTTTGATGATTAAGTGATTATTGGGATTTTGAAGGTGCCATAAAGGTATAAGAGAAAGACAAAGGAAGGTTCTCACAGACAGAGCCTGTCCAGGATGTCTGCTCCGTGGACAATTGGGCAAGGCAGGAGAAGACAGGGTTAACTTCGCCTTGGGCACTGCTTCTTCAGCCCTGATCCTTCTCTACAGCCATGAACTGGAACAGAAAATAGTCTTAAGACTGTCTTTTTCTGTGGCTCTCAATTTTTTTAGATTAAAAGCTCCTTTCTGTCCCGTGTATTTCTCTTTATAGATCCCCGTCTGTGAGACTCAAGTCCCGTCCACAGCCAATACAACTCATGCACTGCCACCACTGGTCGGTAGGTGGAGCCCGCAAGTTGCTAGGACACTAAACAATTCAGCAGATCTTCCAGACTGAGATGGATTAGAAAGAAAAGCCTGGTGAACTATTTTTTAAAGTCAGCCAGTGAAATGCTGTGGGTTACAACAGTCTGATCTGCAACTGCTTGTGGGAACAGAGTAGGTAGAAGAAACATTTGGTTCAACTGTATGTAAGTTTGCTACGAGTTGGGGACAAACTCCGCAGCAGCTAACAACAAGGTAGTATGCTAACATTATTATTAGTAC
This sequence comes from Heterohyrax brucei, assembly GCA_028571685.1. Classification (NCBI taxonomy): domain Eukaryota; kingdom Metazoa; phylum Chordata; class Mammalia; order Hyracoidea; family Procaviidae; genus Heterohyrax; species Heterohyrax brucei. Next base: position 163,621,742 of record CM053144.1, read on the forward strand.
CTTACCATTATTATCACTAATAAGATAAATTGGACAGGGATTTTTGTCTTTCTTCTTTATTACTATGTCTGTAACACCTAGAGCCATGCCTAGCACTTATAGATGCTCAGTAAATATTAATTGAATAATATGTGCTTATTATGGCAGACACTGAGCTAAGTGTTTTGTACGTATAACTTGAAAACTGCACATGTAAATTACACATTCAATAGCTCATTTTCCTTTTAAAAGCTTAAACATATGAATAGCTCTTATCCATATCTGTTGGAGTGAGAGCTGATATCCCAAACCACTGGTAACAAGTCAGGTCCGACTCATAACGACCCTAGAGGTCAGAGTAGAACTGCCCATAGAGTTTCCAAGGAGTACCTGGCAGACTTGAACTGCTGATCTTTTGGTTAACAGCCATAGTACTTAACCCACTACAGGACAAAAGTTTCTTGAGAGCTGACAAAAATAACGACACTTTAGATAGTAAGTGCTGTTTTATTATGTGTGGTTATGCTTTTTGCAATACACCCTCTCACTTAGCAACATGGTTAAGTTCTGAAGACAGTGTTGTAGGTAATAGGTGTTACGTAAAAATCGAGGGTGACTGTATCAGATCACAAAACAGAGAATGATTACATCATTACGTAACTGCCAGGTTACGACATTATATAATTGCCCAGCCACTGAGAATTGTGGCCCAGCCGAGGTGACATACAACCTTAACCACCAAGGTGACTGTCGTGCTTGCCTCCTGCCTTGGCATTTGTTGCTGCCACATATACAATGTGACTACGTGAAATAGCTGAATGGTGGATTTTTTACTATTGTTATAAATGCAAAATGTTGGATAATGAGATAGTTGATAAGTAAGTGAAAGGTGTACTAAAATACTGAAAATGAATGCTCTCAAAGAGGATTCATTGCAATGTTTTAATTTTGCAGGCAAGAAAATTCACATGCAGAGAGTTTAGGGGAGTTGCAGAATCACATTCCTGCAGTTTTTCAGCAGAAGAGCCGGGGCTCCGACCCTGGTCCCCAGAATCTTTGGAGTTCTGAGGGGTCACTGAGAAATACGGCAAGTCTACCAGCCCTCAGTGGATGCCTTTTTGTTCTGAGGATGTGGGTAGAAAATTCAATCACATGTTTATACTTTTATCTCATAGACCACTAAAGCCCTAGATTTTGATGTCAACTGAATGAATTACTCTCTAACCCAGGGGCTATAGATATTAATCGCTCAAGTTCATTAGCTTCATTTAGCATTGGGGAGTAGACACTGCTTGGAACAGGTTATGTGAACAGTGCATAGCTTTAAGTGTTGGTCATTATTCTCCAGTCTCTGTGTTGCAGATGTAGCAGAGACAATCAGAAGCTCTGCCATCCTTCTTGTGCCTCTTTCCTTTCCACTAGACAACATGGGCATACCTCCTTTTTGGCTGCTCACCTTCCAACTGGAAGGCTACCACTGCCTGCCACTCATGGTCCGCTGTGATTTAATGGGTTCATGGCTGCTTAAAGGATGATCTGCGAGCTTCTGATTCTATAGTTTATTGTTGTTTAACCCAGCCCTTTGATTATACTAGGAGTCAATAAAGATCCAAGTTCTAGCCTCCCTGTAATTAGTATTTTAAAATTATTCTGATAACATTATTTTAGAAAAAAGATTGTATTGGGGAAAACAATCCATAATTGCCTTCTATATATGCATCTGAAAATATGCTTCAGGTAACCTAGACATCACAATTTTGTGATTTTGTCTATGCAGTGGTATATTATGATCTTAAGTTTCTTATTTGCTTTTTATTGTTATTTTTCTATAATGAACAAGTATGTTTCATTGTGACAGACAGCTCTATATTGTGTTCAGTAATTTCAGTAGTCATTACATACTGAATTATTAGTGAATTATTCAGATCTTGAGTTGAGGCTACGCAACATGAAAGGCTTCTGATTTCCTAAGCGTCTGTGAATTGGTTCTAGATGATTTCCTGGCCATTCGGCACTGGGGCATTCCCGCCAGCAGAACCTGAGCCCTCTCTGGGGCTCTGTCTGGCAAGAAGGGTGTTCCAGAACCTGAGAAGGAATGTTTGCTTGACGGGCAGAGGAGTCTGGGCAGGAGCTCCCAAGCCACATGGAGGCCACAGGGGCTCCACCCTAAAGGCACCAGGAGAACTGGATGGCTTCAGTCTCCCCACAGGGTCGGCTATTGCTTAAGAACTTCTTTTGCAGTCTGAAATGTCAATTCTCATGTTGTTGTTGTTAGCTGCAGTTGAGTTGGTCCTGACTCACACAACTCTGTATGTTATAGTGTTGAACCACTCCATGGGGTTTTCTTGGCTGAGTCACTAGGTGTGTTCAAACTACGAACCTTTTGATTAGCAGGGGATTACAAACTGCTTTTGCCACCCAGGCTCTTTGGAATTCCGATAGTCTAATGAAAAACGTATATATATGTTTTCATACACACACACACACACACACACACACATGTATATACATACATGGCATCCCAAAGCCCAATAAAAATGATTTCTGTTTTATTTGTTATTTCTGATAGTTTGCCACCAACAAAGCTGACCTCAGATAGTGCAGAAACTTGGGTGCCGACACTGTTTTTCTAATTTCCTCTTTATTATAAGTAATATCAAAACTTGAGGGCACTTCAAGTTTTGTCAGTTATAAATGGTGCACCTGAGGAGTCTGCATTTTATTCTTACTTTCATAGAGTGATGCCAAAAAGAGAGACAGGAAATATGAACACATAGAAGGAAAGCTAGACACGAGTCGACTTACTCCAACTAACGATCTGGGGGCCATCGTTTCTACGTAAGGTGTCCCTGGGTGGTGTGACTGGTTAATTCTTTGGGCTGCTAACCAAAAGGTTAAAGGTTCCTGTGCCTCAGAAGAAGATCTGGTGATCTACGGCTGAAAGTCAACCACTGAAAACCCTACTGAGCCCACTTCTACTTTGGCACCAGTGTGGTCGCCATGAGTTGGGATCAACTCTATGGCAACTGATATATTTGTATGTAAACAAATATTTTGATTGGATATTGGCATAGACTATTTCTTGTTTGCTTAGGTAGGATACTGTGCTTTTATTTTACATGATAAATATGAAAATACTCTTCATTTCCAACTCCTGTCACCCTCAACTTACCACATGTAAGGGCTTCTGTGGACTTCTGGTGCTCACGGCCCCTTTTCCTGGGAAGAATCAGGATAGCACCCCTCCTCCCCCCAACACACACAGTCCATCCCCATGTCACCTGAGCCTGCAGGACTGTCTCTTGTTCCTTCAGCACTTTGGCCTGAAGCTTCCACTCTGCTGCCTGGTTCAGGAGCTGTGAGAAGAGAGGATGTGTGGGAAGATAGTCCAATTGCCTCAGTGATAATTAGTATGTAAAACTCAGTATTTTAGCTTATTAACCTTATTAAGTAATGTTTGGAACTCTGAAAAGAATCTAAGAAATGAGACTATGGTTGATCTAAAAAGTTGAATTCTCAAATAAGATTACTTGCTTTAATGGCAGAAGAAAAAATAGCTACTATCTCAAGCAGGCGTCATGCAGTATTCCACCTCCCCACGAATTCAGAGCCCTCGTCTAACAGCCCCGGCAGGCCTTTGTGCAGCTACTGCCTGAACCCCTCCACCACATCACTGTTCTCCAGGAAATCCTGAGGCATTGTGCAAGTAACTGCTTCCTTTACACTAAGCCCACAGTTGCTGGCTCAGACCACTGTTTGCCATCAGAGCGTGCGTCACACCACCATGACAGCATGTTCAAGTGTAGACTTGCAGAGGACATGATCCAGGGAGGATAGGGAGCCATCAAAATCTGCATTGGTAGTAAACACCCGAGCCGCTTTTGATATCTGTAGTCTACAGATTACATTTTGAGAAACACTGGGTTAGAAGTTTGATCCATTGCTCCAAATTCTGCCTCATGGAGATTTACAAAGTTAAGTCTCATCCGTGTCCCACAAGGCAGCCCTGCAGATGGAGTCAGGGCCCACATAGCTAACGTGGTCAGCAGTAGAAGCTGATTTGTCACACTGAAAAAGTCGCTTTCGGCATAACAGTGACATACACATATTGAAAAATATTATTTTAACTTAAAATATGACAATGCTCGTTCACATGTCCATTTTTTGGCATAGGTCTCTGGTCTTTGTTTTGGGTATGGATCTTCTCATTCAAGTTCAGATTGTTGATGAAAATCACATCCATAATGTGACAGATGTCCTTTTTTTATATATGTATAAGTTGCTGGAACCTAAAAATACTTGTGAAGCAACCTGAATGAGTAATTTCTTAAAGAGTTTTAGAAGTTTCTTGAAAGCTATCTTTTATGGCTGTTCACACTCAATTTGACAACCATTTATCACTGCTTGCCTTCATCAGAGCTCTGAAAGCCTTGAACCTAGTTTTCATAGAAACTATCAGTTTATGTATCATTCTACTGATTTACGTAAGACAATAATAGGTATAACTGGAAGGAAAAGTTTTGGGAAGTATTATGGATTGAATTTTGTTCCTCAGAAAGATACCCTGGTATCTATGCAGGTGGCTTTGGAAGTAGGATCTCTGACCATGCTATCAGTTGTCAAGAGGTCACACTGGAGCAGGCTGCTAATCTCATCTGAAAGCTATCCTTATAAAAGAGAACAGACAGACATAGAGAAAAGGACTGTGTGACTATGAAGTTATGCTATAGCTATGAGCCAGTGAACACTCGGTCTACCAGAAGCTTGGAGAGACAAGAAAGGATCTTCCCCTAGAGACTTTAGAGGGCACATAGCCCAGCTGACCCCCTGAATTTGGACACCTAGTCTCTAGAACCGAAGGACAATAAACTTCTGTTCTTACAGAGTCACTCAATTTGTGATATTTTGCTATGGCAATGTAATACAAGAAAAGTAATGACAGGAAACTAACACAGGAGGAAAAGCTGATTCTTGGTCAACTCCATCTACCCACTGGGGTCAAATGGGTGTAGGCATCCCAGAGCGCTGCTTACTGTTTGTTGCTTGCTAGTCAGTGTGGTGTGGCAGCTGTCATTTGTTTTACCCACGGGATGGGGAACATCATGGATTAATGTGGTTAGTTAGCCAGGTGGTTGTCTGCAGGATGACTAAGAAGTACTTACTGTATTTCAAGACAGAGTGATTTAAATTTTCTTATTTTTGTTTATCTTTATTAAAATTGAAAGTGTTGCCAAAGTTCATGACCTATTTTTGCTATCAGAACAATCAAAAAGAGTAACATCATTATTTTTAAACACTTGAGGGCAGTTTTTTCCTTATCCAAGTTTGTCCTGCTCCAGCGGCTCATTCCTCTCCATTTGTACAATGGGACAGCTCTGTTTCTCTCGGAGGTCACGGGTGGGGAAGAGGTTAAGGCGTGTGGCTGCTAACCAGAAATCTGAGACTCTAGTCCACCCAGAAGCACCTCGGATGAAGATCTATGGCCAGAGGCCAGTTCTACTCTGACACACTGGGAGTAGCAGTGATCCAAATCGCTGGACGTAACTGCTTATGTTCCTGTATGCCTCTTACGGGTGCAGTGAAGAATAACTAGGTGTGTTACTGCTTCTGTGTAGAGGCCCGGGGAAGCTGTGGACCTGAAGCTCTGTGTGACGCCCTCTGGTCGTCTGAAAGTGCGGAGCAGGTTGCCTGCCTCCTGCTGCCCTGCAGGGCCATGCAATGTGCTCTGAGGAAGACCTCTGACAACGAGAGAGGTTGGCAGCTGCCCATTCTGCATGGGGTGAGGAAACACACCAGAGCTGTTGTGCCATATTCCCACTTTAACACAAAGTATCAGAGTGTGGAGCCAGGGAGGTGGCCAGCTTCAAATCTGTTGTTTTGCTAAACTAAAACCAACCCCCTCCAAAACCAAACACAGTGCCATTGAGTCAATTCCAACTCACAGTGACCCTATACGGCAGAGTAGAACTGCTACGTAGAGTTTCCAAAGAGCACCTGGTGGATTCAAACTGCTGACCTCTTGGTTAGCCGATGTAGCACTTAACCACTATGCCACCAGGGTTTCCAAACCATGGTTGGAAAATGGGGCTGCGTGCGAGTTTCTTGCCAATGATGGGTCACCCCTGATCCCTGTGTGCTTTGGCCCAGCTGTTCCTGTGTCATGGTGCTATCTCATACATCTCATGAAGCTACTTATTTTCTGTTGGAAGTATAATTTACCTCAGAGGATACTTATGGTGCTTGGCTTTGGCTTTCTTTGTTGGATTTTGAAGAATAATGAAATGCTTTATTTTTTACTTTTAAGGTTAGGTTGTAGATGGATTTAAGAAATTAATTTTTAAAGCTTATTCTTAAGAACATATGGACTTCTAATTTGAAAATATTGAATATATGCACTCTGAAATTTTAGCTTTCTTGGCTATGTTGGAAAACTGAAATTATTTTAAAACTTACTATTCTAATAATTGGAAACCGTGGTGGCATAGTGGTTAAGCGCTACAGCTGCTAACCAGAAGGCCAGCAGTTTGAATTCACCAGGTGCTCTTTGGAAACTATGAGGCATTTCTACTTGGTCTTACAGGGTCACTGTGAGTCAGAGTCAACTGGACAGCAATGGGTATCCTAATAATTAAAGTGATTCTGCATTGATTTTGGGTTAATGAAAAGCCCATAACAAAACATTAAATGGCCAAATTTGAATAATTGGCCTATTAACTGGGTCTTAAATCCTTCTGTCTGCTAGCAACACACATGAACTCTACTTTGAAGACACACCTTCGAGCATAACGTACTGTCTCAGAGAGTTGAAGCGTTAGAGATAGCTGCACATGGGTTTGAAACACATCTTGACCACTTGACATCATGTGACCTTAAACAAGTTGCACATCCTCTCTAAATCTCAGTCTCTGCATCTGTAGAATGGTCCTACAACTGTTTTGGTGTGTTTGGCATTAAGGAAGTATCAGTGAACACTGCCACTTGGTTTCTTAAACTAAAAATGCCAGGAGTCATCGCTAGTCTTCTCTTTCCTCACTGTCACCATCTTTAGCCAATAGGCACTGCCTCTTAGTTTTACACTGAAAACTTTGCTTTCCACCACCTCCATCTTTCCCTCACCACTGCCACCTCTCTGCTTCAGTCCCTCAGCATAGCACATCTGGGTTGTGGCAGTAGTCCTTAACTGTCTTCTTGCTTTCATTCTTGGGCCTTTAGTCTGTTTTACACCAAGGAGCCAAGTCAATATTTTACAGATGCAAAGCATATCGCATCACCTCGCTTCCTAAAACCAGCCACCACTTTGCCACTCTAGAGTAAAACCAAATCAAGCTACACAATGTGGCCCCAAATTCATTTTGAAACTTTCTCTCACTTGGTCAACGTACTTTTGCTTCCCTGACCTTTGTGTGCTTCTGGAGCACAGGCAGCTGGTTCCAGCATCAGGGCTTTTGTCCCTGCTGCAGATACTGAGTCTGGGGACTTCCTCCCTGGTTGTGTACCTGGCAGCTTCTTCTCAAGTAGTCAGGTCTCCACTCAGGCATCCTCCCCTCAGGAGGCCTCCCTGGTCACTTAGCTTCAAGTTCCCTTTTGCCTCCTCTTTTTCAGTTCTTCTTTGTTTCTCTAGTAGCATTTATTCTCTGGAATTACCCTGCCTTGTTTGTTCACTCATTCATTGCCTGTCTTCCTTGCTTACTCTCCAGTGAGGGGCGGTAGCCCTTTCCCGTCTTGTTCACTACTGTTTCCTCAGCAGACATCCTAGTGGTTAGCATATGACTGTTCTTAGCTGTTGAGGTGGTCCTGACTCAATGACGACCCCGTGCACGTCAGAGTGAAATGCTTCCGAGTCCTCTGCCATCCCCATGATTGGGTACAGTCAAATCATTGTAATTCACAGTGTTTTCATTCACTGAGTTTTAGGGAACTTTTGGGTCTTTCTTTCTAGTCCATCTCAGTCTGGAAGCTCCACTGAGACTTGGCCAGCATCGTAACAGCATGGAAGCCTCCTCTGACCGCTGGCCAGTGGCTAGGCTTGAGGTACCCTGGCCAGAAATTACACCCTGGTATCTCCCATGGAAGGTGACCCACCAATACCCCCTAGCATATGATCCAAAAAAACCCATTGCTGATAAGTTGATTCTGACTCATAGAGACCCTATAGGACAGAGTAGGACTGCCCCTTAGGGTTTCTAAGGAGCACCTGGTGGATTCAAACTGCTGACATTTTGGTTAGCATCCATAGCACTTTACCACTATGCCACTGGGGTTTCCATAGCATAGGCACTTGAAGAACATTTGCTGAATGATTGATTGACTGTGTATTTCTTACTAAGAAATACTGTACCGGCTGGCAAATTCAGTTCTGCACCAAAGCAAAGCACAGGCACTGAGACAGTTATGACAAACCACTTGCTCAGGGATTCGCCAACACTAAGGCCGAGCGGATATGCACACTGATTAAAATGATAAATACATATTCCTTTTCTCGGTTGTGTCGCGCCTCTGCTTCCTTCATCATTTCTTGTGCCTGTTCGAGTTTGGCATCCACTAACTTCTGCTGCAGTTCTCTGTGTTGAAATATTTTGTCCAGATGCTAAGAAAAAACAAAGGACACACAGAAACCTTGGTTTATTATTGGCACTTGAAAAGTGTAATCATTATAATGGTAATAATAACAATAATAATCTTATAAGCATATATTGTCCAGATTTTAATATTTTAAAAAACAGAGGAAATCAATGTGTTGGCATCATTTCTGCCTTACATTAGAGTCATAAATTGGTGAAGTCCTCTTCATCTTGCAGCACATGAAAGTAGCTGCCGAAAGTGAGGTATGCCACAATTTGGCAGTATTCATGTCAAAAAGTCCCCATGATTTTTTAAAATTTGGCAACTGTTAGATATGACGCTGTTTATTACGCTAGACAGCAGGTAATGGTATATATCTCAGTGACTACAGACGGAGCTCTATGAGTCAGAATCAACTTGACGTAGCGGGTTTTGGTTTCTGGTTTGCAGTACGACTGCTCGGTATCTTGGGTTTTTCTATGAATATGAGAACACTTTTAATCACAGCATCAATACAATTTATTACTGTGAATTCTCCTGCTTCAAAAGTTTGAGAGGAAGCTCTGGGGCACCCACATGGGGCCGTAGGCCTGGGAGGGAATCTCCTGCCTGCTGCTCCCAGGGGCAGTTGCAGATGAATTGAAATGCAAATAGGCTACCGCTTCTTCTAAGCCCCAGGGCTCTTGAATTCCTTAGTAATGGTAGGCTTCCAACTAGACCTAGTGTGGAGAATTTCTTGGTGATTAGAAGTTCCCCACTGGAAAGGTACATGTGTATTCTATCCTTAGGCTCCTGTAGATTACTCCCAGGGTACCAGGGCCTGTCTTGGACAATCTATCTGCAGTTTCTCTGAAGAGTAAAGAACATTTTCCTTGTAGCGCCTTCTTACTCTGCCATCTTTAGTCTGCATGTAAACTGAGTTCAGGAGCTAGCTTGATCTTCCTGATGAGATAAAATGGTAACAGGATGTTATGACTCACTGGGAGGTGTTTCTTGATCCACCTAACAGCTGCTTCCAAGTCTGTGGGGTCAGTTTCTTAAGAGCCACTTTGATTTTGTTGTTATACTTTTAAAAAGCAGAGAGGTAAAAATCTGGGTGGATCTGGGAAAAAGAACCTTGTTAGGTGTCATCAGGTCTTGTCACTGGTAGCAACCTGTGTGACAAAGTAGAACTGCCTCTGTAAGCTTTTCTAGGTTATAATCCTTTTGGAAGCAGATTGCCAGATCTCTCCCAGAGCAACTGGCTGGGTGCCCAGCACTGAACTGTGGTAGCACTAAGCCTCCTTGGGGAACCCAATAAGATACAGCAAAATCCTGGCTAGCGTGGGTGGGGCGAGCACATCTGGAGTTTAAAGACATATTAAGTACTATAATTTTGGGATAACAAAAGACCTATTTCTCCAGATGTAAACTACTGAAAGTAAAAATTTTAGACTTTGGTGACATGGGAGGCTTTTGCTTCCTCATCTATAATGTATTAATAATGCACTGTTATTTTGTGTTTGCTGAGACAATTAAGTGACATAATGCTTGTAAAGTACAGTACTTACCATATTACTGGGTGCAAACTAAGCGAGGAACAAATGATGCCCTTTTTATTATAATAATTACATTATCGATAGTGTTGTAACTGACAGTGAGGCATCTAGAATATACAGTCTTAATTTAGGCGACATGATGACTCTTAAGAGGGAATGTGTGAGGTGTTTTGGGGGATCTATAAAGATTTTTCAAAGGCTGAGAGTTTATCTTTTTAAAAAACAGCAGCACCCATGGCCTGCTGCATTCTGTGTAAACTGCCTTGCTTTGCGGTGATTCCGGTTCAAAGATACTCTGCTGGATTTCTCAGCCAGGTATTTTGTAATACCGCCTGTCTTTATTTGGTTTTGCAATAAAAATCTAATGCAAAATATTAATCATTTGAGAGGGCTGGCCTTCGCATGCTTGCAGGGACTGGCAATTAAGATCGCAAACTTATCCTAGAAAAAGTGCTATAAACTCATTGTCGAATATCACCACGATCACCTTTGAAATATGTCCTTTGGGAAGCTATGCATGTAGTCCATCCTTCAACGCAATTTTGGAACTCATTTTCTGGAATGGCCATCCAGACCTGTCGTTGTAATACCCATGATGTCCTGAATGTCATCCAGATGTCTTCCTTTCAATATTTTCTTTATCTTGGGGTAAAAACGTCGTTGGAGGCCAGATGAGGTGAGAAGGGAGACTGTGCCGGTACAGTTATGTTGTTGACTGGCTAAAAAGTCCCTCAGAGACAACTAAAAAGTCCTTCGGAGACAACTATACAGTCAGGTTTGTGAACTTGCCACCATGGCACTGCGCACGATGGTCAGTCCAGAAAGAGTGCTGAAACTGCTTTGAAGGGTGGACTAGGTACTGGCGTCCGTGCATAGCTTCTACCCCAGTGGAGTACTTCGAAGGTGACCGTGGTGACATTCGCCAGTGAGGTGTGTAGCACTGAGAACAATGAAGTTCGAGGACTTAATTGTTGACCTTGTATGGACCAAGTTCTCCAGCTTCGCAGACCAGATCCAGATCACGATCGGTTTCTACGCTGTGGGATGTGAGTCTCACCTCCTCGCGGAGCTCGTACTGGTCGATGATGCTCTTCAGCTTCTCCGCCAGCTCTGTGTTCTCCTGGCACAGCTTCACGTTCCTCTCGCTCTGCTGCTCGATCTGGGCCTGGATATCGGCCAGGGTGCTCTGGAAGTGACTCGTGATCTCCTTCCTTTTCTCTTCCTCATCGCGTGCCCGCTGAAGGGTTTCCTCCTGTGGGGAACATCAAAAATATTTTATGACGGTGTTTTAAGTTCTCCCCAGGCTTCTAGAACTCAGGATTAGGTCAATGAAGGGAGCGGAGTCTGTTGAGCAAGCAGAGTGTATTTTTCACCGTTCTTTCTAAAGCCGGCGGTACTCAGCCCCTAAAAATAAATGTATGAGCAACAGTTTCAAGCTGTGAGGATAGAGTCACTGAGAGCAGTTGCCATTAAGGCCTGGAATTTGAGAGCTGGCGATGAATAGACTTGTTTTGAAGATGACAGGTCTCCAGCCGAGGGACTAAACAGCAGCGATATCTTATAAACACACGTCACACAGTTTTAATCTCTTGTCTGTGGCCTGAATGAAAGGCCATTTGGTCTGCTGGATGGATGAGACAAATTATGTGTTACTTTGGGTTGATGCAGATAAAAACCATGGCCTATTAGCTACATAATTGTATTACCTAAGTTTTGTAAATGTAAGTGATCACTATATAAACTTGCTCTTAGTAAGAAAAAAAGCTTTTATTAAAAAGTTTAAATAAGGAAACTAAGCTAGCTATAGAGTAATTACAGTGATTCAAAATATAAAAGGAAATCTTTTAAAATATGCTGGGTATTTTATTTCTGTCTGAAAGAACAATCATCTCATGTGTCACATAGGGTAATTGAAATGTTCAGTGTAAATTTTGAATCTGAAAGCAATATTACATTGCAGATCTTCTTTAACTCTGAAATGAAACATGTAATTTTCTCCTTTCCTGCTTTGTTAACGTTGAAGAATGAGAGATTAACTTTTGTATCACTTCTCTTCTCTTTTCTCCTAAATCACAACTTTTCATTCAGTGTTAACCACTAACAATGTGTCTGAATTTATTTGACGCTATTCTTAGAATTGTTTACTTTGTGATTGTTCTCCCCATTCTTTTAGAACAAAAGGATTTAATCTTGCAACATCATATCAAAGATAAAGACATACTGTTGACAAGTGATACAGACATTTTAGGATTCCTTTCGGTTCTGATTAACTGTTAATATGAAAACTTGCTTCATTGTTGGTAAGTAAAATTGTACTGTACTTAGTTGCCTACCAAGTCCAAATTATGTAACAGGATTTTTTTTTTAAAGAAAAAATATTTAAACAGAACGAATTGTGTAAATCTTTACCATGATAGTACAATAATATCATCAAGAGTAAAAACTGATGTTAAAATTACATGTCCTGGAAATATTCTAATTTATCATTAGATTTCCTCTTGATCTACAGTATTAATACTTTCCCTAATTTTAATATGACTTCCGATATCAGAATTATATTTTATTAATTGTATAAGCATTTGCTGAATGGTAACTTTTTTAGGATATTGTAGAAGTTTTTTGTACTCTTGAATGTATGAGGAATTAACTATAGGAGACGTTATTTCTTCAGACTTTGTAATGATAACATCGACTATATGTTGTTAGTTGCTATCAAGTTGATTTTGACTTAAAACCTAGAACTAAATCCACTGCTGTTGAGTCGATTTCGACTCACAGCAACCCTATAGGTCGGGGTAGAACTGCCCCATAGAGTTTCAAAGGAGTGCCTTGCGGATTTGAACTGCAGACCTTTTGGGCAGCAGACATAGCACGTAATCACTATGCTACCAGGATTCTGGCTTATGGTAGCTTCATATGTAGCAGGGTAGAACTGTACGTAGGGTTTTTTTGGGCTATAATCTTAACAGAAGCTGATTGCCAGGACTTTTCTTCCATGTTACTGCTGGGGAGATTGAACTCCCAAACTTTAGATTCACAGTCAAGCACAAACTACCACCTAGGGACCTTCCTAGTATATGTATTTCATTAAAAAATTATTATGGCCATCAGCTAAGAGAAATTGAAGATATATGTGACAGTGATTGTCTCTCTATTGTTCCTGGCCAGCTTAGAGCTCAGCAAGTTTAGAATCACAACTGCAGACTTTGATCTGAATGCCATTTGCATTCATAAATATTCTTTCCATGGATGAGTGAGTAAATGAATGAAACACCACACACTACCAAGAAACCGAGTTTTCGTGACTGCGCACAAGTAAGAAGAGACAGGTATCAGGATGACATCAAACACAAGTCAAACCATGGTAGCACCCAGTTATGTGCCACCAAATGTCACCTTATGTTTTAAATCAGACTGTTTTTCAAACATAGAAAAATAAATCTAGGAAAATCTTATAAAATTTGAGTTCATTGAAAAAGAATTTTCAATCGTCTGGACAGTGTCTGAGATAAACTTCCCTTTAGCAAATACTTTATTCATAGTGAATACCAAATACTGTTGACGGACAAAGTCTGAAATCATGAAGAAAAAACTCTAGAAACGTCGTGGTGTATCTTAGAATTGACAGTGTGTCTGGCAGAGAATCCACAGGTATTCAGTAAATGTTTATTTAATGAATCTGTGAATTATTCATTTATAGACAGTCATATGAGTAGTTTGGACTAGATAATTCCTATAGTCCTGTCCACATTAAATTCTGGTATATTCTGATAACAAATCCTACTTATGTCTTTCCTAAAAACATGTTTCCTAAAATACTTACCTGTTTTTTACTGGAAGCTCTTTCTCAGTACAGTTTGAGGCTCAGATTTGCTGCTTCAGACATATGTAACCTTTTCTGAAACAAGCCGATGCCTCAGACTTTACCTGGTTCTTTTCTAAATTATCTTAATGCATAACTTTTTTTTTTTTTGACTTATTGAAAAAGCAATTTCAATAAAGAGTAGTAGAGATTAAATAATTTAAAGCGGTGGAAATAACCTGGGTATATGGTCTCTGTTTACATTTTCCCAAGTTCTTAGTACATATAGAATTTAGATTCAGATATACTTAAGCTGTTTTACTTCTGTTACACCCAAGTAAGCTTGTACTGCACCAACTGTTCTGCAGATAACAGTGATAAACTCTGAACAAAATGGAAGAAACAACTTCTTCAAGTCAGTATAGAGTAAACAGAATTAAGAATATTCTGGATGGTAGTGGATGCTTGTAAAAAGGGCATGCCAAGCCAGGTGCTGTCAAGTCAGATCCGACTGATGGCGACCCTAGGGGCCAGGATAGTAGTGTGTGTTCTAAATCTCCCATTTTTCACAGCTTCAGGCTTAGCAGCAGACTGCCATTGGCCGCTAGATGAGGTGGGTGAAATTCTCACAGGAAACTCACCATCTTTGTGTTGCAAAGAATGAGAGTATAGAGTTCCAGGCAACTACAACTCCTGGATGATGACTAGGGATTCCCAGTATACAAAGGCCCAGAGAGGGAGAACTTTAAATTCTGTAAATAAACTCTGCTCTAATTTCTCACTGACCCTGAACCACAGGTATTCTGAGAAGACTCAAAGCAGCCTAGCTAAGGAGAAAAAGAATAGAACTGAGGTTTGAGCTGCTGCCCAAGAGACAGAGTTTGTAAGTTCATTTCCTGTTTTTTTTTAAAAATCAACATTTTCCAGAAAAGTATAAATAGAATACAGATTCTTTGCAAAGTAACAGTCACATCACCCAAGATATAATCTAAAATTACTTGACACATGAAGAACCAAGAAAATGTGAACCAGTCTCAGTGGAGTTCTCTTTCACAATGATCCAAATATGGCATTAGTAGATAGGAATTTTAAAACAGGTGTGATAACTATGCTTAATGATATAAAAGAACATATAATTGCCAAGAAGAAAAAGAAGTGTCATGAGTGAAAAGTAAGCTATAAAAAAGAACCAAGTGGAAATTCTAGGATTAAAAATTATAGTACCTGAAAGTTAAAGGAAAAATACGAGATGTGCTTAGAGCAGAATGAGATGACAGAAGAGAGTCAGTTCGTGTGAAAACAGATCAATACAAATGATGCAACATTAAAAGACTGGCAAAGAACGTGGAGACACAGGGACAATGTTTAAAAAGTCGAACACAAATGAAGTTGAAACCTGAGAAGAAAATAGAATGGGAGGGAAAAAATATGTGAAGAAATAACAGTTAGAATTTCCCCAAATATGGTGAAAGACATCCATTTACAAATAGAAGAAGCTCAGCAAACAAGATAATACAGCAAGTAGGGTAAATACAAAGGAGACCACTCTGGGGCATAAAGCAAGCAAACTGCTGAAAACAAACGATAACAGCTATCTTGAAAGTAGCCTGAAATAAATATCACTGGTAGGGCAACAATAATTCAAGCAGTTGCTGATTTTCATCAGAAATTATGTCTATAAAAGGCTGAAAAGAAAGGAGAAAAAAGAATCAATTCAAAGGAATATAGTCTTGAATAATAAAAGCACAATAAAAACATTTTAAAGATAAAATATAACTAAGAGAATTCATCCGTAGCAGAACTATACTATATGGAAAAAGAGGTTCTTTGGCTGAAACCAAGTGATACTAGAAACTCAGACCTTCAGAAAGAATGAAAAATGTCAGAAGTGGTATCTGGGTAAACAAGAGAAAGCAATTTTTTTTTTGCCTTTTAAGTGTTTAAAGAAAGATGTGTGCCCATTTACAGCAACACTTACAACATTGCCTAAGTGGTTTATGAATGTATGTAAATGTTACATGTATGGCAGTTACAGCTTATGGTGGGAGCAGTAGATGGACCTACTTAATTTTCATATTTTTACACATGTGAAGTGACATGTACTCCAGGAGACTACAAAAAGTACCGAATGGGTAGAATAATATGGAGAAAACACTATTAGTAAGGTGAAGAGGCATAATCTAAAAGCCATAAGTTCCATTTAAAAATGCAATTTAAAAAGCTCTCAAATAATACAAAGGAAGCAGGAAAAGAATAGAAAACAGAGGTGAGAAATACTGAACAAGTAATAAAATGGTAGGCCTATAGACAACCACATCAATAATTGTATTAAATATTAATGGACTTGTCTTCCAATTGAAAAGGAAACATTTTAAGAAGGAACCAAAAAGGAAGACCCAATTGAAGTCTAAAACTTTGGTTGAAAATTAGTAGATGGAAACAATGCAAAGAATAGACACTGAAGACAAAAAGTATTACCAATGACTATTTCATAATGATAAAATGGTCAGTCTGTCAGGGAGGCATAACCATCACAAATACATGTATGTGTAATGTCAGTACTTCAAAATACATAAAAAGGACATTTACATAAATAAAAGGAGAAACAGACAATTTCACAGTCATACTGGATTTTTAACAACTATTCCTCAGCAGTTGATAGGATGACTGGAAAAAAATTCAGTCAAGACTTGAATGATCTATACCTGATTGTTATTTATGGAATGCTTCCTTCAACATTTGTAGACTAGACATTCTTTGAAAGTGCACATAGTGTTAATCAGTAGACCACATGATGGGCCGTAACTAGTCTCAAAAATTTCAAAAGATGGAAATCATATAGAGTATGTTCTTTGACCACACACAAACTAGAAGTCAAAAAAAGAGATATTTAGGTTGTTGTATGCTGTTCCTGGAGTTTATTCCAACTGTCTCATGAAGTTTCCTAGGCTGAAATATTTTTTCTCATACAGTGATGGGTGGATTCAAACCCATGACTTTTCACATAGTAGCTGAGTGCTTCATCATTGCACCACCAGTGCCCCAATATCTAAAAGCAAAACCAAACCCAGTGCCGTCAAGTCGAGACTGACTCACAGCGACCTGTAGGACAGAGCAGAACTGCTTTACAGAGTTTCCAAGGAGCAGCTGGCAGATTTGAACTGCCCACCTTTCAGTTAGCAGCCATAGCACTTACCCACTACGCCACCAGGATTTCCTCCAGTATCTAGGTAAACTCTAAATACTGGGAAATTAAATAGTACTTCTAAGTAATCCGTGAGTGAATGAAAAAAGTCAGAAGGAGAATGAGAAAATATTTTGAATTCCAATCTTGATGCTTACAGTATTATGTTAGACAACTGCTGTAGATTGGTGAGCCAGTTTCTGCAGCAATAGTGTAGGCACAATAATGATAATTATATTAATTGATTAAATCAGTTAGCTGTATCGCTAATAATTTGAGTCAGTTTGGAGGGTGTGTGGGTATATCAATAGTGTCTCTCCGAGACTACTTCGGTCACTCTGCCTTTGAATGCTACCCAAAGAGAACGAACAGGTGATATTCCACTCTTTAAATCTTTTTCTTTTGATTTATTAAATTTTGCCATTTTTATCTGATTTAATTTTCATCTTTTCACTACACATTACTGAAAGCAAGGGAATTTATATAAACTCAGAATTCTGTCACCCCGGTACATATCTTGAGTCACAGATGATGCTCCCTTCTCTAGGTCCGCTTGTTGTCTCGGTTTCTCACCATCCTTACTGCAATCACTGAAGAGATACAGGAACCCTATCTTCTGAACTTGACACTGGGACACCAGAGTTTATCACACTGGCCTCCCGTTTCCCAGATATCAAAAACAATGTGGAAAATGAGGAGCCAACATCGTCTTCTATTTTTCTTCCTAACTCATTGTACTGATTCAGCAATGATTTATTCTGACTCTGAATCTATCTTTTTTTGAGCACATGTAATAATGACCACCTTATAGGAATATTGATGTCTAATTCTTCTTTGTGAAAAGCTCTAGGATCTTCAGCTGAAAGAGAGACTGTAGATCCATGCAGTATTGTGTTCGAGAACACTGCCTCTTTCTTCACTGGATGGAGCTAGTGTCTTTGGGGAATCAAATTAGCTACACTGCTAGAGGCTGATGCTGTAATTAATGAAACGCATGCAGACTGAATGAACTGATCAGCCTTTAATTTTAAGAGTTAATAATTAAGTCAGAAGAGCTTCAGTGTTTTGTCAAGTAGCTTCTTTCTTTTTAGATGACTATGGACATTTTGGCTTCAATCTCACTTTATTATGTCAATTAGCTATGTATCAGTTCATCTCATGACATGCAGATTTCCTTATAGACATGGAAAGTGCCTAGTTGGTACAAATTTGTATTCCAAAAGACAAAACAAATACACTCAACATAATATAAAGGTAAGGGGAATGGTATAAATTTTATTAAGGGCCTTGTCTATATTGAAAACCCTGGTAGGGCAGTGGTTAAGAGCAGTGGCTGTGAGCCAAAAGGGTGGCAGTCTGACTCCGCGAGGTAGTCTTCAGAAACCGTCTGGGGCAGTTCTACTTTGTCCTTGAGTGTCGCTATGAGTCAGAATCGACTCAACAGCAGCAGGTTGGTTGGTTAGTTTGTTTGTTTCCTGGATCAGGTACTATGTGGGCACTTACGCGATAGCCTTGAATTTTTTGGCCAACCAAGCAGCTGAGTGGGTGTGACCCCTGTTGAACCAATGCCGAAACAGGCTCAGGAAGATAAAACGATTTACTGAAGTTCACGTGTGCAAGGGGTGGAGCTAGAATCTGAATCCAAGCCTCTCGGATTCTCAAACTCGTGCTTTTTTGCAGGGGGGGCAGAGGCCCTTGCGTCTTACTGGGCGGTATGCAGTCGAGTGTGTTATTTGGGACATGACACCTACCTTTAGAGTCTTGTTGTGTCTCTGCAGCTCCCGGCACAGACTCTCCAGCTTGCTGCGAGCGAGGATAGCTCTGCTGTGTTCACTTTGTAGCTGGTCCTTTTCCTTTTGAACTTGGACCTGTTTCTTTTGTAAGAGCTTTAACTTCTTTTGCTCAGTGCGATGTTCCTCCAGCTAGACACAGGGAAGTGAACAGGTAAGACAATGGCAGTAATCTTTTCGGAGCCAACAGAAAGGAAGAAACCGGGAAAGACCTAATGATGACTCTATCATTATTAGGAGACAGTTTTGCTATTATCGCTGTCCCTTTGGAAACAGGACTTTACAAATGTCACCTCTGAGGCACTTTCAGTTTTTAGGGCTTATTAAGTGTGTATGTGTATATATATATATATATACACACACACACATGTATATATATACGTATATATATATACATGTATATATATATGCACACATATATATATAGTTGGCATTATCATTACTATTGACCTCTTCTTACTCTGATTTTCCTTTTGGTAGTCTAGACAGTTTTTTCTTCAGTATATCTAATGATGCCAGTTGATATAGAAAGACATATCTCAGATTCTGTGAACTCCCAGAATTCCTTGCCTCAGAGGAAATAGTCAACAGGTTGACAGCTTTGGTTACATATAGTTCCCATAATTCTTTCTCAAAATAAACTCACAATAGCTACATCTAAAAACAGGCAAGAAGAGAAAGGTCTCTCGGTAATCAGATGAAGTCCTCTGTCTTAAAATTAGGGGCTTTAGGGTGGATTGTGAGAAAACGGAAGAAGAGAAAGTACCCCTTGACTAACTAAGCATGGGAAGTTTGTTATCAATGCTTCAGAAATAGACAACATCCAACCTAATGGCATGACTAGCAAATATCTGCCACACAACATGCTCTGGAGAATGAATCATGACGCTTGGTTTTGCACATCCCAGATGAGGCCTCAGTATTCCTCTATACTTGTCCAGAAGTCATGAGTAAAGGTATCAGGATGGCACATAAGATGAAACAAACTTATCGCAGTGCTGTTTCTTTAGATGTTAAATTTTTGTGATTGAGTTGCCAGTTACAATACTAGACATCTAGTTAAATTTGAATTTTGGATTAAGAAGGAATAATTTTCTTTAGAAAATCCCTATATGGTGGGTATGGTTTGCTTTTGGCTACAGGCAGCTGATACTAGCTTACACAGTGGCTCCATAAATGAAAGACCTGGTAATGTACTTCTGTAAAGATTACAGCCCAGAAAACCCTACAGAGTAGTTCTGCTCTAACACATGAGGTTGTCATTAGTCAGAATTGACTTGATGGCAGTGGATTTCCTTTTTTTTTTTTTTAATTTCTCAGTAAGTATACCCAAAACAATGCATGAGATATTCTTTTCTTTAAAAAAAAGAAAGAAAATTATGTGTTATTTATCTAAATACAAACATAACTTAATTTCCTGTATCTCCATTTGCTAAGTCCAGTAACCTTATTATGGGAGTCTAGTCATGGTGGAGGCAGTATGAGGATCAACCACCAGGAACCAGCAGAGACTAACATATTCTGAAAGTGTCTGTTTTAGACTGACAGTATGATCATATTCATACTGTCAGTCTAAAATGTCCAAATCCATTTCTTCTACTGGACTCAGTTCTTTCAATATCTAAATAGTGTATAAGCCAGGTAGCTACTGTTCCTAATCATGATTTTGTTGGCCAACCAAAAAGAAAAGCTGTGGAGCGCTCCTGGATGCTTCTGGACCCTAGGTGTTCCTGGCGTCTCACAGAATCCAATGAAAATGGCCACACATGCTACATGCGCCTTGACGTGAATCTCAGCATCTCTGTCTTGAAAAACAATTCCCTGTTTTTGAGCTGATAGATAAGTTAGAATGTCACACTTCCTTCAGTATTCTTTTCCTCCTGGCCTGCTGCAAAGAGCAACAGAAACCCTTGCAAGAATGAACCAGGGATGTTCATGCCAACAGAGTATCTTCATGCTGGTAAAGTAATTTCTGGTAATTTCTACTTACGGGTGGGAATCACTGTTGGGAAAAACTCGGTTCACATTACAATAAACAGTGATTGAAACATATCCTTCTTGAAGTTCAATTGGAAAATTAATGACATTTTATTACATATTTCTTTTGCTAAATTCGTGTACATAGAATAGATGAAATTCTTTCATTTTGGGCCACAGTCATTGGAAGTGAAATTCCCTGTGCTTGTCTATGGATTTTGAACAAGCTATTGTCCTCTCCAGACATTTATATACTGTGTTACTGGTCTTGCCATCATGGTTTAGACTTTGTATTTTATAGATTAAACCCTATGATGGGGTTTCTCAACCTGTGGACATTTGGGGCCAGAGGGGGCTGTCCTGTGAATAGTGGGCTGTTAAGGGAGCATCTGTGGACCCTACCCACTAGATGTCAGTAGCACCCCTGATTATGACATCCAATAATGTCTCCAGACATTGCCTAATATCTTAGGGAAAGTAAAATTGGCCTTGTTTGGGGCACACTGCCGTGTGTGGATTTATGAGTGTCAGGAGGGGGATAAGCACATGTTTTACTAGTTGAAAATTGAAACACCCAAACGTATTGCCTTTGAGTTGATTCTAACTCATAAGGACCCTATGAGACAGAGCAGAACTGCCCCATCTTTGTCCTATGGAGTGGCTGCTGGGTGTGAACCACCAGGCTTTCAGTTAGCAGTCAGCCACTTAAGCACTGTGCCATGAAGACTCCTTCATTAGTTGAAAGAGAGATATTTTGCTCTTGCCCACTGATCATTTAATTATAGTTTTGTTGCAAGATCATAGACATTTAAAATTTAACTAGGTCTGTCTTGCTTTGTTCTAAAATAAAAGCCCTCCAGAAAGAGACTAAATGGGCGTACCAGCCCTAGGGCAAGGACGAGGAGGCAGGAGGAGACTGGAAGGCTGGCACAGGGGAGAAGAGCAGAGTGTTGACATGTTGTAGGGTTAGCAGCCAGTGTCACAAAACAATCTGTGTATTAATTGTTCAATGAGAAGCTAGGTTGCTCTGGCAACCTTCATCTCAAGTACAATTAAAAATGTTAAATTACCCAGCCACCACCAAAGACTGTCCTGTCAGGGAACACAACGTAGAGTCCCTATGAAGCATGAGAAAAAGGGAAGTGCAGATCTAGAATTCTATTAAAAGACTAGATTTGATGGTCCAACAGCCTTGAGGGTCCCCTGACAACATGGTCCCTGAACTTGCTGCTAGCCCTGAGCTCAAACCAGTACAAAGCTGGACTGGACTGTGGGATATAGATTGATGCAGGTAGTGTGTATACTTTCTGGCTTAATATATATACGAGGCTGTCCAACTGGTTCCTCTCCAGATGGGAGATGAGAGAGTGGAGAAGAGGGGACAAGTACTGGGTGACTGGGTACTGGAAGTACAGAGTAGAAGAGTGTGCTGTCATGGCATGAAGAGAGCAGACAGAGCTGCACAGAGGTGTGTACTCAAGATTTTATATGGCAAATTGACTTGGATTGTAAACTTTCACTTAATGGCAAACAAAATAAAATCTAAAACATAAAACTCCTTTCTAATAATAGTGATTATTATTTTTTAGTGAATGACTACTTTTGCTTAAATACTTCAGACTTAAGTGACTATGTATGGGGTTTCTTAATGAAAGCAAACATTGCATCTGAGTCAGCGTTTAATAATTCACTCAGATGTGAGTCTTCGATACAGTTGTGACAGGAATATTGGATTTTTATCTACAATTTCTCTTCCTTTCAGTCTTTTTCACTAGTAAGTAAAAAAATAAAATTAAACGAATGCCAAGTATCAAATTAAAATCATATTAATGATATTGTTTGTAGTACCTTAAAATAAAGGATATTAAAAAAATTCCCCCCGAGATCATTTATTAATTTAGTCATGAGGTATTCTTGTTTATTAATGAACTTATCCTTGCTTACTAATGAATAAAATGCTAAATAATATTATAGGATTCAGATTCTGTAAGGATGAGTGAGCTAGGGCGGCAGTTTGATTCACAGTTTGAATCTGATGATTTATTCTATGTTAACACTTAAATATTTCAGACATTTATATTAATATCCAAATCAATGAGCAGAGAAATAGGTTTTGGTCTCTAAGTTAAAAAGTGAAATTCCTCATACTCATTCCTAATGGAAATTTATTTATTTATCATCTATCTGTCTGTCTGTCTATTTGTTTAGTTTTGGTCAATTTTCTCCTGTTCCTTTTTTTCTAGAAAGATCTTTGTTTATTATGGGACAAAATACAAATGCCCAAGTATAGTAAGTAAGCATTGAATTGAGTAGACTCTGTTGAAAAATAACCTCTGTGATGGTGACGGCTGAGGCAGGGGTATGAGTAGGTACAGCTCTGGCCCGCGGAGAAAGCCGTGAGCAGCCTGGAGAAGCGATGCCCCTCCGTGCCCTGCTGCAGGTGGCTGCACTGGAAGTAGCTTCCTGTGCTCTCAGGCCAGGTGCGGAACACGGCGCTGGAAGCTAAATGTGAACGGCTTTGGTATGAATAGGTGAGTGGATAGAACAAAAGGGAAATGATGGGAAGGGGTAAATGCGAATAGATAAGAGTGGGGGACCAAGTCTGGGGGGGAAGATGCTATTTTGGTACCTACTTCATTTTATAGCATTGGAATTAATAGGTGGGTAATTTAGAACAAAAAACAAGTTGCTCTCGAGTCAGTTCCAACTCTTAGTGACCCAGGAGTGGTGCAGCGGTTAGAAGCTGTAGTTGCTAACTAGAAGCCAGCAGTTCCAAACCACCAGTGGCTCTCTGGAAATCCTGTGAGGCAGTCCCAGTCTGTCCTACAGGGTTGCTAAGAGTCATTATGAGATGGAGAATAGTCAATGCTAAACAACTTGTGAGATAGTTAATATACTGTTACTGACTTTCTAAATTTCTACAATTGTTTTGGAAAGAAATGTGACCAAAATGTTTAAAAACCAAAAAGCACTCATATGGTTTAATGTAGTGGTACCATTTCTAGAGCTTTTCCCTCAAGTCATAAAAAGGTAGAAGGAACAAGTCTGTGTATGAGGTTCACTACAGCAGTATTTGCTAAACAGTGAAAGGAACCAAAATGTCCCCACATTAGAGAACTAATGGACATAGCCTCCTAATGACACAGCTTTCATAAAACATAATTTTGAAGACTAAGAATTATATGGAAGCATATCTGTAATATGAGCCCCAAACTGCAGATACTAAATTTCTATGTACTGTTTTGAGTTCAGCTGCTGAATGAAAAGGTTAGCAGTTCAAATCTACCAGCCACTCCTTTGAAATCCTGTAGAGAACTTTTGCTTAGTCCTATAGGGTCACCTTGAGCCGCTGTTGGCTTGATGGCAGTGGGTTTGGTTATGATAATAACTGTAATAAAAATTACCTCTGTAGAGATAGTAGAACAAGAATAGTAAGTGGATAACAAAAGTTTGTGTTTTAGGTGGCAAGATTAGAAGTAATTTTGTTTCAAGTATTCAGCATTCTTGTTAGGTGCTATCAGGTTAGTTCCAACTCAGAGAGACACTACGCACTGTAGAAGGAAACACTGCCTGGGCCTGTGCTGTCCTCACAATTGTCACACTTGACCTCACAATTGTCACACTTGAACCTCTTGTTGCAACCACTGTGTCAGTCCATCTCTTTGAGAGTCTTCCTCCTTTTCGCTGATCCTGTACTTTATCAAGTGAGATATCCTTCTCTAGGGACTGATCCTTCTTGATAACGTGTTCAAATGATATAAGACGTAATCTTGTTCTCTTTGCTTCGAAGCATCGTTCTGGCTTTACTTCTTCCAAGACAGGTTTACTCATGCCTTTGGCTGTCCATGGTATAGTCGATATTCTTTGCCAACAGGCATCAGTTGTCTTTGGTCTTCTTTTTCACTGTCTAGCTTTCACGTGCATATGAAGCGACTAAAAATACCATGCCTTGACTCAGCTGCTCCTTAGTCTTCAAGGAGCCTTTCAACACTAAAGAGCTCTTTTGCAGCTGTGATTTGCCCAGTGCAACACATCTTTTGATTTCTTGACTGTTGTTTCTGTGGATGTTGATTAGGAGTCTAAGTAACGTGAATCCTGACAACTTCAGTCTTTCTCTGTGTATCATGCTGCTGCTTATTGGTCCACTTATGAGTACTTTTGTTTTCTTTATGTTGAGGTATAATTCATACTAAGGGCTGCGGTCTTTGATCATTATCAGTAAGTGCTTCAAGTCCTCCTTACTTTTAGTAAGCAAGATTGTGCCATCAGCATAACACAGGTTGTTCATATATCTTCTACCAGTTCTGATGCCCTGTTCTGCTCTCCAGAGTCCAACTTCTCGGATTATTTTCTCAGTGTAAAGATTGAATAGATATAGTGAAAAGACTCAGCCCTGACACACACTGTACCTGATTTTAAACCACGCAGAGTCCCCTTGTTCTGTTGCAACGACTGTCTCTGGATCTATGTACAGGTTCCGCATGAGCAGAGTTAAGTATTCTGAAATCCCATTCTTTGCAATGTTATCCGTATTTTGTTATGATGCCCACAGTCAAATACCTTTGCAGAGTCTGTATTTCTTGTATTCTCTGTTTTCAGCCAGGACCCATCTGACATCAGGAATGAGACCATCATTCTCCTCTGAATTTGGCCCAAATTTCTGGTAGTTCCCTGTTGATTCACTGCTGCAGCTGCTTTTGAATCATCTTCAGCAGAATTTTACTTGCATATGATATTAATTATATTGTTTGATAAGTTCTGCATTTGGTTGTGTTACCTTTCCTGGGAATAGTCATAAATATGGATCTCTTCCAGTAAGTTGACCAGGTAGCTATCTTCCAAATTTCTTGGCATAGATGATTGAGCACTTCCAGCACTGCATCCATTTGTTGAAACATCTCACTTGATATTGGGCAATTCCTGGAGCCTTTTTTTTTTTTTTTTTTTTTTTTGTGCCAATACCGTCAGCTCAGTTTGTATTTCTTCCTTCATCACCATCATCATCAATTCCTAGTCATATGCTACCTCTTGAACATGGCTGAACATCAACCAGTTCTTTTTGGTTTAATGACTGTGCATTCCTTCTGTCTCCTTCTGGTGCTTCCTGCATCATTTCATGTTTAACCCGTACACTCTTTCATTATTTCAAGTTGAGGTTTGCATTTTTTCTTCATTTTTTTCAGTGTGAGAAACACCAAGCCTGTTTTTCCCTTTGGGTTATTGTCTCAGTCACCCGGTACTGCTCTAACATAAAATGCCATGAGTGGAAGGTTTCATGAGGAGAAGCTTTTATTGTCACGGTCTGGTAAGCCACAAATCCATTCCTAAGCTACAAGTCCATTCAGTATGAAAAATCATCACAGTCCAATAGGCTGAGTCCAAATCCAGTGAGAGCATCTCAGCACAGGAACCTCGGGTCCAAAGGACATGCTCTGCTCTCGGTGCTTCTCTCTCGGTGGTGTGAGGTTCCCAACTTCCTCAGCTCACGTCTCTCCCTTATATTCCACAAGTTTGTTGCTTGGGTCCTGCCTGCCTCATTAACACAACTGCAAACCATTCTCCATCATCAGTATCACAGAGGCAGGATTCACAACACATGGGAGGAAGGGCACCATATTGGAACTCCTAATCAACTCAAATCAACACATACATTTTTGGAGGGACACAATTCAATCCATGATAGTTATCTACAGCTCTTTGCACATGTCATTGTAATACTTTGTTTCTGGAACTGGTCTTTGAAATCTTCTGTTCAGTTCTTTTAATGCGTCATTTCTTCTTTTTGCTTTAGCTAGTCGACATTCGACAGCAAGTTTCAAAGTCTTTTCTGACATCCAGTTTGGTCTTTTCTTTCTTTCCTGTCTTTTTAATGAACTCTTACTTTCTTTACATATAATATCCTTGATGTCATTCCACAGCTTCTCTGGTGTTCAGTCATTAGTGTTCAGGGCATAAAATCTATTCTTGAGATGGTCTCTAAATTTAGGTAGGGTATTCATTCTTTGACTCTTGTGGACTTGTTATAATTTTCTTCAGTTTCAACTTGTACTTGCATATGAGCAATTGATGGTCTGTTCTGTAGTTGGCCCCTGGCCTTGTTCTGACTGGTGATATTGAGCTTTTTCATTGTGCTATCCCACAGGTGTAGCTGATTTGAATGCTGTGTATTCCATCTGGGGAGGTCCACTGGTGTAGTTGTCATTCATGTTGTTGTAAAACAGTCTTTACAATGAAAAAGTCACTGGTCTTACAAAAGTCTATCATTTGTTCTCCAAAAAATGATATCACCAAGTCTGTATTTTCAAACTATTGATTTTTCTTTTTTTCCAGTTTCACATTCCAATCACTAGTAATTATTAATATATCCTGATTACATGTTTGATCAGTTTCAAACTGCAGAAACTGGTAAAAATCTTCAATGTCTCCATCTTTGGCCTTAGTGTTCTATGCATAAATCTGAATAATAATTCTATTAACTGTTCTTCCTTGTAGATGTACTCATGTTATCCTGTCACTGATAATGTTGTAGAAATCATAGTGCCATAGTGGCTAAGTGCTACTGTTGCTATCAAAGCACTGGCAAATCCACAAGGCATTCCTTAGAAACTCTATGGAGCAGTTTTCTGTCCTATATAGGATCACTATGGGACAAAATTGACTTGATGATAATGAGTTTTTGGGTTTTGAATAGCCAGCACTGTACTTTGGATAGATCTTGAAATGTTCTTTTTGATGATGAAAGCAACACCATTCCTCTTCAAGTCGTTATCCCTGGCATAACAGACCAGATGGTTGTCTGATTCAGAATGGCCTACACCAGTTCATTTCAGCTCACTAATGCCTAGGGTACTGATGTTTATGTTTATGTTCATTTTTGACAGTTTCCAATTTTTTTAGATTCATACTTCATATCCTCCACCTTCCAGTTGTTAGTGGATGCTTGTAGCTGTTTTTTCTCACTCTGAGTCATGCCACATTAGCAAATGAAAGTCTCGTAGAATTGATTCCACCCACATCATTAAGACAGCCTCTGCTTTGAGGAGGCAGCTTTTCTCCAGTCATCTTTTGAGTACCTTCCAACCTGAGGACACTATGTCAGACAGTGTTCTGCTGCTACTCAAGAGGTTTTCACTGGCAAATTCTTTTCACAGGCAGATGTCCTCATCCCTCTTCCAAGTCTGTCTTTGTCTGGAAGCTCAGCTGAAGTCTGTTCGCCATGGGTTCGCCATGGGTTCGCTCAGCTTGTATCTTAGTACTGGTGGCGTAGCTTCCCGCATCATAGCAACACACAAGTTGCAACAGTAAGACCAACCGACAGACATTTGGGGCATTCTTCTTATGACATCATAACGTGGTTTGTGTTATTAAAAATAATTAAAAAGTATTGTTGGCAGAATTAAGCAATCAGCCACTCAAGTATTCAGAATATTTCTGGGTCTACTGCATGAATATTTATGGGTCTATTCCACAATCAATGCCCTCAGAAACAGCAGTCAAGAAATCAAAAGGTGCACTGCACTGGAAAAATCTGCTGCAAAGGACCTCTTCAAAGCATTCAAAAGTAAGGGTGCCACCTTAAAAACTAAAATGTGCCTGACCCAAGCCATGGTATTTTCAGTCACATCGTATGCATGCAAAAGCTGGACTACGAACAAAGAAGACATAAGAAGAATTGACGCCTTTGAATTGCGGTGATGGAGAAGAATGTTGAATGTATGCTAGACCACCAAAAGAACCAACAGATCTGTTCTGGAAGAAGTGCAACCAGAGTACTCATTGCAATAAAAGATGTCAAGACTGTGTCTTACATACTTTGGACATGTTGTTGGGAAAATCAGTCCCTGGAGAAGGACATCATGCTTGATAGAGTGGAGGGTCAGCGAAAAAGATGAAGACCCTCAACGAGATGGACTGACACAGTGACCAGAACAGTGGGCTTAAGCATAAAAATGATTGTGGACATGGTGCAATACCGGGCAGTGTTTTGTTCTGTTGTTCACAGGGTCACTATGAGTCGGAACCAACTCGACGGCACCTGACAGCAACACTGCATGACAATTGAGCATAATAGACACAGCTAGCTAGAAGGGAGGAAAGGAGAGAGAGGAAGGAAGGAAAGGGCTGAGGGAGAAAAAGTAGGGATTGCAGACTAAAGGTAGAGGGACAAACAAAGAAAACAAGTCACACATTAAACTCTGCTCCAAGCAGGGACATGAAAGGTTGGTGGGCCTGAAGCTTATTCAGTTTGGGAGGCCCTTTTTTAAAAATACGAAGTTGACAATGAGAAGTTAGTTCCACTATTTCAGAGGGAGTCCACATGCCTGAGAGACCTTGGCCTTAAGCTTCAGTAGTACCTTTGTGGCAGTTCAATCTATGGGCTGGAGAAATTTTTTTCTTTTGCTGTATATGGACTTAAATTTCATTTTCCTGTCACTGTTTCTCCCAAAGAAACAAGTGGGATTTTTTTTTAAAGAAAAGAGGCAGAAGTGAAAGAGCAAACTACCTAGTTTCATTAAGAAGTATGTCCCCTCTCCTCTCAGCCGTGGGCCTCAAACTCTCCCAGCACACTTCAGATGTTGCTGTTATCTATTGCTTCATCTTTCTATCAGTAGGTGTTTGTGAAGGTTCACTGAAACCACAGATGCTGGCTGTACTAAGCCATCCCTCTTTCTCCAGTGGGCCAATTCTAGAATGCTGGTGGGAAGACAGTTCCTTTCATGGACTCTCTAGTGGCCTAGCAATGGCTTTCCTTTCTCCTCACTGCTGTTCTTCTTAGTTGCCATCCAGTTGTTTTGGACTTTGTAGTGACCCCAAGCTGGAGTCCTAACTTAATTGAGAAGTAGGACGTAGAACCAGACAGGAACCAAGTAACAGCAACCGTTTTGTTTCTTGTGGGAGGGGAGAGAAAAATGTAGACCAAAGAGGATCAGTCAAGCAATCAGTTGGCCAGACAGGATGAGAATGTGTCCCAAACTGAGGGGTGGGATTAACTCAACCTTCTGCCTTCCTGAGGAATGCCCTTAAAAAAACCTGGGTACGAGAACTGAAGATAGAAGATTTGTTTGTTGTTATATTGAGTGTATGTCATTTTTATTGGAAAGCTAAAAGGAACTTGGATATAGCCACAGTTTTAAATGATTTATACTTCTCTGTAAGGCACTGAGTGGCACCATGGTTATCACCCAGTGGCTAACCCATAACTTAGCAGTGGGTACACATTAGTCTCTCTGTGGAAGAAAGACTTGCTTGTTGGCTTCCCCAGAAAGATTCACATCCTTGAAAGCCCTAGGGGGCCAGTTCTGCTCTGTCCTGTGTGGTTGCCATGACTCCTTCTCCACCAGCAAAGGTCTGGTTTTGGGTTTGGTACTTCTGTCTCGCATCCCAAAATTTTACATGATTTGAAGACAGCGTACATTCTAACTCTATCCTTCTTCTTTTTTACTGTTACTCCTCAGTTTGTCTTTTTCTTTTCCCTTAAAAAAAAAAAGAAAGAAAAAAGCCAACTCCTTTTATAACTTGAATTGTTGGAGGTAAGCAGCAATGGGTTATAAGGATGCTGGTGGAAAACTAGCAGTCCTCTTAGCTCAGCTCAGATCACAGCATGCGTCTTTTTTTTACAAAAAGAGCCAGTAAAAGATCTTACCAATTCGGCATACTTCTTGAATAAAAAATCAAGCTTCTCTTCAGGGGTGTGCAACTTGTTCAGATTTTGCATTAGGAAGGTGGCTTCTTTGCCTTAAAAAAAAAAAAAAAAGACTATTTTATAAGTAAGCATTGAACTTGCACTCAGAAGATCTGGGCTAGAATCTGAGGTTGACTGCTTCCTTGTCGTTACCCAAACTAGATCCAGCTGCTTCGTTTATGTGAGGCTGAGGTATCATGTCTTACGTGTAACAGGGTGCTATTTACCTTACAGGCCGAAAATTAGCTGAGAAGTTTGTGACAATGTGTGGTGTGGCTGATGACAGATTCTTAGTAAATGTTGTTAACAGTCACCTCCCAAATTTTATCCTGAGAATCCATTCTTGTTACTTTTTCTCCTTGTTTAAGTTAATACCTTTATCTACCAAAAAAGACTAACTTCGTGGAAAGAATTGTGATGATCGTTGGTGACCTTGTGTGTAACAAGACTAACCATTGCCTGGTCCTGTGCCACTTTCATGACCTTTGGTATGTCGCGTCAACTCTGAAGCTCCTGGTGACCTCGTGTGTAACAAGACTAAACACTGCCTGGTCCTGTGCCACTTTCATGACCTTTGGTGTGTCTCATTTTTGTGGCTGTTGTGTCAGTCCTTCACATGGAGAGGTTCCCCCGTTTTCACTGACGCTCTCTGTCACAAAGCATCATATTCTCTTCTAGGGATGAGCTTTCCTACAGACATGTGCAAAGTAAGCAAGACAAGTTTCACTACCTTTGCATCTAAGGAGCATTTCAGTTTTATTTCTTCTAAGATTGATTTGCTCCTTCTTGGGTAGTTTGTGGTACATTTAACATTCTTGGGCAACACCACAATTAAATGCTACCCCCAAAGTTTTCACCAGATAATTTTCAGAGCTAGATCAGCAGGCATTTCTTCCTACTCTGTCTTAGCCTGGAAGGTTCACTGAAACCTGTCCTTCATGGGTGACCCTGCTGGTCTTCAAAATACGATTGGCACCGCTGCCAGCATTACAGTAACGTCCAAGCCACTACAGTGCAAGAAACAGAATGAAGCACTCATTTCCCTATTTTAATTAATAACCAATGAAAATAGTTCGCAAAAATTTCTGGTTACCATGAAATGGTCAGTATAGACATTGATTTGATAAAATTCCAGAAATTGGAAAGCTTGCCCGTTTTGTTTCTGCCGTTTTTGTTCTTTCTTTCTTCTCTTCTTCTGAGAACGGATTCTTTCATTTCTGTACATGAACCCATTCTGTTTGCCTGGGAATACCACTGACCATTTTTCTTACCAGGCAAGGACTGAAATCAATACATAGAGAGAAACAGAGTTAGATGAGGAGGTCCTTCATGCCTCTGTGATTTGGAGGCCCAGCGTTCTCAGGCTTTCGTTTTTCCTACCAAAAGCTTAAATGCTTGGTAGTTTCATTTTCTGTCCCCAGTTGGAGTTTACACTGTATTCTTAAACTTATTAAGTTCACAGGCTGCTGTAACCAAGTACCATAAATTGAATGATTTATAAGAACAGAAACTTACTGTATTACAGTTCCGGAGGCTGGGAACCTCAAAGTGGTGCGTTGATTTCTTCCAAGGATTTGGGTGAGAATCTGTTGTTTGTCTCTCTCCTAGCTTCCGGTGACACCTCAGATCCCTTGATGTTCCCTGGCTTATAGACATATTTCTCTAAATCCCAGCCTCTGTCTTTACGTGTCTCTCATTGTGTCTCTCCTTTTTATAAAGGCTATGACTTGTATTGTGTTAGGACCACCCTACACCAGTATGACTTTATGTGATCGTATGTGACAAGGTCTTCAAAGACCGTAATTTCCAAACAATGGGGTTCACAAATACTGGGGCACTAAGATTGCAACATATCTTTCGGGGGCAGCAATTCAGTCCATAATATAATCTGTCCATGATTACTTAACAGTATCTCAGATTTATTCTTTTCTTTCCCAATACTTCCTTTTGTCTTCTTGAGCCCAACCTGCTGAGTTTACCTTTATGTGGTACCTGGAAACTTTGACTTCAGGTGTCCTCTGGGCTGAGTTTTGGGAAGATGTGAGACTCTGCAGCCTTTTCCCCATCCTCATCTCCCAGTGACAACCATTCTGTGTCATCAGTGTAGGAGTCAAGTCATGCAGTCAAGCCCATGTTTCCTGTTACAAACCTGTTTAACATTATTAACAACTTAGATGACTGCAGTGGTTAAGATTGTGTGTCAACTTGGCTGGGCCATGATTCTCAGTGTTTTGGTAGTTGTATAATGCTGGGGTCACCACCGTGATGGAATGTGCTGTTGTAGTGACAGGGGCAGGGCCTGTGGTGGCTCACTGTCCCCTCACCCTTCTTCTCTCTGCCTTCTGCCACCTACTTCCTGCCTGCTCACCTTGCCATGGTTTGGGCTTGTTGTGGATCTAGCAGCAGCCACTGTCTTGTCTTCTGACATCCAGTTCTTAGGACTAGAGCTAGCCAGCTTACTTGTGAATCTTGGGATTCATTAATCTTAGCAGCCTGCAAGTGGGAATCCTGTGTTCTAACCTGCCAGTCTTCAGTTCAGCAATTTCTGCTGCTGCATGAGGCTTGTATCCTAATCCAGGACTTGAAATGTTTCAGCCTCTACCATTGCGTGAGCTGTTTCCTTGTTATAAATCTCTTTCTGTACATATTTGTATGCTTTACTGGTTTTGGAAACCTTGGTGCTATTGTGGTTAAATGCTACAGCTACTAACCAAAAGGTTGGCAATTTATATCTACCATGCGCTCCTTGGCAACTCTTTGGGACAGTTCTACTCTGTCCTATAGAGTCACTATGAGTCAGTATCAACTTGATAGCACTGGGTTCTACTGGTTTTGCTTCTCCAGAGGACCCAGACTAAGACAGTAACCTTTCACCCAAGAGCAAGCATTTTCCCTTGGTTGTAATATTTATGTTTATCCTGGAGAGGCAAACAGGCCGTGGAATCATGGTTGGTGGTTGAAATACAGAATGTCTAGTTAAATTCAAATTTCAGATATGCAATGAACATTTTTTATTACAGAAATGTCCCAAATATTGAGTGAGACATATGTATACTAAAGAAGTACTCATTGTATATCTGAAATTCAAATTTAACTCATTATCCTGTATTTTATTTGCTGAATCTGGCAAGCCCATATGGTATAAAAGGGACTTTAAAGAGCATTGAAACTAACTTGTTACTTTTACAGGTCAAGAATCTAAGGTCCAGAGAAGGCCCCACCAAACCAACCCACTGTCACTGAATTGATTCCAACTCATAGCGACCCTATAGGACAGAATAGAAGTGCCCCATGAAGTTTCTAAGGATCGCCTCTTGGATTTGAGCTGCTGACCTTTTGGTTAGCAGCTGTAGCTCTTACCTACACTGTCATCATGGCAGTGTTGCATAATTAGTGCTGGTAGAGACAAAGTTTGAATCCAAGGTTGGTCTACTTGCCCTAAATCACTTAACTCCCTAGTAGAATTTCGGTGCCAGGGAAACTTAGAGAACTAAAAGGGAACTTTTTGTCTTAAGAAAATGACCTCATTTCTAGCGGCTGGTTTTATCTATCTTTGCCCAGTCAGTCAGTTCAAATTAGATACATGGCCTAAGAATGTAGGTGTAATCAGTTCCTATACCAGCTTGCCAATCATGAACCATGGCGTAACAGGCTTGCTGCCCTTTGCGTACGATAACCACTGCTATTCTGCCTCAGCTGGACTGAGTTATGCCTCTCACAGCAGGGATAGATTTAAATTGGTCAAGGCAGTCCTTCATTCCTGTCTTCCTTTTGTAGAAGGTGTCTATGTGAAGGCTGCTTTCCTGGGTTTGCCCCAAACCTAACCTACTGCCGTGGAGTCAATTCTGACTCATAGTGACCCTATGCAACAGAATAGAACTGTTCTGTAGAGTTTCTAAGGAGTGCCTGTTGGATTTGAACTGCGAACTTTTTTGATTAGCAGCCATAGTACTCAACCACTACACCACCAAAGTTTCCTTCCCTGGGTTAGGTATCATGAATTAAAGTCAAGAAACTGTACTGTTTATCAATTCAGGACCAGGGTCTAGCACAGCATTTGCTCCATCAGAAATGGTCAAAGAGAGCTGATAATAATGAAACAAATCAAAGTGAACTGGCACAAACTGGAATTAAATCAGTCAATGTTGTACTCATCCAAAGACAACTTTTATGACCAACTAAGGGAAAACTGGAAATTCAAGCTGGATTCAGAAGAGGATGTGGAACCAGTGATATCATTACTGATGTCAGATGGATCTTCGCTGAAAAAAAAAATACCAGAAAGATGTTTACTTGTGTTTCATTGACTATGCAAGAGCATTCGACTGTGTGGTTAATACTAAATTATGGCTAACTTTGTGGAGAATAGGAATTCCAGAACACCTAATTGTGCTCTTAAGGAATCTGTATATGGGTCAAGAGGCAGTTGTGTGAACAGAACAAGGGGACACTGCATGGTTTAAAGTCAGGAAAGCCTTGTGTCCAGGTTGTATCCTTTCACCATATCATTTTACTTTGTATGCTGAACAAACAATCAGAGAAACTGGATTCTATGAAGAAGAATGTGGCATCAGGATTGAAGGATGACTCATTAACAACCTGTGTTACGCAGGTGACACCACCTTACTTGCTAGAAGTGAAGATTTCAGGCATTTACTGATGAAGATCAAGGACCAAAGTCTTCAGTATGGATTACACTGCAACATCGGGAAAGCAAAAATCCTTACAACTGGACCAATAAACATTGTCATAAATGGAGAAAACACTGAGGTTGTCAAGGATTTCATTTTACTTCAGTCCGCAATCAATGCCCTTGGATGCAGCAGTCAAGAAATCAAGAAATCAAAAGACACCATGCGTTGGGAAAATCTGCTGCAAAGGATGTCTTTAAGGTATTTAGAAATAAAGACGTCACCTTGAAGACTAAAGTGCACCTGACCCAAGCCATGGTATTTTCTTTTATTATTATTATTATTTTATTTAATATCACTGAGTGAAAATGTGAAAGCTGGACCATGAACAAAGAAGACAGAAGAAGAATTGATGCCTTTGAATTGTGGAGTTGGAGAAGAATGTTGAGTGCACCATGGACTGCCAAAAGAACCAACAGATCTGTTCTGGAAGAAGTCCAGCCAGAGTGCTCCTTGGAATTAAAGGTGGCAAGACTGTGTCTTAATACTTTGGAAATGTTGTCAGGATCAGTCCCTGGAGAAGGACATCATGCTTAACAGAGTGGAGTGTCAGCAAAAAACAGGAAGACCCTCAATGAGATGGACTGACACAGTGACCACAACAGTGGGCTTAAGCATAAAAACGATTGTGGATATGGCACAAGACCGAGTAGTGTTTCATTCTGTCGTTCATAGGATCACTGTGAGTCAGAACTGACTTGATGGCACCTAACAATAACAACAACACAAGGGGAAACTCGTCTTACTCTCACCTCTGACATTTAATACATGCCAGGATGTGTTGCACTGTCACTTCAGGCCCAGAAAACCATCAAGTGTTTGGTTTAGGGTAGAGAGAGACAATTGAGTGAGTCTAATAGATCTCTCTATAAACTAACTTCTCTTCCAAGGTTATGTTTTTCTTAACTATGAGAAGACGTTTTTGTTTTTTGATCTTCACAGTTAAAGAAGTCTCTTTTTACTCTGATGTTCTGTTATTTTGTACGTTGTTGTTAGGTCAGTTTTGATTCATAGCAATCCCGTGTATAACAGAACAGAACATTGTCCTGTGCTTCAGAATCACAGTTATGCTTGAGACCGTTGTTGCAGTCACTTCCTCTGTTTCTCTGGTTCTCTGTTTTATCAGGCATGGTGTCCTTCTTGAGGAACTGAAGTCTCCTGATAATAAGCCATCCTCACTTCTAAGGTACATTCTGGTTCTACTTCTTCCTGGTCAGGTTTCTTAACTCTTTTGGCAGTCCATGATATACTCAAGATTCTTTGCTAACACATTCAAAGGCTTCAATTCTTCTTCAGTCTTCCTTATTCATGGCCCAATTTTGCATGCATATAAGACAATTGAAAGCACCCTGGCGTGGATCAGGAGCACCTTAGTCTTCAAGATAGCATCTTTGCTTTTTAACACTGTAAGGAGGCATCTTGCTCCAGTTTTACCTAATTCAGTGCCTTGTTCAGTTTCTTAACTGCTACTTCATGTGTATTGATTGTGGATCCAAGTAAAATGAAGTTCTTGACAACTTTAATCTTTTCTTTTTTTTATGACTTTACTTATTGTTTCAGTTATGAGGACTTCTGTTTTCATTATGCTGAGGTGTAATCCATACAGAAGTTGTGATCTTTGATCTCCGTCATTAAGTGCGTCAAGTCCTCTTAACTTTCAGCAAGCAGTGTTGTGTCATCTGAATAACGCTATTTGTTGATGAATCTTCCTTCAGTCCTGATGCCCCATTCTTCTTCATACAGTACAGATTGTCAGATTATTTGCTCAGCATACAGATTAAATTGATGTGGTGAAAGGATAAAACCCTGACACACGCCTTTCATGACTTTGAACCACACAGTATACCCACATTCTGTTTGAATGACTACCTCTTGGTTTAAGAGAGATTCCTTATGAGCACAGTTAGTTACTGGAATTCTTATTCTTGACAGTGTTATCCATAGTTTATTATGGTCTACCTAGTCAAATGTGTTTGCGTACTCAATAAAACACAGGTAAACATCTTTCTGGTATTCTCTGGTTTCAGCCATGATCCATCTGACATCGGCAATGATGTCCTTGGTTTCATATCATATTCTGAATCTGGCTTGAATTTCTGGCAGTTCTCTGTAGCCACTTTTGAGTGGTCTTCAGTGAAAGTTTACGTGCATGTAACATTAATGATATTTGCTAATTCCTACATTCTGTTGGATCACTTTTTTTGGAGTGGGACAAATATAAAACTCT
The DNA here is from genome assembly GCA_028571685.1 of Heterohyrax brucei. Lineage (NCBI taxonomy): Eukaryota > Metazoa > Chordata > Mammalia > Hyracoidea > Procaviidae > Heterohyrax > Heterohyrax brucei. Next base: position 163,659,174 of record CM053144.1, read on the forward strand.
TCCAGCTGGTTGGTCAGGTGGTCTTCTTGGCATATACAAGTGATCACCTCCAGTACCGCATCTGTTTATTGAAACATCTCAGTTTTTGCTGGTGTCTTCAGTGTACCTTAGGCTTCTTTGGTACCATAGATTTCTGATCATATGCTGTGTCTTGAAATGGTTGAGTACTGGCCGATTCTTTTTGGTTCAGTAATTCTCTATATTGCCTCCATCTTCTTTTGATGATTCTTGCATTGTCTAATAAAGGATCTTCCAGTAAGGATGGCCTATTTTTGACAGCTCATGGCAGCGATATTTGAGAAGGTATAGCAGACATATGTATCAAGTTTTTTTGATTTGTCTTACAAAATAGCCACAAAAATTTACATGATTCCTCAATACATAGAATTTATTAAAGTTTATAATCAAAATGGGTGTTCCACTTGCCAAATGTTGCGTAAAGTTAAGTGAAATTTATGATGTGCATAATCATCCCACCAAGAGAACAATTTGACATTTGATCAAAAAATTTGAGACAACCGGGTCTGTTGCTGATCAGGCAATGCCTGTGCATTGCAGTGAAAACATCACCACCATTCATCAAAGTATACACAAGAATCCATCCTAATCAGTTTCTCACCGAGTACAAGAGCTGGGCCCTTTGTTGATCACAGTTTGATGGCTTTTGCACCTGGACTGGAAGTTTTACCCTTACAAAACTGTTTTAACACAAGAACTGAAGTCCCATGACCATAGATCGTGCTGTACTTTTGCTGACTGGGCTCTCGAGCAATTGTGAGTTGACCCTGCTTTTTCCTGAAAAAAAAAAAATGTATTCAGTGACAAGGCCCATTTTCAGATGAATGGTTTTGTCAACAAACAAAACTGTAACATTTGGAGCAATGAGAATCTAATGGAGATTCAAGAATGTCTCCTTCATCCACCCAAAATTTACTGTTTGGTGTGGATTTTGATCTTACAGAATTGTTGGCCCTTATTTTTCCCAAGGTAAATGAGAAGAGGCTGTGACTGTCAATAGTGAAAGATATTGGGCTTTAATAACTGAATATCTTTGACCCCATTTGACAACCATTTACCCAAAGTTCTTTTCCACACAAGATGCCATCTGATATATTTCAAAATAAGAAAACAAAGCTATATCATTTACACAACTTGTTTTATTCAAGTTCAAAGATAGGATACTGTTATTGGAAGACCCTTTTATTTTCCCTGTAGAATCCTTCACTATTACAGCTAGAGGATTGAATTTTTCTTCAGTGTTTTCAGCCTGAGACATGCTGAGCGTGTTCTTCCCTTTTGTTTTTCTAACTCCAGATGTCATTATAATACTTTGTCTTCTTGAGCTGGTCTTTGAAGTCTTCTGATCAGTTCTTTGACTTCATCATTTCTTCCTTTCACTTTTGCTATTCTGTGTTTAACAGCAACTTTCAGAATCTTCTCTGATATCCATATTTGTCTCTTTTTTTCTTTCTTGCCTTTTCAGTGACCTTTCTTTCTTCATGTGTGATGTACTAGATGTCATTCCACAGCTCCTGTAGTTTTTGATCATTAGTGTTCAGTGCATCAGTCTGTTCTTGAGATAGTCTCCAAATTTAGGTGGGATGTACCCAGGGTAATATTTTGGGACTTGTGGACTTGTTCTAAGTTTCTTCAACTTCATCTTGAGCTTTCATGTGAGCAACTGACAGTCTATTCCACAGTCAGCACCTGGCCCTGTTCTGACAGATGATATTGAGCTCCTCCATCATCTCTTTCCATGAATGTAATCAATTTGTTTGATTCCTGTGCATTCCATCTGGCAAGGTCCACGTGTATAGTCACTGTTTATGTCGGAAATGGTATTTGCAAGGAGGAAGTTGTTGGTCTTGTAAAATTCTGTCATGCAATCTGCAGTGTCGTTGCTATCACCAAGGCCATGTTTTCCAGCTACTGATTCTTGATCTTTGTTTCCAACTTATATATTCCTATCACTAGTAATTATCAATGCCTCTTGATTATGTGTTTGATGAATTTCAGGCTACTTAAGTTCGTAAACTAATTTTTTCATCTTTGGCCTTAGTGGTTGGTGATTAAATTTGACTAATACATTAACTAGACTTCTTAGCAGGCATGTGGATATTATCCTATCACTGACAGTGCTGCACTTCTGGATGGATGTTGAAATGTTCTTTTTCATGACGAATGTATGCCATTTATCTTCAATTTGTCATTCCCAGCGTAGTAGACCATAGGCTTTTCTGACTCAAAAAAGGCCAATGCCAAGCCCTTTCAGCTCACTATTGCCTAGCATATTGATGTTTATTTGTTCCGTTTCCTTTTTTATGATTTTAATTTTCCTGGATTGATACTTGCACACAGAGTCTCTATGAGTTGGAACTGACTTGATGGCACCTAACAACAACAAGATTCACACTTCATACATTCCTGGTTCTAATTATTAATGGATGTTTGCAACTGTTTCTTCCTATTTTGAAGCATACCACACCAGCAATTCAAGGTCCCCAAAGCTCAAATCCACCCATGTCATTAAGTTCAACTCCACGTCGAGGTGGCAGCTCTTCCCCAGTCATTTTTGCAGTGCCTGACAACCTGATGGGTTTATCTTTTGGCACTATATCAGACAATGTTCTGCTGCTACACACTAGGTTTTCAGTGTCGAATTATTTTGTATAAAACCAAAACCACACCCACTGCCATCAAGTCGATTGGGACTCAGAGTGACCCTAGAGGACCGCATAGAACTGCCCCATAGAGTGTCTGAGAAGCAACTAGTGGATCTGAACTTCCAATCTTTTGGTTAGTAGCTGTAGCACATAACCACTACACCAACAGGTTACTTTGTATAGAAGGTTAACATTCAGATGAGTCACTTTGTATAGAGGGTTAATATTCAGAGTCAATCTACCCTTGAAAAATTATTTTTCTCTTCAACAAGAAGTCCAGGTAATTGGAAGTAAGCGTATGCAGAATTCATAAATTTGTGACATCAGAGAACTTATTCTTTAAGCTGCCATTAATTTTGTTGCACTAAATGTGTCAAGTGAGATTACTGTGGAGGAAGGAGAAAAACAGACTTGGTCATCTTGTAATAAAGGCTATAATTACAGCTTCATGAAAGTGGGGTCACTTAGTCACAAGAGAACTTTTTGTAAGGTGGGCATCAACTGTGTTCTTATCATGGTTTCATCCCAAAGCCAGGCTCGTGTCTTTTCTATTAAAATCAGTGACGGCATGTGGTAGACATATGGCCACCACACTCCAAAGCGCTCAGGTTAGTGGTAAACCTACACAACAGCAGAATGACCTGTGCTGCGAGAACTTGAAGTCATATATGTCTGTAGTCACTGGCACAGATGTAGACTGAAGGAATATTGGAATATGAAGGAATTATTTTTACATTAAAAACAAAAACAAAAAACCTAAAATTAAGACATTTAAACTGTAGTCATATGGACCAGGATTTTTGTGAAACTTCTAGCATCAGTGGTGATTGTTTACAGTAAGTTTGGTAACAACTTATGCAGAATTAATGAGTGCTCGAAAATGTGTACTTTCTCTTCCAAAATTATGTTGTAGGGCTTTGGGCCTAAAAATTTATCTTTTATCTTTCTATGTACCTCTTTCCCATCTCAGTTTCCATGTGTTGTAGCAAAAACGTAAAAAAAAAAAAAAAGATTGTGAATGTTCTATTTCAGGTGTTAGACCTAGAATCATATTTCAAAGCTAATTTTGTTTTCCTTTTAACACAATTTAAAAATATGGAATATGATAAAAAAATATTCTAAAGATCTGTATGTGTCTTTTAAGAGAAATAAGATTTGTGTATTTAGAGGACAGAAAGGATAATATAGTTAAAGTCAGACTGGACTGTAACTGGTGACCTGGGTTCTGGAACTAATTGACTCCACCATTAACTAGTTGGATAACATTTTGGAAGATTCACAAGCCCTTTGGGTCTAAGCTTTCTTCTCTATAAAATTAGTGGGTTGACATAACGGATTCTAAGGTCAACCTCAAAGGTTGATGATTTCCTGACTAAAATAGCTTTAGCCATTTTAGCTTGATTGTAGATAACAAAAACAACAAAAGTAAGATTGTTGGATGGTATAGTTGGCTTCCTAAAGTATGAGAAGTTGGACTCTCTGAAGAAAAACAAGGCATCAGGATTGGAGGAAGACTCTAACAACCTGTGTTATGCAGATGACACACCCAGTTTGCTGGAAGTGAAGAGGATTTGAAACACTTACTGATGAAGATCAAAGACCACAGCCTACAGTATGGATTGCACCTGAACATCAAGAAAACAGAAATCCCCACAACTGGACCAGTAAACAACATTGTCATAAATGGAGAAAGGATTGAGGTTGTCAAGGATTTCATTTTACTTGGTTCCACAATCAATGCCCATGGAAGCTGCAGTCAAGAAATCAAAAGACACATTGCACTGGGAAAATCTGATGCAAAGGACCTCTTTAAAGTATTGAAGAGTAAAGATATCCCTCTTGAAGACTGTGGTGTCTGACCCAAGCCGTGGTGTTTTCAGTCACATCATATGCTTGCAAAACCTGGACAACAAATAAGAAAGACAGAAGAAGAATTGATGCCTTTGAATTGTGGTGTTAGAGAAGAACACCGAGTGTATAACTGAGCGCCAAAAGAACAAACAGATCTGTTCTGGAAGAAGTCCAACCAGAGTGCTCCTTGGAAGCGGAGACAGTAAGACTGCTTCTTGCATACTTTGGACATGTTGTTTCAGGAAGGATCAGTCTCTAGAGAAGGACATCATACTTGGTAGAGTGGAAGGTCAGGGAAAAAGAGGAAAACCTTCAACAAGATGAACGGACACAGTGGGTGCAATGATGGGCTTATGCATAAAAACAATTGTGGACATGGTGCCGGACCAGGAGGTGTTTTGTTCTGTAGTACACATGATTGCTATGAGTCCGAACTGACTTGATGGCACCTAACAACAACAACAAAGTGTTTGGGTCCACTCTTTCAATTTGTAAAGATTTTTTTACCCCTAATTGTATTTTGCAGTTTGTTTAGCTTGGTTTTAATGCCTCTATCCAGGTCCCTGGATGACAAAAACAGTTTATGCTCCACTACTGACTGAAAGACAGACAGTTCAAACCCACTCAACAGCACAGTGGAAGACAAGCCTGGTGATCTATCTGCTTCCGTAAAGATGACAACCAAGAAAGTGGTTCTGCTCTGGAGTGGTTCTATTCTGTGACACATGGGGTCACCACGATTCACAGTCGACTCTATGCTGATGTTTTCTTTTATTCTTTTTTTAATGCCTCTATCAATTTTGGAAACCCTGGTGCTGTAATGGTTAAGTGCTACAGTTGCCAACCAAAATGCTTAACAGTTCATATCCACCAGGCACTCCTTGGAAACTCTATGGGGCAGTTCTACTCTGGCTTATAGGGTTGCTAGGAGTTGAAACTGACTTAACGGCAGTGGGTTTCTAGTTTTTTTTAAAAAATCAGTTTTGAAGACAGTACCTTCTCTGCGTTTATTAGTCACATTCCTTTCCATTTGGCCAATATTTTATATTGTTTGTATTTTAGCGACCTTGGAATATGCACTTGGGGTATTGGCCTCTCATTTAGTTATGAAGTAGAACTAGACTTCTTATTAGGCCAGTTGATAAGCTATTAGAAATTTCTTGGCTATAACTATAAAGAATATTTTCTTAAAAAAACACAAAGACTTGAGGAATCTAATAATAAGCGAGACATTGGTGGTTCGGTTGCAGAATTCTTGCCTTCTGTGCAGGAGACATAGGTTCAAGTCCTGGTCAATGTCCCTCCTGCACAGCCACCACTTGTCTGTCATTGTGTGTTGCTGGGATGCTGAATATGTTTCAGCAGAGCTTCCACACTAAGATGGAGTAGAAAGAAAGGCCTGGCTATCCACTTCTGAAAATCAGCCAAAGAAAACTTGATTAATCACAACAGTTCGGTTCCTAACTGGTCATGAGGATGGCATATGAATGGGTAAATGTTTCATTTCATTGTGCAATGAGTCACTGTGAGTTGGGGACTGAATGATAACAATCAGGAGATTATTCCAGGGAAAACAAGATAAAATAAAACCTTGAAGTAAGAAAAAAATATCAGAAGGAGCACTCAAACATTAACACACCCATCTCCTGTTCTGGTTAGAAGAGACTGCTAACCATTTCTCTCCCTTTCCTTTTTCTTCTCTTACTGTTCCTCTCCTTTTAGAATCTGGCCTAAGTTCCAGCTTCCCTGTGGATCTCCTCATGAACTTTTTCAGCCTTTGTGGATTCCTCTTTCACTTGAATTCTTGTGGTCTCTGTAAAAGCTAGCATTTGTTTCAAATCAAAACAACAGTTTATTCCCCTGTCAGAGTGAAAATAGAAATCAGTTAAAATAGATAAAGCAGAGCACCTGGGGCAGTGATTGTCTTAAGGAAGAGCAAGTAAACGGCTATCTGCAGACATCTCACAACAACATATCCTAATCCAGGTGCCCTTTAGCAGGTAGAACTGAAACTTACCTTCAACTAGAAATATCAGACCCATAAACTTCATGCCAATTGTTTTTGTGAACCTCTGTCTTGCAATGTTAGTGACTTCAAATCCAACCTGTGCTGTCTTTATGATTGCTCTTATGAGACAAAACAGACTTGTGGATCAACCTTATTTATCTTCTAGGTTTATGCTTTGAGTCTTTAATGTCTTACTCAATCAGTCGTCTATCTAAATATCAAAAGATATAGTCCACTGAAAGGCACCTTGGAAGAAAGACTTGACAATCTACTTCCAAAAGATTACAACAATGGAAAATCCTATGGAATGCAGTTCTACTCTGAAACGAATATGGTCACCATGAGTCGGAATTGACTTGATGGTGACTGGTTACTGGCATATTAAATTTTATCATTATTTTATGTTCATTACTATGTGATGCTCATATAGACCACATAATGTTGGCAAACCAAACCCAAGCAAACAACAACAACAAAAAAACCCATTGCTATTGAGTGAATTCTGACACATAGTGACTCTACTTTAATTCTGACACATAGTGACTCTACAGTAGAGTAGAACTGTCCCATAGAGTTTCCAGGAAGTGTCAGGTGGATTTAAACGGCTGACCTTTAGGTTAGTAGCCATAGCACTTACCCATGACACCACTGAGGCTTCTAGTGTTGGCAAAGACATGTTTAATGAGACACTTGTGAGCCTGGGGTAGAGGGAAGGTGAAAGCAAGGGGAGGATGCTTCAGTTGTTAACAAGATGCTTTCGGTTCTGATACCAAGGAGAAAGTGAATGTATTGGCTAAAGAGATTTTAAAATGCTCCCCACAGCTATTCTAATGGGTAGCATGTTGATTGTGGGAGAATATGCAGCCTCTAAGAGGAAAGATATTGCTGATGTCAGATGGATCTTAGCTGAAAGTAGAGACCACCAGAAAGATGTTCACATGTGTTTCATTGACTACGCAAAGACACTCAACTCAGGGGATCATAACAAAGTATAGATAACAGTGCAGAGAATGGGAATTCCAGATTACTTGATTGTGCTCATGAGGAACCTGTATATGGATCAAGAGGTAGTCGTGCAGACAGAACAAGGGGACACTGAATGGTTTAAAGTCAGGAAAGCTATGTGTCAAGGTTGTATCCTTTCACTATACCTTTTCAATCTGTATGCTGAGCAACTAATCTGAAAGGAAGCTGGACTATGTGCAGAAGAATGAGGCACCAGGACTGGAGGAAGACTCATTAATAACCTGCATTATGCAGATAACACAATGCTGCTTGCTGGGAGTGAAGAGGACTTGAAACACTTACTGATGAAGATCAAAGACCACAGCCTTGAGCAGGGATTGCTCCTCAACAGCAAGAAAACAAAAACCTTCACAACTGGGCCAGTAAGCAACCTCTTGATAAATGGAGAAAGGATTGAGGTTGTCAAGGATTTCATTTTACTTGGTTCCACAATCAATGCCCATGGAAGCAACAGTCAAGAAATCAAAAGACTTATTGCATTGGGAAAATCTGGTGCAAAGGAAAGTGTTAAAAAGTAAAGATGTCTCCTCGAAGACTTAAGATGCACTTGACCCAAGTCATGGTATTTTCAGTAGCATCATATGTGTGTGGAAGCTGGAGAAGGAAGACAGAAGGAGAACTGATGCCTTTGAATTGTGGTGCTGGAGAATGTTGGCTATATCGTGGATTGCTGAAAGAACAGATACGTTCTGGAAGTTTTCTTGGAAGTCTTAAATGGTTGCGACATGTTGTCAGGAGGGATCAATTCCTGGCAAAAGGACATCTTGCTTGGTACAATGGAGGGCCAGTAAAAAAGAGGAAGAATGGGTTGACACAGTGGCCACAACAATGGGCTTAAGCCTAAAACTGATTGTGGACATGGTGCAAGACTGGGCAGTGTTTCATTCTGTTGTGTGTAGGGTTGCTACAAGTTGGAACTGACTCGATGGCATCTAGCAACAACAATGAGAGGAAAGACAAGTCCTTGGACTGTAGAGATAATTCCCAAATATTCAGGATGTTCTATCAAAAACAGGTCTTGTTGTCCAACAAGTTTAGGAGATGGGTGTAAACTGTAACTAGCCCAGTTAAGATTTTCATTGTGTATAGTAAAGGCCATAGAGTTAGGGCAGTAAAGAAGCTGTTTAATTTTCTATAAAATCTCAAAGGACTGAAAGTACACACTTTGGAAAAATTTGAGTTAGAGAATCAGAAAATTCCAGCATCTTAAAAATATCACTTAAGGAAGTATTATCTGTTAAATGTTCAATGATTAAAGATTCCTCTTTAATTGAGTACTTGAAGAAAGTCTATGTATCTTTAGGTAAGGGCTAAAATACTCACTAAACTCTGTGAAGGGCCCAGATAGATTGTAAAAAAAGAAGACCACAGCCTACACTTTATATGTTTGCTCCCAAAGAATCAACAAAGCACTTTCTGAAGCATCAAAATCACTGTTTCTATAACCTGTTTGTGTCAAAATTACCCAGAGTGCTTTGGCCCCGCTCCAGACTTACCAACTCTGACTATCTGTGTGTGAGAGCATTTCTGACAATTCTGCATTTGATTCTAATGCATGGTTAAGCTTGAAAAACACTGGCCTAGATGACAGTGTAGCAATTAATTGATAAACAGGGAAGAAGACGTCTAAAGCTATTTGCAAACAACTAAAATAATGTTTGCTATGTTGGAAACACTTGTGTTCTAGTGGTTAAGTACTACCACTTCTGACCAAAAATTTGGCAGTTTAAATACATCAAGACCTCTTTGGAAATGCTACAGGGCAGTTCTGCTCTGTTTTTCAGGGTTTCTATGAGTCAGAATTGACTCCACAGCAATGGGTTGTTTGTTTGTTATGGTGGTTTCATGTCTAGGTTAGCCTAGAAATGTTATTTTAGCTCATAATGTAATTTAATAGTATACTGTTTAGAAGAGTATGCTAAAGGTGTTCAGTAGGATGGCGTGGAAGGGACAGCATCCCACATACATGTAGTAAGAGTGGGCTCACCAGGGTGCTTTGATTCACAAACATTGGTTCTGGTCAAACACACTCCATTGAAACTTGATGACCTGTACATAGTGGCAGAATTAGAGAAATGGGATCTCTTTCTTTCTCTGCACAAATATTTGTTAAATACCTAATATATGTCATCCACTGTCCTAGCTACTAGGTTTCCTGTGATATACAAATACATACACAATCTGCCCTTTACATAAAGAACCTAGTGGAAAAGACACTTATTAATTAAATAATTATGAAAACAAATGTATAATTTCAAACACTGCTAAGTGCTATAACAGAGATACATGATACATTAAAAACCCCAAATGGAAAGATTGTAGTTAAGGATTGGACTAAGAAAGTACCATTTGAGTTTTGACCCGAATGGTGAGTAGTTACGTACCTAAAGGGCAGAACTGAGTGTGGTGTTGAGGAATGGACAGATGTTTCTAAGCAAAGAAAACAGGATATGCACAGACCCTACAGGGGGTGGAACATGACACGTTCAAAGAACTAGAAAAGAAGCTCACAATGACAGTAACGGAAGTAGTGTCAGTGGTAGGTGCAGCGTGTTCAGGAAGGGGATGTCATGAGGCAGAGTGAAGTGAGATAAAGCTAAAAAGGCTGCCTAGAGACCGTTTAAGGATGAACGTCTTTGTCCTAACAGCAGTGGGAAGTCATTGAGGAGAGAGGGACAGTAATGTGTTGAAAAGTTCACTGTAGTTCTAGTGAAGGGAAGGGGGTTGAGGACAAGCATAGCAAGAGAAGATGAAGGGAGACCTTGCAGGAGGCTCTTCTAGTAATCCATATGATCGACAAACTGAAGATGGTTTTTAGTAGAGTTTGGAGGAATTATCCCTTGTTTAAAAGAAAGCACGTATACATTAGAACACAACTACTTGCCTAATCCTTTTAAGATTTTCTTTTCCAATTTCTGCTCTTTATTGCTGACAGGCTCTTTGGCTGCAGATGGTTGTCCAGGAGCAGTGGGTTCTCTTTCAGTCTCTTCCGTGGTTTCCTCGCAGTCCCCGTCCTCATTGTCAGGCAGTTCTGTGTTCTCAGGCGGCTCCTTTGCTCTGGCAGCATCCGCTTTCCCTGCTGTGCCCACGGCCGACCCGTATGTGTTGATGATGTCTTCCAGTTGCCTATTCAACTCTTCAGAGATATCACAAGCTCCCTTTTCAGGCAGCACGCTTGCCTCTCTCTCTGATGCTTGGAGTGGAGTTGAGGGATGCTGGCCATCTGGCTTCTCTGGGTCATTTTGACTGGATAACAAGGAAGAACTCTCCTCTTGAGGTATTGACTGTGGCTCCTCTGACAGTTGTACAGGGTGATTAGTCTCCATACTTGGAGTAGTATCTAACGGTAAATACAGTTAGGTTTAATGTAATTACCCCGGTTATACATACATAGTAAGGACATCCCCAAAGAGATGTCTGTTAGTTACTATTTCTAACACAGAATGAATACATTTTCATGAACAATCAGTAAGATATAAACAGCTGGATGCCATTTTTCCAAATTCAGTGATACTACCAGCATGTTTTTACTGTTTAAATTCCAGCAATGTTCCCTATTATTAACATTAAAAAGGTAATTGATGCTATTGTTCTTCATGATTGTATTTGTCAGTTTGCTCTATAGAGAGTCACAACCATCGGAAGTCAATGGATATAGAGACTTAAAATATTTCAGTTAAAATGGTGTTAGTTTTCTTTAACCATCAAAACACTTAATTTAAAAGGCAAAGGACTTGCTAAAAGCCATTCATAGTAAGACCATCCCTAAACTCTATCTTAGAAATGCTGACGGTGCAGTGGTGAAGAGCTCCCACTACTCATCAAGAGGTCAGCAATGCAGACCCAACAAACACTCCTTGGAATCCTATGGGGCAGTACTTCTCTGTCCTATAGGGTCACTGTGAGTTGAAATCAACTCAGAGGCCATGGGTTTAGTTTGGGAACTCCATTTTAATCCACAAATTGAAATTTGATTAATATGAATACTTTGATGTAAATGCATTATTATACTGGATATATACTCCTTTGCTTTTTTGGTATTTTCTTTTTCCTGGTTGAGTAACATGTGATTATCAATCAGCAAACAGTTTTGCTGAGGTCCGGGTTAGCGTCCTTTTTGGAATAAGGCAGAGAGTGAAGAAAAGTATAAATAAGAAAACTAGCTAGGATGGAAATGTGGCCATGCTCATAAGAAATATTCCTTGAATTTGTATAATATCTTTGTTCCAATATAAAAGGTCACTTTCTTTTAGGAAAAAAAATTATAAATTCTTTATTCAGTCAAAGAGCACTGGGAAATATTATTTCATTTTAAGAAATAGAAATGCTGAAGGAATATCAAAAAGAAAAGAAAACCTGTTGCTGTGGAGTTGATTCCAACTCACAAAACCCAGAACACCCAAACCCAGTGCCATGGAGTCAATTCAGACTCACAGTGACCCTACAGGACAGAGTAGAACTGCCTCATAGAGTTTCCAAGGAGCACTTGGCAAGTTCAAACTGCTGACCTTCTGATTAAGCAGCTGTAGCATTTAACCACTACACCACCAGGGATTCCTGTAACTTACAGGAGGGTATGAAGTAGGGAAGTAATCCAGACATACGATGGGCTCTTCAGAAATAAGGGTGAGGCACCAGGTGAGTCAAAGCTTCCAGAGTCTCTGACTGAAGTTGCAATGGATTTGGCTTAGATCTTTAAGCTATGGTGCATTTTATCTGTAAATGATATTTAACTGTGAGACTGCCGATTAGCAGCATAAAGATATGCCCAGATCCTCAAATGCATTGTTTTTGTTTTGGTGGTGGCACAAAAGAGAAATACTAATCTACACACTGCATAGGTTTCTCGTCCTATTTTTAGGCCAGTAGATGTCAAAGGCTTGTACCCCCAAAAGAGCAGAAAGTTCAACACACAGACTTTGCCACCCACCTCTGGTGCTCACCAAGTACTTATTAACTCTAAAGGAAGTCTTTCTTCCATTCATTCATTGGAATTCATCAGCTTCATTACTGAAGGACGCAGTAAACAACATCATTGTCTTCATCGCTGGAATTTTTTTGATCCTAACCTCTACTTGTTGGGCACACTCGTCTATATATAACTCATGTCTGCCACCACGCGGGCCCCCGCCCCCTGAACTTGGAGAAAGACATGGCACCTGCTGTCCAGCCAGAAGTTATTTTAAACTCCTCTAAAAGGAGTCATGATGTTTAGCACTTTATGCTTGCAAATGAAGGGAAGAGAATAATTTTTAAATCAATTGAAAACAGTAAACATGCATTGGCTTAAGTCTACGTGTAGGTTTTAAAGTGTTACGGAGGTTGATGTAGAATTAAATAAAATTGAATGTAATCCAAACATCAAAGCGATTAATTAAAAGTCTGCAGTTCATAGGACTTTTGGTGTGGTTAGTCTAAATGCAGCTCCTTTATTTGTATTGATTTGCTCTTTGTTCATCAGATGCTGTAATCGTGGCTTTTTTAAATAATTAATTCCATGAGTATTCTTCAATCTCCTGTTACACATATACTTTAAAATGGAATAATTGAGTCATTGCAAACTACCAGACAACACAATTCCTAAAAGTACTCTCAAGAGAAATCAACAACAGGAAAAGCAAAAACAAAAACAAAAAACTCAAAGTCAAAGGTACTGTTACTTTTAAATTGTCCCTCTTCTAATGAATTTTACAGCAGAAAAAATATTTCTAAATTTTATCACATGTAAACCTCACTGTCTACTTTTTTTACTTTCTCCTTGGAGAGACAGGCTTCTTCTCTGGTACTGGCAATCCCAGCAGATTATTACCCACACATCCCTTCCCGAGCAACACATTTTAAACATAAATAAAACAATGGAAAGTTCTTCAGCAGTTCACTGGCTGTCACAAAGTTCCAAGTTTTGCACACCGCAAACCGCACCCTGCATCTTCTTGCAGGGCTTGGGGGAGTGTTTATCATACTTACCAGAAGACAAGGAGCTAAGAAAGAAAAGGGAGAAGAAAGAGGCAGCAAAGAGCAAGTCAGAGCAGCAGCCACAGCAACAGGCGGGCAGGCCACGTTCTTACAGGGGAGAGAGAAACCAAAGACACACTCTCTCTCTCTCTCTCTCTCTCTCTCTCTCTCTCTCACACACACACACATTGGCGCTGGCAGCAGGCTGGAGGGGGTGGGGAAAGGGACATCCTATGACACAGCAAGAGAGAAATACACCCGAGCTTCACTCCTGGGGAAAGATACAAAAGAGAAGCAGCCCCTTGATCTTAGCAGGTCCTCCACGTTTTTAAAAATTGAAACTGAGTCTACAGTAACCCCTTTGTTAGTACAGTTTTCCACTAATGTTTTCTCATTTCTTGGTTTATTTCCAGTATGGTTTACGATTTGTCTTCCTCTCCCCATGCTCCACTTTGTGCTAGCCTTGGTAGTGTCAGGTTTCTTAGAGGAATCCTGGGAAAAGAAAAACAAAGGCATAGCCAAAAGGAGATGGTAGGACCACTTTGATTCTGATGGCATTTTTTAGTGTGTGCGTAAAACATGAAACAGAAATTTTGATGAGTATTTTAGAGCTGTGTTGAACAGGGTCTTCTTGCTTATGATTTGAGGCCCCAGGGATGATGGGCTGATCTCAGATCATGTTGCCTGACTCAGAACCTGTGTTCTCATCTCTGATGTGCTCTGGGGAAGCAATCTGAGTTTTCTGCTTGAGCAGGCAGCTTTCTCACCTCCAGCAATCGCTTTTCCAGGTCTTCCCATCCTTCTCAAACCTTCAGTCTATTCCTCCACCCTCCTCCTCAGAAGACTCTCCTCTTCACTAACCATAAAATGCTTCTTTCTCAAACTGCATCCATTTCTCTTTGCTTTATGTTCTGGAGAATGTGTTCCCACACTTTTTCAAAGCACACCTATCCAGATTTTCAAACACAGACCCAGAACAGGGTCATTGGTGTTTCTTTTGGGGGGCCCAGATGGGCCCAGGGACACTGCCTGTTGTAGGGAGGATGATCATCCCCCTCAAATGTCTGCATCCTCATCCCTGAAACTTGTGAATATGTTACCTTACATGGCAAAAGGGATTTGGAAGATGCAGTGAAGTTAAGGATCTTGAAATGGAGAGATTATTCTGGATTACGGGACTACCAGCAGGGCCTGATGTAATCACAAGTGAAGGCTCTGTACAGGTGATGCCAGAAGTCGAGGGCAGCACGATGCAATGACACAAACTGAGGGGTGTGGGCAGCCTGTTGAAACTGAAAAAGCAAAGAAGTGGGTTCTTTCCTAAAGTCTCCAGAAGAATCACCATCTTGCCAGCACTCTGATTTTAGCCCATGGGGCCCATTGTGTATTTCTAACCTCCAAAACTGTGAGATAAATTTGTATGGTTTTAAGCCACTAAGTTTGCTGCAAACAATTATAACAGCAAACAGAAGTATGCATAGCCACCCTCAAATTCTTTTCTACCTGGGGAGAACAGAGGCAAATATTTGGGTGAAGATAGAGGGAAGAAAAAAAGAACCCTAGGCGGTAATAGCAGATGGGAGTTATTCCAAAAGGTGGGCAGTCTTAGCGGTAGAAAGGTCACTTACCTTGTTGATGGCTTACCCTGTGACTCTGTGGGGTGTCGTGGTTTCCTTTTCTTCACGCCTGTCCCTTTCACCACTTCCTTCCATGCCTGAGACCTAAAGCAGACATAGGAGACCCTGAAACTGGCAAACTGGCACAAAGGCCTGCAAGAAAAAAGAGAAAGGGCTTTCTGTAAACTGAGAGCAAAATAAACATGCCTTTGAACTGTCTTCTGGACTTGATTTGTGTCAGTGAGCATCAAGAACTATACTGACAGCTGAAGTAGAAATCCAGCCTTGAACATGAACCACATACACAGAGTTAGGTTTTCATAGCAGCCACCTTTAAAAAAGCTGGAGTCCCTGGGTGGTGCAAGCAGTTAGCATACTCAGCTGCTAACCAAAAGTTTAGAAGTTAGAGTCCAGCCAGAGGCATCTAGGAAGCAAGACCTGGTGATCTGTTTTCAAAAACTCAGCCACTGAAAACCCTATGGAGCACATTTCTACCATGACACATGTGCTCTTGCCATGAGTCAGAATTCTTTTTTAAAAAGTAAGAGCGAGAACTAAAATTAATTTGATAATATATATTAAATTACGTATTCATTTTGACCACTATATTTAAAATTTTGTCATTTTGACATATAATCAATATAAAAGTTATCAATATTATGCCTTACATTCTTTTTGTTATTAAATCTTCAAAACCCAGTGTATGAGTTCTAACAAGTAAATTCATAATGCTGGAAAAAGTGCTACATGCCTCACTGCTGAATATCAGTACAATCACCTTCGAAGTCCTCCCCTGGGGAAGCCGTGCACGGATGCTACCACCTCGTCCACTCTTCAAAGCGGTTTTGGAATTCTTTTTCTGGAATGCCCATCAGAGCTGTCATCGGATTACCTTTGATGTCCTGAATGTCATCAAAATATCCTGCTTTCAACATTTTCTTTGTCTTCAAGTAAAGAAAAAAGTCATTGGGGGGCAGATCAGATGAGTAGTTAGAGTGTTCCAATACAGTTGTTTACTGGCTAAAAACTCCCTTACAGACAGCTATACAGCTAAATCTGTGAACCATGTGCAATGACCATTCCAGAAAAAGTTTCAAAATTGCTTTGAAGGGTAAAGTGGACACTTGCATCAGTGCACAGCTTCTCAGTTGCTAAAGACAATGGTCTCTTCTTGATCTCTAATCTTAGTCCTCATTCCATGTTAAGTGCTTTACAGCCAGAACACTAATGATGACAACCTCTGCAAACAGAAATCCATTACTTTTGGATATTTTAGATAAGGTCAATTCAGGAAAGTTAAAACTGTTGACAGGCTAAATTAAAATACATGTTATTGCTTAAACCTAAGAGTTTATAATAATATATTTTCACAAGTAACTAATTGGTTACTAGAAGAGTTGACAAATGACCTCATTGCTGTGAAAATTCATAGGTTAAGAGAAAACATTAAGTATTATCCTGCCTTTCCTATAAAAATGATACTGGGTAATCAAATAATAGATGAAGATTTTTTATTTCTCTTTTCAGATGTCTTCTAGCTAATGAATGAGGAAGTCATGATAGAATTAGACTTTTGAGCTCTTCCTAAATTAATAGATTTAGACACTGACTATCAAATAAGGCTACTATCTTCAAAGAAGAGACCATAAACCATTGTGTGCCTTCTGATGAAAGAATATACCATGGAACACTGATGAAGTTGTCTTGCCTAAAAATTTACTCTTGGTCTGATTAAGAAAGTATGGAAGACAGAGGAACATGTTAGGCTACACCACCGGATATCTTCAGCAAAATCTAGACTATGGGGAGCTCTACAGAATAAGTCACCTGGCTTCTTTAACAAATAAATTGCAAGAAAAATAAAAGAAAAGTGGAGAAACTACATATGAAAAAAGATACAAAAGACATTTTAACAAATCACATCAAGTGAATGTTATTTGGATCCCAATTCAAAAATAAACTTAAAAAAAAAGCTATCATGGTAATGAGATAATTGAAATTTAAGAAGTGATTGGATTTTAACAATATTAAGAAATGAATTTTAATGTTTCAGGTATAAAAATAGTATTAGGCTTATGTTAAAAGAGTTCTTGGTTTTAGGCAGGTAATGTGCTAGGGAGAAAGGATAGAATCTGCAGAATATTTACATTGAAACAGGAAGAAGAAGAAGGTTAAAATAAAGGTGAGCAATAAGGAGTGAGTGGTAACAAGAGACAGAGAGGCAGGTCAGGGAAGCCAAAGCTGGAAAGGAGTTTCGAAAGTTTCTGGCCAAGGGTGAACAAGCCACAACCTGTGAACTGCGTTCAATTTGCTTAGCTTCAAGATCTGACTCGTGACCTAATTTGAGAAACTAGTTACTGCAAATATTAAAGTTAAACAATAATCTTATTCTCCTCCACAATGCAATCACATTATTACAGACCTCATGGCCTATTTTAGCCCCTGCAGATGTCTCTATTCATCTGGGGCTCTAGAAAATATTGACATCTCAGAGTCAGGCAAGTGCATCCTCTGATAGTGGGGCTGGGGTGACTGGGGTCATCTAGACATGGCAATGGAATGAATATGGAGGGACGCAGTGTAGATAATCTAGAAATAATATCCGTTAAGGCCACTGACTGGACCCAATGTGTTTGTTCCCTTTAGTTACATGTCAAAACTGTAATATAATTTCAAACCGAATTACATTGCATCCATTTCCCAAGCTTTGACATATTTTTATTAGAGTCCAGATAGACTTTGCAATGTAAGTCATTTTATAATTGTGTCAATTTAAATCTCAGCATTGCATTTTCCTAGAATTTGCCCACATTTGCTGAAAAAATTTACATGTGTATGCATTTGTGAATGCTAATATAAAAATGTTTAGAAATTGCCACTGGATAGCACAGTGTCATATGGTAGAAAAGCGAGCCATGTTTCCATTAATGGATATATATTTGGGTCCAAATTGTTTTTATCTTTTAATTTGTGATGATCAGTCACTATATAAAGGAGTTTTGTCACTCAGTGGAAACCCTGGTGGTGTTAGTGGTGAAGTGCTATGGCTGCTAACAAAAGTAGATGCTTCTTGGAAACGTTATGGGACAGTTCTACTCTGTCCTACAGGGTTGTTATGAGTTGGAATTGACTTGATAGCAGTGGATTTGGTTTATTATTTATTTATTTTTGGTTTGTTACTCAAAGAGATAAATGAAAATAGGATGGAAATAATGGAATTCCTGGAGTTTTCAAAGCATTCTCTCCATATTTTGATTTGCTTTTAAATTTAATACAAAGGAAGGAAATTGATGGTCATTGTGTCCTTGGAGACAGAAGTATGGTAGGCCCCAAATTCTAATACTGAGGAATGTGGTCTTCACTTGTTCTTACTGTATGAAATGGTCTTGGTTTGTGAATGAATGTAGCATGAAATTGGCCCTACTATTCTGAACTCGATAGTTGGGACCAAGGACCAGTGCCCTAGTTGTCTGGGCAAGAGGAAGGCTATCTCTCTTGGCATGATACTCTGACTTATTGGGCATTTTCTACTGGCTAGTAGACATCCAGTCAGATGTCTCAGTAACACAAACTACAAATCAGTGTTTCTCAAACTTAATATGCAAATTATTTTAAATGGTAACTTAACTAATGTTGAGAATTATTGAAATAATTTATTGAAATAAATTATTATATTGAAATAAATTATTATATCATTTGTATCAACATGTTGTTGTTAGATGCTGCTGAGTCAGTTCTGACTCATAGCAACCCTATGAACAACAGAACAAAACACAAACCAGTCTCAAGCTATGTCCACAGTTGTTTTTATGATAAAGTCCATTGTTGCAGCCACTGTGTGAATCTATCCTGTCGAGGGTCTTCCTTGTTTTTGCTGACCCTCCACTCTACCAAGAATGATGTCCTTCTCCAGGGACTGATCCTTCCTGAACACATGTCCAAAGTACGTAAGATGCAGTCCTGCCATTTTTACTCCCAAGAAGCACTCTGGTTGTACTTCTTCCAGAACAGATCTATTGGTTCTTTTGGCAGTCCACAGTACATTCAACATTCTTCTCCAACACCACAATTCAAAGGCAGCAGTTCTTCTTCTGTCTTCTTTGTTCATTGCCCAGCTTTTGCATGCATATGATGTGACTGAAAATACCATGGTTTGGGTCAGGCACACTTTAGTCTTCAAGGTGACATCTTTACTTTTGAATACCTTAAAGAGGTCCTTTGCAGCAGATTTTCCCAGTGCAATGTGTCTTTTGATTTCTTGACTGCAGCTTCCATGGGCATTGACTGTGGACCCAAATAAAATGAAATGCTTGACAACCTTAATCTTTTCTCCATTTATGACAATATTGCTTACTGGTCCAGTTGTGAGGATTTTTGTTTTCCTGATGTTGGGATGCAATCCATACCAAAGACTGTGGTCCTTGATCTTCATCAATGTCTGAAATATTCTTCACTTCCAGCAAGTAAGGTAGTGTCATCTGTGTAACAGAGGTTGTTAATGAGTTGTCCTGCACTCCTGATGCCTCATTCTTCTTCATATAATCCAATTTCTTAGATGATTTGCTCGGTATACAGATTAAAAAGGTATGGGGGGAAGGATACAACTCATTGCACACCTTTCCTGACTTTAAACAGTGTAATGTCCCCTTGTTCTGTTCCCATGACTGCCTCTTGATCCATATACAGATTCCTTAAGAGCACAATTAGGTGTTCTGGAATTCTCATTCTCTGCAACATTAGCCATAATTGAGTATGATCCACACAGTTGAATGCTTTTGCATAGTAACTGAAACACAAGTAAACGTCTTGCTGGTATTCTTTGCTTTTAACCAAGATCAGCTGACATCAGCGATGATATCCTTGGTTCCACGTACTCTACTAACTCCAACTTGAATTTCTGGCAGTTCCTTGTCAATTACTGTTGCAATCACTTTTGAATGATCTTGAGCAAAATTTTTACTTGCATGTGATATCAACAATATTGTTTGGTAATTTCCATATTCGGTTGGATCTCCTTTCTTTGGAATGGGCATAAGTATGGATCTCTTCCAGTCAGCTAGCCAGGTAGCTGACCTCTAAGTTTCTTGGCATAGATGAGTGAGCCCTTCCAGCACTGCATCTGTTTATTGAAATATCTCAATTGATAGTTCATCAATTCCTGGAGCCTTGTTTTTTGCCAGTACCTTCAATGCAGCTTCGACTTCTTCCTTCGGTACCATCAGTTCCTGAACATATGGTACCTCTTCAAATGGCTGAACATTGACCAGTTCTTTCTAGTCTAATGACTCTGTGTATTCCTTCCATCTTCTTTTGATGCTCCCTGAGTCATTTAAATGACTCAGGGACCAACATGTACTAACATAAAAATAGGTATAAATTTCTCACACATATAGTTCTTACACAATATAAATTTAAAAACTAAATAATATATCCCCCATGTGTTGCTTGCATGTTGTTGTGATGCTGAAAGCTATGCCACTGGTATTCAGATACCAGCAGGGTCACCCATGGAGGAAGGTTTCAGCTGAACTTCCAAACTAAGACAGACTAGGAAGAAGGACCCGGAAGTCTGTGTCTGAAAAGAATTAGCTAGTGAAAAACTTAAGAATAGCAGTGGAACATTGTCTGATACAGTGCTGGACGATGAGCCCCCCCGGGGTGGAAGGCAATCAAACTATGATTGGGGAAGAACTGCCACCTCAGAATAGACTCAACCTTAAGGACATGGATGGAGTCAAGCTTTTAGGACCTTCATTTGCTGATGTGGTATGACTCCAAATGAGAAAAAACAGCTGCAAGCATCTGATAATAATTAGAATGTGGAATACTCAAAGTGTGAATCTAGGAAAACTGTAAATCATCAGAAATGAAACAGAACCTATAAACATCAATATCCTAGGCATTATTGAATTGAAGTGGACTGGCATTGGTGATTTCGAATCAGACAATCACATCATCTACTATGTTGAGAATAACAGTTTGAAGAGGAATAATAGTGTTACATTCATTATCAAAAAGAACATTCCAAGACCTATCCTAAAGCACAATACTGTCAGTGATAAGATATTATCCATGTATCTGTAAGACAGACCAGTTCATGTGACTATTATTGAAATTTACACACCAAGCATTAGCTCAAAGATGAGGACATTAAATACATGAGGTCTGACAATGAAGTCTGCGAACTTAATTGTTCTAACTGCTACGTAACTTCATTGCTGAATATCACTACAGTCACCTTTGAAGTACTGCCCTTGGGAAGCTATGCACTAATGCTAGTGCCTTGTCCACTCTTAAAAGCATTTTTGGAGTTCTTTCTAGAACGGCCGTTGCACATAGTGGCACAGTAGCAAGTTCATGAACTTAATTGTATAGTTGTCTGTAAGGGAGTTTTTAGCCAGTAAACAAATAACTGTATTGGAACACTCTCCCTACTTACCTGACCTGCCCTCAATGACTTTTCTCTTTACCTGAAGATAAAGGAAATATTGAAAGGAAGACATTTGGATGACATTCAGGACATCAAATGTAATATGACAGCTCTGATGGCCATTCAAGATAGAGTTCAAAAATTGCTTTGAAGGGTGGACTAGGCACTGGCATCAATACATAGCTTTACAAGGGGAGTACTTTGAAGGTGACTCTAGTGATAGTCAGCAGTAAGGTATGTAGCACTTGTTCTAGGATGGGTTCATGAACGTAATTGTCAGACCTCATATTTACCAGCTGTTGCAATCTGAAATTGATTGAACATGGAACCAGGATGCGTTGATGATGACTGGTGATTGGAACACAAAAGTTGGAAATAAGAAGGATCAGAAGTTAGAAAACATGGACTTGGTGATAGAAACAATGCCAGAGATCCCATGATAGAATTTTGCAAGATCAGAGACTTTGTGATTGCAAATACTTTTTTTTCAACAACATATAGTGGATGCTACATGTGGACCTTACCAGATACACTACAGAGGAATCAAACTGACTACATCTGTGAAAAGAGCTGATGGAAAAACTCAACATCGTCAGTCAGAACAAGGCCAAGGGCCAACTGTTGAACAGACCATCAATTTCTCATACACAAGTTCAAGTTGAAACTGAAGAAAATTTGACAACAGCCAAAGTATGACCTTGAGTATATGTCACCTGAATTTAGAGACCATCTTAAGAATAGATTAGGTGTGTTGAACACTAGTAACCAAGGGCCAGAGTATTGGTGAAATAACATCCAGAACATCATCCATGAAAAAGGCAAGAGGTCACTAAAGAGACAGGAAAGAAAGAAAAGACCAGAATGAATGTCAGAAGAGACTCTGGAACTTGCTGTCAAACACTGAGTATCTAAAGCAAAAGGAAGAAATGATGAAGTAGAAGAACAAAGATTTCAAAGGACAGCCTGAGAAGACCAAGTATTCTGATGACAGTTTCAAAGACCTGAAGTTAGAAAAACAAAAATGAAGACCATGCTTAGCATCTTGCAAGCTGAAAGAACTGCAGAAAAAATTCAAGGCTCAAGTTTAAATAGTGAAAGGTTCTATGGGGAAAATATGAACCATACAGGAAGCATCAAAAGGAGAAGGAAAGAATACAGTCACTGTACCCCAAAGAGTTGGGTGAACGTGGCCTTCACTAGTTCATACTCTTCTGCTATTTCAAGAGGTAGTATGTGATCAGTGTTTTAGTCATCTGGAACCATGAGTGAATGGATTTACAAAGTTTATTCTTACACAGTCTGGTAGGCTATAATTCTGAATTCAGGGAGTCCACTCTGGGGAAGGCTTTCTTTCTTTGTTGGCTCTGGAAGAAGGTCCCTGTGTTGCATCAATGTTTGGTCAGGGAGCATCTTGGTGCAGGAATCTCTTGTCTGAAGGGCACACTCTACTCCCGGTGCTACTTTCTTGATAGTGTGAAGGTCCCAGCTCTCTGCTTTCTTCCCTTTTATTTTATGTAGGACAAAAGGATAAAGGATGATGCAAGCCACATTCCAGGGAAACTCCATTATTAAAGGTGTTGCAGTCCCACCCTAATTTTCTTTTAACATAATCCTATCTATTAGGAACAGGCAGAGATTAGGATTTACAGCATAGGAAAATCACAAAATGGAGGGCGATCACACAATACCGGGAATCATGGTCCAGGCAAATTGCTATGCACAGTTTTGGGGGACATAATTCGGTTCATGACAATCAGGAACTGATGGTACTGAAGGAAGAAGTTCAAGTTGCACTGAAGTCACTGGCAAAAAACAAAGTTCCAGAAATTGATGGAATATCAGTTGAGATTTTTCAACAAACAGATGCAGCTGGAAGCATTCACTCATCCCTTCAAATCTGGAAGACAGATACTTGGTCAACCAATTAGAAGAGATCCATATTTATTCTTATTCCAAAGAGAGGTGATCCAACCAAATAAGGAAATTATCAAACAATATCATTAATATCAGAAGCAATTGAAGTTTTGCTGAAGATCATTCAGGAGTGGCTGCAGCAGCATATTGACAGGGAACTGCTTGAAATTCAGGCCAGAATCAGAAGAGGATGTGGAATCAGGGCTATCATTGCTGATGTCAGATGAACCTGGCTGAAGGCAGAGAATATTAGAAAGATGTTTGTTTACCTGTGTTTTATTGACTACACAAAAGGATCTGACTGTGTGGATCATAACAAATTACAGATAATACTGGAAGAATGGGAATTCCAGAACACTTATTTGTGCTCATGAGGCAGTTGTTTGAATAGAATAAGATGATATTGCATGGTTCAAAATCAGGAAAGTTGTGTGTCAGGGTTATGTCTTTCACCATACCTATTCAGTGTGTCTGCTGAGCAAATACCCTGAGAAGCTGTGCTGGATGAAGAAGAATGGGGTGTCAAGATTGAACGAAGACTCATTGACAACCTAAGTTACGCAGATGATGCAACTGTGCTTGCTGGAAGTGAAGAGGATTTGTAACACTTACTGAAAAAGATCAAAGACCACAACCTTTAGTATGGCTTACACCTCTACATAAAGAGGACAAAAGCCCTCATAACTGGACCAATAAGCAACATCAAAATAAATGAGGAAAAGATTGAGGTTGTCAAAGATGTCCTTCTACTTGGCTCAACAGTCATCCATGGAAGCAGCAGTCAGGAAATCAAAAGAAGCATTGCGCTGGGCAAATCTGCTGTGCAAGATCTCTTTAAAGTTTTGAAAGGCAAAGATACCACTTTGAAAGCTGAGGTACAACTGAACCTAACCATGGAATTTCAGTTAAATCATATGCATAAAAAGCTGGATAATGAATAAGAAACACCAAAGAATTTGTACTTTTGAATAATGACACTGGAGAAAAAAAATGAATGTATCATGGACAAACAAATCTGTCTTGGAAGAGGTACAACCAGAATGCTTCTTAGAAGCAAGAATGGTAAGACTATGTCTTACATCCTTTGGGCATGTATGAAGAGCGATTGGTCCCTGGAGAAGGAGATCATGACTGGTAAAGTACAGGGTTAGCAAAAAAGAGGAGAACTCTCAACAGGAACTGCCTCAGTGGCTGCAGTGATGGGCTCAGGCGTAACAGTGATTGTGGGCAGGACCCAGGACTGTGCAGTGTTGCACTCTGTAGTACACAGCATCATCAGGCATCTGACTTCACTCAACGGCACCTAAGAACAACAACATATGTAATATCCAATATCTCTCTAACATACATAGTGAAACTTGTGAGAACTGGGACTTGACAGAACTGCCTGGTTTTTCTGAGTCTCACCAGTTCTGTGCCTTCAGTAGGAGACAGTTTCACCATTTTTTTTTCTTTTTTTTACCATTTCTTTAAGTGAAAAAATATATGTTTTATTTCTCTGACAGGTTTCCACCTTGCACAAGTTCTGGATTTTGTACATTTTACTATATTTTTTAAAAAACTACAAATCAATAAATACAACTCAAAATAACCACATTAATTTCCTATGACCGATAATGTTTTGCTGTCCCTAAATTCCTACTACTGATATGAACATGATACTGACTGCTGATCCTTTTGGATTCATGGTGCTCTGCAGTGTGCAGGTAAAATGACTCAATTTCTTTAGCAGCCAGCCCATTGAAATGATTGCTGAAGTCATATGGTCAGCCATGATTTCATTTAGCTTTCATTAGACACTAACTCATCCTTTACTCTTCTTTCTCATTTTGCTGTAATTATTAAAATAATGCTACATAGATACACACATACCAGCGAAGGCATCAGTTATATGGTAACTAGCCAGATGATCCAGAATACGCTTTTACGTGTTTAACCCTAATTGTAATGAATACACACACACTATTTTTGAAAGAAACTTGTGACTTTCAAGAATTCTTCATAGCCTACTAGAGGTGTGGCCAACTATTAACAAAAACATGTTAAGAGAGCTCAGTGTTTTATTGTAAAATTAACCTTAAAAGAATGCAATCCAACTTCCAAATGTCTAAGATACTATAAGGGACACATTTTTTTTTTCAAAATAACATTTTAATTTTAATGCAAATGTTGCCAGAAAGCAGTTCAAAAAATGAAACCACATTAGAAAGCTTGCAATAAGATGTCTTAATCACCTGGTACTGCTCCAACAGAAAATACCACAAGTGGAAGGCTTCAAGAAGAGAAATTTTATTTGACACAGTCTGGTAAGCCATTCATGAGTTATAAATCCATTCAGTAAGAGAAGTTGTCACTGTCCAGTAGGCTAAGTCCAAATCCAAGGAGAGCATCTCGGCACAGGAACTGCTGGTCCAAAGGATGTGCTCTTCTTTCGGTGCTGCTTTCTTATTGGTGTGAGATTCCCAACTTCCTCTGTTCACTTCGCTCCCTTATATCCCACAAGCTTGTAGCTTGAGCCCTGCCTCACTAGCACAACTGCAGCCCATTCTCCATCATCAACATCACAGAGGCAGGGCACCATACTGGGACTCCCAGCCAAGTCAAATCAACACATACATTTTTGGGGGGTAACAATTCAATCCATGACACAAGAAATAGTATTTCCTTGTCTCCCCACACATCTTTGTTATGCTCCCTGGATGTAGTACCTTTTGACTTTTGTAGGTATTTCTTCTGTAATTTACTCTCTCATTTGTAATTACAGTGCTGATATTGCTGCCTTCCAACTCACCATTTTTTCCCCCACATAAACCATTTGTTTTAATAAGATAAATAAAACTTGTGCATGGCTTATAATGGAAATGCTAGTGGCATAGTGGCTACGTGCTACATCTGCTAACCAAAAGGCTGTCAGTTTGAATCTACCAGGTGCTCCTTGGAAACTCTATAAGGCAGGTTCTACCCTGTCCTATAAAGTCACCATGAGTCAGAATTGACTTGACAGCAGTGGATTTGGTTTGGTTTTATACATGACTTAGATTTTAAATCACGTTTATAGATAAGAAAAGTTTTTAGGCCCAAATACGTAACAATGAAGCTAGTACAGGGGGCAGGAATGCATGCCTCCTATGAGTTTTAAGCCTAAAGCATGAGCTATAAAAGCAGAGAACACCTTATACATCATCCTGTAGACTAGATACTTAAATCTCGAGAAAAAATAAAAGACTCGGTGAAATTCATGTGATCGCTATCTGATCCCTTTACCTTTGTGGTCCAGAATCAACAGAAAATTGTGTTACTTGTAGATGAGTTAGAGGTAGGTTGGAGCCCAAGTGACCAAGTGGTTAAGAGCTCAGCTGTTAACCAAAAGGATAGCCATCCGAATATGCTGGGTGCTCCTTGGAAATCCTATGGAGCAGTTCTACTCTGTTCTGTAGTGTCTCTATGAGTCGGATTTGACTTGACAACGGTGAGTTTTAGAGGCAGGTTGCTGATCATTTAAAGTAAAACTGTTGCCTATTGTTAACCACTAGGCCAAGGACATTAGCTACAGGAGGATACTCCACTGTTAAGTACAAAGCAATATTAAAACACTAAAAATTAAACCACAGTCATTTCCATGGAGTTGATTCTGACTCAGTGACCTTATAAAACTGCCCTATAGAGTTTCCAAGGAACATCTAGAGGATGTGAATGGCTGACCTTTTGTTTAGCTGACATAGCACTTAACTACTACATCACCAGGACCAGGATTTCCAAGAACAGCAAATCCAAACTAAACCTACTGCCACCAAGTCGATTCTGACTCATAGTGGCACTATAGACAGAGCAGAACTGCCCCATAGAATTTCCAGGGGTTGCCTGGTGGATTTGAACTGCTGATCTTCTAGTTAGCAGCTGTTGCACTTAATTACTACACCATCAGGGCTTCCTCTTAAGAACAGCTTGGAATATCAGCCAAATCACAGCAGTCATGCAATGGAATGAACTCCATCTTCCAAAAACTTAGCCCATAAACTTGCTGTTGGCATTTATACCAAACAAGCCTCACCAAACGCCTGGCATCATCTGCTAGTCTAGGACATCCAACTGACTTTCAAGAATGTTGGAAGCCTTTATGATCTCTGCTATCCATCTCTGGTGGTAGAGTGGTTAAGTGCTAATGGCTGCTAATCAAAAGATTGGCGGTTCAAACCTGCCAGATACTCCGTGGACATTCTATGGAGCAGTACTACTCTGTCTTATAGGGTTGCTATAAGTTGAAATTGACTCAATGGCAGTGGATTTGAATTTTTTGGTACTATAGATCTCAGCACTGTAGGCCTCCTGCTGAATGTGGACATCAACATTTTATTTGGTGGTGATTTCATACATTCAATCATTTTTGCACCATAGGCTTTATAAACCAGAGGGAAATCCTGTTTCCTGAAGTTACTTGGGGCATCATCAGCTGGTAAAAACCTTAGAGGACCAGGCCATCCAGCAGCAACTGAACCTCACTGTATCTGTTATCACCTTGCTGAGTCTCTGTTTTACTTCATTTAGTAGGTCAGTGATAAGGTCAGGAGCCCTGGATGACACAAATGGTTTATTGTTGAATACTTACCTAAAGATTGGCAGTTTGAAGCCCCCCAGCAGTGCCACACGAAGATAGCCCTGTGATCTATTTCTTTAAAAGATAACAGTCAAGAAAATCCTATGGAATAGTTCTACTCAGTAATGCAGATATGGTTTTCAGGAGCTGCACTGAACTCAGTGGTAATGGGTTTAGTGACAAGGTCACCTCTCACTGTGAGGACTTTGAATCTTGCTTGACTCATCAAACTGAACATCTGAATTTTCTTCTGCTGCTAACTTGGCTTTTCTGTCTTTTCATAATATTCTATAATTTTTAGTCATTGGGTTTGTACAAGATGAGTTTTTTCATTGTTGGACTCTTTTGCCTTTGCATCTATTTCTTTTGCTTTCTCATTGGCTTCTGTTTAATGAAAGACATAATGTACTTAGTCTGTGTTTGTACATCAGCATCACTGAGGATCATGGCAAAAGTGATGCTAGGCCAGTGGGCAACAGGCTTGAGTTTAGTTTGAAAGGGGTGGTAGAGGAATGGGAGAGGAAAATCTGGCAAAGTCATTGATTTTTGATAGTTATCTCTTTTCTTTCTTTAATGATAGATGAAAATTTAAATTTTCTCCTTTTATTTTCCAAGTAAATTAAAACAAAATATTTAATTCAGATCTTATGTTTTCATTATTGAAATAATGTTCATAGCTAACCCAGGTAGAGTATTGTGATTATAGTTCTATTCTCCTGCAACTTTCTCATTTTCTTAGAGTTAATGATTACCTTTCTTTTTCTAAATTCACTTAGTGTTAAGAATACTCCGCCTTTAAAAAGTGTCCAAAACCAGAAAACAAACCCATTGCTGTCAAATTGATTCCAACTCATAACGACCCTATAGAAAGAGTACAATTGTCCCGTAGAGTTTCCAAGGACCATTTGTGGATTTGAACTGCTGATCTTCAGGTTAGCAGCTGTAGCAGTTAACTACTACACCACCAGGGTGTCCCAGAGCTCCATAAATGTCTCTCTACACAGCTGCCTTCAAGACTGAACATGTCAGAGAATTTATACATCCTAGTGTTCTCGACGGCACTTGGCTGGCTTGGCAGTGTTCTCTTGGAAACCCTGGTGGTGTAGTGCTTAAGTGCTACAGCTTTTAATGAAAAGGTCAGCAGGCACTGCTTGGAAACTCTATGGTACAGTTGTATTCTGTCCTGTAGGGTTGCTATGAGCTGGAATTGACTCGGTGGCAATGGCTTTATTTATTTTTTATTTTCTAGTGTTCTCTTAGAGATTCACCTCAGTATGCAAACAGCCTGGAGCTCTGACCTCCTCCTCCCATTTAGCCTGGTGGCTTTCTAGGCCTGCTGCACAGCTGTGGTCTGGGCACTTCCCCTGCTGTCAACCTGGGAATTCCCTTCAACTCTCTTCTGTTTCCTGGTTCCCATTCTTCTCCTTTCTTCATTTACTTCCTTATTTGGTAGAACATATCCTCCAACGGCTTCCTGAGAAGCTTTATGAGAGAATGTGAATGTCTGAAAATGTCTTTTTCCTACATTGTATTTACTCAATTGATTGTCTGGATACAGACTTGACTTTTAGGTTCAAAATCATTTCAATAAAAAATCTTAAGGCACCATTTGCCTTCTGTTTTTTAATTTTTCTTTAGAAGTCCAGTGCCATTCCTAATCCTGAGTGTGTGCTCTGTCCTTTTCCTCTTCTGGACCTTTTAGAATCGTCTCTTTATTTTTCCTGTGCTGAAGTGTTAAAATGATAAAATTTGATGTGAGTCTTTAATCATTTGTTTTGTTAGATACTTACTGAGCTTCAAATCAGGAGACTCATATTTAACCGTCCTTTGCCCTTCATCATACCATGGAGACAGCACAGAATTGGGCAACATGACATTTTGTTACACATAAGGTCCTCATGACTCAGAGCTGACTTGATGGCAACTAACGTCAGTCCCTTTATCACAGTTCCTCACTTTAGTCCTCCGTGCCTCCTGCCCCTGAGTCTAGAGCCTTTCAGGTTCAGC
Organism: Heterohyrax brucei; assembly: GCA_028571685.1. NCBI lineage: Eukaryota > Metazoa > Chordata > Mammalia > Hyracoidea > Procaviidae > Heterohyrax > Heterohyrax brucei. The sequence continues at coordinate 163,689,238 of CM053144.1, forward strand.
TTCTCCAGAGAGTAAGTCTCACTTTTCCTGAAAGGGTGGTGAGAAGGGTAGATTATTTGACTACATGGGGGAGAATTAGGACCCATAGTTTTAACTGGTTCTTGTCCTTATTAAAAAAATAAAATGGATACTCTAAGAACCCATCATTTGGCAGTTCCTTCCCTTGCTACCTCTTTCCACAATAACTCTACCTGTTGAATCCGGACTCAAATTCTTTAACCTTTTTTTAGTCTACCAAGGAAATTAGCTGGCTTCTCAGTGTAACCTCTCTGGCTGCCACCCACACCTGATTCCTGTCAAACATGCTTTTTCTTTTCTTTTTCAAATTACTATTATTTATTTTTTTATTGTGATTGAATGAAAATGTACATTCCCATATATATTTGCATCCTGACCTACATGAAGCTTCCACTGCCCTCCCTGCATGGTGTCAGCACACTCTTCCTCTTTGCTCTATACCTGTCTTATCTTCCCAGCAGTTACTCCAGCCAGAGGTCAGCAGGATGATATCCTACAGATGCATAGAACTGTAAAGTGCATCCAGTATATGGTCACTCTGCATCGCCAAGTCCAATCCACTCATGTCCAAAGAGTGGACCTTCGTTATGATTTATGGGCAAGGGCAGCATCAGGGCCAGGGGCCATGCTCCCAGGAAAACTCCAAGGCCCCTGGACCATCAATTGTGGTCTTTTAGTGGAGATCTCAGGGTGCACCCCTGTTTATACTTGTGTTGCCAGTGAGACTCAACTTTGTGAGCTCCATCGTGGCTATCACTGGTGATGGCCGGGCACCATCTGGTTCTTCCAGTCACAAGTCAATGTAGACATCCACTCACGTGGGTCTCCCTGTCTTCTGGATTCTCTTTCCCCCATGTTGTTATGGACCTTGGTGATCATCTATTTCTGCTAAGTTGGGAGCATTTGCTCTACCCTCAGATGGCAGCTTGGCAGCTTTTAAGACCCCAGACACCACTCACCAATGTGGGGTGCGGAAAGTCCTCATTAGCAAGATGCTAGTTGTGCCCATTGGCCTCGATTTCCCCTGAGAGCACAGTCCCCGGTCCCCTGCCCCAGCTACTCTGTCCTTGCAATATTGGGTTAAGATGGGAGGAGTACACAAGTTGTGTTGAAGTCCCATTAATATTGATCTTCTTACTAATGTGTGCTGTCCCCAATTTCACCTAACCAAATTTCTAACAACTATCTAATCTAAACCCTCCCCCCTTGCCCTTCTGCCCTCCCCACCCTTGCAGCTGTCAAAGAGTCATTTCTGTTATGCATGAGTCTGCTTTTAAGTTCTTATCTTAGGGATCTCATACTATATTTGTCCTTCTGTTGCTGACTACTTTTACTCAACATAATGTCCTCCAGTTGAAACCAGGTTACGAGGTGTTTCCCGCTATCATCACTGTTCTTTATCATTGCATAATGTCCCATTTAGTCTATATACCAGGGTTAACCTATCCATTCTACTTTGTTGGGCACCAGGCTTGATTCCATCTTTTTGCTATTGTGGACTGTGTTGCGATGAACATTTGTGTGCATGTGTCAGTTGATGTCAATAGCCTTGATTCTGTAAGATATATTCCAAGCAGTGGAATTACTGGGTCAAATGGTATATCTACATCCATTATTTTAAGGTAGTGCCAGATAGCTTTCCAAAGAGGCTGCACCATTTTGCAGTCCCACCAACAGTGTAGGAGAGTTCCAGTATCTCCCCACAGCCTCTCCAGCATTTAGTGTTTTGCATTTTTTGGATCATGGCCAACCTCGTTGGTGTGAGATGGTAATCTCATTGTCGTTTTGATTAGAATTTCCTTAGTAGCTAATGGTTGTGAGCATGTCCACATATGTTGTTTGGCTGCCTGGATCTCCTCTTTAGAGAAGTGTCTGTCCATCTCCTTTGCCCATTGCTTAATTGGATGATTTATCTTTTTATTACTGAGATTTTGTAGTACCTTATGGATTATAGAGATCAGGTGTCAATCTGACATATAGTTGCCAAATATTTTTTCCCATTCTGTAGGTGGCCTTTTTTGTTGTATTTTAAGTGAAAGTTTACAATGTGAGTCAGTTTCTCACATAAAAACTTCCACTTTGTTGTATGACCCTAAATGCTCTGCCCACACTGTGACAGCACATTCTTCCCTGCCACCCCTTATTTCCCATGTCTGTTTAATCAGATCCTGTCCCCCTCTGCCATTGCGTCTCATATCTGAACAGGAGCTGCCCAGTTAGTCTCCTGTATCTACTTAAGCCAAGAAGCACACTCTTCACCAGTATCATTTTATGTCATATATAGTAGTTCAATCTTTGTCTGAGGAGTTGGCTTCTGGAATGGTTTCAGTTCTGGGCTAACAGAGACTGGGGGTCTTGTCTTCCAAGGACACCATCAAGTCTGATCTTTTAAGTTCGCTTTCGGTGGTTAAACTAGCCTTCCTGAGTCTCTGGTTTATGTGAACTTTTCTGTCTCTTGGCTCATATTTTCCTTATGTCTTCGATGCTCTTCATTCTTCTTTGCTCTAGATAGGTTTAGATCAATTGATGCTTCTTAGATCATCACTTTCTAGCTTTTCAGACCTCAAACACCACTCACCAAACTTTGTTATGTCAGTTGACCTAGATGTTCTCTAACACCATGGTCTCCAGACCCCTGCCCCTGCTACTCTATCTTTCTATTTAGTTGTATTTAGGAAAATTCTTCTCTTTTGATTTAGTTCAGTTGTGCTGATTTCTCCTCTATTGTCTAACACACTTTTTCTTTGGATCATTTACTGTCACATCTTGTCTTCTAATTCTCATCTATTGTCATTTTGTGTCATAAATACAACTTTTTTGATTTCCCTGAAGATAGTGTTGATTTTTCTGTTTCTCACTCTGCTTGTTATTTGTTAGTGAATTTTCAGAACAGACAGAATGTAGGAAAACTTTTATACTGCCATTTTGAAAGACTCAAGAAGGCTAGTTTAACCACTGTAGCTGTCTAAGAAGGAAAAGAACTAGCTCAAAAAATAAGAGTCTCTAACATAGAAATCATCAGAAATATCCCATAGTGCCTGGTGATTCTTCCTTTCAGAGATACTGAAGAAGGAATTTCTGCATGAAGAGAATTGGATTAAGTGGCTCACTTAAGATGTCTTTCAAAAATATAAGAGTTTATTAATTCTTTACTGTAATGGGTTGTAGAGAAACAGAAGTCATGTAACAGTTAAGATCATAAGCCTTAAAATCAGGCAATCTATAAGAATTTCAGATTCTTAAGTTGTATTGTCATTTGTCCAACAATATTTCCCTATTCTGTTAAACAGGGACTACCTATTTTATGTGGGTGCTATAAAACTAACAAAACACATACCATCTAAAGTGAACATATAAACTGGCATTAACGTATTTAAGTTACACCTGTGATATGGGAATCAATACGTGGTCTGACTATTAAGTTTGCCAACTCATCTTAGAAAAAGTGCTGCATACCTCATTGCTGAATATCACTATGGTCACCTTTAAAGTACTCCCCTTGGGAAGCTATGCACTGATGCCAGTAGCTAGTCCACACTTCAGAGCAATTTTGGAACTCTTTTTCTGGAATGGCCATCAGAGCTGTCATTTTTATTACCTTTGATGTCCTAAATGTCATCCAGATGTCTTCCTTTATCTTCTGGTAATGGAAAAAATCACTGGGGGCAGATCAGGCAAGTGGGAGAGTGTTCCAATACAGTTATTTGTTTACTGGCTAAAAACTCCCTCATAGACAACTATACAGTTAAGTTTGCAAACTTGCTGCCTTCCCACCATGTGCAATGGCCATTCCAGAAAGAATTCCAAAATTGCTTTGAAGGGTAGACTAGATGCTAGCATCAGTGTATAGCTTCCCAAGGGGAGTACTTTGAAGGGGATGGTAATGATATTCAGTGATGGGGTATGTAGCACTTAGAACAATTAAATTTGCAGACTTAAGTGTCAGACCTCGTATTTACCACAGCTCAAAATGAGAAGAAACGGCTGCAAACATCCATTAATAATCAGAGCAAGGAAAGTATGAACTATGAATCTAGAAACACTGGAAATAATTCAAAAATTAAGTGGAATGCATAAACATTTATATCCTATCATTAGAGAACAGAAATGGACTGTTACTGGCCATTTTGAATTGGACAGTCACATGGCCCACTACGTCAGGAATGAAAACTTGAAGAATGGTATGGCATTCATCATCAAAAAGAACATTTCAAGGTCTGTCCTAAAGAATAATGCTGTCAGTGATAGGATAATATCCATATGCCTATAAGGAAGGCCAGAAACTCTGGTGGTATAGTGGTTCAGTATTACAGTTGCTAAACAAAAGGTCAGCAGTTCAAATTTACCAGGTACTCTTTGGAAACTCTATTCGGTAGTTCTGCTCTGTCCTATGGGTTCACTGTGAATTGGAATTGACTCGATGGCAATGGGTTATAAGGAAGACCAATTAATATGACTATTACCCAAATCTATGCACCAACCTTTAAGGTCAAAGATTAACAAATTAAAAATTTTTAACAGCTCCTGCAGTCTGAAAGTGATTAAACATGCAATCAGGACACATTCATAATTACTGATGATTTGAATGCAAAAACTGGAAACAAAGGATCAGTAGTTTTAAAGTTCAGCTTTGGTGATAGGAATGATGCCAGGATTGCATGATAGAATTTTGCTACACCAAAGACTTCTTCGTTGCAAATACTCTTTTCTACCACTATAGACAGTGACTACATGGACCTCAACAGATGGATTACACAGGAATCAAACTGATCTCTTGAAGAGTTCTAAATATTATTGTTTTGTATTCCACCTCTGATAATCCTAGGAAGTTCTCTTAATCTGGAAAATTTCTCGATTCTTTTTATGTTAGCTTTCTGAAGCCATTATGGTTTGTGTATTTAAGTGATTCGATGTGTACTGTTATCTCCAAGCTATCAGGAAGTTGCTGACACTGGTATGTGACTACAGGCACTGAGAAAGGCAGGGTGCTAACAGCTTTCCCTGAGTGTCTGTGATAATGGTGTATCCCTTTCTGTCTGATTCAGGATGAAGGAACTGTATCTGCCCTTAATTTCTGGCTCATGGGAGTTGGCAGATTTTTGCCTTCTTATACCAGTTTGTTAAATTTTCCCTCTCTGAGTCTAAGAGAATGGGCTTAAGCAATTCTACTCTGGCTTAGGTATGGTGTCAGATTCCAGAGCCAGGCTCAGTGTGTAAAAGGGAGGTGGAAGTACTAGAAAAAGGGATACTAGTTTATCCTGAAGGAAAGATTTAGATCCACTCCTAGGGCCACCATGAGTCGGATCCGACTCAACAGCACTTGGCATTGTAAGTTAGACACAGCCACTTAGCATTTGAAGATTGAGTGCCATTTTTTACTGGTTCTAAAGGCACGAGTAGACTCTCTGTTCAGCCTCTCTATCTGAGGAGGATGCCTTCCAAATACCACTGCTCCTTTCACCACACTGTCTGCAGCTGATTCCTGGCAGGTCAGGTCTGGTCAGTCCTAGGTACTTCTAGATCTATTCTCCCTTTCCAATTACTCAGTCCAATTTTTCAACTTTCTTTTTGATGTTCAGGACTTCTAGAATGTCATATATAATCAGTTTATTTGTTCTTTTGGGTCTTTGTTGTTAGAGGGGTCACAGGAAGCATCTAACTACTCCACCATCTCGTCACTGCCTAAAGAGTTCCATTTCTGAAGTAGCCTGACTCAACCACATCTAAATTTTTGTCTTTATAACAGTTTAATTATGAATTTATTTTTCTAAGCATGTAATTTTGCATAAATGACACACAAACACACTGTATGTGTTTTGCAAACAGCTCATCCTGTCATGTTATTTTTTTTACCAGTATTTTTTACTTGTTGCTTACTTCAATTTTAGTTTTTTTTTCTATCAATTGGATTTCATTTTACCAGGATAAAACTGATCTGATGGAAACTTCATTTATGAGAGATATTTTCCTAAACCAAGTGCAACCAGTGGTGAATTGAACTGGCTTGTGTTGGAAATAGGATGTCATGTTGAAACCAAAGAATGTGAATCCAAGAAGAGCTAGAAATCAGTAAGTAAGAAATGAATCTAGGCCTAAAACTATAAGAATAAGATGCTACTTATATTTTATTGCTTTCATAAATCTTAAGCTGAAACCTAATTTTTGATATTCAATGTCTTTGAAAGCAACAAATCAGAGTCACCAGAAGAAACTGTTTTCATGTGAAAATAGACCGTTTTGGTTTATTTATTCATCATCGTCATCTATGATTCTCATTCTCACAGAAAGATCTTTCCTTTTTATGAATTTATAAATCCAGATGAAACCAGCTTTGAAATCTGTGATTCCTTTTTCATTTTCCAAAAGCTTCATTTTGATCTGAATTGTGACAGTATAGAGAGCATGACTCTTATCCCTTCAAGAAATAATTTGCTTTTTCAAGTTCTCCAACTCAGTCCATGTTGCTTTGGGTCCATAACCTGTGCATTGGGGATTCATTTTCTCCAGCTCCTTTTTTTTCACTTTCTCCATTCGTGAATGAACAACTCTCCAAACCTTGAACTTTCTTCCTGCTGCTGTGTTGCATGTTTTCTTCTGCCCTCATAAGAAATGACTGTCAGTTTGAAGTCAGTGGTTTAGGATTTGCATTTAATTCCTGCCATGATTCTGAAAAGTTCTAAGATTTAGACTTATAAACTGGAACAGTATTCACCATATAATTGATAGCTGGCTGGTTCTACTAGAAGAAAAAACAAACCACTATTGCCTAGTCAATTTTAACTAATAGTGACCCTATTGGACAGATTAGAACTGCTCCCTCGAGTTTCTAAGGAGCACCTGGAGGATCTGAACTGCTGACCTTTGGGTTAGCAGATGTCACACTTAACTACTACACCACCAGGCTTTCTGATTCTAGTAAAAATATGACAAATTCCAGATGTGAGGTGTATGAGCAGCAAGTCTTTTTCTGTGCCCAAAAGCATACGACTAAGGTGCCGAGTGGCACAGTAGTTAAGTACTGGGCTGCTAACCAAAAGATCAGCAGTTTGAATCTAGCAACTGCTCTTTGGAAACCTGTGGGACAGTTCTACTCTGTCTTACAGGGTCACTATGAGTCAGAATCCACTCAGTGGCAATCAGTTTAAGGTGACTTACAATCATTAAGGCCTTGGTGCTAATAAGATGTAATTAGACTGTAAAATAAGCAGACTTCTCATAGATTAATGGTTTCACTTAAGGTGATCTGATAAGATTTTTGCATTCAACTGTTGAGCCAATAGCAATTGTGTATCAGTTTTGTTGTTTATTCCTCCAATTAAAAACCAGAGTCTGAAGACAATTGTGATATTTACCTCAGTGCAGACTGAATGGAGATTTCTGTTCGTATGTACTCTGTGCCATTTATGCCAGCACAGACTTAGCTTTGTTTAAGCTTCCAAATGGTAGTGCATGATTTATGGACAAGTTTCAGTAGATTCAAGATTCTAGTTGATGACTCAAAAGAGATGGCGATAAAGTTACCAGCTTAAATTAATAGAGATACACATACAGTTTCAATTGTTTATTTCCCAATTAACAGGATACTACCAAACTCGATCCATGATTTCTTGACCATGGTGTATAACGTTCTTATACAAATATGATCAAAAATAGTTTCCAGAGTATTGAATGAGGTGAAGGAAGCTGAAATTCACTTCTGGAAATGTCATGAGGCATGTGTGGTATATACATGGGCACAGTAGGGTGGAACTGTTTTCCCATAATTTTGTCATTTCCTTGTGTTATATGCTTATGCACATTATTTATGTGTACATGCTATTTGCAAAAAGTAAGGTAATGCATATAGATATTGGGCTAGTCTGTTTAATCTGAATTAACAAGATTTGCTGCACACATTCTAACAGGGAGATTTGACCTATGCTAATATGTTCTTCAAGGAAGGCCAGAATAAAATCTGTCATACTGCAGTAACATAGGACCTCTTTATCTCTGAACAACCTGTGCCCATTTGTAAGCATCAACTGCAACTTAACTCTTCAGTTTTTTGCCCCTGTGTTCCACTTCTGTTCCGACAGCAGCTGCGTATAGCTTTTCTTCCTCTAACCCTAGCCTCTTGGAGGTCGGTCTGAGGTCACAAGTTAAAGGACACAGACTACCATGTTGGCTGAAGACACTAGCCCTAAACTTGGAGTCTCATGACACCACCACTTCTGAGCCACTGGCTACATATTCAGCGTTTTCCCAGTATTCCTTCAGGAGGCCAACCATAGGCTCCAGCCTTCCCTAACTTCTGACCTGATGGATCTCATTACTCCATCAGGTTTGGTAACACACTGGAATGCCTGAGAGAACTCAGAAAAACACTGTACTTATGATTTGTTTTATTATAGAAAAGAGAATACAAATGAAGAGATGCCCAGGAGGGCTCCCAGTGGAAGCTTCGGTGTCTCAATATAGGATACACGACCCTGTTACTGTATTGCTGTCTTTCACCAACCAGAAAGCCCTTCTTGTTGTTCTTATTAGTTGCCTCAAGTTGGTTCCAACTTATGGAAACCAACCCTGTGTACAACAGAACAAAACTCTGCCTAGTCCTGCTTATCATCACAATTGTTATGTTTGACCCATTATTGAGGTCACTGTGTCAATTGATCTCAGCAAAGGTCTTTCTTTTTCACACTGACCCGCTAGTTTACCAAGCATGTTTTTCTTCAGGGATTAGTGCCACATGATCATATGTCTAAAGTGTATGAGATGTAGTCTTAACCATTTTCACTTTCCAGAAGCACTCTGGCTGTATTTCTTCCAAGATGGTCCTGTTTGTTCTGGTATTCCATGGTACACTCAGAATTCTTGACCAACACCCTAATTCAAAGGCATCAGTTCTTCTTGATCTTCCTTATTCATCGTCCAGCTTTCACAGGTGAATGAGGTAACTGAAAACACTATTGCCTGTGTCAGGCATACCTTAATCCTTAACATGACGTCTGTGCTTTTTAACACTTTAAAGAAGTCTTTCAGTGGGTACTTTTCCTATGCAATATGCCATTTGATTTCTTGATTACTGAGCCCGTGGGTGTTGACTGTAGATCCAAATGAAATGAAATCCTTGAGAACTTCAATATTCTCTCTGTTTATTGTATTTATTGGTTCAGTTGCGAGGATTTTTGTTTTCTTTGTGTTAAGGTATAATCCATACTGAAGGCGATAGTCTTTGATCTTCATCAGTAAGTGCTCCAAGTCCTCTTCACTTTCAGCAAGCAAGGTAATATTATCCGTATATCACAGGCTGTTAAGTCTTCTTGCAGTCCTGATGCAGTGTTCTTTATATAGTCCAGTTTCTCAAATTATTTGCTGAGCATACAGATTAATAAGTATGGTGAAAGGATACCACTGTGATGCATACCTTCTTGATTTTAAGCCAAGCAGGATGCCCTTGTTCTGCTTGTTTCTGATGTACTGCTACAACTGTTTTTAAATGATCTTCAGCAGAATCTTACTGTGTGTGATATTAATGGTATTATTTGATAATTTCAGCATTTAGTTGGACTGCCTTTCTGTAGAGTGAATACAAATACGGAGTCAGATCTGACTCGATGGCACTTGGCTTGGCTTCAGTCATTTGGCCAGGTAGCCATCTTCCAGATTTCTTGGCATAGGTGAATGGGCCTTCCAGCACTGTGTTCATTTGTTGAAAAATCTCAATTGGTATTTGTCTTAATTTCTGGAGCCTTGTTTTTTGTCAATATCTTCAGTGCAGCTTGGACCTCTTCCCTCAGTGTCATGGGTTCTTGGTCACATACTACCTGCTAAAGTGGTTGCATGTGGCTCAGTTCTTTGTGGTATAGTGACTCCATCTGTTCTTCCCATCTTTTTGTGACACTTCCTGTGTCATTTACAACTTTTGCCATAGAATCGTTCAATATTGTAACTCAAGGCTTGAAGTCTTTCTTCATTTCTTTTAATACAAGGAATGCTGAACATGTTCTTCTATTCCCCTTTGATTTTCTAACTCCAGGTCTTTGCATATGTCATTATAATGCTTTACTTTTTCTTTATGAGCCACTCTTTGAAATCTTCTGTTCATCTCTTTTACTTCATAATTTCTTCCACCCGTTGAAATCTTCTGTTCATGTCTTTTACTTCATCATTTCTTCGTTTTGCTTTGCAATCCTACTTTCAAGAACAAGTTCCATAGTCTCTTCTGACATCCATCTGGTCTTTTCTTTCTTTCCTATCTTTTTAATGACTTTTTGCTTTCTTCATGTATGATGTCTTTGATGCCATACCATAATTCATTTGGTGTTCTAGTGTTAGTGGCCAACACACATTGAGTCTATTCTTGAGATGGTCTGTATGTTCAGGTGGGATATGCTCAAAGTTATATTTTGGCTTTTGTGGACTTCTTTTAGCTTTGTTCAGTTTCAGCTCCAACTTGCATATGAGCAATTGATGGTCTCTTCCACACTTGGCCCCTGGCCTTGTTCTGACAGACAGCATTGATTGTATTTGATTACCATGTTTTCCATCTGGTAAACTTCTATATCCAGAGCCTTTATTAGGAACTCCTTATGTAAGTATGATTGACTCAACTGTATGCCCCGCCCCTGATGTCACATGGTAGATTGTTTTGGCATGGCCAGCCTTCACCCTGTTTTTCACTCTAAGTGTGGTCTTTTTTCTCCATAATAATTTGATGGGGTCTTGAGAGGATCTGGAACAGCACAGACACTAAGACTGGCAGAGGTGTTCAGCAAGATAGAAACTGAGTGAGCAGATGCTTAGACGCCTGGTACCATTTATATCCTCTTCACTATGTATCCTGCTTGTCTCTACTGTACGGCTGCAGCTTGCCTAGTCTAAGCTCTGTCCAGAGACAGGCTTTTTTGTTAAGGATGAGCCATTAACTGAGTCTGTCTCACTGCCTCTTTGGCCTCTGAGAATCTTCCCTGACCCTATTATCTCTTATGTGATTGATTTTTCCTGAGTCTAGATTAAGTTATACTCCTTCATTCTAAGATCATGACAGGAGCTCCATACCAGTCTTATTTATCTTTAAACAATTTTATGGGCATCATGTTGTATACTATTGGAATTATACCCTTTACAACTCCCAACTGTAATTTTCTCTTAATGGTGCTTGGAACAACTGCTGTGTTGCCTAACTCCAGAGGACATCATTCAAACAAAGTAAATATGGTGTTGTCTCCTGGGTTTGTGTAACGTGATGGGTTAGACTCAACCTGGGACCTTTGTTACAAAACATCGTAGTATCGGTGGGAAGGACAAACTTTTGATTGCCTTCCCCATGGATACTCAGGAGAGGTTGAAAAATCACTAAAACATGGAGAGAATGTGCTGGAGAATCCTCTGAAGTATATGTGAAGTGTGATACAGTGCAAAACTCCATCTTAGAGGACCGTATTGGGGAAAATGTAATTTTTATCAAAAAGTAATGATACCCTGGCTGTTGGGAAAATGAACACCTTGAGTAAACTGTAAACTTTACTGTTTCTGTTAGTCCAAGATCTACCTTTCTACAAGGTCCCCACAAACCTACTTGTCTCTCTTCTACAGATGCCAGCAAGCCTTTTATAGATGGCCTAGAAATAAGAAATAAGAGGAAGTCCTTGAGGCATGATCACTAAATCCCTCATGGATTAGAAAAGCACACCCTAGAAGTAATGGGTGGAATACCCAGGGTCTACTCCAACAGATTTCCAGAGTGGCAGAAATAGTTAATACACCTGGCTTCTAAGTGAAAGGCTGGCAATTTGAGTCTCCCCAGTGTGCCTCAAAAGAAAGGCTTAGTGAGCTACTTCTGAAAATCAGCCATCGAAAATCCCAGTTCCACTCTGATCCTCATGGGGTGGCCATGAGTTGGAGTTGACTTGATGGCAACTGGTTGTTGGTCTCTAAAGGAAGTACTGTCCTACAGTAGAGGTTGCACCATCCACAGCAAATGGGCTAGAGAACCTCCACTGGCTCACAGATATTAGCACTTCTACTGCTTAAATTAGGCCAACAAGGATTTTCTCACTTTTAGGGCAACTGAGCATGGATGGAAATGAACTAATCTCCTTTAGAATAATCCTAGATTACAAAAAGCTAGAACTGTTCAATTTTTAAATAAAGAACCCTGTTCAAGCAAAAGGCATTGAATACATGCCCCAGTATAGATATGTATTTTAAAAAATGTCCATAGACTCAGTTATGACTCATAGCAGTCCTCTAGGTGAAAGTAGAACTGCCTCACACAGTTTCTAAGAAGCACCTGCTGGATTTGAACTGCTGACCTTTTGGTTAGCAGCCTTAGCACTTAACCACTAAACTCCTAGGGTGTAGTTGTAAGCAATTCTGTGTGGATTAACAAAAAGGATTTGTACCCTCTTGCAAAACAAAATAAAAAAGCAAGTCAAAACAAAAAACACTTGGAAGACTGTTAACATAGTTTGCTAAGTTAAAAAAATCAAGTTGCAATAGTGAAGGACTCTATGCAGAAAATGATTCAGGAATCCTTAAAAGAAGATGGACAGAATACAGTGTCACTATACAAAAAAGAATTGGTTGATATTCAACTGTTCGAAGAGGTGTGTGTGATCAGGACTGATAGTACTAACGGAAGAAGCACAAGCTGCGCTGAAGGCACTGGTGAAAAATAAAGCTGACAAGAGTATCAAGTGAGATATTTCAACAAACAGCTGCAATGCTGGAAGTGCTCAATTGTCTATGCCAAGAAATTTGGAAGACAGGTACCTTGCCAACTAACTAGAAAAGATTCGTATTTATGTCTATTCCCAAGAAAAGTGATCCAACTGAATGCAGAAATTAATGAACAACATCATTAATATCACACACAAGTAAAATTTTGCTGATGATCATTCAAATTGGTGTCAGCAGTATATTGACAGGTGAATACTAGAAATTCAGGCTAGATTCAGCAGAGGATGTGAAACTAGGGACAGCAGTGGTGATGTCAGAGGGATTCTGGCTGAAAGCAGAGGATACCATAAAGATGTTTACCTGCATTTCATTGACTATGCAAAACCATCTAACTGTGTGGATCATAATAAATTATTGACAACTGTAAGGAATGGCAGTTCCAGAACACTTAATGGTGCTCACGAGGAACCTGAACAGAACAAAGGGATGCCGTGTGGTTTACAGTCAGAAAAGGTGTGCAGCAGGCTTGTATCCTTTCACCATACCAATTCAATCTGTATGCTGAGCAAATAACCCAAGAAGCTGGCCTATAAGAAGAATAAAGGGACAACAGGATTGAAGGAAGACTTATTAACAACTGCATTATGCAGATGGCAAGACCTTGCTTGTTGAAAAGTGAGGAGGATTTGAAGCACTTACTGATGAAGATCAAAGACTAAAGCCTTCAATATGGCTTACACCTCAACACAGACAAAGAAGTCCACCCAGCTGGACCGATAAGCAACATCATGATAAATGGAGAGAAGATTGAGGTTGTCAAGGATTTCATTTTACTTGGATCCACAATCAACACCCATGGAAGCAGCATTCAAGACATCAAAACACACATTGTATTGGACAAATCTGGTGCAAAAGACCTCTTTAAAGTGCCACAAAGCAAAAATATTCCTTTGAAGACTAATGCAGCCAATGCAAGCCATGGTAATTTCAATTGCGTCATATGCATTTGAAAGCTGGACAATGGATAAGGAAGCCGGAACAAATGATACCTTTGAATCGTGCTGATGGCTAAGAATACTGAATATACAGTAGACTGCCGAAAGAACAAACAAATCAGACTTGGAGAGGTGTAGCTAGAACACACTTTAGAAGCAAGGCTGGTGACTCTGCTCTTACAAACTTTGGACATGTTGTCAGGAGTGACCAGTCCCTGGAGAAGGACATCATGCTTGGTAAAGTATAAGGTCAGCGAAAAAGAGGAAGACCCTCAATGAGATGGATTGACACAGTTGCTGCCACAGCGGGCTCAAGCATGACAGCAATTGGGAACGTGGTACAGGAATGGGCAGTATTTTGGTTTGGGGTACACAGGGCACTGTGAGTTGGAACCAACTCAGCAGCACTTAACAACAACAAGAGAGTGACTGTCTTTTTTTCTGAGAGGCAACAATAAATAAAATAAGTATCAAATTAAATGCATAAGGCTTTATTAGTTATCTGACGGCACTTGGCTTGGCTGGCTTATTAGTTAAGATCTTGTGATATCTCTTTAGATCCGTCAAGTATGTGTGTGTGTGTGTGTACACAAAATGTTACCAACGAATTGACTCTAACTCATGATGACCCCATAGGACAGAGCAGAACTGCCTCATAAGGTTTCCAAGTCACTGGTGGATTCAAACTGCCAACCCCTTGGTTAGCTGCCAAACACTTAGACGCTGGCACCACCAGGGCAGTCCATACCTGCCCAAAAGCAAGAGAAGAAAGCAGGAAGAGGCAGGAAAACCTGAACAGTGGAAATGAAGAACTGACACATGGCAGGTATTGTAATGTCACAAAACAATTTGTACAGACATTTTTGAATGAGACTAATTTGCTCTGTAAAGTTTCATAATGAAATGTTTTTTTAAAAGTGCGTGATATGAGAAATTTGTATTTGAGTGCTCTGATTGAATGTATTTATGTATATTTAATAGGATGGTAATGTCAGTTTATGTAAAACTAATTTATATAGTGCAACTATTTTAAATCAATACTTTTTCATATCAGATATTTAAGCTTAAAAAGAAATTTAACTTTGTGCTATTTTTTTTTTTTTTTTACAAAAGGTGAATAAAGAGATAAACTGTTATCCAAATCAATGCTTGAGACCAAAACCAAAAAAACCAAACCACCACTGTCAAGTCAATTCTGACTTACAGTGATGCTACAGAACAGAATAGAACTGCCCTATTGAGTTTCCAATCTGGCATTGAGTTTCCAAGGAGTGCCTGGAGGAATTGAACTCCTGACCTTTTTGTTAGCGGATGTAGCACTTAACCACTACACCACTAACGTTTTCTTGACAGGGAGGGGGAGAAGAAGACAGATTATAATCTATCCTAATAGCAGAGGCCCGAGCTCTAGCAGGACAGTAGTTGAACAACAGCAAGAACAAAACTAATCTAGTGAGCTCTGTGTAATATTTATTCCCAAACTGGGACATTTTATATTAAAAACTTAGTGAATTTCAAAAGATCACGGTACCCATGAAACTGGAATATTTGATATAGCTCTGTGTTTTTCTCTGTAAGGGTTACAGATAATTTTGATCACTGCAGGAAACTGTGAGATCAAAATATGAAATTACTTTTTTAAGGTACATTCCCCCCATTGTCCACAAATGAATTTTCACTCACAGTGACCCTACAGGACAAAGTGCTGATCTTTTTAATCACTGTGTGCCACTGGCGCTGCATCAGTGTACACTGGGTTTCTATTATGCGGTCTTATTTCAATGTGTCTTACTTAATTTTTGACATTTTGAAGTAGTTTGGGAAGCTTGAATTCATAAAATATTAAAGTAATGGATACTTTCATTTATCCAAAGACCTCTAAGAAATTGGAGCCCTATACCAGTATCATCTGTAATTAAATTAAGGACAGATGCAGTTTTGATAAATGAAAATTTATCAGATGATATACGCAACATATATAAATTTTCAATCATGATTCAAAAGAGAGACTTTCAATCAAACCCTCAAGAGCTCAAGTTTACATCCAATTTATATACAAATTATTTCTTTAATGTTCCTACATTAAATTAAGTACTGTGTAACTGGCCTGTCACTGAATGGAAATAAAACTAAGGGAATCACTTGTGTTTGTGAAATGCAAATAAGACATTCCTTGATGGATTTAGCTGTTAAAGGAATGAGAGAATTGTTGGTTATTTCCTGTTCTTCACTGTACCATTAGAAATGTCAGATCTTTGGTAGCAGTAGTGCAGTTTTTTTCTCACTACTTTGTTAATACATTGTAGAAGACTGCAAATTTTTGAGCCTGCGGTGTACATAATACTAAATCATAAAATGAAAGGAGATCACATCTAACAACTTACCAATATTTTAAAATATTGGCACTCGAAATCTTCTATTTAATGACAAATTACCTATAAATTTTAAGATGGAAAATCACCAGAAAAGCTGTATGGGTTATAGCTACATAATTTTTAAAGTTTTCAGTGTTTGTGTTACAAATTTATATTGCAAATACAAATATTTGTAAATTGCTTCATAGTATTTGTGTACTCATCAGCAAATGAAAATCTTACTATGGTAGAAAAACATCAACAGGAAAGCCAAGCCCAAGTGCCGTCGAGTCGGGTCCGACTCATGGCGACCCTAGGGGCCAGGGTAGAACTGACCACCAGAATTTTCAAGGAGCACCTGGTGGATTTGAACTGCCGGCCGTTCAAATCAAAAGGAAAAGACTTCTATATGTTTATAATCTTTAGAATCAAGGAGAGAAATGTATTGTAAGAGTGCCAACTACATGAAATGAATCATCTTGAACAGGGAATATGGATTTCCATAGGTAGATGGACTTCTACTGTGTAGAATGTGAGTCCAGGGAAGTGGGTCAATGATAACTTTAATCAAAATCGTGGAATTAGTAACATAATAATTACAATGGAGTTGTACACATATCATCAGGTTTCAGGAAAGGACCCGGGCATTAGAAAGGGAACTACTGGCCTTAGTAAGTGGGCTTCTTTTAATTCCTAAGTATCTAAGATTAACTGCAGAAAAATGTAAGAGATCCAAAATGATTAATTAATATTTATATTAAATAAAGAACTATAAGATCTACCTGGAAAAAAAGTCCTGATTGTGGCATTTCATTAGATTTCAACAATTATTTATTTTCCTATCATCCGACTACAGTGTGAATTCCTTGGGAACAAGAATGGTCTCTTCATCTCAGCATTCTCAGCACAGTGCTTGGCCCAGAGTGACTGTCTAGTAAATATGAATGCAGAGAGATTTGGATCATGTCAGTATGTTCTTCAAGGAAGATCAGACAACTATCTGTCTCCTAGTTCTGCTGCGCTGCTTCCATACTGGTGGCTCCTTCCTGCAGCCATTCTGAAATGTGATGGAAACAGAAGAAAGATTGTCTCTAACGTTTCTGATGTTTCGTCGAGGGCATGTTGCTAGATGGGAAGGGTCAAGCTTCAGAGATATTCCAGAGACATAGCTCTTGGCATTCTGTGCTGAAATGATGTTCAGAAAAGGTGGCTAGCAGCTGTGCTCAGATGCCAATTGCCAAAACATAAAGACAGTTTTACTGTCAGACCTTGGCTTAGCATTTGTTGTCTGGAAACAGGGATAATAAATTGCAAACCAATTCCTCATGACAGCTCTTTGTGTATTTGAAAATCAAATGGCCTCTTTTCCTAACTGTTCTTTTTTCAGTTGTTCCTCATATGACAAAATCTAGTTCTTTCCTCAACCTGCTTTTCTGCTTTGTGGTATACCCATGTTTCTCCTATGTATCGATGCTAAGATACAGAACAGGGTATAATATACTGGGTATAGTCAGACCAGAGCAGAGAGCAGTAGAACCTTCTCTGGGCTCTGTACTTCTGAGCACAGCTAACGTTTCTTCCTCTTCTTGGCAGCCATATCATTCTTGACTCTTCCTGTGCTTATGGCCAACTCAAACCTCTATGAGTTTTTGTTGTCATGATGGCTGTTATTGTTGCTATTAATGTGACATATTATGAATATGATTCTCTGTTATGGATTGAATTGTACCCCCCAAAAATGTTTATCACCTTGTCTAGACTATGATTCTATGTATCATGTGATTGTCCACCGTTTAGCATTCTAATGCAATTTTCTGGTTTGGTAAATCCTACCTCTATGATGTTGATGAGGTAAGATTAAATATAGTCATGTAAATGAGGAAAGACTTAATCTACAAGATTAGGTTGTGTCTTAAGTCAATCTCTTTTGAGATATACAAGGTCTAACAAGTCCACAAACTTAGTTGTTCTAAGTGCTACACACCTCATTGCTGAATATCGCTATGTTCACCTTTGAAGTACTCCCCTTGGAAAGCCATGTACTGATGTAGTACCTGGAACATCCTTCAGAGCGATTTTGGAACTCTTTCTGGAATGGCCATTACACACGGTGGCACAGTGGTAAATTCATAAACCTATTGTATACTCGTCTATGAGGGAGTTTTTAGAGCCAGTAAACAAAGAACTGTATTGGAAAACCCTCCCTACTCACTGATCTGGCCCTCAATGACATTTTTTTTCACTTGAAGATAAAGAAAATATTTAAAGGCAGGCATTTAGATAGTGTTCAGGATGTCAAAGTTAGTACAATGACAGCTCTGATGGCCGTTCCAGAGAAAGAGCTCCAAAATTGCTTTGAAGCATGGACCAGGTGTTGGTGTCAGTACATAGCTTCCCAAAGGTCATACTTTGGAGGTGACCATGGTGATATTCTGCAGTGAGGTGTGTAGCGCTTTTTCTAGGATTCGTGAACTTAATTGTCAGTCATCATAAAATGTAGAAAGCCAGCAAAGAGACATGGAAACCTCGTACCACCAAGGACTAGCAGCCAGCAGAATTGTGTGTGCCTTGAACCTAGGGCTCCTGCCTGGGAAACTCGCCAACCAGGGAAGATTGATGACAAAGACCTTCCACTAGAGCCAACACAGAGGGAAAGCCTTCCCGTGGGGCTGGCACTCTGAATTCAACCTTGGAGCCTCCTAGATTCTCACAGTCTAGAAGTCTGTTAAAGTCTTTTATCTTTGTTCAAGCCATCTACTTGTGGCATTTCTATCACAGTAGTGCTAGATAACTAAGACATTTGCCAGTTCTGTACTGGTAGAGTTGCTATTTTAGACCTTTGACTTAGATCTCTATTAAACTGATACAGTTAGCTCATTAGTCTAACTTACTGTAATGTTTCAGAATAAATTTTTACCTTGAATGTCCTACATCACAAGTTTTTGTGACCTATACTTGATAAGCCTCTCTGCCACATCTTCAAATAACTGGTAAAAATGGTGAACAAGACAGACTGAGGGGAGAGCCCATGGCACACAACTAGTACTCAACAAGTGTTTATGAATTAAATTATGAAAATAACTTAGGAATAAGGAGAAGACTGGAGTCAGTGTTTCTGATACTATACTCAGGCTGAGCTTGTGCCCTTTCAGTTATTCTTCTAAGAGAATGTAACATACTTTTTCAAGAGATATTTTTATTGCCTTTCCAGAAATTTCCAGGGCAACCTTATTGTTCACATTTATCCTTTTGCAGTATTATTTTGGTTGTTAGGTGCCGCTGAGTCAGTTCTGACTCAGAGTGACTCTGAGTGCATGTGACAGAACGAAACACTGCCTGCTCCTGTGCCATCCTCACAATCCTTGTTATGTTTGAGCCCATTGTTGCAGCCACTGTGTGAGTCCATCTCACTGAGGGTCTTTCTCTTTTTCGCTGACCCTCTACTTCACCAAGCATGATGTCCTTCTCCAGGGACTGATCCCTCTGTAACATGTTCAGGCTATGTAGATGAAGTCTTGCATCTTGCTTCTAAAGGACCACCCTGGCTGTACTTATTCCAAAACAGATTTGCTTGTTCTTTTGACAATCCATTCAATATTCTTCACCGACACCATAATTCAAGACAATTCTTTTTCAGTCTTGCATAGTCAGTGCCCAGCTTTCACATGTGTACGTGGTAAATGGAAACATCATAGCCTGAGTCAGGCCCACCTTAGTTTTCCAAGATGACATCTTCACTTTTTAACACTTTAAAGAGGTCTTTTGCAGCACATTTTCCCAGTGCAATTTCGTTTCTTGACTGGTGCTTCCATGGGTGTTTGCTGTGAATCCAAGTAAAGTGAATCCTTGAAAACTCTGCTGTTTTCCCTGTTGGTCATGATGTTGTTTATTGGTCCAGTTGTGAGGATTTCTGTTCCCTTTATGTTGAGGCCTTCAGCAGTCCATACTGAAGACTGTATTCTTTGGTCTTCATCAATAAGTGTTTCAAATCCTATTCACTGTCAGCAAGGAAAGTTGGGTCATGTTATGCAATGCAAAGTTCAGTATTAAATAACACAGGGCATTTGTACTTTACACCATCAGATATCAAATGTTATATATAAAACCATGCCAAAACATAGGGGTTTAAACAGAATATTTTTCATAAGTCTGTTAGTTGACTTCCTGAGTCTCCTGTTGTAGTCATCCACCTCCCTCATGTGACAGCACTCAACTTAATGATTATCGAGGGCTGATTCAGCTGGGACAAATGGAATGGCTGGGTTTCTGTCTCTAGAAGGCTCATTTAGGCAGCTTCACAAAGTAGAGGCCATTTATCAGGAAGTGAAAGCCTTATTTTTAGACATTTCACAAGCCACCATCTGCATCATATTCGCTGATGCCTCACTGACCAAAGTGTAAACACGGTCCAAGTTAATGAGAAAAGGGACTATACAAGGTGGCTGCCAGAAAGTGTAATTCACTGGTGAACATTAGTGTAACAATTAACCACAAACACAAATGTTCACAGAACTTTTAGCATGTAAGTTAACATGTCTTCTAATTTATGTCTCCGTACAATTAGCTTTGTAAACCGTAGTTGCATAGTGGTTAAGTGCTATGGGTGATAACCAAAAGTTTGGCAGTTTGAATCCATCAGGTGTTACTTGGGAACACTATGGGACAGTTATACTCTGTCCTGTAGGGTCACTTTGAGCTGAAATTGACTCGATGGGTTTGTTTTTGGTTTGGTATAATTAGCTTTAGAGAGAATGTCTATTGCTGTAAAAATCCACTTAGCTTATGATATGGGAAGTCTTCTGTGAAAGGAGAATCGGGCATTGGGTAAGTAGGAGAAAACTGAAATTAAAAGATTTCAGCCCAAGTAGAGTTTATACACATCTGCTCATATTTGAAGACTATTTTCCATCAGTTTATAGTCTTAGCAGTGAATATCTCCAAGTGATCACCATGCTGTGTCTCTGAGCCTGTACAAAGATTGTTAAATAAAATGGATTCTCAATCCTTTTAGTCCTTGGAAATCTGAACAAATAGTATCAGAGCCTAAGAGCAATTATCACATTTTATCTGTATAAATGTCTAAAGACATTTTGTTAAACTGATTTTATGCAGACATGTGTTTGCTCTGATTAGCCAGAACACGTGAATCTGGAAGTGGAGGCATTCATTGACATCTGGGCTCTGCTGCATTAGAGATTTTAGAACTCATGGAGCAGTGAGTGCCATCCCAGAGCTACACTGGTTCTAGTAAAATTAAAGCTGAAACTGATACCTGGTTGGTTGAACCTCTGGATGCTATTTGTCAAAGAGACAAATGATGGGGGTACTGGTAGTTCTCAAGAAGTTGTTTGGAGTCATTGATTTTGACTATCATGGGTATATAAGTTTGCTGCTAAGTAATGGGATCAAGGATAAGTATGGATGGAGTCCAGATAATACATCAGGGTGCCTCTTCAGACTAGGTGACCAGCTGCAAAAGTTTGTCCAGTGTCACTCTATACTAGAAGGGCCACCAAAGCTTCACCATGTTTCTTCAAGATGTTGTATGGAAGCAAAAGGAAGATACAGTAGGTAGCTGAAGAAAGAATTCATAAATAAAACACATAACACAAATACTTTGTGAAAAATTATAGATATGGCTACTGTAGGCTCTCCTTGCATTTACTGGTTTTTTTTGTGCCGTGCCACATATTTCAAGACATGTTCCTTGTTATTGCCTTCTAGTCCTCCTCCTCCTTCTTCCTCCTCTTCCTTCTCCTCTACGTACTCCTGCCTTCCTATTCTTCTTTTTACCATTGGCTCTTTGTCTCTACATTATTGTATATTGTGTGTGAGTGCTTGTGGGTTCGCTTTGCAATTGAGTCCATAGATGTGTTGTATCAAGGTGGGATTATATCATCGTTGGAGAAGGAATGAACATCATCTGGAAATCTTAGATTTAGAGATGAATGCAGAAAGTACTGACATTTGGGGCTGTTTTTCTTTGAGGGATGAGTACAGTTTTGGCTATATAATGGGTTGTTGTATTTTGTTACACAAGAGCACTTATTGTGACATGTAACTGAAGGATGAATGGTGCACGTAGATATTAGCAAGTCACAGTGGTAAACTGCAGTGAACCCTTGCCTTTTTGGTGGCACCTAGCATCCCAGCCTCCTTCACTGTTTCGAACCTCATGCACTAGTAACTAAGTCTTGATGAATGAAAAGGTCCTTCTTGCCTCTACAAAAGGCAAAGAAGAAAATGCATTCCATTTGCTACTCATAGGCAGCAAGGATATGAATATATGACCTAGCTTTGTCCAATCACATTCCTAACTGAAATTTGAATATGGAGAGTTATGCGATGATGCAGCATACTTAATCAGAGTATTTCTGGGTCAAGACTCTTTTGATTAAGCTTCCTGACACTTAGCCATTTTCTCAATCTGGTCCTCCATATTTCTTTGATTCAACAGGCTAGCTGTAAATTCCTTTGTAGTTTAAATATGCCAGAGTCAGTTTCTCTTGTTTATAACAGGATCCTTGAATGGAACAGTATGCAAAGCACACATCGCAGAGCTTTGTAGATGTATGTTAAATATTAATTTATTTTCCTCTTTTCCTTTCCCAAATGCATTTTAAACCCTTTAGAGGCTTATTTTTCTTCACTAACCCTCTCCAAAAGAGTACTCAGTATGCTGCCTTGTGCAAAGAAAGCCATCAATATTGCCTCTTGTCCGAACTATACATTTAGTAAATAGGAATTCATCACTAATCCTCTAGATTCTAGACTGTATGAATGAAAATATTAAAAAGCCCTGCCAAGTAAATTGAAAACAGAATTGGTGACACAGTCAAGGCTAGTTCCTATGGTTACAAATATTTATAATGCTTAGTTGGTGGGAAGAGTCAAGTGTATTTCATCTTACCTAATCAATAGTATGGGAAATCCTTCTTGAAATATTTTTGGGAACCATAAATTTCTAAGAATGCCTGATTTTTTTATTTTATTTTTTTAAAAGTGCTTTTGTATATAAAAGAGAAGAAAAAGCTAAGTTATGGTAAAATTTACCCCCCTCTTTGTAACACCTTTAAAAATTAGTTCCTTTCTTTCCTTACAAACCTTAACAATTAGAAACCATCTTAGAGATTGCTTACCACGGGATGGTGTGGGAAATCCTTTTCTCTGGCGGTAACATTTACACTAAAACTAAAATCATTAGAAAAAACATTGGTCATTTACAGAACCCGGGCGCAGTGGCCCAGGCAAGGATGAGCCTGTGCACCCCTGGCTGTCCTTTCATTGGCTCACAGCCCTCCTCTTCTCATTCCGCACTGGAGCTTTGTGCTCCCTCAAGCTTTGTTCTTTTTCAGACGTGGGAAAGTGCCAATCTCCTTGGAGTGAAAACACTACTTCGGAGATGAGCTGCTTCTCATGACACAGTCTTTTATATGATTAAATAACATACTCAGTCTCAGGCTGGAGCATTTGTATCTGAGTTGCTCCAGCCATACCTAACGCTATCCTGATGGAAGCGGTAATGGTCTTGACTTTGATGTGCTCATAATGTGATACCTCCTGTGAGGCTAATGTTACGTGTCAACTTGGCTAGGCTGTGATGTCCAATTATTTGGTCAAACACCAGTCTCGCTGCTTTTATCAAGTAGTTTAAAAAAACCCTCAAAACCCACTGCTGTTGAGTTGATACTACAGGATAGAGTAGAACTGCCCCATAGAGTTTCCAAGAAGTGCCTGGCAGCTTCAAACTGCTGACCTTTCGGTTAGGAGATGTAGTACTTAACCACTACGCCAGCAGGGTTGCCAAGTAGTTTCAGGTGGTTAACTCAGTTGGCCTTAAGTAAGGCAGATTACCTTCCATCTGTCTTACTGGTTCCGTTTCTCTAGAGAACTCTGACTAAAGCATCCAGCTACATAAAGAAGAATGGTTTTAACCATTTAAAGGGATGTATATGTGTATTTTTTGGTAAATTTTATTATTATTGAACTAAAAACTAAAATGTCATTGTATTTCAATACGAGACACTTGGCAAGTCTGGTTACACTTGTGTTGTTGTTACATGACATCGAGTTGGTTCTAAGTCACAGTGACCCTACGCACCACAGAACAAAACACTGCCCAGTCTTGCACCATGCCCACAGTTGTCTTTATGCATAAGCCCGTTGTTGCAGGCACTGTGTCAATCCATCTCACTGAGGTCATCCTCTTTTTCATTGACCCTCTGTTCTGCCAAGCATGATGTCCTTCTCCAGGGACTAATCGTTGTGTAAGTACAAGTAGGTAATAATTATGTATAAGTACAAATACATAATTATCCATAAGATTGTGGTTTACATAACGTTAGAAAATGAATTGTTCTCAAGTTGAGGTAAGAACACAAGTTTTCCAGTCTCTGGAGGAGTGAGTCAGTCCTGTACTGCTGTGTCTGTATGCCGTCCTGGGTCATCAAGAATGTTGACTGGCAGCATGACCCCTGTGCCTTTTGAAATCTTGATGTCATCAGCTGCATATGTCATCAAGCTGGAGAAGCTTATTTAAAAATGGGGAGAAGTTCTGCTTGCTAAAATAGAGGCTTCAGCCTGTCTCTGAGCCAAGCTGTTCTTTTATTTTGGATAGAATATCTTGAATGGATAATTTGGTTATACAAATGTAAATCAAGAATCATCACTCTTTGATGGAAATCTGTGGGTGCATCTGCCTGCAGGAGGAGTTAGATGCAGAGTGTACTTTATGGTGATGCAAACTATAACATGTCCTTGAGCCCATCCTGCACCTCTGAGACTTTGCTGTGCGTGTTTCTTGTGGAGTGTCTAGGGCTATAAATTTGGAGTCTGCTGCTCATAAAACTGCTCTGTGACCTTGTGAACCTGCATATGTCCTTGCTTAAGTAGTAACTTGTTGTTATTAGTTTTTCTCTCAGAAACACACTGAGCTGGAGAAAACTGAAGAAAGAGCTTTGAGAAAGAATCTTTATCTCATGCTGGAGGGAAAGCAATCAGAGAGCATGGGACCAAGTCTGTGGAAGTTCAACCTAGACTAAACAGTTGATGTCCTATATCCTGTATCAGTTAAGAATGAATAATATTGGGTGATTAATACTGAACTATTTATTCTTTTGATGTCATTGTTGTGATGGGGTCATAATGTTGATTACATTCCTGAGGATGAGGGGAAGACTTTGTCTGATGGAAGGGGACATTCCTTAATTATCCTTGAACAGTAGGAACCACTCTTAGGACTCAGACTTGAGGAAAGGTAAAAATCCCTCTTACCCTCTCTGTCATCCTCCCTTTCTTTCTCTGGCTCCCCTTGTCTTAAATGATCTAGACTCTTTGGTGCAGTTAGTTATGTTCAGGGCACTCCTGGCCCTCCGAACTTTTACTACGTTCAGGACTGGCTGTGGACATCCTATAAAGGATCCTGAAAGCAAGTGGACACTAAATCTAAGACTATATCTCTAGTAGTACTTGTAAGATATCCTTCCATTGGGCACACACTGCCAGAGAAATTGGACAGTCTTGTTAAATGCTGCAGCCTAAGTGTGGCTGCATGATGGAGAGTTAAGGAAAGCATCTGTCCTCAAAGTCAGAATGCTGCTAATAGCAGACCTCCACTATGTGGTGCAGCGGCTCCTTTGATCCTGGTCATCTCAGAAAGCATCAGAAGATCCAGGGGAAGAGTGGCTTGGCCAAGATTTGGGCACAGAAGAATCACATGCAGGATCTGCTGTTAAGCACGCATGAGAAAGAGCTCCATGGTTCTTTCAGAAACACTTGGCAGCAGTTTTATGAGGGAAAGTTCATGCTAGCAAGGTAAATTTGGGATATCAGTAGATATATAACCTTATGTTTTAAGTAACTGTGTGGCAGACAGCTTTATTATTAACTTATCATTTTTTTCCTACAAAATGAGATTTAAAACTGTATAATAATTTGTATCTAGAACAATACTAGGTAGTTTTTCCTCCACTTAACTGTTGCCAAAATGTAAAAATTCTTAGGATGAAGTCTCTGCAACCATGTAATTATTTGTTAGTCATACTCCTCACTGAGAATATTACTCAGATGAATGACGTAATAAAGAAATAAGTATTTGAATATAAATGCCATGCAAATGCAATATTTATAGCATATGAGAAAAGTATGACTATTCCATTATCTTTAAGTGGAATATAGTGTGAAAATTTGGGTATTCAGGCAAGGAAGTTTGAAATTTTTTATGCAAATGAAATAAGTAATACAAGAAAAAGAATTTCTACTGAAATGAATAAAAAGTATGTGGGCCAGGATTTTGTCTTTTGTTTTGAGTCACAATTGCTTTCCTGTAACTTGTCAGATATCCATTTTATAAAGAGAGTTCCAATTAATGTTATTATAGATAGACACAGAGAATTTGCAACAAGAATTTGAATTATAAGATGAAGGGTATAGGTCCAAAAGAAGCAATTTAAAAATCCTATGATTGTTAAAAGGACATTCTAAAATTAAACTATATCATGTACTATTAATAATAAAATCTCATTGTACCGAACTCATAAATAAAAAGCAACGGGAAGAAAAGATATTTGGTAATACATTATAGAAAAGAAGTGTTCAAAATCATGTTAGAAAATTTACATTTCTTGCTCTGGCAGAGTAGCTTCTACTAGACCAACTTCTCTCTTTCCTTGACAGGAAATGAAAACAGGCTAATATACACACACACACACACGTTAAAACTTTTGAAAGCATCAGAGAAAAACTAAGGTTGTTAGGACTAATGGGACAAGATCCTGGGGACAAGAGAAATGCATCAGTGCAAACATGACATTTTTTGTTTATCCTCTTAAGCCGTTTTCCAGGATATCAGAGGCATGGGTGAGAGGATAAACAAAAAGAAGTAGCTTAGAAGTAATAACAGACTCAGGAAGCTGTGGAGCAAAAGTTTGTGTTCGGTATTCCCAGTATAGCCAGGAGTTGAGTGGTCAGGAACTTGAGAAAAACAGAACTGTGAAGAAGCGAGACAGAGATTCTGAAACTCTTTTTCCTTCAAGACATTTGATGATTTCTAAGATGCAAAGTGTGACATCATGAAAAACAGAGTAGAAGTGGCAGCTAAAATGCTAAGCACAATTTTAGGTCGCCTCAGAATGTTTGAGAAACACAAAAACTGGATTCAGACATTTTCAGGAAGAGATCCTAGTAAACACCACAGACTTTCCATTAAAACCCTTAAAAGCTTGAACTACAGAAGTAAAGGCAAACCAACATAGACAAGACCTTCCAAATACTAAGAACAATAATTTTTAATAATCTCAATCCACGACTGGATCAAGATATATATTTTTTAAATCCTCTAGAAAGGACTAAATCATTCAGATTCATATAATTCTTCAAACAATGTCTAGCATTTAAGAAAAAATTACCAGGTCTTCTAGAAGACAGGACAAAATGACCAGAAACAATAGAGAAAATAAACAAACAATAGGACTGACCACTGACGTTATCAGATAAGGATTTTAAATCATTGTGATGAGTAGATTCAACAAAATAGATTAAAAGAAAAATTTGCCAGACAACTATAACCTATTAAAAAAAAAAATTCCAGTAAAAATTTTAGAGTGAATAAATACAAAATCAAAATTTTTGAATTGAATGAGTTTAATGACAGGTTAGGCAGAGTAGAAAAGATTAGTAAACTGCTAAGTAGGAAGTAGAAAATTTAAAAAAAGATAGAAAAAGAAAACAAGATGTATGTGAAAAATGATGAGACATTCTAGCATATGCATCATTGGAGTCCCCGAAGGAGTGGAGGAAGATAATGGAGAATAAACTACATTTGAAGAGATGTAAGCAGGTATAAAACTGAAGAGAGATATCAAACCAGGGATTTAAGACTGACTCTAAAACCCACCCAAAACTTAAGATTAAAAGCAAAGAGAAAAATCTTAAAAGCACCCAGGGGAAGACAAATACATTATTTCTGAGGAGAAACAAGATTTACAGCTGATCTTTCAATAAAGTGATGAAAGCTAGATGACAGCGGGCTGGTATTTTCAATATACTGTAAAAAATTAACCATCAACCCAGAATTCTATCATCAGTAGAAGTATCCTTCAAAAATACAAGTAAAATAAAGACCTTTTTCAAGCAAATAAAATCTGAAGGTGTTTTCTACCAGTAAGCTCACCTTAAAAGAATTATTTAAAAGATTTCGTCAATTACAAGAACCGTGATCTAGATGGAAGCACAATATAGGAAGTAATTTTAAAAAAGGAGCATGTAAATAAGTGAGCAATTTAAGTGAGTAATAACTGTGTATAAAAATAGTAATAATGTCTTATGTGGTATAAAATACATGTATAATTAATATACTTGACCATAACAGCTCAAAAACTTGGGGAACAGTGATAGTAAATGGTATTGAAATATACTAAGGTACTTGTTTTGTCTTGGAAATTGTAGAAATGATCATTTTTAACAGATTTTAGCAAGCTGAAGATAAATTTTTAGTCTCTAGGTAATAAATAATAAATCATTGTATAAATAAGGTAAAAAGGGGACATGCATAATTACTCCAAAGAAGACAAAAAGAAAAAATTAAGTTTCATATTACTAACAGACTGAATTAAAAATACAAACTTTGTCTCGTGTACTTTGGACATGTTATTTGGAGGGACCAGTCCGTGGGGAAGGATATGCTAGGTAAAGTAGAAGGTCAGCGAGAAAGAAGATGCTCAGTGAGATGACTGACACCGTGCCTGCAACAGTGAGCTGAAGCATGGCAGCAATTGCGAGGGTGGCCCAGGACCGAGCAGTATTTCATTCCATTATACAGAGTCACTATGAGTCGAAACTGACTCAATGGCATCTATCAGTTACAGCAACATGGCTTTCTTCATAAAACAGTGTCTTTAAAAATGTACTAACAGTGCACTCATGAGGAGAATAAAAGTTGATCAAAGTCAACATAGTAAAATATAGTGAAAGCTTTAAAAATGTTCATTTCTCAGGCTTAGTGTTTCTGCTTCTAATAATTTTTTCGAGTAAGCAATCAGAGAATGTAGAAAACTTTGTACTTACAAGAATACTTATTGAAGATTTATTTACAATGACAAAAATTGAAAACAACTGTAATATCCACAGCCAAGCCACAGGATAATAGTAAAATTATTACATTTTTATGAATTGGAACATTTTATGGCCCTTAAAAACTATTTAATGACATGGGGACATGCTCATGATATAAATTCAAGGGGGAAAATGAGTTAAAAATTGTACTTGTCAAGTGAAATGTACATTTATATATATGTGTGTGTATGTGTGTATACAAGACACAGTCTTTTGAACAGAACAGGGGGATACTGCGTGGTTTAAAGTCAGGAAAGGTGTACATCAAAGTTGTATCCTTTCACCATACCTGTTCAGTCTATATGTTGAGAAAATAATCTGAGAAGCTGGACTATATGAAGAAGAATGGAACATCAGAATTGAAGTAAGACTCATTAACAACTGTGTTATGCAGATGATGCAACCTTGCTTGTTGAAGTGAAGAGGACTTGAAGCACTTACCGTTACAGATCAAAGACCACAATCTTCAATATGGATTACAGCTCAACATCAAGAAAACAAAAATCCTCACAACTAAACAGTAAGCAACATTGTAATAATTGGAGAAAAGACTGAGGTTGTCAAGGGTCTCATTTTACTTGAATCCATAGTCAAGAAAAAAAAGATGCTCTGCATTGAGCAAATCTATTGCAAAAGATTTCTTCAAAGTGTTGAAAAGCTAAGATGTCACCTTGAAGACTAAGGTGCTCTTGACTCAAACCATGGCTTTGTCAACTACCTCCTATTCATGTGAAAGCTGAACAACGAATGAGAAAGATCTAAAGAGAATTGATGCCTTTGAATTGTGGTATTGGAGAAGAATAGTCAATATACAATGGACTGCCAAAAGAACAAACAAATTTGTCTTGGAAGTGGTACAACCAGAATGTTCCCGAGAAACAAAGATAGTGAGACTGTGTCTCACATAATTTGTCCATGTTATCAGGAGGGATCAGTTCCTGGAGAAAGACATCATGCTTGGTACAGTAGAGGGTCAGTCAGCAAAATAGAGGAAGATCCTCAAAAACATGGTTTGACACAGTGGCTGCTACAATGGTTTTAAGCATAACGATTGTGAGTATGGTACAAGACTGGGCAGTGTTTCATTATGTTGTACACAGAGCACTATGAGTCACAATCAACTAGGACAGCACTTAACAACAACACATGCACACATGTGCACACACACATACTTTAGAAAAACAGTGTAAGGAAGTATGCTAAACTGTAACTAGTTGTTATTTCTCTATGGTTGAGGGGGTTATAAACAATTTTATTTGCTTCTCTACATCTGTATTTTTCATTGTTTTCTCCAAGAAAAGTGTATTATTTTTATTGAAGTCCCACTGAGTTATAAAGGGTAAAGTTGCAGAATTGTATGAATGAAACATACGTAGGTTTAGAATGGGGGGGAATCTTATGAAAATTAAGAAAATACACAACTCTATACAACATACGCCATGAGCACTTTCATAATCAGTCATTTAATGTACACAGTAGTCTAGAGAAAGAATCAGAGGACATGCCATTTCTGTGTCATAGACCCCTAAGGAAATTGTCAAAGCTGTTGAATTATCCCAAGACTCCACACTGAGTAGAGGAGCCAGAGGTAGGACTTCTAGTCTAGAGCTTCTTATACTCTCCTTTCTGTTGGTACACACTGATAACAGCCTACTCAGGTTCCATTTTTCTCAATATTATTTGAGGAGGAATGTACACAGGTAAACTCTGTTCCCAGCCTCCCTCATCCTCTGGCTCATGAAATGACACATAATGATATGAAACCATTAAGGAGCATTTACTGTAGCAGGGAATTTTCTAGCCATGTTATTTCACTTATTTCTCACATCAACCTAGAGGTTGACTGTTCTCATTCTTAGAAGAAAAATCCAAGGCAGAGATTGATAAATAAGCTTGCCCAAGGCCTCAAAGCTATGGATTGGTGGAGGCAGGATTAATACCCAGAAATATGGTTTCAGGGCCTGCACCTCTGTCTTCTCCATGCTGTGTGGGATTTCCAGGAAAACTCTTCTGCTTTTCCTAGCTTCATTCTATTTCCTGCCTAAAATAGGTATCTTGCTATCTTAAGTAACGTTCTTTAAAGAAACAGAACCAATGGCATATGTATAATTAAGGTATTTTTTGTATCTCTTTAAAGTGTCAAAAAGCAAACATGTCACAGTGAGGACCACGGTGCACCTAACTCAAGCCATGGTGTTTTCAGTCACCTCAAATGATTATGGGAACCCTGGTGACGCAGTGATTAAGTGCTGTGCTTGCTAACCCAAAGGTTGGCAGTTCAAACCCACCAGGCACTCCTTGGAAACTTTATGGGGCAGTTCTGCTCTGACCTATAGTGTTGCTATGAGTCAGAATCAACTCAATGGCAGTGGATTTTCAGACGATTATGGAAGCTGGAAAGTGAATAAGGAAGACAGAAGAAGAATCAAGGTCTTCGAATTATAGTGTTGAAGAATGTTGACTATGCCATGCGCTTCCAGAAGAAGGAACAAATTTATCTTGGAAAAGATATAGACAGAATGCTTGTAAGAACTGAGGTTGGCAAGATTTTGTCTCATGTACTTTGGACATATTATTACTAGAAATCAGTCCCTGGAGAAGCATGTCAAGCTTGGTGGAGTAAAAGATCAGCGAAAAAAGAGAAACTCAACAAGATGGATTGACACAGTGGCTGCAACAGGGGCTCAAGCATGACAGTGATTGTCAGGATGGCACAGGACTGGACAATGTTTTGTTCTGTTGTGCATAGTGTTGCTATGAGTTAACATCTATTTATGTAGAGAGATAGAAAAATAAATATAGATACAGTATTGTATTAGGTATGCAGATATACATACTTACATATATATATGAAACAAAACCAAACCACTGCTGTTGAGTCGATTCTCACTCATAGTGATCCTATAGGTCAGAGTAGAACTGCCCCATAGAGTTTCCAAGGAGTGCCTGATGGATTTGAACTGCGAACCTTTTTGTTAGCAAATGTAGCACTTAACTGCTATGCTACCAGGGTTTACAAAAATATATATGTATGTGTGTATCTATGTATGTATACATGTATAAATTTAGAGAGCAAGAAGATAAATGTATACGTATAGGAGCTCTGGTGGCATAGTGGTTAAGAGCTTGGATGCTAAACAAAGGTCGGCAGTTTGAATCTACTATCCACTCCTTTGAAAACCTATGGAGCATTTCTACTGTGTCCTATAGGGTTGTTATCAGTTGGAATCAACTTGGTGGCAAGAGATACACACACACACTCACACACTGTGAGTGAGAGAGAAGATACATGCACACTTATATACATACACATATACATATATACATGTGTGTGCGTGTCTGTGTATGTAAAACCTGTTTCTATCAAGTCACTTTTGACTCATAGCTACACTATAGGACAGAGTAGAACTGGCCTATAGGTTTTCCAAGGAGGAGTTAGTAGACTCGAATTGGTGACCCTTTGGTTAGCATCCAGATTCTTAACCACTGTGACACCAGAGAGAAAGAAGATATATACATCCACATACATGTAAGGTCAGTGAGAAAAAGGAAAACCCTCCGTGAGGTGGGCTGACACAGAGGCTACAATGGACTTGAGTGCAAGCAATTGTGAGGATGGCACAGGACTAGGCAGGGTTTCCTTCTGTTGTATATATATGTATGGATGGATGGATGGATACATGTGGAAGTCCCGGTGGCATAGTGGATAAGTGCTACAGCTGCTAACCCAAAGGTCAGCAGTTCAATTCTACCAGGTGCTCCTTGGAAAGAAAAAGACAGAGACAAAGACTCAGAGAAAGAGGATTTTTAAGAGGTTTACTTGAAGATCAGATGATGGAAGAAGTGGTGAAGAGAGTTCTGACACCAACTGTATGATTAAAACAAAACAAAACACTGCTGTTGAATCAATTCTGACTCATACTTTTAGATTTACATCTTCAGCACAGATCACACTCTTGAACTCCAACTTCATGTACTCAAGTGCCTGTAGTCCTATCTACTTGGGCATATTTAATGGTCATAGAAAATTTAAAATGTCCAAAACTCATCCCTTAATATTTCCACCAAAGAAGTTCCTCTTTCAGTAGCCTCCATTTCAGAAAATGTCAGCTGTATTTTTCTAGTTCTTGGACCAAAAACTTTGGAGTTATTCTTGAGTTCTCTCTTTTTTTTCCATCCCTCATCTTCTCCAACAGGAAATTCTGTCAGCTCCATCTTCAATAAAAATGCAGAATTCAACTTCTTCTCATGAACTCCATAAATATACCTAATATACATAAAGTATAATGATTTATCACATAAATACATATAATATACATAAGCATGCTTACATATAACAAATATACATAAATCCCACACCTTGCTTGTATATATTATTTATTTCCTTTATTATGTCATCTTTAATCTGTGCATTCCATTGCTAAATTCTCAGTAAACAGGAACTGTTTCAATAGTGACTGTCCCATTGCAAAGACCCTTGGGGTAAACAGTTTTTAAATGTTCCTTTTAAAAGATCCCATCTCCAACGAGGTTGCACCGTTCTGCAGTCCCACCAACAGTGAAGGAGAGTTCCATTCTCTTCATAGCCCCTCCAACATTTATTGTTTTGCGTTTTTTGGATCATGGCCAATCTTGTTGGGGTGAGATGGTATCTCATTGTCATTTTGATTTGAATTTCTTTAATAATTAATGATTGTGAGCATGTCTGCATGTGTTTTTTGGCTGCTTGGATCTCCTCTTTAGAGAAGTGTCTGTCCCTCTCCTTTGGCCATTGCTTAATTGGATGATTTGTATTTTTCTTATTGATATTTTGTAGAACCTTATAGATTATGGAGATCAGGTGTTGGTCTGACATAGAGCTGCCAAATATTTTTTCCCATTCTGTAGGTGGTCTTTTCATTCTTTTGATGAAGTCTTTGGATGAGCAGAAGTGTTTGACTCTTATTAATTCTCATTTATCTATTTTCTCTTCTGATGAATGTGTTTTGTTTGTCAGATTTTGAAGTCTGTCTATATTGTGTATTAAAACATCCATTGTTGACCCTATTTTATCTTGGATGAGCTTTATCGTTTTAGCTTTTATAGTCAGGTCTTTTATCCAATTTGAGTTGACTGCTTGGCTTTGTATAAGGTGTGAGATATGGGTCCTTTTTCAATATTTTTCAGATGGATATCCAATTATGCCAGCACTGTTTGTTAAAGAGACTGTTCTTACTCCAGTTCAAAATCTTAGGACCTTTGTCAAATATCAGCTATTCCTAGGAGGATGGTGGCATCTCTGGGGTCTCTACTTTGTTCCATTGCTCTATATGTCTCCTTTTGTACCAATATCAGGCTGTTTTGACTACTGTGGCAGTATAATAGGTTTTAAAGTCAGGTAGTGAGAGGCCTGCCAGTATGTTTGGTGTTACCTTAAAATAATGGATATAGATATACCATTTGACCCAGTAATTCCTCTGCTCAGAATATATCCTACAAAATCAAGGCCATTCACACCCAACTGATACATGCACACGAATGTTCATTGTGGCACAGTCCACAACAGCAAAAAGTTGAAATCAACCCAGATGCCCAACAACAGAAGAATGGATGGGTAAACTTTGGTATATGTACTCCATGGAGTACTGTATGCTGATAAGGAACATCAATGACAGCAGGAAACATCTCTCAATTTGGTCTCAACTGGAGGACATTATGTTGAGTGAAACTAGTCAGCGACAGAAGGACAATTGTTATATGAGATCCCTACAATAAAAACTTACAAGCATACTCATACATAATAGAAAAGACTCTGACAGCTACAAGGGTGGGGAGGTGGGAGGGTGGAAGGGTGAGAGGTGAGGGTTTAGATTAGATAGTTGTTAGAAATTTGTTTGGGTGAAATTGCTGACAATACACATTAGTAAGAAGATCAATATTAATGGGACTTCGACACAACTTGTGTACTCCTCCTCTCTTAACCCAATACTGTAAGCACAGAGTATGTACACTTTCATTTTTTATTTCATAAAAAGAAAGAAAGAAAAAGAAAAAGAAAAGATCTCATTCTCTTCTTGATTTTACCTCATTTTCAAATGCTAGGTAAAGATTTATCTGAGAGACCAGCAGTAATTTCAATTGTCTTTTTAGTAAGAACCCTCATTTGGGGGTCTAACTATGATTTTCCTTTGCTAAATGACATAGGAAATCATTTTTTCAGGTTTGAAGTTTCTGGTCAGGACAAGATAAGGTAGGGATGCAGAACACTGGGTTCCTTTTGTTTGCAAGGAACCTCCAAAGAGTTATTTTAGCTAATATCCACCCCCTTCTCTTATGTAAGTAATAGGAACTCGAGATGAATGGGAAAGTCATCAAGAATCATGATTCACATAGTTTCTCTCTCAGCATCTTCTCTCAGCACATCTGCTCTGTTTTTCCATTCTGGGCTTACCAACTTCCGCTGCTTACTCATAATTTCTGTTTCCTCTTCAGTTTGCAGGGCCTTTGTCTACCTCAGGGCTTCCTTTCACATCTGCTCCCATCCCCCACCTCTGACTGGTTCAGCCTCTGTTGTCAAAATTGGACCAGCTCCTTTCCAACATGGGCTGTTCATGGATTGCTCTAGGCATTGCCTACCGTGTGTCCAGTCTGATGTAGTCAGGACTTGGAAAGCGACCTACAAACCAAACATGCCCCCAAGAGCTTTAAGTAGGGACTGTAGATAAAAGGTCTTCTCACATCCCCCTCCCGGCTTTGTCCATTCAAATGAGTTCCTGTTAGGATTATTACTCTTTAATTCTTGCAGCTCCATTTTTGATCTTGAAAAATGCTGTTAGACTACATTAATTTATGATTTCCATCTTTGATTGCATTAGCCTTGGTGGTGCAAATAGTTAACGTGCTCAGCTGGTATCTGAAAAGTAGGAGGTTCCAGTCTATGCAGAGGTCTCAGAAGAAAAGCCTAGGGATCTACTTTGAAAACCCTACGGAGCACAACAGATCACCATGAATTGCAACCAACTTTATGAAAACCAGTTTAGCGTACTCAATATTTTCAGTGAGTTCCCTTTATCTTCCTTCCAAGCTTGACATGCAAAAAAGAAGGCCTGTCTTGAGGAGGTGAAAGCCCAGTATACGTTTATAGTTCAGAACTATGTTTTATAAAATGTTGTACTTTGTGCATTAGTGTCTCTGTAAAGGAAAAATTCTTTTGAAATTGTTTTTAGTTGAAAATAGGATAGTTGTCCCCCCTAAAATTAGAGCATATTAAAAAACAAATGCCCTGAGTTCAGTTCAAATGTGTGAAGAATGTGAGACCATTGTTTTTGATCTGCTGGTATAAAGAATGTTTTGGAATATTCCTATTCAAAGATTCTCTATTAATAAATCTCTTTGACTTAAAGATAACAAAAAATGACAAAATTACTCTATGCACATTTATATTACATTATATTAATAAGCCTAGTTGCAAACAAATAAAATCTTTGTGTTATTTGTTCACTGTTTTAGTCATCTCGTGCTGTTCCAACAGAAAATACCATGAGTGAATGGTTTGATGGAGAGAAACTTTATTGTCACAGTCCAGTAAGCCACAAATCCATTTATAAGTTACAAGTCCACTCAACAAGACAAAACTATCACAGTCTGGTAGGTTGAGTCCAAATTTAACGAAAGCATCTCAGCATAGGAACCTCAGGTCCAAAGGACGTGCTCTGCTCTCAGTGCTGCCTTCTTGGTGGTGTGAGGTTCCCAACTTCCTCTGATCACTTCTCTCCCTTCTATCCCACAAGCGGGTAGTTTGAGTCCCGCCTCACCAGCACAACTGCTGCCCGTTCTCCCTCATCAACATCACAGAGGCAGGATTCACAACACGTGGGAGAAATGCTACCATATTGGGACTTCTAGCTGAGTCAAATCAGTACATACATTTTAGAGGGGGAAACAATACAATCTGTGACATTCCCCTTGCAAGAAAACTGCAGCCTGAAGAAATAGAAGTCTGTGTAAAAAGTTTTTAAAGGTGACAACACTTATAAGGTGTGACCAATGCACATTTCCCAGCATGCAGCTAAACCATTGCTGGAGTCTTGTCTTTTCTGCTACCATAAAGAAACAGATATGGAGAAATATGGGGATAACAGCAGACCCTGACAACCTTGACATCTGAATATTAGTTACATGTCATTTTTATTCTGAACATCATCTGTGTGGGGAAGATAAAATTATTCTATTTCTCTATGCTTTTATGATACTGTGTTGATTCCTAATGTTCTGAAAAATGCTAATCTGTGTTTTTTACAGTGTAACCCAAAATACACTTCCTTCCAGAAAACAACAAGCTGAACCCAACTGTAGAAATTATATTTACTTTGTAAATCAGATTTGTTGCTAGCCTCTGCTTCTGTGGTCAAAGACCGAAACAGTTCACTCAACTGCAATAGTTACTTCCTCTTTCTTCAAGGGACGTTAATTTTAATGCATGCTTATAACCACAATTCCCCTCAGATGGAAACAGAGAGAGTCAAATCAGATGACATTTAATTGTCAGATGTTTTACATTATAGTTATAAAACATAAATTGTTGCCATAAAAAATTCAAACTCTGCAAGTCAGTAGTACCGCTATGTCTTAGTTATCTAGTGTGGCTATAACAGAAATGCCACAAGTGGATGACTTTCAGAAACAGAAATTTATTGTCCCCTAGTTTAGGAGCCTACAAGTGTGAATTCAGGGTGTTGGCTCTAGGGGAAGGCTTTCATTCTCTGTCAGCTCTGGAGGAAGGTCCTCACCTCTTTGGAGTTTTTGCTCCTGGACAATCATTATGTTAAGCATTTCCCTTCCTCCATCTCTGCTCTGCTGACTTGTTTAATCTTTTTTTATGTTTCAGAAGATATTCCCTACAGTAATCCTTCCTCATTAACATAACAAAGACAGTCCATCCCCACATGGAATTGTAACCATAGGCATAAACCAAAAAAAAACACCAATGCAATCAAGTCGATTGTGACTCATAGCGATTCTGTACGACACAGTAGAACTGACCCCATAGAGTTTCCAAAGAGCACCTGACGGATTTGAACTGTTGACCTTTTGGTTAGCAGCTGTAGCACTTAACCACTATGCCACCAGGGTTCCCATCCATAGCCACAGAGGTTAAGAATTACAGCACAGATTTTGTGGGACACCATTTGGGGGGCATTTTATTTTATGTAGGAAATAAAATCAAGCATCATTGGATAATTGATCAAGAACTAGAAGAGACTTGCTTTGGGCAACGCTGATGAGGAAGCACCAAATAGTCTTTCTACTGTGCCTCATCAAAGCAGAGGGGATCAGCCTCCTTGCTAGTCACAAGACTGGAGTATTACAGGGATATTTCATTTTACTGTGCTTTTCTATACTGCACTTACCAGATAACAAAGGTCTATGACAACACCAACAAGTCTACCAACACTGGTTTTCAATATCTGCTCACTTTGTCTCTCTGTGTTACATTTTGGCAAATCTCACAGTATTTCAAACATTTTCATTGTTATTATACCGGTTAGAGTAGTCGGTGATCTGACTGCTACTGCTGTAATTGTTTGGAGGCACCATGAACCACATGATTGTTTCAACTTAATTGACACATGCCCCACCAACCAGCTGTCCCCCTATTTGTCCCGCTCTTCTCAGGCCTCTCCATCCACTGAGGCATGACACTGAAATTAGGCCAACAAATAACCCTACAGTGGCCTCCGAGTGTTCAAGGGGAAGGAAGATTTAACACATCTCTTGCTTTAAATGAAAAGTTAGAAAGTGTGGAAGACATGTTGGAAGCCAAGATAGGCTGAAAGGCCTCTTGCATCAAATAGTTAGCCCAGCTGTGAATGTAAAGGAAAAGTTCCAAAGGAAATGAAAGCACTTCTCCTGTAAACACATAAATGATAAGAAAGAATAACAGATTTATTGCTAATCTGCAAAAGTTTTAGTGGTCTGGGTAGAAAATCAAACCAGCCACAACATTCCCCTAAACCAAAGCCTAATCCAGAGCAAGACCTTCACTCTCAATTCTATGAAAGCTGAGAGAGGTGAGGAATCTTAGGAGGAAAAGTTTAAAGTTAGCAGAGATTGATTCCTGAGGTTTAAGGAACGACACCATCTCCATAACAGAAAAGTGCAGGGTGAAGCAGCAAGAGCTGAAGTAGAGATTACGATGTTACCCAGAAGATTTAGCTAAGATAACTGATCAAGGTGGCTACACTAAACAACAAATTTTTGGTGTAGACGAAATAGCCTTATATTGGGAAAAGATGCTATCTAGGACTTGTGTAGCTAGAGAGAAGAAATCAATGCCTAGTTTCAAGGGCAGTCTGACTCTCTTATTAGGGGCTGATACAGCTGGTGACTTCAAGTTGGAACCAATCCTTATTTGCCATTCCCCAAATCCCAGGGCCCTTAAGAATTATGCCAAATATACTCTGTCTACTCTGGTGGCATAGTGGTTAAATGCTAGTCTCCTGACTATAAGGATGGCA
The DNA here is from genome assembly GCA_028571685.1 of Heterohyrax brucei. Lineage (NCBI taxonomy): Eukaryota > Metazoa > Chordata > Mammalia > Hyracoidea > Procaviidae > Heterohyrax > Heterohyrax brucei. Next base: position 163,728,874 of record CM053144.1, read on the forward strand.
GTTCAAATCCACCAGGCTCTCCTTGGAAACTCTCTGGCACAGTTCTGCTCTGTCCTATAGGGTTGCTATGAGTCAAAATCAACTCAATGGCTGTGAGTATGCTCTATAAATGGAATAACAAAGTCTGGAAGACAGCCCATCTATTTGCAGCATGGTTTACTGAATATTTTAACCCCACTGCTCAGAAAAAAAGAACAAAAAGATTGCTATCAAAATACTGCTATTGATTGATCATGTGCATAATATGCTTTAAACCTGGTTACCCAAGAGTTCTGATGGAGATATACCAACAGAGTAATGTTGTTTTCATGCCTGATAACATAATATCCATTCCACAGCCCCTGGATCAGGGAATGATTTTGATTTACCAGTCTTACTGTTTAAGAAATACATTTCATAAGGCTATAGCTGTCATAGATAGTAATTCATCTGACGGATAAGCGAATAGTTAATTGAAAACCTTCTGGAAAGGATTCATCATTCTAAATACCATTAAGAACATTTGTGATTTGTGGGAGGAGGTCAAAATATCAACATAAACAAGAGTTTGAAAGAAGTTGATTCTTACCATCATGAATGAGTCTGAGGGGTTCAGCACTTCAGTGGAGGAAGTAACTGAGGATGTAGCGACAATCAAAAGAGAATTAGAACTACAAGTGTCGCTTGTAGACATGACTACATTGCTGTAATGCCATAATGAAACTTTAAAGGATGAAGAGTTTCTTCTTACAGATAAGGAAAGAAGGTGGGTTCTTGAGACGGAATCTTCTCCTGGTGAAGATGGTATGAACATTGTTGAAACAACAGGAAAGAATTTAGACTACTACACCAACTTAGTTGATAAAACATTATAGAGTTTGAGAGGATTGACTCCAATTTTGAAAAAAGTTCTACTGTGCTTACTATGCTATTAAACAGTACTGTGGGCTACACAGAATTCTTTTATGAAAGGAATAGTCAACCAATGCATCAGATTTCATTGTTGTTTTAAGAAATTGTCACAGCAACCACCACCCTGATCAGTCAGCAGGTGTCAACCTCAAGAGAAGACCTTCCTGAAGCAAAAAAGATTACCACTCTCTGAAGGCTCAGGTGACAGTTAGCAATTTTTTAGCAGTAAAATATTTTTAAATTAAGTTATGCACATTGTATTTTTTAGACATAATGCTATTGTACACTCAGTAGACTGTGGTACAGTATAAACATAACCTTTACAGGAACTGGTAACCCCCCCCCCCAAAAAAAATTATATGACTTGCTTTATTGCAGTGGCCTAGAAGCAAACTCACAGTATTTCCTGGGTATGCCTGTATTTCTTTTGCCTATTGGACTCTGGGCCTCTGCCTTGCCCAGTTCCCACACCATGGTAGCTCTTGCATGCCATTTCTTTCTCTCTTTCATTCATCACTTGAGGACCACCTCTACCACTTCAGGCCGTCGGCTAACCAATTATTGAAGCCATTTGTTTGTCCGTATCCCCCTCTGGAATGCAGGCTGAGTGAGGGCAAGAGCTGTGTCTATCACAGTCACATTTGAAGACCAAGCTCTAGCAATAAGCAGGTGCTCAGTTAATACGTGTTGACTAAACGAAAGAATAGCTTAACATAAATCAGCAGCAAGGTGGTCGTGTATTCTTTTTAAATCTACTTTGGAAAACTCACTTTATTAAAAACTAGCTCCAAAGACACATACATTAAGTTCTAAATTGAATAGTCTAACAATGAGGGTGCAGGGCCTATCCATCCTCTGCATCTGTTGCTCTCTGCCCTAATCAATCAGTTGGATTTGCCTGATCTGTCAGTTACACTGAGTGTTCATTTTGGAGCCATCTTTCCAGGGCGCTCCTCCTCACTCCTCAAGCTGCAGCCACACTAATCTTTCAGTCCCTCCAACACCTGGGGCTCCTTCTGGCCTCTGGTTCTTCCTTGGCTGCTTTGTCGTCTACTCGGCATGTTCTGTCTATTGTCCTCCTTGACTCATCTATCAGAATCTAGCATAAGTGTTATTTCCTAACAGTTGCTTTTCCTCACTCATCTAAATTATGCCTCCCCTGTGTTCTCTTGCCTGACACTCTGTTTTTGAATTCTGCAGAGCACTTAGCATTTTTCAGTGATATAGCATCTCTTTTGTTTTGTCTGTTTGCTGCCTAAATCCTCCATCTGGCTGTAAGTTCCAAAAGAACAGAGTTGAAGCTTGACTGTCTAGTATATAGTGGGAATCCCTGGGTGTGAAAACCATTAACATGCTCAGCTGCTAACCAAGTATGGAGGTTCTAGTACACCTGGAGATAGCTGGGAAGAAAAGCCTGACACATTACTTCAGAAAAGTCAGCCACTGGAAATCCTAAGGAGGACAGTTCTACTCTGACATATAAGAGGGTCACTGTGACTTATCTTGATGCAACTGGAAAGTCACCAACTGGAAAGTACATAGTTGGCAACTGGAAAGTATATTGTTGATGCTCAACCAAGAACTGGCTGCACAACAGAACATTATGCAATAATAAAGAAGAGTGATGAATCTGTGAAGCATCATATAACATCGAGGAAACTGGAGGACGTCATGCTGAGTGAAAGAAGTCAATCACAAAATGCCAAATAGTATATAAGATCACTACTGTCAAAACTCTGGAAAAGGTTTACACATGAAGAAGAAATAATCTTTGATGGTTACTAGGGAGAAAGGGGGTGGGGCTGGAAAACACTAAACAGACAACAGATAAGTGGTAACTTTGGTGGAAGGCAAGACATTACAGCACAATTTGTCCAAGGTAAGGTCACGGAAGCTCCATACACACGACCAAGCTCTCTGAGGGACTGAATGGCTGCGCTGACAGCTGTGGGGGCCGTGGTCAACTAACATAACATAGCTAATACAGAAAATGTTCTACATTCTACTTTGGTGAGTAGTCTCTAGGGTCTTAAAAGCCTCTGAGTGTCCATCTAGGATATTCTAATTGTGTCGTCCCTTTAGGAGCAAGGAAGAATGAAGAAGAGACACAGGGGACAGATGGTCCAAAGGACTAATGGATCCCATCTCCAACAGCCTCTACTAGACTGAGTCCAGTACAACTAGTTAGTCCTGGCTACCACCACTGACTGCCCTGACAGAGATCACAACAGAAAGTCCTAGGCAGAGCAAGAGAAAAATACAGAATAAAATTCTAGGTCAAGAAGAAAGACCAGACTCACTAGCCTGACAGAGACTGACGGAACACTGACAATATAGCCCCCCAGACACCCTTTCAGCTCAGCTGTGAAATCAGTCCTGAGGTTCACCCTTCAGCCCAAAGTTGCACAGGCCCGTGAAACAGTGCGAGGCTAACGGGAATGCCAGCGCAGGGGTACGAACTGGAAGGCAGAAGGGGACAGAAAAGGAAATACGGAACTCAGGTTTGAGAAGGGAGAGTGTTGACCTGTTGTGGTTTGTTAGTCATTGTCATAAAACAATATATGTAATAACTGTTTAATGAGAAACTAGTTTGTTTTGTAAACCTTCATCTGAAGTACAGTAAAAAGCTAATGATAATAATAATTGGTTGAAAGAATGAAGAAGCCACCAAATGAATGGAGTATGCCCTTTTCTCACAGGGCCATGTGTGTTAAAAGGACTGAATGAGACAGGAAAACTCATTTTTCAAATGGCAATATATATATTGTATAAATTAAGAACAAAATAATAATAAATAAGAGCAAAATCGAGAATACCACTATCAAGAGATGGGGGACATTTCACCTCAAGAAATCCCCAGAGTTAATAATCACCTACTCTGGCCTCTAGGGTTGCCAAGAGTCAGATCCGACTCAACGGCACTTTGCTTGGAGTTGAAAGGAATTCTGATCACCCAGTGATTAAGCACTGGGCTGCTAACCAAAATGCTGGTGGTTCCAGCTTACCACCACTCTGTACACAAAAAGACTTGACAATCCGTGCCTGCAAAGATCATAGCCTAGAAAAGCCTCTGGGACAGTTATACTCTGTCCTATATGGTCATTATGAGTTAGGATGCACTCAACAGCACATAACAACTGAAAGTGTATCTCCGTGTCTGCTTTTAGGAAAAGGCTTAAATTCTATTTCACTAATGTATTATAGACTGTAAATTTCCACAGTACGCTCCATTATCACAGTGGTTTTGGTTATTATCAAAAAGTTCTTGTATGTAACATACCTTCAACTTTATGTAACTATGCCAAAAAATGTAACTGTATATAACCTATGGAGCTGGTTCTACTCTGTCACTTTGGGTCACTGTGAGTTGAAGTCAACTTGATGATACCTACCAACAACAGAAATTAACACATATTTCAAATGCATTTTTATACCTCTACTTCCAAATAAATTTTGAGGCCACTTTGATACTAGTAAGATATTTTTCAAACATCAGACAAAGCAGTTTAGTAAAGCATAAGAAAATTTACTGATGCAGAAATCTAACACTGTATCATCAATGTGAATTAATATGTAAATACAATTTAACATAACCTTAGTAATACTTCTTGTAGTTTTCTGGTAGACAAGACCAAAAAGGAAATACAGTGGGTTCTACAGGGCTTTTCAGACAGTATACAGGAAACATGAGTATTTATCAAGAAAAACAAACAAACAGTATTTCTGACCTTATATTACAGGAAGTAATCACATACTACTAAGAATTGCTTATGTGACTACATACAGAGGAGCAACTGATAACATACTCAGTAACCAAAACCAAACCCACTGCTGCTGAGTCGATTCTGGCTCATAGTGACCGTATAGGACAGAGTAGAACTGCCCTATAGAGTTTCCAGGGAGTGCCTGGCAGATTTGAACTGCTGGCCTTTTGGTTAACAGTTGTGGCACGTAACCACTAGGCCGCCAGGCTTTCCAACATAGTGGGTAGTACTTTTAGATACTATTTTGCAGAAGGTGCAAAAAGGTCTATGAATTGCCATTTCCTATATCAATCCTTGATAGATTCTAGGGGGACAATATTAAATTTTAGGGAAAGCATTTTAGTGAGCAGCCAACATAATACATCCATGTTGCCTTTGCAGTATATCTATGCTGCTGTGTTGCTTTTTGATGGGTGAACTTTGGAGAAAGGTAAAAATTATTAGAGAAAGAGGCAAGCAGAAGTCAACATGTACTTCTGAAATAAAATTTGTGCTAGTGAAACCCTAAATGAGGCAGAAAAAATTGTCTCTCTCTATGTCTCCTACCCACGTTTCCGCCCTGAGTTCCTAGGTTAAGTAGGACATTATTCTAAATCTAATTTTGGTTCAAACGATATTCTTAGAATTACTCACAAAATGCAACATCACCAGCAGAGTAAACTGATCTGCTAAATGAGGTTGTTTTTTTTTTCTTTATTTTCTTTGTGGCTTTGAAAAATGTCCCAAAGTATTTTAAAATAGTATGTCTTAAGCTGAATTTCCTGACCATAATTAGATAATACACCAGCCACTTTTTAACTGTCTTCATAGATTTTTTTTTAAAACAAGTATTTAAAAATGAAAGATAGTGCTGGCTTTTGGGGCTTTCTGTAATGTATGAGACCTTTCAGTTTCATAGCAGATAGCTGTTTACTGGCTCTCAAGCAGACATACTCCGTCTTGGTAACAAAAATTTGTGAAACCAAGGAGTTTCAGTATTACCTCTCCCTTGATTCAAGGCTCAAGTCAGTCTGTACTGTGCATCCCCTGATTGGCTCAGACACTGTCCAGCGACCCTATCAGAGTCAAGGAGGTGCAATGACATTTGCTGACTTCCGGAAGTAGACTTGTCTTTCCCACAGAACAGGAAATCAAGAAGCCTCGCGTGGAAAGGTTAGGGCGGCTGTTCCTGTCTCGCTTCCCTGCGCAGCCGAAGCCTAGAGGCTGTGCAGTGGAAGGCAGGGTAGAGAGATGGCAACTACCGAGCCTGGAAAGGCAGCGTAGAGGGATGGCAGCCATTGAGCCTTGAATTCAGCCGTGTTTAGCGAGATATCTTTTTTTAGTCTAGAGTGGGTTCAGCTTTCAGTTGTCTGCAGCCAAACATCCTAACTGTAAGATATTCCAGTTTGGAAGGTGGGACTACTTAGGTTTAGCCGAGATTAGACAGTACTCATATGCAAATTAAAAAGGGATACCATACAGTCAAATTCTAAAGCAGTCAAGTTAAACTTTTTGTCTCTTAGAATGTTGTTTGCGCATTCTTATTCTGCCAGCACAGTAAGGTTTAGGTTGGAAAATGGTCCAAAGATTGGTGTATGTACCGAGAAAACAGTGGAAGGAAACCAGTAGAATTGATCAATGAATGCCAGTGTGATTCTGACACTAATTTCACTACCTTACGAAACTAGAAAAAGAATAAAGCCGTGTTTAATGGTCAGCTTGTGTTGATTTTTCCTCATATAAAAGACTGAGAAACGAAGCTCCAAAGTAATAGAGGTTTTTGTTTTGTTTTGTTTTTGTTATTGTGCTTTAGATTAAGGCTTACAGAGAAAATTAGTTTCTTGTTGAGCAATTAACACACATATTGTTTGGGGACATTAGCTCCACAATATGTTAAAAACTCTCCAATTCTTGACCTTGTTCCCCATTACCAGCTTTCTTGTACCCCTTGCCTTCTCCATATTGCTCTGTGCTGGTGTGCCCATTTAGTCTCATTTTATGGGCCTGTCTATATTTGGCTTTCAATGGCTTCACATGCGGGAGAAAGTTGGAGAATGAATAATGAAGAATTGATGCCTTCGAATTGTAGTGTTGGAGAGTAATACTATGTCATGGACTGCCAAAAGAATGAACAAATCTGTCTTGGAAGAATTAGCCAGAATGGTCCTTAGAAACAAGAATGGTGAGACTATGTCTCACATGATTTGAACATATACATCAGTCCCTAAGGCAACAAACTTAGTGAAGCAGAGGTTCAGTAAAATGGTTACAAACTCTCAACAGGAGAGACTGACACGGTGGCTGCAATAAAGGGTTTAAGCAATAACAATAGATTGAGACAATAGTACAGGACTCAACAGTGTTTTGTTTTGTTGTACATAGAGTTGCCGTGAGTCAGAACTGACTCAACAGCACCTAAGAACAACAGTCTTTGGCTAAACGGTGAACCTCAGAAATGACTTTAGTACTGAGTTAAAAGGGTATCCAGAGATCATACTCTCGGGTTTCTCCAGCCTCTGTCAAACCAGTAAGTCTGGTCTTTTGGTGTAAAATTTTGTTCTACATTTTTCTCCAGCTCTGTCTGGATACCACTATTGTGGTCCTTGTCAGAGCAGTCAGAGGTAGTGACTGGACACCATCTAGTTGTACTAGACTCACTTTGCAGGGAGCTGTGGTCAAGTCCTACCGTTTTGAAGGAAGAGGAAACAAACCGATGTATTTGTAATTTGGAGTTGCTATGTAGTTAACTTTTGCATAAAAGATTGATGACATACATGGAATTCACTGCTGTAAATTACACCCAAAGTATTAATGAGAGTAAATATTTGATAAGAATTGAGACTTACCACTCAGGATTATTTCTAAAGGATTCTATAAGCAAACGATTGTCTCTTACGTCTCTATTACTCTTGTGACAGAGTAGATATCATCATCCAAATATGAATATTTGTTTAAATAAATTACGGAACAAAGAAAGTCCTTGGAACTATAAAGTGTGGAGAGGTTGTTGTAAGCCTACAAAGCTGAGTAAAATAGCCCAGTTGGTCAAGATTGGAAGGTGTGCTTTCGTGATGTTCTCGTGAAAACTACACTCGTAGTGACACTGGGTACAGCAGAACAAAAACAATTCCTGGTCCTCTGCCATCCACACAATTATTGCTATGTTTGAGCTCTTTTTTTGTGACCACTGAGTCAATGCATCTTATTGAAGGTTGACTTTTTTTTGCCAGCATTCTACTTAACCAAGCACAGTGTCCTTCTCCGGGAACTGGTCTTTCCTGATAACATGTTCAAAGTACATGAGAGGAAGTCTTGCCATTCTCAATTCCAAAGATCACTCTTGCTGTACTTCTTCCAAGATAGGCTTATTCATTCTTCTCGAAGTCCACATATATTCAATACTCTTCATCAACATTGTAATTCAGAGATAGCAGTTTTTCTTCACTTTTCCTTGTGTTATTGTCCAGCTTTCCCATGTGTATAAAGCAACTGCAAACATCATGGCTTGAGTCAGACGCGTCTTACAGGGCCTGACAATTAAGTTTGTCAACTTGCCACCATGAGCTTACATTGGCAACACTAGACAAACAACTCGGTGAGGTTTCACAACCTTGGTGTATCAGTGTCTCACAGGTTTGTTCGTGTCATATAGCAGTGCCGTGCTCAGTGGTGTTCATTATTGTTGCATGTTTTTGTGTGCCACCATAAGAATGTTAGAGCTTGAATAGCAGCAATGAACAAACATTAAATTTCTTGTTAAACTTGGCAAGAGTGAAAGTGAAATCAGGAACATGTTAGTCCAAGTCTATGGGGATAATCCCATGAAGAAAACGGCAGTGCACACATGTATTAAACATTTTTCTGAGTGGAGAGAAAGTGTCACTGATGAAGAGAGATCAGGGCAGCCAGTAACAAGCAGAACTGAAGAAAACATTGCAAAAAATTCATTAAATTGTGTGTCAAAATCATCAGCTGACTGTGAGAAGCATGGCAGATCCAGTAAGCATCGATCGAGACAAAGTAAGGAAAACCTTAACTGAAAATCTTGGCATGAGAAAGGTGTGAGCAAAAAGGAACTCAACAATGAACAAAAGCAAAGGAGAGTTCAAGTTTGCCAAGACCTTTTGGAGAGGCAAGACAGTGTTTTGGATCATGTTATCACTGGTGATGACACATGGGGGTACCAACATGACTCTGAAAGAAAGCATCAGAGTCCACAGTGGAAGTCAGCCAAGTCTCCATGACCAAAAAACACTTCTGTCAGTCCAAATCAAGAGTCAAAATGATGTTGATAAGCTTTTTTTTTTTTTTTTTTTTTTTTTTGGTATCAGAAGTATTGCTCATTATGAATTTGTACCAACTGGGCAAACAGTTAACCACATTTACTATTTGGAAGTGCTGAAAAGGCTGCATGAAAAAGTTGGGCAAAAATGACCTGAACTTTCACCGACGACTCCGAGTTCTTGCATCACGACAATGCACCACCTCACATGGCCCTGTCTGTGAGGGAGTTTTTGGCCAGTAAACGAATAACTGTATTGGAACATCCTCCCTACTCACCTGATCCAGACCCAATGACTTTTTTCTTTACCTGAAGATAAAGGAAATATTGAAAGGAAGATGTTTTGTTGACATTCAGGACATCAAAGGTAATATGAAAACAGGTTTGATGGTCATTTCAGAAAAAGAGTTCTGAAATTGCTCTGAAGGGTGGACTAGCTTCCCTAGGAGAGTAATTTGAATGTGACCATAGTGATATTCCGCAATGAGATATATAGCACTTTTTCTATGATGAGTTCACGGAGTTAATTGTCAGACCTTGTAGTTCTCAGTGTGACATCTTTGATTTTTAGCACTTCATATAGTGGTCTTTTGCAGCAGATTTGTTATTTGATTTTTGGACTGCTGCTTCCATGGGCATTGATTATAGATCCAAATAAAATGAAATCCTTGACAACTTCAATCTTTTCTCCATTTATCTGATGTTGCTTATTTATCTGAGTTGTGAGAATTTTTGTTTTCCTTATGTAGAGGTGTAATCCGTACTGAAGGCTGTGGTCACTGATCTTCATCAGTAAGTGCTTCAAGTCCTTGTCACTTTCAGCAAGCAAGGTTGTGTCATCTGCATATTGCAAGTTGCTAATGAGTTTTCCTCCAATCCTAATGCTATGTTCTTCTCTGTATAGTCCAGTTTCTTGGTTATTTGCTCAACATACAGAATGACTAAGTGTAAAACTGTGTTACTCTGGTGTAAACCTTTCCTGATTTTAAACCTCATGGTATCCGCCGTTCGCTTTGAACAAGCGCCTCTTGACATACATACAGGTTCCTCATGAGAACAGTCAAGTGCGCTGGAATTCTCATTCTTTTTACATTGTTATTCATAATTTGTTATTATCTACACAATCAGTTGTCTTTGCATCATCAATAAAACATAGATAAACATCTTTCTGACCTTCTCTGCTTTCAGCTAAGAACCGTTAGACCTCAGCAGTGATAATCCTTGTTCCATGTCCTTCTCTGAAACTGGCTTGAATTTCTGATGGTTTCATGTTGATGTAGTGATGCAACTGCTTCTGAGTTGCCTTCAGCAACATTTTACAGTCTAGAAAATCCTATGAGGCTGTCCTACTCCATCCTATAGGACTGCCATGTGTCACAGTTGACCTGACACACATAACAACAACAATAGTTCTTGCAGAATGTAAAAAGTTATTCTAGAGTAGGCCATCAAGCATTTCTTCTGTGAGAACTTTTAATTGTAAACCTTCCCTCAGCTGTTTAACATGTATCTGTTGAACAGTGGTGTTATGCAACCACAAAGCATCTTGATTTGGAAATGTATAGTGACAGTATTATCAATTGAAAATATTATTTAATCATTCAGAAGTATATTTTATGAGGAAACTGAATGTCCTGCATTTCAGCCATATTGTTAATAAAGTTTCTCAACAAGTTCACTAGCAGGGAGATAGAATTTATTTTTTCAGTAACAAGTTTATGGCCTGCAGTGCTCATTTAACAGTCAATGCATACCTTCTTTTCTTTTATCTTTTATTCTCGGGCCCCTGATGCCAAGGACAAAGTGAATAACAGAGTCAAATTAGCCAATTGTGCATAAACCTAGAGGAAAGAGTTCTCTCTATTTTTAGAAAAATAATTTAATTCTATATCTGTGTTTGAAGAACTGTCATATATAGACTTTTGCTGGGAAAATGGTCTAAAAATATAGAAGTGTTCCCCATGGTTTTGACTGTATTCATCCTGAAACATTTCAATTTCATCACAGAAACATTTCGGTCTTTTGAAAACAGAAAAAAAATCAGTTATCAGGGTTTCAATTTTCTCCAGGCAATTGTCACCATTTCAGCTTGCCCAAGAGACAAATGGCCTATAATTTTGTTATGCTGAAGAATTCGGCAAGCCAGCTTAATGGTCTTACTAAAAGTAAAGAAATCCCTTTGGTGGTACAAGCAAGAAGTTACGTTTGAATTCTTTGGATCTGCTTTGGAGCACCCTTTGTTCCTGAAGAGATCTGCGGGGATTTTCTTGGGAAGAAAAGGTGTGTGAATATTTTTAGAACTCAGAAAGATATCTCCTCCATACTTCCTGCTTCACTGAAATCTTTGCCAAGTGTGACTCATCTTCCATCAACCAAGCATCTCCCTCACCATCTTTGTCTTCAGAAAATCAGGAATAAAAGTCATGTTATAGTTCTTTTACTGCTGTGATGATGACTTCTGTCTCCAAAGAAAAATATTTGTATTGATTTCATAATCTTAGAGGCGATAACATACAGGTAAGGCCGTTACTTAGAAAGAGACTCTCAAAAAGTTTCTTTCTTTCTTTTCAGGGCACATAGGGTTGGGGTATAGCTGGATGGTGACTAGAATGATCTGAAAACATGAGTTATTATAAAGAACCAGAGTCAGGCAATGTGAAATCCTTGAACACCGGTGTCTATAAAGAGAAATTGTATCAAATGGCAGAGGAAAATGAGTAAATTTAGTGTACACAAATACTCTTAATGGGAAATTCTATTAGCTTGTTTCCAAACAGAGGCCAATAAAGTAATAGTCTCTAAAAGGCAGGCCATTAGCTCTACAGGCATTTAGACCTTGTGATAACAAAGCCCTAGCAAGCTGTTTGTGGGAAATCCCACTGTAGGGAGGAGGTGAAGAAACAAGTACACATACTTCTTCCTTCCCATTGTCTCTGATTTTCACTCCATCTGCACAGGCAGTGGTGGTGTAATGGTTAAGTGCTATGTCTGGTAACCAAAAGGTCTGCAGTTCAAATCTGCTAGGTGCTCCCTGGAAACTCTATGGAGCGGTTCTACTCCGTCCTGTAGGGATGCTGTGAGCTCAATTTTATGGCAGTAGGTATTTTTTCCTTTCTTACCAATTCGAATATAAATTCTTTTTGGCCAGAAAACTGGCCACTGAGCATCGAAGCTTCCTTTTGTTGGTGGTCTCTCAGGTTCTCCACTCATCAGCTGAGATTCTGCTACACAAATAGTTATACTTTTAAAATGTGATAAATAATTGCTAATGGTGTGATGCTATCCTAAGACAGAGGTCCTTAGGCTGTGGAAAATTCCACTGTCCAAGTGGCTTGCTTGGCCTGTCTCGTCCCCCTCCCACAGCATAGTTTTACATTAACATCCAGTTTCCCCTTTCCTTAACTGCTGCCCATAACTAGAGGAAATCGGTGAAAACCAGTTTGGGTGCCATGTTGACATTCTGGGTAAATGTTTAGCTCGTGAAATACCTCAGGCAAGCAACTTCCTGCTGCTGGGTGAAGCTGAACTGCCCTCTCCTCAACATGCCAATGTATGAGACTAACAAGGCCTGACAATGAAGCTCATGAACACATCCTAGAAAAAGTGCTACATACCTCATTGCTGAATATCACTATGGTCACCTCTGAAGTACTCCGCTTGAGAAGTTATGCACCGACGCCAGCGCCTAGTCCAATCTTTAAAGCTATTTTGGAACCCTTTTTCTGGAAGGCCATCAGAGTTGTAGTCGTATTAGCATAGATTGCCTGAATGTCGTCAAAATGTCTTCCTTTCAATATTTCCTTTATCTTCGGGTAAAGAAAGAATCACTGGGGGCCAGATCAGGTGAGTAGGGAGGGTATTCTAGTACAGTTATTTATTTACTGACTAAAAACTCCTTCACAGACAACAATACAACTGAGTTGACAAACTTGCCACTGTGTCCAGCAGCTATTTCAGAAAGAGTTCCAAAATTGCTTTGAAGGGTGGACTAGGTGCTGGCATTGGTGCATAGCTTCCCAAGGGGTGTACTTTGAAGGTGACTGTAGTGATATTCAGCAGTGAGGTATATAGCACTGCAGAACAATTAATTTCCTGGACTAAATTGTTACTCCACGTACGTAAACCTAATTGCACATGCATAGTATGGTTAACAATGTTGTTGATTTAACTTGCATGAACTTCCTGCTTGTAAACCCTATAAAAGTAACCTGCCGTCTCACACTTGCTGAGTACTGTTGGCACCAGCAGCCCCCAGTAGTCCCTTCCTTGTGCAATGAAATGGAAGATCCTTCTTGATCTTCCACTTTGGTATCTTGTTTATTGGCTGAGATGTAAGTAAGTAAAACATAGGGTTTCCACCCAGTAATAACCTTAGTCTTCAAGATCTTATAATACCTCATTTACATAAGAGGCAAATCTATTAAGTTGGAATTCAAATCCTGAACTGAATACTTCACTAGAAAGAAAGAACGCATAGGTTTAAATTCAAGTAAAATTGGGTATGAATTCTGGCTTAGATTCCCTGTTTCTGTCCCAGAGCCTTCATCCAATCTATCCTGTAACTTCCTTTATCCTTGCAGAAGGATTATTTTACGTTCCACCCTGAGACCTTTCTCTGACAGTCTCAGTTTCACTTCATCATCGTCTAAATGAGACATTACACGGCATTTCCTACTCATCAGAAGTGATGCTTTGGCTTTAGATGGAAATGTATCACTCCGTGACTTAATTGTGCATAAAATAGATCTTCTAAATTTTCTTCATAACCACATTCAATCTGTGTCGTAAATTCTAGTTGTATCTGGCAATGGAATATTTAATTTTGTCAATTCAAGGTAAACTTAATCAAGTCAGGAGTTTTAAAACATTATTTCAGAGTAAACTCATTCAATTTAGGTTTCTTCCCCTAAATTAAAAATCTCCCCAGGTGGTGTCTAATTTTAGAAAAATGTCCTTGATTATGTAACCCCAGGTTACACACAGTTTTCTTCTTCTGAGAATGGAAGTAACAAGGTATAAGATGTTATACTATGACTAGAAATTTGCAAAGGAGACAGACTGTGTTACAGGATATAAGCCAGATTGCTGGAAATGTTGTATTTTCAACAGTTAAGTGCCAAAACTGTATAGCATGGAGACTCATTAGTTCAAGGAAGACCATGAAACTGTGCCAGAAGACACTAATGTGAATTTGGAAAGGAAAGATGGGTAGGTTTCTGCCACTGGATTAAAAGAGACCATAGTACATCATGGGTTTTGGTGGTTTTCTTGCAATTGAAGCTATTATAGAATCAGAGTTGTGTTTGGAAATTCTTTTATATTAGAAATTTCACATCTTATTTGCTCTAAGATGATGCTAGAATGGACAATTTTGAAATATCAAGAATCCTCTCAAAGTGACCACACTCATTTCTAAATTATCGTTGGTAAAAGTAGCCATTTTGTGAGATGGGTGCAAGAATTCGGGTTAAAATGATAATACAAAACAGAAACTAGTATCCAGCCTGTGGAAATACAAGCATGGGCTGACACAAATACGGTGGACTACCTCATAGATGCAAAGAAAGATGAATTCCTGAAACATCTTGCAACATGGATGAACCTGGAGGACATTATGTTAAGCAAAATAAGTCAATCACCAAAATTGTATGAGCTCACTTTTATAAAATTGCAAGAATAGGTGTATATAAAGAGACCGATATTCATTGGTGATTATCAGTGACGGGGTGCACAGAGGGGCAATCAGTGACTATTTATGATGATGGGAAAGGTAGCACTGAATGTGGATGAAATATGCACAACTTGACCAACATAACTGATGTCACTAAGCTGTACATACAAAAAAGAATATTTTAGGAAATATTATGTTATATATGGAAACCCCAGTGGTGAAGTGGTATGTTTGCTAACCAAAATGTCAGCAGTTCAAATTCACCAGATGCTCCTTGGAAACTCCATGGGGCAGTTCTATGCATCTAGTCAAAATTGACTAGATGGCAGTGGGTAGGTTATATACAAGTTTATTGTAGCAAGATTAAGTTTATATATAACCCACTGCTGTTGAGTTTATTCTGACTCATAGTGACCCTATAGGACAGAGTAGAACTGCCACATAGAGTTTCCAAGGGGTACCTGGTAGATTTCAACTGCCAACCTTTTGGTTAGCAGCCATAGCAATTATCCATTACACTATCAGTGTTTCCATGTACACACACACACACACACACACACACATGCACATACATTAGGCCCACAAATATTGATACTTTTTAGATAAAACCAATCATCTCTCAGAATTAGTTTTCTTGCTTTGAAGACTTAGGGTCTTACTCTCATGGGTCAACTTAGTCAACTGGCATAATATGGATCATAAAGTTTATACCATAAATCCTAGATCAATGATAGTATCTGTAGTCTTAAAAGCTTATTAGTGGCTGTCTAAAATACAGCACTTGGTCTCTAATAATCTGGAACAAAAGAGAAAGAAGGAAACCCAAGACTCAGAGAAGGAGCAGGTCTATGGGACTACTTGTCTTCATGAACCGTGGACTCTTCTACTCTAAAACCAGAAGAATTAGATGGTGCCTGGCTGTTCAGGGCCACAAGAGATGGATCTTGATAGAAAGAGAAAAAAAATATGGAACAGAACTTCAAATTCTCAAAAAAATCCAGACTTACAAATCTATTGAGGGTGGAAGTATTCCTGAGATACACTTTAAACCTTGAACTGAAACTATCCCCTAAAGTCATCTTTTAGTGAAATGGCACATCATTTCAAGTCATTTATTTGAGATCAAATGCCCACCAATTACACTGAAACATAAATGACAAGGTTGGGGAACAGTGACGGTAGTTTAACGGGAATGGAACAATGAGAACAGAAATAATGAGAATGTTGACACAAGGTGAAGAATGTAACCAATGCCACTGAACAATATGTGTAGAAATTGTTGAATGACAATCTGTTTTGCTGTGTATACTTTCACACACAAAAAATACAATATATTAAAAAAAAAAGAAAGAACCTGATATCTTCTGTAGCTGAACTTGATAAAAATTGATTCTTGGCAATATAAAATCCACTATAGGTCCTCACAACTTTTAAGAGCAATTCCATGTGACTCAGCAATCTAGGCACAATCCTGTACCATGTACCCTCTGGATCACATAGCCTCCTTGGTCAAAGGATGGGCAAAGACAGAGGCTATTATTCTGGAAGTGATGCATACTATGCTTGGTTATATTTTATTGGATAGAAAGGCTCCACCCAGCTATAAGAGGCTGTCCAATTGAGTTTTCTGTGACTCTGATAGTGAAGGAAGACAGGATAGCAGAGAACAATAAGTACTTGTCTTGCCTACACAACTGTTACATACACTGCCCTGTGTCTGACTTACCCCTGGATTTGGCTTGGCTAATGTCCACTAATCTTTCCATCTTCAGGTTGATTGCCTTTTGCTTCACATTTATCTCTTAGCCTTTAGACTGGAAACCCTGAGTTACTTACTCTGGCTTGTTTCCCCAGTCCTTAACACACATGGCAGCTGATATGTAGTTAAACATATTTGCAAATGAATAACTTCTTCAGATAACAACAGAAGGCATCTGGAAATTTCCTTCTTGGTCTTGGCAGTTGAAATTGATTCGATGGTACTGGGTTTGTTTGTTTTTTTTTTTTGGTTGGTCTTGTCTGTTAATTTCTGCTTTGCTGGCTATAATCTTTGGCTAGCTATTTGATGCCAATTCAAGTGACCGTAGAGGACAGAGTAGAACTGCCGCTTAGGATTTCTAATGCAGTATTCTTAATGCGAGCAGATAGCCAGGTCATCCATGGATTTGAATTGATGACATTTCACTTATTGGCTGAATGCTTAACCATTATTCCACCAGTGGTCTTTAGATAGAAAGATTATCAGGGAGAAAGAAGCCTTAATCCTAGTGTTCAGATGTCACTGCATTGTTTTGTCATATTTATTTTCAGACTTTTATCAAGATGTATGTCTTTGTATAGCTGAGGTCCGATAGTCAATAGGTTTTTACTTGGAATTTCTTTACATTTTGTGACAGAAAGTCCACTTGTCCTTTGAAACACCATTTTAAATGGCATCATCTTTCCCTTTTCTGCTTTGTACTGTAATATACTGAACTATTCCCTTAATAGTGGATATTTAGATTGTTCTCTAAAGTTTTTTACTACATAAAAGATAACAATAAACATCATAATGCACAAATCTTTCTATTTTGGACTATTTTCTTAGGATAGGTTCATAGAAGAGAAACATATAAATTAAAAAGCATGTGCATTTATAGAGTCATGTTACAGCTTTTAAAATAGTCAATAATTTGAAACAAACACTTAGAAATCATCCAACATGCTTGATATTTTCCCAGTCAGAAATATGGAATATGAGATCTAGGGGGTTCCAAATGCTTAGTGTTTTATGCATCAGTCAAAAGAATATTAAAAAGTAACCTCTATACTTTCCATACTAACTTCTGTAGATGAGACTATATTAACACGCCCAGCATTTCCACACTGCCTGGTATAGCAGGCTCTTAACATTCATGAGACATATAGCTGAACTCATCTGGAACACTTCAAGTCGCAAAACTGCTTTAATATGTACTTTCCCCCCACAAATTTCCATATTTTCATTGGCCGAAACACTGACTAAAGCAGTTTCATCAATCACTTTTTCTCAATTCCATATTGAATAAATATGGCAGAATCACTCATATAAGAGTCTAGTCACTGCCAAGTTCAACAGTTTACTCTTTAATTTATTTGAAACTTAGATTTTCTGACGAATGACCATCACTGTCTTGGCCATCTTTACTTTCTCTTCATGTTTTCCAACCTCAGCAGATGGCTTACTTCAGGGATCCAGACTGAACAAAGAAACAAAGACGTTAGTACTCATTGTTAAGTTTTTCCTGCTAAAAAGGGAACCACAGAACCCAGACATAATGCAGTTATTGGGCATTCCAAGAACTGAGGCACCAGCTGAGTGACTATGTCAGGTGCCAGCCCAAATCCGCAAACCCAGATGACGATCTACTGTTTACGTCAAAGGCTTTCAAGGATTAGAGGTGAATGAGTGCTTAACCGTGAACATTAAAGTCACAAATTCCATGACTCTACTGTGATTTTTCAAAGCACGTTAATAAGTAGGACAGTTATAATTATCCCCTTTGTACAGAAGAGGAAGCTAAAGCCAGTGAGTAGGCAATTGTCTTGGCCAAGGTCGTATAATCCATAAATGGAGCTGCCAGGATGAGACTCAGGTTCAGGAATAGAAGGCATTAGAAACTGAATCTTCATTACATACAAAAGCAGATGGAAGTGAGCTGAGTAAGACATTATTCCTGGGAATCAATGAGATGTAAATATAAGTGGAAACAAGAGTAGACAAGAGAATTGGAAATCAAATCATCCTGTAGAATAATCGTGACAGAATAATGACTGCTCAAGAGATGACCTCAATTCTCTCATGAAGGGAAGAGACAACAAACTGATATTTTTGCCATACGCTGGCTGAAGACATGTGGAGGAAAAGAGCACCCTGATTTGAATTGAAAGGCACATTGCAGGAGATGACAGCACAATTTCATTGCCCATCAGTTTTCCCCCACCACCTTCCCCCCCACCAGAGACCTGCCAGTGTAGACATCCAAATAAGTACATCTCAGTTAAGAGTAAAATGTTATACTATAAAGCCAAGTAGGAAAGGAAAGGAGTTTCTAATAGAATCTAGCCTTTAATCTTGTGAAGGAATTGTGTAATTGTAAGTAGCACTCCAGATAGACATTGAAGATATCTATTATCTAGAAGGTAATGCACAAATTTGTCTCTTCAAATGCAGCTATGATTAATTGGACAAACTTCTCTCTGTCTTCTAATTCAAGGTTTATATTCAAATGCATCATTTCTGAGTGAAATATGCAATAATACCTATTCTACTTGGTTAAGCTTGACTGACTTTTGAGTCCAAAACTAATTGTGCTGCCAGAAATAAAAATATTAATTCCCTTATTGCTAACATAAATCATAGCTCTCTATGTCCACTTTAAGAGACAGAATGAGTACTCTACATGAAAACTAAGAGTGTATAGGGCTTCAATGAAGTAAGAAGACTTCAGTTTTAATCCTGGGTGAAACATGTAGGCTCTCAGTTCCTCCATTTGTGAAGGGGGGATACAAATATGTTTTCCTACCTCCCAGAATGACATGTGGATCAAATAAGGCAAAGTTTAAGGGCAATCAACATTACACTGATGTAAAATAGGACTTTGGTGCTATAGTGGTTAAGAGCTCAGCTGCTAACCAGATGGTTAGCAGTCTGAATCTACTAGCTACTCCTTAGAAATCCTATGGGCAGTTCTACTCTGCACTGTAGGGTCACTATGAGTTGGAATTGATTCATTGTCAATGGTTTTTTTTTTTTAATTAGACATACTGTTACAGATACTGCTAAAACCATTATTAACTACATAAAAGCCTTCTTTCTCCACAGATTACTTTTGAAGTGGTCTACTTTGGTTGTTGGGAGAGGATGAGAGAAGCTAAATTGTGCTACATAGAAAAGGGCAGACTCTTTTTTCTAAGAACTCCCCCAAAGCAAAGCAGAGTTCCTAGTAGGATCTTGGGTGTTTGCTTGGAGACTGACTTTTCTATTTTTTGATGTGAAAAGTGGGAGAAGGTAAAGCAGGGCAATAAATGAGACGAAGATTCCATTTGTTGCTACGCCAATACCAACTCACGGCAATTCCATGTGTTGCAGGGTAGAACTGTGCTCCACAGGGTTTTCAAGACAGATTACCAGGCCTGTTTTCCAAAACATCACTGGGTGGGCTCAGATCACCAGCCTCTCAATTAATATAATACCCACTGACGTCGAGTTTGGTCTGACTCACAGTGACCCTATAGGTCAGAGAAGAACTGTCCAGTAGAGTTTCCAAGGAGCACCTGGCAGATTTGAACTACTGATCTTTTGGTTAGCAGACGTAGCACTTAACCCACTATGCCATCAGGACTTCCTCTCAATTAATAGTCAGTACTCAGTCATTTGCAGTTCCCAGGAATTCCTAGAACCAAGACAGCAATGGTAAATGAGGTTTGCCTCTAAACATGTTTTTTTATGGTCTATTCCAGCTCAAATGTATCTCTTCCTATTTAATTTGCAATGAATATCTGAGTTACCTACTATGCACTGATTTTGAATTTCTTTTAATCTTTCTCACCTGAGCACACTCCTGAGCTGTAGGAAGATGGCTGCTTAGGTTATATGTCCTTGTCTTAGCTGTCTAATGCTGCTGTAACGTACAGCGGGTGGCTTTGCCGAACAGAAATTTATCCTCTCAGTTTACAAGGCCCAAAGTCTGAATTCAAGGTGTCAGCTCTAGGGGAAGGCTTTCTCTTGGTCACATCTGGAGGAAGTTCCTTTTCATCAATCTTATCCTAGTCTAGGAGCTTTCAGTGCAGGTATCCCAAATCCGAAGGACACATTTCCCTGCTAGTTCTTTAGTCTTGGTAGCAAGAGGTCCTCCTGTCTCATTGCTCTCGTCTCGCTTTTATATCTCAAACATTGACTTCTGCAAGATACAGCCTAATATTGTAGATTGACTCCTGCCTCAGTATATGACTGTCTGTAACCCTGCTTTGTTAACATCAGGGGGTGTGATTTACAGCTGATGAAATGATGGACAGTCACACAATACTGGGAGTAATTGTCTATAGGCAAGTTAACACACATTTTGGGGGGACACAGTTCAATCCATACAGTCTGCACTAAAACTATTAGTTCCTTAAGAGCAGGGCCATACTTGACACTTCTATTCTGTCCTCTCCAAAGCGAAGCTGAATGCTAGGAACATTTAAAGAGCTTTAAGTATCACTGACTTTTTCTTAAGGGTTACTTAATATTATCAGAGTTTTTTGATTTTTAAAAAGTACTATGCTGCCAGGGAAGTAGATATAGGAAATGTACCGAGGAGTGCCTGTGGAAGCAATGTCTTTAGGAGGAAGCCCAAGGAGCAGATGGGGCAGAAGGAGAAGACTGGCTGAGATACAGCCTCAGTGATGCTCTGAGTCCAGAAAATGGGAAGAAACTAGGATGGCCTTTCAAAGTCTGCCAAGTTGGTGCAAGGAGGTCAGGCCTTTATCTCAGACAATGAGCAATCATTGTAGGTAAGCTGCCTTGAGATGCAGGTGTGATACTGGGGACAAGACAATTCCAAGACAGAGCTGACATCTGAAAGCTGTCAGCAGCACTGTCAGCAACTGAGAGAACAAGGTTCAGTCCTGAGGGAAGGTCTGGGCCCCACTTGACAGCGTCGATTCCGAAAACCAAACCCATTTCTCCTAAGTCGATTCTGACTCACAGGAACTCAATAGGACAGAGTAGAACTGCCTCCTAGAGTTTCCAAGGAGTGCTGGGTGGATTTGAACTGCCGAGCTGATGGCTACCAGCTGAGCTCTTGGCCATTATGCCACCAGAGCTCCTCAGTTTCTGTTACTCACTGTACTGTTGGTGCGAGAAGGTGCTGGAAGCCTTATCTGAGGAGAAAAAGTGGAATTTTCATTTTGCTACTTTATATTCATTATGGTGTTAAGTGAGAAGATCATTTATTAGTTAATTATTAGTGTAAGGATAAAGTAGAAGCTCCTCCCAAACATGTTTCGATGAAACATACACACGCCAACAAAACAAAACAAAGCATGGAGATGAAATTTGTGTTAGTATCTGTACGGGTTAGCATGGTTTTGTTTCATGTGATTAAACCCAACTCAAACTTAGCTCTTGAACAGAAGAAATATTCTTGTCTCAGGCAGTCACTGTATCCAGCCAAGGCGAAGTTGTAATGACATCTGAGGGACTCAGACGGTAACAGGTAACTTTGTCGACTCTGCTTCTCTCCTCATGTTTTTCGTTGTCTCAGACTAGTATCGTCCACACGGCTGGGAATACTGCCAACAGCGCATCTCAGCTTCGGTTTTACCACTAAAGGTAAACTGGTTACTCCCCAGTTGACTCTAACTCAGAGTAGAGCTGTACTCCACAGGATTTTCAATGGCTGATGTTTTTTTTTTCTTTTTTGAAATAGATATCCAGGCCTTTCTTCTGAGGCATCTCTGGTAGACTCCAATCTTTCAGTTACCAGCCAAATGCATCAACTATTTTGCCCTGTCCAGGGATTAGAATTTGATCTCTCTGTTGT
Organism: Heterohyrax brucei; assembly: GCA_028571685.1. Classification (NCBI taxonomy): domain Eukaryota; kingdom Metazoa; phylum Chordata; class Mammalia; order Hyracoidea; family Procaviidae; genus Heterohyrax; species Heterohyrax brucei. The sequence goes on from CM053144.1 coordinate 163,751,008, forward strand.
CAGCTTCAAAAATCCCAAGGAAAGATTTTTATCTGATCAAGTGTTATCGTTGGCGACAACTTGGGGTGTAAGGCACGATGACTGGCTTAGCTCGTCCAGGCCCTGACCAATCACTGTGGTTAGGGCAGCAGGATCACCTGAGACCATGGAAGTTCTCACATGGAGGTACACAACGGGAGTGAAGAAGGGTACTTTGTGGGGAGGGTGGGGCAGACGAGGAGAGCACAGGACAAAGGATGTCCATCACCACGGATTGGATTACTCTTACTCCCTCCTGTTTGAATCTCACCAGACTGATTTTATGTTCTTTTTGGTTTTGGCAACAGACTAGTGCTTTTTGTCATGGAAATAGACCAAATAGCTATCAGTAATTTGTTCATAAATATTAGGTTCTGTTCATTTTGCACTGAGATTAATTACCTGTCACCATGTACATGATTTTCTTGGTTCAGAGAAATTGTTTATTAATCATATTAACAAGGGGAGTTTTGAAGGGCTTGAAATGAAGACATAATGATTATATACCTCTTTCTAAGAGAATATTTATTTATATTAACAAGTGCCACTTTATAGAAGACACTTCAACCTTTACCAAATAAACATGCCCTGAGTGATTTATAGCATAATTTTTTTAGCTATACATCTTTATTACATGAAGTAGACATACCTGAAAATGAGAAAGCTTTAAAAAGAATTCTTTTCCAGCTAAAAATTTATACCTTAAAATACTAATTTCAAAAAGGGTTAGCTTCACTTTTACCTCTACTTTTTTTTTTTTTGTTAAACTTCTTCCAGTTGCCTCTCCATTATCTATCCTGTCTCCAGGTGATTAGCTAAGTAAATTTTGGTAATTTTATCCCATGGCAAATTCATTTCCAGTGCTTGGTTCGGAAATGGGTATGTGACTACAATAAATGAGGAAAGAGATCCTCCTGTGAAAAGTTTTCTCCTCTTAAAAAAGAAAAAGGCATAGAAAGAGAGTTTTTCTTCTGGCCATTGCTGGGTCTGCATGTCAGATGAGTTCTGCTAATGCTACCTGGCTCCCAGTCCAAAGGACCAACACTGAGGACAGCCCAGTGGAAAAATGAGAAGAATCTGAACCTTTGATGCTATCATTAAATTAATGACTTGAGCAGCCCTGGACCCTGCCCTTCTATATAGGCTTATGAAAGAGAAAGACCTCTCCTTAGCGTTTAAGCCCAAATAAGGGTTTCTGTTACTTGCAGCTGAAAATGTCTTGATTGCTATAATTGCGAAGGAGAGAAGAGGAGCCTATTATTGAATAATTGAAGTTATGTGTGATAAATAGAGGCATTTCTAATGTATGGGGGTACCACAAAGTAGGGAATCATATGAGAATGTGTCTCAGAGAAGAAGGTATGTAAGGTGGCTACTGTAGGTAATAAAGATGAGGAGGACCTTCCAGGCAGAGGGAACAGCATATGAAAAATCATAGAGTGAAGCAGTGGATGTTCTCAGAATTACTCAGGTTAGGGCAAATAGAGAGTTTTGTAAAGACACAAGGAGCCCTAGTGGCACAATGGCTAAGTGCTTTGTTAATTAGATAGTAGGTAAGAATTACATGAAGTGAAGGGAGGGACAACACATAAGTAGACACAGTGGAAGTCAGCACAACTGGAGTAAACCAAAAGCTAAGAAGTGGTTCCTAAAAATAACCAAGCACTTTGAAGGACACAGCAGCAGGATCAAGTGTCTGGGGACCATGGCTTCAGGGAGCATTTAGGTCAATGGGCATAATCAAGTTTTTTAAGTGAATATTCTACATTCTACTTTGCTGAATGGCATCTGGGACTTAAAAATTAGCAAGTGCCCATCTAGAAAGCGTTGATTTGTCCCAACCCACTTGGAGCAGAGAAGAATGAAGGACATCAAAGACATACGGAAAATATGAGCCCAAGAGACAGAAAGGGCCACATAATCTATAGACTACATCAGCATGAGACCAGTAAAACTAAATGGTGCCTGGCCACCACCAACGGTGGCCCTGACGCAGAACACAACAAAGAGTCCCTAGTGAAGCAGGTGAAAAATAGCTATGCAAAACTCATACCACACTAAAAAGTCTGGACTTGATGATCCGACTGACTGGGGGGCTCCAGGACTCTCTGTTATCTCAGAACTGAAATCATTCTCAAAGCCAACTCTTTGGACAAAGAGTGGACTAGATTATAAGACATAAAGTCAGTCTGATGAAGAGTGTGCTCCTTGGCTTGTGTAGGCTAATTGGCAGCTCCTGTCCAGAGGTGAGATGAGAATGCAGAGCAGGATAGGAGCTAGGTGTACGGACATGGGAAATATAGGGTGGAATGTCACAGAGGTGTCATGTCACAGTGTGGGAAGAACAGCTAGCATTACATAACAATATATTTGTAAGTTTTTATATGACAAATTGACTTGGATTGTAAACTTACACTTAAAGCACAGTAAATTTTTTAAAAAGAGAAAGGAGTGTTGTTAGGAGCCATTGAGTCGGTGTTGACTCCTGGGGACCCTTTGCATAGAAGAACAAAACACACAACACAGTCCTGCACCATCCTCATAATCATTATGTTTGAGCGTATTGTTTGAGCCCATTGAGTCAAGCCATTTTGTCGAGGACTGTCTTCTTTTCTACTGACCCTCTAATTTACCAAGCATGATACCCTTCTGCAGAGACTGGTCTCTCTTGATGACATGTCCAAAGTACTTGAAATGAAGTCTTGCCACCCCCACTTCCAAGAGACGCTCTGGCTGTACCTCTTCCAAGTCAGACTTGTTCATTCTTCTGAAGTGCACAGTGCAATCAATATTATTTATCAACACCATAATCCAGATGCATCAATTCTTCCTTGGTTTTCCTTTTTCCTTGTCCAGGTTTCACATGCATATGAAGCAGCTGAAAATGTCACAGCTTGGGTCAGTTACACCTTAGTCCTCAAAGCGATATCTGTGCTTTTCAATGCTTTACAGACTTTTTTTGCAGCCGATTTGCCCAGTGCAGTACATCCTTCGAATCTTCATTGCTGCTTCCATGCATGTTGGTTATGGAGCCAAGTAAAATGAAATTGTGGACAATGTCAGTATTTTCTCTATTCAGTTAAGATAAACAGCCTAGGAAATCCGATGAGACAGTTCTATTGGGTTGCTATGAGTGAGAATCATCTGGTTGGCACCTAACAATGTTAACAACGGGGTCATCTTGCAGGAACTATGCACAGTTGGGTATGCTGGGTACTGAACTAGATAACTGGAAAGCTGTTTCTCAGAGACAGAGTCAAACATAACTGCCCAGAGTCACCATTTCAGTTGGATGTGAGCAGTACGATCAACTCCGTATTTTAGCATGTTAACTCTTCCTGAAGTATGAAGCATAGAAAGTAAGGAGTAGAATGAGAGCAGTGAGACCAGACAAGAGATTACTGTAGTCTTGAACCAAGGAGTTCAATGGAGAGAAGTATGAGACAAGAAAGATGAGATCCATTCATTCACTGGTTCATTTGACAAGTATTTGTTGAATACCCAAAGGTAGTACAGCGTTCTTCTAGGCACAATGAACAAAGCAGATAAAAATGCCTGTCCTCGTGCAGATTATATGAGGTCCAACAATTAAGTTCATGAGCTTAATTGTTCTAAGCGCTACATATCGCATTATCAAATATCAGTATGGTCACCTTCAAGGTACTCCCGTTGGGAAGCTACACACTGATGCCAGTGCCTATTCCACCCCTCAAAGCAATTTTGGAAACTCTTTCTGGAATGACCATTGCTGATGGTGTCACAGTGGTAAGTTAGTGAACTTAATTGTATGGTTGTCTGTGAGGGAGTTTCTAGCCAGTAAACAAATAACTATTGGAACCCCCTCCCTATTCACCTAATCTGGCCCCAAATGACTTTTTTCTTTACCTGAAGATTAAGGAAATATTGAAATGAACACATCTGGATGACATTCAGGACATCAAGGGTAATGCGATGACAACTCTGATGACCATTCCAGAAAAAGAGTTCCAAAATTGCTTAGAAGGGTGGACTAGGTGCTACCTCACAGCTTCCCAAAGAGAGTACTTCAAAAATGACTGTAGTGACATTCAGCAATGAGGGATGCAGCACTTTTTTTAGGGCAAGTTTGCAAACTTAATTTTCAGTCTTTGTATTTTAAGCAAGGGTTAAATAATCGAGAAATAATTTGAATAAGTAAAATGTGTAATATGTGAGATGGTGATAAATGCTATTTAGTTACTGTTGCTATTTATCAAATCACCCCAAAATCTTACTACCTAATTATGTTCATGGATTCTGGGGATTAGAAATTCACAGAGTACAGTGGGGATGACTTTGCTGTATAATGCCCAAGGTCTTACCTGGGAAGATGCAATAGCTAGAGGTTGGAAGCATCTGGAGTTGTCTTCATCACATGTAGGGACATTGGTGCTAGCTGTCAACTGGGAATCTCAGCTGAAGTTGCTGGCTGGAATACATACATACGGTCTTTCCCTGTGGCCTAGCTTGCCCAGAATATGGTAACTTAAGGATAGTTGGGCTTCTACTATTGCATCTCAGGACTCCAAAGGTGAGTATTCTAAGACAATCAGAAGAAAGTGGCATGGTCTGACTTAGCTCTGAAAGTTATAGAGCAAGCCAATCAATCAAATTCCACACAGATTGAAAAGGAAGAGACCTACATACCACCTTTTGATGGAATTTATATCAAAGAATCCAGCAGTATTGGGGACAGAGGGAATGCTATGGGGAAAAGGGTGATGGCTTTCCATTTTAATTAGTTTGATCATTTAGAAAGCATAATTTGACAAAGATCCAAGGAGGATTTCAGAAGGACAAAAACATTTTAGGTAGAGGAATAGCCAGTGCGAAGAATTATTGGGTGTATTGACCAATTAGATTGGTACACAGGATTACTGAGGAAGTGATATAGCATGGTGAAGAAGGAAGCTAGGAGAGTTCTGGAATTCTGGCTTGCATGCCTGGAAGGATGGTAATTCCATTAACTAGGAATGGGAACACAGAGAGAAGAACTGGTTGGGTAGAATTAGAGAGACTGGTGGAATACAGCCTTAGGCTGTACTTACAAGTCTACCAGGGTTGTGAGTGGTAGGCGGAGCTTGGAAAGGAGACCTGGGATGGAGATAAAAGCGTGGAAATTCTCATTCTCTGCACTGTATCAGAATACTTAGGAAAGGATGGAAGGGGCTAGCGAGATGAAGTAAACATCACTGGTGAACATCACTCTTTAAGGTAAGAAGGGCCTAGTTCAAGTGGTTAACTGGCCTAGCTACAGAGGTAGAAAGAGAAATAGGAGAGAGGAATGATTTAAGAATGAGACAAAGGTGTTGTTATGTGTCATCGAGTTGATTCCAACTCACAGCGACCCTATGCACAACACAACAAAACACTGTCCATTCATGTGCCATGTCCACAATTGTTTTTATGCTTAAGCCAATTGTTGTGGCCACTGTGTCAATCCGTCTTGTCTAGGGTCTTCCTGACCCTCCACTGTACCAAGTATGATGTCCTTCTCCAAGGACTGATCCTTCCTGACACATCCATAGTATGTAAGACTCAGTCTTTCCATCTTTGCTTCCAAGGAGTACTCCGGCTGTACTACTTCTAGAACAGATCTGTTTGTTCTTTTGGCGGTCCATGGTACAGACATTGAACATTCTTCTCCAACACCACAATTCAAAGGCATCAATTCTTCTGTCTTCTTTGTTCATTGTCCATCTTTCACATGCATATAATGCAACTGAAAACACCATGAAAATACCATGGCTTGGGTCAGGTGCACTTTAGTCTTCAAGGCGACATCTTTACTTTTCAATAACTTAAAGACATCGTTTGCAGCAGAGTTTCCCAATGCAATGTGTCTTTTGATTTCTTGACTGCTACTTCCATAGGTGTTGACTATGGACCCAAGTAAAATGAAACCCTTGACAACCTCAATCCTCTCTCCATTTATGATGATGTTGTTTACTGGTCCATTTGTGAGGATTTTTTTTTTTTTTTGATGTTGAGGTGCAATCCATACTGAAAGCTGTGGTACTTGATCTTCATCAGTAAGTGCTTCAAATCTTCATTTCTGGCAAGTAAAGTGGTGTCATCTATGTAACACAGGTTGTTAATGAATTGTCCTCCAATCCTGATGCCTTGTTCTTCTTTGTATACTCCAGCTTCTCAGATTATTTGGTCGGCATACAGACTGAAAACATACAGTGACAGGATACAACACTGACGCACACCTTTCTAACTTTAAGCCATGCAGTGTCCCCTTGTTCTGTTCCCATGACTGTCTCTTGGGACTCCTTAAGAGCACAATTAAGTGTTCTGGAATTCCCATTTTATGCAAGGTTAGCCATAATTTGCCATGATCTACACAGTGGAATGCCTTTGCGTAGTCACTGAAACGCAAGTAAACATCTTTCTGGTATTCTCTGCTTTCAGCCAAGATCCATCTGCTATCAGTGATGATACCCTTGGTTTCACATCCTCTTCTGAATACAATGTGAATTTCTGGCAGTTCCTTGTCAATGTACTGTCGCAGTCACTTTTGAAGGATCTTGAGCAAAATCTTACTTGTGTATGATATTAATGATATTGTTCGGTAATTTTCACTTTCGGTTGGATCATCTTTCTTTGGAATGGGCATAAATATGGATCTCTTCCAGTCAGTTGGCCACATAACTGTCTTCCAAATTTCCTGGTGTAGATGAGTGAGCACTTCCAGCACTGCATCTGTTTGTTGAAATATCTCATTTGATATGCCATCAATTCTTGGATCCTTGTTTTTTGTGAGTGCCTTCAATGCAGCTTCGACTTCTTCCTTCAGTACCATTGGTTCCTGATCATATGCTACCCCTTCAAATGGCTGAACATCTACCAGCTCTTTCCGGTCTAATGACTCTCTGCGTTCCTTTCATCCTATTTTGATGCTCCCTCAGTCGTTTAGTAGTTTCCCTGCAGAATCCTTCTCTATTGCAACTCAAGGCTTGAATTTTTTCTTCAATTCTGCAGGTATTCTTCCCTTCTGGTTTTCCATTTCCAGCTCTTTGCACATGTCGTTATAATACTGTCTTTTGTTTTCTCAATCTGCCCTTTGAAATCTTCCATTTAGGTCTTTTACCTCATCTTTCCTTCCTTTTGCTTCAGCTGCTCTATGTTTGAGGGCAAGTTTCAGAGTCTCTTCCTTTCTTTGCTGTCTTGTTAATGACCTCTTGCTCTTTTCATGGATGTGTCTTTGATGCCATTCCACAATTTGTCCGGTCTTTGGTCATTAGTGGTCAACACAACACATCTGTTTTTGAGATGGTCTTTAAACTCAGGAAGGATATACTCAAGGTCATGCTTTAGTTCCTGTGGACTTGTTGTAATTTTCTTCAGTTTCAATTTGAATTTGCATATGAGCAACTGATGATCTGTGCCACAGTCAGGACCTGGTTTTGTTGTGACCGCTGATATGGAGCTTTCCCATCAGCTTTTTCCACAGATATAGTCAATTTGATTCCTGTGTATTTCTTCTGGTGAGGTCCGTGTGTACGGTCATCGTTTGTGTGGGTTAAAAGAGGTATTTGTAGTGAACGAGTCATTAGTCTTACAAAATTCTGTCATACAATCTCCAGCATTATTTCTGTGCCCAAGGCTGTGTTTGCCAACTACCGATCCTTCTTTCTTTTGAGCTTTTGCATTCCAGTCACCAGTAATTATCAATGCATCCTGATTGCATATTCGATCAATTTCAAGCTGCACAAGCTGGTAAAAATCTTATTTATTTTTTTATCTTTGGCCTTAATAGTTGGTGTGTAAATTTAAATAATAGTTGTATTAACTGGCCTGTAGGCATATGGATATTATCCTATCACTGATAGCACTGTACTTAGGACAGATCTTGAAATGTTCTTTTTGATGATGAACAGAACACCATACTTCTGCAAGTTTTTGTTCCCAACATCACAGATCATATGACTGTCAGATTCAAAATGGCCAATGCTGGACCATTTCAGCTCGCTAATGCCTAGGACATCGATGTTTACGTGTTCCATTTCACTTTGGATGATTTCCAGTTTTCCTAGCTTCATACTTCATACATTCCATATTCCAATTATTAATAGTGCTTGCAGCTATTTCTTCTCATTTCGAGTCATGCCACATCAGCAGATGAAGATCCTGAAGTCTTGACTGCATCCCCGTTGTTAAGGTCGGCTCTGTGTTGAGGAGGCGGCTCTTCCCTAGTAGTCTTCTGACTGCCTTCCAACCAGAGGGGGCTCCTTTTCTGGCACTATTTCTGACAATGTTCCACTGCTATTCATAAAGTTTTTCCTGGGTAATTCTTTCAGAAGTAGACTGCCAGGTCCATCTTCTTAGTCTGTCTTAGTCTGGAAGCTCAGCTGAAACCTGTCCACCCTCGGTGACCCTGCTCGTCCGTAAATACCAGTGGCATAACTTCCGGCCATTACAGGAACAAACAAGTCTCCACTGACAAGACAACTGAACTGGCAACCTTCCAGTATGTCCCTGACTTATGCATAAAATTCTATGATTCAAATTTTATTTCTTTAGTTTAAATATTGTCCTCTCTCTGAGTTTCTGTTTTAAGATGCAAATGTCCCCAGCAGGGCAGAAGATGGAGCCACTAGTAACAGAGAGAAAGGGCTGGCTGGAGAGAAGAGCATTATCAAAAGCCAAGGGGATAAAGGAGGAAAAAGTGGAACATGCTGGAAGAGCCACCTTTTGTCAATTTCCCAGTTTTATTACAATGCAGTGAACCCTAGTGCTGGGACTGAGTACACTGTCAGAGTACTCAACTTCTCCTTCATCTTTAATCTGCAGGGTATAAGAGGTCACATGGGATACTCTATATTGTAATAAAACCTATGGGTATGGGAGTTGCAAGTTCTTTAAGCCCGTGCTACTAATCATCTTGGTAGTACTTAGGAGATATGTACAAATATGAACTTACAGACCTTCAGCTACACCTAGTGGCCAAGACATGGAAAGAACAAACATTGTAATAATGATTTAGCATGGATCTTTAGCCTCATTATCTTTCTATGTCAATTAAGAACTACTTCTTGTGTAGCTATGCATTTATGATATCAGCTCCCTTTAGGTAACCATGAGTCGGATCCGATTCGACGGCACTTGGCTTTTGGCTTAGGTAACTATTTTCAACCTACCTATTAAGTAGTCATCTAGCTAAATAACTGACTTCCCAAACTGGAGGTGCGGTGGTTAAAACAAAGTGACTGTGTGTGTCAGAAAGTTGCAGAAGGGGAAATAAGCAAGTGGGTCTGAGTCTCTTAACTGTTCAAAAGTCTCAAATGCCAGCTCATGCTGATTCACACTTGCTAGCTGCCTCTACGCTAGCGTTGTAGATAGGATTGTCTTTTTCAGAAAATAATAACAGTGATGGGATCATGGACGTAGGATTATAATCTAGGAAGTAAAAGATAGCTCAGATATTTATAGTCTGTTATTATGAAATTGTAAATCTGAAATTAATATGCAGGAATATAGCAAAGAAACTGACATAGTCAGTGAAATTATTTTCATAACTAGAATGTTTTATAAAGCATTGAAGCAGCAAAAGATATTACTTATTCACCTGTTTATTTTTGCAAGCGAGTATGCTAGAAATAGTGGTTGGCGCTGATTTCAGTATTTGCTTGCAAGTTCTGAAATCTCATTAGCCAATTCTTGTGGTCCTTTCTGACAATGAGGGAGAAGATTCATAGAGATGATTCCAACGCTTGGAGAGTGAACACAGCTGAAACAGCTCTATGGGCACACCCATGGGACCTCAGGGGTCTGAGGCTTCTATTAGAAAAGGAATGGTGTGAAAATGATGTAGCAGATTTTGAAAGGATCTTAAAATACTCCACTCTGTCTTACCAGAGGAAGAAAAATGATAGGAATGGATTTATGTTTCCTTCATGAGGATATGAATACAGAATGTATTAATTAAACATACGTCTTCATTTTACTGATGGAGAAACTTAAGCCACGAGTGATTAAATTACACAGCCATTCAGTGGCAGAGCTACTGTTAGAATTCACGTTTTAAAATCTTGATCTAGTGTTCTTCTTTCTGCAGCTTATCAGAGACCAGCTGTCAGTTTCCGCTGAAGACCAAAACAAGAGTGGGTTAAGTACCTGCATCCGGGATTTTTAGGTAGATTCAGAAAGTTACTTAAGTATAAAGTAGCTAAATATTTGTTTTATTCTAAGATGTACATTTTTTCACACGCAGTAACACTCTGAAATCTGCTTGAATCTCATCATCAGCGTCACATATATAGTCGCTGTCAAGCAGCAGGGCAAGCAGTGAAGTGGTCACCTTTGCATGTGAGAATTCAGCCACTAACATCCTTGTTTACTAGATTATAGCACTGGCAAAGCTGAGAGATGTTGGCTTATAATTCACACATGGATAATGACACTTACCGCATCATTGGCTTCGTTTCTGAAAGGAACTCTTTACTATCCAGCAATATGTTATTAAATTAAGAAAAAAAAATTTACAGTTTAAACCACCGATATTCTTTCACTTGACTTAAAGCTAAATAGCTAAAATGAAAAGTAGTAACAAGGTCAAGGTGTTAAGAAGGGGTTGGGTAGTCTCATCAGGATACAGTGTGTTGTGAAGGATCTAACTTAATTTGGAAGAAACTTTAGGCTGGATTTGCAAACACACAGGCCCCCATCTGGTGACTTTCAGAAAGAAATGACGTGCAATTGTTTGTGTTAAGTATATTTTATAGTTGTGCTCAGTAGTATAGTGCTTGCTTCTTGTTTTATTTTTTCCTGAAAAATAATCATGTTATAATCGATAGCATCTATGAACTAGAGTTATTTGGCTCTAAACAGCAGCCTTGTCCATTAGAAAGAGCATTGTCTTGGAAGCTGGGAGTGGAAACCAGCCTGCTCCCCTGTACCCCACCAGCTGTGCTGTCTGAGCAATTCATTTCCTCTTAAATGTTAGTTTTCTTGTCTCAAATTAGCAGAATGGCATGGGCCTGTTAGGAATATTGGGAGGATTAAATAAAGTTGTTTGTACAGAGCCTGTCACGAGGCATGTCACACAGCAGGTGTTCAACAAATAGTCTAGCCACAGAAGAATGAGGGTCAACAAAGTAATTTATTAAGAAACGTTGACTGAAGGCTGAGGTTCTCTGATTTACTGCCATGTTGTCTCAACAGTGGATAAGCGCTCAGCTGCTAACCAAGAGATGGAAACCTGTCAGCCGCTCCATGGGAAAAAGATATGGCAGCCTGCTTCCAGGAAGATGACAGCCTTGGGGACACTGTGGGGCAGTTCTACTCTGTCCTACAGGGTCCCTATGAGTTGGACTTGACTCGACAGCAAGGAGTTTCCTTTGAACAGTGTTTCTTACCATTTTCAAATTCATGCCCCATCAGTCAGGATTTTGAAGTGTATGTTTTGCTTTCCTGAAAAAAATATATATATATATGAAGTATATATAAATATATTTAAAAATATACACACACACATATATAGCTTTTCCAAATATAGCTTTGGGTATGTATTTTCAAGTTAGTACTCTTCTACCTGGTTGCCATTCTGATCTGCCACCTAGAGGGGCCAGCTCGCTCAGCTGAGAATCATTGATCTAAAAAAACAATGTCAGAAGGAAAGCTTAGAAATGTTTAGATATTTATTTAGTATTTGTCTTTAGGAGCATAGAATTGGTTCAGTCACTCTTTCCCACTAGCACAAACACACTGAAATAAAGAGAAGAAATATCAAAACTGGATGTTTGGAAATAGCCATCTTCTTACTTGCTCCCTTTCAAAGATTTGTCCAAAGGGTGTTTCACTGGAGGGACATTTACCAGGTGACTTAAAGATTTAGGTGCATGATTTAAATACTACGTGTTGGTGACCACAGAAGTATCAATTGTTCTGATGCAAAATTTTTTTTAAAGGTGCTTTACGAGAAATGGAAAACATGAGATCAAAATCGTGTATCAGTTCCTCTAACTGCCATTGAGTTCATTCTGATTCATGGCAACCCCATGGATTGCAGAGCAGAACTGCCTTCTGTAGGGTTTTCAAAGCTATCACTTTCTGGAAGCAGATCACCAAGCCTTTCTTCCTCTGTGTCTCTGGATCGATTCGAGCCTCCGATCTTTGGGTTAACCATGTGCCCCACTAAAGAAACACATATCACCTTCTAGGGAGACAGAAAAGATCAAAAGACTCAGTAGCCTCCAGATATAATTCTCTCTCCAGCACATTTATCTTCTCCAAGCATTTGTAAAACGATATTGACAATGTAGAATTGGCTTTCTTCTACCACTGTTTTTCTGGTTTTATGCAGGTTTGACTTCCACTGGAGTCTCAATTTTCCCTGCTACTTAGTTAGCTCTTTGGAATTGATTGGCAGAACGCATTTAGCACTGTCAGCCTTTCAAAAACCACTCACCCACTTGCAGGTCTCCTACAAGGAACGTCTCTCTAATCTCGCCTTGCTACAAGCTTGCTGGGAGACAAAATAGCTGATGTGCTTTGTTCAGCAACCCAAAGTGCAACCAAATAACCACTCCGCTGTGGAGAGAAGGATGGGAAGGATCTCAGGGCAGAGCGCAATGATGATGGCATGGGAACATTGCAAGAATCCTGGGAAGCACTGCCCTCACCCCACGTGGTACCCCGACCCCACTAATTTTTCAAATTAGTTCAGCCTAGTGAAAACCAACAATATGCAAAGCAAGTAATAATACTTGTTCATCTTCCCACCTGCTTAGGTCACTCTACGTGTCCTGGTTTAACCAACCAGAATTCTTCCAAATCACCAGCAACCATCTCACAAGGCTATCCCAGACAACATTTAGTGGCGATCTTGGGGAAGGAAATAATTGACAGGGTACAGCCCATAAAAACTCATTATTTGTTCCTAGAAAGTGTAAAAGTGGTTGCTCTTACAGTTTCTTTCCCAGGGGGCCATGGATTCATTTCCTCCACAAAGCAGACTCCTATCTCCCTTAGTTTGTCTTTCATTGTGTTTATAAATAGCAAGATACTTTAGAAAATTGTGCCAGCAACTCTTACAGTATTTTAAGTTCATTAGCTAGTATACTTTATTAGCTTAATTTTCTCCTGTACTAGAAAAATTCTTTATTCCAGGTGTTTTATGTTTTTCAAAGATGGAAATTGTTCTTATTTAGTATAAGGTGAACTAAAACTATTTTATAAACAGTATATTATTTGATAGAAAACCTGCTTGTGCTTCCTTTGCCACTTTAAATTTTAAGCATGGATACCAGGGAAAAAGCATCATTTCTCTCCTTGCTGGGTAAAAATAGGTCGAGTAGTGTAGCCAGTCCATTGCAATTAAAATTCTGACATTACCATTGTTACTTCTGTTCCTGGGGGGTTAGGAGGGGAGACCCCGATGATAATAGGGGTTCATTGTCTAAGTCATTTCATATGCTAACTATTGTTCTCCTGCAGAGGCTCAGCCTTAACCTGCCTGGAAGCTCTCATTTGGATGATAGTGGCACTGTAACAAGATGGTAAATACCATCTCTGAAGCTATGTGTAACATTTCTTTTGTGCTAGCAAAACAATGCTACTGGGGATTAAAAAAGTGCCATCGCTTATATTCTAGATCCTACAAAAGAGCCAATGCTTAAACCTTAAAATGAATTATCAATTAACTTTTGTTTATCGAGATAACGTTACCTGCGAGATTTCTTTTAAAGTAAATTTTACTGAATCAACTAGACAGCCGCCCTCATTCTCATTAAAGATCCAGCAGTCCTTCTCACAAGATTAGAGCCACCGGATTGGTCACATTTCAACCTAGGTAAGTGCATCCTGCATTCCTGGATACTTACTTACCTTCCGACTCCACAGCCCCATGCCTACCATCAAGTGCATTATCGTGTGATCTTATTCCAAATCAACAATTCTGTTGTTGGGATGCAGAGTTCTCACTGTTCCAACACGGATAACACTGATGCCAGCCCTTGCTTTTTAAACTTGTAACAAGAAAATCCCTTGGAGAATGCATATTTTAAAATAGAAGGCAAATCTCAGTTATGCACACCTAACATAGGCTATAAGGTCTTTGGTAAGGTACTCTTATTTTCCTAAAGGGTGTTTATTCTGGAATCTTCTTTGACTAAAAAAAAAAAAAATGTGTTGATCAAATATATGTGGTTTGCTTCAGTAAAGAAAACGAAGTCTTCAGAAATGGCAACAAACAAACCAACAGGCAGGCAGTGAAACAGAAAACCTCTTGAGGAAACAGCTTTCCTTTGACCTTCTAAATAAATTCCACAAGGGGGCGAAAACACCTAATGGTCTGGATTACAAAGTTTGTGTTTCAGAGCTGGCCACCCATAATAGATTAGAGGATTAATATTTTGCTCTAAAGGATCTGGCCTTTAATGTTGACATCAATTTATAGCTATCCCAGACGTTTACAGTAGTAAAAGTCACGGAGACCATAAACTTCACAATAGATGTTAGCCTTCTGGTACTAGTGCTCTAGCCTAGCACCCCATAAACAGCAGTGATTAGGTAACTGTTCTTCAAAGACCCATCCACAGCTGTAACATCTTTATCAGCTCCAGCAAAGATACTGCCGCTAGGGTTTTATCAGCCACAAGGCAGAGGTACAATTTTGATTAATGGGTACTTATTTCCCTGACATGTATCCATGATGTGCTGTGGCTTATCATTGATCTCTTCTTGAAAATCAAGCATAGAGTATCTATTTGTGGGCAAAGCTTTGAAGAACAGAAGCTCTCTTGTACCATATTAGAACTTTCTGAAAAACAGCCAAGGTACAGAGGTCGAATTTCCCCATATGCTATAAGCAACTTAGTGGGAAGCAAGACCACAAAAGGTTTTGCAAACGTCTGCCAGTAGCCGGGTGATCTAGGTCATTGCACAGGTTTCATTAATCAGGTTGTTCAAACAAGGAGTTATTTTCCTCTGCTTAAGAGCCCTGCAGGTATCGCCCAGAATCTACTCCATTGTTGATCAAGAAAGAGTTTTAATGGAATAAAGATCATTCAAGTGAATGGAGGTGGGGGTTGTGTTTGTTTTTTTACCGTAGAGAAACTGTGCATTTAACTCAGCTCCTCGGAGTCCTCTCTGCTGGCAGGGACCGGCTCAGGGTCTAATAATAGTTCTGGGCTCTGCGTCTCCACATACGTGTTCCGGTGTTGGAACAGCAGGAGGAATTTAGCGACAGAGCAGGTGCTGTGGCTTATTCCCTGGCAGAATAAATACTGAAGGGTGGTGGCAAGACCATTCTTTTGCTTCTTTCTTTATGAAAAAAAAAGAAAAGAAAAAAGGAAAAAAAGCCTCCAATAGCTTTCATTTTTCCTGGCACAAGTGAAAAAAGAACTAGAATTGCTGTATTAATATGTATGCAAACATATTTTTTCACTTGAGCCTCTGGAGGAAAAAAAAAAAAAACTTACTGTGAAAATGCATACCCAGGAAGATTTACTGCTGATGGCAGATTTCATATTGACATGTCTTAGCTGAAGAAAACTTCGGCTTTAACTCTTAGTGTGGGAGCTCTAAGTCTGCTTTGAAAATGGAGTTTGAAGGATTTGGTGCGATTGACCAAGAAATTATTTAGAATATGAATTTTAATTAAAAAATGCCCAAATATGCAGGTATAAAAACCTCAAATGAGGGTGCTTCTGAATTTTGCATGGTCTGCTCTGGAGACGAAATTATAGAATGCAGGTGATGTTAGATTTAAATCAGCCTGTATGTCAGACTCCTGTAATGTAATACCTCCATCACCCTCCCCTCCTGGATTTTATTCTTGTTATGAAATATGAGATTAAAGATTAGAATCTAAGGAGTCTACAGGCAATGCTGTCTTTAAAGTATTATTTGAAAGATTTTTCTTAACCTCTATTTCTTTACTCTCCCAGGAGGTAAAGTAACAAAAATCCATATCCTTTCTTGAATGTAGGTGTATTGCTCTTATAAACATGAGGTAAGTCGTGAAAACATGACAGAGAAAGCAAAATAAAATCCTTCTCCTTCCAACCTGGGTAATTTGAGATTTTAACAATATTACTTTTTCCTTTGCTTGGTTATATAAGGCAAAACTTGACACCCACTTATCATCTTGATAACTCACCTAGGTAAAATTCAGATGATCTTATCCTTATGTGCTCTGCGTCCCATGAATGTTAACAAAAAAAGCTCAGAATTCTGGCAACAGGGCATGCTTGAGAGGGAACATCTTGTGAAGATTGTAACATGACCTTTGCATCAACCTTGCTGAGTAAATTATGAATATTATAGAAAACGGGAAAGCTTCAATGTGGAATTCTGCCCCCTCCTCCTCTCAGAACTATAAACCAGTCAGAAGCTATTTCAGAGAGTAAGCCAAAAAATTGTCTCTCCTTAGCACCTTTGCTGAGAAATAAGTCATCACTAGAGATAAGGGTAGACCTCTGTTTCATGCCCCTCTCAATCACCCAGTGTGTTATGCCATTTGACTTTTATTTAGGTACTTGAATCAGTTGTTACTAGAAATACGTGATCCTCTCCCACTGCTCCCCGCCCCCACCCACCCTCCCTCCCACATGAAGAGGTAATTTCTCAGTATCACAAACCTTTATAACTTGCATATGATGGCAATTAAGCAAAAAAGAAACATTCTTTGACAACTTTGCAGCTTTTGATTAAACCACACCAAGAGGCATGTTACAATAACAAAGAAGTATTATGCCAATTATGTTAAATCCTGCTCTTCGCTTAAGCTCATCATGACCTGTTTTAGTGTCCTGTAATTTATCCTTTGGAATGCTTACACTCATCAGTCGTGTTCCGAGTAGGGGGAAACAGCCACCCAAAGAAATCAGCCCCCCCAAATGACGTCTGCAAAACAAGTATTTCTTAACTTTTTATTGACATTGGCAAATTAAAATAGAATAAATTAACAAGTATTTTTTCAAAAAAATGTTTTGTACAAAAATACTGTCAAAATTTCCTAAAAAGCTTTCAACACAGTAGTATCTTTTCATGTACTGAATATAACTATTAGCACAGTGTCAAAAATGTTGAAGACAGAAACAAAATAAAAATCTGTGAAATGTTTGCCACGGACGACATTCCACACCCTATTATTGTCTGTACATATGGGGGGGAGGGGGTAGCCAACTTTAAAGTGAACAGTATGACTTTTCCTGATCCAGAACAGTTTGGCCCACATCTGTTTAATCTTCCAGTTTAACATATTTTAAAAATCAGTCTGTACTCAAATGCATAGTTAAAAAAATGAAGCGAGATGGCAGAGTTTGTGCAGTAATGTCTGCCCTTCAGAGTTCATGCAACCAACTAATGCAATTTTTCCTTTCACTCGTAAATCTGAATGCAGTTCAGTCATGTGAAACCATCTACAAAATCCACAAGATTAAGCAGTTTGCCAAGATTAATATCTAACAGTTGAGCACTGAAGAAAGTGAGGAAATAAGGAGTAAAAACAAACAAAAAAAAGACCAAGTTAGCTAGATATTTCAACTACATAGGGGAGGTGAATGTCAAGGCTACAAAAAACGAAACAAAAACTGGGGGCGGGGGGGGAGGAGTGGCAGCAATTTTTTTTTTTTTTACCAATTTGTACAAGTTTATAGTTTACTTTGTTTCCAAGTTCTCAAACCTTTCAAGATCTGAAAAGTGAGATACTGTGTCTACAGGAATGTTTTTTAATTCACACCAAAGAAGCTGGGGGTTTGATTTCTTTCGATAGGCTCTAGACTGAGTCAACAGCTTACTCTGCTGGGCTGCTGTTTGCACACGAAGTCCGTCATAAAATCAAACTCGTTCTGCCCCAGCCAGAGTTCGGGCAGCTCCTTGATGCGGTCCAAACCCATTTCTATCACTAAGGACATGAGCACTTCCTCGTCGATGAAATCTGTGTCTATGACATTGGGCGGCAGCATTGCAGCAGGGACGTGGGCCACGGAGGCGGGCATATTGCTGCCGCTGTTGCCGCCGCCGCCGTTGCTGCTGCCGGCGCCACCGGAGGTGCCGCCGGAGCCACCAGGGGTGCTGCTGCCGCCCGAGCCGCCGGGGGTGCTGCTGCCGCCGCTATGCTTGGGGTTGCAATCTCGGAAGTGCTGGTTTGTCCCGTTCATCTGGTGACCTGCAGCAGGGTGCAAATCCGGCATGTAGTGGTTATGGGGGTAGGGGTGATGGTTGAAATACTGGTTGTTGAGCTTCTGCAGCTGCATGCTGGCCGGCAGGGAGCCTCCCTGGCTGGCCACCGGGGGGCCCATGAACTGGGAGTTATTAAACCTGGCCGCTGGGGCCAGCGCGCTCGAGGGGTGCCCTCCATTCACAGTCCCTGGCCCCATCGCGTGCCTGATGCCGCTGGTGGCATTCAGGTTCCCCGCGCCATAGTGTATGTGCTCGCCCATCAGAGCGTTGAAGGCGTGTTGGGGCTGCTGCTGCTGGTGGTGATGGGGGCTCGGGAACTGCCCCATGCCCATGCGGTGGGCAGGGTGGTGGTGCAGCCCGTTGGTGCCGTCGGGGAAGCGCCCGTGGTTCATGGCCATCATATGATCTGCCATTTCCAGTCCTGGAAACGAAAAGAGCAAACGTTAAGCCCCACGCCAAACGTGTCGCCCACCAAAGAGCACCCCACTTTTCTCTCCTCTGCCCCCCACGGTCCCAGTGCGCAAGCCTCTGGGAACCTACTAGCCTGTGCGCCAGCGCTCCCTACCACCGCGGATCTGCCACTCACGCACAGAGCCGGGCGCTGCACACACAAGCCCCTTCCCCTGCGACTAGGCGGGGGACCCGGCCCACACCCCCTGGCTCCCCGAAGTGGCCTAATAAAGGAAGTGCCCCATAGTCTGCCGCGAACTTCAGGCATTTAACCAGCCTCCTCATCCTGTTGTTGCACATCCTGTTGTTATTCCCCAGCTCCGCCTAACGCTCTTCCTCCGGGCAAACCCTGCCCTCGGAGGCCGGGCTGGCAGCAGCCCCACCGGCTGCGCCGCCGCCGCCGCACTCACCTTCCGTCTTTGCGATTTCTGCTCTGAAGACCGAGAGAGGGATCGTCGGGTCCAGGGCCGGCTCAGCCGAACATAGACGGGACCTTCCGGACGTGCGGGGCGCTCGCAGGCGCGAGGTCGGCGCCGAGGTCTCGCCGCGGCCGCTGGGGCAGGAGCGGAGCCGTTCCTTTGATTTCCCCTCCGCAGCAGCACTCACAGCTCGGCGAGTCCGCCCGGCATCTGCCAACAATGAGCTGTGTTTCTGAGAGCTTTGGCCACTGTTAATATAAGCACTTCAGGAAGGGCGGAGCGAGAGCCTCCCGGCCGGGCGGCGCCAACATGCGGATCCCGGAATCGCAGCACCCTGGACTAGGAGCTCGCGGCCGGCGGCACGTGCGCAAAAGCTGCGGCCGCCCCGCCCCCTCTTGTTTCTTCCTGGCCCAGAAACACAGGGCTGGCCCGGCCACTCCCGGTGCTGGTGCAGTTGTCCCGCTTCTCTGGCCCTAAGGAGCAAACTCACCGCCCCCTCTCTCGCGGATTTGCGTCCACAGCTCGCCCACTCGGCTCCTCTAGCAGTCTAGCTTGCTCTACAGGAAAAGGAGTTGTTTTCGGCGCCCCTGCCCCCTAGAGTGCCCCTCTGCACCCCCAGCTCTGCAGAAGCCTCCCCAGGCTGTGAAGATGGGCTGCCTTTTCCCAAGTGGGTCTTTAAAGCCCGGGACACATCCTGCCACCTCCCTTGAGCGCGCTCTCCTGGGCTGTGCCTTTGTGTGTGCATAGAAGCAGTCTGTAAACACCATGTCGAGCCGCTGCGTGCAGTTGCATTTTTTTTCCACTCCTTTCAAGGACAGGAGCTGGGGGCGGGGAGTAGCAGCGGCTGCAGGTGGACCGAGCGCGCTCGCGGGCCCGCCCGCCCCGCTCCTGCTCCCATGGATCCGGTCCGCACTTTGGGGCCCACTCGCCGCTCCCGGGGTACGTGTGCTTCTGCTAAGTTTGCGTTTGCTGCTCTTGGTAGCTTTGGCATCCGAGCTGAGGCGTCTCTGCTCTGTAAACAAACTCAGCGATCCTCGTCCCCAGATCCACCTTTTTGCACATACAGTTTCTTGCTTCTGCTGTTGCCCTTGATCCGGGAGGTGGGGGTGTGTGCAAACTTGCGTAGCCTCCCTCCGGGCTCCGCTTGACGGTTTGGGGTTGATTTAGAAACGAACGGGTTTGTAATTAAGAAATTCGAGGGCTGAGTAAGGCTGCATGCAGTTGCTGGAAAAGGAAAACAAATAGATAACATGGTAATCGCTTTGTAAATAAAGTCGTTCTGGAGGTGGGCACGTAGCTGCACGTCCCGTATGGCACCGTGCGCACACTCAAGGCTGGGACTTGCTTTTCAGTGAAATTGTTCGCTGGGGCAATACGCGGTAATAATAACCTTCTTCCCAGAACGCGGCACAACTAGCCTGCTTGCCCATTTGGCTCATTGACTTGCAAATAAAACCCCTAACACCAGTCTAGGGTACTACCCAGTCGGAGCTCGCTTGCTTTCTGCACTTGGGAAGCTGAGTTGTTTCCCAAACATCATGATGAGGCTGCTGCGAGGTTTTATATTGCTCTTTATGTGGTAACGCCGAGTTTAGCGCTCCGAATAGGGACTTTTGTTCCGAGTTATTTCTTCATAACTCGATAGCCATTGAAGACTTCCTGCTGTGAAGAGGAGGGTTTTTTTTTTTTCCCCCTTCCCCTCCCTCCTTGCTCACAAGACTTTTTTTCTTTTCTTAAAGGCCTTATTTCTTGAGAACTGGAAATCTTGATACAATTCCCCTTTTAGGAATTTGCAAGAGACCCAATCCTGAAGTATTTTCGTCTGTTACTCCTCTATCTTCCTCTAACTGACACATAGGTATATGTGTTTAGAACGTTGCCGCCTCTTTTACCTTCCTTTTCTGAAGTTCTCCAGCATTTACAACAGTGTTAAGTAATACTTTTTAAAACCTGAGAAATATTTACTGTTTGGAAACTCTTGCAGAGTATACACTGCATTGTTACTTGCAGCAATTCCCAGTTCTCATCACCCACTGCCGTTACCTGCAGCCGATAGGTTTGGAGACTGATTGAAGGGGCCACTTCCTAAATAGACACCAAAATATTGGTCATCCCCAAAGTAAAACAACTGCCAAAAGGATGGTTTACTTCCTTTAGTTATACCGCAATCTTGATATCTAAATTCCTCTTGTAACTATTAAGGAAAGGTGCAACTCTGTCCAGCTCCAGTGCTTTCAGTACCCTTGGGAATTCCCTGAAAAAGGTCACCTTTCCATCCCCCACCGCTAAAAGGAGGGGCGAGGGAGAGGGAGGTTCTGAAATTGCATGGTTGCAAGATAAAGCCAGTTGGTGTCCAGATGTCCAGTGATTCTGACTTCTGCTAACCCCCATGTAAGTCAGAGTAGAATTATGCTCCATACAGTTTGCAATGATTGACTTTGCAGAAATGGATTGCCAGGCCTTTCTTTCTTTCTCTTTAAGAATTTTATTGTGTTTTTAGTGAAAGTTTACACAGGAAATTAGGTTTTTACTGAACTGTATCTATAGACAGTGTTCGGAAATCCTGGTGGGTGGTGGTGTTACCTGCTGTTGAGTTGGTTCTGCCTCCTCGTGACTCTGTACACAATGGAATGAAACCACTGCTCAGTCCTGCACTATGCCCACTATAGTTTTTTTACCTTAAACTCATCGTTGCCACCACTGTGTTAATCCATCACAATGAAGCTCTTCCTCTTTTTCCCTAGCTCACTACCAACCATGATGATGTCCTTCTTCAGGGACTGATCCTTCCTGACAAGGTGTCCAAAGAATGTTAAGATGTAATCTCTCCAGTCTTACTTCTAAAGGGCATTCTGGTTGTTCTTCTTCCAGGACAAATCTATTCTTTTGGAATTCCACAGTATCTTCAGTATTTTCCTCCAGCACCATAATTCAACGGCATCAGTTCTTCTGTCTTCCTTACTCACTGTCCACCTTTTGCATGCATATCGTGCAACTGAAAATAGCATTGGGTCAGATGCACCTTAGTCTTCACGGTAACATCTGTACTTTTCAACACTTTAAAGAGGTCCTTTGCAGCAGATTTTCCCAATGCAGTGCACTTTTTGATTTCTTGACTGTTGCTCCCATGGATGTTGATTGTGGAACCAAGTAAAATGAAATCCTTAACAAGCTCAATCCTCTCTCCGTTTATCGTGATGTTGCTTACTGGCCCAGTTCTGTGAATTTTTTTCCCTTGATGTTGAGTTGGAATCCATAGTGAAGGCTGTGGTCTTTGGTCTTCACTGGTGTTTCAAAGTCTCCTCACTTTCAGCAAGCAAGAGTATTTCATCTGCATAATGCAGGTTGTTGGTGAGTTTACTTCCGATCCTAATGCCCCATTCTTTTTCACATAGTCCAGCTTCTCAGATTATTTGCTCACCATATAGATGGAAAAGATGTGGTAAAAGGATACAACCCTGATACACAGCTTTTCTGACTGTAAACCACGCAGTGTCCTCTTGTTCTGTTTGCATGACTGCCTTGTGATTCTTGTACAGATTCCTCATGAGCACAAGTAAGTGTTCTGGAATTCCCTTTATTCTCAATGTTATCCAAAATTTTTTGTAATCAATGGGTTTTGTAACCAATGTCCTAGAACAATATGGATACCCAAATCAAACCAAACCTACTGCCATTGAGTCAATTTCCACTGGACAGAGTAGAACTGCCCCATAGAGTTTCCAAGGAGAACCGGGTAGAGTCATGCTGCTCACCTTTTGGTTAGCAGCCATAATTCTTGGGCACTACACCACCATTGACAGGGAACTGTCAGAAACTCATGCTAGTTTCAGTAGAGGACACGGAACCAGGGATATCATTGCTGATGTATCCATTCATTTTTGTTGTATCCATTCATTTTTGTAATTACTCCAAACCCATCAGCTGCAGGTAACGGCAGTGGGTGACGAGAACTGGGAATCGCTGCAAGTAACAATGCAGTGTATACTCTGCAAGAGTTTCCAAACAGTAAATATTTCTCAGGTTTTAAAAAGTATTACTTAACACTGTTGTAAATGCTGGAGAACTTCAGAAAAGGAAGGTAAAAGAGGCAGCAACGTTTTAAACACATTGAGTCGGATCCGACTCAACGGCACTTGGCTTGGCTTGGCTATACCTATGTGTCAGTCAAATGCTTTTGCATGGTCAGTGAATCTCAGGTAAACATTTTTTGGCTCTCAGCCAGGATCCATCTGACATCAGCAATGATATCCCTGGTTCCATGTCTTCTACTGAAACTAGCATGAATTTCTGACAGTTCCCTGTCAATGGTGGTGTAGCCAAGCCAAGCCAATAAGAATTATGGCTGCTAACCAAAAAGTGGGCAGCGTGACTCTACCCGGTACTGCTTGGAAACTCTATGGGGCAGTTCTCTGTCCAGTAGGGTTGCTGTGAGTTGGAAATTGACTCAATGGCAGTAGGTTTGGTTTGATTTGGATATACATATTGTTCAAGGACATTGGTTATGTTCTTCACAATATGTCAGCATTCTTGTTATCTTGATTATTCAGTTTCCGTTCATCTGGCTTCCTTGCACTCTCCAGCCTTCTTACTTTGATCTAGCATAAATGTTAACCATTTGGTTTAGTCTAATCCAGGCCTGGGAATATCTGGGAAGGCTTCCCAGAAGAGGCAGAAGTCAGGTCATACCAGGAAGGGGAAAAACCTCCTGGCCAGGTAGCAGATTTGAGATGACAGAAGCAAGTCCTGGAGGTGAATCAGGGTTGTATCCTGAGGCTTTTGTGTCCTGAAGCTGAGAAATTTAAATTGTACCCTGAAGACAGTGGGAGGCAGGTGAAGGCTTGTGAAGCTGCAAGATAAGATCAGAAGTTTTGTGTTAGGGAGATCAGGGCAGTACTTTGGAGAATGGATCGAAAACAAAAACTAGAAGCAATGAGTCCAATTAGAGGGCAGTTACAGTGATGCAGGGTAACTTGAACCAGGCATTTCCCCTGTGGTCTGGGGTGGGGGAGCAGCATAGTGGTGCCCTCCAAAGAGACAAACTAAACAACTTCAAGCTCTGCCTAATAGGAAGGGAGAGGCTGCCTGGAATACACTTTTCAATATCCCACTGGCCTCCAGTATTGTTTGCTCAAATACCACCTTAGCAAGTCTTCCCAACCATCCTACCCAAATAGCGGTATTTCTCTTTTCTATTTACCTTGCATTATTTTTCCTTTTAGCCCTCGTCTCTATTCCTAACATGTTGTGCTAATGGTCTAGTGAGCTGCTTCTCTAGAATGGCAGCTCCAGGAGAGCACAAGCCTTGCCTGTTGAGTTCATTCACTGTCTAAAACAAGCCCTTGCATGTGTTTGTCTTTTGCTGAACAAGTAAATGAAATACAGCCCAGATACGGAGGGAACCCAAAAGAAGGGATTGGTTTGGGGTTCAGGGAAGATTTTCTGGAGAAGGTTACTGTCAGGGCTGGAAATGGAAAAATCTAGTGAAAAGGGAGAAAAGGAGAACAACAGCTGACTACTGTCTGCCCTGTGGCCTGTCATTCATCTGTGCAGTACTATAGTCTGTTTGGGAAGAAGAGCTACCTGGGGATTGTTGACTGCTGAGTTATGGTGAAAGGTCCCCACTGGTGTGAACTTTTGATTGAAGCAGAGCTCTTACAGATAAGTCTGGAAGCTCAGCCAAAACCTGAGCCCAAGCAAGGCAGGCTGAAGGGCTTGGCTTCAAAACAATATATAGAAAGAGCTTGTATTTGTGTGGTATGGGGATGGGGAACAGTAATACCTAAAAATATGTTCATACTTTGGGAGCCCTGGTGGTGTAGTGGTGAAGAGCTCCAGTGCTAAATAAAACACTGGTGCTTCAAATCCACCAGGTGCTCTTTGGAAATGCTACTGTGTCCTATAGGGTCTCTAGGAATTGCAATTGACTCAGCCACAATAGGTTTATGATTTGGGAGTTTGTACCTCCCCTGTATGATCTCATTTAATTCTCAGTGTCACCCTAATAAGTAGAGATGACTGTCATCACTTTGGAAAGGAGCACTTTGAAGCTTAGAGAATTAAAATATGACGACGATAGCAACATGGATGCCTCTCAAAAGGAGAAAGAAAGAGAAATGGAACTAGTACTAGCCAGAAAGAGAGAGGCAGACGCAGACTGGCTGGACTCTTTCTCCTCTTCCCCTCTTCCCAATGCCTAGACTCGTGGTCTTAACTGGTGAGAAAAACGTTACCATCATGTTTTTCTACCACTTACTTGGCCGCATAATAAGGTGGGATTACCTTTTTGAGCATTAGGTTTAACATCAGTCTTTATCTCCCTGCCTTTCTCCTCTTTCCATTTGCCCTTGTTTGTGTGTGATGGAAAATTCTATTATTTTACAGGTTTGTAGTGTAATTTGGAAACCCCAGTGGTGTAGTGTTTAAGTACTACAGCAACTAACCAGAAGGTCAGCAGTTGAAATCCACCAGATGTGCCTTGGAAACTCTATGGGGCAGTTCTACTCGGTCTGTCGGGTTGCTATGAGTTGATATCGACTTAACAGCAGTGGGTTTGGTTTTTTTGGTTTGGTAGTACAATTTGGAAAGCCTGGTTGCATAGTGGATAAGTGCTATGTCTGCTAACCAAAAGGTTGGCAGCTCAAATCCTTCAGGTGCTCCTTGGAAAGTTATGGAGCAGTTTTACTGTGTCCTGTAGGGTCTCTATGAGTGAGAATCACCTTGACAACAGTGTTTTTTTTTTTTTTTTTTGGTTTGGGTAGTATAATTTAGGATGGCAGTGATTGGTGAACTCATGATTTTTGATTCCAAAGCCCTGGATGGAACTTAGCATCAGGGTCAGGGCACATGGTTGATAAAGAGATCAAAGCCCTATGTACAACCTCACATTATCGATAAGTTGAATAAATAATGTCTCGCATGTCTGTGTGTATGGAACAATGAGACATGTATATCTCATCTCTTAAAAAACAAATACTTGATTGTACTTTAAGTGACAGTTTACAATCGAAGACAATTTGCTATATAAAAAACCACACCACTAGGCAACTCTAGCTGCCCTCCCCACTCTGTGACAACATACTCCTCCTTTCCACCCTGTACTTCCTATAACCATTCAACCAAATCCTGTCCCCTTCCACCCTCTCATCTCACCTCTGGACTAGAGTCACTCAGACAGCCTCTGAGACATGCATATCTCTTTAAGCATGTGGATTTTGTTTTAGCTGATAAAATATAAATTCAGTCACTGTCATGTTTTTTGTCTTTATATATTTTTTCATTCAATAAATACAACCATTATGATGTGGAAGCCAGTGAAGTTTTTTAATTAAAAAGGGGTCTTTCAATTTGATGAGGCTGATACTTGCTGCCTCAACTGATCTAATGGTTAACATAAATATACCAGGACATCGTCCTGATTCAGCTGGTTGGGTGTGGGGGCCTAAGAAGCTACATATTTTTTAAAAGGCTTTCCACTTATTTATGATGTTAATCAGGTTCAGAAGCCACCAGCCTTGTCCACAGGTAGGTTACAACTGAGTGTAATTCTCTTAGGGCTCATGGGTGCAACATGAACCTAGTTGATGCTTATTGAGTCCTTTTATCCTGGATCACCAACTCCTCTCCCCATCCCTCAATGAATGGAATTTTGCCCCTCTTTGAAATTCTGGCTCAGATGACATCTCTTCTTTCAAGCCTTCCTGATTCCTCAGATAAAAAGAACATTCCAGCTCCCTCAGTGCTGCAGCACATTTGGTTCAGATCTTCCGTTAAGACTTACTTTCGTTTGAGTTACAGGCATTTGTGCTGTCTTGTGATAGCTTTGGAAACCCTGGTGAAGTAGTTAAGTACTACAGCTGCTAACCCAAAGATTGGCAGTTCAAATCCTCCAGACACCACTTGGAAACTGTATGGGGCAGTTCTACTCTGTCTAGAGGGTCGCTATGAGTCAACTTTGACTTGAAGGCAATGAGTTTGGTTTTTTTCAGTTGGCTAAGTAGCCTGATAGAAAACTGTTGCTTAGTGTATCCCAAGGGACTACAAAATGTCATATACATAGTAGGAGATTTGTAAATACTTGTTGCTTAAAAGAGTCATCTCATGAGTAGGTTCTTTTTAGGTATTTGACTTTTTTTTTTTCTTTTTTAGTATACACCTTTAACAATGAACTGGAGAATATTCACATTGCTTTTAAAGTTGGATAAAGTACAAGCAGGTTACAAACAAGTACTATTCCTAAGTCTGTCTTTAAGTCAGATTTGTAGGTAAGCTGCAACAGGTTCATACAGTTCTTATTTAGTATCAGTTAATCAGATGTCTGTCTTACTATAAAGGATGCATTTTTACCTTTCTGTGCATATAATACACTTAAGAGACACTTCCAAACCACACAGTGTTTTCATGAGTGTCATAAAGTAGTTATTACAAACCATTTAATGTATTTATCTCATTAATATAATAGGCTTTATGGAGGTCCTTCATAAGTATGAGTTGTCCGTTTGTAACTGGGGACTGCCTGTGTGTTAGAAAGCAGAAGAAAAAAATCAGTGACTGTAACTAATTGCAGACCTAGGAGCACAGAGGTTAAGAGCTAGACTGCTAATTCACACTTGGCAGTTCAAATCCACCAGCTGCACCTTGGGAGCTCTGTGGGGTAGTTCTGCTTTGTCCTATAGGTCACTATGAATTGAAATCAACCCAATGGCAGTGGGCATGGCTTTTTGTTTTTTAAATGAGAACAGGTATGTGATCAGTAGGAAGACCTACAGCGGCCCCATACAGACAATAACAACATGGTTACTGGATGGGAAATTACTGACTAGATGTAACAAGTTCATTAAAAAAAAAAAAAGAAAGAAAGTCATCCTGAGCTATTGGTTGAACAGGAAGCAGAAATGGAATGCTATTCCAAAGGAGGGAACAACTTGGAGAGTATCAGGAGAGCGAGTGTCACATGATAGACATGGAAGTAATCCTTTTGTTACACTTGGCTCTTCTTAGAGATCATGGTTGGTTAGTAACTTTACATTTTAATAAAGAGTTACAGAAACTTAAGAAGGTTCATTTAAAGAAAGAGGAAATATATTTCAAAAACGGATAGGAAATGGGACTTATGATGGTTATTTATACTGGAGAAGAAAAGGCTGACGGATGACTTAATACATATGTTCTGGTATACACATAGGGAAACTAATATGGTGGATCCTTTCCAGATGTTTTTCTTTTCCACTGAGACAAAGAAAAAAGGAAAGCCTTTTTAAAAAGAGAGACTTCAATCGATGGTTTCCAAATTGTGTTCTGCAGACCTTGAGTGTTCTTAGCTATATCTTGATGTGCTTTCTGTATTAAGGGTTTCTTGTTTGATTTTGTTTTAAAACGTTGTTCTGATGTTAAACAGTTATAAAAACTTTCAGTAATATATGAAATCATAGAATTCTAGTTCTGGGTGGGACTTTAAAAATAATCTTATCCAACCTTCCTTATTTTCTAGATGAGAAATCTGAGGTCGCAAAAGGTTAAGTGACTGGCTTATAAGAAACTTCCTAAACATCAAGATTTTAAAACACCAAAAGTGATAATCAGAGCTGCCAAGGTCTCAGTGAGGACCAGTGGCAGAGGATGGAGATGTGGTACATGCTTTGGATCAGTACTTCCCAACTGGCTTAGGCCAGCTGTAAAAGGTAGTTACAGAATCTGTGTCCTATTTCTAGTTTTTAAAAATGTGTGAAATAAAATCAGTTAAAAGTAGTTTCCCAGTTCAAAACGGGAGTTGGAGAACGTTGAGTGTCAGCTGAAGGAACTTGCAGAGCAGGTCAGAAAAGCAACTGACTTAGTTATTCTATCAACTAAGTTAAACCACCCCAAACCCAAACCAAACCTGGTACTGTCTAGTTGATTCTGACTTGTAAAGACCCTATAGACCAGGGTAGAATTGCCACATAGAGTTTCCAAGGAGCACACGGCAGATTCGAACTGCCAACCTTTTGGTTAGCAGCTGCAGCACTTAACCATCATGCCACTAGGATTTGTAAATAACCCAGCAGAGGGATGGTTTTTACTATTTTACAACTTACAGTTGTTTTTAATTCTTATTCACACACACATACACATATATATATATAAATTTTAAGGTAGAAGAGTAATAACCAGTTGCCACTGAGTTGACCTTGACTCATAGCAATTCTGTCTTATGGTGATCCCACATATATCTGAGTGTAACTGTGCACCACAGGTTTTTGCTGGCTAATTTCTTGCAAGTAAATCGGCAGATCTTTCTTCCAAGTTGTTTATGGGTGGAATCCAATCTCCAGTCTTCTGATTAGCAGCTCAGCATATTAACCATTTGCAGCCGGGGATTCTAGAAGACTAATCCCTCAAACTAAACCCATTCCCACTGAGTCAACTCCAACTCCTAACAATCCTATAGGACAGAGTAAAATGACCCCATAGGGTTTCCAAGAGTGGCTGGTAGATTTAAATTGCTGACCTTTTGGTTAGTAGCTGAGCTTTGAACCTCTGCACCACTAGAACTCTAAAAGACTAATAGCCCTCAATGAAATAGTCTTCGATAAAATAAATTTGTGAGAAATATAGTCATAATACTTCTTTTACAAATGACTCATGAGAATGTTCACCCCATCTAGCGGTTGTATTCAAACGATGAAAATTCTTACATGGCACAGATGTCTAACTGTAGGATACACAAAAATCAATGCTAGTAATAGAGAACAGCAATGACTGTGAATTGGTTTGGTCTTCAGTTTATTAGAACTAAAGACTCAACAGCCACATATGGTAATTTGGAAGAAAGTCTGGAAGTGATAGCCTGGAACTATTCCTCTTTATCTCATTATTGAGAAAGAAATGCAAAGTAATTTTAAGTATAAAACATAAGAACTAAAAACATCAGGGAACAAAAGTATTTTGTATCAAGGTTTTAGATCGTAATATGTAGCTTTACTTCAGTCTACGTTTAAAGGTGTATTTAGCACAAAATTTAAAAAGGCTATATTGTCAATTCAGAAGTTTTCTCAACAAATAATGCTTTCCTTACATGATTCATCCAAAAGAAATCATTTAGTAGAAGTGTACTATGTTAACAAAAAAGTTTGTTTCAAATTTTATGTAATAAGTATTGTTAGTGAGGAAATGCTGCTGGCCTGGTGGCTAAGTGCTATGGCTGTGAACCAAAAGGTCAGCCATTGAATCCACCAGGTGCTCCTTGGGAGCTCTATGGAGCAGTTCTGCTCTGTCCCATAAGGTAGGTCTCTATGAGTCAGAATCATGAGGCAGTGATGGCAGTGATTTTGATTTTCTTGTTTGTTTGTCTTTGATTAATGATTAGGTTAAAATAAAATCCCCAAAACAAATTTTCATAAGATATTCATCAAAACTATAATAATTTACATAAACTCTCTTCTTTACTACTTGCAATACAGAAATTGAAAAATGACCTAACAATGCCCAGTGGTTCATGAGATAAAATGATGAAAGGGCATCACAGGATAGAAAGTTGGATAATAAGTCATATATAGACCCTTTTGTTAAAAAGAGTCTCTAAGGCTGCACAAGTTTACTTCAATTAATTTTATTAAACTGTTTTTCCTTAAGTATATAAAAGTAGAGAAAAATGCATGACACTTTGATGTTTATAGCTCCATACAGCTATAAGGAAATCCTAGTGGAGTAGAGGTTAAGTGCTATAGCTGCTAACTGTGCGGTTGGCAGTTCAAATCCGGCAGGCACTCCTTGGAAACTCTATGGGACAGTTCTACTCTGTCCTGTAGGGTTGCTATGAGTATGAATCAACTCAACAGCACCTTTTTTTAAAAAATATATATACAGTTGTAATACCAGACCACAATAAATAAAGAATAGAACCATAGAACCAATACAATTGACAGTAACAACATTTACATGGCAGATCTTGCTAAAGTCAAGCCATTAATTTGTGGATTAATGTGTCATAGTGTGACTCTAACAACAAGAACCACAGAACACATTTTTCTGCTGAGTTCAGCTTATCAATGCCATAGTGTAGCATGCAATGAAATTCTCTATTTGAATCATTGCAAAAACTCCTTTGGAGTAAACCATGACTTCATTTAGCCTTCACATAGCACAAATACGTCACCTGTCTTCTCTTCAGTGTTCAGCATTGAAAGTAATGTTCTTGGTGCCATTGCAGTTATAAATCCAAACACTGAGAGATTGTCATTGGGATAATCCATAATATGCTTCTTGTTTGGTTTATTAAAAATTTTCACCCAAAAGAAACATAAAATAATTATTGAAGAGAAAAAGAACCCCAAAGAATGTTTTAAGGACTGTAAAGGGTCCATGAACTCTAGACAAAAAAAACTTGGCTTTAGTGTTATCCAGTCTTTGTTACAATCAATACACTAGATCATATAATTATTTCTTATAATAAGTAATTTTGATCAATGGCTGAGGCAGCAGAGGGAAGGCAGAGTTTAGAATGACTGGGAAGTCTGAATAACAGCCAGTTTCTTTTAAATGTAAGTTTTTTTTCCTGTGGAATGATTATATAACCCCAAAGTTGCCTGTGAGTTTACTTATTTATTTACTTTTACTCTTTGATTCACTGGTTCTTTCTTCCGTTTACTCAAATGCTAGCTGTTGAGAAGAGATTAAACTACATCCAAACCCGCTGCCATCAAATTGATTCTGATTCACAGCGACCCTGCAGAACAGAGTAGAAGTGCCCTCATAATGTATGCACAGCCATAATCTTTATGGAAGTGACTGCCCTTTTTTCTCCATGGAGTGGGATGCTGGGTTCAAACTATTGACCTTTTGCTTAGCAGATGAGTGCCTAACCACTGTACCACCAGGACTCCTAGAGAAATGCTTCAGTGACCTGTTTTCATAACTAGATAAGAATGATTTGTATTAGTATGTTAATCATTTGTGTTTTAAATAGTTGTTTTGAAGGTGCTTGTAGGTGTTTTCAGCTTTTTTAAGTATTTTAAATAATCCTGTTTATACCGTTAATTTGTAGGGAGCTGGAGATTTCTAAGCTAATTTGAAATATAGCTTCTGGAATCCATATATGAAGGCATCAGTAAACCACCCTCAGAATGCTGAGATAAGATTATCTTCTATGAGTGAAATAAGGAGCATAAACACATACAAGATAAGATCAGCATCTTTAATGGTAAAATCTCGGCTTCCTCAACCTTTGTGTACCTGGAGAGTTAGTAGGCACAAGAATTCCAAGTTCTAGAACGGTATGTGTTCTGTTATAAATTTAAACTGCCTTTTATCCATCTCTTGTGGAACTGAGAGATGTGAGAGTAAGCTCCACTCTGGGTGGATGGACCAGCAGGGCTGAAGACGAGCGTTTGATCCGTGAAGGCATCACCAGAGAAGTGGCATAGACACAGTGACTGATTTGTTGGCTTCCAGCCCTCCCTTCCTGTTACCTTTGTGCTGAAACTGCAAGGAGCTTGCTAAAATATCTTGACTTTCTGAACTGGTGAAGTCCTACTTATTAACATCTTATAGTGCAGTAGAATCTTATTGCTAATGCTGCAATGCTTTGTCATTCTATGAAGCATTACTGTGATTCTGCTCCAAGACTGTACAACTGAATAATAATGGTAGTGATTCAATGTATTTGATGTAGCTGCCTGTTCCTAGAAGTGAAAGGGCCTTTTTCGAGCCAGAGCTGGGAAGTTTTCTTGAAATGCATCAAGTTACAAGTCTGTCAGATGAATTTGTTGTACATATGGCCCTGTGATTTTCCTTTGTAGTCCTTCTTGCAACATTCAATTGCATATTTATTTAGGAGGCTCTTTGATTAATATTGGAAACCCTGGTGGCATAGTGGTTAAATGCTAAAGCTGCTAACCAAAATGTTGGCAGTTCAAATCCACCAGGGACTCCTTAGAAACCCTATGGGGCAGTTATACTTTGTCCTATAGAGTCGCTGTGAGTTGGAATCAAAATTGGTTTTGGTTTTTGATTACTATGGAAACCCTGGTGGCATAGTGATTAAGTGATATGGCTGCTAATCCACCAGGTGCACCTTGAAAACTCAATGGGGCAGTTCTACTGTGTTTTATAGGGTTACTATGAGTTGGAATTGACTCATGGGTGGGTTGGTTTGGCTTTGGTTTTCTGAGTCATGTAGTTATCTTAATTATCTATGCTGCTATAATAGAAATACCACAGATGAGTGACCTTAACAAACAGAAATACATTTTATGACTGTTTAAGAAGGTATGCCAAGAAGCTCCAATTCAGGACATCAGCACTAGGGGAAGGCTTTCTCTTTGCTGGCCCTGGGGGAAGGTCATTTTTCTCTGTTCCTTGGGATTTCCATGTGGTATGTCACCTGTCTTCCCCTTTCTCTCTACTTGCTCCTCTCTGGCTAATCAGCTTGTTTTATATCTCAGAGATGACAGGCTTACAGCATACACAACACAGATGTGGCCTCATTAACATAATAAAGAAAACCCTACTTCCAAATCAGATTACATCTACAAGTGTAAGGCTCAACACAATTTTGGAGTGACACAATTCAGTCTATAACAATAGTGTCTCTTCCCCAGACTGTAGCTCATGATGACAGGGACCAGGCTTCTATTGGGTCTCCAGTGTCATATCATCATGTTCCTACTGCAAAAAAACCAGTGTCTGAGTCAGAGGAAGTGATTAAAGTCATTGGAGTCAGGAGTGATGAGGATGCTAAAAATTTGTATTCCTTTGATTTGTACAGTTAGGCAGTTGAGATCTGACTTTTAAATCTTCCTTTTTTTTAAGCTGAAAATATTTTTTCAGTCTAGTTTGCCACACTGTGGGCCCTCTAAGGGTTTTCTCCATTAGTTCTGTAGGGCTGCTATGAGTCAGAATTAACTCAATGGCAATGGGTTTTAAATGCTAATCTATGCTAAATATTAGAACCATCATTTATAAAATCAATTATTATTATTATTATTTTTTCCTTTAACACTTTCTAAAGATTTCACATCCTCCTTGGTCATCTAAGCTCTTGCATAGGTCACTGTTCCCTGTGTTCGTATTGGCTTTATGGATCCTTCATGATGAATCGTTAGGAAAAAGAGAATTCTGAGACAGAAGCTGCTCTCTGCTTGGATGTAGACACTACTCACACTTAGTTCTTTGCACATTGAAGGGGACAGTACAAAAGTGGATCTAGCAAAGGATGAACTCACATGTATTCCCTCTGATTCTGATGTATTCCCATATTATCTGTTGACATATTGGGAGCGTAGTAACAGTTTTTATGAGATATTAATTTAGGCAGAGCTCGCAGAGCATAAACAAGTAGGCGTTTTTATGGTCTTTATCGCCTAACAGGGAGACCTTTTTGACACAGAGGTAGAAAAAGCTAGTATAAACATAAAGAAACAGGTTTGGAGTTCATGAGGCTAGATGAACTCTGCTATCTGAGATCTTAGGCAATTAGATAAGAGTTGCAAGATCAGAACTTGTACATTGTAACTTATTCAGCTTGCTTATCAGAAAATAATAGCTTTTCCTGAATGTCATCTCCCTTGCCCTTACCATGATCTCCATAAGCTACTCCAGGCTGGGGACCGTAATGTATTTTTCTTTGTCTCTCCAAATTTAACACAGTGGAAATTTAGAACATGGTCTGTGTGACCACCCAAACCTACTCCCTTTGCACTGCGCTTAGCCGATAAACCAGTAAAACCATAAAACGAGTTGCCATTGAGTTGACTCTAGGTCATACTGACCTCACATGAGTCAGAGTAGAACTATGCTCCATAAGGTTTTCAGTGTCGAAATTTTTGCAAGTAGACCACCAGGTGTTTATGGATAGACTTGACTTCTTCATCTTTCAGTTAGCAGCTGACTGTATGAACTCTTTGCAGCACCTAGGGACTAATTTCTGCTTCCCAATTAAATCTACTTTCAAATATTTTGCCTCCCATTTAATTTTAAGTCTGTATTTAAAGAAACTATTTTTATTTCTTTAAATGCAGACTTAAAATTAAGTGGGAGGCAAACACTAGATTGTGGGATGCATTCAGAATGGCTGGTGGATTTGAAGTACCAACTTTTTGGTTAGCAGCCAAGATTTTAACCACAATGCTACCAGGGCTCCAGATGTATCTGTCTATAGGAAGATAGATATGGAGAGAGAAAGAGAGAGAGAGATGGATAGATAGATGTACATATATCTATTTCTATAGAGAGACGTTCAAGCCAGATTCAGAAGAGGACATTAAATGAGGGCTATCACTGATGACGTCAAATGGATCTTGGGTGAAAGTAGAGAATACCAGAAAGATGTTTACATGTGTTTTATTGACTGTGCAAAGGCATTCAACTGTATGGATCATGACAAATTATCAGTAGCATTGCAAATAATGGGAATTCCAGAACACTCAATTGTGCTCATAAGGAACCTGTACATAGGTCAGGAGACAGCCATTGCAACAGAACAAGGGCATACTGTGTACTTTAAAGTCAGAAAAGATGTGTGTCTGGGTTATATTCTTTCACCATACTTATTGAATCTGTGTGCTGAGCAAATAATCTGAGAAGCTTGACTGTATGAAGAAGAATATGGCATCAGAACTAGAGGAAGACTCATTAAACAACCTGCAAAATGCACATGACACAACCTTGTTTGCTGAAAGTGAAGAGGACTTGATGTACTTACTGATGAAGATCAGAGACTACAGCCTACAGTATGGATTGCACCTCAACATAAAGAAAACACAAATCTTCACAACTGGACCAGCAAGCAACATCACAATAAACAGAGAAAAGACTGAAGCTGTCATGGATTTAATATAATCTTGCAATAAAAGGGGAGCAGCAGTCAAGAAATCAAAAGATACAGTGCAT
This sequence comes from Heterohyrax brucei, assembly GCA_028571685.1. Taxonomy (NCBI): domain Eukaryota; kingdom Metazoa; phylum Chordata; class Mammalia; order Hyracoidea; family Procaviidae; genus Heterohyrax; species Heterohyrax brucei. Next base: position 163,786,914 of record CM053144.1, read on the forward strand.
TGGGCACATCTGATGAAGAAGACCTCTTTAAAGTGTTATAGAGCAAAGACATCATTTTAAGGACCAAGGTGTACCTGCCCCAAGCCATGGTGTGTTCAGTCATTTCATATGCATGTAAAAGCTGGACAGTGCCAAGTAACGAAGACAGAAGAAGAATCGATGCATTTGAATTACGGTATTGGTGAAGAATGGTGAGTGTACCCATAGACTAGCAGGAGAACAGACAAATCTGTCTTGGAAGAAGTACAGCCAGAATGCTCCTTAGAAGCAGGAACTGCAAAACTTTGTCTTACATGCTTTGGACATGTGATCAGTAGGGATATCCCTAGAAAAGGATATCTTGCTGGGTATGGTAGAGAGTGAGAGAAAAAGAAGAAGAGCCTCAGTGAAATGGACTGACATAGAGGCTACAACAGTAGACTTAAGCAGAGCAATGACTGTGAAGATGGAACAGGACCTGCCAGGGTTTTCATTCTGTTGTACTGATTTAGTCATCTGGTACTGCTCTAATAGAAATACCACAGAGTAGGTGGCTTTAGCAAAGAAAAGTTTATTCTTACACAGTCTAGTAGGCTAAAAATCTGAAATCAGGGTGTCCACGCCTTCCCCTCTTTGTCAGCTCTGGAGAAAGGTCCTTATCTTTGGTTAGGGAGCATCTTGTCTCTGGAACCTCAGGTCTGAAGGACGTGCTGTACTCCCAGTGCTGCTTTCTTGACGGGATGAGGTTCCCAACTTCCTGCTTGTTTCCCTTTCCTTTTATCTCATGTAAGGTAGAAGGACAAAGGGTGGTACAAGTCACACTGTAGGGAAACTCCCTTTACATTGGAGCAGGGAGGTAACCTTAGGAAGGGATTTACAGTCCCACCCTAATCCTCTTTGATATACAGCATAGGAAAATCATATAACGGAGGCCAACCATAAAATATTGGGAATCGTGGCCCAGCCAGATTGCCACACACATTTTGGGGGGACACAGTTCAATCTATGACATGTACTTAGGATTACTATGTGTTGGAATTAAATTGATGACGTCTAAACAAAAACAAACATACATGCATATATGTAGATATATGTAAACACACACATGCATACATACATAAATACATATATACTGTATTTTTACAGAAATATGACTGCTTTCTGCTTTTGTATGCCAACCACACCCTTCACTTTCAAGATATCTTAAGGATGTTATGCTAATCTTCTTTTATGGTAATATATGGAAAAGGATTGACGTGGTGGTGCTTGTGAAGGTGCCTCTGGAGGCTGGGTATGGCCAGCCCGGCACACAAATGCAGAGAGTGTATGTTATTTGTGTAAAAATACTGTGTGTCTCTGTGTGTATTCCTTTCATATTCAACAAATGGAGTTCACTGCTTTTATAAAATTCTATGGCTTTTCATTGAAGGATACTGTCATAGTTATTAAGTATTCTTAGATACTATGCAGGCTCACTACAGTTCAAGTATGTGCCCTGATCCGTTATCTGATCATCAACACAGATGATTCTCTGTTGGATTCCTTCTTTACCACTAAGAACATACACTTAAATAATAATGGTACTGATTTAGCTTATTTGATGTAGCTGTGCTTCTAAAAGTGAAAGGGTCTAGAGTAGGAAGTTCTCAGTTTTTTTAAGCTTATCAGATTACAAATATGAGCCCAAGTCTTTGAGGAGTTTGCCTTGCAGTTGGTTGACAAAGTATAAAATAATGGAAGAGATTTCAAAGCCACATGCAAAAACATGCCTGTTTAATTATAGACACACCTTGAGCGCTGATGCTAGCATTTTTTAAGCAGGCTTATAAGAATCATGGAAGCAGAGTATGTTGTAGATGGAAGAACTCATTGTAGCCATCTAGTCTAGCCCACTTAATAGAGAGATAATGAAACTAAAGCTAAGGGAGGCCCAATGTCTCATTCAAGGACACAGAAAGCGTCAAAAACAAAACCAGAGAGAGTTACAGAAGATTTCTGTGTCTCACCAATGACGGCATGATGAGATCACCATGAACTTATTGGAACCAGAAAAAATCTGTTGTTGTTATTGTTATTTGCCATCAACTTGATTCTGACTCCCAGTGTGCAGAGTAGAACTACTCTTATATAATGTTTTCCAGGTTGTGGCCGTTTGGAAGCAGATTGTTAGGCCTGTCTCCTGAGATGTCTCTGGGTAGGTTCAAACCATCAACCTTTTATCTAGCAGCCAGGTGCTAAGCTGTTGGTGCCACTCAGGGACTTCTGGGGAAAACCTATATGAGCCAAAGAACTCACTCATAAAACAGACCAAAGGCTGTCATAATGAGATGAGCTGGTGGCTGGGAAAACTGCCAAGATATTCTTAGCTCTCTGGAACCTCTAGAAAGCCAACTCCGTATCAGAACTTGAGCTGGGTGATATGAGTAGGCCATGCTGGTTGCCAGGAATGTGCTCTGAGTCAGATGAAAGATAAGAGACCCCTGCTTAGCCAAGGCACCAGATCTATTGACCAATAACATCTTGATGGTCTGCCTTCAGATTATTTCATGATAACCATTTATTATAAGCAGAAGAACTGGTTTGAAGAATAATAGGAGAATAAGGAGTCCTGTAGGAAACCCTTATAGTAAAGTGGTTAAGAGCTACAACTTCTAACTAAAAGATCAGCAGTCCAAATCCACCAGGCATTCCTTGGAAACTGTATGGGGCAGTTCTTTTCTGTCCTATAGGGGTTGCTATGAGTTAGAATTGACAGCAATGAGTTTTTGGTTAAAGGGTGCTATAGGAATCTCTGGGTGGCAGAATGCTTGGCTACTAATCATGATGTTGGCAATCTGAATTTACCCAGAGGCACATGAGGAGACTGGCCTGGCAAACTGTTTTTGAAGTTACACACGTGTAAACCTTATGGAGCACAGTCCTACTCGGGGAGTTACCCTGGGTCAGAGTTGCTCTGTGGAGTCTTTTTTGTTGTTGTTTAAGGTGTGCTGTAGGAGGTGAAAAATCAGGCCTATACCTAGGAGTCTGGAAGAACTGGAGATCAAGTGTTATACTTCTGATAAGGAATAGACTGAGGTGAAGACTGCTCAGAGGATAAATTCAAAAATTAAAATGAAGTGAAAAACTAAATCTGTTGTGTTCTAGTTAATTCTGACTCATAGCAACCCTATAGGGCAGAGTAGAACTGCCCCGTAGGGTTCCCAAGGTGTAGCTAGTGATTTGAACTGTCCTTTTGGTTAGCAGCTGTAGTTCTTGATCACTGTGCCACCAGGCCCCAGAGGACAGATAGAATCTGAAGACGAAAGGTGCCTAATATAGATTATTATGACAAGTTAACCAAGCCTTTCTCTTACCCCAATTGCATCTTATTTAAGCTTAGAGACAGCCGTTGGTAACCTGTTTGTTTGTTTTCTCCCGGTTTAGTACTAGTTTCTTTTCATTTTCAGAACATATAGGTAAGGCAAAGTGTTACCAGAATTTTGCAGTGTAAATGCACATAGGGCTCATCTTTGGAAAGTGAGTGAAACTAGTCAGGACTGCGCCTAATGGGTGAAATCAGCTATCCAGAGGAATAACTCAAGAGACAGTCCGTGTCTATAGGCCTGGGGAGGACAGGGATCACCCACAGCTAATCAAAGTGAGCAGGTGCAACCTTAAGAAGACACTCGTATGACAGTAGAGGAATGAAACCACTTTGAAAGCCACAACACAACAATAAATGATTAGAATCTTAACTATGAAAGCTTAAGTCCACTGAGTTGTCCAAAGAGGCATTAACAGAAGGCAGGTGGTCAGCTTGGAGTGGAGTCTAGATTAAGTGAAAGCTTGTTGTTGGCAGTGATTGTTGTTGAGTGGATTCTGGTGTATCTCAACTCCATGTGTGTAAAAGCAAATCGTTCCATAGGATTTTCAAAGTTATGACCTTTTGGATGCGGGTTGCTAGGCCTATCTTCTGAGATGTCTCTAGGTAGGTTTGAACTGTCAATCTTTTGACTGGTAGTAAAGTGCTTTACCATTTGCATCACCCAGGGACTCCCGGTAGAAGCTACAGAGCAAGAATCTGGCTGGGTTCATCTGTCCTTCGGAAGCCTGTTGGTGCAGTGTTTAAGAGGTCAGCGGCTAGCCGAAAGCTCAATAGTTCTAAGCCACAGGTTGCTCCTTGGAAACGTCATGGGACAGCTCCACTCTGTCCTATAAGTTGGAATCAACTCCATAACAACAGGTTTGGGAGTGTATGTGTCTGTGTGTGATATCTGTCCTAACTAAGAAAGTCACAAGTGTTAGTCCCTTGAGACGTGTCCTGTCCTGTGTAGGTGGGCTCTGCAGCAGTATCACTGTGGCCACCATCAATTAACTCCAAGGAACGTTCTTCTCACTGCTGTGATTCCCGGCCTGCTAAGGGCATTGCTGATAAATAATTCAGTTTCCATGACTCAGGATAGGGTGATAAATGCAAAGAGATAGGCGACATAATGGAAGTGAGTGTCTTAGTCATTGAAAACGCTGCCCCTGTCTCACTAAAAAATGATAAATCTAGAGATTAACATGTATTTAGACCAAGGCAGTCAGATTCATAGTATACGCTTGTCACTGCTGTTAGGTGCCATTGAGTCAGTGCTGACTCGTAGTGACCCCTTGCACAGCGGCAGAAAACGTTGCCTGGTCCTGTGCTATCCTCATCTTGTTGCTGTGTCTGAGGTCATCGTGTTGAGGACCTTTCCCTTTTGCTGCTCCTCTACTTTACTGAGCACGATGTCCCTCCCCTGGTTTTGGTCCCTCCCAATAATGTGTCCAAAGTAAGTGAGACAGACTCTTGCCATCCTTGCTTCCAAAGGGTATTCTTTCAAAACAGATTTGTTCATTCTTCTGGCAGTTCACAGTGTATTCAGTGCTATTTCCAATGCCATGAATCAAGCATATCAGTTTTTCTTGAGTCTTGCTTCTTCACTGTCCCTTTTGCATGCATATCAGGCAGTGGTTAAGCACTTGGCTGTGAACCCAAAGGTCAGTGGTTGGAGGGTCTCCAGTGGAACTCTTCAGAAGAAAGATGCCTGCTTCCATAATGACAACAGCCTTGGAAACTCTGGAAGTTCACTTCTGTCCTATGGGACACTGAGTTGGTATCAACACCATAGCAGTGGCGTATTGCTGTTTCAGAATGTGGTTAACACTTAAAAAATTGAGCTTCTGTACCTGAAAGCTAAGAATGATATTCTGCAACCTGGTCACTCTGCAAATGTATTGCCAGTGGCGACCAATTGAATCCTTTCTAGGGCACAGAGAGCCTGCTCGCTCTCTTGGACGACTACATCTTTCACTTTTGATGCTACTAATGTTACTTTATGTCACGACTGGTAGATTTCAACAGAGATGTTTGCCACATCAACTGCCACACTAGTGGTGTCCCACAGGAAGCTCCCAGACTCTGATAAGTCACCAAAGGTAGCAAGTTTTCTAGGTCCTTTTCATACTCCTGAAAGACTGTAAGTCATTAATGCTGCTTAGGCTTAATGTTAAATATTGTAAACATTTGTTTAAGCTGTAGATTTTGTATACATTTGTATCTTTCCTTTTGACTTACATTGGTTCTACCAATTTTGGTAGCAATGAGAAATCTCGAGTTGATCAGAAACTCTCACTGGCAGTTGTAACTGGTGAATTTATTTTATTTACTAAGAAAGCACAGTCAGTCCTTGATTTGTTACAGACTTTTTTCAAAACACACTGTCTACAGAAGAAAAAATATTTTAAGAAGTCTTGGTGATGGCTTTTGGGCTGTCATTAACTAACATAAGGAATTCTGCTGCTTAGACGACATTGTCTAATGACGTAGAAATAGAAAAAGTGTCCTGACTAGAGAGACTACACTTGTTGAGTGTATATAAGGTGCTATGTAACATTTCATTTGCTCCCATACACGTTCTCTTGTTTATTCTCAGTATCAACTCTGCTAAAAAGATATTGTTATCTGAGGCATAGAGAGGTTAAGTGATTTGACAGCAGTCACTCAGCTGCTAGTGACAGAGCTGGAGCTTCAAACAGAGCCTGACTTAAAGCTGAAAGACCTTCTATTGTTTATTGCAATAATAGGCAGTGGGGTGGGATTGACTCCGGATCAGAGTTAAGTTTTGCAAAACAGTGGTTGTGCTTCATTGTTCTCCAAATCAAGAAAAACAGCTCTAAAATTCTTTAAACTTTTCATTCTTACTTTCTTCATTTTGAGACAAGGACATAATAATCAGCTATCCTGGATGAAGAGGAGGAAGAGACTCACTCCTCTTCTTCCTCCTAGGCGTCTCTTCCTCTTAGGCCCACACCTTCCAACTTTGAATGAAAAAAGAGTAAGACAGAATAACCTTATGCAGGAATGAAATAGCAAGAGATAAACAATAAAGGAGGAGAAGAGATAGATAATGGTATCAGTGAGCCCTGGGGGAAGCCAGTTTTCTCAGAGCTTCCTGGTAGCCAAGGCAGAGAGAGAAATATGTTGAGTTACTGGGATTTCATTGCCAAATAAGGAGGGTATTATTAGGAAAGCTAACTCCCTTTTGTTATTGTTGTTATTCATAGCTCTGGGAGTAATTCATCATGTGAGTTATCCTAAAAAGGATATTGAATGACATAATGAGAAGGTCCTAGAGAGCAGTTTTATTAATAAAATAAAGATAATTTCTGTCCACTTCAGATGTCCCTGTGACAGACAACTCTGTGAGAGGAACAGATTATAGTCTTCTGGTTGTTGAGTCAACTTGACAGTGTAACTTCTGTTATGTTGATCAAAGAAAGCCTTCCCGTGAATGTCCTTCCATGATATCACTCATGTTTCTCTCATACATTTCTTAGTTTAGCTCTTTCTATTTCTGCCTGCCACATTTTAGGTTGAAAATTTCTGGGAAGAGGGACCATGCCTGCTTCTTGTACTTTGTATAAGGTGCATACATTTGTGTACACATACGTGCATATACACATAAACATATAGAGTATAGCACATAACAGGTTCTTTCTATGTGGACTGGATTTTCATAATGTTCATACATAAAAAAAGGCTTTTTACTAATATCTACTTGAGAAGCACAGCAATGATACAAACCGTATGATTTTTATCCATTAAATCATATCTCATATCTCACCTGTGATCCAAGGATATGCTTGTTTCTTTCCCTAAAGAAGCTGCTGTTGATACTTCAGTCTGTACTGTTCATGAGTGTGTCTCTCCCTCTCCGCCTTCTTTCTTATTGCCGTGTCAGAGCTCACAATTTCCTATAGAGTGCTTACTGTTGGGCTTGAGTAATCCACTTCCTTTTTCCCATGTTTATTAGAATCATAAGCCTATTCTTAGTTATTTCCCCACAATTTTCCTGCTCATAACAGCTCTTCAGTTGCTTTTTGATGCATGCTTTCTTTGAAGGCAACTTCTGTATTACAGATTTTGTGTACCTCCGGTGTTACATGGGTGTGTCACAGTTATTTTAATTTTCTGTGCATGTAAAGTTGACTTTGCTGACATTTGCAGGAATGCAAAGGGGAGATTAGACATATTTACAGTCAGTTTCTAATAAACTTTGCATGATGTGATGACAGTGACTGACACCAGTACACTGCAGGGGAATAAGACTATGTTCCATTACAGAAAAAGAATTTTCATGAAAAATACAAATATATGCAGAACACCGGTTAAGTTTGCAAACTCAAAAAAAGTGCTACATACCTCGTTGCTGAGTATCACTATAATCACGTTTGAAGTACTACACATGGGAAGCTATGCACCCGTGCCAGGACCTAGTCCACTCTTCGAAGCAACTTTGGAACTCTTTTTCTGGAATGGCCATCAGAGCTGTCATCAAATTGCCCTTTATGCCCTCAATATCATCTAAATGTTTTCCTTTCAATATCTCCTTTACATTTGGGTGAAGAATTCGGGGCCAGATCGGTGAGTAGGGAAGATGCTCCAATACAGTTACTTGTTTACTGTCTAAAAACTCTCACAGAAAACTATACTTTTAAATTTGCAAACATGCCACTGTGCCACCATACACAATGGCCATTCCAGACAGAGTTCCAAAACTGCTTTGAAGGATGGACCAGGCACTGGTATCAGTGCATAGCTTCCCAAGGAGAGTACTTTGAAGGTGACCTAGTGGTATTTAGCAGTGATATATGGTAGCACTTAGAACCATTAAGTTAATGGACTTAGTTGTGAGACCTCATGTATCTGTATTAGAATGGCTGAGACCAGGGCATGAGGATTTTATAGGTCCTTGAAGAACTTTAAGCTGGAAAGTAAATCATGATATGATTTTCATATTTAAAGGATCACTCTGTATTGTACAGGAGGCATCCTATATGTTTTACAGTTATAGAACTCTTTCAAAAGAGCTTTCCATTCCCGTGTTAAGCTGAAAACAAATTTCCACGTTATATACATATACTACTTGGCTTGGCATACATATACAAAAGGAATCAAAAATTGCCCACAGTTTCAGGATTCTTTCTTCCCAGTAGTTTTCATAGGGACTTCCCAAGGATGCCCACAGGGTTGGGGAAATCTTAACAACATGACTGTCTCCAGAGCTTCTCAAGCCACATACCTTGAACCTGCAGCTTACCAGGACTGCTCTGTGGGTTGCTTCTAATTCCCGGGATGGCAGACATCTGCCTTCACAAATGCTAGTGAGTCCAACACCAGGTTATCACATCTGGGTGGTCTTCAGCATGAGAAGAGCCTCAGTTGTTAACAGGTTGTGAAGAAACCATTTGGGCAAAACATGTTACCTTTAAATAAGGCCCTTTAGGTTCAGCTGTAAGGGACCATCCTTCAGTTTCTAACTACTCCCCCACTCCTCCTTCCACCTTGCCTAAGGGCTTGCATTTAAAGCTGTTGACTTTCCTTCTCTAGGTATCTTTCCAGTACAATTATTTATTTGTGATACACCCTTTTAGAGGAAGGGCTGACTGACGGTTGAGTTACATTCTTGGTACAGCAGATTCCCTAGCTCTAGGCTTTTGCCGGCCTACAGCTTTCGAGCTCCCCTTAGCCACCTTGAGCTAGCCTGAAGTCAGAGACTGCTGACAAAACCAGTCTGTGATATGTACTTTTCTGAAAGCCCAGCTGCTGGGGGGTGGGAGGTCCAGCTGTGAAGAGGTTGCTCTGTCGGTGGTCTTGCCTGGCTTGAAGAATTGTCTTCCACCAATCCCCAAGGAGACCCTGGGACAGGGAAACTATTTTTCCGAGAAGCTTGTGCATATCAAATGCGACTTCCTAGAGGCTCCTTCTAAGCCACTTTTGCATTTCAAAGAGGGTTTATTTATCTCATTAGTTAAGTCATTACATTTAAGGCAAAGAGGCCTTTTTACAGGTGTGGAACTCTTTAAAAAGGACTTTCCATACATTCCCCTGCGTTGAGCTGAAAACAACATTCCCACGTTGGTTACTATGCTAATTCACAAAATGCTTTATTGCTCTAAGCAGAAGAACACACACTTCAGGAAGACAAGTTTTCACAGAATACTGCAGAACTGGAGTGAGTTTCACTTACTTACAGTATGAAACTCACTCCAGGTCTACTGTATATTTTTTTCCCTTAGCAGATTCATCTGGACAATCACATTTATAGTTGTTACCATTTAGTGTCATTCAGCTTGTTTGGTGTCATTGGGACAGTCTCCTATTTAGCTGTATGCCTCCCATCTCCACTTTGGCAGTTCATCCTGCACAATACAGTCAAAGTGATTTTTCTAGTATGAAAATCATATCATATTACTTATTTCCCACTTAAAATTTTTCAAGGACCTACAGAAGGCAGTACTGCCTTTGTGGTGCAACAGAGAATCCTTCATGCCCTGGCCCCACCCATCCTGTTCCATCGTCACTCGCCCATAATCACCACTATGCTTTCTAAGAGCAGTGGAGGGCCAGTATGTGTAAGTATTAGTTACGACACACCAAGCATATGGCTAAATGCTTTATAGAGCTACATTCTTTGTTTTTCACATGATTCCAAGAAGCAGATGCTGTTCTTTTTCTATCCTACAGATGGGGAACCTGAACCTTAAAGAGCTTGAGTAATTTATGGGGTATCACTATCTTCTAAGAGGTGAAGCCAAGAGTCAGTTCCAGATGGTCTGATGACACAGTCTGTGGATCTAAACACTAAGCTACACATACTAGCTCTCCTGATGAATTACTAGCTGTTTCTGAACATTTTATTCATTCTCTGATGATTTTTGCCTTTTTACATACTCCTCTCTCATTCCTAAAGGACCTATCCCACTTGTTCAGTGAGCTGCTTCCTCCATCCTAAGGTCTAGTTAGTTTCTCTAAAAGCCTTCCTAGGGTCTACAGGGCTGAGTTAGGAAATGATACCTCTGCAGCCATCACTCCAGATTACTGTGTGATTGAACCTTTGTTAGTATGCACTAGGTTCTTTTACATCCCTATTTCCATGATTAGACTGTGAGTTTTTTGATGGTAAAGAATTTTGTCTTTGCATCTGTGATGGTTAAGGTTGTGTGTCAACTTGGCTGGGCTATGATTCTCAGTGGTTTGGTGCTTATGATGTAGTTTGATATTTATGACACAGTTTGGCAGTTGTGAAATGATGTAATTTGGCAGCTAGATAGTGATATAATTAACTCCATGATGAGATTTGCTATGAGCAGCTAATCAACTGAGAGAGAATTTCCTTGGGGGAGTGGCCTCCCTTCAGTATATACAAATGGATATTGCAACAAGGTCCTTCCTTCTGAATCGTGCATCTGGCTCATCATCATCTGACCTCTGTTTCTTAGAACAGGAGCTAAAAGCTTACCTGCTGATTTTGGATTTGTCAGTCCTTGTGAGCTATGTGAGTTAGAAGGAGCCTCCAGCCTGACATTTGACCCACAGATCTGGGACTTACTAGCTTCTACAACTGTGTTAGCCAGTTCCTTGAGATAAATTGCTCTGTCTTTCTCTTCACTGGTTTTGCTCCTTTAGAGAACCTAGCCCAAGAAAATATCCCCAGTGTCAAGAGGTCTCTGTGTGGTACAAATGATTAAAGTGCTAGACTGCTACTCAAACTGTTTTAAGTCTTAGTTCACCCAGAAACACCTTGGAAAAAAGACTTAGTGATCAACTTACAAAACATTTGCCATTGAAAACCCTGTGGAACGCCGTTGCATTCTGCCACACCTGGGATCACCCATGAGTTGCAGTTGACTCCATGACAACCAATTTTTTTCCCCCATGTCTACTTCAATGTCTAACACATAATTAGTTTGTACTCAGTAAACACTTGTCAAGTGACATAAATAAAAGACTGAGTGACTAGGAGTTAGGGGATGCAATGAGTATGAGGTTTGCTTATCTTAATTAGCATTTGAAAGTCAACTGTCTGATGCAACAGTTCTTTGTCTAAGGTTTCTACACACTGCAGTGTCCTTGAAGATTGTAACAGACTCCTTGAGCGATTTTGAACATTTCAAAAAGGCTAACAGAAATCATTACATTTGCTTGAGCTAAATCCCTACAGGCCAAATAAAATGTCATGTTTCTTTGCTTTTGACTAAAATCCTATCAATTTGGTGTGGTAACAGAGACTCTGTGCTAATAGTCAGAATGATTTGACTGGCAAGAAAGGCTATGTGTGATTAATAATTATAAGAAAAACTGCTACTTAAAATATTTCTTATTTAGCAGAAGAAGTCTCAAAGACTGGAATCATAGGGGGAAATTTCTAATGAAAATTATCCTTCATGGTATAAGTGTGGGGAATCTCCATCTTAGTTAATAGACTGTGCAGTCTACAATGTTTTTGTATCCAAAGAATCCCTTTTATGAGAAAGCCAGGGAATTGTTCTGTAATCTGGCAAATATGGCTTCTCTGTGGGACATTTTTTTTTCACCTCCTCATTGACAATAGAATGTGAAGGTGGACTGGCTTCTTTATCTGCCATCCACTCACATTCAGATTTAATATAGTTTATTAAGTTGAATTTATCTTCTTTTCAAAAATTTCATTTTTTTTTTAAGAAAATGAAAAAGTAAAAGATAAGAGTACAAAACAGACAAGTATACTTTTCTGTCTCCTTCCAGTGGCTCCTGGCCAGCTTGTTTTGATTATGAAAGCTGCCAGCAGGCTACTTTATTGAAATAAAATCCAAATCTCCAATTTCTTAGATCTTTTTCCTGACTTGGTCTGGCATACACTGTTATTATAAATGATTTCCTCTCTGTCAGTGAAGGCAAAAGGTGCTTCATTAGTAGTTTCACTCTGTCGCAAACCTTTCCACAGGTTTGTTTGGCCTTACAATTTATTATAAAATTTATAGGGAGTAAACACTGCTATAACCTTTGGGATAGTAAACTCATCAAAACTCTTGTAGTATCTCCTAAATCCCTTGTATTCTTTGGCTGACAGGTCTTCTTAGGATTATAAATATTCTTCCCTTTTTCGCTTACTATAATTCATAGGTGAGAATACTCTTTTCTTCATTTTGAGGCTCCTACAAGTCATATTGATCAAATTACATAAAACTGAAAAAATGACCCACTGCCACCGAGTCGATTCAAACTCACAGAGACCTGATAGGACAGAGTAGATCTAGCCCATAGAGTTTCCAAGGAATGCCTAGTAGATTCAAACTGCTGACCATTTGGTTAGCAGACATAGCATTTAACCACACTATGCCACCAAGATTTCCATCAAGGTACACAGGAGACAGCATTTAGGCTCTGATATCTGCTGCACTGAATTCCATTCCATCTGAAGTGCAGTCGTAATCTCTTCGGTCTCCTTCATCCTCCACAGAGAAGCTGGAGCTATTGGTTCAGAGTCAAGTTGGATTACATTTATCCCCTGATTAGAATTCTTTGATGACACCTCATTTTTGATGTTATCAGCTCCAGATTCCTTGATGTGGTATTCAACGAAGACTTGACAGTTTTTCTTCAAGTCTAATCTTTGAGCTTCAACTGTCACCAGAACCACTAATGTTCTCCGCCTTCCAGCTGTCTTGGATGCTTGCCTTGTTCCAACATGGCCTGGTCTTTCATACTTAGAATGATGTTGCATCCCTGTTCACTTCCCGCTCATCCTCCAGAGTTTTGGTCAAATGTTATCACCTCTGAGAATGTTTAATCATTCTTATAATGCGTATCATATTTGATTTGTATTATTAGTAGCTCTTTCTGTACCTGCGTCTTCCATTCTCATGGACTCTTTGAAGACAAGAATCATTTTATCCCCAGAGCCAATGGCTTCCATTAACTGGAGACACCATGTAATACTTGAATCAATCTGGGATACTGTGAATGTGCAAGGTGGGCACTGCTAATAAACATGTTGGAGCCACAAGTGAATACTGGGACTTACACGAGTGGAACAGGATGTGTGCCCTCCTGACAGTCTCCTCAGTAGAAAGTTCAAGCTGCACATCACCAGGTAGAAAGTTCAAGCTGCATATTGAAGCATTCTGTCATTCAAGGTCCAGCCTTCATCCAGTTTTATCTTTACCTAAATCTTTTTCTCACCCACCCACTCGATACCAGTGTTGCACTCTACCTCATCAAACTACCGAGAGTTACATGATGGTCTTTGTCATTACTGTGCCTCTACCAACTCTACATGGAAAATCCTTCATCTTTCAAGATTCTCTTGTACATAGGTCTTCAGAGAAGTTTCTTTGACTCGCCTCAGCCTGGATTAGGAGCTCTTTTTGGGATATTTGCCAGCTGTAAGCCTGCACTACTTGACACTGCACCATTTTACTTACTCTCCTGCCTTGCACAGCCGGGGTAGGTTGGAGCTCCATAACACAACAACCAGGTCTTACTGGTCTCTGATTTCCAATCTCCCTGTACTATTTTAATAAATGTTACTTGAATTCAGCATACCTTTGGAACTGTTACAGATTTTAGGTAACAAATTCACTAATTTTTTGGTACTGTTTCCCCTTTCTGTTTATTTAATGCATATTTCTGAGACTGGAATTGTTATTTTTAAATAAATGTTAAATTATGACTTATTGAAATTAAGACACCTGATTTTAAATACCATTTAGAATTTTATCCAAAATAAGTATTTTTACATAAAAATAAATATTTTTGTGTCTCTAAAAGAAAATATTTCATTTAAAAATTTGAAAAAAGAAATGTTTAGGCCTTTTCCATCATATTTTATAGGTCCTCTACCTATACTCTTGTAAGTATCATTCTGGCTTTGAAAAAATTTTGAGGGGATGTCCAAGGTCAAAATTTTTTAATGAGCAGCAATCCAGCATGAAATATTTTGGAAATTTGAGGGAAATTCTGTGTTCATATGTGACTCAATTAGAAAACAAAGTGGACATTTTCCTTAAAATCTACTGCTGTCTTATTGTCTACTTGAGTCCAACTCATGGTGATCCAGGGACCTAAGTTTCTCCTTGTTGTTACGAGTGCCATTGAGTCTATTTTTGACTCATAACAAACCCATGTGACAAGGTAGAGCTACCCATAAGGTTTTCTACGTCGTAATCTCTATGGGTGGAAACCACCAGGTGTTTCTCCTGCAGACCTGCTGGGCAGGTTCCAGTTGCCAGCCTTTTGGTTAGAAGCTAAGAGCCTAACCATTGGGCCCCCAGGGCTCTGTAAGTTTCTCCTTACCTCATAGTAATTTAGTATCATTTCTTGGCTTAATTTTAGCCCAAACTCCAATACCAAACCCGTTGTCATCAAGTTAACTCAGATGCATAGCAACAGTATAGGACAGAGTAGAACTGCTCTATAGGGTTTCCATGTTGAGGCTGGTTGGTTTGCACTGCCAATCTCTCTGTTAGCAGCTGAGCACTTAACCACTGCACGGTCAGTAGTGCCCTTAATTTCAGCTAGGTTTCCTAAATCCTGAGCACTTCAGGGTCTGAAAAATCAAGAAGAGGGATTGAAGTGGGGCAACCTGTTTCCCATCAGAGGGCTTAAAATAGTCCAGCTTTTTTATATTTTGGGGGATTAAATGAAAACTTGTGAATTCCATCCACACACCCCTTTTCCTCCCCAAAAGACACCAGGTCGTCTAATTTCTCTTGTTTCCTGCTTTATCCCATAGTGTTGTGGATTGAATTACACCCCCCCAAAGTATGCATTGTAAATCCTAATCTCTATGCCTGTGATGGAAACCCTGGTGGCGTAGTGGTTACGTGGTACAGCTGCTACCAAATGGTTGGCAGTTTGAATTCACTAGTTGCACCTTGGAAACTCTATGGAGCAGTTCTACCCAGCTCTATAGGGTCATTATGAGTCTGAACTGACTTGACTGCTGTGGGTTTGGTTTGGTATCCTTGTGATTATAAAGCCATTCAGGAAAGGGCTCTTTGTTATGTTAATGAGGCCGGGCTAGTGTAGGGTGTATTTTGAGTCAATCTCTTTTGAGACATAAAAGGGATTTAAAAAGTGAGCAGAGAGAGAGATGGAGTAAGATAGATGCCAGGATACATGGAGCTCTCAAAGGAACCAGGAAGCTGAATCTGAAGAGACAAGGACTTTCCTCCATAGCCGACAGAGACAGACAGGCCTCCCCTAGAGCTAGTGCTCCGAGTTCGCACTTCTAGCCCCCAACCTGTGAGAAAATGTCTGTTTGTTAAAATCACTCAGTTGCAGTATTTGTGGTATTGCAGCAGTCGGTAACTAAGATATGTGGCTAGGAAATGACATTCTTGGCCTAGGGAAACTGTAAAAATAGTTCTGATGTGTAACCAGGCCCAGGAAAATGGTATCCAAAGAACATTTGATGAACTTATCCCATTGTCTTCTCATGGTCTATGGTTTCTCTCAATCTGTGGGCACATTCCTGTTGGGTGAGCAAGACCAGCCACTGAAATTGGTCCCAATCTTTGATCACCTAGCACTGTATCTGTCATACACCAATCAGCTAATAAAGTTTGAATGAAAAAATAATGAAAGAGTGCTTGACAATTTCCGTAATGAATTATATTTGGTTGAAGCACTTAGTGCTCTGGTCACAAATCTTGGCCAATAGATGAGCAGACCAGGAAAGAGAAGGAAAACACACAGCAAGATAATACACCTAAAGAGAATAAATATTGGCTTTAAAGGGAAGTTCCAGAACTATTGTCTGTAATTGCTGTAAGAACTACCCATTAAAACCAACTCACAGTGACCTACGGGACAGAGTAGAATGCCCCGATACGATTTCTAAGGCTGTAATCTTTACAGAAGGAGACTGCTGCATCTTTCTTCCATGGAGCAGCTGGTGGGTTCGAACTGATGACCTCTTAGTTAGCAGATGAACTCTTAACCGCTGCACCACTAGGGCTACTGCTTTAGGAATAATCCTTTGGTCCTTTAAGATCTTGCTCTTCCCCTGCATTTTCTTCCTCTTTCGTTCAGTTTATCCAGTGAACAGTTGCTGAGCTTTCCTATGCCTAGGGCCATATCACAGGCACTGGAAGACAGATGGAAGATAGGGCTTTCTGCCTTTTGGGAACAGGGTTCTGTTTATTGAGACACCTGGTGAGTGACGTACCCCGTTAACAGCCTTGCTTCAGTGTGAGAGGTTCCAGAGCAGGTTATCCTGGCTTCCCAGGATATCGTCATGTATCTCTTTGTCTCAACTAATAGTGATAAAACCACAAAACCAAAGGAACCCTACTGCCGGTGAGTCAATTCTGACTCACAGCGACTTTATAAGATAGAGTAAAACTGTCCCGTAGGGTCTCCAAAGAGCACATGGTGGATTCCAACTGCCGACCTTTTGTTTAGCAGATGTAAGCTCTTAACCTTTATGCCACCAGGGTTTCTGAAAACAAAACAAAAACAAAAACAAGTCCCAATTAACTGAGAGATTAGTGTGTCATAGGTGCTTTACTAAATACTGTGCATGTGTTCTTCCATTTAACCCTGATATCAACATGTTGTGGTTGTTGTGTGCTAGGGAGTCAGTTCCAACTCATAGGGACCCTACAGGACAGAGTGGAACTGTCCTATAGGGTTTCCTAGGGTGTATTTTTTTCAGGAGCAGACTGCCACATCTTTCTCCCCTAAAACAGCTGGTGGGTCCCAGCTGCCCGCTTTTTGGTTAGCAACTGCGTGCTTAACCATTGAGCAACCAGGCTTCCTTAACATCAGCATGAGGTGAATATTATTTTTAGATGAAGACTCTAATGCTCAGAGAGGCTGAGTGACTAGTGTAAAGTCACACAGTAAAAGGGTGTTCATGGCAGGGCTGGGGTTTGCAGGTCTCTGAAGTTGATCCGAACTCGACGGCACTTGGCTGGCTGGGAAGTTGAGTTTTCCCTTACTTTACTTCGATCTTCTCCTGCTTGTCTGTGGCAGCGGGAAAGCCTTTCCATTCCCCACTCCTGAACTTACAACTTGTCCCTTACTGAAAATCTCCAATAAAGACTTAAAAGAGTAAAGATCCCTTTTACAACAGTCACTGGGCTTTGAGATTGTTATTACTCGCAGACCCATCCTGCCTAGCTATGATTGGCATGATGCAGACATTCTGTGATACCCAAATAACTACTCAGCTTACTAAAGAAAGCCAGAAACATGGCTTACCCCGGCAACTGAACAAACATATGTGACAGAATTATGGGGAGTGGTGACCAGGCTTCAATGGAAACCACAAAACAGGCTTCTATTATACAGTCTCAGATTTTGAGGACAGAGAGGAGGTAATGTGGATTTTGGCAGGAAATTATTTTTTTTGACTGGTTCTCAAGCCTAGAATTTATGCCAAAATACATTTCCCTACCCCCCTAAACTACTCCACTTGCTTTTTGTAAGAACTGTGGACACCTTGAATTATTTTAGAAATTTGGGTGATAGTCTAGTTTACAAATCTGTCTTGGAGGAAGTATAGCCAGAATATTCCTTAGAAAAAAGGATGGTGAGAATTCCTTTCACATACTTTGGATGTGTTACCAGGAGGAACTGGTCGTTGGAGCAGGACATCAGACTCTACAGAGGCTCAGTGAGAGAGAGGAGGATCCTCAAGGGCTTCAAGCAGAACAAGGGCTTCAAGCAGAACAATTTGATGGATGGTGCCGTACAGGGCAGTGCTTCATTCTGTTTTACGCAGGGGCACTATGAGTCAGGACTGACTCCATAGTACGTGACAGCAATGACAACATGTGCAACTGGTTCCCGGGAAATTAGCTTGATGTATATCCCAGGAGAAAAAAACAAGTTTTGCCAGACTGTCAAATAACCTGCTCAGCCGATGTGTATCATAGTATCTTCTTAGCATTTTTTAAGGATTTGAGCATCTAACCGCCGACACTAGAAAGATAATAAATAACTGAGCGGTGTTCAGATTAACATCTGCTGACTTCTAGACAATGCTTCATGATGACATGTTTAAAAAGGTGCTATTGATATGGTGCTTCTAGATTCCTGGTCATGGGTTCAAATGCTGCCTAGGTTAGTAACTAACATCTGCAGTCTCTGAAAAGACAAGAGTGTTCTAGCTGGGAAGTACAGGACCTGGGTAGGCACAGTTTAGGAGGCCAACAATTAAGGCCGTGACCTTAATTGTTCTAAGTGATACGTATCTCACTGCTGGATGTCACTACAGTCACTTTCAAAGTACTCCCCTTGGGATGCTATGCACCAGCAGCAGAGCCTAGCCCACCCTTCACAGCAATTTTGGAACTCTGTCTGGAATGGACATTTTACATGGTGGCAACTTCATGAACTCAGTTGGATAGTTGTCTGTGAGGGAGTTTTAGTTAGTAAACAAATCATTGTATTGGAACACCCTGCCTACTCACCTGATCTGGCCCCCAATGACTTTTTTCTTGAACCGAAGAAAAAGGAAATCTTGAAAGGAAGACATTTTGATGACATTCAGGACGTCAACGATGACAGCTCTGATGGCTATTTCCAGAAAAAGAGTTCCAAAACTGCTTCGAAGTGTAGACTAGGTGCTGGCATCGGTGCATAGCTTCCTAAAGGGAGTACTTTGAAGGTGACCATAGTGTATTTCAGCAACGAATTATGCACTTGTTCTAGAACAAGTTCGCAAACTTACTTGGCAGACCTCGTATTTATTTTTATTTTACTTCATCTTTTTATCTCTGTCTCATCGTTTTAGCCTGTGAATTTTGTTTGCATTTCCATTGAGTCATTTGTTGCATTACTCAAAGTACACTGATCTTTTTTTCTTTTCTTTTTTTTTTTTAATTGTGCATTAGGCAAAAGTTTACGGAGCACATTAATTTCTCATTAAACAATGCATCAACACTCCCCTTGTGGACTTCAGTTATCCTATTTCCATTTGTCTAGCTTTTCTCCCCTTCTGTTTTCTCAGCCTTGCCCCTGGGCTGGTGTGCCCATTTACTCTCACATACCTGGTTGAACTGCTCCTATAATTGTTTTATAGACCTACCTAATCTTTGGCTAGGGGGTGAACCTTAGGAGCCCATTCAGCATTAAGTTAAAAGGATATCTGGGGGCCATACTCTCAGAGTTTCTGCATTCTGTCAGTCCGGTATGGCTGGTCTTTTTTTGTGTGTGTGTGAGTTAGCATTCTGTTCCGCATTTTTCTCCAGCTCTGTCCAGGACTGTCTGTTGTGACCTCTGTTGCAGCCGTCAGTGTTGGTAGCCAGGCATCTAGTTGTACTACACTCAGTCTGGTGAGGGCCACGGTAGTGGTGGTCCTTTAGTTCTTTACACTAATCTTGCCCCAGTATCTTTGGTTTTTATTCGTTCTTCTTTGCTTTAGATGGGCTAGAACCATCTTAGATGGCCACTCACAAGATTTTAAGACACCAAACACTATTCACCAAAGTAGAACGTAGAACATTTTCATTATAAATTATCTTACGCCAGTTGATCTAGATGTCCATTGTGACTGCAATTCCTAGCCTTTAGTCCAGTAACTCCATCCCTCTGGGAGTTTGAATGTGTCCATGAAGCTTCTACGACTTTACCCTGCTCAGACTGTACTGAATTTCTCAGTATTCTGTACTGTCTTACCCTTCACCAAAGTTATCGCTTATACTTTGTTTAGTTAGTGTTTTTCTCTCCCTATCCTTCTCCTCACTTGGAACCATCAAAAATGGTTTCTGTCTGCATATAAACATTTGTAATAGTGATCTCATACAGTGTTTTTCCTTTTGTGATTTATTTATTTCACTCAAAATAATGCCCTCCAGATTCATCCATGTTGCTAGATGTTTGGCAGATTCATCATCATTCTTTATTGTTGGGTAGTATTCCACTGTATGTATGCACCACAGTTTGTTCATTTTATGTTGATGGAAACTCCAGGTCATTTCCATCTTTTTTGCTATTGTGAATATTGCTGCACTGAATGTGGGTCTGCAAATGTTTACTCATGTGATGGCTCTTCTTTCTCCAAGGTATTTTCCTAGGAATGGGATTGCTAGATCATGTGGTATTTCTATTTCTAGCTTTTAAAGGACACGCCATATCATTTTCCAAAACAGTTGTACCATTTTGCATTACTACTAACAGTGTCTGAGAGTTCTAATCTCCCCAAAGCCTCTCCAACATTTGTTATTTTCTTTTTCCTTTTTTAAAACTTTGTCCCAGTAATGTCTGGGTGAGATGGTATCTCATGGTGGTTTTGATTTACATTTCTCTAATGGTCAGTGATAACAAACATTTCCTTACACGTCTTTTAGTCATCTGAATGTCTTCTTTGGTGAAATGTCTGCTCATTGCCCATTTTTTAAAACTGGATTGTCTTACTGTTGTAGAGGTGTTGGGTTTTCCTATAGACTTTACAGGTTAGACCTTTGTTGGATATGCCATAATCAAAATTTTTTTTCCCAGTCTGTAGGTTCTCTTTATACTCTTTAATGACATCATTTGAAGAATATAAGTGTTTAAATTTTAGAAGATTCCAATTATCTAGCTTATCTTCTAGTGTTTCTGTATTAGAGTTATGGTTTGTATCCTATTTACATCGTATATTAAAGCCTCTAGCATTGACCTATTTTTTCTTCCACGATCTTTATAGGTTTTGGGTTTCTATTTATGTCTTTGAATTAGTTTTTGTGTATAGCGTGAAGTATGGGTTGCATTTTTACTTTGATTTTTTTTACAAATGGACATCCAGTTTTGCCATCATCATTTGTTAAAGGGATTGTCTTTTCCTTATTTAGTGGACTTTGGGCCTTTGTTAAAGATCAGGTGACTATAGGTAGATGGATTTGTGTCTTGGTTCTCAATTCTATTCCATTGGTCAACGTGTCTGTTTTTCCCGTACCAGGCTGTTTTGACTACCGTAGTTGTATACAGTAGGCTCTCAGGTCTGATGGTGTGAGGCCTCCTACATTTTTATTCTTCAGTAACGCTTTACATATGTGGGTCTTCTTCCTATATACAGTTAATGATTAATCTTTCCATCTCACTGAAGACTGCTATTGGCATGTGGATTGGGATTGCAGCGTACTTGTACATTGCTTTGAGTGGAATTGATATTTTCACAGTGTTGAGGCTACCTATTTATGAGTATGTATGTTTTTCTACTTACATCTTTTTTTTTTTTGGTTTCTTGTAGCAGTATTGTGTAGTTTTCTTTATCTAGATCTTTTACATTCCTGGTTAGGTTTATTCCTAAGTATTTCACTTTCTTTTAAGAGGCTCTCATAAATGGTACTGCTTCCCTCAAACTGATTTTTGTTTGTTTATCTTGCATCCTCCTATTCTGCTGAATCTTTCTATTAGTTTCAGTAGTTGTGGAGTCTTTCAGGTTCTTCACGTATAATATCATATCATCTGCAAACAGCGACAGTTTTACTTCTTGCTTATCACATTGGACACCTTCCTTCCTTCCTCTCTCCTTCTTTCCATCTCTTCCTCTCTCCCTCCATTCTTCCTTCCCTTACTTCCTCCCTCCCTCCCTCCCTTCCCTCCTTTCTCTCTTCCCTCTCATCTTTCTCCCTTTCTCCTTCCTTTCTTCCATTCTTCCTTTCTCTCTCTCTCTCTTTTTCTTTTTTTACCTTACTGCTTTAGCAAGGACTTTCAACAGAATGCTAAATAGTAATTATGATAAGGGCATCCTTGTTTTGTTCCTATTCTCAGGGTAATGTTTTCAGCCTCTCTGCTGATAATGATGTTTCTGCTGGTTTGTACAGATGCCCTTGACTATGTTGAGGAATTTCCTTTCCGTTTCTGTTTTATTGAGAGTTTTTATCAGCAGTATGTGTTGGACTTTGTTGAATGTCTTTTTTTCACTTGGAGATGATCACGTGATTCTTTTATTAATGTGATGGACTACATTGATTGATTTTCTACTGTTGAACCGTCCTTGTATACCTGATATAAATCCCATTTGGTGGTAGTATATTTTTATTATTATTTTTATTTAATGCTGAATTCTATTAACCAGAATTTTTGAATCTCTATTCATGAGAGACATTAATCTGTAATTTTCTTTTTGTAATGTCTTTGCCTAGTTTTGGTATCAGGGTTATGTAGGCTTCATAGAATTAATTTGGAAGCATTCATTCATTTTCTGTGTTCTGATATAGTTTGAGTAGTACTGTTGTGAAGTCTTTTCTGAATGTTTGGTAGAATTCCCCCCTGAGCCATCTATGCGAGGTCTTTTTTGTTGTTGAGATTCTTTTTTTCCTTTTGTTAGAATTCTTTTCAATCTCTTCTCTTAATATGGGGTCTATTCAGATTTTCTACCTCAGTTTGTGTTAGTTTAGGCCGATGATGTGTGTCTTAGTCATCTGGTAGTACTCTAACAGAAATGGATGGCTTTAGCAAAGAAAAGTTTATTCTTACCCAGTCTAGTAGGCTTACAAGTCCAAATTCAGGGTGTCCACTCCATGGAAGAGTTTCCCTCTTTGTTGTCTCTGGAGGAAGATCCTTGTGTTACATCAGTCTTTGATCAGTGAACATTTTGGCATAGGAACCACAGGTCTGAAGGATATTCTCAACTTCTGGTGTTCCTTTCTTGATGGCATGAAGTTCTCAAGTCTCTGTTTGCTCCCCTTTCCTTTTATCTCTTGTAGGATAAAAGGTGGTGTAAGGGTTACTCCAGGGAAATTCCCTTTACATTGGACCTGGGAAGTAACCTTAGGAAGGGTGTTACATTCATAACCTAATCCTTTCTAACACAATCCACTCTATTAATTACTGGGAGAAATTAGGATTTATAGCATAGGGAAATCATAAAATGGAGTACAATCTAAAAATATTGGGAATGATGGCACAGCCAAATGGCTACATACATTTCTTTATGACACAGTTCAGTCCATGACAATGTGTTTCCAGAAACTTGTCCATTTTTTCTAGGTTTCCAAATGTGTTAGAGTGCAGTTTTTCATAGTGCTTGTCATGGACTGAATTGTGTCCTCCCCAAAAATATGTGTAGCAGCTTGGCTAGGCCATGATTCTTGGTATTGTGTGTTGCTCCTGTATGTTGTAAATCCTGCCACTATGATGCTAATGAGAGAGTATGTGCAGTGGTTGTGTTAGTAACAGCAGGACTCAATCTATAGCATTGTATTATGTGTGGAGGCAATCTCTTGGGATATAAAGGAAAAGGAAGCAAATGGAGAGTTGGGGATCTCATGCCATCAAGAAAACAGCCCTGGGAGCAGAGCACATCCTTTGTACCTGAGGTTCCTGTGTTGAGATGCTCTTAGAAACCAGAGAAAGACTACTGCAACACAAGGAACTTCCTCCAGTGCCAACAGAGAAAGAGTGTATTCCCCTATAGCCAGCACCCCGAATACAAACTTCTAGTCCACTGCCTTGTGAGAAAATAAATTTTTTTATAAGCCATCCTCTTTTGGTATTAAGGCAGCACAAGATGACTAAGGCAGTACACTATTAATCTTTTTCATTTCTGTTGGATCTGTGGTATTGTCTCATTTCATTTCTTACTTGTTTTATTTTTGTTTCCTTTCCAGTTTTTCTTTTGTCGTTTTGATCAGTGGTTTGTCAATTTTGTTGATACTCTCAAAGAATATACTTTTGGATTTGTTCATTCTATTGCTTTTCTATTTTGTACTTCATTTATTTCTGCTCTGATCTTTATTATTTCCTTTCTTCAGATGGTTGTGGTCTTCATTTATTCTGTTTGTTCAAATTGTATAGTTAATGTTTTGCTTTTCTTTCTTTTTTTAATGGGTGCATCTATTGCTGTAACTTGACCAACAGCACTGCCTTTGCTGTGTCCCAAAGGTTTTGGTATGATGAGTTCTCATTCTCATTGGATTCTAGGAATTTTTTAATTCCATCTTTGATATTTTATATCACCCATTGGTTTTTAAGCCAGGTGTTATTCACTTGCAATGTATTTATTTTTATTTTTTATTTGCTCTTCCTATCATTATTTTCTACTTTCATGGCATTGTGATCAGATAAGATGCTTTATATAATCATAATGTTTTGGATTTGTTGAGGGTTGCTTTTAGGCCTAGGGTGTGGTGTAGTCTGGAGAGTGTTCCATGTGCTTTGGAAAAGAACATATATTTTGCTGTTGTCAAGTGCAGTGTCCTGTATATGTCTATGAAGTTGGTTGGCAGTCTTTAGATCTTCTTCATCTTTATCAAGTTTCTTCCTAGATGTTCTGTCCTTTACTGATAGTGGTTTGTTAAAGTTGCCCACTAACCTGGCAGTTTCTCTTTTCTGTGCTGTTAGAGTTTATTTTATGTGTTTTGGAGCCAAGTCTTTTGGGTGTGTAGATACTTATTATGTTTACAGCATCGTGGTGGATTGTTCCCTTAATCATTATACAATGCTTTTCCCATCTTTATGGTGGATTTTGCACTAAAGTCTATTTTATTTGAGGTTAGTATTGCCACTCCTTCTCTTTTTGATTGCTGTTTGCTTGATATATTTTTTCCATCTTTTGATTTTTAGTGTACTTACCTATTTCTAAGGCATATCTGTTATAGAAAGAAAATTTACATTCTGTGTGATGATCAACAGGTGTGAATTTATTGCTGTCATTTTTCAGTGCTTCTTTTGTGGTGCTGATGTTTCCTTTCTTTCTCTTTCTCTCGTGCTAAATTCCATGTTTGTGGATTTTCTTTTCATTTTTGTAGATTATGTGTTGCTGGGGCTTTACATTTCTCTTCTTTATTTTGATAAATAGGTTTGTTAACTTTCTTTGTAGTTACTTTGAAATCCCTATCTTCCTAAGTTTAAATTAGCCTTCAATTAATTGATATAGCTTTGATTTCCTCTTCATTTGAAAGTTCTATATGTACACTGTTTATTCCCGCTTTTATTATTCTGATATTTGGTCATTTATAGATTTTCTCATTCTGTGTTGTAAATCTTTTAAATGTATTTCATCTTTGAGAATTCATTAACTAGATTAGTATCTGACTGATTCCCTCCTATGTTCTAGATTAGGGTTGTTGTGTGATCTTTAACTGAATGACTTCCTTTAATAATTCTTTCAAGTTGTTTTTTTTCTTAAACATATTCCATTAATTTCTGTTTGTCTGTTCTAATTTTGCCATCCTATTTGAGCAAGAGTTTTACAAGGTGTATTATTCTTGCATGACAATTTTTTTCTTTCAAGGTTTTATTTATGTCATCTCATTGCCTTTTTGCCTGTGTGGTTTCTGCTGAATAATCAAAACTTAGTTTTATTGTTTCCCCTTTATGTGTGACCTTTCCTTTTTCTTGAGCTGCTCTCAAGATTCTATGTCTTTCGTTTTAGTAAGTGTGCTTATGTTGTGTTTTGATGATTTTCTTTTGGGATCTATCCTGTATTGAGTACATTGAGCTTCTTGGATGGTCAGCTTTTCATCTTTCACGATATTTGGAAAGTTTTCTGTCAGCAAATCTTGGATGATCCTCTCGGTGTTTTCCATATTTTCCCTTTGTTGTGGACTTCTGATTACACGCAGATTATTCCTCTTGAGTGTATCCCACATATTTCATAGATTTCCTTATTCTTTTCTCATTTTTCTTCAAAGTGGTATCCAAGATTTTGTCATCAGTTTCACTGATCCTGTCTTCCATTGACTTCACATTTGCTCCTGAAACTTTCTATTGCTTTGTTCATTTATGAAATCTTATTGTTTATCTTTTGGATTTCTAATTACTATTTTTATTTGATTTCTAATTGTTTATTTTGGCATTTTGTTCTTGTATTATTTTCCTGACTTCTTCATTGTTTTGACTGTTTTCCCTGATTTAATCTGTATTTTCTGTGATTTTTATCTATTTTTTCCTTAGTTTGTCTTTTTTCCTTTACTTTTTTTCTTAAATCTTGGAATGCCCTGAATATCAGACTTACCAATTCCCTATAAGGTAGTTCTAGTGCTTTTCTTCTAATAGGAAGGTCATTTGGTATTTTATTTTGGTTTCTTGCTAGAGACATCTTTTCTTTTATTAAAATGTATTGAAATTTTGGGCTGTCTCTGAGACATTCAAGAATTATTTTTGTCATGGTAGATTGTAGCCTTGTTTGTTTCATCCTTTTTTGTTTTTGTTTTATTTGGTTATGTCTGGTGTGTAAGCTAGGTGTGCTTTATTGCTTGTTTGTTTGTGGGCATGATAGTTTTCATCACTTGCCTAGGTAGGCAGGACCAGTCACTCAGCTTGAGGATTGATAGAAGGGTGATGTGTTGTTCCTCTGCAGCATGAACTGAGGCCTGCAGGGCAGGATAGAGATGTAGCAGGGGCAGGGTCCAGAGATATAGGTATTCATCACCCTGGTCTCATTCAAGGTCACAGCACTTGACACAGCAAGGCTGGGGCACAGCCTAGGGTGGGGTCCAAGGGTACAGATGTCTGTGTCAGTGCTGCTTAGGTGTGCAGTGCTCAGTAGGGCTGGGCAGGGGGTGGTACAGGGAAAGGTCTGGTAGTCTAGAGGTCCACAAAATTGCCACCTAAGGGCATGGTACACAACAGGGGTTGTAGAGAAGCAGGAGGGAAAGGAAAAAGGGCTAGACGGGAGAAAGAAGATAGAGAAATAAAAACCAGACAAAGAGGGGGATGGAGGATGGCTACAAGGCTGGTGGATGTGGATGAGGCAGACCCAGAGGGGCCATGTGCTTGTGCTTGTCTAACAGATAAGCAGTGCATCTTGGCCCACTGAGGGAGGTGCATGCAGCTAGGTGGGCTGGAAAAAGGAAAAGAAGGAAGGTAAGGAGGGAAGAAACCAAAAACCAACCAATCAACCAAAAAAAAAAAAAAAATGACACTGAGGAAACTGAGAACTGTGGGTGGGGGGGGGTTTCGGTTAGGTTAGGGTTAGGGACCAAGATGGTGGTGAAATGATGTCTCTTTCACAGATGACATGGCTCAGCCCATCAGGAAGGGGGGCAGGCAGCACAGAACCTTGGTGGGTGGAAGAGGGAAAAGGGATAAAAGGAAAGATAAAGTAAAATAAAAACATGGCCCTGAGGGAGACTGCTGGTAGGGAGCAGGCTAGATCCAAAATGGAAGTGACCCTGTGTCTCTCTTGCCAAGTGACTATGGCTTGTTGGAAAGTAGCAGATGCAGAACACAGGGCAGAAGCTTAAGGGATGGGAAAGTATTTATCTCTGGTTACTGGGTGCTCTGTCTTGTTGGGAGCTCCATGAAGTTGTCTTCCCATATTTCCTGTTTGGAGTCATTGATGTCTGTGCTCCAATATGCCAGAACTATGCTGTGTTAGCTGACAGGGACTTCCACTCCACAGCTCTCCTTGTTCTCTGTTCTCTGTTAGTTTTTTTTCCATTTGGTACTTGACCTAGTTCTTTATCTTTTCATTTGATACTTAGAGTTTCAGGATTGAGATTTGTACTTTATTTACTTTGTCTTCCAGGTCTTTGCTCCAGAGGGGTGACATGTTTTTCTGTCTATAGCACCATATTCTACACACATTTAAATATGGCCAGCACCAGGACACTTTGTTGGTAGTCATAGTAGAAAGACCAGCCATAGTGAATTGGGGTAGAATGAAAATAAAATACAGAAATAACCAGAGAGGGGCACTCAAATTTTATTAGACCAAATTATCTAAAATGAAACACACACACACACACACACACACACACACACACACACACACACACACACACACACACACACACACGTAACTGTATATGCTGACAGAAAATATTTTACTCAGATGAAAATAGCAACAATTACGTAGTTCTACAATCTATACCTTAAAAAGGAAAACCTCATGGCATAGTGGGTTAAATGCTATGTCTGCTAACCAAAAGGCCGGCAGTTGGAATCCACCAAGTGCTCCTTGGAAACTCTATGGGGCAGTTATACTCTGACCTCCAGGGTTGCTATGAGTCAGACTCTACTTGATGGCAGTGAGTTTCTTTCTTTCTTTTTTTGGTATAACCTTAAAAAAAAAATTGCCACTGAGACGTTTCTGACTCAGAGCAACACTACAGGGCAGAGTAGAACTGCTCTACAAGGTTTCTAAGGAGTAGCTGGTGGATTCAAACTGTCAACCTTTTGTTTAATAGCAGTAAGTCTTGACTACTGTTCCACCAGGCTCAAAGTAGGGGATGTAACAAGCCACTTTTAGGTACTGCGCAATTTTATGTTTTCTATAGATAAAGTGACATTGTCGATTGTTTTTTATAACATGGCTGCCTAGTTTTCTCACTAAAAACTTATAAAATGTTGTCTTTCCCAAATTTAAAAAAATTTTTCCCTTAAATAGTCTCCTTAAAAAATAGTTCCCAAGGTAAAAAACATTTCTAGAAGAAAACTAAAATTACTCTTAATATCCTTCTTAATCATTCAAGAAGTAATAACTTAGTCCATGTGGTGACACTGTACTTGATACAGAGTGTTTTCTTGTTGTTGTTAGGTGTCGTTGAGTCAGTTCTGACTCATAGCAACCCGGTGAACAACAGAGCAAAACACTGCCTGGTCTTGCCCCATGTCCACAATTGTTTTTATGCTTAAGCCCATTGTTGGGGCCACTGTGTCAGTCCTTCTTGTCAAGGGTCTTCCTCTTTCTCGCTGATGCTCCACTCTACCAAGCATGATGTCCTTCTCCAGGGACCGATCTTTCCTGACAACATGTCTAAAGTATGTAAGATGCAGTCTTGCCATCTTTGCTTCCAAGGAGCACTCTGGTTGTACTTCTTTTAGAACACAAAGTGTTTTAGTAAGATACAAAATAAACCAAAAAACCAAATCCACAGCTGTTGAGTCAATTCTGAGTCATAACAACCCTGTAGACAGAGTAGAACTGCCCCATAGAATTTCCAAGAAGTGCCTGGCAGGTCTGAACAGCTGACTTTTGTTTTGGTTAGCAGCTGTAGCACTTAACCACTCACTAGAGTTTTCAAGGTACAAAATAGTTTATTACAAATGCCTCACCTTCTTATGGTCTAAGTGGGAATACCATGTGGGTATTCAAGGTCAACAATTAGTCCTCCAACTTAATTGTACCAAGTGATACATACCTCATTGCTGAATATCACCAAGGTTACCTTCAAAGTTCTCCCCTTGGGAAGCTATGCACTGGCACCAGAGCCTAGTCCACCCTTCAAAGCAATTTTGGGACGCTTTCTGGAGTGGCTGTTGCTCATGGTAGCACCTTGTCACCACAAACTTGATTGTATAGAGTTGGCAAACTTAATAATTGTGCAGTTATCTGTGAGGGAGTTTTTAGCCAGTAAAAGAATAACTGTATTGAAACACCCTCCCTACTCACCTGATCTGGCCCCCAGTAACTTTTTTCTTCATCTGAAGATAAAGAGAATCTTGAAAGAAAGACATTTTGATGACATTCAGGACATCAAGGGAAATTCGACAGCAGCTCTGATGACCGTTCTAGAAAAAGAGTTCCAAAATTGCTTTGAAGTGTGGACTAGGTGCTGGGTTTGGTGCATAGCTTCCCATGATTAGTACTTCAAAGGCGACCGCAATGACATTCAGCAGTGAGATATGTGGCACTTTTTCTAGGATGACTTCGCAAACTTAATTGTCAGTCCTTGTGCAGTAAATCTTAAATGGTAAGTCAACAGCACCTGAAATGTCACAAGGCTGTGTATCATTACCTATCAGAGCCACTGCTCTGAGTTCCCAGGAAGCAGAAGCTGCTTCCTAATCAGTTGATGAAGCGACCAGAGCAGGGCCCCAGATTTGAGTGAAACTCTGTGATGAGAAGGAGCAAGTATAATTTTTGCAAACTGGGCTTGTACTTTAGAAGTGTCAAAGCGCTTGGAATGTCTTTGGAAGTCAATATTGTCTGCGAAGACCATCTCTGAAACCACACAGCAAAGCGTCTGAACCGTGCTGTGCTTGGACTTGGGGAAGCTTGCAGGGGTGAGGAGGAGACAGCGGTGCGACCTCACTTGTCACATGGTCCCATGTGGAGAAGTGGATGGTTTTTCCCAGTTGCTTGTCTCACACTACTTTCTCTTTCAAATAATAGGAAAAGAGTAACAACAAACGAACAGGAAGCATGAAGTTTTTGTTTTTTCTCTCATAGGTGTGGTCTGCTGTCTCTATACAAGGCTGTTTACAAAGTCAGAGAAAGCTTCGCTCCACGCAATGTTCGGGGAAGGATGTCTGATTCCAGTAGCAATGCCTTCTGGTCTTCTATAGCTTTTTGTTTGTTTGCTTGTTTTGCTGGAATCTTTTCCTCATACCATTAAAACTAATATCTTCCCAATCTTCTTTCTTTTTCTAGGCTTAAAAATGGTTAAGTCCTTTCCTCAAACTTTTCTTGGCCAAATACCTTTATTATTTTGGATTTTTCTTGTAATGGCTGTTTCTCAAAATTGCTGTTAAAAAAAATTGATTTCTTTCTAAATGCACCTTATATCCCACATTAATATGTGGGGCTAAACATGTCACTAGGTCACCAGGGCTTCCTAGAGTGCTCTAGGATAGCCTGAAGCTATACTGTGCATTAAGGAGGGATCATAGGTTTTTCTTTTACTAGATCAATCATGCTTTTAAAGCTGAAGCATCCACACCAATAGCTTGGCTTGACTATGACCTTCAGGTCATTTTCCTTATAACATCACAAAATGAATTCTGCAATTGTGTGCATTGCATTGTTTATCTTCCGGTGTGATTTATACCACAGAACCTCAATGTATTTACATCCACCCACTTTTCAGCTCATCAAGATCATTTACACTTCTATCCAGTTTTCCAGAGGAATGTACCACACCCAATTTGATGTCATCACCAAACTTAATAACCATATTCTTTAATAATCTAACTGGCTACTAAAAATAGCACCAGCATAAGGCTTAACTTCTTTGGAATCCATGAAGTATGCATCTCTGGGCTCACCCTGCACCATTAATAGTTGCTTATGGAGAAAGACCTTCTAATCATTTGTATATCCACCTGCTGAGAGGATGATTTCAGCAAGCATTTCTTTAACTGCTCAGTCACAAGAAAGGCAAAAGTTTAAACTGTGCAAAAGCCAAAAACATTTTCTATCTTTGTCTTCTACTTGCCTTTACCGTACTTATCCTGTTTCTGAGGAGTAGCATGTGGCTAATGAGATACTTTAGAACAAAACAAACAAACAAAGCTGGGCTGATTTTATCTAGCATTCTTCTGTGTGTGTTTATAAGATTGCAGTATATTTCTAGATCTGAATGTTAAACCACTGAGTCTAATGTTTTGAGTTTTTCTTTTTTTTAGAACACAAGTGGATATTTCTCTGTCAGTTCACAGACACCTCACCTCAAGTTTGCAAAGATAATTGCTAGTGATTCTGTGATGACTTCACTGAAATGCCATGCCATGGTGTTTGCCAGTAATTGTTTATTCATTCTGCCATCTGAGCCTGCAGCTCATGCATTAATATATGCAGTTGTATATAATAATGATTTTCAATTTATTGAGTAGAGTCATGGTTTGAAGCATTGTCAAAACATAAGGATAAAAGCAATTCCTACCTCAAATGTTTGTGACTTAACTGAGATAGACATGACAATTAAGAAACGAAAACACGGAGGCAGGAAAGGTCAGTGACACTGCTGAGACCTTGCTGGCAGCTAGCTGAATTTTCCTTTGGCACAAGCTTTGGACGGCAGCCATTTTGATTTAGAGGAGATCCATTGTAGGAAAAGCCTTCCTGGAATGTGGGAGTTTTGAGAAGAGGTCTAAAAAAAAAAAGGGAACTAGCTAAGATATTTGGAGGGCGAGCATAGGTTCATATGAAAACAAACTGTTCCCATCCTTCTGTTCTGTGAAAGGGATTTTCAGTGGCTTCAAAAGGAATTCTGTGTATGAAGAGTATGTAAGGGAGGGGATACTGTTTAAAGGAATCAACCCTTGTTTTACCTGTTTGCCAAACAAAAGAAGCTTCTAGTTAGTTGCACAATTCACAGTTGTTCCTAGAGACTGGTATTTCTAGTGCTGAATTCTAAAAGTGGTTTTCTACAAGCCATCCATATTTGGTGGATGTCAACAACCATTTATTGGCTGTGGATAGTCTATACAGAGGTGAGAATGGAAATGATTCCCTTCAGGAAGGTTGGCTGGATTTTTGATAGTCTGTCTGTGTACTGTTAAGGCATATGCCTACTGATGACCCACTACCCATCTGCTTGCCATATTGTGACGCTAGATGATTATGCCACCAGTATTTCAAATGCCTCAGGGTCACCTGTGGGATCCAACTTTCAGTGGAACTTCTAGACTAAGACAGTCTAAGAAGAAAATCCTGGTGATCTAATTCTGAAAAACAGTCACCCCCCCGCCCCATCACAAAGTACTATTTTCTGATATAGTGATAGAAGATGAGAAGGCATTCAAAATACACAGTAGCAGCAACCATGGACTTGACTGTACTAATGATCATGAAGGCGGTGCATGGGATCTCCATGAGTCAGAACCAACTCACAGGTGACAAACAACATTGCTGATGATGTCAGATCTTAATACGTGATCTCACCCCCTCCCCCATTCCCACTTCAGCAATTCTCATGCCAGTGGCCAAGGACAAAGCCTGGCATGGTGTCATCTTCTCTGATGGCCGGGGCTGTCATCCTCAGCCCTGGAAGCACCCTTTGGGTTAGTAAACAACAGAGTAGCCATTAGCTCCAGGAGACCCCAGGTAGCAGTTTGAGTGTACCTAGTAGGAGGCAAGGAAGTGGGTGGTACCATTCCTTTACTCTTTTCCCAAGTAACCTATAGGCATACCAGACAGTAACCAAAACCTTCATGAAGACACGGGATTCCAGAGGACCAACTACTAAGCTGAATATGATGAGAGGCAGTGGTTGTTCAGTGGTAGGATTCTTGCCAGAGACATGGGTTTGATTCCCGGCCAGTGCACCTCAGCACAGTTACCACCGGCTGTGAGCGGAGTCTGGCATGCTACAGTGCTGAATTTCAGAGGAGCTTTCAGGCTAAGACAGACTAGGAAGAAAGGCCTAATTATCCTCTTTCAAAATATAAGCTAACTAAAACTCTCTGTATCAGTAAGGTTTGGTTCCGTTGTGCATGGGGTAACCAAGAGTCATGGGCTGACTTACGAACAACAGCCAGAGCACGAGCAGAGTTGAGGGTGAACAAGGAGAGCATGGCATGATGAAGACTGAGTTGGAGTGTTGTGATGACCAGGAAAGCAGCCCTAGGTATTAATGGACCATCTGTAGAGTCTAGACGTGAGACCAATGGCAAGGACTGCGGAAAGAGGAGACTGGAAGGTACCCCAGCTTTGCCTGTCACTGCTCTCTTCTTGTCTCTCCTTCCCTTATTCCCCTACACGTCCAGTGTTAAGTCCATAAAAATGGCTATGCTGCTGCTGTTGTTGCTAGGTGCTGCTGAGTCAGTTCTGCCTCCTGGTGACCCTGTGCGCACCAGAACCAAACACTGCCCTGTCCTGCACCATGCTTACAACCATTGTGACTCTTCAGCCCATTGTTTCAATCCACCTTGTTGATGGTCTTCTTCTTTTCCGCTGGCCTTCTACTTTAACAAGTATGATGTTCCTCTCTAGGGACTGATCCCTCTTGACACTGTGTCCGAAGCTGTAAGACATAGTCTCATCATCTTTGCTTCTAAGGAGCTCTCTGGTTGTACTTCTTACAAGACAGATCTGTTCATTCTTTTGGAATTCCATGGTGTATTCAATATTCTTCTTGAGCACCACGTTTCAAAGGCATCAATTCTTCTTTGGTCTTCCTTATTTATTGTCCAGCCTCTGCTTGCATATGTTGCAATTGAAAATACCATGGCTTGGGTTAGGCGCACCTTCTTCTTGAAGGTGACATCTTTGCTTTTCAGTACTTTCAAGAGATCCTTTGCAGCATATTTTCCCAATTCAATGCATCTTTTGATTTCTTGATTGCTACTTCCGTGGGTGTTGACTGTGGATCCAAGGAAAATGACATCCTTAACACCCTCAACCTTTTCTCTGCTTAGTATGATGGTGCTTATTTATCCACTCATGAGGATTTTTGTAATCTTGATGTTGAGGTATAATCCATGCTATAGGCTGTGGTCTTTGATCCTCACCAGTGGTTCAAGTCCTCTTCACTTTCAGCAAGGAAGGTTGTATCATTTGCATAAAGTAGGTTATTAATGAATCTTCTTCCAATCCTGATACCCCATTCTTCTTCATGTAGTCCAGCTATATTAAATGTCAAAACATTCTACTTTGTGCAAGAGATATCTGAATGAAGCTACTGTTTATTGTATTTTTATTGGGTGAAAGGTTAAAAAAAGTGCATTTTTTTTTAATCTGGTTTGATTCAAGCTTTAATATAGAGCAGAACAAAATACAATGAAAAATATTGTGTGCTAAAAGCTTTTGCTTCTTGAAGATACTAAGATAATACAGCTTTTTGTTCTTGCAGTAAGTTAGTAGCAGATCTTCCGAAACCTCAACTGATATCCTTCTTAGTTTTTTCTTTTCTTTTTGTGGTTGAAATCTTTTAGACACTGGTGTGTGGTATGAGCCTAGGCTGGTATAAGGCTTATTACCAAAGTTTGGTTGCTGGATTACAAATCCTGCCTACCTAACCAGCGCACAATAGCAGTTTCCATAAAGGAGTAATACATTCTGCAATGAATGCCAGGGAGGGTAAAGTGAATGTGTTATCCTGCAACAGATCGACCCACCTCTGATACTGGCTGGAAACAGAAGTTGAAACTTGCCACTGATTGCATAAGTGATTCCTTACATACAGTTTGTCTAATTGCAGATTTTTAAGTGTAGTTGTCATTAGCCTATGAGTGGAGAATTTAGTGTTTTATTTCAATAAAACCTTGGTAATATTCAGTCCCAAGATATCTGTATTGTGCTTCCCCAAAATGTGGTTATGTGCTTATATATATATATATATATTTTTTTTTTTGTATGCACAGTGCAGGTAGGGGGAATACTGTCGCATAATGTAGGCTGAGACAGAATTTCCTGCACTTCGTTGTGAGGCTTTTGTTTGTTAAAGGTGCATCAATGTGCTAACTTTGTGTGTGTGAATGGCTGAAGTGGGACCATAGGACGAGAGCCATCAAAGCATAGTCTCTGGCCCCAGCAGGGACTGTTACTGGCAAAAC
Organism: Heterohyrax brucei; assembly: GCA_028571685.1. Taxonomy (NCBI): domain Eukaryota; kingdom Metazoa; phylum Chordata; class Mammalia; order Hyracoidea; family Procaviidae; genus Heterohyrax; species Heterohyrax brucei. The sequence goes on from CM053144.1 coordinate 163,822,321, forward strand.
CACAGCTGAATGTGGAGCTGGAAGGCCCTGTCTTTAGAAGACTCGGATTCACTATCTATCCTGCCCAGGGGGTGGGAGGGAAGCTTTGTTTGGAAATTCCTGCCTGACTTGGGCCTTATCACTACAGAGGCCTCGGCCCCAGACAGGGTGGTTGCCTCTTCTTCTTTACAGCTGCAGCCAGATATTTCTCTTTGCAAATAACTATATCTTAACACCTCATTTGCCTATGGTTGTTAAGTCCTCTGGTGTTCCAAATGAGTAAAATTTCCCAATAATGGATGGTTCTCTTTAAAAACTGCCTTTTATCCTAATTTAAGAATTGCTTTTGACTGATGTCTTTTTTTCTTTCTTTCTTTTTTAAATGGGGAATCGATTTGGTGTGCAGGAAAGAATACATTCTTAGGAGAAAGCAGCTTGTCATTCCCAGCTGTGTTTCCCTGGGCAGATTGTTGATATCTTCCTGAGCCTCAGTTAGTGGGTGTGTAAAAGGAAAATGAATGCACTTACTTTGTATTAAAGTTGTGAAAATCAGTAAATGAGGTATATTATGCAAAGGCTAATACCAGTGAATGAGTTGCCACAGAGGTAACCCTCACACATGGCAATCCTGTGAGTATCGGAGTAGAACTGTGCTCCATATGGTTCTCAATAGCCGACTTCTCAGAAGTAGAGCACCAGGCTTTTCTTCCTACATACCTCTGGGTGGACTCTAACCTCCAACCTTTCAGTTAACTGACATGTTTGTACCGCCAAGGTCCTTGAAAAGACTAACGTGATGTGCAATTTATAAAAGATACACCTCGCACTGTCATGTGTCTAAGAAAGCTCCTAGGGACTTGTGAGCTGACCATGAACTAAATTTTTAGGACATCTGAGAGTTGGTTGTTGTGACTTTGGTAGCTTAAAAACAGTTATGCTTGAAGTATAACAGGGGCCTTTCCTTTCCTTTGGAGAGTTGGACGTTAGATCTTAAGACCAGACCATTGACAACTGTGGACACTCCTCTTCCGTAACTCCAAACTGTGTTGTAAAGCCCCAGCCTTTTAAAACATAGCATATAGAATTAAAATAGACCATAATGCCCCTGTCCTCCCCCTGCCCCCAGTAATCAGATAAAAAACTCACTGTCGAGTTGATTTTGACTCATAGTGACCCTGTAGACAGAGTAGAACTGACCCGTAGTTTCCTAGGAATATCTGGCAGATTCTAGCTGCCAGCTTTTTGGTTAGCAGCCATAGCGCTTAACTACTATGCCACCAAGGTTTCCAAAGTTGGCCGTGGATTAAAAGAATCCTCTAAAGTGGATTCAAGGTCATTACAGTGAGCAGCAGTGACTTTCCGTTTTGAAGCACAGAGAAGTCATCAGAGCCCATCTATACCTTTGTCTCCAACCAGTAAGACTGGAGAATGATCTGCTCTTTGTTGTTAGACTGTTTCCCTTTTAAAAAATATTTCCCCCTCTCTCCTGTTATATCAGGTGATTAACTGCTTCTCTTGTTGCCGGTGTGTCTGTCTCTAAAAATGCCCTCTTTTCTCATTTGTTATTTCTCATCACCTGTGAGCTGACGAATCTGCTGTTAAAATTATGTGTGAGTAACAATAAGCTAGCTTGGAGGGGCAACCCGAAGGATCCCTGTCAAAAAGCAGTGCATGAATGGAGTTTTGGCTGTTTGAGAACTCTTTCCTTTTGGTTATTTTCTGGAGAGCCATTCTAGAAGATGAGTAATAGCCATTTGACTGAAGTGTTTGCCATACAAGAATTTTAATTGCTCCTTTAAATGATGAAATTGTAGGGGATAGAATACGGTTCTCTTTCTATGTTTGCACGTATGTTTTAAGTTTGGATCAGATGACAGTGCGGTGGTCCTGCAGTTCACAAAATGTGTTTTCATACACGGCCTCTAGAAAAACGGAGGGAAGTGGAGGCGGGAATGGAATGGAGAGCTGAGATAGCAGTACTGGTGTCCACAAGTCCTCACCGGTAGAGTAAAAGATAAGAAGGTGCAGAGGCAGCCTCAAAACAGTGGACTATTCAACTGCTGTGTATACTTAATTTTTTTTTTTTTTTAAAAAAAGCTTGCAGAGTATTTTGGTGCAAAGAGTCTGTGCAGCTGAAGATACTTGTGTAAACACTGACCTAGGCCAGTAACTTTCCACGTCACGTAACACCCTTGCATTAAACCAACACCTAGCAAAATGTTCTGTCTTGACACTTCTTTGCAGAAGTGCTGTGAAAATGTTACCTTTCTGCTCTCTTTTAGAAAGAATCTATGTATTTGAAGAAGAAACTATCCATGCCACTCAAAATGTTTTATTTAAGCATTCACATGCCTGCCTGAAAGATTTATCGTTTCTCCAGGGTAAGTCAATCTTTCACTGAATGCTTATGTACCGCCTGCAAGATAGAAAAAATAAAAAATGTTATACTGTGACTTTTATGTGGTAAATTCAATTTCTCACTTTTATTAATGCTATTTGCACATTAATATTAGGTTTGTTCTTGCTTGTGTTTTATTGCTGGTCATTCTAGTTGATTTTTGTTTAGCACTGTGCTCAGGGATTAGATTTTAGGAAGAGAGGCAAGCAAGGAGAAGCTCTCTTGAAGTTCCAAACCACATCAGTCGCCTCGACGTAGTCAGTACAGGTTAGGACGCACCCGAGACTCCAGGAGCTCAGCTTCAACCTTCTGCTGAGGTTTAAATGGGGCAGAGAGTTTGCAGCCCCCCTTGCTCTTCCTGCACCTGGCCAATTATGCTTCCTGTAGCTCGGGCACAGCCTCACTTGGAGTCGGAATCGACGCAGTGCCAGTGGTTGTTTTTTGGGTTGGTAGCTCGAGTGTGAGGATGTGACTTTCTCCACAAGTACTGGATTGATTTTAAAGTCCTTTGGCATTTGTGGGAGAGTATTTCTTTCTGACTTCCGTCAACAGATGCTTGATCTCTGGGAAGCCTTGGGACTGATCATTGCCTTACTTCAGTAACCATTTGCCAATCTCAGACATTTCGGAAGAAGGAGAAGGCAGAGGGGAGGGAGACATCCTTCTGCTCCTAGTGGTCAATTCCATGGATAAATTGCCTTGTGAGAAAGAGGGAGGAAGGAGAGTGGGCATTGATTTGTGTTTCCAGGAACTTACAGAGAGGGGTGCGTGTAATGACTTACCAGTTGGGTCTTCCTGGCAAGTGCCTTTATTTTGTTGGTGATGCCAAACAGTATCAATACGAAATATTGCGCACCTTCCTGGTGCTGGAAGGAAAGAAACAATCTGTAAGGAGTATTAAAAATAATATTTATGAAGCATTACAATGTATATGCTTTCTTATTTTCCATCTCAGAACAAACAAAAAAATGGCTATTATAGGGCAGCTATGGGTCAGAATCAACTCAACCACAGCGGGTTTGGTTTTCGGTTTTATAGCGAGAAGATAGACTGAGTCCCGTAAGAGAGAACTGAGACTCTTACCAGCTCATATTACCTCATATCAGAAGAAAATCCAGCTTATCTTTGATGTTATTTAGAGATAATTTCTAGTCTATGAACAATCTAAGCTCCAAAGATATTAATGTAGCGTTTTACTTTTATGAAAAACCTGTATGCCAGATTATTGTCCTCTCTCCTCTATTTATGTTATTAACTAATTGCTGGCTTTAATTTTAATCCTAACTTTGAGGCATTGGTGGTTTGGTAGTAGAATTCTTGCCTTGCTTGCGGGGAGCCTGGATTTGATTCCCAGAAGGCACTCAGGCACTCAGGCACTCAGGCACAGTCACCACTCGTCTGTCAGTGGGGACTTCTGTCTTGCTATGATGCTACTGGGAAGAAAAGTCTCACAATCTACTTCCCCAACTCAGCCAATGAAAACTCTGTGGATCACACAGCTCCAATCCACAGATGATCCCGGGGAAGGCACAGGTCGGGGCAGGGTTTCTTTCTGATGTGCGTGGAGTTACCACGGGTGGACCCAAACCCCACTCCACGGCATCTAGCAACCATTTAACAATTTCTTACAGGAAATGTTGCCTTTCCCATTCCGATGTTACTAATTGTTTTCCAGGATGTTATCAGCTGTTTCTTTTGATTTATTTTTACCACCTTCCTTTGGAAACAAGGAGATTATAGCTGAATGGAAGACAAAGGTATACCATCCATTTCTGTAATGGCAGTGGAATACATTCTCTTTAATTCTTACTGCAGTTTAACAGTATATTTGCTTTTCTTTTTCTTTTTCTCTTTAAATCTGGTAAACGTCATGCATACATCTTCATTAAGATAGCTTCCATCTTTTCTCCTGTTAGGTTAGGATGAATTCAGAACTCACGCTAGTGGATGCGTAATTTAAATTGCTCCTTCTAATGTGCACTACTTTGCACTTGTCTGCTCTGAGTTTCATCTGCTACTGTTTTGCCCAATTACTGAGTTTGGATTTTGTGTTTCTCACATCCATCTGTGTAGATTTAGATAACCAAAATAGTTTTGTGTAGTCAGCAAATTTCGACACCTTATTATTTAGCTTGTTTGCAGGGGTGCTAATAAATATCCAGGAGGGCACTGCTCTTGTACCGACTGCTGACACGCCACTATTATCTTCTTTTGGTACTGAGAACTGGTCATTTATTCTTCCGTTCCTCCTCTAGCTCATAACCCACTTTTAACCCGTGATTGACAGCCGTTTATCTCTTAGTCACTGTTTGCCAAGTTTCCTTAATGGTTTCTTATGGAGGACTCCAGCAAAAACTTTTTTTAGAGTCTAAATAAATTCTATCCACGTTTTCCTGGGAAATCCTGGTGGTGTAGTGGTTAAGTGCTACGTCTGCCAACCTCTTGGTTGACAGTGAATCTGCTGTCAGGAGCTCCTTGGAAACTCTCTGGGGCAGTTCTATTTTGTCCTCCACCTCCACTGTGGTTTTGGGGGGTTAGTTTTCCTTTATCTACCATTTTGTTGCCTCGATAAGATTTTGCATTAAAAATACCTGAGTCACGTAAAGAAAATAGTAACTTCCAAATGTTCTAGAAACCTCTTCTCTCCTTATAGGGAACCCTGGTGGCTGTTGTGGTTAAGTGCTACCACTGTTAACCGAGAGGTCAGCAGTTTGAATCCACTAAGTGTTCCTTGGAAACCCTATAGGGCACTTCTACTTTGTTCTGTAGGGTCGCTATGCGTCAGAATCAACTTGACAGCAGCAGGTTTCATTTCTTCCTCTGGGATATGTTAGTTTACAATCTAGGGTGGGTCTTTTTTTTTCCTGTCTTAAACTATTTCATTTTCTGTTTGCATTGTCCCCAGCCTGAGAAAAAACTGCTGCAAACCAAAAATGTATTTCCTGCTTCATTTTAATGCTGACAAAATTTTGAGCTACTTGAAGAAGTAAATACATTCCACTGGTTGGCGCCTGAAGCTCTGCAGGAGGCGTGCCCTGTTCACCGCCTCTCCCTGCTTCACTAGCTTGTCAGAAATCTTGGGAGCACCAATTTTCTTTTCAGCAGCTTGCGGTCCAGTATTTTGGTTTCAGGGACTTCCTATTTGTCAGGCTTTCTTTTTCCTGTAAAGATATTTACCTAGGTCCCGTTTATTCTACTCGCATAAACTTTCATCTTAAACAATAAAAAAAATTAGCATTCAAGGAAATTTGAAAGTGTGTATGGTAACTGGAGCCCTGGTATTTTAGTAGTTGAGGGCTACGCTGGGAACCAAAAGACTGGCAGTTTGAATCCACCAGCTGCTCCTTGGAAACTCTATGTGGGTAGTTCTACTCTGTCCTATAGGGTCACTAAGAGTTGGAACTGACTTGACGGCAGTGTGTTTGGTTTATTTATTTTTTGGTACAGTAATAAGCAACTCATCAAGAGGTTTCCTTTGTCATAGCTCTGATTCAACTCTGATGATGCTTGCCAGCAAAGGCTCTTTTCACCTGGATGAAATTGTTGATGGCCCAAGAACTGTATGGTGAATAGGAAGAAATACACTACGGAGCTTCTGTCTGGGCACGTCATTTCATATCCTCTGAGCCTCACAACAACCGTATGAGGTTAGTAAAGCAAGTATTATCATTATTACGATTCACTTGTAGAGCTGTTGTTGTTAGCTGTTGTCAAGCCAGCCCCGGACTCGTTGTGACACCATGCACAACAGGAGAAAATTCTGTTCAGTCCCAGCTCATCTCTGTGATCAGCTAAAACTGAATTCATGTGATCCACAGGGATTTCACTGGCTGATTTTTCAAAGTAGTTCATCAGGTCTTTCTTCCTAGTCTGTTTTAGTCTATCAGCTCTGTTGAAAATTGTTAGTATCATAGAAACACCCAAGGCTCCATTGATAGACAGACGGTTCTTGTGCAGGAGATGCATCAAAATGTCTGGGCATCATGATGTCTAGGCATCAAACCTAAATCTCCAGCATGGAAGACAGAAATTCCACCAATGAACCACGCATGTTTTCCCAAGGCCGCAGGATATCTTAATGATCTGGGGTAGAGCTCAAGTTTTAGGTCCTCCATCCAAAAGTCCCTTCTCTGCTGCTATTGTGAATTCTTCCATTCCTTTGCATTGAATGTGTAAAAGGTTTAAACCATTTTTTAAATTAATTGTAGCCTCTTACACACTGTTTATTTAAAAGCCCCTGCAGGAGATATTCAGTTACAAATGTGGAAGGGACATATCTTTGCCCTTTTATCTCTCCACCCAAAAAATAACAAAACTCATTGCCATTCAGTTGATTCTGACTCAGAGCAACACTACAGGACAGAGTAGAACTGCCCCGTAGGGTTTCCAAGGAGCACCTGGTAGATTCGAACTGCTGACCTTCTGGTTAGCAGCCGTAACTCTTGACTACTGTCCCACCTGGTCTTATATCTTAGATCTGTTAAATTTTAACTTTTTGCAGTGAAGGACATTTTCATTCTGGATTAATATTAAGACTACATAAACAGGCCTTTTGTTCTCCGAGGTAAGCTTTTCAACAAACCATTTATACTTTTGTCATTTTTTTCCCCATACAAAAAATCTCCCTCATTTAAATTGCCACAGCTTGTGAGACCTGCCTGGAATCCATAATAAATGCTTGTAACACTGAAAACGAAAACAAATTTACCAATAGTAGAATGACAACAAAGAGCAAGAAAAATATAAGTACACAGAAAATAGTCTCTCCTATGTATGTATTTTCAGCACTAAGTATTTTATTGAATTTGCTGCTGCCTCTTCTGCTTACTTTCTCTTCACCTGGAGTTTTTTTTTTTTTGAAGGGGGGATTAAAATTTAAAGATGTAAACACAGAGTCTTTAAATTGTTACTGATTCCTTGTGTTTGAAAGGAAGCTTTTCCTGAATATGTAATCTGAGCAGACTATTGATAGGTAGGTAGACAGAGCAGTACTTCTCAGCCTTGGCACTCTTGACATGTGGGACTAGATAATTCTTGTGTGGAGGAGTGGTGGTGGAGGCTGGCCTGTACATTGAAGAATGGTTAGCAACATCTTGGCTCTAACTACTCCATGTCAGTAGCAACTCCCCCTACCCACCACCTCCTGCAGTTGTGACAACCTCTTGTTGCAACCACTGCGATGCCTCCCCTGTTTACCCTGATGAAATCCATTTCCAACTTTCCCTGGACATCGTTGGCTCTCCAGGGCAAGATGTGGTGAAGGGGGAACAGGACATTGGCTTCTCTGTCTCAGTTGACTAGGTGTGTTGGTGTGTTAGATGCCATCAAGTCACTGCCAACTCTGAGTGACCTTATACATGCCAAGCAAAACGCAGTCCAGTCCCGCAACATGCTCACAATTGTTGCTATGTTTGAACCTATTTTTGCAGTGACTGTGTCAATCTATCTTGCTGAGGGCTTTTCTTTTTTTTTTCAGTGCCCCTGTAATTTACCATGCATGATGTTCTTACTCTAGGACTTGGTCCCCCATGATAAGTGGTTCAAAGTCTGTGAGATGATGTTTCACCTCCCTCGGTTCTCAGGAGCATGTGGGTATACTTTTTCCAAAACAGATTTATTTGTTGTTTTGGCAGTCCATAGCATTTTCAGGTTTCTTTGCCAACACTCTCATTCAGAGGCATCAGTTCTTCTTCAGTCTTCCCTACTCATGGTCTGGCTTTTGCGTGCCTATGAGGCAATTGAAAATATCATGGTTGGGTCAAGCACATCTTAGTTCTCAAAGTGACATCTTTGCGTTTTAACGGTTTATAGAGCTCTTTTGTAGCAGAAGTGCCCAGGACAATATGTTATTTGATTTCCTTACTTTTGCTTCTATAGGCATTGGTAGTGGATCCAAGTAAAATGAAATCATTGACAACTTCAATTTTGGCTCTGTTTATGATGATTTGGTTATTGGGTCACTTACGGTTTTTTCTTTTTTGTGTGTCTGTGTGTGTATGTGTGCATGTTGAGATGTAACCCACACTGAGGGCTGAAGATCTTTTTCATTAAATGCTTTAAGTTCTCTTTGCTTTTAGCAAACAACGTTGTATCATTTATATAGCACAGGTTCTTAATGAGTCTTCCTCTAATCCTGCTCCTGTGCTCTTCATCACATGGACTAGCTTCTTGGGTTATTTGCTGAGCATACAAATTGAATAAGTATGGTGAAACGCTACAACCATGACATACCCCTTTTTGGGTTTTAAACCAAACAGTATCCCATTTTCTGTTCAAACAACTGCCTCATGGTCTATGTACAAGTTCCGCATGAGCAGAGTTAAGTGTTACATAAGTCCTATTCTTTGTAGTGTTCTCTGTAATGTGTTATGATTCACACAGTTGAATGACTTTGCATAGCCAATAAAATACAGGTAAGCATCTTTCTGTTATTCTCTGCTGTCAGCCAGGATCTGTCTGACACCAGCAGTGATATCCATTGTACCATGTCCTCTTCTGAATCTGGCTCGAATTTTTGGCTGTTCTCTGTTGATGTACTGCTGCAATTGACTTTGATCTTCAGCAAAGTTTTACTTGGGTGTGGTATTAATGATACTGTTAAATAATTTCTTCTTTGTTTCTGGATCACCTTTCTTTGAAATGGACACAAATATTGATTTCTTTCAGTTGGTCAGCCAGTTATCCAAGTATCTTGCCACAGAGAGTGACCATTTCTAGCATTGTATCTATTTGTTGAAATATCTCAGTTGGTTGTCTCTCAGTTGCTGAAGGCTTGATTTTCACTAATGTCTCAGTGCAGCTTAGACTTCTTTCAGTTGATGGATTCTTTATCATATTCTAGCTCTGAAATGGTTGAATGTTGACCAGTTGTCTTTGGTATGGAACAAACAAACAAACAAAAGAAAACACAATAAACAACAACAAATAAACCCCAAACCACAAAACACAAACCCATTACTGCTGCCTCAATTCCAACTCATAGTAATCCTATGGGACATAAGAGAACTGCCCCATACAGTTTTCAAGGAGCAGCTGGTAGGTTTGAACTGCCCTCCTTTCGGTTGACAGCTGTAGTTCTTAACTACTGTGTCATAAGGGCTCCGATTTTGGTAAAGCGACTGTGTATTCCTTCCATCTTCTTTTGATGCTTCCTGTATCATTCAATATTGCCCATAGAATCCTTCAACTCAGTGCTGTGATTCAAGTCTCAATCTTTTTCTTTAGCTTTTTCAGCTTAAGGAATCCCAAATATGTTCTTCCCTTTTGGTTTTCTACCTCCAAGGCACTACACATTTCATTGTAATACTTGACTTTGTCTTCTTGAGTTGCCCTTCGAAATCTTCTGTTCAGCTCTTTTACTTCATCATTTCTTTCATTTGCTTTAGCTACTATATGATAGAAAGTGAGTTTCAGAGTCTCTTTTGACATCCATTTGGTATTTTGTTTCTTTCACATTAGTGTCCTTTTACTTTTATGTGTAATGCCTTTGATGTCATTTCATGTATAATGTCACCTTGTCATCAATCATTAGTGTTCAGTGTGTCAAATCTATTCTTTAGATGGTCTTTAATTCAGGTAGGTTATACTCAAGGTCGTACTTTGGCTCCCATGGAATTGTTTTAGTTTTTCTCAGCTTTCAGCTTGAACTTGCATATGAGCAATTGATGGTTTCTTAGGCTGTCAAGTCCTGACCTTGTTTTGACAGATGACATTGAGCTTTTCCAGCATCTCTTTCCACAGATGTTGTTGACTTATTCTTGGGTATTTCATGTGGTAAGGTCCACATGTATAGGCAGCATTTTTGTTGTCCAAAAAAGGTATTTGCAATGAAGAATTCATTGGTTTTGTAAGATTCTATTGTGTGGTTTCTGCATCCTTTCTATCACTAGGGCTATATTTTCCAACAACAGATCCTTCTTCTTCCAGCTTTTGTATGTCACCTCTCTGTGTGTGTGTGTGATGTTAGGCAAGTCACTTTCCCCCTTATGGGTTTTATTTTCCTCATCTCTCACATGATGGAGTCAAGTCTGAGTCCTAAGTTTTCTTAGAAACCTGTGGCAAAGTGGTTAAGTTGCTAACAAGCATACAGTTGCTAACAAGAAGGTCAGCAGTTCAATCCACCAGGCACTCCTTGGAAACTCTGTAGGGTAGTTCTACTCTGTCCTGTAGGGTTCCTATGAGTTGGAATTGACTATTCGGCGGTGAGAGAGAGACACACACACACACAGAGAGCATCTTGTAGCTCTAAAATTGTATGTGTTACATTAAAAAGGTTGGATGGGAACATGACTTTGGAAGTCAAATTACTTCACCAGGGCAAGAAAGCTGGATCCCAGCAAAACCTGCTCACCCCAGTGGGCTGGCCATGGGCTCTTCTCCTGCCCTAAAGAGGTGGGGCTAGAACTCCCTCCCAACAACCAAAGAGTCTGGAAGGCTGCAAACAGTCTTGTTGATAAAAGGCAACAGTTCTCAGAAAGTGGGTGGAACACTGTTACAGGAAATGTATCAACAAGTCCAAGGGAAGAAAAGGAATGTCCTTTGCAGGCATTGGACATTCTGATGGAAGGCAAGATGTTGTTGTTAGTTGCAACTGAGTCACCTCCAACCTATGATGGATGACACATGTGTAACAGAGTAAAACATTGCCTGCTTCTGCATTATTAGCACAGTTGTTGGTGTCCTCGAGTCCACTGTGTCACTGGGTATTTTGAGTGTTTTCCAGCCTAGGGGGCTCCTCTTCCAGCACTATACTGAACAATATTCTGTTGTGATCCACAGAGTTTTCATTGATTAATTTTTGGAAGTAGATCCTCAGGGCTTTTTACTTTAGTCTGGAAACTACTGAGACTTTTTAACCATGGGGTGATCTTCTTGGTATTTGACATATCAGTGGCAAAGCTGCTAGTATCACAGCAGTGTACAAGCCACCACAGTATGATAAATTGACTAATCGGTAGTAGAGAAAGTTTGTGCATTGTGCCACAAACTTGTTGAGTGGGAAGAGGAGCAGGTGGGGTACACAAGGACTGACTGAAGTGCCCTCACAGGAGAGATTCACAGTGAAACAATATATGGTACCATTCCAAAGCCCAAATCCAAGCTCATTAAGATCTGTTGAAGTGTCCAGCAAAATCACAAAGACCACTTGGATCACAAATCCCTGACCGAAAAAGAGCAGTCATCCAGGCTGTCCTTGGGCTGTTTGTTTAGGAGCTTGCCCAAAGAAATGCATTCCCTCCATCCTTCCACCTTTCTTGAAGGTGCACTGGGGCCCTTGCACTGTTATTATATAAATTCATTTGTTAAAAAAATATTGACTTGGTGATTCTTAAGTGCTAGGCATTGTGCTAGATGCTGGGCTACAGCATTGAATAAACCTGCGATCCTTGCCCTCAGGGAGCATACAGTCTAGTGGGGGGTAACAGATGACAAACAATAAATGTAATAAATAAGTAAGTTAAAGAGCATGTTAGAAGGTGATAGCAAAAAGAAAATAAATCAATAAAAGCCACTGTATACTTCTTCCACCTCAAGCTCTAGCATTTGGAATACCCTGAAATGCTTGTGCTTTTGTTACAATGTACTACTCTTCCGTTTTGGTTCTTACTGACGCGGCTGAGACAATGCTGCTGTTGTATTCCTTGAGAATGCTTCATAGTATGTTACAACAGTTTTATAAGTTGAATGATGTTAAAATGCATTACATCTGTTCAGTGATACATTTCCTAAATTTTTCTTTAATACTTCTGTGAGGTGGGCAAGGGGGTATTATTAACCCTCTTTTACAGATGAGATGTTGATGGTTTGAAGAGTCTTCTCAAAGCCTTGACTTTTTTTTTTTTTGGTAGTCTCAGATTTGCATAGGAAATATCTTTGGTGTTTCATCTGTGGGAAAAAGTGTTAGAAATTTCGATCGATTGACTTCAAACAAATATTTGAAACAAAACCAGTTTATTCATCAGGAACTTCTAACATGAAGGTTAGTCTAAGTAGTTACACATCGGATGGGATAATTTCTGTTCTGGGAAATCAATGGTTGAAAATAAATTGACTTACACATATGCTTGATCATCTCTGTGGTTCTTGGTACCAGTGTTATCTTCACACCCACAAGGCTTCCTGTCCTGCCCAGGATGGGGGGATGATTTCTTTTTCCCCCACAAGCTGAAATTGATGTAGTGCAATTTTGTTTCCCGACTTTCCTCTAGTCTCTAATGGTAGGGCTGAATAACACTCTGCTCTGTTCCATTTTATTGTTGTCTGTTTCCTGGGATTTAATAGCAGCTGCATCTTCTGTTGTTGGTCATGTTGTTGGAGTTATCTCTGTAAGTCTTTTTTTAGAGGTCAAATGCATGCTTGTGTGTGTGTACGCACACGCACACACAAATAAGATTCTCTGAAGCCCTGGATAACTTGCCTATGCAAATTTAGAGAGTATAAATTGACAAATGGCAACAAACCTGGTGCCATTGAGTTAATTCTGACTCATAGTGACCCTATAGGTCAGAGTAGGACTGCTCCACAAAGTTTCCAAGGAGTACTTGGCAGATTTGAACTGCTGACCTTTAGGTTAGCAGATGTAGCAATTAACCACTATGCCACCAGGGTCTGCTTAGGTGAAAATGTGCAGCTTAAATTAGTTTCTCATACAAAAATTTACACTCATATTGTTATGTGACTGTAGCTGCTATAAAGTGATGCAACACTATCCCTTTCCATCCTGGCTCTCCCACGTCCATTCAACCAACTCCTATTCCTTTCTGCCTTCTCGTCTCACCTCTGGACAGGAGCTACTCATTCCATCGTGTGTTTCTACTTGAACTAATAAGCACACCCTTCATGAGTATTATTTTATATTTTATTATGCAGTCTGATCTTCACGTGAAGAGTTGGCTTCAAAATGCTTTTAGTTCAGAGTTAACAGAGAGTTGGCAAGCCACATCTTCTGGGATCTCTGCAATCTTGTTGTTGTTAGGTGCCGTTGAATCGGGCCTGGTGGATTTGAACTGCTGACCTCTTGGTTAGCATCTGTAGCGCTTCTGAACTAATGCTACCAGGGATTCCAGCTTCTTGTCTTAGATCATTACGTCTGGTCCTTTTATATGAATTTAGTTCTGCACCCCACTTTTCTCCTACTCTGTCAGGCACTCTTTGTTTAAAGATGAAAGTTTTGTCTCTGAATTCCTTCACTTTATTATTATTAATTTTACCAGCCCATTTTCCTGCCATGGGAAACTGTGGCAAAACTTTTCCTTTCTGATTGGTTTACACTAAAATTCTTTGTCATTATTTCATCAGTTTCAATATCTTCAGTACCTACAAATTAGTTTCTGTGTTAGTCCACTCAGAACATAAGAAAGGTAAATTTACTTCTGCTGCTATTACAAAAATATGATCGTGTAATGCATTCTAACACCAGTGTAAATGACTTTTGTATTATATCCTGTCCTAAATACTCTAGACTACTGCCCCTACCAGCAGTGTGAAAACCTGTGGGTTTTCTAGGTTAGCGTGTGTAGTAGATTGATTGTTCCCTCCAAAATGACACATTCAGCTCCAGACCTCTGGTACCTGTGAATGTTACCTTGTTTAGAAATAGGAGCTTTGCAGATGTGATCAAGTTAAGATGAGGTCATCTTGGTTTAGTGTGGGCGCTCACTGGTATCTTTATAAGAGAGGACAGAGAGACATGGACATAGAGGTGCAGAGATACAGACACACAGGGAGGAAGTTATGTGGTGACAGGCAGAGATTAGAATGATGCATCTACAAGCCAAGAAACGCCAAGGATTGCTGTCAACTGCCGGTTGCTAGGAAAAGCCAAGGAAGGATTCCTTCCTAGAGTCTCCTTGCAGACATCTTGATTTTGGACTTCTAGCTTCTGAAACTTCGGGAAAATAAATTTCTATTGTTTTTAAGCCACCTACTGAATGGTACCACAACCATGGGCTTAAGCATAAAAACAGTTGTGGACGTGGCACAAGACCGGGCAGTGTTTGTTGTTCATAGAGTCGCTATGAGTTGGAACCGACTCGATGGCACCTAACAACAACAGCAGAGAATGGTACTTTGCTACCACAGCCCCGGGAAGCACATATAGTGCCTTCAACAGCTTTTTATCATTTTTAGAATATATACCTCATGCTACACTCCAAAAGTGTAAAATTAAGCAGTCTGGTTTCTTGGAAGGAAGATGGGCTTTCAAGTAAGGTAATCTTTGGTTTGGAACCTGATACTTTTTTTTTTTCCCCCAAAGTGGTTGTGTAATTTTAGCCTATTTAGTTTATTCCTCTGAAACTTGATTTCCATTTCTGTAAAATGGGTCAGAATGTGCCTTTCTTACAAGACTGTTTCACGGATTAAGAGGGATAGTGGAAAAAGTGCCTGGTATTTAGAGAGAATTTACTCAGGTAATATTAGGCTTTACCCCTCTTTTTCATTCCCCCCCACCCCCCTCCTGCCTTAGTTTGGTAATAAAGCTTTCTTGGGAATGAAGTTTTTATGTGACAAGTTTATTTCTCCATCAGGACTTTGTTCAGCTGGAACACAGTTTGCGGTGTGGGTTGGAGGTGCTGGCTGGCTCCCCATGTGTGGTATGGTGTCGTGGGAACCACATTCTCTTCACTACCTGTCGACTCCAAGAGAAACTCATCTAAACCAGTGGCTGCGAACATCAGGGACTGCCCTGTGGCTGATCTTTTCAGGATTGTGGGGTGACGTTTGACCTTCATAACCACTGGTTTGGTAATTAGGAGATCAAGTGTGCCTCACTACCTTGGGAGTGTGCTGATGAAATAACTGATACTCTTCTGACTTTGTTGCTCGTAAATCTCTCCTCAGACTGAAACACTAGTGCCAGAGCTTTCTTTGTGGTTGCTGCCACAGTGGTGAGTTTTTGGCAAACGACTCACCCTGTAGTCAACTGCCTCACTCTTGATTCAACAGCTGGTAACAGCACAATGATTTCAGCACTGAGGAGACAAGGCCTTGTGTGCAGTACGGAGGGGTGGGGGCTATAACAAGATATAGCGGTTTATGGCAGATCCCACTGCTTTGCTGTGAATCAAGTGAAAAGGATAGTTAGTACTTACTGTCTTTAGACACTGCTTCTCTGGGTGACAAGGACAAATTACTCTTCCTCTATTTGTAATCTGAGCGGTTAGCACCTGGTCCAGAACTAGGGCTCCAGCCTTGGAGAGCATTCCAAAACCACATCTGACACTCCACATGTTGCCTTCTTTATGAAATAAGAACTGTTGTACAGAACAAATAAAGTAGAAGTGAAGAGAGCTTGCATATAATAAAGCAAAGTAGCAATCAGCATTGACTAACTCCACTTTGAATACCAGTTAGAAAAAGCTCCATTGACTGTATGTGGATAACTAGATGAATATACTCTTAAGATTTAAATCATAGAGTCAAAGTTGTCTGAAGAAGTAAATAAGTTTGTAATAGAGCCCTTCATAAATAATCTGTCTTTGCTGAATATTTTATGTTTAAATTGCCATCAATGGTGTCCATTCTAGCCATAAGCCATGGGATTGCTTTTTTATGATATACAAAAAGATAAATAATTAATAGCCGAAACCAAACCGACCCATTGCTGCTGAGCTGATTCCAAATCAGCTGGCCCGCAGAGTGTCCGAGGAACACAGAAGCAGACTGCTGTGTCTTTCCACTGTGGAGGGGATGGTGAGTTCAAATGGAAAAATCTTTAAGTTACCTTCCAAGTGCTTTAACCACTGTGCTATTGGGGCTCCTCTGCTTAATAACATCCACTTGGAATTATTCCTTAAATTTCACTTGCATCCAGAATACACAGAAGAAATGCCCTGAATCAAACAAAGATAAAGCAAAAACAAAGACAAGAGTGTAAATGATTTTGAGGATTCACATCCTTGTAATGATAGTAATGGCCTTGTTGCGTTGAAGTTTCGTCTTCCCTGTGCCAAGAACAAAGTAAATGTTGGGAGATTAAATCTCTGTTGCAAAAGCTGATCTAGTCTGGTGTTGGTAGTTGCCATGATTTGGCTCTGACTCGTGGTGACCTTAGGTGTAATAAAACAAAACACTGTCTTGGCCCATGCCATCTTCAAGTTCATTGGTATGTTTGAGTCTTTTCTGACAGGGCCCTACAAGGCAGCAAAAGCCCCTGACCCTCCATGCCCTATTCTATGATCAAAGGGACTCCTTGTCTTGCATACTCACTGTTGTCTATATAGCAAAGATGACCAGCCACTTTGGGTTGGCAGTGTGGGTTATCAGGGTGCTCTCGGGCAATGGAGTAACAGCCTTGGTCTCCAGTCTAGTGGAGTGAGTCCAGCAAGAGTGGGGGGAGGCAAATTCCTTGCAGTTGAGAGTCACTGCGCTGGAAAGTAAATAAACGCTCAGAAGTAAGGACTTGTGGGACACCACAAGTGAGTGGCCCGTTACTGATTTGCACGTGTGATTACATTTGCAAATAATCCAAAACCAAAACCAAACCCACTAGAGTTGAGTCAATTCTGCCTCACAGAGACTCTATAAGAAAGAGTAGAACTGCCCCATAAAGTTTCCAAGGAGTACCTGGTGAATTTGGACTGCAGATTGGAAAAAAATGTACAAGGATCTATCTTTGTTCTCTCTCCTTGGTTCTAATTTAGTCT
This sequence comes from Heterohyrax brucei, assembly GCA_028571685.1. Lineage (NCBI taxonomy): Eukaryota > Metazoa > Chordata > Mammalia > Hyracoidea > Procaviidae > Heterohyrax > Heterohyrax brucei. Next base: position 163,839,343 of record CM053144.1, read on the forward strand.
TGATACCAACAGCAGGGTCACCTTTTTGTAGAAAAAGCAGAGCTGTAGTCTTTGAAAAGTCTCTGGCCCAGGAAGTCAAGATTGATCATTTTGGACAGTCAAGGAGCCTGCATCCCACATCCCTGCCCCTCAAAGCTACAACTGCGTCATAGCCATAGTGAGCCCAGTTCCGTCACATGCCTGTCTTCCCACCTACTAGCTCCCTCTCTTCATGCTGCTCCGTCTACCTGGTAAATGTCCCCCTCTCAAACTTCTACATCTTTCCATGGTCCAGAAGGGGCAGCCTTCTTCTATGGAGCTTCATCTACCTTTTAAAGTTAGAACTGCCCATTTCTACTGCCCTTAGTGTTCATTCATCTTTTAGCATCACCAGATTGTTGTTGGAAACCGTGGTGACAGTGGTTAATTGCTACAGCAGCTAACTGACAGGTCAGCAGTTTAAATCCACTAGGCACTCCTTGAAAACTCTATGGGGCAGTTCTACTCTGAACTATAGGGTCACCATGAGTCAGAATCGACTCACTCCATGGCAGTGGGTTTCTTTTTGGTTTGAATATTGTTGTTGTTGTTAGGTGCTACCGAATTGGATCCAACTCAAACAGCTCCTTAAGGTTTTCTAGTCTGTAATCTTTATGGAAGTATACTGTCAGGTCTTTTGGGAGCCACTCAGTGGGTTTGATCTTCCAGTCTTTAGGTTAGCAGTGAAGCACTTCACTGATGCACCACTGTGCCTCCTTACCATACAAACCCATTGCCATGAGTTGATTCAAACTCACAGTGACCCTATGTGCCAGGGCTTATATTCTAGTTACCTGCCAGCCTCCCCTACCAGGTACAAACTCATCGAGGACCAAGCCTTGTCTTATTCATCTTTGTAACAGAGTATGCGGGCACTAGGTGAGTTTTCAGTCCAGGAGATGCTAGGCCTATGCTGGCTGATATATACCCTCTCCTCTTCGTTTAGGTACTGGTAATTCACAGTTTAAAGATGGAGTAGGTCTTTTTCTGTTTAACCCTTTGATATTGTTAACTTCTTGATGTGATGTGATATCATATTGTGCCCTGGTCTGAGCTTCCAAAAATGTTTTTATGCACTTTGTCGCATAAGCATTTAGACTCTGGGAGCTTTGGGCTTAATTGTGTCTCTCATTTCAAACTCTGCCCAATAGATTATGTTTTCCACATTGGTTTTTCCCTGACAGCCAAAATGAATTCTAAGTTTGTTCAGAATTAGTGTTGAATTTTTGAAAAGGGTCCCCTTTGTGCAGGAGACCTTGGACTGGAGTTTGCCAGAGGATTCCTGATTTGTTACTGCCTAGGACTAGGCCTTGGTTGGTGTCTAGTAAGTTTGGTTGCTCCTGCCAGCCAAGGACTTTTCTGGAGAACTTGCCAGGGAAGAGTTTGTTTTTCTTAGATTTTTCACAAAAGAATTTTTATTCTTTTGTAGTTTAATGTGGATCAGTAATTTTCCACAAAAAGAGTACCTCTGTCAGGTGGGCAGTCTCCATTAGGTTGGTTGAATATCCTCTGATAGGATTTGGGGTCAAGTAAACTGCTTGCCCATTGTAGATGTTTGGGTGCCAGTGAAGGAAGAGTCAGAAGAGATCTGGGGTGCAACGGAAGATAGTGAGGGAGTAGAAGAATCCAGAGAGATTGATAAAATCAGGATTCCAATCAATAAAACAGCTAAGCAATACCTAGGAACTTGTGCTGTTGCTCAGGCCCCTGATCTGGTTCATAATACGAAAGAACGTGGGTTCACCGAACCAGCTGTTTAGCCTCTTGATGTTAGGTTGATGTTGTTGCTGTGTTTGATCGCAAATCAATAAATCTTAGGGAAAGACAGACAGATAGATATCCAAAAAGCAAACCCACTGCTTCTGAGCTAATTCTGACTCAAAGCAACCATAGAAAGAGTAGAACTGCCCCATAGAGTCTCCAAGGAGCACCTGGCAGATTTGAACTGCTGACCTTATGGTTACCAGCCATAGCACCTAATGACTACACCACCAGGGTTTCTGACAGACAGGTAGGTAGGTAGATAGAGGTATACAAGATGAGAGGAAGAGAAGAAATCAAGCGAGGGCAGAAGAGAAGGAGGAAGGAAGGACGATACATTTTGTTTACTGAGCTCTTTCTAGGAAAGGGACTCTGTGCCTTACACTGATATCTGTCGCAGTCTTCATAACAAGCCTAAGAGGTATAATTATTGTCAGTTTATAAATAACTGAAACGAGGCTTAAGGATATTACATATCTTGTTTTCATCCCAATATTTTAATTGGCAGACTTTCCAAGCTGTTCTTTTTCCTTTGTTTTTCCAAAGACTACAAGAAATGAAGCAGCTCAACAGTTCTTGTTTCCACTTTTGACCATGAGAAAGGACATTTAAGGGGCTTGTTAGAGGAAAACATATCCATTGGGAGGGCTGAGGCTTCTTTGGCTGAGAGTGTGATCTTGGGAGCAGCAAATATTTTCTTTCTGAACAATCTGATATTTTAGGATCCAAACCCAAACCAAACCCACTGCCGTCAAGTTGATTGTGACTCATAGTGACCTTATAGGTCAGAGGAGAACTGCCTCGTAGAATTTCCAAGGAATGCCTGGAGGATTTTAACTACCACCCTTCTGGTTAGCAGCTGTAGCACTTAAACACTATGCCACCAGGGTTTCGTTGTAGGATACAATAGATATGAATTAAGATGTCTCCACGGTACAGTCATTCCACAGTGTTCATGTCTATACTGACCACTAACTGAGTGGCCAAGAAATTCCTAACTCAATCCTGGTCAGTAAGTGTCTCTTTCCTGTGACTGTGATACCTGCATGGAGGGACAGATGACTGGAAGCTGTGAGTGCTGGATAAACTAATACCACGGAAGGGCAATGGACTTAGACTGCCCGCCCCCAGATTCTGACAGGCGTCCTTCTCTCAGCCTTTTGCTTGGGTGTCTTGTGCTTCTGCCATTTAACCAATATCGAGTCTGGCCAGGAATTTACTAACAGGCACCCTCGTGTTATCCAGACAAGGCAGGACAGTCCTGCTGTTCTGATACCTCTTCTGCCTTCAAGTCCACTTTCTATTTTGTTATTATTAGTTGCTATTGAGTCAATTCTAACTGTGGCAACAAAACATATATCAGAGAAAAACTATGCTGCCTGAGGTTTTCAGGGCTGTGGACTTTTGAAAACAGTTGGCCAGGCCTATCTTCCAAATGCCTCTGGGGAGTAGGCTAGACCTGCCAACCTCAGGTTAATAGTCAAGGGCTTGACTATTTTTGCCACCAAAGGACTCCTCCTTTTCTACAGGAAGAAGCAGAAATCTATTCCTTCTTTGTACTTGTGAGACAGGGACAGAGGCTCATGAGCATCATCTCCTAAACCTGTACATGTCCTTGTGATACTTGCTGGTCTCCACTGGCTACCTGTCTCTGTCTGCTGTCAGGCCTCAGATGAAAGGCATGGCTAGCTGCAGAGGAGCTGAGAGCAACAGAAGGCTGTGACCAAAGGTGGCTGCAGGGTGAGGCTGTTCTCTACTTTGCTCCCTGTTGGGTACACGAGGAAGAAGAAGGTCAGTGTGCGTTTCCATTAGCAATGTGTGCGTGTGTTGTGGGGGGAGGGTTGCTTGCTCCACATATAGAAAATCTCTGCTGTGTCTTGCTACGCTGTAGAAGACCTGAGAATAAAGAACAGATGATTAGGAGAAACACCTTGTGGAAACTTCTGCTCATAAAAAGTAAGTCTCTGAAATGTAAATGCTCTGAAATATAGCAAGTCTGGGAGATGAACTTCCTGAGTTATTATTCTTCACACACACACACACACACACACAGAGAGAGAGACACACACACACACAGAGACACACAGGCACCACACACACACACACACACACACACACACATACACTAGAGCTAGGAGGAGACTCCAAAATAAATTTGCAAAAGTTGGAACAAGAGCAAGTAGAAATGACCTCCTGGTGAATTAGATATGATGATTTCACAAGAGAATAGAAGAAACATCGAGGAAAATATCAAGAGCACAGAACACCTGTGATAATGTAATCAAGGGCCATAAATAATATAGATTTAAAAATGATAAATTATGACAAGCCAAATTGGTATATTCAAGTCAACTTACAAGACCCGAAACTGAGGCCAGCCAAGCAGATGTTAAATGTTTATAATTTAGGAAAGCACTTAGGGTGAGCTCTCAAAACATTTTACTTGCAAAATTAGTTCAGATTGATTTGGATATGAACATGCTTGAAATCAGACAACAAACATGGCCTCTGAAGAGAGGGACGGTGTCCGGAAAGAGGGCAGTGACGAGAGAAAGACAGAGCTCTCTACGGGAAATAGTGCTATTATTTATCTCCATCCAAGAATTTGAAGAAGCTGGTTACTTATCCTAAAATGTGAAAGCAGTAAGTAAAACAGAAGCAAGGACATGGCGAGAAAAGGAAATAAGCATATTAGAGTCAACTGCGAAACAACAATCCAAAACTGGACCTTAGCCATGTTGACAAGAATCATGGAATGCAGTGACACAACCCTAATCAGCCGTTCCTTCCACAAGCACCTGCTCCCCGCCTTCTGCAGGGCAGGCGCAGCTCTAGAGCTGTGTGCAGGCCGGCTAACCTGAGCTCCTCTCCTGGGGTACCACTGGCATTGTGGGAACCTCAAGAGGGCAGCCTAGACAGGGCAGGGAGGATCTCTTAGAGAATGTGGGGCCTCAGCTTAGCCTTAAGTTATGACAATAACTGCTCATGGTTTACAATATTTTATATTTTAGAAAGCAGTTTCCCATACAGTGCTGTTGAAATGAGTGTCACAAATGGTGAAGTGCTGGGCTACTAACTGAGAAGTTCATGGTTCAAGTCCACCAAGAGGCACTTCAGAAGAAAGTCCTGGCAATCTTCTTTGGAAAGGTCATAGCCACTGAAAACCCTTTGGAGCACAGTTCTGTCCTGACATGTGTGAGGTTGCCGTGAGTCAAAATCATCAACAAAACAGCTGTTATTTTTTTCCCTTCCACACAGAAGATCTTATTTTATCCTTGTCACATCACTGTGGGGTGGTACAGGGAGTGGTCACCCTGTGGGTCATTCCATGTTACCTCTCTGCAATGCTGGCATGGTTGACTACAACTTTCCTTTTGACAGCTTCTATGAGACTTTGTGTTGTTTTCTTTCCATCTCCCTGGATGCTCTACAAGTTCTATTTGCAAGTCTTTTCTGTTACTTCATCTCTTAAATGTCATTGTCCCTAATGGTTCCATCTCCTGTTAGTGTCTTCACCATACACACTGGTGGTAATGACCTACTCCACTCCTACTCCACTCCCATGGCTAACAACATCAAGAATCAAGTGGAGTGCAGTTGGATGTGGGAACAACAGCATCCGAGAATTATAAAGGATGCTGTGTGTAGTTGGAAAAAGTTTCCTGGGTAATTCTGACAGGCTTCCTTCTGCTCTGTTTTGAGAACCACTTACTGATATATGGAGAGCCTGGATGACACCAATGGTTAACACGATTGGTTGCTAGCTGGCAGTTTGGTGGTCCAAAGCCACCCAAAGACATCTCAGAAGAAAGCCTAGTAAACTACTGTTGAAAAGGCAGCCACTGAAAGCCCTGTTGGGCACAGCTCTACTCTGACACATCTGGGGTCACCATGAGTCTATGCTGGCTCAACAGCAACTGCTTGCTTTTTTTTTTTTTTAAACCTATGTATCCTAATAGTTACATTCCCAGCCAACCCTTCTCTTGAACTTGACTGGTACTGCATCTGCCTTTCAAACTCAAGTGTCCCAAAGTAAACACATGGGTTCCTGTCCCATCTGTTCCAATGGAAACATGACTGCATCTTTTCCTCTTCTGTCTCCCCTCCCATTCCTCACTCCCCATGGTGTACAGTTGAGCTCCAAGTCTTTTCAATAACAACTTTTTGAAATCTCAAGAATATGCACCCTTCTATCTGGTCCCACTGCCACTGTTGCAGGGCAGGCTACCATCATTGCTATCCCAAACCACAGCAACAAGCTTGTCCTCCTGCTGTAAGTCTTCAGCTCTTGATAGACACTTCCTATATTTCCATTAGAGTCATTGTTGTAAATTAAACATTGGGCTGTATTGCTTTTTTTTTTTCCAAAACCTTTTCATGATGCCTGACTGCCTGTATGTAAACAAAGAGGATGACCTATGAGGGTCTTCGTGAGTAGACCTGCTTCCCTTGCCAGCCTCACCTCTTACTGTCCCTATTTTATCTTCCCCATGTATTCTGTGATCAGTCAGGCTGCACTACTTCCCCGGATGTGCGATACTCCCAGCACTCCACATAATCTGCCTGCTCCTTGCATTCCCTGCTCACTACACCTCTGCTATGCTAACTCCTGTACCTGTGCCTTCCCATTTTAAGTGTTCATTGGCAACACTTCCTGACCATCTTCTAGCTAGACTAAGTTAGCTGTCTCATCTTTATTTGCTGCCATAATCCCTTGAGTATACCAGTTTTTCACTATATTGTGCATTTGTTTATATGTATTCTCTAGTAGAGTTTAAAAGCTCTTTGGGGGCCAAGACCACTGTTATACATCATTTTTCACTCTGTGCCCGGCACAGAGCAGAGACTCAGTTAATGTTTGCTAGATAATTGATGAGTGTGTGTTGAGTACTCCTCAGACAAAGAAATAAAGGTTAACTCACACATCTAAAAGGGACAGAGTGAGTCTTCTAATCAAGGGTTGTTTCCAATAAATCATGTCACAATATTTATAGAGATCCTGTAGACGTATACAAATTGCAATTGAATCTTTGTAACATGAAGTATTGTTTTACAGGCTTTTCTAATTTGATTTTGTCCTTGATCTGTTGGATTTCAGAGTACTAGTGTTCCATCAGATCGAACAGCTTGCTTAATTTTTGATTTTGTTGTGCTGCATTTTGTATAAGGTCTAGAAGGGCTCTGTATATAATCCTTTTGTATTCATCTTCCAATGATTTCAGTAAAGTTTCTTCATCCAGAAGACTCCTTGGTTGTTTTGTTTGGGAGCCTTCTGAAGCCATGGGTGATTTCTTGTTTGCCACAAGTGTCTGTTGTTTTTTGGGTTTCATGTGAGTAAGTAGAGGCTGGGAGAGATACTGTAAGGATGGGTGGACTGCAGATGTTTCTCTAGGCTGTCTTAAAATGTAAAACAAAAGGTATCTGACCACTTCCCAAGTCAGTCAGGTTTTCAGGTATAGAGGTCCCTCTTCCCAGCTGGCAAAGTAAGCACCTCTATATCCAACCCCAGATGATATGAACTAGTTCAAAATACAGCAATGCTACTGCCCTGTTGGCCTCTGCTGACAGGGCCCAGCTTTAGCCAACACTTTGTAAACCACTGCATTTCTGATAGAAAAGTCTTCTCCTGTGGGCAGGCTCTGGCTCCCAAGCTAAGAATTAGGTCCAGCTGTGGCCACCGTATCTAAGATGGCACCCTCCACACGGTTGGTGGATAGAGGGGCTAAAGGTGCCCAGACATAGTGAGTCCTCAGCCTCTGTTGCTGGGCCCCCACCGTGGGTGACACTGTGTAAACTACTGCTTTTCTGTTGGAGAAGCACTGTCCTGTTTGCAGGTGCTGGCTCCCAGGCTAAGAACTAGGTCCCGCTAAAATCTCTGTATCCAACATGGGGTCCCACACATAGGCCCTGCAGTTCTGTACAAACCACGCTGTGGCAGAGATAAGAAGAGAGGCCCAAATTGGCTAGGTGTAGAGTCCTAAGCCTGGCTCTCAAAATATGGCAATTTTGCCTGCCTATCCCACCAGCAATGTGTCTGAGACTAGCTGCTAGGCAAGACCCAGCTCCGCCCACCAGCCAAGACAGAGAAAAAAAAAAGTGAAAATGGTGCATTTATCTTCAGTCCGTGAGAGCCAGGGCTAGCCAGGAGTGGGAGGCAGTGAAAGAGAGGTGTTTTTTTGTTCAGTGGTATGAAGTCCAAATTAACAGCCCTGTGCCGTGTCCTGGGGCTCACTAGGTGACAAGAAGGCTCCATTTGATTATCAATTCAGTTCTTGGTTTCCAGAGGGATATAGAGAGACATGTGCTTGGTCTGCAATCTTGACTCCGCCCCCCATGCTTTTCTACTTTGGACTCAGAGAATGGTAGCACTCAGTGACCATAGGGGAATGAGGAATAAAAGTGGCTGACAATACAGGTCCCATAAGGGAGAGAGAAGTAGAGTAGAAATCGGGAGATCTACCTCTGTTTCTCTGTGTGCTTCTGTCTTAGTATTTAATTCCTCTCTGGCTCAGTCTCCTTCTTCATAATAGAGAGGGTAACTTAGATGATGTTTAAAGTTCCACCTAACTCTGTAATTCTATTAGTTTTCAAGTGTCACAGTGCCCTTTAAGCTACTTCTTCCTTAAAAGGTTCAGTGAGCAAGCAACCCAGTGAAATGTACCAGGAACTGTGTTGTGTTCTGTATCTTGACATGAGAATCTCTTGGCATAGGTATCCTGGGAGGTATGCAAGAGGGGGGCATACCTGGCTGGTCTGTGATCCAGAGCATTTCTCCAAACCCTGGGCTTTTACTAGCAGTGAGTGCTTCTATTGTTTTTTCATTTCAATCTCCATATCAGTTGCTGTTAGTTGCCATGAAGTTGGCTCTAACTCATGATGACTCCATGTACAACAGAATGAAACAGTGCCTAGTCCGGCTCCATCCTTAGGGTCATTGGTATGTTCTAGTTCATTGTTGTGGCCACTATGTATTTTAAGTGCCTCCCAAACTAGGGTGCTCATCTCCCAGCATTGCATCAGGCAATATTCTCTTGTGAGTCATAAGATTTTTGTTAGCTTATTTTCAGAAGTAGATCACCAGGCCTTACTTCCTAGTCTGTCTGAGCCTGGAAACTGCACTGAAACCTCTACCCCATGGATGACCCTTCTGGTATTTGAAATATTGGTGGCATAGCTTCTAGAATTACAACAACACACAAGTGACCACAATATAACAAACATGACTTACATATACCCCTATCTAATGGTTTGGAGGACTTAATAGTAGATGTGCCTAATTTGAAAATGTAGAAGGTTGAACATGTGTTTCCCACAGCCACCAGTCCTGAAGGCTTATAGTAGGTAGAGATTTACCACTGTATCTGTCTACAGAAAAATTTTCTACTTACATCTTCTAATCAGGAAATTCGTTCTGGAGCAGATATATGTTTGGTTCCATTGTCTGATTTGCAAGTGGTCACCAGGCATTTATTCCTAGTCCACCCCTGTTTGGCATCAGAGCAATACATAAGCCTCTGCTGATAGATGATTAGTGGCTTTGCATGAGGTGCATTGGCTGAGAATAGAAACGTAGTCTCTTATATAGAAGGACAGAACTTTAATACTAAGCCACAACTGACTCTTCACCCCTCATCTAAACTGTAGGCTAGTTAAAGCCTGTGATACCACTTCATTCAAAAAGACATTAACTATACTCAGACTTTTAGACTAGGATACATTGAGAGAATGGGTAATTAACAGTGGTGGAAATATTACCTGAAAATAAATAAGAGAGAAGCTCTGAGGTAAAATTATACCCATAAGATGTCATGATACCCTGAAGGTATGAAGGAACGGAAAATGTAATTTGCAAAAATTTGAAGGTTATACATACTTGGCTTGGCTATACATGCATATAAGAGTGGCCCAAGGTATGAGATGGATAATGTGGAGTGAAGAGCAACAGGTCAGAAGAGAGTGAACACCTACATGTTCCTGCTGGTGCAGTCCGGCACTGTCTTGGGTCCTGCACAAACTTCTGGTCAAATATTGTGTTCAGAAAAGTCTGTGCTGACCATAGTTCCTGCTCTCATTTCTTTGAGATCTTTCTCCCAGTGTGTATTCTTACAACAACCACACTTCCTCATTTCTTGTGGAAGCCAAACCACCACAGAGTCCCAGGGACTAAAGCTCCTGATTCCTGATTCCTGGGCTTACGCTACTGGTAGGCAATCAAGTAGTCAAGTCATTCTTTCCCCACATTCATGGAGCATTTTCCTTTATACAGCACAGCTCTTTAAATAGTCATTAAACAAATCCCTACACAAGGATACTTAAGAGAATATTCAAATTGGAGTTCAATCATTTGGGGCTTATGAACCCCAAGAAAACCCTAGATGGTCTTCAAGAGAGTCTAGAAACCCTCTGAAAGAGTGTGTAGTGGAACTGTGAGTGTGTGTGTTTTTAAGGGGAGAGCTTCCATAACTTCAGTCATATTCTCAGAGTGATCCTTAACCCCCACCCATAAGTCTAAAATCACTAGATTGTGAGACAACGTAACTTGCTTGCCAAAAGCTCAGACTCTAGATTCAAAAGTAACATTATGTGATCTTCGCTGCGCCACTTACTAGCTGAGAAGATTTATGGTTATTTTACCTGTCCACCTCTTGTGTTTTCTACATACGGTACAGAGAAATAAAATAACTCTAAGGCTATCTAGCTGGTAAGTTGTTCAACCAAGATTTCACGAATTGACAGAGTACTAGTAAAGACGTTCCAGTAAACAGCTGCAGCACTAGAGGTGCTCTTTCATTTATGCTAAGAAATCTGGAAGACAGCTAAGTGACCAGTTGATTGAAAGAGAGCCATTATTTGTGCTCATTCCAAAGAAAAGTGATCCAACAGAATGTGGAAGTTATTGAATGATATCATTGATATCACATAGGTAAAATTTTTCTCAAGATTCTTCCAAAGCAGCTGCAGAAGTACATTGACAAAGAACTGCCAGAAATTCAAGCTAGATTCAGAAGAGGATGCAGAAACAGAGATATCGTTGCTGATGTCAGATGGATCTTGATGAAAGCAGAGAATGTCAGAAAGATGTTTACCTGTGTTTTACTAACTACACAAAGGCATTGGACAAATTATGAATTATATTGTGAAGAACAGGAATTCTTAAATACTTGACTTGTGCTCATGAGGAACCTGAACATAGACTATGAGGCAGTCATTCAAAGGGAATAGGGGGATACTGTCTGTTTTAAAATCAGGAAAGGTGTGTATCAGGGATTTATCATTTCACCATACTTATGCAATCTGTATGCTGAGCAAATAATTCAAGAAGCTGGACTACATGAAGAAGACCATGGCATGAGTATTGGAGAAAGACACATTAACAACCTGCAGTATGCAGGAGACACAACCTTTCTTGCTGAAAGTGAAGAGGACTTAAAGTCTTACTGATGAAGATCAGAGACTACAGCCTTCAATATGGATTGCACCTCAACATAAAGAAAACAGAAAATCCTCACAACTGGACCAGTAATCAACATTGTGATAAATGGGGAAAAGATTGAAATTATTGAGGATTTTATTTTCCTTGGATTCATAATCAATGCCAATGGAAGCATCAGTCAAGAAATCAAATCAAGTATTGCATTTGGAAACACTACTGCAAATGACCTCTTTAATGAGTTAGAAATCAAAGATATCACTTTGGAAACTAAAGTATGCTTGACCCAAGCTATAGTATTTTTCAGTCACCTCTAATGCATGTGAAAGCTGGACAATGAATAAAGAAGACCAAAGAAGAATTGTTACCTTTGAATCACAGTGGTGAACATTGAATGTATCATGGGCTGCTAGAAGATTGAGCTACTCTGTCTTGGAAGAAATACAATCAGAATGTTCTTTAGAAGCAAGGATGGTGAGTCTTCATCTCATGTGCTTTGGATGTGTTATCAGGAGGGAAAGAGGCCCTGGAGAAGCGCATCATACTTGGTGGAGGGTCGAAAAAAGAGAATGACCCTCAGCGAGATGGACTGATACAGTGATGGCAATTATGGGCTCAAACATAACAACAATCGTGAGGCTGGCACGGGATCCAAAAGTGATTTGTTCTGTTGTAGTGTCTCAACTGAAGTCACAACCCTAGGAGAAGGTCCTTCTTTGCCTATTTCTATTTCTAGCAGCTAGCATTCTTGGGCTGGTAGATGCATCTACTGTATGTGTTTGTCTACATATGGCATCTCTGCCCTGTGTATGTCTATTTTGCTGTGTTTAGAAATCAAAAGTGATTATGATGATATTTTCAGGCATAGGAGGCAGGACTTCAATATATATTTTGGGAGGACACAATTTAATCCATAATAAGTACTTACATATAAAATATGTTACAAATTGAATTTTGTCCCCCAAAATGTGTGCCTACCTGACTAGGCCATGATTCCCAGTATTTGTGGTTGTTTACCATTTTGTGATATGATTCTTACCAAAAAACCCCAAACCCACTGCTATCAAGTCTATTATGACTTGTAGCAACCCTATAGGCAGAGTAGGACTGTCCCATAGAGTTTCCAAGAAGCATCTGGCAGATTTGAACTGCCGACCTTCTGCTTAGCAGCTGTAGCACTTTAACACTATACTACCAGGGTTCCTGTGATTATCCTATGCATTGTAAATTGTACTCTCTAATTTTAATGAGGCAAAATTGTTGTTGTTATGTGTCACCAAGTCAGTTCTGACTCCTGGCCACTCTTTGTACAACAGAACAACATACTGCCTAGTCCTGTGCCATCCTTGCTATGCTTGAGCCATTTTGTAGCTACTGTGTCACTTCATTTCATTGAAGATCTTCCTATTTTTCACTCCAGGGACTGATTCCTCCTGATAACGTGTCCAAAGTATGTGAGATATAGTCTTAACACCCTCGCTTCTAGGGAGCATTCTGATTGTACTTTTTCCAAAACAGATTTGTTTGTTCTTTTGGCAGCTTGTGATGTAGTCAATATTCTTCTCCACCCCACAATTCAAAGGTGTCAATTCTTCTGTATTTCTTATTCATCATCTAGTTTTCATATGTATTACCCACTGGCTTCAAGTCTATTCTGACTTATAGTGACCCTATAGGTCAGAGTAGAATTGGCCCATAGAATTTCTAAGGGGCACCTGACAGGTTTGAGTTGCTGACCTTTTGGTTAGCATATGTAGCAGTTACATCACTATGCCACAAGGATTTCCGTATGGATAGGAGGAGATTAAAACATGTTGACTTGGGTCAGGTGTGCGTTATCCTTCAAGGTGACATCTTTGCTTCTGACACTTTAAAGAGGCTTTTGGTAGCACATTTGTCCACCACAATGTTTGTTTGGATTTCTTGACTGCTGCTTCCGTGGGTGTTGACTGTGGATGCAAGTATCATGAAATCTTTGACAAATTTAATCTTTTCTCTCATTAGAAATAGTTATGTTACTGGGCAGGACATAACCTACAGAATTAACTTGTATATGGTGTCAATCTCTTTTAATGTATGAAAGAGAAAATAGAGCAGAGAGGAGAAGGTCCTCACATCACCAAGAAAGAAGTGCCAGGAGTAGAGCTTATCCTTTGAACCTGGGGTCTCTGTTTCAAGATGCTTCTAGACCAGGGGAAGACTGATGACAAGGACCTTTCTGCACAGCTGACAGAGTGAGAAAGCCTTACCCTAGAAATGGTGCTGTTGGAGTTCTCCTACCTAAACTGGGAGAGAATAAATTTTTCTTTGTTAAACTCATCCACTTGTGGTATTACTGCTACAACAGCATTGGGTAACTAAGGCAGAGTGTTATGAGAATTAAAAATGATAACACACATGATATGCTTAGCATGGTACCTGACATATAGCAAGTTATTTGTGATAATAGATATCATATTTTTATTATTTTAAAAAGATGTACATGTGATAAGTTCTTCCTTGTGACACATGTTCTCAAATTCTGAATGAATACGTTTTACTACTGCGGATGATTTTTGTGTGACAGAAGTCTATGAGTGGAAGAAAAGGCCAGTAAGTAAATACAGTTTTTCAAACGTAGAATTTTTGTTCTCTAGTGAGAAATAGCAGAAATGCAATTAATGGGTATTCAATTTTATAAAATGTGTAAAATATTGATGAGCTAAATGGATCTATTTTATACTGATGAGTGTAACTTTATATATCACCAGAACCATTAATAAAAATTAGAGGAATTTAAAGTGAATTGCTTGTCAGTTAATGAAATTTTGAAATGAAGAAATTTTTACGTGACTTGAAGAATCGTTATCACTTAACAGACAGGCATTTAATGCCTGTCGCTTTGGCACGGAGAAATAACTGAAAAACCTAATGTGGTAACTAGAATTTATGTGACCATTTCAATACGACCCCTTTCCCTTGAGTGTGTATCTTTAATGTCAAGGAAAAATCTATTATGAGGCACATTTTTTAGCATTACTCATTAACTTACGTAGGAAAATGTATGATCCACCTCAGAGCAAGTCTTAAAGCAGCTATTTTGGAATTAAGCAGACAAAGTAAAATAAGGTGTATCAGAATTAATAGGATAGATGTTATTGTGATGCTCTACCCATATGGAAGATACGTTTTCTTACCTTCAACTAAATGTACCACTGTGGAATCAGAGTTCCCAGGGCTCAGGGACGCACTTGAGTTTAAGAAGTGGTAGAAAGGGCCGGGAGGCAATTCTGAGCAAGCAATCAGAAATGGTCACTCGACTGGTTCTAACAGCTAACTCTTGATGAGGCCTCCATAGAGAAGAAAATAAATCCTCAAAATTCCTGACAAGAGGCCCTTGACTTTAATTTGACAGGTGGCTAGTCAGGTGTATGTGAATAATCATTACACGGGAACCAACACCAGCAAAACAAAACCCAGCCCAATTCATGAATGTGAAAAATGTCATGTTTCCAGAATAGTGATGTTCAGCCTGACTTCTGGAAAAGGAGGAGGTACTCCAACGGTCTTTGCCAATGCAACACAGTGTTCTTTTTCCACAGAGGAGGAGAAATAAAAGTACAGGATTTCTTGGCTGTCATCCAACCACTCAACCACTGTTGACTGAGTTTTGAGATCTTTAGCTGCTGTAGTTCGCAGAAGTATTTGGCTGGACTCCATGTCTGTGTATAAAGACAAAAGTCCTGTTACCTACAGATTTTGTAGGTAGCAGTGGTCGTGACAGTGATGATGATTATAATGATGATGCTTTTAGTTTGATGTTCCCTAGTTCTGTGATAGATATTTCTGGTGGATATAGTCTTAGGGCCTGATGTGCATCGTGGTAATGGGACTTCTGTAGGACCGTCTTATTCCTGAGACAATGTTCCTTTGTGTTGGTTGTTTCCATCTGCGCTTGCTCAAATGGCCAGAATTTGGGTTAGGTGCGAGGTTGTTGCATAGATGCTTTCTGTTCTAATATACTGAGAAATGAATCTGACATTTGTCCTGACTTTCCCTCAAAATCATGCAGGACGTTGTATTAGCACATTGCCCAGCCCATGTGAGGAACTTGTTAGATAATCTGTTCATGTTGATGAATAAATGTTTGATGTTGTAAAATGTTTTCTTATAAATGAAAACATGAATGGTGTTTTATGTAAAGGACAGTCTCCCGCTCTTTCTACACTTTTCTCTTTTTGAGGAGGATGGGCCAAGAAGATGAAGGAATTTGACAAACAATGTACATCATGAGTACTTGCTTTTTATGCAGTGGGGGTAGTGATTATTGTAACTTCATATAATTTCCAATTCCATTGTTGAACTTCTACCCTTTTTCTGTAAGAATCTCTTATTAGATTTTATCCTTCCTTCCTAATTTACGGATGGGAATGAGACTCTTTAGCAAGACTTATGGGGATTTTATGACTTCAGAAATGGGGCGCTAACCCTAGAATTAAAGTGCATTTAGGATTATTGTAGACATTGTTTCTACAAGCCTATCCTGGGAAGGGAACTGGAGAGGCCTAACGTGTGATTAGTACTGTGTCAATTCAGCTAAACCAGAACTATGTTTCCCATAATCCTTTTCTTTTTATAGTTCCAGTTTTCAGTTAAGCACAAAAGACATTTGAATGAGATTAGGAGGGAGAAAGTGAAGCAGTAGTCAAATTTTACTCACCAAAGGTCATTGCAGGACTCTGTAGACAAGATGGCAGTTGATGCTTATCTGCTAGTTCACTTGTGGGCCACTGGGGCCATGGTTCCTCCAGCAAACACTGATCTTTCTTCAGCTTCTCTGAGTCCTGAGCCCAATGTATGTGCAACATCATGAGCAAGTGCATTGGCTTCTCCTGCATGTCACTGACATCTCTGAGACTGAAGATGAAGACAGAGAAAAAGATGCAAGTTGCAATTTGCCCTCAAGGGTTTCAGTTCATTATCTCAGGTTCTAGTTTTTCCTTGCTCTCCTCCACTTCACATCTTGTATTGCTTCCTAAGAGCTGGCCCAAAGGCAAGGCCAACATGATGCGGTAGTTGGATGCTTCCTGTGACCCCTCTAACAACAAAAACCCAGAAAAATGAATGAATTCAGCACATGTGACATCTTAGGAGCCCTGAACATCAAACAAAAAGTTGAGAAATCAGACTGAGTGATAGAGAAGGGAGAGTAGCTCCCAAAGTACATAGGATTCAACAGACCTGACCCACCAAAAAATGACTGTGGCCAGCATGGTGGGCAGAGTGGTAGTGATTGGAGGGCATCCTCCTCAGTAGGTGAAACTGACCAGAGAATCCACTCTCACCTCCATTACCAGTGAAAAAACAGCACTAGATCATTAAAAGCTAAGTCCTGGCATGTAACCTACTGTGTGTATACATGGATCTAAATCTTTCCCTCAGAATAAACCTCTGTGTCTTCTCCCAGTGCTTCCTCCTCCTTTCTCTGCACTAAACCTGGTTGTGGAGTCTGATGCTATTAACTGAGCTGGAAGGAGGACTCCTTAAAGCTTCCCTGAGCCATTTTCTGTGACTCAGACAGGGAACAATTTAACAAACAGGGAAGGCAGGAAAGGGGCCAAAAAAAAAAAAAAATCTGCTGACTCCTCTGAGCCAGAAATTCAGGGCAGAAACTGTTCCTTCACCTAGTTTCAGACATGAAGGGATATGCCATCCTCAAACACACTCAGCGTTGGCTGTTAACCCCCTGCCTTTCTCAGTGGCTACAGTCCGATACCTGACCATACACCAATCACCCTTGCCCATCTAGTACAGTAAGGGAGGGCCTAAACCACACACTTGATGACCACTGGCTGGACAATGAGCTGAATCCATCTGAGAAAAGTAAGTAGCCTCTTGGACTTCCATGTCTAGAAACAGCTTTAACCACCTATTAACAGGATACTAGTGCCTCAAAGACAACAACAGCCAAACTACCACACATGCCCAGCCTATTTGGACATTTGAAAACAAAATAAAATAGGAAGCTAGAATGTAGCTAGAGCAAGCATAAAAATAAATAAATACAATTTAATGATAACTTAGAGACAATGGTCAATTTTAAATTACTTAATGAGGCAGATACGACATCTTCAGAAAACTCCCAAAACAAATTTTCCAGAGGAAGAGAACTTCTTGGAATTATAAGGGGTAGAATACTAAAGATCATTATTTAGAACTCTTCAAGAGACCAGGAAGGAGAGGAGGCAAAATGCAGCAAAACACAGTGACAAATTCAAGAGGCTGCAAGAAAGCATACAGAGACAAGAATTAGAAACTCAGAAAATCAGTAATAAAATTACGGAATTAGACAACTCAACAGACAATCAAGAGAGCAGAAGTGAGGCAATAGAATGCCAAATTAGTGAGATTAAAGATAAATCACATGACACCAACATCATGAAAAAATCAGGTAGAAGAATTAAAAAAAAATTAGGAAACAATGAAAATTATGTGGGACTCTATCAAAGAGGGTGTTTTAGTCAGCTAGGGCTGCTCTAACAGAAATACCACAGAGTGGATGGCTTTAACAAAGAAAGATTTATTCTTACACAGTCCGGTAGGTTGCAAGTCCATATTCAGGGTGTCCGCTCCAGGGAAAGACTTTCCCCTTGACGGCTCTGGAGGAAAGTCCAGTATTGCATCAGTCATTGTCCAGGGAGCGTCCTAACGCAAGAACCTCTGGTCTGAACGACGCGTTCTGCTCCCGGTGCTGCTTGCTTGATGGTAGCGAGGTTCTCAAATTGTCCTTGGTTCTTTTTCCTTTTATTCCTTGCAAGCTAAAAGCATTAAGGGTGGGGCAAGCCATACTCCAGGGAAACTTCCCCCATAGCAGGAATTCACAGCCCCACCCTAATCCTTTAACATACAGGTTAGCAAAACCACACAATGGAGGACAGTCCCAAGATACTGGGAGCCATATCCCAGCCACGTGGCTGCACACATTTTTGGGGGGACACAATTCAAACCATGACATCCCACCCTTTGACAACCCAAAAATCACATCACAAAAACATTTAACACATTCATCTCACCATAGCAAAATTATGTCCATCCATATAACAGAAGTCTTAAATCAGTTCCAAGTCCAAAATACAAAAACTCTTCTACATCTGTGAAACTTAGAAGGCATTAACAGGCAACAGACAAGTCAACAGAACACATTACATTAGCCCTCAAAGCTTTGGAAATACTCTTACATTTTCTGAGACATTCTACACAACAGCAATGCTCTCCAGTCTCTAGGTATCGGCCACACTCTCAGGTTTCTGAGTGGAGACCTCCAGCCCCGTGCTACAACTCTGCCTTCAAGGCCCACTTGGACAGAAACTCTGTCACATCGGCTTTAGGAGCACCCTAAGCCCAACTGAGTGGCAATTCCACCCTTACGAACACAGGACACCATGGTTCCACCCTTTCAAACCCCTGAAGTCATGGCCATACCTCTTGAGACTGAGGCAGCTCAGCTTCTCACGCTATCTGCCTCTTCAGCTTCAGCTTCCTATGGCCTCATGGCCCGGGCCTCAGGCCCACATCTGCCCTGCCGGGCAAGTGTTCCAAAGCTCTGTAGCTCCACTGGTTTAAGTGCCCGGAGGCACCCCACTCTTGCTGGAAAGCGTCCTGCCCAAAGGCACTCAACTCTCTCACTCTGTGGGTCAGCAAGGCCAGCTCACCGATTCAAGTGCCCAGAGGCACCCCGTTCCGCGAGGAAAGCTCTGCGCAGGCACTGACCTCTCTCGCTCCATGGGTCGGCTCCAGCGCTGCCTCTGGTTCTGCTGCTGCCGCTGCTGCTACTGCTGCCGGTCCTCTGTTGTTTCTCACCATCTGTGCCTTCTTCGTTCCTTCTGAATCTTCTATCCATTTGCAGTTTCAAAGTGGCTTCCACATTTTAGGTATTTGCTAGAGCAGCACCCCACTTCCACGGTACCAATTCTGTTTTAGTCAGCTAGGGCTGCTCTAACAGAAATACCACAGAGTGGATGGCTTTAACAAAGAAAGATTTATTCTTACACAGTCCAGTAGGTTGCAAGTCCATATTCAGGGTGTCCGCTCCAGGGAAAGACTTTCCCCTTGACGGCTCTGGAGGAAAGTCCAGTATTGCATCAGTCATTGTCCAGGGAGCGTCCTAACGCAAGAACCTCTGGTCTGAACGACGCGTTCTGCTCCCGGTGCTGCTTGCTTGATGGTAGCGAGGTTCTCAAATTGTCCTTGGTTCTTTTTCCTTTTATTCCTTGCAAGCTAAAAGCATTAAGGGTGGGGCAAGCCATACTCCAGGGAAACTTCCCCCATAGCAGGAATTCACAGCCCCACCCTAATCCTTTAACATACAGGTTAGCAAAACCACACAATGGAGGACAGTCCCAAGATACTGGGAGCCATATCCCAGCCACGTGGCTGCACACATTTTTGGGGGGACACAATTCAAACCATGACAGAGGGGAAACCCTGCTGGAGTACTGGTTAAGTGCTATGGTTGCTAACCAAAAGGACGGCAGTTCAAAACCATCAGGTGATCCCTGGAAACTCTGTAGGGCAGTCTATTCTGACCTATAAGGCCACTATGAGTGGGAATCGACTTAACAGCAGTGGGTTTTTATTTTTTTCTGTCAAGAGGAATAATGTATGAGTAACTGGAAGACCAGAACAGAGGGAGAGAACAGAAAATAGAGAGATAATTGCTGAAGATTTGTTGACAGAAAACTTCCCTCATATAATGAAGGGTCAGAAAACATCTACCCAAGATGCTTATGGAATGCCACACAAGGTAGATACCAAAAGAAAGACAGCAAGGCATTTTATAATCAAACTTGTCAAAACTAAAGATAAAAAAAAATTTTTTAAAGTGGCTTTAGATAAACAATATTCTGCTGCTATTCATAAGGTTTTCCCTGGCTAATTCTTTTCACATGTACACTGCTCCTCCTTCCTAGTTTGTCTTAGTCTGGAAGCTCAGCTGAAACCTGTCTATGATGGGTGACCCTGCTGGTACCCAAATATCAGTGGCATAGCTTCTAGCATCACAGCAACAAGCAAGCCTCCACTGACAGACAAGTGGGGGCCACTCTTATATACACCGGACATGTCAGGAAGGATCAGTCCCTGGAGAAGGACATCATGCTTGGTAGAGTGGAAGGTCAGTGAAAAAGAGGAAGACTCTCAACAAGATGGACTGACACAGTGTTCGCCACAATGAGCTTAAGCATAAAAACAACTGTGGACATGGTGCAAGACCAGGCAGTGTTTTGTTCTGTTGTGCATAGGGTCACTATGAGTTGGAACTGACTTGATGGCACCTAACAACACCAACAACGTGGATAAACAAAAATCAATAAGACTAAGCTCAGACTATTCAATAGAAACCATGCAGGCAAGAAGGCAATGGTATGATGCATACAAAGCCTTGAAGGAAAATAATTGCCATCCAAGAATTATATATCCAGTAAAACTGTCTCTCAAATATGATGGTAAAATTAGGACAATTCCAGATAAAGGGAAATTTAGAGAATTTGCAAAAACCAAATCAAAATTATAAGCCCTTTGGTTAGAAAACCAATAATATCAGGTAACAACCCCAAACTAGAACATAGAACAGAGCAACTGGATATCAACCCAAACAGGACAATTACAAAAAGAAATAAAAGGCAAAACACTGAAAATAAGGAAACAGAGACGTCATTATGTAAACATTACAACAAAAGTGACTTAAAAGAAGATGTAGTCATAGATCTTCCATATGGGGAGGAAGGCAAGGTGATATAAAGAAATTAAAGACTGGTTTACACTTATAAAAATAGGGTAAATATGAAGTCTGACAATTAAGGCCGCAAATTTAATTGTTCTAAGTACTACATACCTCAGTGCTGAATATCACTATGGTCACCTTTGAAGTATTTCCCTTGGGAAGCTATGCACAAATGCCAGCACTTAATCCATCCTTCAAAGTGATTTTGGAGCTCTTTCTGGAATGGATGTTGTGAAAGATGGCATGGTGGCATCTTCAAGATGGCAATTGTGAACTTAATTGTATAGTTGTCTGTGAGGGAGTTTTTAGCCAGTAAACAAATCACTGTATTTGAACATCCTCCCTACTCACTTGATCTGGCCCCCAGTGACTTTTTTCTTTACACAATAATAAAATAAATGTGGAAAGGAAGACATTTGGATGGTGTTCAGGACATCAAGGGTAATACAATGACAGCTCTGATGGACATTGCAGAACAAGAGTTCCAAAATTGCTTTGAAGGGTGGACTGGGGGCTGGCTTCTGTGCCTAGCTTCTTAGCTATGGGAGTACTTAGAAGGTGACCATAATGATATTCAACAATGAGATATATAGCACTTTTTCTAGCATGAGTTTGTGAGCCTAATTGGCAGACCTTGTATTAAAGTAACCACAAAAGAAACTATCTTCTATGTATCAAAATAAAAAACAAGAAAAGTATGAAGTCTCAGCAAATAGAAAATCACTAACATTGAAAAAAAGTGAAATGAAAACACATGAAGAAAAAAGACTCAGCCGAGAAAATTAAATGGAACAAAGGAATTGTCTACAATGCACAAAAAAGACATCAAAATGACAGCACTACACTGAGTACTGGCTCAGGTCCACAGCAACTTCAGGCCAGTGCCAGACATGAAAGCAATAGTCTTGTATAGAATTTTTTTTCACCAGCTTCAAGACTTGTGTAAATTCTGTCTTAGTTTTCTATGGCTATTATATCAAATTACCACAAGAAGGTGTCTTTAAAGAAAAGAAATTTATTGTCTCATAATTCTGAAGGCTAGAAATGCAAATCAGAGCATCAACTGCAGGGGTGAGTCCTTCCTTGTTGGTATCACAGGCATTCTTTGTCACCACTTGGCTTGCAGATGAACCCTCACAGGGTCTTTTTTCCCTTTTTGTGTCTCTGTCTTTTCTGCCCTTTTCACAAGACATAACTAAGAAGTGATTAAGTTTTGGACCCACATGAGCCCAGTCTGACCTCATTAATGTAACAAAAGGAAATCTCCACTTCTAAGCAGGTTTATATATACAAATGCAACAGTTAGGACTTCCACATACCTTTGTGGGAGACACAATCCAATCCATAACTAAGTCTAAATCCTGTAATAAATCCCTTCCTTGTTCTATGTCACTCAGAATGGCTTTGCTTTTTTTAGCTGGACATTGGTTGGTGCACCTGTTCCTATCTCAAATAAAGATCATAGTCCTTTGTGAAACAGAGGACCTGGAGTGTTCCTTTTGTTGGCTTGAGGACCACCAATTCTAACAGAGAAAAGTATGAGGATTCTTTTCTGTAATTCATCTTGTATATTACAGTGAAACCAGTGACATCCAGAACTCTATGGGACTGCCTGTTTTTCCAGGTCTCACAAGTTTTCCTTCTTTGACAGGGTACAGGTTTATCATTTTTCTATCAATCATTTTAATGAAAATACTTGAGTATTCCTTTTCAAACAAATTTCTGCCTTACACAGTTTCTGACTTTTATGAGTTTTACTGTACTGAATTTGTAATTCTGAAATTGGATTTATGTAACTCAAGTATTAAGCTGTCTCTTAAAGGGGAGTAGCTAAGGTTTACAGGGAGAAAACAAACAGCCTTTGCCCTCAAAGGGGCCCTGGTGGTACAGTGTTTCACAGTTTGGTTGTAACAAAAAGGTCAGCAGTTTGAATCCACCAGCTGCTCCTTGAAAACTCTATAGTGCAGTTCTACTCTGTCCTTTACTGTCATTATGAGTTAGAATTGACTCAACAGCAACTGGTTTAGTTTGGTGTGGTTTGTTTTCAAAGAATCAGGTGGGGAGGTCAAGCATACACAAAAAGTGCAGATATAGAAATACTGATGAAATACCTGAGAGCTTAAGATGGGTGAAGAAAATGTGAGGTGAGGCAGGGGAAGCTGGGGTAAGTACAGGTTATCTTCATAACAAATATTTGTTGAATAAACACATCAGAGGCATTTTGGCATTTTTAGCTAAAACAAACAAATAGACCATGTCAACAAAAACAAAATTATTTTTCCATCTCCCACTTTGACAATTCCTGAAGTCAGCTGTGTTCACTTTCAGTTTTTTCTCTCCTTATGCATGTGTGTGTGTTATAGAGTTGGATCAGTGCCCTTGCTTTTTGTAGTTTCTTTCCCCACTTATTTTCATACACACATGCACATACACACATATATAAATATATGTACTTTTTTTCCCATTGACCTGGGCCTCAAGAGAAACCATGAATATGTACAACGACATTTTAAATCTCTGTTGGAAAATATGTGTTATTTTCTACTTCAGCTCCTGTGTCGAGTGTCTGGTATGGAGAGGGATCTGAGCTGCTTTGGAAATACCTCTGACAAATGATTGCTAAAGCAGTGTGGAGCCAAGGTGGGTCATAAAAAGGAAGAGCTGTTGCTAAGGGAACCATTAGAGAAACGTTTAGGGTATAAACTTTGCTATCGTATTTAAATGTCTTGTCATAGCCCTTGCTTACTGGACTTGAAAATTTAAACAGCTTCAGTCAAGACAAAAATGTCCTAGGGGTGATGGATGTGGCTTGGCAGAGGGCTCTGCCCAAGGAGACAACATGGGCTGTTGGAGGGAAGGGAAGAAAAGCTCATGCCTGCTGATGAACGAGGGCCTTTTTCTGGGTCCAAGGATGCGCTCATTGAACGAGACTTAATTTACCCTTACAGGGGCCATCAGGAGCCCTGCTTGGGGCAAATGGTTAAGCACGCAACTACTAACTAAAAGGTTGGCATTTTGAACCCACCTAGAGGTGCCTCAGAAGAAATGGCTGCTGATCTGCTTTTGAAAAGCCTTTAAAATTATATGGAGCACAGTTTCACTCTGCAACACATTGGTTCATCACCAGTTGGAGTAGACTCTACAGTAACTGGTTTGGTTTTCAGTTTATAGGGAAACATCCCTGGTGGCATAGTCAGTAAGTGCTACGGCTGCTAACCAAAAAGTCAGCAGTTCAAATCTACCGTGTGCTCTTTGGAAACTCTATGAGGCAATTCTACTCTGTCCTATAGGATTGCTGTGAGTTGCAATCAACTTGACAGCAGTTGGTTTTATCAGCTCTGTGTAGCTGCCAAGGTCCCTAACTACCTAGGCACAAATGCTGGCTAGGCATGGCCTGCATATATTTTTGAAGCACAAGAACACAATTAAAATATAGCCTCATATTGAACCCTACTGTAGTCAACTGATAAAAACAGAACCGCTTTGGTTGAATTTTGAGTTGTGTGGTTGAGGATTTCTCTTGCTTGGCCTTCTTCCCACCTATCGTGGATTGAATTATTTTTCCCCCAAAAAGATATGCTGAAGTTCTACCTCATGTACCTGTGAATGTCACTCTGTTGGGAAATAGGGTCTTGGAAGGTGTTATCAGTTAGGCTAACATGAAGTCATACTGGAGTTAGGTGGGTCCTAATCCTGATGGCTTAGTGGTTATGTGCTATGGCTAATAATCAAAATATTGACAGTTTGAATCAACTAGGTTCTCACTGGAAATTCTGTGGGGTAGTTCTAAACTGTCCTACAGGGTCATTATAAGTCAGAATAGACTTAAAGCAAGGGGCTTTGTTTGCTGGTTTTTGGATGTTCAGATTGGTGTTTTTATAAGAGAAAAGAAGATAGATGGAGGTAAGGAGACAGAGGAAGGAAGTCAAACCACACTGTAGCTGCAAGCCCAGGGACACCTGGAGCTACCACAAGGTAGGAGAAAACCAACCCCCTACTGTAGAGTTGATTCTGACCCATAGAGACCTTATAGGACAGAGTTTAACTGCCCCATAGAGTTTCCAAGGAGTGCCTGGTGGATTTGAACTGCCCACCTACTGATTAAGAGCTGTAGCACTTAACTGCTATGACACCAGTTTTCGGAAGGTAGGAGAGAGGCATGAATTCTCCTTTAAGGCCTCTGATGGAATCAAGATGCCTGAAACCTTGACCCTGGACTCCTAGCCTTCAGAATTATGAGATAATAAATTGCTTTCTTACGAATCACCCAGTGTGTGGTATTTTGTTATGGAAACCCCAAGGAACTAAGGCACATGGCTTACCTCTACACATAACTCATTGTTTTTTTTCACTACTGCCGTTCCTGAGGCCCATGTGGTTATCAGAAAAATAGATTAAAAAATGTTAGTTTAGAATCTCTTTAGTTTACATCTGGGTCTTTAGAGGAAATTAGACATTTTGATTTTTGAGTCAGATATTTTGCATCTCTTTCTGATTTTTATTAACCTCTTGGTCATAATGGCATTATGTAACAGCAAAGTGTGTCCTAGTGCTTGCCATTCACCAGGCCCCATTCTAAGCACTTTACATGTTGTTATTAGGTACTGTCGAGTCAGTTCCAACTCATAGTGAGCTTGCGAACAGCAGAACCCAACACTACCTGGTCCTGTGCCATGTCCACAATCATTTCTATGATTAAGCCCATTGTTGCAGCCATTGTGTCAATCCTTCTTTTTCAGGATCCTCTTTTTCACTGACACTCTACCCATTATGAGGTCCTTCTCCGTGGTCTGATCCCTCTTGACAACAGGTCCAAAGTATATAAAACACAGTCTCTCTATCTTTGCTTTCAAGGAGCACTGTGGTTGTTCTTCCAAAACATATCTGTTAGTTCTTTTGACAGTCCACGGTATGTTCAGTGTTATTCTCCAGCACCACAATTCAAAGGTATCAATTCTTCTTCTGTCGTTCTTATTCCATGTCCAGTTTTCACATGCATATGATGCATTTGAAAATGCCATGGCTTGGGTTAGATACACCTTAGTCTTCAAGGTGACATCTTTACTTTTCAACACTTTAAAAAGGTCCCTTGCAGCACATTTTCCTGGTGAAATAGGTTTTGTGATTTCTTGACTGCTGCTTCTATAGCCATTGATTGTGGGACCAAGTCAGATGAAATCTTTGACAACTTCGATCCTTTCTCCACTTATCATGATGTTACTTACTGGCCCCATTGTGAGGATTTTTGTTTTCTTGATGTTGAGGTACAATCCATACTGAAGGCTGTGGTCTTTGATCTTCATCAGTAAATGTTTCAAATTCTCTCACTTTCAGCAAGCAAAGTTGTGTCATCCGCATAATGCAGGTTGTTAAGGAATTCCTCAAATCCTGGTTCCTCGTTCTTCTTCAGATAGTTCAGATTCTTGGATTATTTGCTCAGCGTACAGATAGAAAAGGTATGGTGAGCGGATACAGCCCTGATGCACACCTTTCCTGACTTTAAACCATGCAGCGTCCCCTTGTTCTGTTCACATGACTACCTCTTGATCCATGTACAGATCCCTCATGAGCACAGTGAACTGTTCTGTAATTCTTATTCTCTGCAGTGTTATCCATAATTTGTTATGATCCACACAGTTGAATGCCTTTGCTTAGTCAGTGAAACGCAAGTAAACATCTGTCATGGATTGAATCATGTTCCCCCAAACATCTGTGTAGCCTTTTAGCTAGGCCATGATTCCAGATATTGTGTGATGTCTTCAATGTTGTAAATCCTGCCTCTATGATGTTAATGAGGGTAGATGTAGTTGTGTTGATGGGGCAGGACTCTGTAGGATGGTTTTGTGCCTTGAGGCAGTCTCTTGAGCAATAAAGGGGAGAAGCTAGCAGAGAGCTGGTGACCTCAAACCACCCAGAAGCTGTGCCAGAAGGTGAGTGTGTTCTTAGAACCAGGGTCCTCAGAAACTTCCAATCTGGACAATGTTGAGGACAAGGAACTTCCTCCAGATCCAGCAAAGAAAGCCTTCCCCCGGAGCTGACACCCTGAATTTGGACCTGCAGCCTACTGGATTGTGACAAATTGAAATTTCTTTTTTTTAAAGCATCCACTTGTGGTATGTCTTTTAAAGTAGCCGTAGATGACTAAGAAAACATCTTTGTGGTATTCTCTGCTTTTAGCCAAGACCTATCTGACATCAGCAATGATATCCCTGGTTGCTTGTTCTCTTCTGGATCCAGTTTGAATTACTGGCGGTGCTCCATCAGTATATGGTTGCAGTCACTTTTAAATGACCTTTAGCAAAATTTTACTTGCATGTGATATTAACAATATTGTTCAAGAATTTCTGCATTTGGTTGGATTACCTTTCTTGGAAATAGGCACAAATATGGATCTCTTACCATTGGTTGGTCAAGTAGTTGTCTTCTGAATTTCTTGGCGTAGATGAGTAGGCACTTCCAGTGCTGCATTCATTTGTTGAAACATCTCAACCAATGGTCCATCAATTCCTGGAGCCTTGTTTTTTACCAGTGCTCTCAATGCAGCTTCAACTCCTTCCTTCAGTACCATGAGTTCCTGATCATACGCTACCTCTTCAAGTGGTCGAACATCAAACATTTCTTTCCCGTACAATGACTCTATGTATTCCTTCCATCTTCTTCTTCTGTTTTCTGCCAAGCCAAGTGCCGTCGAGTCGGATCCGACTCATGGCGACCCTAGGGTTTTCTGAGTCATTTAATATTTTCCCTGTAGAATCCTTCACTGTAGTAACCGAACCCTGAGTCTTTCTTCACTTCCTTCAGCTTGAGAAATGTGGGGAGTTTTCATCCGCTTTGATTTCCTATCTCTAGCTCTTGGGACATGTCATTGTAATATTTCACTTTGTTTCCTTGCGTTGCCCTGGGAAATCTTCTGTTCACTTCTTTTACATCATCATTTTTTCCTTTTCCTTGAACTGTTTAATATTCAAGAGCAAGTTTCAGAGTGTCTTCTGACTTCCAATTTGGTCTTTTCTTTTTAAATCACTTCTTGCTTTCTTCATGTATGATGTCTTTGATGTCATTCCACAACTTGTCTGGTCTTTGGTCATTGGTGTTTGGTGCGTCAAATTTGTCCTTGACATGGGTTCTAAACATAGGTGGGATATATTCAAGGTTGTACTTTTGTTCCTATGGACTTGTTCTAATTATCTTCAGTTTCAATTTGAACTTGCACATGAGCAGTTGATGGTCTGTGCCACAGTCAGCATCTGATCTTGGTCTGACTGCTGATACTAAGCTTTTCCATTGTCTCTTTCCACAAGTATAGTTGATTTGATTTCCATGTATTCCATCTGGTGAAGTCCCATGTATGTGAATAACTGTCATTTATGTTGGTGAAAAAAGATATTTGCAGTGAAGAAGTTGTTGGTCTTAAAAATTCTATCATGCAGCTTCTGGCATAATTTCTATCACCCAGGCCATATTTTCCAACTATTGATCCTTCTTCTTTGTTTTCAACTTTTGCATTCCTATTATCAGTAATTATCAATACATCCTGATTACATGTTTGATCAGTTTTGTACTGTAGAAGCTGATAAAAATCTTCGATGTCTTCATCTTTGTCCTTAGTGGTTCATGCATAAATTTGAATAATAGTCACCATAGGGTCATTATGATTTAGAATTGACTCAGCAGCAATGATTTTTTCCCCCCATTTATCTGTCAGTTTTTTTATACTGTGGGTGCTTGTGTGTTGCTGTGATGCTAGAAGGTATGCCACCTGTATTCAGATACCAGCAGAGTCACTCATGGTGGGCAGGTTTCAACTGAGCTTCCAGACTGAGATAGACTAGGAAGAAGGACTCAGCAGTTTACTTCTGGGAAGAATTAGCCAGTGAAAACATTATGAATGGCAGTGGCACATTGTCAGACATGGTGCCAGAAAATGAACCCCCAAGTTGGAAGCACTCAAAAGATGACTGGAGAAGACCTGCCTCCTCAAAGGAGAGTCAACTTCAATCAATGACATGGGTGGAGTCAAGCTTTGGGGATCTTCATTTGCATGACACAAAATGAGAAGAAACAGATGCAAGCATCCTTTAATAATCAGAACATGGAATGTTGAAATATGAATCTAGGATAATTGGAAATCATCAAAAATGAAATGAAATGCATAAACATTGATATCCTAGGCGTTAGTGAACTGAAATGACTGGTATTGGCCATTTTGAATCAGACAATCATACGATCTACTGTTCTGGGAATGAAAATTTGACAAGGAAAGGTGCTGTGTTCACTGCCAGATCATTTCAAGGTCTGTCCTGAGGTACGGCACTGTCAGTGATAGGGTGACACTGATCACCTGTCAGGAAGGTCAGTTACTATGAATGTTACTCAAATAGTCCTAGCACTTTACATAGATTGGCTTGCTTGATCTTCACAACATTATGAGGTTGATATTGCCATTTTTCACTGACTCTACACATATTTTCTCCACACGTTTTAACATCTGTGTTATTGAAAATTGTTTTACTCTTCTTCATAGCATGTCATAGTTTAATTGGCAGCATTTTAAAATTTCTTAATGGATCATAAAATAATAGTATATTTTGCAGTAGAGGACAGCTTTGATTCCAAGAAATAAAATATTAACATCCCCATGTTACCAATAAAGGAACTAAGGCACAAATAAACTAAATAATTTGCCCAGTTATCGTAAATCCTAGCATTGAAGCTCTGGAGTCTCTGCTCTTAGCTACTGTATTTATTTCATAGTGCTGCTGTAGCAAACTGCCATTAACTAGGTAGATTAAAACCAGTGACATTTATTCCTTCACAGTTCTGGAGACTGCCCTTTGCCCTGTTGCTGTCAAGTCAATTCTGACTCATAGCAACCCTATAGAAGAGTAGAACTGTTTCTAGGGAGTGGCTGGTGGAATGGAACTACCCACCTTTTGGTTAGCAACCAAGCTCTTAACCACTGCATCACCAGGCTTCCTCTGGAGACTGCAAATCTGAATTACGTGTTGGAAGGACTGTGTATATTCTGAAACCTCTAGGGATAGGTAGTTCCTTGCCTGTACCAAGCTTCTGGTGCTTCCTGGCTACCTTGTCATGCTTAGCTTGTAACTGCTTCACTCCAATTTCTGCTTCTGTTATTATGTGTCTTCCCTTTTTTGTGTGTCTGTGTCCAGACTTCCCTCTTTTTATAAGATCACCAGTTGTACTGAATTTAGGGCCCACCCTAATCTAGTATGATCTCACTTTAACTTCATTACTATCATATATTTTCCAAAATAGTCTCAATGACAAGTAAATTTAGTAGATTAAAATTTTGTGTGTATGTGCCTGTTGTCTGTATGTGTATGTTTTAATTTAGGTTATTATCTGAATACCCATGTGGTATAAGACCATTGACACATATGCTGCACATCTAAAGAGCTGTAGAGAAATAAAAATTAACCTGGTGGAGAGCAAGGCACTTTTTCCATTCTGCTCTTATTGCAGAGAGAAGGAGAGGTTAGTGAGCTGTTTGCCAAGGGAAGCAAGTGACCCATTAGGCTTCCAAGGTCATCTAAGAAATTTAGCTCAGAAACAATAACTAGTTGATCCTGTAGACAGGTACTAGACATGTAGGAAGTGATCAATACATGTTCATTGTTGAATTAAGCAATTAGGTAAATGTTCTTAGATATTCAAATCTCCAGGTGGGTTGTTTTTGTTATTTTCTCCTTAGTGATTCTCAGTAAAACCCACAAAACCAAATGGGCTCATGGGCTTGTCATTAAAAACCAAAAACCCATTGCTGTCTAGTTGATTCTGACTCATAGCAATCACGTAAGACAAATAACTGCCTCACAGAGTTTACAAGGTGAAGCTGGTGGATTTGAACTGCCAACCTTTTTGTTAGTAGCAGAGCTCTTAACCATTGAGCCACTAGTGCTCGTCATTAGGCAGATGTTATGGATTGAATCCCCCCCCCTCCAGCAAATATGTATCATAATCTTGACCTTCCTGCTTGTGGTTATAATCTCATTTGGGCATCAGTTTTCTGTTGTGTTAATGAGGCAAAATTAGTGTTGGGTGTATCTTGAGTTAATCTCCTACATGAAATAAAAAGAGGAGATTAGGCAAGCAGAGATGGGGGAAGATCACTGCCAAATCACATGGAGATCTCCAAGGAACCAGGAAGCAGAAACTAAAGAGACAAGGACCTTGCCTCAGAAATGACTGACAGACAAAACCATCCTCTGGAGTCGATGCCCTGAATTCAGACTTCTGGCCTCCCAAACTGTGAGAAAATAAATTTCTGCTGTCAAAGCCATCCACTCATGATTTTTGTTAAACAGCTCTGGATGACTAAGACAGAGGGGGCCAGAAACGTGCTGCTGCTTAGATTATGCATCTCTTACCTCAGCCTGATGAAAGAAAACTCCAGGAAGTAAAATGGATCTTGCTAAAGATTCAGAAGAAACCCATAGTTGGCTGAGACCTTGGATATTTGGAGTGAACAAGAAGGATGTGGGAACCAGGTGGGGTCTGAGAAGGAACCCTTGAGGCCAAGAGTGAGGGAAGCAAGTTTGGGTCTCTGAACAGGAGCTCTGTGGGGCCACAAGAAGGCATAGGACACTGGTGTTGGCAAAGGGGACAAGAGAAAACAGGAAAACAACTCTAAAGACAGACTAGGAAGAGATTATGATTGCTTAACAAGTTGCCGGCACCTGTGGGTAGTGCAAATGATTATGAGTTCTGCTGCTAACCGAAAGGTTAGGGGTTGGAAGACACAAAGTGTGCCTCAGAAGAAAGGCTTGGCGGTCTACTTCCAGAAACATCCCTACTGAACTCTTACGGAACACAGTTCCGCTCTAACACACATGGATGGGATTGTCGTGTACTGGGGCTAACTTGACAACAACTTGTTTTTTCAAATGAGTTCCGCAAAACCCCTTTGGTTCTCATTTCCAAACTGGGCAATTTTAGAAAAATAGAGAATTGTGTTGCTCCTCCGTTTAGAGCTGCCTGGAACTCAGGTCAAGCAATGGACCTTCCTTCGTGGGTCTTAGAATGGAGATTGCCATCAGCAGGCTAGAAGAAAGGGACTGCTGGCTGAATCAGAGGAGCACATCAACTTCCCAGAGGGTGATGTGAAAGCTGGCCCGCAACTTTTGAGGCCACCTCCCCCGATATCCTGCACCTGCTCACAGACAAGTGCTGCTCTCTGTTTATTAATAAATTTGGCTCTCAATAATTCTTCGAGTTGGCAGAGTGATCCTAGTTGATTGAAAATAATCATCAACCTCTTTAAATGATTAAACAGCACATTTGGATTTTCATTTATATCATCATTTTGATTGAGGGATGTGTGTGTGGGGGGGGACTGTGTATTATCAAGGTGTCTCTTAAAAGCCATACTCAATACACATGACAATGTTGCTCCGTTTAAAAGGAAAACCGAGAAGCCTCGGGTAGACGAGCAAAAGGACAAAATGAAGACTTTAAAATAAACTACAAAGACAGACTGGCAGAGATAAAGTTTCATGGGAGGTAAGTGATAAACACATAGAAAAACACTTAGGATGTCCCCAGCGTAACATCAAAGATTGTAAATTCTGGCCACGATGGGGAGTGGGTGGGGGAGCAGGGAAAGGCACTGTAATTAATCTGGAACAGAAAGAATACCACAGATGTTTAAAATTATTTTTTTTCCTACTGACTCAGTCTCCTGCATATTTACAAATTGAAGGCTGTAGATTAATAACCCAGGAGATTCGTGCCCAGTGGGCTCAACTCCAGGTTTATGTTTACACTCAGGAACATCCTTTTGGATTCAAACTCCTTCACCTAATCAGAATGGAAGAAAAATTAAAGCCCAAACCTGCTTTGTCTCACACTGACCTCCCAAATGTATTCTGTTAAGGATTCACTCAACAAGACTAACAGACAAAACCTCCCGTCAGAAAGGGCAACGTCTCACAGAAGTGGCAGGCTCTGTGTGTTCCTCACTCAGGTGACTTAGTTTGGTGCAACTCAGCTGTAACAATCGTAGCCATTTACTTCCTCCTGGATCGTTTGGATTCTGTTTTTTCTCCTAGGCCCCATCAAAATTTAACATAGCTAACATTAAATGCTGGGGAGATGATGATGGAACATAGGCACTCATAGCCCCTGAGGGCATTTCACTTCACAGCTCTGACGAGTAGGCCAACCTTTGCATGGGTAGGTGAACTAAGTCACTGAACTATTTTGCTGGTAGCTTGAGGTTCCTAGGAAGTCAGAAGCAAAACAAACACTAGACTCTTGGCCCGGATATGCAATCTTGCAGGTTTTTTTTTTTTTTTTTTTTTTAAAGTACTGCCCTCTTCCCGGTTGGCCTTTCTGCTGCCCTGATTGTTAGTTAAGCAGGAAATTTTCCTGAAAGGACAGTGATTGGTGGACTGGCTGAAATGGTTTGGACAGAACCAGGTGTGTAGAGGAAGGCCCCACCTCGTACCCGGGAACCTTGTCTTTCAAGGTGTGCTAGCTGATGGGAACTCTGAGCTAACTCAGAGCACAGGTGCCCCAATCTCTGCCTGATCCAGATGGCTAAGAGCTACCATGGCCTGACCCATTCTAACCTGGCGAGTTTGTCCTTCCACCCTGATTGGAAACACTGAGACCTGTGGGGTCTGCATGGGGAGAGTCCATCAGGTGTTCCACCAACACCAAAATCAGACATACATATCAAGTTTGAGCTTCTAGATAAAGCCTGTCACTCCTTTGCCATGATTTGGGAGCAAATCCCTTAACCCCTATGTTGTAGGTCTCCTTGAAAATGAAGTATGGAGCCTGCTGGAAACCCTGGTGTGTAGTGGTTAAGTGCCAGATCTACTAACCAAGAGGTAGGGCTGTTCATATCTGCCAGGTGTTCCTTGGAAACTCTGTGTGACAGTTCTACGGTGAGCTATATGGTCTTTGTAAGCTGGGATCGACTCAATGGCAGGTAGCTTGGCTGGTGCAGTGGTTAAAAAATCAGCTGCTCAGAACTGGAACCATTCCCAAAGCTAACTCTTCAAGGATTGGACCAGAGTATAAAACATAAGATGATACTGGTCAGGAGTGAGCATCTTGGCTTAAGCAGTGACATGAGGCTGAACGGGCAGCTTCTGTCTGAAGGTTAGAGGACAAGACAAAAGGGCCCAGGAGCTGGTCGAAAGGACAGGAGAAACACAGGATAGAGAGGAGGAGTGTGCTGTCACTGTGTGGGGAGAGCAACTAGGGTCATATAAAAACACATGTAAATTTTTGTCTGACAAACTGACTTGAGTTATAAACTTTTACTTAAAACACACACACAAAAGAATAAAAAAAGATCGACTGCTAGTTCAGAAGTAGGCAGTTCAAATCCACCAGCTACTCCTTAGAAACCATATGGGACAGTTCAACTCTGTCCTACGAAGTTGCCATGAGTCAGAATGGACTCAACAGCTCTTGTAGGAAATGTTATTTGCTGTGACCAAGTCAGGACCTGACTCATAGTGGTCCCGTGCACAAGGGTTTTCTTCGTAGTTCATCTTCATCCAGAAGTTCTACTGAAATCTCTTCAGTAGCCTAACAGCAAGCAGGCGTCTAGTGGCAGACCGAGGTACACTGGCCGGGAATTGAACTGGGATCTGTTGTGTAGGAGGGTGGAATTCTACCACTGAGCCATGACTGCCCTCTTTCTAGGAAATAGGCTATAGAAATAGAATATGGAGAGAATCAATTCATTCCTGTACAAAACTAAAGCGCTCTCATCTCTAACAACTATGTATTTGCAATTGAAATGTGATTATAACTTAGAAGTGCGTTTTGGCCCACGTTTACTTTCAGTATGAAAGGATGTTCTGATACACACATACACACACATACAAAGAAAAAGTACACGAGAGATTCTGAGAAATAACCTGTCCATGTGGTAACTAGACTAGAAATAGAAATTTGAACTAGTATAGAAATCATTTCTCAAAGGTCCTGGTTTCCAGAAGATCTACTTGGTTGTTTCCTGTAAGCTGGCCATTCCTGCATTTACTTTTGCTTTTCTGTGCTTAGTAATTTCCATCTCCTTTATTCTTCCCAAGTCATTGGGTTCAGAGAATATTAGCAATTATCTCTAGCAAACCCACTTAGGTTATGTTTACATAGCAACAAGAAAATGTTTCAGGAAGGAATTACCCATTGCACCGGGGTGTAGGCATTAATTTCTTCATGTAAGAACCAGTTCTTCTTTACAAAATGTCTCAGCAAAATGTTTCAAATCAGTAGTCTCAGCCTAGCTAAGGGGCATTTTCCACATAAAAGCCTCCTAACTGAGAAGAACTGGCCTCACCCAGGGTGTCCTAGAACTGCCTTACCTTTGAACACATTTTCTAACTCCTTTTAGACCAAAAGAAAAAGCCAAAACAAAACTGGGGCTAACAATCTGGGTAGGAAGATAGAGCACTGGGTTGTTCCAGGGGCAGGAATTTGTGTGAAACAGAAAAGGAAGAGAATCACTCCATTTCATTGTTTCAGTATTGAAGGGACTTAAAACGAACGTAATCTTCCTTATTCTAAAGTAAACGTGGGCCACACCGAGTAAAGTGACATCAGATTTTCTAAAAACACTCATTGACCTATGTTCCAAGAGCTGATTGTTACATTCTAAGGCAGATTCCAGACAAAAGTGTTCAATATTCTCTTTCATCCCACAATTCAATCATTACTGTCTGGCAGTCTCTTACTAGATTTCTTTCCAAATCTTTACGCTGGCTTGTTCAGGAGAGGGCTACTTCTTGGCAAACTGCCTTACGTAGATATGACTATCCCAAGAGAAACTGGGCATCTGCCTCTAGTTAAAGAGGCCCCTGCCACCCACTAGAGAAAGTCCACCATGGTACCCAGCGCAGACCTTCCTGCCTAACAATTTGTCCATGATTTAGAGCTGAGGCCTCTTTCCCAACCAAGAATCAGAATTAGAAGCAGTGCCCTGTATTCTGAAGCCATCGTGTCCTTGGCTCAGTCTGAGGAGTACAGAGAAAGATAAACCAAAAACCCACTGTTGTAGAGTTGATTCCAATTCATAATAACCCCATAGGAATCCCAAGGCTGTACAACTCGACGGGAAGCTCCATCTTTCTCCCCAGGAGCCACTTGTGGTTTTGAACCATTGGTGTTTCTGTCAGCAGTCAAACTCTTGAAAAAGAAAAAGGTAGGAATGCTTTCTAGTTTTGTTTTGTGTTTTGAGTACTTCCTTTTGTCACAGTTTCAGCTTGACTTTCAACAAGTTCACAAAATTGTCCTTTATCTCACCTCTGTTCTCTTTTTCTTTGGATTCTTAATTTATCATTTTAAGGCTCTTCTGCTTTCTACCCAGCTCCTACTTTTACCCTAATCCTCTAATCCCATTTAAGCAAGAGTTAAGTTCCTTTTTCGTCTTTAACTTCTCCCTGTAGTTTTATTTTTATTTCTTGAAATATTTACTGTATCTTACCCAACATGAATTTTAAAGATTTTCATCTTTAAAGATAAAAGTCTTCAGGATTCTGTGGGTTGGGTCACCCTCGTTTTTTGAATCACTAAACTTTTTGAAAGAAGTCTATGCTTTGTCTCCTCAGTGTTTTCACACCACACTAATTTCTCAACCCATTACAGTCTGGCTTCCACCAACACCACTCAGCTGGAAAGACTGTCTCACCAGCATCCTACCAATCAGCCATTTCATTGGCCTCTCTTCCCATTGTCATCCTACATGGCATTTTTGAAATATTTGACAGAGTTGACCAGCCCCTCATTATTGAAACTCTTGACTTGACGGCACTTGGCTTGGTCATGGATTGAATTGTGTCTCCCTCAAAATACGTATAGCCATGTGGCTGGGCCGTGATTTCCAGTATTTTATGATTATCCTCCACTTTGTGATTTTCTTCTGCTGTATGTTGAAGGATTAAGATGGGAACGTAAATCCCTTCTTAGGACCACGTCTCTGCTCCACTGCAAAGGGAGTTTCCCTGGAGTGTGGCTTGCACCACCCTTTGTCCTTTCATGCTACAAGAGATAAAAGGAAAGGGAAGCAAGCAGAGATTTGGGAACTTCATACCATCAATAAGGCAGCACTGGGAGGAAAGCGTGTCCTTCAGACCTAAGGTTCCTGTGCCAAGATGCTCCCTGAACAAAGACTAATGCAACACAAGGACTTTCCTCCAGACCCTACAGAGAGAAAGCCTTCTCCTGGAATGGACATCCTGAATTTGGACTTCTGGCCTACTGTACTGTGTAAGAATAACCTTTCCTTTGTAAAAGCCATCCACTCTGTGGTATTTCTGTTAGAGCAGCACTAGCTGACTAAAACACTTTCCCTTCTAGGTGTCTTATTTCATTGAGTTCTGCCTCTCTGAGTTTGTTTTTGGGGCTTCTTTTTCTGATTATCCCACCCACTGAGGTTGTTTTTCTAGGGGATCTACCGATGGTCTGCTCAGACTGCACACTATGGCTCCGCTCTGGTTTCTTTAGAAACCCATGTGTGTCAGCGGATGACACAGTTCTCTGGCGCGCACTCTTCAGCTGCACTCTAGTTCACGCTTCCTGTGATTCATAAGACACCTTCCCTCATTTCTCTAAACATGCTGTATTAAGATCATTATTGTTATCTGAATCATCAATATTAAGTTCTTTATGCCTTTGCTCATACTCCTTCTTTGGCCTGTGCCGTGGATTGAATTATCACCCCCCAAAACATGTATCAACTTGGTGATGCCATGGTCCCCAGTAGTATGTGATTGTCCTCCATTTTGTGACTTTCTCATGTGGTATAACTCATGATTTCTACCTGTGGATAAAGTGAGTTGGGTGGGATGTAACCCCCTTGCTCAGGTCACAACCTTGATCCAGTATAAAAGGAGTTGCCCTGGTCTGTGGCCTGTACTACCTTTTGTTTTACAAAAGATAAAAGATGAGGAAAGCAGGCAAAGAGTGAGGACCTCATAGCACCAAGAAAACAGCACCAGGAGCAGAATGAGTTCTTTGGACTCAGGGTCCCTGCACCTGAGAAGCTGCTCAACTGGGGAGAAGATCAGTAAGAAAGACCTTCCTCTAAAGCTGACAGAGAGAAAAAGCCTTCCCCTGGAGCTAATGCCCTGAATTTGGACTTATGGCCTACTGAACTGTGATAAAACACATCTCTCTTTGTTGAAGTCATCTACTTCAACTACTTCATCTACTTCTGGTCTTCCTGTTGCAGCAGTGTTAGATGACCAAAACAGTCTATTAGGTCTTTCCTTCTTCCCTGCGAGACCACTTATCTTGATTATTAGAGACTACGTGTCGTGTTCCCACCTCCTCTTCAGAATGTTCTCTGCTTAAGGATGGCAGAGTTAGTTGTTATTTCCTTTGGAAATATTTTGATCGTGATGATGACTACCAATGATTGATTCTTAGGTGCCAGTCACTGATCTAAGTTCTTCACATGAATGATCTCATTCTATCAGTCAGGCAATCTCTGAGGCAGGGACCACCTTCCAGTGATTTTGGATGCCAAACCTGAGAGACCATGAAATAATTTGCCCAGGGCCCATAAGAACAGTGCAAATTCAGGCAGTCTTTCCTAGAGCCAACATTATGAATCATGATCTTCTACTGTCTGCTGAAGCAATCCTAGCTTTTACAGGCTGCATGCATCATGCCTGCCTTTCCGTGGGTTCCCTCCTTTAGTTCTCAGAATACTAGCAGGAAGTAGTAAAATTATCATACCTATTTTATGAATGAGGAAGCTGAGGTTACTTTTACAACCTGTGCAAAACTGCAATGGCTCACAAATCTGTAAG
Source organism: Heterohyrax brucei (assembly GCA_028571685.1). Classification (NCBI taxonomy): domain Eukaryota; kingdom Metazoa; phylum Chordata; class Mammalia; order Hyracoidea; family Procaviidae; genus Heterohyrax; species Heterohyrax brucei. Next base: position 163,878,107 of record CM053144.1, read on the forward strand.
CTAGCCTGGAAGCGCGTGTGTATTTACCTCTATTCAAGAATTTTCCAAATGGCTCTATGAGGAACTTTTTAGATGCTTACATTTTTTCACCCCTCTGTCAGCTCCTTGAGGGTCTGGACTGTGTCGTGGTCATCTTTTATCCCCTTTCATCCAGGCACGACATGGAGTCTCAGTAAGTGGAGAGGGGAGAGAGACAGAGAAAGAGAGACTGGGAAGTGTATCGGCGACTGTCTTTGTGTTGCTTTTCTGGGACAACTGACGTGCACCTACTTTATTTCATGCTTTCCATAGCAAATCGTGTTTTGTAGGTAGCACTGGGAAGTCAAATGTGAAAATGCTGTCTTTGCAAACTTCCCCTTTTTGAGTAAAAATAGTTTCAGTTCTCAAAGGTAAAACAATTGCAGCCCTGACAGTCTATCCAATTCTCTCTCTTCCTTTAGCAGTTATTGAGCAGTTCTGTCCGGATGGAGGAGTGACTTGAAGAGACCCTTCATCTATTCAGCAATAAACACTGTATTTCACAGAATATAACCCTACAGCAAATTTAAGACACATCATGGTTTGAAAGACGTTATCTTCTGTTGAGTGAGACTGTATCTGCCCGTCTTATGTACCTGCTGCTGCTGCTGCTGTCCCCCTCCTGTCCTCCCACCCTCTGTGTCCTTCTTCCTCCTTTTTATAGCTGGGTCTCACTGGGTCCTGGTGTTTACACATAAAATCTTAAAATTTACATCCCATTTCCAGCAATAAAATCTCCATCACTCTATCCTTTCCAAAACAGATTGGTTTTATAGCCTTTCTATCTTTATGTTTCTTATTTTTTTATTGTGGTAGCCACATATGTAACAAATTGCTTCCAATATCATCATTCTTCACATGTGCAATTTAGTGACCTTAGTTATGTTTATCAAGTTCAACCATTACCATTATCCATTTCCAAGTTTTCCTGGTTTTACAGTTTTTAAACCATAAAATATAATGCTTTGAATCAGTTAAGTATTCTATGTTGTTGTCCCTGGGTGCTGTTGAGTACATTCCAACTTCTAGTGACTCTATAGGCTAAAGTAGAATTGCCCAACAGGGGCACAGGCTGTAGTCTTCACAGGAGTGGATTTAGGTCATTCTCCACAAGTGAGATAAATAGCTAGATGTATGTATGTAAGTACTACCAGCCAAGCCAAGCCAAGTGCCATAAGCACTACAAATGCATATAAATAACTATATAGGACAGAGTAGAACTGCCCATAGGGTTTCCAAGGAGCACCTGGGAGACTGAAATTGCAGACCTTTTGGTTAGCAGCCATAGCTCGAAACCACTACACCACCAGGGTTTCTGTGTATATGAGTAAGTATTATATGTAGATATGGAAAGCCTGGTGGTGTAGTGGTTAAGTGCTACATTTGCTAACCAAAAGGTAGGGAGTTCGGATCCTCCAGGTGTTCCCTTGCAAACTCCATGGAGCAGTTCTACTCTGTCCTATGCCAAGTGCAGGGTCACCATAACTCAGAATCAATTAAACTGCAGTGGGTTTAGGTTTTTTTTTGTTATATATGTAAATTGGGTTACTTTTTCCTTGTTTTTAAAAAAACAAAATCCCGAAGTTAAATAGTTAAGATTTAAAAAATCATTCTTCACTTTGTGTCTGCAACTTCATCCTTCTATTCCTTTTTGCTTGTAATACTTTTTCTAGGCATTACAAACATGAATTTGCATATATCCACACACACTGAGTTTTTAAGTTTGATAAACTGAGATCACATTATAGTCTTCAACATATTTTTCATGTAATAACATCTTTTTCCATGTTCATGCTGGTAAATTGAATTCAATCTTTTAAATGGCTGTGTAATACATACGCCTTCTTCTGCAAGTAGCCTGTTCATAATTTTGCGTATTCTTTTCTCCCAGGTTGTTAGTCTTTTCGGGTATTGATCTGCATGAGCTCCTTAACGCGTTTTGTGTCTTGGGTGTGAGTATTTTCTTACTGTCTTTTAGTTGTATTCACAGTGACTTTGGGACCAGACATTTTAAATTTAATAGTCAAAGCTGTGATTTCTTTTTTAATGACTTAAGGTTTATCCCTTAATGGTTTTATCCCAAAGCAAGATTATGAAAATGTTATACTATGTTTATCCTTTTCCTTTAATAGTTGTTAAAATTTTAGATTAATTTAAAGTAATTTATTTTGGGTATGGTGCAAGGTAGAGTCTAACTTCTTTTTTTCTTTAGTAATCCAATTTATGTATTTTTAAAATTTTAATTTCTTTGGCCACAAGGAAAATCATAATTTTAAAAGGAAAGATGTTTTGCAGTTTGTACTCTCTGATCACAATTTAATGACATTAAACTAAATAACAGAAGCCCAGTGTGGGATTGTTGTATGTCACGAGAAAACCCTTTTGGTGTAGTAGTTAAGAGCTATGTCTGGTAACCAAAAGGTCATCAGTGTGAATCTACGAGGCACTCCTTGGAAACTCTATGGGACAGTTCTGCTGTGCCCCGCAGTGTTGCTAGTTTTTGTTCCTTTCTTTTTGTAGGTTTTGATGGTGGTGGTAGTTATATAACTGGACACCTCATACGTTGCATTTATTGCCTGACACATGGCTGATTTTACAAATAGTAACCAAAAACCTTTACAATGTGAACATCATCTGCAAGTAACTCCCAGATCAACTCAGAATTCCGGATACAAAACTATCTAGAAAACAATGAAAGTGAGAAAGGTTTGTTTTTTCAAAATGGGTAGTCAGCTGTCCCAGTCCCATTAATTCAATGTCCATTCCCTCACCTGATCTGGAATGCTAGCTTAGTGATTACTGATTTGTCCTGTTATTTCTGGGCCTTTTGTTACAGTGAAAGTACCTGAGGGGTATAAATAATTTAAGTGCTGAGCTACTAACTGAAGGAAAGGTTGGCAATTTGAACCTGCCCAGGGGTGCCTCCATCAAAAGGTGGGGAGAGCTGCTTCTGAAAGGTCACAGCTATAAAAACTGTCCTCTCAAACTAGGGAGGCATCAGGAGTCGGAGTTAACGTGGTGTCAACTGGTGGTTTGTTACAGTAAATAAAGGAACGGTGTAGTCCTGGAAAGTTCTTTAATGTCTTTGGCCTCAGTTTCCTCAGCTGTACAGTGCAGATTAATATTACTTACCTTCATGCAGCCAGGTAGTCAGGTATTCAATTAGGACACTGAGCCAAGGTGAAAGTAACAATCATGCCTTTATTCACTTTCTGCAACAGTGTAAACAAGGAGCCAAAAAAGGAGTTGCCGGCTCCCCAGCGTTCCCATCTCCCCTGCGGAATGGTACTGGATGAGGCTGGGTCAGCTGACCTGCGGGCCAGGTGGGGGAGGTGACTGTCCAGCTACCAACGAGTCCAGGACAAAAGGCTCCTACTGTTTATGGAAGAGGCAGCCGGATGGGGGAGGGAGTGGTGGAGGCTGGGGGGTGGGTGGCGTGCGGTGGGGGAAGTACAGAAGGGGAAGGGCTGCAAGCAGGCAAGGAGTGAAGAAAAACATCTCAGTCGAGGTGCAGGGGCAGGACAAATGGCTCAGTCTAGGGTCCTCAAAAAGGAGACCTCAAAAGCGAGGCACCTGGGCAAGAGGCGCAGTAAGGGTCACGAGCATGTTTGGCAGGGAATGGGGAGCAGGCGACACAGATGGGGAGGGGAGGGTCAGGATGAAGGTGGGAACTGTCCCAGAGACTGCAGGGCACTGACCGCACCGAGGCAGCTGTGGGAGGCCAGCTTTGCGCCCCTCCCCTCCCCCCACCTCCCGCAGGCCAGGTCATTTAAAATTGCCTGTGGCGAGCGGTTCTGTTCTGTCCCATAGCGTTGCTGTGAGTCAGAATCGACTCACGGCAATCAGTTTTTTGGGTTTGGTTTTCTGGGTCTGGTCAGGCCTGGACTACCACACACAGGATTCTTAGCTGGAGCCAGACTCCTTATTTACTTAAGAGAATTATTCTATGAATTAGTGAGTGTTTAGACAGAAAGCTGCCTGGCGAGCACATACGTGTGTATCACTGTTGTTACTGTTTGCGTATTTAGCTGTCTGTGAAAGCTTTATTTTATTCGTAGGTCGAATAGTAATAGTAATAGCAAATACCGTATTTTCTTACTGAATCTAACGAGAAGGCTTTGAGTAGGTGTGATATTTGCTGTAGAATTTAGGTTGCTCACTTTTATCAAATTAAGGAAGTCTCCCCTATTCCTAGCTTTCAAAGAGTGTTTATCTAGATAAAGACAAACCTACCACTTCATGACATATTATTCTTCATCTTTTTTAACTTGTATCTATTTTCCTAGTAGAGATTTGTCTACTGCTGTATTTTCTTCTGATGCCATTCTTATTTAAATCAGCACTTTACAGAGTGAGTCTGGTGATTTCCGCATTTTTGCCTGTAGGGGAGTAGTTCAAACAGGATTCCAAAAACACCCCCCAAACTCATGCTGTTGAGTCAATTTGGACTTATGGTGACCTTATAGGACAGAGTAGAATTGCCCTCTGGGGTTTTCAAGAAGCAGCTGATTAATTCCAACTGCCAACCTTTTGGTTACCAGTCAAGCCACTGCAAAGCATTATCTATTCTTGAAAGTGTGGTGAAAGTCACTTGCAAAGTCACCTGGGATTTCTGTATTTTTGTGAGAGGGTGGATTAGATACTTGACTATCTCCCGTTTCTGCTATGGCAAAATTGCTGCTTATCTCAAATTTCTGATTTGTCGAGATAGCATTATACAGATTATTCTCACAAGTCATTTAAAATTACTCCAACTCGACAGCACCTGGCTTGGCTGGCTGTTGTTCTTAGGTGTTCTCCAGTCAGTTCTCACATACAGTGACCCTACAGGACAGAACAAACCTGCCTCATAGGGTTTCCAAGGAGCACCTGGTGGATTTGAACTGTCAACTTTTTGGTTCCTGGTCGCATAGTGGCTAAGTGCTACTGCTACTAACCAAAAAGTCAACAGTTTGAATCCACCAGGAACTCCTTGGAAACTCTGTGTGCCAGTTCTGCTCTGTCCTGTGAGGTTGTCATGAGTCAGGATTAGCGGCAGCAGGTTTGGGGCCATAGCTCTTAACCGTGCCGTCAGGGTTTCCATGTCTGTGTCAGGCACCCAATTTATTTTCGTATATTATCTGGACTTTTTTTCTTGTTTTTGTTTTTCAAATTTGTTTATGTTGCTAGTTTCCCCAAAGAGATATATCGCAATCCACTGCCCTCCCTTTTTCCCTGCATGCTTTCCAAATTTTTAAAGTTTTATTAATATCTCTTTTTAAAAAATTATTTCTTTCTATGCCCAAAAAAGTTTATTCTAGATATTTTTTTCCCCCTTTTCTTTTTGTGTTCATGTTGACTTGCTTGAGCTTTTAATGCTTTACTTTGGTCTGTGATGCATCTGGAAACACATACTCTGATTTACTTTTCTGATTGCCCTAAACTTTATTTTTTAAGAATAATTTTTTTCTACAAAAATGATGTATATGTGTTATAACATTTTTAAGTAATAGAGAAAAAGAATAAATAGCAAATTTACTTCAAGTTTATCGAAACCCCCAAAATCTAACCCACTGCCATCCAGTGGAGTCTGACTCATAGCGACCCTATAGGACAAAGTAGAATTGCCCCATGGAGTTTCCAAGGAGCGTCTGGAGGATTTGAACTGCTGACCTTTTGGTTGGCGGATGTAGCACTTAACCACTAAACCACCGGAGTTTCCACAAAGAAAAATAGATTTATTTTTTTAAAAAGCTAAATGCTACACAAATCATGTAAAAGAAAGTGCACTATATCTAATCTTGTGGCTACCAAAAAAGAAAAAAAATACAGAAGAGAAAGATAAACATTCTCTAAACTTCAGATAAATATTTTCTCCATTACCAACGATATTATTTTCTTAGAAAATTCCTCTCAAAAATTGTTATAAAAATCCTTGAGAGTTTAATCTTGAAAAAAGTCACCTTACACTGTTATTACTATTGCTCTGCTGAAAAGGATGAGGAAATGAGAATTATGTTTGCTTCTTTTAACTTCCCTTTTCTTTCCTCGGATTGATTTTAGTCATAAAATTATTTTTACTTTGTCAGGTTTTTTTTTTTTTTTTAAATATAACATATCTATTTTGTTAGGAAACTACAATTCGAACAGTACAAAAAACCTAGATTAAATAGACTTTATGCTTGAGACTATTATTTTTATTAGTCCTTTCTTATCATTTCTTCATTTTGATTCTCTTGGTTGAATTTTGTTAACAATTTTCAAGAAAATCTAATGGTTTCTACATCTTGCTTTAATTTGAGTATGTTCTCTTTTGTACTGGCTTGACATACTAAATCTCTTCTTTTCTTTATCCCGTATTTGTCTCCTTGTCGTTCTTAGCACCAAGAAGTGGATGTTAAAAAAAGAAAAAGAAATTGCAGTTGACTTGATTTTGACCCAGAGAGCCTATAGCACAGGGAGAACTACCCCATAAAGTTTCCAAGGAGTGCCTAGTGGATTTCAGCTGTTGACCTTCAGGTTAGCAGCTGTGACACTTAACCACTACATCCCCAGGGTTTCCAAAAGTTGGTATAGGTGTTTGGAACTTGTGACTATTTCCTTTTTTCACTGAATATTTACTTTTTTTTTTTTGGAATTTCCTTGTATAACTTTTGGTAGATTTTAAGGGTGTAAATTATATCTTAAAGTAGAAATCATCTTTAAAATTCTAACTAACAGCTTTTAACAAGCAGCTTCTTTCTTTTCCTGGGCATGACAAGAGCAATAGCATGCCTTTACTCTTCCCTAATCTCCCCTACTTTTTTATTGTGGTTAAATTATTTGGAAACCTTGCCAAGTGCTGTTTTTGACCCTACTCATTTATATTTTGTAACTTATTTTCTTAATAATTGCATCAAGCTTCATAGGCACACTATGAATAGTAATTTAGTTTTACTCATATATTTAAGCAAGTTATGTGCACTTATCACTTATTTTGCTAAACACACTGTCCCTTACTCCTAGTTATTTCTGTAAGCACATTATGTGAACTTTTGTTATTGTTGTTTTAAGATAGCAACTGTTAAGAAAATTAGCAAAGTGTGCTTATGAAAATATCTGGGGGAACGGTGTGATTGTCAAAAAATGTAACTGCGTGAGTTATTCATGTAAAAATAAGGTAACTGTGTTAGTAGTATTTTTCCTACCCTCATTCTCTTATTCTTGCACGAAGTCATTCGTTTTTTAAATTCTGCTTTTGTTTTGCTGATCTTTGAATTTTTCAACCCTTTCCACTCAAAAGAGATGCCTAAGAGGTAAGATTTAGAAGTCACTGTAGGTGTATCAATATCTTTATGTTTCCTTCTTGTTAGATTGACATTTCAGGTACTTATGAAATTCTCTGGTGGTTAATGGTTAGGATCTATGGCTGCTGACGTACTGGTCAGCAGTTCAAATCCGTCAGGTGCTCCTTGGAAACTCCATGGGCAGTTTTAATCTATTGGATAGGGTCGCTATGAGTAGAAATTGACTTGAGAGGAATGGGAGTCATGGCATTTTCGTTTCACGGTAATTTTTCCTGTTTTTCTGAAAGCATTTATCTATTGTTCTTTAATATTGAGAGTTGCTGATGTAAAATAGGACAGCAAACTGATTTTTATTCTTCTAAGTAAGTCAATTTTCTTTTTTTTTTTTTTTGAAAGATTTTTCTCTTGGAAATAGATAATCTTAGTGGACTCACTTTAAATTTGTCTTTTTGTTTGTTTAGTTTTTAAAAATGTACTGACTCAGCAACTGGCCAGTCATTTCTAAAAGGAAAATTCAGGATGTCAGATCCTAAACTCTAATAGAAAGGAGCTTCTGAATTTTCCTTTATTATTTTTTCTTGCTTGCTGCTGCTTTTAAGAGTGAACAAGCTATGAGAAAATAAACAATAGACAGAGGTGGACAAATAAAAATTTGATGCCCATGATTAAAAGTAAGTTTCCCAACACTTATATTATTTGATCGTAGCTCATCATAGCTAATCATTCCACTTTTTTTTCTACTGCATAGTCTTGAATATCTAAAACCAAGAAACGCTATCATTCATTTTGGCTGTGAAAGTACTTATAGCCAGATGCATGAAGTTTAGATTATAGAATTGATGCCTTCCTAGAAAAAAGAATCAGCTTTCTGTGTCTTAAAACCTATGTCCTTACTCAATTTTTAAAAATAAAATTAGAGATGCATTTGTATCTAATAATAATTTGTCCCTGTGCATTACAAAATCATTTTCAACAGTTTAATGAGGGTAATAAGATTACGTATTTAGATTGAATGAATTTTTGGAAAACGTGTTAATGATACACAGAATAACTTGCAAAATATAATGAAGTAATCCTTAGCCTAATCTGTATTGAGTGATTGCTCCTTGCCAACCCAAAACCAAACCTGAGACAGCTCTGACTTATAATGACCCAACAGGACAGATTAGAACAGCTCCACAAGGTTTCTAAGAGGAGCTGGTGGATTTGAACCTCTGGCTTGTTGGTTAGTAGCCCTAGCTACTGTGTTACCAGTGACCGTTCTGTGCCAGGTTCCTTTAGTATCTGTGTAAGTAATCTTCCTTTAATCCTCTCAATAACCTGAGGAGGCAAGCACTGTTGTTAACCATATTTTACATAGGAGGAAACTAACGTTGTGAGAACTCACTTAGCATCACACATTAGCAAATGATGAAGCTTGAATTTGAATACAAACTTCTTTATTTCTCAGGATTGTTTGGTGGAGTTGTACTGTGTGGATAGTGAACATGGTTAAGATTCTCAGCTGCTAATCAAAAAGTTGGAAGTTCAAGTCTACCCAAAGGCATCTCAGAAGAAAATTCTGGTGACTGACTTCTGAAAAAAATAGCCATTGAAAATCCTAGAGAGTACAGTTCCACTCCGACACACATGAGGTTACCTTCAGTGGGAAATATCTCAACACTAACTGGTTTCCGAGTATGCAAAGAAGAGACTGACCATTAAATCTCCCAGTTAAACAAGATGTCCTGGAGGTGGTAATCTGAAGGAATCAACCAGTGAGGAATAAGAGGGGTATCTTAGAAGTGGATCATTAAGAAAGAGTTTCTGTAAATGTTGTTTTATGGATGTAACTATCTCTCGGATCCCACTCAACGGCACTTGGCAACAGTCTCTCTGTGGTCCTCAGCTTTTCTGGGGTGTACTTGTTTTGGCACTTTGGGTTTTATCAACATCTTATGTCTACACAGTTGTCTGCGCAGTGGTTAAGTTTGAAATAACTGACCTGATAGCAGATTGTTTATTTCTGTCATACTGGCATAGCTATAAAATTTGATTTCATCTATATAGAATTGGGACTTAAATTACCATGAACTTCAAATGAAATTTATTATAAAAGGACAATGTGACCCCGATCATATTTACTTATTGACACAATTGACAATAAAGTTCGGAACAACAGTCCTAGATCTGCATGGTTCTGACCCAGAAAGAGGCCAAATAAGCTGCCCATTGATGAGTGGGCACGTAGCAAGGGAGGGTGAGAATGAAGATCAGAGAAAAGAGTGCTCACGAGCAGAGCACTTTCAATTTCAAGTGTTCAAAGCATTTCTGTGAACATGAATGAATCAAATGTCAATTAAATGGTTAATAAAATGCTTTTCAAAGACTTCTTTAAAATTTTACAGGTGTCAAAGAAATTTTACCAAAGAAACTCAAATGCACTTGAAGTGTGTTTTATGTTCGGTGTTATTGCCTGACACCAGGACAGAATGTGAGACCAAGTATCTTCATCGAGGGAATGCCTCAGTTCTGACTTCAGATTGGATTTCACCATGAGCTAGTAATATCCTGGGTGATTAAATTAATTCACTGTGAAGGGAACGCAACAACTCCTATAGATCTTGTTCCCATCTGGCATAATGAAAAAAAAAAAAAAAAAAAAAACTTTCTGTAAAGACCTGTGGCTTTGTGTAGCCCATCTACTCTATGCTGTGTGCTGTATGTCATGTTTATCTGTGAAAGGCAATGCAATTGTGCGTCTTTAGGCTAAATTCCTCCTGTCGTTCAAGCCTCTCTCTGTTGGCATGATCTCTGGCCACTTCTAAGGCCTTGCTATCCCTTCAAAAACATGAAGACCTTATCTCTTCAGATCTCACGCTGAATTCCATTTGCCTCTGAGTTCCAATCAAAGAAAACAGAATAATCCAGTTCTCTTTGAAATAAATTTTTGATGCAATCCAATGTTGACACGGTTCTCAAGCACAGTCTATGTAAAAGCATGCTCTCTGGCTGGGTTGTTGCCCATGTGGTTTTTTTTTTTTTTTTTTTTATCTGATTCAAAGCTGTTAAAAACAAGGTTTCCCTGGCGTCTCTCACACTATTTCAGCATGGATAAATTGACTTGGATAAATTCAGAAACATCTTGGTAGATCAGCTTTGTGACTTTAGGAAATGTCATATCAAGGCTTAGCCATACCACTTTCTTATAACAGATGTGCCTTTGTCAGAGAAAAGTGGGATGGTTAAGCCTCGATATGATAAACACATGTGATTCTAAGCAAAGCTGTTGTTGAAGAGATAGGTGAAATTTCTAAGAAATGACTGAGTCTGGGGCTGGGTTTACCAGCAGAATTTGTGATTCTTGTCCAGCATCAAAGAAGGAGTGCAGAATGAAAGGGTGAATTTACAAGTCACAGCTTGTTTTCTGGGGCATGAACATTGTCCTTTCTACACCAGTCCCTGAATTTTATCCTTCAGTGGCCTTCTATTATGCCAGTTCTGTGATACTGTCAGATGGGCACTTAATCTATTTATTCTTTTGTCTTGTTTTCAAATTGTTCATGTGTCATCTTGGCTCCATAACCCGATCGAAGGGTCTTGGAGATTAGGGGCCATGTTTTACATGACTTTTGTCACTAACACAGCATCTGATATTGTACCGAGTTCACAGGAGCCTTCCTGTCAATCCTCATAAAATTGAACCAAATTAAATAAGCAGCCTTGGTAATCTTGACCCTGGGCCAGAGCAGAATCCACAAACTCTGTTAGTCCTTATTAGCAGCCACTTCACATCTCATCTCTCCCGCCTAAATCCCCCCTTGCCCCAGCCTCCCACCCGATACTCTTCTCTTCAAAAGGCTCTCTCAGTTTTGGAAACATTCTAGACTGCTCTCATCTGTAGTCCTCTTTCTTCTTGAAGTCCCAGTTTAGGTGCGTGATGTTACATGGCATTTTATCAGGAATTAATCTGAACACAGGGATTTTATAATAAGTTTATGCTCACAGGCCTTGTATTTGGCTTTACAATACTAATACAGTCTTTACTGAGTATGGCAAAATAGTTGTTTTTGTCGGAATTCAACGTTGTTTCCAAAGCTCAAGCTATTTCTTTATTCTTTAAATTTTTGCCCCCTTTCCTCTTAAAAATGTGTATTCCCTCTGATTCTAAAATCAATAAGTAGTTATTGTAGAGATTTTGGCAAACAATGAAGGCCAACAAGAAGTGAAATTTATCCAGCCTCCCATCACCCAGAAAGAAACATTTTGAAGTCATGTCTGTGCATGAGCCCTATTTCATAAACTTGGATGTTTCAGGACGAGTTTTATTTCTTATTTTCTTAACTTCATGTGAAATCTGACTATATCTTTCAGCCATCTTTCCAGAGGATATCACAATCACTTTGTCAACTTAGAAGGTGTTTATTAATATTTTTATTAAAACTGAAAACTATAAATCAATTCATTAAAAGTAGATATTTTTATCTTATTCAGTCTCCTTTCTAAGAATATGTTTTATAATCATTATTCAAGCTTTCTTTGGCACTCAGAATTTTGGGGTGGAGGGTAATTTTTTTAGGCATGTCATGTTTTTGTTGTTACTGTTGCAACTGTGAAAAGAATCTTTTTATTCTAACAATTTCTGTTATTGTTGGAATTACCCAAGAGTGTTACTGTGTTGGTTTTTATGTTTTTGTATCTCCTTTATTTTCAACCATCTGAGTAAACTTTATTGTTAGTTTTTTAGTTTATTCTTTGGGAATTTTTATTAGAATTCAGCATCATTTGCAAGTAATGTTTAGCTATACCTCTTATTTCTATTTTATGTCTTACTAGGTTGATTAGAAGGTAAATAATGGATTACTAATGCCAGGATCGACAGTGATTACAGTGTTTTAAAGATAAATATTATGTTAACTGTTGTTTTGAGATAGATGTTTCTTTTCATGTTAAGTGATAATTAGTAATTTTAAGAATGTTCTCTGCATTGAAAGCTTCTTGAGAATTTGATAGGCATCTTTTAAAAAAATTGTGTCCAAAGTAAAATGTATTCATTTATGGATTACTAATGCATAGTAAGGACACCCGGGTGGTGTAGTGGTTAAGTTCTGCATCTGCTAACCAAAAAGTCAGCAGCTCAAATCTTCCAGGCACTCTTTGGAAACTGTGAGGCAGTTGCACTTGACTTATAGGTTGCTAAGAGTCAGAATTGACTAGAAACCAGTGGATTTGGGTTTTTTTTTTTAATGGATAGTAGTGGGGTAATTATAATAATAACTAGCTTTTGTTGATAATTGTTCTACTTATCTTACTTAGACTTTACTATGCTATTTATATTCTTGTTTTTGTCATTTTTCCTTCCTCTTCCATTGCATTATAATCTTCCTGGTTTTTCTTTGCAACAGCTTGCCATTTCTTTTAAAGTGTCCACATTCTATGACTGTTTGTTACTGATGACCCACTAACCTAGCCCTGCTAGTAATAACAACTATCTAATGTTTATTGAGTGCTTACTATGCTACATTTTCAATCTATGCAACAATCCTTTGAGATAGAAGATGTTACTATTATTATACATTTTTTGCTGTATGAAGAAACTGAGTTACTGATAGAAATTAATCAAGTTGCCTCAGGCACACTCCTAAGTAACAAAACTCAGATTTGAATCCAGGGTGCCCAACCCAAGAGCTGTGTTCCCCTCCCACAGAAGGCTAAGTGGTTGTACAAACCACATTGCTCAATTTCTTTAAATGGAATTTTAATCCTCCTTTGATACCTATGAGGTCTGATGCAAAGAGTAGCAGGAGCAGAAGTCAAACCATGCTTCTCTGAGACAGTGTTACAGTTTTCAGTGTGAAATGGACCTAAGAATGTTTTACAAAAGAAAATAATTATTTTTTCAGTATTTTCTCATGCTTGACGCAACCAGTAAAACTGATTTTTTTCTTTTTCTTAATAAATTGTGTTTTAGGTCAAAGCATACAGTGCAAATTACTGAAAAAATTATACACAAATTGTTTTGTGACACTGCTGCTGTCCCTGCAATGTGTTTGGTTTTCCAGGTACTCTCTCGCCCCCTCCCTTTACACCCCAGGCACTCCTTGACTATTCCTCCAGGTTTCCTGTCCCTTTCTGCTTTTTCTTTTAGGCTGGTGTCGCCCATGAAATCTCCTATAGTTGATTAAACTAAGAAGAAAAATATGGGGCGCTTCATGAACTTGTGTATCACCCTTGTGCAGGGGCCGTGTTAGTCTTCTCTGTATCCTTCTGGTTTTAATATACGTGCTGCTGAAGTGAACACAAATTGTTTCCTAAATTACTGTTTTGCAAAACTCTTTATTGAAGCAAAAAATATTATTTATCCCTGTGTAAGAATAAATATCGCTGTGGTTTGGTTTGGTTGGGTTAGTAAAGTCAGGATGTACTTTGAATAGTCCACCGTAGTTTCCTAGAGCTTGCTGGCTAATTGGTGGAACTGTGCCCTGTAGGTTGCGGGGTACTGGCCTTGCAGGGACCTGGAATGAAGTGAGGTGGGGCTCTCATTCACCCTGTACCCCATCACTTGTGGCATGGAAAATCTGAAAAATATTCTTCAGTGTCAAAAGAATGTGTCAAACAAAGTAAAAGGTGATTCTGAAGTTTTCTTCTTGGTCTTGAACCTTAATTATCTATATAATTAATATGTTAACATCATTCATAAATTTCAAAAATATGTTTTTGAGATATGTAAAGATAATTCAGTGTTGTTTGTGATTTGAAAGCTATCATCATCTTGTTTAATTAACATACACTACTTGAAAGTTTTCGGTTGTCAGTTTACAATGAGACGTCTTTGATTCTGAGTGATACAGTTATCATTTTTATGCTGTTTTAGAAAATAAAATCAGTTAACTGTTCGAGACACACTTTAACTGCTACTGTATTTAGGAGCCTCCTCTTACCCATGTGTCTGTCCACACACCCACAACTCACAGTAATAATAAAGCAATAGCCACCTCCCAATTCTACCATGTAATACTTTTGAAACAGTTCCTTTCAGGTTCTCAAGAAATTTACTCACCCTTCCAGAGTTTTATATTGACCAATAAAGTGCTATTTTTCCATCATTTTATTTTCCACTACATTAGTTTATGGACAGTTCTTGGAGTAGATGCTTCTGAAATTGTCATGGTTCTTTACTAAAATAAAAGCTAACTTTTGCTCTTATCTTCATTTTGTGTCTCCCAGTGACATTTACCTTCAGTATTTTAATTGCAAGTTATTTTGGGCACCTACATAAAGCTGAATTAGTTTGGAAGCCAAATTTCATTATTGCTACTACGAAGATAGGTCCAAAACAGATGCAACAAATTTTAACTATAATTTCCATCAGGATCACAGATGGTATTGATGTGGAAGACATCTGTGGCACAGGCCAGAGGAGAGATGGTTGGCTTCCTGTAAGAGTCAGGGCGAAGGATACAGCACAACAGATCTAGGGATGCCTTGAGGAATTTCTGCAGTGCCTACTAGTGCACCCGGGTAATGATAAACCAAGTAGAGGTGATTCCGAGGCAGTCTGCAGGGGCCTGGGGCAGACTGAGGGATCCAGGCTTTTCCTACTCTTTCTAGCAAAGTCTAGAATGAAGCATAGATGCAATAAAGTGGTTACATCAAAACAATAGATCCAAAAGACTTCTAATGGGAGAAGTGTTTTCCCAGACAGGAATCTGGTCCCAGCAAATTGGAGTTCCCGTGTGCTGCTGCGAGGACAGTTGTGTGTCTAGAGACAAATGAAGTAGCTAAGATGGACACAAATATATTGGAAAGGCAAAAAGGAAAAGAAAAAAAGAAGAAAAAGAACAGTACTGGGCTACTAAGGAGCTCTATTGATCCAGTGGTTAAATAGTTGACTGCTAACTGAAAGGTTAGTGTTTTGAAGTGACTGCCTACTTCAAGAGAAAAAAAGTCTAAACTTCCTATAAGATGTGATCCAGAGCATTAGTGTTTGTGGGTTTCCCTTTCATTGGGTCATAATGTCCCTATGGACCGTGCCATTTATGTTTTCCAGAGTGTTTTTGAAATGTGTTATTGGTAACCAGCTTCACCAGCTGAGCAGAGCCATCTTGTTGCATAAATCTTGTTGATAAGCTTCCTTAAATGCAATTTTCATTCTGCTTTTCAGCTCTCAGGCAACCTTAGTTTATAGGGCTTTAAGTAAGATAAATCCCACTACTCATCTGTCAGTTTGTCATACTCAGGTGGCCTGTGTGTTGCTATGATGCTAGAAGCCATGCCACCAGTATTTCAAATGCACCAGCCAGATCACCACAGTGGACAGATTGCAACAGAGCTTCCAGACTAAGACAGATTAGGAAGAAAGGCCTAGATATCAACTTCCAAAAATTAGTCAAGGAAAACTTAATGCATAGCAACCCAGCAATCATAAAGATGGTGCAAGACTGAATAATATTTTGTTCTATTGTATGTAAGATGACTTGAACTGGAGCCAACTTGATGATTCTAACAACAACAACAAATCCTGGGGAAGAAGGAGGAATCAAGACTGTGTCAGCTCTGCACAAGTCAGAAGGGTCCTGATATTTGGTCTACAGCAGTGATCCGTGGATGCTGGCAAGAAAACTGGTGGCTTAATGGAGTCTTTAAGAGGAGGCTGTTCTTGGGACAGAGCTCTTCTGCCTGCTTTTTCTCCCTAGTGGCATTCTGTCTCCACTTTTATTCTCCATAGCACGTGTCTACTGAGTACATTCTGTCTCTGTTGCTTCATGGTACCTCCCGCAGGATTATTTCCACTGTGCCCTGCTGTTCATTAACATAGTTGGAAGCCTCAGAGTTACATTTCCTGAGAGGGCCTGATGGGACCCAGTGTAAGGTACCTGGGTTAGGGCAGAGCTCTGAGGTTGGTCCTCCGCATGAGCTGATGGCCAGCCTGGCCTAGGCTATCCTTGACTCAGGCAGCAGCTGCCCCCAAACCACTAATATTTAACCAGGCTATTGTGATAACTAGGGTCTGATGTGTCAGAAAATTTCTGAAGGAGGTTCTGGGCACGGTAGGCACTCAGAGAGTTCAAAAATGCTGTAGTGAAACTTTCAGACAATTTGCATAGCTTTTTAAGTATAAAGATATTTCTTTCTACTTTTAGTGCCTGTGTGACCCATGTCAATGACTTCTGTGGCTGATAGGCAGGGAACAGAGAAAAAAAAAAGAAACCTTTGGATTAGAATAGAAAGAGAATGAGAGGAGCATGATGTTTTTAGTATTTAAATGCATATGTGTCGTTTCTCTAGTAAGGTGGTGTGTCCTCTAATAATATTGCTCATTTTTTAAAATATATTTTCACTATTTCATGTGTGGTAGGAAATGAATATATACTGACAGACTTGGCAAAACAAAACAATACTGACCCGAGTTTTTAAAATAAAAGTTCTGTGCAAATGTCTGGAAACAAGGCTTTCATTCTTATTTCTTAATATGATAGAATTACTGTTAAGAATATTCATTAATACTTAAGAAACAATTGATTATAGACAATAGGTCAGATAATTTTGTCGTTATGCCAGCACACATGATGGTTAAGATTCTGTTGTTGTTTTTGTTGTTAGTTGCTGTTGAGTCAGCCCCTGACACATGGTGACCTCGTGTTCTATGGAATGAAACACTGCTCTGCCCTGTGCTGTCTGTCTTGCTGGCTGTGATCCAGAGGGTTTGCTGGGCCTTTTCTTTCTAGTTGGTCTTAGTCTGGAAGCTGTGCTGTGACCTGTTCAGTGTCATCACAGCGGGCAAATTGCCACTGACTGATGGATGGTGGCCATGGATGAGAAGCATTGGCTAGGAAAGGTGAGAATTCAACAGTGAGCCACCAGTATCTACCTTTTAGGATTATAAAATTGCAAAATTAAGTTATATGTTAGTTAGTGTCCACTTATAAAAGCAGGGCCTTTATCAAATTAATTCAGTAAACATTAACTCTTATGGGGAAATAGTTATAAAGAGGTTGGAAGAGCTGAAAAGCCAGACAGTTTTGAAAAGAAGCAACACAAAGATTAACCATAGGAGGAAGCCTCTCTCATCCTTAGGGCTGAATGAAATAAGAGGAGACTGTTTCTGAAGACCTGATGCTTGAGACCATAAAGGGAGGGGTTGTACAGCAGAGCCTAGAACCACTAAGGGAGAGACTTTCTGATAGAAACTGAACTATCAAGGAGATACAGGTACTACTCAAAGTAGAGAGAGACAGTAAATACTCAGGCATCTTCCATTCCCTCATTCCCAGATCTCCAAGTAGTATACCTACTGGCCACACCTAACAAAAGTTCAGTTTGAAAGGGATCCTGGGAAATGTAGTTTATAGAGTTGGCCTCGTAAGATACAGTGAAGAACAGGAGGAAGATAAAGAACAGTTCTAAGAGTCAGCACACAAATGATCTGCACAAAGGGTATGAAAGAAAAAACAAAATATTCATGTAATAGTTAAGTTTTACTGAAAAAAGTTTCAGATATATCTGGCTGTATAGCTACTCCTCACTTATAGACCATTTCTTCATCTGACATTTTACCAATAATGGTAACTATTTTGTGCATTAATAATGTGTGTTTGGCAATAAAGAAAGCCAGGTATGAGGTGAGATTAATGCTGGCTGCGATGGTTAAGATTGTGTGTCAGCTTGGCTGGGCCATGATTCTCAGTGGTTCAGCAGTCATGTGATGATATAATTTGGTTGTTATGTAATGATACAATCATCCTTCATTTTTGTGATATGATGTGGTCATCTGCCATTGTTGCATAACACAAGTTTTTGCATAATGAACTGATCTTTGGGCCCTAACTATGTTGAGAAGTGAGGAGTGGACATAATGATTTTTTATACAACATTTATTAAGGTGCATTTTGGTAAGAGTATCACTGTGAATTGAATAACATTAATCATTCTTCAATCTTTTTAGTCTCAGTAGTATTTTATCAGTAATATATAATATTGCCAATGATTTTATTGGGAATTTCTGCATTATTGTATAAACTTAAGTATTTGGAAAAAAATAACCTTGTCTGATTTGTTTCTAAATGACAGACAGACTTTTTAGGCTGTTTTGTGCAAACACTTCACATAGAAGATATCCCCCCCACCCCACCTCCAAATTAAAAGCAGAATATGGCATAACTGTTGTTATATTTTTTCTTTTTAACTCTGTATTTGGAAGTACTGGGACATCTCAATGTGCTGTCTAGGAATTTAAATGAATGCACCTTATGGATCTGGTAAGGATCATTTTGAGGGGAACTTGCAGAATTATCATCATTTATTGCTTTTCACCAGCTAAATAATTGAGAAGATTTTCCTAGTGATTTATGCCAATATAAAAGACTTGTCTTATTTCTATTAATTATGATTTGGAAGATGTAGTGTGTGTAATGCTAATGAACATGTTGAATGATGTTGCGTTAATTGGAGTGACGAAAAAATATGCCTTAAGCAAAGAGTGATGGTTTGAAACTACTGGCATATCCATAGATATAGCAGTGATTTACCTTGAATCTTGCATGGTACTTTGAAATCTGACCGGGTACACAGCAGTACCAAGAAATTAGATCCAATCTTTGATCACCATTCTTAGTATTTTTTTTTTTAAAACAAAACAGAAAAATCTTTTTATTAGGGCAAATTTCAAACACATAGAAAATAACCCCTTAAGTACTGTTCACCCAGCTTCAACAATGATCAACTCACTATCAGTCTTGTTTTCATATATAATTCCATCCAATTCCCATTCCTCTTTCCATGAATTCCTTTGGATTATTTTAAAGATAACTTCAGACATCACATTTCTCCTTTGTTTTTAGCAGAGTTCTTGTCTGGAGGGAACTAGTGTCTTTCCATTTAGTGGTGTGGTAGCTGGATCAACACAAAGCTTATCTGTTTCACCTAAATTCCTGATGTTAGTCGACCATAGCTTTGAAAAGTCCAGGGAACTACTTGTGTTTGGGCATATGGCTGTCATTGTAGATACTAGGTAAATGACTTTGTAAAAAGCATGTGTACTTAAGATGGGAAACACACAAATGTCCAAGGATTAGTAATACGTATTTTAAAATTAGAGTCATAAGCAGTCATCTGATCCAGACCAGAACAATAAGTAGTATTTTGTTCTGATAGATTTTAGAGATAATTAGACATATCACAAAAATTTCAGACCTTCAACTTGCTCTTCATTAACAGCGCCCAAGTGTCCTGGATCTTTTGTCATGGGCAGTGAGGGAAGGGGGAGAGGACTTTCTGGAGAAATATATAGAAGAAGGATTTCTTGAATACAGATATTCTCTTCTTGCTCTAAACCACCTTCCAGGAACACAACATCTCTAAGACATTAATTAATCACTGTGTTGATGACTCCAGATCTGTATCTCTACTTAGCTTGAGTTAAACTCTACAGTTCCTAGTAGATATTTCCATATACATGTGTGCAAACCTCCTAATAGACAATCTGGAACAGATCGTCCTGACCCCTAAAGCTACTTTCTCTTACTTTGTTTTTTGCTGAATGGTACTATCACCCATGTAGATAGCTAGGTTAAGAAACTGGGAATTTTCTCTTCATTTGTCTCCTTTAATTCTTAGCCTAATCAACTGCCAGTTCTTGTACCATCTGCGTTGTAAGAGCCTGTCAGTTCTTTTATGACCACTGCCCCCACCTTTGTTCAGACATTTTTTATTTGAGGCCAGACTTGGTGAACTTATCTTAGATCCAGTCATTCTCTACCTTGTTACTAGCAATACACAGAATATGCAAATCTAGTATCTCTCCCATCTGAATGTTTTCAAACTTTTGTTGGCAACTATGACCTTGTTGGAAACCCTGGTGGTGTCTTGGTTAAGTGCTATGACTGCTAACCAACAGGTCGGCAGTCTGAATCCACCAGATGCTCTTTGGAAACACTATAGCCCACTCTGTCCTACTGGGTCGTTGTGAGTCAGAATGAATTCAGTGGCAACCAGTATGACCTTGTTATTTATTACCTTCAGCTTTGTCGTAAAATCATATGGAAGTACACAGACTGTAGAGATAATTACAATCCCATGTTAATATTAGTGTGATCACCAGGCTAAGGGTTAGGACTGTCTCTGGACAGGCTTTAGCGAGCAACTACTTGAGTCTTGATTAACTTGACTATGGTCTGCCTTTAATCTTCAGGCTCATAAGCTCGTAATTCCAAAGTGTCATCATCTTGAATGAGTCTCCTTCTCTAGGAAGAGACTCACATTATCCCAGCCTTTTAAGATTGATGTATGACTTATAACAAACCAAACGGTTCATCTACCATGGGAAATCATGGGCAGAATAGTGGAACCCATATGATTAGCCCTTTCTTTGCTATAGTCAAGTTTAAAAGAAAGTCAATGCATAATTTAATGTTTGTTTTGTAAGGACAGAATGTGAAAAGTGGGAATTAGATAAGCTGGATGTTAAGTGGCATCAATTTAAGTTAGCCCCAAATGTTCAAAACGTGATAGGAATGGTCTTGCCAATGGAGCCAGAAATAGTTTAAGTCTGTGACCATCCTCTGCATCCATCTCAACCACTAGGATTGCTTTTGAGTGGGACTGGAAATGTTAAACTCCAAGTCTGGCGATGGGAGTGGCTTCCCCAGGGGTGCTCGGATGGCCCTGCACTGTTGGCCTCTGAGGCTCTTGCTTTACTATGTTTCTGTGTCAACTAATGCCGTCTCCGGTTGACTGATCTTTTCATAGACTAACTCTCCTTTTATTTTTAAAAATGACTTTGCATATCAAATTCACCAGCTGCTCCTTGGAAACTCTATGTGGCAGTTCTGCTCTGTCCTATAGAGTTGCTACGATTTGGAATTGACTTGTTGGCAGTGGGTTAGGTTTTTTTGGTTTTGCATAACTGTGCCTTGATCTTTCATTTGTTGTTTTCCATCCCTTATAAGTTGTAAGAGACACATTGTGATAAATTCAGAAATGAGGCCCCAAACTGCCCTTCTCTTCTGTGATTGAGGATGGGGCAGGTCTTATAAAGGGCATTTGTATGTATGACATCTGATATGGGGTTTCCTTAAGGTCTACCAATTAACTTCTTAGCATGAAGGGGAAAACAAACAAACAAGTTTTCACCTCTTCTACCATATGGAGAAATTCTACTCTGTAACACATGGGATTTCCATGAATTTTGATTAACTCAACAGAGCAAGATGACAACAATAAACAGGTACTGTAATCTGTTGCCAGTGAGTCAGTTCTGACCCATGGTGACCTTATAAGACTGAGTAGAACTATCCAATACAGTTTCCAAGGAATGTTTGGTAATTTCGAACTGCTGACTTTTTGGTTAACAGCTGTAACGATTAACATCTGCACTACCAGTGTTTCCTACTGTGTGCTATAGACTCAGTAATTTCTTGACATAGAATGAAAATGTTACTGAAACAGATAACAGTGCTCACATCCTCCTCCCACTCTAACAAGAAGGTTTTCAGTGGGGAGTGGTGGAAAATGGAGCACCCATAGAATATTAAATGTCAGAGTGGGTAGAAGGTATTGGGACCCTAGGGCTTTGCTTCAAAGCTCACATTTTGGGCTAGTGTCCAGTTTTATTGCCATGAAGTTGTTGAGAGAAAGAGAAGTCTGGATGTAGAGTGAAGAAAATTTTAGTAAATTATGAGAGGGGAGAAGCTTTGGTGGTTAAATGTTGGGCTGCTAACATGAAGGTTGGCAGTTCAAATCGACCTGCCACTCCCTGGAAACCCTGTAGGAAAGCCAAGAACCAACTGATAACAGTGGGTCCTGCTCTTTGGTTCTGTTATGAAAGGAATATGAATGAAAGGAGTTCTTGGGTGGTACAAATGGCTTATGCACCTGGCTGCCAGCCAAAAGTTTAGAGATACAAGTCTATCTGATAGAGCACTGAAAGAGACTCCTAGTGATATATTTCCAAAAACTAAGCCATTGAAAATCCTATGGAGCACAGTTCTTCTCTGATACACATGGAGTCACCATGGTCTCCATGAGCCACAATTGACCAGAAGGCAACTGATAGTGAGTGAAAGAGTGAGGAATATAATTGTGTCTCCATCTCTGGACATCTTGAAACCCCTGCCCATGGAAATTATGATTTTTCTCTCTCTGAGATAAATATTTAAACTATTTACAACTTTCTTTAGTCTCCCAGCAGTACAGACTGACACTATTGTTAATGTGCATGTGAATTATATGGGGATCTTGTTAAAATGGAAACTCTGGTGGCTGGTGGCATAGTAGTTAAATGCTACTGCTGTTAACCAAAATGTTGGGAGTTCGAATCTGCCAGGTGCTCCTTAGGAACCTTATGGGGCAGTTCTACCCTGTCCTATAAGATTGTTATGAGTCACAGTTGACTCTGCGCCGAGTATTTGTTGTTGCTGTTGTTGCTGTTGCAGATTCTGGTTCAGTAGGTGTGATGCAGAGATGCCTCTGAAGTTCTACATTTCTGGCAAGATCCCAGCTGATGTGGTGGGCCCATGGATTGCGCTTCACAAAGGGGTACAGGATCCCTCCAGGTCTACTCCCACCCTGTTCTTTTGGCCATTTGCTTTGTTTTAACTCTCTGGCTACAACTGTTTTAATTTGCAGCATTTGCCATGTCATGTGATAGGAAACCTTTCTCAGTCATGTGTGTTAGGATGGCCTTGGAAACTTTAAGTAATTGGTGTTAAACAACAAGGAAAAATGAGTGGAGGGGCCATGTGGGTGGAGAGAGAGTGGGGTGTGTGTGTGTGTGTGTGGTGTGTGCACCTTGGGGGTAGGGCAGGGAGGAAGAAGATATAATAGGTTTCATTGGAATGTGGAAATGTGTGTATGTGAGAGACCTGTTAACTCATGTCTAAAATAGCATCACACCCCAGCAGGGCTGGGCAAGTACAGAAGCAAAATAGAGAGAGAGAGAAAAAAAACCAAAACCTAGGGAATGTCAAAGAATATTTTGGAATAATATAACACCCTACATCACAGTTTCTTTTCCATTCTTTACTGCTGCTGGTTGGATGCCTTGCTCAGTTGTTCAGAGTTTGCTCTGTTCCCTACCCTGTTTTGCTGAGATGAGGTGGAAGGCATTACAAAGGGAGAAATTTCCACTGTTTGTGGCCAAACAGTACTCAAGATGTCATTCTTCCAGTTTCACTGAAGTCTTCCCTCCAGAATGTTATTATATAATTTCTCTGTAGAAATCCTGTTGAGCACCCTAACCTTCCTGACTTTACTTTTTCTCTTTTTTAAAGCCAGTCTTTGTGTAAACTATGATGGCTACCTATCAATGCTGGAAGGATTTTTTTTTTCATTAAAAGTGAAACTGTCTAAATTTTTGAATTATTAACTTTTTATTTTAACCACCCCTCACTACTTTGACTCTCTATGGTCAGAAATTTCATATATATGTTGTATTGTAATTGTTGATTTTCTCATGTTTATTAATTGGTCTCCCACAATTATGCTTTCTAATACCAGACATCAGAGAATGGAAACATTTCAAACAGATAATCAAACTTTCAAATGGCAGTAAAAACACTTCAAAGAGTGTTTCCTTGAAGACATATTTGGAAAGTGCAAACTTCTACCAAAAGACTCAGAAAGCATTTGCTAGGCTTGTCTTTAAAATAATTTTCTGCATTTTTTTTTTTCTTTTCTTCATGTTGGTAAGAAAAGCGACACGCATGGACTGAAAAACCGCGAAGACTGTCAGATATACTGTGATTGTGATACAATTTGTTTTCAAATTCACTTAATTATGTTTCTCTGCTTTCCAACTGGGCTTCTGTCTTACGTCTATTGGTACAAGACTAGATCAGGGATCTCTGTGGAAAATGTGTACTTATTGAGAATAATGCAGCTTTACTAAAGATGTCACTGGAAAATGTTACTTTTATTGCTTGGCCTATTCAGAACTTTCTATTTGTTACATGTTACACAATCCTTGCAGTGGTTATTCCTTACAATTTCATGACTTGGTTTATGACTGCGATATCCATTTTATAGATGATGCTATCAACGAATGGATCATAGGGCAAGTGAAATTAAAACCTACAGTCCCAAACTGTCCTCAACTGTGGTTTTATTTGAATTGTAGACTTCCCTGTGTCTATTTGAATTAAATGTATCTGATAAAAAGTGACATATCTGAGGGTTTGGTGTCTCCCAAGCTGTGTCTTGGTTTACAAACAAACAAACAAAAAAAGAGGAGTTATGAAGTCATTGTATAATGTTGCAGAGAGGAGAATCCCTTATTGTGAGGAAACTGTGGGTCTTGTGGGGTCTGTGGTCCCCCTTAGCAGCAGGAAATTTGCCGGACAATCTCTCAACTCTTGAAGCACTTACTGGTGAAGATCAAAGGCTAAGCCTTCAGTGTGGATTACACCTCAACATAGAGAGAATAAAAATCCTGACAACTGGACCAGTAAGCAACATCATGATAGATGGAGATAGGATCGAAGTTTCCTTTTACTTGGATCCACAATCAGTGCCCATGGAGGCAGTGATCCATTGCATTAGGCAGACCTGCTGCAAAAGATCTGTTTAAAGCATTAAAATGCAGAAGTGTCACCTTGAGGACTAAGGATGCCTGACCTACACGATGGTATTTTCAGTCACCTTATGTGCATGTGAAAACTAGGCAATGAATAAAGAACATGGAAGAATTGATGGCTTAGAATCATGGTGTTGGCCTCAATGAGTTTGTTTGCTTTGGAATCTAAATCTGTGCAGAGTCATATTGTAATTGTCATGGGCTTTAGGCACTGTGGTCGGCAGACTAATGGCCCTCCAAAGATGTCACATCCTAATTTCTGAAACCCTAAACATGTTACCTTGTATGGTGACTATGATTAAGTTATGGATCTTGAAATGGGAGATTATCCTGGATTATCAGGAAGTCCAATGTAATAACAAGTGTTTTTTTTAAATAATCCTTTATTGTGTTTTTGATGAATGTTTACACAGTAAATTAGGTTCCCATTTAACTATTTCTACACAAACCAGAAAGGTGTTTACCTGTGTTTTATTGACTATGCAAAGACACTCTATGTTGTGGTTCATAACAAATTAATGGATAATATTGTGGACAGTGGGAATTTCAGAACATTTAATTGTGCTCATGAGGAATATCAACATAGACCAAGAGGCAATCCTCATGAGTGGACTAATATGAAATAATTATAATCAATTATGATACTGGAGAAAATATTGGCTATACCATAGAGTACCAGGAAGATGAACAAATCTGTCTTGGAAGAACTACATTCGGAATGCTGCTTAGAATCAATGCTGGCAAGACTTCATCTCACATACTTTGGACATGTTATCAGGAGGGACCAGTCCCTGAAGAAGGACCCCATGCTTGGTAAAGTAGAGGTCAGAGAAAAAGAAGAAAGCCCTTAATGAGACTGATTGATGCGGCGGCAGCAATAACGGGCTCAGGCAGATGGCACAGGACTGGGCAGATGGCACAGGACTGGGCAGTGCTTTCTTCTGTTGTGCCTGGGACGGCACCTAACAACAGCAGCATACAAATTGTTCGGTGACACTGGCTACATTTTCCCCAGTGTGTCAGCACTCTCATTATTTCCATTCTGGTTTTTCTGTTTCTGTTAATCTAGTATCTCTACCCCCCTTGACCTTCTCATTTTTGCTTAGAGTAAACATTGACTGATCTCATAGAGATGAGTTTTGAAAGGAGTACAGTAGCCGTCAGTGCTAGACACAATGGTTCTTCTAAGAGGGAAGCAAGAGTGTCAGAATCGGAGAAGGAGAAGTGACAGCAGGAGCAGGGATTAGCGTGATCTGATTGCGGGGAGACAAGATTTACAGCCTTAGAAACCCTACATGGCCAGTTCTACTTTGTCCTATAGGGTCTCTATAAGTCAGAATTGGATGAATAGCAATGAATATGGCTTTGGTTGTTTTATCTATCTGAATTTTTTTTCACGTTATAATTTGGTCTCTATTTTGATATGTTTGGTCTCTATTTTGATATGTAGGCAAAAATGCAAAAAAAATTACTTCTTAGTCATATATATTACATTCCACAATTTGCCTCTGTGAAAAATGATACATTTCAGGCTTATGATTGCAAGCATTA
Source organism: Heterohyrax brucei (assembly GCA_028571685.1). Classification (NCBI taxonomy): domain Eukaryota; kingdom Metazoa; phylum Chordata; class Mammalia; order Hyracoidea; family Procaviidae; genus Heterohyrax; species Heterohyrax brucei. The sequence continues at coordinate 163,904,489 of CM053144.1, forward strand.
ATGCTGTGAGCTGAAAATTTTAACATTACTTCATTGCATACCTCATTAACTGTTTCCACATCTCTGACAATTAGAAGCCAGAAAGCCATAACTTCTAGCTAAAAATCAAAGCCAGGTGGAGGGAAGTTCAGTGATGTGATGCAGGATGGCCTTACTGTTTACAGAGCTTGCAAGGGTTAAATTAAAAAAAAAAAAGTATTTCTGAACCGTGGTTCTAATGCAGGCTTTGCAGAATCTGTTCTAATTTGGTGTTTGCCCTTCTGGAAAACACTGCATTGAAAAGGATTGGTTTCTGGAGATTTGCAGGAAGTTCGCCAATTCAAACTGCTTAACCTGTGAAATCATTCCTGGCTGGTAGTGCATCCTTTCTGTCATTGAGGGGCTTGCTAGAGGGGGAAGAATAGCCTCACATCTAAAATAACCCACAACTGTGGAGATCTGACTCACAGTGACCTTACAGGACAGAGGAGAAATGTCCAAAAAGGTTTCCAAGGTTGTATGTAATCTTTATGGAAGCAGACTGTCACATCTTTCTCCTGTGGAGGAGCTGGTGGGTTCGAACTGCTGACCATGTGGTTAGCAGTCGAGCACTTAACTCCTGCACCACCAGGGCTCCTTGCCTCATATCTGCTGTTTATGAATTCATATATGTGCTGTTCATTGGGCTTCACATACACAAACGCCCTGGCGTTACATCTGCCATGCACACCAACTGTGTGAAATGATTCCTAAGCCTTCGAGTGTCCCAGTAGGACCTGTTTAGTGCAGCTCTGAGAAAACAGACACGATTAAGATAGGCTGATAATTTCCACCATATTGGTTCCTCATTGCACAATGGCAGGTTTTTTGTTTTGTTTTGTTTTGTTTTTTGACGGGATGCCTGGCCTTCACTGCAAGATCTTTTACTACGTTCATGGCAACCAGAACAAGCCTCCAATTTTATCATTCAGAAACGTGAGTTACTCTGCCAGCAATTCAGCCATCGCCTTTCTTTCCATCTGCAGCCCTTTCCTGCCTGCGTATAGTTAGGTGCCTTTCTGAGTTGTTCTTATTCAAGTTACACCCTGCCACACCTCCAGGGCTGCGGATGCTTTCCTCTTAAGTTCCCAGCAGTCTTAAAGCCTTGCCAAGAGTAGACAGCGGCACCGGGCTGAGCCCTGGGTGGAGAGAATCTTGGCACTGTGCAACAGTGACCCATTTGGCACACCGGGGAGAGTCATCCCCTTGGGCTCCAGGGACTGCTCATCCCCTTCCCCTGGGATCAGCCCCTGGAGAACTGGTGCAAACGTAACCCGTCGGCCGCATTTGCCGATCATCAGCAGAATCCCAGGGACACAGGGCCCGACCTTGGGGCGCTGTGAGTCAAGCCCGGAGCACCATTCACCCACTGCCTGCAGAAAGGAAAGGACTGCCGGGACCTGGGCTGGGAACAGAAGGTATAAAGGTGTCAAGCTGAAAAAAACAGAGCTGCAAACAGACGGTATAAAGGTGTCAAGTTCATCTCCACCATCCCCACCCCACCGTGAAGAAATTATTCCAGCGTAAACATTTCATTTAAGATATCTTTGTGGAAGAAAAATGACTGTATTACTCCATATTAATGACATTAACTTTGAATCTTAATTCTGAAAACCACAGAGTTTAAAAAATGTTCTAAATAGCTGACACGCTCGTTCTTCCCTTCATTTCAGAGGAATTGTTTTTCTCATACTGAGTAGGGTGAAGATGAATTGTCCCCTCCCCAACCTCCCCAGTAAACAAGAGGATGTAATGAGATGTCCCAACAAACGCATTAATCATGTTCAAAATAATTTACCAAAAAAGTTTCAGTGCACTTCTCATACCCCCTCTCTATTTCTAAATCTTGTATTTTTTAAGTTGGGAGGTCTCTATTGGAGTCCCTGAGTACAAGTAATTGCCTGACATATGGTCTAAGCCAAATTCCAAAATGTAGCAAAAACAGTGCTTGCATATTTGGCAGGAATTGAAAAAGGTTCAGGTCAGTGTCTGTTTCTGCATTTACACTGGGCTAGGAAAACAACACACAGGAAAACACGGGAACAAGTAACATAGTGAGCTCCAGTGCCCGCTGGCTGGCCAAAAAAAAATCGTGTTTGGAGCAATTCGAGAATTACCGCCCAAGCTGCTGTTTGGGTTTGCAAACTGTTTTGTGGGGGGAGCAAGCGAGAGAGAAAGGAGAGTATGGATTGCATTGTTGTGGAGAAATTGCCTTCTCTCTTCTTGCGTTCTCACCTTGCAAATCACCCTCTCAGCCAAACACATCTCACTTGTTAACTCCTCCCCTCCTGGCTAACCTTTTCAATCATCCCGCTTCTTCATTTCAGAATGGCCCTCGGAACAAAGCAGGGTTTAAAGCCTTTCCCACTAAAAGTTCGCCCCTCCCCCCCTTAAAGAGGCAGTGTGGGGGTAATTTTCTTTTCTTTCTCTTTTTTGTTTGTTTTTCTGCAGTCTTCTCTTGTGAAGCTGTCATTGTTTGGGGGCTGATGGATATTTCTTCAGAGATACCATCATATTGCTTGTTATTGTAACACTTATTGGTGATAAAGTTCAGCCTAAAAATTAAGCAGCTGCAATGTAGCAACACAAATTAGTTTAACGTAAGCAGTCAGGAGCAGCTGGCTGGCTCGGGACTCGAATTTAGCGGTGGGGGAAGGGTTCTGTGACGCTGACAGTGGGTTTTTTTTTGTATTTTTTTTTTCCTCCTCTACATAAACATTTTTGGCTGTTGCAGCTTTTGTGTGCTGATCAGGTGACAGTGTCCCTAGGCAGATAATTTATTTCTGTGGCTTTCATGAGCAATCATTAACCTTCAGACACCGAGTTTGCTTTTTGCTTTGTGGCATTTGTTATTATTATTATTATTTTTTGTATACTAACTAGTTTAATTCAGAAAGTGTCAGGAGAAAATTACAACCAATTTATAATAGACTTCGATGCATAATACTTATGTTTCTGTTAAAGCAAACCTTGCTTGCAAGCCCATTCTCACAGCTTAGCTGGGGTTTGTGGATCAGAATAATCATTTGCAGCATAGTCGCCCCAGGGATGCTCCCTCTGTGTCCTCTTGTGACTGCAAGGCCCCTTGCAAGCTGGCCCTGCAGAAACTTGGTTTGGAGATCAACCTTTGGCAGCTGGAGCTGCTCTCTGGGAGGCCACAGCCCTGAGAGCTTTCAGAGGGCGCTGGGAGTTGTGTTTCTGGAGGTGGGTGCTGCTCAGACCCCTACAATAAACAGAGTGGTCATTTCCAGTGACTAACTGGAGCTACAGTATATTGGGAATGAACAACAAAGGAAATCACAAAATGTGTCTTGCGCACTTCAAGGGATGGAGAACTGCAGGGAAGGATCATTTCCAGTGTCTGGGAATCATGCCTCCCCAGTTTCCTGAATTTATCTGTTGCAGTCCTCCTTAGGTCTGTTTGTGCCGCTCAGCCATTTCTGGCAACCAGTAATTCAGGAACAAAACGCACAGGGTCAGTCTCTGGTGTCTATCATACATGATATCTTCAGACACTTTCAGAATGCCGATTATCTGGTGGGTATTGTGTGGCCTTGTTAGCTATTCATTTATTCTTTCTCTCATGGTGCAGGGAGTGGGGGGGAACACTCAGGACCACTTGCACAGAAGGATTTGATCAAATGTATTTATAAAATCTCACTGAACTGTGTATAGTGCAAAATAAGAGGAAGAACGAACCTTTTCCCTTTCTTTCTTGTTTAAGGTAATTCAGTGATGAGAGCTGCAGTTAATTGATCCTATTATTTCATAAGAATCAATGGATGATTATTGAATGCAGCCTGAAACATCTGTTCTCCTATATTTGCAATTTAACAGCTCAAAGCCAAGGGACATTGATATTGCCATTCTGAAACATCTTCAGGCATCATCAGTGGGCCAGGTACGTATAGACTGATTGTGAGGAAAAGCATGGCCCCATGAAGGAGATATGTCATGTGTCCAAAACATTTAGGAGCTCCGGGACGCTGCTGAAGTGAGCAAGCGGGCCAAGTAGGCGCAGTGGGTTGGGTAACTCACTGGGTTGCATCCTTACTGGAGGTGGAGGTGTGGGCAGGGTATGAGAACTTTTTGACCTCATCCAAAAGAGAGAGATTTCTCTTCTAGATATAAGAGCCTCATGTTCAGAAATCTCCTTAACTCTTTCTTCCAAACTTCGTTTTCTTCTTTCTTGGTTAGTGGATTCCAACACACATGACTGGGAGGACTACGTTGTGACTTTTGCCAGACTGAGGCATATACCTTCTTGTATCCTGTCCTGCAGGAAAGTATTCAGAATTCTATTTTAGGACTGTGTTTGTATAAAGACGAGTTTAGTCCAGGCTGAACTGGTGATTAATGCACTCAGTATTATTATGTTCTCTTTTTCTCTAATTTTAAAAGAAATTAAAATATTTTTAGGGACCCCTGGAAGTATTGTGGCCCCTGGGCACTAGCTCCTGTGCCCGGTGGAGCAGTCAACCCCAAGGTTTGTCACAAATGCACGAGATCTTTTCATGTCTCAAGATTCTTCGGAGGCACAAAGCGGGTACGATGGACCAAAGCGCACAGATCGCCTCCTTTTCTCAGGTGAAAGCATTCACGTTTCATTTTAAACACCCGTAGTCACACATTGCTCCACCAGGTTGAGGCCTTCATGGTAGTGCCCAGAGTATCCTTTTTTTCCCCTCTCTGCCCTGTTTGCAGTCCTCTAGAACTTTCTGTCCTTGGGCTGGGGCTCTAGCTGTGTGTGCCTTATCTGAAACCATCTCTCCTTGAGGCTCTTCTAGAATGCATTTGCCTTTTTGAACTGCTTTTATCTTAGTCTTATTGCTCCACACTCAGGATCACTTTTAGAGGACTCTATCTACTTTCCCAGCAGACCAGATCGAAACCAACAGGGCTGTGACCCCCTGAGTATTGTTACTTGCTATTGAATCAGGTCTGATTTATGGCAGTCCCATGTATGCAGAACAGAGTTGCTCCATCGGATTTCAAGGCTGTGGCCTTTTGGAAGCACATCATCAGACCTGTCTTCCGAGGCTGATATACCTCTAGGTGGGTTTGAACATCCAACCTTTTGATTAGTAGTCAAGCACTTAACCATTCGTGCCATCCAGACCTCTTCAGTATATCCATCCTACTTACTGCCAACTCAACTCTTGTCATTTTATCTTTTGGAATTCCCTTCACTTTTCACTACTATGTCCCCACCTCAAAACTTGTACTGGAGTGACCGTGGGCAATTTATTCTCTAGTACCGTCTTTCTTATCTGTACAAAACAGACCGTAAGACACAGCGATTTATTGAGTCCACTCAGTGGGCCAGGTGTTGTGGTGTAGACTTTGCTGAGTGACTAATATGTGTGGTCTCTTTGCATTATGACAACGATCTATAAGATATGTACTAGCATTAACCCCACTTTGCAGGTGGGAAAGCTTTGATACAAAGAGATTCAATAACTTAAGTTCTCCCAGGTGGAATGTGATCAGATCAAGACAACAATCCAAGTGTTTGTATCACAGAGTGTAAGTTCTCAATTGTTAGGCTGTGTGGCATTCTATACTATTAGAACACCTACCTCACAGAGTGGCCGTGAAGGACGGAGGACATACCACACATCAGTAGCTCAGCACAACACTTGGCATATACTTGTTTAGTGGCCATAGAGCTGGGTCTGCATCACAGCAATCTTACGTATAACAGACTTGTTCTGCACTGTCTTCAGGATCTTTAGTATGTTTGAATCCGTTGTTGTAGCTCTTGTGTAGTGACTTTCAACTCATGAGGCTCATCTTTCAACACTGTCTTGGACAATATTCTGCTGCGATCCATACTTTTTTGTTGGCTAGTTTTTGAAAGTACTTTACCAAGCCTGTCTGGATCGAAAAGCTCCAGTAAAATTTGTCACCCATGGGTGGCCCTGCTGGTATTTGATATACCTGAGGCATAACTTCCAGCATAACAGTAGCGCACAAACCACCACAGTACAACAAACTGATAGATGCTTGGTGGTAGCATACAAGGACTGCCAATTAAGTTTGCAAACACCTCCTAGGAAAAGTGCTATGTACCTCAGTGCTGGATATCACTACAGTCACCTTCAAAGTCCTCCCCTTGGGAAGCTATGCACTGATGCCAGTGCCTAGTCTACCCTTCAAAGCACTTTTGGAACTCTTTTTCTGGAATGGTCATCACAGCTGTCATTGTATTACCCTTGATATCCTGAATGTCATCAAAATATCTTGCTTTCAATATTTCCTTTATTTCTGAGTAAAGAAAAAAAGTCATTGGGCCCAGATCAGATAAGTAGAGATAGTGTTCCAATACTGCTAAATACTGGCTAAATACTTCCTCACAGACAACTATACAATTAAGTTTGCAAACTTGCCAGCGTGCCACCAAGTGCAATGGTCATTCCAGAAAGAGTTCCAAAATTGCTTTGAAGGGTGGACTAGGCACTGGCATCAGTGCATAGCTTCCCGAGGGGAGGACTTTGAAGGTGACTGCAGTGATTGATATTCAGCAATGAGGTATGCAGTACTTAGAACAATCAAGTTTGTGGACTTCTGTCAGACCTCGTATGTTATGAGAAACTCATTCCAACCTGTTGCCAACTTGAAGTCAATTCTGACTCACAGTGACCCTTCAAAACAGGGCAGAACCCCTTCACGCAGTTTCCAAGGAGCACGTGGTGTATTTGAACTGTCGGCATCTGGTTAGCAGCCAGAGCTCTTAGCTACTGCGCCACTAGAGTTTCCTGCTACTCGGTGTACGGTAATAAATTTTAGCTCAAGGAATCATAAGATCAATCTCATTACTACCATGAATAATTACATTAGTGAATCTTTATTTTTTATTTGTTCACTTACTTAACAGATGCCGGTTTCCATCTGTGGTGTGCCAGTCGTGGGTGATGTATACCCTCATGGACCTTCCATTATTGCTCAGGGGTCAAGCTGTTCGTATAGAAAGGTGGCTAAAAGAACCAGAAAGCAGTAAGAATCTCTTCCAGAGCACAGAAGATAAAGTAGTCAGAGGGTGGGGTTAATGCGAAGGCGTCTTAGCAAAGAAAAGATTAGACTTTAAAGGAAGAATAAATCCTAGAAAATAGAAGAAAGGAAGAGGAGTTTCTAGGTCAGAACAAAAGCCGGGCAAGAGGCCAGATATTTTCTGGTTTTAAACATAAGCTTTGAAAAAGTCTACACCTGGCACTTAAGAGTTTAGCCCAGAAACTTCTGCCTCCTTTTTCTGGGTAGATTAGTCACCAAACTACAATTACAGTTATGGAGCTGGAGCCAAGATGAAATTCATGTACTGTGAAGGAGTGCAAATCAAAGCCATGTCTCTGGGAATAATATCATTTATTCATTGGCTCATTTTTCATCATCACATGCTGAATACCATATTCCAGGTAATACAGGAAACTTCTTAGAAACTCAAACGTGAAAAGATATCCCCCGTCCTCCAAGGGGTGGGAAGATATGACCAGTTTCAATTCAGTATGATCTAGGCAATTAGAAAAGGATGTATAAGGTGCAGCGGCAGCCTTGAGCAAGCACTTCTGGCCCTTCCTGAATTGGGATCAGAGAATGCTTTGTATTGGAGGGGTTGACTGAGTTATGTATCAAATTTTGAGTAGATGTTTACCAGCTTGAAAAGGTAAGAAAAGGCATACTAGGCAGGGAGACATGTGCCAGGATGCACAGGAGAGAAGCATGTCAAATGTAGACAACTTTAATAATTTGTTATCACTGCAGCTTCCAGGTCTCCCCTGGGAGATGGAAGGAGTTGGGGTGTGGCTTCATGCAAGGGGGGATCATAAAGGAAGAGCTTTAAGCCCAGGAGAGTTGCAGTCTGTCCACGTGGGTAAAGAATGCACTAGAAGGAAAAACCTGGAAGTAGGAAGACAAACTAGAAACTCATGTGATCATACTGGAGTCCCTGGGTGGCGCAAATGGTCAAGTGCATGACTGCTAACTAAAATGTTGCAGTATGAACCTACCCAGGGGTGCCTCATAGCAACGGTCCCGTGGTCTGCTTCCCAAACACAGCCTTGAAAACACTATAGAACACAGTTATACTCCGCATACATGGAGTTGACATGAGTTGGGATTTACTCAACGGCAGTGAGTTTGGTGATAATTTCGGGGATAAAATAATGAGGCCTGATCTGAAGCAGTGAGGATGAGCGGGAAGGAATGAGTTTATTTAGGCTGAGGACTGACGGAAGGGAGGGGTCTCAGATAACATCCCAAATTCCTGGCAGTTTGTGGCTGCAAGTGGAGATTCAGGGGTAAAAGAAGTAATTCTTCACTTTGGATTGGAAAATTTAGTTTACAAGGTGCCTTTGAGACATTCAGTTGGCAGATGAAAGTCAAGAAGGAAATTGAACCAGAAAACAGATACTTGCGATACATTAGTATTTAAATGGCTGAGTTGTAGTGTCCATATAAATGATTGTATGAGGCAGTAGAGATTATTTACGTAGTGGAAGGATGGCAAAGAATGTTGAATACACTATGGACTGCCAGAAGAATGAAGAAACCTGTCTGGAAAGAAGTACAGCCAGAATGCTCCTTAGAAGCAAGGGTGGTGAGACTTTGTTCCACATATGTTAGACTTGTTATTAGAAGGAATCAGTCCCTGGAGAAGGACAGCCTATTTGGTAAAGTAGAGGGTCACTGAAAAAGAGTAAGATCTTACACAGTGGAGTAGCTGCAGTGATGGACTCAGCATAACATACCAGGCGAGGATGGGACAGCACAGGACAGTGTTTCCTTTTGTTGTACCCTGGGCCAGTATGAGTTGGAACTGGCGTGTTGGCCCCTAGCAACAGCAATAAGGACAGAGAGAGACTGTGGCTACCACGGTGCCAGGGGCAGGGCCAATACATGGAGCATTGAGGAAACTTTCGATCCTAATGAGGTGAACTTCCTCCCGCTCTGCTTCTTGAGACATCCTGCTGTAGAATTTAGGGTAAGATAATCTCTTGGGGACATCCCTAAAAGGAGTATAAGAAACTGGAGTCAAGATGATTTCACTACAAGTCACTTTCAGAGGCAAGGCTCAAAAAAGGTGCAAAAAAAAAAAAGTCTGTCACGGGAGGGCGCATGGAGTAGAACTTTGCAGAAAGCCCAGGGAAGAGCCCACACTCCTGTGCTCTGGGCCACCATCTTGTGAGGGTAGGGACTGTATCAGGTACTCTGTCCTGTGTCGCTCTATTTCCGTCATCACACCAACGCAACATCTTTGAGACAGTGTGACTTCATAGAGCCATACTTCATAGCCAGATACTCTGCCCTGATGTTCCTTCTTCGGTTTTCCAGTTCAGTTGCTGTGGAGTCATTTGTGACTCATGGACACCCCATGTGTGGCAGAGGGGAATTGTGCTTCTCGATGTTCTCAGTGGCTGATTTTTCGGGCGTGGATCACCAGGCCTTCCTTTTGAGGCACCCCTGGGTGGATTTGCACCCCCAGCCTTTCGGTTAGCAGTTGCATATGCTACCTTTTTGCATCATCCAGGGCTTCCTCTTCAGGTATAGTCTTCTGGTATTTTCACCCAGTCCCAATCCTTTCTCTGCCAGTCCCGTGACTGATCGGCCTTTTGTCTGAGTCTGCTCTTTCTCCACCATAACTCTGTTTCCAAAGGTCCAACTACATAAGTTAAAATATTTAAGACTTTAAAAAAAGTGAGTTAGACTCAAGATTTTACCATTACGTATTTCTTCTTTCTTTTCTACTCTTTGTGCTCTGTGCAGAATGTTTGAGGGGGTCCAAAGGTGGCAAAAATGTTTATGCACTCAAGTACTAACTGAAAGGTTAGTGGTTTGAACCCATTCAGAGGTGCCTTGGACAAAAGCTTTGGTGATCTGCTTCAGAAAAGTCACAGCCATGGAAATCCTACGGAATGCAGTTCTACTCTGAAAAATGTAGGGTCGCCATGAGTCAGAATCCATTCACTGGCAACTAGTTTGATTTAGTGCAGTGTGCCACGTACTGTGTTAGATACTGGATCAGTTGTGACAAGTAAACTGGGCCTAGTCTGTGGACTCATGCACTTTTTATTATATGGAATATGATACCCTGAGAGGCAGGTTGAAGCCAGGACACCAGGGTTCAAATCCTGGTGGTGTCGTTACTAGTTGATGTACCTTGGACAAGTCAGTTTAGCCCTTCGAACCTCTTCACTCTTCTGAAAAACATCAGGTTTTGATGTGCTGGTCCTTTTCTGGCTCTTTACATTCAATGACACCATAAAATAATCTCACTTTGTATTCCAGGTTGGTAGCAAACGGTGATGAACTTGATTGTTGTAGGGAAGCAAGATTCAGTGAGCTTATCTGAGATGCCAAAAGCTTCGAGCCACCAATACTGTGTAGGGTGATTGTCAATGCTAGCCATGCAACAGTTGAGCTCCAAAGTATTTGGATTCTGCAGAGGGGTTTACTGAGTGGAAGGGAGGATGTCAACCTTGAGAAAAGGGTTTGATAATACCTTGCACGATTTAACACCAGCTGGAGAGTGGATCCGCCACTTACCATTGTTACACTTGGGTTTAACTGAATGGCTCCATTTGAAAGCCAACTCTGAGCCCTTGGGAACAGTACGCAGGAGGTCCTCTATTGTTCCGGGTCTATAAGAACATCTTAGAGAGACTAGAAGACCACATTTGAAATACAAAAGTTGGGTTACCCTACCAGAGGCAAACAAAGCCCTGAAAATCTGTTGCTGGTGTAGTAATTGCTGCGTCACAACCCCCTGCTTTCTCAGATACAGATCTATTGAAAGTGTGAAATGAAGCATGAATCAAAATAAAAATTGTTTTTGAAATAAATATTAGGTAACGCTTTAGTGGAGGCTCATGGTTCATCTACGGCACAATACCTATGTGTGGCTCAGTGTTTCACTATTAGCAGAAGGGAGCTTAGAGAAAGATTACAAATGAAAGCCTGGCACATATGCAAATGACGGCCCAAAGGCTAACAGAAGAAGTTTTATTATACTCCATCATGGCAAGGCTAAATACATGCCTTCCCAAATGGCATTTTTTTAAGGGAACAATATATTAAACCTGAAAGAATAACTTTTTAGGGTCTGTTACAGCTGAAAAATAGCACCATTTAATTAATAACTCATTTTGATACTTTGGATGGGCCAAGGAGATTCTAAACAGTTAACAGAAAGTCTGGTAGTACAAATCCACTCACCAGGGCCATGGAAGAGAGGTCTGGCAATCTAGTTACATAAGGCTGTTGTTTGGGTTAGTGTAAAGTCAGTTCTGACTCATGATGACCTCATGTGTGCAAAGTACAACTCTGCCATAATATTTCCAAAGCTGTGACCTTTTGAGAGCAGATTGCCAGGCTTTACTTACAGGGAGCCCCTGGATGCATTTGAACCCTCACTTTCGGTTAGTAGTCTAGCATATAGTGATGTGTACCACCCAGGGACTCTGCCCTAAGATTATAGCTATTGAAAAATCTTTCTAGATCAGGTCTTCTCTGACACTCAGGGGATCATCATGAGTCAGCACTGGCTTGATTGCAATCGGTTCAGTTTGTTTTGTTGTACACTGAGGGAGACAAGGCATGGTGCCTATGGCTCTGTGACCTAGAGCTTTAGAAGATATTTCTCTGGCACTTTCCATGATTGCACCATGCAGGCAGCAATTCTTATCCTTTTTTTTCTGTGTGTTGGTTAATCTTGATTAAGTATATAGACTTCTTCAGGAGAAAGTCCACTGAGTAATATTTATCGAGTCAACCAGGATATTTAAAACTGTGATCAGATCTCAGTGGAGTTACTAGAAACACAAGATATTTAGACTGCTGGGAACATAAAAGATGGCTAAAAAATTTTATGAAATATTTGCTAAGGCTTTTCTGACACTGGAAAACCCTGGTAACTAACTTGAAAGACAAGGCATTCAAGTTCCTTAGCATTCTCTCCTGGTGATTTTTTTGTAGTGCGCTGTTTTGCCTCTGTCCTTCCCAGCCTCCTTGCTGACTCCCGCTGGCTCTCCATTCCCTGCCACTTCCGGCTCTGGGCCCTTCTCTACCCTGTGTACCTCTCTTCCTCCTAAGTGTGAGGCGACTCAGTGCTTGAACTCAAAAACACTCAAAAACCTAAGGAGGCTGTGTGACAGAGGTGACACAACCTTTTGTTTGGAATGAAGAAGGATTATATTACAATGTTTTAGTTCCTCAAGGAAAGGAAGCTTTTGCTGGTCAACAGTTCAGTTGATGGAGTAAGATCCAGTACTGAGCGTCATGCGTGAGGAGATAACAAAAAAACAAAAAAACTGGAATGAATGCCGCCTCATGGAATGTCAAGACTTTGTGAAGAGCCAGTTATCAAAGCCACAACACTAAGGATGTGGAAATAGTGTGGTTTCCATTATTAGTTTTATTTAAAAACTGTGTGGGGTATGTATGATAAGATCCGCAAGGAAAACTGGCCCTTGCGTGATTTGGCAGATGAGATCTACTAAATTTGAGAAGTTTGACTGAAACTTAAACACTGTGGTAAATTTAAAGAAAAGGCATTTTCGTTGGATTGAGGAAAATGATGAGTTGTAAATGATTAAATGTAATCAAACTAAATTGCTTGAATTTGTTTTAAAATATGAATTTTTTAAACATTAATTTTAAATACAGTTTATATTACCTCTTTTAAAAAATCTTTTAAGGTTGTGATGTACCTATGCTTTTGTGTGCCCTTCATCTGTCTTTTATCGAGACCTGGCTCCTGGGTTGGGACCTCCTTGCGGGCTCCCCAACATTTGCAGGCAAGATAATCTGGCCGCATCAGCACTCCTGTGGCTTTCGGCTCAGGCCCCTATGGTAGTGGGTAGCATAAAGCATACCTCCAGTTATATGCTGTTCCCTGCACTAGGCCTTCTTTGATGTTTCAGAGCTCTCCGAGCTGTCTGCGCTCTCTGAGCCAGCCTCTTTCCCTGTACCGGTGGCTCAGTCCGTAGATCTGCATCTCTTGCAGGAATGTAAGCTCCTGGAGGACTATCATTGTCTTGTTCACCCTGTATGCTTAACACCTACAGGATGCTTGGTACTTAGAATTAGTATTTTACTGTGATACCACCGGTGAAGTTTCTCATAATTGCTTTAGCGGTCAACAAATTGAAAAACAAAAGAATCTTGCCTTTGAAGCTTTGAATGAAGTTTGTTTCTGAATTGTGTTCTTACAGTGCCAGTAAACTTGTTTTCCCACAAATAAAATGGTCCTGGTGAGGGGGGGAAAAGTCCTTTTACTTTCATACAGTGTTTCCTCTAAAGGAGCCCTTGCGATGCTGTGGTTATGTGCTTGGCAACTTACCAAATGATCAGTGATTTGTACCCACCAGCTACTCCATGGAGGAAAGATACAGTAGTCTGCTTTTGTAAATATCATACCTTGGCAACCCTGTGGGCAGTTCTCCTTTGTCCTGTAAGGTCACTGTGAATTGGAATCAACTCGAGGTAAATGAGTTTGGATTTTTGGTTTTTAAGTATTTCTTCTGCCTGGAATCCCGCAGCATCAGTCATGCTGGCAAGCGCCTGCCTGTCCTTTGGATTTCAGCTTGAAAACTGCTTCCTTTTCTAGCATCTCCTTCCCTTCTCCTGCCAAATTTGAGAAAACTTCCCCTAAAATAAGCCTTCATCAGCTTCTATTGTTCCTTCATATCACTTACCAAAAATATAAATGATAGATTTCTTTTTCTTATGGTTTATCTGTCTCTCCTATTAGATTACAAGCTACACATGAAAAAAGAATTTATGTATTTAGTTCCATTTTATATTTTTAGGATGTTAGCACAATGTATGACACAAACTAAATGTGTAGCTAGCCAAGCCACGAGTCAAATGTGTAGCAGATGCTTATAAAATGTTATATATATATATTTTTTCCTGCTGTATACAGGTATTGTAGTAATACAAAGATAAGTGAGGTATCTCTAACCTTAAAGGGAACTTTGATGTTTCAAACCTTCAGAATGAAAAAAACAAACACTTATTGGACATGAAGAAGGATTAAACAGTCTTTAATAGACTGAATATAGGAATACTTTCTTACCATAAAATATATGGTGATATTTATACCTTTATTAAATAGTAAGAAAAGTCATCATGACAAAAAGTTACATATATATGTTTCGTAATGCTCTTAAGTGAGTCATTGTTGTGGTGTGCCTTTGAGTCAATTTCCACTCGTAGGCACCCTATGTGACAGAGTAGAATTGCCACATCAGGCTTCCTAGCCTTTCCAGATGGAAGAGTTGTTAAGCACTTGGCTAGTAGCCAAAAGGTAGGTGGTTCAAATCCCCAGCCTCTCTGTGGGACAAAGATGTGGCAGTCTGCTTCCATAAAGATTATAGTCTTGGAAACTCTTGCATAAGGCAGTTCTACTCTGTCCTATGTGATTGTTATGAGGCTATTGACTTGACAACAATAGGGTTTTTTTTTTTTTTTTTAATCTTTGCAAGAGCAAATCACCAGATCTTTCCTCCTGTTGAGCAGCCAATGGATTCTAACCACTGACCTTTTGGATAGCTGCTGACCTCTTAACCACTGTACCACCAAGGCTCCATTGTTAATCAGAGTTTTACATTTGTTTGGAGGGATACTGGTATATATGAAGAGAGACACAGACTGCATTTTCTTCTAAGTTTGAAGTTTAGAATCTACATGCATATATTAGGTTCCTTGTAATGGTAGTCCAAGGGTCCCAATCTTTGATTTCTGGATACATGGATTTCAGGAGGAGGGTATCAGTGCTTCAGGAATATCGCCAAGAGGAGAGAAGTCCCTCAAAGTATAGCTGAAGAGGATCCCTTCAGGGCTTTACCGCATTCTAGTCTTGTTGGCTTTTCAAGTGTGCCACACATTTTGATGTTGTTTCAAAAATTTCTTCTTCAAGACTATCTGTATCAATTTACTCTTTAAACAACCAGCAGTTGCTCTGATGTCTGTTTAGTACTGACCATGTTTAGCTAAGAAGACTGTGTGTTCTCTATTGGCTTTAAGCTGCAATGGACAGTATGGAAAGACACACTGGACAGTACAGCAAACCAAGGTATTATGTGGCAGGTAGAAGCAAACCCATAAATAATGAAACAAATACATAAATATTTACAGAGGTTACCTATTCAGATCATTGAAATTGAATAAAAAACTGTTAACTCCTTTTGTCTTTGTTATGTAGTCTGCTGTAACAGAAATAGCAAAAGAAGATGGCTTTAACAAACAGAAGTTTGTTCTCGCACAGTTACGAGGTCTGGAAGTCTGAATTCAGGGCGCCAGCTCCAGGGAAGGCTTTCTCTCTGTGTTAGCTCTGGAAGAAAGTTCTTGTTATTCAGCTTTCCCTGGACTAGTTGCTTCTTAGCACAGGGACGCCAGGTCCGAATAATGGAACTCCATTCCTGGCTCTTCTTGCTTCGTGGTAAAGAGGTCCCTCTCCTCTCTGTTCAGTTGTCTCTTTTGTATCTCAGGAGAGACTAAATCACCATACAACCTAATCCTGTCTCATTAACATAACTGCCTCTCATCTTGCCATATCAGCATCAGAGTTTAGGATTTACAACACACAGGATAGTGACGTCAGATTAGAAAGTGGACAACAACCACACAATGCTAGAAATCGTGGCCTAGCCAAGTTGATACACATTTTGAGGTGTCCACAATCTATAACACCTTTCTTTCCAAATTTCAGTCAGGAAAATATGCCTTCTAGGCCATGAGATTGGTGCAATAGCTAACATTTATCTTAGGCTAAAATATGCCAGATACTATCCTAAGTGCTTTGTAGGTATTGATCCATCTAATTCTCATACCAACTGTTGTTGAATGCTATGAGATGTTACACAGATTCTCCCTACAAAACAAAGCATTCTTTGTTCCTTCAGTTCCTGGAGTGGTGGCTGCTAACTGCTCACAGCTAAGCCTCTCCCTAGAAATTGTCCCTGGCAGAAGGGAGTGGACTTGCTGAAGGTTACATTGTTTTCTGGGATGGCCTGCAGCTAATCACTGGTCGTTTCATGGCTACAAAGTCCTGGCTGCCTCATCTTAATTCAGGATATTTCTGAAGGGTTATTCCACTTCAGAACCAGTTTTAGGATTCTCCATTGAAACAGTTTCACTGTTCAGCTTCTGTCTCTACTCAGTCTTGCTTCTTCCACTGACTTCCCCCACTGAGGCCATTGCCTACACGTATTTCTATCTCACAGTCTGTTTTACAGGGAACTAGAAAAATGATATCAGTCTTACTGTTACTCTCATTGTACAGGTTAAGAAAGTGGAGGCACAGAGGACGAGTGTGTTGCCTGTGATCACACCGTCAGTTTTCAGACCCTGGTAGCCTGGCTTCAGAAGGCAGACCCTCAACCACAATACTCTCACAAAACAAGACTAACAGCTAAGCTCTGCCTGTTCTGATTCTGCCTTCCTCTTGGGTGTAATCTTACTCTGTGTTCTCTCATCTTCTCCATCTGAGCCACACCGACATTTAAGTCTGTCCCCCAAAATAACAAACCCATTGATACTGAGTCAATTCTGACTTATAGAGAACTCTACAGAACAGAGTAGAACTGCCCCATAGGGTTTCCAAAGCTGTAAATTTGTACCAAAGCAGATGGCCACATTTTTCTCCATGTAGAAAAGTTGACAGGTTCAAACCACTGACCTTTTGGTTAGCAGATGAGTGCTTAATAATGACTGTATCACAAGGGCTCCTGTCCACTACTGATCATGAATGAGTGGGCAAGTTCCCAGGGGTACAGGCCGTGGGGCTGGGAAGATAGGATCTAGGCTAAACACGATTAGAATCTAGAAAGGAATTTGGCCACAGCAAAGAGAAAAGGGAATGAAATGTAACTGATATTACGATTAGTAAATAATGATTTATGAAATGCAAATCTCAGGTTCTCAGCTTGGGACTCAAATACTTTGTGCTCATCCAGTATTAGGTTTTTATTGTGAATCACACATGAAATAATGTCTGATGCATTAGGAAACTTACAATCACTATGGGAAGAGAAAAACACTATGTAAGAAAGAACAAAATAACAATGAAAGATAATAGCTAATCAAGAATGAGTTAATGAGCCATCTTTTAGATATAATTGTGGGAGGGTATAGATGAGATAAGGAAGCTTTAGGTACTGGAGAGATTATGGTGCGATGCCATTCACCAGTACAGTTAGTATTGATTTTCTTGGGTCACCCTAGTTTGAAAGGACGAGGAAGACCATTCTGGACAGCAGAAACAGGTAGGATCAATGTGAAAAGTCACACCGTCTCTTTTAATCTCACGACCTTTCTCTGTGGTTTAAGTGCTATTGTCAAAATTTATTAGGAAGCTCATGTAATTTGCTGAGATGGCGGGTCATGGAGCCTCGCACTGGTGAGTCCTGGAGCCAAGATCTGAACCCTGTGTGCAGAGTTTGGCCTTAACCACCATCTTTGCAGCACAAGGTTTGTGGTAGTGGAATAGATATGGTAGAAACACTGGTGGTGTGTGGTTATGTGCTATGGCTGCTAATCAAAAGGTCAGCGGTTCAAATCTGCCAGGCGCCCCATGGAAACTCTATGGTGCAGTTCTGCTCTGGCCTATAGGGTTGCTATGAGTTGGAATTGACTCGGTGGCACTGGATTTTTTTTTTTTTTTTGGTTTTAGCAGATATGGTGGGCAGATGGTGAGGCTGTTCAGTATGCAGCCTGAAAGAGTTTGTATAAATTCTTTAGGCAACCAGGGAGCTTCACCGTCAGAGAAAAGCATGGATTCAGAAGTCAAATTGATAAGAGTTCTAATTATAGCACTCTTCATTACTAGAAAAGTTGCATAGTAATCTTAAGGCCGAGTTTCATCTATTACAAAAGGCATAACAAAATTTAGCTTCCAGGTGTGTAGAAAGGATTAGATATAAATGTAGGTGAAGCAATTTGTGTAGTACCTACTATGTGTAGTGGGTGCTCAGCTCAATAGATGGTAGTTGGTCTTGTTATTAGTGTGAATTTTTACGCCAGAGAGGAGACTTCTGGAGAAGAAGGGAGGGCAGAATACTGAAAATGATGCTTCAGGGCGGAAAAGACAGCTGCACTGGGCGTGATGGACTGAAAAAGGTTAGGATGGAGGAGCCACATGGAGCAAAACGTGTTCTGATAGATAGGGTTTTTCCAGTAATAAAGGCATTTAATACAGAATGTCTGGAGTTTGGTCATGGCTAAATAAACCCAATGGGGGACTAAACCTAAACGATAGTGCAAAAAAAAAAAAAAAAAGAATTGGCAGCATATTGCATGTAAAGAGTAAGAGAAGAAGCAGGGGAAGAAACAGTCAGATGATCTGAAGCCCAAAAGGCTGAGAGAAAAGGTAACATCACTGAAGGAAAAAAATGCAGAGACCCGGGGAGATGTAGTACTTTGGCCCGTGATGATGGGTGAACTCTGCTGTTGCAAGGCAGGTGAGGTAGATGTGACAAGACTGAGAACACTTCTAAGCAATGGAAAAGGAAAAAAAAAAAAATGTTTTGATGAATCTTGATCTTGAGAAAGTGAAGTTTCTGTTTGTAAGTTTTCTGGCTAAACTTCTCAGGAAAGGGAGCCAAGAGGTATGGCTTCCCAGCACTGGTGCCATCTCTACATGAAATGAA
Organism: Heterohyrax brucei; assembly: GCA_028571685.1. Classification (NCBI taxonomy): domain Eukaryota; kingdom Metazoa; phylum Chordata; class Mammalia; order Hyracoidea; family Procaviidae; genus Heterohyrax; species Heterohyrax brucei. The sequence continues at coordinate 163,923,151 of CM053144.1, forward strand.
GTTGAAAATTGTTAAGAATAGGTAAGGGCTCTCAGAGATTGAGTTCACAGAAACAAGAGTCACCAGCTGCCGTTCAGTTGATTTCACCTCACAGTGACCCGATGTGCGTCAGAGGAGAGCCGCTCGCTCTCCTCAAGGTTTTCAGTGGCTGATTTTCCAGAAGCAGACTGCCAAGCCTTTCTTCTGAGGAGTCTCTGGGTGGACTAGAACCCCCAATCTTTGAGTTAGTGGCAGAGCACTTAACTGTTCCTGCCACTCAGAGACTTCCTTACAGACAAAACTGAAAAACCAAACCCACTGCTGTCAACTCAATTCCAACTCACAGTGACCCTCTGGGACAGAGTAGAACTGCCCCACAGAGTTTCCAAAGAGTGCCTAGCAGATTTGAACTACCGACCTTCTGGTTAGCTAGCTGTAGCACTTCACCACTACACCAGTAGCATTTCCTGTGGAGAAAAGGCACAAGATAAATTCACACATAGCAGTCACAAACCATATGCCTTCCTACATGAGTTCACGGTTATTCTTCCCCTGAAACTTATGAATCCTTAGACAACTCAGTAATTTTTCACGTTTTCACTTTTAGGAGTCGTTTCAGAATAAAATTGCAAGTCCATCATGGCTCCTCTGTTCTTTTGCTTTGAGAGCTACACAGTAGAATTCCTTGCCAATACCAAAGGAAGGACTGTTTCTGTTTTTTCAAAGGAGTTAATAAGGAAGAAGCTTATTCTATCTGAGGAAAATGACACTTCATAAAGGCCAAACATGTTTGTGTAAATTGTGAAGGATAATCATATTGTTCCAATTATGTTCTTCATGCTCACACAAGAGGAGCCAGTCGGACCTACACAAACAGGACAGTAGGGAAAGATAGATGTTATTGCCAAAATGCTCTCACCTGGAAGATACATATCACAAATAAGCAGTTGCCAAACAACTCTAAAGAAGCTAGAAGCATCATGTCATTTTTTTCCCCAAATAGATGAATAGATGAATTTGTAAATTAAGAAACTATAGGGAGCTGGCAGCTAGGAGCTTGAAAGTATCGGCCATGCTGAGCCAAGTGGCCTTTCTTGGAGTCTAGAATTTCTTATTTTCCAATAACAAAGGCTAAATCCCTTAGGCAAGCAGTCTTAGAAAAAAAAAATTATTGTTGTCTCATTAATAAAGTTAGCTCTGAGCTCTTAAGTTATATTTGTTTCACTGAGTATTACTGATGTCTCCTAGAAAACTTCCCCAGAATTTTCTTGCCCTTGCAACAGTCAAGGTTAGGCTATACACGAAGGCCCCCTTTATCCTCCTCTTGCAGGATTATAAAGTAAGAAGGAGAACAAGAACCCTAGGGAAAGCATTTCCTTAGTTAATCTGTGAGGCGTAATGCTGTCTAGTAATTTTTTTAAAAAATAAATGTACAGTGAAAAAATTATTTCTACACTCAGCACAATATGTTAGAGATGAAAGAAGGTGGTAGGCACCAACAAGAGGGACTCACTACCACACCTGAAATCCCGCTGCATTGGCTGTCGAGTTGGCATGCTGTTAGCTTCTGTTGTGTTTTTGTTTTCCCCTTAAATGCCCAGATGTTTATTTTCAACCATTAATATAAATAATCACGCTGAAAAAAATCAATAAGCTCCCTGGAATCTTTTTCTTAAGGAAATTTTGCCTTGTTTCCACAAAACTGCATTTAAAAAACAAATACAGTCCAATCTTGTGTATTAACTAGGAGTGTACTCAAAGTATAGGTGCTGCTTTCAAAAAGAACTTCCCGTTTGAAGATTCCTAATTTCTATTCTGTAATATGTCATGCTATGCTTGATGCTAGAGGGGAAATTGTAGCTGGATGGCCTTCTTGGTTGATGATTTCAAGGTATGCCAGTCAAGTCCAAGGTGGTACGAAACCTTGAACCAACGTCTTGTAGCATCACCTCCTCATGTGGTCCCCACGCCCTAATACTGCAGTGGTTTTTCATTAGATTTTACCTCTCTGGCTTCTAGAATAACTCCAAGAAAGACTCACTGAATTTTCTGGATTTTCTTGTACTTGGTTTATTTGGGGGTCCATCAGTCTTAATGCCAAAGATTATGCTTCTTGTTGTTCCTAGCTGTTGTTAGGTCACCTCCTCTGACTCATGATGACCTCATGTACAACAGAACAAAACATTGCCCATCCCTGCAACATCTGCCTGATGGTTGGTCTGCTGGAGGCCTTGGCTGGAGCCATTGTTTCTGAGTGCCTTCCAGCCCAGGGGGCTCACCTTCCAGCCGTATATTGGACAGTATTCTGTTGTGATCTACAGAGTTTTCATGGGCTAATTTTTAGAAGTAGAGCTTCAGGGCTTTCTTCCTTGACTGTCTTAGTTTAGCAGCTCCCCTGAAACCTGCCCATGGGGGATGACCCTCCCGGTATTTGAAATACCTGTGGCTTAGCTCCCAGCATCACGGCAACATGAAAGCTACCCCAGTATGCCAAGCTGACAGACTGGTGATGAGGTTATACTAGACTTGAAGTTTTCAAAAGTTCTGTTTGTTTAATCCACAAGATTCTTTTAAGAATGACATTTTATAGGGAGCCCTATAGAAAGAAAGAACTTACGGGGAATGGTGAAGACAGGCAGAGGGATGAGTGGGAGGGAGGTCGGGTTATATTACACCTTTGCCCAGTGAGGCCTAACTTGCCTTGTTCTGAACTGCTGCTGTCTGTGAGAAAGAGAGAAAAAATACTGCCCGAACTCTTACTTCTCATGAATTTCTGATGATGAAACAAAATTACTTCAGCTCTGAGAACCATCTGTCCCTCCTGGCCACTGTGCTAGAAATGGGTGCTAAATCTTGTTTCTCCATGTACCTGTTTGTGCCCGAGTTTTTAGGCCTGGAATAAATTAGCAGCAGTCTTTGCCTCTATTCAGTTCTGAACATTTATGAAAAACCAGCCTGCTCTCCTAGAGAATAACTGAGCTAATATGGGTATCATATTATTTCTGTTGGAGAAAAAAAAAAAAACATAATTCTTATTAAAAAAATACTCTTTTTAAAAAGATTGAATAGGATGCTACTTAAAAGAAATTCTAGTTGCTAATGCTGAGAACTCAAGAATATTCCATCGTTGAGTCCTTTTATTTTCACCATATTGTAAACTGGGTAGTTTTCTTTGCTTCAAGCTTTTGCGTCTCCCTTTGTTTTTTCTGACTTGGCTCTTTGATACAGGAGTCATGCAAGGTCTTTCCTCTTTTTTTCCCACCTTCTCTTATATTTGCATTGTTGGTGGCTGAAAGCTAAGAGGGCTCATTCTCACAAATACTTGTTTTGTTTGTGTTTTTTGCCATTTGGTTAAGAAATGTTGATATTTTCATATGCTATTTTGCATCTTCAAGCACTGTTTCAGCCTATTTTAATTTTGTTTCTTTATAGGTCTACACTGTTTTGTTGATGTTTGTTTCAAAATGAAGACACATGAAGATTACCTGAGCCTTTTTCTAGATCTTGCTTAAGTCTAGGGTCTCTATGAGTTGGTTTCGACTTGATGGCAGTGGGTTTGGTTTGGTTTGGTTTGGTTTAAGTTTTTGAGTGTTTTATTTTTTTTAAAGAGGGATTTATTGTTTTAATTTGTTTTAAAAAAGATCTGTTTGCAAAGTTGCAAAGTTTTCATTTATAAAAAATCATGGAAATGTATGAAAGGATAAAAATTGAAGACCTTCTTAAATACCCTTAATCCCCCTCTCTGTGGTAACTACTTTTAAGTCTTGGGTGCATATTACAGGTATTTCTCTTTGCCTGTGCAAAATTTCTTCTTACTTGTTTGTTTGTTTCTTGAATCTATCCATTGTCGTATGTGTATATGTATACACACTGCCACTCAGTAGATTTCTGACTCAGAGCAACACTATAGGTCAGGGGACAACTGCCCCATAGAGTTTCCAAGGAGCGCGTGGAAATAAAATCCAGGTCTGTAGCATTCACTCTTTTCTCTGGTATGACACTCTTGGCATCGTCAATTTCAAGTTATCAACATGAGGTCACAGGACGTGGACAGAGGTGTAGCGACACATTATTATGTAATATTTCTATCCTATGGATACAATATCAAAACTAAACTCATTGCCACTGAGTCAGTTCTGACTCATGGTCACCCTATATTGGCCCTATAGGAGAGAGTAGAACGACCTCATAGGGTTTCCAGGGCTGCAAATCTTTATGAAAGTAGACTGCCCCATCTTTCTTCCACAGAACAGCTGGTGGGCTCGAATTGACCTGTCAGTTAGCAGCTGAGTGCCTCACTCCTGCACCATGAGGGGTCCTTACAGGTAAAATAGATGTAAATAACTTCAGGAACATAAGTAATAAGTTCTTTTGACCCTAGAATGTCCTATAAATCGGCAGTTAAAATTTCATGCTTGATCAAATTAATATTTTTTTACATATATATATTTATATATATATATTTGTCTACAGTCTGTCAAGAGGTCTATAATGTGTAACTGTCTTGCCTTAAATAGTTTAATTGTTCAGCATACTGAAGTAAAAGGACAGCTTTAAATGGCTTATTGAAAATCTTTCTAGAACAATGAGTCTATAAAACCCAATAAACTTACTTTACGTTTGTAGGGATGAGATTTGAAAAGCACTCTTATAGTATGACCATAATCTTTTCAATAATTTGCATTACTGACCACAGTAATTTTGACTTTTAGAATCTTAGCAGAAAAGGATGATGAGATGATGTCATTTTTTTGTCTTTGGTGAATCGTGTTCCTAGGATAACAGTTTGGAGTCTTTTATACTAAACAACGTTGAGGCTACGGTATTGTAATTATTGTAGATGTCTCAATATTTTTTTTTTTGGTGATTTAGAATTTTTTTTGTAGTTGTAGTTCAGATGAAGATTTACAGAGCAAATTAGTTTCCTATTAAAGAATTAATACACATATGGTTTTGTGACATTGGTTGTCAACCCCATGACTTGTCAACATTCTCCCCTTCTCAGCATCGGGTTCCCCATTCCCAGCTTTCCTGTCTCCTCCCACCTTCTGATCCTTGTCCCTAGTCTGGTGTGCCCATTGAGTCTCGTTTTGCTTTCTGGGCCTATCTAATATTTGACTGAAGGCCCTACCGCAGGAGTGACTTCAGTACTCTGCTCAAAGAGTGTCCAGGGGCTCATTTCAGGGTTTCTGCAGTCTTTGTTAGACCAGTACATCTGTGTTTTTTGTTTTTCTTTCCTGAGTTAGAATTTTGCTCTATATTTTTCTCCAGCTCTATGGAGACCCTCTATGGTGATCCCTGTCAGAACCATTGGTAGTAATAGCCAGGCCTCATCCTGTTGTGCTAGGCGTGGTCTGGTGGAAGCTGTAGTAGTTGTGGGTCAGTGAAAAACAGCTGTCAGTGTGGTGGACTGACACTGTGGGGGCAACAGCGGGCTCAGACACAGCAGGGATTACCATGACGACCTAGGACCGGGAGGTGTTTTGTGCTGTTGTGCATGGAGCTGCTGCTATGAGTTGGAATCAGTCTGATGGCAGCAGCTATTTATGAATGCGGTTTCTGTAGTAGTATGCATTACATTTGTAATATGTAATACTGTAATATATATGCATGTATTATGCATGTAAAATACTCAATATGAATCAGTATGTTTATTGCTACTGTGATGTTATTACTTCAGGTCCTTGAAATGGAAAAAGCTAGGAAAAATCTTTTCAACCTCTTTTCGTGAAGTTGTGGGCTACACAGCAATCACAAGCTTCCTTGCCTTCCTTCCCCCTTCCCGTATTTGTATCTCCCTTCTCCCACCATTAGAACTTTGGTTCTCAACAATGTTAATACATTTGTCTGCTTTCTCGATCCTATTAGATATATCGAAAGTTTTGTTTCTAGAATTATCACATCAGAAACTCTCCCAACACAAGCCTATAGTAAAGTCCAAAAGTTTCTTCACAATTTTATGTTGTTTTCTTTTTTTTTTTTTGGTCCCACCAAAGTAATGTTTTTTTAATCCTTAGGACTGACCTTTGGGGCCAGATAATTCTTTGTTGTTGAGAACTGTCCTGTGTAATGTAGGATGTTTAGCAGCCTTCTTGACCTCTAGACACTAGATACTATGACCTCTGTATCTTTGCTGCAAGTAGCAACCATCAAAAGTGTCTGCAAATATCCTCAGATGTTCTCTTCATGGAAGCGAAAATGTCCCCACTTGAGAAGTACCACACAAGAGGTGTATACAGCCTGGGTACTGTTTTCAGAAGCTACTTGAATAAATTTTATTGTTTTTGTATGTTATGAATTTGATTGACAGTTTCATTTTTTTTCTGGTTTTATTGAATCTTATGATTTGCTTTTTTAAAATTATTTTTACATTAGATTTTATTTTCTGAATAAGTAAAACATCTATATGACTCAAAAGTAAAAACTTATAAAAAGATATACTCAATAAATCTTCATACTTACTTCATCCCTGCCACTCCATCCCCACTCATCATCTACGAGAAACAATTTTCATTAATTTCTGGTTTATTATCATAAAATGTCACATATTGTATTTATCTTTGGACTCCATTTTCTGAATTTACAAAAATACCCTGGTAATTACTCCGTACTCACTCATGGAATTCTTCCTTATGTTTTGGTACAACTGTTCTGTAGTTTATTCCATTATCTCTTAGCGAAGGGCAATTAGATTGTTTCTAGTATTTCACTATTTCAAATGATTTCACAATAAATAACCTTGTGGGTACACTGTTTTGGGTTTGTGAAGGTAAATTCCTAGAAATGGGGTTGTTGAATCCAAGGGTAAGTGTTTGCTCTTGCTAAATTCTCTCCCATGGAATTTTTACCATCTTGCATTTCTGACAGCAAGATGTTAAACAAGTCATAATCAAGCTTTTGAATTTGTGCTAATCTGATAGGTGAGAAAGTTTCTGCTTATAGAGTTAGTATAATTTTAGTTTGCATTTCTTTGATTATGAATGAATGTGAACATCTCTCTCTCTTTCTTTCTCTCTCTCTCTACCTGTATGTCTTTCACTTATTTTTCCCGTTAGGTTTTTGATCATTTCTTTCCTGACATTTTGTTTTAAAGACAATAATATATTGGAAACCCTGGTGGTCTAGTGGTTAACTGCTATGTCTGCTAACCAAAAGGAAACCCTGGTGGCCTAGTGGGTTAAGTGCTACGTCCGCTAACCAAAAGGTCTACAGTTCATATCCACCAGGCGCTGCTTGGAAGCTCTGTGGGGCAGTTCTACTCTGACCTCTAGGGTCGCTACAAGTCGGACCCAACTTGACAGCAGTGGGTGGTAGTGGTGGTGTGTTAACCAAAAGGTTGGCAGTTCAGATCTGCCAGGCACTCCTTGAAAACACTCTGGGGCAGTTCTATTTTGCCCTGTAGGGTTTCTATGAGTCAGAATCAACTCAATGGCAGTGGGTTAGGTTTGGTATTACATATATATATTTAAAGTATTGTACAAAATATATAACACAATGTTACCTTTTTTTCTAGTTCAAAAGCATTATATTTTTAACTGGCTACTGTTTATATGTTTGAAGGCTATTGATTTTTATGTGTTAACTTTGTATCTTGATAGTTTACTGAATTATTTGTCGGTTATGTTTTGTTACTGAATTGCTAAAGTTTTCCAGGGATTCTATCATATTATCTGCAAATAGAAACAATTGAATTCTTATTCTCCAACTTTTATGTCATGAATGGAAACTCCGGTGGTGCAGTGGTTAAGTGCTATAGCTACTAACCAAAAGATAGGAGCCTGAATTCACCAGGTGCTCCTTGGAAACTCTATGGGTTGGTTTTTCTTTGTCCAATAGGGTCAGTGTAAGTCACAATCGACTCAAAGTCAACGGGTTTGGTTTTTTTCTTTCTGGTGTTACTGACCTCTTGTACCCTCCAGGATCACCCTTTCTGTTAGAGGGCCCTCAATTATCTGTGTCTTTTCTTTTTCAGTAAGATCCTAGAATGAATACCAGTCTGATATACTACTGACTCCATACCCCACTTGGAATGATCCTAGTAACAGCATTACCTAGAACAAGAAATGTGTCAGCATATCCCAAATTAAAGTAGCCGCCTTTGTGCTGAAACCAGGTCTTCTACCTCATTTCTGGGTTTTCTCGGCCTGTTCCCCAAACCTGACCTGTAGCTCTGACTTTTCTTTTCCCTTTTCCCACTACATTGTACCAACCAATTCATACAGGTGTCACTTCTGCAGGCTTTGTTCCTTTTCTTCCTACAGTAGATGCTGTGGTGTGCCACCCACATTCCCCCAGGGGACTCAGACTTTCTCTTTTTTCTAGCTACTTGGAGTGTTGCTTGATTACAGCTCCTACCAAAATTGTTTCTGGGAAGTGTCTTCAGCAGCTTAAGGGCCCTGATTCCCCCACGGTCATGTTCTCTCCCACACTCAATCCAATGCCTGGCCTACCTTGTGGATATAAAGTCCTTGACCCCTTGTTTCAACATGGGACCTCTGAAGGGCCTTCTCAGCTTTGCAATGTTACATGGTGTTGGCTCAGTCCCCTGCTAGAAGTGCATTTCAAGTTAACTTCCTCTACCCAATCCTACCTTCCTCATTGTCTAAAAAGTGTCTGAGAGTAGTCCTCAGTCAACTTTCTGGGTAAACATCCCAGAGCCTCAGGTTATGTTTCCTGGAGAATCTCACAACATGCTTTTTTTCCGTATGTATTGCGACCATCTAGGTTGAAGATAGCTCTTATTTAGAGCATTGCAAAAAGTCTTGTTAACTGGTTTCTCTGCGCACTGGCTTTCCGTCTATAATTATTCAGCACACAGGACAGTTATACAAACAAATTATTTGTCCTACAGCACAACTCTAGTCATAATATTCCTGCTCAAAATCTTCAGTGGTGCCCCTGTCCATTTAATTAGGCTCTTCTTCCTTACTGTGACCTATAGGGCCTGCCCTTGTCTCTTGTTAGCTGCTGTTGAGTCTTCCCCTGACTCATGGTAACCTCAGGCCCAATGGAATTGGACTGTTTAGATCCATAGGGTTTTCCATTGGCTGATTTTTTGAGTACTCAGGAAGCTAGGCTGAGATCTATTCTGTGTCAAAGTGGTACCAGACCTGACAAGTAAGTTTGCAAACTCATCGTAGAAAAAGTGCTACTGAACCTCATTGCTGAATATCACTACAGTCACCTTTGAAGTACTTCCCTTGGGAATCTGTGCACTGATGCCAGCACCTAGAACACTCTTCAAAGCAATTTTGGAAACTTTTTTTGGAATGGCCATCAGAGCTGATGTCATATTATCCTTGATGTCTTGAATGTCATCAAAATGTCTTCCTTTCAGTATTTCCTGTATCTTCAGGTAAACAAAAAAGTAATTGGGGGCCAGATCAGGTGAGTAGGGAGGGTGTTACAGTATAATTACTTGCTTACTGGCTAAAAACTCCCTCATAGATGGTGCTGTGTGAGCTGGTGCATTGTTGTGATGCAAGAGCCATGAGTTTTTGGTGAAAAGTTCAGGTCCTTTCATCTAACTTTTTCACACAGCCTTTTCAGCACTTCTGATCAGTAAACTTGGTTAATTCTTTATCCAGTTAGTATGAATTTTTCAATGTTTTCATCCGTTCTGCTTGTTACCAGAGTCCTGACCTCTCTTCATCTGTGACGCTTTCTTCTCTCCCCTCAGAAAAATATTTAGTCCATTTGGACACTGCTGTTTTCTTCATGGTATTATCCCCGTAAACTTGGACTACCATGTCCCCGGTTTCACTTCCACTCTTGCCAAGTTTAACAAGAAATTTGATGTTTGTTCATTTCTCTAATTCAAGCTCCAACATTCTTGCCACAGCGCACAAAACCACACGACAAGAATGAACTCCACTCAGCAAGACACGGGCACACTTTGACACGACCACCACTGTGAGACACTCGACGCTCATGTGCCAAGGTTATGAAACCTTACCGAGTTGTTTTTATAGTGCTGCCAGTGTAAGCACACTGGGGCAAGTTCACGAACTTAATTGTCAGATATTATATGAAAGTCTCTATTGACAGGTGGGTGGTAGCTATGCTGGAAATGCATTGATCAGGTATCAGCTTGGTAAGGTGGCTCTCCCACGTCAGGTGACAATTCTACCAGTGGACTCCCCCACCCCCCATCTTCTTAGTTTAACTTCTATTTTCCCCAATCGTTCTCTACTCCAATATAAGTATACCATGATCCATTTAAATGTTAGTATGTGCTAGTCTCAAATTTACTGTAAACTCTCCTTCCAGTTTTCTTTCTTCCATTATCTCTTCTTTATAAAATTCCAATCATATTCAAGGTGTCCTTCAAACATTACATCTCCCATGCAGACTTTCCTTGTATCTCAACCAACTGTCATTTCTTCCTCTAGTCATTCCCGTGCACTTTATACTTCTCCTTGGGCTCTGTTTGATTATATTTACTTGGGTACTTGTTTCATTTTTCCTCTCCATCCTGCCACCGGCACTGACATTATCTTCAGAGCAAGGTTTTTCCTAAATTGTCCCTATATCACTTAAAGCAACAAGGATAGTCCTTAATAGCGGAGTTAAAAAATTATCAGTAGATTCAACTGAATTCAAACTACCAATTTGACATTCATAGGAATGCTTTTTATTTTTACAACTTCTTAAGTTTGAGGGAGGTGGGCTTCAGATGTGAAACACTATTTGAGTAAGTTTTTTTGGATGGAATCCCACTTATACTATCTTTCCCTGAACAGTTTTATTGGGAAAAAGTCTTGAAGCTTCTTCAAAAAAGTTTCTAAAACTAAGGACTGAATGGTGTCATCACAGGGTAATGGCTACACCTCATGAGAGATAGGCAGGCATTGTCAGGAATTCCTGAGGGTGGAGAGAACCATGAGACCCTGTAATCAGATGATGTGATGTCAACTCCGTGGTGCAATTCAAAACTCAGCTGTGGGGCTGGAATCTGGAATCAGTCATAATTCTCCTGTTCTCCTGTTTCCATCCTACAATTGGGGTGATACGTCCAAAGTATGTAAGACATAGTCTTTATCTTTGCTTCTAAGGCACATTCTGATTGTACTTCTTCCAGGACAGATCTGTTTGTTCCTTTGACAGCCATGCTATCTCAAGGATTCTTCTCCAACACTACAATTTAAAGACATCAATTCTTCTGTCTTCTTTATTCATCTCAGCTCTCCCATGTGTATGATATGATTGAGACAGTCTGACGCAAGAGTCTGTTGCACTAGATTGTTAAAAATTTATCATGTAGAAACTTTCATAAATGTTCTTTATTACCAGGTATTATTCTTTAAACTTTCAAAAAGCTTCTGATATCCTAGTAGTCCGACTGTAACAGACCTTTTGTTTTCATCTGATTTATCTAGAAGTGAACATTTCTTGTGCTCAAACACCAGAGATACAGCCATGTGCTGGGCTTACGCCCTATGTGGGTGATAGCTGTCACAAGGTCATCGACCTTGTTTTGTAGAAGACAGGGTTAGTGGACTCAAATAAGCAATATGTGTGGAGTAAAGCAAAGGATTAGAGGATAATCTACTAATGTAGATAAGAAATGACAGCTGACAAAGGAGGAAGGAAACAGAGAGGTCTAAGAAACATTTATCCTGGTGGAGAGAATATATGGAAATTGAATACAGAAAAAAGAGCTGTATGTGTGATAAAACTAGTTATTAAGTCTTATCTCTAGTCCTTTAGGACAGTAGCTTACTACTGTACCATACAGTAGCTTGGAAATCCTGGTTGCGTAGTGCTTAAATGCTACATTTGCTAACCAAAAGGTCAGCAGTTTGAATCTCTCAGGTGCTCCTTGAAAACTCTATGGAGCAGTTGTACTCTGTCCCATAGGGTTGCTTAGTGAGAACTGACTCGATGACAGTGGGTTTTGGTTTAGTACAGTAGCTTAGAGATGTTCTTGCATTGTATAGCTCTGAGAGGAAAATCAAACCAGCAGTGGTAAACATCTATGTTACTATAACATGGTCATAATTCTTAGTGAGGTTCTATTAAAATTAAGTTATATTCTGTATAAGTCTATAAGGCAAGATAGTTGTAGTTATGCCTTAAAGATTAATATCAGCAATGGTTAAAAGAAGAAAAAAAAATGACTGAAGCAATGTATGTCAGCCTCATTCCTTTCAAAAGGGAGTGGATTGTTTTTTATCCAATGTGAGTATGGAGTCTTACTCAATCAGTAGGTAAGATGGATGCTGACCCTCTGACAATAGTCAGAAAGTCTTAACATTGCTGTTAGTGATCTGTTGACAGGAATACTTGGCAATTGCAACAGAGGTGAGGGGTCACCAGAAAAGACAGCACAGTGACCTCATGGAGGTGGTGCACAGCTGCCAGAAAGCAGAAGAAAGGTTGCCAGCCAGAGCCCATTAACAGGCCTATAGTAACAGTTCAGATTGACCATCTACTTTATGTCCATGTGCAGACAGACCCCAAAGAGGAAACATGATTGTACCCTTTCTGCAATCCTACACCTGAGTCTAAAAAAGTCACAGAATATTTCGGACCTGATACTCATTGGATTACTTGTCATTTTGCCAAATAATTTCTGGCTCTCAGAGCAGTTGAAAAACATGTTTTGGAGTGTCTGTGCAACATTTTGGGTGGGGTAGTTTCTAAAAGACTCAATCTTAAACACAAAGCAGAGTTGTAAAACCAGTGATTAGTACTGATGCAATAACTTCACAGCTATGCTGACTATGCATAGTGTTAGGAATGCTCCAGACCCATGCTGGGCTAACACACATCTTTCACCATATGTTGATTTAAAAAAAAAAAGACAAAAAAAATCAAAAAACAAAACCAAGCCCACTTGCCATCAAGTGGATTCCAGCTCATAACAGCCCTATAGAGGAAGGCTAGATAGTATTACACCTTTTTAATCTTTGTCTAAATCACTTCAATTTCTGCAAAAATCATTTGATAATAAAAAGTTATATGCATTTCCTTTTTAACTTAAAAAATTATGGAATATTTCATGCATCTAAATAATAAATCCAAAGTAAGAATAGATGATAACAATATTTATAGCCCTGTATTTACCACCTAAGTGAAAAAAATTCTGAAATCTCTTTGAAGCTGTCTGAGTTATTTCTCACTCTCGCTCACTCTAGGGGTAACCACGATTGCATAACGTCCTTCTAGGCAGCGTCTGATCACATTTACGTCTGTGGTCCCATACGGAGTAAATACAGGGAATCAGACACATAAAAACCCTAGAAGTCAGAATGATAGATGGAGATTCATGACTTTTTTTTTTTTTTTTAAAGATGTGCACTTTTAAAGGCTGGTAAAAGGTCAAGCAACATGAGACAAAAAAAAAAAAAAATTCTGTTCACACTTAACTGACATGGTATCTATGCCTGTCTTGGCATCTGCTGTTTTCTAGTCTCTGCTTTACAGTGTAAATATCCCCTGAGAAGATCACAAGACTTAGTATTTAGAGTATAGGTGAGGAAACTGGCTTGAGGCAGGAGAAATTGCATCTCTTTCACTGTAACTAGAGGAAATGTATGCAATTGTTGGTCTGATGGTTTCTGTTCACTCTGAGGTGTGGGAGAATGGTGAAAAGGGAATATTTGAGGAAAGTGGAGGTTTGAAATTTCCACTGAGAAATTTGCAGCAACAAGAGACAAAAGAGAAGTACCAGTTTAGAAGTGAAAGAAAAGCTTACTAAACAACTAAAAGTGAAAAATCAGTGAACGCTTCTGCTAGTGACTGAAGCATGTTCACACAATATCCAAATCACATGAAGTCCTATTTCCCGGAATGGATTGTGGGCACTAAACCATTGAAGACTGTGCTGTTTTGAATTTGTGCTTGTCATTCTTGTGCTCTTCTTTATTGTTTAACCACATATATGGAAATCCTGCTAGTGTAGTAATTAAGTGCTACAGCTGCTGACCAAAAGGCTGGCAAGTTCTAATCTACCAGGGGTCCCTTGGAAACTCTATGAGGCAGTTCTGGTCTGTGCTATTGGGTCACTATGAGTGGGAATTGACTTGACAGCAGTAGTTTGTGTGTTCTTTTTAGAATAAGCTTTATGTGAAAGGCATGATATTTATTTGATCTTCTATAGTTTATTTTGTTCAGAATTTTTGTGTGTGTGTGAGATTCAATCATATTGATGCATGTAGCTGATAAATTTTCTCCTCTGTCCTATTCAAGTGTGTAAGTATACTGAGACTGATTTATTTACTCCCTTTTGATTGACACCCAGATTGTTCCCCAGCTACCAGGAACATTCTTGTTTATGTCCCATAGTATTCACAAGCAAAATTTTCTGTAAGGGTATATCAAAACCAAAAACAAACAAAAGCTAAAAACCCAAGACTGTTGCCACTGAATCAATTCTGACTCATAGTGACCTTATAGGAAGGGTAAAGAACTGCCCCTAGGGGTTCCCAAGGGGTACCTGGTAGATTCAAACTGGTGACCCATTTAGTGAGCAGCTCTAGTTCTTAACCACTATGGTACCAGGACTTTGGAATTGTTGGTTAGTGGGATATGCCTATCTGAAACCGTAAAGATAATGCCTAGTGGTTTTCCAAAGCTGGTGAACCTGTTCACACTCTCATCAGTAGAGGATGATAATGCTTGCTGCTCCCCATTCTCTCCGGCCTTTGGGATAGTTAGACTTTTGAATCCTTGCCAATTCAGTGGGTGTGAAATTGTGTCTTGTTATGGACTGACTGTTGCATTCCATGGTTGCTAAAAATGTTGAACTTCTGATTATGTGTTTCTTGGCCATTCACATGTGCTCTTTGGTTACGTGTCTGCTCCTCTTGGATGCCATTTTCTCATTAGGTTGTTGGCTTTTTCTTGTCTGTTTTTAGGTGTTGTTTATATACACTGGATACAAATGCTTTGTTGATTATAAGTGTTGCAAAGATCTACTCTTAGTTTGTTTTTTGTCCTTTTGATTTCCTGACAGGATCTGTTACCTCCTTTACTGTTTTTACATATGTAAACAAATATGGATCTGACTCAACGGCACTTGGCTTGGCAAACAAATGTATTTCCTTAGTATTCCAGGAGCTAAAAGTAGATGAATTGTAATGCACAAATTTTTATTCAAATATAAATATTAGAAACGGTTCATATATGTTAATTGTCTTAAAAGGCAAAATGATGGGAATCCGATTCCTGACAGACTCTCCAGAGTAATCTGTTGAGATGATGACGTATCGAGTCTTAACCCAATGGATTCACTCATTTATTTAGCTGGATCCTCTCATTATTGTGGACCTACCCGAAAAGTTCCTAAAAGCCAAATAGCCACACACTTCTCCGCTCCTAGCGTTGTGTTTCTGGAAAACGTAGTCGGCATGCATCTGTTCTTTGTCATCATCACTTCTTATCCTCTGTTGATCGAGCTTCCTCCAGGACTCCCTTGGAAACCGATCTTTCAAAGGTTGCAGTAACTTGTAACTTCCCAGTGGAATGGCCTCCTATTTAGAGTTGCCATGTTTAGCAAATTAAAATTCAGACCATTCAGTTAAATTTGAATTTCAGAAAAAACAATAAATGCTTTTTAAAGCATAAGTGGTATCCAGATGGAAACCCTGGTGGCATAGTGGACAAGTACTACAGCTGCTAACCAAAAGGTCAGCAGTTCAAATCTACCAGGTGCTCCTTGGAAACTCTTTGGGGGCAATTCTACTCTGTCTTACAGCATCACTGCGAGTTAGAATTGACTCAGTGGCAATAGGTTTGGCTTTTTTGATTTGAGTATTAAAATATTATTATTTCATGGGATACATGTATACCAAAAAATTATCATTGTTTGTCTGAAACTCAAAGTCAGTTAGGCATCCTGAACTTTATCTGGCAACCCTGCTCTTATTAACGACTTCTCTTTGTAGCACCTTTCTAGTTCTCCCATTTCTCTGAGCCTTACTTTACTTCTTTACAACCAATGTCTTAAATGTAGGCATTTCCAAGATTCATGACCTTTGTATTTCCTCTGTCTACATTTCTTTCTTTGGGAAATATTATTTGCTTTTAGTCTGCTTATGCTAGTAATGAAAAATGCCTAAAGCCTATGTATTTCCCTAGAATTTCAGACCTGAATTTCCAATTTCTACATGACTAATTAAATGAAACTCTAAGTTCCGCATGTCTGAAACCCAAACTACCTTTCCCTCTGTCACACCAAACTTCCTGTCTATTTTATTTAGGTTCATGATGTCACCAGATTCTCAGTCATGTAGATAAAGAGCTTCTCTTTTATCTTTCATTTTATCCTCCATCCAGTATTGTTTTCTACATACTTCTCACTTCTCCTCTCCCCATTACACGTTCAGTCCAGCACAAAGTGCTATCAATGCCTCATTATTTATATTAATAACCTTGTGGGGATTGTAATGATGGAACGAACCAAAGATGTGGGGATTTGGGCATTTAGTTTATGTGGTACATTTATAGAACAGTGACTGAGATTGCCTTCTCATTAACAGTCCTGGAGAACCCTTCTTTCTGCTCTCAGGCTGAACACTGGGAGGGAAGGTGGTGGCTAACAAACTTTCAAGGTGAGGAGTATACAGAGTCTTAGAGATTGCCTTTGAGGAAAAAATGTAAATGAGGGGAAAGAGAAAGTCAAGCTCCAGGGAAAAAGTTTAGGATGGATTTAGAATGGGCCTTGGGGGCTCTTCCTCCTTCCTATCCCACAATCCTGCTTTTCTTTCCTAACCCTCTGGTGCATACTTCTATTGTTTTACTTACTTCCCTGCCATCGGGAAGGAAATGCAAGAGACCAATAAACATAAACCCCAGGAATGGTAATTAAAGCAAGCAACAATAAAATATCTCAGAGACGTTTCAAACAGGTAAGGGATGTAGTCAAAGCCTTTCTAAATAAATGCACTTTTGTTTGATTTGAAAATGTAAGTGCAGCAAGAATTTCAAGATGTAAATGATATGAATCACAGACTCAGCAAACTGAAAGTAAGATCAGTATGTCATGAACAATGGTAGCATTTAGCATTTACAAACAGTATCCAAAAAACCCAAACCAAACACTCTGCCTTCGAGTTGATTCTGACACATAGGGACTATATGGGACAGAGTAGAACTGCTCCATGGAGTTTTCCAGGAGTGCCTGGTGGATTTGAACTGCCAGCCTTTTGGTTAGCACGCTAGAACTTAACTGCTATACGACCAGGGTTTCCAAAAACAGCACAGTATGACAAAAAACCAATATTGAAATCTTTGTTGTTGTTAGATGCCGTTGTGTTGGTTTCCATTCGTAGTGACCCTTTGTACAATGGAACGAAACACTGCCCGTCCTATGCGCTCTTCTCAGTTGTTGCCGCCACTGTGTCAGTCATCTTGTCAAGGGTCTGCCTCTGTTTTCTGACCCTCTACCTTACCAAGCATGATGTCCTTCTCCAGGGACTTGTGCCTCCTGATAACACATCTAAAATACGTGACACAAAAATCTCACCATCCTTATTTCTAAGGAACATTCCGGCTGTACTTGTTTGAAGACAGGTTTGTTTGTTCTTCTGGCAGTCCATGGTATATTCAGTATTCTTCGCCAACACCATAATTCAAAGGCATCAATTGTTTCTCAGTCTTCCTTATTCGTTGTCCTAATTTTGTATGCATATGAGATGACTGAAAATACCATGGCTTGGGTCGGGTGCACCTTAGGACTCAAAGTGACATCTTTGCTTAGTAACACTTTTGAGAGGTCTTTTGCAGCAAAATTCCCAGATTCAATATGTTGTCTGATTTCTTGGCTGTTGCTTCTGTGGGTGTTGATTGTGTATCCAAGTAGAATGAAGTCCTTGAGACTTCAGTGTTTTCTTCATGAATCGTGATGTTGCAATCATTACTTCCTCTGAAGTTCAAAGTCATTGCTTCAGGTAATATTGTTGTTAGGTGTCATAGAGTCGATTTTCAATTCATAATGACCCTACGTAACACAGCAGAACTGTCCCACAGTTTTCTCAGGTGTCGTAGAGTTGATTTTCATCTCAGAATGACCCTATGTGACACAGCAGAACTGTCGCACAGAGTTTTCTTAGCCATAATCTTTAGGACGCAGATCACCAGACCTTTCTTCTGTGGTGTGGTGTGATGGGTTTGAGTGATCAACATTTTGGTTTGTAGGTGAGCTTTAACCATTGTGCCACCAGAGTACTTTATTGCTTTAGGCATTGAAATTCAATTCTACATTCAAGATCCACCTTCAAAGTCATTTTCTTCTCAAACTCTTCATCTGTCTCAACAGTCCACTTGGACTCAAGCAAATTTGCATTTAATTTAGGCCTTCCTTCATGTGGGTGTACAAATCTTTGTCCCCTCCTGGATTAGCAAATCCTTAGGGGAAGAGACTAGATTCTATTTTTTTATACTCCATTGTCCTTGGCATTGGATTCTGCTTAAAAACTGTTAACTTGAACCTCACTTAATTGATAATTTACTTTGCTCACATTCACCATCGTGGCTCATGTAAATAGAACAGGTAGTGTAGTGGGTTAACTGCTACGTCAACTAACCAAACGGTCAGCAGTTCAAATCTACCAGGCGCTCCTTGGAAGCTCTGTGTGACCGTTATACTCTGACCTCTAGGGTCGCTATAAGTTGGACCCTATTGATGGCAGTGCCTTTTTTTTTTTAAATATATAGATATATTAGTAAAATAAATTGATAACATATTTTGTCTACAAAAGTATACCTTTCTAATTTTGTGTTTGAGTATAAGTAAAGTTTTGGAAAACACTTAGCAATTTTAAGAGAGAGTTGCATACTTGAATGCTGAAGACTTATTTAAAAAATGAGTCTACAAATACTTTTCCCACTAATCATGGAAAAGTCATTTTTAAATGCTGGATCTTTCTATTATCTGAAAGTTCTTAAAAGCTAACTCCCTGCAAGGAGAGAGTTTGAGAAACAAAGAATATGATCTTTCCTCCAAAGACCTCAGGTGTAGATTATCATGGATCCTGATTTATACCTGTGGAAACTGAAGACCTTAAGCAACTTGCCTAAAGGGAGTCATTGACTAGAGCTGGGAAAAGACTCCCAGCTTGTGCTGAAACCCACAGACAGTGTTGACAGAAGTCAGGCTCTGCCGACTGTTTCCTAAGTGTAATGTTAGCATAGTGTTAGCAAACAATAAAGCCACAGCTGCTACAGACACAACCGGAGAGATCAGTTTTAGAAGCACAAAATGACTTGGGAGAGAGGAAGTTAAATCCAAGGAAGATGAGACGCTATGGTCACTAAACTTTGTTTAAGAGACTTGCAGAAATGGACATTTACCCCTGAGAGTGACTCAGGGAACATCTGAGCCACCAAAATTACTCCTGCACAGAACTTCGTTGCTTATCTCTAATGAGCCTTGTGGCATAGTGGCTAAGTGCTATGGCTGCCAACGAAAGGTCGGCACTTCCAATCCACCAGGTGTTCTCTGGAAACTCTATGAGGCAGTTCTACACTGTCCTATAGGGTCGCTGTGAGTCGGAATCGACTTGACGACAGCGGGGGTGGGGGGGTTTTGTTGTTTAATTAGCCTAGTTTTCTTGGTTATCTGTTAGGGACATAGCTTTACTGATAACAGGAGTAAGAAGGGGGTGACAGCTCTGCCCCAAATGGGGGAAACCCCCCCAAATCCCAATCCCAATCCCTGCTCATTGAGTTGATTGTGATTCATAAACACTTTACAGAATAAAGTAGAACTACTCTGTAAGAATTTTCAAGGAGCACCTGGTGGATTTGAACTGCCGACTTTTTAGTTAGCAGCTGTAGCACTTCTATACCACCAGGGTATATGAGGAAATAAACTCTGAAATAGAAAATAAGGCTGGCATTAATAGGGTGGTTTAAAGAGTGTTATCCCATAATGGGACTGAGAAAAAGTAAGCATGCCATTTAGGTCATTGCTAGAATTCTGAATGGCTATCATTAGCTTTGCAGAGTTTAGTTAAAATATGTAACCAAATCTTAACACTCATTGTGAAAACATGTATGAAAAAAAAATCCCTTTTCATTTAGGGCAGACAACTTAGAAGCACTGCTTTAGCCAAAAGAATGTGTCCTTATCAAAAGGACACCAGAGCCCCTGACTAGAGTGTTACTTTAACTTGCTGCACAAGAACTGGGATTTTTATTTTGCTTCCCCTTCCTAGCAAGACTGTGTTTTGAAGCTTTTAGGCAAGAAGCGATCTGGGGATGGCACTGTATTGCTAAAAATTTCAAAGGCTAGGAGGTTCCCACTGAGTGACCTGTGTTGTCACTCATGCATTGTACACTGCATAAAATTTCAGGCTCACAGCAAATTCATTACGGCATGACATATTCATATGTATGTATGTGTATAAATACTCACTGTTGCTGGAAGACATTATGAATAATCTGAATTTCATCAATTATTTATGCATTTTGATATGAGATCATGGCTGATACCTCCAAGAATCTACTTTATAAATCCAGAATTCTTCACAAAGAGAATTCGTTTTAATGTTCCAGAAGAAAACAGGGGTAACTGTAGTAAATACAATCTGCCAGATTCTCTCTGTCGTACGCACCTTGTGAGTAGTTAGAAAGGTGCATTAGAAGCTCAGTCAGTTCTTTCCGGCCACTGGTACATTGGTGTACTAAATGGCCTGAGAATTAATGTGACCATTAGACCTGCCTGAGTTACAACTCCGGGTAAGTTATACACCAGCTGAACCTAACTCAATACAAGGTCTTTGCCTAAATCTCAAAAGTATCAAATGGTTGTTTATTTCAAGAATTTAAGAATAATAGTAGAGGAATAGGTTGCACTTATCAATCACTTACAGATTCTTTTACTTGACACATTTTTATTGAATGCCTACTTTTGAGTCAGACACTGTTTTATGTCCTTATATAGAATGTTGTATCATTTCAACAAGTCCTTCTTTTGGGAGTCAATATTTAGTGAAGGAGATAGAACAATAAAAAAATTACATAGTTAAAGAAAAAGACAATTTCCCATCAGTGATAAGTAGTATAAAAAATAAAATACGACAAATTCTCTTTGGAAGTGGCATCCTCTCTGACAGAACCTTTCTGAGCTCCAAATGATAAAAATAAGGTATCTTATGTGAAAGTCTGCATGCTTGCTGTGAGTCGGAATCCATTCGATGACAACAGGTTTTTTTTTTTTTTAATGTGAAAGTCTGAAAATTCCTTGGTGGTACAAATGGCTGATGTACCCAGCTGCTAACCAAAAATGGGAGGCTCAAGTCAACCCAAAAGTGCCTCCAAAGAAAGGCCTGTCCATTGTCTTCTGAAAAATTAGCCACTGAAAACCATAGAGAGCGCAGTTGTATTCTGACTCACCTGGGGTTGCTGTAAGTTGGGCTCAGTGGCAGCTGGTGGGACCGGTGATGTTGAGGGGAGTGAGCTGTCCACACCAAGTGAACAGTAAGTTTCGGTTATGAGAAACAGTGAGCATGGAGAAGCCAGAGGGGGCAGGGCCTGTGGTACGAGATGAGGATAGAGACGTGGATAGGGATGCTGCTTACTAGATCACGGTATCGAGTCTGGACTTCTGGGACAAAAAGCCACTGCAGGATTCTAAGTAGGCTACAACCTAATTTAAATTTTACTCTGGTTACTGTGTGGAAAAAGCCTTCCGAGGAAAATAAGTAAAAAGGAGATTGCTAGATGAGAGTGGACTGCTGTAACTCAGACGAAGACATGCTGATGGCTAACAGTGGGGTGAGCAGTAGAGGTGCAGAGAGGGATCAATGAATGGAATTAGGGTGTGTTTCGGAGGTAAAACCCACAGGATATCAGGTGGAGGGAAAAAGCGTCTAAGATGGCTTGTACATCTAGGGACGTGGTGGTGGCATTTACTGACATGGGGAGTTGAAGAAGGGATGTTGGGGTCAGGGGATGTGGATGAAGACAGGCTGGACGAGAATCCAGAGTTCTGCTGGTTAGGTTGTGTCGGAGATGCTAATGGAATGTCCAGTTGAACTCAGTGACCCAGGAGAGAAAAACCAGATTGTTGGTTGATCATCTGATCAATAAACAAAAGCACTGGGGAAAGGTGTTTCAGATGTTCTTACCAGTGCTTTAAAGGCTCTTACCTAAGTCAGCTTCTTTCTATCTTATCTTTGAAATGCCTTCTCGTCCTCGCTCTCTCTCTCTCTCTTTTATTTTGTCCGTCAAAGGAATGAGTGCCTGAGCCAAAGAAGTCAGGACAACTGGGAAATGTCTGTAGACTCCACTATAAAAACACAGTTTCAGCCCAACATCCCCACCCACCCCTGCAGTGCCTTCCACACCAGTCTGGTTCTCTCTTCTTCATTTTGAATTGCATTCCAGTGACAAATGGACAAGGAAGAGAGCTGGTTGTACTTGTATTGCTAATTCCACTCATCCTTCCAGGAGAACAGGCTATATGTTTATAAGAAACCAGTAAAACTTTGGGTGGGAAATGTTTTTTTCTTCTGTTATCAGAATGTAGCCAGACTTACAGAAGCCTGGTTATCTATTAGTCATTTGGTATTCTAAACACGCGGGTGTGGACACCCCACCTGGTTGTGCCTTCCCTCGGTTGTAACCAAGTTTGTCCTGAATACATTGTCTGAATGCAGGAGACATTATATTTTTTGACTGTTCAATCCAAAATGCAATGCTTGTGTCAGAAAATTAATTATATTGTAAGTTCCTAAAGCACGGAATTGAACATTTTCTAAGAAGTATAATAATAAAGTAAAATGACTGCTTTAAAAATGAATACAACAAAACATAAACTCAGCAATGAGCTTGCTTTAAAGTTGCTTAGGGAAACTGCACATTCATGGCCTTTTTTTTTTTTTTAGCTCCTTTAAAAAGTCTTTTGGGAATGGCCTTGGTTATACATGTGCAAACTATTCTTTTTATTGACATTTCTCTTTTTTGATCAAAATTAATTTATAATAATAATAAAAGTCACAGGCTTTAGAGTGTCACAGACTGGAATCAGATCCAAACTCTGCTGCATTCTGTGTTTCTGCCCTTGGGAAAGGACTTCTCAGAATTTTCATTTACTTAGCTAAAAAAAGGGGAAAATTAGAACAGCCTCAAAAAATATGAATGCACTGTATCTAGAAATTCTACTTCTAGGAAGTTATCTTAAGGGAATAATCATAGAAATTCACAAAGACCTCTTTGTAAAGACTACTCACTGGTACCACTGAAGTATTGGAAATTGAAGTGTTAAGAAATTCTGAGATGTTGTCCTACTGGCCTCTTACTAGA
The DNA here is from genome assembly GCA_028571685.1 of Heterohyrax brucei. Taxonomy (NCBI): domain Eukaryota; kingdom Metazoa; phylum Chordata; class Mammalia; order Hyracoidea; family Procaviidae; genus Heterohyrax; species Heterohyrax brucei. The sequence continues at coordinate 163,946,383 of CM053144.1, forward strand.
GGGGAGTGAAGCGGATGGAGAAGAGGGGCCAGGAGATGAAGAGGATATGACATGTATGGAACAGAAAGGAGGAGTGTGCTGTCACTGTGCAGTAGGAGCTGCACAGAGGTGGGCATGTGAATTTAAACTGGATTGTACACTTTCACTCAATCATAATAAATAGATAAATAAATTCGGAAATGATTTGAGTCGTTATGACATACCCATCTGCAGAGACGTCAGTGAGTAAAGATGATGTTGTAACGGAAATGTGAGGACCTGAAAGACTGCTCACCATATGATAGTAACTGAAAAAATAAATGATAAAACTATGCATTCTGTAGTTAATTTTTTTGTTTTGAAGGAACATATCCTTACTCATGGAAGAAAGACTAGGCTGGTGGGCGTAGAAATGTCAACAGTGGTTTGGTTTGGGTGGTGAGAATATGAAGGAAGAGCAGTTTCTTTTTTCTACCCCTTCTGTGTTTTCCAAATGCTCTTCAATCAATATGTACTCATTTTATCATCAATAAAGACACTAACACTCACTTTCTATGTTTGTGATAAGACATTAAGTGAGATGGTTTATTAAAGAAAAAAAACACTGATTTTAGTGTTTATGTTTTCTAGGCATTTTCAATTATTGTTACTCACTTTAACCAGTCATTATGGACTTGGCTCAAAAGGACTTAGACCAAAACCAAAAATAATTTCATTTTAAGGATGATGATGGTCTGTCACCCTTGAGGATATTCAAAAGAAAGGATTGCGAGCTATGAAGGCATTTTGAAAAGAGACATCCTTGAACTGCTTTGAGCAATTGAGGAGACACTGAAATAAGCATTTAAACTTAATAGTGACTACTTGAAACCATTTATCTGGACATACAAGCTTTGGTTGGTTTGTTTAGAAACCTGTCATTGCTCTATAGCCACACTGGGTACATAGATAGATGGAACAATATCTAATGCAAAGTGAGCAATTAATCGGTCATGATAAATGCCCCTTCTTGAGGCTGATAAGAACTATCCTGTCAGAGCCTCTGGGGTCATCCCTGCAACAATGTGCATGAGCCCTGCCCATCTCAATCCTCCAGAAATGCAGAGGGAATATTTTGTAGGTATAGTTGAAAGACAGCTCTTACTGTGTCCATCTCTCTTTTGGGACTATCCTCGGTATGAGGTACCTTCTCCTTCGGCTCAAAGCACGCACGCGCACATGCACGCACATGTCTACCTTTCCCTATGTGCCTTCCCCTATGCTGAGTCAGCAGCTCCTCCTTGCCTATCTTTGTTACAGCGCTTACCATAGAATATTGTAAACAGTAGGTTGCTTATCTCACTCCTGCACAAGACTGTCTTTAGAGACCTGTCACTTCTATTTAATTGCTCAAAGCCTCAGTTTCTTCCTCTTTCTTTTGCATCTGAAAAATGGGAACATGATGTCTCCTTTAAACCTTTGTTGCAGGTTTTCAGTAGGTGATGCATGTAAAGTGCCTAGGACACCTTAACAAAACCCCAAACTAAACCCACTGCCACTGAGTCAATTCAGACTCATGTCAACCCTATAGAACACAGTACAACTACCTCATAGGATTTCCAAGGAATAAGATAGTTCCCAAATGCCAGCCTTTTGGTTAGAAGCCGTAACTCTTGACAGCTTCACTACATTAAAACCTCCAAACCAAGCCCAGTGCTGTCCCTATAGAACAGGGTAGAACTGCCCCACCGAGTTTCCAAGGAGCACCTGTTGGATCTGAACTGCTAACCTTTTGGTTAACAGATGTAGCCCCCAACCACTAGGCCATTAGGGTTTCCCTTCACCGCAATGGGCACACAATAATCGAAGCTCTTACTATGACCAATCAACATTATTTTTTTACTTTTGTATCTTCAGTGCTTAGTCTAATAGCTGATATACTATCAGCTTAACATAAATCAATTTCTAGTGAGTTAACGAATTATCATCATACAAGCTTATAGAATATAGCTTTAAAAGAAAAGAAGTCTTTTTGTAGGGTTTATAAAAGAATTCTACAACAAGCCCAAACATTATCCCTTCTCATCACTTTTCCCAAGCAATCCTGTGGCTTCCTGTCCTTGGATGGTGTCTTTTCTTGGGAGATGTGACTGTTACGTAAAGGATTACAAATCATAGCAACTCTGTACAACTCTGTAAGACACTCTGGTGAATTCACTCTGGTGAATTTTGAACTGTCAACCTTTTGCTTAGCAGCCAAGCTCTTAAACATTGTGTCACAAAAGTTCCACAGTTCACTGTAATCATAAAAAAAAAAAAAAAATGCCATGGAGTCAATTCTGACTCACAGCAACCTCACAGGACAGAGTAGAACTGCCCCCATAAAGCTTATAAAGAGTGCCTGGAGGATTCAAACTGCTGACCTTTTGGTTGGCAGCCAAAGGACTTAACCACTGTATCACCAGGGTTTCCACTGTTCCCACAGAGATGCATAATGTCTGTGGACCGTTAGTTCTATGTCATCGTTAGCTGCCTTTGGGACTCTGACTTACAGTCAGAGAATGCTCCCGGGGACAGTAGGACAGGACCAGCCCATTGTGATCCACAGGTGATTTTCACTGGCTGATTTTTGAAAGGAGACTGCCAAGCTGTTCTTAGACTACCTTAGTCTCTAAACACAACTGAAACTTGTTCAGCATGACAGCAACAGATCTGACAGGTGAACGGTGGCTCTGCGTGTGGTACATTGGCCAGAAAATGAACCCAGATCTCCTGCATGCAAGACAAGAATTCTACCTTGGAAACATCATTCCCCTTTGTTGGTTTCGTGTAGACATGCCTGAGTAGGGAGAAGAGGAATTGTCTTAATCACTACCTGTAGTTTGTTGTGAAGAAACCAGTTTTTTATAACACTGTTAGCCTTTACACTCTCTCTAAAATTCAACAACCAACTTTTGGCTTCAACAACTGAATCAAGATGAATTCAATCCAACTGCTATCTCCAGACTCCATCCAATCTGTTAGTTTCAATCTATTCACCTCTCTTGAGTGTTGACAAACCTGTTAGCTGATTTGCATTCCACCTCCTATCTCTCTCCTACTTCTTTTTAGGAAGAAGTTTGTGACTTATTTTAAGCCAGTTGAATCTCTCTGAGAGTTAAGTGCTGTTTTTAAGTTTTGAAGGGCAGTTGAGAAGGAATGATTTAGGGAAGTGAGCTCTTCCACAGTGTTTTAGTCAGCTAGTGCTGCTCTAACAGAAATACCAGAGTGGGTGGCTTTAACAAAGGAAAGTTTATTCTTACATAGTCCAGCAGGTTACAGGTCCCAATTCAGGATGTCGGCTCTGGAGGAAAGTCCAGTATTAAATCAGTCTTTGTCCAGGGAGCATCTTGGCACAGGAACCTCAGGTCTGAAGCATGCGCTCTTCTCCCAGTGCTTTCTTGATGGTGTGAAGTTCCCAATTCTCTGCTTGTTTCTCTTTCCTTTTATCTCTTGTAGGATGAAAGGATTAAGGGTGGGGCAAGCTTACTCCAGGGAAACTTTCTTTACAGTGGAGCAGGGAGATAATCCTATGAAGGGATTTACAGCTCCATCTAATGCTTTATTTAACATATAGCATAGGAAAACCACAAAACAGAGGACAATCACAAGATACTGGGAATCATGGCCCAGACACATGGGTGCACATATTCTGGGGGGGGACACAGTTCAATCCATGATGCACAGTAACACCCCACAGTAGCTTTAACTTTGTGGTAAGTTCTTAGATACCAAAGCCTCAGCTACTCAGCAGAAGAACCGCTTACTAAAGCAATAGTGTGTGTTATGGGTGAAACACATAAGAAGCATCAGCTGTTTAAGGGAACACTGCTTGGATTGGCTGTCTTTTCCAACATCTACTGAAGGTATTGTTTTTGTTTGTTTCTGTTTGTCTTTACCTGGAATGTAGAACTTTGTCCTCTTTAATTGGGACCACTGTTGCTGTGTCCTTATCAGACTTCTTGCCACCCACCAGTTCTTGCCAGCTGGTAATCAGCTGCTTTCCTTCCATGACTTAGTGGGAAGCTTCTAATCGTGCCATGGAGCTAGGGTTCCAGGTGGCTTTACAGGGTGAGCGGGAGACTTCCATAAGCAAGCCACAGATGAGACCCCTCTTAATTGATCCTCCCACTTGTGTTTATGAGTCATCCCTCAAACCAAAGTACGCTTCTACACTGAAAAACCCAAGTCCAGGAAGTCTTCCCAGATTGATAAAAACTTTGATGTTTGATCGTATCTCAACTTTTCTAGAGCTTTATATTATTTGTTCTCTTCTTAGTTATGCATCTAATATTGTTTCTGCCCCCTCCTAACTACCCGCCCTTCTGTGTAAGTCTGTGCCCCATTCTACTTGATTAACCACGCTGTTCATTCTGCCATCTGCAGGTCTTTATCTTGCTGGCTCGGGGCATTATTTTCAGTAATTGATTGTGCACAGTTCAAATGCAGGGACCATGTTTCTTTTCTGTTTTCTTTCTTTTTTCTCTTTTTTACTTAGGTGATGAGTGAAGCTCTAAGTATAATTACAGCTTAATAAATGCTTTTTTGTGGATGACAATGAAATGTTCTTTCATAGTCACGGGCTGTGCTTCTCTATAATCTAGATACTAGAAGTCATGGAGAAACAATAGCGAATGTCAGTGTTGATGAAATCTGAAGTCATTATCTTTGTTATGAACCAACTAAAATCTTGGATGCGGTTTTCGGCAATTTTTCCATGTATACATCAAATGATCTCCCATATCGGGACCAAACCTTAAAGAAATTGCTTCCCAGCCATGGGTTAGGAGTGAAAATAACTGCATTGTTTTTACACTGGATCTTTGCATTTGGATAAAGAAAGAATTTTCTAAAATGCCATGTCTGTACCATGCTTTGGGGAATCATCACTCCAACCAAAGAGATAAGGTAACGTACACTGATACTTTTTGCAGTGAAGACACCAGATTTCTCTCTGTATATGTTTTCTTTTAACATATGGAATACTGAGAAAAAGTATCATTGAATTTTGGAGATTTTGGCATAGTTATAATTTCCAAGGGAAAAAAAAAAGATGATTGCAGTCATATTCTTGTCACTTTATTGCTGTCATTCCCTGTGATAATTCATAACATTGTTGGTCCAGGATTAGCATTTTATTCAGACTTATCAATAGGAATACGGGCATGACAGTTTTTAAATTAAGACTTAGAAAGGACCCAAGGGCACTTTTGTTCTCTAAATAAGGAAACCAATGCTTAAGAAGGGACTTGTTTAAAATTAGATGGTTAATATATTGTGAACTCAGGCCCTCTGACTTCCAGTCTAGGGCTCTTTCCAGTAAGCTGTGCTGCCTTTAGGAGGGCTTGGCAGTGGATTTAATATGGGTCTGGCAGATGCTGAGAAATGGTACCTATCATGGATTGACTTGTGTTCCCCCCAAAATATGTGTAGCCATGTGTCTGAGCTGTGATTCCCAGTATCTTGTGACTGTCTTCCATTTTGTGGTTTTCCTATGCTATATGTTAAAGGATTAGGGTGGGACTGTAAGTCCCTTCATAGGAGCACCTCTCTGCTCCACTGTAAAGGGAGTTTCCCTGGAGTACGGCTTGCCCCACCCTTAATCCTTTCATCCTATGAGAGATAAAAGGACAGAGAAGCAGGCTGAGAATTGGGAACCTCGTACCAGGAGAAGAGCGCATCCTTCAGACCTGAGGTTGGTGTACCAAGATGCTCCCTGGAGAAAGACTGATGCAATACCGGACTTTCCTCCAGAGCTGACGAGGGGGAAAGCCTTCCCCTGGAGTGGACCCCCTGAATGTGGACTTGCAGGCTACCAGACTGTATAAGAATAAACCTTCCTTTGTTAAAACCATCCACTCTGGTATTTCTGTGAGAGCAGCCCAGCTGACTAAAACACTACCCAAGGTATGCCTGTTATGTGGGTGTGTTCACAGTGCTTCATTAATGCCCTCATGTCTACAGAGGTGTTTTTGTAGAGGTACTTGGCATGTGCTGGTGTGTATGGAACACATATGCTCGGTATGTAAAGTAATGAGATGTTGTAATGAAAATTTTCGTTCCAAATTGTTCTAAACTATCACTTACCTGGTCTGTAGACCTTTGTGAGTCACGAAGATGAAATTTGATGGCAGCAAAGATGTGATGTGGGAAAGGCATTAGGATACAGGAGAAAAATAGAGGCAGAACAGGTCTTTGACTTTATGTACTTTTTCCTGTAGGTAAAGGAAACAAAAATCCTTATAACTCACCTAATAAGCAACATCATGATTAACAGACAAAATGGTGAAGTCATCAACAATTTAATTTTACTTGAGTCGATAATCAAGATCCATGGAAGCAGTAGTCGAGAAATCAAATGATGTATCACGTTGGGAAAGTCTGCTACAAAAGAACTCTTTATAGTGTTAGAAAGCCAATAAATATGTCACCGTGAGGACTAAGGTCTACCTGACACAAACCATTGTATTTTCAATCACCTCATATGCATGCAAAAGCTGGACAATACATAGGGAAGATCAAAGGAGAATTGATGTCTTTGAATTATGGTGTTGGCCAAGAATATTGAATATACCATGGACTACCAGAAGAAGAAACAGATCTGTCTGGAAGTACAGCCAGAATGCTCTTTAGATGCAAGGTGAAACTTTATCTTATACACTTTGGACATGTTATCAGGAAGGACCAGTCCCTGGAGCAGGACATTGTGATTGACAAGGTAGTGGGTCAGCAAAACAGAGGAAGAGCCTTCACAAGACGGATCAACACAGTGGCTGTACCAGTGGGCTCAAACATAGTGACAATTGTGAGGGTTGTGGAGGACCATGCATTGCTTCATTCTGCCGCACAGAAAGATTGCTGTGACTCAGAACTGACCCAGTGACACGTAACAACAACAGCCTTTTAAAAAATAAAGCAGTTGCCATTGAGTTGACTCTCACTGCAGCCTCCGGTTCATCAGAACAGAACTGTGCTCCATAAGGTTTTCAGTGGCTGATTTTTTGGAAGTAGGTCACCAGGCCTTTCTTCTGAGGTATCTCTGGGTGAACTTGAACTGAATAGTAAAAGCACATGAGACTTCCTTGGTAGTTTAGAAACCCCCATTGTTGACTCTGTCATAAACAGGATGAGGGCAATTCCACCTGGACTGTTGATTAATATACCAACAGATGCAAAAAGTACAAGAACTTGTTCAAGTTGTTTTTCAGAAGGAACCAGAATGTGCTGATTCTAGGAGCATGAGCAGTGGTGTCAGGAGTGAATGCTATGTGACCTTCCAGCAGAGGCATCAAAACACAACAAAAAACCAAACCCGCTGCTGTGGAGTTGATTCCAACTCATAGCGACCCTATAATACAGAGTAGAAGGACCCCATAGGATTTCCAAGGAGCACCTAGCAGATTGGAACTGCTGACCATTTGGTTAGCAGATGTAACACTTAACCACCACACCACCAGGGTTTTCAGTAGCACTTAACTACTGTAAATCTGATGCCAGACTTGAACCAAGATCTCAAAGGACTGTGCATGCATAACATCCCATAATAAGCCTTGCCAGTACCTCCCAGAACTCTTTGCTGCTCGCTCCATATTGTACAAAGAGTACTGCACAACCTAATTTCCCTAGCCCCATCACTTTCTGGAAGGCTCTACCTCCAATATGAATAAAACATGAGACTCTTCTGGCCCAAATCCTTTATAAAGCCTGACAGAACATTTGTTCAGAGAGGCAGGGGTTAACTTGCTTAGGACCTGCTGTCTTCACTTGCAAACATCTTTAATACAGCTTTGCTCATGTGGAAAGGTTCTCTGTGCCTTACCTGTTTATTCTTGATCAGTGAAGGGGCAAGAACCTCACATGGGTCTGTGGCATCTGAGAAGCCCAGCAACAGAGCTTCTAATCTTTTGGTTAGTAGCTGAAAGCAGTAACTGTTGGCGTTGCCCAGGGCCTCCATAGCTTTCTTATGCCGTTTGATTTCAGCAGCTGAACTCTTGGTGGAAAGAGGTTACCCCTCTGTTCTCTTTCATCGTCCATTTCCATCCCTCCATTCTCAAAAGAGAGTTCCAGAAGGTGTTGTCTCCAATCTAGGGGGAAAGCTGTTACCTCTCTTCTTGAAAGAGAAATTTAAAAAGAAAAAAAAAAAGATTGCTAGTAATCTTTTCCTGATCTTATCTATTAGTTCAGGAGTCGTTGTGGTACAGCGTTAAAAGTGCTTGCATGCTAACCTGAAGATTTGTGTTTTGAACCTACCAACCAGCGCTGTAGGAGAAAGACGTGGAAGTCTACTAGTATAGGGCCATTCTACTCTGTCAGACAGGGCCCCTATGAGTTGGAGGTGACTTGGCCTCAGTGGTTTGGGGTTAGTTTTATTTTCTGTTTCTTAAACAAATTCGGCTATGGTAATGGCTGACTAGTCTGTAAATTAAAAACAAACACAAAAATAAAACCTAAAGGTTTTATGGAAACCCTGGTGGCAGAAACCTTGTAGAAACTCTTACGTCTGTTTGCACAGTAAATTCCATTTGGTCTTGGCTGTCTCCTCCAGGCAGTTTGTTTTTCTCAAGGCTCCTCTTTTGCACTACAATGGAGCTAACTATGGTGCGTGTGTTATGAGATTGAACTGTGCTGTTCTAAAAGATGTCTTGAAGTTCTAAACCCCAGTACCCATGAATGTGACCTCATTTGGAAATAAGGTCTTTGCAGGTATAATCAGTTACCATGAGGTCACATTGGAGTAGGGTGGATCCTAATCCAATATGCCTTATTGTCTTTATAGAAAGAAGAGAAGATACCTAGACCCAGATGGACACAGAAGGAAGGTGGCCATGTGGAGTTGAAGGCAGAGATTGGAGTGATGTATTTTTAAGGCAAGGAATGCCAAGGATTACTGGCCGTCACCAGAAACTAGGAGAGAAGCATGGAACAGTTTCTCCCTCAGAGCTTTCAGAAAGAGTCAATGTGACCTACCCCTGACGTCAGACTTCTAGCCTCCACAACTGTGAAAGAATAAATAAAGCTTGTTGTTTGCAGTCACCCACTGTGTGGTATTTTCTGAAGGAAGTCCTAGGAAACGAATTCCAAGGATGATCCTTGTCCTCTACCTACCAGAGTTATGACAAGATTCTTTTTTCTTCTCTTTCACTTTTCAGAGCAATTCTTTGTTCTTTCTTTCCAAGAGACTTTAAAGGATGCGTCTTCCAAAATTATGGGAATCTTAATTTGTAATAAAATTACATGAATGAGTTGTGGTAAGTTTTTGGCAGGATCTAGGAAATAATGGTTTTATTTCAACATGAATCACTAAAATATGACTTCCTAACACAATTACCTCAAAGCAGTCCTTTTTGTTAGAATTAAGAGATTTCCTCCACAAAGCTCTTTGCCTTAAACCAACCTCTAGTATAAAGCAGTGTGCACTGTAAGGGCAGAAAGTTGTCTTAAATTGTCTTCCTTTCTCTACAGTGTAGAATAAAACTGAGTTCATTATCTTCTTAAAGACATTTTCTCTGTTGTCAGGAATATTAATAGATTAAGACATGCATAAGTATATCAAAGATGAAGAAAGGGAAAAGTTGAAGAGTGCCATTTCCTCTGAGGGAAATGTTTCAATAACCAGGTGATGTGGATGGGAATTGCTATTTTTAGTGTTGAGGGGCTCTGGGGTGGCTAACCTTACTAGGGTGGGAGCTTGGAAAGCGTGCTGGGGTCATCTGATTCTGAGCAGGATGACCCCGGGGTACGTATGGAAATGGTGAACCCAGAGGTGGCCATTGGAAATATGGACGAACTTCTGCTGTGCTGTGGAATCAGTTGCTATATCCTATTGCGTAGTAGATTAAGCGCTATGTCTGCTAACCAAAGGTCGGCAGTTCAGATCCACCAGGTGCTCCTTGGTAACTCTATGGGGCCATTCTATTCTGACCTCTAGGGTTGCTATGAGCTGCACCTGACTAGGTGGCAGTGGGTATTGCTTTTGAGTCATAAAAAGAAAAAATAACAATATTGTCAAACAGTGTTTAGGTTTAAATATGGTTGAACTTGATAGTGCTGAGATGCTGAAGAAAATTAAAATACTCTCCCCTCAGAGAACTTAAAGTCTGGAAGACACCGTGGTTGGCAGCCTGAGAGAGGTAAGTTTTATTTTCTTTTTCCAAAGAAAGGAAAAATTAACAGGCTTTCCCTTTATCCTCAGCACTGTAACACTGATTTGTTTTCTTTCTCCTCCAAGTAAGTACACGGTAAAAAAAAAAAAAAAAGGAAAAGAAGAATATGACCACATTTTCATAAAGAAAACCAGGTGGTTGATTAGCACAAATAAAGCTTATTGGAGAAGGAAGGGAAAATGTATAAATGAAGTGTTTTTTCTTTTCTGGTGGTTGTCAATAGCTGCTGTTAAGTTCACCCTTGAGTCACAGAGACTCCGTGAACAACAGAATGAAATGCTGCCTGGTCCTCTGTCATCCCTGTGATCCATTGCAGATTGACTGTTGTGATCTGGAGAGCTTTCATCGACTGATTTTCAAAAGTAGATTCATTGGCTGAGTTTTGGAGGTAGATCACAAGGCCTTTCTTCCTAGTCTGTTTCAGTCTATAAGCTCCACTGAAAGTCATTCAGCACAAGGCCCCCATTGGCTGATGGGTAGTGGCTGTATGTGAGTTGTATTGACTAGGAATTGAACCTAAGTCTTCTGCATGGAAAGCAAGATTTCTACCACTGAATCACTGGTAGGTGGATCAGTTATAAAGCATCAGAGTTTCATGTGCTGATATACTCCATGTTTCCTGTTAAGAAAAAAGTATAATATTTGGGGTGCTTGATTCTCTTTTAAAGCAGAAATCTACGATCTTGATATGGGACACTTTCACGCTGAATAATTTCTGCAGAGTAGAGTAAAACTCTGAGTATTACCCCTAAAATTAAGTCAGTGCATTAAAAAGGATGGATTTAAAGCTGTGCTTTAATAAATTGCATTTCACTTACGTATTTTGACTGAGATGTACATATACATAATACATAACTCAAAAAAGTACACAGTGAAAAATTAACTTCCTTCTACCCCACCTACCTAGCCTTCCTTCCCAGAGAAAATGATTGTTATTGTTTTGTTTTGTTTTGTTGGTCTGGAGATAGTCTATTTGAGACTTCTGCAAAAAATACTCTTTTCATACTTCTCATAATAGCAGGTTATGTGGTCATAATGCTCCCACCAGAAAAAGTTCTTTGGTTTCTTTCTGGCAAGATGGATGTGTTTAAGACAAAATTTTCTTCAGAAAGTGGTACTGCCTTGTGACAACTGTGAGAGGTAGGGGCAAATAGCCTCATCTTCCAGATGACCAATAAACCCTGGGTGGCGTAGTGGGCCACATGCTACATCTGTTAAACAAAATTTTGGCAATTCAAATCCTCTAGGAACTCCTTGGAAACTCTATGGGGCAGTTCTACTCTGATCTGTAGGGTCCCTATGAGTCAGACTCGACTCAATGGTAGTGGGTTTGGATTCCGTTTCCAGATGAAGAAAACTGTTTCTGGGGATTATATGATTTTTCTCAGTCAAATAAACTGTTGTTACTGGTTGGAGCAAGGATTCTAGCCCAGGTGTTCTGATTCTGACTTCTCCGTCCTGTTCTCTTTGATGTTTCATGGCACTTGACCAACCCAGACATCTTCTGTGGCACCTGATAGATGTCCTTCGGGTGAGTGGAAATTAGATTTCCTGTTTTGAAATTGGATACCCTGGTGGCATAGTGGCTAAGTGCTATGGCTGCTAACTAAAATCTCTGCAGTTCAAATCCACCAGGCACTCGTTGGAAACTCTATGGGGCAGTTCTATTCTGTCTATAGGGTTGCTGTGACTTGGAATTGACTTGATGGCAGTGGGTTTGGTTTTGTCTTGAAATTGTGGTGTAAAATAGCTTTTTAGGAACCAAAAAAGAAAACTTAAAAATTATACTAGCAAACTAGCAATACCAAGGATTCCAACAAAGCTTCTGGGTGCATGAATAGAGATACAACACACAGACCTACAACCTTCCTCACTCCCTCCTCTTCCTGCCTGCTCTGGTGGCAGTGGTAATGGTTACCACGAGTCACAAGTATTCTCTGGAAGACAGGTCTGAGCTTATTTCTATTCAGCCACAGTAAAACACGTAAAGAAAGAAAGTGATCGCAGACAGATTTGCTGGAATGGCCGGACAGTTTCTCACTGGTGGGTTCATGTTTGTAACTTTTGGCTATTTCTCTCCTACCCTCCATGCTTCCTCACAGCACACCATTCTTTCTTTGAGACAGTGCTTCTGATAACCACATCCATGAGGCATCTGAAGTTGTCTAGAACTCTATCTGCTCTTGGACGCCTTTCACTTCTTGGATCATTCTTACTTATACACATCCTGATTTGGTTATACCTGGAAACCCTGGTGGTTTAGTGCTTAAATGCTACATCTGCTAACCAAAAGGTCAGCAGTTCAAATCCACCATGGGCTTCTTGGAAACTATGGAGCAGTTCTACTGTGACCTCTAGGGTTGCTATGAGTCAGAATCAACTGGAAGGCAGTGGCTTTTTGCTGGGCCCAATTTCAAGTCCTTTACAAATTTGGCCTGATTGGCTTAAAGCATGTTTTAAGGATCATTTTTTTAAAAAATGAGAATTATAAATAGATTCTGAATTATTAGACATGAGGATATGTTGTTCCCCATTTGTATTATCATGTCCCAATGGAACATTGTTAATGACTGGGTTACATAACCTGTATGCAACTACCCCTACTCTCTAGGGGTAATAACTTTGGTTTTATTTTTAGTTTGTTTACATACTTCTGAAAAAGACGCAAGAGAAGAGGAGAATTAAAGGAGATTCTTTCTGAGCTAGGGCTTATCATCTGTGTTCACAAAGAATGGAGTGTTCTGCTCTTTATCCTTGATCCCGCAACACTGAAATGTTTCTTATAGCTCTTTAGACATCTCAAAAGCAAAGCCCATAAATATCAGTGTATGTAGGATGTCCCGCTTTTTTCCTTGGTATATTAAAAGCTCAGAAACATGTCTGACCCAGATTAGTATTTCTCAAGATTAGAATGAATAGGGTTTTAAATTCCTTTGCAACTATATCAGTCTGTTGAGATGTACTATTAAGTTTTTCTTCTCTCAGTCGTGTAATAAAGAATGTCCTTGAAAGCAATATTCCTCATTTGCAGTAATAAAAGAGGAATCGCTGTAGCACTCTGATTCTCACCTCACTCCTACTCCAAGAAAAGTGTGAAAGTGATGAGGGATTTGTTGTAGAATCTTGGGACTGCAGTCATGATAGATGAGACTGGGTGACAATGGAGAGACGTCTGCATGCTACCACGGAAACAGAGATGGAGATGCTCAAAGACTGTCTTCACCATTAGTGCCAGAATGTTGACCATGGCACAAAAGTTCTGGCCTCTGTCTGTGCACAGGATGAAGCATTTCCCAGCATGCTCTAATCAGGGGTTAACACCTGCAAACTCTTGTGCCTCTGTCTCTGACACTTTGACCTTTTGTTTTAACTCTTAGCACTGCTGTTTGCTTTGATCTGACCCATATCTTGTTATGGATTGAACTGTGTCCCCTGCCAAAATGTTTTTCAATTTGGCTACTCCATAATTCCCAGTATGATGTGGTTAGACACCGTTTCATTATCTGATGTGATTTTCCTACGTGTTGTAAATTCTACCTCTATATTAATGAGGTGGGATTATCGGCAGTTATGTTAATGAGGTAGGATTTAATTCCTATATGTTGTAAATTCTACCACTATTTAATGAGGTGGGATTATCGGTAGTTACGTTAATGAGGTAGGATTTAATCTACAGGATTAGGTTGTGTGTTAAATTAATCTCTTTAGAGGTATAAAAGAGATGAGTGAGCAGAGAAATAGAGGAATCTCATACCACTAGGAATCAAGAGCCAGGAGAATAGCATGTCTTTTGGACCCGGTGTTCCTGTCCTGAGACAGTCTTGACTGGGAAAGATTGATGGCAAGGACCCTCAGAGCCAACAGAGAAAGAAAGCCTTCCCTTGGACCTTGTACCCTGAATTCATATTTATAGCCTCCTAGACTGTGAGAGAATGAATTTCTCTTCGTTGAAACCATCCACTTGCTGCATTCTGTTACAGCAGCACTGGACAGCTGAGACCACCTGTCAGTGAATAGTCCCCTTATAACTTAGTGGAGATAATTACTCATTTAACATTTCCATGTTTGAAGAAGGATGGCAGGGAGGCCTAACCAAGGGTATTTCATCTTCTTTATTACGTTTCCTTGATAATTCATTCTTAGCACTTATGACTGGTGCTGTCTAATTTAATTTCCTAGGGTTGTTATAACAAAAAATTGTGGGTGATTTGAACAACAGAAATTTATTGTTTTGGGGGCTGGGAGTCCGAGATAGGGTGCTGGCTGGGCTGATTCCTTCTGAGGCCTTGAGGGAAAATCTGGTCCATGCCTTTTTCCTAGTTTCCGATGATTCTTGGTGTTCCCTGATGTTCAGCTGTAGAGTCACACGGTATCTTTCTTCTTTACGTCACTCTGTGTCTCTTCTCTTTGATAGGTCATCACTTGGATTAGATTAGGACTCATCCTACTCTAGTATCACTGTGTGTTAACAGAAGTGATAACATCTTCAAGGATCCTTTTTCCAAATAAGATCAAGTTCACAGGTACCAAGGGTAAGGACTTCAACATGAATTTTAAGGGGACAGTAAAATTTGTTCTAGAAGAAGAAGAAGAAGAAAAAGTCAGTTTGATTTTTTCTCCATTGTCTGTTCTTCTTTGCTAGAATTTAAGCCCTGGAAGATTGTGACTTACTCTGTTTAGTTTCTTTTTTGTAACAGCTTCAACCCCCTTCCAGATTGTTCGGCTATAACAAGTACTGAATGGATGACCAAGTAAGCAGCATTCCAGAGGAGTGATGATGGTCACTAAGTGAGGGGACCTCTGATGCAGTGCTAACATACCAAACCAACCAAATCCATTGTCATCAAGTCAATTCCAACTCATAGAGACCCTATAGGACAGAGTAGAACTGCCTCATAGAGTTTCCATGGAGCATATGGCAGATTTGAACTGCTGAGCTTTTGGTTAGCAGACACAGCACTTAACCACTGCACCACCAGTATTCCCAGTGCTTGGTCCCTGAACAACTCTAAGAAATTCTTCGGATGATGCTTTCCCAGGGTATGTCTTCTGCCTCTTCCCCATTCCTTCTTGAGATGCTGTGAAACTCCTTCCCTTGCTCAGCTTTAAACTGACCATTCTAAGCCTACCAGTGACAAAAACTGAGCTACCACAATGGATTTCCCAGAGCTCTGAGTGATCCTGCTTAATAAGGAGTGAATTGGGGAACTGTTTGGCCAGATCTGGAATCTCAAGCAAATTACAGTTCGTCCTCAGATCCCAAGGAGAACTCTGTCACGGAGCCAGGAAATTGTAGTCTCTGGCTCTCCTCTCCTGTAGGCTGGCTACTAGGGTAGGATCACTGAACACTTATATTTAAAGAGAGAGAAAAGATTTCTCCAACAGGCAATTATGAGCTCTAAATAATTGCCTTGCATTGCAATGTAAATTTGCATACAGATAAGGAAAAACTGGGGGTGGAGTATATGCAGATTTTCAGAATGTATTTGATAATTCCATTGTCATTGTAGTATTCCAATAATTTTCTCACTGGGGGTGGGGATGATTAGTCACAGTTATGGAGCCAACTTAAAAACAGAAAATAAAGGTTATGGTAAATAGATAGTTTCTGTGGGGAGGAATATAAAGGGAGCAATTCTAAAGCTCTTGTTTTAATTATTTAAGTCTTTATAAATGAATTTTAGTCTAGGAAAAGATCTATAGCAAACTCTCCAAATTTGTGAATGAAAGACACAAAACTTTTTTTTGGCTTTAGCCAAAAAAAAGCAATAAATGCAGGAAGTTAGTAAATCTGTGTACTTGGGTATAAAAATGACAACTAGAACATCTGAGAGGTTTTAGGCAACAACAAAAGCTAATATTTATTCTTTATACAACTGTTTTAAACTCTTGGTACCTACTACTTCGCTTAGTCTCACAGCCACTGTATGAGGTAGGTGCTATAATTATCCTCGCTTCGTTAAAACTGAGATGGTAAGAGGTTAATTTGCTAGAGGGTCGCACAGATGGTGACTGGTGGAGCTGGATTTAAACCTGGAGAGCCTCATTCAGAACTGTGGGCCTTATTATCGTTACCCCCAGGATCTCATCAAGTACATACCAAAAAAAACCAAACTCACGGCCATCCAGTCAGTTCTGATTCATAGTGACTCTGTAGGAAAGCAGAACTAAGTCAGACTGCCACATGGAAACCCCAAAGGGGGCCTGGGGCTTTGAACTGCTCAACTTTTGGTTAACAGCTGAACTTTTAACCACTGTGCCACCAGGGCTTTCTCAAATGCATTGAAAACCTGAAACCAAAGCCACTGCCATCAAGTAGATTCCATAAGAGGAAGGAAATAGAAACCAGGAAAGAGGTTAACGAACTTAGGAAAATTGCTTGATGAGGAATTCTTCCAGGAAGAAAAGCAAACAGAAGAAAAGACAAGACAAAAAAAGCCAACCATCAAGAGTGTCGAGAAACCAAATTAAACATTGCTTTGCTGGGTTTGTAATGAAGAGGCATTTATAGCTGCATTACTATAGGAAGTTCTGGTCAAATTAATCTAAAAAGGAGCCAATACGAGGAGACTGGCCATAAAAATGGTAAAAAAGTAAACAAACAAACAAGCCTACTCCTGTCGAGTCCATTCCGACTCGTAGCAACCTATGGGACAGAGTAGAACTGCCCTGTAGAGTTTCCAACGAGTGCCTGGCAGATTTGAACTGCCAGCCTTTCGGTTAGCAGCCATAGCACTTAACTATGACGCCACCAGGGCTACCATAAAAATGGTAGAACAGGTGGAAAGAAAGTTGGGGAGAACAACTTTATTTTTTACAGAAATTCTGAGAAAAAGCTGGGATTAATATCTGTGAAGTCATAACTGGGATAACTAAAGTTAATACAAACATTATTCATGGAATATCTGGCAAAAGCAAATTTCAGAGATGAAACTGAAACAGCACTTCCTTTATTTAGCAATTAAGCAGTGGCATAATTACCACAAGTATTAGTATGGGCAGCAGACATAATATCTCTTCCTGTGTTTAACAAATTAATAAGAAAAATTATGAACAATTCCTGAAAATAGAGATGGATTCAGCCTACAAGAGTGATGCCAGGGATGGTAGTCATGGATCTTACCTAGTCAAATGGTTCTAAGTAAAAAACAGGAAATGTACCTAGTTGGTCAATGTAGCTTTGAAGTCAGAGGGACCTATGTTCAAGTTCAGGACCCACAGTTCGCTGAGAAGTTAATCTTCCTGAGCCACAGTTTTATTGCCTGCCAACTACAGATGATTATATTTCATTGGGTAGCTGTGCCTGGCACTTAACTGGCACTCAAATCTGCTAGGTGTTGTTATATTTGCTGGCTTGATGTCTTAAAAATACTGTTCTTTCCCATTAGGCTGACAGATTTTGAGTTCCAGTCTTATTTTAGTCTGAGTTGCAGTTCTCAGGTTCAACTCTGAAATACGTTCGTATCTCCATATGCATGATGGGAAATTGCCATGACCTCCTGTATCCTGACAAAATACTTGCTTTTGTGGCATGCTCTTGTAAATCAAAGCAGCTTAAATCTTATTTCTTAAGACCCTATTCTTAATGGCTTGGCTATTCTCGATAGCTTATATATGCATAGTGATATCCTATATGTCTCATATGGATATTTGTTGATTGGTTAGTTGTTTGGTTGGATGACTCATTTATGCTTACGAGAAAGGAAAAGGACATTGTGTGTTTGCCTTCTGAAAGTGGGTTCTTTCAGTTTGTCATTTTTTATCTCCTAGATTGAGAACTGCTGGAATCCACGCACCGAACACACTGTAAGTAGCAACAACAACATCAACAACAATAATAATATGCTGTTTCACAGAAACCTTCTGCAATGGAAATGACAAGTTAAATAAAAGACAAAGCAGAATGTGTTTGTTATGACTCACTTGTCGTCTAGATCTTCCCAGTGCCTGTATCCTTTTGTTTAAATCAAATATGTCAGGTGATCTGTCCCTAAGGACAAGTATGGCACTAATGTGCCTCTTAGTGAAATAAGCTGAGCAATTGGAGCTGGCATGTTAGCCTCAGTGGTGGCAGTGGCCCAGAAAATTACAATTTAGGAAATTATTTCCTAAATTTCAACATTTCTCATTTCTGGACCATGATATTTTTCCAAATCTTAGTGTTTCCTTCTGCCTTGCGAACAGGTGACTTTTTTTAGTGAACACAGTGAGAGAACATGGAAGATTGACCCAAGACAGAAACACGAAGTAACTGTCCAGAACTTTGAAGTGATGTATTTCCATTTTCATTATATTTGTATTTGTAAAGAGAGAGAGAATTACTTCTTCAAAAGAGAGCAGCTGCCAAAACAAACTAA
Organism: Heterohyrax brucei; assembly: GCA_028571685.1. Classification (NCBI taxonomy): domain Eukaryota; kingdom Metazoa; phylum Chordata; class Mammalia; order Hyracoidea; family Procaviidae; genus Heterohyrax; species Heterohyrax brucei. The sequence continues at coordinate 163,964,900 of CM053144.1, forward strand.
CAAAAATACATCGGAAAACAAATAGTTGATTATAATCTGAGAGTCTGTTAGGTTCTTTGTTATTTTTGTAAACTGACATCCACCTTAAAGACACAGCTCTGGAAAAACATATGAAATTGAAAACACATTTATCATACCACAGGCTCACCCATCCTCCTTTTATTTTTACCTCAGCTTCAACTTTCTGGCTACAGTCACAAAAAAAAAAAAAAAAAGAATGAAAGGTCAACAGAGATCAGCGTAGTCTTGTTTAATCTTTCAGATCTTTCTAGAAGGCATTTCACCACGTCTTGGTGCTGTGTGCACATAGACACCTTTCTAGATGGCATCTAAGCACGTCTTGTGCTGTGTGCATCGACTCCTTTGAATTGTTTCTTGTGCATGCTGCCCAGCAATGTACCTGCTATGAAACTTGCTAAAAAATGCAGTCAACAGTCGTGTTTTAGATGAAAGCAAACAAACACAGAGAAGGTATTTTTTTAATCAGCCAGATAAATCACAGAGAATTTCCACTTTGAATGAAAGTACACTGTGAGAGAGAAAAGTGACTGGACCTGAGATGTCTGTATTAAATTCATGAGACTTCAGACAGCTGTATTTACATGACTATGCCTTCAGCACTACTCAATACATAACATTATTTTTTCTCTTCTCTTTATTCTTCACAAATTATCTAAGAAATTGCAAAGTTTACCTCTGCACTCTTTCCTTTGAATTCATTTTTGTCTCCGTCTAAGGCTGATTTGGAAGCATATTTGATACACTTCATATTCAACACTTGGCTGGCTCATATTCAACAACGGCAAAGAGGAAAACACAGATAAAAAGGAATCCAGGGCCTCCTCCGAGATGCTAAGTCTAGGCTTTTATAACTGATGTAGGTCCTATGTTTGTGGATGACACTTTTGGAAGTGGAGGCAAAAATTTCTGAACAGCTGTTTTTAAATTTTTTACATGTATTTAAAAAAATTAATCTGGATTGTAGAGAGGATAAAATTGTTAATGTGTACTTCAGTGGTGAAAGAAAAGTTCCAGAATGGCATCTGGGGTGCTGCCGTCAGAGAGGGTGCCTACTTTGGGATAGTATCTGGGTCTCTGCAATTTACGTTCAAATTCTAGTTTCGTTGCTCATCTTGAACAACATGGAAGAGTTGGCTGTAAGGATTATCTATCTATCCGTCTGTCTGTCTACCTATTTATTTCAAATAATCTAATTAAAGAATTCTGGATATATATTGTCTCTCCCCTAGCCCTGGTTGCCCAATGGTTAAGAGCTTGGCTGCTGACCAAGAGGTTGGCAGTTCAAATCCAACAGATGCTCCTTGAAAACCCCCGAGTTCTTCTTTGTTCTGTAAGGTTCCTATGAATCAGAATTGACTCAGCGGCAAAGGGCTTTTGGTTTGAATATAGATTAACTTCTCTCCCTCTTTTTCTTCCCCTAAAGGTTTTGTCTGTCCAAAACTAAGAACCACAGCACTTTAAAGGATTTCCTATTTTGATGGTAAAATCCTTCTTTTTCTTACAAAATAGAAGCTGTCTCTGCTGCTAACAAAATTCTCTTCTTGCCTCCTGCCCCTTCATTCCCCGTATGCCTTCCCCCGAGTGTCATGTCCCTTTTAAATTTGTTCAGGAAGAACCTGGCTTTAAGAATTCTCATGCTGAGTCATGACATACATCTTTTTTTCTGCAGTACTCAGAACAGTTTTTAATTGAGAGAGGAAGCCTGATTCTTAGCCATTATGGAACTGAGTCCCAGAAAAAAGAAGTATCAAAGAAGGTAAGAGACTTGAAGGAAAGGAAACTTTTCTGAGTAAAAAGTTCAGTCTTTCATCTAGAGCTTTGTTTAAAAGTGCTGACTCACTGGAATGCATTCAAGGTTCCGGACACAATTTTCTCATAGCAGGTTTTGTGATTAAGTTCATTGAATAAACCGTTTTGAGCCCTTTATGTGACAGCTATGCAGTTGTTGTTTGCCATTGAGTCGATTCTTATCTAAGACAATACCATGTGCAGAGGAAAATTGCTCTGTGGGGTTTTTAAAGCTGTGACCTCTTGGAAGCAGATCAGCAGGCCTGTCTTTCAAGGTGTTTCTGAATGGGTTTAAACCACTAACCTTTTGGCTAGTGGTCAAGGGCTTAACTGTTTGTGACACTCAGGGATTCCTAAAGGTAATTTAAAAAAAAAAAAAAAAAAACTGTTGCCATCCAGTTGATTCCAACGTACAGTGACCCTATAGGACAGAGTAGAACTGCCCCACAGATTTTCCAAGGAATGCCTGGTGGATTTGAACAGCTGATCTTTGGTTAGCAGCTGTTGCACTTGACCACTGTGCCACCAGGATTTCTCTAGACATGATAGCTACATGGAATTAAGTCAGATTAAATTCTATATCTCCTTGATCCATTCACCTCACCCATTAAAATCATCACTAGCCAACTCCGTCTTTTTTTTGCAAAGGACCCCTGGCAGCGCATTTGCTTTGGAGTCCCAAGCACTGGGGCAGGTGAGGGAGCCTGCAGTCCTCCGTCCTTGGGGTGATTATGCTCGTGGGTCCAAGGAAAGCTGCATTCCATTACTGAACGGCCCACACCCAGGCCACACCTTCAGAGTCACGTGAAGCTGGAGGGAGACAGAGAGAAGATTCACAGACAGGAAAAACAAACAAACAAAAAACAAAAAAGAGATCTCTGTTTTCTCCCTCCATTCCATCTCCTTCCTCACACCGACAGCGAGTGCCTTGCCATTATTTTATTTCATAAGAGAGAAGCGTGGCATGTGCCCTACTTCTCTCTTCTCCCAGGGTCGGTGAAAAGGTTCAAGACTGTTTCTTCCTGGGTGAGTTTTCTGATACCCACTCCGATACCTGCTGACTTCTACGCCACAAAGGCTGCTCCTGGGCATCTTCCTTTGTAGCTGGCTAATGCTCTATTTATATCTCAGGTGTGAGACTTTCTAGCTGGCTTCTAGGAAACCCTGGTGTCATGGTGGTTAAGTGCTACCATCTGCTAACCAAAAGGTTAGTGGTTCAAATCCACCAGGTGCTTCTTGGAAACTCTGTGGGCAGTTCTACTCTGAGTTGGAATGGTCTCGATGGCTGTGGGTTTGGTTTTTTTTGTTTTTCTCTTCATTCTAGAGAGTAGTCCTTAAAGACAACGAGCTTTGGAAGTCTTGGTAAATCCTTGGAGCCTCATATCTAGCACTTAGTAGATACATCATCATTAACTGGCTGAGTAAACAAACTGTGGGGACCTAAAAAGCTGTACTGTCAGTTGGAAAGCAGCTTCCCAAGGAACCCCAGAGGCAGAAAATATAGGTGGACAGTATATGTCCTGTGCATCTGAAAAGGGATACTCTTGTTAAAGTATGTGCTGAAGGGTAGAGGAGAGAAAATCAGAACCAGCTGGTCTCTGGTTAAACAAACTGAGAGCCTTTGAAAGGATTAACAAAGACAAGCAAGCTAGGGATCTCAGTTTTTCTGAAAATCAATTATTCTAGACCTCAGTTCAGTGTGGCCTTGTTATATCAGTATGGGGCGATCACAAATCCAGTTAAGTGTCAGTTTCTGCATGTATTTTTTTCCCTTACAGTTCTGTGGTGTAGTTGGAGCTATCAAAATGCTAGTGTGATCTATACCTGTTGTCTGTGAACTTTTAAACTGTGAGTTGAGTAAATACAAATTTATCAGCTCGCATCTTCTCTTTCTACATAGCTATAACTTATATTCATGCATTGCTCTGCTAATGCATCATGTGCATTACAAATATAAAAGATAATGAGATTAAAAATACAGCGAGATAGAAATGCTTATATGTTAATTCCTGGCTAGGAAAGAATCATTGATACTCCTTAGATATAGGGCACAACCTAATGTGGAGGCCACTGCCATAAACAAAACTCGAACTCACTACCATCAAGTCCATACCAACTCATAGTAACTCTGTAAGACAGAGTAGAGCTGCTCCATAGAGTTTCCAAGGAGCACCTGACGGATGTGAACTGCTGACTTGTTGATTAGCAGACGTAGCACTTAACCAGCCACCAGGGTCTCTGCTATAAGCAAAGCATCTCTCATGTGTGGTTGAATTGGGACAAATTTAAACTCTCATTTGACTTGTGGTGAAGAGTGATGTGAGTGTGGGCTACTCATTATGCCTCTGTCTGCCTCAGTTTACTTTCCCTGATGACAAAGCCTGGCTTATCTCACAAAAATGTGTTCATGAATGAAACTCCTGTCTCTAAGAGTGAGGTCATCTTCAATGATATGCCTTCTGAGTCGGATCCGACTTGATGGTACTTGGCTTTGGCTGGCTCTGATCTCTCTTATTTTCCAGGAAAAATATTATTTCAGTAAGTCTTGTTGATTCTTCTGTTAGGTAGGACTGTTACTGTCAACTTCATCTCTGAATTGTAAAACTTTAACAATAAGTAGAAACTTCGCAGGAATCTCTAGTCTAGTTTTTATCCAGTGCCGTGTGGAAACTGAACCGTAAAAAGACAGTAGGTCTTTTGAGGTCACAGATAATCACTACTGCCTGTAAAATCAACCTCTCCTTCTCTCTGCAAGAATCGTATTTGGTTTGCCTTCTTGTGGGTGGCCACATGCTTGAAGGGAGGATAAGCCCCCTCTTCAGCCCCAGATAGTGTATCCTGATGGGGGTAAGTTGATTACGGAGATCCATCCACCTTGCTCAGTGGTTTGGTTTAAACACAGACACGTGACATGGTCTGACTGGGCTTTAGTTCTTACAAAGGAACACGGCAGTTAGACAGTCCCTCCGTATCTCTGGATTATGACATCTATACTGCAGCAGCCAAGGAGAGAGTTAGCTTACAAGGACAAACCTGTCCGTGATACATGTCAGAGTAGAAAGATGGCAATAACCTGGGCTCTTGGTGAAATCATGGAGCTGTCAACCCCGTCACCTGGAACTTACATAACTCCAGGCTTTCTGCTATGTAAGTAATAAGTGTCCTTATTGTTTAATATGGTTTAGTTGAATTTCCTGTTATTTGTAGCCAAACCCTCCTACCTGATACACTTAACAAAAGTGGTGGTAGAGAGAACGGCAGAACTAGAACAAGGATCTAGAACTTTAAAATAGCAAATGCTGTTCTGCTTTGCTCTTACTCACAAATAATGGCTTAAACGAATTTTGCAGTGAGGGCAGTATGTGCTCTTCAATTCGGGAACTTTAGTCCCTGTGTATTCAAAGGCTCTGAAAAATAAAAGTATTTGATTGTAAGAATGTTCCTCTTCACTTCTGTTGAGTATTCTACTCAACTGGTGACATCTTGGCAGGCTTCTTCTGGGACTACATGTGAGGCCTGACAATTAAGTCCAAGAACATGGTTGTACCACATACCTCATTGCTGAATATCCCTACAGTCACCGCCAAAGTCCTCCCCTTGGGAAGCTATGTTCCAACGCCAGTGCCTGGCCCACCCTTCAAAGCAATTTTAGAACCCTTTCTGGAATGGCCATTGTGCACGATGGCACAGTGTCAAGTTCACGAACTTAATTGTATAGTTCTCTGTGAGGGACTTTTTAGCCAGTAAACAGGTAACTGCGTTGGAACACCCTCCGTACTCATCTGATCTGGGACCCAATGACTTTTTTTCTTTACCCAAAGATAAAGGAAATATTGAAAGGAAGATATTTTGGTGACATTTGGGATGTGAAAGATAATATGATGACAGCTGTTTTGGCCCTTCTAGAGAGAGTTCCAAAATTGCTTTGAAGGTTGGACCAGGCACTGGTGTCAGTACAGAGCTCCCCAAGGGGAGGACTTGGAGAGTGACTGTAGTGATTTTCAGAAATGAGGTATGTAGCACTTTTTCTTAATTGGCAGTCCTTGTATTTATTAAGCTTCTCATGCAGAAATATCTGGTTACACCATAAACTTCATTTATTGGCAAATACAATTTGCCTGCAGAGGCCTGAGCCAAAATAGTTCCTCAATGAATTCGTGGCAGACTGTCTAAATGTGGAACCAAGGTATCTCTGTGTGTGTAAACCAAAGCTCTGTCCACCACTGACTGGCTGCCTTTGCTGCTGCTGATTAGCTGGGACTTTTAGAAATAACCTAGGAGCTTACAAAGGTAATGAGTGGTTTCAAATCACCCACAGACACCCATAGTAAATGGAAAATCTTTCGTCAACATCTTTAATGGGTTCAGTTGGTAAATTATTAACAGAATATATGTGGAGTCCTCAGCATTTCAAACGCATTTACTTTGGGAACAAGAACGTTGGAGAACAATCTCTCTTGCCAACTCCCAAGTTACAGATGCCCACTGTCCTGCCCTCCCCCGCACTCCCAGACTGTGTCATGAGCTTTCCTCCCCTCGCAGAAGGGCGCTGCTCCCCACGCTGCTGAGGTCTTTCAGTTTCTGGAGCACAGAAATCCATCATGTGGATACTTTTGTTCCATTCGACGACTCCTCTCCTGGTGTGTGGGGGAAAGATCATGATTCAAAAACAATAAACAAACAAAACTCTGCATGCTAATAAAGGCTTTGCTGCTTGCTAACTCACTGACCTTTGGTAAGTCACTCAACTGCTGTCAGCCTCAATTTCTTCACCTGTAAATCGGGGGTAGTCATGCTATTCTTGCTCCCTGCGTCCCAGAGTGTCCTCAGGAGCACGTTACAAACTCCCCGTGGAGGAGCTAGGTGAACCTTATGATTTTCAAGTGCTAGTTTTTCTGGAAGTGTTTGTATTGACATTTTTTTTTTTCTTCACAGGAGGCTGACGCATCCACTCCAACGTTCTGCTTTTGACTGACTCAGCAGGCAGGAAGAACAAGTTCACATGCCACTGAGTGGAATGAGCCATATGACCCATTTGCTGGAAAATACATAGCTTGTTGTTGTGTCCATGCTAACAAACACGGAGAAGTGGATCCTGTTTTCATTTTTCACAGCAACATTTCCTGGCCTAAACCTGGCATCCTGGGGGATTGACCACACCTCGGGGCTCTCAAGACAGAAAGAGAAAGGTTCAGAGGACAAGAAGGGTGAGGAGGGGAGATAGTTACCCTTTATCAAGATATGTTTTTTTCTTTTCTAAAAGGAATTGGCTATTATGTTATTATAGTTACATCTGTGGGGAAGAGACACTGTCTTGAATCAGGCAGCAGTAAAGAATATTGTGTATTATTGTCATAAACTCCATCATCCTGGACGAAATATGTAACTTCCCTGAGCTACATTTTACTCATGAACTACAAGGGCTTGAGAATGGGACCTACCTCACAGGACTTCTGTGAGTGTTAAAAAAAAATAGCACACACTGTAACTAACACACGATGATGGTGATGATGCTGTGTGTGTGTTTGTACATGTGTGCCTGCATGTGTTAATGTGTGTTAATATTACTCAATTTCTGATCCACTGAGGAGCCACGCCTTCAGCTGATGACTTATGGATCGCATGCTACAAGGCAGTGAACTTTAAAGGCGCTTAAAAACTTGACAAAAAATGAGGAAAACCAGGCAAAATACAGAAGGAAAGTGAGTTAAGATGGTAAAAACAGACTAGCATTTGGCCATAGAGGCTGAGAAGAGTGAGAATTTCTTGAGATCTGAAAGTTTTGTAGGACATGGAGTTCACAAGCAGGGTTGTGGAGGACACCAGTATTCTGAACCAAGGAACAAATTCTTAGTGTAGAAACAAAAGCCAAGGCCTTTTGAGAAAGTAGCGAGAGGTTCAGATGGGGTAGCATTGCCGTGGTTGTAGGTATATAATGGGAACTGGCCGGATAGCAAGGTGGGGCCAGAAGAGGTGAACTTAGGCAAACTCTCCACTGATGCAGCCACTAGCTCCTAGTTGTCACTCACTTATTTTTGCTTCTTAAGTGGGCAGCTGCAGTGCACAGTGCTTGGGGACACCCTATGAACATGTGATATGCAGTGTGGCCCATCCTTTCGCTTTGTAGAGCATTGACCAATGTTCAACAACATCTAGCGAGTGATTTTAGCATGCTAGGCATCAAGGAGTTCCTAGGTGGTACAAACAGTATGTTCAGCTACAGGTTTTAGTCCACAGAGTGCCTCAGAAGAAAGCCTGGGAGATCTACTTCTGAAAAATCAGCACTTGAGAACTCTGCAGAGCAGGAAAGCACAGTTCTACTCTGACACAAATGGGACTGCCATGAGTCATGAGTCATAGTTGACTCAACAGCAGCTGGTTTATGGGTAGGCATCAAGGGAAGTTATGAACAAAGTACAGAGAATAGGAGGTAACTGCTCAGAAGATCATCCTGATTATGGCCATAGGATAGTATACCATCTCAGTTATCTAGTGCTGCTGTAACAGAAATTCCAGAAGTGGGTGACTTTAACAAGCAGAAATATTGTCTCTTACAGGTCAGGAGCCTGTGAGTCCGGCATCAGGGTACTAGCTCAAGGAGGAGTCTTTCTATCCGCTGTGGTGAAGACACATTTTCAATCTTCTCCTTGGTTTTGAAGTTTCTCAGCACAAGAACCCTGAGTCCAAAGGGCTCACTCCACTCCCAACTCTCCTTTCTTGGTGGCACGACGTCCTCTTCTCTTTTGTTTTATCTCTTATTGTAAGATATAAAAGGTGATGCCGGCCACACCCTTGGGAAATTCCTCTTCTGTTGGATCAGGATTGTGACCTGAGCAAGGATGCTGCATCCTGCCCTCGTCTTTTTTTTTAACATAAATTAATCTTGTTTCATTAACCACAGGCAGAGATGAGAATTCACAACTCATAGAACAATTACATCAGGTCTCAAAATGAGGGACAACTATGTTATACTGGAAATCGTGGCTTAGCCAGAATGACATCTGTGCGTGTGAGTGCATGCGTGTGCGTGCATGCACGCATACTTTTGATTTTTATTGTGCTTTAGATAAAAGTTTATAGCTCAAGTCAGTTTCTCATTAAAAAATTTATATGCATTTATTTGTCACACTGATTGCAATTCCTCCAATGCCACAGCATTTTCCTGTTGACATCATGGGTTCCACTAGTTGACCTGTATTTTGGGGGAACAATTCAATCCATGACAAACACACATGTAGAGAAAATATATCTTCATAGAATAGGATAGCAGCATATTTTAAAAGAGAACATCTTTCTTAAACAACAGCAGAGCAGAAATAGAAAACTGTCACTGTCACACTCCCTGTTGTTGACCAGGGGTGGGGTTGTCGTGAGGCTGGTGTGTGTGTGCACCCAGCGTTTGGAAAACCTGAAAGCATGAGTTGACTGTGCTTTGCCTGGTGCTCAGAGGCCCACTCAGCGCTGGGGGAGCAAGCTGCATGCCACAATATTTCCTGTTTGCTTGTCAGGTCACCCATCATGTTTTGATCTTGCTCCATCAAAGCAGTGATGATGTGTTCGGTGACTTTTTATTTTTTTTAAACCTTCTTGCTCATCTTTTTTATTCATGGCTTAAATGGTACAAGTTTAGCACTTTCTGCCCTTGGTTCCTGGTGGTTTTTCTTCCTCCTGCAAAATATTCATTACCTTCCCTGGGAGGACCCCTGGATGCTCTCTGCTTTGGGTTGGGTCACACGAGACCCTGACTGGTGAGTCAGTAATAACTGCAATTTAGATTTCGGGTGAGAGATAATACAAATGTGAACACCGAGTGAAAACTGTGTCTCTCTTGAAAAATGAGGCTAAATCTTAGCTCTGTGAAGGTCTTCTGTGTTCATAAATACAAATGATCGATACAGAGACCCAGCTGTGTCCCATCACAGAAGTGTCAAGAGTGGAGGAAGGTGCCAAGGAAAGGAAGATTGGGCTTGCTAGCTGGGAGCTCCTACTAGCTTGAGCTCCTTGGGACAGGAACTGCGTCTTTTTTGTTTTTCTGGCCTAGCACAGGGTTGGACCCTCCAATGGCTCAGCTAGTGCTTTGTGTCTAGGCATGAACGAAGGAGCTCCCAGATGGCTTCCTTGATAGGAAGTTGCTCCAAGCAGTGCCACAATCTTCTGAGACTTAATTTCCAGATGAACGGAGAATCACTGCGGCTCTGTATAGTCCTCAGGCTGATGTCAAATCTTGGTTATTTAATATCTCCTTTGGAAACCTTGGTGACATTTGTGGTTAAGTGCTATGACTGCTAACCAAACATTCAGCAGTTTGAATTCGCTAGGTCCTCCCTGGAAACTCTACGGGGCAGTTCTACTTCATCTTATGGGTCACTGTGAGTCAGAATTGGCTCAACAGCAATAGGTTTGGCTTTGCTTTGCTGGAATAAAAACCACTGTTTGAGGTTTGAGCCCCTAAATTAACTACATAACTTTTGCTCGAGAAGTACTACTGGTAGTTGTAGAATTGTGTGTTTTTCTTTTTTTTTCTTAAACTCCGTTCTAGAGTTTTTTTCTCACACCCCTTTCTATGAATGTAAAGATTTAATTTTAAATAGCTTTAGAATATTACTGTTTAAATTTTGTATTTAAATTATAGCATTTCATGTGTGAGAGAATCATACCAGTTTACTTTCTAAATAAAATATGCATGATTTCTAGCAGGAGTAAATAGAACAGTACTACCTAGAAGACAAGCCACATTGTAAATTTGTCATAATAATGTTTTTGACTTTATTGTTTGTTTCAAGGAAAAAGAAAAAAAAGAAAGATCTATTTGTCTTACTATCTAAGTAAGACTGGGTGGGGAAAGCAGACACTTTTCTTACCAAAAATGGAATTGTATTTTTTGCTGTCTAATGTTTTGTGTTATTTTTCTCTCCCTCCTCTTTCCTTCCAAGCCAAAGAACAGAACAAAACAAAACAGAAGCTCTAAAAAGAAAACACCTGCAACGATAGCAGCAACAACCAAAACAGCAAGCGAGGGCATTTGGTTGGCATGGTACAAACATGAGGTCAGCTAATGAAAATTTGGAATTTCATGTGGCTTATATAATTCAAGGACGGAGACGTTTTATGTGATGCCACCGAAGGAAAAGTGGAGGAGAGAAAAGAAAAGAGAAGAGGAGAAAATGAAAAAAAAAAAAAAAAAAAGAAGCTATGGGTCTGGGTCAGTATTTCTTAGCAGGGATGCTATTGGCATTTAGAGTAAGGTGGTTAATCATGTTTTATAAATAAATCAGAGAATTCAGACAGGGAGTTAAAAATGAATTGGATTCCTCTTTATTAATGGTATTTTTATTTCCACTTCTACAAATCCTAAAGTTTTAAACATCTTAGAAACTTTTTTGAAAGAGGATTTTCCTGTCACAGTTTATAAATGTCTCCAAGTGTGGGCGTTCGGCAAACCATTCCAAATTTACCCTCGGTGCAGTGCTCTTTAATTTTGACAGTTGTTCTGGTTCTCCATTTGACTTCGGCATGAAAATGCACAGCTCACTGCACTCGTCTGTCTTTACGCTCACTGTCTCTAGGAGAACCAATTGACTCTCATGGCTTCAGTTGCTGTCAATCCCCTGGTTTTTACATCCAGCACTGGTATTTCCACTCTTCTTTAATCCTTTTCCTCAGCTGGGGTGGGAAGTCTGCATTGGCTTTGGCTTTGTCATATAATAAAAATATGGTGAAAAGTTGAACTCATTTATGTCTCTCTACCTCCCTGGTATAGTGGTTAAGTGCTACGGCTGCTAACTAAGGGTCAGTAGTTGAAGTCCACCAGGCACTCTTTGGAAACTCTATGGAGCAGTCTACTGTGCCCTCTGTGGTCACTGTGAGTTGGAATTAACTTGATGGAAGTGTGATGTCTTTTGTTGTTGTTGTTTGACCTTCCTTAATATCAGTGACATCTTCATTTACTGAGTTTCTAAATTCACAAATATTTTGCTGCGATGGCTAAGTAAAGGATCAGTGGTTTAAGTCCTCCAACTATTCCTTGGAAAACCTGTGGGGCCTTTCTAGCCTGTCCTGTAGGGTTGCTATGAGTCAGAATCACCTTGATGACAGTGGGTTTGGTTGATTTGTTTGTTTTATTATGTGAAGTTCTGGTGGTGCCAAACTCATTGCCACTGAGTCAACGCCAATTCATAGTGACTCTATAGGATAGAGTAGCACTGCTTCATAGGGTTTCAAAACTGGAATATCTTTATGGAAGCAGATTGCCATGTATATCTACCATGGAATGCGTTCTAACTACCAACCTTCCAGTTAGTAGCTGAATGCTTTACCACTGGAGCACCAGTGCTGCATTTAGTGGTGCAATGGGGACCAAATAGGAAGAATTCTGGACCTCATGGAGCTTTACATCTAGGGGTAGAAAAGTATTAGCAAAACAATCACACAAAGATATAAAGACTAGTAGAGATAATCACCACAGGAACAAAGACTATAGATTCCTACAAATGTGTATCATAAAGATTCAGTCGAGTCAAGAAAGACTTTCTGGACTTTGTGTTTCTTTTAACTCTCTTACCCACTGAATCAAGAAACATTGGCGACATACTGGTTGGGCGCTACATCTGCTAACCAAAAGATTGGCAGTCCAAATCTGCCAGACACTCCTTGGAAATTCTATGGGGCAGTTCCACTCTACCTTTTAAGGGTCACTATGAGTCACAATTAAGTTGACTGCACTGGGTTTGAGTTTAGTTTTGGTATCCATTGAATCACTAAGAACTCATGTCAGCACCCTGTTTCTACAGCTGCAGCTCTCTTGCGGACCTTCTATTTCTGGTGGTCAAATTACTCCAGTTGAATTGTTGGTGGAATGACTCTGTTGCAGGCCATCAGCATATGGCTACCATATTCATATTTTTAAATGTTCATTTTTCGTCACATCATTCCCAACTTTCAGTGGTTCCCTGGAGTCCGTTGAATCAACTTCAGCCAGACTACTTTGTCAAAATGTTTTCACTGTGCTAATCCAAAACATTTCTATCACCACCTCATCATACTGCGTTATTCATGCTGTTCTCCACACCCGGAAACCAGTCCTCTCTTTTCTTCTATGCCCTGTACCTTCTATATTTCAGTGACTTTCAAACTGTGCTCTGCAGAACTCTAGGGCTTCCCCTGGAGAATGGGCAAAGACAAGAGAAGAACAAGGGAAGTGGAAGGGACATAAGCGGCCTCAGTTCTTATTCTCCACTATGGATTTTTTGTGTAATATTCCATTTAAGGAAAGAGATCTAAGGTTAAAAATTTTCTTGAGAGATCTATGCATCATTAAAATTTCCAATTAAAAATCACCTCTCTGCAGCTATTATTTTTACTAACCACTTTCCCTCGTGTACTGACTTTTTTTCCTTCACCTTCGGCCTATAGGGGAAACCCGGGTGGCACAGTGGGTAAACACTTCAGGTGCTAACCAAGTGATCAGCAGTTCAAATCCATGAGGTGCTTCCGTGGAAACCCTATGGGGCAGTTCTACTCTGTTCTATAATGTTGATGTGAGTTACAATCAATTTGATAGCAGTGGGTTTTTCAGTCTATAGAGTGAAGTGTCACATAACCTTCTCATCTATTGTCTTGTATTCTTAATAAAAACTATCTCCTTCAGCCCCATTTTTTACTTTGCCTTTGAATAAATGAATAAATAGTTAGATAAATACATGAATTTTGAGCGGTAAAATAGAAATGATCAGTATATCAAAAGTGTGATTTGGTTTGGGTTCTCCTACTCTACTAAGTCAAGTCCATGCATCAAGCCAAAAAGTAAGAGAAAATAGTGGTAAGAAGTGATCAGAATATTCCCTATGAAGCTTTATTTGCTAAGTTGACCTCCCACTGTGCTCTGTTCCATCTGCTCCTCACAGTGCTGACGTGCTTCTGTTCTTCATGCGTGACATGGAGTTTCAAGTTTGGTATCTCCTGGCCCTTAGGCCACAGTGAAAATCTCTTTCATGATCAAGGTCTACTTTATTACACTAGAGTCATGTGTGTTTAACTGGCCCACAAATATTGTTAGCACTTATCATTCAGGTCTGTTCCTGAGCTATCACAGGATACTGATTTATCTCAAATTCCCAACTGGGAGCAAATGACAATGAACACAAGTCCCTGCCGTGGTTCCTCCACTGAGCCCAACAAACCACATCTGATAAGCTATGCAATTTGCTACAGCAATTTGTGCCAAAAATAAAGACACACTTCTGCAGAGTCGTACATTTCTAAGAAAAAACCATCTCCGCCCTATGCTAATCCAGTTCCTTTGCTTTCTGTTTTGAACTTGATAATCATAGATGGAAAATACCAGGCTGTATTGTACTCAGTCAAACACCATTGATGTCCCTTGGCCAAATGGCCAAGTCCATCCTCCACTAGTGATTCCAAAGCCTTTCTCCCTGTCACACTAAAAACCTGAAGGGTGAGCAAAAGCAACAGCAGCAGTCTGCTTTACAGCACCCCAGTAACATGATGTCTCTAACAGCACAGCAGATTCTTGGCTGATGGCCCTGGTTAAAGCAAGAGACACAGAATCTTCGAAGTCATCAATTTTAATGAGCGCTGCAACTATTCCAGTAAACTAGATCCCTTTATTTTTGTTTGCTTGACAAAGAAACTTGATACATATGAGATTTGTTTTTTTTTTTTTAGTTCAGCACCAGGATCAAAACTCTTTTTCACCACCACTGTTAGGCCCCCAATGGTGATAAAAATTCCTGTGCACCCTTGCAGAGGGAAGAATAAAGGCTGTGTAGTATACCTTTGGCTAAAGGGAAAAAACCAAACCAGAGCTAAACAGATAGAAACTTTTAGAAGATTCAGACTTTTTTTGGCTCTGAGTTTAAACATGAATTGTTAGTTTCCTTTCAGTGTTGGAGTTCGCCAAGGTATCTCGTAAGTTTGGATGGTTTTGTGGAAGCTACAACAGAATTAAGAGAGTTCATCTGCATTTTGAAAAGCAAGGGATGCTCAATTGTGTGTGTGTGTGTGTGTGTAAGGGAGAGAGACCGACAGAGTCAGAAGCAGATGAAAATTCAACGAACTTATTTATAACTTAATAAATTGAATTTTGGGAGGGAATATTTTTGAATTTTCTGGAAAGGTCATTTAGAGGAATCAGTAATTCTCAGATTATGGTGAGGTAAACTGTCAGGTAGGCTACTTGAGATGCTTGTGCACCAGAGAAAACAACAACCCAGCCTTTGCTTCTCGTCTTTTTCATCTCCGTGCAAACCCTGGGAGCTCTTATCCCAGATCTGAAGGCAACAGGCAGGCATTTGTTTTAACTCCTTAAGTAAACTTCAGCTCTGGAGTCATTCAAGTTGAAAGTTATTGTGCAATCACTAGATTACCCTCCTCATTAGGAAGGGATTCACAGCGTGGGGCAAGCTGTGCCATCTCTTATGAATTTTTCAATCAAAAGAAATGCTTCCTCTTTTCTTTTTTTCTTTCTGTTAAAAATAATGCCTTTAAATGGGGTGGGGAGGGGGAATCTAACCTAGAAAAAAGTATGCAAATGACAAGGTAGTGACAGGGCATCTATCAAAGTGGTTCTGGAAATTCCAATTTTTAAAGGGTTATAAAAATATCGTTATTAATTGAGTAGGTTTTCAGTGCCAAGATACCTCAGTGCTGCTAAATTAGAGGTGCGTGCAAAAGAGGAGGCCCCAGAAAGGCTTAAGGGGGTCCCCTCCCTCCTTGTGTCTTCACTGATTTGTAAGTACAATGTGAACACACTCAAATGGGTAATTTTCATTTTGAATTAGTTTGGCCTCTGTCATGGACAGCCTTCTATCCTTTCTTACCTGTGAGTGTCTAATTCATCTTCATCAAGTCCCCAGCAGGAAGATTCAGATCTTATTACTTTGTTTTACAGTTTTATTGTTTACAGGAAATGGAGGGGGGGAAGGGAAGGAAGGGGGAGAGAGAGAGAATGAGATAGAGGGGAATCTACCCTAGCTTTCTGTAAAACTACCCAGTGAAAGAAGATACACTGTTACACTTCTAATTGGGGACTTAGATGTGCTAGAAACTTCTGGATTGTGGCAGTTGTAGTAGTTGAGATAGGTATTTGCCCCTCTCCTCAGATTCCTGAGGTGTATTAGCTCTTGATCTGAGTAAATAGGATATCTTTTATCTGATGTCTCTATTAACTTACGTGTTCTCTCCATCTTACAGATGGAAAAACTAAGGCTAGGGAAAAGTGTACAGGATCAGCAAAATCGTATTAGATTTCAATGTGATCAACAGCTACTATGAAAGTCTCGTATTGCAGTCACTGCCAAGACTAAAAAAAATGGCAAGTGTGATTTTTAAAGTTGGAACTAAAGTACACTTGAAAAAAATCACAAAAATATTGTACTGCTTAAGGCAAGGTCCAAGGCACAAGATGGAGAACTTCTTCAAGGACACAGAGAAACAAACAAAAAAACAAGCAAAGCACAACAAAACCAGTCATTTAGTGAGCAAAACTCTTCTTCTTTCCACCCCTTGAAACTCCTTGACTCTTTCAACCCTCTGCTTTAACAGCTGGCACTGCTGTGTTCTTTCTGAAGACTCATTCGTCCTTGCCACCCTTTGGGAAGATACCAGCTTGTCCTTTCAGTAGCACACTAAAAATGGAAAAAGGCAGGGTGTAAGCAACTGTCAACCAAGAAACTTTTTTGTTTGTTTTAAAGAAAGAAAACTAGTCCATCAGGTGAAGAAATTTTGTTTAATTTACAGACTGTCAGTCTCTGTAACCACACTTCTCTCTCTTTCTTTGCTGAAGCCCGCATTTTCACCAAGGGCAGATAATCGCTGGCACTGTCCTCACTGGCTCGGCTTAGCTTTCAGTCCCTTGGGGACCTGCTGACCCCATAAACTTTTAGCTCCTAAATTTAGTGCTGGCTCACCCAGGAAAAAAAGACAGCAAATTGAACAATAAAATTCAAGCTCTAGCTTCCGTTGTAACTCAAGAGCAGAAAATATTTTTAATAGCCAAGAGAGTCCATAAAGTGCCATTAATCACCCAAAATGTATTTTTTTCCCACTGGGGTCTCCGAACCAGCACCACGTCACTACTCGACTCCTTTGTTGCTCAGGATTTGAAAAGCTTTTTGAAGGTGACTATGTGAGTCTTCAACTAGAGCCCAGAGTTTTGGAAGTGTCCTCAAAATAGTTGTAAATGCCGAAAGAGAGAAGGCAACATGTTTTTCTTTCTTTCTTTTCTCTCGCCTTCATCCTGCTCGTGTCTGTCCCTCGCCTTTGTGACCCGTTTGCTGGGTCAGCCTTTCTTTGCATGATCAGTTTGCTGTGATCTATGGAATACTCCCACCTCAGGAATTTGAAGCCTGTGTTAAGTCATCTTATTTTGTTAGCTTCAGGCTACAGAGTTCTGTTTAGAGAAAGCCCTGGAGGCTTATGTTATAGTTATAAATTTTTGTTCTTGGATGTACGTGGATGAATTAGAGCATTCTAGTAGAGAACTCTGAAGCCACTCGGCCAGGAACACTTTACCGTGCAACTCTAAAGCATTAAGAATTATTTGGGTGTTCACAGTAAGTTGACAGGATGTTTGCCTTCTTTCCCTCATGTTCTTGCACAGTTTTTTTTTTCTTTTTTTTAAAAATGATAATCCAAAGAGCATTATAAATTCATTGTTGTTAGTTCATGGAATAAAAAGAATAATTGATTTGGGGACCTAAGTAAATATTTATCCTAACAAATTGACATTCCTAATTTTATGTGCAAGAGACCTGCATTTTCCTTCCTGCCCAGCAATCAGTTTAAAAGCTTGGATTGAGCCATAGGAGCTCCAGGTTGATTCAGTCTTAAAACCAATTCTCTGGATTTGGGAGGCATAACTTCTTTGGATAGCTTGGCTAGTGTTAAGTGAGAATATTTAGGATACGAGTAAGAATTAAAAACAGTTCATTCTTTTTCTGTGTTTGTAATCAACAAATTTAATAGTGCTGTTATTAGATTGTTAAGTGCTGTCAAATTAGTTCCGACTCATAGCAACCCGGTGTACAGCGGAGCAAAACACTGTCAGATCCTGCACCATCCTCCCGATCATTGCTATGTTTGAGCCCAAATGTTGCGGCCACTGGGGTCATTTCATTTCATTGAAGATTTTTTTTTTTGCTAACCTACTTCTTTACCAAGGATGATAGCCTTCTCCAGAGATGAGTCTTCCTATTAGGATGTCCAAAGCATACAAGACAGTCTCACCATTCTCATTTCTAAGAAGCACTCCAGCTGTACCTTCTCTAAGACAGACTTGTTCGTTCTTCTGGCACTCTATAGTATATTCAATATTCTTTGCCAACACTATAATTCAAAAGCACCACTGTTCCTTCAGTCTTCCTTATTCTTTGTCAGATTTCACATGCAAATGAGACGATTGAAAACACCAGGGCTTGGGTCAGGCACACCTTGATCCTCATGGTGACATCTTTAACTTTTGGCAGTTTAAATAAGTCTTTCGCTGCAGATTTGCCAGTGCAATATGTCTTTCGATGTCTTGGCTCATGATCTCATGGTTGTTGATTGAGGACCCAAGTAAAATAATCCTTTGCAATTTCAATCTTTTCTCTGTTTATCATGATGTTGCTTATTGGCCCAGTGCTGAGGATTTTTGCTTTCTTTATGTTGAGGTGTTACCCTTACTGAAGGCTGTGGCCTTTGGTCTTCATCAGTAAGTGCTTAAGGTTGTCTTCACTTTCAGCAAGTGAGGTTAGGTCTCCTGCATATTGTAGCTTGTCAACGAGTTTTCTTCCAATCTTAATGCTGAATTTTTCTTCATATAGTCCAGCTTCTTGGGTTATTTGCCCATTATACAGATTGAATACGTAAGGTGAATGGCCACAAGCCAGACACATACATTTCCCGATTTTAAACCACGCAGTATCTCCTTTTCTGTTCAGACAACTGCTTCATGATCTATGTACAGGTTCTTCACGAGCACAATTAAGCATTCTGCACTGCCCATTCTTTGCTATGTTGTCCAGAGTTCATTATGATCCACACAGCTGAATGACTTTTCACAGGCCATAAAACACAGGTAAACGTCTTTCTGGTACTTTCTGTTTTCAGCTGAGATCCATCTGACGTCAACCGTGGTAACTTATCCCTTGTTCCTCATCCTGTTCTGAATTTGTGGCAGAAATTCTGGCAGTACATCCTGTTGATGTACTGCTGCAACCATTTTTGAATGATCTTCCGGAAAATTTTACTTTTGTGTGATATTAATGATACTGTTTGATATTTTCCACACTCTGTTGGATCACCTTTCTTTAGAATAGGTGCAAATATGGATCTCTTCCAATCAGTTGGCCAGGTGGCTGCATTCCAAGCTTCTTGGCATAGATGTTTAAGTGCTTCCAGCATTACATCTGTTTGTTGAAACATCTCAATTGGTATTTTGTCAGTTTCTGGATCCTGTCACTGGCAGCCTTCTACCTGAGTACAGAATGCCACACGTTTCCTCTTCACTTTGCCATTCCACCATAGTAGACCATATGGTTGTCTGATTCAAAATGCCCAGTTCCAGCCCACTTCACCTCATTGGTGCCTAGGGTATCTGTCTTGAAACACTTAATTCCGTTTTTGAACACTTCCAGCTTTCCGAATGATTTGTATATTCAGGGCTCCAGTTTTTGGCTGTTTGCAGCTGTTTCTCCTCACTTTGAGTTGAGCCACAGGAAGGTCCTGAAAGCTTAACTCCACCCGCATCGTTAACACTGACTTCACTAGAGGAGGCGGTTCTTCTCTGGTCATATTTTGAATGTCTTCCAGCCTGTGGAGCTCATCTTTTGTCATTGTATCAGACAATATTTGCTGCTATTTCTGAGATTTTCATTCTGCATTTTTTTCAGGAGTAGAACGCCAGATCTTTCTTCCCAGTTTGACTCAGTGTGGGAGCTCCTCTGAGAATTCTCCACCACGGGTGACGCTGCTGGCCTTTGAGATACTAAGTGGCATAGCTTCCAGCATCATAGCAACATGCGAACTACCCTAATACAATAAACTGCAAGATGAAGGGTGGCTTTACAGTGGAAAACATTGTAATTTTATATGCTCTACTCAATGAGAGAATTAACAGGGGCAGTGAGCTGCATTTTTTGGAAAAGTCTTCTATATGCCGACACAATGTCTATTCTCCCCCGAGCCCTGTAGGATGGGTATCATTATTCCCATTTCACAGATGAAGAAACAGAAGCTAAAAGGATTAGGAAACCTAGCCAACATCCAAAACATAATAACTAGCTTTCCTTAGAAGACCCAGAAGTTCCTGGGTGGTGCGAATGATTAATCGGAAGGTTGAGACACTATCCAAAGACACTCAGAAGAAAGGGCTGGTGTTCTACTTCCAAAAGGCAGTCAGTGAAAGCCCTGTGGAGCACAGTTTCACTCTGGCACACATAGGATTGTCGTGAGTCAGAGATGGCTAGTCAGCAAATGGTTTTGCTTCCTCTTCAATGCTTTTGTTTCTTATTATGGACATTTGTCAGGCATCTGGGACCTTCACAGTCTCTCTACTTTCCTTCCTTCATAATCTGTTGTAGTAAATTATCACTTGAGATGATCTAATCAAACTCTTTATCATTTGCAGTAGTGACTTGAATGGTGGAATTTCAGGAATCAAGTTTGGGGAGTCAGGATGAAATATCAGAGCAGCAGAGAACTCTTAACATGTTATGTTTAGAGTATAGGTGACTACGCATTCATGTGCCAGGCTGATCCTGCATAGAGGTGGCTAATGTGTATTACCGAAGGGTGCTTTAACCGAGTGTGCCTCTGAAAAGTCAGCCTCTGAAAAGAATTCCCTGACTGGCACTTTATTTGTGTGTCATCTTCTGGGTTACTCTAGGAGAACTCTGACATTTAGATTGACGCTGATAGGGAGTTCAAGCCAAGCCAAGTGCCGTTTAGTGGGATCCGACTCATGGGAGTGCAGAGGAAGCATTTTCTTCCTGAGGCTGGATTCTTAGCCTCTTTAGAAGAAGGCCAAGTTTATTCTTCTTGGCCAAGGATGTTTCCTAGGGAAAGAGCGATTGTGAAGATTGACACCCTAGGAAAAGCAGCACATTGTTTTAAAAAAAAGTAGTCCATTGGTTGACTCTAATGCCTGAAGTCTTCTTAAAACTGCTTTAATGGCTATGTTCAACGGGAAGCTTGTTTTTTGTTTTGAAGATCAAACTTTGGTGAAATTGATTTTAGAATTGAGGAAGTACCCTGAAATGTTAGTAATCTATCTATCTCTTTACTTACAGAGTGAAGACCTGGTGGAGAATTTAGCAGCTAATCAAAAGGCTGGCAATTCGAATCCACCAGCTGCTCCTTGGAAAGCTTATGAGGCAGTTGTATTCTGTCGTATTCAGTGGCTGTGAGTCAGAATTGACTCAAAAGCAACAGACTTGCTTAGAGTAGGTATGGACCTAGGGCAGAAGGCCATTGCCAGTTTTTAATATAACCTATGATGCAGAAAAACATCTTCAAGGAAGAAGGTAGGTTTCCTCCATGCCTGGCTCAAAAACACGACTAGTTTATTCAGAGTCAGATGTTGAAAGCAAAAGAACTCTTGTAACTGTGGCAGAGTAGGTAGATAATACGTTTCTTTGTGCTTGAGGGGACGGCCAGTGATACTGTGGTTATTGCAATTAGTCTATATCCTAAGAAGGAAACCCTGGTGGCGTAGTGGTTAAGTGCTATGGTTGGTAACCAAAAGGTCAGCAGTTCAAATCCTCCAGGTGCTCCTTGGAAATTTTATGGGGGCAATTCTAGTCTGTTTATAGGGTTACTATGAATCAGAATCTACTCAAAGACAGTAGGTTAGGGTTGTGAGTTGTCTCCTAAAGGAGAAGGCAAGAGGGCTTGAATATTTATTATGTTTTAAAATCAAGATGCTAAATATGTCAGTTCAAAGGGGCAGTTGGAAATCTCATATTGCTGAATTCTGTTCACTGCTAGACTTTAACAGCAAGTTGTAAGAACAGATGTGACAAACTGTTTCTCAGTATTGTGTTTATTTTTTTATTTTTGATGGACCTTCCAAACTCAAGCTGAAAATGAGCAAATTCTGTATCAGTGTATATCACTTACCTCCAGTGTTTTAACCAATTTTCATAAGACCATTGATGTCTAGTCAATCTTGACTCATAGCAATCCTATCAGCCAATTTAAACTCTGTGTATTCTATCCTGTTAGAAGGCTATGTTGGGAAATTAATACGGAAAATAAGGCAGATTAAAAACGAGAAGAGGAGAGAGGAAATCTACATTACCCAGTAGGTAAGAGGTCTGACAAGTCTGTGAACTTATTTGTTCTAAGTGCCACATATCACTGAAGTGCTGAATATCACTATGGTCACCATCAAGTACTTTTCTTGGGAAGCTAGGCACTGATGACAGCATCTAGTCGATCTGTCAAAGCTATTTTAAAACTCTTTCTGGAAAGGTCATCGCCCATGGTGGCAAGTTTGCAAACTTAAATTGTATAGTTGTTGGTGAGAGAGTCTTTAGCCAGTACACAAGTAATTGTATTGGAACGCCTTCCCTGCTCACCTGATCTGGTCCCCAGTGAATTTTGTCTTTACCTGAAGATGAAGGAAATATTGAAAGGAAAACATTTTGATGATATTCGGGACATCAAGGGTAATACAACAACAGCTCTGATGGCCATTCCAGAAGAAGAGTCCCACAGTTGCTTTGAAGGGTAGAATACGTGCTGGCATCAGTGCATAGCTTCCCAAGGGGAGTATTTCAAAGGTGACTATAGTGATAGTCAAGAATGAGGTTGTAAACTTAACTGCCAGACCTCGTATGATGAACTAAATATCTTACTCCACTGATAGAAGCTAGGCATATATGTTTTTTTTTGTTGTTGTTGTTATTTGTTTGTTTTTGTTTTGATATGCTCAATGCTGTAAGTAGAGTGGAAACTCTGGTGGCATAGTGGTTAAGTGCCACAGCACCTAACCAAAAGACCAGCAGTTTGAATAAAGCAGGAATTCCTTGGAAACTTTACGGGGCAGTTCTACTCTGTCCTATAGGGTCACTATGAGTTGGAACTGCCTTGGTGGCAACAGGTTTGGCTGGTTTTCATTAGAGCATTGCTGTAAAAAACCACCAGACCCATTGCCATCAAGGTGATTTTTTCTCATAGCAACCTCGTAGGACAGAGCAGAATTGCCCTGTAGGATTTACAAGAAGCACCTGCACCTGGTAGGCTCAAAATGATGATCTTTTGGTGAGTAGCTGTGCTACTTAACCACTATGTCACCAGGGCTTGTTTTACAATTAAGTCTCTAAGACTTACAACTCCCGCTAGATCATGAACTCCATGAGGGCATGTGTCCTGTTTATTTTTGCATCCCTAACATCAAGCATGGTGCCTGGCATAGGTCAGGTTCTCAATAACTTGTCTGTTGAATGACAAAAATTACTTTTATGTTATAGAATTCTGATTCTAAAATATCACTTCTCTGGGAATGGGATATTTCTAAGAGGCATCTCAGAGAACTTTAGAGGTTGGATGGAACCAACAACCTGAGCTGAATTGGGCTAGATTACTCCTCAATCCTTGAGATGTCAATCTTCCTTGCTGCGAACTGACTGATTCTGAAACTTGAATATGGGGAAGTTAGCCAAAAGAGTGCCTGAGGAAAAGTTAATTACAGTGGTGAAGACTATTGGAAGAATAGTATTCAAGAAAACTATGTTCCTTGCAGGGCTGGCTTCATGGGAATGCCATCTGTGTAGACTTATACAGTTGGGTACCCAAAGAGACTAGCGCTTGATATACTGTGCTCCTGTTGCAGTCTTAAAATTTTTAACACTTCCGAGCCACCCCCCCCGACTTTCGTTTAGCACTGGGCCCTGTTCCTGGCTCCTGCCAAGATGGTGGGAAACACATAGGCCAAAGTTAGAGAAGCAGGTGGGAAGGCAAGTATTGGCTGTCAGTAGAACTCATCTCACCTGGGAGATGAATGTCCTGAAGGCACTGCATTGGGCAGGTGTTCCAGAATGCTGAATGACAGGACCCCAACTCAGGGAATCTCCTGGGGCAGAGTCATTAGGGAGCAAATAAGAAAGGTTCTTTTTCCTCTTCAGTGTATAGGAAGAAAAAAGGAAGAACTGACACGTTTGGAGGACTGAGATAATCTCTGGAAGGGTGAGTACAACCAACAACTTCCCACTAAAATAGCCTAATTGTTGAGAAGGAATCTTTTTTTTTTTTTTTTTTTAAAAAAAGAAAAACATACTCATAGCGGCTTATTTATTTGTCTGTATTTTCTCTTATTGTACTTTAGATGAAGGCTTACAGAACAAGCTAGCTTCTTATTAAACAGTATGTGTGTTATTTTGTGACGTTGGTTGTCAGTCCTACGACGTGTCAATATTCACCCCTTCTTTACCTTAGGTTCACCAATATCAGCTTGCCTGTCCCCTCCTGCCTTCTCATCCTTTCCCCTGGACTGGTGTGTCCATTTAGTCTGGTTTTGTTTTATGGGCCTGTCTAGTCTTTGGCTGAAGGCTGAAACTCAGAAGAGACTTCAGTACTGAGCTCAATGTGTGTCTGGTGGCCATACTCTTAGACTTTCTCCATGAAATTTTTTTGTGAGTGAGAATTTTATTCTACGTTTTTTCTCCAGAACCTTGTATAGAACCCTCTATTGTGATGCTGCCAGGGTAGTCAATGGTGTAGCTGGGTACCATCTGGTTGTGCTGGACTCAGTGTGATGGATGTTGCAGTGCTTGTGGCCCATTAGTCTCTTGGACTAATCTTTCCCTTGTGTCTTTGGTCTTCTTAGCTTCAGATGAGGTGAGGACAGTAGAGTAGCTTAGATGGCTGTTTTCATATTTTTAGGAACCCAGAAGCTACTCAACAAAGTAAAATGTACAACATTTCAGAGGAGGAATCTTTAGTGTTCCTAATCTTTTAGGATTCTAATTGAAGGACTGCTGTAGAAACACCTGATTGATCAAACAAGGAAGCCCCATCTTGCAAACAAAGATTAGAAAGATTGTAGAAGACAGCAAAAATCCATAAGACTCCACACTGACTTCCATGTATATTGGATAAAAAGGGAGTCAGTAATCATATGTTAAGGAAAATAATGAGGGTAATTTTTAGATTTTTT
The DNA here is from genome assembly GCA_028571685.1 of Heterohyrax brucei. Lineage (NCBI taxonomy): Eukaryota > Metazoa > Chordata > Mammalia > Hyracoidea > Procaviidae > Heterohyrax > Heterohyrax brucei. The sequence goes on from CM053144.1 coordinate 163,989,867, forward strand.
GAATTTTTGGTAACATTTTCATTTTGTTGTCACTATTTTCATGTAATTTTCCATAACATCATCTTAAACTGGAAGGCCCTGTGTGTTATTCTGGCAGTCTAACAAAGAAAAGAAGAGAGAGAAGAATTAGATTGTACTCTGCCCCCTACCTTGGGAAGAAACAAGTCGTAGGTTATCAAGTAGGAGGCAAGATCCTTTAAAAAGGAAGATGGTTAAATCTCTTGTGTCTATTGAGAAGAAGAAAAAGATTCTCTGGGAAAGTGCCTGGGACTGTGAAATGTCCCCAGGGCCTTCCTGGGGAGAAGCTTGGATAACTGTTACACAGCTGAGGATAAGTGAAAGGAAACTAGGTCTTATGGAGGCTTTATGAGGCTCCTTTCTTGGAGGCTATTTTCAGGCATACTCAAGAAGATGAATTACCCCAAGTCTCCAAGAACGTCCAAGAAATTCTTAAGCATTAGAAATACCATGGGATTTTGTTGTCTCAGCCAAATGAAAATATACGTGTCATAAAGATTTGTTGTTCTGGCTGGGTGAGGGTAACTGTGTGTATCCTGGAATGATTGTCCCAGGTGTGCTACTTTGGAGCAGCCCTCTGGATACAATAGAGAGTCCAAAAAACTCCTTGAACTCACTAATATAGATTGCTTTGAAGGTTTAGGTGGGAACAAATGTTGCAGTCATAGGAATCTGGAGTGTATGTCTAGAAACAGGCAGGAAAGTGAAAAAAATTTGGAGGAATGAGTAGAAGCTTTTTTCCTTCTTTCTAGTTGTGGTCATGACTCTGGAAGAGAAAAAAACAAATCAAAACAAACATCTCTATGGAGTCGATTGAGACTCATGATGTCCCTTTAAGACAGTAGAACTGTTTCACTGGATTCCCAAGGCTGTAATCTTTATCAGGAACACTGGTGGTTAAGCAATCAGGCTGCTAACCAAGAGGCCAGCAGTATGAATCCACTAACTTCTCCCTGGAAATACTACAGGGTAATTCAACTCTGTCTTAAATGGCCAATACGAGTCTGAAACAACTTGATGGCAATGGGTTTTTGAGTTTTTGGAATCTGTCAGTTCTACCCTGGCCCCTAGGGTCGCTATGAGTCGGATCCGACTCGACGGCACTTGGCTGGCTGGCATGGAAGCAGAGCACCATGTCCATGTAGAGTTGGTAGGTTTCATTGCTGACCTTTCAGCAGCCTAGTGCTGAAAAAAAACAAAAAACAGAAAACGCTGAGTTTGAGTGAACTCACGGCAACCTCCCTGGGTATCAGAGTAGAGTTGTGCTCCATAGGGTTTTCAATGACTTCTTTTCTTTCTTCTTCTGTTTTTGGAAATAGATTGCCGCATGTCTCTTTAAAGGTGCCTTTGGGTAGACTTGAACCTCCAATCTATTGGTCAGTGGTCAAGCACATTAACCAATTACATCATCCAGAGGCTCCAAGCTGGTTACACAGAAGTAAAAAGAAGGAATTTGTTTTTTTGTGTCATGATAGAAATGCCAGAAAATTGCACTGCTAAGAAGGAAATGAGCATTCTGGGATCAAAGTTGAGAATATTTTTAACAAGAATGGATAGGTGAAGGGTTGAGTAGGGAGAAAAAAAATCAAAATCAAGGTTAACTACTAACTAGGAAATCAGGAGAGCAGGCATGACACAGAAAGAAGTTGTATAGTAGTAGTCCCCAGGAATGATCACATTTTCATTCACTCTTCAAATACTAAGGGGTTCACTATGAATAATATTTATGATCTTAGAAAACCATGTATGTCAGTATAGAATTGGGGTGACCAAATGACTGTAAACTTTTAAGCAAGAAAAGAAAACATGATGGTATTGAGAGCACTAAGACTTAGTAGGATGAAACTCAGCCTCAAATATATATCAAGAGAAAAATGTATTCAAAAACTTACCTAGTAAGAGGAATAATAGAACAATTTTGCGCACAACTAAGGTATACACCTAGATAGAAACAAAGGTACAGCAAAGAGAAAAAAGCCAATCATATAGCCACAAGAATACATTTTGAACCACTCAGGAAGATGAAAGATATGTATATTGTGGTTTGGGTATTACTTAATATGAAGCAACCCGTTGCAGTAATGGCAGAATATGATTATCTTTTAGGAAATCAATTTTTCTAAAAATCAAAGCATTTCATAAACACCTAGCTTTTAATGCTGACAGTTTTATATCTAAGGACATAGAAAGTACAAGAGAAAACCCCCAAAACCAATCCCCTTGCTGTCAAGTAGATTCTGACTGTCAGTGACTCTATTTCAGTAAACAAAAACAAAAAAAGCCCAATTACTCTAGCCTTCAGATCTGATTTACAGTGACTTTATGTGACAGAGTAGAACTGCCCCATAGAGTTTCTAAGGAGTACCTGATGGGTTCGAACTGGCAACATTTTGGTTAGCAGCCATAGCTCTTAACCACTACACCACCAGGATTTCCAGGGACCATATAAGTGCAAAATCAAACCAATTGCCATGAAGTTGATTACAACTCATAGTGACCCTGTAGGACTGGGTGAAACTGCCTCATAGAGTTTCCAAGGTGGATTTGAACTGAACTGCCAATCTATGGTTAGCAGCTGTAGCACTTAACCACTACACCACTTTGGTTTCCAGCAACCATGTAATAAACCAAAATCAACCCATGACTGTCAAGTCAATTGTGACTCATGGTGACCCTATATGACAGAGTAGCTGCATCCCATAGAGTTTCCAAGGAGCTCTTGGTGGATTAGAACCACCAGTCCTGTGGTTAGCAGCCACAGCGGTTAATAGCAGCTAACCACTATGTCACCAGAGTTTCCAATAAGACAGAGTAGAACTGCCCACAGAGGTCTATAAGGAGTGCCTGGTGGATTCAAACTGGTTAGCGGCTATAGTAGTTAACCACTATGCCATTCGGGTTTCCGAATACAAGAAAACTAAATGTCAATATGGAAATATTAAGGGAGTAATATGAACTTCAGACCATTGAGAAAGTCACATATACACTTGTCTTAATTATAATCTTTAACAGAAATACCACAAGTGGGTGGCTTTAACAAGTATAAGTCTGAATTCAGGGCTGTGGATCTAGAGGAAGTCTTTTTTTTTTTTTTTCTCTTGGCTCTGGGGGAGAGTCCTTGTCCCTTCAGCTTCTAACCTTTGGCTCTTGGGTGATCTCCAGGTGGTGTGGCGTCCACTGTTCTCCATCTCTGATTGCTGCTGTATGCCTAATCTTCTTTTGTATCTTAAAAGACATCTACTCAAGACGTACCCTACACCAAAGACAAACAAAAAACAGATCCATTGCTGTGGAGTAGATATCAATACAATATCAATATCAATACATTATCACAGTGGTATTGTAGGACAGAGTAGAACTGCTCCATAGGGTTTCCAAGGAGCAGCTGGAGGATTTAAACTGCCGACCTTTTCTGCTGGTTAACATCTAAGCTCTTTAACCACTGTGCCACCAGGGCCTTGCCTATGCTAATGGCCAAAGCCTCATTAATCCATCTCAAATGAAATTCTCATGACGAATATAGTAGGATTTGGACTGGATGGTGTTTCCTTCTGTTGTACACAGCGTCACTGGGAGTTGTAACCAACACAGTGGTGGTTAATTGAAACAAGAGCTGGGGTTACAACACAAACTGCTGGGGCCACAGTTCAGTCCATGACAGTACCCTAGCCCAGAACTCCTCAAAATGAGGTTCTTGAACAAGGCAAATTTACAAATTGGGTGTTATTGGTCTGTGACAAGGTGTGAATAAATTTTTGGCAATTTGCAGCAGTTCTTGTCATCATAACGTTTTATTACACAAAATTAAAACTCTCTCAACACAGATAGTTTGAGAAATACCATCCTAGTTCATGGCGAAGTAGAATTTAAAAAGTTTACTGCTTTTGGTCCTGATAAAGAATACTGCTTATTAGGAAGGAGAACTCTGTAGAAAAGATTTAAGAAGAGGGAATATGAGCGTTCATTTGGGAATTATTCCCATAAGACAAGTGAGAGAAAATCACCCCACAAGTAGAGTTATTTTATTAGAAGAAAGAGTAAGAATACTTAACAGCTACTGAGCATCTGTTACATATTTGGCAATTTTATTTAGATTCTCTTATTTAAACTTCGCTGTTTAGATAAGTGACATTATTCTAAATTTAATGGAATGAGAGGGTGGAGGTGACTGAGGCTGATTAACTGCAGCAATTTTAATGATGGCGAGTCGGATCCGACTCGACGGCACTTGGCTTGGCTACCAAAAGACAAGTCTACATCCTGCTCCCCCAAACCTGTAAATACAACCTTTCATGGCAAGAGGTGTAATCAACTTAGGATCTTGAGATGAGAAATTTATTCTGGATTATCTGGGTTGCTCTAAGTATAATCACATCTTTATAATATAGACACATGGAGGGGAAGACCCACGTAATAGGAAGAGGCAACATGACCGTGGACGTAGCTACAAGTCAAGGAACTCCTAGAGTCACTGTAAACTGGAAAATGCAAGGAACCTTTGGGCCCAGGACTTGAGGGGGCATGGCCATGTGAATATCTTGGTTTCTGACTTTTGTCATCTAACACTGTAGGAGAATACATTTCTGTTGTTTTAAGCTGCCTGGTTCGGGGTAAAGAGTTCCAGCATGCTTGGCTGCTAACCAAAAGACAGGTTTCAAGTCCAGCCAGAGGCACCTCAGAGGAAAGACCTGGTGATCCACATGTGAAAAATCAGCCACTGAAAGCTTTGTGGAGTATGTCATCATGAGTCAGGACTGAGTTGAGGGTAACTGGTTTATTGATAGTTTGTGGTAATTGGCTACAGCAACCCTAGGAAACTAATGTAGAGGTCTACGTAACTTCTAGAAAATAGAAAATCTGCTAATTAACCTCAGTATGTCTATCTGCAAAGCCTTTTACTATGACAGATCACATAGTAGGCTTCTAGATACTATAGTGCCTGGATTTAATGGTTGGACAGATGTCGAAGAGACAGGGAGAACACAGAGAAATGAAGGGTACATGATACGGTCTTAAATTCTGTGTTTGAGTCCTGGTTCTCCTACTTACTTTACTGATCTTTTCGAAGTCTCAGTTCCTCCCTTCTAAACTGAATGTTGTAAACTAAATTAACAGAGTTATTACAAAGATTAAACACTATGCTGTATGTGTAAACTTCTCTGCAAATTATAGAGTTTATTTGAGTACTAAATATTAAGTCCCCCCTCCTTTTTTTTTGAAAGAGACTGAAGAGATGATGTTTGAGGTCACGTGTATGCTCAGTTCCTAATTTGTTGGTGGCTGCTCCAGTGGCCTTAGGTTGCCCACTCTCTTAGTTATCTAGGGCTGTTATAACAGAAATACCACAAGTGGATGGTTTTAACAAAGAGATATTTATTCTCTCATTGCTTACGATGCTATCAGTCCAAATTTGGGGTGAAAACTACACCAGAAGACATTTTCTCTTTGTCAGTTTTGGGGAAGGTCCTTGTCATCAGTCTTCCCCTTGTCTAGGAGCTTCTCAGTGAGGGCTCCTTGTGTCCAAAGGGAACATCCCACCCCTAGCTCATCTTGCTTGGTGATAATGTGGTTCTTCTTCTCCCTGCTCAATTCTCTTTTATATCTCAAAAGACGTTGACTCAGAATACTACCTAATTTTGTAGATTGATTTTGCCTTGTTAAAATAACTACCTCTAATCCTGTTTCATTAACATCATAAACCTAACCTACTTGCTGTCAAGTAGGTCCGATTCATAGATCACAGAGATTGGGATTTACAACACAAAGGTAATCACACAATGGTGATTATCACAAAATGTCAGGTCACACGGTGGTGGATGGCCACACAGTCCCGGGAAGCATGGCCTTGCCAAGTTGATGCACACGTTTAGGGAATATAATTCAATCCATAAGACCCATCTTCCACCCATCTCTGTAGGCCCCTGCTAATCTCACGTGCCAGCAGGGGCAATAAGAAAGCCCTGAGTTTGTTGAGCAACTTTCATTTTCAAGAAAAACTCAGCAGCTACCATGCCAAAACAAAAATAGTTGTTTTTGGCAGATTTTCTTTTTTTTTCAGCATTCACATGGACAATACTAAATGACTCCATTCAACATGCCAGTTCATTTTTGCTTGTTTACTTATACCCTGCTTTGTTCCAGAAAGGATTTGAGGTAGATTACCTATTAATACCACATAAGATAAAATAAGGTGAAAAAGAAGTGGGTGAGGAAAGTAGGACAACAGGGAAATGAGACTCAGAAAAATAAATGAGACCAGAAGTGCATCAGGACTCACTGTGTACTCCGAGTTCTGGTACACTAACCAGAGCTGGGCCACCAGCGTGTCTCCATGTTTTATATTAATACAGAAAAATTTCTAAATTAAAGCCCCCAACAACATCCTTGTTAAGATACAATTTGAATCTGCCCAGAAACTGGCTGTGGGGAATCGAGGACCCAGTAATCTCTATACTGAGTACAATAATTATTTTACCTTAAACTAGGAAAAAAAAAAAGTAGGTAAAGCATACATAAGATTTCTGTCTCTGAGAAACGTAATTTCCTGATGTCCTGTCTGATATAAAATGTCCCCAAAATTTGTATAATTGGTGAGTAACTAACTGCACAGCACAATAAACTCTATATCAGGTGAGAGAAAGAGGATGTCTACCAGAATGATGACTTTGGTTTCAGAATCATTCATCTCTAGCTTTTCTTTTTGGCATTTTTGGGGCAAACTGGGGAAACCCTCGTGGCGTGGTGGTTAAGTGCTAAACATCTGCTAACCAAAAGCCTGGCAGTTCAATCCACCAAATGCTCCTTGGAAACTCAATGGGGGCTGTTCTAGTCTGTCCTGGAGGGTCACAATGAGTAGGAATTGACTCAACAGCAGTGGATTTTGGGGGCAAACTGGATCTGTAGCCCCTCACTGTACAGTAAACTCAGTTCCTGCTTGTGAATGAATGTTTGTTTTTCTGTCTCTAGAACAGGGGGACATAGGTCACTTTATGTAAAGAGTCACCATGGAGATAATTCCAACAGAGTGACCCCAGCACAGTAAAACTGTGCTCCACAAGATTTTCAATAGCTGCTTTTTTAACAGTAAAGATGCATATTGAATAACATTTTCCAGTTCAACAAATTTTACACCTATAACTCAGTGACATTGATTATCACGTTCAATGACAGATTTTCCGTAAGTGGATCTCCAGGCCTTTCTTCCCAGGTACCTTTGGGTGAACTTGAACATCTAGCCTTTAGTTAGTAGCTAAGCACCTTAACTAAGCACCCAAGACTGCAGTTATATAAGCGTGTCATTACATTATTAAAATTCAAATTAAAGGGAACATAGCACATATCTCTGTTTTTGTCCCATGGAAATCACCATTTGAAGAGTAAGTCTCTGAGTTTACTGGGTGTGAATTTTGAAGCTAATTCATTTTGGAGAGCCCTTAATGATGATACTTTACCAAAATGAAAAGAATTGGTGAGGGCTATGTTAAAATAATTCTGTAGTAGCAATTGATTATGAGTCACTATGATTCCCAAACCCATTTAGCTATGAATTATTTCTGTTCTGCAGCAAACCCAACTCACTGTGGCTGTGTTGATTCTGACTCATAGCGACCCTGTACAGGACAGGGTTGAACTACCCGATAAGGTTTCCAAGGTAGACTATCACACCTGGAAGCAGACTACCGCATCTCTCTCCTGTGGACCAGCTGGTAGGGTTAAACCACTGATTTTCTGACTAGCAGCGGAGCACTTAACCACTACGCCACCAGGCCTTCTTTGTGTTATGGCAAAGGTTGACAAACTTCTCCTGTAAAGGACAAACAGTGCCTATTTTAGACTTTGAGGGCCAGACAGCCTCCGTTGTAACTACTCAGCTCTGCTTCCTAGAGCTACAGCAGCCATGCACAATTCATAAGCTAATGGGTGTAGCAGTGGTTTTAATAAAATCTTTATTTAAAAAATAGGTGGTAAGGGTACTTGGCTCATGTGCTGCGGTTTGTTCACTCCTGGTCCGTGATGTAGAACTGTGGGGTTTTAAGTTCTTTGCTAAGGTTTTCACTACATACTTAAGGTTTTCTTAAGGCGTTTTGAGTTGACAGCCTACCTCCCTGAAGACGATGGGAAGATTCTCCTTTTAGGCAAGAAAAAGCATAATTTTTGAAATAGATCCCACCAACTGTACCAGTTCTCTAAAGCACGAGGCTCTCCATTCTATCAATAATACAGGAAATACATGTTTTCAGCTTCCAGGGTAGATCTCAGGCTCTGTGTATCCACAGCCTTGCCACTTGAGAAGATGTGGCTGATGCAGAGAGATAAAAGAGATAACTTTAATGGGTATACTAATAACTTGTTACTCTAGATTTTGAAAATTTCAGCCTTGTATCAAGTGAGGTTACTAGGAATATTTCTGTATGTACTATATTGCTTTCCCTCCTTCTCATAGAATTACAGCTTAACTCCACTCTCTGATCTTTTATTAAGGGTTGTTTACCAGAATGGCCATTTAGAAGATGTATTTCCCTCTTTGTAAAACTGTTGTTGAAGACACTTTGCATTTTAGGTTGTTTGGTGACCTTTCTATAAAAATCTATCTGTGATCCCTCTTAAAGCTTAGGGTGATGTTGGAGGGTGTCTCTCACTCTGTTTCCTGTTATTAACGAGATAGTGCCTCCCCCTCCTGTGATCCTATCCCCCAGTCCGTTTTTTTTAGCTTTGTTCTCAGAAAGTAAAGCTAAGTATATGTTTATTCACAGAGATTATATTTAGCCTCGGTGTTCTTACCCAATCACCTCTCCCTTCACATTCTTGTTCTCTTCTTTTTTTCCCTTCTTCTTATTTTACTGAAGCTACTTGTATTTTGTATTTATGTAGAACACCAAAGGGGCATCAATAAGATAAATAAAGAAACGTGGGCTTGCTGCAAATGTTAAAGACCAGAAAAGGGCATTTTCATCCTTGTTTAAAACTAGAAAAACAAGGAAGTGATAGACAAGCCACGTGGGGTAGATGGTGTAACGATAAGAGATAACAGAAGTGCCAAACTCATATTTTGCTTTCAAGTTCTGCAGTAATGAAAGTGGTCTGCAGGGCCAGAAGGACAAAAACGAATAACGCCTGAACTTATTATCATGTTTTAGGTACTTTGTTTTTTGGGGAAGTGTTTATTTTGTACCTTGCTTCATTGTGTTTTCACTCTGTGAGCTTGTCAACCTAGTCGTTATTATCCTCCTTCACTGGTGAGATTCTGACTCAGCTTTAAACGACTTGTCCTCATTCACAGACAGTGGTCTAGATAGCTGAGTGCAACTCTAAGTAGACAGAGGCTACAGTGAAACAAAGCCTAGTGACTTTAAATTTGTTCTGGTCACCAGCACAGGGTGTACTTTCTGCCAGGCTACTGAGAGCAGTGGAGTGGTGCAGACATAGCTCATGCTCAAAATAATTATTTCAACTGAGTGAATATGAACTGAGGATTAATCTTAGGAATTACTGAGATATTTGGAAGACTGAAAGGTGAATGGATAAGAGATGTGCCAATCAACTTTTTCAAGATGGAAATAGATTTCAGAAACCACAAACAGTTCAGCTATTCTCAGACGGTCATCCCAGAAAAAGTCAAGAATGGAAATTTAAGCTAATGGTTTGTGATTATTAACCAAGGTATGTGGTGGTTGCTACGAGCAAACACAGATTCACAGGGAATGTCGTCACACTGGCTTAATTTGTTTGCTTGCTTTCCAAATAGAGCTCTTTTAGAAGACCTGTGGATTGACTAGACCCAGGAAAAGTTAATTCTCATGACAGTATCACATTGAATAGTTGGTATAGGTCAAGCCGTATTTGTTTTATTTCGTCTAAGTCCTACTTGGTAGGTAACTTTGTTTACCTCCTTTTTGACAGATAACAAATGGAGGATCAGTGAGATCAAGTAATTGACCCAATGTCACATTACTAGTGAGTGGTTAAGTCAGAACTGGAAGCTAGAGTTGCCTGACTCAAAGCTGTGGATGGTAACAACTACGCGTGCTATCAGGTGTTGACAGCCAGCCAGCCCCTGGAGATCAGGAGATCTCTGAGGCTACGTAAGTTAGGATTTTACAAGATTGGATCATAATACTTTTAGAAAGATTCACAGCAGGTGAAAACAGTCCCAAAACATGTTGATTAACTGTTTGGTCTTAATCTGCTTAACATTTTAATCAATGATTTGGGTAAAGACATAGAAAACATACTTAACACTTTCACAGTTGACAAAATCAAGAATAAAAACCAATCCTTTCCCTGCTATTAACTGATCCCTGCCTAATGTTTCCCACTTTACAGAGTACTTTCTCCTGCACATTGTTGCATCGAGTCCCATGACCCTCTCAGAAGGGTTTATTGCCAACCTTCTCTCCTCTTTCCTCACCTTGCTTTTTCAGTGAGGGAACAGAGGTTCAGGGAAATCAAGTGACTCAGTTGTAGTCATACAGTGAATAATCTGTGGAGTTCTTTTTTCTGTAGATATGGAGTCATGATGAGAGATAATATCAAGACATGCAAATGCTAGATCAGAAGATGTAAGATGAAAGATGTAAGATGAAAATGGGACAGCAATAAACGTAAAGTCTGACATTAAAATCAAAAGCATGTTTTACTTGAATGTAAGTTGTATTTGAGCCATAGCTTAAGCTTTACATTATGATACACAATATTTTCTCTGAACACAACAGTGTCCCAAAGCATAGCCCATACCCTGGGCCCAGTATTTGATAGAGACACCTTAGACGCAGAGACCACAGCATCACATGACAGAGAAAGGATGTGACAAAATGAACAGTGTTCCCAACTGTCTTTAAAATTTTCGGAATTATCACAAGGAAAAATACTTGTTTTGTGGTAGACTAGTTCCAGCAGCTTTGAGTAGCAGAAAGGCTGATTTTAGTTCACTTAAAGGGCAACCCTGAACAACTAAACTTGAACTTGTCTCAGTGGAACAGCTTGCTGTGAGGTTGTTAATGCCCCATCGTAAGTGTCCCACAGAGGCTGGGGTACTTTTTCTGTTGCTTATGAGTAAAATTATCAGCTGAAAAGTGTAACTACCCTGAGTTACCCTGGCTCCTTTAATCTAACATAATATGCTCGTTTATAAACTTATTTTATGGATTCAATTATGTCACCCTAAAATGAATATTAAGGGGATCATCATGCACCGTGATGAAGCACTTGGCTGCTAACAGGTCTGGTTCTAGCCTACCGAGAGTCTCTGCAGAAGAAAAGACCTGGAGATCTGCTTCTGTAAGGATCACAGCCAAGAGAGCTCAGTGGGTCAATTCTATTCTGTCACATGGGATGATGTGAAGCAAAATCAACTCCATGGCACCCATGGATGAAAAAATGTGTCTTAGCATTCTAGCTCCTATACTTGTGGAAGTAATTCTATTTGGAAACCAGATGTTATGTTATGTTATATCATGTCACGTTATGTCTCATCACATTACACTGATTATATCCTATTCCAGTAGATCTGGGTTCCAGATCTAATCACTTCTGAGTTATAAACAGAGCGGAATAGACATACAGTTGTGTACGCACACACACACACACACACACACATTCTGGGGAAAACAGATACCAAGTGAAGGCATCTACAAGACAAGGAATGGCCAGGGTTACCTGCAAGGAAGGAATTGACATGGCCAAAACCTTGATTTGGACTTTTTGGCCCCGTAACTACAAGAAAGCATATTTATGTTCTCAAAGCCACTTGCTTGCTGTGTTTGTGTACCAGCAGCACTAGGAAATGAAGACAATCAAGGAGGTTTTCACTTAACTTATTTCTAAGCAACATCTTGAATATAACTGGTGCTTAATGAATATTTACCGAAATTAATCTAGAAAGGGGTGAAGAAGGGTATATGGGTGGTCTTGAAATATTTACCTGGATACACCATTTCTAAAGTAATCATTGCTCTGTCTTGGTTACATAGTGATGCTGTACCAGAAATACCGCAAGTGGATGGCTTTCACAAAGAGACATTTATTTTGTCTCACAGTTTAGGAAGCTCAAAGGCTTAATTCAAGGCACTATGTCTAGGGGAAGACTTCCTCTCTCTAACAGCTCTGCAAGGAAGTCTTCATCATCAATCTTCCCCTGGGCCTAAAACTTTCTCAGTACATGTAACCCAGGTCCAAAGGGTGCACTCTGCTCTTGGCTCCTCTTCCTTCGTGGTAGGAGGTCACTCTGCTCGCTTCTCTCTCATTTCATGTCTTGTATGATAAAAGGGGCTACAGGCCAGACACCAAGGAAACTCCCATTACATGGGACCAGGGCTATGATCCGAGTAAGAGTGTGACATCCTACCCTAGTCCTCTTTGACATATCCTAATCTTGCCTCATAATCACAGGCAGAGACTAGGATTTAGCACATAAAGTACAATTACATCAGGTCACAAAAACATAGAGGACAGCCACACAATACTGGGAATCATGGCCTGGAGAAGCCAGGGGTTTTGGTGGACACAGCTCAATCTATAACAGACTCCTTGGATCATTTGCAGTGACAGGCTTTACTGAGAGTATTTAGTTTCACTTACTACACTCTCCCCCAAAACGTGCTTTGCTTGGATTTCTGTTGGGTACCACCTCTCATTTACTTGAGTCTGCCCAAATGACACTTCTTCAGAAAGCGTGTATCTGAACTAGCAACCCCATAAACTCCAAAATGTACCATTTATCTCTCTCTATACTATATACTTCTATGCCAAACGAACAAACCCACTGCCATCAAGTTGATTCCGACTCATAGCGACCCTACAGAACAGAGTAGAACTGCCTCATAGAGCTTCCAAGGAACACGTGGTAGATTTGAACTGCCAACCTTTTATTTAGCAGCCATAACACTTAACCATCACACCACCCGGGATATGTCATAATGTTTTTCACCACCTGATTCTCTCTCTCTCGCGCGCGCACCCACACTCCCACACTCCCACACTCCCACACTCCCACACTCCCACACTCCCACACTCCCACAGTCATTCGATTGTAAGCTCCCTGGCCACAGGTGTTTTGTTTTTTTCCTTACTATGTTCCTGTATCTAGACCTGTGCCTAGACAGAGCAGGCCTTCATTTGTTGAGTAAATGTTGAAAGACTGAATAAACGGATGAGCGAATGAGTATGTTATTTCAGGAAAGTCACCTATATTTTTTCAGCCCTCAGTGTCATTTGTAAATGTCATTTGTAAAATTACGCTCACCAGTCTAGAACATTTGTCTAGTTCTCATCTATTCTATTACACTCATAAGAAAAGAACTTTTGTGACAGGAAAATTGATCATATATTAGAACTTATCAAGGATGCTTATTTAATCTGAATCTATTTTTAAAAATACAGACAGACATGGATTTTAGGCACGATTGACATTTTTGTTTGACACTAGGCGAAGGTCTGAAGCAAGTCATCTCCTGAGGTCAGTTTCAGGTTCTGATTCTGTGTTTTTCCTTGACAAATTTATCTATTTATAGAAACCACAACAGCAAGACTATGTGAGTTACAGGCAATTCAATTTCATTGTACTCTGGCCTCAACTTGGAATCAGAGTAGAATCTTCCTCACTCAAGAACTGGATTGCCAGCAAAGAAATGCTATACAAGTTAAATCAGGGTAGAATACTGAAAATCCTCTTCATGGCTGGAACTTTTGGATGTGTCGTTAGCTGAGCTGATGTTAGAATTTCTCCATGGGCTCCCAAATGAGGAACTTGGAGGAAGTTGCTGGGTGAGGAATCAATGAATGGAACTTCAGAGACTGATCTGGTTGTGTCTGGATTCATTTGAAGCACTTTGATTGGCCAGGATGGGCCACAGTTTTCAATCCTTCAAGACTAGGTGGGCTCCCCGTAGCTAATTCCAAGAGATAGTTTTCCAAAAACCCACTTCTTATTACTAAGCTCTGGTGTTGTCTGCCTTTTTAGATCTCTTACCTTCTAATGGCGGAGATCCTGGGTGGTTCAAGTGGTTAGCACGCTCAATTGCTAACTGAAAGACTAGTTGTTCTAGCCCACCTAGAAGCATATGAGACGAAAGGCCTGGCAATTTCCATTGGAAAAGTCAGCCATTGAAAACCCTGGGGAGCATGGGTTTTTAATGAATTGGGATTGATTCAGTGGCAACTGTGTTTTTATTTTCTTTTTTCTTTTTCAATCTTCCAGTGGACCGGGACAGTCATGTTCTCCCTGTGCTGCCATTTGGAGCCTTTGACCCCTTCTCAGGGAACTTTTCTGAGTGTCCTTTTATTAAAAGCTAACACCCTTCGTTTGACTCTTTCCTCAAACTTTCATTTCTTGAGTGATCTTTGTTCCAGTAAAGATCACTGACAGCCGGGTGTGCACGGCTCACAGAATCATGAGGAAGCGGGTGAGGAGGGCACAGAATTTACAGCCTTGTGTTAGTTTCCAAGGGCTGCTGTAACAAAATACTACTTAGTGGGTGGCTTAAAACAGCAGAAATTTATTGTCTCACAGTTCTGGAGGCTAAACATTTAATTCAGTGGCCAAGACATTCTCCCTTCAAAGTCTCTAGGGAAAGGTCTTTTCTTGTCCCTCCTGCATTTGGTCACCCCAGGTGTTTCTTGGCTTGCATCTTGCAGTATAGCTGATCAAAGGACTCTCCTTCCTTGTGACGCTGCTTTTTTACAAGAAAATCACTGAAACTGAATTGGAACACACCCTACTCGAGGATGACCTCATTTTAACTTACTTACCCAGTAACATCTTCAAAGAACCTATCTCCAGAGAAGGAAAAAAAAAAGATCACTTTCACAGTTACTAGTGGTCAAGGAGTTCAATATAAATTTTTAGGAGACACAGTTCAGTCTATAACAGTCCCTAAGAAGGAATCAGATTTAACTTAAACTTCCACTGGTGATCTTCTGGGATCATGGTCAAGATATTTTGAGCTGGGGTTTTGGTGCTTTGTGGCTTTACAAAGTCTAAGGTTCTTCTTGCTGTCCTTACTTAAGGTCAAGTCCAAGAAGCCCATCTCAGGGTTAAATATACAGAACCAAAATCAGGAAAGGCAGATCATGCCTGTTCCTCTTCCACCACTAACTCAGTTTTGCAAATGGGTTAGTAAAAATAATGTCACTGATTTGGGCAAGAGTGTAAATTAGCATAGTACAAACTCAAATAGAAAACAGAAATCCCCAGAGCACAAGATATCTATGTTTGAATCTTTCGATTATGGTGAGCAGTTAAAATAAATCTGAAGTGTCATCTAATTTAACTCACTTAATTTACATTGAAAGGAGCCTTGCTAGCAGAGTAGTTAGATGATTGACTGGTAACCGGAAGGTTGGCATTTCCAACCTACCAATCATTGTGAAAGAAAAATGTGGCAGCCTGTTTCTCTGCTTCATGAAGACTGCAGCCTAGGAAACTCTATGGACCAGGTCTACTCTGTCCTGTAGGGTAGCTATAGGGTCACTATGAGTTGGAATCAACCTGATATCAACAGGTTTGGTTTTGGTTTTAATTTGCAGGTTAGGAAACCAAGAATGCTCTGAGTAAGAAATCTGACTCATAGTCCTTATACTTTTCGCTTAAGTCTATATTTTAGAATTTATTCTTCTTTCACTATCTTTCCCACTTGCATTTTTCTTCTGCTATTTTATAAGGAAACCACTGACAAATTAGTTCATGAAGTAAGAGAGTGGGTCAATTAACTGAGATCAAAAAGCTAGCAAATGAAAAAGAACACAGTCCATGTTTCCTGGTTTGTAGTTTGTGGTTTAATTGATTGTTAAAGAAAATTAAGGCTGTAAATGTATTAGCATTTCTGATCCCTAGACTCTTAAGTAAAATGGACTCCTGCATTATCACATACACCCTAAATTTTACTTTCTCTATAGCAATGATTTCAATATCTTTTGGAGGTTGAAGTGATGGTCTCCTTCAGGGATAGACAGTATCAAGTATGCTGTTCCCAGCGAACTGTCCACACACAATTTGCACACAGATTCAGGTGGTTTCACATATTCCTTAATTCAAGGACAAGATCTAGGTAGTAACTAAAGTTCTACATATTGTCAGCTAACATTTAGTGCATGTGTACTGTATTCACAGGTTATTCTTAGGATTGTACACGTGCTGCATCATTTAATTTTTTTTTTAAACTTTAAAGCGGGTCTTTTGTAGAAAATTTGTCCAGTAAAATATCTCATTTGATTTCTTAACTGTCGATTCTATGGACATTGATCATTCATTTGACCAGAATGAAATCGTTGACAACTTTGGTTTCCTTTCTAAGTTTTAAAGAGCAAAGATACCACTTTGATGAGTCAAGTGTGTCTCACTCAAGCCATAGTTTTTTCAGTTGCCTCATGTGGATGTAAAATCTAGACAGTGATTAAAGAAGACAGAAGAATTAATACATTCAAATTGTGACATTTGCAAAAGCTATAGAATACATTGTTGACTACCCAAAGAACAAACATATCTGATTTGTAAGAAATGCAACCAGAATGTTCATTAGAAGTGATGATGGAGACACTTTCTTTCTTTGGACACATCATCAGGAAAGACCAGGAAGAGGCATCCTGTTTGATAAATAAGAGGGCCAGCAAAAACAAGGAAAACTCTCAATGAGACAGATTGACACAGTCACCATAACAATGGACTCAAATACACAGACAGTCATAAAGATGGCACAGGATTGCTCTGTGAGACAAACTAACAAAAACAATATTATTTAATTCCCATATCAACACTTGAAACAGATACCATCATTATTTCCATTTTACACAGAGATTTAAAGTCCACCTGTTCATTTGTCAATTATTTTTGCAATATTAAATGATGCCTTGCACCAAGTTAGGTGCTGACGACATAATGGTGCAGAAAAATGGAGATGGAATCAGATTCAGTGCAAATACACACATAGACGTATCATGAGGGAAGCAGACATGGAAGAGCGCAGCAGGGAGGAAAATAACATGGACATGCAGTGGTTAAGTGCTATGGCTGCTAACCAGAATGTCAGCAGTTCAAATCCACTAGGTGATCCTTGGAAACTCAACGGGGTCAGTTCTACTGTGTTCTATATGGTTACTATGAGTTGGAACTAACTCGACAGCAGTGGGTTTGGTTTTTGCTTTGGTGGAGTACATATTAGATAACTCAGAGAAGGAATCCAAGCCTGGAAATACCAAGAAAAACAGATGTCAGAGGTACCTAGTCGGGTCTGAAGAACAGGCAAGCAACGCCCACCCAAGTTAACTTCCTCGCTGGAAGTCACCTCCAAATGACAAAACGCAAACAAACATAAACTGGGTCTATCTGACCCCAAATAAGACCCACTGTCATTCTCCCTCCCCAAAGCCTTGGCTCTCCAGCTTTTCTCCTGTGCCTGGTGAGGCTTTAAGAAAAGACATCGAGAACACTGAGGAATCACTAGTTCATGCCTATTCATTTCCTGCCTCATCCTAACAGTTGAGGGACTTTGCATCCAAGAAGATACCTTTCCCATTGTTGCCAGAGTTTGGTTCCTCTAACCCACTATGACTCCTAGCAATACTTACATAATACCTTGTCCTGCTCTCCTCCATGGCAGCCCTGGTTGGCATAGTATTTAAGACCTATTGCTAACCCAAAGGCTGGCAGTTCAAATTCACCAGCCACTCCTTGGAAACTACAGCTCTACTCTACCGTAAAGGGTTACTATTAGTTGAAATAGACTCGATGGCAATGGGATTGGTTTTTTTGGGTGGTCTCCTCCATGTTCAGTGACAAACACAGCTTTCTAAAATGACCCCAGCAGAGTTTCCTAGACTATGTATAGTGAATGGCTAAAATTCCATTAAAATTTTCCATCTGTAATACTGTTAATAGGAAACCCTGGCAGTGTAGTGGTTAAGTGCCACATCTGCTAACCAAAAGGTCGGCAGCTTGGGACCACCAGGGTCTCCTTGGAACTCTCTAGAACAGTTATACCCTGTCCTCTAGAGTCACTGTTAGTTGGAATCAACTTGACAGCAGTGGGCTTGGTTTGGTATTTTTTAATACTGCTGACTACAAGAAAAATGACCCTAGTAGTGGCTGTCCAGGCAATGCCACTTTGTTATAAAAGTATCTAAATAGCTACATGTACTTTCTGTACCCATCACCTTGTGGGTGGGTAAGAAGTAGTTCTGAGATTCCCACTGATTTTCAGAAACCACTTTGAATAGACTTATTTAGAAAGGATCAGAAAAGGCAAGTAAGTAGCCATGCAGAGAACGAAGCCTGCACTTCATCAAAAAAGGTTCATCATCTTGGGGGCTGGAGGGAGGACAGGCTCTTCAGGACATGTGCCTGGATTCTCTCCTCGCTTCCTGCTTCTACTGAATAATCGGATTGTCACTCTCCCTCCCCAAAGCCTTGGCTCTCCAGCTTTTCTCCTGTGTCTGGGTAGGCTTTAAGAAGAGACACCGAGAACCCTGGGGAATCACTAGTTCATGCCTATTCATTTCCTGCCTCACCCAAACAGCTGAGAGACTTTGCATCCAAGCAGATACCTTAACTGGTGAAAACCTAATGTCTAGTCTCTATTTCTAAGAAATTACCTAAAAAAATCAACTCTTGCCATTTGCCACCATGTCTTCCCCCAGACAATTGGGCCTTTTTTTCTTCTTCCCAGTGCAGCAGCCTGCTGACATATGTAATTTCCAGACCTGGAGCTGGGGCCCTGCCCAGAGTGTCTGGGGTAGGTAAATAGGCCACATATGACTCGTGCTCTGTCTTTCCACCAATGTAGTTGGTGTGCCACCACTGGCAATTATGCTGCACACAACAAACATCAGCGCAGTACTAATTTCAAGGCCTATTAAGAGCAAAACCAAAAAAACAAAGCCACTGCCGTCAAGTGACTTCCGAGTCATTAGGACATAAGGCAATAGAAATCACAGTTGATGGACAGAGATGGTTGGAGTTGGCAGGTCAAGAAGTGCTGTTCCAAAAGCCTCTCCATGCTAACAAACAACAGGAAAAAATCTAAATCCACTTTACAATGATGAAAATGTACTTGACAGTGGTCTTTGGAATGGGCACAGTGAGGGACTGAAGGGGATGAGATGTGACCATGGTATTTGCTCCACACCATCACAAACTGCTGATTAGGTCCGGCTGAGTGTAGGCATCCATGCACTTGTGTAAGAGCTACTGGAATGCAGAGTATTCTCAGTGAATACATTAATAACTTTCAACAACCTTCACTTTTGGACATGATGTAATTAATTTTTGACTCACAAAAGCAAGATGGTCTGTGGTCTGATATTTTCATCTGAAAGCAAGTGGGAAGACAAAAGCAAACAGGCTTCTTGGCTATGAGAGGATGAATGACCTTCCAAGTAAGGAATTTAAATTGGAGCTTTGGACTTTAGGGGGGAGTGAGGCTGGAGAACTGTTTGTAGCAGAGATGTAAGGTGAAGGCATGGTTGAGGGGTAGTATGTTCCTTGACCCCCACAGCCCCAGGCATGCACACTCTTCCCCACCGTAAACACCACTTTCAAGGATTCTGATATTCTGGAACCACTGTTTAGCAGGAAAGCATTATTGCTAACAGCTTTTTTTTAAGACACAGGTCTGGCATGCCAGCACATGCTTGAATGCTCTCAGAGTTACATATAAACTTTAAAAAGAGTCGGCCCCCTTCCCCCTAGCCTGACTCATACTTCAGGCACCGTATAACTAGCGTTTGGAAAGGCTAGGAAGAATGCACAGGGCCATGGGATATATTTTGTTAGATCATGGGAGTGATAAAAGCAGGTGACCTAGTAGAGTGTGGGAGTGTGAAGTTCGGGGCTACAGTGTGGACTGTGGAGGGGTTGTGGAGGACAGATGGAAAGTATTTCATAACTCTGGACTGTTCCTTAGGACATTTGGGATAACAGACTCATTGCATTTTAAAGACAGAAGAGAGTTTAGAAATCTGAAAGGGAGGTTCAAAGGTGTTCAGTGCTAGTCCCGAATCACACAGTTAGGTAGAAGCTGTGAGGAGCCAGCCTGTGAGCACTGCTGCACAGCACAGATCTGATTTTGGGCCTATACAATTCACTTGAGAATCAAATAAAGGCTACCGGCACTTTCTGCTGCAAAACAAAACTATGCTCTGTATTTTTGGTACAGCCTCAAAGGATTTATGGACTTCTTAAATTAGTCCATTAACCTGAACGTCTGAAGAATTTTCCATTCTACCTGTGTAAGTTATTGATTAAGCATACTTATGATGTTCAGACTTGGTTTAAATTCCTTGCTCTCTTCCACTGGCTAGCTGGTTGAGAATAAGCAAGCAAGCAACATTTCTAAGTCTTAGTTTCCGGATCTATAAAATGGGTATAATAATAAACACTCAACTACTAATCGAAAGGTTGGCAGTTAGAGGTCAGTAATTCAAATTCACCCACAGTTTCCTCAGACGAAAGACCTGGTATTATCCTCCAAAATATCACAGTCTGGGAAACCTGTGGAATGCAGTCCTACACTGAGACAAATGAGTTGTCATGAGTTGAACTGGACTCTGATAGCTGGTTTAGTGCTTATAACAATAGTACCTGCTTTATCTGTTATGAAGCTTAAATGTGATAACGGGTTTAGAGAATTTAGGTTAACCTAACGCCTGGTTCATGGGAAGTGCCTTCTTCCATTAAGCTCATGGCCTCCACGGTAGGCTGTTGATAAGCCACTCGGAGCCAGGTCTCCTGTGCTTCTTTAAGATTCTTTGCCTTTTGGAAATCGGCGTAGTGGCTAAGTGCTATGGCTGCTAACCAAACAGTGGTTCAAATCTGCCAGGCGCGGATTGGAAACTGTATGGAGTGGTTCTACTCTGTCCTATAGGTTTGCTATGAACTGGAATTGACTCCATGGTAGTGGGTATGTGCTGTCTTTTGCTTGCTTCCAGCCTAAATCTATTTGTTTCCTGGTTATTCTCTTTTTCTTAAGTGCTTCTCTATCTCACCACATGAAAAGAGGACTATGCTAAAATGTCTTGATAAATTTGTTGTGCAGAAATCCACTAGAAGGAAGTGCTGGGAAAACAAGATTGCTTTAGAAAAGGTCATGCCTAGGAAGTACTTCCTCACCATAGAGAAGATGAAGCAGTAGAACAAGTGGAAATACCAGGTTTTCAAGAATCATTTGCAGCCCATATTATTCTTCCATCTTCTCTTTAGTAACAGTGGAAAATGGCTCATTTTCTTTCTATAATGTATTATTTTTTTAATCTACAATTTCAACTTGGAAAACTTCTATTTTTAATACAAATTCTCTCTGGTTCATGCACTTAAACTATGAAAAGCTTCTAACTAATCTTTTCCACCCTTGAATCCTTGTTGAGAAACTGAAACGTAGGCTACAAAGTAGGAGGATGTTAGAAGTATGAAACGGCGAGGAACACCACCCTTCTTTGGGTTCAAGGTGTCTGTGTTTTGGTATTGGAAGGTGTCCGGGGAGTACAGAGTGGCTTATATGAAATGTTGGAAACTGAGTCTTCAAAGTACAAGCCTCTAAGCCCCCTTCTGCCTGACAAAGATGGATCAGAAGACTGAGAATCTCTCGCTTCTTTGTGTGTGCCAATTCAACTCCCACCTACTTTCACTTGAAAGTAGGACTTCAAGGTACTTCACCAAAGAAGCCAGAAAACAACCTTTAAATAGTTCCAGAAGAGTAAAAGGATACATTCTCATTAGCCTAACTACTGAGTTCAGCTTCACCCACACACGAATTCCATGATTATAGCCAGGAGAGCAAGTTTCTGACATTCTCATGCTCTATGTTTAGGGATAGTCACCCTCTTTCATGTTAGCCACTTACCATTGGCTTGGTAGGAATAAACACGAGATACAAGGGAGGCTCCTAGGGCCAAAGTCTTCCACCAAGGGTAGAAATAATGGTCATGACTAGTTCTCCAAAGAGCTGGAATCTGAGACTGCATAAAATGAGGCTGTTTTGCTATGGGAGGCAATCTACTTTAGTGGAACAATTCTGTCATTCTCCTCTGGTCTTAGCCATGTTTGACTTCATAGTCATTCTTTACTACCTTCTTGCTCTGAGACCCTGGGGTAACCACTGCCTTCTTGTTTTGCAGCCTTCTGTTTCTGTACCTGTAGCAGGAGACACGGCCATTGGTGGAAACAGTCCAACATGCAGCATCTGGCACATTTTATTTCCTGTTTCTTTCCTCATCTTGAAGAAGAAAGTTTCATTTTGGGCAGTGACTAACTGTACTAGAGAATGATAAAGATCCCGTTTGGATAATGACATAGTCTCCAGAGCTGGTGGAAATGGTGGGTCTGAGAGTTGGAGAGCGTATGTGTTGGGGGTGGTGTTTATACTCCCCGAAAATAATGAATGTTTACACTAGCAGGTTAGAAATGTGCTAAATCCTTTCTTCTCCCCCTTACTCAATGTTTCACAAGAATGCCTATAAAGAATCCAATTAGGCTGGTACAGCGGCAGCTCATTACCTCTGTTATCCAGGCGACAACTGGACAGAGTTGTCATCAATTTGCTATTGTCTTCATCATGATATCCAGGAAAGAACATTCCCTTGGTGCCAAAAGGAGAAGCTTTTGTTCCACCAGTACATACTAAATACTTATTCTGTTCCGCGCACTGGGCTGGGTGCCCCCCGAAAAGCCAACATCACAGAACTGAGGGGACCTACTGCTGGAATTAAGGATTCTCAGGACATTCTCAGGACATGTCACATTCAGAGGAACCACAGTTTATTTTGCTTTTGCTTCAGTGATAAATTTGTTAAGCATCATTTTGCTAGTTAAAAGGCTAAACCACTTTTATAGAAATAATTCATATCTGAAAGATACAAAGCATCTGAATTATGTTTCATAATCTGGTGTTTATGAATATTCTCAGAATTCTCCAGAAGGTTCCTTTCATTCAGGGTACATATATTATGAAGATTAAAAGACATTGGCTTAAGGGATCTAGTTCTTAGCCTCTCCAAACTCCAATGGGGTGTGACATCACAGCCAAGACACTCACTTAGCCTCAGTCTCTAAATTAAGAGGCCTGGGCCAGGTAAGCTCTGAAACTCATAGCTTTAATAGTCTATTTTTCTGTTACTACCATTCTCACTGGGATTGAAACCTGGATTTTCTTTTCTTTTTTGCAGTTTCTGGTTCAGAGGAAAGAGCATGACTGGCTATCAGATTTGTTCTGATTCTGCCTTAGAAATGATTGCTAGAAAAAATGTGACAAAATAATTTTTCTTCATGTGGAGAAACAGAAACGATATCTTTAAAAGTATACTTAAAATTAGGGATAAAATATGCTTGAAAAGCTCTGGAGTACTGCCGTCAGTAATGCCATTGTGCAGATGAGCCCTGTGGTGACACTCAGTGAAAGGACAGATTACTATCTCTAGTCTATTTAGTTAGGATAATGCAGGTTGTACTGCAGTAACAAACAAACTGAAGGATTCCTTTGCCTTACAAGTCAGTGCAGATTGGTCACCATCACCAAGTGACCCAGGCTGCCAGGACCTCTACCCAGACTCATTCTTAGATATCACCATAGGAGGCAGCCAGAGGGGTGCAGCAAACTGCACCCTTGCTTTAATCACATTTCATTGGCTAGTATGAGTCACATGGGTATACCTAGGTTCACAGAGTAGAGAAGGGTGAGTCTACCTTGTGACCAAAATGAGGGTATCTGGAATATTTGTGAAATGGTTGTACTAAGGTCTTCATCACAAATACTGCATCCATATTATAGTTCTAGATAGTCATCATTCTAAAATGGAAAACAAAGAAGAAATTCACGTAGATTTCGGGTTTGACCACATACATTTCTCAAAAGAGAGTTTTCCTGGAGAGGGTAAAGGAAGAGGAGGGTATTGAGCAGATGTCGATTGGTGCTTTGCCCACGATAGAAGAACTGGTAAGTGAGCATTCTTAGCACGGAGAAGGTGCTAAGGGAGCCACGTAAACCTAACTGGGGTTAAAGTTCACGGAGCATGAAGGAACACAGGTAGAACTGTGATCAAAGAAACAAGTGGTTTATGACAGAACTTCTTTACTGAAGACTCGGAAATCACAGTCACGCTGGTGCTTATCATAGAAGGATTGCCTGCGGGACGTGGGAAAGTAGGTTTGGAATGAAAGAAACATGTTCAAATTGGAAGAGATGACAGAAAACGCTATAGAAAAAGTACAGTGAGCATTGGAATTCCCAGGGCAGGTCATACGAATTGGTTTTGTGAGTGGTATTCCTCAGTGTTTACTACTGATTTAGATTGTCCTGACACAGCTCTCACTAACCCAGCAGAGTGAGAATTCTATAGGAGAGGGATATTTTAATCAAAACATGTAATTAGTTGATTACCTGCTTTGTAGGGATAACAGCAACTTTCCTTTCATGTGGTATTCTGTCATCAGTCGCAGAGGCCAAGTGTTCTTAGGAGAGTTGCTTTTATAGTTCCTTTGAATACAATATTCTCAGAATGATACCACAATTGAGGGCAAAATATTACTGATTCCCCAGTCTCCAAAAATATACGTTCCAATATAAGCATAAAAGCATTTTCAAAAATGTCAAATACGATGTAATAAAATTATATAGATGTGTGTATGTGCATGTGTGCGTGTGTCTGTGTGTGTGTACACCTATATAGGTATGTAAGTACGTTACAGTGCAGGCCTGACTAGAGATTTATACATTTCTTCCCATTTTAGATTGTTTCACTGTTGTTCCTTGTAGTGGTACGGTACATCTAGAGAATTTGCTAACACAGAACTAGAGGTGAAGAACCCATAAAGGGGAAACAAAAGAAAGAGAGAGAGAGAGAGAGAGAGAGAGAGAGAGAGAGAGAGAGAGAGAGAGAGAGAGAGAGAGAGAGAGAGGAGGGTAGATAGGTAGGCAGAGGAAAGAAAATTCCTTCAGTGGTATGTGTTTTCTTAAAGAACCGTTTGTGATTTGGGGACAGTGAAAGTTAGAAGAATAAAACTTCATATCAAAAAAATGAGACACAGTGATACTTTCAATTCTAACACATACTGAAAATGGAGGTATAAATAATGAATGTGGTATGGAAAAATAACATCACAAAAGATGTAATTCACAAGTCCATGCATGTCATCTGAAACTGTGTGTTGCTTGGCAAATCACTTTCATGCTTGAGAAATGCAGTATATACATCACTAATGCGAGTGCTAATAGCCACAACAGTGAGCTGCTGGTCTTGCTGGCACTGATAAGTCTCTACTTCAGAGGCTGTTGGGGGATGCCACAGCACTAAAGGATTCGACTTAGTGACTGAAAAGAATGCTCTCCAGCTGTCTGACTAGGCTGAACGCCTGCTTAGATTTCTGGTCTTCTTCCTTTCCTTCTATACAATCATAGGTAGTAACGAAAATTTCAACCAAAATATGGTTATGGTCAAAATGGTAGGGAAGTAATTTTAGGGAAGGAAAAAAGTAGTATAATGATAAAAAGAAGAGTTAACAGTCAATTACTATTCTCCCTCTTCTGTTTGCTTCGCCCAAGTTCTGCTCGCTAATCACTTTTTTTTTTTTTAATGTTGCCTGAAGTAGACACAAGGCTTCTCTTTTTGTGTGCCTATATCCACAGAAAACGCGATGATGTCGGATACTGCGCATGAATTCACACTGAGTCAGTGTCAGCTCTAGGGCAGCTAACCACAGCCACAATTCTTCTTATGGGGGACAGAGGTCAAATACTTGAAACCAGAGAGTTCTTGCCTGGTGTGCGGGGGTATGTGTGCACACACGCACACTTGTGCTTCTACTCACCCATGTGGAGAAACTTTGCAACGGAATGGAAAGGGCTCAGGCACAGAGCCGGAGCGACTCACTGATTCGTGGAACGGGGTGTACCAGGATGATGGCTGAGGTTTGGTCCTTCGCTCCGTGAAGCCCGAGATAGACTGTTGCTATTGCCTGCCAAGTTCTACACAAGAATTCAGGTTATTGTGTGACTTGTTTCCAAAACATTCTTGTGGAGTGGGACTGCTGCAGCTCTTCTTGGTCCCTCTTGCCAGGGGAGCACTGTACCAGCTATGGGTTCAGATGCCCACTGTGTTGGGGCAGGCTTATCAGGCTGGTCAATCTTGAAGATCCTGTTATGCGTAGAATATTTTCATCTCCATTCTCTTTTGTTGTTTACTTAGCAAAAGGCACTCCGCCCTCCCTGCAAATTTTAACACTCTCTCTGCTACACTGTATGGCCACTGTACCTTGACTTTCAGTTACATTAAATCCTATTGTAATCATTTTCTTATAACAAATCCTCTTTAACACCCAAAAGCTCAGGTCCCATGGGTGTAGTGTTATGTTGTCAAAATAGAAAACCAAAACAAAACAGAAGAATCCTACCGGATTGCAGTAGACTTTGCATGTGCTGGAGAATAAGATCAGCACAAACTACACATGCAGTTGGCATTGAATTGTGGTAGCATAAGAGAAAAGAAAAAAATTATTCTAAGCCATTCAAATGTGTTTTGACCTAAAACTAGTGTCCTTAACGCAGTGATTTTTAAATCAATATGTATCATGTTAAAATATTTTCTCTGGGAAAGCGTTTCTCATAAAAGTGAAGTCTAGGATTTCTAATGATGACATTATGATAATTAATGTAGAACAGGATGTTCTTCAATAAAGCATGACAAAAATACACTGCATGGGACAGTTTTTGTTTGTTGGTTTTAACACACTTGGTGTACTGACAACCATGAGCAAGTTTCAAATTCATACTACTTTATTTGTTCATCCTTTGGAAACCCTGGTAGCACAGTGGTTAAGTGCTACATCTACTAACCAAAAGGTTGACAGCTTAAATCAACCAGGTGCTCCTTGGAAACTTCATGTGGCAGTTCTACTCTGTCCTATAGAGTCACTGTGAGTCAGAACTGACTTGGCAGCACTGAGTTTGGGTTTTTTTTTTTTTTTTGGATGATTGACAGTTCCATCTTCTCTGTCTTTATTATTATTTTTGGCCAACCTTTACGAGAAAGCTTGTTTTAGTGTTCTATTTAAGTTTTATTTCATGTTGTGTAGGAATGTACTGGGACAACTCATCATATCGAGGAATATTCTAATGGTCAAAAGAGAGGAGTAATGAGAATCTGCAAAACATAATTGGTTTGGGCAATAGTATCATTTTAGTGGAGTCCTTAGCTGGTGCAAATAGTTAAGATGTTCAGTTGATAACTGAAAGTTTAGAGGTTGGAGTCTATTCAGAGGTGCCTTGGAAGAAAAGCCTGGTAAACTATTTCTGAAAAAGCAGCCATTTAAGTGGCATAAATCAGCCAAAGTAGAGTGCAGTCCTACTTTGACAGACATGGGGTCACCATGAGCCGTAGCAGACCAGAAGACAACTAGTGATTGGCAGACTCTTCAGTATTAGTCATGCCTGTTGTTTCTTCCAACATCACTTTCTCAATTCTGTCCTGGGCATTGGAGGCCTTGTGTAAATTACTTTGCTTATAATCAAAGGTTATCACTATTTTCATTAGTTTTCCACTGTGCTTGGAAAATGAGTAACTTGATAATTATATATCAATCAGTTATCAAAGTTCTTTTCTTTTTTGGCCCCTTTATCTCTAATTGGCAGGTTAGTGAAGCCTTACCCTTTCTGGCCATAATCATGTACCTCTGTTATGCCGCATTTTATTTACCCTCTTGAGGAAAAAGTGTAAGATTATTGATGACTCAGGTCACTGTAGAGGGCCCCTAGGCCTTTTGCTCTGACCTGGGAGAAGTAGCACTCTCGGTTTGCATAATGTGGCTTTGGTTCAGGCCCTCCTTTCCAGCCAAGGGGAACAAGAGCCAGAATTGGTCACAGAAGCCCTGGCAGCTGGCTTAACCAGTTTATATAAAGATGGAACATAGCCACTGCTTAAGAGAGTCACCTCCTACTGGTTGGTTTTGGAGTGGAGCCCAGAATTTTCCATGGAGATAGCTTTTAAAAGTTAGGTCAGCATCTCAGTGAAAGATAAGAGCACACAAGCAACTCCTTGTGGGTGTCCCCATCTTCAGAAACCCACTGTTCAGTAAGGATCAGGATAGATACACTGGACCAATGAAATGTGTCTGTTAGGTTTGTCTCTATGAAAGGCTCACTCTTCTGGGAGTGATCCTCTAGATGGATGATTAAGTGGGTCAGTTTGAGCCAAGCTTAGTGTCTTACATCCGGTCCTGGCTCTTCAATTCTAAAATCCTCCAGGGTTGACAGGTCAGCAACAAAATCTGACATTCAGTTTATATGGGAGATGTTTAAAAATGGTAGAGACAAAGTTATATATAATGAAATGTACTGTTTTTAGGTTTAAATCAAGGACCATCGTTAAGGAGAACGGGGGAGGGAATGCCAAGGCAGGGGAGTAGGGAACAAAGATCCAATGGAAGAATTTCATGGAGAATCAGTGGAAAAACTATAGGGCATCAGTGGATTTCACCAGTTCTGTCTGTAGTGGTTAGGTGCTACATCTGCTGACGAAAAGGTCAGCAGTTTGAGTCTGCCAGGCGCTTCTTGGAAACTCTATGGAGCAATTCTTCTCTGCCCTATAGGGTCAGCATTGCCTTCACAGCACTGGTTTTTTTTTTTTTTTTTTTCTCCTGGTTTATCTGATCAGATACTCCTGAAGACAGGAAATACCCTGAAGAATTTGTATTCCTACAAAACCCTTGACAAATTATCTAAGGTCATAGTGCTACTTGTGGAGGCCAAGAAATCCTTCCACTGGATTGGTTTTGACTCTGTATTTTGTCTATTTAGTAAAGTTTTTTCTGTATTAAGTTTTCTATCTGTGTGCTTAGAAATAAAGAGGTATGTGGTAATCCCAAACACTACTTAACGGGAGTCTTTAGTAATTAAAGTACATACAACTAAAAGTGGCAACTGGAAGGTATCCCTGTCCTCTCGTCTGCCACTTCCAGAGGTTAAAAAAAAAACGAACACCCAACTTTTATACAAGGAAAAAAATCCTTTGCATAGATTATTATAGAAATAAATCTTAACAAGCACTGTGGTTTTTTTTTTTAAACATAGCACAAAGAGTTATTGTGTGATTTATGTGAAAAGGTTATATAACTGTACTCTGTTACTTTAAATAGTGTTTTTTATTTAAACTGCCAACTTTTTCATCACCAGCAAAGGAAAAAAAATGCGTATTTGCTAAGCACAAAGGTAATTTTCAAGGACTGTAATTAGCTCATGATAACTCTGTCTTTTGTGATGTCTTTGCTGCTGAACTAGAAAAGAAGTGGACTCTTTTTTTTTCTCATTTTTTAAATCTAAACGTGGCACCTGCAGTGTGTCATTCAGCGAGAAACAGGGAAGGAAAAAGTTTGAAGTATTACCTCAGTCAGAGGAAAACTACGGATGTAATATAGTAACAGATCTCGTAATTGTCATTTGGCTTTCTCTTCTCATTTTACAAACATGACAAGGCTCTGTTTCCCCCTGTCCTGTTCCTCAGTTGACCTTATAGTTCCAAGATATTAAAACAAAACAAAAACTGAATTCATTTTGTAGAAGAAGAAAACAAAAATGAAATTATGGTGAAAGAAGGAAAACAAATTTAAAAAAAAAGGCAGCAGTACAAATCCAAAAGTACAAACCCACACATCTGTGTGTCACGAAAATGGGTACAAGGACAGAATGTGAGTAAGAGAAAGGGAAGTAAATGGGGGTGACATTTAAGGAAGAGAATGCTCATTCAATTCACTCATTCCAGGGAAATCAATAACTAAGAAAAGCTTTATTTCTGTGAGCCATTATAACTTTTAGAGGCAAGAGGAGATGTACAGTGGTGTGTGTGTGTATGCTGTATATGTGGATATACGCATGTGTGCTGTATGTGAATGTGTCCAAGTGTGGCATATGCGAATGTGTGTGTTTTTGCACGTGTGTGTGCACCTTTGTGCATGTGTGTGATACTTGTGAATATGTGTGTGGTATATGGGAATGTGTGCATGCACCTGTGTGTGTCTGTGTGGTGTATGTGAATACACGTGTACATTTGTTCATGTCAGTGGTATATGCGACCATGTGTGCATTTTCATGTGGGTATGCACACGTGTGTGTGTTTGAAATGTGACCAAATCTGTTTTTGTGATTAGTTGAGATCAGTTTTATGAAAGAATTCAGGGAATCAGAATCAGAAAAGTTTCCTTCTTGGGAGGAACACCTCCAAAGAGAATGTAGGAAGTTTCTCTCCTAGGAAAAGAGACTGTTTCAGTCAGTGGCATTCCCTAGAGGTCATAAGAATACTTCACTCTGGGATTTTGAGGCCTGTTTTCCTCCTGAGAAGTAAGCCCTACCTTTGGAAGCGGGGATCTAGGCCCCCAGAGACTGTTTTTCTCACCAGATTTGGACTCTAATCACACAAACAACAGAAAGACCTACAAAACACTTGAAGTCAAAGAACTTCAGTGTGGGAATAGTAGTGCTGGGTGTGTATTCTGTGGAACTGTGAGAACATTATCACTTGTTTCGTCACCAACCTGGTTGCCCAGGTGGCAGTTTGGCAAACAACGAGTAAAAACAAGCAGCAGCTCTTAGAGTTGGCTGTGAAATATCTGGATGTAGTTATTCCCAGAAGTTACTGACTCTTCTGACATCAAACATTAGGTTTCCATTTTTATAGAAATAAATAATTTTTTAAAAAAGATAAGAGATTGAAATGAATAAATACTTCCTCATCTGAAGCCTCAGATACCCACTCTGAGCAGCTCTGTTCAAGAACAAAAACATGGATTTTTAAAGACGGACTGCAAGGGGCAGAGAGAAATGACACAATAGTTGGTTGTTTCAATATATTATGGACAACAGTGTCAATCAATGTGCTTTGCAGCTGGGATTCAATTGTAAGTTTGATTGTTCCTGTGCAAAACTGATGTGAGAATGTTGAGTCTCTTTCAGGTAAAGTCTGCAGCATTTAGGATCTCATTAAATCTTGTTATCTGGGAAGGTGTCACATACCCTGCTTAACAGATCAAATAAGAGAGGACTGAAAGTTAATTTCCTAGCCAGGAAGGAGGAAGTCAATTAAAAACATACATTTGAGGAATGATCAATTTCCTTCACACTAGAAACCAAAGGAAGTATTTTGAAAGGTGTGCTTAAACTAAGAAGCAGAGTACATATCAAAAGGGGAAAAAAGCTAAAGTGTAAAGAGAAAGCCCATGGTCAGCGGCAGTAGTAGACACAGGAACAAAAAAGGAAACCAACCCCATTACTGTTAAGTTCATTCTGACTTAGAGCAATCTCACAGGACAGAATAGAACAGCCGCATAGAGTTTCCAAGGAGTAGCTGGTGGATTTGAACTGCCAAACTTCTCGGTAGTAGTAGCCTGAGCTCTTACCCACTGTACCACTAGGGTTCAGTATAACAGTAATAACAATACAGCAAACCCATCGCTGGTGAGTTAATTCCAAATTATAGGTCAAGTTTTTTTGAGTTCACAGCTACCTTCTCTGACTTCAACCAAAATAAAAAAAAAAAAAACCCAGGCTGTTGAGTCAGTTCTGACTCATAGTGATCTTACTGGACAGAGTAGAAGTGACCTATAGAGTTTCTAATGAGCACCTGGCAGATCTGAACTGCCAGCGTCTCGGTTCGCAGACATAACAGTTAAACCACTGTAGCACCTTTTCCTGACCTCAGCACGTGGCCTGAAATGAAAAAGATGCAGGGGAATCTCTTCAAACAGGAGATTCCTTCTCTGAGGCGCCAAGGCTACCTTAGGCTCCTAGCAAAGGCTGATGAGTAATATAAACTCCTCTATATGCTCAACATAAGTATCAGGCTGAAGTTAACTCTACTTGTAGACGGAAGGTAGCCAAGATGACACCACTATCCATTAAGCTAAGAAAGCGATGCTTCCTTTTCAACCCAGAGGAAAAATTCAGAGTCGAAAAAGTCTTTCAAACAAATGACGTGCCTGGTTTTGTACAGACTGGGTCAGTTGGACAGACGCCTCTCTATTTCTGTCCTCTTCCCTAGACTACATTTAGACTGTAAACAATTAGTTCTCTTTAAGGTTTTTTTTTTAAATGTCACCTGCTCTACAAATTCCAACATTTTGTATTTTTAGATGCTGGGGTCAGGGCAAGTGCAAAAAATAATGACATTTCTGCTTTTATAAACAATTCTTTTTGATTTTAGCAAGACACAGCTGAACCCTGAAAAAGTGACCACATTCCATTTTAACCCCTTAGGGTCAGAAACACAAAACATAAATACTGGTATATTCTTAGGACGCTAACTACATTACAGTAAATCCCATTTAGGAAGACAAGTGTTCCCTGTCATGAAATCCTGCAAGGTCCTACAAACTCTACAATTAGACATATTTATTTTCTTGGTCTGCTGTTATTTAATTGTAACCATGAGAGTAAGGCAAAGAGGCAACTTTCTGATTTGATTCTTTTTTTTTCCCTGACAATTCTAAATTGAGTGTTCTGTGAGCAGCTGAGCTTTCTAAAGTGTTTTTCTTTTTTAGGGAGAGGAAGTGTGTGTTCTATTGGAGGACAGAACCTCCTGTCTTCTCAATTACACTAAAACATTCAGCCCGAGTCTCTTAGAATAAATGGCATATGACGGGAAAGGAGGATGATTAGAGGGAGAGGATGGAAAAACACATTGAATTCCGTGATCATTTTGACTTTCAAGTGAATATGAGCAATGCCTTAGCTGTAGACACACTTTACTTATAAATATCTTAATGTACGTATAAATATCACCCCACTTTGTTCTTCCCTCCATACTCAGGATTATTTTTCGAACTTCTCATCTAGTAGCTGAGTCTCTTCTCCCCATCATTTGTTTACTCAGCATGTATTTATTTTCTACTGTGTGACATGCAGAAACCCCTGTGGCATAGAGGTTAACTATTACAGCTGCTAACCAAAGGACCGGCAGTTTAAATTCACTGAACATCCTGGAATCTCTGTGGGGGCGGTTCTACTCTGTCTTATAGGGTAGCTGTGAGTTGGAATCAACTGGAAAGCTGTGGATTTGGTTTTGGGTTTGGGACATGACGTGTACTAGGGAAGTCTTTAAGAACGGTCCTCCCCCCCGCCCCAAAGAAGCCTATTGCCGTCGAGTTGGTTTGACTTATAGTGACCTTACAGGACAGAGTAGAACTGCCCCATAGAATTTCCAGAGTGCTTAGTGGATTTCAGCTGCCAAATTTTTGGTTAGGAGCCATAGCACTTAATTACTGTGCCACCAAGGTTTTCTGAAGAACATGATAGTGATAAAAAATAAACCAGATATTTTGAAGCTTATGGTCTCTAGGAAACCTGGTGGCATAGTGATTAAGTGCTGCATCTGCTAACCAAAAGGTCGCAGTTCAAATTCACCAGGTGCTCCTTGGAAACTCTATGGGCAGTTCTACTCTGTCTCAGAGGGTTGCTGTGAGTCAGCATCAACTAGCTGGCAATGGGTTTGGTTTGTTGTTTTGTAATAGCCTATGAGTTGGAATTGACTCAACAGCAGCAGGGTTTTTTTTTTTTTTTTTCCAATGGTGTAAATTCTTGTAGGAAAAAAAGCCTTTCATGAAAGAACGGCATGTTGTTGTGTGCCGTGGAGTTGATTTAGGCTCACGTGACAGAGCAGAGCTGTCCCACAGGGTTTTCCAGGTTGCAATCCTTGTGGGAGCAGATTACCAGGTCTTTCTCTCATGGAGCTGCTGGGTGCTTTTAGACCACCAACCTCTCAGTTAGCAGTCAAGCACTTAAGCGTCATGCTACCAAGGCTCTGTACAATTATGTAAATAGTTGTAAAATAGTATCTGTGATAAGTGCAATAATGGGAAAAATCCATCATGCTGTGGATAGAGGGAATGGCAAGATCTAACCAAATCCAAAGTTCAAGCAGGATTTTCCAAAGTAGATGATGGAGACTGAAATGTGAAGGTTGAGTAGGAATTAGTTTATACAAGGAGCAGCGTATTTGAAGGCCTCAGGGGGCCAGGGTTGATGTCTTAGAATGACTGAGTGGCAGTCAGTGTGGCTGGAGAGGACAGGCCAGCAGCAACTGTGCAACACTGAGGCAGGAGAAGAGCCATACAAATGAATCTTGGGTCAAAATAAGATGCTTATCTTTGTCTTTGTCCCTGGGGGCACGAAAAAATTGTTCTTAGCTACTAACCAAAAGGTTGGTAGTTCAAACCTTGCCAGCTGCTGGATGAAAGGACTGGTAATCTATTTCAATAAGATTATAGTGCAGAGAGCGCAGTGGACCTCAGTTCTACTTGGTCACACTTGTGATTGCCCTAAGAATCAATTCTTCGGCAACTGATTTAGTCTTTATTCGGAAGAGAACTGGGAAGCAATTTAAAGGGTTTTATCACAGCTCTGGCAGCTGTGAGAAAGAGAGTGCTTCATGGGAGTTTAAAAAAGTTCCTGTGGGGTGCAAGTGGTTAATGCACTTGAGTGCTAATCAAAAGGCCAGAAATTTAAGTCCACTCGGAGGTACCTCAAAAGAAAAGTCCAGTGATTTAACTTCCAAACAATCATCCATTAAACATCCTATAGAGCACAGTTCCACTGTGATGTATGTGGGGTAGCAGTGAATCCGAATTGACTCAACAGCAGCTGGTTTGTTTGTTTTCTATCCCTTCGTCTAAGGATCACCCGGATACCCTACCTTCACTTCTCACCCTCTGTTCATCCTCCTCCTTTTGCCAGGCTCCTGCTCTCTCTCCTGTTTCCCTGCTTCTCTTCATCTCACTTTCTACTTTCTTGCCTTCAAATGCCCCACTAGTAGTTCAGAGTCAAGGAGAGCAGGGATGAATAAGAGGAGACATTCTTGTGAGAAGATTCTGGTATTCCAAACTGAACTTTCAATTTATTTGCAAATAGAAATAGTGATGAACACAGCTATAAGATCCTATCTTATCTACAGAATTGATGACATTGGCTTTGGAAGGCTGCCCTTGGAGTCTGACGTCATAGGTCGTGTTGTTTCCCAAGGATATTACTCTGATGGGAAAGGTTATTTTAACAAGCAACTTAGAAGTAAACTCCTGAAACTAAATATGTTCGTTCATTAGGCTCTGTCTAATAACACATAAAGACACTGTTTTGTTTGCTGTAGGTGTCTTAGTGATATTTCCCCAAGTTTTTTTTTTATTGTTCTTCATATGTTAATCTCAAGAAGATGTTGAATAAATGAGAAAGTAGCTGGAGACAACGCTTGAGCCACACTGATACTATTTGTTGTTGTTTCAACCCTGGCTAGGACCTGGTTAGATCAGTGATTTTAATTACTAGTTTTGATAAAATAGCCAGATTAGAAATGGTTTTAATTTACATGGTGAATGGAAATCATTATGAATCATTTGTCTTTTTGTGGTTATTAAAGAGGCACACAGTTGTGCTTGGCTTATAGCCATTCTTCCTGCCCACATTCATCTGAACCATTTTGTCTAAGCCTACATTCAATTTTTGTTTTTCCAAAGAAAATTTCTTTCTAAGACTTCATTCCTCTGTCTTCCCACATTGCAAGTGGGAGTGTTCTTCATGGATATATGTTAGGTACTCAAGGCCTTGGGCGACAGTAGGAAAGACAGATATAGTCCCTGTCCCTAGGGATCAGAGTCCATAGCAGTGCTGTCCACTAGAATTTTCTGCAGTAATGGGAATATCCTGTGTCTGCAGTGTCCAATTCAGAAAGCATTAGCCATGTGTGGCTGCTGAGCACTGCACTGTGGCTGGTACAGTGGAAAACCTAATTTTTTAGTTTGATTTAATTTTAATTAAATTTATATTTCAGTAGCCTCACGTGGTCACTGTATCAGATAGTCCAGGTCTAGATGGCTAGAGAGGCCAAAGAGATAAATATAGTAAGAAAGAAGGCAAAAAGAGTCTGGAAGAAAAGAAAAAAGCATCTTACACCTGTGGAGACTAAGGGAAAATAAACTGAGTTTCACAAAAGTGTCATCTGAACATAGGATAACGTCAGGTAACTGACATTCACACAGTCTTCTAGGGAAAAAGTTCAAAAGACTTAATAAAATCAAACTCCACTAAAAAAAGAGACAGTTGACTATTCCCTGGCTCTTCTCCACATCTATATAGATGCTATGTATCTGCTTTCCCTTCAAAGGACTCTGGGAGAACTTTCAATGCCAAATGTACAAGCGCTTTGAGGTTATTGGAAGTAATACAAAATGCTTAACACTCTCATTGTCCTAGAATATATTATTTAACCATGCTACACAACAGGCAAGATGTTGAGCTGTTAAGGATAACTAGGTCATGTGGTGATCTAAATCACCAATGAAAAATCTAGCATGAGACGTTTTGTTCTGGAAGAATAGCATCTATTTTAGAAATCAGTTTGGAGGAACTCCTTGGCTAGAACAGTTTGTGTCAGATAGAGTTCTTTAAATGGTGTGTGTTGTGTTACTGGTAGCAACAGGCTTCAGAGACGTTTTGTGGTTGAAAATCATTACACTTTGCAGTTGCTAATGAAAGGATGAATTAAAAGGAGGGTAAATTTCATCTCATATACAGAAAGGCAATAACGCCAGGGGAAACCTTCCTTGAGTTGGGAAGTCAGTGACCGGTGGAGGTGTAGGATGGCAAAGTCCAGGGCCATCCTATCAGCCATTGATCACCTTGCACTTCATGTGTGTTTGCAGGGCCAGTTCATGGCAGAATAGAGCCCGTCTAGGTAATACACAGGGGCTAGGAAGGAAATTAAAGCTATTTATTTGATGGTCTCTAGAAAGCTTGTAAAGGAAAAGAGACTGCATATAGCTAGAGAGAGGGGTGTACCTGGGGTTCAGCTAGGAGACTTGGACTTCAAGGCAAAATGATGTAGCAGCTCAGCCTTGTGGAAGACCATGGCTGGTTAAATTCTGATAGATAAATTTCCAAGAAAAGTATGTACAAATTTAGCTTTATGCTATTCACATCTTTGCCTAGACTGCACTGTAATGAAATAATGAGAGACATATTTTTAATTTGATTCACTTATCCATCTTTGGAATCACAGTTAAATAATCATCAGTTACGTTCATTGCTTTCTCCCATCACCTGATGATAGTCTACATCAAGTGTATTTCTTGGAGATGCTTTCACTTCTATTACATTCCCCTTATTACTAAAATAAGGTAGTAATTTCTGTACATCCCTGCCTGCTTCACAGAAGTGACAGTCAAACGAGTTAACAAGTGAAAAACACTCAGAAAATTGTAGAACACATATAAATAAAAGCAATTGTATTATTTGAGTGACAAATAGTCCCTCTGAAAGTTAAATCTATAAACTGAAACACAGAGAGTGATTACATGATTACACAAGCATTGTGACATGATTAAGTGGTTAAGTGGCACAGTGGCTAAAGTGCTCAGCTGCTAACCAAAAAGATGGTGATTCAAACCCATGAACTATCTATGGAAGATAGATGTGACAATCTGCTTCCATAAAGAGTTACAGCCTTGAGAGTCCTGTGGGGCAGTTCTACCCTGTCCTATAGGGTTGCTACAGTTTCAAATTTACTGCATGACAGTGGGCTTAGTTTTTGGTTTTGATTAGGTGAAGGAGCAGAAGAGAGCCTGTCTGCCTCAGCAGTTCAAGTTTACTCACTAGCTAGACTTGAGAAGTATTTCAGGAACTGCACTTGGGAGAGGAAAAGCTGGAATGAGAACACTGAATAAAATCCAGATTCTTTTCTGCTCATCATAATAGAAACACACACACACAATACACAGGTGTGTGTGTGTTTGTTTATTACACGTATAGGTTTTGTTGGGAAACCCTGGCAGCATAGTGGTTAAGTGCTACGTCTGCCAACCAAAAGGTCCGCAGTTCGAATCTACCAAGCACTTGTTGGAAACTCTATGGAGCAGTTCTACTCTGCTGTATACGGTCACTATAGTCAGAATCAACTCGATGGCACTGGGTGTGTGTGTGTGTGTGTGTGTGTGTGTGTGTGTAGGTTTTGTTTGTGGTGCAACCTTCAGTGTCTACATCCTGTTTCAGATTCATGTCTAATTTCTTGTCTGTTCACAGAGCACAGCTAACAGCTGTAGAAAATAGTCTAACAAGCTGCTCCTGCCTATAAGTCATAAGGAAACCCTTGTGGCATAGTGGGTTAA
This sequence comes from Heterohyrax brucei, assembly GCA_028571685.1. Classification (NCBI taxonomy): domain Eukaryota; kingdom Metazoa; phylum Chordata; class Mammalia; order Hyracoidea; family Procaviidae; genus Heterohyrax; species Heterohyrax brucei. The sequence continues at coordinate 164,027,995 of CM053144.1, forward strand.
GTGCTATGCCTGCTAATCAAAAGGTCAGGAGTTTGAATTCAATAGGTGCTCCTTGAAAACTCTATGAGGCAGCTTTACTCTGTCCTATAAGGTCTCTATGAGTCAGAACTGACGGCGCTGGATTTGGGTTTTGGTTTTATAAGTCATGACGTAAGATCCAGGCTGTCCTTGATTGCACAACGTTGATTAATGAACTTGCTCCTTCTGGGACGTAGTATTCTCAGCTCTAGAGTAAAGTCCATCCAAGGTCTTGGATTCTAGGCTCCTAAGATTAACGGTTATGAAATGAGATTGCTTTAAAAGGGCTTAACTCCAATAAGTAGCTGGAACTAGACTGAATTCAATGACTTCTCCTGTGGTCTCTTGCTCCTTTTCAGATTATTCCTCTTTTATTTTCAGTTAGCATTGGTCTCAGGAAAGAATATGAAGCAATGAAAGGTACTTGAAGGAAGGAAGAGGCTCTGCAGAGCCCTGGGGAACATCGTGTGTACTTAGGGTTGGCTAAGCAATGCTGTAGACCAAGGGATCTCAAAACAAACCTGCCTAACTCAAGAGGAACAAACTAACATTTACTGCCAATAATGTGCAGAAACTCTACTAGGCAGTCTATATGTTTTCATTTTGTTGAATTAACAGGGAATAGGAGGAGTTGAATAATATCTTCTTAATTTTTGCCATCTGGCTGTAAAGCCAAATCCTTTTGTGTGAATTCCAATCTCCTACTAACTCCTACATTGCAATAGAAACCATCGCTATGGCTTCTCCTGTGATCTCTCTTTCCTTGAACCTTCAGAATTCACATGCTCCATTATCATAGCAAAGTTGTGTCTGCCTAGTCAGAATCAGATCTCTTTAAAGGCACGTTGTCCTTGTCATTTTCATTCCAAAGACATCTTTTTCCCTGAGTTGTTTGGAATTAAAATATTGTCATGTTCCCCAAGCCAAATACCGCCCCCAAAACAAACAAACAAAAGCCATGTTTGTGTTTTCAGTCACCAGATCATAATTGCTTAATTCCATACATTCAATTCTTCTCCTTATGTGATTTCCATAGGAAAGGAAGCTCCTCATAGCCTAGGGAAGACACTGAAGGTGAGCAAGGCTAGAGCCAGGCGGGGGTCATCCCTCTGTGGGGTCAAGTCCAAAGCAACAGACAGGCAGCACTTGTAGGCTGCTTCTTTGCAGACTCACTGGACAACTTGGTTTTTCTTTTTTCCTTCTATTTCAGCAGTTCCCTCTATGAGGACATTTTCTTCCCATCTCCAGCAGTCTTTTCTAAACATTACTGAGAAGACTGCTAAGAAGAAAAAGCACCCACTGATGGGTTCTCCGAAAGAAAGCGTTGGGTTTAAGGGCAGCGACGCTGGTCTGATTACCGCAGCCCAGCTGACAGGGAAGTTGCCAGGCAATGTGTGCCCTGCCAAGAGGGGGTGGGGCAATCAGGCACTCAGGTGGTTTTCATTATGATTTTTCAGTTTTTTTAGGTTTAGAAAGGAAAATATCACCAAAGATGATAATTTCATTTGGAATGAACACATTTTCAATGAAGTCTTCAGCCACTGCTGGCTTTTTTTTTTTTTTTTTTTTAAATCTTAACACATTCACATTTTATAATGTGGACAAGACAAAGCCCAGGATATGTCAAGATTCTCTTATATGCAAATAACTTGTGGGCCAAATCATTCCTTAAAAAAAAGAAAAGGAAGAAAAAAAACCTCTCCAACATGTCTAAGTTGCTACTTAGAGCATTTGCAAAGATAGCTCAGGAAAAAGAAGCCAACGCCAAACACTAAGCTAAATTTTGCCTGCCATTTACTTGCACTGTTTTCTTTAAAGTCGAAGTTGATTTCTTTTTTTATGTCTCGGGTCAAAAATTTGCCACACACTAATCAATCTTGGTAAGCTTACAATGAACAATAAAATTCCAATGTCTTCATGTGTCCTGAAGGAGCCCTGATGGCAGAGCGCAGTGCCCAGCTGCTTGCCCAAAGGTTGGGATTTGAATCACTCCTACCTTCCTGCTCCCTCCCCGCACCCAGCAGCTCCCTGGGAGGGAGGACCTGGCTGGAGACCCTGTTCCATCAAGATCACATCCAAGGACACCTGCTGCAGGCAGTTCTACTCTGTCACGTGGGGTTGATATGAGTCAGAATTGACTCTGCCATACTTAGAAACAACAACAATGTGTCATTTAGGATCTAAATTTTTCAGTTTAAAAGAGGAGAGGTAAATCGGGGACTATTCACACTTTAAATCTTCCTGGATGTTTTAGGAAACGCTATTCTCAGAAAGTCTGAGGCACTGAATTGGAATCAGTGATTCAACTCGTAGATGCATGTACAGATTCATACGATTTGAAGACCTATGTTGTTGCTGGGCGCTGTCAATTTCGACTCACAGCAGCCCTAGAGGACACTACCTGGTAGAATTACCCTCATAGAGCTTCCCAGGCTGTAATCTTGACAGGAGCAGATTTCCAGGTCTTTTCTCCTAAAGAGCAGCTGGTGGGTTGAACCGCTGACCTCTCAGCTAAGTAGCCAAGAGCTCAAGCATTGCATCACCCCTGGCTCCTTTTAGGACCTATATTGAGTTTCGTAAGTTACCCTACACATTAAGCTCTTTTCTCAAAAACTTTTGTGCCCATTTTCCCTTGCAATGGCCCCATGCTACTGTTTCTAGTTGTGTAACTTTCCCTTAAAGAAAAATGTTTCCATAAAATGATATTTTTCATTCTTTTTAGCAGAATTCAAGCAACTCTTAGAGTAATGTTGTCTGCTTCCAACATTGTAAAGATTCTGGGAAACTCACAAAGACACTACACTCCTAGAAGCATTGCTTATCTGTCAGAGGTTGCAAAGTAGCAGAAACCAGAAAGAATCCATAGCTGGTGCAGCCACACATTTCTGCAAAGACTTTCAAACAAATACGAAAAATAACTGGTCAGTCATGATGCCTCGGTCTAAGCAAAATGCAGACCTGCTTAAAGAGATGCTGTCAAACATAGTCATTTGGGCTCCCAAATTATGCTTTGCAAAATGCTAAATTAGTTTTGTCAAAACATAACCTTGGTTCTCAAAACACTGTCAGAACTTTCCAAGCTCAATGAAAGAAGGCAACGTTTGTGGTTCTTCTCTGTAGCTTCCGTCCAGCCACTCATGTGTCTGTCTGTCCATTCATTCACCCAACCATTTCGTTCAGGCACTGAACAAGTTTTATTGAATTCTTTCTATGTGTCTAGCACAGTGCTGGATCCTAGATCCAAAGACAAAATCACGCAAGCATGTTCTCAAGGCTAGTCTCTTGGGGAGGGGTCCTAGGTGGCCTAATTGAGGAGACAAGCATAAACAAGTTGTGACAGGTTATCAGCCGTGTTAATTCCTTCAGGGAGCTTTCAGTGAGGAGCCTCTCTCCTAGTTTCTGGTGGCTGCTGGCAGTCCTTGGTGCTCCTTCCCTCTTTCTAGATGCATCTGCCTCAATTGTCACACAGTCTTCATCCTGGGCAGCACACTGTTTCTGTGTCTGTCATCTTTTATGATGCATAACTCATGCAGGATTAAGACTCACCCTACTCTGGTATGATCTTGTTAAACTAACTGATAACATTTGCAAATAAAAGCCCTATTTCTCAAGCAAGGTCACATTCATGAGTATGGGCATTAGAATTTCAATTTCTTTTTGTTGTTGTTGTTGGGACACAATTTAATCCATAGCAGTACCCAAGTAAGGCATTCAAACATGGTATTCAAAATTGGCAGCACTAGATGATTAGACAATTTTCTCCCCCAAACCATTCAGAGATGCCTCCAAAGATAGGCCTGGCAATCTGCTTTTCAAAAGGTCACAGCTTTAATAAACTCACAAAGCAGTTTTTCTCTGCACACATGGAATCACCAAGACCGAAAAAACAAACCCAGTGCTGTTGTGTCGATTCTAACTCATAGCAACCCTATAGAACAGGGTAAAACTGGCTCATAGAGTTTCCAAGTAGTGCCTGGTGAATTCAAACTGCCAGCCTTTCAGTTAGCAGCTATAGCATTTAACCACTATGCCACCAGGGTTTCTAGGTTCAGCATGAGTTGAAATTAATCCAATGACAACTAACAACAGGAAACATGTAACGATAACAATGACTGATGGTGTTATGATATGAGTAATCTAAATCTGATTTATTTTAGGAAAAAATATGATGAACACTCTTACACTTAGTTACAATGTGTATGTGACAGATCTCAAACAGATACTGGCATGTGCTTTGATTCACTGCCACTGACAGTAACTTGTTGAGAAAGCTTACCATAGATATGCTTAAGGCGTTTCTGTTCTCCTAAGTTAAGACAGTCTGTCTTTTAAATGCACCACTTCAATAGCAAATTAAAGGAAAAGGTTTGATTTTATAATTTTATTTTTAATGACCTTAGTTGTCATCAACTGCATAAAATGTGACAACAGAACTACCCTCCTATTTTCCTGAAAACAAGAATGAATAACTACGGTTGGGCTCACCATTTATTTATGGCAAGGAAAGTGCCCTCTCTGCCGCACAGTATTTTAGTAGAGCCACAAAGGAACATTTAGAAGGCAAGGCGCATGATCTTAAAGCAATTCTGAGTGCCTTTGGGTTTCAGTATCAAGAGAATGTGGCTGAGTAATTTATCCACTAGGCCAGGGGTAGTGGTGGTTGGGGTAAATATTGTTGGTTCTGGAATCTGTAGGCCTGGGTGATGACAAGATTAGAGGTTAGTGCCGGACCAGACGATGTCCCCCTTATGTAATAGGTTGAAAGGGCTGTATCTGTACATGTGACAGGATAAGCCATCGAAAGCAAACTAATAATTTAAGATGATTTTTTTCTTAATCTTTACACAATCTATTTTAATTACAATCAGTTGAAAAGATACATTGCTGCTCTTTTTCAGGCATTAAGACTGAAAATAAAAATTCCTACATCAATAGTACCTTGGGCTATTCCTATTAGTCACTGAGATGTCAATAATATTTCTGCTAAACAAATAAACTATAACAAAGCCATTAATAGCTTTCATATCTTACAAAAATAAAAGTAGGAAGTGAATTTAGTATGTACCTTTGCCCATTTTGATTCTTTAAATCTACTTGCTGCTATAGCAAAAAGAACTGATTGACAGCTAACCATTTCAGGGGATAGCATCTGATCAGGAACAGATAGTAAGGAAGCAAGAAGTCCAAACTGCACTGAAGATGCCGGCTACAAACAAGGATCAAGGAATTGATAGGATACCAAGTGAGATATTTCACCAAACAGATGCAGGACTGGAGGTGCTCACTTACGTATGCCAAGAAATTTGGAAGACAGCTGCCTGTCAATCTACCGGAAGAGATCCATATCTATGCCTGTTCTGGAGGAAGGGGACCCAACCGAAGGCAGAAATTACAGAACAATATCATTAATATCCCACACAAGGAAAATTTTGGTGGAGATCAGTCAAAAGCAACTGCAACAACATGTTGAAGGGAACTGCAGGAAATTCAAGTCAAATTTAGAAGAGGATGTAGAAACAGGGATATCATTGCTGATGTCAGAAGGATCTTGGCTGAAAGCACAGAATACTAGAAGGATATTTATGTGTATTTTATTGACCATGCAAGGCCATTCAGCTGTGTGCATCATAATAAACTATGGATAACAATTGTGAAGAATAGGAATTCCAGTACACTTAAGCGTATTCACGTTTAACCTTTACATAGATCAAGAGACAGTCATTTGAACAGAACAAAGGGATATTGTGTGGTTTAGTTAGCAAAGGTATGAGTCAGGATTATAGCCTTTCACCATACCTATTCAGTTTGTATGCTGAGTGAATAATCTGAGAAACTGGACTGCATGAAGAACAGGTCATCAGAATTAAAGGGAGACTCATTACTGACCTGGATTATTCAGATGACATGCCCTTGATTGTTGAAAGTGAAGAGAGTGTGAAATACTGATGAAAATCGAAGACTACAGCCTTTACTATGAATTACACCTCCATTCTGTTGTTGAGAGTGGCACAGGACCAGCTGCTATTCTGTTCTGTTGTAGATATGGGTGCTATGAGTCAGAGCTGACTCCAGGGCACTGAACAACAACATTTGCCATTTACCTGAGAATTTTCACTGCGTGTTGTTTGATGTTGTTCATAGTCACCTGGACTCGAATTCATCTGGGAGTGCTCAGTGGCTTAAATACATCAACCCATCAGCAAATATTTCTGAGCTCGTATGTGTGCCTAATACCTGCTTCAGTGCTCTGGTCCCGCAAATGCCTTCTTGGCTACTTTTAGTTTATAAGTTCATGATCAAAACTTATTTGTTTAGCTTAAATATCTTATCCAATTAAAAAAGATAATTTATAACCTGAGCCTTGTCAGTCATTTAGCTTGTGTATACAAGTGTACTACTCAGCCAGTCCAGACACTGAGCTCTGGCCATCCCTGGCTTACTCAGTTGAACAACGTATGGACAGGACCATGAGAGCTGTCCCTGGCCACGGAGCACTGGGAATAGTGTTCTGTGCTCCTGGATGGAGTGAGGAAGCCCTGGACATGTCAAGTGCATAGATTACAGTGTCTTAAATGTGAAGACCCTTTCTTCCATCATTGGGGGTTTTCTATTTCCTCCAATTTTCTGGTGACCAGAAGGACGCCTCATTCTGTAAAAGTTGGCTGTTTGTAAGTTTTTGTCCTTCATGCTCCATACCCCCTACCTTCTTGTAAGCCTCTTTTCTCGGTGCTGGACCCTGCCCTCTTCTTTCTTAATCCATTGACCTCAGATAGACATGCCCAGATCGAACTTAGTTCTGCAGTGGACCCTTCTGATTTCACCCTAGAGTCTGGAAGCTTTGCTGCTGTCTTGCTTCTTAGATCAAATACCACTGGACTAGAAGTGCTGCTGGATTTTAGTCTGAAATAGCTCCTCTGCTCTCTCCTTTCTCCTCCATTCTGCCCACCACCCGAGGTTTACCTAAGAGCTGCAGACTCCTACCTGGGCCTCCCTTCTGTGCTGATGTTTGTGCTGCTGGCGAGCTCATTTCCTCTGTCTCCACCTCCCTCGATTGCCTTCAAGTACAATGGGACGCACAGCTGACAATGAGCAGTGTGAATTGTTTCACTTGGCCCTTTGTGGACAGCCGGATACTGACAGCAGGGAAGACAGAAATAAGGGTTTTAAAAACTTCAAGGTGAACTAGGCAGTAAAGGGAAGACTACTGAAGGAGAGGCGGAAGGACAGAGGCAGCAGAAGCTGCAGACATATAAAGTAAACTTGACAGTCTCTCATCATACTTATTCATAGAGTCTTCCAGCTTTTATCACCCTGAATCTGTCCATTTTTACATTGTACATCTTGTCTTCATTCACCTGTTAATTTAGTGAACAAATTTATTAGGATTCTCAACTTTGTTCCAGGCATTACGATAGGTACCATGGAGCTGATGAAGAGCAAACTGAAGTCTCATAAAGTTGAGTGGGAAAGAGGTAGGGATCAAATTATCACACGAGAAACGCTATACAGGATGCAGGAGAGACATGGCTCAGTAGGAAGTTAGAATAAGGGGTTGTGACTTGGTCTACTTTGTGTGGAGAAGAACACTTCAGGAAGCAACGCAAGAGCTGAGACACAGTGAGAATATATAACTAAGTAAAGATAGAAATACCCTTTCTAGAGAAAAGAACAAGAGCACACAAGTGTGTTCCAAGAACTGAAAAGGGACAGAATGGTGGGAGACTGGTACGGATTAAAGCCTGGGGGAATGGCAGAGCTCAGTACGCATGCTAAACACTTTGTTTTTCATCCTAAGAGCAAATGGAAGTCATCTATTGTTGGGAAGAATTTATTCCAAAACTTAGCAGTGTAAAACAATGATAAATATTTAGCGTCTCCCAGTTTCTGGGAGTCAGGAAATCTAAGAGCCCCTTAACTGAGAGGTTCCGGTTTGAAGTCCTCATGAGACTGTCTTCCAGATATTGGACAGGACTTCTGTCAACTGACATCTTGACTGGGCCTGAGGACCTGCTTCCAAGGTGGCGCTGGGACACCATTCCTGTCGTTTTCAAATTGGTGCTTGCTGTCAGCAGGAGGCTTCAGCCCCTCCTCACACTGATCACTCGACAAGGCTAACCAAGTATCTTCCCATCGTGTCTGTTGTCCTCCTCCAGAGCAAGCGATCCAAGAGAGAACCAAAGTTACCTTTTTTTAAGACTTAGGCTCAGAAGCCACAGCACTTCCATTATGTTCTGTTTGTTAGAAGTCCTGGCCACTTTCAGATGGAGGGGAATTAGGCTCCAGGAATAACTAGTGTCAAAGAATTTGGGTTATCACTTAAAACCACCAATACACTGAAGGATTTTTAAGCAGAAATGATGACACGATCAGATCTAAAATGTTACTCTAAATGGGGAACAAATCAAACTCAACCAATATGAAAGTACGTATACTTGCTAGTAGATATTAGAGCGATCTAGGTGTGGAACACTGACAGTGTGTAGTTGTGGTGAAGATAAACAGGAGGAAAAGGAAAGGAAGGGAGAGGAGGGAAGGAAAGGGGAAGAGACGGGAGAAAAGAAGGGTTTAAGACACATTTAGAAGGTGAAATAGAGGTTAGAGATTAATCGGATTTAGGGGGAACATTATAGATTGCCAGGTATCCTGAGTGCTGTTGTCAGATGAATCCCGGCTGAAAGCAGAAAATACCAGAAAGATATTTACCCGCGTTTTACTGACTATGCAATGGCATTTGACTGTATGGAGCATGACAAGTTATCAATAATATTGCGACTAATGGGAATTCTAAGAACACTTAATTATGCTTGTGAGGAACCTATATATAGATTAAGAGGCAGTCATTCACACAGAACAAGGGGATGCTGTGTGGTTTAAAGTTAGGAAAGATGTATATCAGGGTTGTATCCTTTTGCCATAGCAATTCAGTCAGTATGCTTAACACATAAATCCAGAAGATGGACTATATGAAAAAGAATGGGGCATTAGGATTGGAGGGAGACTCATTATTTAGGCAGCATAACCTTGCTTGCTGCAAGTGAAGAGGGCCTGCAGCACCTACTGATGATCAAAGACCACAGCCTTCAGTATGGATTACACCTCAATGTAAACAAAAGTCCTCGCTTCTGGACCAATGAGTAAAGCTGTAACAAACAGTAAAGACTGATGTTACCAAGGACTTCATTTTACTTGGATCCACAATCAACACCCATGGGGACTGCAGTCAAGAAATTCAATAAGATGTTGTGTTAGGCAAATCTGATGCAAAAGACCTCTTTAAAGTGTTAAAAAGCAAAGATGTCACCCTAAAGACTGAAATGAGCTTGAGCAAACCAGCTGTGTTTTCAGTCACCTCATATGCATTTGAAAACTGGATATTACATTTGGAAGACTGAAAAATAATTGATGCCTTTGAATCACTGTGTTGGTTAAGAATATTGAATGCATCATGGACTGCCAAAAAAATTAAGAAATCTGTGTCTTAGGCTGGGTTTTCTAGGGAAGCAAAACCAGTAACGTGTAGGTACAAGGAAAAGATTTATAATATAGATAGATAGATAGATATAGATACAGGAAACCGCTCACGCAATCACAGAAGCTGAATGTCCCAAGTCCTGGCACAAGCCTCATGTGGCCACGGAAGCTGAGGAACCTAAAGTCAGCAGGTCAGAGACCAGAGTTCTAGATCACCAGTTGTGTAGGTTGGTGGATCCCAAGCTGGTGGTGAGACGGAGTGGCAGACGCTGGTGAACCCAGGATTGGCAGGTCAGGGAGCAGGACTCTCAAGTGCCGACTGTAAGGATTGATGAATCCAACAGCTGCTAGTTCAAGTCCAGGAACTAGATGCTGGGAAAAGAGAGCAGGAGCTCCTGGCAACGTGAGCAGACCAGCAGTAGTAGTGGAAAGCGGAGAGATGAGAGCTGAGGGGCGGGAAGCCACCAGAGACCCTGCCCTGCCACTTAATACAGCAGCCAAATATGGAGTAGCCAAGTTGACATAATCCTGACCATCACAATCTGTTTTGGAAGAACAACCACCAGAATCCTCCTTAGAAGCAAGGATGGTGAGACTTCACCTCACATACTTTGACACGTTATCAGGAGGGATCAAGAGAAGGACATCGTGTCTGGTAAAGTAGAGGATCGGTGAAAAAGAAGAAGACCTCGGTGTGACGGACTGATACAACAGTAGCAACATTGGACCCAAGTCTGACAGTGGCTGTGAGGATGACAGAAAGGCAGCCTTTTGTTTTGTTGTACATAGGGTTGCTATGAGTCAGAAACAACTTGACGTCACCTAACAACAACAACAGGTTTCTGGTTGGATACTGCGGCAGTCATTGACATAGAGAATACTGGGAAAATGCTGTATTTTGGTTTACAGAAGTCAGTGGGAGCACTGCTCATGAGTTTTATTTAAGACATGTTAAATCTGAAATGTCTTTGAAATATTCAAGTATACTTATCAAGTAGGCCTTTAGTTATGACACACTACAACTCTGAAGAGACTTCTGAGAGACAAATTAGTGAAATAGCCTTATATAGCCAAATATGAAGTCTCTGGTTTTGATGCAACTTCTTACAGAAAAAATAATATGAAAAGAGAAGAGGGCTTTGGAAGATTAAATTCTCCCCTTACCATTCTCCCTTGCAAGGAGTCACTCTCTTTTTTTATCTCCATGGGGTGAGTATAGTTCTCTGACTCTTTGTTGGTAGGCTTGGCCAGGAGATTTGTACTGGCCAGTGAAGTGTTAGCAGGTGACCAGAACGAGGATTTGAAATGTGTGGTAAAATGTTCCCTTTTGTTCCTTACTTAGGGTAGCCACAGATTCGCAGAGGACAGACTAGGCCTGGACTCAATCCTAAATTTGGCACCAAGCCCAGCTGAGCTCTGCCTATATCCAAACCCAGTGCCATCAAGTTGGTTAAGCCTAATCCCTAGATACATGAACAAAATATAAAGGTTTATTGTTGTTAGTCACTGAAATGTCAAGATTTTATTTTTGTTGTTACACAACATTATTATGGCAACAATAATGCGGCAATTATGCAGCAATAATTGACTGGATTGTCATCCAGTCAATTCTGACTTGTAGTTGACCCATAGGACAGATTAGCACTGTCCCATAGGTTTTCCAAGGAGAACCTTGTGGATTTGAACTTCTGATCTTTTGATTAGCAGCTGCAGGTCTTAACCACTGCTCCACCAGGGTTTCCATAGTTGACTGATATAAAGACCTGGGATCTACTTGTGAGGAGCACTGTTATTTAAAGTCCTGAGTGGACTATATGCAAATTAAGGCCTGTGTTTATGCCTGATACATGATTGTATTGGCAAAATCTAGCGTAAAGGATTTGTCGATGTATACTTGGTAAACATGAGAATGGATGGATGGATTACAACCTAATTTAGGAACAGCTATTTATCTATTATGTGTGTCTGTAAGTCATGCACATATATTCTTACAATAACTCTTCCAAGCAGCCGTGTCCTCAAACAACAAGAGTCAACAAAACCTGCGTATAACAGCCATCAAGATCAACAACAGCATCCTTTCCCTGTCTCTGAGTACATTTTTATTACATGTTGTAAAGAAATGCTCAAGAAAATTGATGCTCTATCCACATAGTCTGTTAATATTTCAGACCACATTTTATTGTTGTTGTTAAAGCAGATTTAAAGCGAACAAATTTTAAAATAAAAAAAAGTTATTAGCAGCAATAATCAGGCCTGTAAATGGTAAGCCCATGGAATGAAGATAATCAAAGTGGCTCGTTTGGCTACCAGCAGTTTCATAAAAGCCCTGATTAGTTATGAGGCAATTGTGAGAGATGATGAGTTAGAATCAAAGAAAGAAAAATAATTTCTCTGGCCTAGCAGCTGTGGAATCTTTCGGTAATTGCTGGAATATTCCTTTTTGGTAAACTTAAAGTTTGCTTTTTTATTTATGTTGCATTAGAATACTTGATCTGAAATATATATCTTAACTTTATCTTATTTAGTATTTTCTTCCTCAGTATAACTTTAAATTATAGTTGAGAAGAACAGTACCTTGATTTATATATTATCTCTACTAAAAAAGATAGGAAAACTGTGTTGGAAAAGCGAAAAAAAAAAAAAAGGGCTGCATTTAAAATATTTCACTGTCACATTTTGGATATGAATTAAAATGTAATCTTTTTTCCCCAAAAGTCCTCATGAAGTGCCCATAAAAATTGTGTGCTGTGTGCACACAAACAAGTGCAGTTATCCAATGTTTATAGGGGAGATGTTAAATTACACGTTACCTAGTCTGACCACAGTGTGAAATTTTAAAGTATAAACAGGATCAAAAAGAAAAGTGGCTTCAAAAACTGAGAAACAACAACATTCCACTCTCCCAGAACCTTTTCAGTCGCTCAGTCAGACAGCTGCCCCACGGCCTGCTCCCAGCGGTCACCAGCAACAACATCCCATTCCTCACACCCTCCCCTGCCTGGAAGGAAAGGGCACCATCAATTCTGAGAAAGAAATTGCCCAAATAACAAAACTTATTGGAGTGGATAATTTCTCACAGAGGCTGTGTGTGTGTGTGTGTGTGTGTGTGTGTGTGTGGTGTCTTTTTACCTTTGCATTTTGTTTATGGTTCAAAAAAATTGATTATTTCTCCTGAAAACAAATACACAAACAAACACATGACTGTGGTTTAAAAAGCGAGCATTATTGAAATGTGTGAAATGAAAGCTAAATGTGCCCTTGTCCTCATCACATTCCCCTTTTTTCCCAGGTCTGTCAGGCTTCTACTCAGCAGAAGTTTTGTGGAGCAGAAGGAAGGAAACTGTGTGTGCGAGAGAGTGTGTGGATGTATGTCCGAGAAAGTCTTGATGTTGTCTTGTCACTCTTAAGAAAAAAATATGTATACATATATGACACACATAGTCACTCCTTCCTCCACCTCTGCCTGCCCTGCCTGCCACCAAACCTCTACTGTTTCCAAATCTAAGAGAATGATGGTAAAAATCTTCTAGATCAAAATTTTTACAAAGGCATTTCCAGTATAACCAAATACTGAGGAACATCCCCGTCTAGCCAGCCACAGTCACGCCATCTCTGATTTAATTCAGTTTGATGATGATTAACTGAAAGGAAGGATGGAGGTTGGACTTATGTAATAGGAAAACAAAAGAGAGAGAGAGACAGAAAAACCTTCCATTTGTTTGTATTTAAGTTAACATATTTTAACCTACTATTTTAGGTAATAAATTCATATATATTCAGGACGACTTTATTGGTAGGGAAAACACTCATGGACTTTGCATTTTTATGTTAAATATAAGAGTTTGTGGAATGTTTTCCTGAGAAGAGAAACCCTTCCTCAAGAAGTTCTTTCACCTAGTTAGGAGGATATCTACTGGGTAACCAAAGATGCCTGTGCAAATGCGTGAGAATTTTCTGCTCCCTTTTAAGCTGCCTTACTATTCTTCAGTTCTATTGTTTGCCTTTTCTTTTAACTGGAAAATTTCCTCACTCAAGAACTATTGGTTTAAAATCTTTACATTGCCATTTCACTTGCTAATCACTAGCTCAAAATAAAATCAAACGCTGTGAATAATGGGTTAGGAGTGAGTTACTTCCTTAGAGAAATCATTTTTAGACCAAATTATGATTTTTGAAAACTTTTAAGCTTCTTCTCTTTCTTCCCCTCTGTCATTCTACTTTTTTTTTTCATTTTTATGCACTCCATTTCAAAATGTATATTCTCAAACCTCGTTCTTTTGCTGACTAAGCGCTTGAGTCTTACAGTTTTTCTTCTGGGTTTCTAGTCTTGAATTTACCATGAGACAGACAGTACAGAGTACTAATGAACATTTGGTAGGTTCTAGTAACAGCTAGCCTGACTTAAAACCTTACTAACTATAAAACAACAACAGCAAAAAACACAAACCCAGGGATGCTGGGTTGACTATGACTCATAGTGACTCTATAGGATAGAGCAGAAGTGCTCTGGGGAGTTCCCAAGGAGCATTTGGTGGATTTGAACTGCTGACTTTTTAGTTGGCAGCTGTAGCACTCAACCACTACACCACCAGGGTGGCTCACATTAACTGTCCTAATCTCTCAGTGCCTCTGTTTTCTCATTCATAAAATGGAAATAAAATTTATAATTGTAGTGTGAATTCAACAGCATTGCTGTGCAGTGTCACTGAGAAACCGTAAGTGAGATTTTTAATACATTTCAGTTATACAATAAATCTCAATGGAGGGGAGTTTAAAAATTAAAATACACAAAGACAAAAATTTAAACTTTAAAAAAGATGTCCCCAAACTAAGAAAAGAAAAAAAATCTTAAACTATGTGGCGTTGAATAAATCATTTTTCGAGGTCTTCCTATGTGTCATGTTGTATGATGTTGAGTATGACTGTGTATTATGCCGTAGCCTGTTCTATCTATGCCAAGAAGACAGGGACTTAGGGATGCCCACGGAAACTCTGGTAGAAGAGTTGTCGAGTGCTATGGCTGGCTAACCAAAAGGTTGGCCATTCGAATCCACCGGGTGCTCCTTGGAAACTCTGTGAGGCAGTTTACTCTATCCTACAGGGTCAGTATGAGTTGGAATCTACTCAATGGCAATGGCATGGTGGCATAATGTTTAAGTGCTACGACTGCTAACCAAAAGTCTGGCAGCTTGAATCTACCAGGTACTCTTTGGAAACTCTGGAGAAGTTCTACTCTGTCTTATACGGCCACAAAATTGACTCAAGGGCAGGCAATGGGTTTGTTTTGCTTTGGTAACTATGTACGTATTCTTTACTCCTTTTAAGATCCACTTATGTTTTCTTCTGAATTTTTTATTAATACTATCTGTTTTCACTTGTGAAGTCATGCTAGTTAAAGGACCAATTCAGAATTTCTGTTGTGAGTTATGGATTTTGAGTCTCATTATCTAGTGTCCCATTTGTCCCGGAGGCAAATTTGCAAGAAATAAAATAAAATGCAAACAAATAAACAACAGCAATAAACAAATAAGTCCTGCCAATAAGCGTCCGTGATAAAATTGCTTATTTTTAAAATTTTATTTCTAGCAAATTTGCAAAACGTGAGGTAAAACATGAAGGCATCTGCAATACACACATTTTATCTTAGTTCCATTCTTCTTAGCCTTTTTATTATTTTCATGAAACTCTTAAACATGATACAATGTGGTCTTCTTCACTGCAAAAAAACAATACTTACAAAAGATAAATAAATGAACTCAAGGGTGTTTTTGTTGCTCTGGGTCTCAAGAAAATTACCACTACAATATATTCTTCATTACTACAAAAGCAGTTATTTATGGAGCTAACAAAAAAATCTAAAAGAATGGGAGTCTCGGGAACGTTACCACTACTACGCAGTCTTCATTTTGATAAAAGCTGTACTAACAGCTAAGAAGCAGCAAGAGCTACCCTGGCATGCTGCAAAACTGGTCACAGTGATGCATTGCACTTCCCACATGTGGAAGCAATGACTGTGCCCTAAGATGGAATGCAGGGTGAGAATAATTTACAGGAGTTCCAATCTCTTGCAAAGTGCCAAGAGATGCATTATTCCTTATTATTAAGGCATTATTGTTCTAATAAACTGTTCAGAAGCTACAAAAGAAGGGAGCCAGTAACACCTGGAAATAATGAATGGCACAGGGGATAAAATGGTCACTGTGACAGAAAGAACAGGTTGATGTTGAGCCATTTCAAGAGGTAGCATGTGATCAGGAACTGATGGTACTGAGGAAAGAACTCTAAGCTGCATTGAAGTCACTGGAGAAAAACAAGGCTTCAGGAACTGATGGAATGAACAGCAACTGAGATGTTTCAACAGACAGATGCAGTGCTGAAACTGCTCACTCATTTATGCCAAGAAACTTGGAGGACAGCTAAACTGGCCAACCAGCTGGAAAAAAATCCATATTTATGCCCATTCCATAGAATGGTGGCTCAGCTGGATGCACAAATTATTGAACAATATCATTAGTATCACATACAAATAAAGTTTTGCTAAATATCATTCAAAAGTGACTGCAACAGTATATAGACAAGGAACTGCCACAAATTAAGCCAAATTTGGAAGGAGATATGGAACCAGGAATATCATTGTTGATGTCAGATGGATCTTGGGCTGAAATCAAGGAATAGCAGAAAGATGTTTACCTGTATTTCACTGACTATGCAAAGGCATTCAACTGTGGATCGTAACAAAATATAGCTAACATTGCAGAGACTGGGAATTCTAGAATACTTAATTGTGTTCGTAAGAAATCTGTATGTGGATCAAGAGGCAGTCACGTGAACAGAACAAGAGCACGCTACATGGTTTAAAGTCAAGAAAGGTCTGTGTCAGGGTTGCATAATTTCACCGTACCTCTTCAATTTGTATGCCGAGCAAATAATGCTAGACGCTAGAATATACGAAGAAGACCAAGGCATCAGGATTGAAGAAAGACTCATTAACCAACTGCGTTATGCAGATGGCACAATTCTGCTTGTTGGAAGCAAAGAGGATTTGGAGCACTTACTGATGAAGATCAAAGACCACAGCCTTCAGTATGGATTGCACCTCAATATCAAGAAGGCAGAAATCCTGACAATTGGACCATTAAACAACAACATGATAGACGGAGAAAGGATTGAGGTTGTCAAGGATTTTATTTTACAAGGTTCCATATCAACACTCATGAAAGCAGCAGTCAAGAAATCAAAAGACACATTGCATTGAGAAAGCTGCTGCAAAGGACATCTTTAAAGGTCTTGAAAAGTAAAGATGTCACCTTGAAGACTAAGGTGTGCCTGACCCACGCCATGGCATTTTCAGTTGCATCATATGCATGCAAAAGCTAGACAGTGAATAAGGAAGACAGAAGAAGAGTTGATGCCTTTGAATTATGGTGCTGGAAAAGAATATTGAATGTACAGCCAAAAGAACAAGCAGACCTGTTCTGGAAGAAAGCGCAACCGGAGTGCTCCTTGGAAGCAAAGATAGGGAGATTGAGTCTCATATACTTTGGATGTGTTGTCAGGAGGGATCAGCACATGTAGGAGGACATCATGGTTGGCACAGTGGAGGGCCAGCAAAAAAGACGAAGACCTTCAACAAGATGGATTGCCACAGGGGCTGCAACGATGGGCTTAAGCATAAAAACAGTTGTGGACATGGTGCATGACAGGGCTGTATTTCATTCTGTTGTGCTCAGGTTCACTGTGAGTCAGAACTGGCTCTAGTGCACCTGAGAACAACGTGATAGCATTAAGCTTGGCAATAGCTTATTCATGAGCTAAGTACATTCGCACAAGAACCCGGTAACTGAGAAAGTGAGGAGGCTTGTCTCATAGAAATAAAGACAAACCCGTCAAAAGTTTAGAAAATCTACACATCCAGGAGGCATCACCTAAGACAGTGCTCAGTTTACACAAAAATGAGTTTTGAGTTTCACACATTTCAAAAGGCTTCCATTTTGAGGCTAAATGGTGAAAATTAGGCTAGCCCATTTCCAAAGGACTTCAGAAGCAAAATAAATAAATAAAAGGGTGGGACATCCTGTGTCCCACACATCTTGGAAGGGTTAGAGTTAAGATTCTGGAGAGATTTCTGAGAAGTTATGCAGACCATAGAGAGATCAAATGGCCTAGAGAAAAATAGATGTTCAGTATCTTGTTACCGATCAGAGGGCACCAAGAATGTAAATAGTAATTCCGCATTTAAGCTTGGACATTGATGCATATAAAGATGGCATTAACAGCCAGAAGTTACTAGCTACTATTGAACATAACCACTGTTGATTGGAAAGATATGATATTTCAATGACCCAACCCAAGGTTCTAATGTATATTCATATCAGTTCCTTTCATAAACATTTTTCTAAATTGAAGTATTTTATGTATGACTCTGTGAGTCAATACGCATTTGTTTATGTGGGCTATACTCTCAAGGGTGGAGCCTTAGTGCCACAATAGTTAAGAAGTCAGTAGTTGACCAAAAAAAAAACCCACTTCAAATCTACTATCTGCTCCTTGGAAGCCCTATGGGGGTAATTCTACTGTGTCCTGGGGGGTAACTATGAGTCAGAATCAACTCTATACTAATGGATTTGATTTTATGGTTTTATTCTCAAGGCTAGTCAGGTAAACTGGCCATTTCAATAGGGTATTAAAGAGTATTATGGGAGCCCTTGAATAGTATCTATTACTACTTGTAGGAAGGATAGCTGATGTGGCAACTAGGAAATGACATCTGAGATGATTCTAAAGCCATGGATGAATTTTCTAAACTTGTAACAGGTTAGGGGTCAGTAGAATTAAAGCCAGGAAGTGAGAGGTAATGAAGGGGACAAAATGACCTAAGCTTTACAGAAACAACAGAGATTGGTTGGTAGCTAGAGACAGATACAAGGTTAAGGGAAAGGTTTTTAATGAATGTCAAAGATAAGAGAAAATTTGCAAACTCAGGAGGAAAGTCAGAAGGGAGACACAAATTAAAAGTAGAGGAAATACAGGAGGCAACTTCCCAGAGGAAGTAGTGGTAGCCTTTAGCTGAAGGAAAAACCACCATGCCCCCATTCCAGGGCTAAGTAAAGAGACTCGACACAGGGGCCAAACCCTGATAACTGCTATTGATTTCACTTAGCTTTAAAGTGGGTATTCCTTTGAACATCAGGAAGCAAGCTATTGGTTTACTTAGAATTTTCCTGAATGCAGAAGAAATTGATAGAAAAGGAAGCAGGAATATGTTTTTGAGTTAAATAACTATAATTCTTGTTCAGAAGATACTGACTTCAAATTAGTTTTCTGTTTCATCCATCTTGCAGAAAGATTTGCTTTGTGTGGGTGGCAGTTGGCTGGAAACATTTTGCATTTTTGGCAAAATTCTAAGTGGTTTAAAAATTGGTGTATACACAGGGCAAGGGCGTTCTTCTCATTACCAAATATTTGATTTCCTGTGAGATTAAGATTTTTCATATTTTCATGTCTCTCTTTTATGAATTGTTGGTTTTGTTTTCTAAAAGAAGGCTTTTTGTGAAATGCCTTAAAGCTAAAAAAAAAAAAAGAAAAAATGTCCAGGATCAAGAGATTAAAGATGCTCTGATCTAGAGCAGATGAATTCGGGAAACAAGAAAATGAAACATAATCAAGACAGAAAATGATGGAAATATAGACTCTCATAAACGAAAGGGGCTTCAGGTTCCTTATCCAATCAACATTAAACGAATTAATCTAATGTGCAGCTTCCCTGCACAGTGCTTATTGAGCCCTGGTTTGATTACTTCTACAGATAGGTAGCTCACTGCTTCCTGAGGCTTTCCATTTCATTTTGGGTAAAATCTGATCCTGTTATGGACTGAATTGTGTCCCCTCAAAATGTGTGTTGAAAGTGTAATCTGTATACCTATAAAAATGACTCTGTTTAAAAATAATTTTTTTTTTATGTTAGTGAAGTCAGCCAGGGTGGTTGTTAAACCTAATGACTTGTGAGTTCTTAAAAATCACAGAATGGAACCAGAGACACACACAAGAAGACAACAGACCACATATAAGGACCTATTTACAAGCAAAGAGATGCCTAGTATCACCGGCAGGCCTGGAAAATGAGGAGAGACTCACAGAAGTTCCTGGCATAGCCAAGATCCTAATTTGGACTTCAAGCCTCCAGAACTGTGAAAAAATAATTTCCTGTTTTTTAAAGTCAGCCACTTGTGGAGTTTCTGTTATCACATCACTAGGTAATTCAGATAGATTTTCCCAAAAGATCTATACATCAAGGGATCAAAATTACTGATATGCAACATGTTAGTGCTTTTAGAGAGTTTTTGTGTAACAGTTACAATTCTGAGTGACTTACATGTGTTACATCATTTAATGTTCAAGAGTCCTATTAGAAAGTTACATTATTATTTCCATCTTACAGATGTAGTATGTAAAATACAGAGAGGTTAGGTAAATTTTTCAAGATCATACAGCTAATAAACAGTAGAGCAGGGCATAAATCCCCTACATGCTAGTTCTGCCTGTATCTGTCACTTGTCATCATCAATTCTGACTCATAATGAACCTATAGGACAGAATAGAACTGTTCCATAGAGTTTCCAAGGAGTACCTCTTGGATTTGAACTGCCGATCTTTGGGCACGCTACCGCTAGGGCTTCTTTCTAGTCCAATACCTCATATTTTTTTTACTGTTCTTCCTTATACTATGTGAACTTTCCAAGGCTTTCCTCACTCCTGCATAGTCAGGAGGATTCCAGCTTTGCTTAGTAGTTTCTTCATTTGAATCCCCCAGGTGCTCCTTGGAAACTCTATAAAGTAGTTCTACCCTGCCCTGTAGGGACACTATGAGTTGGAATCAACTCAGAGATGCTGGGTTTGGAGATTCTGGGTTAAACAACAACAAAAAAATTAAAAACAAAACCCCAAAAGATACAACATGTTTCCAAGTAACTTAATATGTTAATAAGCCAAAATGGCTCTAGAAGAATTTTACAGGAAGGAAGATTTAAGTAATAAAGAAGTGTGAGTAACCATACTAAATCTACTCCCTGTGTGTTCA
Organism: Heterohyrax brucei; assembly: GCA_028571685.1. NCBI lineage: Eukaryota > Metazoa > Chordata > Mammalia > Hyracoidea > Procaviidae > Heterohyrax > Heterohyrax brucei. Next base: position 164,048,564 of record CM053144.1, read on the forward strand.
AATCCACCAGGAAATCCTATGAGATAGTTCTCTGTTCTACAGAGTCACTATGAGTTGGAATTTACTGGATAGCAGTGGGTTGGGATGGGTATGTGGTCCATTGTCAGACTGGTGCATCTGTCAAAGAAACACTTGCCAACTAACAAAAATTAACAAGCATAATTCCACTTCTTCCCTTATATTTGTTGAATGGAAACTCTGGTGATATAGTGGTTAAGGGCTGCTACTGTTAACCAAAAGGTCATCAGTCAAACACACCATGCATTCCTTGGAAACTCTCTGGACAGTTCTACTCTGCCCTATAGGGTCTCTATGAATTGGAGTCATCTCAATGGCAGCAAGTTTGGTTTTTAGTTATACAGGGGTTTCTACTGATGCCTCTTAAAATTTCCACTTTCCTCTTACCTTTCTTGATTCCATATCACAAAAGTCTAAACAAATGTAATTGTTTAAACCAGAATCCCCAAACCCAGCATCTCTGAGTTGACTCCAACTCATAGGGTCCCTACAGGGCAGGGTAGAACTGCTTTATAGAATTTCCAAGGAGCACCTGGGGGATTCAAACTGCCAACCTTTTCATTAGCAGCCATAGATAGCACTTATCCCCTACACCACCACAGTTTCCAATCAGAGCAGTGTTTATTCTGGGGGCTGATTATTCCCCACTACGGAGTTAAAACCATCTCTGTCTACCTAATGCCCTGTGAATCCTGAAGTTTTCTAGTCTCGTTTATGGGAACAAGCATTATTCCAAACCCGGGCCTTGCTTGCTTTACTTCTTTCTTCTCATGCATGCTCTAATAAGCATTCTGCTGAATATTCAAAGAGGGTTTGTAGCACATGTTCAGGTTTTTCTCTGTTAATTTCTCTCCTCTCCAGTACCGTGTTATGCAAACTCTAGCTGCATTGGCCATTTTGGTTTCTCAGCCTCTATATCCTCGACTCAGGGAGTCCACCAGCTTCCACCTGGCTTCCCTCTCTTTGCACCACTACAGGACATTGCTTTCCAGCAATAACCTGAAACAGTCATGGATTTCATTTGGTTTGTTTCTTGTCCCTTGGAGGTCCTTCTCTTGCTTAATGTCCAGTGCCTTGAAAACTGTTGCTACATACATTTTCTCAAGTTCTTTGTTTTTGCATTGGGACAATGTGTTGTTGGGGTTGTGTGCCAGCTTGGCTGGGCCATGATATCCATATTTTGGCAGTTACTATGTGGTTTGGCAGTTGTATGATGTGATCCCTTTCATGATGAGATTTTATATAATGTAATTACTTCCGTGATGGGATGGACAGTGAATAGCCAATCAGTTAAAAGAGAGATACCTTGGGTGTATAGCCCACATTGGACAGAGGAGGACATTCTGGCAAGGCTCTTGGGTTTTGCTGGCTCTAGATTGTGCAACTGGCTCCTGTTTGTCTGACCTCTGGTTCTTGGGACTTGAACTAGCAGTTTAGCTGCAGTCTTATCTGATAACTTTGGGATTCATTGGTTTTTAGCCTGTGAGCAAGTGCTGCCATCTGACCTGCTGATCTTGGTTTCACCAGCCCGTGGGGCAACAGGAATCAGGGGAAGCCTCGAATTTGACCCACAGATTTGGGATGTTCCAGCCTCTACAACCACGTGAGCCACTTACTTTATATAAATCTCTCTGCAGAGATATATATACATTTCACTTGTTTTGCTTCTCTGAGTAATGCTGCTCTAAGACAGGCAGGATGGTTAATCTGGTCCCTGTTTCTTCATGTTGGGCAGAATAGAAGGTTGTCAGTTGTTTTTACTCATTACTTCTCTGTTCTGGAAATCCTCTAGTTTGTCTTGATGCCTTTCAAATGTGTCACCTATACTAGAGGGTGATATCCCAGGTAGGTTCTCAAAAATTAAGAGAAAAAATGGAGCTCTGTACATTATAATTCATTACTAATATTTCTATGAATGTAGCATAAAAATACATTTCTTTCTGTAAGCCCCATTACACTAAACCTCTCAATATGTATTCACACAAGAAACATCTCAAATATTCCTTACTTATGTGGCTATAAGATGCTTGTCATCTTGAATTTCTGTAACTGTCCATGGTTTCTAATTGCGAGATTTTAATTTTATTTTTTCCTTATTGAATTCCACTTACTTAAATTCCAGTCCAAACTCACTATTCACAATGGGAGAATAGATTTTCAGAGGTACCAAGCATCAAGAACTGGATAAAAGAGGGAATCAGCTTTTTAGGAATGAGGCTTAGGAACGATCAATCAAGTTGATGACGTAGAGCAAACATAGGTGGGTATACTCAAAGGAAAAAAAATTATGGAGGGGTTTCTAAGTGAAAAAGATTTCAATGATGTAGACATCCTAGAAAACTTAAGAAAAAGCCTTGTTCTTGGCCTGCATTTTGGGAACACAGAACTTACTAGTTTAGGATCCTAAACAACGATTTAGCAGTGCTTTGGACTAAAAATAAAGTGATTAAAATGAATTACTAGGAAGTATAATTGATTTTTGAACCTGTTCCAAGAGGACTGAGTGAATGTGAGGACTGTTGTTGTGATTGTCAGGTGCTGTCTAGTCAGTTCCAACTCAGAGCAACCTAAGATACGATGGAAGGACACTACCCAGTCTGTACGCCCACAATCACTGTTACATGTGAGCCGACTGTTGCAGGCACTGTGTCAATCCAGCTCACTGAGAATCTTCTCCTTTTCTGCTGGCCCTCCCTTCTTGCAAGCTTGTTGTCCTCCAGGACTGATCCTTCCTAAACATGTCCAAACTACGTTAGACACATTCTCTCCATCCTTGATTCTGGGGAGCACTATGCTTGTACTTCTTCCAGGACAGATCCGATTATTATTTTGGAAGTCCAGGATACACTCAAAAGCCTTCTCCAACACCACAATTCAAGCGTTTCAGTTCTTCTTCTGTCTTCCTATTTGATTATCCAGCTTTTGCATGCATGTGATGCCATTGAAAATATCATGGCTTGGGTCAGACACACGTTAGTTTTCAAGGTGACATCTTTGATTTTCAACATTTTAAAGAGGTCTTTTGCAGCAGATTTTCCCAATACAATATGTTTTTTCACTTCTTGACTGCTGCCTCCATGGATGTTGATTGTAGAGCCAAGTAAAATGAAATCCTTGACAACGTCAATCCTTTTTCCCATTTATGAGATGTTGCTTATGGTCCAGTGTGAGGATTTTTGTTTTGTTACATAATTCGCACTGAAGGCTAAGAGGTCTTCTGTCTTCGTCAGTAAACGTTTCAAATTCCCTTCACTTTCAGCAAACAAGGTCATGACATCTGCATAGTGAGGGTTGTTAACGAGTCAGTCATTCTCCAATCTTGATGCCCTGTTCTTCATACAGTCCAGCATCTCGGATGATTTGCTCAGCATACAAACTGAGTAAGCATGGCGAAATGACTATCTCTCGTGACTTTCAACCACGTGGTGTCTTCTTGCTCTGTTCAAGCGACTGCCACTGGATCCATGTAAAGATTCTTCGTGAGCACAGTTAAGAGTTTTGGAATTCCTCATCCTCAATACATTGTCTACAATTTGTTGTGATTTACACAGTTGGTTGACTGTGCCTTTGCATAGTCAAGAAAACAGATAAGCATCTGATATTCTCTGCTTTCAACCGAGATCCATGTGGTGTCAGCAATGGTAACCCTTCGTTCATGTCCTCTTCGGAATCCAGCCTGTATTTCTGGCAGTTTCCTATCAGTACACTGTTGCAGCCACTTTTGAATGATCTTCAGCAGAATTTTATTTGCTTGTGTTGTTAATGATACAGCTTGATAATTTCTACATTCTGTTGGATCACCTATTTTGTGAGCAGGCCTAAATATGGAACTCTTTGAGTTAGTTTGCCAGGTCTCTGTCTTCCAAATTTCTTGGCCTAGATGAACGAGCACTTCCATGGCTGCATCTGTTTGTTGAAATATCTCAACTGATATTCTGTCAATTCCTAAAGTCTTGTTTTTTTTGCCAGTGCCTTCAGTGTAGCTTCGACTTCTTTCTTTAGTACCTTTGATTCCTGATCTTATGCCACCTACCGAAATAGTGGAATGCCAACTGATTCTTTTTGGTGTGACTCTGTATATTCCTTCCATCTTCTTTTGATGTTTCCCGCATTATTTAATATTTTCCTCATAGAATCATTTACTACAGCAACTCAAGGCTTTAATTTTTCTTCACTTCTTTCAGCTTGAGAAACACTGGGCATATTCTTCCCTTTTGGTTTTCTTCTTCAGCTCTTTGCATATGTTATTATAATACTTGACTCTGTCTTTTCAAGCTGCACTTTGAAATCCGTTCAGTTCTTTTACTTCATTATTTCTTCCTTTTGCTTTAGCTACTTGGCTTTCCAGAGGAAGCTTTACAGTCTCTTCTGACATCCAATTTGGTCTTGGCTTTCTCTCCTGTATTTTTTTTCTTTTAATTTTTTTTTATTGTGATTAAGTCAAAGTTTACAGTCTAAGTCAATCTGCCATATAGAACCCCAAGTACCTGCCTCTCTGTAACCCTATCTGTTCTCCCAATCCTGTGACAGCATGCTCTTTGTTTTCACTTTTGCTTCTGCTATCCTCTCAACCAACACTTGTCCCCTCCTCTCCACCTTCTCCTCTCCCTTCTAAAAAGAAACTGGTAGGACAGTCTCATGCACATATTAAATCAACACATACCACATGCATGACTCATTGTCCCCAAGTCCAGTACATTCTTTGTATGAAGTATCGGTTTCAGCACTGGTTTCAGCTCTGGGCTAGCAGCAAGACCAGGGGCCATATTCTCTTTCTTGTCTTTTAAATGACCTCTTGTTTTCTTCATGGATGATGTCTTTGTTGTCATCCCACAGCTTGTCTGGTTTTTGGTCATCTGTTCTTGAAATGATCTCTAAACTCAGATGGCATATACTCAAGGTTGTAGTTTGCCTCTCACTGACCTATTCTAGCTTTCTTCAGTTTCACCTTGGACTCACATTTGAGTAATCAATGGTCTGTTCTCCAGCTGACCCCTGGCCTTGTTCTGATTGATGTTATTGAGCTTTTCCATCATCTCTTTCCACAGATATAATCTACTTGATTTCTGGTGAGGTCCCTGTGTATGGACACCATTTATGTCAGTGATAAAAAGTGTTTGCAAAATTCTGTCTTGAGATCATGCTATCTCCAGCATTGTTTATCTCACAAAAGCCTTATTTTCCAACTACTGATCCTTTTTGTTTGCTTCTAGCTTTCATATTCCCTTCACCAGTAATTTTTTAATGCATCCTGATTTCATGCTTGATCAATTTCAGGTTGAAGAAGGCGGTAAAAATCTTCAATTTCTTCATCTTTGACCTTGGTGTTCAGTGCAAAAATTTTAATAGCAGTCGTATTTACTAGACTTCTGTGTATACACTGCTGCTGGTGAGTTGATTCCGACTCACAGTGACCTTCTAGGGCGGAGTAGAACTGCCCCATAGAGTTCCCAAGGAGTGTATGGTAGATTCAAACTGCTGACCCTTTGGTTAGCAGCCATAGCACTTACCCAGTATACCACCAGATTTTCCAGTATTCTTTGCATATGCATGGATATTATCTTCTCACTGTGTTTTAGTCAGCTAGAGCTGCTCTAACAGAAATACCACAGAGTGGATGGCTTTAACAAAGGAAGGTTTATTCTTACACAGTCCAGTAGGCTACAAGTCCAAACTCAGGATGTCTGCTCCAGGGGAAGGCTTTCCCCCTTGTCAGCTCTAGAGGAAAGTCCGATATTGGATCAGTCTTTGTCCAGGGAGCATCTTGATGCAGGAACCTCAAGTCTGAAGGATGCACTCTTCTCCCGGTGCTGCTTTCTTGATGCTACAAGGTTCCCAATTCTCTGCTTGCTTCTCTTTCCTTTTATCTCTTGCAGGCTGAAAGGATTAAGGGTGGGGCAAGACATGCTCTAGGGAAACTCCCTTTACAGTGGAGCAGGGAGGTGATCTTATAAAGGGATTTACAGTCCCACCTTAATCCTTTAGCATACAGCATAGGAAAACCACAAAATGGAGGACAGTCACAAGATACTGGGAATCATGGCCCAGCCACGTGGCTACACATATTTTGGGGGAACACCATTCAATCTATGACACACTGACAGTATACTTAAGGATAAATCTTGAAATATTCTTGCCAGTGATAAATGCAACATCTTCAAGTTGTCATTTCTGGCAAAGCAGACCATATGACTGTCTGTTTCAAAATGGCCAATACCAGTCCATTGTAGTCCACTAATGCCTAAAGTAGGTATGTTTATGGGTTCCATTTCATTGTTGCCAAAGCCAGCCAAGTACCGTCAAATCCTAGATTCATACTTCGTACATTCCAGGTTCCAATTATTAATGGATGTTTGTAGCTGTTTCTCCTCCTTCGGAATTGTGCCAGCTGTTTGTCACTTTGCCACACTGTGCGGGCTTGTGTGTTGCTGTGATGTTGGAAGCTATGCCACTGGTATTCAGATACCCACAGAATAACCAAGGCTGACAGGTTTCAGCTGTGCTTCCAAACTAAGACAGACTACAAAGAAGGACCAGCAGTGTATTTCTGAAAAGAATTAATCAGCAAAAGCCTTATGAACAGCAGCGAAATATTGTCAGACATGGTACTGGGAGATGAGCCCTCCAGATTAGAAGGTACTTATCAGGTGACTGGGGAAGAGCTGCCTCCTCACAGTAGAGTCAACCTTAAGCACATCGATTGAGTTGAAATATGGGGATTAGTTGTGATTTTCTAGTGCTATTTGTGGTGGCTGTTTTATTCAACTGAACTAAAACTAGTTTATTTGAAGATACTATCTGTGATAGTTGGCAGGAGACAAAGCTGGGAAAAACATGTTATATTGGTGGAAAGGGAGCAAAGAAAGTTGAAGCTGTAGGCACGTGATTCTTTTCTTTATTCTGGACAGCATGAAAGCAAAGTGGACCCATGTACTAGCAAAGAAATACCAATTTTTATTATATCCACATCTGAAAAGCTAAGTCTGGCTAGAAAAGGTGAATGCAGTACTGTTGATCTGAGCAGTGCACAAAAGTACTGTTTTCAAGAATAAAATGTGTTTCTCTCATTAGATGTTGTTCCATTCACCTGTATTTTTAATCACTTCTTATAATTTTTATCTCTTTTTTCTTGCTCATTTTTAATATTTTATTTCTCTTCTTTTTATTTTTAAAATCCATTTCTTAAGTGTGTTGCTACCTGTTGTTATGGACTGAATTATGTCCTCCTCCAAAAAAACATGAGTAGGAGTTTGGCTTGGCCATAATTCCCAGTATTGTGTGGTTATCCTCTATTGTGTGATTCCAAGTTTTATATGTGTGGTAAATCCTAATCTCTGGCTGAGGTTAATAGGGCAAGTTTGGATAATGTTAAAGAGGATTACGATGGGACTGTAACACTCTTGTTAAGGTTACAGCCCTACTCCAATGTAAAGGGCGTTTCCTTGGCGTGTGGTCTGTGCCACCTTTTATTTCTTAAGAGATAAAAGACAGAAAGTAGAGAGCTGGGGCCCTCATACCACCCAGAAAGCAGCCCCTGGGACAGAGTGCATCCTTTGGACTCAGGGTTCCTGTACCTGAGACACTACTTGTTGTGGATTGACCAAAATCTGTGCAGCAATTTAGCTAGGTCACGATTTCTGGTATGGTATGATGTTCTTCCCTGTTGTAAATTCTGCCTCTATAACTTTAATAAGGGTTGATGGACTGCAGTTGTGTTGGTGGAGCAGGACTCAGTATATAAGATTTTTTTGTGCCTTAAGGCAACCACTTGAGATTTAAAGAAAAGAAGCTAGCAGAGAGATTTGGTGACCTCATACCATCAAGAAAGAAAGCAGTGCTGGGAGCTGAGGGTGTTCTTTGGAAAAGACTGCAATACCTGCACCTCTGAAGCTTCCAGTCCGGGGGACGATTCACAATAAAGACCCTCCTTCAGAGCCCGCGGAGAAAGTCTTCCCCTGGAGCTGATGCCCTGAATTTGGACTTCTAGCTTACTGGACTGTGACAAATAAAATTTCCCTTTTTAAAGACATCCACTTGTGGTATCTCCATTACAGCAGCACTCGATGACTAAAACACTATTCAGCCAGGGGAAGACTGGTGAGAAGGACCTTCCTCCAGAATCCACAGAGAAACAAAGCATTCCTTTGGAGCTGACACCCTGATTTTGGACTTCTAATCGACTGGACTCTGTATTCTGAGTCATAGTCTTTTTAACTTTGGAAATATTCTTTCCCATATGTGCACAGAAAACTACTCCTACCTTTCTCTGTCTATAAATGATGCAAATGGGAAACATACTATTCTCAATCAAATATAAGATCACACAGAATTCCAATTCAATTCAACAAACACCTATCAAGTACCTACTATATGCAGTGGCTGAGTTTAATGGTTGCACAGCTGTGGTACTTAATTCATGGAAGCTCTAATCCAGATCAATTCGATTGCATGTTCAATCAACTACAGACTGCAGAAACTGGTGAAAATCTTCTATTTCTTCATCTTTGGCCTTAGTGGTTAGTGTGTAAATTTGAATAATTGTTGTATTAACTGGCCTCCCTTGTAGATATTTGGATATCATCCTATTGCTGGCAGCACTGTACTTTAGGACAGATCTTGAAATGTTCTTTTTCCTGATCAACTTAACATTATCACTCCTCTTTAAAATTTAATTCCCAGCATAGTAGACCATATGATCATCTGATTAAAAATGGCCAATATCAGTACATTTCAGCTCACTAATCCCCAGTATTGAAAACCATGGTGGTATAGCGGTTAAGTACTATGGCTGCTAACCAAAAGATCAGCAGTTCAAATCTTCCAGGTGCTCCTTGGGGACTCTATGGAGCAGTTCTACTCTGTCCTATAGGGTTGTTATGAGTCAGAAACAACTCAATGGCAGTGAGTTTTTTTTTTTCTTTTTTGGTAATCCCTAGGATATTGATGTCTATGCATTCCGTTTCATTTTTGATGATTTCCAATATTCCTAGATTCATACTTCAGACATTCCACATTCCAATTATTAATGGATGTTTGCAATTATTTCTTCTCATTTTGGGTCACACCGTATCAGCAAATGAAGGTCCCCAAAATTTTACTCCATCCACATCACTAAGGGCAACTCTACTTTGATGAGGTAACTTCCCCAGTAATCTGCTGAGCACCTGCCAACCTGGGCAGCTCATTTTCTGGTGCTATATCTTACAATATTCTGTTGCTATTCAAAGGTTTTCACTGGCTAGTTCTTTTCAGAAGCAGACTGCTGGGTCCTTCCTAGTCTGTCTTAGTCTTGAAGCTCATCTGAAAACTATCTGTCATGGGTGGCCCTGCTGGTATCTGAATACTGGTGGTATAATTTCCAGTATCACAGCAACAAACAAGCCCTCACAGTATGACAAATTGACAAATATATGGGGGAAATGTGGCCAAGCAGACAAAATGGCCACAGTGATGGAAATGATGCCAGAGATTGTATGACAGAATTTTGCAAGACCAATGACTTCTTTATTGCAAATACCTTTTTTCATCCACAAAAACGGTGAGTATTCAGATGAACCTCTCCAGATGGGACACACAGGAATCAAATCGACTACATCTATGGGGAGAGATGATGGAAAAGCTCAATATTATCAGTTAAAACAAGACAATGTGCTGAGTGAAGCACAGTCCATCAATTGTTGATATGCAAGTTCAAATTGAAACTGAAGAAAATTAGAACAAGTCCACGAGAGTGAAAGTATGATCGTGAGTGTATCTCACCTGAGTCTGGAGACCATTTCAGGGAAAGATGACATGCACTGAACAGTAATGACTGAATGCCAGATAAGTTGTGGAACGATGCCAAAGATTATATGCATGAAGAAAGCAAGAGGCCGTTAAGATGACAAGAAAGAAAGAAAGGACCAAACTGGTTGTCAGAAGAGACTCTGGAACTTGCTCTTAAACATTGAATAGCTAAAGTGAAAGGAAGAAGTGATGAAGTAAAAGAACTAAACAGAAAATTTCAAAGGACAGCTCAAGAAGACAAAGTATTACATTGACATGTACAAAGAGGTAGAGATAGAAAACTGAAAGCTGTATTTCTCAAGCTGGAAACTGAAGAAAAATTTAAAGCCTCGAGTTGCAATAGTGAAGGGTTTTACAGGGAAAGTATTAACCGACTCAGCAAGCATCAGAAGAAGATAGAGGTATATATAGAGTAATTATACTAGAAAGAATTGGTCAATATTCCACAGTTTCAATGGGTGGCACATAATCAGGAATTGATGGCATTACAGAAAGAAGTCAAAACTGCATTGAAAGCATTGGTGAAGAACAAGGCTCCCAGAATTCATGGATTGTCAGCTGAGATGTTGAATGTTTGAATGTCAAATGAATGGAGCCCTGGAAGTTTGGGAGATGTCTACCTGGCCAACTGACTGGAAGAGATCCGTATTTACACTTATTCACAAGAAAGGGGATCCAACCAAATGGGGAAATTGTCAAATGATATTATTAGTATCACATGGAAGTAAAATATTACCAAAAGTGATTGCAGCAGTATATTGACAGGGAGCTGCCAAAAATTCAAGCCAGATTCAGAAGAGGACATGGAACCAAGGATACCTCTGCTGACGTATGATGGATCTTGAATAAAGTCAAAGAATACTAGAAAGATGTTTAACTATATTATTGACTATGCAAAGTCATTCAGTTGTGTGGGTCATAACAAATTATGGATAATATTGTGGAGAATGGGCATTCCAGGACACTTAACTGTGCTTATGAGAAATCTATACACGGATCAAGAGGCAGTCATGCGAACGGAACAAGGGGACACTGCATGGTTTAAAGTCAGGAAAGGTATGTGTGAGAGCTGTATTCTTTTACCACATCTACTCAATTTGTATGTCAAGCAATAATCTAAGACCTTGGGGACTATATGAAGAAGAACGAGGCATCAAGATTGGAGGAAAACTTACTAACAACCTGCATTATGCAGATGATACAAGCTCTCTTGCTGAAAGTGAAAAGGATTTGAAACACTATTGATGAAGATCAAAGACCACAGCCTTCAGTATGGATTGCACTTCAATGTCAAGCAAACAAAAGTCCTCACAAGTGGACCAGTAAGCAACATCATGATAAACAGAGAAAGGATTGAGATTGTCAAGGATTTCATTTTAATTAGTTCCACAATCAACACCCATGGAAGCATAAGTCAAGAAGTCAAAAGGTGCATTGCATTGGGAAATATGCTCCAAAAGACCTCTTTAAAGTCTTAACACGTAAGGACCTTGAAGACTAAGATGTGCCTGACTCAAGCCATAGTGTTATCAATCGCATCATATGCATGCAGAAACTGGACAATGAGTAAGATAATGAATAAGAAAAATTGACACCTTGAATTGTGATTTTGGAGAAGAATACTGAATGTGCCATGGACTGCCCAAAACAAACAGATCTGTTCTAGAAGTCCAACGCGGATGCTTCTTGAGAGCATGGGTGCCCAGACTGCATCATATTCTTTGGACATGTTTTCAGGAGGGATCAGTCCCTAGAGAAGGACATCATGTTTGGTAAACTAGAGGATGATCAAAAATGAGGAAGACCCTCAACATGCTGGATTGATACAGTGACTACAACAGTAGGCTTAAACATAAAAACGACTGTGGGTGTGGCACAGAACCAGGCAGTGTTTCTGCTGTGCATAGGGTCGCTATGAGTCTGAACCAACTTGACAGCCTCTAACAGCAACAGCAACTACATAGCATCAGAAGCAGCTCTACTGAGCGTATGAAGTAAAGGACAGATATCCTAAGAGGGACACAGGGGGAGCCTAGGTAGAGGAAAAATTATTCCTTACTCTGAGACTGAGGAGGCTTCGGAAAGAATTGAAATTTCATGTGAATCCTAAACTGCGACAAAGCTTGAGGAAACGGATGGTGTGTAAAACCATAGAGATGAGAAAATACAGAAGGCCTTTGTGAAGGAAGTGATGGGAAGATCGCCATCAGGTAAGAAGAGGCAAGGCACCGGGATCCACACCACGCAGACTTTATTCTGGAGGCAGATGACAATCATTGATGGACGTCAGGTAGCAGTGATGACACAACACAAGCAACGCAAAGGGTTGCATGACTTGGTAGCTGTGTAAGGATGGGATGGAGAAGTTGCTGGCAGGAAGGCCAGTCAGGAAACGGGAGATGAATAAGGGCCAGTTCTTAGGCAGGGTAGCAGTAGAGCATAAGCGTTTGAGTCTTGCACTTACGAACCATGACCTTGGAGTAAGTGACTTACTTTCTTTATGCCTCAATTTCCTCCCCTGGAAATCAAGCAGCATAATAGTACTTATCTGACAGAGTTGTGAAGATGAAATTAATTAATACATGTAAAGTACTTATAATGTGTCTGTCAAATAGCACGCAGTCATGTATTGTAAGTAACGTGATGGTAGAAAGACACAATAAGGAAAGAATTTGTATGTTATTGTCCTATATGCCAAGCCAAGTGCCGTAGAGTCGTATCTGACTCATGGCAACCCTAGGGGCCAGGGTAGAACTGACCCCCAGAGTATTCAAGGAGCGCCTGGTAGATATGAACTGCCGGCCTTGTGGTTAGCAGTGGTATATAATTATGTCATTATTTATATTGGAGTTATTGTAAGCTATTTGCCGATTAAACTTAATTCTGTCATTTAGTAAGCAAAACAAGAAATTAAGTTGTTATCATAGCATTTATTATATTTCATTTCTTGTGACTGCGTTCTTCTGGAATCTGTCACAGAATTTGATTTAATATGCTAAGTTGCTATTGTTACATATATTAGATTTAAAATATAGCTTGAAAATATGATAGGGCCATTTGAACTATGTGATTATACTTACTTGCAATAGCTGCTTAAAACAAAAACAAAAATCCTATACATTTGAGTCAATTCCCACATACAGCAACCCTATAGGACAAGGTAGAACTATCCCATAGAGCTTCCAAGGAGCTCCTGGAAGATTTGGACTGCTATCCTTTTGGGTTAGCAGTCGTAGCACTTAACCACTAGGCTACCAGGATTTATCTGTCTTTTATTTGCTTTTTAATTCTTACACATAGTACTTAGCCATTGAAAAGTTAAAGATGCTCTTTAGATCTTAATCACCTTAAGCTTCATAACCCTTTCAAGGCAGGAAAAGCTAATTAAAGTTTGGAAGGACAATCCCGCTAATCACTGAGCTGTTTTCCTTTCCTCCCCTCCACCGTATCTGAAATACTGAAGTTAACGCTGCCGAGCCAACAGGAAAGTCCCTTGCCCAGAGATGGCTACCGCAGAAGCAGCGGAGGGCTCTGGGGAGTGACCTCCTTCAGATGTCCTGCTTACCCCTTCAGACTGCCTCCCCTGCAACCGGGAGGGAAAGGCACAAGGCAGAATGAGGTTGAAAAAGAGAAAACAAAGAGGCTACTCTCTTTGGCCCAAACAAGGAAAACAAAAACAAGAGGAGGGGGAGGAGGACATAAGCAATTCTCTTTTACTGTTTCCTGTGCAGTCAGAGTTCCAAGTAGACTTATCAGTGGTCTAGACCACACTGAAAATGTGAAGGTCCTGATAACACAGACATCTGCAGTCAATATCTAACTGTAAAATGCTTATCTTGATTTGCTCTGGGGTTTAATAATAACAATATCCAAGACCTGAAAAGAAACCATTGCTAAGCATTGGCAGACAGCAAAGGCCATTGTGATGGGTTTTCTAGGACTAGCCGAAACTTCTCAGGGGAAGGAGCAGGATTGTGGGGTGTTCTCATGGCCTTTAGCTCATCGGCTCTTTTTTTGAGTGCTGTTAGACCCTCCTTTTTCAGAGGCTTCTACTCAGCAAAAGACACTGGCTGTCTTCCCTTCTTACCTCATGGCAGGAGTGAGATTAAGGGAGCAGAGACTTGCTCAGAGCTCACCCTAGATATACTCTCTGCTCAGTGAGTCAGCAGCGGTACCCAAGCCAATGATGGTGGTTAAGTCTTGCATTTGATGCCTTCACTTTCTCAACTCTGCTGAGGTGGGACTGTCCAGCATCACAAAGACAGGCAGCCATTAAAAATAAACGTAGGTGAATATCTACTGGTAGAAAAATGTATTCACGAAGAGTCGTTAAGTGTGACAGGCATGTTGCGAGTATTATGCGCAGTCCGATCTCTTCCGTGGGTGCCAGATGGAATCCACCATACATATCACACATGTTCATAGAGAGGCTTAGGCAGGTTGTGGAGAGGGAGTGTGGGATTTGTATTTACCCTCTATTTTTATTTTTATTTTTGTCAAGAGGAGTCATCGTGATTTGCAAAGTAAGAAAGACATTAACCCCAAATTCCACGTCATCTATGTTGTGAAGCCTCTCACAGGCATCTCTTACAAGCTGGTTTGCATAAATTGAAGCTATCTGAGAAACAATGAGGTCATTATTTACTTTTTGGTTTCATTGTGGTGTCTCTATTCTTTGCACAGACAGTATGGAGCAGCTGTCTTCTCTGCCCCCAGCCAGAGTCCTGGACTGAGGGTGGCTGAAGCGATTCAGAAAAAGAGAGGTGATGGCTGAGGCGGCTCCCCTGCACACTTCCCTGTGCCCTCAGCTTACACAAACTATCCTGACCCCCTCTTCCCACCCATCCCCCCCTCCAAATTCTTTTTAAGAGGAAAAGACATATAGACTGAACTCCTAACACTTGGAGAAATATCTCATTCCTTACCAAACTTATTTCAGTGAAGTGTTTAGGGGGAGAGGGTGGCTGGTGATGGGAAATTAGTTCTGAGAGTGTATCCTGTTCTATCCTAAGTACTTTCAATCAGTGTTGTTACAAGGTTCAGTAGGCTTCCAGACTCTTCTCCCTGTCTCTCTGAGCAGAGAGAGACCCCTGCCCTTGCCATCCCTCTCTCCCATCAGAGCTAGCTGACTTTTAAACTGACAACAAAAATAGCAGTTATGCTTACGAAAGAGAAGATGAGGAAACCTCAGCCTGGTTACCGGGTTTGCTCATCAACTGACATGATTTGGGCCCCTTTTGAAAGAAGAAAGGAAACAGCAGGCCACAGTCTGATTCAAACAACTGTGGCAAGGAGCTGGTCAAAAGAAGAACATTCTAACTGGGGTGGAATGAAGTGTGGGAAACTCTAAAATTTCACTGATTCGCCATTGATAAACTAACAGAAGTCTATTCCTGTCCCCTCCTCACTGCCCCTTTATTCACAAGCCGAATGTGAAAAGTAAGAAATCCACCTTCCCTAGACTTGACACTGTCCTAATTGTGTGTGAGATGCTGTCATTTGAGAGTGTCGTCTCAAATCTCTTTTCTGAACAAGTTGGTACATAGCAAGTGCCCAGGCACCTTCTCTACCCCGTGAGGAGGTGGTGATGAGTGCAACAGACGCTTCTTTCAATCTTACTGTTTGTTTTTTTAGGAGGTAGGTGGCATTTGGGTTTTGCTCTCCTCTTCTCCAGCTCCTGCACCAGCAGGGGCTCCCCCCTCCTCTATTATCTTCAGGAGGCGCATTTCCATGTCAAAGACTCTCTGGAGAGCAAGCCTCTTTTTCTTCCACCCCCTGCCTCGTTTTGTGCCTGGCTCACCTTAACTCCATCCTCCCCAGCCGTGTTCTACAAAAGCAACTGCAGGGTACAGAACCTGATTTAGTAACTGAAACCACAGGGAAAGGAAAAAAAAGAAAAGAAAAGCAGCCATTTTTCTATGAAAGATAAGAGCAACTTAATTACTCTTAAAATATCAACTAGTTGTAAGAAAGGCTGGTCATTATCTCTCACAGTAAACACAGAAGTCAGACTCATTCTTCAGTGAAATTAATAGATTCTCTTAGGAAAAGTTGGAAATATCGAGACTAATATACAGCTAGGTTACTCCAGGGCAGCATCGTTCAGGAGAATTTCTATGGGAGAAATAAGCACGGTTTAACTTGTCTTTTACATGTAGACTTTCTCCTGATGTGCTCATCCAACAGTGCTCGCAGGAAATTCAGTGGAGTTGGGGCCACTTGAAATCCATTACTATTGTTGTACTTGTATCGGCCCTCAGGCACCCCAATTGGTATATTACCTGTAAATTCCCTAGATTAGAAAGGACAAAGGATAGGGCTTCATTTGAAAGCATTTTGCTGATATTTTGATGAATACTGTCTTGTCCCAAATAAGACCTTTCCCGAGGCCATCAAAAACCCAAGACAGCTCTTGAATTGACTGCAAGATATTTTCTCTTAACCAGTTGCAGAGCAGATACCCCATTGAACTTTGGGTGGCCGGTGGCCTCTGGGTTCTGCAGATCAAGAGGTGGTCTTAGGGCTGGTGGGGAGTCCCTGTGTAGTGCAACTGATTAACATGCTTGCCTGCGACATAAGAGACAAGGTTTGAATTCACCCAGAAGTGCCTTAGAAGTGAGCTCTGGTGATCTACGTCTGAAAAATCAGGTAGTGAAAATCTCACAGAGCACAGTTCTGCTTCGATACATATGCGGTTGCTCTAAATTGGAATCAGATAGAAAACTGTTCCAGCCCCCCTGCTGTGGAGTTGATTCTGACTGACAGTGACACTATAGGTGCAGAATAGAACAGCTCCATCAAGTTTCTAAGAAACACCTGGCAGATTTGAACTGCCAGCCATTTGGGTAGCAGACGTAGCACTTAACCACTATCCCACCAGGGTTTCCAATCAAGTAGAAGGCAGCTGATATTCTTAGAGTCAGAGGAAAAGTTGAAGTTTTGTGGTTGAAGCTTATCTTCTGTGACCCAGGATTTGCTCCTCCCCTTCTAAATTAGGTTGTAATAAGGCTAAAATGTTGGAAGTTCTTAAAAAGATGTTCCTTTCCCAGATATGTCACAAAGTATTCCTTTTGACTGGGATCTTCCTTTCCCTCTTTGTTCTTGACCTTCATCTTCTTGATTAACTCTTATGTCTAATTACATAACAGTCTTACAAAAGTCTTATAAAACTCTTATTGTCTTCCAATGTCATGTCACAACTGGCAAGAGGAAAACATAAAACAATCATGAGGAAGAAATAAAAGTTCCAAAAAACCTTCCAATTCATTGACTATTAGCTCCCTTTCCATGTAGTATTTACATGGAGTCCTTGGATGGTATAAATAACCCTTTCTTGACTCCTAACCTAAGAGATGGCAGTTCAAACCTACCCAGAGGCACCTCAAAAGAAAGCCCTGGTGATCTGATGCTGAAAGTTCACAGCTATGAAAATTGTATGTAGCACTGTTTCACTCTACAACACACAGGGCCATTGTAAATCAGAGAAGACTTGATGGCTATTGATTGGTGGTTAGAAGCACCAAGGACCCTCTTCTCTTGAAAACAGAGATCCATGCCTCATGTAAACCAGCACAAGAAACTTTGCCAAAAAGTGACGAGTTTATAGTAGGGATACTTTCAAGTTTCCCACATACAAGTCACTTAAGGAAAGACAGGATGTGATTTTTCATGGGAAATGTCAACTTAGGACATTGACCTTCTAAGGTGCCTAGAGTATCTACAGATAGACACAAATTTTTTGTTCTCAGATATTTTACAGTTATGGTGATAAAGTACTTTGTATTAGTTTCCTATAGTGTCGTTATGAGTCAGAGTTGACTCGACGGCAATGGGTTTGGGCTTTTGGGTTTTGGCACAGAAAGTCACTACAGTTTTAACTGTTGAAGATAACATCCGTTTATCAGGTGAGAGTTCTGTAATTCGAACTCTGGGCATGATTTAACTGCGTTCTCTGCTCAGTGTCTCACCCGCAAGGTATTGCCCGAGCTCGGTTCTTCTTTGGAGCCTGGGAGTTCTCCTCTGAGCACACTCAGTTCCCTGCGGTGTGGGAACGAAGCAGTGATTTTATTACTGGCTGTTGGTCACTCTCAGGTCCCTACCAGTGCTGCCCTTCCATCTTCAAAGCCAGCAGCTTAGAATCTCCCTCAGGCTAAGTTCTTCTCCATTTGAAATCTCTTTCACCAGAAGAATCTTGACCCTTTTAAAAACTAAACTGATTTAAGTTAAGCATACCAGGCATAGTCTCCCTTTCTTAAATTCAACTGTGACCTAGAACCAAAACCAGTCAATCAAAACAAGTTGCCTACTCAGGTCCCACTCATGGCAATGCTATATATACACTTCAGAGTTAAATCCTTTTCAATGGCTGATATTTTAGGTTTCCAGAACTTCCTTTGGAACTGCTAACCTCGGGGCTAGCAGGCAAATGTGTTTACCTTGCACTGTCCAGTGACTGTATAACATGACTTCATCATTTCCACATGTCCCTACCACACTCAGTAGGAGGACGTTACACAAAGATGAGGGTCTGTGTGGGTTGTGTTAGTGTTCTTCCTGCCACAACCCTCAACTGATAATTCCAATGTAGAATAAGGTAGGTTCTATTTGAAAGATGTGAAGTGTTACATAGATGTATGGTAGAGAGATGACGTTACTCTATGCTACTGTGAACTTAAAATAAAAAAAATCTGTAGCTGTTCAGTGGCTTCAGGCTCATATCGACCCTATAGGGTAGAGTAGACCTGCCTCATAGGGCTTCCAATCAGCTGCTAGTAGATTCTAGCTGCAGATCTTTTCTTTAACAGCTGAATTCTTAACCACTGCACTACTGGGGATTCCACTGTATGCTCAGCATACGGTAAACATTCAACCTGTACTAGTTAGTATGTGGGAAATATTTACTAACCTGAGAGCACAATAAGTGCATTGAGCTGCGTTAATCAGAATAAGCTTTCTGAGTCAAATAAGAAAACACTTTTGATCCACAGTTTGTGTATTTTGCCTGTCAAGGTTGACGGAGAGGAAAGTGAATTTCACCAGCTACGTCAAGCGTGCCATCAGTCACAGGAGAAGCCAGAAGTCCTCAGCCCTGAAATAAAACCCACTCAGGAGCCACAACTGGTAGCAGACTATCAAAGACAAGACTGCAGAGTCAGGCACAACTACTTTCAGTAGCACAGTGGTATTCTTCCTCACTGAGGTGCCTGGAAGCATTGGTTTACTCACATTGCTTACCAAGTTTCTGTGCAATGTACCACTTGCTTTGGAAGTGTTAGTGCTGTTTTTGTAAAGAACCAACTGATCATCTGGCAGCCGCTGAGATAGACCTACACAGACTGCAGTTCAACACCCAAAAGTGCTGGCGGTAATCTCCAGGTGTCTCGTAGGAAACTGAATTGTGGTCATTGAAAGCGGCTCTCTGGAGTAACTTAGCAATAAACACAACAGAGGCGCTTCCTGGTTACACAATGTCTTCATCTGAAACAATTTCAGAGCATCAAGAATAGCTCTGTTTAATGCCGTTCCCATTCCTGTTTCACAAATGGAAACAGAGGCATTCTGAAAGGAAACGACTTGCCCAAGCACTTAGTAAATCAGTTGAAGCACAGGAAAGTGAATGCAATATCTCTAAACAGTTTTTAAATTTCTGAAATAGAGATAATGAAGCCATGCTGACCCTCTCAATTAATGTCTGCATCTCTATTTTAGATGTTCATTTCCTCCATCTTATTTAAATTTTTTCATTGCTGTCAAAATTCTGTAGTACTGGAATCTGTGCATTTGTGCCCGATGCAGAAAATCTGGATGTTGCATCAAAGCAACTTAGATTTTGAAGGTTCAGCTAAAGCCTGACTGACTACGTATGCATGTTCGGAGATTTTAGACGTAATCATTTTTATTTAATTGTTAAAGACACAATTGAATTACTGGACTGAACCAACCAGTCTGGTTATTTCTGTATTGTGCAAGAGGCCTTATGAGCTTGCTCAGATGTTCTCAGGAAATTATATATATATGTGTGTGTGCATGTATACATAAATTGATCACTTCTAATATAAAGTTAAGTTCTGAGCATTCTAAAGTAGCTTTAGAAATGCTTGGCCACAGCTTGTCACAGACTTAGCTGTTAAAGGAAAAGTCAGAGAGAGCCACATAAATAGGATAGGCGACTTATGCAACTCAAGGAAATACAAATACAGTCCTAGCAAAATATCAATTCTGATAAACAAGAAAAGTTTTTGTAATGGTATGTAAAATTGGAGACTATGGTGTTTAGTATGGATTACATCTCAACATCAAGAAAACAAAAACCTTCACAACTGGACCAATAAACAACATCATGATAAATGGAGAAAAGACTGAAGTTGTTAAGGGTTTCATTTTACTTGGATCTTTACCCCATGGAAGGAGCAGCCAAGGAATCAAATTATACATTGCATTGAGCAAATTTGCTGCAACGATTTCTCTAAAGAGTTAAAAAACTAAGCTGTCACTTTGAGGAGTAAAGTGACCCATGCCATGAAATTTTCAGTCACACATTCAAAAGTTGGACAATGAATAAGGAAAACAGAAGAATAATGCATGGACTTGAATTATGGTGTTGGCAAAGGATATTGAATATGCCATGAGCTGGCAGAAGAATGAGCAAAGCTGTCTTGGAAGAAGCATAGTCAGGGGGCTCCTTAGGAATCAAGATGAAGAGACTTCATCTCACAAACTTTGGGTGTGTTGTCAGGAGAGATCAGTCTCTAGGAAAGAATACCATGCTTGGTAAAATAAAGGGTCATGTAAAAAGAGGAAGAGCCTCGTTGAGATGGATTGACCCAGTGGCTGCAGCAACGGGCTCAAACACAGCAATGACATCAGGACGGTGCTGAACCAGGCCCTATTTTATTCTGTTGTACATAAAGTTGCTATGAAGTGGAAATGACTCAGTGGCATCTACCAATAACAAGAACTAAGGATAAGTGGACTGAAGTGCTTGGAAGTGTATGACCTATATCTGGTAACATGGAGTTTTACAGTTTTATTCATCTTAAAGTGGTAACTAATTCTCACAGAAATATCACTTGTATAGATAGCTGGGGACTTTGGGTAAGAAAAATGCCATCACACATTACATCACACATTAATTACATATATATTGACATATACAAATACAGTAACACAGAAATGTGTTTTAAGAATAATTTCAGAAAACCAATCACAAGAGACACAGATGTCAGATATTTTTTTCCCCAAACTATGAGTTTGCATGTTTTTGTGACAAATCACTTTTAAACTAGAACATTAAGTAGGAAAACATAAGAGCATTTTAAAATGGTGAGTTTTAAATTAGGAAACAACAGCAAAGTATCTAGAGGGACAGAATCAGCCAAAGGAAACCCACAAACCACAAGCGTAGACCTTGTTAATATGTGAACAGACCACGACAAAATGCTCTCTCCCTTTTCCCTCACAAGGACTGCTTTCAGTTCAGTATTAAACACTACTGACATAAAAAACTCAGGACACTGAAAATGATCTACTGTGTTTACCTCGTGTTTGAGTTTCTTCCTCGTCTGTTCAACGAGAACTGAATGAATTCTCAATGACTGAAACCAGAGGCTAGAATCTTTATGTAGCAAAGGATGGTGCCCAAACCTGATGACTTTTGCTGTCTTTCTGGTGCTCTAACGATGAACAAACTTTAATAGAAGATTGCAAACCTAACCAAGTCTCTCCTAGCTCAGAAAATGAATTGTGTATGCAAGAGAACCAACGGTTAATCTTGCCACTTCTATAGAGGCATTGTACAGGCCTTCTGCCAGGCATTTAAGGCTATTATTAGTGGGAAAGGGTTCTTACATCAGGCTTTCTCTAAGAGCTTGAAAGGCTTTCTCTAAGAGGGAAATAAGATTATCAGAGAACTTACTTTTAAGATAAACAAATGATAGAAACAGAAAAGATGCTACCTTAAAAAGACTGAATGACTCTTAGGTGTACAAGATTTGAATGAAATCCAATTAAATGTGTTATCACATCTGAAGAAAAGAAAGACCAGCAAAAGCACTGATAAGCCGTAGAAGCATGACATAGTCTTTGGTACAAACTTGTCACTGTCCAGAAATCCAAGGACCGCACATCCTAGGAAACAGAGTTTTAGCCACGAGAACATTCTGTTGTGAGATTGTTATATCGAGCCATCTCAGGCTGATTCATTATGGAGTTTTTCTTTCACTCTATTTGTTCCCATTTCTAGGACACAAACTTGGAAGTGTGGCTTGGGTTTCCATGAAGGTGTACCTGCCGCAAGAGATGTACTACTAGTGTGAAATTGAGGTCCTTCAACCTCTATGATGGTTCACAAATAATGTAAAAACTGCCATTGGGTTTGTGTATTTACCTGTGAGCCTGATTAATGTGAGTTGTCCCTGGAAGAGATGTACTGACAATTTCCATATCTGAGCCCAGTGGGCTTCTGGCCAAGTTTTCTATGCTCTGGACTCTGATAAATTCACCAGGGTGAAGAATAAAGACCTTGTGAGGAAATTTCAAGCATTGAGGCACAAAATTTATTTGAATTTTTGAATTAATGCCCATGTACCTTCAGCTAAACAGGTTGGTTATGTAACTTAGTTCAGTGCTCTGGACCATTCTAACCTGAGAGTTTGGATGGGTGCAAAGTCTTAGTCAGCATCTTCATCACTCAGCACAACAGAGGCTCCCCGCTGGACAAATAACAGTGGAAGGGACAGAAAGAAGGGTAGTTCTTCTGCTAGCTGGAGAGTACCCTGACAACCTAAGGTTGAGTACAGTTCTCTCCTCCTACTTCAGTGTTTAAAGGCAAGTTCCTTAGCAGGAGCTCTGCACCAAAGTCCGAGGTCCGGGAGCTCAAACAGAGCGTGAAGAACCTCCAGATACAGCCTCTGTTTGCCTGTGTTTGGTTGTATATAAATAAGACCAGAATTGGCAAAATGGCCACATCAGTGATGCTTGTCTTTAGATATCTCCAGTCTGTTTTCTGAGACCCTGTCACCAGAGATACCATCCCTCCTGACTTTAGCTTCCTCTCATATTACTAGTAGTATTTGATCAAATCTCATTCTCCTGGTGCCTTACTTCCCACAAACTCCTTTTATTTAAAATTCTTTTCTCTTAAATTGTAAGAATCAGACACCAAGTGATAAAGTGGAAAAAGGTGTGTCATTTCTTTGTGTCTAAACTTACACTATGGCTTTGTGTAAATTTAAGCGAGACAGAACAATGGTTATGTCTTTCACAAAGGCAATAAATCCTATCAAGTTGATTCTAACTCAGAGACCCCATAAAGTTTCCAAGGAGCTGTGGTTAAGAACACTGACTTGACATTAGGAAGGCTTAGTGTCAGAGTTTCATTTTGCTACTAAACAGCAGTTTGATTTGTGGACATGATTTTAGCATCAGTTTTCTCCTCTACTAAATAACTATTTCAGATTATGGATGTGAAGATTAAATAAAACAGGGAATTTGGGGCTTAACTTGGTCCCTGGTTCACAGTAAGTCTCTAAACCCCATTAAACCCATTGCCATAGAGTTGATTCTGACTCATGGTGACCCATGTGGTGTTACAGTATAGAACTGCTCTGTAGAGTTGTCTTGGACACAATCTTTATGGGAGTAGTTCTCCAGACCTTTCTTCCATGGCAATGCTGGATAAGTTTGAGCTGGGTAAGTTGATCACAAATGGCTTGTGTCACCTTTGCACCTGGTGTTGTTATTATCATCATCTGTACCCTCACTCCTAGATTCTTTTCAGTTTTCCTTGGAAGAGAGAAGCCCTGCTCCATATAACCCTTCCAGCTTCTGGGCTTAGAACTTGCTAAGTCTGCTGATTACCCAACAGTTGGACCCTCTGCTTTCCCAGCCTTGCTAGGTCCTGTTCTTATAGCCTCCATGTGTCTCAGTTAATATACTCAGTTGCTAACCTAAAGTCTGAAGGTTTGAGTCCACCCAGAGTCTCCTCTAAAGAAAGACCTGGTGATCCACTTCCAAAAAGTCACTCACTGAAAGCCCTGTGGCCCAGTTCTTCTCTGATACACACATGATCACCATGAATCACAAATGGACAGCAACCAGTTGGTTTCCCCTTCTCTGTCTTTATATCCTGCCTCTCTATTGGGCCTTGTCTCTTCTTCTCCATCTTCCATGACTCCATCTTCAGACCAGTATAGTAACAAGCTGACAACCCACATTATCTAGCCATATATACTGTGGGCTTATGGGACAGAGATTCTGGTTTGAGGCCTTAGACTAGGTTTAGGAGACAGAGACCAGGGAGTAGTGGACACAGAGAAAGGAGTGCTCTGGAGAAAGGCCAAAGTTAGCAATAAAAGAACTTGGGAGACATGACCCCAGGCAACATTAGTCATGAGAACAGGGGGCTGGGGGTGAGAATTGTCATCAAGCAAAATGACAGAGAGCTTGCTGTTGTATTCCCTGTGTCTGTAGCACTTGGCACAATTTTTAGTATAAACTAGGCACTCCGTTGTAGCTAGTTAATTATTGGTGAGTAAGGGATCCCCAAGAGTTGACAATCATCTTGATGGCACCTATCAACAAGATGTAGGAACTTGGTTGTTTAAACTGTATTTGATTGGAAACCCATTAATTTTTCCTAATACCGATATAGTGTCTTTAAAAGGACATTAGACACAATATACGAAGTCTGACAATTTAGTCTGCAAATTCATCCTAGAAAAAGTGCTACCTACCAGGTTGCTGAATAGCACTATGGTCACCTACAAGGTACTCCCTTTGGGAAGCTGTGCACTGACGCCAGCACCTAGTCCACCCTTCGAAGCAGTTTGAGGAACTCTTCTTCTGGAGTGGCCATCAGAACTGTCATCATATTACCCTTGAAACCCTGCATGTCATCCAGATGTCTTCCTTTCTGTATTCCTTTTCTCTTTGGGTAAAGAAAGAAGTCATTAGGGACCAGGTCAGGTGAGCAGTGAGGGTGTTCCAATACAGTTATTTGTTTCCTGGCTAAAAACGCCCTCAAAGACAGTGCTGTGTAAGCTGGCACAGCATCATGATGCAAGAGTCATGAGTTGTTGGTGAAAAGTTCAGGTCGCTTTTGTCTAATTTTTTTTCACGCAGACTTTTCAGCACTTCCAAATAGCAAACTTGGTTAACCGTTTGCCCAGTTGGTACAAATTCATAATGAACCATCCCTCTGATATCAAAAAAACTTAGCAGCATTGTTTTGACCCTTGATTTGGATTGATGGAAATTTTTTGGTTGTGGGGAATCGGTTGACTTCCACTGTGCACTTGACACTTTGTTTCAGGGTCATATTGGTACAACCATGTTTCATCACCAGTGATAGCATGGCCCCAAACATTCTCATGATTCTCTGAAATGTCTTGACAGACTTGGAGTTTCCTTTGCTTTTGTTCATTGACAAGCCCCAATTAGGACCATTTTTGCCCACACCTTTCTCATGCCAAAATTTTCAGTTAAGGTTTTCCTGTTTCTCTGTCAATGTTTCCTTGGTCTGCTACACTTCTCACAGTCAGCTGATGATTGTGATGCACAATTTGATGAATGTTAGCAATGTTTCCATCAGTTCTGTTAGTTACTGGCTGCCCTGACTTCTCTTCATTGGTTACACCTTCTCTTCCTTAAGAAAAACATTCAGTCCCTTTGTACACTACTGTTTTCTTCATGGCATTATCCCCATAAACTTGGACTACCATGTCTCTCGTTTCATTTCCACTGTTGCCAAGTTTAACAAGAAATTTAATGTGTGTTCATTGCTCTAATTCAAGCTTCAACTTTCTTTTTCCTGATGACACACAAAAGCACTCAACAACAGTAATGAGTGGTACTCAGGAAGACATTGTCACATGTCAACAGGAACACAGCTGTGAGACACTGATATATGAAGGTTATGAAACCTAACCAAGTTGTTTGTACAGTTTTGACAACAGAAACACACAGTAGCAATTTCATGAACTTAATTGTCAGGCCTAGTAGTTGCTTTCTCTTCTTAAAAAAATTAGGGATTAAATGACATTTATATGACCTGTGTATGGTTTACCAACATGTAACAGTACAACATTCATTATATTTGTCTTTAGATTTGTGTTAGAATAACTTTGTTGTAAGTTTTACTTGGTTGCAATAGTAAACACTATATACTTTTAAGATGCAGTTACAGAACATGAGTCTTAATCCACAAGAAACATCAACAGAAACCTTTCTCACTGGTTTATAGCCAGACTTCATGAGTTCAGATTTCATAGAGTGCAGCACATGTTGCACATTTGCTCAGTCACAAATTCAAGAAGAACAAAAGAAGAAGAGAAACCAAGAAGAGAAACCTTGCTGAGAACCAAGGATAGGGCTGGGGTGGCTGCAATGAGAAACATCAGTGCGGAATATTTGCAGAGCCCATGCCTGAGGAATGAAGAATATGAAACATGTGGAGAAGACCCAAGGACAATAGATGAGATGGGGAAGAGGAGAAGCAAGAAGAGGCAATGAGGAAGAGCACCACGAAGAATGACAACTATCTCCAGCATACAAAGGTAATTAAACTAAAGTGCTAAACAAAGATGAATTTCCAAGAACCAATATGTGCCCTAAATTTGGAGTAACAGGTTTTAACAGTTTAATGAGGAAAGTATTTTTACTTCCCCTCAGAGAACCAAAACAAATAAACCAAACCTGTCGCCACTGAGTTAATTCCCACTCAGTACAACCCTACAGGGCAGCGTAGAACTGCCTGTAGGACTTCTAAGGAGTGCTTGGTAGATTCAAACTGCCAACCTTTTGATTAGCAGCCATTGCTCTTAACTAATATACTGTAAATTTAAATCAGATTTATAAATTAATTGTCTACTAAAATAGCAGTTATCCCTTTGATTCCCAAACACCTGTTCATAATATAGTTTACATTTCGCTGATTATTTTTCTTCTAGTTAACATTGCTTCCCATGTTCAATCACTTACCGAGTTCTGTTCATCTAATTTTTTTAACAGCTCTCCAATTTTCTGTCTTGGCACAGATGCACCAGAAGGATATCCTGGGAGAAGCATTTATGTTTAAGCCAATCATTAAGGCGGTTTTTCCACAAGAAACTGGTACAGGAGTAAGGAAAGTTAGACAGGGAAGGGTGTGATTTTAGATTCTGGGCTGCAGAGAGTAGCTTCAACCTGATCCTGCTGGGACCTCTGAAGTGTTACATTGTACTCTGGAATTTGACCCAAGCAGAACCAAAACAACTTGACTTTTATATTTTATAGTTTATAATCATGGGCTAAGGTCTAGGGTTATTATGGAGCTGGCAGTGATGGGAGTGGTGTGTGGAGAATAAATTTCCAGTCACTTTCAGCTGTCTATGCTTGTGGGCAAAGCACCCCAAGGAGCCTAGAAATGTCCCCTGGAGGAAAATCACAGGTGTGGGACTGATGTGGGCATTCAGTGAAAAGTATGTCAAAACTGTGGAAGGGTTGTAAAGAAAATGTTAAGAATTCAAGGGGATCTGGCTGAGTCTCTGAGCGTCAACTACATCTTCTTGATTATGTCTATCCCATACTGTACACCCACCTCTACTGCCTAGTCCGTGATTAGTTCACTACCAAGTTGCAGGATAGGTTCTTAACACATGGCTTCTGATCCAGGTAGGCCTTCTAGGAAATTCTTACCATAGTCAGTGATTTTTCTGAGATGCACATCTGTGGTAGCTATGGCACTCATAAACAAAGTTAACTGCAGTACAATATTGTCCCCCATTTCCTTATAATAACTTTTAATAGGAGCTACACGTAAAGGCCGTAGTAGATAACTGAAGCAAGCACGTGGCTCTAGGGCCTAACAGTAAAAAAAAGGGAACATCAAACCGAGGGCCGTCCAGCTGATTCTACCTCATAGTGACCCTATATGGCAGGGTAGAACGGCCCATAGAGTTCCCAAGTTGTGCCTGGTGGATTCAAACTGCCAACCTTTCGGTTAGCAGATGTAGCACCTAACCACCAATGCCACCAGGGTTTCTAGGGCCTAACAGTAAACCTTCTGTTGTCCAGTAAGTTCTGACCCACAGCGACTCTATACGACTGAGTAGAACTGCTCCATAGAGTTTCCAAGGAGTGCCTGATAGATTCGAACTGCTGACGTATTGGTTGGCAGATGTAGCACTTAGCCACAACGCCACTATATAGTAGGAACAAGCAAATAGCCTCTGATCTTGCACCAACGGATGTCGTTC
Organism: Heterohyrax brucei; assembly: GCA_028571685.1. Taxonomy (NCBI): domain Eukaryota; kingdom Metazoa; phylum Chordata; class Mammalia; order Hyracoidea; family Procaviidae; genus Heterohyrax; species Heterohyrax brucei. The sequence continues at coordinate 164,076,601 of CM053144.1, forward strand.
CCCCATCCCCCACTTCTGATATAGCATATCCTTTGTTCTCCTCTTTCTTTCTTCCTTTTAGTAAATCTGTTTACTACTCAGAACAGGAAAGGAATAGACCAGTTGCCCGGGGCAGATGGTGCAATGTTAACAGATGACACACAGAAAGTAGAATTCTTCAGTTCCTATTTTCCTTCTACAGTCTCCAAGGAGGCTCTTTAAATAGCATAAGACAAACATCAGGATGTGGAAATTAAAGCACAACTCAGTGGGAGAGATAGTAAATGATTGACACAATTTCATGTCTTTAAGTTCAAGTGAATTATACCAGAATAACGAAGGAAGTTGGAGAAATGGCAGTGCACTATTAAGAAGACGTAACTTGCAGTAGATTTTGTTCAATTCTGGAGAGTATAAATTGTGCTTGAAGACTGGACAAATAGTCAATGTTGCTGTCATATTCAAAGAAATATAAAAGATAAACTCATAGAAAATACAAGTTCTTATTTATTCTGTACAAAAGTTTTGTTATCTTAACTATCCATACACATCATATGTAGAAGAAAGGAATGAGGAAAGGAGAGAGAAAGTGGAGGGAGAAAGAGTTAGGGGGAGACAGCTAAAAAGGGGGAACTCAACGGAAAAGGCTGAGAAGGGAAAATAAGTTTATTGGATTTACGACAGTGACCTTAAGTTTACAGAGGCCGTGCAGCTCAATTTGTCTGTCGTCATGACCTCAACAGTCCTGTAAAATTTAAGGACTGGATGTCCTGTGAAAATACAGGTAACGACTAATAAGAATCCAAAAAATTTAATTAAGGAAAAATCACACTAAACTTGGAACATCCTTCCTTATCAATTTTCTGTGTTGTCTTTTCTCATTTCCCCAGAGTAGAATGTACTGTCTTCACTCCAAGCTGCAGCACCACCCACACTAAACTGAATGTAGTGTCCAAAGTCTGCATAAGATTCCCCAGAAGTAGATAGGCTCAAGAGAAACAGGCAGTGCTGGTCACAAAGCAGAGACTGTCATTCTCCAAATGGTATTTTCTAGTCTAGGGCTTCCTTATCCTGAGGCCTCCTTCCTGTCTTTTCTCTCTTCCCAGTTTCCAAAAGTCCTGGGCTTCTGCCTCATTCCTTTTCTTCATGCTCATGCTCTGATAATCTGTTACTGTTGTTAGTTGCTGTGAAGTTGGCTTCAACTCACGACAACTCCGTGTACAATAGAACAAAATGTTGCCCAGTCATCCATCGGCTCCCCCGTCACCTGTATGCTTGGGTCTGTGGTTGTGCCCACTGTGTATTTTACGTGCCTTCCAACTTATGTGGCTCATCTTCCAGTACTGTATCAGACAGCTTCCAATTGTGATATGGAAGGTTTTCACAGACTAATTTTCAGAAGCAGATCTCCAGGCCTTTCTTCCTAGTCTGTTTTGACCTAGATCCTCTTCTGAAACCTGTCCACCATGGGTTACTCTGCTGGTATTTGAAATACCAGTGACATAGCTTCTAGTATCTTAGCAACATGCAGGCCACCTCGTGCAAAAACGGACTGATCATCTTTCTGGTATCTTTATTCTCTCTTAAAACTGACTCTGGCTTGCTTTGGTCGACTGACTTCTCTTAGGGCTCGAAGGGTTGACCTAGGACCCTTCACTGAGGGGCAAGGCCAGGGCACCTCTGAACAATCTAACCCTCAGATGCAGTCTGTCTTTATGGTTTGTACATGTTTTAGATTCCTGTTCTCTGTTCACCAGATAGGACCATGCTTGCTTCTTGAACTGTGTCACTGTCATTTCTTTATTCTATGCTAATTTGATACTAACTTTTTGAAACACAGTTTCAAAAAGGTAAAAAGCATAGGCTTTCGAGTAAGATAAATCGAGATTGTTTTATCTCTTAAAAAAATATAAATCAGATCAAATTTCTCTTGCATCAAAACTCCTTCAGATTTTTTATTACAACTAGAGTGGAGTTTTCAATTGCCTCATATGCATGTGAAAGCTGGATAACGACTAAGGAAGAACAAAGAAGAATTGATGCCTTTAAATTATGGTGTTGGCTAAGAATATTGAATATAGCATGGACTGCCATAAGAATGAACAAATTCATCTGGAAGAAGCACAGCCAGAAGACTCAAAAAACAAGGATGTCAGGACTTGGTCTCAGATAGTTTCGACATGTTATTAGGAAGGACATCATGTTTGGTAGGCCAGAGAATCAGTGAAAAAAGAGGAAGACCCTCCACAAAGTGGGTTGACGCAGTGACTGCAACCAGGGGCTCAAGCATAACAATGATTGTGAGGATGGCGCGGGACCAGGCAGTGTTTCATTCTGTTGCACATAAAATCAGAAAAAGCAAACCCAGTGCTATTGAGTCAATTCTGACTCATAGCAACCCTACAGGGCAAAGTAGAACTCCTCCATTGAGTTTCTGAGGAGCAACTGGCAGATTTTAACTGCGGACCTTTTGGTTAGCAGATGTAGCCCATAACCACTGCACCACCACGGCTTCCTGTTGTGCATCAGGTCTTCACTGACAGCGCCTAACAGCTAACAGCAACAGAATGCGTCCTAACTCCTTATTGTGACCTACCTTCCTCTTGCCACTGCCTACCTCTCTGTCACTGCTGAGCACCACTCTTGGCCTTTGTTTTTGTTTTTCTTTAGAGACATTTAATGCCTTCTTTCTGTTTCTTAAACACGTCGACCCCTGTTCTTGCCTTGGGGCCTTTGTTGCTGTTTGCTCTGTGCCCTCAGATCTTCGAGTTTGAATATTTCCCTTCATTTAAGTTTCAGCTTAAATTTTTACCTTATAGAAGAAGTCTTCTTCTTACTCTGTCCAGATTCACCTTCTTTTTCCCGTACTCGGCGTTCTCTGTCAAAATATCCTGCTTTTTTTTAAAATTGTGTTTGTGTCAGTGAATACTCTACAGAACTACTGTTTTGTATATTTATTTGGTTTTCTTGCTTACTTTCCCTTAACTTCCAGAATGTAAAACTGTAAGAGACAAGAACCCTACCCTAGCACCTGGACAGTCACTGACATACAGTACTATTATTAGTTGATGTTGTGTTGGCTTCTAACTCACGACAGTCCCACGCACTACAGAGCAAAATGCTGCCTGGACTTGTGCCATCCCATGATGATTTGTGAATTGGATTGCTATGATTCACAGAATTTTGACTGGCTAATTTTTGGAGGTGGATGGCTAGGCCTTTCTTTTTAGTCTCTTTTAGTCCCATTGAAAACTGTTTGGCACCTTACCAGTAGGCAAGTTTCCACCGACAGGCTAGTGGTGGCTGCATATTACATGCTTCGACTGGGAAGCCAACACAAGTTTTCCACATGGAAGGCAAGGATTTTCCCACTTAACCATGAATGTCCTCACCTGGCACCGAGTTGCTAATTGCTGTGGAGTCGACCCTGACTCACGGCCACTCCTTGTATTTAGCGCAGACCTGCTCCACAGAGTTTTCCAGACTGTGATCTTTTGGAAGCAGTTTGCCAGGCCTGTCTTCCAAGGCTCCTCTGAGTGCCCTTTTATCTAGTGCTTCACTGTTTGTGCCATGCAAGGACTCCTTAAACATAGTAAGTGCTCAACAAATGTTTGAATGAATAAATGAATCTTGGTTCCACTGTTACTGGCTACATAACCATGGGCTGATTACTTCTCGGGATTTTAGCTTCTTATCCTTACAACGTGGTTACCAATTTCCATCTCATCAGGAATTTGTGAGAGTTGAATGAGATTATGCAGGTTAAGGTATTTAGAGCAGAGCAAGGATAGAGGACGCACACACTACCTCCTAGTCAGGGTTATTGTGATACATTAGTCTCTGAGAAAGGCCGTGGGAACACAGAGATGATTGTAGCAAAGCCCTTTTTCTCGAAGGGTTCAGCTGTCTGTTTGAATGAGGATTAACGACTGAGGCACGTCTTGGACACCACACCTCCCTTGCCCTGCTGGGCCTCTTCTGTCAGCCAGACCTTCCCCAGGGCCTGTCACACCCAGTGGCTGGGCTGTGTTCTTGGACCTGATTATCCTCGTTGCCTTGTCTTATTGTGAATAAACACAGAGATGCACTAACAATCCCCAAGATTATAAAAATAACCCAATTTCCTTTTATGGATGGAATAGATTAGGTAAGAATACTTAGGTATAACATAGAGACTTAGTATGTCTGGATTTAAACAGAGAATACAACAGTCACTGGTAGCATTTTTGTGGATCTTTGACATTAATGTTTAGTTAACTGAATAAATTTAATAGCCCACAATATTTTCTAAGATTCAAAAGTACTTTTAAGGTTACAAATTATAACAGATATTCATAGTCAGAAGACTAAATTCCCAAATTAAGAAGTCTATATAATCAGACTTAAAAAAAAAACCACTGCCATTGAGTTGAGTGTGACTCACAGTGACTCCACAGGTCAGAGTAGAACTGCCCAATATAGTTTCCAAAAAGCACCTGGCAGATTGGAACTGCCAATCTTTTAGTTAGCAGATACAGCACTTAACCCACTATGCCACCAGGGTTTTCATATAATCATACTAGGGTGTCTAACTCATTCACTCTACTAGCAGTCAGTTTTTATCACATCATCTTCAGGGTGATAAACCCCAAGGTCTAGTAACTCTGTTTTCTAATTAATTGAAAATAGTCAGAAGGTCAGAAAGTTATATGCATGCCAGCCAAGCCAAGTGCCGTCGAGTCGGATCCGACTCATGGCGACCCTAGGGGCATATATGCATAGCATGATCTAATTTTTATGAAAAATATATATTCATGCCTGGGGGGAAAACATACAGAAGAAAGAGTAAATCATTTACTGTAGAGTCCAGTCTGACCTGTGCTGACCCCATGTGTGTCAGAATAGAGGAGAAGAGGACACCATAGAGTTTTCTAGTGGCTGATTTTTTGGAAGTAGATTGCCAAGCTTTCCTTCTGAGGTGACTTTGGATAGATTTGAACTTCCAACTTCTCAGTTAACAGTTCGAACCATCCAGAGCTTCCAGAAGGACATTGCTGGGGCTTGAATGGTGTCTTCTCTGATATTTGCGTTATAAATCCTAACTGCCCTGGTGCTGTAGTGATTAACAGCTCAACTGCTAACCAAAAAGTCAGCAGCAGTTCAAGTATATTAGCCACTCCTCGGAACTTCTATGGGACAGTTCTTCTCTGCCTTATAGGGTTGCTGACTTGAAATAGACTTAGTGGCAGCAGGTTTAGTTTGATTTTTTGGGATATCTATGGATGTAGCCTCATTTGGGAAGAGAGTTTCATTTGTTCTGTTATTGCCGGTATCTATCAGTGTAGGGTGTGTCATAAGCCAATCATTTTTGAGATAGAACAAAAACAGATTAGGCACAGAAATAAGAAAGCACAGATGGGGGAAGACAGATGCCAGGCCACTTGAAGGTCAGCAAGGAACAGAAAAACAGAAGCTGAAAAGCGTCAAGAACCTTCCCTAGAATGGATAATATCTTCCCCTAAAGCTGGGGCTCTGAAACCAAACTTCTAGTTTCCTGAACTGCGAGTCTCTCACTTGCGGAACTTCTGTCCAGGCAGCTCTAGGTAACTAAAGCAGACATAGGGAAAAGGAAATACAAGTTGCTGTGGTGTTCACTCTCACACCCAGCGACCCCATGTAAAACAGAACAATACTGCTCAGTCCTGTGACACCCTCACCATCACGGTCATGCCTGAGCCACTGTTGTAGCTACTTTGTCAGTCCAGCTTGTTGATGGTCTTCTTTCTAACTGACTGTCCCCTTTGCCAAGCATGATGTCTTTGTCCAGGGACAGGTCTGTCCTGATAACATGTCCAAAGTATACAAGACATAGTCTCATTATCCTCACCTCTAAGGACCACTCTGTATGTCATTCTTCCAAGGCAGATTTGTTCATTCTTTTGGAAGTCCATGGTATATTCAATAGTATTCACCAACAGCACAATTCAAAGGGGTCAGTAATTCTTCTTTGATCTTCCTTCTCACTGCCCAGCTTTCACAAGCGTACTAGGTGACTGAGAACACATGTGAGGCTCAGCAATTAAGTCTGTGAACTTAATTGTTCTAAGTGCTACCTACCTCATTGTTGAGTATCACTGCAATCACTGTTGAAGTACTCCCCTTAGGAAGCTAGGGACTGATGCCAGCACCTAGTCCACCCTTCAAAGGAGTCTTGGAGCTCCTTCTGGAATGGGCTTTGTGCACAGTGGCACAGTGGCAAGTTCAAGAACGTAATTGTCTAGTTGTCTGTGAGGGAGTTTTTACCCAGTAAGCAAATAAGTGTATTGGAACACCCTCCCTACTCACCTGATCTGGCCTCCAACTACTTTCATTTTTTTCACCCAAAGATAAAAAGAAATATTTAAAGGAAGAATTTGGAGGACATTCAGGACATAAGGGTAATACAACGACAGCTCTAAGGGCCATTCTAGAAAAAGAGCTGCAAAATTGCTCTGAAGGGTGGACTAGGTGCTGGCATCAATGCATAGCTTCCCGAAGGGAGTACTTCCATGGTCACCGTAGTGATATTCGGCAATGAGGTATGGAGCACCTTTTCTAGGATGAATTCACAAACTTAATTGTCATGCTTCATGTCATAGCTCGGGTTGGGTGCACTGCAGTCCTGAAAATGACATCTTTGCTTTTTTAACACTTAAAAAAAGGTCCTTTGCAGTGGATTTGCCCTATGCATGGCATCTTCTCATTTTTCGACTGCTGATTCCATGGGTGTGGATTGACTTCAGTTTCTTCTCTGTTTATCATGATGCTGTTTATGTTGCTTACACATGGTAGGTTGTATAACCAGATTACTAAAAAAATAAAAAAATGAACCCATTGCCATCAGGTTGATCCTGACTCACAGAGACCCTGTAACACAGCAGCACTGCCTCATAGTTTCCAAGGAATGTCTGGTGGATTTTAACTGCCAAACTTTTGGTTAACCCTCTTACCGGGGGTTCCAAAGTTAACACCCTTTGCTGTTAAGTCGATTCTGACTCTTGACAACCCTACAGGGCAGAAAAGAACTGCCAACATATTATTTCCAAGGAGCACCTAGTGGGTTCAAACTGCTGACATTCGGTTTAGTGTCATAGCACTTAGCCAGTCTGCCACCATGGTTTCCCCATTGTTAATAGAAGGAGTGAAATTTCAGAATTTTTTGTGATTCTTGTTGTCACTTTGTTTCTAAACTCTGCTGCCTTGATTATACATGAGTTTTCTTAAGTTGACAAAGTGATACAAATCAGCTGCACTACCATGGGATGGGAGAGAGACAGTCTACAAAGTTTTCCTGATAGGAAAGACCGGAGGGGCTGAACTGCTTGGGAGCTGCAGGCAGCAGCTGGCTGCAAGTTGTGCCATGGGTCAGTGCACGAAACAGGCAAAAGTGCTTCTGTACAAGTCCTAGCTCCACATTTCAAGAGACTCATTTTCAAGTTAGGATGAAGTAAACTTTGGCTTACTTTTATTTTTTGAGCCTATTCAATACTTTATCATATAACACACATTTCCCTATTGTTAATTTAGAAGACACATATTTGAAAATATCAAACTTGTATAATTCCATCCCTTAGAATCAGTCTTAACAGTCTAGTGTATATTCTTTCAGTGTTAATGCACTGATAATGGTTCTCTATTTTAGTACTTCATATACTGTACTTAAAAAAATCACTGTGATAAATACATAGAACGAAACATTTACCATTTGAACCTTTCTAAACACCTAAAATTGACTCTAACTGTATTTACAGTAGTGTGTGAAAATCCCGGTAGTTAGTGATTAAGTGTTGTGGCTTAGGTCCACACCACCAGGCGCCTCTTGGAAACTGTGGGAGCAGTTCTACTCTGTCCTATAGAGTCACTATGTGTTGGAATCAGTGACAGTAGGATTTATCATCATTATCACCTTCTGAAGTTTTTTACTGCCCTTGGCAGATCTATTCACTGATATTTTATCCTAATGATGTGTAGCAAAGGATTTAGACTGTGGTAATAGGACATCTCCTCAAGGAGAGGTGGAAGCGTTGAGCTCTTGGTTCAACGGGAAATGGAAGTCTGAAGCACCCACTTGATTCAAGGTGCTGTCCCAACTGAACTTTTGAAAGTTCACTCATTCTCTAGCCATTTCTTCCTCTCAGTTGTGATGGTAAAAACATCTCAGTGCTTCTCTGAGTAAGTGCTCTCTGGTAAGATGAGCCAGGTCTTAAAATTTCTTCTATTCCATCCTCTAAATCCTTCATTATTCAGTAGATCCCCTAATAATCTTTTATTCTCATCTCTTGCTTTATACACTGTTATGCTGATGGGAAAGCAAAACTTCCGGTGGGTAGTATTCTGGTCCTCTGGGCTTATATTTTGATATTATTTTGCCTTTGACATTGATTTTTTTTTAACTTTAGCTGACTTTTCCCTTCTCGGTTTTCGGCCCTTTCCAGTATCTTTGCCACTGTTGCTGCTGTCATTCTTCCCTCCGTGAGACTGGCTGTGGGTTTGGCAGTTTTTCTTACTCCTGATTTCCTATCTGGGGCATAGCTGGAATTCCTTCTCACCTCAAGAAACAAAGATTCAGTGGTTGATATTTGCCATGTCAACTTCATGAGCCATACTGTTCTATTTTTTGTTAGAGCTGGAGAACAAGGCTAGAAATGATAGTAGAAAAAGCCTTATGTACATGGATCTGCTTTCAATGATTTTAAAGTGTTAAAAATAGACTGATACGAATCAAAGTGAAAAATTTTATAGGTCTTCGTCCTTTTCTGTTTGCTTAGTGAACTTTTCTATTTTACTATTATTAGTTCAGAAGGCAAACGTTTAAAAATATGTGTATTCCCTCCTCCCACCCCCAACACTAAGCAATACTTCATGTGTCCCACTCCCAACTGTGCCTGGTTAGAAAACATCCAGACCAAACCTACTGTTGTCAAGTCGATTCTGACTCATAGTGACCCTATAGGACAGAGTAGAACTGCTCCGTAGAGTTTCCACGCAGCTCCTGGAGGATTTGAACTGCCAGTCTTTTGGTTAGCAGCCGTAGATAGCACTTAGCCACCACGCCACCAGGGTTTCCTTCCCAGTTATGCAAGTACATATTCATTTCTATTCGTTTGCCTATTCTGGACATTTTGTATCAGTGAAATCATAAGATATTTGTCCTTTTGATGTCTTGTTTATTTCATTCGGCATAGTGTTTTCAAAGTTCATCTATGCTGCAGCACGTAACTCTGGCTTAATTTTAAGACTACATTTCTAACAAATACAGTTGAAGTCCACATTTGGCAAATGGTTTTTTCATGACAGAGGTGCCGAAGAGAGGATGCCTGTACTGGGTGGGGAGCTGGATGAGACGATATATAATGTTTCCTTCTAGGCTAGAAGTTGTCATTATCAAACCTGCCACTTCTACTTGTTTAGTTCTCAGAATATCTCTATAAGATGGGTATAGTTTTTTCTTTTTATCAGTGAAGACACTGGCACTCAGACAAGGCAAATAATTTGCTGAGTAACCTAGATCTTGTAGGTTTCTGTGCTGAGACTTGAACTTTAATCTGTATGAGCCCAAGGTCCAAATACTATTGGCCTGTTGAGTTTCAGTATTGATTCTGTACTCACTTTCTCTCTTTCTTTCCTCTTCCCTCTATGTATTTCCCTGCTTCTGTTCTATGACTTGGAATTTACCCAATGGCAGTGGGTTTCTGGAAACCCCAATGGTGTAGTGGTTAAGATTTATGATTGTTAATCTAAAGGTTGGTGATTCGAATCCACTAGGTGCTTCTTGGAAACACTACAGAGGGAGTTCTGCTCTGTCATGCAGGGTCACTGTCATGGATTGAATTGTGTCCCCCCCTCCCCCAAAATATACGTGTAGCTATGTGGATAGGACATGATTCCCAAACTTTTGTGATTGTCCTCCATTTTGTGATTTTCCTGAGCTGTATGTTAAAGGATTAGGGTGGGACTGTAAATCCCTTCATAGGATCACTTCCCTGCTTCACTGTAAAGGGAGTTTCCCTGGAGTACAGCTTGCCCCACCCTGAATCCTTTCATCCTACAAGAAATAAAGGGAAAGAGAGGCAAGCAGAAAACTGGGAACCTCATACCAGAAAGCAAGCAGCACCAGGAAAAGAGCACATCCTTCAGACCCGAGGTTCCTGCACCAAGACGCTCCCTGGACACAGACTGATGCAATACTGGACTTTCCTCCAGAGCCGACAAAGGGGACAGCCTTCCCCTGGAGTGGACATCCTAAATTTGGACTTGTAGCCTACCAGACTGTGTAAGAATAAACCTTCCTTTGTTAAAGCCATCCACTCTGTGGTATTTCTGCTAGAGCAGCCCTAGCTGACTAAAACAGTCACTATGAGTCAGAATTGACTTGATGACAGCAGGGGCTTTTTTTTTTTTTTTTAAGTTTCCCTTCTTTTTGTAACAATCACAATTTATTTAGCTTTTATTTAGTTCCTAGTGTTGATATTCAAGAACAAAGAAGTAGGTGGCTGTCTCCTGGAAAAGAGAACCACGAAACCACAAAGGTGACTCTAACTTAGCTCACCCAGACATGTGGCCGAGTAGAACTGTGCTCTGCCGGGTTGTCAATGGCCCATCTCTGGAAGTAAATCACCAGGCCTTTCTTCTAAGGTGCTCTGAGTGACTGAACCACTAAAGTTTGGGCCTGCAAGAGAGCACGCTAACCATTTGCACCACCCAGGGATGCCAGAAGAACTTCTATTGATTTATTTACTTATTTATTTGTTTAGGGTCGCTATAAGTTGGAATCAACTCAATGGCAGTGGATTATTGCTCTGGTGACTTATTCATTTATTGAAATAATTGAAAAGGCATTAACCATAATTTTAAAACTTCCAGTAATAAATATCTGGAAGAGATTATTAAGATTATTAAGAAAACTTGTAGGATGAGGCTTTCGGTGAGAAAGCAATACGTGGCCACTGCAAAGCAATTCTGGAGGGATGTACGCGATGCAGCGCGATGCTAGCTGGGCGGTCTCCAGATTTCATTGATTTGCAATGTATACCTTCTCCTCCTTTTGCGGAATTCTTAAATCAGCTTCATAGCTTAATCCCTAGTGTTAATGCCTGGTTTCCCTGTGTATTACTCACCAGGCCGTGGCTCTTCACTGGGCTGTTTTACTTACCCGCCTCTGTGTGGTGCAACCAAGTGTGAGGTAAACTTCCCTCCCAAGCAGAGCCCACCCTGCGTCTGCACCCACCTCCGAAGCCACGTAGCTGGGCCTCTCCTTTTGTCTGAATCGTGTTGCTGCAGCAACAAGATCGAGAAGGGCTACAAGGCGGGAATAGTGCTGAGGAGGATGTTAAGACTCAGACGAAATGACCCTTTGACAGCCTAACATGGAGGCTTTTATCTTTGAATTTAACGCATTTGTCAATTTGACAGGAAGCTGGGCCTGCAGATTTCTGGCTTCCTGAGTCTCCGAGGCTCTGAGGCCCTGGAGAAGGAGCCTGGGCCTGCGAGCTGGACTCATGGCGGGCAAATCCTGACCATGCAGCTCGCTAGGCTAGGGTCTTATTTCCCTTGACTGAAAGTTTACCATCTAAAAAATGGGGTAGTAATAACTATTCGCAGGAGTTTGGGGAAGATTGAGTAGTTAATGATGCAGAAACAAGATTGTAGAAATAAACAAGGAAATAGAAGTGAAAGAGTGGGTGAAAATAACTCTCAAATCAAGGCCCTGCTTCACAGATGTCCAATTTCAACGCCTTCAAACATTTATTAACAGTTCTGGAAATACAGCCCTTCACTCAGGATCTTGTCGGGCTCGAAGCAACATCTTTTCAAAGGGAACAACCCGATATAATGGCCAAAAGACTGTGGAATTGATGCATAAAAATTAATGCAAATGAAAATAAATGAAGCTGATTAATAATCAGAACAGTTATTTAATCACAATTTGGCAAATGTATATTTGCATTTTTAACAGCCAGTCTATATCCCTTAAGTGATTATATTTTATCAAAAGAGCATATGCAGGAAAGCTTGAGGTGGAAAAATAATACAGTTTTCAACTATTCACTGTAGCAGTGTTAGAATGACCATAAAAGTAGTTATTAAAAACCTTGGCTCTGCTTTCAAGTAAGGAACCAAGTAAAACATAAATTGCCTTCATGAACTAAAGCTAGTTAAACAATTAATGCTCAATAGGATGTGTCATTTATTCTACGTGGAGCAATGGGCAAAGATGTTTGAATGTGATTGCTTAAATATCAGTCTATCTTATTTCCTAAGTAATAGGTATTTCCTACATTAAATAAAAATTCAGTCTGCTCATCCAGAATGTCCATTTCTGTCTCAGATTCAGCTTTGGCTGAAATAATCAGAAGTCATTGTTCCAGATGAAAGCAGAGAGATTTTTTTTGGTAAAGATTTTGTGATTTAGTTTCTATAGAAGACCAAGTGGATTTGGTTAAGGCTGGATGACTTACACAAAATCCAAAGATAAATTTAGTTGAAAATTGGTCACAGGTAGCCTTGCAGTCTCAAAGGGCATTTCTGACTAGACAAACAACTTCTCCTAACATCCCTACACTGAAATAAACAGCCAAGTGTTCACTCACCACAGACTGGGTAAATACTAACTCAACTGCTGCTGGTGCCAGGAGGAGCAACACTCCCTATTTTTTAGCAAAATATTTTTCCACTCTGGCCATCCAAGAAACTCTCCAAATCCAATACATTTCAATGAAGTTTTAAGGCGTCTCTATTTTTCTCACTATTTATAGCTTTCAGATGTTGGCAGGTATGGCACTACGTTTTCTTCAGAATAAACTTCTAAGTGGCAGTGATGCAGTTTCATCATATGCCACACAGCATTAAGCAAGTATTACAACGATCCTTCTTCCTTATGAATGCAAACATTTGCAAAGGCTAGAAAACGAAATAAATCTTTCACAGGCGTTCTATCAAAGGTCATATTTATATTGTGAAGGGTTTTGTTGTGTGGCTGGGCCTGGAGGGAAAGCTTGAATCTCTCGGAGTAATGTGTGGGGCTACATTTTGATGCCAAAAGACAAAAGCCTAAGATGTGACCATCTGCTCCTTCAGCAGAACTAAGGCTGAGGAGAACATAAAGGAAATATAACCAGTTGAAACGGAGTCAGTCTTGACTCAGGGACATTTCGCATGTGATGGAGTAGAACTGTATTCCATAGATTTTCTCTAAGTAGATTGCCAGATTTTTCTTCTCATGTACCTTTGGGTGGACTTGAACCTTCAACCTTTCAGTAAACTGTTGACTGCTCAGGTAACTGTTTGCACCATCCAGGGACTCCAGAGGAAATAGATTATTAGTCCCGATGTGTATAAACCAAAAAACCAAACATGTTCCCCTCAAGTCAATTGTAATTCGTAGCAACCCCACAAGATAGTGTAAAATGACCTCACAGGGTTTCTGAAGAGCGCCTGATGGATTAAACAGATGATCTTTTGGTTGATAACGGTAACTCTTAACACTGCTCCATAGGGGTTTCCAAAGTGTACAGTACTTAATAAATTACAAATTATTTGCAAATACAACATCTTAACTGGTTTTTGTAACAACCCTGGGCTATAAACAAGGGAATTACATACCCAACTTTACAGAAGGGGGAACTCAGTTTCAGAGAAGTGACTTGACAGAGACAACAGGGCTAGAATGTGGCAGAGCTGAAGGGGAAGTTAGGTAGTCTGACTCAACCCCTATTCCCCTACCCCAGGTCCACACGGCTCCTCCCACAGAGCTCACGGTTTCACCCGGGAGACTATCTACTCCAACAAATACATTCTGTTCTAGTTAGTAATTGAGAAAAGACAGATAAAGAAATTTGTGTTACAGAATAAAATCCAGCATCCCGGCTGCTATTGAAGTGTCATAGTTGGCTGGTTAAGAAGCAGTAGTCTGGTACAACTGAAAGGTGAAAAATGTGAAGTCCCTGGCTCGGTCAGTACCCGGCTAGGTGATCCTCAGCGCGTTATCTGTGGAGGTGTAGGGCCCCACGCAAACCACAGTTCATCAAGAGTGAGCGCAGACCTCTGCGGTCCCTCGAGAGAGCTTCTAAGATCTTCCTTAAGAGAAACAGCGCCGGAATCCACCAAGGCGGCAGGATTTGAATGGGGAGATGACAGCTGGATAGAGTGAACAGAGAAGCAAAATAGTGAGATGGAAATGTACGCCAGCAGGGTTATGAGGGCTATTTGCCAAGGGCGGGTATGCTCCGTATGTGGGACAGTAAGGCGACATTTGGTAGACAGGTAGTTACAAAAACAAAATAAGTTTGACAATTACTAAATTCATGTTCTCTAAGTAGTTAGGTTTGGACATTTTGGCCTCAACTTTTCTTCTTTGTCTTTTAAATGGCTTGTCAACATAGTTGTCCTAAAGCCATCTGTGTTCTTTCATTTACTTCTCAGCTCCCCCTTCCTTCCTTCCCTCCTTCCCTCCTTCCCTCCCTCCTTCCCACCTCCCTCCCTCCCTTCCTTCCTTCCTTCCTCTCTCTTTTTTTTTCTGTCTCTGTTTCTAACTTTACCTTCCTCTGTGTAGACACAGTCTACTTTGGGGTGTATTTCAGGAGGGGTGGATTTGTTTGGTGAGGGCAAGGCTGTTAAATACAGGTCATGCACGCTGCCACACCCCTGCCGGGGCAGACAATGCTAATCAATCACCACTCCTCTCCGGCACTTGATCTCAGAATTCATCTCAAGGTACATGGGTTGGTTGAAGTTGGCACAAGTGATGAGAACTCTTTGCCAATGCAAATCTAGGACACAAATGGATTGAATATGGCATTCCACAAAAAAGAAAAAGTTACAGTATAATAGAAAACGTACTTTCTTTAACCTTTTCAGACACCCTGCCCCCATACACATTTTGATCTCAGCAAAAGCCTCAAGCAGAAATAGGCAAATGTTATATGAAGTCATGTCTAGTAAATTGAGAATTTAGTATAGATTTATTTGAATGTGTTTGGTGAGTGGATATCACCTTGAATGCTTTGTCAACAAATTAATTTCGGGACATTCTGATGCTTTGTTCTCTTGTAAATTTGATTTTCCCTGGTGCCAAAATTTGGTTTCTTAGCTTTCCAATGCAAATATATTATACTTGGACATATATGTAGAGGTTATGAACTCAGTTTCTGAAGCCAGAGTTGAAATCCCAGCTCTGTCTCTTTCTAGCCGAATGCCCTTGAACAAGTTAGCTTGACCTTTCTTAGCTTTAGTTTTCTTATTTTCAAAAAGGAAATAATAATCATTGCTATCTCCTATGGTTATTGTGGAGATCAAATGAAATAGTTCCTGTAAAGCATTTAGCATAGTATCTTAAATCCAAACCAGACCAGGAATCCTCCACCAATGTGAGTGTCTGTTTGTTGTATGTAGCTGATACTATCTACAGTAAGCTAAAGACTCCTCTGCTCACTGAATTGTTTGGTAAAATGCTACATTGCTTTGGGGGGTTTAAATCAAAGTTTTTATACTACTTGAATTCTGTTTTGTGATTCCAGCCTGATTTTTGTGCGTGTGTCTGAACTCCAAACAATTTTTCCTTTTTTAGCAGCTGATATATGCAAACCACTAGTGCTGGAAGAAAAATGTGTCACTGAAGTCAATGAGAGTTGACGTGACAGACCGTACACTCTATCTTAAACATTCACAGCATGAATAATATGGTCTCTGTGGAATGAAACAATTTCTTTAGAGTCTTTGCTGTCCCTTGTATGATGGCTGGAGTAGAGCAGAGACTTTATCATTCTAAAACAGCCATGTTTACGTGGGAAGGGAAAAGAAGGCATCTTCCACATGTAACAACTGATATTTACATGTTGTCTTGTTGCATGTGCATATGTATACATAGATGTGTGTGGATGGGATGTGTGCATATCTGTGTGTAATGTTTTTATATCTGGTGTTTGATATTGTTGTGGATTGAATTGCGTCCTCTGAAAATGCATGTCACCGCGGCTAGGCCATAATTCCCAGTATTATGTAGCTGTCTACTTCTCTGTCATCTGATGTGATTTTCCTATATGTTTTCAGTCTTACCCCTATGATGTTAGTGAGGTGGCATTACCAGCAGTCATGTTAACGAGGCAGGACTCAATCCACAACTTTAGGCTGTATCTTACATCAATCTCTTTTGACACAGAGAGACATGGGGGACCTCATACCACCAAGAAATAAGAGTGAGGAAAAGAGGTCATCCTTTGGACCTGAGGTCCCTTCTTTGAGACACTCCTAGACCAGGGGAAGATGGATGACAAGGACCTTCCACTAAAGCCAACATAAAAAACCCTCCTCTGGAGCTGGTTCTGTGAATTTGGACTTAGCATCCTAGACTGTGACAGAATAAATTTCTGTTGGTTAAAGCAGTCCACTCATTGTCTTTCTGTTATAGCAGTACTAAATAACTAAGACAGATACAGTTTGTTGGCTAAAAGTAACTTGTAATCCAAAATACTTTGAATTTGTATCCTGACTTTACTATTACACTAATCATGTGATTAAAACAAGCCTTCCACTAAATCTTAGGTCCACTGCCCACCTATCAGTTTCTTTTACTGTCGCAGCTGTCATGTTGTTGTTACGATCTGGCAGCTTCGCCCCTGGTGGTATTTCAAATACCAGCACGATCACTCACAGTGGACAGGCTTCAGGGGAGCTTTCAGACTGAGAGAGAACAGAAAGAGGGCTGGCAACATACATTCGAAAATTAGCCAGTGAAAACTCCAAGAGTCCCAACAAAAGATTGTCTGATACCCTGCTGAAAGATGAGCCTCCTAGGTGGGAAGGCAACAGCAGACTCAAGCATGCTGAAAATCATGAGGATCACAAGGGAGTTGGCATGTTGGACACGGGATTCCCACATGTTGGATTCTCACTGACCACAAGTAGCAACAATGAATTTTAGGTAACTTACATTTAAGATGGGATAAATATGCCTACTTCAAAACAAGAATTCATTCATATTAGACAATGCATGCAAAATGCATACTAAAGTTGTGTGACACATAGCAATTACTCAATTAATAGAGTTGTTAATAATAATAATAAATGAAATTAGTAATTAAAATAATGTCAATAGCAAGAAAAACTGGCTTTCAGCTTCATTACTCAATGTCCTGTTTAGATTTTTATATTATAGAAAAATCATTTGCTAGCTTAAGTAATGTATCATGCCTCAATTATAACTGTCACGTGGGAAGCTTTACGAATGCACACTTCTTCTGAGAAGTGGAAGCGCTGGAATAGGTAACTAACTTCCTCATCCTGAGTTTCCTAATCCAAGGAGAAAAATATATCTTTGTGACTGCATTCTATCACAGACACTACAACTGAGAAAGTGAACTCAAATAATGTATTTTACACGTCTATGAAAAGTGCAAAGTGACCATACAACAGAAAAAGAGATATAAAATTGCACAGACTTAAGAAATACAAATTTATTGATAGACAGCAAGTCCAAAGAATACTAGAATATTAGTACAAACAAATAATTAGCCTCAAGCAGGTTGTGATTACTAAATTTGCTAAGTATTCTCTGTTGGAAGAGTTCACTTGTATTTGCTTTACATAAAAAAGTACACTACGTGCTAAATTTTGTCATCAAAAGTCATTGGTTTGGAAACTTATGACATTTCTAAAAGATTGCTTGAGGGCATGTTCCCAGATCTGTGATGATGATAACATTTGGTCAACACAGTGTGGTTGGAAAGGTCAGATACTGCTGGGTCTCTGTGAATCATGCTATTACACATGTGGCGTCGTAAATTTAGGTTTGACCAAAAGTATCAGCATATAGTTTCTATGCTGTCAAACTTGGAGTTGCCTAGAGAACAGGAATATTTCGAGCTTTATTAAACCTCTGTAGGAAGGACCCCTGGTGGTGCAGCAGTTACGAGCTCAGACACTTACCAGAAGGTTGGTGGTTCGAACCCCTCTGGCTCTGTAGAAGTCTGCTTCTGTAAGCAGTATGGCCTTGGAAACCCTGTGGGACAATTCTATTTGTCCTATAGTGTCACTATCGAGAAACCCTGGTAGCCTAGTGGGTGTAGTGCTACATCTGCTAACCAAAAGGTCAGCAGTTCAAATCTGCCAGATGCTCCCGGAAATTCTATGGAGCAGTTCTCCTCTGACCTCTAGGGTCACTATGAGTCGGACCTCATTTGATGGCAGTGTTTTTTTATTTTTATTTTTTAATAGTGTCACTATGATTTGCTATGACTCTATGTCAACAGGTTTCCTTTTTGATTTTTCTACCTCAGTAGAGACAGCTGTTATTATCTATCTGATTTTCCAGTGAGAAACACTGAATTAGTCTAATGGTGTAACTTTAAAGAGAGTAAATTTGGATTTGAAAGATAAAATCTACCATTTACTTACATGTATCTTTGGATGATATATTAAACTTATCGTTTCTGCTGTCTGCAAATGTTGTTGCTTAGATGTCGTCAAGTCGATTCTGACTCATAGTGACCCCATGAACAACAGAATGAAACAGTGTGTTGGTCTTGCACCATGTCTACAACCTCTGCTCTCTGTAAAATAGAGCTAATGATATGTACTTCACAGGACTATTGTGAAAATTTATAAAAGTACACAAGAAATTGCTCTGTACATAGTGAAACACTGTAAATATGTAAATGAATCAATTAGTAGCCTGGTTTTCCTTAATTCTCATACAGGTTATGATCAGTTTGTGGTGTTTAGAAATTACCTTGAATCATTAACTCACATACTCAGGATAAAATTTGACCCCTGGAGCAAAATACTGTATTTGATAGTCAATTCAATCATACTAAAAAAAAAAAAGAACTCAGGGATATTTCATGTTGTTTAGAGATGCTGAGGCTATGCAACTTTCTTGTGTTATAGTGACGTGGGAGAGTACAAATGGGACTGCAGCAAAACTTGAGAGGGAGGAAGCAGAGTAAGGTGCACGGACACAGGTTAAGAATCAGAGATACGGAGTCAGATAGACCTGGGTTTTGCTATAATTTCTGGTATTTCCTAATAGTATTATTTGTAAATTAGATTTGATAATACTTCCTAGGGCCTTAATCAAATCTGCGATGAGATGATTGTCGTTGGTTGTTGTAGAGCTGACTCTGACTTCTATTGATCTTGGTAAGTGAATGAAGCATTGCCGGGTCCCGTGCCATTTTTGTAATGGTTAGAATGTTTGAGTCCATTGTTGTGCATATTGTTTCAGTCTTTCTCATTGAGGTGTTCCCTCATTTTCTCTGTCTACTTTAGCAGACGTGAGGTTGTTTCTTAAGGGCTGGCTTTCCTGATGACCTTTCCAAACTAAGCAAGCCAACATTCCACCATCCTTATTTCTAAGGCGCATTCTGCGTGTATTTCTTCTTAGACTGATTTGTTTCTTCTTCTAGAAGTCCATGCTAGAATCAATATGATTCACCAGCAGCACAGTTTGATTGCCTCTTCCATCCTCGTTGCCCAGCTTTCATACGCGCAGGGTCATGGTTTGAGTCAGGCACACCTTAGCCATCAAAGTGACATCTTTGCTTTTTAAAACTTTAAGTAAGTTGTTTTCCCATAGGCTTGCCCAATCCAGCGAAGTGTGTGGTTTCTTAACTGCTACTTCCACAGGCATTAATTGTTGCTTCAAGTAGAACGAAATTGCTGACAAATTCAGTTTCTTTGGTTAAACAGATGCTTAACAAGTTAGTATTGGTCAGGGGACCCAGATAGGAAATAGACTGGACAGGTAAAGCAGAGGTAAATTTTTATGATGGTGAAGCTCTTCTGTATGACACTGTAATGGATACATGACGTTATGCATTTGTCAAAACCATGTGCACCAAGTGTGATGTTAATGTAGGCAGATTAAAAACTGAAAAAGCAACTGGGAAGTCAGATGATTCCAAGCTAAAATGTAGTAGAATACAGTAAAAGAATCATACTGTATTTCAAATGTTTGACATAGCTGTATTAAAGAGAGTAGAGAAAAAAGTTGCTGACTGTCATAGACTGAATCGTATCCCTCCCAAAATATGTGTAATAATGTGGCTGGGCCAGGATTCCCTGTATTCTATGACTGCCCTCCATTTTGTGATTTTCTGATGCTGTAAATCCTAATCTCTGCCTGTGGCTAATAGAAAGATTATGTTAAAAGAGGATTAGGGAGGGACTGCAACTTCCTTGCTAAGGGAGTTTCCCTGGAATGCAGCTTGTAGCACCTCCTTCCTAGGGAAATAAAAAGAGCAGGAAGAAAGCAGAGAATCAGGAACCTTACACCAGCAAGAAAGCAGCATCGGGAGTAGAGCAGGTCCTTTAGACCTGAGGTTCCTGCTCCAAGATGCTCTCTAACCAAAGACTGACGCAACATACTTTCCTCCAGAGCCGACAAGGGGTACAGCCTTCCCCTGCAGTGGACTCCCTGAATGTGGACTTGTGGCCTACTGGGCTGAGTAGGAATAAACTTTCCTTTGTTAAATCCATTCACTGATGGCATTTCTGTTAGAGCAACACTAGCTGAATAAAACGCTGATCTAACTAACTTTGGAAATGAGTGGAGACCACAAGACTGGACGTGAAAGAAACTATACGCAAGCAGAGTACACTGGTTAGTAAGGTTGATTCTCATGGGCCTGTGATTAATAATTCAGACATCACTGTGCGTGTATACCGGGAGTGAGGAAATACGTTATGGAAAACAAAAGGTGGGAGCTAGGTTTCTCTCTGTTGGAATAGGAGATCACATGTAAGTAAGGAGAGAAGTCTATAAGGAGCCCTGTGGTACTCAAGGAGATATCAGTATGTACTCATGTTTAGTGTAATATAGATGTAGGATGCCTACAGAAATATTTATAGATGTATGAATATACACAGGGTAGTATACGCATGTATCTTTCTTTGCATTGCCAGCTGAAAAGATCTAGAAACTACAGCATTCCAGTAACAGGAGTGTAACAGCACCTAAATGTTGGGTTCTGGTACCATTCTCCAATGAAAACTAGCACTTTGAGAAATGGCTGGTTTCAGAGTTGGTGCTAGAAACATACAAGACAACCGTAGAGTATCTTATTGCCAAAGGAAGAGCTAAACAAACAAGAAAATAAACAAAGAGAGATGTAGAGAGAGAAAAGACGGAAGGAAGAAAAGAAAAAAAATAAAAAAGCCAAATAAAAAGAAAAATGTACAATAATGGAGGTATCAAAGAGATACAGCAGCTAAGTGAAAGCCACCCCAATGCTTAGGGATTGAATGATTTGATCAACAGAATAAAAAAATGTAGCATTAGATTACAACCCAAAATATAAAATAAAATGTTCAAAACTTCACAGAAATAAAAATAAATGTAAATAAATAGGGGATAGTAGAGATGTCTGTCTTGCAGAAGAACTTCAAATTAATTTATGTAGGTACTTCACCATCTAGTAGCTGGAGTATAAACTCATCTCTTAAATTGCACAGTGACTCCTTTCCAATGACTAGAGAATGGAAAGGAAGAAAAAGAAAAGACTTCTGCAGTCTTCCTCCCAGAAACCGATAAACACAAGCACTATATGCTAGTTAGTGCTAGCTAGCCATGAGAAAAACATCAGACTGGTCTAAACTGAATGACAGTATAAAATACCTGATCATTACCCATAAACTGTAAAATTCACCAAAACAACGGAAGTCTGAAAAATTGTCACAGTCTAGAGCACACTGATGGCATAGTGGGTAAAGAGCTATGACTGCAGTTCGAATCCACTAGCCACTCCTTGGAAACCCTATCGGGATATTCTACTCTGTCCTGTGAACTTACTGTGAGTAGGAATCAGTCAGTGGCAATGGGCTTTATTATTATTATTATTAGAGCAGCCTAAGGAAATGTCAAGACTAGATGTTACATGATATTGTGAATGAAATTCTGGAACAGAAAAAATAATAAATTAGCTAAAAAGCAAAAAAATCTGAATAAAATATCAACTCCGGTTAAAAATAATAAATCCATGCTGGTTCATTCATTGTGGCAAAAGTACTGTATAATTGAATACAGTAACGAGAGTTAAAGCTGAGTCTAGCAGATATGAGAACTCTATACTATCTTCACAGTTTCTTCAAAAATTTAAAGTTATTCTAAAATAAATGTTTATTTTTTTTAAAAAATCTTCTGAAACCACTGTATACCATATATAAGAATTAATTCTGGAGGGACTGATGTCTTCAATGGAAAGGATAAAGCTTGAAAGTGTTTAGAAGAAAATATGATATAGTATCTTAATGACTTTAGATAAGTCATGGTGTATAAACAAGCTATGAACATTGCATACAGTGAAGAGATGTGTTTAAATGTACTTCAGGAAAATAACTTGTCCATAAGTGGCACTTTTGCATAGAAAAAGAAAGACCACTTTTATTTTTTAAATGACCAAGAGTTAATATGCAGTATATGTGAAGAACTTTTAGAATCAATGAAAAAGAGTTAAAATAATTAGTATAAAAGTTCACAAAATACGTAAAGAGGAATATCACAAAGAGGAAAGAAAAATGTAACATGTACATGAAACGATGCCCAATCTTATTACCAACCTGGGAAATGAAACTTAAAATGCAGTGATACCATGCCGTACTTGAGTAAAATTAGTAAGTGCTAAATGTTGGTAAGAATACTGAGTTATGGGAACTCTTAGTTTCTGGTGTGTCAGGTGGTACGACTCCTTAGAAAACTGACTTCCATTACCTAGTAAAGCTGAAGATGTTCACTCCCTACAATCTGGCTATGTCTTTCCTACACAGAAGTCTCGGGGAAATGCTGGCCCCAGTGTCCATATAGAAGAGCATTCATCAAAGCATTTGTTGTGATAGCAAAGGACTGGAAAGAGCTGTCTGTCAGTATGAGGATGCGTAAATTGTGATTTATTCATATTTAGTGAAAATGAACAAACTAAAGCTGTTATGTTGTTAGGTGCTGTTAAGTCATTTGTGACTCTCCCTGGTCCTGCCCCAGGTACATGACCGCTTGAGCCCACTGCTGTAGCCCTTATCAGTCCCCCTAACTGGGGGTCTTTCTGTTTTTCACTCACCCACAACTTTACCAAACTTAATGTCCTTTTCCAGGGATTGATCCCTAACAATGTGACACAAATATAAAAAATAATTTAAGGTTACAAAAGTCAGTTTTAGCAAGCTTCATAGAGTATGATTTCATTCAAACAATGTTCAGAGCCATACCAAAGTAAACACATATTGTGTTTGGACATATACATGGGTCACCAAAAGAACAAACAGATCTGTTCTGGAAGAAGTACAGCCAGAGGGCTCCCTGGAAGCAAAGATGACAAGACTGCGTCTTACATACTTTGGACATGCTGTCAGGAAAGATCAGTTCCTGGAGAAGGACATTGTGATTGGTAGAGTTGAGGGTCAGTTAAAAAGAGGAAGACCCTTGATGAGATAGATTGATACAGTGGTCACAAAAATGGGCTTAAGCATAAAACCAGTTGTGGACATGGTCCGAGACAGGGCAGTGTTTCATTCTGTTGTTCGTAGCGTCACTGTGAGCCAGAACCAACTCGACAGCACCTAGCAAAAACAGCAATATATGCATATGTGATAAAATTAAATATCTATCTGGACATTATCTAGAACCAGATGATTTATGACTTTTTTTGCATACAGTATATATAGCTCAAGTTGAACCTCAGTTATCACAGTATCAGCTACTGTGATATTATAGAGTAATACTTAGGAACCTGAAGGGACTCAGATGTGAAATAAACATACTTCTCTGCTTGTTTTGAGAAACTGTAGCTATATTTTATAGTTTTCCATCTCTGCCTAATAAAGGCTGTCAACTTTCTTTTTTTAAATTATGTTGAGTCAGTATGCTTCAGACAGTACTCCCCCATGCCTCTGAAATTTGCTGCTTTTTATCTTTGGTGGTTTGGGAAACCAGATAACTAAGATTATTAGAATATTCCATAAGGCAAACACTCTCTAGATGTAGTCCCGGTGTACTTGCCTGTGAGCAAATCACACGACCTTTCGTGTACAGTGTAACATTTATTTATTCAACAAAGATTTATCAGCTTCCTACTCCACGTCAGACTATCCTGGGCTACAGAAGTACAGCAGTGAACAATAAGGCAAAGTGCTTGCACTTGTGTGGCTTACAGCCTAGTGGCGTATAGGCTCCCGACTCCATTCCAAATAGGCAGGACTACTTCATAAGGATAATTTGGGTGAATCAGGCATTTCTGTAAACTCACACCACAACTCACACATACACTACCATATGTATGTGTAGAAAAATAAAATCTCTAGTAATGTAGACTTTAGTTATATGTTTATGACTCTAGACAATGATTAATCACTGATAGACTTGATAATTATGCTATATGAAAGTGCCGTGGTTCCATTGGATGTATTCTGTGTCTCATATTTTATTTATTTTAGTCCCAGCAAACAATCAGTGGTTGAAAATAGAGCAAAAAAAAAAAAAAAAGTAAACTATGTATCCTTGACAGCATTAAATTTCCTTCCCAGTATGTTCTTATTGCCATAGAGTTGATTCTGACTCATGGCAAGACTGTAGGATGGGTAGAACTGCCCCATAGGGTTTCCAAGAAGCAGCTGGTGGATTTGAACCATGAATCTTTCAGTTGACAGTTGAACTCTTAGCCACTGCTCCACTAGGGCTTCTCCCAGTATGTAGGGAAATATGTATTATTGGTATGTAAAATAGACATTGTTCATAAAATTGACTTGCAAACTCCTTTGGGGTGATGCTCAGTGCTTCAGGTCATAAATTGATTGTCTGGAGGTGTGTGACATTGTGTTAGTAGGGCAGTGTAAGACTTCCTCTTTGAACACATTTGTCATTGATTCCTGAAGTAGAACCCACTGCCATGGAATTGATTCAGACTCATAGTGACACTGTAGGACAAGAACTGCTCCACAGAGTTTCCAAGCAGTGTCTGGTGGATTCGAACTGCCAACGTTTTAGTTAGCAGATGTAGCATCTAGTTATCATACCAGGCTTCTGGGCCTTTAATCCGTCCCAAACTTTCTGAAAAAGTTTGTTTTCATTTACCTCTTCAGGTAGTACATGGAAATAAAATCAGTAGAAGGAAATCATGCCTATTCTCTATTCACTGTTTACATGTCATAATCTATATGTGTGATGTTTGTCAACTGTCAAAAAACATTATCAGGTCATCCTGTATTAAATCAGAGTGCAGCCTGCTGGGCTGGTATGTTGACTGTCTTGCCTGGTTCAGAGATGTAAGCCTATTTTATGTAAGTCTCTTCCAGTTGGCCTTTGAAAGCAACACTTCTCCACCATGTTCTGATACCAGTAGTAGTCAAGGAAGCATTTGAGAACAAGAAGACATTTGCATTTTCTCAGAGTATGAAAGTGCAATGGCCTCAGGACCCATATTCTCATTTAACTGGCTGAAAATAATGACTAATCAATAAGAAGCCACTGATGACATCATAGGTGAATTCGTGTAACATCTGAGATTTTACATAAACATCTTGCCTTAAAATGGGTCCTGTGTGCTAGTTGTTTGTGGTGAGCTGGGTTTCTGTTCTCTCCCTTGGTTTGAAAAAACACATGCTTCAAAGAGTTTGGTTCAAGTCACATGATGGTTGTTTCTCTTGAGAAAAATCCCAGCATCAGGTTAACATGTGGGTTATGGATTAGTGAGGTACAGATGTGCTGACAGCTGTGCTCTAAGAACTGCCAGGTGCCTATTCCGCCTCTCTCCATGTAGCCACTGGGACCTGCCAATCATTTCTGACCATACTGTAATTTTGCTAATCCTTGCAGACAGTAACTTTGGAAGGCAATATAACAAACAGTATCAGCGTCAACATGGAAGGCACATCATACAATGTAAAAAGCCATAGTTATCTAGCCTATCTGTGGACTAAAAAAAGGTTTTACGTTTTATAGTTCTTAGTGATTACTTTCATGATACTTTACCAAGTAAACTCAGTGTGCAGATCATAATGAACGAATCCCTAGATGTTTACCAAACCTCTAAATTCAATTGTGTTCTTAATTGCTTTGCAAAAATATTGGCTTAACTAATTAAATAAGAATGACTCTCTGTGTTGCTATAAAGGATAGGACCTGAAGCCTTTAGCACTTATTACAAATGAGCTGTTCTGCTTGATTAAAAAATTTAGCCCATTCAGGTGTTTTGGCACTGTGAAATAAGGTCAGACTATTTTTAAATATGCAGATATTATTATTTTTGAGAGTTATAAATAAAACATATTTGCAATTTCAAATTATGTAACCATTGAAAACACATTTTCTCTTATACATTTTGACAAAATTGGTAAATCTAAGTTTTAAAAAATACTTTTATAGATAGAAAACTAAAAAAGAGATTCATTTACCTTTAAAATACCATCATAAAATATAGAGCCAGCAGTTCGAATCCACCAGCTGCTCCTTGGAAGCCCTACGGGGCAGTTGTACTTTGTCTTAAAGGGTAGCTATGAGTCAGAATTGACTCGATGGCAATGACTTTGATTACAAAATAAATATTACCAACGGGACACAAAATAACTCATTGTTTGAAATCTCATTAAAATTAAAATATTTGAGTACACTTATAAATATTCCAACATAAAATTCTACTCTACAAGAAGATAAAATATAAAGTCTTATTCTTGCCTTCATAGATCGTTAATAATTATCTTTCATCCATGTAATTGAATGTTATAGTTGAAAAGATTTTTAAGACAGTAGTATAAAATGGCCTTCTGAGTCTTGTTGGTGTTTATTCGTTGTTTCCAACTCAAGACCAGCCTTCTGAAAACGGTAATACTGACGCCAATTTTACATCTTTTGAAAGGTGTTTCCCAGAGTATCTTTGCTTTTGATTAACATTTTTTAAACTTAACAATTCCTCAGAGGAGGAATCAAAATCAAAAACAACCATTTCTCTAATCTTTTCCATGTATTTCAGAAGCAAACTATAACTGACAACACGTATTAGGACTTTTTAGTGCTTGTCACCTTTCTAAAGAGGAAGTAAAGTCCATATTATTTTATTTGATTAGGCGACTAGTAGGTATTAACTATTTTATTTCCTAGTATATAGTCCCTGGTGGTGTAATGGTTAAGACTCAGGTTGTTAACCGAAAGTCAGCAGTTTCAATCTGTCAGGCATTCTTTGGTAAACCCTATGAAACAGTTCTACTATGTGCTCTAGGGTTGTTATGAATCAACATTAGCTTGAGAGTAAAGTTTATTTTTTTGTTCATTAGTTTTGGTTGTAGTCCTATCTGTACTTACCAGAGTGGGTTGTTAGACTACAGTGGTTACCAACATACTATTTGCTTGTAAGATATATTTTTTTCCCAATGAGTTTCATTGTAAACTTTTTAGATGGTCTGATGGTTGTCTCACCAGGGAGTTTGGCTTTATGGCAGTCATCTCGTTATGTCATAAAGACTGATGGTATTTGTGACACTGACAATGAGGGGCATGAGACTGCTGGTTAATTACTTCATTATCATTTTATTAGGGGAAAAAGTGTTAGTAGAATAAGAAGCAAATCTACTTATGTATTCCAGGCACTGTGTCTACACTTTTCACTCTTATTCTCACAGCCTGTGACTGAGATTTTCTGAAGGAGAGGCAATTGCTTTTTTTGTATTTTAATTATAAATTCTAATAAATTACTTTACATGAAGCATTAATGCTTGGATACATAAATGTCTAGAACAAAGTAAAGAACTTTTTGTTTTTATTTTTATTTTTATTCTGACTCTGAGAAATTTAAAATCCTTGGTTCTAAGCTTACCCAGTAGCCACAGTATGATACTCATGGAGTTTTAGTACATTTTGTTTTCAGTGGTATTTGGTACTAGTATTTGGCTCTCACAAATAAGATATCGTAAATAATGAAAGAACAGAATGAAATAAAGATAATAACCAAGTTATGAAGGTAACAATATTGACAATAAACCAGAAATAATAATGATGATGTTAACAGTGGTAATAGACCTAATCAAAGCAAATCTTTGTACTTACATAGTACTCCTCATTCAAGATAAAACCCAGTGTCATCAAGTCTAGTCTGACTTACAGTGACCCTTTAGGACAGGTGTGAACTGCCTCATAAGATTTCCAAGGAGCTGCTGGTGGTTTGGAACTGCCAACCTTTTGCTTAGCAGTTGTAGCTCTTAACCACTAAACAACTGGGGCTCCAAATACAGAGACTTAAAACATCGTGGCTGTAGGGAATGTGATTGTATTCATGGGGAAGTTTTTTAATTTCTAAGATAAGTAAAAAAGAAAAACAAAAAACAAACCTCATGCATTCATTCAGTCATTCTTTTAGCAAGGTAATCTGTTGGTAAAAAAAGAAAATTAGATCTAGTTTCCATCTTTATGACGCTTATAGTGATGAGAAAGGGTCTTACTTTTGTTTTTTATTATGATTAAATGAAGATGTACATTTCCATACAAATTACATGCCCACCTATATGCAGCTCCTACTGCTCTCCCTGCTTGGTGACAGCACACTCTTCCTCTCTGCTCCATACATGTCTTATCTTCCCATCAATCTCCTATTTCCTCCTCTCTACCCACTCCCCTGCCTCCAGTAAGAAGTCAGCAGGATGACATCCTATAGATACACAGAACCATAAAGTGCACACATGATATGGTTACTCTGTGTCACCAAGTTCAATCCATTCCTGTCTGAGAAGCTGACCTCCATTACGATTTATGGACAAGGGTAGCATCAAGGCCAGGGGCCATGCTCCTAGGGGAACTCTAAAGCCCCTGGACCAATTGAGGTGTTCTAGTAGAGATCTCAGGGTGCACCCCTTTTCATTGTGTTGCCAGTGAGACTTGACTTTGTGAACTCCATCACAGCTGTCACTGCTGGTGGCCAGGCACCATGTGGTTCTTCTGGTAACAAGTCTATGTAGTCACCCACTCATGTGGATCTCTGTCTTCTGGGTTCTCTTTCCCCTATGTTGTTTTGGTCCCTGGTGTTCATCCATTCCTGCTGAGTTGGGACAATTTGCTGTGTCCTCAGATGGCAGCTTGGGAGCTTTTAAGACCCCAGATGCCACTCACTGATGTGGGGTACAGAGGGCTCTCTTAGCAAAATGCTACCTGTGCCAATTGGCCTCAATTTCCCCTGAGAATATGATCCCAAGGCCCCTGCCCCAGCTACTCTGTCTTTGCTATATTGGGTTAAGACGGGAGGAGTAATCATGTTATGTTGCAGTCCAGTTAATGTTGATCTTCTTTCTAATGTGTGCTGTCACAGATTTCACCCAACCAAATTTCTATAAACAGTTTAACCTAAATCCTGCCTCCCTTGCCCTTCTTCCCTCCCCACCCTTGCAGCCATCAAAGAATCGTTTCTTCTATGCATGAGTCTGTTTTTAAGTTCTTATCGTAGAGGTCTCATACAATATTTGTCCTTTTGTCACTGACTACTTTCACTCAGCATAATGTCCTCCAATTGAAACCAAGTTATGAGATGTTTCCTGCAATCATCATTGTTCTTTATCATTGCATAGTGTTCCATTGAGTATATATACCATAGTTGACCTATCCGTTGCTCTGTTGTTGGGCATCTGGGTTGATCCTATCTTTTTGCTACTACGGACTGTGCTGCAATAAACATTTGTGTGCATGTATCAGTTGGTGTGAATGGCCTCGATTCTGTAGGATATATTCTGAGCAGTGGAATTACTGGATCAAATGGTATATCTATACCATTTATTTATCTATATCTAGCTTTTTATGGAGGCACCAGATTGCTTTCCAAAGAAGTTGTAGTGTTTTGCAATTCCACCAGCAGTGTAGGAGAGTTCCAATTTCTCCACAGCCTCTCTGGCATTTGTTCTTTTGTGTCTTTTGGATCATGGCCAATCTTGTTGGGGTGAGATGGTATCTCACTGTAGTTTTGACTTGAATTTCTTAAATAGCTAATGATCATGAGTATGTCTGCATGTGTTTTGGGGCTGTCTAGATCTCCTCTTTAGAGAAGTGTCTGTCCATCTCCTTTGCCTATCACTTATTTGGATGATTTATCTTCTTCTTACTGATATTTTGTGGTACCTTATAGATTATGGAGATCAGACTTTGGTCTGATATAGTTGCCAAATATTTTTTCCCCTTCTGTAGGTGGCCTTTTCATTCTATTAATAAAGTCTTTGGATGAGCAAAAGTGTTAGATTCTTGTAGTTCTCATTTATCTGTTTTCTCTTCTGTTGTTTGTGGTCTGTTTAACAGCTTCTGAAGTCTGTCTAAGCTGTGTATTAAAACTTCCATTGTTGTTCCTACTTATTCTTGGATGAGCTTTATCATTATAGATTTGATATTCAGGTCTTTTATCCATTTTGAGTTGGTTTT
Organism: Heterohyrax brucei; assembly: GCA_028571685.1. NCBI lineage: Eukaryota > Metazoa > Chordata > Mammalia > Hyracoidea > Procaviidae > Heterohyrax > Heterohyrax brucei. Next base: position 164,106,962 of record CM053144.1, read on the forward strand.
TGTATAAGGTGTAAGATACGAGTCTTATTTCAATTCGTTGCAGATAGATATCCAATTTTGACAGCACCATTTGTTGAAGAGATTGTTTTTACCCTAGCTTAATGTCTTAGGGCCTTTGTCAAATATTAGCTGTTCATAGGAGGATGGTGTCATCTCTGGGGTCTAGTTCTGTTTCATTGATCTACCTGCCTCTTTTTGTACCAGTATCAGGCTGCTTTGAATACTGTGCGAGTGTAACAGGTACTAAAGTCAGGTAGTGAGAGGTCTCCCTGTGTGTTTTTCTTCTTCAGTAGTGCTTTACTTATCCATGGCCTCTTCCCTTTCCAAACAAAGTTGGTGCTTTGTTTCTCCATCTCATTAAAAAATGTCACTGGAATTTGTATCAGGATTGCATTATATAAGTTGATTCCTTTGGGTAAAATAGACATTTTCACAATGTTAAGTCTTCCTATCGATGAGCAGGGTAGGTTTCTTCAGTTATGTAAGTCTCTCTTAGTTTCTTGTAGTAAGCACTTGTAGTTCTCTTTGTAAAGGTCTGTTATTTCTCTGGTTAAATTTATTCCTAGGTACTTTATCTTCTTATGGGGCTATAGTAAATGGTATTGGTTTAGTGATTTTTTCATTAATAATCTCATTGTTGGCATAAAGGAATCCTACTGATTTACTTATGTTTATCTGCTGAACTCTTCTATCAGTCTGAGTAGTTTACTCATGGATTCTTTAGTATTCTCAGTGTATAGAATCATATTATCTGCAAATAGGGAGATTTTTACTTCCTGTGTGCTGATGTAGATGCCCTTTATTTCTTGGTCTTGTCTAATTGCTCTGGCTAGAATTTCTAGTACACTGTTGAATAGGGGAGGTGAGAGTGAGCATCCTTGTCTAGTTCTGGTTCTCAAGGGAAATTGTTTCAGTCTCTCTCCATTCAGGATGACATAGGCTGTTGGCTTTGTAGAAATGGTCCTTATGGCATTGAGGAAATTGTAATCTATCACTATTTTGCTGAGAGTTTTTAGCATGAATGGGTGTTAGACTTTATCAAATGTCTTTTCTGCATCAATAGACAAAATCAGGTGATGCTTTTCTTTCGTGTTATTTGTGTGGTTGATCATATTAATTGTTTTTCTGATGTTGAACCAGCCTTGCATCCCTGGTATGAATCCAACTCAGTCACCATGGATTACTTTTGGGATACATTGTGGTATTCTTTTGGCAAGAATTTTGTTGAAGATTTTTGTATCTAAATTCATGAGTGATATTGTTCTGTAGTTCTCCTTTTTTGTAGGGTCTTTCCATGGCTTTGGTACCAGGGTAATGCTGGCTTCATAGAATGAATTTGGGAGTTGTTTTAGTTGGCTAGTGCTGTTCTAACAGAAATACTACAGAGTGGATGGCTTTAACAAAGGAAGGTTTATTCTTACACAGTCTGGTAGGCTACAAGTCTAAATTCAGGATATCTGCTCCAGGGTAAAACTTTGCCCCTAGCTGGCTCTGAAGGAAAGCTGGTATTGCATCAGTCTTTGTCCAGGGAGCATCTTGGTGCAAGAACCTCAGGTCTGAAGGATTTGCTCGTCTCCTGGTGCAGCTTTCTTGGTGGCATGAGGTTCCCAATTCTCTGCTTGCTTCCCTTTCCTTTTATCTCTTTTAGGATGAAAGTATTAAGGGTGGAACAAGCCATACTCAGGGAAACTCACTTTACAGTGGAGCAGGGAGGTGATCTTATAAAGGGATTTACAGTCCCACCCTAATCTTTAACATACATCATAGGAAAACCACAAAATGGAGGACAGTCACAAGACACTGGGAAACATGACCCAGCCACATGGCTACACATATTTTTGGGGGGACACAATTCAATCCATGACAGAAGTATTCTATCCCTTTGTATACTGTGAAATAGTCTCAATAGTATTGGAGATAACTCTTCCCTAAAAGCTTTGGAGAATTCTGCAGTGAAGCCATCTGGGCCCAGGCTTTTTTCTGTTGGTAGTTTTTTTGATGACTTTTTCAACCTCTTCCTTTGTGATGGGTTTATTAAGTTGTTCTCCTTCACCTTTTGATAATTTTGGTAGGTGATATGAATCAAGGAATTTGTCCATTTCCTCTAGGCTTTGAAATTTGTTAGAGTATAGTCTTTCATAGTATTCTGTTATGATATTTCTGATTTCTGTTGGATCTGTTATGACAACTCCTTTCTCATTTCTTATTTGGGTTACTTGTTTCCTCTCCTGTTTTTCTTTGTAAGTTTAGCCAATAGTTTGTCAATTTTGTTGGTCTTTTCATAAAACCAGCTTTTGGTCTTTTCAATTTTTTCAATTGTTCTTCTATTCTCTAATTCATTTAGTTCTGCTTTAATCTTCATGATCTGTTTTCTTCTGGAGCTTGAGGGGTTCCTCTTTTGTTCTCTGTCTGCTTGTTCAACCTGTAGGGTTAGTTCCTCTGTTTGGTTTCTTTCTTCCTCCCAGATGTGTGCATTTATGGAGATAAACTGACCTTTGAGCACTACTTTAGCTGTATCCCACAGGTTCTGGTAGAAAGTGTTTTCATTCTCATTGGAATCCATACATTTCTTTATTTCTACAACCCATGGCTTTTTGACCAAGATGTTCAGTTTCTATGAGTTCCATTTTCTATCTGTGTTTTTTTCTGCTATTGATTTAGATTTTCATGGCTTTGTGATCAGAGAAGATGCTTTGCATTAATTCAATGGTATGGATTTTGTTGAGAATTTATTTATGTTCAAACATATGGTCTATTCTGGAGAATGTTCCATGTGCACTGGAGAAGGTTGTCTGCTGATGGATAGAAAGTTCTGTATATGTCGATGAGGTCTAGTTTGTTAGTTGTGGCAATAAGTTCTTCTGTGCCTTTAATTGAGCTTTTTTCTAGACGATCTGTCCAATATTGAGGGTGGAGTGTTGAAGTCTCCCACTATTATTGTGGAGTGATGTATCTCATTTTTGAATGTAGTCAGTGTTTCTTCAATGTATTTAGGTGCTCTAATATTAGGTGCGTAAATATTTAAAATTGTTAAGTCCTGTTGGTGTATTGAATCTTTCAACAATAAACAGTGTCCATCTTTGTCCATGATAGTGGATTTTACATTAAAATTGATTTTATCTGAAATTAGAACTTCCACACCTGCTGTTCTTTGTGTATTGTTAGCTTGATATGTATTCTTCCATACTTTAATTTTCAGTTTGTTAGTATCTTTAAGTCTAAGGTGTGTTTCTTGTAGACAACATAGACATGGGTTGCATCTTTTATTTTAATCCAAGATGTCACTCGATGTCTCTTTACTGGGGCATTCAGTCCATTCACATTCAATGTAATTATTGATAGGTACATGTTTAGTGGTGTCATTGGGATATGTTTATTTTTGTGTTGATGTTTTCTCTATTGTTCTTATTAATCTGCTCTGGGACGGTTGTCTTTGTGAGTTGTTTTCACCTTTTTCCCAGTTAGTTTCGGGTTGTTGAGATTCCTGTATTACATTTCTTGATTTGATATGTTGCATCTTTACTGAGCTTTATGGCTGCCCCTATGATCCCCCCTTAATAAACTATGTATAAATCCAATTTTAATTACTACCAGTCTTGTTAACTTCCTCTCCATCTGGAAGGATTATAACGATTGTAGTACATCCCTCTTTTTAATATGATGACAACATAGTTTTCAAGATATGATCACTGGATCATTTCTTTCACTATTATAGCTTTGATTGAGTTTGGAGCCTTCCCAAACTGAGTAGGTCTCTGGGTGATGTGTCCTGAATTTGCTTCTAAAATATAAAGTTAGAGGTTTTGTTCTTCTAAGCCAAGAGATTCTTTCAGTATCTCTTGTACTTTGGTTTGGTTTTACAAAGTCTGAGTTTCTGTTTATCTGCAATGTCTTAATTTCATTTTCATAACTGAAAGATAATTTTGCAGAATATCTAATTCTTGGTTGGAAGTTATGTTTATCTGAGAATATCTTAATTTCATTTTCATAATTGAAAGATAGTTTTGCGAATATCTAATTCTTGGTCGGAAGTTCTTCTCTGTCAAAGCTTTGAATGTGTCATGCCACTGTCTCCATGCCAGCATTGTTTCTGCTGAGAAATCCAACAAGTGTCTACAGGGTTTCCCTCTGAATGTTAGCTTTGCTTTGAGTCTTGCTGCCTTTAAGATTTTCTGCTTAGGTTTCATTTTGTTAAGCTTGATTATAATATATCTTGTGGTCTTTCTTTTGAGAACTATGTTGAATGGCATTTGATATGCATCTCGGATATCTGTATCCTCTGCTTTCATAATTTCTGGGAAGTTTTCCATCAGCAGCTCAGCAGTAGTACACACTGTGTTCTCAGGTGTCTCGCCCTATTCAGGAACTCCAATTAATTGTAGATAGTTCTGCTTAATAGAGTCCCACGTGCTTCTTGGTGCTTCTTCATTTTTCTTGTTTCTTTTTTCTGTTTTCTCCTCATAGATACTGGAGTCAGTAGCTCTGTCTTCCAAATCAGAAAGTCTATTTTCCATTTGTTTCCTGTATTTTCTTTGCTTTGAATTGAAGTTTCTATGTCTTTTATTTTGTTCTTGATCTGTTGGATTTCAGAGTACTGATATTACATTGGCTTGAACAGCTTGCTTAATTTTTCATTTTGCTCTGCTGCATTTTGTATAAGGTCTAGTAGGGCTCTCTACATAACTCTTTTATATTCACCTTCCAATAGTTTTGGAGAGGTTTCTTCATCTGGGAAGTACTTTGGTGGTTTCTTTTGTGGGCCTTCTGAAGCCATGGGTGATTTCTCGGTTATGCTTTTCTCCAGAGTTTGTTACTTTTGGGGCATCATGTGAGTCAATAGAGGCTGGGAGAGATACTGTGAGGATGGACTGCAGTTATTTCTCTAGGTCATCTTAAAATGAAAGGTAAAACATATCTGACAACTTCCAAACTCAGTCAGGTTTTGGGGTGTATATGTTCCTCTTCCCAGCTGGCAAAGTAAGCACCTCTATATTCAACCCTAGATCCTATAAGCTAGTTCAAAATACAGAAAAGCTACTGCCCTGCTGGCCTCTGCTGTCAGGCCCCAGCCATAGGCGGCACTGTGTTGAATACTGCTTTTCTGCCAAAAAAAGCACTCTCCTGTGGGCAGGCTCTGCCTCCCAGCCTAGGAATTAGGTCCAGCTGAGGCCTCCATATGGATATATCTGCTTCCTAGTGGAACAAGATGGCATCCCACACAAGTCCCCACCTGCCTTGGTACAGGCTACTCAATGGCCGAGGTGGAAAGAGAGACCAAATGTGCCAAGATGCACAGACTCCAAAGCCAGTCTCTCAAAATATGGCAATTTTGCCTGCCGATCCCACCAGCAGTGTATCTGAGATTAGCTGCTAATCATGCCCTAGCTCCACTCACCAGCTAAGGCAGAGAGAAAACAGTTAAAATGGTGGGTTACCTTCAGTCCATGAAGGCCAGCACTCACCAAGAGTGGGAGTCAGTGAAAGAGAGGAAGTTTTCCATTCAGTGCTATGAAGTCCAAATTAACAGCCATATGCTGTGTCCTAGGGTTCACTAGGTGTCAAGAAGGATCCATTTAATTTTCAGTTCAGGTTTTGGTTCCCAGAGGGATTTAGGGAGTTGTGTGTTTAGTGTGCTGTCTTGACTCCACCCCCCTTTACTTTTTTCAAATAAACACCTAAACAAATGTATAACTGCAATTCTGATGTTAGAAACATTTGACCCTTTAGGGAGGATGAAGAATGCTTTCCTGAGAAAGTGATTCCTGAGTTGAGAGCTGAATGAAGAATGAAAAAGCTAAGCCCATTACTGTCCAGTCAACTCCTATTTGTAGTGACCTTATGGGACAGAGTAGAACTCACCCATAGGTTTTCCAAAGAGCATCTGTTGAATTCAAACTGCCTACGTTTTGGCTAGCAGTGGTAACTCTTAACCACTATACCAGCAGAGTTGCTAATGACTGAAAGAGGAGAAAAAAGTTTGGGAATTGGAAAGACTGAACAAGATCTTGGTAATCTGAGTGGCTGAGAGGGGAGCAAAGAGGACAGAGGCTAGAGAACTCTGTAGACACTAGACCACCCTAGACTTATATACCATGTCCAGGTGATTTGTCTTTATATTAATAGGTATACAAAGATACTGAAGCTGCCATGCTTTTTTAGCATGGACTTCTGTGTGTGTGACATTAGCATTATTACAGTTTGGAAAGATTACACTGGCTACAGTTTAGAACATGAATGGGAGAGAGACTAGTTTGGATATGGTTAGATTAGACAGAAGATGATTACAGAACCTCAGTTTCTAATAATTTAGATTATGAATGTGATGGTGGAAGTGAAAATAAGTGACTAGCTTTCCAGAGCTAAGAACATAATCAGATTTTCTTGACAAATAATTTACAATGTTTAGATGCACTCTGTGAAGGCAATTTTACTGGCAGCTATTATTCTTGAGTAAACCCTTCTCTTTTCCCATATCAAGATGCATGGTACCATAGCAAACAAACAGAATGAAATTTCCACATCTTTCTTCATTAGCTACTTTTGCCTTCTCTACTTTGGTGTCTGAACACAGAAAAGTCCAAGTCCAGTCACCTGTGAATTCTGGATCTTAGGCTTCTCTACCTTCTCCTATGGATGCTTGGCAGAACAGGACACTGTTATCTGGAGGATTTTCTTGAGATCTGACAAAGAAAACAGGCTGTAGTTGAGCCACTTACAACTGGAAGTGATTCCATGTGTGTCAGAGTAAAGCTAGTTTTCAATGGCTGATTTTTTAAAATAAATCCCACGTCTTTTTTCAAGGTGTTTCTGGATGGATTCAACCTTCAACTTCTCAACCAGCAATCAAGTGCATTGTTTTGCACTATCCATGGACTTTTCTGAGATCTACAGAGCTGCATCATTATCACTGCTGCTTGGTTGGCTTAGGTCATGAATTCTTTACAACCTCAAATGCTGTAGTACATGAGAAAAACCAAACCCACTGCTGTAGAATCAACTCTGACCTATAGCTACAGAGTGGAACTGTCCCTTAGGATTTCCAAAGCTATAATCTTTACAGTAGCAGACAGCTCCATTTTTCTCCTGAGAAACAGGCAGTGGGTTCCCACTGCTGATGTTTTGGTTAGCAGCTGAGTTCTTAAACACTCTGCCACAAAAATCTTGTAAAATGTTCTATTATGTGAAGAAACAAAACTAAAAAAAGAACTTACCTACACCTTTCTACTTCTTCCTGCCAGTGATGTTTTCTTTTGACAGAGGTGTGTGATTTGTCAATTACTATAGTACCCTGTATAGTATAATACTATAGTATATCTCATATATATATTACATACATAGTACAGTATTATAGTAATATCATGTAGTATAATATCATACTGTCCCTCTAAGTGTATGAAGTAAGAAGAAACATATACATATATTTAAATCTCACTCCCATTGAGCTGTTTGTTTCAGGAGAATCACCCTCAGGGAAAACGTCTTAATTTTTTGGGGGGTAAGTTACCTCATTGAGTCTAGTGACTATGGAGAATTGGGCATGAGCTTTAGTGTAACTCTAGGTGGAGGAGCATGAAATGGAGAATTTAACTATTTTAATGTAACAGGAATTTGAGGCTTCTCCATTGGTGGTTCTGGGAGGAAAAGGGAAACATGTAAGAAGGTTTGGGAAGAAGAGTAGTACCAGGGGACCCCAGAAACCTAGCTTCAGGCTAGAACACAAGTTTTACAGTCAAACCCCACCTCCCTCCCCCAAAAAACAAAACAAAAAAATCTTGGACTGTGGATGAGGGCAAATAAATTTCAAGGAATAGTGACATTCAGGTCTCAGTGCACCTGGAACAGGTGACAACTGAGAACATCAAAGACATGAGGAAAAATGAGCCCAGGAGAAGAAAAGATCCATATGATTGGGAGACTATGTTAGCATGGACCTATAAGAACTAGATGGTGCCCAGCCACCACCAAAGACAGCCCTGATAGGAGACACAATGTAGAGCTTCCAACGTAGCACAAGAAAAAGATGTGTGCCGGTCAAGATCTCCATTAAAAGACCAGATTTGATGGACCAACAACCTAGAGGGTCCCCTGAGACTGTGGCCTCTAGATTTGCTGCTAGCCAAGAGCTGAGGCTGGTGCTGAAGTCAACACTTCGGACAGGGAATAGACTGGACTTACAGACACAGAGTGATGGATGTGATGTATGTAGTTTGTAGTTTAGTATATATATGAGGCTGCTCTACTGGTTTCTTTTGGAGGGGGAAGAGAGGGAAGAGACAGTATTGGTTGAGTAGATCCTGGAGATACAGAGTGAGAGAAAGAAGTGTGCTATCAGCAGGATGAAGACAGCAGACGGAGTTGTAGACATGCAAGTGTGGGGGTTTTGTATGAAAATTGACTTGGATTGTAAACTTCCACTTAGCAATAAAAAAACAAAACAAAAAAGTGACATTCAGTATGGGTCTTCAGCTTTAAGGTATGATTATTCCTAGTATTCCTAAACTTTCAGGGAAAGTCTGTTACACAGAACAGCTTTGGGTTAGTGGTGTACAATCCATTAACTCTCTAAGATGCCAACTCTAAGACTGCAGTCTACCTAGAGGTGATTTGGGGAAAAATAATCCTGGAGGTGTACTTCCAAAACATTGTCTTTCGATAACCCTGTGGAGCAGAGTTCTATATACATGTGCATGCATGTGTTGCATTCTACTCAACTGCAAATTTTCTCCTTTAAGGACAAGAAAGAAGAGAACATGTCTCCATCTGAGGAGAGTCAGACTAGAGAGGAAGAGCAGCTTAAAGAAGAGAGATGGGATCAAGGGGCAGGAATGGAGCTGACAGCACAAATTTCCAAGTGTGTTGTGATGGACTTCATTCCATGGCTCAGAAATCCTGGGATATATTGAAGCAGATGTTAGAATGTTCCACAGTGCCAGGAATGGGAGCTTGGGTCACTTTACTTGATTTTAAACCTAAAGTCGTGTTAAAAAGTCGTGAGGCTGTTAAAAAGTCTTGAGAATTTGAGGCTGCCCTGGTTTTAACTGTTTCAACACTATTTCTAGGGTTGGAATCAGGAAGAGGGTACTTCTGGGACCCCAATCTGCAGTGGCTCAGAAGAATGGGCAGTGGCTTAGGAGGGTGCTGCCCTTAGACATGGTCTTGGCCCCCATGGACTTGTGGGTACAGATTAGACTAGTCAGATGACTCTTTTCCTAACTCTGTCATGCTAAACTATCATGAAATCCCTGAAGTTTGCTTGCCATTCTTCTCTGCTTTCGTTATTAAAAAACAAATCCAACCCCACCACTGCTGAGTTGTTTCCAACTCACAGCAACCCTGTAGGAAAGAACTGAACTGCCCCAGACAGTTTCCAAGGACTTCCTGCTGGATTTGAACTGCTAACCTTCTGAATAGCACCTTAGCACTTAACCACTATGGTTGTGACTTTTAAAACAAAGTAAGAAAATAATGAATTTGTATCACTACCTAAGCAACATTGAGTACTTTCTCTGGTAAGGGTGGTAACATAAATGCACTTGTAATAACATTTTATTATAGTTAATATTACCATTTCAGTTGAAGAAAGTGAAGTTTAGAGAGACTGGGACTTTCCAAAGCCATCCTACTTATAGTTATGTAATCACAACTTGAACCAAGACCTTTGACTCCAAATGCAGTTCTCTTTTATTGTGCTAGTTTTCTTGAATTTATCATAATCCAAAAGCACTGGAGAGAGGTGTTTTTTTGTTGTGTCTTTCCCCAGATTTCAAACTCCACTACAGATATGATGGGCACTAAGGATGTGCTTTGATGGCATTGCCATCTTTTATATAAATTGAAAAACAAACAAAAAAACTATAGGGAAACAAGCAACCAGATACAAAGAATAACGTGGAATGATGTAACCGGGAATCTGTTTTCATGTCCAGTTGATTTTTTTCCCCAGTAGATAAATAATAATATCATTTTAGAGAATTCATGAACATTCTCATCATAAATAGAATTTAGGATTTACAAGAGGCTGGAGGAGTGGCTCTTCCGTCTGATTGTTTTTATGTGTATTCACTTCCTGTTGCTCCAAGAAGTGAATGAAATGTTATTTGTTCTCTTAAGAAATTACTTCAGATCTCCACATTGATAGGACCACACACACACACACACACACACACACACACACACACACACACACACACACACACATGTTTTTACCTGTTCAGCGTGTTAATTCCAGGAAGACAAGTAAAGAGAACAAATCTCTGAGATTTCATTGAATTTGGCTTTATTCCTAGCTTCATGGGCTAGTAAATGACCTGAAATGTTCCTTCTTCCAATCCCTGCCTCTGGTGTGTGTGGTGGTGTTTACACCATTCAGAAAAGGGCATTTCTGCTATTAAGATTCTGAAATTTATTTTGGTAACCTAAATACCTATAAAACCACACCAAACTGAAACCAAAAATACACCTTTCCATCCAACTAAATCAATTTTGTCTAGAATTTTGTGTTCTTTCCCCGGTGGGGACAAAGAGATGACTAGCTACCTCTCTGCAAACTCATAGATTCAATTCATACACTAGCTCGTTTCTCAACCAGGCCAAATAGTATCAGTTTTTAAACCTCTTGTTTTCTGTGTCAAATCTGTTCTTATAACCACACTAATTGATTTCTGGATTTTTGTCACCTTTCCACTACTCCTTAAACTGTGCGTTCTAAGATCACATACAGTCATGGGTTGGCACGAACATTTGTGAATGAACCCTTTATCACCCTTTTCATTCTAATGCTAGTGTGAGCCAAAATGGTAGACACTCTTTTTTTTTTAAGACTTGGTTTGGAAATCACATCTCATATTTTAGCTACTGCCTTTTGTCTAACAGTGTTAAAGGGGAGGGATGTTCTGGCAAGGTAGGTACCATGTTCGTTTATTTATTGAAAAACATTTATTAAGTGCCTACTATACGTCAGGTGAAGAAATCCTGGTGGTGTAGTGGTTAAGTGCTGTGTCTGCTAACCAAAAGATTGGTAGTTCAAATCCACTAGGCACTCCCTGGAAATCTATGGGGCAGTTCTACTCAGTCTTCTATGAACTACAATCAGCTCAATGGTAGTGGGTTTGGTTTGGTTTGAATGTGGCAGGTGCAGTCCCTGGATGATGCAAATGGTTAACACACATGGCTGCTAACCAAAACGTTGGAAGTTTGAGATCCCCCAGAGGCACCTTGGGAGAAACATCTGGAGATCAACTTTAGAGACATCATTGAAAACTTCATGAAGCAGTTCTGCTCTGACACAGATGGGGTCCCCAGGAGTCAGAGTCAACTTGAGGGCAACTGGCTTTTATGTGCCATTTATTGTTCCAAGGGTTTGACACTCATCAGTGAACAAAATGAGGGTTTCTGTCCTCTTGGAGTTCACATGACAGGTGTCTGTTTGGCATACATGTTGTGTGACATGCACTCATAGTCTTTGTCAGCAAGCTCTGGGGCATCTATACACCTGTGACGTTTCCCATCCTTGTGACCTCACAAGCTGGGAAGGTCAGGACATGGGAAGGCCCATATAGATTCTGATTTAAATACAGATTTAATAAGTAGATACAGATTCTGATGCTTAGTGTAGTTCTAGTTGTGTAGCTTGGAGAAGTAATTTAACGCTTTTGACATCAGCTTTCTCTCCTGAAAACTTAAATAATAACTTCAAAATTATAGTAAGTTTATGGTTAGGATGGAACGAGGTGGTTCAGTGGGTAAGTTAACCAGAAGGTTAACCAAATCTTCCAGCTGCTTCTTGGAAACTCTATGGGAGCAATTCTAGTCTGTCCTACAGGTCACTATGGGTTAAATTGGATTTTTTTAAATTTTGGTTGTTAGAACGAAATGCAATGATATACACGAATGGAATGGTACTGGCTATTTAAAAATGTATGTTTTTAATAAGTAAATACAGATTCTATCCTAAAGAAAAAATAAAACATGTGCATATACATGTGATATATATGAGAAAGAGATAATAGAAAGTGGGTGTTGGTTGAGTTGAAGAGGAGATTATATTCAGGGTGTGTGGCAGGGGTGGAGATTGAGGAAACCTGCTAAAAGAGTGGCTATTTGAGGAGGATGGAATTGACCCATGAGGGAAAGTCTAAGAGTACTCTAAAAAGAAACGGAAGACCCTGAATGGTACAGATACTTAGCTATGAACCAAAAAAGTTAGAAGTTTACCAAGAGGCACCTCGGAAGAAAGAGCTGGCTATCTACTTTTGAAAACTCAACTATTGAAATCCCTTTGGAGCACAGTTCTAATCTACCGATAGAGGTCATCTTGAGTTGGAATTAACTCAATAGCAACTGATTTTGAAGAGAAATAAGATCGTAAAACTTCTGATAGTTTAACCACACACATGCAAGCTCTTTATGTTGCAGACAGTGCTACAAATGTGCTGTTATCAATGCCTTCTCAGGCAGCAAGGAGTGTGAGATTTAATCATTTTTTTTTTTACCACAGTACACCCAATAGTCAGAGTCCAAAAAGGCTCGGTTTTCTCATTTTTTTCCCCCCTTGAAACCATTTAAAATTTTAAAACCAGGAGAAGCATCTGATTTCTAAATGTCAAGTATTCTCTGTCTTTGTATTTTCTGCCAGTAACATAATTTTACCAAAAAGGGGCTTAGCAATGAAAAGTATTTGAAAATATTCAATAAACCAGTTGTCAAGAATTGAATTGTGTCCCCCAAAACATATGTATAGAAATTTGGCTGGGTTTTGATTACCTGCATTGTGTGATTGTCCTCTTTTTTGTTGTTTTCCTATGCTGGATGTTAAAGGGGGTTAGGGTGGGACTGTAAACCCTTTCATGAGGTTACCTCCTTGCTCCACTGCAAAGGGAATTTCCCTGGAGTGTAGCTTACATCACATTTTATCCTTTCATCCTACAAGAGATGAAAGGAAAGGGAAGCAAGCAGAGAGCTGAGGACCTCACACCCCCCCAAAAGCAGTGCTGGCAGCTGAGCATGTCTTTTGGAAAGGACCAGGGTCCCTGCACCTCAGAAGCTTCCAGTCCAGGGGAAGATTGACAACAAAGACCTTCCTCCAATGCAAGCAAAGAAAGCCTTCCCCTGGAGCTGACACCCTAAATTTGGACTTCTATCTTCTTGGACTGTAACAAACAAAATTTCTCCTTTTAAAGTTATCTTCTTGTAGTATTTCTGTTAAAGCAGTACTAGACGACTAAAACACCAGTGTGTTAAGGGTCATAGAAGTTTTAAAACATGTGTAATAAACTTACATAGTAAACTCCACGAGCTTAGTCCAGGCTCCATTCACCTGAGATACATGGAGTCCTCTGTCTCTGGCCTTGTTCTCTAGCCTTGTAGGCCACATTTCCTGTCTCTAGTCCCCTAAACAGAAGAATGACTCAATCTGTCTCAGAAGAATTACAGCCAGAATGATCCTTAGAGGCCAAGATGGCCTCTGTCTCACACGCTTTCCTTGGACACGTTATCAAGAGGAACTAGTCTCTGGAGAAGGACGTCGTTCTTGATCAAGGAAGTGGTCAGTGGAGAAGAGGAGGATTCTGGATGAGACAAGTTGACACAGTGGCTACAACAATGGATTCAAGCATAATAACCACCGTAAGGATGGTGCGGGACTGGGCAGTGTTTCATTCTGTTAGGCATAGAGTGGCTTTAGGTCAGAATCAACTCAGTGGTGCCTAGCCACAACCCCCAAGACACACACGCGTGCGCACACACACACACAGACACACATGCATACATGCACACACACCTTCCACTGCTTCCCAGCCACACCAAACTAGTTAGGGTTCCTTGAACTTGTGTGACTTGTTCACACAGATTTTCTTTTGTCCTGGACGGCCACCCTCTCCTCCTACCTCTGCTTGCTTGGGACATCTACATGTCTTCCTGACCAGCTTAAATGTGTATTTTCTCTAATGCTGTCCCTGATGTCTACAAAGAAAATGGTTCTTTATGCCACATTGATCATCCAGTTACAGTAATTAATTTTGTTCCTGACCATTTTTTCCAATTAATCAGTAAGATCTTTCAAGGAATGGCTTATGCTTTAATGAATATTTGTAAAATCTAGGCTTATGGAATAAATCTTAAGAGACTATTCATCGATTGAATAAGTGAATGAAAAAAATTGAATGACATGAGATCTGGGAAGGGTTCTCTGGCTTTTCTGTATCCATAATGCTTGAATTCAGCTGAGCATGTGTCATGGTTGGAATTGTGTCTCCCCAAAAATGTGTGCAGCCACGTGGCTGGGATATGGTTCCCAGTATCTTGGGACTGTCCTCCATTGTGTGGTTTTGCTAACCTGTATGTTAAAGGATTAGGGTGGGGCTATAAATTCCTGCTGTAGGGGGAGTTTCCCTGGAGTATGGCTTGCCCCACCCTTAATACTTTTAGCTTGCAAGGAATAAAAGGAAAAAGAAACAAAGACATTTTGAGAACCTCGCTACCATCAAGTAAGCAGCACCGGGAGCAGAGCGCGTCCTTCAGACCAGAGGTTCTTGCATCAGGACGCTCCCTGAACAAAGACTGATGCAATACTGGACTTTCCTCCAGAGCCCACAAGGGGAAAGCCTTCCCCTGGAGCGGACACCCTGAATACGGACTTGCAACCTACCGGACTGTGCAAGAATAAATCTTTCTTTGTTAAAGCCATCCACTCTGTGGTATTTCTGTTAGAGCAGCCCTAGCTGACTAAAACAGCATGCAATGGGAGAAAATACCCACAGGATCTTGCCTGGGAATAGGGGTGAGGAGAAACAATGGCTACTTTAATATATCTTTTTCAGACTATTTTGCAGAAAAATTATCCAACTTTTAGATCAGTTGTCCTCAACTTTGGCTGAATATTGGCATCGCCTGGAGAATTTTACAAATATGATACCTGAGTCTCAGTCATAGAAATTTTACCCTAATTGGTGTTCAGGGTGACCTGGGCATTAATTCCCAGGTGACTCTAACTTCCAGCCCAAATTGAGATTCATTCTTCTACACACTGCACATTTTAGTAAGCACTTCAGTGACAACAGAAACCTGGTAGTATAATGGTTAGGAACTACGGCTGCTAGCAAAAAATCCGGCAGTTAGAATTTGCCAGGTGCTTCTTGGAAAGCCTAAGGGACAGTTCTATTCTTCCCCTTAGAGTCCCAATGAGTAGGAATCAACTTGGCTACAATGGCTTTAGTTTTATTCCATTCCCCCGCCCAGAATAAGACCAAGTTGAGTACAATGATCAGGGTATAGAGCGAGCGTGCACCTGCGAGCATGTCTGAACTCTTATCAGGCAACTGCATTGGAGATGGGCAGCTTAAGGAGGAGTTTTCGAATTTATCAATACTTTAAAGTTTTGAGATACAAGTCTAAAATTAATGAGACCAATGTTTATTAAACCAAAAAAATCAAACCTATTGTTGTTGAGTCGATTCTGACTCATAGCAACCCTATAGGACAGAGTGGGACTGCCCCACAGAAGCAGGCCCTCCACCAGATAGCAGTTGGTAGGCTTGAACCTCCAATCTTTTGTTTAGCAGCGTTAGCACTTAACTGCTGTGCTACCAGCGTTTCTATATTTAAAAATATTTTCCCAAAAGAGGTCATTTTAAAGTCAAACTCTTTTGTAAGTGAATTTTCAAAGTAGTTTAGCCTTTTTCTTTGAAAGTGGATTCATTTTTTAGCTTCTAATTTCAGGCTAAATAAACACAAGTAGATTATCTAGATAATTGAAGTCAAACCTATTTTAGGCTGTAATTATCCCACTACTTCAGGTATCAGGTAAGAGTGAGTATTTTGAATTATTTAGCTAATTGAGGACAAAGCATTGTTTTTTTTCCCCCTGGATAATTTACAAGTATCATTGTAACTTTAATGTCTTCATTTTCTGAGGAAAATTTAAGCTGTGTGTTGAAGAGATGGGAACTTGCATTTGTAACTAGTCAGCAATTATGTTGCATGAGTGGAAGTTTTTCTGAAGTATCAGGAGAGAATTTAAAGAACCAAGTAAAAACAATGTTTTTTTAAAAAAAAAAAACAAAATATTGGCCACATAATCCTAGATTCCAATCCTAGATCCAATTGAATACTTTGAACCTCAGCTAAGATTATCCAGATTACCTACAATCAATGATGAACTCGGATTCTCTTCCCTTCCACCGGAGCCTGAAATCTCTTGGCAACAGGATCAGATTTAAACTGAATCAAAGGCTGGGAACTCTGACGAGCTGCAGCAGTTCAGACTTATTTTTATTTCTATTGTTGTGTCAATGTGGAATGCATGAGAACATTTTGTTTTTCCTTCATCTAAACTTTTCACATACTAGGAAAAGCCTCATACAGCACCAGTTCTCATTGTAGAGGGCACAGATATGAAAGGAAGATTTCCTTTCTTTACAATTCCAAGAAAGGGCAAAAGCCATGAACTCACTCTACACTCCATTGTCTTAGAAGAAATACAACCAGAATACTCCTAAAAACAAGGATGTCAAGACGTCCTCTCACATTCTTTGGCTATCTTATTATGTGTTTTAGTCAGCTAGGGCTGCTCTAACAGAAATATCACAGAGTGGATGGCTTTAACAAAGGAAGGTTTATTCTTATACAGCCCGGTAGGCTACAAGTCCAAATTCAGGATATCTGCTCTAGGGGAAGGCTTTCCCCCTTGTCAGCTCTGGAGGACAGTTCGGTGTTGCATCAGTCTCTGTCCAGGGAGCATCTTGGCGCAGGAACCTCAGGTCTGAAGGACGAGTTCTTCTCCCTGTGCTGCTTGCTTGATGGTGTGAGGTTCCCAATTGTCAGCCTACTTCCCTTTTCTTTTATCTCTTGCAGGCTGAAAGGATTAAGGGTGGGGCAAGCCACACTCCAGGGAAACTCCCTTTACAGTGGAGCAGGGAGGTGATCTTATAAAAGGATTTACAGTCCCATCCTAATCCTTTAACATACAGCATAGGAAAACCACAAAATGGAAGACAGTCACAAGATACACGAATCACAGTCAGCCACGTGGCTACACCTATTTTGCGGAGGACAATGCAATCCATGACATTAGGTGAGAACAGTCCCTGAAGAAGCCATCATCCTTGGTAAAGTAGAGGTTCATGAAAAGAGAGGAACAACTCTCAATAAGACGGATTGACACAGTGGCTGCAACAAAGGGCTGAAACACAGCCCCAACCATGAGGATGAGAACAGGACGAGGCAGCATTTCTTTGTGTTGTGCACGGGGTCACTATGAGTCAAAACTAACTCAACAGCATCTAACAACAACAACACTCCTTAACATTTGATGTTGGGTACTATGTGTGGTAAAAATATTAGGTGATCTTGCTAACATAATTGTAAGACTGAGAAACATATGATAATATTTCGCTGGAGATAAAAAGGAAATAGATATTTGTGGGTACAATTCATTTCATAACACAAAGTGTTAAACATATGTCTAGTACTGATGATACTTTGATAAAAACGGAGTAATAAAATCAGAACATTTTTAAATTCCATTTTTATTTAAATAACAAATCTCCATATGTCATCTCTAAATTTGGGAAAGAAATATAGAAGGATTTAGCTTGCTGGCTCTTACTCAGAGTTATCTTGAAAATTAGCTATTTTTATCCCCATTTACTAAAGAGCAATGACTCACCAAAAATTGTACAGTCCAAAGCAACACTAATTGAAATTAGCTTTTTTCTGAGTGTCTTCCTTAGCTTATTGATGTCATGAGTTATATTAACACATTCTCTTAATTCTTAAGTCAGTCTTAGTCATTGTGGTTTTTATGTAGGCATCTCTGAGACAGATGCACTTTTAGAATATCTGTAATCTTCAAACTAGTTTCTGGGGGCCTTCTTGTTATTTACCCCTAAAGACAATAAATCCCGCAACATGACATTTCCATCAATTATAGAAATTAATAATAACCAACAATGGTACTTTTAACCCAAATAGTGACTGCATAATTATAGTACAAGGAGCCCTTGTGGCACAGAGGTTAAGTGCTTGGCTGCTAACTGAAAGGCTGGCGGTTTGAACTCACAAGCGACTCTTTGGGAGAAAGATGTGGCAGTCTGTTCTGTAAAGATTATATCCTTGGAAACCCCATGGGGTAGGTCTACTCTGTCCTATAGGGCTCCTGTTTGTTGGAATCAGCTTGACACAGTGGGTTTGGTTTTATTTGGAATTAAAGTACAATATTGGTGATACAAGACTGAGAATTGTTAGAAGTCAAAAATTAGAACCAGAGAAAGCCCTTCGCAAAACCCTCTGTTCATTTAATTAAAATGTTGAGAAAGACTCCAGTTTCGTCTAGTTGTATCATTGCACTGTTGAGCTACACGGACTGCTTTAAGTGAAAACTTCCTGGTATTTTCCAGCTGGTTTTCAAGGAAGTGAGTTTTTGAAAACAGTGATTCTAAAGAAATCTTCATCAGCACCATCATGGTGAGACTGGAGCTAGTAATTATAATAAAAACTAATTTACTGAGTTTTAACAACTAACTATGTGGCCCAGCACAATGATTAAGCATTTGGCTGCTAGCCAAAAGGTCAGCAGTTTGAACCCATGAGACACCCTGCAGGAGAAAAGACCTTGTGATCAGCTCTCATAAAGAACCCAAACACATTGTTATCAAGTTTATTGCAACTCATAGAGACCCTGTAGGGCAGGGTAGCACTATCCCGAAGGGTTTCCAAGGAATAGCTGGTGGATTTGAACTGATGACCTTTAGATTAGCAGCTAAGCTCTTTTCCACTCTGTCGCTAGGGCTCCTCATAAAGACTATAGCCAAGGAAACTCTATAAGGCACTTCTACTCTATCAAATAATGTCTCTGTGAGACAGAACTGGCTAGATGGCACACAATGACAGCAGCAAAAACTCTGTGGTCAGAGGCCCCTGAGTGACAGAAAAGGTTTACACTTAGTGACCAAGTCAAGTTTAAAGGTTCAAATCCACCCAGTGGTGTCACAGAAGAAAATCCTCATGATGGATCTGTTTCCCTAAAGATTAAGAAAAGAAAAACTTCTGTAATACGTGGGAGTGCTATAAGTTAGGAATCAGTTTGATGGCAACAGGTTTCAACTCTATAGTCTATGTCCACCTGTCGATGTGTTGTGCTATGGTGATTTGTATGCTGTTACGATGGTGGAAGCTATGCCACTGGTATTTCAAATAACACCAAGGTCACCTCTGGTGGGCAGAGTAGAAAGTCTTGGTGATCTACTTCCAGACTTAGCTGGTGGACACCCTAAGGATCATGATAGAATATTAACTGGAATTAAAAACAAAAGACAAAACTTGTTGCCGTTGAGTCAATCCTGACTCATAGTTACCTTATAGGACAGAGTAGAACTGCCCCATAGAGTTTTCAAGGAGCACCTAGTGGATTTGAACTGCTGACCTTGTGGTTAGCAGATGTAGCACTTAACCACTACAGCACACCAGGATTTCCACAATCTGATATAGTGTCGAAAAATGAGCTCCCTATGTTAGAAGTCACTCCAAAATGTGCAGTGGTCACCACATTGAAATTGAGCATATTAGTGATGGCAGGGGAGCAAGCCAAGTTTTGTTGTGTTATACATTGGGTCTTTGTGGATTGGAGATGACTTGATAGCCGCCAGCTAATTAATTGGCAACCAACAGATACTTTTCTAAGTACCTTACATGCATCGACTCTCTAATCCTCAAAGCAATCTTAGGAGCCAGGTACAACTATAATCTCTGTTCTGCAGATGAGGAAATTAAGAATAGCTCAAGGTCAACAGCCAGTAAATGGAAAGGATGGGATCCAAATCAAAGGGTCTGCTTCCAGGACTTGGTGTTTTAACTGCTATGCCATATTATGCTTCTCTAGAAGGCTGTTTTTCTTGTTGGAAATAAGAATATTTCTTGGAGGCTATATATGTGGTACAAATATCTGTGTAAAACCTGACTTCCGTGGACATCAAAAGTCCTCTAAATCCATAAGTACATTGACATTTGGGAAGTTGCATTGAAAAATTAGGACCTATATGTGACAAAAGGTGCTTGTTTAGTGCAAGCAGTTTGGGACTGGCTATTAACCCAAACACTGCTGATTTGACCACACGCAGGAGCTCTGTGGAAGAAAGCCCTGGTAAACTCAGTAAAGCCAAGAAAATGCTCCGGAGTCATTCTACTGTGTAGTACACGGGTCATCGTGAGTTGGGTCTAATTTGATGGTAGTTAACGACAGCACGCAGCAAAAGAAGTAAATTACTAATAAGGGGTCCAGAATCATATTTCAATTACCAACTTCCTACAGATCCTAAAACTGTGATTTCTGAAATGAAACAATATGCAGGAACAGTGTGCAAATGGACTTTATGTTGAATTCTAATACCTTATGTTTGATTTTATTTTGAGTTTTTAAGAGATGATGACTTCTCCAGAAAGAAAAATTCTATTAAGTCAAGGAAATATATTTTTGAATGAAAAAGTCCAGTCTGACGTATTTTGTTCAAATCTGGGAGAACTGTACTTATTCAACCGTAAAAATCATAAGCAGAGAGTTCAACTGAAAATGTGGTCTCATGATAAATAGGTAGGTTGTAGAAGAGAAAACATATAATCTGACAGCAGGCCTTTTAAAACTTACTTTTTGAATCGTAGAGTTTTGCTGCATGGAGTTTTCCAAAAAACTTACATTTAGAGAAATATCAGGGATGATTTCAAAAGACACTTGTTAATAAATTCATGGGTATTATTGTCCAAATAAATTCTTCCGTCTTAACATCCATGGAACAGATGGATTGAATACACAGTAGTTAAAGTACTTTAATTTTTCAGTGATTTTCTAGTTTTTTTGTCTTTGCTTTTTAAGGTTTTGTTTTCTGCTCTACCCGGAGGGGTGATGTCCTTCTGGTTAACCATCTTGAAATTTCAGTGTGCTATTGTATTTTGATCATGGCACATAATTACTCAGAAACTAAACTACTTTTGAGTTGAAATTCAAAAATTACAGTTATTTAGTAGTTGTTTACTTTTGAATAATTTTTGTTTTTGGTAAAACATACATTCTAAATTTACCAGCGTCACTATTTTTAGCTGTACAGTTCAGTGGTGTTAAGTGCATTCACAATCTTGTTTAACCATCCCCATTATTTGTTTAAAGAGCTTTTTCATCATCCTAAACAGAAACTTTGTACCCATTAAACAGTAATAACACTCCATTCCTCCCTCCCCTCAGTCCCTGGTAACCTCTATTCCACCTGTCTCTACAAATTAGCCAATTGTAGATATTTCATATGAGTAGAATTATACAGTGTTTGACCTTCTGGGTATGCCTTTTTTTTTTTTTTTTCCATATAGCATAATGTTTTCAAAGTTCATGCTTGTTGTGGGATATCTCAGTGCTCCATTTCTCTGGGAAGCTGAACAGTACGCCATTGTATGTATATATCACATTTGGTTCGTCCATTCGTCTATGATGGACACTTGAGTCGTTTCCACCTTTTGTCTGTTACAAATCACACTGCTTATAAGCATTAGTTACAAGTATCTGTTTGCATATCTGCTTTCAGCTGTCATGGGTATATACCTAAAAGTAGGATTGCTGGATCATCTGGTAATTCTATGTTTTACTTTCTGAGGATCTGTTCCTTTTTTAACTTGACAGTTGTTTTGAAAATATCTAATTTGGATAACAACTTAAACTGGTGGAAATATATGAGCTGATGTTTCTATGTGTTCATTAAGTTGAGGGGCTCAGCTCAGAAATGTTGAATTTGTATTGCTCTTCACCTTGAAAAGATAAAGCTGTACTATTTTTCTCTGTTCTCACTTAGACAAGTATAACATTTGCAATGCTTGTAAGTCATTCTTATATCATCTTCACTGTACTACTGTTTACTAAATATATGTTTAAAATGAACTTATTTTAACACTTAATCTTGTCATAAGCAACAATATCCATGAAATTACTGATCGATCTACTAGTGTCTGTGTTTCCATTACTTAATAAAATAAATATCAAACTATAAAAATTTAAAATACTCTGTCTTTGAACCGAAGCATTGGGTGATTCAGTGGTAGAATTATCCCATTCTGTGACCTGGTAGAGAAACCTTGATGGCATAGTGGTTAAGTGCTATGTGTGCTAACCAAAAAGGTCAGAAGGTACTCCTGGAAGCTCTGTTGGTCACTTCTACTCTGTCCGATAGGGCCACCATGAGTTGGAATCGTCTGAATCGACCAGGTACTCCTGGAAACTCTATGGAGCAGTTCTGCTCTGTCCTATAGGGTTACCACGAGTTTAGTTTTATGCCCTGGTGGCACAAAGGATATTTATTTGCTAACAGAAGATCTGCAATTCAGATCTACCAGTAGACCCTTGGAGATCCTATGTGGCAGTTCTACTCTGTCCTAAATGGTCATCATGAGTCAGAATTGACTTGACAACATTTTTTTTTTTTTTTTTAAATGCAGGAGACCCAGGTTTGCATGTTACTAAGGAGCAGTGGTTAACAGCTATGGCTCCTAACCAAAAAGTCAACAGTTCAAATCCACAAGCTACTCTTTGGAAACTCTCTGGACCAGTTCTATAGGATCACCATGAGTCTGAACCAACTTGATGGTACCTAGCAACAACAACATGACGTTGAACAGATTTCATTGCAGGTTCTAGTCTAAGACTGATTGGAAAAAGAAAGTCAGGTAATTGATTTCTGAAATCAGTCAATGAAAATCCTAGTGATTACAAAACACATAGATTTGCAGAGTATGATCTGTACCCGGTCAGGGGGATGGCACAGGATCAGGTAGTGTTTCATTCTGCTGTACATGGGGACACAAAGAGTTGAGGACTGGCTTGACAGCAGCTAATAATATTAAACATCCTTGTGTCATCTAAAATCAACTACATTATCAACAATGAAGGAAAAACTGTCTTGGTGTAACAACTGAATGATTAGAATAAAAATTACCTTTGAAAATCTTTTCTCTCTTTTTCTTTCCTTTTTATTCCTCGCATATACTTTCAAAGTCTGGGAATAATGAACCGCCTTGTAATGTTACCACTCAAGTGGTATTCACAGTCTCTTTTCTTTAGATAGGAATGAAGGGTAATATTCCCCCATGCACTGCAAAGCCTTGAGCAGGGTTGGGGTTTAGGTTATTCTGGGCAGGTTTGCCTTAACTTTGCAACTTTCTGCCCTGCTAAAGAAAGTAGAGTAGAATGCAAGTAAGGTAAACTTAATTTCCTGTATTTTTAAGAGTAAATCATTTACAAACTTCAATCCTTTAATTATGAGTAGTAGAAAACAATTTCCTTGCAACACGCCCCTGTACTGATTGCAACACCATGCTTGATCGCGTCTGCTCTTACGAATTAAAAAATGCTGCCAGAATTTTTGTTTCTGTTTTAAATTTCCATGCAAACAGCTATGTTCTTAGGATTTTTTTTTTTTAAACTGCAAATGATTATTTTAAGTTGGTTCTCCCTTTTAGTGTCCTCTTGTTCACTTACAAAAGAATGATTTAATCTCATTTTTTTTTAATGAGGACTATGTTAGGAAGTGTAGCAATTATTAAGGATTATTCCTGGTAATTACAGACAACCAACCTGTCTCTGTTTGCCTAGGACTTTCCCGGTTTTAGTCTCACATCCCAGGAAACGTGTCCTTTCTGGGCAAATTGGGCAGTTGGTCACCCTAAATTAGACTGACATAAACTGAGAATGTGGTTGGATAGACTTTTAACTGCATGTATAACCTGGCAATCCATATATTTAAACATGCTGAAATCTTGAACTTCAACCTAATGATTGCAGCTAAAATTTTGCTCAACTTGCTCACCTCTAAGTCGCTGTTACAGTGGGCTATCAAAAAACACACATTTTAGTAATGTCACTTTCTTGCATAACATCTTTCAATGGCATCCCATTTATTTGAGAAGTCAGTCCAACAGCAGCTCATCTGGTGTAGCTTGATTTAGTCCAACGTTTCTTAAACTTGACTCTGGTATGAATCATCAAGAGAATTTGCTAACAACGCAGATTTCTGAGCCCCTTGTTGAAAACAAATGAACCTGAAGAGTGCCTAAAAGCTTCTTTCTTTCTTAAAAAAAAAAAATACAAAAAACTCCTTATGGTGGTGAATCTGTGCTAAGTCTCCCTTGGACCACGTTTTAAAGAAAAACAATCTAGTTCCTAGTTTCTATTCCTGGAAACCCTCCCCTACCTCTCTGTTGGCTAGATTTCTATCCAGATATCCCTTCCTCGGGAAGTCTTTCCTGAATTCCCCTGTTAGGTTGATGTCTCTCCTGCTATGGTCTGTGAGGACCCTGTCTCCTCTGTCATTATCATGTGCCATCAAGTGAATTCCAATTCATAATGACACTGTATGGCAAAGTAGAACTTCCTGCATAGGATTTCCTAGGCTGTATTCTCTATAGGAGCAGATTACCGGATCTTTTCTCCCCCGCCGAGTAGCTGGGTAGGTTCAAACCAATGACCTTTTGTTACCAGCTCAGCGATTAGCCACTGAACCACCAGAACCCCTCTTGTCTTCACTAGCCAAGTGCACATAGTATTGTGTCACAATGACTTGTTCCTTGTATATCTCTGTCTCCCTTTATGCTAATTTCAGTGTCCACGGACACCTCTCATTTGTCTTACTGATGATAACATCTCCAGTTTCTAGTTCACTGATGCATGCATATTAAAAGAATTCAGGATTATTTACTGAAGAGTGAAATTATTTTATTAATGGGTAGACTGATGCAGTATAAGGTCTTAGCTGACCCAGAAGCGAGGCTTAAATGCATCTGGTATTGGGTTATATCTTTACACAGCCTCCCTTTATCTATTGATATGCATATGGTGGGGTTTGGGGGGCTTATGTCCATTGGCTAAAGGACTAGTGAACAATTTGGTGGTGTAAATAACTTCAGAGGCACCTGAATGGGAGCAGAGAGAATGAGAACCTAAGGAATTGTGAGGATGTCATCAGCATGCTTCTACAACTGGTCGGATAGATTGGTGTGCCAT
This sequence comes from Heterohyrax brucei, assembly GCA_028571685.1. Taxonomy (NCBI): domain Eukaryota; kingdom Metazoa; phylum Chordata; class Mammalia; order Hyracoidea; family Procaviidae; genus Heterohyrax; species Heterohyrax brucei. The sequence goes on from CM053144.1 coordinate 164,131,986, forward strand.
AAGTAAAGTGCAGTGGCAATTCCATCCAGATCACAAAGCCTCAAGGGGCAGATGTAATACAGCCGAGAGAATTGGAAACAGGAAGCTACATGCACTCTTCCCCATCTATTCTCCCAAACAGACACAAGGCTTCCTCTTCTACTGCCACCACGGACACAGCTCTGCCACTGAGGCTCTGGGCAGCCTTTTGCAGAATACGGCAGTACCATCTCAGAAGGAAGCAACAGCATAAGTGACCATTTTCTAACAATTTGGGAGCCCTTGACCATCATAGAAATTTCACAAAAATTCCAGTAGCATTTTGTCTCAGTACTGGGGAGAAGGATGTGAGCTGAGATCTTGCATTACAAAATGGAGCTGAGTGCTACTGTAATTTGCACTTCATTTGGAGAAGCTCAACATTTGAGTGAGACTGAGAGTAAATAAAACCCAGGATCTAGACAAAGTCTATCCTGAAACTTTAGCTTCAGATGGCCAGGACAAGGCCTTCTCATCAGAACAGACCAGGGAGATATACGAAAGGAGCTAGCTGAACTTTAACAATTTATTGCTTTATGGGCTTTTATATAAGTTCTGTGCAATGAAAGGTGCTACCATTCTGGACAAGTGCTGGTGCCTTGAAACTCTTTTCTGGTCCTAGGGAAATTTCCAATGAGTCAGTGCTGAGTAGCTACTATGTCAAGTCTGATTTTGAACAACTAGGATTAATCTTGCACAACAAGCCTTGACCTAGCTGATTGTGACATTGGTGAGGTCTTGTTAAATTTGATTGCACTGAGCACATTCTAGAAGCTTGGGAGATGGTGAGGTGCAAGCACATGGTCAGTTTCTGCCTGGAAAAATTTCACAATTGTGTAGATGATGACTGGAGACAGATTCTGTGTGAACGTTATACTCTACGTAAAACAGTATTAACATCCCCTAGTGGATGATCTTACCGTGCATTCTGTAATTCTTTGATTTAAAGACCTTATCCCTCTGTATTGGAAACATGGAGGAAAGTTTAGTATTCCTATACAGGTGTCTTGAAACATGCCTTTAATTCTAGGAAAAATGAAAATAAATACATAAATAAATAACAACAGCTGGGAATTTTGTAATGAACTAACAAATAGTTATCTGAACTTTTGAGTTTCTTATTAATGGATATTAAGTCAACTTACGTAACTTTCAGAGCAGAGTTATATAATTTTGAAGTATTATTTTTATTTCTTTACAAAGTAGGGGAGTATTATTTCTGAAAAAGGCTAACAGTAGAGAGAGGCCAATGGGTGAGAGTATTTTACAACATTAATAAAATACTTATTTTAAAGATGCCATGTTTGAATTGTTTTTAAGAGAGAAATGGAAGTATTAAGGTAAACTTACTGCAATTTCACAATTTCAACACCTATTAAATTGAATGTTTGAAAGATACCAGAACTCTCATAAATATATAAAGCTGCCAGGGAGAATTTATGCTTGATTTTCAATTGGGAAGTAGAAAGGAACTCCAAGTGTGATGAATGGAAACTCCAGAAAACACAGAGAATCAGATTGTTCCAAACTCTGTGAAGAAACTGAAGGGAGAACTGTGCCGTCTCTGTCAGAAAGGGCAGCAGCAAAACAAAAGGCTTTCCAAGATCACAAAGCAGGTGACCATTACAGATTCAGTTGTGTCCCTAAAAAGCTACGTTAAAGTATTTACCTCTAGTCTCTGTGAAAGTGACGTTGTTTAGAAATAGCCTTTGTGTATGTTATCAGTTAAATTAATGGAAAATCATACTGAAGTAGAGTGGGAACTAACCCAATATGAGTGATGCCCTTACAAAAGAAGAGACAAATAAAGACACAAGGATAGTGAAAAGATGGCCATATGAGAGGCAGGGAGTACCTTCAGTTACCAGAGATGGGCAGCAAATAAAGAAAGCTGAAAAACTGATTCTTTGAATAATGATGTTGGCAAAGAACTTTGAATGTACCGTAGACTACCAAAAGAATGAACAAATCTGTCTTGGAAGAACTACAGCCAAAATATTCTTACAAGGGAGGATGGTGAAAGGTGGGGCCTAGGTGATAGAATAGTCAGACACTTTCTATGATCCCTTTAACAAAAAAGACCCAAAGAACAATCTCTGGCTCTGAGAGCTTCACTGTAGAATTCTACTGAACTTTTACAGAAGAGCTAACACTACTAGTCCTGATGGTATTTCAGAGCATAGAAAAGAATGGAATACTCCCAAATTCATTCTATGAAGCCAGCAAAACTCTGACACCAAAACTCAGTAAGCCAAGCCAAAAAGGCAACAAAAAAGGAAAATTATAGGCCAGTATCGCTCATGAATGTAGACCCCAAAATCCTCAGCAAGATTCTAGCCAATAGAATTCAACAATATATCAAAAATATAATTCACCGTGACCAAGGGGGATTCATCCCATAAATGCAAGGATGGGTTAACATTAGAAAAGCAGTCAATATAATCAACCATGTAAATAAAATAAAAGCTAAGAACCATTTGATCTTATCAATTGATACAGAGAAGGCTTTTAAGAAAGTCCAACACTCATTCACCTAAAAAACTCCAAGCAAAATACGAATAGAAGAGAAATTTCTCAACATAATAAAAGGCATTTATACAAAGCCATCAGCCAACATCATCCTAAATAGACAGAGTCTAAAAACATTCCCACTCAGAACAGGAACCAGACAAGGATGCCCTTTGTCACCACTTTTATGTGACATTGTGCTGGAGGTTTCGGCTGGAGAAATCAGGCAAGATAAAGAAACAAAGAAGAAACAAAGGGCATCCAAACTGGTAAGAAAAAAATAAAAGTATCTCTGTTTGGAGATGATATGATCTTATATACAGAAAACCCTAAAGAATACACACACACACACACACACACACAATCACAAACTACTAGAACCAGAGAAGAGTTCAGCAAAGTGTCACCATACTATATAAACATAGAAAAACCTGTCGAATTCCTTTAATTCCTTTAAACCAGCAAAGAGGAAATCACTGGATCAATACTATTTACAATAGCCACCAAGAATAAATCTAACCAGAGATGTAACAGACCTTTATGAATAAAATTACAAGACTGTCCTGCAAAAACTAAAAGAGACCAGCATAAGTGTAGAAACCTACCTTGCTCCTGGATAGGAAGACTTAAATACTGTGAAAAGGTGTATTCTAACCTAAGTGATCTGGAGGTACAATGCAATCCCAATATAAATTCCAATGGCATTTTTTAATGAGATGGAGAAACAAATTACCAACTTCATGCAGAAAAGGAAGACGTAACCGATAAGTAAAGCATTACTGAAGACACAGACCAAAGTGGGAGGCCTCACACTATCTGACTTTAAAACCTATTGCACTGCTACAGTAGTCAAAACAGCCTGGTCTGGTATCAGAACAGATCTATAGACCAATGAAACAGAATTGAGAATCAGATATAATGTCATTCACCTGTAAGACAATGATATTTGACAAAGGCCCAAAGCCCATAAACTGGGGGACAGACAGGCTGTTTAACAAAGGATATTGGCATACCTGGATATCCAACTGCAAAATAATGAAACAAGACCCATATTTCAAACCATGCACAAAAACTAATTCAAAATGGACCTGAAAACTAAATATAAAATCTAAAACAATAAAGATCATGGGAGAAAAAAAAATAAGTACAATGTTGGGAGCCCTGATACATGGATAAACAGACTACAAAACATTACTAAAAATGCACAAACACCAGAAGAGAAAACAGATAACTGGAACCTTTTAAAAATCACTTATGCTTATCCAAAGTTTTCACCAAAAGAGTGAAAAGACAACCTGCAGACTGGGAAAAAAATATTTTGGCTATGACACACATGACAAGGGTCTAATTTTCAAAACTGATAGAATACTTCAACATCTGAACTGCAAAAGGACAAATAGAACAATTAAAAAATGGGCAAAGTGTATGAACAGGTACTTCACCAAAGAAGACACCCAGGTGGCTAACAGAAACATGAGACAATGCTCAGGATCATTAGCTATTATTAGAAAAATCTGAATCAGAACTACATTGAGATACTATCTCTCCTCAATAAGGCTGGCATTAATCAAAACAACACAAAATAATAAATGCTGAAGAGGCTGTAGAGAGACTGGAACACTTCTACACTGCTGGTGGGAATGTGAAATGGTACCACCACTTTGGAAAGTGATTTGGTGATTTCTTAAAAAGCTAGAAATAGAAATACCATATGATTTAGCAATCCAACTTCTTGGAATGTATCCTAGAGAAATAAAGACTGTCACATGAACAGACACACGCACACCAATATTTATTGCAGCACTATTTGCATTAGCAAAATTGGAATCAACCTAGGTGTGCATCAGCAGATAAATGGATAAATAAACTATGGTATATTCACAAAATGGAATACTATACAATAATAAAGAACAGTGATAATCTTGGAAAACATCTCCTGGAGTAATCTGGAAGACTGTATGTTGAGTAAAATTAGCCAGTTGTAAAATAAAAAATTTTGAGACCGCTATTATAAGGACTCAAGGAAAGTTTTAAACACAGGAAAGGCAGTCTTTGATGGTTACAAGGGTGGAGACGAAGGGAGAGGAGTATTCACTGATTTTATTAAAAAAAAAAAAATGTCCTGCCATCAAGGCAATTCCAACTCATGGTGACCCTATAGGACAGGTTAGAACTGCCCTGTAGAGTTTCCAACGAGTGCCTGGCAGATTCAAACTGCTGAGAAGATAGTAGATAGGAACTGTGTTAGGTGAAGGGAGGGACAGCGGACAGTATAGGGGAGGTTGGTATGGTTGGATTAAACTGAAAGCTGAGTTTTCCTAAATGAAATGCAACACTTAAAAGGACAGGGTAGCAGGGGCAGGGGTCTGGGGAAAACGGATTCAGGGGACATCTAGGTCAATCGGAGTAACTAAGTTTTTTTAAAAAACATGTTTTGCATCTCACTTTGGTAAGTGGCGTCTGGGGTCTTAAAAGCTAGCCAGCAGCTGCATGAGCAGATCAGCTGGGCCCAACCCGCGTGGAGCAGAGGAGATTCAAGGATGTAAAAGACATGAGGGAACTTTAAGCCCAAGAGACAGAAGGGGCCATATGATCCAGAGTCCCAGATGTGTGACAGTCAGAACTAGATGATTCTTGGCCACCACCGTCAACTGACTGCCCTGACAGGGCTTACAACATAGAGTTCCTGACATAGCAGAAGAAGAATGGTTGTGGTGCGTTAGAACTCTATTAAAGACTAGACTTGTTGGTGTGACAGACCAGAGGGTAGCCCAGAACTGAAATGAGCCCCGATGCCAATTCTTGAGACCAAGATTGGACTAGACTATAAGGCATAAAATAATACTGGCAAAGAATGTGCTTCTTGGCTTAAGTATATACAGGTGGCTAACTAAGCAGCGTGGGTCCAGAGGTGAGACGAAAGTGCAGAAGGGGACAGGAGCTGGTGGGATGAACAGGGGACATACAGGGTGGAAAGGAAGAGTGTGCTGTCACAGGCTGGGGAGAGCAGCTAGTGTTGCACAGTGGCTTGTATGTGAGGTTTTGTACGACAAATTGACTTGGTTTGTAAACCTTTACTTAAAGCACAATGACATATTTTTTAAAAAAGAGAGGATGAGAGTTTTCATGTTGCATATTTCATATTGCATGTTTCATATTGCATATTTCATATTACATATTTCCTGTTGCATGTTATCAGGAGGGACTAGTTACTAGAGGAAGACATCATCCTTAGTAAAGGGAAGGGTCAGCAAACAAGAGAAAGGTTCTCAGTGAGATTAACTGACACAGTGGTTGCAATAATAACCTGAAGCCTAAGGAGGATCATAGTGCTGGCACAGACATCAGAAAGGACCCTCCCGAGAGACCTCAGAGGGATCACAGTCAGGCTGATGGTTTAATTTGGAGTTGTAGCCTTCAGAACTATGATTCGAGAATTTTATATTCTTAAAAGTTCTGCAGTATTTTGTTACACAAGTCCCCAAAACTAACACAGTAAACTATAGACAGTAGGAGCAACCTCACAAAAGAAAAGTCAGTCATAGTGGTATGTGTACATAACTCTGTGAAATAGATAATCAGAGACTATTGGCTGATTTCTGTTTCTAAAGATGGCACACTGGAATCACTACATAATCCAGTTTGATGGCAGAAAACCTGAGTCTATTTCCAAACACAAGCAAAGAAAGTGGAGTGGTAGCGTCATGCAGACAGAATTTAGGGGCAAAAATGAGGTGCTCTACTAAAACTGGGGAGTTCTCAGGAAATAAAAATGGTTAACATGCTCATTGCTGACTGAAAGGTTGACAGTTCAAGTCCACTAAGAGGCACGTTGGAAGAAAGACCTGGCAAATCATTTCTGAAAAATCAGCCATTAAAAACCTTTTTGAAATGCTCTGATATATAGAATCACCATGAATCAGAATCAACTTGGCAGCATCTTGTTTCACTAAACCTTGAACTTAAGAAAATAACTGCTGATATTTAAACTCCAGTGCGTTTAATGAACATTAGAAATATGAAAATTTTCTTTAAACTGCAATTCTTAAAAATTTTTCCAGTAATGATTGTAGTGAACTTTACTCCTTGCTGCAACAATAACAAACCCATCTTGCTTTTTTAATTGCTCCCACCTATTTCCTGCCTGGATTCACTACTATCACTCAAGCCATTGTTATTGATGTGAATATGTCATTCCCTTCCCATATGCTGGAGTGGTGAAAATGTTTTGAGCTCTGTCTTCAAGTGACTAAATAGCTGCAGATTTGTCTGTAATATGATGAAAGATAATAGATCTAGAGAATGGCAATGGAAGTTGTTCAGCAATGGAAATGTTTAAAAGGTTGCAGAACAGAGGCAACTGCCAATGGTCGAATAAGCACTGTTCAGGGCATCCTGACCTAGGGTTGAGTTTCTTACCAGTGTGGCAGGTCTATCCTCATAAACAGATGTGAAAGCATACAGCTCTGAGAGCTTGAGACTGTCAGTCCAACTAAATTGTTTTCCTTTGTGTGCTTTCTTGCTCAACAAGCCACCTTCTAGTTTCATCTAAGTCTTTTTAATTTGCAAGAACTTACATTCAATGGGAAAAAGCCTGGTGGAGTAGTGATTAAATGCTATGATTGCTAACCAGAAGGGCAACCATTCAAATCTGCTAGGCACTCCCTGGAAACTCTATACGACAGTTCTACTCAGTCTTTGGGTTCTCTATGAGTTGGAATCGACACAATGGCCGTGGGTTTGGTTTTTCTGGCATGCTCAACAAACCATTTAATAATAATAGCTTTTCTTCCTATGTCCATTTATCTATAGGATATTAAACATAATCAGTACACATAGATATCAGCATGTTAGAATTTTGGGGAAAGCCCTGGGTGGTGCACTGTTATGTTCAGATGCTAACCAGAACGTTCACAGTTTGAATTTACCCAAAGTCATCTCAGAAGATATGCTTGGCAATCTACTTCTGAAAAACCTACTATTGAAAGCTCTATGAAACAGAAGTCTACTCTAATACACATAGGGTCACCATGAATTTGAATTGACTCAGCAGCAATCCGTCTGGTCAAAGTTTTGGGCTTTATTTTAAATAAACAAATTGACTTCGTGATATCTACATATCTGTCTCTAGGATCTTAGTTAATGTAAACTCACCTTTTAGAGATGAATTATGTCTTAGGGAGCTGGCAAATTTATATCTATAGAACATCCTGGAAAGCCTGGTGGTGTAGTAGTTAAGTGCTATATCTGCTAACCAAAAGGTCAGCAGTTCAAATCTACCAGATTCTCCTAGCAAATTTTATAGAGCTCTACTCTGTCCTGTAAGATTGCTATTAGTCAGAATCAACTTGATGACAGTGGGTTCACTTTGGGTTTAACAGCCAGACTAGTAAATTCACAAGTTGAAGACAGACTTGTGAATTCTAGCTGGGTGGCCAGCCTCACACAGCGGTACAAAGCCTGGCGGCCTACTTTTGTTTCAACTGCTACAATCTGATTAGGGTCAAAAAGTTCCCTTCCAGGCAGAAGGTTCCTAGGTGTTATGGATAAACAATTGCTTTATTAATGACTTTGTCAATAAAACAGTCAGTTAAGGGAATGGTCTTAAAAAATTTAACTCTGAGAAAGGGATATGTTATAGCTAACCTCCAAGATGGCCAGCAGTGATCATTAGTGTTCATGTTCATCTATAGTCACTTTCAAATGAATGGTAGCTGACTTGTGTGACCAGTAAAGTATGGTGAAAATGGTCATGTATAACTTTCAAGATAAGCTTGTAAAACTCACTGCAGCTTTCATCTTTCTCTCTTCTATCACTCAGTCTAGAGGAAGCCAGCCACCATGTTGTGAGGTTACTCAAGCAGTACCATGTAGAGGCCCACATAGTAAAGAAGAACTAACTTGCCAGCCATATGAGTGAGCCACCTCAGAAAGATTCTTCATTGAACATCTGATTGCAATCTTATCCAAATGCCAATCAGCTAGAACTTCCAATCAGTTATGTTGGTATTCATAATTTACCAAAACCATGAAAGACAATAAATGATTCTATTATTTTACACAACCAAATATTAAGGTAATATGCTATGCAGCAATAAAACCAAAACCAAACCCATTGCTATTGGGTTGATTCTGACTAACAGTTACCTTGTAGGACAGAGTAACACTGCCCTGTAGTGTTTCCAAAGAGCAGTGGGTAGATTTGCACTGTTAATCTTTTGGTCAGCAGCCGAGATCTTGATCACTGTACTACCAAGGCTCCTTATAATGGAGAAATAGAGAACTAATAGGAAACTTGGTATGTTGAAATGGAGGTGATGTTATAATAAAAACTGAGGATCCTGAGGAAGGAACCAAAAAAAATGAGAGTCATTCTCAGGCAGTGAAGTAGGACTAAGCACTAATCAAGTGGTCGGTAATATATGTCAGCTGTCAAGTAGTTGCCAGTACTTTAGATTTCAGAACTATTATGGATCAATAGGAAACCCTGGTGATGTAGTGGGTAAGTACTATGTCTGCTAAGCATGAAATCAGCAGTTTGAATCTGCCAGGTGCTCCTTGGAAACTATGGAGCAGTTCTATTCTGTCCTATAGGGTTGCTGGGAGTTGAAATCGACTCTGTGGTAGGGGTTTGTTTTTGTTTTTTGGTTTATGGATCAGTGACTCTGAGTGCCTCCAGTATTTCCTCTTTTCAGTAAGAGTATCTTGTGTGTTGTGATGCTGGAAGCTATGCCATTGGTATTTAGATACTAGCAGGGTTACCCATGGTGGACAGGTTTCAGCTCAATTTACAGACTAATACAGACTAGGAAGAAGGACCTGGCAATAGCCAGTGAAAATGTTACGAATAGCAGTAGAACACTGTCAGATACAGTGCCAGAAAATGAGCCCCACAGGTTGGAAGGTGCTCAAAAGACAACTGGGGAAAAGCTGCCTCCTCAAAGTAGAATTGACTTTGATGATTTGGATGGAGTAAAGCCTTTGGGATCTTCATCTGCTGATGTGGCACAACTCAAAATGAGAAGAAACAGCTTCACGTGTTCATTAATATTCAGAATGTGGAATGTCTGAAATATGAATCTAGGAAAATTTCATCAGAAATGAAATGGAATGTATAAACATCAATATCGTAGGCATCAGTGAGCAAAAATCGACTGGTATTAGCCATTCTGAATCAGATAATCATGTGGTCTACCATTCTGGGTAGGAAAACTGGAAGAGGAATGGCATTTCATTCATCATCAAAAAGAACATTTCAAGATCTGTCCTGAAGTACAATGCTGTCAGTGATAAGATAATATCCATATGCCTACAAGGAAGGCCAGTTAATATGACTATTATTCAAATTTATGCACCAATCACTAAGGCCAAAGATGAAGAAATCAAAGATTTTAGCAGCTTCTGCAGTCTGAAATTGATTGAACACGAAATCAGGGTGCACTGATAATGACTGGTGATGGGAATGTAAAAGGCAGAAACAAAGAAGAAGGATCAGCAATTGGAAAATGTGGCCTTAGTGATAGAAATGATGTCAGACATAATTTTGCAAGACCAATGACTTCTTCGCTGCAAATACCTTTTTTCACCAACTTAAGTGGCAACTATACACATGGACCTCACCAGATGAAATAGACAGGAATCAAATCGACTATATCTGCAAAAAAGATGATGGAAAAGCTCAATATCATCAGTCAGAACAAGACCAGGTGCTGACTGTGCCACAGATCATCAATTATTCATATGTAAAGTCAAACTGAAGCTGAATAAAAGTTGAACAAGTCCACAAGAACCGAGGTATGACACTGAGTATATCCCACCTGAGTTTAGAGACTATCTCAAGAACAGATTTGATACACTGAACAGTAATGACTACAGATCAGCTGAATTGTGTTATGACACCAAAAACATCACCCATGAAGAAAGCAAGACAGCATCAAAAAGACAAGAAAGAAAGAAAAGACCAAAGTGGATGTCAAAAGAGACTCTGAAACTTGCTCTTGAATGTCAAGCAGCTAAAGTAAAAGGAGGAATTGATGAAGTAAAACAAATGAACAGAAGATTTCAAAGGGCAGCGTGAGAAGACAAAATAAAACACCATAATGACATATGCAAAGAGCTGGGAATAGTAAACCAGAAGGGAAGAACACTCTGCATTTCTCAGACTGAAAGGACTGAAGAATAAATTCAAGCCTCTAGTTGCAATAGTGAAAGATTCTACAGGGAAGCTGCTAAACAACTCAGGAAGCATCAGAAGAAGATGGAAGGATTATACAGAGTTATACCAGAGTTTTGGGGCCTGGTGGAGGATGGCAGCAGGGCTGTAAACTCTCCTGACTCACATCATAGTACCTGGGGAAAGCCTGTGAGGTGCTTCCATTGTCAGCTGGAAGGCGAGGTCTGCCACACTTGATGGCCTGACTGATTTCAACAGCTGCTGGACAGCTCTTCACTTAGCAACAAAGTACCTTTTTAAAATAGGATCAGCTGGAGAACTGACTGCTGTGTGGCAGGTAGCATCTTTTCCATCTTCCACTGAGTCACATCATAGCATTTGCTGATGGCCCCCCAGTGACTCCATAAGTAGAGTGCAGTCCTTGCCAACCAGGAGGCAAAGCTTGTCACCCCAGAGAGTCCACTTGGGGCCAGTCACTAGAATACACAGAGGTGATTGGTGACCAACTCCCCTCTGAGAACTATGCCTCAGCTCCTGTTGAGGTAACACCAGAGAAACCAAACAGCCTCTAGATGACATGAAGGCAACAATTAATAGCTAACTATTTAAAGAAGCAGTCCATCATGACTCTGGAAAAGTCTCAAAATAAGGACTCAAAAAACTTCACAGATGAAGAAGCTGTTCTGAAACTGTCAGAGGGTGAGTACAAAAGAATTATGTATAGAGCCGGTCTAGAGATTAAACAAAATGCAACAGAACAAAATGAAAAATTAAGTAAGCTATTTGAACTGATGGAACATCAATGATCTGAAATCCAGCAGGTCAATAATAAAATTATAGAATTAGACAATTCAGCCCAAAGCCAAAAAAGCAGAACTGAGGGGATAGAAGCCAGAGTTAGTGAGCTTGAGGATAGAGCAACTGACACCAGCATTTAGAAGGAGAAATCAGAGAAAAGAAATAAGAAAAATGAAGAAGCATTAAAAACCATATGGGACTCTATTAAGAGGAATAATCTATAAATGATTGGAATTCCTAAACAGGGAGGGGATAGCTGAAAATACAGATAGTATTGTCATACAGTTACTGACAGAAAACTTCCCTGAAATTATGAAAGAAGAGAACATAGATAACCAAGACATGTATCAAATTAGGCCTCAAAACAAAGACACCAAGACATATTATAATCAAGCTTAACAAAATGAAACATAAACAGATTCTCTTAGAGGCAACAAGGCTGAAAGCAAAGCTTACATTCATAGGGAAGCCCTGTAGGCTTTCATCTGACTTGTCTGCAGAAATGGTGCTGGCAAGAAAGCAGTGAGATGACATATCCAAAGCCCAGAAGGAGAAAACTTTCAACCAAGAATTATGTATCCTGTGAAATTGTCTCTCAAATATGATGGTGAAATTAAGACATTAGCAGATAAACAGAAGCTTAGAGACTTTATAAAAACCAAACCCAAAGTACAAGAAATACTGAAAGGAGCTCTTTGCTTAGAAAAACAAGATATCAAGTGTATATTTAATGAGGCAATGCAAGACACAGCAGGTAGAATCCTACTCAGTTATGGAAGTCACAAAGTTCAATCAAAGTGGCAATATTAAAAGAAGGGAGCTAGTGATCAGAACACAAATAACTATGATATGATCACACTAAAAAGAGAGATATATTACAGTAGTTATAACCCTTTCAGATGGAGAGGAAACTAAAATGATACACAGAAGTTAAAGTCTGGTTTAAGTTTAGACTAGTAAGGGGGATGATAGTGGTAGTCCAAAGCAAAATAACAATGCAACATATCAAAACAAAAAATGTAACACAGGAGTCTTAACAAACACAAAACAAGTACTGAAAAAGAAAAATAAACCCATAAAGAGAAATGGCCCAGAACAGAATATCAACAGCAACACTGAAAACATCAACAACACGAAAATAAATACATCACAATGATAGCACTAAACACATACATATCAATAATTACACTGAGTGTAAATGGACTGAACAGTCCAATAAAGAGACAGAGAGTGACATCATTCATCGAAAGGCACAATCTGTCTATATGCTGCTTATAAGAAACACATCTTAAACTCAAAGATATGAACAAACTAAAAATCAAAGGACAGAAAAATATATACCAAGCCAACAACATACAAAGAAAAACAAAAGCAGCAATACTAATCTCAGATAAAATAGACTTTAAAATCTACCATCGTGGACAGGAATGGTCACTACTGCTGCAGGGTTTAATCCATAAGCAGGACATAACAATGTCAAATATTTATGCACTCAATACCTGAGCATCTAAATACATTAACACTGACAATACTGAAAACTGAGATAGATCATTCCACAACAATAGTTGGAGACTTCAACACTCCACTTTCAGTAAATGGATTGAGTTTGTCAAGAGTTTCATTTTACTTGGTTCCATAGTCAATGCCCGTGGAAGCAGCAGTCAAGAAATCAAAAGACGTATTGCATTGGGAAAATATACTGTAAAGGACCTCTTTAAAGTATTGAAAAGAAATCACCTTGAAGACTAAGGTGTACCTGACTCAAATCATGGTATTCTTCAGCTGCATCATATGCATGAGAAAGCTGGACAACGAATATGGAAGATAGAAGAAGAATTGACACCTTTGAATTGTAGTGTTGGAGGAGAATGGTGAACATACCATGGACTGCCAAAAGAACAAACAAATCTGTTCTGGAGGAATTATACCCAGAGTGCTCCTTGGAAGCAAAGGTAGTGAGACTGTGTCTCACATACTTGTTATCAGGAGGGATCAATCCCTGACAAGGACTTTGTGCTAGGTTGAGTGGAAGGTCAGTGGAAAAAGAGGAAGACATTCAACCAGGTGGATCTCCACGGTGGCTGCAATGATGCTCTTAAGCATCATGGGCGTGGTGCACGACTGGTCAGTGTTTTGTTGTGCTGTACATAGGGTTGCAATGAGTCAGAATTGACTTAATGGCTCCTAACAACAACAGGAAATTGGATTGATGAATCTGAGTGCCCCCTATATTTCTCCCTTCAAACAAGTGTCTATAGTGGTGATTCTATGTTTGTCCCACCATTTTATGTTTGTTATGTTCGGGGAAGATAACTTGTCTGTTTAGTTCACAGGTTTTTAGATCAGCAGGAATTCTGTTTGAGGATCTTTGAAGAATATAATTAAGACATCTTATCTGTACCTGAACCTACATAAAGGATAAGATCCTAATCCCTGAGCCTAAACTGATACCGTAATGCATGAGAATTTTGGTGACATTGGAAGGGAATGAGTACATTATTTGTGTGTGCTTAGAGTCACAAATTATTGAGGGCCAGAGGGTATACTGTGGCAATCAGCCTTCAAGGAGTCCCCTGTTGATCCTTATATACTAGTATTAACACTTCTATATTCCCCTCAGGAACACTGATGGTATTGTGGTTAAGTGTTCAGCTAGTCACCAAAAATTTTCAGTTCAAGCCCACTCAGCAGCTCCACAGAAGAAAATACATGGTGATCTACTCACATAAAGACTACAGTCTAGAAATCCCTACTGGCCAATTCTACACTGCATATAGGGTAGCTATGAGTCAGTATTGACTCCGTGACATGCAACAAGTACATAGCTCCCTCTTACACTGAATTTAGCCTTATGGAATATGTAACTGATGGAATATGGTAGAAATGATGATATGTGTCTTTTGAGGCTAGACTATAAAAGGCATTGTGGATCTGTGGGAAGTCAGCTGGCTTTATGTAAGGATCCTCAAGCATCCCTGTAGAGAAGCCCATGCAGAGAAGAATCAACTTGTGAACATTAACTTGGCAATCATATGAGCAAAGAACACTGGAAATCAGTCCTCTTATTCTGATCAAACCATTGAGTGACCATAGTTATGGCTGACCTCTAATTTGAATTTCATGAGAAAATTTGATCCAGAACCATCCACTGAGTCATTGTTGAATTCCTGACCCAGAGAAACCACAAACAATAATTTGATGAATATTGCTGTTTTAGGTCACTTCTTGTTAAGATGATTTGTGGTGTATCAATAGATCAATATGATTATAAATATGAATAAAACATACCTATATATTCCTCTTCCTTTTATAATAAACTCAGAAACAATATGCTGGAAAAGTTTGAGTCACAGCCTTATATCACTCCAAGAAAGTCCAACAGTGCAATGGAATAGGAATGTTCTTTGTATTAAGTGGATGATAAATTTGACATTTCCAAAGGATTAGTGGTTCCTTCATTCATGTATGCATCATCATCACACATCAGAAATCCTCATAATCATAAATGTTTATTGAGGGCTTGCCATATTAGGCACTGTCCTAAATATGTTGTAGACATCTCATTTATTCCTTATGATGTGGATATTATTCTCATTTTTCAGACAAGAAAGTTGAGGTTTAAAGTATTAAATACAGTGACCCATGACAACACAGCTATTAAGAGTCATGGCTTACTGACCACAAAACCTGTAGTCTTGACCAGCAAGCTATATTACTTCTTTATCTGAAAATTGTACTTGGGGAAACCTTGAATTTAAAGTACTGAACCTAGTTCTAGCTATCAGGGTGTAGATTCAATGTGCTTGCCAGGAAGATTTAAGCTAACCATATAAAATTTGTTTCATTTTTTGAGCTAATCTTATTTCAAAATTCCCAGTGTTTGTTCATGTAATAGGAACCACATGGATTGCACTCTGGTAGTTATACAGGAAGATAAATGAGATGAGTACATGCTACAACTAATGACTTCTAGGTCTTGATTTCCTGCTCGCATTTCCTAACTGATGATGCTTGCTGGGATTGCAGGCAATCACTGAAGTTAAACAAAATAAATTGTGGGTTGTAACATTAAAAACAATAAGCAATTTTATGGCTGTTTTGCTCAGATTGTAAGAGCATTGATGATAACGGTCACAGCTGAACCAAGCTTACATATTGCTAAGGCCATTTTTATGCCTTGTCATGCTTTTCATTTTCCTTTGCTTCAAGCTAATGTTAAAACAATTGGAAGTTTGCTTTAAATCAAATATTCTACAGCAAAGTTTTTAAAGAAGAGAATGTATTACACCTACTCCTACTTACTGGCTATTTCATTGTCTGACATCTCAAATTTACAAAAGTAGCAAAATATATACTATATGATTATTTTGCACATTGGTGATTTATGCCTGGCAGTAACTTTGTCATGACCAGTGGGACATACGGAACTGACCTACATTTTTTATCTCTCAGGTCCAGAGGGACATATGTGTCCCACATAACATTTTATGATCTGATGTGATAACCTTCCATTTTTGCATAATGCCAATTTTCACACAGTGACCTAGTCTTTGGAATCTAACAATGTTGATAAGTGAGGAGTGAGTTTAACAGTTCTGTAAAGCACAATTCAGATGTTCCTTTTGATAACCCCCCCAATAAAATCCATTGTTGCCAATTTCCAACTCATAGAAACCCTATAGAACAGAGTAGATCTGAGTTCTACTCAGTTCTAAACCCATAGAGTTTCCAAGGAACACCTGATAGATTCAAACTGCCAACCTTTTGATTAACAGTTGCAGCACTTAACCACTATACCACCAGTGTTTCCAGTATATTCTTCAAAAGGTAATGAACTAGCAAAGTATTTGACATTTCTAGTTGCATCTTTAAGTGAAGATAAACCTTTGTGGTTTTTATACTAAGAAATTTTGGTTTACTATGTGCTTTTATTGAAATAAAAATCCCTTCATCTTCCACAAGCCTAAATGGTGGTAGGTGTGTCTGTGGGTGACTGTGCATGTGCATGGGGGGGGCATAGTAGATTGCAACATCATGGATTGAACTGTGTCCCCCCAAAATATGAGAATCAATTTGGCTAAGCCATGATTCTCTATGCTTTAATTAACTAATTCAACTATAAAAATACAAGTCCAAGGACATAAAAAAATATCTTAATGAATTAACAATTTTGGTTGGGGTGACCTCAGAGAATCAAAAAACCTCCGAATGACATAGACCCAGACTTCACAAGTCGAAGTATCAAAATCATCTATTGACCCAATTTATTGATCAATGGAACAAGTTACCCTAGGGATAACAGCGCAATCCTATTCTAGAGTCCCTATCGACAATAGGGTTTACGACCTCGATGTTGGATCAGGGCATCCCAACGGTGTAGCTGCTATTAAATGTTCATTTGTTCAATGATTAAAGCCCTACGTGATCTGAGTTCAGACCGGAGCGATCCAGGTCGGTTTCTATCTATGCCCACCTTCTCCCAGTACGAAAGGACAAGAGAAACAAGGCCTACTGAAAATCAGCGCCTTAGCCTAATTTATGAAATAATCTAAATCCTTACAAGCAGGACAATTAAGTCCTAGGCAAGGACTTTGTTAGGGTGGTAGAGTCCGGTAATTGCATAAAACTTAAGCTTTTATCCTCAGAAGTTCAAATCCTCTCCCTAACAGTGTTTATAATTAATCTATTACCCATAATTCTCCCAGTTATCCTAGCTATAGCCTTCCTAACATTAACAGAACGAAAAGTACTCGGATACATACAACTACGAAAAGGACCAAACATCGTAGGACGATACGGCCTACTACAACCCATTGCAGATGCAATCAAACTATTCATTAAAGAACCACTATGACCACTAACCTCATCAAAAACTAATATTTACAATTGCACCAGTCCTAGCACTGGCACTAGCACTAACCCTATGAACTCCACTACCCATACCCTACCCACTAATCAATCTTGCTTCCGTAATGTCAATGAGTTGGGAGAGGTGGAAGCTATGTTACTTAGAGAGGCAGCATTGAATCTATAAGATTGGACTGCATGTTGAACCAGTGTCTTTTTAGATATAAAAGAGAGAAGCAAGCAGAGAACAAGGAAGACTTGCAATTAGCAAGAAAGTGGCACTCTGAGCAGAGTTCAGCCTTTCAGCCCAGAGATGCTTTGCAGAGAAGCTCTTATTCCAGAGGAAGATTGATGAGAAGGACTTTCCTCCAGAGCCAATGAAGAGAAAGGCCTTTCCCTGGAGGTGACATCCTGAATTTAAACTTTTAGCCTGATGAACTATGAGAAAATAAAATTTCCTTTGCTAAGGTCATCAACTTGTGGCATTTCTGTTATAGCTGCACCAGGTAATGAAGACAGGAGGAGGTTAGGAAGGCAGCTGCAATGTCAGGGAGGGGCTTGGAGTAGAGCTAGAAATATGGAAGCTCAAATTATTATGATTAAAAAAAAAGAAATAAAACATTTGCCATCGAGTCAATTAGGACTCGTAATGACCCTGTTGGACAGAGTAGAACTGCCCCGTAGAGTTTCCAAGGAGCTTCTAGAAGATTCAAACTTTTGGTTAACAGCTGCAGCTCTTAACTATACCACCAGAGTTTCCAACTAGTATGATAGCAGAAAGGAACTCAGATATGGAAGAAAAAAATCACATCTCTAGCAAATGATATCCCTTTCCAACTACAGCAGGAGATGGTAATTCAGTCATACTGGGACTCTAAACATCCCTTGAAAACATCAAGGTCACTGAAAAGGTAACATGGTGCCCCACAAAATGAGAAAGAGTGTCATGGCTTCTATCAAGATCCTCGGTATTCTTGACCTACCAGTTCCTTAAATGTGGACATCACTGCTAGCTCAATGCCATGTGGGCTACTAGCCTGTCTGCCTGAAGCAGGAGCACCAGTTTCTAGGGTCCAGCCTACTAGATTGACCAGGCAGCTATTTCCTTTGAAAGTGTGGATATTTTTCAAAGCATTACCAGAAAGTGAAGCAAATACTCTCATTGCCAAGGAGACCGACCCCCAACCTCACCCCATGTCCCAAAGCAAGGTGCGGTTTCCTGTTTCACTGCTTTCCACACTCTTCCCATCTGAGGCACTCACCTCTCTCCTTGCCTCTCCATGATGCTTAGCTTAACCTCCTTAAGGAATCTAGACTTTCTGAGAATGAAAGGCAAGAAGAGGGAAGGGGTGTTTTCAAGCAACTACTGAAACCAAAATCTCCTCCAATGCCAGCAGCACAGAGGAACTACCATTGTGGAATGGGATGCAGGAGGAGGAAAGGCAGGGATAAATAAAACCAAAATCAGTACCCCAATATTTTAATTTGCCTCTCTGTAGCTTGGCTTGGCTATGAATAATTCCTCTTGGCTGTCAGGATGGTTTACAGTTCAAAAGCCATATTCAGATTAGCTCACATCCCGTGGGAGTTCTGTTGTAAAAAATCATGTCTACATTCTTCATAAATGTTGTTCGACCACACCCCTTACTCCGTGCAAAGTTCCTTTAGAGAGCATCGGCTAGTGTTCTCTTTACTCTACATTAAGAATCCAGGAGGATGATTAGTGAAGCATTTCAAGAGATTCCCTAATGGATATGCAACAAGTTTCAGAGGCAATTGTACACCCCAACTTCCATGCAGAAGAGTTTCCAAAGATGTCAAATCTATATCAGAACAGAATACAGCTTGTAACTTGTTGCCGTTTGGTCACTGGGACTATTGTTCGAAAATTCTTCTTGCCTAATGTTATCAAGTGAGCTGGGGAGGTTCTAGAGAATGCTGCCCATAAAACTTGATAAGAGCCCTCTCTTAAACAATCTGATCTGAACTTTATCCCAGAGACCTTGAGAAACAGTCTCTACTTCAGTAATACTAGAACTGAACATGGTGCTGCATGGTTGGCTAACATTATGATCTTGAAACATTATTCTAAAAGTCATGTTTTCCCTTTGCTGGCTTTGTAATTATCCGTGCATCAGTGAGCACATTATCATGGTAACACTTCAGGAATGTGCAAAATGGTTGAGGAGCTTGAATGCCACAGGAGTTTCAAGTCAGCAAAGTTCTTTTTGTACGTGGGTTCCTTGGGTCAGTGGCCAGAAGAGTGTTATCCCATGTGTGCTGTGCAGAACTGATGTTCACGACCAGGGCATTTTCAAGGGCAATTCAAGATGTTACTCAACAAATCTCTGATTAACTGATATTTTCCTCTTTGCGTATATTGTCTCTTTACTGTTGAAATATGTCACAAAAAGTGCTTTAACTCTTATTTTGTTACAAGGAAGTTGTTACAGGTTGTTTGCAAAGAAGTACTTGCCTTTAACTTTGGGTTTTGGGGTCATAGTCCTGTCTGCCACTTCCTATTTTTGCCTGGAGTCTTAATCTTCACTCCTTTGGGCCTCTGTTTTCTCATGTATAAAGTAGGTACAGTCATACTACTTTCTCAGACTGTTGTAGGTTATATTAAAAGAAATAACGTACTTCATGCCCTTGGTACATACTTTAAGAAATGAGAAGAACTCAGGAACTATCCTGTGGTATTATTCATTCTGTTCCGCCGTTCAGCTGGACTGCAGATTTATTGAGAGTAGTATGACTCATCCTACTTGACATTCCTCGTGCCAATGAGAATGCCAAGGCCATGGCAGGAGCTCGATAAACAGTTCTTAATCTTCTTCCTTCTTCTGGAATTGTCTCATTGTCAGCCCTGTTACAGACCTTGTCACTTGTTGATCATTAGGCTGAGAACTTCTTTTCCTTTAAGTCTGGGGGAAAATTAAGAACATAAAGCAATAGTATAAGTCTTTTTAAGTCCCTGAATTTGGTAGGTTTAAAATAATTTGGTTCTATGAATCATAAAAATTTCTCTCTATAGTCATTAAAAAAATAAACTGAAACAGTTCATGCTCAAGTAGGCCAAGTGTACTTTCAACAGTGACTGGTGTTCTTTGTTTCTGTCCCCACAGCTGAGTTCTCCAGTATCTTAGTAATTTGCCTGAGAAACACTATGCACTTCTAGGCTCCCTGTGGAATTGCAATTTCAACATTATCAATTAAATTCTGAAACTTAGCCTTAGCTGTTCACACACCTAAGTCTGTGGGCAGTACTCGTGATGTTAAATAGATGCAAAGAAGGGTATCGTAGACAGGGGTGATGCCCAGGCTGAATGCTCTCCACTAGCTCTGTGGTTGCCACGGTGCATTTTTTTTTTTTTTTCGGTCATCACTCTATGCAAATAGGAAATACTATGAGATTCTGAGTTCAATTTTATGCTATTTAGAGGGACTAAAGAAGCCTCCTGAATTAAACAAGTGGTTATGAATTATAATTTTTTAATTTTCTTAAACTTAGATTTACAGAAATGTTGGCAAATGGTACAGTTTCATGTACTGCATGCTCAATTTTTCCTATTAACATTTTACCATTAATATGGTGCATTTGTCATATTTAGTGAATGAATATTGATAAATTTTTATTAACTAAAGTTAGTTTTTATTTAATAATCTTGCTCTGTTCCAAGATCTCATCCAGGCTACTACGTCAGTACATCAAGACTCTATATAATACCAGAGCATTCTTGTTCCTCATTTCATTTAATTTTCAAAATGTAATGTTTTAAAAAACCAAACCCAACCCGCTGTTACTGAGTTGATTCCCACTGATAGCACCTCTGTGGGACAGAGCAGATCTGCCCCATAATGTTTCCAAGATGCACTTGGTGGATTCAAACTACTGACCTTTTGTTTAGCAGCTGTAACACTGAACTACTATGCCAATGGGGTTTCCAACGTAGTGTTTAATAACTAAAACAAAAACGTATTGCCATTGAATCAATTCCAACTTGTAATGACCCTATAGGACACAGTAGAACCTCCCCCTAGTTTCCAAAGAGCACCAGGTGGATTCGAACTGCCAACCTTTTGGTTAGCAGACATACCACTTAACCACTATGCCACCAAGTTTTTCCAACAGTGTTTAAGTAGACATTGTTTTCCCATTTTAAGGGTGAGACAAACATACCCAAGAGGATAACTGACTTTCTCAGAGTAACTGAGAAAGAAGACAAGCAATGATTTTAAACCAAGCTGTCTGAACCCAACCCCATGTTTTCTTCTTCAGATCATGCTATCTTTCTCACTTAGAATACAATCAGCAACTTTACATTTGAAAAACATATTGTACATGTAGCAGTACATGAGCATTTTGAAAAATTGTTATAAAAGAACTCCGTTATTCACTCCAACACAAGCAGAATTGTTTGTGTGGATTTTCATCTGGTTTCTCAAAGCCAGAGAGACTCACTCAAGTCACGGAAGTCTAAGTTAGGGCTGCCAAAGTATAATTGGCCGTTGAATGATAGATGACTTATTGCTGTAATATGGTTAATGATGCCTTGTTTCCTTATTGAAAGTTCTGTGTGACAGAAGATGCATTTCAGCTTCTATTTTACTCCGAGGTGATATAAAAAAATATGAGTGAAGTTTTGGGTTGAATCATATATCACAGGAGGTTTCCTGTCTACTTGTTTTAAGTTAGCAAAGTTACAAACAATTCATATCTGAGACAAAATTCAATCATTAGAAAGTGAATTCCTGGGATTGTTCACAGTCTTTAATTATTTACACCATACTTTATTGAGCTATGAGTGCTAATCAAAAGGCTGGCAGTTCGAATCTACCAGACACATCCTGGAATCTCTATTGCAGTTCTCCTCTGTCCTATAGGATCACTGTAAGCTGAAATCGACTTGACATCAGCAGGATTTTCTTTTTTGGTTTTTGTTGTAATCTAGTTACACAAAATCTTCATTCTAAAGTTTCAGCTCTCCTCAGAGATACACAAGTATCAGCTGACATGTGGGTGATGAGAAAAGTGGGTCTTCCAAATCTTTCAGTGTGGTAGAGAAAAAGATTGAGAAATTCAAAATATCCTTATTACTCGAAGAACTGTGTTTCACCTGGGTGATGATAATTATTAAAAAGAATCTTAAAAAAAGCCCTGTCATGGGCAGAGAGTTCAGTAACAGATTAGAATCTCCGGATGGCCATTTCTCGTGGTTAATAATAGTTCTACTGTGTTGACTTAAAACATAAAAGGGTGATTATTCCTAACAGATTACTTTCTCCTTCACATAAAACAAGGAAATATACAAAAAGAGAAGAAAATACTGACTGTTCTTGGTAAGTAGATTTTAATTTGTATCTACACTGTGTTCTTCTCACTTCATTAGGCTTAGAATTTGTGACTGAATAGTACTATTTGGGCAGCCTGCTGCCTAGTTGCAGATGTCAGAAGCAATTACTGTCACAGATTTAAGATTGTGTTATCACACACATCCTGTCTAGAGCTATCTGAGTGGACAGCCTAATCAAGGACAAGATGCATTTCATCACATCAGTTTTGTTGTTGTCCAATTTTAACAATAGTACAAGATCCTCCCACTTTGTACAACAGAGATACATCAGCTGGATGCAAGGTTAAACAGAACTATCCATCCAACAGTAGAATATTTGCTTCTGTCTCTAATTTCAAATTTTCTCCGTGGTAAACAATTTCCCCCAAACAGGCCTAGTTTTCAGTTACCTTGAAGAATTTCCAAAAGAAGTATCTAAAAGGTAAGTTAGAGGGTAGCAACCTCACTCTGTATTAAAAAAAAGTTCCCATTCTTTCATACTTTTGGAAGAAGGGTAAGTTAACCTGGCTCCTTTGCTTGTGGGTTTGTGGGCCCTGGAAGAAGCGGATAGATATCTCTTCTTTTTCACCTTTGGTTGCTGTTGTTGCTGTTGTTGTGTTATTAGGTGCTGTGGAGTTAGTTCTAACGCATAGCAAACTTGTGTACAGTGAAATGAAACATTGCTCCATCCTGTGCTATCCTCGCAGTGGTTGCTATGCTTGAGCCCACTGTTGCAGCTTTTGTTGTTGCTAGGTGCCATCAAATTGATTTTCAACTCATAGTGACCCTATGTGACAGAGCAGAACTGCCTCTCAATATATCCTGTAATATAACCTTTAAGGGAGGAGGCCCGCTGGTTCAGAGGTCAAGCACTCAGGTGTCAATGGAAAGGCTGATGGTTCAAGCCCACCAGCCACTCCATGGGAGAGAGATGTGGCATTTGCTTTTAGTGAAGATAACAGCTTTGGAAATCCCATGGACCACTTCTATCTGTCCTATACAGTAGCCATCAGTTGCAATCAATTTGACTTAATGGTGATGAGCAATCTATAAAGGGGGCAGATCGCTGGCTCTCTCATGTAAGATCACTGGAGAGGTTAGCAGTAGAATGTTTAACCATTGGGATACAAGGGCTACTTTTATCTTATAATACGCAACAAAAAAACAAACCCCCCAAACCCCAAACTACTGCCATAGATTCAATAGTGACTCATAACAAACCTATAGGACAGAGTAGAACTGCCTCAATGGGTATCCAAGGAGGGCCCGGTGAATTCAGACTGCCAGCCATAGCACATAACCTATGCAACCAGGGTTTCCTATGGTAAAATAAACCTAAAACCAAACCCACTGCCATCAAGTCAATTCTGACTCCTAGCACCCCTATAGGACGGAGTATAGCTGCCCATAGAGTTTCCAAAGATAGCCCGTGGGGATTGTAACTGCTGACCTTTTGATTAGCAGCCTTAACACTTATCCACTCTGCCACCAGAATATATCCTGTAATAAAAACCAGGAAATCCTCTCAGACCTTAGCCTGGCCTTCCATCGTCCATAAAAACCAAGTCTTGGCGTGGTCTCAGCCTGTCTGTTAGCTTAACCTAAGCAATTACAACAGGATTCTAATAGCTTTCCCTAATTCCTACTCTACACTCTATACAGCCACCAAAGAGATTATTTTTAATGTCAATTTGATCATAGTTTTCCCTCGTTTAAAACCTTTTCAGATGCTTTTTACTGCTCTCAAGTAAAAGTACAAACTCCTTGGCAAAGAAGGTCCTTCATGGTCTTGCTTTGATGCTGCCATCTTTCGCCCTCTAGGGTAAGGCACCTGGGTAGTTGCAGGCTGTTGTTCCACATCTACTTCAGAAGCTGCTGCTTCTGCTTAGGAAAGCTTTCTGGGCCCCACTCTACTGGAGAATGAGTGTATATTCTTCTTTTAGGGCTCATAGAAATGTTGAATGCTCTCTGAAGACTTTTCTGGCCCCATGGGAAGATGTAACCAGCCTCTCTCTTCCTCTTTATGCCCCCTGTAATATATTATGGCGCAGATCATTTGCAGGTCCATTGACTCACTGTAGATGTAACTCTCCATATTTAACATCAGAATCGCTTATTTTTATTTTTAATGTATGCTGATATTTGAGAACCAGTGACAGACACAATGATCAATAATGTCTGAGCCGCTCTTCCTGTGGCTGACCATGGCCTTTGTTCAGGTCAGTGGTGCTCAGGCTTATTGAATGTCAGAATTACCCAGTGTGCTGGATAACATTCAAATTCCTGGAGCCCATTTCCTGGACATTCTGATTTAAAAGTAATGAAGAATGATCCAGAAATCTGCAGTTGGTCCAGGTACTCCAGGTTATTTCAAAAGAGGTATAAGAGGAGCAAACTTTCAGAAAACGGACTATCTCAGCTGTCTATTGCTGTATAACCAATCATGCTTTGTGGCATAAACAAACCACACAGAGACAGAAAACAGCAACTGTTTTATTATGCTCATGAGTTCTGAAGGTCAAGAATTTGTACTGGGCACAGCAGGAATGGCTTGGCTCTGCTCCATGATATCTGGGGTCTCAGCTGCAAAAGCTCACGTGGCTGGGGGGATGACTTTAGCAGCAAGGCTAGCATAGATGGTGCTGGAGAATCTCAGCCAATGTGGTTTCCTCGTGCCCATGCCTGGCTCTTGGGCCTGGAAGACATCAGTGCTGGGTTCAGCTGGGACTGTCACCCAATTCACTTACCTGTGACTTGGGATCCTACTGGATGACAGCTGGATTCTAGGAGGGAAAGTTCCAAGAGGGAAAATATTCCAAAAGGACTAGGACAAAGCTACCTGGCTTGTTATGGCTCACTTTCCCTTTCTTCATACTCTAATAGATGAGCAGTTACAGCCCAGATTCAAGGGTGTGGGGGCATAGACACCACTTCTCAATGGGAAAATGTAAAAAAAAAAAAGGATATGACTGTGTTTTGAAAGTGATACACTGATTTTAAACACCAACCTGTCTGTTTTGGAGTCTTTGGGTGGTGCAAAGTGTTAATATGCTTAGCTGCTAATGAAAGGTTGGAGGTTCAAGTCCACACAGAGGCACCTTGTCAGAAAGACCTGGAGATCTCCTATTGAAAACTCAGCTGCTGATCACTCTATGGAGCATGGCTCTACTCTGACACACACAGGGCTGCCACAAGTCAGAGCCAACTACAGAAGAACTGGTTTGTTTTTTGTCTGTTTATGTGTATATTTTTTCTACTGAATCTATAAACTATCTGAGGATAAAGATGCTTGTTTTATTTAGAGGAGATCTCTTGGAACCTAGCGCAAGTCTTGGTACTTAGTATAAACACAGTAAATACTTGTTGCTTTTAACTTATCTAAAGGTCATCAACCATAACCCTTCCACGGAATCTTTAAAGAGGTCTTGTGCGGCAAATTTGCCCAGTGTAATGTGTCCTTGGATGTCTGGACTACTGCTTCCAAGGGCTCTCACTGAGGATCCAAGTAAAATGAAATTCTTTTTTTGTGTGTGTGGTATTTGCTTTAATTCCATGACCTGGAACCAAACCCACGATATCACTGAGGCATGCCTTCTACACCTTTCCGACTAGTCTAGGTCCATTTAGAAGGAAGAAATAAGCTTAAGTTACACTGAAGGCACTGTTGGAAAATAAGGCTCCAGGAATTGACGGTATACCAGTTGAGATGTTTCACAAACAGATGCAACCCTGGAAGCAACAACTTGTCTATGCTAAGAAATTTGGCTCACAACAAATTAGGCTCTCTAAAATGAAATTCTTCACAACTTCAGTTTCTTAACCATTTATCATGATGTTGCTTATTGGTTCAGTTGTGTGGATTTTTGTTTACTTTATGGTGAAGTGTATTCCATACAGAAACGACTGTGGTCTTTCATCGTCATCACTAAGTGCTTTAAGTCCTCTTCCCTTGCAGAAATCAAGGCTGTGTCGTTTGCATGTTTCTGATCGTTAATGAGTTTTCTTCCAATCCTGATGCCCCGTTCTGCTTCATGCAGCCCAGCTTCTTGGATTATTTGTTCAGCATACAAATTCAACAAGTATGGTGAAAGATTGTAACCCTGATGCACACCTTTTCTGATTTTCAACCTTGCAATATACCCTTGTTCTGTTCGAACAATTGCCTCTTTGTCTATGTATAGCTTCCTCATTAGTGTTTTAAAATTCCTATTCTTTACAATGTTATCCACAATTTGTTGTGAATTACACCGTCTACTGCCTTTACATAGTCACTAAAACTCAGGCAGATACCTTTTTAGTATTCTCTGCTTTCAGCCAAGATGCATCTGATGTCAGCAATGATATGCCTTGTTCTCCATCCTTTTCTGAATCTGGTTTGGATTTCTGGAAATTCTCTGTTGATGTACTGTTGCAACCATTTTTGAATTATTTTCAGCATAATTTTACTTGCATGGACTATTAATATATTGTATGGTAAGTTCCATATTTGTTTGGATTTAAAGGACTTCTATGAGTCAGAATCTACTTAATGCCAATCATTTTAAGACTGTGATCTTGGACAAGCTGTTTAAACTCTCCATACTTCTGCTTATTCATTCTACTTCTACTTATTCATTTCTAATGTGGAGAAAATGATGATACTCACCTCATAAGTTTCTTGTGAGGACCAAGTGAATGTATAAGTTCTTTGATAATCAGAGGTAAAGATGTTTAACTGAAAAGCCTTCTTCTCACGAAGGTACTACTATTCTTACCATAGCCATTTGAATAACAGGTTTACTTAGCCAACTACGATGTTAGAGATAAACTGTTAAATTATTGCAGGACAACTTCATATATTTAATTTTTTGTGTGTCATGTTTATGGTCTGTGATGATGTTTAAGTGGTTTTATAAAATTATACTTTTTAAATTAAACTAGATCATATATACTTACAAGTATATCATATATACTTTCAAGAGAAAGGTCTTATATCCCAGAAGCCTTTGTGTCCCTCCACCAGTCATGCCTCATCAAAACAATTCACTTTTCTAACTTCTGCCACCAAGTATGCTTACATATATTATATGCATAGAATTACATAGGTTGTATTCTTTTTGGCTTGCCATTTTTTTCCCTCAGAAGTATATTCATGAAACTCACCAGTTACATAGCATACAAACATATTTATTGTAATTTCTGTATATTACCTATTTCTACATTTACAGTAGATTGATGTTTAGGTTGTTTAGAATTTGGGGCTACTACGAATAATGCATTTATGAACGTTCTTATAGATTTTTTTGGCACATATATGTATACATCGGTTGCTTATGTATGAAGGAGAGGAATTTCTAAGTTCAAGAGTAAGACCGGTTCACTTTTTTCCTTGCTGTTCTATAGGAATATGTATATGCAAACATCTGTGTATGAATATGTGCATATGTTCTGAACAAGAGTTATTTGTTAAAAATATATATTACAGCCCTGTGGCTGTCTTTTTAAATAAATGAGTAATAACTTTGGATGAGTAAGCATTCTTAATTCTAATAAATCCAATTTCCCTTTACAGTTATTGTTATTTATGCCATGCTTAAGAAGTCTTTGTTTAACCCAGTATTATAGAGTTATTCTTCCATGTTTTAAAGGCTTATTATTTTTCCTGGAAACATGAATTTTAAGACTTACTGTTTGTCTTTTTAATGACCTCCTGCTTTCTTCATGGATATCTTTGATGTCATTCCACAAACTCATTTGGTCTTCAGTTATTAGTGTTGAGTGTATCAAATCTGTTCTTGAGATTGTCTCTAAACTGAAGTGGGATATACACAAGGTTATACTTTGTCTCTCATGGACATTTTCTAATTCAGTTTCAATTTCAATTTGCTTACGAGCGGTTCATGGTCTATGGCCACAGTCAGCACCTGGTCTTGAGATGACTGCTGATATGGAGTTTTTCCATTGTCTCTTTTATTTTTTTTTATTATGACTGAGTGAAAATGTACATTCCCATATAAATTTGCATGCTCGCCTATATGCATCTCCCAGTGCTCTCCCTGTCCAGCGACAGCACACTGTTCCTCTCTGCTCCATACATGTCTTGTACTCCCAACAGTCTCCTTTCCCTTTCTCTCCACTCACTCCCTTTCCTCCAGCTAGAGGTCAGCAGGATGATATCCTATAGATGGATAGAACCATAAACTGCATCCAATATATAGTCACTCTGCATCACCAAGTCCAATCCCTTGTGGTCTAAAGAGTGGACCTTCGTTACAATCTACAGGCAAGGGCAGCATCAGGGCCAGAGGCCATGCTCCCAGGGAAACCCCAAAGCCGCTGGACCATCAGTTGCGGTCTTTTAGTGGAGATCTCAGGGTGCACCCCCTTTTATTCTTGTGTTGCCAGTGAGACTCAACTTTGTGAGCTCCATCATGGCTATCACTGGTGGTGGCCAGGCACCATCCGGTTTTTCCAGTCCAAAGTCGATGTAGGCACCTACTCATGTGGGTCTCTCTGTCTTCTGGGTGGTCATTTTGGTCCTTGGTGAGCATCTGTTCTTGCTGAGTTGGGCCCATTTGCTGTGCCTTTGGATAGCAGCTTGGCAGCTTTTAAGACCAAAGATGCCACTCACCAACGTGGGGTGCAGAGAGCCCTCTTACCAAAATGCTAGTTGTACCATTTGGCCTCAATTTTGCCCAAGAGCATGGTCCCTTGCCCCTCTTCCCAGCTACTCTGTCCTTGCATTATTGGGTTAAGGTGCGAGGAGTACTCAAGTTATGTTGAAGTCCACTTAATATTGTTCTTGTTTCTAATGTGTACTGTCACCGATTTCACCCAACCAAATTTCTACCATCTATCTAATCTAAACCCTCCCCCCCACCCTCCCTCCCTTGCAGCTGTCTAAGAGTCTTTTCTCCTATGTATAAGTCTGGTTTTGAGTTCTTATCATAAGGGTCTCACATGATATTTGTCCTTTTGTCTCTGACTACTTTCACTCAATATAATGTCTTCCTGTTGAAACCAGGATATGAGATGTTTCCTAGAATCATCATTGTTCTTTATCATTGCATAGTGCTACATTGAGTATATATACCATAATTTACCTATCCATTCCTCTGTTGTTGGGCATCTGGGTTGATTCCATCTTTTTGCTATTGTGGACTGTGCTGTGATAAACATTCTCGTGCATGTATCTGTTAGTGTGAATGGCTTGATTCTGTAGGATATATTCCAAGTTGTGGAATTACTGGGTCAAATGGTATATCTATATCCATTTTTTTTAAGGAAGCACCAGATTGCTTTCCAAAGAGGTTGGACCATTTTGCAGTCCCACCAACAGTGTAGGAGAGTTCCATTTTCTCCACAGCCTCTTCAGCATTTGTTGTTTTGTGTTTTTTGGACCATGGCCAATCTTGTTTGGGTGAGATGGTATCTCATTGTCGTTTCGATTTGAACTTCTTCAATAACTAAGGATCGCAAACATGTCCACATGTGTTTTTTGGCTGCCTGGATCTCCTCTTTAAAGAAATGTCTGCCCATCTCCTTTGCCCATCACTTCATTGGATGATTTATCTTCTTCTTATTGATATTTCGTAGTACCTTATAGATTATGGAGATCAGGCATAGGTCTGACATAGAGTTACCAAATATTTTTTCCCATTCTGTAGGTGGCCTTTTAACTCTTGTGATAAAGTTTTTGGATGAACAAAAGTGTTTGATTCTTAATAGTTCCCATTTATCTATGTTCTCTTCTGTTGATTGTGGTTTGTTTTACAGATTTTGAAGTCTGTCTACGTTGTGTGTTAAAACTTCCATTGTTGTTCCTCCTTTTTCTTGGATGAACTTTATCATTTTAGAATTGATATTTAGGTCTTTTATCCAATTTGAGTTGGTTTTTGTATAAGGTGTAAGATATGGATCTTGTTCCAATTTATTGCAGATGGATATCCAATTTTGCCAGCGCCATTTGTTGAAGAGATTTTTTTACTCCAGTTTAATGTCCTAGGGCCTTTGTTGAATATCAACTGTTCATAGGCAGATGGCATCATCTCTGGGGTCTCAATTCTGTCTCACTAATCAATCTGTCTATTCTTGTACCAGTACCAGGCTGTTTTGACCACTGTGGCAGTGTAATAGGTTCTGAAGTTGGGTAATGAGAGGCCTCCTGGTGTGTACTTCTTCTTCAGTAGTACTTTACTTATCCAGGGTTTCTTCCCTTTGCAAACAAAATTGGTGATTTGTTTCTCCATCTCATTAAAAAATGATTCTGGAACTTGTATCGGGATTGCATTATGTAAGTAGATTTTGGGTAAAATAGACATTTTCACAATGTTAAGTCTTCCTATCCATGAGCGTGGTAGGTTTCTCCATTTATCTAAGTCTCTTTTAGTTTCTTGTAGTAAGGGCTTGTAGTTCTCTTTGTAAAGGTCTGTTATTTCTCTGGTTAGATTAAATCCGAGGTACTTTATCTTCTTAGGGGCTATAGTGAATGGTATTGATTTGATGATTTCTTCATCAACAGTCTCACTGTTTGTATAAAAGGAGTCCTACTGATTTACTTATGTTTATCTTGTATCCTGAGACTTTGCTGAACTCTTCTATCAGTTTGTGTAGTTTACTTATAGATTCTTTAGGATTCTCTGCATGTACAATCATCAGCGAACAGAGAGATTTTGACTTCTTTGCTGATGCAGGTGCCCTTTATTTCTTGGTCTTGTCTAATTGCTCTGGCTAGAAATTCTAGTACAGTGTTGAATAGGAGAGGTGAGAGTGGGCATCCTTGCCTAGTTCCTGTTCTCAAGGGAAACTCAGTCTCTCTCCATTCAAGATGACATAGGCAGTTGGCTTTGTATAAATGGCCCTTATTGCATTGAGAAATTTTCTGTCTATGCCTATTTTGCTAAGAGTTTTTAACATGAATGGGTGTTGGACTTTATCAAATGCCTTTTCTGCATAATGGACAAAATCAGGTGATTCTTGTCTTTTGTGATATTTATGTGGTTAATCACATTAACTGTTTTCTGATGTTGAACCAGCCTTGCATTTGTGGTATGAATCCAACTTGGCCATGATGGATTATTTTTTTAATATGTTGTTGTATTCTATGGGCAAGAATTTTATTGACGATTTTTGCATTTAGATTCATGAGTGATATCAGTCTGTAGTTCTCCTTTTTGGTTGGGTCTTTCCCTGGCTTTGGTATCAGGGTTATGCTGGTGGCTTCATAGAATGAGTTTGAGAGTGCTCCATCCCTTTCTATACTGTGAAATAGTCTCAGTAGTACTGGAGATAACTCTTCTCTAAAAGCTCAGTAGAATTCTGCAGTGAAGCCATCTGGACCCAGGTTTTTTTTGGTTGACAGTTTTTTGATGACTTTTTCAATCTCTTCCTTTGTCATGGGTTTATTAAGTTGTTCTGCTTCACGTTGTGATAATTTGGGTAGGTGATATGAATCAAGGAATTTCTTCATTTCCTCTAGATTTTCAAATTTGTTAGAGTACAGTCTTTCATAGTATTCTGTTATGATATTTTTGATTTCTGTTGGATCTGTTGTGACAACTCCCCTCTCATTTCTAATTTGGGTTATTTGTTTCCTTTCCTGCTTTTCTTTAGTAAGTTTAGCCAGTGGTTTGTCAATTTTGTTGATCTTTTCAAAAAACCAGCTTTTGGTCTTTTCAATTTTTTCAACTGTTTTTCTATTCTCTAATTCATTTAGTTCTTCTCTAATCTTTATGATCTGTTTTCTTCTGTTGCCTGAGGGGTTCCTCTGTTGTTCTCTCTCTACTTTTTCTAGCTGTAGGGTTAGTTTCTTGATTTGGTTTCTTTCATCCTTCCAGATGTGTGCATTTATGGAGATAAACAGACCTCTGAGCACTGCTTTGGCTGTATCCCATAGGTTCTGGTAGGAAGTCTTTTCATTCTCATTGGAATCCATGAATTTCTTTATTTCGTCCTTGATTTCTTCTATAGCTCATGGTTTTTTGAGGAAGATGTTGTTCAGTTTCCAAGAGGTGTACTTTCTATCTATGTTTTTTCTGCTATTGATTTTGACTTTTATGGCTTTATGATCTGAGAAGTTGCTTTGCATTAATTCAATGGTATGGGTTTCGTTGAGAGTTGCTTTACATCCTAACACATGGTCAATTCTGGAGAACGTTCCATGCACTCGAGAAGAAGATGTAGTTGTCTGCTGATGGGTAGAAAGTTCTGTATATATTGATGAAGTTTAGTTGGTTAATTATGGCAATGAGGTCTTCTGTATCTTTACTGAGCTTTTTCTAGATGATCTGTCCAGAATTGAGAGTGGAGTATTGAAGTCTCTCACTATTATTGTGGAGTGATCCAACTCTTTTTTGAGTGTAGTCTGTGTTTGTTCGATGTATTTAGGTGCTCTCATATTAGGTGCGTAAATATTTAATCTAGTTAAGTCTTGCTTGCGTATTGAACCTTTAAGCAATAGTGTCCATCTTTGTCCACGGTGGTGGATTTTACATTAAAATTGATTTTGTCTGAGATTAGAAGTGCCACATCTGCTCTTCTTTGTTCATTGTTAGCTTGATATATATTCTTCCATTCTTTAATTTTCAGTTTGTTCCTATCTTTAACTCTCCAGTGAGTCTCTTTTAGACAACATATGAATGAGTCATGTCTTTTGATCCAAGATGTCACTCGATGTCTCTTTACTGGAGCATTCAGTCTATTCACATTCAGTGTAATTATTGATGGGTATGTGTTCACTGCTGCCATTGTGATATGTTTATTTTTGTGTTGATGTTTTCTCTATTGTTCTTATTAGTCTGTTCTGGAACATTGTTTTTTGTGAGTTGATTTTTCTCCTTTATCAGAGCTGGTTCTGTAATTGTTGAGACTCCTGTGTTACATTTCTTGATATGGTATGTTAGTTACTTCTTTGATGTGCTTCATGGCTGCCCCTATAATCCCTAAACTATATATAAACCCAATTTTAATTACTACCAGTCTTGTCATCTTCCTCTCCATCTGGAAGGACTATAACTACTGTAGTACGTCCCTCTTTTTAATATGATGACACCATAGTTTTTATGATAATCCCTGGATTGCTTCTTTCAGTATTAAAGCTGTGATTGAATTTGTAGCCTTCCCTAACTGAGTAGAATTCTGGATGATGTGTCATTCTAAAATATAAAGTTAGTGGTTTTGTTCTTCTAAGCCAAAGCCAAGAACTTCTTTCAGTATTTCTTGTAGTTTTGATTTGGTTTTTACAAAGTCTCTGAGTTTCTGTTTATCTGGGAATGTCTTAATTTCATTTTCATATTTGAAAGATAGTTTTGTAGGATATATAATTCTTGGTTGGAAGTTCTTCTCCTTCAAAGCTTTGAATGTGTCATGCCACTGTCTCCATGCCAGCACAGTTTCTGCTGAGAAATCTGACAAAACCTACAGGGTTTCCCTCTGAATGTTAGCTTTGCTTTGAGTCTTGCTGCTTTTAAGAGTTGCTGCTTATGTTTCATTTGTTAAGCTTGATTATAATATGTCTTGGAGTCTTTCTTTTGAGATATATATTGGGTGGTATACGATATGTATCTGGGATATCTATATTCTCTTCCTTCATGATTTCTGGGAAGTTTCTGTCAGCAGCTCAGCAACAATACTCTCTGTGTTCTCAGGTGTCTCACCCTGTTCAGGGACTCCAATTAATCAAAGGTTATTCCTCTTAATAGAGTCCCACATACTTCTTAATGCTCCTTCATTTTTCTTGTTTCTTTTTTCTGATTTGTCCTCATAGACACTGACGTCAGTAGCTCTGTCTTCCAAGTCAGAAATTCTTTTTTCCCTTTGTTCAATTCTGTTTTCTTGGATTTGAATGGAAGTTTATATGTCTTTCATTTTGTTCTTTCCATTGTCTCTTTATTTCAGTCACATCATATGAATGTATTTTCAATAGCAATACATGCATGCGAAAGCTGGACATTGAATAAAGAAGACAGAAGAATTGATGCCTTTGAAGTGTGATATTGGAGAAGAATGTAAAATGTACCATGAACTGACAAAGGAAGTGCTCCTTGGAAGCAAAGACGGCGAGACTGTATCTTACAGACTTTGGCTATGTTGCCGGGACTAGGCCCTTGAGAAGGACATTATGCTTGGAAAAGTAGAGGGTCAGCGAAAAAGAGGACGACCTTCAAGGAGATAAACTGACATAGTGCCTGCAACAATGGGCTTAAATATAAAAACAATTGTGGGCATGGCACAGGACCAGGTAGTGATTCATTAAGTTGTGCATAGGTTGCTATAAGTCTGAACCAATGTGACGGCACGTAACAACAACAGTAACAGTAATTCCTCTGGCATTTACTATTTTCTGCAGAGTATTGTTGCTGTGAGTTGGAAATAATTGGACTGCAAAAGGTTTAATTTTCTTTTGTTGTTTATAAAGTACTGTAGAGGTTATTTATGGATATGTAGATATACATATGGATACATATATATGGGTATTTATGGATATATGGTTACTTATGGATATACAATTAACTCAGCACCAGTTTTTGAAAATATCATTTTTTCTCATTGCTTCACTGCCGTGGCACCATTGCCTTAAGTCAAGTGTGTTTTAGACTTTCTATTCTAACTCACTGGTCTCATGTCTATCCTTGTGCTAATATCACACTGCTCGTTGTCTTAACTGTAGTTGTAGTAAAGCGCCATGGAGCTGGTTCCAACTCACAGCATCCCTAAATTCAACAGAATGGAAACCATCCAGCCCTGAGCCATCCCCACACTCTTTTCTACACATGAGCGCATTGTTACAGCTGCTGTGTATGCCATCTCTTTGAAGGTCTTCTTTTTTTGATGACCCTTTAATTTACCAAGTAGGGGTCCTTCTCCAGGACCTGGGCCCTTGGTAACATGTACAAATTATGTGAGATAAAATCTATCAATTCTTCAGTCTGCATTATTCATTGACAAGCTTTCAGGTGGATATGAGGCATTTGAAAACTGCATGACTTGGGTCAGGCACACCTTAATTCTTAAAGTGACATCTTTGCTTTTTAGTATCTTAAAGGGGTCTTTCGCAGAAGATTTACCCAACTTAGTGCATCCTTTGATTTCTTGACTGCTGCTAGCATAGGCTTTGATTGTGGATCCAAGTGAAATGAAATCTCATACAACTTCTATATTTACTCCATTTATCATAACATTTAAATAACTGCTTCTGGCTATGCACAGGCTGCACAAGAGCACAATCAAGTGTTCTAGAATTTCATAATTTGTTTTGATTCTCACAGTCAGTATAAAACACAAGTAAAAATCTTTCTGGTATTTTCTGCTTTCAGCCAAGATACAGCTAACATCAGCAATGATATCACTTGTTTGATATTTTCTTCTGAATCTGACTAGAGTTTCTGGAAGTTCCCTATCAATGTACTGCTGTGACTACTCTTGAATGATCTTTAGCAAAATTTTCCTTGTGTCTGATGTTACGATATTGTTTGATAATTTCTGCCTTCTGTTGATCTCTCTCTCTCTCTCTCTCGTTTTTCTAGAATGGCCACAGATATGTATCTTTTCCAATCAGTAGGCCAAGTACCTGTCTTACAAATTTTTTGACTTAGATTAGTGAACACTTCCAGCACTGCATTTATTTTTTGAAACATCTCAATTGCTATTCTGTCAATTCCTGAAGTCTTGCTTTTCACCAGTACCTTCAATGCAGCTTTGACTTCTGTCTGTATTATTGGTTCTTGATTATATGCTACCATCTAAAATGGTTGAATGTTGCCCAGTTCTCTTAGCTAAACTCACTCTGTGTATATTCTCTCCACCTTTTTTTATACTTCCTGTGTTAATAGAATTTTCTTCTTAGAACCTCTAATACTGAAACTCAAGACTTGAAATTTTCCTTCAGTTCTTTCAGCTTAAGAAATGCAGAGCATGCTTTTCTCTTTAGGTTTTCTAACCTCGGATGTTTATAGTGTTGACATATGCTGGAATCAACTTGATGGCATTTTTCTTTTCATATTTAATAATACTTTGTTTTCTTGAGCCACTCTGAAATATTCTGTTCAGCTCTTTTACTTCATTTCTTCCTATACTTTCACTATTCTACATTCCAGAGCACTTTTTCAGAGTCTCTTCTGATTGTCTATTTTCATCTTTTCTTTCTTTCTTGTCTTTTTAATGACCTTTTGCTTTCTTCATATGTGATTTCCTTAATGCCATTATACAACTTGTGTTCAATGCATCAGTTCTATTCTTGAGACGGTCACTAAATTCAGATGGGATATGCTCGAGGACGTACTTTGACTCTCATGAACTTGTTCTAATTTTCTTCGGTTTCAGCTTGAACTTACACATGAGCAGTTGATGATCTGCTCCACAGTGGTACCTTGGTCTTGTTCTGACCAATGATATTGAGCTTTTCCATTGTCTCTTTCCACATGTACAGTCGATTTGATTCCTATGTACTCTATCTGGTGAGGTCTATGTATACAGTAGACTTTTATGTTGGTAAAAAAAGGTATTTGCAGTGAAGAAATCATTGGTCTTTCAAAGTTCTACCATGCAATCTGGGGCATCATTTCTATTACCAAGATCATATTTTCCAACTATTATTTCTTCTTCTTTGTTTCCAACTTCCGCATTTCAATCACCAGTAATTATCAGTGCATCATGATTGCAGAGTTGACTAGTTTCAGACTGTGGAAGTTGGCAAAAATATCCAATTTCTTTATCTTTGGCCTTAGTTGTTGGTACATAAATTTGATTAATAGTCATCTTAACTGGTCTTCCTTGTAGGTGTATGGATATTATCTTGCTATTGACTGTGTTGTATTTCAGGATAGATACTGAAATGTTCTTTTCAACAATGATTGCGACACCATTCCTCTTCAATTTGTCATTCTTGGTATAGTATACCACATGATTATCTGATGCAAAATGACCAATACCAGCCCATTTCAATTCACTATTGCATAGGATTTTGGTGTTTATGCATTGTCTTTCATTTCTGATGATTCCTAAATTTTCCTAGATTCATATTTCATATATCCCACCTTCTGATTATTAATGGATGTTAACGGCTGTTTCTTCTTATTTTGAGTTGTGCTGTATCAGAAAATAAGAGTCCCAAAAGCTTGACTCCATCTAGGTCATTAAAGTTGACTCTACTTTGAGGAGGCAGCTCTTCAACAGAATATGTTGTTCTTATAAGTCTCTGCCTATTCACTACTTTGTCTGTACCCCAGAAGCTTTGGTGTATATATCAAATAATAAATATAAAATAATAATTATTCAATTCATATATTTGCTAATTTTCTTTTTTCCTATGGATTATTTTATAAGGGAATTAGTGAATTTCTGAACATTTGAGAATTCTCTGATTTTACATACTCTGTATAACTTATATTCTTCACAATGTTTGACAATTTTTTGTTGCCCAGTGTTTCATATGGGGGAAAAAATGTGTTCCGGAGTTAATTAAATATTATTCTCCATAGGTGAACTAGCAGCCCTAGTGGCACAGTGGTTAAGAGCTATGGCTGTTAACCAAAAATTCAGCAGTTCAAATTCACCAGCTGCTGCATGTAAATCACATGGGGTAAGTTTTACCCTGAAGCATACCGTTGTTGTGAATTGGAATCCAAGTAAGAGGTTTGCTTTGGTTTTTATAGATTAATTAAGGAACTCTGGTATTGTCGTGGCTAAGCACTTGGCTAATTGAAAAGTCAAAAGATTGAAAGCATCTGCTGCTTTGTAGACAAAAGAAGTAGCAGTCTGTTTTCATAAAGATTACAGACCTAGAAACCATATAAGGCAGTTCTACTCTACCTTAAAACCAAAAGAGCCAAACCTTTTACTAGCAAGTCAGTTTCAACTCACAGAGCCCCTATAGGACAGAGTAAAACTGCCTCATAGAGTTTCCAAGGAGCACCTGGCAGATTCGAACTACTGACCTTTTGGTTAACAGCTATAGCTCTTAACCACTATGCCATTAGGGTTTCTCTCTCCCCCAGAGGGTCACTATGAGTCAGAATCTACTCAACAGTAATGAGGCTTTTACATTGCTTAGGTCAACTTTTTTATTTAAAACTTCTCTTTACTTATTTATTTTTCTGTCCTATCACTGATCGTTGTCAATATCCAAAATTATCCAAATATTTTTGTGGATTTTTCTATTTTTTTCTTGGAATTATTAATATTTACTTAGTATTATTAATATTTACTGCATATATCTTGGGGAAGTGTAAAAGTTGGCAGTTTGAATCCACCAGGCAGTCATTGGAAACTCTGTTGGGGCAGTTCTGCCCTGTCCTATGCAGTCACTAAGTTGTAATAGACTTGACATTTGTTTTTGTGGCTATATATTTTAGGAAACACTGATGGCATAGTGGTTAAAAGCTATGGCTGCTAACTGAAAGGTCAGTAATTTGAACCCACCCAGCAGTCCTTGGGAATGCTGTGGGAGAGTTCTACTCTGTCCTTTAGAGTAGCTATGATTTGCAATTGTCCTGACTGCAATGGATTTGTTTTTGGTTTGGGTATCTATTTTAAATCTATGTATCTACCTACCTATCTACATTCTTAGAATTGTTATGTCTTTTTGGTGGGTTACTAGTTTACTTTCATGAAGTGTTTCTTTTTATCAATTCCTGCCTTAAAGTATACTTGGTTGATAACAGTAAGGTCATGCCAATTTAATTTTAGTTAATATTTTTGACATGTTTTTCATATTTTTATCTTATCAGATACTGTGTTGATATTATTTATCAATATTTTGTGTCTCCAGTTTAGAAAATTGTGTTTTGTAAGTAATAAAAATCCAGTGCCACTGAGTCAATGACTCAGTGACCTCAGTCAATGACAGTGACCCTATAGGGCAGAGTAGAACTCTCCATAGAATTTCCAAGGAGCTCCTGGTGGATTTGAACTGCCAACTTTTGGATTAACAGACATAGCACTTAGCCACCTGCCACCAGGGTTTTGAAGTAACCTATAGGTGGCTTTTTAACAAAAATCTAGTCTGATAATCTTTGTATTTTAATTGAAGTTTTCAGTTCATTTATACTTAATATAATTTTTCTTGTATTTGTGTTTAAATTGACCATATTATTTGTAATTCATTTGTCTCATTTGCTTTAGTTCATTGTTTTTCACTTTCCTTGATTTACTTTGTATAAATTATAAATAATTTTTTTCAAAGTGAACTGTCTGGTACAGGTTCCAAGAAGTACCTGGTAGATTTGAACTGACAATCTTTTGGTTAGTAGCTGTAGAAATGAACCACTGTGCCACCAGGGTTTCCTGGTTTTATATACATACACACACACACACACACACACACACACACACATACTATATATATGTATACTTTAATATAATATTTTAGTACAGCGTATACTTAAAAGTATATGAAGAAGTACAGTGTATACTTTCACGTGTTGCAGTCTACCATAGTCTAGTACTTGTGCCACTTTCCAGAAAATACAAGATCCCTAAATGACTTTTTATGTCATTTACCTCCTCCCACTTTTTTTTCTATTTTTAAATATATGCAAGCTATATATTTTTAAAATTAAGACAGCATTGTTATTATTTTATGCAATGAAAATTCATTTATGCTTACTCACTTTAACTTTTTCCCCCCATTGGTCTTTATTTCTGCCTGCATTTAAAACTGCTTCTGGCTAAGAATATTTTACACCTGCCTGAGAAAACTTTGTTTTCATATGAGTCAGCTGCTGCTGAGTTTCCCCAGATTTCGTTTTTCTCTGGTGTCGAGTTCTAGGTTGGCTGGTATTTTCCTCCCTCACCTCCCCTCAGCATTTTAAAGTTGCCAATTCTACTTTTTGTTGTTGTTTCAGTTTTTATTTTCCTATTTTCCTTAACTTCTTGTGAAAAAACTGCCTGTTACATGCAGCCTAACGATTAAGTTCACGAACTCATCTGAAAAAAGTGCTACATACCTCATTGCTGACTGTGCTATGGTCACCTTATAATTACTGTCTTCGGGAAGCTATGCACTGACACCAGCTCCTACTCTCCCCTTCAATGCAATTTTGGAACTCCTCTTTCTTGAATGGCCATCAAAGCTGTTGTTGTATTACCCCTGATATCCTGAATGTCATCAAAATGACTTCTTTTCAATATTTCCTTTATCTTTGGGTAAAGAAAATTGTCACTGAGGGCCAGATCAGGTGAGTAGAGAGGGTATTCTAAAAACAGTTATTTGTTTATTGGCTAAAAGCTCCCTCACAGACAACTATACAATTAAGTTTGTGAACTTACCACCGTGCTACCGTGCGCAGTGGCCATTCCAGAAAGGGTTCCAAAATCTGCTTTGAAGGGTGGATTAGGCGCTGGGGTAGGTACATAGACTCTCAAAGGGAGTACTTTGAAGGTGACTGACTGCAGTGATGCTCAGCAACGAAGTATGTAGCAACTAGAACAACTAAATTCACAGATTAAATTGTTGGGCCTGTATTATTGGTTCTGTTTTTATCTGGCTGCTTTTAACATATTCTACTTGTCCTTAGTACTCAGTACTTTAAAAGTTATGTGTCTCACTGTGGATTTTCTTTGCATCTTTTCTATGAAGGACTCCGTGAATCTGTAACTTGTGATATATTTTGTAATTTTGGCATATGTTTCTTTAAACAGTGATTCTTCACTATTGTGTCTGTAGTCTTTCTTGGTGTTCTACATGTCTCATATAATACATATATTTCTAATGTTTCATCCTTTTTCTCTCTGGATGTATTTCACTTGCATTTATTTTCCACGTCACTACTGCTCACTTCTGTTATGTCTAAAATGCTATAAATTCTAATAAATTATTAATTTTAGTTACTGTATTTTATAACTCTAAAATTTAATTTGAATCATTTTAGATTACAGTTTTTTTGGTGACTTTTTCTGTCTTCTCATTTTTGTTTTTTGTCTTCTTATTTATTTTCTTTAGTAGAAGAGTCACAATTATCTTAGAACCACCAGTGTCTAACTCCAACATTACGCTTGCTAGCAGTGTGATTGCTTCTGTCTGTGTCTTTCGCCTTTGACTTTGGTTTTTTTGGCTCTGTTTTCTCACATCTCTGGTAATTTTAGATTGAAAGTCAGATGTTCTGTCTCTAGATTATGTTATTTTCTTCCAGAGAAGATTTGCTTTACTTTTGGCAGGAAGTCAGAGGAGTGGAAGATCGTTTTGATCCAATCAAGGACTAGGAGGATTCCAGGTTGTCTGAATCTGTGTGTGCTCGTCTATGGTTTGCTCTGATTCCTACCTCTATGTCCTTATTGGTCACCACTTAAAATTTTCCGAAGCCTGCTCTTGGTAGGCAGTGTTTTTTAATTTTTGACTCCAGTGTGATGCTATTTCAGAACTCTCCAATTTCTTTTTCAGTCTCATAGTTACGGATTTCTGCTTGGCATTGGTGACTCTCACCTTACACAGCTTAGTATTTTTAAATGTTAAAAGGGAAAAAATGATGCAGAATGTTGAAATATTACGCTCCCTTTCTGTGTTTCCCTTTTCTCCAGAATCTTGGCCCTCCATGCTTTGACCAGCTTGGTAGTTTCACAATTCCTTTTTGCCTCTGTAGCTTTGTGAGTCGCCCAGAATCTCAGGGCTGCCACTTTCAGCTTGGTTTCTTCAGCCTCATAGTACTCACTAACAGGCACATAGAAAATATTTTCATAAGTGGTAGCAAAGAACAGGCTCACCTTAGGGCGATTTTTTTCTTCCTTTCTAGAATACTGCCTTGTAAATCTGAATGTCTTGGTTAATCTCTGATGCCCTCAAATTTTTGTTCTTAATATTACCCTTTTTTTTTCTTAAAAAAAAAAAAAAAAGCTTTACAGGCAGAAGATTTAGTCTGAAAGGATGCTGTTTCACAGTTGGAAGCAGAATTTCTCAGACTGACCATTTTTGAGTGCCATTTTTCAGTGATACATCTTCCTTATTGACCTCATTTTTCATGATCTTAAATACCATTTTTGGCTCAGTGTGCTTTTATATTTTTTTATTTTCATAGTTCTTACCAATTTGCAACAATTGATCACTTCCTTACATTATTTGGTTCTAATTAGCAGCACTGGGACAGCTTATCTAAGACTGTGGCATACGTGATTGTGAAGACTTTTGAAACAACAGTCCCAAACCAACCAAACCCACTGTCATTGAGTTGTATCTGACTCATAGCAACCCTAGAGGCCAGGCTGGAACTGTCCCATAGAGTTTCCAAGGAGAGCCTGGCGGTTTGAAGTGCTGAACTTTTGGTTAGCAGATGTAGTACTTAACCCACTA
The DNA here is from genome assembly GCA_028571685.1 of Heterohyrax brucei. Classification (NCBI taxonomy): domain Eukaryota; kingdom Metazoa; phylum Chordata; class Mammalia; order Hyracoidea; family Procaviidae; genus Heterohyrax; species Heterohyrax brucei. The sequence goes on from CM053144.1 coordinate 164,174,920, forward strand.
TGCCACCAGGGTAGGAAAAGAATTTCTTTGACTTCCTAAAACATGGGATTTTATGAGGCCTTTTTGGTTTTCAAAGCTCTTAATGTATTTTCCCACAGAAATTTGTGCTAAAATGAGGGCTCCGGTATCATTCAACATAATACTCTCCTGTCTCTCCGCCAAGTGATGCAGAGAACAAGCTCTTTGGTTAAGAGAAATGGTTAAGAGATACACCATGGGTTGTGGGCAAAAGAGTATGGGCATTTTGGTCACACTAGCTTGGGTTCACAACCTGGTCCTGCTTCCAAAGAGTTGTGTGACATTGGAAAAAACATTTAACTGCTCAAACTTCTATTTTCACATTCATTAGGGTGATCACCCCTCATAAGACTTTTGTGAGAGCTGAAAGAGACATCTTATAAAAAGAAATGGGCATAACATATTGTTTTTAGTCAGCTAGTGCTGCTCTAACAGAAATACCTCACAGTGGATGGCTTTAACAAAGGAAAGTTTATTCTTACATAGTCTGGCAGGCTAGAAGTCCAAATTCAGGATTTCCACATCAGGCGAGGCTGTCCTCCTTGTCAGCTCTGGAGGAAAGTCCTTGTGTTGCATCAGTCTTTATTCAGGTTGCATCTGTGTGCAGGAACCTCAGGTTTGAAGGACACGATGCTCTTCTCCTGGTGCTGCTTTCTTGATGGTATGAAGTTCCCAGTTTGCTGGTTGCTGCCCTTTCCTTTTACCTCTTGTAGGATAAAAGGTTAAGAGTGATGCAAGCCATACTGCAGGGAAACTCCCTTTACAATGTGGAGCAGAGAGATGATCTTATGAAGGGATTTACAGTCCCACTCTAAGGCTCTAACATACGGCATAGGAAATTCACCAAATGTAGGACAATCGTGCCAAGCCAAGCCAAGCGCCGTCGAGTTGGAGCCGACTCATGGTGACCCTAGGGGCCAGGGTAATATTGGAAATCATGGCCCATCTACATGGCTATACATTTTGGTGACACAGTTCAATCCATGACACATATATCAGGTGCTGGATCCTGTTAATTCCCTCTCATCTCTCTTCCATCCCATAAATGCAAGTATGATAGTAAACAGTGAACTATTAAAGATGCCTATGTCACTACAGGCTGTTTGAAACTTGTTGGCTAACTGAGTTGGTTTGAACTATATAATGATGAAGCCAAGGTCATCAGTAAAGTATCTATATGAAGTTAGTGTTTCTCTTTCTGTCTCTCTCTTTCAGTGTCTACATCATGATTATCAGGCAATCGAATGAAAATGTATGCAGGGACCACTGAACATTTCACCTCCACTACAAGGAAAAACAACATAAAAATGGCTGGAAGGTGGGTCAGTAACATCACTTTCACATATAAGATGTGTATAGAACATAATAACAAGATGAAAACTTTCTTCAAGCCTGATTTAGTTCGATAGCCTTAAGGTAGAAGACAAAGAGTCTATAGCACCTTTGAAAAAGGAAGAGAGGTGACCTTGTTGTTCCAACCCACTTTGAATGTGCAGTATTTTTAAAGCTTATTCTTAGAGCTAAAGGGGCTGAGCAGCTCTTGCTGAGCAGTTAATGGTTCTGTATTTGCTTCCCAAATCTGTATGCCTCTGGAACATGACTCATTGCTTTCGGGTACAATCATTTGAACTACATAAAACCAATTTAATTCTAAATATAATTTTGACTCTTTGGGAAATAATATATAGCGTGCATCACTTGAATTATGAAGTAGATGAAAATAGAATTAGGTTATCATCTATACATCAAACAGGGAGATTTCTCAGCTGCGTTTTGAATTGAGGCATACAGCGATTTTACAAGTAAAGTTAGTTTAAATATGGCACACAGACACACAATCCTCTCTAAGGTTTCCAGGTAAGTGGAGAATGATGCCATTTTTATCCTAAGAGTTCACAATCATTCTTTCACTGTTTGATTTTAGTAAGTTTTCATATTTTATTTCTAAAGAGAAATATTTATTATTCTCTAGTGCCTTATCTGATTTAAATTTATTTCAAATTGACAGCATTCACATTGTTAAGATGACTGACTATTACTTGACAGATCATCAGATTTAGTTTTTCAAGATTTTCCTTTCCAGTTTACATTAATCATTTTTATGTACCTAGTGTATCATTTCTTTCTCCCAGTTCACATAAATATTGATGTCATCTTCAATTGGAAGTTTCAGGAAAGAAATTAGAATGAGAAAGCTGGCTCCAATAGCTATCAGTTGTAATACCCATTCTAGTGCTATCTATCTAAAATTAGCTTTTTCAGTACCTAAGATCCATTTATGCAAAGGGAAAATCAAATAAACTCTCATTTAAAAAAATCTGTATCATTTTTTCATTTCCATCAGTAAAAAATGATTTTCTATTACTACCTGTCAAATTATAGCATTTTTCTAATAGCTCACGAGTAATCTATTAGTTTGTAAGATAATCTTTCTATGAAATTGTTTAACTGTTTAATTTCTCCTTTCATTTTGGACTCAAAGTAAAGTTGTATAGCAGCTTTGTTCTATTTACAAGGTTCAGATTTAAAAAAAAATCTTTTAAATAAAGATATACTTGATAGGGCTGTTATAGGGGAATGAGACAGTAGAAAAACAGTCCCCTGCTAGCTGAGTATGCTGGAGCCCTGGAGTGCTGTAGCTAGAAAGGACAACACAGAAGCCTAAACAAGGTGAAAATCATGGAAAGTCAGTCACTTTTATCTAGCCAAAATTGTATGACTCTTCCTCTATGCTGCTTTCTATCTATCTTGCTAAAATACTCTAGAACTATACCATCCAATACAATACCCAACATGTGGCAATTTAAATTTACGTTAATTAAGCTGAATCAAAACTGAAAATTTGGTTCTTGAATCTCATTAGCTATATTTCAAAGGCTCAATAACTCAACATCCTCATATGATTAGTGGCTACCATGCTGAACAGTGCAGATGTGGAATACGTCAGTTATCACAGACATTCTCTTGTACTCCCTGGCTCTAGAATATCACCTAGTTTCTTCTCCTCAGCCTAGAAAGGAGAAATAGCAATTTAAAAAATATATAAAAAATACTACATCCAAAGCATTGTCTTCATTCACTTATTCCGGCTACCTGGAGTTTAGGCTTCTGACAGTTTTTGGACCGTTAATCAGGCCTCTAGTATTCATAATTTATTAATAATGCAGACATTCATGTTGTTTCTATTTCCTTAAATTCTTTCCTGAAAAGATCTTGCCTGTAGCCACTGACTTGTTTAATAAAAAATCATTAACAATCTTTGGATTGTCATGATGTTTCCAACCTGTTATATATCGTGTCTTATCAGCACGCCAGAATATTCACTTGCAATTATCGAATGCTTTTCAACTACTATCCTGTTGCAATTTTGTCTTCCCTTTTTCAAACTCGAGAAAAGGGATGCTTTTTAGCTCATTTGATGATAAGTCTCCAGTTGAACTTGAGATACATACTTGAATAAGTACTTGGAGGTAAAGACCTGATTCCTGAAGACAGTGATCTGTCCGTAGCCATCCGCGGGGGTAGCTCTTCTCTTTACCGCATCCTTGTACTACTGGACTTCAGTTTCCAAACCATTATTCCTCCTCAGCTTCTCGAAAACCACATATTTGAATCTCCAGTTGAATGACTATATCGTCTACTGCTGTTTCTTGTTTCAGTTACCTATAAAATTCCTATTCACTTTAACACTTTCTTTGAAGGTTTTAGTTCACTCCTATTCTCTTTAGCACCACACCTATTATAATTCCTTGTGATTTCAAAACCATATAAATGATCATTCAATTCCTAGCCTGTCAGTTCTTTGGCTACCTGACTGAAGACTATGCCATATTACTGTCTTTTATTATTATTAATAATATACCTTTATCATTAATACCTTAAATAGTCTATGTATGGATTGGGAGATGTCAGTAATCTCTTCAAGGAGCACAAATGTCAGGTTTAAGGGCATAAGCAGAATTAAGATCCTATAGCACTAAGGTGTAAAGCATGAAGTAAGGGAGAGAACATTCGAACTCTTTCTGAGTCCCAGATCTTCATTTTTTAATTTTATATGACTTTTACAATTTTAGTGATTATTTATTTCTACTGCACTTCAGATGAAGGTTTACAGAGCAAACTATTTTCTCATTAAACAATTAATACACATACTGTTTTGTGACGTTATTTGCTGACCCCACGACATGGTAACACTTTCCCTTTCTAGACCTTGGGTTCCCCATTACAGGCTCTCCTGTCCTCCTCCTGCCTTCCCCTCCCTGTCCCTGGACTGGCGCACGCATTTAGTTTAACTTTGTCTTGTTTTATGGGTCTGTCTAATCTTTGGCTCAAGGATGAACCTCAGTAGTGACTTTCTTACTGTGGCGAGCGGGCCCCACACCCCCCGAGCGGCCGCACCCAAAGTGGCGCCTTGGCTTGTAGCCACACCCAGACCCAGAGACCTTAGAGCAGTAAACATCTTGCCTGCGCATGCCTGGGACACGCCCTAGCCCGTACGCGGGTCAGTAGTGATTGGCTGATTCATTCCGTATATAAGTGGAACTACTGGAAATAAACTCTCTCTCTGCTTGAAGACCAGAGGACGTGGTGTCGGTCTGTTGCTGTCACTCCGCCACGGTCGGTATCAGGGGGATAGCGACATCTTACTGAACTCTAAGGGTGTCTGAGGGCCATGTAAATACAGTTGTATTCTTTTTTTTTGTAACTTAAGAATTTTGTTCAACATTTTTCTCCAGCTTAGTCTGGCACCCTGTATCGTGATCCCTGCCACAACAGTCAGTAGCGATAGCTGGACATTGTCTGGTTGTGCTGGACTCAGTCTGGTGTAGCCCATGGTTGTTGTGGTCCACCTGTCTGTGGACTTACCTTTCCACTGTGACATTTGTTTTCTTCATTCATCGTTGCTCCAGATGTAGCGGGACCGGTGAAGTGTCCTGACGTGGCTCCACGGACCAACATTTAAGACCCCAGATGCTACTCCCCAAAGAAGAACATAGAACACTGTCTTTGTAAATTCTGTTGTACCAGTTGAGTTAGATGTTCTCTGAGGCCATGGTCCCCAGAGCCCTCAGCCTACTACTTTGGTCCCTCAAAGAGTTTAAATATCTGTGGAGCTTTCATGACCTTCCTTTGTTCGAGTTGTGCTGGCTTCCACAGTAGTGTGTTGTCATGGATGGAACTGTGTTGCTTAAAAAGTCTGTAGCAGCAATTTGGCTGGGCCATAATTCCTGGTATTGTGTGATGTTCCTCCATCCTGCCTCCATGATGTTAAAGAGGGTGGATGAGTGGTAGTTGTGTTAGTAGAGCAAGATTCTTTGTCTAAATCTGTTTGGTGCCTTGAGGCGCTTTCTTGAGATATACAGGAGAGGAGCCAGCAGACACAGCTGGGGACCTTCTATCATCAATAAAAAAGCAGCCCTGGGAGCTGAGTACATCCTCTGGAAAAGGCTGGGGTCCCTTTGCCTCAGGAGCTTCCAATCCAGTGGAAGATTGATGACAAGCACCTTCCTCCAGTTCCAGCAGAGGAAGCCTTCCCTTGGAGCTGACACCCTGAATTTGGAGTTTTAGCTTGCTGGATTGTGACAAACAAAACTTCCCTTTTTAATGTCATGCACTTGGTGTGTCTGTGGAAGCAGCACTAGATGACTAAAACATGTGCACTGATTTGGCCTTCCTCAAAGTTACCACTTATCTGTTGTCTGTTTAGTATTTTTCCCTCCACCCTTCCCCTCCTGTGTAACCACAAAAATTGCTTTTCCTTGTGGGTAAACCTTTTCATGAGTTTTTATAGCAGTGATCTTATGCAATATTTACCCTTTTGTGATTGACTTACTGCAGTCAGCATAATGCCTGCCAGATTCATCCATGTTTCTTGTGAGATGTTTCCAATATTCATCATTGTTCTTTACTATATTGTACTCCATTGTGTGCAGGTATCATGGTTTATTTATTCATTCATCTGTTGACGGCCACCTAAGCTGTTTACATATTTTTGCTATTGTGAACAATGCTGCGGTGAATATTTGTGTATATTTGTGTAATTGCTCTTATTTCCCTTGGACATCTTCCTAGTAGTGGAATTGTGGATCCCAAGGAATTTCTATTTCTAGATTTTAAGGAAGTATCATTCTCCAAAATGGTTGTACTATTTTGTGTTTTTACCAGAATTGCGTAAGAATTCCAAGCTCCCTGTAGCTTTTCTTTCCTTCCTCCCTTTCTTTTTTTCTTCCTCCTTCCATCCCTTCCTCTGTCCCTCTGTCCCTCCCTCTTTCCATCAGTAATTTCAGGGGAGATGGTGCCTTAATTTGATTATATATATATTAGCTGCTTGAATACCTTCTTTGGTGAAGTGTCTGTTCATATCCTTTGCCCCTTTTATAATTGGATTATTTGCCTTTTGTTGTAGAGGTATTGGATTTTCCTGTAAATTATAGAGATTAGACCTTTGTTTGATTTGTCATAGACAAATTATTTTTTCCCCAGTCTGTATGTTCTCTTTTTACCTTTTTGGTGAGGTCTTTTGATAGCATGTTTAATTTTTAGAAGATCCCATTTACCTAGAGTATCTTCTGGTGTTTATGTATTGTTGGTTACGGCTGGTATCCTGTTAATGCTGAGTATTAGGGCTTCTAGAGTTCACCCTATTTTTTTCTTCTATAATCTTTATAGTTTTGGGTTTTATATTTAGATATTTAATTCATTTTGGGTCTTTATTTTTTAATTGTGAATAATGATAGTATCTGATTCACTGGGCTTCTCTAAGGAATAAATAATACAGTATATCTATAAGATGTAGTGGGTGAAGTGCTACCACTGCTAACCAAAAGGTCGGCAGTTCAAATCCACCAAGCGCTCCTTGGATACTATGGGGCAGTTCTGCTTTGGCCTCTATGGTCACCATGAGTTGGATCTGACTTGACAACAGTGATATTATGATGAGTTTATTATGTTATTATGATGATGCCAGTGCTCTTAATAAGTGGTATCAAAGTTGAATACTCCAGAGTACAGAGGCAGAAGGAACTAATACTGCTTCAATCAACTGATCAGATGCCAGGTTGACTCCAACTCACGGAAAACCCATGTGTATCAAAGAAGAACTGCACTCTGCATTGTTTTCAGTAGCTGATCTTTCCAGAAGCAGATTACCAGACTTTCTTCCCAGATGCCTCTGGGTGGACTGTAACAGCCGACCTTTGAGTTAGCAGCTGAGCTTGTTAATCATTTGTAACACTCAGGGATTCCTGGAAGCTAAAAAGAGTTTCACGGAATAGACGCTATTTCAGCTAACTTTAAAGGGCAGAGTTTACCATTAGAGAATGGAGGGAAAGATACTAGATGAATATGTATAGAAAATACTCTGTAAACAAACTGCAATTAGACTGGAATGGAGAATTATCTGAAGCCGGAAATTAAAAAAATATTTTCTTTGTGTAAACTTGAGAGCCCAAATGGTTGAGTAGTTTTATTTCCTTAAATAGTTTATAGTACAACTTTTGTTTTTTTATAAAAGACATTTCTCTTTGGTGGGGTTGTTGTAAGGTGCTGTCAAGTCAGTTCTGACTCACAGCGACCCTATGCACAATAGAATGAAATACTGCCTGGTCTTGTGCCATGTCCACAATTGTTTTTATTCTTAAACCCATTGTTGAGGCCACTCTGTCAATCCATCTTGTTGAGAATCTTCCTCTTTTTCGCTGATGCTCCACTCTACCAAGCATGATGTCCTTCTCCAAGAACAGATCCTTCCTGACAACATTTCCAAAGTATATAAGACAGTCTTTCCATCTTTGTTTCCAAGGAGCAAACACATTGGTTGTATTTCTTCCAGAATAGATCTGTTTGTTCTTCTGGAAGTCCTTCTCCAGCACCACATTTCAAAGGCATCAGTTCTTCTGTCTTCTTTGTTCATGATCCAGCTTTCACATGCATGTGATGCACTTGGGAATACCATGGCTTGGGTTGGGCACACTTTACTCTTCAAGGTAGCATCTTTACTTTTCAATACTTTAAAGAGATCCTTTGCTGAAGATATTCCCAATGCAATACATCTTTGATTTCTTGACTGCTGCTTCCACGGGCATTGATTGTGGACCCAAATAAAATGAAATCCTTGACAATCTCAGTCCTTTCTCCATTTATGACATTGTTGCTTAGTGGTCCAGTAGTGGGGATTTTTGTTTTCTTGATGTCGAGGTGCAATCCATACTGAAGTCCTTGGTCTTCATCAGTGTTTCAAATCTTCTTACTTTCAGCAAGTAAGGTGATGTCATCTGCATAATGCAGGTTGTTAATGAGCCGTCGTCCAATCCTGATGCCTTGGCCTTCTTTGTATAATTCAGCTTCTTGGGTTATTTGCTTGGCATGCAAATTAAAAAGGTATGATGAAAGGGTACAAATCTGATGTATACCTTTCCCGACTTTAAACTGTGAGAAAGTGCCCTCTTGCTCTGTTCACACGAATACCTCTCTAAGAGCATAATTAAGTATTCTGGAATTCCCATTTTATGCAATGTTAGCCATAATTTGCTATGATCCACACAGTTAAATGCCTTTGCATAGTCAACGAAACATGGGTAAACATCTTTCGGTATTCTCTGCTTTCAGCCAAGATAATACCTGACATCAGCAATAATATCCCCAGTTCCATATCCTCTTCTGAATCCAGCTTGAATTTCTGGTAGTTCCTTGTCAATATACTGTTGCAGTCACTTTTGAACGATCTTGAGCAAAACTTTATTTGCATGTGATATTAGTGATTTTGTTCTGTAATTTCTGCATTCAGTTGGATCATTTTTCTTTGGAATGGACACAAATATGTATCTTTTGCAGTCAGTTGGCCAGGTAGCTGTCCTCCAAATTTCTTGGCATTGATGGGTGAGCACTTCCAGCACTGCATCTCTTTGTTGAAATATCTCAATTGATAATTCCATTGATTTTGTTAGAGGCTGGTTTTATGCCAATGCCTTCAATGCACCTTCAACTTCTTCCTTTAGTACCATCAATTCTAGATCATATGCTATCTCTTCAAATGGTGAAACACTGACCAGTTCTTTAGTACAATTGGTTTCTGATCATATGCTACCTCTTCAAATAGCTGAATGTCAATTGATTCATCCTGGTATAATGACTGTGTGTATTCTTTCCATCTTCTATTGATGGCCCTTACTCTATATAGTATTTTCCCTGTAGAATCCTTCACTATTGCAACTTGAGACTCGAATTTTTAATTTAGTTCTTTTAGCATGAGAAATGCGGAACGTGTTTTTCTTTTTTGGTTTTCCATTTCCAGCTCTTGCACATGTCGTTTTAATACTTTATTATGTCTTCTCAAGCTGCCCTTTGAAATGTTCTGTTTAGGTCTTTTGCTTTGCCATTCCTTCCTTTTGCTTTAGCTGCTTGACATTTGAGAACAAGTTTCAGAGTCTCTTCTGACATACAATTTGGACTTCCTTTTCTTTTCTGTCCTGTTAATGACCTCTTGCTCTCTTCGTGAATGATGCCTTTAATGTCATTCCACAATTCATCTGGTCTTTGGTCATTTGGAAAAATACAGCATTGGTGATAGAAATAATGTCAGAGATCACGTGATAGAATTTTGCAAGACTAACGACTTCTTCATTGCAAATACCTTTTTTAACCAACACAAATGGCGACTGTACACATGGAATTCACCAGATGGAATACATAGGAACCAGATCGATTACATCTGTGGAAAAATATGATGGAAAAGCTCCATATTGGCAGTCACAATAAGACCAGGTACCGACTACAGCACGGATCATCAATTGCTCATATGCAATTCAAGTTGAAACTTAAGAAAATTAGAACAAGTCCACAACAGCCAACGTATGACCTTGAGTATATCTCTCCTGAGTTCAAAGACCCTCTCAAACAGGTATGATGTATTGACAATTTCTGATTTCCCTAATTATGTGGATGGAATAAAGCCTTTGGGATCTTCATTTGCTGATGTGGCACAACTTGAAATGAGAAGAAATAGCTACAAACATCCATTAATAATTGGAACATGGAACCTACAAAGTACGAATCTAGGAAAATTGGAAATCATTAAATTTCTCTTTGGAGACAATCTATATTGTCCTTTTAATAACTCCTTCCAGCCTTTTTCTTATATTGACAACGTTTTTTCATAGGTAGTTTATAGTATATCAATGATTTCATTACAAAACTAGCTTAATACTCTATAGTAACTACAATTTACTGTTTACAAGGTTACAGATTGTTTTTAAGTGGCATACTACATAAGTATCATTACAAATTACAGACTTGAGATTAATTAGTTTTATAGAGTTAAATAAAATGTTAGAATCAGAATTCAAACTCAAGTCTAGTATCATTACAAATTAAAGACTTGAGATTAATTAGTTTTATAGAGTTAAATAAAATGTTAGAATTAGAATTCAAACTCAAGTCTGTCTAACTCCTATGTCCTTACCATTTTTAAAATCTTTACAATGAGATTTAATTGCTACATAGTGTTTCACTATATGAATATATCATAATTTACTTCAGTATTTGTCTATTTTGGGATAATTTGGCTGTCTAAAACTTGTCAGTCTTTTAAATAATGCCATTATGAACACCTTTGGATTACATAGTGTTCTTGTATTTCAAGCTAATGTATTAGAAAGAGTCCTAGAATTCATTGTTGGGCCAGAAGTCAGGAACTCTTAGCGTATTGACATTTTGCTTTGCAGAAATACCATGGCATTTCTGGTATTCTATAAACAGTTTACTTCAATGGAAAGATTTCCTTCCTTTGATTGACGGTCCACAGATATAGTGTTTTATTGATCACCTTATAATGAATTCACTACTATAAATGATTCAGTGCAGTAAATTCTTTTTTCTCCAGATAATCTAGAAAAGAGTTATTTACTATAATAATATTAGTTTCAAATAATTGATCTGATTGTTGATCTAGAAAAAACTCCAGGAAATAAAATTATAAATTGCATAAATAAATAAAAGGTAATAATGACCACAAAAGCAACAACAACCCCTCTCTTCAACCCATCCAAATGCATTTTGGTTCCTGAATAAGAATGTGTTATTGCTTCCCAACAAAGCAAGTTCCCCGGTGCATTTTGTAGGGGATGGATGGTACTCAGAGGTGAGACTTTGATCACCCTTTCTATTTCTAGGACATGCTTTCACCTTGGCAGTAACCGAAATTTATACAAATAGACTTTCAAAGCTCCCAAGTGTTCTAAATTTATCTCACTCAATTTCTTTGGTTTAGAAACTAGTTTGGAAATCTCACAAGGCCAATTTGTCTTCAATAATTTCTAGTGCTTCTTGTTTGGGGCACGCTAGAAAAAGCTCTGAGACTCTGCTAAATTTGGTGCTTGGCAGAAACCATACATGAAGTGTAAAACCCCAAATATCAAAATGCTGACATTTCAAACTAATTTCAAATGTACAGAGATATAAAACCATATCATTTGCGTGAATCAGCTGGACAGCCTATATCTGTGAAAATAAAAGGAGAACTATTAATGGCAAAATACTTTTTTTTAAACTTTAATGTATACCAATTTTTTTTTATAAATCTGGTATCTGTATATGAATAGAATGATTTATCTTGGGGTGAAAAATGTCTATGTATTTTTCCTAGTGATTAAAAATATTGTTAGAATTTTCCAAAATTAAGCATTGAATGTACTGACCTACGAAGATAGATTAGTATTGTGATAAGAGCTAGAAATGTTACCGGAAGGCCTGGGCTGAAGTCAGTTTCATGCATGCTTGCTGTATAAACTTGGAGAAATATACTTAAATGAACTGCATTTGAAATTCTTCAACTATCAACAAAAATAACAATATCCATCACCTTCAATGTGAAGACCACAATGAGAGAATATTTTCGAACCCACCAACTCCTATGGAGCTGATTCTAACTCATAGTGACCTTGTGTGTGTCAGAGTTGAACTGCTCAATGTGATGTTCAATGGCTGATTTTTTGGAAGTAGATGTCAGGGCCTCTTTTCAGTGGCACGTTTGGGTGAACTTGAACCTTCAACCCGTTGGTGAACAGTTGAGAACTGTAACCACTTGTACCACAAAAGACCTCTACTAGTCATGAAAGCAGCATGAAAAACTCTAAAGGCCTATGCAAACATGAGGTGTTACTTTTATTTTTTAAAATTTCAAACGACACTAAGAGTTGCTGCAATTAATTGAGACATCGATGAAATTATGTTTGCAGGAGATTCTCAGGAATTTTATGAAACAAATTACCAATGAATTCTGAGAAAGATAAATCATTTGGAACTGGATGTTGTGTAAGTTCACCTCTGAGGTATAGAAGCTTACGTAGTTGCTAATCAAATGGTGTTATTATTCCTTCTGCCTCAAGCTTTCCCACTTACAGACTCCACGGAGGGAATGGAAAAGTTTTATTTCTAAATACTCTCTTTATGTGACAGAAAAATGGCACTGAAAAATGAGTTTCATCAATAGCATGGACTTAGGCCTGATGCTGTAACGATGATGCACTCAGTTGCTAGCCAAAGGACTGGTGATTTGAAACCCGCGCCACCCCCCGCCCCCCAGTGGCTTCACAGAAGAAAGATGCGGCAGTCTGATTTCATAAAAATTACAGACTTGGAAGTGCCATGTTCAGTCCTACTCTATCCTATAGGCTTTCTTTGAGTTGGAATTGACCTCAATGGTAATGATTTTCTTTCTTTCTTTCCTTCTTTTTTTTTCAGCTATGGATTTCAACACTAAACAATAATGAAGGTAAGAGAAAAGGGCCAAACTCTAGGGATATAGTTAGAAATTGCCACCCCTCCCATTCCAGCAAAGTAATATCACTGTGAATATAGTGAGTTTGGCAGAGATGGGACAATAAGCAAATGACTTTTTAGTGCTTGGGGAAATTCCAGCCATAGTAGATTTTATGGGGAAACACAACGGTAGGTATTTGAGGCCTATTGCTGGTCCTTAGTCTTCCAAACCAAGTTCCTTGGAAGGGGAGATCAATAGTGAACTCTGACACTCGGATGTTCTTTCAGAGGATTTGTGTGAATTGCTAGAGGAGATTTTGACCACAGTTCTGATGCATTTGGCTTGAGAGCTCAAGTTACTACCAGTAATGGGCTTTTATTCAAATATCCGTCTGTGAGTAATTACTGTCCATGGAAATTGCTAGTGAGTAACAGGGAGATGAATCTGGCATTGCAAGAGAAGAGGGGAACAACTGCTTAGGTACTTGTTCTGCCTGTGAATCTTAAATATTTATTAATCAACCAGATAACTTCTAGTAGATAGCCAGATTTCTAGAATCAACTTTTGAATATTGCCTTATTCATTAATTCATTTTTTTCTTCCAAGATTTCTGATCATTTCTTTAAAGCTATTTATCTTAAGTATATATCTGTAAAGACCTATGTTGGGATTTAATTTTCCATGCAGATGTGATGCTATCTTCATTCCTTATAACAATGCAAGGTTTCCTTTTTTGCATTATAAAAATATATTTTAAATGATGTAAGTTCTAACCATAGAAAAGTAAATGGAACAAAAGTAGGAGTCTTTCCTTTATCCATGTCCCAGTTTTACCTTCCTCCCCAACTGAGGATGGTCTTTTACCATGGACTTGAGTCAGCACCATAACCCTGAAAGCAGTTGTAGTCTTTGGGAGAAAGGAAGATGCATCCTGAGCACAATTCAACTTTGCTGTTGTTACTCTTACTATGTCTTTTTAGTCTCCCGTCATCCAGAGCAGTTCCTTAGCCTCTGTCTTTCATGACACTGCTACTTTTTAAAGATAACAAGATATGAATTTTGCAAAATGTCCTTTTTGGCTTGTCTCCCTTGAGGTTAGATTCAGGTTACACATTTTTTGGTTGGGAATGCCGCTGAAGTGGTACTGTATTCTTGGTGTATTTACCGCACCAGGAGATATACTACATCATTTTGTCCCATTATCGATAATATTAACTTTGATCAGTTGGTTTGATCAGCCAGGTTTCTCCACTCTGAAGTCTATGTAAGTATCTTGTTTCTCATCAGACTATCTTCTAATAGTTTTAGCATTCTATCGATGATTCTCTATTGTAGTAACTATTACTAAAATGAGTATGAAACATCTTTAAGAATGATTTCAGCAGGTCTTAATTTATTAAATGACTAAGCTTCTTTTCCATTTCATATCTAATGAGCTTTATTTATTTCGTGGTGTTGCCTTAGTCACCTAGTGCTGCTGTAACTGAATTACCACAAACGGAAGGCTTTACAAGAGAAGTTCATTCTCTCACAGTCCAGTAGGCTAGAAGTGCGAATAAAGGGCATCAGCTCCAAAGAAAGGCTTTCTCTCTCAGTTGGCTGTGGAGGAAAGTTCTTGTGAAGTATCAACCTTCCCTTGGTCTGGCAGCATCTCAGCTCAGGAACCTCAGGTCCAAAAATGCACTCCGCTCCTTACATTACTTTCTTGGTTGTATGAGGTCTCCATGTCTCTCTATTTGCCTTTCTCTTTTATATTGCAAAGAGATTGGCTTAATATACCACCTAATCTTGTAGATCACATCAATATAACTGCCTTTAATCCATCTCATTAACATCTTAGTGATAGGATTTACAATACACAGAGAAATCACATCAGAGGACAAAATGGTAGACAGTCACACAATACTGGGAACTGTGACCTACCCAAGTAGACAGATATTTTGAGGGGACAATTCAATCCATGACAGGTGTTATCTTAAAACTTGGGGGAATTTATTTTAATACATATAGATATAGGGAAGAATACAACTCTTAACTTAGGAAGGTGCAGGGAAAGATTTAATAGTAGAAACTATCCCTGCACTTATTTTTCTCTCCAGAGTGTTGACTAATAGAGTATAAACAGAATTGAAATAAGACAGGGCAAGGATCAATTCCTTTTAGAGATCTTTTATAACAGATTGGAGCACGGAATGATCTTCGTTGTCCTAGAATAGCTCTTGGGCCACAATTAAACTTCTAAAAAAGTCAAGCCAAACCATCCTGACTCCCCTGCAGTCAATTTAGACCCATAATGACCTCACAGGTTTTCCAAGGCTGTAAATCTCTATAGAACTATCACGTCCTTCTCCTGCAGAGAGGCTGATGGGTTCAAACAGCTAGCATTTCCACTGGCAGTCAAGCGTTGTAGCCACTGCACGGCCAACCCTCCATTCTTAGCAAAGAAACCTGATAGTAACTCACAGATTATTGTAAGGTCAATAAATTTTAGTGTTCACTTTCTTAATTTTGTTTTGGTGTCTGATTTGTATTTTAAAAATGGAGTCACTGTAAGGTCTTGTGAGAGAGAAAGCAACAGCTACCGCTGGATTTTTTCCTTCTGTGAACAACCATGCTGGAACGAAAGGACATGAGGCAAGGAGCAGAAAATGCCTTTTTGGTTTACATCTAGTTTTTCATATTTTATAGCAGCTGCATCTCCATACATATTTTTGTTTTACATTTTCAACTGAAAACTAGAGACGCGGATGGTTATGTGCCCGCCGGAAGTGCATCTGTTGGCATAACCGTTGCATGTCCGGTTCCTTGTTCTCTGAGTTGTGCCTTCCCATTCATGTGTTTTTGCCGGGATGGTGCACAACAAGTTGTTCATTGCTTTATCTGCCAGTGGAGCCACGACCTGAAGATGATATAAATTTCAGGTATCATTCAGTTCTACTATATCTTTCTTCCTCTTTCTGTTTTGAGTGTCTTAATCTCAGAGAGAATTATTTCTGCGTAACTTTTCCAAAAGGAAAAATCTTTCTGTAAAATTTTCCCTTAACACAATATATGTATTTTCAGGTCAATGAGTAGTAAATAAATATTAATCGGTAGCTGTGATTCATACCGGCTTCACAGCAGGCTGCACGTTACATGCTCACAGGTGTGTGATAGGGCTGCTCAAGAAGTCTGAGTTCAGCCACATTTTAGAGAGCTGCGCGAGGAAAGAAGAAGGGTTGGGAGCCGCTCTGTTCCTTGTGGCCAGACCATACTTGGAATGTGGTGGCCTTTACTGGCATCACCTCTGTTTTAGGGGAGGAAGCTAGGATTTCCAGCAGCTGGGTGAGGGAGCTTGAATTTATTAAGGTCTGATTCACAGCCAGCCATGGAGAAAGCTCAGGATGAGGCAGTGGTTCCTTCCATTCTGCATGGGGCCAACTGTTCCGATGTGCAGAGAGAGGATGTCTGCGACTCAGCGCTGACGTGACGGCAGCTAATAGCAACCCAGCACTTGTTCTTTGGCTTCTCTAGGCCATAGGGCTAATACAATGAAAAGAAACAAAATAACACATGTCTTTGAGTACATTCCCACTCATGGAGACCCCATGTGTGTAGAGTAGAACCTCACTCAGCAGGTTTTTCATGGTGGTGAAGTTTCAGAAGCGGATCACCAGGCCTTTCTTTCAAGGCTCCTCTGAATGGGTTCCAGCTGCCGGCCTTTCGGGCATGCCCAGGGCTTTGGTGTTTGTGCTAGTCACTAACTAGATTAGGGTTTACAGCAAGGAAAATGGGGGAAAACAATTGAAAAAGTTCTGGTTCTTCAGGAATTTACGTTCTGTTGGAGTGACAGACAATAAATGAAGCAAGAAAATACTGTGCAGTACTAAGTGCTATGAAAAAAAATAAGGTAGGGTGAGGGCACTAGAAGTGACAGGGGGGCCACTTAGGAGAGTCCAGTCAGAGAAGACGAGTCTGGGAAAGTGATGTTTGAACAGAGACCTGACTAGAGTGAGGGCAAAGCCATGTGTTATCTGGGAGAAGGGCATTCTGGGCAGAGGGCACAGCTATACAGAAGTTCTGAGGTAGAAACAAGGAAACAAGGAGACTTTGAAGTGAGAATAGAGTGAGAAATTAACAGTGGTACAAAATGGGATCAGAGAGACTACCTTGTGGGCTCTGATGTGGCCATTTCTTTTGCTTTCAGTGTGACAGGAAGTAGCCATTGGAAGACTCTGAGCAAGACACAAAGCGGTCTCCCAGGATCTCTCTCGCTGCTGGGCAGAGAGTACCCTTCTGTTGTAGGAGGGTGGGAGCTGGAGGAACACAGATGTTCAACTAGTGAGGAGCTGTGGGACCAGGAAAAGAGCATTCAGAGGCTTTCAATGTTTAAAGAAAATTTTTGAATAGAAGTATTTTATACCCATACATCGTCAAATACAAATATGCTGACAGGATAAAAAACAATAAAAATTTCAGCTCAGTTCAGTGAAAGACCTACACTAAGCTCATTTTGTCTCTGATTATAGAAATTACAAGCTTTTTTTTTGTGGAAGATCTGTGAAACAAGTGAAGTCTGAAGAAAATAATACTGTTCATGACTTCAACACTACTACAATGCTATTAACATTTTCCCATGTTTGCTGAGTTTTTTCTGTACCTGAAAATATACATATTTTAACAAGAAAATTGAGATATTTTCAGTTATTGAGATATAATTGTATTGTTCTATAGTGACTTTTTTACATCATGAATATTTCCTCATTTTATGAACTGTTATTTACAGCATTATTTTTTGATGATTTCATCATACTTTGTGATTTAAGTTAGCCATGATTTATTAACGACTGGATCAAATGTGTGCACATTTTATAGAGTTATGATGTGTGTGTATTGCGAAAGTTCCTACCAATTCACACTGCCACCAGTTAACATTAACACATTTCATTCATTTCCATTTTCTCTTTTGAGAGTCTAAATATGGAACAAGCTCCATCAGGAGGAAAATGTTCCCTGCTACTGGAGGAGTTTTAGCAGGTACTGGAAATTCACTTGGTGGGATGTTACCGAGAGAAACCTAGTTGGGAATTGGAAGGGTTAGTGAGATTTTCGAGTTCATTTTTAATTTAAGATTAGGGGTATTGGGAAAGATGGGGGAACACTGAAAATTCCTTTGCCTGTACTCTGTTCCATACATAAATCAGTTGTTTGGGGTCACAGTTTACATAAACCAACAAAAAAGAAAAAAGAAAAAGAAAAGTAGGATACTTGTAAGCAGTTTTCTATAGCTTGTTGAAAAGTGGAATTAGTAAAGGTAAAACAGAATAACAGTCCTGGTAGTACAGTGTTTAAGAGTTAAGCTGCTAAGCAAAAGGCGAACAATTCATATCCACCAGTTTGGGGCATATGTTTTAATTAAAAAACATTCAACTTGAAGTTCATATAGATTTAGAAAAATAGGCTAAGTTTGTTTTAGATTTTCATATATGCATAAATACAGTAGTAAATAGGCCAAACGGCACCATTTCTATCATGTATTGAATGTTTCATCAGCGATGAGTGGTAGTAGAATTCTAGGCCGTCTGCCTGCTTTGGAGGATACAAAATATATAGAATGGATTCCTGCCCTCAGGTTTATAACCTACAGTGTAATGAACTCTTTACTGAATGTTCCACGGAACAGCCAGCAGGCTATGGTAAATAATGGAAACACACCACTATAGAAAAACACTGGGGCAAGACCTGCATAGTGAAAGACACAGAACACTAGATGGAAGATTAAGAAATAGACTTGTATTCTGGGTTAGATACTGTCTATCTGGGTGAGGTTGCGTTAGTCACTTAAACACACCTAAAACAAATGAGATGAATAATACTTCCCTCATACATTTTTTTCTGTGTGTGTGAAAATTGAATAGCATAGCATGTGAGAATAACTAGCAGAATGAAAAGCATGCCAAAACACTAAATCAATCTTTGATGAATTATTGAGAAGTACAGATATTTTGCTAGATAGAGCCTCTCAGTAGGTAACTTGATGAGCATGGAGTTAAGAAAGCGTGGAGCGAGACAGTATTTATTGAAGCTGGAAACAGACTTTTCTATAACCCATGCATTTACCCCCAAGGAGATAGTCTACATAAATCTGAGATCAAAATCATGTAGTGTATATGAATTGTCATAAAATTGGGATACTTACTAAGATGTGTCAAAATTGGACAAAATCCAGGAAATCAAATGAAAGTTTTCTATTCATAGCACAGGCAGGCAGGAGAAATTTCTCTTTGTTAATTATCCTATGTCCTGAGCAGCAGCACAGAGATGATTGCTTTGTGTCTATGATTAGGAGGGTCAAGTTCAAGTTACAGATGAATAGAGATGAGCAGTCATTGTGCCAAAACACCTCTTCAAGGAAGGACAAAAGTGCTCCAAGCGGTGCAAACTTAATAGAAGCTATTGTAGTCGATGCCTGTGGGGGAGGTGGAATTTAGAGCTGGAGAGATCCTCTTCTTCATGTGCAGTACTGCCTTCTTTCGTATAGCACAAAATCTAAGAAACATAGAGGCTCCTAGACTCTTTATTATGTATTGAAGACAACAGTAAATGAGACTGCCAAGTTCTGACTGCCATGAAGCAGCGTCTAGCAGGAACTACATCTATTGAAAAATAAGTGTGAAAGGAACACTCTTAGGGAAGTGGAAGTCCAGGAAATTATGAGATGTCCTGGTGCAAACGGGCCTGAGCCTGGGGTGCCTGGCCCGTACATAGTATATGACACAAGCTCTGGGAATTATTTTTGTTCAAAATTTGTGGTCAAAGGGATTATTTCAGTGTTCATGTGAAGACTGAAGTAGCAAGTTAGTGGAATCCCTTCAACAATCCTCATGCTGCTGTGCAGGTAAGTGACCCGAGCTATTGCTTCTGACCTAACGCCACTTTGGAACTTTGGTGGCACAGTGGTTAAGAGCTTGGCTGCTAACCAAAAGGTCAGCAGTTTGAATCCACCATCTGCTCCTTGGAAACTCTATGAGGCAGGTCGACTCTGTCCTATAGGAGCGCTATGAGTTGAAATCACCTTGGCAGCAATGTGTAACAGGTACTTGGCTAGTTCAGTCTTAGGTTCCAGAAAGAAATACAACCAAATGACGAATGGAGAAAGTATTCAAAGTCAGTAAATCAAATTAATGCACATTTGAACATTTTTTTCTTAACCCATCAAATTAACGGATAATCATATTCAGTGCTGATAATATCGTGAAAAAACGCTCTTATAGCTAGTAGAAATATATGATAGAACCTTCTAAAATTTGGTGATATATTTTAAAAAGCCTTAAAGATTTACCCCTTGTTTCATTCATTTCAATTCTTAGAGTTGGTCTTGAAAAATCTGGACAAAGGATCATTGAACACAACCATGCTTATTGCAAAACTATTTAGAACTGGCATGCAGTAAAGACAACCGAGAAGACAGAGAGACCCACAAGAGTGGGTGCCTACATCGACTTGGGACCGGAAGAACCGGATGGTGCCCGGTCACCACCAGTGATAGCCACAATGGAGCTCACAGAGAGGAGTCTCACTGGCAACACAAGAATAAAAAGGGGTGCATCATGAGGTCTCCACTAAAATACCTCAATTGATGGTCCAGCGGTTTTGGGGTTCCTCTGAGAGCATGGCCCCCGGCCCTGATGCTGCCGTTTCCCATAAATTATAACAAAGGTCCACTCTTTGGACAGGAATGGATTGGACTTGGCAATGCAGAGTGACCATATATTGGAAGCACTTTATGGTTCTATCCATCTATGGGATATCATCTTGCTGACCTGTGGCTGGAGGAAGGGGAGTGGACGGAGAGGAGGGGAAAGGAGGCTGTTGGGAGGCTGAGACATGTATGGAGCAGAGAGGAATTGTGTGCAGTCACGGGATAGGGAGAGCAGTGGAAGCTGCATATAGGTGGGCTTGTAAATTTATACATGAATGTACATTTTCACTCAGTTATGTTAAATAAAAAAAAACTATTTAGAACCTTGCAATCCTGGAAAAAACTTACATGCTCAACAACAAAATGATAAATTATGTGCCTCTGTTGAAATCTCCATGGGGTTTTGTGTCGATAAACTGACATTTATAATGATACTTTCTTATACTGTTAACACAAAAGCTTATTTTTGGTTTCCGATGAAAGAACCAACTCCTAAAGCATTAATGTGCTATCATTTATTTAACGATTCACCACAGCACATTGTACCATTTAAGAGCTTGTATTGTGGATTTAGGTTTCAAATATGCACTGTTAATTAATATGACAGTAACTACATAAAGCAAAACAATGAACCCCAAACATTGCAAATTTAAAAAAATAAAGACTGGAAAGAAATACAGCATTTTACTCACAGAGGTTAACTGTGGGTAGTGAGACATGTGATTACTTTCTTTCATTTTTCTTGATTTTCCAAATAGTCTAAAATTAGTGTATGTTACTTTTTAAAATGGGCATATGGACAGCAAGCCTGAGGAGCTGCTTTTTCTTTTCTTAGAAAGCAGGCCTTTTTGTGCCTGTGGTGAAGAGAAAGCCTGAAGCATTGATTTAATAAATAGGCTTCTAGGGTTTAAAGAAGTCAGAGACCCTTAGATTCTTAGGGTTAAAAGGTCACTCACTTCAAGTCAATACCACTTTTCCAGAACAAGTAGACAATTATTTATTGAGTGCCTACTACATGCAAAGGCTCCTTTGCATTAATTACTCTTCTGTCTTCCATGGGTGCGTTCCTACTGCACCGCCCTTCCAGGAATACATAGATCTGCTTAACCCTAATCTTCTCCCTCCACCCTACCCCAGACTCCAGGCTAGGACTCCTGTCCGCTTCAAAGGGCGACATTTATCATGAATCTTCTGAGGGTAGGACTATATTCCCAACTACTGTTACATGGTGACTATGTAGGCCATTAAAATCAATAATTGCATGACTAACTATTAAACATTATTTTAGGTGCTCTGAGAAGACAAAAAGTAGAATGAAAAGTGGTATTTATCCTTAAAGGTCTTATAGGTAATTAGTAATATAAAAAGCTAATTAACCGTGCATATTTAAAATTAAAAAAGAAAGCAACAAATGTCACGTGGTTCAAAGTGCTGAAATGTTAAATAAAGGGTAATGTTATTAATGTTTTAGGGGTTGCGTCTTTCTTTGGAAACCGAAAAGCACTAGGAAAATACAATAGCAGATAGTTTTATGTATCGCAAGCTAACAATTACGTTCTTGAAGTCTTCCTGGAGAAAGTGTTTGCATACCTCGCTGCTGATGCCTGTACGGTCATCTTTGAAGTACTCCCCTTAGCAAGCTGTGCACTGACGCCAGCGCCTAGCCCACGCTTCATAGCAATTTTGGAACTCCCCTAGGGTCGCCATGAGTCGGATCCGACTTGACGGCACTTGGCTTGGCTGGCTTTTCTAGAATATCCATCAGAGCCATTGTCTTAGGAGGTCCGACAATTTAGTTTGCAAACTCATCCTAGAAAATGTGCTTTGAAGGGTGGATGTCAGGACGTCAGTGTACAGCTTTCCAAGGGATACTTCAAAAGTGACCACAGTGATAGTTAGCAATGAAGTGTGCAGCACTTTTTCCAGGACGAGTTTGAGAACTTAATCATCAGACCTCCTACAACAACAGTTCTGATGGACATTCCAGAAAAAGAGTTCCCAAACTGCTTTGAAGGGTGAACTAGGTCCTGGCATCAGTGCACAGCTTCCCAAGGGGAGTACTTCAAAGGTGACCATAACGTGATTCAGCAGTGAGGTATGCAGCCCTTTTTCTAGGATTAGTTTGAGTACTTAATTGGCAGACCTCATATTTTTTAATATTCTTAAATTCTTTTTATTTTATAATTTTTATCATCAGAACCATAAATTACTACATCCTCTCTATATATGTGAATATAAGAAATTACCAAGAGATGTTTGTTTTTCTCATCATGACAAGTCTCTCAGATAACTTCTAGCTGAACAAAGGTCTGAAAAATTTAATGCCCTGCTTAACATACAGCCTTCTTTGAGATGGGGCTATGTAGTTATTAGCCTTATTAATCATTGGGTTATATGCCATGTAAGTTAGTAACAGTTCTAAAAAGGTCAACTCTTCAGGCAGCTTATGAATGGGAGATAGGAACTCAACTCAGATTAGTGACTGTTGAGTCTCCTTTTTGTCTTTGTGAGTTCCGTGCACTCCTGGATTTGATGGAGAGAAATAGGCTTCCTTCTCTCCTGCTTCTCTGCAAAGGGGTTTAGACGTTACTGTAGGGATAGACAGAGGGAAGCCTCTTCCAGGTTTTCCCTTAACTAGTTGAAGAATTGGCAAATTTTCCAGATTATGTCAATTTACCTTGTTTTCTTTGTGTCACTCGGACAAGGACACCGAAGATATACTTCCAAATCTTTATAGCACTCCTCAATATAAATCATACCACAATTTTGAATTTTGTTTAAACTTTGTAGTTAATGGACAGAAGGTATTCCTCTTGCACGTACCTTTAAGCTATAAAAAGATTAGGTGTTGAACACGGACCACAGACTTCTAGAGTCTTAAGAAAATGGCAGTGTGGTTCAGAGATGTGGGAGGCAGCAACTGAGTTTGTTATTGTCTGTGATGAACAGGACATGGCAAAAGCTGGATGTATCTCTCTATAAATATCCCTGGATAATATAGATTTGGAGATTTTTTCATTATGCAAAAAAGATATTTATAATCCTATCAGAACCTTAGATGCTATCTTCAAACTAAGAGGTATAAAATAACTATTTCAATGCTGCCTAGGAAAATGAGCCATATAGTTCAAGCAATTAGTAAGAGACAGCAACAAAGAGAAATCACTTCCAGTAGAATATCGTAAATAATGAATTTTATTCAAACAAGCAAGGCCCTGAATTACTATAAAGTAAGCATCAATTATTCATGCAGTTTAATATTTTATCATAACATTTACATTAGGATGGCACTAAGCTGGGTACCAGAGTATTAAATCTCATGACCTGCTGGGATTTTGGGTACCTTACCCACCTTCCAATGGCTTTTGAGGGTAAATTTTCAATGATGTTTCTCAGCAAACTAGGAGTCCTAGAGTTCCAGAAAGCTCCATGGTATGGAAATTTTAATGGAAATTAGAGAACAGCTAGAATACTGACTTAAGAGGGGTACTGATGAGTTTGACTGGCCAAAAGAAGGTCAGAAGGATGATGAGACTGGGCATCGGGCTAGCGGAGGTCAAAATGAAGAAGACTGGGTGGGGTCCTTGATAAACGTTTTCCTGTGTCTGAGATCCTGTCACCTGAAAGAAAGTCTAGGCCACAAAAGCAGTGTTTTTTAAGAGAAGACAGTGGGTACAAAACAGAGGGAGGCCAACTTTGATTTAATATTTATGGAAGCTCTGTTTTTCCAAGTTATGTTAGGAAACAGCATGATATCAAAGGAGTCAGATCTATTTTCAAATCCTGGTTCACATCTTACAGACTGTGAATTTGGACCATTGTATTAAGGCTCTCTGAGACTTGATTTTCTCAATAGTAAACAAATAACACTAATGACTGTCTTCCTAGTGTTGTGACCAACATTAAGGGTGATAATCCAAAAGGACCTAGTATAGTGATCACTTTTTGTTTAGGTGCTGTACAGTCGATTCCCACTACTAGCAACCCTGTGTACACCAGAACATACCGCTGCCTGGTCCTGCGCTCATGCCCACAGTCATTGTTATGCTTAAACGTATTGTTGCAGACACTGTGTCAGTCCATCTTGTTGAGAGTCTTCTTTTTTTGCTGACCCTCTGCATGATGTAGAATGGAGCTCTTCTCCAGGAACTAATACCTCCTGACAGCATATCCAAAGCAAATAAGAGAAAGACTCACCATCCTTGCTTCTAAGCAGCATTCTGGCTATACTTCCTCCAAGACAAATTTGCTCATTCTTTTGGCAGTATCCTTATATTCAGTATCCTTCACCAATACCACAATTCAAAGACATCAGTTCTCCCTGGGTCTACTTTATTCGTTGTATAGCTTTTGCACACATACGATGCAACTGAAAATACCATGGCTTGGGTCAGGTGCACCTTAGTCTTCAAGGTGACATCGTTAGTTTTCAACACTTTAAAGAGGTCTTTTAGAGCGGATTTGCCCAATGCAGTGTGTCTTTTAATTTTTTAACTTCTACTTCCATACTTTGTGGCTAGTGTTATGACTATTCAACCTAGTAGAAAAGTAGGATCAGAGCGGCATTAGTGAAGCATTTTCCTGCTTCATCTCTGACCTGCTCTTGCAGATTTCTGTTCTTCTCATATTGATCTCAGATAGTTCCAAGAATCCTCAAAACCGGAGATTTCTCAGCTACCCTGTGGGTTCACCATTTATTGCCCACTGCATATGTGTTCTTTAGTTCTGATTCACTACAGCAGCATTACTGCTAAGGCTGTTTGTTGGTTACACTGAAACCTAGAGCAGTCCCTTCATTTCCTTCCAGCTGTAGTTTGGCTCTCTTCTTTGCTCAACAAAGAACTTTATCCCTGATATGCTATACAAGGACAATTTATTCTTTACCCACAGTGCAAGCTGAATTAAGTTAATGTCACCCTGAGACCCTTACATTGAACTCATCTATCTGTTCCATCTTTCTTGCTCTTCAGTGAGCTAACTTCTTTGCAGAACTCAGTTTTGAGCCCGTGAGTGCTTCAGGAAAATTGAAAGACTGACAATGTAGTATATTCAGAATGGCTTCCCACTCTCATACCACTCTATTGTCCTTGGGTCAAATGTATATTTCTTGAATGTTTGTGTCATTGCTTAGATGGATTCTACTATTTCTTTCATTTTGACAGACCTATAAGAATAGTAGAGTTGTCATAGCTCAGGTTCCAAAGCTTAGGATCCTGCTACATAAGGAAAACGTTTTAATAATTAGAATTAACTTTTTGAGCAGAATGAAGAAGATCAAGAAAGAATAACCTTCCTGCTAATCTAAATTGGAAATATGCAAACAGAGGCTCAATATCCATGTAGAAGATGTTGGGAAGTAATTTGATGTGAAGGAAGAACATTTATATACATAGCTGGTTCTGTTTCTCTAGTTCTGAATGGAGAAAATATTGAACTTGTAAGGAATTTAATTTTATTTGGATCCACAGTTGGTGCCTTGGAAGCAGCAAAGTGCACTGGGCAATTGCTGCAGATCACCTCTTTAATGTGTTAAAAAGCAAAGATGTCACCATGAGGACGAAGGTATGCCTGATCTAACCTGTGATGCTTTCAATCACCTCCTATTCATGTGAATGCTGGACATTACATAAGGAAGACTAAACAATTGATAGCTTTGAATGGTGGTGTTGGCAAAGAATATTGATTATATCGGGGACTGTCGAAAGAATGAACAGATCTGTCTTCAAAGGTGTACAGCCAGTATGAACCTTAGAAGCAAGGATGGTGAAACTATGTCTCAAAAACTTTGGACATGCTATCAGGAGGGATCATTTCCTAGAGAAGGACGTCATGCTTGGTAAAGTAGCGGGTCGGTGAAAACAGGGAAGGTCCTCAGTGAGATGGACTGATACAGTGGTGCAGCAGTGGGCTCAGACGTAAAAAGGACTGTGAGGATGGTCCAGGACCTGGCAGGGTTTTGTTCTGGTGTCTGACCATGAGATTCTGGCTATGAGTCAGAATCAACTCAGTGGTGCCTAACAACAATAACATATATACACGCATGCATACACACATACATGTATGTATATATGAGGTCTGACAAGTTTGCAAACTTGCTACTGTGAACTTACATTGGCAGTACTGTACAAACAACT
Source organism: Heterohyrax brucei (assembly GCA_028571685.1). NCBI lineage: Eukaryota > Metazoa > Chordata > Mammalia > Hyracoidea > Procaviidae > Heterohyrax > Heterohyrax brucei. The sequence continues at coordinate 164,201,510 of CM053144.1, forward strand.
TGGTAAGGTTTCACAACCTTGGTATATCAGTGTCTCACAGCTGTGGTTGTGTTGACATGTGATGGTGTCATTGTTATTGTGCATTCTTGTGTGCTGTTATGAAAATGTTGGAGCTTGAATTAGAGCGGTGAACAAACATTAAGTGTCTTCTTAAACTTGGCAAGAGTGGAAGTGAAATCAGAGATGTGTCAGTCGAAGTTTATGAGGATAATGCCATGAAGAGAATGGGAGTGTACAAATGAATTAAATGTTTTTCTGAGGGGAAAGAAACGTCACTGATGAGGAGACATTAGGACAGCCAGTAACGAGCAGAATTGATGAAAATATTGCAAAAGTTTGTCAAATTGTGCATCAAAATTGTTGGCTGACTGTAAGAAGCATAGCAGACCAAGTAAACTTTGGTAGAGAAACAGGGAAATCTTTTTTTTTTCCCTTATTTGTGTTGTGATTAAGTGAAAGTATACAATTCAAATCAATTTTGCATACCCTCCTATCTGCAGCTCCATATACTGTCTTCATGCTGTGAAAGCACATTCTTCCTTCTCACTCTACAGTTCTAGTATCTGCTTAATGATCACCTGTCCCTGCCTCTCCACCCTCTTCTCTCCCATCTAGAATGAAACCAGTAGGACAGCCTTCTATAAATCTATAAAACCATAAAGTACACACACCGTATGCTCACATTGTGTCCCCAAGTCTACCCCATTCTTGTCTGAAGAGTTGACCTCAGTACTAGTGGTTTTTGATCAGGGCCAGCAATATTATTAAAGGCCATGTTCCCAGGGGATTCTCCAGGTCATCAGACCACTAATTCTGGCCTTTTAGTAGAGTTCTTGAACCACAAACCTCTTTTTCATATGTTGCCTCAGGAATTCTACATTGTGTCCCCCCTTCACGGCTGCCTTTGGTGGCAGCCAGGCAGCACATGGTTCTTTTGATCTCATATTGCTACAGCTGCACATTCACGTGGGTCCTTCTGTCTCCTGGTCTCTTTTTTCCTCCTGTCTTTGTTGATCAGTTAGAAAAATCTTAACTGAAAATCTTGGCATGAGAAAGGTGTATGTAAAAATTGTCCTGATGGAGCTCACTGAGGAACAAAAGCAAAGCAGAATCAAAGTTTGCCAAGACATTTTGAAGAAGCAAGACAATGGTTTGGGCCGTGCACTCACTGGTAATGAAAATGGGTGTACCAATACAAATCTAAAACAAAGCATCGAAGTCTGCCATGGGAGTGAGCCACTTCTCCACAGCCAAAAATGTTCTGTCAGTCCAAATCAAGAGTCACAATGATGTTTCTAATCTTTTTTGATATCAGAAGGATTGTTCATCATGAATCTGTGCAAACAAGTTTGTTATCTGAAAGTGGTGAAAGGCTCAGTGAAAAAGTTAAACACAAACAACCTGAACTTTTCACCAACAACTCACGGCTATTGCATCACAACAATGCACCAGCTTACACAGCACTGTCTGTGAGGGAGATTTAAGGCAGTAAACAAATAAGTATATTGGAACATCCTCCCTAGTTACCTGATCTCGCCCCCAATGACTTTTTCCTTTACCCAAAGATAAAAGAAATATTGAAAGGAAGACATTTTGATGGAATTTCAGGACATCAGGGGTAATACAAGGACAGCTCAGATAGTCATTCCAGAAACAGAGTTCCAAAATTGCTTTAAAAGGTAGACTAGTACTCTTCCTAGGGAGAGTACTTCAAATGTGACCATAGTGATATTCAACAATGAGGTATGTACCGCTGTTTCTAGGATGAGTTCACAAACTTAGTTGTCAGACCTGGTGTGTCCTCGTGCACATGTGTATAATTGTCAGGCTGTGCATATATGTCTTTAGAGAGGGAAAGAGAGTGAGAGAGAGTGCTAATAACTTGACTGTCAAAGTTGTCACATGCTACCCATTGCTGCTGAGGGGATTCCACCTCATGATGACCCAGTAGAACAGAGTAGACCTGCCTCATAAGGTTCCCTTGGGTGCACTCTTTATGGAAGTGGACTGCCACATCTTTCTCCTGCAGGGCAGCTGGTGACTTTGAACTTCTGAATTTTTAGTTAAAAGCTGAACACTTAAGCACTGTGCTACCAGGGCTTCTTTGTTGGGGGTTAGTGAGCCCCAAATCTGGACCTTAGATGGCAGATGGGAAATTTTTGCAGAAGTATGTTACCAAAAATAGAGGAAAGACTGGAAGAATACCACTCATATTGGATTAGGAACCACCATGCTCCGGGAAGATCTCCTGTTAATGGACAACATCTTCAGTGATCCTGCTTCCAAACAAGTTCACATGTACAGGTACCAGGGATTACAAGTTCAATATGCTATTTTAGGTGATGTAATTCCTATATAACACACTACAAGCTACAATACATATCCATTATCTTGAATTCTGTATTTTGAAATTCATCTACTTGCTGCAATTTATTTGTAACACCAAGATCCACATAGGTGTATCTTGGAAATACTGCAGGCTTCGTTCCACAGCACTGCAATAAAGCAATTGTCACAATAAGGCAAGTCACATGAAGTTTTGTAGTTTCCCAGTGCACATAAAATCTTTACGCTATACTGTAGTCTATTAAGTGTGCAATAGCACTGTGCCTGAAAAAACAAGCTTGTGCCTTAATTAAAAGTGCTTTATTGCTGAAAGTACTAGCCATCATCTGAGCCTTCAGAGAGTTGTAGTCTTCTGTCTAGTAGAAAGTCTTGCCGCAATACTGGTGACTGCTGACTAATTTGGGCGATGGTTGCTGAAGGTTTGGGTGACTGTGGCAATTTCTTAAAGTAAGACAACAGTGAAGTTTGTCTTGTTGACTTACTTTTCCTTTTACCAAAGATTTTTCTGTAGCCCATGATACTGTTTGATAGCATTTTATTGACAGTAGAAAGTCTTTCAAAACTGGAGTCAGTCTGCTCAAAATCTGTCACTGCTTTATTGTCTGGGGTAATACAATATTCTAAATCCCTGTTGTCATTTCAACAGTGCTCAAAGCATCTTCACCAGGAGTAGATCCCATCTCAAGAAACCATGTTCGTTGTTCATCCAGGGGAAGCAAATCCTCATCTGTTACAGTTCTGTCACGAGATTGCAGTGCTTCAGTCACATCTAATTCTAATTCTGTTGCTATTTCCATCACATCTTCAGTCACTACATCTATTAATGTCTTGAACCTCTTAAATTTATCCATGAGCACTAGGATTGGCTTCTTCTCAATTCCTGTTAATGTTGGTATTTTGACCTCCTAGTGTTCTTAATGTCATCTAGAGTGGTGAATCCCTTCCAGGATGTTTTCAATATAATTAGCCCTAATCCATCCGAGGACTCACTATCTATGGCCACTATAACCTTATAAATTTATTTTCTAAATGATAAGACTAGAAAGTCAAAATCATTCCTTTATCCATGGACTGCAGAGTGAATGTTACTTTAGTAGGTATGGGAACAACACCAATCGCCTTGTACATTTCCATCAGAGCTCTTGGGTGACCAGGTGCTTCATTAATAAGCAATAATATCTTGAAAGGAATCTTTTTTTTATTCCCCAGAGCAATCTGAGTAGTGGGCTTAAAGTAGTCAGTAAGTCATGTAGTAAACAGAAAGCAGCTTTAGTCCCAGCAAGAGAGTTAGCCTGTCCTTTGAAGCTTTGAAACCAGACATTGACTTCTCTCTAGCTATTGAAGTCCTAGATGGCATCTTCTTCCAATATGTGACTATTTCATCTACATTAAAGCCTCCTTCATCAGTATCTTAGCTAGATTTTCTAGATAATGAGAAGTAGCACTTGCTGCTTCACCTTGTGCTTTTAAGTTGTGGAGATGGCTCTTTCCCTAAAACTCATGGGCCAACCTTTGCTAGAAGCATCAAACTTTGTCTTCTGTAGCTTCCTCACCTATCTCAGTCTTCACTGGATTGAAGAGAGTTAGGGCCTTGTTCTGGATGAAATTTTGGCTTAAGGGAAGGCTGTGGCTGACTTGACCTATGCAGACCACTAAAATTTTCTTATATCAGCAGTAAGACTGTTTTGCTTTCTTATCACTTGCGTCTTCAGTGGAGTAGTGCTTTTTACTTCCTTCAAGAATATTTTCTTTGCATTTCCAAGTTAGCTCATTGTTTGACACAAGAGGCCCCCCTTTTGGCCTGTCTTAGTTTTCACCATGCCTTCTTCACAAGACTTAATTATTTCTAGCTTTTAATTTAAAGTGAAAGATATGTGATTCTTCCATTCACTTGAACACTTAGAGGCCATGTATGGCTGTTAATTGGCCTATTATTATTGTTGCATCTGAGGGAATAGGGAAGCCCAAGGAGGGAAAGACAGTGGGGGAACAGTTCGGTGGTAGAGTAGTCAGAACAAACACAGCATTTATTAAGTTCTCTGTCTTGCATGGGTGTAGTTTGTGGTGCCACAAAATAATTATAATAGAAACATCAAAGATCATTGATTACAAATCAATGTAGCAGATACAATAATAGTACAAAATCTTGAAATATTGTTAAAATTACAAATCAATGTAACAGATAAAATAATAGTACAAAATCTTGAAATATTGTTAAAATTACCAAAATGTGATAGAGAGACACAAAGTGAACACACTGGAAAAGTATTATCAAAAGAGTTGCTCAATGCATGGTTACCATGAACCTTAAATTTGTTAAAAATATACATATATGTATCTGCACAGCTGCTGAGTTGATTATGACTCATATCCACCTATAGGTCAGAGGAAAACTGCCTCATTAGAGTTTCCAAGGAGTGCCTGGTGGATTTGAACTATCAATCTTTTGGTTACCAGACGTAGCACTTAACCACTATGCCACCAGAGTTTTCGGCCTGTGAATAGATTCTTTTTTTTCATTTTCATTTCTTCATAAAGGATCTTCTAATAAGGATGCCCTATTTTGACAGCTCATAGTGGCCATATTTGTGAAGCTATAGCAACTATATTTATCATTTTTTTAAAAAAATTATCCTTGACAAGTAGCCATGCAAAGTTACATGATTTCACAATGTGTAGAAATTATTAAAGTTTATTATTAAAATGTGTATTCTGTTCACCTCACTTCTGTGCATTATGTGAAATTTACAATGTACATAATCATTCCACTGATTGAACAATTCCATGTTTAATCAAAAAAATTTGAGACAACAGGGTCTGCTGCCAACCAGACAACGCCTGCGCATCAGTGAACCGGACTTCCCAGTGAAAACATTACCACCGTTCCTCAGCGCATAGACGAGAATTCATACCAATCAATTTCTCGCGGAGCACCAGAACTGGGCCTTTTGTTGACCACAATTTGGTAGATTCTGCATCTGGGCTTTGAAGCTTTACCCTTACAAAATTGTTTTAACTCAAGAACTGAAGTCCAACAACCATAGATTGTGCTATATTTTTTGCTGACTGGGTTCTGGAGCAATTGGAAGTTGACTCTGCTTTTAACAGGAAAATCATCTTCAGTGACGAGGCCCTTTTTTGGATGAATGATTTTGTTAACAAACAAAACTGTCACATTGGGAGTGATGAGAATCCAATGGAGATACAAGAATGTCTACTTCAGCCCCCCCAAAGTTACCATTTGGTGTGGATTTGGGCCTATTGGAAACACTGGCCCTCATTTTTCCACGATGAAAGAGGAGAGGCTGTGACGTCAATGGTGAAAGATACGGGGCTATGATGACTAATTATTTTTGGCTGCTTTTGAAAGGTATAGACCTGACAAAAGTGGAGTTTCAACAAGATGGTGCTATGTGCCATATTGCAAGCGAAACAATTACTTACTGAAGGAGCAGTTTGAAGGCTTTGTCATCATGTGCTGGTGATGTTCACTGGCAACCAAGATCATGTGATTGAACGCCTTTAGATTACTTTTTACAGGGCTAAGGTAAATCTTGGGTTTATGCCAATCAACCACAAACAATTGACAATCTAAAGAACAACACCGTGACAGTCATTCATGAAGTTCACCCCATTTTATGTGAGACTGTCATGGAAAATTGGACATTCTGGGTGCAAGCCACCAAACAAAGCCATAGCTGACATTTACCTGAAATTCTTTTTCACACATTATGGCATCAAATGTACTTCAAAATAAGAAAGCAATTAAAACTGTATCATCTGCAAAACTTGTTTTAATTAAGTTCAAAGATAAGATACCCTTATTGGAAGACTCTTGGTATTAAGCAAGCTGCTTAGTCAGGAAAGGGCAACCCATTGTAAAATTGTGTGTGTGTGGGGGGGGAACCTCATGCAGCCACCACCTGTCTGTCAGTGAACACTTGCATGTTGCTGTGATGCTGAACAGGTTTTGACAGAGTTTCCAGATGAAGACAAGCTAGGAGGAAAGACCTGGCAATCTGCTTACAAAAATCAGCCAATGAAAACCCTACAGATCATGATGGTGTGATCCTGTTACACATGGGGTCAAAATAACTAGGAGTCAATCAACTACAATTAACAATTGTATTCATACACACACATATAAGTATCATGCTATATATGTGTATGAAATAAATGTATGATTCTTATAGTTGGTCTTGATATGTACATAACAGAGTTCAAAGAATGGTTTCCTCCATTAGATATCTTGCCAATTTCTTCTCTCACTAAAAACAAGCAAACAAACAGAAAAACAGCTTATACATCAGAACTAGGTCTTTGCTAATAAGGTTTTTATTCCTTGAGAGACTTCTGTTTAAATCAGAGACTAAAGAACATAGGATAGGCTTCATAGAGAGGAGGAAGCATAATATTATTAGACTCTACTTCCCTCTCTGCCTGGGTACAGACATGGGAAAGGGTTTATGAAGAGATCGTACTTACAATAGTGCTATCCATGTAACTGGGTGTCAGAGTCAGTGCTGGTGTCAGGAGGCTGCCAGGGCTTCTTGCCATGTCTTGAATAGTCTTAATCTCTTTGCAAACAGGAATTATAAAACAAGCAAAGAGGACAGCGAATGATATCTCAGCTAATAAAGAATCTGAGATTTCTTGGATAAAGTACAGTAAAGAGAACCATCTCTTAACTATGGGGACAGTTTTTACTTACATCTTGTCTGGAAAATATATCATCTTGAATTTTTTTTTTTCTTTTCAAATAGCAAAGATACTTAAACAAGGTTTAATGAGCAAATTGATAGTCTTCTGGATTTAAAGCTACTGAGTTCCTACTGATCTCTCTTCCCCTGAATTTCCTACAGAGATTCTGCACAAAACAAGAAAGATTAATCAAGTCCCTATATGACACACAGGAAGACCCGAGACAAGCAAATGAAAGTAATACCAAGGGAGTAAATAATCTCTCCAGCCCTGCAGATGATTTACTTTTGCTCTACAGTTTGACTTTCCAAAAGTCTAATTTCCAAAACAAATGAATCCAGCCCCAAAGACAGAATACCACCTTTCCAGTTGACAATTATAAAAGTATCTTGTCTGCACACGTCTGAAGAGTCAGTGTCTAGGATATGGAAACAGAGATGTGCTCTTCCCATTGTAGTGTTTGGGTTGATAGGCTCTGTTTGGAAGATTAATTCTCAATGTCATTATTCATGAATTAGAAGGAATGAAAAACAGAAGGAAGGAAGACAATGAAGGATATACCAACGGTAGGATGTTTGGGCGATATTTTCAAACCCTACGTTCTAGCAAAAAGACCATGCCATTTAAATTTAAGGCTGTAATGATACTCACTTACATAAATATTTTTACTTGTGTGACTTCATCCATTCTTGATGTCAAAGTTCAAAAGGATGTGTAAATAAAATGGAATGAAGGACATATTAGCACTGACCTTCACCAACAGCAACAACAAAAGCAGCTCAAAATTGTGAGAATGATATTAAAAGCCCAAGGCTGAGAATGAGCTGAGACTTGTGGGAAACACTTTTTAATACAAAAAGGACTTTAAAAGCAATATTCAGGGAGAGGAGAAGAGAAAGGATAGACCAGTCCTGGCACAGATAGTTGTAACCTTACCAGATGTCAAAGAAAAAAGCACAACTACTAATTCATGTTCTATTTACATCTTGTCTATTGAGAAAAAGGATCTTCAAATTAGAAAGGAGTGAACAAACATCACCATTATGATGGAGCTGAAACCCAGGATTGGTAAAGCGTTGGTAAGGAGACATCTGTCTTCTTTAAATGATGTTAAGTTTCTAAACTAAGCAAATTACATTTTTCAGAACATAAAATTTTTGTAGATGTGGTCACAGAATCTATGTCATATGAAAACATATGGGAAATGTCCCCCTTCCAAAAAAAGCAAAACGAAACAAAAACAGAAAAGATACATGCTAATCTATGTACAATATGAAAAAGAAAAAAAAAAAAGGTAGGTTACAGGAGAAGAAAAACCTTCTAATCCTAATGTAATTTTCTGAAAACTTCCTAGAAAATGATATTAAGCTTTCATGGCTTGTGACTATTGAAAATAGGAAGTAATTATGATTAAAAATCAGCATTAATTTATTAAGACAAATTCTACCAAACTAAACTCGTTGCATTTTTAATAACTTTTTTTTCTAATATGTCAAGAGCATGCCTCAGATAGCTGCTCAGCCTTTAGTGAAGAATTTAATGGAGTATTAAGTTACACATCTAGAAATATATGGAAATAAATTCAGGGGATAGTGTGTTTTGGTGAATTGATAGCTAGCTGAAGAACTGTATTCAAGAATGCATAAAATAATTTATGTCCAAAGTCTGTACTGGTGTGTGACAAAGCTCTGTACTTGGTCCAGATGTCTTTATCAAGTTTAATAAGTGTTATAGATTGAATTATGTCCTTCCCAAAATATGTGTTGTAAATCTTAATCTCTATGCCTGTGACTATGATCTCATTTAGAATGAGTTGCCTTTGTTATGTAAATAAGCCAGTGTTAATGTATGGTGTGTCTAGAGTCCATCTCTTTTGGGATAGGCATAAAAGTCACTGCATTCATGGTTCAGACTCAGAGAGACCCTATAGGTTAGAGTAGAAATGCCCCATAGAGTTTCCAAGGAATGCCTGGCAGATTTGCACTCCTGACTGTTTGGTTAGCAGACATAGTGGTTAGTAGCACTTAACCACTATGTCACCGGGGTTTATAAAACCAAAAATACCAAATCTGTTACCTTCAAGTCAATTCTGACTCACAGTGACCGAATGAGACAGAGTAGAACTGTCCCATGCAATTTCCAAGGAGTAGCATGTGGATTTGAAGAACTACCAACCTTTTGATTAGCAGCGTCATTTGCAAAATAGTAACTAGTACCTAGTAGTGCTGGTAATGTATTTAAAGTGCTTATTTTGGCTCCTGGCATAAGGTAAGGTCTCTTCTCTTTTCTCCCTTCTTTCCTGTAAAATGGGCCTTTAAAAACACAGTTAACTAGTGGTCTGGTTCGCATTAAATTAAGATCTTCAATAATAATGGATCCTAATGTATGTGAGTAAATATCTGCAATATTTTGTATGTGGTCAAAGAGAACCTGTTCACAGAGGCTGAATTAAGATGCCACTACTAGTAATTTCTGGTTCATTATTTCAGTGTTTCATTTCCACTTAACAGAAATACTTATGATATATTAGTTACTCTTTTTAATATACAAAATTTGACATTATGACTTTGTTTCACAAAAGTTGCCAATACACACTATTAACTCTTCTAGACTAACAATGTGTCCTGGAGACTATGACATCAACACAGTGAGAACTTACTTAGTCTCTGTAATGAAACAAATCATTTGTTCCAGGTTTCGCAGGGTCAGTAGGGGTTTTCCAGGCAGAGGGTAGAGAGAAAGGCTTTCCAGTGTTAGGAAAAGGAATGTGACAGGGCTCAGTTATTCATTTACTCAGTTTGTTCAACAAATATTTGTTGCTATTGTTAGAAGTCTCCCAGTCAGTTTCTACTCGTGGCAACCCTATGTACAACAGAATGACACACTGCCTAGTCTGGTGTCGTTCTCACAACTATTGTTGTGTTTCAGTGCATTGTTGCAGCGACTGCATCAATGCATCTCACTGAGGGGCTTCCTCTTTTCCGCTGACCCTCTACCTTACCAAGCATGGTACCCTGCTCCAGGGACTGGGTTTCCCTAGCAACATGTCCAGAGTCTATGACATGAAGTCTCTCCATCCTTGCTTCCACGGAGAGCTCTGGCTATATTTCTTCTAAGATACACTTGTTCATTCTTCTGGCATTCCACAGTACATTCAGTATTCTTCACTAACATGATAATTCAGGGTGATCACTTTCTCTTCTGTCTTTCATATTCATTATACTGCTTTCTCATGCATATGAAATGATGGAAAACATCATGGCTTGGGTTAAGTGTGCCTTAGTCCTCAAAGTGATATTTTTGCTTTTTAACACTAAAGAGGTCTTTTGCAGCAGATGTGCCCAAGTGCGACATGTCTGTAGATTTCCTCACTGCTGATTCCACATGCATTGATTTTGGATTCAAATGAAATGAAATCCTTGACTTCATTTTTATTTCTCCATTTAGCACGATGTTGCTTATCAGTCTAGTTGTGTGGATTTTTGTTGTCTTTGCTTTGAGGCATCATCCACACTGAAAGCTGTAGCTGGGTTTTTATCAGTAAGTGCTTCAAGTCCTCTTCCACTATCAGCAAGCAAGATTGTGTCATCTACATTCCACACGTTGTTAAAGAGTCTTCCACCAATCCTGATGCCCCATTCTTCTTCATGTAGTACAAGATTATCTGTTCAACCTACAGTCTGAATAATTATGGTGAAAGAGGATACAACACTGAAACACACCTTTCTTGGCTTTAAACTGTAAATATCCCTTTGTTCTGCTCAAAGGACTCTCCCTTGGTCTATGTACAGGTTTCTCTTGAGCACAGTTAAGTGGTGGGAATTCCTGTCATTCAGAATGTTATCCATAACTTCTAATGAGTTTCACAACTGAATGTCTTTTAATAGTAGATAAAACACAAGTAAACATTTTTCTGGAATCCTCTGCTTTCAGCCAAGATTCATTACACATCACAATGATACTCCTCATCCTCTTCTGAATCTGGCACAAATTTGGGGCCGTTCCTGTTCATGTACTACTGTAATTGCTTTTGCATGACTTTCAGAAAAACTTGACTTGTATGTGATATTAATGTTACCACTCAATAATATCTATTGGCTCACCTTTCTTTGCAACAGGCACAAACACAGAGCTCTTTCAGTTGGTTGGCCAGTTAGCTGTCTTCCAAATTTCTTGGAATAGATGAGTGAGCACCTCCAGCACTGCAACCTTTTGTTGAAACATCTTGTTGGTCTTCTGTTGATTCCTGGAGCCTTTTTTGGGGGCCAATACCTTCAGTGAAGCTTGGACTTCTTCCTTCGGTATCATTGCTTCTTGATTGCATACTGCCTCCTGAAATGGTTGAACATAGGCTGATTCTTTTCAATACAGGGACTGTATATTTCTTCTATCTTCTTCTGATGTTTTCTGAGTGCTGAATACATGTCAGGAGTTCTGGCAGCTGAATGGTTAAATGTTCAGCTAGCTGCTAACTGGCAGATTAATGATTGGAACCCACCACCTGCTCCATAGAAAAGAGCTGACTGTATTATAGACTAACAGCCTACAGACTGGGGGAAAAAATTGATGAGACAAATTCAATATGTGTCTAATCTCTAAAATCTACAAGATACTGTAAAACTTCACAAGAAAGTGACAAATAATCCATTTTGAAAATGGACAAAATGAACAGGCACTTCACCAAAGAAGACATTCAAGTGTCTAGCAGATGCCACAGATGAGAAAAAACTCTTGATCATTAGCTATTAGAGAAATGCAAATCAAGACTATGAGATAACATCTCACCCCAAGAAATCTGGCATTAATCCAAATAATAATAATAATAATAAATATTAGAGAGGCTGTGGAGAGACTGGATCACTTCTATACTGCTGATGGGAATGTAAAACGGTAGAACCACTCTGGAAATTGTTTTTGCATGTTCTTAAAAAGCTATAAATAGATATGGCATACTATCCAGCAATCCTGCTTCTTAGAATATAAAACAAAAGGTAAAAAGCCCAATCCTAGTGCTGTTGAGTCAATTCTGACTCATAGTGACCCTACAGGTCAGAGTAGAACTGCCCCATAGAGTTTCCCAGAAGCACCTGTTAGGTTTGAATTGCCATCCTTCTGTCCAACAGACATAATACTTAACTACTAGACTATCAGGTTTTCCTCTTGGAATATATTTTAGAGAAATAAGAGTTTCTGTGCAAAAAGATACATGCATACCCAAGTTCATCACAGCACCATCCACAATCACAAAAAGATGGAATCAACTTAGATGCACATCAGTGGATGAATGGATAAACAAACTATGGTATATTCACACAGTGAATGGTAATGGTAAAGAACAGTGTTGAATATGGGAAACATCTCAACATGGAGGGATCTGGAAGGGCATTAATTTTGCTAAGTGAAATTTTTTGCCAAAGGAAAAATACTGTATGAGATCACTATTACAAAGACCCAAGAAAAAGTTTAAATGCAGAAGAATATAGTCTTTGATGGTTACAAGGGTCGGGAGGAGGGAGATGGGTATTATCACCAATTAAACAGTAGACAAGAATTATTTCAGGTGAAGGGAGGGTAACAAACAGTACAGGGGATGTCAGCACAACTGGACTAAATAAAAAGCTAAGAAGTTTTCTGAATATAACAAAACACTTCAAGGGACAGAGTAGCAGAGTAAGGGGTCTTGGGACCATGGTGTCAATGGACATGTAGGTCAATTGGCATAACAAAGTTTATTAAGAACTATTCCACATCCCACTTTGGTGAGTGGTGTCTAGGGTCTTAAAAGCTAAGAAGTGGCCATCTAAGGAGCATCAATTGGTCCCAAGCCACCTGGAGCAAAGGAGAATGAAGAACATCACAGATATAAGGAAAATAAGAGCACAAGAGACACAAAAGACCTTATAATCCAGATACTATATCAGCATGAGACCAGAAAAACTGAGATAGTGCCTGGCCAGCACCAGTGGCTAAGCCGACAGAGAACACAACCAAGACTCTCTGAGAGAAAAACGGGATGTGGAAGAAAAATGGAGTGCAGGACTTGAACTCTCTTAAAAAGACTAGACTTGATGTCTTAACAGAATGCAGAGTCCCTGGAAGGCATGGCCCCTGAACTCTCTGTTAGCCCCGAATGGAAACCGTTCCTGAGGCCAACTCTGTGGACAAAGACTGGACTGGCCTGTAAGACATAAAACGGTACTGGTGAAGAGTATGGTTCTTGGCTTAAATAGATCCATGAGACTGACTGCAAAGCTTCTGTCCAGAGGTGAGACGAGAAGGCAGATGCAAACAGCTGGTTGAAAGGTCACAGGAAATACAAGGCAGAAAGGATGAGTGTGTTATCACAGCGTGGGAAGTGCAATAAAATATATTTTTTAAAAAGATTACAGCCTAGGAAACCCTGTAAGGCCGTTCTGTGCTGTCATAAGAGTTGAAACCAACTGAATGTCACACAACAACAAATACATGCCAGGCTCTAGGCTAAATGTTTTTAGTTCATTATCTAATCCTGACCACAGCCTCGTGAGATAAACAATACTGTTATCCTTGTCTTACCAATGAGGGTGTTGAGGTTAGAAAGGCTAAGGAGCATGTTCAAGGTTACCAAGAAACTAACTAGAGGATGCCAGAGTTGGAGTCAACATGTTTTGCTCTAGACACGTCTTCTCAATTACACACTTGTCCTCCAGGTAAAGGACAGTTGTGGAACAGAGAAGGTTCTGGATGTCAGGTCAGTTATCTAAGCACCAGAGAGTGAAGGAGCGTAGATGTTGTTGTTATTGTGGTCGTTGTTACCTGCCATCAAGTTGCCTGACTCATGGCAACCACATGTGCAATGGAGCAGAAGGCTGCCCAGTCCTGTGCCGTCCCATGATCAGTTGCATATCAGACCATTTGGATGCATGAGGTTTTCACTGGCTGATTTTTGTCTGTTAGTGTGTAAGCTACACTGAGTCCTGTTCAACATCATGGCAGCACACAAACTTCCATGGTAGAGGAACTGAAATTCTTCTGTTTTGAAGAAACTATGAGTAGTACTAATAGTATGGATTGCAAGAGCACAGAGTATGAAAAAATGTGAATGAAGACATAGGCATGGTAAGGATTTGAAGGCCCAGTGGTTTGTAGCTTAAATTCTGTTTTGCATGAATGGGCCAAGGAACTGGTATGAACGTTCTCAGGCCTCAGTGATGACCTCAGGGAGGAGCCTCTTTGTCAGGTTCTGTATTTGGAATTGGGAAACATCACTGAGGCTTCAGGGCTGCAGGTTGCTACAGGAAGACCTCATACAATAGTGACCATGACACCACAAGCCTGCTTCGCACCCCTCTAAGTCCTGGATCATCACCACAGGAGTGCAGGGCAGATGAAGGCTTCTCTGCCACCTTTTCCTTTCTCCGATTTCCCTGTCAGTGATTCAGACTGGGGTCTGGGATTCCATGGGCCATGTAAGGGTGGCTGGAGTTTCTGAAGCTGGAGTTTCTGAAGCTGCTGTACCCTGGCGTGGGTTGGGGCAGCATACTTCGGGTGTGTACAGTTCCTGCTGACTTCCAGTTGTGACTGTAATATCACACAAGCATGACTCATGAGATGTAATTGTGGAACAACTTAATTTTTCTCTGTCATCTTCTCACTACACTTCCCCCCCCACCCCCACCCCCCAGTGGAGTAGCTCTTCTTTTTACCATGATTGGCAGCTGCATAGTCTCCTCTGGTCACATTGGGATATTAAAGAGCCCTGCCTTTACTTTAAGTCACATTTTAATCACGAGGACATCCCATGTGGGACTCCTTTCTTGCTCTTGGGGAAGGAAAGTGAGACCTGCTTCTTCCTTCTTTTCTCCCGTAATTATTACTGCTCTACCCTGCTTTGACCAACTCTGGAATTTTCCATTCCTCTAAAGCTGGAACTCAGGAGGGTGGGGAAGAAGAGGTGTCAGGAAAGTCATCACTTGTCCAGCATGTTTGTCTTTGCTTGGGTTCTCTAAAGGAAACAAAATTAGTGAGGTGTACACTCACACATATGCAGAGAGAGAGAGAGAGAAACCAAAAACCAAACCCAGTGCCACTGAGTCTATTACGACTCATAGTGGCTCTATAGGGCAAAATAGAATTTTACTGCTCCATAGAGTTTCCAAGGAGTGCCTCAAGAATTTGACCTGCTGACATTTTGGTTAGCAGATATAGCATTTCACCACTATGCCACCAGGGTTTCCAGAGATACAGGAGGAGAGAAAAGTGGATCAAGTAGTTATGGAGGCCGGTAAATCTCAAATCTGTAAGTCATGAGGCTGGCTGGAGACCTCTGCTGGCTCACAGAGTTGTAGGGTAGGTGCTGAGAAATCCCAAATCTGCAGGTCAGGTGGCAGGCCAAAGGCTCCAGGCTTACGTCTAAGGAACCAGAGATCAGATGATGAGGAGAGTGCAGAATAAAGAAAGAAGGAGCTTTGCTAGAGCATACACTCATACGCTGGAGGCAGGCCAGATCTCCAAGGAAATGCCCCTTTCAGCTGATTTTATTGATCACATCAGATCACATCATGGAAAGTAATTACATTATGTTACTGTGTTGCACTATGGAAGCCCCACCAGTCTGGTGTCTGTCAAACCACTAAGAATAGTAACCTAACCAAGTTGGCACAGAAAGTTCACTATCACAGTGCTTGAGGTATTCCAGCGCTGACGCGCTCTCTCTGGACTGCGCAGGTGGGTGAAATAGACTCGCTGTATCCTGGATGTATCTAGAGTTTTTGAAGTCCCTCTTCCCCAGCCCCACTCCCAGATCAGATTGGGACTCTCACCTGCATTTCCCCTGGAGAAAGGCAAAGGCAGTTCTGCTGAGGCTGGTCCCTTCTTGTCCCTTAATGTCTATGCTTTCCTGTGCACCTGCAGAAACTTCAGCCTCTCCCAAGATCTAACTGAGCCTCTCGGGACTCCTCTTACTGGGACCCAGCACAAGCCGATGGCTGCTCAGCTCTGTGCAGGCTTCTCACACATGGTCCCCACCAGGTCCTTGACCTAAACTCATATAGTCTTTGTTCTGACGACTCCAGGCCTCCTGCTGCCAGATCCCAGCACAGCCTGCTGTCATTAACTCCCCTGCCATAAAACTCTGTCAGCCCCTCTCCTGCCTTCTCTGATGTTTGGGTGGGAGTTATGAAGGGCAAATTCTAAGTTTGTAAAGTAGTCCTACCGAAGTGGTTTTTCTCAGGCATAAGCTGAGGGTCCCAAACCAACATTGCTTCTTTCAGAAAATTCTTTCTTGAATGATTACTCTGAAGCTCTGTGATTAGAATTGAGGTTAGGAGTATATCCTATTCCCTTGAACAGAGATGAGGTGTTTGTGATTCACAGCAAAAGCTTCTTTGAATACATCTTGTCCTCTCAAAAATTTCTCTTCTAATCTCCAACTCTAGACCATTTTATACCTGTGATGTGGTCAGGGCATTTAAGAGTCATCTAAAGTAGATCTTGGCCACTTACTTGGAAAGATTTTTATGTCTTGGTTTATTTCCCCAGTTTGGAATGTATCTGGGCTAAGACTTCCATTTGAGCAGAGATGCACCATAGCTGTTATAACCAAAAGACATCTTTTCCCTCCACTTAAATCAGAGTGTCCTATCCAGGGTGCAAATAGAACCACATGACTGTCCTGCTGAAACCCCCTCAATGAGTCCTTAGAGTTCTTGCCCAGACAATGCTTCCAGGGTACCGAGGAAGTCAGACAACTTGCAACTTCACCAATAAACAAGTGGTTGCATAATCGCATGTAGAGAATGCTGAGGCCGAGAATAAATGGGAAGAGGGGAGAGGGAGGAGTTGGCAGCCTCCATTCCTTACAGCAGCAGCGTAACCAGAAAGGCCTGAAGCCTGGCCTCTGGCCCCAGAGGAGTGAGTTCAGATCTTGGCCGTGCTACCCAGCAGGTGTTTGATCTGGAGGGATGACTTGTCTTCCCTGTGCCTGTTTCCTCATCATCTGTAAAGTGGAGAGGATAATAGGTCCTTCGTGTAGCTGCTGTGAGTGTTCAAAAAACAAACAAAAACCCAACATGCTGCCGTTGAGTCGATTCTGTTCAGTTGATCCTGTAGGACACAGAAGAACTGCCCCACAGAGTTTCCAGGAAGCGCCTTGTGGATTTCAACTGTTGGCCTTTTGGTTGGCAGCTGCAGTACTTAACCACGACGCCACCAGGGTTTCCAAAGGATTTACAGTTTTTAAAATGCTTACAAGAGTGCCTGGTATGAAATGGACAACTTGAAAGATTAGACAGAAAGTTTAAACGAGAATGGGTTTGTGTTAATGAGGGGGGAACAGCTCAGAGAAGGAAGGTGAGAGTGGCTGCATGAGTTGACGACTATCACCAATGTCACTGAATTACACATGCAGAAATTGTTGAGTTGGCATATATATATATAAATAAAATAGTGCCTAGTATATGTAGTATGTGCTCTATGAGGTTTCTTAAATAAATACCAAATGCTGCCATCTTTTCTACGGATCATAGATCCTTGCCCTAATTCAGAATTTCTTTTCATTACTCGGTTTAGGCATTGCCTTTAATGAGGAGTATCAACTGATCCTCAAAATTAGTTTCTGCCTCCCTTCTCTGTGGTATTGGTGCACTGGACATACATCAGTACCACCATAATCATTCCCCGGTATTGTGATTGGCCTTCTCCATTAGTAGATTATAAACTCTGTTGAAAATTAGAAACATCCTAGTCACAGTTGTGTAACCAAAACTTTGCAGTGTCTGAACCCATTGACTAAGAGGACTGCCAATAAAGTTCATGAACTCATCCTAGAAAAAGTACTGAATACTTCTTTGCTGAATAGCACTACAGTCACCTTCGAATCACTCAGCTTGGGAAGCTATGCACTGATGCCAATGCCTAGTCCACCCTTCAAAGCAATTTGGAAACTTTCTCTGGAATAGTCATCAGAGCTGTCACCATATTACCACTGATGTCCTCAATGGCATCAAACTGTCTTCCTTACAATATTTCCTGTATCTTTGGGTAAAGAATAAAGTCACTGGGGGCCAGATCAGGTGAGTAGGGAGGGTGTTCCAATACAGTTATTTGTTTTACTGGCTAAAAACTCCCTCACAGACAACATACAGTTACATTTGAGAACTTGCCACCATGCCACTGTGTGCAGTGGCTGTTCCAGAAAGAGTTCCAAACTGGCTGTGAAAGGTGGACTAGATGCTGGCATCAGTGGACAGCATCCCAAAGGGAGTACTTCGAAGATGACTTAGAACAATTAAGTTTGCAGACTTCATTGTCAGACCTCATATATAATAAATGAATAAACAAATAAAGGAGCAATATAAAAATTCTATTAGATCAAGATAGATTATGTACACACAATTTGTTATTTTTCTTTGAAGATAAAAACTATTCTCTGATGGATTGGATATTCACATGCTCTATAAAATCAGTCTGCAAAGTCATTTATAAGAGAGGGAAGTTTGGGGATTCATTGAAAATCCAGATTTACACAAAGCTGAGTTTGATTAAAGACTGGGACTTCTGAAGAAGAGGGATTATTATCATTTTCTTCTAAGAATCTCTGTTTGAAATGAAGTCCTAACTCCTAATTACTTTCTCTTTTTGAAATGCTATTAACTTCTTTTCACCTCTCAAATTTATTGTACTACTGGCCCAGAAGAACATTTTCTTGATTATATAATTCATGGCAAAAATCACAAGACAATTTTACAACCACTTACTTCATTTTGTTTTCTTATCTTTTGAATGAGCCTAGATTAATTTGTATAGCATTTGGATAGCAATATTCCCTTTATAGGATATCAAATTTGTCAGTATAGAACTTGAGAGCTTGAAAGAAATTCACATTATCATCGAGTTTACATGCACTCCTCTCTCTTTAACAAGATTCAAGAGGGAGGATAACTTGATAGCAAAGCTAGTTACTAGAACAGCTGAGCGGAAACCTGACCCTCCTGATGCCCAGAGCAATTCTTTTTTCCATTATACCATGCTGCTTCTAGAATAATTTTAGCCTATAGGAAATGCAGTCCTGGAGAAGATATTTATAACAAGTCTCTGGCTCATTTAGCATGCTGTTGTTTGAGATAGTCAGCTATATACTTTGTTCTTGTCAGTAATAAGTTATTTCTGACAATTTGGTTGACAAACAGGAACCCAGCCCCAATGATTTGCACACATCTTTTAAAAAATGATCAGGTTAACTGTTCTAAATAGTCTTTTTGTCCTTCACTTATCTTCCAGCCTGGAGAGAAAGAAGATTCAAGATCTTCACTGAGTGTGTAAATCACACCCATGGACAGAACTCTGTTTATATAACATTTAAGGTGAAGGTACCCTTATACGAGTTTTTGTAATCCAATGGCGTTTCTATGAAAGCCACAGAATCTCTCCTCTACCCTGAAACTGGCTGAGTTTGCTTTTGTAACTTCCCAGTGGGCCAGGATACAAAGACGTGAACGTTCTGACGGTTGAAATGCAAAACAGAATCAGAAGTGGGGGCAGGGAGGGGAAGGTGGGGGTGGCCAATAAGGATTCTTTTACAACTCATATTTCTCTGTTGCAAACTGAGATTTCTGGTCACATTAGGGCAAAATAATTGATAGCAGCTGCAGGTGGGGAGGTCTGAGCATCTTATCTCCCCAGGCAGTATTTCTTTGGTATTCTCTATGTCATGTTAGAGAGTATAGCAGCCCAATATTAAGCCATAGTTTCTTTATCTAGGTAGACTGAAACGATTTATTTGTTCAGTTTTCTTCACAGAAGCTTGCCTTGTTCTGTGTTCTTCCTTAATCCATCACTGTGCGGTCATGATGTTTGCCTGCCGTTGGTGTTGGTCAGTTGGGTGGAATACCCTTTCTCAGTACACAAGAAGGACAGATAGGGATTCAGTGCAGAGTGAACACAGGCTGGCACCGTCTCAGCTGTGAAATGATCTCTTGAAGATGAGAACCCCTGGCCTGATTAGGGAGGGGACATTAGACTTCAAGGAACAGCTTCTTTTTCAGCTCCCATCATTGATAACAGCAAGAGAATGAAAAGCCAGAGTCCCTGGGTATGGCAAAAAAGGCTTAACACTGTTGGCTCTTAACCAAAGGTTGGAGGTTCAAGGCCACCAAGAGACATTTAGGAAAAGAAGCCTGACTGTCTTCTTCCAAAAAATCAGAGATTGAAAACCCTGTGGAGCATACTTTTACATACACAGGGTTGCCATGACTCAGAGTCAACTGAACAGCAACTGTTTTTTTTTTTTTTTTTTTTTTTTTTTTAGTGAAGAACAAGTTTGAGATGCTTGGAGCTCTTCCCAACAGAGGCAATAAACCAGCTGTGATATAAAGATAATGATAATTTGAGCTTTTGAAAAAGACTTCACTATATTCTCGAAGGAATATAGGAGTTTTTCCCATATGAATCTTCTAAAAAAGGGCCAGATCTCTTATTTCTTTAAGGAAGTTACTTCTTTATGAACTTCCCTTTAATGGAGGGTTTTCCTTTTAAGTGATCTTTGTAAGATAAATAGAAAATAACTACAGAAATTTGGGTCATAAGTTATCTGTTGATTTAGACTGTTAGGAGGCAAGTCCATTGCTGCAATGTTAAGACTAATTGGCTAAACCAGAGAATCGGCTATAAATGACTTCTGACATCTGGATTAGATGTGACTCACCAACTCAGCCAGTGAGATACAACCTGCACTGAATATTCTACAACACAGGGTATTATTGTGTCACTGGTATACTCTGATATCTACTTGCTGATATACTACAACACATAACAGGATAAAACACAGCACTAGAGAACCCAGAGTGACGGTAAGCAGCAGGCTAGGTGTCTCCTGTGAGAGAAATTTGGCCAAATCAAACAGCTAGTGAATGTTTACATGGTGTGACTTCATCTGTTTGCTAATTTTTTGTTTTTGCTGTTGCTGTGCTTGAGAAAACTTATGTTTAATAAGTTTTGCATTCTTCCTAAAATTCCTAATCTAGAAACTACCACCCTGCCCATTCGACCCCTTCTCTGCCTCTTGCAGGTATATATACATATGACCATTCATGGTTCACAGGGGGTCCTCAGGTGGTGCAGAAAGTTAGGCGCTTGGCTGGTAGCTGAAAGATAGGTGAGTCCAACCCACCCTGAGGTACCCTGGGAGACAGGACTGGTGACCTGCTTCGGAATGATCCCAGTCGTAAAGGCCTGGTGGAACAGTTCTCCTCTGCACATACGGAGACATCATGACTCAGTGGCAATTACCAACAACAGTGATTTACACCGCCACACTGGCATGTGTGCATTTCTATGTAAATAAATTGCCTAATTGTCTAAAAATAATTGCTAGCTTTCTTTAATAAGGTATCTTCAGGAATCAGAAAAATGCTGAGCCTAGCCAAACCCCAGAGGCCACTCTGCTCTGACTTAACCTCCACACTTTTGGGGTTAACTCAGCTATTGCCCTTTCTCTGTCAACATGGCTATTCGGTTAAAATACAATAAAACCAGGATGGTCAACAAAAATCCTGTCTTACTCGTTGGGTTCATCTGGGGAGCAGCCAAATCTTTCCAACAAGACAACAGGCCCTGTTTCTTCTGCATGAAACTTCCTCTTGTCTTTCACTTGACCTCTTGATAACTTTTTGCTTCAACAAAATGATCATTCAAACTTTGGAAATTTTTTAATGCCAAACACCTCAGCTAGTTCTGTGGTTGCCAGAAAATGAGGTGTTCTGCAAAAAGAAACTTCCTAAATATTTGAAACTTATGTTTTTTTTTAACTTCAAACATGTTTTAAATGTGATTGTTTTTGTTGGAAACAGTTCTAATCATATTTGAGACTGCTTTCTTAAACATATTAAGGAACACATTAAATGTAACGATCTTCATGATTCAGGTAGAACTATATGTATAAATGTACCGATACTCTATGGCCTATTAAAAATATGGAGACATTTTGCCTCTCAATAAATCTCCGTATTTCAAATTACTATGCTTTTTTTGTCTGCTTTCAGTAGTGTTTCTGCTGGCTAGTAATCCTTGTCTTTTGGGGTGGGGTGCCTGTTCTAGTGCCTTTTTGTATTTGCAGCTTCAGATCTACTGTGATCTAGAACACACATAGCTAACATTCTTACATTTCTGTGTCAACAGGAGAGAAATGGCTTGTGATGTGAATGAACTTTACCCTCCGGGTGCCAGGAAAATCATTTCGGTTGTCCAGGGTCCTTGTTTACTTTTATAATGTAGGGACAAAAGTGATTTGTTTCAAGAAGACATCAAACTCCTGTGGTGTGGAAATTCTTTGATACTGTTATAACTCTGTGCATAATTTTCCAAAAAGGGTCCCTGGATGACGCAAACAGGTGGGCAGTTTGAATCCACCCAACAGAGATGAGGAAGAAAGGTCTTGTGATTTATTTCCCTAAGATTCCAGCCACTGAAAACACTATGGAGGGCAGTCTATTCTGAAACACATGCTGCCTGGAGTCACAATCAACTTGACAGCAATGACTTTAATGTCCCAAGTGCTTTGACACCTGATTAGTTTCTAACGAATATACCCCAAATAATACAGGCTCTTGTAAGCATACAAAAGTGTACATCTTAGCATAAATTCTCAGGTGATTTTAGTGTGAGGAAAACACGCTGCTGACAGAAAAACTAACGCTGAAGTGCTGACATGTAAGTATTGTGGCTTATCTATTTTGTGTTAATATTAACTGAGCTACTTTTAGAGTAGTTTCAATAAAAATCTGTTTTGTTTGTATTTACACATTGTATTAGTTATCTAGTGGTGCAGTAACAAAAATACTACTAGTGAATGACTTTAGTCAACAGAAATGATTTTCTCATAGTGTAGAAGGCTGGAAGTCCAAATTCAGAGCACCAGATCATGGGGAAGGCATCCTCTCCCTGCCAGCTTTGGAGGAAGGTTCCTGCTGATCAGAACGGCCTCCTCTTGGCTGTGTCTGCAGGTGAATCTGCAGGTGAACCTCTTTTCACCTCTTGGTACACTGACCTCTCGGCATGGCCCCTGGCTTGCTTGGCCAAGTGTTACCAAGCTCTTTAGTTGTGTTGTTTAGTCCCTAGGGGCACCCCACTCCCCGATGAAGACTTCTTCTCAAAGGCTGTCAGCTCTCTCTTGCTTGGTGGGCTGTGTTCTGCACTAGCTCTCTTTCTGTGTCTCCTGGTTCTAGAAGTTTCTGAAGTTTGGGATCCTGGGTCTAAAGAAATTGCTCTGCTCCCCTCTCTTCTAATTCATGTTCCCGAGGTCCCTATTTCTGCTTGCTTCTCTCTCCTTTTATGTCTTGTAAGATGAAAGATGTGACTCAAGAAAGGCCATCACTTGAACAATGGTCACAGGGTGATGACCTGAGTCACACTCTCTAGACAGTGACTCAAGACACGTCCCACCCTAAGCCTGTCTTGTTCACATAACAGACAACTCACTCCCAAATTGGATGGTAACCACAGGCATAGAGTCTAGCGTTTACAACCCATTTCAAAATGGAGGATAATTACATCAGATCACAAAATAGAGGACAACCACTGGGAATCACAGCCTAGCCAAGCTGACATGTATTTTGAGGGTATACAATTTAATTTATAACATACATTCTGAAAAGAAGAATTTAGCCAAATTTTATTGATGGAGAAGAAAAATAAGCTAAATAAAAGTTAGAAATAGGCAACTTATTACCATAAGGAGGGTTGTAAAATCTCAAAATCTTTCTAAGTATTGGATGGTTTCATAAAATCTCTTGCTGCCCTTTAAAAAAATGTTTACCCACTTAATTTAGAATTTTTCCTCTTAGGGAGCAAATGAAAAATTTCATGTGTGTTTCTGACTTATTCACACTTCATATAACACAGCCTTTTCTTTATAGGAGAGCTCTCCATTTTAAAATCTCAGTGTTCTCTGATGTCTGAGGCATGTTATAGACTTCCTAACAAGCATTTTAATTCTCTGATTTCTGATCCAGGAAGCTGCTTTAGTTAGTCATAAATAAACTTGAACTTTAATTGCATTTTGAAATTAAGAACATGTTCAATGGTTGCTAAAGTTGAAAAACCCCTAGTGTGAAGAACATTGTTTCCCTTTTCAAGTGGAATTTTTGCAAAGTCATTATTTAGAAAATGACCCAAGAAAAATAAATTTGCATTGGTATTTATTTCTTTAATTAGTGTATCAAAATGTTTTCTCTTTAAGCCTTTTTTCCCTCTGAGTTACTAACTTTTGCGGATGTTATATGGTTGTATGTTTCCAGCTGTGTGTACATGGGTCTGTAGGCATGCATGTGGGGGCTGTGCGTGCATGCGTGCGTGCGTGTGTATGTGTGTGTGTGTGCATGTGTTGGTGGGTAGCATAGTTGGAATGTGAGGGGTGAGCTGTAGAGGAGAGAGTTGAGATTTGGAGGTGTGATGACATGGTTGTAGAATTAGTGACAACTTGGAGATTGTGCTGCCTTTAGCTGGACAGTCAGCAGTTAATTATTTCTCCTCTCCTCCCTTGTCTCCTACCCTCTCCTCTCTATTTCTCTTCTTCCTCCTTCTTTCTTTGTGTTTCTTCTCTCTTCTTTCTAAAATCACTAGCAATTCCGGAAGTAGCAGGTTACACTTACATATATTTGGAGGAAACTGGGCTGCATTCGTGTTTTAAAATGAACAAATTTAGATAGTTATGGATTTGGGTCTCAATTCCTGCTTTCTCTTCACACAGGGTAGTTTGTTTGCCTCTTTACCGTGGCTGAGAATGAAAGACGATAAATACAGAGACGGTTTGCTCTGCCTTTTGCCATTTTTCTGTGTATTATGCAAGATTCTGTCTAACAGGGTTGAACATTACATAGTTTTATTCCCAGAAGAGATGCCAATTATGTGTATCTTATTGTAATGTTCAGCTACATCAGTTTCATTTTTAAGTATTAAATAGATGCCCCTGTAAGGCACTTTCTGTGACCTCTAATACAATTCATTTCACAGAACATAAAAAACAAATCATCAAAATAAACTTCCCAAATTGTATTTGTGTGCTAATTCTCAATCTCCTTATAAATATTATTAGCAGTATTGGCTAAGTGCAACCACATGTTAGGGTAAAAACTCTAGACTCAAAGTACCATTGCATGTCACAAAACAAATGGAGTTAGCTACTTTTATCACCCTGAGTTATTTCAGCTTTATACTTGTGGCATGTCATGGGGGCTCTTCCTCTATAAGGAACATGTGCTATGTGTGAACTGTTAACTCATTCATTCCTGAGGTTCTTACACCCCAAGGACACAACTGTTTTATTTTTCCCTAGCTTGCTGTTTTCACAAGGGTGGAAACTGAAAGACTTAGGACCAGAAAATGCTGTTGCAGCCAAAAATACAATTCAGGTCTCTAAGTTCCTGGTACGAGGTTGAAGAGTTTTGCTTGGAATGAAATGATTGTCATTTGGGGGCATGATTTCAATTGAAAATACTTTTGAACTATTGTTGTTTCACTGGTTTGAAATTGCTTTTAAGTATAAATGTGACATTTAGATTTTAAAGAATATACTGTCCTTAAAGCAATGCCACTCACTTGGAACTCATTCAATGAAAAGATAGCTTGATGAAGTCAGCGCATAAAAATTTCACCCTACCCTCACATGTGGGCCAGGATTCCAGGGGCCACCTACAGGGAATGTTTAGAGAAAAAGAGGTTGAGGGGATGTAGAAACAAGAGGAATGAGTCTTTAAAAGGAAAAGATCCAGTCTGTGATGGCTTTCAGATTCTTAAGAATTCTCCAGAGACCTTGCAAGTTATTTGGTATTCTCTGAAAATAATTTTTCTACTGTAGATGCTAGAATGATATGCTTAATAACTTGACTTGGGACCTTCTGTGAAGAATGCATCACAAGTACACCTCGAGGACATGGCCGTGGTAATGACACAGCAGAAGGTGGCTGAATCTGGCACCAACGTGACACACCCTGATGAGAAGTTGACAAAGGCAGCGTTGATTTAAAGAGTACGGATAATGCTAAAGAAACCAGGGGAGAAAGAAGATCCAAAGAGGAGTGGTCTGTGTCCACAGTAGAGTATCTTGCCATTTACATCATGGAATACTTCAGGCGATATTTTGGACTTAGGCGTTTTTAAAAGGACTGAAGAATTATTTCAGGAATTCCTCAGCGTTCTTGATGTTTTTTCTTTCCTCAGTTGACTTGGAGCTCCAGAGTTGCTGTGAAAATCAGTGCAGTCATAGTTATGCCCTATAAATATGTTCCCAGTCACACGAATTCATAAATTAAGGGAACATGTCAAACTATCAATGGGCAAAGCATAAAGAGAAATTACGGACAGAGTGATGGAAAGAAGGCATAGGAAACTATCATGTAATGAAAGATGTTTCTCCTTGTCGTGTGTGTTTTCAGCATCTCAGTTGTGAATATTAATGACATTCATAATGACAGGAAAATGTGACGCAGTAACAGTCATTTCCATACATAGCTATTGATTGTTTCTTAGAAGAAAGAAGAATTACAGTTAATTAAAGTCTATGTGGTGACAAAGACAGAAGCGAAGGGTTCTAAGTAGCCAGGGCTGTGCTAAAGCATTAAAGAAGGATGCTGTTGGTTCTGGTGATCCTCAGTCCTGGACAGTGTGCATGAGACTCATTTGAGGAGCTTTGGAAAAAACACTATTTTTTAGCACAGCACACCTTCCCTCTCACCCCCTGGCTCCTGTCCCCAGTATTCTGATTTAACTGACAGTAGCAGATAAACAAGACACCATCTCGGAGCATGGCTGGAGGAGCCGAGTTTTACTTGGCAAGCTGTGATCTGGTGACTGGAGCTGAGGATTGCTTCAAAATAGTGATGAGGGGGAAAACTCATCAAGAAACATAGAAGGAACCAAGGTAGGAAAGAGAATGAAGTAACAGAAGCAATGAGAAAAGAAACATGACATTCACAGATAGCAAGTCCAAGAAATTTGAGATGAAGAGAAGGTAAGGGAATATTCTCAAGAGATGTATCGTTTCCTACTTAAGAACGTAAAGTGCACAATTGGTATTTCTAGGTTAATCTCCTCAAAGCTGGCTTTTTCACACTAAATTTCCAGCAACTACTAACAACTTCCAATATGCATGCAACTAGAAGTCTCTGAAATTGGTACCAGACAAAGAAAGCCCTGAGGCATTCTCAGCATGCCACAATATTCCAGATCAATTAAGTATGAAAGGAAGAAAGGGACTAAATTGGTCAATCAATGGTAACACGGTCTAAAAAGTTTCTACCCTTAAACAAAATAGTTCAAGAGTTATGCAATTTGTGTGAGGTTTCTGCGGAAACTTTATTTTGCAAGATTCATAACATGATGTGATTTTGGCTGACACTACCATAAAAACAAAGTTATTTCAAACAGCACAATGAAAATCTTTGCACTTTTTCTCTGTTCCAAGCAGAGGTGACTACTCATCGTTCAACAAATGTGTCAGGCCAAGAATGTCAGTGGCCCTTCAATGCCATCTTGAAAACCTCAATCCAAAAGACATTTTCTCTATCCGACTTCTTCCTGCTGAGCTATGTAGACTCTCATTCACAGTCTATGTGTCTTTAGCGTTACTTTTCATGTTGTTCTATTTGCTTGTCTGTCATCTGTCTGGATAGTCTGAAAATAATTCAAAGAGAATTTACAGCCAGTACCTTGCACAGTGCCTGTTATTAATTGAACTGAGAACTAAGCCTTCTGTTGGGTAACTAGAACCCTCTAATGAGAGCGAAACAAATGCTTGTGACATTGAATTGACACCCTCTGCCTACTTCGGAATTTTCCCTTTGGCCAGTCCTGTTGAAGTAGCTCTAGTTCTGTCGGTTGAATTTGTCCAGTGGTGTGTTTGCCTAACTGCGCTGGGGAGGTGTCTTTTAACAGAGTTTATCAGCCTCAAGGAGTGTATGAATCAACAAAAAATATAAGAAAAATTAGCTTGTTTTATACATACAAATTTGAAGGGAGGAGAAAGAAGGACTATAACCTTTGTTAGATTCTCAAAGTACCCTGAGACCAAAAATAGAAGACTAACCACTAACATAAAGAGTGAAAAATTGAGCCTTTTCGTGCTGAGACTGCCTGAGGGCTTTTTTTCATTTCTGAAATAAGACAAGGATGGTCACTAATATTATTTCATCCACACTGGAAAATGTCAAGCACATTTCTGTCTTAACTTCCAGCATAAAAAACAAAATCCCACTGCCGTCAAGTCAATGCCGACTCACAGCAACCCTGTAGGACAGAGTAAAACTGCCACACAGTTTCCCAAGAGCGCCTGGTGGATTGAACCGCCCACCTTTGGGGTTGCAGCTGTAGCACTTAATTACTACCCTTCCTGGGTTTCCTCAACTTCCCCCATACCTTGTGTGAAGCAGGATATTGTGGGATGCGCAGAGTGCTCGCCTGCCACGGTACACACTTCGCAGAGCCGTATGGGAAACCTTTTGTTTGGCTCCGTCTATACTACTTGCATCTTACTGCTGCTGTTACTAGTTTGGCTGTGTTTGGGAGCCATGGTGCACTTCACATATTTTTCCAAGAACATTAAACAGAGATGATGTTGCAACACTCAAAAGACTCTCGATACAGGAGATTGGGTGCTGCCGCCTCCAAGGGGAAGGATACACTGTTACACGGCGAGCTGTTTGTGTATAAGTAAGGAAAGTTCGCATTAAACTAATGACCTGAATTATAGTACAGTAACATAGGTATTTAATATGACTACCAAGACATACATGTCATAGGTCATGTATGTACTATACTGTTATGTACCTGCAGTACAATCACTTTGTACATAACGTAAAATACACTTGTGTATGGGAAACTATTGTGTTACATCCACTATGACCCATTCTTTGACGGAAACTTCTAGACTCACAAATTTACAGGACCAGTTGGACATTGCCTGACCTGATGTCATTCAGCACATGATAGGGACCACAAAACTTAGTACTCTTACCATTATGATAGCCTACCTAAGAAAAAAACAGTGGTAGAAACCCACTGAAGTTTTACTAAAACTAGAAGTGGCTAGAAGTGAAATTCAAATCCCAAATCAAAAGATTTTATTTACATTGTTAAAATCACTTGAAAATATAATCAAAAATAACTCTAGTTCCATTAGCAATAAAACTGTATAATGCATAGGAATATATTCAATAAGAAATGTGCAAGACAGCTATCTGGAAGATATTACTTTCTTGGAAGACATTAAAAAAAGACAATAAATATAAATTCCTTGGCGGGATGACTCAGCATTGTAAAGATTCCAAGTAAGCATATATAGATAGCCTCAGTGTAGCTAAAAATGCAAATGAAAACAATAATGATATATGTTTTATTTATTAGATTAGCAAATCTTAAAACTATGTAGAGTAAGAGATTTTCTTACACATTGTGGATGGGAGTTTACATCTTTTTGGAAGATAACTTGGAAATACAAAGTAAACTTTTAAAATGTGTTTCTCTTTTAACTCCACAGTTCTGTTTTTAGAGGTTTATTCTCCAGAAACATTCACCCAAGTGATTGCAGCATTGAAATACCAGAAACATCATTAAAAGTTTGTTAAGAGGGATTGGGTTAAAAAATGATTGTCATCCATTCAATAAAATACTCAGCAGACATTAAGTAGATACAGCAGTTATATACATCAAATGAATATATTGTCCAAGGTATACTGACCAGTGTAGAAAAGCAAGCTGAAACACAATGTGTTTGATACAGCTCTATTTTATTTTAAAACTGTGTATGTGAAATGTGTGTAAAAATATACTAAGGGGAATAAGGAAATAGACGAAACTGTTAACAGCAGCCATCTCTGGAGACACGATTCTGGGGACTTTTCGTCTTTTACTTTGTCCATTTCTACACTGATTGAGATTTTACAATAAAATGTTACTTCTATGATCAGAAACAACCATAAAAGTTTTTTTTTTTTTTTTTTTAACTTCTTTAAGCTTTTATAATTGTTGTGTTTTTGCCTCTGTTTTTCTAATGCTTACACTTCAGGGCACAAGTGTTTATTAAGGAAGCTGCCAAGATAGTCCCTCAGGTGGCAGAGATAGCAGCCATTAGTTAAGAATTGAGCGTAGTCACCAATGCAAAACAACAATGGTATCAGTGAGGGAGAGAGTGACAGACCTCCATCCCCCAGAGGACTTCTCACCACCTCTTAACTGCCCTCCATCCCTCACCTCCCCTATTTGATTTCCTGCTTTATGAGTTCTACAACGTATGACGTTAACATTTATTTGAGATGCATCTCTGATGAAGGGAAGACGTCATCAAGATGTTTCTGTTTCACCAAAAAGTTGTTGATGCTTCAATTCCATTTGAAGAAGTAGGAACAGTCAAGGAGGACAGGACATATTCCTCTGTTGCCGGAAGAGTCTTTAAAGACGAAATTTGAAATTTCAAATGGAATGTTTTCTAAACTGGGACGAATGCTAAATAAGAAAAATTCAGAAGCATTTAGGGAACGCTGATCATTGGTTTGCAGGTAGTTTTGACCACCTTAGACCTCTAGATTTTTCACTGAAATGCTGTTTCAGAACTGTCTCATCAGTGCCTAACCTACCGGGCAGAAAGCAACTGTTCTCCTGCTTATCCAGTCCTAAAGAACCTTGAAGAAGCCTCGTCGTTTCTTTAACTTTTATTGCTGTTTTGATTGCATAATTATTTATTTCAACATTCCAGAATATTTCTGCTTTTACCTTCTCAACCAATCAAGCACACCATGAGTAATTTTAAAACACATTGCAAATATTTTATTTTGCCCAGCTTCGTGTTGACAGGTACAACAGTCCCATCTTAGCTTCTCTTCACACAAGAACACATTTTGAAACCCAATTAATAAAAGGTAGAGCTCTCTAAGCTCTGAGGAGCCCAGCACCTGCTGAGCAAACTGTCAAATGTTTGCCACGCTACTTAGAGCTGTATTATGGCAAAATGGGGGGAAAAAAGGCATGAGAACGAAATTAAAAACTCACAATGAAATAGTTGATTAAGAAAATTAAGCCATTTAGCACAGATCTGTGCCCATGCCTCCTGGAGGAAGCCTTGGGAGGCTGCAGAGTTGGTTAAAACACTTGTCCTCTGTGGCAATGATTGCTTAATTTCATTCACAAAGGACTCCTTGGGCATCCATCTAAATTTTCAGACCTCCTTTCAAATTTATTCATAAGTTTCCTCTTTCCCAGTGACCCCAGCATACTCAGTGCTGGGAAAGGGTCTATCAATAAATGGCAGATCTGTACCTAAGCCAGAAGGAAGCCTTAGGGGTCCAGAGGCCTGACTCCAGATAGACCCTTCTGGAATAGCGGAGGCTGAGCCCTTGGTATCCTTTGGCCAGGCATTTTAATTGCTGGAGGTTTTTTTTTTTTTTTTTTTTAATGTTTAAGGGAGGAGGGAGAGGAAAGAGTGACATGGGAAGCATTGAAGGAATTGTGGTCAACAGACTTGGCTTAACTTTTGCTTCTTACAGAAAGCCTCCTCCCTTGAATTTCATCCTTAGACTATCTTCCTCAGTTCTCCTAGCCCACTGGCTCAGAGTAATTTTCTATATCCTAAGTTTCAGTTTGTTGCTTTTATTACTGCCTTGAACACTCCAGCTAGCCTATGAAAATATGCAGAAACCTAGGGCTGTGCTTTCCATCCCTTAATATAATTTAGTAGTGTAAAGTATGGCATTGGAAACCTGGTCGCTTAGTGGTTAAGCACCACATCCACTAACCAAAAGGTTGGCAGTTCAAGTCCAACAGGTGCTGTTGGGAAACTCTGGGGGTAAACTCTACTCTGCACTATGGGTCACTATGAGTTGAAATCTACTAGACAGCATTGGGATTGGTTTTTCCTTAGTATGGCATAGTAGTTAAGTGCTATAGCTGCTAACCAAAAAGTCAGCAGTTCAAATCCACTAGGCTCTCCTTGGAAACTCTATGGGGCAGTTCTACTCTGTCCTATAAGGTTCCTATGAGTCAGAATCAACTCGATGGCAGTGGGTTTGGTTTTTTAGGTAGTATTTTGACTTCAGCGAGTCCCTGGGTGGCACAAATAGTTAACTAGTCCACTCCTAAACCAACAGTTGACAGTTCAAGCCCACTCAGAGATACATCAGGACACAGGCCTACTGTTGTGTGTCACAGTCTGGAAAACCCTGTGGAACAGTTTTACTTTGCACGCATGGGTTGTTATGAAGTTGAAAACAGCTCAACAGCAACAACATTTGTACTTGAGAGGTCCTGAGTAGCGCAGCTGGTTAGCATGTTTGGCCAGTCATAGAAAGGCTAGAGGTAGGAGTCTACACGGGGGTGCTTTGGAAGAAACTCCCGGTGATGTACTTCTGAAAACTTAGCCACTGCCAACCCAGTGGTGTACACTTCTACTCTGACACACGTGGGGCCAGTATGAGTTGGAATTAACTCCACAGCAACTGGAAAAAAAAAAAAGTATTTTACCCAGTACAAGGTGGAGCTGAAATAATTAAAATATTAGATTAATTGATTGAAATAATCAGATTATCCATGTTGAACCCTGGTGCTTTTTTAAAGAAAAAAAGAAATAGGGAAGCAAACACAATCGGTAAAATAATACTCTCCTCAAGCAAAAATGTCTTCAACTTGACATAGTCTTGGACTATTTAGGGCCTCTGTTCAAGGGAACCTCAACTAATAGGTTGATTATTGATTTAGTGGAACTAAATTTTTCATATTTCCTCATAGCAATTGTAGGGATGTGACATAGATTTATAACAATTACCTATTTAGAAAGAGGAATAGGATAGTGGAACTATGCTGTAATTTCTGTTTCTTTACACACACCTCTATCTAGTTCTTTCACAAACTTGAAGTTAGCAAGAGTCAGTGAAGGACACCAACCAAAAATTCCTGAGGAAAAAAAAAGTGATGTCAGATTCGTTCATAAAACAGAATAAAAATTAGGACTAAATGAAAAAAATAATCTGGCAAAGACTTACGCACTTGCCAACAGTTTAGCTCTAGTCTTCCTGGCCACCCATCTGAAAAAGATAACTGGAGCAGGTACATGACTCACAGTATTTAAGAGGTGGAAACAGTTGCTTGGGAGAACCATAACTATTTTTAACACAAAATCCAAGCAGAGATTTCTTTGAAGGAGGTTCATCAAGTTACAGCTGCATAATGTCCCTGATCCGCGACAGCATCATTAAATGTGAACAGTGATGAGTTTCATGAGGTGCATTCATAATGCCTTTCACTACAGACTGATCTTCACATGCAAGTGCTACACAGGAAGAGCAATGCTACTGCTTCTGATACAATGAGATTCACGAATCTGATTTCCTCTAGTCCAGCTCAATTTCTTAGCAGAGTTTAGAGTATCTTCAGGACTAGAGAGACTAGTATATCAATAGGGTTAGGCTGGTTTTTGCTGTCATAGCAAACAACAAGAAAAATCTCAGTGGCTTAAAATAGCATTTAATTTTTGTACAAACTACTTGTCCATTGGGAACCCTGGTAACATAGTAGTTAGGAGCTACAGCTGCTAACCAGAAGATCGGCCATTTGAATTCACCAAATGGTCCTTCAGAACTATATGGGTCAGTTCTACTTTGTCCTATAGGGTTGCTGTGAGTTGGAATCAACAGAAACAAGCATGGTTGTTGTTTTTTTTATATGTCCATTGTGAACTGACAGAAGCATTCTGCTCTTTTTAGATACTCAGGAACCCAGTTAAATAGAGGTTCTGTATTTTCACGGTGACAGAAACTGGGGAAGAGAATACACTGCAAACCATGCACTAGCTCCTAAAACTTCTGTCTGGAGCTCTCATCATTTCTGCTGAAATTTGACTTGTATACATAAATGAGTTCTCTGGCCATGCCAGTCTTCCACAAAATAACACCCCCCCTGAGACAAATTGCTGTTGAGTCAATTCCAACTCATAGAGACCCTACAGGACAGAACAGAATGATCCCAGAGGGTTTCTAATGAGTGCCTGGTGGATTTGGGGGATGTACAGTTTTACCATAGGAAGATACACTGAATGTGGTCAATAATAAAGTTACGGTAATCACATGTAATTGCAAAAAACCTTAAAGAATTATTTTTCAGCTGACATTTTCCAAAAAACTCCAAATTGTATTACCTACTGACTCTCCAAAATGTAGAATTCTAATCTGGCTGTTAAGAATGCGAATTGCCTGCTATCCTACACAGACCAGCTGGGAGTAGAGTTATCAAGATAAGACTCTATGTCCCCAGTGTTGAAAGGTACTCGGAATACCAGTGGCCACAGCAATGGACTCAAGCATGTTAACAGTCTTGAAGGTGGTGTAGAACCAAGCAGTGTTTCATTCTGTTGTACAGGAGGTCACCATGAGTTGCAATTGACTCAGTCATAACTGGCATCAATAGCTGTACTATCAAGATGTTGTCTTTCATGACTCACCTTGACTATGTTTTAGTCATTCCTCCCTTCAGCAACGTTCAGTGACTCCAGAGGCATTCCTGGTATGTTTGACACCAACACTGGATCATTGTTATCACTCCATGTGATAAAATTATTTTCATGTAGTAATAGATAATCAACATGTCTTAACACATGCTTGTTTTTGTTTGTCTTAAAACAATTAACAATTTAATTTGATTTTAAAAATTCTTCAGAGCCATGGAACATTTGATGTATGCTTAAACATATCAAATAAAAACATCACACTTTGACTTTGCATTTAAACAAAAATTTAAACATGCCCAAACAACAATAAGAAACACCAAATGATCCACATAACGACAGATTTCAAGAGCCATCATTGTTGATTTTGATTCTACTGTTTACATGCAGGGCTATGTTGTACCAGTGGTTTGGAGACATGAACTGTGCCAAGAAAAGCTCAAATGATTCCCAGTTTACCTCTGGTTGCATGTGACTGTATGGGGTATGCTGGGGACCAGCTGTGTAACTGGAAGTTCACTGAATTAGCTTCCACATAGAATCAATATTTAGTAAAGCATAAATAATAAAAATGTACTAATTCCAGCTTTACATTGTATTACTAAAATTCAACATTAATGGCAGCAATTATATAAAACTAGACCTTTTTTTTTTTAAAATGAGTGTCTTATCACTGCATTATTTAGAATTGTAGATACAAGATGATGATTGAAACCAGACTGACTGGGTTTTATTGTTGGTTTAAAATTCTCTATAGACAGGATATTCCTTATTACCTGCACTAAGGAATACTAGCACCCCCATGCTTGGTACTCACTGGTGACTTCCCACTGTTTACAAAATTCAATATAAAGTGATGATACTTAAAAAAGTTCTTTGTAATATGTCCTCTTTCCAGCCTTCCCTACAATGTCCTATTCTGAAAATACGTAATCAGCTAGCACCATGGCACCATGGAATATTCTGCTTCCTGGACACTGCCCCCTTCTTTTAATATTTCTGTGTAGTTGCTCATATTTCCCCTCCTGAGAATTTAAGTGGAAATAGCACAGGCTTAAAAATCTGTTGGTTTTGAATTTTTCTCTCGGCTGCTTACATGTTGTGTGACCCCAACATGTTATTTCATCCATTTGGGCCTCAGTCTCCTTGCTTGCAAAAATAGCAATGATAGAGCCTTGTTTACAGGTGCTATTGGATTGAATGAGAACACAGAAGATGTATATGAGAATGCCTGTCAAATGTGAGGTCTGACAATTAAGTCTGCAAACTTAATCATTCAAAGAGCTACATACCACATTGCTGAACATCACTATAGTCATCTTCAAAGAAATCCCTCTGGGAAGATATGCACTGATGCCACTGCCTAGCCTACACTTCAAAGCAATTTTGGAACTCTCTCGAATGGCCATTGTGCACGGTGGCAAGGTGGCAAGTTTGCAAACTTAATTACATAGTTGTCCATGAGAGAATTTTTAGCCAGTAAACAACTGTATTGGAACACCCTCCCTACTCACCTGATCTGGTCCCCAATGACTTTTTTCTTCATGTGAAGATAAAGGAATTACTCAAAGAAAGATATTTTGATGACATTCAGGACATCAAGTGTAACACGATGACAGCTCTGATGGTATTCCAGAAAGAGTTCCAAAATTGATTTGAAGGGTAGACTAGACACTGGTGTCAGTACGTAGCTTCCCAAGGGAGAGTACTTCAAAAGTGACTGCAGTGATATTCAGCAATAAGATATGTAGCAGTTTTTCTAGAGTGAGTTCATGAATTTAATTGGCCATCCCCATAAATACAATCTTTAGCTGTCTTCCAGTAGCAAATTTTGAGTATCTAACCATAAACAATGATCCGCTGAGCAAGATTAAGCACTGTGCTTACCTTCCTTACCAGACTGTCTATAGTGAACAATTTCACATTTTTTGACCACATCAAGGACTCTGCTTCTAGGCATGGTTGGCATCTGTTTCTCTCCCAATCGCACAGCATCTTGCTGCAGAATCAAAGCTTCTTTTCAAATTTACAGTCCCTGACAAGAAGAAGAAAGGTAAGCCTGGGCTTACTTACTAATGTAGGGTGAACAATTTCCCACGGGCAAGTCTGGGTTTATCTTGCTTACCGACTCTATGGCCATGGGTTTGGGTATTGCGAACCTGTTCTGGTATCCTATACTTACAGGGCTTTGTTCAAAACAGGTCCTCATAGAACTTGAGAGACTGTGTTGAATTGATTGTGCTTGGTGGCATATAAGCTACAAAGGCCAAACAGCACAGGCCCTGAGCACCAGCCCTTCCTATAATTGCCTCAGCTGTGAGTCTGGAGAGCTGTCATAAGAAGAAAATTTAGAATATCTCTCATCTGGTCTCAGTTCCTCTTCTTCAGCTGTCAAGAAGACCCTTCTCATTTAGAACAGACACTGCCACAAAACCAGGAGACTACTGAAGCATGGGAGGGAATAGTAACCTCAGTGGAATCTGGATGAGGTATCATTTCACCTTCAGGACTGTGTTGGCACTGTGTGCAGCTCAGAGGTCAGGAATGCTGCTGTCATCAGGCCTAGCACTGCGTCCTGAATAAATACCAAGTTAGGAGGAAGATGACTCAGCCCTCCGAGCTGCCTCAACCTCATACTCCTCTGATATTTTAAGTAACAGAGTGGTAAGCAGCTGTTAGATATCTTTGCTCCTTTGTTCAAGCAAAGCTTAGCCTGTTCTATTAGAGAAGAAAACAGTCATAATTTCCAGTCTTTTGTAATTCTCCCTTCTTAGAATTATTATTGTATGCACAGCCAGGGCCATACAACTTAGTTTTGTCTACAATTTCATCCCATTTTTAAATCATTTCTGGTTTCCTGAGGGAATATCATGTTTGTTGTGGAAAGAGACCCTACCTTGTATAAATTTCTTGTACCTTGTATAGGTTCTTATAGTTTCTCCACATTCAAACATTAGTCTTATGCCCACAGTGGGTGATACATACAAACACTGATTTTAACTTGTACAGGACTATGCAACAAATATGCTACTTTTCTATCCAACTTTTATTTGAATTGCACTACCACCTCATAAAGAAACTGTTATTGTTTCTGAATCATACCAAACCCACTGCCATTAAGTCGATTCAAACTCGTAGCAAACCTATAGGACAGAGTGGAACTGCTCCATAGAGTTTCCAAGGAGTGCCTGGTGGATTTGAACGGCTGACCTTCTGGTGAGCAGACATAGCGCTTAACCACTGCAGCACCAGGGTTTCATAAGCTAAGAAATGGAGATTCAGGGAGATTAAGTACACTGGCAAGAGTAATACAGCAAATAATTAGAAGAGTCTGAATTTCTATATGTGTTTCTATATATTATATACATATGAATTTATGTGTTTGATTCTATATGTGTACATAATTTATGTAAAATTCAGTGTAAAAACAAAATCTCTTAAATTCCGTGTTAAATGAATGTTCATTGATTAAAGAGAATTTAATTGAAAGACTTTTGAAAGTATATTTAATTTTTTTCTAATGAATTGGATTTCCACGGGCCACTTTTTTCCTCTGGCTCTGGACAGAGATATGAAGTTATTTTGTGATTTATAAAGTTGTAGATCCAGAACCTCAATATTTTACTTATACACTGAAAGTTTATCTTCCTATATATAAGGAGTAACAGTACAGCATAACTCCTAAATAATAAGATTTAACTACAAAAAAATATATTTGCATTTTATTTAATATGTAGCAGATATTCAGAGAATTCACAATTTGGGGGGCATCAGTATTCATCACAAGGAAAAGAAAGAATGGGCAAGAGTTTATGTCATTAAAGAGAGTGAAATGGTCTTAATATAAAAGAGAATGCGGTCACATGCTCTTAGGGCTCATTCAGGATAATCCGCTTGATATACTAAGGTGGCCCAGCAGGAATCAGAGGGCAACCTACCTTTTCGCTTTGGTCTCTAGCTTCCCGGGTCCATGCTGTGAAGGACCAGCATCTCTGAGATGGAAGGAAGCCCTGGTGGTGTAATGGTTAAATGTTACATCTGCTAACCCTTTGGTCGGCAGGTCGAATACACCTGGTGCTGTTTGGAAACTCTATGGAGTGGTTCTGCTTTGTCTTGTCAGATCACTACGAGTTAGAATTGTCTCGATGGCAGTGAGTTCTGAGACTGATGGAAGACACTTGTCTGAGTTATGACTTCATGATTCACAGCTTCCTGGGAGAGAAGACAACTGAATCTTTTTTCCTCTAGAGGCTACTTCTTTCGGTCATTGCTAAGCTACAGTCAACAAATATCCTTTTTATACATCAAAAAAATAACCTAACCCGGTGCCACTGAGTCAATTCTGACTCATAGTGACCCTATAGGGCAGAGTAGAAACTCCTCTGAGTTTCCAAGAAGAGCCTGGAGGATCTGAAATGCTGACCTTTTGGTTAGCAGATGTAACACTTAACCACTCTGTCACCAGGATTTCCTTTTTATATCGACAAAGAAATAATTTAAACCAATAAAATATTAAAGCCTATTAAAACTGAAGAAGTTTCTGTATAGGTAATTATAGGTAATTGCAAACATGACTATTCAGTCTTGGAGGAATTTAGTATGATGTGCAAACACTGTATGTTACTTTAATAAATATCCTTAGTAATTTATCATAACTTTTTCTTCATAAGAATTGCAAAAGAATAACTGCAAATGGGTGTTTGAGGAGTGGATTTAAGGGATGGACAAGTAGAGGACAGCGGTCCAGGGGAGAGGGTAGAGAAATTAGTGCACAGGAAATCATTGTTGCGGCTGCAGAGAAATCTGTTTCTATCACCCACTTTAATCTCCCCTTCCCACTGACTACATGAACCTGGAATAGATCACTGCCCTTCTCTGTTAAAAATAATACATGGACATTTAGATTGATGATGGCTGCTGTATTCAAAGTTCTGTAAATAATGGTAACATTACTGTCTAGCACATTATATAGGCTCACCTAAATTACAAGTAGAAGATGTATCATGTCATGGTCAAGTCTAATATGTATAATTTACAGGCTCAATTCTCTCTGTCGTAAGTGTCTGTTGAAGACTGCAAGAAAAATGACCCCTATCCAGAAAAATATGAGAAGCCTATGTCTTTTTCTAAATCTGGAGTTTAAGGAATTGTGCAATCCAGAGGAAAATCCCTCTCAAGGGGAGAAATTAAATCATTTATGATCACTCCCTCCTGTTAGATTCCATTAAGAATACTTTGTGAACTTAGTCTATGCCTGACACTATGTTGAGTAGGAAGGCTGGTTTAGTGAGAGGGGATACAAAGTACTGGACTTCTGTCTGTTTACAGTGCTATCATGGTTTCAGACAGGAAACTACAGCAGTCTTTTATTTCTAGGACATATTATTAAAATTCCACCTCTTTTTTTTTT
The DNA here is from genome assembly GCA_028571685.1 of Heterohyrax brucei. Lineage (NCBI taxonomy): Eukaryota > Metazoa > Chordata > Mammalia > Hyracoidea > Procaviidae > Heterohyrax > Heterohyrax brucei. The sequence continues at coordinate 164,241,421 of CM053144.1, forward strand.
TATCTTTCATTTTATCCTCAAAGCCTTATACTTCTGGTATTTATATATTTATGTTTCTCTGTGACCATATTTAGCTCATTTTACCCTTTCTCATAGCTGCTATACCTATCAATCTTTTAAATATTTCTTTCTCGTTGAAGACAGTTTTCTCATCTCTCATGTGTCTTCTGTTGCATTTTTGCTAGTTTTTTTTTTTTTTTAAACCTGACCCTCTTGGTCTCCAACTTGGTCATTTTTCATCTGTCTTAATTTTGTGAAACTGAGTACAAGCCTACCACATGACATTATTTATTGCTGCACAGAAATAAACTGGACCATCTTCCCAATGCATAGGCTGTCACGAGGCCTCGCAATTAAGTCCACGAACTTAATTGTTCTGAGTGCTGCGTATCTCGTTGCTGAATAACACTACAGTCACCCTTGAAGTACTCCCCCTGAGAAGCCGTACACTGATGCCAGTGCCTAGTTCACCCTTCAAAGTCACTGTGGAACTCTTTCTGGAGTGGCCATTATGCACAGTGGCAAGGTCGCAAGTAAGTGAACTTAATTGTATCGACTGTGAGGGAGTTTTTGGCCAGTAAATAAATCATTGTATCAGAACACCCTCCCTACTCACCTGATCTGGTCCCCAGTGACTTTTTTCTTTGCCAGAAGATAAAGGAAACATTGAAAGGAAGACATGTGCGCAACATTCAGGACATCAGGTGTAATATGAAGACAGCTCTGGTGGCCATTCCAGAAAATGAGTTCTAAACTTGTATTGAAGAGTGAACTAGACGCTGGCATCAGTTCATAGCTTCCCGAGGGGAGTACTTTGAAGTTGACCACAAGTGACGTTCAGGGGTGAGGTATGGAGCACTTTGTCTAGGATGAGTTTGTGAACTTAATTGGCAGTCTTCATACATCCAGTGGGGGGAAAAGCGAGAAACATTTTATTTTATTTAATCATATTCTTTAATCTTTTGCTCTATATCCATGGTCATTCTTTCATAGGTAGTCAGTAATCACTTAATATTTTAAGCAGAACTTTATGAAACTGCTATTTATATAGGCCAGAAATAACTGAGTATCATCAATTGCGTGATTCAACCTAATGTCTTTCCAGTCTGCATTTGATAGCAAGTTTATGTACACAGTTGAAAAATTTGCAAAAAAATTTGCAAAAAATCTGCATATATGCATCCTCTCTCAACTATATTAGTGAGGACATCTGTTATCAATTACCAAGTCCATATAAACATGGTACTATTCCCTTGGTTGTATATGCTCTTCTATGGGTGTGTGCTGCTGCAGAATTATTATGGGATGCAGTAGTTTGGCTTTGTTTTCCTATATTGTTTTAGATATTCATGGAGATTTATAGTTCCCTATAGGCTAATATTGAACAATTAATCCTCTAATGTTTAGTATTTTCCCTAGTATTCTCCATCTCATAGTCTGTTTGCTTACTGTTCTTTAGATTTATCAACAGGATATTTCAGATCTTCTTCTGAGTTTTCAATGTTGACCATTATAACGTAAATTTGTAATATTTTTGTTGTGTGTTCTGACTGTTCCTTTGTGACATCTGCTTGTTCTTGTTTCATAGATATAATATCTTCTCTCTCTACATATATTAATGGTAGCTTTTTTGTTTGTTTGCTTGCTTGCTTCTTTAATTATCTTCTCCTTTCAAAGTCTTCTTTTTCCTCCAGTTGTGTACTTATCTTTCCAACCTCTAATATCTGGCTGAAATCTCTGTGCTCTTAGTTGGAACTTACTCACCATGGCTTCATGTAGCCTGAACTGACAAGGCTATTGGAGAATGTGCAATGGCAGTATCTCTAGGTCTCTTCTTTTTGCTTTATTAGTTTCTCCAGAAAATAATGTTTTAACTTCTAGCCTAGATATCATAAGACTGGCTGCTAGCATTCTCGTGACTGAATGAGAAAGAGAAATGAGGGTATCAAAATTCACCTTGCAAATTTTTCCTTAGTCTTCTTATTTTCAGTCAGGCATTTCTTTTTATCCAGTAGGCTGGTGTTCCCAAGTCAGGGAATGTCTGTTTTACCATCTCCAAAGAATGAGCTTCCACTTTGTCTCTTGGATGGAGTAAAATAGAAGAAGATGTCTATTTCATAACAGAGTTTTAACCAGTCTTCTTTTTATTTGTGTTCAGTTCTACTTTACCCCCACTTTCAGAGGTCCACAGTGCTGGGAATATCTGCACTGTAGGTGGTTTTGCTGGGCAAATTGAGCAGTTTCTTAGATAGTTATGCTGCCGTTTTGGGTTATTCTTCTTAGTTCTCTACTTTGGTCAGTACTCTGCTTTTCATCTTGATAAGTTATATTGCTTTTCTCTTGTCTTCTGTTATCTTTGTTCAGCAGTTTATGCCTTGGAAGATCTGAAAGCCGTAGTATTACAGGATTTCTGCAGGATATGGATTAAAAGGCTAACATTCAATCCCTCATCTCTAACTGGTAATCCCTACTGTTATCTTTTGTTATGTATTTCTTCTTTCTTTGATTTACTTGATCACTTTTCTACCAGTGCGTTGAACGATAGCGCCGTTCACTTAAGTCTTTCTTGATTTCTGATACATGTGCTTAAAATTAAAAGTTTCCCTCAGTGCTGCTTTGCCTTCATCTCACAGAATTTTCTCCCTGTCTTTTCCTTGTTATTTAACTATAAACATTTCATGATTTTTCACATGGTTTTCTTTTTAAATGCAACACTTTTTAGTGACAAGAAAACAAAACAAGCCATTGCTGTCGAGTTAATTCTGACTCATACTGACACTATAAGACAGAGTAGAATTCCCCCAGAGGGCTTCAAGGAGCAGTTGGTGGATCTGAATTGCTGACCTTTTGGTTGGTTAGTAGCTGAGCTCTTAACCACTATGCTTTATCATTTCCAATTCATTCTCAGTAACATGGATTTTTTTTTTCCCCCGTGGAGCTTTATATTAATTCCTCCCTCCTCACCCCTGCCTTTATCAGTGATTTGGAGCTTTATTAGTGATTTTCCATTTTACATCACTGTGATCAGATCAAATATCTGTATACTGTTAAATTTTTTTGGAATTTATTGAAGCTGTCTTTGTGGCCCATTGCAGGCTACCTTTTTTGGCTGTTTTGTGTGTGCTTGAAAAAAATGTGTCCTCCATGTTTACTTGGTAAAAAGGCCTCTAAATCTGAATCCTCAAATCACGTTTATCCTTGGTTATTCTTCGTAACTACTTATTTCTTCTTCATGAATCCTACCCATCTTAAGATCCCAAAATTTGCTTTTCTTGTCTTTGACATCTGTCAGACTTGGCAGAAGGAGCCAGCAACTCCTACAAATTGAGATAGTGGCCCTGTGTACAACAGAGCAAAACACTGCCTGGTCTTGCACCATGTCCACAGTCGTTTTTATGCTTAAGGCCATTGTTTCAGCCACTGTGTCAATCCATCTCTTTGAGGGTCTTTCTCTTTTTTGCTGACCCTCTGCTCTACCAAGAATGATGTCCTTCTCCAGGGGTTGATCCCACTTGACAATACATCCAAAGTATGGAAGATGCAGTCCTGTCATCTTTGCTTCCAAGGAGCACTCTGGTTAGACTTTTTCCAGAACAGATCTGTTGGTTCTTTTGGCAGTCCATGGTACATTCAGTATTCTTCTCCAACACCACAATTGAAAGGCATCAATTCTTCTTCTGATACCTTATTCTTTGTTCCACTTTCCCATGCATATGCTGTGATGGAAAAGATCATGGCTTGGGTCAGGAAATGATAGTGATATAAATATATTGAAAAGTAATTACTGTATTCCTGCATAGATTGGACAGGATTTTGTTGAACATTTTCAGGAAAGTATTTTGTTTTTTAATTACTGTTATTAGGTTTAGATTTCCCACTTGTTTTTATTCAGCACATGTGTAGACATGCACTGTCATTCTCCTTATCAGTTACTGTCAAGTCTGTTCCAATTCTTGGCAACCCATGTGCATCAGAGTAGAACTGTGATTGACAGGGTTTTAAGTGGCTCATTTTGCAGAAGTAGACTGCCCGGCCTTTCTTCCAGGTGTGTGTATGTGTACACAAACATCTGAACTTACAGTTAGAACTTGAGCATTTTAATCATTTTCACCAGTCAAGGACTCCATCATTTCTCTAATAAAGTTATAATTAGAGATATCAGGAATCTAGGTATGGAAGAACAGTGAAGATGTCTGCGAAGGTCTTAAGAAAAATTTAGAGGTATCACTTACATTCCCCAAACTTGCCAATGGCTTACTTTTTTCCAGAAACACTTCTTTATCTATCTTCTTTTGTCTCCTTCAATTACCTTCCTTCCTTTCCTGATGACCCCCTCCCTCCCTCCCTCCCTCCCTCCCTCCCTCCCTCCCTCCCTCCCTCCCTCCCTCCCTCCCTCCCTCCCTCCCTCCCTCCCCTTCTCCATTCCCTTCCATTCTGTCACCTCTCTTCTCTCATTTCTCCCTCCTTTCTTTCTTTCTTTACTTTCTTCAAAACGTAACATGGTGTTATATTGTTGTTGTCTTCCAACAAGTTTTTTTTTTGTATGAAGGTAAAATTAGAGCAGTTTACACTGTGTATCCACTGAGAATAGTTCATGGAAAACCCTGAAGTATCCCGGGATCATTTCAGCCTGGTACTATCAAAACTCTAAGCTTTTGACCCAAAGTGTATTGTATTTCAGTAGTGTCTTGGTTATCTAGTGCTGCTATAACAGAAATACCACAAGGATGACTTTAAAGAGAAATATATTCTCTCCCAGTGTAACAGGCTAGATGCCCAAATTCAGGGCACAGACTGCAGGGGAAGGCTTTCTCTCTTTGTCAGCTCCAATGAAAGGTCCTTGTTGTTAGGGGCCATTGAGTCTGTTCTGACTCATAGCGACCCTATGCCCGACAGAACGAAACACTGATGGTCATGTGCCACACCCACAATTGTTTTCATGCTTAAGCCCATTGTTGCAGCCACTGTGTCAGCCCAGCCTGTTCAAAGTCTTCTTTTTCCCTGATCCTCCACTTTACCAGGCATTATCTTCATCTCCTGGAATTGATCCCTCCTGACAACACCTCCAAAGTATGCGCGACTCAGTCTCACTATCTTTGCTGCTAAGGAGCACTCTGGTAGTACTTCTTCCAGAACAAATCTGTTTGTTCTTTTGGTGGTCCATGGTACATTCAATATTCTTCTGCAACATCATAATTCAAATGTGCCAGTGTTCTTCTGTCTGCCTTATCCATTGTCTAGCTTTCACATAAATACGATACAACTGAAAATACATGGCTTGGGTCAGGCATGCTTCGGTCTTCAAGGTGACATCTTTCCTTTTCTTCTTTTTTAAATATATTTATTTTTTACAGTAAATGAATAAAATTTCTAACATCTGTCAACTATCTCATCTATGATAAACTCTCACCTCATGCCCTTGTAGCCATTAAAGTTGGTTTCTTCTGTAGGTAATTCTATTTTTACGTCCTCATAAGAGGGGTCTCACACAATATTTGTCCTTTTGACACTGATTTCACTCAGCATAATATCTTCCAATTGAAACCATGTTATGAGATGTTTTCTAAAATGTACATTTTTTTTTTTTATCATAGCACAGTATTCCACTGAGTATATGTACCATAGTTTGTTTATCCATTCACCTGTTGACAGGCATCTGGGTTGATTCCATCTTTTAGCTATTGTGGACTGTGCTACAATAAACATTCGTGTGCATATGTCTGTTCATGTGACAGCCTTTGTTTCTGAAGGATAAATTCTAAGTGGTGGAATTACTGGATCAAATGGTATATCTATTTTCAGCTTTTTAAGGAAGCGCCAGATTGCTACCCAAAGAGGTTATACCAACTTGCAATCCTCCCAGCAGTGTAGGAGATTTCCAATCTCTCCACAGCCTCTTTAGCATTTGTTGTTTTGTGCTTTTTGGATCATGGCCAACCTTGTTGGGACGAGATGATATCTCATTGTAGTTTTGATTTCCTTTTCAATACTTTAAGGACATCCTTTGCAGCAGATTTTCCCAGTGCAATGTGTCTTTTGATTTCTTGACTGCTGCTTCCATGGGTGTTATTTGTGGACCCAAGTAAAATGAAATCCTTGACAACCTCAATCCTTCCTCCATTTATCATGATGCTACTTACTGGTCCAGTTGTGGGGATTTTTGTTGTCTTGTATCTTCATCAGTAAGTGTTTCAAATCCTCTTGACTTCCAGCAAGCAGTGATGTGTCATCAGTTTTAACACAGGTTATTAATGAGAATTTCTCCAATCCTGATGCCTCATTCTTCTTCGTGTAATTCAGCTTCTTGATTACTTGCTTGGCATACGGATTGTAAAGGTATAGTGAAAGGATACCAATCTGCTACACACCTTTCCTGACTTTAAATCACACAGTGTCCCCTTGTTCTGTTCGTACAACTGCATCTTGATTCATATACAGATTCCTCATGAGCACAATTAAGTGTTCTGGAATTCCCATTCTCTTTAATGTTATCCATAGAAGAAGGTCCTTATGATGCATCAATCTTCCATTGATCTGGGAGCATCTCAGTGCAGGAACCAAAGGTTGTGTTGTGCTCACAGCACTGTTTTCTTGGTGGCATGAAGTTCCCCCTCTTTACTTGTTTCCCTTTCCTTTTAACTCTCGTAAGATGAAAGTGATGCAGGCCACACCTCAAGGAAACTCCCTTTACATTGGATCAAGGATGTGACCTTAATAAGGGTGTGACAGTCCCACCCTAATTCTCTTTAACATAATCCAATCTTGTCCCATTGACCATAGGCAGAGATTAAGATTTATAATACACACGAAAATTATGATCACAAAATAGAGGACAACTAAACAATAGCTACACACATTTTTGGTCGCACATAATTCAGTCCTTGAAAAGTAGTTTCACCTAATTTGTTCAATGGAAGGAAAAGTTCATTTTCAAATAATAAAATCATCTTCAACTCAAACAGTGTTTTACTCAGCAAATGAACCAAAGAAAAATTTTAAGCAATCAAATGATGAAAAAGCCAAAGATTTTTCGTACTGATTCAAAATCATTTGCTTTTCCATTATTGTAATCATGGTTCTACCCAGAATAACTTCTCTTGTGTTTGCTGTTGTTGTTGTTGTTAGGTGCTGTCAAGTTAGTTCTGACTCACAATCATTTTTATTCTTAAGCCCATCGTTGCAGCCACTGTGTCAGCCCATCTCATTGAAGGGTTTCCTCTTTTTTGCTGACCCTCCGCTTGACCAAGCATGATGTCCTTCTCCAGGGACTGATCTCTCCTGACATATCCAAAGAATGTAAGAAGCAGTCTTGCCATTGTTGCTTCCAAGGAGTTCTCTGACTGTACTTCTTCCAGAACAGATCTGTCTGTTCTTTTGACAGTGCATGTTACATGCAATATTCTTCTCCAATGCCACAATTCAAAGGCATCAATTCTTCTTTGGTCTTCCTTATTCATTGTTGAGCTTTTGCTTGGTATATTTTACTGTTATTCCTTGTGGTTCTGTAGCTATATACAAGAGGAAATGGTAACTTGGTTATTGTTCTGAATTTGTATTTCATTCTGCATTGTTTTTTGTTTCATGTTATTCTAAGTGTGTGTTGTGGTTCTTTATTATTAATTCTATTGTTTTTCTTTTCTTTTAATTAATTGTATTAAGTTACAATGTCACATAAGTGGAAAATTATATTTCCTTCTAAAATATATGAAACTACAGTATTTATACTGTTTAAAATTGTGAATAAATGTGCTTATTATTTTCAATTTGCTTACTTGAGTAATTTTCATGCTATTCTATTTTTCTTTTTTAAAAAATTAGAAAGTTCAGCAGTATAGCTTATAGATATGTGGGTGTCTTTTAGTGGTTTATTGCTATCAAATGATTCATCAATTAGATTCTAGTCCTGATGTGTCCAGAACCAGAACTCAAATTTCATGAGTCCTACTACACTGATCTCTCTTCTTTTCTGTCCTGCCTTTCATATAGGTAATATACTCAACAATTGCCTTGGTCTCTGAAGAGTAGGTAAAATAACTTCAGGTTGTGAGATCTAGTCCAGCATGAAAGTTGGGAAGGCATGTGGCAGGTGAAATAACTATACACACACACACACACACACACACACACACACACACACACACACATATATTTTGGAGTTCCATGGTAGATTTTTTGTGTGTGTCTCCTTGTGCATCAAGGCATAAGCTGTGGAATTTACAATAACATAATTTGTCAATGTGAATTTTCAAGCAAAATTACCAAATGTTTGTTGAGTACTTTTTGGATAATTTATAGGGTTGGTTTGTCTAACACTCTTCTTTTGTGAATTAACTGTAATGATGAACTTCATTTTCTTTCTATCATAAACTAACAGAAGTGGAAGTGACTAAGAATGTTCATTTATTTTTATCCCTTGAATGGTGAAAATTCCTTGGTAAAGTAGAGGGTCACCAAGAAACAGGAAGCCCCTCAATGAGATGAATTGACATAGTGGTTACAGCAACGAGTTCAAGCACAACGATGGTTGTAGGGACGGCGCAAGATAGGGCAGTGTTTCATTCTTTTGTGTACAGGGTCATTATAAGTCAAACCTGAGCTGACAGTACCTAATGACAACTTGAGTGATGACTGTGAAAAAAACTTCTAAACTAGAGAAGACTCATGATCTTAGAAAATGATCTTGAATCCGACCTATTAGATAGATATTCAGTTAAACTCTACCGAACGTGAGGTACTCCGGGAGAATACAGAGATGAGTAAAATGCAGTCTTTGAAATTTACATAGAGTTTGAAATCTAAAGAAATGATAAAGAACAATACTTATGATTATTACAGGAAGATTATGATAATGGCCCCAAAAGACATAAAAAGCATATACTGGGATATCAGAGTGATGTAAGTATCTAGAGCTACCTAGCAGAGGCTGGGTTAAGATGAGCACTGAAGGACATATAGGAGTTTGGGGGAGAGTGAGTGAGAACTGGAGGTTAAGGGAGTGCATGGTACAAAGAAAGACAGATGAAGAATCGACATCTTTGAATTTTGGTGTTGCAGAATAATGCTGAATGTACCGTGGGCTGCCAAACGAACAACCAGGTCTATTCTGGAAGAAATACAAGGAGAGTGCTCTTTGGAAGCGCAGATGGCAAGACTGCATCTTACATACTTTGGACGTGTTGTCAGGAGGGATCAGTCTCTGGAGAAGGATATCATTCCTGGTAGGGTGGAGGGTCCACAAAAAGAGGAAAATCCTCAAGGAGATGGATTGGCAATGAGGCACAGTGGCTCAAGCATGAAAGCAATGAGGCACAGTGGACTCATGCATAAAAACAATTGTGGACATGCTGCAAGACTGGGCAGTGTTTTGTTCTGTTGTGCATAAGGTTGCTATGTCTTGGAACCAGCTCAATGAAACCCAGCAACAACAACATGGCACAAAGGTGCAATGCCTTTGAAGCATACAAACCAATTAGGAAGGAACACAGGTCACAGTAAAGGACCCCTGAGCAGTAGGTTGGAATAAATACAGAGACAAAAGAGAGACAACTTAAATGACAAAGTGAGAAGTTTATCAAGTATTCTGTCAATCAGCTCTGGGGGATGAAAACCTATTTTTGAGCTGAGGAGTAACTAGATGAGAACTGTACTTTAGAAATATGGGTTTGAGGGATGGGTAACAGGGTCTGAGTGTAAAAGGGGAAAATGTTTGGAAGGAGGAAGATGGAATGACGGAGGAAAGTTCTGACCGTCTTCTTCCAAAAAAGCAGCCACTGAAAACCCTCTGGACGACAGCACCACACTGCAACACAGCGTTGTCAGGAGTTGGAATTAACCTGACAGTAACTGGCTTGTTTGCTTTTTTGCCTTAATTGATGACAAAGGATTTCCTGAAGTTGGCAATTGAATTGATAAAGGGAGAAAGTGGCATGAAGAAGTTAAAAAAAAAAAAAAAAAAAAAAGATCCCCCTGTACAACGTTTCTGTCTGGTTCACTAGCAGGATCATGGATCCCTGAGGAGAACAAAGAAGTCTGGAGACAGATTTTGGTGGCAGAGTGAGGACTGTGGGTGGTGAATCAAAGACTGCTTTAGATCTATACTAAATGCTTCATAGGTCAGCTGAAAGCACTGGGCAAATCAAGGGTTTAACATCTGACCTTTTGTTTTTCAAGGGGCCAATGCGACTTCTAGCTCTGCCTTTTGCTTGCAGGCTATATTTTGTGAGCATCTACTCACTGAGAAATAATTAGGTCTATCTTGCATTGGAAGCGATACTGTAATTCCCAGAGTTGGAAGACAACAGCAACAGCAATAATACTAGCAACAGTGGCAACGAGAACAACAAAACCTAACCTGAAGAGGGATTCTGAACACTGCTGCTGCTCACCACTTCATCAAACTCTAGGCACTATATTGCTTCTCCCTCTTTGACTCCAAGCCAAACTTCAGCCAGCTTAAGGTCAGAGCTTGCTGGGACTGTGCAGCCTGCTACATTGTGTGTGCTGTGCTGGGATCAAAGCATTCTTTCCCAGTCCTCCTTTACCTCTTCTCCTCCGGCTTGTCTGCCGTCTCCTGCAGGGGGTCAGACTGGCCAGGATTGCCTGTCTGGGAGCATAGCCCTTTTGTACAAAGTTTTCTTTGTTAATCAGGAGAAGTAAATGCAAATCCCTTCCATCTACAATCAACTGTTTTGAGAAGAAGGTGTGACAGTGATTTAATGACCTGGTGAATTTTCCGACAAGGAAGATCAGAATATCATGGTTTTATTTCCCAGAGATTAGTATTTGAGGGGTGTGTGTGTGTGTATACACATCCACAGGCATGAGTGCACGTGTGTGTATGTCTTCTTTGCCTACGCTCTTCTTCTGGGAAACAACGTGATAACGTAATTGAGTTCTTGAATTCTCTCCCTTCCTGTCTGAATTAACTTTTATATTTAGATGTCAGTGTAAGAAGATTTTGCTGATGAAACTGCAGGATATGTGCACTTGGCTGGTTAATGAGCTTTAATACTTAATCGTGGTGTACTCCTCTTGCAGTCTAAGTGCTGGCTAGAGTCTGGAGGGGTGCACCGTGCTACCTTCTCAGCTTTAGTCATGAGGCCAGAGTGGTCTGAAAAACTAGAGCTGCCCTTTGTCAGGTACCTCTGCAAGACATTAATAAACACCCACTGGATCTTCCTTCTCGATTTCACTTTCACTTATTACTTCTTGCATTAATCAATTAAACAGTCGCTAATCATATAACTGCAGGAAAGGTAGGTTGCAAGGTGGTCTTTGGAATAATAGCTCAGCAATCTTTGGGTATGGATTATGTTCTTGGATGCTGTTCTAGGTCATTACTAAACTTAAAAAAGGACAGAAATTAAATAGATCTGCTTGTGTTTTATTTAATTCCTCCTTCTTTTGTTAGCATAGTCGAGTCAAGAAGATGGTCACTCTCTTTGACCTCCTCTCCATGGGAATAGTAACTATAATGGGTTTAATTAACTATCTGGTATTGACGTAATTAGCTACTGTGGTGCTTACGCTTCTTTAATAGAAGCACTTCATTTGAGATGCATTGGTGTTCAGCAGCGGCAGTGCCTTCCACCTATATTTTATAACTGTCTAGACGTTGGGACCATGTGCATATTTTACCATCAGCCCTTGAGAGAGGTTATCTTGCATGGCTTGAGGTAATTGGGAACTAATGATTTTGCCCCCTGGTTTCAGACTGGCTTGCTGCAGAGTAGAGAAACTGTAGGGGGTGGGGAGGTACTCACTTTGTGAAAACTGAAAAGGTGGGGGAAGGGCTGTTTTGGAAACCATATGCTCTTAGGAACTGTTTCTCTTTAAGCCAGCAGTCAGAGAGACAGTAACACCAGAGGGAAATGGGGGTGTTTAATCTGTGGATGGACTGTATAAATATATTTAAATAAATGTACATAGTGTATAGAGACATGTGTATTAGCAAGGATGCTGGCGGTACACATGTCTATTAACAAATAGTGGCTTTCTGTATTAAAAGTAGCTCGCAGCTTCAACTTGATCAGCAGGTGAGTGGCAGTGTCCCTTTCACACGCCGCAGTGGACAATGAAGTCAGACTGTATGGACGCAAAATAGGACAAATATAAAAGAAGAAACATATAATGCAAAAATTACCATATGAAAATGTCAATAATAATATCACCAGAAACCCCAAAGAAGAAGAGAACAAAAGCCAAAAGATTATCTAGCTGTGCCCAGACCCGTCCACAACAAAACACTCTCCCTGAAATCTTTGGTTTCCCCACTATTCAAACTTGGGTTCTGGGGGAGGGGCAGGGTTTGCGGATGGGGCACAGAATTGTGCGGCCGCTGAAACACGCTCTGCAGAGGCAATAATATATTCTGGACACAGTGTCTTTGCCAGGTAGAAGTGCTGTTTCTTTTCCAGCCAGCTTTATTTCCCTCTCGGTTATCCAAAAGGGGGCTTCCTCCTGTCGCCTCTTCCTGCAGCTCTCTCGCCAGCAGAATGGTGCAGCCTCCTCTCCTTTTTTCTTGGTCTGAGCCACATGGAAATCACTGCAGATCTGGACTGCTTCATGCAGCATAGGGTAGAACACTGAGGGTCATCCTAACAGCCAAACCTAGGGACAAGCACCACTGAAAAATCCAGCGCATGGCACAGAAGTGCTTCAGCGGAGGTACCTGCCGACAAGACTGGCCGCTTTGCCTCTTCACCGAGGGATGCTCCCGCAGCAGCCTCCGTCCCTCATTAAATCGATAAAATCAAGTGTCCTTTATTTTAATCCTTTGCATTGTAATCCAGTAGCAAAAAGAGGGGCCCGGGCTTTTCATCTCATTGTTTCAAAACAGATCGTTTGGTTGGATCTGACAAAAGATTCAGTCCTTTACCTTTGTGGGAATGTCAGTAAAAAGGCAGGTGCTGGGCTTTCAGACCCTTTTTGCTCACTAGAAGAAAAAAAAAGTGTGTGAGTGTGTGTGTGTGAGTGAGTGAGTGTTGGGAGGGAAGGGGGGTCTGTGACAGGCTAACTACATGTACTGAAGCCTTCTAAGACATTTTGTTTAGCTTGATATTGTGCAGCAGAGAGGAGAGAGGTAGAATCTATTGTGTGCCAGCTGCATGAATCACCGGATTGAAGTCTAACTGCCTAAGATCCTCTTTTATACAGTAAAGGGAGATTAAAGCAAGGAGCTCATATGTCACAAAATAGAGGTACAATGTGGGGCTGTCTTGCTTAGTGCACTCAGCCAGCATTTGATCCAAATTTAGCCAAAGAGAATGAAAGTGTGCTGCTATCAGCCAGGGAGGTGACGAATGTTGGGCTGTCATATCCAAAATCCCCTTTCTGTTTTCAAAATGTCATCTCTCCTTTGTCAGCTTCATTATGATAAAATCTATGTATAGTCACAGACCAACTGGAAACAAACAAAAGCACCCAGGCTATAGCTCAACTATTCGACACCTGCCTCTTCCTATGCTGTGTAATTGATACAGGGTACAAGGAAGTTTCAAAAACGATCCGTATCTGTCACTTTGTTGTACTGTGGGGGTTTGCATGTTGCTGTGATGCTGGAAGCTACCCCACCTGTATTCAGGTACCAACAGGGTCACCCATGGTGGAGAAGTTTCAGCTGAGCTTCCAGACGAAGACAGACTAGGAAGAAGGACCTGACAGTCTGCTTCTGAGAAGAACTACCCAGTGAAAACCTTATGAATGGCAGTGGAACATTGTCTGACATAATACCAGAAGACAAGCCCTACAGGTTGGAAGGCACTGAAAAGATGACTGGGGGACAGTTGCTTGCTCAAAGTAGCATTGAGCTTGATGGCATGGGTGGAGCCAAATTCTTAGGACCTTCCTTCACTGATGTCACAAGACTCAAAATAAGAAGAAACAGCTGCAAACATCCATTAATAATATGTATGTGGCATGTTTGAAGTATGAAACTAGGAAAATTAGAAATCATCAAAAATGACATGGAATGCATAAACATTGATATCCTAGGCATTAGTCAGCTCAGATGGACTGGTATTGACCATTTTGTATCAGACAGTCATGTAGTCTACTATGCCTTGAAGAGGAATGGCTTTGCATTTATCATCAAAAAGAACATTGTAGAATTTATATTGAAATACAGTGCTGTCAGTGATAGGATAACATACATACACCTACAAGGACTATTGGTTAATAAAACTATTGTTCAAATTTATGTGCCAACCCAAGGGCAAAGATGAATGAACTGAAGATTTTTACCAGCTTCTTCAGTCTGAAATTGATCAAACATGTAATCAGGATACATTGATAATTACTGGTGACTGGAATGCAAAAGTTGGAAACAAAGAAGAAGGATCCATAGGTGGATAATGTGGCCCTGGTGGCAGAAATGATGCCAAGACAGCGTGATAAAATTTTGCAAGAGTAACGACTTCTTCATTGCAAATACCTTTTCTTGCCAACAAAAATAGCCACTATACACATGAACCTCACCAGATGAAATACACAGGAGTCAAATCCCTTACATGTGTGGGAAGAGGTAATGGAAAAGATCAATATAATCAGTTGGAACAAGGCCGGGGATGACTGTGGAACAGACCCTCAATTGTTCATATGCAAATTCAGATTGAAACTGAAGAAAATTAGAAATAATCTATGAGGACCGAAGTATAATCTTAAGAGTGTATGCTACCTGAGTTTGGAGACCATCACAAAAATAAATTTGATACTTTGAACACTAATGACCAAAGGCCAGATGAATTGTGGAATGAGATCAAAGACATCATCCATGAAGAAAGCTAGAGATCATTAAAAGACAGGAAAAAAAGAAAAGACCAAAACATATGTCAGAAGAGACTTAAAACTTGCTCTTGAATATCAAGTAGCTAAACCAAAAGGAAGAAATGATAAGCAAAGGAAATGGAAAGATTTCAAAGGGTATATACTAAGAAGACAAAGTATTATAATGACAATTGCAAAGAGCTGGAGGTAATAAACAGAAAGGGAAGAAGAGGGACAGCATTTCTGAAGTTGAAAGAAGTAAAGAAAAATTCAAGCCTTGAGTTGCTGTGGTGAAGGATTCCACAGGGAAAATATTAAATGAAGCAGGCAGCATCAAAAGAAGACGAAAAGAATACACAGAGTCGTTATACCAAAAGAATTGTTCAGTGCTCAGCCTTTGTAAGAGGTAGCATGTGATCAGGAACCGACGGCGCCGAAGGAAGAAGTTGAAGCTACATCGAAGGCACTGGCAAAAAACAAGGCTCCAGGAATTGATGCAACGTCAACTGAGATGTTTCAGCAAATGAATGCAGCATTAGAAGTGCTTACTCATCTATGACAAGAAATCTGGAGGATATATACTTGGCCAACCAACTGGGAGAGATTTGTATTTATGCCTATTCCCAATAAAGGTGATCCATCTGAATGTGGAAGTTAACAAAAAGTATCATTTATATCACACACAGGTAAACTTTTGCTAAAGATCAGTCAAAAGTGACTGCAGCAGTACATTGACAGGGAACTCCCAGAAATTCAAGTCAGTTTCAGAAGAGGAGATGAAACCAGGAATAGCATTGCTGATGTCAACTGGATCTTGGGTGAAAGCGGAGGATATCCCAAAGATGATTACCTGTTTTATTGACCATGATGCAAAGGCTTTCGACCATATGAATCATTACAAATTATGGATACCGCTCAGTAAATGGGAATTCTAGAACACTTAATTGTGCTCATGAAGAGTCTGTACATGGTTCAAGAGACAATATTTCAAACAGAACAAGGGTACCCAGAATGGTATAAAGGTAGGGAAGATGTGCATCAGGGTTGTATCCTTTCTCCATACTTATTTAATCTTTATGCTGAGCAAATCTGAGAAGCTGGACTATATGAAGAACAGGGCATCAGGACTGGAGGAAGACTCACTAACAACCTGCATTATATAAATTACACGGTCTTGCTTGCTGAAAATGAAGAGGCTTTGAAGATCAAAGACTTCAGCCTTCAGTATGGATTTCACCTAGATATAAACATCCTTACAACTGGACCAATAAGCTAAATGGAGAAAAGATTGAGATTATTAAGGACTTCATTTTACTTGGATTCATAATCAATGCCAGGGGAAGCAGCAGTCATGGAGTGAAAAGATGGATTGCATTGGGTAAATGTGCTGCAAAGGACCTCTTTAAAGTGTTGAAAAGTAAAGACGTCATCTTGAAGTCTAAGCTCCATCTGACCCGAGCCATGGTATTTTCAATCACATCTAATGCATGCAAAAACTGAAAAACAAATAAGGAAGACAGAAGAAGAACTGGTACCCTTGAACTGTGGTATTGGAGGAGAATATTGAATATACCATGGTCTGCAGAAAGAATAAACAGATCTGCCTTGGAAGAAGTACAACCAGAAATCTCCTTAGAAGCAAAGATGGTGAGAGTATGTCTTACATTCTTTAGACATGTTATCAGGAGCAATGAGTCCTTGGAGGAGGACCGCATGCTTTGTAAAGTGGAGGGTCAGCAAAATAGAGGAAGACCTTCAAGGAGATAGACGGACACAGTGCCTGCAACAATGGACTCAAATATAACGATTTGGGTCATAGTGTGAGACTGGGCAGCGTTTGTTTTGTTCTTTTGTGCATAGGGCTGTACGTACAACAAAGCAGGGCAATAACAACAGGGAAAGGTTGTATAGATGACTTACGACCTCATTTAATTAACAAGTATTTGTTGAGTATTGAAGTATATTCTAAAGGCTAAGGGAGATACACAAGGAACATAGCAGATGTCTTTCTACTTGCCAAAAATCTATGGCCTCATTAAGGAGATAAGACAGAGAGGTAGACATAAGCTTAGGCACACACACACATACACATTATATTCAAGAGCAAAGACAATGGGATGGCTTGTTAAATGGCCCAAAGTGGAAATGTTGTAGGGATTCAGAAAAAGTGAACTTTGATCTAAAGTAATGTGAAAATAGAATAAAGAACTATTTTGTATTTTGACTTGCCTGTTTAGATATTAAGCACTTTTAGACATTATGTGTGTACTACATCATGCATCATAGAGAACTCTGTGTTGTAGAGAGTTGTGTTGTTATTATCTCCATTTAAGCCACAAGAAAACAAAGCCTAGAGAGATAAATAATTTGCCCAGAGTCATGGAGTTAATAAGAGGTAGAGCAGGAATTTAAACTTACCTAGTGATGTGTTAAAAACGAGAGGCTCTGAAGAAGCCAGTCAGCCTGGCATGTCTCGCCTTATCAAATGCATCCTCCGCCTAGCCTCACTGAAATGCTCAGGCTATTATCTGTTTCTGTTTCAACTGTATTATCAGTTCTGCTCTGTGTATTTGAATGCCTTTCCCTAGACAGATTCTATGGTCAATTCAACAGTAAAATTTAATCTCAGGCACGGATATTACTAGTGGCTTGTCCTTGAACAATTAGTTAGACATGGACTACAATTGGTATTTTGAAGCCCAGCCTGGTGACCTTTCTTAGTCTCCGTTGCCTTCCTTACCTCCAGGCTGATCTTCGCCTTGGCTTCTGTGACCCACCAAACTTCTGCTGTATTCACTACACCTATCATACCTATTAGAAAAACAAACAAACAAATGAAACACCTCATTGCTGTCAAGTCAGTTCTGACACAAGGAGACTCTGGGAGGACAGAGTGGATATGCCCAGTAGGCTTTTCAAAGAGTGGCTGGTGGATTTGAACTGCCAAGCTTTTCGTTAGCAGCCAAGCTCTCTAACCACTGCCCAAACAGGGCTCCTTACATCTGGACCAGTAAGCAACGTCACGATAAATGGAGGAAAGATGGAGGTTGTCAATGATATCATGTCACTTGAGTCCACAATCCACACTCATGGAAGCAGCAGTCAAGAAATCAAAAGATAGACTGTATTGGGCAAGTCAGCTGCAAAAGACTTCTTTAAAGTGTTGAAAAGTAGAAATGTCAGCTTGAAGACTAAGTACGATGTGGCTCACCCGAGTCATAGTATTTTTAATTGCATCATATTCATGTAAAAGTTGGGAAATAAATAAGGAAGACAAAAGAAGAACTGATGCCTTTGGATTGTGTTGGAGAAGAATACTGATCATACCATAGTCTGCTGAAAGAACAAACAGATCTGTTTGGTAAGAAGTACAGCCAGAGTTTTCTGCTCAGAAGCCAGGATGGCGAGTTGTATCTTACACACTTTGGACATGTTATTCGGAAGGATCAGTCCTTGGAGGAGGACACCATGCTTGATAGAGTTAGTCACTAAAAATAGAAAGACCCTCAATGAGATAGATTGACACAGTGGCTGCAACAATCAGCTCTAGCATAGCAACAGTTGTGGCCATGGTACAGGACCAGGAAGTATTTAGTTCTGTTGTATGTAGGGTTGCTATGAACTGGAACTGATTTGAAACTTCAGGGAGGATGGAGAAATATGCAGTCCTGGCCTGCAAATCCAAGAGTTTCAGTTACAACTGAGTTGTCACAGTTGCTCACTAAGTTTGCTGGTCATCTCTTTTTGAGACTCCCAGCAGCCAGTTCAGACAGTTTCTCTCTTCAAGTTTTCAGTGCAGTTGGTAAGTGATTTCATGTCTTATTGAGAACATTTACATCATTTGATGTGCAGTAGCTTATTTTCACCTGCATAATAAATTCTAAATCCCCTCACTGCACTACCTCACTGCCCTGCCCAATGCTAGAGAGTTGCCCCACACTGGATTTCCTAGTATGGTCACTGAAGCTTGACTTTGGGGTTTGTGTCCTTCTTACACACACACACACACACACACAAATCCAATGGATTCCAGCTCATAGCAACCCTATGGGTAAGAGTAGACTTGCCTCCATGGTGTTTCCAGGGCTGTCATCTTTAAGAAAGCAGATTTGCCACATTTTTCTCCTATGGAGCAGTTGGTGGGTTTGAACCACCAACCTTTCAGCTAACAGCTGAGTGCTCTAACCACTTGCCACCAGGTTTCCTTCCCTTAGCTCTCTGTAAGAAGCACTGTGTCCTTTCATCACTGCTCCAGTCATTGATTGAAATCTGAGTGCAAGAAAGAACCTAGTAAATGTGGAATTGTAAAAAAACTTAAAAGGCTTAATGTGTTATTTCTCTCAGGAGTATCTGTGTTTTAACAGGAGAAAGAATGTACATCCCCAAAGAAACACATTGGTAATTGTGGAATACCAAGCATCAGTGCAAATGAGGGTGGCATTTTGTGGGCAGTGAGAAACCCTGGTGGCTTAGTGATTAAGGGCTACGGCTGCTAACGAAAAGGTTGGCATTTCAAATCTGCCAGGTGCTCCTTGGAAAGTCTATGGTGCAGTTCTACTCTGTCTACAGGGGTGCTATGAGTCAGAACTGACTCACCGGCAGTGGCTTTTGGCTTGGTCCTCAAAGCACACATCAGATGTAGTAGGCCAGCTCCTCAGCTACGCACAGAGGCTAGCCTGATTATTACCTCAGAGTTAAATCTTCAGCCTGAGGAGGTCTTCTGATTCCTTTCAGCTCAAGATAGAGTTGTTCTTATGATTATATGTCCATTTCTCCACATTTTTTCATTTTTAGTTCCCCGTCCTGCATGGATTTGCCTTCAAGGATATACAAGTTCCCTTAACTATAATCTTTCATTTGATTCTGCTGCATATTCTAACAATTCTATTGATCTCTTTCACTGTATGAACTTTCAAGTGTCTGTTCTATGTATCTTCTATCTCCCTACCTCACAGCACAGTCCTTTCTTGTAAATTTGACAAATGTCAAATAGACTAAACTTCCTGGGTGCAATTTATGAAGTTCTTATTCTTTTCAATTTCTTTTTGAAATCCAGCCCTACTAACCATTGCTTCTTGTAGAATAATCATTCTCAGTCCTATCTGACCCCAAATCCTTTTCTTAAACAAATGATTGTAATGTTGCTCTGTAATCTTGAAATGAAATGTTTTGATGTTGTAGCTTTCCTACTCACACAATTTTAAAATTTCAATATAATATAATGTTTTAAATGTGTGTAAATGATAGTAGAGGGAAAAAATTATGACAAAATAATACAGATCAATATATTTTGTTGTTGTTAGATGTTGTTGAGTAGGTTCTAACACATGGCAAGCCTACGTGCACCAGGACCATGTACCACCCAGTCCTACTCCATCCTCTCAGTCATTGTTATGCTTGAGTCCATTGTTGCAGCCATTGTGTCAACCAACCCATCTTGTTGGAGGTCTTCCTCTTCTTCGATGATCCTTTACTAAGCATGATGTTCCCCTCCAGAGACTGGTAACTTCTGATAACTTGTCCAAAATTACATGAGATAAAGTCTTAAAATCCTCCCTTCCTTTCTTTGTTTTTAAAAAAATATTGAGTTTAAGTGAAATTTTATAATCCAAGTCAATTTGTCTTATAAAATCCCTATATACAACTATACAACTATAGCTATACAACTCTGTACAACTCTAGCTGCTGTCTTCGCCCTGTGACAGTACACTCCTCCTTTCTACTCTGCACTTCCTGTATTCATTCAACAAAGTTTTGTCCCCACCTTTGCACGCTGCCATCACACCACTAGACAGGAGCTGCTGTAACAGCCTCAAGTACGTATTTAAGCCAAGAAGAACATTTTTCATCAGAATCACTATATGGCTTATAGTGCACTCTAATCTTTGTCTAGAGAGTTGGTTCAGCACTGATTCATCTCTGGACCAGCAGAGAGTCTAGGGGGCATGTCCTCAGGGGACCTTCCAGTATGTCAGACCATTGAGTTTGGTTTTTTAAATCAAGTTCTAAATCTCTACCTCCATTTTTTTCCTTCTACATCAGGAACTCTACTTAGTGTTACCAGTCAGGGCAGTCATTGGTGGTGGCCGGGCACCATCTAGTTCTTCTGGACTCAAGCTGATGTAATCTCTGTATCACGTCACCCCTTTTGTCTTCTGGGCTCATATTTTCCTCATGTTTTTGATGGCCTGCATTCTCCTCTGCTCCAGGTAGATCGAGAATAATTGATGGTTCTTACATGGCAGCTTGCTAGCTTTTAATGCAGAACAGTTTATTAAGGAAAAAAAAAAAGAGTTACGCCAATTGATCTAGATGTCCTCTAAAAATATGGTCCCCAGACCCTTGCCACTGCTACTCTGTCCTTCAAAATGTTGGTTGTGTTTTGGAAATCCCTTAGCTTTTGACATAGTCCAGCAATGTTAACCTCTTCTATAGTATGCTGTCACTCCCTTCACCTAACCCAATTCTTACCTAGTACCTAATCTCTGAGTACACCTGTCCTTCTTTCTCCTTCCTGGTAACCATCAAAGATTATTTTCTTTTGTGCTTAAACCCTGTCTTGAGTCCTTATAATAGTGGACTTGTACAATATTTGTCCTGAAGTCCTCACTTCTAGTGAGCATTGTGGCTGTACTTCTTCCAAGACAGACTTTTTTGTTCTTCTGGCAGTCTAAGTTATATTCAGTATTATTTGCCAACATCATAATTTCAAGTCATCTATTCTTTGATCTCCATTATTCATTGCCCAGCTTTCACTTGCATATGAGGCAATTAAAAACACCATAGCTTGGTATCTTAGTTCTTAAAGTGACATCATTTGATTTCTTGACTGCTCTTCTATGGATATGGATTATTGATCCGACGAAAATGAGATCCTTTACAGTTTCAGTAGTTTCTCTGTTCATCATGATGTTGTTTTTTATTCATTTCTAACGATTTTTTTTTCTTTTATGTTGAGGTATAAACCATACTGAAATTTGTCATCTTTGGTTTTCATCAGGAAGTGCTTCAAGTCCTCTTCACTTGCAGAAGGACAACTATTATAATAGATGTAAAGGTAGCATATTGTCATCAACAATGTGAATTTTTGAACAAATACATAAAGTCTGGTAGCAATTCCAGTAATATCAGGATAATAATTTTCTTAACTAAACAGTAGCTGTATTTCTAGAAAATTCTATGTATTTAAAAATAAAAAAACTTTTAATTTTTGTGCTTTTATAAACTAAGTTTAGATCCTAGACTAAAATAATTTAAACATTTTTTTCTCCTATATAAATATGTATAAGTCATTCAACCATATGCTTAATGCAGGATAATTATTTACTATATAGGACTGTCTCATATGTTGTAAGATGTCTAGCATCTCCCCAGTGTAAAGCTATGTTCTACTGTTGTTGATATCAAAAAATTCCTGTTACTCCCAAGAAGACGGTGTGACACATTTTTTTTTATATTTTTATTTGACATAACTGAGTGAAAATGTACATTCACATGTAAATTTACATGCCCCCCTATATGCAACTTCCACTGCTCTCCCTGTCCGGTGACTGCACACTATTCCTCTCTGCTCCATACATGTCTCATCCTCCCAACAGCCTCCTTTCCCCTCCTCTCCATCCACTCCCCTTCCTCTAGCCAGAGATCAGCAAGATGATATCCTATAGATGTATAGGACCATAAAGTGCTTCCATCATATGGTTACTCTGCATTGCCAAGTCCATTCCATTCCTGTCCAAAGAGTGGACCTTTGTTATAATTTATGGGAATGGGCAGCATCAGGGCCGGGGGCCATGCTCTCAGAGGAACCCCCAAACCGCTGGACCATCAACTGAGGTCTTTTAGTGGAGATCTCATGATGCACCTCTTTTTATTCTTGTGTTGCCAGTGAGGCTCCTCTCAGTGAGCTCCGTCATGGCTGTCACTGGTGGTGGCCAGGCACCATCTGGTTCTTCCAGTCCCAGGTCGATGTAGGCGCCCACTCTTGTGGGTCTCTCTGTCTTCTCGGTTGTCTTTACCGCATGCCATTTTGGCCCTCGGTGAGCATCCGTTCCTGCTGAGTTGGGACCATTTGCTGTGTCCTCGGATGGCAGCTTGGCAGCTTTTAAGACCCCAGACGCCACTCACCAATGTGGGGTGCAGAGAGCTCTCTTAGCAAAACGCTAGTTGTGCCAATTGGCCTGGAATTCGCCTAAGAGCATGGTCCCCTGCCCCCCGCCCCAGCTACTCTATCCTTGCAGTATTGAGTTAAGATGGAAGGAGTACTCAAGTTATGCTGAAGTCCACTTAATGTTGTTCTTGTTCCTAATGTGTGCTGTCACCGCGTTCTCCCAACTAGATTTCTAGTAACTACCTAAACTAAACCCTCCCCCCATCACCCTCCCTCCCTCCCTACCCTCCCTTGCAGCTGTCAAAGAGTCTTTTCTTCTATACACAAGTCTGTTTTTGAGATCTTATAGTAGAGGTCTCATACAGTATTTGTCCTTTTGTCACTGACTACTCTCACTCAACATAATGTCTTCCAGTTGAAACCAGGTTAGGAGATGTTTCCTGGAATCATCGTTATTCTTTATCATTGCGTAGTGCTCCATTGAGTATATGTACCACAGTTTACCTATCCATTCTTCTATTGTTGGGCATCTGGGTTGATTCCACCTTTTTGCTATTGTGGACTGTGCCGCGATAAACATTCTGGTGCATGTGTCTGTTGGTGTGAAAGGCCTTGAATCTGTAGGATATATTCCAAGTAGTGGAATTACTGGGTCAAATGGTATATCGATATCCATTTTTTTAAGGAAACGCCAGATTGCCTTTCAAAGAGGCTGGACCATTTTGCAACCCCACCAACAGTGTAGGAGGGTTCCACTTTCTCCACAGCCTCTCCAGCATTTGTTGTTTTGTGTTTTCTGGATCATGGCCAATCTTGTTGGGGTGAATGGTATCTCATTGTTGTCTTGATTTGAATTTCTTTAATAACTAAAGATCGTGAACATGTCCACATGTGTTTTTTGGCTGCCTGGATCTCCTCTTTAGTGAAGTATCTGTCCATCTCCTTTGCCCATCGCTTAATTGGATGGTTTATCTTCTTATTGATATTTTGTAGTATCTTGTAGATTATGGAGATCAGGCGTCGATCTGACATAGAATTGCTAAATATTTTTTCCCATTCTGTGGGTGTTCTTTTAATTCTATTAATAAAGTCTTTGGATGAGCAAAAGTGTTTGATTCTTAATAGTTCCCATTTATCTACTTTCTTTTCTGTTGATTGAGGTTTCTTTGACAGATTTTGGAGTCTGTCCATATTGTGTATTAAAACTTCCATTGTCGTTCCTACCTTTTCTTGGATGAGCTTTATCGTTTTAGGTTTGATATTTAGGTCTTTTATCCAGTTGGAGTTGGTTTTTGTATAAGGTGTAAGATACGGATCTTGATTCAGTTTATTGCAGATGGATACCCAATTTTGCCAGCACCATTTGTTGAAGATACTGTTTTTACCCCAGTTTAATGTCTTAGGGCCTTTGTCGAATATCAACTGTTCATAGGCAGATGGTGTCATCTCTGGGGTCTCAATTCTGTTCCATTGATCAATCTGTCTGTTCTTGTACCAGTACCAGGCTGTTTTGACCACTGTGGCAGTGTAGTATGTTCTAAGGTCGGGTAATGAAAGGCCTCCCAGTGTCTTCTTCTTCTTTAGTAGTACCTTACTTATCCAGGGCTTCTTCCCTTTCCAAACAAAATTGGTGATTTGTTTCTCCATCTCATTAAAAAATGATGCTGGAACTTGTATTGGCATTGCATTATATAAATAAATTGCTTTGGGCAAAATAGACATTTTCACAATGTTAAGTCTTCCTATCCATGAGCAGGGTAGGTTTTTCCATTTATCTAAGTCTCTCTTAGTTTCTTGTAGTAAGGGCTTGTAGTTCTCTTTGTAAAGGTCTGTTGTTTCTTTGGTTAGATTAATTCCTAGGTACTTTATCTTCTTAGGGGCTATCACAAATTGATAATTTCCTCCTTAACAGTCTCATTGTTGGTATAAAGGAATCCTACTGATTTACTTATGTTTATCTTGTATCCTGAGACTTTGCTGTACTCTTCTATCAGTTTGAGTAACTTACTTATAGATTCCTTGGGATTCTCTGCATATACAATCATATCATCTGCAAACAGGGAGATTTTAACTTCCTCTTTGCTAATGCAGATGCCCTTTATTTCTTCGTCTTGTCTAATTGCTCTGGCTAGAACTTCTAGCACAATGTTGAATAGGAGAGGTGACAGTGGGCATCCTTGTCTAGTTCCTGATCTCAGGGGAAAGACTTTCAGTCTCTCTCCATTAAGGATGATATAGGCAATTGACTTTGTATAAATGGCCCTTATTGTGTTGAAGAATTTGCCGTCTATGCCCATTTTGCTAAGAGTTTTTAGCATGAATGGGTGTTGGACTTTATCAAATGCCTTTTTGGCATCAATGGACAAAATCAGGTGATCTTTGTCTTTTGTGGTATTCACGTGGTTAATCACATTAATTGTTAATCACATTAAATGTTGAACCAGCCTTGCATCCCTGGTATGAATCCCACTTGGTCATGATGGATTATTGTCTTGATATGGTGTTGTATTCTGTTGGCAAGAATTTTGTTGAAGATTTTTGCATCTAAGTTCATGAGTGATATCAGTCTGTAGTTCTCTGTCTGTGTTGGATCTTTCCCGGGCTTAGGTATCAGGGTTATGCTGGCTTCATAGAATGAGTTTGGGAGTACTCCATCACTTTCTATACTGTGAAATAGTTTCAATAGTATTGGGGATAACTCTTCTCTAAATGCTTGGTAGAATTCTGCTGTGAAGCCATATGGGCCCGGACTTTTTTGGGTTGGCAGTGTTTTGATGACCTTTTCAATCTCTTCCTTTGTGATGGGTTTATTAAGTTGTTCTGCTTCACGTTGTGATAATTTGGGTAGGTGGTATGAGTCAAGGAATTTGTCCATTTCCCCTAGGTTTTCAAATTTGTTAGAGTACAGTCTTTCATAGTATTCTGTTATGATGTTTTCGATTTCTGTTGCATCTGTGGTGACAACTCCCTTCTCATTTCTAATTTGGGTTATTTGTTTCCTCTCCTGCTTTTCTTTAGTAAGTTTAGCCAGTGGTTTATCAATTTTGTTGATCTTTTCAAAAAAACCAGCTTTTGGTCTTTTCAATTTTTTCAATTGTTTTTCTATTCTCTAATTCATTTAGCTCTGCTCTAATCTTTATCATCTCCTTTCTTCCGGTGCCCGAGGGGTTCCTCTGTTGTTCTCTTTCTACTTGTTCAAGCTGTAGAGTTAGTTCCTTGATTTGGTTTCTTTCCTCCTTCCCGATGTGTGCATTTATGGAGATAAACAGACCTCTGAGCACTGCTTTGGCTGTATCCCATAGGTTCTGGTAGGAAGTGTTTTCGTTCTCATTGGAATCCATGAATTTCTTTAATTGATCACCGATTTCCTCTATAACTCATGTTTTTTTGAGCAAGATGTTGTTCAGTTTCCAAGAGTTCCACTTTCTATCTCTGTTTTTTCTGCTATTGATTTCAACTTTGATGGCTTTATGATCTGAGAAGATGCTTTGCAATAATTCAATGGTATGGATTTTGTTGAGCATTGCATTATGGCCTATCACGTGGTCAATTCTGGAGAATGTTCCATGTGCACTGGAGAAGAAGGTGTAATTGTCTGTTGACGGGTGGAAAGTTCTGTATATATCTGTGAGGTTTAGTTGGTTAATTGTGTCAATGAGGTCTTCTGTATCTTTACTCAGCTTCTTTCTAGATGATCTGTCTAGTAATGAGA
The DNA here is from genome assembly GCA_028571685.1 of Heterohyrax brucei. Taxonomy (NCBI): domain Eukaryota; kingdom Metazoa; phylum Chordata; class Mammalia; order Hyracoidea; family Procaviidae; genus Heterohyrax; species Heterohyrax brucei. Next base: position 164,268,006 of record CM053144.1, read on the forward strand.
GTGGAGTGTTAAAGTCTCCCACTATTATTGTGGAGTCATCTAACTCTCTTTTGAGCATAGTCAGTGTTTCTTCAATATATTTAGGTGCTCTGACATTAGGTGCATAAATGTTTAGTATAGTTAAGTCTTGCTTGTGTACTGAACCTTTCAGCAATAAATAGTGTCCATCTTTGTCCACGATGGTGGATTTGACATTAAAATTGATTTTGTCTGAGATTAGAATTGCCACCCCTGCTCTTCTTTGTTCATTGTTAGCTTGATGTATATTCTTCCATCCTTTAATTTTCAGTTTGTTCCTGTCTTTAGGTCTCAAGTGAGTTTCTTGTAGACAACGTATGGATGGGTCGTGTCTTTTGATCCAAGATGACACTCCGTGTCTCTTTACTGGAGCATTCAGTCCATTCACATTCAATGTAATTATTGATAGGTATGTGTTCACTGCTGCCATTGTGATATGTTTATTTTTATGTTGATGTTTTCTCTGTTGTTCTTATTAGTCTGTTCTGCGACACTCTTTCTTGTGAGTTGATTTTTCAGCTTTTTCAGAGCTGGTTTTATAGTTGTTGAGACTCGTGTGTTAGATTTCTTGAAATGGTATGATACATCTTTATTGTGCTTTACAGCTGCCCCTATGAATCCCCTTAATAAACTATTTATAAACCCAATTTTAATTACTACCAGTCTGGTCATCTTCCTCTGCATCTGGAAGAACTGTAACGACTATAGTACATCCCTCTTTTATTATGATGACACTATAGTTTTCATGATGATCACTGGATTGCTTCTTTCCAAATCAAAGCTGTGATTTACTTTGGAGCCTTCCCTAAATGAGTATTGAGTAGTGTGTCGTTCTAAAATATAAAGTTAGTGGTTTCGTTCTTCTAAGCCAAAGCCAAGAACTTCTTTCAGTATTTCTTGTAGTTTGCGTTTGGTTTTTACAAAGTCTCTGAGTTTCTGTTTATCTGGATATGTCTTAATTTCATTTTCGTGTTTGAAAGACAGTTTTGCAGGATATATAATTCTTGGTTGGAAGTTCTTCTCCTTCAAGACTTTGAATGTGTCGTGCCACTGTCTCCGTGCCAGCATGGTTTCTGCTGAGAAATCTGACGAGAGCCTACAGGGTTTCCCTCTGAATGTTAGCTTTGCCTTGAGTCTTGCTGCCTTTAAGAGTTGCTGCTTATGTTTCATTTTGTTAAGCTTGATTATAATATGTCTTGGAGTCTTTCTTTTGAGATCTATATTGGGTGGCGTACGATATGCATCTGAGATGTCTATACTCTCTTCCTTCATGATTTCTGGGAATTTTTCTTTCAGCAGCTCAGCAACGATACTCTCTGTGTTCTCAGATGTCTCACCCTGTTCAGGGACTCCAAATAATTGAAGGTTGTTCCTCTTAATAGAGTCGCACATGCTTCTTAATGTTTCTTCATTTTTCTTGTTTCTTTTTTCTGATTTCTGCTCATAGACACTGGCATCAGTAGCTCTGTCTTCCAAGTCAGAAATTCTTTTTTCTATTTGTTCCATTGTGTTTTCTTGGCTTTGCATGGAAGTTTCTATGTCTTTGATTTTCTTCTTGATCTGTTGGATTTCAGAGTACTGGTGTTCCATCATATCGAACAACTTGCTTAATTTTTCATTTTGTTCTCCTGCATTTTGTATAAGGTCTAGAAGCGCCCTGTATATAATCAATTTGTATTCACTTCCTGATGCTTTCATAAAAGTTTCTTCATCTGGAAAACTCCTTGGTTGCTTTGTTTTGGAGCCTTCTGAAGCCATGAGTGATTGCTTGTATGCCACAATTGTCTGTTGCTTTTTGGGTCCCATGTGAGTATATAGAGGCTGGAAGAGGTACTATGAGGATGGATTGCAAATGTTTCTCTAGGCTGTCTTCAAATGTAAAGCAAAAGGTATCTGACCAGTTCACAAGTCAGTTAGGTTTTCAGGTGTAGAGGTCCCTCTTCCCATCTAACAAAGTAAACGCCACTGTATCCAACCCCAGATGATAACAAACTAGTTCTGAATACAGCACTGCTAGTGCCCTGGTGGCCTCTGCTGACAGGGCCTAGCCTTATCCAACACTGTGTCGAGTACTGGTTTTGTGATAGAAAAGCCCTCTCCTGTGGGCAGGCTCTGGCTCCCAAGCTAAGAATTAGGTCCAGCTACGGCCACCGTACCCAAGATGGCGTCCTCCACACAGGCAGCAGACAGAGGGGCTAAAGGTGCCCAGAGGCAGCGATTCCTCTGCTTCTGTTGCAGGGCCCCCAATGTAGGCAGCACTGTGCAAAATCACTACTTTTCTGATGGAGAAGCGCTGTCCCGTTTGCAGGTGCTGGCTCCCAGGCTAAGAACGAGGTCCCGCTAAAATCTCGGTACCAATATGGTGTCCTGCACCCTGACCACGGAGTTCCGCACAAACCCCACTGAGGGAGCTACGAAACGAAAGGCTCAAAGTGTCTAGATTAACAGAGTCCTGAGCCTGGCTCTCAGAACATGGGAATTTCGCCTGCCTATCCCCCAAGCAGCGCGTCTGAGTCCAGCCGCCAGGCAAGGCCCAGCTCCGCCCGCCAGCCGAGACAGAGGAAAAAAAAAGTCAAAATGGTGCGTTTGCCTTCCATCCGTGAGAGCCGGGCCTAGCCAGGAGCGGGAGTCAGCGAAAGAGAGGAGATTTTTCGCTGAGTGGTATAAAGTCTCAATTAACAGCTCTGTGCTGTGTCCTGAGGCTGATTAGGTGCTCAGAAGGCTCTGTTTGATTGTCAATTCAGGTCTTGGTTTCAAGAGGGATAGAAAGAGACGTGTCCTTAGTCCGCCATCTTGACTCTGCCCCCCCGGTGTGACACTTTTTTAAAAAAATAATTTTTTTGTGTATTTATTTATTTTTTACAATAAATGAATAAAATTTGTAATATCTATCAACTATCAAATCTATGATCAACCCTCACACCCTCCCACCCTTGTAGCTGTCAAAGAGTTTTTCTTCTATAGACAAGTTTATTTATTTATTATGACTGAGTGAAAATGTACATTCACATATAAATTTACATGCCAACCTATATGCAGCTTCCACTGCTCTCCCTCTCCAGTGATAGCACAGTATTCCTCTCTGCTCCATACATATCTCATTCTCCCAACAGTCTGCTTTCCCCTCCTCTCCACCCACTCCCCTTCCTCCAGCCAGAGGTCAGCAGGATGATATCCTATAGAAGCATAGAACCATAAAGTGCATCCAATATATGGTCACTCTGCATTGCCAAGTCCAATCTGTTCATGTCCAAAGAGTCGAACTTCATTATGATTTATTGACAAAGGCAGCATCAGGGCCAGGGGCCATGCTCCCAGGAGAACCCTGAAGCCGCTGGACCATCAATTACGGTCTTTTAGTGGAGATCTCAGGGTGCACCCCTTTTTATTCTTGTGTTGGCCTAGAGACTCAACTTAGTGAGCTCCATAGTGGCTATCACTGGTGGTGGCTGGGCACCATCCTGTTCTTCCGGTCCCAAGTCTATGTAGGCACCCACTCATGTGGGTCTCACTATCCTCTGGTTAGTCTTTACCCCATGTCATTTTGGTCCACATTAGAAACAAGAACAATATTAATTGGATTTCAACATAAGTTGAATACTCCATCCATCTTAACCCAATATTGCAAGGATAGAGTAGCTGGGGTAGGGGGCAGGGACCATGCTCTTAGGCAAAATCAAGGCCAATTGGCACAACTAGCGTTTTGCTAAGAGGGCTCTCTGCACCCTACATTGGTGAGTGGCATCTGGGGTCTTAAAAGCTGCCAAGCTGCCATCCAAGGGCACAGCAAATGGGCCCAACTCAGCAGGAATGGACGCTCACCGAGGACCAAAATAGACAAGTTTATTACAGTAGGGGTCTCTCACAGTATTTGTCCTTGTGCTGCTGACTGATTTCAGTCAGCATAATATCTTCCAATTGAAACCATGTTAGGAGATGTTTTCTAAAATCATCATTGTTTTCTTACCATAGCACAGTGTTTCACTGAGTATATATACCATAGTTTGTTTATCCATTCATCTGTTGACGGGCATCTAGGATGATTCCATCTTTTGCCATTGTGGACTGTGCTACAATAAACATTCTTGTACATGTGTCTGTTCATGTGACAGCCTTTCTGAAGGATAAATTCCAAGCAGTGGGATTACTGGATCAAATGCTATATTTATTTTCAGCTTTTTAAGGAAGCGCCCTATTGCTTTCCAGAAAGGTACTACTTTGCAATCGAACCAGAAGTATAAGAGAGTTCCAATCTCTCCACAGCCTCTGCAGCATTTGTTGTTTTGTGTTTTTTGGATTATGGCCATCCTTGTTGTGGAGAAATGGCATTTCATTGTAGTTTTGGTTTGAATTTCACTGATAGCTAATGATCTTCAGCATTTCTTCATGTATCTTTTGTCTGCCTAGATGTCCTCTCTAGTAAAGCATCTGCCCATCTCCTTTGCCCATCACTTAAATGGGTTATTTAACTTTTTCTTGTTGATATTTTGTGCTACCTTGTAGATTATGGAGATCAGACGTTGGTCTGACATGTAGTTACCAAATATTTTTTCCCATTCTGTAGGTGGTCTTGTAACTCTTTTGATAAAGTCTTCGGATAAACAAAAGTATTTGATTGTTAATAGTTTCCATTATCTATTTTCTCTTCTGTTAATTGTGCTTGTTTGTTAGATTTTGAAGTCTGTCCAAGCTGTGTATAAGAACATCCATCATTGATCCTATTATTATTTTTTTTTTTTGCATGATCTTTATCATTTTAGGTCTGATATTTAAGTCTTTGATCCATTTTGAGTTAGTTTTTGTGTAAGGTATGAGATATGGGCCTTGTTTTATTCAGTTTTTTGTGGATGGATATCCAATTTTGCCAACACCACTTATTGAAGAGACTTTTTTACCCCAGATTACAATCTTAGGGCCCTTGTCGAATATCAACTGTTCATACAAGGATGGTGGCATCTCTGGGGTCTCCACTCTATTCCGTAGGTCTGTATGTCTGTTCTTGTACCAGTAACAGGCTGCTTTGATTACTGTGACAGTGTAATAGGTTCTAAGGTCGAATAGTGTGAGGCCTCCCACTTCTTAAGAAACACTATTGTAGACCCTTCATCTTAAGACTCTAGTGGTTTATTTTTCAATTTTCCATTCACTTTCTCTGATCATCCTTTTTTTTTTTATCGATTTCCCCACTCTCCTGTGCATTTTAACTTTTAACATTCTTCTAGGAAGGGTTCTCAGCCATGTCTCTCTCTCTTGTCTCCCACTCTCTCTCTCTTTACCTCCTTTGTCACTCTGACTCCTTTATTAAGGTATAGTTTATTTACAAGTCAATTTACAAATTTTAAGTATGCAAAGCATGCCTAAATATGCACAGCCATGCAATTACAAGCATCCCTCCAAAAATTTTCTCTATTCCTTAATATTCAGCTCTTCTCTTCAAACCCAAGTCCTGCCTAAACTTAACCAGGCTCTGTCTCTAGAATTTTATTTTTTTCTAGAATTTCATATGAATTGAATCTTTTGGCACTTAGTAGTTTAAGGTCTAGCTCCTTTGACTTAACATAATTCATTAGATACTCATGCAGTATACTGTCTTAGTTATCTAGGACTGCTATAACAGAAATACCACAAGCGGATGGCTTTAGTAAAGACAAACATATTCTCACACAGTGTAGGAGACCAGAAGTCCAAATTTAGGGTGTCTTCCCTAGGGGGAGGCTTTCTGTCTTTGTCAGGTCTGGGAGAAGTTTCTGTCATCAGTCATCCCCTGATCAAGGATCTGCTTACCTGAGAAACCTTGGGTACAAAAGACACACTCTGTTCCTGACATTTTTTTCTTGCTAGTATGAGATACTCTGGTCTCTGCCCATTTCTTCTTATGTTTCAAAACAGACTGACTTAAAGCACCTTCTGATCTTACAGTTTGAGTCCTGCCTCATTAACACAACTGCCTGTAATCCTGCCTCATTGTATCATAGAGGTATGCTTTACAACATGTAGAAAAACCCTGTCAGATGACAAAATGATCCACAATCACACAGTACTGGGAATCGTATCTTAGTGACATTGACAGCTATTTGGGGGAGTCACAATTCAATCCGTGATATGTATGTTTTATTATTTTGGTCTTAAAGTATAAGTTGTTGCTGAGTATGGGATACTTCAGTGTCCCTCTGAATCAGAATTAACATGATTGCAATTTTTTTTATAGTAGTATTCCATGGTACAGTAGACCATAATTTATTCACTCAATGATGCACAGTTGGGTTGTTTCCAGATTTGGCCTGTTATAAGTAAAGCTTTTCTGAATATTAAAGACATTCTTCCATGCTGGTTGGTGTGAGATCCCACGGAGTCCACTAGAAATCATGTCGACCCTAAGTACCACAGAACAACATACTATCTGGTCCTGTATCATGCTCATAGTGGTTGCTATGTTTGAGCCCATTGTTGCAAGCACTGTGCCAGTCCATGTCATTGAGGGTCTTCCTTTTTTTGATGACACTGTACTTTACTAAGCATGATGTCTTCATGGACTGCTTCCTTCATGGTAATATGCTTAAAGTACAAAAGAAAAAGTCTCATCTTCCTTGTTCATTGTCCAGCTTTCTGATGCATATGAAGCAATTGAAAACACCATGGCTTAAGTCACGTCTTCAAGGTGCCATCATTGCTTTTCTATGTTTTAAAGAAATCTTCTGCAGATTTGCCCAAAGCAATGCATCTTTTGATCTCTTGACTGCTCTTCTGTGGGTGTTGGTTGTAAATACAAGTAAAAGGAAATCCATGACAACTTCAGTATTTTCTCTGTTTACCATGATGTTGCTTATTGATACACTTCTGAGGATTTTTATTTTCTGCATGTTGAGTTATAACCCACACTGAAGGCTATGTTCTTTGATCTTCATCAGGAACTGCTTCATGTCCTCTTCACTTACAGCAAACAAGGTTTTGTTGTCTATATATCACAGGTTGTTAATGAGTCTTCCTCCAATCCATAGCCATAACCTGGAGGAAAAAAAAAATAGAAACAGATACAGAAGAGAAAAAATATATAAACTAGAAAGTTAATAAAAACTATTATGTATGTAGATAGAGAGATATAGACACAGACACATACATAGATATAGATATATGTGGAAATTATATAAGTTGGGAATTCTACTTCTGAACTACTAAGGTGTGCTAAAGGCATATTATATCTTACCAGGTTCTTAAACTCTCAGCTTTGAAGTTACCTGTGGATTCTTATACTTCTTCACTTTAGGAAATGGGACCAAGATGATGGAGTAGTCAAATAATTCCTGTGACCCCTCTAAGAACTAAGACCCAAAAGAATAAATGAATCAATTATTACATGACATTCCTAGAACTGGACTGAGCCATGGAAAGGGATAGTAGTTCCACAGGTACCTAGGACTGGCCAGACCTGACCCATCGGGAATTGATTATAGCCAGCATGGTAAATTGGGAACTGGCATTCAGGGATGTCTCCTTCAGCAGGAGGAACAGAGTGGTGGAGAGTCCACTTATGCCTCCAGAACAAGTGAAATCAGCATTGGTCATAAAAATCTAAGGGGCCTGTGCTCTTGTCTAACCCACAGAATGTGAATCTAAAACTTGCCTTAGAGATAAACGTCTCTTCTTTTTCTCACTGCTTCCCCCTCCCTTCTCTCACTGTCACCAGCTCAAGAGTCTGATGCCATTACCTGAGCCACCATCCCAGACTCAGAGAGGGAAGAATTTAACAAACTGGGGCAAAGGGTAAAAATCTGCTGATTTCCCTGAGCCAGAAATTCAGGGTAGAAACAGTTCCTTTGCCCAGAAGTAGGCATAATGGAACATCTTCCCACCAGCACTCAGGGATGACTATCAGCCTTTCTCGGTGTATGCAGCCAGGTACCTGTGCCTACACCAATCACCTCTGCCCTCTAGAAGTGTAGGGGAGAGCCTACACCACACACATGGTGAGTGACTACCTAGATACTTGAGCTAAACCCATACAATAAAATTAAATGGACACCTAGGCTTGTGTGTTTAGTAGCAGCTTTAACCACTTGGTAACAGGACATTAGAGCTTCAAAGGTGCCAAGAATCAAACTAGCACTCACAACTAGTCTGTCTAGACATTTCAAAACAAAACAAGAAGCTGGAACACAGTAAGAAAATATAAAATAAATAAATACTACAACTTACTGGTGGTTCCGAGACAATAATCAATATCAAATCATTTAAAGAGGCAGACCATAATGACTTCAGTTCCCAGAAAAAAGAATTAAAATAGCATCCCCATGAAGAGAACTTCCTGGAATTATCTGAAGTAGAATGCAAAAGGTTAATATTTAGAAATCTTCAAGAGGTCAGGAAGGAGATGAGGTAAAATGCATCAAAACATAATGACAAGTTGAATAGGCTGCCTGAAAACATACATAGACGGGAAGCAAGAGTTCAGAAAATTAGTAAATAAAATTACAAAATTAAGCAATTCAATTGAAAGTCAAAGGAGCTGAATTGAGGGAACAGAAGACCAAATGAGTGAAAATGAAGATAAGGTATGTGATACCAACATATTCGAGGAAAAACCAGATAAAAGCATTTTAAAAAATCAAGAAGCAGTAAGAATTATGTGGGACTCAATCAAGAGTAATAATCTATGAGTGACTGGAGTACCAGAGCTGAGGTGGGGTGGGGTGGGATAACAGAAACTATACAGAGAATTGTTGAAAATTTGTTGATAGAAAACTTCCCTGAAATCATGGAGGGTAGGAAGACGTCTATCCAAGATACTTATCAAACTCTACATAAGGTACATACCAAAAAGAAAGACAATAAAGCACATTACACTCTAACTTGCAAAAAATAAAAATAAGAAGACAATTTTAAAAGTGGCTAGGGATAAACAAAAGATGTCTACAAAGGAGAGTAAATAAGGCTAAGCTTGAACTACTCGGCAGAAACCATGTAAGCAAGATAGAACTGGGATGAAACATACAAAGAAGGAAAATAACTGCCAGCCAAGAAAGGTATATCCAGCAAAATTGTCTCTCAAATATGTTTCCATATAAACAAAAATTTAGGAAATATGCATAAACCAAGCAAAAATTATAAGAAATACTAAAGGTAGCCCTTGGGTTAGAAAACCAGTAACATCAGACAGCAACCTAAGACTAGAATGCAAAGCAGAGCAACCGGGTGTGAATGCAGATAGAGAAATAACCAAAGTAAATCAAAGGCAAAACACTGAAAATGGGGAAACCGAGATGTCATTATGGAAAGTATAACATAGTGTAACAAAAAAAGGACTTAAAAAAATATAGTTGTAGACTTTTCATATAGAGAGGAAGTTAAAGCAATACAAAGAAATTAACAACTAGCTTAAATTTAGAAAAATAGGAGTGAATGTTAAGGTAACTACAAAGGAAATTAACAATCCTATACATCAAAATGAAAAACAAGAAAAACATCAAATCTTTTTACTGCTTACGTCTCGTTTGTTACCAATTCCTTCAGAATCTCTTAGAAGTTTACCTCTGACTTGATCTTCCTATACTCATTGTCACTGCTACATTGAAAGTGTTATTTCAAATGTTTTTACCATATGAGTGTTTGTAACTAGCTCTCTACCTGAGTTTCTTTCCATACTAATTCAACTTGAATAAAATACCATTCATTACTTAGATATGATTACAAAAAAAGTGTAAAATGCTCAGATTGAAATATTTGATACAAATAATCTAATAAACTTTACATTACTTATCCTCCATCTCTCACAATCACAATCCCTGACCTACTCTGGTACATGGTTTCTCTATACTGTCTTTACATAATGTGCTAATTCAGAGTTCAAGGCCTTTCCTCAGGGTATTTCTTCTTTTTAGAACTCCCAACCCGTTGTCTCTACCTGTCTTAATACCCCTCATTCCTGTAAGATCTAGTCTAATTCCCAGTTATCACAGAGAAATTATAATTCTTAACTCTCTCCAAACTCTGGGCTTAATTTCTTTTATTCACATTAGAATTTAATTACACAGTGTTCTGTAACATTAGTCCTTGACTTAGCATCATCTTCCAGATATTCTAGTTTATTATATTCAACCAATCACATCTTTTTACTTGATATCATGGACAGCAGGCGGTTGGCCAAGCTCTGACCTTGCACCTTTTAACCTTTAGTTAAATCTACAGTCTCTCTCGTTATGCTGTTTCCTTTCTATCTTATCCTCTTCAATTGGTTCTTTGTTTACTGTGGTTATAAGTGGACCAAAATGAGAAATAAAGAAAAGGAATGAGAAAAAAGGATGTATCATGTCCTCATAAAAGCCGGGAGAGTTCTTGTTTCCATATATAGCTGGTGAAGTACTCTGAATACAATATTTAAAAATTTCAAGACTTTTTCAGGCAATGGAAGTGACATGGATATATTTATATACTGCCAAGGGACCTAATGTTAAACTCTTTCTTTTTGGAAAAAATATAAATAGTAATTAAATGTACAAATGCATTCATGGACTTCTCTGGGTTCAAATCTCTGCTCTGAAGCTTGAGAGATATGTGACTACAGGCATTTTGCCTCTTTTTTTGGCTTATTCATGCATAAAATGAGAATAATATTAATCTCTACTTCACAAAGTTATGGTGAGGATAAAATAATACCTGTGTCAAATGGGCTGATGGAACAAACGAGTTGTATTTTGGTAACATTTTGAATCTGCTATTGTTTGGTATTTTCAACTGAAACAGAGATTTTTGTTCTGTTAATTCAGAAGAGGATCCATTCCTGGACACCGTTCAAAAATTTCTGACTCTTGAGAGCAACAGCTGGGTATGGCATTAGAACTTCATTGTAAGAGGCGGTTCATATAACTTAGTCAAGTTTGGACTGTTTTGTCCATCTGTTCTTTTTGCTTCCCACTCAACTTCATCTAACTTTTTTTGAGCTGCTCTTATCACTTGTCCAGCGCCACAAATTCCAGCCAAATTTGAAGTCTCCAATGTGACTGTCAAAGAGAGAGGTAGACAAAGAAGGAGAGAAAGAATGCACATATAGAAAAAGTCTATACGTCTTTTGCTTGATTTTTTTTTCTTTTTACTTCTAACCATATTCCAACAACCTTGGTTATGTAGATGTGGCAAGATAATAAAAATAACAATAATAAACAGTAGATTCAACTCTAATTTATAATATAAGAGAGTGGGTAAATTATGTTTCTTTTACTGAATTATTATTCAGCCCACTGGGGTGTTGGTAAACTGACTAAAAAAAAAAAAAAGTTGGTTTGTAGCATTTGCCAATTTTCATGGTGTAAATTCTCCCTCTATGGCCCATTTCAAGGTACCAAGATGATGCCACTGAACTCCAAGCTGAAAAGAGATGTGCACATTTGGTTGTCTCAATTCTTCTACTGTCTGGTTCAGTGTGATGCCGTGAGTTGCTTTAATATGAGATCTTTAATATGAGTCCATGCACTTAATTGTTCTAGATGCTTCATACCCCATTGCTGAATATCACTACAGTCACCTTTGAAGTACTCCCCTTGAGAGGCTATGCACCAATGCCAGCACCTAGTCCACCCTTCAAAGCAATTTTGGAACTTTTTTTGGAATGGCCATTGCTCACAGTTGCAGGGTGGCAAGTTCATGAACTTAACTGTGTAGCTGTCTATGAGGGAGTTGTAGCCAGCAAACTAATAGCTGTACTGGAACACCTTCCCTAATCACCTGATCTGGCACCCAATGGACTTTTTTCTTTACCTGAAGATAAAGGGTGTATTGAAGTGAAGACATTTCAGTGACATTCAGGACATCAAGGGTAATATGGCAGCTCTGATGGCATTCCAGAAAAAGAGTTCCAAAATTGTTTTGAAGGGTGAGCTAGGTGCTGGCACTGGTGCATCTCTTCCCAAGGGAAGCACTTCAAAGGTGACCACAGTGATACGCAGCAATGAGGTATGTGGCGCTTTTTCTAGGATGAGTTCACAAACTTAATTGGCAGTCCTTGTATAAGCCTTTTAGCTATGGTCTTGTAACTGTGACCAAATGATTCAGTGGAACTATGGTGTCTTGGAACCTTTTGCAGGGGATTTGCCAGTTTTGCCATCTTCCACCAGGCTTAAAAAGAGCTAGTCACAGAAGTTGGAAGGGGATCTCTGACTATTGAGAAAGAAGATCTTGGAGCGTATTTGTATTTTGGACCCAGCATCTCTGTGCTGAGAAACTCCTAGATCCAGGGTAAGCTTAAGACCAAGACATAGAGATCCCTAGGGGCCGCTGGGCCCACAACATTGAAAGGATATAAGAACTTTCCACTAGAGTTGACACAGAGAGAAAGACTTCCCCTAGAGCCATTTCCCTGAATTCAAACTTCTGGCTTCCTAAACTGAGGGGGAATAAATTTCTTTGTTAAGACACCTGCTTGTGGTATTCCTGTTATAGCAGCACTAGATAACTACGACAGCTCGATGCAGTGGCCACAACAATATGTTTACTTCTAGTACTGCTGTGCATAGGAGAGTCATAAGCCAGAACCGACTTGAGAACACCTAACACCAATCTTGGATGGCATCTTCTGCTGGACTTTCTGATTCTGTGTACCACAGACTTCTAGCCTGAAATTGAATGAATATTCGGCCAAGCATCTGTCCACTGACCCATTAGCAGCACCTTGAAAACGTAATCATAATCCTAACAAGGAGGAGTTTAAGAAGTGACTGTTCAATTAAGATTTCTAAATTTTAGAAAAGCGTAATGCTCATCTGAAAAGACATCTAGGTCAGGTTTCATCACCTCTAATTTACAGGTTTCTATTTTTGTTCTGATCTCACATTTTTCCATCAAACTATAATCAAGAAATGCTGATTAAGTATTTTTCTGCCTACTGCTTTGTGTTAAATTTTGGTGACATTAATTAAATGGTTATGGTTCTAGTCATTTGGAAAGTTTTGTGAGACTTTTGTTTCCTTGCCTTTCCATTTGTTTTTATATTAGAATGTGAAAAATGTCCAGACACATACTGAACTCCTAATTAATTATAGTTCCATTTTACTTATTGAATAGGTGGATAAAATTTAATGCACATTTGTATATTTCATTTGGTAGGTACACAAAAACTGGGGAACACTACTTGTAGGAAGAAACTCTGGTTTATAATAGTTGATAGAAAAATATGCTGGCAATAATGTCATTTTAAAGACACTATGTGACCACAGTGATATTCAGCCATGAGCTGTGTAGCACTTAGAAAAATCAAGATCATGGAATTAATTGTCAGACCTGGTATGCCTACTTGTGCTAGATGTAAACTTAAATTACCTTAAATTTATTTCCCTTTTGTAAACAGATAGACCAATAACCAGTTGTGAAAGACATTAAGCTATAAAACATCATTACAAGTGCAAAAATCTCAGAATTATCAAATAAACTGTTTTAACACACCAGAAAGGGTCACAGAGAATACAATCACTGTCATGGACTGAATCATGCCCCCGTCCTGCACCCTCCACCCCAAATTGTCTAGGTCATGAATCTTGATATTGTGAGATTTTCTTATGTTATCAACCCTGCCTTCATGATGTTAATGAGGAAGGATGGGTGGCAGTTTTGTTGGTGAGGCAAGACTTATCCTTTAAGATTCATTGTGCCTTGAAGCAATCTCTGAGGATATTAAGGGAAGGAAGAAAAGCAGAAAGTTGGGGACCTCATACCACCAAGACAGAAGCACCAGGAGGAGAGCATACGTTTTGAACTCAGGGTCCCTGTGCCTCAGAAGCTCCCAGTCCAGGTGAAGACTGACAACAAGGACCTGCCTCCCAAGCCAACAGAGAAAGCCTTTCTCTGGCACTGATGCCCTGAATTTGTACTTTTAGCTTCCTTTTCTGTGAGAAAATAAACTTTTCTTTGTTAAGTCATCCACAAGTGGTATTTCTGTTATGGCAGCACTAGATGACTAAAACATTCACAGAGAAGATAAGTGGTACAGAGAAGATCAGAACCTGACTGTTGGTATGGCTGGGATGTTGATGAAGAAACTAGAGGAGAGATGTATCATTTAAAGTGAAACCTCACTGCAGAATCTTTGATGAGCATTTGATAAACGAATTAGGAAGACAATTGAACTGAAAGGAAAAAAACATCTGATAGCCCTAGGCATAGGATTGAGCTGCAACAATTCACCAGATTCATTCACAAATGTGTTAGATTCTTCTACCATGATTTGTGAGATACAGAAAATATCTTCACTGCCCAAAATTACCTTCACCATTTGTAGTTACTATATGTTTACCATTAGACTTGTTTTCATGAGGTAAATGTATTGTGTTCATGAAATCTCAAAAAATAGTTTCTCCATAGAAATCTGTATCCCACCCATATTAATTATTGTCAGACTATTTTTTAACAAAACCCAGCAAGAGAGAATGAAACATTGGTCATTCAGTGGGAGAATTCTTGACGTCATGTGGAGATTCAGGTCCAAATTCCTGTCAATATTATGCACAGTCACCAACTGTTTAGCAGAAGTTGAGATGATGCTGAAGTATGTGTGTTGGAGAGAACTGGAAGTCATCAAAACTAAAAAGGAATGCATGAAGACCAAAGACAACTTGACGCCTTTTGATTATGGCCTTGGTGAAGACTATACTCTAGTATACTGGACTGTGAGAAGAATGAACCAGTCTGCCTTAGAAGTGCAGCTAGAAGATGTACTTAAAAGCAGGGATGGTGAGACTACGTCTGGCATAGTTCGGACATGTGATCAGGAGGGATCATTCACGGAAGAAGAACATCATGCTGATCAAGCAGAGGGTCAGTGAAAAAGAGAACCTCAGTGTGGTGTATTGACACATTGGCTGCAAGAATGGGGCCAAGCATAACAACAGTTGGGAAAATGGTACAGGCCTGGGCAGTATTTTTTTCTGTTGTATATAAGGTTGTTATGAATTGGAGCTGACCTGATAGTATCTTACAAAACATGATGCTGAACAGGGTTCAGTGAAGCTTCCAGGCTATGATGGACTAGGAAAAAAGGCCTGGTGATCTACTTCTGAAAGTTAGTGAACTGATCATAAAGATAGCTTCTAACCATGCTTCATTTTGTTGCATATGGAGTTTTTATAAATCAATGATGACTCAGTGAAACTAATGACAATAAGGGAGCACAGCACATAGAACTAATGCAGAGGAAGTCAGCGAGAAAAGCTAGAAATCTGTGACAGTTTTTTGAAAGCTATTGAGAGGTTTTTCTTCATTTAACTAGTCATTCAACAAACGTTCAGTGAAGGTGTCTACCACACAGAAGGTGCTGTCCTAGGTGCTGAGAATATACCAGCCCCAGCTATGGGTTTGTATTCTCACAGTCAGTGATTAGCAAGGTGGCAGCGTATGCTAGTATCTCTCCTTCCATCTTCCAAAGCTTCCTCAAAGGATGTCTTCCAGGCATTTATGTCTAAAATATTTTTAGTCAAATGCGTTTTACTTGGATGAAAATCAACCTGGAGAGAAGTGTATTTGGAAGAAATCTCTTTGTTTCCTTATCCTCTGTGTTTATGGATAGAATGCAAAATTCTAGGGCAAAGAGCAGCAAATAATGGTGGAGTAGACTCAAAACATTAGAGCATAAGATGTGCCTGATAAAAGCACTGAAACCAAAAAAAAAAAAAAAAGAGAAACACCCAAAAACAAACCCATTGCTGTTCCATTGATTCTGATTCCTAGAAACCCTGTTGGACAAAGGTGAATTGCCCCATAGAGTTTCCAAGGAACGGTTGGTGGATTCAAACTGCAGAGCTTTTGTTTGGCCACTGTAGCTCTTAACCACCGAGCAACCAAAGATCCAAAAGCACTGTAGGTGGCTTTAGAAGCATTAGTCAAAGCCAAAGCAGGATCTGAAGTAAGAGAAAGTCTGAGAAGGACTGTAAAGTACAAGGGAATGCAGAATTCTTTAGGGAAAGTGAACGAGGAGCTGTGACTCTATACAAAGGTGGAGTCTCTTCTTTCTCCAGTGGTTGTGAAAAAGTAGCGGTCATTTCTGTGTACAGTGGCAAGAGATGAAAAAAAGGATAAAATTTGATAATTGCATACAGAGTACAAAACAAATGGCTATTGATATTTTTATATTTTGTAGGCATGTTAGACAGTCTGGCATACTTTCCCAACAGTTGATAAATAATTAAGACAAACAAAATGAAAGATGCCTTGTCCTCCAGAGAGATTCTCCAAGATAATTCAAGTTCTTTTTATGCTAGAATTATTTTTGACATAGGTGCTGCATAGAAGAGAGAAATGTCTTCTGATAAAAAAGTACACAATGATAATCGCACTCTTGAGGGGCAATTTTCCTGTGTTTATATTGTGTCCAGCAAGATAAGGAAAACATAAGATGGCGAATCAGAAAGATTGACTCGCTGAAATTTGAGAAAATAGTTTCTTTGAGAGTTGGATAAAAGAAGTTCACTGGGTAATAAATACAGGCTTGAACAACAGTTTCCAAAGTGTAACTGAGGACTTCTGGGTGGTCTCAGATGATTAGAAGAGTTTACTGTGTCAAAATTATTTTCATAATAATACCAAGGTGTTATTTACCTTTTTCAGTCATTCTCTTACAGATGTTTGGTGGAGTTTCCAGTAACTATCAAGATGTGTGATACAGTAACAAACTGAATGAACAGCAAGTATGGGAATCGATTGTCAATTAAGCAAGATATTTAAGATGCTTTCAGAAATGTGAAACACTGCTGCTTTTTTGTTGCTTTTAAAAAATCATATAGCCATTTCATATAAATATGTTTAGATATTATATATTTGTTAAGTTACTTTAAATAAATTAATGTTTCTTACAGTTTGCATTTTAATGTCTGCTATAGTGAGCATTGATAGATATAACTTATATAGACAAAAAGCCTTTGGGGTTCTCAATAGTTTGTAAGAACGCAAGGAGATCTTGAGATCAGGAAGTCTGCTAACTGTTCTCTTAGAATATATGAAAAAAGAGCACATTTGTCAGAAAATAAGAGAAAAAATATTTTTTTCCCTTTTCTCAACAATAAATTGAAAAATGACAAACAGGAACAAACAAAAGCAGATGCTCTGTATACGATGAAGTTACGTTATACGTAAAATACTGAAGGATGGCAGAGAATAAGGAAATGGGGACTAGTGTAATGACAAAGGGTGACATCATGAGATCGTTCTTGCTGAAGAACTTGGGCAGAGATGGCAGCAGGCAAGAAGCCTCTGGGAGGCAGCGCACTCTTGCTGTCTCTTCATCAAGGTACAGTTCACACTTCCTGAAATTCACAATCAGTTGTACTTAGTGTATTCACAATGTTGTGCGAAAATTTCCACTATTCTAGAATATTTTCATCACCAAAAAGAAACTCTACCCGTTAGTTGTGATTCCCAGTTTCCCCCTCCCTGCACCTCCTACCTTCTTTCTGTCTCTAAAGATCTGCTCATTGTGGAGAGTTTATCTAAATGGAACCATCCGGTTAGTGGTGTTTGTGTCAGCTTCTTTCATTTCACACAATGTTTTCAAAGCTCATCTATGTTGTAGCATGCGTCAGTACCTCATTATCTTTTATGGTTGACTAGTATTCCATTTCATAGATATGCAATATTTTGTTTATCCATTCATGAGTCAGTGGACATATGAACTATTTCCATATTTTGGATATTGTAAATAACAATTGGAAGTCATCCAAAATAAAATTTAATCCTTGAAAATCAATATCCTAGGCATTAGTCAGCTGAAATGTATTAGTATTAACCATTTTGAATCACATAATTATATGATCTACTATTCAAGGAGTGAAAAGTTGAAGAGAAATTATTTTTTTTCAGTTCTGTGGGTTGTCTTTTCACTGTCTTGATGGTATCCTTTGAAACACAAAAGTGTTTTATTTTCGCACAGGCTAATTTATTATTTTGTCTTGTCTTGTGTATGCTTTTGGTGACATACCTAAGAAGGCTTTTCTTATTCAGTGTCGGAAAGATTTATATCTATGATTTCCTCAATCATAAGGTCGCTATGAGTCAGAACTGACAGAATGACACACAACACAACAACAATACACTTTTACAATTGTTATTGTTAGGTGCCATCGAGTCAATTCCAACTCATAGCAACCCTATGCACAACAGAACAACCATGACCATAATAGTTTTTATGCTTAAGCCCACTGTTGCAGCCACTGTATCAATCCATCCCATTGAAGGTCTTCCACTTTTTCACTGACCCTCCACTCCACCAAGCATGATGTCCTCCAGGGATTGATCCCTCCTGACAACATTTCTAAAGTATATAAGACACAGTCTCTCCATCTTTGCTTCCAAGGAGCACTCTGGTTGTACTTCTTCCAGAACAGATCTGTTTGTTCTTCTGGCAGTCATTGGTAGTATACTTTTAGTTCTTATATTTAGATCTTTTTCTCATTTTGATTCAATTTTTCTGCACACCGCTTGAGTGTGTACGCCTATCCTTTAGTGTGTACGCCTATCCTTTAGTGTGTACACCTATCCTTTAGTGTCATGCCTATCCTTGTGCCCGTGCTATGCTGTCTTGACTACTGTTGCTTTGTAGTAAGCTTTGAAATAAGAATGAGTTCTCCAAATTTGTTCTTTTTTTGTAGAAACAAATGTCTATTCCACCTTTCTTGTATTTACACATGAATTTTAGGATTAACTTATTCATTGTGGAAAAAACTCAGCCGATACTTTGATAAAGATTGTGTTGTATCCCTACTAGCAATTATGATCATCTTAAAAATATTAAGTGCTTCAATACATGTATCTGAGATACTGTTATGGATTGCATTGTGTTCCCCCAAAACATGTGTGTATCAGTTTGGCTCATGATTTTTCCCATGTGTTGTGAATGCTGTTTCTGTATTGTTAATTGAGGGGGAATGGGTAGAGGCTGTGTTAGGGAGGCAGGACTCAGACTACAGGCTTGGACTGTGATGAGGTAATCCCTTGAGAGATAAAAGGAGATGAAAGTGAGTGGAGTGTTGGGAATCTCACGTCACCAATAGAGCAGCACTGAGAGCAGAACATACCCTTCTGATCTGAGGTACCTGTGCTAGAATGCTATCATGTAGAATTTGGGCTGTGATCATTTCTCATGTTGATTGTACTTGTAGTTTATGAATGGATTTGTGGCTTACCAGATTGTAGCAATGAAATTTCTCTATTTGAAGTCTTCCACTCACGATATTTCTGTTAAAGCAGCACCAGATGACTGAGACAGAATTTGGTACTGGGAGTGGGGTGCCTCCAGGTACTTAAATTGATGGAGCTATAGAGCTTGGTAACATTTGCCCCAGCAGGACAGATTCAAGCTTGAGACCTGGGCCATGAGGCTGTAGGAAGTAGAAGCTGAAGAAACAAGGAACAAGAGAAGCTGAGGTGCCTCAGTCTCAAAAAGTATGGCCAAAAGGTAAATGCTGGAGTCCTGGCCTCTGGGGCTTCAAAGAATGGGGCATCTAAAACTGAGGGAGCTGAGTTTTCATCCCAGTGAGCCTGGAAGATGGAAGTTGAAGTTGAAGATCGACCACTGCTTAAAATGTGTAGAGTGTGGCCAGTACCTAGATTCTGGACAGAAGGACTGTTATGTAAAATGTTTCGGAGTATGGAGTGTTATTTTTGAAGCTATGAGGGCTAATGTAATGTGTTCTGTTAATCAGCTTGGTGTCTGTTATGCCTTTCCCTGAAATTTCTCTTACTTGTAATGAAAATATCTAACTTGTACCTGCCTATTTTGTCATTCTGTTTCCAAAGGAGATAACGTGTTCTGGATTTCACAGTTGAGGAATTTCTGGGTTTTGGACTTGAATTGAAGCATTTTGCTTTGACATGATGGAATATGTTTTGCATGTTGCAATGATGTGATTTTTTGGGGGGTGCCAAAGGGTGAAATGTGATGGATTACATTATGTCCCCACCCAAAAAATGTGTTTATCAATTTGGCTCAGCCATAGTCTCAATATGGTGTGATTTCTCCCATGTGTTGTGAATGCTGCCTCTATCTTGTTAATGAGGGAGAATGGGCAGCAGTTGTGGTAGTGAGGTGAGACTCAATCTACAGCCGTTGATTGTGTGAGGTAATCCCTTGGGAGATGAAAGAAATGAAGGTGAGCAGAGTGTTGGGAACCTCATATTACTAAGAGAGCAGCAATGACAGCAGAATGCATCCTTTGGACCTGAGGTTTCTGTGCTAGGATGCTCTCATATCAAATTTGGACTCTTAGCTTACCAGACTGTGATGACTTCTCATTGAATGGACTTGTAACTTATGAATGGATTTGTGGCTTACCAGACTGTGACAATAAAACTGTCTCTTTTTGAAGCTATCCACTTGTGGCATTTCTGTTAAAGCAGCACTACTTGACTGAGACCGGTATCTTTTCATTTGAATTCCTTACAACAGTATTTTGAAGTTTTCAGTACACTTTTTTTGGCTAAATTTATTTCTAATTGTTTTTTGTTTGTTTTGCTATTACAAATGAAATTGTTTTTGTAGATTTATATTTTTGGATTTTTCATTGCTAGTATAGAAGTAAAACTGATTTTGTCTGTGGATTTATATCCTGCAAACTTACTGAACTTTATTAGCTCTAATGATTTCTGTGTGTGGGTTTGTTACTCAGGATTTCTATATACAAGATCATGCAAATAAAGAAAGCTTTACTTTCTCCTTCCCAATTTGGATGCTTTTGTTTCTAATTTCCCTGACTAGATGTTTACTACAGTGTTAAACAGAGGTGGCAAGAAACATATCTTTGCCTAGTTTTTGGTCTTATAAGAAAAGTTTAATTCTTTCACCATTAAATATGATGCTAACTGTGGGTTTCCCAAAACTACCCGTTCTAGTTCGCTTCCATTGCTAGTTTATTGAGTGTTCTTATCAGGAAAAGATGTCAGGTTTTGTCAAATACTTTTTCTGTACTTATTGAATAGTCCTTCTTTTTGTTGTTTGTTTTTTATCCTATTTTTTGTTCCTTACACTTTGTCCTTTATCTTATTAATGTATTATATTGAATAATTTTCATATGCTGAAGCAGTTTTGTGTTTCTGGTATAAATGTCACTTAGTCATAGTAAATAATCCTTTTTCTGTGTCTCTTGATTTGATTTCTCACTATTTTGTTAAGAATTTTTTCATCCATATGCATATGGGATGTTTGTGTGTAATTTTATTGTGATGTCTTTTTTTGGTTTGGTGTCAGGGTAATAGTATCTTCATGGAATAAATTAGGAAATGTTTCTTTCTCTTATACTTATTGGAAGAATTTCTTTTTTGTGTGAAGATTTGGTGTCAGTTCTTCTCTAAATATTTAGTGAAACTTACCAGAGAAGCCAACTATTTCTAGTATTTTCTTTGTAGGAGATTTTTTCATTACTGATTTCAATCATTTTGCTTGCTATTGCTCTATTCAGGTTTTTGTTTTTCTAGTAAGTTTTAGGGCTTTGTGTATTTCTGTGAATTTGTCCATCACTAAGCTACACAACTGTTCATAGTATGCCCTTACAGTTAGTTCCTTTTGCTTTTATTTGGGCTGTTAGTAACGGTTCGACTTTCATTCCTGATTTTAGTAATTTCAGTTTTCTGTCTCTTTATTTGTTAGTCTAATAGATCAATTCAGCTGATTTTTTTTTAACAGAAAACAAATGTTAAAATCATTGCTTCCTTTCTCTCTCTCTCTTTCCTTCTTTGTTTCTTCTTTCTTCTCTAATATGTATCACTTTTCTTCCTTCTGTTTGATTTGGATTTAACTTGCTCTTCTTTTCCTAATTTCCTAAAAGCTGGAGCTTATGTTGTTCATTTGAATTTTTTCCTCTTTTTAATGAAAAGTGTTTGCACCTACACATTTATAACTGAGTATTGCTTTTGTTACGTCTCGTTTGCTTTGGCTTCATGTATTTTAGTTTTTACTCATCTCAAAGTATTTTCAAATTTCTCTTGTTATTTCTTCCTTGACTCGATGATTATTAAGGATTATGTTGGTTATTTCCCATACATTTGTAAACTTCACAATTTTCATTTTTTGTTCATTTCTGATTATCTGTACCTTAGTGGAAGAACATGGTTTGTATGGTATCAATCCTTTTAAATTTACTAAGACTTATTTTGTGGCCTAACATATGGTCTATCCTGGAAAATTTTCCAAGCATACTTGAGAAAATGTATGTTTTTCTGTCAGGTGGAATGCTCTATGGACATATACTAGGTTTATAGTGTTCAAGTCTTCTGTTTCCTTTCTGATTTTCTGTCTAGTTATTCTATACACTGTTGAAATGGGCTATTAAAGCTTTTGGTTATTATTGCTGAATTATCTTTCTTCTCTTTGTTAATTTTTGCTGTACACAATCAAACAGAAGGAAGAACAATGATAAATATTAGAGAAGAAAGAAGAAACAAAGAAGGAGAGAGAGAGAGAAAAAGAAAGGAAGCAATGATTTTAACATTTGTTTTCTGTACCTACATGTTTATGATTGTTATATCTTCCTGATGTATTGACCCTTCTTTCATTAGAAAATGTTCTTTTCCTCTGGTAATATTTATCTTAAAGTATATTTCTCTGTATTAGTATAGCCACAGCCAATATTTTTAGGTTATGATTTCTATGACAGTCTTTTTACACCTCTTTTTTGTATTCAACCTATTCATGTCTTTGAATACAAAACTGTATCATTTTTACACTTGCATAGTTGGATAGCTTTCTCTTATCCATTCTACTAATATCTACCTTTTGATCAAACTCTTTAATCCATTTATACTTATTGTAATTACTGACAAACTATGACTTATGTCTGTCATTTGACTATTTGTTTTCTCAGTGTCATATGTCATTTTTTTCTCTATTTCTTTCTGGTTGCCTTGAATTGCCTTAAATACATATCTTCTAGTGTGTCATCATTTTATTTTCCTCAGTTTTTCTTTTTAGTATACTTTTTGACTTATTGGTTGCCCTAGAGATAATACTTAATTTACATAATTCTGTACTTTTAATAGTATATGAAAGTTTGCTCCCATATATATTTATTAGGGGACCTGGCAGTGTGTTGGTTAAGTGCCCAACTGCTGGCTCAAAGGTGAGTGGTTCCAACCCATGAGCTGCTTTATAGGAGAAAGATGTGGCAGTCTGCATCCATAATGATTTGTAGCCTTGGAAGCCCTGTGGGGCAGTTCTACTGTGTCCTATATGGTCACTATGAGTCAAAATCTACTTGGTGGCAGAGAGTTTTTTTTCTTAATGTATATTCATATTTCCTCCCACAGATAGATCAATGAAAAAAACTTAAAGTGCAGAAACCATTCAATGAAAATAAGTATCATTTCAAATCACCGGAGGAAAGATGCATTACTGAATAAATTGCATTTGGAAAACAAAAAAAGATAGCCTTATGGAAAGAAATAATAACCTTGGGGTGTCTAAAACTTTCTAAATAATACATGAAATCCTGTAATCATAAAAAATTAAAGACTGCTAAGTCTGCATAAAAAAATCAACTTAGTAAAAAAAAATATTATTGAGATTAAAAGACTAACAAGAAACGGGTAGAAATATATTCACTGTTTATAATTTCTATAATATATATAGAAGGTAAAAGCTCAGAACCCCATAAAAATAGGTCTAAAATATAATAATAAAAGCTCAAGGAAGAGGAAACACGATTGACTCTTAAATATGGAACCATGTACTAAACTCACAATAAGAAAAACGCAAAGACACATTATAGGAAAATATCATCTTTTACCTATCAGATTGGCAAAGAACATGTGTTTCATAACACAGGGTGTAAGCTCGTTAGAAAACTAGTATGTTGCTTTTGGGAGGAATGTGAACTATCACAGCTTCTGCTGATCGCAATCTGACAGTATTTACACAAAGTACAAATGCAAATACCTTTTAGTTCAGCAATTACATCCTTTAAGAATTTATCCAAAATATATATGCATCTGTATGAAGTAGCTTACCTATCAAGTTACTTCACAGAGCAGTTTATAATTGCAAAAGAAAAACATTAATTTAAATATACCTCTATAAGCCATGAATAAGTTATATTACAAAGAGAGTTACTGAAATGTAAAATGAAAGAAAGAAGAGAAAGAAACAGAAGATGCCCTATGGAAAGATTTACATTTAGGTCTTAAAATACAGAACATTTTAAAAAAATTCTTTTTTTTAATTGTGATTGAGTTTACAACCCAAGTCAATTTTCCATATAAAACCCTGAGTACCCACCTCTCTGTAGTTCTATCAGCCCTCTTCACCCTGTGATAGCACAAATCTCAGTTGCACTCTTTGCTTTTCATAATCTACTCTGCCAACACTTGTCTCCTCTTCTGTATCCCTTCTCCTCTCCTTTCTAAAAAGAAACCAGTAGGACAGCCTCATATATATCTGCATACACACACACAGACACACAGACATACCACCTGTATCACTCTATGTCACATAGTCCAATCTATTTTTTGTCTGAAGTGTTGGCTTCAGTACTGGTTTCAGCTCTGGGATAGCAGCAAGTCTAGGGGCCATGTTTTCAGGGGATCCTCCAGGTTGTTGGATTATCAATTCTGGTCTTTTAATAGAGTTTTTGATCTGCTCACCACTTTTTCTTGTGGTACACCAGGGACTGTAAATTGTGTCCCCTATCAAGGCTGTCTCTTGTGATGTTAGGCACCTAGTTCTTCTGGTCTCATGACTGATGTAGTCTCCAAATGACATTGGTCCTTCTTTTTCTTGGACTCATTTTTCCTCATTGCTTTGATATTCTTGGTTGTCATCTGTTCCAGGTAGGTTGGGACCAATTCATGTTCTTCAGATGGCAGCTTGCTGGCTTTTAAGACCCCTGATTCCACTGATCAAAACGAGGTGCAGAAGACTCTCTTAGCAAAAGACTGGTTATGCCAGTTGATCTTGATGTCTCCGGAAAACATGGTCCCTAGACCCCTGTCCCTGCTACTCTATCCTTTGAAATGTTGGGTTGAATTTAGAAAACCTTTTAGCTTATGGTGAAGTCCAGTTGTCCTGACCTGCCTTCTACCATATGCTGTCACTCCTTTCACCTAACTGAATTCCTATCAACTATCTACAGAAACACTGGTGGCAGAGTGGGTTAAGTGCTACATCTGCTAACTGAAAAGTTGGCGGTTCAGATTTGCCAGGTGCTCCTTGGAAACTCTATGGGGCAGTTTCACTCTGACCTCTAGGGTTGCTATGAGTTGGAACCTGACTCGACAGCAGTGGGGGTGTAATCTAAAAATGACCCTCTCCCTTCCCTGCTTGTAGTTGGCAAAGAGTGTTTTCTTTTGTGAACAAGTCTTTTCTTAAGTCCTTATGGTAGTGGTATCACACAATATTTGTCCTTTTGCAGATGGCTGATTTCACTCAGCATAATGTCTTCCAGTTGATTGCAGGCTACGAGATGTTTCAAAAGATCATCATTGTTCTTTGTCATTGCACAGTGTTCCATTGTGCATGCATACCATAGTTTGTCCATTCGTTTGCTGATGAGCACCTAGGTTGACTCCGTCTTTTGCTATTGTGGACAGTGCTGCAATAAATATTCATGTGCATGTATCTGTTCATGGGACAGCACTTATTTCTTTAGGATATAGTCCAAGCAGTGGGATTGCTGGACCATATGGTATTTCTTTCTACCTTTTAAAGAAAGAGATAAATTGCTTTCCAAAGAGGTTGTACCATTTTACGTTCTTAACAGCAGTATGGAAGAGTTCAACCTCTCTACAACCTCTCCAACATTTGTTGTTTTGTGTTTTTTGTCGTTTTGATTTGGATTTCTCTGATAGCTAATGATTGTGTCTTTTGGCTGCCTGGATGTCTTCTTTGGACAAATGTCTTTCCATAGCCTTTGCCCATTTTTTTAGTTGCATTATTTGTCTTTTTCTTGTTGATATTTTGTAGTACCTTGTATATTATAGAAATCAGACGTTAGTCAGATATGTGGTTGCCAAATATTTTTTTCCAAGTCCATAGGCAGCCTTTTTATTCTCCTGATAAAGTCTTTACATGAATATAGGTGATTAATTTTTAGCAATTGTCGTTTATCTATTTTCTCTTTTATCTGTGCATTCTTAGTAAGGTTTGGTAGTCCGTTTAAGCTGCGTATTAGAGCTTCCAGTGTTGTCCCTGTTTTTTTCTTCAATAATCTTTATCATTTTAGCTTTGGTATTCATATCTTTGATCCATTTTGGGTTAGTTTTTGTGTGAGGTGTGAAATATGAGTCTTGTTTCAGATTATTGTAAATGGTTATCCAATTTTGTGAACATCATTTGTTAAGATGCAAAATTCAAATGAAGAATAGTATATATTGAAGGTTTCATCATTTATGCAAAAAGATAAATAATGATTTTTTTAAAATTTATTGTGTATCTTGAAAGATACAAAATGATAGTTTTTATTGTCTGTATGGATAGGGTACAGAATTAGGGGACAGTGAGGTAGACCTTATCCTTCCTAAATTTTAAAACTATGTCAGTTATTATCCATTCAAAAAGTACGTGTAAAAAAGTCACAACCAAATACAATAATGATAAAAAAAAGTGGAAGTGGAAAATAAAATGGCCTCAAAAAATAAAGAACATTTTGGAAGTATATGAAACAATAGACATAGCTGAAACACAATGAGTAGCAGAAGTCTGATAAAAATAATCAAACTTAAATAGAAAAAGAAGTCTGAATGAACTCCAGGGACAATATGAAAACTTGTGAATTATCATCCTATGTAAAATGAATGTCAAATGGGGGGAAAAAAGGCACAGTGTCCACCAATACTTTCATAGAAAACCTCCCTGGAATAATGAAATATATTTTAACAATTAGGAGCAGAAGATGTCCCTAGAGGAACTAATACTGATTGAACAGCAAGTCTTTACTGAGAAAAGTTATTGGATGTACATGTATCAGAACACTTCTGTGAGTTTCCATGAAAAGTGGAGGGGGGGGCAAGTCTACTGTAAGGAGGAAAAATGGTAAGTCTTGATTCAGACTTCTTCAGAACCACATCCAATGCTAGCAACTGTAGAGTAAAATCCACAAAGTTTTAATAGAAAAGAACATCATCACATTTTATGTCCAGCTATACCACTGTTCAATAATAAAAACCAACGAAAATATTTTCAAACAGACAAGAAATCAAGAAATATTGTTTCCATAAACATTCTTACAAAAACTACTAGTGTACAAACTTCAGCCAACCAAAATACGAATTTAGTAGTCAAGATAAATGGATTCGTGGTGAGCAGTGAATCCATTTAAATGTTAAACTAAAGCTGAAGAACTGTGGAGATTATGCTCATGGAATTGAATATAAAAATTTTACACCATGAAAATGAAGAAATGGTATAACTAATAAAAGCAGAGGGGTGAGAAAATGTTGGCAGTAGCATACATAGTTAAAACGGGTTAGAGCAGGCCGTATTTTATAACATTCTCTAAAATGAACTATGTAAATATGGAGAACTTGGTGGAGGAAAGGAAACCTGAGACAGGGCTTGTTCTAATATTAACATATTTGGAAGACTTCTCACTCTCTTCAGGGCAGTGTTTAAAATTTTTTACATGTGAGTTGTTTAATAGTTTCCATAGCATCTGCGTGTAGCAGAAAGTCAATGACCAGGGTTTTTTCTGAATATTAGAAGTCTAATGAGGGGGTCTTAACCAAGTACAGATTTATCTCATACAGCGTTTTCAGGCTGAAGCAGTTGTATCTTTTGAGGTTCATAACTAGAAAGAAACTCACTGTACCTAGTTATAAAGGATGATATTAAGGGCTACCAGTTTGCTCACGGAATCTTAGAAAGACTAGAGTTAAAGATTTAGGCCCAGCCTCTAGGATCAACTTGTAAAAGCATATCCCAATACTTGTCTAGTAAGGCAGTTGTTGTCACAATCCCAGACTGCTATGTGACAGCACTTTATGGCCCACTGAGATACTGTTTTATAAACAGAGTAAGGAAGCATTTCTTGCTGACATTTGAGGTATTGATTTGTTTAGAATGTTGATGAATGTACATCACAATGTACATCAAATCCATTCCAGATGAGATGTCCAAGTATACCTCATATGTTCTTAATCTTCTAACCCTTTGGGATCACCCCTAACTTTCACATCCAACAAATTAGATTACAACTTGCTGAGAAATGTCACTGTATCTCCATGGTTAGATCATTCTGTAGACCTGCTTACACTTTACTAATCCCCTTCAGTATCTACTTTCTTTTCTCACTGGATATTCTTTTATTCCTTTTATGTACCATTAACTACTAACCAAAGATTTCACCACCTGTCAGTTTGTCACACTGTGGTGGCCTGTGTGTTGCTATGATGCTGAAAACTTTGTCACTAGTATTTTGAAGACCAACAGGGTCGCCCATGGGAGATGGCTTTCAGTGGAGCTTCCGGGCTAAAATAGGCTAGAAGGCAAAGCCTGAAAATCTGCTCCTGAAAAGTGTCTGCTATGTGCCGGGTGTCTACTATGTGCCGGGTGTCTACTATGTGCCAGCTGAAAACTCCGTAGATTATGGTAGACTACTGTCCTGTATAGTGTTGGAAGAGGAGCATCCTAGGTTGGAAGGCACCCAAATATATAATGGTTACCAACAACGTATTCTAGCTTACCGGTGATTGCGAAGATGATGCAGGACTAGATAATGCTTTGTCCCTTTTCTTCTTGAGGTCGCTGTGAGTTG
Source organism: Heterohyrax brucei (assembly GCA_028571685.1). Classification (NCBI taxonomy): domain Eukaryota; kingdom Metazoa; phylum Chordata; class Mammalia; order Hyracoidea; family Procaviidae; genus Heterohyrax; species Heterohyrax brucei. The sequence goes on from CM053144.1 coordinate 164,296,727, forward strand.
GAGTCAGCTTGATGACAATAACAACAGAAATCCAAAAGTGAGGGCTATTTCTGATTATTTTCTGAAAGTTTGAGGTTAGTGGAGTGTAATTACAGCACAGAGCAGAAAATAATTTTGTCACAATACAAGCTATTGGTGTACAAAATATATATATATTTTTTACTGATGATTTGGGGTTAGTGAAGATATTTAATCAGAAAAGAAAAGAAAGTAATTTGAAATTTGAGGTCAGATCAGTGTACTGGAATTTTATTGACCATCTCCCGTTGTCAGAATTTTCACAGTAGGCACAGTCCTCCGTCAGCTGCTGCCCCTGTTGTGTTGCTGATGCGTGTCTCTCATCACAGACCCTTTCTTACATCTTATTATTCTTCTTGTACCCCTCCTCCCTTTTTAATCTCTCCTTTTCTGCTATCAGGAACTTAATTTGCTCATTTGATTATCTTTTTTCCTGTGCAATTTTCTTCCAGACAACATCTTGGGAAGCATGTTTATTTTTACTCCAAAGTAAACTTACTGAATTATTTTCTGCAAAAAAGAATCATCCTTCCTCGTACAAATTACATGTTCTTACATCTGTAAGTGAAAGGTGCTGCCTCCATATTTTGTAATATAGCAAGTTTCTCTTTTCTGTTATGATAATAATGGAAAATTTCATAAATTGAAATTGAATTTAAATGAGGAACCTAGAAAAGTGAAGATATCAATCATGTTTAATAAAAACAATAGAAACAATTTTTGAACTGTACTTCCAAAACTGTTACTAAACTCTTTGAAAATTATTAGTAGGCTTCAGTGTATACTTTGTTCATTGATTTCTGAAATAAAACTAAATGCATTCCTTTTGATCTTATTTTTACATAGGTCACCAATTTTCTTTGATCTGAAATTGTAGCATCTTCAAATTAAGTTCTTGCTACCTTTCTCATGTTATTAGCAGAATGCTGAAGTCTATAGAGTGAAATAAGAAGCTGCTTCACCATCAGCATTCATATTTTGCTGGTTCGATAAGATAGACATTAAGGGTGCTCGATGTATTTACAGTGAAATGGGCCATTAAAAATAAACGAATGACAACAACAAAACAGCCAGATAGTGTTGATCTTCACTGTGGAGTCAGGAAACAGGATGTATTTAATATTTCCTAGCTCCTTCTATTGACCCCCTTGCATGGACCCAGTTATGGTGTTGCTGTTGATAGGGGCCACTGAGTTGGTTTCAACTACTAGTTGAAACCCTATGTACAGAAGGAAACACTGCCTGTCCTCAGCCATGGTGTCAATTGTTGTTGTGCTTGAGCTTATCATTGTGGCCACTGTGTCAGTCAGTCTGAGTGTCCTTCTGTTTTTTGCTGTCCTTCTACTTTACCAAGCATGATGTTCTTTTCCAGGAATTGATACCACCTGAAAACATGTCCAAACTATGTAAGATACAATCTCACCATCCTTGCTTCTAAGCAGCACTCTGGTTGTACTTCAACAGATCTGTTTGTTCTTCTGGTATCCCATGGTATATTCAATGGACTCTGTGTAGACTGAAAAACATTGCCCAAGCATAAGTTGATTATGGAGGTCAAATTCATTATTTATTGTTCATTGACATATTCATTAATGAAAGACACTTGCTATGGCCTTAAAATTTTGTTCTCTCTACTTTTGGTAGCTTAGCCAAATGTTGGGCCACTAGGTCTGAGCCCAGTAACAGCATGGCCGTCTAGCATGGCTACTTCTTCAACCACAGAGCTTCAATTACCACATTACCATATATAGATGCCCCATAAATACACCATTAAGTCAGGGATCTCTCTCTACTAGAGTGTTGGCCAGGGAAATAAAGACCATTTGTGATTGTTCTAAGATACAGGAGTATCAGTGTCATAAATTTATTGAATGTGTACTATGTGTCAGGCACTGTCCTAGATTCTTCAGGTACCTCAATGAACAAAACAGAAAAAGAAATCTGCCCTTGTAAAGATTAAATTAGAGTAGGAGGAAACGAAGTATTGATATGATAAGTAAATTATACAATATGTTAAAAGGTGATAAGTAAAAACAGCAACAAAAAAAATAGAACAAAGTAATCAGGAATCAAATGTTGATGTCAGAGTTGGTTAATACTGATAGATTTGTGGTTCTGCTACGAATAAGCTGTAAAAAAAATTACTTAAGATAGAGTCTGTGTACCTATTACTATACTCAGTTGTTTGTTTGAAAACTGTTTGCTGAATTAAATTGTATAAGGAAACTTAAAACATGAGAAGTGATTTTCCAGGTCTTACAGTTAAGAACATAGAAGAAGGGATATCATTGCTGATGTCAGATGGATCTTGGCTAAAAGTAGAGAATACCAGAGAGATGTTTACCTATGTTTTATTGACTGTGCAAAGGCACTCAACAGTGTGAATCACAACAAATTATGGGTAACCTTGCAAAGAATGGGAATTTCAGAATACTAACTGTGCTCACGAGGAACCTGTACATATACAATTCATTTATAGTGATCAAACAGAGTAAGTGGATACTTTATGGTTTAAAATCAGGAAAGGTGTGTGTCAGGGCTGTACCCTTTCATCATGCCTGTTCAATCTGTGTGCTGAACAAATAATCTAAAAAGCTGAACTGTATGAAGAAAGAGGAGAGGTCAGGATTAGATCATCCAGATGACCTAACCTTTCTTGTTGAAAGTAAAGAAGACTTGAAGAACATACTGATGAAGATCAGAGACCACAACCGTCAGTATGGATTAGGCTTCAGCGTAAAGAAGACAAAAATCCTCACAACTGGACTAATAAGCTGCATCACAATAAACTGACAAAATATTGACATTGCCAAGGATTTTATTTCACTTGTATCCACAGCCATCACCCATGGAAGCCGCAGTGAAGAACTCAAAGGACATATTGCATTGGGCAAACTGATTGTAAAAGACCTCTTTTAAAGTGTTAAAAGGCAAAGATGTCACCTTTAGGACTAAGATGCTCCTGACCCAAGCCGTTCTATTTTTATTCACCACATGTGTGTGTGAAAGCTGGAATAAAGAAGACTGAAGAATTGATGTATTTGCATATGGAAACATATATTGAATATACCAAGGGCTCCCAAAAACTGAACAAATCTGTCTTAGAAGTAAAACCAGAATACTCCTTAGAGGCAATAATGGTGTAGTTTTGTCTTACACACTTTAGACATGTTGTCAGGAGGGCCCAGTCCTCGGAAAAGGACACTATACTTTGTAAATTAGAGGATCAAAGAAATAGAGGAAGACTCTCAATGAGATGGACAGCAACGGAATGAAATACAGCAAAGATGGTGCAGGATTGGATGGCATTTCATTCTGGTGGTGTACACCGGGGGACTATGAGTTGGAACCTACTCTGCAGTACCTAACAACAGCAACATGATCAAGTTCAAGTCCTGAATTCTGTCCAGCAGGTACGAAAAAGCAGAGAAGTCACACCTACGGTATCAGAATTCAGGTTTGGGAATGGCAGCCATCATTTTCCCTAACAATTCATTCATGAAAACTCTATCTCATAGTTATACTGGCTATAGTGAGCTGCAAGGGATGCTGGGAAACATAGTGTAGCAGTACAATCAAAATTTCCTTTTTTTGGTGATTGAGTGAAAATGTAGAATCCAATATAAATTCCCATGCCTACCTATATGCAGCTTCCACTGCTCTCCCTGCCTGGCGACAGCACATTCTTCCTCTCTGCTCCATATATGTCTTATCCTCCCAACAAACTCCTATCCCCTCTTCTTCACCCACTCCCTTTCCTCCAGTAAGAGGTCAGCAGGAAGGCACCCTATAGATGCATAGAAATATAAAGTGCACGTGTGGTATGGTTACTCTGTGTCACCAAGTCCAACCCATTCCTGTCCAAAGATTTGACCTCCATTATGATTTATGGACAGGGGCAGCATCAGGGCCGGGGCCATGCTCCCAGGGAGCTCCGAGGCCCCTGGACCATCAGTTGTAGTCTTTTAGTGGAGATCTCGGGGTATACTAGTGTGTTGCTAGTGAGACTCAACTTTGTGAGGTCCATCATGGCTATCACTGGTGGTGATGGGACAATCTGGTTCTTCCGGTCACAAGTCAATGTAGTCACATACTCACGTGGGTCTGCCTTCTGAGTTCTTTTTCCCTCATGTTGTTTTGGTCCTTGGTGATCATTGATTCCTGCTGAGTTGGGACCATTTGCTGTATCCTCAGATGGCAGCTTGGCAGATTTTAAGACCCCAGACACCACTCACCAATGTGGGGTGCAGAAGACCTTCTTAGCAAAATGCTAGTTGTGCCAATTTGGCCTCGATTTCCCCTGAGATCATGGTTCCCAGCCCCTTACCCCAGCTACTTTGTCCTTTCAATATTGGGTTAAAATGGGAGGACTAACCATGCTATCTTGAAGTCCAGTTAGTATTGATCTTCTTCCTAATGTGTGCTGTCACTGATTTTACCCAACCAAATTTCTACAAACTATCTAATCTGAACCCTCCACACTCCTCACCCTCCCTCCCTCCCCACCTTTTCAGCCATCAAGGAGTCTTTTCTTCTATGCATGAGTCTGCTTAAGTTATTATCATAGGGGTCTCTATACAATATTTATCCTTTTGTTGCTGACTACTTTCACTCAACACAATGTCCTCCAATTGAAACCAGGTTATAAGATGTTTCCTAAAATCAGCATTGTTCTTTATCATTGCATAGTGTTCCATTGAGTATATATACCGTAGTTTACCTATCCATTCCTCTGTTGTTGGGCATCTGGGTTGATTCCATCTTTTTTGCTGTTGTGGACTGTGCTACAATAAGCATTTGTGTGCATGTATTAGTTGGTGTGAATGGCCTTGATTCTGTAGGATACATTCCAAGCAGTGGAATTACTGGGTCCAATGGTGTATCTATATCCAGCTTTTTCAGAAAGCACCAGATTGCTTTCCAAAGAGATTGCATCATTTTGCAATCCCACCAACAGTGTAGGAGAGTTCCAATTTCTCGACAGCCTCTCCAACATTTGTTGTTTTGCATTTTTTGTATCATGGCCAACCTTGCTGGGGTGAGATGGTATCTCACTGTAGTTTGATTTGAATTTCTTTAATAGCTAATGATCATAAGCATGTCCACGTGTATTTTTTGGCTGCCTGGGTCTCCTCGTTAGAGAAGTGTCTGTCCCTCCCCTTTGCCAATCTCTTAATTGAATGATTTATCTTTTTCTTGTTGATATTTTTTAGTCCTTATAGATTATGGAGATCAGGTGTCGGTCTGACATATAGTTGCCAAACATTTTCTCCCAGGTCGCCATGAGTCAGATCCGACTCGACGGCACTTGGCTTGGCTTCGCATCCTGTAGGTGGCCTTTTAATTCTATTAAAAAAGCCTTTGGATGAGCAAAAGTGTTTGATTCTTAATAGTTCCTGTTTATCTATCTATTGTGTCTTCTGTTGTTGGTGGTTTGTTTGACAGATTTTGAAGTCCGTCTATGTTGTGTATTAAAGCTTTCATTGTTGTCCATACTTTTTCTTGGATGAGCTTTATCATTTTAGATTTGAAATTTAGGTCTTTTGTCCATTTTGAGTTGGTTTTTGTATAAGGTGTAAGGTATGGGTCTTGTTTCAATTTATTGCAAATGGATATCCAATTTTGCCAGCACCACTTGTTGAGGAGATTGGTTTTGCCAGCTTAATGTCTTAGAGCCTTTGATGAAAATCAACTGTTCATAGGAAGATGTTGTCATCTCTGGGATCTCAATTCTGTTCCACTGATCTATCTCTCTTTTTGTAGCAGTACCAGGCTGTTTTGACTACTGTGACAGTGTAAGAGTTTCTAAAGTCGTGTAGTGAGTGGCCTTCCAGTGTGTTCCTCTTCTACATTGGTGCTTTACTTATCCGGGGTTTCTTCCCTTTCCAAACAAAGTTGGTGATTTGTTTCTCCATCTCATTAAAAATGTCACTGGAATTTGTATTGGGATTACATTGTATAAGTAGAATGCTTTCACAATGTTAAGTCTTCCTATCCATAAGCAGGGTAGGTTTCTCCATCTATGTAAGTCTCTCTTAGTTTCTTGTGGTAAGGACTTGTAGTTCTCTTTGTAAGGGTCTGTTATTTCTCTGGTTAGATTTATTCATAGGTACTTAATTTTTTTAGGGGCTATAGTAAATAGCATTGATTTGATGATTTCTTCATTAACAGTCTTGTTGGTATAAAGGAATCATTCGAATTGATTTATATTTATCCCGTATCCTGAGACTTTGCTGAACTCTTCTATCAGTTTGCGTAGTTTCCTTATGGATTCTTTAGGATTCTCTGCATATGCAATCATTACACCTGCAAACAGGGAGATTTTTACATCCTCTTTGCCGATGCAGATGCCCTTTATTTCTTGGTCTTGTCTAATTGCTCCGGCTAGAACTTCTAGTACAATGTTGAATAGGAGAGGTGAGAGTGGGCATCCTTGTCTAGTTCCCATTCTCAAGGGAAGTTGTTTCTGCGTCTCTCCATTCAGGATGATGTAGACAGTTGATTTTGTATAAATGGTCTTTATTACATTGAGAAATTTGCCATCTATTTTTATTTCGCTAAGAGTTTTTAGCATGAATGGGTGTTGGACTTTATCAAATGCCTTTTCTGCATCAACAGACAAAATCAGGTGATTCTTGTCTTTTGTATTATTTATGTGGTTGATCACATGAATTGTTTTCTGATGTTGAATCAGCCTTGCATTCCTGTTATGAATCCAACTTGGTCATGATGGATTATTTTTTGGATATGTTGTATTCTGTTGACAAGAATTTTGTTGAAGATTTTTGCATCTAGATTCATGAGTGATATTGGTCTGTTGTTCTTCTTTTTTGTTGGGTCTTTCCCTGGCTTTGGAACCAGGGTGATGCTGGCTTCATAGAATGAATTTGGGAGCAGTCTAGCCCTTTCTGTGTGGTGAAACAGTCTGAGTAGTATTGGAGATAGCTCTTCTCGATGGCACTTGGCTTGGCTTGGCAGTATTGGAGATAACTCTTCTTTAAAAGCTTGGTAGAATACTGCAGTGAAGCCATCCGGGCCTGGGCTTTTTTTGGTTGGCAGTTTTTTTTTTTTTTAAAATTTTTTATTTAATGTAACTGAATGAAAATGTACATTCACTTATAAATTTACATACCCACCTATATGCAGCTTCCACTGCTCTCTTTGCCCGGTGACAGCACACTATTCCTCTCTGCTCCATACACGTCTCATTCTCCCAACAGTCTCTTTTTTCCCTCCTCTCCACCCACTCTCCTTCCTCCAGCCAGGGGTCAGTAGGATGACATCCTATAGATGTATAGAACCATAAAGTGCATCCAATATATGGTCACTGCACTGCCAAGTCCAAACCATTCCTGTCTGAAGCATGGACCTTCGTTACGATTTATGCTCAAGGGCAGCATCAGGGTGAGGGGCCATGCTCCCAGGGGAACCCTGAAATCACTGGACCATCAATTGAGGTATTTTAGTGGGGTTCTCAGGGTGCACCCCTTTTTATTCTTGTGTTGCCAGTGAGACTCAACTTAGTGAGCTCCATCACTGCTATCACGGTTGGTGGCTGGGCACCATCGGTTCTTCTGGTCCCAAGTCAATGTAGGCACCCACTGCTGTGGGTCTCTGTCTTCTGGGTTGTCTTTCCCCCATGTGATTTTGGTCCTTGGTTAGCATCCGTTCCTGCTGAGTTGGGACCATTTGCTGTGCCCTCGGATGGCAGCTTGGCAGCTTTTAAGACCCCAGATGCCACTCACCAATGTGGGGTGCAGAGAGCCCTCTTAGAAAAACGCTACTTGTGCCAATTGGCCTCGCTTTCGCCTAAGAGCATGGTCCCCCGCCCCCTGCCACAGCTACTCTATCCTTGCAATATTGGGTTAAGATGGAAGGAGCACTAATGTTATGTTTAAGTCCACTGAAAATTGTTCTTGTTTCTAATGTGTGCTATTACCGATTTCACCCAACCAGATACCTACCAACTATCTAATATAAACCCTCCCCCCTCCCTCCCTCCTTTCCCTTGCAGCTGTCAAAGAGTCTTTTCTTCTATACACAAGTCTGTTTTTGAGATCCTATCGTAGAAGTCTCATACAATATTTGTCCTTTTGTCGCTGACTACTTTTACTCAACATAATGTCTTCCAGGTGAAACCAGGTCATGAGATGTTTCTTGAAGTCATCGTTGTTCTCTATCATTACGTAGTGCTCCATTGAGTATGTATACCATAGTTTACCTATCCATTCTTCTGTTGTTGGGCATCTGGGTTGATTCCATCTTTTTGCTATCGTGGACTGTGCTGCGATGAACATTCTGGTGCATGTGTCCGTTGCTGTGAAAGGCCTTGATTCTGTAGGATATATTTCAAGTAGTGGAATTACTGGGTCAAATGGTATATCAATATCCATTTTTTTAAGGATGTGCCAGATTGCTTTCTGAAGTGGCTGGAACATTTTGCAGCCCCACCAACAGTGTAGGAGGGTTCCACTTTCTCCACAGCCTCTCGAGCATTTGTTGTTTTGTGTTTTCTGGATCATGGCCAACCTTGTTGGGGTGAGATGGTATCTCACTGTTGTCTTGATTTGAATTTCTTTAATAACTAAAGATCGTGAACCTGTCCGCATGTATTTTTTGGCTGCCTGGATCTCTTCTTTAGAGAAATGTCTGTCCATCTCCTTTGCCCATCGCTTAATTGGGTGATTTATCTTCTTCTTCTTGATATTTTGTAGTATCTTATAGATTATGGAAATCAGGCATTGGTCTGACATAGAGTTGCCAAATGTTTTTTCCCATTCTGTAGGTGTTCTTTTAATTCTATTAATAAAGTCTTTGGATGAGCAAAAGTGTTTGATTCTTAATAGATCCCATTTATCTATTTTCTCTTCTGATGATTGTGGTTTGTTTGACAGATTTTGGAGTCTGTCCATATTGTGTATTAAAACTTCCATTGTTGTTCCTACCTTTTCTTGGATGAGCTTTATCGTTTTAGGTTTGCTATTTAGGTCTTTTATCCAGTTGTAGTTGGTTTTTGTATGAGGTGTAAGATACGGATCTTGTTCCAGTTTCTTGCAGATGGATATCCAATTTTGCCAGCACCATTTGTTGAAGATACTGTTTTCACCCCAGTTTAATGTCTTAGGGCCTTTGTCAAAGATCAGTTGTTCCTAGGCAGATGATGTCATCTCTGGGGTCTCAGTTCTGTTCCACTGATCGATCTGTCTGTTCTTATACCAGTATCAGGCTGTTTTGACCACTGTGGCAGTATAATATGTTCTAAACTCAGGTGATGAGAGGCCTCCCAGTGTGTCCTTCTTCTTTAGTAGTACCTTGCTTAACAGGGGCTTCTTCCCTTTTCACACAAAATTGGTGATTTGTTTTTCCATCTCGTTAAAAAAAAATGTCACTAGAAACTTCTATTGGGGTTGCATTATACAAATAGATTGCTTTGGGTAAAATAGACATTTTCAGATGTTAAGTCTTCCTATCCATGAGCAGGGTAGGTTTTTCCATTTATCTAAGTCTCTCTTAGTTTCTTGTAGTAAGGGCTTGTAGTTCCCTTTGTAAAGGTCTGTTATTTCTCTGGTTAGATTAATTCCAAGGTACTTTATCTTCTTAGGGGCTATCGTAAATGGTATTGATTTGATAATTTCCTCCTTAACAGTCTCGTTGTTGGTATAAAGGAATCCTACTGATTTACTTATGTTTATCTTGTATCCTGAGACTTTGCTGAACTCTTCTATCAGTTTGAGTAATTTACTTATAGATTCCTTGGGATTCTCTGCATATACAGTCATATCATCTGCAAACAGGGAGATTTTAACTTCCTCTTTGCCAATGCAGATGTCCTTTATTTCTTGGTCTTGTCTAATTTCTCTGGCTAAAACTTCTAGCACAATGTTGAATAGAAGAGGTGAGAGTGGGCATCCTTGTCTAGTTCCTGATCTCAGGGGAAAGTCTTTCAGTCTCTCTCCATTCAGGATGATGTGGGCAATTGGCTTTGTATAAATGGCCCTTATTGTGTTGAGGAATTTACCATCTATGCCCATTTTGCTAAGAGTTTTTAGCATGAATGGTGTTGTACTTTATCAAATGCCTTTTCTGCATCAATGGACAAAATCAGGTGATTCTTGTCTTTTCTGTTATTTATGTGGTTAATCACATTGATTGTTTTGCTGATGTTGAACCAGCCTTGCATCCCTGGTATGAATCCCACTTGGTCATGATGGATTATTGTCTTGATATGGTGTTGTATTCCATTGGCAAGAATTTTGTTGAAGATTTTTGCATCTAGATTCATGAGTGATATTGGTCTGTAGTTCTCTTTCTTTGTTGGGTCTTTCCCTGGCTTAGGTATCAGGGTTATGCTGGCTTCATAGAATGAGTTTGGGAGTACTCCATCCCTTTCTATACTGTGAAATAGTATGGAATTCTGCAGTGAAACCATCTGGGCCCGGACATTTTTGGTTGGCAGTGTTTTGATGACCTTTTCAATCTCTGCCTTTGTGATGGGTTTATTAAGTTGTTCTGCTTCACATTGTGATAATTTGGGTAGGTGGTATGAGTCAAGGAATTGGTCCATTTCCCCTAGGTTTTCAAATTTGTTAGAGTACAGTCTTTCTTAGTATTCTGTTATGATATTTTTGATTTCTGTTGCATCTGTGGTGACAACTCCCCTCTCATTTCTAATTTGGGTTATTTGTTTCTTTTCCTGCTTTTCTTTAGTAAGTTTAGCCAGTGGTTTGTCAATTTTGTTGATCTTCTCAAAAAACTGGCTTTTGGTCTTTTCAATTTTTTCAATTGTTTTTCTATTCTCTAATTTGTTTAGCTCTGCTCTAATCTTTATGATCTCATTTCTTCTGGTGCCTGAGGGGTTCCTCTGTTGCTCTCTTTCTTCTTGTTCAAGCTGTAGGGTTAGTTCCTTGATTTGGTTTCTTTCTTCCTTCCAGATGTGTACATTTATGGAGAGAAACAGACCTCTGAGCACTGCTTTGGCTGTATCCCATAGGTTCTGGTAGGAAGTGTTTTCGTTCTCATTGGAATCCATCAATTTCTTTTATTCATCCTTGATTTCCTCTATAACCCATGGTTTTTTGATCAAAATGTTGTTCAGTTTCCAAGAGGTGCATTTTCTATGTATGTTTTTTCTGCTATTGATTTCAACTTTGATGGCTTTATGATCTGAGAAGATACTTTGCAGTAATTCAATGGTATGGATTTTGTTGAGCATTGCATTATGGCCTATCACATGGTCAATTCTGGAGAATGTTCCATGTGCACTGGAGAAGAAGGTGTAGTTGTCTGCTGATGGGTGGAAAGTTCTGTATATATCAATGAGGTTTAGTTGGTTAATTGTGGCAATGAGGTCTTCTGTATCTTTACTGAGCTTTTTTCTAGATGATCTGTCTCGTATTGACAGTGGAGTGTTGAAGTCTCCCAGTATTATGGTGGAGTCATCTAATTCTCTTTTGAGCGTAGTCAGTGTTTCTTTGACATATTTAAGTGCTCTGATACTAGGTGCATAAATATTTAATATAGTTAAGTCTTGCTTGTGTACTGAACCTTTCAGCAATAAATAGTGTCCATCTTTGTCCATGATGGTGGATTTGACATTAAAATTGATTTTGTCTGAGATTAGAATTGCCATCCCTGCTCTTCTTTGTTCCTTGTTAACTTGATATATATTCTTCCAACCTTTAATTTTCGATTTGTTCCTATCTTTAGGTCTCAAGTGAGTTTCTCGTAGACAACATATGAATGGGTCGTGTCTTTTGATCCAAGATGTCACTTTACTGGAGCATTCAGTCCATTCACATTCAATGTAATTATTGATAGGTGTATGTTCACTGCTGCCATTGTGATGTATTTATTTTTATGTTGATGTTTTCTCTGCTGTTCTTATTAGTCTGTTCTGGGACGTTCTTTTTTGTAAGTTGATTTTTCCCCTTTTTCAGAGCTGGTTTTGTGGTTGTTGAGACTCCTGTGTTACCTTTTTTGAAATGGTATGATACATCTTTATTGTACTTTACAGCTGCCCCTGTGGTCCCCCTTAATAAACTATATATAAACCCAATTTTAATTACTACCAATCTTGTCATCTTCCTCTCCATCTGGAAGGACTATATCAACTGTAGTACATCCCTCTTTTAATATGATGACACCATAGTTTTCATGATGATTACTGGATTGCTTCTTTCCTTATCAAAGCTGTGATTGGCTTTGGAGCCTTCCCTAACTGAGGAGACTTTTGAGTAGTAAAGTTATTCTAAAATATAAAGTTAGTGGTTTTGTTCTTCTACGCCAGAGCCAAGAACTTCTTTCAATATTTCTTATAGTTTTGTTTGGTTTTTACAAAGTCTCTGAGTTTCTGTTTATCTGGGAATGTCTTAATTTCATTTTCATATTTGAAAGATAGTTTTGCAGGATATATAATTCTTGGTTGGAAGCTCTTCTCCTCCAAGGCTTTCAATGTGTCATGCCATTGTCTCTGTGCCAGCATGGTTTCTGCTGAGAAATCTGACGAGAGCCTACAGGGTTTCCCTCTGAATGTTAGCTTTGCTTTGAGTCTTGCTGCCTTTAAGAGTTGCTGCTTATGTTTCATTTTGTTGAACTTGATTATAATTTGTCTTGGAGTCTTTCTTTTGAGATCTATATTGGGTGGCATACGATATGCATCTGAGATGTCTATATTCTCTTCCTTCATGATTTCTGGGAAGTTTTCTGTCAGCAGCTCGGCAACAATACTCTCTGTGTTCTCAGATGTCTCACCCTGTTCAGGGACTCCAATTAATTGAAGGTTGTTCCTCTTAATAGAGTCCCACATGCTTCTTAATGTTTCCTCATTTTTCTTGTTTCTTTTTTCTGATTTCTGCTCATAGATGCTGGCCTGAGTAGCTCTGTCTTCCAAGTCAGAAATTCTTTTTTCTATTTGTTCCATTCTGTTTTCTTGGCTTTGCATGGAAGTTTCTATGTCTTGATTTTCTTCTTGATCTGTTGGATTTCAGAGTACTGGCATTCCATCAGATCGAACAACTTGATGAATTTTTCATTTTGTTCTCCTGCATTTTGTATAAGGTCTAGAAGGGCTCTATATATAATCATTTGTGTTCACTTTCTGATGCTTTCATAAAAGTTTCTTCATCTGGAAAACTGCTTGTTTGCTTTGTTTGGGAGTCTTCTGAAGTCAAGACTGATTTCTTGTATGCCACAAGTGTCTGTTGCTTTCTGGGACCCATCTGAGCATGTAGAGGTTGGAAGAGGTACTGTGAGGACGGACTGCAGATGTTTCTCTAGGCTGTCTTCAAATGTAAAGCAAAAGATATCTGACCAGTTCACAAGTCAGTTAGGTTTTCAGGTGTAGAGGTCTGTCTTCTCAACTGGCAAAGTAAGCGCTACTATATCCAACCCCAGATGATACAACCTAGTTCAGAATACAGCAATGCTACTGCCCTGTTGGCCTCTGCTGACAGGCCCTAGCCTTAGACGACAGTGCTTTTCTGATAGAAAAGTGTTCTCCTGTGGGCAGGCTCTGGATCCCAAGGTAAGAATTAGGTCCAACTGTGGCCACCGTATCCAAGATGGCGCCCTCCACACAGGCAGCAGACAGAAGGGCCAAAGGTGCCGAGAGGTGGTGAGTCCTCTGATTCTGTTGCAGGACCCCCAAAGCAGGTGGCACTAGGTAAATTTCTGCTTCTCTGTCGGAGAAGCGCTGTCCTGTTTGCAGGCTCTGGCTCCCAGTCTAAGAATGAGGTCCCGCTAGAATCTCCGTATCCAACATTGCGTCCTGCACACTGACTGCAAAACTCTATACAAATGCCGCTGAGGCAGATATAAAACGACAGGTTCAAAGTGGGTAGATTAACAGAGTCCCAAGCCTGGCTCTCAAAATATGGGAATTTCGCCTGCCTGTCCCCCCAGCAGTGTGTCTGAGTCCAGCCGCTAGGCAAGACCCTGTTCTGCCCGCCGGCCAGGACAGAGGAAAAAAAAAGTCAAAATGGTGCGTTTACCTTCAGTCCGTGAGAGCCAGAGATAGCCAGGCGTGGGAGTCAGCATAAGAGAGGAGGTTTTTCGCTCAGTAGTATGAAGTCCAAAGTAACAGCCCTGTGTCGTGTCCTGGGGCTGATTAGGTGACCAGAAGGCTCCGTTTGATTGTCAATTCAGGTCTTGGTTTCCAGAGGGATATAAGGAGACATGTCCTTAGTCTGCTGTCTTGACTCCGCCCCCTTGGTAGTTTTTTCAATCTCTTCCTTTGTGATGGGTTTATTAAGTTGTTCTGCTTCACCTTGTGATAATTTTGGTAGGTGATATGAATCAAAGAATTTGTCCGTTTCCTCTAGGTTTTCAATTTGTTAGAGTACCAGCTTTCATAGTATTCTGTTATGATATTTTTTATTTCTGTTGGATCTGTTATGATAGCTCCCCTCATTTCTTATCTGGGTTATTTGTGTCTTTTCCTGTTTTTCTTTAGTAAGCTTGGCCATTGGTTTGTCATTCCTGTTGATCTTTTCAAAAAAACCAGCTTTTGGTCTTTTCAATTTTTTCAGTTGTTCTTCTATTCTCTAAATTGTTTAGTCCTGCTCTAATCTTTATGACCTGTTTTCTTCTAGTGCCTAAGGGGTTCCTCTGTTGTTCTCTGTCTACTTGTTCAAGCTGTAGGGTCAGTTCTTTGGTTTGATTTCTTTCTTCCTTCCTGATGTGTGCATTTATGGAGATAAACTGACATCTGAGCACTGTTTTGGCTGTATCCCATAGGTTTTCATTCTCACTGAAATCCGTAAATTTCTTTATTTCATTCTTGATTTCTTCTATAACCCATGGTTTTTTGAGCAAGATGTTGTTCAGTTTCCATGAGTTCCACTTTCTATCTACATGTTTTTCTTCTGTTGATTTTTACTTTTATGGCTTTATGATCTGAGAAGATGCTTTGCATTAATTCAATGGTATGGGTTTTGTTGAGAATTGCTTTATGTCCTAACACATGGTCTATTCTGGAGAATCTTCCATGTGCCTGAAGAACAAGGTGTAGTTGTCTGCTGATGGATAGAGAGTTCTGTATTTGCTGAAGAGGTCTAGCTGGTTAATTGTGGCAACAAGGTCTTCTGTGTCTTTACTGAGCTTTTTTCTAGAGTATCTGTCCAGTATTGAGAGTGGAGTGTTGAAGTCTCTCACTAGTATTGTGGAGTGATCTATCTCATTTTTGAGTGTAGTCAGTGTTTCTTTGATGTATTTAGGTACTGTAATATTAGGTGCATAAATATTAAATGTTGTTAGGCCCTGCTTGTGTATTGACCCTTTCAGCAATAAATAGTGTCCATCCTTGTTCACAATGGTGGATTTTACATAAAATGTGTTTTATTTGAGATTGGAATTGCCACACCTGCTCTTCTTTGTGTATTGTTAGCTTGATATATATTCTTCCATCCTTTAATTTTCAGTTTGTTCATATCTTTAAGTCTAAGGTGAGTTTGTTGTAGGCAACACATGGATGGGTCGTGTCTTTATTCTAAGATGTCACTTGATGTCTCTTTACTGGAGCATTCAGTCCATTCATATTCATTGCAATTATTGATAGATCTGTGTTTAGTGCTGTCATTTTGATATGTCTATTTTTGTGTTGATTTTTTTTTTTCTGTTGTTCTTATTTATCTGTTCTGGGACTTTCTTCTTTGTGAGTTGATTTTTCACCTTTTTCAGGGTTAGTTATCTGGTTGTTGAGACTCCTGTATTACGTTTCTTGATTTGATATGTTGCATCTTTTTTGTGCTTTATGGGCCCCCTAGGGTCCCCCTCAATGAATTATGTATAAACCCAATTTTAATTACTACCAGTCTTACTAACTTCTTTTCCATCTGGAAGGACTATAACAACTGTAGTACATCCCTCTTTTTGGTATGATGACATCATAGTTTTCATGATATGATTACTGGATCACTTCTTTCACTGTTATAGGTTTGATTGAGTTTGGAGCCTTCCTAACTGAGTAGGCTTCTGGATGATGTGTCTTGAATTTCCTTCTAAAATATAAAGTTAGTGGTTTTGTTCTTCTAAGTCAAGAGATTCTTTCAGTATTTCTTGTAGCTTTGGTTTGGTTTTTACAAAGTCTCTGAGTTTCTGTTTATCTGTGAATGTCTTAATTTGATTTTCATATTTGAAAGATAGTTTTGCAGGATGTATAATTCTTGGTTCTTCTCCTTCAAGGCTTTGAATGTGTCATGCCACTATCTGTGTGGCAGCATTGTTTCTGTTGAGCAATATGATGAAAGCCTGCAGGGTTTCTCTCGAATGTTAGCTTCACTTTGAGTCTTACTGTCTTTACAGTTTCTGTTTCATTTTGTTAAGCTTGATTATAATGTATCTTGTGCTCTTCCTTTTGAGATCTATATTGAGTGGCATTTGATACACATCTTGGATATCTATATTCTCTTCTTTCATAATTTTGGGAAGTTTTCTGTCAGCAGCTCAGCAACAATACTGTCTGTGTTCTCAGGTGTCTCACCTTGTTCAGGAACTCCAATTAATCACAGATTGTTCCTTTTAAGATAATAGAGTCCCACATGTTTCTTAATGCTTCTTTATTTCTTTTGTTTCTTTCTTTTTTTTTTTTTTTTGATTTCTCCTCATAGATGCTGGAGTTAGTAGCTCTGTCTTCCAAATCAGAAAGTCTCTTTTCCATTTGTTCCATTCTGTTTTATTGGCTCTGAGTTGAAGTTTCTGTGTCTTTGATTTTGTTCTTGATCTGTTTGATTTCAGAGTACTGGTGTTCCATCAGATCGAACAGCTTGCATAATTTTTTGTTTTGCTCTACTGCATTTTGTGTAAGGTCTAGGTGGGCTCTCTATATAATCCTTTTGTATTCACCTTGTGATAGTTTCATACAGGTTTCTTCGTCTGGCAAATTCTTTGGTTTTTCTTTTGGGGGCCTTCTGAACCCGTGGGTGATTTCTTTGTTATGATTTTATCCAGAGTTTGTTGCTTTTTGTGCTTCATGGGGGTCAATCAAGGCTGAGAGAGACACTGAGAGGATGGACCACAGTTGTTTCTCTAGCATGTCTTAAAATGAAATGAAAAAGGTATCTGACAACTTCCAAAGTCAGTCATGTTTTCAGGTGTACAGGTCCCTCTTCCCAGATGGCAAAGTAAGCACCTGTATATCCAACCCCAGATGTTATAAACTAGTTCAAAATACAAAAAGACTACTGTGCTGCTGGGCTTTTGCTGCTAAGCCCCAGCCATAGGTGACACTGAGTGAAATACTGCTTTTCTGCTGGAAAAGCGTTCTCCTCTGGGCAGGTGCTGCCTTCTACCCTAGGAATTAGGTCCAGCTGAGGCCTCCGTATGGATTTTTCAACTACCAGTGGAACAAGATGGTGTCTCACACAAGCTCCCTTTCTGCCTCAGTACAGGCTATTCAATAGCTGAGGTCAAAGCCACCGTGATGTATAGAGTCCAAAGCTGGTCTCTCAAAATGTGGCAATTTCTCCTGCCGATCCCACCAGCTGTGAGTATGAGATTAGCTGCTAATCAAGTCCTTAGCTCTTCCTGATGGCTAAGACTGAGAAATAAAAAGTTAAAATGGTGAGTTACCTTTGGTCCATGAAAGCCAGCATCACCAAGAGCAGGGATGGCAAAAGAGAGGACATTTTCTGTTCAGTCATATGAAACCCAAATTAAAAGCAGTGTGTTGGGTCCTAGGGCTTACTAGGTGTCCTGAAGGCTCTGTCCAGTTATCAGTTCAGGTCTTGGTGTCCAGAGGAATTTAGGGAGACGTGTGTTTAGTCAGCCAACTTGACTCTGCCCCCTCAAAATTTGTTTTTATGGAAGAAGAGAAAATCGATTTTGGTCAACAGTCTGCAGCTTCTTCTATAATCTCTGAAGAGTACAATATGAATGTTTTCATGTTTCCTTGTAATGCATTCATGCATGTAAAAAAGACCATAGCTGGGTTATGTCATGACAAAGCTGCATCTCTCAGCACTACCCCCAGTGTTGCTGGCAGTTCCTTTAAAGCTAATTATACTTAAGTGCTTCCAGTTCTACCAATATATGTCTGATAGGTAAACTCAGCTGATTCTCAAATGACTCCATGCGAACAATATGAGATGATGCAACACATGACAGAATAAAGTCAGAAAAATCAGTTTGTACAAACAAACAAAGCTCTCTTATAAAGCCAATTAATACTTCAATGTTTCCAGTTCTACCAGTATATGTCTGATAGGTAAACTCAGCTGATTCTCAAATGATTCCATATGTAGAACATCAGACAATGCCAAACATGACAGAATAAACTCAGAAAAATAATAGTTCACACAAACAAATCCCTTCTAAACTGATTCCATTTACCTCATTTTGAAAAGAAGTGCTAACTTTCTAAACATCTTTTAGGCTGTACCTCTTAGTGAGTGTACAGGCCAATGACTACTTTTTCTCCTCCTCTGCAAAGGAACAGGTAGAAATTATCATCATCTTATGGTGCTTATGTTGCTCTTTAGGTATTTATGAAGGCATATACAAGATGTTTTAGGAATAAAAAATGTCTTGGAAATAACATTGCTGGAACTCATATGGCTCAAGTCAAAAAATTCTGTTGTCTGACAAATTATTCCTTAGTTGAAAAGCAGTTCAACTGCCATTTTGCTCCCTGTAATTGATCTTGACAAGGGAACTGTGATTTTCAGTGATGCCTGATATAGAGTACTTCAGATGACTTGGTTCTTTATAGGTGATTTATCTCCAAGCAAAATCAAATCTAGTAAAGATTGGTTTGGTAGCTTGGAAATAAATTACCTTGGCATGACTGGGTCAAGAACTTGACCAGATGATAATATTCCAATTCCTTTCATTTTTTTTTTTTTTTCCATTTGAAGTCTTAAGATTTTAATCTGGAGTAGCTAAAAGGAATTATTTGTTCAGGATAGTCATCAGCATAGAAAGGAAACATCAACTGAAAGGCAATTAGATACAATATAAAAATAGCGATTATACCTAGATTCTTTCAGCAGTATCTTGTTGCTCAGAATTTCGTAAAGACTCAAATCTATTTTTTCACACATTTTTTATATCAGGCAGACACAAAAGGTCTTCAAAGGAGCAAAGAGAGTATTTGTGGAATAAAAGGAGTGTAGTGGAAAAGCAATAGTACTCGAACGCTCCCAACAGATGGTGTCAGGGAGTCACCCTTGTCTCTAGAGCCTGGTTACCTCTTTGGTAAAATGGGGGCACTTGTTATTTTCCACAACTGTCATGAAAATTCTGGTTGTACGTCTTCCAAGACAACTTGTTTTGTTCTTCTGGATAGCTAATGTTATACACAACATTCTTTAACAACATCATAATTCAAAGGTGTACAATTTTGTAGTCTTCCTTATTTATTGCTCAGCTTTCACGTGCATATAAGATGGTTAAAAATACCATGGCTTGTTTCAGGTGCATTAGGACTACAAAATAAAAATGAACTTGCATAACTGGTTTCACAAAATATCCATAAGAATCTCAGTTCCACCAGATTTTAATGGAGTGATTTTGGACATCTCACAAGCTTTCTGAATATTACTTTCCTTTTCTGTTCGGAAAGGTAGCAGTCACCTTCTCATAAGATTATTATGAGGATTAAATCTAGTACAATATGTGAAAGTCTCTGGTATAAAGTAGGTGCTTAATAAATATTTTTCACTTATAATTTAGCAAGAATAAATATTTGGTGATAGATCTATGGATCTAGATTAATGTGAGTCATGTGCCTTCACTGACATACAGAGAGGTCAAGGTCAAAAGGAATTTACACCATTCACTTGCCAAAGACTTAAGCAATGGCCATATGTAATCTGGGAGTCCCTGGGTGTCTGCTCACCAAAAGATTTGAGGTTTGAGTTTTTCTAGAGGCACCTCATAAGAAGTACTGCCTAATTCCAAAGCAATCAGTCTTTGAAAACACTGTGGAACACAATTCTAACCTGACACATTGATACCATCCATCTGAGTGGACTAGAAATTCTTAAAAGCCATAATTCCTCCAAACATTTTAAGACTACTAAATTCTACTTTGCTGTATTTTGATGATTTGCTTTTAAAAAATGTATATTTTAATACATTAGCCATTTACTTTAGTAGATGGTATAGTCTGGATATCCAAATTATTTTCTCAAAAGTGGCATCTTTTTTCTAAGTAAAATAAATGTACATTTCCCTATTATTTTACTGAGCCAATGTTTATTGATCATCTACCATGTGCCAGAGACTGTATCAGAATGAGGATACAGAAATTTGAAACCCCAAACCATGCTCTCAAAGAAATGTTTTTTTTTTAACATTTATTTGATACTAATTATGTGTACCTCTTGACCATTTGTGGGACCTAATAGAAGATGCACGAATGATGGAAGAACTAAAGATATTTGTAAGCCAGTTGAAGGGACAATGTAGTAAGGTGAGCAAGATAAAAGAGGTAAAGAACTCAAAAAGTTGTAACTACCTGTAAGGGTATTAAAAAATCTACAAAAGGAGGCAATATTTGAATGAAATCTTGAGTTACAGATTTGGCTTTGTAAAAAGAAGGTAAGGACATGAGTACCTGTGCTTTGATGAGTTTTGAGATTTGCTTTGTTGTTACTTGCTGTCAAGCCATTTCCAACTTATGAAGACCCCTATGCATGCAAAGTAGTGCAGCTCTAACGGGTTTTCAAGGTTGAGCACTTTTGGAGGAAATTGCCAGGTCTGTGTTCTGAGGCACCTCTGAATGGATTTCAACCATCAGTCTCTCAGTTAGTAGTCCATAGCTTAGCCATTTGTGCTACACAGGGACTCCATTTTATATCATCTGTGTGAATAAATAGTCTTTGCTAGATTCTGTCTCTCTTTGTGTATCTTTCTGTCTCTAGCTCTCAGTTCATACCTAAATGGTTTATTCAACCATTTAGCTATGAGTCAGAATCAGCTTGATAGTGCCCAACAGTGCCATCATGCTTGATAGTTTTTGAATTTTATGTAATTGCATAAGTCTTGTTCTATTGTACTACTTCTACCACTTTTAAGAGATCTACCTTTGGTGTATGCAGTGCTTATTATTCACATCCACCAGGCACTCCTTGAATACTCTGGGGGTCAGTTCTACCCTGACCCCAAAGGTCACCATGAGTCAGATCTGACTCAATGGCACTTGGCTTGGCATTATTCACATGCCACATTTCTGTGCTCTCTTTTGTGAAAATTTCAAGTCTACCACACTGCCCACTTTACATTACAATATAGCCATCTGAAACTGATGCAATTCTCTTTTTCTCTTTAACTGAGACCTTTTGTATATAGTATCTGCAATTTTTGATTAGTCCTAGCTTTATTGATTTATCTGAATAATTCCCTCTTTTTGAATTTCAGGTTAATACTTTGTTAGTTACGAATCATTCTCATGGTCACCATGAGTCAGATCGGACTCGACAGCACTTGGCTTGGCATGAATCATTATATCATAGTGTATTTGCTTAATAATTCACATATTTCAAAACTGATTTCATATTTGCATTTCAGTATTATAACTGCTATTGAGAAAGACCAAATGTATAATAATCTCTCTACAGAGAAAGAACTTCATGATTTAAACTCAAGTTTTTGAATTCCATTTCAATGTTCCTTTAACTATAATATTTTGGAAAAAATTATTATCATTCAATGAGCCTCCTCTTTGCCTGTTTTTATATACTGAGAGATACGTTTCCGGGGGAAAAAAGTAGTTATTCAACATAATCTACATACTTTCTTTTACTAAGCCAGGAGAATCATTTTGAAGATTCACAAATAGTACATGCATCTCCAAGTTCTTATTCTTTGCTTTGTGGAATCAAAATAATTAGATGTAGGTTCTGAGTCTCTCTGTATTTTTATTGCCTTATATTTTGTCTCTTATTATTTGATTCATGTTTATAAGCAAAATTGGTACAGGTATTTTATATTTTTGCACATCTACTTTATTGTAATGTCAGACTAATTCATGCACATCCTTTCCTGAGAGTCACCAACCACTGCTAGGCAATGAACACACCTTTTCTCACTTTGAGAGAATTCTGAACTTGTGAAACCTTCTTAGCATTCTACGAAGCCATGTAGTAGTTGTTTTAGAAGATCTTGATTCGCCTTATTTGGAAACTTCCTTGTGCCTAATAAGTGCATTCAACAATGTAGTTTTTTTCTCCTTCTATCATCATTCCATTCTCCAAAATGTGGACACGGCTGTCAGTTCCACCCCCTTCAGTTTACGTTCTGTCTTTGTTTCTGCCTTCTCAGGGACACACAACCCTTTCTGTTTTCTAATACATCAAAGCAGAAACTACCTCTCTTACATGTCTTTCCCTAGCAGATGTTTTATCTGTAATACAAGTTATAACTCCTTCTTTTCCTTTTTGCTGGCTTTTGAAACTAAATATTGGTCATGAGGATGTGTAGTGGAAATAATCTAGGCCTCCTCAAAGGACACCTTTGACCGGAAGTTTCCAAATCTTTTCTTACTCAGACTTTTCCATCTCTTTACTGCTAACATGCACTTTTGATTTTCTGTCAAGATTAGAATCCCAAAGAAAGAAATCTGGTTTTTTCTGAAGCATTCTGTATCAATGTTCGCTCTTTATATGGCAGCAAGATCAATTCTAACCCTCAAAAAACTATAAGCACCGTGTCATTGGACCAAGAGTTTGGTTCAGGCTTTCATACCAACTAGACTCATGACCTTGGGCTTGCTACCCAACTGTCCAAAACATCAGATTCTTCATCAACTTAAAGGAAAGTGGCTGAACTAGGTGTTTCTGCTTTAACATAGCTTATTGTAACCATCAATAAGGAATTCCCTGTATGGCTTTCTAGTACCTCATAGTAGTCTGCTCCTTGGTCAGAGGTTATGTGGTTGATGAGTAGGAGAAAGTAATTGGTTTTCAGTGGTTTGGTTATAATGGAACGATTTACTTCTTTTGGCTAACAACTGCTCACAAATATCCATTTTGTCTTAACATTCATTTCACATATTTCTTTCTAGTGTATAAAATGCACATAGAAAAACTACTTAGCTCGAAGAGATTTTTTTAAGGTTTTCACAAATTCATAAGTCATCACTGAGATTCTGGAACTTTAGAAGATTTGTGGATTTAAATATTCTGTACTGTTTAGAGTGTGTGTGCAAGTGAATATACTTGTTGGTGATGGAGTCAGGGTACCTGCAGGGTAAGAAATATGCAGCTCTCAAAGGTAAAAGACCCTCACTAATTTTAGGTGGTTTCTGCCTCTTATTTGTCAGAGATTTTTCATCCAAATGCCCAGTATTTCCTAGAGGCCAATATTTCCCCACCCCTGCAGCATCACTATGAGATGGGTAACAAGCCAATTTGTATTTTATAGATACTAAAACTGAGACACAGAGAAAGTATGCGATGTGTTCCAGCACTCCAGCAGCTCAACAAGGAGTGGCAGAATACAGATCAAGAAAAAAAAAACCTAATTCCTCTGTGACTTACTTTTTTTGCTGAGGATCAGAGCACCACGGGGCTTCAAGGTTCTCTGAGAAGCTATCAGCTTGCTATTCTCTTTTTAGCCTACATGTGAGTTTTCCCGTCACAGATGCCCAGCCTCTGTCACCTATACCAATGTTTAATGTTCCTCATTACTGGAACATTTTCCTTCAGACATTACCATCACCCAGAATATGATCCCAATCGTATCACATCGTGCCTCAATCCTTTTCTCTAGTCCCCCTCCAGTGTCTCCTGTCCCCCAATTCTACAGTATGTACCTGAAGTAACCTTCCTAAGGTACTATGTCATTGTGCCACTTGATTAATCAAGAGTAGGCAAAGATTTTTTGTTTCCTAGCATGTCAGGTCTAGAGTCCTCTGCATGGTTTTGGATGCCATCCTCAATTGGACAGTATTTCATTATTCAACTTTGCTTCCTTCTCCTCTCTCTGTTACCGTAATCTCCAATATCCAGGTTCCTTGATGATCTGAGGCAGGCTATCTTTTTGCTTTTGCACATTTTGCTTTCCATCTGGAGTTTGCTTTTTGCTCCTTCACTGATTCATCTCATACATCTCTTCACGAAAGCTTAGGTGACAGTTCTAGCTGCTGTAGTCTCTTCTCTGGTAATAAGAATTGCTGTTGTGGTCAATACTATCTACAAGCATCTTCTCAATGTGCTTGTGTGCCGCTGTAGGCAACCCAAGCTACTAAGCTTTCTGGAGGGCTTACTGGTGGTACAAATCACAATGAATAAAGATCAAAAGTAAAGCAAAAGAATTTTGTCAGTAAATATTAGTTGATTATATTCAGAAAAGTGGATTTATAGGTTATGTATGAATATATGCGTATGTGAGTGTGATTACATCATGAGTACACTTTTTATTTTGGAAAAAAGGTCATAGGTAAGTCTAGGGGTATACACAACTTCTTTTCTGCCTCCATTATCAACTGAATTTCAAATGCCTCCCAGTGCACTCCTTCTTGTAACCAGAAGTTGTCTTGCTACACATAAGAAATATATCTTCTTTCACAAGGTAGTGTCGAGTTTGATTCTCACCCTGAATACCCTCTCCTGCGCTGAGCATCCTAAGCTCTGTCTTTCATCTCCTAAAGCAGAACAAGAACGCATTGCATCAATTTATAAAACTCTGAAGTTGATCCTTTGGTGTGTGACTCTGATCACCCCGGGTGGCAGTTTGACTGTTGTTAAATCACTGTCAACTCAGTTTCGATTCATGGGACAATCTACTCGGCAAGAATTTTCTTTTGAAATCAGCTCATACCTTGCTGATAGTCAGAGAGAATAACTGTGGTAAGGCTTTAACTTCTAAAATATTTTTAAGATTAACTTGTAACTTACCCCGGTCTCACTTCCACTACTCATTCCTTGTCAGCAGCACTGACCAATAAAACTTGCTTTACAGATGGAAATTGTTCCAGATATACGCTGTCCAATATGGCAGCCAGGAGCCACATCTGGCTATTAAGCACCAGCAAGTTGAAGAATTGAATTTTTTATTTTAAGTTAAACTTAGATAAATTTATGTGGCTATTGGCTACTGTCCTGGACAGTATGACCCTAGTGAGTCTGCAGAATACACCAGCAAACATTTTCGTATGTTGGTTCTTCAAAATTTTTACACAGGAATCGTGCTTGGCATTTTCTTTTTCAAACATTCTTTGTTTTTCATTAAGATGTACCTTAGAATTTATTTTCATTTTATTGTTGTTACTCTTTTTTCTCCAAGTTCCCTTCTAAGTCATAGATGCTTATTGTTTTTAGATGTTCCTTGGAGTTACTTAGTGGCTATAGTCTTGATATACATAACAGTATTCTGAACTCATGGAAAGAAACAAAATGACATATAAATCCCAGAATTTGGGGATCATGTGGCTTTATAGAAACAGGAAGGCCTCACATGCTTTTGATTTAAAACAACGTTTCTCAACTGAGGACTATTTTGCCCCATAGCCAACACCTGAAAATCTATGGAGACGTGTTCTGATTTTCACAACTAGGGCAGGTGCTGATTTCCAGTGGGTAAAGGACAAAGATGTTGTTCAACATCCTACAGTGTAGAGGACAGTTTCCCTACAACAAAGATTTATACAACCAGAAAGACCAATAGTGCTGAGACTGATAAAGCCTGATTTACACAAAGATTTAGGGAATAAGAATAGGGCCGCTTTGAGTCAGAACTGTCTTGACAGCCGTAGATGTAGATGTGGGTTTGGTATCACTTATTTGGCAACCTGAAGACTTCAATAATTTAAAGGAAGGAAAGATAATTAGACAGAACCACTTTCCTGGATGCACTAAATTTGCAAAACTGCATATTTGCATCTTAATCTTGTCCCAACACCTTCATGTAAGAGGCTCCACGGGGTCACTGACAGCACTGGGAAGTACATTAACCCAAGAACACCTTCTAACATTCTCACTTCTTTGTTCATTTCTCTCTAAAGCTATCATTGTGAATTTGTTGGTATTGTTGGTATCAACTAATTGTAACATGCTTTTTTTAATCCCCATCTCTGCTTTCTGTTTCCACAGAGCACTATCTGCTTTGTAACTGGTAAAGGATGAGCATGACACAATATTTTGAAGTCATGTTCTTTAGACACATATTTGGTATTGTTCCCTTTTTCTTAGAAATGTTTTATTTGGTAGTGTGTGAGGCCAGTTAATCTTCCTCGCTCATCCTGAAACAGGAAATAATTAACACAACCCAGAGGGGGGCCTGGTAGGCTGGTCAATCTGACACCTAGTGAAAAAGGCCTCTTCCAGTTTTAGCCCTAGCATGAAATTTCCTGAGGTTCAGAGAAAGGTTCATCAAATCTTGGCAAATCTCTCAGTAAACGGGGCAGCTTCAGATTCCAAAAAAAGTGTGCAAGCTTTACTTGGCTTCAAACTTCGTGTGTAAAAAAGTTATAGCCTTCCAAGCAAGAAGGCCCCCTGCAAGACTGAGAAAATCCTCTTTTTCTTGGGTTGTAGAGCCTTTTGGAAGAGACAGCTGACTGAGAATCAAGTCTCCCAAGAGATACAGTCCATAGCAACCATCCGGCCTTTGTCCCAGCACACAGAAGGTTTCAGTGGACCTAGCTGCTATCACTGCAACAACAATTTCGTATTGTTCACTATCACGTCGTATCATAAGGTTCCCACGTTGAAAACCAAGCGAGGGGGAAAATACTCTCTCTCAGGGCTTTTCAAAGTTCACAGGAGCGAGAAGAATACATGGAACATTTCCTATCAAGTTCCAAAGAGTGGAAAAGAAAGTACAGAGATAAGAATCAAGGGAAAATCCCTAAAATATTGTTCATGAGGCTGTGGAGGTGAAGTGAGAAGTCCCTTTTCCCAGGTTTAATAGCAGTGCTGGACTTGGAAATAAAAAAGGTAGAAAACCTTGTACTGATTTGAGCGGATTCAAAGTCTGATATACTGCACATATTTTTTTTCCCCTAAATCTCCTCACAGAGCCTCTGTACATCCCCTTGGTGCCAAAGGGCTGCTTCCCCCAGTTCCCAGGGGTTTTGGCAGGCAGGCTGATGGCAGCCCTGCTAAGTCAGCAAAGGGAGGTGGCCGTTCCAGCATGTTGCTCCTTTTAAAGGAGCCACACAGCCTGCCAGGGCGCTGGAATCATTACAGCCTGGTGATAAAATTTCTTGCAATTTAATTAACAGAAAGACATTTGAATAGTTTCTAGTGTTTTGTAATCTCCTTCTGTCTGAGTACCATGTAATCAAGGACATTCAACTGGAACAGAATTAGCTTCCTTTAAGGACACCCCAAACAAAATCATGCATGCTGAAGTTATTTAATCATTGGTGCTGAGAAATGGATACGGTGTAGATGATGAATAGAATTTCTCTGCAGTGTCTTTGATTGAGGGGAGTGCTCCTATAGAGATATTGATCTGCAGGATGAATAAAGACACTGGGGCTTAAAATCACATTGATTATTACTAACGACCACTCTTTTTTATTGAAAACAATATAAGGTCTATCACATAAGGTCTAGAGTCACAAATCAAAGGCTCTTTTTCCATGTCCAAGATATGGGAAGAAATGTTGTTACCAAATCTATCTTCTCAGTGACCCCTAGTCGTACAGGTAGCAACCAGTTGGCAATGACACACGCTCACATGAAGAGTGATGACAGGTTATTCTTTCTTGGTCATTTTAGTAATCAAACACTCAAAACTTGTGATTGATGGCTATTTAGAAGTCAATTTTTTTTTTATGGCTCTGTTCCAGAGAATTTCCTGAGGCCAATTCTAAAATAGTAAAGCGAGGGAATAAATCATAGAATTATCAGATAATTGATATCAAAACCAATTTTCAAAATATTCATGGAGCTATCATACTTTTACACATAAATTACTAGGAGATGTTTCTAACTGTTTCAGTTAGACATCTGATCTTAAAAATTCTCTGGAGTGATCTATTACAGTTAGTGGTCGATAGAGTTTAATCTGGGAAAATTCAGATTGCATTCTACAATAAGCTGATCTCAATATCTTCCTTTAGACTAAAAGAAAGTTGTGAGTCAGGGACTGAACTGATTTCCAATATAAATACAGACATACATCCTTATATCATGCTTCATTTTACTACTGTTTGAGAATTGAAGGTTTGTGGCAATCCTCTCATAGTGTTTCATACTTTTTCATTGTTAATATATCTGTTATGGTGATCAGAAACCCTGGTAGTGTGCTGGCTAGGTGCTACATCTGCTAACCAAAAGGTTGGCAGTTCAAATCCACTGAGTATTCCTTGGAAACGCTATAGGGCAGTTCCATTCTGCCCTGTGGTGTCACTTTAAGTCAGAATCGACTCAGTAGCAGTGGGTTTGGTTTTTGGTTATGGTGTTCAGTAATTTTTGGTATTACTAGTGCAATTATTTGGGGGCACCACAAACTACACATATAGGACAAACTTGATTGATAAATGTCATCTGTGTTCTGGCTGCTCCACTGACTGGCTAGTCTCCCATCTTTCTCCCTCTCCTTGGGTCTCCCTATTCTGAGACACAACAACATTGAAATTAGGCTAATTAATAACCCTACAATAGCCTCTAAGTTTTCAAATCAAAGAAAGATTCACACATCCCTCACTTTAAATCAAAAGCTGAAAATGACCAAGCTCAGTGAGGAAGGCATACTGAGAGCTGAGATAGGCTAACCAAGAGGTTGGCAGTTGGAATCTACCATGTGCTCCCTGAAAACTCTATGGAGCAGTTCTACCCTGTCTTGTTAGGTCACTAAGAGTAGGAATTGACTCAACTGCGGTGGGTTGGGTTGGGTTTTGCACCAGTCATCCAGGTTGGGAATGCAAAGAGCAAGCTCTTGAAGGAAATCAAAAGAGCTAGTCCAGGGACCACGTGAATGAGAAGAAAATGTTACAGTCTCACCGTGATGATACAGAGAAAGTGTTAGTGGTGTAGACAGAAGATCAAACCAACCACAACATTTCCTTAAGCCTAATCTAAAGCAAAGCCCTAACTCTTTCAATTCTGGGAAAGCTCAGAGAGATGAGGAAGCTGTAGCAGAAAACTCTGAAGCCAGCAGAGGTTTATTCACGAGCATTAGAAAAAGAAATCATTTCTGTAATGTGAAAGTGCAAGGTGAAACAGCAAGTGCTGATGCAGAAGCTGCAAAGAGAAGTATCCAGAAGACCTAGCTAAGAACATTTATGACGGTGGTTATATTAAACAACAGATTTCTGATAACAAAACAGGCTTATATTGAAAGATGATGTTGTATAGGGCTTTCATAAATGAAAACGAGATGTGACTACCTGGTCTCAAAGCTTCAGAGGATAGGCCGACTCTCTTCTTAAGATGTTAATGCAACTGGTGTCTTAAAATTGAAACCAATGCTTATTTATCATTCCAAAGATCCTAGGCCCCTTGAGACCTACTCTCCCAATGTCACGTAAATGGGACAGCAAAGCCTGGATGATAGCACATCTGTTTACAACAACATGGTTTATTGACTATTTAAAGTTCACTGTTGAGACGTACTGCTCAGAAATGAAGAATTCTTTTGCTCAGCGACAATGCACCTGGTCACCTAAGAGCTCAGATGGAGATGTTGTTGTTAGGTTCCATTAAGCCTGATCCAACTCGTAGCAACCCAGTGCAAAAAACAGAACAAAGCACTGTTTGGTCCTGCACCATCCTCACAGTCATTGTTGTGTCTGAACTCATTGTTTCAGCCACTGTGTCTAACTGTCTCGTTGAAAGTCTTCTTCTTTTCACTGATCCTCTACATAGCCAAGCACAATGTCCATCTCCAGGGACTGGTACCTCCTGATAACTTGTACAAAGTACATAGGACATAGGCTTGCCTTTCTTGTTTCTAAGGGACCTTGTGGTTGTACTTCCAAGACAGATTTGTTTGTTCTTTTGGCAATCCATATTTAATATTCTTCACTAACACCACAATTCAATGGTATCAATTCTCCAGTCTTCCTTATTCATTGTCTAGCTTTCACATGCGTATGAGATGGCTGAAAATATTATGACTTGGGCCAGGCACCCCTTAGTCTTCAAAGTGACGTCTTTGGTTTTTACACTTTTATGAGAACTTTTGCAACACATTTGTCCAATGCAATGCACTTTTTGATTTCTTGACTGCTGCATTCAGGAGTGCTGATTGTTTACCAAATAAAATGAAACTTGATAACTCCATTTATTGTGAGGTTGCTTACTAGTTGACTTGTGAGGATTTTTTAAAAATTTTCTTTATGTTGCAGTATAATCCATAATGAAGGCTGTGATCTTTGATCTTCAGTAAATGTTTCAAGTTCTCTTCAGTTTCAGCAAAGTTATGTCATCTGCATGATGTGGATTGTTAATGAATATTCCTCTAATCCTCGTATTCCATTCTTCTTCATATAGTCCACTTCTCAGATTATTTGCTCAGCATACAGATGGAATAAGCATAGTAAGAGGATAGTTTTGACACATCCCCTTCCTGATGGACATGTACAAGGAGGTTAACAGTATTTTCATGTCTGCTAACACAACATCCATTCTTAAGCTTACAGATTAAGGGATAATTTTTAGCTTCTAGTCTTACTGTTTAAGAAATACATGTTGTAAGACTATAGCTACCAATACAGTGAGTCCTCTGATGGATCTGGACCACGTAAACCTTCTGGAATGGATTCACCACTCTAGATGCCATCAAGAACATTCACGATTAGTGGGAAGAGGTCAAAATCAACATTAACAGGGGTTTGGAAGAAGTTGAATCCAACCCTCATGGATGACTTTTGTGAGTTTGACTTCAGTGGAAGAACTAACTTCAGATGTGGAGAAAGTAGCAAGAGAACTAGCATTAGCCATGGAGCCTGACAATGCGCTGAATTGGTGCAGTCTCCTGCGGAGATTTTAATAGATGAGGAGTTACTTCCTATGGATGAGCAAAATGGTTTCTAGTGAAGATGCTGTAAACATTGTTGAAATGATGACAAAAGATTTAGAACAGTGTGTAAACTTAGTTGATAAAGTAGTGACAAGTTTTAAAAGAAATGACTCCCATTTTGAAAGAAGTTCTACTATTGATAAAATGCTGTCAGACAGAAGCACATGCCACAGGAAAAGCTGCCATGAAAGGGAGTAGCAATCAATGTGGCAAACTTCACACCGATGTCTTATTTTAAGAAATTGCCACAGCCACCTCAACCTTCAGCATCCATTACCCTGTGTAGTCACCAGTTATCAACACCAAGGCAAGAAACTCCACCAGGAAAAGGATTACAAGTTACTGAAGGTTTAGATGATGGTTCACCTTTTTTAGCAGTATTGTTTAAGTAAGGTACATACATTTTCCTTAGATATAATGCTGTCATACATTTAACAGACCTACAGTTTAGCCTAAACACAAATTTCATGTATACCAGGAAACCAAAACATTCATGTGACTTGCTTTACCGTAGTGGTCTGGAACAGAACCCACAATATTTCTGCTGTGTACCTGCACTAAGATTGACTTTTAGCAAGCACTGAGTGTCTTCTTTTGCTACATGCAGATAGCTAGTGGACCAGTGGAGCGAGATGATTGGCTGGCTGGGAGGAAGGCATCAGATGGCCCAGGAAGTGTTCACTGATATCAGTACATGAATGAGTGATGTGACAGTCTGTATCACAACAGCTTGTTCTCTAACTCTGTATAGATGACTCATTAGACAAGATGGTACACTTTTCTCCAGATAGTTACACAACAGCTAAACTCAGTATCTTTTTATAGACGACAGTTCAGTATGCTGCCAAGGTGACAGAAAAAATGAACCGGCCAACCTCTCCTTCTTAAGCGGTCCATGGACACAAAACCAAGCAATTGGTCAAGGAAATTAATGGCAGGCATTTCAAAAACCCAACTGGAAAGAAAACTGTGCACTGAAGGGGAGTCAATCTGAAATTTATGGCAGCAGAAAATAATCAAATAGTGTAGCTGTATTTTAGAAAGACTGGATAATTTTATGATCAATAACAGTATTTGTAAGCCTGCATGCTAAAATGGAGAAATCAAATCTCATGCTTCAAAGGCTAAACTGGTTGCTGCAGGTGTCTGGGAGGAATATTTCCATTACATACATCATTCTAAACTAGCCCAGGCAAATTACCGTCTATTTCTGCCTTTATGTGAAGCAGAGGAATTGGCCACTGCAAGTGGCCTAAGACTAAAGCTAAATGCCTCACTTGGAGAATGGCTGGGCAATTTTCCCATTAGCTATTAAAGAACAGAGGTGCTAGAGCTGTGAGGGTCTGGGTGGAGCTCAAATAGGGAGGAGAAATGTTATGAGGAGTTAGTTTCCCCTCATTTGAATAATTTGAAACTGACAACTGTATTTCCATTACCAGTTGGTAAGAGTGAGAGAAGAAAGACACATGCCAAAGGATGATGTCAGCCCAAGGTTTAACTAAGTGACAGAGAGCCCAGGTGCTCCTTCTATTTCTAATACACATTTGTTGTGGGAGCAGACAACTTACTTAAACTCTGATCATCTCAGCATGTAATGCCAGCTTTCCACAGTAGAATGATGGTGTTTACTTTAAAAATCACTTATAAAATGTTGGGGCAAATTTAATGGGAAAAAGTTTCAACAGCACCAGCAGCAAGAGTAACAGCAGTTGTAGCCTTGAAGATGCCAGTCTCACCAGGCCTTTCTGGTGCCCAATTCAAAGAAGCATCAGTACTGTGGAGCTCAAAGAGCATTATTATAGGGAGTTAGACTCATCAGGGTGTATCATACCAGGTAACAAGGATAATACAATACTGGGACTAAGTGTCATATGATAATTGCTTTCTGATTCAGCTAATTGTCATAAGGGACTGTCTGATTTATAGGATAGTTTTAAAGAGTAGTTGAAATGACTTCTAAGCAGGCTGAATGCTACAGTTATTTTAAGCAAAGACTTCATCTTCCTTAGCTTTCAAATGATAAGGTTGTTAAGCAACATATTCTGCTTTACGGCCAATGATGTCTTATCCATTAAAAAGCTCTTCTAATCAGAAATATTTTGACTACCAAATGTCCATGAAGCAACAATGTATTTAACCATTTTAAATGTGTCTATAATCTATAGAACTGAAAATAGAAGCTTCTCATTCAGGTACAGCTTTCAGTTTGTTGTACTGTCGCAGCTTGAGTGCTGGTATGGTGCTGAAAGCTGTGTCACTGGTGTTTCATTTCAGCAGGCTTACCGTGGTGGACAGATTTCAGTGACGTTTCCAGAGTAAGGCAGACTAGGAAGAAAGACCTGATGAATTTTCCTTTTGAAAATTAGTCAATGAAAGAGTTCTATGGATGATGGCAGAATCTAGTCTGCTAGTGCTGGAGTTGAGCCCTCTGCTTTAGAAGGCACTCAGAGCATGCTGTGGCAACAACAATGAACCTGAGCATACCCGCAGTCATGACGGTGACCAGGATCAGGCAACATTTCATTGGATTATACTATTGCTGTGAGTTGGGATCGTGTTGACAATAACAACATACTATTCTGTTGCAGTCACTGAAGGTAAACAAACAAATCAACAAAACAAGAAGGACAGATGCTGGACATTTTCTTTAGCTAATCTCTGAAGCTAAGTCATGGTTAAATATAAATATAGCCCAGTACCCAGTGCAATATGTAATGGTCATTAAGCTTCTTGGGATAGTAAATGAAGCTGAAATCCTCTTCAGTATCTTGAGATATTCAAGAAACAAGAGAATAGAATTCCGAGAGTTACCCAGCATCACAGCCTCTGTGAAGAAGTAGAGAAGCAGAATTTGTCTTTAAAGTGAACAGTGTCAGTAAGCACCCACAGTTACAGGTGATCTGTATATAACTGCAAAAATATTACCTTAATGTCTCATACTCAAAAAGGGAAAATACTCAGTAGTCGTTCCTATCCATCTCCTTGCGCTGAGCTTTACATTAATAAGGTAATGATTTTAAGTTCTCTGAGGTTTCAGGGAGAAAAGTACACTGGGAAAAGAATTGTTATTATTTCTGAGACCTCCTATCTCGAGCCAGCTTAAAGGCTGAGGGTCCCGAGGTGGTACTGTAATAGCACCACTAATAACGTGCAGTTACAGCACATCTAATGTGAGGCACTCCAAGGGCATTATACACAGTTATTCATTAAATCTGAACACACCCCGGAGATAGGTTAACTGCTATGATATCCCTTTATGCCAAAGTAAACGAAAACAAAGGGGGAAGCAAGTTAGTCAAGATTTTGTGATGAAGTTGTGGCAAAATTAGAGAGAAGATGATGTTCTGGTCCCTAGTGATTTTGTTTAGAGCCGGGCTTCATTTGGCATGAGCATATGGCTGTTCACATATGTTTATGTAATTTTATACAATTTCATTCTAAAAATAATGAAAAACACTGCTATCTGTTTTAAATATATTTATAAGTGGTTAGAAGAAAAGATCTCTCAAACATAAAGATATAAAAATGAAACGAAGAATCAGATAAAGCACAGTTTGTGTATTAAATGAGCAATTAAATGAGCAAAGCTCACTTTGCTAATACATTGTGTACAAATGGAAACATACTGTCCTAGTTTTCCTTATCTATGGGCCTTGGGAAGAAAACCTTTTGTGCTCTAGGAAAGAGAGGATCAGAGAAAACATTATGGAAAGAGAAGATCAGAGAAAACATTAAATACTTGTAAAACTAGATTTCAAGTCATTTTGCTGAATGATAAATCAGAACAGTATCATTAGGGCCCCCAATTTTTTTATCTAGGGGCACTTCTTTTAAAAAGCAAACGTAGGAAGATGTGTGGGCAGCATCAATAGAGGTGATCAAAACGTTAGCCTGAGTGAGGACTGCAGAGCTTCAGCTGTATGTGGGATGCTTCTCTCCGGTGCTAACCCACTCCATTCTTCGTCTCCAACCTCAGCTCCACATTGGAAATCTCAGAGAGAAGCAAGAATGGCAAGATCTGATGAGAGTCTTCAGGTTTGAAAACCAAGGGTGTTCTTCTGGCAGGGACAGATGGAGATGACTTCAATTGTCTAACTCCAAAGGAACATCCAATTAGTAAGAGAATTATTTTTAATCTTAGGGTTTAAAAAGACAGAATATATTCTCATTGAACCTGAGTGCTTTAAGTGAAGTGTTCTGCGGGAGTGGGAGGTATAATCAATTTCTAAACCTTTCCTTTAGTCTAACTATAGCAACGTTTTTAGTGGTGTGTTTTTGTTGTTTGTTTTCTGTTGTTCCTCAAAGTCCTGGTCAAATACCTAACAGCAAAACTCCACGTGTGGTGGCATATTTGTAGATGTAGACTAAATGCTAGATGGCAACCTTAGATCCCTTAGTATCTGGGGGAAGAAGCCTCAGTGGGACTTAAATAGTTAAGCGTTCAACTGGTAACAGAAAGATTGGTGGTTTCAACGAACTCACAGTGTAGCTCTGCAGGACAAAGATCTTGAAATCTGCTTCCTTACAACCAAAAAATAAAAATAAATTTTAAAAAATCCCTGTGGGGCAGTACTACATAGGGAACACATGGATTCTTATTAACATTATCTAGAGAAGATCAGCTTGAAGCCCCATTTTATGTCCCATGGAAGTCTAACATTGTCTTCATCCTTAATGCACCGGAGTTCATTTCTCATTAGCCCAGACTCAGGATCCTGTCTCCACTAAGTTAGCTCAGTTAAAGGGACATTCTTCACCCACACAACTATGGCCAACTGAGTTTTGACAAGTGTGCTAAGTCCATTTGGGGGAGAAAGAAGAGTTTCTTCAATAAAGGGCACTTAAAAACTTGGTTTCTACATGTGGTAAAATGAACCAGAATCCATGACTCATACCAAACACAAGAACAAATCCAGAATGGACTGAGTCCCTAAATGCACAAACTAAAACCATAAAATTCCTAGAAGAACAAGAAGGGGCAATGCTGTCAGGCTTAGCTTTCAAAAATAAATTATTTAGTATTTTAATGAAAGCACAAGCAGCAAAAGACAAAATAAATCAGTGGAACCTCATAAAAGTTAAAAACTTTTGGTCATTAAAAAAGACTTCACCACAAAAGTGAAAAGACAGTCTACTGATTAGGAGAATATCTTTAGAAACTATATATTCAAGAAGAAACTAACAATCAAAATACATATAAAACTTCAACAACTAAACAACAAAAAGACAAATAACCCAATCATGAAATGGGCAGAGGACTTGAGTTAACATTTGACTAAAGGGGACATTTAAATGGCCACCAAAGCACAGGAAAAGATACTCAGTATCATCAGCCATTAGAGAGATGCAAATCAAAACCACGGTGAAACTCCATTTCACTTCTGCTGGGATGTCTAAGGCAAAACAAAACCAACCAATCAACCAAACAAAACAATCAAGCTGGAAATGGAAAATGCTGGTAAGGATGTGGGAAATTGGAACTCTTACCCATTGTTGGAAAGAATGCAAAATGGTACAGCTGTAGTGGAAAGCAGTGTGATGGCTCTTCAAAAAATTAAAAGTAGAGTTGTCATATGACCCAGCAATTCCACTCATCTGTATATACCCCACAAGACTTCAAAGCACGGACTTCAAAAGAGAGATGTATGTGAGTGTCCATTACAGCAGTATTCACAGCAATCAAAAGGTGGAAACAACCTAAATGCCCATTGGCAGGTCAATGGATAAGCAAAATATGGTACGTACATACAATGGAATACTAATCAATCGGTAGGAAAAAAAGGAACTCTTTGTATATGCCACAGTACAGATAGAGCTTCAAGATGTTACACTGAAATAAGCAAATCAGAAAAGGAGAAATAGTGTATGAGCCAACATAAAAAGTCAAGAAAAGTAAAACAAAAAAAGTCATCCTGCTTTTCCATACGTGTTGCTTCTATTCTGCCCCTTTACACCAGATTCACCTTCAATTTCTTCAAAAATCTCCACAGTTAATTTAGAACCCCTTTGTAAGTATAGTAAATTTTACAATTTTTTTAAATTAAGAGGAGTTTATGTTCCATCAACATAATTATTTCAAGTTGAATGCTGGTGACCTCTATTCATTCACTTTTTCATTCTTTTGTACAGCAGATATTTATTGAATGCCATTGTTTTGCCAGGGACAGTTCAGTGTGCATGGAGATTTATCAATGAATAAAACTTTACAAAGATCCCTGCCCTCATGGAGGTTAAATTATTGTAGGTATTCCAGTCAAGCTACTATATATCCTGAGAGCATTTTCCTGAATACTCCCTTTGACATACACTAGACTCCCCAATTTTTTCTGCCTCTTTTCTCCCGTCACTTCTTAGAAACAACAAAAACAAAACTCACCCAATTTTCTCATGCAGAATATTTCAGTTATTAACATGGAATCTTTACTCTTGAACACCTAGTTCTCAGGCTCCCTGAGGAATACCTTAAATGATATATTTGAATGTTTTCCTAATCAATCACAGTTACTTCCTTAAGATACTGTATAAAAATAATACCTTAAGATATAAACAGTTTAAGCCATCAGATATTAACAGAATAAACCTCTGACTTATGGTGCTAAATCATACTTTTAAACATTGCTTGGGTAGCAGCTAGTCATGTGGATAAAAAAATCTCAAACCACTATTTCAAAATATTGTTGCTGTGATGTACTGTTGAATCAATTCTGACTCACAGTGATTCTACAACAGAGTAGAACTGCCCCTTAGGGTTTCCAAGGAGCAGTTGGTGAATTCAAACTGCCAACCTTTAGGTTAGAGTTCAGCTCTTAGCCATCGCAAGTGCAAAATAGATATCCCCAGAGTGGGCATCCTACAGAGGGGCTCTCTGTGACGTTGCTCATGATCCTTGCTCCAAATGTTATAAATAGGAATCATACTTGCTCTGGTTTTATGTCGTGTGTTACCATACGGCCCTGTTAACCTTCTCTTCATAACTAAGTTTCAGTGATAAAATATTTTCATAGACAAATTGCTCTCTAAAAGATGATTCATGAAGAAGCAATCCACTCATTCTCCAATGGCCTGGTTATTTTGTGACTTGAGCCACTTGGTGTCCCTCTCCAAGAATAAATGACTGTGCCATAGATAGTGAGGCAAATGAATGTTTAAGAACTATCCTAGGGGCAGAGTCAAGATGGTGGACTAAGGACACGTCTCCTTATATCCCTCTGGAAACCAAGACCTGAACCGACAATCAAACAGAGCCTTCTGATCACCTAATCAGCCTCAGGACACGGCACAGAGCTGTTAATTGGGACTTCACACCACTCAGCGAAAAACCTCCCCTCTTTCGCTGACTCCCGCTCCTGACTAGCCCCGGCTGTCACGGAGGGAAGGTAAACGCACCAGTTTGACTTTTTGTTTCCTCTATCTCGGCTGGCGGGCGGAGCTGGGTTTTGCCTGGCGGCTGGACTCAGATGCGCTGTTAGAGGAGAGACAGGCGAAATTCCCATATTCTGAGAGCCAGGCTCGGGACTCTGTTAATCTAGCCACTTAGAGACTTTCATTTTGTATCTGCCTCAGCGGGATTTGTGCGGAGCTCCGCGGTCAGGGTGCGGGACGCCATGTTGGTACCGAGATTTTAGCGGGACCTCGTTCTTAGCCAGGGAGCCAGCGCCTCCAAACGGGACAGTGCTTCTGCGACAGAAAGC
Organism: Heterohyrax brucei; assembly: GCA_028571685.1. Lineage (NCBI taxonomy): Eukaryota > Metazoa > Chordata > Mammalia > Hyracoidea > Procaviidae > Heterohyrax > Heterohyrax brucei. The sequence goes on from CM053144.1 coordinate 164,335,342, forward strand.
TAGTGATTTTACACAGTGCTGCCTATGTTGGGGGCCCTGCAACAGAAGCAGAGGGATCACTACCTCTTGGCTCCTTTAGCCCCTCTGTCTGCTGCCTGTGTGGAGGATGCCATCTTGGATACGGTGGCCGCAGCTGGACCTAATTCTTAGCTTGGGAGCCAGAGCCTACCCACAGGAGAGGGCTTTTCTATCACAAAACCAGTACTCGACACAGTGTTGGCTAAGGCTAGGCCCTGTCAACAGAGGCCACCAGGACAGTAGCATTGCTGTATTCTGAACTAGTTTGTTGTCATCTGGGGTTGGATATAGTAGTGCTTACTTTGTCACATGAGAAGAGGGACCTCTACACCTGAAAACTTAACTGACTTGTGAACTGGTCAGATACCTTTTGCTTTACATTTGAAGACAGCCTAGAGAAACGTTTGCAATCCATCCTCACAGTACCTCTTGCAGCCTCTATACACTCACATGGGACCCAAAAAGCAACAGACAATTGTGGCATACAAGCAATCACTCATGGCTTCAGAAGGCTCCAAAACAAAGCAACCAAGGAGTTTCCCAGATGAAGAAACTTTTATGAAAGCATCAGGAAGTGAATACAAATTGAGTATATACAGAGCCCTTCTAGACCTTCTACAAAATGCAGCAGAACAAAATGAAAAATTAAGCAAGTCGTTTGATCTGATCGAATACCAGTACTCTGAAATCCAACAGATCTAGAAGAAAATCAAAGACATAGAAACTTCCATGCAAAGCAAAAAAAACAGAATGGAACAAATAGAAAAAAGAATTTCTGACTTGGAAGACAGAGCTTCTGACGCCAGCATCTATGAGCAGAAATCAGAAAAAAGAAACAAGAAAAATGAAGAAACATTAAGAAGCATGTGCGACTCTATTAAGAGGAACAACCTTCGATTAATTGGAGTCCCTGAACAGGGTGAGACATCTGAGAACACAGAGAGTATCGTTGCTGAGCTGCTGAAAGAAAACTTCCCAGAAATCATGAAGGAAGAGAATATAGACATCTCAGATGCGTATCGTACGCCACCCAATGTAGATCTTAAAAGAAAGACTCCAAGACATATTATAATCAAGCTTAACAAAATGAAACATAAGCAGCAACTCTTAAAGGCAGCAAGACACAAGGCAAAGCTAACATTCAGAAAGAAACCCTGTAGGCTCTTGTCAGATTTCTCAGCAGAAACCATGCTGGCACGGAAGCAGTGGCACAACACATTCAAAGTCTTGAAGGAGAAGAACTTCCAGCCAAGAATTATATATCTTGCAAAACTGTCTTTCAAATATGAAAATGAAATTAAGACATTCCCAGATGAACAGAAACTCAGAGACTTTGTAAAAACCAAACCCAAACTACAAGAAATACTGAAAGAAGTTCTTGGCTTTGGCTTAGAAGAACGAAACCACTAACTTTATATTTTAGAACGACACACTACTCAATACTCTACTCATTTAGGGAAGGCTCCAAAGTAAATCACAGCTTTGATTTGGAAAGAAGCAATCCAGTGATCATCATGAAAACTATGGTGTCATCATAATAAAAAGAGGGATGTACTATAGTCGTTATATTCCTTACAGATGGAGAGGAAGATGACAAGACTGGTAGTAATTAAAATTGGGTTTATAAATAGATTATTAAGGGGGTTAATAGGGGCAACTGTAAAGCACAACAAAGATGTATCATACCATTTGAAGAAATGTAACACACGAGTCTCAACAACTATAAAACCAGCTCTGAAAAAGGTGAAAAATCAACTCACAAAAAGAGTGTCCCAGAACAGACTAATAAGAACAATAGAGAAAACACCAACATAAAAATAAACATATCACAATGGCAGCAGTGAACACATACCTATCAATAATTACATTGAATGTGAATGGACTGAATGCTCCAATAAAGAGACACCGAGTGTCATCTTGGATCAAAAGACACGACCCATCCATATGTTGTCTACAAGAAACTCACTTGAGACCTGAAGATAGGAACAAACTGAAAATTAAAGGATGGAAGAATATATATCAAGCTAACAAGGAACAAAGAAGAGCAGGGGTGGCAATTCTAATCTCAGAAAATCAATTTTAATGTCAACTCCACCATCATGGACAAAGATGGGCACTATTTATTGCTGAAAGGTTCAGTACACAAGCAAGACTTAACTATATTAAATATTTATGCACCTAATGTCAGAGCACCTAAATATGTCGAAGAAACACTGACTACCCTCAAAAGAGAGTTAGATGACTCCACAATAATACTGGGAGACTTTAACACTCCACTCTCATTACTAGACAGATGATCTAGAAAAAAGCTCAGTAAAGATAGAGAAGACCTCATTGACATAATTAACCAACTAAACCTCATTGATATATACAGAACTTTCCACCTGTCAGCAAACAACTACACCTTCTTCTCCAGTGCACATGGAACATTCTCTAGAATTGACCACGTGATAGGCCACAATGCAATGCTCAACAAAATCCATACCATTGAATTACTGCAAAGGATCTTCTCAGATCATAAAGCCATAAAAGTTGAAATCAGTAGCAGAAAAAACATAGAATGTGGAACTCTTGGAAACTGAAGAACATCTTGCTCAAAAAAACATGGGTTATAGAGGAAATCAAGGATGAATTAAAGAAATTGATGGCTTCCAATGAGAACGAAAACACGTCCCACCAGAACCTACGGGATACAGCCAAAGCAGTGCTCAGAGGACTCCATAAATGCACACATCTGGAAGGAAGAAAGAAACCAAATCAAGGAACTAACTCTACAGCTTGAACAAGTAGAAAGAGAACAACAGAGGAACCCCTCGGGCACCAGAAGAAACGAGATCATAAAGATTAGAGCACAGCTAAATGAATTAGGGAATAGAAAAACAATTGAAAAAATTGAAAAGACCAAAAGCTGGTTTTTTGAAAAGATCAAAAAAATTGATAAACCACTGGCTAAACTTACTAAAGAAAAGCAGGAAAGGAAACAAATAACCCAAATTAGAAATGAGAGGGGAGTTGTCACCACAGATGCAACAGAAATCAAAAATATCATAACAGAATACTAAGAAAGACTGTACTCTAACAAATTTGAAAACCTAGGGGAAATGGACCAATTCCTTGACTCATACCACCTACCCAAATTATCACAATGTGAAGCAGAACAACTTAATAAACCATCACAAAGGAAGAGATTGAAAAGGTCATCAAAACACTGCCAACCAAAAAAAGTCCGGGTCCAGATGGCTTCACGACAGAATTCTACGAAGCATTTAGAGAAGAGTTATCTCCAATACTATTGAGACTATTTCACAGCATAGAAATGGATGGAGTACTCCCAAACTCATTCTATGAAGCCAGCATAACCCTGATACCTAAGCCAGGGAAAGATCCAACAAAGAAAGAGAACTACAGACCGATATCACTCATGAACCTAGATGTAAAAATCTTCAACAAAATTCTTGCCGACAGAATACAACAACATATCAAGAAAATAATCCATCATGACCAAGTCGGATTCATACCAGGGATGCAAGGCTGGTTCAACATCAGGAAAACAATTAATATGATTAACCACGTGAATAACACAAAAGACAAAGATCACCTGATTTTGTCCATTGATGCCAAAAAGGCATTTGATAAAGTCCAACACCCATTCATGATAAGAACTCTTAGAAAAATGGGCATAGACGGCAAATTCCTCAACACAATAGGGGCCATTTATACAAAGCCAATTGCCCACATCATCCTGAATGGAGAGAGACTGAAAGACTTTCCCTAGAGATCAGGAATTAGACAAGGATGCCCACTGTCACCTCTCCTATTCAACATTCTCCTAGAAGTTCTAGCCGGAGCAATTAGACAAAACGAAGAAATAAAGGGCATCTGCATCGGCAAAGAGGAAGTTAAAATCTCCCTGTTTGCAGATGATATGATTGTATATGCAGAGAATCCCAAGGAATCTATAAGTAAGCTACTCAAACTGATAGAAGAGTTCAGCAAAGTCTCAGGATACAAGATAAACATAAGTAAATCAGTAGGATTCCTTTATACCAACAACGAGACTGTTAAGGAGGAAATTATTAAATCAATACCATTTACGATGGCCCCTAAGAAGATAAAGTATCTAGGAATTAATATAATCAGAGAAATAACAGACCTTTACAAAGAGAACTACAAGCCCTTACTACAAGAAACTAAAAGAGACTTCGATAAATGGAAAAACCTACCCTGCTCATGGATAGGAAGACTTGACATTGTCAAAATGTCTATTTTACCCAAAGCAATTTATTTATATAATGCCATCCCAATACAAGTTCCAGCACATTTTTTAATGAGATGGAGAAACAAATCACCAATTTTGTTTGGAAAGGGAAGAAGCCCCGGACAAGTAAGGTACTACTAATGAAGAAGAACACACTGGGAGGCCTCTTATTACCCTACCTTAGAACATACTACACTGCCACAGTGGTCAATACAGCCTGGTACTGGTACAAGAACAGACAGATCGATCAATGGAACAGAATTGAGACCCCAGAGATGACACCATCTGCCTATGAACAGTTGATATTCGACAAAGGCCGTAAGACATTAAACTGGGGTAAAAACAGTCTCTTCAACAAATGGTGCTGGCAAAATTGGTTATCTATCTGCAACAAACTGAATCAAGATCCATATCTTACGCCTTATACAAAAACCAACTCCAACTGGATAAAAGACCTAAATATCAAACCTAAAACGATAAAGCTCATCCAAGAAAAGGTAGGAACAACAATGGAAGATTTAGTACACAATGAGTTTTAATACACAAAATCTGTCAAAGAAACCTCAATCAACAGAAGAGAAAGTAGATAAATGGGAACTATTAACAATCAAACACTTTTGCTCATCCAAAGACTTTATTAATAGAATTAAAAGAACACCCAGAGAATGGGAAAAAATATTTGGCAACTCTATGTCAGACCGACACCTGATCTCCATAATCTATAAGATACTACAAAATATCAATAAGAAGAAGATAAACCATCCAGTTAAGCGATGGGCAAAGGAGATGGACAGACACTTCACTAAAGAGGAGATCCAGGCAGCCAAGAAACACATGCGGACATGTTCACGATCTTTAGTTATTAAAGAAATTCAAATCAAGACAACAATGAGATACCATCTCACCCTAACAAGATTGGCCATGATCCAGAAAACACAAAACAACAAATGCTGGAGAGGCTGTGGAGAAAGAGGAACCCTCCTACACTATTGGTGGGGTAGCAAAATGGTCCAGCCTCTTTGAAAGGCAATCTGGCTTTTCCTTAAAAAAATGGATATCGATATACCATTTGACCCAGTAATTCCACTACTTGGAATATATCCTACAGAATCAAGGCCTTTCACACCAACGGACACATGCACCAGAATGTTTATCGCAGCACAGTCCACAATAGCAAAAAGATGGAATCAACCCAGATGCCTAACAATAGAAGAACGGATAGGTAAACTGTGGTACATATACTCAATGGAGCACTACGCAATGATAAAGAATAACGATGATTCCAGGAAACATCTCCTAACCTGGTTTCAACTGGGAGACATTATGTTGAGTGAAAGTAGTCAGCGACAAAAGGACAAATACTGCATGAGACCTCTACGATAAGATCTCAAAAACAGACTTGTGTATAGAAGAAAAGACTCTTTGGCAGCTGCAAGGGAGGGGAGGGAGGGAGTGTGAGAGGGGGAGGGCTTAGTTTAGATAGTTACTAGAAATCTAGTTGGGAGAAAGTGGTGATAGCATACATTAGAAACAAGAACAACATTATGTGGACTTCAGCATAACTTGAGTATTCCTTCCATCTTAAGTCAATACTGCAAGGATAGAGTAGCTGGGGTGGGGGGCAGGGGACCATGCTCTTAGGTGAAATCGAGGCCAATTGGCCCAACTAGCATTTTGGTAAGAGAGCTCTCTGCACCCCACGTTGGTGAGTGGCGTCTGGGGTCTTAAAAGCTGCTATCCAAGGGCACAGCAAATGGTCCCAACTCAGCAGGAACAGACGCTCACTGAGGACCAAAATGACATGCGGTAAAGACAACCGAGAAGACAGAGAGACCCACAAGAGTGGGTGCCTACATCAACTTGGGACCGGAAGAACCGGATGGTGCCCAGGCACCACCAGCAATAGCCACGATGTAGCTCACAGAGAGGAGTCTCACTGGCAACACAAGAGTAAAAAAAGGTACATCATGAGATCTCCACTAAAAGACCTCAATTGACGGTCCAGCAGTTTTGGGGTTCCTCTGAGAGCATGGCCCCCGGCCCTGATGCTGCCCTTTCCCATAAATTATAACGAAGGTCCACTCTTCGGACAGGAATGGATTGGACTTGGCAATGCAGAGTGACCATATATTGGAAGCACTTTATGGTTCTATACATCTATAGGATATCATCTTGCTGACCTCTGGCTGGAGGAAGGGGAGTGGATGGAGAGGAGGGGAAAGGAGACTGTTGGGAAGATGAGACATGTATGGAGCAGAGAGGAATAGTGTGCAGTCACTGGACAGGGACAGCAGTGGAAGCTGCATATAGGTAGGCATTTAAATTTATACGTGAATGTATATTTTCACTCAGTTATGTTAAATAAAAATAAAATAAATAAAAATAAAAAAAAAGAACTATCCTATTCCCACAAAGAACGAGCATTAACTAAGGTGCATGCTAAGACAAACATGAATCTTAACACAAACCGACCAGAAAAAATAAATGATCTAAAAACTCTGAACATGGACTGATGGGTGTTTTAAAATTCAAGGCTCTTTCAAAGCAGTAGTTTTACCACAGTACAGAAGTTTGTAAGATGCCAAGTGACATGAATTGAATTGCATCCCCCACAAAATGTGTGTAGCTATTCGGCTATGCTATGATTCATGATATTGTGTGATCTCCCTGTATGTTGTAAATCCTGCCTCTATGATGTTAATGAGGGAGGATGGGTGGCAGTTGTGTTGGTGCAGCAGCACTTGATGTGTAAGACTGTATTGTGTCTTGATGCAATATTCTGCGATACAAGGGAGAGAGGCAAAGAGAATGTTGGGGAACTCGTACCACCAAGAAAGCAGTGATGGGAGCAGAATGTATCCTTTGGACCCCAGGTCCCTGTGCCCCAAAAGCTCCCAGTCCAGAAGAAGGTTGATGACAAGGACCTTCCTCAGAGCCAGCAGAGAAAGATTTCCCCTGGAGCTGACACCCTGAATTTGGACTTGTAGTCTACTGGACAATGAGAGAATAAATTTATGTTTTTTAAAGCCATCCTGTTACAGTAGCAGTAGATGACTAAGACATCCTGTATTGAGTGCCAGGAGGAAAACAAAAGAAAACAATAAAAAGCTTTGCTTTTGAGAGGAAATTCCCAGGCAAATTTACTGAATCGAAAGAAACATAACTGTCAGTATTACTCAGAAGATTATCACCGGTGTAAGCACTGTCTTATCTGGAGGTTCACCTAGATCTGAAAATCCCAGTGAAGGGATTTGTGGTCATTAATTTGCATACTGACTGCATTTCCCCAAACACCATCTTTGTCTGGCCTTAAGACAATGGTTAGACCTTTAAATAAAGCCAGTCTGACGCACCCACTTAAGAGCAATAGACAGAAAAGACAGAAGTGTCTGATTTGAACAATACGGACTCTACAAAGCTGTGAAAGTTTCCCAACAGGCCCTGCGACCTAATGACAAAAACACTATAAAATAAATATACGCCATGACAAACCTGTCTTGAATACCTCTTGCCTTGATTAGCCTTTCCTTAATCCTCACGGTGAGGGAAGGAAATCTGGGCTCACTAACTGCAAGGAGATTCTTCTATGACATCAGTAATGATGAAGAATAACCTCAGAAATGAATGCAATTTTTTAAAAATAAATCAATTTATAGCACTCACTATATGCCAGGTGTGATTCTAAGGCTTTTGCAGACGTCTAGTCATGTGCTGTTGTTTTTGTTAGATGCCCTGGAGTTGGTTCTGACTCCGTTACTCACGGGTATGACAGAACGACGCACCGCGAAGTCCCATGCCATCCTCTAAACTACTGCTACGGTCACAGTGTCAGTCCGTCTTGCTGAGGGTCTTCCTTTCGTCATTGACTCTGACTTTACTAAGCATGATGTCCTTCTCCAGAGACTGGCTCCTCCCGATAACATGTCCAAAGTACCTGAGATGACATATTGCCTTCCTGACTTCTAAGAAGCATTCTGGCTGGATTTCTCTCAAGGCAGATTTGTTCTTCTGGAAGTCCATGGTATGTTTGATATTTTTGATCAATTTCAGGCTTCAGAAGTAAGTAAAAATCATCAGTTTTATCATCTGTGCCATTAGTGGTTGGTGTTTAAATTTGAATAGTATATTAACTAGTCTTCTTTATAGGTATATGGATATTATCCTGTCACGGACTGCATTTTACTTCAGCAGGGATTTTGAAATCTTTTTGACAATGCGTGCAATGCCATTCTTCTTCAATTTGTCATCTCCAGCATAGCAGACCATATTACTGTCTCGTTCAAAATGGCCAACACAAGTCTATTTCAGCTACTAATGCCTAAGATATTGATTTTCAAGGATTCTATTTCATTTTTGACAACTTTCAATTTTCCTTGATTCATACTTCCCGCATTCAAGTTACTAATGGCTGTTCGCAGCTCTTTCTACTCATTTTGAGTCACACTGCATCAGTAAATGAAGGTTCTCAGAGCATTCTTCCACCCACGTCATTTAGACTGACTCTTGTTTGAGCAGGCAGCTCTTGTCCAGCCTTCGAATCCGGGGGCTTGTCTTTTGGTGCTATATCAGACAATGATCTACAGTAACTTATAAGGTTTCCAGTGGCCAAGTTTTTCCAGAAGTAGATTGCCAGTTCCTTCTTCCTAGTCTGTCTTAGTCTAGAAAGTCCACTGAAATCCAACCATTGTAAGTGATCCCGTTTGTATTTGAAATAGTGATGTCATAGCTTTCAGTGTCACAGTCACATGCAGGCCACCTGAATGATGAGTGGTGGGGAGTGGTGCTATCAGTATAAATATCATCGTTATCAGCATCAGTTCTTTGACAGCCATCTTTTCAGCAATTGTCAGAATATATTTTTAATAAAGACAGAAGGAAGGAGAAAAAAATCTGCAAAAAAGTAAAGGCAGTAGGGATTTAGAGAAGAAAATCAAACATAAAAATTGAGAATAAGAGGAAAGAGAATAAGTAAAAGTTACTCTCAGAGAATGAAAATTCCACTAATACTGAATACTGAGTCTGAAAATAAGATTGAAAAATGAGGTTCAAAGTGAAAGGTAAAAGGATGGATCATTAAAATTATAAAACAGTAGATTATTAAAGAATAAGTACTTAAACTTATCAGATGAAGTGTAAAATGTAAAAAAAAAAAAAGGTAAAAATGAGGATTGCTAGGAATTAATCACCAAGTAGGAAAAAACCAAGGCATTGAAACTAAGAATAAGAAGATTAGATAAAAATATGTTAAAAGGAAACTAGGGAGCTATAGAAGAAAACAAGAGAAAAAATATCTCCGAGCAATTAAGAAATGAGCCTCATTTAAAATGCTTGGGCATCAGATCCTTATTGCAGTGACAAAAGTATTAACTCCTTCCTAACTTAAGAGCTAAGAGGAGCATGATGTATGGAAATCAGTTGCATCTTGACCAGAAGTTCAAATCCAAGAATTTATTCATTTTCTCAAGCTTTCTCTCCTCAGGTTTTGCAGTGACTTCTGGGCTTCCAGGTGCTTTTTACTTTGGCTTTGACTGGAGAAAATCTTAGGGAAGTCTTTGACTAGATGGTTTAGAAGGGTAGAAAATGTGGAGTCTGTTACATTTTGACCAGAGTTTTAGACACCCTTCTACAGTGCTCCAGATATGCCAAAAAACAAGTCACCTTGACACAGAGAACTGGGCACTCTTGAGGTTCCTGTGCCTGGCTAGATACTGTTGGATGCTCCTTGTTTGAAATGGGGGTCCTTTCTTCTCATTAATAGAATGCCTGACTACTACAATATCCACTGATACATGTCAGGAATCTGATTCATGACAACAGTTTGCTTGACTATTAAATTCCCTTTCTGAAATTTGTAAAATTGTATAAGTAAAATATATGCGATTGCAATGATTACATTCCTACCCCCCCACAAGAGAGAATTAAAGTGGTGTAGATTGTCACTATATACAGTAGTTTATATTTGCCATTTTTCATGATGATCTATGAAGCCCTTTTTCTATCATAACTTTTTTTATATATATCTTGGATGCCCTCTCTTTATATCAGACCTAGTGCAGTACACAGGACCTATGAGGGGTGACTAGTCTGGGACTCCTCTGTGGCTATGTCTATGCTTCCTTCCCTTTTGTGGGACATTGCTGCACCCCTGTCAGATGCTGCCCGTAAACAATACATTAGGCCCACTTGGAAGCTTCACCACTCTGCCTGTCTGGAAATAGATACTGGGTTAAGGATGAATACATGAGCTCTGGCATTCCTAGGTATTACAATTTTTAAAGTGCTCAGCAGCCAACTAAGAGGTTGAAGGCTGAAGTCCAGCCAGAAGCATCTCAGAAGAAAGGCCTGTCAACATACCTCCAAAAGTTACCAACCACTGAAAATCCCATGGACCACAAGAGGTCTCAGGTCTTTAACACACACGGAGTTACCATGAATCGAAATCAACCTGATAGCAGCTTTTTCTTCTTTTTCTTTTTCAACATGATCTCCACTGGATCAGAGAACCTCACCCTTAACCGATGGATTGATCCAGGAACTGAGATTGTGATTCAGGCCATCCAATCAGAGAATTCCCTGAGATTTTCACAGTCTCAGCCCAAGTGAAAAAGTACCTAGAAGCGTCAAAGTCATTGCAAACTTTGAAGAGACAGTCTGAGACAATAAAACCAGTTATTAAAAAAACAAGGCAAGAGGAGTCCTTACGAATATGGGCTCCATTTCCTGTATTCCGTGTCCTTGTCACAGCTTAGTCATGTGAGACAATGAATTCATCTTTCTATTTAAGAGGTTTCTCTCCTATACAAGCAGAAGTGTCCTAAGTAGTGAATGTAAATTAAGTTTGAAAATCCTTTGTTCTTCTTTTTGTGATTTTTAACAATGACATGTGCAAATTCTTACTGTTGGCATCCACTGAACTGTGTCTTTGGTGACATCTTTGTACTTTGTCATCAATAAAGGTAAACACTCTTTGCTCCTGATGTTATACTCAGAGACTGATGTCCAACAGCATGATGGCTAAAGCTCTCATTATACGAGAAGTTTCCTTGAGTTTACTTTTTGTTATCCTTTTGGCAAACGAGCCTGAGTTAGTTTGGATTAAGTTGATACAAAATTAGTAAAACCAGTTGTTGCTGAGTCAACTCCAATTCATGGCCACCCCAAGGGTGTCAGACTGGAACTGTGTTCCATGGGGTATTTGGTGACTGAGTTTTTGAAACCAGAACACCAGTCCTTTTGTTTGAAGGCACTTGTGAGTGGACTTGACCTCCAGCCTTTCAGGGAATAGTCAAACGCATTAACGATTTGCACCACTCAGAAACTCCTAAGTACATATACTACTCTTGTAATTTCCACTTTCTCCCATATTTGAAGCTCCATTGCAGAAATCAGTTTCTTAGGCCAGATTTATTTCTTAAGAAGCAAAAAAAGGAAGTTTTCTCCCTCAGGAGCTCTATGTATCACCACCATTTAGATACTACAAAATCTAGAAGAGTTTTCTATATATGTCTGAATTCCAATTGGTAACTCCAGGCTGTGTTCCCAAAAGTTTACAAGGACCATCCTTCAACCCACTATAAGAAGAACTCATTTCGAAAAGATACTAAGGGTGAGGCGTTGGTTAGCTTTATCAGCCGAGAGTCTTCTTTACAGTCCTATCAGAAACTGCTGAACACTCAGTGATGTTCTTTGCAGTTACCTATTTCCTAACTAGTATTAAATTTCTCCTATTTGGTAGCAAAAATTTTTCCATGACCTAAAGTTGTAAGCTCTATGGAAATGAATAGATTAACTATGACATACGCCATGAGTCAGATCCGACTTGACAGCACTTGGCTTGGCTTGGCTTGGCACTTGTTTAGTGGCATATTACAAGTGTATTATAAAGGCTTGTGGACCAAAACTAATTTTTTTTAATCAAGGTAGATAGAGAGCAAATATATATTGAAGACCAAATATGAAGCAAGTATGTATTATCCTATATAACTCACTTAATCCTCTCAATTACTCCATGAAATGGGTATTAAGATATTAATTCCATATTGTAGAGAAAGGAAATGAGGCTCAGAGAAATTAACTCATCAGTTGCTTAACTCACCAGAGATAAGGCTGGAATTCCAGTCTACATCTTTTTTTTTTTTTTTTAATTACAAAGTCAATGTTTTCCACTCTCACATGTTGAAAAATGTGTGCATCTGGGTAAGAACCCTTAGGAGGTGGAACAAATGATATCAGCTCTCATGCTTCGGTGATCTTTACAGAAATAGGTTTATTTAAATAAACTGTACTAAAACCAGAAGGGTGAGGATTTGAAATCAGTCAAACCCAATTATTATTTCTTTTTTCCTCTCAGAGGAAGATTTATGCTCTAAGATAAATGTCACAAGTGAATGGTTTTAAAAGGCAAAATTTTCTTCCGGCACACGTCAGTAAACTACAAGCCCCAATTCAGGGCATCGTCTCTAGGGAAAGGCTTTCTATGTTGGCTCTCGAGGAAGCTCTTTGTTGTAAACCTTCCCCTGGACTGGATGCTTCTGAGGCACAGGGACCCCAGGTCCAAAGAGTACACTTTGCTTCCAGCGCTTCTTCTATCCTGGTGGCATAAGGTTCCCAGCTGTTGGCTTGTTTCCCTCTCCTTTGTACTCCAAGAGATTGCCTTAAGATACAGTAAAATCTTGCACACTGAGTTCTGCCAGGCCAACACAACTGCTGCCTGTCCTTTCTCAATAACATCATAGAGCCAAGATTTACAGCATGGAAGAACATCACATAACCCTGGGAATCATGACCCAGCCAAAGTGCTGCATGCATTTTGGGGGGGATGCAGTTCAAGCTGTGACAACCACGTATGGTTCCCTGAGAAAAAGAAAAATGAGCTTTAGGCAAAGAAAGTACTATTGGAGATCCATGGTCTTTCATTGACTATATGAAACTATCAGTCATAAAATACATGATGATCATATTTAACATGAAGAAATATAAAGCAATGTCAATTAAACCATGACAAGAGTTGTCAATCGTTTTCTGTAATGGACCAGATAGTAAATATTTTAAGTTTTGCCATCCGTATGGACTCTGTTGCAACTACTCAACTCTGCTGTTGGGAACAAGCAGCTCTAGAAGGTATATAAACAAATGGTCATGGCTGCATTCCAGTAAGATTTCATTTATAGTCACTGAAACTTAAAGATTGTATACTTTTCATACATTATGAAATATTGTTTTTCTTTTGATTTTTTCACTCATTTGCAAGTATAAAAACAAATCTTAGCTCTACAAAGAAACTTCTTCAAATGTCTCTATTATACTTCTAGTGCTCACTATTTCCCAGAAGATCTGGGGCTTGGTAATACTGAACTAAGTATTTCAGTTTAAGATATACATATTTCTACATGGTAGCTTCTTGAAAATCTTGATACATCTTGAAATTAATGTAATAAGAAACTGATGTTTGGGGTAGAAATCTTATGGCTTGAAGATTGAATCCCGCCCGCTGTCTGCATTTGTATGGCCTTACAGCTAACACTGCAGTCACTGCATAGTGGTCCCATTTGGTTCACATGCTCAACAGCTACCCAAAAGATTAGAGATTTAAAGTCATCCAGAGGTACCTATGAAGAAAGGCCTGGTGGTCTTTCTTCAGCTGTTGAAAATTTTATACAGTCCAACTCTACTCTAATACACACAGGGTTGCCATGAGTTGGTATTAACTCAATGAGAAACTGGTACCGTTCAGTTTCTGAGGATGAAAGCTGAGCTGAAATATGTCAGCATTCTTGGGAAAAAGATGAGAAAAGGAGCTAAGATCTAACGCTTGCAATGCATGTGTAATCTCCATCACTAAGTAAATGAGAGGATGGAGAGCTTTCTCATTCTGGACCGTGGTCTTAGGAGCATAGCTTTTTTCTTTCATTTTCCTTGCAATACAGACTTCTGCAGACTATTCTCTTCTGTTACTATCAGTACAAGCTAATTTTTATATGTGCCTATGTAAGCCACAATGTAACTTTTTCATTAAATTTAAGCATTTTAAGAGTTGACTGCACTTGGCAAGAGTTATCTCTAATTTCACTCCCTAGTTCCACTTTGCTTCTCTCATTTAAAATGAATGGTATGTTATGGTAGAACTGTCGTGGAGTTTGGACTCAGGAGTTTGAATCCCATATGTGCTATTTATCTGTTTGTGACTCTAGGCAAATTACCTAGCTCTGCTGAAAACTTTATATTGTTCTCATTTTTAAAAGAGGGTAATAATACCAATATAGAAAAGTTATTCATGAGTTAGCATATGTGATACATACGGAAACATGCCTGGTTCATAGTAAAATGTGCTGCAAAAAAGCTCTTTAAAGTATTAAAACTGAAGGTACCACCGTGAAGACTAAGGTGCACCTGACCCAACCGGTCCGTGGTATTTTCAGTGATGTCACATGTATGTGAAAGCAGGACAATCAATAAGGAAGACCAAAAAAGAATCAATGCCTTTCAATTACGGAAACGGCAAAGAATATTAAATATGTCACGGACTGTCAGATGAATGAACAGAGCTATCTTGGAAGCAGCAGGATCACAATATTCCTTAGGAGTGAAAACGGTGAGACTTTGTCTCGTGTGTTTTGGGCATGTGTGTTAGCAGGCGGGACCAGTCCCAGGAGAAGTGCGTCATGCTTCATAAAGTATGTTAAGCAAAAAATAAGAAGACCTTCAATGAGATGGATTAACACAGTATCTGCAATAATAGGCATACACACGGCAAAGACTGTGAGTATGGCTGAGGTCGGGGCAGTGTTTTGTTCTGCTGTACACAGCATCGCTGTGACTCAGTACCACCTTGAGGGCACTAGCAACGACAACAATGTAAGTATTAAACGAGAGTCACATATAAAACATCAAACAAAGAAACTAGTATGTAACAGATAATCGCTTAGTAATCACTTAATCATGAAGAAGGAAGATACTTCCTATATGGACTACAAGATTTGTTTTTCTATCCATCCAAAAATATTTCCCCCACCACAGACACAGAAAATACAACAGCTTTGTGGCTGTTGCTGTTCTTCTTTGAGTTCCTTTGTCCTTACGTTTTTTGTTTCCACTAAGAACTAGTCAGTAAATAAACTGACCAACTCGTGCCATATATGAAAATAATTATTTACCGCCTTTTCCCATAACATTTTTTCTTTATTTTTATACTTTTAGTATCCTTTCCTTTTATATTTCATTTGATTCCTTAACCCCTCACATACACCTTGATGTCTATAAACTCAGTGTATATGTCTTTGCCCTCATCTTGCTAGATCAGACACTGTTGACATCTTCATACTTACTGAAACATTCTTTTTCCCTGCCTCCCACATCTCCTCTGTTTTTTTTTCTACCTCTCTGCTGGTTCCACTTGTGTTTCCCTTTTGAAGACCCCTCCTCTACCCAAATCATTTAAATATCAGAGTACTTCAAGGCTTATGTTGGGTCTTTTCCTTTTCTCATCAAAATTCTTTCTGCAAAAGAAAAGTTGTACAGTTTTCATTTTTAACTTCTCTTTTAATGTTTTCTCCATGCTCCCAGTAATCTGAAGTAAGCATTTCAACCCAATGTGTCTCATTCTAATCTTTTACCAATTTACCTTTATTAAAAATGTATGCAATGGATAAATGATCCAACCTGTCACAAAACAAATATGATTGCACACTTATAAAATATATAATTTGGTTTCTCCTAACCTTTCTTCCTCCCAGGAATGCTGTAGTTCAAAGCTAATGCTCTACTCATTTTCAGAAATGTCTATAATTATCAGAATGGGACATCCTTTTTTTTTCTTAAACAAAGACTAAAGAAACAACACTTGATGAGAATTTAAAAGAATAAGTAGAAGAAACAGCATTTGACAGGCATTTATGTCAATCGGAGAAAGGCAGTTACGTAATAAAGTGGCTCTATCGACTCGACGGCACTTGGCTGGCTGTCTTTGATTTGGCCTACTGTGCCATAAAAACCAAATCTGTTACCAGTGAGTCAATTCTGACTCATAGCAACCCTAGAGGAGAAGCAAAAAGCAAAAATAAACAAAGAAACAAACAAAATCCTCTTTCTATACCATTCGACTGTTATTACATAACAAGCCAAGCCAAGTGCCGTTGAGTCGGATCCGATAACTACAAAATTCCAGTGGCATACAGCAACAGCTAACACTTTTTTTCTCTTCCATCTGTATGTCATCAGCAGGGCGTTGTTGAGCTGCACTGGGGTCTTGACTTGAAGCTGTGGATCTGGCTAGGTGTGACTTCTTGCTATAGGCTGGCCATATAGTTACACTGGGATCCTGGCTGAATGAACATTAGTAACCCAGGAAAATCTCTCCTTGTGACAGTAGCCTCAGCATGAAAAAACTAGTGGAAACACCTGAGATCCCTTATGGCTGACTGTTGCTTCTGTTCATGGTCTGTGGATTAAATTAAGTGACACAGAAAAGATGAAAGTCCAGGGACTAGAAGGTATTTACTCTCTTTCATGGGAGGAACTGCAAAATGCCATGGCAAAAGGCAGTAACGCAAGAAAATCTGAAGAGTTGGAGCTGCTGACGCGACCCATCACACCTGCTCCACAATATAGAAGGACATGAGTTACAGTGCTCATGAAACAGAAGTATTCTCATATTTAGTGTGGACTCACTATGCTGTCTTCACTCTGTCAAGTGAGATGACGGTTTTGAGGCTCTAGCAAGCTTGTGTCTGAGATCAGTAGGTCAAGTAGTTGGTGGGAAACTTCAAGAGGATGTCTTCTTTCTGTATAAACTTTAGTATTTGGTCGGAAGACCTTCTGGATAAGATTCAGCCACATTATGGAGGGTAATCTGTTTTACTTAAGGTTAACTGATTTAAATGTTAATCACATGTAAATACCTTCATAACAACATCTAAACTGGAGTTTGCCCAAACAACTAGATGGTACAGCCTAGCCAAGGTGACACTTAAAATTAACTGTTGTAACAGTTAATATGAGGATTAATACAACCCACTTAATGTAAGCCATAGTAATGAAGAGTTTAATAAATACAAATAATAAAATAAAATATTACAATATTTTAAAATAAACATTGGTGATGAGATATTTCGGGAGAAAAGCTAATTCAAGAAAAACTGCCTTTTATTATTGGCAAGAATAGGCTTTAGTGATACTTCATGTTATTGAAATGCCATTTTTGTCTCTGTCAGTTTTGGAAAATCATATTGTGCAGAGACATGTTTTAGGGAAGAAAGAAAATCCAACTGGGATCTGGGGACCTGGGTTTCTCTTCCTATGTCTGTTCCTATCTCACTGTGTAATGTGAGTAGATTATTTATCCTTTCTAAGACTCAGTGTTTTCATCTGTAAAATGAACACTTTAAAACCACGTGATTGTACTTGTTTTAAAATTTTAAATAGACGTCACAGGGAGTTATTGTTAAAAATTATTCCATATGATAGCAAGCTGAGTAAGATTAGAGAGCAATAGAAGGGAGAGATTTTCCAAGGCAATGGCACATATTTAACAACTTTATCTCTTAGACTTTATGACTCACCATTGGGTGTTGGCATTTTATAACTTGTAACAGCTTAATGGGTCCTTCTGGGGTAGCTCCTACAGCACACATGCCACATGTTAAGTGTGCTGAGGAGGTCAGATGAAAATGTGGGTGCTGTGAGAGTAGCATCATCGTGTATAACGTGCAAGGCACTGAGGAGCACTTCCCTTTTCTAGTGACTTCCTCTTCTATTATCCTTGCTGCTTGTTGAAAAATGAAAAACAGTTACATCCCTTGCACTATGGAGACAAAAGTACAGAAAAGAGGCAGTGAATGATGAAGAGAAGTGACTTTAATATAGGGTTAAAAAAGTGATTTCAATAATAGCAAAAATGGAGAAAACTGGTAATGAATAATAATCTAGTCATATTAACAATAGAATCCATTGAAGAATGCAATTCAATCTGTAATAATATGACTGCTCATTTTGATAAAGTGTCCTCAATTGGGGCTGTTTCTGGTATAGGCATAAGGACAATGTGGCTTCCCACTTATTTCTCCTAATAACCTGTCAGAGAGAACTGTGGCTCTGCTCTCATCCCACTTTCTCAGAATTCTATCTTTACCCTTCCAACTATATTAAAATTCACATACACATTTAGTTTCCTCTGATGTTTCTAGCCTGGGATTAGCAACAGTGATCCAATGGAATCCTCTGGAATGTTTTGCTGTGAAGGGAAGTCCAAGCAGTTAGATGATCTCATACTAGCTGGCAATCCCTTGTATGTACAAGTAACTTCCTACCCCTAACCTCTTTTCCCCTAAAAAAGTTTACTGGAGCAATAAATCTAGAGTACTCCTGCAAAAAAGTAAAGCAGATAACCTTGAATAGAAAGATTCATTAAGTACAAGTACTAATAACACCAAAATAGCAATCCCCAAACCATGCTAGCAAGTCTTCTTTCATCTGACTGTTGTCTTCAGTATTCTTTCAGGATAGCAAGCATACAGTCTCAGGGACTAAATATTTTAGCCTGAGAAATCCTTGCCAAAAGATTACAGAATCTTTGGAGGGTTCAGATTGCCCAACTAATTAGAATGTGTAACTAAGCCAAGCCAAGTGCCGTCGAGTCAGATCCTAGGTTATCTAATTCTCAAAGGGACACAAAGGTGTCTACAGACACACATACACACAGAGAGATTTAATACAACAGAATGGATTATACAGTTGTGGAGACTGGCAAGGCTCAAATCTGTGGGTAAAACATCTGGCTGGAAGCTCTCCTGACTCACAAGTTTATAACCCCAAAAAACCAGGCCCATTGTGAGTCAATTCTGACTCACAGTAACCTGTAAGACAGAGGAGGACTGCCCTATAGGATTTCCAAGAAACACTTGGTGGATTTGAACTGCGAACTTTTTGGTTAGCGGATGTAACACCTAACCACTAGGCAATGAGGGCTTCCCACAAGTTTATAGGGGCTGGCAAATCCAGAGTTGGTAGATCAGATGTCAAGCTATTGTCTCACAGGCCTGTAGGAGCTAAAAAGTTCAAAAATCTTCAGGTCAGATGGCAGGCACTGGTTCACAAGGCTGTGGGAGCTGATCAGTCTCAAAATCTGCAGATCAGAAGCAAGGCTGTTGGCTCAAGACCTAAGAGCCAGTGTTCAGAGGACAACAAGTCAAATGCAGGATCCAGAGAAAGCAAGAACATCCATATATAAGTAAGTCACACTCTCAAAGCAATGACTTTTTAATTGATTCACTGCTCAAATCAACTCACAAGATGGGGAAAGCCTACATCGGATAAGAAAATGGAGGATAATTACATCATTGCACAACTGCCAAACTATATCATTACTTAACTGCCAAAAGAGATCATTACATAGCTGCCAAACCACTGAGAGTCATGGTCCAGCCAAGTCGACATACAACTTTAACCATCACTGTCCACTACTTGGAAACTCTGGTAGCACAGTGGTTAAGTACTACGTCTGCTAACCAAAAGGTCAGCAGTATGAATCCTTCAGGTGTTCCTTGGAAACTCTACGGAGCAGTTCTTTGTCCTATAGGGTCATTATCAGTCAGTATGGATTCCAAGGCATTGGGTTAGTTTTTGGTTTTTGGCCCATGACTTGTCAATTTGGCACCTGTGAAAATCTCTAAACCACACACATTCTCTAAATACAATTACAAAGTCATACTTGTACCTCACATGATACACTAACAAGTACAACCAAAAAAAGCACTAGCCATTTTTATATTTTATATTTCATAATAACAATGGCATAAAGAAGGAAAGAAAACAGATATTTGCTACACATACACAAAAAATTACGAGTGCACTGGTGATGTAGTCAGAGTCTTGGAAATGCAGTGGTCAGGAGCTACAACAAGCCATGGCTGCTGTCCAAAAGGTCAGCAGTTCGAACCCACCAGCTTCTCCTTGGAAATCCTATGGGTCACATCTACTCTGTCCTGTATGGATAAGAATTGACTCAACAGAAATGGGTTAGGTTTTGTTTATACAAATACACATAACACAAAACATCAAGCAATATTGAAAGCATTTCAGTCCTCATTTCTGCTGCTGATCACATGGTTGTAGGTGATATTTAATACTACCTTCTTCTACTATTCTTTCTATATTCACTTTGCATTAGCAATTACCTCAACTAGTCATGGTTTTTCACAGGTAAGGTTACCCAGGCCTTCTTCTCTGAAGGGTCTGACCCACTAATAGTGATGTGAGAATTGAGTTGCTATATTTTTCAACTGACTTTAATCACAGGACGTAGGAGTATCTCCTATGTACTGGAGTAATCTTCTCTACCTCCATTTTGTAAAGTCAGTGTTATTTCTTCTTGTTAATCAGGATCACTCACACCAGCCAACTGGGTAACCTGCTTCTTTCCTGTTGATTCAAAGGCATGAGGAGCACAAAGTGACCAGGTGACTTTCTTAAATTTCAATTCACCAGAATCATGGAGGTATCTCCAGGTAAGAGAATTTTTCCTTTGACCTAAGACTTATAGACTCATAGAGCATAGGATGAAGGGAATGAGAAGAAAAAATCTCATGAATAGATCACTAGGGTTAATAACAAGTGGTACCACTTCCATTTCCACCCCTTGATGCCTGGACCTGTGAATCTTGGCTATGTGAGAAAGAACACCTTATACTGGGCACTGGTTTAGATGGAGGACATTGCCTCAACCCTGTAAGGTATTGCCATCTAACCGGCCAGTAATCGTGCCTTTACAAGGCCATTCCATTGTTCTATCAAGCCAGCTGCTTCAGGATGATGAGGGACATAGTAAGAGCGTGAATTTAGTGAGCATGGGCTCATTCCCACACTTAATTTTCTGTGAAATGAGCGTTTTGATCTCAGATGATGCTGTGTGGGATGCCATGATGGTGGGCAAGGTATGCTGTAAGTCCATGGATGATACTTTTGGCAGAAGCACTGTGTACAGGGAAGACAAATCCATGTCCAGAGTAAATGACTATTCCAATAAGAACAAAATGTTGCCCCTTTTGTGATGAAAGTGGTCCAGTGTAACTAACCTGCCATCAAGTTGCCGGCTGATTGCCTTGAGGAATAGTGCTATGTTGATAACTTAGTGTTGATCTCTGCTACTTTTAGACTGGGCACTTAGTGGTGATTGTAGCCAAGTCAGTCCTGGTGAGTGAAAGTCCAGGTTGCTGAGTCTGCGTATAACCTCAATCACTGCCACCATGGTTGCTTTGATTATGAATTTATTGACCAATGATGAGAGTGGCTGGGGTAAGAGGATGATTGGTTTTCCAGAACAGGTCATTCTGTCCACTTGCCTGTTAAAATACTCCTCTGGTAAGGTCACTCTTTGTTGAATATTGACTTGAGATACAACTGCATTTACTTCTTTGACCTATTCAAAGAATTCTATCTAGTACATTTTCCCCTTATCTCTGTGTCCAATTTTCCAATAATATTCCAAGTCCCTGACCATCCAGTCAAATTGTTGGCCACAGCTCATGAATAAGTGTACAGTCATACATCTGGCCTTTTTTCCTTCTAACCAAAGCGGACAACCAGGGGTGTCCACTGGGGTGCTTTCTCTTCACCACAGTCTTTGAGGGAGGTCCACAAAAGGGGCTATAATGTTCTCCTCCACTTTTGAGTGCTGTCCACTTACTGTGCAGAACCGCCTATAAACCAGGCATGAGTTTTGTCTTCCTCAGTTAATTGCTCATGAGGAACTCCCAGTGAGATCACAGGTGAAGACTGGGAGATGGAAGATAACTTGACAGGAGTGGAGAACCTGTATATTGGGACCACTTCCTCATGCTCAGACCCAATTTCAAATATACCACTTTCATTTAATGATGGCGTGCTGCTGTTCATATCCAACTTTGTGAATCTCTGGATCAGACAATATATAGTTCATGGTGGGCAGCTCAGATAACATGGTGGATCGGTGGCCCATGGTTAAGCTGTCTGTCTCTACAAAGGCCCAATGACAAGCCAAAACCTATTTCACAAAAGGAAAATGGTAGAATAGGCTTTGCTCCAAAATTCTAAAGGTCTTGCACTGTGATTCACCAATAGATGCCTGAGAAGTTTCTAAACAGCATGTCTATTTGCCATTTTCACTTTAAGCAACATTGAATCATAAAGAACATATGTTCCAAGTGGCAGAGTGGCTTGCACGCAGCCCGAACCTGTTGCAGAGCCTTCAGTTCTTCTAGGCTCCACTCAAAACTAGCACTTTCAAGTCATGTGATAAATAGACCGGAAGAGCACATTAGAGTGAGGAATGTTGCCACCCAAATCTGAAGGGGCCCACTAAGCGTGTTGTTTTAGGTACTGCCTCATAGTGACCCCATATACAAAAGAATGAAACACCACCCAGTCCTTCACAGTCCTCACAGTTGTTGTTATGCTTGAGCCTATTGCAGCAGCCATTTGTGTCAGTTCATTTTAATGAGGACTTTCCTCTTCTTTGCTGATCCTTTACAAAGTATGATACCAGTCTCCAGGGACTGATCCCTCCCGGTAACATGTCCAAAGTATGTAAGACATAGTCTTGCCATCCTTGCTTCTTAAGAGCATCCTGGCTGTACTTCCTCCAAGACAGCTTTGTTCATTCTTTTGTCAGTTGATAGTACACCAATATTTTTTGTAAACACCACAATTCAAAGATATCAGAGGATGACTTTCATATACAGGATGCAGACAGAGTGAACTTGCTAGAACATCCACGTGCCTTGAGTGCAATCCACACTCTTAGGGAAACTCCCTTTTCATCTTTTGGGTGCTCACATCAAATTGCAAAACGGGGGATGATTACATCAAATTACAAAATGGAGTATGATTACATCATTATGTAACTGTCAGATTATATCATTACTTCACTGACAAATTACATTATTACATATGTGCCAAACCACTGAGAATCATGGCCCAGCCAAGACGACTCACAATCTTAAATGTTACAGTGTCTATTTCCGTTATAAGGTTTCTATTGCCCAATTTTCAGAAAATCTGTAAATCAAGCCTTAAGTTGCAATACGAAAGTATGTTGTGGGTAATATATTGATTGATACAGGAGTCATCAAAAGAGGATGGAAGGAATGCACAGAGTCACTGAACCAACAAATATTAGTCAAATCCCAATCATTTCAGGTGGTAGTGTATTATCAAGAACCAATACTGCTGAAGCAATAAGTGCAAGCTACACTGAAGGGCAGAGTGAAAAAGAAAGCTTCAGAAAATGTTGGAATATCTATTGAGGTGTTCAACTAATGGATGAAAACATGGAGTGTGGAAAGCAGATTCCTAGACAATCAACTGGTGGAGAGCCATTTATGTGCCCAATCCAAAGAAAGTGGATCCAAAAGAATATGGAAATTATCAAACAATATCATTAATCCCACATCATTCAAAATCTATTACAACAGTACATCTACAAGGAACAATCAGAAGTTCAAACAGGAGTCAGAAGAGGACACGGAACAATGGATGTCACAGTTGATGTCAGACGGATCTTGGCTGAGAGCAGAGAATATCAGAAAGACGTTTGTTTGTGTTACACTGACTATACGAAATCATTCAACTGTGTGGGTCGTAACAAATTGTGGACAACATTGTGAAGGATAAGAATTCCAGAATAATTATGCTCATTAGGAAACTTTACACAGAACAAGAGGCAGTTACTCAAACAGAAGGGATACTGTGCTTTAAAATCAGGACAGGTGTACTTCAGGGTTGTATGGTTTTACCACACCTATCCAATCTGTATGCTGAGGAAATAATCCAAGTAGCTGGACTATATGAAGAATGGCGCAAGAGGATTGGTGAAAGATTGATTAATAACCTGTGATATGCAGATGACACAACCTTGCTTGCTAAAGGTGTAGAGACCTTGAAGCACTTCAGGATGAAAATCAAAGTGAGGATTGCAACTCAGCAGAAAGTTAACAAAAATCCTCAAAACTCAATCAATAAGTAACATTATGATAAATGGGGAAAAAGATTGACAAGGATTTCATTTCGTGTGGATCCTTCACAATCAACATCCTTTGAAACAGCACGGCACTTGGCTTTGGCTGCATTGGCCAAACCTGTTGCAAAAGATCTCATTTGAAGTGTTAAAAAGCAAACATACTGCTTTGAGGACTAAGATGTGCTTGACCCAAGCCATGGTGTTTTCTTTCTCCTCATATGTTTGCAAAGTTGAACAATAATTAAACAAGATCAAAGAAAAATTGATGTTATTGATAATATGTTGGCAAAGAATAATGAATATATATACATACCATGTCTGCCAGATGGAGAAACAAATCTGTATCAGAAGAAGTACAATCAGAATGCTTCTTAGAAGCAAGAATAGTGAGATTTTATGTTACGTACCTGGGACATGTTATCAGGAGTGACTGGCCTCTAGAGAAGGACACCATTTTTTTTAGTAAGGTAGAAAAAAAACTCACAGTCATTAAGTTGGTTCCCACTCGTAGCGAACCCATAGTAGAGTAGAAAGTCAATGAAAAAGAGGAAGACCCTCCAGAAGATAGATTGGCATAGTGGTTCCAACAACAAGCTCAAACTTAACAATAGTTGTGAGAATGATACAGGGATAGGTAGTGTTTGGTTGTGTTGTATACAGGGTGACTATGTGTTAGAACCGACTTGATGAAACTTAATAACAAGAACAGTAATTTCCAGAAATAGATCCACTGGCCTTTCTTCTGTGTCTCTCTTAATCTGGAAGTCCTCTGAAACCTGTCCGCCATAGACAATGCTCTTGGTATGTGAAACACTGATGGCATATCTTCCAACAGCATAGCCACACATGAGCTACATGTGGTGGTCAATGTCCTCCCTAGGCTGGAAGACGCTGCACCGTAGCTACAGCAATGGACTCAAGTACACTAACAATCATGAAGATGATACAGGACTTGTCAAAGTTTTGTTCAGTTATGCGTATGGTTACCATGAGTCAAGCTCACTCAGCAATAACTGAAAACAAAAATTTATTTGAACAGATAAAAAGTATTAGGTAGAACCACGAGAAGAGTTCAAAGTCTGTTCCTTCTTTTGGGGGGACTTAGATTAAGTTGGAACAAATGAGCCATTTTTCAGAAAGACAGTGTAACATCACAGTTGTAAAAATTGTAACATACGTAAAAATCAAGTATTTGTCAATTCTTATTGTAAGAATACTGGATGGAATACATGTAATGAATAAAGAGGTTTGGGTCCAGCTGGGCCTAAATTAAAATTATTTTAACTACCAACATGATGAATTTTCTTTCTAGGTCAACCAAAAAAAGTATGTGCATTTTCTCTGTCATCTTCCAACAGTTGTGTGAGATACTAATTGTTGTTTTCTCTACGTTAAATGTGAAATATGGTCTTGCCTTAGTGTGATCTGTTTTAAAGAAAGAGAGATCCATTCAGAGAGGCCTGCATTTAATTGTTGTGTCCAATTGTCAAGTTATTTAATATCTTACAAGTCGCAGTGGTTTTCCCTTAAATTAGATGAATATGTATCTCTTAAGGTAATTGAGAAGATTTATGAATCAGTGCACTTTCCAAACACATTTTCAGTGATGATTAGACTCTGCCTGCCTCTCTCTCCTTAGTACTGGTTTACTGGGTTAGTAGCTGCCCACGTGCTCCCACTTCTACATCCTTGCTACCATTACATGTGCTGTCCCTCATTTCTGCTGGGACTTTTGTAATCATCTCCTAAACGGTCTCCCTGCTTCCTGTCTCAGTGTTGTCTTCACTCTCTCTAAAGCCATCAGGGGTGCTTTTCTAAAATGGAAATTGGCTATTGTATTCCCCTGCCTTAAATCTGTTGGCACCTTCCTACAACCTGTACGAAAAGGTCTTAAATTCTTTGGGTAGATTTCAGGAATCCAAGGCCAATTTTGGCATAGTCCCACCTACTTTATATAAGGTCACTGTCACTGATGTCCCCTGCAAGCTACTATTTCACATTACCTAAAGGATCGTGGATGAGTCCTGTCCTTTCTTGCCTCTATATTTTTGTACAGACTGTTCCCTCCAGCAGGAATGCCTACTTTAAGGTGACTCCTCAAATTTATCTTCTAACTCTTCTGCTGAATTATTTTATGTGTTATGTATTTTTTTTTTTTTAATTTCAAATAGCTTTTTTTGGTCTCCGATTTTTTTAAAGAATTGTTTTTCATTGTATTAGCATAGTATTTTCTTTTTATTATAAAGATACTGATGATAGTTTTTATATATGTATTTCTCTTTTCCTTGTCTTCATTTCTTCCAAGTTTATTTATTCTCTTTATTTTTGTTGTTTTTTTTTTACTATCTTAGAATATTTATTTATGTATATTTATTAATGAAACATTAAAAAGCTGACTGGGATCTCTGTATTCAACAAGGGTTCAAACCAGAATGACGATTTAAAGCCTTCTTTTCTAGAGATGCCAAATTTCAGAGGTCTTGGATACAGGAAAACTAGCTACAGATGAGAGGTTGGATGAAATTTTCAAAAAAGGAGTAGGTGAAAGTTGGTAATGTGAAAATTACCCGATCCTCTTTGCTTGGCGAGATTCTAGAGGCATAGCACCAGGTTTATATCTGACTGATGGAGAGGGAAGACTTACTCTGTGGGAAAGGACATCACATGTGCTGCTGCTTGGGGACCTGCAATGAAAATGCCCAACCCGTGCACCCTAGAATTTAATAAGTTCCAAGGAGCCCTGCTGGGATAAAGGTAAAGTGCTCAGTTGCTAACCCAAAGGCTGGTCTGAAGCCACTCAGAGGCTCTGCAGGAAAAAGACCTGGTAATCTGCTCCAGCAAAGATTACAGTCAAGAAAACCCTATGGGGCAGTTCCACTCTGTCACAAGGTGTCACTATGACGAGGAATTGACTTGATGGCAGATAGCAACAACAACCTCGTTCGCATACCAGAGATTCACACTGGAATGAAAGGCTGGTTTTAAGCCCTGTTAAAAAGTAAAATTCCAATCTTCTACATGGAGTGGGAAAGAGGCTATCTCTCAGCAGCTAGGGGATAAGTTTCTGTCTGCTCTATTTGTTAAAGAAACTTTTGTGACTACCTATAGACTTTTAGCTCTAGGGAAACCCTGATGGGATAGTGGTGGCAGTTTGATTCACTAGGTGCTCATTGGAACTATGGAGACATTTCTACTCTGTCCTATAGGGTCGCTGTGAGTCAGAATCAATTTGATGACAATGAATTTGGTTTTGCTTTTAGCTGCACACCTTTTCATTGGTGCTTGCTGATTTCATGTTTCAAGACTCTCTAGGTCCTAACATGAATTGGTTCACTTCTAGGATTTCCTTAAAATGGGCTAGAGTTGCAGCTAGGTTGTTTATTATTTATCCTTTTGCTATCTGGCTTCATTCTGATTAAAAAGAAAAAAAAATCTGTTATCTCTTCTGTCTTTTGCTTTGATCTCTTTTCTATTTTAATCCTTGTACTGCTAGCTCGGGATTCATTTATACATAAAGGGTGTGCCACTTGGCTTGGTGATACTCTTTGCTTATGGGGAACTTTCTTTCTGACTAAATGTGATTCAGTCTATATGCATACATACCAAGGCTAGACATAATGACAGAATCAATCATTTTATCAGCTTTGGTCAACAATTTTGGTTCTATGTTTTCCTGACTTAAACTCTGTTCATATAAGTCCAAGTGGTTGAGTATGATGACTCTATTATTATGATGACATTACATTCTATCACTGGATAAGAAATATCAGCTACAGGACTATATCTATGCATATAGTTTTACAGGGAAAAAATAATTTTTTAGATGGTAGTTTTGTTTTGTTTTGTTTTGTTTTAAAAAGGCCACGGTGAATGTCTATCATCTCCTTTTCTTACTGGCTTGCAGGCTGCTAAAGTGTCACACCCACAGATACCCATTCCTCTACTTTCACTGTCTTTTCATCAGCAAAGATCTGACTACCAAACAGAGGCAGCCTGAGAAGATCACAGTTTTATGATGGGCTTGAGAGAGCCTTTTTTCACATTCTGATTGCATTTACTTTCAGGGGAGTCCATGCTTGACTATTTCATGATTTAGGGAGACCTATTACTAACGTTATTGTTCAGCACCTTTTGTCTCCTTTTTCTTGTGGAATGAGTGATGTTCCACCGGGAAGATTAAGATATACAATAACAAAACAGAAACCCTCATGTTCAGCTATAGGTAGATTTACAGCTGAGTTTATGGAGATTACTCAGGGCTGGGAACATGTCTGAGAATGTCTCTGTGGTTACAACTGCGAGTGGAGTGAGACACTGTCACCGTCTTGACAGTAAACACTTTGGAGGTTGTGTGTCACTTCCTGTAGGTCCATGAGTTTTTCTGATTTAAAGAGAAAGGTGTCTGTCAGTAATGCAAACAAAACCTAGTTTATCCTCTTATTCCTAACATCTGGGATTATTATTCATGGCAACAGTGCAGTTCACTGAACACTCACTATTCCAAGGGTCCACCGAAGCACAGATTTTGCTTTGTAAATACACTGTCCTGGAGTGGGGAGGATCAGAATAGTTATTGCTTAGAATACCAAAAGGGTTTATGATGGCCGTGTCATCTCTGACTCTAGAAATGGGCTGCAAGGATTGTGTTCTTGTGAAGAGCCTGCTTTCCTGATATCATGAGAAAAGACATAGAAAAGATCCTTCTTTGGACCTTGTTGCAAACACAAGTTTTCTCCTGTTCTCTTTAAAAGTTCCTTTTATCTACATATTTAGTTTCAAATTTTTATTTCTCTGTGACCCTGTGAATGGAATCCAAAAGGTATAACACTGGTTCTTTTCAGAAAGAGTTGAGCAAGTCAAGTATGCCAATAAGATGTTTCATGTCCCTTTTATATCCTCCAGTTAAACATAAAACAAGAAGCCACCAGAAAAGGCAAAGAGCTTATCGATTAGCAGCAGGCATTTTAGATCTTTTTCCACAGTTTCTGGGAATGTACGACTTCTCAAGTGCTGAGGTAGAATGCAAGAATAGAGTTGAGATTGTATATGGAACAGGAACCATGTTCAGGAAAATAACAAACCACTTACCCTGCAGGGTTAACTATAAGCCATAAAAGTATCTAGGATCAGACCAGAGTGAAGCATGTGTTCAGTTAGTTACTGAAACTAAGTCTGTGGCTCGCCTCAAGTTCCTAGTAACTGCTTTAGAACTAATGAAGTTGGTTTTTCTTGTTATTTCTCTGCATATGTGACTGTTTTTCTCTATTTGAGGATAAATGGTAAGGAACAGATACTTCTGGAGATGGATTCCTTCTAGTCAGTGACAATTTGGACTTTTATTGGTTGAAGACTTAGGGCAACTTTCAAAATATTATCTTATGAAAATGTTATGAGTACCTCAGCTCTTACAGCCCCAAATTTCTTTTTCATACATGTCTCACTTAAGTGGGCATTCTGGAAGGTTCCCCCACCCCTCCAAGACTCTCTTTAGATAGTATTAATAACCACCTGTTGTATATCATAGTATAGCGTACAAATATTCTCACATGCCAGACTTCACTGACCTTTATTCTGTGCAGCAGGTATAATTATTACTGTTTACAAGTGATAAAAGAGATCCTTAGAAACATTGATTCAGCCAAGGTCACACAGCTAATGAGTAGTAGAGGTGAATTTAAAATTCAAGATTTCAGACTTCCAAATACTTTCTTTGTTTTTCCAGCAGAGTTCATGTCTTTTATTTGCCTCCTCATCACAGAATAAGAGTTAGACAGAAAACACCCTGTTTATAGTTATGAAGTAAGACAGTGGCAGAGAACAAAAGTGACTAAGTACTGAGTATTTACTGATACCTGAATTGCATCCTTCACTGTGTTAAGAACTGTCCAGTAGTGGGTTGTAAGAGCTTTTTCTTAGGCCAGTTTATAAGGAAGATTTTGGTTTTCTTGTAAAATGGGATCTATAAGAGGCCTACTCACATACGAGATCAGACAACTAAGATCACGTACTGGACACTGTGAGCTTATTTTGGCAGCACTGTGCAAACAACTCAGTAAGGTTTCATAACCTTGGTGTATCAGTGTTTCACAGCTGTGTTCATGTTGACATGTGGCAGTGTCCTGCTGAGTGGTATTCATTATAGTTGTTGCATTTTCTGGTTAGTGCTGTTGTAAGAATGTCAGAGCCTGAATTAGAGCAATGAACAAACTTTATATTTCTTGTTAAACTTGTCAAGAGTGGAAGTAAAATCTGGGATGAGTTAGTCCAAGTTTATGGGAATAATGCCATGAAGAAAACATCAGTGTACAAATGGATTAAATGCTTCTCAGAGGAGAGAGAAAGTGTCACTGATAAAGAGAGGTCAGTGTGGCCAGTAACAGCAGAAGTGATGAAAACATTGCAAAACTCCATCAGATTGTATGTTCAAATAGTCAGCTGACTGTGAGAAGCATAGCAGACCAAGTAAACATTGACAGAGAAACAGTCAGGAAAATCTTAACCAAAAACCTTGGCATGAGAAAGGTGTGTGCCAAAATGGTCCCTAAGGAGCTCACCAATGAACAAAAGCAAAGGAGAATCAAAATTTGCCAAGACCTTTTGGAGAGACAGGATGATGTTTTGGACTATGTTATCACTGGTGATGAAATGTATGTATACCAATATGGCCCTGAAACAAAGCATCAAAGTACACAATGCAAGTCAGCCAATTCTCCGTGACCAAAAACATTCCATCAGTTCAAATCAAGAGTCACAGTGATTTTGATAATCTTTTTTTGATATCAGAGGGGTTGTTCATTATGATTTTGTATCAGCTAGACAGTTAACCAAGTTTACTATTTGGAAGTACAGAAAAGGTTACATGAAAAAGACTAAAACGAACTGAACTTCTCACAAGAACTCATGGCTCTTGCATCATGACAATACTCCAGCTCATATGACACTGTCTGTGAGGGAGTTTGTAGCCCATAAACAAATAACTGTATTGGAACACCTTCCCTACCCACCTGATCTGGCCCCCAGTGACTTTTTTCTTGACCTGAAGATAAAGGAAATATTGAAAGGAAGACATTTTGATGACATGCAGGACATCAAGGGTAATATGGTGACAGCTTTGAAGGCCATTCCAGAAGAAGAGTTCCAAAATTGCTTTAAAGGGTGGACTAGGCTCTGACATCTGTGCACAGCTTCGTAATGGTAGTACTTCAAAGGTGATTATAGTGATACTCAGAAATGAGTTATGTAGCACTTTTGCTAGGATGAGTTTGTGAACTCAAGTGTCAGACCTCGTATATACCACCCCCACGTATTTTTATTATAAGATTTCTCTTCTCTCCTCTCTGCTTTAGCTTTTCTTCATAGCACTATTACCACCTGACACACTTCATATTTAATTTACTTCTATTGATTATTGGCTGTGACTCCTAATAAAATGTCAAATCAATGAGAGAAGGTGGTTTTATCAGTAACTTTCAGTGCTGCATACACTGTCACAGATAGTAGGCACTCAATAAATATTTAGGGCATGAGTGAGCAGATGACAAGGCTAACATACATACAAGAGACTAAAAACACACAGTTGAATCTATTCTGGCATAGCACCCAATAGGACAGAGCAGAACCATCACACAGGGGTTCCAAGGAGTAGCTGTTGCATTTGAACTGCCAACTTTTTGGTTGGTGGCCGAATTTTGTCACTACTGCATCACCAGGCCTCCATAAAGGAGATAATCAAGTCCTAACTGGGGAGGCATTCAAAAAGGAAGCCAAAGCCAAGTGCCCTCAAGTTGGATCTGACTCATGGTGACTCATCAGACCCAACTCATGGGTCGCCATGAGTCAAAAAGGAAAGACAATTTAAAACTAGTATTTTCAGAAAAGATACCTGAAGACGAGGGGAAGGTACAGTTATGCAGGGCTGTGAAATCTGGGTTGGGTTTAGAGTTTGGACAGCTGGAAAGGAGAAGAGGGATATTAAAGGTTTAGACAGAAAGCAAGCGATGGCAAGCTGATGTAAATGAGTAGAAGTGAAAACCCAGCCACTCCCGGAATCGGAGTGGACTCTCTGTGTCTACTTATTCCTAACTTGCTCTGCAGGTGTTTGACTAATAATTTGTTTTTTAAAGTAGCATTTGAAAGTGCACATGTTTCCACATTTTCAATAGGCAAATGCATTTTTTTTTCGGTTCTGAATACAATGGTCAAAACAGAGAGTAGAAATCAATGATTTAATATAGTATAAAGAAAAGAACATTTTGCAAGTGGGGCAAAGAAACAGTTCCAGAGAATAAAGGAGAATTGAAAGTGAATGCTATGTTCATTATTTACTGCTGGGCTGGCTGACAAGTGAACAAACATCCTTATAAATTAATAGTCCCTAACTGTAGCTTGAATGGCAAATAAATGGATGGTTTAGGTTTTTATCTCATTTCTTCTTTAATGTTATGAAAGAATGACCCTTGTTGAGGTTTCTTTGGTTGAAAACACTGCTAAAATTCAGCTGTTTTTTTCCAACGACTTTAGTCACATTGGGTCTTCTACCTCCTCATGGTTTTAATAGCAATGGCATTTCATATTCATTATGAATAATATTCAGAGCCCTGGTGGCATAATACTTGAGAGCTACATTTGCTTACCAAAAAGTCTGCAGTTTGAAACCACCACATGCTCCTTGGAGACCCTGTGTGGCAGTTCTACTCTGCCTTAGAGGGCCACTGAGTCAGAGTCAACTCAGTGGCAACAAGTTGTGAAGAATAGTCATATTTACATTTGGTATGTATTTATTACATACACAGTGACCTCATTTTGACAGGTCAAGGTACTTTTTGATATATGACATGCCATTGGATTGAAAAAAATATCCTAGTATGAGTTCTCCCTGTGTCTCTTGGACGGATGTAAACATTTCCAAAGTTATTATTACTAGAGTATTCTTTTATTATTATTATTATTCTAAGCCACTTTAATCATTCCTCTTTTATGTTTCATATAACTTCTATTTCCAATGAGCTTCAAGCAAAGTTTGCAAATATTGAGACTCTTCTTCACTCAGTGTGTTTTGATTTAGAGAAGGAAAAATGTAGCACTAATTTCCTGCCTCTCCATGTCCATCAAAGAGCCAACTGAATAGCTTTCTCATACTTCCCTCTCTGGGTTAAGGGATTTTACTTGATATAGAGGCTAAAAGGAAGAGCTGATACTTTGAATCACCATTGGGAAGGCCAAGCCATTAAACCAAAATGCAACAGAGTGCTGAGGGAGGGCAGTGGTACCCACAAGGAGGATTGTCAAAAAATGCTGTAGGTGGTGGTGAAAAAACTCTTGCAAGGATCTCTTTAGTCAACACAAGTAGGTCACTTAATTTTTGCAAGTGAATGCCCTAATGGTGGACTTCAGTTGCAGTCTTGCTAGCAAGATTTGTCTCACTATAGGAGATGTGGCCCAGTCTATGAAATGTTTATTTTGTAACTAACCCCTTAGGCAGTGCAGGGAACTGTTTACTATTCCTTCTTGTTTTTATCTCTTAATTAAAGAAACCACTGTTGAACTTCTGAAACGTCTTCAGGAAACAAAACAAAAGAAAAAGAAAAAAAAAGAGAGAGAGAATAGGCTCGAAAAATTGATAGTTGATGTGTTTTGTTCATCCATTTCTAAGGATTGTTTCCAGAAGAATGACTGTAATACTCAGTGACCTGCTTGGAGGTGTACATGTGCATGTGTGTGTTTGCATATCTGAATGTGTTACACATGTGCAGTCCCAGGTACAAAACAGTGCTGCACACTAAGTATCCTTATGTAAGCGGTGTCAGTGTGTCTCACTGGCTAGCCTTTTTGAATGAAGGTACCAGGGATTGGTGGTGTTGGTGGGGTGGGTGTGTGTGTGTGTGTGTGTGTGTGTGTGCACTGAAGGTTTGTTATTTTGTTTTTTTAAACAATGATTTGTGAAAGAGAAATAAAGAATGAAGCTTGATGATATCACAAACACACACAAAAAAGTATTCACAAACTAATGTTGTTGTGGGGTACCCCAGAGTTGCTTCTGACTTCCTATGACCCCATGTGAGACAGTAAAACTACCGTAAAAACTCAAAACCAGACCCATTGTCATGGAGTGAATTGCCACCCATAGCAACCCTAGAGGATGGAGTAGAATTGCCCCTAGAGCTTCCAAGGAGTGCCTGGTTGGTCACTACGCCATCAGAGTTTCCTTCTATCTTACAAGATTTTCTAAATTGTAATCTTCACAGGTGCATATTGCCAGATCTTTTGACCTCAGAGCCACTGAGTAGAACACCTAAATTCTGAATTTAGTTTGGATTTTATTTTACTTTGAAAGATACTTAGCCAATGAAATCATACTATTTGAAGGCCATGTTTTATTATTTTTTCATTCTAGCCACCAACAGCAAGCCAATTATTTTAAAGGAGAAAAACATTTAAAGGAAAACTTGTATAAAGTAGCAGAGGCATCTGTGGTCCTTAAAACATACATGAAAAATACCTTTACAATCAAATATACGAGCATTCTTTTTTAACATTTGAAAGAGTTGGATGTGAAACATAGTATTAATTTTACAGAGCACGCATAATGATGGGAAGTACATGCAAAAACGAAAGTTCTGGTATTGCAAATAAATACCCATTTACCAGATCTCTGAAGTAAATAGGTAATAGAAAGATTTGCAACCTCTTATTCCACATAGTGACTATACGCTTTATAAATTCTACAAAAGTCAAGTTAGTGGGCTTCTATTTAGAAACGCATTTTGCGAACCACAAAACCCAAACCCACTGCCCCTGGGTTGATTCTGTCTCATAGCAACCCTATAGCAGAGAGTAGAACTGGCCTGTAGCCTTTCCAAGGAGCTCCTGCTGACGTTTTCATTAGTAGCTATAACACTTAACCACGACAGCACCCAGGTTTCCATGCATTATACAAATTGTCTTCGATATGATTCTGATTCTGATTCCTGGCAAGGCAATCCCAGTAGAACTTTGTGCCATAGAGTTTCCAATGGCTGATTTTTAGAAGGTGGATCAGCAGGTCTTTCTGGTGCCTTAGAGTGGACTCGAACCCACAGCCTATCATTTAGCCCCCAACCGTGTTCACCATTTGCCTCACACGAGGCCTCCACGAAAATGTGTCAGGGACCCTCAAAGAAGGAAATGGTCTACCATCTTAGATTCAGCATTTATAGTTTCGTGCATTTTATGACAAACTTGGTGATTTATGGAAACCCTGGCGGTGTAGTTGGTTAGGTGCTGCATCTGCTAACCAAAAGGTTGCCAGTTCAAATCCGCCAAACACTCCTTGGAAACTCTGTGGGGCAGTTCTACTCTGACCTCTAGGGTTGCTGTGAGCCAGACCCGGCTTGGTGGCAGTGGTTGTTTTTGTTTTTGTTTTTAGAATTGTCCAGTGTTTGGGATACAATAATCTCACTGACAGGGTGCATATACGCCTTTGTAGTTTGATACTACTGTGTGAATTCATAGGTCTCATAAATTGAGACCTATTTCTTAGTATAATCTGAATAATTAAAAGAAAGAAATAATTAAAAGAAAGACTTC
This sequence comes from Heterohyrax brucei, assembly GCA_028571685.1. Taxonomy (NCBI): domain Eukaryota; kingdom Metazoa; phylum Chordata; class Mammalia; order Hyracoidea; family Procaviidae; genus Heterohyrax; species Heterohyrax brucei. The sequence continues at coordinate 164,371,170 of CM053144.1, forward strand.
TACTAAGCATTTTATTCCAAGAGCCAAGAAACTGAGTAATAACTTATCCTTAGAGCTATTCAGAATTTTTTGATGGTCTCAAGTTCATTTTTTCTCATGCTATCATAGAACTATGTATATAAATTGTCAGGTAAATAACTATAGTAGTTTTCCCCCAAAAAATCAATGGCTGATACTAAGGCAAAATTGGGTTGATGATAATTTTTACCTGTTAACAGATTGTTCTAACTACTGGATATATAGGGATTTTATAACTTTTGTAAATCTTCAAAGGATTTGTCTCTATGCAGTGATTGGAGTGTAGCAACACTGGTTGAAACCTTTTGTCTTTCTTATGTCCAGTATTGACTCTGGTAGTTAAAACTGTGTTGGTAGTAGTGATCATTAAGATTAGTCAAAACAAGCCATTTGCCAGCATCAGAACCAGTTACTCAGGCTCAGCAGGACTGACCTACATTGCTTCTTAATGCATCTCTTTGTAAAAAGGTAATTCTAATATTACCACTGACCTACCTACTGTTTAACCTCATTTACTGAATACCTTCCAAGTGCAGGATATTTCACCAGAGAAAGAAATTAGGAAGACTAGGGAGTGAGAGAAAAGGAGAAAAGGCAATGCTTTATATAAATGTTGAACTTGATATTAAGGAACTATGCCGCTAACATGTGGCTCAGTGTGTGTGCTGCCTGCTTTTAGAACCATAAGTACCCTTATTAAGTAAATGTACTTACTGTACGTTACAGTAAGTGTTTTGCTAAATAACACATGAATGATCATAAAAGCCTATTTTAAACATATATGCCCAGTGCGAACAACTAATTTTAGAAAAGTTAAGCGTACATCAGGCAGAAAAATGACCTTTTAACATTTGTATGTCTCAAGATTTTAAGTATTTCTTTGCAATACCTTTAATGAGTCAACATTAAAGGAAAAAAAAAAAAAAAACCTGACAACTATATGCAGTTACTTTCTGAATCAGAATAAATGATAGGCTATATTAAAGTGGTACATTTTAAATTTCACTATTCTAGTAAGTAAGATAACATATATTGATATATTGGCTCTATTTTATCTCCAGGTTTTATTTGTCAGTGTCTCACTGTAGGAGCCTGCATGAGTGAAGGCTGAGTCTCAAAAATCAGACAGACACGTTGGACTTAGAACACTGTCCACATTCTGATTCTAATCTGTGCTTAAATCTGAACCACTCAGGTTTTCATGCTTGTTGGAGGCCTCCCAGGACTGGAATTTCCTGGGAGATATCCAGTACTTTCTGAGTTGTAAACAGCAAAACAAAATGCCTTTTTTGTAATATGTTATGTCTAATTCTGACTGAGTTCAAGAAATTTATAGGCATGTGAACTCAATTCAATATTTTTTTTTGGTTTGATAAAACTATAAATTCCCTTTAGTTTAAATGTTGGCCAAAGATTCACCTCAAGAATATGTATTTTTGAAACACTTTCTCTTTTCTATTAATTATAAATATGGTCAGTATTGTCTTAACAAATGAAATATTATTCTAGCCAATATGTAATGGCAAATAGATTCCTGAGGTGTTAGAATTGTTTTACCTTAGATGTGGGCATATTGTACTCTATACCAATTATGCATATTTGTGTGTGTGTGTATAAGTATCATTTCCAAAAATGATCTAAATTTTCAATGTTTCTCTACTCTGTACAGTTGAAAAACAAAGGCAAATAGAAATAAATTCCTTATTAAATAAATCACTTGACAGCTAAACATGTTTTTTACAAAATGCAGACACATAAAATTAGTTTAATGATTGTATTAGAAATTAGAAGAACCCAAACCAAACCTATCGGATCCGACTCAACGGCACTTGGCAAACCAAACCTACTGCCATACAGTTGATTCCAACTCATTACAGAGAAGAACTGCCCCATAGAGTTTTGAAATTAGAAGGTGTCATAAAAACATCTATGATAAACAGTTTATGGGAAATACTCAAACATTGATTTTCTTCTTCCTCCTTTGTAACAAAACAACAAAAATCACCTCACGTTTTTAGCTGACACAGGACCAGCCAGACGAAAGACAGTACTTACTAGCCTCCTTTGTGTCTTGTAGTATAATGATTAAAAGCCACAGCAGCAAAGCAAAAGGTTGGCGGTTTGAATCCACCAGCCACTCCTTGGGAATCTTATGGGGACAGTTCTACTCTGTTCCATAGGTTTGTTATGAATTGGAATTGACTGGACAGCTGTGATTTTTTTTTTTGGTATCTGAATGTGGTCATGCAACTTATTTCTGTCTACAGACAATTCAGTAGAAGTGGTTTTATATTGTATTTCTAGAAAGACTCCTTAAAAAAATTGGGTTTCCTTTTCTTTTCTTTTTCTTGCTACTTAAAATATGAATATTTTGCCCGATGTTCTAGCCTAAGATGATCTTAACGTAAATAATCTGCTGAAGATGATGGCAGAGTCACAGCGACAGATAGACTACTGGGTGCTTTCTGGAACCCTGAAGCTGCTTCAGCTGCCTGTGGATACTCACCTGCGTTTTAGACTTCCTTTATGTTGGCTATGTGCAAGAGAAATAAGCACTGTTATTTAAAACAAAGCAAAACAAAAAAACTCATTGCCTTCCAGTTAAGTACAGTGTATAGTGACCCTATCTTGTTTAAGCCAATGTTGTTTGTGGTACCGCTGCTTCATCTAGCCCAAACAAGTCATAATGAATTTAATACCAGGAAGTGGGTTGCAAAGAAACAGAACTTAAAATATGAAATTGACTAAGTGAGATTGATAGAGAAAATGGTATTAAATACTCAAATTTGAAAGCTGGAAAAATAATAACCATGTTATGTGGTTACAAAACATTTGGTCACGTTGTTGCCTTCTAAACTTTAGAGACCACATCTGTTGAAATGATTGGAGCAACAATTGGGAAATATTTAAAAATATTATTTATGTTCTTTTTATTGTGTCCTGTTTTCATCAAGAAGGGTAAACTCAGCATTAAAAAGAAATCTATTAGTAAGTAGGGAAACCCTGGTGTTCTAGTAGTTAACTGCTACATGCGTTAACTAAAAGATCAGCAGTTCAAATCCACCAGGCACTCCTTGGAAATTCTACAGGGCAATTCTACTCTGTCCTTAAGGTCTCCATGAGTTGGAATAGACTCGATGGCAATGGATTTGGTTTAGTTTGGTTTGGTTTATTAGTAGGTGGAGAGAGAGGAGATAGAGACACTGTTTGCATTACAGGACATTGATTACAGGACATTGAGTCCTGTAATTTAGAGTCAAGGTGGGCTGATTTAAAGAAAAAAAAAAATCATGCTTATACACCAAGCTGAATCACTTTCTTTTAGATTTTTTCTCACGGACATGAGTTCTAGCCCACTGGTAAAAATCTCGTTCATGGTATTGAATTCCTATCCAAGTTGTTTCAGAGTGTTTTAGGGAACTGCCAATATCCAGGCAGTTGCCAGTAAGTTAAGGATAAGAATCTTGCAGTTAAAACTATGTCTAGACAGGGGGGTGGAGTCAAGATGGCGGACTAAGCTCACGTCTCCTTATATCCCTCTGGAAACCAAGACCTGAATTGACAATCAAACAGAGCCTTCTGATCACCTAATCAGCCTCAGGACACAGCACGGAGCTGTTAATTGGGACTTCATACCACTGAGCAAAAAACCTCCTCTCTTTTGCTGACTCCCGCTCCTGGCTAGCCCTGGCGCTCATGGAGGGAAGGTAAACACACCATTTTGATGTTTTTTTTCTCTGTCTTGGCCGGCGGGCGGAGCTGGGTCTTGCCTGGTGGCTGGACTCAGAAGCGCTGCTGGGGGGACAGGCAGGCGAAATTCCCATATTTTGAGAGCCAGGCTTAGGACTCTTGTTAATCTAGCCATTTTGAGCCTTTCGTTTTATATCTGCCTCAGTGGGGTTTGTGCGGAATTTTGCAGTCAGCATGTGGGACGCCATGTTGGTAACGAGATTTTAGGGGGACCTAATTCTTACCCTGGGAGCCAGCTCTCGCAAACAGGACAGCGCTTCTCTGACAGAAAAGCAGTAATTTACTGAAGGCCACCTATGTTGGGGGCCCTGCAACAGCAGCAGAGGAATCACTACCTCTTGGCACCTGTAGTCCCTCTATCTGCTGCCTGTGTGGAGGATGCCATCTTTGATACGGTGGCTGCAGCTGGACCTAATTCTTAGATTGGGAGCCAGAGCCTGCCAAAGGAGAGCCCTTTTCTATCAGAAAAGCAGTACTCTACGCAGTGTCACCTAAGGCTAGGCCCTGTCAACAGAGGCCAACAGGGCAATAGCATTGCTATATTCTGAACCAGTTTGTTATCATCTGGGGTTGGATATAGTGGTGCTAACTTTGTCAGTGGAGAAGAGGGACCTCTACACCTAAAAACCTAACTGACTTATGAAGTGGTCAGATATCTTTTGCTTTACATTTTAAGACAGCCTAGAGAAACATCTGCAGTCCATCCTCACATTACCTCTTCCAGCCTCTACATACTCACATGGGACCCCAAAAAAGAACAGACAATTGTGGCATATAAGAAATCACCCATGGCTTCAGAAGGCTCTCAAATAAAGCAACCAGGGAGTTTTCCAGATGAAGAAACTTTTATGAAAGCATCAGAAAGTGAATACAAAATGATTATACATAGAGCCCTTCTAGACCTTCTACAAAATACAGCAGAACAAAATGAAAAATTAAGCAAGCTATTCAATCTGATGGAATGCCAATACTCTGAAATCCAACAGATCAAGAACAAAATCAAAGAGATAGAAACTTCCATGCAAAGCCAAGAAAACAGAATGGAACAAATAGAAAAAAGAATTTCCGACTGATGCCAGCATCTATGAGCAGAAATCAGAAAAAAAAAACAAAAAATATGAAGAAACATTAAGAAGCATGTGGGACTCTATTAAGAGGAACAACATTCCATTAATTGGAGTCCCTGAACAGGGTGAGACACCTGAGACCACAGAGAGTATCGTTGCTGAGCTGCTAAAAGAAAACTTCCCAGAAATCATGAAGCAAGAGAGTATAGACATCTCAGATGCATATCGTATGCCACCCAATATAGATCTCAAAAGAAAGACTCCAAGACATATTATAATCAAGCTCAACAAAATGAAATACAAGCAGCAAGACTCAAGGCAAAGCTAACATTCAGAGGGAAACCCTGTAGGCTCTCGTCAGATTTCTCAGCAGAAACCATGCTGGCACGGAGACATTGGCACGACACATTCAAAGTCTTGAAGGAGAAGAACTTCCAGCCAAGAATTATATATCCTGCAAAACTATCTTTCAAATATGAAAATGAAATTAAGACATTCCCAGATAAACAGAAACTCAGAGACTTTGTAAAAACCAAACCGAAACTACAAGAAATACTGAAAGAAGTTCTTGGCTCTGACTGAAAAGAACGAAATGACTAACTTTATATTATAGAACAACACACTACTCAATACTCTACTCTTTTAGGGAAGTCTCCAAAGCCAATCACAGCTTTGATAAGGAAAGAAGCAATCCAGTGATCACCATGAAAACTATAGTGTCATTATAATAAAAAGAGGGATGTACTAAAGTTGATATGGTCCTCCCAGATGGAGAGGAAGGTGACAAGACTGGTAGTTTATTAAGGGCAATCATAGGGGCAGCTGTAAAGCATAACAAAGATGTATCATGCCATTTCAAGAAATGTAAAACAGGAGTCTCAACAACTACAAAACAAGCTCTGAAAAAGGGGAAAAATTAACTCACAAAAAAGAGTGTCCCAGAACAGACTAATAAGAACAACAGAGAAAACATCAACATAAAAATAAACATATCACAATGGCAGCAGTGAACACATACCTATCAATAATTACATTGAATGTGAATGGACTGAATGCTCCAGTAAGGAGACACCGAGTGTCATCTTGGATCAAAAGACATGACCCATCCATATGTTGTCTACAAAAAACTCACTAGAGACCTAAAGATAGGAACAAACTGAAAATTAAAGGATGGAAGAATATATATCAAGCTAACAAGGAACAAAGAAGAGGAGGGGTGGCAATTCTAATCTCAGACAAAATCAATTTTAATGTCAAATCCACCATCGTGGACAAAGATGGACACTATTTATTGCTGAAAGGTTCAGTACACAAGCAAGACTTAACTATATTAAATATTTATGCACCTAATATCAGAGCACCTAAATATGTCGAAGAAACACTGACTATGCTCAAAAGAGAATTAGATGACTCCACAATAATACTGGGAGACTTTAACACTCCATTCTCATTACTAGACAGATCATCTAGAAAAAAGCTCAGTAAAGATACAGAAGACCTCATTGCCACAATTAACGAACTAAACTTCATTGATATATACAGAACTTTCCACCCAACAACAGACAACTACACCTTCTTCTCCAGTGCACATGGAACATTCTCCAGAATTCACCATGTGATAGGCCATAATGCAATGCTCAACAAAATCCATACCATTGAATTACTGCAAAGCATCTTCTCAGATCATAAAACCATTAAAGTTGAAATCAATAGCAGACAAAATACAGATAGAAAGTGGAACTCTTGGAAACTGAACAACATCTTGCTCTAAAAAACATGGGTTATAGAGGAAATCAAGGATGAAGTACAGAAATTGATGGCTTCCAATGAGAATGAAAATACTTCCTACCAGAAACTATGGAATACAGCCAAAGCAGTGCTCAGAGGTCTGTTTCTCTCCATAAATGTACACATCTGGAAGGAAGGAAGAAACCAAATCAAGGAACTAACTCTACAGCTTGAACAAGCAGAAAGAGAACAACAGAGGAACCCCTCAGGCACCAGAAGAAACGAGAGCATAAAGATTAGAGCAGAGCTAAATGAATTAGAGAATAGAAAAACAATTGAAAAGACCAAAAACTGGTTTTTTGAGAAGATCAACAAAATTGACAAACCACTGTCTAAACTTACTAAAGAAAAGCAGGAAAGGAAACAAATAACCCAAATTAGAAATGAGAGGGGACTTGTCACCACCGATGCAACAGAAATCAAAAATATCATAACAGAATAGTATGAAAGACTGTACTCTAACAAATTTGAAAACCTAGGGGAAATGGACCAATTCCTTGACTCATACCACCTACCCAAATTATCACAACGTAAAGCAGAACAACTTAATGAACCCCTCACAAAGGCAGAGATTGAAAAGGTCACAAAACACCGCCAACCAAAAAAAGTCCGGGCCCAGATGGTTTCACTGCAGAATTGTATACTATCTCACAGTATAGAAAGGGATGGAGTACTCCCAAACTCATTCTATGAAGCCAGCATAACCCTGATACCTAAGCCAGGGGAAGACCCAACAAAGAAAGAGAACTACAGACTGATATCACTCATGAATCTAGATGCAAGAATCTTCAACAAAATTCTTGCCAATAGAGTACAACAACATATCAAGAAAATAATCCATCATGAACAAGTGGGATTCATACTAGGGATGCAAGGCTGGTTCAACATCAGAAAAACAATCAATGTGATTAACCACATAAATCACACAAAAGACAAGGATCATCTGATTTTGTCATTGATACAGAAAAGGCATTTGATAAAGTCCAACACCCATTCCTGCTGAAAACTCTTAGCAAAATGGGCATAGATGGCAAATTCCTCAACACAATAAGGGCCATTTATATAAAGCCAATTGCCCACATCATCCTGAATGGAGGGAGACTGAAAGACTTTCCCTTGAGATCAGGAACTAGACAAGGATGCCCACTGTCACCTCTCCTATTCAACATTGTGCTAGAAGTTCTAGCCAGAGCAATTGAACAAGACCAAAAAATAAAGGGCATCTGCATCAGCAAAGAGGAAGTTAAAATCTCCCTGTTTGCAGATGATATGATTGTATATGCAGAGAACCCCAAAGAATCTATAAGTAAGCTACTCAAACTGATAGAAGAGTTCAGCAAGTCTCAGGATACAAGATAAACATAAGTAAATCAGTAGGATTCCTTTATACCAACAACGAGAGTGTTAAGGAAGAAATTATCGAATCAGTACCATTTACGATAGCCCCTAAGAAGATAAAGTACCTGGGAATTAATCTAACCAGGGAAACAACAGATCTTTACAAAGAGAACTACAAGCCCGTATTACAAGAACCTAAGAGAGACTTAGATAAATGGAAAAACCTACCCTGCTCATGGATAGGAAGACTTGACATTGTGAAAATGTCTATTTTACCCGAAGCAATTTATTTATATAATGCATTCCCTATACAAGTTCCAGCATCATTTTTTAATGAGATGGAGAAAGAAACCACCAATTTTGTTTGGAAAGGGAAGAAGCCCCAAATAAGTAAGGTACTACTAAAGAAGAAGAACACACTGGGAGGCCTCTTATTACCCCACCTTAGAACATACTACACAGCCACAGTGGTCAAAACAGCCTGGTACTGGTACAAGAACAGATAGATCAATCAATGGAACAGAATTGAGACCCCAGAGATGACACCATCTGCCTATGAACAGTTGATATTCGACAAAGGCCCTAAGACATTAAACTGGGGTAAAAACAGTCTCTTCAACAAATGGTGCTGGCAAAATTGGTTATCCATCAGCAATAAACTGAATCAAGATCCATATCTTACACTTTATACAAAAACCAACTCCAAGTGGATAAAAGATCTAAATAGCAAACCTAAAACTATAAAGCTCATCCAAGAAAAGGTAGGAACAACAATGGAAGTTTTAACACACGATGAGGACAGACTCCAAAATCTGTCAAAGAAACCACAATCAACAGAAGAGAAAATAGATAAATGAGAACTATTAAGTATCAAACACTTTTGCTCATCCAAAGACTTTATTAATAGAATTAAAAGAACACCCAGAGAATGGGAAAAAATATTTGACAACTCTATGTCAGACCTACGCCTGATCTCCATAATCTATAAGATACTACAAAATATCAATAAGTAGAAGATAAACCATCTAATTAAGCAATGGGCAAAGGAGATGGACAGACATTTCACTAAAGAGGAGATCCAGGCAGCCAAAAAACACATGTGGACATGTTCACGATCTTTAGTTATTAAAGAAATTCAAATCAAGACGACAATGAGATACCATCACACCCCAACAAGATTGGCCATGATCCAGAAAACACAAAACAACAAATGCTGGAGAGGCTATGGAGAAAGTGGAACCCTCCTACACTTTTGGTGGGGTTGCAAAATGGTCCAGCCTCTTTGGAAAGCAATCTGGCACTTCCTTAAAAGAATGGATATCGATATACCATTTGACCCAGTAATTCCACTACTTGGAATATATCCAACAGAATCAAGGCCTTTCACACCAACGGATACATGCACACGAATGTGTATCGCAGCACGGTCCAAGATAGCAAAAAGATGGAATCAACCCAGATGCCCAACAGCAGAAGAATGGATAGGGAAACTATGGTACATGTACTCAATGGAGCACTACGCAATGATAAAGAATAATGATGATTCCAGGAAACATCTCCTAACCTGGTTTCAACTGGAAGACATTATGTTGAGTGAAAGTATTCAGCGACAAAGGGACAAATACTGTATGAGACCTCTATGATAAGATCTCAAAAACAGACTTGTATATAGAAGAAAAGACTCTTTGACAGCTTCAAGGAAGGGAAGGGAGGGAGTGTAAGTGGGGGAGGATTAGGTTAGATAGTTACTAGAAATCTAGTTGGGAGAAAGCGGTGATAGCACACATTAGGAACAAGAACAACATTAAGTGGACTTCACCATAACTTGAGTACTCCTTCCATCTTAACCCAATATTGCAAGGATAGAGTAGCTCGGGCAGGGGGAAGGGGACCATGCTCTTAGGCGAAATCGAGGCCAATTGGCCCAACTAATGTTTTGTTATGAGAGCTCTCTGCACCCCACATTGGTGAGTGGCATCTGGGGTATTAAAAGCTGCCAAGGTGCCATCCAAGGGCACAGCAAATGGTCCCAACTCAGCAGGTATGGATGCTCACTGAGGACCAAAATGACATGTGATAAAGACAACCTAGAAGACAGAGAGACCCACAAGAGTGGGTGCCTACATCAACTTGGGACCGGAAGAACTGGATGGTGCCCGGCTACCACCAGTGATAGCCACGATGGAGCTCACAGAGAGGAGTCTCACTGGCAACAGAAGAATAAAAAGGGATACATCCTCAGATCTCCACTAAAAGACCTCAACTGATGGTTCAGCGGTTTCAGGGTTCCCCTGACAGCATGGCCCCTGGCCCTGATGCTGCCCCTACCCATAAATTATAATGAAGGTCCACTCTTTGGACAGGAATGGATTGGACTTGGCAATGCAGAGTGACCATATATTGGATGCACTTTATAGTTCTATGCATCTGTAGGATGTCATCCTGCTGACCTCTGGCTGGAGGAAGGAGAGTGGTTGGAGAGGAAGGGACAGGAGGCTGTTGGGAGGATGAAACATGTTTGGAGCAGAGAGGAATACTGTGCTGTCACCTGACAGGGAGAGCATTGGAAGCTGCGTATAGGTGGGTATGTAAATTTACACGAGAATGTACATTTTCACTCAGTCATGTCAAATAAAAAAAAAAAAAGATTTTAAAAAAAAACAACTATGTCTAGACAGTATCTTTACCTGTGTACCTGTATGGCCCCCCAAATAAACAAATAAGTAAAAGGTCAGCAGCTGAAATCCACCAGATTAATCCAACTCATAGTGAACCTATAGAACAGAGTAGAACTGCCCCCATATAGTTTTCAAGGCATGCCTAGCAGATTTGAACTGCCCAACTTTGGGTTAGCAGCCACAGCACTTTACTATGCCACCAGTGTTTCTCAAAAAATACGTAGGTAGTGAGAGACGTGATGAACTCCCTAACATTAAGAATGTGGCAGTTTAAGAAATTGCTGAAAATATTTTTGAAATGTGATTATATTTCTACAGTTACTGAACATCTTAGTCAAAGATTCTGTAGAAGAATTCTGATTAATTGGGGAATACAGAACAGCATTTAAAATTCTCATCGAATCCAGACTTTATAGAGCCAGGGAAGCTGGATGAACCCTCAGATATATTGCCTTGAGATAATACTTAAACCTTAGATCTTAAACCAAAAGTATCCCCAGAAGTCTTCTTTAAATCAAACAGTAGCTAAGCTAAATTAATAAAGAATGTCTACTGTGAGCATTTTGCACTTTTGAAGATCTATATGAGATCAAATAGGCAACGACAACTTGAAAGGTTGGATAGGAAGCTTAAAGGGCAGGGAGTTTACGTTAACAGTGGAGGAATAATTCAGAAAAAAGAGGTTGAAAATGACTGCACCAATTAAAGAATGTAATTAATGTCATGGGTTTATTTTATTTTTATTGTGATTGAATGAAAGTGCACAGTCCAATTTAAATTTGCATGCCCAACTATCTGCTACTACCTCTGCTCTTCTTACCTGGTGATCACACAGTCCTCCTTTCCATTCTATACGTGTCATAACCTCTTAACAATCTCCTGTCCCCTCCTTTTCACTCCTTTTCACCCTCTCCCCTCCAGTCTAGTAAGAGGCAAGTACGGTGGCATCCTACAGATGTGTAGAACCATAAAGTGCACACACGATACAGTCATTCTGTGTCCCCAAGTCCAGTCCTTTCCTGTCCGAAGAGTTAATCTCAGTAATGATTTATGATCAGAAGGAGCATCAAGTCTAGGGCCATGCTCCCAAGGCAACCCACAGGCCTTCAGACCATCAAATGCAGTTTTTTTAGTAGAATTTTTAGGACACATTCCTTTTTTTTCCTTATGTTGCCACTAGCGCTCAACATTGTGAGCCTCATCAGGACTGTCATTCGTGGTGGCCAGGCACCATCTGGTTCTTCTGGTCACATGTTGATATAGTCACGCATTCATGTGTGTCTTTCTGTCTTCTGAGTTCTTTTTCTCCCATGTCACTGTTGTCGTTGGTCATTATCCATTCCAGCTGAGTTGGGACAATTTACTGTACCTCAGATGGTAGCTTACTAGCTTTTAAGACCTCAGACATCACTCACCAACATGGAGTGCAGAAGACTCTCCCAGCAATAGGCTACATATGTCAATTGAGCTCAATGTCCCCTGACAGCATGGTCCCCAGACCACTGCCCCTGCCACTCTATCCTTGCAGTATTGGGTTAAGATTGGAAGAGTTTTCAGGTTATGTTTAAGTCCAGTTAAATTGATCTTCTTTTAAACGTGTGCTGTCACTGATTTTACCCAACCAAATTTCTTTCAACTGTTTAATCTATGACCAGCTCTCTCCCTCCTTCCCTTGCCTCCCTTGGAGCCATCAGAGAATCTTTACTTCTGTACATGAGTCTGTTTTTAAGTCCTTATAGTGGGGGTCTCATACAGTATTTGTCTTTGTGCCACTGATTTCCCTCAATATAATGTCTTCCAGTTGAAACCAGGTTATGAGATGCTTCCTAAAATCATCGTTGTTCTTTATCATTGCATAGTGTTCCATTGAGTATATATATCAGAGTTTGTTGATCGATCCATTCATCCATTGTTGGGCATCTGGGCTGACTCCATCTTTTTGCTATTGTGGAATGTGCTACAATAAACATTCCTATGCTTGTATCTGTTCATGTGACTGCCCTTGCTTCTGTAGGATATACTGGAAACGGTGGGATTACTGGGTCAAATGGTATATCTATTTCTAGCTTTTTAAAGAAGTGCCAGATTGCTTTCCAAAGAGGTTGTACCATTTTGCAATCCCACTAGCAGTGTAGAAGAGTTCCAATTTCTCCACAGCTTCTCCAGCATTTGCTGTTTTGTGTTTTTTGGATCATGCCCAACCTTGTTGGGGTGAGATGGTATCTCATTGTAGTTTTGATTCAAATTTCTTTAGTAGCTAATGATTGTGAGCATTTCCTCATGTGTCTTTTTGCTGCCTGGATATCCTCTTTAGTGAAGTGTCTGTCCATCTCCTTTGCCCAGTGCTTAATTGTGTTATATATCCTTTTCTTGCTGATATTTTGCAGTACTTTGTAGATTATGGAGATCAGTTGTCAGTATAATGTATAGTTGCCAAATATTTTTTCCCATTCTGTAGGTGGTCTTTAATTCTTTTGATAAAGTCTTTGGATAAGCAAAGGTGTTTGATTCTTAGTAGTTTCCATTTATCTATTTTTCTTCTGTTGATAGTGCTTTGTCAGATTTCGAGGTCTGTCTACATTGTATTAAAACTTCCATTGTTGATCCTATTTTTACTTGCAAGATTGTTATCATTTTAGGTTTGATATTTAGGGCTTTTATCCAATTTGAGTTGGTTTTTGTGTAAGGTGTCAGATATGAATCTTGTTTCAATTTTTTGCAGATGAATGTCAAATTTCAGCAGCATCATTTGTTAAAGAGACTGTTTTTTAGCACAGTTTAAAATCTTAGGGTCTTTGTTGAATATCAACTGTTCATAGGAAGGTGGTGGCATCTCTGGGGTCTCAACTCTGTTCCATTGGTCTATATATCTTTTTGTGCCAGTACCAGGCTGTTTTGACTACTGTGGCAGTGTAATAAGTTCTAAAGTTGGGTAATGAGAGGCCTCCTAGTGTGTTCTTCTTCAGTAGTGCTTTGCTTACCCAGGGTTTCCTCCCTTTCCAAACAAAGTTGGTGAATTGTTTCTCCATCTCATTAAAAAAAGTCACTGGAATTTTTATTGAGATTGCATTGCATACACAGATCACTTTAGGTAGAATAGACATTTTCACAATATTAAGTCTTCTTATCCATGAACAGGGTAGGTTTCTCCATGTATGTAATTCTCTTTCAGTTTCTTGCAGTAAGTTCTTATATTTCTGTTTGTATCAGTCTTTCATTTCTCAGGTTAGACTTACTCCTAGGTATTTTATCTTCTTAGGGGCTATAGTGTTGATTTGGTGATTTCTTCTTTAACAATTTCTTTGTTGCTATAAAGGAATCCTGCTTATTCACTTATGTTTATCTTGTATCCTGAGACTTTGCTGAACTCTTCTATCAGTTTGAGTAGTTTACTTATGGATTCTTTAGGATTCTCTGTGTATACAATCATATCATCTGCAAATAGGGTGATTTTGACTTCTTCTTTGCCAATGCAGATGGCCTTTATTTCTTGGTCTTGTCTAATTGCTCTGGCCAAAACTTCTAGTACAATGTTGAGTAGGGGAGGTAAGAGTAGACATCCTTGTCTAGTTCCCGTTCTCAAGGGGAATTCTTTCAGTCTCCATTCAGGATGATGTAGGTGGTTGGCTTTGTGTAGATGACCCTTACTGCATTGAGGAATATTCCTATTTTGCTGAGAGTTTTTAACATGAATGGGTGCTGAACTTTGTGAGATGCCTTTTCTGCATCAACTGACAAAATTCAGTGATTCTTATCTTTTGTGTTATTTGTGCAGTTGATCACATTAACTGTTTTTCTGATGTTGAACCAGCCTTGCATCCCAGGTATGAATCTAACTTGGTAGTGATGAATTATTTTTTTTTGATGTGTTGTTGAATTCTATTGGCAAGGATTTTGTTGAAGAGTTTTGCATCCAGGTTCATGGTGATATTGGTCTGTATTCTCCTTTTTTTGTGTGATCTTTTCCTGGCTTTGGTATCAGGGTGTTTTAGTCAGCTAGGGCTGCTCTAACAGAAATACCACAGAGTGGATGGCTTCCACAAAGGAATGTTTATTCTTACACAGTCCAGTAGGCTACAAGTCCAAATTCAGGATGTCTGCTCCAGGGGAAGGCTTTGTCCTTTGTCGGCTCTGGAGGAAAGTCCAGTATTGCATCAGTCTTTGTCCAGGGAGCATCTTGGTGCTTGAACCTCAGGTCTGAAGCACATGCTGTTCTCCTGGTGCTGCTTTCTTGATGGTACAAGGTTCCCAATTCTCTGTCTGCTTCTCTTTCCTTTTATCTCTTGCAGGATGAAAGGATTAAGGGTGGGGCAAGCCATACTCCAGGGAAACTCCCTTTACAGTGGAGCAGGGAGGTGATCCAATGAAGGGATTTACAGTCCCACCCTAATCCTTTAACATACAGCATAGGAAAACCACAAAATGGAGGACAGTCACAAGATAATGGGAATCATGGCCAGGCCACATGACTACACATATTTTTGGGGGGACACAATTCAATACATGACACAGGGTTATGCTGGCTTCTTAGAATAAATCTGGGAGTATTTCACCACTTTCTAGGCTGTGAAATAGTCTGAGTAGTATGAGAGTTAACTCTTCTCTAACAGTTTGGTAGAATTCTCTGGTGAAGCCATCTGGGCCAGGACTTTTTTTGGTTGGTAGACTTTGGATGACTTTTTCTGTCTCTTCCTTTGTAATGCACTTACTAAGTTGCTCCACTTCTCCTTGTGATAATTTTAGTAGGTGATATGAATCTAAGAATCTGTCCATTTCCTCTGGGTTTTCAAATCTGTTAGAGTCTTTCATAGTATTCTGTTATGATACTTTTGATTTTTGTTGGATCTGTTGTGACATCTCCCATCTCATTTCTTATTTGGGTTATTTGTTCTTTTCCTGTTTTTCTTTTGTAAACAGTTTAGCCAATGGTTTGTCAACTTGATCTTTTCAAAAAACCAGCTTTTGGTCTTTTCAATTTTTTTAATTGTTCTTTTATTTTCTCATTCATTTGGTTCTGCTCTAATTTATATGATACATCTCCTTCTGGTGCCTGAGGGGTTCCTCTGTTGTTTCCTTTCTACTTGTTCAAGCTGTAGGGTTAGTTCTTTGATTTGGGTTCTTTCTTCCTTCCAGATATGTGCATTTACAGAGATAAACTGACCTCTGAGCACTGCTTTAGATGTATCCCAGAGGTTCTGGTAGGAAGTGTTTTCATTCTCACTTGAATCCTTAAAATTGTTTATTTCATCCTTGATTTATTCTATAACTCGTGGCTTTTTCAGCAAGGTGTTGTGCAGTTTCCATGAGTTCTAATTTCTATCAATGTTTTTTCTGCTATTGATTTTGACTTTTATGGCTTTATGGTCTGAGAAGATGCTTTGCAATAATTCAATAGTTTGAATTTTGTTGCAGTTTCCATTATATGCTAACACATAGTCTGTGTGCACTGGAGAAGAAGGTGTAGTTATCTGTTGATGGGTAAAAAGTAGTGTGTGTGTTGATGGGGTCTAATTGGTTAATTATCGCAATAAGTTCTGCATCTTTACTGAATTTTTTCTGGAAGATCTGTCTAATACTGAAAGTGGAATGTTAAAGTCTTCTGCTTTTATTGTGGAGGGATCTATCTCATTTTTCAGTGTAGTCAGTGTTTCTTTAATGTATTTTGATGCTGTAGTATTGGCTGCATAAATGTTTAATACTGTTAAGTCATGCCTGTGTATTGAACCTTTCAGTAATAAATAGTGACCATCCTTGCCCATGATGGTGGATTTTACATTAAAATCTATTTTATCTGAGATTAGTATTGCTATACCTGCTCTTCTTTGTATACTGTTAGCTTGGTATATATTATTCCATCCTTTAATTTTCAGTTTGTTCATATCTTTAAGTCTAAGGTGAGTTTTTTGTAAGTAAAATTTAGACAGGCCATGTCTTTTGATCTAAGATGTCACTCATCTCTTTTCTGGAGTATTCAGTCCATTTACATTCAGTGTAATTATTGATAGGTAAGTATTTAGTGCTGTCATTTTGATATATTTATTTTTGTGGTAGTGTATTCTCTGTTGCTTTTATACCCTGAGTAATTCTTCTTTGTGGGTTGATTTTTTTCATCCTTTCAGTGTTGGTATTGTGTTTGTTGAGACTCTTGTATTACATTTCTTGTTTTGATATATTGCATCTGTGTTGTGCTATGTGGCTACCCCTATGATCCGCATTCATAGTCTAAGTTTAAATCCAATTTTAACTTTGACAGATCTTATTATCTTCCTCTCTATCTGGAAGGACTATAACTACTGTAGTATATCCCTCTTTTTAATGTGATGGTATCATAGTTTTCATGACATGATCACTGGATCCTTTCTTTTAATATTATGGCTTTGGTTGAGTTCTGTGCATTCCCTACCTGAATAGGTTTCTGAGTGTTGTGTTCTATATTATCTCCTAAAATATAGAGTTAATGGTTTTGTATTTCTAAGCAAAGAGCCTCTTTCAGTATTTCTTGTAGCTTTGTTTTATTTTTTACAAAGTCTAAGTTTCTGTTTATCTGCAAGTGTCTTAATTTCATCTTCATATTTGAAAGACAGATTTTTAGGATGTATAGTTCTTGCTAGGGAGTCTTTTTCCTTCAAGGCTTTGAATGTATCATCCTACTGCCTCTGTGCTAACATCACTTCTGCCAAGAAGTCAGACGAAAGCCTACAGGGCTTCCCTCTGAATGTTAGCTTTGCTTTGAGTCTTGCTGCCTGCAAGAGTTTATGCTTATGTTTCATTTTGTTAAGCTCAATTATACTATGTTGTGGTATCTTTCTTTTGCGGTCTGTTTTATGTGTCATTTGATGCACATCTTGGATATCTGTGTTCTCTTCTTTCATAATTTCAGGGAAGTTTTCTATCAGCAACTGAACAACAATACTCTGCATTTTCAGCTATCCCTCCCTGTTCAGAAACTTCAATTAATCATAGATTGTTCCTTTTAATAGAGTCCCAAATGCTTCTTAGTGCTTCTTCAGTTTCTAGTTTCTTTCCTCTGATTTCACATCATAAATGATGATGACAGTAGCTTTATCTTCCAGGTCAGTAAGTCTATTTTCCATTTGTTCAATTCTGCTTTTTTGTCTTTGAATTAACTTGTCTAATTCTGTAATTTTGTTATTGATCTGTCAGATTTCAGAACACTGGTGTTCCATCAATTTGAACAGCCTGTTTAATTTTTCATTTTGCTCTGCTGCATTTTGTATAATGTCTAGGAGGCCTCTATATATTCTTTTATACTTGACCTCTTATAGTTTTAGAAAGGCTTCTACATCTGGGAAGTTCCTTCATTCTTTATTTTGGGTGTTTTCTGGAGACATAGTTGAATTTTTTTTTAATGTTTGGTTGGGGTTTGTTGCTTACAGTACATCTAGAGGCTTGGCTTGGATGGCTTAGTTTTTCTGATATTGCCTTAATAGGAGCTGAGGCACAGTTCTGAGAAGGAAGTTGATCACTAGCTACCCCTATGTACTCTGGTGACTGGACCCAGTGGAATCTCTGGGGCAGCAGTCTCTGTCTCCTGGATGGCAAAGACATTGCCCTACTTATAGAGTCACTGGGAGGCCATAAGCTGAAACTCTGATGTGGGTTGGTAAAGGCTGGAGGAGATGCTGTCAGGCTGCACCACAATTATTTCTCTAGGCAGTCTTATTTTGAAAGGTAAAAGCTATATGACTGCTTCCAAAATCAGTCAGGCCATCAGATGTGGGAAGCCCCTCCTTCCAGCGGATAATGGAAGCTCCTCTTGTACTGCCCAAGATGCTATGATAAAGTTCAAGGGACAGGCTACTACTCTGCTTATTTCCCTTGTCAGGTCCCACCCATAGGCTACACTATGCTAAACACAGCTTTTCTGATGGAAAAGCACTCACCAGACTAGGACTGCTTCCCAGTCAAGGAATTAGCCCCTACTGAGGCCTCTGGTTGGGTAACTCTGCCTCCCAATCAAACAAGATGGTGTTCTGGTCAAGCTGTCCTGCCACTGAGAAACAGCAGAATCTATGGACTAGGTCTAAAAAGAGAGGGTGGAGGGGCTGTGGTGTTCTGAGTATGGAACTGGGCTCTCAAAATGCGGTTATTCCACCAGCTGATCATATTACCACTGTAGCTCTGCATAGCAGCTGATTGAGCCCCTCTCCCACCCATTGGCCAACAAAAAGAAAAAAAGTTAAAAACAGCATTTACCTTCATTCTGTGGGAGCTGGCCAATTCAACAAGAGTGGGTGGGGCTCAGCCAAAGACAAGAATTTTTGCATTTAGTGGCATGTAGTCCAAACTGACAGCCCTATGCTGTGTCCTGGAGTTCACTGGATATTCAGAAAGCTCTGTTTAATTATCACTCCAGGCCTTAGTTTTCAGAGAGAATTAAGGAGACAAGTTTCTAGTCCTTCATCTTGACTCCACCCCTAATAATAACAATTTTTTTTTTAAAGTCATTTATATTTCTACTTCATGTTGATAAGGTGGCTTATCCCAGGTCTACTAAAAAATGACTTTAGTCAGATCTGATTCGATGGCACTTGGCTTGGCGATCACTAAAATCAACATCCATGGAAGCAGCAGTCAAGAAACCAAAAGATGCATTGCATGGGGAAAATTTGTTGCCAAGGCCCCCTTTAAACTGTTATCACCTTGAAGACTAAGGTGTGGCTGAACCCAAGATGCAATATTTTCATCCACATCATTTGCATGTAAAAGCTGGACAATGACTAAGGAGTACAGAAGAACAACCGACAGCTCTAAATTGTGGTGTTGTAGAAGAATAGTGAACATACCATGGACTGCCAAAAGAGCAAACAGATCTGTTCTGGAAGAAATACAACCAGAGTGCTCTTTGGAAGCAAAGATAATGATACTACATCTTAAATACTTTGGACACATTGTCAGGAGGGATCAGTCTCTGGAGAAGGACACTGTGCTTGGTAGAGTGGAGGGTCAGTGAAAAGAGGAAAACCCTAGATGAGATGGATTGACACAGCACCTACAACGATGGGCTTAAGCATAAAAATGATTGTGGACATGGCACAAGACTGGGAAGTATTTTGTTTTGTTGTACATAGGGTCTCTATGAGTAGGAATGGACTTAAAGGCACCTAACAACAACAACATTACTAAAATATTTGAAAATTACTGCTGCATGAATTGATGTTTAAACTGAGATATGTAGATTCATGTGTAGTATAGGCAAAAGAAATTATAAATGTCTTCAATAAGCCTTTCTGAATTACACTAAGCCATAGAGAAGTATTCCCCAAATTTTTAAGATCATGATTAATATAGGGGAGAAAAAGATATTAAAGCCTACTGTTTAAACAGATGAGTCAGAGTTCTCTCCAGCACAATGGGTTGATAGTAACTGATGAGGGGTTATTGTTTCTGCAATTACTGCTTATCAGTCAGAGGGTATGAAAGGATCAATACTGTGAAAACACCAGAAATCTGGCTGGAGTTTGAGCCATGGCATACTATATGAAAACATCTGTTTTAAAGGTTTGCATGAAGTGGGGCTAAGATGATAAGAAACCATAGAAAAGGAAATTTACAAAAGATTTGCAGATACTGTCAGAACTCAGAGAAGATAGACATGCAGCTTTGGATAAATTAATTTGAAGTGACTGGGAAACAAACAAGAAGAAAAGTCCTCAAGTCATATGGTAGAAGTGGGAGAAGTAAATTAATAAGAAATACTTGCTTAATGCAAAGAATTACCCATTTGCTGCTCTAATGCATTGGCTCCCTGGTGATGTAATGCTGTTACTGTCAACAGTATCTTCAAAAGTTCAGGCTTGAAGATCTGAAGGACCTGAGTCTGAATTACAGTCTTTTTACTTCCTATCTGTGTGACCTGAAGCAAGTTATTAAACTACAGTGTCCTTCTTTTTTTAAGAGACAAATACTAATAGCATCTGCATTCTAAAGCTATAATGAGTTTTAATGTGATAATTTATGTAAAGAGCTTAGCAGAGAATTTTATACTTAAAACGTTCTCAAAAAATGCCAGTTATCTCCAACTTCAAAGTTCCTCTAGAAGTTTTTGGTAAATTCAACCTTGTGACAAATCAATAAAACTGTCATAAAGTAGCTTTAAAAATGAGAGAGTGATGGGAAAAAAAAGATATGCAGAAGTCAACAGTTTTTTTTCCATTAACTTTCATTTGTGTTCTTCATTTCTGTTTCTGTCTTCATCTCCTCCCTTCCCCTTTCCTCCTGGTTCTCTTTTCTCTACTTTTTCCCTCCTGCTTGATTACCTACGCACCTCATCTTACATACCTTCAGAGTTAAGAATTGTGGAAACTATTTAACAGCTGCAAAAAAAAAAAAAAAATCATTTTAGTAACTGCAACTTGCTTTTTCAAAAATAAGTTGCTTTCTTTTTCATTTGTTAATTCTTGGGGCACTTGGCTTGGCTGGCCCTCTTTTTTCCCATTGTTATTTCAAATGGGACAAGGACTTTATTGTCGTTGTCCTGTTGGCCAGTCTCAAGTAGTTCTGTTCATATTTTAATGTTGTATCTAGTTCTTTAAAAAAAAAAGAATTATAATTCAACAGTTGTTATTGTTAGGTGTCATTGAATCTATTTCCACACCTAGTATCGACTGTAGAACAAAACACTACTAGGCTCTGTGCCACCCTCTCAATCATAGAATGGCTTGAAGCTATTGTTGGAGCCACAGTGTCAGTCTGTCACATTAAATGTCTTCCTCTTTTTCCCCTGACCAAGCATGATGTCCTTCTCCGGGGACTGATCCCTCCTGACAAAATGTCCAAAGTATGTGAGACATTGTCTTACCATCCTTGCTTCTAAGGAAGATTCTGGCTGTACTTCTTCCTAGATCAATTTGTTTCTTCATTTAACAGTCCACGGAAACCCTGGTGGTGTAGTGGTTTAGTGCTATGGCTGCTAACTGAATGGTCAGCGATTCATATTACCAGGTGCTCCTTGGAAATTCTATAGGGCAGTTCTACTTTGTCCTATAGGGTTGTTATGAGTTGAGATTGACTCAGCAGGGGGTTAGCACTCCATGGTGTAGTCAGCATTCTTTGTCAACCCCACAATTCAAAGGCTTCAGTTATTCCTTTGTCTTCCTTATTTATCATCCAACTTCTTCATGCCTATGAGGCTATTGAAAGCACCATGGTTTAGATCAGGTACACCTTAGTCTTCAAGGTGATGTTTTTGCTTTTCCACACTTTAAAGATGTCTTTTGCAGCAGATTTGTCCAGTGCAATACATCTTTTGATTTCTTGACTGTTGATTGTGTATCCAAGTAACATGAAATCCTTGACTACTTGAATCATTTCTCCATTTATCCTGATGTTGTTTACTGGTCCAGCTGTGCAGGTTTTTGTTTTCTCTCTTTTGAGGTACAATCCATACTGAAGGCTGTGGACTTTGATCTTCATCAGTAAGCGTTTGAAGGTCTCTTTGCTTTCAGCAAGCATAGTTATGTCACCTGCATAATGCAGGTTGTTAATGAATCTTCCTCCAGTCTTTACACCCTATTCTTCACAGAGACCATCTTTGTGGAGTATTTGCTTACACTGATTGAGTAAATATGATGAAACAACACAACCCTAACACACGTTTTTACTGATTTTAAACCATACAGTATCTCCTTGTTCTCTTCGAATGACTTTCTCTTGATCTGTGTACAAGTTCTTCAAGATCACATTGAAGTGTTCTGCAATTCCCGTTCTTCCCAATGTTATTGATAATTTATAATGACTCACGCAGTCCTATGCCTTTTCATAGGCAATATAACACAGGGAAACACCTTTCTGCTATTGTCTGCTTTCAGCAAGGATCCATCTGAAATTAGTAACGATATCCCTGGCTCCACATCCTCTTCTGAGTCTGACTTGAATTTCTGGCAGTTCTCTGTTGATATGCTGCTACAGCCTCTTTTGAATGATATTCTGCAAAATTTTACTTGCATGTGATGTTAATGCTATTGTTCAGACATTTCTGCATTGGATCATTTTTCCTGAGCATAGACTTAAACAGCTGGTTGGCCAAATTTCTTGGAATAGATGGGTGAGCACTTCCAGCACTGTATCCATTTGTTGAAACTTCTCAGTTGCTACTCCTTCAACTCCTGGAGCCCTATTTCTTGCCAATGCCTCCAGCATAGCCTGGACTTCTTCCTTCAGTACTACTGGTTCCTGATCGTATTCTACCTCCTGAAATAGTTGAGCGCTGACCAATTTTTTCGGTAAAGGGCTCTGTGTATTCCTTGCATCTTCTTTCGAGGCTTTCTGTGCCATTTAATACTGTCCTCATAGAATCCATCACCATTGCAACTTGGGCTTGAATTTGTCCTTCAGTTCTTTCCACTGGAGAAATGGTGAGCATGTTTACATCTTTATAATACTTTGTCTTCTGGAGCTGCCCTTTGAAGTCTTCTGTTCACCTCTTTCACTTCATGATTTTTCCTTTTTGTTTTAGTTACTCAATGTAGCAAGTATCAGAGTCTCTTCTGGCATTCATTTTGATCTTTTTTTTCCTTTTTTTTGTCCTTTTAATGAATGGTTTCTTTCTTCATGTATGATATCCTTGATGTAATTCCACAGTTTGTCTGGTATTTGGTCATTTGTGTTCAATATATCAAATCTGTTCTTGAGGTGGTCTTTAAATTCAGTTGAGATATACTCAAGGTTGTACTTTGGTTCTCGACTTGTTCTAATTTTCTTCAGTTTCAGTTTGAACTTACGTTTTAGTCAGCTAGGGCTGCTCTAACAGAAATACCACAGAGTGGATGACTTTAACAAAGAAAGGTTTATTCTTACACAGTTTGGTAGGCTGCAAGTCCATATTCAGGGTGTCCGCTCCAGGAGAAGGCTTTACCCTTGTGGGGTCTGGACAAAAGTCCAGTATTGCATCAGTCTTTGTCCAGGGAGCATCTTGGTGCAGGAACCTCAGGTCTGAAGGATGTGCTCTTCTCCCGGTGCTGCTTGCTTGATGGTACGAGGTTCCCAATTCTCTGCCTGCTTCTCTGTCCTTTTATCTCTTGCAAGATGAAAGGATTAAGGGTGGGGCATGCCATACTCCAAGGAAACTCCCTTTACAGTGGAGCAGGGAGGTGCTCCTATGAAGGGATTTACAGTCCCACCCTAATCCTTTAACATACAGCATAGGAAAACCACAAAATGGAGGACAGTCACAAGGTACTGGGAATCATGTCCCAGCCACATGGCTACACATTTTTTAGGGGGGACAAAATTCAATCCGTGAAAACTTGTATACGAGGAATTGATGGTGTAATCTGAAGCTGGCCTCTGGCTCTGTTCTGAATGATGATGTTGAGCTTTTCTATCATCTCTTTCCACAAATGTAGTTGATTTGATTCACATGATTCCATCTGGTAAGTTTCATGAGTACAGTCACTGTTTATGTTTGTCAAAAGTATTTGAAGTGAAGAAGTCATTAGTCTTGAAAAATTGTGTCATTCCATCTCTGGCATCATTTCTACAACCAAAGCCATATTTTCTAACTACCAAAACTTTTTTGTTTTAAACTTTCAAATTTCAATCACCAGCAATTATCAGTGAATCCTGGTTAAATGTCTGATTGATTTCAGATTATAGAAGCTGGTAAAAATCTTTAGTTTCTTCATCTTTGGTCTTAGTGGCTGGTGCATAAACTTTAACAGTCATATTTACTGGTCTTCCCTATAGGCATATGGATATATGCGAACAGTGCTGTATTTCAGGATAGATATTTAAATGTTCTTTTTGAAGACAAATGCAACATGTTCGTCTTCAAGTTTTTGTTCCCAGCCTGGGAAGCTGTATGATTGTCAGATTCAAAGTGGCTAATACTAGTTCCTTTCAGCTCACTAATACCTACAATATCAATGTGTATGTGTTCTGTTTCATTTCTGACAATTTCTAATTTTCCTAATTTCTTACTTTGTACATTCCAGATTCTGGCTATTAAATGATATTTGCAGCTATTTTTTTCTAATTTTCAGTTGTACCACATCAGCAAATGAAGATTGTGAAAACTTGACTCCACCCACATCACTGAGATCAACTCTACTTTGAAAAGGCGACTCCTCTCCAGTTACATCTTGATTCCCTTCAACCTGAAAGGCTCCTTTCCTGGCACTGTGTGAGACAATATTCTGCTGCTGTTCATAAGATTTTCACTGGCTAATTCTTTTGAAAATAGACCACTGACTCCTTTTCCCTCATCAGTCTTTGTTTGGAAATTCAGTTGAAACATGTCTGCCATGGATGACCCTGCTGGTATTTGAGTAACAGAGACATAGCTTCTAGTATCACAACAAAGTGAAAACCACAGCCAGTTCATTAAGACAGATGTCTCTGGTCATTCAAGCAGACAAAATGTGTGCACACTTACACATTACATATTGGGATATATTGCTTTGTCCAATGACTTCTGACCACTATCACCTCATTTATGGCAAAGGAAACTAGATTTTTAATCCTGGAACAACCCTAAGGCATATGTTGCTCTGAATTACTTTATCTCTTCAAACCTCATTCCAAAACTCTTATAACCTGCTGCCATTTTCTCCTATCCATCTGTCTGATAGTCCTTAAGTGTTGACCAAAATTCATTCTTTGAAAGGCACTTCATAGCAAGCATTTTTCTAGCCCAAGGATTTCCTCTACTTTATTTTTCAAATATGTTCCACAAAATTTAGTACTCTTCATTCTGAAGAATTTTTTTTAATTCATTTTACTTTAAATTTCTCTTAACTGCAGGGTATTGTGGTATTCTTTCGGATAAGTTTACTGTCTATATTTTGTGACTCTCAAGTTTCAAGAATCATCTCAGTGTCAGGAAGTCTTTTAAAAGTTGCAAAACATCAACCTAAATCTACTTTAATATTAACAGGAAGTATTTGTCATGATGCTTATTTTGGAAGGAAATATAAAACTGTATAAGTGATTCTCAAGAAGTCTTGTTTAACTCTCAGAAACTGGATTATACAAAGAAGAACCAGGCATCAGGATTGGAAGGCAACTTATTAACAACCTGCATTATGCAGATGACACCACCTTACTTGCTGGAAATGAAGAAGACTGGAGCATTTACTGACGAAGATTAAGGACCACAGCCTTCAGTATGGATTGTACCTCAACATCAGGAAAACAAAAATCCTCCCAACCAGTAAAGAACATTGTCATTAACGGAGAAAGGATTGAGGTTGTCAAAGATCTCATTTCACTTGGGTCCACAATCAACAGCATTAGAAGCAGCAGTCAAGAAATCAAACGACTCATTGCACTGGGAAAATTTGCTGCAAAGGACCTCTTCAAAGTATTCAAAAGTAAGGTTGTCACCTTGAGGACTAAAATATGCCTGACCCAAGCCATGGTATTTTCAGTTGCATGTTATGCATGCAAGAGTTGGACTATGAACAAAGAAGACAGAAGAATTGATGCCTCTGAATTGTGGTACTGGAGAAGAATGTTGAATGTACAATGGCCACCAAAAGAACAAACACATCTGGTCTGGAAGAAGTACAACAAGAGTGCTCCTTGGAAACTAAGATGGCAAGACTGCCTCTTAAGTACTTCTGACATGTCCAGAAAGGTCAGTCCCTGGACAAGGATATCATGCTTGGTAGAGTGGAGGGTGAGTGAAAAAGAGGAAGACCCTCAATGAGATGAATCGACACAGTGGCCGCAACAATGGGCTAAAGCATAAAAACAATTGTGGACATGGCACAAGATCCGACAGTGTCAGAACTGACTCTATGGCACCTAACAACAACAATGAAACACTTAAAAATAATTTTTGGTGTCCAGTATTAAAGTAGCTACTTTTGTAAATCTGCTGAAATGTTTTCAAAGAAAAAATCCATCAGATTGTGCTCATCAAAATCTTATATAGGTTGTACAATATTAATTTTATTACGTTCACTAGAATTATAAAGTTTTAATGGGGCTGCAACTAAATGAGGAGATTTAAATCTTGAATCTATTTCCCCAATTTTATTGCGTAGTAAAATTCTGACTACCACACATCCAGATGGGATTTGTTTTTCTATTTGTCTCTTAAGATTTGATTTTGTTCTGATTTCAATTCTACTTAACTAATTCCTTCCAAATCTGTCCACAATTTAAATACTCTTTCCTATGTGTAATTTACTTTTAACAAAATTGCAGTTCTCCGTCCTGGTAGAAGCACATTCTTGGAATAAATAGCTCTCATTTGGGAAAGCTAGGAGGAGGTAAAATGTTCTTCAAAGGTTTTCAGGGGACAGAAAACCTGAGACAGTAACTGTCTATTGAGCTTGTTTTTCTTTTTTAAGCCAGTTTTAATCAGTGCAGAACTTTACCTTTTATTCATAATGACTTCTTCAGTTTTACTTCTATTAACAGAGAATTTACTCTGAGGTTATGGATAAGTTTAATTATTTATACTGCCAATATACATAAAGTCAATTATATATACCACTGTATACATCTATTTTTTTTTTAACATAACTTCTTTTATAGCAGATGCTCTGAGGTGGTGACATAAGATACCCTTCAGAAAATCATTGTATTTTCATTCCTTAATTTCTGTGTAATGTTAAGTAGCTATTGATTTACTGTGCCTTTTTTCTTCAAGTTTCTCTGTTACCTCTGCTTTAACACTTGATTTCTGACTTTTCTTGACTATTGCTAATTGTAGACAGTAACCACTGGGAAGATAGCTGCATTTCTTACCAGACCAAAGCAAGTAAATCATCTGCCTTTGTGAAGAGGGGGAGAAAGCTAAGCAATTGCCCCATTTTTTTTTTATTCTCCTCCCTTTTGCTCTGCTGCCTTGATACATGTAACAAGTATTCCACAGACTGGCTTCTTCTGTAGTGCTAAAACAATGTCCCATTAGCTGGAGAGTCAACAAAAAGTAATGCCACTCTAGCGCTGACTAGGGTAGAGGTGAGGGTTTATGGGAGTGAAAGGGTCAGTTTTAAAGGACTAGAAAGCACGATCTTTACTTGCAAGAAGTAAAAATACTGGAACAACAAGGCACACAGAAAGCAATGAAACTGAACAAGGTATCACCAAGTGCAAATTGACACAGGACGATTAAGACAGCAAATCCTGTGAAAGGGTAATGGATGTAGGAGGAGATGGTTACCGCTCACGGTGACTTTGCTGATGTCCGTCGAGATGTCCCACAGATTATGGGAGAGGAAGGCTCTGCATATGCAAATGAGGGGCAAACATAATGGCTTCGTAAAATCACTTAATTTGTTAGAGATATAAGGGGTAGAGACATAAAAGTTGATTTTTTGTGGGGAGACAGATAATGAGGGGAAAGAGAACAAATGAGGAATGTGTCACAGCCTTTTAGAGCCTCTGGGGTCTTTACAGGTCCCTCACGTCTTTAGGACACAACAGGCGAGGAAATGCTATTCTCAGGCTATAGATGATGGCACTGAAATCTGAGAGAATAATTGAACTAATGCTCACATGAGTGGTGTGGGCTGGAATCAGGAGCTAGTGTTTCTCTGAGAGCTCTAGCTTCTACATACATCATTCTTGGCATGTTTATACAAAAGTACTCCTGGCTATAGTTCGTTATGTGAAAAATAAAACAAGATAAGTCACCATCCTATAGATTCCTACTTAGGGCAACCTCAAGCATGTTGCCTATAGGTATACATTTGATGTGTTTGATGTATTCATCTTCCAAACAGAATTCCTTTATTTTTTCCCTTACAGTAAAATGCTAATATCAACAAATTAGTCTTTTGAAACTCAAAACCAAACTTGTTGCTGCAGAATTCATTCCTATACGTAGTGGTCCTATAGGACAGAATAGAAATGCCACCTTGTGTTTCAATGGCTGTCACCTTACAGAACCAGACAGTCATGTCTTTCTGCTGTGGAGCAGTTGCTGGGTTAGAATCCCTTACTTTTCGGTTAGCACCTGAATTACTAACCACTATACCTCCAGGATTCATTCATTTGTCCGTTAAAGCCAAGAAATGCAAATTCACCTTCATTGTGTAAAATTGTATGGAGACTATTAATGTTTGACTATATCATCCGAAAGTAGTTATATATGTAAAGTAGTTACATATGTAAAGAAAATATAGAATGTTGATCAGTTATGGGAAAATAGAAAAGGACAGTCACTGGCAATATCTCTTCTAAGCACTTTGTAGAGGAAAGGGTATAAGATCTGAGAAAGTGGTCTCTCCAGACTCAGTGATAGACCCAACCTTGATACAGACACGTCAGAATAGCTCATGAGGCATTCTTCAATCCCTGTCATTATGATTTGATGTTCATCAGGTAACCCTAGGCTGAGTCCCCATAAAACTTCTAGAGAGACAGACTGAGTATTCCCTTTGGCAGTTGTATTTCTCACTGTATGTTAGTAAAAATAGAATCCAGTTCATACATTATTGTCTGAGAACTTGGCTGCTGTGAGCTTATTCTTTTGAAAATGCTTCACTATATGGGTGCAGAGAACTCAGGTGTGCTGAACTAGGAGGCCTTGGGTGGTATGAACAGATAACTGCTAACTGAAATGTTAGCAGTTAGGTACCTAGGAAGAAAAACCTGGTGATCTATTTCTGGAACATTAGCTATGAGAATCCTATGGAGCACAGTTAGTTATACTGTGACGTATACCGGGGTCACTACGAGTCAGAACTGACTCCGTGGCTACTGCTGAAAGCTGAATTCAGAACCCCAGCTACAGGTAATTCAGCTTCTAGGGTCCTACAAATCAGCTCGTTGGGTGTTGTCAAGGGATTGCGTTGAGAGTGCCTTTTCCATTTGGGACTTTTGCAGTCATCTCAAAATATTTAGTCATGTACAGTATTCAGATTTTTAAATTATAATATTGTACATCGTAATCTCTGCAGGAAAGCTTTAAATATTGTCTGTGAGAAGACACAAGTAGTGGATAATTTGAACCTGTATTAGCACAGAATTTGATGTAAACACTTTATGTGGAAAATCTTTATATATTAATATATTAAGTGAAATCTCTTTCCTACAGATTTTTTTCCTAATCTATATAATTACTAAGTAACAGGAATAATTTATGTGTATGTATAGTTCTAAATAGCTTAAAATTTTACTCCTGCTTCCTTTTGGCAAGTGTGATATGTTTCATTTACTTGGAAATGCAAATAACTTGACCAACTGTACTACTTCCAGAACTCGCTTTTCTTTGGAAAAGGTCATTTCTGCTTTTTGAAAAACAGATTTTTTCTGAATGGGGATGGAATGGGGGAGGAGAGGGCATGTTCAAGTGTGAAAACACATGGGAATCTCAGATTTGTAAGTAATTCAAGGGGCCCCTTAGTAAAGAGGAAATGATAAGTGGGCGGGGGAAGGGAGAATAAGAAAGAGATAAAAAATTCTAAGGAAACGAGAAAGAGAAGGAAAAAGAAAAAAAAGTTCTTTCTGGTAACAATATACAATCTATATCTTGGGTGTCTGCGTATTTGTTAAAGAAGTGACTTACCTCATTCATTGCTTTTCATCTTTCTGCTTTTCTCTGACTTCACTCACTTGCTAGCTAACACAGAGTGTCTTTACATCTGGGAAGTACATCTGGCAAAAAACTGCTGCTGATTAGATGGCCAGTAGTCAAAAGAGAAATTCTCATCCTGCTACTCAGCTGTTTTCGGAGACAGACCTTTTCATGAGAGGCCTTACTGGAATTGTTTGGCACTAACTTTAAAACCATAGTTCTCCAGAAAATTCTGTTTCGACATTCCCTTGGTTATAACATGCTCATCTTATTATTTCAGTCATTTATGTGGCATTACTTATTATAAAATTAGGCTTCATTATTTAATCTTATAGTATGACTATCATTGCATTTGTTAGAAATATAGATACTCACTATCCACCAGTTTACCAGAGTCTGTGAATTCTATTCTCAAATTAATGATCTGTTTGTTTAAGTAAAAACTATGGTCTTCAGTAGCAGAGGAAAAACAAAGTCTATTGAGTCTGAGAGACTGATGCATTATTTATCTGTAGTCCATGTTCACCAGGCTACAGAGAATCTCTGAGCCTGGTGGTTGCAGGTGGCTTGTGTGAGCACTGTGGGCAACTTCTCCAACACGTCAGGTTCTCCTCTATCACATCTACGCTGTATGGTCATCCGGCCTCTCTTTGAGCACATGCAGAGTCAAGAGTCTCAGTATTTTATGAGTCAGCAAGCGCCACCAATGGACTGGTTGGATTGCTAGGCCATTCTCCCTCACAGTGAGTTAAAATTTGTCTTGAATAATTCGTTTTGTCCCTGTTCCCTGTTGTAATTGTTAAAGTTGTGTGTCGACTTGGCTGCGCTATGATTCTCAGTGGTTTGGCAATTATGATGTAGCTTTGCATTTTTATGATGTTGGGATGACACTTCCATCACAAGATGTGATATAATGTGATGACCTCCGTGATAGAATCTTCTATGAATAGCCAAAAAGGTTGAAAGGGAGTTTCCTTGGGTATGTGGCTTGTATGGAATATAAGTGGACATTTTAGCAAGGCTTGTAGGTTTTTGTAGATTCCGGATCCCAAAGCTGGTGCTTGTTTGTCTGACCTCCAGTTCCTGGCACTTGAGCTAACAGCTTACCTGAAGTCTGCCCTGCCTATCTTGGGATGCCTCAGTCTTTCTAGCCTATATAGAAGAGCCCTGCTCTTTGACCTCCGATCTTGGATTCACCAGCCCTGTGACTGTGTGAGTTAGGAGAAACCTCCATCCTGCTCCATGCATTTGGACCAGTCCAGGCTCCATGACCACATGAGCCATTTCTTTGATGTAAATCTCTCTCTATGCCCTGGGAGCTCCGTGGTTAGGAGCTACAGCTGCTAGTCAAAAGGTTGGCAGTTCAAATCCACTGACTGCTTCTTGGAAACCCTATGGGACAGTTCTGCTCTGTCCTATAGGGTTGCTATGAGTGAGAATTGACTCAAAAACAGCTGTTTTGTATATTTATTTGTAGGCTTTACTGGTTTTGCTTCTCTAGAAAACTCTGCTGAACACACCTGACAGAATAAAACAAAACTGTTCAGCTTGTACATGATAATTATTATGGTAGGAAGACCCATCCAAAATCCCCTCAAGGGAGAGAGCTCCTAGGTAAATATGAATTTAAGCACTTTGGTTCACTTGACAAGACTATGCCAGCCATGAGGGAATTCTGAGAGTGTCAGTTATGTGCTAGGCACTGTTGAAGTCTTTAACATATATTGTCTATTGGTTATGATAGCTCTGCACAGTATGCATTATCTTCAAAATACGGATGCTGAAGCTGGGCATCAGAAGGTAAGTGATCACTCAAGTTAACAGAAATGTCTGTGGTTAAGGTGAGAGATACATGTGATTCTGTCTAAATTGAAGCATATCTTCATTTTCATAATCTCGTGGCTCCACTCTAGTGTCTTGCATTAATATTTGTTTCCAGAGGAATTATTTACCTCATGAAGTAATTGCTTGACTTTCATCCTTCTAATCATTGTGTCTTTCTTTCTTGAACTTATTCCAAGTCAGTATCTCAAATAAAATGTGAAATACGGGTTCAAGAATGATCTTTGCATTTTCCTCGGAATCACTATTGGACTATGTACTTCTATAAATAAAACCTACTATTTACAGCAGTATGTTCAAATTTTAGATGAAAATTTCTTAATAATTTTTATACCACAGACTCCTTTGTCAATGGTTAAAAACTCTCTAATTTTCTCAATAATATTTTTAAGTACATAAAATAAAACTCACAGGATTACTAACCAAGAAGTATATTAAAATATAATTATCGAAATATTGAAAGGCATCATATATCTATACATATACAAGCACATACATGTATATTCATATAGGTATATATACTTCTTTATTAATCTATTATTAATGTGGTGGTTACAGTTGAGTGTCAACTTCAGTGGACAATGATTCTCAGTGGTTTCACATCTATGGCATAATTCGACAGTTATGTAATGATGCAGTCACATGATGAGGTCTGCTATGAGTAGACAGTCAGTTGAAGGGGAGTTTCTTTGGGGGTGTGGCCTGCAGCAAGATATATGGACTTTGTGCAAAACTCACTGAGTTCTGCTCACTTCAGATCGTGCATCTGGCTCTTCATCATCTGACCTGCAGTTCTTAGAATCTGAGCCAGCAACTTGCTATAATGCCTGCTAATGCTGGATTGGTCAGTGTCTGAGCCTGTGAGCTTGTCAAAAGAACAAGCAGATCTGTTTGCAGGAAGTACAACCAGGGCACTCCTTGGAAGCAAAGATGGTGAGACGCATCTTACATACTTCAGACATGTTGTCAGGAGGGATCAGTTCCTGGAGAAGGACATCATGCTTGGTAGAGCGGAGAGTCAGTGAGAAAGAGAGAGACCCTCAAGGAGATGGACGGACACAGTGACTGCAATGACGGGCTGAAGCATAAAAACAGTTGAGGGCATGGCACAAGACCAGGAGGTGTTTCAGCGTGTTGTGCGTTAGATTGCTATGAGTCAGAACCAACTCCACAGCACCTAACAGCGGCAACAATGATGAGCCTGTGGGCCAGCAGCTTGCCATCTGACCTGTTAATCTAGGGCTTGTCATTTATATAGCTACAGGAGAGAGAGAGAGAGATTTGTACCAAGGAAGTGACTTAGGCAGTTGTGGAGGATGGAAAGTTCCAACTGAGGAAGGTGAATTGGCATAGCCGCAGCAACAGTGGACTCATGCGTAGCAACAACTGTGAGCATGACGCAGGCCTGGGTGATGCTCCTTTTTATACACAGTGTAGCCATGAGCCCCAGCCTACTCTGTTGCGTGTAGAGTCACTATGAGTCAGAACCGACTAGAAGGCCCTCAATAACAACATAGTTACGTGAGTCCATCCAAATGTCTTCCTTTCAATATTTCCTTTATCTTCAGTTAAAGAAAAGTCACTGAGGGCCAGATCAGGTGAGTAGGAAGGTTGTTTCAAAATAGTTATTTGTTTACTGGCTGAAAACTTCCTCACAGACAACTATACAATTAAGTTTCCAAACTTGTCACAGTGCTACTGTGTGCAACAGCCATTGCAGAAAGAGCTCCAAAATTTCTTTGAAGGATGCACTAGATGCTGGCTTTGGTGCATAGCTTCCCAAGGGGAGTACTTTGAAGTTGACCACAGTGATATTCAGCAGTGCGGTAGTAGCACTTAGAGTAATAAACTTTGAGGACTTAATTGTCAGACTTAATATGTGTGTACATAAACACATATATACCAAAAGATTGGCAGTTCAAGTCCACTAGCCCATACTTAAAAACGAGCTTAATTTACACACACACACGCACACAGATACATACTCTTCACTGGTTTTACTTCTACAGAGAACCCAGCCTAAGACAATTAACAACATCTAGTGTGTATTCAATAACAGTGCTAATTTTAAGGTAGTGAAGAGCATAAATACTATTCTGAAATATATACATAAACTGTAATGCGATGTCTGTAATTATGATTATTGACAAAGTCATAGTTACTGCTAATACCAATATAGTATTTCACCTGCTTTCATAGTGGAAGTAAATATTCTGAGTTTCTGTCTAAAATTAGTGACTGTAACTATGTACACGTGTTTACTTTTCTTCTTAAATTTTATGGACCCCCTAAATTCTATCCGGAGATCACTTGGACCATTGTAAAATGTTTAACTCACCTTTAGACTCCACTCAACTAAAATTATCAGGACTTTTTGCCTGTTAAAAATATCTGTTAAATAACTTGCAATCCATACCTGTGTAATTAATTTCTTAACCTACAAGCAGATTTTACTATACACCCTTTTGAACTTTGATCTTTTTACTAAGATTAGCATTTAATCTGTTAAGATAACATCAAATACTTATTCATTGCTCTTCATTTTGGCTTTGAGACATTACTGCTAGATTTCTCTGACTTACCCAGTTGAAACCTATCCAGGATGACCTGTGAATTAAGTCTTAGAAACAATCTCTGTAGTTGAAAAAAACCATATAAATAAACACTCTTCTGGTTTATGTGCCCAAGCAACTATGAGTTCGTATAACTCAACAAGCAATCAAGAATGTCATGAGACCACATCAAATGTATTTCTCAAGTTAAGATGCGCCTTATTGGAAGCTTTCCTGTGAGCTGACAATCTAGCAATCCAATTAAAAAATTAAACACAAGGCTAATTTATTATACTTATTTAGTGAATCATACAGTCTCCTAGCTTTTCACTGTGCTATTCTACAAGTCTATATTAGTGTCTGCTTTAGAAATCATTCTATAAAGTCACCAGAGATGAACTCTAAGCTCACTAGCTTATAAATGCTGGAATCCACATCATTCCCTCTCCTGAGAAATTAGTACAATTTTTTTAAGCTTATCAGTACTCATAATTTTAAATCCTCATATACGAAGTCTTTAAGAGTCTTGAATTTGATTGAATCTAAGCGTTTTAACTTGTTCATACTAATAAACTGTGTTTTTCATCTCATAACCAAGTTTCCCTCCTCCCTCCCTCCTTTCCTCTCTCCTGCCTCCACTCCTCCCTTTCATTTATTTAACTGCCAGGCATCATGTCAACTACTCAGATAATAAAGATAATTAAGCCATGTTGCTTGATGTCAAAGGGCTCACATCTTGCTTTTCATAATAGTGCTGGCTCCCTGTTGTTGTTAGGCGTCTGTTGAGTCAGTTCTGACTCGTAGTGACCTATGCACAACAGAATGAAACAGTGCCCTGTCTTACGCCTCATCCACAATCTTATTTATGCTTATGCCCATCATGGTAGCCGCTGTGCCAGTCCATCTCACCCAGGGTCTTCCTTTTTAACTGACTCGCCACTCTGCCAAACACTGTGTCCTTCTCCATCGACTGATCCTTCCTCACAGCACATCCAAGGAATGTAAGATGCAGTCTTGCTATCTTTGCTTTCAAGGAGCACTCTGGTTGCACTTTTCACAGCACGGATCTATTTCTTGTTTTGGCAGTCCAAGGTACATTCAATATACTGGCCCCCTAGATTTTTATGTTTCCATGATTGATTCACTATAGAAAGATGAATTATATAGTTGCATGCTTTTCTTTCTTTTCTTTGTTGTATTTTAACCAACTCTCTGAGATCCGACTCGACGGCACTTGGCTTTGGCTTGGCTGCTTTTGGATTGAATTCTTTCATCTATTTAGATTTACAGTAACCACTGATAAGGACAGACGTATTTTGGCCTTTTGGTTTTTTGTGTGTGTCTTACGTCGTCTTTGTTCCTCATCTCCTACAGTACTGTGAAATTTTGTGTCACGTAGTGAACCATTTTGATTCTCTTCTCAGTCTATATGTATGATTTTAGATATTTTTTTCTTGTTTACTATGAGGGCAACATTTAACATTATGCAACTAACAACATGTTTTAAATTGTAGTCAAATTTACTCCAATAACACAAAAAACTCTATTATTCCTTCCATCCACCTGCATTTATATTGTTGCTATCACCTATTACCTCCCTATGAATCATGTGTTCTGTAACATAAATTCATACAGGTGGTCTCTGACTTACAGTGGGGTTCTTTTCCTATGACACCCTGGTTCTGACATAAATCAAATACCCCTTTTTCTCTTTTTTTTAGTTTTCGTTATTGCCTGCTATATGGCAGTGGTTTGAACAGTAAATCATAACAATGAACATCTGCAAGTGAACATCTGAGAATGATAACATCAGCAAATTACAAGTTGCAACTGTGTATGTAATACATATTACTAACAGTAAAATGTACAACAACATCAAAAAAGATCATAACTGCAGTTCTCCATGACTTGAATACACCATTAAGCATGGAGTAACTGTCCTTATTTTTATACATTTGTCTTTGTCAAAGCATGAAAGATACAGTAACTAAAAATGTCAAGTAAAATACCTCTAATAGAGTTTGTTTGTTTTTTTGTTTTTAGTGAATGACTTTCTGTTACAGTCTGTTGTTCTTTGTTTCCCTTCTAACGGACTGCCCCTTTGGCATTTCTTGTAGGACAGTCTGGTGGGTATGAACTGTCTCAGCTTTTGCTTGTCTGAAAATGTCTTCATTTCACCCTCATTCTTGAAGGACACTTCTTAGTGGACATAGAATTCTTCTTTGATAGTTCTCTCAGCACTTTAAGTATGCCGTTCCATTGCCTCTGGCCTCCAAGGTTTCTAAGGAGAAACTGATGTTTAATGTTACCGGGGATAGATTGTATGTGGCTGTTTTCTTCTCTTTTGTTGCTTCCAGGATTCTTTTTTTCTTAATTAGGTTTTGAGTGCTTGATTATAACATATTTTGTTGTGGATCTCCTTGAGTTTATCTTACTTGGGGTTGTGAGTCTTAGATTTGTACTTTATCATGTCCTTCAGATTTGGAAAGTTTTCCATCATTATTTTTTGACACATTCTTCCCAACACTTTCTCTCTCTCATCTCCTTTTTGCATTCCCATGAAAGCATATGTTAGTTCACTTGACAGAGTCCCAGATTTCCACTGGAATACGCTAACAAGTCTTGAGCCTTCTCTCCTGTTGCTCCTCACACTCCCTAGTTCGGATTACCTTGTCCTGCAGATAGTGGCTTCTTTTTTCTGCCAGCTAAAATCTGTTGTTGAAGCCTTCCAACGGGTTTTTAATTTTATTTATGTTTCAGTACCAGTATTCCCTTTTGGTTTCTTTTTAAGTGTGTCTGTCTCTCTGTATCTCTTTTATATTCTTATTTTGTTCATGCATTGCTTTCCTGATTTCCTTTAGTTCCTTGTATTTTTCTCAGTTTTTTGAGCTTGTTTTATATTGTTGTACTAATTCTTCCAACCTGTTTACTGTCTGCTTCCATTAACGTGATTTCTCTCACTTTGTCTTGTTAACTAGAGTGAGCCACTTTTTCCATGTTTTGTGTACCTTGTGGTTTTTTTGTTGTTGTTGCTCAGTTAAAGACATTAGAATTTTACAAGGTGTTAACTTTCTGACTTCTAAATATGTGTGGCTTTCAACCATGCTCATTTCTCAGAGAAACCATTAGGCAAGCACCACTTTGAAACCCACTTACCATTCCGTCTCCCTCCCTGTGGTATCTCTGCTTCAGGCCAGACCTAGCTTACAATTTTTCATAGGCTCCCAGATAGATCATGAAACACACTTAGCCAGCCCTCGGGAGGTACAGTCCTATGGCTCTGTTTATCTTTTTCTATATCACTCTGTGAGGACTCCAATTCCTGTCAGACCAAGGTTTTAGCTCTTGAAATACTAGAACAAAGCAATTACCATCAAGTCAATTTCAACTCATGGCAATACCATGTGTTTCCACGCAGAACTGAACTCCGTATGCTCTCAAGGCTGTAGCCTCTTGGAAGCAGATCTTAAAGCATTTCTTCCAAGATGTCTCTGAGTGTGTTTGAACCACCAACTTTTCTGTTAGTAGTACAACACTTAGTTCTAGGTCCTCTTTCAGCTCCAGAACTGACTGGAAAACACACACTGATTAGACTACACTTAAGTAGATACAACCCACAGGCCTTGATCTTTGCTTCCCTCTTCATTCTGCCAAGGCTACATTTACAAGCAGACCACAACTTCAGTTTTACAACCTACTTGCACACATGTCAGATTATACACCCTGAAAACTCAGCTAGGAAGATCCACCCGCCCACCACCCCAGAGCTAGTAATCAGGTTCTTCTTAGTGCAGAAGGGAGGCATGCATTGACTACAATTATGACTGTGACTGTGGCTTTGCTCTAGTTTCAGACTGCCACATTTGGCAGAGTAGAGACAGGTTACCCTGAACAATTCATCCAGGAGATCTGTCCTATTTAATTCAGAGTCAGAGACTGGGACCCTTGCTCGTAGTGTACAGCAGAGCTGTGTATTGGCTGTGGGGGCCATGAGGCTGCATCTCTGTTATAGTCTTCCCTCCTCTGCACCAGGAGGGACAGGGATAGGAACAGTGAAATGAGAAGATTTCTGACTGTATGAGCTTTATCCTCTTGGTTTGGATTCAGTTTCCAGCTCCTTGGTGGGGTCCTTTGCTCACTACTTGAGAGTTCTCACAGGGCTGAACACAGACTTCTGGTTCTTTATCTTGGTGTGGTATGAAAAGAGTAATGATCTTAATTCTTTCATGCCACTGTCCTTCTTGAAATTTCTCCTTGAATTGCTTTTTATAGTCACCTATTATCATCGAAACACTCTTTTTCATGCATTCTATTCTTCTTCTTTATGTCTGAGCATTTTTTAGGATGCTTCAAATTAAATCTGTCATTTACAGCATCAAATTAAATTTAGCTGATCATATATCTTACCTCTTCAATCTTTGGTATACATTTGTTTTACACATGAGATAATTTTAGAGCTTTCGGAAGAGTCATTTTTTTTGTCATTAGCTTTCTATTTATTTTATTATAGAACATTTGTTTAATAATGTGCTTAGTGTGCTAAGATTTCCCTCATAAAGGCAGAATATATCAATTAAATGATCAAATCATGAAACAAAACTATCAAATTAGCATTATATACAAAATTTTGGTTATAATTAAAAATATTTATATTATGCACAGTTAATACAAGCATAATTTAGGATAAATAGTAAATGAGCAAAAATATTAATTTTAGCTTTGTTTTTATTTCTCTTTCTATATTTTATAAGAATTTTAGTATTGCAATGTGCTTCTTAGTCTTATCCTTAGTATTCTTTACTCTTCTCATTCATTATTTTGAAATTATACAAGCTGTTAGTTGGATAAAGTAATGTCCTCATGAGATCCATCAAAAATATAGTGTAAAAATATTTGCAATTTTTGTCATTTAACGGTAAATTCATTACTCTCTCCCTTTTATAATAGGGTTATTGTAAGTCAAAATCAACTTGACAGAAACAGGTTTGGGTTTTGTTTTATAAGCAAAAAATAAAACATAGTGCCATACTACTTTTTTTTTTTAAATTTTTTATTTAACATGACTGAGTGAAAATGTACATTCCCATATAAATTTACATACCCACCTATATGCAGCTTCCAATGCTCTCCCTGTCCGGTGACTGCACACTATTCCTCTCTGCTCCATACATGTCTCATCCTCCCAACAGTCTCCTTTCCCCTCCTCTCCACCCATTCTCCTTCCTCCAGCCAG
The DNA here is from genome assembly GCA_028571685.1 of Heterohyrax brucei. Lineage (NCBI taxonomy): Eukaryota > Metazoa > Chordata > Mammalia > Hyracoidea > Procaviidae > Heterohyrax > Heterohyrax brucei. The sequence continues at coordinate 164,410,931 of CM053144.1, forward strand.
AGGTCAGCAGGATGATATCCTATAGATGTATAGAAACACAAAGTGCAACCAATATATGGTCACGCTGCATTGCCAAGTCCAATCCATTCCTGTCCAAAGAGTGGACCTTTATTATGATTTATGGGTAAGGGCAGCATCAGGGCCAGGGGCCATGCTGGACCATCAATTGAGGTCTTTTAGTGGAGATCTCTTTTATTCTTGTGTTGCCAGTGAGACTCAACCTAGTGAGCTCCATCGTGGCTATCACTGGTGGTGGCCAGGCACCATCCGGTTCTTTCGGTCCCAAGTCGATGAAGGCACCCACTCTTGTGGGTCTCTCTGTCTTCTAGGTTGTCTCTACTGCATGTCATTTTGGTCCTCGGTGAGCATCCATTCCTGCTGAGTTGGGACCATTTGCTGTGCCCTTGGATGGCAGCTTGGCAGCTTTTAAGACCCCAGATGCCACTCACCAATGTGGGGTGCAGAGAGCTCTCATAACAAAACATTAGTTGGGCCAATTGGCCTCGATTTCGCCTAAGAGCATAGTCCCCTTCCCCCTGCCCGAGCTACTCTATCCTTGCAATATTGGGTTAAGATGAAAGGAGTACTCAAGTTATGGTGAAGTCCACTTAATGTTGTTCTTGTTTCTAATGTGTGCTATCACCGCTTTCTCCCAATCAGATTTTTGCAACTATCTAAACTAAACTCTCCCCTCCTCACCCTCCCTCTCTCGCCTCCCTTGCAGCTGTCAAAGAGTCTTTTCTTCCATACACAAGTCTGTTTTTGAGATCTTATCATAGAGGTCTCATACAGCATTTGTCCTTTTGTCACTGACTACTTTCATTCAACATAATGTCTTCCAGTTGAAACCAGGTTAGGAGATGTTTCCTGGAATCATCATTATTCTTTATCATTGCGTAGTGCTCCATTGAGTATATGTACCATAGTTTCCCCATCCATTCTTCTGTTGTTGGGCATCTGGGTTGATTCCATCTTTTTGCTGTCATGGACTGTGCTGCGATAAACATTCTCGTGCATGTGTCCGTTGGTGTGAAAGGCCTTGATTCTGTTGGATATATTCCAAGTAGTGGAATTACTGGGTCAAATGGTATATTGATATCCATTTTTTTAAGGAAGTGCCAGATTGCTTTCCGAAGAGGCTGGACCATTTTGCTACCCCACCAACAGTGTAGGAGGGTTCCATGTTCTCCATAGCCTCTCCAGCATTTGTTGTCTTGTGTTTTCTGGATCATGGCCAATCTTGTTGGGGTGAGATGGTATCTCATTGTCATCTTGATTTGAATTTCTTTAATAACTAAAGATCGTGAACATGTCCACATGTGTTTTTTGGCTGCCTGGATCTCCTCTTTAGTGAAATGTCTGTCCATCTCCTTTGCCCATTGCTTAATTGGATGGTTTATCTTCTACTTATTGATATTTTGTAGTATCTTATAGATTATGGAGATCAGGCGTCGGTCTGACATAGAGTTGCCAAATATTTTTTCCCATTCTCTGGGTGTTCTTTTGATTCTATTAATAAAGTCTTTGGATGAGCAAAAGTGTTTTATTCTTAATAGTTCCCATTTATCTATTTTCTCTTCTGTTGATTGTGGTTTCTTTGGCAGATTTTGGAGTCTGTCCTCATTGTGTGTTGAAACTTCCATTGTTGTTCCTACCTTTTCTTGGATGAGCTTTATCGTTTTAGGTTTGATATTTAGGTCTTTTATCCAGTTGGAGTTGGTTTTTGTGTAAGGTGTAAGATATGGATCTTGATTCAGTTTATTGCAGATGGATAACCAATTTTGCCAGCACCATTTATTGAAGAGACTGTTTTTACCCCAGTTTAATGTCATAGGGCTTTTGTTGAATATCAACTGTTCATAGGCAGATGGTGTCATCTCTGGGGTCTCAATTCTGTTCCATTGGTCGATCGGTCTGTTCTTGTACCAGTACCAGGCTGTTTTGACCACTGTGGCTGTGTAGTATGTTCCAAGGTCGGGTAATGAGAGGCCTCCCAGTGTGTTCTTCTTCTTTAGTATTACCTTACTTATCTGGAGCTTCTTCCCTTTCCAAACAAAATTGGCGGTTTGTTTCTCCATCTCATTAAAAAATGACATTGGAACTTGTATTGGGATTGCATTATATAAATAAATTGCTTTGGGTAAAATAGACATTTTCAGAGTGTCAAGTCTTCCTATCTACGAGCAGGGTAGGTTTTTCCATTTATCTAAGTCTCACTTTCTTGTAGTAAGGGCTTATAGTTCTCTTTGTAAAAGTCTGTTGTTTCTCTGGTTAGATTAATTCCTAGGTATCTTATCTTCTTAGTGGCTATCGTAAATGGTATTGACTTGATAATTTCTTCCTTAACAGTCTCATTGTTGATATAAAGGAATCCTACTGATTTACTTATGTTTATCGGATCCAACTGAACGGCACGTGGCTGGCTTACCTTGTATCCTGAGACTTTGCTGAACTCTTCTATCAGTGTGAGTAGCTTACTTATAGATTCCTTGGGGTTCTCTGCATATACAATCATATCATCTGCAAACAGGGAGATTTTAACTTCCTCTTTGCCGATGTAGACACCCTTTATTTCTTGGTCTTGTCTAATTGCTCTGGCTAGAATTTCTAGCACAATGTTGAATAGGAGAGGTGAGAGTGGGCATCCTTTTCTAGTTCCTGATCTCAAGGGAAAGTCTTTCAGTCTCTCTCCATGCAGGATGATGTGTGCAATTGGCTTTGTATAAATGGCCCTTATTGTGTTGAGGAATTTGCCATCTATGCCCATTTTGCTAAGAGTTTTCAGCAGGAATGGGTGTTGGACTTTATCAAATGCCTTTTCTGCATCAGTGGACAAAATCAGGTGATCCTTGTCTTTTGTGTGATTTATGTGGTTAATCACATTGATAGTTTTTCTGATGTTAAACCAGCCTTGCATCCCTGGTATGAATCCCACTTGTTCATGATGGATTATTTTCTTGATATGTTGTTGTATTCTATTGGCAAGAATTTTGTTGAAGATTTTTGCATCTAGATTCATGAGTGATATCGGTCTGTAGTTCTCTTTCTTTGTTGGGTCTATCCCTGGCTTAGGTATCAGGGTTATGCTGGCTTCATAGAATGAGTTTGGGAGTACTCCATCCCTTTCTATACTGTGAAATAGTCTCAGTAGTATTGCAGCTAACTCTTCTCTAAATGCTTAGCAGAATTCTGCAGTGAAACCATCTTGGCCCAGACTTTTTTTTGGTTGGCAGTGTTTTGATGACCTTTTCAATCTCTGCCTTTGTGATGGGTTTATTAAGTTGTTCTGCTTCACGTTGTGATAATTTGAGTGGGTGGTATGAGTCAAGGAATTGGTCCATTTCCCCTAGGTTTTCAAATTTGTTACAGCACAGTCTTTCATAGTATTCTGTTATGATATTTTTGATTTCTGTTGCATCTGTGGTGACGACTCCCCTCTCATTTCTAATTTGGGTTATTTGTTTCCTTTTCTGCTTTTCTTTAGTAAGTTTAGCCAGTGATTTGTCAATTTTGTTGATCTTCTCAAAAAACCAGCTTTTGGTCTTTTCAATTGTTTTTCTATTCTCTAATTCATTTAGCTCTGCTCTAATCTTTATGATCTCATTTCTTCTGGTGCCTGAGGGGTTCCTCTGTTGTTCTCTTTCTACTTGTTCAAGCTGTAGAGTTAGTTCCTTGATTGGGTTTCTTCCTTCTTTCCAGATGTGTGCATTTATGGAGAGAAACAGACCTCTGAGCACTGCTTTGGCTGTATCCCATAGGTTCTGGTAGGAAGTGTTTCATTCTCATTGGAAGCAATAAATTTCTTTATTTCATCCTTGATTTCCTCTATAACGCATGTTTTTTTGAGAAATATGTTGTTCAGTTTCCAAGAGTTCCAGTTTCTATCTATGCTTTTTCAACTATTGATTTCAACTTTGATGGTTTTATGATCTCAGAAGATGCTTTGCAGTAATTCAATGGTATGGATTTTGTTGAGCGTTGCATTACGGCCTATGACATAGTCAATTCTGGAGAATGTTCCATGTGCACTGGAGAAGAAGGTGTAGTTGTCTGCTGATGAGTGGAAAGTTCTGTATGTAATCAATGAGGTCTTCTGTATCTTTACTGAGCTTTTTTCTAGATGATCTGTCTAGTAATGAGAGTGGAATGTTAAAGTCCCCCAGTATTACTGTGGAGTCATCTAACTCTCTTTTGAGCATATTCAGTGTTTCTTCAACGTATTTAGGTGCTCTGATATTAGGTGCATAAATATTTAATATAGTTAAGTCTTGCTTGTGTACTGAACCTTTCAGCAATAAATAGTGTCCATCTTTGTCCACGATGGTGGATTTGACATTAAAATTGATTTTGTCTGAGATTAGGATTGCTCTTCTTTGTTCCTTGTTAGCTTGATATATATTCTTCCATCCCTTAATTTTCAGTTTGTTCCTATCTTTAGGTCACAAGTAAGTTTCTTGTAGACAACATATGGATGGGTCATGTCTTTTGATCCAAGATGACACTTCGTGTCTCTTTATTGGAGCGTTCAGTCCATTCACATTGGATGTAATTATTGACAGGTATGTATTCACTGCTGCCGGTGTGATATGTTTATTTTTATGTTGATGTTTTCTCTGTTGTTCTTATTAGTCTGTTCTGGGGCATTCTTTTTTGTGAGTTGATTTTTCCCTATTTGAGAGCTGGTTTTGTAGTTGTGGAGACTCGTGTGTTACATTTCTTGAAATGATGTGATACATCTTTGTTGTGCTTTACAGCTCCCGCTATGATCCCCCTTAGAAACTATACATAAACTCAATTTTAATTACTACCAGTCTTGTCATCTTCCTCTCCATCTGGAAGGACTGTAACAACTGTAGTACATCCCCTTTTTATTATGATGACACCATAGTTTTCATGATGATCACTGGATTGTTTCTTTCCGTATCAAAGCTGTGATTGGCTTTGGAGACTTCCCTAAAAGAGTAGAGTATTGAGTAGTGTGTCGTTCTAAAATATAAAGTTAGTGGTTTCGTTCTTCTAAGCCAAAGCCAAGAACTTCTTTCAATATTTCTTGTAGTTTGGGTTTGGTTTTTACAAAGTCTCTGAGTTTCTGTTTATCTGGGAATGTCTTAATTTCATTTTCATATTTGAAAGATAGTTTTGCAGGATATATAATTCTTGGTTGGAAGTTCTTCTCCTTCAAGGCTTTCAGTGTGTCATGCCACTGTCTCCGTGCCAGCACGGTTTCTGTTGAGAAATCTAACGAGAGCCTACAGGGTTTCCCTCTGAATGTTAGCTTTGCTTTGAGTCTTGCTGCCTTTAAGAGTTGCTGCTTATGTTTCATTTTGTTGAGCTTGATTATAATATGTCTTGGAGTCTTTCTTTTGAGATCTATATTCGCTGGCATATCATATGCATCTGAGATGTCTATACTCTTTTCCTTCATGATTTCTGGGAAGTTTTCTTTCAGCAGCTCAGCAACAATACTCTCTGTGTTCTCAGATGTCTCACCCTGTTCAGAGACTCCAATTAATCAAAGGTTTTTCCTCTTAATAGAGTCCCAAATGCTTCTTAATGTTTCTTCATTTTTCTTGTTTCTTTTTTCTGATTTCTGCTCATAGATGCTGGCATCAGTAGCTCTGTCTTCCCAGTCAGAAATTCTTTTTTCCATTTGTTCCATTCTGTTTTCTTGGCTTTGCATGGAAGTTTCTATGTCTTTGATTTTCTTCTTGATCTGTTGGATTTCAGAGTACTGGTGTTCCATCAGATCAAACATCTTGCTTAATTTTTCATTTTGTTCTGCTGCATTTTGTAGAAGATCTAGAAGGGCTCTGTATATAATCAATTTGTATTCACTTCCTGATGCTTTCATAAAAGTTTCTTCATCTAGAAAACTCTTTGGTTGCTTTGTTTGGGAGCCTTCTGCGGCCATGGGTGATTTCTTGTATGCCACAATTGTCTGTTGCGTTTTGGGTCCCATGTGAGTGTGTAGAGGCTGGAAGAGGTACTGTGACAATGCATTGCAAATGTTTCTCTAGGCTGTCTTAAAATGTAAAACAAAAGATATCTGACCACTTCACAAGTCAGTTAGGTTTTCAGGTGTAGAGGTCCCTCTTCTCAACTGACAAAGTAAGCACCACTATATCCAACCCCAGATGATAACAAACTAGTTCAGAATACAGCAATGCCACTGCCCTGTTGGCTTCTGCTGAGAGGGCCTAGCCTTAGACAACACTGCGGCGAGTACTGCTTTTGTGATAGAAACGTGCTGTCTTGTGGGCAGGCTCTGGCTCCCAAGCTAAGAATTAGGTCCTGCTGTGGCCACTGTATCCAAGATGCCGTCCTCCACACAGGCAGTAGACAGAGTGGCTAAAGGTGCCAAGAGGTACTGATTCCTCTGCTTCTGTTGCAGGGCCTGCAATGTAGGTGGCACTGGGAAAATTACTGCTTTTCTGTCAGAGAAGCACTGTCCTGTTTGTAGGCGCTGGCTCCCAGGCTAAGAACGAGTTCCTGCTAAAATCTTGGTACCAACATGGCGTCCTGCACACTTACTGCGGAGTTCCTTACACACCCCTCTGTCGCAGATATAAAACGAAAGGCTCTAAGTGGCTAGATTAACAGAGTCCTAAGCCTGGCTCTCAGAATATGGGAATTTCGACTGCCTGTCCCCCCAGCAGCGTGTCTGAGTCTAGCCACTAGGCAAGATCCAGCTCCACCAGCCGGCCAAGACAGAGCAAAAAAAACTTCAAAGTGGTGCGTTTACCTTCCGTCTGTGAGAGCCAGGTCTAGCCTGGAGCGGGAGTCAGTGACACAGAGGAGGTTTTTCGCTCAGTGCTATGAAGTCCCAATTAACAGCCCTGTGCTGTGTCCTGAGGCTGATTAGGTGATCAGAAGGCTCCTTTTGATTATCAGTTCAGGTCTTGGTTTCCAGAGGAATATAAGGAGACGTGGGCTTAGTCCGCCATCTTGACTCCACCCCTCGTGCCGTACTACTTTAAAACCAAACCGAACTCTCCAACTCACAAAGGACAGAGTGAAACTCTTCCATAGGGTTTCCAGGGAATGCCTCGCAGCTTTGAACTGCTGACGTTTCTGGTAAGTAGCAGAACCCTTAACCAGTATGCCACCAGAATTTCCATGCTACCTTAAATGTGTGAATATTTTTCCCATTTACATCTTCTATACTTTTATTTATTTATTTATTTATCTTTGGATCTAGGTTACTTTATATAGCTTTGAACATAAAACACAGTTTACAATGATTAAAAAAAAAACAAAAAAATAAGGAAGTGCTTTTTTTCTGTTCCCAAACATTTCTATCTGTTTTCTGTGTGTGAGACTGTATATTCTATGGCCCAAGAGTCTTTCTTTGACCAAATGCAGTGTTTCTGAGGAAGCTTTATGTGGAAGACAACACTCACCTAACTAACCAACTCAACTTGATCAGCTCTGGAATCCTTTGTGAGTCAAGAGCTTCCAGATGGTATAACCAGGTCTCCCTCACATCTCTGTGTGTTTATGTTATGTGCAAACATTTATGCCCACCCACATAAACAGACAAAATCCTTTACAGTAAAGTGCAAGCATTTTAATTTGTCTTAATCTGTCTTCTTGCTCCCTTTTCTTATAAGTGGTGGAAACTATGGTGGCATAGTGGTTAAGTGCTATATCTGCTAACCATAAAGTCAGTGGTTCCAACTTACATAGACCTTCTTGGAAACTCTATGGAGCAATTTGTTCTGTCCTATAGGGTCACTATGAGTTCGAACTGACTTGATGGCACTGGGCCTTTTTTTTTTAGTCCCCAGGAAACTTCCAGGGCAGGAAAATTAAATACAGATATAGTACATTAAATGTTCTCTAAAAGTACTAGAGTTGTTCAGATAGCATGACCACCCTGGAAATTTGGAATAACTATCTCAAATCACAGGCTACTAAGTGTTTCCTTGTTTTGTCCCCAGGTTGAAGTGAAATGAAGTGTAAAACATTCATTGGATCAATTTAAAGATACTTGATTTTGACTTTCAAGTACCATATCCTCTTTTGTTTCAGTTACATGAATTGTTTTACAGCAAGGAACTGAATTACCAGCATAATTTCTTTATCTTCTGTATTTATTTCAATGTATTATTTACTTTCTATTTTTTTAAATAGAATTCCATAGTAAGTTATTTGTCTCAGTAGCCAAAAAAGCAGGAGATAACATTTTACCCTCTTCATTATCTCGATTTTACGCTGTAGAGTTCCATGTGGTATCTTAAGCATTCTCTATCTATATTCATGGTCAACGCTTATTAGGAGATGAAGTTGTTGGTCATCTATGTAACAGTATTTGTGAGACTCAGAAAACTCTTCCAAATCTTCAACAGCCTGTGGCTAATACCCTAGGTTCTGCCTTTAGTTAATGTAATCCTTCTGCAAATCCTTGCATGAAGGAATACATTAAGTTGAATATTACCTTGTGGGAATTCATTTTGTCAAACCAGATTATGTTCTCTGAACCAGGAACACTGGATCAGAAATCAGGTCTTGGATACTTAAAAGATGAATAATCATTAGGAGAGTGCCTGTAATAAATAGAAGACGGGATAAAGAACAAAGATAATTCTGGACTATTTAATGATTTTACTGTCTCCAAGACATCTCACTCAATTCTTGTAATGGTATTACTGAGAGTTCAAAGAAGGAATAATACCCATGATCAAGGTATATTTAGATGAAGTCATACAGTATAGTAGAGAGGCCATTCTTTCAAGCTATGTAAGTGCAATAAGAGAGGAGAGATAAATGTGGACATACCAGTACTTTCTTTTAGAAAAGACTCAGGATAGTATACCCTTCGGTGTTATCACCTTCCAGAAGATGCAGGTGGGCTTTGACAGGGGAACACTGGGGCAGGCTAAGTCACACAGCCTAATTTCTTTCTGAGTGTACATGTAGACTTATTCATCATCCTCTGTATATAAAGTCTGAGGGAAGTGCATTTTGTCCCCACTTTGCCACTCTGTCCTTCAGTCTCTCCTTTGGGTCAATTTTTTCTCTCAAAGTTACAAGTGCCTCTCGTGACCCCCACAAGTAAGAAATATTGACGTCGTGCTGAGTTCGCAAAATCTGCGCTGCCAACAGCAGTCGAATGAGATGATGGCCTCAGCTGCCAGCAGTGGTCTGCAGAGAAAGTCAGAACATCCTTTGAGCAAGAATAAAACACAGCCATGTGAGATGTCAGTTTCACTTTGAAGAAATATAACGTAGAATTCACTATGTGCCAATAAATATTTTGGCAGCATGCTTTAAGAAGACACTGCCCAACATGGTTTGGTTTGGTCCCATAGACTAGAACCCTGGTAGAGCAGTAGTTCAAAGCTACAATTGCTAACCAAAAGGCCAGCAGTTTGAAACCACCAGCCATGACTTGAAAACCCTCTGGGGCAGTTCTACTCTGTCCTTTAGGGTTGCTGTGAGTTGAAATCAACTTAATGGCAACAGGTTTTGATTTTGGTCCCTTAGAATGAGAACCGAGATGTTAGCAGTTCAAACTCATTCAGACATGTCAAGGAGAAAAGGTCTGGCAGTCTGCTTCCAGAAGGGTTATAGCCAAGTAAACCTTACCTAGCTCAGTTCTACCATGCAACACTTTGAGATGCCTAAATTGGAAGTAACTTGAGAGATATGGGGTTAGTTAATGTTATTTTTGGTCCTTGGACTATGAAGGATCAGATTCCCTGCAAATTCAAAGTTTTATACTCAGGCAATAAAGGATGCAAATTAAAAATAACACTTTTTTTTTTTGTTCTACAAAGCTACTTCAAAATAGTTTATAATTGGTTTTGAGGGGATGTTTTTAAAATCACCTTATGCTATTTGTTTAAAATTATGGTAAGTATGTTTTACAATACCTAGAGGACCACACAGCACTTGAGAGTTGATTACGTTTTCTCATTTTGCATTCATTGTCTACTGCTGCAAGAGTAGCAGTGTAATTTGAGAATCCTTCTGGGCCTCAAATATTGTCTCTAAGCTATAAAGAATTGTGGTGAGTTAGTTGTTGTCTAATTTATTTGATCAAGTTTAGTAATTAACTTGGAAGATTGGCCTTCTCAAGTGATTCTCTACCTGAGTTGTCCAGAGGCGTAACTAGAGTATGGCAGGTAATGCACCAGCCTTGGGCGTGTGGTCCTACTGAGCAGTTTCTATTAACCCAGTATGGCCAGTGTTGCATCTACAAAAAATGGCAACTTGGCAAACATTGAAATTGAGCATCTGTCCAAATATCTGATAACTTTTCCCTAAGACTCTAAAATATCGGTCAACCTCCTTTGCATAACTTCACCCTAAGACTCAAAAATACAAGTCAAGCTCATTAATGCTTTAATCAACATGTTACCATGTTTGAGGAAGGATGCTGGGCTATTCTGGGTTAACAGGAACTGCTCAGTGGAGTCACAGGCTGAGGGCTGCCTCAATACTCTAGATATGCCACTGGCCACTCGTGTCATCTAATGTGCTCGCCCATACACTATAGGTTCTTAGTTGTTACTTTAGACTATTTTAGCAGATTACCTGGAAACCGTATAACATTTTATGTACTATTTCAGCTTGTTCTAAGCTTTTCCAGCTAAAACAGGGTAGAAGGCAGAGTATTGTACTTTCGCTGATTGGAATGATCAACCTTGAACTATATACATTCAATAAACTGAATTGGAAGGACAATCCCCTTGGAAAAAAAGGGGGAGGCATTTCTGTGGAACAGATTCCTGCTCATAGCAACTGTACAAGACTGAGTAGAACTGCCGAAAGGTCTTCCAAGGCTGTAAACTTTATAGAAGTAAATCACCACATTCTTCTGCCTCAGAGCAGATTACCAATTTGAACTGCCAAACTTTCTGTTAGAAACTAAGAGTTTAGCTATTGTGCCACCAAAGCTCCCCAGAAGACCACTAAACCCCCAAATCCACAGCTGTCAAGTCAGTCGGACTCACAGAGACCCAGTAAGAGGTAGTAGCCCTGCCCATATGGTTTCCAAAGAGTACTTGGTGATTCAAACTGCTTAATCCCTACACCACGAGGGATTCGAGATTTGAACTAGTAACACCAGAACAAGCTCAGTGAGTGCTGGGACAAAGAGCATTTATTCATTGCACGAGTTTACAGCATGACTGCTCTTGGCTGTTTTCTTCTGTCCCTGTTTAGGAAAATGCCAAAAAAATGCTTTTTTTTTTTTTTTTTTTTTGAAGTATAGGCCAAATTAACTCAGGATAAACTGAATCCTGTTTACCATCCAGTAGTTTTTGGTAATCAATATTTTAACATCTAAGCTTCAAATTAGGACATTTCAATTATATAAAAAAATCTGGTAGTCCTAAAAGTGTTCCACCTCCCTGGTGTTATGGCCAAAGAACTGTGTGACAAAAACTGGCAATTTTGCTCTAAACTCAGGCTCTGTCTTTTACCTTAAATAAGTGACTTCTAACCTCCGAATGTCAATGACTTCATGGGGCACATTAATACCTTGCTTGTGTGTGTGTGTGTGTGTGTATGCATGCGACAGAGAAAAAGATGAAATGACATAGTAAGAACATGTTCTGTCAATCCTAAAATTTTACCTGAGGTTGAATTCTGACTTTGATGGCTACTGTTCTCTTCTTCAGCAATTGGTCAACAATCTCACTAATGAAAGTTTTTTTTTTTTTTTTTTTGGTAGGCTTTATTGTATCAGCAGTAGCTGAATGATGGGAAAGGGACTGGACAAAGGGGGGCTGTCAAATGAGACAAAGAGAACAGTGAGGGCACAGCAAGAAAGACTGGCATATGGCGAGGTGGGGGAGGGAAAAGGCAGAGGAGATGCTGGTCAGGGGAAGAAGCAAACACACACACAGAGAGACACACACACAGACACACCGAATCAACCCTGCTTCTACAGAAGTAGCCCTTTAAATATAAAAGCTGAGTAGTAGGATTGGAAATGCCCTCGTATACACTTTTCACCAAATCTTGCACTGTAAAGCGGTTGTCAGTTTCCAGTTGGCAGCTGTGGCCATGTCTGTTTAAACAAACGACGTAGCCTGTGTCTAATTTTGCCTCTGAAAGAGAACTTTGAAAGCATCTAGATTTGTTCTAGAACTTGATCTGTGGCTCTCTGTTCAGCAGAAACCCTGTTTACATAGTGGTTAAGTGCTACAGCTGCTAACTATAAGGCCTGTGGTTTGAATCCACCAGCCGCTTCTTGGAAACTCTATGCAGCAGCTCTACTCTATTCTATTGGATCACTGTGAGTTAGAATTGACTCACTGGCAATGGATATATGTTAAGTAGGTGGGTTCTCATGTCCATCAAGTGGGAAGCTTAAGGTGATGCTCTCGCTTGCTGGGTGTCCAGCAGTTCTAACACCGCCCTCCAGGTGGCCTTATCAATAAACATCTCAATCCCTTGGTTGGAGAACTAGGTCAGTTTGAGCAATGCAGATTCCTGACACCTACTTCACAGTGATCAAACTCGTGTCATTGTCAGCGGATCCAGGGAATCCAAATGATGAACAAGGTTTGCAGGTGACTCCTATCTACATACTAGCCATCAATTCTTTATCTGGTAGAGGTAGTCACCAACTGTGGAAGCCTGGGATCCGAGTCAGCTCCGCTGCAGCAGCTCCAGGCTGGCTGCAAAGTAACTCTTGGGCTGCTGGCCCTATGCCTTTTCACTTGTGGAGAGGTAAATTTCCCTCAGGCCCTAAGTCCTCTCTCAGTCCCTGCAGAATTACAAGCTTAGAGTTGCTCCACCAGTGGTTTCCTCTCTGGTTTGCTTTTTATTTTTAATCTTGAATGTCATTCAAATCTTTCTGTTTCAGTTCGCTGGTTTAGTTTTGGTAACAGTTGGTGAGTCACAGAAAACATGAGGCACTTTTATCTGCGATTTTCAGTGTGTTCTAGGTCTATTATCTATGTATTTAGGCTACGGGAATCTCTTTTCATGATTTGAGAGGAAGGCTGAAGAGAAAGAAAACTTGATATTTCTTGCAGGGGCTACTGTCATGCTTTGCTCTACATCAAAAGAACCAAGGCTTCCGGCCCTCCCCCTGCCCCCATCTGAAGCCCTCGCAGGCCTCAGAGCCCTCTCAGCCAAAGGAAATGGGCGGAAGTGTATTTTCACAGGAATTAACTCTTGCAGCCAAACCGGCACATCAGCTGGCTTCAGATCCTGACCTCATAAATGGTCATGTTATGTTTTCCTTGTGAACACGGGTCTTTTCTTCTGCTGTAACTTTGAAAAGTTAGTGAATATTTTGCAGGTAAAAGAATAAAAAGTTTGTGGAATCTTTATTGCTTTATTTAAAAAACAAAAAATCTGTGGCCTGAGAAAGAATGTAACTTGTGTTTTTATTTATGGCCAAGAAGCCCAGGTGAATGAGTGGTAAACATTGCTGAGACCATCTCAAAGCAAAGCACCATGTCACGAGAAATATTATTAAATTCTGTAATTTCGTTTTCTGGAAGTAGTTTCTTTGTATGGAGTTAGAGAAAGAAAATTGCATTCAATATTCACCTTCACTGAAAAGCAACTGAGTGTGGTGGCTGATATCCTATAAATAGCAGATCTGTGTGTGACCTCATTCCTGTTCTTTCTCTGCCTAGCTGTTTCCAGCTGAATAGAAAATTGTCACTCATCTAGTGAATCTGGCAGATTGGCCAGTTTATTTGGATAATTTTGGCTGGTTCCTTATTTTCCATTAATGATTCTGATACTGCACCTTCATTTAAGTGAAAGCAGCTTGCAGCCCGAGTCGGTTGCTTTCTGCCTACACTGCCCAGGTAATTGCAGTCGTGTGGAATTGGCCTGATGTAACCTTGGAAAACCACTTAACCTTTTAGAGCCTCAGGTTATCCATCTGTAAAGTGAATATCGCAACTGCCTCTCATTCCTTTCAATGGAATGCTTTGAGAATTGATTAGATAGTGTGCATAAAGCAAGTTGACCTCCTCCAAAAGGAATACAATGTATGATTTTACTTCTGGTCCCAAAGCTCTTAGGCTAGGCCTTTCCAGTACAACGTGGTCATTATCTGCGCTTTTGGACCGCCTGGAGAGGAAATTCACACCATTCAGGGGAAAACAATCCACTCCACTTTCTAAATGGCGGGGATTGTCTATCTGTGAGCACAAATTCGGCAGATGGTTGCCAACCTTCCACTTGATTTTGTGGTTCTTTAAACTGTGTTCATTAAAACTTCAACTTGCAGACAGCTTTGTAGAAAGTTGGCTGGCTAAGTGGATGACAGCCTCTGACAGAACAGCTACAGCGCATACGAGACACAAGAGTCCTGTGGCTGTTATTCTTACAAAGCCAGGTGTTATATATGTGTGGCAAATACCAAACAGGCTCACCTTTCAGTAATCAGAACTATTTTTTTTCCACATGTTTACAAACCTTCCACTGATGTCAAAATTCTGGAATTTGCTTCATTAATGACTGTATTTTGCACCATCTGAACGTAACCATGTTTCACATTGAATTTCAAGTTCCTTATTTTCAGAAGGCGGAACACAAGACAGAACCAAGGTTTTAGGGAAACAGAGACCAAATCTGGTTTCTGTTTTATGATCTTCACAGAGACGTGTCATGCCATGGCACTTTTTATTTAAGAGTGGCACATTGGTTTATTCTTTCTTCTCTCAGCACACACGCATACATACATGTGTTTGCTCTTCAGCATGTGAAGTTTTCATGTATTTTGTAAATGCTTTACTTCAGCACTTGGCTTGGCTGGCTTACCTTCCTGAGTATTTTGACTATTTCCTCAGACCATTTTGTTGCATACACACAAAAAAAGTGGTTCCTTAAATGATTGATTTCTTTTCCTATTGACTTGGGAACCAAAATAAAATTGACTTTCTCAGGAAACAAAGGTGCTGTAGAACTTGAAAACATTTACTCTGAAATAAAAATTTGTGTTTACTTGGAGCTCAGTTTCTATTGGAAACAAACAGCATAGCCCCTCAGTAAAAGAAGAGAAGCCCCCTGCTGACACATTCTCCCACTGATTGATGATGTTGTCTTGGCTCAGCGACTTCAGAGATGGCCGTTAGGGAGGGAACCACTCGGGTTTTATTCAATAAAATACCTCTCCAAAAAGAAATTTTAAAACTCAAAGAATTGCCTTTGAAGCTGGCAAAACATAATTGTGTGCATTTATTCTTGAAGAAAAAAAGAAATGGGGTTAAGCCTTGGTCTCATTCTTACTACAGTGACCTAACTTGAAGGAGACCAAGCCATGCACTAACATGACATTATGTACTCAGAGATACACAGGAGCACGGTGCCTCTCTTTTTCCTAGAGCCACCCCTCCTGAGCCTGACAAGCCTACCACAGGACTGTGATATAAAACCTGTGTGTAAAACTGGACAGGATGGCTAAGATAGCTGTGTGAGGCTAGTCATAGTTGAGCTTTGTAAAATATTTTCAGTGGAACACTCACAGTGCACTGCATGCGTGTCCTCAAAAGAAGCTTAGGTTGGCCTTGTGATGACCTCAGTTATACAGATAGGTCCCTGGGTAGCACTAGTGATTTACACTCACCTGGTGGCACAGTGGGTAACAGTAAGAAGTTCGAATCCATTGAGAACTGCTGGAAACAATTTAGGGGAGTTCCGCTCTGTCCCATGGTGTCTCTGTGAGTCAGAATCAACTCAGTGGCAACCAGTCTGATTTCATTGTTTGGTTGTTTGCTTTTTAATAACAGTAAGAGATAGGGGGAAATCCTGGTGACGTAGTAGTTAAGTGCTATGTCTGCTAACCAAAAAGCCAGCAGTTCAAATCTGCAGGCACTCCTTGGAAACTCCATGGGACAGTTCTCCTCTGACCTCTAGGGTACAATGAGTCAGGCATGACTCTAAGGCAGTAGGTTTGGGTTTTTTTTTTTTTTCTTTCTTTTTTTTGAAGGGATAGGGATTTGAACCCATCCAGTGGCACCACAAAAGAAAGGCTTGCTGACCAGCTACAGCCAAGAAATCCTTACGGTGAAGTTCTGTTCCGTAACACAAGGCATCACTACAAGTTAGAATAGACTCAGCAGCAATGGGTTTGTTTTGCTGATTTTATAATAAAACCAAAACCCAAACCCACCACCATCAAGGTGACTCTCACTCATGGTGACCCTATAGGACAGAGTAGAACTGTCCCACAGAATTTCCAAGGAGTGTCTGGTAGACTCAAACCGCTGACCTTTTGGTTAACAGCTGTAGCACTTAACCATTATGCCAACAGATGAGGAAATGTCATACTGAGTTTAAGTCATTAGCTAAAGATCATATAGCTAGGTAAGGGCAGAGTTCTTAAACACTTACAATGCTGTCTTCCATTGTATTTTAACCCCTTTTTTAGTCATGAATTAAAATGTCTTGTCTTAAATTGTTTTTGAAATTTATTCCAACTTGTATAACTGTATTTGTTATTGACCTCTTTAGCATTTCTTAAGATGCTTTTGGGGGGGAGGCATGTGATAGGGGTGTCTTTTCCAAGTAAGTCTTCCCCCTCTATTACCCCTGTGTTTCTGAAAGTTGTGTTTGCTTGTCACTTCTCATTCATATTTTAGCTGAATTGTTTGCAATAATAAAAGGAAGTTATGTAAGAGTTTCCTGCTTTCTAATCATTTATAAAACCCTAGAACTGGAGCTGTGATATTTAGTCAAGACACTGATTTTGCTTAAGTTTATGGGGGCCTTTCTCTTAAATCCTGCAAGGATCTTATATTGGTGAGTGGCCTCTTGCTCTCTCTAGTTTTAAATAGAGGTTTGGCTTGAATATTGTCAAAAATATACATCTCAGTCCAAAAACAATTGAAATATTTACATGTTGATGACCTTCTTGTGACAGAGGATGAAAACTGAAGCTCAGTAGATCTAAAGCTTCTGTGTTATCAGGTGCCATTGAATTAATTTCATCTCATGTGAGAGCATAGAACTGCTCTCAGCCAAGAACTTTCTTGGCTGTAATCTTTACAGAAGTAGATGTCTAGGTCTTTCTCCTATGGAGCTGCTAGACCAGAATTGCCAGGCTATCTGTTAGCAGCCAAATACTTAACTGTTGTACCACCTGGGTGCCCTGAAGCTTCCAGTATCATTGAAATACTTTTTCTATTACCTTGCCTGTAGGTTTTATTTTGTTTCCTTCCTAAGGAGCCCCGGTGGCAAAGTGGTTAAATGCTCAGCTGCTAACCAAAAGATCAGTAGTTTGAACCCACCAGTCACTTGGCAGGAGAAAGATGTAGCAGTCTGCTTCTTTAAAGTTTTACAGCCTTTGAAACCCTGTAGGGTTAGTTCTCTTCTGTCCTGTGGAGTCACTATGAACTGGATTCGACTCAGTGGCAATGGTTTTTGTTTTTATAGTTCTTCCTGGTGTCATCTTGCTGATGTGGATCTTTCTCCTAAATTCTATTCTATCACTTTGAACAAAGAAATTGAGCCATCCTGTGACATGGTTTTGCGTTTGGTAGCCTCAGTACTTTTATGGTAAAGGCCCATTAAAGAACAAAACAACACACACAAAAAACCCTGATTCATTGAATGAGACAATAAGGTCAAGTTGCCCAGATTTACTCACTTGAAACTCATTAAGCAGGCTCTACCAAGTAGGAAACATTTTCTGAGAGCTGAAAGCTGAGCTTGTGTATGTCTTGAGTAATGGTGCTGTAGATTAGTACTCTTCTTTGAGCGAAGTCTGCCTGTCCAGGACAAGTTGTACAAAGGACGGCATTTATTTTTGAAGTTCTGGTGAGTTCCAGAAGATGGAATCTTTTCAAATGAGTCATGCTATGAACCAAAATGATTGGACAGTGAATTCTCTAAAGTATTCCCTCCAGGTTTCAGAATTATTTAAAAATCATCACTAGTCTTGCTAGCAGCCATCTAAGTTACTACTATTGATCTCTATGCATTAGGAACAAAAGAGAAAGAAAGAAATCAAAGATTCAAAGAAGGAATTAATCTACAGGAGTAGTAACCCTCCCCACCAAAGAAACCTAGTGTCATTGAGTCAATTCTGACTCAGAGAGAACCTGTACAAACCATGATCTCCTTATCTTGAGTACACAGGAACTAGTTGGTGCCCAGTTACCACTAGCAATCATTCAGACAGGGACAGAATGCTGTCATTGCATTGATTCTGACTCATGGCAACCCTAGAGGACACAGTAGAACTGCCCCATAGATTTCCAAGGAGCTCTCAACAGATTCAAATTGCTGACAGTTTGGTTAGCAGACATGGCACTTACCCACCATGCCACCAGAGTTTTCTGAGAACACAATAGACAGTCCCAAATGGAATGGAAAGAAATGTAAAACAAAACTCAAATTTCTAAAAACAGTCAGGCTTATTGGACTTGTAAAGTCTAAAATAAGTCCTGAAGCTATCACCCTGGGATACCCTTTAAACTTGGGACTCAAACCGCTTCTGGAAATCACCTGTTAGCTCAAAGACAGAGCAGCACATGAAATAAATAACATCATCAATGACTACTGTGATCTTTTAAACAATTATGTAAATGATACCTAATAGCCAACATTTACCCTAGACCAAAATCCAGAAGGTAAAGGGGACAAGGAAGTTAGATTAATGTAAACACAAGAAACAGAATGGCAATAATGAAAATGCTGACATATTGTGAAAAATGTAACCACTGTCACTGAATAATTTGTGTAAACCAACCCGTTTGCTATTGAATCAATTCAGAGTCATAGTGACCCTATAGGACACAGTGGATCTGCCCCAAAGGGCTTCCATGGATCAGCTTGCCAAGCTTTTGGTTAGCAGCCTGACCTCTTAACTAGTGGGCCATGAGGTGTCTAAATAATAGACACAGAAATTGTTAGATGAGAACCTAATTTGCAAAACTCACAATAAAATATTTTAAAACAAAAGATCTCTAGATGCAAAACAGCTTGCTTTCCCCACCTGATTTTTTGAACATGTAGGGAAAAAGTATTTTAAAACAATAGATAGATAGATAGGTAGTTGATATACTTGATTTCAGAAGAGAAAAAAAGAAACTACCACTAGGAAAAGGTGTTGCTTCAGGAATCTAGTAGAAAATCAGAATAAAATAAGAACATGCCATAAGTATCTCAGTGAGGCCTTCTGGGAACTTGACTTTCTGGGATTGTTTTTATTGTTGTTGTTGCCACTGAGTTGGTTCTGACTCACAGCAACTGCATTAGAAAAGAAGGAAATACTGCCCAGTCCTGTGCCCTGTCCACGATGGTGTCTCCACCTGAGCCCGTTGCTACAGTCTTTGCCTCAGTTTCTCTTGTTGAGGGTCTTCCTCTTTTTTACTGACCCTCTACTTTACCAGTAACGATGTCCTTCTTCAGGGATTGATCCCTCCTGATAACATGTCCAATGTATATAAGATGCAGTCTTGTCATCCTTGCATCCTAGGAGCACTCTGGTTGTAATTCTTTTGGGACAGATCAGCTTGTTGTTCTGGCAGTCTATGGTACATCCAATTTTCTCCACAACCGCAACTCAAAGGTGTCAATTCTTCCTCTGTCTTCCTCATTCGCTGTGTAGCTTTCACATGTGATTGGAAATGCCATAGCTTGGGTCAGGTGCATCTTTAATCTTCGAGGTGACAGCTTTCAACACTTTAAAGAGGTCTTTTGCAGCAGATTCACCCATTGCAATGCGTCATTTGATTTCTTGACTGCTGCTTCCATGGGGATTGACTGTGGAACAAAGTAAAATGAAATCTGTGACAACCTCAAACTTTTCTCTGTTTATCATGATGTTGCTTACTGGTCCAGTTGTGAGGAATTTTGTTTTCTTGTGTTGAGGTACAATACATATTTAAGACTGTAGTCTTCATCATTAAGTGTTTCAAATCCTCTTCACTTTCAGAGAGCGAGGTTTTATCTCTACATAAAACAGGTTGGTAATGAGTCTTCCTCCAGTACCCCGTTCTTCATAGAGTCCAGATTGTCATATTATTTGCTCGACATAAATTTTCAAAAGTGTAGTGAAAGGATATAAACCAGGCTCACATTTTTCCTGATGTCAAGCCATGCAGTATTCCTTTGTTCTTTTTAAATGACTGCCTCTTGAGTCATGTACAGATTCCTCATGAGCATAATTTAGTGTTCTGGAATTCCCATTCTCTATAATGTTGCCCATAATTTGTGATGACGCACTCAGCCAAATGCTTGTGCATAGTTAACAAAACATAGGTAAACATCTTTCTGGCATTCTCTGCTTTCAGCCAACATCCATCTGACATCAGCAGTGATACCCCTGGTTCCAGGTCCTCTTCTGAACCCGGCTTGAATTTCTGGAAGTTCGCTTTCAGTATACTCCTGGAGTCACTTTTGAGTGATCATTAGCAAAATCTTACTTGTATGTGATATTAATTATATTGTTTGATAATCTCCACATTCTGTTGGATCACCTTTCTTGGGAATAGGATAAATATGGATTTCTTCCAGTCAGTTGGCCAGGTAGCTGTCCTTCAAAATTTTTGGCATAGATGAGTGATCATTTCCAGCACTACATCCGTTTGTTGAAACATCTCACTTTGTATTCTGTCAGTTCCGGGAGCCTGGCTTTTTTGCCAGTGCCTTCAGTACGACTTCAACTTCTTTCTTCAGCACCACGAATTCTTGATCATACACCACTTTTTGAAAGGGTTGAATGTTGACCAGTTCTTTTTGGTATAGTGACTCTATATGTTCCTTCCATCTTCTTGACATGCTTCCTGAGTCACTTAATATTTTCCCTGTGGAATCCTTCACTATTACAATTCAAGGCTTGATTTTTTTCTTTATTTCCTTTAGCCTTAGAATTGTGCAGAGTGTTCTTCCCTTTTGGTTCGCTATTGCCGACTCTGTGTGTGTCATTGTAATACTTTGCTTTGTCTTCTTGAGGCACTCTTCAAAATCGTCAGTTCTTTACTTCATCATTTCTTCCTTTTGCTTTACCTACTTAACATTCAAGAACAAGCTTCGGACTCTTCAGACTTTCAATTTGGTCTTTTCTCTCATTCCTGACCTCTTACATTCTTCGTGCATGGTGTCTTTGACGTTATTCCACAACTCATCTTGTCTTTGGTCATTAATGTTCAATGCATCAAGTCTATTCTTGAGATCTTCTCTAAACTCAGGTAGGATATACTTAAGTTCATACAGCTCTTGTGGAATTATTTTAACTTTCTTCACTTTCAGTGTGAATTTATATACTTGTATGAACAGTTGGTAGTCTGTGCTTCAGTCAATACCTGGCCTTCTTTTGACTGATGATATTGAGCTTTTCTGTAATTCTTTTCCACAAATGTCATCTCTGGTGAGGACTATGTGTATAATCACTGTTTATGTTGGTAAAAACAGGTACTTACAATGAAGAAGCTATTGGTCTTGCAAAATTACATCATATGATCTCTGGCATCATTTCTATCACCAAGGCCATATTTTATGACTACTGATACTTGTTTCCAGCTCTTGCATTTCAATCACCAGTAATTATCAATGCATCCTGTTGGCATGTTTGATCAACTTCAGTCTGTAGAAGCTGGTAAAAGTCTTCAATTCCTTCAACTTTGGCCTTAGTGGTTGGGGCACAAATTTGAATAACAGTGGTATTACCTGACCTCCCTTGTAGATGTATAGATATTGTCCTATCACGGACAGCATTGTACTTCAGGACAGATCCTGAAATGTTCTTTTTGGTGATGAATGCAACACCATTCCTCTTCAAGTTTTTGTGCCCAGCATAGCAGACCCTATGATTGTTGTATTCAAAAAATGGCCAGTACTGGTCCATTTCAGCTCACAAATGCCTGGGATGTTAATACTTACATGTTCCATGTCATTTATGGTAATTTCCTAATTTTCTGAGGTTCATACTTTGTACATTCCATGTTCTGATTATGAGTATATGTTTTCAGCTGTTTCTTCTCATTTTGAGTCATACCATATCAGCAAATAAGGTCCCTCAAGCTTGATTCCATCTACAACATTAAGTAGACTCTGCTTTGCAGAGGCAGCACTTCCCCAGTCATCATTTTAATGCCTTCCAACATGGGAGGCTCATCTTCTAGCGTGGTATCGGGCAACATGTCACTGCCATTGACAAGATTTTCGCTGGCTAATTCTTTTCAGAAGTAGACTGTTGGGTCCTTTTTCCTAGTCTGTTTGGGTCTGGAAGGTCAGCTGAAACCTGCCTCCATGGGTGACCATGCTGGTGTCTGAATAGTGGTAGCGTAGCTTCCAGCATCACAGCTGTATGCAAGTCCCAACAGTACAACAGGTTGACAAAGTAGGGGCATTGACATCACAGAAGTTTAGGGTTTATCCTACATGGGAAGATCACATCAGATGACAAAATGGTGAAAAATCCCTCAGTACCAGGGATTATGGACTAGCCAAGTTAACACATGTTGTGGGGAGGGAAGCACAATTCAGTCCATGACGTTCTCCAAATCTGTTTCTTCATCCCAGATATTTCTGCTACATATCACTCATAAATCCAACTACCAGTCAGATACCTTCACTTGCATTTCTAGCAGATACTTCAAATGAAACATTTTCCAAACTGAATTCTTGTGATACTCTCTCCTCATGTAGACTCTTCCCAGAGTCTTCTCCATCTCTGCTGATAGCGGCTCCATCTTTCTATCTGCACAATTCAAAACATTGGGGTCCATCTTGACTTCACTTTTTTCTCTCATTCCACGATTTTAATCCACTGGTAAATCTTACAAAGTTTGATTACAAAACATATCAACAAACCAGTCACTTCCTATTTATGTTAAGCTGATTTTTCTAGAAAGAAAAACCAGTAAAACATATATATATATACATATATATATATATATATATATAAACCCCCAACCAAACCCGCTATCATCCAGTCAATTCCAACTCATAGAAACCTCACAGGACAGAGTAGAACTGCTCCATAGAGTTTCCAAGGAGCACCTGGTGAGTTGGAACTGCTGACCTTTTGGTTAGCAGACATAGCACTTAACCACTATGCCACCAGGGTTTCCAAATACACAGAGAGAGTGAGATTTATATCTAGTAAACATCTCACAAGATTGTAGAGGTTGTAACATCCCAAGACCTTGGATTAGTATGGAAGCTTCTCTTGATTCTCATAGCTTCAGCAGCTGGTAAACCCAAGACTAGTAGGTCAGAGAGCAGGGCTCCTTCTCTCATGATGTGAAGATCAACAAATTTCACAATCTGTGGAAAAGTTGACGGCTCAAGTTCTAAGACCTCAAGGCAGTTTAACACGGGGATCCAGAGCAGACTGTTTTTAATTTTTCTAACTCTGTTTATTTCTTTAGATGAAATATCAATAGTTCATGATAATTTTTTTTAAGGTTTTTTGTAGTGGTTGTTTTTTAATTTTCTGATCTCCTTCTTGGAAACATACCAATTGTTAATAATTTTGGTTGTTAAGATCTGTGCTTGGAGAACAGTAAATGTAGACATTTTTTGGAAGACTTAAAAAAAACCCTCTTTGCTGTTAATTGAACTGCCAACACTTTGGTTAGCAGCTGAACTTTTTTTTTTTTTTTTAGTTTTTGATATTCTTACCATTTATTATCAATGTTTTACAAGGCTAGTCTTTGTAGGTTGACATCAGAATGATAATACCAACAAATCCGTGCATTGCACTATTGTATATAGTACATTTACTAATGATAAGATGTACCAAAAAAGGGAGGAGGGGCAGATATAAGCGTGGTTTGTTATAATTTGAATATGTTGTAAGGCGGAAACTACCTTTAATCACAAAATTGTTATGTTACCACTTGCTACACTCTTCATTAAAAGCAAGTCACTAGGTCCAGTCTATACTCATGAAGAGTAGACAAATGGCATGACTACCAGGTGGTGGGGATTACTGGGTCCATCTCAGAATTTTGCTTGGCAGAGATAGCATGGATAATTCATTTATTTGTAACTGAGCTTTAGGTGAAAGTTTATAGCTCAAGTTAACTTCTCATATAAAGATTTATGCACATACTGTTATGTGACCCTAGTTGAAATCCCTATAACATGACAGTGCACTCCACCTTTCCATCCTGAGTTTCTCTGTCCATTCAACTAGCTTTTACTTCTTTCAGCCTTCTCATCCCACTGCTGGAGGGCAGCTGCCCATTTAGTCTTGTGTATCTACTTCAGCTAAGAGGCACACACTTCACAAGTGTTATTTTTATATTTTATCCTCCAGTCTAACCTTTATCTGAAGAGTTTGCTTGGGGAACCATTTTAGTTCTGGGTTAAAAGCCTCTGGTCTCAGTCAGACCGTTAAGTCTGAGCTTTTAACACAAATTTGGGATCTGCACCCACTTTCCTCCTGGTCTGTCAGGAACTCTTTGTTGTGTTCCCAGTCAGGGTGGTCATTGGTGGTAGCTGGGCACTATCTAGTTCTTCTGGTTGCAGGCTGATGGAGTCTGTGGCTTATGTGGCCCTTTTGTCTCTTGGGTAATATTTTCCTTGTTTCTTTACTGATCTTCATTCTGTTTTGCTCCAGGTGGACTGGGATCAATTGATGCTCCTTAGATGGCTGCTGGCTAGCTTTTAAAACCCCTGACACCACTCACCAGAGTAGGTTGCAGAACATTCTCTCAGTAAGCTTTGTTATGCTGACTGAGCTAGATGTCCCCTGAAACTGTGATTTATAGATCCCACCCCTGCTACTTTCTCCCTAGAAGCCTTTGGTTGGGTTCAGGAAACTTCTTAGCTTTTGATTTAGTGCAGTTGTGCTGACTTCCCTTGTACATATGTGCTGTCCTTCGCTTTACCTAAAATGCCTGTTTACTAGGTTAATAACCTCCGATCTCCCTTCCTCTCATCCTCATAACTATCAAAAAAACTGTTCTGTGTTTAAACCTTTACTTGAGTTCTTAAACACTGAATGAATCTTATTCAATATCCATATTGCTGCAATAGACTAATTTCACTCAGCATAATACCTTCGAGATTCATCCATGCTGTAAGATGTTTTGCAGTTTCAACATTGTATTTTATTGTTGTATATTACTCCATTTGGTGGATACTCCACAATTTGTTTATTCAGTCTTCCTTTGAAGGGAACCTGGGTTGTTTTCACCTTTTTGCTGTTATGAACAGTGCTGCAGTGAACATGGTTGTACGTTCATGTGATGGTTCTTATTTTCCTAAGATATATTTCAAGGAGTGTAACCGCTGGATCTTATAGTACTTCTCTTTTTAGCTTTTTTTAAAAAAATGTCAAATTAATTTCCAAAGTGGTTGTACCATTTTACATTCCTGCCAACAGTGAGTAAGTGGCCCAGTTTCTTCACATCTTCTCCAGCATTTACAGTTTTGTGTTTTTTAGATTAATGCTAGTCTTGTCGGGGTGAAATGGTATCTCAATGTAGTTTTGATTTTCATTTCTCTAATAGCTAATGATCATGAGCATTTGCTCATGTATCAGTTAGCCACCTGAATGCCTTTTTTGGTGAGGTGCCTGTTCATATCATTTGCCTGTTTTTTAAATAGATTGTTTGTCTTCTCCATGAGTCGGATCTGACTCGACGGCACTTGGCTATTTGTCTTCTTGTTGAGGTTCTACAGCATCTTATAGATTTTAGAGATTAAACCCTGACTGGATATATTGTAGATAATTTTTCCCCCAGTCTACAGGTTGTCTTTTTATTCTTTTGGTGAAGTGTTTTGATAAACATAAGTGTTTGACTTTTAGGAGCTCCAAGCCCTGGTAGCATAGTGGTTAATGCTACATCTGCTAACCAAAAGGTGAGCAGTTCAGGTCAGCCAGTTGCTCTTTAGAAATGCTACGATGGTGTTCTGCTCATACCTACAGGTTGCTATGAGTCAGAACTGACTCAACATCAGTGGCCAGTTATACAGTTTCTCTCCTGGCATTTGTGCATTGTTAACTACAGTTTGTATTCTGTTTATGCCATGTATTAGGGCTCTTAGCGTTGTCCCTATTTTTGATTCTGTGATTTTTATTGTTTTAGATTTTATATTTAAGTCTTGGAGCCATTTTGAGTTACTTTTGTACATGGTGTGAAGTATAGGTCTTGTTTCAGTTTTTTTGCAGATGGATGTCATTATGCCAGAACCATTTGTTGAAGAGACTGTCTTTTCCCCACTTAACAGACTTAGGGCCTTTGTCAAATATCATCTGCTCATAGATGGATGGATTTACTTAGGGATTTTCAATTCTGTTCTTTTGATCTATGTATCTATTGTATTAGTACCAGGTTGTTTTTTACTACTCTGGTTGTATAATAGGTTCTAAAACCAGGTAGTGGTAGGTTGCCTAACTTGTACTTCTTCTTCAGTAATCCCTACTTATCCAGAGCCTCTTCCCTTTCCATGTGAAGTTGGTGATTTGTTTCTCTATCACATTAAAATATGTTGGAATTTGGATTGAGATAACAGTGTGTCTATAGACCATTTTGGGGAAAACAGACATGCTCATAAACTTGAGTGTTCCTATCCAGGAGCAAGTTATGTTTTTCCGCTAATGTAGCTCTCTTTTGATTACTTGCAGTGTCTTGCATTTTTTATGCATAGGTCTATTACATCTCTGGTTAGATTTATTCCTAAGTATTTTATCTTCTTGGGGGCTCTTTTAAGTGGTATTGATTTGATGGTTTCCTCTTTGAAGTTCTCTTTGTTGGTATAGAGACAACCAACTGACTTTTTAGATATTTATCTTGTATCCTGATCTTTTGCTGAACTCTTCTGTTGGTTCCAATCTTTTTTATTTTTTTTTCATTCTTCAGAGTTTTCTTTGCATAAGGTCATATCACATGCAAATAGGGATACTTTTACTTCTTCCTTACCTATCCGGATATCCTTTATTTCTTCTTCTTGCCTTATTGCTCTGGCTAGAACCTCTGGTACAATGTTGAATAAGAGCAATGATAAATGGCATCCTTGTCTGGTTTCAGTTCTGGAGAAACATGATTTCAGACTCTCTTAATTTAGGATGATGACTGTTGGTTTTGTATAAATGCCCTTTATTATTTTGAGGAATTCCCCTCCTATTCCTATTTTATGGAGAGTTTTCATCATGAATGAGTGTTGGTGTTTGTCAAATACCTTTTCTGCATCAATTGATAAGATCATGTAGTTCTCGTCTTTTGCTGTATTTATGTGATGAGTTACACTGATTGTTTTTCTAACATTGATCCATTCTTGCATATCGGGTATGAATTCTACTTGGAATGGTGTTTTTTTTTTTTGACATGTTGCTGAATTCTATTGCCTAGAATTTTGTTGAAGCTGTTTGTATCTATAGTCATAAGAGATTTTAGTCTGTATTTGTATTTTTGTGTGGTTTTTTTCACTTGGTTTCGGTATCAGGATTATGCTGCATTCATAGAATGCATCCAGGAGTATTCCATCTTTTTCTATGCTCTGGAATACTGTTTGTCTGTGACTACCTAACGTGGGTTGGTAAGGATCCTGCTTAATGGATAAAGTGGATCCAAATATCTCAAATTTGCCACTCCCCATTAGCTGTTGGAGTTGAAAACAGGCATCTTGAATATACCTTGTTGTATTATGCTAATGAGGACCTGTGCTGTTGAAATGGGCTCACACCGCTCCAGACAGAAGCAAAAAGCATTCAAAGTCTGTGGATCCCTTATGCCTCTTCCTAGGCAAAAGGTCTGTGTTTGCTTTGAGTTCTCGGCCTAGGGGAGCTGGCGGAATATTCTTTCCCATTCGTTAATTTGTTCTCTCTAGGGTTGCCATGAATTGGATCTGACTCAGAGGCACTTGGCCTGGCTTCAAAGCCAGGAGAATGGCTCAGGGCATTTGATGGGTCCTGTTTCTGACCCAGGGAGGTTGGTAATTGTTGAAGCCAGATCAAGACTGAAACCAAGAATGGAAGGGACAGGGGATGAGCAAAGTGAGAGAGGCACTTACCTGAGGGAGAGAGGTGTTTTTCCTTTAATTTTTTTATTTTTCATCTTGTGCAGTAGGTAAGATGTTTGTACTTCAATTTTGCAGATTCAGTGCCTCTTCTCTCTGATTCTGGAGACTTGAGCAGACTCTCTACTGTTTGATTTCTGCCAGTGTGGAAAACATATTCTGAACTTTATTGTTTACCTCAGCTCTAGAGTGCTAGTGGATTTAGCCTGAAGAGTGCCTGCCAGGTCAGGTCAGGCAAATCCTCATTGCTTTTGAACTGTGCCACTCAGTCTGACTCCCTGTACCACTCAGTCTGACTACCAACTTTTTCTTTGATGTCTAGGGCTCCTAGACTGGCAGATGTAATCAACTCACTTGTTCTTTTGGGTCTATGTTTTACAAGGGAACACAGAACGTACCTGACTATGCCACCCTCTTGGTCTTGCTTCTGGCAGTCAAACTCCTAACCACTGTTCCACTAGGGCCCCTGGAGGACTAAGGCAAAGAAGAAGGAATTGAGGTAGTGAAGTGAAGGAGAACTATGGTCAAGGGAGGTATGAATTCAAGTGGACTTTAAATCAGAAGGTTTAGGCCTTCTTCTTTTCTGTATATTTATTGATAAATTAGTTTTTGGATCAAAGACAAATTATAGATATATTGTCTATAGATACATCACATGTGCGTATATCATATGTATATATGTATCTATATTATATGTAGATATTTGTGTATTTTTGTATATACGTGTGCATATGTGTAGATATATCTATATTAAATGTATATATGTATGTGTGTCTTTATATGTGTGTGTATAATTTGTCTCATTGCATAAGTGATGTAGGTAAGAGAAACAAAAACTGGCTTGTCTTTCTCTTTAAGGATGAAGTCTTCTAGATGATAGACTCAGTCACAGAAAAATTACAATACCATCTATATACTGTTACAAAAAACGTGGGCAAAACCCTATGGCAGCATACTAGTATGTTGTTGTTGTGTGCCATTGAGTTGATTAAGACTTGTAACAACCCATGAGACAAAGTAGAACTGCCCCACAGGTTTGAACTGCCAGACTTTTGATAGCAGCCCAGCTGCTCCACCACTGCACCACCCAGGCTCTTATGTTGTTGTTGTTGTGAGCTGTCTAGTCAATTCTGACTCATAGTGACCTATAGTGGGTATAATAACTATGTAAGCAGTCATTTCATTGAGTCCTTAGAATTTATCTGACTCTGTTAAATGTCACAGGACAGATCCAGTTTTTTGGACTAAGCACATAACTTGAAGTAACTATAGCACAATATGAACTTGGTGGTACAAGGCTTAATAGCTCAGCTGCTAACCAAAATGATTGCACTTCAAATCCACCAGCTGCTTCTTGGAAATCCTAGGGCAGCAGATCTCTTCTGTCCTGTAGTGTTGCTATGAGGCAGTATTGACAAGATGGTAATAGCGCTGGTTTTTGTTTTTCTGTAGCACAATTCTAGGTATGTAACCTGTCTAGGACAGGAGTTCTGACACATTTAGAAGATTTAGTAGCAATTTCTAGTCTGTCTGAATCCCCACAGGAAAAAAGCACAGGTGATCTAGAATCAGTCCCTAAAAATATTTGAGCTTATATATAAGAACAGACTGTATTTAGAATTCCTGTGTGTGTGAATAGCGGCTAAATGCATGAGCAATGCAAAATCTTAGTGTGTGTCTTAGAGCGCTGACCAAAAGATTGTCAGTTCAGATCTGCCCAGATCTTTTGAAAAAACTCCTAGCAATCTACTTCCTACAAATCAGTCACTGGAAACTCCAGAAAGCATGGCTGTACTCTGACATACTTGGGTCATCATGAGTTGGATGCGATTGGACAGCAACTGATTGGTTCTCTTAGCATGTGTTCCTAGAAGATGTAGATTTATCTTTGAATCTTTTAAGTTCAGGTTGTGATATGTGTATGTTTGTTTCCTGTAGAAAAACAAAGAGGAGGGGGATAGACAAAGAGTGCAAATACTCCTTTGTGGTAAGTGTTCTTCTGCCTGAGCAGAATTTGATTTTCCCGGTTTACCACTCATTATATGTAGTTATATTTGGTTGAGGCCAAAAGATAGGACTATGTAGAAACATAGGTGATTGTCTGATTTCTTTTATTACTTTTTCCCTGTTAAATGAATACTGAATTTTTATGCAAGTAACGCTTGCCTTTTGTCTTTGTTTGCTGGCTGTATTCTCCCATCCCACTGCCACCCAGGAGGTACTTTCATAAGCCCTCTATGCTAATACCTTACAGCAACATATGGAAGAAGATTGGCGTAGCTGCATTTGTGAGGGTGCCTCAAGAGGGGATGGGGAATGTGGCCAGCAAACAAATGAAGAAAGCGTGCATTATTTGCATAAGAAATATGGTACATATTTGCTTGAAGTTGACTGTGGGCAATTTTACATCAACAGGTGAAGACAAATTTTGTAGTGGCAGGGAATAATATTTTGCATTGTGCTGTAGGTTTATAAATTATAGCTAAGGAAATTTCACATTATAGCTTCTGCTAAGCTTTCTGCTAAACATTAATTCAGGTTGAATCTTGGCAGATTTGTTCCTTTATTTCATTCCTGCATGATAAAAAGTTTTAAAATAGGAAAGATTTGCCATGTTCCTTTCTTAGAGGTATGTAATAAAGGGATCCACTGGTAAATTTATTTATCATAGTAGCACAGAGGTCAGTATCTTTCTGACCACCTGCCTTATCTCTTAATACAGTGTTGTTCTCAAGTATTCCCTGAATGCAGTGATGACAGAGGTTACCAAAAATGTCCCTATTTGTTAAAGATGAATTCTTTTTGGTGCTCCCCCTCACCTACCTATACATACACATGTGAAATACAGCAGAAATGCTTGTCTACCCTGGAAGGCAACTCAAGGTAGCTGAAATTCAGTAATTGTCCAAGTATAAGCCAAGAAGGAGGCAGCATTTTTCAAATTCCAGAAGGAGTCACTGACAGCAGGAGACCAGAGAACTAGCTAGGAGAGACAGAATTGTATCTTGGGGGAGGGGAAGAAAAGGGACAACTTTTTGTACCCTCTTTTTCTATAGGAAAAAAGAGCAGCCAGCAGAAACGAGATGAGGATCACCGTGGGGTGAGGGTGGAGGGGCTAGCAACTGCTGAGACGGTCAATAGGCAGATTGTGCATCACACATTGCCAGAAGATTAGCTGAGCAAATGCACAGACAATGCTGATTAGCAACTTGAAATACATCAGTTCTTACTGGGGAGAACAAAGACAGTCCAGATCACTGCCCTACAGCCTACCCTGCAATAATGGAACCCTGCTAGGCTCAACATAATTTTTAGAGCTGGGAAATGTGGGCAACATGTCTATCTGTTTGTATTCATGAAATTTTTCTCATCTCTGGAATAGCCCCAAGAGATACATATCTTATTTCTACCAGGTCCTCAAGGGACAATGGTCTTATAATCATACCCCTACACATTTTAGCCCCTTTTGAGTTGTGTATTTTCTCTCCACTTAATCTGAAAGAGCAGATATCATTGAATCATTACAACTTGGTCTCCTTTTTACACTGACTTTGCAAATGTAGGAGGTACTACTCAGGGAAAAACAAATTACTCTCACGATTTGTTATTTACTTGCATACAGAACTTTTATCAACAGTTATAAATATAACTGAATATTTTAAAGATATGAAATGAAGTGGAAAATACATACGTTTTATCCTTTCTATAAATATTTTTCGGATAAAGCCTTTGTGTTTTTTGTTTTATCTTGATCTCCTTTCTTCTTGTGGGTCCAGAAAACTCTGAAGCTTTTATTTCACCACCCTGCAAGGAAGTTTCTATCTGGACACCTAGAAGATAGAGTGTGACCCTCATTAGGCACTACTTCCATGATTCTAGCTGGAAATTGTCATAAATAACTGATTACTTTGTCTACTGTTTTTGCACTAATCAAATGCAGTCTTTCCTTTTAATCGTTATTATAATGAACCTAATTATAGCATCTCCCTTTACATTTTCTTTACCTACATAAAAATAATCTTAGTATTATTTTATAGGTTCATATTGTTCTCTATTATGGAAGTTCCCCCCCCCCCTTTCCTAGATAAAAGAGCAAGAGTTTCTAAAAGATACAAACAATTAACTATGTGACCACTAGTTGAAAAGTGGGTGGTTCAAACACACCCAAAAGTGCCGTGGAAGGCAAAGCTGATGAGCTGCCTCTGAAAAAAAACCCACGTATTTCAACTCTGCACACATGGGGTCAGCATGAGTCAGAATCTACTTGATAGCAACAAATAAAAACAACAAGATAGGAAAGCTTTACTTTCATCAAAATGCTCTTAACAGATTTCATTTAAGAGAAAAGCACAATTCAGCTGATTTATCTTTCAGGGTCTTCGTTGGTGTTTTACCTTATACTGGGCTTCTAGTTTGTCTCTTTTCTTCTCTTACTTTTAATATGTTAGTGGCCAGCTCCCTCTAACTTATTATGCTATTCGTTTACTTATGAAAGCAGGATTAATCCAGAAAACATTCCTCTTAATTAAGTGAACAAAGAGAAAAACACCTCACAGTGATTTGTAGAAAAATAATTTTTTTTATTTCTTTTGTAGTTAATCACACCATAGTTAAAAGATAAAATATAATGTAAAGAATTCTCTGAATGATAGTTAAGAGAGAAGGGATTGCTAACCATCATATATAAAGAACTCCTGTAAGCAAATATTTTAGAAACACACAGAAGTTCTAATAACAAAAGCTGGCCAAAATTATGAACAATTCTAAGAAGAAGCAAAATAGTCAATAAAAATACGAAAAATGCTCACTATGATTAATAAACTAAATTCAAATTGAAAAGTAAGATTTTATACCCACTGAACTAACAAAAACTTAAAAAGCTGGTAATATTCCAGTGTTGATGAAGGTATGGAGAAAACTCTAAGAGTATAATTCATGTCTTATCAGTGCTTTATTTGTGAACAATTTGCCAGTTTCTGTCAAAATTCAGATTTGCATATTCTTGCAAAGATTGACAGCATTTCCAGAAATGTAAGCCCTGGTAGTGTAATGGTTAAGTATTACATCTCCTAACCAAAAAACCGGCAGTTCAGATCTGCCACATGCTCCCTAGAAACTCTATGGGGCAGTTCTGCTATGCCCTTTAGGGTCACTATGAGTTGAGATCAACTTGAGAGCATGTTGTTGTTTATTTTAATTTATTCTACAAAAAATTCACAATATTATACATACAACATAGAATACCATAGGATACCATGTAGCAGGAATTATGTACTAACTTAGAAATATCTGTATAAAATATTGAATCTCAGAATGAAGAATACAGGTCTCAAACATAAGTACAGAATGATCCCTAGATATAGAAGAAAAAGATAACATTATACATGTGTATAGGACCATGAAATATATATATATACCTGGAAGGGAAACATTAAAAGGCTAGAGCAGCTAACTCTAGATAGAAAAAAAAGGACTGCACTTAGGAAAGATGAAGAGAGAATTATCAGTTTATTCTAGATTTTTTATAAGTATTCTTGTTAACATTGAGTCAGACAGCTTCAGAGCCCACCTCTTCTAAGATTCTCAGCTCTTGTTTATCCTCCCATACCAATCAGAATAAGCTGCACATTTTTCTCAAATTGTCCTTGACAAGATAACTACAGAACAGTCATAGCAGTCCTGGACTGGTTTTAGCAGATTCCTTTAAGTGACCTATTAGCTCATAAAATGCAAAATACATAGAAGCAACCAGTCTCTGGGTAAAGACTTAACATGCTAATGAAGGAAAATCTTATCTTCTCCTCTATCAAGGAGAAGTGAACTCTTGTCTAGAGAAAATACATAGTCCTCCACAAGCCCTGAGCACTTGCAGGAAGGTTGCTCCTGAATATTCATGGTAAATCTGTGTTTCCTTGACTGCTCTCTGTAAAACCCCACCTCTGCAAGCTGCCTGTGAGCAGTCTTGAAAGCAATAGTCCCAATTGCTCCTTTCTTTGCACAACAAAATAGCAGCATCTTTCTGATTTCACACCTCAGCTTCTTGTTCTGTTGAGCAGAATCTGGAGTTTCCACTCAAATACAACATAAACTGTTAAAAAGAGAATACTTGGCTGGCATGGCTTGGCTTCCAAAGTTATAAAAACAAACTAAAAAACAAACAAAACCCCTTGCTGTTGAGTCATTCTGAACTAATAACTAACCTATAGGACAGAATAGAACTGCCCCATATGATTTCCAAGGAGTGTCTGGTGGATTTGAGCTGCTGATCTTTTGGTTGACAGCTATAACTCTGAATTGTTATACCATTAGGGTTACCCTCAAGTGCATAGATTAATTCATATAACGTTAAAAATAATGTTAGCTAATAAGGGTCTACAGGAAATATACCTCAATGAACAACTAAGAACCCTGTGTTATTTGTGGACACATCATCATCTAAAGTTAATTCTACTATTATGTTTATTTTGGGAACACAAATTTGTTTTTGATATTTCCGGGAGCAATTTGGGTCTAACAGCAATGTTGTGTTTCCTTATGCATGATTTCTTTGATGAGAAGTACCAGTGAACGCAGTAAACTACACCCAGCTAAACTGAGTCACATAGAGAAACACAAAGGGTGCAACTGGACATCCAGCAGCTATGATCGCTCCCCACATTCACTGACAGGCACATCCAGCCACATTTGTTGCCACTGTCCCTCTGGTTTCAGAAGATCCTTCTTCCACTACTCTGTAATAACTCAAGCTGAAACCTTCGTTGCTCACTTTCACAAGCAAATGTCAACTCTTTTTATATCAAGGCAAAGTGCCATATTTATTAAAGCATTTATATTAACTGTTTAACGTGTAAAACCGTGCTACTGTTTCTGTTAGTTTCCTATGTTATTTTTTCTATGTTATTTTTAATGTGTCACTATTGAAGCTTTTGAGTGTTGTGTCCTGATACTCTTTTCCCCCTTGAGCTTTTCTCTTTTTTATTCCATTATTTTGCATAGAGCGATGAGTTTATATAATGCGTGGGTTGCATTACCACACAACTGACTACTCAATAAATGATAAACTAGCAATCTTTGTAGCCTGCTCTTCTGCTGTGACAGTGTTCACAAGTTGCATTTGCTGGAAGACAATTACCTGTAGCTCTCTCCTTCTTTCTGCCCGCCTTCTGAGTAGAGACACTTCGGTGTCTTTGTTTTAAACTGTGTTTTCAATCATGTTTTACAGTGAAAAGCTCTGGAAGATAGAGACAGTCTCTCGCTGCAGCAAGGGTGTTTATATAGCCCTGGAAGACAGGAAATTTTCTCTCTGGAACTATGAGCAGGTATTCTCATTGCCTAGTGTAAAAGATTCAGGTTCCCTAAACTTGAAGTTTCTCTCTTAGAGTGCTATCCACTGTGACAGCCAGGTGACTGTTTTGTCACCCTACCGGAATCAGTATTCAGGAACCGGAATGATAATGATGATTTTTTGACCATTGTTAGTAGCATGAATAATAAACTTACTTTGTGTCTGCCTCAGTGAGTTCCTGTACTTTTCCTGAATCCATGAAACTAACAAGCTCACTTGGTGATCTGAAAAGAGGGTAAAATCTCAAACCCCTTTGACAGCATTTCCTAGGGTAACTGAGTATAGCTCTCAATGACGTTATTCACCCTCAAGAGGTTATAATTATCTTCATAAAGTTAAATCTCTCTTTTTTAAGTTTTAAGAATAATGTTTTCAATAAAGGGTAGAAGAACATAGGTGTACTAGGAGGTTATACTAAGCAACCTCTCTAGTCATCAAAAAGTGGGGTAGAGAAATTTCTGTAGTTTTCATTTGAATTCAATGAAGAATTCAGTGTTCGAATCACCTAAAGTATGAATTATTTGATTCATTTGAGTTACGGCGTCGAAGAAAAATATTGTATATACCGTAGATTGCCAGAAGAACAAACAGATCTCTTTGGAGGAAGTACAAGCAGAATGCTGCTTAAAAGCAAAGATGGCAAGACTTCGTATCACTTGCTTTGGGCAGGTTAGAGAGAGGGTCTAATCCCTGGAGAAAGAGATCATGACTGGTAAAGTAGACAGCCAAAAGCCACAGCTGTCACGTCGATTCTGACTTGTAGTGACCCTATAGGTCAGAGTAGAACTATCCCAAAGACTTTCCAAAGGAGTGCCTAGCAGACTTGAACTGCTAACCTCTTGGTTAGCAGATGTGGCACTTAGCCACTATGCCACCAGGGTTTCCTAAAGAGAAAGACAGCAAAAAAGAGGAAGATACTCCATGATACAGAGGGACACAGTGGCTGCAACAAGGGCTCAAACATACCTTACATACCATTGTGGCAATGGTGCCATACTGGATGACATTTCGTCCTTTTTTATGTAGGGTGGCTATGAGTAGAGCTGATTCAACAACAACAAGAATTATTTGGGTTAAATGTCACTTCACTGTATGTAACTGATTATCTTTGAAATTATCAGAGATAACTATTCAGTGAAATGTAAATCACTTTGGTACAGTTACATTGACTCAACCTGACAACATGTATTAACTTCCTATCTTACTGTAAAGCACTGTGAGGGATTCAAAAATGATGAGGTAGTTATCATGCTTTTGAAAGTTTCGGCTGCTTCTGTTAAGAGTGATGGGCAGACATGGAAACTGATAACGTGAAAGTTAGTGGAAGACAACTCCAGAAAGAAGAACTGGTGCTGGATTCTCAGTCAAACAGGTTCATGAATGGTTAAGGATACTTATATCATCTATCATAAGACAGACATTTCTTAAAATTGGAGTATCTCTGTAGTGCATTTAATAATCTATGGTATTTTACAATCTCTGGCATTTTATCATTGCTGTTAAGTCAGGTGATATCTATTACATAGCTGTGTGGAAAAAAATTTTTGACACATTCTGATAAGATCAAGGAAAGGCCAGAAAGAATCCATTTTAGATTAATGTGACTGCATTAATATGATTGCAGGATAGAAATTTAGAACCTTGAAAGTGACCTTTAAAAACTTAATCTAATCTTCTGGCTAACACAGTTCAAAAAAAATCATAATATTTGCTAAGTACTGAAT
Organism: Heterohyrax brucei; assembly: GCA_028571685.1. Taxonomy (NCBI): domain Eukaryota; kingdom Metazoa; phylum Chordata; class Mammalia; order Hyracoidea; family Procaviidae; genus Heterohyrax; species Heterohyrax brucei. The sequence goes on from CM053144.1 coordinate 164,447,900, forward strand.
GATTGTTGTTAGCCTGATCCTTAGGATTTAACCTACTATCGTGTTGGTCACAAAATTCCTGAGGTGGGGATAAACTCCATTTTATAAAAAAAGAGAATTTAAGAAAAGTTTGTCAGTAGTCCAAGTAACTAAAGTTTGAATGTAGGTAGTTTTGGGATTTGAATCCAGTTCTTGCTTATTCTCAGAACCATTCTGTCAATCCTGCTCCTCATCCTACAGCTTTTTTTTTGCTTAACCAAACACAGTGATGGTGAATTCACTGTTTTTTAGGACAGTGCATTCTCCTGAGAAATGGATGGGGGTGTCAAAGAAATCTCCCCTGCAAATGTCAAGCTTAAGCCTAAGATTGATTATCAATTTCAATCTTCTGCAAAACAAGCAAACATATTTTTTACTTTCATTCATTTCTATTTTTTAACATATATTTATCTGAAGGGTAGACACAGTTGATGCAGACATATGACGAAGCTACCCTATAGTTAGCCTGCTGAAGACTGACCCATCATAACCAATTTTTAGCAGTTTTTCCCACTTCAATATTATCACAATGTATCTTAAAATCTAGATCAAGTTATTTTACCACTAGTTTATTATTTGCATTATTTTAGATTAATACAGACTTGAGGCCAGAGAAGTTAAGTGATTTTGAAAAAGTCACAAAGCAAGACAACACAAAATTGTGGTTCCTTAAACATTCTTGGAAATCCAGTGCTAAATAATCTGAGGCTTATATTCCATAAAAAGATTAGTAGCAAACTGAAAAATTTGTTGGATTTTGCCTGGAATTCTAAGAAAGTTTTTCTTGTCATTGTTGCAAACCAAACATTTCTCATTTCTCGTACTTTTTTTCCCCCCCACTCCCTCTAGTGTTTAAAATGTGTTGTACACTGGCTCTTTGGTGCTTGTTTTTTGTTCCACAGCAAAAGTCAACTTGAGGATATCAGATTGTCCTTGACTGCCTTTATGAGAAAATTGTTTCCAATTTAAAGGTTTAAAACGTGATTGTAGTCTTTACTAAAATAAATTAATAAATTGCATGGGAAGTGAGATGATTCATTTTAGTTATATCAAAATAAAGGTTTATCAAGAGCTGGTGGGGTATATGCAATTTGAAATATTAAAAAGATGCCAGATGAGAATCTTTTCAAGTGAGTGAAAAGGTAAAAACAGAACAATGTGATACAGAATATCAAGTTAGCAAACACTTAGAATACTATTTGTTCGATTTTTTCTTTCTTTGTTTTTTGAAATTAGAATACTTTTGGCTTTAACTCATAAAAGCTGCTTCCCTAAGATTTTTGTTTGTTTGGTAGTAAAGTAACGAAGCTCTGAAATTTTGAACTTCACATAAAAAAAAATTATTGTTAAAGCTACTTTTGTCTATTCTCTGAGTTTGACTTAATTTAAATAATTAAATAATTAAAGAGAAAATAAAGAAAATAATTTAAGTCAAATTTATTATAAATTTGCATTACATGAAAAAATTGCTTGAGTGGCTACGAACATTTAACCATTTGTAACTGAGCTAAAATCATGTGTATTTTCTTAACCTGAAAATTCTGTCATAGATTAGGACATCCATTTGGAACTTAGTCAATCTGAGTAATTTGGACTGTTTTTTTTTTAAGAGGAATTACATTTTGGATTACTTGAGTAATAATCATAATTTCTAGAACCAGTCATGTTAGAACTCCTGATATGTGGGAAATTACTCTGACAGCTTGTGCATGATACATCAGACTGATTCGTAATAATAGACTCACAGATTCTTAGTAAAGATTGATAAAACCGTGAATCTCTTTGGTATTGTCATTTCACTAGAAATGTTCTAACGCCATAATTTTACAATTAAAGTATATTGTCAAATTTTTCTCCTTTACTGTTGTTAAACTTTCACACTTACCTGAATATACTATATATGTGTATGTTTATACATTTTTGCATTTATTCAACTAGATGATGAAGTTGAAGGTTTTAATCTTATCTTTAAAATATAATTGATGTCATCAACATGTATGTATTATTTTGACATTACAATTTCAATCAAGAATAACAGATTTTTCTTTAAAATGTCTTCTTAACATTTCTTAAAATAATGTAGCAGTTTCCTTATAAAACAGACAAACTGTATTTATTATCTTGTATATATTCTTATTTATAATAAATTACACAATATTTAACTAAAGGAGTCAAATTTGGGGAAAACAGAAAAAGCTAGAAAGTAATATGCTAAGAATTAGCTAGCTTTTTTCTCATTAGCACACATTTTATATTACTTTCACTCATTTCACTATAGCAAAATAAGCACATCCAGCATATAATTTAAAGGGATTTGCACACTCTGCTTTATTCATAGCCCTTCCAAATATAGAAATAAGAAGACAAGAGCCTAATCACCACACCACCAAGGTACCTGAGAAAAATATTTGGTGACCAAGGTTCGTATTTTTTCTTTCTTGGAAACTGTATATATAACCAAATATACTAATAATAGCTTGATTTAATATTAGACTAAGGTCTGAAAGTTGATTACAAATCTGGAAGTTATGCATCGTCACACTGAATCCTTAGTATTTATAATGATATGAGAATAGAATAAAAATATGTTTATTGTTCAATTTCAATTAGTTAAACATTTTAATATACGTAATTTAAACTATTTGTAGAAATAAAGATAACTTAATGGACTCATAGAACTAGTGTAAAAATTTTAAAAGTTTAAAGTATAGGAAATTTTACTAATCTTCTAAATTTCTACTTTCTGCTTCTCCATGCTTTCTTGCAACCTGTTCAATTTGACATTAGACTCTGCTGCATTTTGCCTGATCTCCTTCCAGATCTTTTGAACAGTTCTAAATATTAATCTTCTGTGTTCTACCTCCAGTAATTTCAGAAAGTTTTCTTCATCTGGAAAATTTCTTGATTCTTTGCTTTGGAAACTTTCTGAAGCCATCATGGTCTGCCTTTTTAGGTGAGTTGATATTGACGGTTATTTCTAAGCCACTGGCATTTTGTTTACTTATTTTATGTTTGCTTATTGTGTTCCACCTTCTTGTTTTGTTCTGAAATGCCATAATAGGCTTTTTGTGTGAGTGAGTTTGATTAGCGGTGCCTTTGGGGAAATCCTGGTGGCATGGTGGTTAAGTGCTCCATCTGCTAAGCAAACAGTTAGCAGTTTGAATCCACCAGGTGCTGTTTAGAAACTTGATGGGGCAGTTCTACTCTGTCCTACAGGGTTGCTATGAGTTGGAATGAACTTGACAGCACTGGGTTGGACGAGGCTCTAATGTCCTGTTACCACATGGTTAGAGCTGTTACTAGGGATATGAACCCAGGATCCCACTTACTTTTCTTGTAGTGTCCAGCTCAAGCGTGCATGTAATTAGTCACCAAGTATATAGTGCAGACTCTCCATCACAGTCCTAGATGGGCAAAGGTAATTGATGGTAGGCACTGGTAGCTGGCTGCACATGCTGAGACAGGCAGGGGTCAAACAGTGATCTGGGTTTTTGAGGAAAGTGTGTTCTGTTATACCCGAGCCTAGGCAAAGGAAATGTTTCATTTCAGAAGCTGGTAGGTTATTATCCCCCATCCACCCTTGTTTGCTCAACTATTCCCTCTTCAAGTCTAAGAGAATGGCTGAGGGCACATGTAAGGAATCCTATTTCTGGCCCAGGTAACACATCAGATTCTGCAGCTGAGTGGTGAGCAGATAAAGGAGGGGGAAGCACAGGTAAAAGGGAGAGAGGTTTACTCTGAAGGAATGTTTTAGATCTGAGAGTGGGAGATTAGATGTAAACCACCCAGGTTTTGATGATCAAATGCCACCTTTCACTGATTTTGGAGGTGTGAGTTGGCTTTCTGCTTCTGAGGTAGACACTTTCTGAGTCACTGCTCTGCTCACCACGCTCACTGAAGCTGATCTGCCCGTCGGGTGCTGATTCTCATCAGGTAAGGTCTGGCCAGTCCTAGGTAATTCTAGACCTACTCCCCCTTTGTTGTCACTCAGCCCAATTTCTCAATGTTCCTTTTGATGTTCAGGGCTCCTAGAATGTCATACAAAATCAATTTACTTGTTTTTTGGGGTCTTCATTATTAGAGGGATCACAGGAAGCATTCAACTATTCTGCCATTTTAACCCTTCCTTCTAAAATATAGGAAATTAAACTCAAAGTGTGTCTTAATTGAAATATTGTGCTGCTTAATTTACTTTTCCTGGTAGTAATACTGGAGAGAGATTTAGCAGTGGTCTCAATTTAAATTAAATAAATCATTCTAATTTGTCTACATAATTATCTATTTATCAGGAATATTAAATGAACTTTTAAAAAATGAATCAACCTTTGTAGTTACATACTAAATTTAAAAAATGAATAATACTTGTGAATTCATAGCAAAAGTTCCAAACATCTGGCTTTTATTTTTATCTAGCATCAAGACAGCTCAGTAGAGGGTCAATATAAAAGAGGAAGAGCCTTAATGAGATGGATTGTCACAACAGCTGCAACAAGGGGCTCAAACAAAATGATTGTGAAGATGTCATAAGACTGAGCAGTGTTTCCTTCTGTTATATGTAGGGTCCTTAAGAGGTAGAACCAGTTTGATGGCATTTGACAACAACAACAGCATCCAAACTTCTGAGTTTCAGTTTTTGCAAGAAAAAAAGCCTACAATATTAGAACTATGTCTTGTTTTTGTTTCATAAATTTTTGACCTTTTAGGTGGTCCATGTATTTCCAAAGTGTATACATGGTGACGAAACAATTGCTTTTTGTTCAATTAATCTTTAAAGCTACCCAAGAGGCAGAGGAGTGAGAGAGAAAAGGAAGACCTGTGAGAGGCAAGAGGCTTCAGAAGATATTAAAGTATTGCAACAAAGGCAAATTACCTGTCTTCTGTGAGGCAAGGAGATGGCTTAGATTCACGAAACTGATTTTGACTTGTGTGTGTATGTTATGTAGTGTAGTAGTATGTAGTGTGTGCATGTGTGTGCTTGCATGCGCACATGCATGCATGCATGTGCACACTCACACACACACACGCACACACCAGAAAAGGGAGACAGGAGAGAGACACTGAGAGAAGAAATGTTGTGGCTGATTTAAGTAGTAAATTGAGGTTTTAACAACTCCACCAAAGTCTAAGTCTATGTTTTAATTGCACCACAATCACTGAAACATGGGCAAGTTGGAGGGTAGTGTCATATGTTACAGAAAGAGATATTCTACGATTCATCTGTCCCTCTAGGTATGTGGAGGGTCTTGGTCCTCTTAGCTTTAATGCCTCTCCCAAAGCAACATTCTTCTTCTTGCAAAAAGTTTACTCAGAAGTCCACTAAAATTTCAGATTGTCCAGGGTGAAATTATGTTAGTCAGAGAGATAGGTACATGAGCTAACATATAAAAGAAGAGAACTTATAAATCATAAAAGTGAAAAAGAAGTGATTTTTCTAAATTTCTGTCTCTAGAACCTTGCCAAAAATGAGCTGTGAACAGTGGGGGTTCAATGAATTCTCCAGTTCAGGGTAGACAAAACTAAATACAACATTTCTCAGAGAAAAAGAGTCAAGTGTGAAGGAAGTATTCAAATACATATTTTAAATCTACTTTCTTAAAGTTTAATTTATGACAATAAACCACATACATTTAAGACACTTCAAAATTTTGGAAGCTTAACCCAGTGCAAATTTTGTCCAAAGAATACCTGTCTGACACAATTTTCTGAACTCATCAGTCCTTCTGAACTGTTCAGTTCTTGGGTACAGCTTGAAAACAGACTTACAGGAACGATGCACAATCTCTCCCTGTAGACATCCTCCTGTAGATTCATAACAAAGTTTTATGAGAATAAAGAGGTATAAATCAAAGTGTTGTCAGGGGAAAAAAAAAGATAATTCTCTTCTTGATAAAGACAAACAAACAAAACATCCTATAATGGTTTCTTTAGTTCTCAGAGAAAAAAAGAAAAGCAACTTAGTATTTATGAGTTGATAAAATGAAATTAGAACTCAGACACAGTTTAGTTTTTAACTCAGTGTTGGGATCAGAGATTGTTCCCCTTTCCAACTTAAAGAATCAAAGGGGCCCAGGAGAACATAAAAGATTTTCCAGTAAGAATGTCCTAGTTTTGATGGCTAATGGAGGCTATACTTGTGGAGGTGTACTGGCCGTCTTTATCATGTATTATTATTATTACTGACAAATAACCATGAAAACTTACATGATTCCACAATGAGCAGAAGTTATTAAAATTTATTAGCAGAATGGGTGTTCTGTTCACCAAACATTCCATGTGTTATGATGTGCATAATCGTTCTACAGAGAGTACAATTTGATATTTAATCAAGAAATTTGAGACAACCAGCTCTGTTGCCAATCAGACAATGCCTGTGGGTCAACAAACTGCATGTTACAATGAAAACATCACCATTATTTGTCAGAGTGTACACAAGACTCCATCCCAATCAATTCCTCACTGAGCCTTTTGTTGACCACAATAGGGCAGATTCTGCATCTGATCTTGAAGATTCACCCTTACAAAATTGTTTTAACTCAAGAACTGAAGTCCAGTGACCAGACTGTGCTATACCTTTGCTGACTGGACTCTGGAGCACTTGGAAATAGACCTTCCTTTTGGCTGAAAAGTCATTTTCAGGGATAAGGCTCATTTCTGGATGATTTTGTTAATAAACAAAACTGTAATATTTGGAGCAATAAGAATGCAATGTAGATTCAAGAATGTCCATGTCATCCCCAGAAAGTTACCATTTAGCACGGATACTGATCTAATAGAATCATTGGCTCTTATTTTTTTCCAAGATGAATGAGGAGAGGCTGTGACTGTCAACACCAAATGGTATCAGGCTGTGATAACTATTTTTGGCCCCATTTGAAAGGTGCCATAGTGGCCACTTACCTGAAGTTCTTTTCCACATATTATGCCAGCAAAAATACTTGAAAATAAGAAAACAATTAAAAAGGTATCATCACACAACTTGTTTTATTCAGATTCAAAAATAGGACATCCTTGTTGGAAGACTCTTTACTTCTCCAGGTTTGGTACAAAACAAAGAGAAAATTGTGCATGGATTTTGTTGAGAACTCCAGATTTGTCAGCAGCTGATTCCTCAAAAGTCCAGTAGAAGTTGATGAAGGAGAGTTAAGTTCATTAGACAAGGGTGAATAACACCTGGGCAGAATTTAAGTAGTCTCTCACAAAGGGAAAGTGAGGGCGTGATATCTTTTGGGTTTTAGAGGGTGGACTGGGAAACTTCGAAGTCAGGTCTTGAAAGGTAAAGTATTAGTTGGAGTTGGACACCATTTACTGTGCCATAGCTTTGGACTGATGAGCTCAGAGAAGCCAAGTTGTTGAAGGTATTCCAGATAAGCAAACTGCTACTCTCGATATCATTTAGCTGACTCACAGTCTCATTTTCAAGAAACAAGTGATTTCCAGCAGCAAGTGTTGTTGGGTACCCTCGAGGTGCTTCCTATTTATAACTACCTTGTCTGTAACAGACTGAAACATTGCCTGGTCCCGTGCCATTCTCACAATAATAGATACGTGTGGGCCTCGTGTTGTAGCTACTTTCTCAATTTATCTCACTGAGGGAAGAGCCTCTGTCTTTTTTGCTGACCCTCTACTTTACCTTGACAGCGCGTGGCTTTCGCTACTTTACCAACCACGTTGCCTTTCTCTAGTGCATGCTCCCTCCTGATGACCTGTCCAAAGTAAGCATGATGAAATCTCACCATCCTTGTTTTTAAGGAACATTCTGGCTGTGTGATTGTTGTTATTAGGTCTCACTGAGTAGGTTTTGACTCATAGTGACCCTATGTAAGATAAAACAGTGCCACCCTCATAATCATGACTTTGAGTCATTGTTGCAGCCACTGTGTCCAGCCAACAACCTGAGAGTTGTCCTCTGTTTCAGTGGCCCTCTGCTTTACCAAGCCTGATGTCCTTCCCAAGCAACTGGTCCTCCTGATAACATGTCCAAAATGTGTGAGACAAAGTCTCACCATCTTTGCTTCTAAGCAAGCTTCTGGCTGTATACCTTTCAAAACAGATTTATGCCTTCTTCTGGCCGTTTGTGGCATAGTCAATATTCTTTGCCAATACCCAAGTCCAAAGGTATCAGTTGTTCTTTAGTCTTCCTTATTCATTGTCTGGCTTTCACATACATACACAGGGACTGAAAATATCATGAATTGGGTCAGGCATATTTTAGTTCCTAAGATAATATTTTTGCTTTTTAATATTTTAAAGAGTTATTTTGCAGCTGATTTGCCCAGTATGGTGTCATTTGATTTCTTGACTGCTGCTTCCATGGGCATTGATTGTTGATCCCAGAACAATGAAATCTATGACAATTGCAATGTCTTCACTACTTTTCAAGATGTTGTTCACTGGTCCAGTTGTTAAAAAAAAAACAACAAAAAAGCTGATAATTTTCTTTATGTTCAGGAGTAGTTCATGCCAAAGGCTATAAATTTCAACCTTCATCAGTAAGTACAGCAAGTAGATAAGTTAAATGTGCTTTGTTCTCTGTATTGTTTAACTCAGGAGCAGAAAATTATGTTGGTTTTGGCTTTAATTCCCACCTTCACTCTTAGTCAGAGAACTAATAAAAGTGTTCTAAAACTTGAGTAATGTAAGTTCTTGAACCTAAAAGTATCCTTCTTAGAAAGACACTAATAGGCCTTATCCTGATGATTTCCAATTCAATTAACCTTTTTTTTTTGTAGTATTTATTGATAAATATAGGTATATAATCACTATGAAATTATTTTGCATTTAGGCACTGAAAGTACTATGAATTTCTAATTATTATCCATGTGTCTGAGTACATTCTAGTAGAAGTTACCAGCCCTAGAATTACAGACACGATGGCCAGGTACTGGGAAGCCCGTGGACTCATCATTTTCAATGTGGCTGCATCTACTTGTGTAAATGTTAACGACCAGTCGGGAGTGGCCTATTTCACTTGAATGAATGAAACTGTGTTGCCCTCTGGGTGAGTTCTTTCTCTGGGATTGGGATTCCATCTGGCAATGACTCGAAATCCTGAGCCTATCTGTCCTAAGGCTCAGAATCTTTACAGTTGCTTTATTGCAATATTTTTGGATTTTATTTCTTATGAAGAAACTTAGTGGCAGTTCTTCACAGATTTCTAGGGGAAAATTACCTTTGAGTATCATTCTTGGACCTGTTAGTTATTTTCTGGGGCTTTATTGAATTGAAGAAAAAATACTGGCCTGCAGTCATCCAGCCCCAGGCTGTAAAGTTGTCAGATCTGTAAGTGAGGCCTAGTGTTTGGGTCTGGCTGAAACTTGGGTGGGAGAGTGCAAAATAAATAAATAAATAAATAAATAAACTTCGGGGAACACACATCTGCTGTGCACCAGATGGCAGCTGTTATTTCATCTCCTGTGGAACTTTCCCTGTAATTCTTGTTGCATTTCTTCTTCTCTAGTACTTCTGGGTTTAGGGGAAAAAAAGCAAAATATTTTGGGAAAAAATGAGGTGAATGTAACATTAAAACCAAGGCTTTAATTGTTCCAAAACTCAGGATTTGCAGAGTTCAGGTTCCCACAGCAGTCCTCCAACTGTGCAGCCTGCATTACAATAGAAGCACTCATTACATAATCGCCAAACCCCAGCTAATGTTACATAGTGCTCAGCAGATAAAGGGCACAAAATAATGGAAAGGAACTGCACTTTTTCTCTAATCTTAAATGTACAGAGCATATTATATTACTGCATAAATATTGCATGATCATGTAACAAAATATACTAATGAAATACACAGATGCAAAGCAAGGGCACAAGCATTGTCATTGCACTGGGAACACTTAAATGGATTTTCTTATTCTCTGCTGATTCAAATTTCAGCTTAATTTAGGATTTGTGTCTTTTTATGAGAAGCTAGTGTGTCAGGAGAGACATGGCAGTTTTTAATGGGTTTCTAAAATAGTACTTAGAATCACCTTTTTCTTTGGCAGCAATAACACAGATATGTACGTATGCTACTGCCTTTCACGTCTGAAACTTCTGTTGCTGAGTCTTACACACTTGACGGTTGATCCAGAGGCTGATTTGTACAAGGACACTGGTTTGTTCTACATTGAGAGCCGATCACATTTGTTCCTTATGATAAGAACACAGGTGTCATTTCAGGTTTGGTAAGTTTCTGCCTGTGTCTCTCATTTACTTAATATTTGGGTGATGGTTTATCAGTCTATTCCTATAAAATTAAAAAAAAATAATGAAGTAAGAAAGAATGGAAGGAAGAAAAGTTGCACTGGAGTTGTCTGACTCATGATAAGCTCCTGTGTTTCCACGCAGAACTGCACTCCATAGAGTTGGCAAAGGCTGTGACCTTTCAGAGAGATTGCCAGGCCATTCTCCTGAGACACTCTGTATATATTTACATTGCCAGCCTTCTGATTAGTAGCCAAGTGCTCAATCATTTGTCACCCAGGAACTCTATCCCTATAGATGCCCTATGCTAACTGATTAAAAATGCATTTACTTAGCACCTTTTTTCAGTTACCTGTGGCTATTGTTGGGCAGCGCCCACTGGATTCTGACTCTCAGAGACCCTGTATGACAGAATAGGACTGTCCCATAGGGTTTCTGAGGCTGAAATCTTTATGGGAGCAGATACCCAAGTCTTTCCTCCAACAGAGCAGCTGGTGGGTTCTGTTGACTGTCTCTTGGGTTACTAACTGAGTGCTTAACCATTTTACCACTAGGGTTCCTTCTTAGTTACCTAGTGCTGCTGTAAAACAAACACGAAGAGTGGGTGGCTTTGAAAAACAGAACTTTATTTTCTCACAATTCTGGCAGTTGATTGTCCAAATCAGGATGTCGGCTGAGTGGCTTCCTTCTTTGCCAGTAAGTACCATAGCTTCCTAGGATCCTTTACCGGTAGATGTTCCCCAGACAGCCTCTGTCTAACTCAGAGTAGGCACATTGCTCAGCCATTATTCTCTGTGTATAAGTCAAAAGGATACCCTTGTTCCGTCCTACCAATTGCATTTTGGATTATGTGCAGTATGCGAATGAGCACAATTAAGTGTCATAGAACAACATTATTGATAATTTCTTATAATGCACATGGTCAAATAATTTTGCAGTTATGAAAAACAGGTAATGTCATTAGGTATTCTCTGCTTTCAACCAAGTTCCATCTGACATCAGCAATTACATCTTTTGTTCCATGTCCTCTTGTGATTTTGGCTTGAATTTCTGGCAGTTACTGGTCCCTGTACTGCTGCGACTGTGTTTGAATGACTGTCTGCAAAATTATACTTGCATGTGATTGGCTTGGCCTGTGATATTAATAATATTGCTCCATAATTTTGTATAGCTGTGGATGATCTTTCTTTGGAATGGTCACTTACATGGATGTTTTCCAGTCAATTGGTCAGGTAGCATTTCCAAATTTCTTGTCACAATCAAGTGAGTATTTCTAGCATTGCATCTGTTTGTTGAAGTATCTCCGTTGGTAATCAATCAATTGCTGGAGCCCTACCTGTGTCAGGAGCTCTGGTGACACAGTGGTTAAGAAGTGAGCTGCTAACCACAGTTGGCAGTTCAAATTCATCAGCTGCTCTTTGTAGAGCTTATGAGGCTGTTCTCCTCTGTTGTATAGGATCCCTATGAGTCTAAATTTACTTAACAGCTTGGCCTTTTGGGGGAATGGGGACAGGATAATGCTTTTAGTTCAGCTTGTGCTTCTTCCTTCAGTACTATAGTTTCTTGATTATCTGTCACCTCCTGAAATGTTTGAATTTCTACCAATGTTTTTTGGTACAGTGACTGCATTACCGCTAGCTTCTTTTAATGCTTCCAGCATCATTCAACTTTTTGACCATAGAGTCCTTCAGAATGTATCTCAAGGCTTGAGAAATCAGCTTGAGGAATCTCGCATATGTTCTTATCTTGTGGTTTTGAAATCATTTGTTCAGCTCTTTTGCATTATCGTTTCTTCTGTTTGCTTTGCTGCTGTTGTTAGGTGCTGCCAAGGCAGTTCTAACTTACAACAGCGCTATGTACAACAGAATGAAATACTGCGTGTCTTGCTCCATGCCTGTCATTCTTGTCATGCTTGAGCTCATTGTTGCAGCTACTGTCTCAGTTCATGTCATTCAGTTTCTTCTTTTTCACTGATCCTCTCCTTTACCAAGCGTGATGTCCTTTTCTAGGGACTGAACTCTCCTGACATGTCCAAACTATGTAAGACATTATCTTGCCATTCTTGCTTCCAAGTAACAATCTGGTTGCACTTCTTCCAGGACAGATCTGTTTGTACTTCTGGCAATACATGGTATATTCAATAACCTTTTTTAATATTATAGTACAAAGACATCAATTCTTCTGTCCTCCTTATCCATTGTCCAGCTCTTGCATGTATATGATGTGATTAAAAATACTGTGGCTTGGGTTAAACACATTTAGTGACCCCGTATTTGTGACCACGTTTCAGAGTCTCTTCTGACTTGGATTTTCATCTTTCCTACCTTCTTTATGACCCTTTGCTTTCTTCGTATGTGATGTCCTTGATGTCACCCCCAAACTTCTCTGTTTTTTGATTGTTAGTGTTTAATGGGTCAACTCTGTTCTTGAGATGGTCTCCAAATTCAGGTGAGATATACTCAAGGTTGTATTTTGTCTCTCTTGGAAGTATTTTAATTTCTTTGGCTTCAACTTCAACTTGCACATGAGAAACTGATCGTATATTCTGCAATTGACAACTTGCTTTGTTCTGATTTGTGCTATTCAAATTCTCCGTTTTCTCTTTTCTTAGATGTAGTTGATTTGATTCCTGTATATTCTTTCAGGAGATCGCCACGTATGAAAAAAAAAGCAAAACACTGCCGTAGAGTCATGTCCAACTCACAGCAACCCTAGAGGTCAGAGTAGAACTGCCCTGTAGAGTTTCCAAGGAGCACCTGGTGGATTTGAACTGCAGACCTTTCGGTCAGCAGGATGTAGCACTTAACTCACTACGTTGCCAGGGTTTCCAGCCACATATATAATTGTTTATGTTGCTGAAAAAATGCGTTTGCGGTGAATAAGTTGTTGATCTCACAGAATTGTATCATGTAATCACTGGCATCATTTCTGCCACCAAGGCCACATTTTCCAACTATTGAATCTTCTTCTTTGCTTCCAGCTTTCGTGTTCTCATCACCAGTAATTATCAGTGCTTCTTGATTGCTTATTTGATCAATTCAGACTGCAGAATTTGTTAAAAATCTTTAGGTTCTTCATCTTTGGTGTTAGGATATAGTGTGTAAATTTGAAAAATAATTGTGTTAACTGGACTTCCTTGTAGGCTTATGGATAACATTCTATCACAGACAGTGTTGTGCTTCATGGTAGACTTTGAAATGTTCTTTTTGGATGACAAATGGGACTTGATTCTTCTTCTTTTTGTCATACCTCGGAAAACAGACCACATTATTGTCCACTTCGAAATGGCCAATGCTAGCCCATTTTAACTCACTAATACCTAGTATATCTATCTTAATGTGGGCTTTTTAATTTCTGACAACTTCTAATTTCCTTTGATTTATGCATTCTGATTTCTGATCACTTATGGCTGTCTGCAGCTCTTCTCACTTTGAGTCACGTTGCATCAGCAGATGAAGATTCTAAAAGCTTTATGCTATCCATGCCATTAAGGGCATCTCTAAGGAGGAAGTTTTTCTCCAGTTGTAGTTTGAGCGCCTTCCAATTTGAGGCAATCATCTTCCAGTTACTGTATCAAACATCATTCTGCTGCTATCCATAAAGTTCTCACTGGCCAATCATCTTTGGGGGTAGGTTGCCGTGTTCTTCATCCTAGTCTGTCTTACTCTGGAAGCACCACTGAAACATGTTTACCATGGATGACCCTCCTGGTATTTGAAATACCAGGGCCATAGCTTCCCCCATTATAGAAGCATACTAGCCACCATGCTGCAGGCAAACAAGTCTATTCATAGTACATAATACATAGGCAGACAAGTGGTAGAACCATAGATACAGACATTAGAATCCCACCACATATGTTGGAAGGGTACAATTCAACCCATAATGCAGCCAGCCAAGTGCCATAGAGTCAGATCCGACTCACTACTGTATAAAAAGCTCTGTTCTGGATTCCGATATGATGGAAAGGAATTGTCATGGTTTCACTTGTCAAGAAATTAAGCCCTTAAGTTACTGATGATAGCGCTAATTATATTCACTTTGAGTCACACTGTGTTGTGCACCCTAAGCATAGCTTTGTCAGTGCTGGCATAGTTCATCTTAAGAATGATTTCCTTTGTTTTTACAATGCCTCTATTTTATGGGAACGTCTTCTGTTATTCCTAGGGTTACTACATGATACAGAGATGACTGAGTTTGTGGTAACTCATGTGGGTTTATTCTCATCCTTATAATTGTGCATGCCACTAATTGCACCATTCTAACAATCAAAACAACCTTTATAATATCACAGAATATTGGAAAACCAAACCAAACCCACTGCCATCGAGTTGGGTCTGACTCATAGCAACCCTAGAGGTCACAGTAGAAATTCCCCATAGAGTATGCAAGGGGCACCTGGTGAATTTCAACTGCTGACCTTTTGGTTAGCAGATATAGCACTTAGCCACTACTCTACCAGGATTCCTTGGATCTGGAAGCAAAGTTAAAAAAAAAATCTAATTCTTCTTGATGATGAGGAAAGATAATAAGAGATAGTAAGAGCACAGATAGCGTCGTGGCCGAGAAGCCCAGAATCCTTCCTTATCCGAGTGTATCTTCCCTAGACACAGCCTCGGGTGGTTGGGTAGTGATTGGTTATATGGCCACAGAATAAATTTCTTTTCAATTACATTTAGTTATTAAGAAGGTAATTAGTTTTGGAGTGAGAAATAAAACATAGGACCTAAATGGACATCAATTCAAGAAAATGCAAACCCAAAAGCCTAGTAAGAGACAGACAAGTTAAAGAAATATTTTTAAACAAACACTTTTTTTCAGTGAATCAAATGAGGAAGTAAACAGTCCATATGTTGTTTATTTGTTTTGTTTTACAATAGCCCTTATATGTACTTTCATTATTGTCTAATATTATCAATGTCCATTGATATTAAAATTCCATAACAGACTGATAATAGAATAAATATCAGAGGTATTGTAAAACAAATATCTGCCAGAGAACTGGAAACTCTAGTGGAGTAGTAGTTAAGTGTTCCAGCTGCTAACCAAAAGAACGGCAGTTCAAGTCCGCCAGGTTCTCCTTGGAAACACTGTAAGGTAGTTCCACTGTGTTCCACATGGTTGCTATGATTTGGAATCGACTTAATGGCAACAAGTTTGATTTGGTTTTTTGGTTATGGAATTACAGCTTATGACAAATTGCCATTTTTATTACACTACATTTTATGGGGTTAGTTCCGCCATGCAACTATTAAATCGCATGCATTTTATAATAATTCTTTTTTCCTAATCACTTCAGTATCATAGGGATATACATTTTATTAAGAATAATCTAAACATAAACTTCTGAAATACTCAAATCATCTTAAAATAAGAGACATTTTCTCCTACTACTGTGGGAAAACTTCAAAGTGTCCTTAAGGTGCTGGTAACACACTGACTGCTTGCAGTCCTACCGTGGGCTGTTTGCTCTGTTGTTACTTTCTACTGCACTGCCTCCTTATAGCAACTCACATGTGACAGAACTGCTACAAATGATTTTCTTAGCTGAAATCTTAATGGAAACAGATTGCCAGTCTTATCTTCCATGGTACCCTGGTACCTTTGCTTAGGTTTGACTACTAATCTTTAGCAAAACATTTGTGCCATCTTGGGAACTTGGGCTTTTGCTTGCCATAAAACCACACCCACTGCCACTGAGTTGATTTTTACATTAGCAACCGTATAGGACATAGTAGAACCCCGCAGAGTTTCCAAAGACTGGCCAGAAGATTTGAACTGCTGAGCTTTAGTTAGCAGCCATAGCATTTAACCACTAAGCCACTGTAGTTTCCAGGCTTTTGCTTAAATATTTCTAAATATGAATTTATACTTTTCCTTAGTTGTGACAGTATACTACATCTCTAGCAAGGAAGCAATGGAACAAAACAGTAACTACAGGTTAAAAAATATCACTCAGACAAAAATTTACTGCATTATTTTTCAGTGGAATTAATTATTAGGCCTCTGAGGTGGGGAGAACGCTATTTACAGTAGGAAACAAAAGTGTAGAGTAAAATGCAAATTAGTAAGAAAATAACATTTACTTTGAAAATATTTTCAAATATCTGGATTAATATTGCAGAGAATTAGACAAGTGTGGGCCAACTGGTGAAAAATGTGAAAAAACTATATAGCTGTTAAATATTTCCATATTGATTTTCTACTCATTATAAAACAGCTCTGCTTTTAACATTCTGTTTATATTCTGTCACTTAATAACCAACATAAATCTCCGGTACTGCTGAGAAACTTTTGTTCAACAGTTTACTTTTACAAAAAAAGAAACTTTTGGATTGGTTTAATTAAGAGGATTTTTTTTCCCCCCAAAGAAACCTTTATTTCTCACTTTACTTTTTGCCACATGAAGTATAATATACCATACCATAAATGTTGACAGTTTTACCTGTAATTTTTAGTTGTTAACACATTTACACTATATTTTTAAAGTGCTCTGAACCATAGTTCATTTTTATTGCCACAATTACTGTGTCTGCAAAATTGGGTTCACACTTTATACAGTTTTGACTGTATTCTGACTTAAGTTAAAGATATATTTTTGTTTAACTCTACCGAAGTGCGTATACATGTTATTGTGAACTTCTTTGAAATGGTCTACCTGGGGTTTCAAATTGCTTTAGTCACTAAGTTATCTGTTAAAAACTGAAACAAACAAGCAAAAACAAAACAAAACAAAAGTAGCTTCCATTGAACTAATTCTGACTCATGGAAACCCCATGTATTTCAGAGTAGGGTCTCAAGGCTGTGTGTGCCCTTTTGGAAGCAGATTGCCAGAGCTTTCTACTGTTTTTTTCCACCCAGGTTAACTCTTGTTAACCTTTGTACAGTTCCCATTCAAACTCCGTAAGAAGAGACAACAGACAACACGCGTCTATTGTTATACCAGTACCAGGCTGTTTTGATTACTGTGGCTATTTTTGGCAAGGTCAAGTGATTTTCGACAAAGGTGCTAAGCCCATTCAATAGGAAAAGAAAAATCTCTTCGGTAAATGGTGGTGAGAAAATTGGATTTTCACTTTCAGAAAAATGAAACAGTCTCTCTGTACCATACTGCACACAAGAACGAATACAAAATAGATTAAGTACCGACACGAGAATAAAACATACGGACATCATTGTAACACCTAGCTTTTCCAATGGATTGCCTAATGTAAGAACAAAACCACAAACAACAAAAACATAAAATAAAGAGAATCTCATAAAAATTAAAAATTTTGTTCATTAAAAGACTATAAGAAAAATGAAAAGACAAAGTGCTGACTAGGAGAATGTCTTCAGAAACCATACGTCTGACATGAATCCAATAATAAAGATACATAAAAATTCAACAATTTAACGACAACAAAAAAGGCAAATAACCCAATCATAAAATGGACAAAAAATTTGAATAGATTTTCACCAAAAGGACAGTCAAATGGCCACCAAACATATAAAAAGATGCTCAATGTCATCAATGAGACACAAATCAAACCCATGATGAGATACCATTTCACTGTCTCTAGAATGGCTAAAATTAAATGAACAAAAGAGAAAATAATGAATGTTAGTGAAGATGTGGGGAAATTATAATCTCTTTACTCATTGCCAGTAGGAATGCAAAATGGTACAGCTTTTGTGGGAAACAGCGGCAATTTCTCAAAAAAAAAACCATATATATATATATATATATATATATATATATATATATATATAACAACATAACTCAGCAATTCTGCTCCTAGGTTTATACCTAGACGTTGAAAGATACTTACACACCAAGATTCACCACAACATTCACAATAATTACTCACAAGAAGCAGAAATACCCTAAATGCCCATCAGCAGATGAATGGATGAACAGAATGTGGTACACAGTAAAATACCGTCCAGCCAGCAGAAGATGCAAACCCCTGAAGTGTGCTACAATATTCATGGAGGTTAGAGATGTGTTGAGTAAAGGCAGTCAGTCACAAAGGGACAAATATTGTTTAATCTCACACAAAAAGACAAGAAAGGACAGATATATAGAGACCAAAGCTTATTAATAAATTCTGCACCTGTAAAAAATAGAACTGGCAATAGCTGTATGACAGATGTGATGGACTGAATTATGTTACCCCCCAAAATGTGTGTACCGATTTGGCTGGGCGTGCTGTGGTATTGTGAGATTGTCCACAGTTACATAATCAAGGTGAGCGCTCCTATGTGTTGTAAATCCTGCCTCTATGACGTTAATCAGAGGGATGGAAGACAGCTGTGTTGATGAGGCAGGACTCATCCTATGGATTGGCTTGTTCTGAAGCCAGTATCTTTAAAGGCTTATAAAAGAGAGAGGTAAGCAGAGAGATGGGGGAACTGCATACCACCAAGAAAATTGTGTAGAAAGCAGAGCATGTCTTGGGATTCCTGCATGGAGAAGTTTCTTGTCTAGGTAAGATGAATGAGAAGGATCTTTCTCCAGAATCAACACAGAGAGAAAGGCTTCCCCTGGGATGGTATCCTGAATTCGGACTTTCAGCATACTTTATTATGAGGAGGAAATCCTGGTCGTGTAGTGGTTAAGTGGTTACGTGCTGTGACTGCTGACCACTAGGTGCTTCTTGGAAACTCTATGGGGATAGTTCTACTCTGCCCTATAGCATCGTTGTGAGTCAGAATTAACTCAATGGTAACTGTTTTGGTTTGGTTTTACTGTGGTGTTTCCATTGTAATAGCTCTAGACAACTAAGATGACAGGTATATTTATAACAACAACAACAAACTAGCTGCTGAGACTGCGTATGTACAGTGAAAAACCCCATAGGATGTGGTTTCTCGGTTTGGAGGTTTAGTGTTGTGGTTTCATGGGACATCCCAGTTAATTGAGCTAATGATTTTATAGTGCTTCTTTTGTACCTCATGGTTGTTGACTAGTGCCTGTGGTTTTAAAAGTTTACAAGTGGTCATTCAAAGTATGACAATTGATATCTAGTCAGCTGGAGGAAGAAGGAAGCAGGAAGAGGGAGGAGAATATTGAATGTGTGGTTAATTGCCTCCATGAGCAGCTGCCTCCTTTGCCATAAGACCAGAATTGGGTCATGCCCAGCTACCATGATGAAGAAACACAAAACAACAAAGACATGAGAAAAAAGATCTGAGGAGATAGGACCCATGAGAATGGGAGACTATATCAACATGTGACCACATGACAAGATGGTGCCCGGCCACCACCAAAGACAGCCGTGATGGGGCACACAATGTTGAGTCCCTGTGGCAACATGAGAAAAAGAAGGGTGCAGCTCAAGAACTCTTCTAAAAGACCACAATGGATGGTCCAATGACCTGGGAGATCCCTGGGGGCATGGCCCCTAGTCCTGCTGCAAAAAACACTACTGAGGTCACCTCATTGGACAAAGATGGACTGGACTTGGGCACACAATGCTGACCATGCAGTGTGTGTGCTTTATGGTTCTAGGCATCTATAGGATGTTGTCCTGCTGATCTCTTTCTAGATGGGAGAGAAGAGGGTGGAGATGAGGAGACGGGAGCCTGTTAAGAGGATACAACAAATATAGAATGAAAGGGAAGAGTGCACTGTCACTGGGCAAGGAGAGCAGAAGGGGCAGCAGATAGATAGGCATGCAAAATTAATTTGGATTGTACACTTTCACTTAATCACAATTAAAAAAACAAACTGTAGAAGACTGCTGGTTAAAATGGGAAAAATGCAATACAGATCTTTAAATTTTCATTGACTTCAGATTTTGAGAGCCATAGGATCTGAACAAACCACTGAAACTATTGCCCTGAAATAATGTTTAATATTTAAACCAAAAACATCCCCCAAAGTGTTCTTAAAACCTAACAATAGTTTAGCTTAACTGGTAAAAATGTCTACCTTGAGCATTGTACTCTTTCAAGAACGATCTATATGGGATCAAGATAAAAAACAGCAACCTGAAAGATGAGAGAGAAACCTTAGGGGATGGTGAGTTTATACTAGTAGAGCAGGAACAACTCAGGAAGGGAGAGTGAGAGTAGTTGCACAACTTGAAGAATGTCATCAGTGTCACCGGGTTCAACACTGAGCAGTGGTTGAATTGGTGCATATTTTGCTGTCTATATTCTCAGCAACAAAAACTCTGCGGAGCAGAGTTCTATTCTGTACGTAGGAGGTCTCCACAAGATGGAAAGCAAATTATTACGTAAAGTAATTTATTTCAATTGTAGCTAAGTGAACAAACAAAAACAAAACAAATAAATTAAAGACAATACCGTAAAGGTGATTCTCACTTACACTGACCATATAGGAAAGAATAGAACCTCCCTCTAGGGTTTCCAAGGAGCAGCTAGTGGATTCAGACTCCTGATCCTTTGATTAGCAGCAGACTCTTTAACCACTACACCATCAGGCCTGCAAGTTGTAGCTACTACCTTAAATTACCAGAATACTGTAATTCTTTGAAGGATTTTCTTTACACTTTAAAAAATACTTGTGCCATATATTTACATATGTATTTACTTGGACTTTAATACTCCTCAAAGCCATTTCTCAATGAGAAAAGCATTTCCAAACTTTATTTGCCTCGAAACATGTCTGTTCTTCCTCTGCTGTTTACAAGTAAAGATCAAGGTAAGTCAGGATATGATTCTAGGAGGAGTGATTCATCAACTGCCAATCAGGAAACAGGCTTAGAATGAACTCTTTCAGAGAAAGACAGGAAGAAATATTTAGAACACGACAACATTTTAAAGAGATGTTCTGCAGAATAACAATGTCACTCATCTGTAAGCTCTGAAGCATTCGTTTCCCAAATATTTATTTCTCTTGGCTAGCTATAGTTCACTTTATTTTCTTGCTCAGTGGATTAATCAGTTGTAACCTATGTGTGATCATCTGTTTTCTTCTATAAATCTATGAACTGGAAAAACTTGTAGAAACATTCGTACATTTTCAATTTTCATTTTCTATTTCAATTCTGAATCTATTCATTTGATAATCACTTATCAAGTATCTATTATATACTTGATGCATTGATAGGAATGACTGTTCCAGTAAGTACGATAGTTCTTGGATATCTTTTATATATCCAGTAGTATTATAGTATATTTCGAATCACAGAATTGGCTCAGAATTAAGACATTTTCCTCAATAGGTTAATAATATGCAGTCTAGAGAAAACGTGTACAGTATTTCTCAGATTTTGAATACTTTTCCTGCATATTTTTTAAAAAAAGCTTAATTACTAACCTGACATTTATTTGTCACTGTCCTATGATTTACAACTCACTTCATGTTTGTTTTTCTGACACCTGGCCCTGGTTGCTCATTTGTCTGTCAGGATCCAGTTGTTTTGATGTTTGGACTTCAGCAAGGACCACAGACTTGAGCACAACTCTACAAAGGGAGACAAACAGGTGATAGAAAAACAACCAGCCCAGGCATTTCAGTAACTTTTGGTAAAATGTGTAAGTATCTGTTCTTCTGGAGAGAAAATATCTGTCATCAGGAACAGGGTGCCCTAATTTAACTTGTCTGGAAATGACATTCTTTGGGGAAGAGTATATATCCATAGGTCTTGGTTGGTTTCGGTGGGTGATTTTATTTTATTTTTTGTCTTTTCATTTCTTCAAGTGAAGGCTTAAATCAAAGTCATAATCAAATCAAAACAAACCAAATGGCTGGATAGAGAAGAGCTACCCAGCTTTCTGTCTCAATGGTTTAACCTTTATTGTGAGGTCGCAGTACAGCAAACCTCTCCCACATTTGTACAGAAAGTTCTTAATCCCTCTACTTGTAAGATATAATGGTAAAGGGTATGTGGATATGTATAGTGTCAAGCAGTAAATGAAATAATGAAAAAAATCTGTACAGTAGATATTAATCTATTTTAAACCAAGAAGGCATTTCCAAAATATTTCAATCTGCATTTGAGTATCTTAATTTCAGACTTGCTGTACAGCCATGTTTTTCTCTCACTTGATATTAAATTTTTGCTAATAATACTACTTAATCTTTTTCTAAAAAAAATATTTTATTGAGCTTTAAGTGGAAGTTTACAACCCAAGTCAACTTGCCATGTAAAACCCCATACCCACACCACTGGGTAATTCTAGCTGCATAGCGTACTCATACTCTCTGCTTTGTATGTCTAGTATTCATTCAACTAAGTCCTGTCCCCTTCCACCCCCTTATTTTGTCTCTTGACAAGAGCTGCTCAGCCTCATGCAAAATATTTAAGCCAAGAAGCTCACTTTACATCCTATGGTCTAGTCCAATTTTTGTGTAAAGAGTTGGCTTATTTTCAGTTCTGAACTTACAGGAAGTCTGGGAACTATGTACTCAGGGGACTCTCCAGTCAGTAGAACCACCAAGTCTAGTAAAGAGGTCTAGTATTGTACACCCATTTTTTCTCCTGCTACTTCAAGGACCCTACGCTGTGTTCTCTGTCAGGTAGTCATCGGTGGTGGCCGGGCACCATCTAGTTCTTCTGATCTCATGCTCATGAAGTCTTCAGATGGCCACTTTTGTCTCTAGGGTTCATGTTTTCTCATGTCTTCAGTGTCCTTCATTCTCCTATGCTCCAGGTAGATTGGGACCCATTTCACTTATGCTTAGATGGCCACTTGCTGCTTTTTAAAACCCCCAGATTCCACTCACCAAAGTAGGGTGCGTTATATTTTCCTTAAAAAAAAATTTAGTTATGTCAACTGACTTAGATGTCCCTTGAAACCATGATTCCCAGACACCTGCCCCAGACCTTTGTCCTTTAAAATGTTGGATTGTATTTAGGAAACTTTCTCAGCTCTTGGTATAGTCCAGCTGTGCTGTCCTTCCCTTCACTTAACCCAATTCTTACCTACTCTCTTCCCTATCAATAGCCCTCTCCCTCCCTCCCCACCCTTGTAATCACCAAAGTTGTGTACTCCTGTGCTTAAACCTTTTCTTAAGTCCTTGTAATAGTGGTCTCATACAATATTTGTCATTTTGCAACTGACTAATTTCACTTAGCATAATGCCTTCCAGATTACTCCATGTTACATTTTCTAAGATCATTGTTCTTTATCACTGCTTGGTATTCAATTGTGTGAATATACCATAGTTTGTTTAGCCATTAATTAGTTGATGGGCACCTAGGTTGCTTCCATATTTTACTATTGTGGACAGTGCTGCAATAAACACTGATGTGCATGTATCTATTTGTGTGACAGCCCTTCTTTAGGATATACTTCAAGCAATGCAATTACTGGATCATACAGTATTTTTATGTATAGCTTTTTAAGAAAGCACCAAATCCATTTCCAAAGTGGTTTTACGATTTTACTTCCCACCAGCAATGTGCTTATCTTTCCACAGCCTCTCAAATATTTATTATTTATTTGTTTGTGTTTTATGGATTAATGCTAGCCTTTTGGGGGTGAGAAGTTATTTCATTGCAGTTTTGACTTGGATTTCTCCGATAGGTAATAATCTTAAGCATTTCCTCATGTATCTGTTAGCATCCTGGATGTCTTCTTTGGTGAATTGTGTTATTTTTTTTCTTTTTCTTGTTAAAATTTTGTAGTACATTGTATATCATGGAAATGAGATGCACATTGGATTCACTGTAGCCAAAAATCTTTTCCCAGTCTGTAGGTAGTCATTTTGCTCTTTTGGTGAAGTCTTTGAATGAGCGTAAGTGTTTGATTTTTAGGAGTTCCCAGTTATCTGTTTTTCTTCTAGCGTCTGTACATTGTTAGTAATTTTCTATAGTCTTTTATGCTGTGTGTTATGGCTCTTAGCATTGTCCCTGTTTTTTCTTCCATGACCTTTATTGTTTCAGATTTTTCATTTAAGTCATTGATCAATTTTTGAGTTAGTTTTTGTACATGGTGTGAGATATGGGTCTTGTTTCATTTTTTTGCAGATGGATATGCAGTTAGGCCAATAATGTTTATTAAATGTTCATGATGATTGTCTTTTCTCCAATTTACAGTTTTTAGACCTTTGTCAAATATCTACCGCTAATAGGTGGATGGTGTTATATCCGGATTCTCAGTTATGTTCCGTTCATCTCTGTTTCTGTACCAGTACCAAGTTTTTTAGACTACTGTGGTAGTGTAGTAGATTCTAAAGTCAGGTAGTATGAGACCTCCCACTTTGTTCTTCTTCTTCAGTTAGTATTTTACATGTCTGTGGCTTTTACCATTTCTGTACGACATTGGTGACATTTTTCTCTATCTCATTAAAAAATGCCATTGGAATTTACATTAGGATTGCATTCTAACTATAGATTGCTTTGGGTAGAATAGATATTTTCATGATGTTAGGTCTTCCCATCCATAAGCAAGGTAGTTTTTTGCACTTATGTAGGTGTCCTATGGTTACTTGCAGTATAATCTTGTAATTTTCTTTCAAGTAAATTTTGCTGTGCTTTAAGAACAATCTTACAGTCTATATGAATTTGCCACAAAGAACTTGGAACTTTCACCTCTACTCCATTCTAACTGCTCTTCCCTGCCCCATGACAGCACATTTCTCCTTTTGTCTGCAGCTTCCCATGACCCTTTGATTAAGATCTGACAGCCCTCACCCTATCATCCTGGTATGGCAATGAGCCTCTAGGACAGCCCTGTGTACATATTTAAGTCCAAAGTTTTGTTCATTGCCAGCCTCACTCCAGGTTTTGTATAGTCCGGTTCAGTCTTAGTCTAAATAGCTGGCCTGGGTACTAGATGCAGTTTGGGGTTAGAGAATCCAGGGGTGGGCCACGTCCCAGAAGGCCCTCCAGTCTGATTAACCATCAAGTGTGGTCTTTTGATAAAGTTCTAGCTCTGCCCTCTGATTCTTCTCCCACTATGTCCAGAGCTCTGTATCATGCACCCCATTCTGGCATTCATTGGTGGTAACTAGGCACCATCTAGTTCTTCTGGTCCTGTAATGAGGCAGACTCTGGTTCATGTGGTCCCTTCCATCTGGCAGGCTCATATTTTCCTCCTGTCCTTGATGTCCACCATTTACCTCTGGTCCAGGTGGATTGGGACCAGTTACTATTACTTAGATGGCAGCTTACTAGCTTTTAAGATCCCAGATGTCACTCATCCTGATGGTATGCACAGTATTTTCTTATGAGAACAAGAAAAAAAGCTTGAGAATGCCAATTAGTCTGGATATTACCTGAAAGCATTGTCCCCCAACCCCAGGCCCTGTTCTTCCAGAGAGATGGGCTGCATTTAGGGAACAGGTTAGTAGTTTCAAGTAGGGCAGTTGTCAGTACCTATTTTCTAGTATGTGCTGTCATATCCTATACTCAACCTGAATCCTAACAGCCATCTAATGTGTAGAAATTCCTCTCCCTCCATCCCAACCCTTATAACCATCAAAGATTGATATCCTCTGTGCTTAAATGGTTTGTTGTATCCTTATAGTAACGGTCTCATACAATATTTGTCCTTTTGCCTCTGGTTAACTTCATGAAGCATCATTTCCTCCACATGGTCCCACATTATAAGCTATTTCCCTAAGCCATTGTTGTTTCTCATCATTGCATAGTATTCTACCGCCTAAATATACCCTGGTTTCTTTGAATCATTCAACTGTTGATAGGCATTTAGGTTGCCTCTATCTTTTTGCTATTGTGGAGAAAGTTGCAATGAACATAGACATGCTTGTATCTGTTTGAGTAGTGCCCTTTGTGTAATTTTCTTTGTATAAGCCTTTTATGTCTCTAGTTAGATTTATTCCTAAGTATTTTATCTTTTAGGTAGCTATTGTAAATTGTATTGATTGGGTGATTTCCTCTTTGATGATCTCTTTCTTCACGTAAAGGAACCCAACTGATTTATGTATGTTTATCTTACACCATGGTACTTTGCTGCACTCTTCTATTAGTTCTAGTAGGGTTTTTTTTTTTTTTTTTTGTGTGTGTGTGTATGTGGATTCTTTAGGGTTTTCTTTGTATAAAATCATATCATCTTCAAAGAGAGACACTTTTACTTCTTTCTTACCAATTTTTGTGACTGTTGTTTCTTTATGTTGCTTTATTGTTCTGGCTAGAAACTGTAGTACAGTGTTGAATAAAAGTGGTGACCATGGACATCCCTGTCTGTTTCCTGTTCTCAAGGGGAATACTTTCAAACTCTCCATTTAGGATAACGTTGGCTATTAGCTTTGCATAGATGTACCTTGTTATGTTGAGGAATTTCCCTTCTATTCCATTTTTTTCTGAGGTATTTTAACATGAATGAGTGTTGCGCTTTGTCAAATGCCTTTTCTGCATCTATTGATAAAATCAAGTGGCTCTTAGTTTCTGTTTTATTTATGTGGTTGATTATATTAATTGTTTTTCTGATGTTGAACTCTGAAGTTGTTAAGTGCTGTCGCTCTTAACAAAAGCTGGGCAGTACAAATCCACAAGGTACTTCTTGGAAATTCTATGGAGTAGTTCTACTCTGTCATATTGAGTCACAGCGAGTCCGCATTGACTCGATGGCCCTGGGTTTGATGTTGAACACTGACTCGACAGCACTGGGGTATACCTGTATAGCTGGTATGAATCCCACCTGGTCATGGTGATTTTTTTTTTTTTTTAAATATACGCTGTGAATTCTGTTCGATAGAATTTTGTTGAGGATTTTTTTACATCTAAGTTCATGAGAGATATTGGTCATAATTTTTCTTTTTTGTGCTGTCTTTGCCTGGTTTGGGTATCAAGGTTATACTGGATTCATAGAATGAATTTGGGAGTATTCCATCCTTTCCTATGTTCTGAAATACTTTTAGTTATAGCAATATTAACTGTTTTTTAAATATTTAGTAGAATTTTTCATTGAAGCTATCAGGGCCAGAGAGTTTTTAGGTGGGAGTTTTTTAATTACCTTTTCAGTGTCTTCAGTTTTGATGACTTGATTTAGTTATTGTACTTTAGTTCTTGTTAGTTATGTAAGGTAGTGTTTTTCTAGAAATTGGTACATTTCCTTTAGGTTTTCAAATTTATTGTAGTACAGTTTTGATAGTATTCTGTTACTATTCTTTAAATTTCAGTTGTGTCTGTTGTGATATCACCCATCTCATGTCTTATTTTGCTTCCTCTCCTCTTTTTTTTTTTTTTTAATGTCAGTTTGGCCAATGATTTATCAATTTTGTTAGTCTTTTAAAAAAAACAACTTTTGTTCCTGTTAACTCTTTCATTTGTGTCTCTATTCTCTAATTGATTTAATTTGGCTCTTATTTTTATTATTTGCTTTCTTCTGCTGCCCACAGCATTCTTCTGCTGTCCGCAGCATTCTTCTGCCACTTCCTTTCTACTTGTTCAAGTTTTAGGATTACTTCTTTGATTTGGGCCCTTTCTTCTCTTTGGGTGTATGTATTTATTGAAGTAAATTGACTTGTGAGCACTACTTTTGCTGTGCTTCATAGGTTCTGTTAGGATATGTTTTTATTCTTATTTGAGTCTGTGAAATTCTTTATTCCATCCTTGATTTCTCTATAACTCAGTCATTTTTGAGCAAAGCATTGTTCAGTTTCCATGTGTTTAACTTTTTTTTTCCTTCTCTGTTACTATCTTGTACTTCTATGGTTTGAAAAAATACTTTGGAGTATATCAATACTTTGAATTTTGTTAAAGATTGCTTTGTTACCTAATATGTGGTCAATTCTGTAGAGCGTTCCATATGCACTGCAAAAGAAGTATGTGTGCCTGCTGTTAGGTGGAGTGTTCTGTTTATGTCTATAAGGTCGGAGTGGTTGATTGTGGCATTGAGATCTTCTGTGTCTTTACTGAACTTTTTTCTAGATGTCCTGTCGTTTTAGTCAGCTAGTGCTGCTCTAGCAGAATTACCACTGAGTGGATGGCTATAACAAAGGAAAGTCTATTCTTACACAGTCCAGTAGGCTGCAAGTCCAAATTCAGGGATGTTTGCTCTAGGGGAAGGCTTTCCCACTTGTCATCTCTGGAGGAAAGTCTGGTATTCCATCACTCTTTGTCCAGGGGCATCTTGACACAAGAACCTCAGGTCTGAAGGACATGCTCTTCTCCCAGTGCTGCTTTCTTGATAGTGTGAGGATCCTAATTCTCTTCTGGTTTTCCTTTCCTTTTATTTCTTGTAGGATGAAAGGATTAAGGGTGGGACAGGCGATACCCCAGGGAAACTCCTTTACATTGGAGCAGGAAGGTGATCTTATAAAGGGATTTACAGTGCCACCCTAATCCTTTAACATATAGCCCAGAAAAGTCACAAAATGGAGGACAATCACAGAATACAAGGAATCATGGCCCAGCCATATGTCTACACATATTTTGGGGGAACACAAGTTGATCTATGACATCTGTCCTTCACTGAAAGTGATGTGTTGAAAAGTCTCCTACTATTACTGTGGAGCTGTCAATTTCTGTTTTCAGTGCCCTTAGTGTTTTATGTACTTTAAAGGCCTGTCATTGAGTGAGTAGACATTTAATATGGTTACATCCTTCTGGAATATTGACCCTTTAATCATTATGTAATATCCTTTTCCAATTTTGGTGGATTTTTCTTTAAAGACTATTTTATCAGAGATTAATATTGCCTGCTTTTTGAATATTGTTAGCTTAATATATATTTTTTCCATTCTTTGAGCTTTAGTTTGAGTCTCAGATGTATCACACTGGGCAGTGTATCTATGGGTCATGTGTTTTTATCAATTTGCTACTCTCCATCTCTTCATTGGTGCATTTCATCCATTTACATTCAGTGTGATTGTTGTTCCCACTGTCGTTGAGTCGTGTCCAACTCAAAGCGACCCTAGAGGTCAGAGTAGAACTGCCCCATAGAGTTCCAAGGAGCAGCTGGCAGATTTGAACTGCTGACATTGTGGTTAGCAGACGTAGTATTTAACTCACTATACCACCAGGGTTTCCATGATTATTGGTAGTGCTGTTATTTTGATGTCTCTTTGTTGTAGACAATTCCTTTTTTTTTGTATGGTTTTCTGTGCTGAGTTTTTTTATTTCTTTTTCATTTTTTTCAATGTCAGTGGCTTTGTATTTGCTGGGACCTTTAGTTTTTTCTTGTTTACATTTTGAGTCATGTTACTGAAAGCTTCCTTTACAGTCCCCTTAATATTTCTCTGTATTTTTCTAAATTTAAATCAGTCCTTAATTTCTTTATCTTGCCGTGACCTTCTCTCCATATGAATATTCTGTGACTATATTTCCCTCTAAGTCTCTCTTTTTTTAAAAAAAATAGAGGTTATACAATGACATTCTTGTTTCCTGATTTGACTTATTTTTGCGATTTTTCCCTGTTTAGGTTGATATAGGGTTGATCTGTTCTATGTTCTAGTCCTGGATTGTTTCCTGATGCTGTTGTTTTTCTAACCAAAGGATTCCTTTTAGTATGTCTTGTAATTTTTGTTTGCTTTTTGCAAATTCCCTTAATTTCTGTTTATCTGGAAATATCCTAATTTCATCACGGTATTTGAGGGATAGTTTTACTGGATACATAACTCATGACTGGCAATTATTTTCCTGCAAGGCTTTGTATATATCATACAGTTGTCTTCTTGCCTGCATGGTTTCTGCTGAGGTGTCCCAGCTTAGCCTTATAGATTTTCCTTTGTAAGTTATTTTTGTTTATATTTTATATGTTTGTATTTTATTTTGTTTAAGCCAGTTTTAAAATTGTCTCCCTATCTTTCACTTTGATCAGTTTGATTACAATATGTCTTGGTGTTTTTCTTTTGGGTTCTACCTGTGTGGAGTTCAATGTACATCTTGGATAGATACCTTCCCATATTTCATGATAACAGGGAAGACGTCTATCAACAAATCTTAGACATTCTGTGTATTTTGTGTTATCCTCCGCTCTTCTGGTACTCTAATCACTCAGAGACTATACCTCTTGTTGGTCTTAACCCACTATGCCACCAGGGTTCCCATGATTATTGACAGTGCTGTTATTTTGGTGTTTCTTTGTTGTAGATAATTCCTTTTTTCTATATGAGTTTCTGTGCTGAGTCTTTTTTATTTGTGTGTTTTCATTTTTTTCAATGTCACTGGCTTTGTGTTTGCTGGGACTTTGTTTTTTCTTGTTAGCATTTTGGATCACAATTTTGATAGCTTAAATTTAAGTTGACTAGATTTAAATTGATAGTTTAAGTTTAGAGTCCAACATAATTCTTAGTATTTTTGGAGTCTTTTAAATTCTTTTTTTCTGATTTTTCCTCAAATATTTCGATGCCATGTTCTTCATCTTCAACCTCATTAAGTCAGCTTTGTGTTGTCTCAATTCTGCTCCTTTGACTTTCTGTTCAGTTGTCTAGTTCTATAATGTTATTATTAATTTTCTGTATTTCTACTTGTCTCTGTATGCTTTCTTGCACTGTTCAATTTGTTATTATGATCCCCTGCATTTTGTCTCATCTCTTTCCTGATGTCTTGAAGAGCTCTAAATATTAATCTTTTACATTCTACCTCTGATAATTCAAGAAAGTTCCCTTCCTCTGGAAAATTGGAATCTTTGTTTTACAGCCTTTCTGATGCTTTATGCTTATGCTTTATGGTCTGCCTCTTTATGTGATTTTTACATGAACTGTTGTGTCTTAGCAATCAGTAAGTTTGAATTTGTTTGTGTTTTCTTACTGTGTCATAGCTTCTTGTTTTATTTTGTTTTCCAATGTTCAGGTAGGCTGATTGTGTGTGCTAGTTTGACTACTGGTGCCTATGTAGGTCTAACATCCTGTCACTAAGTGGTCAGAGCTATTAGTAGACATGTGAACCTAAGATTCCATTTATGTGTCTTGTATGGATTCAGCTGAGGTATCTAGGTAGTCAATCACCAAATGTGTGGTACAGGCTCTTACCTACAGTCTTAGATGGTCAGGGTGAGTACTGTAGATGCAGGTGTCCGACTGTAGCCATCGAGAAATGCAGGGCAAAACAACTGTCTTTGAGTGTCTGTGAGGATGGTGTATCAGTATATCCCCTTATGTCTGAATCTAGGCAGAGGAATAGTTTCTACCCTGAATTTATGGCTAAGGCAATTTTTTTTTCTTTCCTCCTCCCCTCTGTTTGTCTAATCGTTCACTTTCCAAGTCTTGGAGAATGGCTCAGGGTGGACTTAAGGAGTCCTACTTCTGACTCGGTTAATGATATCAGATTCCAGAACTGGTACAGCTCACAGAGGGGTCAGTGAAGAGCTCAGAGAATGGAGAGAGGTTATCCTGAGGCAAAGCTTTAGACTTGCATGTGGTATGTGATAGGTTACACATGAAGACTTATCCTTTGAAGACCTTGTGTGTTCTTCACTAGTTTTGGAGGCGTGAGTAGATTCTCTGCCTGGTTTCTCCTATTGGAAGGATGCCCTCCAACCTACATGTTTAGTTTACAATGCTCGCTGCAGCTATTTCCCAGTGGGTCAAGTCTGGTGAATGCCGCTTTCCTTTTTCCCTTGTTTAATCTGGTTTCTAACTTTCCCTTTAATATTCTAGACTTTTATGTAATGAATATATTTGTTCTTTTGGGTCTTTGTTGTTACAGGGGTTAGAGGAAACATATGACAAATCCACTATTTTGGCCCTGCCTCATCTATTTAATCTAATTACAACAATATTTGAACACTCACTTGGCATAACCAGAGCTAAAAAATTAGAGGGGAAAGTTATCAGAAGACTCTCACTTCACTTTTTATATTAATACATGAAATATTAGTATGTTAGTATGAAAGTACCACAGAGACTTCAAGGAAGGCTTAGTTATAGGAATGCTCTGGAAATATGCCTCAGGCCAGCACTTCTTTTTGTAAATAATGTTTTATTGAAACATGGCTATGTTCATTTTTTTCTGTATGGTCTATGGTTAATTCCTAGCTACAAGGGCAGATGTGAGGAGTCATAAGAGAAATGATAGGTTCTGGAAGGCTAAATTATTTGCTATTTACTGTTAAAGGATATTTAATGTTTACATGTTGACATCTCTGTTACCCCATTTTCAATGTTTTGCCTCTATTTTTGTGACTTCCTTATTTGGGTTGACATCAGTTGCTCTGTTCTACAATGCAGTATTGGAGTGTTATCAGATGTTACTGCTTTCCTAACTGAAGGACTCTCTTCAGTATTTCTCGTAATTTTGGTTTGGTTTTTTCAAATTCCCTAAATTTTTGTTTACCTGGAAATGTCCTGATTTCACCGTCATAGTTAAGAGGTCATTTTTACTGTATATGTGATTCTTGGCTGGCAGTTCTTTTCCTTCAAGGCTTTGTGTATGTCATTTCATTGCCTTCTTGTCTATACATTTTCTGCTGAGTAGTCTGACATAGTCTTACTAATTCTCCTTTTGTAGATTATCTTTCATTTATCTCTAGCCAGTTTTAAAGTAATCTCTCTCTCTTTTTTTTAAATTGTGATTAAGTGAAAGTATACAATCCAAATTAAATCTGCATGCCTGCCTATCTGCAGCTCCTTGTGCTCTCCTTGCCTGGTAAGAGCTCACTTTTCTTTTTCATTCTATATATGTCATATCCTCTTAACAATCTCCTGTCTCCTCCATTCCATCCTCTCCTGTCCCGTCCAGTAAGACACCAGTAGGACAGCATCTTATACCTGCATAAAACCATAAAGTGCACACACCGTATGGTCACACTGTGTCTGAGTCCAGGCCACTCCTGTCCAAAGAGTTTACCTTAGTAATGTTTTGTGGTCAGAGGTATCAAGCAAGTCTAGGAGCCATGCTCCCAGGGGACTCCCCAGGCTGGCGGACAATCAACTGTGGTCTTTTAAGGAGTTCTTGAGGTGCACCCCTCGTTTTCTTGAGTTCCCGGTGGGACTCAACGTTGTGTGACCCATCACTGCTGTCTTTGGTGGTGACAAGGCACTATCTGATTCTTCTGGTCATGTGTTGATACAGCATTCCATTCACATGGGTCCTTCTGTCTCCCAGGTTCTTTTTTCCTTGTGTCTTAATTGTCTTTGGTAATCATCTATTCTGGATGAGTTGGGACAATTTGGTGTACCTCAGATGTCAGCTTGCTAGCTTTTAAGACTCAAGATGCCACTCACCAATATGGGGTACAGAAAACTCTCTTAGTAAAAGGCTAGTTATGCTAATTGGTCTCAATGTACCCTGAGAGCATGGTCCCCAGATACTCACCCTGCTACTCTATTCTTGCAACATTGGGTTAAGATTAGAAGAGTTTTCAGTTGAAGTTGAAGTCCAGTTGAGTCGATCTGCTTTCAATTGTGTGCTGTCACTGCTTTCACCTAACCAAATTTCTATCAATTACCTAATCTATGGCCAGCCCTGCCTCTCACTCTCCACACTTGCAGCATCAAAGAGTCTTTTCTTCTGTAATGGGTCTATTTTTAAATCCTTACAAGGGGGATCTCATACAATATTTGTCATTTTGCCACTGACTGATTTCACTCAACATGTCTTCCACTTGAAGCCAAGTTATGAGATGCTTCCTGAAATCATCATTGTTCTTTATCACTGCATAGTGTTCCATAGAGTATATGTGTTTTAGTCAGCTAGGGCTGCTCTAACAGAAATACCACCGAGTGGATGGCTTTAACAAAGAATGGTTTATTCTTACACAGTCTGGTAGGTTGCAAGTCCATATTCAGGGTGTCCGCTCCAGGGGAAGGCTTTCCTCTTGTCGGCTCTGGAAGAAAGTCCGGTATTGCATCAGTCTTTGTCCAGGGAGAGTCTTGGCGCAGGAACCTTGGATCTGAAGGACGCGCTGTTCTCACAGTGCAGATTTCTTGATGGTAACGAGGTTCCCATTCTCTGCTTGCTTCTCTTTCCTTTTATCTCTTGCAGGTTGAAAGGATTAAGGGTGGGGCAAGCCATACTCCAGGGAAACTCCCTTTACTGCAAAGCAGGGAAGTAATCCTTTGCAGGAATTTACGGCCCTTTAACATACAGTTTAAGGAAACCACAAATTGAGGACAGTCACAAGATACTGGGAATCATATCCCAGCCACATGTCTACACATATTTTGGGGGGGGGGACACAATTCAACCCACGACAATGTGTACCACAGATTGTTTATTCATTCATCTGTTATTGGGCATCTGGGTTGATTCCATCTTTCTGCTATTGTGGACTGTGCTTCAATAAATATTTATGTGTGTGTATCTATTTGTGTGACTGCCTTTGATTGGTAAGATATATTCTGAACAGTGGGATTACTGGGTCAAATGATATATCTATTTTTATTTATATCTCAGGAAGCATCAAATTCCTTTCCAAAGAGGTACCATTTTGCATTCCCAGCAGCAGTGTAGGAGAGTTCCGGTCTCTCTAAAGCCTTTCCAACATTTGTTGTTTTCTATTTTTTGGATGATGGACAATCTTGTTGGGGTGAGATGGTATTTCATTGTAGTTTTGATTGGGATTTCTCTAATAGCTAATAATCATGAGCATTTCCTCATTGTCTCTTGCGTGCCTGGATGTCTTCTTTGGTAAAGTATCTGTCCATCCCCTTTCCCCATTGTTTATTGGATTATTTACCTTTTTCTTGTTGATATTTAGTCGGATCCAACTCAACAGCACTTGGCTGGCTTGGCTGTTGATATTTTACAGTACCTTGTAGATTATAGAGATCAAATGTCAGTATGACATGTAGTTGCCAAATATTTTTTCCCCATTCTGTAGGTGGTCATTTAATTCTTTTGATACAGTCTTTGGGTGAGCAAAAGTGTTTGGTTAGCAGTTTCCATTTATCTATTTTTTTTGTTTTGTTCATCACG
Organism: Heterohyrax brucei; assembly: GCA_028571685.1. NCBI lineage: Eukaryota > Metazoa > Chordata > Mammalia > Hyracoidea > Procaviidae > Heterohyrax > Heterohyrax brucei. Next base: position 164,482,825 of record CM053144.1, read on the forward strand.
CTGGCTTTACCAGATTTGGAAGTCTGTCTAAGCTGTGTATTAGAATATCGATTATTGACCCTGATTTTTCTTGCATGATCTCTATCATTTTGGTTTGACATTTAGGTCTTTGATCCAGTTTGAGTCATATTTTGTGTGACGTGTGTGATACGGGTCTTGTTTTAATTTTTTTCAGATGCATATCCGATTTTGCCAGCACTATTTGTTAAAGAGACTATTTTTACCCCATTTTACAATCTTAGGGCCTTTGTCGACTATCAACTGTTCATAAGAGGATGGCGGCATCTTGGGGTCTCAACTCTGTTCCACTGGTCTATGTGTCTCTTTGTATACCAGTACCAAGCTTTTTTGACTGCTGTGGCGCTGTAATAGGTTCTAAGGTTGGTTGGTATGAGGTTTCCCACTGTGTTCCTTCTCTTCTTCTGTAGTGCTTTGTTTATCTGGAGTTTCTTCCCTTCCAAACGAAGTTGGTGATATGTTTCTCCATCTCATTAAAAAGTGACACTGGAATTTATATTGGGATTGCATTGTCTATGTAGATCACTTTGGGTAAAACAGACGTTTTCACAATGTTAACTCTTCCTATCCATGAGCAGAGTAGGTTTTTCCAATTTGCTAAGTCTTTTTTTGGTTTCTTGCAGTTCTCTTTGTACAGGTATCTCATTCCTTTAGTTAGATTTATTCTTAGGTATTTTATCTTCTTGTGGGCTATAGTAAATGGCATTGATTTGGTAATTTCTTCTTTGTTGATCTCTTTGTTTGTATAAAGGAATCCTACTGATTTACTTATGTTTAACTTACATCATGATACTTTGCTGAACTCTTTCATTAGTTTAAGTAGTTTATGTATGGATTCTTTGGGATTCTCTGCATATACAACCATATCTGCAAATAGGGAGATTTTTACTTCTTCCTTGTCTAGTTGCTCTGGCTAGAACTTCTAGTACAGTGTTGAATAGAAGTGATAAGAATGGGCATCCTTTTCTAGTTTCCATTCTCAGGGGGATTTCTTCCAGTCTCTCTCCATTCAGGATGATGTAGGAAGTTGGCTTTGTGTAAATGCCCTTTATTGCTTTGAGGAATTTCCCTTCTATGCCTATCTTGCTGAAAGTTTTTAGCATGAATAGGTGTTGGACTTTGTTGAATTATCTTTTCTGCATCAAGTGGCAAAATCAGGTGATTCTGATCTTTTGTGTTATTTATGTAGTTGATCACATTAAGTGTTTTTTTGATGTTGAACCAGACTTGCCTCCCTGGTATGAATCCAACTTGGTCATGATGAATTATTTTTTTGATGTGTTGTTGGATTCTTTCGGCAAGGATTTGTTGAAGATTTTTGCATCTAGGTTCATGAGTAGTATTGGTCTATAATTTTATTTTTTAGTGGGACCTTTCCCTGGCTTTGGTATCAGGGTTATACTGACTTCATAGAATGAATTTGGGAGTATTCCATCCCTTTCTATGCTACAAAATAGTCTCAGTAGTATTGGAGATAACTTTTCACTAAAAGTTTGGTAGAATTCTCTGGTGAAGCCATCTAGGCCAGGACTTTTTAGTTGCTAGTTTTTGATGACTTTTTCAATCTCTTCCTTTGTGATGGGTTTAAGTTGTTCTGCTTCTCCTTGTGATAATTTTGGCAGGTGATATAAATCTAGAAATTTCTCCACTTCCTATAGGTTTTCAAAGCTGTTAGAGTACAGGCTTTTGTAGTATTATGATACTTTTCATTTCATCTGCATATGTTGTGACATCCTCCATCTCATTTCTTATCCAGGTTACTTGTTTCCTCTCCTGTTTTTTCTTTTGTAAGTTTGCCAGTGGTTATCAATTTTGTAGATCTTTTCAAAGAAGCAGATTTTGGTTTCATTAATTTTTTCAATTGTTCTTCCATTCTCTAATTCATTTAGTTCTGCTCTAATCTGTGTTATTTGTTTTCTTCTGGTGCCTGATTAGTTCCTCTGTTGCTCTCTTTCTAGTTGTTCAAGCTATAGGGTTAATACTCTGGTTCGGGTGCTTTCTTCCTCCCAGATGTGTGGATTTATAGAGAGAAATTGACTTTCGAGCACTGCTTTATCTGTATCCCATAGGTTCTTGTAGGATGTGTTTTCATTTTCATTTGATTTCATGGATTTCTTTATTTTGTTCTTGATTTCTTCTATGACCTGTGGCTTTTTGAGGAAGGTGTTGTTCAGTTTCCATGAGTTCCAATTTCTGTGTATGTTTTTTCTGCTATTGATTTTGATATTTTATGGCTTTGTGATCCAAGAAGATGTTTTACAATAATTCAATGGTATGTATTTTGTTGAGATTTTTTTATGTCCTAGCACATGCTCTATTCTTGAAAATGTTCTATATGCACTGGAGAAGAAGGTATAGTTATTTGCTGATGGATAGAAAGTTCTGTATATGTCCATGAGTTCTAGTTGGTTAATTGTGACAATAAGATCTTCTGTGTCTTTACTGAGCTTTTTTCTAGAAGATCTGTCCAATACAGAAAGTGGAATGTTGAAGTCCACCACTATTGCTATCGAGTGATCTACCTCATTTTTGAATGTAGTCAGTGTTTGTTTGATGTATTTAGATATTCTAGTATTGGGTGCATAAATATTTAATATTGTTAAATTCTGCTTGTGTATTGAATCTTTCAGCAATAAATAGTGTACATCCTTGTCCACAATGGTGGATTTTACATTAAAATGTATTTTATTTGAGATTAGTATTGCCACAGCTACTGTTCTTTGTATATTGTTGGCTTGGAATACATAGTTCCATCCTTTAATTTTCAATTTGTTCATAACTTTAAGTCTAAGGTGAGTTTCTTGTAAGCAACATAGAGATGGGTCATGTGTTTTGGTCCAAGATGTCACTTGTTGCTTCTTTACTGGAGCATTCAGTCCATTTACCAGCCAAGCCAAGTGCCTTCATAATTATTGATAGGTATGTGTTTAGGGCTGTCATTTTGATGTGTTTATTTTTATGTTGATGTTTTTTCTGTTGCTCTTAATATTCTGTTCTGAGACATTATTCTTTATGGGTTGATTTTTCACCCTTTTCAGCATGGGTTTTGTGTTTGTTGAGACTCCTGTATTACGTTTCTTGATTTGACATGTTTCATCTTCATTGTGCTTTGCAGCTACCCCACCATCCCCGTTAATAATCTATGTTTCAGCCAATTTTAACTTCTACATATCTTATTAACTTCCTCCCTATCTGGAAGGGATGTAACTATTGCAGTACATCTCTCTTTTTAATGCAATGATATCATGGTTTTCATGATATGATCACTGGATCATTTCTTTTAATATTATAGCTTTAATTGAGTTTTGTGCCTTCCCTAACTGAATAGGTTTCTGGAAGATTTGTCCTGTATTGTCTCCCAAAATACAGAGTTAATGGTTTGTTCTTCTAAGTGAAGAGCTTCTTGCAGTATTTATTGTAGCTTTGGTTTGGTTTTTGCAAAGTCTGAGTGTCTGTTTCTCTGCGAATGTCTTAATTTCATTTTCATATTTGAAAGATAGTTTTGCAGGATATATAATTCTTGGTTGGAAGTTTTTCTCCTTCAAGGCTTTAAATGTGTCATCCCACTGCATCCATGCCAGCATTGTTTCTGCTGAGAAGTCAGATGAAAGCCCATAGGGTTCCCTCTGAATGTTAGCTTTGCTTTGAGTCTCACTGCCTTTAAGAGTTTCTGCTTCTGTTTCATTTTGTTAAGTTTGATTATAATATGTCTTGTTATCTTTATTTTGGGGTCTATATTGTGTGACATTCAATACACTTCTTGTATATCTATATTGTCTTCTTTCATAATTTCAGGGAAGTTTTCTGTTAGCAACTCAACAACAATACTCTCTGTGTTTTCAGGTGTCCCACCCTGTTCAAGAACTCCAGTTAATCATAGATTGTTCCTCTTAATAGAGTCCCACATGTTTCTTAACACTTCTTTACTTTTATTGTTTCTTCTCTGCTATTTCTCCTCATAGATTCTGGTGTCAGTAGCCCTGTTTTCAAACTCAGAAAGTCTGTTTCCCAGTTGTTCAATTCTGTTTTGTTGGCTTTGAATTTAATTTTCTATTTCTTTGATTTTGTTATTGATCTGTCTGATTTCAGAATACTGGTATTCCATCAGTTTGAACAGCTTACTTAATTTTTCATTTTCCTCTGCTACACTTGGTATAATGTCTAGGAGGGTTGTATATATATAATCCTTTTGTTCTTGACCTCTGAAAGTTTCAGAAAGGCTGCTTCATCTGGGACTTTCTTTGGTTCTGTCTTTTGGGAGATTTCTGGAGCCATGGGTGGCTTTAAGTGACTGGCCAATGTTTGTTGCTTTTTAGGCATCTAGAAGTTGTTTGGTTTCTCTGTTATTACTTAACAGGGTCTGAAATGCAGTCTGAGAAGGAAGGTGATCACCAGTCACCTCTATAAACTTCAGTGTCCAGGCCCAGTGGAATCTCTGGTGTAGCAGACTCTACCTCCTGGTTGGCAAAGACATGACTGTACTCATGAAGTCACTGGTGGTCTGCCAGTTGACCCTATGATGTAGGTCAGTAAAGACTTCAGTCCATGAGAGCCAGCCATTCAACAAGGGCAGGGATCAGCTAAAGAGAAGAAATTTCCAGTTCAGTGGCATGAAGTCCAAATTGACAGCTCTATGCCATGTCCTAGGGCTCACTGTGTGTCTAGAAGGCTCTGTTTAATGATCAATCCAGGCCTTAGTTTTCAGAGAGAATTATGGAGATGTGTGTCTAGTTCGCTATCTTGATTCTGCCTCTGATCCCAATTTTAACTTCTGCATATCTTTTTAACTTCCTCTCCATCTGAAGGGACTGTAACTACCGTAGTATATTCCTCTTTTCAGTGCTATGGTATCATAGTTTTTGTGACATGATTATTAGTTCCCTCCTTTTAATACTACAGTATTGACGGAGTTGTGTGACTTTCTCGAGTAGGATTCTGAGTGCTGTGTCCTACATTGCCTCCTTAAATATATTCTTTATGGTTTTCTTTTTTCTAAGCCAAGAACTTCTTTTAGTATTTCTTGTAGTTTTGCTTTGGTTTTCACAAAGTCTCTAAGCTTCTGTTTATCTGCAAATGTCTTCATTTCATCTTCATATTTGAGAGACGATTTGCAGGTTATTTAATCCTTGTTTGGAAGTTTTTCTCCTTCAAGGCTTTGAATGTGTCATTTTACCACCTCCTTGCCAACATTGTTTCTGCTGATAAAAGCCTACAGGGTTTCTTTCTGAATGTTAGCTTTGCTTTGAACCTTGCTGCTTTTAACACCTCTGTTTATGTTTCATTTTATTATGTTGATTTTAATATGTTTCGGTGTCTTTCTTTGGGTGTGTACTTTCTGTGGCGTTTGATACACATCTTGAAAGTCTATGTTCTATTTCTTCATTATTTCAGGGATGTTTTCTGTCAGCAGCTCAACAACAATACTATCTGTGTTCCTCCTTGTTCAGGAACTCCAATTAATCCTAGATTGTTCCTCCTAATAGAGTCTCACATGTTTCTTAATGCTTCTTAATTTTTCTTATTTATTTTCTTTGCTTTCTCCTCATTAATGGTGGTGTCAGTTACTCTATCCTCAAGGCCACTAAGTCTGACTTTCATGTCATCAATTATGCTCTTTTGGCTTTGAATTGAAATGTCTAATTCTGTCATTTTGTTATTGGTCTGCTGGATTTCAGATCATTGATGTTCCATCAGTTCAAATAGCTTAATTTGACAACCTCTAGATGCTCCAAAAACAACAAACATGGGCCAGACACTTAAAGAAAAATCCATCCATGACTCCAGAACCAAAACTTAATTTTTCATTTTGCTCTGCTGCAAATTGTTTAATCTCTAGGAGGGCTCTCTATATAATTCTTTAGTACTCGATCTCCGATAGTTTCAGAAAGTCTTCTTCATCTGGGAAGATTTTGATTCTTTATTTTGTGAGTTTTCTGAAGCCATAGTACACTGTTTCTTTAAATGGTTTGCAATGGATTGTTGCCTTTTTGCTATATAGGTGCTGTTCATTTTCTCTGGTGCTCCTTCAACAGGAGCTGAGGCACAGTTATGAGAAAGGATTTGGTCACCAGCTGCCTCTGTGTACTGTAGTGACTTGCCCCAGTGGACTCTCTGAGATGGCAAGCTCTGCCTCCTAGCTGGTAAAGATGGTGCCCTACTTATAGAGGCGCTGGTGATCCTTCAGCTGACTCTATGATGTGTGTCAGTAAAATGTAGAAGAGATGGCACTGGGCTTCCCAGCAGTTATTCCTCTAGGCTGTTCTATTTTAAAAAGCTGGAAGCTGACCGCTGGTGAAATCAGTCAGGCCATCAGACATGGCAGGCCTGTCCTTACGGCTGACAAGTAAAATACCTCTTCAGCTGTCCCCAGATACTATGACATAGTTCAAAGTAGAGAGGGGTTATGGCCTTGCTGCCATCTTTAGCCGGGCCCTACTCATGAGGGAACATTGTGCTAAACACAACTGTTCTGCTGGAAAATTGCTTTCCAGACTGGCACAGCTTCCCAGCTTGGGAACTAGCCACTGCTGAGTTCTCTGGTTGGATGATTCTGCCTCCCAGATGACTAATGTGGCATCCCAACCGAGTTGCCCTTCCCACCAAGAAACAGCAGAAACTATGGTGCCACTCAGAAAAGAGAGTAGAGGGACAGTGGTACCCTTAGTCAGGAGCCAGCTTCTCAAAATGTGGCTATCCCACATGCTGTCTCTCTGCTGCACTACATGCTGTTTACTTAAGCACTTCAGTTTAGCATATTTGCCAGCTCATGCCCATCCCCCACCCATCTCCTGCTTCCTGGATAGCAAAAAAGGTATCAGTACCTGCACTCTGCTGAAGTAGTGAGTCAGCAGGGATGTAGCTCAGTGTGCACTGCCTCATGTTAGAGAGAGGTGGTTTTCTGTTTAGTGGTGTATAGTCCAATCTGACAACCCTATGCTGTATCCTGGGGTTCCTGGATGTCCAGAGAGCTCCATTCAGTTATCAATTGAGGCTTTAATTCTCAAAAGGAATTGAAGAGATGTGAGTCTAGTCCACTATCTTGGCCCTGCACACTCTTTATCTTTAGTTTTGGTGAGTTTGATTATAATATGTCTTCTTTTGGGATGTACCTTGTGTGGGGCTCAGTGAGCATCTTGGATAGGTATCTTCTCATGTTACATGACATGAAGGAAGTTTTATTTTTAACAAATCTTTGACAATTCTCTTTGAATTTTTGGTCACTCTGTCCCTCCCAGTTTTGTTACTCCAGTCACTCAGGGATTATTCCACTTGATACAGTCCCACATAATCCTTAGTTTTTTCTTGATTTTTAAAAACTCTTTTATCTGAGTTTTCCTCAAATGTATTAGTATCATATGCCTTATCTTTAGTCTCACTAATTCAGCCTTCCATTCTCTCTATTTTAGTCTTTTCACTTTCTACTGAAGTATCTGCTTCTGCTACTTTATTATTAATTTTCTGAATTTCTACTTCTTGTGTTTGTATGCTTTCTTACAGCCTGTTCAATTTGACATTATGATCTGCTCCATTTTGCCACATCTCTTTCCTGATCTCTTCAAGAGTTCTAACTAATGGGTTGTATTCTACCTCCAATAATTATAAGACATTCTCTTCATCTCCAAAATTTCTCCATTCTTTGTTGTGGGAGCTTTCTGAAGCCATCATGGTCTGCCTCTTTAAGTGATTTGATATTGGCTGTTTTCTCTGAGCCATCAGTAAATTGTTGTATTTGTTTATTTCATGATTGCTTGCTATGTTGTAGTTTCTTGTTTTACTTTGTTTTGGGATGTCCATATGCTGGTTTAGTTATTAGTGCCTTTTAGTGTCTGTCACCAGGTAGTTAGAACTCTTACTAGACCGGAAAGCACAAGAGTGTATTACTTTTCTTGGGGTAGATGCAGCTCAGGTATTCAGGCATTCCATCACCAAATCTGTAGTGCAGTCTCTCCCCTACTATCTGATATAGGTGGAGTTGATCAGTGTAGGCATGAGCGTCTGGCTGCAGGGGAGATGGCAGACTGTTTTCTCCCATTTCCACAGTTTGATAAATTTTTCTCTCCCTGAGTCTTGGAGCTTGGCTCAGGGATAGCTTAAGCAGCCCTATTTCTAGCTCAGTTAATGATGTCAGATTCTATTGCCAGGAATGGTGCAGAAAAGGGAAAGGGAAATTCTAGGATAAGGGAGAGTGGTTTATCCTAAAAGAAAGATTTAGCTCTGCATGCTTTAGGTTAGACCCAAGGTACTCAGTTTTTGACAGTCTAGTGCTGTTTTTCACTGGTTCGAGAGGTACAAGTGGCTTCTCTGGTCAATTTCTCTTACTGAGGAGGACAGCTTCTAACTGCCACCACTCTGCTCACCATTCTGGTCATTCCTAGTTACTTTTAGACCTACTCTTCCTTCCCTGTTGCTCAGTCACATTTCTCAACTTCCTTTTTGATGTTCAGGGCTCCTATGATGTCATATGTAATTGATTCATTTGTTCTTTTGGGTCTTTGTTATTAAAGGGATCACAGAAAGCATCTGACTACTCCACTGTCTTGGTCTTACCCCCCTGTCAAGGGGTACTTAAGAAAAAATTCCCTGGCTCCTGGTCTAAAAAGCAAACTTACTGCTGTTGAGTCAATTCCAACTTCCAGTGATTTTATAGGACAGAGTAGAGCTGCTTCATAGAGTTTCCAAAGTGACCCTGGTAGACTCAAACTGCTTATGTTTCAGTTAACAGCCATAATGTTTAACTGATTTACCAGGGTTTGCATCCCTGGTCTAGAGAAACCAAAAAAACCCAAACCTGTTGCCCTTGAGTCAATTCTGACTCATAGCAACCCTATATGGACCCATAGGCAAGGAGTCACTGGTGGATTCAAGCTGCTGACCTATTGATTAGCAACAATAGCTCTTAATCATGCACCACCAAGGCTCTTTTGTCTAGAGAAGCACTGACTGCTAAACAGAACTCTTTGTGATGATAGAAATATTCTCTCGGTGTGTTCTTTAATAAGGTAGCTGCTGCACAGTCCATTGCCAATCAAATGATTCATACTCTTGGTGACCCCATGTATTACAGAGTACAACTGTTATGTATGATTTCCTTGGCTCTAATTTTTATGGAAACAGATTGGCAAGGCTTTCTTGTGTGGTGTCACGAAGCGAATTCAAACCTCCATCCTCTGGGTTAGTAGTTGAATGCAAACTGTTAGCACCACTCAGGGACCTTAGCCCCCACCCACATATGGTTAATGAAGAACTAAATTTTTTTTATTTAATTAAGATTATAACATATGTACCCTCACATAGTAGTTGGCCACTGTAATGAACAACACAGATAAAGACTCTTTCAGTCACCACAGAGAGTTCTGTTGGACAGTGCTTCTCTAGACCAGGACTTGGGATACATTTCCTTAAAGGTCTCCATAGTAAATAATGTGATTATGGATCAACTGAAATGTGGCTAATACATTTGGCTAGTACAATTGAGGAACCAAACTTTTAATTTTATTGCATTTTAATTAGTTGAAATTTAGATATTCTGAGTGATTCTAAAACTGTTCACAGACCAGCAACATCCACATCAACTGATAAATTGTTAGAGGTGAAGAGTCTTGGGACCCACACCCAATCTACTGAATCAGAAATTCTGGGGATACAGTCCAGGAAGGCATTTTAACAATCACTCTATAGCAGTGTTTCTCAAAGTTCAGCATGTGTCAGAATCATCTGGCAGACTTTTGAAAACTGAGATTTCCAAACCCATGCACAGAACTGTAATAAGTTCACAGATGCAAAATGCTGCTAATCTGTGGCCCATCTTTTAAGTAGCAGAGGTCTAGGGTAAGAGTCTGCAGTCATGTATGGACACATCTGTTGAACTGTAGAGAAATATATTAAAATTTCTATTTATTTTTCACCTAAAATTAATTAAACTTTAAAGTATGGACAAATGCAACCAAACCTACTGGAATCTAATTGATTCTGACCCACAGCTACCCTACAGGACAGAGCAGAACTTCCCCATAGTTTTTCTAAGGCTATAATTTTTAAGGTTGCCATATCTTTCTTCTGTGGAATGACTGGTGGCTTTGAAGCACCAATCTTTCTGTTAGCAGCTGAGCACTTCAACCACTTTGCTACCAGAACTCCTAGAAACATGCAAAGGACATCTAAATAGGCTCTATGTTGAACGATTATAATGCCAAAAGGTAGAATATAGCCTTATTTGATTTTTCTTTTTCTTTTCCAGTTTTTAAATTATCATATAGTAAATTTGACTTGTGGGGAAACTTTGTTGATGTAGTAGTTAAAGCTGTGACTACTAACCAAAAGGTTGATAGTTCAAATCCATCAGGCAGTCCTTGGAAACTCTATGGGGCAGTTCTGCTCTACTCTATAGTGTGGTTTTGAATCAGAATTGACTGGATGGCACTTCGTTTATATCCTAAAGAACTCTTTTGTACTGCCTTTATAATCACTCCTGGTATTACCCTGACAACTATTGATTTGTTCTTCATTTCTATATTTGTCTTTTTTGAGAATGTCATAAATAGAATGGTATGGTATGTGACTTTTGGATACTTCTTAGATTTAACATTGTGCTTTTCAGGTTGTGTATGTATCAGTTGTTAGTCCCTATTCTTGCTGTGTAATAATACACTGCATGGATGTACTACAGTTTGTTTACCCATTTACCCACTTAAGGCCATTTATTTTGTTTCTAGCTTGGCAATTGCAATTAGAACTGCTTAAATATTTGTGTACAAGTTTTAGTGTGAACGTAACTATCATTTATGTAGGGTAGATATCCAGGAGTGGAATTACAAGGTTATGCAATACCAAAATGTTTTCTAGAGTTGCTCTACCCCTTTGTACGCCTATCTGCAATGTGTGAGTATTCCAGCTGCTCCACATATTGTCTGCAGTTGGTACCATCACTATTTTTTGTTTTAGCCATTCTAACAGGTGTGTAGTATTGCCCATTATGGTCCACATTAGCATTTATCTAAAAGCTAATGACATTTAAATATATTTTCATGTGTTTATTTGCAATTCTTCCATCCATTTTGGTGTATTGTGTATTCTTGTCATATGCCCATTTGTTAAGTGATTTTTTATTGTTTGGTTTTGAGGATTCTTTAAATATTCTGGATTTAAGTCCTTGATTAAACACGTGATTTATAAATGTTTTCTCCCAGTCTCTTAACCTCATTTGCTATGAATGTTGTGATCTCTGGAAGTCCCTGCTAGCCACATTAATTTGATTCATTCATTACATTGTTTAGTTTTGATAATGGGCAAAGTAGGAAACGCCTTAGGAAACTCTTGACTGAAAGAATACTATTATGGCAGACACAAGGAAGCAAGAAAATGACAGATACTCGTTTTCCTCTGCCAAATTATGAGAAAGTTGCTGTCAGTGGTAAGTGATCTAGCATGTATTTTTGTAAAAAAGGTATTTTTAACAAGGTGTGAAAGACCAATGACTTTTTGAAAGATAATGTTATGGAGAAAGCTATTTAAAAAATGCATGTTAGAAAATTTTGGGGTTATCTTGTTGCTAAAAATAGGGCAAATAGGCCACCTACTTAAGTTCTCACATCTGAAGACTTAAAAAAATTATGGAACAAAGATTCTCCAACCTGTTTTGATATATCTCAAATGAGGAACTTTGTTACAGGCATAAAATCAGAACATCTTCAATTTATTTTTAGAATGACTGAATGGCATCAGGGAAGATGCAAATTTATTAGTCATATTTCAACAAAATTTTTTGCATAATTTTTGGATAGAGGTGAAAAAATTAGCAATATGATTTGATTTTTGTAGACAATGATGTACTTCATATAAATGTGTATATCTTTGTGAGGTGTCTTTATCAACTATAACAGCTGTTAAAATCAAGAATCAGAACAAATTAGTGTTACTTACTTTTCAGTTAGTATACCCGTAAATAGTAAACCAGGATTATTTTAAAAAAGGACATATTTTTAACATTGCCCTAGGGTTGCCATGAGTCAGATCTGACTCAATAGCACTTGGCTTGGCCCCTAAATAAAAAATATCACTAATTGTATTTTTTTAAAGCAAATTTTTTGAACTAGTTATAAACACAAATAAACATTATTTCAAAAAATATCTGCCTTCCTTATTCCATTATTTAAAAAATATTTATTTGTGTGTATGTTTAAAGGCACATTAGTTTGGAAGATCCACTGATAGCTAGTGGGGCTAAACAATGAAAAGTTTTGAGATCTGTGGGCCAGAGTGTCTCAAAGTCCTGGGGTGAGCAGCCCTGAGTCACTGTGAGGGTGGGAGGACTCTGTGCCCCGGCCCGCGGGACAAATCAACGAAAGGACGAGGGGGAGCCTGTGAAAGTAAGCAGGAAAGGCAGAAAAATGAAGGCAAGACAAAATTCTGATCAAGCCTCAAAGTTTTTATTGTTACAGCCCGGTATATATAGCAGTGGGGATAGAGGGAGGGATCAAGTGATGTAGGGATGGAGTGACATTTGGAGTGAGGTAGTTGTCGGCTGGGGATTGGATATACATAGGACTAAGGCAGTGACATCAGGCAGGAAGTCTTTCGCGCGCGCGGGCCTTTTGAATTTCGCGGGCGCGGGCTTTTTCAAGCTTGGCGCGCGCGGGCTTTTTCAGCCCTACAAGCTTCCTGTATGTCGGGCCCTGGGGGCTCTCCCATGGCTCCCGACAACTCTGTGTGAGGATTGCTGGGTCTAGTGAGGTAAGGACCAAAAATAAAAGAGAAAAAGCACACAGAGAAGCGATCTAGGCATTTCCCGGATGTCTACGCTGAGACTTTCTATTAGACTGTAAGAAATGAGTGTGAGGGTGACAGAGAAAGGGAGAAATACCAAGTTGAGGAAGATACTGAGACTGCCTTCAAGGATACAGAATTACAAGAAGAAGAATGTGATATACAACTTAAAATATTACTTTATCATTTTGCCAAGACTTGATCTTTGTCTGAGCTTTCAGTGTTCCCTAGACAACTTTTCCTTGGTGAGAGTGATCATTATCACTTGAATGCAGACAGTGGGATAAAGTTATCTGTTGAGTCAATATGTCCACAATGCTGTGGCTACCAGACCTAGCTACACAGGCCCAGGTGGACTCCAAGGTCAAATACAGGAGAGTATCTCTGCAAAACTCAAGAGGATGCCAGAAAATTGTATTTAATCAAGGCAATAGAAACATTTTCATGATCCCAGTTACAATTAAATATACAAATTTCCTTCTGAAATATGTAGTCATATAGAGAATCACAGGTGAAATATGTATTAAAAAAGGATACTCTTTTGCTCAATAAGCATTTATTTTTCTAAGAAAAACAAGAAATAGACATGCCTTGTCCCACATGCTATTGGCTAGGTCTCAGTATTACTTGTATATGAGCTCCAGCAATTAAGTCCATAAACTTAATTGTTCTAAGTGCTACACATCATTGCTGAATATTACTACAGTCACCTTCCAAGTACTCCTTTTGGGAAGCTATGTCCTGATTCCTAGTCGACCCTTCAGAGCAGTTTTGGAACTCCTTCTGGAATGGCCATTATGCATGATGACATAGTGGCAAGTTTTCAAACTTAATCGTGTAGTTGTCTGTGAGGGAGTTTTTAGCCAATAAACAAATAACTGCACTGGAACACCCTCCCTACTCACTTGATCCATCCCCCAGTGATTTTTTTTTTTTTTTTTACCTGAAGATAAAGAAACTATTGAAAGAAAGACTTTTTGATGCCATTCAGGATATCAACGGTACTATGATCGTAGCTCTGATGGCCATTCCAGAAAAAGAGTTCCACAGTCACTTTGAAGGGTGGACTAGGTACTGACTTTGTGCATAGCTTCCAAAGGGGAGTACTTTGAAGGTGACCATAGTGATATTCAGCAATATGTAGCACTTTTTCTAGGGTAAGTTTGTGAACTTAACTGTCAGACTTTGTATGCAGTTTTAAACAAGGAAACAATATAGCAAACCAAAAATGGCTAAATAAGTACAGGCAAAAGTAAATTTGATAACTCCTTAGTGTTGAGAAAATAATGAAACACTTGAGATTTGTCTAGAAAACGCAGGGAACATAGGGAAAATGACATGGACTGACTATTCTCATTAGTAGCCTTAAATGAAGGCGTTTGGGCAGAACAGTAGTTAAGCACTCTGCTGCTAGCCCTAAGTTTGGCTATTTGAGACCATCAGCTGATCCATGAGAGGGAGATGTGCAATTGGCTCCCATAAAAATTTATAGTCTTGAAAACTGTTATGTGTTGAATTGCATCCCTAACAAATAGACATTGTAAATCCTAACCTCTATCCCTACAACTATAATCCCATTGGGAATGGGCTATTTTTGTGATGCTAATAAGTCAATATTGAGCCAATGTTTTCTGAGATATAAAAGAGAATAAACCATCAAGCCAGATGTAGTAAGACAGATGTCAAGGCACATGGAAACCTTCAAGGAACCAGAAAGCAGGAAGTTCAGGGGACAAGGACCTTCCTCCAAAGCTGACAGAGGGAGAAATCATTCCCTAGAGCCAGAGCTCTGAATTCAGACTTCTAGCCTCCTAAACTGTGAGAAAATAAAATTCTGTTTGTTAAAGTTATTCACTTGTGGTATTTCTGTTATTGTAGAATAGAATAATTAAGATGAAAACTCTATAGGGAAGTTCTACTCTCTTCTAGAGGACTGCTGTAGGTTACAATTGAATAGATGGCATTTTTTTTTAATGAAAGGTAAAACTTTTTATAAATTATTATTTGAATTACATAGACCGAGAAACTGTCTTCTGAACAGAACAAAGGGATACAGCATGGTTTAAAATCAGGAGCTGTGTGAGTCAGTGCTGTACCCTTTAACTATACTTATTCAATCTGTATACTGAGAAAATGATCTGAGAAGCTGAGCTATAAAAAGAACACCTCGTTAAGACTGGAGGAGGACTCATTAACAACCTGCAACAACCTTACCTGTGCAAGCTAAGAGTATATCATGAAACACTAATAAAGGCCAAAGACTATAGCTTCCCATATGGATTACATCTCTACGTAAAGAAAATAAAAATCCCCACAACTGGACCAATAAGTAACATCATGATAAATGGAGAAAAGATTGAAGTTGTCAAAGATTTCATTTTGCTTGGATCCACAATCAATACTGAAGGACACAGCACTCAAGAAATCAATCCAAATATTGTATTGGGCAAACCTACTGTGAAACATCTCTCTAAAGTGTTACAAAAAAACAAAGATGTCACTATGAGGAATAAGTGCTCCCGACTCAGACCATGCTATTTTCAGTTGCCTCATATGCATGGGAAAGCTGGATGATGAATAAGGAAGACAGAAGAATTGATACCGTTGAATTATGGTGTTGGTGACGAATGTTTAATATACTATGGACTGCCAGAAGAGTGAACAAATTTGTCTTGGAAGAAGAATAACCAGAAAGCTCGTTAGAAGTGAGGATAGCTAGATTTTGTCTCACGTATGCCTTGGCTATCAGGAGCACCAAGTCTCTGAAGAAGGACATAATACTTGATAAAGCTGAATGTCAGAGAAAAAGGAGGAAGAGTATCAACCGGATGGGTTGACACAGTGGTCGCACCAATGGGCTCAAACATAGCAAGGTTTGGGAGGAAGGTGTAGAACTGGGAGTATTTCATTCTCTTGTACATGGGGTTGCTGCGAGGTGGAGCTACCTCAGTGGCACCTCAGAATAACAATATTACTTGAATCATGATAAATGTTAATTAGAAAAATCGAGGAATCTAGTAAGCTGTCAGGAAAAAAATGGTGGAATGCCTTTGAGGACATATTCAGAAGAGAAGAAGTTAATTAGTCTAATACTGCTAGTATGTACATGGCTAGAATAACTACAGGTGTAGAATATTTAGCCTACAACACTGCAAGTATTTTCTTATCTCACATCATAGGCAATGTGTTTTACCAAGCTCTTCAATTTGCTGGAAAAGATAAAAGAGTCAGTTGGAAACAGAGATAGAATTTATGCTTGACTAGCTCTATTAAATTAGTAAAAATCATATTACAGAGTGTTTGGAGTTCCTGATCTTAGAAATGAAGTGATAAATTATTCATTTTTCTCTATTTCCAAAATTTCTTAAAACTTATTGCACTTATCCATTTGAGAAGTGTTATTCAACATCTATGAGTTCAAAATTCAATTGCTGTGCCCATTTTACAGACGGGAAAAGAGACAAAATCTCATATTCAAGACAGAAGAGAAAGAGGGTAAGCAAAATAGAGAGGAATAAGGAGAGAAATAGAATAGCATATAAATCCTGGTGGCCTTCATGTCTTTCTACAGGTCTTTTATTTATTAGACTATGCCGTATGAAATTATTCTCAGTCAGAAAAGCATTACACATCCAAACACATTAAAAGCCGGTCCGTTTTCTTTCCTCTTTTCTTCCCAACCCCCTCCCGGCTCACACCTCCCATTGGCTGTGAAAAGCATTTCACTGTTCACGTGTTGGCAGTGGAGGTCTCTCAGGGTGTTTGTCACTGTCATGTTTTGATTGTTTGTCTACAGCACCCAGACTTTGTTTCATCTTTGGCACGCAGACACTGAAATGAAATGGTATGTCAGAAAACCCAGGTTGCCTTTATAACAAAGAACATGTTGCCTCTTTAGGGAACAATGAAACACGATGAATAGCTATTCAGTTTTTTGTAGTACTTCCAGCATTGGATAAAGCAAAAATCTGGCCCAACACTGAGAGCGGCCATCTCTTTTGTAGCCAGTACTGGAATGGTTAATTACTTTGCGGTTCTCTAAGAAGACAACAATGAGCAGGCTCCCGCCACTGCATCACACCCTAAAACAAAACTGACAGATCGCAGTCTGCAGCTGAAACAGATGGTTGCTTATGGGGCTGACAAAGTGAATGTAAACTGTAGAGCTTTTATTCTCTACCGCAGCCCCAAAGAAGCAAAAAGAACACCTTCCTATTGGAAGGACACACACACATACAAACCCCACAAATGAATCTCCAGCAAGCTGTCACCTCCACAAAACTACTGCAAAATCTTTAGCTGTGTGAGATTGCATTCAGGGAAAACTGAAATGTGGCTCAGTTCCTTTCCAGAAACACAGAGAATAATCGACTTTTTAAAATGTCAGAATGAGTAGAGTAAAACCTGCTTTTGATTCATAGTCGACAGTTTTCCAGCCATTCATTCTTTTGAACCAAGAGACATAGAGAAAATATTACTATACTGAAGAGTCACAGAATTAAGAGAAAGGAATTTGAAAGTGTCCTAAAGCAGTGATTAGAAACCCAGAGATGTGTACTTCTGGCTTAGAAGTGGTTGAACAATCAATACGGTAACTGGCTATATGTCTTTTCAGGATGCTAATATGTGGGAAGAAGGGGATGTCCAGGGATGTTCTAGTAGCTGTCAAGATGAGGGCCAGCATCAAACTAAGCAATGAGAAACATAAACTGAAAGTTAAGGAAACCAGCTTGGCTTCAACTCCTCTTCTTTTACAGAACATTCTTTCAAAGTAGTTCTAACATCCCCATGACTGCGGTTACGTAGACGCTCAGTCATCTCAAACTGTAGATAGGACACACTGATCCCAGAAGTGCTGGTCCTTGCTGAAGAGGAAGTTGTCTGTTTGGCTTTCGGCTTTGTGAATCATGAATTGTTTTCCTTCTCCGCTTGTGATGAAGAGCAAGTGGCATCAGCTCAGGGTTAGAAACACAGGGCAGCAAGGAATTGTTTGTTTTGCACAGATGCTGGAGGCCTGGGTAGGGAGACAACCTTCAAATGAGGTTTTGTTAACATTTATGCCACCCTACTGACTCGGTAATTGACTTGTTTTCAGTTTGCATAAATCTGGTGACATCAGTTAAATGGTACTTTTTGTGTTGGGCCTCTTTTCCCCATCACTTTCCTATTTTATTTCACAGGCTTTCTCTTCCCCTTTTTAACTAAATATAATACTTCCTCTTTCTAATCCACTGTACAATCTAATTCTTATTTTTATGACTTTTGCATTTCGTTCAGTGCTGGGCATCACCTTTGTCCTTTCCCATTTGGTGATCTTCATCTGTGATTTTACCTGGGGCGTCCCATTAACTCAGCCAGGCTTAACTGCCACCTGCCGAGCACGTTAATGACCCTCACGCCTGCCCCTTCCTGACAGCCCTCTTGCACTTCTCTGCCTTTCTCCCTGACACTTCATAGCCACTCAGATGTGGCCACCTGCACACCAAATGAGGTCAATATGCCCCAGACACATGGGGGTGCTTCATAAAACAGTTTATTGTTGACATTTCTTCACAAAGCATCTCTTTCCTACCAGTTTTCTCTTTGAATGACCCCAAACCCTTTTTATTCCAATATCTCACTCAGAATTTTGGAAACCACCTTGCTTGTGCTTCTCTTGGTGTATGCAACCTCTTGGCAAGTAGTTGTCATTAATTACCATCAAGAAGGTTCTGACTCATGGTGACCCCCTGTGTGCAGAGTGGAACTGCTTCACAGGGTTTTCAAGGCTGTGGTCTTCTAGAAGAAGATCATCAGGCCTGTCTTCCTAAGAGGCTCTGGATTGGTTTGAACTGCTGACCTTTCAGTAGGTAGTTCAGCACCAATTGATGCCACCCAAGGATGTGCTGGCAAAAATAGTCCTGTCTTTTATTTCTCCCCTTGCTCTGACCAGGTTCTCCACTCACATCTTCCTATCTAGTACTCTTCTATGATCAAATGTATTTATCATATCTTTTATGCGATATTCTTTTGACCTCATATGCATTTCTTGTGGTGTTTAGCACCTCTGAATTGTGTTAGCATAGCACTGTTTCTGGTGAGATTCAGCCACAAAAAAACTCAAATTCATTACCAAAGAATCAATTTCCACTCCTAGCAACCCTGTTGGACAAAGTAGAATTGCCCCACTGGGTCAGTGAGGAGTAACTGGTAGATTTGAACTACTGACCTTTGGGTTATCAGCTGAGCTGTTAATTACTGCATCCAGCAGAGGATTGGTCACATTTTCTCCTACATATTAGGAGCTGGGGAGACAAGGCAAAGGGAAAAAATTAGGAAATGTAATTACTCTTGCTCTTTTTCTTGAAGGGTCTGGCTGTTTCTTTAACATCAGGTCTAAGTGCAACCTCTATCGTGTTTACTCAATTGTCTTGTTCTTTGTCTGGGGTTTCCCATAAGCTCTTTTTGTCATTCCCACTGAAATGTTCTTAGCTACAACATGTTACTTCCTGTATATCTGTGTGTATCGTTTGCTTTTTCATGCTCAATACCAGGAAAATCATGCTCTGTGTTTGAAATGTAAACATCGCTTCTTGATCTTTCAAATCATCAATTACCATGCTTCTGGTTATATATAAATTACATTTCTCAATTTGGATTCTTTAAATTGAATGCTTTAGATGAACTGATATCTGTTTCTTGTGACTGATATAGTTACTATACAGTGTGCATGCTCCACCCTGAAGGAACTGACCTGCAGAAACGTACATTTCTGAGGTTTGCTGATACACCACCTTTACTGTGGTTCGTATTAGTAAATGGATATGTTAAGGGGCAGAGTAGAACCCCACCCCTGGCAGGTTTCAGGGTATCTATTTTAACGGTGGGTAAAAGTTCTCAGCAAGTAATTTCTGTTTCCTTAATTCTTCAGAAAGAAAAAAAAAATCTGTGTGAGTATTTACTCCAAATCTGTAATGGGCATTTCCTGCAAAAGCAGGATTTAATTCTAAGAAAAAGCTGTTCTCTTAAAAGTGTACATCTGGAATTTCTTCTCGCAATATCCTATAACATGTTAACATCTGTAATTGGAAATTCTATCCCTACATTACAGACGTGAAAAGTAAAGCAGAATGAATTTGTACTCCATTATGACAGGACTTGACTCTTCTGTGTTGTTGTTGTTAGGGTTCCATGAAGTCACTAACGACTCATGACAATGCCAGGAACAGCATGAAATGCTGCCCAGTCCTGCACCATTCTCACAATCATTGTTACGCTTGAGATCATTGTTGCAGCCAAAATGTCAGTCCACCTTCTTGAGGGACTTCCTCTTTTAGGCTGCCTCTCTGTTTTAGCAAGCATGATGTCCTTTTCCTGGAAGTTGTCCCTCCTCATAATGTGTTCAAAGTACATGAAAGGAAGTCTCACTATCCTTTGTTTTAAGGAATGCTCTGTTGTAGTTCTTTCAAGACAAATTTGTTTGTTCTTCTGACAGTTCATAATGTTGTGAATATTCTTGACCAACACTGTGATACAAAGACATCAGTTCTTCCTTATTCATTGGGCCAGCTTTCACGTGTATATAAGGTAACTGAAGATACTATGGTTTGGTTTTAAGCACACCTTAGTCCTGGAAGTGATGCCTTTGCTTTTTCACACTTTAAAGAGGTCATTTGCATAACATTTGCCCAATGCAATATGTCCTTTGATGTCCTGACTGTTGTATTCAAGGGCATTGATGGTGGATCCAAGTAAAACGAAATCCTTGACAACATTTATCACAACCCTGCTTGCTGGTCCAGTTGTGAGAATTTTTGTTTTCTTTAAGTAGAGGTGTAATCCATAATGAAGGCTGTGGTTTTTGATCTTCATCAGTAAGTGCTTCAAGTGTCCTTCACTTTCAGCAAGCATGTTGTTTCATCTGCATAAGGTGGGTTGTTAATGAGTCTTCCTTCAATCCTGATGCCACGTTCTTCTTCATGTAGTTCAGCTCGTGAGATTATTTGCTTAGGCTACAGATAGAATAAGTATTGTTAAAGGGTGCAGCCCTTATTTTAAACCATGCAGTATCCCTTTGTTTTCTTTCTGAAGGACGCTCTTCTCCTGGTGCTACATGCTTGATGGTACAAGATTCCCAATTCTCAGCCCACTTCCCTTTTCTTTTATGTCTCGCAGGATGAAAGGATTAAGGGTGGGACAAGCCGTACTCCGGGGAAACTTCCTTTACAGTGGAGCAGGGAGGTGATCCTATAAAGGGATTTACAGTCTCACCCTGATCCTTCAACATACAGCATAGGAAAACCACAGAATGAAGGACAGTCGCAAGACACTGGGAATCACAGCCCAGCCAAGTGGCTACACTTATTTTGCGGGGGACACAAGTCAGTCCATGACATCTTCTAAGGAATGACTACAAAACTAGGAACATTAAGTTTGAAGGGAAGTTGGTGGAACTGCTGTGACAGAGAAGTTGTGGGCATTCTCAGTGGTTACGGCTGGCTCTATTGAAACTCATGGCAGAATCACAACTAGAACTTGGGAGTTGTCACTTCTGTTCATTTTTCTGCTTTCGAAATATAACAGTTACTTTGCTGACTCTGCTACCTTTTAATATTGTGGTATATTATTATTATTTTTAACATGTCCAGCTACCATTTGAAGCTCCTTTTTTTAAAAAAACTTATAACAGCAAATTGTTATATTTAACTTCCTGCAGTTTATCTTTGCTGTCTTGATAGTCTACTTATCCTAATAAAATGAGGAAATATTTTTACCTATAAAAATGAGTGAAGCAAATATGAGGAAATGCTATTGGTTCTGCATTTTATTTGCACACACAACCCTATCACATATCTACATTTGGTTAATATTTATATTGTAAATGTTTTGGTAGTGTATTTACTAAATATTTAGATGTTGTGGGTGGAATTACAAAGCTTTTATTCTGATTCCATAATTTACTAATGTATGGCTTTGAGAGAATTATTTAACTTTCCATGTCTCAATGTCTGCATTTCTAAAATGTAGACCATAGTACTAATGTCTTTATAGAGTATTGTGAGGATTATGTGAATTAATATAAGATTCTTAGAACAGTGCCTGACACCTGGCTAATCTCCATATGTCTTAGGTATTACTGTTGTTGTTTTTAGCCACGAATAGAAAAATGATACTTCACTCAATTTTAAAATTTGAACACTATGTTTGCAAATACCAGTTGTTTCAATTCGGCATTGTTATTCCTTGTCATTTTTATACTCCTTAAGGCATATGGAGGTTTTAAAGGTTTTATCTATTAATAAATGGACAAGTATTCATGGGGTACTTATTCTATGCCAGGATTTCTGCAGGACCTTAGGTGATGCACAAATCAGACACATCCCTACCCACCAGGAGTTTAGAGTATAGTGAGGAAGACTGACATTAATAAAATACAAATAAATGTATAATTTGAAATAGCACTATGTAATGTACAAAGCAGTAAGTGCAAAAATTTTACAGGAGAATAATCTAGAGAGTATATGTTAAAGATGTAGAGTACAGTCAGGCCATGAGGCTTGAGGCTGAGACCTTGAGTCAGAGACAGGAAGGTTAAGAGTGATCTAGCAGACAGAAAGGTTGAAAGAAAGAGCTGGTCCAGAATTGGACTTCAGGGTGTTTAGCCTGAAACAGGAGGGGTTCGAACGCTTGGCAAGAGAAGAGTGAACTGGGGCAGGCAGCATGTTGGAGTTGACTGTGCTAAAATTTCCATTCATACAAAACCCCCAACCACTCAAGTATTGCATTCCATTTTAAACTTTGTTGTTGTTAGGTGTTGTCAAGCTGGTTGCAATTCATAACGACCCATTGACCAGCAGAACAAAACACTGTTCATCGCTGTATTATCTTCACAATCATTGCTTTGTTTGAGCTCACTGTTGCAGCCTCTGTATCACTCTAGCTCACTACCGGTCTTCCCCATTTTTGTTTACCCACTACTTTGCCGGCTGGCTACTTTGCCAAGCATGATGTCCTTCTCTGGGAGCTGGAGCCTCCTGATAACATGTCCAAAGTATGTGAAAGGAAATTTTATTCAGTTTCTAAGTAGCATTCTGGCTGTATTTGTTTTAAGATACATTTGTTCATTCTTTGGGCAGTCCGTGTATATTCAATATTCTTTGTCAACACCACAGTTCAAGGGTGTTGATTCTTCTTTGGTCTTCCTTATTCATTATGCAGCTTCCACATGCATATTACCTACCAAACCAAAACCACTGCAATTGAGTGGGGTCTGACTTATAGAGACCCTAGAGGTCAGAGTAGAACTGCCCCGTAGAGTTTTCAAGGAGCACCTGACAGACGTGAACTGCTGACCTTTTGATCAGGAGACACAGTACTTAACCCACTATACCACAAGAGTTTCCATAGGCGTATTAGGCTATTGAAAATACCATGGTTTTGGTGAGGCACACCTTCATCCTCATGCTGACATCTTCACATTTTAACACCTAAAACATCTTTTGCAGCAGCCCATTTTATTTATTTTATTGGCCCATTTTATTATATCCTATAATTTCTTTATTGATACTTCCATAAGTGTTGATTGCAGATATAATAAAATGCAACTTTTGACAGCTTCAAACTTGTATCTTGATTTATCATAATGTTGCTTATTGGTTCAGTTGTGAGGCTTTTCATGTCATTTTGGTTGAGGTGTACTCCATACTGAAAGCTATGGTTTTTGGTCTTCATCATTAAGTGTTGCAAATTCTCTTCTCTTTCAGCAGTCAAGGCTGTGTTGTTGGCTGCTGTGCAATAAATTACTTCATATGGCACTTCTACTCATAGTCTTTGTAAATTCCACACAGTGACTGGGTGTTCTATACAAATAAAATGAATGGCACTCTATGGGGATGGGATAACGCAAATAAGGCATATGGAACCCTAACAAGGATATTGGTCAGTTTTGCCATTTCACTAGGCTTGAAATGAGCCATCCAAGAAGCAGAAAAGGGGGATCTGACTATCATCTACAAAAAATAGCTAGAAAGGGGGCAGTCAAGATGGCAGACTAAGCACATTTCTCCCTAAACCAAGACCTGATATGGTAGTTAAATGGAGCGTACTGGATACCTAGTGAGCCCTGGGATGCGGCATAGAGCTGTTAATTTGGACTTCATATCACTGAATGCAAAACCACCTATTTTTCACTGACCCCACTCTTGGTGAGCACAGGCTTGCACAGACTGAAGGTAACTCACCATTTCGATTTTTTTTTTTCCTCTGTCTTGGCCGGTGGACAGAACTGGGACTTGACTAGCTGCTGGTCTGGAACACACTGCTGATGGGATTGGCAAGCATAATTGCCAGGTTCTGAGAGCCTGGCTTTGGATTCTGTACACCTTGGCTCCTCTGGCCTATTGGGAAATGGAGAAGCCCAGTCAGAAGCCTGACCAGACTTGGTTCTTAGGCTGGGAAGTGGCTCCTGCCAGGGGGAGAGTGCTTTTCTAGCAGGGAGGTGGTGTTTTGCACAGTGTCGCCTGGGGCCAGGGTCCAACAGAGTGCACTGTGTACTCTGGGCATACCAGCACTAGTGGCCTCTCTTTCTTCTGGGTGTTTGGTCCGGCTGGCTGGCAAGCTTATGTGTGATACCATCTTGTTTTGCTGGGAGGCAAGGTCATCCATACAGAAGCCTCAACAGGACCGAATTCCTGGGCTGGGAAGCAGTTACTACCCAGAAGAGACTGCTTTTCCAACAGAAAAGCAGAATTCTACACAGTATCACCTACAGCTCGGGCCCAATGGCAGAGACCAGCAGGCCAGTAGCCTTTCTGTATTTTGACCTAGTTTATAACGTCTGGAGTTCAATATATTGGTGCTTACTTTGCCAGCTGGGAAGAGGGACGTCTACACCTGAAAATCTGACTGACTTTGGAAGTTGCCAAATACTTTATACTTCTCATCTTAAGACGGCCTAGAGAAACAACTGTGGTACATCTTCACAGCATCTCTCCCAGCCTCTACTGACCCACATGAGACCCCAAAAACAACAAATATTGGAGAGGACAGTAACCCGGAAGTCACGAATGTCTTCTTTGTTGAGGTTCCTATCCATGTTTTTTCTTCATTGTTTAATTGGGTTATTTGTCTTTTTCTTGTTGATACTTTACAGTGTCTTGTAGATTATGGAAATTAGACATTGATCAAATACATAGTAGGCAAATATTTTTTCCTGTTCTGTAGACAGTCTTTTCATTCTCTTGATAAAGTCTTTCAATGAGCATAAGTGTTTGATTTTCAGTAGTTTCCATTTTGCTATTTTTTTGTTGTTTGTCACTGTTGGCAAGATTTTGTGGTCTAAGTTGTGTATTAGTACTTCATTGTTCCTATTTTTTCTTCCATAATCTTTATCATTTTAAGTTTGAAATTTAGGTCTTTGATTTATTTTAATTTAGTTTTTATGTGACATTGGAGACATGGGTCTTTTTGAGTTTTTTGCAGATGGATACTCAGTTTTACCAACATCATTTGTTAAAAAGACTGTTTGTACTGCAGTTTACAATCTTTGGAAACCCTGGTGGCATAGTGGGTTAAATGCTATGTCTTCTAACTAAGAGGTTGGCAGTTCAAATCTCCTTGGAAACTCTATGGGACAGTTCTACTCTGACATCTAGGGTTGCTATGAGTCAGACTCAACTTGACGGCAGTGGGATTGGTTTTGGTTTTTTGCAAGCTTTGGGCCTTTGTCAAGTATCAACTGTTCGTAGGAGGATGGTGATATTTCTGGATTCTATATGCTGTTCCACTGGTCTGTATGTCTGTTATCGTACCAGTATCAGGCTGTTATGACTACTGTGACAGTGTAAAAGGATCTAAGGTCATGTAGTGTGAGGCCCCTCACTGTATTCTTCCTTTTTTACAGTAGTTGTCTTACTTATCCAGGTTTCTTCATTTTTCAAACAAAGTTGGTGATTTATTTCTTCATCTCATTAGAAAATGACATTGGAATTTGCGTTGGGATTGCATTGTATGTGTAGATCACTTTGGGTAGAATAGACATTTTCACAATGTTAAGTTTTTCTATCCATGAAAAAGGCTTCTCAACTTATGTAAGTCTCTTTTAGTTTCTTGTAGAGGGGTCTTTTAATTTTTATGTATAGGTCTCTTACATCTCCGGTTAGATTTATTGCTAGGTATTTTAACTTCTTGGAGGCTATTGTAAATGTTATTGATTTGGTGATTTCCTCTTTGATGATCTCTTTGTTGGTATAAAGGAATCCTAATGATTTATTTATGTTTATATTATATCCTGATACTTTGGTGAACTCTTCTCTCACTTCCAGTAGTTTGTTTATAGATTCTTTAAGGTTTTGATGTATATGATCACATCATCTGCAAATAGGGAGATCTTTACTTCCTCTTTACTGATGCAGATGACCTTTGTTTCTTTGTCTCATCTGATTGCTTTGGCCAGAACCTCTAGCACAATTTTGAATAGAAGTGGTGACAGTGGGCATCCTGGTCTAGTTCCCATTCTCAGGAGGAATTCTTGCAGTCTCTCTCCATTCAGGATCATGTCGGCGGTTGGCTTTGCGTAGATGCCTCTTACCACGTTGAGGAATTTTGCTTCTATTCCTATTTTGCTGAGGGTTTTTAACATGAATGAGTGTAGGATTTTTCAAATACCTTTTCTGCTTCAATTGATAAAGTCAAGTGACTTGTATCCGTTGTGCTATTTATGTGATTGATCACATTGTTTACCTGATGCTGAACAAACCCTGCATTCCTGGTATGAATCCTACTTGATCATGATGACTTTTTTTTGTGTTGTTGAATTCCGTTGATTAGGATTTTGTTGAAGATTTTTGCATGTAGGTTCTTGAATGATGTTGGTCTTTACTTGGCTTTGGTATCAGGGTTATGTTGGCTTTATCGAATGAATTTGGAAATGTTCTATCCTTTTCTATGTTGTGGGATAGCTTCAGTAGTACTGGAATTAACTCTCTCTAAAAGTTTGGTAGAATTCTTCGGTGAAGCCATCTGCACCAGCACTCTTTTGGGTTGGGTTGGGAGGTTTTTTTTTTTTTTTTTTTTTACTACTTTTTCAATCTCTCCTTTCATGGTAGATTTATGAAGTTGTTCTTATTCTCTTTGTGATAATTTTGGTAGATGATATGAATCTAGAAATTTATCCATTTCCCTTAGGTTTGCAAATTTGTCAGAGTACAATTTTTCATAGTATTCTTACATGATACTTTTAATTTTGGGTGTGTCTGTTGTGACATCTCCCATCTCATTTCTTGTCCATGTTATTTGTTTCCTCTTTTGTTTTTCTTTTGTGACTTTAGCCAGTGGTTTATCCATTTGTTAATCTTTTCAGAAAAAACAACTTTGGTTTTGTTAATTTTTCTGATTGGTTTTCTAGTCTACAATCTATTTGGTTCTGCTATAATCTTTGTTATCTGTTTCCTTCTGTTGCCCTAGGGTTTTGTTTTTTTTTTTAATCTTTCTCTCTTTCTTTACACTTGTTCAAGCTGTAGGGTTAATTCTTTGATTTGGGCCCTTTCTTAATTCCAGGTGTGTGCATTAATAGACATAAATTGACCTCTGAGCATGCTTTTGCTATATCCCATAGGTTCTGGTAGGGTGTATTTTCATTCTCATTTGGTTCCATGAATTTCTGTATTGCATCATTGATTTCTTCTACAGCTCATGAATTTTTTAGCAAGATGTTATTTAGTTTTCACGCATTTGAATTTCTACCGACATGTTTTCTGCTATCAATTTTAACTTTTATGGCTTTTTGATCTGAAAAGATGTTTTGCAGTAATTCTGTGGTTTGGATTTTGTCAAGACTTGCTGTATAGTCTATTCTGGAGAACGTTCCATGAGCATTGCAAAAGAAGGTATACTTGTCTGTTGCTGGGTAAAAAAGTCTGTATATGTCTACGAGGTTGAGTTGATTGATTGTTGCAATAACATCTTCTGTATCTTTATTGACATTTTTCTGGATGATCTGTACCTTAGTGAAAGAAGAGTGTTGAAGTCTCTTACTATTACTGTGGAGCAATTTATCTCATTTTTCAAAGTTGTCAGCATTTGTTTGATATATTTAGATGCTCTGATAGTGGGTGCTTAAATATTTAATATTGGTATATCTTCCTTATGTATTGAAACTTTAAGCAATAAATGGGGACCATCCTTGTCCATGATGGTGGATTTTACATTAAAATCTATTTTAGCTGAGATTAATATTGCTACTCCTGCTCTTCTTTGCACGTTGCTAGCTTGGTATATATTTTTCCATCATTTGATTTTCAGTTTGTTCATGTCTTTGAGTCTAAGCTGTGTTTCCTAAAACAGCACATAGACAGATTGTGTTTTTTGATTCAGCCTGTTATTCTCTGTCTCTTTATTGAAGCATTCAGTCCATTTACATTCACTGTGGTTATTGATAGATATGTATTTAGTGTTGTCATTTAGTGCCTTAGTTTTTGTGTTGTTGACTGAACTGTTAGTCTTGATCCTTCTTCTTCTTGTAGAGTTTGAGGAGGTTGCTGCCAGAAGTGGGATTCATTGCAAAGGCTCCAGATCACAGAAGCATGGGACATTGTAAGAGAAAAGAACTAATAAGTGTGGTAAGTGAAACTTGTTTCTTAGATGGTTAGTATGATGGTTGTTACCTGTAATGTCAGAAAGCAAAGTAAGAGATGTTATGCTTCAGCTGAGTGGAAAAAAGCTTCGGCGGGAATGGCTTGAGGCAAAAGCCAGGCCAGATAAACAAGATGATTGACTAGGGGCAGGTCTTACGGTTCTACTCAGCTACAGCTCCAAGGTTATATGCATACAAATGGGAAGATAGTCAAGGAGTGAAGTAAGAAGGTACTAGAGTATTTTAAAAAGGTTATATTTTGTCTGAATGTTCTCTGCATGTTGAAAATCTCTCCTACCTAATGCTGTAAAAGAGACCTAAATGTAGGATAGAAATTAATACTGAGTATTGTAGATTACAGAGAGCAATGTAACTTCATCTTCAACCAGTACGTGATTGGATATGCTAAAAGGGGAACCAGGGTTTTCCCAAAAGAAATGCAGGAAATGCAGTTCAAATGTACTAGTCCTATGTATAGAGTATTGGGGGTTTAGAGAAAAGCTTAATCTTTCCCATTAGGAAATTTTCATAAAAAATATGCAGACCCACCCAGAACTGCTAAGAGAGAAGGAATTTGTGTTTGAAAGAAAACTGGCAGATTAAAAAACACAGAGAAAAAGAAACTGTTCTGCTTTCTAAATTTTGGGTAAATAGTTTCCTATTGGATACATCTCGACGGCACTTGGCCTATTGGATACATCAAGGCAGGGTCCTTTAGAAGGACCCTCCTAGGACTAGATGTTAAAGGGAGCCTGTGAGTAAACACTGGTATGCTTATCTGTGGTGACAGTTTGTGTCCACTTGATGAACTGGAATGGGTCAGGTACAGCAATAAAGAGATGGGCTGAGTTTGGACCTGTTCTGTTGGTACTCGCTGAGCCAGCCCATGGAGGATAAGGATGAAATGGAGAGAGAAGGAGCTGGCTGGTCAGACATGTAGGGAGTTGCAGGCCCTCCTGAGCTTACAGCAGTGCTCATTGACCTAGTCTACAGATGCTGGCTGACTTATAGTGCAGAGAGTTGTGTGGACTCATGAACTTATGGCTGGTAAACATTGACCTAGCCCCAGTTGAGTGAGGAGAGAGCAGCTTAACACTGTAAGCTGGTAATTTGATGTCTTGCTCTAGACTTCATTTTGCCTATGGAAGCAGATGCTCAAAGTTCTAATCAGAACAGAAGATTTTTCACATCAAGAACACACTTGTCTCCTCAAAGGTGGGCAATTTAGGCATTTGCTCTCTAAAATAGGGGGAGATAAGGGCATGAAATTGCTGTCTTAGGTGCTTTCATGGGTGTGCTTAGACTCACAATAAGTGGACAGGAGAGGGTTCCCACTTAAGAGTTTCTTCCATTCCTGATAGGACTGGGGAAGAGATTGTGGGGGAAGATGCTGATATAATTATGTGATTCATCTGTGAGTAATGACTGTTAGCAGGGTTAATTGTCATTGTAAAACACTGTTAACTGTGAAAGCACTAATTGTGAAACAGTAGACTAAGGGGTAAGCACTTCTGGACTGGAGTAAAGTGGTTGAACCTAAAGCTTCTTAAAAGTCTTATTAGTTGATACCTCAGAGCAAAGAAATAATCTTCTCTCAGTTAAATTTTACTGGGGACCAGAGAGTGTGAAGTAGAGATGACATGTGGAGAACCTGCCCTGATCATATGTACACCTTCAACAGACCTGAGGGGCAGATACGTGGGTAAGCTCATTGTGAGCTACTGAAGGACTAATTGTTAATGACTGTTTTGGATCAATAAAATAGTTGGAAAGGGGAAATTAATCTGCCAAGTATGAAAGGAACAATGGCTAAAAGAGACTGTGGTGCAATTAATTACTTAACAAGGCCCCTTTAGCCATAACTATGTAACTCCCACACAATGATTGGGTGGGATTATGCAAATGACAGGCCATCAAGGGGATTGGACAGTTTGTTAATAATGTAAATAAGGTACATGACACCCTAGTGGTTTCAATATTTGGAAATCTAATGTCTTAGACATGCAGTGCTGCTATAACAAAAATACCGCCAGTGGCTGGCTTTAACAAAGATACATTTATTTTCTGACAGTCTGGTACACTGTCATTGTTAGGTGCTGTCAAGCTGAATCAGTCTCATAGAAATCCTGTGCACCACAAAAAGAAACACTGCATCATCCTCACAACTGTTTCCATGTTTGAGCCTACTGTTGCAGCCATTGTGTCAATCCATCTCATGAAGGGTCTTCCTCTTTCTTACTGACACTCCACCAAGCATGATGTCCTTCTCCAGGGGTTGGTCCCTCCTAACAACATATCCAAAGTATGTGAGACTCTGTCTCACCATCTTTGCTTTCAAGGAGTACTCTGCTTGCACTTCTTCCAAGACAGACTTTTCTGTTCTTCTGGCAGTCCATTCAATATATTCAATGTTCTTCACTAGAACCTCAATTCAAAGGTGTCAGTTCTTCTTCCGTCTTCCTTATTCCCTATCCAGCTTGCACATGCATATGACATAACTGAAAATACAATGGCTTGGGTGGGGTATGCCTTAGTCCTCAAGCTGACATCTTTAGGTTTTTTTTTTTTTTTTTTTAACACTTTAAAGAGGTCTTTTGCAGCAGATTGCCCTTTGATTCCTTTACTGTTGATTGTAGATCTAAGTAACTTGAAGTCCTTGGCTAAATTATCATGATGTTGCTTACTGATCCAGTTGTGAGGATTTTGTTTATATTGAAGTGTAATCCATACTGAAGGCTGTGGTTTTTGATCTTGATCAATGAGTGTTTCAGCAAGCAAAGTGGTGTCATCTGGATGAAGCAGGCCACTGATGATTCTTCCCCCAATCTTCTTGTGGCATTTTTCTTCATATAGTCCAGCTTCTCTGATTTAATCTAGTAGTCTAGAAGTCTAAATTCAGAGCATTGGCTCCAAGGAAAGGCTTTCTCTCTCTGTCAGCTCTGGAAGAAGATCCTTGTCATCAATTTTCTTCTGGACTAAGAGATTATCCATACAGGACCCCGGGGCTCAAAGTGGCACTATGTTCCTGGCAATGCTTTTTTTATGGTATGAGGTCCCCAACTCTCTGCTTGCTTCTCTTTCCTTTTATCTGTTATAGGATAAAAAGTGGCGTAGGCCACACTTCCCATTAAACTCCCTTTAAATCAGATCAGTGATGTGATCTTAGCAACAGTGTTACAACCTCACTTAATCCCCTTTAACATAAAATTATAATTACAAAATGGGGGACAACCACGTAATACTGGGAATCATGGCTTAACCAAGTTACCACGTATTTTTGGCAGGTGCAATCAATTCATAATATAAAGTATGGTTATTTCTTGTTTTTTTGTTTTTATAACTTTACTATTTTTTTTTTCTTTTTCCTCATTACCAAATTAGCTAAAGAAGATGAAAGGACTGCCAATCTTCTCCCCAGAATTTGCCTATAAAAACTGTATGGATCATAATAGAATATTTTTTGATACAGTATTGGAGGAAAAGTCCCTAGTTTGGAAAGCACTCAAAATACACACTGGTGGCAACAGTGAGCTTGAGCATGTCCATGATTATAAAGATGGTGCAGGAGCTGGGAACATGTTGTTCTGTTGTATCTGGAATTGCCTTGAGTCAGAGCCTGCTCTGTGTCACAGGATAACAACTGCAAAATTATGGCTTTTACCACAGATGCAATCTTTTTATTTTTTTGTTTATTTTTCTTTATAGTATTCTACATATTAAAAACTCCTGTCATCATTGTGAGGCCTAGGATCTGGCTTCTTGTTCCTGCTTTACTTGGGAATGCAGCTTCTTTTCAACATTATCATTTTTTGGCTGAGAGTGTCCTTGAATGCTCTGCCAATGTATTGTCATAAAAGCACTCTTAAAAAGTATACATGCATGTGTAATTTTATATTTTTGGTACAATTAATTATATATCATTTGCATATGTGTACATATGTAGTTTTATATTGTATAATATAATTATATGTAATTCAAATTATATATATCTGTGTATATCTGCATAAATACAAACACAGATTGACAGTTAAACAGATGATAGGTAGATGATCTATAGATGAAAAAGTAGATAATTCAATCCTGAGACAGACATCAAGGAAGATTTTTTTGGTTTTTATTTTGTTTACATTTTTTGTAAACTATACAATGTTAAACAGCTTTTTAATTAGTCCTGCTGAGTGAGGTTACTGTTAATGGATTTTGCTTTGGGGTAGAAGTTGTAGAGTTCAATTTCCTACCCTGATTATCAATTAGTATTGCCCTTGTCTTCTTAATTCACTTTTGTGATCACAGAGCTTTATTTAGCTGCAGCACTACGACCCCATAATAGTTAAGAATATTATGTACAACTGTACTCTCTTGTGATACCTACATACAGTATGTGTTTGTATTTATGAATGGAAATCTTCAGTTAAATTGGATCTACGTATCCTTAGAGCCACTGCTTTCGAGTCTATTCCAAATCTTAGCAACCTTACAGGGCAGAGTAGAACTACTCAATAGTGTTTCCAAGACTGTAAATCTTTATGGAAGCAGACTGCCATATCTTTTTCTGGTGGAGCAGCTGGTGTGTTTGACCTGCTGACTTTTTGGTTGGCCGTGGAGCACTTTAACCATTGCACCACCGGGACTCCTCTGCTTTCTTACAGATGTGCAACCTCTGCCAGTGCTGTGCTTCCTGTCTCTTCTGCAGCCATCTCTGCCGTGATTCACCAGTGAACAGGAGACCATTGCCGCTCAGTCTTTCCTCGGCATTGTGTCATTTTGGTTTCACAATTAGAGTCACTTGAGGAGGTGAACTAGCTTGAGATCACTGAGTTATTTAACATGCTGTGGGCTGCCAACACATTGTGAATCCCTAGGGATCTTTGAAGCCCATTACCAACCCAGTGAATCACTCCGTTCGCTTTCCACTGAAAAGAAACGTGCGGCTGCTTAGTTCTGTCACAGACTTTGGAATTTCATTCCCTTTTTACATCTGCCTTTCATGTAAAGAAATTCTGCCAGAATAATTACTTGTCTGTCCCTTTTACTGATTCCCAACATCATCATTCTTCCACCTTCTGTTTCCAATTAGTTCTTATCTCTAATGGCTTAATGGCATCAATCTGTTCTCAGCATCACCAAAGAGCAAAAAGTGTCCTGAAACAGGGGGACCCGAGATAAGACTTACCAATCGGTCCAGCAGAATCTCTCCATTTCACCCCAGATCCTTCCTTTTCTCAGGAAACCTGAGATAGGAGATGGTGTCAAGACGTGCTGTTGATATAATGCTTTTTAGAGCAAAACGACATGCATGAACATTACAACGACTGTCTAAGGCCTGCAAAAATAGCCATTGTTGGACATCTGGTGTTGAAAAGAATTGATTCAAAATAAGTTCACAGCATTTAATCATGGCGCAGACAGCTTCTGAGCAACTGTCCACTGCTGGAGAGGGTGCCCTGAGACCTGCTTGTCATTGGTTACCCTTTAGTGAGGGCTTCTCATTTCGAGCTGTAAATTCTTGTGCCCCAAGAACATGGCTAAGAGTAGGTCAAAAGAACCCTGCTGCCCTTATTAGCCATCAGTGCATTAAGCGACAGTGGTGGCAGAATTAGGAAACAAACAAACAAAACAGTACTTTCAGGAGAACTGGTCAACTTGGTCAATTGGAAGTATATAATACGGAGAAATTCAAGAGCAGAGGTTTGATAACCATGTAGTTACTTTTGCTCAGTTTAAAAGAGCTGTAGAGGATGCCTGCCCCAAGTTCTTCTTTTGAATGAAGCTAAGGTTCAAGAGGTGTCTTTCCCAAATCACAGCTATTTTGTGGTACACTAGAATCCCAATTATTTTTCCTTTGACTTCTAGTAAAGTCTTCATTTTAACAAACCACAATTACCATGCTCATGACAGGAAATAATAGTTTAAATCATAGGTCAAAGCCAGACTTAAAATTTCATGAGAGTCTGGACTTCGCTTTTTCAGTTACTATTTAAACCAGTGCATGGCATAGATAAGATAGTCAGTGAATATATATTTTTGGTATAATAGAGAAAATGAAGGCATCCTAGTAGTGCAGTGGTTAAAAGCTGTTATGACTGTTGATGAAAAGGCTGGCCGCTGAAATTCACCAGCTGCTCCTTGGAAGTGCTATGGGGCAGTTCTATTCTGTCCTTTAGGGTTGTTATGTGATGGAGTCTCTTCTAAGGAAATGGGTTTGTTTGGTTTCCAGTAAGGAAGTGGCATGTATTGAATGTCTCCTATGGGCCAAATACTTTCTTATACTGAGAAGGTTTTTGGCCACAAATCTAGCCTTCAGGGTATTTAAAAGTCACAGACCTTAGATATAAATTGTTCCAAAACAGTTGACAATGATATCATAGATTGATTTGAGATTCACTGTAAATTCAGAACTAGGTTTTAGCTATCATTGTGCAAGATTAATTTGACTGAGCTTCCCTGAGAATCCATAGGCCCTGTCTTCCTGGAAACCCCTGAAAAACTTGTCTCCAAACACTTTCTTACTCTAAAAATGATTAGCCTTATCTGCTCTATCTCTTTGCCTCAAAAGAAGTAGGCTCCAATTAGTCCCACTGGCTCTGTAAGGCTAGAGTTGCTTGTGGCCTTTCTCTGGAGTAGGCTGAGGCCATAGGACATCAGTTTGGTCTGGCGATGCTGCTGTTATACTTTCTGGGATCCTCTGATAGAGTGCTGTTGTTATTCTTCTGGGTTAGTGAGAAAAGAAGAGTGTTTCCCAAGGAAAGTAGCTGTTCAGGTAACACTCGAGTCCTCCTCTGCTGCTAGTGTGTCCCGTGATTGGCTGGAGTGGTGAATTCCTCCACTGGAATTCCTTTCCTCTTCTTAATCTACTGAATGTTGGAGGAAAAAGGGATGGCATTAAAGCTTGCTTAACCTTTCAGTTAATACTGAGTCAGTCTCTATGTAGTGGCATACTTGTGTGGAAACGGAAAGCTTTCTTTTCTATTTCTCCTTGAGAAGAAACAAAAAGAAATATTCATTGCCATAGACTTGATGGCAACTCATAGTGACCCTATAAAACAGAGTAGAACTGCACTGTACAGTTTCCAAGGAGCCCCTGGCGGGGTCGAGCTGTTGACCTTTTGGATAGCAGACATAGCACTTAATCACTTGACATCAGGGTTTTCTTGAGTAGAAAAATTGACCTTAAATAATGAAATAGTTGTCAGTCCTATTGTCATGTGAAGAAGCCAAGGTTTAGAGAGTTTTATGAACTCTTGTTGTTTTTTTACTTCATGATTCCTCTACTAATAGATAGAACTCAGGATTTGATTCCTAGTTAGTCTTATTCAGAAATCCACATTGTTTCTGCTGTACCATGCTGCCTGTACCGGTGGGAAGACAAAACAACATGCATGAAAAAACATAAAACAAAAAAACACTGCCATTGAGTTGCACCTGACTCGTAGTGACCCTAGAGGTCAGGATAATACTGCCCCGATAGAGTTTCCAAAGAGCACCTGGCAGATTTGAACTGTCAACATTTTGGTTAGCAGACATACCACTTAACCCGCTATGCCACTAGGGTTTCCAACATATATGAAAGTCAATATTGTCTCCTTCTTGTAGATGATAAATAAGGTTTTAAAAAAAAACCCACTATCATCAAGTTGATTCTGGCTCATAATGACCCTGTATAGTACAGAAATAGTTTCTTGCAGAATGAAAGTCATTCTCATTGACACAGTTGCCCTAGAGAGAAAGGAGTATCT
Source organism: Heterohyrax brucei (assembly GCA_028571685.1). NCBI lineage: Eukaryota > Metazoa > Chordata > Mammalia > Hyracoidea > Procaviidae > Heterohyrax > Heterohyrax brucei. The sequence continues at coordinate 164,518,951 of CM053144.1, forward strand.
GAAAAGACATTATCTGTGCATATTAAAAAAATACGTATACAAACACATACACACACAATAATAATAATAATAAAAACCCCACAAGGTCGTCAGTTCAAATCCACCAGGCGCTCCTTGAATACTCTGGGGGTCAGTTCTACCCTGGCCCCTAGGGTCACCATGAGTCAGATCCAACTTGACAGCACTTGGCTGGCATAGTAAGCTCACTACAAAATGCTATTCTTCTAGCATACTCTCAGCTTTCTGTGACACCAATTCACATTTTGGAGCTCATTGGTCTAACAGAAGAAAGTGGGCTTATGTTTTCAAGCTGTAGAATGTCAAGATGTCTCTATGGTTAAGTGCTATGTCTGCTAACCAAAAGGTCAACAGTTCCAATCCTTCAGACACTTCTTGGAAACTCTATGGGACAGTTCTACTCAGTTCTATAGGGTCACTGAGTCAGCATTGACTAGTTAGCACTGGATTTTGCTAGCACAGCACTGTAGATAAATCAGTGGGTTTTACCTATTACAGTAGCTCCTGGATCAAGTGGTTTACCATGTTTTAGTTTAAATAATGATTAAAAAAACAAAAACACAAAAATTATCAGGAGAGCCGCAGTAAATATTTTCCCCAAGAACTTGTTCTAGATAATCTTTGTGAAATATCTTTACCCAAATGCATCTGAAGTAAAAATTTTGTAGGTACTGTATATGTTATAGACAGAATAAAACCATGTGAGTCGGATCCGACTCCACGGCACTTGGCTTGGCTTGGCATAATTTATATAATGCATATATCTAACCAGTGAGAGACGTAGGTTTGCAATCTATGCTACTTCCCTCCCTATCGTGTTTGCTTTTGCATTTATTTTTATATGGCTTTTGGCACTCGGAGACCGACAATCCTTTAGCAATCACTTTTTGGAATGAACTAATGCTTCTGCTTCACTGAAAAGAGGACTCAATTTTGAAGCTGAGATTATAAAGTTCAAAATGCTTCATAGCTACAGCTTGATCAATCTCCATCCCTCCACCCATCCCTCCATCCTCCCGCCCACCCACCCATCCCTCCATCCATCCATCTATCTGTCCATTCGTATAATCCTCCATGTGTCAGGCACTGTGATCTCTCTTTTTTGGGACAGCCTCCGAGGGAGGTACTATTGTCACCTTTTTACAGATGAAGAGACTGAAGCTAACAAAAATTAAGTCACTTGCTCAAATTTACTCAGCCGATATTTGGTAGAGCTGGATTAAAAATCTGAATCGAACAACAAACCTCCTGCAATCTCTATAATGTCCCGTTCCATTTATTATTATTATGTGGGACAGAAAACTTGGTTTGGGCCTTGTCTTTGGTTCCTGAAAATAGTCCTTGAAAATTGCCAGGAATCAATGGATCTTTGTTTTACAAAACTGCCAGACAACAGTTACACAGGTATAAGTAAGGCAAGAACTGCACAGGCCCCAGCCTGGTAACAGGCCTCAGGAAGAGAGGGGGTCATGATGTGGTCCAGCAGGCATATTTGTTGCCTCATGCATACTCATAGGGCCCCAGTGACTACAGGACCTTGGACCTAGAAATGTTCTCTCTTTGAGATTTCCTGTGTTTGGAGAACATCCACCAAGGGAGAGGGATACTGCAAGGCTTCTGTTGCCGGGAATTTTCCCAGATTTTGCTTGATGCACCTCTTTGATTACATCCTTTCTGGTTGTAATAAATGAGTAACTGTGATTACAGGTTTTGTTATTGTTTTGTCATTGTGCCACTGAGTCAGTTGTAACTCACAGCACCTTTATGTCCAACAGAACGAAACGCTGCTCAGTCCTGTGCCATCCTCGCAAGTGTTGCTATGCTTGAGCTTGTCGTTGCAGCCACTGCGTGCATCCATCTCAAGTGTCTTCCTCTACTTTGCTGACCCTCTACTAAGCATGATGTCCTTCTCCAGGGATTTCTCCCCCGCTGATAATATGATCAAAGTATGTAAGACATAGTCTCATTGTGTTTGTTTCTAAGTAGCTTTCTGGCTCTACTTCTTGCAAGACAGTTCTTTCAGCAGTCCCTGATATAGTCAATATTCTTTTCCAGCATCACAGTTCAAAGGCCTGAATTCATCTTCAGTCTTCCTTATTCACTGTCCAGCTTTTACATGCATGTGAGATGACTGAAAACACCATGGCTTGGGTCAGGTGCACCTTGGCCTTCAAGGTGACAGCTATACTTTTCATCACTTGAAAGAGGTCTTTTGCTGCATATTTTTCCAGAGCAATGTGTCTTTTGATTTCATCACTGCTGTTTCCGTGGATGTTGGTTGTGGATCCAAGTAAAATGAAACCTTGACAACATCAGTCTTTTCTCCATTTATTATGATGTTGCTTACTGGTCTAGTTAGGGGTTTGGATTTCTTTAGGTTGAGGCACAGTGCGTACTGAAAGCTGGTGTCTTTGACTTTCCTCATTAAGCACTTCAAGGCCTCTTCATTTACCATGAGTGAAGTTGTGTCATCTGCATACTGCAGGTTATTAATGAGTCTTCCTCCAGTCCTGATGCCCTGTTCACACAGCTCAGCTTCTCAGATTATTTGCTCAACATACAGATTGAATAGGTGTGGTGTAAGGATACAACCTTGACGTATAGCTTTCCTGACTTTAAACTGTGCAGTGTCTCCTTGTTCTTTCAGAATGACTGCATCTTGGTCTATGTACAGATTTCTCATCAGCACAATTAAGTTTTCTGAAATTCCCTTCTCCACAATGTTATCTACAATTTGTTATGATCCACACAGTTGAAAACCCTTGCAGAGTCAGTGAAACACAGGTAAACATTTTTCTGATATTCCTTACTTTCAGCCAGGGTTCATCTGACATCACCTATGGTATCCCTGGTTCCACGCCTCCCTCTATATCTGACTTGAATTTCTGGCAGTTCCCTGTCAGTACACTACTACAGCTGATTTTGAGTGATCTTCAGCAAAATTTTGCTTGCATATGATATTAGTGATATTGTTCAACTGTTTCCACATTTTAAAGGAATACCTTTGTTGGGAATAGGCATAAATATGGATATCTTCCAGTTTGTTGTCCATGTACCTGTCTTCCAAATTTCTTGGAATAGACAAATACATACTTTCAATGCCACGTCTGTTTGCTGAAAAGTCTCAACATATTCTGTCAGTTCCCTTAGCCTTGTTTTTTGCCAGTGCCTTCAGTGAAGCTTGGAGTTCTTCTAGTACCATCAGTCCCTGATTGTGATACTTCCCGAAACAGCTGAAGGCAGTCCAATTCTTTTTAGTATAGTCACTCTGTATATTCCTTCTATCCTCTTTTATGCTTCCTGTGTTTTTAGGTATTTTACCTCTAAAATTCTTTAGTATTACAATTAGAGGCTCGACGTTTTTCCTCAGTTTTTGTCAGCATCAGAAATTCTGAGCGTGTTCTTTCTTTCTTCCCTTTTGTATATCTGTCTCCAAGTTTTTGTACACGTCATCATGATGCTTTGTGTTCTTGCGCCACCCTTTGAAATCTTCTTTCCAGCTCTTTTACTTCATCATTTCTTCCTCTTTACCTTAGCTATTCAACACTCAACAGCAAGTTTCAGAGTCTCTTCTAACAAGCGTTTAGGTCTTTTTGTTCTCTCCTGTCTTTTGAACTCCTTCTTGCTTTCTTCATGTGCGATGTCCTTGATGCCATTCCACAGTTTGTCTGGTCTTCAATCATTAGTGTTTAGTGCATCAAATCTATTCTTGATATGATGTCTAAATTCACAAGGAATATACTCAAGATTATAGTCTGGCTCTCATTGACTTGTTCAAATTTCCTTCAGTTTCCGTTTGAACTTGCAAATGAGGAATTGATGGTCTAATCTGTAGTTGGCCCCTGATCTTGTTCTAACTGATAATACTAAGCTTTTCCATGGTCTCTTTCCACAGACGTAGTTGATTTGATTCCTGTATATTCCATCTGGCAAGGCCCATGTGTATCGTAAGTGTCTATGTTGGTGAGAAAAAAGGTATTTGTTGCTAAGTAGTTGTTGGTCTTGCAAAATTCTGTTGTGTGGTTTCCAGCATTGTTTCTCTCACCAAGACCATATTTTCCAAGTACTGATCCTTCTTCTTTGTTCCCATTTTTTGTATTCCAGCCACCAGTAATTATCAGTACATCCTGGTTGTATGTGCAATCCATTTCAGACTGCAGAAGTGGGTAAAAATTTTCAGTTTCTTAATTTTGGCCTTGGTGATTGGTATATACATTTGAATAATAGTCATATTAACTGGTCTTCCTTGAAAGATTACGGATATTATTCTATTACTGGTAGTGTTGTACTTCAGGATAGATCTTGAAATTTCTTTCTGATGATGAACCCAAAGCCTTTCCTTTTCATATTGTTACTTCTGGCTTAGTGGACCACAGGATTCCCATTAAACTCATTGCCATTGAGTGGATTCGGACTCACAGCAACCTTATAGCATAGAGTAGAACTGCCCTCATAGAGTTTCCAAGGAGGATTTGCTGGATTTGATCTGCTGACCTTTTTGTCAGCAGCAGTAGCATTTAATCACTGTGTCACCAGGGTTTCCAGATTGCCTGATTTAAACTGGTCAACACCGGTCTATTTCAGCTCACGGCTGTCTAGGTTATCAGTGATTATGTGTTTCATCTCATTTTTGACATTTTCTAATTTTTCTAGATTCATACTTCTTACATTCTGGATTCTAATTATTAATGGATATTTGTAGCTGTTTCTTCTCATTTTGAGTTGTGCTTCATCTACAAATGAAGGTTCCAAAAGCTGAATTCCATCCACATTGTTAAAGTCAACTCTACTTTGAGGAGGAAGCTCTTCTCCAGTTGTATTTTGAGTGTCTTCCAATCTGAGAGATTCATCTTCTGGCATCATATCAGACAACGTTCCACTGCTCTTGATAAGATTTTCACTGGCTAATTCTTTTCAAAAGTAATTTCTAGGTCTTCTTTCCTAGTTTTTCCTAGTCTGTAAGATCAGCTGAAACCTGAGTTTTCCTGAATGGGGAAGCATCATTTATACCTCATGTACCTGTCAGTTTGTTGTCCTCTGGAGGATTATACGTTGCTGTGATACTGGAAGCTATACCACAGGTCATAATCATAGGTCTTAGTTTCCCTGACAGTTGTGAACTGTTGTCATGGATTTAATTGTATTCCCCTAAAAGTGTACTTTGACTGGGCCATGATTTCCAGTATTGTGTGGTTGTTCTTCATGGTGCAGTTTTCCTATGTTGTAAATCCTAATCTATGCCTGTGATTAATAGGGAAGATTGGATTATGTTAAAGAGGATTAGAATAGGACTGTTCTTACTAAGGGAATTTCCCTGGAGTGTGGCTTGTATCACCTTTTATCCTATAAGAGATAAAAGGAAAAGGAAGCAAACAGAGAGTTGGATGAACTTATACCATCAATAAAACAGCACAGAGAGCAGAGTACACTCGTTACACCTGAGGTTCCTGCCTAGGATGTTCTCAGACCAATGAAAGACTGATGTAACACAAGCATCTTCCTCTGGCATTTGCAGAGGCAGAGTGTATTTCCTTAGATTTGGCACCCTGAATTTGGACTTCCAGCCTACTAGATTGTTTAAAAATGAACTTTTCTTTGTTAAAGCCATCCACTTATGATATTTCTCTTGGAACAGTACCAGATGACTAAGACAACAGTTATAAAGAACTAGCAAACACATGGGGTGCAGTGAACCAACAGGGGTTGGCAAGACAGACACTTAGTGAAGACACCTCCTCTGGGTGGTTCTTGATCAGAGAAAGGCTGCATGGGCAGATGGGGAGTCAATGAAGGGCAGCATTCTTCAAGCATATAGCCTAGCTTAAGGGGGCTAAGGTGGAAAGAGAAAGACAGAGAGGAGCTGAATGGTCTGAAATGCAGGGAGTTGTGCAGATTCCTGAGCCTACAGCTCATCCGCAGTGCCCCAGCCCTGAGTGGCCAAGGATGAGGTTTGACTTCATTCTGGCTGGTTAGTCAGATAGAGGAAGTGCCATGGAAGGGGTTAGCTGTGAGGAAGTGATAAAGGTGGGTTTTGTTCAACTTTTTCCTTTGTTAGTATTGCAATTATAACAGGAGATTTCAAATATTAAGAGAATAGCACTCTTACAAGCGATGGGTGACAGACTCACCTTTTCGAGTTACATAACTAATGATTGTCTTTCTTCTTGACAGATTGTAGCTTTTTAAAATACAGTTTGTATTTTTTAAAATACAGATGTATGAAAATCTCCATGAAGCCAGCTGAACACATCAGTAAACAAAAGTTTAAGTATCCACAAAGCCACATGCATTTTGGCACATCAGGCTTTATGCCACAGAGCTTTTCTGCCTCTGTTGAGCATTTACTGAAAATACAGAGCTGTTTTTTTTTGAAGAAAACAAAACAGAACAAAACACAAAAATAGGTCCTGTCTACAGACTATTCCATCTGCATATGAATAGTGTGTGTGTCTCTGTGTGTGTGTATATACACACGTATGTTTTATTCAGTCGTGTTTATAACGTATCATTTTTGTTACTCACGTGACTGGTAGCATGACCAATAAATTAGGATAACAAATGGTCTCCCATATAATCTTTATCAGAAGCTCTGTAGAGACACTGATATTTGATAATATCCTAAGAAAATATTACATATTGAGTTTTTCTGTTATTTATGTATAAATGTACATCCAGTCATGTTGCAGGAAGGTATATATCTATGCCTTTCCTTTGTGCCAACTTCTTTCTACCTCCATTCCCCAGCTTCATGTCCCACACTGCCCTTATAGAACTACGACTTTGACACACTTGGCTTTTGTGCCAGGGCAATGTAAGGAACTTACATTGGAACTTCTCTGTGAAACTTCTTCATGTGGACCTTCTCTGCATTGCATATTAAATTTCTATGGAGGACATCATAGAGCTTGCTGTCCCTTACATAAAGGTCATTTTGACAAATTCGTCTTCAAACTCAGGAAAGTTTACCTCCATTAATAAACGGGTATGGTTTCTTTTCTTAGAAAAGGGTAGCTCTGTAATCCACCATGTCTTCTCTTTGTGTAGGCTGTCAGGAAACAATGAACTAGAATTTGGCCCGATGACCGCAGTGCTCCTTGGATTGGATTCTGTGCTTGCTTTCCTCCTCTAGTTATTCCATTTGACATCAATTTTTACTCATTATTTTCTCTGGAAAGTTTTTAGCCTTATTATAGCTATCATTTTGTTACAAACCGCTGCTTGTTCTTTTTAAGTTATGCTGATTATAAATGACAAATTATTTGTGCATGTGTGTGTGTGTGCCTCTGTGTATCTGTATGTGTCAAAGAGAGAGACAGAGACACATTCCTTTTTCTTAAATATCTTTTTTCATTGTGATGCATTTCAGATATTTGCAAAAGCAGAGCGAGTAATACAATAAACTTGCATGTATCAATCATTCAGCTTCAGGAGTTACAAAGTGATGGGAAATCTTATTGCCTCTTTCTCTCTCAACCTCCTGAGTTACTATTTTTGATTATTATACTTTTAATCATATCACAGTACATAATATTTTGTATCAATGTTCCCTGTAAGATGGATGCATCTGATGTCTGACTTTTTATTGTGACAAAGATACACCATTTGCTATTTTAACGCTCTTCACATGTACAGTTCAGTGACAGTTAATTATGTTTCTCACACTGTTCAAGTATCTGCACTCTGTTTCCAATGGCTGCACCATCGGGAATGAAGTTTTCAATTTCTCCATCTTCTTGTTAACACTTGTTATTTTCCTTTTTTCTTAATTATAGCTATACTGGTGGATGTAAATGGGTGTCTTGTTATGGCTTTGCTTTGCATCTCCCTGCACATTCTTTAGCAGCCCATTTCTTCATGATTCACAAAATATATTTCATTACTTATCAACATGTATGTATCATCACAAGAATCACTTAGACTACATCATGTGCATGGCATTTTGCTGGGTATAAACAGAAGAAAATGTAACAAAAATCTGAACCGGTGAGACTGATGACATGAGAATATCTTTATTTTAAAAATGATGTACCAAGCCAAGCCAAAATTATGTACATTCTGCTTTAAACAATTTCAAGGCCTTTCCACAAGAAATTGATTAAACAGCTCTACCAGTGAGTTACAATGATGCAGTTATCATGCTTTAATGAGTCCACCTCCAATAATTTTTAGAGTAGGCTTGTTTATTTTTATTTCTTTATGTATCAAGTGATTTGAGATCATTATTTTAATATAAACTACATATGTAATTAAATTATGATAAAGTTCATGTTAAAATAGAGCTAAAATTCTAATGGATACTCTTATCAGTGTTATTACTTTTAAGAAACTTAATACTGTGGGCTTCACCCGAGAATGGGTGAACCATCTACATTAATGTAATTCAAATATTAGCTTATAGATGCACATTACTCTGTTAGTTATAAAGATGATTTTGTATATGCAAACACAGCATATGGTTTTTTCTAAATGACTTCAGGGTGTAGACTCTTGAAGGATTGCCTAAGTGTCTCAAATGGTTTCTGAAAGGGAGAGATTCAAAAAGGGTCAATAGTGTCAGACTGAGTAATATATGAATTAATAGGCTGGTTGAGAGTCTCCTGGTTTATGCCACTTTATGATTAACTGAGGGTCAACTCCAGTTGCTGGAAAACCATGTACTGCAAGGCAAGAGGTGCTGGAATTTCAGGAATGCATGTTCACGTGTGTGTGATTTCACTAAGCACATGAAGTTTGTCCATCTCCCACTTCTCTTTGCATCCCTGTTCTTTTTACTTTTTATTGAATTCTGGATGAGATGTCTATGTTTCCTCCTCTCTCACTTCCTTGAAATTTTGAGGCTGGTTATGAACAGATGGGTACTAAACCACTGCAGCTGGTGTGGATTTAAGGAGTTACCTTTCTGAGAATATGTACATTTAGGTAAGAAAACCCAACAGAAGGCAGCCCTGCAAGACCCAACAGGTCTCATGGTGGCTATTTAGTCCCCATGATAGACCAGGGCCTGAGATGGGAGTGAGAGAGATTTCTATGATAAAACTATCAAAATCGTAGCATAGCAGTGTCCAGACTAGCTTTCAGGTCTGTTATTCTGAAATATTAAATTTTACTAATATTTAATCTAGAAACAAAATCACTAATATTACAGGTAATATATTTTGAGATAATAGTTTGTAAAGCAAAGAACACTGGTCTCACATAATGTCTGTAAAGTAAAGAATGTTGGTCTCAGTAACGTGTTCCAGTAGAACACTATGTATTTTATTTTTCCGAAACTAATTCTATAATCAGGGTCATCAAAAAAATCACAAAATTGCATATTGTTTCCTCTTTTGTAATTGAGAATTTCATACCATCATCCTCATTTTCATAAAAAGATGAAATAAAATTCTTTTCTCTCAGAGTTGACATAAAGTGCTAAAAGTACACATATTTTAAATTTGTCCAATTATCCCTCTTTTTCTGTAGAGAATTAGTCACATCTTTTTCATTGATTTTACTGCCTCACAGTCAAATTGACTCACCTGAACTTGTTTTTCATGGCTCAGTATGTAAGAATGAGCAATGATTTCCTTCATCAACCATCCACCTAGAAACTGTTTTGCCTATTAGTCAGTATAAATTGTTTTCCGACCCAAACATAACATATCTGTGTGGAAGGATTTATTGCCTAATTTCACTCTATTGGCTTTTCCCTTTCCAGTACAGAAGTATAGAAATACTGTTTTTTGATGTGCTATGGAATGAAACAGACTGTGAGGTAGAGTTTCAAGTTTTCTTCAGTTTGACAGTATCATCGCTTTTTCAGTCTTTCCTCCCATTTGTCCTCAACTTGAATTATTTCATCCAGCTTATCTGAATCACTACTGAGTATAGTCTTTAAGTCTGGATTATCTTTTCTAAAAATATTTCTTCAAATAATGTCTTCTAAACACTGAACCCAATCTATTTATGTAGAAGTGAAAATTTTTCCCCTTGTCTTCCTGTAGTCTTGAGTCTAAGCCACTCATATGACTTCTATCACTGATGCTTTATGCATACATGTTTTGTGTGCTTGCATAAACCAAAAGACAGACAAACATGTTGCCCTCAAGTCAATTTCAGTTCAATTTGTGCTCTGCTGATAATTGAAAGTGTGGCAGTTTCATAAGAATCATAGGCAAGCAAACCCTATGGAACTTGGTTCTAGTCTGTCACCGTGAGTGTACTTGTATACTTGGTTGCCATGTACACGTATCTTGTATTCCTAGATGGATACAAGCTAACTCCATTTACTAGCTGAGCATCAGTTGTATGCAAGTACTGCTTTATAGATACAAGATACTTAGGGCAGTAAGACAAAAATCCTACCCTTTAAAACTTATAATTAAGAGGGAGGGCCAAACATTTAAGTAAAAAAAAAATAGTGTACAGTGTCATCAAAACAATGAGAGAAGGATCATCAAAGTAATGAGATTCTAAAAAGTAGCAATAGATGTCGTAGATTCGTGCGCCAAGGTGCTAATATCTGAGTTGGACCTTGAAGAATAAGCTCTAAGGGAAAGAGAAACAGAGTAAGACATTAGTAACAGAGGAAATGGATTTTATAGCAGAACGTAGTTTGACGAATTTAGATGACAGAGATCAGCATCATCTCATACACAACTACAAAATCCCGAAAAGTCAAAAAACTGAAAGTTTTGTTTTTCTTTCTTTATTGTTGATCCTAATCTGACTGGAACTCATTAACCAGTGAAACCTCTCTTGAATTGAAATGAAAGTAATATTTTTATATTTTGTTACAAATATCTTCTTGTGTTTGATTATAAGGTGTTAACACTTAATCATTCTCATAAAGAATCTGTACATGGATCAGGAGGCAGTTGTTAAAACAGAACAAGTGCATACTATGTTATTTAAAGTCAGAAAGATGTGCATCAGAGTTGTATCTTTTCCCCATACCTATTCAATCTGCATACTGAGCAAATAATCTGAGAAGGTGGACTACATGAAAAAGATTGAGGCATCAGGAGTGGGGGAAGACTTGCTAACAACCTGTGTTATGCAGGTGATGTAGCTTTGCTCGAGGAAAATGAAGAGGTCTTGAAGCACTTCATGATAAAAATCAAAGACAATAGCCTTCAGTGTGGATGGCACTTCAACATTAAAAAAAAAAAAAGTTCTCTCAACTGGACCAGTAAGCAACATCATCATAAATGGAGGAAAAACTGATGTTGTCAAGGATTTCATTTTACTTGAATCCACAGTCAACTTCCATGGAAACAGCAGCCAAGAAATGAAAAACCTCATTTGTGTATCAGCTGCAGAAGCCCTACTTAAAGTGTTGAAAAGCAAAGGTGTCACATTCAGGACTGATGTGCACCTGACCCAACCCATAGCGTTTTCACTCACCTCCTGTGCTGGTGAAAGCTCTACTACGACCAGGGAAGAAAATGAATTGACATCTTTGAATTGTAGTGTTGGAGAAGAATAATGAATGTACCATTGTAAGAGTTAAGGTTGTGTGTTAACTTGGACAAGTCATGATTCTCAGTGTTTTGGCAGTTGTGTAATGTTGTGGATTGTGTGGCGGTGCCGGTGGGGGTGGGGCCTGTGGTGGCTCACTAGCCATGGAGTCTTCAACTCTTTGCCTTCAGCGGTCTGCTTCCTTCCTACTCACTTTGCCAAGGTATTGGTCTTGTTTGGATCTAGCAACAGCCTCACTCTTGTCTTCTGGTATCCAGCTCTTGAGCTAGCAGCTTACCTTGGGGTCTTGGGATTCATCCATCTTCACAACCTGTGAGTGAGAGTTCTGTACCCTGACTTGCTGATCTTGGGCTCACCAGCCACTGCATCTATGTGAATCAGGATAAACCTTTCAGTCTTGCCTGACATCTTGGGATTTGCTGACCTTCACAGTCCTCAAGAGGGAACCGCGCTCTCTGACCTGCCAACCTTGAGTTCACCATCTTCTGTGGCTGCCTGAAGCTTGTGTCCCAATCCAGGACTTGGGATGTTTCAACTTCTACAATTGCATGAGCTGTTTCTTTGATATAAATCTCTCTACGTAGATATTTACATGATTTACTGGTTTTGCTTCTCTAGATAACTCAGCCTAAGACAACCATGGACTAACAAAAGAATAAACAAATCTTTCTTAGAAGTACAGTTGAAAATGTTCCTTAGAAGCAAGGATGGTGAGACTACATCTCACACACTTTGAACACATTGTTAGGTGGACTTGGTCTCTGGAGAGGGATGTCATGCTTGGTAGACAGTCAGCTAGAAGAGGAAGACCTTCAGTGAGGTGGATTGACACAGTGGTTGCATTCGGGATGGTGCAGGACTGGGAGATGTTTGGTTACGTTGTACATGGTGGCGCTATAAGTCAAAACTAATGTGGTAGCACCTACCTAACAATAACAAGGATCCCAGACCTCTGTTAAACAATCTAAAGTTGTACAACAAGGTATGTATCCAAAATGTGATGACCTCTGAATTCTGCAATACATTTGTCTATCTACGCTCTTGGATGAGGAGTTATGGGTATCAAGGAAGAAATTCTAATGGATGTGAATGGGGAAATAAAAAGAGAAAACTGGAGGAATAACTTGAGCTCAGAGTGCATAAGACAGTTTCTTTCAAAGCTAATTGGTTTGGGCTTGAACTTTGTAAACTTGAGAAAAAGTATGCATAGAAAGCCTGGTTTACTATGAGTTTAAAGATTTGTGTCTTGTATTCTTATTTTAGAATTTAGTAGTTGCAATCTGGAAAATTCTCTGTCTTCAAAGGTAGAGCTGATCAGTCTCTTTCCATTTGGCTTTATTTAGAGGATCATTGTAATACAGCACATTATATTATATACCTTGGTTAGTTTCTCCACTTAGTTAGAACATAAGCTAGTCTAAGAAACCATTTGTTACAGTTCAGTCTGAAATTCTTGTTTCTTTACTTACTTTCACTTACAATATTTTATTTGTTTATAGGTTTGCTTTTAACTCTCCTAACTGTAAAACAATTTAATGTACCTAGGAGCCCTGATGCCAAAGTGGTTAAGAACTTGACAGTTAACCAAAAGTCAGCAGTTCAAATCTACTAGGTATTCCTTGGAAACCCCATGGGGCAGTCTACTCTGTCCTGTAGTGTGGCTACAAGGTTGGAATTGATACAAGGACAATGGATTTGTTTTCTTTGTGGTGGGGGAAAAGACAATTTCTCAAAAAAATTTTAATATCAAATTCACTAAATAAATTCTGTACCTTATTTAATTACAATCAGTGTTCTAAGTGTTTTCCAAAAATTACAAATACTACCTCATTTTAATTGTCACAAGAATCCTATGAGATAGGTACTGTGGTGATGCTTGTTATTAAAATGGAAAAAAATGAATGCTCAGAGAGGTCGGTTAGTTTGCTTAAGACCACAAAACTGGTATCATCTTCATCATCACATGCCCTACTGCCTCTTGATGAATGAACACTGCATCCCTAATACTACCTAGACAAATGTCTCACAGCTAGTAGGTTCTCAAGATACATTTTTTGATGCATTTGTAGATGAACAAAAATCAATGTTTTAAAATGATTGATTTGTATGAAGTCAAAAAAGACCTTTCAGTGACTTCGTATTGCCTTATGTTTTGAAGAACATTCACTGAGATGGTGAAAGCAGATCATGTGGGTAAACTCTATAATATATGAAGCCAAAGACACTGCTGCTGAGTCCACTCTGACTCATAGTGGCTCCATAGTAGAGAGTAGAACTGCGCCATAGAGCTATCAAGAAGCACCTAACAGATGTGAACTGCCAAACTTTGGGTGAGCAGATGTTGCACTTAGCCACTGTACTATCAAGATTTTCATAATACATACAAGTGAGTTTAATTTTAAAATATGCAACTAGGGAATAATCGCTTTAAATTAAAAAACAACAACAACAACAATAATTCAGAAAAAGTTCAACTCCCCTATAATGTCTCTCTTTGGATTCTAGTTCCCACCGCCGTTTGACTCGCTGCAGTTGGCCCATCTTCACTGACATGTGGCGTTGACATATACATCCATTCATAGATGTACATACAAAAGAATTTTTCTCCTATGTATAAAACATTGTTGATTTAAGTGTCTTTGGTAATTGTAGTCCAGTTGATGCAATATAACTTACTCACACATCAAAATTATAGTTTTTATATCTGAGATAGATTTTAGTAGTTTCCTTACAAGAAATCTCAGTGCTTTCCATTGGCAGAAATAGAATAGATACTCAAAACTCCTGCAGTTTAAAAATATCATTGGTGATTCTGGATGCTTTGCGAGATAAAATGTTTTGCACGGTAAGACTACGGTGGGTTCTAGGAGAAATTTGTCATGGTTTCAGTTTAGCATGGTTTTTAATGGTCTGCAAGAAAGGAATGAAGAAAGAACTTAATTAAATTTACAGATGATGCTAAATTGGGAGATGTTAACATCCACAAGGACAGATATTTAAAGAAGGTGGAAGAGTGTAAAAGAAATAGCAAAATGAAGTTTAGATTTCCAAAATATTTAATGAATGTGTCAAAGGCACACCACTACCCATGATGTAAAAGAAGGCATAATGACTTCGGCTTTAACAATATCACATGGCTGCAGAAACTAAGATCACACCTAAAATTTTGCTCATATCCACCCAATGAACCTTGTGGGTACATTTTGTAAGTTACTCAGACTCTATGGGGCAGTTCTACTCTGTCCTGTGGGTTCGTTATGAATTCTATTTAGGCCACTATACGTTGTTTCATTCTAGAGAAAAAAACTAGAAAGAATTTAATGCTTACCATAGACATACTGTTAGCTGGCATTTTATTTACATGGTTTATCCCATTTATTTCTCATTATAAACATGTGAAGAAGATACAGTTAGTATTTTTGTTTCTTCATTTTTTCTCTTCATTTGTATGTTTAATAATTGATTTTCTGATATGAAATTTTGTGTTAAAATCAAATTTGTATGTGAATTCACATTAAAATATCTATATATATTTAAGTAAGCAAAAAATTGAACAAATTTTTGTTTTAACTAAATTTTTACAATTGAAATGCAACATTACATTAGTTGTCACACGTACAAATAAGCAATTCCTAAATGAGCTCCATTTTGAAGAAAGGACCATGGAAAGTTGGGCTGATGAACTATAGTAATAATAATGACATATGCCCATAATTTGTTGCTATGTCCATGGGTGGCAATTGTGAAATATCTATTCATCAGGCAATACTTACTGAGAGTGTGTTTACCCATTATAACAAGGTATATGCAAATGAGCTTCCCATGAGACTTCACAACAAACATTTAATTAGCTGTACAAAGAAACAGTTAAATATACAAACACACATTACAGAAAATTGGCTAATGTGTATTGTTAATATTGTACACACAGTTCCCAAGTAGTACCATTTAGTAATGTATCTCTTTATTACATGTCTATTAGTAGAAATGTATAATTTTACTAGAAAATCAATTTTTATGAACTTATTATATTCTCCCTTTCTCAATATTAAAAAAATCATAATGATACTGAATAACATAATTTGTATATATTTTGTATTTCATAAAACTAGTAATGTGAGAAATCTGTAAAACATATTTGTTAAGTTGAACCAAAAAGAGAAATTTATAAGGTAGTATACACTAGGGAAGTAGGTAGTAAACAATAGTTACTTGATCATTCTAAACAAAGGATAATACTGGTACACATTAGAATTATTTATTTTGTTTATTCTGAAATGCTTTCTTTAACCTTCTTAGTTTCTTCACTTACCCCCTAAAATAGGCATATGTTCCTTCTCTGAACATGAAAACTATTAATGACTTCTGTAATTTTAACTCCTAGATATCAAGAAACTTTGAAAGTTTTGTATTACAGATATGGTTGATATACATGGTGTATGTAAATGCATATTAGTTTAAACAATAAAGGCAGCCTGTAGAAATATAATCAGACTAATACTTGAGTTTTACTTTTGTGTAATCATCATACAATTTTGTATGTTTAAAAAATATCTACATTAATTTTCACTGTTACATTCTGTTGTTCATATGGTCACATAAAGAATTAACAAACATTATTGTAAATCTCTGTATCATGAAAAAATATTTTTTAAAAGTACTATCAGAATACCCTTTTAAGGCCTTAAAAAGTAATTATAAATTATAGCAAAGATAACTAAGAATTTCAAGCATCTTCTGTTTTTGAGTATTAATTCCTAGCTCAGTGTGATCTAGAGATGCATAGTTTTTAAAAAATTAACAGGGAGCTATTCTATTTTTAGATAACCAGGAGGAGTTACTAGGTTTAGCAGCTGACCAGTCAGACTTCTCAACATCATTTGCATCTCTGAAGCCCCTAAGGACAGAAAAGAGTCCTTTAATTGGTGATTCAACTTTAGCAGAAACACACATTTAGGAAATGAGGCCTACACTGTTGTCTTCACACCAGGCAAACCAGCTCCCGTTGTCATGGTGATCTTCTATAGCATGCTAGAGCCAGCAATGTGGAAAACAAGATGGCTTCCTCATTTATTTAGCCTTAAGGAAAGTTGCAGATATTAGCAGATAATTATAGATTAAAATTCTGTCTTTTAAAATACTTGTATTAAGATGTGTAAAAGTTTTTACTTTTAGTAAATTCTGTCTCCAAAATTTCAAAAGTCATCTATGATTTTTCATGGTGAAGAAAATGATTTCCTTTCTTTTAAAAGTTAATATGCTAAAATGCTGCTTTTACATTGAGTTATGTTTCCAGGAACAGGTCATATTTCCATTCATGTATGATCTGTATTTATTTTGGATTAGTCTGAGTATTATAGAATGGTATGTGTTATATATAGCCCTTACTGTGTGAAAATAAGCTGCTTCAGCACTTTCAAGGCTTGTAAAGGCATTCTATACCTGAAAGAAACAACGGATTTTCAGATCAGAGGTCAATAAAGTAGAGAAAATGCAGAAAGGAGTAATCCTAGTCGTCTTTAGAGGAGAAAGAGGCTTATGACTCTCAGGTAACTTTTCAATGACCAAATTAAAAATGGTATAGGTGATAAACTGAGTGGCTTCTTAATAAATACTTAGGCACAAACAATCTTTACACTTTGGCCCCTGTACAGTAAAAGTGAGAATGTCTCTAAGACATTGTGCAAGCAGCATTCAAAGAGAGAGATGGAGGGATTAGATACACATGCTTTGCATGAACAAAATAATTGATCACACTATGTATTTCTAAAATCGGTAAAAACTTTAACTGATGAACCTACCATATCGCAGAGTACATATGCATGGTAATAAATTCATTGTTTACTTATTTGATTACATTTACAGAAGCTCAAAGAAACATGTTGCCTTCAATTAGAATTCTGATTCATAGCCATCTCGTAAGATAGAATAGAACTGCCCCATAGAGTTTCCTAGGAGCAGTGGGTAGATTTGAAGAGCCGACTTCTTGGTAAACAGCCAAGCTTACCTACCAGGGCTTCCCTTGTAGTAAAGCAGTGGTTAAATTAGGTTTTATATAAATATTTCTTATGTTAATTTATCATTTGAAGAATAGCCATAGCATTCATCTAAAACTTTGATATCAAGAACTGGTCAAGTTAGAAAACAGGTTTATAGAAACTATTCATGAGGACACTAATGTGTTGGGTGATGTTGATATGTTTTCTGTGATCACAGTTTTGTAGTCAAGTACCTTTGGACAATGTCTCATTTTGTGTCCCTTGTGGTGAATTAAGATGGACTTACATATTAAGGGCACGCAGAAGTACTACAGTAAGAAGATCTGATTAACCTAGGGTTTCCAAAATATGTTGACCATTTAACAAGGATCCCCCCCTTCCCAGAATATTGAATCGCATCTTGCAACATTCTAGGGATTTGGGAAATACACCTGGGAAACATTGTTTTAATAGAAAAAATTCTGATGTTGTTAAGGCCCTGATTTTGTTTTCTTCATGACTCTGGTAATCTTTGTTTGCCTGCATCTGTTAGGTAGCTTCATCACGCACAGCCCTAGAACATGTTTATGCTGCAACTGTGAACCAAAGTTCCTTATGCTGAGGCTGAGCCTTGTGGCCTGAGGCCCCATCTGTTCATTTTCTATCTCCTTTCACTGTCTTTTCACTATGAACCATTTGGCGGAAGTGGTGGCAATGTTTCGTTTAAGAGAGAGAGAGAAAAAAAAGCAACTTGGGGATATTTTGGCTCAAGGTAAGTTTTATTTTAGCGTCTCTTACTATAATTATTATTGCTGCTTAGGAAAATAAACCATACAAAGATAGAGAGCTATTTTAGGCTGTGGAGGCCCTGGAAATTCCTCTTAATCAGGAGTTGAGCAATAATTTGCAGTATATATATATACATAGACTGCTAAGCTAGGTTGCTAATCAAAAGGTTGGGGGTTTGCGTCTAGCCAGAGGGCCACAATATTGAAGTTGCAAATATTTTGTATGATGCTTATTAGTATTTAATATCTCCAAACAAAATTTGACACCAGCGATTACAAAGTAAACTTAAGATTTCTTGAGAAGAGATGTAGTGATTTTTCTATAACAGGATTACATGAAGCTATGAAGTGGCATATATAATTAAGTGGTTGGCTGCTAACCAAAATCTTAGCCGTTCAAACCCAACCACTGACTCCACAGGAAAAAGACCTAGTGATGTGCTTCCCTAAACAACACAGTCAAGAAAACCTATGAAGCAGTTCCACTGTGACACATATGGAGTCAAACTCGACTCAGTGGCATCTAATCACAACAATGAAGGTGTTCCCAGAGGTGTTTCTTGTTCTTTTTTTGGTCACTGATTATAGGGTATAGGTGAGAAACCCATTGTCAAACCCATTGTCAAACCCGTTGCTACTGAGGCAATTCTGACTCATAGCAACATTATAGGATGGAGAACTGCCCTACTAGTTTCCAGTGAACACTTGGTAGTTCAAACTACTGACCTTTTAGTTAGCAGCTGTAGCACTTCACCACTACGCCACCAAGGTTTCTGTAGCTAAGGAGTAGCTGTTTTTCTATGGCAGACGAAATGAGGTAGGATATGTGTATCTTTCTGTTACAGTAAAAGAGAAAAGCTAACCAAACCCTGGGGAGTGCAAATAGGATATGCAAGACTTTTAACCAAAAGGTTGGCTGTTCAAATTCACCCATTGATTCTGAGGAATAAAGTCCCGGTGATCTACTTCCCGAAGATTATCATCACTGAAAACTCCATTAAAGCACCATTCTTTTATGAAAGTTTTAAGGTCACGATGAGTGCAATGGATTCAAGAGCAATTAGCTTTTTTTTTTTTTTTTTTTGTGGTTCTATACATCTGTAGGATATCATCCTGCTGACCTCTGGCTGGAGGAAGGAGAGTGGGTGGAGAGGAGGGGAAAGGAGGCTGTTGGGAGGATGAGACATGTGTGGAGCAGAGAGGAATAGTGTGCAGTCACCGGGCAGGGAGAGCAGTGGAAGCTGCATAAGGTGAGTGCATAAATTTGTACAGAAATGTACATTTTCACTGAGTTGTAATAAAAATAAAAACAAAACAAAACAGAAAACAAAGGTGAACTTTCTTTTCACCAGTTTTGGTGTATAGTTTTTTAAAATGAACTGTTTCAAATTTTATTTTTCCGGAAGTTATGAGCAATTAGAGTCCTCAGACAGAGCTGATTGGGCTTACCCTCCCTTAGCTGGGAGACATGGCCAACAGTGAAGCAAAAAGTGTTGCCGTGGAGTCCATTCTGACTCATAGCATAGAAACCATATAGGACAGAGCAGAGCTGCCCCATAGAGTTTCTAAGGAGTGCCTGGTGTATTCGAACTGCTGACCTTTTGGTTAGCAGCTGTAACACTTAACTATTACACTACCAGGGTTTCCCCACTGCTAGTAGCAGCACCTTGAACATGTAATGCAGGCAGAGGAGATCACAGAGAACAAATCAGATCGCTTGGTAGGTCTGAGGAATATCCTTCTCTTTGTATTCCCTGTAAACACTGAAACATTTACAGAGCACAAGTAACATAGGTTAGATGAAAAATTTATGGCAATGGGATACATAAAAGACCAAAAAGAACAGCCTTTGCAGTGAAGAGAAAGGCCAAAGCAAACGAAGCCAACAGGTGGGTGACAGCAGCAGAAGTGTGAGGTAAGGGAGGTATAAAGCAAAATAATGGTTCACAGATCGAAGGATAAGTGTTGGCAGAAACAAATACAGACTTTAATGTGTAGAAGGGTTTCTCAGGTTCACCCTATGATTTTTTTGCTCAATAAGATCAGCAAAGGCCTGTGTGTCCACTTACTGTGCATGTTGTTACTGTTATTAGATGCCTTTGAGTCAGTCCCAACTCACAGTGGCTCTGTGGGCAACAGAATAAAACAGTGTCCTACTGTCACACATAAGGTTTTCACCAGCCAGCGATTTTAGAAGTAGACCCTCAGGTCCTTCTGCCTGGTTTTGCCTCAGTCTGCAATCAGCGGCGACCTATCCACCCTAGGTGACCCTCCTAGTGTTTGAAATGCTGGTGGTCCAGTATCCAGTATCACAGCAACACACAAGCCACCACGGAGCAGCAAACTGGCAGACCAGTGGAGGTTCCTGTGTATAAATCAACGCAATTTTCTGGCTTTTGCCCTGGCATAAGCCACTTCCCTGTGACAATTGTCAGCTCAGGTAATTCCTATTGAATATCCTAATTATAGGGAAACCCTGGTGGCATAGTGGGTTAAGTGCTACATTTGCTAACCCAAAGGCTGGCAGTTCAAATCCATCGGGAGCTGCTTGGAAACCTTATGGGGCACTTCTACTCTGACCTTTAGGATCTCTATGAGTCAGACCCTACTCGACCCCACTGGGATCCTGTTATTGCCAATTTTAGCTATGGCTTATTCTGAAGGAACAGCACGGGCACCAGGAAAGATTTAACACAAGGACAGAATATACTCACCCATACGTAAAATTCAGTGAAGTAATCATTTATTCTCTGTTAAATGTTCTCACAGAAGTTATAGTTTCTCTGATTTCTACTTCAAATTTTCTGTCTCCAACAGCACCCACTGCCCTTGTAATATTCTTAATATTTATATGCTCTCTAACAGGTCTTCTACCAAATTCCTATATATCTATAAAGCAGTCTCCTAAAGTAGTGTTCACTACAGCAATTAGAAGGATATCCCCCAGTTCTACAAAATTAAAGTGAAGTAAGGGAGAAAGGAAATTTAAAATTGGTTTCATTTTTCTGGAACATATGCACCAGCAGCAAAACAGTGTTGAGGTTTTAAAAAAGAGCCTTTCCCTTCCCCCAAGCAACTCATGTTTTCCCAGCAGTGAAGAAAATGAGGTATGTGCACAACTGTTCAAGGTTACCTCATCGCATCAGAATCACATGGGGGCAGGGAAAGGAATCGTTTCGCTCTGAATAACCAGGAAGAGAGTTTTTCCAGGCAATAGTTCAGAATGAAAACTGTAAATGTGAATTAGTTGGTTTTAGAAAAAAATAGAAAAGGAAAAACATTGAGTTGCTTGTGGTAACAAGATGGGAGCTACTCTAGATCTAATTACAACGGCTTGAATGTATTGACTCTTAAATTCAGTTTCCCTTTGACATTGTCAATGCATTATTTTCTTGAATCAGATACATAAAAGCAACTAGAAAATGATTTTTTTATAATGAAAGCTACTGAATTAAAATCTCCAACTTTGTCTTACCCCTCCTGTTGATTTCTGAATGAGAGGAACATTTATTTGCCTTTGCAAATTCCGCTTGAACTGCGTGCCTTGTGATGTTCTAACAGGCTTCAACTGTGACGCTAACTCAGCTTCTCCTGAAATAAACATTCAACTACAGGTCTAACTGAGAAGGTTGAATGACATCAAGTCAAATTGGGAAAAATTAGTTAGTTTGTATCAGAGGAGAAGGAAAAGTCCTCCTAGGAACTTCAAAACTAGTCCCTTAGCCTGCAATTCAGAGAACAGTATTTTTCAAACCTTTCAATTTGTCTTGAATGCTTTGTCTATGTCCATGAAATGTGATATTCTTTTTCAGAGCATTAGGTTGAAAATAAAGAAACTTTTAAAACCTCTGGGGAGACCATTCATTAGTGGTTCATTTTACGACATCTGGCTGGTGATTTTTTAACAGGCTGAAAGTAGTCTTTTTCTTTTCAATTTTCTATGCTAAAACTATTAAGAAGATTACCTGTGGTCTAGAAAACCAAACGAAACCCATACAGTAAGTTCTTCTTATTCCATCCCTTCTAATACACACAGATTATAAGAGTAATTTATATGCCCTGAAAAAGTTCCAGTGCTAAAATGCAAGGGACCCCTTCTAGGCTATCCAGGACCTTGGGGTGTAACAAGCCTGTGAGCTCTGTTCAACAGGGACACTCTATACTCAAGGTAGAAACCCTGGTGGCATAGTGATTAAGAGTTCAATTGCTAACCAAAGGCTGGCTGTTCAAATCCATCAGGTGTTGCTTACAAACCATACGGGACAGTTCTACTCTGTCCTATAGAATTCACTATGAGCTGGAATTGACTTGACAGCTATAGATTTTTTTGTTTGTTTTAGCTTTAAGTTCATGGTGATTGTGTAAAATATTCAAAATTCTCTTAGACACGATACTGAAAACATGACAAAATAAGTAAATGATGCTTTATCAAAATTATAAACTTTTCTCCATCAATGAACTTTATTAGCAAAATAAAGAGACAAGATACAGACTGGGAGAACAGAATACATAAAAAAGTTAGAGTCAGAAAGAAAAAACCTAATTAAAAAAATGGGTAAAGGACTTGAATAGCCATTTTGTCAAAAAACAAGTACAATGGCTAAAAAGTACTTGAAAAAAATGCTCCGTATTACTAGCCAAAAGAAAGATGCAAATGAAAACAACAGTGGGGTACCTCTTCAAACTCACAGATGACGTCTTAGTCATCTAGTGCTGCTGTAACAGAAATATCACAACTAGAGACTTTATAACAAGAGAAACTTCAGTTATGGTCCAGTAGGCTAATAGTCAAAATTCAGGGTGTCAACTCCCGGGGCAGGGTTTCTCTGTTCACACTGGAAGAAGGTACTTGTTGTGATTTTCCCATGGATTAGAAGCTTCTGAGGTGCAGGGGTCCCAATCCTTTCCAAAGGATGACCTCAGCTCTGACACTGCTTCTGGGTTGTATGAGGTCCCCAAATCTCTCTGCTAGCTTCTTACCTTTATAGCTCAAAAGACTGTCTCAAGGCACAAAACAATCTTACACACAGAGTCCTGCCCTACCAACCCAACTGCTGCCCACCCACCCTCATTAACATCATAGAGGCAGGATTTACAACACGGAGGACCTCACGCAATACTAGGCATCATGGTCCAGCCCAACGGCCACATACATTTTTGGGGGGCAAATAATTCGGTCCATGACAGATGACTGTGATTTTAAAAACAAACAACAACAACAAAACAGGTGTTGGAGAAGATGTAGAGGAATTAGAACCCTCATCTATTGCTGATAGGATTTCAAAATGTTGCAGCTGTTGTGGAAAACAGTCTATCATATGATCCAGCAGTTCTACTTCAAGGATACATGATTATAACTGAAAGTATTTAAAGCAGAAACATAAACAGATATTTATACACTAGTGTTCATTGTGATACTATCCACAATAGCAAAAGGTTAAAACAGTTTGTGTATATCCATATGAATGGATAAACAAAATATGATACATACATACAATGCAATATTAGTCAAAAAGAGAAATGAAGTCTTGATATGTACTACAACATGGATAAAGCTGGAAAACAGTATTCTGAGCAAAATAAGTCAGTCACAAAAGACAGATATAGTATGATCCTACTTATATGAAATATCTAGAATAGGCAAGTATATGGAGATTGAAGTTTACCAGTGATTACCAGACGTGAGGGGGAGAGGGACTCATGGTTTGGAAGCGATCGAGCTTCTGTAGAGAAAAACAAAAAAAACAAAAAAAAAAGGGAAATGAATAGTAGTACCGATTGAACAACATGATGAATGTAATTAATGTCAGCGAATTCTATGTGTAAAGTGTTGAATTGTCAAATATATTGTTACGTATATACCTATCACAGTTAAAAAATCATCTTACAGATTTTCAATCTAAGGCATATAAGGAGAGGTATGAGCAGTAAGACTGGCAGAAACAGAAAGTGCTCGAGAGAGAAGACAACCAACAGAAATGATGGACAGGACACCCAGAGCAGACACCAGGAATATTCAGCTGCCATGAGATAGGGTTTGTTCAGAAGTGGCAGGACTCGTAGAAGCAACATGAGGAAAAGAGAGAACAGATGAGTTAACATCATAGTGAATCACTGGAGTCAAGTGCAGTTATTGCTAGATGGGAAGTCCTGCAAAGCAAGTGCTTTTTCAATCTCTCGATTTCTTTTGCAGTTAGACACGATCAAGTGATTAAGGAGAAGTGCCATATAGCAGCCTCTGGGAAGCTTCTTTAAAAGACACACATGTGAAGTGTTGACCTCTTCTTCCTTGTGACTTTCTACAATGTGACTATTTGTGTCATAGTTGCTTCTATTTGGAACATAGAAACTGTGCTTAATTGAAGTATGAGGAAGAAATGTAATTTGAGTTCGTAATATGAAGAAACTCCACACCAGCTCTGGGGCTCTATCTTGATATTTCTTCAAAGGACACCTAAAATTCCTTTTGGTTTAAGCCATATGCAGGTTTCGGAGTTACCTAAAGAAAATATTTTTAACAAAAAGTTGGAAAAATAAAAAGCATCTTTTTATCCCTAGAAGTGCTCAAGTGAAGATTTCATATCAACATATAACGGATACCAAACCAAAAAAACCAAACCCAGTGCCACTGAGTCAGTGCTGACTCATAGTGACCCTATAGCTATCATACAGAACAGAGTAGAACTGCCTCATAGACTTCCCAAGGAGTGCCTGGTGAATCTGAACTGCCAATATTTTGGTTAGCAATTGGAGCACTTAACCAGCATGCCATCAGGGTTATTGCAGAGGCAATGTTAGCATTTTATGAAGACTTCAGACTAGAAGACGACTCTATGAATTTTTCTTAATAATATATTTGATTGTAATTGATGGATAAACTGAGATGTCTACATTATCCAAGGTCTATTCTAAGACTTGTATCCGTAGCTTTTTTTTTTTTTTTTTCATTGTGACTAAGTGAAAGTATACAGTCCAAATTAAATTTACATACCTGTCTATCTGCAGCTCCTTCTGCCCTCCTTGCCCGGTGACAGCACACTCCTCCTTTTCATTCCATATGTGTCATCATCTCTTAACAATGTCCTGTCCCTCCTCTTCACCCTCTTCTCTCCCTTCCAGTAATAGGCTAGTAGGGTGGCATTATATAGATGCATAGACCCATAAATAGTCTACTAGGGTGGCATTATATAGGTGCATAGACCCATAAAGTACACATACCATGTCACATTTTGTCCCTGAGTCCAGTCCATTCCTGTCTAAATAGTTGACCTCAGCAATGTTTTGTGGTCAGGGGCAGCAGCAGGTCTGTTGGCCGTAGGGGAACCCTCCAGGCTGCTAGACTACCACTTGTGGTCTTTTAGTGGACTTCTAGAGGTATGCCTCTCTTTTTCTTGTGTTCCCACCAGGACTCAACATCATGTGCCCCATCACAACTGTATTTGGTGTTGGCTGGGCGCCATCTGGTTCTTCTGGTCACATGTTGATACACTCACCCGTTCACATGGGTCTGTCTGCCTCCTGGGTTCTTTTTCCCCTCATGTCTTTGTTGTTCTTGGTGATCATCTGTTCTGGATGAGTTGGGACTGCTTGGTGTAACTCAGATGGCGGGTTGCTAGCTTTTAAGACCCCAGAAATCACTCATTGATATGGGCTGTGGAAGACTCTCTTATCAATAGGCTAGTTATGCCAGTTGACCTTGATGTCCCTTGAGAGCATGGATCCCAGACCCCCAACCCTGCTACTCTATCCTTGTAATATTGGGTTAACATTAGGATAGTTTTCTGTTTATAATGAAGTCCAGTTAAGTTGATCTTCTTTATACTATGTGTTGTCACTGTGTTTACACAACCAAATTTCTATCAACTATCTAATCTATGACCAGCCCTGTCCCTCCCCGTCCCCTCCTTTGCAGCCATCAAAGAATCTTTTCTTCTGTATGAGTCTGTTTTTAAGTCTTTATAGCAGGGGTTTCACACAACATTCATCCTTTACCCACTGAATGATTTCACTCAGCATAATATCTTCTAATTGAAACCAGGTTATTTGATGTTTTCTAAAATCATCGTTGTTCCTTATTATTGCATAGTGTTCCACTGAGTATATGTACCATAATTTGCTTATCCATTCATCTGTTGATGGGCATCTGGGTTGATTCCATCATTTTGCTCTTGTGAACTGTGCTGTAGTAAACATTCGCGTGCATGTATCTGTTCATGTGACTGCCCTTGATTCTGCAGGATATTTTCCTAGCAGCAGGATTACTGGATCAAATGATATATCTATTTCCAGTTTTTTAAGGAAACACCAAATTGCTTTCCATAGAGGTTGTACCATTTTTTAATCCTAACAGCAGTGCAGGAGAGTTCCAGTCTCTCCATAGTCTCTCAAGCATTTGTTGTTTTGTGTTTTTTGGATCATGGTCAACCTTGTTGGGGTGAGATGGCATCTCATTGTAGTTTTGATTTAGAGTTCTCTAACAGCTGTTGATTGTAAGCATTTTCTCATGTGTCTTTTGCCTGCCTGTATGTCCTCTTTAGTGAAGTGTCTGTCCATCTCCTTTGCTGATTGGTTAAATGGGTTATTTACCTTTCTCTTGTTACTGTTTTATGGTGCCTTGTAGATTATGGAGATCAGACATTAGTCTGACATGTAGTTGCAAAATGTTTTTTCCCATTTTTGTAGGTGGTCTTTTAGTTCTTTTGGTAAAGTCTTTGGATGAGCAACAGTGTTTGATTCTCAGTAGTTCCCTTTTATCTATCTTCTCTTCTGTTGAAGCTTTGTCAGATTTTTTTGTTTTTACTTTTTTTATTTATTGTGATTGAGTGAAAGTGTACAATCCAGTTTAAATTCACAAGCCTGCCTATGTGCACCTCCTGCTACTCTCTTTGCCTGGTAACAGTACACTCTCTTTTCTGTTCTATACGAGTCATATCCTCTTAACAATCCTCTGCTCCCTCTTCTCCACCCTCTCCACTCCCCTCTAGTAAGAGGCAAGTTGGGTGATATCCTATAGATACATAGAACCATCAAGTGCATACACAATATGGTCACTCTGTGTTGCCAAGTCCAATCCATTTCTGTCTGAGGAGTTGACCTCAGAAATGATTTATGATTAGGGGCAGCTCCAGGTCTAGAGGCCAAGTTCCCAAGGAAACCTTGGGCTTTCAGACCACCAGTTGGGGTCTTTTAGTGGAGTTCTCAGGGTGCCTTCCTTCTTATTCTTGTATTGCCACTGGGAGTGGCCCATGACGGCTGTCATTGGAGGTGGCAGGGCACCATCTGGTTCTTCTGGTCACATGTTGATATGTGTCACCTACTCACGTGGTTCTTTGTGTCTTCAGGGTTCTCTTTACTCCATGTCATTTCTGCCCTTGGTGATCATCTGTTCCAGATGAGTTGGGACCAGTTGGTATACCTCTGATAGCAGCTTGCTAGCTTTTAAGACCTCAGTGCTCTGTCAGATTTTGAAGTCCATCTAAGCTGTTTATTAAAGCTTCTATTTTTGACTTTCATCTCTGGGGTCTCAGTTCTGTTCGATTAGTCTATATGTCTCATTTGTACCAGCACCAGACTGTGTGGACTACTGTGACAGCTTCGAGGGTTGGGTAGTGTGAGACCTCCCACTGTGTTCCTGTTCTTCAGAGGTGCTTTGCTTATCCAGGGTTTCTTCCCTTTCCAAACAAAGTTGGTGATTTGTTTCTCCATCTCATTAAAAAAGGTCACTGGAGTTTGTATTGGGATTGCATTGTCCAAGTAGATCTTTTCGAGTAAAATAGATATTTTCATAATGTTAAGTCTTCCTTAACATTCCAACAGGGTTGGTTTCTCCATTTATATATGTCTCTAGGTTTCTTATAGTAAGATTTGTAGTTCTCTTTGTATAGATTTCTTATTTCCCTAGTGAGATTTATTCTTGTATATTTTATCTTCTTGGGGTTTATAATAAATGGTATTGATTTGGTGATTTCTTCTTAGATGATCTCCGTTGGTATAAAGAATCCTACTGATTCCCCTATGTTTATCCTACGTCCTGATACTTTGCTGAACTCTTCTATTAGTGGCAGTAGTTTACTTATATGGATTCTTTAGGATTCTCTGCATATACAATCGTATCATCTGAAAACAGGGAGATTTTGCTTCTTCTTTGCCAGTGCAGACACCATTTATTTCTTTCTCTTGTCTAATTGCTCTGGCCAGAACTTCTAGTACAATGAATAGAAATGGTGAGAGTGGGCATTCTCATCTAGTTACTGTGGTGAGAGTGGGCATTCTCATCTAGTTACTGTTGTCAACAACGAATTCTTTCAGCCTCTCTCCATTCAGGATGATGTAGG
This sequence comes from Heterohyrax brucei, assembly GCA_028571685.1. Lineage (NCBI taxonomy): Eukaryota > Metazoa > Chordata > Mammalia > Hyracoidea > Procaviidae > Heterohyrax > Heterohyrax brucei. Next base: position 164,547,532 of record CM053144.1, read on the forward strand.
CAGTTGGCTTTGTGTAGGTGTCCTTTATTGCATTGAGGAATTTCCCTTCTATGCATATTTTGCTGAGAGCTTTTAGCATGAAAAGGTGTTGGCTTTGTCGAATACCTTTTCTACATCAATTGACAAAATCTGATGATTTTTATCTTTTGTGCTATTTACGTGGTAGATCACATTAGTTGTTTCTTGATGTTAAACCAGACTTGCATCCCTACTATGAATCCCACTTGTTCATGATGAATTATATTTTTGATATGTTGTTGAATTCTGTTGGCAAGGATTTTGTTGAAGATTTTTGTATCGGTCTATAATTTTCCTTTCTTGTGGGATCTTTTCCCTGGCTTTGGTATCAGGGTTATGCTGGCTTCATAGAAAGAATTTTAAAGTATTCTATCTCTTTCTATGCTGTGAAATAGTCTCAGTAGCATTGGAGTTAACTCTTGTCTAAAAGCGTGGTGGAATCCCCTGGTGAAGCCATCTGGGCCATGGTTGTTTTTGCTGGTGGTTTTTTGATGGCTTTTTTCAATCTCTTCCTTTGTGATGGGTTTATTAAGTTGTTCTGCTTTTCCTTGTGATAATTCTGGTAGGTGACATGAATCTAAAAATTTGTCTGTTTTCTCTAGGTTTTCAAGTCTGTTAAAGTACAGTCTTTCTTAGTGTTCTGTTATGATATTTTTTATTTCAGTTGGGTCTGTCATGACATCTTCCATCTCATTTCTTATTTGGGTTGTTTGTTTCATCTCCTATTTTTCTTTTGTAAGTTCAGCCAATGGTTTATCAGTTTTGTTGATCTTTTCAAAAAACCGGCTTTTGGTTTTGTTAGTTTTTTCAATTGTTCTTCTATTCTCTAGTTCATCTAGTTCTGCTCTAATCTTTATGATCTGTTTTCTTCTGGTGCCTGAGGGGTTCCTCTGTTGCTCTCTTTCTACTTGTTCAAGCTATAATACTTTGATTTGGGTCCTTCCTTCTGGATGTGTGTATTTAGAGATAAACTGAACTCTGAGCACTGTTTTGGCTGTATCCCATAGGTTCTGGCAGGATGTGTTTTCATTTTCATTTGATTCCATTAATTTATTTTTTTAATCTTTGATTTCTTCTATAACCCATGGCTTTTTGAGGTCTTGTTCAGTTTCTGTGAGTTCAAATTTCTATCTATGCTTTGGCTGCTATTGATTTTGATTTTTATGACTTTATGGTCTGAGAAGATGCTTTGCAATAGTTTAGCGGTTTCGATTTTGTTGAGATTTACTTTATGTCCTAACACATTGTCTATTCTGGAAAGCATTCCACATGCATTGGAGAAGAAGGTGTACTTATCTGTTAATGGATAAAAGGTTCTTTATAAGTCAACGAGGTCTAGTTGGTTAATTGTCACATTAAGAACTTCTGCGTCTATACTGAACTTTTCTCTGGACGGTCTGCCCATTATGGAAAGTGGAGTGTTGAAGTCTCCAACTATTATTGCGGAGTGATCTATCTCATTTTTCAATGTAGCCAGTGTTTGTTTGGTGTATTTATATATTCTGGTATTGGGTGCATAAATATTTATTATTTTAAAGTCCTGCTTGTGTACTGAACCTTTCAGAGGTAGTGACCATCCTTGTCCATGGTGGTGGGTTTTACATTAAAATCTATTTTATCTGAGATTAGAATTGGCACACCTGCTCTTCTTTTTATGTTGTTTGCTTGATACATATTATTCCATCCTTTAATTTTCAGTTTGTTCATATCTTTAAGTCTAAGTTGTGTTTCTTATAAGTAACATGTAGATGAATTGTGTCTTATGATCAAGAATATCACTGATTGTCTCTTTATTGGAGCATTCAGTCCATTTATCTTCAGTGTGATTATTGGTAGGTGTATGTTTAGTACTGTCATTTTGACATATTTATGTTTGTGTCGGTGTTTTGCGTTTCTCTTAATAGTGTGTGCTACGTCATTCTTCCTTATGAGTTGACTTTTCATATTTTTCAGTGTTAGTTTTATGGTTGTTGAGACTCCTGTATCATGATTCTTGTTTCTATGTATTGCATTGTTATTGTGCTTTGTGGTCACCCTTATGATCCCCCTTAAAATTCTAAGATTAAACTCAATTTTAATTTCTGCATATCTTTTTCACTACATCTCCACCTGAAAGGACTATAACTAGTGTAGTTTATCCCTCCTTTTAGTGTGTTTTTGATTTGTTATACTAAACTTGATTATGATATATCCTGATGTTTTTCTTTTGGGGTTTAGTTTTTGTGGTGTTCAAACACATCTTGGATATCTATGTTTTCTTCTTTGGTAATTTCAGAGAAGTTTTCTGTCAGGAGCTCAATAACAATATTCTGTATTGTTTTCAGCTATCCCTGACTGTTCAGGAACTCCAGTTAATCATAGATTATTCTTCTTAATAGAGGCTCACATATTTTTTAGTATTTCTTAATTTTTCTTATTTATTATCTCTGATGTCTCCTAATAAACACTGATGTCACTTGTTCTATCTTCAGGGTCACTAAATCTGACTTCTACCTCCTCAGTTCTGTTCTTTTGGATTTGAAGTGTCTAATTCCGTCATTTTGTTATTGAGCTGCTGGATTTCAGATCCTTGTTGTTCCATCAGTTCCCATAGCTAGCTTAATTTTTCATTTTGCTTTGCTGCATTTAGTTTAATCTCTAGGAGGGCTCCCTATAGAATTTTTTGTACTCAACCTGTGATAGCTTAAGAAAGCCTTCTTCATTGGGGAAGTTTTTTGATTCTTTATTTTGGGAGTTTTCTGGAATCATGGTGGGCTGTTTCTTTAAATGGTTAGAGATGGATTGTTGCCTTTGGGCCATCTAGAGGCTGTTTAGTTTCTCTGGTGTTACCTCAACAGGAGGTGAGGTATAGTTCTGAGAAGCGATTTGGTCACCAGTCATCTCTGTGTACTCTAGTGACTGGCCATAGCAGACTCTCTGGAGTGGCAGGCTCTGCCTCCTATCTCACAAGGGCGGTGCCCTACTTATGAATTCACTGGGAGTCATCAGCTGACCCTGTGATGTGGGTCAGTAAAGGCTAAAAGAGATGCCACCAGACTGCTCAGCAGTTCTTTCTCCAGGCAGTCTAATTTTAAAAATTTAGGAGCTATCTGACAGTTGCCAAACTCAGTCAGGCCATCAGGTGTTGCAGGCCCCACCTTCCAACTGACAACAGAAGCACCTCTTCAGCCATTCCCAGATGTTATGACATAGTTCAAAGTAGGGAGAGGTTCTGGCTGTGCTGCCATTTTCTGCTGGGCCCTACCTATAAGGTAACACTGTGCTAGACACAGCCTTTCTGCTTGAAAAGTGTCTTCTGGAGTGGTACTGCTTCTCACCTTGGGAATTATTCCCTGATGAGGCCTCCAATTGAGTGACTCCACCTCCTAGCCAACTCAGATGGCATCCTTGCTGAGCTGTCCTTCTCACTACCAGACAACAGAATCTGTGGTAGAGGGGGCAGTGGTGCCTTCATTCAGGAGCTGGGCTTTCAAAATGTGGCTATTCCATGCACTAGCTCTCTGCTGTGCTCCATGATGTTTACTTTAACAATGCAGTTCAGTGTATTTGCCAGATCATGCCATCCTCTGCCTCCCACATAACAACAACATAAAAAAGGAAGAAAGAAAGAAAAAAACATCAGTACCTGTAGTCCACTCAGGCAGCAAGAAGAACCAAGGCTCAGCATGCTCTGCCTTGTCAGAGAGAGGTAATTTTTCACTTAGTGGTATGTAGCCCAATCTGACAATCCTAAGGCATACGCTAGGGCTTTCTGGGTGTCCAGAGTGTTCTGTTCAATCATCAATCCAGGCCTCAGTTTTCAGACAGTATTGAGGAAACATATGTCTAGTCTACTGTCTTGGCTCCACCTCCTATCCTCAGCTTTTTTAATGAAGAAAGATACTTTTGGTTATTCCTTAAAAATAGATGGCTGTGTTTTTACCACTCTCTTTAATCATGTAAATTGACCTGGGGTGAGATCCTGGTCTAAATCTTTCCTTGAGAAATTAGAAGAATGTCAGCTATTACCATTCTATTTAATACTATACTAGAAAACAAACAAAAGTGAAAATTAATATGAGCCAAGTAAGTGAGGTCTTATCTATGGTAACAAGGCAAGAAAAAATATACTAGTATTGAAAAGTAAGAAGTGAAACTATCATTTTCCTTATGATTATGTGCATAGAAATTCTAAAAGGATATATAATTTTTGTCAATGAAATTGACAAAATGATGAGAAAACCTTAAAACCAGACAGAGAAAGAAACCTAGGGGAATAAAGATGACAGTAATAAAAGCTGTGTTTCATCAGGAACAACAGCACAACAAAACACAGTAGAAGAATATTTGTACATAAAACAAAATCAGAACTGTTGACCTAGATTTCTATGTCAAGCAAAAGTATTTTTCAAAAATCACAGAAATTTAAAAATTGTTGCAGAAAATAAAAACAGAGAATTCACTGCCAGTAAACCTGTATTATAAAAAGTTTAATATTAGTTTTTCAGGAAGAATGAAAAAATACTAGGTAAAAACATAGATTAGAGAAAAAGAAACACCATGAATTTTCAGTACATGGATAAAAGTGGAAGACTTTGTTTACAGTTTTTAAGTTTTAAAAAGATGATTCATTGTTTAAAGTAAAATTAAAACAAGCTATCTGGGAGTTTATAAAACATGCAGAAGTAAAAGACATAAAGGCAATAGCTTAAACAAAGGGAGGAATAATTGAAAGTATACTGTTGAAGACTCTTGCATTATACATGAAGTTCTGTAACATTATTCCCATGGTAAACTTTGAGAAGTAAAAGATGCTTAATGTGAGACAAACAGCAAAGAAATGAATAAGGAAAAAGTGGTGATAAAATGGGATATTCAAAATGCACAGTCAAAGGAGAGGTTCTTAAAGGTAGCTAGGCTTAAATCAAAACTAACATACAAAAGGAAGCCTAGTAGAATGTCCTTCGACTTTTCAGTGAAAACCTTGTTGGCAGGGAGGCAACGGGATGACACATACAAAGCCTTGAAGGTTAAAAAAAAAAAAAAATTTCTAAGTGAGAATTATATATCCTGTGAAATTGTCTGCCAAATATGATGGTGAAATTACTACATTCTCAGACAAACAGAGTCTTTCAGATTTTGGAAAAACCAAACCAAAGTTACAAGAAATACTAAAGAAAGTTCTTTGATTACCCACTGCCATCAAAATCAATAACACTAGATGTATACTGAAGGATGATATGCAGGATGCAGCATCCAGAGTCCTAATTTGTTAGCAAAACCACAAAACTCAACCAAATCTAAAAAATTAAAACTAGGGAAACAGAGAGCTCAGCATGTAAACTATGACCACATTATACTATAAAGAAGGATCTAGTATTCAAAGTCCTTTCAGATGGAGAGGAAGTCAGTGAGACATAAAGACTGGTTTAAACCTAGAACACTAGGGAGGAACAAAGGAGTAGCTAGCTGCAAAGCAGACTAACAATACTACATACCAAAACAAGAAACACAATACAGAAGTCTCAACAGACATAAAAATAACACTGAAAAAGATGAAAAGAAAACTCACAAAGAAAAGTGACCCAGAACAGAGTATTAAGTGGAACAAAGGAAATGTCAACAACACAAAAATTAGGGCAACAAGATTACAGCAGTAAATATGTATTTATCAATAGTTACTACAAATGTAAATGGACTGAAAGCTTCAATAAAGAGACAGAGATGGTGAATAAAAAACATGATCTATGTTACTTACAAGAAACACACATTGGACTCAAAGATAGATAGATATATATAAAAGAAAGCCAAAGGATGAAAAAATATATACCACGCTAACAGTATGCAAATAAGAGCAGGAGTGGCAACATTAATCTCAGATAAAATAGATTTTAAAGTAAAATCCACTAGCATGGACAAGGATAGTCACTATTTATAGCTTGAAGGTTCAATACATAAGGAGGATATAATAATATCAAATATTCATGCACCTAATATTAGAGCATCTAAATACATTGGACAAGCAACGATAACATCAAAAAATGAGATAAATAACTCCACAATAATAGTAGGAGACTTCAACACTCCACTCTCAGTAAGGAACAGATCATCCAGAAAAAAGCTCAAGAAAGATACAGAAAATCTTATTGCAGCAATCAATCAACTCTACCTATGCTCTACATATACAGAGCTTTTTACACACAACAGACAAGTACACCTTCTTTTCCAATGGACATGGAACAGTCTCTGCAATAGACTGCATATTAGGCCATAAAACAAGTCTCAACAAAATCCAACCCACTGAATTTTTGTAAAGCATGTTTTCAGACCACAAACCTGTAAAAGTTTAAACCACTAGCACAAAACACATGAGAAGACACTTAAACTCATTGAAACTGAACAACACCTTGCTCAAAAATTCATGGGTTATAGAAGAAATCAAGAATTCAAGACAGAAATTTGTGGAACAGAATAAGAATGAAAATACATCCTAGAAGAATCTATGAGATACAGCAAAAGCAGTGCTTGGAGGTCAGTTTATCTCTCTATATGTACACATCCGGAATGAAGAAAAAGCCCAAAACAAAGAATCAAACCTAGAAGTTGAGCAAGTAGAAAAAGAACAACAAAGGAACCCTTTGGGCACCAGAAGGAAACAGATAATAAAAATTAGAGCAGAACTAAATGAATCAGACACTAGAAAAACAACTGAAAGAGTTAACAAAACCAAAAGCTGTTTTTTGAAAAGATTAACAAAATTGATAAACTTTTGGCAAAACGCACAAAAGAAAAACAGGAGAGGAAACAAATAACCCAAGTAAGATATAAGATGGGAGATGTCACAACAGACCCAGTGAAAATTAAAAGTACCATAACAGAATACTAGAAAAAAAAATTTGTACTCTAATAGATTTGAAAACCTAGAGGACACGGACAGATTTCACAAAATTCATGTCCCTTACCTAAATTATCACAAAGAGAAGTAGGACAGCTTAATAAACCCATCACAAGAGAAGAAAATTGAAAATATATTCAAAAGACTACCAACCAAAAAAAGCCCTGGCCCAGATGACTGCACTGGAGAATTTTGTCAAGCTTTTAGAGAAGAGTTAATTCTATACTACTGAAGCTATTCCACAACATGGAAACAGATGGAACAGTCTCAAATTCATCCTATGAAGCCAGCATAACTCTGATACCAAAGTCAGCTAAAGACTCCACCAAAAAAAAAAAAAAAAAAAAATTGCAGACCAATATCCTTCATGAACCTAGATGCAAAAATCTTCAGCAAAATCCTAGCCAAAAGAATTCAAAAACATACACAAAAAAATAATTCATCCTGACCAAGTAGAATTCATACCATGGATACAGGGTTGATTCAACATCAGAAAGAGAATTAATGTGATCAACGATACAAATAGCAAAAGATAAGTGTCATTTGATTCTGTCAACTCATGCAGAAAAGGCATTTGACAACACCCAATTCCTATTCATGTTAAAAACTCACAGCAAAATAGGTATAGAAGGGGAATTCCTCAACACAGGGGGAGCCTATACAAAACCAACTGCCAACATCGTCCTGAATGAACAGAGACTGAAAAAAAAAATCCCCCTGAAAATGGAAACTAGACAAGGATACCCACTGCCACCAATTCTATTCAAAACTGAGCTAGAGGTTCTGGCCAGAGCAATCAGACAAGACAAAGAAATACAGGGCATCTACACAGGTAAAGAAGTAAAAGTATCCCTATTTGTAGATGATGTGATCACATACACAGAAAACCCGAAAGAATCCGTAAGTAAACTACTGGAACTAATAGAAGAGTTCAACTCAGTATCTGGATATTAGAGAAATGTAAATAAATCAGTGGGATTCCTTTACACCAAAAAAGAGATCATTGAAGAGGAAATCACCAAATCAATACCATTTACAGTAGCTCCCAAGAAATAAAGCTAACCAGAGATGTAAGAGACCTGTACAGAGAAAATTGTGGGACCTTTCTGCAAGAAACTACAAGAGACTTACATAAGTAGAGAAACCTAACTTGCTCATGAATACGAAGACTTAACATTGTGAAATTGTCTGTTCTACCTAAAGAGATCTATATATACAATGCAATCCCAATACAAATTCCAATGCCATCTTTTAACGAGCAGGAGGAACAAATTACCAACTTTGTTTGGAAAGGTAAGAAAACCCAAATTAAGTCAGACATTACTGAAAAAGAGGAACACAGAGGGAGGCCTCACACTACCCTACCTTAGAACCTACTACACTGCCACAGTAGTCAAACACAGGCTGATGCTGGTACAAAAGCAGATAGATAGACTAACGGAACAGAATAGAGAATACAGAAATATCCCATCCTTCTACAAACAGCTGATATTCAACAAGACCCAAAGGTTGTAAACTGGAGTAAAAATAGTCTCTTTAATAAATGGTGTTGGCAGAATTGGATACTCAACTGAAAAAAACTGAAAGAAGACCCATATCTCACATATTACACACACACACAAACAATCAAAATGGATCAAAGATCTTAATGTCAAACCCAAAACAATAAAGCTTAAGGAAGAAAAAATAGGGACAACAATGGAAGTTTTAATACATGGCTTAGGAAGGCTACAAAATCTTTCCAACAGTGCATGAACAACAGAAGAGATAAAAGATAAATAGGAACTACTAAAAATCAAACATATGTGCTCATCTAAAGACTTCATCAAGATAGTCAAAAGACTGCCCACAGAATAGAAAAAAAATATTTGGCAGCTATGTATCTGATCAATGTCTAATTTCCATAATCTACAAGGTGTTACAAAATATCTGGAAGAAAAAGACAAATAACCCAATTAAACAATGGGCAAAGGATGTGGACAGACACTTCATTAATGAAGACATCCAGGCAGCCAAAAGACACAGGAAAAAATGTTCATGATCATTAGCTATTAGAGAAATCCAAATCAAAACTACAATGAGATTCCATTTCACCTCATTTAGGTTGGTAATAATCCAAAAAACACAAAACAACAGATCCTGGTGAGGCTGCAGAGAACTCAGAACTCTCCTGCACTTCTGGTGGGAATGTTGCTTCTTTGAAAAGCAACTTGGTGCTTTCTTAAATATCTAGAAATAGAAGTATTATATGATCCAGCAATCTCACTGTTTGGAATATATTCTACAGAAATAAGGGCTATTTCACAAATGGATACATGCACAAGAATGTTTATTACAACACACTCCATAATAGCAAAAAGATGGAATCAACCTAGGTGCCCATCAATAGACAAATAGATAAACAAACTATGGTACATATACACAATGGAACACTGTGTAATGACAAAGAGCAATGATGATTCTAGAAAACATCTCAGAACCTGGTATCAACTAGAAGACATTGTGCTGATTGAAATCAGTCAGCTGCAAAAGGACAAGTGTCAAATGAGATCTCTGTTATAAAGGACTTTAAAAAAGACTTAAGCACAGAAGACCACTCTGACAGCTACAAGGGTGGCGAGGGAGGAAGACTGTTGGTCATAGATTAAATAGTCAAGAGCAGTTCAGTTAGGTGAAGGGTGTGACAACACTCAGCAGAAGGTAGGTCAGCATAACTGGACTATAACATAAACTGAAAGGTTTTCTAAATTCAACCCAACATTTCAAAGGATAGACAGGGACAGGGGTCTGGGGACCGTGTTTCTAGGGCACAGTGAGGTCAGTTGGCATAACTAGCTTTTTGCTGAGAGAGTCTTCTGCACCTGTATAGGTGAGTGGTGTCTGGGGTTTTAAAAGCCAGCAAGCTGCGATCCGAGGAACATCATTTGGTCCCAATCCACCTGGAACAGATGACAACCAACAACATCAAAGATATGAAGAAAGATGAACCCAGGAGACAGAAAGACTCACATGAATGGGGACTATACCCGCATGAGAACAGAAAAACTAGAGGTCCCCGGCCACCACCAAAGACAGCTTTGACAGGGGGGCACAATGTGGAGTCCCTGATGTAACATGAGAAAAAGAGGCGTGCAGATCAAGAACTCTATGAAAAGACCAGAATTGATAGTCTGACAACCTGAAGGATCCCCTGAAAACATGGCCTCTAGACTTGTTGTTGCCTGAGACCTGAAACCAGTACTGAAGTCAATGCTTCGGACTAAGAATGGACTGGACTCAGGGACACAGAATGAGCATGTGGTATGTGTACCTTATGGCTTTATACATTCTAGAAAGCCATTTATATGGCTATATACATGACATTGCTAGAGGGGACAGGACAGGAAGGGACTGGGGTGTTGGGGGGATTCTAGTAGTAAAGAGTGAAAAGGATGAGTGTGCTGTCACAGGGTGAGGGAGTAAAAAGAGTTGCAGAGAGGTGGGTATGCCAAATTAACTTGAACTGTATACTTTCACTTATTCATATTAAAAAAAAATTTAAAAAAAAATCAGAAAGTTAGGAAAGAAAAATGGAGGAGCAAATAATAGTTAAAATGAAGAATATTATAAAATCATGACCACATTGTTATTTACATAATACATAAATGGTCAACAATCCAAAGAGCTTTCCAGACTGGGCAAAACACAAGACCCCATTGTATGCCACCTATAGGAACAGTTCTCTAAATATGCATACAGATGCAGACAGATTAAAAATAAAACCAGGGAAAAGATAGAACATGCTTACACTAACAATAAGAAAAATGGAGCACATATGTTAATGTCAAACAAAATAATCCTTTAACTAAGGAGAATATTATGAGAGATATAGGAAGCTGTTTCAAAACTCATTAAAAAACATCACTCGTATTTGTGTACTCACATGACAATAAAGCTTCAAACTATATGATGGAAAACTGATAAATCTGAAAAGAGAAATCAACAAATTCACAACCGTAAGGAGAGATTTCAACTCTTACCTCTCAATATGCATATAAAAACCCAGAAAATCAAGAAGGATAAAGAACATATGATTCCTTTATACCAATCAGACTGTTAATGAAGAAAGCATCAAGTCAATACCATTTACTATAGACCCTAAGAAGATAAAATACCTAGGAATAAATCTAACTAGAGTAATAAGAGATTTTTACAGAGAAAACTACAAGACATTGCTGCAAGAAACTAGGAAGGACTTACATAAGTAGAGTAATCTGCCCTGCTTATGGACCGGAAGACTCAATATTGTGAAAATGTCTGTTTTGCCCAAAGCACTCTGCTTATATAATGCAATCCCAATACAAATTCCAGTGACATTTTTTATTAGATGGAGAAACAAATTATCAGCTTTATTTGGAAAGGGAAGAAACCCCGAATAAGTAAAGCACTCCTGAAAAAGAAGAACATGCTGGGAGGCCTCTCACTACCTGACTTTAAAACCTATTACACTGCCACAGCAGTCAAGAGAGCCTGATATTGGTACAAAAAGAGACCTACAGACCAATGGAACAAAGTAGAGACCCCAGAGATACCACCATCCTCTTATGAACAGCTGATATTTGACAAAGGTCCTAAGATTTTGAACTGGGGTAAGAACAGTCTCTTTAACAAATGGTACTGGCATAACTGGATATCCGTCTGCGAAAAATTGAAACAAGACCCATATCTCACACCTTATACAAAAATCAACTCAAATTGGATAAAAGACCTGAATATAAAAGCTAAAACTATAAAGCTCATCCAAGATAAGATAGAGTCAACAACAGACGTTTTAATATGCAATATAGACAGACTTCAAAATCTGACAAACAAAACACATTCATCAGAAAAGAAAATAGATAAATGGGACTTAATAAGAATCAATCACTTCTGCACATTCAAAGACTTCCTCAAAAGAATTAAAAGACCACCTACAGAATGGGAAAAAATATTTGGCAACTCTATGTCAGACCGACGCCTGATCTCCATAGTCTATAAGGTTCTACAAAATATCAATAAGAAAAAGACAAATCATCCAATTAAGCCATGGACAAAGGAGATGGACAGATACTTCTCTAAAGAAGAGATCCAGACAGCCAAAAAACACATGCAGACATGTTCACGATCATTAATTATTAAAGAAATTCAAATCAAAACGACAATGAGATACCACCTCACCCCAACAAGATTGGCCATGATCCAAAAAATGCAAAGCAATAAATGTTGGAGAGGCTGTGAAGAGATTGGAACTCTCTTTCACTGTTGGTGGGATTGCAGAATGGTGCAACCTCTTTGGAAAGCAATTTGGCATTACCTTAAAATAATGGATATAGATATACCATTAGACCGAGTAATTCCTCTGCTCGGAATATATCCTACAAAATCAAGGCCATTCATACCAACTGCTACATGCACATGAATGTTTGTTGCAGCACAGTCCACGATAGCAAAAAGTTGAAATCAACCCGGATGCCCAACAACAGAAGAATGGATGGGTAAACTTTGGTATATATATACTCCATGGAGTACTATACACTGATAAAGAACAAAGATGATAGCAGGAAACATCTCTCAATTTGGTCTCAACTGGAGGACATTATGTTGAGTAAAACTAGTCAGAGACAGAAGGACAATTATTATATGAGACCCCTACGATAAAAACTTAAAAGCATATTTATACATAATAGAAAAGACTCTGACGGCTACAAGGGTGGGGAAGGTAGGAGGGCAGGAAGGCAAAGGGCGAGGGTTTAGATTAGATAATTGTTAGAAATTTGATTCGGTGAAATTGGTGACAATACACATTAGTAAGAAGATCAGTATTAATGGGACTTCGACACAACTTGTGTACTCCTCCTCTCTTAATCCAGTATTGTAAGCACAGAGTATGTACACTTTAATTTTTTTTATTTAATAAAAGATAAAAAATAAAAAAAGGTTAAAAAAAGAACATATGAACAATACTATCGTCTATCAGTCAACTTGACCTCGTTGACACGTATGGGCTACCTAAACAAATTTATACGTGTTTTATTGACTATGCAAAGGTATTCTACTGTGTGTATCATAATAAATTATGACTATAACATTGCAAATAATGGAAATTCCAAAACACTTAATTGTTCTCACAATGAACCCGAACACAGGCCAAGAGGCAATTGTTTGAACAGAACAAATGGGTACTACATGGTTTAAAATCAGGAAAGAAAAGTGTGAAGGTTGTATTGTTTCACCATACTTATTCAGTCTGCTTACTGACCAAATGACCTGAGAAGGTGGTCATATGAAGAAGCATGTGGCATCAGGATTTCAGGAACACTCGTGAACAACCTGTGTTATGCAGATAATACAACCTTACTTTCTGAAAGTGAAGAGGACTTAGAGCACTTGCTAAAAGAAGACTGAACACTTTCAGCATGGATTACACTTCAACACAAAGTAAACAAAAGTCCTCACAAATGGACAAATAGACAACAGCAATGGTAAATGGAGAAAAGATTAAATTTGTTAAATTTGTTAAGGATTTAGTTTTACTTGGATCCACAATCAACAACCGTGGAAGCAGCACTCAAGAAATCAAGCTACGCCTTGCATTGGGAAAATCTGCTGTAAAAGACCTCTTCAAAGTGCTAAAAATCAAAGATGTCACCTTGAAGACTAAGATGCACCTGATTCCAGCTGTGGTGTCTTCAATTGCCTCTTATGCGTGAGAAAGCTGGACAATGTATAAGGAAGACTGAAGATAACCTCATGCCTTTGAATTATAATGTTGGCCATAAAAAACATTTAATATTGCAATAATGATCAAATCTGTCTTGAAAGAAGTACAGCAGAATGCTCCTTAGCAGCAAAAATGATGAGGTTTCATCTCATATACTTTGGATATGTTATCAGGAGGGATCAGTTCCTGGAGAAACACATCATGCTTGGTAAAATAGATGGTCAGTGAAAAAGAGGATGATCCTCAATGAGAAAGGATGACACAATGGCTGCAACAGTGAACTCAAGCATAACAATAATCGTGAGGATGACACAGGACCAGGCAGTATTTTGTGCTGTTGTGCATGGATTCCCTGTGAGTTGGAACTGACTTGAGGACATGTAACAACAACGGCAACAACAACAATTGATACTAGTCCTGCAAACAGCAGCCTTGATTGTGCAGTAGTTCAAAGCTACGGCTGCTAATCAAAAGTTCAGCAGTTCCAATCCATCAGTCACTCCTGGGAAATCCTATGAGGCAGTTGTACTCTGTTCTACAGAGAAGCTAAGGTTCAGAGTTGACTTGACAGAAATGGACTTGGTTTTTGGTTTCTACATAAAACTATTTCAGAAAATAGAAGAGGAGGAACATATTGTAAACCATTTTATGAAATCATCATTTCTCTGCTGCTAAAGCCAAAAGAGAGCTGTGGTGATTCCGTGGTTGAGAACTTGCTTGCTAACCAAAAGCCTGGCAGATCAAATCTACCAGCCACTCCTTGAAAGCTCTGTGGCACAGTTCTACTATATCCTATAGAAAAGCTATGAATTGGAATTGACTTGATGGCAATTTTTGGGAGGAGAGGGACAGGCTGGATGGGATTTAAAGCCCCAAATGGTGTTACTAGAAAGGAAAAAACACAAACCAATATTCCTCGTGATTGTATATGCAAATATTCTTAACAAAGTTTTAGCAAATTGAATCTAGCAAATATATGTAAGAATGATACATCACTACCATGTAGAGATTATTAGAAGAATCCAGGTTATTTAAAAACTCAAATATCTGTCAGAAAACAGGAGAACATTTCATATGAACATCTCATAGATAAAGTATTTGGCAGTGTTCAACACCTACTCATGTCAAAGAAAATAACAAAAGCTAGTGAGATGAACTGGAAAAACAATTCCTTGGCATGATGAATTACATTTACAAGAATCCTAAGGCTTAAGTCGTACTTACGTTGAATGACTAAATACTTTTCCACTAATACATTATGATACTTTGTTTTGGTATTTTTTGTCTACATGGTCTCATACATATAAAATACTGGAATATATGAAAAAGCTACTGGAAGAAAGTAAATTTTGCAAAATTACTGAAAACAAGCACAATCTACATATGTAAATGTTTTTATATACCAACAAAGAACAATTAAAATTTAAAGACATAAAACCACTTACAATGGTAACAAAAATACATGGAATGCTCAGAACTAAATTTAACACAATATATTCAAGACCTATACTCTGAACGCTACAGATGTTAATGAGTGAAATTAAATGAGATCTAAGAAATTATAAACTGGACGATTATCAAGCCTCAAAGAGTTATTATTAAGATTTCTGTTCTAACTACCTTAATCACAAAGTCCAAACCAACATTTTCGTGTGAACTGGCAAACAGATACTAAGAATATGTGAAAATACTTAAGACTTAGTATGGATGAATCAACACAGAAAAAGGAGAAGAAAACCAGAAGACTAACACTGCCTGTGTCCTACACTTAATAGAAACCAACAGTAAACAAGACATATATGGTGCTTCTGGTTTGAGTAGACGTTCTACAATGATAGGTATACCAATGACCAATAGGCACATGAAGAGATTAAATGACATCTATATTTATCAGGGAATTTAAGATTAAAACGAAAGTAACACTACTACTCACCAACTGTAATGAAACAAATTTCAGACTCACAATATCAACGATGTTGGAAAGAATATGGAGCAAATGAAGTTCTCTTATGTTAACAGCTGTGAGTGTAAAATGGTACAAACACTTCGTCAACTTTTTCTTATGTTTCATGTTTCTTGTAAAGTTAAACATGACAATTTCTATAAAATCCAGCAATTCCCTTCCCAGATATGTACTGAAGGGGAATAAAAACATAATTTTGCACAAAAAAGTGTATGTAAATATTTGTAATAGCTTGAATCATTTGTGATACCAATGACTCTGTGTTTTTCTTGGTTGTTCTGGCTAGACATTTATCAACTTGATAAATCTTTTCCAATAGTTAGTATGGGCTTTGTTGATTTAGTCCTTTGTTTTCCTGGTTTCAATTTCATTAATTTATGCCCTAATTTTTATTATTTCCTTTCCTCTGCTTGCTTTAGCTCAATTCGCTCTTCTTTCTCTAGTTTCCTAAGGTGAAAAGTTAGATTAATTGTACATTTTTAGTTTTTTTTAAATACACGCATTTAAAACTATGAATTTCCTCCTAAGCCATGCTTTGCTATATCCCAAAAGTTTTGGTATGTTATATGTTCATTTTCATCAGTTCAAAATACTTTTAAAATTTGTCCTTCAACCCGCAGATAATTTAGAAATGTACTGACTAATCTCCAAACAGCTATGATTTCCAGTCTTTCTCTTGATTTCTAGAGAAATCTAGAAATCTCATTGTTTCCTGAACATACTTTATATGATTTCTATTCTTTTAGATTTGTCAACATGTTTTATAGTGTATTTTCATGAATGTTCCATGTGAGCTTAATAAGAGTGCATATTTTGCTCCTGTTGGTTGGCATATTCTATAAATTTCAACACAATTAAGTTGATGGTGCTTTTCAGGTCGTGTATATCTTTACTGATTTCCTACTTTTGTAGATACAGATATATTTTAAAATTTGTATTACATTTTAACATAAAGGGGTGAAAGAGTCCTAGTCTTAAAGAAGAATAAGACCAAAACTATAGAGTTCACACAACCAGAATACAATATGATATTGACCAAATAATATAGTTATCAGACATGTGAAAAACTTGCTACTATAATAAAATGGGAAAACTATGCACCATACCCCTAAATAAAGACCATTCATGTTGAAAATCTGTTTGTTTACCATAAATCAATAGAACTAGAAGAAAATGCAAGAAGAAAGTCTTAATTTGGCACAGGTAAAGATTTCCTCAAAAAAGTACAAAAAGCCCCCAGATACCATGTAGGTGCTGTTGAGTCACTTCCGACTCGTGGCGACCCTGTGCACAACAGAATGAAGCACTACCCAGGCTTGTGAAATGCCTACAGTTGTTCTCATGCTTAAGCCCATTGTTGCCCCTGCTGTGTCAACCTGTCTCGTTGAGGGTCTTCCTCTTTTTTGCTGACCCTCCACTCTGCCAAGCTTAATATACTTCTCCAGGGATTGATCCCTCCTGACAACATGTCCAAAGTATGTAATACAGTCTCATCATCTTTGCTTCCAAGGAGGCTCTGGTTGTACTTCTTCCAGAACAGATCTGTTCTTTCGGTAGTTCATGGTACATTCAATATTCTCATCCAGCACTACAGTTCAAAGGCATCAATTCTGTCTTACTTATTCATTGTCCAGCTTTCACATGCGTATTATGTGATCGAAAATACCACGTCTTGGGTCAGGCACTCCTTAGTCTTCAAGGTCATATCCATACTTTTCAATACTTTAAGGAGGTCCTTTGAAGTAGATTTCTCACTGTAATGCGTCTTTTGATTTCTTGACTGCTGCTTCCATGGGTGTTGATTGTGGAACCAAATAAAATGAAATCCTTGACAACCTCAATCCTTTCTTCATCCATTTCTCCATGATGTTGCTTACTGGGCCATTTGTAAGGATTTTTGTTTTCTTAATGTTGAGGTGCAATCCATGTGGAAGGCTGTATGTATTTGATTTTCATCAGTAAGTTTTTCAAATCCTCTTCACTGCCAGCAAACAATGTTGTGTCATCTGCATAGCACAGGTTGTTAATGAGTGTTCCTCCAATCTTCATGTCTCATTATTCATCAAATAGTCTAGCTTCTTGAATTATTTGCTCAGCTAACAGACTGAAAAGGTAAGGTGAAATGATCTAACTCTGATGGTGCACACCTCTCCTGACTTTAAACCATGCAGAATCCCCTTGCTCTGTTCACGTGGCTACCTCTTGATCCATGTACAGATTCCTTAAAAACAATTTAGTGTTCTGACATTCTCATTCTCCACTATATTGGCCATAATTTGTTATGATCCAGACAGTAGAATGGCCAAAACACATAAAGGAAATTAATCAATGAATAGAAGTTCATAAAAAAATACCATTAAGAAAGTGAAAATAGAAGACTGCATTGGCAATGCATATATCCAACAAAGGACTCATCCATAGAGAGCATATCAAAAACTCTAAAAATTCAACAAGAAAGCAGAGAAACAAATTAAAAATCATCAAAATACTAAGCAGGTAATTTATGTAACAGGATATACAGTATATCAGCCCTCAGTTTTTGAGGCTAGAAGTCCAAATGAGGTTCTTGTCTAGGAATTTCAAAGAGGAATTATTCCATGTCTTTCTTCTAGTTTCTAATAGCTGCCGGCAATCCTTGGCATTCCTTTGCTGCTTATAGGTAGACAGATAGTAGTCCATCACTGTTCTTTGGGGGTTGGTTCCAGTACCCCTTTCCAGTGGATACCAAAATTCACAGATGCTCAAGTCCGTTGTATAAAGTGGTATATTCTTTGCATATAATCTAAACACATTCTCCCATGTACTTTAAATTACTTTCAGATTACTTATAATACTTAAACCTCATTGCCACTGAGTCGATTCTGATGCATAGCAATCCTATAGGGTAGAGTAGAACTGCCGAGGAGAGGCTGGTGGATTCCAACAGTCCACTTTTTGGTTAGAAGCTGAGCTCTTAACCACTGAACCACTGGTGCTCCTCTTAGATCTCTAATACAATGTAAATGCTACGTAAAGAGTTATTTCATCACAACTGAAGTCTTTGCTGAAAGGTAGCCTGTCTTTTCTCTGAGTTTCTAGAGTGATTCTGGAGGCATTGATGCTGCATGGGCATCAGTCAATATGGATTCACCTGTGATTTTGAAGTTCTGAAGGCTGGAGGCTGGAGAGATTTACAAATCAGCTATCTCTTACTACCTGGAAACTTTTCTCACTCTCCTGGTCCGCCTCACATTTAGCCTTTGAGGGATTGCTTTAACCACTTCACTACTTTTATAGGTGCCTTTTTTCACAGAAAGGAAAGGTGCACACAAGCATCAAATGATCTAGATGAGAGGCAAATGATGCTCAATCAGGGAGTGCTGGAGAGAGGCTGAGGATTTGGGGAACCACAGGGAGCTGTAGCAGAGGACGCCTACACATCACTTCATTCACAAGGATTCAGGGTAGTGCTCAGTGTGCAACAAATGAAAGCTTTGCTTTTTGGAATTGTATTTTGGATATTTTTGATATGTGATTATTTGAATCCATGGATGTGGAATCCACAGATACAGCACGGCCGACTGTATCTTCACATGGTGTCTTCCCCTTGTGTGTGACTGTGTTTATCTGTCTTTCCTTCTTTTTATAAGACAGCTTTTAGAAGAGATTAGAAATAGGTTCCACTGTCAGGTTATTTTGTTAACTGATAGCATCTGCAAAGAAAAGTCCCACTTCACCAAGTAAGGTCACATCCACTGGTGTAGGTGTTAGGACTTCAACAGGTCTTTTGGGGGGACACAATTCAATCCGTAACTGCACCGGTAGTTAAATAACATGCAGTGGTTCAGTAGATAAGGAAACTTTTAGTATAGTTATAGAATTAAATAACCTACATATACTTATCTCACATATATGATATTTTCAAAATAATTTAGGCAGAAGAAGGCATACTATATGATTTAATTCATAGAAGGATGAAAAAAGCAGGCTTAAGTTCTAAGGATAGACATCATGTTAGTAATTTCTTTTTAGGTAGCAGATATTAGGGCTACTTCTTTGGTTCTGATACTATTCTGTTGATTGACTTGGATGCTGGCAACACTGATGTGTTCACGTTATAGAAAAATCTTTTACACACTTAAGTCTGTACATTGAAGATGTATGTACTCATATACAAAAAATTTCCAAAAAGCATAGTTGCAAGAGAGACATGTACACAAAATGTTAAAGGGAGTGCAGAATCTGAAAGAAGGGATGGGAGAAGGGAGAGGAACAAAGAAATCATCTTAAAGGCTTTAAATAACATTAACTTACAGTTAAAAATCCTCAGTCAATAGAATAGTCAAAGTTAGAAATGATTACTTCAGTGTCATATAGAATTGATATTTTTAGAACTACTTACTATGATTTCTTCTTTATCATCTTGTTCATCCATGATAGTTCAGGACTTGTGAAAGTATAATTATAGCTCATATATTTTTTGGCTATGGTTTTTCTTGGTATGTTTTCACCAAAACCTATACAAGTTGCTGTCCATTAACATAATCTAACCAAACTTCTTTATCCCTATATCCTTGTTTTACGTCTATTTGAAAGGTTTTAGTGTAGATACTAGGTTTCAGGATTTGAATATATGCTTTCTCTTTTAAAACAAAGGTATAATACTTTGTCAAATTTTCCTCTTTTAGCACAATGAGCCAATTAGATGAAACCCTGTCTCCTCATTTATTAACAAAATGATTACCTCCAAAGGAAGGATCTCTGATTCTTCCTTGCTATGAATTGAATTGCATCCTCCCCAAAAGTGTGTATGAGTTTGGTAAGGCCATAATATCCATGACTGTGTGATCATTTACCATTTCATCATTTTTTGTTTACATTATTCTGTGTGTTGTAAATTCTACTGCTATGAATGAATAAGATGGATTAGTGGCAGTTATATTGATGATGCCCATGAGACTGGATAGTGTCTTAAGTTAATCTCTTTTGACATACAAAAGAGATAGGCAAGAGAGAGACATGGGCACCTCAAAATACCAATAAAGCCACGCAAGGAGCAGAATTGTGTCCTTTGGATCTGAGGTTCCTGCACTAGGATACTCTCAGACTAAAAGAAGACCAATGATAAGAACCTTCCTCCAGAGCTGACAGAGACAGAAAGGCTTACTCTGGAGCCTGTGCTTTGAAATTCGAACTTACAGCCTACTGGACTATGAGAGAATAAACTTCCCTTTGTTAAAGCCATCTACTTGTGCTATTTCTGTTACACCAACTCTAGTTGACTAAGACATTCCTCTTGCATGAAATTTTCTTCACCTGCTTCAAGCTTCATTCAAAACATAATTAGTTAAAAAACATGGTCCTATGCAGTGTTGGAAATCCTGGTAGCCTAGAGGTTAAATGCTACAGCTGCCAACCAAAAGGTTAGGAGTTCAAATCTGCCAGGCGCTCCTTGGAAGTTTTGTGGGGCAGTTCCACTCTGTAAGGTCACTAAGGTCAGAATTGGCTCAGTGTCAGTGGGTTTGTTGTCTGTTTATACAGTGCTGGCAAATAGAATATTTAGATACTAATAGATACAGGATTTGAAACACTTACTGATGAAGATCAAAGATAACAGCCTTTAGTGTAGATTGCACCTCAACATCAAGAAGACAAAAATCCTCACAACTGGACCAGTAAGCAACATCATGATAAATGGAGACAGGATTGAGGTTGTCAAGGATTTCATTTTACTTTGACCCATAATCAACATCCATGGAAGCAGCAGTTAAGAAATCAAAAGACACATTGTATTGGGAAAATCTGCTGTGAAGGACCTCTTTAAACTATTGAAAAGTAAGGATGTCACCTTGAAGACCAAGGTGTGGCTGACCCAAGTCATGGTATTTTCAATTGCATCATATGCCTGTGAAAACTGGACAATGAATAAGTAAGCCAGTAGAATTGATGCCTTTGAACTGTGGTTTTGGAGAAGCATACCGAATGTACCAAGAAGGGCCAAAAGAACAAACAGATCTGTTCCAAAAGAAGTACCGCCTCCTCAGAAACAAGATGACGAGACTATCTTACACTGGACATGTTGTCAGGAAGGATCTATTCCTGGAGAAAGACATCCTGCTTTGTAGAATGGAGGGTCACCAAAAAAGATGAAGATCCTTGACAAGATGGCTGCAATGATGGGCTTAAGCATAAAAATGATTGTGGACATAGAGCAAGACCGGGCAGTGTTTTGTTCTGTTGTGCCTGGGGTTGCTATGAGTCGGAACAGATTGGACAGCACCTAACAACAATCAATGACAATAGATACCCATCTTCTCTAAACTTTTATGTTTTTGTTGTTAGATACCACTAAGGTGGTTCATAGTGAGCCTACAAATAGCGGACTACAGCACTGTCGTGTTGTGTACCGGCATCACTATCACTGTTGTTTGAGCCTTCTGTTTTTATCTCTGTGCCACTTCATCTCCTCTCTACGGCTGATCCTCTACCTTAGCAAGTGTGATGACCTTCTTCAGGGACCAGTGTCTCCTGTTAAGGTGTCTAAAGTACATGAGACAAAGTCTCAACATCCTCATTTCCAAGGAATGTTCTGGCTGTACTTCATCCAAGGCGGAGTTGTTTGTTCTTCTAGGAGACCATGGTATACTCAATATTGTTTTCCAATATCATAATTCAAAGGTGTCAATTCTTCTTCAGTCTTCTTTATTCATTGTTCAGCTTCCACATGTATATGAGGTAACTGGAAATACCAGGAGATGGATCAGGCACAACTCATCTTCAAAGTGATCTCATTGCTTTTTAACACTTTAATATATGATTTTCCCTTTATGAATTAACTTTAAGTTTTATATTGGCTAGAATACTTAATCCTGGCCTTTCTAAAAACCAACAAACAAAACCAAAAATGTCTCAGAAGCGGGCACACAGTAAATATCCTGTATTTTTCTTCACAATACTTGTAGTAAAATGTGTGTGCTGTTTTCTCTATCAGTCAGTTTCCACCTTTAAAAAAATGGCTACATATATACAATAAATAGTATGTGATGATGTCTTTTGTCTTTCTTTCCATCCTCTTTCTTCTTAGCACCCCGACAGTTCTTCACACTATTATCCTTCCCTTCAATTACATTTATTTTCCACACATTTTTATTATTCTTTCATATTCAGGTTTTCCATAATAAATTATTTTTAAGGTCCTTCATTTAGTGACATAGACAAACATAAACAAAATACATTTATTTAAACAACAGACAGAAGATAATTAGCTAAAGCGTACAGGTGGTAATGACAGACTTTTGGAAGAATGTAGCAAATTGCAGTTTGTGGAAATTAGTTTTCTTTCAGCTAGGATGATTTGACAATCTTTGCCAGAGCATGCAAAGATGTCATGATGAATAGCTAAGCAAAATACTAGCCAATGCATGTGTATTTGCATCTGACAGTTCTACTTTCAGATTTATTGATGAGATTAAATACAGTAGGTGGTAAAGTATTTTGGAAGCTCTATTCTAATTTTTATCTGATTTTGTTCTCTCATACACAGTACCAGCAGCTAGCAGCAAAGCAGTTGTTAGAATTTTGAGACAGTATGGAGGGCAGGGTTCAGTTTAGGCTGGAGCTCTATTCCTTCACACCAGGCAAGTCCACCTGTCCCTAGAATCCATGAGGAGTAAGGATAGTTCTGAGCCATGAGCAAAATGGGTGATGTGGAAAACATTCTAATTGTCCTCAGTCTGACTGTCTCAGAGTACATTGATTATTAAGAGTCTAAACTGCTGTTACCTCTCATGATACAAATCTATGAGTATTCAGGTACAGTTACTTAAAACATTACAAAGGCTAAGGAGAATTACCTTTGATGTTATTGGCTGTCTTACATTAGTCTTACCAATCTATGTTCCGTTAATTGAATTGCCTTAGATAGGTATTTGTACATTTAACACCATACTTCAGTTTCAGATTTTGCTGAATGATAACATTTCCTCTTTTTAAAAATCCAGTTGGCATTTTACTCATGGGCAAGAGCATGGTCCCAAGAGAAAGTAAACAGCTAGGGCAGTCATAACAGCCTCATGTTATTTATTTTTCTTTTAATTTAATAAAAACCTATAGATTAATGAAGATTTATAGCTTTCATGACATTTTCACATTGCTTTTTTTGATTATATGGAAAAGTAAACAGATTTTTAAATACAAAGTATGCTGCCCAAGGTCACTTGGCTACTAAACTCTGGAACAGAAGTCCCAAGACTGCTTGTCCAACATTTATTCCAGTACATTAAACAGCAGTTGGAAGAAGTAGAGATGGAGAGAAGTGAGATGAAAGAGGACAACAAGAAAAGACAGAGGAAAAAACAAAATCCAATCCATTGACGTTGTGCGGACACTTAACATTTTATCCTCCTCTCCTTTGTGGACAGACACTCCCAGATTTTTCCAGCTTGTGGGAACCTAGTCTTTGCTATCTGGCTATTTTCCATTCATAAAGGTACAGAGATTCAGGGTCCACCCCCTCATCACAATTTCTTCTCTGGTAGTTTCTTGTCTATTCTGCTGTAGAAGCAGCTTCCTGTGCTATTGCTGTGACTTTGGCATTGACCTCAGGTTTAGGCTGTGCTATTTTCCAGGGCTGTTGTGGTCAATTTGCATGCTACTCAAGGTTGAATTCTAGCCCCTTTGCTTGGGCCACCACTCAAAACAATGCTGCCATTGCTCTGCTTATTACTGTTTCTTATCATCCCTCTGCAAATATGTTAGGGAATTGTTTTTGTTGAGCCCTTTAGGGAAATCTTCATTCCAAGAAAAATCACTGTGGTGTGAAAAATGGTTCAAATGCTCAGTTCCCAATTGAATGTTAAGAGGTTTGAGTCCACCCAGAAGCACATTTCGAAAGAAAGTCCTGGCAAGTCTACTTCTGAAAAATCAATCTTAGAAAACTCTGTAGAGTAGAGTACTACTCTGACACATATAAGGTCACAAGTTGGAATTGATTCCATGACTACTGGCTACTCATTACTGCAGCATAGATTTTTCCCCAAGACAGGGATCTCAGAGTTCATTTAACAACTACTTGTACCTTAAACCTCTCCCACCCTTAGTACCCATTGCAAAATCTAACTCAGTGTGCCAGATTTTACCTCTCGTAGTGAAGTTTCTTGCTAGTTCCTCATAGAAGCTTCCATTTGCTTACCTTTGACTTCTATCATTGGGATTTGGCTTCTGCTGCTTTCTTCTAACTAAATAAGCATACCTGAACTTCAAATATTGATACAATTGAATTCCTTTCAAAAGATAGTGCTTAGTCTTTACACGAAGTAGTTAACGGTGGTGGTGGGACTGGGCTGGAATTAACTTCATGCTTAGTTATCAAAATTCCTCATTCAATCTTCTTAGGTTCGATGGGACATTGAATTATAGCATATGAACTGTCTAAGAGAAAAATATCACTTAAAATGCTGCCACCATAAATTGAATTTGAACAATTACTCTGTTCTGTGTCAAATTTTTTACTGAGAAAAAGAGTTAATTGATCTGTTTTCTAAATATATGTGCATTAGTATGCATACAATTATATATGTTATGTGTACACTATGTTTACCTGTGTTTTTTGACTATCCAGAGATAGTCAGTTGTGTGGCTCCTAACAAATTTTGGGAATCCTGAACACTTAATTCCGTTCATGAGGAACCTGTACATAGACCAAGAGGCAGTCGTTCAAACAGAACAAGGTAATACTGTGTAGTTTAAACCAAGAAAGATATGTATCAGGATTGTATCCTTTCACTATATTTATTCAATTTGTATACTGAGCAAATAATCCAGGAAACTGGATCAGTTAAAGAAGGAAGCAACACTAGGTTTAGTGGAAGACTCATTAACAATATGTGCTGTGCAGGTGGTACAACTTTGTCTGCTGAAGTCAAGGGAACATAAAGCACTCACTGATGAAATTCAGAGACTACAGCCTTCTTTCTGTATGCATTAAACCTCAATAGATATATTTTAAAATATCCTCACAAGTAGACTAATAAACAACATTATAATAAATGGAGAAAATAGTAAAATTGTCAAAGATTTCATTTTACTTAGGTTAACAATCAATACTCACAGAAGCAGCAATCAAGAAATCAAAAGATATATTCCATCTGGCAAATCTGCTGCAAAAGACCTCGACCAAGTGTTAAAAATGCAAAGATGTAACTTTGAGGACTAAGCTTTGCCTGACCTGACCCACGATGTTTTTTAGTCTTCTTACACAAGTGTGAAATCTGGACAACGAATAGGAACAGTTAAGAATTGGGAGCCATGGCTACTCAGTGGTTAAGCCAAGCCAAGTGCCGTCGAGTCGGATCTGACTCATGGCAACCCTGGGGTTAAGCGGCTGCTAAACAGAGATACCAAACACTCCTTGGGAATCCTATAGGGGCAGTGCTACTCTGCTCTGCGGAATTGCTATGAGTTGGAATCAAATTGACAGCAGTGCTTTTTTTTTTTTGTTGTTGTTGTTTGTTTTGGGTGGCAAATTGATTGAGAGCTACAGTTGCTAACCAAAAGGTTGGCAATTGAAATCCACCAGCTGCTCCTGGGAAACTGTATGTAGCAATCCTACTCTGTCCAATAGTGTCACTGTGAATGAAATCAATTCAACAACAACAGGTAAGAAGAACTGATGCCTTGGAATTATAGTGTTGGTGAAGAGTATTGAATATACAATGAATTGTCAGAAGAGTGAATCCAACTATCATGGAAGTGCAGCCAGAATGTTCTTTAGAAGCTGGAATGGTGAGATGTCACCTCAAATACCTTGGACATGTTATCAGAAGGGCCCAGTCCCTGGGGAAGGAGGATAATGCTTGCAAAGCAGAGGGTCAGTGAAAAAGAGAAATACCTCAATGGCTGCTACAATTGGCTCAAACACTGCAACAACTGTGAGGGTTGCACAAGACCAGATTGGGTTTGGTTTTGTTGTTCATAGGGCCTCTATGAGTTGCAATCTACTGGAAGGCATTTGACAAGAATGCCTGTGTATGTGGTGCTACTCTAGGGCAGTTCTACCCTGCCCTCTAATTCACTATGTGTCGGAATCCCTTGTTAGATTGCAATGGGTTTCTATTTGGCTACCCCAATCTCCAAAACTGGTAATCCAGGCAGGTTGTCCTGGACTGGTCCCAATGCCTCTGGCCATCCTTTGGGTAGAAGAACTTCTAGACTGTAAATAATTTAGATATTCGAAAGGAAGAGGTCTCTAAACAGAATAACTGGGGAAGGTTTACAATTGTTTCAGACTTACTGCTTTTGATCCTTTTCCTATGGGATGTTTTGCTTCCTGTGTTTGACCTTTCTACTTTTTATTGCTTTTAAAGCTTTTAAAGCAAACAAAATCTCACTGCTGTTGAGTCAATTCAAACTCCAAGTGACCCTCTAGAACAGAGTAGAACTGCCCTATAAAGTCTCCAGGGAGAGGATGGTGGATTCAAACTACTGACCTTTTGGTTAGCAGTCTAGCTCTTCACCACTGAGCACCATAGAAAAGTACTTCAGTTCTTTAGTTGTATATTTTTTTATTCCTATCTTCAACTTTTGCTACACCATAAACAAAGCTTTTCTGAATATTGGATTCCATTTTAGCTCCAGGTATAACTTCTGTTGACTCCTTAGTTTGTAGTGTAGGCTACTACACTTTGCAACTCATGAAGACCTATTGTGAACAAATTTTGTTTCAATCAAACTTCTGTGCTTTTTGTATACCAGGATAAACCTAAGGGGATAATGGAAAGATTGCACATTCCTCAACTGTTACTACTTGGAAGAGTAACTTCATCTGATCTTCAGGGCTGGGGATGATATATTTAATCTGAGTACTTTTCTACAAATTTCATTTGATATCACATCATTTGTTACCTTTTCTGAATGGAATTGGAAGACTTTCCCTCATGAACACTTCCCTAACAAATATTTAGACATTCCAACGTTCACACTGATGAATTGTCCTCATACCTTTACCAGTTAAAGCTAGACCTCTAGTTCAGCACTTAACCCAAAAGGAACTTTGATGTAAATTTCCCAGTGTATTTCATCGGAAATACCCAAACTGAACAGATTCAATCTGCTGAGTGACAAGACTTAACAAAAAGACTGGCTGTTGAAGAGCAGCGAATTGCTATCTGAGGAACGCTGTTCTTGTTCAGTGTACAGTGTTTATAAAAATATTATCAGCAGTGCACATTTTTAACCTAGTGAAAATTTGGCAACACCACTGAAATCCTTTCTAGCAAAGCATTCGGAATGACTTTAAATAAACAGAGCCAGCAGCCAGGAAATACAAACTTCAGCAGATTTACTACAGTAAGTGATAGCTACCAAAAGGCTTTTGTCTCTGGTTGAAGTTAAATAATTTACTCTTCACTACCATTAAATGTTTTAAAATTATCGTGGTGCATTTACATGTGTGTATGTGTGTGTATTCTAGTGTAATTATCCCTTCTTACTGCTCTTGAGAGTTTCTCCTGAAAGTGGACCATGATTCTCCCCAGGCTGTAAGTACATAGTTTACCCTGCAGTTAAGTACCCTCTCCTGACTGTACAGAGCCACGTTCTCCTACAGAGCTGAGGAGGATTCCAAGCATCCTTAACAAATGAGCAACTAGACATTGCTATATACATATGTAAAGTCAGAACAGCAATTTTGACTTGAAGACTCCTGGAAGCATGTATGAAGTTTTTTTTTAAGTTAACAACAAATTGAGTTCTAAAAATGTGCACTGCTGATAATATTTTTATGAAAACGATGTACTGAAAAACAGCTGTGTGCTTTAGATACCAGTTTGCTGCTCTTCTACAGTCAGTTGTTTTGCTAGGTCTTGTCACTCAGCATGGATGTCTCTACATACTTCTCAGTGGTTTCTTTTTCTGTTTTGTTTTTCCCTACATGTCTGTTCTGGGAACCCATTTCTTAACATGTTTAAACATACACATCCTTTCACATCTATCACAAGTACCCCCAAACCCCAAAGCCAAATCTTCCCCCTAAAAACCAAAAACACCAAACCTAGTGCTGAGTTGACTCTGATTTATAGCAATCGTAGGGGACAGAGTAGACTTTCCAAGGAGCGCCTGAGGATTCAAACTGCTGACCTTCTGATTAACAGCCATAACACTTAACCACTGTACCACCAAGGTTTCTGTTTTACATGTACAGATGTTTTATTCTTCTGTTTCTCTCTTTCTTGTTTGCAAATTGAGGACATTTGGTGTTTTTTTTTTTTTTCCCCCATATATATACATAAGAAACATCCCGAAGCTTACATTTTGAACGGTTTTGCAGTTTCATTTGTCCAACTTTCATTCAACAGGCTGTTTGCTGTGTACCTGGAAATCTTCTAGGCAATAGGGATACATCTTTCACAGGTAATTTGGCAAAGCAATAGAATAATTTATTTGAAGCACACCTTCCGGAACACTGCCTGGGATGTAGTTGGTGGGATATACATCTGATATTATAATTATTGTTATAGTTGTCTCATAACTAAGTCCCATAGGATTGAAGTGATGTGTCCAACATGAAATAGTCTGTTTTAGTCAGCTAGTGCTACTTATTTCCTTAACAAAGGAAAGTTTATTCTTACACAGTCCTGTAGGCTATGAGTCCAAATTCGAGATGTAGTCTCCAGGGGAAGGCTTTCCCCTTGTTGGCTCTGGTGGAAAGTTTTGCATTGCATCAGTCTTCGTCCAGGGAGCATCTTGGTGCAGGAACCTCAGGTCTGAAGGATGTGCTCTTCTCCTGGTGCTGCTTTCTTGATTGTGTGAGGTTCCCAGTTCTCTGCCTGCTTCCCTTCCCTTTTATCTGTTGCAGGATGATGGGATTAAGGGTGGAGCATGGAGGTGATCCTATAAAGGGATTTACAGTCCCACCCTAATCCTTTAACATACAGCACAGCAAAACTACAAAATGGAGGACAGTCATAGAATACAGGGAATCATGGCCCAGCCACATAGCTACACATATTTTTGGGGGAACACAATTCAATCCATGATGTAGCTCATTAAGAATATCTCACTAGTGTTTAGGAAACCTGATGGCATAGTGGTTAAGTGCTATGGCTGCTAACCAGAAAGTTGGCAGTTCAAATCTGCCAGGCACTCCTTGGAAACTGCATGGGCAGTTCTACTCTGTCTACAGGGTTGTCACGAGTCAGAACTGACTTGACAGCAGTGGATTTGTGTTTTTGAGTTTTATTTGTGTTTGCCTCTGTCATGAAATGTGTCATGCCCTTTCCCTACCCCCCAAAATGTGCGTATCAGTTTGGATCCGCTATGAGCCCCGGTGCTCCTTGGAAACTCTATGGAACAGTTCTACTCTGTCCTATAGGGTTGCTATGAGTCACAATCAACTCTACAGCAGTGGGTTTCATTTTGGTTTGATTTATGAGTCCCAGTATAGTATGATTTCTCCCATGTGTTGTGAGTTCTACCTCTATGATGGTAAAGAGGGACAATGGGTGGCAGCTGTGTAGTGAGCTGGAACTCAGTCTGCAGGCTTGTATTGAGTTTAGGTCATCTCTTGCGAGATAAAAGGAACAGGAAGCAGAGTGTTGGGAACCTCATACCACCAAGAAAGTGGCAGTGAAAGCAGAGTGCATCCTTTGGACCTCAGGTTCCTTCACTGAGATGTTCTCATACTGAATTTAGACTTAGCCTACTGTACTATGATAACGGACCTAAAGCTTACTAATGGATTTGTGGCTTACTGGACTGTGATAATAAAATTTCTCTTTTCGAAGCTATGCACTGGTGCTATTTCTGTTATAGCAGCACCAGCTGACTGAGACAGACCCAGAGTTTTTACTAATTATATCACTTATGCATAATAATAATGTCAAATTATTCTGTTTTCTGTGAGAGTAATACACTTTGAAGTTCATTGAAAGATTGGAGTGTTGAGTCCATTGATAACTCTGGAGAAAGTTGGGGAATCTCCTTCAGAAATATCATCCATTAAGAATGCTAAAGGATTGGAAGGAGGAGGGAGAAAACTTTACAGGGGCCAGTTCTACATCGACAGACACGGGGTCAATATGAGTCAGAATCGACTGATGGCAATTGGGGAAATCTTCCTGTGAGACAGCGGGGTAAGTACAATATCATGGGTGAAAAAATACTGGCTTGAAAGGGTTTAACTAATTAGCCAGTTTTATAGCTAGTAAATGGACAAATTTGAATTACAGCTTGCTTTTGAATGTCTAGTCCAATGCACTCACTACAATACTGGAAATAGATATATGAAAAGATGAATTTAACCATATGTATATACTGAAATAGGACTGAGTAAAGTCTCATACGTGCACATTGGCTGCATTTATTTATAAATTTTAATCTACTGCTTAAAATCCAAAGCTAAAAAATATAGTTAAGTATGATGGGGCCTTGTTACTTCTTGACAATACTGCCCACGTTAGCAGTGAAGGTTCACGTTCCATATTCCTTTATCCCAGAAATGTTGATCTGTGAATCACGGCATCCTGGTTAATGTCTTTAACATTGATAGAATGCAACTCTACATCCACGCAAAACTTACCAACTCAATGCACAGTAGTGAATATATACCAAATGATAGTTTCAGTTTCAGGAAAGGAAATCAGTGATTTATTTAATAATTAATATAGGTTAACTTCAAAACTGATAATCTTCAAATGGTATGAAGTACTTAGGATCATAGACTTACTTAGTTTTATTGCATAAGAAGTGTAATACTTAAGTGTATATCACAAGATTTGTTAGGTGTTAAAATGTTTAGTGATGGAAAACTTATAGTTTTAGTTCTTATGATTTAAACAAACAATTTTCACTTATCTGAGAACTGAAATTCAGGGTTTTTTATATTCTGGTAAAATTTATTTTCAGGTTTCACATGCTGGCAGGACGTTGTAAAAATTTATTGTGAACTGTCAATATGATAAACATTCAATTTGTATTATTCATTATGTCCTTCGTAAGATTTTCATACTGCTCTATTAAAAACAGAGTCCTGTGTTTTGGCATGAAGTTAAATTGTCATAGATCTTTTTCACTCTCAGTTACTTTGTCTTTTCAATTCAGTTTTAATCAATAGATTTTTTTCATCACTTTGAAATGTTGTATGAGTTTCTCTAAAAATAATGACATGACTGCTTAGCCACATTCCCTGGAAACACTATTTTTAGTGTTCAAATGTAGGCACATTTTATTGAGCAATGGATTCATGTTGATGTGAGCAACCAAATACACTTATTGAGTCAGTTTTTACAGGAAATGGTGATTCAATATTGTCATGAATTCAACTGTGTCCCCCCAAAAATACGTGCGGTAATTTGGCTGGGCCAGGATCACCTGTACTGTGATTGCCCTCCATTTTATGATTTTCTTACACCGTAAATCCTAATCTCTGCCTGTGGTTAACAGAGTGGATTATGTTAGAGGGGATTATGTAAATCCCTTCCTAAAGTCACCGCTCTGCTCCATTGGAGTTTGCCTGGAATGTGGTTTGCACTACCTACAAGGAATAAAAGGAAAGGGGAGGAAGCAGAGAGTTGCAAACCTCACACCATCAAGAAAGCAGTATTGGGAGAAGAGGGCAGCATTCACATCTGAGGTTCCTGTGCCAAGATGCTCTCCAACCAAAGACTGATGCAACACACGGACTTTTGTCTAGAGCCGACAGAGGGAAAATCTTCCACTGGAGTGGATACCCTGAATTCAGATTTACAGCCTACTAGACTGTGTAAGGAAACCCTAGTGGCTAGTGGTTAAATGCTATGGCTGCTAACTGAAAGTTCAGCAGTTCAAATCCATCAAGCACTCATTGGAACCTCTACAGAACAGTTCTACTCTGTCCTAGAGTGTCACTATGAGTTGGAAACTACTCAACAGCAGTGGGTTTTGATTTGGACTGTGTAAGAATAAATTTTTCCTTTGTTAATGCCATCCACTTGGTGGCATTTCTGTTAGAGCGTC
Source organism: Heterohyrax brucei (assembly GCA_028571685.1). Classification (NCBI taxonomy): domain Eukaryota; kingdom Metazoa; phylum Chordata; class Mammalia; order Hyracoidea; family Procaviidae; genus Heterohyrax; species Heterohyrax brucei. The sequence continues at coordinate 164,580,094 of CM053144.1, forward strand.
ATAGCACTAGATGACTGAAATAAATATCTTAGAAAAGCAAGAGAGTTCCTTCCTTGTGAAGCCAGTGAATATTTTTTCCTTACAGAGAATTCTTTAATTGTATTTGCTAATTTAATATTCTTTAATTGTATTTTTTATTTAATAATTGTTGATGCTAAAACACACATATAAGTTATAATTTAGCAACCATAATTTCTAAAAAAGTTATATGATATCTGATTTTCTAGTGCTGGTTATTATTTTCACCAGTACATTCTTCTGGGAACAATTGTCCACTGGTACCCACAAAACTGGTTGAGATCTGTTGATTATATAACTTGGATATAGTTAATGTGTCTCTACCATGTTTTCCTTCTCCTATATCATCTCCTTGCCTTTCCTAGGATAATTTTAGACTTTCAAAAATAATTGGCTGTCTGATTTTAGATGTACTACTTGTATTTTATCAGAACACAGTAGAATGTTCCTCTTTTTCAGGTATTATAAAACCGACATGTAACTGCTATATACGCATGATACAGCTAACTGGAACAGAGAGTATTGTAATTTACAAACCCTTGCATATTTTGATGTTTTGATTATTTAGCTTTATTTTAAATTTTGGAGCCAATGCATTTTATATTAAAGCTTCTAATGTTTGTATGGGCCCTTGAAAATTTGTAAGGCACTTTTCTTGGGTCTCAAGTACCAATAACTCTTTTTCTTTGCTCTTCTGCTACCATTTCACAATCTAGATTCATTTTCCTATCATTTCTAGAGGTTATCCTTTTTTTCATTGTCATTTCCCAAGATCATTTACAAATTTGTGGTAAGTACATACATACATATACGTATGTATATTTACCATTTTCCTAGTCCAGTTGAGTGGCAACTACACCATTAGAAACACCAGAGGTCCTGGCCATACCTTTTGAGACTGTCAAAGATTTCAGTCTACTTTGACCAGCAATCAATGTGCATGGAAGCAGTAGTCAGCATCTATACGATGTCCTCCTACTGGCCTCTTACTAGAGGGGAGGGAGAGGGGGGAGAAGAGGGGACAGGAGCTTGTTAAGAGGATATGACATGTATAGAACAGAAAGGAGGAGTGTGCTGTCACTGGGTGAGGAGGGCAGTAGGAGCTGGACATAAGTGGTCATGTAAACTTAAACCGGATTGTACACTTTCACTCAATCACAATAAATAAATAAAATGCAATAAAAAGAAATCAAATGACATATTGCCTTGTGATAATATACATAAAAAAGACCTCTTTAAAAAGGGTTAGGAAAACCAGAGATGTCACTTTGACAACTATGGTGTGCCTGCCTCAAGTCATCATCTTTTTAACTGCCTAACAGGCATGTGAAAACTGGACTGTGAGTAAGGAAGACTGAAGAAGAAAGGACACATTGGAATTTTGGCGTTGGTTAAGACTATTGAATGTACTGTGGACAGTCGAAAGCATGAACAGGTCTGTTTTGGAAGAAGTACCGTGAGACTGTTCCTAAGAAGTGAAATGGTGAGACTTTCCCTTGCTTACTTAGAGGAAAGACTGATTTCTAGAAAAAGACATCATGCTGAGCAAAATAGAGGGTCAGCAAAAATGGGGAAAATCCCCTGCGAGATAGAATGACACAACAGCTGCAACAATGGACTCAAGCATATTAATAATTGGAAGGATAATGCAGTATGAAGCTATGTTTTCTTTTGTTCTCTGCAAAATCATGTGAGCAGAAGCCAACTCGATGACAGCTAACAACGATAACAACACTCTATCTTTGACTGTTTCTTCCTTTATCACTGAGTTAGTCAACCAACAGTATCTCAAGAGATTGGAAACTTTACTAAATTCTTAATTTTAAATTAGCACATTTTAAAACCAAGGATGAAAACATAAAATAAATGTCATAATGCTCACAGCATGCAAAATATCCATGTTGGCTATTTTTGCCATGAAGGGTTGATATTGTAAGTCTTATGATAAGCTCACTTTGGTGAGGCAAGGGTTGAGGCTTACCAGTTATGTGGGTCTACATACACTGTTATCTTACAAGGACTGTTGATACAGAGTTATTTGAGACATTCGATTCGGAGAAAATAATTTGTAATTAGGATTATTAGTTCAGATTTGAAACTATCTTTCCTGATCTACTTACTCATATAAGCTTAATTGATCACAAGTAGTCAAAATTTTGGATTATTCTCTGCATTGCTTAAAATGTCTAAAGGTGTAAGGCACTTTCATGTTGTGTCCATCAACACCCATGTAGTTACTCGCAACTATTCCCATTGGCTGTTCCCATTGCAAGTGACCAAAAATGAATATTGGACTTTCTTTTGGCTGCCTACAGTCAGTTGTGTAGGCTTTGGTGTTCCTCACCTCTATTTTTGTCTTCGTCAGTTATTCTAACCTAAGAGGTGAGAACGTCTTTCTTTTACTCTCTCATTCAAACATGACAACAGATGCTAGAATGACTGTAAGGAACCGGTCTAAGTTCTTGTTCTCATTAGAAGTTGATTCTGATGGGGAGAAAGCAAGCAGTAAACAACAAATAAATAAAGAACCACAGGAGTAAGAGAGAAAAGTGGCTTTTCCATTAAAACAATAGTATGAAGATCTCCATTGATAATCTGACAAATATTACTGAAAGGATTGTATGAGCAAGACATAGATTTCAGAGAAAAACATTCTAGATATAAAGAGTAATAAATAAGAAAAGCTTCAAGCTTGTGTTGCTTGAATATATGATGTGCACTCACTCATTCATCAAGTATTTTTAGCACTTAGTATGTGTCAGACTGTCCTTTGGTTTTGATGCTTCAAAAGTGACAGAACAGACATTATTTGCCTCACAGAGAGGAGACTCAAGTGCAGTTGATGGACTTGAATCACATAAGTTGTAGTTGTAACAAATGCAATGAAGAGGGGAATAAGAACAAGGCAAAGTTTGAATAGGAATATTGGAACTATCCAGTGAGTTCAGATGGGATTCACAGTGACACTGACACTTACGTTTCTGTCTGAATAATGGGTGGAAAGTCTCCAAGTGAAGAGAGAAAAAAGCTCTGGCTGATATGGGAGCATGATGAGATTTGAGTCGTCATAAGTCTTCTCTCCAGTGAGTGAAGAAGTCTGACTCTGGCCGTGATGGAGACCACCGTCTGTGTGCAGCACTGTGAATCACTCGCTGTCGTTCAGGACAACCCGACTTGACTTACTTCATGATGTCTGCTATCAATTCTCACTGGAATGTTAAAACAGCACCGGGTCTTCTGGAACTATTGTCAGGGTTGCTTGAATGAGAGGTGACTGTGTAGTCAGGAAAGACAAAGGGTTTGTCAAGGAGAGTGTGTCCTGAAGGAGGGATGCATCATGAGCTAAGCTTACAACAAAAGTAGAAATTTAGTGTCAGTGAAAGGTGGCTGCGTCACTCACTGTGGACACAACCGTACACCTAGAGGAAAATGTTTTAACAACCGAACATACTTACTAAAAACTAGACCTACAGGTTAGTCAGTCTCCCACCCTTCCCCCCTCCACTGATTCTCTTTTTCTTGAGTTTCAAATCCTTAAGACCATCCTCTCTGCTTCCATGACTTACATTCATTCCGCAGGTAAAAATGTCTGTCTTTTACTCTCTCATTCAAACATGGCAACAGATGCTAGAATGACTGTAGGAACCAGTCTAAATCTTGTACTCATTAGAAGTTCATTCTGATAATAATTAGCAGAAATAATCCTGCTAAATTATTGCTGTCTTGCTGTCTCTTACATTACAGCTGCCCCTTTTCCCTTCTCTGAGATGGACCTTACAACTATACCCTGGTTATCCTTCATTGTAATGACTGTTTTTTTAAAACTAGCTTGTTAGCCTTTGCTTTTTCAGTTAAATACTCTATCAAAGTGCCACTGCTTACTCGAGCTTCTTCCTGATTGGTTTAGTATGATCCATGTGGAGCTCTCTCCAATGTTTATTTCAACTAAAAAAATACAAGTAACCTTTTACTGAATTGTTCTTTGAACAACAAAAAAGTTTACGTTGTTAGAAGCAGAATAAACAACAACAACAAAAACTGAAACTCAGTGCTGTCAAGTTGATACCCACTCATAGCGACCCTGTAGGACAGAGTAGAACTGTCCCATAGAGTTTCCAAGGAGTGTCTAGCAGATTTGAACTTCCAACCTTTAGGTTAGCAGCTGTACAACTTAACTATACACCATCAGAGTTTCTATAGAAGAGCTGACTTTATTTTAATTAATGTAGACAAATGATTTGATAAATGAAACCATTAATAGATTAGATTTCTTTTCCTTCCCATGCAGGTTTCTAATTTTTATTTTGTGTTGTTTTTAGGTGGAAAATGTATATAAATTGTAAATTTTCTGAAGACAGGTGATTTCATTTATTTAATCTCCACAGTGAGCCCAAGGCTCAGATCTCAGCATGTAGAAAAAATTTAGTAAAGGAATAAATAGTTAATGGAGTAGGGTAAATAGGGGAAGGTCTATATTAAAAACCCCAACAAAGGCTTCTTCTAGAATGAAGTTTCAGCTACCATAACATTTTATTTGTGTTCCATTCAGAATCTTTCATGATATAGTTAAAGTTTTGCTTCTTGGGTCTTAAACTACTATGTACCAGAATCACTTCAAGGGTTCGTTCTACCCTAGGGTTCTAGGTCTTATCTCCAGAATTTCTGATTCATCAGGTGTAAGGTAGTAGTTTTTAGCAAGTTTCCAAGTGATGCTGAATCTGCTGGACCAGGCCTTTTTTGAGAACCATTGCTTTAAATAGGATGTAACAGATGGGCCAGCACAGAGCAAGGGAGAGATACCGAAATCTCATTGGTCCTTTGGATAGGAGTAAATTTTCTTCTTATAGTTTGGCTCTCCACTCTAGTCAGGCTGCTGAACTGTCTCTTCTTGATGTGATATACTGATTCCTACACTCATCTGTAGACACGATTCAGGTTCTAAGGGGAGATTAACATTTGAAGAATTTTCCCTCCTTTTTGATGGAGATTACATAAACAAAGAAAATGAGAATCTACTCAGCTTTAACTGCTTCTTACTCAAGTGAAATAATGGCTACTCCTGGGATGTTTAGATCCCTGAGAGAGGTAGTTATAGCTCCTCTACACTTTCAATTAAATAAAGAATAATGGCTATGTAATAATTTTATGAGGCAGCAAGTCAAATAAATCATTGAGGGCACGATGACTTACTTAATAAATATATATTAAGAAAATTGAATAATGATTTATTCCATCTCATCCTATATCCCTGAAACCCACTGTCATGGAGCCTATTCCAATTCTTAAGTGACACTATAGGACAGAGTGGAACTGTCCCATAGGGTTTCCAATGCGGAAAATCTTGACAAAAATACACTGCCACGTCTTTCTCCCCAGAAGTGACTGGTGGATTCAAACCTCTAATCCTTTGGTTAGCAGTCAAGCACTTTAATCACAGTGCCATCAGGGCTCCTAAAGCCTCATACTATAAAAAACTCCAAAAGCCAAAACCATTGCTGTCAACTTGATTCTGATTCATAACAACCCTATTGGACAGAGTGGAAATGTTCCATATGCTTTCCAAGGAGCGGCTTATCGATTTAAACCGCTGGTATTTTGGAAAGCAAGCTTGTAACCACTGCCTCATCAGGGCTCCATCTGATATTTATGTATCGGTGTAAATTGTAAATCTAATTGAAAAGCCACTCAAAGGAAATCAAAGTGAGTATTTCTACAATATTGGAATGAAAAGGCTTTTCTATACATGGAATCTATGACTGCAACCATAAAGGAAGATTGACAGGTTTGAATAAGCAAAAAACAAACACACAAAAAGTTTCTTTGTCAAAAACACACAATAGACATATGTGCTAGCCTAGAAGTTGTATAGACTCCCCTCCTTGTGTTTCCTCTGTGTTGTCAAGAAAGGACATAAAATTGTGGCTTTCCAGAGTTGTTTCACATTTCTCCAGAAAGAAATGGTTTCAGTGGAGAAAACTAAACAGTGCTCTTGTATCTGTCTTGCTTAATCACCCCTGTTTCCTTAATTGAAAAAGGAACAAGGAAAAAAAAAGCTGGTTTGGAAAATACTTTTAGAGATCGCTGTCTCCAACTGTGCTTGTTCTCGCCGTCTGTTATGGTCCATTAGATAAACACGGTGTTCAACAGTCAGGCGGTTGTTGATATATTTGGCAGTCCTGATAATGTGATCTATGTTTAGGAGGAAGTGAATGCGTCATTCCGGGCGGGCATAGGTTTTCTGAAAGTGTTCTTTTCTCAAGATAAAGTTAGTTAGGTCATTGAGGCTTACTTTTTACTGAGAACTTGTACTATTTTAATTTGTCATTGGTACTTCTCTCGTTTTTGTTGGAATTTTGGGTTAATTTTGGGCTTATGATTAGAGACCGTTGGTAGCAACTGAAAAGAACTGCAAACCTGGCCACTTCTGACCCTTGAGGGCACAATTAGTGTAATAAGGAAGACAGAAGGGCTTGTTATCTTAGCATGTTTCTTTAATAGCTATCAATCACACTTTTTAATGTTTTCATTTGTGACCTGAAAGTTGAAAAACAAACACATGAGTTTCACTGTCTCTCTCTAATCCCTGCAATAGAGATTTAAATATACTTTATCAAATGAAGCAATCCTTTGGACATAACAGGGCCTACAGGCAGGGATAATGGACTGTCTAGCTGAGTTCTAAACATCCTTATTGAGAGGGTTGCTATCATTTCTCTTGAGAGGTGATTCCATCATCTAATAGTTTTCGTTGGGAGGAAGTTTTTCCCGATAGGCTTAATGATCTTCTCAACTGATTCCATTAGACGTAATTACCACCTCCCCAAAGCAGAACAATTCCTCTCCTCTTGGCTTTGTCACTTTCCAGTAGTGGAAGGCAACTTTCAACTCTTCTGCTGTCTCCAAGCCAGTATAGCTTTAGCTCTTTTGGTATCAACATATCACACATACACATAATCACTTAAGTTGCCCTATTTAGTATGCAATACTCAAATAAAATCAGTGGATTTAGATGTGCTATCGCCTCTATTGGAGCCCATGTTGCTCAGTAGTTAAGAACTCAACTGTTAACCTTAAGGCTGGAAATTCGAATCCACTAGCCATTCTTTGGAAACCCTATGGGGCTTTTCTACTCTGTCCTATAGGGTCACTATGAGTCAAATTCCACTCAAGGCCCAAGGTGATAAACCCAATTCTGGGTTTATCACCTGAATTGTTTGTGTTTGGAGCCTTGAAGTGGGCTCCATCCCACTCATGGCAACTTTATGTGTAATAGAAAGAAGGTTGCTCTGACCTATGCCAATCACCTGTATTACACAAGAGGACATTTTAATTTCATATCTTTGGTAAATCTTTCACATTCACTAGCAGCAACTAACAATATTGTAGATTTTATCCCCATTTTGTAAAAATGAATTATGGAAGAAAAACTAGTCTAACAACCCATGTTCCTGTTAGGTATCATTCAGGTGGTTCTGGCTCATAGCAGTGCTATGTACAGCAGAACACTGCCCAGTCCTGCTTTGTCAAATGATCATTTCTATATTTGAGCTGATTGTTTTAGTCATTGAGTCAACCTGCACTGCTGAGGGCATTCCTCTTTTTCACTGACCCTCTATTTTACCAAGAATGATGTCTTTCTCCAAGGAGTGGTCCCTCTGGATAATATATCAAAGCCTGTGAGATTAAGTCTTGTTATCTTCTATTCAAAGAAACATTTTGGAGGGAGGGAGCCAAGATGGAGTGATAGGTACTTCCTGTGATCCCTCTAACAACAGAGATCTGGAAGAACAATTGAATTGGTTACAGATGATATCCTAGGAGCTTTGAACATCAAAAGGGAAGTTGTGAAATTTGACTAAACAACATGGAAGGGAGAGTAGGTCCAGAAGCACCTAGGACTGGCCAGATCTGATACTCCAGGAATCAGCTGTGGCCAGCATGGTAAGCAGAGTGATGGAATTTGGATGGCATCCTCCTCAGAAAGACAAACTGGTTGGACAATCCACTGGAAGCTCCAGAACCACAAAAAAAAAAAAAAAAAAAAAAAACAGTTTTAGATTGTCAAAAGGTAAGTGGTTTACAACTAACTTACCCTGAACAGATCTAAATCTTTCCCTCAGGGTAAACTTTTATCCCTTCTCCCAAGGCTTTCTGGCTTTCTGCTTTCATCTCTGCACTGTGCCCAGCTCTGGAATTTGATGCCATTACCTGACCCAGAAGCAGGCCTCCTTAAGGCTACCTTGAGCCATTCTCCAACTCTTGGAGAAGGAACAATTTAACAGATTTCAGGAAGATGGGAAAAATTTGCCAACTCCTCTGAGCTGAAAGTTCAGGGAAGAAAGAGTTTTTTCATTTAGATTCAGGCATAAGGGGACACACCCTCAGGGACACTCAGGGATGGCTGGTAGCCCCCTGCTTTTCCCAGTGCCTGCAGCCAGATACTTGTGTCTGCACCAATTGCACCTGCCCATATATGACAGTAGGAGAGAACCTGTACCACAAACTTGATGACTGAATGCCTGGGAACCTGACCTAAATCCATACAAAAATATACTCTTGGGTTTCCATGTCTACTAGCATGTCTAACCACCAGAGGAAAGGACATTAGAGCTTCTGAGGCATGAATAACCAAAAAATCACACACAACTAAGCTTCATGGACATTCAAAACAAAGCAAGAAGCTAGAACATGGTAAGCAAACATTAAATATATCCAACAAATTAGTGATGGCTCAGAGACAAGAGTACTGTCAAGTCATGTAGAGAGGCAGACCATGATGGCTTCAGAAAGATGCAAAACAATGACTCAAGTCTTTGAAGTGATCAACAAAAATGATAAACCATTGGCCAAACTTACAAAATAAATACAGGAGAGAAAGCAAATGACCCAAATAAGAAATGAGATGGGTGATATTGCAACAGATCCAAGTGAAATCATAAAAAGCATTACAGAATATTATGAAAAATTGTACTCTAATAAATCTGAAAACCTAGAGGAAATGGACAAATTTCTAGAAACATACTATCTACCTAAAACTGACAGAAGCAGAGGTAGAACAACTAAATAAACCTACCATAAAAGAAGAGATTGAAAAAGTAATTATAAAACCTTCACGCAAAATTGAGATGAGAAGACAGAAGGAGACAGGAGCTGGTTGAATGGACATGGGAAATACAGAATACTACAGTGTTTTGTCACAGGGTATCACAGGGTGGGGAGAGCAAATACAGTTAGAGTCATACAGCAGTGTACATGCAAGTGTTTGTACAACAAATTCACTTGCATTGTAAACTTTCACTTAATGTACAATAATTTTTTTTTTAAAAAAGAGCATTCTGGCTGTGCTTCTAAGGTAGTTTCATTTGTTCTTTTGGTAGTCCATGGTATATTTAATATTCTTCATAATATTAGTCTAGCTGTGAGAATTTTTATTTTTTTTTACATTGAAGTATAATCTGTATTGAAAATTGTTCATTTTTATCATCTGTTCCTTTCTTCATGTGTGATGTCCTTGAAATCATTCCACAACTTGTCTGATCTTTGGTCATTAATATTCAGTGTGTCATATCTATTTCTGAGACAGTCTCTAAATTCAGGTAGAATATATGCAAGGCTATACTTTGGCTCTTGTGGATCTGTTCTGATATTCTTCAATTTCAGTTTGAACTTGCATTTGATGGTCTGTTCTGCAGTCAGCCCCTGACCTTGTTCTGAATGATGGTTTTGGGCTTTTCCATTGTTTCTTTCCACTGATGTTGATTCAATTCCTGGGTATTCTATCTAGTGGGAGTTATGTACACAGTCACCATTTACATTATTTAAAAAAGATATTTTCAATAAAGAAGTTGTTGGACTAAAAAAATTTTATCATACAATCTCCTATATATTTTCCATTACCAAGGTTGTATTTTCCAACTACCTATCCTTCTTCTTTGTTTCTAACTTTTCTATTCCAACCAATGCATCCTGATGGGATATTTAATCAATTTCAGGTTGCAAAAGTGGTTAAAAATCTTCAGTTTCATCATCTTTGGCTTTACATTGTAAATTTGAATTACAATTGTGTTAACTGGTCTTTCTTATTGTTGTTAGATACCATCAAGTTTGTTCTGACTCATGATGACCACGTGTATGACAGAACAAAACTCTACCCAGATCGTCACCATGCCCACCATTGTTGTTGTGCTTAAACCCGTCACTGCAGCCACTGTGTCAGTCCATTTCTTTGAGGGTCTTCCTCTTTCCTGCTGACTTGAACCTTACAAAGCATGATGTCTTTTTCCAAGGATTGATCCCTCCTGATGATGCATCCAAAATATGTAGGATGTGGTCTCACCATCTTTGCTTCAAAGGAACACTCTGGTTGTACTTTTTCCAAGATAGATCTGTCTGTTCTTTTGGTCTTCCATAGGGTATCCAATGTTCTTCTCAAAGTTACAATTCAAAGGTTTCAATTCTTCTTTCTTCTTTATTCATTGTCCAGATTTCACATGTATGCTGTGCAATTGAAAATACCTTGGCTTTGGTCAGGAGCACCTTAGTCTTCAAGGCGACATCTTTGCTTTAATGAGATCTTTTGCAGCAGATTTTTCCAGTGTAATGTATCTTTTGATTTCTTGATAGCTCCTTCCATGGACATTGATTGTGTCTGTAAGTAACATGAAATCCTTGACAGCCTCAGTCTTTTCTCCATTTATCATGATGTTGCTTACTGGTCCAAGATAGTTGTTTTATTTAGTGAGCTAGTGCTGTTCTAAAAGAAACACCACAACTGTATGGATTTAACAAAAGGTTTATGCTTACACAGTCTGGTAGGCTGCAAGTCCAAATTCAGGACGTCCACTCCAAGGGAAAGCTTTCCCCCATGTTCGCTCTGGAGGAAGGTCCTTGTGTTGCTTCAGTCTATGCATCTTGGCACAGGAACCTCAGGTCTGAAGGAGGCGCTCTTCTCCCAGTGCTGTTTTCTTGATGATGTGAGGTTCTGAATTCTCTACTTGCTTCCCTTTCCTTTTATCTATTGCAGGATGAAAGGATAAAGGGTGGTGCGAGCTATACTCCAGGGAAACTTCCTTTATGGTGGAACACACAGTGCAGGAAAATCACAAAACGGAGGACAATCATAAAATTTTGGGAGTCATGGCCCAGCCACATGGCTACACATATTTCTAGGGGGACTTGGTGCAATCCATGATAATGTTTTGTTCTTTTGGCAGTCCATAGTGTATTCAGTGTTTTTCATAGTATGACTTATTGGTCTAGTTGTGAGAATTTTTGTTATCTCTATGTTGAGATGTAATCTATGCTGAAGGCTGTGGTCTTTGATCTTCCTCAGCAAGTGTTTCAAGTTCTCTTCCCTGTCAGCAAGCAAGGTTGTGTCATCTACACAACTCAGATTGTTAGCGAGTCTTCCTCCAATCCCGACACACCTTTCTTCTTCATGTAGTTCAGTTTCTCAGATTATTTGCTTGGTGTACAGATCGAAAAGGTGTGGTAAAAGAACACAACCCTTACACACACCTCTCCTGACTTTAAACTATGCAGGGTCCCCTTGTTCTGTTCACATGCCTGCCTCTTGATCTATATACAGATTCCTCATGAGCACAATTAAGTGTTCTGGAATTTCCATTCTCTGTAATGTTATCCATAATTTTTTATGATCCTCACAGTCAAATGCCTTTGCATAGTAAATGAAACACAGGTAAACATCTTTCCAGCATCCTCTGCTTTCAGCCTAAATCCATATTGACATCAGCAATGACATCCCTGGTTCCACATTTTCTTCTGAATCTAGCCTGAATTTCTGCCTGTTCCCTGTCAATATACTGCTGTTGTTGCTGTTGAATAATGTTCACCAAAATTTTACTTGTGTGTGATATTAATGATATTGTTCATTTATTCATAAGGATTTCACTGCATAATTTTTTCAGAAGGAGACTGTCAGGTACCTCTTCCTAGTCTGTCTGAGGTGAAACTTGTCCTTCCCTGGTGACTCTGCTTGTATTTGTAAACTGGTGCTGCAGTACGCAGCATCACAACAACACACAAGGCCCACAGTGCAGCAAACTGATGGATGTGTGGTGGGAGTTTAAGATTATACAATTCAAGCCATCTGTTTACAAGGGCAGTAGGGAAAAGAAGAGCAAAATGCATACATAGTCCATTGAACAAGGCTCATTAAATCACAATCTTGTTTTCAATTTCAAGACTGAACGCTTTAATCATTTTCCATGGCACAAATGTCAGTTGACATACACTCATGGTGACTCAGTTCATTTCCATTAAACTAGATTCAGATTTTAAACAAAAAAGCAAACAGCTGGAATGTGGCAGGTGGGTCAGACTCTTCCGAGTCTAGTGGGGCACCTCAGACATCAGAGTTCTCTTCAAAAACCAACAACAAATTGGCATATGTCTTCAGTCATGCTTGAACTCTATAGGGCAAATGGTAGAGTAGCCTGGCGATACAAAACTTTCTTCTTTGATGACATACACAATAAAATTGCTTTCGAAACAGTTATACAACTTGAGGGAGTGCAGTGTATTCACTGTGTGTATTCGGGGGCTATCTGTAAACATGCTGTTTGTATATTTTTCTCTTTCATAACCTTCACTGAAGACCAGTATTATTTCAATGAAGTATATCTACAGTCTCTTTGTAAAGAAATGCCATAGAAAACACAAGTTATTATCTACATATTCATTTTCCAAGAGAAGACATTTTTATTTTAACGGTCAATTATAGTATATCCTGAATTTGCCATAAGCTTTTCTTTTTATATTTAAATACTGATTGCACTTTAAAAATACTTGGTGTAAATAAAAAAGTAAAGGTTAAAAAATGTATCAAACAATTGCTCACCTTAAGAAACCTCATTAGGGAGGTAGTTTTTGTTCATTCCACTCTGTTGACATTTCTCAATTTCAGTAATCAGTAGTATTTTTAAGAGCTGCCAGTAGATTCTTGCAATATTCTTTTTAGATTCCATTCCCCTCAAAGAAATATTTCAGTTACCTCTTTCACTCTTAGTGTCATTTCTCCATTGTTTTGCAAGTAATTGTTAATTCCTCCAAGTTCATTTGCATTCTGTAAGGTTCTTCTTGTATCCAAGCAACTGCAGCTGAAAAAAAAAAATAACATGTTTTTGTAAGTGTGTGCATGATATATTCAGAACATAACCCTGTATTTGCTTATAACTACTTCCCCCATCATTTTCATGAAACTAACTCCTCAGGAAGAAATTTGAATTTTGGGAACAAACAGCTATGTTCTTTGAAAGTTCTTCACTGGTCTGTGTCCCTACAGTTATCTAAACGATTTAGATATTCCTCCCTTGAGTGAACTTTTATTTTCCTAATGTTGATTCTTTTATGTTTTTAGAAGTGACAGGTCATTAGATAATTTGTAAAACAGAAAATGTAACAGAAGAAAATGAAAACCTTCCATAATAACCTTGAGGCAATAAACTGACAAATCAATACTAAAAGTATATGGAAATACTTCAGTATTAGGCAGATAACCAAAGAATCTATGAAGCAAGTTAATGATCATGATACAAATAAAAATTAAAGTGACTTCTTACATTCATCTTACTGAGAAAAATATTAGGAACTGTTTCTCTTCCACATTTCCTTATGAGGCATAATCTTATAAAGTTGGTTTTTTTTCCCCAGTTTTGTGTAAAGTAGACATACTTCTATAAAAACAACTGCAGTCAACAGTTTAAAGAAGAGAACTTGGTGTTGAGTGGAAGGTATGTGTGACTAGAGATGCATGTGACATGACTGAGAAGTCACTAAGTGGAGTAATGTTGTGTGTATAGACTGTAGCTAGGCAGTGGCTTTGACATTTGTCAGTTGTGTCATTTGTAAATAAGTGATTTCATCTTTCTCCGTTGCAATCTCCTCAACTGTAAAAAGAGGATAATAATATTAATATATCTCTTGTAAGGCTATTATGATGATTGCCATTGTTGCTAGCTGTTGTTGAATTAGTGCTGACTTATAGCAACACAATGTGTAAGAGGATAAAAATGTTAGTCTGGCGTCATCTTCTTGGTGGTGCACTTAGTTGAGGCCACTGTTGACATCACTGGGTCAGTCCTTCTCACTGAGGGTTTCCCTCTTGTTTGTTAGCATTCTACTTTACCAAAACAGGATGTCTTTTTCCAGTGATCAGTCCTTTCTGGTGATCCATGCAAGGTAAGTGAGTCAAAGTCTTGGACAGCATTTTATTGTGATTCTAAGTGTTTCATTTGGCTAATTTTGGGAAACAGATCACCAGGCCTTACTTCCTAATCTTTCTTTGTCTGGAAACCATACCAAAACTTGTATAACGTGAGTGGCCATGCTAGTATTTAAAATCCTGGTGGCAAACATGGAAAACCTGGTGTCATAGTGGTTAGTTGCTACAGCTGCTTGCCAATAGGTTGGCAGTTTGAATTTGTCAGATGTTCCTTGGAAACTCTATCAGGCAGCTCTACTCTGTCTATAGGGTCACCATGAGTCAGAATCAACTTGATGGCAATGACAGTGGCAGGCACAGCTTGAGCATCACAGCCACACACAAGTATGATAAACTGGTGAAAGGCCAATTATATGCTTCCAACTTCATAAAATATGTAAAATGCATTCTTTAATGTTTATGTTTTATGCAAGCATTTTAATAATAAAAAGTAGTTTGTATCAGCAACTAGACTGTGACACTTTCACAGCAAATAGAAGGAAACTAGGGGAATTGATAGTATGATTCCTTCCTGTACGGAAGCTATATGTAGTGTACAGGAATTAGAAAGGGCAGGTCTTCCTCACGTCCCTGCACTGTGTACTGGAAGTTGTGATGAAGAGAGTCACTTAATGATTAAATACACATGACCTAACTCAGGAAAGAATATGTGGTTTCTGCAAGAGGAAACTGTGATGACTGGGCCCTGATGGTTCTTAGTGAGATCATGCAAAAGGGGGGGAAAGGACACAAAATTTAAATTTTAAAAAAAGTTAAGATACAATTTGGTATTATGGAATTTTGTTGTTAGTTGCCACGGTGTCTGGTTCAGTTCTTGACAACCTTGTATGCAACTTAACAAAACATTGCTCGGTCCTGGGTCAATTTTATGGTTGTTGGTATGTTTAAGTCCATTGTTGGGGTTATTATGTTCATCTATCTTATTGAGGGATAGCATTTTGTGGGAGAAGGCTAATGACATTTTGTTGAATTGATTTTGGTGAATTCTAACAAAAATGAGAGATATTTTAGAGAAAGGATCATGATGATATCATTGAACTTACTGTCATGAAGGAGAATAGGTCAAAAATATGAATTAGTATAAGGAAAATTTAGGTAAATGCATAGATTATAGATCCATAAGGAGTGCTTGTAGGAATTAGGGATGACATGGCTTCTACCCTAGTATAGATACCTGTGCAAATATAACAAATGTTTAGGTTTTTCATGTGGGTGCCTCTCAACAGGCTACTGTGCTAACTTATAAAGTATGTCTTGCCTCAGTCAAGTGAAAGAAAGCCATGTTGGAGTAGGCCTGATAATGACAATGTCCTAAAAAGGCAACTGTTACCAAGAGGGTTTTGGAGTACTCTGAATATCAACATGTTGACTGTTAATGAGGGCACAAATTCATTATGTATAACTGCATAAACAAAAATCTGAAAGGAATATTTCATTAATGACCACAGAAAACCACAAAGAGATGAAAATAACTGAATCCTCATCATGGAGTAACCCCCATTTACTGGATCAGGGCCAATCTTGGGGTGCAGTGGTTAAGCACTCAGGTGCTAAATCGAAGGTCAGAGATCTGAACCCACCAACATCTTGGAGGGAAAAAGATGTAGCAGTCTGCTTCCTTAAAGTTTCCAAACCAAAGAGCAAACCTATTGTCGATTCTGACTTGTATGGGGTAGTTGTACTCTGTCCTACAGCTTTGCTATGAATTGGAATTGACTCAGTGGCCACACAACAGTGCTGGATTAGGCACCAAACCTTATAAGGCAATTCTACTCCCTCCTGTAGGGTTGCTATGAGTTAGAAGTGACTCAACAGCACTAATAATATCAACTCTGATCTGATAGTAGTCTGCCAGTCCACTCTTCCTTCAACTGTTCTTGTTGTTACGTGCCGTCGAGTCAGTTCTGATTCACTGGGATTCTCTATAGGACAGGATAGAATTGGCCTATAGGGTTTCCAAGGAGCAGCTGGTAGATTCAAACCTCTGACCTTTTGGTTAGCAGCCAAGAGCTTAACCACTACGCCACCAGGGTTCCCTCACTTTAATTAGTATAGTTTATTGCAATTGCTTATTTTATATGACAGAACTTCCCTTTAGACCTGGAAGTGTTCATTCATTTCTGCAGCAAATATTTACTGAATACCTACTGTGTACCAGGCCTTAAAGTAAATGACACACAGAAAACACATTGTATATTCTAGCTAAGAGATAATAAATACTGATTGAAGGAACTGAGAAAAGCATTATGTGCAGGCTGTAAACTTCAGAAGCGTAAATATATGTAACACATTCTGAATGTTTTACAGTGAAGTTCTGAAATAGCTTATTCATTTGCCTCCACTAAGCATATGGTAAAGACATTTAGCCTAATTATGAGAACTGTCAGTGTTCTGATCTGTTGTAAGTTTTTTTTCTGTGCATTAGATAATACACGTGCTGGCACCATGTGTGATTGTGGATGCGTGTGCCTGTGTACTCACTTGTTCATGTTTGCGTGTGAGTCTTCCCTAAGTATTTCATAGCACCCAAATGGAAATTAAACTGGTTTTAGAACTTCGGATCACTATTTGCATCACTTTCTTGGGCTTTATGTTGGCACATACTCAAGGTTTAATATCAGTTGAGTCCTGTTAATGCAGTGTTGCTAAGGAGAATTTGCTTCCTTCCAACATGCTTTGTGACTTGCCTTCCATGTTATCCTGGGAAATGCTGGTGTCTTAGTTCTGAGTGTACTGTGGCTTGGGTTTCCTACTGTGCACCAGTATAAGGACAGCAAGGCAATTTAAACTTCTCCGGACTGACAGAATCACTTCCTGACTGACTGAAGTCTGGGAAGAAACACCTTCCAGCATGCCCAGCACCAGGACCCTGCCCCTGCCTGAGTAACACTGTTAAATCTACTGACAATCTCCTCCCTGAACCCTCTCCCTGGGCTTTAGCCATAGAAGTGGTGTTCTCCTTTAACTCTTTCTTGCCCCATAGTATGTAGAAAGCATTTGCATTGCAATTCTGGATAATGTTTTGATCAATCATGTCATTGCTTACAAAACCATGTATTTTGCTCTGAAAGTGGAAGGAGAGAGTAAGGAAGGGAAGAAAGCTGCATTTTAGAGCCATGGGGCCAGTAGCTTTAGTTTTTCTTTTGTTAATCATCACATTTATTATTTCTCTATTATACACATTTTAAAGAAAATAAAACCACAGCTCAGAGGCATCACCTAATTGGCACACGCTATATATGGCTATGAAATGGCAAAAGGTGGAATGGAACCGAGGACTTGTGACACGCAACCTGTGATCTTACTTTGACGTACAGTCAGTTGCACAATGTGGAGAATTAAGGCTTCCATAGCACCACCCAGGAAACACAGAGTAATTATATGAATGGTTTACGCAGAGTGTTTTGGGGGCCTGAATTATGTGTATTATTGCCACGTATTATTTTTTTTAATTTGTGTGGAGGCACTGGAGTTTGTTAACCACTGTATCCAAGACTGAAGATATTTTTAAAAATGATGATGTTTAAATTCATGAATGTATAAATATTTATTTTAGAATGCACTGAGTCTTCTCATTCCCTTTTACCTAACCTGTTCTCCATAGCTTAATTGCACTTTTTTTTTATTGCGGCAACAAATTCCTTCCTCCTTAGATCTGCGGCCCACAACAGCTCAGAGCCCAGAACCATAAACAAAGACACATTTGCAAGCTCCTGCAGAGAGACCTATATCCAAGATCAGCAGATCCTGCAATTTGCTATTTCCTCCTCCCCCTTCTCCAGATGCAGGAGGAAGGGTTATGTAAGTCTCCTTGAGGCCATACATACAGGGTTTTAGAGAAAAACTGGAAAACTGTGGCTAGTACTCTCCCTATTAGAGGGCCGTAAAAGAGTAAATGGGTAATCGTCGACATTTAGAAAGCTCATTTACAGGATTCCAATGTTCATAAATGCATGCAAGCTACATAATTCAACACCAACACTTTAGAATTTACAACATGTAAAAGGGTAGGGAAACTTCCAGAACATCTTTTCAACTTTGTAATATAATTAAGATGCCTGAAGCGTTGCACCATGTGTAAGTTTCCTGTATTTCAAATCCTGATTTGCTTTTGAATGTCCACCAAGCCTAGAGCTGCATATAAAACTTGAGACAGAAGCTGAGGATTGTTGCTTCTCTTTAAATACCTAAAACTTGCTATAGCATGTGTTGTTATTTCCATGTAGTTTAGTATCATTAAAGCAAAAGCCCTATAAAGCTGACTTGTGTTTTGCCCTTGTATCATCCCACACTGAGTGCCACAAACAAAGACAGACACATCAGGTGAGTGTTTTTCTTTCAAAATGAAAAGCTTCTTTACCAGGACATTCAGAACCTTCCCCAAATGGACTTGTTTTTAGCTTGTTCATCTTTTCCATCCCTTGACTGCTTTTTAAAAAAACTTTCATGTCTATTTTTGGCCTTAAGTGACAATTTATTATTTTGAAGTCATCTTCCAAGAGCAGGAAATCTCTTTGTAAAAAGTGTCTGAAATAAACTTGGTGCGCAGAACAAACATGTCACAGACCAGTAGAGACAGTTCCCAAGCAGGGTTCTGTTCTCAGTGTTTGCCTGAAAGAATTCTGTTTGGAGTCTGGAACATATTTTTCTTAAAAACATTATGAATGGCTGTAAGTTCTCAGGCCAGCACTTTGAGGCCATCCGACCTGTGAGGTAGCTGGGCTACTGGAAGACAGCATCATGTTATTCATACTATTGTGGTAATTTAAGATGCTGTTATGGTAATGTCACATATTATAGAATTAAATTAGGGCAACTGGGCAGTGTCATGTGCATGATAGAATAGCCTCATTCTAGCCACAGTGAATTCCTTACCATTCCTCAAACGAGGATTAAGGAGTGTCAAATGGATGCGTAAATCAGGATTGGTTTCCTTATTGGCCGCTGTTGAGCCAACTTCTGACCTGTCGTGACCGCTGCGCCCAGTGAGACTGGACTGTTGTAACCATGATGGTGTGGTAGTTCACTGCTGCTTGGCTGCTAACCAAAAGGTTGGCAGTTCAGCTCTGCCGGGTGCTCTTTGTAAACTGTATGGGGCAGTTCTACTCTGCCCTATCAGGTTACTTAGAGTTAGAATCAACTTGATAGCACTGAGTTTGTTTTTCTGTTTAATCCATAGAGTTTTCATTGGCTGATTTCTTCAGATTAGATCACCACACCTTTCTTGCTAGTGTACCTAGTGCTGCTGAAATTTGTTTAGCATCGCAGCAACATGTAATAGAGCAGTGGTAGCTACACTCGAGATGCACTCAGAACTGAACTTAAGTCCCCTATGAAAAAGGCAAGAATTCTACCACAGAACCAACCAAACTAAAAAGAAAATAACCAAAACAAATTCAGTGCCGTTGAGTCAGGTCCAACTCATAGCGACTTTATAGAATCAGAGTAGAATTGGCCCATAGAGTTTCCAAGGAGCACCTGGTGGATTTGAACTGCCAACCTTTGGTTTAGCAGGTGTAGCACTTAACCCACTAGGTCAGCAGGGTTTCCACAGAACCACCACTGCCCTCTTAGAGGCCCAAAACCAGTTAATTTGTTTTTCTTTAGTAGTAGCAGATTTTAGTTAAGATATATACACTGATTTTTTTTTAGACACAATGCTATTGCACACTTTACTAGAGTATATTGTAAACATAACTGTTCTATACCTTTTTCTATTTATTTTATTGTGGCTTGAGTGAAAGTTTATGATTCAGATCCGTTTCTCATATAAAAACTTGCATGCAGTTTGTTATGTGACCCTGACTGTTCTCCCCACATTGTACCAGCATGCTCCTCCCCTGCACCTCAAATTTCCCGTGTCAGTCCTGTTCCCTTCTTTCCTCTTGTCTTGCTTCCAGACAACAGCTGTCCAGTTAGTGTCCTGTATCTACTTAAGCCAAGAAGCACACTTTTCATCAGTATCACTTGGTATCTTGGAGACCAGTTTAATGTTTGTCTAAGGAGCTGACTTCTGGAATGGGTTCAGTTTGGGACTAATAGAGAGTCTACAGATCATATCTCCAAGGAGCCCTCCAGTCTGTCAGACTATCAAGTCTGGTCTTTTTTCTAGAGTTTAAGTTCTACATCCCACCTTTCTTCCACTCCATTAGAGACTCTTTGTTGAATTCCCTGTAATAAGTGCTGGTGGTGGTAGCAGACACCATCTAGTTCTTCCAGCCTCATATTGATGTAGATTCTGGTTTATGTAACTCTGTCTCTTGGGCCCATATTTTCTTTATGTCTTTGATAATATTTATTCTTTTTTGCTCCAGGTGGGTTGAGATCAATTGCAACTCCCTAGCTGGCCAGTTGCTGAATTTTTAAGACCTTAAACACCAGTCACCAGAGTGAGATGCAGAACATTTTCTTAATAAAGTTTGTTATGCCAGTTGATTCAGATGTCCACTGAAACCATGGTCCACAGACCCCTGTTCCTGCTTCTTTGTGTCTCAAAGTATTTGGCTGTATTTAGAAAACAACTTAGTCTAGTTGTGCTGTTTCTCCTATACTGATATTATTCCTCCTTTCACGTAAAATGACTCTTTTCTAGCATCAAATTGAAAACCCTGGTGGCATAGTGATTAAGTGCTCTGACTGCTAACCAAAAGAATGGCAGTTTGAATCTACCTGGTGCTCCTTGCAAACTTTATGGGGCAGTTCTACTCTGCCCTGTAGCGTTACTATGAGTCAGAATTAACTTGATGACAGTGGTTTGACTTTTTGGTTTAGTATCAAATTGGCAGATACTCATCACCCTCCTTCCCTACCCTTGTAACCAGCAAACACTGTTTTCTTCTATGTTTAAAATTTTCCTTGAGTTCTTATAGTAGTGGTCTCATACAGTATTTGTCCTTTTGCAGTTGAATTTCAATCAGATTAATGCCTTCCAAATTCCTCCATATCATCAGCTGTTTCTCAAATTCATCATTGTTCCTCATCATTGCACTATATTCTGTTGTGCGAATATGTCAGAGTTGGTCATCCATAATCCAGCGCTGTGCACATAGATTGATTCCATCTTTTTGCTGTTGTGGACAGTGCTTTGATGACCACTTCTATGTATGTGTCTGTGTGGCAGTTCTTATTTCTCTAAGATATTTCTAAGAAGTGAGATTGCTGGATCATATGGTATTTCCATTTCTAGCTTTATAAGAGAGTGCCAGACAAATTTCCAAAATGGTTGCACCATTTTATATTTCCACCAGCAGTGTGTATTTCAATCTTTTCCACAGCCTCTCCAACTTTTTTTATATTGTGTTTTTTGATTAATGTCATCCTTGTTGGGATGATATGGCATTTCATTGTAGTTTTGATTTGGACTTCACTAATAGCTAATAACTGTGAGGGTTTCTGCATGTATCTGTTAGGGGCTTGAATGTTTTCTTTGATGAAGTGCCTGTTCACATGGTTTGCCCATTTTTCAATTTTTATTTTCTTATCTTTTCGTTGCTGAGATTGTGCAGTAGTCATAGAATGTAGAGATTAGATGATGGTCAGATTGACTGTGGTCACAAAATGTGCCCAGTCTGTAGGTTGTTTTTTAATTTGTTTGGTGAAATCTTTGGATGAGCATAAATATTTGATTTTTAGGTGTTCCCTGTTGTTTATTTTCTCCTCTGTTCTTTGTACATGCTTAGTAATGTTTTAAATGCTGTTCATGCCACATATTAGGGCTCCTGGCATTGTCCTTATTTTTCCTTCCATGACTTTTATGGTTTTATATTTTATATTTAGGTCTTTCACCCATTTTGAATTAGTTTTTTGTATGGAGTGAGATGTGGGTCTTGTTTAATTTTTTGAAGATGGACATCCAAGTTATGTCAACACCATTTGTTAAACAGACTGTCTTTTCCTCAGTGTATGGGCTTTGGGCCTTTATCAAATATCAGCTTCTTGTAGGTGGATGATATTATACCTGGATTCTCAATTCTGTCCCTCTGGTCTATGTATCCTTGACGGCACTTGGCTTGGCTGGTCTATGTATCTACTTCGTACCATTACTAGACCGTTTTGACTACAGTGGAGTCGAATAGATTCTAGGATCAGCTAGTACGAGACCTCCCATTTGTTCTTCTTCAGTAATGCTTTGCTTATCTGAGGATTTCTGTTTTCATATGATGCTAGTAATTTGTTTTTCCATCTCATTAAAAAATGCTACTGGAATTTGTATTGGGATTGCATTGTATCTATAGATCACTGTGGGTCAAAGAGTTAGTTTTGCCATGTTAAATCCTCCTATCCATAAGCAAGGTAGGTTTTTCCACTTACATAGGTCTCCTTTCATTTCTTGTAAGAGTGTCTTATGTTTTTCTTTGCATAGGTCTTTTATATCTCTGGTTTTATTTATTGCTAAGTATTTTATCTTCTTGGGGCTATTGTAAATGTTGTTAATTTGGTGATTTCCTCTAACATTCTCTTTGTTGGTGTAGAAGAATTCAGCTGATTTTTGTATATTTTTCTTGTATGCTGATAATTTGTTGAAATTTTCTATTTGTTCCAGCAGTGTTTTTGTAGATTAATCTTTAGAGTTTTCTGAGTATAAGATCATGTCATCCGCAAACAGAGATACTTTCACTTCTTTTCCTTTTCCTTTTGTATGCCCTTTATTTCTTTCTCTAGATGGATTGTTTGGCTAGAACTTCTAGCACAATGTTGAATAAAAGCGATGACAAAGGGTGTCCTTGTCTGGTTCTCATTCTTAAAGGGAATGCTTTCAGACTCTCTCCATTTAGGATGGTGACTTTGGATAGTTGACTTTGGATAGTTGCCACTTATTATGTTGAGAAATTTCTCTTCTATTCATATTTTGCCGAGAGTTTTTTAAACATGAATAACTGTGGACTTGGCGAAATAACTTTTCTGTGTCAATTGATGAAATCAAGTGATTTTTGTGTTTCGTTTATGTATTTGATTATACTAATTGTTTTTCTGGTGTTGAATCATCCCTGCGAACCTTGCATGACTCTCACTTGGTCATGACAAATTATTTTTTTTGATATGTTACTATGTTCTATTGGTTAGAATTTTGTTGAGGATTTTTACATGTAAGTTCACAAGAGATATTTTTCTGTAATTTTCCTTTTTTGTACTGTCTTTACTGGTTTTGGTTAGGGTTATGCTTGCTTCATAGAATGAGTTTGGGAGTATTCCATGTTTTTCTATGCTCTGAAAGGCTTTTAGTTATAATGATATTAACTCTTCTCCAAAAATTTGATTCATAGTATTCTGTTATGATTTTTATAATTTTGGTTGGCTCTGTTGTGATATTATCCACCTCATTTCTTTTTTAGGTTATTTCCTTTCTCTCCTGTTTTTCTTTTGTCATTTTGGTCACTAGTTTATTGATTTTGCTGATCTTTTCAAAGATTCATCTTTTGGTCTTGTTAAGTCTTCAGTTGGTTTTCTATTCTCTAATTCTTTTAGTTCTACTCTAATTTTTATTATTTGCTTTCTTCTGTTGCCCAAGGTGTTCTTTTGCTGCTCTCCTTCTACTTGTTTGGCTTTAGGGTTAATTCTTTGTTTGGACCTTTTCTTCTTTTTGGATATGTACGTTTATTGAAATAAATTGACCTCTGAGCACTGCTTTTGCTTTCTCTGAAAGGTTTGGTAGGATGTATTTTCATTCTGATTTGATTTAGTGAATTTCTTTATCCTTGATTTCTCTTATAACTCAGGAGGTTTTGATCAAGATTTTGTTCAGTTTCCGTTTGTTCAGTTTCCGTGTGTCTGATGTTTTTACCTTACTTTTTTCTTTTACTGATTTCTATTTTTATGGCTTTATGATTTGAAAAGACACTTTGCAATATTGTGACGCTTTGAATTTTGTTAAGGCTTGCTATATGGCCTAACATATGATCTATTCTGGACAGACTGTCACATGTGCATTCATGAAGAAAGTACACTTGCCTGCTTCAGGGTAGAGTGTTCTATATACATCTATGAGGTCAAGTTGGTTGATTGTAGTATTTAAATCTCCTGCATCTTTTAGAACTTCTTTCTGGATGTTCTGTCTTTCACCAAAACTGATGTGTTGCACTCACTTACTATGTTGAGTAGCTGTCTCTTTCTCTTTTAAATTCTGTTAGAGTTCTTTTATGTGTTTAGGAGCTCTAGACAATGGGTGGGTAAATATTTAACATGGTTATATCCTCCTGGTATATTGACCATTTAATCATTATATAGTGTCCTTCATTATCCACTTTAAATCTATTTCATCAAAAATTAATTATGCCACTCTTGCTCTGTTTTGAATGTTGTTCACTTCATATTTTCTCCATTGTTTGAATTTTAGTGTGTTTGAATATCCAGGTCTAAGGTATCTGAGTATCCAGGTCTCTTGTAGGCAGAATATAGACAGATCATGTTTTCTTACCCATTCTACCATTCTGTCTCTTTATGGAGCATTTAATCAATTTACATTCAGCGTAAGTTTTGAAATGCATGGGTTTAGTGCTGTCTTTTTTATAGATTTCTTTCTTTTTTCACCTGTTATTGAGAATTTCTATGTTCCACTTAATTTTCTTAGCTGAATCATTTTTCTTTTTCTTTACTTTTCTTTTCCATCTTTTTCCTTGTTGTTAGTTTTGTATTTCTTGGGACTTTATGTTTTTCTGGTTTTTATTTTGATGTGTAGGATTGTTAGTTTCCTTTGTGCTTACCTTAATATTATGCCCTGTTTTTATAAATTTAAGCCAGTCTTTAATGTCTTTGTATCATCTCAACTTCCTCTCCTTATGAATGATCTATTACTACATTTTTCAAACATTTTTTTAAGTTATGATTAAGTGAAAGTATACAATCCAAGTCAATCTTGCATACCTGCCTTTCTGTAACTCTACCTGCTCTCCTCCCCTTGTGACAGAACACTCTCCATTTTATTCCCTATGTCTAGTATTCTCTCAGCTTGCACTTCTGTCCCCTCCTCTCTACCGTTTCCTCTCCTCTCTGGAAAGAAACCAGTAGGACAGCCTCCGGTGAATATATAAAACCATAAAGTTATGGCTATATATTTTTAAGCTTCTCTTTTTTTGTTATAATGCTTACATAATGGCATCTTTTTTTTTTTTACCTATTTTCAGTGTTTTGCCTTTGATTTGCTTTTGTGATTTCCCTGTCTGGGTTAGTATCTGGCTGCTCTATTCCACTTTCTAGTCTTGGATTGTTATCTGATGCCCTTGATTTTGTAACTGAAAGACTCCCTTTAGTATTTCTTGTAATTCTGGTTTGGTTTCTGCCAATTTCTTAAATTTATGTCTATCTGGAAATGTTCTAACTTTGCCATCATATTTGAGAGACAGTTCTGCCAAATATATAATTCTTGACTGGCAATTTTTTTTTTTCTGTTGTTGTTAGGTGCCATCGAGTCGGTTCAAACTTTTAGTGACCCTTGAACAACAGAATGAAACACTGCGTGGTCTTGTGCCATACCCTCAATCGTTTTTCTGCTTAAGCCTGTTGTTGAGGCCACTGTTTTTCCTTTAAGGCCTTATACATGTCACCCCATTGCCTTCTTGCCTGCCTGGTTTGTGCTTGGTAGTCTGAGATTAGTCTTATTGACTCTCTTGTGCAGGTTATTTTTTGTTTATCCTTAGCCACTTTTATAAGTCTCTTCTTTAGTTTTGTCAGGTTTGATTATAGTATGTGTTGATGTCTTTCTTTTGAAATCCACCTTATGTGGAGTCTAATGACCCTCTTAGATAGATACAAGGAAAGTTTCCTGTCAACAAATCTTCAACAATTCTCTTTGTATTTTCTGTTATTCCCCCTGTTCTGGGGACAGCATTCAGTCATAGATTTTTTTTTCTTCTTAAGGGTATTCTGCATAATTCTTAGTGTTTATTCCTTTTAAAAAAATTATTTTATCTTTTTTTTCCTCAAATAGGTTGATGCCAAGTGTTTCATCTTCAGTCTCACTAGTTCTGGCTTCCATTGCCTCAATTTTGCTCCTTTAACTTTCTGTAGAGTTGTCTAATTCTGTAAGTTTATTATTAATTTTCTGAATCTATGGATGCCTTTTCACTATGCTTGTTTGCAGCCTGTTTAGTCTGGCATTGTATTGTGCTGTCTTCTGCCTGATCTCCTTCCTGATACCTTAAAGAGTTCTAAATATTAAGCTTCTGTATTATATCTTTGATAATTCCAAGAAGTTCTCTTCATCTGGAAAATTTCTTTGTATATGGAGCTTTCTGAAACCATTGTGTTCTGCCTCTTTAGCTGATTTAATAGTGACTGTTGTATCTGAGCCATCAGTAAGTTGTTGTATTTATTTAATGTTTGCTAACTGTGTTCTAGATTCTTGTTTGGTTTTGAAATGACAAAATATTCTGGTTATATGAGCTAGTTTGATTGTTGTCACCTTGGAGGCTCTAATGTGCTATTCCTAGATAGTTAGAGCTGTTGCTAGGCAAGAGAGCCCAGATGTCCATTTACATTTCTCATACAGATTCAGATCAGGTACCCAGGTAATCACTCAGCAAGTCTGTGATTTAGGGTCTCCTCTATAGTCCTAGATGAGCAGATGTGCAGGGGTTATTGGTAAAGGCATAGGTTTCTGACTGCAAGTGTGAGAATGGCAGGGGGATTGCCAGCCACCAGTGACTGTCTGTGAAAAGGTTTGTCCTCTTATGCCTGAGCCTAGGTGAAAAAAAAAAAAAAAAGAAAAACCTCTTTCTTCCCTCAGCTCAGTTTAGGAGAGCTAGCGGATATTTTATTTAATTATTCTTCCCTCTTTCTTTTAGAATTATTCCGCCTTTAAGTCTAGTATGGCTTACAGCATGTGTAACAAGCCCTATTTTTGGCCCAGGTAATGGTATCAGACTCTGGGGCTGGGCGCGGTGTAGAGAAGAGAGAGAGAAGCAGTGAGCAAAAGAAGAGAGGTTTATCCAGAAGGAAGACTTAGATCCCTGTGTGCAGTAAGTTAGAAACAATCTACCTAGATTTTTATGATCAAATGCCATTTTCACTGAATTAGGATGCACAAGGAGTCTTTCTGCCATTAGGTCTCTGCTGCTGAGGAAGACCCTTACCGAAAGCCACGGCTCCACTCATCAAGCTCTGCTAACCTACGGAGTGCTGATTCCTGTCAGCTCAGTTCTGGCCAGTCCTGGGTTCTTCTGGACCTCCTCTTTTTTCCTTATCACTCAGTCCAATTTCATGTCTTTCCTTTTGTTGTTTAGGACTCCTAGAATGTCATATATAATTGATTCATTTAGGTTTTCTTTTGGTCTTTGTTATTAGAAGAATCAGAGGAAGTATCCAACTACTCTACCATCATAGCCCCATCTCCTAAAAATGTTCTTAATGATGACAGTTGCTTAACGCTACCTGATATCGTTCAGGATAGCTTTCCCCACTTTTCATACATATATTGTAAGTAAGAGTTTTATAGTGCCTATATTTTTAGTTGATTGTGATTCATCAGCCTTGTGATCCTGGGACAACAGCTGTCTTGATAGGAAAATGTGGTTAGAGTATGGCTCATACATTCCTTCCATACCTTTACTTGAATTGCATCATGCTTCTCTAGGGACCCTCGTATCCCATTTTTCCCCTTTTCTCATGTTCAGCAGTGCCATTCCTAGCTGCCATTGAGTGAGCCCCCGACTCACGGTGATCTTAGGATCTACTGTATGAAGCACGACTTGGTCCTGCTCTATCCTCGTGATTGGTTGTGCCTGAATGTTTCACTAAAATCTGTACAACATTGTAACAACATGTAAACCTCCACTGACAGGTCACTGCACAGGAGGTGTATCGATTGGGAATGAATGTGGGTTCTCCACACAAAAAGCAAGAATTCTATCACTGAAACACTATTGCTCCCTTTGCTCAATGTTAGGTCCTAGGATTGCAGCAGCGCATTCAGAAAGTCATTGTGGTTTAAACAGACTACTTGGTGGCTCTGATAGGCATAGAAGGGAGAGACTGTCTGGATTGGAACTTGTGCACATAATGGCCATTCAGTAGCAGTTAGCTAATGGGCGGTTAGGCTAGCCCTTCTTTAGCATTTCCAATCCTTCAAGAGTCCTTTTTCTGTTGCTGTGAGTGAACATGTTGGGAAATTGACCTTTCTTCTTGTATATGTCCTTTATAAATACGTAATTCTGGTTCAGAGATATGTTTTGATCATATTTGATTACACAGAAGTTCTTGTGTGGAAAGATCCACCTTTCCTATATTTGTCATCTTCACCATTTATACACAATGCAATAATATGATTAGAGGGTAAAACAGTCAATAATAAAGAACAATAAATCATTTATTGAGTAGCTAAAACTATCACAAACATTTGATTAAATATATCTTTATATTAAATCAGTAATCTCAGTTTTTGAAACTGTTCGCACACAGAATAGGATAAGGTTGAATTGTTGAGGTGAAAATAAAAAGCAGACTGTTAGTCTTGTTCAAGGATGCCAGGATGGTGGCTAGTCACATCTCAGGGACATGAGGATCAGGATTTGCAGAGAACAAGACAAGGAGAAAGAAATCTTTAGTTTCTCAGCTGCTCACCAAAGGTCTCTTTTGAAGATCAGAGCCTTCTCTACTTTGGACGTAGCTTAGTTTCTCTTGAAGCTCTTGAAAGCTTGCATATCACCAAAGAAAATTTAGGGCCATTTCAATAGTTATATGAAATCCCCAGGTAGCGCAAAAAATTTATGCACTCAGCTGCTATCAGACAGTTTGGAAGTTCAAGTCCACTCAGGGAACCCCAAAACAAAAGCTTGGTGATCTATTCTTGAAAAAGTCAGCCATTGAAAATTCTTTGAAGCATGGTTCTATAATGATGCACACAGAGTCACAACGAGTTAGAACTGAGTAGATGACACCTGGCTTGAATTGGCTTATCAATCACGTAAATAGTTTACATAAAGAAGAGTAGATCAAGCATTTACAATATATACTTTTAAAAATTCTGAGAGTGCAATCAGTTCAGTGGGTCAAAATCAGCATTAAACATGAAGTAGAAAAAGCAGAACAGAACAAAATAAAATATATCACAGTGAACCACATGTAATAAGAATTAGATTTATTTGGGGGACTTTTGTTTCCATGATGCTAGATGTGGATTTTGGTCCATAATATAAAATGTATCTCTCATTGAAAGTCTTGGTCAAAAAGTTGGAAAGCCATGGTTGATACTTGTCATGGATTGAATTGTGTCCCCCCCCCCCAGAATATGATTCCCTATATTCTACGATTGTCCTCCACTTTGTGATTTTGCTGTGCTGTATGTTAAATGAGTAGCGTGGGACTGTAAATCCCCTCGGAAGATCACCTCCCTGCTCCATTGCAATGGGAGTTCCCCTGGAGCATGGCTTGTGCCACCCTTAATTCTTTCATTCTGCAAGAGATAAAAGGAAAGGGAAGCAGGCAGAGAATTGGGAACCTCACACCATCAAGAAAACAGCACAGGGAGAGAAGCGCATCCTTCAGACCTGAGGTTCATGCGCCAAGATGCTCCCTGGACAAAGACCTGCGATACCAGACTTTCCTCCAGAGCGGACAAAGGGGAAAGCCTTCCCCTGGAGCGGACACCCTGAATTTGGACTGTAGCCTACCAGACTGTATAAGAATAAACCTTCCTTTGTTAAAGCCATCCACTCATGTTATTTCTGTTAGAGCAGCCCTAGCTGACTAAAACAATACTAATGACTTAAATCGAATGTATAAAAATTAGTCATTCTTCTATAAGTTTGGGTTAGAAGAATATGCTCTCAAGGAATATGTCTCTCAAGTTTTATGCCTAAAATAACGGCTAGCCTCTTCAGGGCACAATAACTGACAGATTTAGGTCAAGGAATTAAATGTCTAGCCTATCCATAGGCATGCCTAAGAGAGAACATTTCTTCTGTGATATCATGCCCTTTCCATAAAAACACAACTCCTGATTAAATCAATAAGCAGCACTGTTAACTATTAAACCATTATAAAAATAATACCCAATTACACAATATTTAAATAAATATGCCAGTATAATTAGGTAGCTTCTCATTAAGTGTCAATCATTCTGTAGCCTAATTCTAATTTTTTATCACAAATCTGAGTAAAAGCTTTCAATCTGAATCATTTCCTGCCTCCTCTGGGCCTGCCTGCCACTTTCATACTCAGCTTTCTTCTGTCTCCTTTTTCTCAAAATCTCTGTTTTTCTCTCCTACGTGGCCTTTTGCTCCAATCAGAAGTGACAGAGACATGTGAATCCCTCCTGACAGTCTTTTTCTAATCAAGAGTAATTTTCTTCCATCTAACTATTTCTTTTCTCTCAACTCTCTTTGAAGCCTGAAGCTAGTGAAAGCTAATTTGAAATTAACACACTCGGTTTCTTTACCAGACTCTGTAGACATTTTCGCAACTGTATAGTTTGGATTGGGTCACAAACCTCTGACAGAAAATTGTTTCTTTTTTCCAAGGGCCTAAGCACCTGTTTCTTTAGTGCATGTAAAAATAGTGTCCAAAGCACACCACAGAGTTGAAGAAGAGATATGAATTGATTTCCTAATGCTTAGTGCACTTAATAACACATTAAATCCTACATGACTTTCAGAGGAAATAGTAAATGACTCCAAAATACATACTTTTCAAAATTAATGGTAAAATTTTTCATGGTGAATATATCATGATTAAGCACAATTTTCTGTATTGACTATCTATGGGGAGCAAACATTAAGAAAGAATTGTTATATAGGAAATGCCAGTGAATGAGACCAAGTTTTTCCTCTAGAAAATCCTTTCTGAATTACTATTTTTTCCCCCCAAACAGTGACATTTAAATTTAACCAACTGAATCACTATTTTCTGTAGTACAAAATTTTATTCTGGGGCCCATTAAACACCTGAAACTTTATGTAA
Organism: Heterohyrax brucei; assembly: GCA_028571685.1. Taxonomy (NCBI): domain Eukaryota; kingdom Metazoa; phylum Chordata; class Mammalia; order Hyracoidea; family Procaviidae; genus Heterohyrax; species Heterohyrax brucei. The sequence goes on from CM053144.1 coordinate 164,611,244, forward strand.
AATGTTTAAGTATTTATCTGCAAAAAAATAGCTACAGTTTCTGCTTTTTTATACTTATTTTTCAGCAAGGTATAATACATAATAAAATGAACAGCTCTTAAATGTTGATTTCTATGAGTTGTGACAATTCTATACACCTGTGTAACTAGCACTAAAAACAACACATAAAAGATTTCCATCACCCAGCATTCCCTCAGGCCCTTTTTCAATCAATTTCCCATCAGCCAGTCAGTGCAACTACTTACTGATTTTTATCACTATAAATTAGTTTTGCCAATTCTTGAACTTCATCTTAATGGAATCATATACTATATATTCATTTGTGTCGAGTTTTTAATGTTTTTGAGATTCATTGTGTTACTGCATCTATCATTTACTGTTTAAAAATATTCTCTTGTATGAATATATCACAGTTTATCCTTTTTTTCTTCTTTTTTCTACTGATGAAACTTTGAGCTGTTACAGGATATTATGAATAACAACACTGCTGTGAACCTTCTTGCACATTGTTTTTGTGGACTTGTCTTTTCATTGTTGAGGGATAACTGCTTAGGAGTCCAATAGTTGTGTCATATAATAGATTTATTAACTTTATTATAAACATCTGTAGCTTTTAATGAACTCTTGAAAGAAAACTTGCATCATAAAATTTAAAGAAATATTGTGTGAGGGAATGTGAACAAATGTTTTTATTTATTTTAGGTCCTTTTATTCTCTTTTTTATACCTCAGTTATAGCTGCTTTAAAATGAATGTTGGATTCTGCCCTGTGTCTATAATGCAACAGTATCTTAGAACAAGTTGAAGTTAATTTTAAATCTTTTCTCTTGATTCTTGGATAATATATTAATCATATAATAGCTAAATACCACATGAATATAAACTTCATGAGGGCAGAGGCCATGTTTTGTTCAATTTATAACCACACATCTAAAATGGTACCAGGCACAGAATTAAAAAAATAGTAATAATAATACCACTACCAACCCATATATTCCAACTCACATCAATAGTGTAGAGTACTAAGTGTTCAATAAATATGTGCTATATTAACAAATAAACAAAATATTCACAATATGTCAAGTGTCCTGAATTGCACTGTCTGTATTCCCCCAAAATGTGTGTAACAATTTTGGTGGGTCATGGTTCCCAGTATTTTGTGATTGCCCTCTATTTTGTGATTTTCCTATGCTAGAATCCTAATCTCTGCCTGTGATTAATAGACTGGATTATGTAAAAGAGGATTAGGGTGGGACTACAGAACCCTTCCTAAGGAAGTTTCCCTGGAGTGTGACATGCACCAACTTTTATCCTACAAGATATAAAAGGAAAGGGAAGCGAACAGAGAATGGGGTACTCCATATCGTCAAGCAAGCATCACCAGGAGTAGAGAGTAACCTTTAGAGCTGAGGCTGCCGCACCAGGATGCTCTCAGACCAAAGAATGAGACATAAAAACCTTCCTCCAAAGCAGACAAAGAGGGAAAGCCTTCCACTTGGAGGGGATACCCTGTATTTGAACTTCTACCCCACTAGACTGTATAAGAATAAACTCTTCTTTGTTAAAGGCATCCACTTTGTGGTATTTTTGTTAGAGCAGTACCAGATGACTAAGACATCAGAAAGCATTCTAATCACTTTACATAGTGTTTTACTTAATTATCTCAGACAATCTTTGAGTTAATTCCTCTTATTATTCCTTTTTTAAATGGAGAAATGGAAAGATGGAGAGGTTAAGGAATGTGCCTGTTGTCACATAGGTAATATGTGAGGATTTGAATCCAGATAGTGTCCTACAAAATCAGCACTCTTAACATATTTCATGGCTCACTAAGAAAGACTACATTGTTACCTTGTCTATCTGTTGCTCATTAAGTTTTGGTTTAGGAAGCCCACTCAACTTGTATTAGTTTCCTAGGGCTGCGAAGAGAAACTACTACAAACTGGGATGGTTTATAAAGCTAGGAATTCGTTCTCTCACTGTTTGAAAGATGAGAAGTCCAAAAGCAAGGTGCTGGTTGGGCCATTTCCCTCTTAGGTCTCTAGCATAAGATTTCTTTCTTGCCTCTTCCAGCTCCTGATTAAATAAACAAACAAACAAACAAAAACCCTGTTGTCAAGTCAATTCTGACTCACAGTGACCCTGTAGGTCAGAGAAGAACAGCTCCATAGAGTTTCCAAGAAGCAGCTGGCAGATTTGAACTGTCAACCTCTTGGTTAGCAGATACAGCACTTAACCACTGTGTCATCAGGGTTTCCATAGCAGCAGACATTCCTCGGCTTGTGACAGCATACGCAATCTCCGCCTCCATCACTGCATGCTGTTCCTCCATGTCTGTCTGTCTCTGCCATCTCTTCTTAGAAAGACACCAGTCATATCTAATTAGGACCAGCTCATTCCAGTATCACCTCAAGTTAGCCAATTACATCTACAAAGAATCTATTTCTAACTGAAATCACATTCAGAGTTAGGAGGGAATAATATTTGAAAAAATATATACATATATGTTTAGTGGCAAACACAAATCAAGCTATAGCATGTCTTCTCTTTCTCTGTATAACTCTCTTGAAAGAAAAAAACCTGGGGAGGAAACTCCGTAATTGCATGAACTTGGCTGAACATAACAGTTGTTCAGTTTCCATTGTCACAGTCAAATGGATTGTCCTTCAAATTACGTCCTGGTTTGTTTCCATAGTGAGATCTGGGATTCCTGCTTCACTTATATGATAGATGAGAAAAATAAAAGGCTATACATGAAGCTTCTTGAGTACTTTTGTTCTATGTATCTTATCTATTTATTTTTTCCTTGCATCATGTTAAGGTGAATATATTGGAGTTTTCTATTTGAATTAGAAAGGTTATTGAAACCAAGTGCAAGATTATGGTTCTAAAATCTGTGTTGCATAATTCTTCGTGGTGTTGTACATGACATTATGAATGTATGGTATCACTTTTGAAGCTCTTAGTTGTTTTTCATTGGCAGATATTTAGTAATGCACGTCTTCCACCCCTCAATCTTACTATGGTCACTTTAGCTGCTACCAAAGGTGAACCCAGCCTAACGATGCTAATAAACTGGCTTTGTCAACCAAGCTTGTATTTAGTTGCCATTTAAAACGAATCCTCCCTTTCTATTTCTTTTTTTTTAAATTTTTTTATTAAATAATAAATGAAAGTGTACATACTCTGTACTTACAATATGGGGTTAAGAGAGGAGGCGTACACAAGTTGTGTCAAAGTCCCATTAATACTGATCTTCTTACTCATGTGTACTGTCACCAGTTTCACTGAACCAAATTTCTAACAACTGTCTAATCTAAACCCTTGCCCCTCCCCCTCCCCCCTCCCCCCTCCCCCCCTTGTAGCTGTCAAAGAGTCTTTTCTATTATGTATGAGTATGCTTTTAAGTTTTTATCATAGGGGTCTCATATAATAATTGTCCTTCTGTCATTGACTAGTTTCACTCAACATAATGTCCTCCAGTTAAGACCAAATTGAGAGATGTTTCCTGCTGTCATCGTTGTTCTTTATCAGTGTACAGTACTCCATGGAGTATACATACCAAAGTTTACCCATCCATTCTTCTGTTGTTGGGCATCTGGGTTGATTCCAGCTTTTTGCTATCATGGACTGTGCTGCAATGAACATTCGTGTGCATTTCTATTTCTGAAAAAATTCCTCAAATTTGAATTATATCTCATTTTATCTTAATAGAAAAATCTAAATGAGTAGATTCCAATTAATTATTATCTTTATGAGCCAAACTAGGACCAGATAGGTATCAATATGGCCAATTATAAACAAAATGACTTCTCAATGGTATATTTTTTCTGGAGAAGACTTACTTTCTAAAACATGTTGTTGTTAGCTACTGTGAATGAAGTCAGTACACAACAGAACGAAACATTTTCTGATCCTCTGACATTCTCACAGTTGTTGCTATGCTTGAGCTCATTGTTGCAGCCACTGTGTCAGTCTATCTCATTGGAGGTCTTTTTTTTTTCACTGACCTTCCACTTTACCAAGAAACCCTTTTTGTGCTATGTCTGCTAACCCAAAGGCTGGCAGTTCAAATCTGCCAGGTATTCCTTGGAAACACTATGCAGCAGTTCTAACTCTGTCCTACACAGGTCACTATGAGTCAGAATCAACTGATGGCAGTGGAGTTGGGTTTTTTGTTCTGTTTTACCAACCACGATGTTCTTCACCGAGCAATGATCCTTCCTGAGAGAATATGTTCAAAGTATGTAAGACATAGTCTTTCCATCCTTGCTTCTAAGGAACATTCTGTTTGTACTTCTTCTGAGACACGTTGGCTTTAAATCTCCCACTGTATCATGTAATGTTCAACAGCCTCCCTTGAGTACTTGATGGTACCTGTTCCCTTTTCCCGTAGTTAGCCACCAATAAACAACCACTGAGCCTGAAAAATCGTGATCAGCAACTGGTTCTGAGACTAAGCATGGTACTATAGAATGTTCTCTTAAAGGATATGTTGAAGTCCTAATCCCTGGTACCTGTAAATGTGATCCACTGGGAAACAGCGTCTTTGAAGATGTTATCAATTAAGTTAACTTGAGGTTCTAATGGAGTGGCATAGGTCCTAATCTAACATGAATGATGTCCTCACAAAAACAGAGAAGAGACACATAGAGACACAGAAGAAAAACACCACGGGAAGGTAGATGCAGAGATAGAGTCATGCTGCAGCTACAAGCCAAGAAATGCCAAAGAACACCGAGGATTGTGGGGAATCACTGTAAGTAGTAGAGAAACATGGAACAAATTCCCCCTCAGAGCCCTCAGAAGGAATCAACACAGCCGATACCCCAATCTCACACTCAGAGCCCCCAGGACTGCAAGATAATAAAATACTGTTCTTCTAAGCCACCCAGTTAAGCGTACTTGGTGTGGTAGCCTATGTAACTAACATACCTGATAATCATACCAATCTGAGCAACCAGTCAAGGAAAATCTACATTGAGATTTTTTGCAGTTTTATATCTTTGGCAGTGTGCTTTGACCACACATAAAATTACGTATATTAGGAAAAACATGTATCAGGCTTAATTTTCTGAACTCAGCTAATAAAGATAGTAGGTTTGAGACTCTGTCAATGTATGTCTAATTTCTTTTTCAGTGGTGGAGAATAAAAACTATTTTTTTCCAAACAACTGTTGGAGCATAGCTTTCTTAAATATCAGTCTCAAATGAAAATGCTGTGAATTAAATAATTTGTTGTCATTTTTTTTTTTAATTCAGCCACTTTCTTTGTGCTATGAAATAATTCAGAAAAGAAGAGCAAAGCTGTTCATTTTACTGAAAACTCTCAAATACCAAACAGGATTGCAATTCCTTGCCTACGAGCACCTGTAACTCTAACCAGTTCTGTGAGCTGCAGACTTGTTTTGACATTTCACATTTCTGCTGCCTCGTCATCAAGACCAAGCGCGTTCTTGTAGCTTCTTCACACATTCGCTACACATACATCTCTCAACAACCAACCATGTTCTCAGTCGTCTTTTCAACAGAGGACTCTAATCTTGTGATTCTGAGATGCCATACCAAATTTAGGTTTTGCTGGTACTGCTTTGGTTTTCTAGAGTCTAAAACATTTTCAGATGAAATTTTTAAGCAAAAGATGACAATGTTTTTTTTTTCTGTTTACATAACTCATCTCAGAGTTATTCTAGACTCAAGATGGTATGCTAGCCCTGCATTGTACAGAGAAGCAAACAGTATATCATTCAGGCAAGCGGTAGTACTGTTTTCAAGCATTTAGCATTAGTCTACCAGCAAGCAGGTACACAAAGTAAAAGAAATTAATGCAGATGTTTTAAAATAAAGTTATACCAGTGGTGTTTTTGCTTGATTTTTTGAGCGTTTTGTCTAATTCACTAAATCTCTGTGCAGTGAAATAAGGGCCTTGACAAGCAACTCTGGTCAGGCTTAGCCTGGGGATAGAGATAGGACTGTGTCCCCTTGGGGAAAGCACTGTGTCTTCAAACTGCTAAGAGCAGAGGCTGTGGTCTCAGTTGGAGGAACTAAGAACACAGTAGTACAGAGCTTGGCTGCTAACCAAAGGTCTGTGGTTCAAATCCACCAAACATGCCTTGGAAACCCTATGGGACAGCTCCAGTCTCTCTTATAGCATCGCTATGAGTTGGAATCAACTTGACAGCAATGAGCGTTTGGTAGACATTACATTCAAATTAAGCAGAATAATACACCAAATATTCTCTGACACACAAACTTTAAAGTACTTCAAAAAAAGGAGAAAGTAAAACTAAAAAACCTTATGTGATGGGACATTTAACTTTGAATATGTAGACACAAGCTTAATGTCTAGTATTCTAGGAATATCTGAGCTTGTGGAATATGAGAGGGGAATTTCAATAAGATAGTTTAAAATACAAATACAACTGATCAAAGATTCAATGCAAATATTCATATGACAATTTAAAGGTAATATATATTTTCATATATATTGTCTCTTTTTATCCTTCCCAGACTCATTGCAAAATGTTCATTTGCTCAGAATTATGTCTAAATTATGCTCCGAATTACAATCTAAAGTGATGACACTACTTAACTTCACTGATTCTCTCGAAGAAGTTATATACTGAATTTATCATAACTTCTGTTTTCTTTTTTCCTGTTTCCTATGTTTCTTTCACACTCTCAAATATTTTTCCTCTCTCTTAAAATTAGCTTGAGACTTTAGATCTTGCTCCCAAGGGATTTGTGTGTGTTCATCTGAGCAGGCTTTCTCATGTGTATAGGCAGAGGTTGGGGGTATGAGACCAAAGGACTTGGACTGATTTCTGCTTTATTGGCATGGGCATTTTAGAGAACAGATGAAGCAGGATATGCCACTTTTAGCTTTTTGTGTGTAGAGATCCTGAAATGAGGCACACATGGCTGTCACAGATTCTTATTCGCATTCCCTTATTAGTTTTGAGAAATTATCAGTAAACATGTATTAATTGCCTACTACATGTTCACTGTTTACAAATGTATAGAGAGGGTATAAGTTTTTGGAAGTCAAACAGTACATTCTAATTAGAGTGCCATCCCACATCTGCAACAAATAACACAGAATAGCGTGTACTTAAGGCCATACCTTTTCACAATGTGGGTCAGAAGTGGACAGCGTTCTGCCATAAAGACCTGTCCCACTGGACGTTGCTAGACACTGGAGACTGACTCTGTGCAGGGTCCAGCTTACATGAGTAAGACTCTAGTTTGGCGTAATGGATTTTGAGCTGGGTCACATGAAATACCGAGAGGGTAATTCAGACTTGAACCATTTCTTGAGGCTCTCACATTGGTCAAACTACAAAAATGTCATGGGGGAATGTCTTACCCCCTCTAACTTCACCAGGGGGAGCGCGAATCAAGATCAACAGTTCAAGGCTCATTTCTATGAGGCAGAGGTCAGATATGTCGCCTCTGTCCTCCATTTTTATCAACTCTGACACCAACCATCCCTGTTATAGAACTCTGTACTTTTCTGCTGGGTTTGATAATTCATTGTAATGGTCACACAAAACTCACAGGCCATACAGTTCTAGAGTTTAGAGGGAGGTGACAGTTACATGTAGTTCAGGCTCAGAAACAGTGAAATCTGTCTTCCATCAGGATAGTGCTTTCTCCCTGGCCTCTGCCCAAAGGCACTTAACTTTTGATCTCTGCAGGCTGGGAAGCACACCACACAATTGCTTAGTGCCAGATCTCTCCAGGTTAGTAAAGAGAAGTTGAGATGATAAGAAGGAATGAAAAGAGGAAGAGAAAAAGAGGAAGATGTAGCTGGTAGAAGAAAGGAGGAGAAGAGAGGAAAAAAAGGAAGGGGAGGGATTCAAATCAGAGACTTATGTTTTAAAAACATGAGTAGAATATCATCTCCCACCTAATAAAACAAAAAACCAAACATGCTGCTATTGAGTCAATTCCCACTTAATAGAAAACTTAGGAACAGAATAAATGAGAGAAAACATCAGTCTTCACTTGGCAAGTCATTCAAAAAAGAATTTTACTAGATTTGGGGTATAGATTGCTCTAAAAGAAATTCAGATTTTCTGTGGCAGGGTCTCTCCTGTCCCTGCTTCTCACCATCTTCATGGCGACTGGTCGCTGTGTCTCTGTGTCCTGCTTCCAGCAGTTTCCCAGTGAAGGATCCCTAGGTCCAAAGGACATTCTGGTTCCTGGTTGTTCGTTCCTGGTGGTAGTGTCTTCACTTCTTCTCCATCTCTAGGGTGGTGGCTTATTTTAAGCCCAGCAAGTTGGCAAAAATGACCAGTCCTTTTGGTGGGCCACAATTACCCAGTCACACAATCTTTCAGGAGTTTAAGTTCTAAAACCATGACAAGAAAGGCCACACAAAAACCGCCTGCTAGCTTGCAGTTACTTCCAGGCATTCTCAGATAGTGGCCCAGTTTCAGTTTTGAAATAATATCAAGAGGGAGACAATTTGCCATGCTTTGCATACTCTTCTGGACTTGAGATAAGTTATTTATTTCTGGGGATTCAATCACCATCTTAGGGAGCTTCACAGGGTTGCCAGAAACCCTGGCAGTGTAGAGTTTAAATACTACATCTGCTAACCAAAATGTTGGCAGCTCATATAGTCCAGATACTACTTGGAAACTATGGAACAATTCTACTTTGTCCAGTAGGGTCACTAGGAGTCGCAATCAACTCTACAATAGCAGGTTTCGTGGATTTTTGTTGTTGTTGTTGCTCATAGTATTGCTGTGAAAATTAAATGAGATAAAACAGGTATAATATTCAGAACAATGCTTAAAACAAGGTTAGCACTCCACAGAAGTTAGGCATTATTGTTGTGGCACCACCCAGGAACTCTGTTTAGGTGTTGTTGAGGCTGATTTACTTAATTTAGGTGGTGCAACTGGCAAGATCATCATAGTAACCAAAAGGGAGACATGTACACAAAGTGGATAGGTCCTAGGTAGGTTTCAAATGCTAGGATAATCTCAGTGAGAAGGCGGAAGTCCAATTTTGTGCACTGAGCTAACTTAAGGAGCAAAGACAACAGCCCTGAGCTGGAAATACACTGACATCCAGGCTGGACCGTGAAGATGCTGTTAAAACAGGCCCAGCATCAGGGTAGAAGCCCAAGACGTTATGATAGACTGGAGGAGGGTGTCACAGACTGAGCTGTGTTCCACCCAAAAGTATGTGCAGCAATTTGACTAGGCCCTGATTCTTGTATTGTGTGACTTTCCTGTGTACTGTAAACCTTGCCTCTATGATGATAATGAGGGAGAAAGAGTGGACTATGGTTGTGCTAGCAGGTAGAAATTACTGTATAAAATTGTATTGTGCCTTGAGGGAATCTCTTGAGATACAAAGGAAAGGGAAGCAAGTGGCAAGCTAGGGACCTCCTACCACTAACAAAGCAGTGCCAGGAGCTAAGTGTGTCCTTTGTACCCATGGTCCCTGTGCCTTGGAAGCTCCCAGTCCAGGGGAAGATTGAGAACAAGGATCTTCCTTCAGAGCCAACAGAGAAAGGACTCCCCTGGAGCTGAAGTGCTGAATTTAGACTTGTAGTCTACCAGACTACGAGAGAATAAAATGTCTTTTGAAAGCTATCCATTGTGGTATTTCAGCTACAGTAGCACTGACGACTAACACCGAGGGCTTGTGCTGGATGGAGCCACCCGAGAAAGGCAGAGTCTGAATCCGGTGACAACTGCCACCCTCTTGGTTCACTTCTAGATGGGTCTGAAAATTGAGGCCAGATAAAGTTGGGAGGCGTAACTGTTAAATAAAATGCAAGCGATGGAGAAGAACTGAAGACAACATAACAAGTTCTTTTACACAAACACTGCTCACTGCTAACATTTACAACAGGAAGAATCAATAAAGACCACATGAGTTAACAGCGATGACATTACGAGAGCTATGTCTAATGCGTTGAGTAAGATTTGTGGGCTGAATAAGCAGAGGGGGAAAGGAAGGAAATGGTGATCAAAGACCAGGAGACTGGGATAAGGACCATGTGTCTTTATGAGTCATCAAAGCTCTGGTTTAATTAGTACAGAGTCAGGGACATAAAATCCCATAGGAAACTCAGGATTATGGAGAATTTATCAAACAAGGACAGATATAGGTTTGATGGGGAAGGTAAAAGGAGTCATTAATTGTTTCCAAGCAGAATGACATATCATTTATAAAAATCAGAAATAATAGATGACACTAGTTATCATGGATTAAATTGTGCCCCCTCACCCCCCCCAAAATGTGCTTCACAATTTGACTGGGCCATCCTTCCCAGTGTTATGTGATTGTTCTCCATTTCGTGTTTTTCTTATGCTGTAAATCGTAGTCTCTCTCTGTGGTTAATAGACAGGATTATGTTAAAGAGGATTGCGGTGGGACTGTAACTCCCTTCCTAAGGTTACCTCCCTGCTCCAATGTAAAGGGAGATTCCCTAGGGTATGGCTTGTACCACCTTTTATCCTACAAGTGAAAAATATGAAAATGAAAGAAAACAGAAAGTTGGGTACCCCATACCATCAAGAATGCAGCATCGAGAGCAGAGCATATCTTTTGGACCTGAGGTTCCTGTGCTGAGATGCTCTCAGACGAAAGAATGATGCAACACAACAACTTTCCTTCAGAGCTGACAGAGAGAGTGCATTTCCCTGGAGTTAGCACCCTGAATTTGGACTTCCGGCCTACTGGGCTGTAAGAATAAACTTTTGTTTGCTAAAGCCGTCCACTTGTGGTATCTCTGTTACAGCAGTACTAGATGAATAAGACACTATGTTCAGGACAATTTAGTTTGAAAGAAAGCAAAGAGCAAGGAAAAATAATTTTCTGAACACCTCCCGTGGGGCTCTCCCTTCCCGGTGTCGGTTGGTTATGTGACAGTGCCTTCGTGTTGCTACCATGGTGGAAAGTCTGCCTCCAGTGTTTTCAAATACAGCAGGGCCATTCATGGTGGACAGATCTCAGAGGGACTTCCAGGCTAAGATAAGGCTAGGAAGAAAGATCAGATGGTCTGCTTCCAAAATGTGGCCAATGAAAGCTTTTACTGCTCACAACAGAACATTGTTTGACTTGATTGCTTTGGTTATGTCATCAGAAGGAATTAATTCTGAAAGATGATATCATGTTCAGTGAAGTAAAAGGCCAGCAGGGTGAGGAAATCCCTTGGTAATTTGGAGTGGCACAGCAACTGCGGTAATAAACTTGAATGACCTGGCCATCCTGAGTATGATGCGAGTCTGAGCAACATCTCCTTCTGTTGTTGTTAAGGTGCCATGAACTGTCATCAACTCAGCAGCAGCTATCTGTCAACTGTGGGGGAATGTGACATGTATTACATAATTTAATTTATCATTACAATCTTTTTTTTTTTTTTTTTTTTAGGTATTCACATGACAATTTTCCCAAACAAGAAAAGGAGACTTAGATAAAGCAACTTATCCAAGAGCACAGGTAAGCCAAGAGTGCCTGATTCCAAAGCACATCCTGTTGTCCCAGACCATGTAGTTGCCACCAGTGGTATAAAAGAGGTGGAGAGAAATCGGAACGATCCAGGTAACCTGTGATGCAAGTGCAGATGGAGGGAGTAGCATGCGACAAACAGCTTTCACAATGACGTTAGATTTTCTTTACTTCTACTTCTGAGCCCAGTCTTTGTGACTTTGTCTTATTGCTAATCCTATTCAGTTTGTACTATACCTGTCTTAGCCTTGATACTAGGACAGTGGTTGTGCTGTGTTTCTTGTATTTGTACTTCTGGTGCTCTTCGCACAGAGTCTTAAAATAAATCATTAAAGGGCATTTGTTAAAAGGAATGAATATCCTCTGTGTATTGCAAACAAGGCAGGCTTTGTTAGCTGGTCAACCTGGTTTTCTGCCATAGATTCACCACTTACCAAGTCTGAGAACTTGGACAATGCATAATTTTTATCATTTCTCAGTTTCCACATTTATAAAAAGAGAGTACATATCATCCAGTGGATTGTTGAGAGGAATGATGTCAACTGTCACATGTCAGGCAAAGTACCTGGCACATTGGGAGGGAGGTGTCATAGGTTTAACTAATTTCTCACTTCCTTTCAATGAATTGGGCTATTAAATTATATAAAATTAAAATATATACATACTCAGGAAGTGTTTTATAGAAGAATAAAAGTATATAAAGGAAAAAGTCAAGAAGTTAACTGCAATAATAAAAGTACAAGCAAATAAGGAGAATAGTTTGATGGACGGTCATTCTACAAATCATGGTTAATGATGCTTCTATTGTTCCCAAAGCTATATGTACCAGCCTTTAGACAAAACCTCAGTTTGTAACCTGTGCCTTCATTAAACCTAAAATAGGCAAATGGATGGATTACACTCAAAAGTCAATAGACTGAATAAAATCACTTCTTAAGGAATATTTTCTATGTGCTATTGATCTATTTGTACCTCAAGGATAAAAGATACTATTTATCAACTCATTTCTATAATGATGAGAATGACAGATCTTATAATGGATGAGAGAAACAAGAAGAAAAATTATTTCAATAAGCTTGAATAATGAACCCAAACTAACAAGATAAAATTTAACAGGAATCAAAATCAGGCCCTATCTTGAGGTTCGTGTTGTTAATTCCATAATATTGGAAAGAAGAGTCATGTCTAGAAAATAGATCACATGAAATCTACCATAAAATTTTTGTTGACTGAACCTAAATGAGCTCACAATGCCAGTGGTTGTGAAAATTAAAGCAGGACAGAAATGGCTGTAAAAAGTGGGAAATCACAAAAAGGGCCTGCACTATTTCTTCCTTTTAACTTTTTCCGTATTTTATTGTGCTTTAAGTGACAGTTTATGATCCAAGTCACTTTGCTGTATAACCCCGCCCCCACAGCTGTGCGACCCTAACTGCTAGCTGCATCCTGTGCATTTATACTCCTACTTTCCACACTGCACTTCCTGTAACTATTCAGCCAACCCCTGTCCCCACAAGCCCTCTCACGTTGCCTCTAGATAACCCCATCTCTTGGGTCTTACACTGCAGTCCTTTCTTTGTCTGAAGAGCTAGCTTTGGTACTGGTTCAAGCGCTGGACTAACAGAGAGCCTGGGGGCTATGTCCTCAAGGGACCCTCCCGCCAACAGAACATTGTCGCTGCCTGCGACCCCCGGAACCCGCCCGGGGCCCCAAGCAGGAGACACCGAATGCAGGGAGACAAGAGAGGAACAACAACAACTTTATTTTTCTGGGCTTCGGCTTATATACCGAGCCATGTCCAATAGGCATTCAGTTTGGCATGGGGTGAGGGCGGCTTTCTCTTCTAACTGGCTGCAATCATCAGGCCATCATGGGCGTCACACAGGGGCTGACGTGGGGAGGCGGGTTTACTCAGGGCGCGGTCGGGTGTCTCGGCGCCATCTTCAAGGCGCGGCTGCGATGTGGGCTTCCCACATCTCCCCCTTTTTGTTTTAATAAAAGCAAGGTACAAGGCAAGGTATCGCAAGAAACGCCTGGCTTGGGTCATCCTAGCCCAGAACTTCTCTCTTACCCGTCATCAGGCCGGCTGCAGCAAAAGGCAGGGGCCCTGTCTTAGGTTGAGGGAGCCTGGCTGGAGGTTGCCCGTCATTGACTGCTTTCAAGCATCTGTAACCACACCTGGCTACCCTGAGTGTCAGCTGCCACTTCAGAGTAGGCCTGTACCAAAAGGGAGTATTTGATCTCCTGTGGTTTCTTATGGCGACATAGACAGTAGCAGCCTACACCGATGGCCAATATGAAGAGGAATACTATCCCCACAAGACCAGCCCATTCCTTTGTCAGCACGCCCAATTGAGACCAAAACCCTCGCATGATTGAGGCCAATGAAGCGTCCACTCGGGTGGAGTTGACAGACATTATGGCATTACGCAACTGAGTGATAAGCGCCTCAGTCTCTTTGGACCAATTTCCAGTCAATTGTTGAGACAGAGTTCTAGAGAGATAAGCAGCCCTGGAGATGTTGTGAAAATGAACGGGAGTGACGCAGACGCTGGCTAGGCGCCACTCACAGCCCAGCTGCACTAGCTGGGTTAAACTGTCCACTTGCTCTTGAACTAAGTCTACACGGTGATTTAATATGTGAATGGCTCCCAGAAGTTTTCCATTAACTGCAAGCTGTGTTTGTAGCGTTGTAGTGGTGTTTTCCGCCATTTGATTAAGGGCGTCGGCTGTTTGCACAGTTTGAGTCAAGGCTACTGCAGCGGCGGCTGCCGCAGCGACAGAGGCAGTAACTGCCGCAACAATGGCAGCGGTAATTCCAAAGTCTCCTTTGGAGCGCAAATGAGTTGACAGTGACGATCGGGTGTTCTGCACTGGCCATGGTACGTAGCGAGGCAACCTAGTAACTAGAGCGGTATGAAACATAGAAGCATTCCAACATAATGAGTAGAAACAAGTATTATTAGTACATGAAACGGGGTCATTAGAGGGACGGGAGTCATGCATTAACATGAACATGAAAGGTGGTTGCACACAAACAGGAGTGGGAGGGAAGGTAAGGTTAGAGCCCACTCCTTGTGTTTCTAGTGTGTCCTCAAACACACCTGTGGAATTCCACTTCACAGTGGTGTTACTAATTGTACCACCGGTCAGCATGACAACTGGGGTTATGTCAGTGCAACCTCCACCGACACCACAAAGTAGCCAAACATCAAAGGATTAGTGGGGCTTGCCTGTGTTGGAAACTGCCAGGTATAATTCTTCCCGGGGGAGAAGTGGTTGGCCTGCGTTCCAATATTGGGAGAGAATGTGAAAAAGGATTTGACAGCCCACGGGGACCGATGGCTTTGGCAGCCAGTCCAAAGCTGGGGCCAATCGCGGGTGCTTTTGCAATAGGGGGCCCAGCGAGGCTGGGGGGGGACAGTAGAATTTCCTTTGGGGATCATGAGGGGTAAACGACCTTGCAGCAAGGTACCATTCGTGGTGGGGTTAGAGCTATTTTTTGGGGGGGGTCAAACCACCCCGCAGACATATTATACAGTGTGACACATGGGGTGTTCTCTATAGAGTTTTCTAGATCAGACAGGTTGTGGGGCACACGAAAGCAGAGAAGGCCCCACAAGGTGACATTGAGTGGACGAGGTTCAGAGCTGCTGCTCTCATCTACCGGAATCAAGGGAAGTTGAAGGGAGTCATTAGTGGTAAAAAGTTGGGGGAACAACCCTGAAGAATAGTGGACTGGGAGAGGTAGGGGCAGAACATCTAAGAGCCCCCAATACTTATCTGTGTCTGCGCCATCAGTGTCCACAGCATCAGCGTTGGAAGCTTCATTGATTAGCAGAGGTGTCAGCAGTAATGACAGGGGTAGGATTTTCAGGAGAGTCATCAGCGGAGACATCATGCCTGACTAGTCGGATCAATCGGCTGGGAACCCAAATAGGAGCTTGGGAGTCCTGCGGGAAAATACAAACAGCTCCTCGGGTGATAGTGACAACTGGTGCTGGACCCTTCCATTTGCCAGAAAGGGTATCTTTCCATATAGCTGTTCGTGGAGGGGTTTCCGCCGCACCACTATGGCGCTCTGCAGCGGAGCGTCCCTCCTTATCCAAAGTTAAAAAATTTAGTGTAAACAGGGCCAGGGCCAGCCTGTTCTGAGGAGTGTGTCCCTGCCCAATTCCCCTTTTTTGTTTTAATAGACAGGCTTTGAGGGTTGAGTGAGCTCTTTCAACTATTCCCTGGCCCTGGGGATTGTACGGGATGCCATGGGTGCAATGCACACGCATGGCTTGCAGGAAATTTTGGAACGGTAGGCCGGTGTAAGCAGGTGCGTTGTCTGTTTTAAGACTGAGTGGGGCACCCCAAGCTGCCCAAGCTGTAAGACAGTGGGAGATAACATGCCGGGCTGCCTCGCCTGTGTGGGCTGAAGCAAAAATGATACCAGAATAGGAGTCTACAGAGACATGAACATATTTTAATCTGCCAAATTCTGGAATATGAGTGACATCCATCTGCCAAAGATGGCAGGGACGAAGGCCTCGGGGGTTCACACCCACCGAAGGGGTTGGCAAGTGAGGTGCACAGGCAGTACAGTTGCGCACAACGTCACGAGCTTGTTCTCGAGAGATACCAAAGTGACGTGAAAGGGTTTGTGAGTTGACGTGGAATTGATCATGAAAATTTTGCGCCTGTTGTAGGGCCGAAAGGATGATAGGCATGCGGGTTAACTGGTCTGCCATTGCATTACCTAGTGTAATTGGCCCAGGGAGGTTTTGGTGTGCTCGGTGCTGAACAATGAAAAAGGGGGAGTTGCGATTTAGAATAATTTTCTGGATGTCAGTAAACACAGCAGCAGCAGGCGAGTTGGAGCAAATGACCCCTGCTGCTTCCAGAGCTCTGACTGCATTAACCACATATGCAGAATCTGAAACGATGTTGACGGGGTCGGTATTGTTCTGCAGAGCCAGCTTAACTGCCTGTAACTCTACCAACTGCGCTGAACAATTTGGGAACAAGTATGTTTGGGTGGAGTGATTGGGAATGACAATGCTGCCAACACCAGAGTTGGAACCATCGGTGAAGATGGAGAGAGCATTTGGTATAGGCTTGTCAGAAGTACGGCGCGGGAAGATGATTGGATGGCTAGCACTGAACTGGAGCAGAGGGTCTTTCGGGTAATGATTATCGATTACTCCCGAAAATGAACATAAAAGGACGGCCCAATCATCAGAGGTTGTCACAAGGGTCTGTATTTGGGTTCTGTTATAGGGAGTAATTAACTTTTCGGGGTGACGTCCAAAGAATTCGACAGCTTGGGACAGTCCGAGCGAGGCCATTCTTGCCACAGCGCCCGGGTACCATTCAATACTGCGCTGCGGGGAAATGCGGGGGTGAACCCATCGAAGGGGGCCACCCTGCCATAACACCCCTGTGGGCTGGCAAGGAGTGGGCAAAACACAGAGTGTGAGGGGGGCGTCAGGGTTCCTGCGCTTTAAGGCAGCGGTGGAAAGGGCTGCCCCCACTCTTTTTAGGGCCTCCCTTGCTTCTGGAGTTAACTCGCGAGGGGAAGCCAACCCCGAGTCGCCCTTAAGAATGTCATACAAGGGGCTTAGCTCGGAGTTTGAGAGAGAGAGATATGGGCGGACCCACTGAATGTCCCCTAAAAGTTTTTGAAAATCATTGAGTGTATGCAAGTGATCCACTCGTAACGTGAGTTTTTGAGGGGCGACAGTTGTAGGTGAAACACTAGCTCCCAAAAACTCCACCACCTCTGTCTTTTGCACTTTGTCTGCTGCAATAACAAGGTTAGCTGCCTCCAAGGCCTCCTTGGGTATCCGCTCTGGTTAGATCTCCACCCAATTTATTCCAGGCGCTCAGCGTTAAATGACCCGAGACCAGGAACCAGGGGGCCACTTCTTCCACTGCTGAGAGGAAAGTTTTAAGGGTCCCCTGTTTAATCTGAATGCCCCTACATTTTAATAGTTCCTTTAAAGGCACAAACAGCCTCTGGCTGCTTGGGTGATTCCCCATTATCTTCCCGGTAAATACCGCTCCAGTAAATACTGACCCAGGTAAATACCTGCTCACCTGTCCAGGCGTCCCCGCGGTGAGGGTTGCAGTCCTATCCCCTTCAGGTCCCTGTCCGGGCGCCAAATGTCGCTGCCTGCGACCCCCGGAACCCGCCCGGGGCCCCAAGCAGGAGACACCGAATGCAGGGAGACAAGAGAGGAACAACAACAACTTTATTTTTCTGGGCTTCGGCTTATATACCGAGCCATGTCCAATAGGCATTCAGTTTGGCATGGGGTGAGGGCGGCTTTCTCTTCTAACTGGCTGCAATCATCAGGCCATCATGGGCGTCACACAGGGGCTGACGTGGGGAGGCGGGTTTACTCAGGGCGCGGTCGGGTGTCTCGGCGCCATCTTCAAGGCGCGGCTGCGATGTGGGCTTCCCACAGAACATCAAGTGTTATCTTTTAATAGAGTTCTGTTTGTGCTGTCCGATTTTTCTCCTGCTGTGTCAGGGATTAGCGTTGTGTTCCCTGTCGGGGCAGTCATTGGTGGTGGCTGGTCACCATCTAGTTCTTCAGGTCCCATGTTGATGATATGGTGCCTTCTTTTTCTGGGACCATATTTTCCTCACGTCTTTGATTTCCTTCATTCTTGCCTGCTCCAGCAGGATTAGGACAAACTTCTACTATTTAGATGGCTGCTTGCTGGCTTTTAAAACCCCACATGGCACTCACCAAAGTGGTATGCAGAGCATTTTCTTAAACAAATAAACAAACAAAAACTTAATTATGCCAATTAGCCTAGATGTCCCTTAAAAACATGCTCCCTAGATCCCTGTTCCTGATACTCTCTCCTTCAAAATGATGAGTAGTATGTAGGAAACCTTTCAGCTTTTGGTATATTAATGCAGTGTTGATCTCCCATCTACTTGGTGCTGTCAGTCCCTGTAACCAATCCAACTGCCATCTGCTGTCTAATCTATGAATACCCCTCTTCCTCCTTCCCCATCCCTGTAACCATCAAGAATTATTTTCTCCTGTACTTAAAGCTTTTCTTCAGTTCTTATAACAGTGGTCTTGTACAATATTTGTCCTTTTGCAAGTGACTAATTTTACTCAGCCTAAAGTCTTCCAGATAACTCCAGGTTATGAGATGTTTCTTTCCTAAGATCACTGTTGCTCTTTATTATCACATAGTATTTGATTGTGTGAATAGATCACAGTTTGTTTATCCGTTCATCTGCTGATGGGCACCTAGGCTGATTCCATCTTTTTGCTGTTGTGGACAATGCCGCGGTAACCACTGGTGTGCATGTTCATGTGACAGATCTTATTTCTCTAGGATACAGTCCAAGAAGTGGAATTGCTGGATAATATAGTGTGTCTATATCTAGTTTTTTAAGAAAGTGTCAGATGAATTTCCCAAGTGGTAGTACCATTTTTCATTCCCACCAGCAGTATAGAAGAGTTGCAGTCTTTCCACAACCTCTCCAACATTTATTATTTTGGTTTTGGGAGGGAGGAGGGGGTTAATGCCAGCCTTGTTGGGGTGAAATTTTATCCCATTGTGATTTTGAATTGGATTTTTCTAATGGCTAATGATTGTGAGCACTTTCTTATGTATGTTAGCCACATGGATGTTAGCCACATTCTGCTTTGGTGAAGTGCCTGTTAATATCCTTTGCACATTGTTTAGTTGGGCTATTTGTCTTTTCCTTTTTTTATTATGATTGAGTGAAAATTTACATTCCCGTATAAATTTGCATGCCCACCTATATGCAGCTCCCACTGCTCTCCCTGCCCGGTGACAGCCCACTCTTCCTCTGTGTTCCATATATATCTTACCCTCCCAACAATCTCCTGTCCCCTCCTCTCCACCCACTCCCCTGCCTCCAGTAAGAGGTCAGCAGACGACATCCTATAGATGCATAGAATCATAAAGTGTACACATGATATGGTAACTTTGTGTCACCCAGTCCAATCCATTCTTGTCTGAAGAGTTGACCTCCATTACGATTTAGGATAGGGGCAGCATCAGGGCCAGGAGCCATGCTCCCAGGGGAACCCTGAGGCCTCTGGACCATCAGTTGCAGTCTTTTAGTGGAGATCTCAGGGTGTACCCTTCTTTATCCTTGTTTTGCAGTGAGACTCAACTTTTGTGAGCTCTATCATAGCTGTCACTGGTGGTGGCCAGGCACCATCCGGTTTTTCCGGTCACAAGTTGATGTAGTCACCCACTCACGCGGGTCTCTCTGTCTTCTGGGTTCTCTTTCCCCCATGTAGTTTTGGTCCTTGTTGATCATCTGTTCTTGTTGAACTGGGACCATTTGCTGTTACCCTCAGATAGTAACTTTTAAGACCCCAGATGCCACTCACCAATGTGGGGTGCAGAAGGCTCTCTTAGCAAAATGCTAGCTGTGTCAATTGGACTTGATTTCTCCTGAGAGCATGCTCCCCGGCCCCCTGCCCCAGCTACTCTGTCCTTGCAATATTGGGTTAAGATGCGAGGAGTAATCACGTTACGTTGAAGTCCAGTTAATATTGATCTTCTTTCTAATGTGTGCTGTCATGTATTTCACCCAACCAAGTTTCTATCAGCTATCTAATCTAAACCCTCCCACTCCCTTGCTCTCCCTCCATCCCCACCCTTACAGGGATCTAGTACAATATTTGTCCTTTTTTCACTAACCACTTTCACTCAGCATAATGTCCTCCAGTTGAAACCAGGTTATGAGATGTTTCCTAAAATCATTGTTGTTCTTTATCATTGAAGAAGTTGTCTGCTGATGGATAGAAAGTTCTGTATATATAGATGAAGTCTAGTTGGTTAACTACAGCAGTAAGGTCTTCTATGTCTTTATTGAGCTTTTTTCTAGATCTATTCAGTATTGAGAGTGGAGTGTTGAAGTCTCCCACTATTGTTGTGGAGTGATCTATCTCATTTTTGAATGTAGTCAGAGTTTCTTCAGTGTATTTGCCAAGCCAAGTGCTATATTTAGGTGCTCTATTATTAGGTGCATAAATATTTAACATCATTAAATCTTGCTTGTGTATTGAACCCTTCAGCAATAAATACTGTCAATCTTTGTCCACGATGGTACATTTTACATTAAAATCTATTTTATCTGAGATTAGAATTACCACACCTGCTCTTCTTTGCTCATTGTTAACTTGATACATATTCTTCCATCCTTTAATTTTCAGTTTGTTCCTACCTTTAAGTCTAAGGTGAGTTTCTTGTGGGCAACATATGGATGGGTTGTGTCATTTGACCCAAGATGTCACTTGATGTCTCTTTACTGAAGTGCTCAGTCCGTTCACATTCAGTGTAATTATTGATACTTATGTGTTTAGTGCTGTCATTGGGATATGTTTATTTTTGTGTTGATGTTTTCTCTGCTGTTCTTATTAATTTTTCAAAAATTCTTTGTGAGTTGATTTTTCACTTTTTTCAGTGTTGATTTTTTGGTTGCTGAGACTCCTGTATTACATTTCTTGGTTTGATATGTTGCATCTTTATTGTGATTTATGGCTGTACCTATGACCCCCCCCCTTAATAAACCATGCATAAACCTGATTTAAATTACTGCCAGTCTTATTAACTTCCCCTCGATCTGGAAGGACTGTAGCAACTGTAGTACATCCCTCTTTTTAATATGATGACAACATAGTTTTCAAGATATGATCACTGGATGATTTCTTTCACTGTTACAGCTTTGATTGAGTTTGAAGCCTTCCCTAACTGAGTAGGTTTCTGGGTGACGTGTCCTGAATTTGCTTCTAAAGTATAATGTTAGTGGTTTTCTTCTTCTAAGCCAAAAGATTCTTTCAGTATTTCTTATACCTTTGGTTTGGTTTTTTACAAAGTCTCTGAGCTTCTGCTTATCTGTGAATGTCTTAATTTCATTTTCATATTTGAAAGATAGCTTTGCAGGATATATAATTCTTGGTTGGAAATTCTTCTTCAAGGTTTTAAATGTATCATGCCACTGTCTCTGGCCAGCATTGTTTCTGCTGAGAAAAGCCTATAGGGTTCCCCTCTGAATGTTAGCTTTGTTTTGAGTCTTGCTGCCTTTAAGAGTTTCTGCTTGGGTTTCATTTTGTTAAGCTTGATTATAACATGTCTTGGAGTCTTTCTTTTGAGATCTATATTGACTGGTATTTGATATGCACCTTAGATGTCTATATTCTCTTTTTCATAATTTTTGGAAGTTTTCTGTCCATAGCTCAACAACAGTACTCTCTGTGTTCTCAGGTGCCTCACCCTGTTCAGAAACTCCAATTAATCATAGATTGTTCCTCTTAATAGAGTTCCACATGCTTCTTAATGCTTCTTCATTTTTCTTGTTTCTTCTTTCTTTCTCCTCATAGATGCCAGATCCAGTAACTCTGTCTTCCAAATCAGAAAATCTCTTTTCTATTTGTTCCATTCTGTTTTCTTGGCTTTGAATGGAAGTTTCTATGTCTTTGATTTTGTTCTCGATCTGTTGGATTTCAGAGTACTGATAGTCCATCAGATTGGACAGCTTGCATAATTTTTTGTTTTGCTCTGCTGCACTTTGTACAAGGCCTAGGAGGGCTCTCTGTATAATCGTTTTGTATTCACCTTCTGATAGTTTCGGAAAAGTTTCTACGTCTGGGCAGTTCTTTAGTTCATTCTTTTGAGGGCCTTCTGAAGCCATGGGAGATTTCTTTGTTATACTTTTATCAAGAACTTTTTGCTTTTGGGGCATCATATGAGTCAGTAGAGGCTGGGAGAGATCCTGTGAGGATAGATAGCAGTTGTCTCTCTAGGCCATCTTAAAATGAAAGGTAAAAGCCGTCTGACAACTTCCAAAGTCACTCAGGTTTTCATGTATATGGGTCCCTCTTCCCAGCTGGCAAAGTAAGCACCTCTATATTCAACCCCAGGTGTTATAAACTAGTTCAAAATACAGAAAGGCTACTGCCCTGCTGGCTTCTGCTGCTGGGCCCCAGCCGTAAGTAACACAGTGTAGGATACTGCTTTTCTGCCAGAAAGGTGCTCTCCTCCGGGCAGGAGCTGCCTCCCAGCCAAGAAATTAGGTCAAGCTGAGGCCTCTGTATGGGTATATCCATCTCCCAGTGGAACAAGATGGCGTCTTGCTCAAACTCCCCACCTGCTCCAGCACAGGCCAGTCAATGGCAGAGATGGAAAAAGAGGCCAAAGACACTACAGTGCACAGAGTCCAAAGCTGGGCTCTCAAAGTGTGACAGTTTCACCAGCTGATCCCACTGGCAGTGTGCCTGAGACCAGATGCCAGTCAAGTCTCAGCTCTGCTTGCCACCCAAGGCGGAGGGAAAAAAGTTAAAATGGCGAGTTACCCTCAATTCCTGAAAGCCAGCACTTGCCGAGAGCTGGGCTCAGCGAAAGACAGGAAGTTTTCCGCTCAGTGGTATGAAGCCCAAATTAAGAGCCCTATGCCGTGTCCTAGGGCTCATTGGTTGTCCAGCAGGCTCCGTCTAGTTATCAGTTCAGGTCTTGGTTTCTAGAGGGAACTAGGGAGATGTGTGTTTAGCCCACCTTCTTGACTCCACCCCCCTGTCTTTTTCTTGGTAAGGTTTTGCAGTTACTTGTAGATTATGGAGCTAAGACTCCAGCTGAATTCGTAGCTGCCAAAGACTTTTTCCCATTCAGTAGGTCCTTTTACTCTTTTGTTGAAGTCTTTGGATGAACATAAAAATTGGTTTTTAGGTGTTCCTAGCTATCTATTTTCTGTTCTGGTGTTTGTGCCAAGCCAAGTGCCACTGAGTCAGATCTGACTCATGGTGACTCTAGGGTCCAGGGTAGAACTGACTTCTGGAGTATTCAAGGAGTGCCTGGTGGTGTTTGTGCATTGTTAGCAATAGCCTGTTTATGCTGTGTATTAGGGCTCTTAGTAGTGGCCTTATTTTTTCTTCAAAATTTTTATTGTTTTAGTTTTTATATTTAAGTCTGACTCATTTTGATTTAGTTTTCATGAATGGTGTGAGATATGGGTCTTGTTTCTTTCTTTTTTTTTTCCTTTAAATGTATATCCAGTTATTCCAACACCATTTGTTGAAAAGATTGTCTTTTCCCTAGCTTAAGGACTTTGGGCCTTTGTCTGTTATCAGCTGCTCATAGGCAGACGATGTTATATCTAGATTCTCAATTATTTTCCATTAGTCCATTTTCGTACTAGTACTAGGGTGTTTTGATTACTGTGGCAGTGTAATAGGTTCTAAAGTTAGATAGTGTGAGGCCTCCCACTTATTCTTCTCCTTCAGTGATGCTTTATTTATTTGTGGCTTCTTCAGTTTCTGTGTAATTTTGGTGATTTATTTTTCTCCATCTTATTACAAAGCTTGGCTTGGCTGGCATTACAAAATGTCATTGGAATTCATATTGGGATTGCATTGTAAATATAGATCACTTTGGGTATCATAGATATTTTTATGATGTGAAAGTATTTATGAGCAAGGTAGTTTTCTCCACTTAGGCAGGTTTCTTGCAGTAGATCCTTATAATTTTATCTGTATAGGCCTTTTACATCCCTGATTAGATTTAGGTATCTCCTTGTGGACTATTGTAAACAGTATCGATTTAGTGACTTCCTCTTTGATGGTCTCTTTGTTAGGGTAAAGAATCCAGCTGACTTCTGTATTTTTATTTTATATCCAGACAGTATGTTGAACTGTTCTATTAGATCCAGAAGGATTTCTGAGATTATTTTATTTTGCATAAGGTTATGTAATTTGCAAATAGAGAAACTTTTACTTCTTCTTACAAATTTGGAAGTTCTTTGTTTCTTTCTCTTGCCTGATTGCTGTGGCTAGAACCTCCAGCACAATGTGGGAATAAAAGTGGTGACAATGTGCATCCTTGTCTGGTTTCCATTCTCAAGAGAAATGCTTTCAAACTCTTTCCAGTAAGGATGATGTTGGCTGTTAGCTTTACCTAGATGCCCTTATTATGCTGAGGAATTTCCCTTCCATATCCTATTTTGCTAAGAGTTTTTGAAATGAATGGGTATTAGACTTTGTCAAATTCCTTCCCTACATTAATGGCAGAATCAAGTGGTTCTTTTATTTATATGTTTGATTACATTAATTGTTGGTCTAGCGTTGAATCATTCCTGTATCGCTGGTATGAATCACTGTCAGGGCCAGGGCTTTTATTCAGTTAGCAGTTTTTAAATTGCCTTTTAAGTCTCTTCTTTTGTGATGAGTTTAGTTGTTCTACTTCTGTTTGTGTTAAATGTGTTTCTAGAAATTTGTCCATTTTATCTAGGTTTCTGAATTTATCAGTGTATAATTTTTCATACTGTTATGTTATGATTCTTTTAAGTTCAGCTGAGTCTGCTGTAAAATCACTAATCTGATATCTTGTTCTAGTAATTTCCTTTATCTCCTGTTTTCTTCATGGTTTATCAATTTTGTTGATTTTTCAAGATCAGCTGTTGGTCTTCTGAAGTCTTTCAATCAGTTTTCTGTTCTCCGATTAGTTTCATTCTCTTCTAATTTTTATTATTTGTTTTCTTCCAGATTCTGAGGGATTCTTTGCTGCTCTCTTTCCACTTGTTTGAGTTGTAGAGTTAATTCTTTGATTTAGGCCCTTTCTTCCATTTGGATTTGTGGCTTTATCAAAGTAAATTGACCTCTGAGCACTGCTTTTGCTGTGTCCCATACATTCTGATAGGATGTTTTTTTGTTTTCTTTTGAGTCTATGAATTTCTTTATCCCCCTTGATCTCTTCAATAATCAGTTGTTTCTGAGCGAGATGTTGTTTAGTTTCCATGTGTTCATTATTCTTTTTTTGTTTCTTTGTTTCTTTTTTTCTGTGTTATTGGTTTCTACTTTTATGGCTTTATGGTCTGAAAAGATGCTATGTAATATTTAAATATTTTGAATTTTGCTAAGGTATGTTTTGTGGACTAACATGTGGTCAATTCTGAAGAACATTCCATGTATATTGGAAAAGAAAGCATACTTGGCTTCTGTTGGGTAGAGTATTCTGTATATGTCTATGAGGTTAAGTTGGTTGATTGTGGTATTTAGATCTTCCATGTCTTTACTGAGCCTTTTTCTGGAAGTCCTGTCCTTCACTGAGATTGGTGTGTTGGAGTCTGCATCTATTATCACAAGACTGTTTATTTCTGTTTTCAATGCAGTTAGTGTTTGTTTTATATACTTTGGAGCCCTGCTATTGGGTACATAGATATTTCATATGTTTATGTCCTCCTAGAGTGTTGATCCTTTAATCATTGTATAATGTCCTTTCTTATCCAATATAACACATTTTACTTTAAAGTCTATTTCATCAGAGGTTAACACTTCCACTCCTGGTCTTTTTTGAATGTTGTTAGCTTGATTTTCTTTCCCCCATGTCCTTTGAAATTTCATTTCTTTGTGTCTTTGTGTCTAAGATGTATTTCCTGTAGGCAGCATAGATAGGTCTTTCTTTCTTTAATGCAATCTGCCATTGTCTGTCTCTTTATTGTTGCATTTAGTCCACTTACATTCAGTGTGATTATTGACAGTGTGATCATTGGGCTTAGTTCCCTCATTTTAATGTTTTTTTTGGTGTGTGTTGTGGCCAGTTCTTTTGTTCCATTTAATTTTCTCTGCTGAGTCTTTTCTTTTTAAGTGTTTTTATCTTTTTCATTACTGGTTGTCTTGTATTTGCTGAGATTTCATGTTTTTCTTGTTTCATGATTTGTTGCATAGGATTGATAGTTTCCTTTGTGGTTACCTTAATATTTAGTCTCATTTTTCTAAGTTGAAATAAGTTTTTGATTTCTTTATATCACTTTGCATTCCTGTCCATATGAAATATCTACAACTACATTTTCTTTTGGGTCCCACTTTTTCATTATAAAAAGTTTGCATCATCACACCACTGCTCCCTATGCTCTCTTTGTGTGTGATTTATTTTTATGATTCCTCTATTTGGGTTACTATCCAGTTGTTCATTTTCATGTTCTGGTCTTGCGTTGTTACCTGTTTGTAACTGATCTTCCAAACAAAGGACTGTTTTTAGTATTTCTTTCAATTTCAGTTTGGTTTTTGCAAGTTTCCTAAATTTCTGTTTATCTAGAAATGTCCTAATTCTGCCATCATATGTCAGAGACAGTTTTGTTGTATTTGTAATTCTTGGCTGGAAGTTAGCTTCCTTCAAGTCTTTGCATATGTCACCCCATTGCTTTCTTGACTGCATGTTTTCTACTAAGTAGTCCAAACAGCGTTACTGATTCTCCTTTTCTAGTTTTTTGTTTGTTTGTTTGTTTAGCCCTTTCTATTTTTAAAGTTGTGTATTTATGTTTAGTTTTGGCAAGGTTAATCATAATATGTCCTGATGTCTTTCTTCTAGTATCTACCTTGTGTAGAGTTAGATGTATGTCTTGGATAGGTATTTTTTCATATCTGATGATCTCAGGCAAGTTTTCTGTCAGCAAATTTTTGACAACTCTCTGTATTTTCTAGTATCCCCCTGATCTGGTACCCCAGTCATTGATAGATTATTTTTCTTCACAGAGTGACACATAATTATTAGTGCTTCTGGATTATCTCAATTTCTTTCATCTGGTTTTTACTCAAATATGTTGATGTCATGTACTTTATATTCAGTTTCAATAACTTGGCCTTCCATTTCCTCAACTCTGCTCCTTTAACTTTCTTTTGAGTTGTCTAATTCTGTAATTTTATTATGCATTTTCTGGATTTCTAATTCTTGTCACTCTTTGCTTTTTTGTAGCTTATTCAGTTTGTTACTATGCTCTGATGCACTTTGCTTTGTCTCCTTTCTCCTTTCTTCAAGTTTTATATATTAACTTTTTATATGCTGTCTCTGACAATTCCAGGAAGCTCTCCTTCTGTGGAGAATTTGATTCTCTGTTTTGGGAGCTTTCTGAAGAGATCATGGTCCACCCCTTTAAGTTCTTTGATATGGACTGCTGTTTCATAGCCATTGTTAAATTGTGTTTATTTATTTTATGTTTGTCTACTGTGTTCTAGCTTTTTGCTTTGAAATATACAGTTTATTTTTCTTATATGGACTCAGTTTAGGTGTCCTGGTAGTCAGTTACCTAGTGTGTGGTGCAGGCTCCTGCCTAATGGACAAGATAGGCAGGGGTGATTTGTGTAGGGACAGATGCCTTGATGTAGGAACTTAGAAAGGCAGGGGGCTAACAGCCATCCAATTATCTGTGAAGATGACACATCTACTTATGTCTGAAGAAACAGTTTCTGCCCTGGTTTTCTGGCATAGGGGATTCAGTAGAATTTTTCCATTTTCCCTGAATTTGGTAAATTGTTTCCCCTCTGAGTCTTGAAAAATGGCTCCACTCAGTCTTAAGGAGTCCTACTTCTGGCTCAGTTAATGGCATCAGACTCCAGAACTGGGTGTAGTACAGAAAAGGGAGGGGAAAGTGTCTTGAGAAGGGAGACATTCCCACTTTGTAGAAAAGATTCAGCTTGCACTCAAAGGCCTAGATTTTGATGATCTGGTGGTGTCTCTCACTGGTTCCAGAGTTGTAAGTAGACTTTCCAGACAATTACTCCTGCTGAGGAGAACACTCCCCCAATCTCCATGCTTGGCCTCTCCATGTGGTGGCTGTGACAGTTTCCTGGCAGATCATGTGTGTGGAATTGTATGTATTTCTGGTACCAATTTCTCAACTTTCTCTTTGATGTTGAGAGCTCCTAAGATGTCATATGTTCTGGATTCATTTATTATTTTGGGTCTTTGTTGTTAGAGGAATCATGGAAATTATCTGTCTACTCAATCGTCTTGGCTCTGCCTCCATGATCTGATTTTTTTAAGTGATTGGAAGTTGACTGTTTTAACCATCAGTAAATTGTATTTATTTATTTTATGCTTGTTTACTGTTTTCTAGCTTCTTGTTTTCAAATGTCCAAATAGGCTGCTCGTATATGACAGTTTGTTTATTGTTGTTTTTGAAGTTCTAATATACTGTTACCAGGTGGTTAGAGCTGTTACTAACCTTGAGAGACCAAGAGTCTGTTTACTTTTCTTATATGGATTCAGCTTAGGCGTGCAGGTAGTCACCAAGTGTGTTATGCAGGCTTTTATCTACTGTCCCAGATGGGCAACGGTGATTCGTATAGGCACTAGTGTCTGGCTACAGCTACTGAGAAAGGCAAGGGGCTAGCAACCATCCCTGAGTGTCTATGAGGATTGTATATCCCCTTATGTCTGCATGTAGGTGAAGGAACAGTTTCTGCTCTGAGTTTTAGGATTAGGGGAGCAGGAGAATTTACTTTTTCCTCTTTCCCCCAATTTGTTCAATTGGTTCCTTTCTGAGTCTCAGAGAGTGGCTCTGTGGGCTTGAGGAGTTTTATTTCCAGCTCAATTAATTGTGTCAGACTCTAGAGCCCAGTGCAATAAAGAGAAGTGAGAAAGATCACTGAGAGAAGTGAGAGAGATCTATGCTAAAGGAAAGATTCAGATATGTGCTCATGGTAGTTTAAAAGCAAAGACTTAGGCTTCACAGTCCAATACTGTTTCCTACAAGTTCTGGAGGTGTGAGTGGACCTTCCACGCAACTTCTGCCCCGGAGAAGGATGTCCACCAAACTCCATCCCTGGCCCACTGTGGCTGCATCTGTTTTATGTAGGTCAAGTCTGTGGAATTCTATGTACTTCTGGTGCTACTCTCTCCCACTGTCCAGTACAATTTCTGAGGTTTCCCTTCAATATTCAGAGCTCCAGGGATGTCGTAATGTACTGGATTCATTTGTCCTTTTGGTTCTTTGTTGTTAGACGAGTCATGGGAAGCTGGGGTGCCTCTTTTCCCTTTTCTTATTGTGCTTCAGATGAAGGTTTACAGAGCACATTGGTTTCTCATTAAACAATTAATGCACATACTGTTTTATGACATTGGGTGCCAACTCACAATATGTCAACACTCTCCTCTTCTCACCATGGGCTTTTTACTATATTTTTCTACTTGTTATTAAGTGCTGTTGAGTTGGTTCTGATTCATAGCAATCCTAGGTACAACAGAATGAAGCACTGTATGGTCCTGCACCATCCCTACACTCACTGTTGTGTATGAACCCATTGTTGTAGACACTGTGTCAATCCATCCCATCTAGGATTTTCTTCTTTTTTGCTGACTCTCTTCTTTACCAAGTATGATGTCTTTCTCCAGGGACTGGTACCTCTAGATAACATGTCCAAAGTATATGAAATAACATGACTCCATCCTCCCTTCTGATGAGCATTCTGGATGTTCTTATGCCAAGACAGATTGCTTCATTCTTCTGGCAGGCCATGACATATTCAATATTCTTTGCTATCATCATAATGCAAAGGTGTCAATTCTTCTTCATTCTTTGTTCACTGCCGAGCCTTCACTTGCATATGAGGTGGCTAAAAATACCATAGCTTGGGTAAGGGGAACCTTAGTCCTCAAAATCAAATACTTTACAGAGATCTTTTCATAGCAGATTTGCTCAGTGCAATATGTTGTTTGATTTTCTTACTGTTGCTTCCATAGGTATTGACTGTGAATTCAAGTAAAATGAAGCCTTTGAAAACTTCAGTGTTTTCTGTTTCGGTTGTGTTATGTTGCTTATTGGTCACGTTGTGGTGATTTTTGTTTCTTTATATTATATTTTTCTAAGTATTTAACATTTTCTAGTAGAGAGCCCAGATCAGCCAAGTATGTTCTTTCTTTAAAAGTATTTTATTGTGATTGAGTGGAAGTGTACAATCCAAATTAAATTTGCATGCCTGACTATCTGCAGCTCCTCTTGCTCTCCTTGCCTGATGACAGTACACTCCTCTTTTTCATTCTATGCATGTCACATCCTCTTAACAATCTCCTGTCCCCTTCTCTCCACCCTCTCCTCTCCTTTCTAGTAAGAGGCCAGTAGGATAGCATCCTATAGATACATAGAATCAGAAAGTACACACACCATATGGCCACAATGTGTCTCTGGGTCCAGTCCATTCCTGTCCAAGGAGTTGGCCTCAATAATGTTTTCTGGTCAGGGACAGCAGCAGTTCTAGCGGCCAAGCTCCCAGGGGAACCCCCAGCCTGCCAGATCATCAGTTGTGGTCATTTAGTAGAGTTCTTGAGGTGCATTCCTCTTTTTCCCATGTTGCCACTGGGAATCAAAACTGTGTGTCTCATAAAGGCTGTCTTTAGTGGTGGTTGGGCACCATCTAGCTCTTCTGGCCACATATTGATACTATTACCCATTCACATGGTCCTTCTGTCTCTTGGGCTCTTTTTGCCTTGTGTCTTTATTGTTATTGACCATCAGTTTCAGATGAGATAGAAACATTTGTTGTACCTCAGATGGCAGATTGCTAGCTTTTAAGATCCCAGATGCCACTTACCAGTTTAAGGTGCAGAAGACTCTCTTAGCAATAGGCTAGTTATGCCAATTGTCTTTAATGTCTCCTGAAAGCATTATCCCCAGACCCCCAACCCTGCTACTCTGTCCTTGCAATATCATGTTAAGATTAGAAGAGTTTTCAGTTTATGTTGAAGTCCAGCTAAGTTGATCTTTCTACTGTGTGCTGTCACTGCTTTTACCTAACCAAATGTCTATCAACTGTCTAATCTGTGACCAGCCCTGTCCCTCACTCCCCACACTTGTAGCCATCAAAGAGTCTTTTCATCTGTCCATAAGTCTATTTTTAATTCTTTATAATAGGGGTCTCGTACAATATTTGTCCTTGTGCCACTGACTGATTTTACTCAGTATAATGTCTTCCAGTTGAAACCAGGTTATGAGATACTTCCTAAAATGATCATGGTTCATTATCATTGCATCGTCCTCCATTGAGTATATGTACCACAGTTTGTTTATCTATTGATCTGTTGTTGGGCATCTGGATTGATTCCATCTTTTTGCTGTTGTGGACTCTGCTACAACAAACATTCATGTGCATGTATCTGCTCATATGACTGCTATTGATTCTGTAGGATATATTCTGAGCAGTGGAATTACTGGATCAAATGGTTTCTCTATTTCCAGCTTTTTAAGGAAGTATCATATTGTTTTCCGTAGAGGCTGTACCATTTTGCAATCCCACCAGCAGTGTAGGAGAGTTCTAATCTCTCCATAGCCTCTCCAGCATTTGCTGTTTTGTGTTTTTTGGATCATGGCCATCCTTGTTGGGGTGAGATGGTATCTCACTGTAGTATTCATTTGAATTTCTCTGATAGTTAATGATCGTGAGCATCATGTATCATTTGGCTGCCTGGACATCTTCTTTAGTGAAGTGTCTTTCCATCTCCTTTGCCAAATGCTTAATTGGGTTATTTACCCTTTCCTTGTTGATACTTTGAGTACCTTGTAGATTATGGAGACCAGACATCGGTCTGATATGTAGTTGTAAATATTTTTTTCCCATTCTGTAGGTGGTCTTTTAATTCTTTTAATCAAGTCTTTGGATGACCAACAGTTTGTGATTCTTAGTAGTTCCCATTTACCTGTTTTCGCTTCCATTGGTCGTGCTTTGTAAGATTTTGAAGTTTGTCTAAGTTGTGTATGAAAACTTTTATTGTTCACTCTATGTTTTCTTGCATGATCTTTATCGTTTTAGGTTTGATATTTAGGTCTTTATCCAATTTGAGTTAGTTTTTGTGTAAGGTGTAAAATATGCATCATGTTTCAATTTTGGGTAGATGGATATCCAATTTTGCCAGCACCATTTGTTCAAGAGACTGTTTATTCCCCAGTTCATGATCTTAGGGCCTTTGTGGAATATCAACTGTTAATAAGAAGATTGTGGCATCTATGGGGCCCTAACTCTGTTCCTTTGGTCTGTGTGTCTGATTTTGCACCAGTACCATGCTGTTTTCGCTACTGTGGCAGCGTAATAGGTTTGGAGATCAGGTAGTGTGAGGCCTCCCACTGTGTTCCTGTTCTTCAGTAGTGCTTTGCTTATCTGGAGTTTCTTCCCTTTCCAAACAAAGTTGGTGTTTGTTTCTCCATCTCATTTAAAATTGTCACTGGAATTTGTATTGGAATTGCACTGTGTATATAGATTGCTGTGGTTAAAATAGACATTTTCAGAATGTTAATTCTTCCTTTCCATGAGCAGGGTAGGTTTCTCCATTTGTGTAAGTCTCTCTTGGTTTCTTGCAGTAATGTCTTATATTTCTTATTGCATGTTTCTTGTTTCTCTAGTTAGATATATTCCTAGGTATTTTACCATCTTTTGGGAGCTATAGTAAATGATACTGACTTGGTGATTACTTCTTTGATGATCTCTTTGTCAGTATAAAGGAATCCTACTGATTTACTGATTTCTATCTTATGTCCTGCTACTTTGCTGAACTCTTCTATTAGTTCCAATAGTTTACTTATGGATTCTTTAGGATTCTCTGTAGATACAATGATATCATCTGAAAATAGGGAGATTTTTACTTCTTCTTTGCTGTTGTGGATGCCCTTTATTTCTTTACCTTGTCTAATTGCTCTGGCTGGAACGATTAGTACAATGTTGAATAGAAGTGATGTGAGTGGGCATCCTTTTCTAGTTTCCATTCTCACTGGGAATTCTTCTAGCTTCTCTCCATTCAGGATGATATAGGCAGTTGGCTTTGGGTAAATGCCCTTTATTGTGTTGAGGAATTTCCCTTCTATGTCTGTTTTGCTGAGAGGTTTTAGCATGAATGGGTGTTGGACTTTGTTGAATGCCTTTTCTGCATCAAGTGACAAAATCAGGTGATTCTTACCCTTTGGGTTATTTATGTAGTTGATCACATTAATTGTTTTTTTGATGTTGAACCAGACTTGCATCCCTGGTATGAATCCAGCTTAGTCATGATGGATTATTTTTTTGATGTGTTGTTGAATTATTTCAGCAAGGATTTTGTTGAAGATTTCTGCATGTAGGTTCATGAGTGCTATTGGTCTGTAGTTTTGTTTTTTTAGTGAGGTCTTTCCCTGGCTTTGGTATCAGGGTTATGCTGACTTCATAGAATGAATTTGGGAGTATTCTATCCCTTTCTATGCTATGAAATAGTCTCAGTAGTACTGAAGTTAACTCTTCACTAAAAGTTTGGTAGAATTCTCTGGTTAAGCCATCTGGGCCAGGACTTTTTTGGGGTTGGCAGTTGTTCGATGACTTTTTCAATCTCTTCTTTGTGATGAGTTTATTAAGTTGTTCTCCTTGTGATAATTTTGGTAGGTGATATGAATCTAAGAATTTATCTATTTCCTCTTGGTTTTCAAATCTGTTAACATACAGTCTTTAGCAATAGTCTGTTATGATACTTCTCATTTCAGCTGCATATGTTGTGACATCCCCCATCTCATTTCTTGTTTGGGTCATTTGTTTCCTGCTTTTCTTTTGTAAGTTTAGCCAATGGTTTGTCAATTTTGTTAATCTTTTCAAAAAACCAGGTTTTGGTTTTATCAGTTTTTTTTTTTTTCAGTTGTTCTTCTAGTCTCTGTTTCATTTGGTTCTGCCTAATCTTTATGCTCTGTTTTCTTCTGGTGTCCGAGGGGTTCCTCTATTGCTCTCTTTCTTCTTGTTCAAGCTATAGGCTTAATTCTTTGGTTTGGGTCTTTCTTCCTTCTGGATGTATGCATTTATAAAAATAAATTGACCTCTGAGTACTGCTTTGGCTGTATCCCATATATACTGGTAAGATGTGTTTTCATTCTCTCTTGATTACATAAGTGTCTTTATTTCATCCTTGATTTCTTCTATAACACATGGCTTTTTGTGCAAGGGTTTGTTCAGTTTCCATGAGTTCAAATTTCTAAGTTGATTTTTCTATTGCTTAATAGATTTTCCTAATTTCTAAATTGATTTTTTAAATCAATATCTATTGATTTAAACTTTCATGGCTTTATGGTCTGAGAAGATGCTTTGCTGTAATTCAATGGTTTGGATTTTGTTGAGAATTGCTTTATATCCTAACACATGGTCTACTCTGGAAAATGTTCCATGTGCACTGGAAAGAGGGTACTTTTATTTGTTGATGGGTACAAAGTTCTGAACATGTCAATGAGGTCTAGTTCATTACTTGTCACAATGAGATCTTCTGTGTCTTTACAGAGCTGTTCTCTTGATGATCTATTTAGTACTGAAAGTGGAATATTGAAGTCTCCCACTATTATTGTGGAGTGACCTATCTCATTTTTCAATGTAGTCAGTGTTTGTTTGATATATTTAGATACTCTAGTATTGAGTGCATAAATATTTAATATTGTTAAGTCCTGCTTGATTATTGAACTTTTCAGCAATAAATAGTGACTATCTCTGTCCATGTTGGTGGATTTTACATTAAAATCTATTTTATACGAGATTACTATTGCCACACCTCCTCTTCTTTGTATGTTGTTGCATTGGTATATATTCTTCATCACCATGAGTCATATCTGACTCGACGGCACTTGGCTTGGCTCCTTTAATTTTCAATTTGTTGATATCTTTGAGTCCAAGGTGTGTTTCTTGTAAACAACATATAGATGGGTTGTGTCTTTTGATACAGGATGTCACTTGTCTCTTTATTGGACCACTCAGTGTGTTTACATTCAGTGTGCTTACTGATAAATATATGTTTAGTGCTGTCATTTTGATGTGTTTATTTACATGTTGGTGTTTTCTATGTTACTCTTAATATTCTGTTCTGGGTCAATCTTCTTTATGGGTTGACTTTTCATTTTTTCAGTGTAGATTTTATGTTTGTTGAAACTCCTGTATTATGTTTCTTGTTTTTATACATTTCATTGTAACTGTGCTTTGTGACTGCTCCTATGATCCCCATTAATATTCTAAGTTTAATCTCAATTTTAACTTCTGCATGTCTTTTTAACTTCTCCATCTGAAAGGACTGTAACTACCTTAGCACATCTCTCTTTTTAGTGTGATGGTGTCAGAGTTTTTGTGATATGATCACGATTTTCCTTCTTTTAGTACTGTAGCTTTGATTGAATTTTGTGACTTCCCTAACTGAGTAGGAATCTGGGTGTTGTGTCTTGCATTGCTTCCTTAAATATACACTTAATGGTTTTGTTTCTCTAAGCAAAGAGCTTCTTTCAATATTTCTTCTAGTTTTAGTTTGGTTTCTAAAAGTCTCTCAGCTTCTGTTTATTTGAGAATGTCTTAATGTCATCTTCATATTTGAGAGACAATTTTGCAGGATATATAATTGTTGGTTGGAAGTTTTTCTCCTTCAAGGGTTTGAATGTGTCATCCCACTGCCTCCTTGCCAACATTGGTTCTGCCAAGAAGTCAGACAAAAGGCTACCGGGCTTCCCTCTGAATGTTAGCTTTGCTTTGAGCCTCACTATCTTTAAGTGGATCTGTTTATGTTTCATTTTATTAGTCTTGATTATAATATGTCTTGGTGTCTTTCTTTTGAGGACTAGTTTTTGTGGTATTCAATAACATGTCCTGGATATCTATGTTCTCTCCCAATTTCAGGAAGTTTTCTGTCAGCAAGCCAACAACAACACTCTCTGTGTTTTCAGCTATGCCTCCCTGTTCATATATTCCAGTTAATTGTAGATCATTCCTCTTAATGGATTCCCACATGTTTCTTAATGCTTCTTGATTTTTCTTATTTCTTTTCTCCGATTTTTGCTCATAAATGCTGGTGTCAGTTTTTCTACCCTCAAGGGCACTAAGTCTGACTTCCATCTTCTCAATTCTGCTCTTTTGGCTTTGTATTGAGTTTTCTAATCCTGTCATTTTGTTATTGATCTGCTGTATTTCAAATCCATGTTCCATCAGTTCAGGTAGCTTGCTTAATTTTTCATTTAGCTCTGCTGCATTTTGTTTAATCTCTAGGAGGGCTCTCTACATGATTCTTTTGTACTCAACCTCCAATAGCTTCAGAAAGCCTTCTTCATCTGGGAAGTTTTTGAGTCCTTATTTTGTGAGTTTTCTGTAGTCATGTTGTACTGTTTCTTTAAATGGTTAGGAATGGTTTTTTGCCTTCGGGCATTCTAGAGGCTTTGGTGTTATCTCATCTGGAGCTGAGGCATAATTCTTAGAATGGAGTTAGTTATCAACCATCTCTGTGTACTCCAGTAACTGGCCCCAGTGGGCTCCCTGGGTGGCAAGCTCTGCCTCTTATCTGGTGAAGACAATGCTTCCTAGTTATGAATTCACTGGGGGACCATCAACCAACCCTAAGGGTCAGTAAAGGCTGAAAGAGATGCTGCCTGGTCACTCAGCCATTACTTCTCCACATAGTCTTATTTTAAGAAGCTAGCAGCTGACTGACAGCTGCCAAAATCAGTCAGGCTGTCAGGTGTGGCAGGCCCTGCCTTGTGGCTGACAGCAGAAGCACCTCTTTGTCTATCCCCTGATGGTGTGATGTAGTTCAGTTAGGGAGGTGTTATGGCCTTACTGCCATCCTCCTGTAAGGTGACACTGTCCTACACAGTCTTTTTGCTGGAAAGCGCTTTCTAGAATGGCACTTCTTCTCATCTTGGGAATTGGCCCCTGCTGAGGCCTCCTGTTGCATGACTCTGCCTCCCAGGTGACCATGATGGTATCCTACCTATTGCTACCTATTTTAACACCCACAATGAGTCGTCTTTTAACAACTCATTCTGTGCCCTATTCCAGTGACATGTTGCCATCTAGAATATTGTAGCTCACCAGCAAATGTCTGCCAGTTGGCCATGGACATAGATACCTCATGAACACAGAGTTTCCAACAGCAGACACATGAGAAAATAAACAAATATGCAACTGGAATTCTGAGTTATTTTCATTATTAACTAATTATTTGAATTTGGTGTCATGCATTGATTCTTCCCTTTTGTCTGTCTTCTATGAGTTGGAACTAACTTAGCAGCACCTAACAACAATACTTCTATATCAAGCTGCCCTTCCCCCCACAGAACTCCAGAATCTATGGTGCAGCTCAGAAGAGAGAGGACTGAGAGGCAATTGTGCCCTCAGTCAGCAGCTGGGTTCTCAAAATGTGGCTATCTCATGCACTGTTTCTCTTCTGCACCATACGCTATTTACTTTAGCACTGTAGTTCAGTGTATTTGCCAAGTCATGCCCATACCCCACCTCTCTGATAAGAAAGTCAGTATCAGTACCTGCAGCCTGCGCAAGTGGTGAGTCAGCAGGCACAGGGATCAGCACACACTGCTTCATCAGAGAGAGGTAGTATCCTACTTAGTGGCACATAGTCCAATCTGATAACCCTCTGCTGTATCCTAGGGCTTCTTGGGTCTCCAAAGTGCTCTGTTCAATTATTAATTCAAGTTAGGTCTCAGAAGGAATTGAGGAGATGTATGTCTAGTCCACCGTCTTGGTGCTGTGCCCAAGTATGTTCTTTCTAATGTTTATCAACATTCCCAAATTTATGAACTGATAAATCATATCCCTGCCTTTCTATGGGTCAAAATCTGGTCTCAATTCACTTGCTACATTTAGTTAATGCTCTTCTTCAGTTGCCTAATGATGGCACAGATGTTTGTGCTATGAGATGCAAAGATGTGAGGTGCTCCTTTGTGGTTAAGTGTGAACGCTTACATGTGTGTAATTCAGAAGAGTGGGAGATAAGTTAAGTTCCCAAGTCAGGAAAATGAAATTCCACATGAAATCTCCAAATGTTCTAGTCAACTCTTGACCCAAGTATTTTTCTACTCCCTAAAGTTTCTTAAATTCTGTCAGTTTCCGTGATGACTCTCACAAGATTAACACTTGGCCTACAGAATGCAGCTGTGAATGTTGGCTGCTTCCATTTGTCACTGATTGTTTTCTTAGATAAATAGTGCTAAACTCTTTGTATATAATCGTGAATACACCAAACATTGCTACCTGTTTTGGCACCCACATGAGTCACCTTTTAACAACTAGTTCTGTACCCTATTCCGGTGACATGTTGCCATCTAGAGTATTGTAGCTCACTGGGAAATGTCTACCAGTTTGCCATGGACATAGATACCTCATGGACACAGAGTTTCCAACAGCAAACACGCAAAAAAATAAGCAAATAATGCAACTGGACTTCTGAGTTATTTTCATTATTAACTAATTATTTGAATTTGGTGTCATGCATTGATTCTTCCCTTCTCTTGTCTATCTTCTAAAGTATGCCCCTTCTCTTTTCTATCACCCTAGGATACAGGAAGGAAGTCTTAATGTGATAGCCAATTTGTTCTATACTGGTGAGACTATTTTAAAACATTTTTGAAGCCTGGTTAGGAAGGTAATATTGGTATAGAAGCATTGCTGCCACTAAATTAGTTCCAACCCATAGTAACTGTATATACAACAAATGAAACACTGCCCAGTCATTTACCATCTTCACAATTATTATTATGTTTAAACTCATAAAGCAGCCACTTTGTCAGTCTGTGTCACTGAGAACTCTTATTCATCTAGCACAAATGGAAGGCTTCAATACACAGAAGTTTATACTTTCATAGTATATTAGGCAAAGTATCACAAATTCAAGGTGTCAGCTCCAGGGAAAGGCTTTCTCTGCCAACTTTGGAGGAAGGTCTTTGTCATCAGTGTTACCCTGGACTAGGAGCCAGAAACCACGGGTTTAAATGATGAGCTCTGCTCTTGGTGTTTTTTTGCTGGTTGTCTTAATTATTTGGTACTGATCTTACAGAAAATCACAAGTACATAGTTTTAAGAAAGAAAAGTTTATTCTTACACGGTCTACTGGCTGGAAATTCAAACTCAGGGTGCCAGCTCCAGGGGAATGTACTCTATCTGTCAGCTTGGGAAGAAGGATCTGGTATTGCATCAATTTTTCTTTGGTCTGGGAGCATCTTGGCATAGGAAGCTTAAGACTGAAGGACATCCTTTGCTCCTGGCACTAGTATCCTTGGTGAATAAGGTCCCCAACTCTACGCTTCCTTCACTTTCCTTCTTACCTCTTGTAGGATAAATCTTGGTACAAGCCACACTCTAGGGCCTAAGTAAAGGTTTTATAGTCCTTCCTTAATCTCTTTAATGTAATCCAATCTTGCCTATAACCACAGGCAGAGACTAGGGTTCACAACACAGGAAAAACACAAAATGGAGGACAACCCCCTAATACTGGGAATCATGGCCCAGCCAAATGCCTACATACATTTTCTGAGGGACACAGTTCAATCCATGAGCGTGGTATAGTGTCCCTGTTCTCTGATCACTTCCCTTTCCTTTTATTGCTTGAGAGATAAAAGCTGGTGCAAGCCACATTCCAACGAAAATCCTTTTACAGTGGCTCAGGGATATGACCTGGGCAGGGATATTATATCCCACTCTAATCCTCTTCAACATAATTCCATCTTGCCTCAGTAACCACAGGCTGAGATTAAGATTTTCAACATATAGGAAAATTTATCAATCACAAAATGGAGGACAACTATGAAATAGTGGGAATCAAGGCCTAATCAAGTTGACATATATTTTTGGGAGACACAGTTCTACCCATAGTAAGGGTCTTCCTCCTTTCTGATGACACCTTACTTTATCAAGCATGAAATCCTTCGCCAGGGACTGATCTCTCCTGATAATATGTCTAGCATGTGAGACATAGTCTCCCCATCTTCACTTCCAATTACACTGGATGTATTTCTTCCAAAACGTGCTTACTGGCAGCCCACGGTATAGGCAATATTCTTCACCAACACCATAATTCAAAGGCATCAATTCTTTAGTCTTTCTTATTCATTGTTCAACTTAAACATTCATAAAGGTAATTAAAAGTCTCATGACTTGGCTCAGGTGTACTTTAGTTCACACAGCTTCCTTTTTAATATATTGAAGAATTATTTTGCTAAAGGTTCTCCCAGTGGAATCTGTTCTTTGATTTCCTGACTAAACTACTTAACAGTAACAGTTTTTGTTGTATTTGTATGTGTGTACATACATGTAGGGAAGCAGTAGGGGCATAGTAGTGCCAAACTCCATGTATGACACCCGTGTAATCTGACTCTGCAGCCAAGCCAAGTGCCGTCGAGTCGGATCTGACTCTACAGGTTTACTTCTAATATCAGAATACTAGTGTCTTCTTAAAATCATGCCCATTTATCATGGACTGAGGTGTTCTTTGTCTTTGACCACTGTCTCAAATCCTTTAGGGCAATTAACAGCTTTTCTTGAGGACTTTTGGTCAGGATTACTCTTCCTGTGTTTATTGTCATCTAGTTAATGTCTGTTGTCCATTACTAAGCCCCAAATTAAATACATACCCACTGAGTTATGGATTAAATAACAGTTGTCTTTGATTCAATTGTAATTCATGAAGATGCCCCATGTGCTTCACAGGGTTTTCAATGGTTGATATTTCAGAAGCACGTTGGCAGGACTTTCTTCTGAGGAAACAGCATGAACTTGAACTTCTAATCTTTTGTTTGGCAAGCCAGAATGTTAATCAGTTGCACCATGAAGTAGCTAGAGCTCGGGAGGTGGAGGGGTAGAGAACTGGTTGTTCTTGTGAAGGAGTGGATTTGGAATTATTGAAATAATGCAAACTATAATCCATGACAAGCTCATAAAAACTTGTCTGTAGAGAGGTAACTAGATGAATAGTTCCTGTGAATTACTTATGATCCAGATCCAAGGTTGTCCTTCACTGTGTCTTCATCTGTCATGCCTCTTTAAAAGCCTTACTCTTCCCTCCGCTGTATCTGGCCAATCTATCCAACTCTTAGGTGTCCTTCTTTAATTATATGAATAACTTAAGTGACTAAAACAAAATGCCAGTATTACATCTTGCAGACACGTTTCTCAATCAAGCCTGTTTCTTCACCTTCAAATAATTCAGCATCATTTTCAGCAATTACTTTATGACTGTACCTCCACGGTAAATGGGAGGAAGCTGAAAAAGAAAAAGAAATAAGTAAATAATGGAAAATAAGCCATACATTGTTATTATTTGTTGATTCATGGACATAAGCATATGTATGCCTGCTATGAAAACCTATTAATTATAGAGACTCATCGCTTGTAAATATTTGGCTATTTCACTTACCTTGATTCATAATTACATGAAAGCAAAAGTTGCCGAGATACAGCATGGCAGTCTTTTTTCACTTGATATGCTTAGTATAAGACATTCCCAACATGCACTTCCCAGTCTGAACGACACTTTATTCTTTATTATGAATTGAAGCTGCAACCACCCAGACGTCTCCTGAGTCCATCTATTAAAATATTACCTCTTTTAGTTTTTAAAAATGTTCATAGAACTCAGCAAATGACTACAGCACAAAGGTATTGCATTTTGCTGCTTTCATTTTTTTTTTTTTTTTTTACTGGAAACTGCATTTAAAAGGTTGGAACAAGGCAATCTTCACTATAATACAATACTAGAGAAAGACAATCTGGACAAGAAGGAGTTGAAAATTGACTCACTAATATTTAGAAACATGAAAGAGAATATCAATCATTTAGTCTATGGGTATTTTTTTTTCCTCAACACTGTGACATAAAATTTATCTAGGTATTGCAAATTCTAGAATGTATGAGTGTCTGGCACTTCTTTGACACTCAGTAAATTCTTCTGAATGTTAAAGTAATAAAATCAGCATTGTTGCAGTGGAATTTAAAATTGACAGAAAATTTTCACGATTCTTGAAAATTTTATGGTGACGTTCTTTTACATTGGAAGCAGAGAAGAGTAGCAGTAGATTATATAACAAAATTAAAGCAAGCATAATGTTGAAGCTGTCACCGTAATCATATTCAATAATTGTAACTGAGGAGCTGGGAGACAATCTTCAGGGATGAATCTGTAACAGTCCAGGGAATTGCAGCTATCTGTTATTTTGAAGTTATGTTTTATTTAGATAAAAGTGATGTAGATTATGGAAGTTGTACTGTCATATAAAATATGAGACCTTATTGTCTCATTAGTTCTTTATAGTCTTGTTGCTGTTTATACAAATAACCTGAACTGATACTATACACTTTATGGTATATGACGTTCTATACACACTGTCTATATATGTATATATATATTATTGGAATGGAAGTATGAAATATATATATGGATTTCCAAATATATTAAAGTAACTATTCTGTAGAGGAAATACGATATTGTCTTTTTGTTCCCTCTGAAATTGGCTATCTGTTAAGATATAAATTATGATTATTAGCCTGAACCTAACTCAAACCCCAAAACCAAACCTCTTGCTGCCAAGCAGATTCTGTCTCTTGGAGACCCCACATGTTGTAGAGTAGAACTCTGCTTTATAAGGTTTTCAGTGGCTGTAAATCTTACTGAAGTAGATTTCCAGGCCTTTCTTTTGTGGCACCACTGGGTAGAGTCAAACTGCCAACAACTGGTTAGTTGAGTAGGTAAGACAGTATAACTCTCAAAACATGCACTTAGCCTAGTGCCGTGACCAAATTTAGAAAATATGTACAACTCAGGGAAAGAAACATTCAGGATTCTAGAAAACCGAGCAGTTTTGCAATTATATGATCACATGAATAATGTAATCTTGTTTTTAGAAAAAAAAATAGGCATATAATTAAGTGAATTCAGATATGAGGTTGACCACAAACCAAATATAGTATTTGAATGCCAAAGTGTAGTTCGAGGTACTTGATGACAGAAAACAACTCAAATTCAGAAGTATAAATACAGAAACAGTATCACACACATACATACACAAACCAACATGCTGATGTTGGAGATGTCTTAATATTCTGTTCTCTTGCAAGAATCATTATAAGAAATGTCTTAAACTTCGTTAACTCATAGCTTAGAGTTGATTCTGACTCATAGCTACGCTATACAACAGAGTAGAACTGCCTCACAGAATTTCCAAGGAGTGCAAGCGGATTAGATTGCTGACTTTTGGGTTAGTAGTTGTAGCTTTTATCTGCTAAAAAAAACCCCAACCCCCCGCTGTTGAGTCAATTCTGACTCATAGTGACCCTAGTCACCAAAAAATGCCTTGGTAGTAGGAAATTTTGACTTCAACTAAAAATGAGCTGTAGACTGTGGCCAGGGAAATGGCTCTTCTCTTTGAAACGTCCATTCTGAATTACAGATAAGTGAAGTATGTTTTTAAAAAATATCATTAATGTATATTTATTGCTATTTTCTAGAGCATTCGGTTTAGAATAGTCTAGAGTACAAATTTAAAAAAAAGTCTGTATCATTGCAACAGAAA
The DNA here is from genome assembly GCA_028571685.1 of Heterohyrax brucei. Lineage (NCBI taxonomy): Eukaryota > Metazoa > Chordata > Mammalia > Hyracoidea > Procaviidae > Heterohyrax > Heterohyrax brucei. Next base: position 164,654,801 of record CM053144.1, read on the forward strand.
TGATACACAAAGCTTTTCAAGATGCATTGAAGAATTCTAGTGGTAGAGAAAAGGAACAAGAGAGAAAAGGAGAACTTAGGTAGGAGTTTGCTTTCTTTATTAATTTGGAGAGCTTGGCAAGAAACAGAAAAAAAAATGCAGTCCTATTAACATTATGTGCTGGAAATTCTGCCATATATTCATTGAGAGAAATATGTCTTATAAATATTTTTTTCAAGTGATTTAGAGTAGGCTAAATCTAAGGCATAATTTTACCATGAAATTTTTATTTAAAAAGTTAAAAAATGTCATTGGTTTTTAAAGAAGAAAATCCAATCCACATGTTACTGATTTTTTCACACTTATCATATTGTTTTGCATGAGTAAGTTGATGTCTAAGAACATGAACGTTTTCCAGCCAGGAAGTCACATTATATAGTACCAAAAAGGCCTTGAACCTGGAAAGTTTCAAATTTCATTTTCTACTCAGAACCCAAGGATCTGAGTGGGTTCTAAACTTGGCAATGTGCCTTCACCCTAGTTAACTCGTTGATGGAGTTTTATATCCATGTACATGTAGGTTAAAAGTCCAGCTGTTACTTCTTGTTTGATATTGTTGCTAGAAATATTCTTTTTGACTTCCTACTTTGTTTACCATGAGGAAACAGTTGACCACTTGTTTTAGTATTTAAAAATTTCCTTAAACATACACTAAATGTTATCAAACAAGTAACAAAGCTAGCGTATGGAAAATGCATAATTTTCCCTGAGGGTTATTTGCTAATATGGAACACAGGCCTCTAAAATGTGATGAAAGGAAGGACTGTGGAACAATGGGTCATGATGGCTAATTTTATAGGGAACACATGCATATAATATAATTTAAAACACATGCTACAGCAGTTATAGTAAAAGGCTCAGAGAATTAGAAAGGAATTCTGCTTCATAAAAAAAGAAAACAGTTCCTTCTTTCTCCTCACAAAATTGCATTCCTCTTCTAGGGAAAAAGATCTTATTCACTAATGTTTTAACAATTGCAGGGCCCACCCACAAGCCTCACATCTAGTCTCTCAAATCCTCTCCTCCCCGTATGACCTATCCATGTGTCTTCCTGTTTGGAGATATAAAATGAAATTACAGGCAAAAGCCCAGTAAAAATCTAGCATCTTTCTAATGCAATATTTATCTCCTGTTTTTTTTTGTTTTTTTTTTTACTAAAATAGTATGCATTATCTGTTACTGTCTTTCTTGCACACAGACATTTTAAAGGAGAGGCACAGGTTATTCTGCCTATTCCTCTGTTTCTAGTGAGACTTTGAAATCCAGGTGAAAACCTAAAGGGAGTCAGACTATTCTGCAGATCTTCAAGGGTGGCAAGGCAAACTTCTAAGAAGCAATTTTACCATCAATTCTTTATTCATAAAAAATATTGCCTCCTATATATGTAAAAGCTGAGTGATGGATACAGAAGACTGAAGAAGAATTGATACCTTTGAAGCACAGTGTTAAAGAATATTGAATATAACACGGACTGTCAAAAGAACCAACAAATCTGTTTGAGAAGAAGTACAACTAGAATGCTCCTTAGAAGCATGGATGGCGAGACTACGTCTCACATACTTTGGATGTGTTGTCAGAAGAGATAGTGTCTAAAGAAGGATATCACGCTTGATAAAATGGAGATTCAGCAAAAAGGTAAGACCCTTCAATGAGATGGATTAACACTGTGGCTGAAACAATACGCTTAAACATTAAAACAACTATAATGATGTCACAGGACCTGGAGGTGTATCGTTCCATTGTGTATGGGGCCTCTATAAGTGGAAACTGACTAGATGGCACATAGCAACAACAACAATGAAACGAAAAGGAGCAACCTCTGTCTTACTGTGATCTAAGCCTATTTTCTGTTCCATGATTCAACCTTTTATGGAAATGAAGAACAATTTGCCAGCAATCTTATCATAATTCTTCGCTGACTTGGAGATAAATTTTAATCAATCATCAAAATTCAAAAGCCTTTTTGAATGTTTGCTGATGGACATGATTCTTAAGTAATTTTTGAGAAATTTGAAGTTTGTATAAAAAAACTTGTCCTTAGTTTTTCTTCTGTGGGTAAGCCATCTATCCTATTTCATCTTTTAGATTTCAAACAATTTAGCAATATATAATTATATATATTGTTTATAAGCTAAAAGCCTCCTGGCAGAAGAAAAGGCACTAGAATTTAAAAGTCTAATATTTAGATCTCTGCGAGTATCTAGGAAAGAGGTGAAGGAAAACACAGAGAAATTTAAGAAAAAAATAGAAAAAATCTTGGAACATATTGACAAAAGCAGAGAAACAGAAAGATTCATGGGAGAGTTTAGGATAATAACACAAGGAAAAAAGTCAAAGTAAATGAGCAATTAGAAATAATATAAAAACAAAAAACAAATGGTGGTCAGGCTATGAGGAGATTGACACTCTTATGTACTGCTGATAGGAATGCAAAGTGGTACAACCATTTTGGAAAATGATGCACCACTTCTTAAAAATTTAAAAACAGAAATGTATGATCTAACAATCCTATTTCTGGGAATATATCCTAGAGAAATAAGAGCCATTATGTGCATAGATATATGTGCAACCGTGTTCGTTACAACAATGTTCATAATAGCAAAAAGATAGAAACAACTCATATGAATGTGACAACATGTCCAAAGTATATAAGACATAGTCTTACCATGTTTGCTTCCAAGGAACCCTCTGGTTGTACTTCTTCCAGAACAGATTAGTTTATTCTTTTGGTGGTCCACGGTACATTCAACAGTATTCTCGAACACCACAATTCAAAGGCATCAGTTCTTCTCTGTCTTCTTTGTTCCCTGTCCAGCTTTCACATGCATATGATAAGACTGAAAACACCATGGCTTGGGTCAGTCACAGTTTGGTCTACAGGTGACATCTTTACTTTTGAATACTTTAAATAGACCTTTGCAGCAGATTTTCCCAGTACAATGTATCTTTTGATTTCTTGACTGCTGCTTCCATAGGCATTGATTGTGGGTCCAACTGATGAATCTGGAGGCATTATACCGAGTCAATCACAAAGGAACAAATAATGTATACAACCATTATTATAAAAACTCATGGAAGGGTTTCCACACAGAAAGGACAGTATTTTGATGGTTATAAGGGAAGGGGGATTAGGGAGGGAAAGAAAGGGTAGGGATGGAAAATTTAGACAATAGATAAGTGATAACTTTGGTGCTGGGTAAGACAGTCCACAATGTACAACTTGACTAAGACAAAATCATACAAGCTTTACAGACACATTCAAACTCTCAGAAGGACAAAAATACTGGCTGAGTGCTCAGGTCTGTGCTCTCAGGGAACATCTAACTCAACTGATATAACACAATTTAAAAATACAATGCTTTACATCCTGCTTTGGAGAGTATTATCTGGGGTTTTAAAAGCTGTAAGTAGCTAGCTAAGATGCACAACATAACAGAATACTATGAAAGACTGTACTCTAACAAATTTGGAAACCTAGAGAAAATGGAGAAATTTCTTGATTCATATCACCTACCCAAATTATCAAAAAGTGAAGCAGAACAACTTAATAAACCCATCACGAAGGAAGAAATTGAAAAAGTCATCCAAAAACTGCCAACCAAAAAAAGCCCAGGCCCAGATGGCTTCACTGCAGAATGCTACCAACTACTTAGAGAAGAGTTAGCTCCATTACTACTGAGACTATTTCACAGTATAGAAAGGGGTGGAGTACTCTCACACTCCTTTTATGAAGACAGCATAACCCTGATACCAAAGCCAGGGAAAGACCCAACAAAAAAGGACAACTATAGACAGATATCACTCATGGATCTAGATGCACAAATCTTCAACAAAATTCTTGCCAATAGAATACAACAACATATTAAAACAATAATTCACCATGACCAAGTTGGATTCATACCAGGGATGCAAGTCTGGTTCAACATCAGAAAAAAAATTAATATGATTAACCACATAAATACCACGAAAGACAAGAATCACCTGCGTTTGCCCATTGATGCAGAAAATGCATTTGATAAAGTCCAACACCCATTCATGCTAAAAACTCTTAGCAAAATAGGCATAGATGGAAAATTCCTCAATGCAATAAGGGCCATTTATACAAAGCCAACTGCCTACGTCATCCTGAATGGAGAGAAACTGAAACAGTTTCCCCTGAGAACAGGAACTAGACAAGGACGCTCACTCTCACCTCTGCTATTTAACATTGCACTAGAAGTTCTAGCCAGAGCAATTAGACAAGATCAAGAAATAAAGGGACTCTGTACTGGCAAAGAAGAAGTCAAAATCTACCTATCTGCTGATGATATGATTGTATATGCAGAGAATCCCAAAGAATCTAAACTACTCAAACTGATAGAAGAGTTCAGTGAAGTCTCAGGATACAAGATAAACATAAGTAAATCAGTAGGATTCCTATACACCGGCAACAAGACTGTTAATGAAGAAATCAACAAATCAATACCATTTACTATAGCCCCTAAGAAGATAAAGTACCTAGGAATTAATCTAACCAGAGAAATAACAGACTTTTGCAAAGAGATCTACAAGTCCTTACTACAAGAAACTAAGAGAGACTTAGATAAGTGGAAAAACCTACCCTGCTCATGGAAAGGAAGACTTAACATTGTGAAAATGTCTATTTTACCCAAAGCAATCTACTTATATAATGCAATCCCAATGTAAGTTCCAGCGTCACTTTTTTAACAAGATAAAGAAACAAATTACCAATTTTGTTTGGAAAGGGAAGAGCCCTGGGTAAGTAAAGTACTACTAAAGAAGAAGAACACACTAGGAGGCCACTCATTACCCAGCTTCAGAAACTCTTACACTGCCACAGTAGTCAAAACAGCCTGGTACTGGTACAAGAACACACAGATCGATCAAGGGAACAGAACTGAGACCCAGAGGTGACACAATCTGCCTATGAATAGTTGGTATTCCACAAAGGCCCTAAGACATTAAACTGGGGTAAAACCAGTCTCTTGAACAAGTGGTGCTGGCAAAATTGGATATCCATCTGCAATAAATTGAAACAAGATCCATATCTTACACCTTATACAAAACCCAGCTAAAACTGAATAAAAGACCTAAATATCAAATCTAAAACAATAAAGCTCATCCAAGAAAAAGTAGGAACAACAATGGAATTTTAATACACAACACAGACTTCAAAATCTGTCAAACAAACCACAGTCAACAGAAGAGAAAATAGATAAATGGGAACTACTAAGAATCAAGCACTTTTGCTCATCCAAAGACTTTATTAATAGAATTAAAAGGCGATCTACAAATTAGGAAAAAGTATTTGGCAACTACATGTCAGACTGATGCTTAATCTCCATAATCTGTAAGGTACAACAAAATATCAATAAGACGAAGATAAATCATCCAATTAAGTGATGGGCAAAGGGGATGGACAGGCTTTTCTCTAAAGAGGAGATCCAGGCAGCCAAAAAACCCCTGCAGACGTGTTCACAATCTTTAGTTATTAAAGAAATTCAAATCAAAACTACAACAAGATTCCATCTCACCCCAACAGGGTTGGCCATAATCCAGAAAAGGCAAATCAACAAATGCTGGAGAGGCTGTGGAGAAAGTGAAACTCTCCTATACTGTTGGTGGGGTTTCAAAATGGTCCAGCCTCTTTGGAAAGCAATCTGGTGCTTCCTTAAAAAAATGGATATAGATATACCATTTGACCTAGTAATTGCACTGCTTGGAATATATACTACAGAATCACGGTCATTCACACCAATGGATACATGCACATGAATGTTTATTGCAGCACAGTCCATGATAGCAAAAAGATGGAATCAACCCCAATGCCCAACAACAGAGGAATGGATAAGTAACCTATGGTATATATAGTCAATGAAACACTATGCAATGATAAAGAACAATGATGATTCCCAGAAACATCTCATAACCTGGTTTCAACTGGAAGACATTATGTTGAGTGAAAGTAGTCAGCAACAAAAGGAGAAATACTGAATGAGACCCCTATGATAAGAACTCAAAAACAGACTTACACATAGAAGAAAAGACTCTTTGACGGCTGCAAGGGAAGGAAGGGCAGGAGAGTGAAGTGGGGAAAGTTTAGATTAGATAGTTGCTAGAAATCTGGTTAGGAGAAAGCGGTGATAGCACACATTAGAAACAAGAACAACATTAAGTGGACTTCAGCATAACTTGAGTACTCCTTCCATCTTAACCCAATATTGCAAGGACAGAGTAGCTGGGGCAGGGGGCTGGGAAGCATGCTTTTAAGCAAAATTGAGGCCAATTGGCACAACTAGTGTTTTGCTAAGAGAGCTCTCTGCACCACATTGGTGAGTGGTGTCTGGGGTCTTAAAAGCTGCCAAGCTGCCATCCGAGGGCACGGCAAATGGTCCCGATTCAGCAGGTATGGATAATCACTGAGGACCAAAATGACTTGGGGAAAGACAACCCAGAAGACAGAGAGAACCACATGAATGGGTGTCTACATCGACTCGTGACCACAAGAACCAGATGATGCCCAGCCACCACCAGTGATTGCCACATTGGAGCTAACAAAGTCGAGTGTCACCGTCAGTACAAGAATAAAAAGGGTGCACCCTGAGATCTCCACTAAAAGACCGCAATTGATGGTCCAGGGACTTCGGGGTTCTCCTGGGAGCATGGCCCCTGACCCTGAAGCTACCCTTGCCCGTAAATCATAATGAAGGTCAACTCTTTGGACAGGAATGGATTGGACTTGGTTACGCTGAGTGACCATATATTGGGTGCACTTTATGGTACTATGCATCTATAGGATTTCATCCTGCTGACCTCTGGTTGGAGGAAGGGGAGTGGGTGGAGAGGAGGGGAAAGGAGACTGGCGGATCGGACGTGTATGGAGCAGAGAGGAAGAGTGTGCTGTCACTAGGCAAGGACAGCAGTGGAAACTGCATATAGGTGGGCATGCATGTTTATATGGGATGTACATTTTCACTCAATCATAATAAAAAAATCAAGAAAAAAAGGAAAAGAAATGAGAACAATTAGTTCAAAGGACTAATGGGCTACTGGGCCACAACTACTGCAGTCTGAGTTCAGCACAACTAGTTGACCAGGTACCACTACTATTTGCTCTGACTGGGATTGTAGTTGAAGAACCCATGCAGAGGTAGTGAAAAAAGTAGAATGCAATTCTAACTCCCCAAACCACCCCAGAACAATACACACACACACAAAACAGACCTGCTGGTCTGAAAGAGACCTGAGAAATCTTCAGAATACAGCCCCCAATACCCTTTAACTCAGTGCTAAAGTCACTGTGAAGGTTCGCTCTCCAGAAAAAGACTGTTGTTGTTCGGTGCTGATTTTGACTCATACTGACTTTTTCCATGATGGAACTAAACACTGCCTGGTCCTGGTCCTGCTGTGGGTTCTCAATCATTGTGCTTAAGCCTGTTGCTGTTACTGCTATGTCAGTCTATCTAATTGAGGGTCTTCCTGTTTATCTCTGACTCTCTACTTTGCCAAGCTTGATGTCCTTCTTCAGGGACTGATCCCTACTGGCCACATGTTCAAAGTATGCAGGATGTAGTGTCACAGTCCTTGCTTCCAAGAAGTATTCTGGTTATACTTCTTCCAAGTCCAATATGTTCATTATTGCTTGTCAATACCACAATTCAAAGGCACCAGTTCTTCTCTGGTCTTCCTTATTCATCTTCCCGCTTCCACATGAGTATGAAGCAATTGAAAACACCACAGCTTGGGTAAGGTGAACCTTAATCTTCAAGCTGACGTCTTTGCTTTCTAACACTTTAAAGAGGTCTTTTGCAGCAGATTTGTCCAATGCAAGGCATCTTTTGATTTCTTGACTATCGCTTCCTAAATGTTGATTGTGGATCCATGTAAAAAGAAATCCTTGACAACTCAAATCTTTCCCTTGTTTACTATGTTGTTTCTTATTGGTCCAGTTCCGAGAACTTTTGTTTTCTTTATGTTGGTGTGTAATCCATATTGAAATCTTTGACTTTTGGTCTTCATCAGTAAGTACCTCAAGTCCTTGTTGCTTTCAGCCAACAACACAGGTTGTTAATACAGGTTGTTAATGGGTCTTCCTCCAATTCTGATACTCCATTCTTCTTTACATAGTCCAGCTTTTCAGATTATTTGCTCAGTAGAAAGAAATCATTAAAACAACAGAACATTAAAAAGACAGGAAAGAAAAAAAAGCCAAAATGGATGTCAGAAGTGACTTTAAAACTTGCTCTTGAATGCAGAGTAGATAAAGTAAAAGGTGGCAATGATAAAATAAAAGAGTTGAGCAGATTCCAAATGGTGAAGTATTACAATGACATTTGCGAAGACCTGGAGGTGGAAAATCAAAAAATGAAAAACATGCTAAACATTTCTCAAGCTGAAAGAATTAAAGGAAAAAATTATCAGGTTTCAATATTGAAGAATACTATGGGGAAAATATTAAAGGACTCAGGAAGTATCAAAAAAAGGTGGAAAAAAAAGATCAACACCCTTAGAAGCACCAATCAAGAAATCAAAGATGAACTGCACTGGGAAAATCTACTGCAAAGGACTTCTTCAAAGTATTCAGAAGTAAGGATGTCACTTTGAAGACTAAAATGCACCTGACCCAAACCATGGTATTTTCAGTCACATCATATACATGTGAAAGCTGGACCATGAACAAAGAAGACAGAAGAAGAACTGATGCCTTTGAATTGTGGTGTTGGAGAAATATGTTGAAGGTACCACAGAATGCCAAAAGAACAAACAGATTTCTTCTGGAAGAAGTGAAAACAGAGGGCTCCTTGGAAACCAAGATGGCAAGACTACATCAGCCCCTGGAGAAGGACATCATGCTTGGTGGAGTGGAGGGTCAGTTAAAAAGAGGAAGCCCCTCGATGAGAAGGATTCACAGTGGCTGCAACAATGGGCATAAGTACAAAAACTGTTGTGGACATGGCACAAGACTGGACAGTGTTTCGTTCTGTTGTTTGTAGGGTTGCTATGAGTTGGAACCTACTCTACGGCACCTAACAACAACAGCAACATACCAAAAAGAATTCGTCAGTATTCAGCCATTTCAGGAGGTATTATATAAGGAGGAAACTATGATCCTGAAGGAATAAGTTGAAGCTGCACTGAAGACACTGGTGATGAACAAGGGTTCAGAAGTTGATGGAATATGAATTAAGTAGTTTCAACAAATGGGTGCAGTGCTGGCAGTATTCACTCATCTATGTCAAGAAATTTGGATAACCAAATGACTGGAAGTGATCTATATTTACGTCTATCCCTGTAAAGATGATGGACGAAATGCAGAAATTATCAAATAATATCAATATCAGAAGCAAGTAAAATTTTGCTGAAGATCATCTAAAAGTGGCTGCATTGGGATACTGACAGGGAACCACCAGAAAACTAACCTGAATTCAGGAGAGGAAGCAGTCCAAGGATATCATTGTTGACGTCAGATGAATTTTTGGCTGAAAGTAGAGAATCCCAGGAAGATGTTTACCTATGTCTTATTGATTATGCAAAGGCATTTGATGTGTAAATCACAGCAAATTATGGATAATTTTTCAAAGTATGGGAATTCCAAAATACTTAATGTACTCATAAGGAAGTTGTGCATAGATCAAGAGGCATTTATTGGAATAGAACAAGCAGATTCTGTATGGTTTAAAGTCAGGCAAAGAAAGTCCCAGGGTTGTATCCTTCCCATATTTTGCTAAAGACTAGACAGGCCCATGACACAGACAACAAAAATAATAATACTTAAAAAAACCAATAGTTTAACCATACATACATGACTAAATAGGCACATTAGCACAAGGGTAAGGACTGGAAAGCAGGAGGGGACAAGAAAGCTGGACAAATGAAATGGGGAACCCAACAGAAGAGCAGAGTGTTGGCATGCCACGGAGTTGCCAACCAATGTTACAAAACAAAGTATATAAATTTTTTAATGGGATACAGATTTGATCTGTAAACCTTTACCTAAAATACAATAATAAAAATATTCCACTATACAACCAATTATAAATCTTTTCATTCCTATAAAAAAGTAGGTGATTCATAAATATCAATGCAGAGTCTTTTCTTACTACTTTATTCTTGAGCACAGAGAATAGAATACTTTGCTCTAACATGGTTGATGTTAGTACTATTTTGTGTTTATTTTTGATACAAATCAACACCTTGCATTATTCACTACAGAAGACAACGTTAACTAACATGGAAATATTGCTTTAATAGGAAAAAAAAGAATTTGTCTTCTAACATAAAAATAAGTAATTGCAATTTACTTTTATATATGGAGATATTTGACACATCCCATATTTTTAGATAGGAAGATATGAATTACACATGAACGTAAAGAAAAGAAAACTTTGAAACTGGATCAACAAGCACTATCATGATAAACAAAGAGAAGACTGACATTGTCAATGATTTAATTTTACTTGGACCCACAATCAACGCTCATGGAAGCAGTCAAGAAATCAAACGATGCATTGCATTGGGCAAATACGCTTCAAAGGTCTCTCTGACATCTTTTTCTTTTTTTTCTTATTGTGACTGAGTGAAAGTGTACAATCCAATTTAAATTTGCATGCCTGCCTATCTGTAGCTCCCTCTGCTTTCCTTGCCTGGTGACAGCACACTGCTCCTTTCTGTTCTATGCATTTCATAACCTTTTAACAATCTCCTGTCCCCTCCTCTCCATCAGCATCAGGTCTAAGAAACCCTAGGCCTTTGGACCATCAGTTGTGGTCTTTTAGTGGAGTTCTTAGGGTGTATCCCTTTTTTTTTTCTCATGTTGCCACTGGCACTCAGCGTTGTGAGCTCTGTCATGGCTCTCATTGGTGGTGGCTGGGCACCATCTCGTTCTTCTAGTCACATATTGATATAGTAACTCATTCACATTTGACTTTCTGTCTTCTGGGTTCTTTCTCCCTCATGTCTTTGTTGTCCTAGGTGATCATCTGTTCCAGCTGAGCTGGGACTTTTTGGTGTACCTCAGATGGCAGCTTGTTAGCTTTTCAGACCCCGGATGCCACTCACCAATATGGTGTGCAGAAGAATCTCTTAGTAATAGGCTAGTTATGCCAATTGGTCTTGATGTCCTCTAAGAGCGTGACCCCCAGACCCTCACCCCTGCTACTCTATCCTTCCAATATTGGGTTAAGATTGGGAGAGTTTTCAGGTTATGTTAAAGTCCAGTTAAGCTGATCTTTTTTCTAATGTGTACTGTCACTGCTTTCACCCAATCGAATTTCTATCAACTATTTAATCTATAACCAACCCTCTCTCTCCCTCCCTCCCATCCCTTGAAGCCATCAAAGGGTCATTTCTTCTGTACATGAGTCTGTTTTTAAGTCCTTATAGTAGGGGTCTCATACAATATTTTTCCCTTTCTAATGTCTTAAAAAGCAAGTACATCATTTTGAGGACTAAGGTGCACATAATATTTTCAATAGCCTCATAAACATGTAACAGCTGGACAATGAATAAGGAAGACTGAGGAAGAATTGATGTCTTTGAATTGTAATGCTGGCAAAGAATATTGAATAGATTATGGACTTCTAAAAGAATAAATAAATCTGTTCGGTTCCAACTTGACGGCACTTGGCTTGGCTTTGGAAGAATTACAGCCAGATTGCTTCTTAGGAGCAAGGATGCTTAGACTACATCTCACATACTTTAGACTTGTTATTAGAACGGAACAGTCCCTCGAGAAGTACATCACGCTGAGTAAAGCAGAGGGTCTGTGAAAAATAGGAGGATACTCACATGGATTGACACAGTGGCTGCAATGAAAGGTTCAAGTACAACAGCAATCACAAAGCTGGCACAGGACGGGCCGTGTTTCCTTCTGTTGTTCGCTGGGTTACTACGACTCAGAACTGATTTGACAACACCTAAGATACTCATAGTCAATCTGAGAAACAAGACTACTTGAAGAAAAATGTATCTTTAAGTTTAGAAGAAGGCCCATCAAAAACCTGTAGTACACAGATGATGCAACCTTGCCTGTTGAAAGTTAAGAGGAGTTGAAGCACTTACCAATGAAGATAACCGGCCATAGCCTTCAGTATAGATTATACCCCAACATAAAGGAAACAATAATCCTCAAAACTGGACCAATAAGGAACACCATGATAAAGAAAGAATGTATTGCTGTCAGATCATTGGTGAATGCCCATGGAAGCAGCAGTCAAGAAATCAGAGAACACAGTGCACTGGGAAAACCTGCTGCAAAAGAACTCTTTCTTTAAAATATTCAAAAACAAAAGATGCCACCTTGGGAAATAAGGTGCTCTTGACCCAAACTGTAGTGTTTTCAGTTGCCTCATATGAGTGTGAAAGCTGGATAATGAATAAGGAAGACTGAAGAAGAATTGATGCCTTTGAACTATGGTGTTGGTGTGCAATGTTGAATATGCCATAGACTGCCAAAAATATCAATAAATCCTTCTTGAAGAAGTACAGTGAGAATGCTCCTTGGAAGTAAGGATAGGGAGACAGTCTCATGCACTCTGGATATGTTATTAGGAAGACCAGTCTCTGGAGAAGGACATCATGCTTATTATAACAAGGAGAGTAGTTGAAAAAGAGGAAGACATTCAACACAATGAATTGGCACAGTGGCTGCAACAAGAGGACCAGACACAGCAAGCATTATGAGGAGGGCTCAGGACTGGACAGTGTTTTGTTCTCTTGTATGTAGTGTCTTCATGGGTTGGAATGATGTTGATAGCACTGAGTAACAACAACATTATTAATTCTAAACAACCAAATTTTTCACTATGAATATGTACTACACCTGTTCCAAACACTGTCCACTCACCACATGTCTATCTCTTACTCTGTTCTACTTTTATTTTTTCCACAAAATTGGTAACATTCTAACTTATTGTATGATATTTTTATATATTTGGTTTCTATTTCTTTCCTGATACAATATAAATTCCAAGACAGCAGAGTTCTCTGACTACTTTTCTCTGCATCTCAAGAATGTAAAGCAGAATGTGGCATGCCTGAAAGTACTTCTTGAAGGATTAAACTTTTAAAAAGTAATCAAAAGTAAAAAGTAAACACAATGCCAACCTGGTCAAATCAAGGAGAAACCAGTTTACATTGCTGAATATTTTATTCAAGAACACCTAGTTTATTCCCAGAATGCTTTTAGATAGCTATCACAGAAAAATAGAAAACAGAATTTTTAGAATTTCTATTCCATACATATGTGTAGTGATAATTGTTCCTGGAAGAACAGTTTTGGTAAGACAAGGGGGTTGGAAAGAAGTAAGTATTTCACTATTACACATAAAATTCAGAGAGGAAAAGATGTCATGGCTTTACAGAAAAAGTAATGCAGTCATCTTCTGAAACTGAAGTGGAAACTCAGCTAAAAGTCTTGGGCTGGTACTTGAAACAGACAACAGAGGTATTGTGGTAATAAGCTCAACCAATGAACTGACAAAACAAACACTAAACAAATTAATAAATATGAAACAAATTAGTATACACATGATGTATTTCAAATTAAATATAATGCTGTAAAAATTATATAACAATATGGTAAGGTGTTCTTTATGAATTATGCATAAACAAGAATATAACATAAAATTCCTCATCTCACTTTTTTTAAAATTTTAGTTTCAGAAATATAGTTACATATGGAGAAAATGGAAAGATATATAAAAACAGTAAATAAAATAGTAACTGATTTTATCTAGGCAATAATATACATTTTATTTTCCTTATATTACCGAATTTTCAATATGAGTGTAAAGCTTGTAAAAATGGAATGTGTCTTTTCTAGTAACATTGATGAGCATATCTGTATTTCTCCTAGAAGCAGATAAGTTGGATAACAATTTTTTTAGCTATCACCTTTCTAGTCTTTGTCATATACAGGCATTAAATGAACATGACAGTGAAGTGTATAAATGTATCAGAAGAGTTTATAGCAAGAAAAGATCACTGTTGCCTAGAGAAGTAGTGATCTGAGAAATGATTTTTTTACAGAAAAAGAAAATAACTTTCTAAGTAGACAAACTGCCACGAGCAAAGGTGGACAGTAGATATTAGAAGATTACTTTCACTTCTAGACCAGACACCTGTGTAATGATAGAGGCTAGCCTCATGGGACTCTTTCCAGTTTTAAGGTGTGCTATTGTCAGGGTGAACCAACAAAAGCATGGTCTCTGGAGACAAACAGGTTTTCAGACCCTAGATCCACCACCACGTGGAGTGGTTCAGAATATGTCAGTAATATGTACAGGGAGACTACCTGTGAGAGTTGAAAGGGAGAACAAGAGGACATCACCTAACACTGTACCTGACACACTTTAGTTGCAAATAGATGTCAGTCCCTTGTTTCTGCTCACCCACCCCCCCTTCCATCCTCATAACATCTGTGTGAACAAGACGGGAAGAGTTATTATCCTCATTTTACAGGTGAGAACATGGAATCTCAAAGATGTTAACTAAGTTAATTACAATTATTAAAGTTAATAAGGAGTGGACTCACCATCTGACTTTCAGCTTAGTGGCAGTTACTTTCCATGATGACTAACACTTGTTATAAACACAAAGAGAGTATGAGGTGGGGATTTTATTTGTAGTCCTTTTCAGTTGAGGTCATCTGGTTATTTGTCATCAGGGTTCATGAGAGGTCTTTTAACGTGATAGATTCACCGAAATTCAAACCTAGTGCTCAATTCTGTAGGCTTCTAAATACGATTTTTAGACCACGTGGAAAGTATATGAAGCTCTCAGGAATCTGACAAGGGAGGTTTCATGGGGAGAGGATTCCTTCTTAAACATATCTTTATAAACCTATTATCTAGCATTGGATCTGGAAACAAACAGTAATATGTTTCAGTGGCTCACATAACCAGAATGATAATTTATTACTTTATAACAAAAACATATATGTCAAAAGATCTGGACATTTCCATTCTTCGAAGAAAATAAAAGGAGGGGGGTACTCAGAATGGTGTTTTCTGAGTATACCCTTCAGAACAAGGAATATTGAGCCATCTGATGCTTCCCTGGCTTTGGGCCCAGTGCACTCATCCCCAGTAGATTGCCACTTGGAACTGTTCTCAGTCCGTGGTACCGCATATCTTCTTCCTGGTCTGTACTAGCAAGGATATGTCCATGTTTGTTTCTTTGACTATGACACATTTATGTCACCATCAAATTATCCTTTGTTTCCTGTATGTCCCTCATTTCTTATGATCACATGTATATATTTTTTATTATCTTTTATTATCTGTATTCTGTTTTCAGTTAAAAATTATTCTGACTTTCTTCAGAAAGTTAAATAGAATGACCATATGATCTAGCAAGGCTATTCCCAAGTATTTACCAAAAATTCTTGAAAAAAGGCACTCAGACTTGTAGTATTATTCCCAATAGTCAAAGGTACAAATAGCCTAAAGGCTTATCAGAAGATGAATGCATGAACAAAATGTGATATATGCATACAATTAAATGTTACTTAGCCATAAAAAGAAATGAAGTTCTGATACATGTTACAATATGGATTAAAACTGAAAACATTACACTGAGTGAAGTTCCATATTTTTACCCAAATAACGTGTGCCTTCTACTTTGCCAACTGCTCTCTCCCCCTGCAAAATATTTTTATAAACATCATTACACTATTTTTCTTCTCATGTCCCTGGAAAAAGTTGGCATAGCAGTCTTAAGAAAATATTTCATAGAGGAATTGAGCCAGTGGCAAACCAGTATAAAAAGTGAGCGTTATTTGTGTAAAAATAAGGAAATTCAATTACACAAGGATAACAGTTATATGATTCATTTATATTAAATATCAAGAATAGGCAAATGTAGAGGCTGAAGCTTATTCATGGTTACTAAGTGTGGAAACCCTGGTGGTGTAGTGATTAAGTGCCATATTTGTTAACCAAAGGGTCAGCAGTTCACATATGCCAGGTGCTTCTTGGAATCTCTATGGGGCAGTTTTACTGTGTCTGATAGGGTTGCCCTGAGTCAGAATTGACTCAACAGCGGTGGGTCTGATTTGGTTTACCAGATGTAGGGGGGGATGAAGAAAAGGGGAGTCATTGTTTAAGAAGCATTGAATATCTGTTAACAGTAATGGGAAATTGGGAAATGGATGTTGGTGATGGTTACACAATATGTTCAGTGTAATTGGTGTCACTAAACAGTACGTGTAAAAAACTGAGTTGGCAAATGTTGAGTTATATATATTTTTACTTCTGTAAAAAAGCAAAAGCAAAAGAGAAAAGATATTCTGGCTTTTATATTTCTTTTGAATGATTTTGTTTTTCTCTGATTACATTCATCTTGAATGGATTTTACACCTTAATTTTCGGATGACATCTTGTATTTAGTGTCTCTGGTGATATTTTGCTGCCTACCCTCAGTCACATGAAGTGGTTTCAGCCTCTTTACCTTTGAAAGACCCCAGCAGATAACATTCACTCAGTAGCATCTTAGTTATCAAGCTGTCCCACTCAGAGACAGCTAACAAATGCAGCCAAAGGAGACTGACATTTCAGAATAACCTTGACTTCTCTCTAACTTACAAACAAAAGTAAATCATTTGCAAACTTTGAACTATTCATAGTAACAAATTACTTGCAATAAAGCTCACAACAGATTGCGACACACTATTGGATCTTGACCTCTGTGTCTAGGGGAGAAAATAAGTAGGTGTTTTGACCACTTAAATTTCTCATAGTTAAGAGGGCAGGAAGACACATAGCAAGAATCAATTTTTAACTTGACTTACACAATACAGGAAACAAATTTTATAAGGAAAATATTTTCTTAAACTTTAAAAGAAAGGAAGAATTGCATCCACTCTTCATCAGTGGGACAGTTTTCCTATACCCAGAAAAGAAAGAGGAGCTACATCTACATATTTTTATTATTCTTTTTAAAGACTGAGTCTATTTACAAAAGGAAAAAAAAGGAGTAAGAAAGAAAAAAGGAAAAAGAAGTAAATTCTAGATTCCTTCCACTGATAGGCTTTAAGAAGACTAAATATAAACCCACAGCTTTCCTTTTTTTCCATTAAATCAAGAACTTCTAATTCTAGCAGAAGTTTGCACCGTAATGATCTAACTTAGAGTACCACTTTGTGTATTCTCATCCTCTTTTTCTGTTTGTGGGTCAAAAGATAAGTCATTCGGGACTTACATTTCCTGTCTCATCTTTTCCTTCCTTCTTAAAAAGTTCTGGGAAATCAACCTTATAAAACACTTAAGAGAACTGTGTATGCTGACTTCTAAAATAGTCTCTAAAATTCTTATTGATTTCCAAGTAGACTTTTCTCCCAAGTCGTTGACTAGAATGGTTCTTGGCATAAGAGGAAAAATAACAAGGTCTTCTATTTTTTATAATTTTCATACTTATTTATAATCTTACTCTGAGTACAGCCTGTTTATAATTGAGAATTCTCAGGAGAAGAAATTTCAGGGAGTTCGTTAACTTGACTTCATCACTTTAGGTATCTGTATCTGTCCTGTCTTTGGTTTAACTTTTCTTTCTGAAATACAAAATATTTTATTCTGAATAAAGAATTATGTTCACCTAAGAATGCAAATACTAATTTGGCTTGGCTTTTCACTTCAAACATACAATGTCAGATATTTGCCTATTAAGTAGTTCTGAGCCTTGGATTTTTCCTCCTGTTCAAGGTTGATTCCATCGCTGCGGTGTCTGGGAAGATATGCTGAGTAGTGGCGTTCCCTGATGGCTATTTTGACAGATTAACAAGATAAAATACAACATGTAATTTTCTGGGGCTAATATTGAAGAACAGGAGTGAATACAGACTTATGTAAGACCAAGGAAACATTTCCCTGCAATGCAGACACAAAAATAATAATAGATAACTGAAAAGGCTGGGGGTTTTACTAACTTCTCCTTCACTATAGTATCTTAAAAAAATAAATGATCTCTGGGAGGAAAGGGTACAAAATTGGAAAAAAACAGGAGAACAATTATTAGAAGGTATATAAAGGACCAGAGTGTGTTTTACATAGCAGGATGAGAAAACCAACATCTTCAGGTATTTGAAAAAACAAACAAACAAGCAGACAAATACTGCCTTCAAGTTGAGAACTGTCTCATAGAATTTCCAAGGAGTGCCTGACAGATTCGAACTGCTGACCTTGTGGTTAGCAACTGTAACACTTAACCACTACACCATCAGGGTTACCTTGGGGTGTTTGGGACAGTGATTTTCCACATTTAAAGCCCATCAAGGTGCTTATGAACTAACCAGATTTAAAGCTAATCAACACACTCACGAACGAACCACAACCAGCTGTGGCATCAACTCACGCATGACTTTTGGCAGCCCTCGTGTGTGCAGAGCAGCACTGTGCTTGCAGTGTTTCGATGACTAGTGATTCAGAAAGAGGTCTCCAGGACTTTGTCCACTGGGTGAATTTGAACCCCCAAACCTTCTCTTGTAGCCAAGTACATTAGCCACTGGAGCTACCCAAGAATTCATCATGAGCCAAAGGATCATCTAAGTTTTTTTTTAAGGAGAAGAAAGGAAAAGCAGAATCCTAAGATTACAGATTTTCCTTTTCAAAGCAGCTGTAGTTTTGAATGAATCTTCCCTTGTACATTCTAAAAGATATTAGAAGAACATCATCTTAGAATTAGGAGCAACCATAGACATTATCTGGAAACCCTGCTGGTGTAGTGGTTAAGTTCTATAGCAGCTAACTAGATGGTTGACTGTTCAAATCCACCTGGTAATCCTTGAAAACTCTATGGGATGGTTCTATTCTGCCCATACAGTCACTATGAGTCAGCATTAACTAGAAGGCAGTGGGTTTGGTTTGTTTTTTTTTATAGACATTATCTAATCCAACCAGTTTAGCAATCCTCACTAGGATTTCCCTAACAATACATTCACCGTGAAACTGATTTAGCATAAAAGTGGATCTAATTAACTTGTACTGAATTGCTGGCAGTATTTAGGAAAACAAACTTAAAATTATGCTAATACTAATCTATCCACAACTCTTTCTGACACCAAAACAACTTCAAAGGAAGATGGGAACTTCAAGGGCCATCATTTCTTTCCAAGGCTCTCATCCAAATCAACCTCATCCATCAACCAAAATACATAAAACTCTGACTACTAATACACGTTTATTCGGTTATTTTTATTTTGCAGTGGACTTCCCATTAATTCTCCCTGCAATAGTTTTCTCCTCTGGTGTCTTAAATCTCTGTTTTTTTCCTAAATAAACTGATCTCCTACCACAACCTCATGTTGTGCACTCTCCTCACCTGTTCTTACTAAAATCTGGCTTTTACTTGGTACCACTCTGTGTATCATAGCTCTTTTGAGAGAAGACTAGTCTTGCTCCTATACTCTGTGTTCTTGGGGCCACAAGTGGCAGGTTGTAGCACTCTAGGATCTTATGGAATCTCAGGCTCACACGTCTGTGAGGAATAAGCAAGTCACCAACATGAATGAAGACAACCCATTCGGAAAAGTGACAAGAAGTAGCGGAGGGTGCTACGTTTTGAAAAGCACATGTCCCTGTAATTACAGAAACTACCTTGAAGCTAGAGCAGCAAACTTTTCTAGTATCTTCTAATTTTTCAAAAGAAGTCAAAAATTCAGGTTTTATTGATAATATGTCTCTTTTAAATATTGGCAACTAATTTAACATCTTTGAGCACTGTAGAAAAAATAAAAACTACAACAGCAACAACAAAAAACTTACATGTAGGGCAGGTATAGCCTATTGCCTGAAAATTTACAATTTTTAGTCTATTGTTTTATTATCCCTTCCCAGTATATTCTAATTTTATCCACATACGACACCTCTCCACTTTTTGAGGCTAATGAAATCTGGCTTTATCAAGCTCATCCACCTTGAACTCGACTTTTGGAATGGCCCCTTAATTCTACCTGTCATTGTTACTTTAATATAACTCATCCTTCTCTCTTCTGTCTATAGCAGAGGTTGGAAAATTTATTTAAAGGGATGTATAGTAGATATAATGGGCTTTGTGGGTCATCTTGTCTGTTGCAATGATTCAACTATACCTTTGTTACGTGAAAGCAGTCCTAGACAACATGCCAAATAATGAGTATAGCTGTGTCCCAATAAACTTAATTTATAAAAATAGGTGGTGGGCCGGATTTAGTCAGAGGGCTGTAGGTTGCTGACCCAGCCTAAAGCAATAAGATAGCATTAGAATGGGCTACAGGGCCTCACATGTTTGCCTCCTGCTTACTCAGCTAGCTTTATCTCCCGTTTTTTTCTGTGTTAGCTAGTCATAACAATTCATTACAATTACCAGATACATTGCTGTTGCTGTTAGGTGTCATTGAGCTGGTTCTGACTAATAGTAATCCTATTCACAATAGGACAAAACACTATCCAGCCCTGTGCCAGGCCCACAATCATTTTTATGCTTGAGCCCAATCAGATACATTACAAATATACAAAATGTCAGATACATTTCTAACTCTTTACTGGATAAATTCATATAATTGGCCAAAAAAAAAAAAAAAGGAATGTAGGAACTTTGCATCTTTATTTATGATGGGAAAATTAAGGCATACAGAAATTATTCTGCCCATTGCCACTCAGACAGTAAATGGCAAAACCAGGATTAAAACTCAGGCAAGCTGGTTTCAGTGCTCGTGCTCTTCATCACTGTATCATCTAGTCTCTATTAGACTTCACCCCAGTCCTTGTAATTCAGGAAAGCACACTGTGTGGTTTTGAGCATAATGCTCCATTACCTGGTATTCCCTGTTCCAATCCTGCCTGGTAAAACTCAATCATGTATTTCTCCTTCTGTGAGTCTTCCAGTACTGCACACTTCCTGGATGGCAGTGTTTACATAATCTCTGCTCTGTGTTTAAGAGCTATTTCTACGTGTACACAATACTAAAAAAAATATCAGTAATAGTCTACTTTAAAAATTAGAGATCTTTTTTTAGCTCAGGGTTGATGTGTTATTCATCTTTGTAATATAGAACTTTGTATAGCTTCTGGTACACAGTTCACGCTCAATAATTGGTTTCTGAATTAAATCAAAAGACTAATTCATCGTAGAGTTTTTCAGTGTTTCTAATTTACTCAGAAGCTGTTTCTTTTCTTTTTTTTCGGCTGGGGGATGGGTGTGCAATTAGAGTCTTGGTTTGGGTTACCTCAGAAGCAGAGGCTGAGATATAGATTCACACACAAGTAATTGGTTTAGGAAGAGAAGCAAACACTGGTAGTGGAGAGGTGCTGAGAACCAATGAAGAGAAGAAACTAGTTTAAGCGTACATTATCAAATCATCTAGCTCTGTGGTCAACTTGAGCTTAATCTCAGTGGGAAAACCCTGAAAGCTAATGTAGAGCACATGCCTCGGAGTTATTACACCCAAGGGTAAGCTTGCTGGGTTATTTCTAACTAACTCTGCTCAGTCATGGAATGAGGGTTGGTCCTAGGGGAAGTCCTAAGCAAACACGTCCAGAATGCTGCACAGGTGGGCAAAGCAGGTTTTGTGAGCTACAGAAAGCCTCAGGCAGGGAAGTGCAGGTGTGGTAGCTACACGTCCAACCAGTGTGTACTGAAGTGTGCGGGCTCCTGTATGCGGGCAGGGCGCCAACAGCATCTGCTACAGTTTCCCTTCAAACTGATAGTCAGGTGGAGAAATAATCTCTCCTCTTTTCTGCTTTTGCTTAAATGAGACTCTTAAAGGTGCCATTATTGTATTTTGCTTCTGTCCATTTTGGGGCTATATATAAGGAAAATATCATCCATATCATTTGACAGACTAAGCACCCTCTTGTATGCCCTGGCAAGTATATTCACTGCAGATTCTGTGAGCTTCTCTTCAATCAAGGGTTGTCTTCGATCCCAAAATTTTGATTAGTGCCACAGCCTATGTATTTTGTTGACATCAGAGCCATTGTCATTCTATTCATATCTATTTCTTTTGTGAAAGGTGATATCTTCAGTCACCATTTACAGTGAGTGAGCACATATGGTTTAGATACTGTCTAGGTGATTGAGAAGACATAGCATGGAAAGGAGACAGCTGGCTTTTAGAAATATATAGACTAGCACGTAAGCCAAATTCTTGAATTGAAATACCATAGATATTGACATGAAGGTAAGAGTAAACTTAAAGGAAGCATGGTGGAAGAGTTGACTAGTTGGTTTGTAAGAACAAATATAATTGAGGAGACCCCCAAATTTTCCTAAAGTCAAGATGCTACCTTATTATTTGAGTATTGCAGAATCTCTTGTATTATGGGTTGGTCGGATCTGACTCGACAGCATTTGGCTTGGCTTTTTAAGTTTTTAACTACTTTTAAAGACAACACTTTGAGGGAAAAGTTTCATTGACAGTTATTGTTGTTGTTAGGTGCCATTGAGTTGGTTACAACTCATAGTGACACTTTACACCACAGAATGAAACAGTATCCGGTCTTGCACCATGTCCACAATTGTTTGCACACTTAAGCCCATCATTGCAGCCACTGTGTCAGTCCATCTCATCGAGGGTCTGCCTCTTTTTCACTGGCCCTCCACTCTACCAAGCCTTCTCCAAGAACTGATCCCTCCTGACAACATGTCCAAAATATGTAAGATGCAATCTTGCCATCTTTGCTTCTAAGGAGCACTCTGGTTGTACTTTTTGCAGAACAGATCTGTTTGTTCTTTTGGCAGTCCATGGTACATTGAATATTCTTCTCCAACACCACAATTTAAAGGTGTCAGTTCTCCTGTCTTCCTTGTTCATTGTCTAGCTTTCGCATGCCTATGGTGTGATTCAAAACATCATAGCTTGTGTCAGGCACACTTTAGTCTTCAAGGTGACATATTTACTTTCCAATACTTCAAAGAGATCCTTTGCAGCAGATTTATCCAAATCAGGGCATCGTTTGACTACTGCTTCCATCGGCATTGGTTGTGGAACCAAGTAGAAGGAAATCCTTGACTATCTCAGTCCTTTCTCCATTTAACATGATGTTGCTTACTGGTCTAGTTGTGAAGATTTTTGTTTTCTTGATGTTGAGGTGCAATACATACTAAAGACTGTAGTCTTTGATCTTCATCAATAAATGTTTCAAGTCCACTTCACTTCCAGTGAGTAAGGTGTTGTCATCTGCATAATGCAGGTTGTTAATGAGTTGTCCTCCAATACCAGTGCTTCATTATTCTTCACATCGTTCAGCTTCTCAGATTATTTGCTTGGCCTACAGATTAAAAAGGTATGCTGATAGTAGAAAGGCCATTAGGGGCTTTTGTTTATTTAGGGGTTGAACAAGGCAATAACAACACACAGGGGACAGAGAAAGGCATTTAGAAGGCTCATACCTGAATGGCGTAAAGGGTTGACTATAAAGTTGGAGATTTGAGTCCACCCAGAGGTGCTTCCAAATAAAGCCTCAGTGATGAAAATCCTGTGGGGCATGGTTCTACTGTGTCGCCCATGGAGTTGTCATGTGTTGGGGCTGACTCAATAGCAACTGGCGGTGTTAGCAAGCATAATCAATAAGAATAAAATAAAAACAAACAAAAACACTGCTGTTGAGTTGATTCTGACTCACAGAGGCCCTATAGGACAGATTAGAACTGCCCCATAGAGTTTCTAAGGAGCACCTGAAGGATTTGAACTGCCAACCTTTTAACCATATCTGGGAACAGAAAGGAGAGATCCACATGGATGCATAAATGATAGACCTAAGGTTTTGAGATTGGGAAACCAAATGAATGGTGACATAGCTAAACAAGATAGGAAAGCCAGGGGAGCAGCTGCTGTGGTGAATACTGTGAGTTGGCTTTGGACATGAACCAAGCTTAAAGTGCTTGCAACTCTTTTAGGTAGAACTGTGTGGACATGAAACTCATACCACTAAATCCTCTTAGGAGCTATTGGTCTGGCAGGGGAGTTAGAAAAATAGCCATAATGATAATAGTTGTGATAATAACAATAATAAATATTTCCATTTCTACAGTAGTGGGAATGCAAGCTAGTATTTTAGGAATTTCTCACCTAACTTGGCAGAATTCTGTCATATAAACCAGAATATAACCATTATTTTGAACAGCCTCTTGCTCTCTCATTCTCCTCCTCTGAAAGAATTCTTAAAGAAACTTAGTTAGGTAACAACAGTAAGAGTACAAAAGCTATCATGCCTACAGATGGTATATGAAAGATATTAAAATTCCCAGGATTTTTCCCTGTGATTAGGAATCAACCTGACAGCAATGCATTTGGGTTTAGTTTGTTTGTTTTGACTGACATAAAAGAGACATACTTTTGTTTTGTTCTTGCACTTTGAGATAGAGACATGATTTATTTAGTACCTACTGTGTGCTAAGCCCTTAACACACATTTATTTCCAGTTTTGCCCAATATGCTGCTGTTTGCTGATTAGAAAATTGAAATTGAGAAGATCAGTTGATGTACCATGGCCTCTGCCATCTTCTTTACTCCATTATTCCCCATATAAAATCATGTTACCAACAGCTGTTCCTCCCCATCAGTAAAGGATGAAGGCTGAACTTAGGTCCAGCCATGCTTTTTCCTACGCCACTGTGACCTCTGTGTACCCCTGCTGTGCAACCTTTACCCATGTTTTTACTGTCCAGCCTCTCTTGATTCCTTTGTTTCATGATCAGCGTTTACTGTTTCTGACTTTGCAATTGCATGTCCTATTCTCATTTCTAAGACATTTTAATTCATCCAGTGGTGATCTACAGCATTAAAAAGAAACGAAAAAGGAATAAACACAGCATCTGACTGCTTTCACACTGTCTTCTTTTTTCCCCACTCTTCCTCTTTTGGAATAAATTTGGAGAATGGAACTTGCAATCTTTCTCCTGTCTTGCCTTTTTTTCTCTCTGTTACACACACTCACATCCATACATGCACTATTATTGCATCATATTTTTCACTTCTCCTTCAGCTTTGAAATTTGGCCCTCATTTCTTTCATTGATGAACTCAGTGGATCCTCAAAAAGTTACCCTCTTGCACTAACCTCTGCCAAATATTTGACATTTCGGGGCTTTTGACGCATTTACTAGACATTCAATTCCTAAAATAGTTCCTCCTCGTTTACATGAATAACTGACACCGAAAGGAGCCAAGGAGTCCCTGGGTTGTACAAATGGGTAGTGTACTGATAGGAGGTTTGTGTACACCCAGGGGCACATCAGAAGAAAGGTCTAGTGATCTACATCTGAAAAACCAGTCCTTGAAAACCCTACCATCACAGTTCTACTGTGACATACCCAGGGTCCCCATGAGTTGAAATTGACCCAATGACATCTGAGTTTTAAAGAAGCAAAGCTGAGCTGTTATTTGTCTTTTTTTTTTTTTTTTTTTTTTTTGCCATTGGCATAAAGCAGAAGAGCCAAGATTGAAACTCAGGTTATTATCTGTCTGCAAAGCTTACATTGTTTTCATTCCATTGTGTTATCTCAAAAGGATATTCTACACGGTGAATCCAATCTTACAGAGAACAATAATAACAATTTGTTGAACTTCATTTTGTTAAGGTATAAAAATATTAACCAGTAATATTATTCAGAGTCCTGTCAGGTCCAGGACAATCTTTAAAAGTATTCATCTGAAAATTGGCCTGATTCTTATGCTTTGTGGGATTTCTCCAAACATGTTACTAAATCTTAATTATCAAAACTCAGGGACACTGGAACAAGACAAATTGTCCATTATGAAGTACTTGTATGTCCATAAATCATATATAATATGTATGTATGTGATTCACACTAACACATAAAAAACCTAAACCAAACCCATTGCTGTTGAGTCTATTCTGACTCACAGAAACCCTGTAAGACAGAGCAGAACTAACCCACAGGGTTACCAAGAAGCTGCCAGTGGATTGGAACTGCTGAACTTTCTGTTAGCAGCCAAGCCCTCAAACAGTTTGATATTAACTCTCATACTTTCATTGCTGTCATAGATTGTCTCTGATAGTTCAAGGGGACTACTGATCTGAGGGAGAAGGGATCTAGCCACACTGAAGTACAACGAGGTTATAAGCCTGTCTTTCAAAATTAGAAAGATTTGGGAAGAAAACTTTGTTCACAGGACCAGGTAAAGGAAAGATTTTAGAGGATAATCAAAAACTAGAAATAGGAATGTTCCTGTTTGAAGTGGAATGCATCACCTTCCACATTCCCACTGATGGAATCTGGGGAATTGAAAATTGAGTGAAACTGTATTGAGTCCTAGTGTGAGCTTGGGAAGACAGCGAGCATTACAGAAAATGACTTTACAAAAATATATCACCATAATGGTATGGTAGAAATGGCAAAGAGGCATATATAAACTTGAATTATGTGTGGGGAAAGGTACAGATCCATCTCACACAAGAGTGGAGTAGTGTTAGTAAATAGGGATTGATATACGGAGCAGCAGAGCTAAGTGAGTAGATTCTCTAGAAGCATGCTCTTTTTATCCAGTCTGATAATCTCTGGATTTTAACTAGGTTGTTAATCTGTTTATAAAAGTAATTATTAATGTTATTTTAATTGGATTGGATGTACATCTGTTTTTTGTTTGCTTGTTTATATCTCTTGTCATTTTTGTTGTTCCTACTATAGAAGTTTCTTTTGTGTTAAATATTTCAATGTTCTACTTTAATTCTCTTTTTTTATTTTTTAATTATGTTTTTCAATTTTTTTTTAGTAGTTGTGCTGGTATTACAATATGCATTTTTAACTTATCACAGTCTACTTCAGGTTAATGTTGACTTAATTTCTGTATAATAAATTTGCTCTAATGTAACTATTTCTTCACCCTTGCCTTACAATATTTCAGATACACGTACAAATGGACTATGAATTCAAGATAGAGTGTTATCATTATTGTTTTTAAAGAAATTATGAGAAACAATGTATTTATCAGTTCTTTTCTGTTTACTTTTGTAGTACTCAATTTCTTCTTATGAATTCTAGTTACCATCTAATGTTATTTCCTTTCAGCCCAATGGACTACTTTTACAATGTCTAGTCAGTGAAGTCTGGCATTTATTTTTTTCAGTCTTTGTTTATATGAAAATATCTTTATTTTGTTTTCAAATATGAAGGAAAGTTTTGTTGTATATGTTTTCCTCTAGTGCCTTCAATTTTCTTTCAGCACCTAGAATATTTTATTCTACTGCTTTCAGGAACCTGTTGTTTCTGTTGAGAAGGTAATAATCCATTGTTATTCTACATATGCAAAGAGTTATATTTTTGATGCTGTTTTCAAAATTCTATTTTTGTCTCTGGCTTTCAACAATTTGAACATGATATCTAGGTGTGGATAGATTAGTGCATATCTAAATTGGAGTCACGAATCTATTTATGCTGTGTATTTATATTTTAAATCAAATTAGAGAAGCTAGTGGACATTATTATAAGTACTTTTAATTTTCCTTTGGTTTTCTTTAACTTCTCTTCTTTGAGCATCGTTAAAAGCATTTAGGATGCGTGGTGTTTTCAGTAGGAATCTGAAGTTCTTATCAATTTACCATAGCCCTTTTCCCCCTGTTCTCTAGAATGCATAATATATATGGATCTTTCATCCAATTAGTTGATTCTTCTTCTGTATTTTATTTATTCATTTATTTATTTTAACAATTTCTATTTCTTTATTGAAATTCACTATTTATTGAGTCATTATCATCATACTATCCTTTAATTCTTTGCGAGGGTTTCCTTTTGTTCTTTTAATATACTTATAATGATTGCTTTGATGATCTTGGGCACCAATACTGATACATGGCTCCACTTAAATTATTTTCTGCTCTGCCCCCCCATGTTAGGGTCAGTTTTCTGTTTGGTCACATGCCACATTTACTTTTCTTTAAGTAGAGCATTTTACATAATATATTTTAACCATTCTGACTCTGATTATTTACTCCTGAGGATTGCTGCTGTTGTTTATCTTTTTATTGTCTGGACTTAAACTGCAGAATCTGTTTCTCCTACAATGTACAATTGCTGATGATTCTGTTTAGTTTTGTGTCAGCATAAATTAGACGTCAGTGTCTGGCTGTTCCAAATTTGTGCTCAAACACTTTGAGCCAGTACGGCTTTCACCGTCTACTAACATATCTTTGTGTGAGTTGATGTGTACATTCAATATTGAGGCAATTTTCTAGCCTGTCTCAACATTTCTTTTCACTAGGCCTTCCTAGGTCTTACTGGTGTGCACACACAGCTTTTCCGCTAGTCAGGGATGTGCTGAGAGTTGGTTTCTCTCAAGTATTTCCTATGTTTTCACAAACACTCTCAGTTAGCCAGGAATGTGGTGGAAGCAAGCCCTCTTTAGTTCTGTTCTGTTCTAAAGGATCACTGTGAGTTGACTTGATGGCGTCAGGGTTTTTTTTTTTTTTTTTGGTTGGTTCTTTTGCATGTACATGTTACTTATGCCAGAGGTGCATGGAGAAATTATCTAGTCCATCTATGACTCTCGAATTTCAGTATCTCCCTGTAAAATTTATGTCTAGCCTAAAAGTCTATTGCTCTCCAAAATATGTTCAAAACTCAGCTAGCAGGGCTGAGACTTTCCTGTTAATTTTGTACAGATTTTTTTTTAATTAATACTGTAACTAAGATTTCTCCTTCTCCCTGTTCAAAAAAAAGTCCATCCCTTCCAGCAGGAGTCAAGTTCCTAGCTTTCATGGCTAGCCCTGTCCTGGTAGCACATCTGAGCTAGAAGGAGAGGATGGCACTGTAAGGATAAGATAGTCACTGTACTTAGTTGGAGTTGATTGCCTTTGGTTGATTTCCAAGTCCTTAAATGGTTGTTTTAAAAATTTTGTTCAACTTTTTATTTTAGGGCAGAGAGGAGGAAAAGAATTCACTGGTCTTTACCCCACTGTTGTCCAAATTTCTTGTCTCTTGATTTACTTTTAAACAGCTACCTGAGGAAAACTAGTGGTGGCTTACTAAAACTTGAAATGACTAGGTTGAGTAGGTGGATAAAAGGTGGCCACGTTCTTTGAACTTTACCTATCAAGAAGTAGAATCTGTATTCTTCCTCTCCTACCCCAACCACCCTTGCCTTTTCACTCTAGGAAGATTTTTGAGAACTTTTGACTGTATTGAATAGAGCAAAGGTGACTCTGCAAATTTCTGGGTTCAGGACTTAGTAGACTGGCAGCTTTGACTTAATTTTACTTTGTTTTTAATTGTGATTGAGTGAAAGTGTACAATACAGTTTAAATTTGCATGCCCACCTACCTGCAGCTCCTTCTGTTCTCCTTGCCCAGTAACAGCACACCCGTCCTTTCTGTTCTGTACAGGTCATATCCTCTTAAAAATCTCCTGTCCTGCCCTCTCCACCCTCTTTAATTTTACTTTCTTACTTAAAACACAGCCACTGTCGAGGAAGAAGTAGTAATCTGGAGAGACCTCATGGAAAGGCACTCAGATACCTGGCCAGTATCCTCAGCTGAACACCAACTTGCCAGCAGCGCTAGTTAGTTATTTTGGAAATGAATTTTCTAGGCTCAGTTGAGCTACTTCATTTAATTCTCTCTGGAAAGGTGATGAATCATTCTTGCCAAATCCTGCCCAAATTGTATATTTGTGAGCAAAATAAATTATTATTGTTTTAAATCACCAAGTATTTGGGTGGTTTGTTACTTAGCTGTAAATAACTGGAACATTAATTTTATGATTTCTTGAGGAATGAGAGTTTGGGATTAAAGCTAAGAATAGTTTATAATATCCATTTATTATCTACCTAGCAAGGAAGGTTTTCATAGCCACAGAATCAGATTGTAAAAATATAATTTATTAAAAAGGAAAAGCCATGTAAGTAAAACTTGCTTTTTTAGATAGACAATGACTGTGAAATCAAGGAATGAGGAAGTTCACGGAAGGGATTATAGAGCAAAGGAGGAAGATGTAATGAGAGAGAAAGGCAAGGAAAGCAATCAGAAATTTGTTCCAACTGTGAGTCGGATCCGACTCGACAGCACTTGGCTTGGCATTTTTGCATGGTTTTGTTCACGGACAGAAGACATGTCCTTGAAAGCAGTTGTGGGGTGGTCTTGCCTGCCCTCAATTTCCTGTCCTGTGAAGAGTTCCTTGGGCAAGAGGTATCACATCAGACCTGGGACACCTGAATAAGACAGACACAGTAAGGGAGAACAAGAGGATCAAACTGATACTTATATTTCATCTCTTTTTGTTCCGTATGGTAGCCCTGGGTAGTGCAAATAGTTGACAATGCTCAGGCATTAAATGAGAGATTGGAGGTTTGAATCCACTCAGAGTTACCTCAGAAGAAAGACTAGTAATCTACTTCTGAAGGATAGGTCGCTGAAAACCCTAAGTTCAGCTCTGACCCTCATGGGGCTTCTATGAGTTGAAGTTGAAATGACACAATGGCAAATGATTTTACTGGCTTTGTTGTGTGTGGTCTGATTACCAGGCTGAAAGTTAGCAGATATTCTCCAGAGTCCACAAAGACTGTGGCAAGACAAGATCAGCATGTTGGTTAAAAGGGTCCAATCTAGAAGAAAGATGTGTTGGAGACAATGGTTCGGTTATATAAGGGTGGCCAGAAATTCACCTGTGGGCTAAAATAAAGCCATGACAGAGTGACATCATGAACTGTTACAGCTGCAGATGTTATCAGAAGATGCCACACAAAATTCCATTTGGGGATCAGTAACATCTCACAAGTCATTGTTTGCTGAATAATAATGGACAATGTCAGATAACTCGAAGCTCTTGGGATATCATGAAGTCATATAAGCCCTTTTTTCACTTATCTGGAAATGATTTTTAACAAGTCAAAGAGACTGTCAAGGAAGGAGGGTTCAAAAATAAGAGAACTTGAATAATTATGCTAATAAATTGGGCATACCTAGGGTGTGTAACATCATGATAATTGAAGAAAGTGTTGAAAATGTCAAGGATTTTATTTTATTTGGATCTACAATCAATGCCTACAAACACAGCAGTCAAGAAATCAACCAGTATATTGTAATGGGCAAATATGCTGCAAAAGACCACTTTAAAGGGTGAAAAAGCAAAGATGTCACTCTGAGAATTACAGTGCCTCTGACCTAAACCATGATATTTTCAATCACCTCATATGCATGTGAAAGACAGAAGTAGAACTGATATCTTTGATTTATGGTGTTGGTGAGAAATATTGATCATACCATGGACTACCAAAAGAACACATAAATCTATCTTGGAAAAAATAGAACCAGAACATTCCTTAAAATGACAGATGGTAAGCCTTGGTCTCATATAATTTGGACATAATTTTAGGTGTGACCAATCCCTGGAGAAGGACATTATGCTTATTAAAGTAGAAGTTCAGCAGAAAAGAAGAAACCCCTCAGTGACATGGATTGACACAGTGGCTAAAAGAATGGGCTGGAACTTAGCGATGATTGTGAGGGTGGTGTAGGACTAGGTGACCTTTTGTTCTCTTGTACACTGTGTAGGGTCACTATGAGTTAGAAATTATCTAATGGCCTCTGACAACAACCAGGAATTTAAACTTCAAAATAAACTAAGTTGAGAACTATACTGGACCTTAGCAACCCCTCGCTTGTACCTCTGCATCCTCCATTCTACATTCCTTAATGGATGGGAGCTTACGAGAAAGATCAGACTCCTAACAGATGAAAACAATATATTCACATTGTGGTTGCACACCCTGAGTACAGTGTTAGTATGCTTGAAGCCTTGCTATATATATATGACAAAATAACTTGGCTTTTAATTTAACAGTGTTTTGCGTTCTCCTGGGGGTATTTCTTAAAGAAAAGTCTTGAAAAGTTTCCTTTACATACCCTTTTTTCCACCAATCTCAATCACCAGTCTATACAATTAAATCTCATGGACTAAAGGCATAGATTCCTTACTTTACTAAGAAAAAGAATAACATGTTTTTGTCCTTCCTCTGAGAGACAGTCCAACTTGACGGCACTTGGCTGCTGGCTGAGAGACAGTATGATACAGTGTCTAAAGGCACAAACTCTGGACCTAGAATCCATGGACTTGAATTCTGGTTTTGCCAATTACTTTCCTAGTGACAAGCCACTTAACTGTTCTGTGCCTAACTGATCTCATCTGTAAATTGAGTTTAATAAGCCCTATAGCTTTCTTAATGTTCCTAAGATGATTACACAAGGTAATGCATTTGAGGTAACCTCATGTAGGAAGAACTATTAATCTTTTCTGTTATTATTACTTCAAAAACTGGGGTTCATTGAGATGGCAGCCTGGATTTTCCAGCCCTGGAATGCTGATGAGGCTCTGACTGGAATAAACTGAATATGTTCAACCTACCTGTGACAGCCGTATGGATCCATGAGACACAGGAATGAGGAAGCTGGTGAATACATAAGTCCCCACTGACACCTACTGCTGTTGAATCAGG
This sequence comes from Heterohyrax brucei, assembly GCA_028571685.1. NCBI lineage: Eukaryota > Metazoa > Chordata > Mammalia > Hyracoidea > Procaviidae > Heterohyrax > Heterohyrax brucei. The sequence goes on from CM053144.1 coordinate 164,687,261, forward strand.
TCTGACTCGTAGTCACCTTAGAGGTCAGGGTAGAACTGCTCCAGAGAACTTCCAAGGAGCGCCTGGTGGATTTGAACTGCTAACCTTTCGGTTAGATGACATAGCACTTAACCCACTAAGCCACCAGAGTTTGTGAATGCATATGTAGTAGCTTCTTTATTTCTCTTGAGAACTGACCAGTTTGATGGCAGGACTTTGAAGTGAGTGGAGTGGTTGCCTGGGAATTAGCTTCTCAGAGACTCTAATCTGAAACCCAGCAATGATCCAAGGATCAAGCCTGAGGCTCTGAGGTAAGGAACTGGACCCCGCCCCCAGGCCCTACACCAGGATGGCTTAACATTCGGAGACTCTCCAAGGGGAGGACATGACCGAAACATGACCCCAAGCATGAACAGCTTCCTGTCAGGAAGGCTGACGGAGGTCAGAGGTAAATGTAATTTCAATTAAAAGATAAAAACATGAAAAAATTCTTCGACCCTATTGACTCAGTGGTTATTTTTTTTTTTTTATTTAACGTCACCAAGTAAATTAATAATCATTACTTATAATAATGGTCAAAACTCCAGAATGTAACAGACACTAATGCCACTTTTGATGGACCATTGATCAGTGTTCTATCAGGACTATTTTTAGATGGGTCTCTTTAATACTGCTAATCAATGTTTTGCTCTCAATAATTAAAAATAGAGACTAAATCATACTATATATGAATCCTCTCTTCAGATCAGTTTAGAAGAAGAAAATTGGAAAAATTTTCCCTTACGAATGTAAATCAAGCACCTGTCCTACATTTCTAGGTGACTTCCAAATCTGAAACTAAAATGACATCTATGAAGGTGTATAAAAAATTTAATTCAAGAGCTACAGGGCAAATATCATAAGGTAGGAAAAAAATTAATGCAAATTTGCAAATTCTTAGAGCTATTAAGTCTGTACTACTGGAAAAGTTCAATCATATGCACATTATACTGCTTATGCTTCCATTTACTAACTGGGAGCGGAAATTATACGAGTTAAACTAAATCATGTGGGGAACAGTAATTTCTCCCTAATGTAAGAAAAAATATAAGATGAACAGATCGAGCAAGACAAGTTTCCAGAGGAAATTGGGTGCTTTATGAGGACAATTTAATATTTGCTTTATTAAACTTTAAGAAGATTTTGTTTTCTTTTGAAACAAGAGAAGATACACTTCATGAATTTAGATTTCAATACTAGTTCATCTTTGCATAAGGGTTTTCCAAATTTTAACTTGTAGGCAAATATTCTTTAATCAATCACTAAGTTCTGACATAAAAATGACCAGTTTTAAAATTTAGAAATTGTAAAGCCACTCCTGAGGGCATCAGTGGTTCTGTGAATGCTCAGCTTTCAGGTAAACTGTTTCTGTTAGGTGCCACTGAGTTGGTCCTGACTCACAGTGCCTCTGGGTACAGCAGAACAGAGACTGCGCAGTCCTGCGCCGCGCCCACAAGCATTGCTGTGCTTAAGCCCATCACTGCAGCCCCTGGGTCAGATCAGCTCAGTGAGGATCTCTCCCTTCTCCACTGACGTTCTGCTTTACCAAGCGTGATGCCCTCCAAGCACTGATCCCTCTTGATAACATATCCCAAATATGTGAGACGTAGTCTCCTCATCCTTGCTTCTAAGGAGGATTCAGATGGTACTTCTTGCAAGATTTGTTCATTCTTTGAACAGTCCGTGGCATATTTAATATTCTTGCCAGCACCACCATTCAAAGGTATCAGTTCTTTCTCAATCTTCCTTATTTGTTGTCCAGCTTTCGCACACCTATGAGGCGACTGGGAACAGCATGGCTTGGCTCAGGCGCACCTGAGTCCTCACAGTGACATCTTTGATTTGGGGCACTTTAGAGAGGTCTTTTGAAGCAGTTTTTCCTAGTGTAATGTATTGTTTGATTTCTTGACAGCTGCTTCAGTGGTGTTGATTGTATATCCATAGAAATCCTTGACAAGTTCAATATTTTCTTGGTATATCGACGTGTTGCTGATTGGTCCAGTTGTGAGAATTTTTGTTTTCCTGATACTGAAGGGCAGTTCCTACTGCAGTCTGTGGACACTGATCTTTATCACAAGTGCTTCAAGTCTTCTTCACCTTCAGCAAGGAAGGTTATGTCATCTGCATAGCACAGGTTGTTAGTGAGCCTTCTTCCAGTCTTGATACCTCATTCTTTTTCATATAGTACAGCTGGCTGAATTAGTGGCTCAGCAAACAGATTTAAAGGGTACACTGAAAGGATATAACCCTGATACTTGGCTCTCCTGACTTTAAACCACAAAGTACACCCTTGCTCTGTTTAAACAACTGCCTTTTGATAGATGTATAGGTTTCTTGTGAGCACAATTAAGTGTTCTGGAATTTCCATTCTTCACAATGTTACCCACAGTTTGTTATGATCCAGATAGATTAAAGCCTTTGCATAGTCAATGAAACAATGATAAATATCTTTCTGGTATTTTCTGCTGTCAGCCCCAGGATCCATATGCTAGCCCTAGTTCCAGAACCTCTTCTGAATCCGGCCTGAATTTCTGGCAGTTCCTTGTTGATGTACTACTGCAGCTGCTTTTTGAATGATCTTCAGCAACATTTTACTTGCTTTTGATATTAATTGTTTTGTTTGGTAATTTCCACATCAGGTTGGATCACCTTTCTTGAGAAGAGGCATAAATATGGATCTCTTCCAGTCAGTTGACCAAGTAGATGTCTTCCAAATTTCTTGGCATAGATGAGTGAGCACTCCAGTGCTGCATCATGTGGAGGAGAGAAAAAACAATCAGACCTATCTCTTTTGAGTTGACTCCAACACATAGTGACCCTGTAAGGAAGAGCAGAAGTGCTCTATAAGGTTTACAAGGAGTAGCAGCTGGTGGATTCAAGCTGTCAATCTCTTGGTTAGCAGCCATGCTCTTAACTGGAAGACCTGGATTCAATTCTTATGTAATGTACCTCGGATCTAAGGGTAGCCATTACCCTTCAGTCAGAGGATACTTGATGTGACATTTATCAGGTTTCAGCACGGATTCTAGATTAAGAAGAAAGCCCCGAAGATCTACTTCCATAAAATCAGCCAGTGAAAACACTATGGATCACAGCAGTCTGATCCTGTTGTGCATGAGTTTGTTGTGACTGATGGCCAACTCAGTGGCAGCCAATCACAACAACAAATGCAATCACTATATCGGTGATATTAAATAGACATTTGTCATTACATGATGTGATAAATTGTAAGCAATAATGATTACACGCACAGTACATACACACACAGGGCTAGAGCTCTGACGAACTCAGTCATAACCAGATCTGCAATCATTCACACAGATTTCAAACTAGTAACCCTTAGAATACCTTTCAGCGTCAATTTGGAACAAGAAAGTGATATTTTTTGAACAGTAAATATCCATGCAAGTATGCCAACTATGAGAACCTGTCTATTACCGGTTTATATCGAACTATGGCAGAGCTGCTAAAGTTTTAGTGGGAGAAGCTGATAACACCAAACCCCACTCTGCTGCTCCACTTTGATTTCCTGCACATTTAAGAGCTTTGTTTGTATCGCCACTAAGTGCAATTCTTCTATAAGTGAAAACATGTAAGGAATACTTGTATTAAGAAGGATATGTACATATACACTTGGAAGGAATGCTCCTCTTTCAAGATTACAAGGTTGCATAAGATTCTATTTCAGCACAGAATCAGATGGTAGTTATTAATGAGTCAAACTTAGTGAGCAAGGTATTACATGGGCTTATAAACAATCGGTAGATGGAAAAATTATTTATATACTCTTGAGTATTTTAATCTTTATATAAGCATGCTGGCTTGTTACTTATGTAATTAATGTATAAACATTTGTTAACTGATATTTAATTATGTTAATAAATACATTTTCATAGAAATTTCAAAACAGGAGGAACCCTACTCTAGCTATAAAATTATTCATTTATAATTCCAGAAAGGCTGTGTTTTATAATCTAGGTCTCTTCAATCACCTTTCAAAAGTTATAGGAATGATAGAGCTAATACTTTGAAGAAAACAAATGATCAAATGTACATCTAAAATCTTGAAAAGGATAGTGAACGTAACAACTATTAAGTATAACAACACTTTAGTTTTGTCCTAAAAGTTGAAACAAAGAAACAGTGTTTTGTTACCTTGGTAACAGCAAATTTTATACACTGTGCCTTGTTTGGTCTCTGAAGAGACTTTGTGACTGTGTTTGTGTTACTGTAGGGAGTAGTAGTACAGAGATAGTTCACCTAATTTTACGGATTTTCTTGTTCTTTTATTAGACAATTTGTGTGTGTGCGTGTGTGTGCATAAAACTGTTGTAATCAACTAAAGGCTAACACTTTGCAAATATCACTCCCATGTATGAAACCATCCCCAGGCTTACCTTTATATATTTCTCAATTTACTCCCAACATGTAGGCCTTCTGCCTGAAGAAAGGAAATAACAAGCAGTTTTGTGGTCAGCATGAACTTTCAAAGTGATTCTACATCCCAGCTGTGGGATATGAGAATTACTAGGACTGCAAAACAAGAGGGGGAATTTTGACTCAAGTCATTTTCTCTAAGTTCTTTCTTGGTCTTGGCAACGGGGAGACGTTAGTCATCGCTGTGTGGCAAGTGGGGAGATAGAAGTGGTGGAACCTGAAAAGAGAAAGTCTGGAATTCGCCTTTGTCTGTCACGGATACTTCCTCAAGAGAAGGAAAACCCACACTCTGGTTGCACTGGGTAAGAGCTGCTCGCTTCTGAGGAAGTAGTCAATACTAAGGCATTATGATCTTCCTGAGCCTTTATTTCCCCCATCGCTCCAGTATTCAGCTGGGTTCAAGCCTCCCTGCTATAAAGAGAACTCCCCTGAGTGATCACCTGGGCTTCCTATGCCCTTTGTCCAGTGTGGACTTCAGTGGTGACATCCTTCATACAGACACTCAATGGCTAACGCAAGGCAGCTACTTTTTCTGCTTCTCTTTTGCTTGGGAAGAGAAATCCGGAAGTTTGATTTCTTGTTTTTTTCTACAGGAAACCCATTTTCTATTGCAAAGAACAGAAGTAGATCTATTGACCTGAGATGACCTCTTTCTGTTATTACTTACACATTGCGTGGTTCCATGTGTAATGAAGACTTTGTAGGATAACCTTATATGTGACAGAAATACATTGAAGAGCTTATCTACTCCCCAAAATTGGATATTAATATAACTTAGATTTTGAAAATTTTAATAGTAATATTATTTCATTTATCCTTTATGAACAACAGTGAAAAATCTTTAAATCCTATTTTGTTAAAATTGTGCTACCATGTTCTCACACCCTGAAAACAAGCTTGTGATTTAGAATTCAAGTATGCCTTTAGATTGTGTGTTCTCTACTTTATTGTCAGTTTTGCTTTCTAAAATCCTAAGTTGATAGGAAGTCAAATGACTTCACCAGAAGGATAAAAAGAGAACCTACATACTGAAGAAAAATTTTGGCTAAGACTTATCTGACAAAAGGTATAAAATCTGTAGGATGCTTCAACAGTTCAACAGCAAAAAAGACAAATAACCCCATTAAAAAAGGGCAACAGGTATGAATAGACACTTTACCAAAGCAGACATTCAGGTTGCTAACATACATGTGAGGAAATGCTTGTAATTATTAGTTACTGTTGTTTTTATTATATGCCTGCAAATTGATTCTGACTCGCAGAGAACTGATAGGACAGAGTAGATGTGTCCTTTCCCACCCCCCACAGGGTTTCCAAATAGTTACTGGTAGATTTGAACTGCCAAACTTTGCTTAGCAGCCTGAACTCTTGACTACTGTGCCACCATGGCTCCCTTTAGCCATTACCCAAAAACTTCCTAGACATATTCAAATGCCTTGAGGGATTGAGTTACTAGGGCTGAAGGCTAGCCACTATGGTGTCATGGGAAATCTAGTCAACCGGCATAACAAAGTTCATAAAGAAAATGGCTTACTTCTTACTCTGGTGAGTAGCATCTGATTCTAAAAGCTTTCGAGTGGCCATCTAAGATACATCTATGGGTCTCGCCCATTCTGACCAAAGAAGAACAAAGAAAATCAAAGAGGCAAGGAAAATAATCATCCAAAGGACTAATGGACTGCAGGCACCAAATCTTCCACCAGCCTGGGCCCAGAAGAAACAAATGATGCCAGGCTACCATCACTACTTCCTCTGACGGGTTCAGAATAGAGGGTTCTGGAAAGACTGGGAGACAAATGTAGAACAGAACTCAAGTTAATGCAAAAAGGCCAGCCTTATGAGTCTGACAGTGACTGGAGGAACTCCTGAGTCTGTGGTCTCCAGACGCCCTGCTAACTCAGAACTGAAGCCACTCCTGAAAGTCCACGTTTCTGCCAAAGGCTAGACAGGCCTATAAAATGAATAACATATATGAGAAACATTGTTTTTAGTTCAATCAAGCATATGAGACCAAATGGGCAACAATTGCTCTGAAAAAGAGAAGAATGTAGAAAGGGACAGGAAAACTGAATGAATGGACATGGACAACACAGGGTAGAAACAGAAAGAGGAGAGTACTGGGACAGTGTTGCAGGAATTGAAATTAACATCATAAAACAATTTGTATGTGAAATGCTTGAATAAAAAATTAATTTATACTATAAGCTTTCTTTGTAAGTACAATAAAATTAAAAATCCTAAATGGAAATAGGAGTTTGTTGCTATCTTTTAGAAACCCAACCAAAAGAGAGCTATCATTATTCTTTAATGGAATTAGTCTGTTTCTATCCATAATACAAAATGTTTAATTTTAAAATAGGTAATCTTAAATGTACAATAAATTCTAGTAGGCCACATAGAAAATCTTCATTACCTCAGTGTGCTAGTGGCTATCACAACATGGCAGTAAAAATATGTTTACCACATTTTACTAAATAATAATAGATTGTCTACCGAAGGGGCATTGATTAGACTTAACATTAGCAAAGTACCAGTGTAATAAATGCCTTGAAACAAAAACTTACTAGTTGGAAATGAAGTTATATGCCTTGTTTTAGCCATCTAGTGCTGCTCTAACAGAAATACCACAAAGTGGATGGCTTTAACAAAGAAAAGTTTATCCTTACACAGTCTGATAGGTTATAAGTCCAAATTCAGGATGTCCGCTCCAGGGGAAGTCTTTCCCGCTTGTTGGCTCTGAGGGAAAGTCTGGTATTGCACCAGTCTTTGTCCAGGGAGCATCTTGGTGCACGATCTTCAGGTCTGAAGGGCACATTCTCTCCTGGTGCTGCCTGCTTGGTGATGAGAGGTTCCCAATTCTCTGCTTGCTTCCCTTCCCTTTTATCTCTTGTAAAATGAAAGGATTATGGTTGGGGCAAACCATACTCCAGGGAAACTCCCTTTACAGTGGAGCAGGGAGGTGATCCTATAAAGGGATTTACAGTCCCACCCTAGTCCTTCAATATACAGCACCATAAAACCACAAAACGGAGGACAATCACAAAAGATTGGGAATCATGGTCCAGCCACATGGCTACAAATATTGGGGGGGGAGGAGATGCAATTCAATCCATGACGTGCACAAACAATGCATGTAAGATAGTTTTTTTAACTTTTATCATTAACACTGCAGGAAGTGTGTTCCTGTGAGTGAGTGTGTGTGTATGTGTGTGCACATGTGCCTGTGTGAGCATTTGCATACTTGGTTTGTGCATGTGTGAGTATGTGTTTGTGTGTGTGCTGAGTGCTGGGGAGTGGAGTGGAAAGAAAGAAGCCAGTATCTCCTTGGCATTTTGACTCTGACTGCAATCCAGAGCTTTAAATCATTTCCTTATTTTCTCAGTGTCAAGCAATATTTTGTTCCCCTCTCAACCTCAACAAAATTGCCTTAGGGGATCTGTCTAATATATGCTATTTCTTTTTATGTCAAAAGGATAAGGCTGCTAAAAAGTAAAAAGCAGAAAAGGACTGGAAGGCACTCGACCAAAAATAAAAATTTGGTGCTGTTTCTTGATGAAGAATTTTCTCTCCCCAAATATGAATGTAGGGACGGGAAGAGAAGTGAGCTGTCTCAGTTTTCCACGGTTTCCATAACAAAATATCACAAAACAAGTAACTTTAAGTAACATAGATTTATTGTCTCACAGTTCCGAAGGCTGAAAGCCTACAGCATGGTTTCAGCAGTGTGGATTCTTTCTGTGGATACCTCTCCTGGTTTCCACTGACTGCTGGCCATTCTTGACTTGCTTTTCTGCTTGTGGACATATCCTTGTATGGAGTGTTTTCCCCTGTGTTTGTCTGTTTTTTATTTTGATCTTTTTTAAGACTCTGCTCCAAAGGGGTGAGGATTAGGTTTAGGACTTATACCATTCCAGTGTGTAATCATTAATATAACAAAAGAAGTCATCAATTTTCAAACAAGGTCATGGTGACAGGTACAATGGTAAGAATTTCATCCTAAATTTTGGTGGAAACAGTTCAATCCATAACAGGTGGCAAGGAAAGAAAAAAAACCATGAAAAACCTCTGTTAGGTAAAAAAAAAAAAAAAAAACCAAAAGAACAAAAAATTTGAACCTTTTTCTTATCTGAGGCCATATGTTTCAGTCTTAAAGTGTCCTTGGAAAACGAAACAGTTTAGAAAACTTAAAAGAGATGGAACTTAGTACCAGCGTGTTTTGCTGTTCTACCACAATAATATAGGTCTATTTGAGCTAAAGGAGGATGGTCTAATGTTTATGATCAATGATTTAATATTCCAGGAAGCTAGACTATACAAAGAACAGGGCATCAGGACTGGAGGAAGATTCACTAACAACCTGTCATATGCAGATGATACAACCTTGTTTATAGAAAATGAAGACAATTTGAGTCACTTACTGATGAAGATTAAAGACTAGAACCTTCATAGTGGATTAGCGTCAACATAAAGAAAATAGAAATCCTTACAACTAGACCTGTAAGCAATATATGATAAACAGAGAAAAACTGAAGTTGTCAAGTACTTCATTTTACTTGGATCCACAATCAATGTAAATAGAATATAGGCCTATATTACTGTGGTAGAACAGTAAAACACACTGGTACTAAGTTCCATCTCTTTTAAGTTTTCTATCCTGTTTTCTTTTCCAAGGATACATTAAGACTGAAACATATGGCCTCAGATAAGGAAAAGTTCAAGTTTTTTTTTTTTTTTTTTACATAAAAAGAAAAAAATCAATCAATGTACATGGAAGCAGCAGTCAGGGAACAAAAAAATAGATTGCATTGGGCAAATCTGCTGCAAAAGGCCACTTTCAAGTGTTGAAAAGCAAAGCTGTCACCTTGAAGACTAAGGTAAACCTTACTCAAGCCATGGTGCTTTCAGTTGCCTCATATGCTTATGAAAACTGGATTAATATGGAAGACTGAAGAGTGGATGCTTTTCAGTTATGGTATTGGAGACAAATATTAAATATACCCTGAACTGCCCAAAGGATGAACGAATTTGTCTTGGAAAAAGTACAGCCAGATGCTTTTTTTAGAATCAAGATTAGTGATACTTCATCTTCCATACTCTGGACATGTTATCAGCAGATATCAGTCCCTGGAGAAAGACATTGTGCTTGGTAAAGTACGGGGTCAGTGAAAAATTTGAAGACTCTGAGTAGGGTGGATTGACACAGAGGCTGCAACAACAGGCTAATACAGCAACAATTGTAAAGGACAGTGCAGAATTTGGTAATATTTCCTTCTAGTTCATATTGGGTCACTGAGAGTTACAAACAGCTTGATCACACCTAACAATTGTAGTATCAATGATTTATTAGAAATCCTGACATCCTTCATTCTCAAAGGAAAAAAAAAATCATCATGTCAAAAAAAGTACTGTGGAAACAGGGCCAAGATGATGGAGTAGTCAGATATTTCCCATGATCCCTCTAATAAGAAAGATCCAAAAGAACGAATGAATCCTTGAACATCATATTAATGACATTCTAGGAGCCCTAAACATCAAAGGGAGAGTTGAGCAAAGGGGAAGAGAGAGTAGTTCTAGAAAAACCTAGGACTGGCCAGACCTGACCTGCCAGGAATCAGCCACAGCCAGTGTGGTGAACAGAGAGATGGCTTTCAGAAAGTGTTCTCTTCAGTGGAAGATAGAGTATAGCAGAGAGTACATTTGAACCTCAGAAACCAGTAAAAAGCAGCACTCAACCATCAAAAGCTAACTTGGGTCTAACCTGTGCATAGATTTAAATCTTTCCTTTAGGATAAACATCTTTCCCTTTTTCTGGTGCTTCCTTCTCCCCTCTGTGTACTGCATCCAGCTCTGGAATTTGATGTCATTAACCAAGCTGGAAGTAGGACTCCTTAAGCTGCCCTGAGCCATTCTCTTAGTCTCAGAAACTGGGTACCTTTGAGTTAGGTCTGACTTGTAGCAACCCTATATGGCAGGGTAGAACTGCTGTGTATAGTTTCCAAGGGGCACCTGGTGGATATAAACTGCCAACTTTTTAGTTAGCAGACATAGCACTTAACTACTACGCCACCAGGGTTTCCCCTAGTCTCAGAGAAAGAACAATTTAGCAAACTTGAGGAATGGTTGGTGGTGAGCTATTGACTCCCCTGAGCCATAAATTCAGGACAGAAACAGTTCTTTCACCTATGCTGAGACATAACAGAATACACTGTCCTCACAGACCCTCAAGGATGACTAATAGCTTCATGACTTTCTCAGTGCCTGAAAGCAGATACCTGTGCCTATTCAAATCTGTCCTGTTCATCTAGGACAGTAGGGGGTAGTCTGAACCACACACCACACACCTAGACGCATGAGGTAAATACATGCAAGAAAATAAAACAGATTCTTGGGCTAGCATATCTAGTAATGGTTCTAGCCACCTGGTGATGAGATGTTAGATCTTCAAAAGCACTAATAACCAAACTAGCACACATGACCAGCCTATCTGAACATTTCAAAACAAAACAAGATGCTAGAACATAGTAAGCAAACATAAAATAAATAATTTCAACAACTTACCAATGGCTCAGAGAAAACAGTCCTTATTAAAGCACTTAACCCAAAGCCAAGTGCCGTTGAGTCAAGGAGACAGATTATCATGGCTTCAGAAAACTCCCAAAACAATCAAGAAATTTTACAGATGAAGAAAAATTCCTGGAATTATCAGAGTTAGAATAAAAAGATTGATAATTAGAACTCTTCAAGAGATCAGGAAGCACATGAAGCAAAATGCTGCAGTGCACAATGACAGCATACAGAGGTAAGAATTAGAACTTCAGAAAATTAATAATAAATAAAATAATGAAATTTCAGAATTAGACAACCCAATAGAAAGTCAAAGGAGCAGAATGGTGGCAATGGAAGGCTGAATTAGTGAGACTGATGACAAAGCAAGTGACTCCAACATATTTGAGGAAAAATTAGATAAGATACTTAAAAAACAATCAAGAAGCACTAAGAATTACATGGGACTTTACCAAGGGGAGTAATCTGCAAGTTAATACAGTACCATACCAGGAGAGAATAACAGAAAACACAGAGAGAATTGTCAAAGACTTGTTCACAGAAAACTTCCTAGATATCATGGAAGATGAGAAGATAGCCATCCAAGATACTTATTGAACTCCACACAAAGTAGATTCCAAATGAAAGACCCCAAGACATTATAAACAAACATGTCAAAACTAAAGACAAGGAAACAATTTTAAAAGTGCCTAGGAATAAATAAAAAATAACCTACAAAGGAGAGTCAATAAGACTAAGCTTGACCTTGTCAGCAGAAACTATGCGGGTAAGAAGTCATTAGGATGACATATATAAAGTCTTTAAGGGGGAAAAAAAAGCTAGACGCGACTTATATATCCAGCAAAACTATCTCTCAGAAATAATGGTAAAATTAGGACATTTCTGGGTAAACAGAAATTTAGGGAGTCTGAAAAATGCAAACCAAAATTATAAGAAATGCTAAAGAGAGTCCCTTGTTTAGAAAATCAGTAACATCAAGTAACAACTGAGGAATAGACTGCAGAACAGAGTCAGGTGACTATCACTCCAAATAGGGAAATCACAAAAATAAGTCAAAGGCAAAACAGTGAAAACAGGGAAATAGAGATGTTGTTATGTACTCATTATAACAAAAAGTTGGGACTTAAAGGAAAATGTAGTCATAGATGTTTCATATGGAAAGTAAGTCAAGACAACATAAAGAAATTACAGAGTGGTTTAAATTGAGAAAAACAGGGGTAAACGTTAAGGTAACCACAAGGGAAATTATCAATACTATGCATCAAAATAAAAAACAGAAAAAACAAGAAATCTCAGCAAATACAAAACTGCTAACATTGAAAAAGACGAAGACACATTAAAAAAAAAATCCATTACAGGAAATTAAGTGGAAAAAAGAAATCATCTACAATACATAAAGAAAGACATCAAAATGACAGCACTAAACTGACATATATCAGTAATCAGGCTGAATGTAAATGAATTAAATGCACCAAGAAAGAGATGAGAGTGCCAGATGGGATAAAAAATACAATCCATCTTCATGCTACCTACAGGAGACATGCCGTGAACTCAAAGATGTGAACAAAGTAAAAATTAAAGGACACAAAAAAATATATCAAGCTAACAACATTTGAAAAAGAACAGAAGTTGCGTTATTAAGCTGTGATAACACAGACTTTAAAGTAAAATCTACCACACTGGATAGGAAAGACAGTATTTAATGATTAAAGAATGAGTACTCCTAGAGTACATAATCATATTAAATACCTATGCATCCAATGACAAGGATCCAAAATACATAATAGAAATGCTAACTGCATTGAAAACAGACACAGACAACCTCACAATAATAATAGGAGACTTCAACTTGGCTCAACATACCACTGTCAGTGAAGGACAGAATATCCAGAAAAAAGCTAAGTAAAGACATGGAGGATCTAAATGCGACAATTACAACATGATCTCATAGACTATACAAAACAGTCAACCCAACAGCAGCTAAGTATACTTTCTTTTTCAATGCATGTGGAAAATTCTCTAGAAGTGACCACATGTTAGGTTGTAAAAACGATCTTTACTAAATTAAAATTGGGCTTATATATAGTTTATTAAGGGGGATCATGGGGCAGCTGTAAATCACAACAAAGATGTATCGTACCATTTCAAGATATGTAACACAGGAGTCTCAACAACTACAAAATCAGCTCTGAAAAAGGGGAAAAATCAACTCACAAAAAAGAATGTCCCAGAACAGACTAATAAGAACAACAGAGAAAATATCAACATAAAAATAAACATATCACAATGGCAGCAGTGAACACATACCTATCAATAATTACATCGAATATGAATGGACTGAATGTTCCACTAAAGAGACACTGAGTGTCATCTTGGATCAACAGACATGACCCATCCATATGTTGTCTATAAGAAATTCACTTGAGAAATAAAGATAGGAACAAACTGAAAATTAAAGAATGGAAGAATATATATCAAGCTAACAATAAACAAAGAAGAGCAGGGGTGGCATTTCTAATCTCAGACAAAGTCAATTTTAATGTCAAATCCACCATCATGGACAAAGATGGACACTATTTATTGCTGAAAGATTCAGTACACAAGCAAGACTTAATTATATTAAATATTTATGCACCTAATATCAGAGCACCTAAATACATCAAAGAAACACAGACTACACTCAAAAGAGAGTTAAATGACTCCACAATAATTGTGGGAGACTTCAACACTCCACTCTCAATACTAGATAGATCATCTAGAAGAAAGCTCAGTAAAGATACAGAAGACATCATTGACAAAATTTACCAACTAAACCTCATTGATATATACAGAACTTCCCATACATCAGCGGGCAACTACACCTTCTTCTCCAGTGCATATGGAACATTCTCCAGAATTAACCATGTGTTAGGCCATAATGCAGTGCTCAACAAAATCCATACCACTGAATTACTGCAAAGCATCTTCTCTGATTATAAAGCCATAAAAGTTGAAATCAATAGCAGAAAAAAACATAGATAGAAAGTCCAACTCTTGGAAACTGAACAACATCTTGCTCAAACAAACATGAATTATAGAGGAAATCAAGGATGAAATAAAGAAATTTATGCATTCCAATGAGAACAAAAACACTTCCTAGCAGAACCTATGGGATACAGCCAAAGTAGTGCTCAGAGGTCTGTTTATCTCCATAAATGTACACATCCAGAAGGAAGAAAGAAACCAAATCAAGGAACTAACTCTATAGTTTGAACAAGTAGAAAGAGAACAACAGAGGAACCCCTTAGGCACCAGAAGAAAGGAGATAATAAAGATTAGAGCAGAGCTAAATGAATTAGAGAATAGAAAAATAATTGAAAAAATTGAAAAGACCAAAAGCCGGTTTTTTGAAAAGATCAACAAAATTGACAAACCACTGGCTAAACTTACTAAAGAAAAGCAGGAAAGGAAACAAATAACCCAAATTAGAAATGAGAGGGGAGTTGTCACCACAGATGCAACAGAAATAAAAAATATCATAACAGAATACTATGAAAGACTGTACTCTAACAAATTTGAAAACCTAAAGGAAATGGACAAATTCCTTGACTCATACCACCTACACAAAATATCACAATGTGAAGCAGAACAACTTAATAAATCCATCACAAAGGAAGAGATTGAAAATGTCATCAAAACACTGCCAACCAAAAAAAGTCTGGGCCCAGATGGCTTCACTGCAGAAGTCTACCAAGCACGTAGAGAAGATTTATCTCCAGTACTACTGAGACTATTTTACACTATAGAAAGGGATGGAATACTCCCAAACTCATTCTATGAAGCCAGCATAACTCTGATACCTAAGCCAGGGAAAGATCCAGCCAAGAAGGAGAACTATAGACCAATGTCACTCATGAATCTAGATGCAAAAATCTTCAACAAAATTCTTGCCAATAGAATACAACAGCAGATCAAGAAAATAATCCATCATGACCAAGTGGGATTCATACCAGGGATGCAAGGCTGGTTCAGCATCAGAAAAACAATTAATGTGATTAACCACATAAATAACACAAAAGACAAGAATCACCTGATTTTGTCCATTGATGCAGAAAGTGCACTTGATAAAGTCTAACACCCATTCATCCTAAAAACTCTTAGCAAAATGGGCATAGACGGCAAATTCCTCAACACAATAAGGGCCATTTATACAAAGCCAATTGCCCATGTCATCCTGAATGGAGACAGACTGAAAGACTTTCCCTTGAGAACAGGAACTAGACAAGGATGCCTACTCTCACCTCTTCTATTCAACATTGTACTAGAAGTTTTAGCCAGAGCAATTAGACAAGACCAAGAAATAAAGGGCATCTGCATCAGCAAAGAGGAATTTAAAATCTCCCTGTTTGCAGATGATATGATTGTATATGCAGAGAATCCCAAGGAATCTATAAGTAAACTAGTCAAACTGATAGAAGAGTTCAGCAAAGTCTCAGGATACAAGATAAACATAAATAAGTAAATAAGTAGGATTCCTTTATACCAACAACGAGACTGTTAAGGAAGAAATTATCAAATCAATATCATTTACAATGGCCCCTAAGAAGATAAAGTACCTAGGAATTAATCTAACCAGAGAAATAACAGACCTTCACAAAGAGAACTACAAGCCCTTACTACAAGAAACTAAGAGAGACTTAGATAAATGGAAAAACCTACCCTGCTCATGGACAGGAAGACTTGACATTGTGAAAATGTCTATTTTACCCAAAGCAATTTATTTATATAATGCAATCCCAATACAAGTTCCAGCATCATTTTTTAATGAGATGGAGAAACAAATCACCCATTTTGTTTGGAAAGGGAAGAAGCCCTGGATAAGTAAGGTACTACTAAAGAAGAAGAACATACTGGGAGGCCTCTCATTACCTGACCATAGAACATATTACACTGCCACAGTAGTCAAAACAGCCTGGTACTGGTACAAGAACAGACAGATCGATCAATGGAACAGAACTGAGACCCCAGAGATGACACTATCTGCCTATGAACAGCTGATATTCGACAAAGGCCCTAAGACATTAAACTGGGGTAAAAACAGTGTCTTCAACAAATGGTGCTGGCAAAATTGGATATCCATCTGCAATAAACTGAATCAAGATCCATATCTTACACCTTATACAAAAACCAACTCCAACTGGATAAAAGACCTAAATATCAAACCTAAAACGATAAAGCTCAACCAAGAAAAGGTAAGAACAACAATGGAAGTTTGAATACACAATGAGGACAGACTCCAAAATCTGTCAAACAAACTACAATCAACATAAGGGGAAATAGATAAATGGGAACTATTAAGAATCAAACACTTTTACTCATCCAAAGACTTCATTAATAGAATTAAAAGGCCACCTACAGAATGGGAAAAAATATTTGGCAACTCTATGTCAGACCGACGCCTGATCTCCATAATCTATAAGATACTACAAAATATCAATAAGAAGAAGATAAATCATCCAATTAAGCGATGGGCAAGGAGATGGACAGACATTTCATTAAAGAGGAGATCCAGGCAGCCAAAAAGCACATGCGGACATGTTCACGATCTTTAGTTATTAAAGAAATTCAAATCAAGATGACAATGAGATACCATCTCACCCCAACAACGTTGGCCATGATCCAAAAAACACAAAACAACAAATGCTGGAGAGGCTGTTGAGAAACTGAAACCCTCCTACACTGTTGGTGGGGTTGCAAAATGGTCCAGTCTCTTTGGAAAGCAATCTGATGCTTCCTTAAAAAAATGGATATTGATATGCCATTTGACCCAGTAATTCCACTATTTGGAATACATCATACAGAATCAAGGCCTTTCACACCAACGGACACATGCACCAGAATGTTTATTGCAGCACAGTCCGTGATAGCAAAAAGATGGAATCAATCCAGATGCCCAACAACAGAAGAATGGATAGGTAAACTATGGTACATATACTCAATGGAGCACTACGCAATGATAAAGAATAATGATGATTCCAGGAAACATCTCCTAACCTGGTTTCAACTGGAAGACATTATGTTGAGTGAAAGTAGTCAACAACAAAAGGACAAATGTTGTATGAGACCTCTACGATAAGATCTCAATAACAGACTTGTGTATAGAAGAAAAGACTCTTTGACAGCTGCAAGGGAGGGGAGGGAGGGAGGGAGGGCGGAGGGTTTAGATTAAATAGTTGCTAGAAACCTGGTTGGGAGAAATCTGTGATAGCACACATTAGAAACAAGAACAACATTAAGTGGACTTCAGCATAACTTGAGTACTCCTTCCATCTTAACCCAATATTGCAAGGATACAGTAGCTGGGGCAGGGGGCAGGGGACCATGGTTTTATGTGAAATTGAGGCCAATTGGCACAACTAGCGTTTTGCTAAGAGAGCTCTCTGCACCCCACATTGGTGAGTGGCGTCTGGGGTCTTAAAAGCTGCCAAGCTGCCATCCGAGGACACAGCAAATGGTCCCAACTCAGCAGGAATGGATGCTCACTGAGGACCAAAATGACATGCAGTAAAGACAACCTAGAAGACAGAGACCCGCAAGAGTGGGTGCCTACATCGACTTGGGACCGGAAGAACCAGATGGTGCCTGGCCACCACCAGTGATAGCCATGATGGAGCTCACAGAGATGAGTCTCAGTGGCAACACAAGAATAAAAAGGGGTGCATATTGAGATCTCCACTAAAAGACCAATTGCTGGTCCAGCGGTTTCGAGGTTCCCCTGAGAGCATGGCCCCCGGCCCTGATGATGCCCTTACCCATAAATCATAATGAAGGTCCACTCTTTGGACAGGAATGGATTGGACTTGGCAATGCAGAGTGACCATATATTGGATGCACTTTATGGTTCTATACATTTGTAGGGTATCATCCTGCTGACCTCTGGCTGGAGGAAGGGGAGTGGGTGAAGAGGAGGGGAAAGGAAGCTGTTGGGAGGATGAGACATGTATGGAGCAGAGAGGAATAGTGTGCTGTCACCAGATAGGGAGAGCAGTGGTAGCTACATATAGGTGGGCATGTAAATTTATATGGGAATATACATTTTCACTCAGTCATATTAAATAAAAAAAAAAAAAGATCTTTACTAATACTTAAAGCATTGCAATTTTACCAAGCATCTTTTCAGACCATAAAGCCATAAAGGTAGATATCAGTAACAAAAACAGCAGAGAATATAAATCAAACCATGGAAACTAAACAACACCTTGCTCAAAAATTATTGGATTACAGAACACATCAAGGACAGAATAAAGAAATTCACAGAATCAAATGAGAATGAAAACACATCCTATCAGAATCTTTGTAACACAACAAATGCAGTGCTCAGAGGTCACTTTATCTCAATAAATGCATACAAAAGAAGACAGGGCCCAAATCAAAGTATTACTCCGACAGCTCAAACAAGCAGAAAGAAAGTGGCAAAAGCAGTCCTTGGGTACCAGAAAGCAAATATTAAAAATTAGAGGTGAACTGAATGAATTAGAGACTAGGAAAAATGATTGAAAGAGTTAACAAGAATAAAAGCTGTTTTTTTTTTTTTGGAAAAGATCAACAAAATTGATGAACCATTTGTCGAACTGACAAAAGAAAAACAGGAGAGGAAACAAATAACTGAAACAGGAAACGAGATAGGTGATACCACAAGAGATCCAAATGAAATTTAAAAAATCATAGTAGAATACTATGAAAAACTGTACTCTAGCAAATTGGAAAACACAGCATAAATGTACAGATTTGTAGACAGATGCTGCCTACCTAAAACTAACGCAAATAGAGGTAGAACAACTAAATAAATGCATACCAAATGAAGAAATTGAAATGTTAGTTTAAAAACTCCCAACCACAAAACAAAGTCCTGGCCCAGAAGGCTTCACCGGAGAAGTCCACCAAACTTTCAGAGAAGAGTTAACAGCACTATTACCAAAGGTATTTTGTAGCATTGAAGAGGATGGAATACTGCTAAGTTCATCCTATGAAACTGGCATAACCTTGATATCAAAATGAGGTAAACACGGAGCAAAAAGAAAAATTATAGACCACTGTCTCTCATGAACTTAGATGTAAAAATTGTCAGTAAAATTCTAGCCAATAGAATTGAACAACATATCAAAACAAAATTTCACCATGATCAGGTGGAATTTGTACCAGTGATGTAGAGATAACTCAACGTTAGAAAAACTATCACTGTAATCAACCACATAAATAAAATGACACGAACCACTTGATTTTATCAAATATTCAGACAAAGCATTTGACAAAGTCCAACACCTATTCATGTTAAAAGAAAAAAAGCAAAGAAAAAGCAAAAACCAGACCCACTGTTGTTGAGTAGATTCCAACTCTATGTGGCCCTGTAAACAGAGTAGAACTGCCCCACAGAGTTTCCAAGTAATGCCTGACAGATTTGAACTGTTGACCTTTTGTTTAGCAGCTGTAGTATTTGACCACTATGCCACCAGGGTTTCCATGTTAAAAACCCTCAGCAAGATACAAATAGAATGGAAATTCCCCAACATAATAAAAGGCATTTATAGAAAGCCAACAGCCAACATCATCCTAAATCAAGAGTCGGAAAGCATTCCCTTGAGAACGGCAAGCAGACATGGATACCCTTTGTCACTACAGCACTGTGCTGGAGGTGTTAGCCAGAGCAATCCAGGAAGATAAAGAAATCACAGCACACACAACCTGGTAAGGAAGAAATAAAAGTGTCTCTACTTGTAGATGAGGTGATCTTATAATCTTATACACAGAAAATCCTGAAGAATCCACACACACATAAAAAACAAACAAACAAAAAACCTACTGGAACTAGTGAAAGACTTCAGTAAAGGTTCAGGATAAAAGATAAATATTCATAAATGAACTAGGTTCCCTTATACTAACAAAAAGAACATCAAAAAAGATATCACCAAATCAATGCTGTTTACTATCAGCCCCAAGAAGATAAAAATACTTAGGAATAAATCTAACTAGATGCATTAAAGACCTATACAAAGAAAATTATGAGAATACTGCAAGAAACCAATAATGGCTTATGTAAGTGGAGAAACCTATTTTGCTCATGGATAGGAAGACTTAATATTATAAAAAGGTCTATTCTACACTAAACCATTTATAGCTATAATGCAATCCCAATACAAATTCCAATGCCATTTTTAATAAATGGGGAAAAAATTCACTGACTTCATATGCAAAGGTAAGAAATCATGGATAAGTAAACATTACCAATGAAGAACAAAGTGGGAGGGCTCACGCTACCTAACTTTAGAACCAATCACACTGGCAAGGTAGTCAAAACAGTCTGTTACAGGTACAAAAACAGAAACATAGGCCAGTGGAACAGAAGTGAAAATCCAGAAATAAAGTCAGCCGCCTATGAGCAGCTGATACTTGAAAAAGCATAAGTTCCATGAACTGGGAAAAAGACAGTCTCTTTAACAAATGGTGTTGGCATAACTGGATATCCATCTGCAAAAGAAATGAAACAAGGCCCGTATCTCACACCGTGCACAAAATCTAACTCAAAATGTATCAAAGAACTTAATAGAAAATTGAAAGCAATAAAGATCATGGAAGAAAAAATAGGGATAATGCTGGGAGCTCCAGTATAAGAATACAAAACATTACTAACAATGCACAAACACCAGAAAAGAAAATTGATAACTGGGAACTCCTGAAAATCAAACACTTATGCTCAACCAAAGACTTTACCAAAAGAGTAAAAACAATCCTATAGATTGGGAAAAACCTTTTACTAAGAAAAATCCAATCGGTGCCTAATTCCTTAATTTACAAGACACTGCAAAACCTCAACAACAAAAACACAAATAATCTAATTAGAAAATGGGTAAAGGATATGCACAGACACTTCAGGTGGCTAGCAGATACACGAGGAAAAACTGATAACCATTAGCCATTTAAAACCTCCATATCAAAATTATGATGAGATAGAATCTTATCCAAATAAGGCTGGCATAAATCCAAAAACCAAAAAATAATAAATGTTAGGGAGGCTGTGAAGAGATTGGAACACTTACACACCACTGATGGGAAAGTAAAATGGTACAAATACTTTGGAAATCAATTTGACACTTTCTTAAAAAGCTAGAACTAACACATGTTCTAACAATCCCACTTCTTCAAATACATCCTAGAGCAATAAGGGCTGTTCCATGAATAGATACATACACACTAATGTTTACTGCAGCACTGTCCACAAGAGCAAAAAGATGGAACCAACCTAGATGCCCATCAAAGAATGAACAGGTAAACAAAGTATAGTATATTCACACAGTAGAATGCTATGCAATGATAAAGAACAGTGATGATCTTGGAGAACATCTCATGACATGGATGTATCTGGAAGACATCGTACTGAGCGAAATTAGTGAGTTGCAAAAGGACAAATATGCAAGGACTCAAGAATAGGTTTAACACAGACGAAAACAATCTTTAATCCTTTTGGGAAGGAAGGAGAGGGACATTTAGAGATTAGACAGTAGAAAGAAGTTAGATTTGGAGAAAGGAGGGACAGTGCACAGAATAGGGGAGGTGGGCATAGTTGGACTAAACCAAAAGCTAATATTTTGTAAATAGAACCCAGCACTTTGAAGGACAGAATAGTAGGGGTTGGGGTTTGGGGACCATGATTTCAGGGAACATCTAACTCAATTGGCATAAAACCTTTTTAAGAAAATCGGCATCCCGCTTTGGTAAGTGGCATACAGGGTCTTAAAAGGTAGCAAGATGGCATCCAAGTGGCATTAAGTAATCCCAACCTATCTCAAGCAGAGGAAAATGAAAAACATCAAAGACGTAAGGAAAATGGGAGCCCAACACACAGAAATGGCCACATAATCCAGAGACTACACAAGACCCTAGAAGAACTAGACATGGCACCTGGCTACTGCTAATGATGGTCATGACTGGGAATGCAACATATAATCCCTGACACAGTGAGAGAAAAACAGGTGTGCAGAACCCAAAATCTATTAAAAAGACCAGACTTAATGGTTCAGCAGACTGGAGGATCCCTGAAAGACATGGCCCCTGGACTCCCAGGTAGCTCAGAAATGAAGCCATCCCTGAAGCCAACTCTTCAGACAAAGTGTGCTTCTTGGCTTAAGTATATACATGAGGCTATTGGGCAACTCCTGTCCAGAGGTGAGACGAGGGGGTGAGGCTGAACAGGAGCTGGTTGAATAACGTGGGAAGGACAGCATGGAAAGGCTGAGTGTGCTATCACAGAGTGGGGACAGCAGCTAGAGTTACACAGCAGTGTGTGCGTGCAAGTTTTTGTACGACAAACCAATCTGGATTGTAAACTTTTATCTAAAGCACAATAAAATAATTTGAAAAAGCACTGCGGCAGTCTGATTTGTGTTGGTTTAACTATCTGTTTTATATAGTTATTTTTATTACTATTACAAGCCATTGGGATTGAATGCCTATTGAAAAGCAAATATGTGTAGATTATGTTTGTTTCATTTACTCTGACTTGATTTTCATCATATTTTTAAGGAATGACAGTACTATGAAACTACTGACGGTTGATAAGGCATTGGTAGTTCAGTAGTCAAATTCTCGAGTTCCTAGCAGGAGTCTGCCCTTCAGTTTTCTCAGGAGAGGCCAGCTCCCATCTTTCACTGGAGACTTGCATGTTGCTAAGATGCTGAACAGGTTGCAATAAAGCTTCCAAACTAAGACAGACTAGGAAGAAAGGCCTCATGAGACACTTCCAAAAATCTGCCAGTGAAAACCTAAAGAATCGCAATGGTCTGATGCACAAATGACAACATAGATGGGGTAGCGCTGGGTGGCATTTTCTTCTATTGCGCACGAGGTTGTCACGAGTGAGGAGCTGGCTGCAAGGTAGCTAACAGCAACACCAGCAACTGCCAACTGAAATCAAAGTACAACAGCTCATTCTGAGCTTAGACGTTAAGCTTATGCTGAATACATCAGGGAAGCCCTCGTGCTGTAGTGGGTTAAGTGTACATCTGCCATCCACAAGGTGCTCCTTGGAAACTCTAGGGTACTTCCCTTCTGACTTATAGGGTAGCTATGAGTCAGACCTGACTCCACAGCAGTTTTTGTTTTTTTTGTAAATACATCAGAGCTGGCTTTTTAAAAATTTGGCCAATGCATCATTAACTGATTTGCACAAGAAATTAGCTTCATCGGTGGTAGGATTTATATCCATCCCCTCTTGACAGTTTCATTCCTATAATAGTGTTGGTCGAGTTAGAATGTGGGATCAGCTGCACGTCTTTGGCCCTCTATCGAACCCTGACAATATAATGGACCTATTCTGTAGTTAATTCACACTGTCTGGTATGTATCCAGCAGATTAACAGATGGATCTCTAGTCAGCCTCCTCTCAAACTCTTTATTAAATATTTACGCAGCCAGATTGCAAATAGGCCTAGTTTTGCCCCTGGAGGTATGCACATGGAGTTCTGCATGATGGAGGATATCAGCTTGGTCACTTCAGAGAGGAGAGACAAAATCTTTTCTTTCAGAAGTTGCCAGAAGCGCACTAAGTCATCGCCTGATGCATGGTAGTGCTCGCTAGTCTTCCAGCAGTCCTCTGTGTAGTCAAAAGAATCTTACCCTGTAAAGGTGAAATTATTATTAATATGGGCAGGTAAAGATACTTATCGATCTCCTGAGTAACTCTCACTATTTGGAGCAGATTTTATCACTCTCTGAGAAAAGGTGGAAATGAAGAATGGCACCTTTTGCTTAAGTAGTGTATCTATACGGAGGGTTGCCAGGAAAAAGTGTTAATGAGACGTGTTTGTGAAGAATGAATAGGTTTTGAGATTTAGAAACACTGAAAATAAAACATCATTTATTGAACCTGTAGAGGAAGATGCTAAAATGAAAATGCTAAAGAGAGTTTGGTGTTTGACCGGATGGAGGTGGACGGGTGGTGGGATGCAGGAAGGAGTGCTGAGGATGCTTACTCTGCAGAGAGGAGTCCTGATACTCTCCGAGGGGAACCAGTCTCTGCAGACCAAATCATGCTTGAATTCAGAGCAAAAGTAACCATCACTGGGATGCAGATGTGTGAGAGAAGGTTCTGGAATTCCGAGACGTGCTTCATTGCTTCTTGACTAAATGCCAAGACCACATTTCTCACACTACATTTACGAGTTACATAACCATAAAACAAAACAAAACCCCTTGCTGTTGAGTGGATTCTGACTCACAGCGGATCTGTAGGATAGAATGTAAGTGACCCATAGGGCTTCCAAGGAGTGCTGGTAGATTCCAACCGCCACTCTTTTGGTTAGCTTCCAATTTCTTAACCACTGCATCCAGCAGAGCTTCCACATAGGGCTAGTGAAACCTTTCCAACGTCTAGTTCATCTACTTGTCTTTGGATAGACACATCTGAAATCATCCCAAAGATTTAGAAATTTATCTACGGAAATGTCACTGTGGCAGACTGTAACCACGTACTTAATGTTAACACCACCAGATAAATTACTAACTCCAGCATTTAAAGGTATTTCAGCAGTTTCACAGAATTTTTTCCAGTTTCTACTAAATTTTTAAGTGACAGTACTAATTTAGCAGTATATGAAACCACAAACGTCCTTTTCACGTGACTAACTTCTTAAATCAAATTGTATCATAGTAATCAATGCACTCCATGGCAAATAATCTCTTTTTATGTAAATACTGAAACTGATGCTTCTCTTTGTAAGCAAGAAAACCACCACTCATTTAGTTACACTACAAGGAGTCTTTTTTTCTTTTGGTTTATAGTTCTACTGACTTAGCTGTTTTGTTACCTGTCTTCTACAATGGCCAGGGCAATACATTAAGGCTGCAGAAAGATCTTAAAAGAAATAGATACTTAACCGATCCTTGCACGTCAGAGGGGAGTTCATGATCTATTAGCAGGAGAGAGTAAACCCAATTTGAAAACCTTAAAATACATCCAGAGAAAACTGAGTTAAACATGGCCAAAGGTACATACACAGTAAATGAGGGATTAGTAGCAGAGAAGGTTAACCAAGGAGATTTCTCTTAAAGATGTCTTGATATTCCTATAGCATGGTCAACAAAGCATGAATTTAGTGTCTGGTATAATAATATAACTTGACTAGATGGCAGTGGGGTTATAATAATATAATAAAGTAACCAATAAATATCTGTTGTTGATGATAATATAAAGTAGAATCCCTGATAAATGTTCTTTTCTTGAGTTACAATGTCACCAGCCAAGCTCTGGGGCATAGTGGGGTAGAGTAAGCATTAACTCTGACTGTTACTATGGAAATGACTCAATTAAGCAGCTACACTTTCAAGGTTAAGAGCCTCAGTCAAGCACACCTACACAAAATGCTATATTTTGGGGAAAACTCTGAGTGAAACTTCAGCAATGCACACCCCACATCTGCTGACAACACAAGAGTGAGAGGGGCCGGAAACTAAAGCTGCTGGCTCTGAGGACACCTGGGATTTGTCCACAGTTTCTGAGGAGCAGCAGCCAGGTGACTGCTGCATGGTCGTTCTTTTCCCAGAGTGAAAATCACAATACAGTCAACTCTCTCATGTCTCATAGAGGACATTTGTATGTGTTCTAGAACTAAACTCAGGATTTCTCACTAAATCTGTTAATCAGAGGAGATGGCTGTGTGCGTAACCCAGGAACAAGGGATCTGGGTTCTGTCACTGGGTCTTGTTCGAGGCCATTCTGCCAGTCTTTCAAAGGATAACTAACAGCAAGTGAAACTATGGGATGTGTTACTCAGCTCAGCATAATTTTTTACAGACTCTCAGAGGTGGAAGATAGGAAGATGATCACATCACGCATGCCTGAGATGTTTGAGGAGCAATGAAAAATGCAGACTATCTACTAATGCCTTTAGAAAGGAAAGCAACAGAGAGTGTGGTCATGTCTTAGAATTTGTTCTGGAATTACTTAAGTTTTCAGTTGTCTTTTTACACACATGGCCTTATTAAAGGGGAAGCTTTGGAGACTGATTTTGAAACTGAGATACTGATCTATTGTTTTACAGTAGGAAGACCTTTGTGGGTACTCAACATCATTGTCTCAAAATCAAAACAACAAAATATCAAAAAGAAAAAAAAAATGTTTTCATTACTCTAGTTAAAATTTATAACTTCAAAGACAGCATATCTTTTATTTTTCTTGTTTCAGAGTTCACCAGCTAAGACAGACTGAGCTGGGCCATTACTATTCTCATCAGTTTAGATTTATATGATGCATGCATTGAAATGAACATCTGGACAGTTAGAATGCATTTCATTTAAAGGCTCTTGTAGCAATTTTCCCTCATACTTGGAGTGTTCCTTTGGAAATAGCATAAATCAGGAGACAGCATACAGTAAAAGAGATATTTTTAAAGCAAATATTATTAGAAAGAGGATTATTGATGAGGATTTTTAATTCCATACAATAAAATGTAGGAGTTGTATCATAAAGCACAATACAGAAATAAAATCTATTGGCTGTTTGGGATTTATTTCGCAGCCGGAGAGCCAGTGAACTTGAATTCACATGTGGCTTCCAAGGCAACTAGCTGTAACCACAGTTTCCACTCTCAGGCCCAAGTGGAGATTTTCAGCCTGGCTGAATACTTCATAGAGACATTTGAGCCAGGTGCTTCATGCAGAAGGATTGGTGATTCAGTGTGTGGTATTTAACAATGTGAGTCAGATTAAATGAATGTCTCGGCATATAGTAGAGGAGCTAGTAGAAGGGCCACCTCTTAGATGAGTCATTGAACACAGATCCTTCTCTGGGCCACTTGCTGAAGATTATGCAATCATTTTCACAAGTAGCTGAGACAATAACCTTGATGTTCTGCCCTTTCGAAGTTCAGGTGATGAAGCTGCTCATCTCTGTTTCCCCAAAGTAGATTTGAGCCACAAACTGTCTTTCATTTTCATTCATTATTGTTTTTTTTCTCCCACATGTACAGCTGGGTCTATTCATTACATGTGAATAATGCAATTATTATGTTTTCATGCTTAATGTATTCTGTTAGAGGTAAACTGCTCTACACTTGTTATTTATAACCCCTCTGACCACCAAAAAAATTTGAGACAGTTTATAATAAAAGACACAAGTGTGCTAAAACTATTCAAGCAAGGGCAAATGAATGTGATCATGGGCTATGCTGGGTCAAGATAGCTATGCCAGAATTTATAGGCTAAAGATAGCTTCCGAAACAGAGAATCAAATGTAACTTAGAGCTTCTTGAAAATTATTTACATCATGTATCATTTTGCCTTTTTAAAATGTCAGTGTCTACATTAGTGTCTTCTAGAACATAAGTTCTGTGAGTGGGTTGGTACCACCGTGTAGCATGATTTGTCCATCTGGGGGCAAGTTTTATGGAGGATCAGTTGTAGTTACTAAGTAAAATGAAGATTGGCTAAGTAGATTGAAATATCAAAGGCAAGGAGAAGCAATTACTTCCCTGTGTTCAGGAAGATCACTTGTCGGTGAGATGAGAGAAACCACACACTTGAGGTGTCTCTTAACACAGACCACACAAATTAATGAACATTAATCAAAACTTAACTGTGGGTTTGAGTATGTGCAGATACAACTCTTAATAAATGGATGGCCTGATATTTGTCAGAGCAGTCATAAATGAGAGGCAGGTTTTCAAGGCAAGACTGTTGACTACTCTACCTGGCTGCTTCTTGGCTGCTCCCAGACAGATGCCACAGAGACACTCCAGGACAATTTGTACATGCTTGGGGTGACTAATACACATCTAGTATGGTGACAGGTATAGGCTCTATTTAACTTACCTATTTCTATATCATCTGGGAACGAAAAGAAAGAAGAAAGCAAACAAGGAAGAAAGAAATCTGGTCTGAAGAGTGATATAAATATGTAGACATAATAGGATTTTCTATTTCTCCCAGGACAAGACCTATATGACCTATAATGAAGGACTATTTGAGTCTGTGTAAGAGAGACACTTGCCTGGAATTGGTGTCTTTTATTTCTCTCAAATATGAGGGAGACAGATAAAAATCTCCAGATCCATCTCTAGAAGACAGGAATGGCCCTAAACTACTCAGCAGAGCCCGGAGCTTCAAAAGGTATAGCTTCATGAGAGGAAAAATCCAGAAGGAGGAAAACAAAGACTATGCACATGTGTTCTTAAACTTCAAGGCATTCTAAAATACAGCATTTTAATTTTTTTATTGTGATTGAATGAAAATGTACATCCCCACATAAATTCGCATGCTCACGTATATGCAGCTCCCACTGCTCTCCCTGTGTAGTGACAGCACACTCTTCTGCTCTGCTTCATACATGTCTTATCCTCCCAAAAATCTGCTATCCCCTCCTCTCCATCCATTCCCCTTCCTCCAGCAAGATGTCAGCAGGATGACATCCTATAGATGCATAGAACCACAAAATTCCCACAAGATACGGTCACTCTGCATTGCCAAGCCCAATTCATTGCTGTTGGAAAAGTTGACCTTCATTATGATTTGTGGACAGGGGCAGCATCAGGGCCAGGGGCCACACTCCCAGGAGAACTCCGAAGAACCTGGACCATCAACCGTGGTCTTTTACTGAGGATCTCAGGGTACAACCCTATTTATTCTCTTGTTGCCAGTGAGACTCAACTTTGTGAGTTCCATCGTGGCTATCACTGGTGGTGGCCAGACACTATCTGGTCACGAGTCGATGTAGGGACCCACTCACACGGGTCCCTCTGTCTCCTGTGTTCTCTTTTCCCCATGTCATTCTTGTCCTTGGTGATCATCCATTCCTGTTGAGTTGGGATCATTTGCTGTACCCTCAGATGGCAGCTTGGCAGCTTTTAAGACCCCAGACATCACTCACCAATGAGGGATGCAGAGATTCCTCATTAGCAAAACTCTAGCTGTGCCAATTGGCCTTTATTTCGCCTGAAAGCACAGTCCCTGTCCCCCCACCGCAGCTACTCTGTCCTTGCAATTTTGGATTAAGATGGGAAGAGTACTCAAATTGTGTTGAAGTCCAGTTATTATTGGTCTTCTTTCTAATGTATGCTGTCACCGATTTCACCCAACCAAATTTCTATTAACTATCTAATCCATGCCCTCCCCCCACCCCTCCCTCCCTCCCCTCCCTTGTAGCCGTCAAGGAGTCTTTTCTTCTATACACAAGTCTGTTTTTAAGTTCTTATTGTAGAGATCTCATACAATATTTGTCCTTTTGTTGCTGACTACTCTCACTCACCATAACATCCTCCAGTTGAAACCAGGTTAAGAGATGTTTTCTGCAATCATAGCTGTTCTTTATCATTGCATAGTGTTCAATTGAGTATATCTACCACAGTTTACCTATCCATTCCTCTGTTGCTGGGCATCTGGGTTGACTCCATCTTTTTGCTACTGTGGACTGTGTTGTGAAGAACATTCGTGTGCATGTATCTGTTGGTGTGAATGACCTTGATTCTGTAGGATATATTCCAAGCAGTGGAATTACTGGGTCAAATGGTATATCTAGATCCATTTTTTTTTAAGAGAGCGCCAGATTGCTTTCTAAAGAGGTTGTACCATTTTGCAATCCCACCAACAGTGTAGGAGACTTCCAGTCCCCCCACAGCCTCTCCAGCATTTGTTGTTTTGCATTTTTTGGATCATGACCAACTTTGTTGGGGTGAGGTGGATACCATCTCATTGTCATTTAGATTTGAATTTCTTTAATAGCTAATGATTGTGAGCATGTCTGCAGGTGGTTTTTGGCTGCCTAGATTTTTAGAGAAGTGTCTGTCTATTTCCTTTGCCCATTGCTTAACTGGATGATTTATCTTTTTATGATTGATATTTTGCAATATCTTATAGATTGCGGAGATCAGGCATTGGTCTGACATAGAGTTTCCAAATATTTTTTCCCAATCTGTAGGTGGCCTTTTAATTCTATGAATAAAGTCTTTGGATGAGCAAAAGTGATTGATTCTTAGCAGTTCCCATTTATCTATTTTCTCTTCTGATGATTGTGGTTTGTTTGACAGGTTTTGAAGTCTGTCTGCATTGTGTATTAAACCTTCCATTGTCGTTCCTACTTTCTTCTTGGACGAGTTTTATTGTTTTAGATTTGATATTTAGGTCTTTTATCCACTTTGAGTTGGTTTTTGTATAAGGTGTAAGATATGGGTCTTGTTTTAATTTAGTGCAGATGGATATCCAATTTTGCCAGCACCATTTGTTGAAGAGATTGTTTTTACTCCAGTTTAATGTCTTAGGGCCTTTGTCAAATATTAACTGTTCATAGGCAGATGATATCATTTCTGGGATCTTGATTCTGTTCCACTGATCTATCTGTCTGTTTTTGTACAAGTACCAGGCTGTTTTGACTACTGTGGCAGTATAATATGTTCTAAGGTCGGGTAATGAGAGGCCTCCCAGTGTGTTCTTCTTCTTCAGTAGTGCTTTACTTATCCGGGGCTTTTGCCTTTCCAGACAAAAGTGGTAATTTGTTCCTTGGCATTTTAAATTTTGAAGCATGAATAGTAATGTAATAGTAGTCAAACCTTTTATCAATCTCACAATCCCAAGTCAGTCACACTTCCTTCTTTGTAAAGGGGGAAATACTTGTCAAGAGAGACTGAAGATACTAACCAAGTGGGGTGGTTGGCATTCCTGTGTCCCAGTAGCACACCTGTTCCAACAAATGGGTAATGGTAATTCAGGTGTGATATGGGAAAGAGGAGTCAGGGAGACTGTGAAAATAGCTTGGTTTACTGTAGTTACAGGTCACAGAAACAGGGAGGCACAGCCTGCTATGATATAGGGGTTGAACCTGGGAACAAGGTAACAACAAGTTGAAACTGTAGGAAAGGGTCAGGTTAGCTAAGTTGCACGAGTTTCCTTGGGGATGGACACTTTGACTAATTCTACAGGTTCAGGAGACATAGGGGCTATTTTTAGTTGTTGAGTACTTGGCCCAGTGGTGATTTGATGGGTGCATAGTGGCATGACAGCATGGGAATGTGACAAATGAAAATTGACTTAGCTGCTCAGTAAGGGAAAAGACTGGCCTCCAGTCAGAGCCCCCAAAGTGTGTTAAGACATCATTTTAAGAAAATTGTATGTAATCGCCTAAGAAGCTAGCCGTATACACACATACACACACCAAACCAGCAACAACAAAAAACATATGTGTAAATGCTGTTGTTGTGTGCTATAGAGTCAATGCCAATTCATAACAACCCTATAGGACATTAGAACTGCTCAGTGCCATTTCCAAGGCTGTAATTTTCACAGAAGCAGATTGCCACATCTTTCTTTTGAGCAGTGGCTAGTTGGTTTGAACCACAGATCTTTTAGTTAGCAAAAAAACAGGAAAACGAAGATCTCTCAAACAGACGTCTTTACTGAATTTATAGCAACTGACCTGGAATATGGGAGCAAATGAGAATGTATTAGATACTGACTTTAGTTAAAATTCTGTACATTGATCTCTGTACCACTGTGACGTGATAGGTTATGTTTTGTAAGACTTATCCAGACAGGGTCTGTAATTCTCTCAGAATGATTTGATAGTATGTAAATTTTCCACGGATTGG
The DNA here is from genome assembly GCA_028571685.1 of Heterohyrax brucei. Taxonomy (NCBI): domain Eukaryota; kingdom Metazoa; phylum Chordata; class Mammalia; order Hyracoidea; family Procaviidae; genus Heterohyrax; species Heterohyrax brucei. The sequence goes on from CM053144.1 coordinate 164,718,883, forward strand.
TTGATTTACTAGCTACATAAGTGTCTTTCAGGAATTGGTTGGTTTGCCGTTTTCATAAATGACTTGCGAATCTAGCAAGATCAGTTTGTGTATGCTCTGCCTAAGTGACTGGTTAGTTCACAAAAAGTCACACACAAAAGTGACAGGTTTTCATATAAGCGGCCAGTCTCACAGAGGTTTTGGGGACTTACTGATCTGCTAGAGTCAGGAAGCGAGCACATCCTTTGGACACAGAGCCCAGCCCTGAGAACCTAGAAAAGCTATAATACAGATCAAGGGCTGTAACACTAAGCTGGTAACTTGCACTGAGCTGATAAAACTAAAACTAAGAGAAATGGCAACAAGAACAGAAGATTCTATTGACAGAGAAACACCAGAAGTATGAGCAATGGGCACCATAAGACTGGTAGCCGACAGTGGTGGGCAAAGTCTGCCCATGGAGAAGATTGCGCTGGTGGGTAAGTCAACCTACAAAACAGGGCTAGGTACCTCCAGACAGGAGGATGCTGATGAAGCTGAGCACCTCCAGGCAGGAAGTCACCAGCGGAGCAGAGTCTTGGGTATACATCATAAAGGAGGTACCCAGAAGAGTTTTGCCTTAACAACATTTGTAATGCTGACCTAATCTTGGCATTAGCCCAGTGATGTCTTTAATCAATTAGTTGACAGCCATACCAGCAAGCACAGGTGGCCAGACCTGGCCAGGAAAAGCCATAGAGAAAGGCAGAAAGAGAGGCAGACACAGCCATGCTGTACCCCAATTTACCTGATGACACATCAAGCTCTGATACAGAGAGAGGGAGACAAGAGAGGGGAGAGATGCTGACATATGGTGCATGGCACACCAACCTAGTGACACAGAAATAAACCTGTATAATTTGGGAAGGGCCAGAAGGTCCCCTTTTAGACATAAGAGAGTCCCTCCCGCAGGATGCTGAGTGGGATTCTTTAGGGGTTCAAGGACAAGGTAACTTCCAAATTTCTTTGGTTTTCTTTCTGGTTGTTAGCAACCTTGTAGGACAGAGTAGAACTGCCCCATAGAGTTGTTCACTGTTTACCTTCTATAAATCATAGTAATGTTTTTCAGTTGCCAACCCTGTGTCTTGTGTGTATGAGAATTGGCTGGTACAGACCTTGTCCCGGTAGGCTTATCACTGCTTACAATTTTAAGTCAACAGCACATTACACAGAAAATGACATTTTTACCTCTGTTCTGAGAATTCTTCATTGGGAGACCTGAATTTTGCAGGACTGTGATTGAGGAAACCCTAGTGGTGTAGTGGTTAAGTGCTACTGTTGCTAACTCAAAGGTTGGCAGTTCAAATCCACCAGGTGGTACTTGGAAACTCCATGGGGGCAGTTCTACTCTGCCCTTTAGGGTCACTGTGAGTCAGAATCCACTCGATGGTGGTGGGTTTTTGGTGACTAAGTACTATGGCTGCTAACTAGAAGGTTGGCAGTTCAAATCTACCAGATGCTCCTTGGAAACTTTACGAGGCAGTTCTACTCTGGTCTTGAGGATCGCTATGAGTTGAAATTGACTTGATGGCAGCAGATTTAGTTTGGTTTGGGGTGCCTTGATAGTAAATGTTCTCAGAGGTTGATTGTACTAGCAAGTGGCTCCAGCATTTGAAAAGTAAAAGTTTGAAGTCCCTTGGTAGCACAAAGAGTTAATGTGCTCATTTACCAAACGAAAGGTTTGGTTGGAAATTTTGTTTTTCTGCCACCCAGAGGCATCTTAGAAGAAAAATCTGGAGACCTAGGTCCCAAAATTTAGCCATCGAAAGCCCTAAGAAGCAGATTTCTAACACAGATGGTGTTACCTTCCTAGCAAGAATGGTCTGACAGCATTTTTTTGTTTTTTTTTTTGACATCAAGAATCTGTAGGAAAGGGACAAATGGAGAAGGTGACAGGATAAGAGATGGAAAGCCCTCTCCCATGACTGCCCAATCTCCACTGAATTGTACAATGCCCAGTAACATCTCTTTTTTCCCCCTTTTTTGTTGTGATTAAGTGAAAGTGAACAATTCAAGTTAACTTTGCATGCCTGCCTATCTGCAGCTCCTTCTGCTCTCCTTGGCTGGTGACAGCACATTCCTTTTCATTCTGTACTTCTAGTATCCTCTTAACAAGCTCCTGTCCCTCCTCTCCACCCTCTTCTCTCCTACCTGGAAAGAGACCAATAGAATAGCATCCTATAAATGCATAGGACCGTAAAGTACACATACCGTATGGTCACATTATGTCTAATGCGACTAATACACATCTAGTACAGTGAGAAGTGTAGGCTCTATTTAACTTATGCATTTCTATATAATCTGGAAATGGAAAGAAAGAAGAAAGCAAACAAGGAGGAAAGAAATCTGGACTGAAGCCAAAGCCAAGTGCCGTCGAGTCAGAGCCGGCTCATGGCGAGTGATATAAATATATAGACATAATCAGACTTTTTATTTCTCCCAGTTCAGTCCATCTTTGTCTGAAAAGTTGACCACAGTAGCATTTTCTGACCAGGGGCAGAAGCAGGTCTAGGGGCCATGCTCCCAGGGGAACCCCCAGGCTGTCAGATCATCATCTGTGGTCTTATAGCAGAGTTCTTGAGCTGTACCCCTCTTTTTTCTCATGTTACCACAGGGACTCAACACTGTGTGTCCCATCGTGGCTAGTGGTGGTGGCTGGGCACCATCTGGTTCTTCTGGTCACATGTTGATACACTTCCCCTTCACATGGGGCCTTCTGTTTCTTGAGCACTTTTTTCCTCATGTCTTTGCTGCTTTTGGTGATCATCTGTTCCAGATGAATTGGGACTATTTGGTGTACCTCAGATGGTAGCTTGTTAGCTGTTAAGATCCCAGATGCCACTCACCAATATCGGGTACAGAAGACTCTCTTAGCAGTAGACTAGTTACGCCAATTGACCTTGATGTCCTCCAAGAGTATGGTCCCCAGACCTCACCCGTGTTACTGTATCCTTGCAATACTGAGTTGAGATTAGAAGAGATTTCAGTTTATGGTGAAGTCCACTTAAGTTGATCTACTTTCTACTGTACGCTGTCATTGCTTTCACCTAACCAAATTTCTACCAACTATCTAACCTAGGACAAACCCTCTCCCCCCACCCCTGCCCTTGTAGCTTTCTTCTGTACATAAGCCTATTTTTAAGTCCTTGTAGCAGGGGTCTTATACAATATTTGTCTTTATACTGCTGCCTGATTTCACTAAGCATAATGTCTTCCAGTTGAAACCAACTTATAAGATGCTTCCTAAAATCATCATTGCTCTTTGTCATTGCATAGTGCTCCATTGAATGTGTGTGCCATAGTTTGTTTATCCATTCATCTGTTGGTGCTCATCTAGGTTGATTCTATCTTTTTGCTGTTGTACACTGTGCTGTAATAAATATTCATGTATCTGTTAGTATGACAGCCTTTGTTTCTTTCTGTAGGATATATTCTGAGCACTGGGTTACTGGATTAAATGGTTTATCTATTTCCAGCTTTTTAAGGAAGCGCAAAATTGCTTTCCAAAGAGGTTGTACCATTTTGCAGTCCCACTGCAGTGTAGGAGAGTTCTGATCTCTCCACAGCCTATCCAGAATTCGTTGCTTCAGTAATACTTCTGTATAAGCAAATGTTTCATGAAATTAAGTGAAACGGATAAGTTCTGCATTCTAGATTCAGGAGGCTGCAATAGCCATGCTATCATAAAAGCAGCCTGGCCTTTGATTTATGTAAGGAATCCTGAATGCATCAGTCAACTCATCTACTAATATGTAAACAGAGTCCACAGCTTCCTCTGAAAGTGAATTTTTCTACAGCGACTGTTGATTACCTATTTTAACACAGGCAAACAAAACTAAGCTGATCCCTCAGGGCCCTGGTTAGCATGGTATTACATCAGAAATACAATCGTAAGACAATGCATTTAGCAGAATTTCCTTTCTAAACTATGGCATTTTAAACTTTGAAGCATGAATACACAATCAAATCAAACCCGCTGCCATTGAGTCTGTTCTGACTTAATAGAAACCTTATAAAACAGAGTAGAGCTGCCCCAAAGAGTTTCCAAGGAGCACCTGGTAGATTCGAACTGACAGCTTTGCTGTTGGCAGCTGTAGCATTTAGCCACTGTGTGACCAGGGTTTCTATGAACGGGAGTGGAATAATACACAATCTTTTTTTAAAAAAATCATTTTTCACAATTTAGAAGAAATGTTTCAATTATTTTGTGTAAATTACATGACCAATTCTAAAAGTTGCATAAAATTTTTGGATTTCTGGAAAGAAAAAGTGTTATAATTTGACTTGCAAATAATTTTAGGAAACAAACAAGCTTTAGAGGGTGACAAAAATGGGTAGGGTATAGAATGCATACAAATATAAAGTGTTATTTAACAGACTGGGATTACCAGATCTTTTATAAAACTGAGAGATGGGTGCATGTAAGGAAATACCAATTTAACTACCATTGTTTGCAAACTTTGTAGCTATCACATAAATGTGTCTCTACTCTTCCATTTGTACTGCCACCAGCTTAAAATGTCTTCATCTTACCCATCTTTTTTCTAAACCAGTTCCAATCTAGTAGTCTCCAAGTTTAATTCAGCTTGATACAACCTCATTAAAATACTCTCCTACTTAAAAAATAACAAAAATAATAACAATTCAGTGTATTGCAACAGATTATTGTAGTTTATCCTAAACATTGTTGTTGTTAGGTACTGTGGCATCAGTTGTGACTGATACCAATTCTATACACCATGGAACAAAATACTGCCCAGTCCTGTGCCATCCTCACCATCACTGTTATGCTTGAGTTGATTGCTGCGGCACTGCGTCAGTCCATCTCTTTGAGGCTCTTCCTCTTTTTTGCTGATTTACACCACCAAGCATGATGTTCTTCTCGAAGACCCAGTCCCTTGATAGCATGCCTGTAGTACTTGAGATCAAGTTGTACCATCCTTGCTTCTAAAAAGGTGTCTGGCTGTATATCTTTGAGGAAGAATTTTTTGCTGTTGTTCTGGTAGACCATGGTCTATTCAATAGTTTCTTCTAACATCACAATTGGAAGACATTAATTGTTCTTGCCAAGTGCCGTCGAGTCGGATCCAACTCATGGCGACCCTGGGCTTCCTTATTCATTGTCCAGCTTTCACATACGTATGAGGCATTTGAAGACACTAAGGCTTGGGTTAGGTGCACCTTAGTCCTTAAACTGATATATTTCCTTTTCAACAGCTTAAAGAGGTCTTTCGTGGCAGATTTTCCCCATGCAATGTGTCTTTTGATTTTCTGACTGCTACTTCCATGGGTGTTGATTTAGTGGATCCAAGTAAAATGAAACCCTTGACAACATCAGTCTTTTCTCTGTTGCTTATTGGTCCAGTTGTTAGAATTTTTATTTTATGTTGAGATGTGATCCATATGGAAGGTTATTGTCTCTGATCTTCATCGGTAAGTGCTTCAAGTTCTCTTGTCTTTCAGGAAGCAAGATTGTGTCATCTGCGCATCACAGGTTATTAATGAGTCTACCTGCAATCCTGATGCCCTGTTCTTCTTCATATAGTCCAGCTTTGTGGATGATTTACTTACCATACAGACAGAATAATACTGTATTCTCTCAGTTCTTGCATAGCTTTTGAAGGTCTTTTTTTGTTATCTTTATATCGAACACAGCTGGAAACACAACTGACAACAGAAATTTTATTTTCCCTTAGAACTTTGTAGACACAGTCTTTTAGCTTTCAATATTGCTGCAGAGAGGTTTCAGGGCATCCTAATTTTGTCTCCTGAGATGGGACTTGGATTTCCTGGAGAGGAGTCCCAAATAGTCTGTCTTTATCTTTGAAGATTAATAGGAAACTAGGATATATTTGGACTTTGAGTATTGTGAATTAGTTTTTCCTGTATTGGTATCTGTACTTTCTATTTATACCCTTTCTCCCATATTTTCAGGGAGGCTTTCTCACTTTCTATTCTTTAATATGTTTTCCCACCATCCTTCTGTCAGTACTTCATACTGTTGTGACTTGAGTGTCATTAAAATGTTAAAGCTATGCCACACTTATTTTAATTATCAGCAGGGTCATCTATGGTTGCTAGGTCTCATTAAAGCTTCTAGACTAAGCCGAACTGGGAAGAGAGAGTTGGACATCTACTTCCAAAAGTTAGCCATTGAAAAGCCTATGGATCACACACATAATACAGATGTTTTCTGATAATATAGTGCTGTAAGATGCATTCTTTGGGTCGAAAGACAATCAAAATAACCCATGGCTGCAACAATGGGCTTCAGCATACTAGCAAGAGTGAAGATGGCAGAGGACTGGATATTTCATTCTTTTATGTATGAGGTTGCCACCAGTCAGAGCTGACTCAAGAGCAACTAACAAGAAATAAACATTTGGTTTTTTGGTTGACATGTATTCTAGAAAGCCAATTGTCTTATGTGGGTTCATCTCTGTCTGTCCCACACATCTCTTTCTCTCTTCTCTTGTCTTTCTTAGATTTTCTTCTTTCCTCTTTTTTTTTCTCTCTTCCTTTCGATATGTTGTTCTTCATTGTGTCTGTATATTTTTCTCTGTGTGTGTGTGTGTAAGTGATTTTACAAAGCTTTTAACTTAGGGTAGCGTTTATTTTTAGTCTTGCTTACCCTAGTTCTTTAAAAAAAAAAAAAATCTTGTGTTACATAATATTCTTGCTTAGGACGTAAATTTTGCTTAATGCCAGGGACATTCTTTTTATATCTTTCCATTTTCTTTTTTTAATTGAAAAGGTCTACTTGCAACATTTTCTATAGCATGATTCATTTATGGAGAACTTTCTTTTCTTCTCTGTGTTGTGCTTTTTCCATACACAATTTTTTTCTTGTCTTTTTGTGTGTTTTCTTTTTTAAAAAACATTATTTATGTATACATTTTCCCTGTAATGTCTTTGAATGCCTCACATGCATATTCTTTTCACATTGCTTATATGTCATGTGAGTTACTCAGTACAGATTATATAATTTGTTAACTTTGGTGACACAGTGCCAAGAAATATACTTTTCTTCCTTTTCTGCCAAACTGATTTTTGTTGTTTCTCCGCGATACTATGAAGTAAGAGCCCGGGAAAGGGAAAACAACTAAGTTGATGTTACATGGTTAAATAGTATTTGGGCTCTTTCTTCTCCCGATGCTGTGTTGAGTATCCTCTACCATACATAGTTCCCCATAAAGAGTAGGGTTTGTATCTCATTTCCATCAAGATTATTCACTATTCGGTGTGAATCTCTGAAAAGTTAATTATCCCTGTTTTACATTTCCTTCTTTACACCTTTCATCTTAGGAACTATTCCCACTAATTTCTGGTTAGAAGAACAAAAATACAAGGATATAATCTCATTTTGCTTCCCCAAATTTTGGTACCATTGGTGAAAAATCATTAGTAAGCTGGTATCATTGCTTCTAGAATGTGTGGCCTATGTTGCTTTGCTGTATTTCAAAATCTTCTACTGCTTTATTTTAAATTTCTTTACTTGTTAATGTTCATTACTTTTAACTGTGCATCTTTCATTTTTCGTTCCTGCTGATAATGTTTTCTTTCATTTAGTTTTTAGTTTATAGTTTAGAAGTTGTTCCACTGCAAAGGCAGAAAGAAAAATAGAAACAATGTGAGTAGGCTTCACTCTGCTCTTGGCTACATTTACCCAAATGTTTAATAACTGATTGTTACTTTATTATTCAAAAATTTACTGAAAGTTTTATCTAAAATTATATTTAAAATGTCATGCCATTCTACCAGTTAGATAATGAACCCTATTTGTTTTGCATTTAATCAAATAATTTTTCTTTTATTCTTAACCTCATGCTGCAACTTTCAAATTTTAATGTAAGCCATGTTCATATATTCAGTAAGCCTGTGTCCAGCTGTCATATGGTTTATTATCCTGCCAAATTTTATGATGTAGTAATTCTACTATTATGTATGTATCAAGAGTCCTAAAATTTTCATTTTTTTTCTTTCGTTTCTCTATTGTGTTCAAAATCTATCTTATTACGTTGCAAAGCTTTTTTCCCCATTATTTAGTGAAATAATAAAAATTGAAATGCTGTATAGAGGAAGGAGATGGGGTTAACTTATTTCAACGAAAGTAACAACTGAGATCATTCCTGGGAAGTTAAAATAGTTAATGTGCTCAGCTGATAATCTAAAGGTTCGAAGTTAGGGTTTACCAAGAGGTACTTTGGAAGGAGACCTGGCAATCTATTTGCAGAAAATCAGCCACTGAAAGCTAAGTGCAGTAGAATTCTATTCCGACACATGTGGGGTCATCATGTGTGGGAGTCGACTCAGTGGCAACTGATCAGCTGACCATGGTAGGACTGGTGAGCAGTGTGGTAGAGAGCCCTGATATATAAGACGGATGATAAGGCTTCATTTCAAAAGGTAAAGTTAAGGTTAAAATGTTTGTAAGGTAAGAAACTTGTGGAATAAATTGTTGTTCATTGTGTAACTCATAAAAAATACTAAGCTGTCTCTTAAAAAAAAAATCAACTGGTGGCACTGGCTTGGTTTACACATCCTCAGTGTCAGCCCTGGATTAAGTAGGTATTAAAACCCCAAAACTCATGGCTGCTGAGTCGATTCTGACTCATTGACAGAGTAGAACTTCTCTACAGAGTTTCCAAGGTGCTCCTGTCAGATTTGAACTGCTGACCTTTTGGTTAGCAGCAGTAGCAATTCACCACTACTCCATTACGTTTTCCAAGGAGGTATTAGGGAGGAATATTGCAGATGGTTATAAACTGAGTTCAGCATTTCTGAAGGCCCCCCCCCAGGCCCAACCAGCAAATTAGGCCGTGCTCACCAGTGGAAGGACAAAGAAGTGACAACACAGAGGAGTGACAAGCCTCTTCACAGGTAGTGACTGTACTTCAAGTTTGGGAATTAAAATGGTGACAGAACTGTTGTGCCTTTTATTTTTTAGAGAGTTTAAGGCGGCTGAACTTTTTTTCTCCTGTGGTGCAGCTGGCTATGTTTTCCACTGAGCCCTGCTGCTCTTGTTTTCGTGAGGAAAACAACTAGGAAGTATGCAAAGTCTCCTTGAGTGAATAATCTGAATTGTAGAAAGGATCCGCTGACTTCTGCCTCGGCAGTTATTTTCCATCTGAGTGGCTTCTGGGTAGTTAGTGCAGAAAGCTATGTTGGTGCTGGCTGGGTGCAAATTACTTTCTTCTGAAGAAGCCTGCTTTGTACTATTACCTGCCTAAAGCAAAACAGGAGCCCTCCACAGCGAAGTCTCTTTAACCAAATATCAAACAAATTAACCTTTTAGTGTGTTCCTAGGAACCTCTCAAGAGAAGGAACACTCCAGTGACATCACTGATGGCAAAGGTCAGCCGAAAAGTAAAATGAAATCATCCGGAGAGGCAGGCCCCTGCGGGAGAATCAAGCCTTGTAATTAGATTGAAAGCGCCTAGGCGAGCAGCCCCAGCGCAGGAAGCGCGCTTGCAGACGCTAATTGGGGTAAGCGTTTGCTCCAGCGCTGCTGTGCCGCATTGCTTACAGCCTTGAAAATAGCCGTAATGGTGTATGGTGATGGAGTCATCTCCTAATTTTAGCATCCGAGGCCGAACATGAAGTACGTGACTATCATATGCTTGACTTTGTCCTGTCTGTGACTTCGGATTTGAGGAAGATTCCAGTCCTCAGACAGGCTGATCTTAGGGGTGTTTTCTAAGACTTACAGGGATTGGGGTGACTTGGCCTAAGCCGGCACTGAGTGCATTGTCCTGTTGGCCTTGGGGGCTTACCTCCAGCTTAGCTTGGGTGTTCTTTCCTGCGTGTCATCACGTGGTATCTCCCCTAGTCTCCCCCAATTTTTATTTAAGGTGTGGAGTCTGTTGCTGAGCCCAGTGATTGTTCTAAATTATTTCAGGGGTGAATTGGTTTAAAAGAACTAGGTCATTATTGGGAAAATAAGGTGAGATCACCACTGCCCTTGGGGTGGTACTCAGATCAGAAGCAAACTGAATTTGGAGGAGTAGAAAGCTAAGCAGAGGGAAAAAAAATCTATTACTGTATCTTACCTTATCCCCATAAACTCACCTCATCTTACATATACACAGGGCTTTTCTATCACTTTTCATTTCAAGATTTCCTTGAGTTTTAAGCAGCTGTCAGTCTCTGCGTGACAACAGAGTGTTAAGGTAATTAAGAATCCAGGATCTGCCCACTTGCTACCTGTGTGACAAAGACGCAATACTTAAAACTCTCTAAGCCTCTCATCCCTCCTCTGTGACATGAACTGTACCTGGCACATAGCTAACATTCAACATTAGCTATTATTTTGGGTAAAAATCATAGTTGGGGATGGGGTATGTAGCCAAAGCCAAGTGCCGTTGAGTCGGAGCCGACTGGAAACCCTGGTGGTATAGTGGTTAAGTACTATTAGCTTCCATCGGTCTGTGTTGCCTGGGCCGATGAAGAATGCCACACCAGAAACATTAGTGGTGAGGAGGGAAGCTGGTATCTCTGAAGGCCCAGCAACAACCTAGGCATCAGGCAGCTCCCTTTTATTTAGTGACCAAAACAGGTGTACTGTGCAGTGAGCCCAGCGCAGCCCAGCCCAGCCCAGCCCAGCCCAGCCCAGGCCAGCCCAGGCCAGCCCAACCCAACCCAGTGCAGTAAGCCAAGGCCAAGTGCCCTGGAGTGGGATCCGACTCATGTAGTAAAGCAGGCATTAATTTGAATAGAGTATGGGCAGTTCCTCACAAAGTAAATGGGTGTCTTCCTGTCTGTCTAACATAACAAAGGCCACTTCCTCAGGTGAATTCACCTCTCCAGAAGGTAAAGCACTTAGGCCTGGGCCTGGGCACCAAGGTCACATTCAGTCGGTGGGACCCATCCTTTGCAAGGGTCTGATGTCATGCATTCCAGCTCTTTATGGCTGTTCTGCATTCACTCATTCCAGACTCACAAGCCCCGCACACAGGCCGCAATATTTGTCCTAACCGTGGCCAAGTTGCCCACTGCCCCAGCTGCGGTCGTGTTGCCCACAACTGCTACTGCTGCTAGCCAAAAAGTTGGCAGCTTGAATCCACTAGGCATTCCTTGGAAACTCTGAAGCAGTTCCACTGTGTGCTATCAGGTTGCTATGAGTCAGATCAACTCGATGGCAATGGGTTTGATTTTTTTGTTTATTATGACACTAACAAAAATATGTCTTGAAATCTTAAAACCAAGCAATAGTTTAGCTTAACTAGTAAAGAAAGTCTTTCTTGAGCAAGTGTGCTCTTTTAAGATGTATCTGTATACTGGTTAAGAGTAATGATTGCTAATAAAGGTTGGCAGTTGAAATCAGGAGAGGCAGTTTAACTGTTTCCTGTAATGTCACTATGACTCAGAATTGACTTGACAGAAATGGTGATCTCAGGGTGCACCCGTTTTTATTCTTTTGTTGCCAGTGAGACTCAACTTAGTGAGCTCCATCGTGGCTATCACTGGTGGTAGCTCCCCTGGGAGCATGGCCCCTGGCCTCATGCTGTCCTTGCCCATAAATCATGACAAAGGTCCACTCTTCGGACACAAGTGGATTGGACTTGGTGATGCAGAGTGACCATATATTGGATGCACTTTATGGTTCTGTGCATCTATAGGATATCATCCTGCTGACCTCTGGCTGGAGGAAGGAGAGTGGGTGGAGAGGAGGAGAAAGGAGGCTGTTGGGAGAATGAGACATGTATGGAGCAGAGAGGAGTAGTGTGCTGTCACCGGGCAGGGAGAGCAGTGGAAACTGCATACAGGTGGGCATGTAAATTTATATGGGAATGTACATTTTTACTCAGTCATAATAAAGAAAAAGAAATGGGCTTGGGTCTTATGGGAGCTCAAAGTGACAGGATGTAAAAATGGCATGGTGGGTGTATAGGGCAGTCTCTAACTTCACAAGGGGAAGGAGAATGAAGATCACAGGTTTTACGCTAATTGCTTTAAGCCAGAGGTTGGACAGAACCATTCTCTCCTCATCTTTAACAGTTCAGACACCAATCATCCCTCCAAGGGCGTGCTCTATTTTTCTACTGGGTTTGATAGTTTCTTGCAAGGGCCACGTGGAACTCACAGACCATACTCATAGGTTTGGGGTTCACGAGGAAAGTAATAGGTTATAATACGGGTTGAGGACTCCCAGGTTACAGTTCAATCAGAACAGCCTCTTGATGGCTTCAGTGCCTCTGAGAGAACTCTCTCTGGCCCCTCGGTCTCTACTCTGCTCAGACAAGTGTTACAAAGCTCTTTCAGCTTGCCCCCTAAGTGTCCTGACACAGCTCCCTCTGGCAGCAAGCTTTAGCCTGAAGATGGTAGCTCTAGCTCCCCATGTGGGCAAACCTAGCTCCAACAAGTGCCTGGAGGCACCCGACTCTGGCCACAAGCCTCTTGTCTCCTGTGTGGATCTTTGCGGCTCAGTGTGCTCTCAGCCGACCCACTGTCTACTGCTTTGTGGCCATTTCTATGCCCTACATCTCACCGTCTTCAGCTGCTCTCCCTTTTTGCCTTTGTCTCTGTCTCTGTTCTCTCTCTCTTGGTCTCCTGGTTGCAGGAATTTCTCAGCACAGTGATTCCAGGTCCAGAGGATATCTCCCACATGTGCCTCTTCTTTCTTACGTGGTCAGATCCTCTCCTTTCTGCCTCTGGGGTGGCTAATTTGAAGGCTATCAGGATGGCAAACTCACCAATGCCTTCTTTAAGGTTCCCTAGATCTTATTTGCATAGCCCCACCCAGTCATTGGGTCTGAATCACAAGTGTCAGGGCGAGAAGTGACATATGAAGTACCTCATTGTACAGTACAACAGCAGTTTGTAAGATCAGGTAGAAATTTAGGAGGCAGTGAGCTTATGTTATGTTGTTAGCTGCCTTCTCATCGTTTCTAATTTGCAGTGACCAAATGTCCAACAGATAAAACACTGTCTGGTCCTGCACCATCCTCACAATTCTTGCTATAGTTAAGCCCCTGTCACAGTCACTGTTGTCAAGCAATGTCATCGAGAGGCTTTCTCTTTTTCGCTGATCTTTTACTTTAGCAAGCATGGTGTCCTTCTCCAAGGACAGGGCCCTCTTGATAACATGTACAAAGATTGAGACCAAGTCTCAGCATTCTAGCTTGTAAGGAATATTTTGACTGTACTTCTTCCAAGGCAGATTTTGTTCATTCTTCTGGCAGTCTATGGTATAGTCAATAATCTTTACCACCACTGTGATTCAAAGGCATCAGTTCTTTGGTCTTCCTTATTTATTGTGTTATTGGGGGGGCAGTTTGAAAAATGAGGGTGAGAATGGTTGTGCAACTTGAGAAGTGTAATCACTGTCACTGAATTGTACAAGTAGAAATTGTTGAATTAATGTATGTTCTACTATATATATTCTTGATAACATCCTGAGTAACATCACAACTACTCACTGAATTAAGCAGCTCACAATTTGCATTTGATTCTTTTGTTCCAAGCTTTCCAGACACTAGCAACAAATAAGTTATTTAAAAAAGCCAGCTAAAATATTTGAGCACTTACTGTGTGCCAGGTACTCTGATAGGGACATTACACGATGTCGTTAGCTCTCACCTCATCATTATATTCATCTCATAGATGAGGAAACTGAGGCATCTGAGTAAAATCACAAAGATATCAACACCATCAATAACTGTCCATTACAACACGCCAGAAAGAAGTTCAAAGAACAGGCTCATCCAATGGCATCATGTGTAACAACAGTGAATCACGTGTTTTAAGAACATCACTATAGCTATCTGAAACCAAAAAGCTCTTCTTGAATCTGTTTATTTCTCATGTCTGGATTGCTTTTACATTCTACACCAGCTAATCTCTGGTCCTATTTCAAATCAGATTTGAATATTATTTACCATCTGCCTCTGAGGGATACACTTGCCAAGTCTCTTAATTTGCTATAATTGACAGGTTTTCAGTGTACATAATTTATATATATATATATACACAAAAGCCACTCTGAAAAAGATTAATTTAACCATTTCTTATGGGTCCCTAAAAGTGCAGTGGTTTCCAAGAGGATGACTTTAAGGCCTTAAGGTCTTTTTTGTGTATGTGTATCACAGCTGAGCACATTAAAAATGTATGTTGTGTTGGTCCCTGGTGCCTTTGCTGGTCAGAAAGATGTCATTGGCACCTGGGTAACATCACAACTACTCACTGAATTAAGCAGCTCACAATTTGCATTTGATTCTTTTGTTCTAAGATTTCCAGACACTAGAAACTACTAGAGTGTGCTGTAATTTATGGATACCTCTATGTTGGTAATTCTGTCACTGATACGATAGGAAACACTAGAAAAAAATATACCCAGATGTACAGAATTCTAAATAGAGTGAGAGGCCACAAACTGATTCAGAGAGACACCACATGTGGCTAGAAAATAGGTGATTTGTAGTTTTTTTTTTTGGTCCCCTCTAGTCCCCTTTCTCAGTCTTCATCTAAACTCATGGTCTAAAATAAGGTATTCCCTAAGCTTTGTGAAGACATCTAGGTCCTTTCCCAGTTTGTGGATTATTTTAATGCCACCCTAAGACATTATTCCTTAAACCATGCCCAGGAGAAGTCAGTAACTTTTACCCGTACTTCAAGAAAAGGAACTTCAGTGGATTCCGAGTCTTTACAGAGTGATTTTGTGATTTGTTCATCAGTCTGTGGGTGGATTATGTACAGTAATGCTAGAGTCCACGTGAAGTTATCACATATTTTCCCTTTTTGCTTGGAATCACTGTCTCCCTACCCTTGTTTCCTTTTCTTTATCTTTCGAAGTGAAGCTCGAATGCTAACATCATTGCCTCTAACCCATACCATCTTGACCCCAACTGACGCAGGTGTCCTTCTCTGTGCTTCAGAAAATTCACCTGAAGTTTAAAAATAAGGCAAAAATTTTGGCAGCAATCTTTTCAATATCCTGTGGGAACAAAGACATTCCAAGGTGTAAGTAGGAAACATTCTTAGATCACCTCACTGTTTGAAATTAATTAAAGCTTCCAGACTTAGTGAAGACACATTTTGACTTGTAGTTTTCTGCATTGTAAAGGTATAATTGATGTCTTTCCAGTGGAGAAGATAACCCTAAAGGCTGATGGCCCTGTTAGAAATTAGCCTACTTTTTGTCTACCCTTTAATCTTATTCTAAGAATGCCTATATATATCTGTCTTCCAAAATATTCTATAATCTGGCTATAACATCTTGCTCTTTAATTAATGCGTTGAATAACACATTTGACATATGTTCATTTTATACTGGGGTGAAAGTCATGGTTCTGAAATTCTGTAGACTATAGCACTCTCAACACTTCACTAGATTGTCTTGTTTTTCTTCTCCACTAAACTGTAAGATTCTTCAGAGCAGAGACCATGCCTTGAATAACTTTGAACTCTAGTGTATGGTTCAGCGCCTAATGCCTGAGTCCCTCAGTAAGAATATATTCTATGAATAAATGAATAAATGAGTGTGGAGTTTACTTCTTGGGCACAGTCTTAGTCATCTAGTGCTACGATAACAGTAATACCACAAGTGGGCGACTTTAACAAAGATCGATATGTGTTCTTACAGCCTAGTACACTTGAAGTCCACACTTAGAGCAGCAGCTCCAGAGAAAGGTTATCTTTCTTTGTCAACTCTGCAGGGTGGTCCTTCTCGTCAGTCTTCTCCTGGACTAGGAGATTCTCCGTGCAGGGTCCCTGGGTCTGCAGGACACACTCTGCCTGATGTTTCTTTCTTGGTGGTACAAGAACCCGTATCTCTCGGCTTCTCTCTTTTATATCTCAAAGTAGATTAGAGCACTATCTAACCTTGTAGATCTCATCAATATAAACGCCACTAATCAATCTAATTTAATCACAGTGATAAGATTTACAACACACAGGGAAATCAGAAAAGATGACAGAACTGTAGACAGTCATACAATACTGAGAATCATGACGTAGTTAAGTAGACAGGTATATTGGGGAGGGCGGCACAATTCAATCCATGACAGCCTTTCAATCAATTCCTGCATCACTGTTCCATTTTAGTGAAAAATTTTATTGCTCAAAAAACCCAGTTTCTATTTTAGAAGAACATAGACATGGAGTTATAAATCTTGTGAAAGTCTTTTCTGTGACATGATCAACTCTATGCAGTGACCTTGGAATTAATCCCTCTTTCTTACTCTTATTTCCTTTGCTGCGGTTTTGGATTAGGAAATTACAAAGTTGCTCAATATCCATCTAAGCCACGACATTTCATGAGGGCAAATAGAAGTTTGAAAGATACTTCCTTGTTTCTGTTGTGAGAGAAAAAAAGATCTAAATAAGGAAGTTGCGTGCCTAAATTGATTTTCTCAGTCTCTTTTGTATGTTAGGTTCTGAAAGAATTCACTTTGAGGACAAAGATTCACCTGATCCAAGTCATGGTGTTTTTAATCATTTGTTACACACATGAATGCTGGACAATGAATAAGGAAGATGGAAGAAGAATCGATGCCTTTGAATTATGGTGTTGGCTAAGAATATTGATATACCATGGACTGCCAGAAGAACAAACAAATCTATCTTGGAAAAAGTACAGCCAGAATGCTTCTTAGAAGCAAGTATTATAAGACTTAGTCTCATATATTTCAGACATGTTGTTAAGAGAGGCCAGTCCCTGGATACAAACATCATCCTTGGTAAAATAGAAGTTCAGTGAAAAACAAGAAGACCCTCAAAGAGGTAGGTTAGCACAGTGGCTTTACCAGTGGGCTCAAGCTTGGTGATGATGGAGAAGATGGTGCAGGACCGGGCGGTGAGTTGTTCTGTTGTACGCACGGTTGCCATGAGTTGGAATCATCTCACTGGCACCTAACAACAATACTTTTTGCAGCACAGTAAATGTTTGTTTATAAAAATGAAGGAATCTCATAAGACGTCATAAAAAAAATGGTGAAATGACTTTTGGAGCAACTCACTGGGCAGCACCTAACAAAAACAGAAGTATATATGTGAAAACAATAGAAATGTAGTTTCTTTAAAATTATCTCCATTCATGTCCCTGTGTGCAAGAGCAAATCATAACCAGATCTAGGATGATTATTATATATATCTGTGCCTATTAAAAAAAGACAACAACTCATTGCCGTTGAGTTGATGCTGACTCACAGTGACATTATAGGACATAGTAGAACTGCCAATGGTTAGTGGCCAACCTCTTAACCTCTGCACCACTACGCTTATAGTCTGCCTCCTCCTCCACCTCCGCCTCTGCTGCACCTCTACCCTTACCTCTGCCTCTACCAATGGAGGTACCTATTTTTGTATCTGTAGCTGTACCTACACCAATATCTATATATCATCTGTATATCAATCTGTATGTATTTTCCTAAAAAAAATCTGGAAACATTCTCTACGCATTGCTTTTGTGTCCTTCTTTTTTTTTTTAACATACTATCACAACAGCACCAGTACCAGTTTCACTATTTTCATGTTGGAAATATACTAAAACAGAGATAGAAAAAGATATCGTGAAATGACTGTTGTTGTTAACTGCTCCAAGTCAGTTCTGACTCATAGTGGCCCTACAGATCAGAGTGGACGTGCCCCATAGCGTTTCCAAGGAGTTCTTGGTGGATTTGAACTGCTGACTCCTTGGTTCGCAGCCCTAGGGATGATATTTTTTAGGAACTCATTTGGAAAGAATATCATGTAACAGAGAATTAAATATGCTTCTGGTGGAATAGTCAGCATTTGAAACAATAAAAATTAAGACAACTTCTCATATTTAAGAGTGTAAAAACAAGCAGACTGGTTAAGAGTGAACTCCATTCACTGTCCAGACAATATTTGTGAAGGGCCACAGTCATCCATCCTTAAAATTTCATTAGGATGTACTCTGGACTAGGAGTCAGCAAACTGCTCAGTAAGGGCCAGATAGAAAATCAGTGTTGACTTTATGAATCATAAAGCCCTCTGTTGCAACTACTCAACTCTGTCATTTTAGTAAAAAAACAGTCATACATAATATGTAAACAAATGGAAGTGGCTGTGCTCCAATAAAACTTTATTTACGAAAACAGGAGGGGAGCCAGATTTGGCCCACGGGCTGTAGTTTGCCAGCTCCTGCTTTAAACAGCCCTCAAAGCTCAGTTCTCTCCAGTTAGTCGACAAAACCAAAAAGTCAATATTGTGGTACTTTTTGTGTATTGCAGAGCTGTGAGAAAGAAATCCATCTAAATTGCTCTGGCCAGTAGAAAATAAGACACAGCTGTATATCTAGGCTTTTTTTTTTATTTTTTTTTTCACTCAAGGATCTAAATGCTCTTTTTAGAAAAAGTACCAAAAGTATCAAAGTGCTTTCCAAATATGCATTTGAAAATAAGTATCACATGTAGGGGAGTGATTCAATATTGAAGACAAACTAGGATGCTAGGAATGAGGGGATAAAATTTCTAAGTTTCCACAGGTCTCATTAATTCACAAAAGCCTAAGGTATGTTTTTTCCAGGACTCTAGGGTGTAAGCCTCTTCTATTGCTGTGTTATCTTAACCTTTCCCTCATGGCAGATGCATCCAAGACGTAGAAACTACTTACATGTTAATTCCCGGGCTAGGTGATATCTTGACTGGTGCTTTCTTCATATTACAGGGAAGCTGAAAACCTTCAGTCATTTGCTGTAGGACGTAGTGAGACTTGCCACCACTCTCTTGTAATTGAAACTCGGTCCTAAGCTCATTAACGATTGATATACATTGGGGGTGTCCCTTATGTCAGGGATATTTAATGCATGTCCTTTATGCCAGCGATCTTTAATGCATGAATTCGGGTGTGCATTTCATGACCAATTCAAAATGGAAAATTTAAACTAACAATGAAAACTAAAATCACAAACTGCCCACCCAGGAGCCTTTGTCCCAGTCTCAGGAACTGAGATGATGAAAAATTATGAATGATTATTCTCAAAAATATGGTAGTTTAGTCAGATGATCAATAAAATGTTTTCGTACCTTGAATTCCATTGTTTGATATTAACCAAGAAGCATTTAGGAGTGGTTTACCTGTCCATTTAGACTGAACTGTAATCAAGCCCTCCATATACCTGCCCCTACATTGCCAGCCTCATTCCGTGACCTACACCACCACTATGTTCCAAAGTAAAGAAACCTTGGCCAGGAACTTGAAATAGTTTTAACGTTCTTGCCTTTTTACTTATGTGAATCCTCGGGTTCAGCTCTGAGGCTGCAGCTGAGGACATGAGGCACACATCACAGTTCTGACCTTCACTGACCGTGCCAGGATTATCAGGAGCACCTGAGACCGTTAAAGGAATTGGGATGAATTATTTTCTGTAAATGATACTAAAAGGCTGCCATTTATTAAGCAACATAATAACAGCAACAACAACAAAAAGCCACTGCCATCAGTTGATACTGACTCATAGCAACCCTACAGGACAAAGTAGAAATGCCCCATAGTTTCCAGGCAGCAGATGGTGAATGTGAACTGCCAGCCTTCTGGTTAGCAGCTGTATCACTAACTGCTATGCTAGCAGGCTTTCCAAAGCAACATAGTATTTGACTTATTCTAAAGTAAATACTAATTGGCCTGCCACTTATAAAGCAACATATTATTTGATTTATAAATGATAGCATTTTAGTATTATTTACTTTATAAGAGCTTGTGAGCACTTTTTGCAAACATTTATAATGCCACCGATCCTGAAAAGGGTAAACTGATGTTTTCTTTTGAGAAATGTAAGGTTCAGAGATGTTACATGAATTGACCTCGATCACCTAGGCTCCGTGGGGTTGATCTGGACTTTAGGCTGAGGTCTATTCAGTGTGAAGGCACGTTTCAGAGACATCCACTGTCTTCCATCACCATGGCACAAACTAGAAACATTGCAAGGTCTTATTCCAGGGACATGGTGAAATCCTAACTGTCCCCTGGATGATATGCTCACCATTGAATTCTTTTTTCTACCTTATTGCTTCTCACAGACACAAGAAGCCCTGAGGAACCATCTATGTGAATTGCAACCATCCTTCCAGAGTTGTCTCAGAAATAGATAGATAATGTGACATTCGAGAAAAAGATATAGGATGAAAAATTGGCCACAATGTGCAACAAGGAGGAAGAGAGTGCAGCAGAATCAAGTCCTGTGTGCTTGGAGAACACAGATAAGCCAGCAAGTCCATTGTAGTATTTTTCTGACTGATGCTTTTAGATCAATTGCAGCAAATTCTTATTCCCTCTCCTTCCAAATTCAGATTTTAATGGATTTTACTGGGGTCCAGCAATCTATGTAATCATCCTAATGGTTACAAGTCAGTGACTAAGAGTTTTTAGAAAATCTGGGCGTGTCTAAATAAGATCATTTCCAGAAAGAGACATTTAATGGAGAGTTTCTGAAGACTGGTAGCAAATAAATGTGCCAAGGGATCTTCTGTGCGGTGCTTTGGAAGTGGTAACCACACCAAAAGCCCCAAGAACTGCTTCTACTGAAAGTGTTAGAGGGTCAGTACACCTTTTGCAAACACATGCAGTCATTTCTTTTATCTGGTTTCTGCTTTCCTTTTCCTTGCATATTTCACGTTCCTAGGGAACCATATCAATTTGATCAAACCAAGGGTCTCTCGCTACTTAATAATCACAACAGAATCATGAATTGAGAGAATAAAAGATATAAATCAATCTGGATTCGGGAAATTATTTAGTTTAACCAGGTAACATTTCCATGGATGTAAACAAATATATTATGGATAATGAGTTGGAGAAATTGGTAGAAAATTGAATTTAAAGCCTTAATTCAAACAAAGTATGTTCTCCAGTTTACAGTAAGATCAATATACATGATATGAAATTTATAAAGTATGATATAATATTGCTTCCTGTACATGCCATTCACTGTTTTTGTAAGTACAGAATAATTTGGATGGTAAATATAATTAGAGAAAAAAACATATGAATTAAAGCCATCAAGATTTTTTTTTAATAGAATTATAGGCTTGTTTCAGAGCTTGAAGGCATTGTTTGTATAATATCAGAGAAATGCATTAGTCCTTAGGGAATATGTTCTCATTATCAGTTATAGATTCTGTGGGCTTTACATTAGAAAGAGGAAGGCTATGATATTTTTCTTTGAAATCAAGGAGACTATTGAAAAATGTAAGCAAATGATTTAATGTTAACCTCAAATGTAAGGATGTTTGGATCTGTACACAGCTTGCTCCCTAGCTAAAGCCCAGATCTACACCGCATGCACAAACACATGTAAATTAGACTTAATTTATGGCATGCTTTGCCTCTTCAATTAAATAAAATGAGATGATTTTTTACTTTAGAGGACTAAAACTTCAGTGTGTTAAATGTTTTACTTCTAAATTTCCCATAAATAAATTGGGCCTCCCAATGTTTATTTGAAATAATCTACTCAAACAGTATGTGCTGAATTCACCTACTTAACCAATGTAGTATTGAGTTCAGCTCTGTGATTATGTTCTGCCTTCAAGGAGCCTGTGGACTCGATATGTTGTGAGGTGCAGTCAAGTCAATTCTAACTCATAATGGCCTTGTGAGCAACAGAATGAAACACTAGTCCATTCTGATAAAGGCTTGTTATGTCTGAGTCCGTTGTTGTAGTCACTATGTGAATTCAGTTCATCAAGGGCCTCTGCCTTAACAAGCATGATGTTCTTCTCTAGGGACTGGTCTCTCCTGATAGTGTGTCCAAAATATTTGACATAAGTCTCAGCATCATCACTTGCAAAGAACACTCTGGCTGTACTTCTCCCAAGATAGATTTGTTTATCCTTTTGCCAGTCCATGGTATACTCAATATTATTTGCCAATACTGTAAATCAAAGGCATCAATTCTTCTTAGGTCTTTCTTATCCATTGTCTAGCTTTTAGACACATATGAGGAAATTGAAACCATCACAGTTTAGGTCAAGTCTACTTTAGTCCTCAAAAAGCCATCGTGGCTTTTCAACACTTGAAAGAGGTTTTTTGCAGATTTCCCCAATGCAATATATCATTTGATTTCTTGGCCGATCATTCTATGGATTTTGATTATGGATCCAAGTAAAATGAAAGCCTTGGCAAGTTCAATATTTTCTCGGTTTATCGTAATATTGCTTATTGGTCCGATTGTAAAGAATTCTATTTTCTTTCTGTTGACGTATAATCCATGCTGATGGCTGTAGTCTTTGGCCTTCATTTATAAGTGCTCCAAGTTCTGTTTGCTTGCAGTGAGTAAGGCTGTATCATCTGCATAATTCAGGTTGTTAATGACTCTTCCACCAGTACACGATGCTATGTTTTTCTTTGCATAGTCCAGCTTCTCAGATTGTTTTCTCAGCATACAAAACAAATAATTATGGTGAAAGGATACAACCTTGACACATACCTTTCCTGATTTCAAACCATGTTATGAATATCCTCTCGTTCTCTGAGAAGGACTGCCTCTCTGTCCATGTACAGGTTCCCCAAGAATGTAGTTAATTGGAATTATCATTCTTTGCAGTGTTATTCTTAATTTGTTAAGATTTACACAGTTGAATGCCTTCTCCTAGTCAATAAAACACAGGTATACATAATCAAGTTAGGTTTCTCCACTTCTGTAGGTCTCTTTTGGTTTCTTGTAGGATCTTGTAATTTTCTTTGTATCAGTCTTTTATACCTCTGATTAGATTTATTCTCAAGTATTTCCTTGGAATCTATTGTAAATGATTCTGATTTGCTAATTTCTTCTTTCCTGTTCTCTTTGTTAGTGTAAAGGAATCCAACTGACTTTTGTATATTTATCTTATATCCTGATCCTTTATGAAGCTCTTCTACTAGTTCCAGTAGTTTCTTGGATTCTTTAGGGTTTTTTTGTGTGTGGAAGATCATATCATCTGCAAACAGAATAAATATCTGTTATTTTCTGCTTTCACCAAGATCCATCTGGCATCAGCAATGTCCTCTATTCCACATCCTCTTCTGAATATGCCTTGAATTTCTGGCACTTCCTCATTGATTTAGTGACGCAGTGGTGTCACGGACTTAATTGCATGTCCCAAAATATGTATGTGTGTATCAGTTTGGCTGGGCCACGATTCCTGGTATTGTTGGATGCTGCAAATCCTGCCTTTGTGATGTTAATGAGAGAAGACAGGCAGTGTTTTTTTTAGTAAGGCAGAACATACTATGCCTAGAGTCAATCTCCTGGGATATTGAGGAAAGGTAAGCAAGCCGAGAGGGGGGAACCTCATACCATCAGGAAAGAAGAAGCACCAGGAGCAGAGTGCATCCTTTGGCCTCATAGTCCCTGCACCTCAAAAGTTCTCAGTCTAGGGAAGACTAATAGCAAGGACCTTCTCCAGGGCCAACAGAGAAAGAATTCCCCTGGAGCTGATACCCTGGAATTGGACTTTTCTATGAGTAAATAAATTTCTCTTTGTTAAAGCCATCCACTTATGGTATTTCCACTGTAGCAATACTAAGATGACTAAAACAAATGACATTTGAAACACTGATGGCCTAAATTCTAGCACCACAGTAGCAAGAAGAGCAGCACTATAGAACAAACTGACAGACACACAGTGGCTTCTGAAAAAAATTGGTAAATTCAAGAGGAACACAAAGTACACTACTGTGATAAATCTTGGTTGTAAAGTATCTGCACCAGATTATTTTACATACATATTTTCTTGTCCAAATCGTCAGGCCTTAAACACTTTCCAACTCATCAGTCCTCAATACCTGCATCATATCCCTAAATAGGCAATTCAAATGCTTTATTTTTATGCTTTTATTTTTTTACTGTGCTTTTTGTGAAAGTTTACAGCTCTAGTTAATTTCTTATATAAAAATTCACACACACACTGTCACATAACATTAGTTGCACTCCCTTCAGTGTAATAACATGGTCTGCCTTTCCTCTCTGTGTTCCCTGTGTCCATTTATACATTTCCTGTCTTTTCCTGCCCTCTTGTCTTGCTTTTGGGCAGGAGTTTCCCATTTTGGCTTCATACATATGACTGAACTCAGAAGCATGTTCCTCAAGTGTACCATTTCTACTTTATAGGGCTGTGTATGCATCACCGTTTAGTTCTGAGTTGGTAGAGTGTTTGGGGACCGTAGTTTTGGGAGTTCCTCCAGTCTCTGTTAGACCGTTAAGTCTGGACTTTTTTCATGAATTTAAATTCTCTTCTACATTTTCTTTCATGTCTGTCTGGGGATTCTTTATTTTGGTCCCTGTCAGAGAAGTCATTGGTGGTAGTCAGGTGCAATACAGGTCCTTAGGTCTCAAGCTGGTGAGGTTTCTGATTCATGTTGTCGTTTAGTCCCTTGGGCTAGTATTTTCCTTGTGTCTTTGCTTCCTTCTCTTTTGTTCCTGTTGGGATGAGGCCAACAGATGAATCTTAGGTGGCCATTAACAAGCTTTTAATCTCCCAGATGCTACCAGCCACTGTGGGACACAGAAGATTTTGTTTAGGAACTATGTTATGCCAACTGAATTTAGACTATGGTTCCCAGACCTTAGCCCCAGCTACTTGGTCTAGGAAATGTCTATGGTTTTGCTTTGGTCCAGCTGTGCTGTCTTGCCTATATTGTAAGCCTAACTACTACACAGTTAGTTATTTCCCCTCCCCCTCCCTCTCCACCCTCTTAACCATCAAAGAATTGTTTAGTCTGTGCTTACATTATTTCTTGAGTTCTTCTTAACAGTATTTTTCTTTTTGTGTCTGACTTATTTCACTCAGCTTAATAACCTGCAAGACCCCTAGTGGTGCAGTAATTAAGAACTCAGGCCTCCAAACAAAAGGTTGACAGTTCAATTCCACCAGCTGCTCCTTGGAAACCCTATAAGGTTCCACTGTGACATAAGAGTCACTTGATGGCATGCAAAGACACAACAATGCACTACAGAGTCTTCCATATTGTGAGATGTGTTGAAGAGTCGTAGTCATTCTTTATCATTGCATAGCATTCTGTTGTGTGTCCGTATCATAATTTATTTATCCATTCATCTGTTAATGAGCTTTTTGGTACTTTCTATCTTTTTGCTGCTGTGAAGAATGCTACAATGTATATGGGCCTGCCTATGTCTCTTCATGTGACAGCTCTTATGTCTCTAGGGTATATTCTTAGGAGTCTGATGGCTGGGTCCTATGGTATTTTTATTTCTAGCTTTTAAGGAAGCGCCATATCATTTTCCAAAGTGGTTGTACCATTCTACATTCCCACCAGCAGTGAGTAAGAGTTCCATCCCCCCATGACTTCTGCAACATTTATTATTTTCTGTCTTCTGGATTACTCACCAGGCACTCCTTGAATACTCTGGTGGTCATTTCTACCCTGGCCCCTAGGGTTGCCATGAGTCGGATCCGACTCGACGGCACTTGGCTGACTCTAGATTACTACCAGTACTGTCGGGATGACATCATATCTCATGTAGTTTTGATCTGCCTTTCTCCAATGGCTAATAATGGTGAGCATTTCCTTATGTGTCTGTTAGTCACCTGAATATCTTCTATGAGGAAGTGTTCATATCCTTTGTCTATTTTTTAACTGGATTGTTCATCTTTTTGTTGTTGAGGTGTTACAGTGTCTTTTTGATTTTAGACGTTAGCCCCCTTTCAGATATGTTGTAGCCTACAATTTTTTCCCCAAGTTAGTATGTCACGTTTTTACTCTCTATGTCCTTTCACAGCCCAGCTTTTTCAACAGTCTTCATTCCTCATTCATTGTGGGAATAATGACCTGTTAGTTATTGATTTTCTTACTTGTGTTAGGTACTTTATACATGTTAACTAATGAAATCCTTGAAAAAACCCTAAAATGTGGGTATTATCTGTATTCTACCTGTGAGGAATCTGCAAGTTTGTGAAGTTAAAAACTCTTCTCAAGATTTTACTTGTTCTTTGGATTCTTGACTCAAATTCTTACTTCCTCAGGGAAATGTTTTTGAATTCTCAGACAACATCAGGTTCGTCTGACATGTTATTATGGTAACCCATCCATTTTCTTCCTAAAAGCCATCTAATTTTGTAATTGTTTATTGTTCAATTATTTGATTAGTGCTTGCCTGTCTGAATAGATGATAAGCTCCATCAAAAGGGCCAGTGTGTTTCTGTTATCTGGCATGCATTAATGTTTGGGGAACAAATGTTGGAATGAATGACTACTGTAATTAATGTTGTTGTTGTTAGGTGCTGTCAAGTCAGTTCTAGCTCATAGTGACCCTATCAACAAGACAACGAAACACTGCCTTGTCCTGTTCTATGCCCACAGTTATTTTTATGCTTAAACCCATTGTTGCAGCCACTGTGTCAGTCCATCTCCTTGAGGGTCTTCCTCTTTTTCACTGACTCCCTGTTTTACCAAGCATGGTCTCTTTCTCCAGGAATTGATCCCTCCTGACAATATATCCAAAGTATGTAAGACACAGTTTCACCATCCTTGCTTATTAGGAATATTCTGGTTGTATGTCTTCTGGACACATCTCTTTGTCCTTTTTGCAGTGCATGGTATGTTCAGTATTTTTCACCAACACCGCAATTCAAAGGCATCAATTCTTCTTCTATCTTCCCTGTTCATTGCCCAGATTTTGCATACATATGATGCACTTGAAAATACTGTGGTTTGGGTCATGCACACCTTAGTTTTCAAGGTGACATCTTTACTTTTCGACACGTTAAGAAGTTCTTTTGTAGAAGATTCCCAATGCAGTATGTCGTTTGATTCCTTGACTGCTGCTTCCATGGACATTGATTATGGAACCAAGTAAAATGAAATCCTTGACAGCTTCCATCCTTTCTCATGATGGTACTCATTGGTCAAGATGTAAGGACATTTGTTTTATTGATATTGAGAAGTAATTCATACTGAAGGCTGTGGTATTTGATCTACATCAGTAAATGTTTCAACTCTTCATTTTCAATAAATAAGGGTATCTCATCTGCATAACACAGGTTGTTAATGAGTCTTCCTCCAACCTGATGTCTCACTCTTCTTTATATAGTCCAACTTCTCAGATTATTTGCTCAGCAGATTGAAGAAGTATGGTAAAAGGATACAACCCTGACACACAATTTTCCTGACTTTAAACCATGCAGTGTCTCCTTGTTCTGTTCACATGACCGTGTCTTGATCCATATACGGATTCCTTATGAGCACAATGAAGTGTTTTGGAATTCTTATCCTCTAAAATGTTATTCTTAATTTTTTATGATCCACACAGTTGAATACCTTTGCATAGTGAATGAAACACTGGTAAATGTCTTTCTTGTGTTCTCTGCTTTTAGCCAAGATCCATCTGACATTGATAGTAACATCTCTTCTTCCAGGTCCTCTTCTGAATCCAGCTTGAATTTCTGACAGTTTTCTGTCAATATAGCATTGCACTCTCTTTTGAATGATGTTTAGCAAAATTTTACTTGTGTCTGATAGTAATGACATTGTTCAACAACTTCTGCATTCGTTTGGATAACTTTTGTTGGAAATAGGCATAAATACATATCTCTTCCAGTTGGTTGCTGAGGTAGCTGTCTTTCAGATTTCTTGGCATGAACCAGTGAGCACTTCCAGCACTGCATTCATTTGTTGAAACATCTCAATTGATAGTCTGTCATTTCATGGAGGCTTGTTCTCTGCCACTGCCTTCAATGCAGCTTTGACTTCTTCCTTCAGTGGCATCAATTCCTGATCATATGGTGCCTCTTGAAATGGTTGAATGTCAGCTAGTTCTTTCTGATGTAATGACTCTCTATATTCCTTCTGTCTTCTTTTGATACTTGCTAACTCTTTTAATATTTCCCATATAGAATCCTTCACTATTACAGCTTGAGGTTTGAATTTTTTCTTCAATTCTTTCAGACTGATAAATACAGAGCATGTCCTTGCCTTTTGATTTTCTGTCTCTAGCTCTTTAAACCCATCGTTGTAATACTTTACTTTGTCTTCTTGAGACATTCTTTGAAATCTTCTGTTCAGTTCTTCCTTTTACTTCATCATTTCTTCCTTTTACTTGAGCTGCTCAATGTTCAAGAGCAAGTTTCAGAGTCTCTTGTGACATCAAATTTGGTGTTTTCTTTCTTTCCTGTCTTTTTAATGTCGTCTTGTTTTCTTCATGGATGGTGCCTTTGATGTTATTCCACAGCTCATCTGATCTTTGTTCATTAGTGTTTAACACATCAAATCTGTTCTTGAAATGGTCTCTAAGTTCAGGTGGGATATACTGAAGGTCATACTTTGACTTTTGTGGACTTCCATTTCTCTTTGGTTTCAATTTGAACTTGCATGTGAGCAGCTGATGGTCTGTGCTACAGTGAGCACCTCATCTTGTTCTGACTTCTAATATTGAGCTTTTCCACCCACTGACTACATCGATGTAGTTAGCACACAGATACACTTGATTTGATTCCTCTATATTCCATCTGATGAGACCCATGTGTACAGTTACTGTTTGTGTTGGTGAAAAAAGATATTTGTAAGGAAGTGATTGGTCTTACAAAATTCTATGGTGTGGTTTCTGTGTCATTTCTGTCACCATGGCCATAATTTCCAACTACTGATCTTTCTTTTTTGTTTCCAGCTTTTCCATTCCAATCACTAATAGTTATCAGTGCATCCTGATTGCATGTTCAATCAGTTTCCAACTGTAGAAGCTGGTAAAATAATCAGCCTCTTCATCCTTGGCCTTAGTTGTTGGTGTATAGATTAGAATAACAGTTGTATAACAGGTCTTCCTTGTAGGCATATGGGTATTATCACATCACCAACAGCATTGCACTTCAGGACAAATCTTGAATGTTCGTTTTGACAATCAAAGCAACACCATTCATGTTCAAATTTTCATTCTTGGCATAGAAGACCATAGGATTGTCTGATTCAGAATGGCCAGTACCAGTCCATTTCAGCTTACTAATGCCTAGGATGTCAGTATTTGTGAACTTTATTTCATTTTTGATGATTTCCAATTTTCCTACATTTATACATCATATATTCCAGTTATTAATGGATATTTGCAGCTGCTTCTTGTCATTTTGAGTCATGCCATACCAGCAAATGAAAGTCCTGAAAGCTTTACTCCATCCATGTTTTTAAGGTCAACTCTACTTTGAGGAGGCAGCTTTTTCCCAGTTGTCTTTTGAGTGTTTTCCAACCTGGGGGGCTCATTTTCTGGCACTATTTCTGACAATGTTCTGCTGCTATTCGTAAGATTTTTACCAGTGATTCTTTTCATAAGTGGACTGCTGGGTCCTTCTTTCTAGTCTGTAACTAGTTAGTGGT
Source organism: Heterohyrax brucei (assembly GCA_028571685.1). Taxonomy (NCBI): domain Eukaryota; kingdom Metazoa; phylum Chordata; class Mammalia; order Hyracoidea; family Procaviidae; genus Heterohyrax; species Heterohyrax brucei. The sequence goes on from CM053144.1 coordinate 164,748,160, forward strand.
AGAATTTCAATGTAAAGCATTCGCTCCAAAGCCCAGACTTGTTCACCTAAATTATTAACAAATACTTACCTGACATCTGTAGTCTAGCAGGTACCTTACTTTGCATTTAGGAAATTCACAGTCTAGTAAAGAAGACAAAGAAGGGGAAGGAATGAATACCTTCTTGAAATGAGGACAAAAACTTATTGGATGGTGTATTTCAAAAGTCTTACAGGCGGGGAGGATGAACTGTCATGATTGAGGTGGGGTGTGGGTTAAATGACAGCAAGAAAAATAGGACCATCAGGCAGAGAAGCAGATGGAAAGGGAACAAGGCCTTGGCAGAGCATGTCATGTTAATGGAAACAGTTCAAATCCACCAGATGCTCCTTGGAAACTCTATGGGGCAGTTGTACTTACTGTGTCCCATAGGGTTCTATGGGTCAAAACTGGCTCAACAGCAGGGGGTTTGGTTTTTTGGTTTAGTAGTTAGAGAAGGAGGCCTACTGAGTTACATGAGCGTTCTATGAAAGAACTTTTCATTTGAGCCAAAGTAGTTACTCACAATCTCTTCAACACAGCTGGTATATTTCTGAGTCAGTTCAATAAAAAGCAAAGTTTTCTAGTGTTTAGAGTTTTCCAAAACCAGAAATGTAGTGAGTTCCTGTTCCTCCGGAGGTACTTGAATGTGGTCTGGATGACTAATTTAGTCCTATGTGTCATCACTGTTCCCTATCCTTTTTGTGTCACAACTCATATAGAAAATGCCAATGTTTCTATGTCATGTTGTAGAGACAACAAGCATCCTTTCTGAAGGGCTGAAGTGATCGGTATCTCATTGCTTCCTAACTCTTTGTTGGTACTACATGTGGAATGTTCTAGAATGGAAATTTGATTCTTCTGGAGTTTTAATTTCAGGATAACTTGAGCTGTCCTTTAATCTTGTGTTCCTTTTGAGAGACTCCTTTTTTACATTCCTCATAGAGATTTCTGAGTGATATATTAATGGTGTCATGCCACTCCCTTGTGTAAAACAGATCATTTGCTTCTCAAAACATTTTGCAGGCAATCCAGACTCTTACCTTGAACTAACAGATCCTGTGTAGTTGGTTTCCTGCTTACCTATCCAAATTAATTTCCTCCAATTTACTCTTCTGCTTGTTATAACCCAGCTGTAGGAATTTCTTTCAAGTTTTAAAATAAGCCAAACATATTTTGGCCTCAAGGCCTTTGCATATGTTGGTTAATGACAAAAGCGAAGATGCGAAGATTCAAAGTTGATGTTTTCTCACAATTCAATCCACAGTGTAAATATCATACCTCAGTGAAGCTTTTTCTGACTACTGTAGCTAAAGCTAAGCCAATTACTACAGTTTCTTACAGCACCCTTTTGTTTATTTCATGGAAATTATTAACAGGTGTTATTTAGCTATTTACTCTTTTTTTTTTTTTTTTGGTCCTCTCTGTCCCCAGTATGCTCAGATAATCATGTTATCAGCCCAAATGATTGACAACAGTAGAGAGCTTACGCTGTGCATCACTCTGGTCTCAGTGCCTACAGCAATGCCTGGCATACTGTAGGGGCTCAATAATTGTAAATTTAATGAATTAGTTGATGCATTTCAAGGACAAGGCTGTGAACATATTGACGGGAATATGTCGAGCCCAAAGAAGATGAAAGTTTAGTGAATAAGATGAATTCAAGGGAACATTCCTGCCCGAGTGCAGGAATTAAGAAAAGTGTTAAGGAGAAAAATCTAGAGTCCTTTGAAATATCAGTATGTGAAACTAATCTGTGCTGTGTATATATAGGTGTGCATGTATGTGTTGTGGAAACATTTTAGGAGGAATCATTGTCAAAAAATGCATTGTTAGGAAGAGACAGATGGGATTTAGAAACAATAAGCAATGCAGCTTGATTGGATTAAAGCAATGGTTCTCAACTGGGAGGACTTTGTCCTCAAAAGGATATTTGGTAGTGTCTGGACTTGAGCTCATGGTAAAGGGGAGACATTTTTTGTTTTTGCAGTTCAGGAGATGCTCCTGGCATCTATTTGGGTACAGGTGGAGGTATGACAGAACATCTCACAGTGCATGAGACGGTCCATTACAACAAAGAGTTACCTATTCCAAACGTCAACAGTGATGAGTTTGAGAAATAACAGATTATAAGAATGTAAAAGAATTTTTAGAAAATAGGGCTGAAAAAAATCAAGGAAATCTTAACCCGGAAATGTTTCAATGTTAAGATCAGTCATTTATTTAGTACAAAGGGGGCAGCTAACGTTGGTTTTATGTAGAGTTATGATAAGATCAAAGCAGGACTTTTAGAGGCTTAACTTGGTGCTACGGGGGCAGCCTGGAGCAGGAATGGAACAGACCTGTTAGGAGGCTGTTTTATTAGTCCAGATAAGGTATTATAGTGTCTTGCATTAAAGGAATGCCAAGGGGGAGAAAAAGGACTAAGTAGATTTACATTATTTCGGAGTTACATTATTCAAGGATTGCCAATGACAGAATGTACCCATTTTGGTTCAGAAGTTTTAAATACAAATTCCTGTGTGTCTTTGATTCAGTTCACATGCATGCATCAGGAAAATTCCACAAGACTTGACTTTTTTTGTCCATAAATGCTTGGAATGCCCCTGAGGTTTCTTCAGCATTTCGTATCACATGTTTTCATCAGTGACTGGTGAATTTAAAAACATGTATTGTAATAACTAACAACTCTGTTGCTTCAGTGGAGGAATTTGTTATTGCACCATTTTGGGGGGTGGGGTGGATGGAGACGAGAAAGTAGGGGGAGTACAAATAGGGAGAGAGAGAAACACAAACACAGCAAACTGCAACTGTTTTAGAGCTTCCCTTGTGGAAGGTTTGTTTACAGAATACTTGGAAGATGAGGATATTTGGAAAGTAGAACCATGGAGCCTTTGCGTTGGAAGGTTATTTGGTTCAGTCTTTTTTTATTCAAGCACAAAATCAAAACATTAAAAGAGATAGCTGAGTTCTCTTGTCTTAAAGATCTTCAGTGTCTGGCCAGCTGCCAGGTCATTCAAAATGTGTGTTCACATTTGCAGTGGGCTTCTGAGATTTCAAGATACTGGCAATCTGACAAAAGTCTATTTCAAAAGCAACTGGTATCTTTATTAAGGTATGGCAAACGAGGTATGAATAAAAACTGTGAAAGAGCTGAGGTAAAAAATAAGAGGTAATTTTTATTTAGAGTTTATCTTTTATTGAATGTTTCAGAAACTTCAGCAAATTAAGAAACCTCTCTGCTGTGTTTAAATCCTCACTTCCTTTAGTCTAGGAACAAGCAGTTACTGTGGTAAACAGAAACCCCTTGGACATCAGCAGAATTCCTGTCATCGTTCTAATGGCAGTCTTGGGAATTCCAAGGCCTTTGTGGCATAGTATGCTCTGTGCCTCTGTGGTCCTTAGGCTAAACCACTGTCCTTCTAGTTTATAGGTATGGGAGAGAGAAGCTAGACCTATAACCTACTTGTTTGGGTGGGAACTTCAAGACACATTTAGTGCACTTGTACTCTCTTGCAGTCTTGATAATGTGTATTTTAAATTACTCATGTTCTTTGAGTGTGGAACTCAAGAGTATGTATGATCCTTGCCTCTTTAGGAGGGAAATAACTAGACATGGAAGGTTGAACACTTCTAACAGAGCAGATCACTACTAAAACCAGTATAATTCCCACTAAGTGGATCCCAAGAGAAGGAATTGCTAGTGAGGATAGGGAATGAGTGAGCAGGCAAAATATTCTGTCAGCTGTTAGGATGCAGGGTAAATTTAGAAAATTTTGGTTAGCAATGTAGGTTTAAATTTTGAGTTCAGGATATGGCCACATATGTCTAAGGGTTGGAGAAATAGTAGAGCATAAAAGATACCTTTTTTCACTGTGGTTTTACTAAATACAGGCCTATGAAAATGCTGGGTTAAGACACCGTGCTTCACGTTTCCATTCCTTGGCCTGTCTCCTGTAGCATTTAATCCAACGTTCCCACAATAATTTGTGGACTGGACAATTACCATACCATTATCTGCCAGTGTTAGGCTTTGAAGACATTAATTCATCTTTCTCCTTATTAGAGGAATTACATGGGCAACAGCTTCTAGTAGGTAAAATGAATGATTCTTCCATCTGACAAAACAACAGAAGGTAGTATAAGCAAAGATCTTTTATTGAGGAAAAGCCAAATATTGTCTGTAGGACAAAAAGTTCTCTTTTATCTACCAAAGTTCTTTGAGGATGATAAATATATGTGTTGGACTTCTATAATTTTTTTTGTTTGTTTGTTTCATAATTGCCGATAAGATTATAGCCTTGTTAAATGTCCACTCAAGATACCATCAAAAACCCACTACAGGACTGAGTGAAACATCTCAGAACCACTTAGAAGCTTTTTAGGTGTTGTTTTCTGCCTTTCAGCTCTAAATGTATTCTGTTAAATATATGTACACATAGAAGATTTTCTTATTGAATGGTTTTCCAAATTTCCAATTTTCACTTCTTCCTCTCATAATTTTTTTATATACATGCCATCAGGCTACTATTTTCCCAGAATGTTTAAAATAGATTTTGTTTGTCTGTTTGTTTGCTTAATTAGAGGAAAACAATGCTGTATCAAAAATCTAGGGATCTGAATCCCTTGATTATTGATATAGTATTGTTTGCCTTTGATTAGGCAAATATATACCATAGAATACAAGTACATGTACGTATATATTCATAGTCCATCACGTCATCTAAAATAATGCAATTAGTAGACCATACTTTAAGAAACCATGCCTTCATATACATAACGTAATGAAAATTTTATTTAGCTTCCTAAGAAAGTGTTTGTCTAATTTTGTCTCCAGGTAGGTGTGAGTGCATGCATATGTGTTTTTGTGTGTGTGTAAAGTCCAGTGCTTATCACCAGTATGAAATAGAGACTTCTAGTTTCTGTACATATATTAGCAGCATAAATTGTAGAACCATAAATTGTAGAAGGATGTGTTTTTGCAGCAAACCACATGAGATCTTGGCTCCAAGCAGAAAAACAATACCACTACTATTCACTTCATCAGTGAGTGACTATAAGAGAGCAAAAGGCCACCAAGACCACACTGAAGAGAGAAAGAGGCAATGGCCTTGCCTGTTGACTGGTCAGATTATGCTTGTCTTTTCCAAAAGAAAGAAATTCATCCTTTTAATAATTCTTGTTGATTGCAGAGCTAAGCCAAGTTATATCTCTAGCCAGTTCTGGGTTGTGAAATGTAATTCTGTAGTAACAAGCTGACGGCAACATGAGGAAAAGAGTCTTAAACATTCTGAAATACAGCCCAAAATATGAATAAAGATAAGAGAGAAGAAAGAGAGAGAGAAGTAAGGTGAGAGGGAAGGATACAAGGAAGGAAGAAAGAACAAATGAACAAATGAACAAAAGAAGGAAAATGTTCTAATGATCATCTCAGGAAAACAAGAGCATCATGGGTATATATATTTTCTTATACATATACTGAGATGAGAGCACAAACTCAATTGTTATTTATTTGCACCTTCAATTTCAGAAAGGTGCAATTATTTATTCCAAATCTCTTTTATGCCACAGAAAACTTCCATTCTGTTTCATATGAATTTCAATTATTCTAAAAAATTTTCACTATGTATCCTTTATTTAACATTCTGAAAGTTATAGAGAACTACCTTTCTTAATAATTGATCCATTTCTTTCCATGTATATAAAAAAGGACATAAAAATGCACAATTTTTATTTTTCAGATACTCAGACCTCAGGAATTATGAGAATCTCAAAACTCAGATCTACAAAGTGAAGTCACTCTTGCCCCTTTCCAGGATATATTATAGCGTCTACCTGCCACGGGGAAGCCATGATAAAAGGTTACTTGCTGAGTGTGTTTTCTGTAAGACGGAATGAATTTTCTTGTAGGAAATAAACATTCCACAGTCAACATTTGTAAGCAGCAGTCAAGAAATCAAAAGGCACATTGCATTGGACAAATCTGCTGCAGAAGATTTCTTCAAAATATTAAAAAGCAGGAGGTGGGGCTAAGGTGGTGGTATAGCCAGATGCTTCCTCTAATACCCCTAATGACAAAGATAAAAGTGACAACAACAAATTAATCCATTATATACTACATCTAGGAGCCCTGACCATCAAAAGGAAAGCTGAGGAAATCAGAATGAGCAAAAGGGACAGGGGAGAAGATCTAGAAGTACCCAAGACTGGCCAGACGTTCCCAATGGGAACAGGCACCCTGTAGGAGGACATGCACTGGCCAGCATGGTGAGCAAAGTGGTGGCATTAGGAGACTGTCTTCCTCAGCATGAAATGGTGAGCAGCGGAGAGCCCACTCAGGTCTTCAGAATCAGTGAAAAGTGGTGTTTGATCATGTAAAGCTAAGTGGCTTCCCTCTAACTTGGCACATGCAGATCTAAAACTTTCTTTTGGGCTAAAACTCTGTCCCTTTATTCCAACATTTCCCCCACACTTCTTGGTAGTGCACCGGACTCCGTATTTTGATGTACTACCTGGGGCAGGAGAAGGACCCTTTATGTGTGACCTGAGCCTTCTCCTACACATTGAGAGGGAATAATCTAATGAATAGCGGGAAAAAAAACTCCACTGAGTCCTCTAAGCCAGGAATCAGACAACTGGGAACTCCTAGAAATCAAACACTTAATACTCACTCAAAGACTTTAACCAAAGAGTAAAAAGATAACCTGCAGACTGGGGGGAAAAAAAAATGGCTATCTGATCAGTATCTAATCTCTAAAACCTACAAAGTACTGCAAAATCTCTCATAAAAACAAAAACAGACAATCCAATTGAAAATACCCAAAGAATATGAACAGACATTTCACCAAAGAAGACATTCAGGCGGCTGACAGATGTGTCAGAAAATGCTTGAGATACTTAGTTTTTAACCAAACCAAACCCATTGCCATAAATTCAGTTCCAAGTCATAATGACCCTATAGGCAGAGTAAAACTACCTCATAGTGTTCAGGGAGCACCTGGCAGATTTGAACTTCTGACCTTCTGGTTAGCAGCCATAGCACACAACCACTACTTTGCTAGGCTTTCCCATTAGCCGTTAGAGGTATGCAAACTAATACTATAAAGAGATACCATATCAGCCCAACAATGCTGGCATTAATCCAAAAATCACAAAATAGTAAATGTTGGTGGGAATGTGGAGAGACTGGAAAAATGTTTGCACTGCTAGTGGGATTATATAATGGTGCAACCACTTTGGAAATTGTTTTGGTGCTTTCTTAAAAAGATAGAAATACCATGCAATCCAGCAAGTCCACTTCTTGGAATATATCCTAGACATATAAAAGCTGCTACACAAATAGATATGTGCACACCAATGTTCGTAGTAACACTGTGTAATAGTAGAAAGAAGGAATCAACCTAGGTGCCCATCAACAAATGAATGGATAAGCAAACTATGTTGTATTCACACAGTGGAATATTATGAAATGTAAAGAACAACGATTAATTTGGGAAACATACCACTGAAGAATCTGAAAGACATTATGTTGAGTGAATTCAGTCAATTGTAAAAGGATGAATATTGTATGAGACCACTATTATAAAGACTCAAGAACTGATTTAAACACAGAAAAAAACAATTTTTGATGGTTATGAGGGTGGGGTGGGAAGGAGAGGAGTATTCACTAATTAGATAATTGACAAGAATTATTGTAGGTGGAGAGACAACACACAGTAGAGGAGAAGTCAGCACAAATGGACTAAACCCCAAACTTAGAGGTATTCTAAATAAAAACCAAACACTTCAAGGGACAGAGTAGCTGGGGACAGGGGGACATCTAAGGCAACAGCATTAACAAAGTTTATTACATTTTCTACATCCCACAGTGGTGAGTGGTGTCTGGGGTTAAAAGCTAGCAAGAGCCATCTAAGAAGCAGTCTCAACTCACGTGGAGCAAAAGAGAATGAAGAGCATCAGTAACAATAGGCAAGTGTTATTCAACAGAGAGAAAGGGCTTGTATACCAGACACTGCATCAGTATGAAACCAGAAGTAGATAGTGCCTGGCCACCACCGAAGATGAACTTCTACGTGGAACTCAACAAAGTGTTCCTGATGGAGCAGGAGAAATATTGAATGCAGACCTGGAACTCTAGTAAAAAGACCAGGCTTGATGGTCGAACAGATTGGAGGGTCCCAGGAAGACATGGCCTCCAGACTGTTAGCACAGAACTGAAACCATTCTGGAAGCCAACTCCTCAGACAAAGATTGAACTGGTATATAAGACATAACACGGTACTGGTGAAGAGGGTGCTTCTTGAAATAGGCAGGTATAGAATAACTGGACAGTTCCCATTCAGGGGCTAGGTGACATGACGGAGGGGGCCAGGAGCTGGTTAAATGGACATGGGCAATACAGAACAGGAGGGAGGAGTGTGACGTCCCATTGTGAGGAGGGCAGCTAGGGTCACATGGCAAAGCATGTGTAAGTTTTTACATGGGAAGCTGATTAGAATTGTAAACTTTCATTTAAAACACGATGACAAAAATAAACATTAAACAAATAAAATGTTAAAAGGAAGATGTCACCTTAAGGATCACAGCATGCCAGACACAATCCATGGTGTTTTTAATTGCCTCACTCGTGTGTGAAAGTTAGACAATGAGTATGGAAGATTGAAGAATCCATGCCTTTAAATTATGGCATTGCAGAAGAATGTTGAGTATACCATGGCCTGTCAGAAGAACAAACAAATCTGTCCTGAAGGAAGTATACCCAGAATGTTCATTAGAAGCAAGAATGGAGCAACTTTATCTCACATAGTTTGGACATGTTGTCAGGAGGGACCAGCTACTGAAGAAGGAAAGCGTGATTGGTAAACTTGAGGGTCAGAGTAAATGAGGAAGACGCTAACTGAAATGGATTGTTACAGTGGCTGCAGCACTGTGTTCAAGCAAAACAATGATTGTAAGGATGGTACAGGACCCAGAGGTGTTTCATTCTGTTGTATATAAGTTTGCTGTGGGTTGGAATGAACTCAAAGACACCTAACAACAAAAGTAACAGGAAATAGACGCAAGATACTGGGTTTTTCAGGAGAAGTAAAGAAGTGAGTGATGAAGTTGTATGATTAAGAGAGGATAAAAGCAAAATATGTTGGCCAAGTAGCTCAGGAAGTGGTTGACATGGCTTTATGAGGTTAGCAATATACAATGCAAAGTAAAGGTTCGTTTTTTTAGTCCATGTTACATTTTATTTAGTGCCTAAGGACAAATACAATTTTTGGAGACCTTGTGTTTTGATTCATTTTATGTAAGGTACCATAGATTCCCTTGTCCCAGTCTTCCTGAGCAGACAAAGCAATTTCCAAACATGACAAGTTGCAGAAGAGATGTAAAGAGATTCGGGAACAACTGATGTTTGCATCATGGACAGCAAACTACCTGTTGAGGTTGACTCTTCCTATGTGTTTCAGCTGGACCTTTTCAATTTGTTACTGAACCTGGCTAAATTTAATTATTCATACTTGTAGTTCTACTAAGACTTAGCACTTCAGTAAGTTCAGAAAAAAGATTCAGTTCTCTCCTACTCCTTCTTGCTACCATCTTCCATTTTGTGCAGCTCGTCTAACATTAAGGTAAAAAAAGATTTTTTTTTTTTTAATTTGAGGTGTTGATTGGGGAATCTCAAAGAATGATTGTTCTTTGATGAAAGTTCGAAGATAGGAGTGGTATATCTTTATTAATCAGTCTACAAAACTGACATGTGGTTCACAGTATATACTAAACTCTGTTCACAAGTACACCTTTGTTTTTAAGTATCTTTCACTACTCATAAGGTCTAAATGACAGGTCCTCTGGTATATATTACTAATGTTATTTTTCTTACAAGTAGTGATTTATACCCAGCACTGGAATCCAAGTGCTGCAAATTTCAAACCTTAGCTCCTGACAAGGGCTGATCTGCAATTCTTTGGTATCTACTAGGAAACAGCAGCACTGAGGACACAGTCAACCACTTTCTCCAGAGTAAGTGTAGAGGATTGGGAATTTGCTTGCAGACCCATAGCACCAACCATTAACTATTTCTGTCGCATTCCTAGAAAAAATTTCCAAGCCTTTCTTTTTAAGCTCAAGGTTAAAATTGTTCTGTGAGAATATTAGCTAACTTGTCTCTTTTAATTTTTTCCATTGTTGTGAACTTTAGAACTAGGCAACTGAAACATTACTCCAGAACCTGGCTGCTGGCAAAAGCTCCCTCAGTTTTTCTTAATATGGAACTTTTTCCTGCAACAAAATTAGTTTAGATGTTTGAAACATGAAGCTGATTCTATGTGTTCATTTATAGATTTTTATTTTAGCTTGGACATGATAGCTCTAAGTTTTATACAGATGTTAAGATAGGAACTAAAGAACAAATTGCTCAGTAATGATAGAATCATATAATAATACACCATAATACCTAGGACAGTCTCTTATGCTCCCGAATTTATTGCTTGGAAATAATTTTTAAAACTATAATTAAGAATACTTTGGAAACACAAACACTAATACATCTGTTTTTGCTCTGGGGGACTTTTAGAAAACCTTAATTCACTTCACAGTTGGAGAAACTAAATACTGGAGAAGATGAATGAGATTACATAGCAAAGCTAGAATAGAACTCTAATGGGATGTGACTATCCCATCTATGGCATGTTTAAATGCTTGAGCTCCCAGAGGACAGCCAGAGGTTACCTAGTCCCAAATCTGGCAGTCCTGGCCATTTAAGGTCACAAGAGAATAAGACAGAAAGGCAAAGGCAAGAGATCTGATATCCATACTTAGTAGTTCACAATGTGGGGGTTAGTAATAACCCATTGCTACTAAATCAATTCTGACTCATAGTGACCCTGTAGTACAGAGTAGAACTGTGCCATTAGATTTCCAAGGAGCAGCCAGTGGACTCAAACTGTTGAATGTTTTCTAAAATTTTTTGGATGATTAAGTGAAAGTTAACAGTCCATATGCTTCACTAAACCCCAAGCACCTGCCTCTATACAACTCTATCTGCCATCCTCACCAGTCTTTGCCAGTATCCACTCAACCAACACTTGTCCCCTCTTCCCCCAACCTCTCCTCTCCTATCTAAAAGGAGGCCAGTTGCTCAACATTTTATATATATATATGTATATATATATGTATACATATATATATGTATGTATACATATATATATATATATACATAGGAAACCATGAAGTGCACAAACCACCTGCATCACTTTGTGTCCCTTAATCTGGTCCAATCTTTGTCTGAAGTGTTGTCTTCAGTATTGGTCTCAGCTCTGGGCTAGCAACAAGTTCTAAGGCCATGTTCTAGGGGCAACTTCAAGTCTCGTTGGACCATCAAGTCTGGTCTTTTACTAGAGTTCTTGATCTGCACACCCCTTTTTCTTGTGCTGTGTCAGGAACTATACATTGTATTTCCTGACAGGGCTGTCTTTGGTGGTGGGTGGGCAACATCTAGTTCTTCTGGTCCCATGGTGACGTAAGTCTGCCAACTATATGGTCCCTTCTGTCTCCTAGGCTCTTATTTTCCTCATGTCTTTGATGTTCCTGGTTTTCATCTGCTCTAGGTGGGTTGGGACCAACTCATGTTCCTTAGATGGCGGCTTTCTGGCTTTTAAGACCCCAGATGCCACTCACCAATATGGGATACAGGACATTTTTTTAGAAAAAAAGATATGCCAATTGACCTTGATGTCCCCTGAAATCATGGTCCCCAGACCTTGTCCCTACTATTCTCACCTTCAAAATGTTGTATTTATAAAACCTTTTAAATTGTGGTGTAGTCCATTTATGCTGACCTGCCTTCTACTGTATGCTATCACTTCCTTCACTTGATTCCTATCAACTGTCTAAGCTACAGATGACCCTCTCCCACCCTCCCTTGTAGCCATCAAATTTTCTTCAGTGCACAAGTGTTTTCTTAAATCCTTATAATAGTCGTCTCATACAATATTTGTCCTTTTGCAGCTGACTGATTTGACTTAGCATAATGTCTTCTAGTTGATTCCAGGTTACAAAAGGTTTCATAAAAATCATCATTGTTCTTTATCATTGCATAGTGTTCCCTTGTGTAAATATACTATAGTTTGTTTATCCATTCGTTTGTTGATGGGCACCTAGATTCCATCTTTTTACTATTGTGGACAGTGTTTCAATAAACATTCATGTGCATGTATCTGTTCATGTGACAGCAGTTATTTCTCTAGGACATGTTCAGAAGAGTGGGATTGCCGGATCATATAGTATTTCTATTTCTAGATTTTTTTATGTGGGTGCCAAACTTCCTCCCAAAGAAGTTGCACCATTTTATATTCCCATCAGCAGTGTAGAAGAGTTCTAAACTCTCTGCAACCTCTCCAACATTTGCTATTTTGTGATTTCTAGGGGGTTAGTGCCAGCCTCATTGAGGTGAGATGGTATGTCATTGTAGTTTTGATCTGGATTTCTCTGATGGCTAATGATTGCAAACCATTCCTCATGTATCTTTTGGCTGCCTGAATGTCTTCTTTGGAGAAGTGTCTGTCCACATGCTTTGCCTGCTGTTTAATGGGGTTATTTGTCTCTTTCTTGATATTTTACAGGACTTACAAATTATGGAAATTAGATGATGATCAGATATGTGGTTACCAAATATTTCTTCCCAATCTGTAAACATTCTTTTTATTCTCTTGATAAAGTCTTTGTATGAGCATAAATGTTTGATGTTTAGTAGTCCCCATTCATCTTTTTTCCTTTCTGCTCTTTGTACTCTGTTGGCAATATTTCGTAGTCTGTTTAAGCCAAGTCTTAGGGTTTCTAGTGTTGTCCTTATTTTTTCATCCATAAGCTCTATCATTTTAGATTTGGCATTTAGGTCTTTGATCCATTTTGAATTAATTTTTGCATCAGGTGTGAGATAAGGGTCTTGTTTCAGTTTTTTTGCAGATGGGTATCCAGTTTTGTCAGCATCATTTGTTGAAGAGACTACTATTTCCCCAGTTCACAGCCTTTGGGCCTTTGTCAAATATCAGCTATTCATAGGTAGATGCTGTTACTTCTGGGTTCTCTATTCTGTTCCATTGGTCTATATATCTGTTCCTGCAGCAGTAGCAGGCTGTCCAAGTGCCAGTTTCATTGGCCGCTGGACTCTCAGCCACTGTACCAACAGGTCCCTAAGATTAATACTGGTACTAACATTGTCTAAACACATTCCACGTGTCTGGTACTTTACTGAGAGCTTCAGGAGTACCAGCTAAATTAGCTTCATAATGGCAGTAGGAAGAATGTCTCAGTATTACCTGATTAGACAAATGAAGGATCTGAAATACGGAGAGTTTGGGTAATTCACTAAAGTTGTTACAGGTGGTGAGTGAAGTTTCAACCTAGGCTATAGATCCCAGATCCAACGCAGCTCTCAATCGATGCTGTCATCCATGTCTTGAGAGTCTAAAATGATGCTATTAGGAACACAGGACCAAGATGGATGCGAAGCAGGAGGGTCATGAGAGCAGGGGTTTCACAGCATGAAAGTTATCTTGTTTATTTTTAACTAACAATGAGTTTGAGAAGTGCCTGAGTGTCATACATGGAGGTCGTAGATAGAGACAGTCCTTGCATCTTTTGGGCCTTTTGCTGTCGGATCGGTTCCCACTCCTGGCAACTCTACAGAATTTTTGTGGTTGTCATCTTTCAAAAGCAGATTGCCAGGCCTTCCTTTCAAGGCTTCTCTAGGTATGTTCAAACCACCAGGCTTTTGGTTGGTAGCCAAGTCCTTTACTGTTTGCACTATCCAGAAATTTATTACCACTGCAGAGGCCTTGGTTACGTAGGGGCCACTTGAGGTCTGGAAGAGCACTCTTCTTGCTTGTGCCAGAGTCAGGATTAGGTCTCTGCAGAATTTTGCACAACCTGAAGCCTCAGCAGTTTTGATAAAAATGACCCAGATGTGAAGGTCAGATGCCAGTCCTCAATCTGTTTCTGCCCTCTTGGGTTTTTGTTAGGAGTTCTCCTGAAAACTCTGAATAGAGTGTATTAGTCTTTTAACTATTTTTTTCCTAACCACAGATTCAGGAATATTCAAATGCTTTAGGTGATGAAGGAAGATCCTGGTGGCTTGGTGGTTAAGAGCTATGGCTGCTGACTAGAAGACTGGCAGTTCAAACCCTCCAGGTGCTCTTTGGAAACTCTCTGGGGTGGTTCTACTCTGACCTATAGATCGCTGTGAGTTGGAATGGACTTGATGGCAGTGGGTTTGGTTTGGGGTTAAGAGATAAAGCAGACAAGTGGTGATCATCGAACTAAAACCCACTGCCATCTAGTTGATCCGGACTCATAGCAATCCTAAAGGACAAATTAGAACCGCAGCACAGAGTTTCCCAGTTTCCTTAAGGAGACTGCCACATCCTTCTCCTGCAGAGTAACTGGTGGATTTGAACCACTGCACTTTGGGTTAGCACCTAAGTGCATTAATCACTGTGCCACCAGGAGTCATTGGTGGTGGTCTATGTCCCCAAAAACAAAGTTCTTAGAACTACTTTTGCAGCACATCCTACCCAGGAATCCAGTAATATATTGACTAGAATAAATGTAACTGTAATAGCAGTCTCCATGCACCTAGTCTTATTCTTTACATTTCTTTCATTGTAAAATAGAGGCAGCATTCCCTTGGAGGAAAAAGTGCAGTGCATTTCTCAGTCAGCTATACTTTGGAAGATGAGGCTGGCCTGCCAAGCGATTTTGGCCTGCTGGGCATTCACTTTTGCAAACTATGCTTACTAGATGTTGTAACCTTGTATAGAAGTTTTCTTTTGAAGGAATTTTAGCACTATTTTTCTTCCTTTCTCTTGTCTCTGATTTCATTCTCTGGAGTTTTTCCACATTTAAGCATTCCTTGCTGCTACATATAGCTCATGGAATGTCTTTTTCCCCCTTCCCTGAACTACTGACGTAGTCCAAAGAGTTGCAGTTTCTTCTAATACCAAATTGGATTCTGTTGCAGAATCTGCTACTAGAGCTGGGTTGACCCTGTGTCTTGCTCCAGCAGATACTACCTTGTGAGCACTTAGAAATTCCATATGTTCTCATCAGTACATGTCAGCCAGTTTGATCCTAAATTTGTAAAATAAAAAGAACAGTATAAATCAACAATAATCACATTTACAAAAAAAATTCAAGTATAGGTACAGACACGTAATTTGAGTCCCAAAGAAATGAATTAGAAGTCAGTGTAATTAATCTGGATATTTCCTTCCATAAAGGAAAAAGAGTGTGTTCAAGATACTGATCATTGGAACGCTGAATTTGGCAACTGCAGTACAGCTGGAAATAGTAAAATGTGCCAAAGAAAATGAGTCATCAGCAAAAACCTTACACATTTTTTTTTGTCTGGACATTTTGCTGTTACTTAGACTCATTAACATCAGCTTCGTAATAATCATCTCAGTTTTATTCTTTAAATGTGTTTTTTGTTTTCTCCCTTGCTGTTTCTGTTCATCCACATGCCCTGAAACTAAAAATATTGCAAGCAAATGTCACAAAGCACTGGAATAGTGTGAAGATTCATAAAAAGAAACTCTCAAGTTTTTAAAAATGAAAGGGATTTTTTTTCCCCTTAATTTGCTTCTTTCCTTGGCAGGAATTATTGAAAACAGGGTGACAATCTGGTCCTCATTTTTCTTGCCTTATAGCCGCATGAACTTCTATTTAATAGATTACATTAATAAATGAATCTTAAAAAATAACTTTTTCTTAGGTATGATTTGTGACACAGAAAAAGCAGAGGAACAAGTGATAGAATAGTAGAGTTTGATGGATGTCAAAAGAAGATGACAGCTTGAAGCCAGCTGTGAAGTTCTGCATCTACTTCGTGTCTGGGTGATTGCCCATGCAACCCATGTAATTGAGCAGCTATGCAGGCCTTAGTGGAAGTCCTTCACTTTCTAGTAAACTTTTCTCCAATCTTCATCCTTTCTTTGCTTCTTTGCTCTTTGCCAGGCATAAAGAAGACAACTGAATCCAAACCCTTTGCGACTGAGGTCATTCTAACTTATTGCAACCCTGTGAGACAGAGTAGAAGTGCACCATATGGTTTCCAAGGCCATACCTCTTTATAGAAGCAGATGCCACAGAGCAATTGGTGGATTGGAACCACAGATCTTTCAGTTAGTAGTCAAACTCTGTTTATCACCAGGACCGTAAAGCAGATAAAGGAGTCTACTGTAAGATGCAGGCATTTCCTAGAATCATAACAAATCCTGCATATTACTTATTTGTGTCTTGCTTAACTTCAAAATATGTTGAGTTTGTTCAAGATTCCAGAAATTATCTCTGTGAAGAGCTGAAGGCCATTTCTTACGTCCAAATAAATGGCAAGGCCACCTAAATTGGTTAAGAGTCTCAAAGCACAAAATAGACTCTTCCTGTGAAATCTGTGAACCTCCCCACAGTACACTTACAAAACTTTTCTCCAATAAGTTATTATGTAATGATAGCTTTTCTATGAAAGTACTACTTCAATTTCAATGATTCAACCATATTTGTTTCTTTTTCTAAATGTTACTTGAGATTCTTGACATTCACCAACCATTTATAACTTATTCCTGCTTGCTTGGCCGCTGTGTGCCTTCTAATGATCCATCCCTGTACCCATGCACATTTCTTTGTTTTTCTTTTATTGAATATTGACATCATTTTAAGTTTCTGAAGGGCAAGCAGCTATGTCTTCTGTGTGCTACATGCTGACCAGATGTTCCTGACCAAACAAATCTTCTTGCCAGAGGAAAAGGAAAGAGAATATGTAGGATTCTTTAGCCAAACGAATGGAGTGATTTTTCTGTACTGGCCACAGTAACACACAGGAATTCACTCTTATGACATGGGAGCCTCTGCTGAGGGTCAACTAGATATTCTGGTAAAGTCTTTGGCAGTTTTCTTTGCAGTTAAAGTGGCTTTTGAGATAGAACTGATTTGGCATTAGAATTGCAGATACACACAAGAGCTTCTATGTGCAGAACAAACAATTTCCTGCTGCCTATTTCTTTGGGACGTTTGCCAAGAAAAAACAATTTGCTTTGCTGCAAGAGCCCAGTTAGCCATTACTGGAGAATGTTTTTCCAAGATTGCTTATCAGTGATTTTAATAGGGCTCAGAGGTTTGTGTGGTTTGTACAAAATGTTAGTTACTTTAAAGAAACCCAAATTTCTCCCCTTATTTTCTCCGTGAATCCGTACTCTTTTCTAACAGTATTACAATCAGCAAGATTAGCAACTCCCTGAAAGAGTAGATAGTAATGGAGAATTAAATGCTTGTGATAAAATAGATTTGACTCTTACATTGCTATTCCAAAGAGAAGGCCATCCCATTTAAGGAGGCTTGTTGGTAAATTTGAGCTATTTGCTGCTAATTTAGTTTTGTAATTGTGCTTGTCTATCTTCTGTAACAAAGTATGTCTTCAGTGCCTCCTCATTTATTCATTCAACAAGCATCCATTGGCATCAGTTTTTTCACTTAGCACACATTATTGGGCTGTACTGTGCCACAGAGAAATAAATAAGGCATTATTCTTGGCCTCGGTGGACTCAAAGTGTGTATGTGCGTGACTGACATAGGAAGAAATGATCACTATTCAGGGAAATAAGTAGAATGATAGAGATATACAACAGATTCTGTATTTCCACCAGTAACATTTGTCATCAAGTCAATGCCAATTGATAATGACCCCACGCCTACTAGACTAGAACTATAGTTCATAGATTTTCACAAGAATTGAAATCTCTTGTGAACACTTTTACTGTAAACTCTAAACTTGACATAATGTAAATATTTACACATTTAGAACCTGACAAAATGGAACCTAGAGATCTGGGACGTTTAACTCTTATAAATCATGATATTATGAGACAAAATTTTGATGTGGACTCTAGTTCAGAAAATCTGCTGTACATAGTGGAAAATTCCCTTGGATATTTGGGCTGACCTATAATTTTACTCACTGGTTAAGAGCGGCTTAGGGTGAAATTCTGAGTGCTTCAGAAGCAATTCAGTAACGTAAATTATTTGTCAATGGCATATAGACAACATTTGTTCTATTGTAATGATATGTAATCTATAAATTAAGTAAAAATTGAAATGTATTATATATATCATTAAAATATCAGTTATTTCACTTAGTTAGCTATTCCTCAATGAACCAATTTCTGATGTAGAACTCATCCTAAACCAAAAAAAAATTTCAGTGATAAGATACATAACAAATCTACTGAAGAGGTTAAAATCCGTGGTTCTAGTAACCCTGGGAGGAAGGTTTCAATATAAGGGCATTTTCTTGTATAGACACTGAGAAAACATGTATTTCCTATGTCAAATTATACTAGGACAGTTACCGTTTGGGGCACCCAGCCCATGAAAGCTAGTTAGTCCCATGGTGTCCACCCAGCATAGGGGAGCCTCAGTGCGAACTCTCTCCTACCTCATCTCTCACTTACAGCTATTCTTTCCTTGGTCTTTGTTTCCTAAGCAAGGCCCACTAGGTTACAGGAAAAGATTTTTATCTTTCTTTCACCTTCAGATGGAAAAAAAAATTAGTCATTAATTAAAATGCAAGAATCACTTGTAAATTCGTGCTTTCTGGTATCACTGAGGCTATGATGAAGAGCATGATGTAACTGAACAGTAAGCATGAGGCGAGGGAAACCAGAGTCACTGTTTTAGACTATCATGTGCCAACAATCAGGAAATGAGTAACTGCTGCCAGCTGCCATCTTCTCTGAAGGAGAACTGACTTGGAAATGGAAAGATGATGAATGTTTCTAAAGTAGCTGTTTGGTCAGTGGAAGACAGAGAAGATGAAGAAGTGAATACTGTCCTTAGTGATGATTCAACACCCTGGTTAAAACAAGACTTATTTCATGGAAAATTACAGTGAAGACGCAACAAGAGATACCAGCATCAACTACCAGTTTCCCCAATTTTCCAGGACAAAAAGAAGAATTAGAGAATAAGAAAAAGAGTTCACATGAAGTGTTTTATAATCTGTGTAAAGTAGACTGTTGGCTGGCGTTTACAGATTCAAGATATATTTGATTGTCCATGAGCAACAAGGTACACACGATGGAAGGTATTTGTAATCGTTTGTGTTTTGTTTATATTAGCAATGTAATCAGAACATATTCTACCAGGTTTTCTGAATCCACAGCCTTGGCCTTCGTTAGGTATTCTTTCTTTTCATATTTTTGGATGCATAGGAGGAATGTTGTGAAGTTGACGTTGTGTGTCATGCACCCAGAGTGGTGTCAATTTGTGTGTCACCTTGACTGGGTCATGATTCTCAGTGCTTATACACGATTGCTTTCATCACTGCATCTGGTGTGAGCAGCCAATCATTTTAACGGGAGTTCCATTGGCTCTTAGGACTTCAGGTATCAGCTTATCTGCAGATCTTGGAATCTGTCAGTCTGCACAGCTTGAGAGTCAGGGAGCATGGCTTTTGACCTGCTACCCTTGGGTTTACCAGCCCCGGCACCTGCATGAATCAAGAGAAGTCTCCATCCTCAACTACCGACTTGGGACGCTCCAATGTCTGCAATTGCGTGAGCTGTTTCCTTTATATAAATTTCTCTGTGTATATATCTATATGCTTTACTTACTGATTTTGCTCTCTAGAGAACCCAGGCTAAGACAGAAATTTTGTATACCAGGGTTCTTAGTTGAAATTTACCCATATAGAAGATTAGAATAGAGATTGAAAGATATTGCTAGTAATGACAATGAAGAGGAAGTGAAAAAAATTGTTTTAATGTATTCCATTAGAATTTTTATTTGTTTCTTTTGGATTATATTAGCCCTGTGTTTTGGGGCTTATCAAGAGTATGTAATTTTTACTCAAAATTTTCAGTACATTTTAGTGAATCTTGTGAGTAGATTAGTAACAAACATAATACTCATGGATTTGTTTCAAAATGTGTTCCTCGGAAATGGAGAGTCTGCTAAGTGTACATATTTTATATGACCATTTATTTGAAAAGAAAAAAAGGTTTTGTTGACTTGTGGCAACTGCTTGTGTATCCTATTGGAACTATCCTTCATAAGGTTTTCAATCGCCAGTTTTTGGGGTATAGATTGCCAGACTGTTTCAGTCAGCTGGTGCTGCTCTAGCAGAAATACCATAGAGTAGAGTGGATGGCTTTAACCAAGGAAAGTTATTCTTACACAGGCTACAATTCTGAATTCAGAGTGTCCACTCCAGGGGAAGGCTTTCCCTCTGTTGGCTCTGGAGAACAGTCCTTGTGTTGCAGCAGTCTTTGTTCAGGGAGCATCTTGGCTCAGGAACTTCAGTTCTCAAGGATGCGCTGTACCCCCCGTGCTGCTTTCTTGATGGTGTGAGGTTCCCACTCTCTGCTTGCTTCCTTTCCCTTTTATCTGTTCTACAATGAAAGCATAAAAGCCACACTCCGAATTCCCTTTACAGTGGAGCAGGGAAGTGACTTTAGGAAGGGATTTGTAGTCCCACCCTAATCCTCTTACACACAGCATAGGAAAATCACAAAATGGAAGCCAGTCATAAAATATTGGAAGCATGGCCAAGCCAAATGGTGACACACATTTCTGGGGGGGACACAGCTCAATCTGTAACACTGGCCTTTCTTCTAGGATCCCTCTTGGTAGACTTGAACACCTGACTGTTTGATTAACAATGAACGTATTATTTTGCTCTGCCCTGGAACACAATGATACTTCCTAACCAAACCAAACTCACTCCGTTTAAGTCAATTTGAAGTCAGTGACTCTATAGGATAGAGTAGAACTACTTCATAGGGTTTTCAAGGTTTTAAATCTTTTCAGAAGCACACTACCACATCTTACTCCATGGAACAGCTGGTGGGTTTGAACAACCAATCTTTTGGTTAGCAACTGAGAGCTTTAACCACCATACCATCAATGCTCTTAGATCATTCATAATTAAAAAGAAAAGGAAAACCAAATCCATTGCCATGGAGTCAATTCTGGCTCTTAACAACTCCATAGGACAGAAGATTTCCAAGGAGTAGCTGATGGATTCCAGCTGCTAGCCTTTTGGTTAGCGACTGAATTCATAATCACTATGTCGGCATCTTTCATAAAGGGGGATCATTCTGTCTGAACTAAAGATGTGCCTGTACCTGGGGAAAGTTATGACAAACGGGAACCACACTTAGTCTGTGAAGATAAGGACTTAACAAGCCCCTTCTATCAAATTATCATGTAATGATTTGATAACAAGGCTGATTTAAGGATGTGCTTTTTTAGTTTTGCATTATATAGTGCTAGGAAATACAGAAGATTGTGCCTATCTGCATCCTTCACACACTGTGTCTGGATATTGATGCTG
The DNA here is from genome assembly GCA_028571685.1 of Heterohyrax brucei. NCBI lineage: Eukaryota > Metazoa > Chordata > Mammalia > Hyracoidea > Procaviidae > Heterohyrax > Heterohyrax brucei. Next base: position 164,769,551 of record CM053144.1, read on the forward strand.
TGTGCTCTGGATTGAGGCAACACGCAGCTACCGTCTTTTTGAGTTTACATCTTCAGGATGATTGATGCCAAAAGGAATCAGTCTAGGATTCATTATTTTGAATAATTTGTTACCTAAATGATTTTAAGAGCATGTTTGAGAACTATTAGGATTTGCCATTGCAGGAAAAAGAACAATTTATTCTTGCTTGTGAAGATGCAATAGATACATGCTGAAATAAATATATACGCGTGTGTGTGTATACATATATTAATGAAATTTCTAGATTAAATTTTCTCGAGTCCCAGCCTAACTTTTTCGGAAATCTTATTCTTTTATGTCTTGATGACCATATATTGAGCTTTCACATTTTGCACTTCTGTCTTTTATCCAATAATAGTTGATGTTACTTTTTGGTGTTGTATTTCTACTAATTATTATCTGGCTACTGCCCATGTTCGATCCCTGGTAGACAGAGAAGCAAATATTTGTAATTCCAAGCCTCTAGAGTATTTACAGTTGATCAGTAGCAGAAATAGGTTTCTTGTTCATAAACACGATGTCTCAAACTAATGGTGCAGCAATATAATGGCTTAGATTGCCACCTGTGCTTCTCAGAGCTATCTGTTTCTGTGGTTCATGTGCTTCAGGAAATACTTGTTTGCTTATTTGAAAACAACATGAAAGGAGATGGAATAAAATATTTACTTGTCAGCAGTATTTTAAAAAAAATCACAGAGAATAATACTGGTTTCCTCAGAATATGAAGACTAAGGGGGATAAAACAAAACAAACAAACAAACAAACAAACAAACAAACAAAAAACAAAAAACCTTAGCACGCACCCACGTGTCCTCAATTGAAGCTGTAAAATGGCAGAAACGAATACCCAGTTGGGTTTCATCAAATCCTGATAGTCATTAGAAGTTCTCTTGTTTGGTATTTTTAAGACAAGTCAAATACAAAATTTATTTTAGAAGACCATCTGGGTAAACCTAAATCTAAAGATACCATGGAATTTTGTATGAAGAACTTGTTTTTAAATTTGAGTATTTTAAAACATTTCTTTTAAATTTGATATTTTACTGTTAAAGGTAGTGAAAGGGGCCCTGGTTGCACAGGGGTTAGTGGTTGCTAAGGGAAAAGTCAGAAGTTTGAACCCACCAGTTGCTCCTCAGGAGAAAAATGAACCAAGTTAGCTTCCTGAAAGATTACAGGCTTGGAAACCCGTGAAGCAGCTGTACTATGTCATATAGGGTCGCTGTGGGCTAGAATCCACTTAACAGCAGTGGGCAAAGTTGATGAAAGAGGAAATGAACTACACTTGCTATTGTTTCTGATGAACTGCGTGTTAGAGAATTTTTCAGACTGAACAGAAGGATAAGATCACATGAAACCTGTATGGTCCATAACACAAGAAGCATTCTGTTTTCTGATGGAGTATGATTGGCGAGTCCTTTTTCTTTGTAAGAATAACATATAAAGAAACCACATATAAAGGATTTTCTTTAACAAAATATATGTGTCTCGGTTAAGAGAGATAATCTTTTCACAAATTCATATTTGGTAACTCTCTATAATAGGGCTTTGTATTATTTATTACCTGTCGTTTCTGCTTTGATGTTATTGTGCTATCTTTAAAAAGTATAAAGAAGTCATTTAGAATATATTTAAAGATCTGCATATCTAATCAGAGTAGTTATGAAGGCTTTGTTCTAGAAAAACTTATATTTGCTTTGTCACTATTGATTTTTCCTCTATTACTTAAAAATAAATTAGACTAAATTTAAAAAGCTGTTAAGTGGTAAAGAAATATTTGCAGAGCTTATTTATGAGGAGTTATACATAAATGTGTAGTTAATCTTTTGGAAAATGTTCTCAAAATTTCAGTGTGAATAGCTCATTTATGAGGATAACATAATTCTGTTCATATGCTGTTTATTACATACCCTCATTGACTTGCCTAACAAAATGGGGAAGCTGCTACTGTCATCATTGTTTAAAGATTGGGTAGCAGACACTCAGACTAGCTAGACTTCTGTTCTTTCTCCCACTGTATAATATCCCACTGTATACCTTGCCTCTTAGTTTTGCCTGATTACTCATCCAAGATCCATTACATCGAAGTAGTCTGTCAGTATCGGATCTTATTTTTGAAAATAACTTATAGTCTCTTCAGATACTATTTGTAACAACATCTAGCACATCGTAGTAACTAAATAGATACTTGTTAAATGAATGGATAAAATATACAAGATTTAAAGGACTCTTTTTAGTGGAGGATTCCACATTTGATTGCACACGGAGAAGGAAGTCCTTTCGAAGGAAAAATGACAAAAATGGAAGCCAAAGTCAGGTGGGACCTTGAAACTCAGTGTTTGGTTCACGGACAAGCAGAATCACCATCACTGAGGGAACTGTTAGAAATGCAGATGTACAAGGTGCCCAGGTGAGTTTTCCATAGTTTATTGTTTAAGGATCTCTGTATAGTGATTACACTTAGAGTAAAAATAAGAGTAAAATGTACAGTCCTAAAAATAGACCAATTAAATCATAACCTGTGGATATGAGGACTGAATATATACATGTTACATATATAGTAACAGACATTCAGACTATAGGTATAAGGGACTGAGTATATATAAATATATATAAAATACATATAAATATGTATATTACACACTTCTAATGACATGAGGTACTGTCATGATTGAAAACAACTGGTGTAATGCAAAGTCCTCAGTAGGAATCAGAACCTCTCGGTTTGTCACCATTAAGACTTGGGATTTACTGTAAGTTTGGCTGTTAACCAAGTGGTGAGCAGTTTAAATCTGCAATCTACTCCTTGGAAACCCCATAGGACAGTTTTACTTTGCCCTATATGGACTCTATGAGTTGGAATCAATTCAAGGCCAACTAGTTTTTAAGATTTCTTGTACTTCTAATGTTGATTACTCAAAGAATGAGAAGCCCATTTGTAATCTTTAAATATTTTGAGAGTTCTTCACTTATATGACTTCATTGTTGCTGTTTTTACCTACCTCTGAAAAGACCTCTGATTCATGGCTACTCTATATACATTGGAAAGAAATGCTGCCAGTCCTGTGCCATCGCCGTGATAAGTTATGTCTCGGACTGCTTTTTGGGGGGTGTGATAGAGACTGTAGGAAAGAAGGAATGAGAGACAACATCTAATTGAACTTGGAAGATACATGTCACGTTAGGATAGTGCTTTCTTATAGTTAAGAATTACCTGGAGAATTTGTAAAACAGATTCCTTATCTCCGACTCCAATGATTCCATTTTAGCAGACCTGACAGAAAGCCTCATAATTTGTATTTCTAGCACACTCACAAGTGGTGCTAATGCTGCTGATCTGAGGACTACAATGGAATAAGCGCTTTATTAGGGCTCAGAGGCTGGAGCCTGACGTTAAGACTACTTTTTTGCGATGTTGGTCCTGCCACTTCCTGGCTGTAATATATCAAACAAATCTACTACCTTTGCTAAGACATGATTAAAATGTTTTAATGCACACTTTACCTGGTGGGTTCTAATAATTAAATAAAAGCATGTTAACAAAACACTTTCCAAGTTGTGAAGCACAATATAAATATAAGGAAGTGACAGCAGATTGTTAGAGATAAAACATAAAAATAACAACTTTGAGTATCGAGTTGACTGGGAGAATTTTGACATGTTTATAGAAACAGATAAGAATTGGTTTAACAAAATTGTGAACTTTGAAAGACAGTAGACTATTGATAATATGATAAATAGGCTTGGAAAGATATTTAGTCTTGAAACACTGGGAATGACAAATGGAAAAGGAATGGCATCACTTTCATCATCAAAAAGAATATTTCAACTGGACTTCACCATAAACTGAAAGCTCTTCTAATCTCAACCCAATATTGCAACGATAGAGTGGCAGGGGTGGGGTCTGGGGACCATGCTCTTGGGGAACACTGAGGCCAATCAGAATAACTAGCCTATTGTTAAGAGAGTCTTCTGCACTCCATACTGGTGAGTGGCATCTGGGGTCTTAAAAGCTAGAAAGCTATCATCTGAGGTACACGAAATGGTCCCAACTCATCCAGAACAGATGATCACCAAGAACAACAAAGACACGAGGGAAAGAGGGCTTAGGAGACAGAAGGACTCATGTGAATGGGGGACTGTATCAACATGCGACCAAAAGAACCAGATGGTGCTAGCCATCACCAAAGACAGCTGTGACAGGGCACACAATGTTGAGTCCCTGTGGCAACATGAGAAAAAGTGGGGTGTATCTCAAGAACTCTACTAAAAGACCACAACTGGTGGTCTGATGGCCTGGGGGATCCCCTGGGAGCATGGCCTCTAGACCTGCTGCTGCCTCTGTCTGGAAAACACTGCTGAGGTCAACTCTTTGGACAAAAAATGGACTAGAGTTGGGGACACAGTGTGACCATATGTTGTATGTACTTTATGGCTCTATGCATTTATAAGATACTGTCCTACTGGTCTCTTTTTAGATGGGAGAGTAGAGGGTGGAGAGGAGGGACAGGAGCTTGTTAAGAGGACATGACAAGTACAGAATGAAATGAAGGAGTGGGCAAGGAGAGCAGAGGAGCTGCAGATAGGCGGGCATGCAAAATTAAGTTAGGTTGTTTATTTTGTGATAGGATAGGATAGTGATAGGATAATATTCATACACATATTAGGAAGATCAGTTAATAGTATCATAATTAAAATTTATGCACCAATTGCTAAGGTCAAAGATGAAGAACCTGAAGTTTTTTTTAAAACCAATTTCTGTAGACTGTATATGATCAAACATGCAATAAAAATGCTTTGAAAATTGCTAGTGATTAGTATGTGAAAGTGGGAAATGAAGAAGATGGATTGAGGGTTGGAAAATACAGCTCTGGTGATAGAAGCTATACTGTTGGTCACATGAAAGAATTTTGCAAAACCAACAACTTCATTGCAAATACCTTTTTTCAACAACATAAATAATGACTGTATACATAGAGTTTACTGAATGTAATACACAAGAATTAAAATGGCTACATCTTTGAAAGAGAAAATGAAAAAGTTCAATGTCATCAGTGAGAACAAGTTAGAGGCTGACTGTGGAGCAGACCATCAATTGCTCATATGTAAGCTGAAGTTGAAGCTGTAGAAAATTAGAAGTCCACAAAACAAAGTATTACCTTGAGTGTATTGCATCTTAATTTAGAGACTATCTCAGAATAGATTCGACGCATTTATCATTAATGATTTAAGGCCAGATGAGTTGTGGAGTGATATCAGGACATTATACATGAGAAAAGTAAGTAGTCATTTAAAAGACAGGAAAGAAAGAAGAGATCAAGATGGATGTCAGCAAAGACTCTGAAACTTACTGTTGAATGGTAGGGCAGCTAAAGAGAAAGAAAGAAATGATGACACAAAAGAGCTGAACCAAGATTTCAAAGACCATCTGGAGAAGACAAAAGTAAAATATTGTATTGGAATGTAGAGGACCTGAAGACAGAAAATCAGAAGGGAAGAACATGCTTAGCATTCCTCAAGCTGGAAGAACTAAATTAGAAATTCTAGCCTCAAGTTGCAATAATGAAGGATTCTAGGTAAAAATACTAAATGATGTAGGAAGCATCAAAAGAAGGTGAAGGAATACACAGTCACAATACTAAAAAGAACTGGTTGATGTTCAGCCATTTCAGGAGGTAGCATATGATCAAGAACCAAAGGCAATGAAGGAAGAGGTCCAACCTGCACTGAAGGCACTGGAAAAAGCAAAGCTTCAGGAACGGAAGGAATGCCAGCTGAGATGTTTCAACTGAAGGAGGCAGCACTAGAGGGGCTTACTCATCCATGCCAAGGAATGTGGAAGACATCCACCTGGCCATCTGAGTGGAAGATATCCATATTTGTACCCATTCCAAAGAAAGCAGCCAACAGAATGTAGAAATCATTAAACAATACTATTAATGTCTCATGCAAATAAATTTGGCTAAGGAAAAAGTGATTGTAGCAATACATCAACAGGGAATTGACAGAAGTTTAAGATGGATTGAAGAGTACATGGAACAAGGGATATTTTTTCAGATGTGTTTTCAGATGTCATATATATTCTGTTGGAAAACAGACAATACCAGAAAGATTTGCCTTTGCTTTATTGATGATGCAAAGACATCTATCTATCACACCAAATTACAGATAACATTGAAAAGAATAAGTTTCTGAGGTACCTGTACATACACCAAGAGACAGTCATTCAACAGAAGATAGGGATACTGCCTCATTTAAAGTCAAGAAAAATGGGCTTTAAGGTTGTATCCTTTTACCATACTCATTCAATGTATATGCTGAGCAACTAATTAAAGATGGACGGGATTGGAGGAAGACTTGTGAACAACCCTGTTTACTGAAGGTTAAGAGAATCTGAAGCACTCACTGATCAAGATCAAAGACCACAGCCTTCAGCATCCATTACACCTCAACATAACAAAAACTAAAATCCTCACAACTGGACCAATAAATAACATTATGACCAACAGAGAAGACGGAAATTATCGAGGATTTCATTTTACTTGAATTCGCAATCAATGCCTGCGGGAAAATCAAATGATGCATTTTGTTGGGCAGAAGATCTCTTCCAAGTGTGAAAAAACACTTGAAGGACTAACGTGCACTTGACTCAAACCCATGGTGTTTTCAATGACCTTAAATGCATGTGAAAACTGGACAATGAATAAAGAAGACTGAAGAAGAATTGATGCCTTTGAATTATGATGTTGGGAGAGTCTACTGAATATATGATAGACTTCCACAAGAAGGAACAAGTCTGTCCTGGAAGATGTACAGCTAGAATGAACATTAGAAGCAAGGAGGGTGAGACTTTGTCTCAGATATTTGGGACATGTTATCAGGAGGGACCAGTTCCTGGGGAAGGGCATGATACTTGATAGAGGGTCAATGAAAGAGAGGAAGACCTTCACTGAGACAGATTGATATAGTGGCCACAACAAGGGGCTCCAGCATAACAGATTGTGAGGATGGCACTGGACTGGGCAGGGTTTCATTTTCTCATACACAATGTCCCCATGAGTCATAAGATCTTAGTCATAAGATCAACACCAACAAGATACACATGAGTGAGCTGGGTGTTTCTGAGTATGTGGATGTGCAGAAAGAAGTTAAGCACAGAATTTGGTAAGAGGTAACATTGGGAAGATGTGAAAAAAAAAAAGATATCATCAAAAGATGAATTGTATTCTCTAATGCCTTGTCAGAGACACGTTCTCATGCCTGAGGATAACTGTCTGTTGAGTTTTCCAAGCATGATCCAAATTTGAGTACTTACACATCTTAGTTTATGTGATGTTTATGAGCAATCATTCTGTGGATGGTACATGACACATGTCCATAATGGTGTTTAGGGTTTATTAACTTCTTGGACCAAGTCCAGATCCCTGGTGGTGCAGCAGTTATAGAGACAGATTCATAACTGAAAAGTTGGTGGTTTAAAGCCACCTGAGTCTCTGCAGGAAAAGAGACGCAGTGGTCTGCTTCTGCAGAGATCTACAGCCATGTGGACCCTGTGTGGTTGCTAAGAGTTGGAATAAACTGGATGGCAATGGGTTTGGTTTGATTTGAACAGGCCAAGTCACAGACACTGAAATAACAGGGCAACTGAAGGAGACCATGTGTTTTACAGAAGATAAAATGAGGGATTCTGCAACTGAGTATCTCCCCAAAAGATGTTGATACCTTCTTGCTTTGTCAGTCAGTTCCGACACCCGGACACCTATCAAGCTCAAGAGACTGCGATTCAGTAACTTATGGAGCACAGCTTCCTCACAGCAGTAATTGACCTCTTGGGTAGAATGATAAGCTGATTTGCCTGACTCACCAATAATGTAATTAAAAGGAAAGCATGAATGGGTTATGACTAGTGTATTTAACTATGGCGTGATTGTGTTCAACTGATGTTCTTAAAGATGCTTTCAAGCAGTGAACTCATATTCCAAGAAAAGTCAATGACACTTTCTCTCTCTCTTTTTGTCCCATAAACCACTGGCTTTTTTTTTTTTACTTCCTGTTTGTTTTTGTTTTTTTTGTTTTTTTTGTTTTCCTATCCCTCTTAAAATTTAGAGTACTTGTTGTTAAAATCTGGACATATTAAAGTTTGATTTGCAGTCATCTAAACTCTGAATCAACAGTGGTCTGTTTCTAACATTGATTTACCCTCAGAGAGCCATTCATAAACACATTCATCATAGACACACTCCGTGTGTATTCAATAACACATCAGTCACTGAGCTGTTTACTTTAAGAGACACAATTGAAATTGAACAATATAATTCAATAAAATTACTGGTCTTTTTTATTTATTCATCTAAACCCTAGTTGCTCAGTCACTGTAAACAGATCCATTGAAAACAATTCATTTTCCTGTTGTTTCAGGATTGATCTTCTTGAATACATGATTACTCTTAATTCAGACAAAATATTTAATTTCTTTAAGCACATGAAAAGGAATTAGAGCCATCTGAATGCAATAAGGGATGAGGAAGGAAGACACTCAATAAAAGGAAATCAAACCTGTTTACAAGTCTGAGATCTAAACACTTGTGAGGTTTGTGGTTTTGGAAACTGTATTCAAATGTTAGAGGAGAGAAATGATGAATGCTGTGTAAACATGAGTTTAAAATGGCCTGGGTCATATTCTTATTCCTCTTTGCACCCTGAGTACTGAGTCTAAACAAAGAGCTTCCCTTCATTTCAAAGGGATCCCATTCCAGAAAAATACCCATGAAAGCAGAGCGGAAGAAAAATTCAGGTTTTCTGAGAATATCAAGACAGATTTATTTTTCAGAAGGCTGAAGTTAAAATATGGAAGCATTCGTAAAAACAATTAGGGTAAATAGTCATCCTAAGATACACCAAATTATCATCTCATGCAAATAGTAAATCTTGGTTTCCTAAATCTGTTTTTTGTTTCCAGTTCTTCCACTTTGAATATATGATACTGAAAATATGTTAAATGCAGCCTTTGGGCAAATTAGAAACAGAGACTGGTAAAACATTAGGATTTTCTCTTCCTCTTATTTCAGTTTAAAATGCTGTATTTATTTAGAAAGTAAAGGAAGTGAATGTAAGTGCGTTCTAGAGTCATCAAGATGACCATTTGCCAAACAAGTACCGTCCTGAAGTTTCACTGACCTTGAGTTTATTTAATATATTTATATTTTAAACTAGATGATTTTTTTTTAAGGTGTGAGAAGAGTCAGGCTGAAAGTATTGCATATGTAGTGATTTCCAATCAATGTGACAAGTGACAGTTTATCAAAAATGATACTGGACTCCAGAGGTTTTTAATTTGTGGGCTTTGGAATTCTGATGACTAGAAAGGAAAGGACTGAAGGGAACTGGCATTTTAATTCCATGTGGCTGAGCTTTTTAGTTGCATTCAGACACTTCTATTTTTATTTCTTTACGCTGGGCCCATTTCCAAGTAGGAAGCAGTGGAATTATTGCTTTTACTCCCACACTTACTGCAATCCCCTATAATACTGAGGTTAGGTCAGCCTTTTCCCTGTACCCTGCTTTAACCTACAAATAGATCAGATTTCTTGATCAGCAACAAGTGAAAAAGGACAAAAGATTAGAACTAAAACACTGAACCAGCTTGACTTGAACTAGAATTGAATCAACTGCATAATCTAATGTTCACATAGTTCTTGGGCCTCAGATCCTGGCTGGTTTCAACCCACAGCATTTAAGTTGTTCTTTCTTTTTTCCTTCCTCTTTTTTTTTTTTTCTTCTTTCCATTGTCCTGCTGTGTTCTGATACTTTTAAAAGGATAGCTCTTTGTGTTTTATGCAATGGAAAAATTGCTGTTGAAGCCTTAGCCTTGAAAGGCACTGACTGTATCTAAAAACAGAAGAAAGCACTCCTTTGCCCCGCCTCCCATTGGTTGTTTGGAAACAGCTGTTTGACACTAAGTTTGTACTTTCCTCTTATCAGCCCTTTTGGTAAGATCAGAATGTGCCCAAATAACTCTGAAGGTTAAAGTATGTTGACTGGTTTTTCTGCTACTACCATTCCAGAAGGCCAGCTAATACCATCCCTGCCTGTCAGCAGCAGCCAGGCTCTACAGTTCTCATGATCATGACACATAGTGGAAATTTTCCTGGCTTCTATACATCATAATCCCTGCATGGTGTGTGTCACACTGAGGATAAGCACAGCAGGACGGCCTGCCAACGAGCCTGCAGAGCTATCCTCTGAACATATGGAATTGCCCCTCCAATGTAAATATAAAAACACATGATTTTCAGTGACTTGTCATGATGCAGGGACAAAGTTTTTAATTTTGAGCCTTTTCTTATTCATAGGTCTCTCTTCTGTGTCGTCTAAAACACTTGCCTGAGAAAACTGGGCATTATAATCTTTCTATTCAATCTGGTAATCATTTCAGCATACTCTGAGAACAATATTGTACTGAGTTTGATTGTGCCTCAGTCACATGTGTTTTTCCAATCCTTATCTACAGTGCTACTCAAAATCTTCCATAACACAAACAGTAGAGTCTTTGATTCTGATAATTATTTCATCAGTCTTCTTACTGAATTGAATGATGTCATTATTGTGACTTTAGTAACTGCAAATATTTAGTACCCAACAAGGACTTTTAAATATACCAAAACCCTGATCTATAATCTCACATTAATAATACAGTCATCTTAGCTTAGAAGCATTTTTTTTTTCTGAGAAGATAAATATTAGTCTTATAGTTCGTGGTGTGCTCACATTTATCACAAAGTAATGGACACTATTTTGTCAGTTATTTATCTAGTTATTTACATGTTTATGTGATACCTAAGCTGAAACACTCAAGGGCTTTGACAAGTGTTCCATGTTAGGAGAAAATGTTTCAGGGGAAAAAGAAGGTTTGGTTTCACTTTACTGCTTCCGAACAACAACTGTAGTGATCACTATGTGACTTATTGAACAACCTTAAAAATGAAAGAAGATATCAGCTAACCACTCAAGTCGTGTGTACAGAATATCCGCTCTGTATCTATTTCTGTATATGATATCATAGAATTTCAGGGAACTTAAATATTATCTAAAAGAAAGTTATGTACAGTCAATTCTCATTATTCGCAGTACCTGTATTCTATAAAGTCATTATAAATACCCGTTTAGTGACTACAGAACCATAGTTCCCAGAAGAAATAGGCTCAAGCCAGCCTCTGGTCACAACATTTTCATCAATTCATCTAAAACATAACCTTGCTTTATGTGTGTCTGTTTATATAATGTTGATTCATTAACTTTGAACTCATGATCAACAGCTGCGAAAAACATCTGAAAAAAGCTTATCTAATTCCAACACATATTTTCTCGGAAAAGTATATCACAGCCTGCATGAGCTAAAGAGTGCTAGAAAGTACTGCAGTTTTATGCTTGTCCGTCATTTTACGTAATGCAATCACCAAAAAAAAGTACATGAAAATGCGAACAACACGGCATTAAATAGACTTTAAAGCAAATCTGATGTTATAGCATGGGATCTCAAAGACGCTGTAGTGTTTGGTGTCTTTGACTCAATTTTTTTGCCACTCTTCACATGTCCCCTAATTATAACAAAAGCACCATGATCATTGATTTTAAGATTATGATAGATTTTAGCAAGTAGATACAAATATGAAATCTGCAGATAACAAGAATTAGGGTAATTAGGATAAATGTAAGTGTAATATGGCTCACACCAGATTTTCTTCTTTGTCCCTCAGTTTTTCCCTCTACACTCAGAGCTACTCTTGATTTCAGATGAGTCTCTTCTGGGTGAAGGTCCAACAAGCTGTGCAGAGAATCATTGCTGAGCAAAACATGTATCATTAAACTTAGATGGTTTGCTATACAATTATGTTTAAAATAATTAAGTGTACCTATAAAAGCCATGAAATAAACCAAATTGTATTTTTTAATATAAGCTGTAAATCTTCATTTCCAATAGCTATTTTCTCTTCCTAGTTTATTTTCTTACAATACATTACACTAAAAATGTGCTGATATAGTGAACTAAGACCAAGATATCCGCATAATTATATTTCAACCAAAGATATTTCAACAGGATACGATTGGTACCAAAAAACTCATAACTATTGAGTCAACTCTGACTCATAGTGACAGCTACTTATAATTACACTCTTTATTTTAATGCTCACATTAGTTTTACCTATGGAAAATTACACAAAGTTTTTGTTCTGTAGAAGAATACTGCCAATATTTCCTTTTCACAGATTGGTGGAAAGGATTGGCATTAATCCTTGAACTCTCCACCGAGTTCATCAGGAAGTGGCTGCGAAGAAGATTTTTTCAAGTAATTCCCTTGAGCCCTTTGAGAAGAGTAGAATACCCTTTGGGAAAAGTTGGGACAGATTGCACTTAGGAAGAAGGACTGATCATTTTCCCTACTCACTAACTCATCTCAAGATTCACACTATTCATTAAGGATGCCATTGTCATCTCAAATATTTTCCTACTTTTTAAACATTGTGTTTAACTTCCCAATATACAAGGATTATTCAGATTTTAAGTAGCTGTTCTTGTGTATTCTCTAATTGTGTCAGGATAGGTTCTTCTGAGTGTCTCACATGTTCAGAAGTTAAATACAGTTAAGAGGCTGATGTATTCTAGGGTCTCCATCCATAGCAATAGTTCAAAAGCCCACAATAAATCTGTATTTGTGTATATGTGTGTGTGCACAAGCACACACATGCACATGTGTGTCCGTGCACATGTGCATTTTGAGGGGAAAGATTTGTTGAGAAGAATCGGTCAAAAAGTACAGTGTGGTTTAGAAACTTGTGAAAATCCTGCCATGATCCTGTATAAAACTCCTGTAAAAAAATGTGGATTCAATTCTGGATTATACCTGAGCATGAAGATTATTTTATATAAGATTTTTTTCCCTGAAAATCTGAAATTGAAATTTTAAAAATGTGATTGTTTGAAGTATGCTTCAGATGTTCCACATTCAAATAAATATTTCAGCTGTGTGCTCTCAGGTCGGTCAATTAAACTTCGTGATTGCAGTTTCCTCTTCTACAAATTCAAATGTTTAGACGAGGTATCTTTTAGGTTTTCCTCTTCATCTGTACCAATTAGAGGTTCCGCGATTCATTTTCTGAAACAGCGCAACTTAAGTTATCAATTTAAGATTACATATTTGTAAGTTTTCTTATTTTCACATCACTGGTTTTATTATGGAAACCCTAGTGATGTAGTGGTTAAGTACTTTAGCTGAGAACCGAGAGGTCAGCAGTCCAAACTCACCAGGTGCTCCTTGGAAACTCTTACGAGGCAGTTCTACTCTTCCTATAGGGTTACTACGATTTGAATTTGATTTGATGGCAAAAGGTTTGGTTTTGTGATGCCTCCTTAACATTCAATGGTGAATTAAAGACACAGGAGAGTGGGCAAGAGACAGGAATAAGCAAGATTTTCCTGAATCCCAAAGAGCTAAAATAAACTGTAATCAGTGTGGTGTTTGCAGGGGATTTGGAAGAAAGAAAAGTCACTTTCTGTCATAGCGATAGAAGATTTTATTGTCTATTTTGTGCCAAGTATCCTATGTATGCCAATTATTTAATTCTCTCTCAGACTCTAATGGAATATCCATTGCCTAGTAATAGCTAACTAATGACTAAGAGAAGCTCAAGATTCATGTAGCCCAAGTAATTTGTTAAGGTTTTGGGGTTTGAATTCCAAAGTCTGTAGACACTCTTACCAGGTTCCTCTGCTGATCTTTCCTGTCAGTGTAGAATAGCAAAAGAGAAGTATCTATATAAGAAGGCTTAGCACCACAAACAATAAATGGCTTTATAGCTAGCCTCCCACATAGTTCCAACATCAATCAATTTTACTAACCTTTGAATTTTCTTTAAAAAATATTCTGACCAAGAGCAAATTAAAATACAGCATGTAAGATGATATGGTGCTAAAAATGATTTGTGTCTGCTGATTCTGTGCTATTAAATGATAGAATAAGGCTAATCCTAATAATAACATATTGACTGAATAAATAAGAATCGTTATCCTTGAGCTAAGACCATCGTTGTCTATTCTCATAATACAGAAATACTTTCTCAAGACTGATGTGTGCGTAAAATTTACCTTCTACAATAGAGTAGCTAAAGCATTACTGCTAATTTATAGAAGGTTTGTTTTGTACTTCAAATGTATTAATGAATATTGAGGGCTTTGTTTCAGATGCATGAAATGAGGAATAGCTTCCAATGTATTCATATACTAATGGGAAGACTATCAAATATTTGTTATTGGATTGAGACAGTGGAAAGGGGGAAAGGGAAAAGAATGGATGTATTTTTAAGAGAAGAAAAATGCAATTGAATCCTTTTGGGGTAGGAGAATTTTCAGAGCTATTATAAATAGAAGGGCCCATCTCAGCTTGATTACTTCAAAACAGCTTCCTGCAACCTCCCACCAAGTAGATGAGCAATTAGTATAATCACAGCAATAAGTCAAAGACACTTGCTGTTCAAACTTGTGTTGCGTCTTTTCCTTTTGGCATTTCTCCTAAGCTATTCAAATTGCGTAGACACACATGCACATATTTAATACATTTTTACTTGGTAAAAGGCACAATGCTTCAGATCGACTTCTCTTTTTTATCAAGGTTAAATAAAGGGCACTGAAGAAGTAAAGCTGTGCTGAAAACAGCAGTGACCAAGGCAGGAATATTCTTGTACTCAAAACCATCGTGCAGATGGAAGTCTGGCCAACAAAACCATAAAGCATCAAGTCTGACTGTGAGTCAATCTGTCAGTGGAAGTACAAGGTGACTCAGGAAAAGATGGCATTCTGTTTTCTGACACATACTCAGAGGTGTCAGTACATTTGTGTGTGTTGCATATTGGCAGGAAAAAAAATAAGACCAACTATGCTTTTTTAAAGAACTGTTTATATAGAATCAAATCGACAACAGTATCTTAAAAGATTAGATAGAAACTTTAAGTGGCAGTGAATTAGGTTACTGGGGAGGAATAACTCCAAAAGAAAAAGAAAGGAGGTTGAGAATTGTTTCAAAATTCAAAGAATATAATCAATGTCACTAAATGCTACATGTAGAAATTATCGAATTGTTGTGTTTTCAACAAAAACAAATAAAATTTATATATATGTATGCATAAGCCAAACCCATTGCCATCAAGCTGATTCTGACTCATAACGACACTGTAGGGCAGACTAGAACTGTCCTATAAATTTTCCAAGGACAGCGTGGAGGATTTGAAGTGATGACTTTTGGGTTAGCAGGCACAGCAATTGACCACTACACTATCAGGGTTTCCTATGTATACATATGCCAAGTGCCGTCGAGTCAGATAAAGTACTAAATAAATCGTTAAAAGAGTGAACTTTTAGGGAGTGATTCTTTGCAGGGGAGAAAAAAGACGAGTAACCCAGTGAATTGATTTTGTCAAAATTTTTCAGCTGGTAGACATTGACACTAAATTCTTCATCTCCTCTTCGTGTGTGTGGGCTCTATCATACCCTTACATCTTCTGCTGCTCAGCTGGTTTAGTGGAGAAGGGATTGTCTCTAAGAAGGAGCAGCATGATAAAACTAACTTTGCAATTCTAGTCATGTAAATAAATATTTTACTATTATTTTGGGGTATCTAATTTTAAGGTTTGTTTTAGACTTCCTAATTGTATGCATTTGTCACTTCAAATTTTTAAGCTATTGGTTGCAAAAAATAAATAAAAACCTTAATACTATTGAATAATAGGAGACCTTATAAATTTTTTATCTTTTAGTCTTCCTGTACTCCATATATTTTTTTTATGCCTAACACATGTTGATACTGTGGTTCCCATCACAGAACCATAGTTTGGAAATTTCTTTCTAGATATTCCTAGATGCTTCCTTCATTTTCTTTTTAATTCAGAAAATCCAGAAACTTATGGGAGAAACAGCAACTTTATCTTTTTATGAAATTGTTAAGAGTTTAAAAAACAGAGTAAAATGTATTTAATAAGTTCTATCTATTAAAGGACAAATATGAATCATCTTTTGTTATTTTTCATTGTGGGTATGTATTTTTTATGGTCAGAGGGAGTCTGTCATTGCTATTTATAAATCATGAATAGAAACACCCAGAGACTCACAGATACTGAGGCTGTGTTCTTGCATAATAGTATTTTTATCCCTGAAAATCTGCTTACTGAACATATGATTACAAGAAGGCTTACTAGTTAATAGTGACAAGTATCAAGACGTAAGATCAAAATGTGAAAAGGAGAGAAGACAGAGGAGATTTGTAATAGTGTAAGTTATCTTGAAACTAGATACATGGAAAGATGGAAACAGCAGGAAGAGAGATGAAACTTTAGAGGCAGAAATTCAAGGTCGAAGGTTATTGCCACACTGGAATCTGAATCAGCTAGCCAAGCTGATTGCAAACCTTGACTTCATATTTAAATGTCACAACAGAATGACACATATATTTAACTACAGTTTCTCACAAGTCTCATACTATAATAATGCAGTTGGCTGAAACACACAGTTGAAACAGATAAATACAAATAAATTATCAGCTGAAGTATAAAGGCAAATAGATGATAATCTTGTAAAATTTGGCTTAAATTTGAGGAATAACTCAGTTTTGAGCTATCTGAGTTGTCATTTTACTCCAAAGATATTAAAGGGAAGAAATCTCTGGAATTCACCAGCCCCCAAAGCCCTAGTATTAAAGAAGCTTCAAGAGGGCCCACTTGGCTTTTCCTTCACTAATCATCTTCAGAGATGACTAGTAACTACCCAGAATTCTGGATTGAGAAAAATCAATTCGGTGGAGGGGGGGAGAGGAGGAAAACTGTGTAGTAAGGAATGTTTTGTTATTAATCAGTGATGTCTTTCCTGGGGAAGGGCTAGGGAGTGGCCAAGCACAGGGCTATGTTGACCTTGAATTAAAATGCAAATTTTCTTATTGAAAGCATATAAATTTTTTCATAGGTCACTACTCTGGTGCCTTGGGTCTAGAATCATTTCATTTGGTTTCCTTGTTCTTTGAACAAATACAAATGAAAATTATAAGTGGTATGAAAAATATAAAGTGTTAAATAGTGTTTCTATCAGCATTTTATGGGAGAGTAAAGGAAACTTGCTCAAGTTCCTGTTTTTTTGTGTGAAAGAGACTTGCGAAAGTTACTGCTTTTTGACAGATAAATTCCATAACAACATGATAAATCTAGATCAGATTACAAGTTAGCACGGCTTCATAAGAGTTGAGGGCCGTTTCTTAAGATGCCTAAAATTTGCAGAATTGAGACTCAGCAGAGTCATTTGGCAGTTAATGCACAGCAAAATATGGTGGTTATTATAGTAATCTCCTTTTCTGGAATCCAACAGAGAGAAAAGTAGTAATATATTATAAAACTTATATTACCTCAATCCACAGATGTTATAAGGCTTTTTTCCCTTTGGGTGTTAGAGATAAAATGCAAAGCCAAATCATTCTTTTGTGTTTTCCATTTTGATGCATTATAGTGGCTGGAGATAACTGTTGAAATCAAGCCCTGAGAGGATTCAACTTGGTGGCTTAGGAAAAACTGAATTTGTGCAGCCTTTTCCCATTCTTGTCTGCTGGAGAACTGTCTCTCTCCTCCCACTCAGAAGGGAACTCAGAGAAAAGGAAGCAGTTTTCCTGGCTCTAGGGTCATGCTGTCAACTTTGATGCTGACCAGCAAAAGACATTCAGCCACTGCTATGGCAATTTTTGTGTATGTGTGGAAAGGAAGGAAGCTGCATAATTGGATTAAGTATCAAGACTTTTTTTTAAGGCCTATGTCATTCTAGCCACAAGAGTCTTTTCTAGGTAAAACCTTGCCCTTTTGCCTATTACTGGCTAATCAATATTCTCTGTACCACCCTCCAAATCTCTACAATGGTGCTATTTTTAACATTGGATCTACAACAGGAAACTTATTGTTCTGCCAAATACTCTGGAATTGGAGACATGAAGTTGACAGAAAAAGCAAATCAGAAATAGATCCATAAACATTACAGAATATCAAGGAGAAAATTTCCATATCTTCTCTGCTGCATGATGTTTGTATATTTTTCTAAATTTAGTTCCTTTGTTTTGTTTTCTTTTGTTCTTGAAAACTGAATGACATATGTCTGATAATTTTAAAGTATAAATTTTCCTATCCTAAAGTTGTTAGTTGCAAATTAACCCATTAAATTATTTTATCAATATATCTTTTTCTTCTGTGAATCTTCTGTCAATTTGCAGTAGCTTTTTTATTTTAGATAGTTTCTCTTTTCCTCATTTTATAAATGGTGACACCAAAGCAGAAAATAGTAAGGTAATTTGCTTACCGTCTCCCAGAAATCCAGACTAAGTCATCTTCAAATTATAAATCATAGTGCATGCTGGGACATATGTTAAGCATCCCTTTGATTCATAGGGAGAAGGTTGGGCTTGATGACCTCTGTATGAATCATTCAGTACTACAATACTAAGATCTTCATTCTGATGAGAGGTCCTGATAGTAACTGGAACCAATCTTTATCCTGACACCTTAGCTCTAAAGTAGAGACAACACACACACTTATCCAAATGATACTTTTCCTTTCCATCAATTTTTAGGAAAGGAAATTTATTTCTCTCACACATGATTATACTATGCTTTATTTGTCATCCTGGATTGGTAGTAAAGATTTATGACATTTACATGATTTTGAATTAAGCAAAGAACACAGTAGAAGGTTTGGTTACAGCTGAGTCAATGTGTGTTTGTCCTTATGCTACAGTGTAGCAGAAGTTCTAAACTTTGCTTCTGGGCATCAGTTCAACTCTGATCACAAAATAAGCTGATGATATTCAGAATTTTAGCAAGACTAATTAAGCAGGATGCAAATTTCCCAGTAGATCTCCAGGACAAAGACATGAATTTTAATTTTTTTTTAATTAACAAAGTGATTTTGTGTAGTTTTCTTTGTTAAATTAATTTTACCTCTATTATAATACCTGGATTATTGGTATCTAGGAAAACAAGTAATCTTATCTGATTGTGACTAGATGTGGGGAATAAATACACTTTCTTCATTATTATTTTTGAATTTTTACAGAAAGGAAATTTTAAATAAACATAAAAACACCTTTGAGTGGTAATATGATAAGAATTATTGTGTGTCAACTTCTCTGTAGTATCAAGGTAGTCTTCTTTTGAAAATATGTTTAATATCCCAGAACACTTGCTGAAGAGTTAATGTAATGGTGAACAAGCTGGCTGACAGCAGAGCTCTTAGGAGGCAGAACTTTCCATTTTCTATTTCTTTCACTATTACCTGCTCTGCTCTTCGGATTGATGTTGGTAATCATGAGTTGCATCTTAATTTCTGCAAATCTAAAGGATATGGGGAAGGAATGTTTCTGTCAAGTTGACTTTGACTTATGGTGACCTCATATGTGATGATATGATTGACAGGATTACAAGCAGTTTAAAATTTGGAGAACATGAAAGAATGCTTGATTAAAAAAGAAAAAAACAAATACGAGCACTTTTACAATATTTTTTACAGAGCTAAGGTGAAGATTGCCTATCATAGGATTGAGGCTATGTGAATCTATGGATGAAGGAAGAAATTTTTGAGAATTATGTATGATTTATTGGTAAACAATGTAGTTTCTTCTCTGTAACCTTTTTTTCCCCTCTTGATACTACCTGTTGCAACGCACACAACATTAGTTTAGGCTGACCTAAGGCATACTTTTCATAATATGTGCTGAAGCGGATACAAACTACTGGCGGATATATGTGATCTTTCCATCACAGCGAGTTACTTAATCTAAGGTCTCAGTACTAAGTTCTGAATCCTAAGAAGTAAAAAACACTGAACTGTCATTAGTTTCCATGGAGTCAATTCCAACTCGTGGAGACTCCCCAGTTCACAGTAGAACTCCGCAAAACCTGGTAGTATAGTGTTTTAAGTGCCAGGGCTGCTAACCAAAAGCTTGGCAGTTCAAATCCACCGGGAATTCCTTGGAAACAATGCAGCAGTTCTACTCTGCCCTGTTGGGTCATTATGAGCCAAAATGACTGAACAGAAGTGGCTTTTGTTTGTTTGTTTGTTTCTTTGTTTGACTGACTGATTGATTGATTTTCCTTAAAGATTTTCAAGGCTGCGACTTTTTGAAAGCAGATTGCTCTGCTTGTCATCTGAGTCACATCTAGGCTTGAACCATATACCCCTAACTAGTAGTGAGAGCTTAATTACACACACCACTTGTAATTCTGTAAACCTAAACAGCAGAGTACTTAATGGAAGTGAGAACTTATCAGTAAAATACGGAAACTCCAGATTGTTTCACATTTTCTAGTTCTGCTGTTGTAATGGTTAAAAGCCATGTCTGTTAACCAAAACGGTGGCCGTCGGCATCCAACACGTGCTTCCTGGAAACCCTGTTGCGTATGACTGCTGTGAGTTGGAATCTACTAAATGATGAGTTTGGTTTGGTTCATTTTAGATCTTAATAAATGTCTTCGTAAATAGCTGTGAAATTTACGTTCAATGCCTCTGGTGTTTTTTGGCCCTTGGAGGCACAACCCACTTGGCTTTGGTAGCACTGATGCCCCGACAGAAGGCTCGTGTTCTAATTAGTCCACAACCAGTGGGAAAAGCAGGGCATACACTTAAACAAAAAAGAATTAGACCAAATAAACTGGCCTGAAAAATAGTATTTTATTGTTTGGGGAAATTGAAAGCTATTTAAAAAAATCTGGAATGCCACGTTAAACTACGACTGAAACAAACAAAGCCAAGCCGAGTGCCATCGAGTCAAACGAACAGAAGCAAAAGTAAAAATTCATCATCCACTTTATTTTACAAAGATGGGATGGAGACAAAACTTGAGACCTCATACACTACTCTCCTATTTCATTGTTACCGGGAAAAGCAACATTATTTTTTTTCTTTAATTATTCCCCACCCCCACGAAACAAACAAACAAAACACCTGTTTCCGTGGTTTCACTCCCAACCCACCCTGTAAGAAAGGGTAAAACTGCCCCTCCCGTCACTGGTAACCTTCAAAGATTGTTTTCTTATTATGTCTAAACCTTTTCGTAAGTTTTTACAGTACTGGTCTCATACAACACCAGCCGAACTCTTAATCACTACTGTAAAGAATCCACTAGATGGTAATGGCTATGGTTTGCTTGCATTTTCTTTTTCTAATTATCCACAGGCATTAATTTGATACTATTTCTCTTCTAGATTTAAATATCCCAGCATTTTTGTTTTTAAATTGAAAACTCAAACTCATATAAATGTTAGAATGTTTCACAAAGTAGTTCTATCTGGCATTTGAAAGGTATTAGCGTTTCCACTTTGTCTATAGGGTCACTGTGTCTACAGGGTCACTGTGAGTCAGAATCGACTTGAAGACAGTGTTGTCCCCTCCCCGCCCTTCATCGTTGTCTTGCTAGTGTGGACAAATAGAGCCGACTGTCAGAATCGTCTGAAATTTTTGTTACGAATATCAGTTTTTGCATATGTGGGTGAAAATGTTCGTAATACAATTGGTGGACTCAAGATCAATGTAAAAAGCAAAACCTTAAAAAAAAAAAAAAAAGTGCTGCGCTTAAGTTGATGCTGACTCATAGCGACCCTATAGGGCAGACAGAGTAGAACTGCCCCCTAGAGTTGCCAAGGAGCGACTGGTAGATTTGAACTGCTGACCTTTTGGTTAGTAGCCATAGTACTTAACCACTATGCCATCAGAGTTTAGGGGAGCTCAAAGCTCCTGCCCCATGAACAGGAGGAGCCCTGGCCGCTCAGTAGTTAAGCGCTGGCCACTAACTAGAAAGTGGTGGTTCAAACACACCAGCTGCCTCACTAAGGAAAGATGAGGCGATTTGCTTCAGCAAGTATTATAGGCTAGAAAACTCTGTGGGGCGGTTCTGTTCTGTCCTGTAGTGTCGTTGTGAGTTGGTGCACAACAACTTGAGTAACACATGCTACATTATTGTTAGTAAATGAATAGCTTTTCTCTTGGTATGTCAAATATAAGAAATCTAGTAGAACTCTAGTTACATTTGTACTGAATGGGTTAGCCACAAGACATAAAGAACAAAGTTCTGAATACTGGTAATTTGATGTTTTACTTGAATACAGTAAAATTAATTAATATCTCCCTTGTTCCTTACATCATGGGGTTTACCTAACTTTGCTTTTGTATTGTAAATAAGGCTACTTTTTTAAATTAACCTTAGAAAATAATGCTTCAAAGAAATGGTCAGCAAACTAGGTTCAGATGGAAAAATTTCTTATCAGCTATTATAGAAAGAAGCCTCAAATCTCATTAAAAAGTATTTGGGTAACCAAACTGATATTCAGGAATAAGAAACATTGTACCCCACATGTCAGTTTTGACTCACATCAACCCTATAGGACAGAGTAGAACTGTCCCATATGTTTTCCAAGGAGTGTCTGGTGGATTTGAACTGCTGACCTTTTGGTTAGCAGCTGTTGCTGTTAACCACTATGCCACCAGGGTTTCTAAGGAACACCAAGTTTGCCGAATACATTATTTTCAAGTTTGTTTAATTTTAAGTAAGCACAAATATATTTTAATCTAATGTAAAATATATTAAAATAATCTAAATCTTTAATTATCTTTCAAGTTTATATCATAGAAACTCAGATATTTTCATTTATCTGTTCCCACAGATTTGTAAGCCTGTAGCTTTTAGTTACCAAACACTAGACGAAAGTTTAGGTAAGAGTTTTATTTTTAGTCATAGAAACAAACTGAGTATGTTTATAAACTGAAATGGATATTCAATAAAGGAATAATGAGACTGAAAACTGACAAAATCTGCTCACACTCCTGGTGGAGATGGACAATGGAACAGAGAATTGGGAGTTAAAAATATATCATCTGCCACACGTTGGAGAAGGTACCTTAAACTCAGAAATTTACCTTTTAAAGGCTATGAGTAGATTTAGTCTCTAATAATAAAGCATGACCAATTATTCTATTTTTCTGTGATGTTCATAGATGTATTTAGTGGGAAGCACCACCCATTTGTCAGTTTTTCACACTGTGATGACTTGCACATTTCTGTGATGCTGAAAAATATGCACTTGGTATTTCAAATACTAGCAGGGTCTCCCCTGATGAACAGATTTCAGCAGAACTTCTGGATAAGACAGTCTAGTAAGAAGGGCTGGTGATCTATTCGTGAATCTTAGCCAGTGAAAATCTCATGGTGCTTTCAACATTGCGTGATCTAGTGATGAGAGCTGAGTCCCTCAGGTTGGAAGACACTCAGAATGACTGAGAAGGAGCTACTTCTTCAAAACAGATAGCCAAACAACAGACTCAAACATGCCAATAACCACGAAGTTGTTGCATGACCAAGCAATGTATTGTTCAGCTGGACATAAGCTATCTGTCGGTTTGAGCTAACTCAGTGGCACCTAACAACATCAATGACACAATTAACGACATGCAATTCTGGGAGTGTGAAGCAGCTTTATATACTGATACATTAATCTTTGAGTTTATTCTTCCTCACTTCTTTGTACATGCTTTTTCTCTCCCTACCTGGCTGTGAATGAATTGGAAATCATTAAGAAAGTAAAGAGCACATATCAATGGTAACTCTGTTTGTTGATTGACTGATTGTTTGGTTTTCCTTTTTATGCTGTTGGTCTAAATTTCAAATAGACTCTGAAAGCCCTCATCAGAAACACTGGGAAGCAGAAACTAGTGAAATCATAATTGAGATGCTGAGGAGCAGAAATTATTGCTAGAAAGAGAGAGGAACAGAGAGCAGAGGCGGTACCTCAGGGAAGCTATTGCCTTGAGAGCACCTTATAGCACGCTGGGGTCGGCGCTGGCTCTTCTTGTCATAGGTGGGAGAGGTTACTCAACAGGTGCTCCCTGTCACTCACTTAAGGATCATGTTACAATGTTTATGGCTTCTTGTGTTCCATCATTTCACCAGGCCTGTTAGTACATCTCGAGTGATGTCATTGGGTAGGGGTATAGGTGGTGCAGACCACACTGGGTGACACTAAATGACTGTCAAGTTTTCGTTCAGTGTTTGGACAGTGATTTTAATAAAAAATAATCCTGTAGTTTAGTTATAACAACCAAAACATTCATCCTAAGACCAGCTTACATGTATCAGCATAACTACAAGGTTAAAATTCTATGCTAACTTGCTTTTTGAATTTTCTAATGCTCTCCAGTCAGAGCTATCATTATTATTTAATTGCATTGAAGTTTTGACGGCATTTGGCTACTTGGCTCTGAAGTTTTGAATCCGGTAATATTGTCTGCACTCGCTACAAACGTGAGCAGTTATTTCCATTGCTGCAGGTGTTTTTTATAGTGGCTGATTTTGTCAGATTTTCTGGTACTTTAGCTACAATGGTGTGGTGATTAGTATTTGAAAACCAGTATCAATAGTTTTTTTTTTTTGGTAATGAAGTAGTAATTAAAGGAAAAGAAATAATATGCAGAAATTCTGATTTATGAGTAACATTAGTACAAAAAATACTACCAAATGTGATCTGGTATAGGAGGAGATCCATGGGGGGGAGGGTGACACCATGAGCTGCCACACTAGGTGACAACAATCCTAGTGACACTATAGTATTGTAATCTATTTTATGGCCTTGGGCAATGATTATTAGCCGTGGTACTGAAGTGAGGTTCTTAACAGCCAAGAGAATGCTTGGCAAGTGGAGACAGCGCAGCCTTGTCACACAGTTACGCAGCGGAGAGACATTCAGGGCTGTGGGAGAAGGAAGTACTATCTTAGAATTCTCCAAGCTGTTTAATATTTTTCTCTGTCTTCCAACTGCAATAAATGGGACCACCACAGTTACATCCTGACTTTGTAAGTTTGGAGAGCTTTCTTAAAGAAAACTAATAAAACTTATAAACTCAAACCTAGCGGTTTGAAAAGAATAAAAAAATAATAAATAAATAATAAAATCCATAACAATAACTATTTTTAAGATTCAACTGTCCAAAATACTTTTCTGTGTGTGTATCTATAAACATATATCTGTATATGCATATGTAGCTATGTGTATACATATACATATACATATACACACATGTATATACATACATGTATCTAAATCTGTATACATACATATTTCTACAGATACATGCATACACATATATACATATATATACACATGCATATATAGACACATATATACACATACTCCCAACCCCAGTGCTGTTGAGTCAATTCTGACTCATAGCGACCCTGTGTGTGTGTGTCTGTGTCTGTGTCTGTGTCTGTGTCTGTGTGTGTGTATATACACACATATACATATATACATGTATATACAGATGTGTGTATGGTCTACAATTTTGGCTACATATTTTTTATCACCTCTGTATATGAGAACTGTCTTAGAAGTTTTCTGTAGAGAGAATAAAAAGAGAATGTGTTCTTTTCTCTAACAGTTAAACTGTTCTTTAAAAATTAAACATTTAGAGGGGGCGGAGTCAAGATGGTAGACTAAGCACACATCTCCTTACATCCCTCTGGAAACCAAGACCTGAACTGATAATCAAACAGAGCCTTCTGGTCACCTAGTGAGCCCCCAGGACACGGCACAGGGCTGTTAATTTAGACTTCATACCACTGAAAAAAAAAACCTCCTCTCTTTTGCTGACTCTTGTTCCTGGCTAGCCCTGACTGTCAAGGTCTGAAGGTAAACACACCATTTTGACTCTTTTTTCCTCAGTCTTGGCTGGCGGGAGGAGCTGGGTCTTGCCTAGCGGCTAGACTCAGACATACAGCTGGTGGGAAAGGCAGGCGAAATTGCCATATTTTGTGAGCCAGGCTTAGGACTGTTCATCTAGCCACTTGGGACCTGTCTTTTTATTGCCACCACAGTGTGGTTTGTATGGAACCGCAGTACCCATATGCGGGACGCCATGTTGGATACGGAGATTTTAGCAGGACCTAATTCTTAGCCTTGGAGATAGTGCCTGCTCACAGGAGAGTGTTTTTCTGATAGAAAAGCAATAGTTCACACAGTGTCACCTACAGTGGGGGCCCGGCAACAGAGGCTGAGGACTCACTACCTGTCGGCTCCTTTAGCCCCTCTATCTGCTGACTATGTGGAGGGTGCCATCATAGATATGGTGGCCAGAGCTGGACCTAATTCTTAGCTTGGGAGCCAGAGCTTGCCCAGAGGAGAGCACCTTTGTACCAGAAAAGCAGTGGTTTACAAAGTGTCACCTAAGGCTGGGGCCTGTCAGCAGAAGCTAACAGGGCAGTAGCGTTGCTGTATTTTGCACTAGTTTGTATCATCTGGGGTTCAATATAGAGGTGCTTACTTTGCCAGTTGGGAAGAGGGACCTTTACACCTGAAAACCTGACTGACTTGGGAAGTGGTCAGATACCTTTTGTTTTACATTTTAAGACAGCCTAGAAAAACATCTGCAGCCCATCCTCACAGTATCTCTCTCACCCTTTACTTACTCACACGAAACCCAAAAATCAACAGATGCTTGTGGCATACAAGAAATCACCCATGGCTTCAGAAGGCTCACAAACAAAACAACCAAGGAGTTTTCCAGATGAATAAACTTTTATGAAATCATCAGAAGGTCAATACAAAATGATTCTATACAGAGCCCTTCTAGACGTTATACAAAATGCAGCTGAACAAAAGGAAAAGTTAAACAAGCTGTTTGATCTGATGGAACACCAGTACTCCCAAATCCAACAGACCAAGAACAAAATCAAAGACATGGAAACTTCCATTCAAAGCCAAGAAAACAAAATGGAACAAATGGAAAAAAGAATTTCTGATTTGGAAGACAGAGCTACTGACAGCAGTGTCTATAAGCAGAAATCAGAAAAAAGAAACAAGAAAAATGAAGAAGCATTAAGAAGCATGTAGGACTCTATCAAGAGGAACAATCTATGACTCACTGGAGTTCCCAAACAGGATGAGACACCTGAGAACACAGAGAGTATCATTGTTGAGCTGCTGAGAGAAAGCTTCCCAGAAATCATGAAGGAAGAGAATGTAGATATCCCAGATGCATATCATATGACACCTAATGTAGATTTCAAAAGAAAGACTCCAAGATATATTATAATCAAGCTTAGCAAAATGAAACATAAGCAGCAACTCTTAAAGGCAGCAAGACTCAAAGCAAAGGAAACATTCAGAGGGAAATCCTGTAGGCTTGCATCAGATTTCTCAGTACAAACCATGCTGGCACTGAAGCAGTGGCATAACACTTTCAAAGCCTTGAAGGAAAAGAACTTCCAACTAAGAATTATATATCCTGCAAAACTATCTTTCAAATATGAAAATGAAATTAAGACATTCACAGATAAACAGAAACTCAGAGACTTTGTAAAAACCAAATCAAAGCTACAAGAAATACTGAAAGAAGTTCTTGGCTTTGGCTTAGAATAACAAAACCACTAACTTTGTATTTTGGAACAACACATTATTCAGAACTCTACTAAGTTAGGGAAGGCTCCAAATTCAATCACAATCACAGATTTAATACTGGAAAAAACGATCCAGTGATTAACATGAAAACTATGGTGCCATCATATTAAAAAGAGGGATGTACTGCAGTCATTATAGTCCTTCCAGATGGAGAGGAAGTCAACAAAACTGGTAGTAATTAAAACTGGGTTTATATATAGTTTATTAAGGAGGATCATAGGGGCAGCCGTAAAGCACAACAAAGATGTAACATACTATATCAAGAAATGTAACACAGGAGACTCAACAACTACAAAATCAGCTCTGAAAAAGGTGAAAAATCAACTCACAAAAA
The DNA here is from genome assembly GCA_028571685.1 of Heterohyrax brucei. Lineage (NCBI taxonomy): Eukaryota > Metazoa > Chordata > Mammalia > Hyracoidea > Procaviidae > Heterohyrax > Heterohyrax brucei. The sequence continues at coordinate 164,797,415 of CM053144.1, forward strand.
AGCATGTCCCAGAACACACTAATAAGAGCAACAGAGAAAACATCAACACAAAAATAAACATATCACAATGGCAGCAGTGAACACATACCTATCAATAATTACATTGAATGTGAATGGACTGAATGCTGTAGTAAAGAGACACTGAGTGACATCTTGGTTCAAAAGACATGACCCATCCATATGTTGTCTACAAGAAACTCACTGGAGACTTAAAGATAGGTGCAAACTGAAAATTAAAGGATGGAAGAATATATAGCAAGCTAACAATGAACAAAGAAGAGAAGGTGTGGCAATTCTAATCTCAGACAAAATCAATTTTAATGTAAAATCCACCATTGTGGATAAAGACGGACACTATTTATTGCTGAAAGGTTCAGTACACAAGCAAGACTTAACTATATTAAATATTTATACACCTAATATCAGAGCACCTAAATACGTGCAAGAAACACTGATGACACTCAAAAAAGAGTTAGATTACTCCACAATAATAGTGAGAGACTAAAACACTCCATTCTCAATACTGAACAAATCATCTAGAAAAAAACTCAGTAAAGATACCAGAAGACTTTATTGCCACAATTAACCAATTAAACCTCATCGATATATACAGAACTTTCTACCCATCAGCAGGCACATGGAACATTCTCCAGAATTCACCTTGTATTAGGACATAACACAATTCTCAACAAAATCCATACCATTGAATTACTGCAAAATATCTTCTCAGATCATAAAGCCGTTAAGGTCAAAATCAATAGCAGAAAAAAACATAGAAAGTGGAATTCTTGGAAACTGAACTACATTTTGCTCAAAATACCATGGGTTATAGAAGAAATCAAGGATGAAATTCAGAAATTCATGGATTCCAATGAGAATGAAAAGACTTCCTACCAGAACCTATGGGATACAGCCAAAGCAGTGCTCAGAGATCTGTTTATCTCCATAAATGCACACATCTGGAAGGAAGAAAGAAACCAAATCAAGGAACTAACTCTACAGCTTAAACAAGTAGAGAGAGAACAACAGAAAAACCCCTCAGGTAACAGAAGAAACCAGATCACAAAGATTAGGGTAGAGCTAAATGAATTAGAGAATAGAAGAACTGTTGAAAAAATTAAGACCAAAGGCTGGTTTTTTGAAAAGGTACATCAAACTGACAAGCCACTGGCTAAACTTACTAAAGAAAAACAGGAAAGGAAACAAATAACCCAAATTAGAAATGAGAGGGGAGTTGTCACAACAGATTCAACAGAAGTAAAAAATATCGTAACAGAATACTATGAAAGACTGTATTCTAACAAATTTGAAAATATAGAGCAAATGGACAAATTCCTTGATTCATATCACCTAATCAAATTATCACAACACGAAGCAGAACAACATAATAAACCCATCACAAAGGAAGAGATTGAAAAAGTCGTCCAAAACCTGCCAACCAAAAAAAGCCCGGACCCAGATGGCTTTACTGGAGAATTCTATCAAGCTTTTAGAGAAGTGTTATCTCCAATACTACTGAGACTATTTCACAGTATAGAAAGGGATGGAGTACTCTCAAGCTCATTGTCTGAAGCCAGCAAACCCTGATACCAAAGCCAGGGAAAGATCCAGCCAAGAAGGAGAACTACAGATTGGTATTACTCATGAATCTAGATGCAAAAATCTTCAACAAAATTCTTGTCAATAGAATACAACAACGTATCAAAAAAATAATCCGTCATGATCATGATCAAGTTGGTTTCATACCAGGGATGCAAGGCTGGTTCAACATGAGAAAAACAATTCATGTGATTAACTACATAAATATCACAAAAGACAAGAATCACCTGATTTTGTCCATTGATGCACAAAAGGCATTTGACAAAGTTCAACACCCATTCATGCTAAAAACTCCTAGCAAAATAGGCACAGATGGAAAATTCCTCAACGCAATAAGGGCCATTTATACAAAGCCAACGGCCTATGTCATCCTGAATGGAGGGAGACTGAAAGACTTTCCCTTGAGAACAGGAACTAGACAAGGATGCCCACTCTCACCTCTCCTGTTCAACATTGTACTACAAGTTCTAGCCAGAGCAATTAGACAAGATCAAGAAATAAAGGGTATCTGCATCAGCAAAGAAGAAGTCAAAATTTCCCTGTTTGCTGATGATATGATTGTATATGCAGAGAATCCCAAAGAATCTATAAGCAAACTACTCAAAGTGATAGAAGAATTCAGCAAAGTCTCAGGATACAAAATAAACCTAAGTGAATCAGTAGGATTCCTTTACACCAACAATGAGACTGTTAATGGGAAACCCTGGTGGTGTAGTGAGTTAAGTCCAACCACTACTAACCACAAGGTCGGCACTTCAAATCCACCAAGAGATCCTTGAATACTCTGGGGGTCAGTTCTACCATGGCCCTTAGGGTCACCATGAGTCAGATCCAACTCGATGGCACTTGGCTTTTGGCTATAGCCCCTAAGAAGATAAAGTACCTACGAATTAATCTAACCAGAGAAATAACATACCTTTACAAAGAGAACTACAAGCCTTTACTATAGGAAACTAAGACTTAGTTAATGAAGAAACCTACCATGCTCATGGATAGGAAGACTTAACATTGTAAAAATGTCAATTTTACCCAAAGCAATCTACTTATATAATGCAACCACAATACAAGTTCCAGCATCATTTTTCAATGAGATGGAGAAACAAATCAATTTTGTTTGGAAAGAGAATAAGCCCCAGATAAGTAAGGTACTACTAAAGAAGAACGCACTGTGAGGCCTCTCATTACCCGACCTTAGAACATACTACACTGCTATAGTGGTCAAAACAGCCTGTTACTGGTATAAGAACAGACAGATCAATCAATGGAACAGAATTGAGACCCCAGAGAAGACACCAACTGCCTGTGAACAGTTAATATTCGACAAAGGCCACTAAGACATTAAACTGGGGTAAAACCAGTGTCTTCAACAAATGGTGCTGGCAAAATTGGATATCCACCTGCAATAAATTGAAACAAGACCCATATCTTACACTTTATACAAAAGCCAACTCAAATTGGATAAAAGAACTAAACGTCAAATCTAAAACAATAAAGCTCATCGGAAAGGTAGGAACAACAATGGAAGTTTTAATACACAATGTAGACAGACTTCAAAATCTGTCAAACAAACCACAATCAATGGAAGAGAAAATAGATAAATGGGAACTATTAAGAATCAAACACTTTTACTCATCCAAAGACTTTATTAATAGGATTAAAAGGCCACCTACAGAACGGGAAAAAATATTTGGCAACTACATGTCAGACTGTTGCCTGATCTCCATAATCTATAAGGTACTACAGAATATCAATAAGAAGAAGATAAATCATCCAATGAAGCAATGGGCAAAGGAGATGGACAGACATTTCTCTAAAGAGGAGATCCAGGCAGCCAAAAAACACATGCTGACACGTTAATGATCTTTAGTTATTAAAGAAATTCAAATCAAAATGACAATGAGATAATACCTCACTCCAACAAGGTTAGCCACGATCCAAAAGACACAAAACAACAAATGCTGGAAAGGCTATGGAGAAAGTGGAACTCTCCTACACTGTTGGTGGGGTTGCAAAATGGTCCAGCCTCTTTGGAAACCAATCTGGTGCTTCCTTAAAAAAATGGATATAGATATACCATTTGACCCAGTAATTCCACTACTTGGAATATATCCTGCAGAATCAAGGCCATTCACACCAACGGATACATGCACAAGAATGTTTACCACAGCGCAGTCTATGATAGCAAAAAGATGAAATCAACCCAGATGCCCAACAACAGAGGAATGGATAGGTAAACTGTGGTATATATATTCAATGGAGCACTATGCTATGATAAAGAACAATGATGATTCCAGGAAATATCTCATAACCTGGTTTCAACTGGAAGACAATATGTTCAGTGAAAGTAGTCATAGACAAAAGGACAAATATTGTATGAGACCTCCGATAAGAACTCAAGAAAAGACTTATGCATAGAAGAAAAGACTCTTTGATGGATGCAAGGGCAGAGAGAGAGGGAGTGCGAGGGAGGGAGGGTTTAGATTATATAGCTGGTAGAAATTTGATTAGGTGAAATCGGTGATAGCACACATTAGAAAAAAGAACAATATTAAGTGGACTTCAACATAACTTGAATACTCCTTCCATCTTAACCCAATATTGCAAGGACAGAGTAGACAGGGGCAGGGGGCAGGAGACCATGCTCTTAGGTGAAATTGAGGCCAGTTGGCACAACTAGTGTTTTGCTAAGAGGGCTCTCTGCACCCCACATTGGCAAGTGGCGTCTGGGGTCTTAAAAGCTGGCAAGCTGCCATCTGAGGGCACAGCAAATGGTCCCAACTCAGCAAGAATGGATGCTCACCGAGGACCAAAATGACATGGGGTAAAGACAACCCAGAAGACAGAGAGACCCACATGAGTGGGTGACTACATCGACTTGGGACCAAAAGAACCAGATTGTGCCCGGCCACCACCAGTGATAGCCGCTATGGAGCTCACTAAGTTGAGTCTCACTGGCAACGCAGGAATACTGAGATCTCCACTAAAAGACTGCAGTTGATGGTCCAGCGGCTTCAGGGTTTCCCTGGAGCATGGCCCCTGGCGCTGATGCTGCCCTTGCCCATAAATCATAGTGAAGATCCACTCTTTGGACACGAATGGATTGGACTTGGCGATGCAGAGTGACCATATATTGGATGCACTTTATGGTTCTATGCATCTATAGGATGTCATCCTGCTGACCTCTGGCTGGAGGAAGGCGAGTGGGTGGAGAGGAGGGGAAAGGAGGCTGTTGGGAGGATGAGACATGTATGGAGCAGAGAGGAATAGTGTGCTGTCACTGGACAGGGAGAGCAGTGGAAGCCGCATACAGGTGGGCATGTAAATTTATATGGGAATGTACATTTTCGCTCAGTTATAGTAAAAAAAAATTAAACATTTAAATATAATTTAAACATGAATTAATTCTTGATAGTATACACAAGTTTATTTTCACTTCATAGTTATTGATAGCATATTGAAAATTTTAGATTGTGGTCACATTTAGAAACTGGTTACATAGAAAAAACTGTTATAAGCCCCCTCCCATATGAGTATGGTCAAGTATACTTGCTTTTATATTTCAGATACAGCAATCTTGAAAAATTTCATTGTGCACAACTCTTATCAAAAAACAAATGAATACATGGTCAATGTATAATTTGTATGTTACATTTTCAACACTTGCACTTTGATCATGCATCCAATAAAACAATCTAATACTGCACTTGGAATTTTACAAATCTTATGCTTCAAAGTTTCCACACATTTATTCTGGCTGTGTTTGTTTTAGCATTGTTTTTTTTCCATTGCTCACACACTTCAGGTACAAGGCATCCAGGCTGCATTCATTTTCCAGAAGTATCTCTAGCCGAGCTCATTGGTGTTACGATGCCAGAAAAGTCAGTGCAGTGGGAGACAGGAGCATTCTGGGAGTCTAGTCCTACAATGGAAACGATGCAGTAACCTAATGCGTTATTGAATTGACTGTAACACCACCTACATAGATCTAGACTAAGAAATAGAACTAAATTTTTCTTATACCTATTTCAGTGAAATAAAATATCCCAGAAAGTAGCAGCTTCTAACAGTAACATTTCTGTTGCTGCATTTCTGTGTGTCGGATATTCAGACAAGTTCAGTGGGGATGATTTATTTCTACTAGATGTGGTATCACTTGTGGAGACTTGACTAAGGCTAGAAGACCAAAGCTGGCCTCACACTCCTATTTGGGGCTTCACTGTCAACTGTCAAGTGGAGTATCTTGCTTATCTTTCATGTAAGTTCTTTGTTCTTATGGCATTTCATTCACTATAGCTTTCTTCTCTGCAAATCCCTTTTCTTTCCCATCAGAGGGTTTCTAAATGGTGTTATTACTTAACTTGCTCAGCTGCTAACCAAAAGGTTGGAACTTCAGGTACACGCAGAGACACGTTGGGAAAAGATCAGGCAACCTACTCTAGAAATATCAGTGATTGAAAGCTTTGTAGAATTGTCTACTCTGATACTTCATGGAGTTGTCATGAGTTCAAATCAAGGTAATATCAGCCAATTTGGTATTTGTAATAGAGGCTGGGCTTTGAGATTGAAAGCTAAAGCTAGAAGGCTCCTTAAAGTGGGACTTGGTTTCTGAAAGATTCCACTGGTGAAACAAATCACAAGACCAGCCCAACTGAAGAGGTAGGAAACTAGATTCACATTTTGACAGAAGTAGAAAGTGATCTAGACAAAGAGAAGACTGATTTATAGGGGCTATACTTCACCATCCCCCATGATCACCCATGAGTTTCCTTTGGGTTGGATCCCAGAAATGTCTGCCATCTTTGCAAAGTCACCTGACTTCTGAGGTGGTGTGACAAGGGTAAGGAGACAGTGGTGATAGGAAATCACAGTTAATATACCATACTTTTGGAAAATTTAATAAATGCGTAACTATGTGAACACAATTTTGAAGTCCAGACCAAAATTTTGGAAGTTCCCATGCAAGTGAGAAGCCTTGAGGCCTTATAAACATCTGTGTTTAATTGTATCTCAACATTAGCGTTCATCCTCTCGGTGAGACCAAAATTATTTAATTCTTCTCTCTTACACCATAGCTAATTAATCTGCAAAAAACTACTGATGCAACCTTTAAAAAAATACCCTAAATTTAATCATTGCTGGGAATTTTCCCATTTACGTTTTTATGTGGGCCCCCAGCATCTCCTGCCAGGACTTTTGCAGTAGATTCTGCAATGATCTCCTTCATTCAATTCTTGTCTTGCTTACAGTTTATATTGTACAGTGGTCAAAGTGAATCTTTTCAAAGGCAAATGGAATCACAGGCCTTTTCTTCATTTATAGCCTTTTAACTCCCAACACATTAAAATATACTTCAAAGTTCTTACTTACACTGATTCCCTTGGCTACCTGTCTGATACCACTTTCTGCCGGTTTTTCTCTCCCTTACTCTGTTCCACCTTAATTTCTTAACCCCTACTAGAATTAAAATCTTCTGTCGGTTATTGGTAGGTGCCATTGGGTTGCATCATGGACAACAGAATGAAACATTGCCCAGTTGTACTTCTTTCAAGAGTGGTTTGTTATTATGGCACTCTATAATTTAGCATCTTCAGCAACACGGTATTCAAAGGCATCAATTCTTCTTTGGTTTACCTTATTCATTTTCTAGCTTTTGCATGCGTATGAGGCAATTCAAAATATCATGGCTTGGGATGAGTACACCTTAGCTCTCAAAGTGATATTTTGCCTTTTTGCACTTTAAAGAGGTCTTTTGCAGTAAATTTGCGTAGTGCAATGCATTGTTAGATTTCTTGACTGCTACTTCTGTGGGCTTTGATTGTATATCCAAGTAAAATGAAATGTTTGACAAATCCAGTATTTTCTTTGTTTATCATGATGTTGCTGATTGGTCTGATAGTGAAGAGGTTTTATTTTCTTTATGTTAGGGTGTAATCCATGCTGAAGGCTGTAGTCTTTTCGCTTCATCAGTAAGTGAGTCAAGTCCTCTTCATGTTCAGCAAGCTAGCTTGTGTCACCTGCATATGGTAGGCAGTTAACGAGCTTTCCATGGATACTGGGCCCATATTCTTCTTCATATTTTCCAGCTTCTAGGATTATTTGCTCAGCCTACAAATTAAGTATAATGAAAAGATTCAACCCTGATTCACACATTTCCTGATTTTATACCCAGTATTCCTTTTTTCTATTTGAACAACTGTCTCTTGGTTTATATACAGCTATGGATCTCTTAAAGCCCATTTGCCAGATAGCTGTCTTGCAAGTTTCTTGGCATAGTTGAGGGAGCACCTCCAGTCCTGCAACTTTGTGCTGAAACATCTCACTTGATGTTCCATCCATTCTTGGAGTCTTTTAGTCAATACATCCAGTGGAACTTGCACCTCCTCTTTCAATACCATCAACCCTTCATCATATGTTGCCTCTTGAAATGCTTGAACTCTAATCAGTGTTTTTGGTACTGTGACTCTGAGTATTCCCTCTACCTTCTTCTAACGCTTCTTGTGTTGTTCAATGTTTTTTCCATAGAATACTTCAAAATTGTAACTTGAGGCTGTAATTTTCTTCCTTCAGTTCTCTCAGCATGAGAAATGCTAAGTGCATTCTGCTCTTTCGGTATTCTGTCTCCAGGTCTGTGCACATGCCACTATAATACTTCAGTTTGTCTTCTTGAGGCACCCTTTAAAATTTTCTGTTCGGTTCTTTTACTTTATCATTTTTTCCTTTTACTTTATGGATTTTTGAGAAACCAGTTGCATAATCTCTTCTGAGACCTATTTTTTTTTCTTTCCTGTCTTTTTTAATGACCTTTTGCTTTCTATACGTATTATGTCCTCCTACAACTTGTCTCGTATTTGTTAATTGTGTTTAATGCATCAAGTCAATTCTTGAGATGGTCTCCAAATTCAAGTGGTATACACTTAAAAGAAATGTTTTTATTCTTATAAGTTTGTTTTAATTTCATTCACTTCAACTTGAACCTATGTATGAGCAGTTGGTGGTCTTTTCCACTGTTGGCACTTGGCCTTGTTCTGACTGATTACACTGAACTTTTCTATAACCTCCCACAGATGTAGTTGATTTGATTCCTGTGTTTTCCATCTGGCGAGGTTTAAGTATACAGTTGCCATTTATGTTGCTTGAAAAAGATATTTGCAGTGAAGAAGTCATTGGTCATTCAAAGCTCTGTCGTGAGACCTCTGGCATCTTTTCTATTAGCAAGATAGTATTTTTCTACTACAGTCCATCTTTGCTTCCAACTTTAGCATTCTACTCACCAACAATTATCAATGCATCTGAATTTCATGTCTGATCAATTGCAGACTTCAAAAGTTGGTAAATTTTTTAAAATTTCCTCATCTTTGGTATTAGCATTTGGAAAGTGAATTTGAATAATCAATCTCCATTGTGGGTGAATGGATATTATCCAGTCTCTGAGAGCAGAATATTTCAGGATGGAACTTAAAATGTGCTGTTTGATGATGAAAGTGATGCCATTCCTCTTCAACTTGTCATTCCTGGCATAGTAGACCATATAATTGTCAAATCCAAAAAAGCCAATACTGGTCCGTTTCAGGTCAGTAACAACGAGGGTATTGATGTATATGAGTTCCAGTTCACTTTTGATGACTTCCAGTGTTCCCAGAATCATTCTTCTTACATTCCATTTTCTGACTATTAGTGGATATCTTATGGAATTGAAATCTTTGAAGGTAAACTTTTCTGTTTCTCGCTCTTCTGTGTCTTGCTTGGTGCAAAGTAGAGATACAAACAAGTACAAGTGACTGCATATTCTGTAACTGAATTCTAACAACAATTTTTGTAAGTTATTCCACTTGAGAGAAAAAGTTCTTAGAAATGAAATGACCAAAACCATCTCAGGTATTTGGTAGAGGTAGGGCCAAAGTACCGGTCTACTGCTCATTTCACTAAATATTTATCCCACAGTATTAAAGCTTATTTCAAAAAGAAGTGCAATTAATTATTATTGCCTACTAGAGTCCAGTTAAGAGTGGTTAAGAACTTCAATGCTTACCAAAAGATTGACAACTGGACTCTACCAGCTGCTCCTTGGAAACCTTATGGTACGGTTTTATTCTGTCCTATCTGAGTTGGGATTGACTCTGGGGCAATGGATTTGGTTTTTGTGTTTACTGCTATAGACTATGAAAAGATGAAAGTTAGCTTTATTTCCAAATCTTCTCTTGATGTCTTCTTTCATAACTAAGAGCAAGTATTGACAAAGGATGAGCAACAATCAACTTAATGACCATAGCTTTCATTTTTGGTATTTACAAAGGTTTCCTTATGTACACTTGCCCTTGGCAGAACCTGATGGAAAAGTATTGTGATCTTTAATTCTTATCAGAGTGGTTGAGCAGCCCTAACTACTAATGAAAAGTTTGGCAGTTCAAACCTACCTAGTGGCTCCAAGGAAGAAAGACCTCGCAATCTGTTTTTGTAAAGACAACAGCATAGGAAACCCTAAGGGCAGCTCTGCTCTATCACACAGCATCACTGTGAGTTGAAAATGGACTTGACAGTGCCAAGCAACAATAACAAATGAACACTGAAGTATCAATTCTGTGCTACACCCGTGGTTACTATTGCAGAGTTGAAGCTAATGATGGCATAACTCGAAAATAATGCCATAGTCAATTTCGTTTTCTCAAACAGTTTTCTCTTAGAAATTGGTAATGAATGACTTTTCATTCAACTCCAGAAAATAATTTAAAGATTTTTTTAAATCTTTTTTACTGAATATAGATTTTAAAGGTTTTAAAGATCTTTAAAATCTCAAAAAGCAAAGATATCAAACCATGATAATTTCAGCAAAGATATCAAACCATGATAATTTCAATATCCTCAAATGCATGTGAAAGTTGAAAAATAAAATAAAAGACAAGAAAAGAACTGTCATATCTGAATTATGGTTTGCCATTAGATGAAGAATATTGAATATACTATGGACTTTCAGAAGAACAAATGGATTTGTCTTAGAGGAAGTAGAGCTAAAATGCTTCTTAGCGGTGAGGGTGGTGAGAATTCATTACACTTACTTTGGACACAATATCAGAAAGAACCAATATTTGGAGAAGGACATCATGCTTGGTAAAGGGTCAGAAAAAAGTAGAAAGACCCTTCAAGAGGTATATTGACATATTTACTACTACAATGGGCTTAAACATTACTACTATGAGGATGGCTCAGGACCAGGCAGTGTTTTACTCCATTATACGTAAGGTTGGTATGAATCAGAATTGACTGGATGGCACCTAGCAACAGCCATGGATATATATGAGTTACAATACTTGGAAATACATATTGAGCATCCAAAAGTCAAAATATAACAACAGTAACAGACCACCAAAATTTTCTTCTTGTGTTGGCTACCTGTATTGTTTCTTTAAAACATCTATAACAAAGTACCCCAAACTAGTGACTTATAAGGCCATATATGTAATTTCTTATAGTTTGGAGACCAGAAGTCCAGAATAAGGACACTGGGAATGTTGATTTCTTCGGATCCTTCAGAGGGAGATTTTTTTCTAAGCCTCTCTTAGCTTTGTTAGTAGCTGGTGATCTTGGTGTGCTTTGACTTCTAGATAAATCACTCCAATTTCTGTAGCTGTCTTCACATGGCCATCTTTTCTCAGTCTCTCTCTGTGATGCTTCTTCTCATTTGTAAGTGCATCACTCACACTGAATTAGGACTCATTCTAGCATGACTTCATGTTAACTGATGACGTCTTCAAAGACACTGTTTCTAAAGAAAATCATATTCAGAAGTGCCGGGGTTAAAACTTCAACCTATCTCTTTTGGGGGTACATTTATATTCTTAACAGTGTCACATGGTTGAATTATGCTACTCTTTGGTTTGGCTTTTACATATGCAATTCAGGCACAGAGTTGGTGGGGGAAAGTATGGAAGGAAGGAGACAAGAGTGGGAACAAAGGAGAGATAGCTTAATATGTCATGTCATCAACATCCTGGTTATAGATGGTGCTAATTATGCTCGATATCCTTTATTCTCTGTAGGATATGGATGGTGAAGCTTTTCAGATTTCCTAGGGAGTCAGGGCATAGATTAAAATAAGCTGCTTCAGACTCCAGGCAGGGGAGTAAAACAAAAAAATAATTCAGTTTTCTTGAAAAAGATACAAAAAGCAAACAAGTAGTAGGTTTAATAAAGAACTAGTGAAAGCTATAAAATATTTTCTTGAAGATTTCTAGCTATATAGCAGTCTTACCCGCAAGACAAGCTTATCTCATGACTTAAATTGTCTCTAGAGATCCATTATGTGTGCCTACTAATTCCTTAATAAGCTTTGGAAATTAGCTTATTCCTTAATAAGTTATTAAAAAATGAGCAACCAACATATTTATCAGTTAAGCAGTGCATGCTGGGTAAATAGTACATGTATATTATTTACTTAGGGCATTCCTGTGATCTTTTATGTAGACTGCGTTATACTGTCTAATGACTGAAACAGGAATATATATTTCTTTTTTTATATTTCTTAAGCCAAAGGCAGGATTTCTACTTCCATTAAAGATTTATTAAATTTAAAAATAAGGAAATTGCACATGGAAAAAAGAAAAAAAGCCGGCCTTCTTTTTAGACCTTCCACATTAAAATCACATTAAAAAATGATGAAAACAAAGCAAATTTAATTTGTTTCCCTGATTTCTCACTTCTTTATTCATGCTCCTCTGTCTTCTATTAATTTTCACCAGAGCTAGATCGGTTTTCTCTTAACTCTCAAATTCCCTCACTTTTGTTGGTTTAAGCGATACCCACAGGGGACATTTTTCAAAGTGGTGTGCTAGGCTTTAGCTGTGGGAGGCCCATTAATACACCACATAGAATTTTACTCCCCATAATGACATTTAAAGAGAGCTATTTGTTTTGACTGTGTTCTTTGTGTAGGCCTGAAGGTTACCATAGTAAAAACCCCTTTGGCAAATGTGCAGTCAGAAATTTCTGGGTTTAAGTAGTGGGACTAAGCAAGAGGACAATTCCAAAACATTTCATGAGAGAAATCCTGATTAAACTGAGGGTATCTGGGCCTGGTTTGTTCTCATTTCTTTCTCTGAGAAGGAAAAGCAAGTGGCTCTCTTCTCCACAGGTCCTCCAAAGCTTACACTCAGAAATTTCCCGGTGGAACTTTTCTGATTCTTCCTTCAAATTGGATTTTATGATATTATTGGGTTGCTTTTTATTTATAAATATTTTGTTTCTTGGTTGTAATTACCATAAATTATGACGAAGCTTGGTGCTTCAGCGGTAGCAAGAAAAAAAGATTTTAAAGTCAAATAGTTTTGGATTTGAACTCCTGTTTTGCTGCTACATATTGGCTTTGTAAACTTACAAAGTCATTTAACATCTCTGAGATTCATTTTCCCTCATTTGCAAAAATGGAATAATACTATATGTTCTAGTAGAGTTGTCATGAAAACTCCCTGAAGTGAAGAGAAATGACCACAATCCTTGTCTGGTAAGCCCAGGTAGATGTTAGCTTCCTATCTCTATTTAAATTGGCTACCACTTTGCCTAAAATAGGGAAGTAAAGATGTACATGCTCTTTAAATATAACACATCTTTTGTGAAATTCTAAAAACCAAGAAAACAATAGCCATCATAGTTGTTGCAGTTATGCAGCTAAGTGAGTTTTCGTTTGACTCTGCTCAGTTCTGTCTGAATATTCACAGGTACTTCCAAATAATGTAACATCCTCTTCCATTGTGGCCGGCTGTTCACATTATGTCTTGATGATTCACGCATTGGAAAGGAAATCGAATTAACCAAGGAGGGAAATAAAAAATTTAAGAATAAGTTTAACAAGATCAATTCTTTTATAATTGGACTACTTGCTCTCAGCCTTGAATAATACCATTTGAAAAGGTGTTCACGGTCTGTGACTGTCATTTGTAAAGTGAAAACTGAGTTTCTTGCCCAAAGGCACAGTTGAAAATGATGTCTTTCAAGGGACTTTTTCATTCTCAAAATCCTGCTACAGCTTTGTAACATGTTTTCCTCTGATTTATTATTCTTGTTACCATCTAACTTTAAATTGAGAGGATGGGATGGTACAATGCAGTTAACTCCTGACCTTTCTATTCTCTTGTCAAATCTGGTATTACTTTTATTCCTACAAAATAATATACCATGTTATAAGATTTTAGAGTTTCATAAGTCCCTTGCTACTACTTGTGAGTTTGACCAAACAACTTGACAATTCTTAGCCTCAGTTTCCTCAGCTGTTAAAGGTAGGTGCCAGTTAAAGTTTTTATGCTCTTTGTGAAGAGTAATGGACTAACACTGAAAGCAAACCCCGGTGGCATTTGGTTAAGAGCTACAGCTCCTAACCAAAAAAGACTGACAGTTGAGATCCACCAGGCACTTAGTGGAAACTCTGTAAAGCAGTTCTACTCTGTCCTGTGGGTTACTGTGACCATGAATTGACTTGATAACAATGGGTTTTTTATTCACTGAGAAAATTCCTATATGTTGATTGATGTTGGCACTAAACTGTAAAGATAGTTACTATTAAATGATACCTTCTGAAATCAACAAACTTGTACAGTTCTTTCTGTTATTGAATATAGACTGGCTCTACGTTGGAAGGCACTAAACAAAAGTAGTGACAATGGACTCAAACTCACCAACAATCGTAAAGAAATCTTAAGAAGATGTCATAGGTCTGGGCAACTTTTCCTTCAGTTACACATATGTCTGTCGTGAGTTGGAGCTGACTCAAGGCAACTAAAACAATAACATTTTCAAAATAGGTGAGGGTTAAGAGGACCTTTTTGGAAAGTAAAGATCATCAGCAAAGCCATAATATAATTATTGAACATGCGTACATTTATACAGTTATGTTTACCAGAAGACCAACTGACAACAAAAGAGAAAGCATGCTAGAAATGAAGATAAAAAAGACTTCTTAAGAAATACTGCAGAAGTGACACCATGCTAAATTTAGGCTTCAACCTGAACAAGGCCCAGACACCACACAGCTGAGCACCACAACCAGAGTTGTGAGAAATAATAAAATGTCTGTTGTTTAAAGGCGTAAAACTTTGTAACAGTTTGTTATATAACAACAGATTCTCAAAAGAGCTGCGTATTTTGCATGTTTCTGATTTTTCACTTAATTGCTTGTTTCTCCAGTTAGCCCATGGTTCCCTTTTCCATCTAATGAATTCTCTGTGGAGAACTATCTTTAGAAACTAACTCTCTGCTTATGACCCTGTATCTATTTCTCTATCCACACCCTTTCATCTGTATTACAAAACGTCATCTCCATTGTTAGTTATTGCTTCTTTTCTTTACACGTTTTAGTGCCATCATATATTATTGTAGCTGAAATTTCAATACCTATCACGTAAATTTCAAGGCATGCTGCATGTTGATGACATTTACCTCTCAAAGCTTATTTCTCTTGCTTTCCAGCACGTTTTCTGTTCACTTGTCAACCACTCTTCTCATTCTCCCATAAACAAGAACGACTTTTGTACTTGTGCTGGCAAAACTGCTTTTACTGAAATATCATCTTTCCTCCCTTCTACTTTTCAAAATTTTTATCATTGTTCCAGTTTCATCTTGGATTCTATGTCTTCTGCGAATTCTTTGCTAACTTTGTTTTGAGTGCCTTTCTTCATCTCTGCATTGGCCTCATAATTTTTATCTCCTTTATCTGACTCGACGGCACTTGGCACTTGGCTTGGCTATAACAATTATAAGACCTGGTGAAAGATGATATAGGATTGGCTTCATAATTTATATCTGTATGCTTATTATTTTATATATTGGCTAATAGATGTATGCTATTGCCTAATGAACTTTACAGATGCAGGTTAGTCTAATACTGAAAACATTCTTTTTAGATGTGTTATTACAGGGTCCAAGTCATGGACAGAAGCTTTTGAAAAACCCAGTGTGCTTTGGGAATTGCTAGCAGTCTCTTATGGTTCTTTCTGCACCACATATTAGGGAGTGGAATCTGGGGTCTTAAAAGCCAGAAAGCTGCCATCTGAGGAACATCAATTAGTCCCAACCCACTTGGAATAGATGACAACCGAGAAAGTAAAAGACACAAGTAGAAATGAGCCTAGGTGACAGAAGGACCCACATGATTGGGAAACTACATCAGATGAGACCAGAAGGAATAGATGGCACCTAGCTACCACCACTAATTAATGTTTTGGAAGATAACATTTTTGCTGTCAAAAAATAAGAGGTGGTGTAGAGGAGTGTAATAGTACAGTCAGTGAGAAGAATTAGGAAGCTATAGGAATTGTTGTTGTTATTGTTGCTGTGTCAGTTCCAACTCATAGAAATAGTGTATGACAGAACCAAATTGCCTAGAGGCTTTTCAAGACTATGATCTTTACAGAGGCAGAGTGTTACATCTTTCTCCCATGAAGCAGGTGGGGAGTTCAAACTAGTGACCTTTTGGTTAACAGCCCAGCTTTAACCACTGTATCACCAGGGCTCCTTTATAGCAGTTATGAGATTGGGTGACAGATGATGAAGGCCTAGATAAGGACAGCGAGAGTAAGGGAAGGAAACAGAAGATACTTATGAGAAGTCTTTGGAGAAGAGAAATGTGATGTTGCTTGATTACAGGAGAGGGCATGAGGATGGCCCCTAGATTTCTGACTTGTGGAATGGTGGTACCTCCAACCAAGCTGGGAATTCATGATGGAGAGCACACAAATGCAGGAGCGGGAGTGTGTGTATGATCAATTACATTTTATAAGTCTTGAAATTGAATTTGATGTGGGCCATACAAATGAAGATAGTGCCAATGAGTTATGCAAATATAGGTTTGAGACTTGTGGGAGAGAAATCCGACTTAAGGAGCTTGATTTGTGAATCATTACTGTACGTGTGATAATGGAAATCTTGGGAATTAATCAGACCTTCCAGAAATTTTCTGTTGAAAATGGATCACCAGAGACAATTGAAGGGCAGTATCAGAGGACAAAGTAAAATGTTATAATGAAATATGCAAAGACCTGGAGTTAGAAAACCAAAAGGGAAACACATGCTAGGCATTTCTCAAGTTGAAAGAAATGAAAAAAATTTCAAGCCTTGAGTTGCAATCTTTAAGGACATCAGTGAGAAATATAGAATGACTCAGAAGTTTCAAAAGCAGATGTAAGGAATACACAGGAGTCACTGTACCAAAAAGAACTGATGTATATTAAACCATCTCAGGAGGTAGCCTGTGATCAAGTACCTGTAGTATAAACTAGGAGACCAAGCTGTACTGAAAGCACTGATGAAAAACAAGGGTCCGAGAACTGATGGAATACCCATCTAAATGTTTCTACAAAAGAATGTAACTTTGTAGATGCTCACTCATCTGTGCAGGAAATCTGGAAGACTGGTGCCTGTCCAGGCGACTAGAAGAGACCCATATTTGTGCCCATGCCAAAGAAAAGTGATCTAAGAGAATAAAGAAATTATAGAACAATATTGTTAATGTCAGAAACAAGTAAAATTTTGCTGAATGTAATTCAAAAATGTTTGCGGGAGTACATCAGCAGAGAACTGCCAGCAATTTGAGTTGGATTCAAAAGAATATATTGAATGAGGCACATTACTACCAATAGGTCTTGGCTGAAAACAGAAAATACTGGAAAGATGTTTACTGATGTTTTTGTTTTGGGCTATGTAAAGTGTTTGACTGTGTGGATCATAACAAATTATGAATAGCATTGCAAAGAAGGGAAATTCTAAAACTGTTAACTGTAATCATGAAGAACCTGTACGTAGAGTGAGAGGCAGTCATTCATACAGTGAAAGTGGACATTTTGTGGTTTAAATCCAAGAAAGGTGTGTATCAGGGTTGCATCCTTTTACTACACATCTGCAGTTGTATACTGAGCAAATAGTCTGAGAAGGCAGACAACATAAAATAGAATGTGGCATCATGACTGGTGATTCTTTAACAACCTGTGATGTGCAGATGTCACAATCTGCTTATTGAAAGTGAAGAGGGCTTGAGGCATTTACTGATAAAAATCAAAGTCCACAACATTCAGCATGAATTATAGCTCAGAATCAGGAAAATAAAAATCCTCACAACTGGAGCAGTAAGCAATATGATAATAAATGGAGAAACATTTGAGGTGGTCAAGAACTTCATTTTACTTGGCTCCACAATCAATGCCCATACAAGCAGCAGTCAAGAAGTCAAAAGAGGGGTGGAGTCAAGATGGTGGACTTAGCACACTTCTCCCTAAATCCCTCTGGAAACCAAGACCTCAGCTGATAATTAAATGGAGCCTTCTGGTCTCCTAGTGAGGCCTAGGACATGGCATAGGGCTGTTAATTTGGACTTAATACCACTCAGTGGAAAACCTCCTGTCTTTAGCTGACTTCTGCTCCTGGATATTCCTTGCTTTCATGGACTGAAGGTAACTCACCATTTTGACTTCTTTTTTTCTCTGTCTTGGCTGGCTGGGGAGCTGAGTCTAAACTAACAGCTAGACTTGGATGCACTGCTGGTGGGATTGGTGGATGAAATTGCCATATTTTGGGGCCTGGCTTGGGACTCTGTGTGTCTCACCACCTTTGGCCTCTCTTTCTGCCTCTGCTGTGGTCTAGTTTGTATGGAGACACTGGGCAGCAAGCTTGTACGGGATGCCACCTTGGATATGGAGGCCTAGGCTGGACCTAATTCTTAGCCTGGAAGGCAGCGCCTGCCCACAGGAGAGTGCTTTTCCAGCAGAAAAGCATTAGTTTACACAGTAGACTATGTTGCTGGGGCCCAACAACAGAGACTGTGGACTCTGTATGCCTCAGCACCTCTAGCCTCTCTTTCCGCCTCTGTCATGGTGTAGTTTGTATGGAGGTGCCTGGCAGCAAGCTTGTGCAGGACATCATCTTGAGTACGGAAGTCTCAGTAAGAACTAATTCCTAGGCTTGGAGCCAGTGCTTGCCCGCAGGAGAGCTCTTCACTTGCAGAAAAGCACTATTTAGCACAGTGTCGCCTAGGTCTGGGGTCTCTCAGCAGAGGCCAACAGGGCAGTAGCCTTGCTGCATTTTGAACTAGTTCCTAACATCTGGGGTTGCATATAGAGGTGCTTAGTTTGCCAGATGGGAAGAGGGCCCTGTACACCTGAAAACCTGGCTGACCTGGGAAGAGGTCAGATATTTTTCACTTTTGATTTTAAGATGACTTAAAGAAACAACTGTGGTCCATCCTCACAGCATCTCTCTTAGCCTCTATTGACTCACATGAAGCTCCAAAAACAAAAGACTTTGGATAAAGCAGCAACCAGAAAGTCATTCATGGCTTCAGAAGGCCCCCAAATGAAACAACCAAAGAGCTTTCTAGACCAAGAAACTCTTCTGAAATTATTGGAAGGTGAATACAAAAGAATTATATAGAGAGCCCTCCTAGACCTTATACAAAATTCAGCAGAGCAAAATGAAGAATTAAGCGAGCTGTTTGATCCAATGGCACACCAGTACTTTGAAATCAACACATCAAGAACAAAATCAAAGACATAGAAACTTCCATTCAAAGCCAAGAAAACAGAATGAGACAAATGGAAAACAGACTTTCTGACTTGGAAGACAGAGCTACTGATTCCAGCGTCTATGAGGAAAAATCAGAAAAAAGAAATAAGCGAAATGAAGAAGCATTAAGAGGCATGTGGGACTCTATTAAGAGGAACAATCTACAATTAGTGGGAGTTCCTGAACAGGGCGAGACACCTGAGAACACAGTATTATTGCTGAGCTGCTGACAGAGAATGTCCCATAAATCATGAAGGAAGAGAATATAGATATCCCAGATACATACTCAATGCCACTCAATATATATCTCAGAAGAAAGACTCCAAGACATATTACAATGAAGCTTGACAAAATGAAACATAAGCAGAAACTCTTAAAGACTGCAAGACTCAAAGCAAAACTAACATTCAGAGGGGAACCCTGTAGGATTTCATTGCATTTCTCAGCAGAAACAATGCTGGCATGTTGGCTGGCATGACATTCAAAGACTCGAAGGAGAAAAACTTCAAACCAAGAATTATATATCCTGCAAAACTGTCCTTCAGATATGAAAATGAAATTAAGACATTTGCAGATAAACAGAAACTCAGAGACTTTGTAAAAACCAAACCAAAGCTACAACAAATACTGAAAGAATCTCTTGGCTTTGGTTTAGAAGAACAAAATCACTAACTTTATATTGTAGAAGGACACATCATGCAGAATTCTACTCAGTTAGGGAAGGCTCCAAACTCAATCAAAGCTATAATAGTGAAAGAAATAATCCAGTGACCATATCATGAAAACTATGGTGTCATCATATTAAAAAGAGGGACTTACTACATTTGTAATACTTCTTCCAGATGGACAGGAAGTTGATAATACTGGTAGTAATTAAAATTGGGTTTACACATAGTTTATTAAGCAGGATCATAGGTGAAGCCATAAAGGGCAATAAAGATGCAATGTACCATACCAAGAAATGTAATACAGGAGTCTCAACAACCACAAAACAAACCCTCAAAAAGGTACTAAAAACTGTCAGCAAAGTAGGAATAGACGGACAATTCCCAAATGCAATAAGGGCCATTTATACAAAGCCAACTGCCTATGTCATCCTAAATGGAGAGACATGAACGAGTTTCACCTGAGAACAGGAACTAGACAAGGATGCCCACTCTCACCTCTCCTATTCAACATTGTACTAGAAGTTCTAGCTGGAGCAGTTAGACAAGACAAGGAGATAAAGGGCATCTGCATTGGCAAAGAAGTAAAAATCTCCCTATTTGCATATGATATGATTGTATATGCAGAGAATCACAAAGAATCCATAAGTAAGCTACTCAAACTGATACAAGAGTTCAGCAAAGTCTAAGGATACAAGATAAACATAAGTAAATTAGTAGGATTCCTTTATACCAACAATGAGATTATTAAGGAGGAAATCACCAAGTCAGTACCATTTACTATAGTACCTAGGAATAAATCTAACCAGAGAAATAACAGACTTTTACAAAGAGAAGTACAAGCCATTGCTATAAGAAACTAAGAGAGGTCCCAACTCAACAGGAACAGATGCTCACTGAGGACCAAAGTGACATGCGGTAAAGACAACCGAGAAGACGGAGAGACCCACAAGAGTGGGTGCCTACATCGATTTGGGACCGGAAGAACCAGATGGTGCCCGGCCACCACCAGCGATAGCCACGATGGAGCTCACAGAGAGGAGTCTCACTGGCAACACAAGAATAAAGAGGTGCATCATGAGATCTCCACTAAAAGACCTCAGTTGATGGTCTAGCGGTTTTGGGGTTCCTCTGAGAGCATGGCCCCCTGCCCTGATGCTGCCCTTTCCCATAAATTATAACAAAGGTCCACTCTTTGGACAGGAATGGATTGGACTTGGCAAGGCAGAGTGACCATATATTGGAAGCACTTTATGGTTCTATACATCTATAGGATATCATCTTGCTGACCTCTGGCTGGAGGAAGGGGAGTGGACGGACAGGACGGGAAAGGAGACTGTTGGGAGGATGAGACATGTATGGAGCAGAGAGGAATAGTGTGCTGTCACCGGACAGGGAGAGCAGTGGAAGCTTCATATAGGGGGGCATGTAAATTTATATGTGAATGTACATTTTCACTCAGTTATGTTAAATAAAAATTAAAAAAAAAAAAAAAGAAACTAAGAGAGACTTACATAAATGAGGAAACCTACCCTGGTCATGTATGGGAAGACTTAACATTGTGAAAATGTCTATTTTACCGAAAGCAATCTACTTATATAATGCAATCCCAGTACAAATTCCAGCGACATTTTTTAATGAGATGGAGGAACAAATTACTAACTTTGTCTGGAAAGGGAAGAATCCCTGGATAAGGAAAGCACCACTAAAGAAGGAGAACAGACTGGGACTTTGGAATCTATTATGCTACCACAGTAGTCAAAACAGCCTGGTACTGATACAAAAACAGATAGATCAACGGAACAGAATCAAGACCCCAGGGATGACATCATCTGCCTATGAACAGTTGATATTCAACAAAGGCCCCACAACATTAAGATGGGGTAAAAACAATCTCTCCAACAAATGGTGCTGGCAAAATTAGATATCTATCTGCACTAAGTTAAAACAGGACCCATATCTTACACCTTATACAAAAACCAACTCCAACTGGATAAAAGACCTAAATATCAAATCTGAAATGATAAAGCTCATCCAAGAAAAAGTAGGAACAACAATGGAAGTTTTAATACACAACATAGACAGACTTCAAAATCTGCCAAACAAACCACAGTCAACAGAAGAGAACATAGATAAATGGGAACTATTAAGAATCAAACACTTTTGCTCATCCAAAGACTTTATTAATAGAATTAAAGGGCTACTTACAAAATGGGAAAAAACATTTGGCAACTATACATCATACTGACGCCTGATCTCCATAGTCTATAAGGTACTACAAAATATCAATCAATAAGAAAAAGATAAACCATCCAATGAAGCAATGGTCAAAGGAGATGGACAGACATTTCTCTAAACAGGAGATACAGGCGGCCAAAAAACATACCGACATGTTCACAATCCTTAGCTATTAAAGAAATTCAAATCAAAACTACAATAAGATATTATCTCACCCCAACAAGATTGGCCATCATCCAAAAAACGCAAAACAACAAATGCTGGAGAGGCTGTGGAGAAATTGGAACTCTCCTACACTGTTGGTGGGATTGCAAAATGGTGCAACCTCTTTGGAAAGCAATCTGGTGCTCCCTTAAAAAACTGGATCTAGATATACCATTTGACCCAGTAACTCCACTGCTTGAAATATATCCTACAGAATCAAAGCCATCCACACCAACTGATATGTGCACATGAATGTTTATTGCAGCACAGTCCACAATAGCAAAAAGATGGAATCAACCCAGATGCCCAACAACAGATGAATTGATACGGCATATATACTCAATGGAACACCATGCAATGATAAAGAACAATGATGATTTCAGGAAACATCTCTTAACCTGGTTTCAACTGAAGGACATTATGTTGAGTGAAAGTAGTCAGTGACAGAAGGACAAATATTGTATGAGACCCCTACAATGAGAACTTAAAAACAGACTCATGAATAGAAGAAAAGACTCTTTGATGGCTGCAAGGGTGGGGAGGGTGGTAGCATGAAGGGTGGATGGTTTAGATTAGATAGTTGTTAGAAATTTGGTTGGGAGAAGTCAGTGACAGCATACATTAGTAAGAAGATCAATATTAACTGGACTTCAACACAACTTGAATACTCTTCCTGTCTTAACCCAATAGTGCAAGGACAGAGTAGCTGGGGTGGGGGGCCGGGGACTATGCTTTCTGGGGAAATCGAGGCCAATTGGCACAACTAGCATTTTGCTAACGAGGACTTTCCACACCCCACATTGGTGAGTGGTGTCTGGGGTCTTAAAATCTACCAAGCTCCCATCTGAGGGTACAGCAAATGGTCCCAACTCAGCAGGAACAAATGATCACTTATCTCCATAACAACATGAGGGAAAGAGAACCCAGAAGACAGAGAGACCCACTTGAGTGGTTGTCTACATCGACTTGTGACCAGAAGAACCAGATGGTACCTGGCCACCACCAGTGATAGCCAAGATGGAGCTCACAAAGTTTAGTCTCACTGGCAACATAAGAATAAATAGGGGTGCACCCTGAGATATCCACTAAAATTCCTCAATTGATGGGCCAACGGCTTTGGGGATTCCCCTGGGAGCATGGCCCCTGGCCCTGATGTTGCCCCTGTACCTGTCCATGAATCATATTGAAGTTCAACTCTTCATGCAGCAATGGATTGGACTTGGTGACACAGAGTGGCCATATTTTGTGGGCACTTGATGGTTCTATGCATCTATAGGATGTCATCCTGCTGACCCCATACTGGAGGGAAAAGAGTGGGTGGAGAGGAGGAGATAGGAGACTGTTGAGAGGATAGGACATGTATAGAGCAGAAAGGAACAGTGTGCTGCCACTCTGCAGGGAGAGCAGTGGAAACTGCATATAGGTGAGCATGCAAATTTATACAGGAATGTACATTTTCATTCAATCTTTAAAAAAAAAGTCAAAAGATGCATTGCTCTGCAAAAATCTGCTGCAAAGACCTCTTTAAATTGTTGAAAAGTAAAGATGTCACCTTCAAGACTAAGGTGTGCTTGACACAAGCCATGGTGTAGAAGGGACTGTTGAAGAAGGAAAAATCTGTCTCCAAATAAATGGAAACGAAGATGGTAAGACTTTGTCTCATGTGCTTTGGACATATTATCAGGAAGGCCCACCCCCCGGAGCAGGACCTCATTCTGGGTAAAACGGAGAGTTGGGGGAAAAGTGGATGATTCTCAACGAGATGAACTCGCACGGGAGCTACGACAACAGACTCAAACCTAACAATGACGGTGAGAATAGCGTGAAACAGGTCAGTGTTTTGTTGTTGTGCATGGGGCTGTTATGAGTGAGGATTGACTCAGTGCCACCTAAGAACAAATATAACAAGAACAAATAAAATCGAAAGATGGGTGATGAAGGGAAACACTTGAAAAATTTTGATCAGCGGTGGTAGGAGGGAAGGGTGATTCAAAAAGCAGGAGAAGGGACTTGTAAGACAGTTGTAGTAGCAATGGTGAATGGTCATGAATGAGACAAGTGACAATGGACTATAGATTTAGTTTGATGTCACTGAGGATTTCATTGAAAGTCACGTGTTTTTAGTATGGAGATCAAGGTGGGAATTTCAACGGGCTAAGAGTAAACGGGGAACCCGGGTGGTGTAGTGGTTAAGTGCTACATCTGCTAACCAGAAGGTTGGCTGTGAACAAAACGAAAGAGGTAGATTAGGAACAAAGGCTAATGTAGCACTTCTGATTATTAGTTTTTTTTAAGATTATAGAGATTTGAGTATGTGCACTAAGAGAAAGAAGTTTGAAGAAAAAGGCTAAATATAGGAGAGAAGGAAAGAAAGGGAATTTGTAATTATAAAATTGTGTCTAAATTCCATGTTGTCATAACTATATCATTTGAAATTAATTTCATTTGAACTATAATTGGTATTGATAATTCTTTTTCTGCTATCTAATTAAGAAAATTGTTCTTTTATATAATCTCTGTATTAGTCATAAAAGAAGTAATTGGATACGAGTGTATTTCTGTATTTCTTTTCACTAGACCAAGGAACACAAGATCGTTCTCAATCACAGCACGTTTAAGAAAACAGAAAAAACTTCATTTCACTAAGCTGGATTTGTTTTTACAACAATCTGAAGTTGAAATTAGATTATCATGGTGTTGGCTGGAGTATAACTATATAATTACCTGGAACATGTGGTTGTCAAAATAAACTTATTTTTTCATAGTTTATTTTTTCCTGTTAAAGAACACTAAAATGAAGTAAATTGTCTATTCATACTAAAATTTAAATAAATTTCCAAAAAATACAGAAATGAGCAAATGGTAAGTCTGATGATAAAATATTCCAACTATTTGATATTTTAAATTATTCAGGTAAAACCGCATTGTCTCTGCCAAAAAAATAACACCTTCACAAAGAGAAAATACCAGAGCCTGAAATAATCAATGTTTTTCTTTTAAGACATGTTTTATGGAACTTTCACATTGTTGCTTTAAAAATATAGTAAAATAAGTTTTGATTATAAACTAATTAAAGCAATGACCATATCAGCCTCGTCTTCTTCATTATCATAATATATTGGCAAAGATTTACTGAATGTCTTTGACATACCAGGCTCATTACTACACACTTTACAGAGATATCCCACTGTGTTGTATATAGACTTTTCTCTATTTGTTCAAAGAAATTCAGCCTTCCAGGTTTGTCTGTATTTCTATTTCAACATATTCATTCTTGACCTCATTTACTATTTAAACAAATAATAATTATTAATACATTGATTGTTTTTTATTCCTTATTTTTTTTAATGTTCATTTTGTGTTCTGCAAATTCACTGCCCTAAATTTATTTGTAGGTAGGTAAGTAATTTTATTTTTATTTTCTTTTTTAATTCTAGAAGAGTTTTAGAATATGTAAAATGTGATATATAGGTATATAATACTCTTTCCAATTATAATTACTTAGTTTTTATTTTTCCTTTGGCCCTATGGCTTTAAAAATTTTAAAAACATCT
The DNA here is from genome assembly GCA_028571685.1 of Heterohyrax brucei. Classification (NCBI taxonomy): domain Eukaryota; kingdom Metazoa; phylum Chordata; class Mammalia; order Hyracoidea; family Procaviidae; genus Heterohyrax; species Heterohyrax brucei. Next base: position 164,823,210 of record CM053144.1, read on the forward strand.
GCTATGTTGGTTTCTTTTGCTTTGTTGTTGCTTTTGTTTTCATTCTTGCTAATTTATTTTGTTGCATTTTGGGCAAAGATTATTTAGATATTATGTCTCCACTCTGTGTATTTGTTTATTTATTTTAAGGGCTACTTTATGTCTTATTATATGGTTAGTTTTAAAAGATATTCCCAAGACTGCTTTAAGAAAAAGTAATACTCTTAGAATGTACTATATAGTAATAATAAAGCTATTAAATCGAGCTTAATTATTTAAATCATTATATTATTTTCTTTTACTTTTATCTTCCTTATCATGCCTATTCCACTTATGAATTTATATCTCTCATGTAGTCATTTCATTTTGATTCTGAATTCATATTGCTATTTAATCTTTCCTATTTTACTTCACATTCTATATTAAACTTTAAGAGTCAAAGATTAGTTTACTTTTAAGAAACATATTCTGTCTGCTATATCCTCATTCTTTGCCTTTTGAGTACTATATCTTCTCCTTTTCTGGTGTATATAGGCATTTTCCTATTGTCCCATATTTGCATTCTAATACTTCCACTCTGTACCTAAAGAATGTACCATAGAATGTGTTGTTCACATTCTCCTCAGTTTCTTACACACTGTTGTATATATACGTGTGTGTGTGTATGTGTAGTTTTGATTTATAGAATATTTTCCAAAAGGGCCAATATTGTATGAGACCCCTATAATAGACTCGTGCATAGAATAAAAGACTTTTTGACGGCTGCAAGTATGGAGAGGGAGGAAAGGCAGGAGGGAGGGTTTAGATTAAATAGTTGATAGAAACTCGGTTGGGTGAATTATGGGACAGCACACATTAGAAAGAAGATCAATATTAACTGAACTTCAATGCAATATGATTACTCCTCCCATCTTAATCCAATATTACAAGGCCAGAGAAGCTAGGGCAGGGGCCTGGGGACTATGTTGTCAGGGGAAACCGAGGCCAATTGATACAGCTAGCATTTTGCTAACAGAGCCTTCTGCACCCCACATTGGTGAGTTATAAAAATCAAAGATATCTTTAAGAACCAAGGTGTGCCTAACCCAAAACCAAACCAAACCAAACCCACTGCCCTCAAATCAGTTCCAACTCATAGTGAACCTTTAAAAGGGTGTAGTAAAACTGCCCCATGGGATTTCCTAGGAGTGCCTGGAGGATTTGAACAGCTGACCTTCTAGTTGGCAGCCATAGTACTTAACCACTATGCCACCTTCACACCTAACCCAATCCGTGACAATTTCAATGCATGAGAAAACTGGTAAATAAATAAGGAAGAGTGTAGGATACACCACGGACTTCTGGGAGGATGAGAAAATCTATCTTGGAAGAAGTACATCCAGAAAGCTCCTTAAGCAAGGATGGCAATTTCATCTTGTGTATTTTGCACATGTTATTAAAGGGAACCAGTCCCCGGAGAAGGACATCATGTTTGCTAAAGTAGAAGGTCATTGAAAAATAAGAAGTCCTTCAACAAGATGAACTGACATAATGACTGAAGCAATGGCCTCAAGCATAGCAGTTATTGGAGTTTGATGCAAGAAGGCACAGTTTTTCATTCTATTCTACACATGGACTGAGTTGGAACTGACTGGATGGCTCCTGATGACAACAATAAAAACAACTTCAAAATGGGCCCTTAGACAGCAACTACTTCCTGTAGAGAATATTTGACCCTAGGTGATCCTTTTCTCACTTAGGGTGACTTAGCTTGACAATTTCGTTAACCTTTGGTTAGTCTCTTCCCAATCTACTACACATGCTTGTATATACTTGAATCTCAGTTGTCAGTAGAATTCTAACGTTTACTGTTAGGAATATCTCTTGATAACAAGAAACGTAACTGAATATCTGTGTATTTCTAAATAGTCCTCAACAGTTCACAAACTAGAATGTTTTCAAGCAATTTCTGTGATTGATCTGTGGATGGATATCCTTCCCAGGGTTGAGTGAGCAAATCCTTTGTGATTTCTTGTATTTTGAGGTGAGTAGAACTGTAGAAGGTAAAGTAGATCTCATGGCGTCCAGCTCTTCAGCAGGTGGAGAAAGCTCTCTGTATTACGGTCACTAGCGGATGCCAATGACCTGTAGGCTACTCTTCTAATATCTATCTCCTCTGTGTGAGTACTTCAACTAGGAAACTTTAGTGATTACCAGTGGTCACGGGGCTTTACGCCATCAGTGTTCTTATACCTTTAATTACAAAATTAGGTGAAATATTGTACAAATGTAGAAATAAAATGTGTCATCTAACAGAGTTTATATAATATATAATTTATTTCATTTTATGATAGCAATAATTCTTCCTAATTAATTAAATCCCTAGGCATATTTTAAGTTACACCCAGGCATTTTGTGTTGCCATTAGCCAAGCCAAGCCAAGTGCCGACTAATATGTAATCTACCTAATGTTTAGGTATCTTTGTTTAGTCTGTCGTACATGGCAGGCATTAGCCCTACCCTTCTGATTCTGTGCATTAACAAATATTTTTCATTTAAGCTCATTCAAATAAAACTATTGTGACACAAAATTAGAAATGCATACTAAATACACATAGCAAGTTGGCCTCATGGCACTCAGAGAATTATGAGAGTTTGAACATACATATGTTATGACTAACTGGTTATATAATTACCAGGAATTGTATTTTTATGTACAGAAATCCTGTTAACTGAGAGTTTCTAAATTCACTACTTTGCAAATGTTTGCTAAAGGCAGATTAATTAGCTAATGAAAACCACTGTGAAAGATGGGAAAAGTGTTACAGAATTCTAGAACATAGAACTGGGATTGTTTTGACCAGGTTTGGTTTTGCAGAAAAGATAGCTAGAATACCAATCAGCAGATCCATACCCAAATAAGTGAACTTATCCTGCTGTCAAAATACTAGTGTTTTTTTTTTTTTTTTTTAATGTATATATCTACTCATATGCTTAGGCAGGTATCTATCATTTCTGTATGAATCTCAGGTATAACTAATTTTTTTTATTATGATTGAATAAAAATGTACATTCTCATATAAATTTGCATGCCCACCTATATGCAGCTCCCACTGCTCTCCCTGCCCAGTGACAGCACACTCTTCTTCTCTGCTCCATACATGTCTTATCCTCCCAACAATCTCCTATGCCCTCCTCTCCACCCACTCCCCCGACTCGAGTAGGAGGTCAGCAGGATGACATCCTATAAATGCATAGAACCATAAAGTGCCTACATGATATGGTCACTCTGTGTTGCCAAGTCCAATCCATTCCTGTCTGAAGAGTTGACCTCCATTATGATTTATGAACAGGGGCAACATGAGGGCCAGGGGCCATGCTCCCAGGGGAACCCCAAGGCCCCTGGACCATCAGTTGTGGTTTTTTAGTGGAGATCTCAGAGTACAGCCTTTTTTATTCTTGTGTCGCCAGTGAGACTAAACTTTGTGAGCTCCATCACAGCTATCACTGGTGGAGGCAGGGCACCATATGGTCCTTCTGGTCACAAGTTGATGTCGTTACCCACTCACGTGGGTCTCTCTGTCTTCTGGGTTCTCTTTCCCTCATGTCGTTTTAGTCGTTGGTGATCATCTGTTCCTGCTGAGTTGGGACCATTTGTCGTACCCTCAGATGGCAGCTTGGCAGCTTTTAAGATACCAGATGCCACTCACTAACGTGGGGTGCAGAAGGCTCTGTTAGCAAAATGCTAGCTGTGTCAGTTGGCCTCGATTTCCCCTGAGAGCATGGTTTCTGGCCCCTACCCCAGCTACTCCGTCCTTGCAATGTTGGGTTAAGATGGGAGGAGTAATCATGTTATGTTGATGTCTAGTTAATATTGATCTTCTTTCTGATGTGTGGTGTCCCATATTTCACCCAACCAAGTTTCTATCAGCTATCTAAACCCTTCCCCCATCACCCTACCACCCTTCCCACCCTTGCAACCATCAAAGAGTCTTTTCTTCTGTGCATGAGTCTGTTTTTAAGTTCTTATTGTAGGAGTCCCATACAGTATTTGTCCTTTTGTCACTGACTACTTTCACATAATGTCCTCCAACTAAAACCAGGTGATGATAGGTTTCCTAAAATCATAGTTGTTCTTTATCATTGCATAGTGTTCCGCTGAGTATTTATGCCATAGTTTGACTATCCATTTCTCTGTTATTGGGCAACTGGGTTGATTCCATCTTTTTGCTATTGTGGACTGTGCTATGATAAACATTCGTTTGCATGTATCAGTTGATGTGAGTGGCCTTGATTCATTAGGATATATTCTGAGCAGTGGAGTTACTGGGTCAAATGATGTATCTATATCCAACTTTTTAAGGCAGCGCCAGATTGCTTTCCAAAGAGGTTGCACCATTTTGCAGTCCCATCAGCAGTATAGGAGAGTTCCAATTTCTCCACAGCCTCTCCAGAATTTGTTGTCTTGTGTTTTTTGGATCATGGTCAACCTTGTTGGGGTGATATGGTATCTCATTGTAGTTTTGATTTGAATTCTTTTTAATAGCTAAGGATTGTGAGCATGTCCACTTGTGTTTTTTGACTGACTGGATCTCCTCTTTAGAGAAGAGTCTGTCCATCTCTTTTGCCCATTGCTTAATTGGATAGTTTATCTTTTCCTTTTTGATTGATATTTTGTAGTACCTTATAGATTATGGAGATCAGACATCTACATAGCATACAGTTGCCAAATATTTTTTCCCATTCTGTAGGGGGCCTTTTAATTCTATTAATAAAGTCTTTGGATGAGCAAAAGTGTTTGATTCTTAGTAGTTCCCATTTATCTGTTTTCTCTTATGTTCTTTGTGGTTTGTTTGACAGATTTTGGAGTCTGTCCACATTGTGCATTAAAACTTCCATTGTCGTTCCTACCTTTCCAATGAGCTTTATTGTTTTAGATTTAATATTTAGGTCTTTTATCCAGTTTGTGTTGATTTTTGTATAAGGTGTATGATATGAGTCTTCTTTCAGTTTATTGCAGGTGGATATCCAATTTTGCCAGCACCACTTGTTGAAGAGATTGTTTTTACTGCAGTTTAATGTCTTAGGGGCTTTGTCGAATATCAGCTGTTCATAGGAAGATGGTATCATCTCTGGGGTCTCAATTCTGTTCCATTGATTGATCTCTTTTCATACCAGTACCAGGTTGTTTTGACTTCTGTGGCAGTGTAATAGGTTCTAAAGTTAGGTAGTGAAAGGCCTCCCAGTGTGTTCTTCTTCTTCAGTAGTGCTTTCCTTATCCAGGGTTTCTTTCCTTTCCAAAGTTGGTGATTTGTTTCTACATCTCATTACAAAATGTCACAGGAATTTGTATTGGGATTGCAGTATATAAGTAGATTGCTTTGGGTAAAATAGACATTTTCACAACGTTAAGTCTTCCTATCCATGAGCAGGGTAGGTTTCTCCATTTATGTAAGTCTCTCTTAGTTTCTTGCAGTAAGGGCTTGTTGTTCTCTTTGTAAAGGTCTGTTATTTCTCTGGTTAGATTTATTCCTAGGTACTTTATCTTCCTAGGAGCTATAGTAAATGGTATTGACTTGGTGATTTCTTCCTTAGTAATCTCTTTTTTGATGTAAAGAAATCCTACTAATTTACTTATGTTTATCTTGTATCCTTAGACTTCGCTGAACTTTTCTATCAAATTGAGTAGTTTACTTATGGATTCTTTAGGATTCTCTGTGTATACAGTCATATCATTGTACATAGGGAGGTTTTCACTTCTTTGCCGATGCAGATGCCCTTTATTTCTTGGTCTTGTCTAATTGCTCTGGCTAGAACTTCTAGTACAATGTTGAACAGCAGAGGTGACAATGGACTTCCTTGTCTAATTCTTATTCTCAAGGGAAATTGTTTCAGTCTCTCTCCATTCAGGAAAACATAGGCAGTTGGCTTTGTATAAATGGCCCTTATTGCATTGAGAAATTGGCCATCTATTCCTATTTTGCTGAGAGTTTTTAGCATGAATGGGTGTTGGACTTTATCAAATGCCTTTTCGGCATCAACAGACAAAATCAGGTGATTATTGTCTTTTGTGTTATTTATATGGTTGATCACATTAATTGTTTTTCTGATACTGAAACAGCCTTGCATCCCTGGTATGAATCCAACTTGGTCATGATGGATTAATTCTTGGATATGTTGTTGTATTCTGTTGGAAAGAATTTTGTTGAAAATGTTTGCATCTAGATTCATGAGTGATATCAGTCTGTAGTTCTTCTTTTTTTGTTGAGTCTTTCCCTGGCTTTAGTACCAGGTTTATGCTGGCTTCACAGAATGAATTTGGAAGTATTGCATTCCTTTCTGTGAAATACTCTTAGTAGTGTTGGAGATAATTCTTCTCTAAAAGCTTGGTAGAATTCTGTAGTGAACCCATCTGGGCCTGGACTTGTTTTGGTTGGTAGCTTTTGATGACTTTTTCAGTCTCTTCCTTTGTGATGGGTTTATTAAGTTGTTCTGCTTCACATTGTGATAATTTGGGGAGGTGATATGAATCAAGCGATATGTCCATTTCCTCTAGGTTTTCAAATTTGTTACAGTACAATCTTTCATAGTATTCTGTTATGATATTTTTGGTTTCTGTTGGATCTGTTGTGACAACTTCCCTTTTTCTTATTTGAGTTTTTTGTTTCCTTTCCTGTTTTTCTTTAGTAAGTTTAGCCAATGGTTTGTCCATTTGGTTGATCTTTTCAAAAACCCAGCTTTTGGTCTTTGCAATTTTTTCAATTGTTCTTCTATTCTCCAATTTATTTAGTTCTGCTCCAGTCTTTATGATCCGTTTTATTCTGGTGCCTGAGGGGTTCCTCTGTTGTTCTCTCTCTACTTGTTCAAGCTATAGGGTTAGTTATTTGGTTTGATTTCCTTCTTCCTTCCAGATGTGTGCATTTATGGAGATAAACTGACCTCTGAGCACTGCTTTGGCTGTATCCCATAGGTTCTGGTAGCAAGTGTTTTCATTCTCATTGGAATCCATAAATTTCTTTATTTCATTCTTGATTTCTTCGATAACCCATGGCTTTTTGAGCAAGATATTGTTCAGTTTCTATGAGCTCCTCTTTATATGTACATTTTTTCTGCTATTGATTTTGACTTTTATGGCTTTATGATCTGAGAAGATGCTTTGCATTAATTCAATGGTATGGATTTTGTTGAGAACTGCTTTATATCCTAACACATGGTCTATTCTGGAGAATGTTCCATGTCCACTGGACAAGAAGGTGTAGTTGCCCGTTGATGGATAGAAAGTTCTGTACATGTTAATGAGGTCTAGATGGTTAATTGTGGTGATAAGGTCTTCTGTGTGTTTATTGGGCTTTTTTCAAGACAATCTGTCCAATACTGAGAGTGTAGTGTTGAAGTCTCCCACTATTATTGTGTAGTGATCTATCTCATTTTTTAGTGTAGTCAGTGTTTCTTTGATGTATTTAGGTACTCTAAGATTAGGTGCATAAATATTTAATATTGTTAAGTCTTGCCTGTGTATTCAACCTTTCAGCAATAAATGGTGTCCATCCTTGTCCACGACGGTGGATTTTACATTAAAATCTATTTTTTCTGAGAGTAAAATTGCCACACCTGCTCTTTTTTGTGTATTATTAGCTTGATATATATTGTTCTATCCTTTGATGTTCAGTTTATTCATATCTTTAAGTCTCGGGTGAGTTTCTTATAGGTAACATATGGATGGGTTGTGTCTTTCGATCCAAGATGTCACTTTAGTGGTGTGTTCATCACATTCATGTTCAATGTAATTATTGATAGGTATGTGTTCAGTGTTGTCATTGTTATATTTTTTTTTGTTGTTGATGTTTTCTCTGTTCTTATTAATTCTGGAAACATTGTAAGTTTATTTTTCATCTTTTTCAGGGTTGGTTTTGGGGGTGTTGTGACCCCTGTTTACGTTTCTTGATTTGATACGGTGCATTTTTATTGTACTCTACAGCTACTTCATTATCCCTCTTAATAAACTATGTATAAACCCAATTTTAATTACTACCAGTTTTATTAACTTCCTCCTCATCTGGAAGGACTATGACTGTAGTACATCAGTGTTTTTAATATGACATAGTTTTCATTATATGATCACTGGATCATTTCTTGCAATATTATAGCTTCAGTTGAGTTTGGAGCCTTCCCCCACTGAGTAGGTTTCTGGGTGATATGACATGTATTTGCTTCTAAAGTATAAAGTTAGTGGTTTTGTTCTTCTAAGCCAAGGGATTCTTTCAGTATTTCTTGTAGCTTTGTGTTGCGGGCTGGGAGCTACTGGGTCCTAGCCCCCTTTTCATCTTCCCTCTCCCCATATTTGAACCCCTCTGCTTGGTGCCTTGAGAATATCTGCAGAATAATAGGCCCAGGCTAAACTATTTGCAACTCCTGATAAACTGTTTCCTTGAAACTGTTTGCAGGATAATGAGCTCAGGTTAAACTATTTCCTTGTTCCTGCCCTTTGTTCCAAGGCTCCGTAACCAATCCCAAAATGTTCTACAAAGATCATGACCATTTTTGGCAGTGTGTGCCACCCTATTGTCTTCCTACCTTTTAAGCATATAAATAAAGTGTGTGAAAGAGGATCAGGGTCCATGGTCATCCATCAGAGACCTTGGTCCCACCTGGCACCAACTTTATCTTGTGTGATGTGTTTCATTTGTGATGTGTTTTTTGTGTGAATGAGATTTCCCATTCCTGTTCCTGCCTCCCTTGGACATGAGCTTTTCCCAGTGCTGGTCACTGGGGTGCCAGACGTGGAAGCTTTGGTTTTCTTTTAACAAAGTCTCTGAGTTTCTGTTTATCTGTGAATGTCTTAATTTCATTTTCATAGTTGAAGGATAGTTTTGCAGGATACATAATTCTTGGTTGGAAGTTGTTCTCCGTCAAGGCTTTGAATGTGTCATGCCACTGTGTCCATGCCATCACTGTTTCTGCTGAAAAACCTGACGAAAGCCTACAGGGTTTCCTTCTGCAGGTTGGCTTTGCTTTGAGTCTTGCTGCCTTTAGGAGTTTCTGCTTATGTTTCATTTTGTTAAGCTTGTTTATAATACATCTTGGAGTCTTTTGAGATCTATATTCAGTGGTGTGTGATATGCATCTTGGATATCTATATTCTCTTCTTTCATAATTTCTGGGAAGTTTTCTGGTAGCAGCTCAGCGACAATGCTCTTTGTGTTCTAAGGTGTCTCGCCCTGTTCAGGAGCTCCAATGAATCATAGATTGTTTCTCTTAATAGAGCCCCACACGCTTCTTAATGCCTCTTCATTTGTTTTGTTTCTTTTTTCTGATTTCTGTTGATAGATGCTGGGGTCAGTAGCTCTGTCTTCCAAGTCAGAAAGTCTATTTTCCATTTGTTCCATTCTGTTTTCTTCGCTTTGAATGGAAGTTTCTATGTCTTTGATTTTGTTCTTGATCTGTTAGATTTCAGAGTACTGGTGTTTCATCAGATTAAACAGCTTTCTTAATTTTTCATTTTGTTCAGCTGCATTTTGTATGAGAGTCTAGGAGGGCTCTCTATATAATCCTTTTGTATTCACCTTCCAGTAGTTTCAGAAAGGTTTCTTCATTGGGGAAGTTCTGTGGTACTTTTTTGTGGGGGCCTTATGAAGGCATGGGTGATTTCTTGGTTATGCTTTTATCCGGAGTTTGTTGGTTTTTGGTTCATCATATGCGTCAATAGAGGCTGGGATAGATGCTGTGAGGATGGACCACAGTTGTTTTTCTAGGCTGTTTTAACTGAAAGGTAAAAGATATCTGACAGCTTCCAAAGTCAGTCCAGTATTCAGCTATATAAGTCCCTCTTCCTGCTGGCAAAGGAGCCAGCCAGCCAAGTACTGTCGAGTTGGATCTGACAAGGAAGCATCTCTATATTGAACCCCAGATGTTATAAACTAGTTCAAAATACAGAAAGGCTACTTCCCTGCTGGGCATAGGTGATGTTGTGTAGAATACTGCTTTTCTGCTGGAAAAGTGCTCTCCTCCAGGGAGGCGCTGCCTCCCAGCCTAGGAATTAGGTCCAGCTGAGGCCTCCGTATGGTTTCCTCTGCCTTCCAGTGGAACAAGATGGTGTCCCACACAAGCTCTCCATCTGCCTTGGCACAGGCCCATCAATGGTGGAGGCCGAAAGAGAGGCCAAAGCTGCCGAGATGCACGGAGTCCAAAGCCAGGCTCTCAAAATATGGCAGTCTCGCCCGCTGATCCCACCAGCAGTGTGTCTGAGACCAGCCGCCAGTCAAGACCCAGCTCCGCCCACTGGCCAAGACACAGACAAAAGTTAAAATGGCAACTTACCCTCAATCTGTGAAAGCCAGCGCTCACCAAGAGCCAGGGTCAGCAAAACAGAGGAAGGTTTCCACTCAGTAGTATGAAGTCCAAATTAACAGGCCTATGCCGTGTCCTAGGGCTCATTAGGTGTCCAGAAGGCTCTGTTTAATTATAATTTAGGTCTTGGTTTCCAGAGCGATTTAGGGAGACATATGTTTAGTCTGCCGTCTTGACTCTTCCCCCCTTAACTATCACTAATTTTTTAAATTAATTGAGTATTCTACTGTCACAACTCCATTGATCTGACATTTTCTAAAAACATCATTAACATGAGTAGACTTTCATTCAGTTTCTTAGTTTTAATCAGATATTTTTCTGTATGTCTTGTTCCCTGTTTTACCTCTTTCTCTCCTTTAATTTTCAGTTTCAGAAATATGAAGATTATTCTAATAGATAAATATTACTAAGTGTAGTAAGTTCCTATGCTTCTGCTTATATTTAAATTAATAGAATTACAGAAAAAGTATCTTACTACTTCTGAGAAGTAGTGTAGGATGAAGGAAATCATACTAAAAATGAAGCATTCTAAATTTTGGCTTGCCAATGCCTTAATTGAGTGACTTTGCTCAATTTATTGTAACTTTCTGTACTCCAAGATCCCTTTGGGTAAGATGAGAAGTAAAAAGACTGTGTTACCTACATTGTGTTGCTGTTTTTAAGTGCCATAAACTTTGTTCCTACTCATATCTACCTCAGAATCCTCCAGTTTATCAAGTATAACATCCTTTTTCAGGGATTGATGCCTTTCACAAACGTGTCCAAAGTATATAAGATGTAGTCTCATCATTCTTGCTTCCACAGAGCATTCTGGTTGTACTTCTTCCAAGACAGATATGTTCATTCTTTTTGCAGTTCATGGTATAGTCAATATTCTTCTCCAACACCACAATTTAAAGGTATCGATTCTTTTTCTGCTTTTCTTATTCATTGCCTAGTTTTCACATACATATGATGTGATTGTGTCAGGTGCACTTTAGTCTTCAAGGTGACATTTTGCTTTTCAGCAAAGGCCTTTTGCAGCAAATTTGCCCAGTTCTATGCGTCTTTTGAGTTCTTGATTTCTGCTTTCAAGTGAATTGATTGTGTCTTCACAGAAAATGAAATCCTTGACAACTCACTAGGGTGTCATAAATATTAAAAGAGTTGATACAGGAAAATATTTTTATAATGCTGATCATTATTATTAAAACAGCAAAACCAAAATTATTGCTGTAGAGTTGATTCTGACTCATGGCAATCCCATAAGTTACAGAGTAGCACTGAGTTCCACGGGACTTTCTTGGCTGTAGTCTTTATAAAAGCAGATAAACTCAATGATGTTAAGTCAATTGCAACCTTTAGTGGCCCTATATGACAGAGTAAAGCTGCTCCACAGAGTTTCCAAGAAATGCCTAGCAGACTTGAACTACTGACCTTTTGGTTAGCAGATGTAACACTTACCCACGATACCCATAAGGATTTCCACAGGATCAGGAAGCTGGTCTTTTTTCCATGGCATTAGTAAGTGGCTTTGGACCAGCCAAACTTTTGATTAGTAGTCAAGGGCAAACCATTAGCCAACCAGAAATTTATAAATATCACAGGATGCTTACTTCTTGAGTTCTCAGACTACGAGAACTGAAACTAAAACATGTAGTATTCAAGTGCTTCTTCTTTCATATATGTAGTTAATGATACTCACATATTTGGTAAAATTTCATTAATTTTCTTAACACTTACAAGCATCGTTGTGTATGTGTTAAATGCAGGAGTAAATTAACTAGAAATGAATACTTTTATATTAGGAACAGTGTCTGGTAGGCTGAAATAACATCTTCAGGAGGAAAATAAACTCAAGAGCTAGATTATCAAATGCAGCAGTTCTGTGTTTCAATACGTACCTAACAGGCTTCTAAGTGTGGCTATGCAAATCAGTCTCCTGTCTGCAAGGGTAATTAACAGGGGTCTGTTGCAAAGATCTGTTCTTCCATCCATTCTTCTTCATGATTGTTTTAGTAGCTTAACAATTGTCTCTAACTACTTAATCCATTCCTAGAGCACATACAAAATTACCTCACTCTTGTGTATGAAATAAGACTTCTATCCTCTTCTAAACTCATTCTACCTGTTTGATATGCTGAGGTTGGTGCACTGGGTTGAGATTCAGAAAAAACAGATGCAGGAAAGAAGTCTTTTTTTCATTTAGATACTTACTTGAATCAATTCCTTTTGATCTTCATGATGTTGCATACTTATCAGTGGATTTGCTGTTAATATTTCTTCTTGGTTCAATAGTTATGAAGAATGTGCATCTGTGTGTTTGTGTATGCATGCATACATGCACAAGCATATGTGGGTAGGTAGGTTAGGGAGTGAGGGGAGATTTTGGTCATCGCCTAGGCCATCAAGCACCATTTTTCCTCTCTCTATACAGAGAAAGCCACATAAGCTCTTAGTAATATTGTGCATGGTTGCATCATTGAGAATTACATTCAGTATTTCTCATAAACTCATCGCAGCTCTTTACATGCTTCCAGAATCTGATTGAAAGATACATTCACACAATGTTGCCCACTCAACACTTGAATAGGGCTATCTATGAAAACACCTTGTAGTTGCTCCTTACTTCAACAAAGCTCTCTCTTCTGGTTGTGATTCACCGACAATATTGTCTAGTAAAAGCCTGATAAACAATGAAGTCAATTATGAGTTGACTCAATATTGTGTCTATTTTGAAATTAAAAAAAGTCAGTGGCTTATTAAAACCATTATGTAGTGCTCCTCATGTGCAACCCACAGAGAGTATGTCATTCCTTGAATATGCATGATGTATTTTTCCTTTTCACTCTTAATGGTTATTTCCTTTTTCTTCTTTCATATAACACTTTTAAGTCTCTTTGTGTGCATTTTTGAGATCTTTCTGGAGGATTAGACCTAGGTTGATACATGTTTTTGAATTTTATCAAATATTGTTCAATTACTCCAAAAATAGATAAATATATGTACACTATTACCAACTGAATTCCTCTTTTTGCCAACAGAATTCCTGTTACATGTCCTCACCAATATGATTAGATACAACATAGCTTAGTGTTAAACTCTATTTTGTGTTTTCCTGATTATTGAGTTGGTTGAACATCTGTTCAACATTTATTGGTTTTGCAGAATTCCTTTTCTGTGACCTGATCTAGGTATATCATTTACTCTTTTATCAATGACTTGCTTTCATATTTGTTTGCGTTAATTTTGTATTGGATGAAAGTCCTCTTTGGTCTGTAGCTTGTATTTTGATGTCTTTTGAAGAACTGACATTTTAATTTTCTTGTTGACAATTTTGCAAAAATTTTCCTTTATCAAAGCATCACATTTTGGATGAACCCCATATGGGTGACCCCCAAGGCTGTCTTACATTTATCTTTATTCTAGATAGTTTTTCCATCATGAGTCCCTTCTCATCCTGGTGAAATCCAGTGCTGCACAATGAGTCATCCAAATTGTTTTCATCAGAAATACTTTCCTCAGCCCAGTTAGGTGTTAATACTACACTCTGGAGCAATGCAGCAACCCTCTTTCTAACTCATTTTCCTTGTGCATAGATATTTACCTTGCTCATCCCTACCTTGTGATACTAAATTATTCAGGAAAATCAGTTAAGAACACTGAATGCAGAAGAGAAAAAGCATTACTCTGAAATGTTTTTCTTAAGAACATTCTCCAAAATTACACAATCTTTAAGCTTACTTATCTATATCCATCCCTACTAGCAAACTGTATTATGTGTGCTATTTCATTTTTAAAAGCATTTTATTGTGCTTTAAGGGAAAGTTTGCAATCCAATTTTCCCAATTAATCCTCACACAAACACTACTGTGCAACTTCATCTTCTCTATCTGCTTTCCCCACACTGTGACAGCGTACTCCTTTCCACCCTGTACTTCCCATATTCATTCAGCCAACACCTGTACCACTCCCTCACCTCCTCTTACCCCCAAATCTTGTCTCTGGACAGGAGCTTCTCAGACAGCATCATGTTTATATTTGATCCAAGAAACATACACTTCGCCAGCATCATCTTATGTCTTAAAGTCCAGTCCAAACTTTGAATTAAGAGTTGACTTTGGTAATGGTTTCAGTTTTAGGCTAGCACTGAGTCCACGGGCCATGTCTTCAGGAGATCCTCCACGATGTCTGACTATGAAGTCTGTTTTTTTTAACAGAGTTCTAAATCTGCAACCCATTTTTCTCCTGCCATGTCAGGAATGCTACATTGTATTCACTGGCAGAATAGTCATTGGTACTGGCTGGCACTATCTAGTTCTTTTGGTCTGATGGTAACATCATCTCCTGATCATATAGCCCCTTCTGTCTTCTGGGCTCATATTTTCCTCATGTTTTTGACGTCCTTCATTCTCCTCTGCTCCAGTAGTATCCATTTGATGCTAATTAGATGACAGCTTCCTAGCTTTTAAGACCCCAGAAGCTGTTTACCAAAACGTGACACAGAACATTTTCTAAAAAAAAAATAAAAAAACTTTATTATGCCAATTGACCTAGATACCCCCTGAAACCATGGTCCCCAGACCCCTGTCACTGCTACTCTGGTGTAGTCCTACAGTGTTAATCTCCCTTCTATTGCTTGCAGTCACTTCCTTCACTTAACCCAATTCCTCTGAACTATCTAATTAATGAATACCCAACTCTCTCCCTCTTCTTCCTTGCAAACATCAAAGATCATTTTCTTCTGTATTTAAACCTTTTCTTGAGTCCTTGTAATAATGGCCTCATATAATATTTGTCCTCCTGTCACTGTACAATTTTACTCAGCATAATATCTTCCAAATAACTCCATGCTATCAGATGTTTCCCAAGATCATTGTTTTTGTTTATCGTTGCAGGGTATTTCATTGTGTGACTATACCATAAGCACCTAGGTTGATTTCATCTTTTTGTTACTGTGGACAGCATTATATTTCTTTGTATAACAGCTCATATTTCTCTAGGCTATATTCTAAGCAGTAGGATCAAAGGATCATATGACATTTCTATGTCTAACTTTTTAAGAAAGTGACAAATTGATTTCAAAATGTAACATCTTACATTTCCTACCAGCTGTATAGAATTGTTCCAGTGTCTCCACCACCTCTCCAACATCCATTATTGTGCGTTTTTTGGATTGAGATGATATCTCATTGTAGTTTTGATTTGGATTGGTCTAATGGCTAATGATCATGAGCATTTCCTTATGAATCTGTTAACATCTTGGATGTCTTCTCTGGTGAAATGACTGTTCGTATCTTTTGCCCATTTTTGAGTTGGGTCATTTATCTTGCTCTTGTTGAGGTTTTGCAGTACCTGTTAGATTTATGGGGATTAGATGCTGATCAGATTTGTGGTTACCAAAAGCTTTTTCCCAGTCTGTAGGTTATCTTTTTACTCTTTTGGTGAAGTGTTTGGATAAGCATAACTGTCTGATTTTTAGGAGTTCCCAGTTATCTATTTTCCAATGTTTGTGCATTATAGTAATATTTTGTAGTCTATTTATGCTGTATGTTAGGGCTTCTAGCATTGTCCTTAGTTTTTCCTCTCTGATCTTTATGTGTTGTTCTACATTTTGCATTTAAGTCTTTCATCCATTTTGAGTTATTTTTTGTGCATGGTGTGAGATATGGGCCTTGTTTCATTTTTTTTACAGGTGGATATCCAGTTTTGCTAACACCATTTGCTCAAGAGACTGTTTTTTTCCCCTATTCATGAACTTTGGACCTTTGTCAAACATCAGCGGATCATAGGTGGATAATGTTACATTATGTTACATCTGGATTCTCTATTCTGCTCCACTGGTCTATGTATCTGTTTTTGTACCAGTATCAGGCTCTTTTGACTACTGTGGCAGTGTAATAGGTTCTAGAGTCAGGTAATAGGAGGCCTCTGACTTCAATCTTTTTCTTCAGTAATGCTTTACTTATCCTGGGTTTCTTCTCTCCCCATATGTAGTTGGTTACTTGCAACTCCATCTCATTAATAAATGACATTGGAATTTGAATTGGGACTGCACAGTATCTGTACATCACTTTGGATAGAATAGACTTTTTCACAATATTAAGCCTTACTATCCCTGAGTGCCACATGGTAGGTTTCTCCACCTATATAGGTCTCTTGGTTTCTTGCAATAGTCTTGTAATTTTCTCTGTGTAGGTCTCTCACATCTCTGGTTAGATTTATTCTTACATATTTTTTCTTCTTGGGGATTATTGTAAATTGTATTGATTTGATGATTTCCTCTTTGATGTTCTCTTTATGGTGTAAAGAAATCCAACTGATCTGTATATGTTTACTTTATATCCTGATTCTTTGGTGAATTCTTCTATTAGTTCTAGTATTTTTGGGGGGGATTCTTTAGCATTTTCTGTGTATAAGATCACATTATCTGCAAATAGAGATAGTTTGACTTATTTTCTTACCAGTTCAGATACCCTTTATTTCTTTATCTTGCCTGATTTTTCCGGATAGAACCTCCAGTGCAATGTTGAATAAAATTGGCGACAGTGGGCAAACTTGTCTGGTTCCAGCTCTCAGGAAGAATGTTTTCAGACTCTCTCCATTTAGGATGCTGTTGGCTGTTGGCTTTCACAGATATTCCTCATTATGTTTAGGAATTTCCATTTACTCCTGTTCTGCTGAGGGTTTTTAGCATGAATGGTGTTGGATTTTGTCAAATGCTTTTTCTATAGCAATTGGTAGGATCAAGTGATTTTTATCTTTTATTTACGTGGTTGACTACATTAATTATTTTTCTAATGTTGAGCCATCCTGCATCCTTGCTGTGAATCCTACTTGATGAATTATTTTTCTGATATGTTGTTGAATTCCATTGGCTAGAATTTTGTTGATAATTTTTACATGTAATTTTATGAGAGATATTGGTCTGTAATTCTCCTTTCTTATGATATCTTTAGCATAAAAACCCTGATACCTAGTTTTTGGTATCAGGGTTATGCTGAATGAATTTGGGTGTATTCTATCATTTTCTTTGCTGGGAAATAGCTTTAGTAATAGTGGTATTAACTCTTCTCTAAATGTTTAGTAGAATACTCCAGTGAAGCTGTCTGGGCCAAGACTTTTTAGGTTGGGAGTTTTATAACTATTTTTTCAATCTCTTCTTTTGTGATAGGTTTATTATGTTGTTCCACCTCTGTTTGTGTTAGGTTGGGTAGGTAGTGTATTTTTAGAAATTTTCCTTTTCCTCTAGGTTTTCAAATTTATTGGAGTACAATTTTTCATAGTATTTTGTTATAATTCTTTTATTTTCTGTTGTGTCTGCTGTGATATCACCCATTTCATTTCTTATTCCAGTTATTTACTTCCTTTCCTGTTTTTCTTTTGCCAGTTTGGTCCATGGTTTATTGATTTTGTTGATCTTTAAAAAAATTATCGTTTGATCTTCTTAACTCTATTATTTTCTATTCTCTAACTCATTTATTTCTGCTCTAATTTTTATTATCGGTTTTCTTCTGGTATGTGAGCGGTTTTTTTTGTTTGTTTGTTTGCTTGTTTGTTGCTCTCTTTCTACTTGTTCAAGTTTCTGGGTTAATTCTTTGATCTCGGCCCTTGCTACTTTTTGGTTATATGCATTTATCAAGATAAATTGAACTCTGAGCTCTGCTTTTGCTGTATCTCATAGGATCTGGTAGCATGTGTTTTCATTCTCATTTGACTCTGAATTTCTTTATTCTGTCCTTGAGTTCTTTTATAATCCAGAAGTTTTTGAGCAAGGTATTGTTCTGTTTCCATATGTTGATTTTCTACCTTTGCTTTTTCTGCTTTTGATTTTGACTTTTATGGCTTTATGGTCTGAAAAGATGCTTTGCAATATTTCAGTGCTTTGGATTTTGTTAAAGCTTGTTTTATGGCCTAATAAGTGTTCTATTCTGGAGAACGTCCCATGTGGCTTGCAAAAGAAAGTTGATACACATTTGAAAGGGCACAATTCAAATCATAACATTTCAGCCTTTTGCTCCCAAAATTCATGTACTTGTACAAGTAAAATGCACTCACCCTATCATGTCATAGCAAAAGTCTTAAGTCTACTCCAAGTCCTAAATCTCCTATGACAAAATCACTATTCCTCTGTGAAATCTAAAATACAAGTTATCTGCTTCCAAAGTACAATGATGAAACAGACACAAGCTAGACATTTCCATTTCAAATGGGAGAAATTGGAGGGAAAGGAGAGCTAACAGGCACCATTAGCTATCACTGCTTCCAAATAATCTTCTGTTCTCTGAGATCATTTATGTAACAGCCTTGCCCTCCAGACTCTAGGTATTGGCCATTTTCTCCAGATTCTGGGTAAAAGCTCCTCAGCTCTGGGCCTCAGCTATGCAGATTTTGAATGAGCTTCACCAAATTTTGCTTGCTTCTGATATTAATGATGTTGTTTGATAATTTCCTCATTTCGTTGGATTATCTTCCTTGAGCATAGTTATAAATACCAGCCTCTTCCATGGGGTTGGTCTGGTAGCTGTCTTTCAAATTTCTTGGTGTCGAAGAGTGAGCACTTCAGTGCTGCATCTGTTTGTTGAAGCATCTCAGTGGATATTTCACCTGTTTCTGGATCCTTGTTTCAAGCCAATGTTTTCAGTGCAGCTTGGGCTTCCTCCTTCAGTGTCATTGGTTCCCAATCATAGTGTAACCCAGAATGTTGACCAATTCTTTTTGGTATAGTGACTCTGTGTATTCTTTCCATCTTATTTTAATGCTTCTGCATTATTTAATATCTCATGAATGTAGATTAAAAATTCTCAACACAATTCTAAAGAACAGCGTTCAGAATCATATCAAAAAATACTACACCATGGCCAAGTGAGGGTCATACCAGATATACAAGGATAGTTCAACATAAGAAAACCAATCAACATAATTTATTGCATAAATGAAAGAATCATATTTCATCTCAATGGATGCAAAAGAGATATTTGACAAAGACCAATAAGCCAAGCCAAGTGTCATCGAGTTGGATTCTATATCCACTCCTAATAAAAACTCTTAATAGGTAGAGAAGAGAAATTCATCAACGTAATAAAAGGCATCTATACAAAAGCAAGGAACTGTGGTGGCATAGTGGTTAAAAGGCACAGCTGCTAACCAAAGGGTCAGAAGTTTGAATCTCTAGGTGCTTTTTGGACATTGTTTGGGAACATTTTTTTTTGTCCTGCAGGATCTCCATGAGTTAGAATCAACTTGATGGTAATAGTTTTATACAAAACCAATAGCCAACATCATTCTTAATGGAGAGAGGCTGAAAACATCTCCCTTGAGAATAGGAGCAAGACAAGGATGACCTTTATCATCACCTGTAGTTAACATTGTGCTGAAAGTCCTAGCTAAAGCAAATAGACAATAAAAAGAAACCAAGGGCTTCTAAATTGGTAAGGAAGTAGTAAAATTGTCTCTATTTGTAAAGGACATGATACTGTATATGAAAAACCTAAAAAACTTTATGAAAAAGCTACTGGTGCTAAGAAAAGATTCAACAAGAGTAGTAGGATATAAGATAGGCATACAAAAATGAATTGGATTTCTATATACCAATAAAGGGAACTATGAAAAGGAAATCAAGAAAACAATACCACTTACAGTAACCCCTCAAAAAATAAAATGCTTGGGAATGAATTTAACCAGAAATGTAAAATGTCTATACAAAGAAAAGTATAAATGCTATTGCAAGAAATGAAATTATACCTGAAAAAACACACCATGCTCATGTATAGGTGGATTTAACATTGTGAAAATACCAATTCTACCTAAAGCAATCTGCAAATACAATACAATGCCCATCTAAATACCAGTAGCATCTTTAACAAGATGTATAAATTAGTCATTAAAACTATATGGAGAAAGAAGAAGCTCTAGATAAATAAAGCCGTACTGGAGAAGAAAAAAGTAGGAGTGAGTACTTGGCTTCCTGACCTTAAAACACCCTATACAGCTATGGTAGCCAAAACTCACTGGTAGTTGTACAATGACAGACACATTGATCAATGGAACAGAACTGAGACCTCGGGCATAAATCTATCTACAGTTACCTAATCTTTGACAGAGTTTCAAAGTCCACCAAATGGGGAACGGACATTCTTTTTAACAAATGGTGCTGTCAAAACTTCATGTCCATCTGCCAAAGGAAGGAAGGGAGTAAGGGAGCAAGGGAGAGAGAGAGGGAGGGAGGGAGGGAGGGGAGGAGAGACGGAGGGAAGGTACCAATACCTCACACCATACACAATAACTAGTTCAAACTGGATCAAAGACCCAAACATATATCCCCAAACTATAAATATTATAGAAGAAAAAAGAAGAGTCAAAGCTAGAAGCACTAACACATAAGAAGATGCAAACAGTAACTAACAATAACAGTAACCAGACTGATCTAGTCCCATGAGTACATGACTTAACTAACCCGTTGCTGCCAAGTCCATCCTGACTCCTGGTGACTTTATGTATTTCAGAGAGTAGTTCTCTATAGTGTTTTCTTGGTTGTCTTATTTAGGGAAGAATATCACTGAGTCTTTCTTTCATGGCACTGCTGATGGATTTGAACAACCCACACTCAAGTTAGTAGTTGAGTGCAGACGACTTGCACAATGCAGGACCTAGTCTTATGCGAACATGACCTAACAGTTATTTTAAAAAGTGCTATGAGTAGGAATCGAAAAGACAGCAACAGGTCTAACAGTTCTTTTCTCCCCCTAAATGTGTCTGGCCCATAAAAGGGTTCCTGGTCTAGCAAGTACGGTACGGCTGAATTTCAGCTACTGTATGAACAGCCTGCATTCCTCTACACAGGGACATGGTGTACCTTTTCCAGCAACCCAAGCTGACCTATTTTCCTATTTATAATCAAAGGTCAGCAATTTGAATCTACCAGCTAATCCTTGGAAATTATATGAGGGCAGTTCCACTTTGTTCTATAGGGATGTTAGGGTTGGAATCTACTTGATGGCAACAGGTTTGGTTTGGTGTTTTAGTGCCTTCTGAACTAAGTTGTTATATACATAAGCATATGTGGGGGGGTATGTAATTTATGTGTGTGTGTTTATATGTATATAGTTTGTTTGTTTGTTTTCCCCTGTCTGCTCATTGGGAAGTAAATTGAGTTGACCAAATTTTCCTGTGAATATTGAAAACCAGCAGTTTATCCTTGTGACCTAGAGGTATCACTGTAGCCAGAATGCCAGGTCTCCGCAGAACCGTTGGGAAGGGTTCTAAGTGCTCCCAGGTGTCCCTTTCAGCTTCAGGGACTGCTCACTGGGCTCAGGGACATTTGCTAATGTGGAACGTCTTCCCTAGAAACCCTTGAATTTCTCAGGGTCAAGATCTTTTAGTGCTTTATTCAGATCCTTGCTTTGTGCTTTCTCCTGCTGGTACCCAACATGTTCCCCCCAAGACAAAGCCCTTCATAGGCTCTCCCTCCTGAGCCTCCTTTATTGTCTAAGTCCTCACTGACATCCAGCAGTCCTTCTGCCTCAGCAGGTAATTGACTCAGCTCAGCAGTAGCCTTTACATGGGAGATGGGAATAAAAGGGCAGAGTGCTACAGTAGGATAAATACAATAAAACCATCCCAAATGCCTTATCTTATCTTAGTGGTGTAACATGCTAAGTGTATTTCTCACCCATATCCAGGTCCAATATGATTGACAGGGACTGTAAGGAGCTTTGTGCTATATATTCATGTAGATACCTATAATACTTCTTTCTTGTTAACAGTTTTACTATATGACCTCCAAAGTCACCTCCCATGTGTAAGGGAATTTTGGAAGTCACATACAGGATATTGAATTATATTCCATCAGCCAGAACTTAGTCATGTGTTCTCAGTGTAGTTTCAGATGAGTAAGGGAATGTAGTCTTCCTGCCAACCTAGGAATAAAATTGATTCGATTTAGTGAGTGTGTAACAACCTGTCTGCCAAAGGTAACAAGCCACATTTAGGTTACTATCTTCTTGAAACCATCTCTTCCCTCCTAGCCCTCTATTTTTCCTGCCTCATGAATGTTTCCTATTAATGCAATAAAGAATAATTGGATGTGTTCCAGAAACATGATGGGTAGATTTTGTGAAAACATTGTAGTAGTATAGACATGAAATAATGAAGCCTGAATGAAAGAAGTGGTGGTAGGAATAAAATTGAGGGAAGGGTGATATTACAAAGGTTCACAGAGAACTTAGAAGATGAACTGCATTCAGGGACTGACTAAGGTACCAGCTATGAGTCTAAACTTCAGAAATGATTCAGATGATGGTACCAAGCCCTGAAATAAAGAACTCAACTGGAAAATGATGAGTTCCACTTTGGATAATAAAGACTTGAATTTCTAGGAGGACTACAGGAATGATGTCTGGCAGCTAAGTAGAAATAAGATACCAGATTTTAGGAAAAGGGTTAGGGTTGGATATTTCACTGGTTGTTTACATAAAAATGGGAACTTAATCCTTGCAGTTGTTAAGAAAGGCACTTTAAAAGCATGACAGAGGGAAGTTGAAAGTGGTACTTTTATAAATGAGTATGTTAAGAAGACAGAGAAAGAACAATTAGAAAGGATAATATTTTATTTTTCTTTCTGATGTATAAGACAGATCTCTGTAGCCCAAGGTCATACAGTGCAAGGCAAAGTAAAAAATAAACTCTTTGGGGATGGGTAAAAACTTGTTCAGGATCAGAAAAAGAAAGTTATTTAATCTTGATTGACTTAGTATAGTTATCTCTTTTCTGTTGAAGGGATTGTGATACTTTATTTGCTTCAACATCTTTATAAGATTTTTAGAGAAACTATGTATTATAGATTTGGACAAAGATTATTTTATTATGCAAATATTTCAACTTATTATCTAAAAGAAGGAGGACTAGATTTATCTGACCTACTAGCCTGCTTTGTGTTTCATATACATAGTTATCTTACACCTGAGGAATGGCTACATGTGAAGAGCAAGCTGTTCAAAAAGGGAGGCCCTGCAAAAAACAGAAGGAAAAACAATTGATCCTACAGAAATATAACATAGTGCATTACATTTGACTACAAGATTAAGTAATTATGATATATTATTGCTATAAAATTAACATAGAAGGCAGCATTATTAGGATTATTACATTCTTTCACTCAAGATGTATTTCTAGATCACTTAGTATGTGAGAATTGGTCTATAATCTAGAGGTATGTAGGTAGATAGCACTGTACCCTTAAGTGATGCTAATCCAGCAGAGAAAGCAATCTGTGTATGAATAATTGCTTTGCAGTATGATAAATGCTTATAGAATGTGTCAGCATACCGTGGGAACTCAGGTCTAGTTCATTTTCACAACATATTGGGGATATTCAGTTTGGAGGAAAGATAAACAGATGCTTCGGGGTTTCATCTTGTCATCACTTCTATTGACTAGCAGGAAAGGTTTTTTTCTGTACTATCAGCAACTTAGTATCTATGGTTTATATACAAACATCAGTCTCTACTGGAGGCAACATTTAGGGATATAGTTAAAGATTTTGGCCCCAACTTTAAGGATAACAAGGCAGTCAAAGCTGAGGAAGAACTATAAATCACACCAAGCTTTGGAAAATGTTACCATCATACGAAGCATATTTAGCATGAAAGACTTAGCACAGTATTTTTCCCACCCACACACATATGAAAAGCCTGTCTCAATCACATTTCTAATGCAAAATACTATGTTAACATGGAGTTGCTTATTTAGAATATTACGGAAGATGTTTCTGTTTTAAAGAATTTTCTTTAATTATCTGGAGATATTTAAAGAAATAGCTTCTTCACCTTTCCATGGTTCTTATGGATAAAATGTATCCTGGAAATAATTCATCTCTAAACTTAGGACCACTAGGTTTGGATAAGAGAGCATAATCAAACATTTGTCATAGCAGTTTTTCAAATAATAGCATCTTTCTGTCTTGCCAGGGCATAAAATTGCCTCAGTGAAAGAAAAGTTATTTGCAAAACATTTTCCTGCAATCTGGAACAAAAGTCTAAGGGGAATTGGACGGGAGTGGCTGGAAATAAAGATGAGAGAGAAAATTCTTGGCTGGGTTTATGCAAGCCTGTCTTTGAGATCATGCAACAGAGAAAAAAAGTATACAAATACTCACTGTTGTCAAATCAATTTTAACTTAACCCCCAAGTAATATATGCTTGGGGCCAGATACTCACTTTTGACAAAATTTTGTTATTCATTCATCATTCATTCATCTAAATGTTTAGTAAGAGTTTGTTCACTGTGCTTAGAATGAGAAATGCAATAAAGAGACCGACACACTGTTAGAAATACAAAATAAAAACAAACAAACAAAGCCAAACAACAGATAGACATGGTTATCTTACCAAGGAGTTTAAAGTCTAGCAGACAAACATGAAATGGGAATAAGTATGAGAAGTGCTATGAGGGGTAACCAGGGGTAATCAGGCACTGTGGGAACATGCAGCAAGAGTATTAAGTCTGATTTGGATACAATGTACTTGTGTGGCATGTGTGTATGTGTGTGTGTATAAGTGTGCAAAGACCTTTTCCAAGAAGAATGATGATTAAGCTTAAAGACAAACAGAAAATAAACTACAGGCTTATTCACCATGATGCAAAGGGGATTATGAAGCAATTAAAGGAAGACTAGATCAGAAATTCATGGATCTCTTCAGTTAAATATTTTAACCTTCGCATTCTCTGTAATTTAAGACTGATTTTAGCTTGAAATTCAACATTTTATCTAATTAACCTTGAATGATTATTTTTTCTGTTTTTTCAAATTTTATAACTCCAAATTAATCAGATTCTTCACAGTTTCAAATTACACATTTTAAATCTGAAGACCTTCCAATGTGTTTTTTAAAAATTTCTATCTAGGAACATAAAGCTAGAAATTCAATAAAAGGAGAATTTGACTGCCAAAAGATGTGTTGGCTCAAAAAAT
Source organism: Heterohyrax brucei (assembly GCA_028571685.1). Taxonomy (NCBI): domain Eukaryota; kingdom Metazoa; phylum Chordata; class Mammalia; order Hyracoidea; family Procaviidae; genus Heterohyrax; species Heterohyrax brucei. Next base: position 164,848,465 of record CM053144.1, read on the forward strand.
ACATACTTCTCCAGTTTAGATTTCTTTTGTGCAGTAGAATAAATAGAGGGCATGAATTCCAGGATGACAGATGAAGTGCAGTTTCTTTCCAGGTCTGAGGTGGAAAAAAGAGTTCAGTAAGAGAGAAAAAGATAGGAGATATTGCAGTGAATTTTGATCACTGAAGTAAACCAACCATTGGGGGATTTCTTTCTTTCACGTTATGAGAAACATGTCTAGGAATGGAAGAGAAAATAGAATCTATACTTTCCTTCAGTATTTATTTCACAAGTATTTACTAAATATTTTTTTTGGTTTGTCAGATTCCATGCTAGGCATTTAAGGGGGACAGGTGTAGTAAGATCAGCAGATGAGAAAAATGAAGCATTTCACCTATAATTACAGGAACAACTAACATTAAGCATGTCTTTCCTGGGTGTGAGGTGCTGGCCTAAGTCCATCACATGGCTTTTCTGATTTATCTGCACAAAAGTTATCAGAGATGAGAACACTAATTTTGTAGAAGATAAACTGAGGCTAGAAAGGTGAAGCCAGTATGGAATCCCAGACCACTCAAGTAGGATGATCATTGCTATGAGAGGGGTCAAGGCAAGCATTTGTTTTGCATAGGTTTCTTAATTTAGAGTAATTTTAGATCATACAAAGGTAAAAACCAAAAACCAAACCCAGTGCCCTTGAGTCAGTTCTGACTCACAGTGACTCTACAGGATAGGGTAGAACTGCCCCATGGGAGTTTCCAAGGAGCACCTGGCAGATTTGAACTGCTGACCTTATGGTTAGCAGCAGTAACACTTAACCACTACACCACCTGGGTTTTTAGTATAAGACAATACAGAGAATTCCCAGATACTCCTTACCCAGCTTTAGTTTTCCCTGGTGATGTTATCTTACAATATCCCTGGAAATATTATCTTGTAATACATTAATGCTAACTAAGAAATATATATTGTTGTTCATTGCCATTGAGTCATTTCTCACCCATGGCGACTGCATGCATGTGGAGTGGAACTGCTCCGTAGAGTTTTCAAGACATGATCTTTGAGAAGCAGATTGCCAGGCCTGTCTCGCAAGGCACATCTGCATGAGTTCAAACTGCCGTTTTTTCAGGTAGTAGTTGAGTACCTAATCATTTGTGCCACCCCAGGGAACCGCTGAGACATTCCTGTTACGTAAGTGTCAGACTTTGTTAAAATCTTATCAACTTTTCCATAATTTTTTTTCTGCTTCCAGATCCAAAGATACTGGTTTGAAGTTCAATAGAGAGCACAGGGAAGGCTCAGTAATGTAGTTTGTGAGTGGCAGAAAGGATAATGTGGGAAAAGGATAGAGGAAGACTTCCAAAGAGGACATGTTGTTCAAACTTGGCCTTGAAAGTTTGGATGGAATTATCCAAACAGAAAAACAAAACAAGGAAGACAGACAGAGAGAGAGATTAGGGACTGAATTATGAATAGCTCAAGGTGATTGAACCAAGTCCATATTTAGAGAAATGACAAAAGGTGTGACTTAGGCCACAGTGAAAAGTTACGGGCCCTAATTACTATGCTTAAGAATTTTTTCTTTTTGTTCTGAGTTTTCAAAAGCATTTACATACTTTGAGAGGAGGAGTAACAATCAGATTATCATATCTGAAACTTAAATCTTGTAATAATATGGAAATACAGAAGTAGATTAACTAAGAGAAACCATTTAGTGCTTAATCTGGGAGAGAAATAATGAAAATGGTGAGGGACTGAACAAAGTCGATGCCAGCAAATATTGAGGAATCATAATGGAAAGATGTGAATGAGTTTAAGTTAATGTTATGTGATAGGAATTAAATTAGGGTTTCAGGTTTCTCATTTGGTTGTAGGATAAATGGTTGTGCTACATATACATATATATATACATATATATATACACACATCAGGGTGGGAAAGAAACAGGAAATAGAAATGGTGAAAGAGACTTTATAGAAGTACTCTTAGCCTTCAAGAAATAGTTAAAAGACTATTTTTAGGAAAAAGAAAAGCAGATGACATGTTCAGAAACTTAGATCTGCATAAAGAAAGAAACAAAAGTTGAAAAAAATTGAAGATCAGATAATTTTTTTTCTTAGTTTTTATCTGAAGGATAACTGTTCAAAGTTATCTCAAAATAATAACAGATTGGATGATTGTGCCATAGCTAAAATAATAATGACAATATTATAGGCACTGGTGGTAGATATTGTTAATAGCTGCAATATACCTGTAACTCACATAAAATGTTATACCGTTATTTGAAAAAAAAAGTTTAGATCAGCTGTAAATGTATATTGCAAACTCAGACTCTTACTAAAGATAAAAATGATTGGATGAAGACAGTAACCGAAATGTTAAGAGAGGAGAGAAAATAAAATCATTTAAATTGCTCAGTTAAAATCAAAGGTGGGTGAAAAAGTGGTTGGAAGAAAAAAGAAAAATGAGAAAAAGAGCAGCGGCAGTAAATGAAAACACCGGCAAGTGTGGCAGGTATTGTTAATCCAAGCCCGGTGCAGTCGACCCAGTTTGGAATTATCCTTACAAACCAAGCAAACACGTTGCCACTGAGTCCGTTTCCACTCACGGTGATGCTATCGGTTCGAGTAGAACTGCCACACAAATGTTTCTATGGAACGGCTGGTGGATTCAAATTGCCAACAGTTTACCGTGATGTTGTTTGTTGGTCTAGTTTTGAAGACTTACTGATGTTGTGGAGTAATACATGGCTGCAGTTGCCGTCGTATAGCTCAGTGTTGGCTCCAACTTGTAATGACCTTAGGTGCAACATACGGAAACACTGGTAGGTCGTGCACCGTTCTCAGAAGTGCTGTGCTCCAGCCTGTTGTTGCGGCCACTGTGACAATACTTACCGAGGCTCTTGCCCTTTTCTGGTGACCTTTTGTTTACCAAATGTGATGTCCTTTTCCAGGGACTGATCCCTCAGGATAATACATCCGAAGGAGTATTCTGGCAGTACTTCTACCAAAACAGATGTGTTTGTCCTGTAACAGTCCTTGGAATATTCAGTGTTATCAAAGATTGTCAATTCTTCAGTTTTCCTTATTCATTGTACAGCTTTCACATACATATTAAGAGACTGAAGACACTATGACTTGGGTCAGGTGCAAGTTAGTCTTCGAGGTGATATCTTTGCTTTTTGATACTTTAAAGAGGTCTTTTGTAGCAGATTTGTTCAATGCAATGTGTTTGTTGTTTTGTGGACTCCTGTTTCTTTTCCATACCTGTTAATTGTGAATTCAAGCAGACGAAATCCGTTGTTTATTGGCCCGGTTTTGAGGATTTTTGTTGTCTTTACATTGAGGTGTCATCAGTATTGAATGCTGTGTTTTTTGTTTTTATTTTCTTTGGTAAATGCTTCAAGTTCTCTCTGCTTTCAGCAAGCAAGACTGTCATCCGCATAGTGCAGGTTGTTACTAAGTCTTCCTCCAATCCTTATGCTCAGTTCTTCTTCAGATAGTGCAGGTTCTTGAATTATTTGCTCAGCAAACAGATTGAATAAATATGATGAAGGAATACAGTCCTGAAGCACACTTTGCCTGACTTTAAACTTCACAATGTCCCCTTGTTCTGTTCAAACACTGCTCCTTGTACAGGTTCTCACAAGCACAACTAAATATTCTGGAATTACCATTCTTTACAATGTTATCCATAAATTCTTATGATCCACACAGCCAAATGCTTTTGCATAGTCAATAAAACACAAGTAAACATCTTTCTGACATTCTCTACTTTCAGCCAGGATCCATCCGACATCAGCTGTGATATCCCTCATTCCACGTTCTCTTTTGAATCTGGCTAGGATTCCTTGCAGTTCTTTGACAATAGCGAAATCTTACTAATGTGTGATATTAATGATATTGTTCAATAATTTCCTCATTTGGATCATTTTTCTTAGAATAAGCATAAATATGGATCTCTTCCAGTCCATTGGCCAATTTGCTGTCTCTCAACTTTCTTGGCTTAGGTGAGTAAGCACTTCTAGCACTGTATGTGTTTGTTGAAACACCTCCATTGAATACTCCGTCAATTTCTGGAGCCTTGTTTTTTCCCATTGCCAGCAGTGCAGTTCGGGCTTTTCCCTTCAGTACCGTTGGTTCCTGGTCATATACCACCACCTGAAGTGAATGAACACCAGTTCTGTTTAGTATAGTGACTCTGTAGATTCCCCTCATCTTTTTTAAAGCCTCCCACACTGTTTAATGTTTTCGCCTTAGGAGCATTCAATATTGCAACTGGAGGCTTGAAGCTTTTCTTCTGTTTTTGAGAAACGTTGAGGATGTTCTTCTCTTGGTCTCAAACTCCAAGTCTTTGCAAATTTCATTATAACATTTTACTTGGTCTTCTGGAGCCACCTTTTGAAAACTTTTGTTCTTTTGCTTCATTATTTCTTCCTTTTGCTTTAGCTATTCAATGTTCAGGAGCAAGTTTCAGAGCTTTTTCTGACATCCATTTTCATCTTTCCTAGTTTTTTTAATGATTTCTTCCTATATGATATCCTTGATATCACCCCACAGGTTGTCTAATCTGAGGCCATTAGTATTCAATGCATCAAATCTATTGCTGAGATCCCTGAATTCAGGTGGACTATACTCCAAGTTGTACTTAACCTCTTGTTGGATTGTTCTGATTTTGTTCAGCTTCATCTCGAACTTGCACAGGAACAATTGATGGCGTGTTCTTTAGGTAGCCTCTGGCCTTGTTGTGCTGATTCTATTGAACTTTTCCATCACCTGTTTCCACTGATACTGTCTATTCGACTGCTAAGTATTCCATCCAGAAAGGCTGTTTATGTCGGTTAAGAAGTTATTTGCAGTGAAATCACTGCTGGTCTTGCAAAATTCTTCCAGCATAGTTTCTATCACCAAGGTCATGTTTTCTAACTCTCAAGCTTTTGTCGTTTCCAACTTTCATATTCTAATCACTAATAGTCTTTGAAGGATCTTGACTGTGTCTTTGATTATACTGAGACTGCAGAAATTGGTAAAAATCTTCAGTTTCTTCATCTTTGGCCTTAGTGAATAAATTTGAATACTCCTATTAACTGATCTTCCATGTAGGTGTAGGGATATTATTATATCACTGACAGAGTTGCACTTTGGGATAGATCTTGAAATGCTCTTTTTGAATACGAATGTGATGTCATTCTTCTTCAAGTTGTCATTCCTATTAAAGTAGATCAGATCATTGTCTGATTCAAAATGACCAATGCCAGTTCATTTTAGCTCAACAATGTGTAGGATATTGATGTTCATGCATTCCGTTTCATTTTTGATGATTTTCCAATTTCCTAGATTCATACTTCCTACAATTCACATTCTGATTATTAATGGATGTTTGCAACTGTTTAATCTCATTTTGAGTTATGCAGGATCAGCAAATGAAAATCACAATAGCTTGTTTCCTTTTCTTTTTGTTAAGGTCAACTCTACTTTGCAAAGGCAGCTCTTCCCCAGTCATCTTTTATGTGCCTTCCAACCTGAACATGTTCAGACACTATTTCAGATGGTGTTCCACTGCTATTCACAGATTTTTCATCAACTAATTCTTTTCAAAAGTAGACTGTTTGTCAGCTGAAATCTGTCCATCATGGATGATCTGCTGATATTTGAATACTGGTGGCATAGCTTCCAGCGTAACCGCAAAACACAAGCCCCGCTGCACAAGAAACTGATAGATCAGCAAGGTTTTGTTTTTCTTTTTTTTTAATGTTGATGTATAATATAATGAAGGCTGCAGTCTTTGATCCTCATCAGTAAGTACTGAAGTCCTCTTTGCTTTCAGCAGCCAAATTTGTATCATCTTTGTATCACAGGTTGTTAATGAGACTTCTTTGCTTTCTTTTCCAGATATTTTATTGTGCTATAAGTAAAAGTTTATAACACAAGTCAGTTTGTCATACAAAAACTTGCACACGCATTGCTAGTAACTAACTGCCCTCCCCACCCTGGGACACTATACGCTTCCTTTCTACCCTGTATTTCCTACGTCCATTCAACTAACTCCTGTTGCCCTCCACCCTCTCATGTCGCCTCAAGACAGGAACTGTGCAGTTAGCCTCCTGTATGTACTTAAGCCAAGAAAGACACTCTTTTCCAGTATCATTCTATATCTTACAGCCTAGTCCAATCTTTTAAGAGTTGCCTTCAGGACTAGTTTCACCTCTGAGATAACAGAATCTGGGGACCACGTCTTCAGGGTGCTCTCCAGTCTGTCAGACCATCAAGTCTGGTTTAATAGAGTCCTAGTTCTGTGTACCCATTTTTCTCCTGCTATATCAGGGATTCTGTTGTATTCCCTATCATGACTGTCATTGGTGGGTGCTGTCATTTTCCTTGAATAGTCTACCTTCTCAGATTATTTGTTCAGCATGCAAATTGAATGATAATAGTAAAAGGATACAATCTTGACATATCTCTCCTGACTTCAAACTACATACTAGTCTCTTGTTCTACTTGACTACTGTCCCTTAGTCTGTATACAGGTTCTGCATGAACATGATTAAGTGTTCTATAATTCCCATTCTTTGCAATGTATTCATAACTTATTGTTGTCCTCACAACTGAATGTCTTTGCATAATCAAGAAAACACAAATAAATGTCTTTCTGGTATTCTCTGCTTTCAGCCAAGATCCATCTGACATCAGCAGTGATAATCCTTATTGCATGAGCTCTTCTGAATCTAGCAATAATTTCTGGCAGTTTCTTGATGATGTACAGCTGCAGCTGCAGAGTCACAATGTGTAAGAAAAAAACTGATAGGACTTTAAGGAGAAAAAGACAAATTCACTTTTAAAGTCAATGACTTCAATAAGCTCAGTAACTGACAGATTCAGCAGTCAGAAAATCACTAAGGATATAGTGACCTGAACAGCCCCATTAAGTGTGTGTATCCAGTTCAGCTTATAGAATACTTCATCCAGTAGTAATGAGATACACAAGTTTCTCAAGTTTACATGGGACATTCACCATTATAGACCTCATCCTGAACCCTAAAATACATGTTACTAAAATTATAATGATGGTGAAATGACAGTTAAAAAAAAAACTTTCTTACCCAATGGAATAAAGTTAGAAATCATCAATAGAAAAATAGCTTAAAAATCTCCAAGCATTTTAAGATTAAACAACCTGCTTATAAATAACATGTGGGTCAAAATTAAAAAATACTTAGAACTAAATGAAAATAAGCACACAACTTCTCAAAACTGTGCAAGTAAAACAGTGCTAAGAGAGAAGTACATAGCAGTAAACGCATTTATTCAAAAAGGAAACTTCAGGTAGGGAGATCTGGTAGAATGATGGGAACTGGTTAATTTTTTTTAAGAAATACATCCATGACATATTCTTTATTGTTTTAAGTGGCAGTAATATTATGATCTTAGAGGAACCCAAGTGCATCAAGAGTCTAAAAAGTTGTGAATCATCTCTTCACACACTGCTCCTGTCTTTTACTCGGTAGAACTCTTGTAATAAATCACTTGCCCACCAATTGACTCTGACTCAAGGCAGTGTTACGAGTGCCATAGTATTTCCATGTTCCATTGAGGGATTTAATGTCTGATTTGGGGGACAAAGATCACCAGACTTTTTTTTCTAAGAGCCCTGTGTGTGGACTCAAACCATCAACCTTTTGGTTAGCAGTGAAGGTATTAACTGTTAACCCCAACTTAAAGGGAAAGACACAGCAAATCACTGTTTTTGGTATATAAATAGTTAACAAGATTAAGTATAAGATTTGTGAGGGAAGGGTATAGGACACCTCATTGTTAAAGTACATAGGAGGACTGCAATTAAGCTCATGAACTTCTCCTAGCGAAAGTGCTACATTCTTCACTGCTGAATATCACTATGGTCACCTTCGAAGTACTCCCCTTTGGAAACTATGCACTGACACCAGTGTCTGGTCCATACTTAAAAGCAATTTTTGAACTCTTATCCTGGAATGGCAATCAGAACTGTCATCATATTACCCTTGATGTCCTGAATGGCATCAAAGGGTCTTCCTTTCACGATTTTGTTTATTTTCAGGTAAAGAAAAAGTCACTGGGGGCCAGATCAGGCAATTAGGGAGGGAGTTCCAGTACAGTTACTTGTTTCCTCATCAAAAACTCCCTCATAGACAACTATACAATTAATTTCACTAAGTTGCTACTGTGCCACCTGTATAATGGGCATTCCAGAAAGAGTTCCAAAATTGCTTTGAAGGGTAGAATAGACTGGCGTCATGATATTCGGCAGCGAGATATATAGCACTTAGAACAATCAAGTTTGGGGACTCACTTGTTGAACCTTACGTAACAATGTGACAAAAAGGAAAAGTAAGTAGGAAAGATCTGGAGACTCAGCTATTAGCCAGTAAATAAGCTAAGGCTGATACCACACAGTGGGGGAGCTGGAGGCCCACCTTCGTTCTTCTGTCTCCCTGCCTGCCAAAGCCATGCTTCAGCAAGTCCTTTCACCTTTGCCTCCAAAATACATATAAGTTGATTTATATGTCACTCTGTTCGCTGCCACCACCCTTGTGAAACCCTGATATGGCTTCTTTCTGTAGTGTGCACACAGCATTTTCCCTGCTTTCTCCCTTCCTCCTATCTAATCCATTCTCTACTTAGCTGCCATAGTGTGACTGGAAAAGTCCCCACTTAAAATTCTTTTCCCATTTGAATATTTTAGCTAGTTGCCATTGAATAAAGAATAAAATTAATAATAATTACTTTGGCCTATAAAGTTCTGAGTTAGGTTCATATTGATCATCCTTTGCTCTTAGTGCTTGTCTCAAACTTTTGTTTGTTTCTTTCAAAACATTTTCTGTTTATGTGGGTATGGATATATTCATTTACTTTCTTATCTCTCTTTGTGCTAGTCAATAAACTTTAAGATTTTATTGGATTATAGTCATTTACTGAATAAACGCGTGACTACCTGAAGTAAGGGAGCTTGGGAAGTACAGAAAGGAACTAGTGACATTTGTGAAAAGATTCTTCTCTGACCTTATTCTGAAAGCTTCCCAAAGCTCCCCAGAGCTTTTTGATAAGGTAGACAAACAAAGGCTAGTCCTCCCAATAGCAATTAAATTGTCTTTTTCATCTTTCTTTCCTAAATTATATAACAGCATCAAATATTTTTTTAAGTTCATTCTGCTTTTCATTAATTATTCTTATGTTCAGTGTAGGAAGTAATACATCTTTTTCTAAAATTTAGTTTATTTGATTGTAAAATTTAGCTTATTTGATTGTAAAATATAACAATCCTTTGCTAATGATAAATTAATAACTATCATTTAGTGAATGTAATTTATATACAAGGCTCTATTCTGAAACTTATTATTTCACTTAAGTCTCATAACAATACCTGGAAATTGGGATATCATCATCCCGATGTGTGTGTGTGTGAGTGTGAAGACTGGAGAGCCTTGGCAGCTTGCTGACAAGCATATAGCCAATAGATGACATGATCAAACTATAAACTCAGGACTGTGTGGCTTGCAGATTTTTACTCTCATCCACGTGACTTGGCCTCCCAGGTCATTGCTTGTGAGTAGAGCTGATGGCTTATATTTAGACAGACTAAAGCCTAGTGCCATCAAGGGCTTCGACAACTGAACTGTTTTTAATGCATTATATATAAGAAATACTGAAATATAAGTACTATACATGAAAATATATGTTCTAATGGTATGTCCACTTTAAGTTATAATTTGAATATTAAGAAACTTGAACTTATCCTAAGTCTTTCCAAAACTGTAACAATTGAAACAAAGTAAATCTTTCCCAGTCAAAAAAGAAAACAAATCAATAAAGTGAAAGCAATTACCCCACTGAAGTTTTCTCTTCTAAGTCATTTCTGTTAATGACAGCACTAGTTTTTTTGTCATAAAACTATTCCTTACCTTTCCTCTTTCCAGCTACTTCCTGTTGAGTCTCTTCCCCCGCATGCTCACTCTTGTTATTGCATGTTCACTGTCTGTCTGTACCACTAACAGCCCCACGGGAGCTGGGGGACTGTGTGTCGTTCTTTGAAGCTCACATCTGATCATGGAATGCCATACTTGGCTCTCGGGCTCAGAGGTTGCTTTCTGTTTCAACAACAAAACCTACATTCAGACACTCATCCCTAAAGTGGCCTCTGTGTCTTCACACACTGCAGCTCTCACTCCAGGACATTTAGCTGTTCTGTTCTCCATTTATGTGAAGTGACCTGAAGTACCTTTGGGAATGGTGAGGGCAAGGTCAAAGAAGGTCAGAGCACAATGGGCCCTGATCAGTCGGGGTTGCCTTGAGAACATGCCTCATTCTCTTATTGTCTCATCTTTATTCACTGCAGTGATCATCAGCAGGCATGCTAATTCCTGCTCCAAAGAGAATTGTTTTATCTCAGTTCTTAATAAAAGTTTAATAGCAGATAGAGCACTTCAGTGAGAGCTCATGTTACTGAGACTTTTATTTCACCTAATACACTAGTGTATTATGCACTTGAGTAATCTACGGGCTGTTGTAAATAAAGTAAACAACACATATTTACAGAACTAAGCAAACTGCTTTTTATGATGCTATCCATGAAACTTTCACACTCTGGTAATAGTTCTCCCTCTCATTAGCGTGCGTCCGTGAGATGCTCCTCTAATTAGCTATAAACTCACTGCTGAATAGCAGTCATCTGAAGGACTGTTTGTTATTAAAACAAATACCTGGAAATTACACTATTAGTACAGAAATCAAGCCAATTTGAAGTTCAGGGTTTAAAGCACACTGAACAATCTCCTTCCCAAAAGCAATACACTGTCAGCAGGTTTTCTTTGTTTATGAAGACCTTTATCAAGCTAAGAAAGAGCCCTGGTGGCATAGCAGTTAAAAGCTCTGCTGCTGAGAGGAGGTTTGGTGGTTCGAAACTAGCAGCTGCTTTGCAGGAAAAAAGGTGAAACTACTTAAAACAACAACATAGAGAAAATAACAATCATCAGTATTTTATTTCAACCAGCTATAATCACTTATAACATCTTGATTACTTTTTAGTACACTTTATTTTTGTCTGATTAAATGGGAATCATATGAAATCTGGCAATTAAGTCCACAAACTCATCCTAGAAAAAGTGCTACATGCCTCGCTGCTGAGTGTCACTACAGTCACTTTCAAAGTATGCCTCTTGGGAAGCTGTGCACTGATGCCAGGACCTAGTCCACTCTTCAAAGCAATTTTGGAACTCTTTTTTCTGGAATGGCCATCAGAGCTGTCATCATATTACCCTTGATATCCAGAAGGGAATTTAAATGTCTTTCTTTTAGTGTGTCCCTTATCTTCTGGTAAAGAAAAAAAGTCATTACAGGCCAGGTGAGGTGAGTAGGAAGGGTGTTCCAATACAGTTATCTATCTACTGGCTAAAAACTCCCTCAGAGACAACTGTACAATTAAGTCTGCAAACTTGCCACTGTACTACCATATACATGGCTATTCCAGGAAGAGTTCCAAAATTGCTGTCAAGGGTGGACTGGGAACTGGTGGCGGTGCATAGCTTCCCAAGGGGGGTACTTGGAAAGTAACAGCACTGATAGTCATCAATGAGGTATGCAGCACATAGAACACTCAAGTTTGTGAACTTAATTGTCAGACCTCATAATCACTTATAACATCCTAGTTACATTTCAGTGCACTTTATTTTTGTTTGATTAAATGGGAACCATACATCATTTGATATCTAGCTATTTTATTCAATATTCTATGTGTTTCTTCATACCATTGAACATTATTTGTTATTGTTTTAAATTTGGTTTGAATGGCTATATAGTGTCCTTTTTTTTTTTTTAAATTTTAGGGAGTCTTCAGAGCGCAAGTCAAAATTAGGAAATGGATATAATAAACTCTTTGTCTAATAGAAACTTACTCCTGAACAAAGGCCTTTTTCACTTTATCATTTTGTTTAGTAAACAATTTACAGAGCCAACTTATTAATCCTATAAAATTTCATTACACTTTATCTTTACATTATCTGACTCTACTGATATTCTGTTCAGTAAATTTCATGTAATTTCCAGTGCAGGGATGCCTCAAATTTTAGTTTTAACTGAAGGAAGAACCTCTGCTAGTCTAAAAATTGTGTGGAATAGCATTTACATATTTATGGCACTGTGAGTCAGTATTGAATTTATAGATCTACTATGCAATTGATTCCCACACTTAAGGTGCTCAGAAGAAATAAAACATGCAGCTACATAACTATAAATTATAATGTAAACTGACAAGAACCCAAACAGTTCTATAAATGCAATAAAATTAGAGAAAATGGCAAGAATTTGGTGGGAGAGATCAGAATATCCTGCATGAACCAAAACCATACCAAACCACTGCCACTGAGTTGATTCCAATTCATACTGATCCTATAGGGCAGGGTAGAACTGTCCCAAAGAGTTCCTAAGGAGTGCCTGGGGACTTCAAATTGCTGACATTTTGGTCAGCTGCCATAGCACTTAACCACTATATTGCCAGAATTTCCATAGGACTCTGTATTTTTGATTCATCTTAAAGAAAGAACAGAATTCTGAAATTATGAGCAAGAAAAAGAAATGGTGGAACCTCTTGGAGAAGAGATGCCTTAGACCTGGAAGAAGGACACTAAGTGGCAAGACTGGTGAGCAGTGAAAAGAGCTATAATTCTGAAATAACCTGTTTGGGATGATGAAAGAGTCCCTGGGTGATGCAAATGGTTAATAAGGTCGTAGGCTAATTGAAAAGTTGGCGACTGAAGTACATTCAGAGGTACCCTGGAATAAAGGCCTGTGATCTACTTCTTAAAAAGTCAACTATTAAAAGTCATGGGGAGCATAGTTCTACTCTGACATACATGGGGTCGTAGTTCAACTACGAGTCAGGATCAACTTGATGGCAACTGATTTCGGATGAAGAGAAAATGAATACAGAAGCAGAGGCAGGAGGGAGAAGGAAAGCAGCAGAAGTTAATTAGAATCTACTTTTGTCAAGTACTGTTCCTTATTTTTTGTTTACATCATTTCATTACTGACAGCATCTTTGTTTAAAACAATTAGAGACAAAGACACATGGATGCACAACTACAAAGTTGCAGAAATGGTTACAGAGCTAATAAATGTAGAGATGAGATTAAAATAAAGGGCCTATTCCAGTTCTATTCAAATTATTCTTTCAAACACCATAGTTCTATCAATTATATTCAGTAGAAATAAATCTAAAAATCCTTTCTCAGCACCTTCGCAGTGCTCTCAGTGAATTTTACATACATTTGATTACTCTCACCATGAAGCAATGCAATTATCTATACATGTGTCTGTGCATTTTCCCCAGCCCACCCCTACCATATGGTGTGTTCTTTGAAGGGCCAAGAAAATGTCTTCATTATCTCTATAGTTTCAATGCCTGGAATGGAGTTAGTATTCCAAAGTATTTATTGATCAGATAAAACTGAAATAAAGGACAGATACTAATGCACATCCATGTTTCTAAATATTGTCAATGTTTTTCACCCCCAAAACCAAATCCATTGCCATCGAGTCAGTTTCAGCTCATAATGACCCTATATGACAAAATAGAACTGCCCCTGAATTGTTGCAATTCTGTAATCTTTCTGAAGCCATCTGTAAGTCTATTGTACTATGGTGGCTTACTTGCTGCTGTGATGATAGAAGCTATGCCACTGCTATTTCAAATACCAGAAGGGTCATCCACAAGGACAAATTTCAGAGAACTTTCAGACTAAGACAGACTAGGAAGAAGGAATTGGTGGTCAACTTCTGAATAAAATTAATGAGTAAAAACTTTACTAATAACAGTAGAAAATTGTCTTATACAGTGCTAGAAGATGAACCCCTCAGTTTGGAAGGCATTTATAATACAACTGGGGAATGCAATTCAAAATAGAATTATCTCCTCAAAGTAGAGTCTACCTTAATGAATGGAATGAAATCAAGGATGGGACAAATGGAATCAAGCTTTTGGGATGTTCATTTGCTGACATAGCATGACTCAAAATGAGAAAAAAAAGCTACTGTCATCCATTAATAATAGGAATGTGGAATGTATGAAGCATGAATCCAGGAAGACCAGAAATTGTCAAAAATGAAGTGTAATGCATCAGCAGTGATATTCTAGGAATTAATTAGTTGAAATGGAGTGGTATTAACCATTTTAAATTTGACTACCATTGGTCTGCAATGCTGGGAAGGACAAATTAAAGAGCAACAGCATTGCATATATAACTGAAAGGGATATTTTAAGATCTATCCTAAAATACAATGCTGTTAGTTATTGGACACCATCCATATGACTACCAGGACAACAGTTAATACTACTGTTATTCATATTTACTTACCAACCACTAAGGCCAAAGACGAAGAAATTGAATTTTTTTTTTATTTGTTTTTACCAAATTTTTAAGTCTGAAACTGATCAAACATATAATCCGAATTTATTGGTTATTGAGTAAAATTCCAAAGTTTGAAGCAAACAAGGCGGAACAGTACTTGGAAAATATGGCCTTGGTGATAGAAATGATTCCAGAGTTCATGTGATAGAATTTTGCAAGATCAATTACCTCTTAATGACAAATACATTTCTTTTTGGACAACATAAATGGTGACTAGACATGTGAACTTACCAGAAGGAATACATAGGTTTCAAATCAACTACATCTGTGGGAAGAGGAGACGGAAAAGTTCAGTACCATCAGTCAGACTGAGGCCAAGGGACACCTCTAGAACACACCGTCAATAGCTCACATGCAAGTTGAAGTCAAAGAAGATTACAAGTTCACGAGAGCCAAGGCATGACATTGAATATATCTCATCTGTATTTAGAGATCATCTTAGGAATAGATTTGTCACTTTGAACACTGTTGACTGAAAATCAGACAAGTTATGAAATGACATCAGAGACATCACACATGAAGAAAGAAAAAGCTTGTTTAAAAGACAGGAAAGAAAGAAAAGACCAAGATAGATGTCAGAATAGAGCTTGAATGTTGAAGAGTGAAAATGAAGGGAACAAATAATGGAGTGAGACAACTGAACAGAAGATTTCAAAGGGCAGCTCAAGAAGATAAAATATGACAACAAAATGTTCAACGACCTGAAGTTAGAAAATCAAAAGTGAAGAATACTCTCAGCATTTCTGAAGCTGAAAGAACTAAAGAAAAAAGCCTAAAGATGTAGTATTGAAATAGTCTATGGAGACAGTAATAAGGAAGGAAGCCTCAAAACTAGAGGAAAAGAATTCAGAGTCCCTGTACCAAAAAAAAAAAAGGAAAAAAGGTCATCGTTCAACCATTTCGGGAGGTAGAATATGATCATGAACCAGTCACACTGAAGGAAGAAGTACAAGATGAACTGAAGATACTGGCAAAGCACAAGGCTGCAATATCAACTGATTTGCTTCAACAAGTGGATCCAGTGCTGGAAGTGCTCTGTCTTCTATGCCGAGAAATATGGACGACAGCTATCTGGCCAATCTACTGTAAAAGATCTATATTTCTGCCCTTTCAAGAAAAGGTGATTCAGCAGAAGTGATGGAGTACCCACTGAGATGTTTTAAAGAGTAGATCCAGCACTGGAAGCAGCCACCCATATATACCAAGAAAAGTGGAAGACAACTACCTGGCCAGCTGTTCATTGCTCTAATTCAAGCTCTGACATTTTCACGATGGCACATAAAAACACACAACAACAATAATGAATGCCACTCAGCAAGACATTGCCATATGTTGACATAAACACAGCTGTGAGACACTAATATACCAAAGTTATAAAACTTTACAACTTATTTGTACAGTGCTGCCAGGGTAAGCTCATGGTGGCAAGTTCACAAACTTAATTGTCAGACCTTGCGTGTGTGTGTGTGCGCATGTGCATGCATGCGCACAAGAGTGCCTGTGCCCATGCATGTGTGTCTATACACATACACATATATAAAACAAAAGATTTGCTTTTTTGAGACTGTGTAATTAAATGACATTAATTCATTACATACTGCAGCTTTGTTGTTTCTGAAATCAGCTGTCAATCTACAGAATTCCCTTGTATTGTTGCTTTTCAAAAAGATTTTCTATTTGCCTTTGTCTAATAAGATTTTGTGTAGGATATCTTAATATGTATCTCCTTGTGTTTGGGATTTGTGTTTCTTGGATGTAGGATTAATGTTTTTCATCAAATTTGGGAAATGTTCAGCCAGTACTTCTTTATATATATTTTTTCTTCCTCTATTTCCTTACCATCTGCTACTCGTGTGTTTGTTACCTGTATTTCTCTAAAACTCTAACTTATCATTAAGTTAGTTGATTCTTTTTTTTTCTACTTACTCAAATCTACTCCTGAGTCCCTATCATGAATTTCTCATTTTAGTCATGTTTTCTGCTTCAGAGCTTCTCTTTGTTTTTAAAAATTTTTGTCTTTTTAACTATGTTCTCTATTTGACATATTTCCTTTTACATCTTTGTAATATCAAACCAAACCAAACCGACAGTCATCAAGCTGATTCTGGCTCATAGCAACCCAAGAGGACAGAGTGGAACTGCCCGCATCTGGTTTCCAAGGAGCCCTTGGTGCCTTCAAATTGCCAGCCTTTTAGTTTAGCAATTGTAGCACTTAAGCAATACGCCACAAGGGTTTTCCATACTTTCAGTAGCTACTTAAATTTCTTTATCTAAGTCCACCTTCTGTAAGATAGTTTTTATTGACTATATTTGGTTTTTCATTGTTTCAAATGTATGAGTAATACTTTCTTGTTTTTTGCATGTGTTGTAATTATTTGTTAAAAACTGAACATTGTGGATAATATTTTGTAGCAACTCCAGATCCTGCTTCTACTCCCCCAGGAGCTGTTCTTAATTTGAGTAAAGAGATGTTTCCACCTGTTCAGTGAAATCTGTTTTTCCCACGGTGTGCTGATGTGTGTTCTCAGAGATCCTAGTCTCACACTTGCACAGTTTTCCTGACTACCAGTGATGGCTATAGCTGTAGCCAGGCCTTTTTGACTGTCTCTTCTCCTTTTCTGTCTATGGAGCTTCTGAATGATCTACTCCTATTGGTGTCACAAGTAGCCTTTACTTTTTACTTGCTGATTGCTCTATTATTTTTGCCAATGCCCTGAGATATAACTGGCTCCTTAATTCTGATACTGTTAAAGTCAAAACCCTTGGCAGGGCAGTGTTGAAAATATTGAAGCTTGCTCTGATTCTTTCTTAACCCGCACATTTTGACTGTCGAAAAGGAGATGGATGTGGATCTGTCCATGCTGGAGGTGGGTGGAAACTGGTGCTACTGTCCAGCTAAAGCCCCTGTCCAGCATGGATGTGAATCCGTGCATGTTGGAGGTGGGTGGAAACTCGTGCTATTGTGCAGCTAAAGCCACCATCCAGCAAGGATCTTTCTCAACCCAACTTTGAAAGGGATGAGCTAGGGATGTTCACTGACATCCAGGTCTACTCAGAATAGTTCCTTCACTCTGTAGTGCTGGAGAAAACAGGAACAACCACTCAGTTACTGAGACTACCACATCAGCTTTGAATAATATAGAGTTGTGAGGTAAAGGGAGACAATATATTTCAATAATTTCTCTATGAGTTACCTCCATATATAGTGGGATCTGGGGATGCAAGAATGGGTGGTACTGCAAGGAAGATTAGGATAGGTGCAAGCCCTGGTTTAAATACCATAACCTTTTGCTGTTTTTACTAAATTTTCACTAATTTTGTTGAATAAATTATTCTCTTTTTTGTAACGCCTTTAATCTCAATCTCCAAAATTTTAATATCGTCTTGGTTAATTTTGATCAGCTTAACAGATATCTCAGTAGGTGAGATTTTGCCCAGTTTTCTCACACAACCATTCTGGAACTCTTAGGCCACCCAACCATTTACTTAAAGTCTTAACTGGACTAGTCTCTCTTGACCAATCTTGATTGGCTAGGCTAATTAATTTCAGGTGGAAAATTTGACTTGTGACACTTCTCTGAGACATTATCTCAGATAATTCTTCTCTTCAATCCATGGATCCAGTTTTGTTGTGTGCTTCTGGACACTAAAATCAGTGTAGAGTACCAGGTATGACAATTAAGTTTGCGAACTCATTGTAGAAAAAGTGTTACAAACTTCACTGCCAAATATCACTACAGTTGCCTTCAAAGCACTCACCTTGGGAAGCTATACACCCATGCCAGTGGCTAGTTCACCCTTCAAAGCAGTTTTGGAACTCTTTTTCTGAAATGGCCATCAACACTCTCAACCTATCACCCTTGATGTTCTGGATGTCATTGAAATTTTTCTCTTTCAATATTTCTTTTATGTTATGGTAAAGAAAAAAAGCCATTGAGGGCTAGATCAGGTGAGTAGGTAGGGTGTTCCAATATAGTTGTTTTCTGGCTAAAAAGTTCCTCACAGGTATCTCCACAATAAAGTTCGTGAACTTGACACTGGCACTGTGTGCAATGGCCATTCCAGAAAGAGTTCTAAAACTGCTTTGAAGGGTGTATTAGGTGCTGGCGTCAGTGCATAGCTTCCCAAGGTGAGTACTTTGAAGGTGACCGTAGTGATATTCAGTAATGAGGTATGTATCACTTAGTACAATTAAGTTCACAGACTTCATTGTCGGATCTCATATAACAATGTACAATTCCACAGTTTTTATCACAAATACTCAATTTATTTAAACCATAGAGCTGGATGAGTAGCAGTTTAGGAGACAAAGAAAAGAAATGGAATTATTTTCTTAGATTTGAAAACATAAAGTATACCCACAAGCTAAACAAATACCCACCATCTTACATAACTTGTTTTCTGGTGGCTCCTGTTTCAGCCTCAACTTATTTTAGGATTAATGAGATAAAAGCTAAATCCACTGATTTGATTATTAATTATTTGGTAAGCACTGTTTATTGTTTGGACAATTTTTTTTGTTTACATTTCCACAAATAATTAAGACATAATAACTACTTCTTTTTCCCATTTATAGTGGACCAAAAATAATAAATATGTCATATATGTCAAATACGATATGCAATGTCTTAATAGACAACAGATTTTCTGAGTGTCGATTACATCCAACTTCATGTTTTTATTAATTATTTGATATAAACATTACTTTGTGAATATTCTGAGATTTACAGAAAAAATTGAGACAAGAGTACAAAGAGTTCCTATATACCTCGTATCAAGTTTGCCCTGTTGTTAGCATCTTATATTATGATACGTTTGTTACAGTTGATGGATCAATATGGGTACATTACTATTAACTATAGTCATAGTTAATTATATATTTTTAATATTCTTTTTTTCTCAAAATCTCATTCAAAATGTTACATTGTACTGAGTTTTCCTAGCTCTTTCTGCTTATCTTGGATGTGACAGTTTCTTAGATTTGCATTTTTTTATGTCTCAAAGTGTTTGGAAATACTGGCCAGGTATTTGATAGAATGTCCTTCTACTGGTATTTTTCTAGTTTTCTTCTCTCATGATTAGCATGAGAGATGGATTGACATCACAAGATGGACGGATACTGCAACAATTTGCTCAGGTGTAACAATGATTATGAATATGGCACAAGGTGTGACAGTGTTTTGTTTTGTTGTAGATAGGGTAGCTATAAATTGGAACTGAGTAGACAGCATCTAACTACAATACGGAAACCCTGGTAGCGTAGTAGTTAAACACTATGGCTGCTAATCAGAAGGTCAGCAATTCGAATCTGTCAAGTGCTCCTTGGAAACTCTGAGGCAATTCTACTCTGTTTGTAAGGTCACTATGAGTTGAAATTAATTCAACTGCAGTGCTTTTAACTACAATATTGTGTTAAACTTTCCATAATCTTATGAATACCTTCAAAACTTTCCACCACCCTGCAAACAACAGTATTGTGGAATTCATACAAGATAAAATACTTCACATGTGGCACTATGAATAAAGATAATGTTCATGTGCAACTTTTTGTGTGAATATTTGTAAAAATATTTGAAAGTATGATTTTCCTGTAAACACAGACTGTTCTGCATCCCACACATTCTGACAGATTATATCTTCATTATCATTTAGTTTAAACTATCCTGTTTTTTTTTTAAATTTTCATTAAAATGTTTTATTTGATCCATGGATAGTGGTTAAGAGTTTGTCTGCTAACCAAAAAGTCTGGAGTTCAGATCCACCAGCCACTCCTCAGAAACCTTATGGGGTAGTTCTGCTGTGTCCTATAGAATAACTATGATTCCGAATTGACTCAGCATCAATGGGTTTGGTTTGGTTTTTTGGTTTATGCATTAATTAACTGTTGCTCATTCTTCAAAGATATAAGTGTTTTTACACTCTTTTCTGCTATTGATTTCTAATTTAATTTCCTTGTGGTCTGAGAATATACTTCATATGATTTCTATTCTTTAAAATATATCAAGATATGTTTTATTGCCTAGAATGTATTTTGTGCTGGCATCTTCATTACCTAGTGCTACTATAACAAAAATACCAAGGTATATGCTTTGGAAAGTAGAAACTAATTTTCTCACAGCTAAGGCAGCTAGCAGTCCAAATTCAGGGAGTGACTCAAGAGGCAAGCCTTTCTTGGTCTGTTTGAGCTTCTGGTAGCTGCCGGCAAGCCCTGACATTCCTGGGCTTGTAAACAGATCTGTCTCCTTCATCTGGTTTCTCATTGGTTTTCTCTGTGTGTGTCTAAGAAGTGAACTGGTTTATGATTGTTAGCATAGTATGACCTCATTAACACAGCTAAAGAAATACTCTATTTCCAAGCAAGATCATGCCCACAGATACAAAGATGGAGAAATCAGCACATATTTGGGGGAATACTCAGTTCACCCATGACAGGAAGGCAGTTTGCACTGCCACTTGAAATTTCTAATGATTCCAGATAAAGTCATTGCTTTCAGTTTGTTCAGCTTTATTTTTGTTGTAGAGATGAGGATGATAGTTCTCTACAAGTTATAACTGAAACCAGAATTCGTTAAATTAATCTAAAGGACTTTTTAATAATCATTAGGCTCTATTTTTAAATCCATTGAAATGCATACTAAACATTGTATCCACAGTAATTCTTTTTCTCTTCTCAAGAATTCTTAAAATCCAAGAAAATATGGCTTAATAATAATGTTTATTTTCCCATGTGAAGTCTCCTGAGAGCTATCAGACTCTTTTTGTGAATATTGTACCCATGGTAACTCTAATTCTATTCTCAAAAATCCTTAAACACTCAAGAAAAATGCTACTTAATGGTAACTTTTACTCCCCCAGTACAAAACCTCCAGAGAGCTATCAGCTTTTCCTGAATAAAACTTTGATCACCATTTATATGGAGGAAAAAATTAATTAACAAAAATTCTCTCCTCAGTAGAGACTTTGAGATTTGTCTTTCTATAGTTCAAAATGCTTCTTATTTATAAAGCTTTCTATAATAATGTGCTGCAGTCAACACTAGGATGTCTGCTGTGCTTCTGTTTATGTTGTAAATTATTATTATGTTAATATTTTTATTGTAATTTAAATTTTTCTTTCATTTAAAAATTATCACTAAATATGACTTTTATAGAATGGAAAGGAGGAGTGTGCTGTCACCAGGCAAGGAGAACAGCAGTTGCTACACATACGTGGACATGCAAATTTAAACCAGATTGCACACTGTCAATCAACCAAAATAAATACAAAAAAGAGGCGGAGTTTAGATGGCAGACTAAACATATGGCTCCTTAAATCCCTCTGAAAATCAAGACCTGAACTGATAATTAAATTGAGCTTTCTAGACACCTACTGAGCCCTAAGATGCAGCATAGTTCTATTAATTTGGACTTCATACTACTGAACAGAAAATCTCCTCTCTTTTGCTCTTGGTGTGTGATCTCTTTCACAGACCAAACATAACTCACCATTTTAATTTTTTTTCCTCTGTCTTATCTGGTGGGCAGAGCTGGGACTTGACTAGCAGCTAATTTCAGACACACTGCTGCTGGGATCGACAGGCAAAATTGCCATATTTTGAGAGTCTGGCTTTGGATTCTGTGCATCTCAGCAAATTTGGCCTCTCTGCCTCCACCGTAGAATAACCTGTACCTAGACAGGCAGCAAGTTTGTGTGGGACGCCATCTTGTTCACCTGGGAGGTGGATATACTCATACGGAGGCCTCAGCTGGACCTAATGCCTAGCCTGGGAAGTAGCACCTACCCAGACAAGAGTGCTTTTCTGGCAGAAAAGCAGAATTCTACACAATGTCACCTACGGCTGGGGCCCAACAGCAGAGGCCACCAGAGCAGTGGCTGTTCTGTATTTTGAATTAGTTCATAACATCTGGGGTTGGATATAGAGATGCTTACTTTGCAACCTGGGAAGAGGGACCTGTACACCTGAAAACCTGACTGACTTTGGAAGTTGTCACAAACCTTTAATCTTTGATTTTAAGACAGCTTAGAGAAACAACTGAGATGTCTCCTCAAAGCACTTCTCCCAGCCTTTATTGACTCACATGATGCCCCCCCAAGCAACAAACTCTGGAAAAAAGTGTAATCAAGAAATCACCCATGGCTTCGGAAAGCCCCCAGCAGCAAGCACCGCAGAACTTTCCAGATGAAGAAATCTTTCTGAAGCTATCAGAAGGTGAATACAAAAGGTTTATACATAGAGCTCTCCTAGACCTTATACAAAATGTAGCAGAGCAAAATGAAAAATTAAGCAAGTTGTTTGATCTGATGGAACACCAGTACTCTGAAATCCAACTGATCAAGAACAAAATCAAAGACATAGAAACTTCAAAGCAAAGAAAACAGAATTGAACAAATGGAAAATAGACTTTCTGACTTGGAAGACAGAGCTACTGACTTCAGCATCTATGATGAGAAATCAGAAAAAGAAACAAGAAAAATGAAGAAGCATTAAGAAGCATGTAGGACTTTTTTAAGAGGAACAATCTATGATTAATTGGAGTTCCTGAACAGGGCGAGGCACCAGAGAACACAGAGTATTGTTGCTCAGCTACTGACAGAAAACTTCCCAGAAATTATGAAAGAAGAGAAAATGCCACTCAGTATAGATTTCGAAAGAAAGGCTCCAAGATACATTATAATCAAGCTTAACAAAATGAAACACAAGCAGAAACTCTTAAGGGCAGCAAGACTCAAAGCAAAGCTAACATTCAGAGGGAAACCCTGGGAGATTTCATTGGATTTCTCAGGAGAAACAACGCTGGCACAGAGACAGTGGCATGACACATTAAAAGCCTTGAAGGAGAAGAACTTCCAACCAAGAGTTAGATATCCTACAAAACTATCTTTCAAATATGAAAATGAAATTAAGACATTCGCAGATAAACAGAAATGCACAGACTTTGTCAAAACCAAACCAAAGCTACAAGCAATACTGAAAGAATCCCTTGGCTTAGAAGAACAAAACCATTAACGTTATGTTTTAGAAGCAAATACAGGACACATCACCCAGAATCCTATTGAGTTAGGGAAGGCTACAAACTCAATCAAAGCAGTAACAGTGAAAGAAATGATCCAGTGAGCATATCACGAAAACTATGATGTTGTCATATTAAAAAGAGGGATATACTACAGTCATTATATTCCTTCCAGATGGAGAGGTAGTTAATAAGACTGGAAGTAATTAAAATTGAATTTATATATAGTTTATTAAGGGGGATCATAGGGGTAGCCATAAAGCACAATAACAATGCAACATATCAAATAAAGAAATGTAATATAGGAGTCTCAACAACCACAAAACCAACCCTGAAAAAGGTGAAAAATCAACACACAAAGAAGAATGTTCCAGAACAGATTAATAAGAACAAGACAGACAACATGGACACAAAAATAAACATATCACAATGACAGCACTGAATACATACCTATCCATAATTACATTGAATGTGAATGGACAGAATGCTCCAGTAAAGAGACATCAAGGGATGTTTTGGATCAAAAGACATGACCTATCCATGTGTTGCTTACAAGAAACTCACCTTAGACTTAAAGATATGAATAAACTGAAAATTAAAGCATGGAATAATATATATCAAGCTAACAATACACAAAGAAGAGAAGGTGTGGCAATTCTAATCACAGATAAAATAAATTTTAATGTGAAATCCACCATCGTGGAAAAGGATGGACACTGTTTATTGCTGAAAGGTTCAATACACAAGCAAGACTTAACAATATTAAATATTTATGCACCTAATATTAGAGCACATAAATATGCCAAAGAAACACTGACTACACTCAAAAAGGAGATAGATCATTCCACAACAATAGTGGGAGGCTTCAACACTCCACTCTGATATTTGACAGATCGTCTAGAAAAAAGCTCAATAAAAACACAGATGACCTTATCGCTACCATTAACCAGTCAGACCTCATGGACATATACAGAACTTTCTATCCATCAGTGGACAACTACACCTTGTTCTTCAGTGCACATGGACCATTCTCCAGAATAGACCATGTGCTAGGACATAAAGCAATTCTCAACAAAAATCCATACCATTGAATTAACGCAAAGCATCTTCTCAGATCATAAAGTCGTAAAAGTCTAAATCAATAGCAGAAAAAAACACAGATAGAAAATGGAGCTCTTGGAAACTGAACAACGTCTTGCTTAAAAAGCAATGGGTTATCGAATAAATCAAGAATGAAATAAAGAAATTTATGGATTCCAATGAGAATGGAAACACTTCCTACCAGAACCTGTGGCACACAGCCAAAGCAGTGCTCAGAGGTCAGTTTCTCTCCATAAATGCACACATCTGGAAGGAAGAAAGAAGCCAAACCAAAGAACTAACTCTACAGCTTGAACAAGTAGAGAGAGAACAATAGAGGAACCCCTCAGACACCAGAAGAAAACAAATCATAAAGATTAGAGCAGAATTAAATAGATTAGAGAAAAGAGGAAAATTGCAAAGACCAAAAGCTGGTTTTTTGAAAAGATCAAAAAAATTGACAAACCATTGGCTAAACTTACCAAAGAAAAACAGAAAGGAAACAAATAACCAAATAAGTAATGAGAGGGGAGTTGTCATAACAGATCCAACAGAAATCAAAATCTTGTAACAGAATACTATGAAAGACTGTACTCTTAACAAATTTGAAAACCTAGGGGAAATGGACAAGTTCCTTGATTCACATCTCCTACCAAAATTATCACAAAATGAAACAGAACAACTGAATAAACCCATCACAAAGGAAGACATTGAAGAAGTCGTCCAAAAACTACAAACAACAACAAAAAGCCAGGCCTGGATGGCTTTACAGGCAGAATGGTACCAAGATTTTAGAGAAGAGTGATCTCCAATACTACAGAGACTATTTCACAATATGGAAAGGGATGGAATACTCCCAGATTCATTCTATGAAGCCAGCATAAACCTGGTACCAAAGCCAGGGAAAGACCCAACCAAAAAGGAGAACTACAGACTGATATCACTCACGAATCTAGATTCAAAAATCTTCAAGAAAACTCTTGCCAATAGAATACAACAACATATTAAAAAAACAATCCATCATGACCAGGTTGGATTCCTATCAGGGATGCAAGCCTGCTCCAACATCAGAAAAACAATCAATGTGATCAACCGCATAAATACCACAAAAGACGAGAATCACCTGATCTTGTCTATTGATGCAGGGAAGGCGTTTGATGAAGTACAACACCCATTCATGCTAAAAACCTTCAGCAGGATGGAAGGCAAAGTCCTCAAAGCAGTAATGGCCATTTACACAAAGCCAACTGCCTACATTTTCTTGAATTGAGAGAGACTGAAACAGTTTCCCTTGAGAACAGGAATTAGACAAGGATACCCACTCTCACCTGCTCTATTCAACATTGTACTAGAAGTTCTAACCAAAGCAATTAAACAAGACCAAGAAATAAAGGGCATCTGCATCAGCAAAGAAGAACTAAAAGTCTCCCTATTTGCAGATGATATGGTTGTATACTTAGAGAATCCTATAAGTAAATCCCATAAGCAAACTACTCAAACTGGTAGAAGAGTTCAACAAAGTCTCATGATACAAGATAAACATAAGTAAATCAGTAGGATTCCTTTAAACTAACAACGAGATTAATAAAGAAGAAATTACCAAACCAATACCATTTACTATGGCCCCTAAGAAGATAAATATCTAGGAATCAGTCTAACCAGAGAAATAACAGACCTTTACAAAGAGAACTACAAAACCTTACTACAAGAAACTAAGAGAGACTTACATAAGCGGATAAACCTATCTTGCTTATGGATAGGAAGACTTAACATTGTGAAAATATCTATTTTACCCAAAGCAATAGACTTATATAGCCAAGTGTCAATCTCCATACAAATTCCTGTGACATTTTTTAATGAAATGGAGAAACAAATCACCGACTTTTTTTGCAAAGGGAAGAAGCCCTGGATAAGGAAAGCACTACTGAAGAAGAAGAGCACACTGGGAGGCCTCTCACTACCCGACTTCAGAAACTATTAAACTGCCATAGTTGTCAAAACAGCCTGGTACCAGTACAAGAACAGACAGATAGATCAATGGAACAGAATTGACACTCCAGAGATGACACCATCTTCCTATGAACAGTTGATATTTGACAAAGGCCCTCAGATTTTAAACTGGGGTAAAAACCATCTCTTCAACAAATGCTGCTGGCAAAATTCAATCTCCATCTGCAATAAATTTAAACAGGACTGAGACCTTATACCTTATACAAAAATCAACTCAGATTGGATAAATGACATAAGTATGAAATCTGAAATCGTAAAGTTCATCCAAGAAAAAGTAGGAACAGCAATGGAAGTTTTAATATGCAGTGTAGACAGACTTCAAAATCTGTCAAACAAACCACAAACAACAGAAGAGAAAATAGGTAAACAGGAACTACTAAGAATCAAACACTTTTGCTCATCCAAAGACTATTCATAGAACTAAAAGGCCATCTACAGAATGGGAAAACATATTTGGCAACTATATGTCAGACCATCATCTGATTTCCATAATCTATAAGGTACTACAAAATATCAATAAGAAGAAGATAAATCGTCCAGCTAATTGATGGGCAAAGGAGATGGACAGATACTTCTCTAAAGACGAGATCCAGGCAACCAAAAAAAGAAAACATGTGGACATGCTTACAATCATTAACTGTTAAAGAAATTCAAATCAACACAATGATGAGATACCATCTCAACCCAACAAGGTTTGCCATCATCCAAAAAATGCAGAACAACAAATACTGGAGAGGCTGTGGAGAAATCGGAACTCTCTTACACTGTTGGTGGGATTGAAAAATGGTGCAACTTCTTTGGAAAGCATTCTGGCACTTCCTTAAAAGCTGAACATAGATGTACCATTTGACTCAGTAATTCCACTGCTTGGAATATATTCTACAGAATCAAGGCCATTCATACCAACTGATACATGTGCGAGAATGTTTATCACAGCATATTCCACAGTAGCAAAAAGATGTAATCAACCCAGATGCCCAATGACAGAGGAATGGATAGGTAAACTATGGTATATATATTCAACGGAACACTATTCAATGATAAAGAATAATGATGATTTTAGGAAACATTTCATAACCTAGTTTCAATTGGAGAACGTTATGCTGAGCGAAAGCAGCCAGTGACAAAAGGACAAATATTGTATGAGATCCCTACAATAGGAACTTAAAAACAGACTCATGCATAGAATAAAAGAGTCTTTGAGGGCTGCAAGGGTGGGGATGATGGGAGGCAGCAGAGGGGAGGGTTTAGATTAGATGGTTGATAGAAATTTGGTTGGGTAAAATCAGTGACAGCACACATTAGAAAGAAGATCAATATTAACCGGACTTCAACATAACATGATTACTCCTCCGATCTTAACCCAATATTGCAAGGACAGAGTAGCTGGGGCTGGGGGCTGGGGACTAGGCTCTTGAGGCCAATTGGCACAAGTATTTTGCTAAGTGAGCCCTCTTCACCCCACATTGGTGAGTGGCATCTGGGATCTTAAAAGCTCCCAAGCTGCCATCTGAGAGTACAGCAAATTGTCCAAACTCAGCAGGAACAGATGATCACCAAGGACCAAAACGACATGGGAGAAAAAGAACCCAGAAGACAGAGAGACCCATGTAAGCAAGTGACTAATCAACTTGTGACTGGAAGAAACGGATGGCTCCCGGCCACCACCAGTTACAGCCGTGATGGAGCTTACTAAGTTGAGTCTCACTGGCAACACAAGAATAAAAAGGACTGCACCCTGAGCTCTCCACTCAAAGACCTCAATTGATGGTCCAGGGGCCTCGGGGTTCCCCTGGGAGCATGGCTCATGGCCCTGATGTTGCCCCTGTTCATAAATCATAATGGAGGTCAACTCTTTGGACAGGAGTTGACTGGACTTGGCCACACAGAGTGACCATACCATGTGTGCATTTTATGGTCCTATGTATCTAGAGGATGTCTTCCACTGACTTCTTACTGGAGGCAGGGGAGTGGCTAGAGAGGACAGGATAGGAGATTGTTGGGAGGATAAGACACATATGGAGCAGAGAGGAAGAGTGTGCTGTCACTGGGTAGGAAGAGCACTAGGAGCTGCATATAGGTGGGCATGCAAATTTATATGGGAATGTACATTTTCTTTCAATCATAATAAAAAATAAATAAAATAAAATAAACTACAAAAGGTACCACTAAAACCAAGTATAAATTTAAGGAAGAAATTACAAATAATTTTAGGCAATTGTTCTGAGGTTTTTTTATTAATAGAAAAGGAATTTTGCAATATACCTTGTCAACCTTACTGTTTGTATTTTTATAATACTTGTAGCATTATACAACATACAGAATATATTTCTAAACAATGCAACAATAGTAATATTTAGCATAGAGAGTTTTTTTCCTAAAATTTGCAGACAATAGGAATTTTCTGGTAATAGACATATGTAAGTTTTATTTTGCATGTGCAATATATCGTCTTAGCTAATTGACAAAAAGAAAACTGCATCATATTATAATTATACACGTACACCCTTACCAAAATTTTCTATGTATGGTTTAACATAAACATAAGTATTATAATTTGTACTATTTATACATTACAACATTTTTTACACTATTCCTCTATTTTTTATTTCACTTCTATGTTTTAATACATACTGATGAATTATAACTATGTGGCCTACATTGTGTTTTTCTGCTGAAGATCATTCGAAAGCAATTTCAGTAGTGTATCAACAGGGAAGTGCCAGAAATTCAACCTGAATTCGGAAGAGGACATAAAATGTAGGAGATACCGTTTCTCATATCAGATGGATCCTAGCTGAAGGCAGAATACCAGAAGGATGTTTGCCTGCATTTGACTGTGTGGATCATAACAAATTACAGATAATGTTGCAAAGAATGGTAGTTCCAGAATACTTAATTGTGTTCATGGAGAACCTGTACATAGATCAAGAGACAGTTGTTTGAAGAGAACAAGGGGATACCGCACAGTTCACAGTTTGGAAAGGTGTATATCAGGGAGATACGCTTTCAACATGCCTGTTCAATCTTTGGAAACCCCGGTGAGGAAGTGGTTAAGAGACAGGGCCACTTACC
Organism: Heterohyrax brucei; assembly: GCA_028571685.1. Taxonomy (NCBI): domain Eukaryota; kingdom Metazoa; phylum Chordata; class Mammalia; order Hyracoidea; family Procaviidae; genus Heterohyrax; species Heterohyrax brucei. The sequence goes on from CM053144.1 coordinate 164,878,053, forward strand.
AAAAGATCAACAGATTAAATTTACCAAGAGCTCCTTGGAAACCCTATGGGACAGTTCTACTCTGTCTGTTTGCATTGCTCTGAGTCTGAATTGACTTGATGATGATGTTTTTTTAAAGTTTTGTTATTATTTTTAATTCAGTCTGTCTAATAAGCAAATAAATTCAAGATGCTGAACTATATAAAGAAGAATGGAGCATCAGGATTGGAGGAAGACTCAGTGCAGGTGACACTACCTTGTTTGCTGAAAGTCAAGTAAAGTAGAAGACTTGAAGCATTTACTGATGAAAACTACAGCCTTCACCTCAACATCAAGAAAACAAAGATCCTTACAAATGGATCAATAAACATCGTAATAGGTGAAGAAAAGATTGAGGTTGTCATGAAATTCATTTTACATGGATCCACAATCAACACTCACGGAAACAGCCATCAAAAAAGCAAAAGAAATATTGCATCAGGCAAACCTGCCACAAAACACCTCTTTAAAGTGTTGAAGAGACTATCTTGAAGACTGAGACTCTCCTGACCCAAACCCTGTTCTTTTCAGTCGCTTCATGTGCCTGTGGAAGTTGCCTGACACTGTTGAACTGTGGTGTTGGTGAATAATATTAAATATTCCATGGACTGCCAAAAGTACAAACAAAACTTTCTCAGAAGAAGCACAACAAGAATACTCCTTGGATGCAAGGATGGGAAACAATATCTTACCTACCTAGGACATGTTATCAATAGAGGTAAGTCCACGGGGATCATTCGCGATATAGGGCCAGCAAAAAAAAAAGACCCTTGCACGAGATGGATCGACACCATGAGATGGAATGACACTGCAATGGTGGGCTCAAGTATAACAATGATTTAAAGACAGACAAGGTAGGGCAGTGTTTTATTTTGTTGTAGTTGGGCTCACTGTGAGGTGTAACTTATCAGACTCTACCTAACTACAATGTTGTGTTAAATATTTCAGTAATTTATATAATTTAATTTCATCAACACCTTCAATACTTTTTTCACCTTTGCAAACAGTAGTACTGTGGAATGCATACAAGATAAAATTGTTTACATGTGGCTCTTTGTGCAATTTTTCTCTGATTTTTTTTCTCACTAGTATATTTTATGCATATTAATTCAGACCTTGGCTAGTGTTTCAGATTTGCTTTGGGAATTTAAGCGTCAAGAATTTTATATTATTGTTTTGTCTATGTGACTTTATATATGGGAGGTTATACTAGTTTTTTTTTTCCTCAAATCAGCTTAAAGCATATTCCAAGATAGAATTGTGGACTGTAAAATAATAAATTTAAAAGTATTGTAATCATATATGGCATGCTTCCTGAACATGAGAGCATTAAATTACAAATCAATAACAGAAAAATTAATTGGTAAATATAGAAATATTCAGAAACCAAATTAAAAACTTCTACATACCAGGTAGTTCAAAGAGGAAATGAGAAACAGTTTGAACTGGCATAAATGCAAACATATCACAAGTTTTGAATGACACTAAAGTAGTAATTAGGGAGAAATTACAAGCTTTAAATGCCTGTGGTAACAACAACAAAGTCTCAAATCGGTGACCACAGTTTCTGCCTTAAAAAACTAGAAAAGAAGAAAGAACAAAATTGAAGTAGAGAAAGAAAAGAGAGAGTAATGACAAGGATAGAAAATAAAAAAATGCAAGAGTAAATCAGTGCAACCAAAATAGATTCCACAAGACAATCAATAAAACGATATACTTTTAACAAGAAAAACAAAGAAAAATAAATAAAAAGACAGAAAATTCAAATTGTCAAGAATGAAAAAGACGACATCAACACAAAAATCTATTAACCTTTATAAAGAGAATAAGGGAAAATTCTGAGGAGACTAAGTGGACATCTTTCTAGAAAGACACAAATTCCCAAGTTCATTCAGTCGATAGGATCTTTTCTAAGTTAAGAGATAATATAAACAATGTTGTACCTATTAAATTAAATTTGTTGCTTCAAATTTGCCACGAAGGAAACTGCCTGCCCTGGTCACTTTGCTGGCAAATTTTAAACATTTAAGAAGGAATAAATACTAACCCTTAGTGGTGTATTGGGCTAAGTGCTACATCTGCTAATTAAAGGGTAGGCAGTTAAAATCCACCAGGTGCTCCTTGGAAACTCCACGGGGCAATTCTACCCTGGGCCTATAGGGTTGCTATGAGTAGGACCTGAATGAATGGGAGTGGATTAAACACTAACCCTAAACAAATGCTTCCAGAAAATTGAAGAGGAATAACTACCTCTCAGGGGATCCTAGGAAGCTATCAATAACCTAATTCTGAAACCAGCAGAGTCATCACAAGAAAATTACTCCCTGATATCCTTCATGAAAAGAGGTGCAGCAATTTTTAATTTAGCAATTGAATTTGGTGATATGTAAAAATACAATCCTAAATAACCCCAGGGGGTCTGTCACAGGAATGCAAGTTTAGTTACACATTCAAAATTATCTATGTGATTAACTATGACAACAAAATAATATTAATAAAAAAATGATCATCACAATAGACTCAGAAATAGCATTTGACAAAATCCAATATTTGTTCATGATAAAAGCTTTCAGCAAACTGGAAAAAAGAAAACATTTTTAAACTGATAACGTACATTCACAAAATACCTACAGTTACCATCATAAATTACTGTCTAGAAAATAAATATTTGAAGGAGGAACAGTGAAAAGACAATGGTATCTGCTCTCTACTTCTACTCAACAATGTACTGAAAATTTAATCCAGTGCCAATTGGCTAGAGAGAGAAAGAAAGGTATTTTGATTTTTTTAAAAAAGAAAAACTGTCTTTACTCACAAGTACCCTGATGGTTACATTAATTGTCTACTTCTGTGCGACAAATTATCACAGATTTAGAAGTTCACCAAAGGCAAATCTAACTCATTGCTGCATCAGCTCCTACTCATCATGATCTTAGAGCAGAGAGTAGAATTGCCTCAGAGGATTTACAAGGAGCAGAGGGTAGATTTAAACAGCATAGCTTTTGTTTGGCTCTTAACCACTGTACCACCAGGGCTCAACAGCTTTAAACACAGGCTTCTTCACTAACAGTTCTGTAGGTCAGAAGTCAGGATATAGCGGCTTTGTTCTTTGTTTTTTGTTTTTCAGAGTCTAGCTACATTTGGTGCCATCCAGTTGAATCTGACTCATAGCAACCACATGTACCATAAGTAACAGAAAGAATCTTAGTTGGAATTGCTAAAAGTTTTACAGAAATGGGGTTCTGTTTTCTTTTTTTACATGCTAACTTTTCTGTTTTCTAGTCCAGTTGACCTACTGGAATAAGTGCTGGGAGATGGTGCTGTTAAGCGCTGTCGAGTTGATTACAGCTCATAGTGACCATGTGTACAACAGAACAAAACTGCCCAGTGCTGAGCCGTGCCCATTGTTAGCCTTGAGCTCATGGTTGCAGCGGTGGTATCAACCCATCTCCCTGAGAAACTTCCTCTTTTCACCGACCCTCTACTTCACTAAGCATGGTGAATCCATACTGTAGTCTTTGATCTTCATCAGTAAGTGTTTCAAGTCCTCTTCACTTTTGTCCAGCAAAGTTGTGCCATCTGCATAATACAGGTTGTTAGTAAGTGTTCCTCCAGTCTTGATACCCTATTCTTCACAAAATCCCTCTTCTTGGGTTAGTCACAATAAGGCCAGGTGCCAGTTGAGAGACAGACCATCCATTGCTCAAGTGTAAGTTCAAATTGAAACTGAAGAACATTAGAACAAGTCCACAAAAGCCAATATTATACCTGAGTTTAGAGGCCATCTCAAGAATAGATTTGATATGTTGAGCAGTAACGAGAGTGGGTCATTGTATTTCGATGCCACTGAATTAGTTCTAACTCACAGTAACCTTATGCACAACAGAACAAAACCCCCGCAGGTCCTGCGCCATGCCTACAATTGTTTTTATGCTTAAGCCCATCATTGTACCTACCGTGTCAGTCTATGTTGCTGAGGGTCTTCCCCTTTTTTGCTGATCCTCCACTATACCAAACGTGATGTTCTTCTCTGCAGATTCATTGCTCCTGACAACATGTCCCAAGTGTGTGAGATGCAGTCTTGAAATCTTTGTTTCCAAGGAGCACTCTAGTTGTACCTCTTGCAGAATAAATCTGTTTGTTTTTTCCGTAATCCATAGTACATTCAGTATTCTACTCCAACACTACAATTCAAAGGCATCAAATGGGAGTGGGTAGTCATGTAATCCTATGATGCGGTATATGTCTACGGGCTGGAAACATTCCTTTATTCCTGCTTGGTACGTTGTAGCTTCTTCTGAGTGACAGATAATTGTAACCTCCTGATCGCATGCTTAAAGACGTCGTTTACTCCCTGTCAGTCAGGAAGGTTAATTTATGAGTATTTACAAGAACTCTTGGGATCATTTGAGTCAGCATTATGACTCTAGGGAAAAGGGCACAGTTCAGCATCATACCACCAATGTACTTTGGTATCTGATTTTGACTTCCTCCTTTTGAATTTATAGTAAGAACCTATGTGTATTTTTTGGGTAGTATTTTAGTGGATCTTTCGTATTATTACTAGAAAAGCCCATTATTGCTTCATCAGCTTTGCTGAGAAGTTACAAAGATAAATTCCAGTATTAAATACCTGTAAATTATTTATTTAAGGAAACTAGCAGAATGCTAGTTACCGTTAAAAAAATAAAATAAGAAGAGAGAGAGACAGAGCTTTCAAAATTGTTTGAACTTTAAAAGAATAAACTTTGCCCCCTGTGCTGGGTGAGTAAGCCTAGTCAGTAAAATTGCAATAAAAATTCACAAGTATTTCTCTAAGAAGCTGCTCAAAGTCTGGAGAGCTTGACAGAAACCTAATTCAAAGAAAATTATCTGTTCGGAGCTTTATCTAATTTTATTTTTTGTGTGTGAAGGGGCTAACTAAATAAGACATGTGTACTTTGTTTTTCCTGGGACTTATGTTCTCATTAGAAAGCTGTTGGCAGAATGACACCATCAATAAATACTGAAGAGACACTCTCCAATGGTCAAGAAGGTCTGAACAACGTAACCGATGCTAATGTCTTCGTCTGGTAGACACAGCATAAAGCCATGCTCATTCCACGGATTGAAGTTGCAGCATTCTCACTTCTATGGATCTTGAGGATTATAAAAGAAGAACAGAAGAAAAAGATCACACTGTTTGGAAAACCTCAATTCTCATGAGAAATTGGCACAGCACATTTGTTTTATGTAAACTTAAGAAAATTGTGAAGAAATAATTTTACTTTGGTTTTTACAAGTAAAATAATTAGTGTGATTTTATAGATAAGCCTGATGAGTATAATTAATTACTGGAAAAATTTATTATGGTTTTAATATATTATATATTTTAACATATATATTTTCATATATTCTTCAAAGTTGTACTGATCAGTTAACTTACATAGCACCATATGTAGGAAAGTATAACCTAGACAAATGAATTTTGGGTATTTATTTTGTTTTCATGTGAGAACTCTGTTAGCAATGAGAAATTCATCTCTTTGCTTTAGAAAATTTCAGGGTAGATATCACTTGATTCTTTAAGAATCTCTTTAGGGCAGCCTGACTCCAAGTCAGGATTTTGAAAATCATGTTCTGAACAGTTTTTGAGATCCTAATTTGCAGAGCTTTTGAAGATATTTTCCGGTCATTTTAGAGTCAATTGGGCAAGTACCCTCTGTCAACAAGAGGAGTTTTTTTCCTAAACACTTTGTATATTGATTTTCTTGATTAAGTTTAATAAGAGGAAGAATTCTGCTACTAAAAAATCTAAACTCATGGAATATATTTTTCAGTCAATCAATTGAGCAAACTCATTGCCAGAGTCCATTCTGACTCCCAGGGATGCTATTGGACAGAGTAGAACCACCCCATAGAGTTCCCAAGGAATGTCTGGTGGTTTGACCTGCTAACCTTTTGGTTAGCAGCCATAGCACTATACCACCAAGGTTTCCTATGCTTAGTAATAGTGAAGGGGTATTTGCTTGATTGAATGAATGAATGAAGATTCAGAGTAGACGTGATCTCATTTATCTGATTTCCATTCTGGAACAACTAGATTCTAGCATTAATAACCTATATGAAATAATTAACATTTTTTGAAACAAAGAAATAGAGATAGTGATCACTGTGGAAACAATCAATCTAATACTAATTCAGAACATATCACAAAAATACTGAAAAGAGCAAAGGTATATATGTAAACATAAATGGTAATGTTATAGAAGAGGCAAAGAACTCTCCTAAATTAATGACACACAATGATAGGTTATTGTCAAGCATTATCACAACCTGAGCTTTATAAAGAATCTTCTGTAATGATGGTCTTTACATTTGAACAAGATATTGTGTAATCAAAATATAAAAAACCAAGAATTAGTCAAAATTCACTAGGTCACAACAATAAATCACAAATATGAGCAGAATCACCCATGGTGGACAGATTTCAGTGGCCTAAGACAGACTAGGCAGAAAGGCTTGGCAATTTGCTTTGGAGAATTAGGCAATAGAGGCATAATTGATTAAAAGAAAATATTACCCAATATAGTACCATAAGATGAGCCTCTCAGGTTGGAAGGCACTCAAGACACAACTGGGGAAGAGCTGCCTCATTAAGGTAGACTTGATGTTAATAAGGTAAATGAAACAAAGCCTTTAAAACTTTCATTTGCTGGCATGACATGTCTCAAAATGAGAAACAATGGCTACAAATACCCATTAATTAGAATGAGGAATGTATGAATCAAGGAAAATTGGTAGTTGTCAAAGTAAAATGGAATACTTGAAGATCAATATCGTTGGTATTAGTAAACTGAAAAAGCTTGGAGTTAATGATTTTAAATTTGAAAATCATTCAATCTTCTATGACAAGAGGAACAAATTGAAGAGGAATTGTGTTGCATTCATCACCAAAAAGGACATTTCAGAAATTATCCTGAAGTACATTGCTGAGGGTGATAGGATATTATCCATACATTATAAGGAAAGCCAGTTACTAAAACTATTGAAACTTATACACCCATCAGAAATTCTAAAACTGAAATAATTATTAGTGATTGGAATGTGAAAGTAAGAAACACAGAAGAAGAATCAATAGTTGGAAAATATGGCTTTAATGTTAGAAATGATGTCGGCAATCACATGATAAAATTCCACAAGATGAGTAACTTATTCATTTTATAACAACATAGTGACTGTACACTGATGAATTGTGCAGGAGTATAATTGACCATATCTGTAGAAAGGGAAGACAAAGACTGTCAATGTTAACGGTCAAGACAAAGCCTGGAGCCAACTGTGGAACAGACCACTAATTGCTCATAAAGAAGCTGAAACTGAAGAAAATCAAAGCAAGTCAACAAATGTCAAAGTACAATCTTAATAAAACTTGACCAAATTTAGAAACTATATTAAGAGTAGATTTGATTAACTGAGTACTAATAATAGAGATGAGAAATATGGTAGGATAACATTAAGGACATCCTATATGAAGAAAGTGAGAAGTCATTAAAAAGACAGGAAAGAAAAAGAAATGGCCAAAATGGTGATTCATGAACTTGCTCTTGAACACAGACTAACTAAAGCAACAGAGAAAATCATGAATAGAATATTTTGAAGGAAGTTCAAGAAGATAAGGTAAAATATTATAATGAAATGTTTAAGAAAAACCAAAGGGCAAGTAAGAAAACCAAAAGGGAAGAACACGATCAGCATTTTTCAAGCTAAAGAGCTGAAGAGATAATTTAAGGTCAAGTTTCATAATTGAAAAATTTTGTGGGCAAACATTTGAATGATGAAGGATGCATTAAAGAAGGTTAAGAAAGGCTCAACTACTGTACCAAAAAGAATCATCTGATGGTCAACTTTTGGGGGGTAGTATGTGATCAGCTACCACTGCTACTGAAAGAAGACGCTCAAGCTTCACTGAAGAAATTGGTGAAAACCAAGACTCTAGTAATTGATGCAGTATCAACTGAGGTACTGCAACAAACAGATGCAGCACAGGAAGTCCTCGTTAGCCCATATCAAGAAGTTTGAAAGCCAGATACTTGGGCAAATGATACCGGAAGCTGGACTGTGTAAAATGACACCAGAAGCTGGACTATGTAAAAAATGTGGCATCAGGATTAGAGAAAAAAACTCATGAACAACCTGCAGCATGCAGATGATACAACCTTGCCTGCCACAATTAAAGATGATATTAAGCACTTACTTATGAAAACAAAGGACTGTAGTTTGAATTACACCTAAAGTTGAAGAAAATAAAAGTCACAAGAACTGGCTCAGAAACAGCATCAAAATAAACAGTGAATAAGTTGAAATTATCAAGAATTTCAGTCTACTTGGGTCACCAATCAATGTCAATGGAAACAGCAGCCAAGAAGTTAAAGAACATATTCACTGGGAAAATCTGCAGCAAAAGATCTCTTTAAAAAACTTATAAAGCCAAGATGTCACTTTAATGCCCAAGGTGCTCCTGACTTTAGCCATGGTCTTTTCCATCCCCTCGTATGCGTATGAAAGGTGGGCACTGAAAGAGGAAGATCAAAGAAGAGTTGACACATTAGAATTGTGGTACTGGGGAAGAATACTGAATATGTCATTGAGTCTCAGAAAAATGGACAAATGAGACTTGGGGGAAGTACAGGAGAATGCTTAAAAAGCAATGATGACCTAACTTATTTTTGTTTACTTTGGTCATGTTATCAGCAGGGACCAATACCCACAGAGGGGCAAAATGCTTGATAAAGTAGAAAGTTGGAGAAAAAGAGGAGACACTCAATGAGATATTGACACAGTGGCTCAACAATGGGCTCAAGTATAACAATGACTGTGAGGACGGCAGAGGACCAGGCGATGTTATAGACAAATTCTCTGAGTCTTAGATGACTTGATGACATCAAAAAGCAATAGTACTATACATTGTATCAATGATTGCCAAGCTATATCAGTAATTTTAAATTTATAAATTGAATATTGATTTTGAGAGATAAGTACTTCATTGCCCTCAGCAGAGAATTAAGATACTACATTCAATGGCGGGATCTCAAAAGTGATAGAAAGTGTATATACAGAATGACTTTGTGGATATTCAGAGAGATTACAGTAAAACAATACAAAGATATGACACTTAAGTTCACAAACTCATCCGAGAAAAAATGTTACATACCTCATTGCTGAATGTCCCTATGGTCACTTTGATATTCAGCTGTGCAATGAAGCCAGTGCCTAGTCCAACCCTCAAAACAATTTTGGAGCTCTTTTCCTGGAGTGGGCATCAGAACTGTCATTGTACTACACTTGGTGTCATGAATGTCATGAAAATATCTTCCTTTTCGATATCTCCTTCATCTTCCCAGTAAAGAAAAATCACTGGGAGCCAGATCAGGTGAGTAGGGAGGGTATTCCAATACAATGTTTTCTTTGCCAGCTAAAAACTTCTTCACAGACAGTGCCGTGTGAGCTTGTACATTGTCATGATGCAAGAGTTGTAAGTTGTTGGTGAAAAGTTCAGGTCATTTTCATGCAACATTTTCAAGACTTGTTTGTCCACTTGGTACAGATTCATGATGAACAATCCATCTGATATCAAAAAAGACTGGCAACATCATTGAACTCTTGATTTGGACTAACAAAACTTTTTTGGTCATGGAGACTTGGCTGACTTTCATGGTAAACTTGGATGCTTTGATTCAGGGTCATATTAGTACACCCATGTTTCATCACCAGTGATAACATGGTACAAAATTTGTATTGCCTCTACAAAAAGTCTCGGCAAATTTGGGCTCACCTTTGCTTTTGTTTATTCGTAAGCCTCTTTGGGACCATTTTTTCACAAAACTTTTCAGTTAAGATTTTCCTGTTTCTCTGTCAATGTTTACTTTACTTGGTCGGCTATGCTTCTCACAGTCAGCCAACAATTTTGATACACCACTCGACAATTTCTTGAAATGTTTTCATCAGTTCTGCTTGTTACTGGCCATCCTGGCCTCTCTTCATCAGTGATGCTGTCTCCTCCTCATAAAAATGTTTACTCTATTTGTACACTTCCATTTTCTTCATGGCTTTATCCCCATAAACTTGGACTACCATGTCCCTGATTTCACTTCCACTCTTGCCAAGTTTAACAAGAAATTCAATGTTTGTTGCTCTAATTCAAGTACTGACATTCTAGAAATGGCACACAAAAAACACGCAACAACAATAATGAATGCCAATCAGCAAGACACTGCCACATATCAACATGAACACAGCTGTGAGACACTGATATGCCAAGGTTATAAAACCTTACTGATTTCTTTGTACAGTGCTGCCAATGTAAGCACACCGTGGTAAGTTTATTAACTTACTTGCCAGGCTGCCCTGACAGGGGACATGACAGAGAGTCCCTTACAAAGCAGGAAAAAAGTGTGGTGCAAAACTCAAATTCGTGTTTTTTGTTTCAGAAACAAAGCAGAAAGGCAGAGAACGAGGAAGGCAGCAACACGTGGCAGTGGTTTGACTGAGACTAGAGGAAACTTTGAAGACATGACCCCAGAACTCCGTAACCTAAAACTAGTACCATTCTCAAAGTCAACCCTTCAGACAAAGATTAGACTGGAGTATAAAACGTAAACTGATACTTGTGAAGAGTTTGTATCTTAGTTCAAATAGATACATGAGACTACATGGGCAGCTCTTGTTAAAAGGCAGACTGAAAAGGCAGAAAGGGATAGAAGCTGTCTGAATGGGCTCAGGGAACCCAGGGTGCAAAGGGGGAGTGTGCTATCACATTACAAGGATTACAACTAGGGGCATATAACAACATGTGTACTAAATTTTGTATGAAAAATTATTTTAAGCTGCAAACTTTCACTTGACACACAATAAAAAAAATTGTTTTATAAGTGATATGAAAGTGCATTTTATCTCACAATTACCTGACATATCAGACAGATTTGGTTTTCCAAATTACAATGAAACAGATATTTTTCTGTACTGAAAAAAGGAGATAGTAATGTATAATATTTCTTTGAATGTTAATTCTTTTAAAATATGTTTTATAAACAATGTTTCAGAAACAGCAGAAAGGTAGAAAGCAAGGAAGGCAGGAACATGTCGTAAACTAATGGAATTTCAAGGTTAGAGATTAGATTTGCTTTCTAGTATGTGGGCTTTTTAAAAAAATTTTATTATTATTCATTGTGATTAAGTGAAAGTATATAATCCAAATCAATTTTGCATGCCTGCCTATCTGCAGCTCCTTCTGCTCTCCTTGCCCATGACAGCACACTTTCTTTTTGTTCTATACTTGTTGTATCCTCTTAACAAGCTCCTGTCCCCTCCTTTCCACTCTCTTCTGGCCCATCTAGCAATAGATCAGTGGGACAGCATTCTATAAATGCATAGCGCCATAAAGTATACACACCATATGATCACACTGTGTCCCAGAATCCAGTCCATTTTTGTCTGAAGAGTTGACCTCAGTAATGTTTTCTAGACAGAAGCAGCAGCAGGTCTAGAGGCGATGCTCCCAGGGAATCCCTTTGGCCATCAAACCATAAGTTGTGGTTTTTTAGTAGAGTTCTTGAGGTATAGTCCTCTTTTTCTCATGTTGCCATGGTGACTCAGCATTGTGTGCCCCGTCATGGCTGTCTTGGGTGGTGGCCAGGCAACATTTGGTTCTTCTGGTCCCATGTTGATACCATCTCCCATAAACATGAGTCCTGTCTCCTGGGCTCCTTTTACCTTCTATCTTAGGTGTTCTTGGTGATTATCTGTTCTGGATGATGTGGGGCCATTTGGTATACCTCAGATGGCAGCTTGCTAGCTTTTAAGACCCCAGACACCACTCATCACTATGAGGTGCAGAAGACTCTCTTTGTAATATGATTTCTAGTTTGTAGATATTTTGAGCACAATTGGCCTATGTCCTCAGGTCTGCGTTTTTAGATCATTTAACTTTAGAGCAACCTTGCCCTTTGCCACTGTTAAGTGTTTAATGAGCTGCCGTCATAGACATCAATATGTAATTGGGAATAAAAATTAGGATATTGGTCTCTTTTTGCCCAGAATATCTAGTCAGCTACTCAATAGTGATTAACTTACACACTAAAGGTAGAAGAATCTTTTGCTAAGGTACTAAATGCTAGTATTTTTGTTCCTTTCAAAGAACAATGTCTCCTTATCATAATTTGCCTGAGATAGGTCCTTCATAGGAGGTCTATTCTGTTTGCCTGTGTTCTACCTTAGATATCAGATGACATTATTTCTATGAATATTCTTAAATGAGACTGCCAAATCTGTTTGAACCTCTGCCTTAATAGATGCCCCCACTATTACAACAGTAATATACCCAGCAGGGAGAGTAGAGTACCTGGGTATTGCAAAAAGATGCTCAGTTGCTACCCAAGAGGTTCAAATCTACAAATAGGCAGCAGAATGAAAGGCCTGGTGATCTGTTTTTGAAGAAAACAAAGTATCAGTAACTGAAAGCTTTATTGAAGACAGTTCTGTTCTTACATTTGTAGTTTTGCCATGAGTCAGAGTTAACATAACAGCAATTGCTTTTTTTTTTTTGAGTTGGGGAAATGATACATATACACACCCAGAATGGGCTGTAGGTGATAAAGTCTGACCATGAAGGAGAAAATTTGATCTGATGTCCTTACATTATGATGTTAAAATGGGAATTCTTAGAGGTGAAATGTGGCAAACCATTCTGCGAGTCAAGATGCTAAAAAAAAGAATGTACTTCCCAGGCAGATTTTATTATTGGATACTGACTTCTTAGAATAATTTTGATTATGTTATCTCATTGTGGTTTGATGAGATGATTTTTTTGAGGGCTCTCTTTAGTCCATGAATATAAATTAACAGAAACCAAGTGAAGAGACAAAGAAAAGAATTGAGTGCATTAAATTTGTACTCACCTTGATCCCCTTGCTGAACCGATTATTATTTTCTATCTCTACTAAGTTATTTTCCCTTCCTCATTTCCTCTTAACAGTTTATTCACATATACACTTCCAAAGATGACATAAAACACACGAGGCTCTGTGACTACAGAGAAACACGAGACCCTCTGACAACAGAGAATCAATTTGCTCTTCTTCTGACTGTTAAAGGTAGACATTTGTGGGTGTGAATTATGGTATGCCACTGTTTTAGTCCTTTTCTAATGTAATATATGTTTTGAACTTTTTAATGTTAATTCTATGCTATCACAGCTTTTTTTTTAATGGCATATAATCGTAAGCTTTCATTGTAATAAATCAGTAAAAAAGAGAAAAAGGCAAAACAGCAATGTTGTTTACTTAAAAAAATGTAAGGAACTTCAAAGTCTCTGCTGTTGCATTGGCTTATGATCAGCCTTGACCACGAGGTGTGACGGGATTTGGAAGAGAAGGGAGATTCCTGGATAGCGCTATGCAAGGCTGACCACAGCCCCTATAGCCTCTGCACTCAGTTTATTTTTCTGGATAAACTACATTTTAAAGCTTGTGCTTACTTCTTCCATGAAAAGCACTATCTTTCTCTTGCAGTCATTTAGAATGAGAATATATTGGGTCATATCCTGTGCAATTTCTTGTAAGAAATGAAAATATTTTGATGGGTGTTTATAGCCTCAGTAATCTTATGTAGAATATTCTTTAGTTTGAGCAGTTACCTATTTATTTATTATTTTTTACTTTTTAAGAAGGAATGTGAGATGAGATCAATACTAAAGTATTCCCGGGCATTACAAAAGGGAATTTTTCTTTTCAGTAATTCTACAGATGTCATAAAATGTACAAACTGCAGGACAAACTCTAGAGATTTGTGGGTGGTTAACAAGTAAAAAGCATTTTAGTATGGATACCAGTTTTCCAAATAATAATCTCTTGTATAAATCTGTCATTGAAAAAAGTATCAGTCAAAATAATAATAGGATTTATGCCAGCAATTACAATAAAAACATGTTTGTTTTTGTATTTCATTTGCTTCCAGAAAGCTCAATGTCCTTTACAAATCAGAGTTTTAAATCTAAATAATCATAGGGATTAATCTAAACCAGATATTATTCTTCATTTTGTACACTGGAAAGAGTCATATGCAGAGAGGCTTGTGTGAGACTCCAAAGAAAGTCCACAGAATTAAAAGATTTTAGGATTTGGGGCTCCCAACCTGTGCAATACTCTAAACAACACCGCTTCTCAGTGAGTATAAATTGTTTCTTAACTAAAAATTTGCTCAATTTTGAAGTTTTTATCCAGCAGAATAACTAACAAAATGGAAAATACATAATCACTCATTACATTATATTCTGTAATTAAAACTCTGGAATAAATTATATGACGTCAACTGTATTTCTTTTAGCAGACATCATAGAAAATAAGATGTCTTGCATCAGCCACTGGTGTCAGTTGACTTGGGGATAGCTCAGTTAGCCTGTAGGTTTTATAACAATCCTGTTGTGGTGGTTGATTGCCACTGAGTCATTTCTGATTCATGACGACCTCTTGTGATACAGTGGAATTCCTCCACAGGATTTCCTAGGTTGTAATATTAAGTGCTAAACAGACCCCTAGGCCTCTTCTTCCAGGATGCTGCTAGGTAAGTTTGTACTACCCACTTAGAATTGGAGTTGAGCACAGTTTGAGCCACCTAGGGACCTGCCTACCCACTAAAAATCACATATACTTTCACATAGAATGTATATAGATGCCTGGCAAGAGTAACATGCAATCATGTTACTCTCCCATGTACTTGTACTTTTGTAACTCAGTAATTAAGAAACATCATTCACCTACTTACAGATATGCTGGAAAACATATTGTTTCAAATCACTCAAATCACTTTGTCAGCATGACTGTTTTTTATACTGTATTAAAATTTCCCACTTTGTCAACTACATTAGATCATAGGAAAACTCAAATACCTGCAGGGTTCAGGTTGGTTCATCAATGTATGAATTACTTCTTCAAGAACAAGATAGCAAATGATGGGGCTAAGCTGGAAAGATCATGCTGTGTCTATCAGAAGTCAATTCAATCTTCACATACTTTGTAGTCTGATAGAGTTCTTAAAAAAAAAAAAAAAAACAAAAAAAGCCCTTTGCCATTGGGTCAATTCTGTTTTACAGAGATACTGTAGTGACCCAAAGGACAGAGTAGAATTGCCACATAGAGTCTCCAGGGAGCATCTGGTGGATTCTAACTGCCAATTTTAGGTTAGCAGCCATAGCACTTAACCACTGCCATACAGACAGGTAACATGGAAGCCTGCTTGTGCAGTGGTTAAGTGCTGTGGCTGACAACCAGAAGTTTGGCTGCTTGAATTCACCAGGAGGTCCTTGGAAACTCTGTGGGGCAGTTCTACTTTGTCCTACAGGGTCTCTATGAGTCAGAATCTACTTGAAGGCCACCAGTTCGGTTTTTTTGGTATGTGGACTAAAGCATGACTGTAGACTGTAGGATGCAGGCTGTCAATCTCTGTAGTAAGCGCCTGGTATGCCATAATTGCAACTCCAGGACGTTTCCATTCAATTGACATGAAAATCTGAACCATTATTTATATGTGCCTAACTAAACTTGTGTCAGTGGTTAAGTGCTATGGCTGCTAACCCAAAGGTCAGCAGTTAGAATCTACTAGAAGTTCCTTGGGCACTCTCTGGAGTAGTTCTGTTGTGTCCTTAGGGTTACTATAGGGTTGTTGTAAGTTAGAATCGACACAACAGCAATGGGTTTGTTTGTTTGTTTTCAGAACTTTAAACTTTGGAGTTCCTAAGTAGTGAAAATGGTTAGCACACACATCTGCCAGGCTTAAAGTTGGAGGTTGGAGTCCACCCAGTGGCTCCTTGGAGAAAAGACCCTGGGGGCACAGTGGGTAAAGTGCTACATCTGCCAACCTAAAGGTGGGCATTTCACATCTGCCAAGCCCTCTTGGTAACTCAATGGGGCAGTTATACTCTCAGCTATAGGGTCACTATAAGTCGGACCTGACTCAGTGGCAGTAAGTTTGATTTGGGGGTTTTATCTACTTCTAAACAGTCAGTCACTGAAAACCCTATTGAGCACAGCTCTGTTCTGGAGTCGCCATGAGTCCAGAATTCAGTCAAAATCAAGTGATGTAGCTTTCACCTTCAATGGGAAGAAACTGTTTCATTAATATTAGAAAGGTGGTTAATTTAGAAGGAGTAAATCGCTTGATTTACTCCTTAGAAGGAGTAAATTGCTGTAGATAAACGTCCCACACAGTTTATATAATCCATAAGCATTAGCTCCATCAGGCACTGATGTTAGAACAGAAGTGCCAGTCACAATTTGAAATCATTTCTATTGAACAACATTCTTCTCTCTTGACTATTCAGGAAAACTATGGAAGCTATGAATGTGCTTGTCTGACAGCAAGAATTAACTGCTTTCTAAATTTTAGTCCAATTGTCTGATCATGTCATAGTCAATAACAGCACTGATCTCCAAATGGCCAAAACAGTTTCCAAGATTGTGTTTTACTATATAGCATATGTCAAGTGCCAAGATCACTCCAAGGAAATATTGATTTTAACATTTCTACAGATTAGCAAAATCATATAAACATACATTTGTGTGTATAAATGTATTAGATATATATATAGTTTCTGCCATATGTATATATATAAAACACACACACACATATATTATACAGTTTCCAGGTGCTCTTTGGAATAATAGGGTTGCTCTGAGCTGGACCTGACTCAATGGCAGTGGGCTTTTTTTAAAAATACATACATAAGTATATACATCTATCTATCTATCTATCTATGTGTGTGTGTGTAAAATACACATAGCTGTTGAGTCAATTCTGACTCATAGTGACTCAATAGGACAGAGGAGATCCATCCCATGGGACTTACAAGGAGCCACTGGTAGAGTCGAACTACTGACCTTTTGGTTAGAAGATGAGTTCTTAACCACTACTCCACAGGTCCACATGATACACATACGACATTAGACCCTACATGCCTGTTACTTTGTCATACTTTGAGGTCTATGTGATGCTGTGATGCTGGAAGCATCAATAAAACCTTGACATAGTGTCATAAGATGAATTTCCCAGGATGGAAAAGACTCAGAAGACAACTGAAGAAGAGCCGACTCCTCAAAGTAGAGTTGATTTTTTTTTCAGATTTCTCACGTTTTTTTAGTTGTGATTGAGTGAAAGTGCACAATCCAGCTTAAGTTTGCATGTCCACATATCTGCAGCTCCTTCTGCTTTCCTCTCATGGTGACAGTACTCTCCTCTTTTCCATTCCATACATGTCATATACTCTTAACAATCTCATGTTCCCTCCTCTCCATCCTCTCCATTCCTCTCTACTAAGAGGCCGGTACATCAACATCCTACAGATGCAGAGAACCATAAAGCGTACACATGATATTGTCACTCTGTGTCCCTGAGTCCAATCCATTCCTGTCCAAAGAGTTGACCTCAGTCATGATTTATGGTCAGGGGCAGCATTGGTCTAGGGGCCATGCTCCAGGGGAACCCCTGGCCTTCAGACTATCAGTTGCTGTCTTTTAGTGGAGTTCTCAGGGTGTATCCATTTTCTTTCTCATGTTGCCACTAGGACTCAACTTTGTGAGCCCCATCCCAGCTGTCACTGGTGGTTTCCAGGCACCATCTGGTTCTTCTGGTCACGTGTTGATAGAGTCATCCTTTCATGGGGTAGAGTTGGCTTCAGTGACATGGATGGAATTAATTTTTCAGAACCTTCATCTGCTGATGTGGCACTGCTCAAAATGGAACAAAACAGTGGCAAACATCCATTAAAAAGTAGAATGTGTAGTGTACAAAATATGAATCTAGGTAAAGTATGAATCATCAAAAATGAAAAGAAACACATAAGCATCAATATTCTAGGCATCACTGAGCTGAAATGGATGGGCATTGGTCATCTTGAATCAGAAAATCATACAGTTTAAACTATGCCAGGAATGACAACTTGAGTAAGAATGACGTTACATTCATTGCCAAAAGGAACATTTCAATATCCTGAGGTGCAATGCTGTCAGTGATAGGATAATATCCATATGTCTGCAAGGAAGACCAGTTAATAAGGCTATAATTCAAATTTGCACACCAACCACTAAGGCCAGAGATGAATATATTGAAGATTTTTTTAACCCACTTAAACAGTTTGAAATTGTCTGAACATGCAATTATTGGTGATTGCGATCTAAAAGTTGGAAACAGAAAAGGGATTGATATTTGGAAAATATATGGCCTTAGTGATAGAAACAATACCAGAGATTACATGTTAGAATTTTGTAAAATCAACAACTTCTTCATTGTAAATACCTCTTTTCACCAACATAAACATCAGCTATACATGTGGATCTCTCCATATGGAATACAAAGGAATCAAATAGATTATATCTGTGAGAAGAGTTGAATGAAAAGCCCAACATCATAAGTCAGAAAAAGACCAGGGACCAATTATAGCACAGAACATCAATTGTTTATGTGAAAGTTCAAATTGAAGCTGAAGAAAATTAAAACAAGTCCACAAGAGTCAAAGTACAACCTTAAGTATAGCCCAGCTGAGTTTAGAGATGAGCTCAAAAATAGACTTAATATGTTGAATACTAATGACTGAAGACCATGAGGAAAGCAAGTAGTCACTAAAAAGACGGGAAAGAAGGGAAAGAGCAAATTGGATGTCAGACGACACTCCAAAACATGTTCTTGAATGCTGAGTAGCTATAGCAAAACAAAGAAATGATGAAGTAAAAAAAAAAAAAAAAACAAGAACTAAACAGAAGTTTCAAAGGCAGCTTGAGAAAACAAAGTGAAGTACTATAACAACATGTGCAAAGAGTTGGAGATAGAAAATCAAAGGACAAGAACACATTCTTTATTTCTCAAACTGAAAGAACTGAAGAAAAAATCCAAGCCTCAAGTTGCAGTGGTGAAGGATTCTACAGAAGAAGTATTAAAAGACTTGAGAAGCATCAAAAGAAGATGAAAGGAATGCATAGAGTACAAAAAGAATTGGTCAACATTCAGTCATTTCAAGAGGTAACACATAATCAGGAACTGATGATACTGAAGGCCGAAGTCAAAGCTGCACTGGAGGCATTGGTGGAAAACAAAACTCCAGGAATGTATAGAATGTCAACTGAGATGTATCAACAAACAGATGCAGCACTGGAAGTGCTCACTCATCTAGATCAAAGAATCTGGAAAACAGCTAGTTGGCCAACTGACTGGAAGAGGTCTGTATTTACACCTATTCCCAAGAAAGGTGATCCAACTGAATGCATAAATTATCCAGCAATATCATTAGTATTACATACAAGTAAAATTTTGCTGAAGATCATTCAAAAGCAGCAGCAATAGTACATTGACAGGGAATGGCCAGAAATTCAGGCTGGATTCAGAAGAGGACACAGAACCAGAGATAAATCATTGCTGATGTCAAGTGAACTTTGACTGAAAACAGAGAATACCAGGAAGATATTTACTTGTATTTTCTTCACTATGCAAGGCATTTGACTAAGTAAATTGTAACAAATTACAGATAACACTGCAGAGAATGAAAATTCCAGAACACACAACTGTGTTCATGTGAAATCTGTACATGGATCACGGGACAGTCGTTTTAACAAAACAGGGGGACACAGCATGGTTCAAACTCAGGATAGATGTGCATCAGTATTGTATCACCATACCTACACATCTGTATGTTGAGCAAATAATCTAAGAAGTTGTATAATAAGAAGAAGAACCACACATCACATTTGTGGGAAGACTTGTTAACAACCTGAGTTATGTAGACGACACAAAATTGGTTGCTGAAAGTGAGGAGGACTTGAGAAACTGCTGAAGATCAAAGACCACAGCTTTCAGTATGATTATTACCTCAATATAAAGAAAACAGAAAATTTCACAATCGGACCAGTAGGCAATATCATGAAAAGCACAGAAAAGATTGTGGTTGCCAAGGATTTCATTTTACCTGGATCTACAATCAGCATCCTTGGAAGCAGAAGTCAAGAAATCAGAAGACGCATTGCATTCAGAAAATCTGCTGCAAACGATCTCTTTAAAGGGTTGAGAAACAAATGAGATGCCTGATCCAAGCCTTAGTATTTTCAATTGCATTGTACTTATCTGAAAGCTCGGCAATGAATGAGAAAGACAGAAGAAGAAATGACACCTTAGAATTGTGGTGCTGGAGAAGAGTACTGACTACACCGTGGACAGCCTAGGAGCAAATAGATCTGTCTCAGAGGAAGTACAACCGGAGCGCTCCTTAGAAGCAAGGATGTTGAGACTATATTTTACATACCTTGGGCATGTTGTCAGAAGGGATCATTCTTTGGAGAAGGACGTCATGCTTGGTATGGTAGAGAGTCCGCAAGCAAGAGAAAGACCCACAGGGAGATGGACTGACACGGCAGCTGCCAAAATGCAGTCAAGTGTGACTGTGACTGTGAGCACTGGGCAGGACTGGGTAATGTTTCTTTTGTTGTACATAGGCTCCCTCTGAGTCAAAACTAACTTTAAGGCTCCCAACAACATGACATTGCCAGCCAAGCCAAGTGCCTTGAACATGACATTAGAAAACTCTAAGTGGTGAAAGAAAAAAAAGTCATACCATCCACAGTACCTGGGACTCAAGTAACTACACAGTAGTGAGTTCACCTTTTTGCCTTGTATGAGTATGCCACAGACTGGAAACTGAAGAAGTCATCAAATCTAGGAACATCAACGAGCCCATGTTAACAAACAGCAACAAAAAAATAGCTCTAACATAAAGCTTGTCTATTTTGCCAAGAGACCAAGGAGGAAAGAGCAACCTAGAAATACAGAAGAATGTTAGGCAATAACTGCTGAACTCTACAAAACACTACAGAATAAACCATGACCCCATCTGCACTCATGAAAACAAAGTCACAGTGGGTATCTTAGACTTTCACCATCATAAAATTTAATGAGATGCCCCAACAGTGCTTCCAAAGTGGTGTCAAAGAAGCTGGGACTTTCATCCCTGCCAGCCAGTTATGGTGCTCCTTCCTTATACATTACTTACTGTTAATGTCAGTGGAGACTGCATGGTAAGCCTGATCTTCTACATCTAACTGGGAGTTACAAGGATCCTTTCCTTTCTCCATTGGGGTGGTTTCAAAGAAAGCCTAACAAAGACCTAGGACTTGCACTGCTGCCAAGTGGTAGTGAAGCCACGTCCACTCCAGTGTGAACAGAGGTCTCACGGGGAGCCCTAACATGTCAATAATTACATTAAATGTAAGTGATCTAAATACACCAATTATAAGACTGAGATTGGCAGAAGGGGTTAAGAAATGGCATTCAACAATATACTATCTACAAGAAATGAATTCTAAGTATACCAGTGTAACACTGTGGAAAGTATAGGAGTGAAAAAGACATATCATGTAAATATTAAAGAAGCAGAAATGCCCCTTTGAGACAGAATCCTTCCAACTCTGTATGTATTCTATTTCCCTAAGCTACCCTCACCTACATGGGCAGTCTCCTAACCTATTTGGGCTCTAACTGTCCATACTGGCTATTGCTATGGCTCTTGGCGTGGGTGTTTCTTTATCCTGCTGAAACACTGACACCTCACATTAGGAGATGCCTTCGCAGGACAATCTGTTCACTCATTCATATTCTGACTCTCTACGCCAGACCCCTAACCTGCATGGATGTCTTCCTCAGCTAATTTGGGCTCTGAGACCTCTTGTCAGACTACCCTTATAAGGGGACATCCTACTAATAGCTTTAGGATGGAATTGTTCAAAAACAGGTAAAAAAAAGTCACAACCTATAAATTACAGTAAAACTTGCAAAATCCAGACCCCATGTAGGGTAGGAACATGTCAGAAAATTAAAGGTCAAATATCTCCTACTAAAACAAATCATAGAAACATGATAAGACTAGACCCTGTCAAAAGTAGAAGACTTGAAAAACCTGAAAAATCAAGGCAATTCCACGAAGTTCAATCTCTCATCAATTTCTCTGCACCAAGGAAATTCTGGTGGCATACTGCATTAAGTACTACATCTGCTAATCAAAAGGTTGGCAGTTCAAATACTTCAGGTGCTCTTTGGAAACTATGGGTCAGTCTTACTCTGACCTCTAGGATTGCTATGAGTTGGACCAACCTCGATGACAGTGGGTTTGTTTGGTTTTTTTTTGGTTAGTTTAACAACAGCAACAACAAAAACCCTTGCCACTTCCAAGCCAAGTACCCTCGAGTCAGATCTGACTCATGGCGACCCTTGGGGCCAGGATAGAACTGATCCCCAGCGTATTCAAGGAGCGCCTGGTGGATTTGAACTGTCGACCTTGTGGTTACCAGTGATATCACGTAACCCATTACACCACCAGGGTTTCCCCCTTGCCACTGAGTCAATTCTAATTCATAGTGACCCTATAGGCTAGAGTAGAACTGCCCCATAGTGCTTCCAAGGAACACCTGGCAGATTCAGATGGCTGACTTTTTGTTAGCAGCCTGAGCTGCTATGCTACCAGAAAATTGTCAACACTAGTATTTTATCTGTCAGCTTTAAACCCACAAAATTTTGACTTTGATATTAGAGTTTGTCAAAGATTTGTTCACATGTTTCAGTTTCAGATGCAGCATTTGAAAGGCTAAAGATTAGTTTTTATAATGTCTGAATTTATTTTGTAAACAATGATCATACAATTATGTTAGATACCATCCTGTATAATAAGCATTAAACTGAAAATAATAGATATACATTGTGTGGATTTTTATTAACATTTTAAAGGTTAATATCTTAAAATATTTTCAAATAGCACTACAAATTCTAGCTATAACAAAATAAAATTTCCCTGTGTGCTTTACTAGGAGCCCTGGTGACTCTGCAGTTAGGTCCTTGCCTGCTAACCTATAGGTCAGTGGTTCAAACCAACAATCTGTCCTGTGGAACAGACATGTGGGCAGCATGCTTCCATAAAGATTGAAAACTCATGGGCAGTTTTAGTTTATAAGATTGCTGTGAGTTGGAAATCAACTCGATGTCAATAGGTCAGTATGTGATTTACATGTTAAAGTAAACCAAACCCACTGCCATCGAGTTGATTCCAACTCATAGTGATTCTATAGGACAGAGTACAACTGCCCCATAGAGTTTCTAAGGAAGGCCTGGTGTATTCAAATTGCTGGGCTTTTGGATAGCAGCTGTAGTACTTTTCCACTAGGCCACCAGAGTTTTCGAAGTTCGTTTTCAAAGTTCAGTTAGTTGGGTAAATATAAATGAGTATTCATTATTTCTGCTGTTAATGATGCTAGTGAAAGTTATTTATAATATTTAACATTTTTATATAAATAGGGCAAGTTTTGGTAGTTCATATTATTGCTATTTCATAGTGTTGTCTGGAGAACTCTCCTTTTTATCTTATACCCATGTACATTTATATCCATAAATGTCATAAGATTTGGATAGCATCAAAGCTGTAATGACAGAGATTATACTATATTTATAATTTTTGTGTTAACATTTATAATATTAAAAAGAACTTAATTGTAATTTAAGAATAATATTTAACATTTAGCTCTATATTTCTACTGTCTTGAAAACTGAATGAAGAATGTTGCATGTGAATATTATTCACATCTTAAAAATGAGAATATAAATGGTGAAACCTGAAAAATTTATGAGAAGAAAATCTTTACAGTCAAGTATGAGAACACTTGGAATACATCAATATTGATTAAGAGTATAATAAACAGTATATAGTATTTTAAAAAAATAATAGAGAAAAACAAGATATCCCCAAATATTTGACTCTTTCATGGTCTCTAGTTGAAAGTACAATTTTATATCACAAATCTTCATTACGAGCTGCAGAAGCATATTAGCAGTTGAAAGAGCTGATAAATTATTTTTACCACTCTGTAAAATTCAAAATCAACTTCTGCTTAAAAATTCCTATTCATCATAACAGCAAAGATTTATTATTACGTTTAAAATTCATTCTGGAAGAATCATTTTGGCTGCTTCTTTCATTTGGCCATTTAACATTCAGCTAAAATGTGTATCAGGGGCAGCCCTGAGCCCTGCCTTCCTTGAAAAGAAACTGCTTTCAAACCACCGACAGATGCCTCTGATTCTCTTACATCACAGAATTACCGCGACCCAATTTGTGTTTATTAAAACAGAAAAATTACATTGGATTAGGTTAGCTAAACCACTGAATTTCTTAGATAATCTATTTGTTTTGCAAATTGTATAAACACAGGTGTCATCCGGGGATTTACGGCACTTCCTAGTTTTAGTCGTCATTTAGAACACTTGTAACCTCTGTAGAGTATATTGTTTTATGTTTTCGCTGAAGCTTCCCAGAATCATAGAGTACAGTCAAGGTGATGCTGACTCGGCAACATTTCTTCCCTTAGAATTTTAAAAGTCACCTTCTTCATTGCATTTGGTTTCTCTGAATTTTGACCATTTTCTTTTGGACTTTCTTGAATATATGAAAATGCATAAAACACTAAACTGCGAGGTCAGAGATTTCACAAATGAGAAAGTCATGCTGGTTTCCTACAATAAACCTACTTTATGTAAGATTTTAGCATGGATATCATAAAAGAAATTTTAAAATAAATCACATTAATGTGTATTATTTTCTGAAAAGTTTTCCATTGTGTGGTTTTTGCAAATCATTCAGCAGTTACATCCCTGAACTATTAAATTTTTTAAGTGTTGAGCACTTACTGAGTGTCGTGGATTGACTTGTGTTCCCCGCAAAATATATGTAGCCATGTGGCTGTGCCATGATTCCCAGTATCTTGTGACTGTCATCCGTTTTGTGGTTTTCCTGTGCTGTACGTTAAAGGAGTAGGGTGGGGCGATAAATCCCTTTATAAGATCACCTCCCTGCTCCACTGTAAAGGGAGTTTCCCCGGAGTATGGCTTGCCCTACCTTTAATCCTTTCATCCTACAAGAGATAAAAAGACAGAGAAGCAGGTAGAGAATTGGGAACCTTGTACCATCAAGAAAGCAGCACCGGGAGAAAAGCGCACCCTTCAGAACTTCCTGCGCCAAGACGCTCCCTGGGCAAAGACTGATGCAACAGCGGACTTTCCTCCAGAGCCAACAAGTGGGAAAACCTTCCCCTGGAGCGGACACCCTGAATATGGACTTGTAGCCTACCGGACTGTGTAAGAATAAACTTTCCTTTGTTAAAGCCATCCCTCTGTGGTATTTCTGTTAGAGCAGCCCTAGCTGACTAAAACACTGAGTCACTGAAAACTTGTCGAGCTCATTTCTACATGTTATTTAATTTATCCATTACAACACTTTGGAGTTAGTACTGTTAACTACACTCTTTTATACTTGAGGAAATTGATGCTCAGTGACGTTACTATGTCTCAATGTTAGCAAGTTTAGAACTGCAAGAGTTTCACTTCAAAGTTTAGGCCTTATGTTACACCGTATTCAGAATATTGTTAAAACAATGTAATATAGTGTTTTAGGTAGTATTGACTCTTTTCTCCTAACAACCAGATTCTTAATGCTAAGAAGGTCCCAGTAAAGACAGATACTGCAGTTTAGGAAGAAAATGCAACAAGTGGTGAAAGCAAGGTTGATGGTAATAGTACTGGATGAATCTTAGAAGCCTTTGTATTTCCTAGCTAGTTCATCAATTTGCATACTTTGTTGTTGACTATTAGAATGGCCACAGAAACTTAAAATGAAAGTAGAAGTATTAACATTAAAAATATTAACTCTGAAGTTCAGTTGCCTAATTCGAATCTGGGTTTTTCCACTATCCGTTGACCTTTGGCAAATTACTTAACCATTCTGAGCTAGTTTCTACATCTGTAAAGTGAAGATACATGCCTGTCTGCATTTCTAGGAATGAGACACTTATACCCACACTTCGTGTGTTTTTATTTTTTCCAACTCTTGTTGGAAAAGGTGCTTATCCTTTCTATCCCTACTGAGTTGACAAGACCAAAGCAACTGCCTCTCTCCATGGGTCAACATGCCTACTTTCTCTCTTCATGTCTTCACTGTGACAGGTGGCTTTTATGGATCTAGGAGATTCTCAGGGTAGAGATATTGGGTTTAAAGGATGTGCTATGCTCCAAACTCTTCTCAAGGGAAGTGATGTCACCTGAACTTCTGTAGGATTGACCCTCATATAAGGCTAGCAGGATGACAAAACCACCTAATCCTCTCACTGGACTGCAAAGGGCTCAACTCCATTAGTTGGATTTTCAAGCCACTTATGGTTGTAATGGAAATGCTGGTGACATAAGTGGGTTAAGTGTTACATCTGCTAACCAAAAGGTTGGCAGTTCAAATCCAACAGATGCTCCTTGGAAACTCTACGGGGCAATTCTACTTGGACCTCTAGGGTCTCTCCGAAATGGACCTGACTTGGCAGCAGTGGATTTGGTGTTTTCGGTTTTGTGGTGGTTGTTATGTGCCACAGAGTTGGTTCTGACTCTCAGAGACCATCTGCACAGCACAATGAAACACTGCCCAATCCTAAGCCATGCCCACAATCATTTTTATGCTTAAGCTCATTGTTGCAGTCACTGTGTCAGTTCATCTTGTTGATGGTCTTCCTGTTTTTAACTGACATTATACTTTGCCAAATGTGATGTCCATCTCCAGGGATTAATCCCTCTTGACAACATGTCCACATGCAAGACATAGTCTCACTATCCTTGTTTCCAAGGAACACTCTGATTGTACTTCTTCCAGAACAGATATGTTTGTTCTGTTGGTAATCCATGGTATATTCAGTATTGCTCTCCAACACCACAGTTCGAAGGCATCAATTCTGCCATTTTCCTTATTCATTGTTCAGCTTTCACATGCATATGATGCAACTGAAAATACCATGGCTTGGCTCAGGGGCATCATTGTCTTCAAGGCGATATCTTTACTTTTCAACACTTTAAAGAGGTCTTCGGCAGTTACCGTTGCATAATAATTGACCGACTCCTTGCAAGACATTAACCTAGCCAGTCCCTTTTTGGGAGTTACAATACCTTGGTTAGAAAGGCAATATACAATCTATTCATTGCACAGCAGAGTATCATAATAGAACTCACACCACAGAATTGATTAGATGTGTAAATAAAATTAATGCATGCAAAATACTGAGAATAGTACCTGACATATGGAACACAGTCTATAATTTAAGCTATTACTAAATGTAGGGAATTCCTATATAGTGCAAACGGTTAAATGTTTGGCTACTAACCAAGAAGTTGGTAGTACGGACCTACCCTCACAAGGGTTGTTGCCCTGACATTAAAGCCTAGTAATCTGATTTAAAAGGGAGAGGGTGGTGAGGAGGGGACAGGAGATTGTTAAGAGGTTATGACATGTGTAGAATGGAAAAGTGGAGTGTGCAAGGAGAGCATAGGGAGCTGAAGATAGGCAGGCATGCAAATTTAAACTGGATTGTACACTTTCACTCAATCACAAACACACAAAATGTCCACATTATAAAAAATCCTACAGAGCACAGTTCTACCCTGCACTAAATAGGTCACCATGAATTAGAATCAAACTGAAAGCAATTGTTTTATTCTTCTTATTTTTAAATGTAGAGGAATACATATTTTTCAAGTATTAGGAGGTGAAATTTCTGGGGTTTTTTTATGCACAACATATCATCTGAAGAGAAACAAATGACTGATATGCATGGCTGCATATCACACTCAAACATCTCCACAAGAAATTTGTATAGATTACTCTAACAGATAAAACAGTGAATTTAAGCAGGGAATATGATTATTTTTCTTCAGAAAAACTTCTTCATTACAGAGTTATTTTGATTTTACTGGAACTGTTTAGTGGACTAGTTTTATTTCATGTTAGGATAAAAAGAAAGAATGTGTTTCCATACTTAAAGGATTTGAATCTTTCTTTTTAATTCCTCATAGTAAAAATTGCTATTATTTTATATAGTCAGTTTTTTTTTTTTAATTAAACACATATGTACAGTATGTTTGCTCACTATTCCTTCTTGCTTCTTAGATATTTCTCTGGTAAAATTTTCTTTTTTTTTTTCTTAAATTGTATTCTTTAGAATTTTCTTTCTCAAGTTTCTGTTGGTGAGAGGTTTCTTCTTTGCCTTTTAAGAGTATTTTTATTTTACCCTAATTCTTAAAAGATACTTTCTTTGGTTATAAAATTCTGATTTATTTTTCTGTAAGCATTTTAACATAACTGAGTGAAATGTACATTCATGTATAAATTTACATGCCCACCTGTATGCAGCTTCCACTGCTCTCCCTGTCCGGTGACTGCACACTATTCCTCTCTGCTCCATACATGTCTCATCCTCCCAACAGCATCCTTTCTCCTCCTCTCCATCCACTCCCCTTCCTCCAGCCAGAGGTCAGCAAGATGATATCCTATAGATGTATAGAACCATAAAGTGCTTCCAATATATGGTCACTCTGCCTTGCCAAGTCCAATCCATTCCTGTCCAAAGAGTGGACCTTTGTTATAATTTATGGGAAAGGGCAGCATCAGAGCCAGGGGCCATGCTCTCAGAGGAACCCCAAAACCGCTGGACCATCAGTTGAGGTCTTTTAGTGGAGATCTCATGATGCACCCCGTTTTATTCTTGTGTTGCCAGTGAGACTCCTCTCTGTGAGCTCCATCGTGGCTATCACTGGTGGTGGCCAGGCACCATCCGGTTCTTCCGGTCCCAAGTTGATGTAGGCACCCACTCTTGTGGGTCTCTCTGTCTTCTCGGTTGTCTTTACCGCATGTCATTTTGGTCCTCGGTGAGCATCCGTTCCTGCTGAGTTGGGACCATTTGCTGTGTCCTCGGATGGCAGCCTGGCAGCTTTTAAGACCCCAGATGCCACTCACCAATGTGGGGTGCAGAGAGCTCTCGTAGCAAAATGCTAGTTGTGCCAATTGGCCTGGAATTCACCTAAGAGCATGGTCCCCCGCCCCCTGCCCCAGCTACTCTATCCTTGCAGTATTGAGTTAAGATGGAAGGAGTACTCAAGTTATGCTGAAGTCCACTTAATGTTGTTCTTGTTTCTAATGTGTGCTATCACCGCTTTCTCCCGACTAGATTTCTAGTAACTATCTAAACTAAGCTCTCCCCCCTCCCCTCCCTTGCAGCTGTCAAAGAGTCTTTTCTTCTATACACAAGTCTGTTTTTGAGATCTTATCGTAGAGGTCTCATACAGTATTCGTCCCTTTGTCACTGACTACTTTCACTCAACATAATGTCTTCCAGTTGAAACCAGGTTAGGAGATGTTTCCTGGAATCATCTTTATTCTTTATCATTGCGTAGTGCTCCATTGAGTATATGTACGATAGTTTACCTATCCATTCTTCTATTGTTGGGCATCTGGGTTGATTCCATCTTTTTGCTATCATGGACTGTGCTGCAGTAAACATTCTGATGCATGTGTCTGTTGGTGTGAAAGGCCTTGATTCTGTAGGATATATTCCAAGTAGTGGAATTACTGGGTCAAATGGTATATCGAAATCCATTTTTTTAAGGAAGCCAGATTGCCTTCCAAAGAGGCTGGACCATTTTGCAACCCCACCAACAGTGTAGGAAGGTTCCACTTTCTCCACAGCCTCTCCAGCATTTGTTGTTTTCGGTTTTCTGGATCATGGCCAATCTTGTTGGGGTGAGATGGTATCTCACTGTTGTCTTGATTTGAATTTCTTTAATAACTAAAGATCGTGAACATGTCCCCACAGGTTTTTTGGCTGCCTGGATCTCCTCTTTAGTGAAGTGTCTGTCCATCTCCTTTGCCCATCGCTTTATTGGATGATTCATCTTCTTCTTATTGATATTTTCTAGTATCTTATAGATTATGGAGATCAGGTGTCGGTCTGACATAGAGTTGCCAAATATTCTTTCCCATTCTGTGGGTGTTCTTTTAATTCTATTAATAAAGTCTTTGGATGAGCAAAAGTGTTTGATTCTTAATAGTTCCCATTTATCTATTTTCTCTTCTGTTGATTGAGGTTTCTTTGACAGATTTTGGAGTCTGTCCTCATTGTGTATTAAAACTTCCATTGTTGTTCCTACCTTTTCTTGGATGAGCTTTATCGTTTTAGGTTTGATATTTAGGTCTTTTATGCAGTTGGAGTTGGTTTTTGTATAAGGTGTAAGATATGGATCTTGATTCAGTTTATTGAAGATGGATAACCAATTTTGCCAGCACCATCTGTTGAAGATACTGTTTTTACCCCAGTTTAATGTCTTAGGGCCTTTGCCGAATATCAACTGTTCATAGGCAGATGGTGTCATCTCTGGGGTCTTAATTCTGTTCCATTGATCCATCTGTCTGTTCTTGTACCAGTACCAGGCTGTTTTGACCACTGTGGCAGTGTAGTATGTTCTAAGGTCGGATAATGAGAGGCCTCCCAGTGTGTTCTTCTTCTTTAGTAGTACCTTACTTATTCCAGGCTTCTTCCCTTTCCAAACAAAATTGGTGATTTGTTTCTCCATCTCATTAAAAAATGATGCTGGAACTTGTATTGGGATTGCATTATATAAATAAATTGCTTCAGGTAAAATAAACATTTTTACAATGTTAAGTCTTCCTATCCATGAGCAGGGTAGGTTTTTCCATTTATCTAAGTCTCTCTTAGTTTCTTCTAGTAAGGGCTTGTAGTTCTCTTTGTAAAGATCTGTTATTTCTCTGGTTAGATTAATTTATAGATACTTTATCTTCTTAGGCACTACTGTAAATAGTATTGATTTGATAATTTCCTCCTTAACAGTCTCGTTGTTGGTATAAAGGAATCCTACTGATTTACTTACGTTTATCTTGTATCCTGAGACTTTGCTGAACTCTTCTATCAGTTTGAATAGCTTATTATAGATTCCTTGGGGTTCTCTGCATATACAATCATATCATCTGTGAACAGGGAGATTCTAACTTCTTCTTTGACGATGCAGATGCCCTTTATTTCTTCATCTTGTCTAATTGCTCTGGCTAGAACTTCCAGCACAATGTTGAATAGGAGAGGTGAGAGTGGGCATCCTTCTAGTTCCTGATCTCGAGGGAAAGTTTTTCAGTCTCTCTGCATTCAGGATGATGTGGGCAATTGGCTTTGTATAAATGGCCCTTATTGTGTTGAGGCATTTGCCGTCTAAGCCCATTTTGCTAAGAGTTTTTAGGATGAATGGGTGTTGGATTTTATCAAATGCCTTTTTGGCATCAATGGACAAAATCAGGTGATCCTTGTCTTTTGTGTTATTTATGTGGTTAATCACATTAATTGTTTTCCTGATGTTGAACCAGCCTTGCATCACTGGTTTGAATCCCACTTGGTCATGATGGATTATTTTCTTGATATATTGTATTTTGGTGGCAAGAATTTTGTTGAAGATTTTTGCATTTAGGTTCATGAGTGATATCGGTCTGTAGTTCTCTGTCTTTGTTGGAATTTTCCCTCGCTTAAGTATCAGGGTTATGCTGGCTTCATAGAATGAGTTTGGGAGTACTCCATCCCTTTCTATAGTGTGAAATACTCTCAGTAGTATTGGGGATAACTCTTGTCTAAATGCTTGGTAGAATTCTGCTGTGAAGCCATCTGGGCCCAGACGTTTTTTGGTTGGCAGTGTTTTGATGACCTTTTCAATCTCTTCCTTTGTAATGGATTTATTAAGTTGTTCTGCTTCACGTTGTGATAATTTGGGTAGGTGGTATGAGTCAAGGAATTGGTCCATTTCCCCTAGGTTTTCGAATTTGTTAGAGTACAGTCTTTCATAGTATTCTGTTATGATATTTTTTATTTCTGTTACATTTGTGGTGACAACTCCCCTCTCATTTCTAATTTGGGTTATTTGTTTCCTTCCCTGCTTTTCTTTAGTAAGTTTAGCCAGTGGTTTATCAATTTTGTTGATCTTTTCAAAAAACCAGCTTTTGGTCTTTTCAACTTTTTCAATTGTTTTTCTGTTCTCTAACTCACTTAGCTCTGCTCTAATCTTTATGATGTTATTTCTTCTGGTGCCCAAGGGGTTGCTCTATTGTTCTCTTGCTACTTGTTCAAGCTGTAGAGTTAGTTCCTTGATTTGGTTTCTTTCTTCCTTCCAGATGTGTGCATTTATGGAGATAAACAGACCTCTGAGCACTGCTTTGGCTGTATCCCATAGATTCTGGTAGGAAATGGTTTTGTTCTCATTGGAATCCATGAATTTCTTCAATTCATCCTTGATTTCCTCTATAACCCATGTTTTTTTGAGCAAGATGTTGTTCAGTTTCCAACAGTTCCACTTTCTATCTATGTTTTTTCCTGCTATTGATTACAACTTTGATGGCTTTATGATCTGAGAAGATGCTTTTCAGTAATTCAATGGTATGGATTTTGTTGAGCATTGCATTATGGCCTATCACGTGGTCAATTCTGGAGAATGTTCCATGTGCACTGGAGAAGAAGATGTAGTTGTCTGCTGATGGGTGGAAAGTTCTGTATATATCAATGAGGTTTAGTTGGTTAATTGTGTCAGTGAGGTCTTCTGTATCTTTGCTGAGCTTTTTTCTAGATCATCTGTCTAGTAATGAGAGTGGAGTGTTAAAGTCTCCCACTATTATTGTGGAGTCATCTAACTCTCTTTTGAGTGTAGTCAGTGTTTATTCAACATATTTAGGTGCTCTGGCATTAGGTGCATAAACGTTTAATATAGTTAAGTCTTGCTTGTGTACTGAATCTTTCAGCAATAAATAGTGTCCGTCTTTGTCCACAATGGTGGATTTGACATTAAAATTGATTTTGTCTGAGATTAGAATTGCCACCCCTGCTCTTCTTTGTTCATTGTTAGCTTGATATATATTCCTCCATCCTTTAATTTTCAGTTTGTTCCTATCTTTAGGTCTCAAGTGAGTTTCTTGTAGACAACATATGGATGGGTCATTTGATCCAAGATGTCACTTGGTGTCTCTTTACTGGTGCATTCAGTCCATTCACATTCAATGCAATTATTGATAGGTATGCATTCACTGCTGCCATTCTGATATGTTTATTTTTATGTTGATGTTTTCTCTGTTGTTCTTATTAGTCTGGTCTGGGACACTCTTTTGTGAGTTGATTTTTCACCTTTTTCAGAGCTGGTTTTATAGTTGTTGAGACTCGTGTGTTAGATTTCTTGAAATGGTATGATACATCTTTATTGTGCTTTACAGCTGCCCCTATGAACCCCCTTAATAAACTTTTTATAAACTCAATTTTAATTACTACCAATTTTGTCATCTTCCTCTCCATCTGGAAGGACTATAACAACTGTAGTACGTCCCTCTTTTTATTATGATGACACCATAGTTTTCGTGATGATCCCTAGATTGCTTCTTTCCATATCAAAGCTGTGATTTACTTTGGAACCTTCCCTAAATGAGCAGAGTATTGAGTAGTGTGTCTTTCTAAAATATAAAGTTAGTGGTTTCGTTCTTCTAAGCCAAAGCCAAGAACTTCTTTCAGCATTTCTTGTAGTTTGGGTTTGGTTTTTATAAAGTCTCTGAGTTTCTGTTTATCTGGAAATGTCTTAATTTCATTTTCGTATTTGAAAGGTAGCTTTGCAGGATATATAATTCTTGGTTGGAAGTTCTTTTCCTTCAAGACTTTGAATGTGTCATGCCACTGTCTCCGTGCCAGCATGATTTCTGCTGAGAAATATGAAGAGAGCCTACAAGGTTTCCCTCTGAATGTTAGCTTTGCCTTGAGTCTTGCTGCTTATGTTTCATTTTGTTAAGCTTGATTATAATATGTCTTGGAGTCTTTCTTTTGAGATCTATATTGGGTGGTGTACGATATGCATCTGAGATGTCTATATTCTCTTCCTTCATGTTTTCTGGGAAGTTCTCTTTCAGCAGCTCAGCAACAATACTCTCTGTGTTCTCAGATGTCTCACCGTGTTCAGGGACTCCAATTAGTCAAAGGTTGTTCCTCTTAATACAGTCCCACACGCTTCTTAATGTTTCTTCATTTTTCTTGTTTCCTTTTTCTGATTTCTGATCATAGATGCTGGCATCAGTAGCTCTGTCTTCCGAGTCAGAAATTCTTTTTTCCATTTGTTCCATTCTGTTTTCTTGGCTTTGCATGGAAGTTTCTATGTCTTTGATTTTCTTCTTGATCTGTTGGATTTCAGAGTGCTGGTGTTCCATCAGATTGAACAACTTGCTTAATTTTTCATTTTGTTCTGCTGCATTTTGTATAAGGTCTAGAAGGGCTCTGTATATAATCAATTTGCATTCACTTCTTGATGCTTTCAGAAAAGTTTCTTCATCTGGAAAACTCCTTGGTTGCTTTGTTTGGGAGCCTTCTGAAGCCATGAGTGATTGCTTGTATGCCACAATTGTCTGTTGCTTTTTGGGTCCCATGTGAGTATATAGAGGCTGGAAGAGGTACTGTGAGGATGGATTGCAAATGTTTCTCTAGGCTGTCTTCAAATGTGAAGCAAAAGGTATCTGACCAGTTCACAAGTCAGTTAGGTTTTCAGGTGTAGAGGTCCCTCTTCTCATCTGACAAAGTAAGCACTGCTATATCCAACGCCAGATGATAACAAACTAGTTCAGAATACAGCAATGTTACTGCCCTGGTGGCCTCTGCTGACAGGGCCTAGCCTTATCCAACACTGCGTCGAGTACTGGTTTTATGATAGAAAAGTGCTCCCCTGTGGGCAGTTTCTGGCTCCCAAGCTAAGAATTAGGTCCAGCTGCAGCCACCGTACCCAAGATGGCATCCTCCACACAGGCAGCAGACAGAGGGGCTAAAGGTGCCAAGTGGTAGTGATTCCTCTGCTTCTGTTGCATGGCCCCCAATGTAGGCAGCACTGTGTAAAATCACTACTTTTCTGTTGAAGAAGCACTGTCCCGTTTGCAGGCGCTGGCTCCCAGGCTAAGAACGAGGTCCCGCTAAAATCTTGGTACCAACATGGCGTCCCACACCCTGACCGCGGAGTTCCGCGCAAACCCCACTGAGGCAGCTACAAAACGAAAGGCTCAAAGTGGCTAGATTAACAGAGTCCCGAGCCTGGCTCTCAGAATATGGGAATTTCGCCTGCCTATCCCCCAGCAGTGCGTCTGAGTCCAGCCGCCGGGCAAGGCCCAGCTCCGCCCGCCAGCCGAGACCGAGGAAAAAAAAGTCAAACTGGTGCATTTACCTTCGGTCCGTGAGAGCCGGGGCTAGCCAGGAGCGGGAGTCAGCAAAAGAGAAGATGTTTTCCACTGAGTGGTGTGAAGTCCCAATTAACAGCTCTGTGCTGTGTCCTGAGGCTGATTAGGTGACCAGAAGGCTCTGTTTGATTGTCAGTTCAGGTCTTCGTTTCCAGAGGGATACAAGGAGACATGGGCTTAGTCTGTCATCTTGACTCTGCCCCCCTCTGTAAGCATTTTGAAGACATTTATCCATTATCTCATGTCTTCCATTGTTGTCAAAAAGTCATCTGTTATTCCAATTTGTGTACATTTACAACCTGTTTTATATTTCTGCTTGCTTTCTCCTAATATATATTTTATGACTTTTTTTCCCCTGAAATTTCACAGCAGTTGTTTTGAAGTGTCTGTATATTTAGCATGACTCATCCTTCTTGCTTTATTATTATCATTATATATTCTCCTGGATGTTGGCTGTGCACCCTTAATCTAAATATTCATTTTTCTTTTTAATTTCTGAAAAATCCTTTAAAATATCTATCTCCTTCATTATCTTTAGTCTCTATTCTTGGTTATCTGATTATATGCATGTTACACCTTTCCATTTTGTCTTCCATGTCTTTTATTATTTGCCATTGTTCCCTCTGCTGCACTTTGCATAATTTCTATTGACCTATCTTCCAATCTAGCTATTCTTTATTTTGATGTGCCAAACCTGCTGTTTCACATTACTTTTGATTCTATAGCACTATATAACATTTGTTTATGTAACATGAAATTTAATTAATTATTTTTAATATTTCAAGTTTTAATGCTGGAATTCTATTTGAGTCTATAAGTACTGAAAGTAATGGGTAGATAGTGGCATACACTTACAATGAATTATTGTGCAATGATGAAAATTAATGCATTATAGCTATTACTGTGAACAATAATGCATTTCAAAAAACATTATTTTGAGAAAATAATAAGTCAACAGAACAGATACAGAAAAATTATATAGAGAGGAAGTTCAGATATATGCAAAACGAAATATTGTATTATTTAGAGTCCCATAGAGCTTCCAAGGAGCACAGGGTAGATCTGAATGTCTGACTTTTAGGTTAACAGCCATGGCACTTAACCACCACACTACCAGGGTTTCCATATAAGAAAAAGTAGCAGAATAATTACCCTATAAGTCAAGGTGATGGTGACTATAAGTGAGGAGTGAAGGGCCTTGATTAGCCATGGATTCTCTGATGTTCTGGAAATGTTTTCCTTCTTAAAAGTTAGATGATAGTTGTGTAGATATGGCCATATACATTTTATAAACTCTTATAAACATATTATATTTTATAATTTTTTTAATCTTTCTAATTTTGCTTGATACTATCTCCTCTCACTCATAGTCTAGATTCATTAATGTTGTTTAAATATTTAAATGAAAATATTCTAAAATCTATAATAGTTGGAATATCTGAATTCCTTATTTACGTAATTCTGCTGTGTGATTTTTTTTTTTTTTGCACTTTCTCATGTGATTTCTTTCTTTTTTTTTTTTTTTTTCCTTTCATGGTGAGTTTTTGTCCAGCCTGGCTTTATCTGTTTGCATCATGTGAAACATGTTTGCGAATTCTTACAGAGTTCATTGGAGTCTACTAACCTAGGGCCAACTTGAATTAATTAACCTTGAGACTTTTTATTTCTTGTGAGAAATGCAAACTCAAATTTTATGTCAGTATGAAGGCAGGCCTATAGCTACACATTTTTAGAAAAGACTTTTTTCTCTTTTATCCTATTTTTCAACTCAAGTTCCTTCTAAGGCAGATGAACTTCTATTGTGTCTGCCTGATAGATAGTGGATTTTCCCTAATCAATCTTTGCCCTGAAGTTGAAAACCTTTGAGTGCTATATCTTTTGAAAGATGGTCAGTTTCATCCATTTGCCTTTTGTTCGCTGTGTCTTGTTTCTCTTCTGTGGCATTGCTTTTAACAACCAGGACTTAGACTGTTGAGAACAG
Source organism: Heterohyrax brucei (assembly GCA_028571685.1). Lineage (NCBI taxonomy): Eukaryota > Metazoa > Chordata > Mammalia > Hyracoidea > Procaviidae > Heterohyrax > Heterohyrax brucei. The sequence goes on from CM053144.1 coordinate 164,915,204, forward strand.
AAGTACCCCAGGACTACAATGGCTTCAACTCAGCTTCTCAGTCTGAAATCCTAAAATCTTTTGAATTTTTTATAAAAAAAAAAATATTTGTGCTGTTTACTTTCTTCTACACATTTAAAAATAATGTGTATACATTATCCAACGTTCTTAGATATCTGATATCAAGAATGTTTTAGCACATAGTCCCCAGTATCACCAGAAACAAAGGATAATATGATCTTGAAGATGCCCTGCTAGCTTTGACTCTGGTCACTGAAAGCCGTGAGCCACATGTTCCATAGGCAGTAGAATTACAAGGTGCTCACAGAATTTACCTTGAAGTCTAAATATAGTTTACATCTCTCTTGAAAGTTGCAATCCTTATGTCACTTAGATCTAGGTAAATGTAAAAGAATTCCCATCTCACCAGAACAAGTTACTGGGTGGGTTATAAAATGCCTACCATAATATTCTCTCCTTCATGTATGACATTAAAGATTATATCATCCATAAAAGGTTGTTGTTAGATTTCCATAAGTTGCTTCATAGATCTCTATCCCCGCCCCCCTGGGAAAAAGATTACATAGCCCCAGTATAATACATATTTAATAATAAAATAATCAAACCAATTGTAGTTAATTCTAATTCATGATGACCTTGTGTTTTTCCCAGAAGAACTGCATTCCGTGAGATACTCAATGCAAGTAATCTTTTGGAATTAGATCACCATCACTGTCATTTGAGACATCTCTGGGTGAACTTGAACTACCAACCTTCTTTTTAGTAGCTAAACACTTAGTCATTTGTGCAACCCAGGAAAATATATATGTACGTGTCAGAATCCAGGTGGTAGAGTGGTTGTTGTTTTACACAAACATACACACACCACATAAATATGGAAACCCTGATGGCATACTGGTTAAGAGCCACAGCTGCTAACCAAAAGGACGAGGTAGTTCGAATCCACCAGGCACTCCTTGAAAACTCTACAGGGCGGTTATCCTCTGTCCTATAGAAACACTGTGATCTTCTTGACAGTGATGGATTTGGTTTTGGTTATATACATATACATGTGTAATCATATATGTAATATTTATATTTTGATGAGTCTGAACCACCTTCTTTATAGGGGAAATAAAATTAATGAAATACATTGTTCTCTGTTTAACTCTTATTAATAATCTTAACAAATTCTAATATAGCAGCATATTACATATGTTTTGATTAAAACTGCTGGATTATCTGAAATAAAACATCCTGGCCGAGAGAGAGTTAAAGTAATATAACCCTGGCATTTTAGTGATACAGTTATTAGTATGGACAGAAAAGGTGGTTGCTCAGAGGTGGCAGGTAAGTGGATTACTTTTATCGGGCCAACCATTGTGAGAATCAGAGAACATATCGTAATGATGACCATCAAGTGCCAGGGCCCGGAACACATCTGGTAAGTCACAGCAATACTGTTTTGGCTTTGGTGCCTGGCTGCACATCAGATTGATCCAGCACACTTGTTAAAAATAGATACTATGCTCTGGGATGCCACTAGAGCAGCCCTTGGAGAGTGCAGGGTAATTTGTTTATTTACTGCTTCCATGCTGATTCAGACCCACAAGCAAGATAAGACACCATCTCTGTGCCTGCAGGGCCTCGTCAGGTGCCAAAGAACCCTGAACTCACTACTCTTCATGATTCCACAATAGTGAGTTCATTACTCTCTATTTTGAGACCCCTGTGAAGGTTAACAGGACCTGGGAATCATAAACACATCACTTACCAAGAGCCTGGGGGTGTCAATTAACTCCCACTACCTGGCATTGCTGTAGACTGGTGTTTCTGCATCTGTTACACCAAGCGTTGCATTCTGCCTCATTTATGGTCATGCATGTACACCTCTTATTCGCCCTTTACTTTTATTGAATTCATCCAGGTCTTGCTAAAAGTTTAATTCCCCATAAGAATTAGAATACTATGTCAGGAACTGAATTGAATTTTAATTGTTGTCATTTTCCAAGTTATCCTCACCCCACATCCTTATTGGTGGTTTACAGTAGTAATCAATCCTGTCCAGTGAATAATGAAGCTGCAAGCTCCTTTTTAGAAGTTAGGTCATTCATTATATTCTGCTCTCCTGCAAGCTTTGTGGAGTGGCACTGTATTTTTTTAGTTTACCTTGATAAAATACAATGTAACAGTTCATTTAGGATGGGTTTATATGGGGCCTGTCAGGATTTAGCTATGTTTTGCATGCCAAGCCAAGCCAAGTGCATGTTTTACGTAGGGGACCTAATATTAAATGCCAAAATGCATCATAACAGATACTTCACAAACATTAAGGTAGAAGCAGTGACTATGCAGATGATTACTATGCATTGCAAATAGTGGAGCAGCTAAGACAATAAATAAAGTATAATTGAAATCCAGGGGGCTTTGAGTATTAGTGGTGTAACAAGTCTCTGATCTACCTTGTGTGTTATAAGTGCTGTAGGAAAATTGGCTGCACTCTTGTGTGCTGGTCTCTTTGCACAGCAGGTGATGTGCTGAACTTAATAAACTGCTGTTCAATTTTTTATTTAAAAAATAAGATGGGAGCTAAGTCACAAATGCTTTGGGCAAGTGTCTTCTAAAACATTTTGTTTAGAAGTGGGCTAATTTGATTAGAGAGCCATGAAATCTGCTCAACAGTATAATGGAATATCAACTAAATCTAAACTGGCAAAAAACCAGGACTTTGTAAATTAATGAATATTCAATACTGACATGCTCTGAAAATAGATATCTTAAATATGAGGAGGAAAGGAAAGTAGTAAGGGTACAGAGAGGTACTAGAGAATTCTGATACATTTTCATGTCTGTCAGACACTTATTGTGACAAAAGCATCATGTAATTACATCACTTAGAAACCCTGGTGGCATAATGCTTAAAGCAATGGTTAGTAACCCAAAGATGTGCAGAATGAATCCATCCGGTACTGGAAACCCTGTTGGGAGGTTCTACTCTGCCCTATAGGATCACCATGGGTGGGAATCAACTTGAAGGTAACGGGTTTGAGGTCAGGGGCAATGTTACAATAATTTATTTTTAATTTCCTCTGTCCCTCAAAATCTGTACCTCAGAATCCATAACTCATGCTTTCCACTTAGTAACATATCAAGCACTTGGTAAATTTTTGCCAGGTGAATGAAAAGTCTACCAGTATGTACTTCTTATTTATTGATTCTATAGCCAGTTGGGTATAGAGCTGAGAAATCGCTTTTATGAAAAACCAAGAAACATTCCCTGGTTTAAAAAAGTAAAATAAATGAGGAATACATACTTACATCTACAAAACCAATTACTAAAAATATGAAACAAAGTAGACAACTAGAGTATATTCACATCACTAGCTGTCTAACACTGATTTGGAACATCTAAATGTTATAAACACAGGAAAATTTTCTTTACTGATTATATTAAAAGAACAAAGGTATACCTCTCAACACCTCCTCAAAAATGAAGACAAAGAAGAGAAAAAGAAAATGATAGCACTTAAATATACAATGTTATTTAGCCAGTATCACAATGAATCTATTGCTTATTTGATTGTTCTGATAAGGTATAGGCCTACTACAATGAAATTAAATTCTGCTCTGATTGACTTCTAACTGATACAGAAATATTGTTAAAACATAGTATCTGGCACTGGCAAAGATGAAGTAAAAATCTCCCTTATCTGTACATGGTTTGATTATACATGCAGAGAATTCAAAGAATCCATAAGTTAACTACTGGAACTAATAGAAGAGTTCAGCAAACTACCAAGATATGAGATAAACATAAGTAAATCAGTAGGATTACTTTATATCAACAAAAAGATCATCAGAGAAGAAATCACCAAGTCAATAGCATTTACTATAGCCCCCAAGAATGTAAAATACCCAGGAATAAATCTAACTAGAGGAATAAGGGACCTATACAGAGAGAACTATGAGATCTTACTGCAGGAAACCAAGAGGAGACTTATGTGAATGGAGAATCTACCCTGCTCACAGGTAGGAAGACGTAGTATTGTAAAAATGTGTATTTTACCTAAAGTGATCTACGTATTCAGTGCAATCTCAATATAAATTCCAGTGACATTTTTAAATGAAATAGGGGAACAAATCACCAACTTTGTTTGGAAAGGGAAGAAACTCCAGATAAGCAAAGCCCTACTGAAGAAGAGGAACACAATGGGAGGCCTCTCGCTACCTGACTTTAGAACCTATTACACTGACAGAGTAGTCAAAACAGCCTGGTACCAGTACAAAAAGAGACATATTGACCAATGGAACAGAACTGAGACCCCGGAGATGCCACCATCTTCCTGTGAACAGCTGATATTCGACAAAGGCCCTAGGATTGTAAACTGGGGTAAAACCAGTCACTTAAACAAATGGTGCAGGCAAAATTGGATAACTATATTGCATTGAAACAAGACCCATATCTTACACCTTACACAAAAACTAACTCAAACTGGATCAAAGACCTAAATGAAAAATGTAAAACAGTAAAGATCATGCAAGAAAAAACAGGTCAACAATGGAAGTTTTAATACACAGCCTAGACAGACTTAAATATCTGACAGACAAAGCCTGATCAACAGAAAACAGATAGATGGGAAATGCTAAGACTCAAACACTTTTGCTCATCCAAAGACTTTATCAAAAGAATGGGAAAAAATATTAGACACCTATGTGTCAGATTGACGTCTGATCTCCATAATCTACAAGGTACTGCAAAATATCAGTAAGAAAAAGTGAATAACACAATTAAGCAATGGGCATAGGGTAGCCATGAGTTGGATCCGACTCGACGGCACTTGGCTTGGCTGCATAGGAGATGGACAGTCACATCTCCAAAGAGGACATCCAGCCAACCAAAAGACATATGAGGAAATGCTCACTATCATTAGCTATTAGAGAAATCCAAATTAGAACTACAATCTCACCATCAACAAGGTTGACTATGATCCAAAAGACACAAAACAACAAATGCTGAAGAGGCTGTGGGGAGACACAGAACTTTCCTACACTGCTGGTGGGATTGCAAAATGGTGCAACCTCTTTGGAGAGCAATCTGACACTTCCTTAAAAAGCTGGAAATAGATATACTATCTGATCCAGTAATCCCACTGCTGTGAATATATCGTACTAAATCAAGGGCAACTACGTGAACAGATAAATGCACATGAATGTTTATTGCAGCACAGTCCACAATAGCTGAAAGATGGATTCAGCCCATATGCCCAACATCAGATGAACAAATAAATAAACTATGGTACATATACTCAGTGGAACACTATGCAATGATAAAAGACAATGATGGTTTTAGAAAGCATCTCATGAGAAAGCCTGAATGAGAAAAACTTCCATCCCAGAATAATATATCCTGCAAAACTGTCTATCAAATATAATGGTGAAATTAAGACTTTTGAAAATAAAGAGAGATTTAAAGACTTTATAAAAACTAAACCAAAATTACATGAAATATTGAAAGACGCTCTTTCCTAAATATATGTTTTAGGTGATAATTAAGGCACTTCATCCAAATTTCTAATCAGTTAAGGAAGGCACAAAACTTCACCAAACCAAGCCAAAAACTACAATATTATAATAAGGGAATCCACGATCATATCATGACAACTATAATATCATCACATTAAAAGAGGGGTACACTACAATAGTTACAGTTGTTTTTGATGCAGTGACAGTTTCTGACTTCTAAAATAGCTAAAATTTATTTCAACAATTATATGTTTAGGGGGATTAGGTATGTAGCCATAGAACAGATCAACAATATATCATTTGAAATTAAAAATCACAGTACAGGAGTCTCAACAAATATAAAATCAAAACTCATACTATCCATAAAGAAGAATGTCCCAGAACAGATTAATAAGAACAACAGAGAAAACACCAACATGAAAATAAACATATTACAATGACACTACTAAACATGTAGCTGTCAATAATCACATTGAATGTAAATGGACTGAATGGTCCAGTAAAGAGACAGTGAGTGATATCGTAGATCAAAAGACATGACCCATCTGTATGTTGCTTACAAGAAACACATCTTAGACTTAATGATAAGAACAGGTTGAGAATTAAAGGTTGGAATAATATATATCAAGCTAAAGAAAAAGCAGATGTGGCAATATTAATCTCAGATAAAATAGATTTTAATGTAAAATCCACTATTGTGGACAAGGATGGTCACTATTTATTGCTGAAAGGTTCGGTACTCAAGCAAGACTTAACAATATTAAGTATTTATGCACCCAATACCAAAGCACCTAAATACATTGAAAAAATACTGACAACATTGAAAAATGAGACTGATCATTCCACAGTAATAGTTGGTGGCCTTAACACTCCCCTTTCAGTTAAAGATAGATCATCCAGAAAAAAAGCTCGTAAAGATACAGAAGTTCTTATTATAACAATCAACCAACTTGACCTTATCGACATATGCAGATCTTTTCATCCATCAACAGATAAAGACACCTTTTTCTCCAAAGCACATGGAACATTCTCCAGAATAGACCATATGTTAAGTCATAAAACAATTCTCCATAAAATCCCAAACACTGATTTACTGCAAAGTACCTTCTTGGACCACAGAGCTTTAAAAGTTTAAATCAATAACAAAAAATTCATAGGTAAAAATTCCAACTGGTGGAAACTGAACAACACTTTACTCATAAAGTCTTGAGTTATAAAAGAAATTAAAGACATATTAAAGAAATTTATGGATTCAAATGAGAATGAAAACACATTCTATCAGAATTTATGGGATACAGCAAAAGCAGTGCTCAGAGGTCAGTTTATCTCTATAAATGCACTTCCAGAAAGAAGAAAGAACACTGATTAAAGAATTAACCTCACAGTTTGAACAAGTGGAAAGAGAGCAACAAAGAAACCCCTCAGGCACCAGAAGAAAACAGATTATAAAGATTAGAGCAGAACTAAATGAATTAGAGAATAGAAAAACAATTGAAAAAATTAACAAAAGAAAAAGCTGGTTCTTCGAAAAGACCAACAAAATTGATAAACCATTGGCTAAACTTACAAAAGAAAAACAACAAAAGATACAAATAACCCGATTAAGAAATGATTTGGGAGATGTTACAGAAGACCCATCTGAAATAAAATATATCATAACAGAATACTATGAAAAGCTATACTCTGACAGGTTTGAAAACCTGGGGGAAATGGATAAATTTCTAGATTCATATGACTCACCAAGACTATCACAAGGAGAAATAGATCAACTTAATAAATCTATCACAAAGGAAGAGATTGAGGAAGTCATCAAAAATCTACCAACGGAAAAAAGTCCTGGCCCAGATGGCTTTACCGGAGAAGTCTACCAAACTTTTAGAGAAGAATTAACTCCAACACTATTGAAGCTATTTCACACCATAGAAAGAGATGAAATACTTCCAAATTCATTCTATGAAGCTAGCATAACCCTAATACCCAAACCAGGGAAAGATCCCACAAAAAAAGAAAATACAGACCAATATCACTAATGAATCTAGATGCAAAAATCTTCAACAAAATTCTAGCCAATAGAATTCAACAGCATATAAAAAAAATAATTCATCATGATCAAGTTAGTTTCATTCCAGAGATGCAAGGTTGGTTCAACATCAGAAAAACAATTAATGTAATTAACCATATTAATAACACAAAAGATAAAAATCATCTGATTTTGTCAGTTGATGTAGAAAAGGCATTTGACAAAGTTCAACACCCATTCATGCTTAAAGCTCTCTGAAAAATAGGAATAAAAGGGAAATTCCTCAATATAATCAATAGCATCTATGCAAAGCCAACTGCTTTCATCATCCTGAATGGTGAAAGACTGAAAGAATAGCCTTTGAGAATGGGAACTAGACAAGGATGCCCACTCTCACCACCTCTATTCAACATTGTGCTAGAAATTCTAGCCGGAGCAATTAGACAAGGCAAAGAAATAAAAGGTATCCATATCGGCACTGAAGAAGTAGAGATTTCCCTCTTTGCAGATGATATGATTGTTTATACGAAAATCCAAAGAAATCTGTAAGTAAACTATTAGAGCTAATAGAAGAATTCGCAAAGTACATAACTAAAGATGAACATAACTAAATCAATAGGATTCCTTTATACCAACAATGAAATTATTAATGAAGAAATCACCAAATCAATTCCGTTTACTATAGCCCCCAAGAAGATAAAATACCTAGGAATAAATCTAACTAGAGAAATAAGAGATATTTACAGAGAAAACTACAATACCTTGTTACAAGAAACTAGGAGAGACTTACGTAAGTGGAGTAATCTGCTCTGCTCATGGATAGGAAGACTCAATATTGTGAAAATGTCTGTTTTGCCCAAAACACTCTACTTATATAATGCAATCCTAATACTAATTTCGGTGACATTTTTTATTAGATGGAGAAACAAATTATCAGTTTTATTTGCAAAGGGAAGAAACCCCAAATAAGAAAAGCACTACTGAAAAAGAAGAACATACTGGGAGGCCTCTCACTACCTGACTTTAAAACCTATTACACTGCCACAGTAGTCAAAACAGCCTGGTATTGGTACAAAAGGAGACATATAGACCAATGGAATGAAGTAGAGACCCCAGAGATGCCACCATCCTCCTATGAACAGCTGATATTTGACAAAGTTCCTAAGATTTTGAACTGGGGTAAGAACAGTCTCTTTAACAAATGGTGCTGACATAATTGAATATCCATCTGCAAAAAATTGAAACAAGACCCATGTCTCACACCTTATACAAAAATCAAGTCAAATTGGATAAAAGACCTGAATATAAAAGCTAAACGATAAAGCTCATCCAAGATAAGATATGGTCAACAATGGACATTTTAATGCACAATATAGACAGACTTCAAAATCTGACAAACAAAACACATTCATCAGAAAAGAAAATAGATAAATGGGAATTAATAAGAATCAAACACTTTTGTTCATCCAAAGACTTCCTCAAAAGAATTAAAAGACCACCTACAGAATGGGAAAAAATATTTGGCAACTCTATGTCAGATCAACACCTGATCTCCATAATCTATAAGGTTCTACAAAATACCAATAGGAAAAAAACAAATCATCCAATTAAGCGATGGGCAAACGAGATAGACAGACACTTCTCTAAAGAAGAGATCTAGGCAGCCAAAAAACACATGTGGACATGTTCACGATCATTAATTATTAAAGAAATTCAAATCAAAATGACAATGAGATACCATCTCACCCCAACAAGATTGGCCATGATCCAAAAAACACAAAACAAATGTTGGAGAGGCTGTGAAGTGATTGGAACTCTCCTTCACTGTTGGTGGGGTTGCAGTATGGCGCAACCTCTTTGGAAAGCAATTTGGCGTTACCTTAAAATAATGGATATACATCTTGCTGACCTCTGGCTGGAGGAAGGGGGGTGGACAGACAGGAGGGGAAAGGAGACTGTTGGGAGGATGAGACATGTATGGAGCAGAGAGGAATAGTGTGCTGTCGCCAGACAGGGAGAGCAGTGGAAGCTGCATATAGGGGGGCATGTAAATTTATATGTGAATGTACATTTTCACTCAGTTATGTTAAATAAAAATTAAAAAAAAATAATGGATATAGATATACCATTTGAACCAGTAATTCCTCTGCTTGGAATATATCCTACAAAACCAAGGCCATTCACACCAACTGCTACATGCACACAAATGTTCATTGAAGCACAGTCCACGATAGCAAAAAGTTGTAATCAACCCAGATGCCCAACAACAGAAGAATGGATAGGTAAACTTTGGTATATATACTCAATGGAGTACTATATACTGATAAGGAACAACGATGATAGCAGGAAACATCTCTCAATTTGGTCTCAACTGGAGGACATTATGTTGAGTGAAACTAGTCAGTGACAGGACGATTATTATATGAGACCTCTACAATAAGAACTTAAAAGCATACTCATACATAACAGAAAAGACTCTTTTTCGGCTACAAGGGCAAGGGTTTAGATTAGATAGTTGTTAGACATTTGGTTGGGTGAAATTGGTGATAATACGCATTAGTAAAAAGATCAATATTAATGGGACTTCAACACAACTTGTGTACTCCTCCTGTCTTAAGCTAGTATTGTAAGCACACAGTATGTACACTTTCATTTTTTATTTAATAATAATAATAAAAAAATTAAAAAAAGAAAGCATCTCATAACCTGGCTTCAAATGGAAGAGATTATGCTGAGTGAAATTAGTCAGTGACACAAGGACAAACATTGTATGAGATCCCTACTACAAGGACTTAAAAATAGATTCATGTACAAAAGAAAAGACTCTTTAATGGCTACAAGGGAGTCGAGTGAGGGCTATGGATGGTCATAGATTAGAGAGTTGACAGTGATTTGGTTGGGTGAAAGCAGGGACAGCACACAGAAGGAAGAATATCAACTTAACTGGACTTCAACATAAGGTGAACACTTTTTTTTTATGACTGGATGAAAATGTACAAACCCATATAAATTTTCATGGCCAACTATTTGTAGCTCCCACTGCTCTCCCTGCCCAGTGACAGCACATTATTCCTCTCTGCTCCATACATGTATAATCCACCCAACAGTCTCTGATCCCCACCTCTCTACCCATTCCCCTTCCTCCAGTAAGAAGTCAGCAAGATGACATCATATAGATGCATATAACCATAAAGTGCACCCATGTTATGGTCACTCTGTGTCTCCAAGTCCAGTCCATTCCTGTCCGAAGAGTTTACCTCCATTATGACTTAAGGACAGGGGCAGCATCAGGGCTAGGGGCCATGCTCCCAGGGGGAACTCGAGGCCCCTGGACTATCAATTGTGGTCTTTTAGTGGAGATTTCACAGTGTACACCTTTTTATTCCTGTGCTGCCGGTGAGACTCAATTTTGTGAGCTCCATCACAGCTATCGCTGGTAGTGGCCAGGCATCATCTGGTTCTTCCAGTCACAAGTCGATGTGGTCACCCACTCACATGGATCTCTCTGTCTTCTGACTTCTCTTTCCCTCATGTCGTTTTGGTCCTTGGTGATCATCCATCCCTGCTGAATGGGGACAATTTGCTGTCCTCTCTGATGGCAGCTTGGCAGCTTTTAAGACCCCAGACGCCACTCACCAATGTGGTGTGCCGAGGGCACTCTTAGCAAAATGCTAGTTGTGCCAATCGGCCTTGATTTCCGCTGAGAGCATGGCCCCTGGCCCCCTGCCCCAGCTACTCTGTCCTTGCAATATTGAGTTAAGATGGGAGGAGTAATCATGTTATTTTGGAAATCCAGTTAATATTGATCTTCTTTCTAATGTGTGCTGTCACAGATTTCACCCAGCCAAATTTCTATTAACTATCTAATCTAAACCCTTACCCCCTCGCCTTCCCTCCCTTCTCACTCTTGCAGCCATCTAAGAGTCTTTTCTTCTATGCATGAGTCTGCTTTTAAGTTCTTATTGTAGGGGTGTCATACAATGTTTGTCCTTTTGTTGCTGACCGCTTTTACTCAGCATAATATCCTCCAAATGAAACCAGTTTATGAGATGTTTCCTAAAATCATCATTATTCTTTACCATTGCATAATGTTCCATTGAGTATATATACCACAGTTTACCTGTCCATTCTTCTTTTGTTGGGCATCTGGATTGATTTCATCTTTTTGCTATTGTGGACTATGCTGCTATAAACATTCATGTACATGTATCAGTTGGTGTGAATGGCCTTGATTCTGTGGGATATATTCCAAGTAGTGAAATTACTGAGTCAAGTGGTACATCTATGTTCAGCTTTTTAAGGAAGCGCCAGATTGCTTTCCAAAGAGGTTGCACTACTTTGCAATCCCATCAACAGTGTAGGAGAGTTCTAATTTCTGCACAGCCTATCCAGCATTTGTTGTTTTGCATTTTTTTTTGTATCAGAGCCAACCTTGCTGGAGTGAGATGGTATCTCACTGTAGTTTTGATTTGAATTTCTTTAATAACTAATGATAGTGAGCATCTCTGCATGTGTTTTTTGACTGCCTGGATCTCCGCTTTAGAGAAGTGTCTGTCCATCTCATTTGCCCTTCACTTAACTGGATGATTTATCTTTTCCTTATTGATATTTTGTAGTACCTTATAGATTATGGAGATCAGGCTTCAGTCTGACATATAGTTGTCAGATATTTTTTCCCATTCTGTAGGTGGCCTTTTAGTTCAATGAATAAAGTTTTTGGATGAGCAAAAGTGTTTGATTCTTTGTAGCTCCCATTTATCTATTTTCTCTTCTGTTGTTTGTGGTTTGTTTGACATTTTGAAGTCTGTCTACATTGCATATTAAAACTTTCATTGTTGTTCCTACTTTTTCTTTGATGAGTTTTATCATTTTGGATTTCATATTTAGGTTCTTTATCCAGTGTAAGTTGGTTTTTATATAAGGTGTATGATATGGATCTTGTTTCAATTTATTGTAGATGGATATCCAGTTTTGCCAGCAGCATTTGTTGAAGAGATTGTTTTTACCCCAGGTTAATGTCTTAGGGTCTTTGTCGAATAGCAACTGTTCATAGGAAGATGGTGTCATCTCTGGGGTCTTCATTCTCTTCCAGTGATCTATCTGTTCATTTTTGTACCAGTGTCAGGCTGTTTTGACTACTGTGGCAATGTAATAGGTTCTAAATTTGGGTAGTGAGAGGCCTCCCAGTGTGTTTTTCTTATTTGATAGTGCTTTACTTCTCCGGTGTTTCTTCCCTTTCCAAACAAAGTTGATGATTTGTTTTTCCATTTCATTAAAAAAATGTCACTGGAATATGTATTGGGATTGCATTATGTAAGTATATTGCTTTGAGCAAAATAGATATTTTCACAATGTTAAGTCTTCCTGTCCATGAGCAGGATAGGTTTCTCCATTTACGTAAGTCTCTCTTAGTTTCTTGTAGTAATATCTTGTAGTTCTCTTGGTAAAGGTCTGTTATTTCTCTGGTTAGATTCATTCCTAGGTACTTTATCTTGTTAGGGGCTATAGAAAATGGCACTGATTTGGTGATTTATTTGTTAATAATCTTGTTGTTGGTATAAAGAAATCCTACTGATTTACTTATGTATATCTTGTATCCTGAGACTGTGCTGAACTCTTCTATCAGTTTGAGTAGTTTACTTATGAATTCTTTAGGATTCTCTGTGTGTACAATCATATCATCTGCAAATAGGGAGATTTTTACTTCTTCTTTGTGAAGCAGATGCCCTATATTTTTTGGTCATGCCTAATTCCTCTGGCTAAAACTTCTAGTACAATGTTGAATAGGAGAGGTGAGAGTGGACAAACTTGTCTAGTTCCTGTTCTCAAGGGAAGTTGTTTTGGTCTCTCTCCATTCAGGAAAACATAGGCAGTTGGCTTTGTATAAATGGCCCTTATTGCATTGAGGAATTTGCCATCTATTCCTATTTCGCTGAGAGTTTTTAGCATGAACAGGTGTTGGACTTCATCAAAGGCCTTTTCTACATCAATAGACAAATCAGGTGATTTTTGTCTTTTGTGTTATTTATGTGGTTGATGACATTAATTGTTTTCCTGATGTTGAAGTAGTCTTATTTCCCTGGTATGAATCCAGCTTGGTCATGATGGATTATTGTTTGGTTATGTTGTTGTATTCTATTGGCAAGAATTTTGTTGAAGTTTTTTGCATCTAGGTTCATGAGTGATATTGGTCTGTAGTTCTCCTTTTGGGGGGATCTTTCCCTGGCTTTGGTACCAGGGTTTTGCTGGCTTCCTAGAATGAATCTGGGAATATTCCATCCCTTTCTATGCTGTGAAATAATCTCAATAGTGTTGGAGATAACTCTTCTCTAAAAGCTCAGCACAATTCTGCGGTAAAGCCATCTGGGCCTGAGTTTTTTTGTGTTGGTAGTTTTGGGATGAATTTTCAATGTCTTTCATTGTAATGGGTTTATTAAGTTGTTCTGCTTCACCTTGTGATAATTTGGGTAGGTGATATGAATCCAGGAAATTGTCCATTTCCTCTAGATTTTCAAATTTGTGACAGTACAAACTTTCATAGTATTCTGTTATAATATTTTTGATTTCTGTTGGATCTGTTATGACAATTCAGCTCTCATTTCTTATTTGTTTCCTTTCCTGTTTTTCTTTAGTAAGTTTAGCCAATGGTTTGTCCATTTTGTTGATCTTTTTTTTTAAAAAAAAAACAGCCTTTGATCTTTTCAATTTTTTCAATTGTTCTTCTATCTTCTAATTTGTTTAGTTCTGCTTTAGTCTTTATGATCCACTTTCTCCTGGTGTCTGAGGGGTTGCTCTGTTGTTCTCTGTCTACTTGTCCAAGCTGTAGGATTAGTTCTTGGGTTTGGTTTCTTTCTTCCTTCCAGATGTGTGCATTTATGGAGAGAAACTGACCTCGGAGCACACTGCTTTGACTGTGTCCCTTAGCTTCTGGTAGGGACTGTTTTAATTCTCATTGGAATCCATAAATTTCTTTATTTCATCCTTGGTTTTCCAACAACCCATGGCTTTTTCAGCAAGACACTGTTCAGTTTCCAAGAGTTCCACTTTCTATCTATGTTCTTCCTGCTATTGAATTTGACTTCTATGGCTTTGTGATCTGAGAAGATGCTTTGCATTAATTCAATGGTATGGATTTTGTTGAGAATTCCTTTATATCCTAACACATGGTCTGTGCTGGAGAATGTTCCATGTCCAGTGGAGAAGAGGGTGCAGTTGTCCACTGATGGATAGAAAGTTCTGTATATGTCGATGAGGTCTAGTTGGTTTGTTTGGCGATAAGGCCTTTTGTGTCTTTATTGAGCTTTTTTCTAGATGATCTGTCCGATATAGAGAGTGGACTTTTGAAGTCTTCCACTATTATTATGGAGAGATCTATCAGGTTTTTGAGCATAGTCAGTGTTTCTTTGATGTATTTAGGTGCTCTGATATTAGGTGCACAAATATTTGATATTGTTAAGTATTGCTTTTGTATTGAAACTTTCAGCAATAAATAGTGTCCATCCTTGTCCACGATGGTGGATTTTACCTTAAAGTCTATTTTATCTGAGATTACAATTGTCACACCTGCTCTTCTTTGTTCCTTGTTAGCTTGATACATATTCTTCCATACTTTAATGTTCAGTTTTTTTGTATCTTTAAGTCTAAGGTGAGTTTCCTGTAGGCAAAGTATGGATGTGTCATGTCTTTTGATCCAAGATATCACTTAATGTCTCTTTACTGAAGCGTTCAGTGCTTTCACATTCTATGTAATTATTGACAGGTATGTATTCGGTGGTGTCATTGTGATATGTTTATTTTCGTGTTGATGTTTTCTCTGTTGTTCATATTAATGTGTTCTGGAATAGTCTTCTTTGTGAGTTGATTTTTCATCTTTTTCAGGGTTGGTTTTGTGGTTGTGGTATTACATTTCTTGTTCTGATATGTTGCATCTTTATTGTGCTTTACAGCTGCCCATATGATGCTCCTTTATAAATTATGTATAAACTCAGTTTCAATTACTACCATTCTTACCAACTTCCTCTCCATCTGGAAGGACTATTACAACTGTAAAGCATCCCTCTTTTTAATATGCCAACTTCATAGTTTTCATGATATGGTTACTGTATCATTTCTTTCACTATTAGAGCTTTGATTGAGTTTGAGCCTTCCTTAACTGAGTAGGATCATGGGTGATGTTTTCCATATTTGCTTCTAAAATATAAAGTTAGTGGTTTTGTTCTTCGAAGCCAAGAGATTCTTTCAGTATTTCTTGTGGCTTTGGTTCATTTTTGACAAAGTCTCTGAGTTTCTGTTTGTCTGTGAATCTCTTAGTTTCATTTTCAAATTTAAAGAAAGTTTTGCAGGACATCTAATTCTTCTTTGGAGTTCTTCTCCTTCAAGGCTTTGAATGTGTCATGCTTGTATCTCCATGTCAGTATTTTTTTTTTTGCTGAGAAATCTGACGAAAGGCTATAAAGTTTCCCTCTGAATGTTAGCTTTGCTTTGAGTCTTACTGCCTTTTAGAGTTTCTGCTTTGGTTTCATTTTGTCAAGCTTGATTATAATATATCTTGGAGTCTTTCATTTGAGATCTATATTGAGTGGCGTTTGATATGTATCTTGGATATCTATATTCTTTCTTAATTTCTAGGAAGTTTTCTGTCAGCAACTCAGCAACAATACTCACTATGTTCTCAGGTATCTCACCCTGTTCAGGTACTCTAATTAATCGTGAATTGTTCCTCTTAACAGAGTCCCACATGCTTCTTAATGCTTCTTTGTTTTTCTTTTTTCTGATTTCTCCTCATAGATGTTGGAGTCAGTAAGTCTGTCTTCCAAGTCAGAAATTCTCTTTTCCATTTGTTCCATTCTGTTTTCTTGGCTTTGAATTGAAGTTTCTATGTCTTTGATTTTGTTCTTGATCTGTTGGATTTCAGAGTACTGGTGTTCCATCAGATCAAACAGCTTGCTTAATTTTTCTTTTACTCTGCTGCATTTTGTATAAAGTCTAGGAGGGCTCTATATATAATCCTTTTGTACTCACCTTCTGATAGCTTCAGAAAAGTTTCTTCATTTGGGAAGTTCTGTGGTGCTTTCTTTTCGGGCCCTTCTGAAGCCATGGGCGATTTCTTGGTTATGCTTTTCTTCAGAGTTTGTTCCTTTTGGGGCACCATGTGAGTCAGTAGAGGCTGTGAGAGATGCTGTGAGTATGGACTGCAGTTTTTTCTCCAGGCCTGTCTTAAAATGAAAGGTAAAAGGCATCTGACAACTTCCAACATCAATCGGGTTTTCAGGTGTATATGTCCCTCTTTCAAGCTGGCAAAGTAAGCACCTCTGTATCCAACCCCAGATGCTATAAACTCACTCACAATACAGAAAGGCTAATGTCCTGCAGGCCTCTGCTGTTGGGCACCAGCCGTAGGCGACATTGTGTAGAATACTGCTTTTCTGCCTGTAATGTGCTCTCCTCTGGGAAGGTGCTGACTCCCAGCACAGGAATTATGTCCAGTTGAGGCCTCTGAATGGGTATATCTGACTCCCAGTAGAACAAGACGGTGTCCTGCACAAGCTCCCCACTTGCCCCGGCACAGGTAGCTGAACATTCTTCTAATCTTAACCCAACGTTGCAAGGATAGAGGGCAGGGACAGGTATCCAGGGACCATGCTTACAGGGGACATTTTGGTCAATTGACATAACTAGCCTATTGCTAAGAGAGTCCTCTGCACCTGTATTGGTGAGTGATGTCTTGGGTCTTAGAAGCTAGCAAGCTGCCATCTGAGGTATACCAAGTGGTTCCAACTCCTTGAGAACAGACAATCACCAAGAACAGCAAAAACACAAGGAATAAAGAGCCCAGGAGATAGAAGGACCCACATGACCAGAAGAACCAGATGGAGCTGGGCCACCACCAAAGACAGCCATAATGGGGTACACAGTGTCAAGGTCCAGTGGTAACATGAGGGAAAGAGGAGTGTATCTGAAGGACTCCACTAAAAGACTGCAACTGATGGTCCAGTGACCTGGGGGTTCCCCTGGGAGCATAGCCCCTAGACCTGCTGCTGTTCCTGACCAGAAAAGATAACTGAAGTTGACTCTTTGGACTGGAAGGGGCTAGACTCAGGGTCACAATGTGACCACATGGTGTGTGTACTTTATGGTTCTGTGCATGTATAGGATGCTGTTCTACTGTCTGCTCTCTTACAAGAGGTGAGAGGAGGCCTCTTACTAGAGTGGAGGGTACAGGAAATTGTTAATAGGATTTGACATACATAGAGCGAAAAAGAGGAGTGTTCTATCACTGGGCAGGGAGAGTAGAGGGAGCTGCAAATAAGCAGGCATGCAATTTGAGTTTAGATTGTGTACTTTCACTTAACCACAATTAAGAAAAAAAATAGTCTCTGGGCCAGACTGTGACTCCTGAACTGTTCTTCATTTCTACATGGCAAATCATACTGAGTAGTAGCAGACATGTTTAGGTGACAGATAAGGCATGGTGAAACAGTCTCAGGACAGAGACTTGGTAATAGACATGCCCCTCAGGTGAATACAAGTTAAACTAGGTGAGAAGACTCATTTTTTAGTTGAACAACTATTTATTAGCATCTTTTAGATATGCAACACTGTAGTAAGCTTGGTTATTTACAAAAATGAATAAAAAGCTGTTACAGCATTCAATAATCTTAGACTGTAGTAGAGGAAATAATTCACACATAAAAATAGTTAAGAATGATGGAATTTCTGTCAGGGAAATTATCACCTTGCTGGCCCAGATTAACTATGTTGATAAGGTCCTGTCTTCTCAGCTAGTCATTAGTTTGAGTCTGCGTTATCAAACACTAACTGGGCATTTCTAACTTTTGTCCCCGGTTGCATTTTTATCTATCTCTCCTATTCTTGCCTAATTGGTTTTATTTGTCAACTGTGTAACTTGTTTACTATGTAGAAATGCTTTGTTTACTTGTAAATTCACTATACATTTCTGTTTAAAAGGGACATTTTGGGTATACAGCTGTTTTCTTGTTTAATTGTAAATGAAAATTTTATCACTTCCAGTGATATTTGTTTTGAGTAATAAGTTCTGTGATTACCCTGTGCATCTCTCCCTTTGTGTTCCCTATTCAGTCAGATCTCACACATCCATCCTTTCTAACCCTTCCTCTCTGTCAATACCATGGCTCAAGTTTATAGCAGTCCTACTCTGATGTGTGTTGGAGCTAACAAATACCAGAAAAACAAAAAGCAAATTTGGCTGCTATCAAGTTGGTTACAACTCATAGTCTCATAGTGACTGTATAGAACAGAGTAGAACTGCCCTAAGGAGTGTTTGGTGGATTTGAACTGTCAACTCGTTGGTAGCAGCCAATCTCTTAATCACTATGTCACAAGGGTTTCTGCTTTGTCAGGTCACTGTGAGCTGGAATTGACTCAATAGAAACAGGTTTTAACTAATACCCAGGAAGCAGAAATGAGAATCAAAGAGAAGATAGGGTTTTGGTCACATGATTTGAGCTGCCAAATAAATCCTTTTCTGAAGCTAGGAATCAAAGTTCATAATATTTTGTTCATGTAAGCCAACACATTTCCTTTATACCTGCTGTTTTAGAGTCAATTCCAACTCATAGCGACCCTGTAGACAGGGTAGAACAGTCACATAGAGTTTCCAAGGAGCACCTGCCCTGTTTGAACTGCCGACCGTTTGGTTAGCCAACATAGCATTTAACCACCATTCTACCAGGGTTTCCATTTCCTTTACAGCCTAAGCTATTTTAACTTGTCTTTTAGAGCAAACAAAAATTATGGCTTGATACAAAAGAATAGAAACATTATAGAAACAATATTTAATATTATCCCCCTCAATTTGATCTACTGTTTACTTTTTTAAGTTTCTATAATTGAATTGATCATACTCTACCTTTTAAAATAGTTATATACATCAGATTTTGAATCCAAACACCAATTCAAATTTTACCCAAATATATTAGTCTTTCACTTACCTATAGACACTTCTAAATGCCAGTTATTTTTATGATGTATCATTTGGAAAGTACTATGCCTGAGTAGATTAAGTTGTCACTAACTTTACTGTGACATGTATACTGTATGCAAACAGTAAAAGATGGGGGAAGGGGAGGATGTTGGGCAAATTAGCTGAGTCAATATAAACTGCAGTGATTAAACAGTGTTTCTATAGGCCTCGCTTTTTAAACAAATATTTTGTCCATCTTGTTAAATTTCTAAGTCACTTTGGTGTTTATTTAGAAAACAGAGGATGCAGTCTTTGAAAAGAAGGGAAAATCAGAGCCAAAGCCAAGACAAGTGCCGTCGAGAAATCAGAGAGAGATCATTTATTGAAAGTGGCTGTTACACGAAATCCATCAGTCTTTACTGGGCAGTCTATTTCTTTAAAGGTAGACACCTTGAAAAATAATGCCTTTCAGTGGAAGAGATCTACAGTAAGAATGGAAAGAAAGAAAAGGAAAAAGCTCTGTGTTTTCAACAAAATTTTCTACAGATTATCATAGTTGACAATATGTATTCAGTTCGTAATATGAAAAGTGAATATTGTTAAGATGAGTAATAACGGGTACTTCTCATTTGCTAACATGTATTTTTTTTTTTAAACATACATTTCCTCTAAGTGCGTGGACTGTTTTATAGCAACCATGAAAAATTAATCACAAGAATCTTTTGTAAAAATAAATTTATTAATTAAAAATGTCTGATAAAGATTCTAGTTTACAACAAATATCACCTCAACCTATTAAAATTCATTAAGAGTGAAAAAGTATAGCAACACATGCTGTTCCAATGACTAACAATTAGAAGAAAATATTACTGAATGCTTACTCAATTATTTCTAATCTATAAAGTTCAGTAATGTGGTCTACTGTCATAATAAATTGAAGTTTCAGTGTAAAACAGATGATGTATTGTTTTGGAAATCCCTTTTACAACACAATTAACCTCTTCACCTTCTAGAAAACACATTGTTAGTGTATTGGGGTGCTATTTAATTTGACATCCTGTAGACGGTAATGATTAGTGTAAAATAATACTTTAAATTTCCCTTAAATTTATTTTACATTTGTTAGCTAGGCTTTCAGTTACTAATGACATCAGATTTCAGTTTTTATACAATCCTGTGATGAGAAATGTAATGATAATATGATAGCATCAACTGTGCGGTGCTGTGATGGTAGGTTGAACTCTAGAAGATGTCAGAAGGTTGTTTAACGAAAAAGAAAGAAAGTCAAAGAAAGTCATTAAGAACAACTACAGGGCAAATCTTGGATAGAACCCCCACTACAACAGACATTCCAGGCTATTTCTCTTGTAGAAAATGTTTCCTTCAAGAAGTAATAAACATATTTCCTATGCGCACATGAATAATGAATAAAGAAAATCATGAGCAGGGAAAAAAGCATTAACACAAGAGCAAGTGAATGCTTTGAGAAAGGGTCTGTTTTACAGCTTTAACTGTAAAGTGTATTATTTTAGAGCTTATGTAGAAATTGCAAGGGCTCTTAGAAGTGATTCACTGCTGCCCTGTCCCCATGCATCAGTCCCTGTTATAACAATGCCATTGTGTGAAGGACCAGCCTGTGCTGGAGCACCTCTTGGGAGAGGAAATTCATTACCTCACAGGGCAGCTCATTACCTCAGCTGTGGCACATTCTTGTATAATCTAGTTAGCTGCGTATATGCATGTCACCTTTCTTCTATTGTAAACTAGAGACCAAATTTTATTCATATTTTTATACTGTCATAGTTTCTATCACAAGGCTATCCACATGAAAGATTCTCCATTAACGTGTACTGAGCTGGGTTACTCAGTGATAAGCTAAGAAAAGATATCTATATTATGTATCTTAAAGAAAAATCTTGATTGTTATATCCCTTTTAAAAAGCCTCAGAATTCATTGCACATCAATCATATATACAAACTCACTGCTGTTGAGTCAATTCCAAATCACAGTGACCCTATAGACAGAGTAGAACGGCCCTGTAGAGTTCTTAAGGAATGCCTGGTGGATTGAAACAGCTGACCTTCTAGTTAACAGCTATAGCACTTAACCACTGCTCCCACCAGCATTCCCGATCATATATAATGAATGAAAATAATAGAGCACAATAAATATTTTTATTTTATACTACTGTCAGTATGATTCTATTTCATGGATTTTCTCTCATTGGTCATCTTTTTGCAGATATTTCTGCTATATGCATCTAAGTCAGACGAATCTGTATCACAAAACTGAGATCTCTTTCCTAAAAAGTCATTGTTTCAGCACTCTTTGGTTACAAAAATTATTGCACTAAGATCCGACTCGACCGCACTTGGTTTGGCTGGCTACATATACAGAGGAAAAGCAGAACTTCATGCTGTTTCTAAAAAATCATTTTTAAACATGATTTTCAGTAATGATTTAAAATAATTTCTAGAAAAATATTCTTGTAAATCTGTCTCCAGAATTACATTGTCATGTTGCATGTGGTGGGGGAAGGGGCATTAACCCAGAGGCCAGGAATCAGGTTACTGCGTACTGACCTGGGGTTTCTCACTGTGTGACCTTGAAAAAAAGTTTAACTTTACAAAGATTCAATTTTCTTATCTGTAAAATGATAAAACAGCACATAGGTTGCCTACTTAAAGAGTGTGATAGGATCAAATGAAACATTGCAAGAAATCCAATTCGACTATGAGATGCTTTGTTGTTAGGTGTCGTTAAGTTAGTTTCCACTCCTAGCAACTCTATGGACAGTAGAACAAAACAGATGTGTGCCATGCCCACAACTGTATTTGTTCTTAAGCCCATTGTTGTAGCCACCGTCTCAATCTACCTTGTTGAGTGTCTTCCTCTTTATTACTGACCCTCTACCAAGCATGACCTCCTTGTCCATGTACTGATCCTCCACAACAACATGTCCAAAGTACTGAAGACATCGTTTCACTATCCTTGCTTTAAAGGAGCAGTCTGGTTGTACTTCTTCCGGGGCAGAGCTGTTTGTTTTTTTTGTGAGCAGTGGTGTATTATTCAGTACTCTTCTGCAACATCACAATTCAAAGGCATCGATACTTCTGTCTTCCTTATTCATCATCCAGCTTTCACATGCATTCGATGTGATTGAAAATACCATGGCTCGCATCAAGTGCACCTTAGTATCCAAGGTGACATGTGTATTTTTCACCACTTTAAAAAGGTATTTTGCAACAGGTGTGTCTTTCAATTTCTTGATGGCATTGATTGTGGAACCAAGTAAAATGAAATCCTTGACGTACTCTATCTTTTCTCCTTTTATTGTGATGTTACTTACTGGTCTAGTTGTGAGGATTTTCTTTCTTTCTTTCTTTCTTTGCTCTTGAGGTATGATCTATACAAAAGGCTGTGATCTTTTATCATTGTCAGTGTTCCAAATCTTCACTTTCAGCAAAGTCACATCATCTATATAAGGCAGGTTGTTAATGAATTTTCTCCAATCCTGATGCCTCATTATTCTTTGTATAGTCTAGCTTCTTGAATTGTTTGCTTGGCATACAGATTGAAAAGGTATGGTGAAAGGATACAACCCTAACACACACCTTTCCTGACTTTAAACCATGTAGTGTTCCCTTGTTCTGTTTGAATGACTGACTGCCTCTTGACCCATGTACAGATTCCTCATGAGTGCAATGAACCATTTTAGCATTTCCAGGCTCCCCAGTGTTATTTGTAATTTGCTATGATCCATATGGTCAAATACCTTTGTATAATCAGTAAAACATAGGTAAACATCCTTGTGATAGTCTCTGTTTTCAGCCGAGGTATGTCTGACATCAGCAATGATATCCCTGGTTTCACTTTCTCTTCTGCATCTGGCTTAAATTTCTGGCAGTTGCCTGTCAATATACAGTTGCAGTTGCTTTTGGATGGTCTTTAGCAAAGTTTTACTTGCATGTATAATTAATGATATTGTTCAGTAATTTCTGCATTTGTTTGAATCACGTTTCTTGGGAATAGGCATACGTATAGATATCTTCCAACTGGTTGGCTAGGTACCTGTCCTCCAAATTTCTTGCTGTTGACAGGTGAGCACTTTTACTGCTTCATTCATTTATTAAAACATCTCAACTGACGTTCTGTCAATTCTTGGAGCCTTGTTTATCGCCAATGCCTTCAATATAGCTTCAACATCTTCCTTCAGTGGCATCGGTACCTAAACACATGCTACCTCTTGAAACGTTTGAACGTTGAGCAATTCTTTTTGGTGTAATGACTCTGTGTATTCCTTCCATCTCCTTTTGATGCTTCCTGAGTCATTATTTTCTCTGTGGAATCCTTCACTATTGCAACTTGAGGCATGGAGTTCTCCTTCAGTTCTTTCAGCTTGAGAAATGCAGAGAGTGTTCTTCCCTTTTGGTTTGCTATCTCTAGTTCTTTACATGTCATTATATTACTTTACTTTGTCTTTCCTAGCCACCCTTTGAAATCATCTATTTATTTTACTTCATCGTTTCTTCTTTTTGCTTTAGTTACTCAACATTCAAGATCAAGTCTGAGAGTCTTTTTGGATTTCAGGAGGATCTTTTCTTTCTTTTCTGTCTTTTTAGTAACCTCTGACTGTCTTCATTTATAATGTCTTTGATGGTATTCCACAACTCTTCTACTCTTCGGTAATTAGTCAACTCATCAAGGCTATATTTGAGACGGTTTCTAAACTCAGGTATAACACACTCAAGGAAGTACTTTGGCTCTCAAGGACTTGTTTTAATTCTGTTTAGTTTCAGTTTGAACTTGCATATGAACAGTTGCTGGTCTGTGCCACAATCAGCACCTGGCTTTGTTTTAACTGATCATGTTGAGCTTTTCAATCATTTCTTTCCATAGATATAGTCAGACTATAAAAACTGGTAAAAATCTTCAGTTCCTTCAGTTTTGGTCTCAGTGGTTAGTGTGTTAATTTGAATAATAGTCATATTAACTGGCCTTCCTTGTAGACCTATGGATATTATCCTATCACTGACAGCACTGTACCTCAGGATAGATCTTGAAATGTTGTTTCTTATGATGAATACAATATCATACCTCATCAAGTTGTCATTCTCAGTGTAGTAGACCACACAGTTTTCTGATTCAAAATGGCCAATACTAGTCCATTTCAGTTCATTAATGCCTAGAATATCATTATGTGTTCCGTTTTATTTTTAACACTTTTCAATTTTCCAAGATTCATGCATTGTATATTCCATGTTCTGATTGTTAATGTGCATCTGCAGCTGTTTCTTCTGATTTTGAGTCATGTCACATCAGCAGATTAAGGTCTCAAAAGCTTGATTCTATCCACATGTTAAGGTTGACTCTACTTTGAGGAGGCAGCTCTTCTGTCATCTTTTGAGTGACTTCCAACTTCCGGGCAGAGCAAGGAAGCTGATCTCGGGACACTGTATCAGACAACATTTAACTGCTATTCATAAGACTTCCACTGGCTAATTGTTTTCAGAAGTAGATTTCTGGGTCCTTCTTCCTAGTCTGTCCAAGCGTGGAAGCTCAGCTAAAGCGTCTCTACCCTGGTTAACCCTCCTTATGTCTTAATACCCATGGCGTAGCCTTCAGCACTGCAGCAACACACAAGCTCCCACAATGCGACAGACTGACAGACAATTGGGAGTTCATATTTAGAGATATAAAAATTTTGCCAGGATGAGAAGCAAAAAAGGTGTTATTTTCAAAAAGCAAACAAACAAAGAAACAGGTGGAGTTCTATTTCTGAAGTATATTTCTACATTTGGAGACAATTTGTCAATACAAGTAAAAAGGTTTCCAGTGAATATAGTATCAATGTTTTATAATTTGTTTTTATTTGACGTTGAAATTTCCTTTGGCAAAATGCAAAACACTCTCTAAAAAGTACGCTGTAGCAAGTATCTTTGTAGGTTGACAGATGTTTGAAAATTCTTGAATTAAAATGCTGTGTTACTGGAGTGGAAGTAAATAAAGTCAAAACATGCTCATACAATAATAGAGAACTTAAGCGTTTGCCTTTGCAATTCTTTTAAAGAAAATAATTCCATCACCAACATACACAAGAGAACAGAACTGCCTCATAGAGTTTAAAGGAGTGCCTGGAAGATTTGAACTGCTGACATTTTGATTAACAGTTGAACTCTTAACCACTATGCAACCAGGGATTCCATCACCAAGATAACATATCATAAATGGTACTGTAAATCAAGTTCTTAATTTTATCTATACTGAAAAATTTCTGGAAATGTGGTAAATTTCTGAAGTGTATTCTGTTTTAAACTTGTTAACCCAGAGAGGATATTTTAGAAGCTTTAAAGAAGAAATATATCTAGCACTGGAAAAATCAAGAAAAAAAAATGACCTCATATGTTTATGGAAGAAAACAGGTATAAATAAATAAGTCTGTATTAATCAATGCAACTAACTAGTTAGCTGAATACAGAGTGACTACCAACCAAGTTGATAAGCCACATGAAACTGTAATTTATTTAAGTCAAACATAGTCAAATATGCTCATGAACAGATAAGTGGGTGAGCAAACTATGGTATGTATACACAGTGGAACACTATGCAAAGATAAAGAACAATGATGATTTTGTGAACTATCTCATAACCTAGAATCAACTGGAAGACATCCTGCTGAGTGAAATCAGCCAGCTGCAAAAGGACAAAAGCTGTATGAGACCAAATTGGTGAGTGGTGCCCGGGGTTGTAAAAGCCGAAAAACTGACATCCGAGGAACATCAATTGGTCCCAACCCACCGGGAACAGATGAAAACTCAGATCTATGACACAAGGAAAAATGAGCCCAGGAGACAGAAGGGCCCATATGATTGGGAGACTATACCAGGAAGAAAAGAGACGAACTAGATGGTGCCTGCTTTCAACAAAAACTGCTCTGACATAGAGCACAGTGTAGAATCACTGACATAGCACGAGACAAAGGGGTGTGCAGATGCAGGACTTTAAAAAAATATTGGTTGAGTGGATACTGGAAGTAAAGAGTGGAAAAGAAGAGTGCGCTGTTACAGCATACAGAGATCAGAGAGAGTCTCAGAGAGCAGGGTGCTCGGGGTTCTACATGGCAAATTGACTGGGACTGTAAACTTTCACTTAATCACAATAAAAACAAAGTAAAATAGTTAAATGACCGATATTCTTTGTATTTAATTCATTAGTTTCAGTGTCTCAATTTTCTTATGTATAAAATAATGGGCATTTATTTTTTATTCAGCTTCTTAAAATTAAAATATCATAGCAAATAAAATGATAATACTTTATCTGTTTTTGTTCATTGATACGGTTTTTAGAACAGCCAGATCCAATCTAAGCTAATTTATGCAAAATGAATAAACAAAGGAATCTTTGACTTAAGCCTGATGCTTAATCTTGGTTTAATCTTCAGAGTGACCCTCTTCATTTGGCCCCAACTCTGTAAACAAATGGTCAGTGATAAAATACATATAAACATACATAAAAATAAGAGCACAATTTCTTTTATGGTCATAAAAGCGTTATTTTTTCCATGATCCATGAATCTAATCTCAGAAGGAGTTAATTTGAGTAGTATCAATCACCTCTCTCATGCCTAAATCATTCGTTCTACTAAGAGGACAAATACTTTTAGTGACCAGGTTAGCTCAAATGTTGAGTTTGTCATATGGGGAGTAAGGTCCTATATAATGGAACGGGGACATGGATAGCTACGTCCCCCCAACCCCCACTCCACCAAAATAGCTTGGTAATATCAGAAGACATGGAAATGATAACTAGGCTGACCCAAGGTAGATATAGGCAGAATCATACTTAGTTTTTCATAACATCAAGTACAGATTGTGTCTTTAGGATATGGTATGCTGAACAGATTATAAAAAAGAAGTCCCTGTAATAACTTAGATCAAGTTACTTCCAGTTGAAAAAACAAGCTAACATATCAAAGTAGCATATGTGATAAAGTGGCTTTTGAATAAACTTGATTTCTTAATTTTTTATTTCGAAGTTATTGTATATTCATAGAAAATTGTGAAGATACTGCAAAGAGGTCATCTGTGAACTCCACTCAGTTTTCTGCAGTGGTTATATCTTGCATATGGATAAACCTGTTGCCACTGAGCCAGTTCTGACTCATAGGGACCCTTTGGGACAGAGTAGAATTGTCCTATAGGGTTTTGAAGAAGTGATTTAAGATATGAACTGCTAACCCAAACTCTTAACTGCTGTACCAGCAAGGTGCCTACATACTTACAGTACAAAATAAAATTAAATAATTTGACATTGTTATAACACATTTCTAGTTATATGAGATTTTATCACGTGCGATTTTTTTTGTAACCACCACCTCCGTAAAGATATGGAGCTATTACCACCACAGATATCTTAATGTCATACAACCCTTTTGTATTCACAGAACTCTCCTTCTCCACACCCTAACTGTCAGCACTTAGTAGCCACTGGCCTGTTTTCTGTCTCTATAATTCTGTCACTTCGAGAATGGTACGTAAATTAAAACTCATGGTTGTGATAGATAAGTTCATCTTACTCAGCATAATTTCCTGAGATCCATACAGGTTGTTGAGCGTGTCAATCATTTGTTCTTTTTTTACTGCCGAGTAGTACTTCATGGCACAGAAATCCTCATGGTTTAATAGTTAAGAGCTATGGCTGCTAACCCAAAGGTCAGTAGTTTGAATCTACCAGGCAGTACTTGGAAACCCTATGGGGCAGTTATACTCTGTCCTGTAGGGTTGTTGTGCATTGGAGTAGACTGTGGCAGTGAGCTTGGTTTATTCCATGGCATGGATGTACCATGATTTGTTTAACTATTTATCCACTGATGAACGTTTTTACTGTTTCCAATGTTTGACTTTTACAAATAGAACTGCTACGAACAACAATGTTGAGGTGTTTGTGGAGAAAAGTTTGCTTTTCTCTGGAATAAATGATCAGTAGTATCATTGCTAGGTTGCATAGTAAATTCATCTTTTGTTTTCTAAGAAACTGCCAAGCTATTTTCTAGAGTGCCTGATTATATTTTTTACCTTCCTAATATACGTTAAGAAATTTTAATAATAGCGGATGAGTTATTCTCTGATTACAAAAGGACTTTAAAATAGGTTAACACAATCTAGAAGACTGGATGATTCTGGATACCATTATTGAATGTTTTGATCAAAAATCTTGATCAAAAGAAGGATAAGAAAGAACACAACTCCAAATTATCACAGAATCCAGACTTTCTGGAACTTTGGATGCTGGGTGAGTCCCTGAAATTATTGACCCAAGATAATCTTTAAACCTTAAACCAAAAATATTCCATGAATTCTGTTTAAACCAAACAGTAATTTAGCTTAACTAATAAAGAGTGTCTGCCTTGAGCAAGAACTATCTATGTGGAATTAGATAGCAACACCTAAAAAAAAAAAGGAAACTTAGGAACATCAGTAAGTTTATGTAAATGAGGGAGGAACAACTCAGAAAATGGGTGTGAGAATTGTTGCACAATTCAGAGAATGTGATCAGTGTCACTGAATTGTACCAGTAAAGGTTAAATTGGTGTAATATATTCTGCTATGTATAGTCTTTACAAGAAAAATAAAACACAAAAAGTAGACTAACAAATAGACATTAAAGTGGTCACATGCATTTTTATTGCAAAGATATAAAAATCTTGTTAAAATTAATGTTTGTGCTGTGAGTGGTATTTGTGCTTTCTGATTTGCACACTTTGATTTAGAATAAAAATTACTGAAATAGAAAAGCACTTTGAGGGTACAGAGTGTTTCTCTGGTGGGAAATTGTACTGTTTAGAGGTGTGTTGGTTATTTTACAGTAAGTAGTACTTTCTGCAGATGGAAGCAGAACTGTATCTGACATAATGTAGTCAGAGTCAAATTGAGTATTGCTAAAGGGAAATGATCTTTCCTTCCTTCCTTAAGCTGTAATTATAACTTTCTATTCATTTACAGTTGGGCTACTCTTGTATGGGAATTTTCTTTTGATTGAGCAATAAGCAAATGAAAATTTACTTCTAATGGGCTGGTAGGAAAGTTTGAGAGTCTTAGTTAAAATAATACTAATTTTCTTTGGCAAACATCCTGAAAAAGGTTTTGGGGTGAGTGTTGATCCAACTGCTGCTATGAGAAGCAGCTCTTGGACTCCAGTTTAATAGAATGTGCTTAATCTGGAAGAGGTACAGCAAACTAGAGACCAAATGTATTACCTTAACTTTCATAGGCTTGTGAAAAACAAAGTGGTAAGCTTATGGTGTTCCAAATTTAATTTTTCAATAGAATGGACTTGATTCAACATGCAAAGAATTTGGAAACTGACAGACAACAAACTTAGCTGAAGTAACTGGAAACCCGATTTGAGCTCTTTAGCCTACCATATTGACAGAAATTCTCAATGAATCATTCACAGAACTCTAAAGGGATTAAAATATGTATGAATGTGGGCTGGATAACCTTGGGGGCCATTTATGATTTAAAGAAGAGGAAAGCTGTATTGGGAAGGACAGGAAGCAAAACAGTACTGTTTAGTGCCATCAGCTGCTTAGAGACTTAATTTCTATTTGCTGTGGGTGTCTCTTAAGACAATAGTGACAACAATCATCACCCAATTTATTAAATCTCAGTAAGAATGTTTCCATCATCTATTTGTAAAGAATTTGTTAAAAGTAACATTTTCCAGAAGTACTGGAAATTTTACTTACGGGCCAAAAATGAGAGTGAAGTTGACTAGAAGCAGAGAGTCCTTGTCCAAGCTGAGGAAATGCAAAAAGTAAACAAATGGTATAAATAGCCAAAGAATGTTGAGTCTGTGGTTAGCAGTGACATCTAAATGTCCAGTTGAAAGTTTTTTTTGTAATTTCTAGCCCTAGTTATAAACTGAAAGAAACTTCCACAATTTAAATATCTGAATAGTCTGTTTTTTACTTTAATTAAAGAACATTTTATAAATATGCCATTCTAATACAAAAAATCTCTATTAAAAGCAGCTCATTCTAATTGTCTCAGTTTAATTAACCTTAGACATAACACTACCACCTCATAGAGGCTTTTACTGTGGGTCATAGATTTCTTCAATCCTGAATTATTATAGTTGTTGGTATAAATTATTATTTTGAAAAATCTTTGATTGGAATGCTTAAAAATTATTGCTATTGTTTCTTAATTCCATTTTTGGTAAATACAGGCTTAGGATACTGATTTTTAAATGAAAATGTTTAAAACCTGACAGATCTGAATTTTTTCAGGCCCTCCCCAACCCCTACATAACTTCTATGAGTTAAGATTACCAGGATACTGAATATCATGAATGTTATTATATTCATGAAGAGTAAAATACACTGAAAAATCACTGTCAATACCATATAATTTACATAAAATTATAAGATATTTTGAAAATACAGCAGTTAATTGAAGAAATGCATTAAGGTATAGTCATTTCCTTTCAAATACTTCAGAAAACAAAAAGGTTTGAACTACTGAGGATTTAGTCTCATGTTTGCATATAGAGATATCCCTTGAAATGTAGAGCAGTTTATTTCTCTTGAATTCTGTATTTGAAATCTAATAATGACCTTGATTCTAATGTTGATACATTTTTTAAAAATGTGGTACATATATATCACTATTAATCTGTATCATTGTGTAATACCTAATGGGAATTGTGGTACCTGGCACCAGGATTGGAGGACAGCTCATTAACAAACTGTGATAAGCAGATGACACAAGCAAAGAGGACTTGTTGATGAAGATCAAAGGTTAAAATCTTCAGTATAGACTATATCTCAACAGAAATGAAGAAGAAAAAATCTTCACAACTGGAGAAATAAGCAACACGTGATAGAGAAGCAACATCATGTTAAACAGAGAAAATACGGAAGTTGTCAAACATTTCATTTTACTTGAATCCACACTCAGTGTCCATGGAAGCAGCTAGCCAAGAAATCAAATGACATATTACATTGGGCAAATCTGCTGAAAAAGGCATCTTCAAAATGTGAAAAAGACATCTTCCAAGATGCCACTTGGAGCACTAACATGTGCAAGACCCAAGCCATGTATTTCTGATCACTTCACATGCATTCAACAGCTAGACAATGAATAAGAAAGACTAAAGAAGAACTGATGCCTTTGAATTATGCAAGTGATGAAGAATATTGAATATACCATAGATTTCCAGAAACATGGACACACACACCCACAACCACACCCACACCCACACTCACCCCCACCCACCCCCGCACCCCTTTGCTGTTGAGTCAATTCTGACTCATGATGACCCTGTAGGACAGAGTATAATGGCCCCATAGAGTTTCCAAGGAACGGCTGTTGGATTTAAACTGCAAGACTTCTTCTGGAGCTGATGCCTGAATTTGGACTTTTAGCCTGCTTTTCTGTGAGAAAATAATTTTTTCTTTGTTAAAGTCACTTACCTGTGATATTTCTGCAGCACTACATGACTAAGTTATGTACCATTTATTTTAAAAATTCTTATTGGTCTCCATCTTCCTAACCTACCTTGATAATTTTCTAGAACATTGAGGGGATTAAAATCCTATATGCATACACACACACACACACACACACACACACACACACACACAAGTATATACAATAATACATGTATATATTGAACATTTTCAAATTTCAGGGCTTTTTTGTTTCCTTTTTAACATATCTTAATCAGGCTAGGGACTTCATGTTTTTTAATGGTGTGTTTTCTATGAAATCCACAGAGATGTATGTAACCCGTAAGTCTAACCCTTGTTTATGTCATCAACTACATGGCTTACTGGAAAAAATAAGTCACACTTTTTGGAGTCATAAACATCAAAGCTCAAACTCCATTTTACTAGATGTATGACCTTTGAAAATTAGTTAAATCTTCTGGGCATTCATTTTTACATCTCTAAAATAAGATTTATTATGCACACCTTAAATGACATGAGTGATTTTTATTACCTGTGTTTTGCTTATTAAACTATCCATACTTCTTATGCAGTCATTTAATCATTTCTTGATGAAGTAATTACTTGATTCTTGTCTGAAGAGACAATTGCTATTTGTATTTGATGGATAATAAAAACAGCTTCATACGGCTGTTCTAGTAAATGAATGACTTTTAAAAATGCGTGAAGTACAACTGCTTAAGTTTTAGAGTCAACAAGACTTCATTGAAGTTTGTAGATTGAAGGAGACTTTGATGTTGTCTGCTACCGGTCTCACATTTATGAAGAAGTCACTGAACCTAGTATAATGATGTTTACACGAAGTTAATGCAAGCCTTAGAGTAGATCACAGATTATTAGTTTTACAAACTTTGATATTTTTCTACAGTATTGTGCCACATTTGGAAACCCTGGTGGTATATTGGTTAAAAGCTACAACTGCTAACCAAAAGTTCAGCTGTTCAAATCCACCAGGCAGTCCTTGGAAACTCTGTGGGGCAGTTCTGCTGTCTCCTATAGGGTTGCTGTGAGTTGGAATCAATTCAAAAGCACTAGATTTGGCTTTTGGTTATGCCGTATTTTTTAATCAAACAGTGATTGTGTTGGGTCAATTTATTTTAGTGGCGTATTTTAATGGTGTCTTAGGCTGGATTCTCTAAAGAAGCAAAACAAACAAAGCTATTTATATCAAGGAGACAGCTCATGTGATTGTAGAGGCTGGAGTATCCCAAGACAGTGGGTCAAGATAGAAAGTCTCATAATTCAGGTATCCACAGAGGCTGGCAAACCAAATATTTGCAGGTCAGAGAGCAGGGTTCTTACAGACTGTGAAGATCAACCAATCCCAAGATTAGCAGATAATCTGCTAGCTAAAACTCTAAGAACTAAAGGTCAGGTGAGCAATAGGTAGCTGCAGAGGCCAGAGCAGGAAAAAGCCAGAAAGTCTGCTTATATTTGGATGGAGACCCCAAGCCCAAGGAAACTCCCTTTCAACTGATTGGCTACTCACGGTAAATCCCACCACCAGAGTAATCATACATGAACACTGATAATCATGCCCCAGCCAAGTTAACACATAGTCACAAAAAGTTATCCAGGACCATGAGAATGATCAGATACTTTTTGAAAAGATTTTATTATTTACATACGCATAAGTACAATAGAATATACATTTCTTTGGATAAATGATTATTTATCATTGTGGATTAAATTGTGTCTTCCAAAACCATATGTTGAATTTCTGGCCTCTGTGCTTATTTAGGTGATCCTGATTGGAAACATAACTTTTTTTTATGTTAATAAATCCATACCAGTTTAGAGCAGGGTCCTAACCATAATCACTTTTGAGTTATTCAAAAAAAGAGAGAGTAACATAGAGGCACACACAGAGGAGACAGACAGACAGACACCAAAAAACACCCCAGTACTCCAAGAATTGCTAGGAGATGCCAGAAACTGAGAGAGAGACTTAATGAAACAGCAAAAAGAAGTAATGCATTTGAGCCTGATTTGGACTTCTAGCCTTCAAAACTGTGAAAAAAATTATTTCTGTTCTGTAAAGCCGGTCATCTTTGGAACTTGTGCTACAACTGCACTAGATAACTAATGAAATTATTATGGTGACCTAAGTTAGAATCAACTGTTAAGTGTATGTTTAAGTTATAATAATTAACTACTAGACTGAAAATTATCAGAGGTCATTTTTGTTTATGTTAGAGCAAAACCAAAAATTCAACCCCCACAGGAAAACACTGATTCTGACAATGTATATCTCCATTGTGCTTGTGTGTAGAAGTGGAATGGTTTCCTAGCTGTTCACTTGCCTAGTTTATACCTAAGTTTATACATAACTGTTAATGGTAGATTGTCAGTCCTATGGCAGTCATGTGAATCTGCCTTTAGCTGGAAATAAGTTATCTGTCCCATACAGCTGCTAGTTGTAGTCTAACCTTAAACTTACTGTCCCTTACTTACCAGGAGATCTTAAGAGTTGTCTTGGAAAAGAGAATGAGTCATATATATAACAAGAGAGCAAGAAGTGCTCCAAAGGATTACCTAAGATGTTTGTGGGACCTGGCAAGTCTAAAATCTGTAGGTCAGGTGACAGCCTGGAGACTTATGCAGGCATGTGTCCCTATAGTTCAGATGATGAAAAGAGTGCATAGTGAAGACATTGGGAGTTTTGAAAAAAATACCAATTTATAATCTAAAGTCAAAACACACTCTAAGAAAACTCTTTTTCTACTCATGCTTGACTATGTTGCATTAGATTACATTATAGAAAGTGATTTTATTACATTATAATATAGTACATCATGGAAAAGTAATTTAGTTTAGCATTTGGCCAAATCTATAGGAAACATGGAAACCTTGGTGATGTAGTGGTTAAGTGCTATGGCTGCTAACCTAAATGTCAGCAGTTCAAATCCACCAGGTACTCCTTGGAAACTCTATGAACCAGTTCTACTCTATCTTGTAGAATCATTGTGAGTCAGAATAAACTTGATGGCAGTGGTTCTTTTTTTTTTTTTTTTTTTAAATAGGAAACAGAGCTTACCCAAGGTGACACATAAAGTTAACCATCAAATAGAGTCTGTGGAAATTTTTAAACATTGAAGGATATGTCTTGAAGTCATCTCTCTGACACTCTAAAACTTACTCTTAGATCAAGTTAAACTACCATGGGGGTTCACAGTGGGACTGTGTTGGTTTGTCCAGTTTTAGAAACGTCTTTACTGACCCTAACACTGGCATGACGCCAAAAATCTAGTCTGAAATATATCATGAGTCAAAGTCCTTTGATACTCATTCATTTATTGGAGAAATGTCAAGGCCATTATTCTTTTCACCATCTAACATTCACCTAACAGTAACTAAAAGGAAAAACTCTAACTGTCCTCAATAACAGTAATGTTTAGGCTTCTCCTAAGCTACTGTTCTTGTTTATGTGATTCAATACTATGGACACTGCAACTCACGAAATGAGTTATTGTCTTATTCTCTATTTTATTATGATGATCATTTTTTATATTATGATAATTATTATATGCACTTACTTCTAGGGAGAACAAAGACAAATTTGTAATCTGATTTTTACTTATTGTTTAAGGGTATACATTGTTGCATCAGCTTTCCCAGACTTTCTTATTCTTTCTCTCATTTAGTCACTTATTCTTTAGCTATCACAGTGAGTGTAATTTTATAAAAAGCCTTAAAGAATTTATGGAATAGTTGTGTAAATAAATAGCATTTATTACTCAAAATGTATATCAATAGGAAAATCATTTGATGTACAATTTTTGGGGGGCTGCATATACAACCACTCTATTATCTAAAAGGCATTTTTTTTTTTTTGCTTTTTAAGAACTCAAGCAACGGAAAAATCTTTACATAACAGAGAAAAATGTTATTGACAGTGTCAAAATTTTGATGATGGTGATGATAGTAGACAAAAAAGAAGAAAAAAGAAAGCAGATAAAGCATAGAAAAGGATAAAAAAGAAATATGAAAGAAAAGGATGTAGTATGTCCCAGGAACTGTGCAAAAACACCACCAACCCTAATTTTATCCAAGAAGAAAGTATTAGAGACATTACATAACTTGCCTTATGTTACATTCCTTGTAAGTATGAGAAATTAAACACTTTCCAGTAGGCTACATAAACTTTTAAAAATAAAAAATAAACATGAATTCAGGTTTTTCATTATATATTACCTTTGGTTTAATTTATTAATCTTGTAACTAACTTTGAATTCAACTTGTATTTATATTTCTTGTATAATCCATGCTACCACATCCTGAGAGAATTTAACTCTGTCCTGAAGTGACATCTGAAGCCAATATTTATAACTCAGTCTTATGTCCTTGCCAAGTTTCCTGTGCTAATGATCTTAAGCTTCAATAACAGCTGTCATGTAGATGAATTGCAAGGTACTCTGGGAGCTTTATGAATGTATCACACAGCTTATATCACAGATATATTTTCTCCGTCACCTCTGGATTAAAATGTCACCTATTTTAAAAATTCCTAGCAAAGTGCAAAGAAAAATGTGGATACATATACCATAGCCAGCTGAAAACTCAGAATAAAAATTAAGGTTGACAGAGTGTCATTACCTCACAAATTAGACTGGACTTTGAAATTAATCATGAGAATTTATAAAATGATAAAATCATTTCTTTGTATTTCATCATTTGCTTTTAAAATGAAAATACAGGAAGAAAGCTGTCAGGATCTTATTATCAAGTAATTCAGGGTTATCAAATGGTTTGGTAAAAAACCTGAAACAGACCATTTAAATCTTGCCTGTAACATTACACAATAAACCAAGTATTTTTGTTACAATGCTGATTTCTCTCCAATATATACAATAGTCTGAACACAGTCTCGTGTGTTTACAGTTTATTTTAATTGTTTTAAAATGAAACAAAAAATGGATTTGGCACATTTTGTCTCTGTAGTAAAGGAAAATACACCACAGATGTATTTCCTGAATTTGTCTGTCATAATAATCTTGGTAAAACTCTAGATTCCTGTGTCCCATTGAATGTATATAAGCATATCCTGTAACAGTGGAGCATGAGAACATGGATGCTTTTTACAGCTCTAGCTGATTATTATCAAGGTGGTATGGAAAATAATGCTTAATATAATCTTTAGAGTCAAAAATAAAAACTCTATGTGAGTTGTGCTTTTACATGCCGAGACCATTGTGCTCACCACTGTAATTTCTTCTATGTTTCAGGACACTGCTATAATACATCCTCAGTAAATTATTACTATATTAATTAACTCCCATTATTAACATCATGTATTTTATATTTTAACATTTGTTACATAATGGACAATATTGATGGTTGATATATCTGAATGAATCTGGCAAGACAATATTTGGTTCTACTAAATCAGTCAAAAAGTACTTTTTTTCACATATTAGAATACCAATGCCCTAATATAAACAAATCTACTCATCATAAAAAAAAAACTACCTAACAAATAAGTCAAGCAATAGTTTGTATCCCTGAAAAAAAACACATAGCTGAACCTAAAGAAAGGAAAAGAAAAAAAGAAAAGAAAAGAAAAGGAAAGGAAAAATAAAAGATAAGAAAAGACCATCTGAATGAACAGGTTTGTTGGGCTCATAGTCTAAGACCACTGCTTCTGAATCTCTTGTCCAGTTAGATCAGCTCTCTTCCAGTTTCCTCTTTCAACTCTATGAATACACCACTGCTTTCTGAAGACAGAGAATTTATGAAAGCATTAGATGGGGGAGTTAAGGTTTATTTGACCATGGGAGCTTACTTTTGCAGAGTACTTGTCTTAGAAAGGGTTCTCTAGAGAGGAAAAACCATCAACATTATAAAAATATATATGAAGAGGTTCGTGTCATGGAAATGATTCACCTGGTTTTAGAGGTTGGGATGTCCCAAGTCCATGGGTCAGAACAGAGGCTTCTACTGATTCAGGTACTCACAGAGGCTGGAAAACCCAAGACTGGCAGGTCAGAGAGCAGGGCTCTTACTCACAGACTGTGAAGATTAACCAATCTGAAGACTAATCTA
This sequence comes from Heterohyrax brucei, assembly GCA_028571685.1. Lineage (NCBI taxonomy): Eukaryota > Metazoa > Chordata > Mammalia > Hyracoidea > Procaviidae > Heterohyrax > Heterohyrax brucei. The sequence goes on from CM053144.1 coordinate 164,953,224, forward strand.
TATGCTGCTACTTTAAATTCCCCAAATCAAAGGTTAGACAAGCAGAAGGTAGCTGCAGCATCCAGGGCAGGCAAAAGCCAGAATATCTACTTATGTTTGGATGCAGACTGCAAGCCCAAGGAAGTTCTCTTTCAATTGATTGTCTGTTCACAGCAGATTCCATCTAGGAAGTGATCACAATACCATACCATTGCCAAACTACTGAGAACCATGGCCCAGCCAAGCTGACATGCAACCTTGACCATCACAATGTTTAGGTCATCTGAAGGACCCCTGATGGAACAGTGGTTAAAAGTTCAGCTGCTAATCAATGAGCTGGAAGTTCAGAGTAACCAGGTGCTATAGCTGCTATGAGAGAAACAGAGATTGTAGTACGCCTCTGTAAAGTTTTACAGTCTTGGAAATCCCTTAAGGAAGTTCTCCTTTTTCCTGTAATATCACCATGAGTTTGAATCAACTTAGTGGCAATAGGTTTGGTCTTGGCTTTTTATGTCATCTAGTAGGGTCACCATGAGTCAAAGCTGATTTGATGGCACTTGGCTGGCAATAGAAGACTAGGACCTGGAATGGGGGCATTATTTGGAATGTCATTGTTGTTGTTAGGTCTCATCAAGTTGGTTGTGACTCACAGTGACTCTGTGAATGAAACACTGCCCAATCCTGAGCCATGTTCACAATCACTGCTGTGCTTGAATCCATCATCGCAGCCACTGTGACAGTCTGTCTCATTAAGGGTTGTCATGGATCGAATTGTGTCCCCCCCAAAAATGTGTGTAGTAATTTGGCTAGACCATGACCCCTAATACTGTGTGATGTTCTTATATGCTGTAAACCCTGTCTCTATGAGGTTAATGAGGAAGGATAGGCTGAGTTGTGTTGGAGGCACAGAAATCGGTAGATAAGATTGTATTGTGCCTTGAGGCATTCTCTTAAAATAAAACAGAAAGAAGCTAGGAGAGAGAGTCGTGGACTCCATACCACCAAGCAGCAGTGCTGGGAACAGGGTATCTTCTCTGGAAAGGACCCAGAGCCCCTGAGCCTCAGAAGCTCACAGTCCAGGGGAAGACTGATGACAAGGACCTTCATCCAGAGCCAACAGAGAAAGACTTCACTTGGAGCTGATGACTTGAATTTGGATGAGTAGTCTACTGGACTGTGACAGAATAAATTCCTCTGAGTTAAAGAAATCCAATTGTAGTATTTCTGTTATGAGCTGATCTTGTACTTTATCATGCATGATGTCCTTCTCTATGGACTGATCTCTCCTAAAAGCATGTCCAAAGTATGTAAAAAATAATCTTTCCATCCTGGCTTCTAGGGAATATTCTGGTTGTACTTCTTCCCAGTTTGGAGTACAGAGTGCATATCCGGAACTTTCCTACTTATCTATCTTAATTTCTCATGATCTTCAACTCATTCTAGTTCTAACTGAGCATCTTGTATGTTGTTTGTTATGTTGTCATTCTGCTACTTCTTTGATGATAATGATTTTCTACTTCATCTCCTATCAGTCCTCAGCCTTATTCTCTTTTTTCCCAAGGTAATTCAATTTACTGAAACTCAATTCAAACACTGTCTTGTCCATAAAGTCTTCCTTCTCATCCTCTCTAAAAATGACCTTTCTATATCTGAAACTCTATAAATTCCTGGTCAGTATTAAAACATTATTTATATATACTAATTGTAATTTTGTCTTCAATGACCCCCTTTTTCTCTTTTAATTGTCAGTACTCTGAAGGCATTTGTTAGGATTTCATTTTGCTTCGTATACCAGGTAATCTACCATAATGTCTGATATATAGCACATGACAGTTGGGTGCATGAATGGTTGGATGGATGGGTAAAAGAATGGATGAAACCAAAGATCTTATTCCACAAAGTAGAAATCAGGCTAAGGTTTATAATCTGGACTCACAATGTGAGTGTTCTCTACAGCAGTGCACACATAATTCTAAGTCAGATAAAACTACAACCAGGGATGTACCAGGAGGATACCCACCCTATAAGCTAGAAAATAAGTGCTCCAAGCTCAGATATTGTCTCCATATATTCACAAGAAACTTAAGGTAACAGACCTGATTCTGAGACCACTCAGTTGTACTTTTGAAAAAAAGTAATAATAACTTCTGCAAGTTCTGAATCACACGTGGGTAAGACAAAGCTGCAGTAGAGCCAGTTGTGATATTTGGAAGATCCTCATTGATTTACTTCTGGAGCCTACAATAAAAAGTTTTATGGTAGTTGAGTCTTTTTATTTTATTTGTAGAACAGGAATCTTGGTTGGTAGGGTATCATTTGATTTTGAGTATCTTGGTTAAAACTTAAATGTAAAACTAAAAACAAATTGAGTTGTTAATTCACCAGGTGTAGTCTAGGTTTGGTGTTCTAAAGAATGGAGAAGAGGAAGGTGGCTCAGAGGGTTAAGTTCTTCTCACTTCGGGCCTGAGTAATATCATAGTTTGCATCCTCTTGATTTGTAATGGAAATTAGACCCAGTAAGGGGCAGCTTGCTTTTTAAGACATGACATTTTTGAAATTACACATGCTAAGGAGGGTGGATAGTATTTTAAACAAAAACACTGAAAATCCAGCTCGCTAGAATCGTTGCACATACTCAGTTGCTGATTTTTATATTGCAGTATTTTTGGCTCTAAAATCATGATAAAATAACACCAAAAGCAAATGGGCCATATTATGCACAAATTGTTTTGCTAAATCTAAATTGCTAAATTGAAGCTTTTTTTTCCAGCTGTGTCTGAACAAAAATATATTCAACTACAAATATATAGAATTGGGGTATTTTGAAGGTGGGAAACTATGCTAGGGTTCTATTACAAAAATGGTGGAAAAATACGACTTTCCTTTCAATTTTGTTTGTTAAACAGAGGAATTTCTATTTCTGAACCAATCTTTCCACATTAATATTTGCTAGGACATGGGTCCCATTTGGTCAATAAACTCTTAAAATGGGATTATGAAAGAATAAATTTGCTCATCTCATAAAGAGGGTTGGATGACTTGATTGTAAAATTAAACCTGGATTGTCGATGGCATGGTGTTATGTAGATAGTTAAAGCTATGGAAAAGCCATTTTGGTGGATTTATTTGAGAATGACGATGCTATAAAAGCTAGAGAGTGGTTAACGGTTTTAATCTCGAATCTCAAATTCATATGCCTGAAAGGCAGAAAGTACAAGGGAGCTTTTTCAGTCTTTTGAAAGACACCACCTTTACTTGGCTTGGAAACCCTGGTGCTATAGTGTTTAAACCCTACACTTGCTAATGAGAAGGTTGGCACCTCACATCTGCCTGGAACTTCGTTGACACTATGGAACAGCTCTACCCTCTCCTACAGGGCTGCTATCAGTTGGAATCAGCTAGAAGGCAGGGGGTTCGGTTTGCTTATGTAGCTTAAGCCAGTCAGTCATGCATAAGAATCAGGACCCCCTGTTACAAGATCTGTTTTTTTCTTTTTTTAAGAGATTTCAAGTGAATTTTTCCCGACTTGTAAATCAGCATGTGCACCAAACAGTTCATACTAAGTGACTACAGTTGGTCTTTGTATTACCTATTTGCCATTTATGTTCCAGACAACACTCTCCTTTAAGGTAACAGTAGGGCTACACTTCATAAATCTTCAAGGTTGTCAAAAATTTCATTTTATTTGGGTCCACAAACAACACCCTTGGAAACAGCCATCAGGAAATCAAAAGACCCATTGCACTGGGGAAATCTGCTGCAAAGGAGCTCTTCAAAGTATCTAAAAGTAAGGATATCACCTTGTAGACCAAAATGCACCTGACCCAAGCTGTGGTATTTTCAGTTGCATCACACGCGTGTGAAAGCTGGACTATGAACAAAGAAGACAGAAGAATTGATGTCTTTGAATTGCGGTGTTGGAGAAGAATGTTGAATGTGCAACAAACAGATCTGTTCCAGAAGAAGTACAACCAGAGTGCTCCTTGGAAGCACAGATGGTAACACTGCATTTTACATACTTTGGACATGTTGTCAGGGAAGATCAGTCCCTGGAGACGGACATTATGCTCGGTAGAGTAGAAAGTCAGTGAAATAGGGGAAGATGCTCCTACGAGGTTTATTGACACAGTGGCCGTAATAACGAGCTTAAGCATAAAAATGACTGTGGACATGGCGCAAGACTGGGTAGTGTTTTGTTCTGTTGTACATAAAGTCGCTGTGAGTCTGAAAGGCACCCAACAACAACATAGCTACACCACTGCTTGCAGAATACTATGATTTGTCCTGAATGTTGTCTCCCTTCTTTCAGGCCTAGTCAAATCCTCTCCATGGCCACACAACAAAGTCTTTGAAAATTTAGAGGGCATTTCAGTTATTCAGTAAACTTTTCTCCCCTCTGAAGTTCAGTACTCTTTCTACTTGTACATTTGTCCAGAACTTTTATGTGTCCCGTATATTTGGCAGGAATTGTACATCACAACAGAAATCTACTGTAATACAATTGTGCATTGCCACTTACAATGCTTTTTATTGAGAAAAAATTGATACAACACACAATTCTAAGCCAGATAAAACTACAACCAAGGATGCACCAGGAAGACAGCCATCCTATAAGCTAAGCAAATTTTAGTACATTTATAATGCTATGCAACCACCAGCACTAACCAGTTCCAGAACAATTCCACAACACTAAAAGAAAACTCCATACACATTTAGCGGTTATAACTTACTCTTTCCCTTACGCTGCCCTCTACAGTCTTATGGCATTCAATCTTCCACAAGTTTCCTTGTAATAATATGTTTTCCTGTCCATATATTCTTGTTGTTTCTCATACATCATATATGTTTATTAAAAACATGGTGTTTTTGAATGTTGTAAATAGATAACTATAGATAACAAATATACTTCCTTCCCCAGGGTGTGTTGTTTCTACTGATGTGATAGTTGTCATGGATTTAGTGACTCTGCTGAGCCTATTTTGTAAAGCAGTTGTTCTTTATCATGTGGGCCGGGAAGGTCTGTGTTCCGTTAGCCTACTAGTCAGCTAGTGATTTGGCAAAGTTTTCTTTGAATACTGTTGTCGTTGTTAGGTGCCATCAGGTTGGTTCCAACTCATAGCAACCCTATGTAAGACAAAGTGAAATACTGCTCAGTTCTGTGCCATAAACACAACTGTTACTTGTGAACCCATTGTTCCAGCAACTGTATCAGTCTATCTCATTGAAGGTGTTTTTCTTTTTTGTTGACCCTCTGTTTCACCAACATAATATTCTTTTCCAAGTTCTAGTCCCTCCTGATAACATTTCCAAAGTATATGAGATGAAGCCTTGCCATCCCTGTTTCTATGGACCACGCTGGGTGTACTTCTAAGACAGATTTGTTTCTTCTTCTGTCAGTCCTTCAAACACTTGGAACCAAAAAGATAGGTAACTTTTTCCCTTCTTTGCAGACTGGCTCTGTGTTTCTACAATTCTTCAATGCTTAGCCATTCAGTTCCTGCTTGCATGGTGCCTATTGGTAAACTAAGGCAGGAGTTTGAGGTCTGTTTAGGGCTTTTCTGAACATGTGGCCAACCCTAGGCACTCATGTAGCTGTTAAGATTCCTTTACATACATAGCAGTTTTCAACACCATCATTTACTCAAGTATATCTTTCCTCATTTTCTTCCTTCATAGGAGTTTTGATCTATTCATTGTTCCAAGAGTGATCCTTTGCTCCAAGTTGATGATTGTGATATAATATCCTTTAAATGCTGTTGATAAATGCCACCCTTTAAGCCTCAGTCCTGGGGAAACTCAGAGGCAGACAAAATACAATCTTTCAGGGTGGGACCAGAGAGGTCAAAAACAGGCAACTGCAGTTCTTTGAGAAGAAGGAGCATATTTCTCCCTCTGGTAGCAAGAGCATGCACCAAGAACCTGATCTGCTGTCCACCGTGGTCTACTATTTTAAAGGCCAACACCAAATTGGATAGTGTAGGATCTTAACTGGGTATGTTAAAATGCTACACAACTCTCTCTTATCAAAATTCAGGTACTTGCTTCTTCATTAAGAATTTCCTTGGTTGTAATTCTTTTTTGAAATTACATTAAAAGTTACATTATTTTTATGTAATACTTTATGTGACTATAATAATCACATTAAAAATTACATTATAGAATTTTGAAGAGTTGATTAGGGCAGTTTTTTTGTTTGTTTATTTTCCCAGCTTATGAGTTGCTTTTGTAGAAGAATAGAATTCTGAGTTTTTCTACTGTATCATTTTCACTGACATTACTCTAATTTTTAATGAAATAAGATTAAACTAGACTAAGAAGGGATAGCTGTTGTAAACAAAGCTTTTATTATGCACCTAAGCATTTTATTATGCACCTTTGGTGGTCTTTCACTCTGAAGCTCAATGTTTTATACATAGTAATAAATGCATATTTATGAGTGAACGAATGCAAAAATAAACCAACCAGTATTATCTAGATTTTATTATCTCTTTATGTGACTATAATAATTATGAATATAGAAAAATTTTTTCTGTATGCCCATTTTTGTTTTTACAATAGCATAATTTCTCTGTTCTCAATTCTTAGTAGACACTTAAGAAATATATATACATATATTTACATATATGATCATGTATATTTTCATAATATCTTTCCATTTTTATCAAGAGTCATGTTTTATTTAGTCATCTCATGATCTCCTCAGCTCTAAAATAAACAACCCTTTAAGTGTTCTGTATTGGTTTTGTTTCTTGTATGAACTTTCCAGATAAGGTTTGGAGAAGGGAGCCCTCATTTGGCTAAATTAGCAGTCTTAAACTCACTTGGGAATTGAACAATTCTTTTGTAGTGAACTTTGGTTTCAATTTTTTCATAAAGTGTGATAGTATCAAATATTAACAGTATTACTACTCCTGGGAAAGATATTTCTTCCACAGTCTGGTATAGTGTATGGCTATGCCTCGTGGCTGGCACTGCTGCCTTAGAGTTTACCAGTACGGCAGACTGAGGATTGTGACCAGTGAAGTTAGAATCACGTATTCTGAAAGACCATCTGCATATATCTAAAATGTAACAAACATCTGTGTACAAATGGAGTACTGAAAACTGATATTACTTAATGCCTTCTATTTATCTATTTATGATTTATTTATTGTGCTTTAAGCGCATATTTACAATTTCAGTGAGTTTCTTATACAAACACTGAGATGTAGTTTTGTCGTGTGACCCTAGCTGCTCTCCTCACACTGTGACAGCACACTCCTCCCCTCTACCCTGTGTTACCCACATCCTCCTGTACCCCTCAGTCTTTTCATCTCATCTACGGGCAGCAACTGCCCAGTTAGTCTCCTGTATTTACTTAAGTCAAGAAGCACATTCCCTACCAGTATCATTTTATGTTTTATAGACCTATCCAATCTTGATCTGAGAAGTTGGCTTCTTGAAAATTTCAGTTCCGGCTGACAGTCCAAGAGCCATGTTTTCCGAAGACAACCCAGTCTGTCAGATCATCCAGTCTGGTCTTTTTTTTTTTTAATCAGAGTTCAAGTTCTACACCCCACATTTCTTCTGCTCCATCAGGGACTCATTGCTGGGTTCCCAGTAAGGCAGTCACTAGTGGTAGTCAGGTTCCATACAAATTTAGTTGTTTCAGTCTTATGTTCATGTAGTCTCTGATTTTTGTGGCCCTTTTTTCTCTCTTGAGCTTATATTTTCCTCACATATTTGATGTTCTTCATTCTCCTTTGCTCCAAGTTGATTAGACCAATAGATGGTTCTCAGAAGACCCTTCACTAGCTTTCAAGACAACAGAAGTAGCTCACCAGAGTGAGATGAAGAATATTTTCTTAATAAACTGTATTACACCAGTTGACCCAGATGTGCCCCCAAACCATGATCCCCAGACACCAGTCGATGCTGCTCTGCCCCTCAACATGTTTGAATGTGTCTAGAAAACTTCTTTGCTTTTGGTTAAATCTAATTGTGCTGACTTCTCTGCTGTTCATTGTCCCTCCCTTCACCTAAAACAGTTATTGTCTTATGAAATAGATGAATACTCCTCTTCATCCCCTCTCCACTGTCATAACCATCAATGACTGTTTTCTTCTATGTTTAAACCTTTTCTTGAATCCTTGCAATAGTAGTCTGGTCAATATTTGTCCTTTTGTGACTGACTAATTTCTCTCAAATTAATGCCTTTCAGGTTCTTTCGTGTTATGAGAGACTCCCTAAATTCATCATTGTTATTTATTGTTACATAGTATTCTGTTGTGTGAATATAGCATAATTTGTTTATACACATTCACCCATTGTTGGCACCTAGGTTGATTCCAAAATTTTGTTATTGAGGACAGTGCTATGATGAACAGTGGTGTGCATGCATCTATTTGTGTGGCAGCTCTTATTTTTATTTTTATAGAATTTATTCCAGTAAGTGGGATTGCTGGATCATTTGGTATTTCTAGCTTTTAAGAAAGCAGCAAATCAATTTCCAAAGTGGTTGCAACATTTTAAGTTCTCACCAATAATGTATAAGTGTTCCACTGTCTTTATAGCATCTCTGACACTTACTGTTTTGTATTTTTTGGATTAATGGTAGCCTTGATAGGGTGAGCTGGTATCTCATAGTTTTCACTTGGATTTCTTTAATGGCTAATGGTCATGAGCATTTCCTCACGTGTCTGCCTGAATGTCTTCTTTGGTGAAGTGCATGTCCATATCCTTTGCCCGTTGTTTAATTGGATTGCTTGTCATTTTGTTTGTTGAAGTTTTACAGCATCTTGTAGATTTTAGAAATGTTAACAGGACTTGTCATAGCCAAAAAATTTTCCCTAGTCTATAGGTTGTCTTTTTAGCCCTTTGGTGAATGGTTAGATTAGCATAAATGTTTCATTTTTAGGAGCTCGTAGTTATCAGTCTTCTCTTAAGGTGTTTGCGTGTTGTTAGTAACATTTTGTAGTTTACTTTGGCCATGTATTAAGGTTTCCAGTGTTTTCCATTCTTTTTCTTCCATAATCTTGATTGTTTTAAATCTTATGTTTAGGTCTTTGGTTCATTTTGTGTTAGTTTTTGTGCAGGTGAGAGATATAGGCCTTGTTTTTTTTTTTTTTTTAATTTGTTGTAGATGAATATTCAGTTATGCCAATACTATCTGATAAAGAGATTGACTTTTCCCCATTTTCCCCAGTTTATAGAACTTGGGCCTTTGTCAAATGCCAGCTGCTCATAGGTGGATGATTTTGTATCTGGATTCTCAAGTCTGTTCTGCTGGTCTATGTATCTGTTGTACCAGTACCAGACTGGAGGCATGATAGGTTCTAAAGTCATCTAGTATGAGGCCTCCTACTTTGTTTGTCTTCTTCAGTAATGCTACTTGTCTGAGGTTTCTTCCTTTCCTGTATGAAGTTATGGATTTGTTTCTTCATCTCATTAAAAAGTACCATTGGAATTTGGATTGGGATTGCACTGTATCTGTATTGCTTTGGGTAGAACAGACGTTTTCACAATGTTGAATCTGCCTATTTACGAGCAAGGTAGGTTTTTGAATTATATAGGTCTCTTGGTTTCTTAAAGTAGGTCTTGTAGTTTTCTTTACAGGTCTTTTACATCTCTGGTTAGATTTATTTCTAAGCATTTTATCTTTTGGGGCCCATTGTAAATAGACTTTTAATCAGTGATGTCTTCTTTGATGTTCTTTTTGCTGGTGTAAAGGAATTCAATGGATTTTTGTATGTTTATCTTGTGTTCTGATAATTTGCTGAACTCTTCTATTAGTTCCAGTAGTTTTTTGTGTATGAGATTAATAGCACACACAAGTAAAATTTTACTAAAAATCATCCAAAAATGATTGTGCAGAATATTGACAGAGAACTGCCAGAAGTTCAAGCTAGATTCAGAAGAGGATGTGGAACCAGAGACATCATTCCTGATGTCGGATGTATCATAGCTGAAAGCAGAGAGTACCAGGGAGATTTTTACCTGTATTTTATTGACTGTATAAAGGCATTCAACTATGCAGATCACAACAAACTATAGATAACATCAGGGAGAATGAGAATTACAGAACACATAGTTACGCTCATGCAGAACCTGTACACGGATCGAGAGGCAGTTATGTGAACAGAACACGGAGACACTGCGTGACGTAAGGTCTGAAAACATGCATGTCAGGGTTTTGTCCTTTCACCATAGCTTTCCAATCAGTATGCCAAGCAAATAATCTGAGAAACTGGATTATAAAAAGAAGAATGAAGCATGAGGATTGGAGGAAGACTCATTAACAACCTGTGTTATGCAGATAACACATCCTTGCCTGCTAAAAGTGAAGAGGATTTGAAACACTTACTGATGAAAATCAAAGACCTCAGCCTTCACTATGGATTGCACCTCAACATCAAGAAAACAAACTTCTTCACAACTGGACCAGTAAGCACTATAATGATAAATGGAGGAAGGATTGAGATTGTCAAGGATTTCATTTTACTGGGTTCCACAATCAGCACCCACGGAAGTAATGGTCAAGAAATCATAAGACACATTATGTTGGGAAAATCTGCTGCAAAGAACCCCTTTAAAGTTTTAATAAGTAAAGATGTCATAGTATTTTCATTCACATAATATGAATGTGAAAGTTGAACAATAAATAAGGAAAACAGAATTAATATCTTTGAATTGTGAAGTTGGAGAAGAATATTGAATTTACTACGGACTAGCAAAAGAGCAAACAGATGTGTTCTAGAAGAAATACAACTGTAGCGTTCCTCGGAAACAAGGATGGTGAGACTACATCTCACATACTTTGGAGGAACCAATCCCCAGAGAAGGACATCATGCTTGGTAAGGTAGAGAGTCAGCATAAAAGAGGAAGAACCTCAACATAATGGATTGACACAATGACTGGAACAATGGGCTTGAGCATAAAAGTGATTGTGGGCATGGTGCAGGAACAGGTAGTGTTTTATCCTGTTATGAAGGAACTCACTTGACGGCGCCTAATAAAAACAGGGTGTGTGTGTATGTGTGTGTATTCTTTAGTTTTCTGTGTATAAGATCTTATAATCTGTAAATTCAGATACTTTTACTTCTTCTTTGCCAATTTGGATGCCTTCTGTATCTTTGTCTAATCTGATTACTGTGGCTAGTACTTCCAGGAAAATGTTGAATAAAGGTGGTGACAAAATCCAGTGTTGTCTGGTTTCTGGTCTCAAAGGAAATGCTTCAGACTCTTTCCATTTAGGATGATGTCAGCTATTGGCTTTGTACAAATGTTCTTTATTATGTTGACAAACATCCTTTGTATTCCTATGTTGCTGAGAGTTTTTATCATGAATGAGTGTTAGGCTTTGTCAAATGTCCTTTGTGTATCCATTGATAACATCAGTGGTTCTTGTGCCTTGTTTTATTTATGTGGTTGATTTCATTGATTACTTTTCTAAAGCTGAGTCATCTCTACATACCTGGTATGAATCACACTTGGTCATGATAAATTATGTTTTTCATATGTTGTTGAATTCTTTTGTCTAGAATTTTACAGATTTTTGTATATAAGTTCATGAGAGACAGTGTTGTTTGATTTTCCTTTTTTGTGGTGTCTTTACCTGGTTTTGGTATCAGGGTTATGCTGGTTTCATGGAATGAGTTTAGGAATATTCCATTCTTATCTACACTGTGAAATACCTTTAATAATATTGGTGTTAAGTTTTCTCTGAAAGTTTTGTAAAATTCTCCAGTGAAATCATCAGGCACAGGATTTTTGTTGTTGTTGAGAGTTTTTAAATTACTTTTTCAATCTCTTATTATGAGTTTATTTAATTGTCCTTCTGCTGTGTTAGTTTAGATGGGTTGTCTGTGCCTAGAAATTTACCCATTTCCTCCAGGTTTTCAAATTTGTGATAGCACATTTTTTTCATAGTATTCTGCTGTGACTTTTTTTTCTTAACTTCAGTTGGGTCTGTTGTGACATCACACATCTATTAGAGTTATTTGTTTCCTCTTTTATTTTTCTTTTGTCAGTTCAGCCAATGGCATACTGATTTTGTTCATCTTTTCAAAGAACCAGTTTTTGTTCTTATTGACTCTTTCAATCATTTTTGTATTCTCTAGTTCATTTAGTTCTGCTCTAATTTTTACTATTTGCTATCTTCTGGTGCCTAAGGGCTTCTTTTACTGCTCTCTTTCTGCTTGTACCAGTTGTATTAATGCTCTGATTTGGCGTTTTCTTCTTCTGTGTGCATTTAATGCGATAATTGACCTCTGAGCACAGCTTTTGCTGTGTTCCCAAAAGTTATGGCAAGATGTGTTTTGGATTTCAATTGATTCTGTAAATTATTTTGTTTTCAATTTCTTTTATAACTCAGTAGTTATTGAGCAAGGTGTTGTTCAGTTTCCATGTGTTTGATTTTTTTCTTTTCTGTTTTTTTATTTTTCTGCTATTAATTTCTACTTTTGTGGCTTTTTGGTCTGAAAAGATGCTTTGTAATATTTCTATATTGTGGATTTTGTTAAGGCTGGCTCTATGACCTAATATGCGGTCTGTTATTGAGAATGTTCTGTGTGTATCGGAAAAAGAAACTGTGCTGGCTGACATTGAGTGGAGTGTTCTATATATGTCTGTGAGGTCAAATCTGTTGATTTGTGACATTTAGCTTTTCCATGTCTTGACTGAGCTTCTTTCTGGGTATTCTGTCTTTCACCAGAAGTGGTGTGCTGAAGTGTTGCACTGTAATTGTGAAGCTATCTGTTTCTCTTTTCGATGCTGTTAGAGTTTGTGTTATGTATTTAGGAGCCCTATCTTTGGGTTAGCAAATACTTATTATGATTATGACCTCCTGATGTATTGATACTTTAGTTATTATATAGTATGCTTCCTTGACCATTATGATGGATTTTACTTTAAATTCTGTTTTATTAGAAATTCAATGTTGCCACTCCTGCTCATTTTTGAATTTTTGCTTGATACATTTTTTTTTTCCATTTTTGAATTTTAGTTTGTGTATTTCTTTAAATCGAACAGGCATCATATTAATGGATTTTTCTTTAAATCCATTCTGCCACTCTCTGACTCTTTACTGGTGCTTTTAATCCATTTACATTCAGTGTAATTATTGATACAAATCCATTGTCTTCAAGTTATTTCCCACTTTCAGCAGCCCTATACGACAGAGTAGAAATATCTCATAGGGTCTCAAAGAAGTACCTGGTAAATTCAAACTACTGATCTTTTGGTTAGTAATCATAATTTCTATCCATTGCACCACCAGGTTTTTCTAATTATTGATAGATATTAGCTTAGTACAGTTATTTTATTTATTGATTGATTGATTTATTTATTTATTTTGGTCCACTTAATTTTGTGTGCTGTTTTTCTTTTCACCTTTTCATTGTTGTTGGCTTTGTATTTGCTGAAAATTACTGTTTCTTTTAATTTTTATGTATAGTATTGTTAATTTCCTTCATGGCTAACTTAATATTTATCCCTATTTCTGTAAATTTAAGCAGTTTTCTATTTCTTTGCATTGCCTTAACTTCATCTCCATCTGAAAGATCTATGACTACATTTTTTAGTACCTCCCTTTTTTTCTAGTATGTTCATCTTCTACATGTTGACATCTCTGTTTCTCTGTTTTCATTGTTTTAAGTTCCTTTATTTGATTTTTCTGTAATGACTGATACCTGCTTGCTTTGTCCTGTGTTCTACTCTTGGGTTGTTATCTGATGTTATTGTTTTTTCTAACTGAAGTACTTCCTTCAGTATTTCTTATTGGTTTGGTTTTTGCTAGTTCCCCAAATTTCTGTTTATCTTGAAATATCCTAATTTTTTCATCATACTTGAGAGAGAGTTTTCATGGATGTATAATTCTTGGCTGGTCATTTTATTTATTTTTTCTCAAGGCTTTGTGTGTGTCATCTTTGCCTTGTTTCCATCATAGATTCTGCTGAGTATTCCTATCTGAGTCTTATGGGCTCTCAGTTGTAGACCATTTTTCATTTATCCCTGTTGTTGTTATTGTCATTTTTGTTGGTGCTAGCAAGTTGATTCTAACTGATAGTGACACTATACACAGCAGAACAACACACCACCCAGTCTTGCACTGTCATGGTTTGAATTGTGTCCCCCCAAAAATGTGTGCAGCCACGTGGCTGGGATATGGTTCCCAGTATCTTGGGACTGTCCTCCATTGTGTGGTTTTGCTAACCTGTATGTTAAAGGATTAGGGTGGGGCTGTGAATTCCTGCTATGGGGGAAGTTTCCCTGGAGTATGGCTTGCCCCACCCTTAATGCTTTTAGCTTGCAAGGAATAAAAGGAAAAAGAACCAAGGACAATTTGAGAACCTCGCTACCATCAAGCAAGCAGCACCGGGAGCAGAGTGCATCGTTCAGACCAGAGGTTCTTGTGTTAGGACACTCCCTGGACAATGACTGATGCAATACCGGACTTTCCTCCAGAGCCGTCAAGGGGAAAGTCTCCCTGGAGCGGACACCCTGAATATGGACTTGCAACCTACTGGACTGTGTAAGAATAAATCTTTCTTGGTTAAAGCCATCCACTCTGTGGTATTTCTGTTAGAGCAGCCCTAGCTGACTAAAACATGCACCATGTCCAAAATCATTGTTATGTTTTAACCCATTTACTGCAGCCATTGTGTCAATCCTCCACCCTGCCAAGCAAGATGTCCTTCATCAGGGACTGATTGCTCCTGACAACGTGTCCAAAATATGTAAGACACAGTCTTGCCATCTTTGCTTCCAAGGAGCTCTCTGGTTGTACTTGTACCAGAACAGATCTGTCGGTTCTTTGGGCAGTCCATGGTACACTCTCCATTCTTCTCCAACACCACAATTCAAAGGCATTGATTCTTCTGCTGCCGTCTTTGTTCATTGTCCGTCTTTTGCATGTGCATAATGTGATTGAAAATAGCACGGCTTGGGTCAGGTGCACTTTAGTCTTCAAGGTAGCATCTCTACTTCTTTTTTTTTAATTTTTATTTAACATAACTGAGTGAAAATGTACATTCACGTATAAATTTACATGCCCACCTATATGCAGCTTCCACTGCTCTCCCTGTCTGGTGACTGCACCCTATTCCTCTCTGCTCCATACATGTCTCATCCTCCCAACAGCCTCCTTTCCCTTCCTCTCCATCCACTCCCCTTCCTCCAGCCAGAGGTCAGCAAGATGATATCCTATAGATGTATAGAACCATAAAGTGCTTCCAGTATATGGTCACTCTGCATTGCCAAGTCCAATCCATTCCTGTCCAAAGAGTGGACCTTTGTTGTAATTTATGGGAAAGGGCAGCATCAGGGCCGGGGGCCATGCTCTCAGAGGAACCTCAAAACTGCTGGACCATCAGTTGAGGTCTTTTAGTGGAGATCTCATGATGCACCCCGTTTTATTCTTGTGTTGCCAGTGAGACTTCTCTCTGTGAGCTCCATCATGGCTATCACTGGTGGTGGCCAGGCACCATCCGGTTCCTCTGGTCCCAAGTCGATGTAGGCACCCACTCTTGTGGTTCTCTCTGTCTTCTCGGTTGTCTTTACCATATGTCATTTTGGTCCTCGATGAGCATCCGTTCCTGCTGAGTTGGGACCATTTGCTGTGTCCTCGGATGGCAGCTTGGCAGCTTTTAAGACCCCAGACGCCACTCACCAATGTGGGGTGCAGAGAGCTCTCTTAGCAAAATGCTAGTTGTGCCAATTGGCCTGGAATTCGCCTAAGAGCATGGTCCCCCACCCCCTGCCCCAGCTATTCTATCCTTGCAGTATTGAGTTAAGATCGAAGGAGTACTCAAGTTATGCTGAAGTCCACTTAATGTTGTTCTTGTTTCTAATGTGTGCTATCACCACTTTCTCCCAACTAGATTTCTAGTAACTATCTAAACTAAACCTTCCCCCCTCACCCTCCCCCCCTCCCTTGCAGCTGTCAAAGAGTCTTTTCTTCTATACACAAGTCTGTTTTTGAGATCTTATCGTAGAGGTCTCATACGGTATTTGTCCCTTCATCGCTGAACTAGTTTCACTCAATATAATGTCTTCTAGTTGAAACCAGGTTAGGAGATGTTTCTTGGAATCGTTGTTATTCTTTATCATTGCGTAGTGCTCCATTGAGTATATGTTCCATAGTTTACCTATCCATTCTTCTATTGTTGGGCATCTGGATTGATTCCATCTTTTTGCTATCGTGGACTGTGCTGCAGTAAACATTCTGGTGCATGTGTCCGTTGGTGTGAAAGGCCTTGATTCTGTAGGATATATCCCAAGTAATGGAATTACTGGGTCAAATGGTATATCAATATCCATTTTTTTAAGGAAGCGCCAGATTGCCTTCCAAAGAGGCTGGACCATTTTACAATCCCACCAACAGTGTAGGAGGGTTCCACTTTCTCCACAGCCTCTCCAGCATTTGTTGTTTTGTGTTTCCTGGATCATGGCCAATCTTGTTGGGGTGAGATGGTATCTTATTGTTGTCTTGATTTGAATTTCTTTAGTAACTAAAGATCGTGAACATGTCCGCATGTGTTTTTTGGCTGCCTGGATCTCCTCTTTAGTGAAGTATCTGTCCATCTCCTTTGCCCCTCGCTTAATTGGTGGTTTATCTTCTTCTTATTGATATTTTGTAGTATCTTATAGATTATGGAGATCAGGCATCTCTACTTCTTAATAGTTTAAAGTGATCCTTTGCAGCAAATTTTCCTTATCTACTTTTAAAATTTTCTACTTATTTTTAGTTCTGGAAAATTTGATCGTAGTATGTGTTGGTGTCTTTCCTTTGGGATCTACCTACCTCGTAGGAAGTTCAGTAGTCATCTTGTATAGATATCATCTCATCTTTTATGATATCAGAGAAGTTTCTCTCCACAAATTTTTCAATGATTCTCTCTATGTTTCCTGTTAATCCCCTCTCTTCTGGTATTCCAATCACTTGTAGATTATCCATTTTGATAGAGTCTTACATATTTCTTTGTGTTTCTTTTTTTTTAAAATCATTCTGTCTGATTTTTCCTCATATATGTCAGTGCCAGTTGCTTTCCCTTCAGTTTCACTAACTCTGCCTTCCATACCCTCAGTTCTATCCCTTTGACTTGCCTAACTCTGTCATTTTATTGTTAATCTTCTGAATTTCTACTTCTTGTCTCTGTATGTTTTCTTTCAGCCTGTTGCATTTGTTGTTATGTTGTGCTGCATTTTGACTCTTCTCCTTCCTAATCTCTTGAAGAGTTGAAAATATTCATCTTTTGTATTGTACCTCCAATACTTCTAGGATGTTGTCTTCATCTGGAAAATTTCTTGGTTCTTTGTCTTAGGAGCTTTCTGAAGCCATTATGATCTGCCTGTTTAAGTGATTTGATATTGATTGTTGTCTCCAAACCATCAGTGAGTTGTATTTATTTATTTTATGTTCACTTATTCTGTTCTAGCTTCTTGCTTTGTGTTGTTTTGAAATATCCAAATAGGCTGGTCATATGAGCTAGTTTAAGGATTGGCACCATGGAGTCTCTAACGTTCTGTCATTAATTGGGTAGAGATATTACTGGACATGTGAGCCCAGACATCTATTTACTTTTCTCATAGTATTCAGCCCAGGTACCCGGGTAGTTGTTCACCAAATGTGTGGTGCAGACTGTCTCCTACAGCACTAGATGGGCAGGGGTGATTGGTGTAGGCACAGGTATTTGGATAGATGCTCTGAAAATGGCAGAGTGCTGACAGCTGTATCTGATTGTCTGTGAGACAGGCAAGTCACCTTATACCTGAGTCCAGGCAAAGGAATTATTTCTTCCCTGAGTTCCCAGCTTAGGGCAGCTGGCAGACTATAATTATTATTCCCTTTCCCCTTTTTTTGGTTAAATTGTTCTCTCTCCAAGTCTAAGAGAATGGTTCAGGGTACATGTACTTCCAGCCCAGATTATGCTTTGGTCTCTGTAGCCAAATATATTTTAGAGAAAAGAGGGCAAAGTACAAGAAAAGGGAAAGAGGTTTATTCTGAAGGAAAGTTTTAGATCCGTGTATAGTTGATTGGAGGTAAGCTACTTAGCTTTTGACAATCAAACACCATTTTCACTGATTTTGGAGATGAGAGTGGGTTCTCTGCTGCTTGGTCTCTCCCACTGAGGATGATACTTTCTGGAAATTAGAAAATATGCTTACTACTGCTGATTGGTTTGAAAGGGTACTGATTCCAGTCAGGTCAGGTCTGGCCAGTCCTAAGTACTATTGGACCTTCTCTCCCTTCCCTGTCTGTCAGTCCAATTTCTCAACTTTCCTTTTGATGCTCAAGGCTCCTAGGTTATACATAATTAATTCATTTGTTTTTTGGGTCTTTGTTGTTCAACTGATCATAGGAAGCATCTGACTACTCTGCCATCTCAGCCCTACCCTCTTTCATTTATACTGGACAAGTGTGAACCTATCTCAGGACAAAGCAACCTTTTACTCTGTGGTACATGTGATCTCTATGTGTTGAAACTGACTTGATAGTGCCTAACAACAACAATGACATTTATTTACACAGAAATAATATTTTGAGAATGTCAGGTATGTATGAGGAAGATTTCTAGATGTGTACTTGTAGTAATTTATGTAATGCAAAATGAATACTAACACTTAAATTAAGAACAAACATCATACCCACTGCTGTCTAGTTGATTACTGAATCATAGCAACCCTATAGGATGGAGGAGAACTGCCCCATATGATTTTCAAGGCTATAATCTTTATGAAAGGAGACTGCCACATTTTTGTCCTGTGGAGTATCTTTTGAGTTGGAACCACCAACATTTAAGTTAACAGCTGAAAATTTTAATAACTGTGCTATCAGATATAATGTCCCCATAGAAGCCAAAGAGATGAATGGTTAGAACACGTAACCGACTCAAGAGCACAAGAGCCATGAGGTGTACTACTCAGATGGCTCTTCAAGAGAGATCCTGTCATGAGGAAAACAATCAGCTGACATCTTCCAGCTGTGGTGAATTTGGTTTCTGCTGCACCTCTCAGCTACCTTCAGGTAATATCCGGACACAGCAGACTACCAAAGCTGGTCATTTCTGTTCAAGGCAGAACTCATCATGTGATACTCTTTCCCTTAGAGCTTCCCCTTGAGCTTCAGAGTTCCTTAGAGATACACTACTGTCTGAGACTCTTCCTCCTTGTTTCTCTTCCCTTTCTTTTATAGGTATAAGACCTGCACCACAGACTTGAGGCATAGTCTGTCCATTCTACGTAGTTCTGCTCTTACTCTCTCACAAGCATAACCCACAATAAATCTCTTACTCTTAGAAATTTGTTTTGACATCTGATTTTCTAGAGGATTCAAAGTGACACACTGAGGAAGAATGACATACTGAGAGAAAATAAAAATTATTTATTTATCTAGGGCAGATGAAACAGTAGGGACTCAGTATAATTGGATTTGGAATCTGTTTCTCAGGTTTAGCAATCTGATCTTTTACAAATTCAATATTCTTTTATGTATAGCAAGAAAAAATTATATCTGTCTTCCATAGCTATGTCTCTTTAATTGTGTAACAGTACATGACTCTTAGTAAGTTCTCAAATATGGTCAGTATTGTTGCTGTTCATAAGTAATAGTCATATCACTATATATTAAATATGAAACATAATAGGAAAGATGATATAGCACATATTAAGCACTGGTTCTTGTATTAAAATTTGAACCTAGCCCAACAAACTACTGGCTTTCTGTCTGCTACTGCATTTTCCTTCTGATACCATTTTAATTGATAACATAGGCTCTTTTTATGTGTATGAACATTTAGCTACTTTTTCAATCAGACATTGTAGTTACATTGCCACTAAATACTACATTTGATGATATACTCTGATATGTGATTGTTGCATGGTTACTGATGGTATCTTCAAACAATAAATAATGTAACTTAAACATCTGAAAATAACACTATATATTTTTTCTGATCCATTATTTACTACACAGATTATTCACAGAGTCCAGATGATTTCAGTAAACATTTAGACATTGTCAAATAGCTTGCTTTCAAGTTCTAGTTATCTAACCAGCTAACTATAATTAAGTAACACTTAGTTTTAGTTTCCTGATTTGTAGAATGAAGATATTGACATAGTTCATTTCTAAAGTGGCATCATTCCATAAAGTCCATCATCCAGTCATAACCCACCCATTGTTATCTTATTGATTACAATTCATAGTGACAACCCTATAAGGCAGAGCAGAACTACACCATAGGGTTTCCAAAGCTTTAATCTTTACAGAAATGTACTGGAGTATCTTTTACTTACAAAATGGCTGGAAATAAAGAACTGCAAACTTTTGGGTTAGCAATCAAGCTAACTAAAAGCATTATGCTACCAGAGGTCTATGGTTATAACCAGTTGCTTAGAATTTATATTTTAAAGCCACAAGTTATACCATAATACGTTATTAGACCTTCATTATTCTATAATCAATTTTGTAATATACATTAGATACAGATTTTTAAGAAACAATAAAAAGCCAAATGGATAATTACTTGTTAATAATTTAATAAATTATCGGAGGTAATCAGTAAATGAATTTCTCATTTGACTGCATTATTAGTAAAGGACCAGTACTAAAATGGTAATAGATAAGTAACCTCCCAAGTATCCATCAGTTCATCATATTGTGGTGGTTTTCGTGTGTTGCTGTGATGCTAGAAGTTATATCCCTGGTCTTCTAAGGACTAGCAGGATCACCCGTGGTGTGCAGGTTTCAACAGTGCATCTAGACCAAGGCAGACTGGGAAGAAGGACCTGGTGGTCCACTTCTGAAAAAATTGGCCAGTGAAAGTCTTATGAATAGCAGTGGATCATTGTCTGGCATAGTGCTGGAACACAAGTCCCTCCTCTTGGTTGGAAGATACTTAAAACATGACTGAAGAAGAGCTACCTCCTCAAAGTGAGTTGACCTTAATGACAGGAATGGGGTAAAGCTTCTGTAATCTTCATTAGGTGAGGTGTCATAACTTAAAAAGAGAAAACAAAAACAGTTGCAAATGTCCATAAATAACTGGAATGTGGAAGGTAAGAACTATAAATATAGTATAACTGGAAGTCATCAAAAATAAAATGGACCACATAAAGATAAATATTCTAGGAATTAATGAGCTGAAGTGAAAAGGTATTGGCCATTTTGAATCAGCTAAGGTCATAGTCTACTACGCTGTGCATTATAACTCGAGGAGAAATGGTATCACATTTGTGAAAAAGAACATTTCAAGATCTACCCTGAAATGTAATGCTGTCAGTGGTAGCATAATATTAATACCTCTAGGATTAAGGTCAATCAGTACTACTAGTATTCAAATATAAACACTAACCACTAATTCCAATGAGGAAACTGAAGATTTTTACTAACTTCTGCAGTCTGCAACTGACTGAACAGGCAATCAAGATGCATTGATAATTACCAGTGATTGAAATATGAAAGGCAGACACAAACAACAAGGATAAGTAGTTGAAAAAATATGAACCTTGGCGATAGAAAAAAATTCCGGAGATCTCATGGTAGAATTTTGCAAGAGCAAAGACTTCTTCATTGCAGGTACCTTTTCTCAACAACATAAGCAGCAACTATGGACCTCTCCTGATAGAATAAACAGGAGTCAAACTAACTGCAGCTGTGGAAAGAGATGATGAAGAAGCTCAGTATCATTAGTCAGAACAAGGCCAGGGGCCAACTATGAAACAGACTATTGGTTCCTCATATGAATGGTCAAGTTGAAGTTGAAGAAAATAAGACCAAGTCCATGAGAGCCAAAACACTACTTTGAGTGTATCCCACCTGTACCTTGAGGCTGTCTGAAGAATAGATCTCACACAATGAATACTAATGATAAAAGACCAGACGTTGTGGAATGATATCAAGAATATTATACAGAAGAAAGCCAAAAAAGTCACTGAGAAAACAGTGGGTGTCAAAATGGGTGTCAGTAGAAATGCTGAAATTTATTCTTGAATGTAGAGTAGCTAAACAGAAGAAAAGATAAAGCAAGAGTTGAAGAGAAGTTTTAGAGGATGGCTCAAGAAGTCAAAGTATTATAATGAAATCTGCGAAAACTGGAGTTGGAAAATCAAAAGAAGGGCACTCATGGCATTTCTCAAGCTGAAAGTAGTAGAGAAAAAAATCAAGCCTCAAGTTAAAATTTTAAGTGGAAAATGCTGAATTACACGAGAAGCATCAAAAGGGTATGGAAGGAATACACAGAGTCATTGTACAGAAACAAATAATTGATTGGAATTCAACCATTTCAGGATGTGGCATACAATCAAGAACCAATGGTACTGAAGGAAGAAGTCCTAGCTGTACTTAAGAGAATAGTGAAAAGCAAAGGTCCAGGAACTGGTGGAATACCAACTGAGATCTTTCAACAGACAGATGTAGCACTGCTGGTGCTCGCTCATCTATGCGAAGGAATTTGGTAGGCAGCTTTCTGGCTAGTCAAATACAAGATGTCTGTATTTATACCTACTCCAAAGAAAGGTAATCCAAAAGAACATGGAAAATATCAAACAACGTCATTAATGTCATATACAAGCAGAAGCATTGCTGAAGATCATTCAGAAATGACTACAGTAGTACATAGACAAGGAACTGCTAGAAGTTCAAGCCAGAATCAGAAGAGGTTCTGGAACCAGAGATATCATTACTGACACCAGATGAATCATGCATAAAAGCTGAGAATATCAGAAAGAATTTCACCGGTGTTTATCGACTATCCAAAGGCACTCAACTGTGTGGGTAATAACCAATTACAAGTAGCACTGCATGTAATGGGGATTCCAGAACACTTAAATATGCTCATGAAATACATAGACAAAGACTTAGTCATTCAAACAGAACAAGAGGATATTATGTGGTTTAAAGTAAAGAAAATTGTTTCAGATTGGCATCCTTTCACCACTCCTACTCAATCTGTATGCTCAGTAAATAGTGTGACAAGTTAGACTATATGAAGAAGAACACAGCATCAGGATTGGTGGAAGACTTCTTAGCAACCTACAATATGCAGATAACATAACCTTGCTTGCTGAAAGTGAAGAGGGCTTGAAGCACTTACTGATGAAAACTAGCCTTCAGCGTGAATTACATCTCATGCTAAAGAAAACAAAAATCCTCACAACTGGACAATAAATACCATCATGATGAATGGAGAAAAGGATGATATTGTCAAGAATTTCATTTTGCTTGGATTCGTAATCACAAACAGCAGTCATCAAATCAAATAACATATAGCATTGGGCAACTCTCCTGCAAAAGACTTCTTTAAAGTGGTAACAAGCAAAGATATCACTCTGGGAACTCAGTTCACCTGTCCCAAACCATGTCATTTTAATCACCTTACGTGTATGAGAAAGCTGGACAGTGAATAAGGAAAACCAAAGGATTGATTTTTTATTAATTATTATTTATTAAATACAGTAAATGAATAAAATTTCTCATGTCTATCAATTATCTCATCTATGATAAACCCTCACCCCCCCACCTGTGTAGCCAAAAAAGTTATTTTCTTCCTTAGATAATTCTGTTTTCAAGTCCTTATAACAGGGGTCTCATACAATATTCATCCTTTTGACACTGTCTGATTTCACTCAGCATAATATCTCCCAATTGAAACCATGTTATGTGATGTTTTCTAAAATCTCCACTGTTTTTTATCATAGTGTAGTGTTCCATTGAGTACATATATTCCATAGTTTGTTTATCCACTATCTGTTGGTGGGCATCTGGGTTGATTCCATCTTTTAGATATTGTGGACTGTGCTGCAATAAACATTCATGTGCATGTGTCTGTTCATGTGACAACCTTTATTTCTGAAGAATAAATTCCAAGCAGTGGAACTACAGGATCAAATGGTATATCTATTTCCAGTTTTTTAAGGAAGTATCAGATTGCTTTCTAAAGAAGTTGTACCATCAGTGGTTGCACCATCAGTGTAGGAGAGTTCCAATCTCTCCACAGCCTCTCTGGCATTTGTTGTTTTGTGTTTTTTGGATAATGGCCAATCTTGTTGGCATGAGATGATATCTCGTTATAGTTTTGATTTGGATTTCTCTGATAGATAATAATCATGAGTGTATTCTCATATATCTTTTGGCTGCCTGGATGTCCTGTCTAGTGAACTGTCTGCCCATCTCCTTTGACCATCACTTAATTGGGTTATTTACCATTTCCTTGTTGATATTCTGCAGAACTTGTAGATTAAGGAGATCAGATGACAGTCCAACATGTAGTTGCCAAATATTTTTTCACATTCTGTAAGTGGTCTTCTAATTCTTTTGATAAAGTCTTTGGATGAACAAAAGTGCTTGATTCTTAGTCGTTCCCATTTATCTATTTTCTTTTCTGTTAATTGCACTTTGTCAGATTTTGAAGTCTATCTAAACTGTATATTAGAACATCCATCATTGATTCTATTTTTCTTTGCTGAGTTTTATCATTTTAGGTTTGATATTTAGGTCCTTGATCCATTTAGAGTTAGTTTTTGTATAAGGTGTGAGATATGATAAATTATGGTATTGGTGAAGAATGTTGAAATATACTACATACTACTAGAAGAACCAACTAGTCTGTTTGGGAGGAATATACCAGAAAGCTCCTTAGATACAAAGTTGGTGAGACTTCTCACACATTAGGGCTTGTTAAGTCTAAAGTTAGGAGGGATCAATTCCTGGAGAAGGATGTCATACTTTGAAAAGTAGAGGGTCAGTGAAAAAGAGGAAGATCCTCAATGAGATGGATCAACCCAGGGGCTGCTACAAATGGCTCAATCACAGCAATGATTGTGAGGATGGTGTAGGATCAGGCAATGTTTTGTTTTTCTATACATATGGTTGCTCTGAATAGGAACAGGCTCGACGGAGCTAACAACATTAGAGTTAATATAATTTTCACAAATTTTACCAGAACATGTTAATATTATAACAGAAACAAAAATATTAAAAACTTTTAACATATAGAACAAATCCGTGTTAACATGCATGACTTTGTAATTTCAAAGATGATGAGAAACACAGAGATGTAACCCTCAGGATGATGGTTTTGTTCAGCCTCTAAGACAAAAGCTACTCTAGAAGTTCAAGATTATGAAGTCTATGTCAGCATGAGAAATGTGTTTAAGGCTGAGGTGTGATAATGACATCTAAAACCACATGTTTAGGCATTACCTCAATCGAAGACATCACATTTGGATTTGGGATCAATGTCATACTTGACGTTAACACACCGTATTTAATGCTGAAAGATAAGAGTAGGTCACTGGTAATTAAAAATGGAAAAGCTACCCATCTGCAACAATTGAAACCTCACTGAATTCAATTAGAAAAACCAGAGGGGGTAGATATAAAAACAGTTGCCTGAAGACAATTTTAAGTGGTATTATGCAATTCAATATAGTGATTTCTCATTTAGTGTCTCCTACGAACCAGCAGCACTGTGCCAGGCCCTGTAGATCCAAAGATCAGTAGATACAACCCCTCCCATCAAGAAAGAATAATTTATTAGAAGGCATGGAGTTTAGTCCAAGAACATTAAAGATCAACTGATACAAAGTGATATCTTTTATCGAATGATTAACTGGAAAAAAAAATAGGACAAATTAAGAGTGTACAATTTGAGCAAAAATGCTACAACCCAAGAAACAAGATACAGAGACAAATATAATAATACATCAATAATATCATGTAAACAAGAACAACATCTGCTTATCTAAGAGTTTGTTGTGGCAGTGTTGGTTTCTGCCTCTTGATTGGCACTTAGCCATCTTTCAATCAAAAGCTGAATCGTCTTAGCATAAAAGGAGCAATAATACAATAAACTGATTATTCTCTTCCCATTCTCTCTGTCCTGGTCCCTTTTCCTCCTGCTCTGTCACACACACACAAACACACATGACTTATTGTGGTGATAAAATCAATGCTGAGCTATGTTTTGGCTGTGGGCAGTTACTATCTCCAATGACAATGATAGTTAAAATTGATACTTTTTTTTTAACTAGTGTTTTCAGAATATCTCGGGTAATGAGGAAAGCTTTGTGCTGGAATAAAATGCATGTAGCTAGTAGTAGTTGATGTTCAAATTACAAATTTGACTTAAACATGATGGAATACATTGAAGAATAAAGTAATAAACTATTGTTTTCTGCTTTGTAATTCCTATTGATTTACAGAGAGTCAATAAGGTGACTGGAATATGACACTATTTATATATGATCATCCTAAAAATTCCTTTGGAAGCATGGAAGTATAGAAATATGGAAAAAATCTTAATATGTCAGAGATGCCAGGTTTCTGTGTTTCATTATTTTCATGCTGTGTGTTAACTGCTGCTGTCCTTTCCAGAATCTGGAGCTGCTTAGTGGCAATAGTAGAATATGACTTGTTAATAATAATAATGGCTAACAGCACGTGCCATATGCTCCACCCTAGGTTAGGTGCTTTGCTTCACCTTCTCTCATTTAGTTATCACAACAACACATTGAAATCCTTTTGTTGTTCCCATTTTACAGTAGAGACAGCTGAAGCTGTTAACCCATATACAGGTCAGTCTGGCTTAGAAATTGCCTCTGAGTTTTTAGAGTTCTCATCTGTAATGAAGTTAAGCTAATAAGCTCATGTATACAATGCATTTCTTTAAAATTACTTCATCTCTTTTCAAATGCTACCTGTTACTCCAAAGTTCAAACATATATGAATTTTTTTGATTTACTCTAGGGTCTAGGGTAGACGTGTTTTCCAAGCAGAACTAGTCACTTCAGCTACACCAATCATTTCCCATATTCTACAACAATATGCTACCAATTAGTCTACGTACTTTCACATTTCTTGGACTCAATGCCTATTTTTCAATATCATTTTATGTTATGCTAAATAAATACTCCCTGTGTTAGTGTCATACAATTACACATGTATTACTAAACAAATGTGCCATTTAAATATAGTTGTTTATTTTTCTAGTCCTTTTCAGACAGCCTTCCCAAAGGTAAAATCTAAAGTACTGATCAACCTAAATGAGAAAAAAAAAAAAAAGCAAATAATAATGATGCTGTTGAATGCAAAATACCTCCTAATTAGTTTTGTGTTACTGCACTTAATTCCACCTGCAAAGACTGAGAATCAATTATTTAACACAGAACATTTAAATGTAGTCTTAGAATCTGGATGAGAATAAAAAGAAATTCTGAAAATGTTTCCATCACAGATCTCAGTACCATTATAACGTGTTGGAGACCTTCCAATCAAGCCATTAGACTGTGATTCTTTTCATGTGTATGTGTATGCATCTCCATGAGCACCTGAAAAAAAAATAGTTCTAGCTAAGAATCTGTGCCTGCTGTTTACCCACGACTTTGTAGCATGGGTGAGCTTCAGAAAATCTTTTAAGTTGTCTGCTTCCCAGTGTTCTGATCCATAAGTGAGAGGGCTAGATCTGACGATTTAGGACACCCATGCTGGAACTAAAACACTAATACTGTAGCTAAGAATGGTGATGTACTGGGACTGCTGTGTGGCTTAAACCAACTACTATCACACAGAAGATACTCATTTAGTCTTCCAGTTTCTATGAAAGACACTTTCACAGATGCTGTAAACTTAAGTGCCATCATGACTAATAAACCAAAATCCACTGCCACAAAGCCAATTCCAACTCACAGAGACTTTATAGCTCATATTAGAATTGCCCCTTAGGGCTTCCAAGGAGTAGCTGGTGGATTCAAACTGCTGACCTTTTGTTACTAGCCCAGTGCTTAACTGTTGTGCGACCAAAGATCCTCTATGACTAATAGGGAATACAAAATTCCTACTTGCCCTAGAAATGTTAGATACCCCCATTGTTTTCATACATTGTTGGGTTTGACTTAAAGCCAGGCAACAGGCTTGTGCTTGATCCCCATGTGATCATGAAATACCACGGAAATGAGGATGAGAGGCCAACACATTAATGATGCAAAGCAGAAAAATAGAGAGTATCTGAGTTTCTAAAGGAAATAGTGAGCAGCTGACTGAAGACCAGCATCTATCTTTCTCCAGAAATTTTGTTATGAGAAAAAAATAAATCTTTGTCTAAGCACAGAGGTTTAAGTTTTCTATTACTTGAAGCTGAATGCATTTCTAAGTGATCAAAGTTCAGAATGACCTCAATTTAGGATCAGATGGAATTTTAAGACCTACGAAATCTAAATGCTAATCAAACCTGAATCATGGTATCATTTCAGCCTGTCAAAATTTTCTGACAATAAGTAAGTTGTTTGTACTGCCTGCTTCATTGTCATCTGTTTGTATTTTTTATTTTTCCCTTCACTTACTGATAGTTAGCAATTATAATGGACACTTTTCTGCATTTAGGAGCTAACAGAAATCCTTTTCTGTCAGCAGGCCCTCCTTGAAATCATTTGATATTTATTTTCAATTCCCTGCAGTCTTATCTCGCTCACTTTGTGGAGATTATGACAAATGGCCACTAATCTCAAGTTAGTTTTGATGTGAGCATTTCCAAGAGTGAACAATTTAAAAAATACTGGATTATCAAATCAAAGTGTTTAAAGTATTTCAGACAATACAGAAGTATAGTTTACTGACAACTTCCAAGCTCTTTGTTGAATCCTAGAGGATAAAGATAAGCTTATTTTTATACATAGATAATATTATTTGATCAGATTTCATGTCTAGCCTTCTGAAAATAATGTATTAGTCCTAGAATACTTTTGAGATACCAGCATTTTTTTTAAACTAATAAATAACTTTGTTGAAATGCTAGGACCAGCTTACAACTCTTCAATTATCATCATAGTTTGACAAAAAAATTCAAATAACTTTTTGAAGGAATGGCTATTTTGCAATTTGTGTGCATATTCAAAACCAATTCAAGAACTGTTGAAAATATGGTGATGCTGTGCACAGTGGGAGGACACGCTGCTTGCTCCAGTACAGTGCCCACAGTCATTTTCGTGCTTAAACCCATTGTCGCAGCCGCTACGTTAGTTCATCTTGTTGGCTGCCCACCTCTTGCTTGCTGACCGTCTCCGTTTTACCAAGCATGATATCATTTTCCGGGGACTGATCTCTCCTGACAACGCGTCCTAAGTATGTAAGACTCACTACAGCCATCCTTGCTTCCGAGAAGCAATCTGATTGTACTTCTTCCAGAGCAGGTATGTTTGTTCTTTCGGTAGCCTGTGGTACTTTGAATATTGTCTAACACCAGTATTCAAAGACAACAGTTCTTCTGTCTTTCTTATTCGTGGTTCAGCTTTCCAGCGCATATAATGGGATTGAAAAAACAGTAGTCTGGGTCAGCAACACCTGAGTCTTTAAGGTGACATCTTTACTTTTCAGTAGTTTAAAGAAGTCCTTTGCAGCAGATTTTTTTCCAGTGTAATATGTCTTTTGATTTCTTGACTGCTGCTTCCATGGGTGTTGATTGTGGAACCAAATGAAATGAAATCCTTGACAAACTCTGTGCCTTCTCCTTTTATCAAGATGTTGTTTACTGGTCTTGTTGTGAGGATTTTTATTTTCTTGATGCTGAGATGCAATCCATACTGAAGGTTGTTGTCTTTGATTTTCATCAATAAGAGTTTCAAGTCCTCTTTACTTTCAGCAAGCTAGGTTGTTTCACCCGTGTAATGTACGTTGTTACCGAGTCTGACTTCAATCCTGATACCTCGTTCTTCTTTATACAATACAGCTTCTTGGATTATTTGCTTGGCATACAGATTGAATAATGTGGTGAAAGGCTACAACCCTGACACATACCATTCCTGATTTTAAACTATGAAGTGTCTCCTTGTATTCACATGATTGCCTCTTGATTCATTTACAGATGTCTCATGAACACAATGAAATGTTCTAGCATTCCCATTCTCTGCAATGTTATCCGCTAAGAAACGATATAGCAGTCTTGGAAATGGATTCTAGATCAACCTCATTTAATCTCCTAAAGCCTATTATTAAGCATTCCTGTCTATTGTACCTGGCTCCTTTTGTTGAACTTAGGTCTGGTGCTAGAGGCTACCTATTCTATTTCTCTTTAATTTTATTGTGCTTTGGGTGAAATTTTACTGCTCGAGCTAGTTTCTCATTAAAAAAATTTATGTACGTATTGTTTTGTGACATTGCTTCTGATCCCTGCAATGTAACAGTACTTTCCCTCTTTCTAGCCAGGGCTCCCGATGCCTATTTGCTCAGATTCCCTGACTTTTCCAGCCTTCTCATCTTGCTTGTGGACAGGAGTTGCCCATTTGGTCTTGTATATTTGATTGACCTAAGAAGCACCTTCTTCGTGTTATGTTTTGTTTTGTAGTCATGTCTAATCTTTGTCTGAGAAGCGGGCTTTGCCAGTGACTTCAGTTCTGATTTAGCAGGGTGCCTGGGAGAGGTAGTCTCCAGAGTTTTTCCACTCTCTGCCAGACCAGTAGGTCTGGTCTTTGTGAAGCTGAGTTTTGTTCTATGTTTTTCTTTTACTCTGTCAGGGACTGTCTGTCCTATATTGTATTTCTTGCAGAATTCTAATTGATGGAAAGTTCTCGTACTGAGCTGAAATACATCATATGTAGTTGTACTCATTAATGCTACCATCCAATCTATGTTACAATATTTTATTTACACAGATCTCTTGAACCTGACAATTGCTTCATAGAAACAGAAACATGTTATGCATCCATTTCAATTGTTTAACAGTGTAATCATTGTTTCCACCCCCATAAAGTGTGAACATGGCTATTTTGCATTACTGGTATCAGATTAATTCATGCTGTTTTTGGTGATTGTCATTCATCTTTCCTATACCAATGAGTCATCTCTTTAAGATGTCTACCTAGATTCTTGCCTCAGATAAATGTTAAACTTGCCCAAGCTAAGTTTACAGTATCTAGGAACAGATAAAATGGTTATCAAGTACACATGAGCTACACAATAAAGGGAAAAAAAAGATTTCTCATTATTTAAAAAGCATAGCTGATAGTTTTAAAAATAGTTTAAGATAGGACTTCACCAATTTTGCCAAGTTTACTAAAAGGAAAGTTATCTCTTAAATGAGTTAGTCAAATAATATTTCAGAATTGGTAAACATGAAATGTATTTATTGTTTAAAAATTAAATATACATACACACACACATATATATATACACATATAAGCGTATATTTGGTAATCCCAGTGATATAGTAAGTTAAGAGCTACAGTTGCAAACCAGATGGTCAGCAGTTGAAATCCAGTAGTCTGTCTTGGAAACCCTCTGGGACAATTCTACTGTCCTATAGGGTTGCTGTGAGTTGGAATTGACTTGACAGCAATGAATTTTGGTTTTATACTTATGTATTTATATATTTTAAGTGTGGACTAATCAAATATATTGGCCTCAGTTACAGCCTATCAAGTTGTTTTCTTTTCTTTTCCTCCTCCTCTGATAATTGGCTTTTGCTGGGGCTATCCTTATTCTTCTTCCAAACTAACTTCTTATCTCTCATCTGATAACCAAACCCAATCCAAGCTGGTCTCTGCAGTGGCTAGATTGACAAATGTAAGGAATAAGGGAAGAGAAAAACTTCTGGTCATACTGATTTGCACTATAAACCCTGGTAGTTTAGTTTGTGAAAGCTGGTCAAATTAAGCTGCCTCCAGTCTCCACCTGACTTCTCCTGACTTCCACTTAAGTCACTGACCTCCCTTAATTCCAGTCTCTCAGGACAGTTTATATTAATTTTTACTCAAAATGCCTGTAATATGTAAGGTCTCATGACTTGATGTAGTAGAATTAATTATCTTTTAAAACAGAGATGCAATATATTAATAGCAACTGCCATTTATTATGCACTTACTATGTCTAGATCGCATACATAGTAGCATATATTTACACATATGTGGAACTCTGGCTGCACAGTGGTTAAGAGCTCTGTGGCTGCTAACCAAAAGGTTGGTGTGTTGAATCCACCAAACACTTCTTGGAGACTCTATGAAACAGTCTACTCTGTCCTGCAAGGCAATTATAAATTGGAGTCGACGCCAAGGAAATGGGTTATATTTTGTGTGCATGCAACAATGGGATCCAGCATAACTAATGTTAGAACGGTGCAGGACCACACAACGGTTTGTTCTGTTCTATATAAGTTCACTATGAATAGGAATGAACTTGATGGCACCCAACAGCAACAGATAATACATATATACAGCTATAAATTCAAACAACCATAATGAAAACCCTTACTGAACATATTTAGGGGTTTGATGCTATGTTCATGGAAATTATAGAATAGTAGGGGGGAAATCATTGGTCAAACACTCATACAAACAAGTATATAATTAGAGACTTGTAAGTGCCAAGAAAGCAGGGAACTATCAGGATATACAACAGAGGGACTTGATCTGGCCTAGGGGTTGGTAAAAGCTTCTCTGAAAAAGAAGTATTTGACTTGAGATGTTAAGAATGTATAGGAGTTAAAAACGAAATAGAGAGAGGACATAGTATTACAGGAACCAGAAACAGCATAAAAAGCCCTAAAATGGAAAAAGAGTAAGTTTCCTTGAAAAAGCACAAGGAAGGCCAAAACAAAACCTGTTGCTGTCCGGTGGATTCTGACTCCTAACAGCCCTGAAAGATAGAGTAGACCTGCAAATGTCATAAATCTTTATAGAAGCCAGTTGCTACCAACTGCCACAGCTTTGTGCTATGGACTGACTGGAACCACTACCCTTCAGGTTAGGAGCTATGCACTTAACCATCGCACCACCAGGGCAACTCATAAAAGGAAAGCCAAACCCACTGTCACCAAGTCAATTCCTACTCATAACAACCTTATAGAATTCCCAAGGCTGCTATCAATCTTTTAACGTCCCAGCAGTTTAACCACTGAGCAACTGGGCTCCCTAAAATGAAGACTGTTTTAGTTAGCTAATGCTGCTCTAACACAAATACCACAGAGTGAATGGCTTTAACAATGGAAGGTCTATTTTTACACCATCCGGTAGGCTATAAGTCTAGATTCAGGATGTCCACTCCAAGGGAAGGTTTTCCTCCTCGTCAGCTCTGGAGGAAAGTCCTTGTGTTGCATTTGCCTTCTTTCAGGGAGCATCCTGGCACAGGAACCTCGGGTCTGAAGGAGGTACTCTTCTCCTGGTGCTGCTTTCTTGGTGATGTGAGGTTCCCAATTCTCTGCTTGCTTCACTTTCCTTTTGTCTTATAGGATGAAAGGATTAAGGGTGGGGCAAGCCATACTCCAGGGAAACTCCTTTTACAGTGGAGTAGGGAGGTGATCCAATGAAGGGATTTATAGTCTCACCCTAACCGTTTAACATGCAGCATAGGAAAATCACACAATGGGGGATTATCATAGAATACAGGGAATCCTGGTCCAGACAAATTACTACACATGTTTTTGGGGGGGCATAATTCAATCCATGGCAGAGACCAAACCAAAAACACCAAAGCTGTTGCCACCAAGTCAATTCCAACATATAGAGATCCTATAGGACTGAGTAGTATCTCTCCCCAGAGTTTGCAATAAGTGCCTGGTGGATTTGAACTGCCAGCCTTTTGGTTAGCAGCCAAACTCGTAACCACTATGCTACCAGAGTTTTGAAATGGAGATTAGTAGGGTTAAAACAAAGGACATAAGATGAGTGTAACCAATGATGTGTTTCTAAACTGGTAAATGTGTAACAACTTGATCTCTGGGTTGGGGGTGGAAAACAGTTTGAACATACATATTTATTAATCTATAAGTATAACAAATATATAACATTAAAGTTACAAATAATTTTAAAATTAAATTTGTAAAATCAACTGATTTAGAATACTTTTGTTGATTCGTGTTGAACTAGGTGATGCAAATGATAAAGCACTTGATGACTAGCTGAAAGGGTGCTGTTTGAAACCCACCCAGGGGCACCTAAGAAGACAGGCCTGGTGATCTGCCTCTTAAAGGTCACCATCTGGAAAACCTGGTAGAACAATTCTGCTCTATACGCATAGGGTCGCCATGAGTTGGAAATGACTCAAAAGCAATTCACAACAACAAAGTGTACTTGTCTTCAACCTACAATGGAGGCTCATGAAAGTATGCAGTCCCGATATGAATGTTGAGTGATATTTTTATTTACATTAAAAGGTTAGAAGAAAGAGAAACGACAAAGATACATGACAGAACATTCCTCTTTTTTTTTTTTTTTTTCCAGTGGAACGCAAGAGGCTTAACCTTTGTGCCCCCAGAGCCCCAGAGCAGGACCTAGAACACAGCAAGCATTCAATATGTGTTAACTGTGTTACAGTTGGACTTTAAGAGAGAATATCATCAACATACAATTTAAAAGATTACCCCGCCTATCATACACAGCATTGGTGTGTGGGAGGAAAGGTAGCTGGGTGTTTATTGATTCATTCTAGAGAGGTCCAGAAGGAGTCCTGGCGAAGTCTGTAACTGCCAGGTCCAAGGTTGGAACGCACTGGCCCCTCTGAAGGAAATAAGACTCAGTAATAGGCTCCCTTTAATATTTCAGCATTAAGAAACCCTGAAGGGTTTGGTTTGTTAACCTTTAGGATCACTACGGGTCAGAATCAATTTGACAACATACAGCAACAGCAACACAGAGTCTCAGAATGACGTTTTTCTGGCTTCAGCTGAAGACAACCAAAAGAGACAGCTAGACAGATCTGAAAGACATTTAGAAGATAGCAATGGCATGGATGACTCCAGTGTTTCTAGATTAGACACTTGGACCGATCTACTTCTCAGCGATTTAAGAGAAACGGTTTGAGATGCACTAAGAGAAAAAGAATTTGGTTTTAAAATGTTAAGTTGGAAGTCCAACAACACTTTGAGGTGATGAGGACTAGATTAACGGAAATATAGATCTGAGGTCCAAAGGAGAGGTCTGGGCTGGAGACATGCATTGTGGAGTTTTGGGCATAAAGAAGGAATTGAATCACCAGGGTAATAATATTCCTCAGTCAAGAAGATGGTGGGAAGACAAGAGAACATAGGTCAGGTGTCTCCTGGGGCATGGGGGCAGGGGGAGATCTACATTTTAAGGTGGTGTGAAGGAATTTTCTGAGAAAAACAGTTATTTAAAGCAGAGTTTATTTTCCCCATTTCACGGATCACAAAACTGAGGAGTGTTAAGCACATCTGTGTGGGATCATACAGTTAATGAACAGCTGAGCTGGGATGTGCTTCAGTTTCATCTGGCTTGAAGGTCCGTCTGCCATACCTTACTGAGTCATTGCCTATCAATTTCAGCCTTTTGGTTAAATGAGGCACAGTAAGCATTCTGTTTTGTTGGTAGCTTTCTTCTACCTTCACCTTTCTGTGTGTATAACTGTATCCTTTATTAGGTGCTATCAAGAGAGGACACAGAGAGAGAAAAACTATGAGAAAAGAGAAAAAGAGAAGACAAAAATTGAGACAAGAACTAGAGATTTATGAAGATACCGGATCCGACTTGATGGCACTTGGCAGGCGTTCTAGTCAGAGTAATTGTGGAGATGTTTTCTCAAAATGGTTTCTTCATTGTCTAGATCAGTAATAGGCCTTAGGAAATTTCTACATCTTTCAGAGAGTTTAATGTGTTTATAGTGATTTAGGGGAAAGACAACCTGTTTTGGTGCCAGCCAGCCAAGTGCCGTAGAGTCGGATCACTCATGGCAATAAGCGTTAACAAGGAAGACGGGAAATAAATGGAAATCAGTATTTACCTCCACTTGTTCAAATATAGGAACCCTAGTGGTGTAGTGGTTAAGTGCTATGACTGCTAACCTAGAGGTTGGTAGTTCGAATCCACCAGGTGCTCCTTGGAAACTCTAGGAGGCTGTTCTACTTTGTCCTATGGGGCTGCTGAGTCAGAAGCAATTCGATGGCAGTGAGTTTTAGCTTGATTCAAATATGATCGGACATGACTAACTGAACCTTTCAAAGAGAGATAAGAAAAGAAGAGATTAAAAAGTTAGAATTAAGTGGCCAGGCCAGCCTGGGAGTAGGGGCTTATTTTCTCAACAGCATCGCTTATACTGGTCAGTGATCAGAGAGCTTCACTTTCAAAGATCTCTGAACAGAAGCTAGAATTCAAAATAAAAATTACATAAGACAGTGTTTAAGGAATCATAAAACATCCAGTAACAGGTCAGTAAAGTGTACATTTTTCAAATATAGGTAAACCCTGGGGGCATAGTGGTTGTCTGCTAATCAGAAGGCTGGTAGTTCAAATCCACCAGGCTCCCCTTGGAAACTTTATGGAGCAGTTCTACTCTGTCCTATAGGGTTGCTGTGAGTCAGAATTGACTCAACAGCAGTGGGTTTGGTTTATATGAGAGGTGTGTATACAGATACTTTTACTAAAGAGTGCAAAAAAAAAAAGCTGACACGTAAATGAACAAATAAAGCACCCAAATGGATCCAAAATGTTCAATTTTATAAGTGCTGCATAAATTAAAAAACTGCATTAGTAGTTTACCCTAACCTGGAGACCCCAATAACTAGATTCTGTTTATAGGAGAAGAGAAAAAAAAAACAACAATTCCAGAACACTGCTCAGTTAACTCAAGAGACACTCATCTAATGATATTGCTAAAGTGGCAAAATACTGTAAGCATTTTCATTTTGAATACAGGTGCATTTGAGACAACGCTGAGATGTTAGATGGAAAAGAAAACAAACGATAGATCTGCTCTATTCCTATAGTATCCAAAATCAAATATTTTTGTAGGATTTGCTATGGAAGGAGATTTCAGTCTTTGTCAATATATTCCCAGCCTTCCAGTTAGCCCCACTTTTAATATTAGCAGCACTTTAAATGAGGAAACTGAGACAGAAAGTTGAAAGGCTGCTAAAAATTTGCCAGCAGAAGGAATTCCCCTTCTGCGGAGGGCTCATTCCTTTGAAGCGGATTACCGATTCTCAGGAGCCCCGCGGTGGCCTAGCTTGTGTGATTTATGTCCAAGAAGGGAATACTTTGCTTTTAAGAAGGAACATTTTTTGCTTATTGTTCTGTAGAATTGTCTGTTACTAATATAATAAGAAATATATATCCTGACTACACTAGTATTAAGCGAAATGCTGTGTTATGTTTTTCCTTGCCAGATGTTTTATAGCATTTAAGTGTGTTACAGAAGATTGATAAACCTAATAAACTTATATATAAACCTATCAGTAAAGGATTATGGAAAGGAAATTCTACTTCAGTTTTGATGACTTGTGTGGTTTAGTCCATAGGTTTTGCTGCACTTGAGCTCTTTCACATTTATAAGAGAACTATTTTTACCCTGTGTTTTACAACATTTATATTTACACTAAGAAAAGATAAATACATGCAAAGCTCAAAGCTTTTAACTGAATTCTGTCACCAACTCAGTTCTAATGAACATAGTCTGTGCCTCAAATTTTTGAGCTTTTGAAATGAAAGCGTAATGTGGTTGGCTAGGTGCCAATCTAAGTTTTATTTAAACCGATTTCATTTCTTGAGGAAAAAAGATGGAATTTCTGGAAATTTAAATGTATTAGTGTTACTAAAGAAGGGAAAGGAGGCTTAAATAATTTTCTTACGTGAGCAGGTCAGTAATTTAGCTGCTTATTCTGTGAAAAGGGAGTCTCTGGGTGGATGGAATTTACCCAGAGGTGACCAGGAACAAAGGCTAGAATTTACCCAGAGGAGCCTGAGAAGTAGCGTGGTAATTTACTTCCAAAAAAACCTACAGTCTGTAAATAACGTATTGAGTTCAGTTCTACACAGAACCACATGGGGTTGTCATTGGTTGAAATCACCTTTACTGTAATTGGTTTGGCTTAGTTTTGATTCTCTCAAAATGGTTCTGGGCCTTTTGAATTTTTCTTGGCCAGGTACCTTTGTAAATAGGAGACACTAGAGAGATGTTGTATACAAAAAAAACAACAACCCCAAGCTTCTGAAATTGATTCTGACTCATAGCAACCCCATAGGACAGACTAGAACTGGCCCATAGAGTTTCCAAGGAGCAGCTGGTAGATCGAACTTCCGGCCTTTTGGTTAGCAGCTGCAGCGCTTAACTACTGCACCACCAGAGTTTCCTGGAGAAGGGATTTTCCTTGTGGGTTTCCCTGTGCTCCTACGGCAGGCTCCTGTACCCAGCTGCGCAGTGTGCACGGCTTCAGCTCTCCACAGCACTGGGGGTTCGTTCAGCACCAGGCTCCTGCAATGGAGAGTGGGCAGCAGCATCCGACGGCGAGCAGCTACCTGTGGCGGTCGGTTCAGGAAGTTCTGCAGCGCAGTATCTCAAGCAAGACATCTCCGCATGAGCAGCTTTTGCCAGCACCGCATTGTTAGTTGTCCAACTCATGAGGACTCCATATATAACGAATGAAACACTACCCACTCCTGTGTTATTTTATTATGACTGGTATGCTTGAGTCCATTGTTGAGCTCACTGGGTATTTTGAGTGACTTGCAGCCTTGAGGGCTCATCTGCCAGCACTGCGTCAGACAATAGTCTATTGTGATCCATACGGAGCTCGGTGGCTAATTTTGGAAGTGGATCGTCACGTCTTTCCTCCCTGTCTTTCTTAGCTTGGAGCTACATCAAAACCCCTCCACCGTAGGCAATGATGTTGGCAGAAATGTGAGTACCGGTAGCATAGTTTCAAGCATCATAGTAACACACAAGCTATCACGGTACAAAGGAAGACAGATATTTCGTAAATTCCAAAAGACGGTTTTCCTGCAGTTCTGCCAGTGTGGCATCGTAGCAACTTCTCTGCCATTCAAGGATCTCTGATTGTGTACATGCTAACAAGATCTAGAACTCAGTTTGTGAGTGGGGGCTCTTCCTTGTGGACTCTGCGAAACTTCTAGGCTAACTAGGCAATCCTCATATCTGCTTTTTCAGTATTCTGAGTAGTTCTTTTTATTCTTGCGTACCCAGTGCCGTATTACCCCAGTGCCCTCCTGTAGTTACTATTTCTTTATAATCAACTTTGTTTGTTGAAATCATCATGTCATGTGTGTCCCTAGACTGGACCCTGTCTGATACACTCTCTGTTTGTTTCTAATGATGGCTCTGCTTCTGTGAAATTGTTACTACATACTCTTTGGCAGTTGTCCTCTAGAATTAAGAAATAGTGGTAGCAAATATACAACTTACATAAATGTGTAATGCAAACTATTGAAACTAGTTAAAAAAGAAAGTGAAAATTAGAGATGGAATCTGGTAGAAATGGAGTTCTTTTTAGTCATAAAACAAAGTAAAAGAAAAACAAGATAACCTATAAAGGAAAAATAAATGGCAGAAGATAAATATAAATCAAAGAAAAATGACTTGAAGGTGACTACATTTCTATTTGCAGAATGGTGTTGTTGTTAGGTGCCATGGAGTCAGTTCTGACTCGGAGCAACCCTGGGAACAATAGAATGAAACACCCCGCGTCTTGTGCCATGCCTACAATTGTTTCTGTGCTGAGGCCCGTTGTAGCAGCCACTGTGTCAAACCATCTTGGTCAGTGAGGGTTTTCCTCTACCAAGAATGGCACCCTTCACCAGGGGCTGATCCCACCTGACAACACGCCCAAATTATGTGAGATGCAGTTTCTCCATCTTTGCTTCCAAGTAGCACTCTGGTTGTACTTCTTCCAGAACAGATCTGTTTGTTCTTTTCGTGTTCCATGGTACATTCAGTATTCTCTAACATCACAATTTAGACATCAATTCTCCTTCTGTCTTCCTCACTCACTGTCCAGTTTCCACATGCATATGATGCCATTGAAAATACCATGGCTTGGGTCAGCTTCACCTTCGTCCTCAAAGTCACATCTTTACTTTTCAACACTTTGAAAAGGTCCTTTGAAGCAGATTTGCCCAATGAAATACATCATTTGATTTCTTGACTGCTGCTTCCATGGGCATTGATTGTGGAGCCAAATAAAATGAAATCCTCGACAACCTCAATCATTTCTCCATTTATCAAAGTATTGCTTCCTGGTCCACTTGTGAAGATTTTTGTTATCTTGACAGTGAGGTGTAATGCATACTGAAGCCTGTGGTCTTTCATCTTTATCAGTGTTTCAAATCCTCATCACTTCCAACATGCACAGTTGTGTCATCTGAGTAACACAAACTGTTAATGAGTTGTCTACCGATCCTGATGTCTTGTTTTTCTTCACACAGTTCAGCTTCTAAGATTATTTTCTCAGCATACAGATTGAAAAGGTACGGTGAAAGGATAAAACCCTGACGAACAGCTTTCCTGACTTTAAACCATGTAGTGTCCCCTTGTACTCACACTACTGCCTCTTGATCCATATACAGATTCTTCAAGAGCACAATTAAGTGTTCTGGAATTCTCCTTGTCCACAGGAAATAAAAAACAAAGACCAAATTGAATGTCAGAATAGACTCTGGAACTTGCTCTTGAATGTCAAGCAGCTAAAGCAAAAGGAAAGAATGATGAAGTAAAATAACTGAAAGGAAGATTTCAAAGGTCAGGTCAAGAAGACAAAATGCAGTATTATAATGACAAGTACAAAGAGCTGGAAATGGAAAACCAAAAGGAAAGAACATGCTATGAATTTCTCAAGCTGAAAGAACAGAAGAAAAAAATCCACTCTCAAGATGCAATGGTGAAGGTTTCTACAGTGAAAATGTTAAACAACTCAGGAAGCATCAAAAGAAGATGGAAGGAATACACTGAATCATTATACCAGAAAGAGTCGGTTGATACTCAGCCATTTGAAGAGGCAGCATATGATCAGAAACCAATGGTGCTAAAGGAAAAAGTCAGAGCTGCATTGAAGGTATTGGTGAAAAGCAAGACTCCGGGTATTGATAAGATATCAACCGAGTTATTTCAATTAATAGAAGCAGTGCTCGAAGTGCTCACCGGTCTATGCCAAGAAATTTGGAGGACAGCTTCCTGACCAGCTGAAAGAGATCCATGCTTATGCCCATTCCCAAGAAAAGTCATCCAACCAAGTGTAGAAACTATCAAACAATATCATTAACATTACACTCACATAAAATTTTCTTAAAACTCATTCAAAAGTGACTGTTAACAGTATACTGACAAGGAACTTCTATAAATCCAAGCCACATTCAGAAGAGGATGTGGAACCACTGACAACATTGCTGATGTCAGATGGATCTTGGCTGAAAGCAGAGAATACCAGAAAGATGTTTAGTGTTTCATTCACTGTTCAGAATAGTAGTCAATATAAACTAAACAAACAAACAAACAAAGCCGAAACTCTCTACATGAGGCATGTATCATACTGGACAACTAAACATACTTTTAAGTGATGCATACTTATGATGGTCAAAATTTAATTAAATCAACAGACTCATGTAAAATTAAGAGGACAACTTGGTAGTTTGTAAGTGTCAGAATCAACTTTCTCCTCCATGGCTTCTGCTGTGTCTCATAGAACTTGGACTGGGATCAATATACAAGATTTTAAGGATATGAT
Organism: Heterohyrax brucei; assembly: GCA_028571685.1. Taxonomy (NCBI): domain Eukaryota; kingdom Metazoa; phylum Chordata; class Mammalia; order Hyracoidea; family Procaviidae; genus Heterohyrax; species Heterohyrax brucei. The sequence goes on from CM053144.1 coordinate 164,994,630, forward strand.
ACAAAGGCAAGACTAAATGATTGCCGAATTCCAAAGCAAAATCCATTTCTGCCAAATCAGTTCTGGCTCATCAAGATCCCATGGGAGGCAAAGAAGAACTGCTTCAAAGAGTTAACTGTAATTTTTGCAGAAACAGAGAGCCTGACCTTTATTCTACAGAGCCGCTGGGTGGCTTAGTCACGCCAGTCTTCAGGTTACTAGGTAAGTTCGTGCAATCTGTATTATCCAGAGACCTTGTATGTCAGTCTCTAGTAAAACTGGACATGCATATACTGCTGATACAAAACTTCTGTACCTGCATATATTTTTGAAACAGTAGAACTTTTCAAAAATGTTCATAGAAGTGAATTCAGAAAAAGTAAAAATTGAAATCTCTTGAGTATCTTTCAATAGTTAAATAAATTGTTAGATTGTGATATATTTGTGCAAGTAAATATTATACAGCAGGGAAAAATTATGTTAGAGCTCATACTGCTATCTCAGTTAATCAGAAATCATAATTTTAGACATGAAAGTCAGAGAAGAATACATAAACTGAGCATGTATATACAAAGTTTAAAAACAGTATAGCAGTATCTTTTTTAATAGGTAAGTAAGTTAAAAATTCTGAGTCCAAGCAAGGACCGGCTTAATAAAAACTCTAAATAGTGGGCCCCTCCGAGGGAGAAGAATGCCATTAAGGAGATGCACCTGGAAGTCTTCCAAGAAATTATAAATTTTGATACTTGAGCCTTTGTTTTAGTGGTCTATTAAGATGTTTATTAATATTATAATTAAGTTTATATTGTAATTTGAGCTATATGTACCAATTTACTGTTTAATGTTTTTGTGCATGACATATTTAATACAAATTTCCTTGAATTATATAAAAAAATCTGAATTAAGAAAAAGTATGAAGAGTGGAAAGCAACAGTGTCTTAGTTACCTATTGCTGCTATAACAGAAATACCACAAGTGGATGACTTTAACAAAGGGAAATTTATTCTGTCATAGTCCAGTAGGCTACAAGCCCAAATTCAGGGCATTGGCTCCAGGGGAAGACTTTCTCTGTTGGCTCTGGAGGAATTTTCTTGTCATCAGTCTTCCTCTGGTCTGGGAGCTGCAGAGCTGCAGTCACCTCAGGTCTAAAGGACACGCTCTGCTCCTGGCACTGCTTCTTTCCTGGTAGTATGAGGTCCCCAAATTTCTCTGCTAGCTTCTTTTATGTGCCAAGAGATTGCCTTAAGGCTCAGTTGTATCTTCTAGACTGAGTCCTGCTTCATTGACACAACCACCACCTCTCCCTTCGTTAACCTCAGAGAGGCAGGATTTTACAGCACACAGGCACATCACACAATACCGAGAGTCATACCCTAGCCAAACTGCTAAACATCTATTTAGAGGCACACAATTCAATCCATAGCAAGCAGTATATTGTGAAAGTAAGGTCATGTTGTTAACGTAGATTGTTCATTTTGAACTAATTATTATCTTTTGGAAACTAAAAAGTCTGATGGTTGAACAGAATGAGCACAACAGAATGAATCAAACTATAATCAAACTATACTTGTGAAGAATAATGAAATGGAAAATATTTTATCACTTTACCACAGTCTTGTATAGATCCTTTAGGCCGAGAAAACTGGAAAAGATGAGAGAAAGATTCTAGGTATGCTAATCTGATCTCCTTTGTTTCCCTAACTCATTTCTGCCCAGGGTGGGAGCAGGTCTGGGGTAAAGTCATTGATTCACTTTGGTTCACATGAAAATACTTAAGCACCTAATACAGTTATCTAAAAGTTTGTTCCTAACTGTAGAATTTGCCATGTTTCCTTGGGCTCTTCAATGAAGAGTAAAGAGAGGGGAACAAACTAAAGCAACTGATAACACAGCATTCGACGCATCCTTATTTCATGGGAAAATGCTTCTCTGATGGGAGAATTCTAAGAGTCTGGTCATGTTGATGCTTTGAAATTTCTAGGACTGTTTCAATGTCATTATGTTGCTTAATGGTCAGTGAGTTCTCTTTAGAAATGACATTTGAAAATACTTTTCATTATTGTCCTCAAAACCATCTGTTTTGCTATGCAATTAACATGTTGGTTGTATGAGTATATATATGAGGTCTGACAATTAAGTACGGGAACTTACTACTGTGTGCTTACTTTGGCAGCACTGTACAAACAACTCAGTAAAGTTTCATAACCATGGTATATCAGTGTCTCACAGCTGTGTTGGTGTAGATTGTGGTAGTATGTTGCTAAGTGATGTTCATTGCTATTGTTGTGTGTTTTTGTGTGCTGTCATGGGAATGTTGGAGCTTGAATTAGAGCAATGAAAAAACGTTAAATTTCTTGTTAAACTTGGTAGGAGTGGAAGTGAAATCAGGGACATGTTAGTTCAAGTTATAGGGATAATACCAAGAAGAAAATGGTAGTATACAAATGGATTGAATATTTTTCTAAGGGGAGAGAAACATCACAGATGAGGAGAGGTCAGGACAGCCAGTAAGGAGAAAATCTGATGAAAATATTGCAAAGTTTCATCGAATTGTGCACTCAAATCATTGGCTGACTGTGAGAAGCATAGCAGATCAAGTAAACATTTCTAGAGAGACAGAAAAATCCTAACTGAAAATCTTGGCGTGAGAAAAGTGTGTGCAAAAATGGTCCCGAAGTAGCTCACCAATGAACAAAACAGCAAAGGAGAGTCGAAGGTCCACAAGACCTTCTGGGGAGGCAAGGCAATGGGCCAGGTTATCATTGGCGACGAAACATTTGTGTACCAACATGACCTTGAAACAAAGCATCAAAGTGCTCAAGGAAGTCAGCCAATTACCAGTGACCAAATAAGTTTTGTCAGTCTAAATCAAGAGTCACACAACATTGGTAAACTTTGTTGATATGAGAGGGATTATTTATTGTGAATTTGTACCAACTGGACAAACACTTAACCAAGTTTACTCTGGAAGTGCTAAAAAGGCTGTGTGATAAAAGTAGCCGAAAACAATCTGAACGTTTGTCAAACAACTAATGGCTCTTGCATCACGACAGTGCACCAGCTCAAATGGCACTGTCTGTAAGGGAGTTTTTAGCCAGCGAACAAATAACTGTACTGGAACACTCTCCCTGCTCCCTACTGATATGGACCCCAGTGACTTTTTTCTCTACTCAAAGATAAAGGGAATATTGGGAGTCATGTTGATGACATTCAGGACATCAAGGATAATATAGCAACAACTCTGATGACCATTCCAGAAAAAGAGTTCCAAAATTGCTTTGAAGGGTGAACTTGGAGGAGGTGTTGGTGTATAGCTTCCCAAGGGGAGTACTTCAAATGTGACCATAGTGACATTCATCAGTGAGGTATGTACCACATTTTCTAGGATGAGTTCACAAACATAATTGCCATACCACTTACGTGTATATGAATGTATGTACATGTATGTATTTGGGAGGATAACAAAAAAGAAAAAGATACAAAGACATCAAAATAATGGCTACAGTGCTCTGAAGATGAGACTGGTAAGGCACGATAACTTGAATAGATAAATCACCAGGAGAATTTATCCTTGAACTAAAAAAAGCATATATTTTTTAAATTTTTATTTAACATAACTGAGTGAAAATGTACATTCACATGTAAATTTACATGCCCCCCTATATGCAGCTTCCGCTGCTCTCCCTGTCCGGTGACTGCACGCTATTCCTCTCTGCTCCATACATGTCTCATCCTCCCAACAGTCTCCTTTCCCCTCCTCTCCTTCCACTCCCCTTCCTCCAGCCAGAGGTCAGCAAGATGATATCCTATAGATGTATAGAACCATAAAGTGCTTCCAACATATGGTTACTCTGCATTGCCAAGTCCATTCCATTCCTGTCCAAAGAGTGGACCTTTGTTATAATTTATGGGAAAGGGCAGCATCAGGGCCGGGGGCCATGCTCTCAGAGGAACCCCAGAACTGCTGGACCATCAATTGAGGTCTTTTAGTGGAGATCTCATGATGCACCTCTTTTTATTCTTGTGTTGCCGGTGAGGCTCCTCTCTGTGAGCTCCGTCATGGCTATCACTGGTGGTGGCAGGGCACCATCTGGTTCTTCCGGTCCCAGGTCGATGTAGGTACCCACTCTTGTGGGTCTCTCTGTCTTCTTGGTTGTCCTTACCACATGCCATTTTGGCCCTCGGTGAGCATCCGTTCCTGCTGAGTTGGGACCATTTGCTGTGTCCTCGGATGGCAGCTTGGCAGCTAAAAAAAGCATATTTTGCTTAAAAGTGAACAAAGTTAACTTTATTTTGGAGACTGTACACTGATCAAAGTAAGAACATAAAAATATAAGTCACAAATAAAATATCATCGCTTATCTGTTGACTTTGAATTTAAATTGTTGGGTTGACAGGCTCAGAATATTTTACTAGTTTCTATTTTTCAGGGCTCTAAAAAGTTCCAAGATTTTTTTTCACATTAACTATTTCATTTGGTGATTGTAAGAGTCATGCATTAGACCTGGATGATGTAATAGTTTCACTGATTTAAAAAAAAAATGAATGAGAGACTCAGAAAAGGATATTTAGTAAAGGTATATTTTTACCAGAACCAAATATTAGATGGCAGAACGGTAACCCAAAAGTCAAGGTTGTTTTTTTTTTTTTTTTGGCATTTTATTCACCACTTTGCCTACACAGTAGGATGACATGATAATTTCTTCAAAAATAATCTGGAAGCAGTATTTTCAGGTACACTTGGGGCAGAAAGATTTTAAAAGAGGCTATTCAGGAGGCTGTAAAAGACTTCCAGATAGAGGACACAAAAGCCCGGATTTATTAAACAGGAGCTGTGGAAACAGATCCTGCTTTCAGCTTCTTAACTGTGTCCTCTGTCTCTTTACACATTCTCTGCGAGAACGATTTTGATTGAGTCTTTACAATCCTTTTAAAGGTCTCTCTGGTGTTTTCCACAGCGAGCTGAAAGCTTTGAGATAATCTTCCTGATTTATCTCAGCTTAGTAAAATGCTCAATAAAGGTGGACTATTTGAATTCGATGAAAGAGCACAAACTGCCGTTAGATTTTTGGAATGTTTTCTAATTCTTACATATAAAATACAGCAAATCAAACATTTAAGGAAAATAATATATTCCACGAGATTTCAGCCTGTGTGAAACCATGCAGTCTGAAGTTCTGCTGGACAATTTTCGAATGTTTTCAATCTCCCTTGACTCAACTCCACATTTCTTCCTACTGAGGTGGTGTATTTACACACAGGCCGGTCAGGCTAGAGTTGGTGCTATTTCCTTGTGAATTACGATGGTTCCTTGTGGTCGGACCCCTGGTGCCCCAGTGGTTAAGAGCTTAACTGCTAACAAAAAGATCAGCTGTTCGAATCTACCCGCTGCTCCTCTGAAGCCCTATCAGGCAGTCTCACTCTGTCCTATAAGGTTACTTTGAGTAGGAATTGGCTCAACAGCAAAGAGGTCAATTTTGGTTTTCTTTTATGCGTGGTAGAATGAGAAACACATTAAGCTGGAAATCACAAGACCTGAATACCAGTCCTGGCTCTGTTACTTGCTTGACTTTCAGTGACCTAGGTTAAACGGCTCATTCTTTTAACCTCGGTTGTGCCCAAATAGAGTCTAATGTTTGCATTCATCTCCTTTTCTTTAGAGATACGTGCAATGTCATCAAATAAATAATCAAAAACTTGATTAAAAAATAAGGGAAATATATGCTACAATTTTTTGTATGTTAAAAAATACAGGTTCAGGTCAAATAAATTGTATTAGGTGTGGCAACTGATTCAAGGCTAACTGATCACTAAGCAAGGCTGATATATGTAAGTAAATAAGTGCATACTTGTGTGGTAGATTCTGTATACTGACTCACTAAACACTATTCAAAATTCTTTTCCCTAGAGGCTAGAAAGCTAAGGTGTACATTTTCTGGATTCTGAAGCAGGTTGATCGTAACAAATTATAGATAACAATGTAAAGGAAGGGAATTTCAGAACACTTAACTGTACTCATAAGGAACCTGTACGTAGACCAAGAAGCAATCTTTAGGACAGAACAAGGGCATACTGTGTGGTTTCTAGTAAAGAAAATTGTGCCTCAAGGTTGTATTCTTTACAAATACTTTTTCAATCTGCAGATCAAATAATCCAAAGGGGGGAAATCAAACAAAAAAACAGATTATCTGAAGAACAGAGAGTCTGGATTAGAGGAAGACTCATTAACAACCTTGGTTATGCAGATGACGCAACATTGCTTGAAGCACTGATGAAGGTCAAAGAGTATAGCCTCAGTATGTATTACATTTCAATACAAAGAAAACAAAAAGCTTTGTAACTAAATCAGTAAGCAACATCATGATAAATGGAGCAAAGATTGAAGTTGTCAAGGATTTCATTTTACTTCAATCTACAATCAGTGCCCAGGGAATCAACAGTCAGGAAATCAAACAACATATGTAATGACTAATAGTTAAGTTCACAAACTCATCCTAGATAAAGTGCTACAGACCTCATTGCTGAATATAGATCTCTTCCTGTTGGTTAGCCAGGTGACCATCTCCCAAACTTTTTGGGGTAGATGAGTGAGCACTTTCAGGCTTCATCTATTGGAACATCTCAGGTGATATTCCATCAATTCCTAGAGCCTTGTTTTTTACCAATGCCTTCAGTGCAGCTTAGACTTCTTCCCTCAGTACCATTAGTTCCTGGTCATATAGTATCTCTTGAAATTGTTGAATGTTGATCAGTTCTTTCTGGTATAATGACTCTATGTATTGCTTCCACCTTCTTTTTATGATTCCTGGATCATACATGATTTCTATTTCGAGCTTCTCTAGGGAAGAGCCATATCATTTTCTAAAATGTTTTCAGCATTTTGCATTCCCACCAGCAGTGCTTAAGAGTCCCAATTTCTACATGGCCTATCCAACATTTGTTATTTTTTTGTTTTTGTTTTTGTTGCTTAGTGCCAGTAATTCCAGGACTGAGATTGTCTCTCATTGTAGTTTTGGTTTTCATTTATCTAATAGCTAGTGATAATGAGCATTTCCTGATGTGTCTAGCCACTTGAATGTCTTCTTCAGTGAAATGCCTATTCATAGTCTTTGCTCATTTTTTAACTGAGTTGTCTTTCTGTTGCTGAAATTTTTAGTTTTCTTGTAGATTTTACAGATTAGAGCTCTGTTCAATTTGTCATAGCCAATTTTTTCTTCTATTGTCTCTTTGCTAAGTCTTTTGATGAGTATCAAATGTTTAATTTTTAGAAGATCACAGTTACCTAGCTTATCTTCTCAAGTTTGTGTGTAGGTAGTTATGGTTTGAATCCTGTTAATGCTATTGATGAAGACCACTAGCATTAATCCTTTTATTCTTCTGTGATTGGTATATTTTTCATTTTACATTTAGACCTTTTATCCAGTTTCAGTGTGGTGTGAGATATGAGTTGGACCTCATATTTCAAAAGCACTATGCATTGCTCTCAATGAAATTGACTCATTCTTAATTTATTTTCCTCTTAACATGTTTACGCCAGCAATGTCAATCATGAACACTTCAGTTGTCTTATTCTGTGTAATCAAAAACAACATGGGAACTAATTTTACCAAAAAACAAGTAAAGAAGTATTTTAGTGATCCTTGATTCACTCTTAACATTTTTTTTTTTGAACATGTATTCTATATTCTATAGCCAAGTAGCCACTTACTTTATGGAAAATACCTATTTTCTATAACTGAGTACTGAGACCATGTCAAGAAGAGATTTGTCAAGCTGCACTCTTCACTGAAGACCAGAAACATTGAGGAATGGCATCAGGGACATACATAAAAAGCAAAAGATGATTACGAAGACAAGAAAGAATGAAAAGACTAAAATGGATGTCAGAAGAGATTTTGGACCTTGCTCTTAGATGTAGAATAGCTAAATGAAAGGAATGTTTGATGAAACAAAAGGGCTAAACAAAAGATTTCAAAGAGGGCTCGAGAAGGCAAACAAAAAGGGGTGGGGGGAAGGGGTATTTTAATGGAACATGCACAGACCTGAAGTTAGAAAACAAAAAGGGAAGAACATGCTAGGTATTTTTCAAGCAAAAGAACTGTGCGATCCTTAAAATCAGTGTTATACTTAAACTCACTGTTAGAGCCACAGGGTAAATTTATCTCATTGAATTCAGGTTAATAGGAAAGAAACTGAAAATGAGGTGATTATTTAGGAGTCTTCAAGATAGACAGTAAGAATTTAATGCAAGATTAAGATGACCAATGTTGATGAAGGGCAGTTATACAAGAATTTCTATGATGAAAGTGTCAGAAGTTGAAGACAGCAATATGTTGTGTGAAATGGTATGTAATTGAGGACGATGATGAGGTTTGTGATTTGGACTATACATATAATGAGATATCTTCTATGAATGGGCATTATAGATGAAAAACAAAAAAGACAAATATTGAGACTACCACTGCCCCATAGAGCGGTTTCCAAGGAGTACCTGGTGGATTCAGACCTTAAACCTTTTTGTCAGCAGCCCTAGCACTTAACCACCACACTACTAGGGTTTTCATTTTTTATTTTGCTTGTTTGTTTTTTCATGTTTGAATTTTATTCCTCACCTGATTTGAAAACATTAATTTGAAGAAATTAATACTTAAAGTGTTTTCTTTATGTTGCTGTAACATTTTCAATGCTGCACTGTTATCCAAACTTATGTCTCATAGTTTTAGAAATCAAATAAATTGGCTGATGAGCTAAAAATCGTGCTTATTATGATGACCTTGTTTGGTATTAATAAACAAATAATATTTTCATATGCCTGTTGAGAAAAGTGTTATTAAACTAATCATATTGAGCAGTAGCCAATAATCAATTTATGTGTCTTGCTAAAACCGGGCTTTGTGATGACTTACTTTCAGTTACTCTATTAAAAATACAGCAAATGTCTATACTCATGAATGGTTTTAGATATAACAAAAAAGTTTAACTCATACTATGCAAAACATAAGACAAACAAAAACAGAAATGATCCTAGGAAGGATACTTTTGTAAACAAAAGTTTCAGCATTTATGTAATTTAAATTCTTTGACCAAAAAACCAAAAACTGCTGTGTTTTCTTGGCTAGTTCTCTCTTAGATTCATATGAAGTATGATTTATTCCTCCCATCCACTAGCATAAAAAAGTGAAATTTGATTTAATGTGGACCAACGCCATGCAAAAGAGAGATGTGCCAATAATCTAGTTATTGTAAAGATACATTATATTTAAACCAGATGAAAGAAAATCCACATATTTATTTTTCATCAAGTAATGTCAGTAAAAATATTTCTGTGTAATGTAATATGTCGTCAGGGGATGTCATCTTGAGAAGGCCAGTCTCAACGAGAAGGAAAAGCTTTTTAGCCTAGACCTAACCACAATCAAACCCTGAAAGAAATACAAAACTCTAAGTTGTATTCAAATGCAGAAATGTTTAATAATTGCTTTCATTAAGTAATTTCTGGGATATGGAAAATCTAGCCTTTTTTTTTTTTTTTCTTCAAGGGGAATTTGGGATGAGGCTCAGCTTGGCCTTCCTAAAGGTAATGCAGCCTCCAAGGAGAAAAGCCAACTAAAGGGATATAAAATGCTTGAAGTGCCATCATGTGTTCCTGGAGCATGAGACCTGTACTGATTATAACCTCATCACTCATAAGCACAACCAGGGCTGGACTCACTTAGAGAAAACCTGGAATATTTTAAAGTGACTAACTAATTGTCCCTCCTTTGAGGAATGTGGGAGGAGAAGTCGAGGAAGGAAGATCAGCTTGCTGATGTTCCCAGAAGCTGTTTAGAAGTATGGCATAATAGGAATCTACCTGTGTTTCCTTTTGGATGTTGTTATATTTAATAAAATGATACAGGTTCCTTTAGTGTCTACATGATGCCACAAAATAAACTTAGCACTGAAAAGAATAGCCACTGTCTTCTATCTATATGGAACAATGCTTAAAACAGTATCAGCAGAGCACAAAGTTGAATAAATATAGCAAATGTGAAACAACTTTAAGTGTAAAACATCAAGAAAAACTTCATGTGGCATAATTTAGACTTACCCTCTAGTATATTTTAAGAAAACCATTCAGTGTCAATATGCTGCATTAAAATTCTATGCTGTCATTAAAATGTTAAAAGCAAAATGTTATATTAATACCTTTTCCCAAGCAGGTGTTCTGAGAAATTATTCTGAAGTTTCAAGAATAAACAAAGAAAGTGTTGCATATAAGCATTTTATGAAATTAATGTGTTTTGTTTAGGGAACATCTTTCATCTTCGAAGATTGTAATAGTCACAGTGCAGGAAAAAAGGGGTGGCACTTGCCTACAAACCTTTTCTTTATTTTAATTTGAGGATTCCATTCCCCCAAAAGGAATCTATAAGCATTCTTTATATTCCTGTCCTTGAAGGTGTGAGGCTTTTTCAGCTAGAGGTCTGTGGTTGAGTTATATAATTATTTTGCAGAACAATTTTTTAACATTTATAAAGATCAAATACAGTACAAAGTGTTAAGAAAATCACTTTTTAAAAAAGTATTCACTGAGAATCTATTAAGGGGAAGATACTGAAAATACAAAGGTAACAAAAGTAATACATGTTTTATGCATGAGTGCAGTCATGAAAATCAAAACAAGGTAATACAGATTTTTACTAAAATCTATTCCCTCTCTCAAATTGTCTACAACTCTGTTTCAAACATTCATCTTGTTGTCTTACACTTCTTCAAATTCAGATATCTAAAACTGTTGTTAGGTGCTGTTGAATCAGTTCTGATTTACAGTAACCCTATGCACAATAGAATGAAACGTGGCCCAGTTCTGTGCAATCTTCACAATTGTTGTGATGTTTGAGCCCATTGTTACAGTCACTGTCTCGATCCATCTCATCGAGGGTCTTCTCTTTTTTGTTGACCCTCTGCCTTACCAAGCATGATGTCCTTCTCCAAGGTCTGATCCTTCCTGATAACATGTTCACTGTGCAGAGACAAGGTCTCAGCGTACTATTTTCCTAGGTGTTCTCTGGCTGTACTGCTTCCAGACAGACTTGTTCATTCTGACACTACATGATATATTCATTATTCTTTGCCAATAATGTAATTCAAAGACATCAATTATTTGGTCTTTTTTACACACTGTCCAGTTTTCCTGTGATTATTAACTGATTGAAAATATCAATCAGAAATAAGTTCAGCTACATCTTCGCAAAAGGACATCTTTGCTTTTCAAAACTTTTAAATGATCTTTTGCAGGAGATTTGCTCCATGTAATAAGTCTTTGGTTTCTTGACAGCTGCTTCCATGGGTATTGATTGTGGATCCAAGTAAATGATTTTTGACAACTTAATATTTTCTTTGTTTCTCATGATGTTGCTTTTTAGTTCAACTGTGAGGATTTTTTTTTCTTTATGTTAAAGTGCTATCCACACTAAAGGCTGTATTGTTGATCTTCATCAGTAAATCCTTCAAGTTTTCTTCATGTTCAGTAAGTAAGGTTGTGTCACTTGCATGCTACAGGTTGTTATCGGGTCTTCTGTTGATCCTGATGCTATGTTCTTCTTCACAGTGTCCAGCTTCTTGGATTATTAGTGTAGCACACAGATTCAATAAGTGTGGTAAAAGGAGTAATTCTTGATGCACATTTCTCCCGATGCTAAGTCAACCAGTGTCTCTTGTTCTGTTCAAATAACTGCCTTGTGTTCTACATATGGGTTCCTTACAAACACAATTAAGTATTCTGGAATTCCTGTTCTTTATAATGTTGCCCATAGTTTGTTATGATCTATGAAGTTAAATGAAGCCCTGCTGGCATAGTGTTTAAGAGCTTGACTATAAAACCAAAAGTTCAGAAGTTCAAATCTACCAGTTGTTCTTTAGAAACCCTGTGGGATAATTCAACACTGTTCTACATAGTGTTGCTCAGAGTCAGAACAACAGCAACAACACAGTTGAATGCCTCACATCATCAATACAAACAGGTAAACATCTTTCTAGCATTTTCTGCTTTAGACCAAGATGTATCGATCATCAACAACTGCATATCTCTTTCTACGTCCTCTTCTCAGTTTGCCTTTAATTCCTAGTAGTTACCTGTCAATATGCTGCTGCAACAGTTTTTGAAGTATCTTCAAAATTTTGCTTGCTTCTGATTTTAGCAATATTGAGCAATAATTTCCACATTCTGTTGGATCACATTTCCTTAGAATGGGCCAAAATAATAGATCTCTTCCAGTCAGTTTGCCCCATAGCTCTCATCTAAATTTCTTGGCATAGACCAGTGAACATCTCAGAGCCACATCCATCTGTTGAAATGTTCAATTGCTATTCCTTTAATTCTTGCAGCCTTGGTTTTTGTCAATGCCCTCAGTGTATCTTGGATTTCTTCCTTCAGTACCATTAGTTCTTGATTATATTAGTTCTTGATTATATTAGTTCTTGATTATTTCAGGAGATATGCTATCTCCTGAAATGGATGAACATGCACCAACTATTTCTGGCATAGCAACTCTGTCTGTTCTCTCTCTTTTATCGATGTTTCCTCATTGGTCAATATTTTGCCCCTATAATCCTTCCATGTTGCAAATAGAGTCTCGAGTTTTTTCTAAGTTCTTTCAGTTTGAGCTACACTGAGAACATTCTTTCTTTTAGATTTTCAAACTCTAGGTTTTTACACATTTCATTATAAATCTTTACTTTGTTTTCACATATGCCCTAGGAAGTCTTCTGTTCAGCTTCTCATTTCCTCTGTTTGTTTTAGCTGCTTGATATTCAAGAATACATTTCAAAGTATTTTCTGATGTCTGTTTAGGTCTTTTCCTTATTTGCTGTCTTCTTAAAGACTATGATTTCTTTATGTTTAGTGTCCTTGCTGTCATTCCTCAACTATTAAGAGTTTTGGTCACTAAGTGTTCAGTGGGTCAAAATCATCTCAAGATGATCTCCAAATACAGGTGGGATATACTCAAGTTCATTCTTCACCTTCCTGGACTTGTTTCAGTTTTTCTTCAGCTTCAACTCAAACTTGGACTTGAGGAATTGATGGTCTATTCCATATTCTGTGTTTGGCCTTGTTATGACTGATGATACTGAGTTTCTCCTTTGTCTTTTAGTAAAGCACAGTTGATATGATTTCTGTGTGTGTCACCTGACAAGGCACACTTGTGTAGGTATCATAAGTATCATGTATGTTGTAGATTTAAAAAAAAGTATTTGCAAAGAATAAGGTATTGGTCTTGCAAAATTATATTCTATCAGGTGATCTCTAGAGTCATTTCTATTACCAAAGCCATATCTTCCAACAACTAACCCTTTGCTTTGTTTCCAACTTTCTCATTTCAATTACCAGTAATTATCAATGCATCTTGATTGTATATTTGATTAGTTTCAGACTGCAGAAGTTGGTAAAAAATCTTCGGTTTCTTTAACTTTGGTGTTAGTGGTTGGTTAATAAATTTGAATTATGTTCATATTAACTGGTCTCTTTGAAAGTGTATGTGTTATTATCCTATTATTGACAGCCTTTGTTTCAGGATGTATCTTATAATATTCTTTTGTGACAATGAATAAGGCATTGCTCTTCAATTTGTCCTTCTCTTCATAGTATACCATATGACTGTACAATTCAAGATGGCCAAAACCTGTTCATTTCAGCTCACTAATGTTCAGAATAAGAATCATTATGCATTCCATTTCATTTCTGACAACTTTGAATTGTCCTAGAGTCAAACTTCTTACACTCCATGCTCGTTTATTGACAGACTTTTTTTTCTCATTTTGAGTCATGCCACCTCAGTAAACTAGGGTTCCCGAAACTTGACTCATCTGCATCATTAAGGTTGACTCTACTTTGAGGAGACAGGTATGCCCTTGTGACATTTTGAATGTTTTCTAATGTCAGGAACTCATCTTCCAGCTCTTTATCAAACCATGTTTCCCTATTATTTATAAGGTTTTCACTGACTAGCTTTTTTTAAGAAGTAGATTGCCAGGTGCTTCTTCCTAGTCTGTCTGTCTTCAAAATTAAAGGGATGTAGTTAAATCAGAAATTAGAGGGAAATTTATAGTATTAACTACTTTTATAAAAACAAAAAAATACAGTCTCAAATTACTAACAGAAGTTTTCACCTTTAGAACTTAGAAAAAGAAAAGCAAACAATATCCAATGTAAGTCAGATAAACTATGAAATAACTGAAGAATAAAGTTAACAACAAAGGGAATGGAAGAGTGGATATCACCACTTACTTTGTGGACCATCAGTTGATAACCAAGGACTGACACAGACAACTCTATGCATGTACATTCGGTAATCTAGATGAAAATGGCCAATTTATTCAAAATCACAAACTACAAAAACTCACACTAGAAAAAACGCCAGCCAAGTGCCATCAAGAAATAGGCAGCCTATATATATTTTTATTTATACGTATGTAAAACATACAGATACACATGCAAAAACATATATATATGTATATATGTTTGTGTGTGTGTATCTGCATATTTTTTTGAATGGATAAAGGCCTTCAAAAAATTAAAAACTTCTCTCCCATATGGTATCACTCTTTTTACCAAACTTTTGAGGAAGATTTAGCACCAATTTCATATATCTTTCTAGAAAATAGTCAATACAAGTTGACTCCAGTTATTGGAGACCACTTGTGCTCAAGAGGCAAATTTATGCAGCCCTGGGATTGTTACCATTTATTGCTGTGGGCAGAAAAGAGGGAAATAAGAGGACACTGATTAAGAGACAGTGAGCTAAGGGTGATAGAAAAAGTTTATGAGGGTAACGATGATGTTCACACAGCATGGTAGATCCATCTAATGTTATTATAATTATACATGTGAAGAATGTTGAAATGACATGTTTTGTTGCGGTGTCTACCACAACAAAAAGTTACACCCAGATCACTACTATAGATAACACAAAATAATAACACAATAAATAATGAAGATTTATATTCTCAATTACTTCTTAAAAAATAAAATAAAGTACACATTCTTTTATAAGAATTTCATTCCTATTGGATTAGAAGCCACAATGCTCAACTACAATGATTTCATGTTAACTGGTAATTATCTTCAAAGATCTTATTTCCATATAAGGTCATGCTTGTAGGTACCAGAGGCTAGAAAGTCAATATATTTGGGGGGGGCACAAAATTCATTACCTCAAAATCTGCTAATAAAAATAGACAATAAATTTCAGGTTGCATTTGTTAAGACACAAATAAACACTTATAATGATTTTTAAATTCAGAAAAAAATAGATTTTTAGATTTAAAATATTTTCAAATACATTCCAACTAGTGGTATAACTTCATCTGGACTTACTGATTTCTAGTGAATTGTCAGTATTCTCAATATCCAAAACGAACAGTTTGTTTCTACACATCTCTTTAAATGTATCTGATTTTACCTTCAGTATTCTGTGAAACCTTAATTGGAATGACCACTTGTGCTTTTAAGAAATAGTAAAATATTGGAGACCCAGAAACATTAAGACTCATATAAAATACTCAGAAAAAAGAAATAATTGCAAGTTAGATATCCTTCAGCCTCCACTGTCACTATTTCCCTCTGAAAGAAGTTTTCCATTTAATGAACAAGTTGAAACACTCAAGCACACACTCCTTTCTTGTGCTATTCCTTGTTTTGTCTGAATTCCTCATTTTGTTCACTGAATTACTGCTAACACGCCAGCACTAGGGAGTATCAGATGTTTGGGAATGTTTTCCTCCTTCCTCCACATAACAATGAAGACATGCCTTGCTGACAAAACAGTTTCAGGTGAAGTCAGGCCTGCACTGATCATTCTAGTTAGGCAGAAAACAAGCACTGGAATTTGCCTGTAGCTGGGTGTTGGAAGAGGCCATCTGTCTTGGGCCTTGAGCTTTTCTGCTCTTTCTTTCTGGGTATGCCGAGAATGAAAACTCTGACCACATTCTATCAGGGCTGTTTTTTAGGGCTGTAGGGGGAAGGTCTGTCCCCAGACACAGAGCACACTTGTTCCCACTCACTAGCTTCCAAGATCAGTGTTTTTCTTCCGCAGAGCAAGTCACCCACTGTCTGTGAAGGCATCCGTCATGAGTCTTTTGTGTTGGCGTGTAGGCGCAGGGGTGGGTTGAATGGAGAGTTGCCATAAACGAAAATGAAGCTCTGGCTACTGCTTTTGCTGTGATTATACAGTCTTCTGTTCCTCATCCAGAAAGCTCATGTCTTTGGACAGCATCCCTCAAACAATAATAGTTTCATGTGTTAGCTTGCAAGTAGGGTAAATGCTCAGACTTGACACATTTCTTGACACTGAGATGCCCAGTCTTGGCCTAAAATGATCACCAAAGAACCAGTATTGGGGATGGTGGCAGTGACAGTGATACTAGAGGTAGTGGAAATGACAGCAATGATGGTAACGATGACAACAGTGATGGTGATGTTGGCGCCACCTGCCCCTGTAGCTAAGACTACAACCGGGTGCACGTACTAACCAGTTGTCACTGGGTCGCTTCTGACTCACGGCAACCCCATGTGTGTCACAGGAGAGCTGAATTTCATAGGGTTTTTAAAGGTGAGTTTTGGGGAAGAATATCATGAGACCTATCTTCCCATGTGCCTCCGCTTGCACTTAACCTCAAACCTTCCAGTTAGCAACTGAGCATGTTAATCATTTGCACCATCCAAGGACCCTGTCTATGTACTTGGCATCCTGTTGGGCATATCTTATATATTATCTCAATTCTAACAACACCCCTGTAAGTAGCTACTATTAAAACCACCGTAGAGCTCAGGAAACTAAGGTTAAATAAAGTACCCAGTGTTTTAGAGCTAGTGAGTGTTAGCATTAGGATCATAAAATTTAGATTATTGAAAAGCACAGGTTGTATGCACAGAAAGCTAGGGATCCCTTTTAACACAATTTCCCACTTGAATTTACTGGAGACAATGGAATGGAACTCCCACTGTAACTGTCCATAGTGTGGTTGTCCTTCGTGCTCTTTCTTTCTTCCTTCTAATCTTCCTACCTCCCTTTCTTCTACCTTTACAACAGATGGAAACAAATATATGTTGCTTGCCTAGTTTCAGATATTTTAACTATGATATATTATTAAATATCCATAACACTCCCTTTAAGCTGGTATCAAGAAACCAAGTCTGGGAAGCAGCTGAGGCACAGCTAAGTTATAGCCAAGATCACACAGCTAGTAAAAGCTGAGTTGAGGCTAATGCTTTTGTCCATTTCAGTATTCAGTTTGTTATCTTTTTATGGTAGAAGAAAAAAAGATATGTGCTATAGTTAAAGTACCATTTAACTAACAAATATTTATTAGTTCCCTGGGTTATGCTAGTCAATGTTGTAAGTAATAGCACATTGTGGTAATAAATGCAAATACATTCCCTTCTTCTGTTCTTTCTTTCATTGAATGAGCAAATCAGAGAGTGCACATACCCAAACACACCAAAGCAACAATACACAAATAAATGTATAGTTTTATACTTATATAACTTATATAAGACATAAGTGGGATGCCAGGAGGGAGAATGGAGTGCTACTTATTTTAGAGTGGGTTATCAGAGAAGTCTTCTGGGTGGAAACAAAGACTTGAGATATTATGTATAAGACAAGTTGAAGAGTAAGTGAAAAACTGGCACAGAAAAGAGCTTATCGTGATAAATGAATTTATTCTAGACACTGACAGTTGGAGCTCCATGAGCTCAGAAATGGTTGTAACAGCAGAAGGAAAACAAAAGGCAGAGGCCAGTTTGACAACTGATTGTGGACTATAATAAGGATTTTTAGCTGAATTTAAAATTTAGTGGGGAGACGTTTAAAGGTTTAAATGAGAGAAGTTAACTGATCTGATTGATATTTTTTAAGAGATCATTCTGACTGTTATGTGGGAAATGGGGTCACAGTAAAAGGTGAGAAGCTACTGCAGCAGTCTGCAAGATATGTTAGAAGTTTCAGTTGGTGTGTGATATCCACCTTGTCTATGATAGAGACTTTACTGTATCTCTAGTAATGGTTTTAAATAAATATTTATAAGAGACTTTATTTCAGTTACAACACAGAAAAGTCAATGTTGTTGTTTTTCTCCCAAGAGCAATGGATGGGGTTGGACTGCCAGACTTTCTGATAGCAGCTGAATGTTGTATTTGTGCCACCAGAGCCCCTTGTATTAATATTAACCTGTTCCATTTAGTTGTTCAGGGTTCCAAATACATTTCCTTTGTCTTGATTCACTTGGATTGGTTACACACAATCAAACAAAATAGCAGGTCTAAAATGATAAGTCCAAAATTCACACTGGTTTCTTGAGCGCTACTCCCTAAGTATTTATAAGATTTGCATCTAGGTTGTAGCCATATATGCAACATGAAATCTCAGTTCTAAGCAAATCTCACCACCCCCCAAATCATTTGCTGTCCAGTTGGTTCTGATTCATGACCACTACACGTCAGCAGAGCAGAACTACACTCCATACGGTTTTCAAGACTGTGATCCAGACCTTTTCAAAAACGTTCAGTTAGAAGTTGGACATCTATCTGGTTGTGCCTTGTAGGACCTCCCAGCCCTCAATACTTTATGTTATGGTGACCCACACTGGGTGTAAATAAGCCAAGCCAAGTACTGTGGAGTTGGATCCGACTCATGGTGTGAATAAGGCTGATGAAAACAATTAGGACATCTTTGTTATACTGATATGGTGACTAATAACACAACTGCTAACCGAAGGTCAACAGTTTCAATCCACCAGCTGCTTTTTGCAAATACTATGGGCAGTTCTACTCTGTCCTATATGGTCACTACAAGTCGGAATGCCCTTACCCATAAATCATAACAAAGGTCCACTCTTTGGACACAAATGGCTTGGACTTGGCGATGCAGAGTGACCATATATTGGACGCACTTTACGGTCTTATGCATCTATAGGATATCATCCTGCTGACCTCTGGCTGGAGGAAGGAGAGTGGGTGGAGAGGAGGGGACAGGAGACTGCTGGGAGGATGAGACATGTATGGAGCAGAGAGGAATAGTGTGCTGTCACCGGGCAGGGAGAGCAGTGGAAGCTGCATATAGGTGGGCATGCACATTTATATGGGAATGTACATTTTCACTCAGTCATAATAAAAAAAAAAAAGACAATGGTTTTTTGGTCAGGATGCACTGCAGTGATGCATTTTCAGATCTCTGAAAAATATTCTCACAGAGACTTATTCATTTCCAAAATGTATTTTAAAAGGGTTATTCATGTAGGATTTATTTATGTGAGAAAATGACCTTAATTTCCACTCTCTCAAGAAATCATAGCTATAGACTAGCTAAACCCTGGTCTTTTCTTCTCAGACTGATTATGCTGACTGTTGTCCTACTGTTATAGAGGCTGTAGAGAATGAATGAATAAAGGTTTCAGTTCCTTACACTTCTTCAGGCTGAAGAATTTGCTGATCTCTATTCACAAATGGCTGGTTGAATTCTACTTCTCTGGTGTGGCCTGGAGGTGGTAATACTTACCAAGTCCACACTTCCAGGGATCTTTGACTACGTGTTATGCAGCCCTCTTCCCTGCCCCTCTTTTTTTTACCTCTCACATCAGTACTGCATAGTTTAATACTCAAGTGTAAGGTTCTTCCAACCACTTACCTGCTTGCTGTGACTCTTGTGCCAAATTTTGCAAATATGAGGACTGCCAATTAAGTTTGCAAACTCACCCTAGAAAAAGTGCTCTGTACCTCGTTGCTGAGTGTCACTACAGTCACATTTGAAGTACTCTGCTGGGGAAGCTATGCACCAACGTCAGCACCTAGTCCACCCTTCAAAGCAATTTTGGAGCTGTTTTACCAGAATGGCCATCGGAGCGGTTGTCTTATTACTTTGACGTCCTGAATGTCATCAAAATGTCTTCCTTTCAGTATTTCCTTTATTTTCAGGTAAAGAAAAAAGTCATTAGGGGCCAGATCAGGGGAGTAGGCAGGGTGTCCCAATACAGTTAACTTGTTTACTGGCTAAAAACTGCAAACTTCCCACTATATCACTGTGTGCAAAGGCCATTCCAGAAAGAGTTCCCAAATTGCTTTGATGAGTAGACCAGGTGCTGGTGTTGATGCATAGCTTCTCAAGGAGCGTATTTGAAGGTGACTGTAGTAATATTCAGCAATGGGGTACGTAGACTTAGAACAATTTAGTGCATATACTTAATTGTCAGACCTGGTAACATTTAGCCTCTGTCATGTGTGTGTGTTTCTCTTTGTTTGCTTTGTTTTGCATTTTTTTAGGGAATGTATTTGCAGTCCTGTGAGAAATAGGAAGAAAGGTGCAGCAAAGAACACTGAGAGCAAACCATTCTGTAATTATTATAAAACATGCCACTAAATGTTGACTAATATTGTTAGCTGTTAGGTGCCCTCAAGTTACTTCTGACCCACAATAATCCTATTTACAACAGAAGAAAACACTGTCTGGCCTACCATCCTCAAGATCACTGCTATGTTGCAGTCCATTTTTGTAGCCACTGTGTCAGTTCATCTCATTGAAGGAATTTCTCTTTTTGGCTGACTTGGTCCCACATGATGTCCTTCTCTATGGACTGGTCTCTTCTGTTAACATACAGAGTCTCACCACTCCTATTTCTAAACATTCTGCCTCGACTTTTTCTAAGAAAGAGTTGTTCACTCTTCTGGCAACTCAAGGTATATTTAGTATTCTTCACCAACACCATAATTCAGTCTTCCTGCCAGCCAAGTAGCCAAGTGCTGTCGAGTTGGATCTGACTCATGGCGACCCTTCTTAGGTCTTGTTTATTTATTTTCCAGCTCTCACAGGCATATGAGACAATTGAAGACTCCATGACGGCACTTGGCTTGACAATGTTAATCTTGTCATTTTAAACATAGTCTAATGTTAAATATCTATATATATCAAATCTTAAAGTTAGTATGCCATTTGACCAGAAATTCTGCTTCTAAAAACTTATTCTAAGGAAATAATAATGAATATATGTAACAGCAAGAATGTAGATCAAAACTGAATTTCAAACAGTAAAAAATAAACAAAATATTCACCAATAGGGGAAAGGCTAAATAAATTTTTATTATGGTCATAAGTCTAAATACCCTACAGCCTTTATGAAATGAGAACATTGAAGAATATTTCCTAACTTAAAAAAATCCTCAACGTACTATTAATTTTTAAAATGTGTGTAAAACAATCTTTTCCCATTAAAATAGATGTTGACTGATAGATCTAGAGTCAATTTTAACATATATAAAAATAATAATGATAAGGTGATACAGACAAAATCAGAGATGGCAACAGGCATCAGGAGTTTGGTAAACTGCCCTTCTACTTTTAGGTAGAATGAATGTGCTTACGTAAATAAGCTGAATTAAGGAAAAATGCTTTAACTTCTGTTTATAAACAATTAAAGGTAAGGTTGCTGATGTTTATCGGTTTCAGAAAAAAATACACAAATTTGTTTTTCCTAAATTCTAAAAGATTTATTTGTAAGTATATGTATATACATACATATCTATAGTTATAGAATATATGTGTATATAAATACAAATCTATATATGTGTTTGTTTCAAATGTGAATTACTTTCAAGATTTTTGTAATTTTCTGTGTCTTTTAAAATTCTTCAGGAACCACTTAATTTAGTATCATAAAATGCAATAATTTTTAGGAAATCATGTATAATATGCTAACAAATTTTGTATCTGTATTCTAAAGGGACTTTAAATATGCAAAATCCTCATCATGTCCTTTGCTTGAATAGCTAGAAATCATTCAATTTATCTGTAATAGAAGATTTTAATAAATATTCCTTTCAAGAATTTGTGAAAATGTGTCATTGTGGAACCAATAGAGCATTTCTAATGAATCTGGCGTGTTAACAAATGAAGTTTGATCCAAATATCATATCTTAGGCAGTGGAACATTTATATTCCAGAAGGCAAGATAATTTAAACTCTGATTACTTAACTTGACTATATTCATGAGAACAATATATTGTTTTCAATGGCCTTATTGATTTTAAGTCTGTTGAACTTAGGCACCTCACATATTTATGGACTGGCTTCATTGACTTTCTTTTGATGTAATGTATAGTTGCTTTCAGAAACCACTATAAAAAGTTTCTAGAATCTAAGCCTCCTATGAAAAATTACCTGTTGATTTTTATTATTTCAATGGCTTTTGTAGAGGAGTGATAAAATCTTTTTCTATTATCAAAAAGCTAAACCCGAAGTTAAGTGCTATTCAAAGATTGAAAGATTTATTTTTAATAATTGTAAGAATTGGGTTTCATTAAGATACAATCTTCCAGATTAGCCTT
Source organism: Heterohyrax brucei (assembly GCA_028571685.1). NCBI lineage: Eukaryota > Metazoa > Chordata > Mammalia > Hyracoidea > Procaviidae > Heterohyrax > Heterohyrax brucei. The sequence goes on from CM053144.1 coordinate 165,016,966, forward strand.
GACTAAGGAACCTAAGTTGAGCTGCCTTTCCACACTTCTTTCTGACCTCTTTGGTACACAAAAAGCATTAGCGTGTTAGAATAATATGGCTTGAGTCACTGTTTATTTTCTTTTTAATTAACAGTGTTTCTTGGTAGTTTGTGTCTTATCAAAATTATTATAGTTCTCTCAAATTGTATTTGCAGGGTTTTCTCCATTTTCGATTCCAAAACCTCTGGTATTGTGACACCTAAATCCTGGTGGCTTAGTGGGTTAAGTGCTACGTCTGCTAACCAAAAGGTTGGAAGTTCGAATGTACCAGGCACTCTTTGGGAACTCTACAGGGCAGGTCTACTCTGACCTCTAAGGTCACTATGGTCAGACCCGACATGACGGCAGTGGATTTATTTTTTGGTATATGTATCAAATCTCTTAGATGCAGTGAACACTAATAACCACAGAACAGACAAGTTGTGGAATGACGTCAAAGAAATCACCCATGAAGAAAGCAAGAGGTCATTAGAATGAGAGTAAAGAAAGCAGAGACCAAATTGGATGTTAGGAGAGACTCTGAAAGTTGCTCTTGAATGTTGATGAGCTAAAGCAAAAAGAAGGAATGACAAAGTAAAAGAACTGAACAGCAGATTTCAAAGGGCAGCTCCGAAGACAAAGTAAAATATTGTAATGACATGTGCAAAAAGCTGGAAGCAGAAAACCAAAAAGGAAGAAAATATTCTACATTTCTCATGCTGAAAGAGCTGAGGAAAAAAATTCCAGGCTTCCACTATTAACAGAGAAGGATTCTATAGGGAAAATATTGAACAACTCAGGAAGTATCAAAAGAAGATGGAAGTAGTACACAGAGTCGTTAATAGCAGAAAGAACTGGTCGATGTTTAACCATTTCCAGAGGTAGCACGTCACCAGGCACCAATGGTACTGAAGGAAGAAGTCGAAGCTGCATTGAAGGCATTAGTGAAAAACAAGGCTCCAGGAATTTATGGAATATCAAATGAGATGTTTCAACAAACAGATTCAGCACTGGAAATGCTTACTTATCTATGCCAACAAATTTGAAGAACAGCTACCTAGCCAACTGACTGGAAGAAATCCATATTTATGCCTATTCTCAAAGGTAATGCAAACAAAATGAAAATTATCAAACAATATCTTTAATATCACATGCAAGTAAAATTTTGCTCGAGATCATTCAAAACTGACTGCATCAGTATATTGACAGACGACTGCCAGAAATTCAAGCCACATTCAGAAGAGGACATGGAACCAGGGATGTCATTACTGATGTCAGATGGATATTGGCTGAAAGCAGAAAATACCAGAAAGATGTTTCACTACTATGCAAAGACATTTGACTGTGGGAATCATAACAAATTATGGACAAAATTGAGGAGAATGGAAATTCCAGAACATTTAGGTGTGCTAATGAGGAATCTGTGTATGGATCAAGAGGCAGCCATGGGAACAGAACAAGGGGACACTGCATGTTTTAAAGGTCAGGAAAGGTGTGCATCAGGGTTGCACTGTTTCACCATACCTTTTCAATCTGTAATGCCGAGCAAATAATACCAGAAGCTAGACTATATGAAGAACAAGGAATCAGAATTGGAGGAAGATTTATTAACAGCCTGTATTATGCAGATGTTTCAAATCTTCTTTCTAGAAGTCAAGAGGATTTGAAACACTGATGGAGATAGCAAACCACAGCCTTCAGTGTGGATTGCACCTCAACATCAAGAAAACAGTGAAAATTCTCACAACTGGACCAGTTAGCAACATCATGATACATGGAGAAAGAGTTGAGTTTGCCAAAGATTTCACAGAAGCAACAGTCAAGAAATCAAAAGATGCACTGCATTGGGAAAATCTTCTGCAAAGGACCTCGTTGAAGTGTTGAAAAGTAAAGATGGCACCTTGAACACTAAGGTGCACTTGACCCAAGCCATGCTATTTTCAATTAGATCATATGCATGTAAAAGCTGAACAATGAATAAAGAAGACAGAAGAAGAATTGATGGCTTTGAACTGTGGTGCTGGAGAATGCTGACTGTACTGTGGACTGCAAAAGAACAACAGATCTGTTCTGGAGGAAGTAAAACCAGAGAGCTCCTTGGAAGCAAGGATAGCAAGACTGTATCTGACATACTTTGGACATGTTGTCAGGAGAGAGCAGTCTCTGAAGAAGGACATCATGCTTGGTAAAGTAGAAAGTCAGCAAAACAGAGGGAGGCCCTCAACAAGATGGGTTGACACAGTGGCTACTAAGATGGGCTTAAGCATAAAAATGATTGTGGGCATGACACAGGACCAGATAGCATTTTGTTTTGTTGTGTATAGAGTCACTATGAGTCAGAATCTATTCAACGGCACCTAACAACAGCAACAACAAAGATAAATGTAAAAAAGATTGAACGTGTCAATAATTTCATTTTATTTGGATCCACAATCAACGCCCACAAAAGCAGCAGTCAAAAGATAAAATGAGAACTGCACTGAGAAAATCTGCTGCAAAAGAACTCTTTAAAGGATTGAAAAGCAGAGAGGTCCCTTTAAGGACTCAAATGTGTCTGAACCAAGTCATGGTGGCTTCAGTTGTCTCATAGGCACATAAAAATTAGACAATGAATAAAGCAGACCAGAGAAGAATTGATTACTTTAAATTACAGTATTGGAGAAGAATATTGAATATTCCATGGACTCCCAGAAAAAAGAACAATTCTATCTTGGAAAAAGTACAGCAAGAATACTCCTCAGATGCAAGGATGGTAAGACTTTGGCTCACATACTGTCATGGATTGAATTGTGTCTCCCCAAAAATAAATGTAGCCATGTGGCTGGGCCATGATTCCCAATTTGTGACTGTCCTCCATTTTGTGGTTTTCCTATGCTGTATGTTAAAGGATTAGGGTGGGACTGTAAATCCCTTTACAAGATCACCTCCCTGCTCCACTGTAAAGGGAGTTTCCCTGAAGTGTGGCTTGCCCCACCCTTAATCCTTTCATTCTTCAAGAGATAAAAGGAAACAGAAGCAAGCAGAGAATTGGGAACTTCATACCATCAAGCAAGCAAGCGGCACCAGGAGAAGAGCACATCCTTCAGACCTGCGCCAAGATGCTCCCTGAACAAAGACTGATTCAACACCAGACTTATCTCCTGAGCTGACAAGGGGAAAGCGTTCCCCGGGAGTGGACACCCTGAATATGGACATGCAGCCTACCAGACTATGTAAGAATAAACTTTCTTTTATTGAAGCCATACACACTGGGGTATCTCTGTTACAGCAGCCCTAGCTGACTAAGACACATACCTTGGACAGATTATCAGGAGGGACCAATCCATGAAGAAAGATTTTACGCTTGGTAAAGCAGAAAATCAGCCCCAAACCAGAAGACCCTCAAAGACATGGATTGATACAGTGGATGCAAAATGGGCTCAAGCGTAAAAGTGATCATGAGGATGGTGGAGAACTGAGCAGTATGCTTTTCTGTTCTACACGGGGTCCTATGAGTTAGAACCAACTCGACAGCACCTAACAATATCACCATGAGGAAGTGACAGTCTGTTCCACAGTCCATCAGTTTTTATTACATACTCTGTTTGAATCATGTTATACAATTTAAAAATTGTATAACACTTCTTTCGTAGGAGTTATATCTTTATCAAAAACACTCAAGGTGATTAATTAAGAATGCTTAATTTCCTTTCTGGGTTGCATATGTACTAATTCCTCAACTAATAATATGATTTTCAAAGATCAACTCATTATGCAAGCACCAATGTTGTGAGAAGATGTAGAATGAGAGCATCAGATCATGAAATGTAGGATGACTACATCATTACATAAAAACCAAATTATATTACAGCTGTCAAATTACATCATTACATAATGGCACTCCTTTGAGAATCATGATCTGGCCAAACCAACACAGAATCTTAAGCATCCCAACTAGAGTTACTCTCAATTTGCATACTGGCATTCTTCACTGCCAGATGTAGGTCAATAACGTGCAGAATAATCAGATCGTGGATTTCCTTAACCATTTTCATATATTCTAAGTATCAGATAACAAGATAGTGGCTATATGAGGAATAGATGTAATCTTTCTGACAAAGATTTGTTGAGTTGAAATCTGTTTATAGTGACCTTGGTATTAAATGTGTGTTTTAGTCAGCTAGTGCTGCTTGAACAGAATTACTGCAGATTGGATGGCTTTAACAAAGGGAGTTTATTCTTAAACAGTCTGGTAGGCTACACATTCACTCATGGGGAAGATTTTTCCCCTTGTCAGCTCTGGAGGAAAGTCTGGTGTTGCATTAGTCTCTGTCCAGGGAGCATCTTGGCACAGGAACCTCAGGTCTGAAGGATGTGCTCTTCTTCCACTGCTGCTTTCTTGGTGATGTGAGGTTCCCAATTCTCTGCTTGCCTCCCTGTCCTTTTAGCTCTTATAAGATGAAAGGAGTAAGCATGGGGCAGGCCACACTCCAGGGACACTCCCTTTACAGTGGAGCAGGGAGGTGATCTTGTAAAGGGATTTATAGTCCCACCCTAATCCTTTAACACGCAGCAAAGGAAAATCACAAAATGGAGGGCAATCATAAGACCCTGGAAATCATGGCCCAGCCACACAGCTACACTTATTTTGGGGGGGACACAATTCAATCCACAACATTGTGTCTGCTCAAGCTTGATCTATAGCCACTACCAAAACCCTTGTCTATTTCCTTTCACAATCTACCATACTGCCTATCTCAGCAATATTTTATTACCATTCAAATAAACTTCATTTCATGCTTTTAGTATCTTCCAGTAAAATTAACTGCCTTGTCCTCTTTGCTTTTACCCAAGTAGTTAATACAAGTGTATAATTGGACAGATCTGTGGTTTGCTGATAGATTCACCTTCTAGGTTGGCATTGATCCATGAATCAATGCAATCCTGAAGTAAAGACAGAGCAAATAAACAAATGTCTGTCGACAGCCTAACATATGCTGTGGCTTGCTAGATGATTTGCTTAGTAGAATTGTTGTTGTAGTTTTACCAACTACATTTCAATTCTTTCTTTGCCAGCTACCGACTCTTTAACTTTGATCAATAATTTAACATTTTTGTGCTTCCTTTCTCCAACATACAACTCCTAGTTACAAGTAGCAACTTTTAAGATTGCAGTTAGAACTACCCATTGCCCTTCAGTAGATTTCAATTCATAGTGAAGCTATAAGTAAGAGCAGAATTAGAACACAGGTTTTAAAAGTTGTAGGCTTTGTATAAGTAGACTGCCATTTTGTCTCCCATAGAATGGCTGGTGGATTTGAACCTTCTGTTTGGCAGCAAGCAGTCAAGTTGCTGTGTGCTTCATCAAGACCCTTTAGACAAGGTGATACATCTAAACAGTGGCAATCATAGTAAACCTCAGTATTAGCTATTGATACTTCATATGTGGTGGAATTTACACTGATGTTTTAATGTTCAGTTATTACAAGTTTTAAAATTATTTTTATGACTTAAGCAAGTTAAAGTAACAATACAAAATTATACAAAATTGAAAGAGTTTCATTTTTATCCAAAACCTGTAGTCCTAGTCTCTAGGACTTGCATGTGTGCTCAAACATACTCTCTGCATTTATATAACCAAAAAACCCAAACCCTTTGCCATCAAGTTGATTGTAACTCACAGTGACCCTATAGGACAGAGTGGAACTGCCCCATATGGTATCCAAGGTTGACTTCTGGTTAGTAATTAAGCTCTTAATCACTGCTCCACCAGAGTTCCATATATATGTGCATACATATATATAGATGTATAGATATATGTGGCTCAACAGTAGGGGGTCATATATGTTTATGCATGTTTACATGTATATATACATATATATATTTCCATATGTAACAGTCATTGTGAGTTGGAACCAGCTCAATGGCAGTAGATTATTTTCCAAGGTTTTTAGATTATTTTTAGGTATTTTTTTTAATAGGCCAGTCTCTGGAACTCTGGTGGAACAGTGATTAAGATCTTGACTGCTAACCACAAGTCAACAGTTCAGATTCACCACCTGTGCCTTGGAGATGTCTCTGTGTGTGTGTGTGTGTGTATGATCGAGACTGGTCTGTAAACCCTGGTGGCATAGTAGTTAAATACTACATCTGCTAACCAAAAGACTGACAGTTCAAATCTGTCAGGCACTCCTTGGAAGCTCTATGGGGCAGTTCTACTCTGTCTATAGGGTTACTATGAGTCAGAATTGACTCAACAGCAGTGGGTTTTGGGGATTAGAATCTAGCCTATAGCTTGGTCTTTTTTCTTAATGTATCTTGACATTTTTATTTCTCATTAAATATGAGTACCTCATTTTTTTGACAGTACCTTTGAGTATATTTAACCAGTCTCCTTTTACTGGATCCTCGTTTCTTTTCTTTCATAATCAATGCCGTGATAATTATCTATATATATACATAATTATATATAATAAATGATGTGATAATGCTCTATTTATATATTCAAACACACATGCCTATTTGAACATATGGATAAAATACTATAGCCAAATTAATGGAACTAGCCTTTCCAGCTCAATGAAGGCATCTTTTGAAGGCTTTATAGATATTCTAATCTGCTCTTGATTCTAGCTTTGTCACTATTAACTCTTAATAGTATTTGACAGTGTATGTGATACCACGCAACTACCAAAATAATCATTCAATTTTGGTATTTGTAAATAGACACATCCCATTATTTTCCTGGATCTTGGAGTTTCACTGATTACTTTTTTATTTATTTAAAAACATTTTTAATACATAAATATGTTAAGAATATTATATTTTACTATTTTTGTGGAGCCCTGCTAGCACAGTTGAGCTAATGATCCTCCCTAAAGGTCTAAAGTTCAAGTCTACCAGCCACTACTTGAAAACACTGTGGGACAGTTCTGTTCTGACAGTTGCTATGAGTCAGAACTGATCTGATTGCAAAGGCTTTGGTTCTGGTGTTGTATATATTATAGCTATTTCCCCAAGTGTTTCATTTATATATTAGGAATGCTATTATAATATTTAGTTGATCAAAGACTTTCACTTTATATCTATCTTGTACTATATGACATTTGGTCCCATGATTAGTTTTTTATTTATTAACTATTGTTTTTTTAAAAGGCTCATCTTTTGTCTAATACCTTTATCTTTTTAATATTTTACATTTAAATCCTTGGTTCATCAGGAATTTATTTGGGTGTAAATTGTAAGTTAGAAACTGGTTGCCATTTTGTTTTTCTATACAAAAAGCCCCATGGACTTAACAGAGAATGAATGAAACAGGTTTCCCTACTTCTTTGAAATGTTATTTTTAACATTTATTAAATATTTATGTACTTATGGCTCCTTATTCTCTTTAAGTGATCTGCCTAGTGTTGGGCCAGCATCACTGTTTTAGAATTTCTACAGCTCTTTATAATACACGACTGAACTAGCCCCAACTCATTACTCACAGTGTTTGAACTTTTTGTGATTACTCTTCCACAAACTGTTGTCAGCTTCTCTTGCAGTTCCCCCCAAAAATGCTGTTGACATTTTTATTAAGGAGATTTCATAAAGACGTAATATTTTCAGTTTTTCCTGGGACATTTTAGTCTAATAAATAGAAAGCATAATGGATTAGTATAACTAGAGTTTCTACATAGAAAAATGACTTATTTATATATATCAAAATTGTAATCAGTCATCTAATTTAATTCTCCTGTGGTTTGTGAGGGTTTTAAGTTAATTTGCTGATATTTTTAAGCTTTATAATCAGATAATCTTTAAAAATTATAATGTTCCTACTGCTTTCCAGTTTTTACACTCATATTTCATTCTGCACTCCCATTAAATTGTTCAGTGGTTTTGTAACAAAGTTAAACAGTAGTGTACTAAGGGCTTCTTTGTATTGTTGCTGACTTTAACCTGATTTCTTCATATAAATGGTTCTTCAACCTCAGTATGTAGCAGATATACATGAAAGGCTTGTGAAAACACAGAACACTGAGCTCTGTCCCCAGAATTTTGACCTAGTAGGAAGCCTGCTGGTGCAACAGATAAGCACTCAGCTGTTACAGGCTGACAGTTAAACTGAACCAGGGAATCCAAGGGAGGAAGACCTGGAAACCTGATTGTGTAAAGATTACTACCAAGAAAACCCTGTGGGGCAGTGATGCTATGTCACACGGGTTTGCTATGAGTCCAAATCAGCTCAACCTTAAGTGTGAGGTGGGACACAACAGTATTTATTTCCACCAAGTTCCCAGGTGCACCTGAAACTGCAAATCTTGGAACCACAGTTTAAGAACTGTTTTAGATTATTCTTCTGTTAAGAATAATACTGGATTTTCTTTTCAAATACACATGTATTTTGAACAATGTTAAACCAAAAACAAAACCCATTGTCATCCGGTGAAGTATGACTCATACAGACCCTATCCAACAGTGCAGAATTGTCCTGTCGGGTTTCTGAGGAGCCCATGGTGGATTCAGTGTGCCAACCTTTTGGTTAACAGCTGTAACTCTTAACCACTGCACTATCAAGGTTAAACAGCCATTTATTCTCTTTTGTTAAGAGTGTGGTCAAGAATTAATGTAGGAATTTTTCAATGCCTCTTGGGAATCTGTAGAGTTGACAATATTATTGTATTCCTTTATCTTAATATGATGAATTTCAATAATAGATATCCTAATGCTGAAAAAAGTCTTAACCCGAAATACAGTTAATGATAGCATTTCAATTTTTTATATGCTACTGCTGCATTATAATTAGCATTTGTTAAGGAATAGCCTATTACTTTCAATAAATTTTCATTTATATCTTTTTCTAGATTGTGTTAAAAATGTCCCATAAATCTAGTGTGAAAGATTTTCTTCTCCATATATGCTCTGGAAGATAAAAATTTATAGAGAAATTTATCAGTCTCTTGAAGTTTTGATTGATTTCACTGAGGAAATCATCTGGACTTAGGTTCTTTGTGGCATCTTTGAGAATTTTACTTAATTCTGTTCCTGCAATTACTATTTTTTCAGTCAGTTTGAATTTTTTCTTCTCCTGTAAAATGAACTGTCTTTCTCAGGTATTCCAATTTATTATTATTAAAATATTTCTTTTTTTATTTAGGAGAAGTATTAAGTTAATGGAACCCTGGTGGTATAGCGGTTAAGTGCTACAGCTACCAACTGAAATGTTGTCAGTTCAAATCTACTGCGCACTTCTTAGAAACTAGGGTAATTCAGCTCTGTCCTACAGGGTCATTGTGAGCCAAAACTGACTTGACTGTAGTGGGTTTGGGGTTTGGGGGACCTTTAGCTAATGATTTTTCTAAGACTTGGATATATTTAATATTTAAATTTTGTAATTTGTTAATTTATATCAATATGTTATAAAATGCATGGTACAGAGAAACCTGTAAGAACCACAGCTCTGCTGGACTGCTTTGTTTTTCCAAGTCTCTTAAGTTTTCTGCTTTGGCAAGGGACGGTCTGACCATTTTTCTGTCACTTGCTTTGGTGGAAAATATTTGGATTCTTCTCTGACAGGTTTCCTTCTCATACAAGTTTTGGCTTTTGCAGATTTCATTGTATACCAGTATAACATGTTGCTAAATTGTTAATTTCTGTTAACATACATAAGTTCTTTACTTCATATTTTCTGGATTGATTTATCTTTCCAACTTCTGCATTAAATTTTCTCTTGTTTCCCCAGTAGTTTTAATACTTACGACTTTCATTTCTTTCTGACAATTGATTCATTATACTTAGTAGAGTCTGTCATTTGTTTTCTTGATTTGTTGATTTAGACTTCAAATTTTACTTGATGTATTTATAGCTTAGCTTGGGAATTTTTTTGTTAATTTGCAGGTGTTTATCGTTCTTTTATTTTCTTTATTGATTTCTAATTTTGTTACATTTTCAAACAGATAGTATGATCTGTATTATTTATGTTTTATACGATAGTGTTTTGACACACTCCAAACATGATCAATTTTGAGTAACATTCCATTTTTTAAGCTTTGTTTTATCATTTTTTATGACTTTATGTAAAGTAAGTAGCTATGTCTTAATCAAATCTGGAGAATATTTACCAATATTATAATATATTGAACTTTTTACCCCACCTATGCCTTGTGAATCTGTTGTATACATTGTTATGAATTAAATTGTGTCCTCCTAAAAATGTACCTAGTAATTTGGCTGGTCACGACGGATTCCTAGTGTTGAGTGATGTTCCTGTAAGTTGTAACTCCTGCCTCTATGAGTTTAAGGAGGGAGGGTGGGCGGCAGTTATGTTGGTGAAGCAGGTCTCAGTATGTAAACTGTACTATGCCTTGAGGCAACCTCTCAGGGTATAAAGGAAAGGGAAGCAAGCAGTGAGTTCACACTGCAGAGAGTTCACACTACAGAGAGTTCCGTGGAGACCTCACACTACCAAGAAGCAGCGCTGGGAGCACAGTGCACCTTGGAAGAGGGCCAAGATCCCTGCACTTCAGAAGCTCCTAGTCCCCAAGGGGAAGATTAATGGACAAGGACTTTCCTCCAGAGCCAACAGAGAATGACTTCCCCTGGAGTCGATGCCCTGAATTTGGAATTTGAGCGTATGTTTCTGTGAGAAATAAAATATCTTTTGTTAATGCTATCTACACGAGATATTGCTGTTATCACAACACTAGATTTATGGAAACTAGATTTATGGAAACCCTGGTGGCATAGTGGGTTAAGTGCTACGTCTGCTGACCTAAACATCAACAGTTAAAATCCACCAAGTGCTCCTTGGAAACTCTAGGGGCAATTCTACTCTGACCCCTAGGGTCACTATGAATTGGACCCACTTGATGGCAGTAGAGCTTTTTCTGGTATGTAGTTTTATAGATAAATAGGTAAATAGATATAGTTATTATTAAGGTTAGTTGCCATAGAATCAGCTCTAACTCAAGGTGACCGTATGTACAGCAGAACAAAACATTGCCTGGTCCGGTACCACCTTAAGGATCATTTGGTATGTTTGAGTCTATTGTTGTGCTTATTGAGTCAATCAGTCTTACTGAGGGTTTCTCTCACTTTCACTGACTTTCTACTTTACCACACAAAGACGCATTTCTCTAGGGATTGATCTTTCCTTGTCACTTGAGCAAATTAAGTAAGATGACATCTTGCCATTCTTGCTCCTAAGGAGCATTCTTACTGTACTCCTTCTGAGGTTGATTTGTTAGTTCTTATGACACTCTGTGGTATATTCGATATTTTTTGACAACACAGCAATTCAAATGCATCGGTTCTTCTGTTTTCTTTTTTCATTGTCTAACTTTCACGTGCACATGAAGTGATGAAAAGGCCCAGGCTTAGGTCAGTCTCAACTTAGTCATCAAAGTGACATCTTCACTTTTTAAAACTTGACAGGGATCCTTTGCAGCAGATTTGCTCAGCAAATTTGATTTCTTGACTAGTGCTTCCATGGGTACTAATTGTTGGTTCAAGTAGAAGGAACTTGTTAACAATTATAATTTTTCTCCAACATAGATATGACATAGATATATTTGCCACTGTTTTAGTCCTCTAGTGCTGCTATAACAGAAATAACACAAGTGGATGGCTTTACTAAGAAAAATTTTTTCTGTCATAATTTAAGAGACTAGAAGTCTGAATTCAAGGTGTGAGCTCCAGAAGACTATCTCCAACAGTTCCAGGGGAAGAGCCTCGTCATCAGTCTTCATCATTTGAGGAATTTCTCAGCACAGGGACCCTAGGTCCAAAGGATGCTCTATTTTCCTGGCTCTTATTTCTTGGTGGCATGAAGTCTCCCTGTTTCTCTGTTGACTTCTGTCTTTCAAATCTCAAAAGAGATTGGCGTAAAACATAACCTAATCTCATCAATTGGGTCCTACTTCGTTAACATAACTGCTTCTAATCCTGCCTCATCAACATTGTAGAGGTAGGTTTTACAACACATAGGAAAATCGCATCAAATGATGAAATAGTAGACAATCACACAGTCCTGGGAATCATTATCTCGCCAAGCTGACATGTGTTTCTGGAGGATACAATTCAATTGCTGTACTTTGGTATCTTGTCTGTTATTATGATGCTGAAAGTTATGTCAGGGTATTTCAAATACCAGCTCAGTCAACCGTCATAAATAAATATCATTGGAGCTTCTAGACTAAAATACATTAGAAAGAAAGGCCTGGTGATCTACTTCTGAAAAGTAGCCACTAAAAAATAACATTTTTGCAATGACATGTGTATTTACATGCCATGTTGTTGTTAGATGCAGTCCAAGTTGGTTCTGACTAATAGTGACACCATGTATAAGAGAACAAAACTCTACCCAGTCCTGCCCCATCCTCACAATCGTTATTACATTCGAGTCCACTGTTACAGCTAGTGCATCATTCTATGTTCATGAAGGGCTTCCTCTTTTCCACTCACTTTCCACTTACCAAGCATGGTGTCCTCCTAAGACTGATCCCTTCTAATAACACGTCCAAAATATTCAAGACGAAGTCTCACTGTCCTTGATTCTAGGTGGCATTCTGTCTGTACTTCTTCCATGACAGATCTGTTTGTTCTTTTGGTGGTCTGTGCTATACTCAATATTCTTCATAAATGCCGTAATTCAAAGGTGTCAATGCTCCCTTGTTCATTGCTGATTCCTTATTCATTTTTTTTCATATTATTTCACATGCATATGAGGAAATTGAAAACACCATGGCTTAAGGCAAGCATTTCTTGGTCTTCAAGGTGACATCTTTGCTTTTCAACACTTCGAAGAGGACTTTTGCAGCAGATCTGTCCAATTCAATGCTTAGTTTGATTTCTTGACTTCTGTTTCTGTGGGTGTTGGCTGTGGATTCAATTAAAATGACTCGATGGCACTTGACTTGACTTGACAACTTCAGTCTTGTCTCTATTTTTTATGATGCTGCTTATCATTCCAGTTGTAAGGCTTTTAGTTTGCTTTATGTTGAGACATAATCTATACTGAAGACTATAATCTTTGATATATATGCCATGTATCCTTTAAATTATTATTAGCTTTTGATTATAGAATATTCTTCTTTTAGAGCTATTTGTTAAAAGACGGTGAAAGAAAGACATCAAGGGAATGAGTTAGGGCAGCAATTCACGTGATTTTAAATGTGTTGTCATAGCATACATGGCTGTGGCCAACTCAGCAGAACACTACCAAGGAGAAGACCATCTGAAGTATATTTATCATATGCACTTGTCTTCTTTCAGCGTGAGAGAGCATCAGCCTAGGTACTGAGTGCAATCTGTTACTTCACAAAACTTCTGTGTAACCAATCAATTCTTTTTATATTTGATCTTCTCACTATCTACAGGGCTGCTACTATCCTCCAGCCCTCTACAACATCCTCTTCTAACAACCCCCTAGCTCTGTGGTTTAAAAGGCGTTCAGACACAGTCTCACAGGACTTCTATGCCACTTTCAAAGACAAAGAACCACTTCTCGACTCTTTTACACTCTGAAGTAGGTGAGAGACCAGTGAGAGATGGCAAGAATCAGAGATTAGTTCTCATAAATTTGTAGCTCTGAGGAAGAAGAGTTGTGCCTGTGTGCGCATTAGTGTTGAGTACGCTTAGTGACATCTTAAGCTTCTAAGGAGCTGTAGATACCTGAAGAGTTACACTGAATCCTTCCATACCTGAGGCCGAGAGAGAGGTGCTCATAGCAGTCATGGAGACAGAGACTTTTAGCAGCTTCTTTCTGGTACTAACTAGTAACTGATAACTCTCCAGCTGGTTCACCGGCTTCTCAAAAGGGTGAAAGTGTTTTGTTTCCTAACACTTCTTCATGATGAGCATCTGGTGCTGTACCTGAGCTCCCCGAGTGAGTGTGTCATTATTAGGCAAAGGAAAATAATGCCATTCCTAGAGGGAGTCAACCAACAGGAGAAGCAAGACCAGGCAGAACACGTAGAAGTGCCACCAGCTGATAAAATGTCACTTCTAGAGAAGACATATTAATATTTTGACAGATGAATAATACATAGGAGAATGAACATCAAAACCTTTAATTAAAAAATATATATTTTTAACTCCAAAAAGCAACAGGGAAAAGATATTACTTACTCAAAACAATAGAAGAAAACATTTCTGAGCTAAAATCTTCAGATAAGTCATTAGGCTGAAAGTGTTCATGGGAAAGGAGACAGGAGGGCAGAGAAAATACACAAACACTTAGATTCTGGAAATACTCCAGCCCCTGGGCAATGAGAAGAAGTACAGAAAATAGGTAGGTGGGTAAGCATAAGAAATATATATATGAGTAAGTATAGAAAATAGGCAGACAGGCAAGGCAGGCAGGCAGGTAGGCAGGCAAAAACTACATAAAATTTTTCATCTGCAACTTTGGAAACCAAAGTCTTTAGCCTATTCCCTATAGGCTCCTAAAACTGAAAGACTGGGTATTTTGCCAAAGTATCATTCACTTGCACAGAGAAAGTTATTTGCAAATACATAAGAATCTAAAAATTACAGCACACATGAACTGAAGCGGATGAAATGATCAAGAACAGATTTAACAAAGTAAAAAATAGACTGGAAGAGAAATTTCAAAATGGGGGGAAAGAAAAAGAAAGAAATAGTGGCTAAATACACATGTATGCATGTTTATTTATATATTAAAATGTAAACATAATAATAAACTTTAGAAATGTGTTTGTGTGTATAAATATTAAATATATATATATTTGAAGTAGAAGATACAGGGAAATATGTAATTACTGCTTAAAATTAGAAAGAAAAAAATTCTAGGAAATGAAGTGGGGAAATAAGAGAACATTAAAATGTCTCACATGGGTGAAGACAGAAAGAAGCCATAAAATTCTGTAAATATCTCATTAGAGAAACACAGAGATAAAGACAATTTTGATTTTCATAGTAATGGTAGACATTTGAGTGTAATTTGAAATGGCAAAAGAAGATAGTCACAGTGAAATGGAGATGTGCAACAGAATTATTCAAACAAACAAATGGAAATGTTGTTCAAGTGATTTGAGGGTGTACAGCAGAGATGGAAAGCTTCCTAAGTGATTTTATAAACCTAGTCAAAGATCAATACAAAAGCTTGAGGCAGATTATGAAAAACAGGGGAGAAACACAGATCAATCTTGCTTAATATAGAAACAGATAATCAACATAAAATATTAGGTAGTAGAATTTAGCATTCTAGCAAACAAATAGATGGTATCACCAAAAAAGTTTCATCCTGGGAGCAAAATGATGATTTAACAGGAAATTATCATTAAAAAATATATCAAACACTAAATGATAATAAAAATTAGAATGATATCAGTGTACACTTAGGGATTTGATAAACTCAAAATTTCTAAGAAAATTTTTAGTTAAATGAGAATAGAGTGTTAAATAAAGCAAATAATGTTTTAGTTATAAAAAACCTAAAGCAAAAACCTTTCAAAAACAGTTAAAGCATTTGAATAGGAATAAAACGATATGTGTTTTATCACATTGTTATTCAACAATAATTTTGAGGTACTTCTAAGTGAGTTAAGACAAGATAAAACGATCTATGTATTTTGAAAAAATATATATATTAAAAAAAACCCACTGCTGTCAAGTTGGTTCCAACTCATAGTGATCCTAGAGGTCAGAGTACAGCTACCCCATAGCGTTTCCAAGGAGCACCTGGTAGATTTGAACTGCTGATCTTTTGGTTAGCAGATGTAGCACTTAACCATCAACACCACCAGGGTTTCCTTTGATAAAAAGAATATATATATATATATATATATATATATATATATATATATATATATTGCTGGTTATATCACTGTAAAACAATTACACATAAAGTGATCTATTAAAGTTACCAGAAATAACCATAAAATGTATTAAGTGAGTCTACACAAATATGTAAATCAGTAATTTTCAATTATAATAACGGCAAATTTATTTTCAATAAAAATGGAAAATGTGTTACTTGAGACACAGGGAAAAGGACACTCAGAGATCATAGGTGAGGACATGACATGATAGTTTTTGGGGGGACAAAATATGTAGTAATGTCCCATGCCTCAGAAATTTCCCTCTAAATTTATATACCATGCAAACACTGGTAGCAAAATAAAAAGATATATGTACAAGGATGTGATGGTTAAGGTTGTGTAACAACTTGGCTGGACTATGATTCTCAGAGGTATGGAAGTTCTGTAATGATGTAGTTTCTCTCCATTTGGTGATATAATGAAATCACCTCCATGACGTTGCCTGATGTGATCAGCTAATCAGTTATAAAGGGAGTTTCCTCAGTATGTGGCCTGCATCCAGCATATACAGATGTTATGAAAAGTTCATTGGCTTTTGCTTGCTGTATATCCTGAACCTATTTCATATCATCTGACCTCTGGGTCTTGGGACTTGAGCCAGTAGTTTGCCATATCACCAGCTGATCTTGGGATTTGTCAGCCCCTGCAGACTGTGAGCCAGTAGCACACTGTCTGACCTGTTGCTTATGGGTTTGTCAGACCCTGCAGCTGTGTGAGGCAGAAGAAGCCTTCAGCTTGATGCCTGACCCGTGAACTTAGGACTTGCCAGCCTCAACACACATGTGAGCTATTTCCTTGAGATAAATCTCTCTCTCCATATATACGTGTATGCATACACGCATATATAAACATATACTTCATTGATTTTCTTCTTTCGATAGCCTAGTCAACACCATTTCATACCAGGCTGAGGTTTGTAGAGATACTCTTTCTAAAGTGACGTCTAAGTTATTGCATCTAGAACCTCTCACAACATCTAGACCCTCTCACAATATCTGTTTGGTCTTGTTTGATTTTTTGAGGTAATATATCTTTCATTTGGATGTGCTACCCTGGCTTATTTGTCAAGCAATTTGAAAGTTGCTAGTTTTAAAAGAGACTCAGAGCAGGATAAGGGTCTCTACAACACGTCTGGATGGTTGTGAAAGCCACCTTTGCCACTTGGACCGCATAATCTGGCTGATCCGTTAGTGTTTGAAGTGTCAGAGATCGTAGATGAGGACATGACATGATAGTTTTTTGGGGGACAAAATGTGTAGTAATGTCCCATAGAGAGCTTTTTGTGGTCCCTGGCAGGCCTCTATTGGTGAATCATCATTTGGGCATCCCTCAGTACTGTCACGCCCTGTGATTAAGGTCAATGGAAAACTAAAGCAACCCAATTCCAAATGACTACTAACAGCCCAGACACTTCAGGACTAAGGTGTTTTGGTCACCTCAGAGGCAAAGAACTATGACCAGGTAAGATGCTCGCTGAGGGCAAAGGGGACATGGAACAGGTTGGGAAAGAAGGCAGTTCTGAAGTCCAGTTACTATAAGTGACCAGCTGCAGAAACAGAAATGAGGACTGTAACTGTTATATGTATTCTTGCCTTGTATGTATACACAAATGCTTTTTGTTTTCTTCGCTTTAAAACATAAGAGATAACCACATATAGTACATTCCTGGTTGTATACAAGTTAGTTGTATCATGTTAGATGTGATTATCACTTTGTAATTGTCTTTATTTAAAGATTGTATACTGTTTAAGGAGTTGTGTACAGGGTGTCGTATCTAATTTGGCAGTTATTTAATTATGTAGTTATTCTCCACTTTCTGATAGAATGTAATCACCTCCGTGATGTGATCTGATATGATCAGCCAATCAATTGTAAGAGGAGTTTCCTCAGGTTTGTGCCCTGCATCCAACATACATGAACATTCTGGCAAAGTTCACTTGCTTTTGTTCATCATGGATCCCGTATCTGGTTCGTCACAGTCTGACCTCCAGTTCTCAGGACTTGAGCCAGTGGCCTGCTGTATTGCTAGCTGATCTTGGAATTCACTGACTTCTGCAGCCTGTGAGCCAGTAGCCTGCTGTCTGGCTTACTGATCCTGGGTGTCTCAGACCCTACAGCTACATAGTTAGGGGAAGCCTCCAACCTGAAGCCTGACCCATGGACTTTTGGTTTGCCAGCTTCTATAAACATGTGAGCCATTTCCTTGGAATAAATCTCTCTCTCTCTACATACGTATGTTTATATAAGTATATATCCATATAGCATATACATATATGCATAAATATGCATATATATATGCTTTCAACTGATTTTGCTACTCTAGAGAACTCAGTCAAAGGAAAAGGAAGTTTACCTTGTTTATGTTAAAATACAACTAGAAACAAAGTGAATACTCTTTAGTTCAGGGTATAGCTAAGAAAATTTTATCACATCTATACTATCAGCTTCTTTCTAAGCCAAAACCCCCCCCAAACTGCCATTGAGTCAGTTCTGGCTCATAATGATCCCATAGACAGAGTAGAACAGCCCTTTAGAGTTTCCAAAGAGTGCCTTGTGGATTTGAACTGTCAGCCTTCTGGTTAGCAGTCGTAGCACTTAGCCACTATGTTGCCAGGGTTCCCAAGCTTCTCTCATGGAGCCATTAACAGAAAACATTATATCTTTATTACAGACTTGGATTAATTTCCTTGATGTAGTTCTAACTGAGAAAAGGAAGAAATACAAATTTTTTTTTTACATTTTTTTGCAAAACAAACTATGATTAGAAGATCTTTTGGATGAACATGTATCTGTGCTTGTTGATAAGCACATGATCAAGAGAAAGCTACAGAAGGAATCAGCAGGTTGCCAACATTGTCTCTTCGGTTGGGAGAGAGTAAAAGAGAGAATAGGTGAAAGATACAGCAGAAAGACAAAAAAAAAAAAAAATAGAACCCATGATTCAAAGATTAAATCTGACATTTGGTTGGTGTAAATGCACGTGTGTGTGTGTGTATATGCACATATCCTAGTGCATTAACGTGTACAGAAAAAGATTCATGAAAACATGATCTTCACAGCATCAAAACACAGAGATTTGGCATTATTTTTACCCTTATCTTTCACTCTCCCATATTGCTTTATTTTCTGTTTAAATATTATTTAAGGCACCCTTGTGACACAGTGGTTAAAGTGATCCACTGCTTATTGCAAGGTTGGTGGTTTGAAACCACCAGTGGCTCTGTGGGAGAAAAGTGTGGCAGCCTGCTTTCCTAGAGGTTTACGGCCTTGGGAAATCCATGGGGTTGCTATGAATTGGAATGGACTCAACGGCAGTGAGTGGCTGGTGGATGTATTATTAATTTTTATTATTGTAAAAATAAGCTAGTTTCATTAAACCAAAAAAATAACAATAATAAAATAAGTGCTAATTTCTGCCCACTGGAAAAATATTCTAGTCGTAGATTCTAAATCAATCAGTAGCTTATATAGTTTGTCACTAAGCACCTAACAATGGATCTGCTACGGAGTAATTAGAAGTGTATGCTGCTCGTGCAACATTGTTCTTCTCCATGGAGATAAACTTCATTCTATTAACAGATGGCTTTCTTCCTAAGATCATGACTTTAAAAGAGAATCAAAAGCCACACTTTCGTAACATTTTCTCATTTAGATAAACATGTTTGTTATTTCTGTGAATAGTCATCATTTTTCCTTCTTACAGCAGTTCAGTTGAGACTGATATAATGGCAACACTTTATTTTTTAGTTGTTATTTAATAACGTTTGTAATACAGTCAGGTTATAAGCTCTTTTCACATTCTCTTGATTTCTTTCAGGATGTGAAAATTTTCATTAATTCCTATGACCTTGAATAAGAAGGTGACTTGTTCTGAGAGAGGCTACATTATCATGTTTGCTCTATGCCAATAGTCTTACAAATTAATAGCTTTGTACTATTTTTGCTTTATAAACAAACCACCTGTTGTTTCTCTCACACTTAAGATACAGATAAGGCAATCCTTGGATTTCAGCATTATTTGAAATATATCAACAGGAAAACCAAATAGTTTCATCTGCAGGTGTATTTGTTTTTCTCATTTTCATCACCCCGGTGGGAGGGGGGCAAGTAAAGGCCTACAGTATTTCCACTGGGTTATTTATACTCCTATTGGGTGCCATTTATCCTTTTTTAGTTTCAGTCAACTCCTTTCTAACACATTTAAATAGTTCCATGATCATATTTTTACATGATTTAATGCCATACCAATCTTGAATTGAGCCGGATCAACGTTTTCTCTAGTACTGAGAATACAACCAAATACTTCCTTTTAGACTGACCAAAATACATACAGTTATTGAATGTGTTTGCTGTGTTTTAGGGGTTATGAACTCTCTGGCTGCATGTAATAGTAATTCATTGTTTTAGGATGGCAGTCCTTCCATTGCTGTGCTCTATGTGCTTAAAACTTTCTCTTTGAAAATAAAGAAATAAAGAAGGCTCCAATTTGTAGGACTGCTCATTTCCACGATGTACATAGTCCTACCCTGGCCTATTTCAGACTCCTAAAGAAATGTCAACTGGTTTGCACAAAACCTGAACGTTTAGCAGTTGCTGCTGACAACTCAAGTGCAGCCCAATCACTGGGGTCTTTCATGCTTCGCATGTAATCTAACTGTTGGAAAGTGTTAAGCTACTTGTATTTTAGCTTATTTACTTTTTTGAAGAGCCAAGTACCAACTGCACAAGAGTCTTCTGATAGTTTGGTTTTATGTTACTCAAACTTTCTGAGCTCTTACTTGCTGCTGTCTAGCTTACTTCTCTGCTGTCTAGCCACCCTAATCAAATAAAACAGTTATGTGAATTATAACTTTCTGTTAGGTAAGCCAGCAACTTCGGTGGTGTAATGGTTAAGTGCTAGGGCTACTCATCAAAAGTCCATCAGTTCAAATTTGCCAGGTACTCCTTGGAAACTCTATGGGGCAGTTCTCCTCTGCCCTATAGGGTTACTATGAGTCAGAGTTGATGGCAGTGAGCTTGGTTTGTTATGTAAGCTATTGCTTCCCCTCTCCCCATAAAAGAGAGACAGAGAGAAAGAGAGAGAAGAAAGGAAGAAAGGGAGGGAGGAAGAAAGGAAAGAAGGAAGAAAGGAAGAAGGAAGGAAGAAGTTGAAATAGAATAATCCTATAAATTTGTAAAGTGGTCCATAAAATGTTGCATGGGAGTTATTATAATCTTACAAAATAGTTTCCTTGATAAACTCTACTGCTTAAATTTGTAACCAAGAGTCTTTTTAGATCAATTAAAATGTAAAAATTTTTATCTTTACCAAATTTTATCATGAAACCCTGGTGGCATAGTGGTTAAGTGCTATGACTGCTAACTTTTTCGGGTAGTAGTTCAAATCCTTACCTCTTAGGGTTATGGATGTGGACATCCAAGTTGACTTCTCTTGCTCTTTATTATTTTCCTAGAGCTTCTCAGTTTAGAAATATTTGCTAGGCTAAGAATCTTAGCAATGCATCCCAAATTTGTCCAGGCTTCATGAAACAGAATGAATTTAGTGTTTGACTGTGGAGAATGAGGAGAGTTACTTGACAATGAGTTGACTTGTAAGGATTTCAAGGAATTGTCTAAGAAAAATTCCTTGATAGATACCTGGAGAGGCTCGTTTGTACTGACACACTGTTTTTCATACAAAACTTAGTTAAAATCATCACCTTCTATCTGACGTTTAATTTCAGTTGCAGACTTTGTGCCTCTTCAGGAAATGATGTTGGAACATTTACTTAATATAACCTTACAGGTTTGAGAAAACGTAGTCCAAAAATAGTTTGGAGTGTTCTCTGTGGGTTTCTAAGCACCTCGTCTTCATTTCTGATCTGGATTGTCTCTATCATAGCTTTTCCTGTGGATAGCATTTTCATTGCCTGATAAAATCCTACTTAAATATGACACTGAACAGCAATGATGAAATAATCACATGAAGATTGACCAACAGACTTCCATGCTTCTAAGTAGAGTACTTAACCAAATCACGTTTAATACAATTGTGATAACCTGTTGGAATGATAGAAAATACAGCATAGAAATGATGTGAGCATCAGAAAGGTATATCCATAAGGTTTTGTTATAGCAATCCATAGATTTGTAAAATTCTGTTATTTATTTTGTTTTTCCAATATTAGGAAAGTATTTATAAAAAGATCTAGAATCCATGATTTTCAACTCAATCTCCTACTCCTTCCTTCAGGCTTTGGGAGATGTTAGCTATGAAATCTCTCCTTAGTGAATTAAAAAGAAAAGATGTCTTCTGGATTTTTTCCTTGAACCCATGTTCCACACCAGTGATAGAATAACGTAGCAACTGCTTCCCTGAATCATACGAATCCCAGGAGAGTTGGTTATACTTGGTGATTGTTGCTAATTCAGCTGCTCTGGGGTTGGAGTGCCTTCCTTTTCCTGTGTCTACAAATATTTGTTAAGTAATATGCTGGGAGAAAGCTGAGCAAGAAGATACAGTCATGTCAAGATTCTCCATCTTTTCACAATTGGGGGTTTAAAAATATCCTTAGATATTTTGATTCTTAGATATTCTTCATAGAGGCGAACACACATTTGGAACATATGATTCTTTCATGCAGAGTGATCTAGATTTCTGTAATACCCTTCTTCCAGGGAAGGAGAAAAGCCTTTGTTGGGCCATCTGGAATGGGTACACTCCAAATCCCACTGCTGTTAAGTTGATTCCAATTCACAACCAATCTGTAGGATGGAGTAGAACTGCCCCATAGAATTTTCAAGGAGCACCTGGTGGATTCCAACTGCTGTATGGTTAGCAGCCATACACATAATGGTTAGCAGCCATACACTACCAGGACTGAGGACTAAGGATAGCTCAGTCTTTCTCTTCAGTTCAAGTAACACAGCTTCTGTACTGCTCCATCATGTCACATTTTTAAATAAATTTTGTGCACTGGAGTTTGGAAAGTTTTAAATAGCATTACTTATGATGGGTATACACCTCTGCTCTCTTAAATGTTAGAGTAGACTTTAGTAGAAGATTCACACAGCTTAATAGGCCATTTGATACTTCAAATGATGTTGACTGACAATTCAAGTAGGCTAAAATCACTGACAACTTCTATCATGATGTTGTTTACTGATTCAATTGTAAGAATTTTCACTTATGTACAATTCATATTTTATATATTCCAAATTCTGATTACTAATAAATATTTGCAGTTATTGTTTTTCATTTCGAGTGGTGCCATATTAGCAAATAAAATCCTGAAGGCTTTACTGCATCCATGTCATTACAGTTGAATCTAATTTGAGGAGGTAGCAACTTCTCAGCCATGTTTTGAGTGACTTCCAAACTGATGGGCTCAGCATCTAGCACTATATTGGACAGTGTTCTTTTGTTATCCCTAAGGTTTGTATTGGCTAATCGTTAGAAGACCCTTCTTTCTACTCTGCTTTAGTTTGGAACCTCTGCTGAAACCCATCTAACATGGATAACGCTGCTGGCATTTGAAATACCGGTGGCGTGGCTTTCAACCTCACAGCAGCAGGTAAGTCCCTACAGTATAACAAATTGACAGATGGGTTCCACACCCATTAGAGAACAGAAATATTGGAAATAATGATAGTATATGAGAAAATATACTTTGCTTAGAGGATAACTGGATACAACAACTAGGAATAAAATTCAGGAAATGAAAGCAAATTTACAAAATAATACACAAGCAAGTATGAAATACAGGGTCAATTACATTGTGCCTACCACCACTACAAGGTGCCTTAATAGTCCACTTTGCACTCAACTAAACTTTCTGTTAGTTGGAACCCATTTAGTGACAGTAGGAACCCATTTAGTGGCATCCTAAAACAAAAGTCCAGTGAGTGATCCCTTTCTGTTAAGTTTACAGCCAAGAAAACCGTGGGGCAGATCCACTCTGTAAGACACGGTGTCACCACAAGTTGGAATCAACTCAGTGGCGACAGATTTATCTACCCATTCATCTGTCCAGTTATTTGTTTATTTATTATCTATCTGTCTATTTATTTATACCATTACTACATTCTTCTTCTGAGAGCAAGCATTAAAAATTGTTTGCAGAGTGTGACACATGGCTATGTGAGCATCATGTCAGTCTTCCTGTAGACACTATTCTTACTGTATCCTGGATATCTGTTCATGTGTTGTTAAGCATTTGGAAACTTCCTATGTGAATCATCTTCACTGCTTTCTAAAACAGTGGTTCTTTAACTTCTTTCAGGAGACTGAAAGTTCCTTCCTCCAAGGAACAAACAAACAGAAAGGATAAAAGCATACACAAAGGCAAAATTACAAATTTTCATGCAATTTCGTGGACTTTATGAACCTTCTACAAGCATGGGCATGTGTTTAAAAACCACACACCTAGAAAGTGAATAATATGTGTATTGGATTAATAACTATTTAGACTACATATGTAGAAGAGAATTTGACAGACCATGTATTAAAAATTGGTGTTGCAGAAGCTTCCATTGTCACATTGCTACTAATTTAGACAATAAGAATTCTTCTTCAAAATCTTTATTAAATGAATGTTCTTGAACCTCAACCCACTGTGTTACAGCTACAATAAACTCTTGAAACTTGGAAACCTGACAAAGAACCAGCTGGATTTTTATTTTCCTCTTTTGTCCTTCTGTATTTGATCCTTCCAAAAATTTGCAACTTGCCTTCTTGAACTAATACTCCCTAGTGAATTTTTCTTTATACCAGCATGTTCTTACAGATTTTATTTTTTGTAAGTACAGGTGCATATCTCATGTTGAGATGTAAGGCAAACAAAAGAACATGTTTACTGTGTTGGAGAATTTTCTAAATAGTATTAGCATGATTATCTCACTGGGAAAAGAGAAGAGTCATAATTAATATGTTTATGTTCAGCAGCACAGTTTGTGCTTATTGAATGTTATAAATTATATTTGTAGAAGCCATGAGCTTTGTCTACAAATGCTTCTTAATTTCTCTGTCTACATTACATTTTGACTGTAAATATTACTTGAGATCATCTCCTCACTCATCACATTTAAGGATGAACTAAACCAGTAAGAGATAGACCACTGCTACAAAATATAAGGGAACCCTGAGTGGCGCAATCTCAAGTTTGGAGGTTTGAGTTGACACAGACTCACCTGGGAAGAAAGACTTGGAGATCCACCTCCAAAAACTCAGCCATTTAAAGCCCCTCGAAGCACAGTTTTATTCTGATGCATAATGTGACTGTGAGTTGGAATCAACTCGATGACAACTGGCTTCTTTTTTTATAGGTTAAACAGCTTTACTGTTTTAACGTAAGTAGTCTCTCATCTTTGTGGAACCAGCCACGTAAAACTACAGGGTCTCACCTTCAATCAAGTCATTTTGCAACAGGGTCATTAACATATCTATCCTGAGACATATTCAATCAGAGATGAGAGAATTAGGGAGAGAATTTTGATAACCTTTGTCGTCGTCTCTGTCTCTGTCTCTATCTCATTCTTTTCTAGTCAAGTCTCTATTTCAATCATAAGTTAGATTCCTTTTATTTAAGAGATGATTGGTTTTTTATTATTATTAATGTATAACTGACATATAGTAAGAGTCACCCTTTTTATTGTTTGGTTCAATGAGTTTTGACTAATGCATGGTCATGTGACCACAACTACCATGATCAAGATATAGACTCATTCCCTTTTCCGAAACTGTCTCCTCTGTCCCTTTGCAGTCAACCACTCCCAGCACCAGGCAAATACTGATTTGTTTTCTGTTCCTATAATTTTTTCTTAGAAAGAATGTTATAAAAATGGAATCATACATATGGTATTTTGAGGCTTCTTTCACTTTACATAATGTTTTTGAAATTATGCATGGTGTTGGATGTCTCAGTAGTTTATTTCTTTTTATTTCTGAGTAGTATTCAGTTGTGTGGATGTAGTTGGTTTATCTATTCTGCAGTTTCGAAATATTTGACTTGTTCTCAGTTTTTGGTAATTATAAGTGAAGACATTATATATAGTTACATAAAGTTTTTATATGAACATAGATTTTCTTTCATTTTGTTTATTTTTTGTAGATGCATTTTTATTTAGACAATGCCTAGAAGGTGGGATTTTAGCTCCTATGATAAGTGATGGTATAACTTTAGAAGAAATCAGCAAACTTTTTCCAAAGTAAACTCACTGTTATCAAACTGGTTCAGCTCATAGTGACTGCACAGGACAGAGTGTATCTGATCCAAGGGGTTTCTAAGGCTGCAATCTTCTACAGAAGCAAACTATCACATCTTTCTCCTGAAGTGCCACTGGTGGATTTGAATTCCTGCCCTTTCAGTTAACAACCTAGTGCTTAACACTCTGCCACCATAGTCACAGCACTATTTTACATACCCGTCAATGATACATGAGAATTCCA
The DNA here is from genome assembly GCA_028571685.1 of Heterohyrax brucei. Lineage (NCBI taxonomy): Eukaryota > Metazoa > Chordata > Mammalia > Hyracoidea > Procaviidae > Heterohyrax > Heterohyrax brucei. The sequence continues at coordinate 165,043,204 of CM053144.1, forward strand.
GTTGCTCTGCGTCTTTGACAGCACTTAGTATTGCCATTTTTTTTAAAGTTACTTTTAATGGAAGTGACATAGTATGTTGTTCGGGTAAAGTTATTTCATAAGGTAAAACTTCCTCAATAACTGAAGAAAATTTACTGAGACTATTCAGAGAATTTACTTTTCATAACCTTTTTTCACTCTCTGAAAGTAAAGTGAGATAACTGTCTTTCATCACTTAACAGTGAGTTGTGGCTCAAAACATAGTGCTCACTAAAACGCCAGTAGTCTGAACCTATCAGTCACGCATTAAAAAACTACAGAGAACTTTCAGCCTCTTCTGTATGATTAATCACTGTGAGTCAGAATTGACTTGATAGCAATGAGTGATTTTCTAAGCACAGTGAATATATCCATCCCCATTTGCGCACATGCAAGTGTAATTTGTAGTTGAAGAAAATAAAAGCAAGTACATGAGAACCAAAATACAACTTTGAGTGATTTGCACCTGAATTTATAAACTATATCAAGAATAGATTTAACACATACTAATAACAGAAGATCACTTGTGAGATGACGTCAAGGACATCATACATGAGGAAAGCAAGAGATATTAGAAAGCTAGGAAAGAAAGAAAAGACTGAAACTGATGTCGGAAAAGACTCTAAAAGTTGATCCTAAAGTGAGTGAAAGAAATTATGACGTTAAAGAGCTAAATAGAAGATTTTAAAGGATGGCTCAAGATGGCAAAGTAAAGTCTTATAATGACGTATGCAAAGACCTGGAGACAGAAGACCAAAAAGGGAAGACTACTCTTGGCATTCCTCAAATTAAAAAATTGAAGGAAAAAATTCCAGCTTTGAAATGCAGTATTAAAGGACTCTATGGTCAAAATGGAAACCTTGGTGGGGTTGTGTTTAAGCAGTTCATCCGCTAACCAAAAGTCAGCAGTTCAAATCTGCCGGAACTTCTTGCTGTGGAACGGTTCCAACCTGTCTTATAGAGGTGCAATGAGTCAGAATCAACTCAGTAGCAATGAGCTTGGTTTGGGTTTTATGGTTAAAATATTTGAATGTCCAGGAAGAATGAAGAGAAGATGGAAGGAATACAGAGTCACTGTACCCATATGAACTGGTCAATATTTAACCATTTCTGGAGGCGGTATGTAATCAAGAATCAAAAGCATTGAGTTCAAGTTCTCCCAAAGGCACTGGTGAAAGACAAGGCTTCAGGACTTCATGCAATACCAGCTGAGGTGCTTCAATAAGCCAGTGAAGGGCTGGGGATGGCAATGGGCAACACCAAGATATTTGGAAGACAACTACCTAGCCAACCAACTGGAAGAGATCTGTATTTGTATCCATTTCAAAGAAAGGTGATTCCATGGAATGTGGAAGCAGTATTACTAATATTGCAGGCAAGGAAATTTTGCTGAGCCAGCCAAGCTGAAGATGAGTAAAAAACTGTTGTGGCAGTACATCCTTAGGGAACTGACAGAAATTGAAGCTTTATTCGAAAGAGTACATGGAGCAAAAGATACCATTGCTGACATCAGATGGATTTGAACAAAAGCAGAGAACACCAGAAAGAGGTTTACTTGTGTTTCATTGACTATGAAAAAAAAATTGACTGGGTAGGTCATAAAAAAATTTGGGTAACATTGGAAGGATGAGAATTCCAGAATACTTTACTCATGAAGAAACTACATGTAGACTAACACTCAGTCATTTGAACTTAATGAGGGTATACTGCACAGTTAAAAATAAAATAAAAAAGAGTATGTGTCAGGCTTGTATCCTTTCATTGTACTTATTCAGCCTGCATGGAATAGAGGAAGACTCATTAACAACCTCTGATAAGTAGATGACACAATCTTACTTAAAGAGAAGACAATGTGAAACAATTCATAATAAGAAGCAAAGACTACAGCCTTCAGTATGAATTATACATCAACATAAAGAAAACAAAAATACTGACAACTGAACTGATAAGCAACATCATAATAAACAGAGAAAATTGAAGATGTCAAAGATATCATTTTATTTCCATCCATAATGAGTTCGGTAGTCAAGAAATCAAATGAAGTATTACATTGGGCAAATCACCTTCAAAAGACTTTTTAAAGCGTTGAAAAGCAAAGATGTCATTTTGAGGACTAAAGTGACCCTGAAACAAGCTATGATCTTTTCAATGACTTCAAATGCATGTGAAAGCTGGACTATAAATAAGGAAAACTTAGTAAGAATTGACTCCTTTGTACTGTGATGCTGGTGAAGAATACTGAATATACCGTGGACTGCCAGCAGAGTGAACAAGTCTGTTCTTGAAGAAATACTGCTGGAATGCTCCTTTCCAAGACTTCATCTCATGTCTGTCAAAAATTTTATCAGGGTAGGTCAGTCCCTGGAGAAGAACATCATGCTTGGTAAGAAAGAGGTGCCAAGAAGAAAAAGGAAGGCCCTCCATCAGAGCGATTGGCACGGTGTCTGCAGGGCTACAATAATGGGTAAAAACACAGGAATGATTGTGAGGATAACATGAGCTCAGACAGTATTTCTTTTTCTTGTACATAGAGTTGCTGTGTGTCAGAGCTGACTGGATGGCACCTAAAAACAATGTAACTATATTGAGTATATCCTGATATTTCATTCGCTCTTCATCTTTCATCTTTTTACCTCCTGCAAGTTTCAAACCATGTAGAATACCTGAGTTTCCTGGTTGCTCAGTGGTTAAATGCTTACCACTAACTGAAAGACTGATGGTTGGAATCCACCATGTGCTCTGATGGAGAAAGATGAAACATTCAGCATCAGGGCAGTTCTACTATGTTACGTGAGTACGTGGTCTCTGTGAGTTGAAATTGCCTTTTTTTTATAGACCAGACTTCCTGATAAGCTATATGAAGACAGAGATTACACATGTTTTGTTTGCTTTTCCATCTCTGGCCTTATCACAGTGTTCAGCTTCTAACAGACGATCAATAAATATTTATTAAACAAATGGGTAAATATTTCTCAGTGCTGTCTTACATAAGTAGTTTAAGTAGTTAGGGTCATTTTTATATGTGTTTAGGTTTCATTGGCTTTAAATATAACGCTTCTCATTTCTTTAGCCTGAACTTTTTTTTTATTAAATTTTATTTGATTTTCTGATTTTATCGGCTGGTGGGTTCAAACCACCAACCTCTCAGTTAGCAGCTAAGTGCTTAAACACAGCACCACTAGAACTCTTTCTCACCTTATTTATTTACTAAGCTATTATTAATTTCTTTTCAAGGTACCCGAGCATATATTATGCATTGCAAAGTACGAGTAGTATCAACTGCAATTTCATGAATATCTTACTATTTTTCTCCCATCTTTAAAGATCTTGTTTAAAATCAGATCCAATGCCTCGTTCTGAAAATATTTTAGATATTTATCAATAGCCATTTTTTCATAGTTGCTTTCTAGACATATAATGTTTCTCACAGATGGTTTTGTTCATATAAATATGAATGAAATTTTTTTTAAAAAGTATCTTATGGAGAAACTTAATGCTAAGAATATAATTTTGGACTTTTGAATATCTGTATTTTCATTAATTGCATATGATGAACATTTTTAATATGCTACCTGATTTATCTGTAGCTCTTTTTTTTTTTAAACAGAGTTCTAAACAGAGTACAGATGTCACTGTTAAATTAGGTGTGGCCCTATAAGACCACCCTACAAGACATTTACTCCCAGCCTTTATCAGATGCTAGAATCTCCTCATCATAAGCTTCTGTGGGAATTGAAAAGGGACCTTTTCATAATTTTACACCTTTACCTGAGGACATAAGAATTTAAATAACTTGCTCAAAACTATAGAATGATGAAAATAATAAACTCTGAGCAAAATCCAGATGTTCTTGGTCCAAATTCCTTGCTTTTCCCATTTATGTATTTTCTACTTCTCCTGATTATATATTAACCTATGAAAGACAAAATGCAAACACACATAGTTCAAGTTTCCTGAATATTTTGTTTTCTTTAAATAAAAGAATCTTTTTTTTTTCCATCTTCCCCCTCACCTGTTATACAGGGAATTTCAGTACTTAAATATTTACTCAGTCATTAACATTGTTTATATTACTTATACAAAGATAGATTTCCTTGCATGTATTATCTTTTCCATGGAAACATCAATATGGCTTATTTTTAAAACCTTTAATCTTTTATTCATATCCCAATACTATTCATTTCAACAACTATTTTGTGTTTTTACCACTTGTCTATAAGTTTCTAAAATGATTTCTATCTCTCATTGTTTCATCAGTCAAATTTGCCTTTGATTTCCCAATAAAATAAGACTGTATGAATTACTTTAGCTTCATTCCCTATCGTTATTCATAAGTTTTTACCCACACCTTTTCATCCTTCCTAATCAAAAGAGGAAGGTCTATTCTTCTGCTCGAGTACCATCATTCTGATGTATCTCTTGATGCCATTACTACTTAGCTTTCCCAACGCATTGTTCCATCAATGGTCCTTTTTTTGTCTTGTGTTTTTGTGTTCTCCATCCTTCCTTATGGAAACTCTGGTGCTGTAGTGGTTAAGTGCTACAGCTGCTAATCAAAAGGTTGGCAATTCAAATCCACCAGGCACCCCTGGGAAACTTCATGGGGCAATTTTGCTCTTTCCTATAGGGTCTCTATGAGTCAAATTGACTCAATAGCAGTGTGTTTGGTTTGGTTTTATCCTTCTTTATAAACTTGAATAATGCCCAAGAATCTCTGTTTTTAGAATGAACATTAATAACAATAAAAAACAAAACAAATCAACATGAAATTAAACCTTTTCTATTTTGTCATCTTCACTTTTACATTCTCTTTATCTAAGCTAGTCCAAATTTCCGTTTGGGCGGTATATGACCACGATATGAAGATTCAAAAAAAAAAAAAAATCTAAAGTCATTTTTTAATTCCTCTCCTACTTTTGTATTATCCCCTGTGTTTCCTTATTATACCCTTTTTATGGAATAGTTTTTTCTTAATAATGATATTATAAAAACAGTTACTATAGTTATTTATTGATATGAATCTTTTTTTAAAAGTATAACTTTGATAAAAGTTTTGTATAATGATCTCATGAGTTAATGTCATGTTATGAACAAAAGAAAGTTTTGAGTGATAACTTCTTTTGAAGCTCTAGAGTTTTCAGAATTAGAAATTTATGATCAAACAACCATCTTTTCCTTAGTTAAAGAAAGACTGATGGTGATCCCCTATGTGTTGGTAATTCAGATGAACTCACTGAGAATTTGGCTCCTTTGGGCCTTATTTCACTTAACAAAATGCCAAATACTCATTCATCCTTAGATGCTACATTTCTGCCTGGATCAGTCCCCGCAGTGTCCTTTGACTTCAGGGTTAATTATAACCTTATGAAGCTGACATTCTATCACCAGGAGTGAAGTGATATGAAGGTCAAGTTATAGGTTCATTTGCACCAAAGCACATATTTTCAATATGTTATGGATTGAATTGTGTACCCCTAAAAATTTATGTTGTAATGTTTAGTGTCTTTACCTGTTGATATAATCCCATTTGAAAACAGGGTTTTCTTTGTATGATCATGAGGCCATGTCAATATATGGTATGGTTTAAGCCAATCACTTTGATGTATGAAAAACAGATTAGGCACAGAAGAAAGCAAGCAGAAGCACAAATCAGGGGACAAGATGCCACATGGAGATCGCCAAAGAACACTGAGAACACTGCAGGAGGTGAGACAAGGATCTTCACCCAGAGCTGACATAGACAGCCTTCCCCTGGAGCTGGTACTTGGAATTTGAATTTGAGTCTCCTAAACTGTGAAAAATAAAATAAATATCATTTATTTATATTGCTTCTATAGTGGCATTAGCAAACTGAGATACACAAGAGTGATAGAGTTTTGGAGGTAGTAAGAAAAATATATCTGAAGAATTAAAAATAAAGCAAACAAAATAGAATACTCTTCCAGGCTTTTATCCAAATTTGGCTTTGGAAATCTGTTATGTTAACCAGCGTTCTTTGTATTTCTGTCAAAACCATAACCTACTGACTGCAACTTAATTTTGGTTTACTTTTGTAATTACTGATTTTCCACTTAGAGTGATCAAATTACAACTGCACTGTTTCCATTTTGTAAGATAGATCACATCCTGGAAACTCTGTGCCGTGTATATTTGAATGGGATTTGATTGAACTAGACAATGGTGATTTATTACTATTGTGAGATGACAACAGAGAAAAGAAAGCACCAGTACAATTTGGAGCTATCTAGGGTGCCAGTTCACCTTGTCACCACTTTGATATATAACCAACTACTTTATCAGTTTCAAAAGTACAGCAGACCCAGATGTTCATAGATTACAGCGGTGATAACCTTAATCTTTTGGTACCTGGAGGCAGATCTCATTTAGTAATCATGTTAGAATTAAAGTGTCCCCAGTAGAAGGATGAAAATGGAATACGTTAGAAAGCCTGAGAAACCCAAATTCACCTATCTCATCAAGCATCATTGTCCTCTAGGCATGAGGACATGTGATATAACATCACTTTAGTCCCAAACAAGAAAGGGTTAGTCAGGCCAGCATGGTTTCAGCAAGTCCTTTATGACTTTGAGGTGACATGATTTTGTAGGAATTGTTGTAGATGGACTCATCTTGCTTCCCTCATTTTGGTGCTACATTCCCTCAAGGCAGAAACACACCTTAGGCCTGCTTGGATTTTCATCTAAGGAATCTATATTTGGTGCATCCTTAAGGACCGTGACTATTAACACATCAGCTGAATTACGTCATTCATGGTCTGGTAGGAGAGGCAGAAAAGTAATTAGATAGGGTTTGTTTTGATAACAAGAAACGATGCTATTGTAAGACTGTAGAAAAGGGGTAGGGAGTAAATTTTCTAGCCTCAGGTAAGACTATGTAGACAAGTGACATCTTGGACACAATTCCTTAAGATTTCTTCACAGATAGGGTTGTGTCAAATGGGAATGAACACACGAAGGTAAAGTCTTGAACCAGAGGAAAGCTGGGACTATCTACTAAGGTGGTGGACTACGTGAGGGCCTTTCTGTCACGGCTCTTTATGTATATGTATATATATTTTAAGATGTTTTTATATTACATCAAAAGCTGAATTTAAGTCTATATATCTACATACTGGAATCTGTCTGTATCTATTTAAAAAAGAAATCTGTCTATTCCTACTCATGTCCATTCCAGTAGAAGTGGGAACAATGGAATTTTCTAGGCTGTAAACTTCTAGAAGCAGATCAATAGGGCTTCTTCTTAGGTGTCCCTCGAGTGGGTTCAAACCACCACTATTTTGATCTGGGCCACACAGGGATTCCTATAGTTAGCCAGCTGTTTGTGTGTCTGTCTCCCTAGTTATCTATCATCTGTGTAAATCTGCACATATCTAGGTATATAAACATGGAGTTTTCCTGATCATATGAAATAGTTTCATTTAAGAAGATCTAAATCACTATAGTCACACAGGATATGTTTTGCTTCCTTTTCTTCCCATGGCTGTTCCTGCTGGATGCAAATAAAACATGCTTTCAGTTTCTATAAAAATTATTGTCCATGCACACAGATATCAGTGACCCTTTATCACTTAAAGTTGCCTTTTTTTTTCCATAATGTTCAAGTGTTGTTTTCCTAACAAGAGGGTAAGTTTCTGAAGAAGACGTGCCATTATCTCATACTTTTGTTTTCCTAGGTGAACATGGTGAGCACCCTGAAATGCACGTCATATGCTTTCTGATTCAAACCCACGGGAACCCCTCTTGCAAGGTATCCCTGGTTGGACTCGGATCCTCAGATTTTGGTTAGGAGCCTGTCCCATTCATCTTTACCATACCCAGTCCTACGCATTCTAAGAATAGTACTGCATTGACTGAACTCAGAAGATAGGCCAGAGGCAGTAGTTAAGCTGTGTCCCAAGTTATCTAAAAGGTCTTCCCATAAGGATGTCCTATTTTTGAGAGCTCATGGCGGCAATATTTGCGAAGCTATAGCGGCCATATTTATCACTTCTTTTGATCAGTCCTAACAGATATACATAAGAAGTTATACCATTCCACAATGTGAAGAAATTATTAGTTTATTACCAAAATGGATATTCCCCTCACCAAACATTCTATGCGTTACATGAAACTTACAGTGTGCATAATTGTCTTACCCAGAGAACAATTCCACATTTCATCAAAAACTTTGAGACAACCCAGTCTGTTGGTAATCAGACAATGCCTGTGCACCAACGAACAGTATGCTCCAATGAGAACAGAGCTACTGTTAGTCAGAGAGTGTGTGAGAATCCATCCCAATCAGTTTCTCACTGAGCACAACAACTGGGCCTTTTGTTGACCACAGTTTGGTGGGTTTTACCTCTGGGCTTAAAGCTTTATCCTTACAAAATTATTTTAACTCAAGAACTAAAGTCCAATGACTGTAGATTCCATCATCTATTTGCTCAATGGGCTCTGGAACAATTGGAAGTTGATCCCACTTTTGGCCAAAAAATCATCTTCAGTGACAAGGCCCATTTTTAGATGATTGTTTTGTTAACAAACAAAATTGTCATGTTTAGAGCAATGAGAATCCAATGGAGATTCTAGAATTTCCACTTCATCCCAAAAAAGTTATGTTTGCTGTGGATTTTAGTCCAGTGGAATCATTTATCCTTATTTTTACCAAGATGAATGAGGAGAGGCTTGGACTGTCAATGGTGAAAAATGTCGGGCTAAGATAGCTGATATTTTTTACTCCAATTGGAAAGTGCAAAGTCAACCATTTACCGAAAGTTCTTTTCCATACATAATGTCATCGCATATACTTCAAAACAATTAAAACTGTATCATTTGCACAGTTGGTTTTATTCAAATTCAAATATAGGACACCCTTTTTGAAAGACCCTTGACCTACTTGCTTCTAAGGACAACTTCTTAGTTGAAATCCTATGTCCATTTTCACTCGGCTGAGACCTCCCTGAAGAACCTTATCCCCAAATAGGATTGGATGATGAGAGAGAAAGATGTTATGTTTAGGACTATTTCTGTTTGAGTGGGAAAATCTTTTTCTGATCTTTAAATTCAGGGATATCAATTTCTAATAGTGGAATTTTAGATGATAGGACAAGCCAGTGGGGGGCTTATTTTTGCTCAGGTAATGTTCTCTGTCCATTGTTAAAAGTATGCAACTGTCTACTTAGTTTGCAAAGTTGAGTAGAAGAAACATCAACAAGAATAAACAATGGCTCCTTTATTTCTCCTTTTCTTTCATATTTTTATAAACTTCATGAAAAAAGTTTTTCATTTCTATTTCTTATGATTTTTATACAATTGATATTTGTGTGTCATAAACAGTGTTCTAGGAGTCATTACTTACAATACCTAAAATCCAAAATTAAATTCTATTTTTTTATTCCCACTATAAATTGAAACTTAACAAAATGAGCTATTAAATGACAAGGTTTCTCTTTATGCTTTAAAGGGTTTTCTGTGTATTGATCTTAGTAATGGTTTCCCAAATTTTGTATCTCTTTGGTCTTATTAATTAGCATAAGTGTTTGTCTCCTCTTGAATTTGGTTTAAAGTGTCTCACAAAAAGGTACATTTTGTCTATGGGAAGAAAAATAACCTTGAGTTTTAATTTTTTTTAAACTTTTTAAGTTATAATTTACAAAGGAATGGTATCATTTTATCATTAACCCTGAAATACCGTAAGAAAATTGTAGTGACTGTACAAAACTATTTTTCAGTTGTAATATTTTGTTGGATGGGAGGAAATTCTCCATTGATGAAATAACTTATTAACCATTGACAATCAGGATATATTTTTTCCTGATTTTTCTAGTTATAATACATTTGAAATTAAATTATCTATGTCTGCTAATGCTTTGTTTTGGACAATTTCAATAAAATGCCAAAAAACAAAAAAAGAGTTTTTTGAGTCTACCAGTAAATTTTAACCCACCCAAAATAGAAAACACTCACTTGTACACACTTACTGGAGACACTGACCCTATAGAACAGAATAGAACTACCCATAATGTTTCTAAGCAGTGGCTGGTAAATTCAAACTACCAGTCTTTTGGTGAGCAGCCAAGCTCTTAACCACCGCACCAGCAGGGTCTCCAAGGACTCATTAAGTCTTCTAAATTATGCAAGAGTGTATAAGGATGTCAGTACTTCTCTGACATCTGACTGCTATTGGTATTGTGAGCATTCAGTGAGAGCAATCTTTACATGGAATTTGTTATTTTCATGGTACTCATTTCCAGCCGAAGTCTTGATAACTCTTCTTGAAATAGCTTAATGGGTAGTGCACAAGGGGAAATGAGTATTAGTATCCAATGGTTTTAGAGTAGAAATTGATGTTTAAAGATGGCTCATTGGGCTCTTGTGAGACCAATTTTTGTTCACATGCAGACGTAACTTGGTCTACTCTGTAACAAGAGTTGTTCCTCTTGATTGAACAGAAGTAAGACCATGCTGTTGTTGTTGGCAGGTGTCCTTGAGTCAGTTTCAAATCACAGTGACACTACAGACAACAAAATGAAATACTGCCCAGTCCTGTACCATCTTCACAGTCATTGTTACACTTGAGAACATTGTTGCAGCCATTGTATCAATCTCTCTTGTTGAAGGTCTTCCTCTTTTTCACTGACCCTCTACTTTACCAAGCATGATGTCCTTCTCAGGGATTGATCCCTCCTGATACTATGTCTAAAGGATGTAAAATGTAGTCTCGCCATCCTTACTTCTGAGGAGTGTTCTAGTTGTACTTCTTCCCAGACAGATTTGTTTGTTCTTTTGGCAGTCTATGATATGTTAAATATTCTCTGCCAATACCACAATTGAAAGACGTTAATTCTTCTTTGGTCTTCTTATTCATTTTTCTACTTTGGCATGAGTATGAGGCAATTGGAAACACCTGGACTAGGGTCAGTTGCACCTGAATCCTCAAACTGATGTCTTGTTTTTCAGCACTTTAAAGAGATCTCTCTTCAGTAAATGTCTTCAGCATAGTTCATCTTTTGATTTCTTGAGGGTTGCTTCCATGAGTGTTGATTGTGGATCCATACAAAATGAAATCCTTGATAACCTCAGTCTTTTCTCCATTTATCATGATGTTGCTTGTTGGTCCAGTTGTAAAGATTTTTTTTACCTTTATATTGAGGTATAATCTATACTGAAAGCTATGGTTCTTGATCTTCATCGTTAAGTATTTCAAGTCATCTTCACTTTCATCAAGCAAGGTTGTGTCATCTGTATAACACAGGTTGCTAGTGAATCTTTCTCTGATCTTGATGATCCAATTTTCTTCATATAGTCCAGCTTGTTGGATTATTTGCTCAGCATACAGATTGATACACATTTCCTAACTTTAAATTGTACAGTAATGACTGCTTCTTGACCCATGTCCAGGTTCCTCATGAGCACAATTAAGTATTCCAGAATGACTATTTTTTGCAATGTTATCTATAATTTGTTATGATCCATATAGTTAAATGCCTTATCATAGTCAATAAAACACAGGTAAACATCTTTCTGATAGTCTCTGCTTTTAGCCAGGATCCAATCTGACACCAGCTATGATATCTCTGGATCCATATCCTCTTCTAAATCTGGCTTGAATTTCTGGCATTTCTTTGCTGATATACTGCTGCAAATGCTTTTAAAAGATCTTCAGTGAAAGTGTTGCTTGCATGTGATGTTAATGATACTTTTTGATAATTTCTACAATCAGTTGGATCACTTTTTCTTCGTAGTAAGCATAAATATGGATCTCTTCCAGTCACTTGGCCAAGTATCTTGGCCAATTTCTTATCATAGATGAATGAGCACTTCCAGCACTGCATCTGTTTGTTGAAACATCTCAATTTATGTTCTGTCAAGTCCTGGCACCTTGTTTTTCACCTACACCTTCAGTGCAGCATGGACTTTTTTCTTCATATCATGTGTTCTTGATCACGTTACCTACTGCAATGGATGAACGTCTACCAGTTTATATATGTATATATATGTATATATATATATATATATATATATAGTAACTCTGTATTCTTTCCATCTGCTTTTGATGCTTTGTGGATCATTTAATACTTCCCTATAGAAGCCTTCAATACTGCAACTTAAAGCTTGAAACATTCTGTTAAGCTCTGTTTAAATACATCAGTTTTTCTTTGTTTTAGTTATTCAGCATTCAAGAGCACTCTTCAGAGTCTTTTGACATCCATTTTGAAATCTTTTCTTTCTCTTTTGTATTTTCAATGACTTGCTTTCTTCATGTATAATGTTCTTGAAGTCATTTCATAACTCTTCTAGTCTTCAGTCATTAGTGTTCAGTGCATCAATCTATTATTAAGATGGCCTCTAAATTCAGGTGGGATATGCACAGAACCATACTTTGGCTCTCATGAACTTCTTCAGCCTCAAATTGAACTTGCGTATGAGTAGTTGATGGTCTGATTTGCAAGATGTCAATGACCTTGTTCTGACTGATGAGACTCAACGTTTATGTTGTCTCTTTCCACAGATACAGTCAATTTGATTTCTGTATACCCTGTCTGCTGAAGTTTCTGCATATGGTCACCATTTATGTTGATGAGAAAAGGCATTTGCAATGAAGAAGTCGTTGGTTGTGTGAAATTCTATCATGTGATCTCTGGCATTGTTTCTGTCAAATTTTCTACCATATTTTCTACTTACCAATCCTTTTTTGTTTCCATCTTTCACCTTGCAATTACAGTAATTATCAGTGCATCCTGACTGCGTGTCCAATTTCAAACTGCAGCAGTTGGTAAAAATCTTGAATTTCCTCATCTTTGGCTTTAATGGTTGGTATGTAAATTTGAACAATAGTCGTATTAAATGGCCCAATCAGCAAATGAAGGCCCAGAAAGCTTGATTCCATCCACATCATTAAGGCCGACTATACTTTGAGGGGGCACCTCTTCCCCAGTCACCTTTTAAGTACCTTCCAATCTGGGGGCTCATCTTCCAGCGCCGTATCAGACAATATTCTATTGCTATTCATGAGGTTTTCACTGGTTAATTCTTTTCAGAAGTAGACTGCTGGGTTCCTCTTAGTCTGTCTTAGTCTGGAAGCTCAGCTGAAATTTGTCCAACACAGGTGACTATGATGGCATTTGAATACCACTGGCATAGCTTTCAGCAATCATGCAAACCCCTACAGTTTGAGTAACTGACAGACACATGAGGGAGTTTCCTGGTGGTGAAACTTTATTCACTGTGCCATTAAAATCAGAAATCATTGTTGGTATCTACTAATGTTACAGAAAACGAATAATTTGTATGATTAATGTGAATTCTCTGTCTACTACATTAAGGAAGCAGATAGAATAAAAATTGTTACAGATGATAAAAGAGATGGGAAAAATGTCTGGGAAGACACTAGTGGGGGATTGTAAATTATCTACCTTTGAATGAGAGGAGTGTCTGAGCTGGTAAGTTGCAAGAAGCCAGTGATGTTTGTTGGGACTGTTGATGGGAGTGGGAAGGAAGTATGAAAGGAAAAGGATTAAATCAATGGAAACTTACCATTTTAAAATGAGTCTTTGGTGTTCTTTGATAGATACCCCCTTCTTTATCTTACATGCAATCATTAGCGAAGTATCCATTTCTCGCTTTACATTTTCACATTCAGTCATATGTTCCTTTCTTGCCTTTTTAAATTTTTTTTTTCCTTTTTTATATAATAACCATTGACTTGCAGTGAATTTGAAAGCTTTTCTCCCTGGATTGTTTATGAAATAAAATTAAGTACAGGGACAGAGAAACTTTTGGTTATAGACTGGTGACATCTTTTGAATCCTACTACAAAAAATAAGATCGCATCTTGAAAGTCGGAGGTAATAGAAATTGGCAGCATGAGCCAAAAATCTTTATTTCAAAGCATCTGTCAGAGAGAGTAAGGGAGTAAATTGGAAGATGGCGACTTGTTTGATCTGCCTGTGGAGGTAAAATTAGAGGTGCTTGTAGGAATCAAAAGGTTCAGGAGTTTCAAGCTAAAGCTATAAAAAAGGCTTCAAGAGAAATCAAAGGCTTCTTGTGTTTGAGGGCATAGATGTAGGAAAAAGTCAATTAAAGTTATGTTTCTATTGAACTATATCAACTTAGGTTTTTGTTTTGCTTTTGACAGACATGATGACTTTGGCTTTGCTTTGCCAAACTAATGAAAAGAATGAACATGGACGTTTCTTCAGAGGGATTGCTAGTAATATCATACTCTGAATTTCTAATTATCTGGATTTTAATTATCCTAATGATCAGAAATTTTCCAAAATATTGATTTGGTAGGCTTTCAAAGGTGGGATTAAACTGAATCCTTTCTTTTTCGTCAGGAGTTCTTCTTCCTTTGTTTTTATAGTTACTTTGCATTTCATGATTTTTCAGTTACATATTTTCACAACTGAAGATTATCTTGTAATTAAAAAACATATACAAATAATGCTGAAAATTACTTTTCTTTAAAAGAAACAGCAGGAATGAAATATTTAGTCTTTTTGCAAAATGGTTTGTTCCTTTCGTACATAATGATTATACGTCCCATCAATATGGAAAATGGATTAGGTAATTAGATGCATTGTGTCTTAGTCTTTTTTCTAAATACATGCTACTTAAAGTACAAATGAACTTCATAGTTTCAAAAAAATTAATGAGATTTCAGGATATAGTGTTCACTCCTATTTTCTTTCCGTGGCTTACTATTAATATTTATATAAAGTAAGTTAAGCATACAAGGGATTTTATTTCTGGATTCTATCTTACCTTTGGATAAAGCATTTTTGTTATGCTTGTAAAAAATGAAGGAAGCATTTTTTTTTTCATAAGTGCTGAATGATTCAGTGATTGATAACCATCTGAATACACTTTTTTTAAAGTTTCAAGGAAATGGCTTAATGTGAAATTCAGGGTGAATTTTGGGAGTTCTGTTTTGTGTCAAATAATCCTTTAACAACTACAGCTATTATTTATTTAATGGTTACTATACTAAATCCTCCAAATACTTTACCATTCTAATCTTAATAACTGCTCATGGTAGAGGTATTCTTATTATCTTCATTTAATAGATAGAGAAATGGCAAGTTAGAACAATTCAGTAACTTTCTAAATACATGAGAGTTGCATGGCTAAGTCATCAACCCGTGTCTGAACCTGGGAAGAAGAGCCCTGACCTTGAGTTTCTAGCTGCAGTGCTCTGTGTTTCCTTTATTCAACTCTTCTCAGAGCCTGTTTGATCATAAATAACATCTAAAAATTAAATGTAGTTAACATTCAGTTATATAAGCGAAGTATTATAGATCAGTGCAACAACGAAAGAGAAGGCAAAATATTTTGGCTGTGGAATATGAAACTATTTCTGTTTAGCTTTAGGTACATTTTTTCAGCTTGTAAGCAGTAACGATTCCTTTTCGTCTAGCAGTCACAGGTGAGCGGAAACAGAGTGGTAACACGCTGAGTAATGCAGAGTCAGACCTTAGTGAGAAATCCAGTGAAGATGTCCAAAGGGCATACTGACAGAAATTTATCTACAGTTTGGTTTGTTTTATTTTTTCCTTTCTTTTTTTTTTCCTTTCTTATTTAACATGACTGAGTGAAAATGTACATTCCCGTATAAATTTACATGTCCACCTATATGCAGCTTCCACTGCTCTCCCTGTCTGGTGACATCACACTATTCCTCTCTGCTCCATACATGTCTCATCCTCCCAACAGCCTCCTTTCCACTCCTCTCCACCCACTCTCCTTCCTCCAGCCAGTGGTCAGCAGGATGATATCCTAGAGATGTATAGAACCATAAAGTGCATCCAATATATGGTCACTCTGCATTGCCAAGTCCAATCCATTCCTGTCCAAAGAGTGGCTCTTCATCATGATTTATGGGCAAGGACAGCATCAGGGCCAGGGGCCATGCTCCCAGGGGAACCCCGAAACTGCTGGACCATCAGTTGAGGTCTTTTAGTGAAGATCTCAGGATGCATCCCTTTTTATTCTTGTGTTGCCAGTGAGACTCAACTTAGTGAGCTCCATCACGGCTATCACTGGGGGTGGCCGGGCACCATGGGGTTCTTCCAGTCCCAAGTCGATGTAGGCACCCAATCGTGTGAGTCTCTGTATCTTCTGGGTTGTCTTTACCCCCTGTCATTTTGGTCCTCGGTGAGCATCCTTTCTGGCTGACTTGGGACCACTTGCTGTGCCCTTGGATGGCAGCGTGGCAGCTTTTAAGACCCCAGACGCCACTCACCAATGTGGGGTGCAGAGAACTCTCTTAGCAAAATGCTAATTGTGCCAATTGGCCTCGATTTTGCCTAATAGCATAGTCCTGTGTCCACTGCCCCAGCTACTCTATCCTTGCAATATTGAGTTGAGACGGAAGGAGTACTCAAGGTATGCTGTAGTCCACTTAATGTTGTTCTTAATTCTAATGTGTGCTAACACGGATTTCTCCCAGAGCAATCTATGGTTTGTTTTTACTGCCTTTACCAAACCTGGAAACCCTGGTGGCATAGTGAATAGGTGTTACAGCTGTTATTCAAAAGGTTGGCACTTCAAATCCACTAGGTTCTCCTTGTAAACTCTGTGGTGCAGTTCTATTCTGTCCTGTAGGGTCACTATGAGTCAAAACCAACTTTCCTGCACTGGGTCTTTTTTTAGTATACCAAACCAACCACCCTCTGCTGTTGAGTTGATTCTGACTCATAGCAACCCTATGGATGCAAGCAATTAAAAACTTTTCCAAAGATAAAATATCTTATAAAAAATCAAAGCCTTCTCAGAATGGGCTTGGCTAACTAAAGTTAACACAGATTTGAGAGCAGCTTAATTGAGATCATCAACTTTTTTGGAAAAAAGATTATGTTGACTGGTAAAGCCACAATCAATTCGCAAAAGTAGAAATCTGACTTCAGAAAGGGAAAATTTTTCATTTTTATCCACTGGGAGACATTGAATCAAACGGATAAAAGAGAACTGCTAGATAATTAGAAAGTTTGTCTCAAGGGGACAAGAATGTTTAATCAGATATTTTCTTAATCTAGTGATTCACCTTGCTCAGCAAGGAGCTTTCAGATTAATATCTATGTTTACCAATTAGGCTAAAATAAAGAAAGAATATGCCCTGAAGAGAGGTTTAGAAAATTCTGATCACTTAATGAACTGGTCACTTAATGAGTCCTTTCTAAATAAATTCATTTGACTTTTGGCTTCATTTAAATATTATTGTTTCACAGAATGGCTGACACCAATTCTTTCTCCCAGGTATAAGGCATCCTGGAAACTAATTAGAAATGCATTTAGAGACCGGCAGGTCTGAGTAGCAGATGCTGAACTCTGATCAGTTCATTCTGGGCAGCAAGCTCCCTGCTTTCCTGGCACCTTTCCTCCATGTCTCGGCAGTGATTCTGAAATGGTGCATCCTAACAGCTGTGAAGTAGGCCACAGTGGTTTATCAGTTATAAGTATTGAAGTTTTGTAAATAATTTAGGTTTTACAAATTAGATTGGGTCTAAGTTTACTTACATAGTGACATCAGTTGTGTTTCAGTGAGGTATTTTTGGAGTTGAAAACAAATCTGTGCAATTATAACATATCTACTGTTCTACAAAGTGCACATAAACCTTGCCGGACCACTGGGAGTGTCTTTAACATGCATTCAGTCTGAAAACAAATGAGAACTGTGTTCTAAACCTTTATTGACTTGTCACACTTCTGGTCGCTTGACAAGCCATAAAATGGCTTAGGAAATGTTTGGGACTAAATAACATAGCATCCAATACTATTTTTCGGTATCTGCATTTCCTTCTACCATGTTATTAAAAAAAAAAAAAAAAGAAAGAAAAGAAAAAGCTTTCTTTATAACAAACAAAAAAGACAAAGATTCAGAAAGAAATCAACGTGTAATCTGAAGACAGTATCCACGACAGAGGGACCTCTGAGTACGTTTAAAAGGGAGGCTGCTGGGTGAAACAGTGTTGTTTACATAATGGGTACCTACCGTAATGGTCTTTATTTTCAATTTATTTTATATTTGTGCTGACACTAGTTGGTTGGTTTCAGTCAATGTTCTGATCATGTTGTAGATCCTTCAGTAATTCCTAGAGGCTGTGTAGATTATGCACTATACGGAGTAGGGGGGGTAGATAGAAATACATTTCTCACGTATTATGAAGCCTTCATTGGTTTCTTCTTTCAAAACCTCCGTAACGGGCTTGCTTCTTTCCTTCTGCCACCAACTGCGGTTTGTGTTGCGAACCAGGCATTTGTGAAGTTATTGTATCTTCCCTTTCAACTCTAAGTTTCTTAGAGACAGAAACTTTGTATTTTTATTTTATTTGGGGGGAAACTTTGTATATGTATTTGCATCATCTTCTTGTGCCTTAGAAAGGACTTTGACCATTAGCATTTTATGATTCAACGCTGTCATTCATATTAATTTAAGCCAGCTTGACAATTAGTAAAGGCTGTGAAAATCTAGTGTAGATGAGTACATTTTTTCTAATAAATAAACAAAATGTCTAAGAAAACATATCTTAATTGGTCTTTTTAAGAAAAATTTGCCAGTGACTTTCTTAGTCTTTGGCTTCTTAGTATAGTTAAAATATTAATTTAGGTAAAACACACATCTTGACATAGTAATACATAATTATTATTTTTTATATTTAATTAGTGAAATGTAGATAAAAATACATTTAAAATAGCTATGAGGTTTATACTAGTAACAAAAATTACATTGTAGAGCAAATATAACTTGAGAATTCGGAGATAGAAAATCTGACTTAGCCAGTGTCATCCACTTTTTTATATATGTTTATTACTTGTATTAATAATAATCCAGCTGTGTTTTATTAAATTACAAAAGTAATGTGGATAAGTGAAAATTAGAAGTGGGACAATTGTGTGTAATCTTTTTGTTAATTCACTGGCTGTATAATTGTGTGCAGTTTTTAACATCTTTGGGACCCTTTATCTTTCTAATATGGAAGAAATGTAGACCAATAGCCTATTGTCCTGCACAGAGTCAAAAGAAAAAAAAACAAACTCACTGTCATCAAGTAGATACTGACATAATAAATGAAGGAAAATAATTATTTGCAATACTGGTTTAACTCTTCATCTGATGCCTATAATAGAATAAAGAAGTAAATAACAAAGTGTGTATTTTTGTAAATTTTGTCTTATTTTCAATAGAAAAGACATAATAATTAAAATGGTGTGAAATTGACCTCTTGAACTTAGGATGAAACATTCATTTATGACCTTGCACATAGATGAAAGTTTTGCAAATTCAGATTCTACTAGCACATACTTCTCACTAACCTCCTTTTAAAAGTTGTTAGCTATCTGTGCATCTTGCTTAAAGGAAAAGGAAGCTCTAGCAAAAGTTTCTGTAATGTGAATGCTCAGCAAGCAAGTAGTGGTCTTTCTGAGTTTTGCTGGAAAGTTTAGCATTGCTAGAAATAGGTCGGTATGTTGTTTTCCAAAACACATTGCTGAAATAATTGGATAGCCATATACAAAATACGAATTCCAATGTGTGTATTGTACCATACATGTGCAAAATTCTTTCAAACTTACTGATGGATCTAAATGTAACGTCTAATGTCACAAAACACCTAGAAGCAATAATACAACCTCATGTTGGATAAAGATTTCCTTCCTTCGGTTGGGACCTAAAGCACAATGCATAAAAGAAATTTGACTTTAAGTTAAAAACTCTTGCTCCTTGAACAGCACTGTTAAGGAATAATGACAAATTTAAATAAATTAGGAGAAAATATTTACAGGTCATAAATATAATAAAAGACTTTGATGAGAATATATGAATAAATGTCAAATGCAGTAATAAAAACACGCATGTGAAGAAGAGCCATAAAAAATCAGTAAAATATTTAAAGAGGACCTTTGTAAAAGATGGCATTCAAGTGGAAGAAAAACATACACACAAAGGTGTTCACTATTATTAATCTTTAAGAAAACTGAAAATTGAACTACATAGAACTACAACTGAACACGTATTACAATGTTTATGTGTTAAGAGACCGATCATATCTAGCATGTGCTAAGGTATGAAGGGGTTAGCATTCTCCAACCGTTCTGGGTTAAAATGAAACTAGTACCCTCATTTTAGAAAACAATTTGAAAGTCTCTTACAAAACTAAATGCACGCCTGTCATGTGATGCGGTATTTCCCCACAAGACATGGAAGAATACTCCAAACAAGTATCTGTACACGAACATTCACAGCAGCTTTCTTTGTAACAGTCAAATACAAGAAACAACACAAGTGGTGAAACAAACTATGGTATATCCCTACAAAGGACGACTTCTAGCAAGAAAAATGAGAGTATTATTGCCACATGCTAAAATATTCATCAACCCCAAAATAACTCTGCTGAATGAAAGAAACCAGAACCAAAAGACAAAAAAAAGAAGAAGAAGAAGAGTAAAACAGCAAATACTGGATGAGCGAGCACATACTGAATGATCCTGTTTATGCAAAATTCTAGGATGTAAATTTATGTATATATATATATATATATATATATATATATATATATATATGTAGCCACTGAGTTGGTACTGAAACTGCCCCATTGAATTTCCAAGCAGCACCTGGTGGATTCAAACTGCTGATCTTTTGGTTAGCAGCCATATCTCTTAATCACTATGCCATCATGGTTTCCAATTAACATATAGGTACAGAAAAAAAAGAGCAGTCATTGCCTAGGGCTGGGAGGAAGGCGTAAAGTAAAGATTTACAGAGCTGTACAAGTAAACTGCTAGGGTGATGAATATGTTCATTATCCAGTTTGTGGTGATATGCTCATGAATGTGTATATATGTCAAGACTTATCAAACTGTACACTTTAAATGAGAGCAGTTTTTTTGTATGTCAATTATACATCAATAAAGCTGTTAGATATCTTTAAAATGAATTAGAAAACTTAATTAGAATGTTTTAAATATACAAGTCCTAACACTTTTCAAAAATCCTTACAATGTATTGCTTTGGGCAAATCTGCACCTAACAACAGCAACACATTTCAGTATTTGTCTTTGTACCCCCCTGAACTTAACAGTATTATAAAACACACGCAAATATACAACACAGTTCTGACTTTAAGAAAGCACTTTCACTTCTAGCAGCATAGCCAAATACATGCTTGAAAATTTCTCATGCTACAAGATATATAGATTCTGGGTAATATTTTATCTCATTGTTGAGCTAGGATTTTGCAAATGTTTTGAAAAATAAGACAGTATTAAAAATTAAAAAATATTAGACCCTCTCTAAAATGATCAAGTAGATGTTTTTAAATAAACAAATACACATTTTACAAGTGAAAACTACAATCTTTAAAATTAAGGAAATGGATTTATTAATGAGTAGATTAGGCCCTCTTGAATAAGGAGGAATAAACTGAAAATAGAGGAAAATAACAAAGAGTTGAAAAGTTTGGAAAATCGCTTAAGAGACATAAAAGTCAGATTGGGATAGTCTGCCATGTGTATAATCAGAAGTAAAGTAGGAAGGAAAGAGAAAAATAATTGGGAAGAGGCAATTTTTAAAATTATAATTGCTAGAAATACTACATAAAAATAGAGATACAGACCAAATATAAAATGCACTGTGTATCCCAAGCAAAATCCAGAGCCTTAAACTGATTCATTCCGGGTAAAATCCTGCTGAGAATTTGCTCTTTCACTCCAGATATACTGAATCAGTATATACATTTTTGCAAGATCCCCAGGTGATACTACAATAAATTTTGACAACCACTGTTCTACTAGCGGTTCTCAGAGCTGTTCCCAAACCAGCAGCATTAGTGTCACCCGGAACTTTGCTATAAATACAAATTCTTTTTTTAAAAAAAATTTTTTATTTATTGCGATTGAGCAAAAGTGTACAATCTGGTTTAAATTTGCATGCCCGCCTATGTGCAGCTCCTACTGCTCTCCTTGCTTGCAAATTGTTAACAGTTCAACCACGAATGAGCTGGATGGAATTCAAGGAAAAAAAAAATCACAAGAAAGGAAACCCAAGTGTAGATATACAGAGGTGAAATTTTGAAATATAAAATAGAAAGACAAGATCACAGGAAAGAGAAAAAGGGAAACTTATAATAAAAAGACTAGTTTAAGTGACAGCCGACTTTTCAACAGTCATAAATCAAGATTTTAGTATTTTCAAAGTGCCAAAGGGGGTGAGGGGAAGACTTCTAGCCTAGTTGGGTGCCCTCATCACCTATCATTTAAAAGCCAGGACACAACAATTTTAGATAGACATTATCTAAGACATCTGACCACAGAGACATTCTTGATAGAAAAATTTCCTAAGGGATATACATCACTAAGACTAAAATGATCCTAAAAGAAGCAAAATAAGTGTGAAACATAAATAAATCTATAAAAACATTGTATGTGTGCAATGATAAAGTCTAGACAGCTAGAACTGTCAATAGCACTATTTTAAAAAACAATGACACAATTAGAGTCCAACAGTTACAGTTTCTTAGCTTCTGTGACCAGCAATGGACTTTCACGTGCTTCCAAATTGATTATGTTTGCACTGTTATATGAATTTTGGAACAAAATGGCTGGAGCTGGAGAAATGAATTTATATCTGTTAGATTCTGTACAACATATTTAAAATTTTAGTTCCCCAGATTCTTCATCTGTGAAATGCAAATAATACTAGCTAATATTGCAGAGGTTTGTTATAAGGATTAAGTGAACTAATATACGTAAAATGCTTAAAGTAGGGCACATAGGCAGAACTATGGAAAGATATCTTCTAGCACTATTTTTATCATTGTTATTGCAGTTAGTGGCATAGACTTCCAAAGAATATGCACAGAGAAAAAGTTGCCCAGTGACTAAAATGATGCTAAAAATGTGTTTTCTTCCATGTCCAAATCTTTTCTCGAATCTTTTTAATACTGGTTGTGTACAGTATTTACCCTTTTTCAGCTGACTAATTTCATGTAGCACACTTTTCAAATTCCTCCATGTTACGGCATGTTGCCCAAGTTCACCCTTTTTCTTTACCATTGCACTGTGTGGATGTACCATGGTTTGTTTATTCATTCATTCATTCATTGATGGGCACCTAGGTTGATTCCATCTTTTTGCTGTAGTGGATAATGTTTCAATAAACACTGCTGTGCATGCATCTGTTAATGTGACAGAATTTATTTCTCTAAAATATGTCCCCAAAAGTGTGATTGCTGGGTCATATTGTATTTCTATTTCTGGTTTTTAAAGAAAGGACAAAACCAATTCCCAAGGTGATTGTACCATTTTACACTCCTCCAGCAGCCTAGAAGTGTTCCAGTCTCTCCAAAGCCTCTCCAATATTTGTTGTTTTGTATTGTTTTGATTTAAGGACAGACTTGTTGAGGTGAGAGGTGTCTCATTGTAACCTTGATTTGGACTTCTCTAATGGCTAATGATCACAAGCATTTCCTCAAGCATCAGCTGCATGAATATCTTCTTTGGTGAAGTACATGTTCATAGCCTTTGCCCATTATTTAATTAGGTTTTTTTTTTTTTGTATTTTTGCTGTTGCGGTTTTACAGTATCTGGTAGATTATGGAGATTAGACGCTGATCAGATTTGTTGTAGCCAGAAATTTTTACCCAGTCCATAGGCTGTCATCTGATTCATTTAGTGAAATGTTTGGATAAGTATTAGTGTTTTAGGAGTTACCAGTTACATACTTTCTGTTCTGGTGTTTGTACATTGTTAGCGATGCTTTGTATTTTGTTTCTGCCATATAATAGGGTTCCCAGGTTTGTCCCTATTTTGTCTTCAATAATCTTTATAGTTTTAGATTTGACACTTAGGTCTTCGATCCATTTTCAGTTAGTTTTTGTGCAAAGTACGAGATTTTTGTCTCATTTCATTTTTTTTCAGATGGATATCCAGTTATGTCAATACCTTTTGTTGAAGAGATTGTCTTTGCCCCAGTTTGAGTCTTTGTCAAATATCAGCTGCTCATAGGTGGATGATTTTATTTCTGCATTCTCTACCTTGTTTCTTTTGTGTATCTGTTGTTGTATCAGTACCTGGCTTTTTTCACTACCATGCTAGTGTAATAGGTTCTAAAGTAAGGCAGTGTTAAGATTCCCACCTTGTTCTTCTTCCGTAATGCTTTACTCCTCCTTACGTGGGAATATGGCAATTTGTTTTTCCATCTCACTAAAAAAAAATGCTATTGGAATTTGAATTGGGTAGCATTGTACCTATAGGTTGCTTTAAGTAGAAGAGACATTTTCATGATATACTGTCTTCCTAGCCATGAGCAGGGTTTCTTCACGTATGTAGGTCTCTTTTGGTTTCTTATAGCAGTGTTTTCTAGTTTTCTTTGTATGGATCTTCTATGTCTCTGTTTAGATGTATTCCTGAGTATCTTATCTTCTCTGGGGTTATTGTAAATGGTGGTGATTTGAAGCTTTCATCTTTAATGTTCTCTTTGTTGGTGCAAAGGAATCTGATTGACTTTTGTATACTTATCTTGTAACCTGATCTTCTGCTTAAGTAGTTTTTATTTTTGTTCATTTTTTGTGGATTCTTGAGGGTTTTCTCTGTATAAGATTATCATATGCACAAATAGAGGTACTTTATTTCTTCCTTACCGATTGTGATGCCCTTTATCTTGCCAAATTATCCTGGCTAGAACGTCCAGCACAATATTGAATAAAAGTGGTGACAAAGGGCATCCTTGTCTGGTTCTCATTCTCAATGGGAATGTTTTCAAATTCTCTCCATTTAGGATGATATGGGCTCTTGACTTTGTATAAATACTGTTTATAATGCTGAAGAATTTCCCTTATATTCCTATTTTGCTGAAAGGATTTTGGACTTTGTCAAATGCCTTTCCACAGCAACTGATAAAATCAAGAGGTTTTTTCCTTTGGTTTTATTTATGTAGTTGATAACAATGATTGCTTTTCTAATGTTGAATCACCCCTACATCCCTGATAGGAATCCCAGTTGATCATGGTGAATGATTTTTTGACACATTGTCAAATTCTATTGGTCAGAATTTTGTTGAGGATTTCTACATCTAACTTTATGAGAGATATTGGTCTGTAGTTTTCTTTTTGTGTTGCCTTCACCTGGTTTTGGTATCTGGGCTCTGCTGGTTTCGTAAAATGAACTTGGCAGTACTTCATCTCTTCCTATGTTCTGAAACATCTTTAGTAATAGTGGTATTAATTCTTCTCTAAAAATTGGGTAAAATTCTCCAGTGAAGCAGTTTAAGAGAAAGGGTTTTGTTATTGTTCGAAGTTTTTTTAATGACCTTTCTAATCTATCCTTTTGTGATGGATTTACTTAAGTGTTTTAACTTTATCTATATTAGTTTAGGTATGTAGAATGTTTCTAAAAATGTCTTCATTTCCTCTGAGTTTTCAAATTTGTTACAGTATAATTTTTCACTGTATTCAGTTATGATTTTTTTAAATTTCTGTTGATCTGCTATACTGTCTCCCATCTCATTTCTTTTTACATTAGTTTCTTCCTCTCCTGTTTTTCTTTTGTCAGTTTGGCCAATAGTTTATTGATTTTGCCAATCTTTTCAAAGAGCTAGCTTTTTGTCTTGTTAACTCTTTCAATTGTTTTTCTATTCTCTATGTGGTTCACCTCTAACTTTTACTATTTGCTTTCTTCTGATGCCGGAGGGCTTCTTTCTACTTGTTTCAGTTGTAGGGTTAATGCTTTGATTTGAATCCTCTTATCTCTGTTTACATGTCCATAAATGAAGAGAAATTGACCTCTAGCATTGCTTTTGCTGTGTTTCAAAGGTTTTGGTAGGATGTATTTTCATTCTGTGAATTTCTACATTCTGCCCTTGATGTCTTTTATAGCCCAGTAGCTTCTGAGCAAAGTGTTTTTCAGTTTTCATGTGTTTGATTGTTTTGTCTTGCTTTTTGTGTTATTGGTTTCTACTTTCATGGCTTTACAATCCAAAATGATGCTGTGTAATATTTCTGTGCTTTTTAATTTGTGAAGACTTTCTTTATGGCCTAATACGTGATCTTTTCTAGAGAATGTTACATGTGTGTTGACTGCTGTCGGATGGACTGTTCTGTTTATGTCTATGTGTCAACTTGGTTGATTGTGGCATTTAAATCTTCTATGTCGTTACTGAGATATTTTTCTAGATGTTCAATTCTTTATTTAAAATAGTGTGTTGCAGTCCCCTACTATTTTGTGCAGGAGTCTATTTCTGTTTTCAATGCACTTAGAGTTTATTCTATGTATTTTGGAGCCCTCTTGTTGGGTGCATAGATGTTTGACATGGTCTTGGAGTTGTTGTTATTGTTAGGTACCACCAAGTCAGTTCCAACTCACAGTGACACAACAAAACAAAACACTGCCTGGTCCTGTGCCATGTCCACAATCATTTTTGTGCTTATTCCCACTGTTGCAGACACTGTGTAAATCCATCTTGTTGAGTGTTTTCCTTTTTTTTCCATGACCTTCCACTTTACCAAGCATGATGTCCTTCTCTGGGGATTGATCTCTTCCTGACAATGTATCCAAATTATGTAAGACACAATCTTACCATCTTTGCTTCCAAGAAGCACGCTGGTTGTAATTCTCCCAGAACAGATCTGTTTGTTCTTTGGACAGTCTGTGGTACATTCAATATTCTTCAACACCATAATTCATAGGCATCAATTCCTCTTCTGTCTTCCTTTTTCATCGTCCAGCTTCCACATGCATATGATGTGATTGAAAACACCATGGCTTGGATCAGGCACACTTCAGACTTCAAGGTGACATCCTCTTGGAATATTGACAATTTAATCATTATATAATATCTTTTCTTATCCAACATTGTTAATTTTACTTTAAAGTGCATTTTCTCAGAAATCAATGTTGCCACTCCTGCTTCTTTTTAAAGTGTTACTCACTGGATATATGACAACAACAATTGTGATTTAAATGAAGGTTTACAGGGCAAATTAGTTTCTCATTATGCATTTAATACACTTGCTGTTTTATGACATTGGTTGCCAATCCCACTGACATGTGAACACTCTCCACTTTTTGATCTAGGGCTCCCATTACCAGCTTTCCTGCCCCTCCTGCCTTCTGGTCCTTACCCCAGTGCTGGCAGTTCCAAGTAGTTTTATTTTGTTTTGTGAGCCTGTGTATCTGGCTGAATGTGAACCTCAGGATTCACTTCAGTACTAGGTTGTAAGCACACCCAGGGCCATACTCTCTGGGTTTCTTCAGTCTTTGTCAGACCAGTAAGTCTAGTATTTTTTTGTGAGTTAGAAGTTTGTTCTACATTTTTCTCCAGCTTTGTCTGTTACCAGCTGCTGTGGTCTCTCCAAGAACAACTGCTGGTTGCAGCTGGGCACCATCGAGTGGTGCTAAACTCAGACTGGTGGAAGTTGTGGTAGTTGTGGCCCATTAGTCCTTTGGGCTAATGCTTCCCTTGTGTCTTGTGTTTTATTCATTCTCCCTTGCTCCTGAGAGGGTGAGACAAGTGTATTAGATGGCCACCAACAAGCTTTTAAGACCCTGGAAGCTTCTTACCAAAGTAAGATAGAGAACATTTTCTTTATAAACTATGTTATGCTGATTTTTCTAGATGTCCCAGAAGACCATGATTTCCATGCATCAGTCCAATAGTCCAATCCCTTAGGAATTGTGAGTGTGTCTATGAAACTCCAATGACCTTGCTTTAGTCAAGTTGTGTTAACTTCCCCAACATTGTGTCTCTCTTGTCCTTCATCAAAGTTACCATTTATCTATTGTCTAGTTAGTATTTTTCCTTCCCTACCTTTTCCTCCCTAAACAAGAACTAAACCTACAGCCCTTGAGTCAGCTATGACTCATAGAGACCCTATATGACAGAGTATAACTGCCTCATACAGTTTCCAAGGACTGTCTGGTGGACTCAAACCGCTGACCTTTATGGTTAGTAGACCTGGCACTTAACCACTACACCACTAGTGTTTCCTTTAACCATCAGAGATTTTTTTTTTCCCCCTGTGTATAAATGTTTTCATGAATTTTTATAATAGTGATCTTAAACAGTATTTTGTCCTTTCATAAGTCACTTATTTCACTCACTATAATGCCCTCCAGATTTGTCCATGTTGTAAGATATTTTGCAGAATCATCATTGATCTTTATTGTTGAATAGAATTCCGTTATGTTAATGTACCATAGTTTGTCTAGCCATTCACTTGTTGATGGACACTTAAGTCGTTTGTACATTTGACTCCATTTTTATGGCCATGGCATCAATCCAACTCATTGAGTATTTTCTATCTTTTCATTGACACTGCAGTTTACTGAACATGATGTCCTTTTCCAGCAATCGGTCTTTCTATTGACACATCCAAAATGAGATGGGCAAATCTCAGCTTCTTAGCTTCAAAGGTGAAGCCCGTTTGTATTTTTTCTAGGACTAATTTATTCTTCTGTAAGTCCATGACTCTAAGTCCATGCTATATTCAATATCCCTCTCTAACACCACAATTCAAATTCCCTAATTCTTCTTACGACTTCCTTTGCCATTGTTGAACATTCACGTGCATATAAGACAGTTGAAAAGACTGGCAATATTAGGCTTAATTGTGAAAATCAAAATGTAATATTATTATTAAGTTTAATAAAATCATTCTATGGCCTTTGAGTAGGGAAAGATTTTAAAAGCTACAAAAAGTGTAATATTTCAGGGAAGAAATTTATATACTTTACTCATGAACAACCTGTGTTAGCAGATGACACAACCCCGCTGGCTAGAAATAAGAGGATTTGAAGTATTTTGATGAATATCAAAGACCGTAACCTACAGTATGGATTATACCTCAACATCAAGAAAACAAAAATTCTCAAAACTGAACCAGTAAGCAACATCATGATAAATGGAGAAAGGATTGAAGTTGTCCAAGATTTCATTTTACTTGGTGCCATAATCAATGCCCACGGAAGCAGCAGCCAAGAAGTCAAAAGACACATTACTTTGGGAAAATCTGCTGTGAAGGACCTCATTAAAGTATTGAACAGTAAAGATGTCACCTTCATGAAAAAGATGTGCCTGATACAAGCCATGGTATTTTCAGTCTCATCATATTCAGTCTCATCAAAGCTAGACAATGAAAAAGGAAGACAGAAGATGGATTGATAAGTCTGAATTGTGGTGTTGGAGAAGAATATTGAATGTACCGTGGACTGCCAAAGGAACCCACAGGTCTGTTCTGGAAGAAGTACAGCAAGAGTGCTCCTTGCAAGCAAAGATGGTGACACTATATCTCACATACTTTGGACATGTTGTCAGGAGGGATCAATCCTTGGAGAAGGATATCACGCTTGGTAGAGGGTCAGCGAAAAAAGAAGAAGCCTGTTAACAAGATGGATTGACACAGTGGCTCAAACGATAGGCTTAAGCATAAAAACCATTTGGAGCAAAGCACCGGACTGGGCAGTGTTTCATTCTGTTGTGCACTGTGGTCCCTATGTGTTGGAACCCACTCAACAGCACCTAACAAAACAACAACAACACTTTTATTTCTGGATATTTGATACCAGAAAAGATCCTGCAAACGAATATAAAATATATGCAGAAAGAAGAGACTTCCTTCTATTCAAGGTGAATTGAGATTGTATTCACTGTTGTAACAGATACAAGAGAAGGACTAGGTTTGGAGCAGTGGATAATGACACCAGTTTTAGACCTGTCAAGCCTGCAAAGTCTTTGGGTCATTCAAGAGACAATATTCTATTTGCAGCGTATCTTTGAAGCTGAGAAGACTGAAAAACATCCATCAAAAGGACATTAGCATGAATGTGATAGCAGCAAACTGCAGGTTTAAACAAAATTAACCCCTATGGAGTGTGGAGAATGAAGGGGTAGCCAGACAAACATTATTCAGAGAGATTAGAGGGGTCTAAGAAAACCACAGTGGGTGTAGAGTGAGGTAAATACAGAGAAGAGAGAATCTGGATATCTCATTGTCCAGGACAATTTGGAATAATAGTGATTTAAAGGGCTCTTTTTATAGAAAGCCTCTCAGTTTTATTCAAATACCCTTTTTACTGAGCACCTACTTCCAGTCTCTATGCAGTGACCGGCCTAAGAAGTAAAGGCACAGCTCCTGTAACTCCATTTCCAAGATTGGCACCCTGTCCTCTCTCTCCTGCAGGACTTTGCAGAGCTCATTGCTGCGCTTTGAACACCCTTTGTTTCTCTGTGTCCCTCTCCTTGGGCCTCATTGTGAGTGTCATCTCAGTTGGAAAGCCTTCTTTCCCTTCTAAAATTAGATTATAGGTCTCTCCAATTACTCAATGAGAACTGAATCTTTGCTGCTGGTATAACCTTAGTGGCCAATACATTGACTGATAATAAGCTCACAGCCATTGCGTCTAGTTTTTAATAAACGTGTTAAATGTGAAATCTTGTTGAAGACACAGTTCAATGCACATTGGGAGCTTACAAGCAAACATTACTGTACCATGTTTTGCTTGGATTTGTTCTCTGTTTTTTTATGCATGGCACTTTCCAGTTAGATATAAATAACTAAAGGTCGAGGACTATACCTTTTCCTTTTTTGGTATTGTCTATCTCATCTGCCATAGTGTTCAGATGATGTTTATAGCATTCGCTCAAGCAATATTTTAAGCTACTAAAGAGATTAGCCAATTTGCACTCTGAGTCCATGTTAACTATTTCATTGCAAATCTAATGATTTATTTAACTGAGAACTGATATTCCCATTAGGACCTGTTAGCACCTCAGAGTTAGCCTTGTAAATCTGGTAAAACCCAATGAATATCTATTTATAATTTCTTAGATTATTTATGTAAAATTTAAATAGAACAAAATACCCCAAGTTAATGCTTTTTATCTGACTGTGATTTTAGAAAGAGGACCAAAGTTTGCAGCATGATTTCTCCAATTCTAATGGTTAAAAGAAGGATCTTGACTTTATTATTTTCTTGAATTTGGAATTGTTTTAGGTATATTTTAGTTAAATGAAAAAACAATCCATTTTTTCTTGAGTACTTGAAAAGTACATTTTAAAACCTCTAGACATTTAATATTTAAATTGTTTTTTATATTGTTGTTAGAGCTGGGGAGAATTTGGTTAATTTGATTTCATCTTCTTTCTGATCTCTGACTGAGATAAAGAGATGTAAGAGTGAGAGAGACAGAGAGAGAACAGCTAACTAATGACCTTTTAAAGGGATCAAAACAACAATCTATTTATATCCGCTGGGAAATGCTCATCCCTTTGAAGGCATCTCACAGCCTCTTTATTCTCTGTGGCCTTTTTAGGTGTTCCGTTTTAATCTTGATCTAAATAAAGTAAATGTTTCACAGGATCAAATTTAAAGTCTAGCTCAATGAGAATTTCACTAGGTTGGAAACTCTATAGAAGATACATTGCTATGTTGATTTCTCTATCCTGGTATCGTCCTTGCCTGTGTCTGCTGAGCACAGCCTCCTGCCCATTTCCTTCCCTCTCATCACCTACCAGAGAGCCCTGCCTGGCCCCCTCTAGGCAGAACTTTTACTTTGATATTGAAAGCCTCAGTGTGACTCCAACAATGTTCTGGAGATTTCTATGTGCTCCTCATTTTTATCTCTAATAGAACTCCTGTAGTTACAGAACATTATACCAATACAGAATGTGGTTAGTATTAGTAAGCAGTGCTAAGATTTCATGACATCACTATTTTAGAGGCTTAAAGTTTATGCAAGGAAAATTTAGTTCAAATAAGGGACACACAGCTTTCCTTTTGAATTCACTAATAAAGTCCCTTCAGTTTTCACCATTGTCACAGGGAGAAAAAAAGTCTTTTTTTTTTTTTTCAAGTAGAGACACTGAGAAGAGCTATAAAACATATAGGGCAGCCTGTCAGTAAAATTTTATCCTGGTAGAATGCTATTTTTGGAGATTCAGACATCTAGTAAAGTTGAGGAGCAGATCTTTACATTAGGCGAGCAAAGAAAAAGTATATTTGTTAACTTGTAATTTTTTCCCCATGTATTTGTTCATGCTAACCTTTACAAAAAATTCAAGGCTTGAATAGGCCTCAGAGAAACAGGGAACAATAAAAGTAGGGTCACGAGCATGATGGCCAGATCCCTCAGTGCTCAAACCAGGCCATTTCAGCAAACAGCCATTCTTAAAATCTATGGAATGCAAAAAAAAGCATGAAACCAGGCTATCACTGGAAACTTGAGACCTCTGGTAACCCTAATTATAGTAAGAAATCAACTAAAAATTGATTATTAAGAGAATCTATCAGCAATGGAGGGCTAGAATTTACTTTGGCAAACAGTGATATTTATTTGACAAATCTGATGGATAAATACAAAGCCAACTTTCTATATTAATATGGAAGGTGAAAATTTTGATTGGAGTTATTAAGACCATTAAAAATGATTGCTTTAAGATTTGTTGTTATTCTGTTAGATTAAAAGATAAATCAATGTCAGCTTTTAACTGAGACCCTGCCAACTAAATTAATCAATGACTAACTTCCTGAATCCCTTCTCTTTCCAGTCATGTGGTTTGTATTTTCACAGGATGATTTTTGACCTTGAAGCTACTACTAGTTGTGTTTATGTAGAATGTAGAAGCAATGTCACTTCTTCCACTATATCTCCTGAAAATTTTTATTCAAAAATAAGCAGTGGCTTTACAAGCTGCAATTGAGACCTTGTACATCCCGAAGCCACTTAGAAGAAATGTGTGCATGATTTATAGAACAAGCAAACAAAGCATGACCTTTCCTGAACTGATTAACAGTACTATTCTTCAGAATGGCAGGTTCCATAGATTCACTCACACTGAACGTTTTTATAAATGTGTATACGGAACTATACAAATATGTAACTGGAAAAAATAATGGGATAGAAACAAAATGTGAACCCAACGTGTAAGTTGTCCTATTGTAAGAAAGGAAACTTAACTTACTTTCCCTGAGCTCAGATTTACAGTTTAAAAAAAAAAAGAGAGAGGAAGAGAGAACAAGCCCCTATATGTGAAATTTGAGAATGGCATCAAACAATCCTTTTGTTGTGTTATATGTATTTTGTTTTTAATTACAAATATTTCAATACACCATAGCTGATACCACCCTTAAAATGCAGAGCTTGACCAATATAAAAGCTTTTAAAACTATATATTGATAGATAGTACTTTTTAGCACTTCTGACAAAGTTGGTTCTCTTTCTGTTACCTAGCACATTGTGTGAACAGCAGAGTATAATATTAAGCCATTTGAAATTGATTATAACTCCTCAGGTTAGCCTCTTCTGGAGTCAACAGAGCACTCTGACATTGTATAACCTTAGAAACTCACCCCCTGCCATCAAGTTGGGTCTGATTCATAGCGACCCCAGAGGTCAGAGTAGAATTGTTCCATCGAGTTTCCAAGTAGCAACTGGCAGATTTGATCTGCTAACCAAATTAGCAGATGTGGCACTTACTCCATTACACCACCAGTGCTTCTGCATAATATTAGAGTTCTTTTTAATTTCCATCTTGTAAGGTGAGATCTTGGCTGAAAGCAAAGAATACCAGCAAGATGTTTGTGTTTCATTGACTATGCAAAAGCATTCAAGTGTGTGGATCATACTCAATTATGGCTAACGTTGAGGAGAATGGGAGTTCCAGAACACCTAACTATGCCATTAAGGAATCTATATGCGGATCAAAAGGCAATCATGAGAGCATAACAAGGGGACACTACATGGTTTAATGTCAGGAAAGGTGTACATCAGAGTTGTAACACTTTAACCATACCTTTTTAAGCTGTATGCTGAGCAAACAATCTGAGAAGCTGGATTATACAAAGAATCATGAGGCATCAGGATTGGAGGATGACTCATCAACAACCTCCCTTACACAGACAGCACCACCTTACTTGCTTGAAATGAACAAAGATTTATGACTCTTACTGATGAAGATCAGGGACCACAGCTTTGAATATGGATTGCACCTCAACATGAAACAAAAATCCTCACAACTGGACCAGTAAGCAACATTGTCATAAATAGAGAAAAGATTGAGGTTGTCAAAGATTTCATTTCACTTGGGTCCACAACAATTGCCCTTGGAAGCAGCAGTCAAAAAATCGAAAGATGTATTGCACTGGGAAAATCTGCCACAAAGGACCTCTTTAAAGTGTACAAAAGTAAAGATGTCACCTTGAAGACTAAAATACGCCATGATATTTTCAATCACATCGTATGTGTGCAAAGCTGGACAATGAACAAAGGAGACAGAAAAACTGATGTCTTTGAATTGTGGTGTTGAAGATACCATAGATGGCCAAAAGATCAAATAGATCTGTTCTAGAAGAAGTATAACCAGAGTGCCTCTTGGAAGCAATGATGTCAAGACTGCATCTTACATACTTTGGATGTGTTGCCAGGAAAATCAGTTTCCAGAGATGGACATCATGCTTGGTAGAATGGAGGATCAGCGAAAAAGAGGAAAACCCTCGATGAGATGGATTCACACAGCGGCTGCAGCAATGAGCTTAAGCATAAAACTCATTGTGGGCATGTTGCAAGACTGGCCAGTGTTTTGTTCTGTTGTTCATAGGGTCACTATGAGTTGGAACCAACTAGATGGCGCATAACAACAATATCATACTCTTTCAGTTACGGTAGTTTTAGAATGACTAAGTTATCACACTGCCAACCATGAAAAATGATAGTGAGGTTCATTTCACAGTACCAAAAGCATTACACGTGGACGATGAGCTCCATGATTTAAAAGTAAGAACCTTTCACTGTTGGAAACCTTGGTAGCATAGCAGTTAAGTGCTATGTCTGCTAACCACAAGGTCAGCTGTTAGAATCTTCCAGGAGCATCTTGGAAACACTGGGGTAGTTCTACCCTGTCCTATAGGGTCACTGTGAGTCAGAATCAACTCCACAGTACTGTTTTCTGTTGGATGTTATTGTTAGTGTGGTGACTACTGCAGCTGCTGCTGTTCTTCTTCAAGTTCCTTGAGGGCAGCAAGCTTCTTTCTCTCTCCTACCTGACTCCACGTGTTAAAAAGCAGCATTTTTTAGTGTTTTCTAAATGAAATGCAAATATATAACCCAGTTTTTAAATATTATTCTTAATTTAATGCAACATTGCTGTAGTTATATAATTTTATTTCTTTCCATTTGGTTAAAAAGAATTAAACGAAGTTCCTCTTTTCAAGGAAATTCCCCAGGAAACCACACTAAGTTTTCTTCCTCCACACAATATTTATCTTACCACAGCTTCATACTCATGAGGGCCTTGAGTAGACAGTTCTGGTCGATAGACACAAACCAAGTATTTTAAAGTTGACTTGTTTCTCTTCCAGCACAATCCACAGTCTTATTTCCTATAATACAGTACTGAGTTTTAGGTTGAACTTTGTCTACTCAGTTTTCTCTCCACGTATCTCAACTTATTTACATGTAAGTGTATATTTAAAAAAATTCTGCTAATGTAGGTAGAAATATTCCTGGGGGTAGACCAGGCAAAAAGAAGTAGGCAAAGCATCTTCTTGTGTCCATTCTACACTGACTTTGAGCACATCCCTCTGTTTCCTAGGAAGCCACAATTTCCTTAGTGACCAGATTCCCTCCTATAACAAGAAGAAATAAAAGAAACAACACATTAGAATTTTCTAACTGGTGCTTTATATTTTAAACAAAATCATGGAATTGTCAATTTTGAAAAAGTGAATTTTCTAACCATTTATGTATTTTGCAAAAGAAAAAAAAAAGCCAGTCTTTAAAAAAGGAAAAAGTATTCAGACAAATAGACAGCTGACCTTTGAAGAAAGCTCAGTTAATGTGATAATGTTTTATTTAAAACCCTCCACAATGGCCATCTGAAAGAATAAAGCAAAGGTCAAGCTGAGACCATGTTTTAAATTTTTATTTGTGACCTAAGGATATAGAGGAAAATGAAATTTAGAAAACGATCAAATTTTGCTTTAATATTCATATGTGAGGCTGATTTATCTTTAAAATAATTCATTTTAATTAGTTCCTAGATGAGCAAGGATAATAACTGTATCATTTCCTAGGGCTTCCCTAACAAAATACCACAAAAGAGGTAACTTAAAACAACAGAAATTTATCCTTGCACAGTTCTGGAGGCTAGAAATCTGGAGTCAAGGTGTCAGCAGAATTACCCGCTGAAGGTCTGAAGGGATGACCCTTCTTTGCCGTTTCTTGACTTTGGATACATCACTCTGATTGCTACCTCAGTAATCACATGACCATGTTCCCGCCATCTAGATCCATGTTTCTTTTCTGGTTATAAGAATACCACTCAGGTTAACATCTACTCTGCTCCAGTATGACCTCCTATTAATTTGGCTAATAACCTCTTCAGTAATTCCATTTACAATCAAAGTCACTGTCACAGGTACTTGCCGTTCTTGTCAGTTGCCGTTACATGGGTGCAGGGGTTAAGACTTCACTGTGTCTTTTGACAGGACTTGATTAAATCTATAGGAGGGATTCTGTAGATGCTTGTGAAGTAACAGAACCACATTAAAGAGAAGCCCGGAGCTGCTGCAGCAGGAAGGCAAGATATTTTCCTGCCACATCTGCCTATATGGCATTGCTAGAAATCTACAATCTCTAGGTCTAGTAGTCTTATGTGAGAAGACCATGGAAACACGCAAGGGTCTCACTTCCTCTCACCTCGGCCATGGCCCACGTGATTTGGGGAGGTTTCAGTAATTCAGTGTGATGTCATGGTAGAAGTACAATTGGGAAATTCTTTTCAATAAGGCAAAGGAAAATTAAAATTATGAGTTTATTATCATTAAAAATGTGCATGACAAGAGGCTATTTTACTATTGGAGAAGAACTCCAAGAAGGAAGGGGAAAAGAAGAGATACTGCATAGTGAAACTCTTCATTTCACTCTGTCTAGAGTAATTTATGCATATAACATGCATGTAATGCATTACAGAGAGAATCCCCCAGAAAGTAAGTATAAATGAGAGAAAAAACAAACTTTCATGTCTGACAACACACCACCCGAATCACTGTATTTCCCTTATAACATAAAAATCTGACTTTAAACAGTTTTAGAGCTTGGAAAAGAAAGTAAAAGTTTTGTTCTTATAAAAATAGAAAGGGTCATTGTTTCTTCATTTGTCTGACACTTTAACACTTTTCTGATGTGTCTCCTGTGAACATTCTTTCTTGCAGGAATTTTTATTCTAAGTATTAACTTCTTTAAGTAAAATGACAGCAATAAAACATGCAGAACTGATCACCTTGAAGACTGTTATGGTTAAGGTTGATGGCCTCCCTGTAAGCATTAAGTTGATAAGAAAAAGAAAAATGAAGAAAGTAAAAGAAAAATTCACATTTTTCTCTGTTGGTGTTAAACTGACCATACTGGAAGATATTATCTCAGGATAAGAAAAGGATTCTTTAAGATGACTAGTCATATTTGTCTTCTGAGTTAAGATAACCTTATTTCTCCTCACTGCAAATAATATAATTCTCTCCCACTGAGGAGGATTATGTTATTTGCAGTGAGGAGAAATCAATAGCAGGGATACAGCAGATTTCGCAAAGTAACCAAACTGTGTTACAGAAGATAAAGTTGGACTTGCTACAGAAAGAAGGAAGAAAATTAATAAGCCAATTATGTATACATAAAAAGACAATAAAGAAGTTTAATGTCATCAGGATTAGGCCAGGGACCAACCACAGTCAAGTTCAAGATGATGTGAAGAGAATTAAAGCAAGTCCACAAAAACCCAAGTACAACTATAAATGTATCGCACCTGAATGTAGCCACTTTGTCATGAACAGATTTGACACATCGGATGCTAATGACCAAAGAACAGGCAAGGTGTAGGATGACATCAAGGACATCATACAAAAAGAAAGCAAGCCAGCCAAGTGCCATTGAGTTGGATCCGACTCATGGCGACCCTAGGGGCCAGGGTAGAACTGACCCCCAGAGTATTCAGAAGAACATTAAAAAGACAGAAGAAAAAAAAAAAGACCAAAACGAGTATTAGGGAAGACCCTGAAACTTGCCCTTGAGCACAAGTAGCTACATGGAAAGGGAGAAACAACAAAGTAACAGAGCTGAGGAGGAGATTTCAAAGGGCAGCTCAGGGAGATCAAGTACACACTATAAGGGAGTGTCCAAAGTCCTAGGGGTAGAAACCCAAAAGGGAAGAGAGCATGCTCAGCGTTTCTCAAGGTGAAAGAACTGAAGTTCAACCTTTGAGTTATAATATTGAGGAGTTCTATGGGGAAAAAAATTTAATGACACAAGAAGCATTAAACAAAGATGGAAGAGTAAAAGGAGTCACTACACCAAAAAGATTTGGTTGATTTTCAACCATTTTAGGAGGTAACATTTAATAGGTAAATGATGGTATTGAAGGAAGATATCCAAGCTTTACTGAAACCACTGGGGAAAAACAAGGCTCCAAGAATTAACTGGATTCCAGTTAAGATATTTCAACAAACAGGTGCAATGCTGGAAGCACTTATTTGTCTATGCCAAGCTTGACAGCTATTTGGCCAACTGACTGAAAGAAATCCATATCCATACTCATTTCGAAGAAAAGTGACCGAAGAGAGAATATGATAATTATTGAACAATATCATTACTATCACACCCAAGTAAAATTTTATTGAAGATCATTCTTAAGTTATATGAGTACAACATGGACACAGAATTGACAAAATTCAAGCTGGATTCAGAAGAATACGTGGAACAAGGAATTATCAGTGCTGAAGTCAGATGTATGTTGACTGAAAGCAGAGATGCTGAATTGTGTGGATGATAACGAGCAAAGGAAGAAATTGCAGAACACTTAACAGTGCTCATGAGAAACCTGTACATGGGTCAATAGACAATTGTTCAGACAGAACAAGAAGATACAGTGTAAAGTCAGGAAGGATGTGCATTGTGTTGCATCCTTTCACCGTGTTTATTCAGTCTGTACACTGAGCATCAAAGTATGGAGACTCAATGACTTCATTCCGCTGATGACATAATCATGCTTGCTGAAAATAAAGAGGACTTGAAATGCTTACTGATAAAGATTTCAGGCCACATCCTTCAGTATTAATTATACCTCAACATAAAGAAAATAAAAGTTCTCAAAGGTGGACCAATAATCAGCATGATGATAAATGGAGAAAAGATTGATGTAGTCAAATATTTCACTGTATCTCTATCCATAATCAACACCCGTGGAGGCACTGGTCAAAAAAAATCAAATGATGTATTGCATTGGACAAATCTGTTGCAAAAGATTTCTTTAACTTTTGAAAAGGAAAGATGGCACCTTGAAGACTAAGGTGTTCCTGACCCAAGCCGTAGTATTTTCAGTCACATCATATGCATGCAAAAGCTGGACAATGAACAAGAAAGGCTAAAGAATTGATGCCTTTGAATTATGCCATTTGCAATGAAAACAGAATATGCCATGGACTGTCTGAATGAACAAATTTATCTTGTAAGAATACAGCCAGAATGCCTTTTAGAAGTGAGCATGAAGACGTTTAGTCTCATCACTTTGAATGTGGTATCAGGAGGGACAAGTCCTTGGAGAAGAACATCATGCTTGATAAAGTGGAAGCTCAGTGACAAAAAGGAGTACCCTTAGTGAGATGGAGTGACACAGTGGCTGCAATGATCAGCTTAAGTATGATAATAAACATGAGGATGGCACAGGAAAAGGCTCTATCTTATTCTGTTTTACATAGGATCTCTCATGGGTCTGTTAACTCCTGTCTTTCCAAGATCCCCCAATTTTGAAAAGCAGTTTGAAACATTGGTAGGAGTATTATATGTTTAATAGCTATCTTAAAAGAGCTATTCTTATATTTCTGAGATAAGCTTCATGTTCTCATGATATATTATCATTTGATTTACTAAATTCTTTTTATTTAAAAGAGATTAATGTTTAAGTAGTTATCACTGGTGCTGTTATTACCACCTATTAATAAAATCATATATTGTCTACCCTTTTCACCGAAATTTGTAAAATTATATGATGTAGTTCCACAGTAATGTAGGAATAATTTTTAAATGTATAAGAGAATTGCCAACACATATTTTTTATTGCCCCTGAATTAATACTTTTATTACAGTGACTACTACACTAAAGATCTACTGATTTAGCTTGTAATAACAATAATGTTAATGAGATAGGATAATCATATACATGTATTATTTTAATATTATCTTTCAGAATACTTTTTTCCCAAAAGGCCTAATATTTAAAACAAATTAAATATAAAGCTTAAAGTTAAGCATAAGTACAAATAATATGTTCTAATATCTTAATATGGGAACATGTAGTACTTATTCTTACTCTTTGTGTTTTATTTTTTGTTCATTTTTTTATCATACTTTAGATGAAGTCTTACAGAAAGAACTAGTTACTCAGTAAGCAGTGTAACACTAAAAATGAGAAGAGACAGTTGCAAACATCCATTAATAATCAGAACATGGAATATATAAAATATGAATCTAGGAAAGTTGCAACTCATCAAAAATGAAG
This sequence comes from Heterohyrax brucei, assembly GCA_028571685.1. Lineage (NCBI taxonomy): Eukaryota > Metazoa > Chordata > Mammalia > Hyracoidea > Procaviidae > Heterohyrax > Heterohyrax brucei. The sequence continues at coordinate 165,083,759 of CM053144.1, forward strand.
TGGAATGTGTAACCATTGATATTGTAGGCATTAGTGAGCTGACATTGACGGCTACTGGCCATTTTGAATCAGTCAGTCAGATGATTTACTATCCTGGGCATGAAAACATGAAGGTGAATGGTGTTGTATTCATCATCACAAAGAACATTTCAAGATATAGTCTGAAGTACAATGCTGTCCTTGATAGGATAGTAGCCATACATCTACAACGAAAGCCTGGTGGCATAGCAGCTAAGTGCTACAGCTGCTAACCAAAAGATTGGCAGTTCAAATCCACCAGGTACTCCTTGGCAGCTCTATGAGACAATTCTATTCTGTCCCAAAGGGCTGCTGTGAGTCAGAATTGACTCAGTGACAGTGTGTTTATTTTTCTACAAGGGAGGCCAGTTACTACAACTATTATTCAAATTTTTCCACTAGCCACTAAGGCTCAAAATGAAGAAATTGAAGATTTTTACCAGCTTTTGCTGTCTGAAATTGATCAAACATGCAATCAGGATGCACTGATAATTACTGATGGTTGGAATGAAAAAGTTAGAAACAAAGGAGAATGAGTAGTCGGAAAACATTGCATTCATGATAGAAATGATGCCAGAGATCACATGATTGAATGTCACAAGGACAGTGACTTCATTGCAAATATCTTTTTTCACCAACACGAATGGTGACTATACACATGGACCTCACCAGATGGAATACACAGGAATCAATATGACTACATCTGTGAAAAGAAATTTGGAGGACACCTACCTGGCCAACTGACTGGAAGAGATCCATATTTATGCCTATTTCCAAGAAAGGTGATCCAACAAACTGCAGAAATTATAGGACAATATCATTATTGGATAAAATTATAGGACAACATCATTTACACACAAGTAAATTTTTGTTAGAGATTATTCAAAAGTGACTGCTACAGTGCACTGACAGGGAACTGCCAGAAGTTCAAGCCAGATTCAGAAGAGGATGTAGAACCTGGGATGTTATTGCTGATGTCAGATGGATCTTGGCTAAAAGCAGGGAATACCACAAAGATGTTTGCCTATGTTTTATTGACTATGCAAAGGTATTCAACTGTGTTGATCATCAAATTATGGATACATTGCAAAGAAAGAGAATTCCAAAACAGTTGTGCTCGTGAGGAATCTGCACATGAATGAAGAGGCAGTTGTGCAAATACAACAAGGGGACACTGCATGATTTAAAGTCAGGAAAGTTTTACACCAGGAGTGTATCCTTTCACCATACCTAATCAATCTGTATGCTGAGCAAATAATCTGAGAATCTGGGCTATATGAAAAATAAAGCACTATGATTGGAGGAAGACTCATTAGTAACCTCTGTTATTCAGAGGACACAACCCAACTTGCTGAAAGTGAAGAAGGTTTGAAGTACTTACTGATGAAGATCAAAGCCCACAGCCTTCAGTATGGATCACACCTCAACATTAAGACAACAAAAATCTTCAAAAATGGACCAATAAGCAACATCACGATAAATGGAGAAAAGATTGAGGTAGTCAAGCATTTCCCTTTCCTCAGTTGCACGTCAATACCCGTGGAAGCACTAGTCAAGAAATTAAGACATATTGTATTGTGAAAATGTGCTGTAAACATCTCTTTAAAGTGTTGAAAAGTAAAGATGTTACCCCAAAGACTAAGATGTGCCTGATCTAAGTCGTGATATTTTCAATTGCTTCACATGCATGTGAAAACTGGACGATGAAAAAAGAAAACAAGAAAGTGACTGATTCCTTTGAATTGTGCTGCTTGCAAAGAGTATCGAATATATCATGGACTGCCAAAAGAACAGATAAATCTGTCCTGGAAGAACTACAACAAGAATATTCTTTTGAAGCAAGGTTGGTGAGACTATGTCTTACATACTTTGGACATGTTGTCAGGAAGGTTCCTTCCCTAGAGAAGGACATCATGCTTGGTAAAGTAGAGGGTCATTGAGAAAGAGGAAGACCCCCAACAAGATTGATACACACTGGCTGGAACAATAGGCATAAGCGTAAAAACGATTATGGGCGTGGCATAGGTCCAGGTAGGGTTTTGTTCTGTTGTGCGTGGAGTGTTTATGAGTCAGAACTGATGTGATGTCACCTAACAAAAACCACAAAAAGATAGGTGGAATAAGAAATAATAATAATATTCACTGAGTGTTTACTATGCCAGGTACCATTCTTCACTCTACTTACCTTAAGTCAATTAATTCTCAAAATAATTCTATCATTATTTTTATATAAGAAAACTGAGACAGAGATTATACTTAATTGTGGCTTTCATCTAGAAAGTGGCAGAGCTAGCACTTGGCTTAAAAACTTACTAAAAGCCTATGTTCCTAATAAGTACTACAATATTTACATAAATCAATGCTTTAGAAAATTCATGAGAGAATTGGGTAGAAGATGATTACTTTAGTAGAGTACATGGCATTTTGTCTGCACAAATAGCATAGGTAATTCAATACATGGCTCTATAATGTCAAAGAGGAAATTGAGATACAAATTTGGCAGTCTCTATCACAGACATGGTCATAGGAGCCAAATGCGATAGTTATAGAAATTGAGGGAAGTGTATGTTCAAAACAGAGTTTTATGGAAAGAGAAAAGACTCATTGATTTTAGGGACTCAAAGGTCACTGGTGATCTTAATAAGAGCCATGTGGAGTAGAGATAGAATGATAGCTTTCAGAGGGATGAGTAACAGAAGTTGGGGACACAAATTATATGTATCTAAGTCAAGAATTTAACTATGAAGGAATGGAAAGACGGGTGTTACTTGCAAGAAAAATTAAGGATAGTTCTTTTTTTAATGGAACTCAATTGAGAATTATTTTTTTAAAGCTAAAGGGAAATGCCTGTTAAAGAGGGTGAATGCATAGGTGACAGAACAGTTTAATGTTTCTGAGATGGCAGGAGAGTATCTACTAAAAAATGATCCAGGTAGGGAATTAACCTTGTAAACTCTTTTATAACAGGAGGAAAGCTGGGAGAACAAACGAGTGTCTGCAACATAAGCCTATAGAATGTGTCAAGTCTTGTGGAGATGCTCCAGTTTGAGGGGTTCTTCTTCTCTGCAAAGCAGGAAACAAAGCTACACTTTAGGGGAGGGGAAAAAAACATGAGATACTCATTAGAGTAGCAGGACTCTTTCCAAGTACTTTAGAAAGTACTAGGAAAGAAAATTAGAGAAAAGACATTATTGATTTTAGTTGCCTTAATAACTATCTGTTACAGAAACTGAGAGAAAAGGGTATGTGCCATATACAGTTATTAAGGCAACTGAAATCAATAACTGTAAGGTCAAATGGCTAACAGTCATTATATAATTAAAATGCTTCATATTTATAGTTTCATAGTTTATAAATCATTTCCATCTATGTTTCATTTGAGCTTTGCAGTAAGAATGAATTTCACAGAAAATGTGAACTAACTGTTTATTTCACTAAAAACTACTGGATGATGCAAATAACAATCAAATCAGCAATAATATTCCCACTACGACAGAATCATCCTTAACAGTTGTCTCAATATTGAGTCTCGTGCAGAAATATCAAAGATCTTCCTTTTTGTGAGCAACCCTATGGTTTAATTATGTACTGATGCTTCATTCTTCTAAGTCCCAGCAGTGTCGCCAGGCAAGTGCAGGGAATACAAACCATACCAGGTGACACCATCAGGGTGGTGACGCCAAAACAACTGTCTATAAAAATATTCCTTAGTTATAACAAGAAAAGCACTTTTCATAAGCACAGCTGTCATGTATCAATATTCCTGCAAGGCTAAAGCCCTATGCTAATTTACTTTTCTGAACTTTTCAATGCACTCTGGTCAGAGGTGTCATGCTTAACTAATGATAATGAAGCTTTGAATCATGTGACTTTGTCTACACACGCTACAAGCACACACTGTTATTTTCCTTGTTGTCAGTGTTCTTTATAGTCATTGATTTTGGCAAGTTTTCTGGTGTTTTAGCAACGATATTGTGATAACTAATATTTGGGAACCTGCATCAATAGCTTTTTTGAGAATGGAGCACTCATTAAAGGAGAATAGAGGGTAATATGTGGGAATTGAACAAAGAATTAAGAAGATCAATGAAGAATTGGCACTTCTGAATTGTGTTGGCAGAGAATATTGAATATACCCAGGATTACCAGAAGAATGAACAAATTTGTCTTGGAAGAAGTACAAGCAGAATGCTCATCAGAAGTGTCACCTACTTTGGACAAGTTATCATGAGGGTTCAGACCCTGGAGAAGGACAATGTGCTTGGTAAATCTGGTTGGTAAAAGAGGAAGGCTCTCAACAAGATGGATTGACACAATGGCTGTATCAATTTGCTCAAGCATAATGACTATGATATAACATAGGACTGGGCAGTGTTTTATTCTGTTGTGCATAGAATCAATAGAAGTTGCAACTGACTCGATGGCACCTAACAAGAACAACCTACAGAAAATGTGATTTACATTAGTACAGTAAATATTACTGAGGATTTTGTGATATGGTACAGGAGTACATCGATGGTGGGGGACAGAGTGGTGACACTGAGTTACCACACTGGGTGGCACCAACCTTAGTGATACCACTGACAATCTAATCTGTTCTTTTTCTTCCTCAACTTCTTTTTTAAGCCTAACTTCTTTTAAATATTTTGCAATAAGGTAGAATTTCCTCATGGCACATAGGAAATCTCTCTCTGTCTGTTAGCCTGTTAGCCTTAACTGATGGGCTTAATACTGTTAACATGAACATGGTTATGACTCTTCATTTACTTGATTACGGATGCTTTTTGTGACTAGCAACTCTGGTGGCTTCCATATTGAGAGGACAAAGTAATACTCATTTGAAGTCATCGAGTTAATATTTAGGTAGCTGCTTTCTCAAACCTTTTGAGAGATAATACCAGATGACAGGATTATGTTGTTAACAAAGAGTTATAAGCAGTTGCAGTGTTATAAAGAAAAGATAATGTTTCATTCTTAGATTTATGGTTTAAAATAATGCTTCCTTTCTTTGGCCACTCCTCCCATCACATTAACTCATCATTAAAAACAAGTTTGTGTAGGAAACTAAATGAATATTTCCTTTAAAAACTCTAGACACCTGCAAATAACCTTCGTTTTGCTATCTTTAACATCATGATATTGAAAGTAGAGAAATAAATCTTTGAAATGAGGGGAGAGGAAAATGAAACTGGAAGTAAATACTGTAAATTTTAACTTGCAGAAAATAGGATTGCAATCAACTTTTTGTTAGACTCAGCAAACAACTGATATTCCAGATACAGAAATGCATATAAGGACTCTGTCCAATGAGAAACAGTGGAGCCCTGGGACAAAACTTTCACTTTGATTTTTAAAAGTTCAGACATTAGTGTATTCTCCTTGCTTACTTTCCACTTCTACTTCCAAACTCCTGATAAAAAAGTGGTGATCACTATTTCTCTAAGTCTTCCTTTGACGTTGTGTCTATGTTGTCTATGTGTTCTGTTCCTTCATATATACCTAAAAAAGTATCTGAAGTCACACAAATTTTGAAAATTAACAATTTTTTTATGTTGTCTTCATTAAGGTCTACTATTCTGTAGTACATCTCTGTAAAATAACTGAATCAAATGATTTTTATTTAAATAGCCTACAGTAACACTATGTCACTGGCAGTGCAGTGTTTAAGCATTCAGTTGCTAAACAAATATTGGCAGTTTGAATCCATGAGCTGCTCCTTAGAGGTGCTATGAGGCAGTTTACTCTCCACTATAGGGTCATCATGAATTACAGTTGACTTGATGGCGAAAGATTCGGTTTGTTTTTATTACTAACAATTATTGAGAGTTCTTCCACAGTAGATCTTTTTACTAACTTCATAAGTTATAGCTTAATTAGAGCAGTAAGAAATGAATTATGAGAGCCAAGAAATTGAATAACAAAAAACACCATATGCTATCACAATAATCAACTGTGAACTAAAAACATGTCAAAACCTGTAGGGAGAAACTCAGGTTTCTTCTAATAATCTCCCAAAATCAGTCAGAATTTTGAATAATGGTTTCTAGAATATACTGATATTGTAATAAAAAGTTAAGTGAGTCTCTACTTTTTAACTTAGAAAACCAGCTCCTACCTACAATTCCTCTTGGATAAAATGAACTCTAGCTGCAAAGCAGATGGATTTGTTTCTTTGAAAATTAATGAGATAAAGCTTATTTTTTAGTAAAAAGCACACATTTTCATGATAATGATGAAGTGTCTTCAAGAAATATCAGACTTCTAACAACTTCATCAATTTGTGATTATAGTTGTGTATTTTATTAGTTAGTAAAACATCACCACCATTTTTAAAATAAATTTAGTGATAAAAATGTCTCTTTTTTGCAGAAGAAACAAAGTAGTAATTTTTTAAAATACAGTCCACATATCATTATATAAAATAATTTAATATGACTTTCAACATGTTTGTTTTTCTGGCATCACAGTTAACAAACCACATGGCTTACATTTTTCAGGGGATGGACCTTAATGGCAATGGAAACATGTTGTAGTTAGATTTTTTTGTTATTTAATTTTTTTTTTTGTTGTTGTTGTTATTTAAAAACAAGGAGGCATGGCCAATATGCTAGTCAGAATCTTCCTATGTTCCATCTAACAACAAAGACCCAAAATAACAAATGAATCTGTTACAAATGATGTTCTATGAGTCCTGAACATCAAAGGGAAATTTGAAAAATCAAACCTAGAAAAGGGGAAGAAAGAATAGGTCTAGAAGTACTTAGGACTGGCCAGCATGATGAACAGAGTGGTGATTTTTAGAGGGCATCCTCCTCAGCAGCAAAGAGCAGAAGAGAGAACATTCAAGCCTCCAGAACCAGTGAAAAGTGGCACTTGACTATCACAACCAACTTAAGTAAGTGACATCTACCTACCAAGCATATCGATTTCAGTCTCTCCTTCGGGATAAACCTCTCTCCCTTTTCCCAGGTCTACCCACTCCATCTATGCACTGCACCTGGCTTTGAAGTCTGACACCATTGAGCCAGAAGTAGCACTTCCTAAGTCTGCCCTAAGTCATTACACTTTGAGAGAGAACAATTTAACAGACTTGGGGAAGAGGAGCACAAAAAAATCTGCCAATTCTCACAAGCTGGAAATTCAGGGTAGAAAGTTGGTTAACCTATAATCAGACATAAGGGGATATGCCATCCTCACAGACTTGGGGACAGCGGTTAGTCCCCTGCCTTTTGCAGCAGCTACAGCTGGATACCTGTACATACACGAATCACCTCTGCTGGTCTAGGACAACAGAAGAGAAACTGAACCAAACACTTGGTAGCTGACTACCTGGACACGTGAACTTAATTCGCACAAGAAAAGTAAACAGATTTCTGGTTTCCCATGCCCAGTAACAGCTCCAGACACCTGGTGACAGAACATTAAAGTTTCAGAAGTTGACAATATCCAAACTTGCACACATGACCAGCCTATTTGGACATTTAAAAACAAGAAGTTAGAGTACAATAAACAAACATAAACAAATTTGAAAGTCTACCAATGGCACAGACAACAGTCCATATTAAAATACTTCATGTGAGAGATGACAATAGCTTTAGAAAGCTCTCAAAACAAAGAATCAAGAAATTTTCCAGATAAAGGGCACTTCCTGGAATTATCAGAGGTAGAATAAAAAGGATTAATATTTAGAATTCTTCAAAAGCATAGTGACAAATTAAACAGGCTGCAAGAAAGCATACAGCAGCCAGAATTCAAAATTCAGAAAATTAATAATGAAATTACAGAATTAGAAAATTCAGTAGAAAGTCAGATGAGCAGAACCAAGGCAATGGAAGATGGAATTAGTGAGAATGAAGATACAGCACTTGACATCTATGTATTTGAGGAAAAATCAGATAAGACTATTTTAAAAAATGAAAAAAACACACACAACTATTTGGGACTCTATGAAGAAGAATAATCTGTAAGTGATGGAGCATCAGAATTGGGGGAGGGGAAGGGGATAACTGAAAATACAGAGAGAAGTGCCAACGATTTGTTGACAGAAAACAAATTCTACACCAGGTAGATCCCAAAAGGAAGACACCAAGAAGTACTATAACCAAACTTGCAAGACTAAAGATAATGAGACAATTTTAAAAGTTACAAGGGATAAATAAAAAATAACCTACAATGGAGAATCAATAAGACTAAATTTGTACTACTTAGCAGAAACCATGCATGCAAGAAGAAGGCAATGGGATGACATAAACAAAGTCTTGGAGAGAAAGATTGTCAGCCAATGATTATATATCCAGCAAAACTGTGTCTCAAATATGATGATGATGTTAGGATATTTCCAGATGAACAGAAATTGGGGGCATTGGCAAAAAACAAATCAAATTACAAGAAATAATAAAAGGAATCCTTTGCTTAGAAAACCAATACATCAGGTAACAACCTAAGACCACAACACAGAACAGAGCAACTAGTTATCCACCCAAACAGGGTATCACAAAAATAAATGAAAGGCAAAACACTGAAAATAGAGAATCAGAGATTCATCATGTAAACATTATAACAAAAAAGAGGTCTTCAAAAATGTAGTCATAGAGCTTTTTTATGGAAAGGAAGTCAAAACAGTATAAAGAAATTAAATACTTATTTAAATTTAGAAAAAAAATAGGGATAAGTATTAAACACAAAGAAATTTATCAATCCTACACAGCAAAATCAGAAACAAGAACAACTGAATCTCAGCAAGTACAAAACAATCAGTATTGAAAAAGATGAAAACAAACTTCATGAAGAAAAAAGGCTCAGCAGAGAAAATTAAGTGGAACACGATAACTGTCTACAATGTACACACACAAAAAAAACCGTATCAACATGACAGCACTAAACTCATACCTATCAATAATCATGCTGAATGCAGCCAAGTGCCAAGTGCCGTCGAGTTGGAATGTAAATGTATTAATAAAATATAGTAATATGTACCAATAAATGTACCAATAAAAACACAAGATCCATCTATATGCTGCCTTTAGGAGATATACTTCAAATAAAGACAAGAACAAACCGAAAGTCAAAGGATAGAAAAAGTATATCAAGCAAACAACTTTCAGAACAGAGCAGGAGTACCCATAATAATCTCTGATAAAAAAGACTTTAAAAGAAATTGCACCACATTGGATAAGGAAGGACACTATATAATGATTAAAGCGTTGATACTCTAGGAGGAACATAACCGTATTAAATATCTATGCTCCCAACCATAGGGCTTCAAAATACATAAATCAAACTAATTGCTTTGAAAACAGAAATACGAGGTCTGACCACCAAGTCCATAAACTTACTCTAGGTGCCTCATTGCTGAATATCACTACTGTTGCCTTTGAAGTATCCCCCTTGGGAAGTTGTGCCCTGATGCCAGCACCCAGCCCACCCTTCAAAGCAGTTTTAGAACTCTTCCTGGAACGGCCATTGCACATGGTGGCACAGTGGCAAGTTCATGAACTCAGTTGTACTGTTGTCTGTGTGGGGGTTTTAGCCAGTAAACAAGTAACTGTATTTGACAGCCTCCCTACTCACCTGATCAAGCAAACGACATTCAAAAAAGAGGAGGAGGAGCAATATTAATCTCATAAAATAGACTTTAAAGGAAAAATCCACTACATTGGATAAGGAAGGACACTAAATAATGATTAAAGGATCTGTACTCCAGGAGGAACACAACCATATTAAATACCTGTGTACCCAATCTCAGGGCTCCAAAAATACAAGGTTGTGATTTGAGAAAACATACAGAATAGAGAAGAAGGAAAATATGTAAGTAATTCAAGCAAAAGGGGAGGACAGTGTTAGAAAATTTGTTTGCTCTTTTAACACAGAAGCTGGCATATCTGTTTAAATACTCCAGTTTTTCCTTTCATCTGTGCTATGACAATCTGACCAATGAGGACTTGTAAGTGCTAGGTGAGCATGTCCAGGAGGGGATGATGTCATTATTTTCACTGTTTTAAGAAGCTACCAAATAAAATGAGAAATTGTAGCCAAGAGAAACCTCTAGTTAAAATAGGAGCAGAATTTTCAGGAATATAAAATCCTCTTGTACTTATCACTTAATTCTTCTAGGGACAGAAATATCTACAGCTGTTAATTCCTGTCTTCCTTGGATTTGGATGGTTGTTGAAAGGGAGGGGTCTCAAGCCATACAAACAAAGCAATCAATTTACAGAGCACCAAATTTGTGTACGAAGGAGGTTTGCTCACATGTCCCTTGCTCCGCTATTCTTTAATTAGTTTCAACCAGGCTGAGCAAGGAAAAAATGTCAGTCAAATGAGCTTTACTGTTGAAATGCAGCTCGATAATGGTGAAGCTAATATGTGACAAGCCTGGTCATGACATAATTAAATGTTATTATTTTTCACATTCAAAATATTTGAGCATTGCTGTCAAAACAATTGCATGCCTAGATAAATCTTAGAGAGGGTTATGTAAAGATTTTCAGTTCAGGATACTTCTCAAATTCTTGTTTGTCAGGAAAAGGTATTGATATTTATATCTAAGTGTATGTCTACGTTTATATCTATATATTCTCCTTAGAGAATTAATTGGAGCATCTGAATATCAAGCTACCTTTCTTCTACATATTCTATCTCTATTCACCCATCTCGTTTTAGTTCTTTGTGTTATGAGGTCTTCGGCAAATTTCTATTCCTGTTACCAAGTGCAGATGCACTAAATGTGTATAACTACACATTTAACACTTATGATTGTCTAATTTTACTCTCCCTGTGCTTTAAATTATTTCAGCACCAGGCTGTCTTTAAACTCATATATATGGATATACGTATATATAGAGAGAGAAATAACTCAATACACGCTTAAAATAGTGACTTTTGTGGTATTTGCTTCTTTTAGGCTGCTTTATGTGAAAGTGAAATATGTTGATTTTTAGGCAATATATTTCAAGTCTGAGAAAAATCTTACTCTAATCTGTTTGAGTGTTTTACATTACTTTTGTTGAAGAATTGACTTTCATATAACATAGATCTTTTTTTCTGTGCAGTGAAATACTTGACAATTGAACAGTTTTGCTTTGTAAGATTCTACAGTTCGGCTTTCTGTCTCCCATCTATAATTGCATGCGACACATAGAGGTTCTCACAATGTGATTTGGTGCATCATTTTGCACTTTTAAAAATTTTCTCAATGATTCAAATCCTTTGGCCTTTGAAATGTGTTTTGTTAACTAGGAAAATGTAAACAGCTCATTTAACTTGACCTTCAAGTATTTCTTCCTTTCTCATTCCTTTGGTGTGATCACAGCACAGTTCGTTAGCGTCTGTGAGAGCTGTGAAGTAGTATCCACCTTCCCCAGCTCTTCCCCTGCACAATGTCACTCATGCTTTGTCAATACTGACAAGCAATTATTAGTTTCTGTTTTCTTTACACTGTATATTGGCAAAACAATCATTGAAAGGAATTGTAGAGGTAGAGACTATTACCTTTGCACTATTGTGGCAACAAAGCTTTTAGGCTTGCTGAGAAATACCCATTAGTTCTCTCCTCTTATCTAAAAATGATTTGTCCTTTGCTTTGTATTGCTCTGGGAGTTGAATATTTCACCAACTTATGCCACATTAGAGATGGATACTTTTATTTCTTCAATAGTTGAGTTCTTTGTGCTGTTGGCCTTTGTTCTATGCTCAAAGGCCTTCTTGGTTCATTCCTGTTTCAGTTGTATTATCTATAATTTGGATACTTTTAAAAAGCCTATTTGACTCTGACGAGCTTTTTTCATCTTTTTTTTTCTTTCAGTATCGACCTGACCTCAATCTACTGAGGCAAATTTATCCCGAAATACACTCAGATAGACTATGTACATATACAGATAGAACAAGAATACTTAGCTAGGTGCTTTACTCAAATTACAGCTAAACAACTTTTGCCTTTGAAGTCATGGTCACTTTTATTGTATAGGCCTTGAAAGCAGGGCAAATTTTGTTCAGTAAAAGTATTCTTTCAAGTATTATCATAGTCTTAAGAAGGTCCATCACATCTTAAAAGTTTTGTTTTGTGAAGAAAATAAACAGAGAACACCCAAATGAGAATCACTGAAAGTGGTTTATTTAGAGCTTTCTGTAGCAGTAGAGTCAGCCTCTATCCCTGTTTGACTCAAAGGGAGGCAGAACAGTGGTAAATCCTTATAGTGGAGAAGATGGATGGTTTCAGGGGTGCACTGATGGAAGCTGTTGATGGGAGAAATAGAAGGTACCTTAATTAAAGCAGGGTTCCTTATGTGTGACTGGTCCGGGCTGCAAGTTTGATTTTCTCTGGTGGCTCCTGAGTTGGAAGTAGGGCAAAACCTTGGGGATCTTGGAGTCACTGACTAAGTTCTGACTACTTGAGGTTGATTGTTGCCAAAGTTGGAGTTTTACTTCCCAGGCTTGTTTCTATGGAGGTTGTGGGCTGACTTTCTGCTGTCATATGTGAACTGACTATTTTATGTTTGCATATTCATTCTTTCAACCTTGAGAATGTTTCTGTTCTGAGAAAAAGTTTTAAATGTTTGTTTTCTTTTTTTAATTTTCAAACCCAGAATACTAATGTTTTGTACTTTGCTAAAAATAACTGAGGAATTTTTACATTTAATGCATTATGTTGCTATGAATTGGAATTGACTTGATGACAGCGGGTTGGTTGTTGCTATTTAAACCAAACCTGTTTTCACTGAGTCAATCCCAACTTGTAAAGTTGTGTGAGTCCCAAGCAACTAGACAGCCATGAGTTTGATTTTTTTTTTTTTTTAATTGCTATCCAGTTTTTCCTTTGTGGTTAAGTGCTGTGTCTGTTTCACCAAGAGGTGGACAGTTCGAGTCCACCAGGTGCTCTTTGGAAACTCGATGGAGCAGTTCTGCTCTGCCCTATAGTGTTGCTGTGAATTGACATTGACCTGATAGCTGTTGAGTTATATGAGTCTGTGAAAAAAAAGTCTGAATGGGAACCTCTGCTTTATGGATAATTTCTGTGAAGGAACTTCACTTATCTTAACAATGATGTAGAAGGCCACATGACCTCAGTAAAGTCACTCACCCTCTCCAAAATGTATTCTACCAACAAGAGTTGTAATGATGCTATTCATGTGTTTTCAGTCTTTAAATTTGTTACAGCATTGTAGTCTCATAGAACAGAAGAAAAAATGTCACAACTAAAAATCATCAGTGTTCTCAATGCATGTACACCTTTTTCAGAGTACTAATGAGGCTAAGCCCTTTTCAGAAAGGGAGTTTTGTATGCTATATCACGGGAAGAGGAATGGAGCAGCTCCATGGGTCATATGTTGGGCAAACAAGCAGGAGCTGAGAAGGATCTGCTATCCCTCATTCACGTATGCAGATAGAATATGTTTGGTCATTCATTTTGAGAAAGATACTGAAATTTCAGGAATCATCTACGAGAAATGGCACAGATGATTACCAAAGAGGAAAATTGTCCATTACACAGTGTCTTAGATTCTTACTTCTGTCTTGCCCACACTTACTGTTAATCTAAAAATAAATTCAAAATCATTGTATGGCATCTTCTTACCTTTCTTAATCATTACTTAGTGATTCTTGGGGTGTTCCAACAGTTACGCACTGAATTACTTGGTGAAAGTTCAGCAATCTGAACCCACCGAGAGGGACCTGGTGATCGGCTTCCAAAAGATCTCGGAATTGAAAACCCTATAAAGCAGTTCTACCTGCACACTGTGAGTCAGAATCAACTCAGTGACGACTTACAGCAACAGCCATGAACTTAAACATAACTCTGGGTCAATGTGTTCCTTAGCGTTAACTGGCACAGTGGTTAAGGGCTCAGTTGCTAATCCAAAGGTCACCAGTTTGAGTTCTACTTTGTCCTGTAGGGTTGCTGTGAGTTGGAACTGATTTGATAGCAACAGGCTTAGGTTGGTTAAGTGTTGATGAAGAATTATGGATGCTTTGGACTTTCTATCCCTACCCTTACTTTCTTAGATTAGCAAATATAAATTAGATGCATTGCATTAAAACTATCATTAAAGATTTGAAAAAAGAAGCGAAATACTAGAAATTGTATTTGTCAGCTCTGGGTTTACTGACTCGTGACCTGTATGTGAAGCAAAATATAATAAAGGATTAATCAGCATTTCGAAGAAGATGAAAATTTGGTTATATAAAAGTTAATCTTTTTTTCTGTGAGAAATGTTTTATTCTCAAAAGAAATTTTAAACTGGCATAAAACTAAAAAACACAAACACAGTGCTATGGAGTCAATGCTGACTCATGGTGACCCTATACCAAGTGCCAAGTGCCACCGAGTCGGATCCGCCGGTCGCCATGGTGACTCTATAGGACAGAGTAGAACTGCTCCATAGAGTTTCCAAGAAGCACCTGGCAGATTTGAACTGCTGACCTTTTGGTTAGCAGCCACAGTACTTATCCACTATATCACCAGGGCATGGATAATGGTATATTATGTAAAGTTCTAACCGAAGTTTTACCATAGGCATAAATTTATACTGCATTTTTTAAGAATGCAATTACGTGTGTGTATTACATGTATGTTATATTTTTCTAATGTTTTACCTGTGTGTATTTCCTATTATCAAATTTGTATTGACTCATTGCTTAAATAGCAATAAATACTAAGAAACATATGATTGAGGACAAATTATGAGTCCTTTAGTAACAGCTGCAGAGATGAACATTCAGTCACTTTTCTATTCCCCATCTCAAATAAAACATGAGTGAATCTCTGTGACAGTGGCCATTGTCATTGCGTCTACTGTTTGATCACAATGCTAGACGGAAAGAAAAGACATCCTTCTTTTGTTGACTAGAATATCCTGAAGCTATAAAAATAAAGATTCCAAACTTTAGACCTTTTAGAGCAGAAAAAGTTTCCGAGTGAATGCTAGTAAGAACACTCCAACAAATACCAGCCCCGTTGTATTCAGTGTAAGGATTTAACGCTTGTGGTATTTGGGCACTTGGATTTTTGATAAAGAAAGAAAAAAATTAAAAAGAATCAGACTAGAAGTAGGACAGCAAAGTGCCCATAAAATAGAAAGAAAGACTCGATTCTGAATCTAGGCCCTTTCACTTAGATCTCAGTATTTTCTGGTTCAGCCCTTTTGAGGAAAATTTTTCAACCTCTTTATCTTCCACAGATGGATAAAACCAGCTGGTAGAAGAGCATGAGTGAGAGGCATAGTCATTGTTGTTTACTGTTTAACCAAAACCCAGACTCTCTGCCATCAAGTTGATTCCAACTCATAGTTTAGGTGGGAGCAACTCTCACCTTAGAACAAATGACAGAACTCCTTTAATACTAAGCACCAAAACATATGGAGAAACTAATTGTACAGCATGGAATTCACAGATATAAGAGCTTTAATTTTCTCTTATTTTATGTAAAGTGTGGCAATCGAGAACTAGCAATCGACCAAACTAAACTGCGGAGTTTACAAAAAAATTGCTCATGTCGAGGCTAAAAGTGAGAAGCTCTTTATCATCTACTAGTTAATTCTTCTTGGATATATTCCTTCTTTTCTGCTAGTAGGCAAGGATTAAAAAAAAGAAAGAAAGGATTTCTTTCTTTTTTTTTACTGTGAATCTGAGGTTGTTGATAAACGTAGACTGATAAGCACTTTTTGCCAATAATATCTGATATGCTGCTTGTGGAACATATTGATGTATTCCTCACCTTAAAACGTACTTGACTTTCAGTAACTGATAAAATGCTACGTCCTCAGTGAGGAAGTTAGGTTCCTCCAGCTGTCTCACAGCTCCCTGCCTTCATTCACTCATTCGGTCAGCCAGTGTTTCTATTATTCTCTTTTCGTTTCTCCTTTTCCTTTCCTTTCTTCTCCTTCCCCTCCTTTCCTTTCTCTTCCTTCTTTCATCCTCCCTCCCTTGTTCCTTTCTTCCTTACGTCCTTCTACCTTTGGTTCCTGTGTGCTGGGTTCTATTCTCAACCCTTGAAGACAAATGTAACAGGGAAAGTTCGCTGCCTTCGTGGAGCCTACTTTTTACCAATGAGGGAAGTTAGGGAGCACGCACACTCACAGTAAATGTTTTTTGGTAAGTAAATTACTAAGAATGTTAGAAAGTGAATGTACACAACGAGAAAACTATAGAGCGGTAGTTGTGGACTTGTGAGGGGGTGGCACCTGTCATGGCACTTAACGGCTTGGTTCACACAGACCTCATTGAGAAGATAAATCCAAGCAGATGGAAAAGACAAAAACAAAACAAAACAACCAAATTGGGAGCATGACTAGCTTGTCAGAGGAATATCGAGAAAGTTAGAGAGGATGTGTAAAGGGACAAGAGCTGAAAAGAGGTAGAAGGGGTCAGATTGTTAAGAGCCTTGCCGGACACTGTAATGAGTTTGGGTTTTACTCTGAATAAAACAGAGATCAGAGAGTGCTGAGAAGAGAAATGACTTCAACTTAAGTTTCTTGTCTCTAGGGAGGCAAGGAGTACGCAGGGATGCTCTTAGAAGAGAACTGTGGGGAGATGAGAAGACTTTCATCCAAATGTTAATCGTTTTTAACATCACTTTGTAATGTCATTTCCCTTTCTGGCTGGCTGTAACTCTGTGCTGTCCTTTGAACTGCAGATGGTCTTCTGAACTTCTCTGTTTGACTGTCTAAAAGAAATTTCAATTTGACAGGTCAGCAGAGCACATTATCCACCTCACAAAGGCCCACACATAGATATTCTTCTCCTAAACTTGCTGATATCAGTTTAAGCTTCCATTCTCTATTCGGTAGTACAGGCCAAAAAATTTGTAGTCTCATATGGTTTATGTCCTTTCCACACCTTTAATATCCAATGGAGTCCTTGTGTAGTGTAAATGGTTAATGTGCCCAGCTGCTAGCTGAAAGCCTGGGGGTTGGGGTCCACCCACAAGTACCATGAAGAAAGGACTGGTGATCTACTTCAGAAAAATAAGCCATTGAAAACTGCAGAGCACAGTCCTACTCTGTCACACATCGAGTTGCCATGAATTGGATTTGTCCTCAGTGGTCTTTTATATCCAATTCATGTGTAAATACTATCATATCATATCTCGTTTGCACCTTTCACTAACACACACAACAACCATCTTAGATCAAGCCTCTCTCATTTGTTCCTAGGAATGCTAAAGAGCATCTTTAGTTTTCTCCCTGTTTCTAGTACTACCTTTCTGTATTTTATCCTCACTACAGTAGTTTAGATTAGACACTGATTCACAGTGAACCTGAAGGACTAAGTAGAACTGCACCACAGGATTTCCAAGCCGCAGTTAGCTGCTAGGCTAGAACTGCCAACTTTTTGGTTAGCAGACGGGCACTTAACCACTGTGCAACCAGGGCTGCTCAAAGTAGCTAGGGTACTCTTCTTAAAAATGTAGACTATTAAAGATCTCATTATACTGAGGGAAAAAGGTAATCAGAATCTCCTTAATGTAGAGCTTAAGGTATAAAAATGAAAATGTGATCCGACTGCATGTGTTTCTGACCTTTCGTCCAACCTCTGTCCTCTTTGTTCTCCATGCTTGAACTGTCACTTGCCTTTTTGACATTTCTAGAATAGGTTAAGTTTGTTCAGTCCTTAGGATCATCGTTCTTTTTGTTGAGAAGTTCTTCCCCCAGAGTTTTGCATAGTTCACTCACTCACATCAGTGTTGTTTCCTCAAGTGTTACTTCCTCTAAGATGCCCTCTCTAAATATGTTTTTTGGAAGAAACCTTCTTAAATTTCTTTTCTCCTCTTCTTGCCTGGTCTCAAGCTTTTCTTAAGTTATAAGAGTCAGTCAACTTAATTTCAAGACAAGAGAACACTAAAAATGATGATCACCATTGCCAAGCTGTCCACTAAATTCACCCAAGTGGGGGGTCTTTGCAGTCTTTTCACTTCCTGACTGGCTGTAATGCAAGCAACCCCATGGTGAACTTGGAGCCCGCACGCTGAAGACGAGAGACTCCCAGTCAACCTAGTCACCTGACTGAGAGAGGACACATACAACAGGTCACTCTACAAAACTTTTTACTTGCACTGTCCTAGTACACAAGTAAGAAATAGATTTTATTCTGTTTGAGACAGTATACTTTTTGGAGTCTTCATTATCTCTTCTGAGTTCTATTTATCATTACTCGTCACTGTCTAGTCAATTCTGACTTACAGCAACACTATAGGACACAGTAGAACAGCCTCATAGAGCTTCCAGCGAATACTTGCTGGATTAAAACTACTGACCTTTTGGTTAGCAGCTGTAACTCCTATGTAGTCAGGGTTTCACTGTTTGCTATTCCAAAAAAACGAAAACAAACCCACTGCTGTCAAGTCATTCCTGACTCACAGCAGCTCAATAGTGAGAGTAAAACTGCCCTATTGAGTTTAGAAGGAGCATCTGCCAGATTTGAACTGCCAACCTTTTGGTTAGCAGCCACAGCACTTAACTTCTATACCACCATGGTTTGTTATTAGCATACCCCAAATAGCACTTATTTCTGTATTCCCAATAAATATCCAAGTTTATCTTTCTTATTGATTTTAATTTTGCCTACCCTTCCCCCTTCCATGAAATGTAAGCTTCATAAAGGAAGGAGTAATATAAAGCCAAAGCCAAGTGCAAGGAGTAATATATTGAGATTAAAACATGCTAATTATATAAAAATCTATAGGTCCACAATGACAATCAAATCAAAATCCATGAGTCTACATGAAATGAAGCCTAATTTATCACTATTAGGAATGCCATTCAACCAGCTTCTTTTTTAAGAAAAATGATAATAAAAGGAATGCATTAAGTAGTTACATCCCTGTTGTGGTAAGAAATGTAATTCAGTATACGAAAATAGTACCAATTGATGAGTTAATACTCCTCTTTAGAGAAAGATGTTAGCTGATAAATACAGAGGAAATGATAGGATCAGAAAATCTCCATTGTGCAATTTTGACAAAATAATTGTTTTAGGCAAAGAGCATCAATGGATGCCAAAAATTAAATGAAAGACTGATAGGAAATTGGAAATGTAATAATATCAGAGTAGCAACTGACAGGTTTCTTGCAGATTGAAGAGAGGTTGATGCAGCCTTGAAATGAAAAGATGCGGCTGTCAGTACTTTAACCATGTGTATCAAAATCAGCTCTATTTCTCTGCCAGTGTTATCTGTTGTGAGGACTATAGTATCGCCTAAGAAGTTTTCTTGTGAAAAACATCTAGTGAATACAAGAAGGTTTGGGAACTAACCCTACGTAAAACACATAGACTATGTTAAGTAAATAAATGTCAACAAAGTGAAGCAATCAGACAAATCTAAAAGTGGTGGCATCCTACAAGACAACTGTGGTAAAGCTTTCAGAAATAATCATGAAAAAAAGATGGACTTCAATGATTCTAGACTAACAAACACTTAAGGTGGTAGTCTTACTTTTATCACTGGTTATTATAGTTTAGATTGATGCTGTCAGTAAGAACAACTGAAAAACAAACAACACATGAAAAACATTTCAGGTATCAGAGATTTATAAATGAAATGGAAATTTCCAGGGCCAAGAGGGAAGGTTAGCAGTTAAGAGGATTAGAGATTGAGCAGGTCTTTTGGAAATTCCATAATTCTGAGGGAGGGAAAAGTTGGAGTCCATGACTCATCAAGGAGGACTGGCCTTGGCTAACACCTCAGATTTTCAGGAAACCAGCACATTAAGTTTAACAATAAACCATAATAAACCATAACTGAGCCCAACTTGGAATTTTCACAGTTCCTGATCTGATTAATACAATCAAGATTTTTACTGACTTTTGCCCTGGCCCCTAGGGTCGCCATGAGTTGGATCCGACTCAACGGCGCTTGGCTTGGCTTGGCAATCTACCTTTGTCTATAAAAATTAAAATTAAAATTACCCAGAGTCTTAAATAAGATGCAATTTTTAATGTATAATTTACAGTACACAATTTTGAGTAATCAGTTATACATGAAAGCAATTCATGATTTCTTTTAAAAAAGAAGACGACAATGAGGGGGGCATAGCATTTGTGGGTATGTGTAATTGAGTTATCACATAAGTATATTTTCAAAGAATTAAAAGACCAGATTAAGACTTTCAACTGAAAATGAAAGTTATAAAAATTAGCTAAATGATGACAAACATACTGACATACAATTTCTGGAATTAATATAATACATAATTTCAATGTAATATTCAACAGAGTTGGATAAAAAGTGGTAAACTAAAATCTAGGTAAGAAAAAATTTG
The DNA here is from genome assembly GCA_028571685.1 of Heterohyrax brucei. NCBI lineage: Eukaryota > Metazoa > Chordata > Mammalia > Hyracoidea > Procaviidae > Heterohyrax > Heterohyrax brucei. The sequence goes on from CM053144.1 coordinate 165,104,032, forward strand.
CAAACTGACTTATAAAAGAAGAAAACGAAAGAAATGTCAGAAGAGAGCATAAAAAATCTTCATAAATCTGTGACTGGAGTCTGTGAAGCAGAGATATCACAAAACAAAACAGGAATAATGTTTCAGGATATAATTACTGAGAATTGCCTATTAAGCCACTAATTCAGAAATTACTATGAATCTCAGTGAGAATAAATACAAAGAAAAACAACATTTAGGCATGCCACAGTAAAAATGCTAAAACTTAAGAGACAGTATTGAAGATACCCAGAGAATAAAAAAACATTTTATCATCATAGGAGCAGCAACAAGATAGACATCTAACTGCTTGAAAGAAACACTGGAAACAAAAGTCAGTGGAATATCTTCAGAGTGGTTAGGAAAAAAAAAAAACTACCTAAGGTTTTAAAATCTTTAAAATCTAAGAATTGAAAATCTAAAAGCAAGAAAGAGGAAAACTCTTAACAAAATACACTGATGGAATGACTATAACAATGTGCTGCAGCTTAATGACAATGTTGAGGTTGGGCAGAATCTTCTGTGTTTCATTAAGTTGTACATAGGATCGCTGTAAGTCAGAAGTGACTTCAAACAACAAGAACAAGATTTTATTAGGAACCCTGGTAGTACAATGGTTAAGTACTTGACTGCTAACTTAAGTGATTCAAACTGACCTAGTGGGTCTGTAGGAAGAAACCTGGTATTTTTCTGGTGCAGATCACAGCCAAGAAAACCCTGCAAGACAGTTCTATTATGTCATATTGTGTCACTATAAGTCATAATAAATTCTACAGCACACAACAAAGTCATCAATAAGAATATCATTTAAAGATAAAAGTATGGTTAAGACATTTTTTAAACAAACAAAACAGAAGTTTCCACTAGTAGAACTGCACTGATTAGATACGTTTTGTTTTTGATTCAGAATGAAGGAATATAATCCCAAGTGGAGACTTGAAGACTCACAAAATAATCATAGCAAAGGAATGAAAATTATGTGAATAAATTGAGATGAGAATGATAATTTACTGTAGGGTTTTGAATACATAAGAGAATTAAAATTTGCAGTAAAAATAGTGCAAGTTGAGGTTAGGTTAAAGGAATTTAAATGTTCTAAAATCTTTGCATATATAAGAAGTAAATGTATAGAGTAAAAATGTACATTATAATTTAATGAGGATTCATGGTAAGTAAAATGCTAAATAAATGTATAAAAATGTATACCTGATGCTCTAATAAAAGGAAACATTGGAAATTAAAGTAAAAGTAAAGCCTAGTAAGGACATAGAAAGAAACTTAAATTGAATGAATCTAATAAAACTACCAGGACTTCAATTAAGTTCACAAACTCATCCTAGTAAAAGTGCTACTTACCTCATTGTTGAATATCACCACGGTCACCCTCCAAGTACACCCCTTGGGAAGGTATGCACCAGTGCCAGTGCCTAGTCCACCCTTCAAAGCAATTTGGAACTCTTTTACTGGAATGGCCATCTGAACTGTCTTCATATTACCCCTGATGTCCTGCATGGCCTAGAAATGTCTTCCTTTCAAGATTTCTTTAATCTTCGGGCAAAGGAAAAAGTCAGTGGGGGCCAGATCAGGTGACTAAGGAGGGTGTTCCAAAACAGTTGTTTGTTTACTGGCTAAAAATTCCCTCACAGACAACTATACAATTAAGCTCACAAACTTGCCACAATGCTACCTTGTGCAATGGTCATTCCAGAATTGCTTTGAAGGGTGGACTAGACACTGCCATTGGTGCACAGCTTCCCAATGGAAGTGCTTTGAAGGTGCCCCTAGTGACATTCAGCAATGAGGATGCAGCACTTAGGACAGTTAAGTTTGCAGACTTAATTGTCAGACCTCATGTATGTAAACAGTAGCATTAAACATGATGCATTGATGCTTACGTTAAGTATAAATAGGTCAAATGCATCAATTAAAACTTCAAAAACAGTATAAAACTAATTTATTTATTTAAAATGAAATATGTAAGATTATAAAAATATACCTTGAAAATATTAACCAGGTGAAAATTGCTGCAGGTACATTGTATGAGCATTATTAGAGATAGTGAGGGAATTTTCTCTATGATAAAAGGTTGAAGAGATAAAATCAGTCTTAGTTTTTATGAGCAAAATAATATACAAAGCAGAATGAGTAAAGTAAAAATTGACAGAACCAAAAAGAGAAGAAATCCATAACTATAGTTGTACATTTAAACATATTTCTATCAAGAATGGATAGAATTAGCAGACCCAAATTGGAAGGATATAGATCTGAACAACATTGTTAATAAACTTGAACTAGTATGAACAAGTTCAAAAATTACATAAAATTGAAAAATTACTGAGTCTATTATCTTAATGATTAAAATGAAAGATACTGGGAAACTACCTATAGTTTGGAAGCTAAGAAATAAGTTTATAAATAATCCATGAGTCAATGAATAAATCACAATGGAAAGTAGAAAAACCCTTGACTTTAATCATAATGGCAATTACTATTTATCAAACATGTGGGATGAAGTTACTGTCATGTTGAAAGGTAAATTTATAGCTTAAATGCAAATATTAATAAAGATGAAAAGCTAAAATTATCTAAGGAGTCATCTAGAACTTATAGAAAAAGAGCAAATTTAACCCGAAGAAAAAAGAAGGTAAATATTAGTACTGAAATTAATGAAACAAAAATATTATAAAGGTCATCAAAGCTAAATTCTATGTCTTTAATAATACTTAGAAAATTGATGATTCTTCATGAGACACGTCAAAAAAAACACAGAGAGAATGCCTGAGTAATCAAGATTGAGAACAGAAAAGAGATAATATAGCTACAAATTCTAAAATAATAAAATGACAATAGTATTACATTAGAAAAACTTGTCAGCCAATATATTTGAAAATTTAGATAAAATAGGCAAATTCATTAGGGATATTGATGCAAATGAATTTAACTATTAATTTAATTACATCTGCAAATGTAAACTTTCCCACAAAGAAATTTCCAGGTCCAGATGGCTTCCTCAGGCCTAAATATTTATTTTATAGTAATAAACATTAGCAATCTCACATTAACACTTCCCGAGAATAGAAAAAAAGAAGAAACAGTCCTCATCTTATTACACAACTCTAGTATAATCTTGATTCACAAGATGAAAAAGTAGTAAAGCCCAATGAATCTATGAACAGAGATTCAAAAATGCTAAATAAAATACCAGCAAATCAAACCTAACAATATACATAGAAGATAACATACCGCAAGTGAATAGATAAATAAGTCTATTCCAGGAGTTTGTTATTTTAACATTTGGAAATATATACAAATAATCATATACCACACTAAAAAGTGAAGTTAATAAGATTACCTCGATGGTTGCTACCATTCAACATCTCTTAAATCTTTTCACAAACCAGGAATAAAACTTTAACATGAGAATAAAAAACTACAAAATTCCTCCAGCTAATGTATCATTTAATGACAAAAAACTGCAAAATTTCATTTGAAATAAAGAAAAGAACAAAACTATGACAAAATCAAAAAAAAGGGTGGTCTGCTATTGCTAATTCCTTCATCAGTGCACTGGTGGTTTTAGGTGGTGCAAAAAGACAAGGGAAAGAAATAAAAATAATCTAATAATTGGAAAGGGAGAAATAAAACACTCATTTCATGCTAATTTTATTTTGTGTACAGTGAAAATTTCTAAAGGCCTACTATAGTAGTATTTGTTAGTGTCAGTAAAAGTATATTTAACTATACTAAGAAAAGTGGGGGGAATGCTCTAGAAACATTATTGATTGCCCCAGTTTGGTCTATATTTACAACACAGTAACAATGCAAATTTCAGCAGAATTTTTTTCTTTGTGCATATAAAAGAAAAAAGAGCTAGTTTTAAAACTTACATGCTTATTAGAAGGGCCAAGTCAAGATATTTTTCAAGACTAAGAGTGAAAAAAGAGAAAGAGAGACGTGCTTCACTGGTTTGTTTCTCTAGAGAACCCAGCCTAAATCACTGTTAGTGTCAGCAAAGTAGTTGCATTTAGAGAGGAGTGTTGAGTATTGACAGGGAGGTGACAGAAGGAGATCCTGGCACTCTGAGATATTAGCATGATATGAGTAGCAATTAAATAAAATATTTCAATTAGTGGTAATTCCTTCCCTGCATAATAACAAAGTTCGCTATCATATATGTTGGTGTAGTTTTCATAAAAATTTAGTAAAATATTGAGACATTACATGTATAAATACTGTGTGTTCATTGATTTAGTATAGGTTTGAAAATAACCTATGAAGGCATTTTGATAACTTCAGGGAACATCTGAATACACATTTTTTCATTCCAGAATATTGTGATGGTTAGGATTGTGTATCAGCTTGGTTGGGTGATGATTCTCAGTATTCTGACAGCTGCATAATGTAATCACCCCCACGATGGGCTCTGCTGAGTGGTACCGGAAGGGGCGGAGCCTGTAGTGGCTTCACCAACCCCTTAGCCTTGTCTCTCCACCTTCCACTGCCTACTTCCTGCCTGATTACCCTGCCCAAGTTTTTAGTTTTTTGTGGATCCAGTTGCCTTTCTCTTGTCTTCCAACCTCCAGTTCTTGTACTTGAGCTAGCAGTTTACTTGTCTATCTTGGGATTAGCTGATCTCCACAGCCGGTTAGTGGGAGTCCTATTTGCCTGACCTGTCGATCTTAGGTTGACCAACACCTGCAGCTGCATCAGGAGAAACTCTGCAGTCTTGCTTGCAGTTTGGGGATTCACTGACCGTCCACTGACCTTCACAGCCTGTAAGTGGGAACTCTGCTTTTCACCTTCAGTTCATCAGGTTCCGTGGCTGCTTGAGGCCTCTATCCTGATCCAGGACTTGAAATGTTCCAGTCACTGTAATTGGGTGAGCTGTTTCCTTGATGTTGATATCAATCTATCTGTTTTTATACACTTTACTGCTTTTGCTTCTCTAGAAAACCCAGCCTAAGACAGATATCAAGGGATTATTACTAATTTTTTAGGTGCGACAATGATTTTGCGGTTGTGTTTGAAAATGGCTTAATCTTTTATATTACCTTCGCTGGTGGTGTAGTGGTTAAAAGCTACTCTGCTAAGCAAACGTCAGAAGTTCAGATCTACCAGGTGCTCTTTGAAAACTCTATGAAGCAGTTCTACTCTGTCTTTTAGGGTTCCTATGACTCAGAATTGACTTGATGGCAGTGGGTTTGGTGTTTGATATCTACTGAAATAGAGTTGGAACTGCATGATGTGTATAATTTACTTTAAAATATTCATACAAAACAATTTGAGGCTGAACATATGGCAAAATATTTAAATTTGTAGATGTTTATCTGTGGTTTTATTGTGCTATTCTTCATACTTCTGGACTAAATTTTTCCCCATATTTGCCTCACATTGTTATTGGAAACCCTGGTGGTGTGTTTCTTAAAGTGCTATGGCTGTTAACCAAAAGCATAGCAGTTCAAATCCACCAAGTCTTCCTTGGAAACTCCATCAGAGAAGTTTCCCTGTGTCCTGTAAGGTCACTAGGAGTCGGAATCAACTCAACAGCAATGGGTTTGGTTTTAATGGTGATTGTTAAAACCTAGAAGCGATGAGTATTAGTGAAATCTTCTATCTGCTTATTTTTGTTTGATTCATTCTTTTCTTCTAAATCAGAGAATGTGAGATATTGCTACAGTGTGAGATAAGGGACAGTATCATAGCTGACTGATATCTGGCTAGTTGGAACAACCATGTCTACAATAAAGGGAGCTTTTAGGACATCAAGGGACATTAAGTGGATGCTACCTGGATAGATGTAAATCATTCTCTAATTCCTCTCATTCTGACTATTGACAGGCCATTTTACTGAACTGTAAATTCAATTCCAGCACTTCTCAAACTTTTACTTTTTAGAAGAAAATTGAAATGGGAGAGAAATCCTTTTGTAACAGTGTCACTTGAGGTCAACTTTGAAGTAACTGTTATAAAAGCTTAGAAAATGAAAGCAAGACAAATACCTAATTCTTCCAGAGCTTGTAGACATTACTGTGTTTCAGGGCAAATAGCTTATAATTATAATTTATGCTCAGTTTAAGATTTTTTCCATGAATTAACATTAATTTCTGTCTTCAATAAAGATGCCAAGTGATAAGAGTCTATTAAAATACAGTATTTTCTGCAGGCTGCTGTTGTCCCCAGCTGTGTATGCAATGTTTACATTAGCCATGTTCTTGCAATTGTACCTTTTTTTGAAGCCATTAGAAGTAATGAGAAAAGGATATTTTCCCACTCCAAATTTGTCTTTCTAATCAGCCCCAAATTATCACCACAAACTGGACTGCATTCTCCTCTCATTCAAAAGTACATGCAGATCTCAGAATTTAAAGCCCGAAAAATCTTAAATGTTGCACCAAACAAACTGAATTCTAAATTTAGAAACTGAACTCTCTGTACTAATGGAGGGTTGCATAGCCAGATAATTTGAAACCAGGAAAAACCTGAAGCTTCACTTTGGATCTGATTTAACAGTCAATTCTTCGTTTCCACTCTCACCCTGCCAAACTTCAAGAGTTTAATGCAAGCAACATGATTCAAAGAGTTCGACCTTCTCTACCTTCATTTCTTTCAACGTGGTGTTTTTTATTGAGTAAATAGTAGAATAGTGTTAGCCAGGAGTAGGAGAAATATGACATGCCTTTTTTATATAATGCATAATTCAATATTGGGTAATGAAAATTTCGTTAATTAACTTAGTATAAAACACATTGTTTACTGCATGTTGTGGTGTAAATAAAACCAAACCATTGCTTTCAAATCAGTTCTGATTCATAGCAACCCTATAAAACTACCCCATCATGTTTCAAAGATCACCTGGGCAGTTTGAACCACCAACCTTTGGTTAGCATCTGTAGCTCGTGGTCACTATACCACCAGGGGTTCCTGTTGTGGTATAGTACACTATGCTACATATTAACACCAACATGTTTGTATGTGTGTGGGGGATTTCCTTTTTTTGTGTGTGTGATTAAGTGAAAGTACACAATCCAAACCACGCCCACCTATCTGCAGCTCTATCTGCTCTCCTCACCCAGTGACAGCACATTCCACCTTTTCAATCTATACTTCTACTATCCTCTTAATGAGCACCTGTCCCCTCTGCTCTTCATTCTTCTCTCCAATGTACAAAGAAACAAGTAGGACAGCCTCCTATAAATGTATAAAACCATAAAGTACACACATCATATGCTCACACTGTGTTGTCTGAAGAGAAGTACTGGTTTCTAGTGAGGGCCAGCAGCAGGTCTAGGGGACATGTTCCAGGGGAACCCTCCAGGCTGTTGGACCATCAATTCTGGTCTTTTAGTAAAGTTCTTGAACTGCACCCTTCTTTTTCTCATGTTGCCTTGGGAACTCTACCTTGTGTCCATCTTGGCTGTCTTTGGTGGTGGCTTGCACCATCTAGTTCTTCTGGTCTCACGTTGATACAGTCACCTGTTCATGTGGGTCCTTTTGTCTCCTGGGCTCATTTTACCTCATGTCTTTGATATTCTCAGTCATCATTTGTTCCAGATGAGTTGGGACTATTTGGTGTACCTCAGATGGCAGCTTGCTAGATTTTAAGATCCCGGATGCTGCTCACCAGTATGGGTTGCAGATGACTCTCTTACCAAAAGACTAGTTATGCCAGTTGACACTGACATCTGAAAACATGGTACCCAGACACTTGTCCCTGCTACACTATCCTTTGATATGTTGGGTTGAGTTCCATTTATGGTGCAGTCCAGTTATGCTGATTTGCTCTCTGCTGCTTGTTTTCACTGCTTTCAACTGACCGAATTCCTAGTGACTATCTAATCTATGACCATCCCTTTCCCTCACTGCCTGCCCTTGTAGTCATCAAAGAGTCTTTTCTTCCGTAAATAAGTCCATTTGTAAGTCCCTATAGCAGAGGTCTCATACGATACTTGTCCTTTTGCAGCTGACTGATTTCACTCAGCGTAATGTCTTCTAGATGAAACCAGGTTATAAGGTGCTTCCTAAACTCATCATTGTTCTTTATCATTAGTGTTCCATTGAGTATATGTGCTATAGTTTGTTTATCCATTCATCTGCTGAGGGGCACTATCATGGATTGAATTGTGTCCCCTCAAAAATATACGGGTTGCTTCAACTTGGCTTTGAGTCCCAGCATGGTGCCATTCCTTCCCATGTGTTGTAAATTCTGCCTCTGTGGTAACTGATGATGGAGAATGGGCAACAGTTGTGTTCGTGAGGCAGAACTCAAGATACAAGCTTGGGGATATAAGGGAGAAAAGTGAGCAGAGGAAGTTGGGAACCTCACACCACTAAGAAAGCATGACCAAGAGCAGAGCACGTCCTTGGGACCTGAGGTTCCTGTGCTGAGATGCTCTCCCTGAAATTGGCCTTAGCCTACGGGACTGTGATAACTTCTCTTATTGAGTGGACTTGTAACTTGTAAATGGATTCATGGCTTACTGGACTGTGATAGTAAAAGTTTTTCTTCATAGTGCCTTCTACTCATGGTATTTTCTGTTGGAGCAGTACCGGGTGACTAAGACAGGCACCTTGGTTGATTTCATCTTTTTGCTATTGTGGACAGTGCTGCAATAAACATTCATGTGCATGTATCTGTTCATGCAACCTTTATTTGTGTAGGATATATTCTGAGCAGTGTGATTGCTAGATCATATGGTATTTCTATTTCTAGCTGTTTAAGGAAGCTTCAAATTGCTTTCCAAAGAGATTGTACCATTTTCATTCCCACAAGCAATGAGAGTTCTAGTCTCTCCACACTCTCTCCAACACTTGTTGTTTTGTATTTTTTGGATTATTGCCAACCATGGTGTTGCGAGATAGTACCTGATTGCAGTTTTGATTTGGATTTCTTTAATAGCTAATGATCGTAAGCATTTCCTCATATGTCTTTTGGCTGCCTTGATGTCTTCTTTGGTGGCTCTGTCCATCTTCCTTTGCCCACTGCTTAATTGGATTATTTACCTTTTTCTTGTTGAAATTTGCAGTACCTTATGGAAACCAGGCATTGATCTGACATGTAGTTGCCAAAGATTTTTCCCATTTTCTATGTAGCCTTTTAACTCTTTATAAAGTCTCTAGATGTACATTAGTATTGTATTTTTAGTAGTTCCCACTTATCTATTTTCTTTCCTGTTATTCGTCAGATTTTGTAGTCTGTCTAAGCCAAGTATTAGAGTTTCCATTGTTGACCCTATTTCTCTTGCATGATCTTTATAGTTTTAGGTTTGATATTTAGGTCTTTAATCCATTTTGAATTATTTTTGTGTAAGGTGTGGAAAAGGGTCTTGTTTTGTTTTTTTACAGATAGATATCCAATTTTGCCAACACCATTTGTTAAAGAGAGCATTTTTACCCCAGTTTGTTACCTTTAAGGCTCTGTCAAATATCAACTGTTCGTAAGAGGATGATGATATTTCTGGGGTCTTGGTTCTGTTCCATTGGTCTGTATGTCTCTTTTTGTACCAGAAATAAGCAGTTCTGACTAACAGTGTAATAGGTTCTAAGGTTCAGTAGTATGAGGCCTCCCACTGTATTTCACTTCTTCAGTAGTGCTTTACTTATCTGGAGTTTCTTTCCTTTACAAACAAAGTTGGTGATTTCTTTCTCCATCTCACTAAAAAAATAACACTGGAATTTGTATTGGGATTGCACTGTATGTGTAGATCACTTTGGGTAACATAGACATTTCCACAATATTAAGTCTTCCCATTGACGAGCATAGTAGTTTCTCTACTTATATAAGTCTCTTTTGGTTTCTTACAGTAAGGTCTTGTAATTTTCTCTGTATAGGTCTTGTACTTCTTGGACTAGATTTATTCCTAGGTATTGTATCTTCTTCGGAGCTATAGTGAATGGCGTTGATTTGATGGCTTCCTCTTTAATGATCTCTTTGTTGATATAAATGAATACTGCTGTCTTAGTTGTGTTTATTTTGTAGCTTGATACTTTGCTGAACTCTTCTATTAGTTCCAGAGTTTATTATTTATGGATTGTTTAGGGTTCTCTGTGTATACAATCATATCATCTGCAAATAGGGACATTTTGACTTCTTTCCTGACTCAGATGACCTTAATTTCTTTGTCTTGACTAATTGCTCTGGCTAGAACCTCTAGTGCAATGCTGAATAGAAATGATGACAATGGGCATCTTTGACTACTTCCTGTTCTTGGGGAATTCTTTCAGCCTCCTTCCATTCAGGATGATGTAAGCAGTTGGCTTTGTGTAGATGTTCCTTATGGCATTGAGGAATTTGCTTTCTCTTCCTATTTTGCTGAAACTTTTTCTTCTTTTTTTTTTAGTGTGGTTGAGTGAAAGTGTACAATCCAGTTTAAATTCACATGCCCACCTATGTGCAGCTCCTACTGCTCTCCTTGCCCAGTGACAGCACACTCTTCCTTTCTGTTCCATGCTAGCCATAGCCTCCTAACAATCCCCTATGCCTTCTTCTCCACCCTCTCTAGTCCCTTCTAGTAAGAGGCCAGTAGGTTGACATTCTATAGATACATAGAACCATAAAGTGCACACACAATATGGTCACTCTGTGTCACCTAGTCCAATCCATTCCTGTCCAAAGAGTTGACCTCGGGAATGATCTATGATCAGGGACAACATCTGGTCTAGGGATCATGCTTCTAGGGGAACCTCCAGGCCTTCTGACCATCAGTTGTGGTCTTTTAGTGGAGTTCTCAGAGTGCACCCCTTTTTATTTTTGTGCTGACAGTGGGACTCAAATATGTGAGCCCCATCATGGCTGTTACTGGAGGTGACCTGGAACTATCTCATTCTTCTGGTCGCATGTTCATGTAGTCACCCATTAACATGGGTCTTTCTTCTGAGTTTTCTTTCCCCCATGTCAGTCTTGTCCTTGGTGATCATCTGTTCCTCCTGAGTTAGGACAATTTGCTGTACCGCAGATGCCAGCTTGCTAGCTTTTAAGACCCCAGACTCCAGCCACCAATAAGGGGTGGAGAAGACTCCCTTATCAATAGCCTTGTTATGCCAGTTGGCCATAATGTCCCCTGAGAGCATGGTCCCCAGGCCCTTGCCCCTGCTACTCTATCTGTGCCATATTGGGTTAAGATTGGAAGAGTTTTCAGGTTATATTGAAGTCCATTTAAAATGATCTTTTTTCCTAATGTGTACTGTCATTGATTTCACCCAACCAAATTTCTATCAACTATCTAATCTATAACCAACCCTCTTCCTCCCTCCCTCACCTCACTTGCAGCCATCAGAGACTCTTCTTCTGGACATAAATCTGTTTTCAAGTCCTTAAAGCAGGGACCTTGTACCACTGAGTCATTCTGTTCAACATGTCCTCCAGTTGAAACTTGCTTATGAGATGCTTCCTGAAATCATCATTGTTCTTTATCATTGCATAGTGTTTCACTGAGTATATATGCCATAGTTTATTTATCCATTCATCTGTTGTTGGGCATCTGCTGTTGATTCCACCTTTTTGCTATTGTGAACTGTGCTGCAGTAAACATTTGTGTGCATGTATCTGTTTGTATAAATGCCCTTGCATCTGTAGGATATATTCCAAACAGTGGGATTACTGGTCAAATAGCATGTCTATTTCTAGCTTTTTAAGAAAATGCCAGATTGCTTTCCAAAGAAGTTGTACCATTTTGCAATCCCACCAGCAGTGTAGGAGAGTTCCAATTTCACTACAACCTCTCCAGCATTTGTTGTTTTGTGGTTTTTGGATCATGGCCAACCTTACTGGGGTGAGATGACATCTCATCATTGTCTTAAATTGGATTTCTTTAATAGCTAATGATTGTGAACATTTCGGCATGTTTTTTGGCTGCCTGGTTATCCTCTTCAGAGAAATGTCTGTCCATCTCCTTGGCCAATTACTTAATTGAATTATTTATCCTTTCTTTGTTGAGAGTTTTTAATATGAATGGGTATTGGACTTTGTCAACTGCCTTTTCTGCATCAATTGACAAAATCAGGTGATTCTTATCCTGTGTGTTTTGTTTATATGGTTGATCACATTAATTGTTTTTCTGATCCTGAACCAGCCTTGAGTCACTAGTATGAATCCAACTTGGTCATGGTGAATTCTTTTTTTTTTTTTTTTTTTTTTTTGACATTGTTGTTGAATTCTATTGGCTAGGATTTTGTTGAAGATTTTTGCATCTAGATTCATGAGTGATATTGAACTGTAATTTTCTTTTTGGGGGGAATCTTTCCCTGGATTTGGTATTTGGGTTATGCTACTTCATAGAATGAATTTGGGAATATTGCATCCTTTTCTATGTTGTAAAATAGCCTCAGTAGTATTGCAATTAACTCTTCTCTAAAAGTTTGTTAGAATTCTCCCATGGAGCCATTTGGGCAAGGCCTCTTATTGGTTGGTATTTTCTTAAAATTAGTTTTTCAATCTCTTCTTTCTTCATGGGTTTATTAAGTTGTTCTACTTCTCCTTGTGGTAGGTGATGTGAATCTAGAAATTTGTCATTTCCTCTAGATTTTCAAATCTGTTAGAGTACAGGTTTTTGTAGTATTCTGTTTAACTTTTTGTTTCTGTTGGGTCTGTTGTGACATCTTCTGTCTTGTTTCTCACTAGAGTAATTTTTTTCCTCTCCTGTTTTTCTTTTGTAAGTTTAGCCAGTGGTTTATCAATTTCGTTGGTATTTTCAGAATGCAGCTTTTGGTTTTTTTAATTCTTTCAGTTGTTTTTTCCATTCTATAATTCATTTAGTTCTGCTCTACTCTTTATTATCTGTTTTCTTTTGGTGCCCAAGGGTTTTTTTGTTGTTGTTGTTTCTACTTGTTCAAGTTGTAGGGTTAATTCTTTGGCTTGGGCTCTTTCTTCATTCCAGATGTGTGCATTTATAGAGATAAATTGATCTCTGAGCACTGCTTTTGCTGTATCCCATAGGTTCTAGTAGGATGTGTTTTCATTCTGCTTTGATCCTATGAATTTCTTCATTGTGTGTTTGATTTCTTCTATAACCCATGAATTTTTGAGCAAGGTGTTGTTCAGCTTTCATTAGTTCAAATTTCTACTCATGTTTATTCTGCTGTTGATTTAGGCTTTTTTTGATATATGGTCTGAGAAAATGCTTTGCAACAAATGGTTTGGATTTTGTTGAGACTTGCCTTATGACCTAATACGTGGTCTATTCTGGAGAATTTTCCATGTGCGTTGGAAAAGAAGGTATATTTATCTATTGATGGGTAGAAAATTCTGTGTATGTTGATGAGGTCTGGTTGGTTGAGTATTGCAATAAGATCTTCTGTATCTTTACTGAGCTTTTCTCTGGATGACCTATCCATTACTGAAAGTTAAGTATTGAAGTCTTGTCCTAGTATTGTGGAATGATCCATCTCATTTTTCAATGTTGTCAGCATTTTTTCATTGTATTTAGATGCTCTCGTATTGTGTGCATAAATAGTTAATATTGTATCCTGCTTACGTACTGAACATTTAAGCAGTAAATAATGACCATCTTTTTCCATGTTCATGGATTTTACATTAAAATCTATTTTATCTGAGATTAGTATTGCCACTCCTGCTCTTCTTTGCATGTTGTTAACTTGGTATATATTTTCCCATCCTTTCATGTCTTTGAGTCAAGGGTATGTTTCCTATAAGCAGCATATAGATGGACTGTGGTTTTTGCTTGAAGCAGTTACTCTCTTCCTCTTTACTGGAGCATTCAGTCCTACATTCAGTGTAATTTTTAACAGGTATAACAGCACTTGGCTGGCTGGCATAGGAAATCCTAGTGGTGTAGTAGGTTAAGTGTTAAATCTGCTAGCCAAAAGGTCTGAGTTCAAATCCACTAGATGCTCCTTGGAAATTCTATGGGGAAGTTCTACTCTGACGTCTAGGGTCACTATGAGTCAGACCTGTCTTGACAGCAGAGGGTTTTTCATGTGTTTAGTGCTATCATTTTGGTTCCTTTATTTTTGCATTGTTGACATTTTCTTCATTCCTCTTAATATTCTGTTTGGGTCATTTTTCTTTATAGGTTTACTTTTATCCTTTTCAGTGTCAGTTTTGTGTCTGTTGAGACTCTTGTGTTGTGCTCCTTGTTTTGAAATGTGGCCTTGTTAGTTTACTTTGCAGCTACCTCTTTTATCCCCTTTAATGTTCTAAGTTTAAAGCAATGTTTAACTTCTGTGTATCTCCTCAACTTCCTGTCCATATAAAAGGGTTATAACTGCTGTAATATATCCCTCTTTATAGTGTCATGATGTCAAACTTTTCATGTTAAGATGTCTGGTTCCCTACTTTTACTATTTTAGCTTTGACTGAGCTTTGTGGCTTGTATAATTGAGTAGGACTCTGAATGCTGTGTCCTGCATTGCATCCTTAAGTATACATTTGATATTATTGTTATTCTAAACAAAGAGCTTCTTTCAGTGTTTCTTGTAGTTTTGGTTTGGTTTTTGCAGTCTCTCAGCTTCTGTTTATCTGCAAATGTCTTAATTTCACCATCATTCTTGAGAGACAATTTTGCAGGACATATAATTCTTGTTTGGAAGTTTTTCTCCGTCAAGGCTTTGTATGTGTTATTCCACTGTCTTCTTGCCTATGTGGTTTCTGCTGAGAAGTCAGATGAAAGCCTGCAGGGCTTCCCTTAGTATGTTAGCTTTGTTTTAAGCCTCATTGCCTTTAAGAGGCTCTCTTTATGTTTCATTTTATTAAGCTTGCTTATAATATATCTTGGTGTCTTTGGGGTGGGGTCTCCAGTTTTCATGGTGTTGATAAGCATCTTGAATATCCATAGTTTCTTCATGATTTCAGGGAAATTTTCTGTCAGCAACTCGTCAACTATTCTGTCTGCGTTTTCTGCTATCCCTCCCTGTTCAGGAACTCCAATTATTTGTTGATTATTCCTCTTGATAGAGTTCCACATGCTTCTTAATACTTCTTCATTTTTCTTGTTTCTTTTCTCTAATTCCTCCTCGTAAATGCTGGTATCAATTGCTTTATTTTCAGTTTCACTAATTTTCTATTTCTTTCCTCAGTCCTATCCTTTTGGCTTGGCATGGAATTGTCTAACTCTGTAATTTTATTATTGATCTGCTGGATTTCAGATTGTTGATGTTCTAACAGTTCATATAGCTTACTTAACTTTTCATTTTGTTCTGCTGCCTTTTTTTTTAGTCTCTAGAAAGGCTCTATACATAATTCTTTTGTATTCTACCTTCATTAATTTCACAAAGACTTCTTCATCTGGAAAGTTTTTCGATTCTTTATTTTGGGAGTTTTCCAGAGCCATTGTGTTCTGCTTCTTTAAAAGGTTAGATATTGATTGTTGTCTTTGTGCCATCAAAAGCTGATCAGTTTCTCCAGTGTTACACCAATAGAAGCTGTCACTTAGCTCTAAGATGGCAGTAAGTATACTGCTAGATTTGTTTGCCAGCCACTGCAGCATTCTCTAGGTGCAAATGACTTATGTATATCTTCTCTGGCAATATAGATACTATCAATCCCTGTGATGCTGCTTGACTTGGTAGCTGGCCTCAGCTGGGCCCTCAGAAGTGGCTGACCCCACCTCCTGGATGATAAAAGTTGTAAGCCACTTGTGCCAACTCTCCAGCATCATGCCAGTTCAGACTATAATGTAGTTCAAGGAAGAAAGATAAGGGATGCCACTGCACTTGGCTGCCACAGACTGTTGTGATCTCTAGATGGGCTTATCTTGAAGACTACTTTTCTACTGAGGGGGTGCTGTACAGTGGCTGCTGAAAGCAGTCAGACCCTCACGGGTGGCAGGTCCTGCCTCCTGGTTGGCACAGATGTTGCCCTGCTTATGGAGTCTCTGAGATGCCATCACCCAACACTATGGTGTGGCTTAGTGAACGGTAGTAGAAATGGTGCTGCCATACTTGGCCACCTGTGTGTTCCCCTAGCTGATCTTATCTTAAAATCTGCTTTTCTGCTGAAGGAGGTGTTGACCAGCCTCAGCTGATAGCAGCCAGGCCCTCAGGGGTGACAGGCCCTGCCTCCTGGCTGAAAACGACAGTGCCTTACTTATGGAGTCTCTTGTGAGCCATCTGCAGATGCTATGACGTGGTTTAAAGAAGGGAGTGGTTAAGGCACCACTCCTCTTGGTCATCAGCCACCACTACATTCTGTGGTTATGATTGTCTTAAAACAGCTTTTCCACTGGGAGAAACACCATCCAGACAAGCACTGTTGCTCAGCATAGGAGTTAGCCCCAGATGAGCCTTCATATATGGCTGACTCCACCTCTCAGCTGACCAAGATTGACATCCCATCTGAGCCACCACCCCTGCAGTGAGCCTGCAGTATCTACTGTGCAACTCAGAGAAGAGAAGTGAGAGGGCCACTGGCACCCTCCATCACCAGCCACTGCTGGGTTCTCCAGATTTGGCTGTCCCAAGCACAGTCTCTACTGTAGAATGCACTGTTTACTTAGACACAGCACTTCAGCATAGTAGACAACCCATGCCAGGCTCTCAGACTTGGCACTCACAGTCTCAGCCTCCTGGTTAACAAAGAAGGCGTCTTTACCTGCAATCCTCTCAGCCGATGTGCCAGCAGAAACAGGACTCAGTGCACTGCTGTCTCACCCCCAACAGAGGTAGTGTCCCCCTTCCTGTCACCCAGTCCAAACTCACAACACTGTGCCTAACCTTGGGGCTCTCAGAATGTCTATACTGCTCTGTTCAATCATTTCTCTAGGCCTTAGTTCACAGACAGAATCACGGAAATGTATGCTTAGTCTTTCATCTTGGCCCTACCTCTGTGATTTGCTTTTAATACTTAACTTGTTTAGAGAAAAGCAAGGTAGAAAACATAAGAGACAAGTGAACATAATGTAGTTCTCCATGCACTTTATGCAAACAACATGATGACATTTCAGATCCATAAGATGCAGCAGAAAACGTTATTAGTTGTTACTCATCAGGTTGATGAGCTGCTTTAATTCCACACTCATAGTCTTGAAAACAAATATTTATACTCTGTTGTTTACATCACAATAGACAGTAGATTGGATTTTTTTTCTCTTAATAGAATATTCTTGCAAAAGATAAACCAAGTAAATTATCCTGAAAAATCTGATTTGTATTATGTTGTAGGCTACTAAGGACATTACTGAAGAGTCTTTATGAATATATTTATGGTTTTCATGGCTTTCTACACATATCTGAAGTCATTTTCAAGTATTTGGACAAAGGTATTTGCTCTTAGACTGATATGTACTCTTTTTTTTTTCTCTGAAATCTGTTTTGTAGTGCCACACACAAACCCATACACAAGTCACTAGAGATATCTTAGTGAACAAGATAGATAAAATTCAAAGTCTGTTGAGTTAGGCTATTTAAAATGTACCTGATATTGATTGAAATGCCTTGGATGTGCTGACTCATGTCATCTTCAGAACAGCTCTGTGGAGTGTTAATACTAGCCCTATATAACAAATAATGAAACTAAGGCATCAAAAGTGTACATAATTCCCTCCATGGCATGGCAGTGATGAATCCTGATGGAAACCCCAACAGCAGTATATAGAGTCCCTGCTGTCTCTCACTGTGTATGCAATGGAGCTTACATTCTAGGCAGGCAATGAAAAGACATAAAGGGATGGGGGGAAAGGAAAGCAGGTAAATAGACATTTAAAAGGAAAAAAAAGATATCTGAGTCTTAAAGAATTTGGCTAACTGTGGATAATTAGAACTAGGAAAAGCAATTGCATCCTGGAAAAACTTAAAGCATCCCATTGTATAGCACAGCAAGACAAACCAGGGGATCTCTGAACATTTCCTGTGATTTGTTGTGTGGTTCTCTGTTTCACACCCTTAAAATGATGTTTTATATCATTTTTACTGTGGTCACTTTCTCAATATGTATAAAAGGGCAGTTTTCACTGCTCCTATTTTTAAAAGAAAGATAGACAATGCATATCTACATTCGCCTTAATCTTAGCTCAGTTACCTCCAGTGTCTGAATTACAAATAACTTGTAATAATACTTTCTTGGAAATGTCTAAAAAAATCACAATGAAGAATTCTAAGGGTCATGAGAAATGTATTTTTTATTTTATCTGTGTTAGAAATAAGAGGTTGAATAGTACTGTGATGACACAGAGCTTGTTAATCACATTCTCTCTCTCTCTCTCTTTTATTTTATTGTGTTTTAAATGAAAGCTTATGGTCCAAGTCAGTTTGCCTTATAAAATCCATCCTCACCTACACACCTCTGTGCAACTCTGGGTCCTCTCCTCGGGATGTAAAAGCACACTCTTACTTTCCACCTTGTACTTGTCAATTTCATTCAACCGACATCTGTTCCCTACTCTCTACACTGCCATCTCACCTGTGGACAGAAGCTGTTCCAATAGCCTCGTGTATATATTTAAGTCAAGAAGCACATGCTTCACCAGTATCATTACTCTTATGGTTCTGCCTAGTCTTTGTCTAGATAGTTGCTTCACTACTGGTTTCAGCTCTAGGCTAGCAGTATGTCCAGGGGCTATATACTTGGGGGACCCTCCAGGATGTCAGACTGTTATGTCTATTTTCTAAATAGAGTTCTAGATGTTCATCCCCACTTTTCTCCCACTGTGTCAGGGATTCTACATTGTGTTCCCTGTGGGAGCAGTCATTGGCAGTGGCCAGGCACCACCTAGTACTTCTGGTATCAGACTGATGTTTCTGGATCATGTGGCGCCTTCTTCCTCCTGGGCTCATATTTTTCTTATATCTTTGCTGTCATTCATTCCTCTTTGCTCCAGGTAGATTGGGACAAATTGATGTTCCCTGGATGGCAGCTTGCTAGCTTTGAAGACTCTAGAGCCACTCACCAAAATGGAATGTAGAAAAGTTTGAAAAAAAAAAACTTAGTTATGCCAATTGACCTAGACAGCCCCTGAAACCATGGTTGCCACACTCTTGCTGCTGCTACTTCGACCTTCAGAATGTTGGGTTGCATTTAGGAAACCTCTTAGCTTATGGTATAGTCCAGCAGTGTTAACTTCCCTTCTACTGCATGCTGTCACTTCCGTCACTTACCCTAATTCCTGTCTCCTATGAAATCCTATGTATACCCATCACCCTCACTTGTAACCATCAAAGATTATTTTCTTTTGTGCTTAAGCCTTTTCTTGAGTCCTTGTAATTGTGTTCTGACACAATATTTGTCTTGTTGCAACTCACTAATTTCACTCAGCATGATGTGTTCTGGGTTACCCATGTTGTCAGATGTTTTTCCAAGATGGGCCTTGTTCTTTATAATTGCATAGTACTCCATTCTGTGAATATTCCATAGTTTATTTATACATTCATCTGCTGATGGGCACCTAGATTGATTCTTTTTCCTATTGTGGACAGTGCTGCAATAAACTTAGATGTGAAAGTATCTATTTGTGGGGCCACCCTTATTTCTCTAGAGTATATTCCAAGCAATACCATTGTTAGATTATTTACTATTTCTATATCTAGCAGTTTAAGAAAGCACCAAATAAATTTCCAGAGTGGCTGTAACATTTTGAATTTCCACCAGCAATGTAGAAGACTGCTAGTTTCTCCACAACCTCTGCACCATTTACAATTTTATGTTTTTTGGATTAATGCCAGCTTTGTTGGGGTGAGATTGTATCTCATTGTAGTTTTGGTCTGGATTTGTCTAGTGGCTAATGATCATGAGTATTTCCTAAAGTACCTGTCTTCTTTAGTGAAGGGCCAATTCATATCCTTTGCCCATTTTTTAATTGAGTTATTTATCTTTTCTCTTGTTGACATTTTGATGTACCTAGTAGATTATGGAGATTAAATGCCAATGTGATTCATGGTTGCCCAACCTTTTTTCCCAGTCTGTAGGTACTCTTTCTACTCTTTTGGTGAAGTCTTTGGATGCACATAAGTGTTTAATTTTTAGGAGATCCCATTTATCTAATTTTAACTCTGGTGTTTGTGCATTTTTAGCAATATTTTGTAGTCTATTTATGCTGTGTATTATGGCCCCCAGCATTGTCTCTATTTTTTCTTCTGTGATCTTTATCATGCTAAGTTTTATATTTAGGTCTTCAATCCATTTTGAGTTTGTTTTTGTGCATGGTGTCAGATACAGGATGGTTTCTTTTATTTTTTTTCTTTTTAACAGGTACACACCCATTTTTGCCAGCACCATTTGTGTTGTGACTGTTTTTTCCCAGTTCACAGATTTTAGGCTGTTGTCAAATATGACCTGTTCATATGTGTAATAATCTGTATTCTCTATTCTGTTCTGTTGTTCTGTTTACCGGTTTTTGTACCAGTATTACCCTGTTTTAACTACCATGACAATGTAATAGGTTGTAAAGTCAGGTGACATGAGGCTCCCTACTTTGGTTTTCTTCCTCAGTAATGTTTTGCTTACCCAGAGCTTCTTCCCTTTCCAACTAAAGTTGATGATTTGTTTCTCTATCTCATAAATAAATGACATTGGAGTTTATATTAGGATTCCATTGTGTCTATAGTTTTCTTTAGGAAGAATAGCCATTTTTGTGATGTTAAATCTCCCTATCCATAAATAAGGTAGGTTTCTCTGCTTATGGAGGTCTCTTTTTCTTCTTGTGGTAGTCTTGAAGTTTTCTTTGTATATATCTTTTATATCTCTGTTTAGATTTATTCCTAAGTGTTTCATCTTCTTGAGGGCTATTGTAAATAGTCTTGATTTGGTGAATTTCTCTTTGAGGGTCTCTTTGTTGATGTAAATAAATCCAACTGATTTATTTATGTTTCCATAATCCTGATAACTTTGCTAGCCAAGCCAACTGCCGTTGAATCAGATCCAACTCATGGTGACCTATTAGTTCCAGTAGTTTTGTGTGTGTGTGTGTGTGTGTGTGTGTGCCTGAATTCTTTATTCTTTTCTTTAAGGTTTTCTGTGTATAAGATGATATCATCTGTGAATAGAGCTAGTCTTACTTCTTCCTTACTAGTTTGGATACTTTGTATTTCTTGTCTGATTGCTCTGGCTAGAACCTCCAGCACAACGTTAAATAAAAGTGGTGACAAGGGCATCCTTATCTGGTTTTCATTCTCAAAGGGAATGATTTCAGTGTCTCTCCATTTAGGATGGTGTTGTCTGTTGTCTGTTGGCTCTGCACAGATTCCCCTTATTATGTTGAGAAATTTCCCTTATATTCCTATTCTTCTGAGAGCTTTTAACATAAATATGTGTTGGGCTTTGTCAGATGACTGTTCTGCATCAACTGATAAAATCAAGTGATTCTTTTATTTATGTGGTTGACTATATTAATTGTTTTTCTAGTGTTGTACCATCCCTTATCCCTGGTATGAATCCTATGTAGTCATAGTGAATTATTTTCTTTCATTTGTTCTCACATTCTATTGGCTATAATTCTGCTGAGGATTTTCACATCTAAGTTCATGGGAGATATTTGTATGTAATTTTCCTTTTTTGTGCTGCCTTTATCCGATTTGGGTATCTGGTTATGTTGGCATCATAGGATGATTTGAGGAGTATTCCATCTTTTTCTATGCTGTAAAATATCTTTAGTAATAACAGTGTTAATTCTTCTCTAAAAGTTTGGTGGAAATCTCCAGTGAAGCCATCTGAACCAGGATGTTTTTGGTTGGGAGATTTTTACTTACTTTTTCAATCTCTCCTTTTGTGATGTTGTTCTACTTAGGTTGTTTGTGCTAGTTTCAGTAGGTAGCCTTTTCTAGAAATTTGTCTACGTCCTCTAGGTTTGTGAATTTACTAGAGTATAATTTTATCATAGTATTCTGTTATGACTCTTTTAATTTTGATTGGGTCTGTTGTAAAATTGCCCATCTTATTCCTTATTCAAGTTATTTGCTTCCTCTCCTGTTTTTGTTTTATTAGTTTGGCCAATGGTTTTGTTGTTTTTGTTGATGTTTTCAACAAACTAGCTTTGGGTATTGTTAATTCTTTCAATTGTTTGCCTATTCTATATAGTTCATTTAGTTCTGCTCTAATTTTTATTATTTGCTTTCTTCTGGTGCTTGAGGAGTTATTTTGTTGCTCTGTTTCTGCTTGTTCAAGTTGTAGGTCTAAATATTTGATTTGGGCCCTTTCTTCATTTTGGATATGTGATGGGATTGGATTGAGATGAACTGACCTCTGAACATTACTTTAACTGTGCCCATAGGTTCTGGTAGCATATTTTCATTCTTGTTTGATTCTACAATTTTTTTTTCTTCCATCATTGATTTCTTTTATAACCCAGAAGTTTTTGAGTAAGATGTTGTTCAGTTTCCATGTGTTTGATTTTTTGTCTTTTTTTTTCTGCTATGGATTTGAAGCCTTGTGGTCTGAGAAAATGCTTTGCAATATTGCAATGCTTTGGCCTTTGTTAACACTTGCTTTATGGCTTAATATGTGGTTTATTCTAAAGGATGTTCCACGTACACAGGAAAATAAGGTGTACTTGACTGTTGTTGGGTGGAGTGTTCTGTATATGTCTGTGAGGTCAATTTGGTTGATTGTAGCATTTAGATCTTCTGTGTCTTTATTGAGTTTCTGGATGTTCTGTACATCATCAAAAGTGATATGTTGAAGTCTCCTACTATTATTGCAGAGCTATGTACCTCACTTTTCACTACTGTTAGGATTCTTTTGACATTTTTAGAAGCTCTGTTTTTTTGTGGAAATATTTAATATAGCTAAGTCCTCCTGATGTAGTGCCCTTTAAACAATGTGTAGTGATGTTCCTTTTCCATTGTGGTGGATTTTACTTTAAAGTCTATTAATCTGAAATTGATACTGTCCTTTCTGCCCATTTTTTAATGTTGTTAGCTTGGTATGTGTTGTTCTATCCTTTGAGTTTCAGTTTGTTGTATCTTGGAAGCAGTGTTTAGACAGGTAGTGTTTTTGTTTTTTAAATTCATTCAGCTACTCTTTGTCTCTTCACTGGTATGTTTAACTCATTTCCATTCAGTGTAATTATTGATGTGTGAATGATTGATTCACGGTGGGGGCGGGGGTAGTGGCAATCAATAATAGTATATCATTGATGTATATTGATGTCTGAAATTTAATGCTGTCATTTTGGTGCCTTTATGTGTGTTGCTGACAATTTCTTTGTTTCACTTAATTTTCTGTGCTGAGACACTTTTCCTTACGGATTTTCACCATTATTGTGTCTGATGAGACGTCTTTATTTTTTTTCTTATTTTGATATGTAGGATTGTTAATTTCCTTTGTAGTTACCTTAATATTTACACCTAATATTCTAAGTTTAAAACCATCTTTGATTTTATTGCCTTGACTTCGTCTCCACCTGAAAGGTCTATGAATACATTAATTTGTCCATCTTTTGGTAAAATTTTATCATCATCTACATACTGAGACCTGTTTCCTTATTTTTAGTGTTTTAGCTTTGATTTGTTTTTTGTGGATTTCCTATCCATGTTGATACCTGGGTGCCCTGTCCTATATTGTATCCTTGAGTATATATCTGATGTTATTGTGTTTGTAATTGAAGAACTTCCTTCAGAGTGTCTTGTAATTTTGGTTTGAATTTTTTTGCAAATTCTCTAAACTTGTATTTATCTTGAAATGTCCTAATCTCACTGTCATATTTGAGAGACAATTTTGCAGGATTTACTATTATTGATTGCCACTACCCCCACCCCCACTGTCTAGGCTCTATGTTTGTCATACCATTGCCTTTTTTCTAGCATGGCTTCTACTTAGTAATCGGAGTTCAGTCTTTATGACTCTTCTTTGTACATTATTTTTAAATGTAGCTGCCTTTAAAACCATCTCCTTATCTTTAGTTTTGGTTAAGTTTGATGATAATGTGTCTTAGTGTTTTTCATTTGGGATCCACCTCATGTGGAGACCAGTGAGCATGTTGGATAGATATCTTCTCATCTTTTATGATATAAGGTTCTGGCACTCTGATCACTCATAAATTATTCCTCTTGGTGGACTTGCATGTCATTCTTAGTGATTCTTCATTTTTTTTTTTTTACTTCTGTTGTCTTATTTTTCATAATATATGCTGGTGTCAGTTGCTTTATCTACAATTACATTGATTCTGTAGTCCACTGCTTCAATCCTAACCCTTTGACTTTCTACTGAATGGTCTAATAATCTAATTTTATTGTTAATCTGCTGAATTTTAGATTGTTGTTGCTCAAGTAGTTCTTACAGGCTGTCTTATTTTTAATAAATTGACAAATTCCCTTCCTGATGTCTTGTAGAGCTCTAAACATGACGTTTTTGTAATCTACCTCCAATAATTGCAGGAAGTCTTCTTTGGAAAATGTTTTGATTCTTTGTTTTGGAAGTTTTCTGAAGCCACCATGGTCTGGTTCTTTAACTTCCTGGGAATTATTGTTGTCTCTGACTATCATAAAGTTGTAATTTATTTGTTTGCTTATTGTTTTCTAAATATACTTACATATATATAATTTTTTGAGTGTCCAAATAGTCTGGTCATTTGAGTTAGTTTGATTATTGGATCCTTTAACATTCCAATGCCCTGTCACCAGATGGTTAGAGCTGTGAGTGCACTGAGAATGTCAGGGGGAATTATCAGCTCAGCGGAGTCAGCAGAACTTTTTTCGTATGTCTCCCTAAGTTTCCCTCTCCAAGTTCAGGAGAATAGTTCACGGTACATGTGTATGATGTCCCACATCTAGCCCATGTAGTGCATCAGAGTTTAGCAGCCAGTGCAGAGCAGAGAAAGGAGGGGAAAGTGCCAAAGAAAGGGAGAGGTACAAGTACTTAGGAAAGGTTTAAATCCAGAAGAGTGTGATGCACTTAGTTTATGATGCTCAAGTGAAATTCCCTTGGTGTTCTGCAGGTGAGGTCATCTGAAGCTCAGCTTCCCCACTGAGAAAGATACACTGTGGTCCTGGCACTGCTGCTCTATTCAGCCATTAAATACCACAGGGCCATAGCTCCTTTTGGCTGGCTGAAGCAGGTCTCTCTGTGAGATGTATATTTAATTCTGGCTTAAGCGGTTGCTTCTGGAGCTGCTTTCCCTTTCCTGTCATCCAGTCTGATCTCTCAGCTTTCTACCTTATATTCAGGGTTTGTGAAATTTTCTTTATAATCTGTTCAGTTGTTTTTCTGCTTCTTTGTTGTTAGAGGGATCAGAGAATACATGTAGCTACTCCACCATTTTAGCCCCGTGTCTAATCACATCATCTTAACGAGCAAAAGACTGTGCTTTTAAAAATCCCCTCAGTGACCCAGCTTGAGATAGGCACTGTCATTTTGGAACTGTACCTTATGAATCATCAAGACTACTGGATTATCTCTGCAAGGAAGAAGACTGCAAGACTTTTTATGTGTTAGCTTGAATATAATATGCCACTTCCACCTACATCTCATTGACCAAACCTCAGTTTATCGGTCCATTTAATTTTATAAGGGTTAATGAAACTGGGTTATCAGATAGCAATTTATGTGAAAACTGTGGTCTCTGCAAAAGTCTATCTTTTAATTACAAATTATTCCTTAGATCCTTTGTTTCTACACTTATAACACATTCAGTCTTCCCCAAAGAAAACAATTCAAAGCCAATCTGGTAAAAAACATTCAGCTGAAAGTGTAGGAGCATGTACAGTATTCTCAATATCAAATTTGAAACTAGTGTCACCTTGTCTATATCCCCATAAACTCCAAAGACAAGTTATCTTCCCACCAATAGTGGGTTATGTAACATGATAATATATTGACAAGATTGGTAAACATTTTCATTGGGGGAGAGGAAAAATGAACAATGCAAAGTAATCACTGTTTAAATGTTTTTTTGAAGTCCCACTGGTCAAATTTATGAAGATCCATTACTTAAGGGTGGAAGAGGTTTATTGTGTAGTCACTGGTCCACTGCTCTTAATGTTCTCTTGCTTCTACTGTAGAAATATTGTCTTTTTCCATTATCATTCTAGGTTCCATTTAAAATAGACGTTGGGGAAAATGAGTTCCTTGGTAACTGAGCAACCTTCTCAGATCCATTAGTGTTAGAAGAAGGTTAAGTTTTTGGCAGTCACGTAAAGTTTTAGTCAAGGGATTTATTTTGTTTGGCAGGTCAGTTCTTTTCAAAAATACAATAAGTTTCATATGTTTATGATTCTGTACATTCTACATGCTAGTGATAACCATACATACTTGCCTAGCCATGATTCTTATACCAATTCTTCTGCCTTTATATATAGACCTCTTGATTAAAAGATAATTATCTTCAGAGTATCAAATTCATTTTCAATCATATTTTTCCCTGAGCTAAAAATTTCAAAAACAGGCAGAACTAATCTATGGTATTAAAAGTCATGATAGTAGTTAGCTTTATTGATATAGACATAGGGACCATGAAGGGAACTTCTTAGGTTAAATTATATTCACTTTGTAAAAATTAATAGGGATGTATATAGAAACTCCATTGACATGGTGGTTAAGTGCTACAGCTACTAACTAACACATTGGCAGTTCAAATCTGCCAAGCACTCCTTGGAAACCCTATGGGGCAGTTCTACTAGGTTCCCTAGGACCACTATTAGTGAAAATGGACTTGACATCAGTGTATTTGGTTTAGGTATATGGAAACCCTGATGATGTAGTGGTTACATGCTATGGCTGCTAACTAACTGGCCAACAGTTAAAGTCCACCAGTTACTTCTTGGAAACTCTGTGAGGCATTTGTGTGCTGTCCTATATGGTGCTGTGAGTCCACACTGACTTGACAACAGTAGGCTTGGTTTTTGGTGTATGGTTTGAATCCTTTTCAATATGTATGTTGTAGTTAGGTGAGTCAGTTTCAACTTACAGTGACCATATGCACAAAAGAATGAAACACGATCATATCCTGTGAAATCCTCACAATTGAAACTATAATTGAACCTATTTTTCAAGGTACTATGTCAATCTGTCTCATATAACATCTTCTTTTTTGTTGACCTTCTAATTTGTCAAGCAGAGTGTTCTTTTTCTAGGTACCACTCGCTCCTTATAATATGTCTAAAGTATGTAGATAAAGGTCTTACCATCCTCATTTAGAATGAGGATCTGGTTGTACTTCTTCCAAGACAGATTCGTATACATGTTATGGGTCCATAAAAACAAAATTTTGCAAAAATGATGCTAAATTGAACTAATCTTTCTTTACTAGTAGACTCTCTAATGCAAATGTATTTTTTAACTTAGAACAACTAGAATTATGATATAAAATGAACAAATAAACCGTCATTCATTAGAAGCCATACATTAGATGGCAAAATAATGGAAAATTGCAGGCCATTATACTACAGAAGGCAAACTCGGTGGCAAAGTGATTAAGAGCTAAGGCTGGTAACCAACAGTCAGCAGTTCAAATCCCCGAATCACCCCTTGGAAACCATATGGAGCAGTCCAGCTCTGTCTTACAGAGCCACTAGGAGTTGGAACTAACTCAATGGCACACAACAACAACAACATGCTGGAGAAGAAAATAGCCTTAGAGTTGAGTATAGAAAATGAGGCATATTTTTCTTCAGAGATATCTACGTAAAGAGACAGCAGAGAATGAGAAGTACAGCAGAACATTCGACAGTCTCACTGGACTAGGGATAAAAATTGGAGTTAACAATTGGAGTTAGAGTCTGCATACAAGACTCTAATCATATTTCTGGCTTAGGTTTCAGATCCTGATGAGCTACATGTTAGGAATTGGGATGAACTTGAAATAAACAAGCTCTCCAAGCTACTAACATTCAGCTTAGAACCATCTTAAACCCTGATTAGGGTAAGGTAAGATCTTCCATTAATGGTGCCCATAGACTAAATGTTCCTGAAAGGCAAAATGAATCCTTTCTCAAGAAAGGCAAAACCATATGGAATCTCACATTATCTATTAATGTTTGTTTACAATGTCTGTCACTTTGAAATAAAGGCATACAAGAATGCAGAGCAACATTCCCTAAAGTAAAAACAAAGAGCAAACTACATAAACAGATCTCCTACCGAATCCAGGTAATTATCAGGCACAGACTTCAAATTGACTCTAAAGATACTGAATGTTAGAGAAGATATGGACCAATGAAAACTGCGATGCTTTTTCATGTCAGTGATTAGTGTTAAAACTGAAACTATTACCTTGAAAAAAAATGCTATTATTTTATAAAACTGAATGTTAACACTTCCGTTGACTCAATAATTTAATTACAATATAAGCTCTAACATATATATGTCTGAAACCATCACTACAGTTAGGATAGTGAATATATTCATTGGCCAGAAAGCTTTCTCATGGCTTAAAAAAAAAAAAAAATACAGAAAACTGACTTAGCTAGAGTTCTATAAAAACAAGCAGCAGGCTGGTTGACCCGTAGGCTGTATTATGGTGAGCCATGCTTTAGAGTATCTTTTTGCAATATGAACTAATGCATCACTGAGAGGAAAATATTAGTGACATGATGGCTTTGGCAAGGAGCTCAAGTGAGTGAGACTTACCCTTAACCAATGTGTATCTTTTGTCACTTCTTGAGGATCCAAGTGTCACAGGCAGCTCACAGAAGAGGGTCTTGGACAAAACTACAAGACTACTGTGATTTCATTCCGTTTTTCAACAATTACTTTACCAGTCAGAGTGAACTGATCTTAGGATTTTCATGGGTAAAACCATAGTTCCACCCACTTACAGAATAACCAAGTTGTTGATTGAAACATGGCAGAGCAGGCATAGCTGTGCAGTACTCAACAGTGACAGAGCAAAACCTGAGATATTGCTCTCTTCCAGCATGTGGAAGCAGTAACATCAAGGAGGACTAATTCGATGGGCCCTTTAAGCAATCACAAGGCAGCTCTGTAATATGATAGGTTTATTGCCATGATGACCTTGGAGGTCCTCAGGTTAAATATATCAGATACATGTGGACATATATTTATATGACATGCTATAGCAAATTTCCCTGTGTGGATTCAAATCCAAGTTCTGTCACTTAATAACCAAATGCCCTTGGGAAAATTATCGATCGTCTCTAGGCCCTACTTGATATATCTATGTCTGTATCTTTGTCTCTTTAAATATATGTATGTATGTCTGTCATAGAGTCAGCACTAACTCATGGAGACTCCATGAACAGTTAACAGGATGGGATAGTTATGATCCATAAGGTTTTCATTGGTTTATTTTCAGAAGTAGATCGTTAGCACTTTCTTCCTAGACTAAGTCTAGAAACTCTGCTAAGATCTGTTCAACATCACAGAAACACTGCTTTTGAGTTGCATTGGCTGGCAATTAAATGTGGGCCTTCTGCAGAGAAACAAAACTTCTACCACTGAACTAAACCCATTGCCACCACCTTAATTCTAACTCATGGTGACTCATCTATGTTATAGAGTAGAACTGCTACATATGTTTTCTTGGCTGTAGTGTTTACAGATCACCAGGTCTTTTTTCCGTGGTACCAGTATGCTAACACTGGATGTCTTTGATTGTTATTGAAGATTTTTACTTTCATTATGTGATGGTTTCTATATTCTCTATCTTTTTAAATAGACACATAGAATGTGTGAGAATATTTTTTAAAGTATATTTTCAATGTGATAGATGATTAAACTAGTTGAATGTTTCTGAAGACAGGTATTGTGAAGGACAGTTGAATACAGCTTCTCAAATACTAGACAGTGCCCTTTATTGCAGAGGTGAGCCTGGTGGAAAGCATGGTCTTAGCATATAGCATTTCATCATGATGCGACTAGGAAAGTTTCAAGAGCGCACACCTCCATAATCAAGGAAAATTTACCTCCTGTTAGTGCAAACTGGAAAACACTTCTGGCAAGTGGCCAACATAGCCCATCAATCAGTAATGTGATATTGGGTGCTTATTTATTAAACAGTTCAAGTATCAGTTCCAAACCACAGTCCTCTCTGAATTTCAGTAATCCACACTCACTCATCATGTTTAATGTTTGGAGCTGCTGCTATTGCTACTCCTATTGCTGTTCTAAGCCACTCCAGTTGATTTGAAACAGAAGCAGCAGCCTTGAATGATGTAAAGCCACTTAACGATTAATTAGTGCCTCTCTCATGCTGGAGTCACGATGAACGTCAGAGCTGCAAGTGTTGCAAGAGTTACCTTATAGCAGTGCTCTGCTGTCAAACGGTTGTTTCGGTGCCTTCGTATTCAGTGATTTCATCGAATTGCTTACTATTATCCTTAAAACGATATCACTCGGTAAATTCTGTAGACACTTATGGAAAAAAACATAGATGTAGGCACATACAACACAAAATACTATGTTTATATTCATACATGTCTATATTCATGGAATTTTCTAGCTTGTTCCAGAAATTCGTTTGTTGAAGAAATGCAAGACATGTATATGCGTGATTTATTTTTTTTCCTATGAGAACTATACAGAATATAAATTAAAAATCAGAGCAAAGGGTAAAATCATACTACCAAACTATCTGAAAACAACAGAAAAGATGACCAGTTATAATCATAAATGATAAAAGCCTCTCTTTCCCTTCGTTAAAGTATCCCATCTAGTATTTTCTGAAATATTTGGATTGCTGTACCCACAATGTCTAATAACCCATATGATATTGAAAATCTGACACTGTAAAAATATATTATGATGCACACGGCTTGAGGGAGTAGGTCACTCAGAGGTTAGTTCATATGTACAGACTTTTAAAAAAAGTAATGCTTTTTTATTTTCCATCTAGCTTTACTCACAGAACTGTTCCTCTAGTCTTAATACTTGCTTATGACAGCAGTACTGAATTCTGCTGCTTTGTGTATGTCTGTGTGACTTTCTATTTTTCATTCAAAGTGCAAAAATAACTTTTATGTTTAAATCATTGGCACTTTCTTCTTAGTGTGCAAACAGTGAGAGAAGAAGACTTACTGAGCATAGCAATATACTCCATCTTTTTTCCTGATATTACTTAAACATTACTGATGATGTGAGATTCTACTAGGTGACTGATTGCAGGCATAGGCACTCGAAATGAAGCAGCGGAGACAACATGTTGAATTATAGTGGAATTCTGTTGTGACACAAATGATTATAGCCTGAGTGCAGACATATGCACAAATTCCCAAGGGTAAGAGAAGTACATGAGTAGATAAAAATAAAACGACTTTGAAAACCACGTAATGTTACATCAACTTAAAGTGGTATTGTTATTATTTTATTATGAGTATTTTTGTTTTACCATATGAAATCATGTCTCTGGAACTATAGTTATCATATTTTTCTTTTTGATTTTCCCAAGAGGCCATATAAATGATATCATAGATTATGTAGGTTGCTGAGGCTTTGCGATCTCTCAGTACTGTATGACTCATGGGAATTCCTTTTTTCACTGAGTAGTATTCCCTTAGAAAGCATATATCACTGTTTATTCCTTTGTTAGCTGAAGGATTTTTGAGTGATTTACAGTTTTGGTGATTACAAATAAAGTCACTACAAACATTTTATATAGACTTTTACAGTAAAACTTGAAATCAGATTTTGTGGTCACAAACTCTGTTCTTTTACAACCATTTTGCCTAGTCTATCTTCACTGAAAATCTACATAAATTTTAGTATCTGCTTATTGACCTCTACAAATCTAGGTGGAATTTTCATTGGAATTATCTTTAGCATACAGATTAGTTTTTGTTTTTTTCAGAAGTGACATTTTAACAATGTTCAGTTGTTCAATTTATAATTATGATACACCAGCTGTTCTGTTGCATGATTTTCTTTGTATTTCTTGTGCTTGAACTTTGATAAAATTCTTGGATCCACAGGTTTCTTTATATTTTTTAGTATGTTTATTCTTGTGTGCTTGTCTTGTCTCTCTTTCTCTGATTTTTGTTTTTTAACTCTTTTCTCATTTGGCTGAAATATTTGCATTTCAGTATGACATCTGGCTCTTTTTATTAGGTGTTCAGACTTAACTGGCAGTGTAAATGCCCACATAAGGTGGAAGTTAGAAGAGGTGTGAATCACCTGTGATTATTGCTGTTGTTATTAGGTGCCACCGAGTCAGTTCCATCTCATGGTGACCTTACGCACAACAGAATGAAATGCTACAAGGTCCTTCTGTGTTGCTGTTAGGTGCCGTTGAGCTGGTTCAGACTTACAATGACCCTACACACAACAGAATGAAACGCCGTCCAGTGTTGCATCACGTCCACAATCATTTTTATGCTTAAGCCCATTGTTGTGGCCACTGTGTCAATCCACCTCCTTGGTGGTCTTCCTCTTTTTTGTGGACCCTCCACTCCACCAAGCAAGATGTCCTTCCCCAGGGCCTGATCCTTCCTGACAACATGTCCAAAGTATGTAAGCCACTGTCTCACTGTCTTTGCTTCCAAGGCGCACTCTGGTTGTACTTCTTCTAGAAAGGATCTGTTTCTTCTTTTGGCAGGCCACGGGACACTCCACATTAGCTAATAATTATTTCGACCTAGTGTACCACTAATCGCTGTACTAAAATTTAAACTTGCATTATCTCATTTAATCCTCTAAGCAATCGTTTGATAATGAAATGTAGTTTTAGAGAAGTTTAGTGTACAGCCTATGGCCTCATGTCCCCGTGTCTATTGCAGTATACAGGCAGGACTTGATCCTAGGTCTTTTCATGCAGTAGTAGTTTATTAAGGGCCTCACTGTGCCAAGCATTATTCAGGGATATCAGCATACAGTCTTATGTAACTTATGGAGCTGACATTCAGAAGATTTGGAGCCTGTCTTTTCAACCTGTACACCATGTTACATCTACGTCTGAATGACTTTGGCAGATTTTAAGAGAGAAGTCTCAATTTCTTGATAGTTCTGGTTTCAGTATTGCCTAAAATACGGCTGTTCAGCACTTAGAAAACAACTCTTCAGTTAATATTTCCCATTTTTCCACTTCAACTTCTGGAAGCATAAAGTGCTTCTATACAGTAAAACCAGTCTTACCTCACTAGAATTTTTCAGCATAACGATTTTAAACTCTCTGTTAACATTATCCTACTATCAGCATTATGCAGACCTTGCTCTGTATGAATATTTAAATTGTGAGAAAGTGAAATCAATTTTAAAGTAACTTCAGTGAGATTTATTAATACATCAAGATATAAAGCAGTAAAATATTTGTTTGAGGTTTCCTTGAAGTTTGAAAACATCAGAAATCTCAAAGGAAGGAAGTCATATACCAATCGAGAGAAGTCAAGGCTAACTAGCTCTTTTATTAATGGCAAGAGAATATGAGCCAAAATTATTGGGGAAATGCTGCAAAGAGAGAAGGACAAATAAAGATTAGAAAATGAAAGCACACTTAGAGTAATACTAATCTCATCGAGGTAGTCTCATACTTAAGAAACCAGTGTAGAGAGGCTGTGTGTGCTCAAGCTACCTTCTGAAGTCTAAAATATAAATACGCAGACAAAAACCTTTGACTTCCTTCCTATCTGTTATGTCTTTCATGTATATAAAGCTACCTACCCTCTTTTCGAGCTTCATACAATTGTCTATAATCTTAGTCCTATAATTTTTTTTAGAAGTAGCATATTTTATAATCAAGAAAACTGAAAATTGAGGAGCTACTTTCTAATGCAGTTAAATCAAAATTCACTCAGAGCTATCAGTCTGAATTTAGATGTCCAAACTCTACTAACTGTTCTGTGAGTTTGAAAAATAAGTTATGGTAACTTAAAATGCCCCTTTTCTGTTAAACGGTAATGGGGAGGGATATAATAAATGTGTGTTTAAGAGTACCAAGCCTTAGGCTCATCTCGGATTCTCTAATCTCCAAGTAGTTTCTGTAACACCCACCATGTAAATGCTTGTTGAATATATGTTTTGTTTCTAAGTGGTTGTGTTAATGGTTTTTCTGTGGCTCTGCAATTGACTTTGATTTTTCTCTGAATTCACAAGAAAAGTTGCAGTATTCTTGGCATTCTGTTCCACAAAGACAGCAAAATCCTCCCAAGCCATTCCTTCCTGAATGCTGCTTGATGTAGTTCAAAGAGTATTATTTCCCAGGTCTCGCACTGTCGGAAACAAGAATTTGTGTCTCTAATTCCCAACAAGTCACACTGCATGTGTGCTTGAGTGAATCAAATTAATTATGAAAATAAACACACATGGGAGCCCGAACAGTGAAAATGGTTAACTGATTCTTAATTTAATGAATTTGTCTGAGAAGTACAGGCAGTCCCTGAATTGTAAACAAGTTCCATTACTAAGTCTATCTTGAAGTTGAATTTGTAAGTAAGTCAGAGTAGTTAGGTATGGTTTGTAATCTAACATCAGTTTGACAAATGTTTATCTTATTATGTAGAATGTAGCATACCTTTCTATTCATAAAAATGTTAAACACTTCTACATACACTGAACTATCTTTAATGTAATAATATAGCAATAATACTGTTTTGATGCACGTTGCAAAGTAGCACTGTTTGTAGCTCAAATTTTTAATATAATAGACTTTATGGGTGTTGGCTTCTAACTACTGATTATGTGTAAGTTGGACATTTGTAACCAGGGGACTACCTACATATAATATTTACATTCATTACTTAGGAGAATATTCTTTCCATTTTGAATGAACATAAAACATCTACTGTTGTTAGTTGTTGAGCTGATTGTTACTCACGGTGACTGTATGTGTTACAGAGCAAAACTGCTCCAGAGAGTTTGTTTAGGCAGTATCGTTGATGGAAGCAGATTTTCAGGCTTTTTATTTTGCAGTACAGATAGGTGGGTTCAAATCAATAACTGTTAGGTTATCAGTCAAGTGCAAACCATTTGTGCCACCTGATGATCAAAAAGAGCTCTGTTGGAGCAGTGGCTAAAGTGCCAGTCTGCTAAGCAAAAAGGTCAGACGTGAGGACCAACTAGCTGCTCCATGGGAGACAGATGTGGCAGTCTGCTTCCCTAGGGAGTTACAGCTTTGGAAACCCTATGGGGCAGTTGTGCCCTGTCCTATGAAATCACTATAAGTACAAATTGGCTCAGCAACAGTGTGTGTTTTTGGAATGATCAAAATTTCCTCCTGGATTATATTTCATTATGTTTTAAAATGAATTACTTCCATTACATTTTGACACATGAAATGTATTTTATCCATATGTCTCAATCCAGATCATGCTAACTTCCCTGATAACATACAGCAATGCTACAGATGTAAAGGTAAAATAGTATGCTCAAAAATAAAATATTTCAGATACTTCATCATAGAGCCATGACTATTTCAGTCATTTGCAAAGGGTTTTCTGCTGCCAGCAATGGGGTAAAAAAGATGGACTTTAGTATGTAATCTCATCTCTCTCATAAAATAAATAAATTCCCTTAGATTTATCAGCAACTCTTCAACTCAGATCTGTGTAATTCACAGTAAAATCCACAGGGGAAAACACCGACAGAGATTTGCACACATATAGGCATGCCCACAAACACTCCAAGCAAACAAGAGTGTAGAGGAGGAAGATAGATTTTTCCACCACTGCTAAACTCATGAACACTCTAGGACTAATTCATTTCTGTTAAGCCAAATTTTTAAAGTATTCCTTCACATAAATCATACGATCTTTGTGTACTCTAAGAATGTTCTGACACTGCCTCTCTAATAATTTAATTGGAGTCTGCGGTAAGATGACTTTATTTATGTGGCCTTTTGCCTTGGTTGTTACCCACTCCTGTTGAAGTTACAGAGGTTCTGATGACACGATTACTAATCTTGGATTTTGACAGTCACTTCTATTTTTAGAAAATAACTCAGCCACAGATTTGGGGTTTTACTAGGCTTCAGGAGAGCTTTCTATTTCAGAGCAGAATCATCTGAGCTTTTGAAAGAACTACCACATCTGGCAGTGTGTGGTCCTATGGTAGCTTATGTGTTACTGTAATGGTAGAAGTTCTATTATTGGTACTTCACATCACAGAAGGGCCACCCATGGGGAGCAGTTTTAGTTAAGTTTCCAGACTGAGACAGAAGAACCTGGTAGTCTACTTATGAAAAAATTGGGCAGGGAACCTCATGGATAGCAGTGGAACATTTGGCATAGTGCTGGAAGATGTACCCCTCAAGCTGGAAGTCACTCCAAATATGACTGGGGAACAGCTGTCTCCAGAAAGCAGAGACATTAATTTAATGATGTGGATGGAGTGAAGGTTGTGGGATTTTGATTTGCTGATATGGCATGACTCAAAATGAGATGAAACAGCTGCAAAAATCCATTAGTTATTGGAACATGAAATATACCAAGTATGAATCTGGAAAAATTGGAAGACATCAAAAATGAAGTGGACAGTACAAAAATTGATATCATAAGCATCAGTAAGTTGAAGTGGACTGGTACCAGTTGTTTTGAATCAGACAATAACATGATCTAATACTCCAGGAATGACAAAAGGAAAAGAAGTGGCATCACATTCATGGTTAGCAGGAACATTTCAAGATCTATCTTGAAGTACAGTGCTGTCGGTGATAGGATATTATCCAGATGCCTACAAGGAAGAACAGTTAGTTAAAAATGACTCTTAATTCAGATTTACTCACCAACCACTAATAAGTAAGGAAATGAAGAATTGTGTCAGCTTCTTCAGTCTGAAATTGATTAAGCACACATGAAATATGCATAAATAATTACTGATGACTGGGATGCAAAAAAATGGAAACAAAGAAGGAAGTTGGAAAATATATCTGTAATGTTACATATGACATAGAGATGACATGACAAAAATTTTGCAAAAACCGTGACTTATCCATTGGAGACACCTTTTTTCAGCAACATAAATGGCAACTATACATGTGAATTGGCAGGTGGAACCAGTTGGGAATTGAATTGACTACATCTGTGGAAGGACGCAATGAAGAAAACTCTATCATCAATCAGAACAAGGCCAATGCCTAACTGGAAAACAGACCATCAATTATGCAAGTTCAACTTGAGACTGAAGAAGTATAAAAAAAGTCCATGAAAATAAAACTGTGGGAACTTGGGTGTATCTCACCTGAATTTTGAGATTATCTTAAGAATCGATTTGACATGTTGACTACTAATGACCAAACACCAAATTAGTTATGGGGTGACATCAAGGACATTATACATGAAGAAATCAAAAGGTCATTGAAAAGATGGAAAAGAAAAAGAAGACAAAAAGAGATGTCTAAAGAGACTCTGAAATTTGCTCTGGGCCAAAGTAGCTAAAACAAATGGAAGAAACGACAAAGTAGAAGAGCTGAGCAGGACATTTCAAAGGACTGCTTGAGAAGACAAAATACTGTAATGAAACGTGCAAAGATGCAGAGTTAGAGCTCAGTGTTTTTCAAACTGAAAGGACTGAATTATGAATCAAACATGGTGTTGCAATTCTGAAGAGTTCTATGGATAAAATACTGAATGTTGCTGAATTATCAAAAGTCTATGGAAGGAACATACAAGATCCCTGTACCAAAAATAATTGGTTGGCATTTAACCATCTTAGGAGATAGCATATGATCAAGAAATTGATAATATTGAAGGAAGAGGTCCAAGTTGCATTGAAAACATTGATGTAAAACAAGACTCTGGTAATTGATGTAATACTAATTGGTATATTTCAACACAGGGAGGCAGAGCTGAAGGTGCTTGACTGTCTATGCAAAGAAATTAGTAAGATAGCTACCTGGCCAACCAACTGGAAAAGACCCATGCTTGTGTGATTTGACAGAATGAGGAAATAACTGAACAATATCATTACTATCACATGTGAGTAAAACCTTATTAAAGATCATTCAAAGTCTGTTGCTGCAGTGCATTAGCAGGAAGATTCAATAGGATTCAGATCTTGGCTGAAAGCAGAGAATACCAGAAAATGGTTAACTGTATTTTATTGACTATGCAAAGTCATTTAACTGTGTGAATCGTAACAAATTACTGATAACATTGTAAAGAATGGGAATTCCAGAGCATCTGTTTGTGCTCATTCACAACAAAGGGATACTGGTTGGTTTAAAATCAAGAAAGACGCACTTCACAGTTGTATCATTTCCATACTTAATCTGTGGGCTAAGCAAATACTTCGAGAAACTAGACTATATGAACAAGAAACCAGAATAAGGATTGTAGGAAGACTTATTAACAACTTGTGATTCACAGATGACACAGCGTTGCTTGCCGAATGCAGAAAGAATTGAAGCACTTACTCATGAAGATAACAGTCTACCACCTTCAGTGTGAATTACAACTCAGTATCAAGAAAACAAAAATCCTCGCAGCTGGACCAATAAGCACTATTGTGATGAACTGAGAAGATACTGATGTCTTCAAAGATTTCATTTTACCTGGATGCACAATTAATACTCATGAAATCGTCAGTCAAGAAATTGAACAATGTATTTGCATTGGGCCAATACACTACCCAAGACCTCTTTAAGATATTGAAATGCAAAGGTCTTTTTGAGGACTCAGGTGAAACTGATTAAAACAATAACGTTTTCAGTTGCTGCATATGTATGTAAAAGCTGAACAAAGATAAGGAAGACTAAAGAATAATTACTGCCTTTGAATTGTCAACCAAAAAAATGAAAAACAGCCATCAAGTCAATTCTGACTCATAGCAACCCTTTAGGACAGAATAGAACTGCCTGCCCACAGTTTACAAGGAGTGCCTGGTCGATTTGAACTGCCAACCTTTTGGTTAGCAGCCATACGTAGCATTTAACCCACTGTACCACCAGGTTTCCTTTGAATTATACTGTTGGC
Source organism: Heterohyrax brucei (assembly GCA_028571685.1). Lineage (NCBI taxonomy): Eukaryota > Metazoa > Chordata > Mammalia > Hyracoidea > Procaviidae > Heterohyrax > Heterohyrax brucei. The sequence continues at coordinate 165,142,720 of CM053144.1, forward strand.
AAAAAAAAATACTGAATTTCTGGACCTCTAGAACCCTGGTGGTATAGTGGGTTAAGTGCTATGTCTGCTAACCAAAAAGCCAAAAGTCATTAGTTAAAATCTGCCAGGCACTCCTTGGAAACTCTGTGGGGCAGTTATAGTCTGACATACAGGGTCCCTATAAGTTTGACTCGACTTGACAGCAGTGAGTTTGGGTTTTTTGTGTTTGTTTTTTTTTTTGACAGCACTTGGCTGGCTTGGCAGAACAACAAACAAACCTGTCTTGAAAGAACTACAGCCAAGGCTCCCTTATCAGAGTGGATGATGAGGCTTCATCTTACGGACTTTGAACAGACTGTCGGGAGAGACCAGTCCCTGGAGATAAGAATCATACTTAGTAAGGTGGGGAGTCAGCAAAAAAGAGGAAGAGCCTCAGTGAGATGGATTGATACCGTGGCTTCCAAAACAGAAAAGGGAAAACAGGCTCGAGTACGGCAACCGCGGTGAAGAGGGCACAGGGCTGGTCATCGTTCCCGTCTCTTATACATGGGATCACTTTCAGTTGGAACTGACCTCAAGGCACCTAACTATAACAACACAGAAGCCACATTGAGCTTATGAGATGGGGTTTTTCTTCACATAATCATCACTTCCATTGTGAAATCACCAATTTTTTTCCCTGAAATTCCATTTGTTGTTGTTAGGTACCATCAAGTCAGCTCCAACTCATAGAAACCCAACGAAATGAAATACAGCCTCATCCGGGTCCATCCTCATAACTGTTACTGTGTTTGAGACAGTTGTCACTGCTGTGCTAGTGAATCTTGCTGATGGCCTTACTGTTTGACATTGACACTCTATTTTACTAAGCATGATGGCCTTCTCCAGGGACTAGTTCCCTCCTGATAACATGTTTCCAGTATGTAAGCCAAAATCTTGCCATTTTCACTTCTAAGAAGAATTGTGTCTTTACATCTTCCAGGACAGATTTGTTTGTTCTTCTGGCCTTCCATGGTATGTTCAGTATTCTTCTCCAGCAGGGTGATTCAAATCCATCAATTCTTTCATCTTCCTTAGGTGTTGTTCAACTTCCCTGTTGAAAACATCACAGCCTGTATCAGTGCCACCTTAGTCCTCAGTGTCATGTTTTGCTTTTAACACTTTAAAGAGATCTTTCGTAACATATTTGTTTACTGCAATATATCATTTGGTTTCTTGACAGCTGCTTCCACAGGTATGACTGTGGATCCAAGTACAATGAAATCTTTGAAAACGTCAGTGTTTTTCTTCACTTATCATAATGTTGCTTATTGGTCCTGTTGTGAGGATTTTTGTTTTCTTGATGTTGAGGCGTAATCCACATTGAAAGCTGTAGTATTTGATCTTCATCAGTCAGTACTTCAAATCCTATTCGAAACAAGCAAGTTATCGGCATACTGCTAGGTGTTAGTGGATCTTCCTCTAGTCCTGATGCTGCATTCCTCTCCATATATTTCAGCTTCTTGAATTAATTGCTCAGTATGCAGAGTGAATGAATATGATGAGAGGATGCAATGGTGATGCACAACTTTCCTGATTTTAACCCTTGTTCTTTCTGACTATGGCCTCTTGCTCTACGTACAGATTCCACATGAGCACAAATAAGTGTTTCGGAACTCCTGCTTTCTCAATGTTATCCGTGTTTTGTTGTGATCCTTACAGCCTTTGCTTAGTCAGTAAAATACAGGTAAACACTTTGCTGGTATTCTTTGCTTTGAGCCAGGTTTTATCTGACATCAAAAACAACATTCCTGGTTCCAATTCTTCTTGTGATTCTTGCTTGAGTTTCTGACAGTTCCCTGTTGATATATTGCTGCATCCACTTTTGTATGATATTCAGGAAAATTTCATTTGCATTTGATATTAATGATAATTTTTATCGTTATCATAATTATCAGTGATAATTAATTCATTAATTTCCACATGCAGTTGGATCATCTTTCTTGGGGAAAGGCCAAATATGAATCTCTCCTAGTTGATTGGACAGGCAGCTTTCTTGCCATTGAGGAATGAGGACTTCCAGTGCTGCAACCAAGTATTGAAATATTTCCTTTGGCATTCTGTCGATTCCTGGAGACTGGTTTTTAACAATGCCTTCAACGCAGGTTGGACTTTTTTCTTCAGTACTTTTGATTCCTAATCGTATATGCTGCCTCCTGAAATGATTGAATGTCAATCAATTTTTTTTATATAATTACTCTGTGTATTCCTTCCATCATTTTCAGTGCTTCTTGTATCATTAAATATTTTCTGCATAGAATCTTTCAGTATTACAACTTGAGACTTGAATTTTTTCTTCAGTTTTCTCAGCTTGAGAAATGCTGAGTATGTTTTTCTGTTTTGATTTCCCACTTCTGTGTCTTTGTACATGTCTTTATAATAGTTTGTCTTCTTGAGACACCCTTTGGAATCTTCTGTTGAACTCTTTTACTTTGCCCTTTCTTTGTTTTGATTTAGCTATTCCACGTTCAAAAGCACGTTTCAGTTTTTTGTGACATCTTGTTTTGGTCTTTTCTTTCTTTCCTGTCTTTTTAAGACCAGTTGCCTTCTTCATCTAAGATGTCCTTGATGGTGTTACACAGTTTGTCTGATTTTCATCATTAGATTTCAACACAGCCATTTTATTCTTGAGATGGGTCTCTAAATTCAGGCAGAATGTGCTCACGTTCACACTTGGCTCTGGTGGACATGTGTTAATTTTCTTCACTTTCAACTTGCATAAGTACAATCAATGGTCTGTTCCACAGTCAGCCCTGGCCTTGTTCTGGTGAACAATATAATAGAGCCTTTCCATTGTCTTTTTTCACAGAGGTAGTCAACATGACAATGTAGTCAATATGTAGTCCGTATGGCGATGTCCATGTGTATAGTTGCTGTGTATGTTGTTGAAAAAGGTGTTGGCAATGGAAAAGACCCTGGCCTTGAAAAATTCTATCATGAGATCTCCAGCATTGTTTCTGTCACCAAAGCTACATTTTCCACCTACCTGTCCTTCTTGTTTTCAACTTTTGAATTCCAATCACCTGTAATTATCAATACATCCTGATTGCATGTTTGATCAATTTCAGCTTCAGAAGTTGGTAAGAATCTTCAATTTTTTCATCTCTGACCTTAGTGGTTGGTGAGTAAATTCAAATAATAGCCCTATTCTTGATCTTATTTGTAGGCATATGGATATCATCCTGCCATTTACAGCATTGTACTTTGGGATAGATCTTGAAATGTTCTTTTTGATGATGAATACAAGCCACTCCTCTTCAATTTGTCAGCCTGATGTAGTAGACCATATGATTGTCTGATTCAAAATGGCTAATACCAGTCTATTTCAGCTTACCAATGCCTAGCCAGCCAAGTGCCGTCGAGTTGGATCTGACTCATGGCGACCCTAGAGTCTAGGATATCTATATTTATGCATTTCATTTTTGATGATTTCCAATTTTCCTAGATTTATACTTTGTACATTCCAAGTTATGATTATTAATGGATATTTGCAGCTGTTTCTTCTTATTTTGACATAAAAGTTCCTGTGAGGGGACAACATAAATTATTTTTAACACATCATATATACAAAGGATTTAACTTTATGCACCCTAATGTGGTCATTTAAACCTCTGAGAATCCTCTTTTTTTTTGTTTGTTTGTTTATTTTGGATGAGAATTTTATGACTTCATTGGTTTTAGTGTCTGCCTAGAATTTGAGCTGGATGTCAGGTTAGAACATTATACTGTCCCAGTAAGTTCAGTCCTGGTTCTGAATTATAAAGTTAAACACAAAAATACAAACTTCCAAATAAATGTTCATTACCACTTGAAGCTTTATAGTAAACTAATAATAACACAAAGCTTCATGTGGTAGGGGAAGAATCAGAAGTTCTTCTTCCCCACTGCTAATCAGTGTGCAAACGAGGAATTCAGTTTTTAATTAATCTACATCAACTCATCTAAGCATTATACCAGAAAGTTAACATATCTGTAAGTTAACATATTTTCCTACTTACATTACTTTGCCCTAAACATGTACATGTTTGTGTAACCAGTTATTTAGTATTTTCTGAGAAAATCTTTTGGCAGTTTTGCTGAGAAAGTATTTTAATTTGATGAGTCTTTTAAATGTCTGTTTTAGAAGACTTATGGTGATAGCTTGCTCTATTTTTCCATGGTTTTCATAGATTCATTCTGTAAAACTGGAGATGATGTATTTGCATGTTTTGTGAAAACTGGGAGCAGAAATGGAAAAAAACAAAACAACAACAAAAAACTCTCTAAATTATTCTTCTCCTTCTAAGCATTAATCATTGACTTGAAAAGTGCAGTGGATCTGTTTGTATCTTTTTTTTTCTACACTGAAACTCACACAAACATTTTAGTGCAATAAGCAAATTAACTGAGTGCTGCTCATACTGACCATATATCTAGAAACTTCAAAGTCCTTTAGCCTGGGGACCTCTACTAATTTATTTTATGAGTAGAATTTCTTCAATATAGTGACTTCATTCCCTTTAATGAAAATGATATTTTTCTTTTAATTTATGACTGCTGTTTAATCAATATTTTTGAGAGGTGGTAAGATAAATTTCATGGAGTTTGAGTATTTTGTGGAGTTGGAAACCTCTTATTTACATTACTAGAATATTTGGTTGTACCCAGTATATCCATTCTCCTGGTCAGAATTTTTTTCCCCCCTACATTTAAAAGTATAGAGGCAAAGTCTGCAACTTCATTCTGGGTACACTTTGCAGACTTTCTTTATAAGGAGCCTGCTTTTGTGACTGGACTACATAGAATTAGTGCATAAATGTGCAGATTTATATCTAGTGCAGTTAAAAAAAATACACTGCCTGATTTATCATGAAACCAAACCTACTGTGTCACTGCCGTTGAATCAATCCTTTCCTACATTGTGATTTTCTTTTTGAACAACACATGTAGAAATGCAGTTGTGTCATCTGATTAGCTTTAATTAATATATTCTTTACATCAATGGACTGTAATTAGGTGTCATTGAGTCTATTTTCAACTCAGAGGAATCCCATGTCACAGACTATAACTCTGTAGGTTTTATAGGCTGTAATCTTTATAGAAACAGACTACAAAGGAGCCCAGGGTGCGTGGGGTAAAGCACCTGGCTGCTAACTGGAAGGTGGTGGCTAAAACTCAGCAGCCACTCTATAGGAGAGATGTGGCAGGCTGCTGCCTTAAAGACTGACAGCCTTGGAACCCTGTAGGGAAGTCCTAAGCTGTCCTAGGAATGTCACCATGAGTAGGAATCAGCTCAGTGGCAATGCTTTAAACTTATACATTAATGGATGCATACATTCAGCTTCATGTATGTCCCACAATTTATTCAGTCATTTCCCGATGACTGGACTTTCCCATCACCCACCTCACTATAAGTAATATTGCAGTAGACACTTTTGTGCATGTATCAGGACTGCCAATTAAATTCATGAACTCACCCTAGAAAAAGTGTTACATACCTCATTGCTGAATATCACTACGGCCACCTTTGAAGTCCTCTCCTGTGAATCGACAGCAGCACCTAGTCCACCCTTCAAAGCAATTTTGGAACTCTTTCTGGAATGGCCATCAGTTGTTGTTGTTATTAACCTCAATGTCCCGAATGTCATCTAAATGTCTTCCTTTCAATATTTCCTTTATATTTTGGTAAAGAAAAAAAGTCATTGGGGACCAGATCAGGTAAGTAGGGAGGGTGTTCCAATACAGTTATTTGTTTACTGGCTAAAACTCCACTCCCCCCCACCCCCCGTCACAGACAACTGTACAATTAAGTTCGTGAACTTGCCATTGTGCCACTGAGCACAATGGTCGTTCCTGAAAGAGTTCAAAAATTGGTTTGAAGGGGGCTGGCACTGGTGCACAGCTCCTCAAGGGGAGTTCTTCAAAGGTGACCTAGTGATATTTAGCAGTAGGGTATGTTAGCGATTTTTCTAGGGTGGGTTCACTAACTTAATTGGCAGTGCTTGTATTTTTATGGGATGAGCCAACAGTGGCATGGTTACTAGGTTGAAGGATTTATGTGTTCCCAACTTTAGTAGTCACTAATAGAATTCTTGAAACAGGTTCAAGGTTTGACATCCCAAACCGCTTTACTTTTTAACAAGCAATAGATCTTATTAATCTTAATTTTTAAATTATTATCACTTTAAAAAATATAAACAAGTATTACACTTTTTCTTTTTAGTTTTCATTTATGTACTAGATGGGCATCCTTAATCTGTCACACAGATTATGAGCATTGTCTTCCACACTAAAATATTGTCTATTGACTTTTTCATATAATATTTAAACATTCATTTCTCATATATAGTCTTCTGGAATTCTAGTTTTAATTAGAGTATATAACCTTTTAGATTACATATTTTTATTCTAAATATCTTATTTTTTATAGAAGAAATAGATTTTTAAAGCTGTCTTTCAGATTTTCCCTTATTATTGTATGACAGTGTTTATATTTGAGCAAGTAAATGTTATGTTTAGTGTTAATATCATCATTTGTAAAAGGGAAATGACAAGAAATATTACATTGCTACCAGACAAATCAATACTATTGTAAAGATACTTGATCTATGTAAAAAATGCACATGGTAGACTATAAGCCAACCAACCAAACCTGTTGCTGTCAAGTGGATTCCAACTCATAGCCACCATATAAGACAGAACAGAAATGCCCCACGGATTTTCTGAGGAATGGCTGGTATATTTGAACTGCCAACCTTTTGGTTACCAGAATACCTCTTAATCATGTACTGCCAGGGCTTCAGACCATAAACACTACTATGTAAATGCTGGATATTTTAATAAAGCACGAGAAGATAATAAAAAATCATAAATAAGTGAGTTTCAAAGATTTGGTTTTTCATTTTTTATGCAAAGAATATAACATTCTACTATAATTTCAGAAGGTTATTTAGTCTATGATGTATTTATTAGTCAATTTGGATATTACTGTATAAGGATTTATGTTTTGTTTCTGTTTGTTATGCAGTTATAACTTGAATATCTAGTTTACTTCATGGGAATTTATGAGCTAATTTAAAATTATTCTGAGTCACTTCAATGCTCTCAGGCAGTGGTGAATTTCATGAGCTAATGATGTACTTGCTTAACAAGAATTTCCTGTTTTCTGTTTGGAGTAGTTGGATGTTTTGTCAATGTGCATCTAATTTTATCAGAAAGGTTTGTGAAAAAAAAAGAAAAAACTGACACTGCCATGTTATACACCAAAATACCTTCTGAATAAAATTTCTGGTTGTAAATAATGAGAACACTTTTTCAAGACATAAATATTTTTATAAAGAGCCAAACAAAATCTTGTTGGAATTAAGAGAAAAAGATCAGTATTTTTAGTCATAGAACTAGCAAAACTGTCTGTGACTGCTTAGAGTCCACACCATTCATGTTGGCTTCTTGAGTCAAAATGGAAAACAAAATCAGTGAAAAGTAGTCTTGTTGTCAGATTTTAGTCCTCTGACAGCGGCAGTCATACTTTGACCCAAATGCACTGAACCCTCAGCTTCCTGTCCTTCTCCTACTTTATGCCCCCAGAAGTCTAGCTCCAGTCAGAATGTGTCAACCCACCACACCCAGACTATCCCATTTCTTTGCTCTAGAATTTCGTTCCTTGAAATTTCCTATTTTTTTTTCCTTCAGCTCTTTCCTGCTTCACTTCTGTGAAAACTTCAAGAATTTTTGACACTCAGATATCACTCTTTCCCATGCTTCTCTGCCTTTTATATTTAGCTCAGTTATAGCCTTTAGGTATATCAGACAGGAGACAATTCTTTTAGTTCTAGAAGTAAATTGGTACAGGTGATTTTTCCTCTCAGTAAGTAGAGCTTTATACAGAAGGAGAGGTTCAGTTTAGGTATATCAGGCTGGAGACAATTCTTTTAGTTCTAGAAGTAAAACTTGTACAGGTTATTTTTCCCCTCAGTAAGTAGAACTTTATACAGAAGAAGAGGTTTCAACTGTATGTCGTAAAAATAGATAAATTATTCTTTTACAAACCAAAGGAGGCAAAATGAGAATCTTCCAAGTAAAATACAAAAGAACTGCCCCCAAAACCAAACCCATTACCCAAGTCGATTTTAACACATAGTGACGCTATAGGACACAGTAGAACTGCACAGTAGACTTTCCAAGGAGCAGCCGGCAGATTTGAACTGTCAATTTTTTAGCTAACAGTCCAGCCCTTAACCACTGCACGAATTGTCAGTGGTTATTTCCTCACCATTCTGTGTACAATAGGGAGACAAAGACAGCTGGGAAATGCAGGATACACTGTTCTACCAGTGATTTTTTTCCTGAGAAAAGAGCCAGTCTTTTGATTACGCACGAGGAATGTGGACATGTCCATCTGTAGGGTTCGAAGGCACAGTAAGATCAATATGGACCAAAGATGATACCTTTTGTTTTAGACTGTCCTGAAATGTGGCCTTGACTATCTTCGTCTATCTTCCCAACTTGTCTATAGAGGTAAGATTCCACAGTGGGAAAGACAAATTGGGGACAGCAGCATGTATTATTTTAGCCAAGAATCATTCTCTTAAAACAGAAGTATCATTCCAGTAGCAGTTAGCTACTCTCTCAATAATGAAGAACTTGTTTTAGTATTTCTTTAAGGCAATTTGACAGAAACATTTTCTCTCAGGTTTTGTTTATCTTTATTTTGATTTAATTTCTGAAAGATAGTTTTCCTGCACATAAAATTCTTTGTTGACAACTTTAATTCTTCCAGCATTTAAATAAATAATTCTACAGCCCTCTGATCTTAATTGTTTCCTATCAGAAGTCAGGTGTAATTTTACTGCAGTTCTCTTGTATCTGTTAAATTATTTTTATCTTGCTGCTTTCTAGATTCTTTGTCTTTTGATATTTAAGCTCCTCGCACCCCCCCCCCCCCGTGGCCTTGTTTAGCTCAGTGAGCATATTACCAAGTTAAATGTCTTTAGAAATTCCAAAGTCAATCTTCCAAGAGAAACTCTGTTTTTCCCCCACTTTGAATGAGACATATTTTATTTGAATGACACAAGATTTTTGTGTGCTTTTTAGTTTTTTTTTTTTTAATTGACAACTGGGCTTTTTTTTTTAAATTGTGATTGAGGGAAAGTTTGCTATGCAATTCCAATTTGCCTGCCTCCCTAACGGCCGCTCCCTCTACTCTCCTTGCCTGGTAACAGCACACTCCTCCTTTCCATTCCATGCATGTCATATCCTCTTAACAATCTCCTGTCCCCTCCTCTCCACCCTCTTCACTCCCCTCTAGCAAGACACCAGTACAACAGCATCCTATAGATGCATAGAACCGTAAACTGCACGCATGATGGGGTCACTCTGTGTCTCCGAGTTCAATCCATTCCTATTAGAAGCGTTGACGTCAGTAATGATCTATGATCAGGGGCAGCATCAGGTCTAGGGGCTTACTCCCAGGGGTACTCTCAGGCCTTCGGACCGTCAATTGTGGTCTTTTAGTGGAGTCCTTAGGGTGCCCCCTTTCTTCTCATGTTGCCACTGGGACTCAAGATTGTGAGCCCCATCATGGCTTGACAACTGGACATTTTGAGAATTACAATATTTTAACTGAAAAGAGATCCCCTCTCCTCAAGGATCACTTCTGTTACTTTGTTGAGTGCTGATGTCAACAGTCTGTACAGTGGCTTTTCCACATCCTTTCTGCAAACTCTATACTTTTATTTCTTCGTGTTCACTGAAGTATCTATTCTATTAACTGTAGTAACACTGGTACTTGATTGACATTTCTCAAATGCTTGGTTCATTTTTTATAAAAAAAGTCCATATGCTTCTAAACCTTCCAACAGATACCACAGGGAGCTGCTTCAGCCTGGGGTGGCTGACACAAAAACAAGCACCTCAACCCATCTTCCTGGACTGAAATCTAAATACCAAGGTGCACAATGTGTGCTAAACAGGAAACTTCAAAAACAACCACACTGAGGTCCATTATAGTCAAATTATCAAAATTATCAAATTATCAAAAGACAAAGAGAGAACCTTGAAAAAAGCAAGAGAAAAGGAATTTATCAAATACGAGGCATAGTAATGGAAGTATTGAGGAATAAAATTTATATGTAATATATACATAAATAAAACCACTAAACAGTAGAATAAGTCCTTCCTTATCAAGAACTAGTCAAATGCAAAAAGGACAAATATTGTATGAGACCCCTATGATAAGATCTCAAAAACAGACCTATGTATAAAAGAAAAGACTCTTTGATGGCTGCAAGGGAGGGGAGGAAGGGTGGGTGAGATGTGGAGAGTTTAGATTAGATAGTTAGTATAAATTTGGTTGGGTGAAATTGGTGACAGCACACATTAGAAACAAGAACAATATTAAGTGGACTTCAACATAACTTGAATACTCCTTCCATCTTAACCCAATATTGCAAGGACAGAGTAGCTGGGGCAAGGGGCAGGGGACCATGCTCTTAGGCAAAATCAAGGCCAATTGGCACAACTAGCGTTTTGCTAAGAGGGCTCTCTGCACCCCACATTGGTGAGCGGCATCTGGGGTCTTAAAAGCTGCCAAGCTGCCATCCAAGGGCATAGCAAATGGTCCCAACTCAGCAGGAATGGATGCTCACCATGGACCAAAATGACATGGGACAAAGATAGAGAGACCCGCATGAGTGGGTGCCTACATCGATTTGGGACCAGAAGAACCAGATGGTACCTGGCCGCCATCAGCGATAGCCACGATGGAGCTCACTAAGTTGAGTCTCATTGGCAACACAACAATAAAAAGGGGTGCACCCTGAGATCTCCACTAAAAGACCATAATTGATGGTCCAGCAGCTTCAGGGTTCCCCTTGGAGCATGGCCCCTGACCCTGATGCTGCACTTGCCCATAAATCATAATGAAGGTCCACTCTTCAGACACGAATGGAATGGACTTGGCGATGTAGAGTGACCATATATTGGGTGCACTTTATGGTTCTATGCATTTATAGAATATCATCCTGCTGACCTCTGGCTGGAGTAAGGGGAGTGGGTGGAAAGGAGGGGAAAGGAGGCTGTTGGGAGGATGAGACATGTATGGAACAGAGAGGAATAGTGTGCTGTCACCAAGTAGGGAGAGCAGTGGAGGCTGCATATAGGTGGGCATGTAAATTTATATGGGAATGTACATTTTCACTCAGTCATAATAATAATAATAAAAAGAACTAGTCAAATACAAATAAATCACTTCAACAATTAATAGGCAGATATTGGTAGAGTGGGTAAGTATGACTCATCTATGTCCTGTCTACAAAATTTCCATTTTAGATACAAAGACACAAGGTTTTGAAGTAAAAGAAAGGAATAAAGATATATCCCAAGTAAATAAACTGCAAAAAAACAAGAGCCCCCAAATTACTATGTTATAATCAGACAACATAGATTTAAGTTAAAACAGTTCAGAAGTGTTAAAGAAAGATGATATACAAATGAAAGAATCGTGCCATCAGGATGCTAAAACAATACAACAATAATAAACCTGTAGGCACCTAACAACAGGGTTCCTATCTTTCTATGTATCTATCCATCCATCATCTATATATAAGACAAAAACTGCCAGAATCAAGGGAGAAATTGAAACTTCTACAATAATAACTGTGGATTTTCACTTTATAATAATTGACTTAAAAAAACATACAAACTGTAAGTAAGGAAATAAAGAACTCTAACAGTACTATTTGAACATGTTGTCAAGAGGGATCATTCCCTGGAGAAGGATATCAAACTTGTCAGAGTGGAGGGTCAGCAAAAAAGAGGAAGACACTCAGTGAGGTGGACTGGCATAGCGGCTACAACAATGAATTCTAGCGTAGGAATTGTTGTGGACATGGCACAGGATTGGACAGTGTTGTGGTCTGTTGTACGTGGGGTCTATGAGTCAGAACCAATCAATGGCACCTAACAATAACCACAGCAAAATACTATAAGCCAATCAGAACTAACAGAGAACACTCTACGTGAAACCTGTAGAATATACACTTTTTTAAAACATACATGGAGCACTCATCAGGATATATTAAACCACAAAATAAGTCTTAAAACATCTTACAAATTTTGAAATCATGTAACTGTGTGGAAATCAAATAATATACTTAAAAAAAGTAGCTAAACAAAGCAACCACAAGGGAAATGAGAAAACACCTAGGAATGAAGGAAAACAAGAGCACATGGTACCAAAACTTATGAAATGTAGTGAAAGCAGTGCTGAAAGTGTTATTTATAGCTTTAAATGTATCCAATGCAAAAGAAACATCTCAAATCAATAATCTACCTGTACACCTAAAGGAACTAGAAACAGAAGAGCAAATTAAATCCAAATGTAGCAAAAAGCAAGAAATGTAGAGCTTTGAGTGGAAGTAAGGGAAAAAGAATATTGAAAAACAATAGACGACATCAGTAAGATCATAAATTTGTTATTTTGAAAGATCAATAGAATTGAAAAAACTTTTGTAGTAACTAAGAAAAAAGACTCAAAGAAGTAAAATCATAAATGAAAGTGAGTACATTAGTATCAGTTGTACAGAAATATAAACATTTGTGAGATTACTGTGACCGTCTAAGTCAACTGGGCAAGTTAGATGAAATTAAAATTTTCTACAAACATGTTAACTACCAAAACATACTCATAAATAGTTAAAGAATCATTAATATCAATCTTTCTTGAATTCTTAAAAAAAAATTAAATGAAGAAGAAGCACTTCCTAACTCATTTTATGGGAGTAGAACCCAATAAATTTAGATTGAAAGGGATTTCCTCAACATGAGAAAGGGCGTTTATTAAAAACTCACCACTAACATCATACTTGATGGTGAAAGCTCTTTCCTTAATATCATAAAAGCCACAAAGTCTTGTTTCCAGAAGCACACAGAAGACAGGTCTGACAGTCTTTTTCTGAAAAGTCTCAGTTCTAAAAATCCATACAGAGCAATTCTACTCTGTGCTTTTGGGGTTGCCCTGAATCAGAACTGACCCAACATCAACGAGCAACAACAGCAACAATTCAAAATAGTACTGGAAGTACCAGTGAGAACAACTAGATAAAACAAATAAAAGTATCCAAGTTGGAATCAAAGAAGTAGAATGATCTTTATTTACAGATGGTTTGATCTTATAGAGACCCTGAAGAATACATACACACACACATATACATGCACATACAATGTTAAAGCCAGTAAATGAATATAGTAAAATTGAAGGATACAAAGTAAAAATGAAAAGTCAGTTGTATTTCTGTACATTAATAATGAAAGGGAAACCCTGGTGGCATAGTGTTTAAGTGGAACAGCTGCTAACCAAAAGGTTGGCAGTCCAAATCTGTGAAGTACGTCTTGGAAGCTCTTTGGGGGCAGTTCTGCTCTGTCTGTAGGTTCTCTATGAGTCAGAATCGACTCAATGGCAGTGTTGTTTTTTTTTTTAAATTATTATTAAATGAAATACAAGCATTATACAAATAAAGCTACAATATATTGTTGAAATAGACTAAACAAGATAATAAATAAATAGATGTATGTCTCATATTCATGGATGGGAAGACCTAGTATTGCTAACAGAACAATAATACTCAAGCATTTTTTAAAAATTATTATTAAATGAAATACAAGCCTTATACAAATAAAACTACAATATGTTGTTGAAATAGACTAAAGAAGATAATAAATAAATAGATGTATGTCTCATATTCATGGATGGAAAGACCCAATATTGCTAAGAGAACAATAATACCTCAAGTGACATGGAAAGTCAACGACATGGTTATAAAAATTTCAATGGTGTCTTCATTGTAGAAATGGAAAAGTTTGCCCTAAAATCCATATGGAATTTCAAGGACTAAGAATATCCAAATCAGTATTGGGGAGCGGGGAAGAGAGAGAGACCAAAGTTGGGGACTTACACTTCCAAATTTCAAAACTTACTTCAAATCTACATTTATTGAAACATCAGGATACTAACATAGTGATTGCCAGATAGGCCAGTGGAGCAGAATTGAGAGCTCAGGAGTATACCAGAACGTCTGTGACAGATTGTTTTTTGACAGGGGTCCCCAGAGCAGACAATGACCAAAGAACAAGCTTTTCAAACAGTGATGCTGGTACGATTAGATATTCATGTGAATAAGAATGAAATTGCACCCTTCCTTTATGCTATATACAAAAATAAAAACTGAAGTAAGATTTCATGGCATCAGACTAATAAAAAAATAAATATTATTTCTATGCAGTAGCAACACATAATCCAAAAATCTAAATTAAGAGAACAGTTCCACTAGGAACAGTGCTCAAAATAATATTTAGGATTAAATTGTTGAAAAGAAGTGAAACTCATACTATAAAGAGCTATTGAAAGTAAAAAGTAAACACATGTAAAAAATCAATTCCATAAATTGACTAAACTGGAAATATTCTCCAAATTGATCTATTGATCTACAAATTGAGTGCAATATTTACCAAAATCCTAGTTGTTTTTGGGAGAGGGGGAAATTCATCCTAAAATTCATATGGAATTCAAAGGACTCATCATAACCACAACAATATTGGAAAGGAGAATGAAGTTGGAGAACTAACCTGTAAAAGATTTCAAACTTATTACAAAGCTACAGAATTATACACAGTGCAATTCTGACATAAAGACATGCAGATCAATGGAATGCGACTCAGAGTCCAGAAATAAGCCTTAAAGTTATAGCCAATTGATTTTCAACAGTAGAAGTCTCCTCACAAGACAGCCACTTAAATCTCATTAATAAGAAATCTATCAAGCAGTTCCTCATAGCTGCCCATGCAGGAAGTGCCTGAGAAATGAAAAATAAAGAAATAAAATTAGCTTGGTCTATTGCTGACCAGAACAAGTGTTTTAGAAGATCAAAGAGAATGGGTGTTGTGTAAGTAAATATTATGACCTGCAGGAAAGAGCTGGAAACCCTGGCAGCATAGTGGATTAAGTGCTACATCTGCTTAACCATAAAGGTCAGCAGTTCAAATCCAACAGGTGCTTGTTGGAAACTCTATGAGGCAGTCCTACTCTGACCTCTAGGGTCACTATGAGTCTCACAGACTCCAATGGCAGTAGGTTTTTTTTTTTTTTTTTTCCCCCAGTAAAGAACTAAAACTTTCAATTAGCATACAGTTCTGAAGACAATCAAGGTGAGTGGGAAGTGCCCTTTACTCCAAAACAAGACAATCTCTTCCATTTATAGACATCAAATGTGCTTTAAAAGAAAAAAATGTTGTTTAATTAAAAATCTACTTAACATAGGAATAGTTAAGTAAATAGAACCACCATCAACATCTTCCACTACGATGTTTGTCAGTGGTGGTAATTTTTTAACATTTAGAATACGCTGTTATTTAGATACCCTGGAAAACCCATTTATACTTATCCACATATATTTATTAAGTGCAGAGAGACCATTTGCACAGGGATGCAGTGTGAAAAGGAGATCATTTAAAAGCCTAGAAAATGGTCAATGAGTATTCCGTTTGTTGTATCTGATGGATAAATATTGAGCAAATGTTACTTGCTTGAATATATGATGCAACTAGCCAAGCCAAGTGCCATCGAGTTGGATCTGACTCATGGCGACCCTATGATGCAACTAGTTAGTGACAAACTTAACATGGAAGAATTTTTATTGTTCTTCATTGGAGAACAGATCTTAGAAACTCAGTTCTCTGTAGTGGGGGAAAAAAAGCCACAGAGGAATGGAAAAGAAACAGAAAACATTGCTGTTGAGTCCATTGCAACTCATAGCGACACTGTAGACAGTGCAGAACTGCCCCATAGAGTTCCCAAGGAGTGTCTGGTGGATTTGAACTGCTACCTTTTGGTCAGCAGCTGTGGCAGTCAACCTTTACACCACCAGGGTTTCCACAGAGAAATTATGCATCCTGTATTTCTACTGCTAATCATTTATGGTGTACTTCCCAAATTTCATATGGACTCACATTAGTACTTTTCTTAAAAACCTTTATTTCAAAATTCATTAGATACCAGAATTAATATAAATTCTTCAGCCAGTCATCTGCTGCCATAGTGTTATTCTAAATTTCCTTCCCCAAATTTATCTCCTATTTTCCTGTATTGTCTCCCCGTGTTTCAAGGTGGCCACCCTAAAGACCGGTAGTTCAGACATACCTGCCTTCCACGGTAGAAAGGATCATGGTGATCCGCTTCTGTAGGGAGTGCAGTCTAGGAAACACTGTGGGAAGCTCTTCTCTGCCCTCCAGGGTTGCTGTGAGTCTGAATCAGCTCAAAGCCGACTGGTATACACTAATTATCTTGGATTATGATAGCTGAGTAATTTACTCTGCATAACTAAAGATTGCAAGCCCTTCAATAGAAAGGATTGTGTCCTTGTTTATATCTCCACCACCTAAACTTACACAAAGGAGGAGTTCAAAGCCTCATTGGGAGAGTCAGAATGACTTATGATTAAGAGATGGCAGGCATATTTCTTCAATATAACTATTCATTAATACCTTGTTCCACATACAAACCCAGCAATGAAAAATATCTCAGTACAATAGAAAACAGAGCATGTAGAAGGATGTGACTTTGAGGGCAGAGGAGTGCCAGGTGGCACAGATGGGCATTTAAAAAAAAAATAAACATTCAGTGGACTAGTACAACACATAAAAGCAATCTTATGAGAAACAAATTTAAAGTCTGATTACCTCACTTGAACTCCCGAGGTTTTTTTAGAGCTCTGTTCATTTACAAAATGAAAGAGTTCCAAAGATGGGTTGCTGCCACCTTTAGGGATTAAAATATTCATCAGAGTGAGAGGATAGAGCGGCTTTGAACAAAATCAACCACTTGTGGTTAGCAGAGAGGATGCTGAGGTCTTGACCTTGTTTGCTTCGGGTATTATGCTCAGCCTTCCAAGTATCAAAAACAGGAAAATTGTCAATTATGTGTATGTTTAAAAATTAATGAATATCACCACCTGGGACTCAATATTACTTCCAGTATTTTTCCAGTTATTCAGTGTTTCAAAGATTTATCTATGACGAGCTGTTTCTTAAATTCTCTGAAACCTAGTACTTTTCCTTGCTCATAGTAATCCTGGAACTCACATCTGGAAAGCTATAGGATGACTGAAATATTTTAAAACCTTTTTTTTTTTTTTTAAGTGCAGCTGTGATACAGCACTATACTGCTCTTCTGAAAACATGGGAAGAATAAACTATTTAAAGTCATATTTTGGCTAGTGTGAAATGCTCATCTGACAAGCTTATTGAGTTTGATTTGTACACAAAACTCCGCAACATATCTATAGTCTATCTGATATTTATCATCCTCCCGAAATGACATCAATTGAATGTGCCATCTGAAAAAAAAAAGGAGGTGGGGGCAATACCTGGAGTATTCAAGGGATTTAACCAGTTTGATTTATGTTAATGGTACAGAAGAGAATATTTTTTGGTTCTCAAAAACATAACAGGCAATTGATGTGCCATATTGCAGTATGGCTTTAGCTATCAACATGTCAGGATTTAGTTTTGTTGTTAACATTTGACGATTTAGAAGGCTATAAGACTATGTGCAGTGTGGCAACAACACAGGTTTCATTCCTTCAGCTATATTTATTGGGCTCTCATTTTACCCCTTTTATAGAAGAAATTGAAAAACAAAGAGCTGGGGAGACAGGCAGGTATCTACTCAATATATTTCATTTTCTTTATTATGTCAAGTAATGAGAAATAAAGAGAAAGAAAACTGAGTTCTTAATAGCCTATGCTCAGATCAAAGTGGAACCCAGAAAGAAGAATTCACAGTGTATTTTTTGTTGGTTTATTATCGCCAACAGATAACTATGTCAAGGAATAATATACCACTTGATCTCACCCCTTCACCAATTATAAGAGTCTTAATTTCAAGAAGGTATTGTGCATGTTACTGGATTGAGAGTTGCTGGTGTTGTTACCTTCTATAAAAGCATAGAATGTACAGCATAGATTCATGAGTGAGAAGCAGGAGAACAGTCATGGGAAAGTTCTAAAATTCTTCTTCAAGTTTAATTGTATCAGACATTGACTTTGAAAGGACAAAACTTAAAGGCTGCAGGAAACAGGGTTGAGTCATCAAGAAGCAAAGGAGTATAAAGACTAAATTACTGCATAGTTTGTAACATGAAGAACAGCATCTTTGTCTACTCGTTGCTTTCTGGCTTTGTGTAGATGATCTATACCCAAAACTGGCACACAAGAGAACATTGTCAGTTTCAGTATTTTTGTAACCGCAAAATCACAAGCTCAGTATCCCAAAAGAAAGAATTAAAATTTATTTGATACGTATGATATGCACACATTCTTCTTTGATGACCAAATAAAAGCCCTTGAGTCTCTACATACATGTTTAAATGGTATTCCACAATGAGCCAGATGGAGGGTTTTCTTTTTTTTTAATTCTATTGTACAACTTTTTGAGAGTAAAGATTTTCTCTTTAAAATGAAATCAGCTATTCACCAAAATGAGACAACACTATCTTCTTGGCTTAGTTTTCTTTAAAGAACTCAACATAAACAGGAGACATTCTAGAATGCATGTTTTCTTTCCCATACATCCAAAATTGCAGACATTTAGTCTTGAAGAGAAAGAATACTTTCAAAAAATGCACCATTAGTACATTCTTAGATATGAAATTAGTATAATGCGTACCAGCCAAATAGCTAACTCTTTTTTGAATCTCTGTACTTAAAATGGAAACCACAGTGGTATAGTAGTTAAGTGCTATGTTTGCTAAACAAAAAAGGTTAGCAGCTCAAATCTACCAGGTACTCCTTGGAAACTATATGGAACAGTTCTACTCTGTCCTATAGGGTCACTATGAGTTGGAATAGACTTGACTGCAGTAGGCTTGCTTTTGGGGGTTTATAATTAACACATGTAATAGCGTGTTGTAGAGCATTCACGTTAAGGTAAATGGTGACTACTTCAGTGATTATCATGTTGATCTCAAATAGCCTAACAATAAGCAAAGGAACTTTTGTGTGTATTTCTGCTTAACAGAGAGAAGGCTGAGGGATGTGAGACAGGGCGAAAGGAGAAGAGAAAGAGAAGGGAGAAGCAGGCAGAGGAGGGGAGAGGGGAGACAAGAAAATAGGGGAGGAGGTGCAAGATGAGAATCAGATGTATATTTTAAAAATGTGAATAGGAACGTCTTCTCCCACATGAGAACAGAACAGACAAGACAGCATCAGCCTTCGCTTGGCAAGTCTTTCAGTGAAGAATGTTAGTGGTTTTGGGGTGCAGTTTGCTCTGAAGGAAATTTAAATTTTCCATGACAGAAGAAACCACTCTAAGCACTGGCATGTTGATATTGCTCATTCAACCACCTCTCTTACAGAGTGAAAAATTAAAAATAATTTTGAAAGGTGAAGGGCATCATTGCTGTGTGTTTGAATTGCTGGAATCAGGCGGAAGACGCCTGTCTCTCCTGAATCAATCCATTCTTCCACTCACTTACAACCTAAGGTGGAGATGTTTGCTCAACCTGCAGGGTCGTGTTGCTATTGTTCCGAAGATGTTTGAAGTAAGTATTTTCTTTGTGTTAAACAACAAATTTTAAATTTTTGTTTCAAATAGCACCATGATTTTGGCTTGTCAGTAACTAGTGTATAGACTTTTAGAGCATAGGACCAGGTTTCATTCACCCGTGTATAACTAAGAAAACAAATGTGACACAAACCAACCATCAAACAAATGGTCTACTTCAAAAGCTTAGAGGGAAGAGGCAGGGTATAAATAAGTAGGATAAGATCCTGATACTCTCTGTGTTTTGAACTCGAGTGAAAATGATGCCAAATACTATACAAGTCCCAAAGTAGTGAGTCCTGGGTTTGAGACTACAGACAACTCTAAGACAAACTATCCTTCAAGCAAAGAGATTAAATGCATACCTGAGCAGATCAGATATATTTTGCAGAGTACGCTGCACTATGGTACATAAAACAGGTCATTGTTAAATTATTTACAAATGATGAGCCATTAGAAAACCAATGTGGTATAAGAAAATATTATTCCAAAGTAAGACAAAATTCTTCAAAGTGTCTGTAATGAAAGGCCTAGAAATAGCCATTTCATAAAATGAATTCTATCTAACAGCATAGCAACCCATAAAATAAAATTATGTTCTCTCTGTATATGTCAGCACTGATGATATCTAATCAATAACTCTGCTGCTGTCAAGCTCAGGTTGAATTTGGAGGAAGGAAAAACATGTTACATAGTCCTTCTGTATGATTTTGTAAAGACAAAAATTATTTATTTTAACCAAAATATCCTTTGAGAAAAGTTAAAGAGAGGCAGTTACAATTTCAGGTGAGTTAATGCTCTTCGTGTCTTGAAATACTTCTAACACGTCTTGAAATAGATTGAATGGAGGACTGAAATATTTGAAGCTGTGTTTTAGTAACAATTTGACAGACTTATTTTCCTGTCTGTAGCTTTTACAAAATAAGAGAATAAGGAGATATGTTCATTAAATATCTAAGAGTTATAGTCAATTAGAAATATTCTAGTATTTCTTGAATTTGAGAACAACAGTTTTTTAAGTACATAAGCTTTTATGAGAATCAATTATCTTTAATAATGTTAATGTCACTGCTATCTGGAATTTTTAGAACTTTATAGGTTATAATGCTTTCAGATAAATACAATTATAGCATTCATTTAGTGTTTACTATACATCATGGCAGGAAACCCTGTCGGCATAGTGGTTAAGTGCTGTGACTGCTAACCAGAAGGTCTGCAGTCCAAACTCACCAGGCACTCCTTGGAAACTCTGTGGGGCAGTAATACTGTGTCTTACAGAGTTGCTGAGTCAGAATGGACTCAAGAGCAGTGGCTTTTGGTTTGGTTTTCTTTGCATCATATAGGAGTCCTAGTAGGGCAGTGTTTAAGTGCTTGGCTTCTAGTCAAAAGGCTGGCAATTTGAACCTTTTCCAGAGTCTCTATCAGAGGAAGACCTCGTGATTTACTTCCTTAAAAGCACAGACAAGAAAACTCCATAGGACAGTTCTGCTGTGTCACACAGTATCGCTGTGAGTCAGAATTCGCTCAGTGACGCCCACCATGCATCCTATGTGAGACGCGCATTATTATCTTGTGAATATATTCGGAAGCCAAGATTTTAAGACTGTAAAACTCGTCTAAATTAGAGGCATGAAGAAAGAAAAAAAGCTAGTGAGAATCAGGATTTGAACCTAGATTTATTTCACTCCCGGTTCATGTTCCATAGCTCCATTGCTATAACCATAAACATCATTGCATTAATTTTGAGAAAGCCGATTCACTGTTACTCAAACCTATGTCATAGTTCCTGCTCTCCATGAACTTGTTGACTGTGTTCCACTGACCCTGAAAGCTCCCAGATCCTTGAAGACTTGGCAAAAGTTACCTTAAATAAAAACCAAAAGGATATATGATACTGTCAAGTGACAATGGCTTCTAACTTTTCTTCTTTTGTCATAAATTTCTCTTGAGGAATTCTCCTTCAAACGCCCATGATGTCCCAAATTGGTGATTTTGTTTGTATCATCCTCACAGATATTAATTTACTAGAGGGTAGAAATCACATTCTTTTTTCTGTGACTTGCAGTCTCTAGGAGAGCCCCTAACATATTATGAACAATAGTACATATTTCTTAAATGAAAGTGACTGACCAAAGAAAGATATCTTTGGAGCATTTATTGATGAAAGAGTGCACTACTGAGGTCAGTTATCATTTAGTCATAGTAGTGCCACTTCTGGAAAAAAATGTCCTACATTTCAGATAACATGTTTGTATCATCTCATTTGCTTCACTCTTACGTCCTTATGTTATCAATCTAAGATTGATAAGAACCAGAATGTATTTCAAGCTCAACTGTCATATTAGTCACAAGACTTTAAGCTGTGCTTATCTGAAGCCTTCCTCAACCACGTGACTCACATTTAAACAATTCCAAGTATGAAGATGCTACTCTGAAATGTCTCTTGAATGCTCCCTCTGAAATTTTGCAGATCACTGCTTTAATTCTACCAAATGTATCCACTCTTTCTTGTTCTACTGAAACATTACTGAATGTTAACATCACTGCAAGGTGACTAACTGCCTCGTTTCAGTTTTGGCCTCTGTCATGATTTGAGGAAACCCTGGTGGCTTAGTGGTTAAGGGCTATGTCTGCAAATCGTGAGGTCCACAGTTGAAATCTGCCAGATGTTTCTTGGTAACTCTGTGAAGTAGTTACGGTCTTACAGCGTCACCACAAGTCACAATTGACTCGACGGCAGTGGTTTCTTTAGGGGGGATCATGGATTGAGTTGAGTCTGCCCCAAAATTGTGTAGCAATTTGGCTAGGCCATGATTCCTGGTATTATGAGAAATTCGTATATATTATAATCCCTGCCTGTATGATGCTGATGAGATAGGATGGGTGGCAGTTGTGCTGCTTGGGCAGGACTCAGTGTGTAAGATTGTGTGCCTTGAGGCAATTTCTTGGGATTGAAAAAGAAAGGGAAGCAAGTGGAGAGTTGGGGACCTCATACCACCAAGAAACAATGCTGGAAGAATATCATGTCCTTTGGGAAGGACTCAGGGTCCCTGTCCATCAGGAGTTCACAGTCCAGGAGGAAGACTGGCAACAAAGACCTTTCTGCAGAGCCAGCAGAGACAGTCTTTTCCTGGAGCTGATGCCAGGAATTTGAATTTTTAGCCTACAAGTCTGTGACAGAATAAAATTTATTTTTAAAGCGATCAACTTGTGGTATTTTTTCTAAAGCAGCACTAGTTGACTAAGACATCCTCTAATATATTGTCCAATCTGAGACCAGTCTTACCACTGGAAAATATCGCCATCAGGCTATAAATATTTGATACCTCTTTACCACACTAAGAAGAAAACACAGCTTGGGTGATCACAGAAAGGACAGCAGCTAAAACTTATGCAGTGGTACTGTGGAAGAAAGTCCTGATGATTAGCTTCCATTAAGATTACAGCCAAGAATACCCTATGGAGCTCAGTTCTAGTCTGTAACTGATGGAGTCACCCTCAATCAACTCAACAAATACAAGTTTTATTACGGAATATGAATCCCTTCAAAATCTGGTTCATACTTGTTCCTTATAGTTTCTCCCTTTACACTCTTTGCCTTCTCTAGTCTCCCCCAAAATAGATCAGACTTGTTTCTGGCTTTGAAAAGTGAATAGTCATTTTATGAAAAGGCCAGGGGATTGGGCATTCCAATCAGAAGAAGCAAACTGAGCAAAAGATGATAATAGGACATTACACAGCATGCCCAGATAGCCAATGTAGTGGAGTGTTGTAGGACTGTACTGTTGTACTTTTCCTGGACTGAGCTTTCCTGGAATTGCTTTGACAACATTAATTATCCTTTCTTTTGTATCTTTAGAGGTATTCATACAGTGTTGCATTTAGTTAGTTCTTTATATACTAAAAATGTGTCACCAGGCCTTGATTTATTTTATATTTATCTTTGAAAAATGAGAATCAAACACAGTGTTTAACTCATGGTAGGCACATATATCTTTTTTTAAACAAGGACTTTGAGAAATGATTCAAGAATTTCTGAGCTCTTTTCAGAATCTCAAATCACTGAAATTTTTAGGAAAAGCCTTGATGTACTTTAAATGTTCCCAGGTGGTAACTCTGGATTTTACCAATAGTTATATTCCTATGAAAAGTTTATCCTGGATTTAGTTTTTCTGTGATCTCAGTGGCTGCAGGGACAGTGATCTGAATAAGTGTTAGCTTTTTAAACACACAGTTAAAATGAATCATGAATGTCTACTAGCAAGATGATGTGTGGCTGTCACTGAACAAGACACACTGGGTTGTCATCAAGAAAGGTGGGCCATAACACTGGCTCAAGGACACTATGGACATGGGGACATTTATTTATTTGTTTGTTCTCTGTTGGAATTGAGTGAGGGAGAGTGTTACAAATGAAACAGGATTTTTTTTTTTCTCCTAAAACACTCTGCTTTTAGCTTTTTTCTTTTTTTCTGAAGCTTGAAACATGACTAGTGGACAATTGAAAGTAGCGTGTTAGAGGACACAGCAAACTGGAAGGTCAACAATTAGTCTAAAGCAAAGATGAAAAGGTAAGGGAGCAGGGAAACTAGAGTACCAGAAATGGAACAACCAGAAAACAAAGAGGATGTTGACACATTGAAAACTGATGTTGCTGAACAATTTATGTGGAAACTGTCAAGTGGAAACCTAATTCGCTGTGTCAACATGTACTAAAATCCCAATAAAACGTTATATATATATATATTTTTTAAAAAGTGTTAAAAAGAAAGTGCTGAACATAGGTGTCTTTTGTGTAGAAGTCCAGGTAGAGAGCCGTCGGGCATAACTGGGATCAAAACTGATGCCAAACACCCAAATCAAGCATGTAGGCGGGACCCAGGTAGCAAGAACACAGTGAAGGAGTGTAAGCAAGCTGTAAGCCAAGATTAAATTTTGAAAGTTTCCTAATACCCTACAGTTATAATTGCAGTGGATAAGAAAAGCATACTTCACAGAATTCAGTAGAATGAAGTAGATTCACATGTATTTATGGGACATATTCTCAAGTGGTTTATGTGAAAAATGCCTTTGCCAAAAGAATATTAAATCATAATTTTGACTAGTGATAGTAGTTTAGCTTTCTGGGAGCCCACTAAATTTTGGCAAATATCTGAAATTATTCACTTTCTACTATGAGGTATCTTACCTTCACAGCAAATATCAAAGTTGTATTTTATGTTTGTGAAAATTTTATGATGAACAAATTTCTCATCACACTGGACCCTCCATATGAGTAGGGACAGTATTTGTTTTTTTAAATTGTTTTGTGTCAAATATCTAATAATTGCCAGCAAGCAACAACAAAAAATATTTAATGTAATGTTTGTTAAATTACTGAAGCATAGGTAGTCCCTGACAAGGGAGATCTTCAAGATGAACCACATCTTAATATCATCAGTAATATACATTACAATGTCATTACATGTAATTTGCTGATGTTACTATTCTTGGAAGTTCACTTGCAGATGTTCAGAGATTGAATTTATAAAAATAATGCTAATAAAAGGCAGCAACAATGAAAACTGAAAAAATAAAGGAGATATTTGACTTATCTCAGAACTAATGATGGAGTTGGCAGAATGGAACCCTCTCATAAATTGGGGACTATCTTTATAGACATAGAAAAAAAAAAACTAAATGAATACTTATTGTCAAAGAAGATTATATAATTATTATATATAAATATGGTGATGTCGTAGATTGGCAGAGTGGCTACAGTGGGGGCCTCTGGCATAGGAACGATTGTGAGAATGGTGCAGGAGCAGGTGACATTTCATCTGGTTGTAAATGAAGTCCCTATGAGTCAGAGCAGACTTGATACACGCACCTAACGTGGTGACTAGGCTAGAGACTCTCACTTTCTTGAGTATGAATTTTATATATGATTGCATATGTTAGATAGATAGATAGATAACAGATCTATGTATGTGTGTATGTGTACATATATAAGTCACTATAAGTTGATATTAACTCAACAGCCATGGGTTTTTGGGGGGGCGATTTGGTACATATAAAATTATGTATTTTATTTCTCTGTTGTGAATTTCATCAAGCCTGTGTTTCATGCTGTCTATATTTTATTTATTAGAAATGGTCATTCTAATCTACGTATAAGTCCTATTGAAAAAAATGCTGCCTGCAACTGTGGTTTCGTTCCATCCAAAATAGATTCTTCATTAAAAATAATTACAATGACCTGAAATAATAATAGCAAAGGATACTGAAACTTTTCTGTCCTGGAATTTTGAGCTGGCAAATTTCTGTAATTCTTACCTTTGGATTTTAAAAACCAAGTAAACTCCTACAGCTTGACTGATATTTTGTTTATGAATGCTGTTTCTACAAACAAATGTATGTAGTGTGAAGATTAAGAAGAGAGTCTATTATTTTGAAAAATCCAAAAATTTCCAGTGTCTGACCTCTAAGGTCACTATGAGTCAGACCCAACTTGACGGCAGTGGGTTGGGTTTGGTGAATATATTCCTCCTTGTCTTAAGTATTTACGTATCTAATTTCACATAGGATAGTATGTCTTATAATTGAGTTTATCTATTTTTAAGATAGTTTTATTTCCTTTTCAGTTTACACTAAATAAAACCTGTGTAAACTGCCATCTGTCATTGGAGGCTTGCAAGTGGAAATGAAACTGAAGAGACCCACAGAGTAGAAAGACCTGATAATTTACTTCCAAAACTCAGCCAGCAAAGCCACTATGGATCTCAATCATCTAAACTGTGATTGATCATGAGACTGGCTCAGGTTCTGGCAGGGATGATTTTTTTCTGTTGAACATGGGGTCATCGTGAATAAGGGTCAACTCCATGGCAACTGAGAACAGTCATGTAAGTTAAGAAAAGTGATGTGCCTACCATCCAACTACTTTAAGACAAAGCTTTGGCAGACCTTGTTGGGCAAGAACAACAAATTTATGTTTATCTGAAAGTGTTTATGTTTGAAAACCATAGACCTCCAGGCTGTCACCACTTGCAGTGATCACCTGAATCCCCTGTCTCGACAGAGGCTGACGATCCACCACAGGGCGTTCCTTTTTCCCTCCATCAATATTCTTACCCTGGGTTTTGGTAGTTCCATGTCTGGATGATCTCTTCCAAAGTGGTGGTGGTGTTGTTAGGTGCCACTGAGTTGATTCCAACTCATAGTGACCACATGAACAGCAGAACGAAACACTGCCCAGTCTTGCACCATGTCTGTAATTGTTTTTGTGCTTAAGCCCATTGTTGCAGCCACTGTGTCGATCGATCTTGTTGAGGGTCTTCCTCTTTGTCGCTGACCCTCCATTCTGCCAAGCATGATGTCCTTCTCCAAGGACCAATCTTCCCTGACAACATGTCCGAAGTATGTAAGTTACAGTCTTGCCATCTTTGCTTCCAAGGAGCCCTCTGTTTGTACTTCTTCTGGAACACATCTATTTATTCTTTTGGCAGTCCATCATGCATTTAACATTCTTCTCTAACACTACCTTTCCAAAATAAAAACTGTTAACTTATATAACTAATCTCTGCTGAGGAGGTAGCAGCTTACAGGTGCAGGGTATATTAGGAATCACATATGTCCTTAATCTAAAGGAATACATTGCTAATAATAATGAAGAAGGCATTGTAACTAATAGTGGAGATTCTGCTTTTTTTGTGTGTGGTTATGATTAAGTGAAAGTATACAGTCCAAATCAATTTTGCATGCCTGCCTATCTGGAACTCCATCTGATCTCCTCACCCTGTGACAACACACTCCTCCTTTTAAGTCTTTTACTATCCTTTTAAAGAATAACCATTCCCTCTTCTCTACCTTCTATCTAGAAAGAAACCAGTGGGACAGACTACTATTAATGTGTGAAGCCATAAAGTACATATACCATATGTTGACAGTCTGTCCCCAGGTCCAGTCCCTTCTTGTCTGAAGAGCTGACCTCATTACTGGTTTCTGGTCAGCAGCTCTGAGGGCCATGTCCCCACGGGACCCTTCAGGCTGTTGGACCATCCGTTCTGGTCTTTTAGTAGAGTTCTTGAACTGCATACCTATTTTTCTTGTTTTACCACAGGGACTCTAAATTGTGTCCTCCATTGATGGTGGCTGGGCATCATCTGGTTCTTCTGGTCTCATACTAATGCAGTAGTAGTGGAGATATATTATAGCTGCTCTGAAAATGTTTTCTAAGCACTTGGGAGTTGGGTAGGGAGGATTTCTCAGCTGTAACTTAAAAAGCACACCATGCATATAGTAATTAATACTTATGTATGAAGGCTGGCCTTGACTAGCTACAAGCTGAACATAGCAAATTCACGTTTCCACTGGCTGGGATACCTGTCCTCCTCCTACTGACAGTGAAACTAAAAAGTAATCATCGTGAACAGCATCGCTATTACCCAAAACAAAAATAACCAAACCAATCAACTAAACCAAAGTGTTAGGGCATGAGTCCTTTTAGATATCAGTGTGGACAATCTGTGTGTACTTGGTGAAAAATTATACTCAAGACATAGTGAATTATAATTAGCATAGAGACTTTGAACTTTAGCTTCTGACATGGATACTAGAAGTCTAGGTCAAAGGAGTTCAGAAATGGATGTCAAATTAAAGTTGTTAGAAAAACCAAACTTACCGGTGCCACAGAGCTCCCTCGGTACCTGGTAGGACTCAAGGAAGCCAGAGGAGAAGATCCACACAGACTCGAAGGCATGGCAGTCCATGTGCAGACTGTACTTGTAGGCTGAGTCAACAGTCAGCCACAAACCCATGTGACAGGCATGCGGCTTGCACAGACCTTCAGACTATAAGGACTGCTAGTTCGGAACATTTGCATGTTCCAAATCTTGAGCAAGTGTTTCTTATGACTAGTCTTAACCAGGAGCAGTGCAGAGAAGGGACCAAGATGAGGCACTGAGAAACCGTCAGAATTAGTCACCACCCGACGGCACCTGGCTTGGCTAAAGTTTGCAAAATTTTCCAAGGCACACCTTCTTTCCTGCTTATGCAGTTGCTGTACCGTACAGTAGCTGAGTAATTAAAACCTCACCATCAGAAGTGTTGTGATTAGAGCCCCACTGGTGCTCTCAGTTGTGAAGTCAAGCATGGCACTTTGTTGCATAGCAGCATATGAATTCCTGTACATTATCAGGAGCAAATGATGCTTTTGAGGGCTTAGCAATAAAATATACATTTTATAGCTGTAACATGAACAATACACCTATGTCTATAAAAGCTAAGAAGTCCTCCTTACTTGTCCGTGGCCCTTCTCATGTGCATTTGTGTACGAGTGCACACACACACACAGAGCACGTAGCCGGAGGGAATACCATAAATTACCTCAACATTAAAGAAGAAAAATTGTTCTGGGTGAGTATGTTTAAGAAAGTACTGTGCATGTGCACACAGATGACACATGAGCAAATAAAATTAAAGAAATCTGCTTTTGATCTAATACTTTCATCGATTTTTTTCCTAAGCAGGATTGTAATTACCTGCACAGAGTTCAAAATAATGTGAGCAGTAAGTTTCAGGAGTCATTTTATTAAATGAATATGTTATTTGTAGTCTATATGGAAATGAGCTTGTGAGTTTTGACTTCATGCGTGAGCCTTGGACCCCCTGGGTATCCTGTGGGAAAGAGGCACAGCTGATTTCTTCATCTATAAGGCAGAAGCCTGACAGCCACAGATGTGAGCCGCTCCAGCTTTAGGTGTGAAAGCTGCTTTGTGATGCCAGAATTCAGGCAATTAAGGAAGTTCCCCTCCTAGTAAGCCAGCAGTTAGCCAGAGGACTGTCAGCGCCGCCCGCACCGCTCCAGGCAGAGGGCTGGGTGAGAGCGAACACCTGAAGCCTCTTGCTGGAAAAGAACAAACTCAAAAACGAAAATGTGAAAGGCCTCTTTTTTGCTAAACCCTTTTACCCCTTTCCTTTTCATTTTTAAAGATTCAAATAAAATATAAAGAATCCAAGACAATATCATCAGTAATCTTGCACAGTTCTTTAGAGTTACCTATATCTGACTCGACGGCACTTGGCAATGTATCATATGTGCATTGAATATGATAGATCGCGTATTGGTATGTATTGTAAGTGGTGTGTTAGATCTATTGGTACATGTTGTATACGGTGTATTACATATTAATTTTATAAGGTATTTTATTTATTTGTTACAACATACATGTGATCTGTATCAGTGTTATTGTTTACAACTCAGGAAACTAAGGAGAAGAGTGTTTCAGTTCAGTGTGGTAGTTTCTGTAGCCTCTAAGTGGCGGAGTCAGCCCTGAAACCCGACTTTCTCTATTACCAATCCCTGGGCTCACTTTAAATCCTTTCTCAGCAGATAGGACACACATGAGTTAGTAAAATAAATAACCAATTTCACTGGCCTGTCCAGCACACATTTTTTGGATTATGCCAAGGTTTTAGTGGATCCCTAATAAAACAAATTCTACCTTGTTTTTATATATCCATTAATTCAAGAATTGCTGAAAGCTATTTTTACACCTAGAACTTTGACAGTGTTTTTTAAAATAAAAGTTAAAATTGTGACTAGTCACTGTATCTATGAAGTTTGTGTATTAGATTAGGAAGAAGTAAAGAGAAAAGGAAACTTAGAGGAGTCACGTTTTCAACCCTTTTTCTAGGTGTGTTGTAAATGCTTTGTCACTGAGTTACTCCAGCAATGAAAGGCATTACCTTCCAAAACAGGAAGGCAAAGCCAAAGAAGTTAGCAAATACCCTAAGATGAAGAGACTATAAGTGGTTCACTGGGATTTGAACACTTGCCTATCAGATTCTCAAGATGAAGGGAGGTTTAAAAAAAATGTTTTAAATGTAACCGTTCTAACAGCAGACTTTCCAGTACTTTTCCAGTGTTTTTGTTTTTTATCCTTGTAACAACTTTATAAAATTAGTAACCATTTGTCCCCTTTTATAAATAAGGAAATGGATACAATTTAACTTAAGTTGCTAAGATCCTAAGAGTAGCAAATGGCCAAGAAGGAAATAAAATGCCTAGCATCAATACATATGTTCCTTTCAGCCAAGTATCCCCAGAGTGAGTCTATACATGAAGTTTTAGCAACACATAGGAAATAACATTTTTTAAAGATAATAAAGCAAAAATAATTCATAGAGCTGTAAGATGGGAAAGCCCTCCAAATTATGCTGCTAATACTGGATAAAGTTTACTGAGTCATTTTTCCAGAAAGCCTGAAAGAATTCTACTCATTGAGAGATTTTATCTATTTGCAGCTATTGTTTTTATTGAAAATAACTTGTGTGAAATATTCACCAGAAAGAAAGAAAAGAAAAGAAGAAAACTCTTTGTAACACATAGAAAAGTAGCTAGACAGAGTGTATTAGGAATTGTAGGCCGGGTTACCACAAATAGGAGGAAAAAAAATACTTCTCATGAAGAAATAAATAGATAAGTCACTGCAAACATAAATACATGGAATAATCTGACCTGACTGGTTACAATCAAGTCGATTCCAACTCTTAGCAACCCTACAGGACAGAATAGAGTTGCCATGTGAGTGAGTGGTTTCCAAGGAGGGCCTAGTGGGTTTGAACTGCAAGCTCTCAAACTTGAGGTAAGCAGCCTACTGCTTAACCACTATGTCACCAAGGTTTCCAAAGGGAACAAAATCAGATTCATTTTTAAAAAGTTCTTCATTCAAAAAAGATTTCTACAGTCATTGAAATCAATTATGCTTGTTTAGGATTATAATTAAATTAATGTTTAAAACTCTGGCACTCCAATTATTCCATAAGGAGAGAAAGTAGAATGCATACTATTAGTTTAATACATTGATGTTATCATTGACTATAATTAAGTCTGATTAATGGAAATAAATATCCAATCCTACTCTGTGAGAAGTGTCTTAATAGCCTCTAAGAATCAAAAAAAAAAATATGTCTATGTAGACACTCCCTTCTATGGGAAATAGAACTTACTTTCTCATACTAAATATCCTCCACATCCTTCTTGAAGATGAACTAAATGTATTGACTGGCTTCCAAAGACTAGATTATGAACAGACCAAAGGAGTAACTCCACAAAAGTGTAGAAAGTTGGCAAGAATTACCATAATCAGAATCAATGACATTATGTGAATATCGTTCACTGTCTGATATGTGAGGACAAGGACATTTCATTTCTATGGTGTTTTATGAATTGACTTGTGTCCACCTCCAAATGTGTCCACCTGGCCAGGCCATGATTCTAACCATGATGCCACCTGGGTAGTGGTTAAGAGTCTGTTTGTACCTTTTAACCACTACATCACAAGGGTCTCCATGATTCTCTGTACTATGTAATTATCATGGACTGAATTACATTTCCCACCCCCCACCCCCCACCCCCCAAAATGTATGTAGCAGTTTGGTTAGGGCATGATTCCCAGTGTTGTGTGGTTGTCTTCTATTCTGTAATTTTCCGACTTTGTAAATACTAATTTCTGCCTGTAGTTAGTTGGGCAAGACTAGGTTATGCTAAAGAGAATTAGAATTGGATTATAATCCCTTTAGCCAGGTCACCTCTCTGATTCAATATGAAGTGAGTTTCCCTGTGGTGTGGCTTGTACCATCTGCTGTCCTTTCATCCTACAAAAGTTGAAGGGGAAGCAAGTAGAGAGTTGGGAATGTTATACCACCAAGAAAGCAGGGCCCAGGAGCAGGTGGTGTCCTTTGGACCTGAGGTTCTTGTGCTGAGAAGCTACTAATTTAGGGGAAGACTAATAACACTGACCTTTCTCCAGAGGCTACAGAGAGAGAATAGCACCCTGAGTTCAGACTTGTTTCTAGCCTACTGGACTGTGAGAGAAAAAACTTCTCTTTGTTAAAGCCGTTAACTTGTATAGTATTTCCACTACAGTGGCCCTAGCACTAAGACAGTGATTGGTCCTCCATTGTGTGTTCTGTTGAAACCATCCTATGAAATGTAAATCCTAGTCCCTATGATATTAATGAGGCAGGATTAGTGGCAGTTATGTGAATGAGGCAGGATATGATTTACAGTGTTAGGTTGTATCTTGAGTCAATCTTTTGAGCTGTAAGAGAGATGAAACAAACAAAGTGGGGGACCTCCTACCGCCGAGAAAGAGGGGCTGGAATGAAACATGTCCTGGACCCCAGAGAAGACTGATAACAGGGACCTTTCCCCAGAGCCAACAGAAAGAAAACGCCTTCCCCTGAAGCTGACTCCATGAGTGTAGGCTTCTAGCCTCCTAAATTGTGAGAGAATATATTTCTGGTTTTTTAAAGCCATGTGTTTGTGATATTTCTGTTACAGCAACTCTAAATAACTAAGACATCATTTCCCCCCCCCGCCCCAAACCCATGCTGTTTGCCATAGCATTACCTCTTATGCATGCAACGTTATGTTTAAGCAAATACGACATTGCCTCTCATTTTTGCTGTGCTTGACTTGGGACTTAGAACTGGTTCTTTCTGGTTCAAACTCCTGCTGAAAACTTGCATTTCTAACAAGTTCCCGGGAAGTTACACATAAAACTCACCTGGAAATCTTGTTATAACGTAGATTCTGATTCAGTGTATCTGGAGTTGAAATGCAAACTCTTAGCAGGGGTTAGAGCCAGAATGAACTGGTTTGAAGCCACTGGTATGGTCACCATGACAATTTCATTCCTTTTTGCTGATTCTGCCCTTTAGCAAACATAGGTCATTTTCTAGTGATTGCCAGGTGATACGACCAAAATAATTAAGACAAAATTTCCCATTTTTGCTTCTAAGGGGCATTCTGTATTTTCTCTGAGATTGCTTTGTTCCTTCTTCTGGCAGTGCAGAGTGTATTCAAAGTTTTTTACCAAAATTACAATTAAAATACATCTCTGCTATTTTTTTTGTTGTAAGCTCTCACATACATATGAAACCCAGAAACCAAACCCACTGCAGCTGGGTCATTTCCAGCACACATATAAGAAAAATGAAAATACCGTGGCCTAGACCAAGCACACCTTAATAATCAACATGACATCTTTGCATTTTAACATTTTGTAGAGGACTTTTGCTGCAGTTTCCTGATGAAATATGTTGCTTGATCTCTCGAGAGTTCTTTTCATGGCCATTAATTGTTGAAGGTTTAACTTGTTCTATGGGCACAAGTTAATGAAATCTTTGACAATTTCAATTTCATCACCATTTATCATTTTGTTTTTTCGTTGGTTCCATTGTGAGAATTTTCATTTTCGCCATGTCAAGGTGTAATCTATACTGGAGGATTACACCTGAATGTATTGTGTTGTTGGTAAGCAATGTGTTATGCCAGTTGACCTTAGTGGTCCCCCACAATGATGGTCCCCAACCCTCATCCCTGGTAACCTCAGTCCCTCAGGATGTTTGGGCATGAAGCTTCCATAACTTTGCCTTGGTCAAGTTGTGCCAACTTGTGTTAATATATGGAATATCTCCCTTCACCAAAGTTCATACTTATCTGCTGTCTACTTAACAATTTCCCCTCTCTAATCCTCATTTCCCTCATGGCCATCAAAGATTGTTTCTTTCTGTGTGTAAGCCATTCCTTGAACTTTTATAATAACAGCCTCAGACAGAAATTGTCTTTTTGTGCTTAACTCATTTCACTCAGCCCTCCAGAGTCATCCATGTACTGAGCTGTCCCCAGAGACATCACTGTTCTTTATTGTTTCATAGAATTCTGCTGTGTAGGTACTGTAGTTTATCCATTCATCTACTGATGCACAGTTGGGTTGTTTCTGTCTTTTTGCTGCTGTGAACAATGCTGCAATGAACATAGGTGTGCATGTCTATTCTCAAGACCACTGGTATATCTCTGGGATATACTCCTAGGAGTGTGATTGCTGGATCCTATGATATTTTTAGTTTTAGCTTTTCAAAGAAATACTGTATTGTTTCCCATAGTGGTCCCAACATTTTACATTCCCACCAGCAGTGTGTAAGAGTTTCAGTCTCTTTGCTACCTCTCCAGCACTTGTTATTTTCTCTTTTTTTAATAAGTGCCAATAATGCCTGAGTGGTAAACCCCAGTGGCATAGTGGTTAAGTGCTATGTCTGCTAACCAAAAGGTCAGCGGTTCAAATCCAGCAGGTGCTCCTTGGAAACTCCATGGGGCAGTTCTACTCTGTCCTATATGGTCACTATGAGTCAGAATTGACTTGATGGCAGTGGGAATGGGATGGGAATGTCTCAGTGAGATGATGTCTTAAAGGGCTTTTAATGTACATTTCTCTAATGGCTAATGATGACCAGTATTTCCTCATGTGTCTGTTAGCCACTTGAATGTCATCTTTGGTAAAGTTTCTGTTCATATCCTTTACCCAGTTTTTCATTGGAGTATTTTTATTTTTGTGGGTGAAATGTTACAGTATCTTGTAGGTTTTGGAGACAGAAGTTTGTTGGATAAGCTGTATCATTTTTCCCCCCTGTCTGCACATCTTCTTTTAATTCTTTTGGCGAAATCTTTAAATAAGCATAGTTATTTAATTTTTAGGAGCTCCCAATTATTTAGTTTATCTTCTGATACTTGTACATTTTAATTTATGGTTTGTATTCTTATTTAAACCATATAAATAGGGCCCCTAGCCCAAAAAAGCAATCACAAAAAGGCAGGAAGGGGACAGGAAAAAATGAACTGATAGAACAGGGATTTGGGGCATGAAAGGGGAGAGTATTAATGTATCATTAGTGTTGTGACGTATGTCACACGGCAATTTGGGTATAAACTGTTCAGTGAGAAACTAATTTACTCTGTAAGTTTCACTTAAAGCACAAATTAAGAAAAAGTGAAATGAAATCGCTGTACCCTCCCTAGCTAAAGAAATAAAACACCACATGTATAGCTGAAGCAGTGTGTTTACTTCTCCCCCCAGCTGCATCTTTCTTCATTCCATAGGAAAAGATAAAACTGAATTTATTTATTATTTCCGTAAGGAGGCTTGGTGGTGCAGTGGTTAAGTGGTGGAATGTTAATGGAGAAGTTGGCAGTTCAAATCCACCAACTGCTCTTTGGGAGAAAGATGTGGATGTCTGCTTTCCTAGAAGATTACAATCTTGGAAACTCTATGGGACAATCCTACACTGTCCCTAGAGCATTGTTATGAGTGGAAATCAACTAGATGGCAAGTGTTTGCTTTTAGTTTGTTTTTAATTTCCATGCCTGTCAATATGCCTTTATTAAAAGTGCATTTATATTTGAAAACAATTTTGTATTGCATTTTTTAAAACTTCATATATGTTTGTTGCCATATATATGGGAATACATCCCTTGGGTTTTATGTTACACAAGGTATAGTTTAAAAATTCATTTATATTCATATACAGGGATTTAGTCCATTCATTTTTCACTGCTTGTGCTATTGCAATATAACAATGTATTTTATTTTTCCATTTGCCTGGTAATGGACATTTAGGGTGTTTCCAGTTTTCCACTATTTATAAACAATAATACCTGTGTATAATTCCTGCACATTTTTTAATGTAACTGTTTACACTTCTCCAAAAAAAAAAGACCAACAAACTTTTTCTTAAAAGGCCAGGTTTTCCTGGCCAAAAGACAACATCAAGGATGTTATGTCCATATGTGAATATCTGTTACCACTTAAAAACATAAAGATGTATTCTTATCTCACAGGCCACAAAAAAAATTGTAGATTTATTTGTCATATTATTTCCTTCTGCCCATAATCATGATACCTGTATTTATGTTGGTCTTTTAAAAGTAGTTTTAAAAAATTTCTTCATAAAGCCTTACATATCTTTTGTTAGACTTTTCCCCCCAACCTTGTTATAGTTTCTGTTACTACCTTAAATAATATTTTCTAAATAAACTTTGTAATTGTGGTTAGTGTTTAGGAATGTAACTCATTTTAGTGTACTAATGTGTATATCAAATCTTTATTGTATAATTTTTTTAAATAGTTACAGTAATCATCATAACTTGTTGGTATAGTTTCTTGGAATACAGGCAATAATCTTTACCGTGAATGATACCATTTTGTTTCTTTCTGATCCTAATTTTCCACATGTATTTTTCTTTTCTTATTTTCAGTGTTACCAAAACAATGCTTCTCCACTAGTAGCAATTTTACTTCCCAGGGAACATTTGGCAATATCTGGAGACATTTTTAGTTGTCGTAACAGAGGTGAGTGATGCAGTCGTTACATAAGTAGAGGTGAGAAGTTCTGCTAAACATTCAGCAATGCACATTGCAGTACCCTACAGCAAGGAACCGTTCAGCCCTAAGTGCTGATAGTTCTAAGATTGAGAAACCCTGATCTAAAACCTCAAGTACGAGAACAAACACAGTTATTCATTTTTTAAAGAGTGAAGTAATTGTAATACATTAAACGTTGTGTTTCATACAATTGTTAGCAGATACAATTTGTTAGAAACGATTGCTGACTTTTACAATGCCACTTAACTATATTAATGTAGTGATTTGCACTGTTATTTTCTAGCATAAAGTCTCACATCTCACCTTCATCATGCAATATTACTTATTTTTACATTTCTGTATATAATTTGTTACTGTTTTGCCAATGTTTGGAAAAATCCTCCCTATGAACAGTTTACAACATGTGCAACGTCTTTGGCTTTAATGCACGTTGGTTTTGCTTTTAGGTATATCCACAACAATTTATTTACTCCTTAATATGCCTAAAATGCAATTCTCAGACAAAAGCTTTAAAGAAACTGTTTTTGTTTTTTTTTTGTTCTTAAACAAAGACTATACTGAAATTGTCATGTTAGAATGTGGGGCAAATAAAAAGCAGTTATTAGATGTTGAAATGCTTTTCCTGTTCTATAGGTTACGTTCTCCGAAAGTAGCTGTTGAACCTGAGTGTGAGATTTGTTTATTAGAGATCCATGCAAGGTTGTGAAGAATGTGTGCTCTGCTGTGTTTGGACAGACTCTTTTATAAATGTTAATTAGATCAAGTTGATTGATGGTCCTGTTCAGGTCAAGTAAATCCTCATTGATTTTCAG
Organism: Heterohyrax brucei; assembly: GCA_028571685.1. Lineage (NCBI taxonomy): Eukaryota > Metazoa > Chordata > Mammalia > Hyracoidea > Procaviidae > Heterohyrax > Heterohyrax brucei. The sequence continues at coordinate 165,180,330 of CM053144.1, forward strand.
CTTGCTTGATCTATCAATTACTGACAGAGAGAGTTCTTGTAGATTCTAACTATGACGATTTCTTTTTTTCAGTTTTATCAGCTTTTATTTCAAGTGTTTTGATGTTCTCTTTTTGGTTGTCAATATACTTAGGACTATATCTTCTCAAAGATTTGACTCCTTTATCATTATGTAATGCTACCATCCATACCTAAAAATTTTCTTTACTCTGAAATCAGCTTTGTCTGAAATTAATATAGTAGTTCAACTTTTTCTTTTCTTTGTATTTTCTTAAATTAGTGTTAGCAAGGGATGTATTTCTCTGCGTCTCTTCTTTTAATGTATCAGAATTTTTATATGTTAAATGTGTTCCTTAGAAACTACATTACTGTTGGCCTTGTATCTTTATTCACTCCAACAATTTCTCTTTCAGTTGGTGTATTTAGAGTACTCACATTGAAATTACTGATCTCTGTAGACTGATACCAACCATCGTTTTTTAATATTTGTTGCCAGAGGCTTTTTTGGACTTCCATGGTTTTAACTGAGCATTTCTCATGATTCTGTTTTATCTTCTTCCTAAGCATATCACTTTTACTTCTTTATATATTTTTATTGGTTTTATAAACTATTAATAAGAGTTTATAAAATGTATTTTACTAATATAGATGTGTACAAATACAAGTCTACCTTCAAATAACTTTGTTCCTATACTGGTGCCTTGTGACAGTGAACTCCCAATTCCTTTCTCCTGTGCTTGTGAAAGAAACCTGGGTAGCACAGTGATTAAGAGCTATAGGCCTTAACCAAAAGGTTGGGAGTTCAGACCCACTAGGCATTCCTACGAGGCCAGCCGACTTGAGTCAGAGTTGACTTAATTGCTATGGCTTTTTGTTTATGGTACTTGTGAAATTACTGCCATTCTGTTTCACTCATCCATGTGTTATAACCACCCAATACATTATTATTGTTATTACTTTAGACACACATCTATCTTTTGGATCAATTTAGAATAACAAATTTAAAATTTTTGTTTTTCTTTCTTCTTGGATACCCTTTATATAAATCTAAATTTATGATCTGTGTAACTTTCTTTCTGACTGAAGAATATCTTTTAAAACTTCTGCAGGGCAGTATAGCTGGTAATGAATTCCCTCAGGTTTTGTCTTTTTACCCCAGTTTTGAAAGATACTGTTGCTAGGTATAAATTCTAGTTTGTGTGTGTGTGTTGTTTTTTTTTCCCCAATTGTTTAAATATTTCACTCCTTTCTTTTTCTGTTTGTATGAGTCACAAAATATGACAATTAAGTCAGCAAACTCGACGCTATGCACTTATGCTGGAGGCACGGTACAAACAACTGAGTCATGTTTCATAACCTTTGTATATCTGTGTCTCACAGCTGTGTTCATGGTTAACATGTGGTGGTATCTTGCTGAGTGGCATTCATTATTGTGTGTTTTGTGTACTGTCATGAGAAATTCTGAGTCTGAATTGGAGCAATAAACAGACATTAAATTTCTTATTTAAATAGGCAAGAATGGAAGTGAAATCAGACACATGTTAGTCCAAAGTTAATGGGGATAATGCCATGACGAAAATGGCCGTGTACAAATACATTAAATGTTTTTCTAGAGGAGAGAAAGTGTCACTGATGAAAAGAGGTCAGTGCAGTTAGTGATGAGCAGAACTGATGAAAACATTGCAAAAACTCATTGAACAGTGAATCAAAATCGTTGACTGACTATGAGAAGCATAGCAGATCAAGTAAACATCAATAGAGAGACAGACAGGCAAGTCTTACCTGAAAAATCTTAGCATGAGAAATGTGTCTACAAAAGTGGTTCTGAAGGAACTCACCAATGAACTAAAGCAAAAGAGAGTTGAAGTTTGCCAAGACTTTTGGAGAGGCAAGATGATGTTTTGGGCCATGAAACATGAGTGTGCCGACATGACCCTGAAACAAAGTGTCAAAGTGCATAATGAAAGTCAGCCAGTTCTCCATGATGAAAAAAGTTTTATCAGTCCAAATTAAGAGTCAAAGTGATGTTGCTAACCTTTTGTGATATCAGAGGTATTGGTCATGATGAATTTGTACCAACTGGACACATAGTTTATTAGGTTTGCTATTTAGAAGTGCTGAAAAGGCTGTGTGAGAAAATTAGACAAAAATGACTTGAAATTTTCACCAACAGCTCATGGCTCTTGCATCCCAACAATACACCAGCTCATACAGCACTGTTTGTGAGGTAATTTTTAGTGAGGAAACAAACAACTGTATTGGAACACCCTCCCTACTCACCTGATCTGGACTCCAATGACTTTTTTCTTCCCTTGAAGATAAAGGAAATAATGAAAGACATTTTGTTGACATTCAGGACAGCAAGGGTAATATGACAACAGCTCTGACGGCTGTTCCTGAGAAAGAGTTCCAAAGTTGCTGTGAAGGGTGGACAAGGCACTGGCATCAGTGCATAGCTTCCCAAGGGGAGTTCTTTGAAGGTGACTGTAGGGATATTCATTAGTGAGGTATGTAGCACTTTTTCTAGGATAAGCTTGCAAACTTAATTGTCAGACCTCATATGATAACATTTCAAATGTCATTTTTATCCTTACTCTTCTATAATTAAGATTTTTCCCCCCTCTGATTTCTTTCAAGATTTTTTCTTTGTGTTTGGCTTACTGCAGTTTGAATATACCTGATTATAATTTGGTTTTTGTTATTTTGTTTGTTTGGAATTTACTCTTCTTAGTGTTTTATGATGTTACTAGATCTGTAGTTTTATACTTTTCATTAATTTGGATTCTCAGAGATTATTACTTTAAATATTTCTTCTGCTCTGTTCTGTGTTCCCCCTCTGGTATTCCAGTTATTTGTATATTCCACCTTTTGAAGTTACACTACAGAACAAATATTCTATTCAGTTTTCATTATTTTTTATCTTCACATTTCAATTTTATAAGTTTCTATATACACTATTGTAAGTTTTTATATATGCGCGCACATACACACACATATATATTTTAAATGGACATATTTTCTTGGATAACAGGACCAAAGGTCCATAGGCCTATAGTGTAACAAATTTCAGTTGTTCTGGTTAGGAGTTGGACCCTGGTGACACAAAAGAGCTCAGCTGCTAACCAGAATTTAGGCAGTTTGAATACACCAGCTACTCCTTAGAAACTCTATGGGGAAGTTTTATTTTGCCTTACAGGATCTCTATGATTTGGAATCTACTTGACAGTGAGTATGGTTAGGAAATGGATTTTGCTTAATGTTAGCTCTAGCTGTAGGTGCCAGAGGCTTCCAACTCTTTTACGCTACTGGTTTTGTGGTTTCACTTGTTGACTTTGGGCTTCTTAAGTCCTGCAAGGACAGTCTGAGCCTTGAAGATTTCTGCTGTTACTCACTGCCGTAATACTGGAGCCCTGTTAGTGCTGTGGTGAAGTATGAGAGAGGGAGAGTATTCTATAACCTTCTAATTAAACTTCAGTCTTCTGGTGGGCTTGTGTTCCCCCTTTAGTTCAGACAGGAAGCCTAGGAACCTGAGAGGAATATCTTTCTCCACAGTTCTGAGACAGGGTTCCGTGAAAGCCGTTTCCACTAGAGAGAGCAGATCTTTGTTTTAGAAAAGACTCAGGGTGTGTATGATAAGAATTATTTTCTCCACCCCTGCGAGAATGAGGAAGGAATTGTTCTTTGAACTTTGCCATGAATATTTGCTGTTGTTTCTGGAGCTAAAGCCACGAAAGTATAAGAACCTTCATAAAACCATGGCTTCCAGAACAATCTTATTCTCAAGCCCTCCAGATATTCACCCAAGTTATCATTCATATATTTGGCATCTTTTTCCAAGTAAATAGGTTTTAGACATGATTTCACCTGTCTCTTCAGATTTGGGCACAGTAATTTGTCCTGCAACCCCAAGTCTCTAATGCATCTTTAAAAAGTTGTTTGTTTTCAATTTGTGCAAGTTTATTGCTGTTTGTTTGTTATATAGACAACCTCACTAATGCTATTTGATTTCTGATTCCTGTAGGGGGTAAACAATGTTGTTCCCTATAATTCTTTGTTTAGAAAATAATGAGGGAAGTGAAGAAACAGAACAGCTTATGTTTTGCTGTGTGTATATGTGTTTCTTTCTTTCCTTCTTCATCAAAAACTTAGATCTTTCTCAAAGGGATTGTTTGACCTTAGAAAATGGAGAACTTCATGAACAGCTTCTTGTTAGGGAGCCTGAAGAAATTGTGATGGCCAGAATCAGGAACATTTGAGGGATTTTAAGAAGACTACTGAGACTAATGGAGACAAGATGAGGTTTATAGCATGACTGGTACCAAAAAGAGATGTCAAAATTATAGCATGACTCAGGGGGTGCATGCTGAGGGAGTCAAGAAGGCAGACTCAACACATGTCTCCCTAAATCCCTCTGGAAACCAAGACCTGAACTGCTAATTAAATGGAGCCTTCTGGACACCTAGTGAGCCCTAGGACAGAACATAGTACTGTTAATTTGGACTTCATACCACTGAGCAGAAAGCTTCCTCTCTTTCGCTGACCCCTGCTCTTGGTGAGCACTGGCTTTCACAAACCGAGGGTAACTCACCATTTTGATTTTTTTCTGTCTTGGCCAGTGGGTGGAGCTGGGACTTGACTGGCACCTGGTCTTGGATGTGCTACTGGTGGGATTGGCAGGCGACATTGCCATGTTTTGAGATCCTGGCTGTGGATCCTGTGCACCTCTGCACTTTTGGCCTCTCTGCCTCCACCATTGACTGGCCTATGCTGGGGCAGGTGGGGAGCTTGTGTGGGACCCCATGTTATTCCAGTGAGAGGCAGAACTACCCATATGGAGGCCTCAGCTGGACCTAATTCCTAGGCTGGGAGGCAGTGCCTGCCCAGAGGAGAGTGCTTTTCTGGCAGTAAAGCAGTATTCTACAGTGGTGCCTATGGCTGGGGCCCGACAGCAGAGGCCAGCAGAGCAGTAGCCTTTCTGTATTTTGAATTAGTTTATAACATCTGGTGTTGGATATAGAGTTGCTTTGCCAGCTGGGAAGATGGACCTGTACTCCTAAAACCTGACTGACTTTGGAAGTTGTCAGATACCTTATACCTTTCATTTTAAGATGGCCTGGAGAAAATACTGTGGTCCATCCTCACAGCATCTCTCCCAGCCTCTGTTGACTCACATGATGCCCCAAAATCAACAAATGCTGGATAAAATCATAACAAAGTAATCATCCATGGCTTCAGAAGGCCCCTGAAAGAAACAATCAAAGAACTTCCCAGTTGAAGAAACCTTTCTGAAACTATCAGAAGGTGAATATAAAAGGATTAGATAGAGAGCCCTCCTAGACCTTATACAAAATGCAGCAGAGCAAAAGGGAAAAATAAGCAAGCTGTTCTATCTGATGGAACACCAGTACTCTGAAATCTAACAGATCAAGAACAAAATCAAAGACATAGAAACTTCCATTCAAAGCCAAGAAAACAGAATGGAACAAATGGAAAGGAGACTTTCTGACTTGGAAGACAGAGCTACTGACTCCAGCATCTGTGAGGACAAATCAGAAAAAAGAAACAAGAAAAATGAAGAAAAATTAAGAAGCATGTGGGACACTACTAAGAGGAACAATCTACGATTCATTGGAGTTCTTGAACAGGGCGAGACACCTGAGAACACAGAGTATTGATGCTGAGCTGCTGACAAAACTTGCTAGAAATTAAGAAAGAAGAGAATATAGATATCCAAGATGCATATTGAATGCCACTCAATATAGATCTCAAGAAAGACTCCAAGACGTATTATAATCAAGCTTAACAAAATGAAACATAAGCAGAAACACTTAAAGGCAGAAAAACTCAAAGCAAAGCTGACATTCAGAGGAAAATCCTGTAGGCTTTCATCGAATTTCTCTGCAGAAATGATGCTGGCATGGAGACACTGGCATGACATATTCAAAGCCTTGAAGGAGCAGAACTTCCAGCCAAGAATTATGTATCCTGCAAAACTATCTTTCAGATATGAAAATGAAATGAAGACATTCACAGATAAACAGAAACTCAGAGACTCCGTCAAAACCAACCAAAACTACAAGAAATACTGAAAGAATCTCTTGGCTTAGAAGAACAAAACCACTAACTTTATATTTTAGAAGCAAATACAGGATACATCCCCCAGAAACCTACTCAGTTAGGGAAGGCTCCAAACTAAATCAAACCTGTAATAGTGAAAGAAATGATCCAGTAATCATATCCTGAAAACTATGATGTCATCATATTAAAAAGAGGGACATACTACAGTCATTAGAGTCCTTCCAGATGTAGAGGAAACTGATAAGACTGGTAGTAATTAAAATTGGGTTTATACATAGTTTATTAATGGGTTTCATGGGGCAGCTGTAGAGCACAATAAAGATGCAGCATATCAAATCAAGAAATATAATACAGGAGTCTGAACAACCACAAAACCAACCCTGAAAAAGATGAAAAATCCGCTCACAAGATGTCTCAGAACAGATTAGTAAGAACAACAGAGAAAACACCAACACATAAATAAACATATCACAATGGCAACTCTGAATACATACCTATCAGTAATTACATTGAGTGTAAATGGACTCAGTGCTCCAGTAAAGAGACATCGAGTGACACCTTGGATCAACAGATACGACCCATCCAGGTGTTGCCTACAAGAAGGTCACCTTAGACTTAGAGATAGGAACAAACTGACAATTAAAGGATGGAAGAATATATATCAGGTTAACAATGAACAAAGATGAGCAGGTGTGGCGATTCTAATCTCAGATAAAATAAATTTTAATGTAAAATCCACCATCGTGGACAAGGATGGACACTATTTATTGCTGAAAGTTTCAGTACACAAGCAGGATTTAACATTAATGTAAAATTCACCATTGTGGACAAGGATGGACACCTTTTATTGCTGAAAGGTTCAATACACAAGCAGGATTTGACAATATTAAATATCTATGCACCTAATACTAGAGCACCTAAATACAACAAAGAAACACTGACCACACACAAAAATGAGATCAATCTCTCCACAATAATAGTGGGAGACTTTGACACTCCACTCTCAATGTTGACAGATTGCCTAGAAAAAAGCTCAGTAAAGACACAGAAGACCTTATTGCCACAATTAACTAACTAGATCTCATCAACATATACAGAACTTTCTATCCATCAGTGGACAACTACACCTTCTTCTCCAGTGCATATGGAACATTCTCCAGAATAGACCATGTGTTAGGATGTAAAGCAATTGTCAGCAAAATACATACCATTGAATTAATGCAAAACATCTTCTCAGGGGGTGCATGCTGAAATTGTTGTCAAGTTTTTTTTCCAAAGAAAAAAGATAATATTCACAATTTTAAAACCTACTCATATTAACCACCAAAAATGGTATCAAGGATGCAAGGAAAAAATAATAATAACCACAAATCATTCCCTTTCCATAGTCAGTTCTCCAAATGAGTATTTTTGACATAAATGTTTGCATATGTGAATGCTGCATTTTAACTTGAAATAATATTTAAAAAGTCACAATAATAGTAGAAAATAGTAATATATACATTTCACTCTTAATCCCCAAATAGTAACACTTTATCATGGTTGTTTCATTATACTTCCTGTCTCTCTCTATAAATACTATGATTATTTTTAGAGCTGTTTGAAAGCGTGCTGCAGACCTGTGCTATTTTATCCCTGAAGACTTCAGTGTGTATTTACTAAACACCAGAAAATCACCTTACATCTCGACAATACAATTACCGTTATTAGGAAATGAACTTGAATACAATGTTATTACCAAATCTATAGCCGTTAGTCACAATTCATCTAGCCTCCGGCTCTGTTGCATTTAGTTTGCTACCTCTTTAGTCTTCTTTAATTTGGAACAATTTCTCAGTCTTTCTTGTCTTTGTCTTTCATGAGCTAGACAGTTTAAAGAGTACAGGCTACTTAGAGTTATTTTGTGAACTACTTCTCAATTTGAGTATGTCTATAATGTTGTTTTCAGGACATCTTATTAGTTGGCACATGATATTGTCTTGTTCTGTTTTGGAGACATTAACATTGATTTCTTGATTAAGAGCGTATCTACAAAGTTTATCCATTGGGAAGTTTCCTTTGTAAAACTAACAAGTATCTGTGGGAGAGCTATTTTAAAATGTTTTTCAGTTTCTTAACTCCTCCTCCCACCTCTATCTTCCAAGGACTTCCCAGCCCTAACCTGGCAAAATTTCATCATTTTTGCATCGTTAAGTCTTAATGTATATTTTTAAGGACATAAAACAACATCTCTGACCTTTAATTATACTCTCCTGTTAAAAATAACAGCTTTCAGTGTCATCTCAGACTATGGCTCAAGCCTTGCTGATTTTGCAGAAGCAGTGGCGAGATGGATTGTCACCCCCACAGAATCCAGACGGGGAAATCATGATAGTGTTCCATGTTTTATGATATGCTGTCACTGTTGCTATCCAATTTGTTCAGGGGAATTATTTCTTAGTGTTTATGAGAATAATACAGTAGTATCAGGGCCATTCAAGCAAAAAAAAAAAAAAAAAAAGAAAGTAATAGTAATAAAACAGCTGAAGTTAAGAGTGGAAGGGTTTGCAAGTAAGGTTGTGGATTTAGGGAGAGCAGCATGCTACATGGAGTGAAACTCAAGTCACTATCAGATTTCAGCAGTTTGATGAGCAGCATCTGGTACGTGACCCTTAACAAGCCCTGACAGGGTTAGGCCTCTGGGGTGGAGCGCAGAGCTCTCCCCATACAAGGCACACATTGTGGTGAGTCTGGAATTTCTGGAGGAGGCCTGGGATGGAGAGGGTAGTAAACACGGCTGTAATAGTTGTGCTTGAACCCTTTGAGTCTGACCAAAATTAGACAGACTCAGACTCGGAGACCTAAACTCAACTTCTTCAAGGTGCTAACTCGGGAAGAAGCAATGCTTAGCTATTCTCCTAATAAATAACATCTGTGTTAAAGGAGGGCTTCAGAGAGAAGAGGTAAAGAGAAGACGCTTTTGGGTCTAACACCCCAACCCCCAGTGCTGCTTATTTAAGTAGAGGGCAGCTGAATGAGGCCATTCCATCCCCCACAAGGTAGAGTAACTTGCTTCTGTCTTCAGTACCCCAAAGCTGCAGCTCTGAAGGTTAATAATTATACCCTCTTTAGTGCTGAGAACTTGTGACACAGTCCTAAGAACATGGCAGTGCTCTGTCTCTCTCTACATACATATATATACATACAATTAAATTGAATGATATATTATGATTTGAGTATTGCCAGTTAAGTTCACAAACTCACCAAAGTTTCTTTGCTTTTTCAAATTTAAAACTAAGAGCCAGAATTAAGACTCACTCTTGTGATATTCAAAACAAACACCACTATAATTGGGAGTGCAAAGCTTTACCCTGTTTTACTGTTCTTGTATTCCCACTTATACTACTGTCAATTTTTCTAGTCATCTATGTTGGAGTCCTTTTTGAGCAGTAAGTTTCAGTGCAAACACATGTCTCAGAGATGAATATGCTGCCTTTAATTTGAGCCAGTACCAACAAAACAAAACAAACAAATGAAAAAGTAACCTCAAATCAATCAACTTTTATTTTAAGTTTCTGAATAATTTAATGTTTACTGCTCACATACAGTCTGTAATTAAGGTAATCAATGGTAGTTTTTAATGTTTATAAAAATTACTGATTCAGCTAAAAGGAAAAAAGGAAGTTAGAAATTTAGTAAAAATGCTCAATTGAAATATTGTCATATCATTATAAATGCTTCTAATGAGAAAATCATAAATATTAACAAATGTTTTAAAAATCGAGAACCCTAAAGAATCCATAAATAAACTACTGGAACTAATAGAAGAGTTCAACAAAGTATTAGGATATAAGATAAACATAAGTAAATCAGTAGGATTCCTCTACACAAGCAAAGAGATCATCAAAGATGAAATCTTCAAATCAATACCACTTCCTTTAGCCCCCAAGAAGGAATAAATCTAACTAGAGAAATAAGAGACCTATACAGAGAAAATTATAAGACCCTATGGTGAGAAACCAAAAGAGACTTCTGGAGAAAACTACTTTACTCATGGTTAGGAAGAATTAACATTGTGAAAATGTCTGTTTTATCCGAAGTGATCTACAGGTACAGTGCAATCCCAATACAAATTCCAGAATCTTTTTTTTTTTAATGAGATAGAGAAACAAATCACCAACTTTGTTTGGAAATGGAAGAAACCCCAGATAAATAAAACACTACCAAAGAAGAGAAACACAGTGGGAGGCCTCATACTACCCAACGTCAGAACCCATTACACTGCCACAGTAGTCAAAACAGCCTGGTACTGGTACAAAAACAGACAGATAGACCAATGGAACAGAATTGAGACCCCAGAAACATCACCATTCTCTTGAAAACCATTGATATTCAACAAAGGCCCAGTGGTAGTAAATTGAGATAAAAGCAGTCTCTTTAAAAAACAGTGTTGGCAAAATTGGCTATCTGTCTGCAAAAAAACTCAAACAAGACCCATCTCTTATGCCTTATACTCAGACTAACTCAGAATGTATTAAAGACCTAAATACCAAACCTAAAACAATAAAGATCATGCAAGAAAAAACTAGGGTCAACAATGGAAGTCTAATACATGGCTTAGATGGACTGTAAAATCTGACACGCAATGTCATACAGTAGAAGAGAAATTAGATAAATGGGAATTACTAAAAATCAAACACTTATGCACATCCAAAGACTTAATTAACAGAATTAAAAGACTACCTGCAGAATGGGAAAATTATCTGGCAACTGCTTGTTGGATCCTTGTCTGATTTTCATAATCTACAAGTACTGCAAAATGTGAACAAGGAAACCCAATTCAGCAATGGACAAAGGAGATGGACAGAAACTTCACCAAAGAGGTCATCCGGGCAGCCAAAAGACACATTAGGAAATGCTCATGATCATTAGCTATTAGAGAAATCCAAATCAAAACTACAATGAGATTCCATCTCACCCCAGTGAGATTGAGAATAATCCCCAAAACACAAGACTACAAATGCTGTAGAGGCTGTGGAGAGATTGGAATTCTCCTATGCTGCTGGCGAGAAAGCAAAATGGTACAACCTCTTTGGAAAGCAACTTAGAGCATCCTTAAAAGCTAGAAATAGAAACATCATATGATCCAGCAATCCCACTGCTCAAAATATATCCTGCCGAAATAAAGGCAGTCACACAAACAGATACACACACAAGAATGTTTATTGCAGCATTGTCTGCAATAGCAAAAAGATGGCATCAACCTAGGTGCCCATCAACAGAAGAATGGATGAACAAACTATAGCACAGACACTCAGTGGAACACTATGCAATGGTAAAGGACAATGATGATTTTAGGAAGCATCTCATAACCTGGTTTCAACTAGAAGAGATTATGCTGAGTGAAATCAGTAAGCTGCAAAAGGACAAGTATTGTATGAGACCTTTGCTGTAGGGACTTAAAAATAGACTACAGAAGAAAAGATTCTTTGGTGGCTAAAAAAGTGAGGTGGGAGGGAGAGGGATGTTCATAGATCAGGTAGTCAACAGGAATTTGGTTAGTTGAAAGTAGTGATAGCACACAGTAGAGCAGATCAACATAACTGGACCACACCATAAACTGGAAAGATTTTCTAAATTCAACTCAATATTTTAAAGGATAGAGTAACAGGGATGGGGGTCTTGGGACCAGATTTTCAGAAGACATGGAGGTCAATTGGTGTAACTAGTCTTTTCATAAGAGAGCCTTCTGCACTCCATGTTGGTGAGTGGTGTCCGGGGTCGTAAAAGCTGGCATGCTGCCATCTAAGGTACACCAAATAATCCCAACTCATCTGGAACAGACGATAACCAAGAACAGACACATGAGGATAAAAAGAGCCCAGGAAACAGAAGGACCCATGTGTATGTGCAACTGTATCAACGTGTGACCAGAAGAGCCTGCTGGTGCCTGGCCACCACCAAAGACAGAGTAGACTCCGTGAGGCAACACAAAACAAAAAGGTATGCAGCTCAAGAACTCTACTAAAAGACCAGAACCAATGGTCTGACATCCTTGAGGGTCCCCTGGGGACATGGCCTCTAGACTTGCTGCTGGCCTTGACCGGAAACCACTACTGGGGTAAATTCTTCAGACAAGGGTAGACTGGACTTGGAGACACAGTGTGACCATATAGTGTGTGTACTTTATGGTTTTGTACAGTTATAGGAGGCTGTCCCACTGGTTTCTTTCTAGATGTTAGAGAAGCGGGTGGAGAGGAGGAGGCAGTTGTTCTTTAAGAGGATACTAGAAGTATAGAGTGAAAAAGGAGGAAGATTCCGTCACTGGGTGAGGAAAGCAGATGGAGCTGCAGACAGGTGGTCATGCAAAATTGATTTGGATTGCATCCTTTCACTGAATCACAATGAAAAAAAAGGCACTGATTGTGGATGCAACTAAAATGAAATACTTGAAAACATCAATATTTTCTCCATTTATCATGATGTTTGTTGTAGGCCCATTTGTGAAGATTTCTGTGTTCCTTATGTGGAGATGCAACCCCTACTGAAAGCTACAGTCTTTGGTCTTCATTAGTGTTTCAAGTTGTCTTCACTTTCTGCAAGCAAGGTTGTATAGTCTGCATGTCACAAGTTGTTAATAAGTCTTCCTCCAGTCTTGATGCCACCTTCTTCATATAGTCCAGGTTCTCCAATTATTTGCTCAGCATTCACATTAAATAAGGAAGATCAAAGGCTACAACCCTGATGCACACATTTCCTGGTTTTAAATCACACATTATGTCCTTGTTCGTTTCAAACAGTTGCTTCTTGGGCTGTATACACATTCTATAAGAGCACAATTAAGTGTTCTGGAATTCCAATTTTTCTTTCTTTTGCAATGCTGTCTATCATTTTTTATGTTCCACCCAGTCAAATGCCTTTGCAGAGTCAATGGAACAGAGGTAAACACTTTTCAGATATTCTCTGCTTCAGGCAAAGATTCATCTAACATCAACAATTACATCCTTCATTCTATGCCCTCTTCTGAATCCAAGGTGAATTTCTGATCATTCCTGGTTGATCTACAGCTACTAGTGTTTTTGAATTATTTTCAGTGAAGTTTTTTTTTTTTTTTTTGGTGTATGAGGTCCAGTATTTACTCTGAAAACTTAATTGTTCTAAATGCTACACACCTTACTACTGAATATCACTATGGTCACTTTGGAAGTTATGCACCGATGCCAGCACCTGGTCTATGCTTCAGAGCAACTTTGGAACTCTTTCTGAAATGGAACTCTTTCTGAATTCAACTCACAGTGACCCTATAGGACAGAGCCTGACATTCCCTATAGGGTTTCCAAGGGGCAGCTGGTGGATTTGAAGCCCTGATCTTTGACTTAGCAGTATAGCTCCTAACCATTGTGTCACCACAGATCCATGGACTGCAATTGGGTGTGGCCACAGAAACACATTTAAAAATTAATGTTCTAATTTAACAGTTTATGAGTTTTACAACAATATAATCTTTCCAAAAGATTATATTACATCAACATGTTACAAGTTATTTAAATATTTGATGAGCAAATGCGTTGTTCTCATACAATATGTTGCCAAGCCATGTAAATCACACCATGTCCCACTAAGGCAAAACTGAGAATTCAAGGTCAAAGTTCACATACTTATCTTCAATAAAACTCCAAAAAAACAAATGCACTGCCATCAAATCGATTACAACGCATAGCTACCCAAAGGACAGAGGACACTGCCCCATAGCGTACCCAAGGAGCATCTGGCAGATTTGAACTGCCGACCTTATGGTTAGCAGTCTTAGTGATAAACCAGTACACCACTAGGGTTTCCATATTTTTAATAAATAGACTATTATTTTAGTTCATGATCGGTAGGTAAGGAGGGAGGTAACACTAAAGATTCAGTAGGGTTTGTGTTTTTTAAAGCAGATTTATACACATTTGTTTCTGTCTATCCTGTACATTTTTTATTTTTTATTTTTATTTTTTGCAGTCATTATTGTATAAGCTGGACCTGACTTTTTTTTTTAATTCTAGACAGAGGTCATGATTCAGTTTATTTTGTTTCTGCCACTCTCCGTCCTTCCCTTCTTCTTTTCTTGCTTTCTTCTTTTTAAAGTCAGAGTTCACATTGCCAATGTTGGTACTAGAGCCTGATGTCCGGTAACTCAGTAGTTAAGTTTTCTTTCCTCATTTCATTCTTCTTCACAGCAACAGCAACTGGCCAGTGAAAATGAAATGTTACAGTTGGCAGTGTTTAATATTATTTGTTCTTATCACTGTTAACACTTCTATTATGATCAAGATGTTCAGATCACCACTGTCAGTTCCAGAGGACCTGCTGACATACCAAGGAAAACTTTGATAAACGGCTCTGCTACATTTTCTCTCTATTCTTCATGGTCCTTGTTTGAAAATCTTTTCCTGTTCCTCAGGATATTTATTTTGAGAAAATAAATCTTGGTTTTCTAAGAGCTCATCAATTTCTGCTTCGTATTTCCTACTTGAAGTTTTAATCTTCTGTTTATAACCTCACAATTGGTTGCTTCGGAGGTGATTAAGATGTCACAAATGTAGGACTATTGTAATTCTGGGCAGAGAATAAGCCATAGATGATTTTCTCGGAACAAAGATGTCATTTTCATGTAAATATATCAACCATTTCAAAGCGGGAAAAGGGAATGAAAGACACAAATATGAGATCTAATAGTACCGATTATAAAAGAAAAGGCTAACATCAAAATTTCACATGAAACATTCATAGCTCTGAAAAATGTTTATTTGTACTTTATTTTTTCAAGTTTTGTAATTCTTTTAACACAGAGGTGTGATGCAAGCTTAAGACTTCTGTGTATTCATTTGCCCTCAAAAATACAAATGCATAATTGACTGATACGTGATCTTGGACAAAGATCAATTTCTCTTTGCTCTGTAACCAGTGTTGTTTTATAAGTGTGCTTTTTAAGAATAGTATTTTAAAACATTAGATTGCAACATTGATTACACATTAGATGGGAGACCTTCTATTGCTTGCTTTTTCTAAGTAATTTAAATCTGGGAAACCATTGATTAGGTTGCTCATACCTTCCGAGAATTTTCTTCTCCTCTGACACTGAGTCCTGGAAGGTGTTTCCCTGTGCCAGGCACAGAGCAGGCTTTCAGTTAATTCTTCTTGGTTTACTACAGAAAACAGAGTCATCTATATCTGAAGAAAAATGTTGAGATGACAAACTTTCAAATGGTCAGATTTAAAGACAAAATTTCTCCCCTCACTTCTGCACCATGCCGTTTTGTGGCTCTACTGGTAAACACATAGCTCTATCTGCATGAGGCTAGAAGGGGCCATGATCTAGGGTCTCTTGGTCTCCTGCCCACGTGCTGTTATCTGAGTATATCATGCAGGCAGCTTCCTGTGTCATCAGCCCTCTGCTGCTTTGTGTAAGAAATGTTAATACTTTGTGGCCATAAATATTTACAGCTAGTGCGGTACATGGTATTCTTTGAGGTCATCTATGTCATCATCATAGCTATTTTGAAGGACATTAGTCAGGAATTCTAGTAGGTTAAATATGAATCGCATATGTCCTGCTCATCTTTTCCTGCTTCTTCTCTGCTCTTTCTCGGCTGTCACTCCTCTGAGTTTTCTTTCAAATTCTGATCTTATCTTGCAAGTCTAATTTTGAAACAATTTCATCTGCGATCTCCCAGGTGTTTGTACTTATCCGATTACACTTTTATTCTTTACTCCTTTTTATAAAATTATGTCCATACTTCTATCTTCAAATGCTTCTTCTATCATGATGACTGTCGATTCTGCATGTGAAGTCCTATCCTGTCTCTTGAAGTTTATGATGTAATTACAATTAGGAACTACCGAGTTTTGCTTAAATTTCTTAGAATCCACTGATAGATATCATACCCTGAAATTTTCCTCTGCTTCTACTAAAGTCCATCTATCTATCTATAATTTTTATGCCTGGGTAAATGCTGCTACTATTAGCTTAGTTCTGAGGCTGGAAATACTGCATTTCATCCTCTATTTTTCCTTTGTGTCCCAACCCTAATAACTCTTAATCAGTCAACAAGTCCTGCCAGTTTTGTTCCCTTAAAACTTTCAGATGTATTCTTGCTTCTTTGTCCTCACTGATACAGTCTTAGATTCAAGTCTTACCTTCTATGCGTGGATCCAGTAAAACTGCTTTCTGCAAGCAACTTTCCAGACTTGAATCCATCTTTTCTACTGAGATTATGTTTCTAAGTAGGAAAGTAATTTGTGTCATTTTACCACTTAAAATCCTTAATTTGTTTCCCATTGCCATTGGGTATAATATGATGGAAGGGTTAATATTAAAGAGTCAGAGAGCCTGGCTTCAAATGTTGGCTCCTTCACTGATTTGAAAAAATAAATAAAACAACAAAACCCACTGCCATCGAGTTGGGTCCAACTCATAGCAACCCCAGAGGTCAGATTAGAACTGCCACATCAAGTTTCCAAGGAGCGCCTGATGGACTTGAACTTCTGACTTTTTTAGTTAGCAGACGTAGAACTTAGCCCATTATGCCACCAGGGTTTTCCCTTCACTTATTAGGCCATAGGTATTTTTACATGTGCCTCATCTTTCTAATCTGTAAAATGGGGTTAATACTGGACTTATAGCGTAGTATGAATGGGAGAAAGAAAGAAAATATTTTCTGTAAATCTCAATGTAACAACTGTTGGCACAGGGGAAGTACGTGATAAATACTGCCGTTATCTCTATCATCTTCATCATGATCTTCATCATCATTATTGTAATGGGGAAAAAGACAACCCCCTCAACATATCATTCAACACCTTCCACGTCTACCATACTTTCTAGCTTCACATCCTGATATAAAGTCAGTTGTTGTCAAGCAGATTCTAATGAATGGAAAATCTATTCATGTCAGAGTAGAAGTGTGCTCCGTATGGTTTTCAATTATTGTGATCTTTTCACCAGACTCTTCTTCCAGGTCACCTCTGGGTGGTTTCAAACTAGTAGCAGAGTGCTTAACTGTTTGTACCATCCAAGGGTTCCATTTATATCCTGATATGACCCATAAATAACCTCTCCATAACCCACTAACTCTTTCTTGCTTTTGAAGGCATTTTGCAGGCCTACAGGAATGTCTATCCCTGCTATTCTCATTATACTTTCTCTTTGTTATTGTTCTGTGCCCTTAAGGTGACTCTAACTTACAGCAACACTATAGAGTGGAGTAGAACTGCGCTGTAGGGTTTCCATGGCTGTCATATTTAAGGAATCAGATTATTACATCTTTCTCCCACTGAGTAGCTTCTGGGTTCAAAGGACAAACTCAAAGGAGCGCTTACCCACTACACCATCAGGATTCCATCCTTGTGTTTATCTACCAATGAGAACTAGAGCTCATCCTTGGGACTGTCATTCACGTTCATCTATGTGAAACCTTAGCTGATGCTCATGGGCAGTTTGGCCCTCTCTGCTGTGCTTTCACACCACCTTAAACTTATTCCTAATATTGCCTTTAACACATTATTTGTTCTTCTTTATTGTCTGGCTTCCCTAGATGGCAACAAAGACCTTGGTGAGCAAGGCTTGTGCTTCATTCATGTTTCCAGTGTTTTGAAGAGTGTCTTAAGCTTCATAGCCAGTTAAAACAATTTTTACATAAATGGTATACCCTCGCTAGGAAGTTTTAGCTCATGAATCGATTGCTTCAAATGAGTGTATATTTTTCTTAAACGGAAATCCAAGTGGACTTGAGAGGGAGTCTTAGTTAAGCATATAACTTCTAAAATCACCTTTTTCTCCTGTGGTTGTCCTTCTCAACCGATTTCTTTCTTTACAATTCACATTTATTTGCTTATAAAATATAGATTTCATCTCAAAAATGCCTAGTTCTTGCCTGTTGCTAGCATAATGTTCCTAAAAAAAGTCCAATACAGTCCCTGCCTCCTGAAATATTTTTCAGCATAGGTATAAATCTGCACTTCCTAGTTTTCAATTCAGAGCATTTCCCAGTCTATCTCTAGAAACTTTCTTCACTGTTATTGTTCTAACAGTACACTCAGCTCTTTGCACCTTATACCACTGGACAGAAACAGGAAAAGTCATTCACTCTTCTGCATCTTTGCATATCCTTTTCTGTTGTCTAAAGTGTCTTGGTTCACTAGTCTGGAACACTGGATGTTCCCAGATACCAAGTTCAAATGTCATCTCATTTCTTCTTTTATTTATTCGCTCACTAAAGTCACTCACCAATGTCATTTAAACAAGTTACATACACCAGTGCTTCTCAAGCCTTGATGCGCTAGTGAAACAGGTGGAGGTCTCATTAAAGTACTGACCCTAGTTCAGTAGGTCTGGAGTTGGACCTGAAATTCTGCACTTCTGCTAACCTTTCAGGTGACTCTGATGCTGGTGGTCCAATGTTTTGGTCCTCATTCACAAAGTAAACTGTACTTCCTACCACTCAGTGAAAATAGAGTTTGTCAAACAAGTGTTAGCTTCAATCTCTTTGTTATTATAAGTTTACACTTCTTCTGGAACCTCGAGGGTACAGTGATTAAGAACATGGTTGCCAAGCAAAAGTTCAGCAGTTTGCATCTACCAGCCACTCAGTGAAAACCCTATGGGGTAGTGCTACTCTGTCCTATAGGGTTGATATGAGTTGAAATCGACTTGATGGTATCAGACTTCATTTGGTTTTCATCCATTCTTCTTTGCCATGACCATTTCATCCACTCCTTTACCATGTCAGTTCCATCACTATCCCCATGCTCAAGCCCAGCTCATACAACCAATCACACCCGCATCTCTATTTTCATTCCTTAATCCATAATTCTTTCTTCTAGTCTCTCAAGTCACATCTCGTTCTGTTCTTCCTTGTGGACCTCATTCCATCAGTTATACTTCTCTTTCCATATTTTCACTCATATTGTTTTCTCATAGATGATATTATCATCATATAAACATAATAAAGTATCTCTCACTATTATAAATGAACACGTAAGTTAAAATGTTCTTTTTACTCCACATCATCCCTCAGTTACCACCATCTATCTCTTGTTTTTACTGTCAAATTTCCTTAAAGATTAATTTAGCCCCAGAGTCTCCATTTCTGTTACCCTTTTTGCCTTCATTCTACTGAAATCAACAATTATCTTTTCACTGAAAAATAAAACCATAATCCAAAGTAAATGAAGATATCTTTGCCACAAATATAATACTTACTTATTTATTATTCTTTTAAAAGAATGTTACAGCTATATTTAATAGTACTGCTTAGTCCCTCCTTGAAACATTCTCTCTTTCACTTGACTTTAAGGAACCTACATTCTCTTTTCCAGAATCAATGCCCTTGGAAACAGCAGTCAAGAAATCAAAAGATGCATTACATTGGAAAAATCTGCTATAATGTACCTCTTCAAAGTATTCAAAAGTAAGGATGTTGCTTTGAAGACTAAAATGTGCCTGACCCAAGCTGTGGTATTTTCAGTTGTATCATATGCATATGAAAGCTGGACCATGAACAAAGAAGACAGAAGAATTGATTTCTTTGAATTGTGGTGTTGGAGAAGAATGTTGAATGTACCATGGACCGCCAAAAGAACAAAGAGAACTGTTCTGGAAGAAGTACAACTAGTGCTCCTTGGAAGCCAAGATGGCAAGACTGCATCTTACATTCTTTGGATGTCTTGTCAGGAAGGATCAGTCCCTGGAGAAGGGACTGCTTGGTAGAGTGGAGAGTCTGTAAAAAAGAGGAAGACCCACAACAAGATAGATCAACACGGTGGCTGCAACAATGGCCTTAAGCATAAAAATGACTGTGGACGTGGTGCAAGACCGGGCAGTGTTTCATTCTGTTGTTTATAGGGTAGCTATGAGTCAGAACTGACTCGACAGCACCTAACAACTACAACAACATTCTCTTTGACATTCTGCTGCTATATTTTCTTATTTCTCTTCCCTGACTCATGTTTTTAACTTCTTTCAAGTCATGTTACAAACTGTTCCATTTTAACTCATCTGTACACATGGATAGTTACCAAAAAATGATTGTAATTTTTAAACTATAACTACAAACGTTTAAATTACCTATTGAGAATTTTTCCTTGAATTAACCATAATTTTTCCACTTTAACATGATTATAACAGAACTCAGTATTTCTCCCCCCTCCCCCCACAAGATTCTCTTTTTCTTGTATACCCTATTTGGCAAGTGGTCTGATTAGTGATTCTTCTTCTCAAGAGACAATTGGTAATTTGACCTGTATCCTATTACCCTCGATCCCCATATCCTGCTCACTCTATCTCTAGGAAAGTAAGCATTTGTTCTTTTTTCTTTCTACCTGAGTTTTGGCTCTCATTCTTCTTTTGGGTGCCGTCAACAGTCCCTTAACTCATCTGCTTCCACCAGTTTTCTGTCGTCTTCTTTCAGTTTATGCAATCCTCAGTCAAAAGGTCAGTTCTCCTTCAAAGCTCCCATTGTCACTGTCCTAATAAAAATTCTGCTACACCCTAAACTGTAGCTTTAATCTGCCAAAGTATTTTTTTCGCTAACATTTGTAAGGAAAAATCTTTTTTCTCATATATCTTTCTGAATCATCCAGGTCATCTGCACCATTTCTATGTCACATGGTTCTTTCATGCTGCTCTCAGTTATGTCCTGGCCCGTTTCACCTCTTGGTTTTAATTTTCTTCATTTTACCTTCAATAACAGTCTCTTCATGATGCCAGAATAACTGACAATGGTACCCTGTTTATAAGAGATCCAAGCCCAGTTTCTTCTTGGTAAGATTTATTCAAATGCTGAAAG
The DNA here is from genome assembly GCA_028571685.1 of Heterohyrax brucei. Taxonomy (NCBI): domain Eukaryota; kingdom Metazoa; phylum Chordata; class Mammalia; order Hyracoidea; family Procaviidae; genus Heterohyrax; species Heterohyrax brucei. The sequence goes on from CM053144.1 coordinate 165,201,214, forward strand.
TCACTATATTTGAATTACTTTTGTCCCTATTCATATCTGTGGACCAGTTAGTTTACCGGACTGCTGGAATGACGAGCCTCACCCAATGTCCATTGCTGAAGAGCCTTGTGGCTAGGAGAATTCAGTGCTCTGATTGGTCAGACCTAAGACACAGGATCTATTCTTGGAGTCTGGAGTGGGGCACTATGGGTACAGTGGATTGACAAGGTAGAAGATGTAGTTCTCCAAGAGAAATCTACAGGACTCTTGATTGGTGCAAAGATTAATGTGTTCAGCTACTAATCGAAAGGTTGGAGATTTGAGTTGACCCAGGTGTACCTCAGATGAAATCTCAGGTAATCTACTTCCAAAAAAATCAGACACTGAAAATCCTGTGAAGTACAGATCAATGGCCACACACAAGAGATCCCAATGAGTTAGAATTGATTCAGTGGCAACTGGCCTGGTATGTTATGTGAGGAAGCAGAAATTCTTAATCCTATAATCCTGACTGTCAAGTCAGAAACGAAGGATGTTTGTAGCACCTCTCCTAACTTCTGACGCCACACTAGATGAAGTGCTCCATCTCTTTATCTGCACAGCAACCAGTGCTCAAATATTTAACATGTTCTTATTAGTTATAGTTCATATACTCTTAATGGTAGAAACCTGTTTGTAATCATTTTTCTATCCTTAGCACATGGCCCAGTGCCTGTTATAAATTCAGCACTCAGTAACTGTTTTCTTTACTTACTGGACTAAATAATAAATGAGTACCATTTTCTTGATCCTGGGTTAAGCTTTAAAGTCAAAATACCACCTCTAACTGCCTCAGAGTTAGTTTCATCTTTGCACAGCTTTGTATTGTGATTCATCTAGAAAGCATCTTATTAATCTTATCAATTTTTGAGCAAATATATGTTGCTCAAAATGTTTAGTGAACAAATGAATCAATGAATATGTGAATAAATGAATGATGAATGGAGAGTAATTTACTTCGTCTGCTCTCCTGTGCCTCATTAAGCCTTCTGGAGTCAGACAGAAAAGATTAAGCCAAAATTCCATCATTGTAAAACTGAGAAACCAGAAGCCCTGGTAAAAAAAAGCTAAATTACATTTGCTGTAAACCTTTCTTTATGACCTTGAGGATTGCAGAATAGAATTCAGATCCCTGACTCCATGTACAGAGTTCCTTTTGCTAAGTTGCACTGTCTGAATTCATAGTTGAACATTGCTGTTTTTACTCACTGACACTGGAAAATTTGGGTGGTGTTATGGAATTAGGATCCATAGCTGCCTTTTTAAAGGATGTACATTTGGTATCTAATACAGTTTCCTTTAATTTTATATTAAGCACTTTCACTTAAAAATAGAATTTTATTTTCTAGACTCTAGGTGAGGCACATCAAATTTTTAATTATAAGCTTTCAAGACAGATGAAAACTATTCTCTGTATGTTGTACCATAATTTATTAAGGAGGAACCAAGCCATGTGCAAAATTTCTCTTTAGAGGAGAGACGAAAGGAATATAGGGAAATACACAAGTAGTTGTTTTTATTGAAAGATCACTAACAAAACTATTCCTTTTCCTCAAGTTTGCACATTGTGAGAAACCATAATTACTTTTTATGGTAGTGTGGTTCCTATAGTCTGCATCTCAAGTACCTCCTAAAATCGAAAGATCAAATAGCAAATACATTGTCTTGCATGTTATAGGTGCTCAATAAACATTTCCTGGTTTAGATTGAGTATTTTCTAAAAACTCGTTGTTGAGTAGATTCCTACTAATAGTGATCCTATAGAACAGAATGTAACTGCCCTTTAGGGCTTTCAAGGCTGTAATCTTTATGAAAGCAGACTGCTACACCTTTTTTTGCACACCTTTTATTTAGCAGCCAAGCTCTTTAACCACTGTACAACCGTTCTCCCTGGCTTCTTTCATTTTCAACCTAATTGTTAATTTGTCTTCTTACTAGCTATGATCTTGAGCAAAAACTTAACTATCAAGTTTCAGTATTTTTATCTGCTAAATGATGAAAATAAATCTTACACAAATAGGAGCTGAATACTGACTTCATGCAATTTAGCAGGACGTATCAGTTAATGAAGCAAATTATCTGTATATCATCTGTGTGTGTGTATGTATGTATGAATGTAATTATCTTCCTGTTTTCTACTGCTGATCTATCTGCTAAGATTTTTATTTTGTTTATTGTATTTTTCAGTTGTAAAAGTCCCATTTGATTGTTATATCTTTTCCTTTGCCGAGATTTTCTATTTCTTTTTGGAAACTTCTGTTTTTCATTTGTTTTAAGCAAATTCATTATTCTTCGTTGAAGGAGTTTTATGATGATTGCTGTAAAAATCATTTTCAGATCATTCAGCATCTCTATAATCCTTATGTTGATATTCATCAATTGTTTTTTCTCATTCAAATTGAGATTTTTCTCACTTCTGCCATGGGAAGTGACTTTTCCTTAAAGCTGGATATTTTGTGTATTGTATTTTGCAAATATGAATCTGCTCTGTTTTAAGTGGCTTCCTTGGATTCTCCCTGCTTCAGCTGGGAAATCATGGAGTTCACTTGTGGAAGTGCAAGTTCTGCATCCAGCCTCAGTTAGCATCTCGGAGGTGCTCCTCACTGCTGGCTGATGGACGCCAGTAGGCCTCTGCAGCCACCAGTTTGGATAGAAGTGACAACTGCACCTTGCTATTTCTCTCCATGTGGCCTTTACTAATGGGACTGGGTTTATTACTGCTGAGTAGCACTGAATGTCTTGATTCTCCTTTAGGTGTCTTTGCTGCCACCCCAGTGAGAAGAACCCTACTTGTCTGGAAGGTTGTTGTACTGTGGGGCTTGCATGTTGCTGTGATTCTGGGAGCTATGCTGCTGTTATTCATATACCCGCAGGGTCACCTACAGTGAACAGGTTTTGGCTAAGCTTCCAGACTAAGAGAGACTAGGAAGAAGGATCTGAAAGTCTACTGAAAAGAATCAGAGAAAACCTCATGAATAGTGGTGGAACATTGTCAGATACACTAACAGAAAATGAGCCCCTCAGGTTGGTAGGTACTCTAAAGATGATTGGGGAAGAGCTGCCTCCTCAAAGTAGAAACCAAAACCAAACACAGTGCTGTTGAGTCAATTCTGACTCATAGCAGCCTATAGGACAGAGTAGAACTTCTCCAGAGAGTGCCTGACAGATTTGAACTGCTGAACTTTTGGTTAGCAGACATAACACTTAACCACTACACCACTAGGGTTTCCTCAAAACAGAGTTAACCCAAATGACATGGATGGAGTCAATCTTTTGGGACCTTCATTTGCTGGTGTGGCATGACTCAAAATGAGAAGAAACAGCTGGAAACATCCATTAATAATTGGAATGTGGAATACATAAAATATGAATCTAGGAAAATAGGAAATTGTAAAAAAAGAAATGAAGTGCTTGAACACTGATATCGTAGGTGTTAGTCAGTTCAACCATTGGACAGGTATTAGTCATTTTGAACTGGACAGTCACATAGTTTACTATGTTGGTGTGGACAACTTCAGGAAGAATAGTGTTACACTCATCAACTAAAAGAACATTTCAAGATCTGTCCTGAAGTATAATACTGTTACTGGTAGGAAAATATCCATACACCTAGAAGGAAGGCCAGTTACTGCAACTATTACAGCAACTATCATTCAAACTTATGCACAAACCACCAGGGCCAAAGATGAATAAACTGAAAATTTTTACCAGCTCTCCAGTTCAAAACTGATTGGACATGCATTCAGGATACATTGATAATTACTGGTGATTGGAATGCAAAAGTTGGAAACAAAGAAGAAGCATCAGTAGCTGGAAAATATGGCACTGATGATAAAAATCATGTCAGAGATAACATGATAGAATTTTGCAATACTGACGACTGCTTCATTGAAAATACTATCTTCACCCTCTCTTTTATGAGCTGCACCAGGAGGAAGGGCAGCTCAGCTGGGATGCCATTTTGGTAAGCAGGGAGGCTGAGTCGCCCAGCTGGTGGCCTTAGCTGTGGCTGATTCTCAAGCAGAACAGCAGCCCGTCTGACAAATGTGTCTCCAGCAGAAAATCAGTGTTTGAGACAATTCATGTCTAGAGTTATGTGTGGGACCTGGCAGAAGATGGCAGGAAGGCCCACTCCTTACTTTGAACCACGTCACAGTATCTGGGGATAGCTGTTGAAGTACTGAAGTTGTCAGCTGGAAGGTGGAGCCTGCCATACCTGGGAGCCTGACTGTTTTTGGCAGCCATTGGACAGCTCCCTGTTGAATTTGAAGTACCCTTTTACGTAAGACCACCTGGAGAACTGATGAGAGGTCTGGCAACATCTCCTCCACTCTTCGCTGACCCACTTCTTAGAGTTGGCTGACACCCCAAGTGACTCCATAGATAAAGGCACTATCTTTTCCAACCAGGAAACAGAATCTGCTACCCAAGAGAGTCCACCTGGGACCAGTCACTAGAGTACATAGAGATGGATGGTGACCAACTTCCCTCTTCAAACTACACCGGTACTACACTGAACTCCTGTTGAGGTAACACCAGAGATACTGAACAGCTCCTAGATGGAACACAGACAACAGCTGATAGCTAGCCATTTAAAGAAGCAGTCCACCATAGCACCAGTAAACTCTCAAAATAAGTAACCAGAAGACTTCCCAGATGAAGAAACTTTCTGAAACTATCAGAGATTGAGTATAAAAGAATTACATAGAGAGCCTTGCTAGATATTAAACAAAATGCAACAGAACAAAATGAAAAATTAAGTAAGCTATTTGAACTGATAGAACATCAACACTATGAAACACAGCAGATCAATAACAAAATTACAGAATTAGACAATTCAATCAAAAGCCAAAAGAGCAGAATTGAGGAGATAGAAGTCTGACTTAGTGACCTCGAGGATAGAGCGACTGACACCAGCATTTATGAAGAGGAATCACAGAAAAGAAAAAAGAAGTGTTAAGAAACATGTGGGACTCTATTAAAAGGAGTAATCTACAAATAATTGGAGTTCCTTAACAGGGAGAGATAGATGAAAATACAGAGAGCATTGTTGTAGAGTTGCTGACAGAAAACTTCCCTGAAATTATGAAAGAAGAGAACATAGACATCCAAGACATGTATCAAATGCCACCAAAATGTGATCCCAAAAGAAAGACACCAAGACATATTATAATCAAGTTTAATAAAATGAAACATAAACAGAAGTACTTAAAGGCAATGAGTCTCAAAGCAAAGCTAACATTCAGAGGGAAACCCTATAGGTTTTCATCTGACTTCTCCACAGAAATGAGTTAGACAAGAAAGTGACACATTCAAAGCCCTAAAGGAGAAAAACTCCAATTAAGAATTATATATCCTACAAAATTGTCTCTCAAATATGATGGTGAAATTAAGACATTCACAGATAAACAGAAACCTAGAGACTTTGTAAAAACCAAACCAAAATGATAAGAAGTACTGAAAGAAGTTCTTTGCTTAGAAAAACAGAAATAGTAAGTATATACTCAAGGAGGCAATGCAGGGCACAGCACCCAGAATCCTACTGACATAGGAAAGTCTATAAGCTCAATGAAAACCACAATATAAGAAGAAGGGAACCAGTGATAACACAAAATCTATGACATCATAACACTAAAAAGTAGGATGTATTACAGTAAATGAAATCCTTTCAGACTGAGAGGAAATTAAAAAGGTATGCAGAAGTTAAAGTCTGGTTTAAATGTAGAACAGTAAGGGGGATCATAGGGTAACCACAAAGCAAGATAAAAATACAACGCATCAAAACAAGAAGCATAATATAGAAGTCTCAACAAACACAAAACCAACACTGGAAAAGATGAAAAGTCAACCCATGAAGAAGAATTATACTGAACAGAATATTAAAAGCAATATACAAAATACCAACATGAAACTGAATGCATCCAGATGGCAGCACCAAAAACAGACATATCAATAATTGTACTGAATGTAAATAGACTGAATGCTCCAATAAAGAGACAATGAGTGACATCATGGATCAAAAGACAAAACCTGTCTATATGTTGCTTACAAGAAACACACCTAAGACTCAAAGATATGAACAACTAAAAATCAAAGGGTAGAGAAATATAGACCAAGCCAACAACATATAAAGAAGAGAAGGAGTGATGATACTAGTCTCAGATAAAATAGACTTTAATGTAAATCCACCATCACAGACAAGGATTATCACTATTTATTGCTGAAAAGTTCAGTACATAAGCAGGACATAACAATAGTAAATATCTATTCACCTAATACCAGAGCATCTAAATACATTGACGAAACCCTGGCAATAATGAAGAATGAGATAGATCACTCCACAATAATAATGGGAGACTTCAACTCTACACTTTCAGTAATGGACAGATCATCCAGAAAAAAGCTCACGTAAAGATACAGAAGATCTTGTGCAACAATTAAGCAACTAGACTTATGGACATATACAGAACTTTTTACCCATAAGCAGATAAGTACACTTTCTTCTTCAGTGCCACAGACATTTTCCAGAATAGATCATGTGTTAGGACATACAGCAAGTCTCAACAAAATCCAAACCACTGAATTATTGCAAAGCATCTTCTTGGACCATAAAACCGTAAAAATGAAAATCGATAGAAGGAACAACATAGCTAGAAATTTGAACTTATGGAAATTGAACAACTCCTTGCTCAAAAAGCCATGGGTTATTGAAGAAATAGAGGCCAAAATAAAGAAATTTATGAAATCAAATGAAAATGAAAATACATCCTACCAGAACCTATAGCATGCAGCCAAAGCAGTGCTCAGAGGTCAGTTTATCTCTATGGATGCACATATCCAGACGGAAGAAAGCACCCAAACCAAAGAATTAACCCTGTTACTTGAACAAGTAGAAACAGGGTAACAGAGGAACCCCTCAGGTACCAGAAGAACACCCACAATAAAGACTAGAACACAACTAAATGAATTAGAGAATAGAACAATTGAAAAAATTCTTTTTAAAAGATCAACAAAATTGATAAGCCCAATGGCTCAACTTACGAAAGAAAAATAGGCAGAAGGAGATGAAATTTAAAGTCTCATAGCAGAGTACTACAAAAGACTATACTTTAACAGATTTGAAAACCTAGAGTAAATGGACAAATTCCTTGATTCGTATCATATACCAAAGTTATCACAAGGAGAAGTAGAATAACTTAATAAACCTATCCCAACGGAAAAGATTGTAAAAGTCATCAAAAAACTACCAACCAAAAAAAAAATCCTGGCTCAGATGGCTTCACTGGAGAATTCTACCCAACTTTTACAGAAGAGTTAACTCCAGTGCTAGCGAGGCTATTTCACAGCATGGAAAGGGATGGAATACTTCGAAATGCATTCCATGAAGGCAGCATAACCCTGATACTGAAGCCAGGGAAAGATCCCGCAAAAAAAAGAAAATCACAGACCAATATCACTCATGAATCTAGATGCAAAAGTCTTCCAAAAAATCTTGGCCAATAGTATTCAAAAACATATCAAAACAGTAATTCATCATGACCAAGTTGGATTCATACCGAGCTGCAAGGCAGGTTCAATATCAGAAAAACAGTGTGAGCAACCACATAAATAGCAAAAAGGATAAGAATCACTTGATTTTGTCAATTGAGGCAGAAAAAGCATTTAACAAATTCCAACACCCATTCAAGAGAACTCTGAGCAAAATTGAAATGCCAGCCAGCAAAGTGACGTTGAGTATCCTCGATGCAATAAGCAGCATCTACAAACTGCCTACGTTATCCCAAATGGAGAGAGACTGAAAGAATTCCCCTTGAGAATGGGAACCAGACAAGGATGCCCACTCTCACCACTTGTATTCAACATTGTACTAGAAGTTCTGGCCAGAGCAATTAGACAAGAAAGCAAAATAAAGTGCATATGCATTGGCAAAGAGGAAGTAAAAATCTCCAGATTTGCAGATAATATGATTGTATATATGAAGAAACCTAAAGAATCATAAATAAGCTACTGGAACTAATAGAGGAGTTCAGAAAAAATGTCAGGATATAAGCTAAACATAAATAATTCAGTAGGATTCCTTTACGCCAACAAAGAAATCATCGAAGAAGAAATCACCAAAACAATACCATTTACTGTAGCCAGGTCACAGTTTACAACAGACAGATTCAAGAGCATAGATTCACCACGTCTGAGTGTGTACAAATAACGGAGATAATCTCTACTGAGTTCCCTTTTTCATTATATGTCTACAGGGTGTGGACATCGCCTCCTGTGTTCTCCTGCCCCAATAGCACATCATCTATAAAGTAACATTTTGTCCCTAGAGGAGACCCAGAATGTAGTTTGTTACTACTTTGTTATGAGTTCTCTATTATTATGGTTGAAATATCAGTAGCAAAGATGAATCATGTGTAAGTGATAAAGATGAGTGATTTAAGGTATGAAATCTTAAGATTCTGCAATGATGATCCCAAGTTTGTTTTTGTGTGTGTGAATATATATTTCTGATAAGCATTTGAAATGTGCCCTGTGTCATGGATTGAATTGTGTCTTCCAAAAAATGTGTGTAGCCATGTGGCCGGGCCATGATTCTCTGTATTCTACAATTGTCCTCCATTTTGTGGTTTCCCTGTGCTGTATGTTAAAGGATTAGGGTGGGACCATAAATCCCTTCATAGGATTACTTTCCTGCTCTGCTATAAAGGGAGTTTCCCTGGAGTATGGCTTGTCCCACCCTTAATCCTTTCATCCCACAAGAGATGAAAGGAAAGGAAGCAAGCAGAGAATTGGGAACCTCACAGTGATCAAGCAAGCAGCACCAGGAGAAGGGTGCGTTCTTCAGACCCGAGATTCTTGTGCCAAGGTGCTCCCTGGATAAAGACTGATGCAATACAAGGACTGTCCTCCAGAGCTGACAAGCAGTAATGCCTTTCCCTGGAGTGGACATCTTGAATTTGGAGTTGTAGCCTACTGAACTGTGTAAGAATAAACTTTCCTTTGTTTAAGCCATCCACTTCATGGTATTTCTGTTAGAGGAGCACTAGCTGAATAAAACACTCTGTAATGCCCTGTTGTTGTTAGGTGCCATTGAGTCAGTTCCAACTCACAGTGACCCTATGAACAACAGAGTGAAACACTGCCTGGTCTTGTGCCATGTCCACAATTGGTTTTATGCTTAAGCCCATTGTTGTGGCCATTGTGTCAATCCATGTTGTCGAGGGTCTTCCTCTTTTTCACTGACCCTCCACTCTACCAAGCATGATGTCCTTCTCCAGGGACTGAACTTTCCCGACAACATGTCCAAAGTATGTAAGCCGCAGTCTTGCCATCTTTGCTTCTAAGGAGCACTCTGGTTGTACTTCTTCCAGAGCAGATCTGTTTGTTCTTTTGGTGGTCCATCATACAAGGTAATGCCCTAGGCCCTATTAATAAGTGTTACTAAATTGGAAAATCCTGTGAATACACTGTTCAAGTATTTGTATTTGTGCCATTGTAATTTCCATATTAGCAACTGTCTTAGTCACCTGGTACTACTCTAACAGAAAAAAACCACAAGCAGAAGGCACCACAAGCAGAAACTTTTATTGTCACAGTCCAGTAAGACACAAATCCATTAACAAGTTGCAAGTCTATTCAATATGAGAAATCATCACAATCCGGTAGGCCAAATTCAAATTCAAGGAGAGCATCTCGGCACAGGAACCTCAGATCCAAAGGATATACTCTGCTCTCAGTGCTGCTCTCTTGATGGTGTGAGGTTCCCACCTTCCTCTGCTCACTTCTCTCCCTTATATCCAACAAGCTTGTAGCTTGAGTTTAGCCTCACCAACACAAATGCAGATCATTCTCCATCATCAGTATCACAGAGGCAGGATTCATAGCACGTGGCAGGAATGGCACCATTTTGGGACTCATAGCCAAGTCAAATCAACACCCACTTTTAGGGGGACACAGTTCAATCCAGGACAGCAACTGTCTATTATTTGTCATTGTAGGAACTTTGATTTTTTGCATAAATAATACTGGGTTTGTTATCAGGTTTAATCCTGGTCATGTATAAGCTATCGAAAGATACATTTGACAGGTAGCTGAGAAAACAACAAAGTATAAAAATATGTTTCTGCTCCAAATCCTTTGTTGGTGAAATGACATCTCCATTTTCACTCATACTTTTCTTTTTTAATCTATGGTAATACTTAATATTGGAATGATACAATTGTTGAAGAAGAACCAGAATTTCATTTTGCTATTCAAGGTTAGCTGCATTCTCCCTAATCACAAGTGATTTCAGGAGTCATTGTAACTTTGGGGGGACTGACTAATAAAGATGTGGCCACACGGTTTTGTGAGCAAACTTCCAAGTTCAATGATGTTATAAAACAAAGAAACTCATCCAAGTTACTGAGATTGGAAGCTTGTATCACCAGGGTACCAGAAGTCTGGGTACTGTCTTGGTAGGCCATAGACCAGATCCATGATGTCAGAACTACAAATGACTCTAGAACAAGCAATGTGAACAAAAAGCATGAGGACTCAGTCCTGGGTGAGCCTAAACTCTCAACCTGAAGAACCTTTACTTTTCTAATTCCCAGGGTATCCTGTAAAACATGTATCATTTTAGGAAAAAAAAACATAATTTTTGATTTAATAGTGGATGCCTGTGATTGTTAGCATTTAAAGTTTGCTGCTTTGGCAAACCCATGAGGAAGAAAGTTTGGCTGACATGGCCTGCAGTGGTTGAAAAAGAGGAATTAATTCCTCAGTAAGTGAGACGCAATTAGGAAAGAAAACTTATCGGGGGGTGTCTGATAGAGGCCCAGAGGCTGCATTCTCAAATCATTTTGAAGTGCAAGAGGAAGAAGCATCTTCATCAGTCGTCTGTCACTACTTCAGTGTATTGGCAGTATCGCAGACAGATGTTGAATATGCTTTGGCAAAAAGGAGCAAACCAGTCCTTCAAGCACATTGACATAAATATTCCATGGGTGTCTACTTACACACTTTCCCACAGGCACTGTATCTTAGTTACTGAGAGCTGACATAACAAAATACTAGAAAGTTGGTGGGTTTAAAGAACAGAAAGTTCTTTCCCATATACGTGGAGGCTAAAACTCCAAGTCTGGTTCTCGACAGTATCGATTTCTTCTTGGGCCTCTCTCACACTTTCTAAAGGGCTACTGGCAAGCCCTGGCATTCCTTTGCTGTTGATAGATGCATCTGTCCCTGTTGCTGCGTACGTCTCCCTTTTATACAAGGTCTGACAATTACATTCATGAAATTACCACCATGAGCTTATATTGGCAGCACTGTACAAACGACTTGGTAAGATATTATAACCTCAGAATATCAGTGCCTCACAGCTGTGTTCATGTCGACATGTGGTGGTGTCTTGCTGAGTGGCGTTCATTATTGTAGTTGCATTTTTTTGTGCCATTGTGAGAATGGTGGAGCTTCAATCACAGCCACAAATAGACATTAAGTTTCTTGTTAAACTTGGCAAGAGTGGAAGTGAAATCAAGGACATGTTTGTTCAAGTTTGTGGGGATAATGCCTTGAAGAAAATAGCAATATACAAATGGAGTAAACATTTTTCTGAGGGGACAGAAAGTGTCATTGACGAAGAGAGGCCAAGGTGGCCAGTAACAAGAAGAACTGACAAAAACATTGCAAAAATTAATTGAATTGTGCATCAAAATTGTTGGCTAACTGTGAGAAACATAGCAGACCAAGGAAACATCGATAGAAAAACAGTTAGGAAAATCTTCACTGAAAATCTTGGCATGAGAAAGGTGTGTGAAAAATGGCCCGAAAGGAGTTCACCGATGAACGCTCGCTGATGAACAAAAACAGAGGAGAGTCAAAGTTTCCCAGAGCCTTTTGCAGAGGCAAGACAATGTTTTGGGCTGTGTTATCAGTGGTGATGAATCATAGGTGTACCGATGATCCTGAAACAAAGTGTCAACGTGTGGGAGGAAGTCAGCCAATTCTCCGTAACCAAAAAAGTTCCATCAGTCCTAATTAAGAGTCAAAATGATGTTGCTAACCGTTTTTGATGTCAGAGGAATTGCTCATTATGAATTTGTACCAACTGGACAGTTAACCAAGTTTACTATTTGGAAGTCCTGAAAAGGCTCCATGAAAAAGTTAGAAGAAAGCGACCTGAACTTGTTGCCGACAGCTCATGGCTCTTACAGCACGACAGTGCGCTGGCTCACGTGCCACTGTCTGTGAGCGAGTTTTTAGCCAGTGAACAAATAGCGGTATTGGTACACCCACCCTATTCACCTGATCTGCCCCGCCATCAATGACTTTTTTCTTTCCCTGAAGATAAAGGGAATATTGAACGGAAGACATGTTGATAACATTCAGGACATCAAGGGCAATGTGACAGTTCATGGCCATTCCACAGAAAGAGTTCCAAAGTTGCTTTGAAGGGTAGATTAGACACTGGCATAGGTGCATACCTTCCCAGGTGGAGTACTTCAGAGGTGACTGTAGTGATATTCAGTGATGACGTATGTAGCACTTTTTCCAGGATGAGTTTGTTAGCATGCTTGCCAGACCTCTTGAGTCTGTCTCTCTGTGTGAATACTTCACTTTGTAAGACACCTTGTTTTAGGACTCACCTTATTCTGGTGGCATTACCTGCTCCCCAACAGCAAAACATTCACAGATACCAAACAAACAAACAAACAGTTCTGACTGAGAGCAACCCTGTGGGACAGATGAGAACTGCCCAATCATATTTCCAAGGAGTGCGTGCTGGATTCAAACTGCTGACGTTTTGGCTAGTAGCCATAAGCTCTTAACCACTGGACCATCAGAGCTGCCATTTCTGCAGATATAGAGGCCAGTGTTTAAAGATCTATTTTGAGGAGACATGACCCAATCCACAAAACCCTCCTTCTATGTGTAGTTAGTAGTGCACATGTCTGCTAGTGGCTTTCCATGAGCTGGAGGTGAAATTTTCTTTTTCTTGACATTTATTTTCTGGTGTTATATAACAAGATAATAATCAAATAAACATACATATGACATCAGTTAATGTTGAGTGCCGGGAAGAATAAGAAATAAAGTCAAGATGTAGAGAGCAAGGGAGGTGTTGTTTCAGGTAGGGAAGAGAGGAAAGAACATTCCGAGGTGACATTAAACAAAAACCTTACAGATATTTGTCAGGGTGCCCATAAGGATACTTGGGAGAAAAGTACATGAAAATACAGCATAAAATTCAAAGCTTCAGAGGCAAGAGTGTGGTTAGACTCTAGGAAGAGCCAAGAGGGCAGTGTGATAAAATCAGTTAACAAATGCTGAAGTGATAGGGTCTCACTTTCTTAACATAGCAGGTAGATCATGTAGGATCTTATAGGCCTCAAGAAGGACTTTATTTAAAATGTGATGAGATCCCAGTTGAAGGCAGGCTTTGAACAGACAGTGACAAGATCTAAAGGCTTATTTTAGTAATCAATACTGTGTGGAGAATAGCCTGTGGGAAGGCAACAGCAAAGCAAAGAACTGGTTATGAAAAAATTACAGTAGTCCAGTATAAGAGGTTGTCAGTGGCCTGGCTTGAGAATGCCCCTGAATTATTTGCCATACTGACTGCAGGTTTCGACAAGTTTCAGAAGTCATCATATTACAGAAAGTTTACAGATACAGTTTTGGAAGCCCTGGAGGGACCTGAGCTAGTAGCAGCTAGCTGTCATTGAGTATTTATTTCTCCTTAGGCAGAAAAATTTCAACTACCTGTAATACAAATTCCATTTCAATTTGGGGAGTTTGGACTAAATTATTATCACAGTTACATTTTCCTTTGTTTCTCTGTAAACGAAAGAAAAGTATATGAAACACAGAAAATGTGCCAATGTTAGGACTCCAGTATAACCATTGGTGTGTTTTATGCCAACCTCTGCTCATTTCCAAAAGAACAAAATCACGCTATAAAGCTGGAGAGTAAGACACTTAGCAGGAATTTTTGATAGTTTTTTTAGTTTTTTTTTTGCAATGGATAGTAAAATGTGCAAAATAAGTTCTATTTTTTAAAATCTGTTCCAAAGAGCATTTTCATCTGATTGTCTGTAATTATGTAATCTGACGTCTCCAACTGAATTAAACATCCCATAACCATTTTAATGACTCAGGATAGAAAGGAAAAACTTTCAGAGTCTAAATTCTCCAGTGTGATGACTCCTGAGAATTTTATTGACCTTGGTGGACCTTTTGGAATTTGAGTTCATTTATAATCAAACTAGGAAAAAAATGTTTTGGAATGCTATTTAGAAACTCAAAAGAATTACTAGACCCTGAATAACTTTCATTACATGACATTTTGATAAGGTCATTTTAAATGAGTCAGAAACAGGGATTACATTTCCTTTAAAAATACACATCGCTTCATGACAGATGTAGTCCAAATTCATTTTGGTTTTTGCTCAATCCCGAGTGTTTTCTTCTCTTTCTTTTATTTTTAATCTTTAAATTCTCCAAGAAGTGTGCTAAACCCCTAATCTAGGTGACCTCACCTGCATCCCCTGCATCCTTTACTCACTTCCCCACTGAGTTAAGCTTCAGACTTTTCTGTAATGGCAAATATCCTTGTGGTAGTTAGTGTCTTGTACAGAGAGTCAGAAGTACACAATTTAATAAAAGCCTGGGAATATTTTTCCCCCTTTTAAACAAGGAGAGCTCTAAGGGAATTATATTGTTCCAGAGTACTGACTCAAATCTGTTCTGTGTTTGAACTCTGTGATTATGAAATTTCAATTAAAGCTATAAAAAGCAAAGCTAACAGACACCACAGCATGCCAAAGAAAAACAGGATGTTCTTTTTTGATTGGGAAATAATTATCTTAGTTCAATGGCTGGGTCCAGGTAGCAGAGTTTATTTTTGCTTCTCTTCATAGAAACAGGTAAATTACGATAAATTCTCTCCAAGCAGCGAAGCTGTCATTCAAAAGGCAATTTTATTGGGGGGAAAATCCCTTTAGTTATTGCTTCAGTCCATTCTAAAAATGGATTTGAAGCCTAAGGGGAAAGTACAGATTAAGAGAGATTTTTCTGTTTATGTGCTGAAGCCGGTTTACCTGCTTGCTGTAGCCTATCACGGTATCTGAGGGGCTCTCAGCTACCAGAGAAGTTATCTTGTTCTTTGCAGGAGTGAGATCCAAGCACAGCTAGTTCTCTTTCTCAAAAATCAGTACACTGATTGGACTGTGTCTTCAAAAATAAAGTCCATTTCCCAATACATTTACTGCTTAATGATTGAAACATGAAAGAATTCAGCTTTAAGATAAAGAAGAAAGGTACTCAAAAATTTCTGGATTGCAGAAACCAAAATCAGTGCCTTTCCGTATCTTTGTGGCAGAGACAAGGAAGGATGAATCTTTTTAGTTAAAGAAATTGACTTAATTTTCATTCTTGTAAATTTTGGTACTTCCGTGATGGCAGCTTATCGTGAATGAGTCTACTGAGGATTTGGTACGCATAAACGTTTACTGAAAACAAACTAAAGAATCACAGTGCAATTATTTAAGTTCTGATATGATATACAAGGTTTGCAATAATCATATTTTTATATATTGCAAGCACAGTTTTCACTAAATAATGTAATGGAAAGGAAAAGCAAAATCTGACATGGTTATTCTTTTCTGGAGAGACTTGTTGGCAATGGACTTAACTATCTTTAGGAAGAACAAGGGCTTTTTTCTTTTTTTTCTTGCCAATAGGGAAATAATGACTGAAATATTTATTTTAGTAATATGTATTGTGTTATCAAAAATTAAGCTTACTATTATTCATAACATCCATTATACTAAGAGTTAGAAGAGTAATTGTAGATCAAATAAGGATTTCATGCAGGACATTTTATATACATATGCATATATGTAATATACAAATGATATACTTGTGAGCATGCACAAATAATTGTGACTTACACAACTTAAATGACCTCACAAGATCATTATTTCTCTCCATGTTATGCTACATGAGTACAAACAATTTAGATAATATGACATACATTTGGATAATATATAACAGCAAAAAACCCCCAAAAAACCCATACCATTGAGTCAATTCTGACTCCTAGTGCTGCTGTAGGATAGGGTAGAACTGCTCCATGGGATTTCCAAGTCTGCAATCCTTCTGGAAGCAGACCACTACATATTTCTCCCATTAGGAGGTTGGTGAGTTGAAAATCAAGTGCTCCTATGTAAGATATTGGAGAAATAATTTTCAAGAGTGGTCTGCATCTCATATTTAACTTAAATACTTACTGTTAAATCCTTGGATTTTTTTTGTCCTTTGATCTTTCATCAACAAAGCAGCCATGAACAGCTGAAACCCCTGGTCAGTTAAAACTATCTTTGGAAGCTCCATCCAAGTCCAAATCGTTCCTCTAACTGTTCTTGGATAAGCTTTGTGATAGAACCGTTTTCATCCTCCTCAATGCTCTCCTGGGTCTTCATTCATGTTGTAAGTATCTGTATTAGCTTACAGAGAAGGAAAGAGTTAAAGGCTTAAATTTGTGTATTAGGAGGATTACATCAGCTGTGTTCTGTGTGCAGCTGAATCATCCCTGAGTTCTTGGCTATTAACTAATGGTGAAATATTGCTGAACCACCTTCAAATTGTGTTCTGTTCTGAACTCAGAGACTGCTTTCTATTAAATTTCACACAGAAGAGTTATTGTGTATCTGCTGTGTCTCCAGTTTTCCTCTCTAAATGTTTATCACATTTGGTCTCTGCTACTCACAGTTTTATCATTTTTGTGATCTTTTAGAAGGAACAGTTTTTGCAGAATCATAATAGCTACCAATTATAAACACTATTCCTGAAATATGTTGTGTTAAAAATGGGTCCTGTGATTGAAATATTTGGGATAATTGCTGCTTGTTAATGGTCTCTTTTTGGAGATGTATAATGTATATTCATTTATTAAAATTTTACAAGTCCTATAGTGAAGAAGGAAAACCTGGTGGCATAATGGTTAAGTGCTATGGCTGCTAACCAAAAGGTGGGCAGTTCAAATCCTCCAGATGCTCCTTAGAAATTCTAATGTGGCAGTTTTCCTCTGTCCTATAAGGTTGCTATGAGTCAGAATTGACTCAATGGCAATGAGTTATGTTACAGTAAAGAAATTTATTTAACTTTATCTCATAATTAAAAAATAATAATCCTCAAGCCTTCTATAAAAATTTGGGCTAGTTGAATGTGATTCTTGTTTGTAACAGTTTGAACTCAGACTATGGAAATTTGAAGAGAAATAGATAATTATACAGAGAAGCAATAGGTAAAACTTGTTTTATATAGAACATTAGAATAAAAAGAAAAAATATATAGCCTCCTAAAATTAAAACAATTTCCAGTCCTACTTTCCATGAAGTTCAAATAATAAAATTCCAGGGAGATGCTTGGTAATACAATGAACTATGATTGTACCAAATCAGAAAGTATTTTCCAGTTAAGTTAGACCTCTAGATTGGAATCCTTTGAATGTTATAATGCTTTATCCAGCTCCAATTTATTGTTTTTTTTTCTTTTTTACAACTGTGTTTATGATTTTTGACATAAAACCTTTTGTTTAGAGTTACATTCATTCTTTATGCCCCCGTTGGTATTTCTTCCTTTGCTCTAGTCAGAGATTATGTAGTCAAATACTCTCTCCAACTTACTTTATACCTTTTCCTTTGCTTTAATATATGCCTTCTGAGAAAAACACAGGTAATGACATTACAGACAAGTAAGTAAGTTGCTCAAAATAGAAAACTGAAATCAGCCTTAGCTTCTTATTTTGTATGCACTCCCCATCGAGCATAAGTAGATGTAGTCTCTGTGTTTTCTCGTACAGGAGCATGTTTTTTTGTTTATTTCTGTTTTAGTTTGTTAGAACTCCCTTCATATCCTTCAGTTATGTTTTGTTATTTGCTTCCATTTAGGTTTTTAACATGAGGATTGGGTTTCTTACATTTTCACTACTTGGTGAAATGAGACTCTTAGAAATTTCAAATTCAAATGGATGATTATAAAGTCCTTGAAAATATTTCACATTTTGTATGTTGATACATGCATGGTCATATTTCTTGATTTTCATAATAATAGTTTTTATATTTATTTTTAATAAGAAAAATTACAGTGCATGCAAATAATTGTAGTTTTGTCTCTTCCTGAGATTTACACATGTATCTTTCACTTGTCTTCTTTGGTTTTTTTACATTGGTTGGATACTACAGAACGTGACTGATTATCAGTAGCATCATTTATTTCTTTACCTGTGGTATGTTTCTTAAGTGTCAATATCTAACATAACAGTTGCTAAAGTACTGTCCATGTTGACTATTCTTAGTCAAAACAAACAAGTTTCTTTCTCTTTATAGCTTGATAAAACTTTTTATGACAAATCAGTATTTGATATTACCTATCAAAATCATTTTGGAACTATTAAGGTGATCAGGTTTTCATTTTCTTTCTTCAGCTGAGTAACAGATTACATCAATAGATTTGTAAATGTTGATTCATATGGGTATTTATGTGTTAAATCTTATTTAATCATTAAATACTATTAACATTTTTGAAGAAATTTTATCATTTAAAGTATGAGCTACCTAATAACATCTACTAAAATGTAAACTCATCTATATTATATAACTTCATACTGTATAATTTTAACTGTGACATGTTGTTTCACGGCTTTCATTATTGCTGTCGAAAAGTCCATCATCAGTTTTATTGTTGCTTCTTTGAAGATCACGTTCTGTTTCTGAGGTTATTTCATTGTATTTAAGTGTGTTTCTATGATGCACCAGTATGGGTTTTCATTTGTGTTTGTTTTGATTGGTGTTTGGTAAGCTTTTTGATTCTTTGGCTTGAATCTTTCATCAGCACTATATATTTAGGACTACTATCTTTTGTTAACAGGGTAGCTATAAGTTGGAATCTACTCAACAGCAACAGATTTTATTATATTGGAAATATATTGTCTGCTTGATCTCTCTCCTCTTTCACACATGTCTTAAACATTTTTATTATATTCCCTATATTTCACATGCTCCATTCTATAAAGTCTGTCCTTTTATTGCTTTGGTCTTCGGTTTGGATTTTTTGTTGCTTTAAGGAATAAGTAAAATAGTGCAGCTTTTAACTGTTTTATTCAAACTCTTCACACAAGTATTTAACATCATTATCTTTGGTATAGTTGGAATCCACGTTTTAATGACTTTACAGAGTTTTCGAGCACACAGTGATTTCATGTTGATACGAGGCCTGGTATTTAAGTCTGTGAACTTAATTGTCCTAAGTGCTACACACCTCATTACTGAATATCACCACAGTCACCTTCGAAATAAAGTACTCCCCTTGAAAGCTATGGACCCACGCCAGCAGCTAGTCCACCCTTGAAAGCAGTTGTGGAACTCTTTCTGTAATGGCCATTTTTCGTGGTGGCAGGTTCGCAAACTTAATTGTACAGTTGTCTCTGAGGGAGGTTTAAGCTACTAAACAAATAACTGTACTGGAACACCTCTCTTACGTGTTTTTGCCCCCAGTGACTTTTTTCTTTACCCAAAGATAAAAGAAATATTGAAAGAAAACGTTTTAATGACATTCAGGACATTAAGAGTGATATGATGACAGCTCTGAGGCCATTCCAGGAAAGGAGTTCCAAAAGTAGAAGAGTGAACTAGGCGCTGGTGTCGGTGCATAGCTTTCCAGGGGGGTACCTTGAAGATGACCATAGTGATTTTCAGCAATGACGTATGTAGAACTTTTTCTAGGATGAGTTCATAAACTTAACAGGCAGTCTTCATATGTCTTGGTTAAAGTACCTACCAGACTTATGCCTTTTAAATATTTTATCCTTTTGTCTGAGTTGTTTCATGCCTTAGTGTTGAAATCTTTACACCACCATTATTTTTTTTAAATTTTAAATAAAGTCCTTTAAACAAATTATTCTGCTTTGGCTGTTGGAGTGAGACTTAAAAATAATCTGTTTTGATGAGTATTTCATTCACAATTAAAAGTAGGTGCATCGGTTGTTCTTGGATGGAATTTTCTATAGGGGTCAATGAGGTCAATTGGTTAATAGTGTTCTCTAGGTTTTTCATATCCTTATCAATTTTATATTTACTTGTTGGCTTGGCTGGCTTATTTGTTTCATCAGTCACTGAAGGGAGGGAATGTTAAAATCTCTAGCTATAAATATGAATTTGTGTGCTTATCCTTTTCCATCAATTTTTGTTTTATATACATTGAAGCTATTATTATGAAAAACATATACAACTGTTAAATTTTGCTCATGAAATCTCCTCTTAATTACTAAGAAACTTTCCTCTCTAGTAACATTACTTGTTTTAAAATATGCCTTGTCTGATATAGCTTTATTTTGGTTATTGTTTGCATGCTGTATCTTTATTGATCATTTTGATATAACTATGCCCTTAATTTAAAGTTGTAACTATTTTATATAATTTAGAGATGAGTTATATAGTTCTTTTCCCCCAATTTGACAATGTCTACCAATTAACTAGAGTATTTAGATGAAATTATATTTAAAATAATTTCAAAATCGATTTGTGTTTAAATCTAGCATTTTTCTAATTTTGTTCTGTTTGTCTAGTCTATAGTCTTGTGATTCTTTTTCTTCTTTCATAAAGATTTATTGAGAATTTTAAATTTCATTTTTCTCTGCTACCTTCTCATTAACTATACTTGCCTGTGTCATTTTTAACGAAAGCTTATAATATGCATTTAAAATTACTGCTGTCCTCAAATAATTTCATGCATTTTCACATAGGATGTAAGAACCATATAATATACTTCTGTTTCCTTTCCTCCTTTGTTTTCTTGTCTCCTTTCATTTCACATCTGTTTATATTTAAAACACCACAAGAATTACATATTAAGCAATTGATAGTATTTAAAGGAAAATAAAAATGTACTTTACATATATGTACATACTGTGACCCTTTCTAACCCTCTTCATTCTTTTGAGTGTATCTAAATTTCCACAGGGCATCTTTTTTATGCCTGAAGGACCTCTATTAATATTTCTTGTAATGCAATAAGATATCAACAGGTAATATCTGCTTTTCCTTTTCTGAAAAAAATATCCTCCTTTTTTAAAGATATTTTTAATTGTTATTTAAAGATATTTTATTCTAGGGAAATCCTGGTGGTACAGTGGTTAATACTACATCTGCTAACTGAAAGCTTAGCAGTTAAATCTTCCCAGGGCTCCTTGGGAACTCTATGGGGCAGTTCCACTCTGTCCTATAGTGTCACTATGTACATTATTCTCAAGTAAAGTTTTTTATTTTAAATTTTATATTTTTAGTACTTTTGATTAGCAGCCAACCACTTGCAACCTTCTAACTCAGCTTCTTAACCCGCTTCATTTTGAGAAAGAATACAATTATTAAAACAAAGACATTAAATATACAAGTCATTTTTAAAATAGTAAACAGACAAAAAAATTGCTGAGTTGATTCTGACTCATATTACATACAATATTTGGTTGATGATTTGTAGTGTTTTCTAAAAATATTTCTAAACTTTTACTCTTAAATTCTATGCTTAGATTACCATGGAATAAGAGCATTTACAGAGTGGCTAAGATTTACAACCCATAGTTTTGATAGTTCAGTCCTATAATGGTGGTGGAGGTAGGATAATGGTTTGTGTATGAAGATATCTCCATAATTAGATGGACTAGTAATAGAATACTCAAGTAGAATAAATATTTGTCATCTTCTTATGGCTCATCACTCACTTTCCCTCAGAAGATAAGGAGGGGGAAAACATGTTTATGTGAAAGAAAGTAACTGAACTACTTCAAGGTAATCTGACAGATAGACGCTTTCCTCTTGAATTTTGTTCTTCTCTGGGGCTTGACTCTGTCCTGCTGATTAATGAGTCAAGTTCTTTACAGAACTCAAGTCACTGCCTTGTATATACTTCAAAAACGAATACTACTTTCTTCTCTTTTAGAGTACTGCAGATTTTTTTTTTAATCATTATTATGATTGAATGAAAATGTGCATCCCCATGTAAACTCGCATGCTCACCTACATGCAGCTCCCAGTGCTCTCCCTGCCTGGTGACAGCACACTCTTCCCCTCTGCTCCATACATGTCCTATCCTCCCAACAGTCTCCATTCCCCTCCTCTCCACCTACTCCCCTTCCTTCAACAAGAAGTCAGCAGGATGATATCCTATAGATGCATAGAACCATAAAATGCCCCACAAGATACAGTCACTCTGCGTCACCAAGTCCAATCCATTGCTGTCCGAACAGTTGACTTTCATTATGATATATGGACAGGGGCAGCATTAGCGCCAGGGGCCATGCTCCCAGGGGAACTCTGAAGCCCCTGGACCATCAACTGAGGTCTTTTATTGAAGATCTCAGGGTACACCTCTATTTATTCTCTTGTTGCCAGTGAGCCTCAACTTTGTGAGCTCCGTTGTGGCTCTCACTGGTAGTGGCCAGGCACCATTTGGTTATTCTGGTCACGAGTTGATGTAGAGACCCACTCATGTAGATCTTTCTGTCTTCTGGGTTCTCTTTTCCCCATGTCATTCTTGTCCTCGGTAATCATGTGTTCCTGTTGAGTTGGGACCATTTGTTGTATCCTCAGATGGCAGCTTGGCAGCTTTTAAGACCCCAGATGCCACTCACCGATGAGGGGTGCAGAGAGTCCTCATTAGCAAAATGCTAGCTGTGCCAGTTGGCCTCTATTTCACCTGAGAGCATGGTCCCCAGCCCCCCGCCCCAGCTACTCTGTCCTTGCAATATTGGGTTAAGGTGGGAGGAATGCTCAAATTGTGTTGAAGTCCAGTTATTGTTGATCTTCTTTCTAATGTGTGCTGTCACCGATTTCACTCAACCAAATTTCTATTAACTATCTAATCTAAACCCTCCCCCCGCCCTGTCCCTTCCTCCCCACACTTGCAGCTGTGAAAGAGTCTTTTCGTCTATGCGTGAGTCTGTTTTTAAGTTCTTATCATAGGGGTCTCACACAATATTTGTCCTTCTGTTGCTGACTACTTTCACTCAGTTGAAACCAGGTTAAGAGATGTTTCCTGGAATCATCGTTGTTCTTTATCATTGCATAGTGTTCCACTGAGTATATCTACCATAGTTTACCAATCCATTCCTCTGTTTTGGGGCATCTAGGTTGATGCCATCTTTTTGCTATTGTGGACTGTGCTGCGATGAACATTTGTATGTGTGTATTAGTTGGTGTGAATGGCTTTGATTCTGTAGGATATATTCCAAGCAATGAAGTTACTGGGTCAAATGGTATATCTATATCCATTTTTTTAAGGTAACCCCAGATTGCTTTCCAAAGAGGTTGCACCATTTTTCAATCCCACCAACAGTGTAGAAGAGTTTCACTTTCTCCATAGCCACCATCAGCATTTGTTGCTTTGCAGTTTTTGGATCCTGGCCAACTTTGTAGGGTTGAGATGGTATCTCACTGTAGTTTTGATTTGAATTTGTTTAATAACTAAAGATTGTGAGCATGTCCACATGTGTTTTTTGGCTGCCTGGATCTCCTCTTTAGAGAAGTGTCTGCCCATCTTCTTTGCACATTGCTTAATTGGATGATTTATCTTTTTCTTATTGATATTTTGTAATACCTTATAGATTATGGAGATCAGGTGTCAGTCTGACACAGAGTTGCCAAATATTTTTTCACATTCTGTAAGTGACCTTTTAATTCTATTAATAAAGTCTTTGGATGAACAAAAGTGATTGATTCTTAATAGTTCCCATTTATCTATTTTCTCTTCTGATGATTGTGGTTTGTTGGACAGATTTTAAAATCTGTCTGTGTTGTGTATTAAACCTTCCATTGTTGTTCCTACTTTCTCTTGGATGAGATTTATCATTTTAGATTTGATATTTAGGTCTTTTATGCAGTTAGAGTTGGTTTTTGTATAAGGTGTAAAATATGGGTCTTGTTTTAACTTAAGCCAAGCCGAGTGTGAATATACAGATTTGCGAGCACCAATTGTTGAAGACATGGTTTTTACCCCAGTTTAATATCTTAGGGCCTTTGTCGAATATCACCTGTTCATAGGCAGATGATGTCATTTCTGGGATCTCGATTCTATTCCACTCCTCTGTCTGTCTGTCTTTGTACCAGTACCAGGCTGTTTTGACTACTGGCAGTGTAAAAGGTTCTAAGGTCAGGTAATGAGAGGCCTCCCAGTGTGTTCATCTTCTTTGGTAGTGCTTTACTTATCCAGGGCTTCTTGCCTTTCCAAAGTTGGTAATTTGTTCCTCCATCTCATTAAAAAATGTCAGTGAAACTTGTATTGGGATTGCATTATATAAGTAGATTCCTTTGGGTAAAATAGACATTTTCACAATGTTAAGTCTTCCTAGCCATGAGCATGGTAGATTTCTCCATTTACGTAAGTCTCTCTTAGTTTCTTGTAGTAAGAGTTTATAGTTCTCTTTGTAAAGTTCTGTTATTTGTCTGGTTAAATTTATTCCTAGGTACTTTATCTTGTTAGAGGCTATGGTAAATGGTATTGACTTGGTGATTTCTTCCTTAATAATCTTGTTGTTGGTATAAAGGAATCCTACTGATTTACTGATGTTTATCTTGTATCCTGAGACTTTGCTGAACTCTTCTATAAGTTTGAGTAGTTTCCTTATGGATTCATGGGTATTCTCTGCATATACAATCATATCATCAGCAAACAGGGAGATTTTTAGTTTTTTTTTGCTGATGCAGATGCCCTTTATTTCTTGGTCTTGTCTAACTGCCCTGGCTAGAACTTCTAGTACAATGTTGAATAGGAGAGGTGAGAATAAGCATCCTTATCTAGTTCCTGTTTTCAAGAAAAACTGCTTCACTCTCTTTCCATTCAGGATGACGTAAGCAGTTGGCTTTGTATAAACAGCCCTTATTGCATTGAGGAATTGGCCATCTATTCCTATTTTGCTGAGAATTTTTAGCATGATTGGGTGTAGGACTTTATCAAATGCCTTTTCTGCATCAATGGATAATGTCAGGTGGTTCTTGTCTTTTGTGATATTTATGTGGTTGATCACATTAATTGTTTTTCTGATATTGAACCAGCCTTGCATCCCTGGTATGAATCCAACTTGGTCATGATGGATTATTTTTTGATATGTTGTTGCATTCTATTGGCAACAATTTTGTTGAAGATTTTTGCATCTAGATTCATGAGTGATATCAGTCTATAGTTCTCCTCTTTTGTTGGCTCTTTCCCTGGCTTTGGTATCAGGGTTGTACTGGCTTCATAGAATGAATTTGGGAGTATCCTATCCCTTTCTATACTGTAAAGTAGTCTTAGTAGTATTGGAGATAACTCTTCTCTAATAGCTTGGTAGAATTCTTCAGTGAAACCATCTAGGCCCAGGCTTCTTTTGGTTGGCAGTTTTTTGATGACTTTTTCAATCTCTTCCTTTGTGATGACTTTATTAAGTTGTTGTGCTTCAGCTTGTGATAATTTTGGTAGGTGATATGAATCAAGGAATGTATCCATTTCCTCGAGGTTTCACATTTGTTAGAATATAGTCTTTCATTGTATTCAGCTGTGGTATTTTTGATTTCTGTGGATCTGTGGTGGCAAATCCCCTTTTATTTCTTATTTGTTTCCTTTCCTGTTTTTCTCTAGTAAGTTTACCCAATAGTTTGTCAATTTTGTTGATCGTTTCAAAAAACCAGCTTTTGGTCTTTTCAATTTTTTCAATTGTTCTTCTATCCTCTAATTCATTTAGTCCTGCTCTAATCTTTGTGATCTGTTTTCTTCTGGTGACTGAGGGGTTCCTCTGTTGTTCTCTCTCTACTTGTTCAAGCTGGAGGGTCAGTTCTTTGATTTGGTTTCTTTCTACCTTACCTCGACAGCACTTGGCTGGCTACCTTACAGATGTATGCACTTATGGAGATAAACTGACCTTTGAGCACTGCTGTCATGGTTTGAATTGTGTCCCCCCCAAAATGTGTGCAGCCACGTGGCTGGGATATGGTTCCCAGTATCTTGGGACTGTCCTCCATTGTGTGGCTTTGCTAATCTGTATGTTAAAGGATTAGGGTGGGGTTGTAAATTCCTGCTGTAGGGAGAGTTTCCCTGGAGTATGACTTGCCCCACCCTTAATGCTTTTAGCTTGCAAGGAATAAAAGGAAAAAGAAACAAAGGACAATTTGAGAACCTTGCTACCATCAAGCAAGCAGCACCAGGAGCAGAGTGCGTCCTTCAGACCAGAGGTTCTTGCATCAGGACGCTCCCTGGACAAAGACTGATGCAATACCGGACTTTCCTCCAGAGGCGACAAGGGGAAAGCCTTCCCCTGGAGTGCACACCCTGAGTATGGACTTGCAACCTACCGGACTGTGTAAGAATAAATCTTTCTTTGTTAAAGCCATCCACTCTGTGGTATTTCTGTTAGAGCAGCCCTAGCTGACTAAAACAACTGCCTTGGCTGTGTTCTGGTAGGAAGTGATTTCATTCTTGTGGGTATCCTGAATTTCTTTATTTCATCCTTGATTTCTTCTATAACCCATGGTTTTTTGAGCAAGGTGTTGTTCCGTTTCCATGAGTTTCACTTTCTATCTATGTTTTTTCTGCTACTGATTTCAGCTTTTATGGCTTTGTGATCTGAGAAGATGCTTTACATTAATTCAGATGGTGTGGATTTTGTTGAGAATCGCTTTATGTCCTAACACATGGTCTATTATAAAGAATGTTCCATGTGCACTGGAGAAGAAGGTGTAGTTGTTTGCTGATGGATAGAAAGTTCTGTATATGTTGATGAGGTCTAGTTGGTTAATTGTGGCAATAAGGTCTTCTGTGTCTTTACTGAGCTTTTTTCTAGATGATCTGTCCAATATTGAGAGTGGAATGTTGAAGTCTCCTACTATTATTGTGGAGTGATCTATCTCCTTTTTGAGTGTAGTCAGTGTTTCTTTGACATATTTAGGTGCTCTAATATTAGGTGCATAAATATTTAATACTGTTAAGTCCTGTTTGTGTATTGAAATTTTCAGCAATAAATAGTGACCATCCTTGTCCATGATGGTGGATTTTACACTAAAATTGATTTTATCTGAGACTAGAATGGCCACACCCGCTCTTCTTTGTTCATTGTTCGCTTAATATATATTCTTCCATCCTTTAATTTTCAGTTTGTTCCTATCCTTAAGTCTAAGTTGAGTTTCTTGTAGCCAACATATAGATGGGTCATGTCTTTTGAGCCAAGATGTCACTCGATGTCTCTTTACTGGACCATTCATTGCATTCACATTCAGCGTAATTATTGATAGGTGTGTTTAGTGCTGCCATTTTGATGTGTTTATTTTTGTGTTGATGTTTTCTCTGTTGGTCTTATTAATCTGTTCTGCAACCTTCTTCTTTGTGAGTTGATTTCTTGCCATTTTAATGCTTGGTTTTGTGGTTGTTGAGACTTCTATATTACATTTCTTGATACGGTATGTTGCTTCTTTTATTGTGCTTTATGGCTGCCCCTATGATATTGCTTACTAAACTATATGTAAGCCCAATTTTGATTGCTACCAGTCTTGTCAACTTCCTCTCCATCTGGAAGGACTATAACAACTGTAGTACATCCCTCTTTTTAATACAATGATATCATAGTTTACATGATATGATCACTAAATCATTTTTTTTTTTCACTATTCTAGCTTTGATTGTGTTTGGAGCCTCCCCTAACTAAGCAGGATTCTGGATAATGTGTCCTTCTAAAATATAAAGTTAGAAGTTTTGTGCTTCCAAGCCAAGAGATTTTTTCAGTATTTCTTGTAGCTTTGGTTTGCTTTTTACAAAGTCTCTGAGTTTCTGTTTATCTGTGAATGTCTTCATGTCATTATCATATATGAAAGATAGTTTTGCCAGATCTGTAATTCTTGGTTGGAAGTTCTTCTCCTTCAAGGCTTTGAATATGTCATGCCAGTGTCTCTGCACCAGCATCATTTCTACTGAGAGATCCAATGAAATCCTACAGGGTTTGCCTCTGAATGTCAGCTTTGCTTTGAATCTTGCTGCCTTTAAGAGTTTCTGCTTATGTTTCATTTTGTTAAGCTTGATTATAATATGTCTTGGAGTCTTTCTTTTGAGATCTATATTGAGTGTTGTTCCATACATATCTTGGATATCTGTATTCTCTTCTTTCATAATTTCTGGGAAGTTTTCTGTCAGTAGCTCAGCAACAATACTCTCTGTGTTCTCAGGTGCCTTGTCCTCTTCAGGAACTCCAATCAGTTGTAGATTATTCCTCTTAATAGAGTCCGACATGCTTCTTAATGCTTCTTCATTTTTCTTGTTTCTTTTTTCTGATTTCTCCTCATAGATGCTGGAGTTAGTAGCTCTGTCTTCCAAATCAGAAATTCTCTTTTCCATTTGTTCCATTCTGTTTTCTTGGATTTGAGTTGAAGTTTCTATGTCTTGATTTTGTTCTTGATCTGTTGGATTTCTGAGTATTGATGTTCCATCAGATTGAACAGCTTGCTTAATTTTTTGTTTTGCTCTGCTGCATCCTGTATAAGGTCCAAGAGGGCTCCATATGTAATCCCCTTGTATTCACCTTCCAAAAGTTTCAGAAAAGCCTCTTTGTCTGGGAAGTTCTGAGGTGGTTTATCTTGGGAGCTTTCTAATGCTGTGGGTGATTGCCGGGTTACTGTCTTCTCCATTTGTTGCTTTCTGGGCTTCACGTGGGTCAATAGAGGCTGAGAGAGATGCTGTGAAGATGGCCCACACTTGTTTCTCTAGCCTGTCTTAAAATGAGAAGTAAAAAGTATTTGACAACTTCCAAAGGCAGTAAGATTTTCAAGTGTATGTGTCCCTCTTCCCAGCTGGCAAAGTAGGCACCTCTATATTGAACCCCAGATGTTGTAAACCATCTCAAAATACAGAAAGGCTACTGACCTGCTGGCCTCTGCTGTTGGGACTCAACTGTAGGTGATACTGTGTAGAATTCTGCTTTTCTGCTGGAAAAGTGGTCTCTTCTGAGTAGGCACTGCCTCCCAACCCAGGAATTAGGTCCAGCTGAGGTTTCCATGTGGATGACTCTGCCTCCTAGCTAAACAAGATGGCATCTGGCACAAGCTTGCCAGCTGACCGGGACCAGGCTCCCAGCAGAAAGAGAGGCTGAGAGTACCAAAATGCCCAGAGTCCACAGCCTCTGCCACTGGGCGCCAGCCCCTGGGGACACTGTGCAAAATACTGCCTCCTTGCTGGAAAAGCACTCCCACCAGCAGGCACCACCTCCCAGCCTAGGAACCAAGTCCGGCCAGGGTCTCTGCCTGGGCTTCTCCATTTCCCAGTGGATCAAGGGGGCATCTTACATAAGCGCGTCTGTACAGCTACCACATGGCAAAGGCAGAAAGATAGGCCGGGGAAGCCGAGGTGTGTAGAGTCCAAAGCCAGGCTCTCAGACCTAGCAATTATGCTTGCTGGTCCCACCAGTAGTGTGTCCAAGACTAGTAGCTAGTCAAGTCTCAGCTCTGCCCATCACCAAGACAATGAAAAACAAATCTAAATGGTGAGTTACCTTCAGTCTGTACAAGCCTCTACTCACCTAGGGTAGAATCAGTGAAAGAGAGGGAGATTTTGCATTCAGTGGTATGAAGTCCAAATTAACATTCTATGCTGCATCCCAGGGCTCACTAGGTGTACAGAAGACTCCATTTAATTATCATTTCAGGTCTTGGTTTCCAGAGGGATTTAGAGAGACGTGCATTTAGTCTGCCATGTTGACTCTGCCCCAAAACTCTAATTCTAGATTTTTATAAAATAAAATCAACTATGTTTGAAACTGTTGCATCACTATAATTATCTAATTCCTCATGGTGTTCATTTAAAATGCTATTGTTCATGAAGAAATAGAAATTTCATTAAAATTATTTCTTAACTAGAATTAAGGAATTTTTCTGGGATCTCACCATTGAAAACAAGCATTTAATTTATACTCTAAATCAGTTTTGGAGCTTTTTAAGTACAACATGGTAGAATATTTAATAAAATTCATGGTTCTTAATAATAATAATAATAATAAAGGTAAAAACTTTCTACAGAACTTAATTAGAAGCGTTCATGTTAGAGAAAGAACTTGCAGCAGAATATGTTTTTGCCTTGGTGACATAGTGATTGGCTGCTAACCAAAAGGTTGCCATTTCAAATCCACTAGCTGCTCCTTGGAAATCCAATAGGGGCAGTCCTACTCAGTTCTATATTGTCACTATGAGTTTAAGAATCAACTTAGTGACAACGGATTTTGTTTTGATTTTGATGTAGTGTTGCAATAAGAAAACAAACAAAAATGCTATCTATATTCCATGCTAATTGGTTATTTTTGATGTTTCCAGATAAAATATAGTATGTTCTGTATTTGAATTTCAGAGGAAATCACAAATAAAATTTTAGTTTGTATATATCCCATGCAATATTTTTATCTCCCAAAGCTTATAACCCTACTTTTTTTTTAACTTTATTCATTTTGAGAGAGTTGATGTTGATCAAGAATCTCTAGCAGAGCTCTGTCACTTCTGAGATAGAAACTTTGATTTCTGATATGAGATTTTCCAGTGTTCTTGCCCCATCACACTAGGTGATGGAAATCAGAGATTTCACTATGGGAGAAGAGTCACTGCCATTCTGTATCTTTAGATATGGTTCTATGACTGTTAACTACTGTTATTTGGTACAAAATAAGGAAACTAAAGAAAAAGCCTGAAAGTATATAACTTTCCAAAATTGACTAAATTGAATATACAAGTGACAAGTGACCATCTTAATAAGCAAAACTTTAGTAGACAGTGGAATAATCCATAAGATAACCCTGCAGATGAGAGAATCAAATGACAACATTGGTTTTATTTTACTGGGATTGAAATAAAACTCCTTATAATACTTCTGCTATTTTTGTTTGTCATAAAGCCACAAAATGTCTGTTGCTATCGAGTAAGTCCTGATTCATAGTGACTCTTCCAGGAGAGAGTAGAACTGAGACATAGGGTTTCCAAGGAGCATGTGGTGGATGAAAACTGCTGACCTTTTGGTTAGCAGACATAACACTTAACAACTACACCACCACTGAAGTTTCCAAAGTCTCAGCGGAAGCTACCATTACCTTAACCAGGGCTGGTAGGCATTTTCAAGTCTGTCTGTGTGTCACAATCTTCTCTAGATGGTTTATATTGCTGTTGTTTTAACGGAAATGCTCAGGCCCTTAACAGAAAAAAAAAAAAAAAAAAAAAAAAGCCAGTTCTGTAAGTGTACTGGGCATCTAACTTTCTGAAGGTTTTCTTGGTGATTTTCATAAAATATATTAATCTTGATGGAAATCCTTCATGGCTGGCTTGGTGTACCATATGTGTCTTGGTTGATAGAATCAGAACACACATGCCAAGCAAGTGCCTCACTAAAGAATCTTAAAAGAATGAAAGTAATCTGGGATTTCTCTTATTTATGTCTGTGTATCTTTCTAAAAAATATGAGTGCAGAGAAAAGAGGAAATATAAGAGAAAACGGGAAGACATTTTTAAAACTTAGTGTAAATTTAGAAATTTAACTAAGACTTAAAAACTTCGGAGCACATCTCATTTGAAAAATGCCAGGAGTAGTATCACAGTCCAATTAGAAAGGCATCCTTGCAGTTATCCCAGTCACAGAATCTTTATCCGTAGGACACAATGATGGCCAATGAATAATATCTCACATTACCTTTTAATATTTGACTTATATTGTTTATTTTTACATATCTTTTGTCACAAATCCAGTCTGGTGCCTTTGCTATATATCGTAATAGTCTTGCATAGTCTCAGAGCAATTTTGTATTTGTTGTTGTTATTGTTAGGAACCATTGAGTTGGTTCTGATTCATAGCAACCACATATACGATATGGAATCAAATCCTACCTGGTCCTGCACCGTTCTCATGATCTTGCTATGTTTAAGCCCACTGTTACAACCACTGTGACAATCTGTATTGTTGAGGGTCTTCCTCTTTTTTGCTGATCCTCTATTTTACCAGGCACGATATCCTTCTCAGGGACTGATCCTTCCTGAAAATATGCCCAAAGCATGTGAGACCAGCTCTTGCCATCCTCCCTTCTAAGGAACATTCTGTTGTTCTAGTTTGTCCGTGGTATATTCAGTATTCTTCACTGACATCGCAATTCAAAGACATCAATTCTCCTTTGGTCTTCCTTATTCACTGTCCGGCTTTCACATGCATACGGGACGATTGAAAATACCATGACTTGGGTCAGCTACATGTTAATCTTCAAAGTGATATTTTTTACTTTTAACAGTATAAAAAGGCTTTTTTTTTCTTTTTTTGCAATAGACCCAATGCAGTATGCTGTTTGATTTATTTTGAGCTTTTTATTATGGTTAAATGACAGTTTACAGGGTACATTGGGCATGCAGTGCTGCTGTAATAGAAATACCATAAGTGGATGGCTTTAACAAAGAGAAGTTTATTCTCTCAGTGACAGTAGGCTAGAAGTCTGAATTCAGGGAGCTGGCTCCAGGGAAAAGCTTTCTGTCTTTGTCAGTTTTGGAGGAAGGTTGTCTTCTGCAGGAACCTCTGGTCCAAAGGACAGTGTCTGCTCCTGGCATAGCTTTCTTGGTGATATGAGGTCCCTATACCTCTCCACTGGCTTCTCTCTTTTATGTCTCAAAAGGATTGGCTCAAGATAGTATCCAATCTTGCAGACATCATAAACATAACTGCTCCTAATCACCTTATTAAATCATAGTGATAGAATCTACAACACATAGGAAAATCTCATTAAATAGTGGACAGTCACACAGTACTGAGACTTGTGGGCCAGCTAAATTGTTACACACATTTTTGGGGAGATGTAATTCATTCCATGAAACTGGGAAAATTAGTTTCCTATTCAAGAATTTATACTTGGCTTGTTTTGTGACATGCTTTGCCATACCCTCAGTGCTTTTGTTTTTTAAACCCGTATAACAATAGACATGATGCTGTTTGTTATCAACTCTTTAATGATGTCATCAACATTACTTAGTTTTGCACTGGAAGCCACTGCCATTGAGTTGACTCCAACTCGTAGCAACCCTGTAGGTCAGAGTAGAATTGCCTGATACAGGTTTTGAGGAGCACCTGGTGAATTTGAACTGGTGAACTTTTGGTTAGCACATGTAACACTTAATCACTACAACACCAGGGGTTCCCATCGAGCGTTACCACTGTTAAAATAAACAGTAGCCCTTGGGTCAGTCCTGACACATGTTAACCCCGTGAGTGTCAGAGTAGAATTGTGCTGCATATTGTTTTCAATGGTGGATTTTTGGAAGTAGATCACAGGCTTTTCTTCTGAGGTACTTTTAGGTGAACTTAAACCTCCAGCCTTTTGATTTACAGTCAAGTCTGTTAACTGTTTATTTTATTTTATTTTTTAAATTTTATTTTATTTTTATTATGACTGAGTGAAAATGTACATTCCTGTATAAATTTACATGCCCACCTCTATGCAGCTTCCACTGCTCTCCCTGTCCGGTGACAGCACACTATTCCTCTCTGCTCCATACATGTCTCATCCTCCCAACAGCCTCCTTTCCCCTCCTGTCCGTCCACTCCCCTTCCTACAGCCAGAGGTCAGCAGGATGACATCCTATAGATGCATAGAACCATAAAGTGCATCCAATATATGGTCACTGCATCACCAAGTCCAATCCATTCATGTCCGAAGAGTGGACCTTCATTATGATTTATGGGCAAGGGTAGCATCAGGGCCAGGGGCCATGCTACCCAGAGACTCTACTACCAGTATGATGTGGTGGTGTTATTAGGTGCTATCAAGTCAGTACTGACCCACAGGGACCCAGTGCACAACAGAGCAAAACACTGTCCAGTCTTGGGCCATGTCCACAATCATTTTTATGCTTAAGCTCCTGTTGCATCCACTGTGTCTGTCTATCTTGTTGAGGGTCCCCCTCTTTATCGCTGACCTTCCACTCTGCCAAGCATGATGTAGTCTCCAGGAACTGATCCCTTCAGGATGGGAAGGCAAAAAGTCCGTTTGTTTTAAAGAGCATGGCAAAAATTCTTTTGTTTTTTTGTATTACTTGAATTCTGAAAGAATCTTTCTCTATATTTCTCTCAGCTACTGATCTGTAGCATTATGCCTAATGCATTATTATAAACATAGTATTTGCTTAAATATTTAAGTTCCTTGGAATCATTGAAAATTCTTAATATAATGGAAATTAATTCTGTGGAATATTTTAAATTGGCCACTGGAGACATCATATTGAAGAACAAACATATTTCAACTAATAACTTCTGGCTAAAGTAAATGTGCTATCAACTGTAATTTCAAAACTGTGTTTGTTTAAAATAACATTTTTGACCCTAATAAGCACTGGAAAATGCACAGCACTTATCTGGGAGTTTATAGTCCTTTTTTTTTTTTTTTTTGAAATATATTTAATTTTCCCGTACAATCTTTATGAATAAAATATTCAGACACTCAATCAAAAGATATTTATACAAACATTAAAAGGAATAGAACTATTAATAAAATCTTTTCACTATTTTCCAAGATTTTTTAGCAGGACTTAGCTACTGGTGGCAGTCTACATAAATCAAAATCTATAAATGTTGTTTATCCAGTGGATCCACTTCATTTCTAATAATGAATCTTCCTAAATACTAGTGTAGCAACATACATACAATGACACTTTATTTAATATTCCTCCCAAATAACTTTTACCACAAAATGTATGTATCAGTTTAGCCTGGTATGTTCTGAAGTCTTTAGATTTCTGATAATTATTTTAATTTCAACTAGATTTTTATATGACATATTTTTTATTTGGAACAAAAAGCTACATACAGATTTCAACAAATTTCCTGTTGAGGAGACAAACAATAAAAACAAACCTAGTGCCACTGAGTCACTTCTGACTCATAGCGACCCTATGGGACAGGGTAGAACTGCCCCATAGAGTTTGCAAGGGGCATCTAGTGCATTTAAACTACTGACCCTTTGTTTAGCATCTGTATTATTTTTAAAAAATTGCTTTGGTAGAATTTAAATAGATGATGATTTAGCAAATATTTTTATGAATCATTATACTTGTGTCTGGTTACTCATCATCACTGAGTTGATTCCAACTCCTAGAGACCCTGTAGGACAGAATAGAATCACCCCATACTATTTCCAAGACTGTCGTGTTTATGCGAGCACACTGCCACATCTTTCTCCCCTGGAGCACCTGGTAGGTTTAATGCCAATCTTACTGTTAGTGGCTGAGCGCCTGACCACTGGAACACCAAGGGTATATTCATGTCTGGTTCCCTAGCAATACCATAGAATGATATAAATGAATTAGATGTATTTAAAATAAATCATTTTAATTTCCAGGTGTCAGAAGGAAGAAGTAATTGCAGAAGCAGTTGTTAAAAATACATGCTTGTATACTATCACTTTTCTTGTCAAGGTTGAGTTTTCTATCCTTCCAGCATAAAATAAAAGCCGAATCCTATTTGTTCTTTGTATATTTTACACTGTGTTTCATATTTACCCAGACTAACTGTGGGTTATTAAAGATGAACAAAACATATATATATATATCTATATATAGGTATATGTAGATATATATAGCTCACAGAATCTTTATTGTATTGTGGTTCTAAAATTTTATTTCAAGTCATTTAATACATATTTGTTTTCTTTTTTTTAATGTATGGATAATTTCACAATGTTATTTAATTTTAGAAAAATTTATTTATAGTGTTTTCCAAAATTTTAATTCATAATGTTCAAATATTAATGGATATATTCCAACCTTTATATGTGTTATTGTAAAAGAAGTATCTCTGCTGGGTTAGCAACTCTTCACAGTTTATTTTTACTTTCCCAGCTCCATAAATCATACTGAATAACCTCCTCAGAAGTACCTGTCAGTACTTAGAGATAAAAGGAATGTAAAGTAATCCTTTCAGTTACATTTAGCTAGTAGATTGTACTTTTTTACAAGCCAATTTATGTTTACTCTACGATAATGCACTTTATTTGCAAACAATTGTTCCCTGGTAGATTTGCTAGCTATAAAATGTATGAGGATATTTTTAGTTTAAATGTAATAAAAGGACTTCATAGGTATAAGACAACACAGTAAAATAAATTGTGATCTACAAGAGGGCTTTTATCCAGTATACATTTCAACCCTTTAAGTCTCAATTTGCTAAAATTTTTATGTGCACACTCCCATCTTACATGTAATATTCGAAACTATGATTAGAAACAAGCCTGGGGGATGAGATGAATCATAGTGTTGCTAATAGGATATTAAGTCTTTCACATTTACATAGTCATTTGTTTGATATCTAGCCAATATTAATAGAGTACCATATTATAATCTGCCAAATGAAATGACTATGTTATGAGACCTGATTCTATTGAAAGGAGGGCTACAAAGTACTATACACTGACCAATACAAGCTCTGTAAAATTAAAAAGGTAGTTCATTTTATACCCATGCATGGACATCCATAATTGCTCTCTGAATATCCATGAAGCCCCCTTAATTAGTACTGAATGTAAAATAATTTTATGTGATATAAATATCAGGTTAGAAAAAATTAGACATTTATATATTCTATGTCACAGGATATTTTCACAGACACACATTTTCCTTAAATGTCCTAACACAAATTTTCTCTTAATGTCCCATGTCCTAACTTGGGATTAAAACTCAAAATATGGTAAATAAAATGACACTAAAGTGAGCAATAATATTTTTGATTGTTACATTTATCTTTAACATATTTCACAGTCTTAAATATAAAAAAGTGACAGAGTAATGGCCGCTAAATCTGAAGGTAGGCCTGTGACAGAAAGGAAGTTACTCATATTAGAGTAGAAACTACAGGGTCTTCCAGATTGTTTGACAAAATGTTAGAGAATCAGCTTAATAGTTGTAGCTTAAAACCACAATTAGAAACATACTATTTAGTGTTCTTCTAGATTTTAAAATATTCTTCCCATTCAGGGAATCTTATGTCTTAGCATGTGAGAGAGTTGTTTTAATATGCTTTTGGCCTATAGCATAAAATATGTTGAAAGAGAATCACTTTTTTGATGAACTTACAGGTATTAAAATTATGACCATTCTCTAATTCATCAATTTGCTAGTAGTTACCTTTTAATGACCACATTTCCCAGTGGCTGTAACCTAGGGCCATAATCAAAGTAATGTGATGAGTTCCTATGAGCCATTCATGAAATTTAGCCTCATTGCCTATAGCAACTGTTTTCAAATCATCTAGAAAAGCTACCTATGGCCATTGGCAGCAGCTACCCACTATGATGACAATTCTCAAACACAGGCAGGCATTTGGGCATTTAAATGGTTTGCAAAGAATAGTAAAATTTTGTACATCAGAAATTATGTTATTTCAGGAGAAGCACAATAAGTTAACAAACTCATACCCACTGCCACTGTGTCAGCTGTGACTCATACTGACTGTATAGGACACAATAGGGCTGCACCATAGAGTTTCCAAGGAGCACCTGGGGTATTTGAACTGCTGACCTTTTGGTTAGCAGCTGTAGTGCTTAACCACTATGCAACCAGGGTACAAATATACATATATGATACAAACTTGATGAAGCAACAGTGAGGCATAGATTTTGAGAGATTCCTGTATTGTGAGAGGAAAAACACTAAACCACAGCCTTATGGACCACTATCTAAATCGACCACAAAAGGACGCAATGGGAGATCTTGAGTGATGTACCTGAAATTATGCAATTGCTATAGACTTGATACCAAAAAACAAAACAAAACAACAAAACAAACCCATTGACACTGAGTTGAATCCAATGCATAGCAACCCTGTATGACAGAGTAGAAATGCCCCATACAAGAAAAAGAGTTTCCAAGGTGGATTTGAATTTTTAAACTTTTCATTAGCAGCCTGAGCTCTTAAACAACAGTGCCATCAGGTCTTCGTAGACTGGATGGGGAGGGTAATGTCCTTCTGGCCTACCCATCCATGCAACCCTACTTCGCTCTGGAATCCATCAATAATTTAGTGGAAGCTTTATCAAGGACTAAGGAAGCAACAGTTCCTGGTCTTAAATATTAAGAAACATCAGTCAACTCTAGTAAACACAAGAGAATTCTAACATTAAACCACTAACTAATTGTTCTATGTGAGTGTACACCTTTGTCATTTGTGTAAGTTGAGACTTTGGTTTGATGTACACAATAAACATAATTTCTACTCTTTGTTTACAGGAATATACATTGCGTTTTGTAGCTTTTACTGCAGAATATTTTATCAAAGTTATATACTTTTCTAGAACTAATAAAAACTATTATGTACTATATATTTTTTTCATATCATTCTGCCTTTATTAAACCAAAAACAAACCAAACCTGCTGCCATCGAGTTGATTCCAGTTGACAGTGGCCCTCTAGGACAGAGTAGAGCTGCCCCACAGAGTTTCCAAGGAGCAACTGGTGGATTTGAACCGCTGACTTGTTGGTTTATAGCTGTAATACTTAACCATTACACCACAAGGGTTTCCAGCCTTTATTAAAAGGGAGACAAGATTTATAATTTAATAGTTTTTGTGCAATGGAAAGCAGATTAGTTTGCACCCAAACAGTGTCAAAAAGCTACGACACTGATAATGTTAACACATTGGAATTGACTTTACTATAACTGGAAATCTTGAGATGGTACTTTACTGCAGGATTTTTAGGCAAATTGGAAAATAAGAGAAGTCAATTATGAGAATTTATCAATGATCTGATAGTAAGACAGATGCAGAATTGTTTCTTATAATATTTTTGAAAACCTGGTAAGTGATGTAATGGCAATTGATGTGACACTCTATAATAAATATAACAGTGAATTTCTAGTAGTTGATTAAATAATGTAACACAAATAATTGTTTTATTGCAAAAAAGGTCTGTGAAGATATGTTGGATATCTGTAAGAGAATGCAGGTCATCAGGCAACATTTCACCTTATAGCTTTACTGTTTGGAGAGCTATGTGTGGTGTTCCAAATTAGGGAAATTCTTGTGTTTTACAGGGCTCTGATACTTATTTTCTTATTCACTCTGAACAATTTATAACCTCTAATGTTTCACACATCATATTATTAATTTTGGACACAAAGATGAACTTAATACATGCTATGCCTCTGTAGACTGTAGGAAAGAAGTTATCTATAAATGAATTATTAATGCTGTGTTTTTGTTGAGTGTTAGTCAGAAGGTCTAGGGATTGAAGGAAGCTTTTTAGAGGAAGTGACTTTTAAGCTGAACTTTGAACAATGAGTGACTTTACCAGACAAAAACGAAGGAATAGACATTCTAGGAAAATACAGATGAAAGGGAAAAGGCACCAGGAAAATGACAGCATGGTGACTTAGCAAACCATAGCTAATTCTATGCATCCATATTTTTTACTGTCTGGGATTGATCATTAGATCATAAGAACAGAAAAATTACCAGGGGCAAAAGCATCCCTAACTCATCCAGTTTGAACATGTTAGGTCTAGAATGAGTTCACATTTTTTATAATTCTGATGCAGCTAGTCTAAAAACCTAGCATTTATGGGCCATTTCTATGGGTTATAGGAATACGATCAATTAAATTAACAGAGGATATGATTAGATAGGAATAAGTCATAATGTTTGCACCCAAACCACATGTGTAAACTCATTAAAATATAATGTGAGAAAAGCATGCATAGTCGCTATCTGAAGAGGAAGGGATGGAGCTTAATTTATTCCATAATGGAGATTAGAAAGTCTTTTGAGAAGCAGCATATTGTTTGAATCCAAATGAATAAGTACAAGTCAGAGAAGCAGAATGAGGGAACAGATATGAAGTTACTGCAATGAGAAAAAATATACAGAGACATTTTGTAGACAAAGGAGCATGTATTAGTTTTCTATTGCTGTGTAACAAATTGCTTTGTGATGTAAAAGGCCATGCGTTAATTATCTCAGATTTTCTGTAGATCAGAATTTCAGATACGGCTTAACTGAGACTTCAGTTCAGAATGTCATAAAGCTTCAATGTAACAGTTAACTGTACTGTATTACTTTCTGAAATTCAGGGACCTCTTCCAATCAAGCTTATACTCTTGATGGTGGAAATCTGTTCCTTGTGGTGGTAGACTGAGGTTCCCCTTTTCTTCATGACTCTCATAGGGGCTGCTCTTATCTCCTCGAAGCCTCCGTGTTCTTTGTCAGATGGCCCTCTGACAGCCCCTCTTTTACAACACGGCAGCTTAGTTTATCAAAGCCAGCAAGACTATCCAACTGTCCATCATGTTTGTAATATAACTTAAACTAATGAAGAGAATGACATACCATATTTCCTTAGGTAGAAAGAAGCTGCTACCTCTGCCTGCAATCGAATGGAAGGAATTAGACAAGAATGTGACTTAGTTGGGAAACACCTTAGACATCTACCATAGAACATCAGGGATATTTGAGCAACTATTTTGTAGTTGAGAATAATTGTATATATCAGAAATGAAGGAAGAGTGAGAGAGAAATTTTGAGAGGACACTATTGTGATGGAGAGAATATCGAATGGCAGAGTGACGGGCAGTATGTAAGGTGGCGACAGAGGAAGCAACCGAAGACTTCGAATGGCAAAGCTGACATTGTGAAATGAGTATAGACTCTACGCGAAGGGCACTTGCTGTCCTCGTGTCCTGCCCATGCATCTTGACGAAGATATCCATGAGTTACAGAGCACAGGCTTTAGTTTGCAGTAAGGGAACTCTCTGTAGGGGTAAATAGGAAACAAATGAGAGCAGTACGCATTCTAGGTAAATCTGATACATAAATAGAGGCGTTCATACTACTTTGCCGTAATGTTCTTAACGAAGAAGGCTACTTTATCATCTAAAGGTAAAGCTACAGGGAATGGGTTTAAGTCAGAAAAAAGAAATGAGAAACAGATAAGGAGCTCATCAATGGCTTGGTCCCTGTGTGGGTCTACAACTACAACCTTTAGGTAGAAAATGCAGCCTATGATATTTTAACAGCATTCTGATGAAGAAGCGAAATTTGATCTCTTCCCCTATGTAGGAGGCATGCTGAATAGCTGTTTGAGTGGGTTTTTGTTGTTGTTGTTGTTTCTGTATCCACAGTCTAAAGACATAAATATTTGGTTTCTTTTAGATATTCAAACAAGTTGTTAATGCTAGATAATATTATTCATTAATTAAACACGTGATTTTCTTACCATGTTTGTTTATTATATCAAAATTTTTCATGTAGATGCTGTGATGGTTAAGGTCATGTGTCACCTTGGGTTGGCCATGATTCTCAGTGGCTGGGCAGTAATGGTATTGTATAGTAGGCTATAGAATATAATAAGCTATATAGTATCGTAATTGCTATGGTGAAGTCTGTTATGAGCAGATAATCCTTTGAAAGGGAGTTACCTTAATGTGTGCCCTGCCTCCAGTATAGGTAGATTTTCTGGCAAAACTCGTTTGCTCTTGCTTGCCTGGATCCTGCACCTGGCTCCTTTTCTTCTGATCTCTGGTTCTTAGAACTTGACCTAGCAGCTTACCTGCTGTTCTTGGGATTTGCCAGCCTCTGCAGCCTGTAAGCAAGCGGCCTGCTGTCTGACCTGCCTATTTTGTATAAAATAAACCCTGTAGCTAGATTTTCAAATTTGCCAGGTGCTCTTTGAAAGCTGTGGGACAGTTCTACTCTGATCTATAGGTTCACTATGAGTTGGCATTGACTTGAAGACAGTGACTTTGGCTTTTGGCTTTTGGCATGGATAGCTCCGTGAGTCAGAAATCTCTAGACTGATTCACGTACTTCGCACATGAAAGCTTCTACAACTGCATGAGTCATTTCCTTGATATAAATCTCTCTTCTCTATATATTTAATATGCTTCATTTTTTTGCTTATCTACAGAACTGAGCCTAAGACAGATACTGCTAGCTTTTGAATTTGCTGAGGAAATATAGAAAGCACATTCATGTCATTTGCAACCAAATCACTAGAGCAACATAATGTGATCAGGGGAGTGTTCAACAAAATGAATGAAAATTTTTCAAAATGAAGCCAAAAGGGAAGAGTGATAGTTTCTTTCTAATCATTTTTTTTGTTACCAATGTCTTAATAAAGATATTAATATGAGTGCCAAGACAGGGACACTGCAGGCCAGAGCTTGGCAAGAAGAGTCTGTGACAACTGAAGTCACTGGCTGATCAACAGTCTTTAGCAAATTTCAGCATGCCCTGTTCCAAGCTCTGAGAATACTGTGAAGAATTGCTCAGGTGAGACATTGGATCTGATGGAATGTATATTCTAGAAGGGAAATACAGATTTTTAGAAAGTAAGCCAAAATGAATAAATAAATACTGAAATAAAAAATGCATTGATCATACATGTTCAGATTATATTAAGCATAAATAAAACACAAGATAAATGTGATTGACATTGTACGTATAACATGCCTACTTTTGAGATACTGATCAATGAAGACCTCAGTAACACACAGCTATTTAAAATGATAGTAGAGCAACATAACAGAAGGAACCATTTGCAAATCTTGGGAAAGTTTGTAACAGCTTAAGAGAATACCAAATGCAAAGGCAAGATTTTACTGTCCTGTTTGAAATTTGAATATTCAATTTTATAAAGAATGTTATACTAATAAATCCTAGAAATGACTTCAAAATTGAAACTAAGTGATTAACCTGTAAAAGGCAATCACAAAACTAAATCCACTGTCATCGAGGTGATTCCAACTTATAGTGACCTATAGGACAGAGGAGACCTGTTCCACAGAGTTACCAAGGAGTACCTGGTAGATTTGAACGGCTGACCTTTTGGTTAGCAAACGTAGCATTTAACCACTACTCCACCAGGGTTTATGTGAAAAAAGGATAAGTCCTTGTTATTATTCATAATTTAATTAATAATGTTGGTGATTTCCCCCCAGTTACTGTGAAATACTGGAGCACTGTGTTCTTCAGTTTAATTTCAAACATGCCTCAGCAGAAATCTGAATACTTTAGAGTTATCTTAATTTATCTACATCTGTCTTACAGTGCCTAATGGAGATCAAGAGCTCCTAGATGCACAGGAAATTATTAATTCATGATGGTGGGTGACTTAGGTATCAGTGCAACTTTGGTGCATTATAATTAATTGCTTTGTCCAGTTGTGCTACTCACTAAAATCTCCTTACTATGTTGTCATGGATTGAATTGTGTCCCCCGCAAAATATGTGTAGTCATGTGGCTGGGCCATGATTCCCGGTTATCTCGTAACTGTCTGCCATTTTGTGGTTTTCCTATGCTGTATGTTAGAGGATTAGGGTGGGATTATAAATCCCTTTATAGGATCACCTGTCTGCTCCACTGTAAAGGGAGTTTCCCTGGAGTATGGCTTGCCCCACCCTTAATCCTTTCATCCTGCAAGAGATAAAAGGAAAGGGAAGAAAATAGAGAATGGAGAACCTTACACCATCAAGAAAGCAGCACCGGGAGAAGAGCGCGTCCTTCAGACCTGAGGTTCCTGCGCCAAGATGCTCCCTAGACAGAGACTGATGCAATACTGGACTTTCCTCCAGAGCCGATAAGGGGAAAGCTTCCCCCTGGAGCGGACACCCTGAGTGTGGACTCATAGCCTACCGGACTGTGTAAGAATAAACCTTCCTTGGTTAAAGCCATCCACTCGGTGGTAATTCTGTTAGAGCTGCCCTAGCTGACTCAAACATACGTGGTGCCATCTCAGCGGCATTCCTGAAGGATTCATCATGGCTTCCTTGACTTTTGTATTACATGCAACTGAACTCTTTATAGTTATCAACTATTTAGTTTAGATAGTCTAGGGATGAGAGATAAAATATGAGATGCTGGGATGCTAGGTTAAATGTGAATTTCAGGTAAACAAAGAATAATTGTTTAATATGAGTATGTGCCAAATATTACAGTGACATGCTTATCCTTAAAAAAATTCCTTGTTTTATCTGAAATTAAAATATAACTG
Organism: Heterohyrax brucei; assembly: GCA_028571685.1. Taxonomy (NCBI): domain Eukaryota; kingdom Metazoa; phylum Chordata; class Mammalia; order Hyracoidea; family Procaviidae; genus Heterohyrax; species Heterohyrax brucei. The sequence goes on from CM053144.1 coordinate 165,245,259, forward strand.
GGTATCCTATATCTTTATTTGCTGAGTCAAGTAGCTTTGAGATGACTATTCCAAAGAGCACACTGCACAGGGCATGTAACACAGAAAGTTAGTTTGAAAGTTTTCTACTTCATTGTTTTATAAGAGCAGCTTGAGATACAATGGTCGTGTGACTAATTCTAAGATTACCTGGCAGACATGTCATTGAAACCAGATGGAGGTATCTAGTTGTCCTTTTCTTTTTTACGTGATAGTTCTTTGAAAAACTGCAGAATACTGATTGTGCATTTATACCAATAGAAACAAAATCATTACTACATTTTTATTTTAAAGAACTGCATCATGGAATTTTAGGAGATTAATGTCCTGTTATTATTATATTCAAAGAAGATGTTGTTATGAGGGAAATATAGCTGCTGTATAAGACAAATTCAATTATTATTTCCCTCAGTGAAATTAAATTTTGCCTATGTGGCTAAGAGTTAATGTTTAAATTAAATTGCTTTTATATCATGGTTAGATCATTCCTGCAGAGGAATTAGATTAGAATAATCACAATATATATGAAAAGTTAGTGAAGGAGAAGAAAGAAGTGCGTACCACAGAAATTACTTATTTAATTTTCATCATTATAATTTCCTACTTGAAAGTCAAGCAAGAAGTGGAAAAAGAAAGAGACATAAAACTTCTGAATGCCTGTGACTCTGGTTTCAAATTTTCTGTTTTCTCACTCTCTGCACTGCTGTTGGCAGATCTCTTAATTTTTCTGTCTCAACTGTATAATCTATAATATGGAGCTACTAACTTCACCTCTGTTTACTTCACAAGTATATTGTTAGAATCAAATGAAATTGTAATCCTTTCCAAATGCATTATCAAGTAAAATATGAATTAGTCCTGTAGAGTAAATTTAGAAAGAATCTGTCAGTCAAGATATAACTAGGTCAGATGACACCATTGATTTTTAGTGTCTACAAATGGAACTGAAAAAAAGAAAACTCTAACATTATTCTCAGCTACTTCTCTGCAGTGTATTAATCTAATCTCCTGAGGAACCTAAATATTGCCAGAGCTCATCCCTTTTATCTCCCAGTTTAGGCAGTTGCCTGTACTATGAAAATTCTCTCTTAACTGGTCTTCCAATCTCAGTCTCCACCATTTGTGAATGCCTTCACTTATTTTTTCAATACGATGTTATTAAAAACAGTATTTGAACCTGGCGTTAATTGTACAAACAGTAGAGAACCATCATCACTCTTATTGGGTTTATAATATATGGGTGGACACAGGTAGAAAAATATGGAAAACAAAAGTAGAAGATTTAAATACTATCTATTAAGCTTTCATGTGCTGATTTTAGACAATGAATAAAGTTACCAAGAGGAAAAACCAAAAATCCCTTGTCATTGAGTTGATTTCAACTCACAGTGACCCAAGGAGTTTCCAAGGAGTGCCTGGTGGATTTCAATTGCTGATCTTTTAGTGAGCAGTCACAGCCCTTAATCTCTATGCTGCCAGGGTTTCCAACAGGAAAAGAGCATAAAATTAGAAGTGAATCTTATTTGTGAATAAGTTGTAAAAGGAAAAAACAAAAACCACGGTAACAAATAAATCCACCAAAATTGTTTGCTTTAACGTTAAAAAAGACAAAACTTCAAAAGTACGAGGATGTTTTGTAATTAAAAAATTCATTTATTTATTTCACATCATTAACTCTTTGACAGAAAACTAATGATTTTCATGAAGATATCAAAAAGGTATGACATTTAGCACTATTTCTTATTTAAGAAACTGTAGTGAGCTAAATATACAAAAGAAATATTTTATATAAAGTTATATCCCTGAAGTCATCACATCATTTTTAATAGTAATGTTCAGCAAATAAAATGCTAAACCACTTAGGGTATAAAATCAAAAAACCCACTGCAATTAGTCAGTTCTGATTCATAATGACACCATAAAATTTCCAAGGCTATGAATCTATATGGAAGCAGATTGTCACATCTTTCTCCCAGGAAGCCATCGGTGGTTTCCAACTGTTATCTTTTCAGGCACTCAGTCAATCACTAGTCAATCACACACACCCCAATTTGACTGAGAATAATATATGTTAAACTTATTCTATATTTCAGTCCCCTTTTCAGTCCTACTCTATATTGTAAGCCTCCTGGTGTCAGTAATTGTTCTTATAAGACCTTGTATAAGTGGTTCTGTAGTTGTCCCTTGAGGCCCTGCATGGTGCAAACTAGTATTTACCCAGTACCCCAAAAGTCGGTGGTTCAAATACACACAGAGTTATTGGGGAAGAATGGCCTGGCAATCTTCTTCCAAAAAGTGACATCCTTAAAAAGCCACTGGAGCAGGTGAACAACGCGCATGTGGTTTGCCATGTATAGGAGGCAACTGAGTGATAACTCAAACAAGGCAGAAGGCAGTTAGGTGTTTACCATCGCAATTCCCTCTCCCTGGGCAACTGGGAAACTACGTCTCGGAGCCTGCAATGTATGCCTTGTCTATATTAAAAATGAAGAATCTGTGCCTTTGAGTTATAGTATTGATGAAGAATCTTGACTATACCATGGACTGCCAGAAGAACAAATAAGTACATCTTGGAAGAAGTACAGCCAGAACTCTCTTTAGAACAGAGATGGCAAGACTTCATCTCGTATACTTTGGACGAGGTATCAGGAGGGACCACTCCTTGGAGTAGGACACCGTGCTTGGTAAAGTAGAGAATCATCCAAAAAGTGGAGGACCCTCGATCAGGTGGATTGACACAGTGGCTGCAAAAACAGACTCAAACCTAGCAACAATTCTGTGGATATTGCAGGACCAGACTATGTTTCATTCTGTTGCCCATGGGCTCACTGTGAGTCAGAACCAACTCCAGGGCACCAAATAACAGTTTAAAATACAAATTGTGCTCTTTGAAATATTTTCAATAGTCAAAACCAGCAAAGACAGATCTGCAAATACTAAGGTCAACAAGGTAAAAAGATTGAATAAAGCCTCTGTCTGAGTCATGTCCAGTAATTGAACTATCCTGATTTGTCATTGTTATTAAACAAACAGACATATAGCATAGCTTGTAAAGAAACACTGTGGTTTTAAGCATCTCTGGAAGGTGGGAGAATTAAAAAGGACTTACTGGTGTTGTCCTTGTCCCAAGCTGGAGATTATCTGTTTTTGTGTTCAGTTGATTTCTGTGTCTCCTCATTTAGGATTCACTATTTTGGCAATTGTTATGTCAAGAAATATCAGTGTGAAAACTGAGCCAGTACTCAGCTGCAGTTGGGTGGATGGAAAAAAAAGCAAAAACAAAACAAAACAATACAAAAACAAAGAAAATCCCCTAAACACCCACTTTGTCCTCAAGGAAAACATGAATCCATGCATATCATGCATCTTTTCCTAAAATTTCCTTCAACTGAAAAGTCTGGGTACTGGCAAGTTACCATTTATGTAAACGTTACAGAATGACCTTTAAAAACCTTTCACTTTCTTTCCATCACTCTTATTCTGTTTTCTAACTACGATTTTTGGGTTTTGTTTTTGAGGTGACATCCCATGCAAACCAGTGTTGTTACCTTTGGTTATGATTTTATTTTTTAAACTTATTTCTTCCTTGACATTTACCTTTCCCTCTGTGATCAGTTTTTCCCTAGCAGCAGGACCTTCCCTTCCATGCCACAGAATAATAAGATCAAAGGGTAGATGTGGGCTGCTGAAAGCCTGCTCTCCTCTACTGTAGTTCAGTCTCTAAGGTCAGAACTATTATTTTATATTTCCCTTCTTTGGGGTTGAGCCTGTGGGACAGGTAATAAATGTTTTCTAAGCTCTCTTATTTTCCTTCTATCTTCCCACTTAGGTTTTCTGCAACATTAATGGCCAGGAAAACAAATAGTATTGTTTTGAAAGCAGGTTCCTGGTAATATATATTGACTTGGTTTTGTATACAACAATTATTCTTGATTTAGCCATTTTATGGAATAGTTAATGGAGAAAATCACATATATTTAAAAAATGATGCAGTTCAACCTTTTGTTTTTCAGCTCTCTCCACCTCTTGCTGTAAGCAAGCTCTTATAAATGTCAGAGAAAGAAAATGTTCTGAGAGAGTCTTGTCCTTTCAGCTTAAATGTTATGACTGTAATTCTGAAGAAGACTATTGCAATATTTCATATTCAGATTGAAATACGAGTTTTGCTTCAACTGAAATTCCCCTGAAATCTCATGTCTTACCTGAGAGAAATAAATATACATAAGACAGCTATTGTTAACTCATTTTACTCTATAAACATGACATGGTATTCTCAGAATTACCTGTTTATCATTTAAATAGAGTGGATCTAGATGAGGTGTTCCAAGTTGTAACTTCCTCTTCTGCTAACTAGAACGTTGTGTGGGTAGCTATGTTAGTCAGCAGAATTACCAGTCTGCAGTGATGACTAAGACACCCTTAACATTTTCCAAAACTTAGTGTACACACACACCCTGCTTTAAAATATTCATAGATACTTTTTAGAGAAACAGGAATAAATTGGAAACACAAAGAACATTTGGAATAAGCTCTAATCCCAAATAGTTTTAAGAATAATGCAATGAAGTATTTGGTGACTTTAATCTGAAAAAGTAGAATAGTTGAAGGATTTATGTATCCCAGTATCTCAATAATTTTGCATTTTAACATTAACAGTTAAGGGCTAATTTGAGAGGATTACAGAGCTAATTGAGGTGATTGGGAGGGTGTGTCTTCTGTCTGTATAGGCCATAGAATCAAGGACTTTGTTAATTAAAAGTAATAAGCTTAAGAACTATTTTGGTTCTAGTGTATTAGGCAAACCAATTTTCAAGTACATTGAACTATCATCTGAGTATTGCAGCCTCAAGATTAGGGTTGATGTACGCACTTGTAGATTATCAGAACTCAACGGAAAACTTGTAAGATGAAGGAGTGACTTGATTTCCTGCTTTTTTGAAGCAATTTGCAGAATTTAATGGCTCTTTTAAGAAAGCAATATATTTTTAAATTTGTTAGATTCCTTATTGACCCAAATCTTTGACTGTCCCTGCAGCCAACCTCTTACTTAGGCCTCATAGTGAGTGGTCTGTATTTCCCTGTCCCTTGTCTTTGAAATTGATTGCTTTACTTGCTTTAATGACTATAACTAGTTATGGGTGATAGTATATAATTTCTGACTCAATAATTAAGAAAAAAGCTTGATTCTATTTAACCTTCTTCATGTCTGCCATCATCATGACAAGAATCGATGCTGGTTAGTTGACTGGTCAAAAGTACCAAGGGACATGTGAGGCAGAACCCCTCCTTGGAATTCTATGGGGCTGTTCTACCCCATCCTACGGACTCTTATGTATATATTTTTTCATTCTGCTATTCTGTTTCTTTCAGTATATGTTTTTTATATTAAAGTGATTAGCTTATAGCCATCATATATTTGAGTCTTGCTTTTATATCCAGTCTGATAGTTACTTCTTTATGTTAAAGATGTTTGAAATATACATTTTCTATAGTTATTATTAAAGTTGGGTTATAGCTACCATCTTGCTATTTATTTTATATTTTTCCTCATCATTATTTAACTTTTTTGCTTTTTTCTTATTTTAGATTGAACAGTTTAAAAAAAACATTTCTTCCTTATTATCTATAAATCTTGGTTGAGTTATTTTTATCATGATCCTTGGTATCCCATTGGTCAGTACTTGGCTGCTAACCTAAATGTTAGTGGCCCGGCTGCACTGTAGCAGAGATAAGTAGCAGACTGTTTCCATAAACACTGTAGCCTTGAAAGCACAATCGGGCAATTCCAATCTGTACAGGATGAACACCATGCTCCACTATGGGTTGGAAGCACATATACGTATCACTTATCATAGCTGACTTTCATATATCACCGCATGTACAATATATGAAATTTATAACGGCACATTGCCATTTCAGAAAATATTTTATATTTGCTACAAATTTACATGTTTGCTGCTTTTCTGTCTGCTGGATGACTCCCACCTGAAGTCAGTTTCCTTGCATTTGAAGAATTTTCTTTAATATCTATCATAGTGAGGGTCTGTTGCTGATAATTGTTCTTTTATTTTTCCCTTCAACTTTTGTATTTGAAATGTCTTTGCATAGCTTTAATTTTTCAAAATTTTTTTTTTCGCTGTGTATAGAATTTTGGGTAGACAGTTCTTTAAATATATTCCTCCATTTTTCTATTAACATTAATTTTTTTCGATGATAAATCTGCTGTCATCCTTATTTTTGTTCCTTTCTGTAAAACATACCTATTTCTTCTTCATATGGTTTAAAGATATTCTTTCTTCTCTGGTTTTAGGCAATAGGAACATGCATATTTTTCTACCCAGTGTTTGCTAAAAAGTTTGGATATGTGAGTTTATGGCTTTCATCATATTTGTAAAATCTAGGTGGTATTTCTTCAAATATATCTTGCATTCTTTCTTTTTCCTCAAGATCACTAATAAGATGTATGTTAAAGCACTTGGAGTTTCATCACTGTTCATCGAGGCTCTTGTTATTTATTTAATTATTTTTTAACCCTGTGTTTAATTTAGGATAATTTCCATTGCTAATATTTTTTCTTTAGTGTCTTCATTCCTTTTACTTTTGTCTAGTGCATTTTTCATTCTGGAAATTATATTTGTCACTTTTAGAAATTCTGTTTAGGACTTTTTCAGCTGGCTTAGGACTTTTTAAAATGTTCCAAGTCTTAAATGCTCACTTTTTCTCTGCATTCATGAGTAACGAGAATGTAGTTGTCATTACTATTTTACAGGCTTGTCTCTTAGTTCTGTCACTTGGGTCATTTCTAGATATATTTTTATCCATTAATGGTTCTTCTTATAGCTCATATTTTCTACTTCTTTGTATACCTGGACATTTTTTCAAATGCTAGATATTTGAATTTTACATTTTTGAGTACTGGAGAAGTTGGCAGCTTGAACCTAACCAGTAGTACAGTGGAAGCACTGGTGATTTTTATCTGTTAGGACTACAGATGAGAAGACCTTATGAAGTAGTTCTCCTGTATAATGCATCTAGTCCCCATGAGTCAGAATCAACTCAGTGATAATCAGTAATGATACAATATAAATGTCCTTAAACTTTTCCTGAATGGCCCAAAGCTCACATCAATCAAATCATTTAATCATTTTTGATCTTGCTGTTAAACTTTTTTTATATAAGTTATCAGAGAAATCTTTTAGGCCTAATTCCGCTTCCCTATTGAGGCAGTACTCTACTGAATATTTTGTCTGATGCCCCATGAGATTAGCAGGTTTTCCACATCAGTTGATGGGAACACAAACTATTCCAGGCTCTGTGTGACCTTCAATAATTTTTCTCGTTGGTCTATTTGACTGCTTACTCCTTGGTGATTTGTAGTTTCCTCATATGCATATGTTCATTAGGAATGACCTGAGAGCCTTTGGGAGACAAGCTCTGTGAATTTCCAGTGCTGTCTCAATAGCCTTCTCTCAAAATTTTAAGCTACCTTGGCCTCATTGGTTTATGAGTTCATTTCCTCAACTCAAGCCCCAAGTATTCTATCTCAGTTCTACCTCCCTGTACAATGTCTTGAAAACTCTCTGGACACCCAATGGTTGGTGTTGTTGTGCACTGTTTAGGTTACCCAGTGACCTCACGTAACAAGATGCCAAGTGCCGTAACAAGATAGAACCACCCAAAATAGGATTTCCTAGACTGTAATCCTTTCAGGAGCAGATTGCCTGATCTTTTCTCTCGTAGAACCAGTGGTGAGTTCAGATGACTGGCCTTCCAATTAACAGCTCATCACTCAATCATTGCCCTGCCAGGGCACCTTCTCTGAAGACACTAAGCTGAACAATTCTATGCTTACTTGATTCTTCCCTTCTCTCAGAGACTGCTGTGCTATCTGATAACCAAATGCCAGAAAGTTGTTTTCTAGAGATTTACTTAACAAAGCGTCTACCACACACTGGGTGGCTTATAGCAAGATATTTATTGAATCACAATTCTAGAAGCTAGAAGTCCAAAATCAAAGTTGTCAAAGTGCCACACTTTCTCTGAAGGCTCTAGGTAGGATTTGCCCTTTCCTCTTTTTAACTGCTGGTGGTTGCCATAAATCCCTGCTATTCCTTGGTTTGTAGACACATCAGTACAATCTCTACCTATGTTATCACATGGTGCTCTCCCTGAAACTATTCATGTTCAAATTTCTCTCCTTGAAGATACATCAGTGATGGGATTAAGATTCATTGTAATCCACTCCGACTTCATTTTAACTCAGATATGTTCACAAAGAAACTATCTCCAAATAGGGTCAGGTACCAGGGATTAAGATTTGAACTTAACTTTTGGGGAGACACAATTCAGTTCCAGTAGTCAGTAAATCATTACCTCATGTATATTGTTCAATGCTGTTGTTATTGTTTGTTTTCACTGTCAGATATGAGGGCTAACCCAATTTCTGTTACTTGTCTAGGCTAGGAGTAAATGTTCTGCCTACTCATTCTTAAAGAAAGCCCTCAAAGCAGTTCAGCAGTAAGAAGACAATCTTTTAAAGAAATGGTACTAGCACAACCTTACAAATGTATGGAAAAATAAGCTTAGGCTCTTACCTTATACTAAGAGCAAACCTGAATTACATAATAGACATAAAGATAAAAGCTAAAACTATAATACCTAAAAAGAAACCCTGGGAAAAAGTTTGAGTCTGACTTTCAATGCAAGTAAAATGGAAAAATACAAGAAAGATCTGAACAGTGGAAGAGTGTGATATAATTAATATTTTTGAAAGATCAGTTTAGTTGTGTTAATGGATGGTAGGAAGGTAAGAGTGGAACTCATTACACTAATTTCAGTGGTCATTAATGTTATTCTGAGATAGAAGAATATGTATGATAAGATTGGTGTTTTTCAGTTTGCAAAGAAGAAAAATAGGTCACACATTCGGTAAGAAAAATCTAGAGACAGTGTGGAGACATCTCTAGTTCTTTTGTTGCCTCTTGTGAAGTCAACATTCAAACTATTTGAAATTACTTTTGCTTATATCCGACACGACGGCACTTGGCTTGGCTATATGATTTTCAGTGTGTAACGTTTTCTACTTTTCTGTACGTTGATATTTTTAAGTACTATTCTGTAACATTTTCCATCTTGGTACATTTAAGAATGTGAAGGATTAAGATGATTAAACAAAACTTGATAATTAAAAAGCTTTTAAAATTAGTGTCTAAAATTCTTTTTCTGAAAAGTGAAAACAGTACTATGGCAGAAAGCAAAGTTACCACCTTCATTAATCACCTGTTTTATATATGTTATATTTATTCCTGATATTTCAAGTTATTAAGCAAGATACTATGTTCAAAATAAATACTGAGTTGAAATATATATGTGAAGGTTACCAGTTAAGTTTGTGAACTCATCCTAGAAAAAGTGTTACATATCTGGTCGCTGAATATCATCACTACAGTCACCTTCAAAGTAGTCTCCTGGGGAAGCCATGTATCGACCCTAGCACCTAGTCTACCCTTCGAAGCAATTTTGGAACTGTTTTTCTGAAATGGCCATCAGAGCTGTCATTGTACTATCTTTGATGTCCCGAATATCATCCAAATGTCTTCCTTTCAGTATTTCCTTTATGTAAAATTTGCTAATTTAGTCACACAAGTCCATGTAATGAATGACCGTAATTAATATTTCTCTGAGTCTTATTTCATCAAAGACAGGCACATGAAAGAAATTCAGCAAATAAATACTTGGTGAATTTCGTATTTAACACAAGTAGATATGTATGAGCAATATGTAACATTTCTATTACCCATTGGTTTACATGGCTACAAGTCAAAATTTTTTGCTGCTTATTTCATTTGAATTTTTACTTTTAATTTTAGTGTTCTATTTAGCAGTCATTACTGCAATAGTAGCCAATCATTTATTTTCAATTGAAGGCTGTTCTATTTACACAATTTGTTATAGAAATAAAATTATTATCTACCTTCAAGTCATAGTAGAATGATATTGGTTGTTGGTATACCTTTAACTTTGTAACTAGGCTGAATTCAGTGTGTAAGCTTATTTCCCTTTATATGAATTATAATGTTATGTGCTTGGAAATACACTGTTAAAACTATTGTTGCTGAGTTAGGGTACCATTAAGTAAGTTCTGGTTCATAATGACCCTAGGTACAACAGAAAGAAATAGTGTCCTGTCCTGCATCAACCATCATCGCTGCTTTTGAATTAATCCGTCCAAATTAATCTATCTTGTTGAACATCATCTTCTTTCTCTCTGACCCTCTATTATGCTAAGCATGATGACTTCTCTAAGAGCTGGTTCCTTTTATCCAAAGTGCATGAAACAGAGCAAGGGGCATTCCTTCTAAAGAGTATTTTAGCTTTATTTTCCCTAAGACAGATATGTTTGTTCTTCTGGCAGTCCATAGTATATTCCTTATTCTTCACCAACACCATTTTCCAAAGGCATAAATTATTTTTCATTTTTCCTTATTCATTTTCCAGCTATCACATGCACTTGCCAAGCCAAGCCAGGTGCCGTCGGGTCAGATCCGACTCATGGAGACTTAAGGAAGTTGAAAATACCATGGCTTGGATCAGGTACACCTCGGTCCTCAAAGTGACATCTTTGCTCATTAACACTTTAAAGAGATCTTTTGCAGCTGATTCATCTAATACAATATGTCATTTGATTTCTTGACTGCTCCTTCCATGGGCATTGATTGTGGAGTCAAATAAAATAAAATAAAATTCTTAGCAATATCACTATTTTCTCTGTTCATCATGATGTTGCTTATTGGTCTAGCTGTGAGATTTTTTTTTTTTTCTGTTATGTTGAGGTACTTCAAGTCCTTTCAGCAAACAAGCTATGTCTTCTGCATATTGCAAGTAATTAACTAATGAGTATTCCTCCAATCCTGAAACCCTGTTTTTCTTCGTATAGTCCAGCTTCTCAGATTCCTTTGTCATCATGCAGGTTGAATAATTATGGTGAAAGGTAGAATCCTGATGCACACTTCCCCTACTTTCAACTGTAGCCCCTTTTTATGTTCAAACAGCTTTCTCTTGGTCTGTGCACAGGTTCCTCAGAAGCACAACTCACTGTTCTAGAATTCTTATTCTTTTCAATGTTATCCATAACTTGTTATGATCTACACAGTAGAATTCTTCTGCATAGTCAGTAAAAACAGGTAATCCTCGTTTTGGTATTCTCTGCTTTCAGCCAGAATCCATCTGACATCAACAGTGGTACCTTTTTTTCCACAACCTCTTCGGAATCTGGCTTGAATTTCTGACAGTTCCTTGTTGATGTACTGCTGAAGCTGCTTTTGAATGATACTCAGCAAAATTTTACTTTTGTGTGATATTAATGATATTGTTTGGTAGTTTTTTTTGGAGTGGGCACAAATATGAGTCTCTTCCAGTTGGTTGAGCAGAAAGCCATCTTCCAATTTTCTTGACATACAAGATGAATGAACACCTTGGGTTTCTTTCTTTCTTCAGTACTGTCTTTATTCTATATTTCCTCTTGATATGGTTGTTTAAAAAGGATATTTGCAATGAATTAGTCGTTTGCCCTACAAAATTCTATCCTGAGGTCTCTTGTATCATTTCTATTGCTACGAATATATTTTCCAACTACTGATTCTTTGTTCCAGCGTTTACATTTGAAATGCCAGTGGCATAACCTCCAGCATTACAGCAACACACAAGCCACAACTTTCTGACTGTTGACTGATGACTGGTGTGCTGTTGTAATAGAATATTTAATTCCTTTAAGCTACATTTTCAATATTTTTGTGTTACTAGACTGTCATAAAAAGGTAATACTTCAAATATATTGAACATACTTCTATAAGTTAGTGAAGCCAATAATTTCATTGTTTTGGTATTAAGAGAGAATGATGCAGTGCTTATATTGAAGTGTCTGATTGCTACTCAATTAGTGTTGGATATTTGTAGCACTCTTATGTTACTAATCTATATGGTCCTCAATTTGGCATTCACCATAATATGTAGATATTTTCTTTCTGTTTGGGGCAGACAGAAAGTCACTGAATTACTCTTATTTCTGTAAATTGAATGAACTGTAAGACTTTAAATAAAGCAGACATTGGGAGACTGAATTACTTTATCAGATATTTGTCAGTAATACTCTGGAAAGAAACAGTGCCTGTCTTTCCAAACAACAAGATTACTTCAGAACAAAGCACTGATAAAGTAGCCAAATTCTAAATTCAGTCTTGAGAATTTTCTGTGCTAGGAAATGTTTGTTGCTTTGAATGAATTTTGCTTATAAAACCACTGTGATGTTTTATTTATTACATTCATAACTTTCTTGATAATAGCTTTATTCTGTATTCATCCTTAATCTAACAGTGCCCTGTAAGACAAGAAAGAATATATTAGTGTGTTCACTCTTTAAGTTTCACCTGAAATGAAGTTGTTCTGCCCCTAAGTCAATATCTCAGAGTTGAGTTGATTTTATGTTTGATATTTGTAAAGCATAAAAAAATCAGAGATGTTGCTCTTGTGATAAGTTGGACTGTTCAGGATAATCCAACTTATGACTGCATGGAATTGTTATTCTTTTTTTTAAATGTTAATCCATAGTGTATACAGAACTAGTTTGGGCATCTGATTTTTGTTATAAACTGTAATTAAAGTGTCAGTGAACTGAGGACTAGTTAAGTCATAAAGAAATAACAGTCAAGACTATGTTCTCAAGGAGACTAATCAATACATCAGAATTAAGTACATACTTTACTAATAATCTTTGGTAACCAGTCCACACATTTGTCAACAGTTTTTCAATTGTTTGAGAATTGTTATTTTATTTTTGGGTAAGTGTGGTAACATTTGCAAGCTGGTACTTGAAACTAACTTGACGGCACCTAACAAGACTTACTGACTGCGGGGTCATTGAAAAGAGTATCTCCTTCTAGAGGGAAGAGAAAGCAGGATTTTTATCAGATGATTTTGAGAAGAAGGAATTCTGAACTTTCTTCTTCTGGCACAGAAAACAGAACATAGTGCTTCATGGTTTAGGAAGTATCTAGCAATGAGTCAGAACTGACTTGAGGCAGTAGATCTGAATTTTTGGTAACTAAATCAGAGTGTTGGAGATGTCACCCAAAGCATCTTGTTCCTCTTTTTACAGTTCAGTGGAATATAGTCTTAGAGGAAAGGAGGTTGAACTGGCAATTTCTAAATAGTTGTTAAGAAGAAAGTCCCCAAAGTCTTTCACATTTTTCACTCCTTTCCAGCATGCAAAGTACAATTGCAGCAAACACAAAAAATTCTTTTGTAAAGACTCTTAATTGTTCTCTTGTGACTTGAAAGCTTTGCCTTTCAAATTTACTTCTAATTTGATTTATTTTTTGGAATTTAGAGCTGAATTGTTTTTCACTGTTTTTTAGCAGAGTTCTAGAGGTGCCACATGGCCTCAAGTCTCCAAACAACTTCAACAATAGCTGTTCCACATTTATCTGTTTTATGTTTTTCCATAATAATCTGTTTGAAGAGTCCAAAAATCAAAGAAAAACAACTCAATGCCATTGAATAGATTCAAGTGTGAGGGAAGCACTGGGGAGGAGAACCATTGTTCTTTTATTATTTTTCATGCTCAACCAATCCTATTGTTTCAGTCACTAGTGCTACTCTAACAGAAATAATACAGAGTGGATGCTTTAACAAAGAAAAGTTTATTCCTACATAGCCCCTTAGGCTACAAGTCCAAATTCAGTGTGTCTGCTCCAGAGGAAAGCGTCCCCTCTGATGGCTCTGGGGGAAAGTCCTTGTGTTACATCAGTCTTTGGTCAGGGAGCATTTTGGTGTGGGAACCACAGGTCTGAAGGATATGCTGTACTCCTGGTGCTGCTTTCTAGATGACGTGAGGTTTTCAGCTCTGTGCTTGCTTCCCTTTCCTCTTGTAAGGTAAAAGGATAAAATGTGGTGCAAGCCACACTGCAGGGAAATTCCCTTCACATCACAGCAGGAAGGTGGCCTTAGGAAGGCATTTATGGTCCCACTCTAATTCTCTTTGACATATAGCATGGGAAAATCACAAAATGCAGGGCAATCATAAAATATTGAGAATCATGGCTCAACCAACTGACTACACACAATTTTGGGGGGGAAACAGTTCAATCCATGATATTCCATCCGTTGCCCCCCAAACCACATCTTTGAAACATGTAATGCCTTCATCTCATCGTAACAAAAGACATTGCAAAAACATATTCATTTCATATGATACCAAAAGTCTTAAATCAGTTCCAAGTCCAAAATACAAAAATTTCTCTATATCTGTGAAATTGAGAATACAAGTTATCTACCTCTGAAGTACAATAGTAGAACAGGTAGGCATGAGCTAGGCATTTCCATTACAAATGGGAAAAATTACGGGGAAAAATGGCATTAACAGTCAACAAACAAGTCAGCAGAACACATTACAATATCTCTCAAATCTTTGAAAATAATCCTGTGCTCTCTGAGACAATTTACACACTAGCCTTGCCCTCCAGAAGCTAGGTATTGTCCACACTCTGTGAATTCTGAGTGGAGACCCCTGGCCCTGTGCTACAACTCTGCCTTCTAGGCCCACTGGGACAGAAAATCTGCCTGCTCAGTTTTAGGTGCACCCTAAGCCCAACTGAGTGGCTCCACCCTTTCAGATCCCTGAGGTCATGGCTGTGACTTCTGAGACTGGGGCAGCTCAGCTTCTCTTGTGCTTTGTCTTTTCAGCTTTTGTGTTGTATAGTCTCGTGTTGTCTCTTCAGTCTGAGGGCCACATCTGCTCTGCTGGGGCAGGTGTTCCAAAGCTCTGTAGTTCCACCAGTTTAAATGCAGAGATACCCTACTCTTCTAAGAAGGCTCCTGCACACTGGCACTCAGCTCCCTTGCTCTGTGGGTCAGCAAGCCTAGCTCCACCAATTCAGGTGCCCATGGGCACCCCACTCCACCAGGAAAGCTCTGTACACAGGCACTCAGCTTTCTTGCTCTGTGGGTCAGCTCCAGCACTGCCCCATGCTGGTCTGGCTCTGCTGCTGTTGTTTTCACCATCTGCACCTTCTTTGGTGTTAACAGTCTCCTCAGTTCCATCTGAGTCTTTTACCCATTTACAGTTTCAAAGCCACTTCCACGTTTTGGGTATTTGTTAGAGTAACAACACACTCCCTCAGTACCAAATTCTGTTTTAGTTACCTAGTCCTGCTCTAACAGAAGTACTACAGAATGGATGGTTTAACAAAGAAAAGTTTATTCTTACACAGTTTGGTAGGCTGCAAGTCCACTTTCAGGATGTCCACTCCAGGGGAAGGCTTTCCCTCTGTTGGCTCTGGAGAAAAGTGCTTGTCTTGCATCAGTCTTTCATCATGGAGCATCTTGGAATAGAAACTGAAGATCTGGAGGATGCATACCACTCCTAGTGTGGCTTTCTTGATGGTGTGAGGTTCCCAAATTTCTCCTTGCTTGCTTTTCCCTTTATGTCTAGTATGATAAAAGGATAAAAGATTTTGCAAGCCACTACAGAGAAATTACCTTTGCAATGGAGCAGGGAGGTGATCTTAGGAAGGGATTTATGGTGCCACTCTAATTCTCTTTAACATACAGCTTAGGCAAATCGCAAAATGGCAGACAGTCATAAAGTACTGAGAATCATGGCTACACACATGTTTGGGGGGAAACACAGTTCAATCCCTAACACCTATTGACCAAATATGTTGCTTAACATAGCAGTAAACCTTAAAAGATTCTCTAGTTTTCAATAGAAATACAAAGAGTTCACATAGCTGCAGCAGTGATCTAAGTAAGGCTGGAAGAAATACGTATGAGGAAATGGAGCCATAAAGGCAGATTTATGCAAAATTAATGTGACATCTGCCTGACTAAAAGAGAAAATGGGTTTCCAGTAATGAAACAGAGAAATGGAGTAGTTTGTTTGGGTTTTGAGCACTTTATTGGTACAGTTTATGCCTTCAATATAACTGAACAAAAACATTTTTATGAGACCTGGATAGCCTCTATCGTTCAATATGAAATCATGGCTAATGTTGTTAATAGGAATCCAACCACCAAATATGAAGTGTTTTAATTAAGAGCTCTGATATCCTGTGACTTGTGGCAATAGAAAGTATGGACAAAATATTCATAAGTAACAATTTACATTAATAATTCATTTGCATGTGACTGCTAAATTATAGGTACTAATCTTCCTTTAAGCTGTATTAAATGTCTCCATAATTATAAATTCTTTTTTTGGCATATATACAAATTATGATTTAGCTTTAAAAAGTTACATGCTATGTAATGATTTTATTTTAGAGGAGATTACCTGCAACTTCACTAGAACTTATGATGTATATTTTTTAAACAAACAAGATATATGTATGTGAGAGTGTATATAATGATTAATAAAATTAGTAAAAAGAGTTTGAAGTTTAGTATTTTGGTTTTAGAGTATAATTCAGCTTGTTCTTAAATAATCTTTTAGATTAAACTCAGCCAAGCCAAGTGCCGTGGAGTCGGAGTAATGTAAAAAAATGAATTTAATAAAGATAAGCATGTTTTTCCAACACTAATTAATTATTCTGATTGCTATTTTAGTAATCCTTTTTCAGAAATTCAGGTGAAATATGTCTACATTTGAAAAATAGAGAATTTGGTGTTAAAAGTAATTTAGGCAAAAAAAAAATTATATGCTTATATTTTTAACTTGCGAAGACCATAATTTGGAGCTAACATTGTACAGTAAACAGTTAACTAAACAAGGACTCACCAGTTCTGGTTCCTAGAACCAAATTCCAATTCTTGACCTTAAGAAATTGAACTTTTTAAACCTCAGATTCCTTAATAATGTGGTGGTTGTTTTGATCCCTTTCAACTCGATTAATGTAAATGAGTTCTTATCTCAATAGCAACTGTTTTTTTCATGAAATAGTTTAATGGTTTCGTGAAATATGCTTAATTAAAGGTAAGTTCTTTTGAATATGAGTCCCAAGCATGTATCCTGACTTCAAGAATGTGATTTGCTTGCTATTTCTAAATAGTGAGATAGACTTTGAGAAGTGCTTACTAGACTAGTTGATGAAAGAGTAAATGTTATAAAAAGAATCCTTTCACTTGCTTTCAACTCCCATTTACTACTCGTAATGCAGCTGGGCAACACCATTCATCTCTTTCTATGAACCTACCTGAGTCTTTCCATCATGAACAGTCCCTTTAGATGAAAGAGATAGAGAGAGAGAAAGAAAGAGGGGGGGGGGAGAGAGAAATAGATGATAGATAGATAGACAGACAGATGAATCTTAGTTATCTGGTACTACTTTACCAAAAGATGGCTTTAACAAGGAGAAATTTTATTCTGTCACAGTCTGGTAAGGTACAAGTCCAAATTAAAGCCATCAACTCCAGGGGAAGTCTTTCTCTGATGGCTCTGGAAGAAGGTCCTTGTAGTCAATCTGCCCCTAGACTGGAGTTTCTGAGGCTCAGGGACCCTAGTCCTTTCCAAAGGATATGCTCTGCTTCTGGCATTGCTTTTTTCATGACTGGATGAGGTCCCTAACTCTCTGCTTGCTTCCCTTTCTTTTGTATCCCAAGAATTACCTCAAGGCATAATGCAGTTTTACAGATTGAGTCCTGCCATACTAACATAACCACTACTGATTCTCCGTCATTAACGTAATAGAAGCAGGATTCACAGCATATGGGAACATTACACACAATACTGGGAATCATGGACTAGCCAAGTTGCTGCACATATTATTTGGGGGACACAATTCAATCCATGATACATAGATAGATAGATGATATTTAGATGGATAGAGAGAGAGAGACAAATGGACAGACAGACAGATAACGTGTGGATGGTTGTTGTTAGATTCCGCTGAGACAGTTCTGACTCATAGAAACCCTATGTACAACAAAAGGAAATACCGTCTGGTCCTGTGTCGTCCTGGCAGTCTCTGTTATATTGAGACCATTGTTGCAGCCACTGTATCAGTTTATGTCACTGACAGTCATCCTCTTTGTCATTGACCTTCTACTTTACCAAGTGTGATGTTTCTCTCCAGGGAGTGGTCCTTCCCGATAACATGTCCAAAGTAAGTGAGACCAGTCTTGCCATTCTTGCTTCTAAGGAAATTCTGATTTTACTTCTTCCAAGACTGATTTGTCATTTTTCTGGCAGTTCATAGTATATTCAATATTCCTTAGCAACACTGTAATTCCAAGTATTAATCTACTTCTGTCTTCCTTATTCATTGTCCAGCTTTCACATGCATATGCAGAGATTGGAAATACTTCAGTACGTAAAGTGACATATTTGGTTATTAACTTTTTTTATTTTTTTATTATGACTGAGTGACAATGTATAAATTTACATGCCCATCTATATGTGGTTTCCACTGCTCTCCCTTTGAAGAGGTCTTTCCTAGTAGATTTATCCGGTGTGATACATCATTTGATCTCTTGACTGCTGTTTCCATGAGGGTTGACTGTGGATTGAAGTAAAATGAAATCTTCGACAATGTCAATCTTTTTTCTGTTTATCATGACATTGGGAATTGGTTGAGTTGTGATACTTTTTGTTTTCTTTTTGTTGAGGTATAATCCATATTGAAGGTTATGGTCTTCAGTTTTCCTCCGTAAGTGCTTCAAGTCCTTTTTTTCACTTTCCGGAAACAAAGTTGTGTTGTTTGTGTATCATAATTTATTAGTCTTCCTCCATTCCGGTGCTGTGTTCTTCTCATAGTCCATCTTCTCAAATTATCTGCTCAGTGTAAAGATTGAATCAGTGTGGTTAAAGAAATGCAGACATTTCTTTATTCTAAACTACTCACTGTCCCCTTGTGGTTTCAAACAAATGCTTCTTGGTTTATGCACAGGCTCTGTTAAGCACAATTAAGCATTATAGGGTACTGTTTCTCAAAATTTTATCCATACTGTGTTACGATCCAAACAGTTGAATGCCTTTGTATAAGCTATAAAACACAGGGAAACCTGTGTCTTCTAGTCTCTGTTGCTGAAATCCATTTGACATCTGCAGTGACATCCTTAGTTCAGAGACCTTTTCGTAATCAGTGTTGGTGATGTACTCTTGCAACTGCTTTTGCATGATCTTCAGCAAAATATTACTTGTGTGCGATGTTAAAGATTTTCTTTTTCCCCCAGAATTTCTTCATTCTATTGGCTCACCTTCCCTGGAAAAGGCACAAATACGGATCACTTTCAGTGAGCTGGCTAGGAAGCTGTCTCCAAATTTCTTGACATAGACAAGTAAGCATCTCCAGCTTTGGGTCTTTTTGTTGAAGTATCTCAATTGATATTCTGTCAATTTATGGAGCCTTGTTTTTTGTCAAAATCTTCAGAGCCTCTAGGACTTATTCCTTCATCACCATTGCTTTTTGGTTTTATGTTGCATCTTGAAATGGTTGAACATGATAAATAATTTTTGGTACAGTGATTTGACGTGTTTCTTCCAATCTTCTTTAATGTTTCCTGCATCATTATGTTACCCATAGACTCCTTCAATATTGTTACTTAAGACTTGAATGTTTTCTTCAGTTCTTTCAGCTTAATGAATTTTGAGTGTGTTCCATTTTTGTTTTCTAAGTCTTTGCACGTGGCATTATTATTCCTTACTTTGTCTTCTTGAGCCACCCTTCGACTTTGAAATATTCTGTTCAGCTCTTTTACTTCATCATTTCCTCCATTCACTTTAGATATTTGATGTTTAAGAATAAATTTCAGGGTGGAATTTTTTTTTTTTTTTTTACCTGATAATATTCAGCATCTTCATCTTCTCTTTCTACAGATGTAGCCATTTGATTCCTCTGTATTCCATCTGGTGTGGTCCACGTGGCTAGTTGTCATTTATGCTGTTGGAAAAAAAGGTAGTTGCAGTGAAGAAGTTGAGATAATACAAGTATGTTGTCATAAGCCACTAGATTTGTGATGATTTGCTATGAAGCTATAGAAATCTAATATAATATGTACCTTTTCTACCTAGAATCTGTCCTTCCTCTTCTCCTTATTCTCTTCCAAAGGATAAATACTGCAGCTTCCTGTTCTACAGATGTGCAGTTCTGGAGTTCAAGTTATATCCTTGTCAAGAGGTTCTAGTAGGACTGCTAGCCCTAGTATAAAGTCAGTTCAGCAGACCAAGTAATACTTATATATATAGTTTTCCTGTTTGTCTCACTTTGCTTCCTTGATTGTCTTGTAATCGACTTATTTGCTTTCAAGGTCCCCTTTGGGGGAACCCGAAAGGGTTGTTGATATCCAAAATGTCCCTAGGACGTAAAGCCACAGAGATTACATTCTTTAGGCTTCCTTCTGCCAAAAATTGTGGAAATATGTAAAGAATACATGTATTTACTGTAGCAATTTTCATCAATCAAATATTTTTTGAAAAATAAGATAGGAATATTGTAAAGCAAACCAAACAGCTATTAGCTTACAAGTAATTATAATTCAAATTTGTAAATACCACCAAGGAAAAGAAATGGAACTTTGTAAGTCAACCCAGAAGACGTTTGTTCTGCCTCAGCCTAATTTCAGTCCCTTCTCTCTGTCCGTAATTAACCATGGTCCTGACTTTCATAGTAATCAGCATATAAACTTCTTAATGTGTTTACTCTGCAGATGTGTATCTACAGATGTGGGAACTTACTTTTTCAACTTGATATGGTCTTGAAATATCTTTTAATCTAAATAGGCCCCTTCTGTCCATTTATTTTCTTTACAATTTATATGATACTTATTTCCATAGTTCATAGAGTGCTTGATATTCTTTTAAATATCTTCAAACCCAAATCACCACGCATACTTCTCTGCACATTATGGGAAACACATATATTTTGCTAATGATGGTATTAGATTTAGTAAGTGGAATTTGATGTTGGTAGACAAGAATAAAGTTACTAATATAAGTCTTTTAGGAGCGTTAGTAATCCAAATTGATGAATCATTATTACTTTCATATCAATCAAATTTTATGTACTTTTTGCCATTAGGAATAAGATGCCCCTAATTTTTATTCCTAAGCTTTAAAATTGCTGTATGTCTTTCATGTATTATAGTGCAAGTAAAGACTGTTAATTATTTCAAAACACTGAGATTATGCCAAAGGTTTAAAAAGAAGTAGACCTTTGTATTAAATATTTTTCTATCTTTTCATGTGACCTGCTAATTACTTAACATAGAAAGGATGATACACTAACTAAATAAGTTAGCTAATAAGCAAACTATGATTGTTCAAAAGGTTAGATGCATTTTTTTCTATCCTTTTTACATTTAACTAAATTGAACCCAATATTAAACTATAATTATTGCATCTAGTATTTATTATTATAGGGAGGTAGAGCCTAGAATATCAAATTTTGATTCTTGAGCTACAAGAATGTAAGGTGACATACACATTTTTCCGCCAGATTTGGTTAGAACTTTATTTCAAATGCCAATTAAATCATCATTATTAGTACCTTTAGGCTTTCAAAGACACAAAATAATGTCATTTCAAATACATTTGTCAGGTAAAAATGTTGAATAGTGAGGCAGAACATAATTTCAAATAGAGAGCTTAAAAGATAGCAATAGCTGGAATTTATTGGGCACCTAGTAAGTTCTGAGTAGCATGTTAGCTTTAAACAAATTAATTGTTAATTCTTGCAATAAAGCTACCTTTAGGTGGTATTACCAATTCCATTTAAATGTGAAGACTGAAGCTCAGCATAATTACTAAATGCCATGCCTGAGCACACACAGCTAATAAATATGACTGGAAAGATTCAAAACCAGATCAGTATGAACCCACTCCCTGTTTACTTTGGTGACTCTAGGCACTTTAACTGATTTACAAAACCCAAACAAAATCAAACCCACTGCCTTTGCATCAATTCCAATTCATCATGACCCCATAGGACAGAGTACTGCCCCATGGGGTTCCCAAGGTTTAAATGTTTACAAAAGCAAATTGCCACATCTGTGTCCCTTGAGCCACTGGTGGGTTCAAACCACTGACCTTTAACTGAGCAGTCAAGTGATTCAACCGCTGCACCACGAGGGCTCAAAAACAGAATTATGTAGCATTTATATCCATTTATAACACATACATATTCTTTTTTAATTGAAATTATAATTGATAGAGTTGTAGATTCATGCAAATTTAAGAAATAATAGAGAGATTCTGTATAATTTTCACTCAGTTTTCCCCAAAACTGGTTTTGTAAAACTGTAATGTAGTGTTATAACCAGGAATACTGAAATACACCAATCTCATTTAAGTTTCCAAAGATTCAGTTATACTCATTTCTCTCTCTCTCTCTGTATCTCTGTCTTTATGTTTGTGTGTGTGTGTGTTTAGTTCTATACAGTGTTATCCCTTGTAAGTTCATGTATCTGGAGGATACTAAATGTCCATCACCACAAGGATCCTTTATGCTGTCCTTTTATAATGAGCCACCACTTCTGCCACTCTTACCTCCTGGACTGTAAACCTCTGCAATTACTAATATGGTCTTAATCTCCATAATTTTGTCATTTGTCAAGAATGCTGTATAAATTGACTTTTGCCATGTATGACCTTTTCAGTTTTACTCTTTCACTCTACATTGCTTGTGAAATTCATCCAAATCCTTGTCTCTGTCAACAGCTTGTTTTGTTTTAACCCTGAATAATAATCTGTGGATTGGATGTATTGAAGTTTCTCTAAATATATACCTCTTATCTGGGCTTATATATATATATACATATATATATATATATATATAGCAATTAAAGCTGCTATGAATATTTTTGTACAGGTTTTTATGTAAATAAATGTTTGCATTTCTCTTGGATAAATTTCCAAGAGTACAATTGCTTGGGCATGTGGCATTTGCATATTGAGACTGCTAGCACTGTTTTCCAGAATGATTAGACTATTTTATATTTTAGCATTTTGGCGAGCTGTGTATGAGTGTTCAACTGTCTCTCGCCATTGCCCTACCACAGATGTCCAACTTACCAAGGTATCTCCATTAAAAAGGGTGAATGTGATCAGTCACTAAATCGTATGTATAGAAATGGTTAAATTTTTTATTGCAGTATGTAATCTCAAAAACAACAATAAAATAAAATTTTTTAAAAAAAGAATGGTAAAGTGTAAGCTTTGGAGAATTTTGACACATAAAACACAGACCTGTGAAACCATCACCATGATCAAGATAATAAACATATCCATCAACCTTAAAAGTATATCTTTGTGCCCCTTTGCAATCTATGAAGTCCCGGAATCCGCTGGTCTGCTATCTATCATTGTATGTTAATTTGCGTATTCTAGAATTTTTATAAATGAAACAAATCACTTAGCAGATATTTTTCTTTGGTCTGGCTTCTTCCATCCAGCATGATTATTTTCAGATATATTCATGTGATTAAATGTTTCAATAGTTAATTATTGATTATTAGTATTCCATCCTATGAATAAAAGACTAGTTATTCTTTTGTCTGTTGAAGGGTTGTTTGAATTATTTCTTTTTTTGTTTTGTTTTTTAACCATGGAAAACAAAACTACAACAAACATTCAAGCACAATTTATTGTGTGGACATATGTTTTCATTTCTCTTGGCAAAATCCCACTTTCAGAATGACTCGGTCATGTAATAAGAACATACATGACATTAAACTCTCAAGGTGATGGATTGTCACAAAGGCCGCAACGGTGGGCTCAGACCTAGCAAGAACTGAGAGGATGTCACAGGACTAAGCAGTGTTTCTATTGTGTTGTAAACATGAGAGAGGTGCTATGAGTCAGAAATGATTCAGTAACACCCAGCAGCAACATAAGTTTTAAAGTAACTTCCATAATGCTTTTCGAAGTGATCGTACTGTTTTTCATTACCACCAGTAGTGAATGAGTTTACATTTCCTCCGCATGCAAACTAACACTTGCTATGGTATTTTTGACTTTACCTATTCTAGTTTGTACATAGCTGGTATGTCATAACGATTTTAGTTTTCATCTCTATGACAAACGATGAAAGTGGTCATCTTTTCATGTGCTCACTTGTTATTCATGTATCATCTTTGATAAAGTTTTTGGTTCAAATCTTTTGGCCAGTGGTGTCTGAGTGGTCAACCATCTCTCACCATCCCCTACAGCAGATGGACATTTCCTTTGTTCTTATTGATTTGCGAGGATTCTGTTTATATTTCATAGGAACATCTTTTTAGAAGTACATGTTTTTCAAAAATTTTTTCACAGTATTTGGCTTACATTTTCCCTTTTTTAAAGAGAGTCTTTTGAGACCAGAAAGTTTTTATGGCCTTATTTTTTATCTATTTCATTACGTTTTAAATGAAAGTTTGCAATTTAAGTCAATTTCACGTATAACAACTTAAACACACTTTGTTATGAGACTGGCTATTCTCCCTGCACTGTGACAACATGATCCTCCACTGTGTACTTCTCATGTCCATTAAAACAGCTCCTGTCACCCACTGTCTTCTCATCTCACCTCTGGACAGAAGCTGCCCATTGAGTCTCATGTATCTGTTTAAACCAAGAAGCACATGCCTCTTCATCAGTATCATTTCATGTTTTATATACAAGTTCAATCTTTGTGTGAGACATTGGCTCCTGGAATGGTTTCATTTCTGGGCTGACAGAGAGTCTGGGGGCCATGTCTTTTGGAGAGCCTCTGGTTTGTCAGATCATTTTAGACTGGACTTTTTTTCTGAAGTTTGAGTTCTGTACCCAGTATTTTTCTGTTCCAGCAGGGACTTCTGATTGAGTTCCCTGTCAGAGTAGTCATTGGTAGCCTGGCACCATCTAATTCTCCTGATCTCGTACTGATGAAGTCTCTGGTTTACATGGCCCAGTGCTACAGCAACTAATCAGTCAGCAGTTCATGTCCACCAGGAACTCCTTGGAAACTCTACAGGGTGATTCTACTCTGTCCTGTAGGGTTGCTATGAGTAGGAATTGACTAGAAGGCAGTGGGTTTGGTTTTTGGTTTGATTCTTTCTGTTAGACTCATATTTTCCTTATGTCTTTGATGCTCTTCCTTCTCCTTTGCTCCAGCTGGGTTGAGATCAGTTTATGCTTCTTAGATGACTGCTTGCTAGCTTTTAAGACTCCAGATGCCACTCACTAAGCTGGGATGCAGAACATTTTCTAAAAAAATTTATTATGAAAGTTGACCTAGATGTCGCCTGAAACCATGGTCCCCAACCCCCTGCTCCTGCTACTCTGCCCTTTGTAGTATTGGGTTACATTTAGGAAACTTCTTTGTGTTTGGTTTAGTTCAGCTGTGCTGACTTCTCCTTTGCTGTGTGTTGCCCCTCTCTTCACCTAACGTAATTCTTTTCTACTGTCTAATTAATGAATATCTTTCTTCCTCCTTCCCCACCCTAGTAACCAGCAAAAACTGTTTTGTTCTGTGTTTAAATGTTTTCTTGAGTCCTCAGAATAGTGGTTTCATACAATATTTGTCCTTTTGCAGCTGACTGATTTCACTTAGCATAATGTCTTTCAGATTCAGCCATGTTATGTTATGTGATGTTTCCCAAATTCGTCATTTTTCTTCATATCCATTCATCCATCGGTGGGCATGTAGGCTGACTGAATATTTTTGCTATTGGGGCAGTGCTGCGAGGAGCACTGTTGTAACACTTTCTCTAGGATACACTCATGAACTTAACTGGCAGTTCTCATGTTTTCTTTGATGAAGTGTCTGTTCATATCTTTTGCCCATTTTTTAATTGGATTACTTGTCTTTTTGTTGTTGAAGTTTTGCAGTATCTTGTAGATTTTGGACATAGACACTAAATGGATTTGTTGTATACAATTTTTTTCTCGGTCTGTAGGTCATCTTTTTACTCTTTTGGTAAAGTCTTTATGAGTACAAGTATTTTGACTTTGAGTTCTCAATTATCTGTTTTGTTTTCTGGTGTTTGTACATTGTTAGTAATGTTTTGTATTCTGTTTGTGTTGTGTATGAGGCCTCCTAGCCTTGTCTTTATTTCGTCTTCCATGATCTTTATTGTTTCAGATTTTTGTATTTAGGCCTTTGATCCCTTTTCAGTTAGTTTTTGTGCATGGTGTATGATACAGGTTTTATTTGATTTTTTGCAGATGGATATCCAGTTCTACCAACACCATTTTTTAAAGAGACTATCTTCTTCAATTTATGGGCTTTGGTCCTTTGTCAAATACCTGCTGCTCGTAGATGGGTGATTTTATGTCTGGATTCTCAGTTCTGTTCCATTGATTTATGTATCTATTTTTGTATTAATGCCAGCCTATTTGGACTACTGTGGAGGTGTAATGGATTCTATAGTCAGGTAGTGTGAGGCTCCTAATTTGTTATTATTATCCAGTAATGCTTTGGTTATCTGGGGTTTCTTCCCTTTCTGTAAGACATTGGTGATTTGTTTCTCCATCTCATTTAAAAAAGAAATACCAGTGGAATTTATTTTGGGATTGCACTGAATCTATAGATCACTGCAGGTAGAATGGACACATTTACCACGTTGAGTGTTCTTATTTATAAACAAGACATATTTGGTTTCTTGTAGTAGTGTCTTGTAACTTTTTGGTGTCTGGTTAGAATTATACCTAAATATTTTATCTTCTTGAATATTATAAATGGTATTGATTTGGTAATTCTGCTTGAATGTTCTCTTTGTTGGTATAGACAAATCGAATTGATTTTTGTATGTTTATCTTGTATCCTCATACTTTGATGAAGTCTTCTGTTAGTTTCAGTATTTTTCTTGTGTATTCCTTAGGGTTGTCTGTGAATAGGATCTTATCATCTGCAAATAGAATTAATTTAACTCCTTCTTTACTAATTTATTTCTTTTTCTAGCCTCAGTTCTGACTAGCACCTTGAGCACAATGTTCAATAGAAGTAGTGATGAAGAGCATTCATTTTTAGTTCATGTTCTCAAGCGGAATGCTTTCAGACTCTCTCTGTTGAGTATGATGTCATATAAATGTTCTATGTCAGATCCGACTCGATGGCACTTGGCTGGTACTGCATTGGGGGATTCCCTTCTGTGTCTATTTTGCTGAGAGTTTTAACATGAATGAGTGTTGCCAGCCAAGTTTGTCAAATGCCTTTTCTACATCAATTGATAAAATTGTTTCTTGTCTTTTATCTTTTTATCTAGCTATCGAGCTATTTATTTATGTAGTCAATTGCATTGATTGTTTTCCTGCAGTTGAACCATTCCTGTATCTCTAGTATGAATCCTACTTGGTTATGGTGAATTTTGTTTTTGAGATGTTACTGAATTCTGTTGGCTAGAATTTTGTTAAGGATTTTTGCATCTAAGTTCATGAGATATATTAGTCTGTAGTTTTCCTGTTTTTGTGTGCTCTCTTTACCTGGTTTTGGTGTCAGTATTACGCTGATCTCATAGAATGAATCTGGGACTATTCCATCCTTCTCTATGCTCTGAATTACCTTCAGTATCAATGGTGTTAACTTTTGTAGACTTCTACAGTGAAGATATCAAGGCTAGGGCTTGTTTGTGATGTTTTCTTTTTTATATATTTTAATTATTTTTTTTAATCTCTTATTTTGTAATCCTTTTATTTGGTTGTTCTACCTCTGTATTAGTTTAATTAGACAGCATGTTTCTAGAAATTGGTCCTTTTCCTTGTAGAGTTTCAAATTTGTTACAGTACAACTTTTCATCATTTTCTGTTATAATTCTTTTAATTTCAGTTTGATCTGTTGTGATATTGTTTTTCTCACTTCTTATTCAGTTTATTTGCTTCCTTTCATGTTTTTCTTTTGTCATTTTGGCCAGTAATCTATTGATTGTGGTGATCTTTTCAGAGAACCAATTTTTTTTTTAGTGTTATTAATACTTTCAGGTTTTTTTTTCTATTCTCAATTTAATTTTGCTCTAATTTTGATTATGTGCTTTCTTCCAGTGCCAAGGGCTTCTTTTTTGCTTTTTTTCTGTTTGTTCAAGTTCTAGAGTTAATGATTTGATTTGGGTGCTTTCTTCTTTTTGGATGTGTGCATTTTTTGTTATAAATTGACCT
This sequence comes from Heterohyrax brucei, assembly GCA_028571685.1. Lineage (NCBI taxonomy): Eukaryota > Metazoa > Chordata > Mammalia > Hyracoidea > Procaviidae > Heterohyrax > Heterohyrax brucei. The sequence continues at coordinate 165,273,313 of CM053144.1, forward strand.
CTTAGCACTGCTTTAGGTGTGTCCTAGAAGTTCTGGTAGGGTATGTTTACCTTCTCATTTGATTCTGTGACTTTCTTTATTCTGTCCTTAATTTCTTCTATAACCCAGTTGTTTTTGAGCAAGGTATTGTTCAGTTTCCAGATATGATTTTTTTTCCTTGCATTTTCTGTAATTGATTTCTGCATTTATGATTTTATGGTCAGAAAAAGATGCTTTGTAATTACTTTATGCTTTATATTTTTAAAAAGAAGCCATTTCTTAGCAAGAAAAAAGTTAAAATTTATGCAAAAATTTAGAAGAACAGACAAAAATGGGACTGCTTGTTAGCTCTTTATAATCAGTATAACCATGTGATCAAAATCATATATGAAATTCAGAGTAAGAAAAATTTCACTTTGTGAACATAGATGGAAAAATCTTAATCATAATGTTAAAGAAATCAAGCAACTGGGGAGAGAGGGAGAATACTACAGCTGGTGGAGTTTATTTCAAGACACTCAAACTGCTTTAATTTTCAAAACCCAATCAATGTATATAACTAATTATACTAACAAAAATGCAGTTATCACTCTAAAAGTAGGAATATGTAACATATTCAATATTCATTTGTGATAATTATCATAATTATTCTGGTCATAGAAGAAGCCAAGCCAAGCCAAGTGCCATCAAGTCGGGTCATAGAAGAAACAACCTTTTAAAAAAATATTGTTTTTTGACCTAGAGTTTACAATCCAACTCAAATCATCATATGAAAACTTATATACACACTGCTATAAAATCCTGGCTGCTGTCTCCACAATGTGACAGCACACTCTTCCCTCCTACCATGTATTTCCCACTAGCTCCTGTCCCCCTCTTCCCTCTCATCTCACCGCTGGACAGGAGCTGCCCTGTTAGGTTCATGAATCCACTAAGCTAAGAAAAATACTCTTTGCTGCTATAAATTTATGTCTTAGAGTCTATTCCTATCTTTGTTTGAAGAGCTGGTTTTAGGAATGGTTTAGAAGACACTTAATCTGATAAAGAATATCTAAGAAGTGCCATTGTCAGTATCATATTTAATAGTGATATATTGAAACTTTCCCCACCAGAAACAGTAATGTCTAAGAATTGGAATAAAGACATGAAAATGTTATTGTTTCCAGATTAGATTGTTTACTGACATAGAAAATCTGGAAGAATCAACATATACATTATTTGAATTAGTAAAGCAAGATATCAAAATCATTGGAAATAAACTCCATGTGAAATCAATTTGGTTCAACATAACAGCAGAAAAATTAGAAAAGGAAATTTTACATCATATAATTTAATACAGTATGAAATATGTCAAATGCATGTGAGAACTCTTACCAAAAACTGTGCAAGATGTCTACAGAGAAACCTACCAAGTATTGCTAGTGGAAATAAATGAGCAGAATATGCTATGTTTGTGAGTTGGGCTTTTTCTGACAGTGGATCCTGCAGCTGACTGCTGGTCATCTGACCTGTGCTTCCTGGGACTTCAGCTAGCAGCTTCCCTACCATTTTGCCTGCCACTCTTTTGATTTAGTTTCTCTTTGCAGCTTACTGTCAGAATCCTGCTGCCTGACTTGCCAGTCTTGTGTTCAGCAGCTCCTTTGTCTACGTAAGTGTGAAGGAGAAGCCTCCAGACTGATCCACACTCCAGCATCTACAACTGCATGAACTGTTTCCTTAATCTCTTTCTCTGTGTGTTTATGGAAACCCCAGTGGTGTGGTGGTTGAGTGAGACATCTACTGATCAAATGGTTGGCAGTTAGAATCTGCCAGGTGTCCCTTGTGAGCCATTATGGAGCAGTCCTACTCTGTCCTCTAGAGTCACTGTGAGTTGGAATTGACCGGATAGCAGAAGGTTTGATTGGGGGTTTGGTATACACATTTACATGCTTTACTGCTTTTGCTTCTCTAGAGAATCCAGACTAAGACACAAGGTTTAAACTAATTTTTCTGGTAATTTAAACTAGTTCTCTAAAATGTAACTTTTCAGTTTCCTTTAAGAAATCATATAAATGTGTGTCAGATTTCTTTACCTATTTTTATCATCTTTATAAATAACTACAAATTTAATATAAGCCAAGTCAGCCAAGTGCCGTCGAGTCGGATATACCTGATATTTAGTTGTTAATACAGATATTAAGATACTATGGCATTGACATAAAGATGAAAAAAGAAAAGGCCAGTAAAACAGTAAAATTGGTCATCCAGAAAACCAGATACCTATAGGGAATTTAGAGGACTGTTAGTTAAGTTTGTGAACTCATCCTAAAAATAAGTGCTATGCATCTTATTGCTAAATGTCATGGATTAAATTGTGTCCCTCCCCAAAATATGTGTAGCCATGTGGCTGGGCCATGATTCCCAGTATTTTGTGACTGTCCTCCATTTTGTGGTTGTCCTATGCTGTATGTTAAATGATTAATGTGGGTGTGCAAATCCCTTTATGAAATCACCTCCCTGCTGTACTGTAAAGGGAGTTTCCCTGGAGTATGGCTTGCCCCACTCTTAATCCTTTCATCCTGCAAGAGATAAAAGGAAAGGGAAGCAGGCTGAGAGTTGGGAGCCTTGTACCATCAAGAAAGCAGCACCAGGAGAAGAGCACGTCCTTCAGACCTGAGGTTCCTGCACCAAGATGCTCCCTGGACAAAGACTGATGAAATACCGGACTTTCCTCCAGAGCCGACAAGGGGGAGAAACTTCCCCTGGAGTGGACACCCTAAATTTGGACTTGTAGCCTACCGGACTGTGTTTAAGAATAAACCTTCCTTTGTTAAAGCCATTCACTCTGTGGTATTTCTGTTAGAGCAGCACTAGCTGCTGAAAACACTAAATATCACTACACTCACCTTCTAAGTAATCCCCTTGGGAGGTTATGCACTGACATCAGTGCCTAGTCCCCTCTTCAAAGCAATTTCAGAACTCTCTTTCTAGAATGGCCATCAGAGCTGTAGTCCTATTATCCTTGGTGTCCTGAATGTCATCCAAGTATCTTCCTTTCAGTATTTCCTTTATCTTCAGGTAAAGAAAAAAGTCATGGAGAATCAGATCAGGTGAGTAGGGAGGGTGTTCCAATACAGCTATTTGTTTACTGGCTAAAAACTCCCTCACAGACAACTATACTACAGTGACTGTTCCAGAAAGAGCTTCAAAATTGCTTGGAAGGGTAGGCTAGGTTCAGGCATTGGTGCATAGCTTCCCAGGGGGTGTACTTCAAAGGTGACTGTAGTGATATTTAGCAGTGAAGTATATAGCACTTAAAACAATCAAGTTCATGGACTTAATTGTCAGACCTCGTGAAACCAAAATGGTACTATAGGAAAGAATGGAAGTAAACTTTTTAATAAAATCCTCTGAAAATTTGTAGCCATCATATCAATTAAGATTCAAAGAGACCTGGTAGGACAGAGTAGAGCAGCCGAGTTTTGAAGGGAAAGCTGGTGGAATTGAACTACCTTTTGATTAATGGCTGAGCTCATAACCATTGTACTACCAGGGCTCCATTTTCAATAAAATAACTCTAAGTTAACTGAATATAATTATTTAAAAAAAATATCTTGACCCCTTTCTTATCCTTCAATAACATGGGAATTTCTATTTACAAAAATATGTAACATTCAAACTAAAAAAACAAACCCACTACTGTCAAGTTGATCGTGACTCATAGTGACCCTGTAGAGCAGAGTAGAACTGCCCTAGAGGACTTCACAGGAATGCCTGGTGGATAAAAAACCCTGAGCTTTTGATTAACTCTTGAGCTCTCAACCACTATGCAACCAGGGCTCCTTCTTCTCACTGTTTCCAAATTATTCTAGACTACATAAAATAGATTACATAAATATTCTTCCAAAAAAAGTTGTCTCCTTCCTCTGTCTTTGACAATACAGTGACTTCTCTGCCTCAAGTGTTTATTTTGTTTTGCTCTTTAATGTATTTAAGCTCTAAACGACTTCAAAATTCAAATTATTCTCATCTCCTCCAGAAAGATTATTTCATTTTACGTCTTTAGGTTCACTAATCTGGCCTCCCTCGCTCTATTGTGACATTTAGAGTACTGATTTGAAAAGCAGAATATGAGTTCCATGAACAAATCTCATTCATATTTGCATCCCAAGCATCCATCATAGTTTGTACATAGTAAGTGATAAATGAATACATTTATTATTTTTTAAAATGTAAAGGAATTTTAGTCTCCTCTAGTTTAGCATCTTCAATATGAATAGAGGTTCAAAATGCTGTGACTTTTCCTCTAGCTTTTCTTTATACAACTAGTGAAAAGCAAAAGTAAGCTCAAAATTCAACTGTTCAGACTTCCAGCACATTGCAATTTCATCTCTACCATTTATGTAGAAAGCAAGACAAAATACACGATCATATTTCAACATGAAATACATATCTACATTGATACAATATTTCTTTGTAGAACATATCTCCAGCTACAGGTTTCCTTATAGATAATGGACTTTTATATTTTCTATGTATGTGTGTTTTCCTCTAAATTACTTCATCAGTAGATGAATGAATATGAAATATGCTTAGATAAAGAAGCATACCAGTGAGAAATCATGGGCTGATTCTTCTGCATTTGGTATGCCGTTAGCATTATTTTAAGAAGTGGTTGACTTAAGATATCTGAGGAGCTTAGAAGAGTGCCCGGCACATAATAAAGCTTGTTGCTGTTAGGTGCCTTCAAGTCAGTTCTGACTCACAGTGACCCGATGAACACCAGAACAAAGCACTGTCTGGTCCCGCACCACGCTCACTAGTGTTTCTATGCTTAAGCCCATTGTTGCAGCCATTGTGTCGTTCCATTTCCTTGAAGGTTGTCCTCTTTTCCATTAACCTTCTACTTTAACTAGTATAATAGCTTTCTTCTGGGGCTGACTCTTCCTGACAATATGTCCTGAGTAGGTAAGATCCAGTCTCACCATCCTTGCTTTCAAGGAGCACTGCTGTTTATACCCCTTCCAGAACAGATCTGTTTGTTCTTTTGGCAGTCCACGGTATATCCAGTATTCGTCTCCAACACCACAATTCAAAAATGTCAGTTTTTCTTCTGTTTTCCTTCTTTACTTTCCAGCTTTCACATGCATATGATATGATTAAAAATACTGTGGCTTAGGTCAGGCACACCTTAGTCTTCAAGGTGACATTTTTTCATTCTTAATACTTTAAAGAAGTCTTTTGCAGAAAATATGCCCCATGTAATGTGTCTTTTGATGTATCGACTGCTGCTTCCATGGGTTGATTGTGGAACCAAGTAAAACGAAATCCTTGATAAGCTCAATCCTTTCTCCATTTATTCATGATGTTGCTTACTGGGCCAGTTGTGAGAATTTTTGTTTTCTTGGTGTTAAAGTGCAATCTATGCTGAAGGCTGTGACCTTTGATATTCGTCAGTAAGTGTTTCAAATCCTCTTCACTTTTGGCAAGGAAGGTTGTGTCATCTTCACGATACAGGTTGTTTGTGAGTCTTCCTCCAAAAACCTGATGCCTTATTCTTCTTCACATAGTGCAGCTTCTCAGATTATTTGCTCGGCAACAGATTGAGAAGATGTGGTGAAATGATGGAACCCTGATGAATACCTTTCCTGGTTTTAAGCCATGTAGTGTCTCTTGTTTTAGTGTCATGACTAACTCTTGATCTGTGTGCAGATTCCTCATGAGCACAATTAAGTGGTCTGGAATTCCATTTTCTTCAATGTTATCCATAATATCTTATGATCCACATAATCAAAGCCTTTGCAAAGTCAGTGAAACACACATGAACATCTTTCTGTTACTCTTTGCTTTCTGCCAAGATCCATGTGACATCAGCAGTGATATCCCCAGTTCTATGTCCTCTTCAGAATGCAGTTTGAATTATGGCAGTTCCCTGTCAATATACTGTTGTGGTCACTTTTGAATATCTTTAGCAAAATTTTCCTTGTGTGTGATATTAAGGATATTGTTCAATAATTTCTGCATTCTGTTGGGTCACCTTTCTTGGAAATAGGCAATATAAATTGCTTCCAGCCAGTTGGTCAGGTAGCTATCTTGCAAATTTCTTGGCATAGGCCAATGAGCCCTTGCAGTGCTGCATGTGTTTGCTGAAACATCTCAGTTGATGGTCCATCAGTTCCTGGAGTCGTGTCTTCGCCAATGCCTTCAATGCTGTTTCAACTTCTTCCTTCAGTACCAGATCACATGTCACCTCTAGAAATTGTTAAATGTTGACTAGTTCTTTCTGGTATAATGACTTTGTGTATTTGTTTCATCTTCTTTTGATGCTTCCTGAGTGGTTTAATCTTTCCCTATATAATCGTTCACTATTGCTACCCAAGGCTTTCATTTTTTTTTCAATTCTTTCATTTTGAGGAATATGGAGCACATTCTTCCCTTTTGGTCGTGTATCTCCAGTTCTTTACACATGTTAATATAATACTTTAAATTATACTATCTTTTTTCACCTTCATGAACAGTGCCTGTACACATGGACCATGCCAGATGAAATACACAGGAATTAAGTCAACGGCATCTGTGGAAAGAGATGATAGAAAAACTCAATATCATCAGTAAGAACAAGACCAGGTGTTGACTATGGCTCATTTGCAAGTTCAAATTGAAACTGAAGAAAATTAGAACCAGTTCACAAGATCCAAAGTATGACCTTGAATATATCTCACCTGAGTTTAGAGAACATCTCAAGAACAAATTTGATGCCTTGAACACTAATGACCAAATACCAGTAAGCAAGCTTAGGGACATAGTAACTATTGTCATCATTTTATTTATTATGCATTTAGAAATTTGTCTTCTTGTTTTATTACGACGAAAGAGACTTGAAGAAGTATAGAAACGTATAGTGGTGTTTGTGCAACTGTATGCTATGTTGATATAAAGAAGAGTCAGGTAATAAACTGGCTTTCAATACTAAAACAATCTCAGTGAAGAATCCACAATAAGCCTTTAATTAACATCGGTCTTTTCGTAATGTCATTGTGCTAATGTGTACCTGGGTACATAGCCTCAATATATGCCTCTAAGTTGTAATGGATACAATTTAGTTTATAAGGCTACCCTCACTTCCTTTTATACTTCTTAATGCGATAATGGAAATCCTGGTAGTGTAGTGATTAAGAACTATGGCTGCTAAGTAAAGGGTTGACAGTTCAAATCCACTAAGGGCTCCTTGGAAACCCCATGGGGCAGTTATACTCTTTCCTACAGGGTAGCTAGGAGTTGTATGAGTTGGCATCAATTCAGTGGCAACAGTTCTTCGTGTTTTTGTTGTTTGTTTGTTTTTGTAATGTGTTAGAATGCTTGGGTGTCATTGATTGTAAATATGAGTAAGAATTATAAATTCTAGTGTTTTAATATTCACCTTAATCTATTTTCAAACTAAAGATTAAAGGTTCCATTAGCCAGGAAAATTTGAAATGTGTTGCTTTCATTATAACTGTGGGGTGTTTCTAAAGAGTACAAATTAGTCTGGAAATATTATGTCCATACAAACAATTTTCCATGTAAAACATTATGAATCTGATATAGATCAAGTAAGTTGTAGAAATGGACCTTTCTATTCTTTTGTAAATGATCTGTGGACCCTTTAAACACATATCATATTAAGAAACTTTAGTTCAGAAAATTCTGTTATGAATCGAACAAACCATAGCACTACAAATCATGTATAAGCATGACATTGTGGTTTCACTTCCAAAAGAGAACTGATTAATTTTCATTTCTCTTCCAATGTGAGAAAAAAGAAAATGACATCTACTCTACAAAATAAAGTGAATAGATTTAATGGCACACAAAAATGTATTATTGATTGGATAAAATATGTTTTTATTAAAAATGCTCTCAACTGACCTATACTCATTAGCACTCTGCTAATACAAAAATCAATTTTTAGACAATTTATTTTCTATCATACACTGCTTTTATCAATGCATTTTTCCAGTGGTTAATTTATGGTTCTGTTATTGATATAGTTAATTACAATGTTCAATTTTAAACCTAAAAGGAAAGCCGTAACTTTATTTTTAAATATTATTTTTATAAAATACATAGCAATATAACTTGAAGTTATGGACACTGATCCAGCTATCTCCAACTAAAAGATATTGGTGAGAGTCCAGTTTCTTCTTGACTCAGACATGACAGTGAAAATTTCCCCAATTTAAGGAGTGTTCCATGTTCTTGCATGCTGTCTCTTTTCACTGTTAAAAATAAAAGTAAAATCACTTCTACAGCTTACACATCAATCATGTAGAGACACAGGTTCAGGAGTCTAATCTTGCTGGATTCTTTTTTGAGTAGTCATGTTTAACAATATTGAACATACCCATCTATTATGAAAAGGCTATACCTTCTTTTCTTAAAGATTGTCCAAATTTGGGTTTAACTTCAATTTTTTGACATAAAAAAAGCAGTAAATATTTTATGCATTGAAGTTAGTATTTTCTGTCCAGCTTATTTAGTGTAAAAACTGTTTGTGAACTTGTAATACTTTTCAACAAGCTGAACTCAAGTCACATATAATTATTTTCACAAGGCTTTCAATATGTAGAGAAATATTCTCAAGCTTTGACATAGAAAATAGTCGTTAAAAGGCAGGAATGGATTAACCAATAAACAGTTCATTCATATCTCTTATGGTTTACCGGGGCTCCGTTTCTCATCTGCCTTGCACAGTTTCACCCACAGATTAGTAAGAAACCACTAGCGGACCTGTGAGTACCTTGCTTGCTTACTGGTGAATCTGTCCCTGATACAAGGTCTTTCAAGACATGACTCTCTGTCAAACTGAGTTTTGAGAGTCTTTAGTAAAAAGAAGTTTTCTGTTTTTCTTGGTAGTATTGCCTGCAAAAATAAGTTAGCTCTACTTGACTTTATGGCCCTGCCACCAGGCAGCTATCTGGTAAAAGAAAGCTGTTACTCAAGTAAAACTGAGTTGGAGAGTATCAAATGAGTACTGATTTCTTATTGTTATGCATTTTTCTTAGAGGTTATACTTATGTGAAATATATAGATTTTTCAAAATAAGAATGCTTAGTGAGCTTTTGAGAGGGCCTATTTCTGGATGCTCATAAGCTTGCTAGATCAAAATCAAAAGTATGATTTTGCTGCCTAAAAATTTCCAAACAAGCCACATCAATAGTAACTTAGTTTTCAGAATTTTAACGGAAGAGTACTAACCTTTAACATTTATTTTAAGTTTAGAAGTCCTATGTTCATGCAAAAATGCTTTCTGCATTTGTCATAGTGAGTATTACATCTTAAGAAACAAATTGATATACAAGGACATATTATCAGAGACCACGATATGAGATAGGGTATGGTATAATATAAGAACATTGAGGAAGGAATTGAGCGTGGAATATTGCTTTGCCTTGGCTATGTAAGAATGAGGGAAATAATGTGCACAGTTAGCATAGTGATTATTATGGACATGAAAAGTACTTAAACTTTTCAAATTATTTCTATGAAAGGAAAAATTTTATTGAGAGCAAATCACATGAGGATACTATCTTTGTTAGGTGATGTTATGTACCATCTTATTTAATCTTTATAACCCTCCCCCCCCCCCCCCAGTATGTTACCTGCTGGATCCTTCTTAGTGTGTCTCAGTCTGGAAGCTCAGCAGAAACATGGCCACCATATGCGATCCTGCGTGGCTGGCTGGCATAGCTCCCAGCATCACAGCAACACACAAGCCCCCATAGTATGACAAACAGGCAGACTTCTAGAGGCCTAATACCGACAACATGTGAATTATTAATAATTACCTATTAAATCTGTCTGATTTTATGTACCACATTTCTCCAGTATATCACACTACCTTACCACCAAAATCTCAGTCTCTCTGAATGTGCTCAGATTATATTTCATATGAGGTGGGCTGCTTCAGAAGACAGTTTTCAGTGTGATGAAAATTCTAGTGAAAGTTGAGTGAATTCCTGATAAGAATTTTATAGAAGTGTTTCAAGTACCGAAGGAATTGTTCTAAAGAGAAACACTATTTTCAAAGCAAGCAATATAGATCTTACCCCAAGTATAACCTGATGCTCTAGGTCTTCTGAAATGAAAGCTGCAATTGACTGTTGTTGGATGCTGTCTGGTTACTTATGACTCATACAGCCTTGCAATCATTGCTGTACTCCAGCCCATTATTGTGGACATTGTGTCAATCCATCTTCTTGAAGGTCTTCCTCTTTTTTCCTGACCTCTTATCAAAATAATAACGTCCAGGTACTATTCCCTCCTGATAACAGGCTCAGAGCATTTGAGATGAATTGTTGCCGTCCTTGCTTAAGATGAGCATTCTGGTCATACTTCTTCCAAGACACATTTTTTTCATTCTTCAGGCAGTCCATGACATATTCACTATTTTTTCCCAATACCGTAATTCAAAGTTGTCACTTCTTCTTCAGACTTCCTTATTCATTGTCCAAAGTTTGCATGCATATAAGGCAACTGAAAACATCATGGCTTGGGGCAGGTATGCCTCAGTCTTTAAAATGACGTCTTTGTTTCTCAACATTTTAAAAACTTCTTTCACAGCAGATTTGTTCAATGCAAAGCATCATTTGATTTCTTGACTGCTGCTTCCATGAGTGTTGATTATATATCCTAATAAAATGAAAACCTTGACAACTTCAATCTTCCCTCCATTTATCATGATGTTGCTTATTGGTCCAGTTGTAAGAAGTTTTGTTCATGCATGTTCAAGTGTACACCATACAGAAGGCTATTGTCTTTTATCTTCAGTGATAAATGCTTCAATTCCTCTTTGCTTTCATCCAGCAAGATTGTTTTATCTGCATATCAACAGGTTGTGAAAGAGTCTTCCACAAATTCTGATGCCACCTACTGATTCATATAGTCCAGCTTCTGGGTTTATTTGCTCAGTGTACAGATTTCATAAATATGGTGAAAGGACACAACCCTCATGCATAGCTTCCCTGATTTTTAAACCATGCAGTATCCCTTTGTTCTGTTGAAATGACCGCCTCTTGATCTGTGTAAGGTTCCTAATGAGCACAATTAAGTACTCTAGAATCTCCATTCTTCATCATTTGTTATGATCCATGTAATAAAATGCTTTTGCATAGTCAATAAAACACATGTAAGCATCTTTCTGGTATTCTCTGACTTCAGCCAAGATCCATCTGACATCAACATTCATTCCAAGTAATACACAATTACTCTTACCCCAAGTCCTCTTCTGAAACCACTTTTGAATGATCTTCAGCAAAATTTTACCTTCATGTGATATTAATATTTCTCTAATTTCCATATTCTGCTGGATCACCTTTCTTTAGAATGGGTACAAATATAGATCTTTTGCAGTCAGTTGCCTGGGTAGCTGTGTTCCAAATTTCTTGTCATAGACAAGTGAGAACTTCCAGTGCTGTATTCATTTGTTGAAATATCTCAGTTGGCATTTCATTGATTCCTGGAGTCTTGTTTTTGGTAATGCCTTCGGTGCCACTTGGTCATCTTTCTTCAGTACCATGGGTTCTCGATTATATGGTACCTCTTGAAATGGTTGAACACTAATCAATTATTTCTGATACAGTGACTCCGTGTATTCCTGCCATCTTCTTTTGATGTTTTCAGAGTTATTTAATATTTTTCCTATGGAGTCCTTCAAGATTGCAAACGGATACTTGAAGTTTTTCTTCAGTTCCTTCAGTTTGAGAAATGCTGTGTGTTATTCTCTTTTGTATTTCTGTCTCCAAGTCTTAGAACACATCATTATATTGTCTTATTATTGTCATTATATTGTCTTGTTAAACTACACTTTGAAATTTTCTGTTCAGCTCTTTTACTTCATTATTTCATCTGTTCCTTTTAGGTACTCAAATCTGCCAGGCAGTCCTTGGAAACTCTATGGAGCAATTCTATTCTGTTCTTTAGGGTTATATGCTTAACAGCAGCGGGTTTGGGTTTTGGTATGTTGATGAGCAAGCTTCAAAGTCTCTTCTAACATCCACTTAGGTGTTTTCTTTCTTTGCTGTCTTTTTTAACTACCTCTTCCTGTGAATTTACAGTGGACATTGTGGTAGTGGATTGGTTTGGTCTGGTCTTGTTTTCTTCATGTATAAAGTCCTTGACGTCATTCCACAGTGTTTCTAGTTTTTAGTCATTAGTGTGCAAGGTACATATCTGTTCTTTTGAGGATCACTAAATTCAGGTGGGATATATTCTTGGTCATACTCTGGCTCTCATGAACTTGTTCTAATTTTCCTCAGTTTCATCTTGAACTTGCATATGAGCAGTTGATGGTCTGTTTCACATTTGGCCCTGACCTTCTTCTGACTGATGGTATTGAACTTTTCTATTGTTTCTTTCCACAAATGTGGTCTATTTGATTCCTTTACATTCCATCTGATGAGGTCCACTTGATTGAAAAAGGATATTTGCAGTGAAGAAATCTTTGGTCTTGTTAAACTCTATCATGTAATCTCTGGCATAACTTCTACTACTAAGGCTGTGTTTTCCAACTGCAGTTTCTTCCTTTTTGTTTCTAACTTTCTTATTCAAATCCCTAGTAGTTATCAATGCATTTTAATTGTGTGTTTGATCAATTTCAGACTGCAAAAAGTTGGTAAAAATCTTGAATTTCTTCATCTTTGTCTTAGTGTTTGGTGTATAAATTCAAGTGATTGTCGTGTTAACAGGTCTCCATTGTAAGCATTTGACATAATTCTATCACTGGAAGCATTTTATTTTAGCATTGATCTTGCAATGCTCTTTTTGACATTAAGTGTGATATCATTCCTCTTCAACTTGTCATCTGTCTGATTCCAAAAGCCCAATGTCAGTCTATTTCAGCTCACTAGTATTTAGGATATAAATGTCTGAGTACTGTTTCATTTTTTACAAATTCCAGCTTTCCTAGATTCATACTTCATAATTACACATTCTGATTATAAATGAGTATGTGCAGCTCTTTATTCTCATTTTGAGTTGTAAACATAAGTAAATTAAGGTCCCCAAAACTTGATTCCATCATTTCATTAAGATCTACTTTACCCTGAGGAGGCAACTCTTCACTAGTCATATTTTGAGTAGCTTCTAACCAAGGGGTCCTGTCTTTCAGCAGTATATCAACAGTGTTCTACTGTTATTTGTAAGGTTTTCACCAGCCAATATTTTTCCCGGAGTCGACCGCCATATCCTTCCCCCTACTTTGTCTTAATCTGAAAGTTCCACTGACAAGTGTCCAACAAGGTGATCCTGATAGTTGAAATATCAGTGGCAAAACTTTCAATATCACAGCAACATCGGTAGGACAAAGTGACAGTTACGTGGTGGCTCAGCTTTTAAATCTTTCCAAATTTCAAAGCAATGTAGATGATACTTATGTTTTCTAAAACTGCATGGCTACAAATACCAAGATGTAAAATCAAATTGTTTTTATTAATTTTGATGTTTGCATCTTTCTTCAATCTCTGTTGATCATGTTTATGGTGAAACATCACCACAAATAATTATAAAAACCTTCATCCTGAATGGTAAAACTCTAATAAGAATAGGATAAATGAAAATAAGTATATTAAAGAGGAAATACGTAGATAGTGCTTATTACTTTTCAAGTGTTGTACGTGTGTGTGTGTATGGTATGTATGTAATATGCACATATATTTCAATTATTTAGTTATGACAAAAACATATAATGCAGATGTAATTATCTTCCTAAACCACAGATTGAGTCCAAGCAAACAGTTAAATTCTTTCCTTCTAGCCAAAAGATTGGCAGTTCAGCCACTTCTAGTGGCACCTTGGGAGACAGGCCTGGAAATCTGTTTCCAAAAAGTCATAGCCTTAAAAACCCTATGGAACAGTCAGTCTGTACACATGTGGTCAGAATCAAATGAACAACAGCTTACAGCAAAAACTGTTTTATAGATAAACAAAATTGAGACCTAGAGAATAGCCTATCGTGCAGCTTTTTGGGGGCTTGTGATGACCTGCCTCCTCAAAATAGAATAAACCTTAATGAAATGATGGATTCAAGTTTTCAGGACCTTAATCTGCTTTAATGAAGATTAAAATGCTTGATTTAAATGCATTCCAACCTTCATTCAAAACCTTTAGGGAATTCAATTCCTTCTATCCCCTGACTTCAGGAAAACTGTATATATAAAACTTTTAGTGTCTGCACAAACTGCATAAGTACATTTTCTTAGAGAGAGCTAAGAAAAGAGCTTTCATAGAGTCTCAAATGGGTATGTGACCCCAAAAGAGCTATTGTTAAATAAAAATTTTTAATCAAGACAGTCAAATATAACAAACAAACAAAATTGGTTCTAATTTTATGTGGATTAGAGGTTTTCGAATTCTTTCCTGTGGAGCCCTATAGTTTTAGTGAGATGCTCTCCTTTTAATTTCACTTTGAATACTTATTTTTAATCATCTTAATAGCTTAAATAGCTTGTAATTAACACACAGATTATTGCATTCCAAATTTTAAAAATTTGCGTCAATTAAAACACTAACTTGTGGTACTGATTAATAATTTTTTAAAGTTATTACTCATTGAAGTCTATTTTAAGGTTACCACACAAGATGTTATCAAGATGTAAATGTTTAAGTCAGAATTTGGAAGTATTGTGTAATATCCTCATTTCAAACTTTCCTTTAAATGTATTACTTGCTGAAACCACAGCTGAACAGAAGTAAATTGTCACACGTACCTTCCTCCCCAAAGTCAGGCTAATTAGAACAGTTTAATAGACCAATTACTTTCTACTTTTTCTGGATTAGAAGCCTTTTTCTTGTCTTTTGCTAAGATGGGAAAAGAAAATATCCCCTCTGCATGGACTGGAAGATAGAGTGTGAGACCCACAACTTCTCACACAATCTTTTTAATCTCAGCTGTTTTCTTACTTTCAGAGGTGACCGGTGTTGCCAACTTCTTTGCACTGTAAGGGTGTTATGGTTCAAACTGAGCTGTCTCTTGATTTCCCTAGTGCTGACCTAGATTTCAGCTTTCACCCAAAGCTAACAAAACTCACTTGCCATAGAGTCGACCCCAATTCATAGAGACTCCATTGGGTTTCCAAGGTAGTAAATCTCTGCACAAGCAGGTGACTACAGCTTTCACCCTGTGGATCTGCTGGTGATTTTTAAACCATTGTCCTTTTAGTTAGTAGTCTGCTGCCGTAACCCCTGCACCACCATGGCTCCCTAAACTTACACTGGTCCAACAGATCAGTTATAATTTATCTTTTTCTTTAACAGTGTTTGCTTTCAGATATTGTTCTTGGTATTCCCTCCTCAATCTCTTAAAATTTGTGAGTTGAGGCCTTAAAAAGAATAGTTTTCTGTTGACTTGCGGGGGGGCGTTTCAAAGAATAGCACATAAATTTGTGTGATCCTATATATTTTAAGTGAGAGTTCCCATTAATTGTTCTAGGGAATTTAAAACACTATATATTTGGTTGTGTAACATATTTGCTTAGATACTAATTTAATTTATACATTTTTATATTACTTATCAATATAATATTTATTTCATCCTTGTATTAATCAACATTTTGTTTGAAAAGATGAGTTTTGTGCCAAAAATGTTTAAAAATAAGTAAGCCGTGGATTCTGTTAAAAACCTTGGTTAGATTTTAAGTACTTTACACAATTAATGTAGTGCTGTATTTTACTCCCTATTTTCAGTAACTCACAATTACTTTTTTCTTTTATCAAATCTTCATGTACACATTTGTAAGAGTGTCAAGTGTGTTAATTCATAACTAGCTGTCAAATTAACCACTACCATTCATTACAACATCTGTCTGAATTAAATCATAATTGGAAACAGTAAAACCACAAAATAGCGGAGCACACTATGAATAAAATGTCTATATCTCTAAATCTTAGCAGTACCAGTGGCTTTGCATTGGCAGAAAGTAATATTGATGGAGGAGATGAGACAGATACTTCATTTTATATGAGGCCTCTGTCAATAAAACAGAACAAACAATGAAAGCATCGTTTGTTCATTTTTAGCAATGGATAAGATCATTGAAATTTGATTTCTCATGAGACACTTCATAATATTCAAATATCTGTACATGTAAAATGACTAACTGTACTTAAATTTTCATACACTATTAGTTGTTACAGAGTTTTCTTTTTTATCCAGGTTTCTGTTTGATATATTTTCCCAGTTGTACTATAACTATCCAAGATGTCAGAATAGACAATATTTAAGTGATAATCAAATCAACTTGTGCCTGCTTTTCAAATATGTTGCAAACTCTTGCAATGGATTTCTGTCACTCTTGAGCTGGCAGATACTCCTGAAGACTCACACAGGGGAGACTAGTTGCTTTCTATAGCTTGTTTCATCTCCCAATCTATATTTGATGGAGCAAAGAATCCAATAAAACTGTGATTCTCTCTTGAACTATTCCTTTCACTGTATTATCTCATACAATTTCTGGGCATCTTGTCTTAAAAGTCAACCATTTGTTTCTCTTCAAAAATCTGAAAAATGCAGTGTTTGTGTCAATCTTGGTTCAGTCTAGGATAAACCAAAATGCTGTTTTCAAAAGAAAGATATGTTCATTCTGAGTGTTTTTCTGTGGTTTTCAAATTGAGTGCAGACTCCCTGTCCCTGCATAGCCACATGCATGTCTTTGGAGAATAGTTCAAATGGTTGCTGAGCTTGTTATAAGCATAGCTGTAATGATCCTATTCTAAAAGAATTATGCATAATTAAGTTGTAACAAGAGCTAAATATATGGCACTGGAAAATTACTGAATGGCAGGAGAACCTTCAAGCTAAAGCCAAACCCATTATTAGTTCCCTTTGTTTATAGAATGTGGTCATGGTGGCTTTTATGTGAACCCTGTAGAGGCTGCTCAAAACTTAGGAACCAAGAGCTACAGTGAAAGCCATTGTATCTGGTGCAACTCAGTTGTTCACTTATTCCTTGTAAGATGATGGCTGATTTACAAATCTCAGATTATATCAGGAGCTCTGATAGTGTCAGTGCTTATTTATTTTTTCCTTTTATTTTTTAATTGTGGTGAAATACATATAAAATAAAAGTGTTGCAACTAAGTATTTTTAAGTGTACAGTGAGTGACAGTAATGACATTTCCTTGTGTTTTGTTGACCTTGAGAAAGCATTCAGCTGTCTGGATCATAACAAATTATGTATGACACTGCAATGAATGAGAATTCCCAGAACACTTAATTGTGCTCATGTGGAACCTGTTCACAGTCCAAGAAACAGTCATTTAAACCATGAGAATATTGTGTGGTTTAAAATCAGCAAAAGTGTGTGTCAGATTTGTATCTATTCACCATACTTAATCAGTTTACATGCTGAGCAATAATCTCAGAGCTAGACTGTATGAAGAAGAAATGCAGCCTCGTGAAAAATGGAGAAAAAGACTCATGTAGATTGCATAATTTTGCTTGCTGAAAGCATAGGGGATTTGAAGCACTTACTGATGAAGATCAAAGATTATAGCTCTCAATATAAAATACACCTCAACAATACCTCACAACTGGACCAATAAGCAACATCATGATAAACAAAGAAAAGAATGAAATTGCTAAGGATTTCACTTTACTTGGATCCATAATCAACGCCCACAGAACTAGCAGTGAAGAAGCTAAATGATACGTTACATTGGGCAAACCTACTGTGAAAGACCTCTTTAAAATGTTAAAAAGCAGAGATATCACCTAATGGACTAAGATGCATCTGAACCCTGGTCCAGATCATGGTAATTTCAGTTGCCCAATATGCATACAAGAACTGGACAAAGACTAGGGAAAACAAGAAATGATGTCTTTGAACTACAGTGTTCATGAAGAATACTGAATGTATCAGGAACTTGCAAAAGACAGAATAACACATCTTGAAATAAGTACAACCAAAATGCTCCTTAGAAATAAGGATGGTGACACTTCATCTCGTGTACCTTGTACATGTTTTAAGGAATGACCAGTCCCTGAAAAAGGACTTTATGCTTGGTAAAGTAGAGGGTTAGTGAAAAAGGGGATGAACACCAGTGAGATGGATTGACATAGCGGTTGTAACAAAGGGCTCTAAATGTAGTAACAATTACAAGGATAGTTCAGGACTGAGCAGTGTTTTACTGTGTTGTAGAAGAAGGTCACTATGAGTTGGAACCAACTTGATAGCACCTGACAACACAACAAGAACAGTGACATTCACAATACTGTGAAACCATCACTACGGTAAGATCCCAAAATTGGTTGAAAAGGGTCCTGGAATCCCTATGTAGAACAAATAGCTAATAAGATGGTAGTCCTTTTGTGTGTGTGTGTGTGGATTTGTATATCTGGATTTACAGTGACTATTTCCTTGATGCATGTAGTCATTAAAGTCTCTTTTCGGTTTGGGTTCAGCTAAAGGAAACCTCTTTCTCGTTCTTTGCAGACTGACACTGTGTTAGAACTTTCCTTTGACATTTAACCAGGGTTGCACTGAGCCTAGGCACCAGCCTGAGGCAAGAAACTAGGAATCAGCTTGTGACGAAAATGAAGATTTTCCTTGGATATTTTTGAGCATGTATCTTGTCCTGGGCATGTGTTTGGCTGTGTGAATTTCCTATACACAGAAGGCTTTGGAATGTTCTAACTTCCTAAAGAAGACCCTGTGTGCTACAAACAGTTATGGAAAGATTGGTGGTTCGAGGTTTTCCTGGTGTTGTATTTTGGGACTGTCTTCAAGATTTTTCTTTTTTATTACTTTGATGTTGATGTGTCTCAATGACTTTCTTTTTTCTCCCTCCCTTCTTTCTTTCCTTTCTCCCTTCCCCATCCATCTTCTTCCCTGTATCAATCCTACCTCTCCTTCCCTTTCTCTCTTGCCTTTTTCCATCCTTCTTCTTTCCTTTATCCTCAGTGTAGTTCTCTGAACTTAAATCTGTAGTACACAATTGCTTATTAATTTTGGAAAATTCTGGCCATCATTTCTTCTATATTGTCCTCTCTTCTCCTTTTAGGAATCCAATTATACATATGTTCAACAGTTGATACTCTTCTACAGTGCTTGAGTGTCCTAGTCTCTGTTTACTCATTTTTCTTTGTGTTTCAAATTTTCTAATTTTTTATTGATGTATTCTAAAGTTTATTCACTAATTATTTCCTCATCTGTATCTACAGGGCATGTAATTGAAAAAAATTGTTAATATCTGATATCATGTATTTGCTTTTCTAACATCTCCATTTATAACATCTCCATATTTTGTGGTTGATAAACACAAATTAAAACTCAGTGGATGGAAAAAGCATATGTCCTGGATTGTATTGTGTCCCCCCTAAAGTTTATGCATTCATTTGACTTGGCTATGAGTCCCAGTATGGTTCAATTCCTCCAATACATTGTGAACCCTGCCTCTGTGATGTTGAGGAGGGAAAATGCACAGCAGTTGTGTTGGTGAGGCAGGATTCAAGTTACCAGCTGTGGGATATAAGGGATGGAAGTGAGCATAGTAAGTTGGGAACCTCTTACAGCCAAGAATGTAGCACTGAGAGCAAAGCACATTCTTTGGACCTGAGGTTCCTGTGCTAGGATGCTCTTCTTGAATTTGGGCTCAGCCTACTAGACTATGATAATTTATTAAATGGGCCTATAACTCGTAAATCGATTTGTGGCTTACCAGACTGTGACAATAAAGACTATAAAGTGGAACCACCCACTTGTGGTATTTCTGTTAAAGCAGCACTAGCTGACTAAAATAGAATTTGGTACTGAGGGAGTGGGGTGCTGCTCTAATAAATACCTACAGAGTGGAAGCAGTTTTGAAACTATGAAGGGATAGAAGACTCAGAAGGAACCAAAGACAGCTGTTAACGCGGAAGACACAGATGATGAGAAATAAGCAGCAGATGATCAGCAGCAGCAGCAACAGCAAGAGCAGGACCAGAACAGCAAGTCCAAAGACAGCACTGGAGCCAAACCACAGAGTGAGAGAGCTGAATGGCTGTGCACAAAAGTTTCCTGTCAGAGTGGCGTGCCTCTGGGCACTAGAGTTGGTGGAGCTAGGGTTGCTGACCCACACAGCAATAAAACTGAATGCCGCTGTACAGGAGTCTTCCTGGAGGAGTGGTGTACGTATGGACACTTGAATTGGTGAAGCTACAGAGCTTTGGAACACTTGCTTCAGCAGGGCAGATGTGGGCTTCAGGCCTTGGGCCATGAGGCCGTAGGAAACAGAAGCTGAAGAGACAAAGAGCATAAGAAGCTGAGTTGCCTCAGTCTCAAAAGGTATGGCCATGACCTCAGAGGTGTGAAAGGTTGGAGCCATGGCTTCCTGTATTTATAAGGGTAGAACTGGCACTCAGTTGGACTTAGAGTATACCTAAAGCCAAGGGGACAGATTTTCAGTTCAGGTGAATCTGGAAGGTAATATTGTAGCATAAGGCCAGAGCTCTCTACCCAGAATTCAGATAGTGTGGACAATACCTAGAGGTTTAGAGGGCAAGGCTAATGTATAAATTGTCTCAGAAGCAGAGTATTATTTTCAAAGCTTTGGAGGCTAATGTAATGTGTTATATTGACTTACTTGCTTGGCTCTATTGCCTATTAATACATTCTTTCCCTGAAATTTCTTCATTTGTAATGAAAACATGTAATTTGTGCCTACCCGTTCTAACATTGTATTTTGGAAAGATAACATGTGGTCTGGATTTCACAGTTGAAGAGAAATTTACAGATTCTTGACCAAGACTTAAGACCTTTTGTATGCTATAAATGAATATATTTTACATGTCTAATGACATAATTTTGGAAATTCTGGTGGAGTAGCGGTTGAGTGCTATGGCTGCTAACCAAAAGGTTGGCAGTTCAAATCTACCAGGTGCTCTTTGGAAACACTGTGGGGCAGTTCTACTCTGATCTATAGGGTTGCTATTAGTTGGAACTGGCTTGATGGCACTGGGATTTTTTTAATGACATAATTTTGAGGGAGCTGATGGATGTAGTGTCATGGATTGCATTGTTCCTCCGCCAAATGTAAGTGTTGATTTGAGTTGAATATGAGTTCCAATTCGGTTCAATTCCTCCCATGTGTTGTAAATTTGCCTCTGTGATGTTGGTGAGGGAAAATGGATAGCAGTTGTGTTGGTAAGGCAGGACTCAAGTTACCAGCTGTGGGATATAAGGGAGACAAGTGAGCAGAGTAAGCTGGGGACCTCTCAGCACCAAGAAGGCAACACCAAAATATAGTACATCCTTTGCACCTGAGGTTCCTATGCTGAGACGCTGTCTTTAAATTTGAACTCAGCGTACCAGATTGTGATAATTTATTAAATGGACCTATAACTTGTAAATGGTTTATGGCTTATCAGACTGTGACAGTAAAGATTCTCTTCATGAAACCATCCATTTCCTGTTGTAGCAGTACCAGGTGACTAAAACAACCTATATCAAGTAAACAATATACACAAAAGAGCAGGAATAGTAGTATTAACCTCTGATAAAATAGACTTTAAAGTAGAATCCACAACAATGGATAAGGAAGGACACTGTATAATGATTAAAGGGTCAATAGACCAGGTGGACATAACCATATTAAATATTTATGCACCCATTAATAGGGCTCCTAAACGCATGAAACGTACTCTACCTAAACTGAAAAGGGAAATAGATAGCCCTATAATAATAGTAGCAGACTTCAACACAAAAATTTGGTGCAGGGCAGAACATCCAGAAAGAAATTCCATAAAGACACAGATCAAAATGCCACAATCCTTAACCTGACAGACACATGTAGTACACTCCACCTGAAAGCAACCAAGTATATTTTCTTCTACAATGCACATGGAACATTCTCCAGAATAGACCACATATTAGACCCAAAGCATCAAAATATTGCAAAGCATCTTTTCTGACCATAAAGGCATAGAAGTAGAAACTAATAACAAAAAATATCTAACACATGGAAACTGACTAATACTTTGGTCAAAAATTACTGCATCATAGAAGAAATCAAGAATGGAATACAGAAATTCATGGAATCAAATGAGAAAGACAACACATCCTATCAGAAACTTTAAAACACATTAAAGTAGTGCTAGAGGATCAACTTACTTCAATAAATGTGCACATCCAAAAAGAAACAAAGGAACCAAATCAAGCCATTAACCCTCAGATTGAACAAGTAGAAAGAAAGCAACAAAAGAAGCCCTAGGGCACCAGAAGGAAGTGAATAATAATAGTAATAACATAATTGATAAACCATTTGTCAAACTTACAAAATAAAAACAGAACAGAAAACAAAGAACCTGAATAAGACATGACATGAGCAATAGCACTGCAGACCTCACTGAAATTTTAAAAAGTCATAACAATTCTATGAAAAATTATACTGTAGTAAATTTGAAAACCTAGAAAAATAGACAATTTGTAGAAATACACTACCTACCTAAACTAACAGAAACAGAAGTGGAACAAATAAATATAAATAGCAAAAGAAGGTATTGAAAAGGTGATTAATAACCTCCCAAAAATAAAGGCCTGGCCCTGACAGTTTTATTGGGGAATTTTGCCAAATTTTCAGAGATGATTTGCCACCACTTTTAGTAAAGATATTTCACAGAATAGAAAAGGATGGCATACTCCTTAACTTATTCTATGAAACCAGCATAACCCCAATACCAAAACTAGGTAAAAACAACAGACACACACACACAAAGGAAAATTATGGACCAGTATCTCTCATGAATATAGATGCAAAAAACTTCAAGAAAATTCTATACAACAGTATTAAACAACATATCAAAAATGTTCACCATAACCAAGTAGGATTAATGCCAGAGATATAGGGATCATTCAATGTCAGACAGCAATCAGTACAAATGTAATCAACTACATAAATAAAAGACAAGAAGCACTCGATTTTATCAACTGATGCAGAAAATATTTGACAATATCCAACACCCATTTATGTTAAAAAAAAAAACTCAGTAAAATAGAAATCAAAGGAAAATTCCTCAACATAATAAAGAGCATCTATACAAAGTCAACAGCCAACATCACCCTAGACAGAGAGAGTCTGAAAACATTTGCTTGAGAATGGGAACCACACAGTGAAGCTTTTTATCATCACTTGTATGTAACACTGTGTTGGAAGTTCTAGCAAGGGTAATCAGGTTAGCAAAAGAAATAAAGGGCATCCAAATTGGTAAGGAAGAAGTAAAAGTATCTGTATTTCAAGGATCCTCTAAAGGATCCTCAACAAATAAACAAAAAACTATTAGAACTAATAGAAGAGTTCAGCAAAGGATCAGGATACAAGATAAGCATTCAAAAATCGGTTGGATTCCTCTATACCAGCAAAAGGTACATCAAGGGAGAAATCTCCAAACAATGCTATACATAATAGCCCCTCTAACAGATAAAATAACTTAGGAATAAATCTATACAGAAAAGTAAAAGACCTATACAAAGAAAACTACAAAACGCTATGACAAAAAAAAAAAAAAAAAAAAAAAGACCTACAAGAGAACTGCGTAAGTGGAGAAACATGCTTTGCATGCTTTGCTCATGGATATGAAGACTCAACACTGTGAAAATGTCTGTTTTACCCAATGTGATCTGTTCATACAGTACTATCCAATCCAAATGTCAGTGTCATTTTTTAAGAAGATGGAGAAATAAATTACCAACTTCATATGAAAAGAAAAGAGGTATTGGACAAGTGAAGCATCACTAAAAAAGAAGAATGAAGTGAGAGGTCTCACACTACCCGATTTTAAAACTTATTACACCACACCTGATTTTGTATTCTGTTTATGCCTGGTGCTGCTATAACAACAGATATATAGATCAATGGAACAGATTTGAGAATGCATACACAAAATTATACACCTCTGTGCAGCTAATATTTATAAAAGGGCTAAAGTCCATTAACTGGGGAAAAAGACAGTCTCTTTAACAAAGGGTATTGGCATAACTGGTGTTGAAGGTTGAATTATGTCCCCCTCCCCCCAAAATGTGTGTAGCAGTTTGGCTAGACCACGATTCTTGCTATTGTGTGATGTTCCTATATGCTGTAAACACTGCCTCTGCGATGTTAATGAGGGAGAATGAGTGGCAGTTGTGTTGTTGGGATAAGACTCAATGTGTAAAATTGTAATGTGCCTTGAGACAATCTTTTGGGGTGTAGAGGAAAGGGAAGCAAGCAGAGAGTTGGGTACATCATACTACTAAGAAGCAGCGCCAGGAGCAGGATCCCTGTTCCTCAGAAGCTTCCAGTTCAAGGGAACATTGATGACAAGGACCTTCCTCCAGACACAACAGAGAAAGCCTTCCCCTGGAGCTGACACCCTGAGTTTGGAATTGTAGCCTACTGGACTGTGACACATGAAAATTTCTCTTTTTAAAGCCACCCACTTTTGATATTTCTATTATAGTAGCACTAGATGACTAAGACAACTGAATATCCATCTACAAAATAAATAAAAGAAAAAATAAGAAACAAGACTGATGTCTTACATTATGCACAACTAACCCAAAATGGATCAAAACCTAAATATAAAATCTAAAACAATAATGATAATGGAAGAAAAAGATATGGACAATACTAGGGGCCCTAATACATGGCATAAACAGAATACAAAATCAGTGCAGAAGCATCAGAAGAGAAAATAGATAACTGGAACAGAATCAAACACTTACGTTCTCCCAAGAATTGACCAAATAAAGAAAAAAGCCAACTTACTGACTAGGACTAAAGTTTTGGATACAAGAAATCAGGTCAGTGTCTTATCTCTAAACTCTACAAGATGTCGCAAAACTTCAACAAGGAAAAGGCAATGCAATGAAAAAATAGGTGAAGTATATTAACAGGCACTTCACCAAAGAAGACATTCAGGCAGCAAACAGATACGTAAGGAAATGCTCCTGATAATTAGAGAAATGGAAATCAAAACTACAGTGAAACACCATCTTACCCCAACAAGGCTGGCTCTGAGCCAAAAACACAGAAATGCTGTAGAGAGACTGAAACATTAATATCCTGCCAGTGGAATGTAAAATGCTACAATTGATTTGGCACTTCCTTAAAAACCTAGAACTAGAAATACCATGAGATCTAGCAATCCAGTTCCTTACAATATATCCTAGGGAAACAGGAGCTCTCACACAAGTAGGTACATGCACACCCATAATCATTGCAGCCTTGTTCACAATGGCAAAAAGATAGGGTCAACCTACGTGTTCATCAACAAATGAACATATAAACAAATTATGATATATTCGTACAATGGAATAGTATCCAATGATAAAGAACAGTGATGTATTTGGGAAACATAACATGGAGCAATCTGGGACACATTTTGCTGAATGAAATAAGACAGTGGATTCAGAAAAAGGGTTAAACACAGAAGAAAATATTGTTCAATGGTTATGAGGGTGGGTAGGGAGGGAGACAAGTATTCGCTAATTAGATAGTAGACAAGAATTATTTTAGGTGAAGCGAGGGGCAACAAACAGCAGAGGAGAAGTCAGTACTACTGGACTAAACTGAAAGTTGAAAGTTTTCTGAATACAGTCAAACACTATGAGGGACAAAGTAGCAGGTATAGGGGTCTGGAGATCATGATTTCAGAGGACATCTAGGTCAACTGACATAACAAATTTATTAAGAAAATGTTCTGCATCCCACTTTGGTTAGTGGAGTCTGGGGTCTTAAAAGCTAGGAAGCAACAATCTAAGAAGAATCAATTGGTCCCAACCTACCTGGAGAAAAAGAGAATGGAGAATATCAAAGATACAAGGGAAATATAAGTCCAACAGACAGAAAGTGCCACATAAACCAGAGACAATATTAGCCTGAGACCATAAGCAGGAGATGGTGTCCAGCTACCACCAATTAATGTCCTTACAAGGAACTCAACCAAGAGTCTCAGATGGAGCTGGAGAAATATGGGATGCAGGACTAAAACTCTAATAAAAAGATTAGAGTGATGATCTGACATACTAGAGGGTCCCCAGAAGATGCAGCCCCCAGACTCTCTGCTAGCTCAGAACTGAAAGCATTCCAGAAGACAACTCTTCAGACTCTCAGATTGAGCTGGTCTTCAAAAACAAACAAACAAAAACCCGCTGCCACTGGCTCAATTCTGACTCCCAGCAACCTAAGATATGAAATGATACTAATGATAAGTGTGTTTTATGGTTTAATTAGATTCAGGAGACTAACCAACCAGGTCCTGTCCAGTTAGACAAAAGGCAGAGAGGGACAGGAGCTGGATGAATGGACATGGAAAATACAGATTGGAGAGGAGGAAAACACTGAAACTGTGAGGAGAGCAGCTACGTTCACATGACAGTGTGTGTGCAAGTTTTTGTATGAGAAACTGACTTGATTTTTTTTTTTTTTTTGAAAAAGATTTAAAAAAATCATCTGAATCCTTTTGTTAAACTAAACTTTGGCTTGCTCTTTAAAAGGGTGGATGCTGACACTTCTGTGATGTATTTTCAATATGTTACTAGGAAACTTCTATCCCTGGAGATAGAATGTTATGCTTTGTAACAATGTTATGCTTTGTAAATTAGAGGGTCAATGATAAAGAGAAAGACTCTCAACAAGGTGGATTGACACAGTGGCTGCAGCAATGGGCTCTATCATAGCAAAAATGATGAAGATGGTATAGAATATGGCAGCATTATGTTCTCTCATACATTTAGGGTTGTTATGAGTTGGAAGGAACTTGGTAGCACCTTACAATCACAACAATGAAGACACTAGTGTTTTGTTGTGCCTCTTCTATACTTACCCTCTATTAATAAACATCTAGCTGCAGGTGTGCCTTCTAAGTTAGACTGAGAGATCTTCATTTTTTAAGAAAACTATTTTAAGCTCATTAAATTTTTAGTTTTTTTATGTAGCATTTGGTTTTTAGTTGATGTTTGCTTCAAAATTGTCATCCTTCTAAAATTTAGATTTTACCTGTATAAAGAAAAAGAATGGAAAATGATTAAAAACTTGTGAAAGATAAGATGTGATACACTTTCCCCATTCTGAATCAATGTAACATTAATTTTAAAAAATTATTAAGTAATAATAGTTAATAGTTCAATTTTTGCTTAAAAAGCATCTTGATTCTACTTTATAATATCATGTTGGGAATGTACGTTGACATATTGAATTTATTGTCTCATTTGACACATAATTTGCACTGCTTATATGTAATAATATAAGTAAGGAAAAATATAGAGAGCTGCTATCTTAGTTATATGACAAAAAAAAACAAATATTGATATTATTGGTTTAATGTAAAGATAGTTGCTTTTGTGGATGGAATTTTTGAAAATTTTTTATAAATTCACATACTTTAAGGAGCTTAAAAAGTATTTTCTAAGAATTCATTATATGATTTCATGGAGATTATTGATACAGGTCAGGTTAGAAAAAATTCTAAACTCAAAGTGTGCATACTTAAAACATTGTGAGTAACTGAAATTAAAAATATATGTCCTCTATACTCATGAAAATCAGTTACCTTCAATTTAACCATGTTGTTGTCTGCATCAGAACAATCTCATTCCTTTTGTAACAGAGTCCATTCTGGGATTTTGCTGGTGACAATGCAAGTGAGATAACTGAAATCTTGGTAATGGGATATAAAATTGTTCCCACCTAGGTTAATTATAGATTTGAGACTGTCACTAAGGTAGGTAGAAAAGCAGTGACTGATGCTGTATAAAAACTGGGCAAGGATGGTCACTGCTGCTTAAAGATTCAACAAATGGGGGTATAACAGTATTGAGTATTTATTCACCCAGTATTAGAACATCTAAATACATTGAACAAACACTGACAACACTGAACAATGTGACAGACCACTCCACAAAAATAGTAGGACACTTCAACACTCCACTTTCAGTAATGGACAGATCATCCAGAAGAAAAGCTCAATAAAGATACAGAGGATCAACAAAATCCAAACCACTGAATTATTACAGAGCATCTTCTCGGACCATAAAGCCATAACTGTTGAAATCAGTAGTGGAAAAAAATGGGTAGAAATTTGAACTCATCGAAACTGAACAACATCTTGCTCAAAAAATCATGATTTATAGAAGAAATCAAGGATGCAATAAAGAAATTCATGGAATCTCAAGTGAGGGTTAAACACACATCCTAACAGAACCTATGGAGTACAGAAAAAGCAGTGCTTAGGGATCAATTTATCTTTATACGTGCACACATCCAGAACAAAGAAAGAGCCCAAATCAAAGAATTAACCTTACAACTTGAACAATTTGAAAGAGAATAACAAAAGAACCCCTTGGGCACCAGAATAAAACAGATAATAAAAATTAGAGCAGAAGTGAAAATGAATTAGAGAACAGAAAAGCAATTGAAAGAATTAACAAAACCAAAACAAAATTGGTACGTTATTGGCTAAACTCACAAAAGAAAACTAGGAGAGGAAACAAATAATCTAAATAAGAAATAAGATGGGAGATGCCACAACAGAAATTAAAAATATTGTAACAGAATACTACAAAAAAACATACTCTAACAGATTTGAAACCTAGAAGAAATAGACAAATTTCTAGACTCACATCACCTTCCAAAATTATCACAAAGAAAAGTAGAACTTAATAAACCCATCACGAAAGAAGAGATTGAAAAAGTAGTCAAAAAACTACCAGCCAGAAAAAGTCCTGGCCCAAAAAGCTTCACTGGAGAATTCTAGCAAACTTTTAGAAAGGAATTAATTCCAATGCTGCTGAAGATGTTTCAGAACACAGAAAAGAATGCAACATTTCCAAACTCATTCTATGAAATTAGCATAACCATGATGCCAAAGCCAGGCAAAGACCCCACTGAATAAATAAATAAATAAAGACTAATATCACTCATAAACATAGATGCAAAAATCTTCAACAAAATACTAGCCAATAGAATTCAACAACATATCAAAAAATAATTCATCATGACCAAGGAGGATTCACAACAGGGATGCAGGATAGCTTCAACCATATAAATAACACAAAGTATAGGAATCACTTGATTTTATTAATTGACACAGAAAAGGCATTTAAAGTCCAATACTCATTCATGTTAAAATAGGAAAATAGGAATAGAAAGGAAATTCCTCAATGGAATAAGGGGCATCTATGCAAAGCCTACTGCCAATATCATCCTGAATGGAGAGAGATTGAAAGAATGCCCACCGAGAACAAGAACTAGACAAGGATGGCAACTGTCACCGCTGCTACTCAACATTGTGCTAGAGGTTCTGGCCTGAGCAATCAAACAAGACAAGGAACTAAAGGGTATTTACATCAGTAAAGAAGTAAAAGTGTCCCTATTTGCAGATGATTGATCATATACACAGAAAAACCAAAAGAATCCATAAATAGGCTATTGGAACTAAGAGTAGAGTTCAACACAGTATCAGGGTATAAGATAAATAAATCAGTAGGATTCCTTTACATAAACAAAGAAATCATCAAAGAGGAAATCACCAAATCAATACCATTTTCAATAGCCCCCCAAAGGTAAAATACCTAGGACTAAATCTAATCAGAAAAGAAACTGATACAGAGAACATTACAAGACCCTGCTGCAAGTAACCAAAAGAGACTTATGTAAGTGGAAAAACCAACCTTGCTCATCAATAGGAAAACTTAACATTGTGGGAATAGCTATTCTATCCAAAGCAATCTACACATACAACGCAATCCTAATACAAATCCCAATGTCATTTTTTAATGAGATAAAGAAACAATTGACCAACTTTGTTTGGAAAGGGAAGAAACCCTGTATAAGAAAAACACTACAGTCAGCAGTTCAAATCTGCCAGGCTTTCCTTGGAAACTCTGGGGGGCAGTTCTCCCTTGATCTCTAGGGTCACCATGAGTCAGATCTGATACAGCAGCAATGATTTTTTTTACTGAAGAAAAGAAACACAGTAGGAGGCCTCATGCTACCCAACCTTAGAACTTTCTACACTGCCATAGTCATCAAAACAGCCTGGTACTGGTACAAAAACAGAAATACAGACTAATGGAACAGAATAGAGAATCCAGAAATCTCACCATCCTCCTCTGAACAGTTGATATTCGAAAAAGGCCCAAAGGTTGTAAAGTGGGGTAAAAACAGTGTCTTTAACAAATGGTGTTGGCAAAATTGGACATCAATCTGCAAAAAAATGAAGCAAGACCCATATGTTACACCTTACACAAAAACTAACTGAAAATGGATCAAAGACCTAAATATCAACCGTAAAATGATAAGGGTCATGCAAGAAAAAATAGAGACAACAATGGAAGTTTTAATACACAGCTTAGATAAACTACAAAATCTGACTAACAATGCACAAATAACAAAATAGAAAATAGATAAACGGAAACTACTAAGAAGTGAACACTTATGCACATCCAAAGATTTTATCAAGAGAGTTAAAAGACTGTCTACAGAATGGGAAAAGGTATTTGGCAACTACATATCGGATTGAGATCTGATTTCCATAATGTACTGCAAAATATAAACAAGAAAAATACAAATAACACAATTAAACAATGGGCAAAATATATGGACAGACACTTCACCAAAGAAGGCATGCAGACATCCAAAGGCACAGGAGAAAATGCTCATGATCATTAGCTATTAGAGAAATCCAGATCTAAACTATGGTGAGATACCATCTCACCCCAATGAGGTTGGCAATAATCCAAAAAACACCAAGCAACAAATGTTAGAGAGGTTGTAGAGAGACTGGAATTCTCCCACACTACTGGTGGGAATGCAAAATGGCACAACCTCTTTAGAGGGCAATTTGACACTTTTTTTAAATTCTAGAATCATACAATCCAGCAATTCTATTGCTTGGAATATATCCTACAGAAATAAGCACTGTCACTTGAACAGATACGTGCACATGAACACTTATTGCCACACAGTCCATAATAGCAAAAAGATGGAGTCAACCTAGGTACCCATCAACAGACGAATGGATAAAAAAGTTGTGGCCTATATACACAATGGAATGCTGTGCAATGTAAAGAACAGTGATGATTTTAGGAAGCATATCATAACTTGGCATCAACTAGAAGACATGATGCTGAGTGAAATCAGGCAGCTGCAGAAGGACAAGACTACTATTGTATGAGACTACTATTACAATGACTTGAAAAAGGACTTAGACACAGAAGAAAAGACTCTTTGATGGCTACAAAGGTGGGCAGGGAGAGGGTTCATAGATTAGTTGATAGGAATTCAGTTGGGTGAGGGATGTGACAGCACTCAAGAAGGCAAATCAGCATAACTGGGCTACTACATAAACTAAGAAGTTTTCTAAATTCAACCCAACATTTCAAAGCATAGAGTAGGAGGAACAAGGGTCTTGGGACCATGTTTTCTGGGAATATCACGATCAACTGGCATAATGGGCCTTTTGCTAAGAGAGTTTTCTGCATCTCGTATCAGTGAGTGGTGTCTAGGTTCTTAAAAGCTGGCAAGTTACCATGTGAGGAACATCGAGTGGTCTCAATCCACCTGGAACAGATGACGCCCAAGGATATCAAAGACAAGAGGAAAAGTGAGCTCAGGAGACAGAAGGACCCATAGGATTGGGAAACTACATCAACATGTGGCCAGAAGAACCAGATGATACCCAGCCAGCATTGAAGACAGCCTTGATAGGAGACATAATGCAGAGTCCTGGATGTAGCATGAGAAAAAGAGGTGTGCAGATCAAGAATTCTGCTGTAAGAATAGACCGTATGGTCCAGCAACCTGGAGGGTCTCCTGGGAACATAGCCCCTAGATTTTCTGCTGCCCCAGATCTGAGACTAGTACTGACATCAACTTTTCAATGAATGTACTGGATTCAGGGACACAGAGTGAGCTTGTGGTGTGTATACTTCGTGGTTTTATACTTTTATAGAAGGTAGTCTCATGGATTTCTTTCTAGAGCAGAGAGGAGATGGCAGAGAGAAGGGGACAGGGGCTTGTTGGGAGGATACTAGAAGTAAAGAGATAAAAGGAGGAGTATGCTGTCACGGGGTGGGGAGAACAGATAGAGTTGTAGAGAGGCAGGTATGCAAAATTGACTGAGAGTGTATACTTTCACTTAATCATGATAAAAAAAAATTAAGCCCTGTCATGTGAAATGAATATATGACCTCAACTCTAGTAGATGTATTTCCCATCTACATAACACATGTGTTCCATCCTTCTCTCTGTAATGGCTAATGTTGCGTGTTGGCTGGGCCAGGCTTCTCAGTGGTTTGACTGTTGTGATATACTTGGGCAGCTAACTTATGATGGAATCACTTCTGTGATGAGATCTGCCACGAGCAGTTGAGCAGTTAAAAGGAATTTCCCTAGAGGCATGGCCTGCATCTGATATATGTGGACTTTCCAGCAAAGCTTGCTAGCTTTTATTCACTCAGAATGTCGGAGATGGATCCTGTTCTTCTGACTTCCTGTTCTTGGGACTTGAGCTGGTATTTTGCCTGCCATTGTTGGGGTTTGTAAGCATTTGCAGTCTAAGTACCTGGAAGCTGCTCTCTAATCTGTTGACCTTGGGATTCATTGGCCTTCACAGCCTGTGAGCCAGAGGTCTGCTGTCTAACCTGCCTGTCTTGGGTTTGGCATCCCTTCCTGTTATGTGAGTGAGGGGAAGCAAAAAGCCTGTCCCACCGTCTTGGGAACTCAGGCCTTTACTATGGTGTGAGCCATTTCCTTGATATAAATCACTTCGCTGCTTCTTAGGCTCTAGAAAACCCAGCCTAATACTCTGTCTGTCTGTCATTCACTATCCATCTGTCTACTATCTATCTATCTGTGCATCTAACTATGTACCTATCTGTCATCTACCTTGGTTTCACTCTCTCCTTTGTTTGATTGGTAGCAGAGTAAACATTTCCCGGATGATCTTCTGGCCCAAAATTGTACTACAAAATAGAAAATATTTTTCTTAAGTAGTCTAAACAATGTCATCATGTAATTTCTGCTCTATAATTCATGTGCTGAATTTCATTAGGGAGATTCTTCTAAGTTCTTATTTTTATTCTTACATAGATTATAAAAACGTGAACTGAGTTTCTTTGATATTTTAGCATATGACTTTTCATTGCTATTTCATATTTTGAGAAAGCAACATGTTGGCTGAATGATTCTACCAAATAAAATCAGAAAAAGAATCTAGTTTGATCAGCAAAGAATATAGAAATTTACTTAAGTAGTAAAGAATGTGGCTAGTCTGACTTTGGTATTATGTTACACCTCATGGCTCAGGCATTTTGTTTGCCTTAAATGGTTTCACAAGCAGAAGGGTTGACCCAGAGCAGATTCACTGCGGCTGCACAGATTGCAGCTAAACAGCAGATTTAATGAGGTCGGAATTTCACACAATGCCTTATTCAAAGAATTCAGGCAGCAGGAAAAACAGTTGTGGTGAATTGCAGTGGACTATGGTTTTGCATCAAGAAGCAAAACTTTTATTCACAAATACTTTGTAATAGTTCAAAAATAGGTGCCAATTACATCTGCCCTTAAAATTCAAAAATTTGGTGGTGACTCATGTTTTCTTTTATTACAATTAAGGAAATCAGTCAATGAAGCAAAAATATAGAGCTCTGTTTATTCCTCCAAAGCCAGGAAGCAGCAGGGTTTCTTAATGTATTATGACATGCTGGACGTTGTTTCTTTGTTTTCCCCTTTATGTCTTTGCAGCACCTATCACCTTGTATTTTGTTTCTTTCTCTGCCTCGCCTTCTAAACTTGGAACTCCTTGAAGACAGATACTGTGCCACTCATAAACACTTAATAAAATGTGGCATGAATGTTGAATAAAAATGAATGTAATCCGTTTATAGAATCCATTTTATACTAAGGCATAGAAAGCTCACACAGTTTTACTCTTTTTCCTTCAAGGAGAGGTTGATGACTGGTTTTAATTTTGAAAGTTCAGTATCTAATTCCTATGAGATTCTGTCCCCGTTTCCCCATTGAAAAAGAGTCTCATGTTGGTCCTTTTTGTAGCTCACTGCTTTGGACCAGGGGAGAAACTGCAATCACAACACATCGAACAGCAGACCACCTTAGTCTTTGAGTCATTCATTTTAAGGGTGAAAGGACATTCTCTGCTCACATTAGGGATCTATAACTCTGAGCATTTCTATATAACTGTGTATTCAAGCTGGTGGTGTGTTGGTTATAAGTACTACTACATCTCCTAACCAGAAGGTTGGCAGTTTAAATCCACTAGGCACTCCTTGGAAACTTCATGGAGCATTTCTACTCTGTCCTATAGGGTCGTTATGAATTGGAATCAACTTAGGGGCACTGGGTTTGTTTTGTTTTGGTATATTTCATCTTCTATGTATTTTTGCTAAGGAAGAAGCAGGAAATACAAATTATATGCTTATATCCTCAGAGAATGTTTTTAAATCAGTTATGGATTAAATCGTATCCTTCAAAATACATGTGGTAAATCCTAACCTATATGCTAATAGTTAAAATTTCATTTGGAAATAGGTTGTCTTTCTTAGGTTAATCATCAAGATTAATGCAGGGTGTCTCTTGAATCAATCTCTTTTGAGAAGCAAAAAAGGTTAAAAACAAGTTAGAAAGATAGATGCCAAGACATTTGAAGATCTCCAAGAAACCAGAAAGTAGAAGCTGAAGAGTCAAGGACTTTCCTCTAGAAGTGACTGAGAAAAAAGCCTTCCCATGAGCTGGTGCTCTAAATCTGGACTGCCAGCCTCCTGTACTGTGAGAAAATACAGTTCTGTTTGTTAAAGTTATTCACTTGTGCAATTTCTGTTATAGTAGCACTGAAGAACTTAGACAAAATTTGGTATTTAAAGTAGGATGCTGCTCTAACAAATACCTGAAATATGAAAAATGTTTTGGAATTGGGCAATGAATGGATTCTGGAGGAATTTTAAATTAACTAATAGTAAAAACTAGATTCCTTGAAAAGACAATTGGTAGATGTATGGATGTCAACATAGTTTTTGATGAGGGCTCAGAAGAAAGTGAGGAGAGCCATAAGGAAAGCCTCTATCATCTTAGCATATACATATGGTGCCAGCAATAGAAGTTATAGAAATGTGGATATTAATGTCCACATTTATATGGTGAGGCTTTAAAAGGAAATGATAAACATGTGATTGGACAATGGAGCAAGTGTGGTCCTTTATATGCAGTAACAAAGAACTTGTCTGAATTACATTTAAATGTTTAGAGAAAGGTAGAACTTGTAATATTGAACTTGATGAGGAGATTTCTAAACAAGACCTTAAAAGGGTGATGTGGTTTCTCCTTATTGCTGTACTAAAATGTGAGTATAAAGAGATGGACTTAAACATGAACGGTGCCAAATGAAAACAGTATTTATAGATATGGAAAATTCTGTTATATAAGCTAAGGACACATGACCTAGAATGTTCACCAAGTACATAGATACACAAATATCTTGTTAGAGATAACCCCTGTGACTGATGAATCCTAACCAGCTGATACAGCAAGAAACCATACTTAGGTTGAAGAGGACAAAGAAAGAACAAAGAGAATGAACGCTGTCTGCCTCTTGGAATTCTACAAGGAGAAAGCATGCCAAAGGTGCTACATCTCTTTCCCTCTAACAAAAGGTAAATACTATTCCTGAAGAAACATGGAATTCAGCAGAACTGTTAGAAGATGAATGGGAAGCAGACCTTCTTGGTTTCAAAGGTTGGGAATATGGTCTCTTGGATCTCAAAAGGTAGAGCCATAGGCTCCTAGGTTATAAAGAGCTAAATCTTCTCCAACTAGATTCCAGAATGCGAGGCTGATGCTGTTAAGCTGTGTCAGGTGATGGAACTGCCACACAAAGCTGAGGGTGCAGGGCTGCCATGCCTAAAGAGTAGAAAATTGGAGTGTGCTGAGGCTTGAGAGGTGGGGTTACCACTCAGATAGACTAGGATGATGGGGTTACCCAAAGCCGAGAGAGCAAAGTGGTCATACTAGAAGGCCTGGAAGGTGAACCTGAAGCTCTGGACTAAGGGGTCTCCACCCAGAATCTAGAGGGCAGAGTCAATACCTAGAGTCCGGAAAGCAGGGCTATTGCCGAGCTGCTTTCAGAGAAGAAAAGATTATCTTCAAGCCTTGAGGCAGTGGCATCACCAGGGGTGTTGCAAGGTATGTGGACAGCCAAATGACACTCTCAAGGGGGCAACAACAAAATAACTGTTTCAAAAAAAATTTGTGTAGTGTTATAACAAATTTTTTATATGTAAAATATCTCTGTAGTTATAACAGCAAAAGAAAATTAAAACCCAAGTCTACAAGTATTAATATACCTATAAGGCTAAAACTCTGTAATAACTTACTTTCTGAATCTTCTAATGTGTTCTGGTCAGAGCTGTTATTATTGTACAATTAAAATGGTGCTTTGAATCATGTTTTTTCCCCTCTACACATGCTACGAGCACACATTGTTTGTGTTGCTGTCTGTATTTTTATAGACACTGATTTTTGTCAAATTTTCTGTTTCTTTTAGCTACATCATTGTGGTAATTGACTTTAGGAGTGACATTATGAATTAATGCACTAGGTGACACCAACCCTAGTGATGCCACTGCATTGAGAGTTAATGTCATTTAATTTGTTGAGTCTGGGACCTGTTTGGTGACTGTTTTGTCTCCTTCCACTCTAATTTCTCCAATTTGCAGTTGAAGTATATATCTTATGCCTTTTCCATCACTTTGAAAACAGGTAAACGGTATTCTAGATTTTACAGATTCACAGATGAAGTGGAAATTTATCTCAGGATTGAATGTGCTTAATGTCTCATCCACATTTGATTTTTAAAGAATTCAGAGGATGGAATTTAGGATTTGAAGTTAAGAAGTTTGCAATGGTGTGATGGATTCAATGTATCTTGCATGTGGGAAGGATGTTAATTTTATGAACCAAAGGGTGGAATGTTACAAATTGATCTGCACCCCCTAAAAATGCATGTTGTAAATCCTAACCTGTATCCCTGTGGTTATAGTCCTATCTGGGAATAGGTTGTCTTTGTTATGTTAATAAGATAGGTTTAGTATAGGATATACCTTGATTCTATCTCTTTTGAGATATAAATGAGATTAAAAGCAAGATAGTAAGAAGAGAGATGGGGCAGAGCAGATGCCAAGACACATGGAGATCTTCCAGGAAGTAGGAAACAGAAGCTGAAGATAAAGGGACTTAGCTTTCACAGAGAGATCTGACACAGAGAGAAATTCTTCCCCCAAAGCCAGCTTTCTGAGTTCAGACTTCTGGCCTCTTAAGCTGTTAGAAAATAAATTTCTGTTTGTCATCCACTTGGGGTATGTCTGTCGTATCAACACGAGACAACTAAGACAAGTTATAGTAGCAGATTATTGGTGATTGGATTGATGACAATTTTTTATTGAATGGTGTCATCTTTGTCAACCACTTGCTGTTTTCAAATAATCCACTGCTCTTGATAAAATACATGATGAAAGTAAAAAATAAAGCAAGAGAGTTTCATAAGAAATACCAAGCGCTTTAAAATGATTTTCAATATCTAAATCCAAGTTGCATAATTAAATAGAGAGAAAAGAATTCCCTAGTGACTGATGCAGTGCAGACTAGTCACTCAATATTTTGAAATGTAACTAGAGTCTTATTCAGGTCATCACATATTTTAAATTATATGAATAAACCTTTCAAATAAAATTTTGCATCTCTTAGATATGATATATTTAATTCAATAAGATATTTAAAACTTATTTTATCAAATGATATCTTGAAATATTATAAGAGCCATATTCATTTTAATTGTTAGTTGTTAAAGTATTCTAACTTCTTATTAACAAAATAAAGTTGAAATGCTAGATGAGCTGATTATATTTTTAGTAATATATTCCATTATCTTGAGCTGCATGCACAGAAAAGTTGTGATCATGACATCTAGTTAAAATAATAAGAATTACTATTCTAAATACTGAATGTTGGAGTTGAACAAAAATAAATATTTTCTTAAAGAATGTTGTATATTATAAGCCAAGTGCCTATGCTTTGCTTATTAGCCTATATTTTTAATTTTCATTATATTAAATCATTATAAATTAAGTACTAAGAACATTTACTCAAATTATATTCTACTCACATCATTTCATCTATTTTAATATTTAATGATATACTGTTTTGAATTTATTTCTCTGTTTTTGTAATAATCCTTAAATGTATGTTAACAGGCACATTGAATTCTAAAAAAAAATTACACAAGACTATTTCTCTTACGAAAACTGATTTTTGTATGAACAAGCCTTTTCTCTGAAGTTATGTTGTTAGACAATTCCTGAACATGAATTAAGTCAGGAAGCTGTCAAGTTTGGTGGGAAAAAAAATGTCAGAAAAACTTGAACCACACAAAGAAAAATATTTCATCAGAAAAATTTCATTGTCAAAGATGTAACAGTATTTCAATGTTCCCAATCCCACAATTCTGACTTTATTATTTAAATAAAATACTTATAAATTAATGCAATAATAGGTTTAATTAATGTGATAGAATAAGCCTTGGAAAAGTCAGGATTCATGTTGGTGACACTACTTAAGAAGACAGTTGCCTGTTGCCTCCGAAAGCTAAACATTCACATACCCTCCCTCTCAAAATTCTACTCCTAGAAATGCACCCAAGAAAATTTTTTCACATTTACCGCTAGAGACCTGCATAAAGAAGATTATAATGTCAAAATGCTGGAAGCAATTCAAACGCCCACTATGGTAAAGTGCATGAATAAACCATGTATTATTCATACATTGGCATATACTACAGTAGTCAAAATAAATGAACTATAACTATATGCCATAACATGGATGAGTCTTAGCAACAAAGAAACTCTCAGTAAAACATTTCTGAACTCCTTCAGAGACACTGAGAAAGTGAATTACTCAAAAGCCTAGATCACTCAAGACACAAAAGCCTGAAAAACAGATCTTTGCACAAGTCTGTTGGTTTCCATTTCTTTCTTTTTTTTTACAAATGACAAAAGACTTAATTTAATTTTCAGTTGAAATAGCTAACTTAAAATAATAGTTGATGATAGAACCCCAAGATGTTTGACACAGATAGAATGAGAAAACTGAGTTTTTGCTAAACAGCAAAGCACTTTCATTTGGAATCTAACCAGTTTTCCAGGCTTGAGTCTATTGAGATCATTGCAGCTGATTCAGATCAATGTGGAAACTATGATGATATTAGTAATCATGTTTACCAGCCACAAGTATATTTTAGAACTGGAGCTAGCTTCAAGACATTCATTTTGCACAGAGCTGAACATTTTACTTAATGTATTTGCAAACCTTCTGGAAACAGTTCACATACAATGCAGTTCACAATAACGCAGCAGTAGTTTGGGAAGGTTTATTAGAGAAATTTAAATATACATCGACAACCCAAACACTCTGTCCTCAAACCTGGATATTGAAAGATTTCTTTTCAGTGAAGTAAATATGTCTATTTAATGCTAGAACTATCTCTTTCTCGTTAAGAGAAAATTTACCTGAAGCTGTTTTAGAGACTTAGTGCCAGCATTTGGAATGGCTTTCAGTTAACAATCACTATTCTGCACTTACTGAATCTAGAGCAATATGTTATTTTAGAAAAACAACAAACTAATAATTTAGTTCTCTACCTCCTTGTTTTCTCTAAAAAAACTCCCTGAAATTCCTTTCTTTTTTCCAAGGTATAAAATAAAATGCTACAGCACTAGGAATATGCTATACAGATGTCATCGTCTCTTTAGTCTTGGCAGCAGCAGCCCGAGGCAAGATTGTGAGGGAGAAGATTGGCACTGACATCACCAGACCTACTTTAGGCAGATTTCTACTCATCTTCAGAGTGCTTTACTTCTTACCCTTGTGAAACTCCACATCTTTATGAAACTCCTTGACCCCTGCCAATTAAATCTGCTCTCAGCAAGGGGTTCATTCTTACTTGTTCATAGCTCAGTGTCAATTTAAAGAAAGGTATTGCCTGACCCAGAGTTTCTGACATTTTAAGTCATCTTTCTAAGGTGTAATAGAGTCCACTGACTCTGGAGTCAGGGGACTTTATCCCCCAAGAAAGCTGATTGAACTATCTAAGTGAACTTGTTTTCCAGTGTCAAAGCCAAAGCTGCCCTGCATTGTGGAGAAAAAATGAAACTCACCAATGAGGTAGTTCTGTGAGCCTACATGATTGATTGAAAGAATCAAGCCTAATTAGTTATTCCTAGGCCACCAGTTAAACACTCTGACCACTCAGTCAGTGATGATGGCGGTTGCCATATAGAGGAATTGTCACTGTTGCAGTCCTGTCTCTTAGCTTTATGACTAGTGCAACACATTGTTCAAACTGAGCCCTGTCAACTTTAATTGTTTCCCACTACGCTAGCTTGTCTGCTGCTGTCATTTCCCAGGTATTAATATTGATTCAACTTCACTTCATTGTCTGCTGGAAGCACTTCTTCTTCCCGTCTTTGATAGAATCATTTGCCCTGTTTCACTTTGCCACATAGAAACTATTTCAGCATTCATCAGTGTTCTGTGCCCATCATATGATCAAAACTACATCTGAGAACTTCTCTTCAGCCTTCTAGAATGTTAACATGGGCTGCCTTGATTACTGTCAGCTAAATATAGTCTGCATTTGACTTGAGTATAAACGCTATAAAGAGAAGATTGCATCTAACAACAATGCAAATCCATGTGCCCAGGATGTAATAAGCCAAGGTAAGGGCAGCAGCAGGTTTTCCAGAAAGTAAAACAAAGGAGGCTATTTCAAAACGACATTCTGATATTTTAATTTAATTAAAAAAGTGACTAGAGAAGAAAAAAATTCCTCTGGTCACCAACATACAGTCACACTATGGAAAACTAGACTGTGGGAGCGCACATTTGGTGCTTGCAGAAATCCGCCGTGAGGGATATTAGGTAAGTCTGGGAGGGATTTAGACAAAAATCACTTCCAAGATATGAGGGATTTTATTGTTGGGTTTTTCCTGCTTTTATCTCTATATTATCCACAGAGGAAACTGTGTACAGCTTAACCAATATGCGCATGGCCCCATATGGAGATGGCTAGCATAAGTCAATACCTATTTTACACTTCTTCCTCCCTGTTGAGGGCTCTCAATTATAGTCCTTCTTCTGGGAAATGTTTCTGAGTTTGAAAGAGATGTATATTTCTTCTATTTTTATTTAATCATTCTACTAGACACATCCAAACAAAACTATCAGTTCACACTATCCAGCTTAATTTCCACATCTATTTATTTCTTTCCCTTGGTTGATAATAAGGTTGGTTTTGAACTTGTGAACTAAACATAGCAGAAAACTCTACACTGTATTACTAATCTGCTAAGCCTTTCAAGCTTCCATATGTAATTATTTATGAAAGTGTATTACAATGTATGAAGAGTAGCATCATTTATTTTAATGTAGTTTCAAAATGGAATTAAATATTAAATGTTTAGCATGTGACCTCCAGATGTACTCAGTATAATATTGATAAAGAGCCATATAACTAAATATCTGTTCATGAAGGAGATTACAGAGGACACCAGCAATGTAAAGGATGTTCTTGTTAAAGAAGGCTATGTTAGTTTAAAAATGAACTCAAGTACTGCAACAATTGTTATGGATGGCCAGGACCAGGCATTGTTTTCTTCTGTCATAAATGGGTTTGTTGTGAGTCAGAACTGACTCAGTGGTACCTATCAACAGCAACAACGTATAGGCTTAAAACAAAAAGACCTCTTTAGGGCAATTGTAAGTGTTGTAAACACTGAACATGTGATAAACTTCTTTAACCTGTCTGTAGAAATTCACTTAAAGGTTGACATGTTAAGGGACAATTTTATAGTCAACTATTCACTTATCTCCTCACCTGGGCCTGATAGAGATCATGACTGAT
The DNA here is from genome assembly GCA_028571685.1 of Heterohyrax brucei. NCBI lineage: Eukaryota > Metazoa > Chordata > Mammalia > Hyracoidea > Procaviidae > Heterohyrax > Heterohyrax brucei. Next base: position 165,315,227 of record CM053144.1, read on the forward strand.
ATGTTTGACATGGTCAGTTTTGAGAATAACAAACTTTTTTTCCCTCCTGTGAAGGTATCCTAAATATCTTTAATAATTATGTAGCTAACTCAAGGCCATGACATGATTTAGTAATTTTTAAATTATGCCAAAGTTGAACTTGTGTTCTATGGAGAAGTTCTACTCTGACCTCTAGGGTCGCTATGAATCAGACCCGACTCGACGGCTGTAGGTTTTTGTAGGTTTTATTTATGCAGCGCGCATTGAAACTTGCCAAAAAATTAAAATTCTTTCTTGAGCTTCCTAGAAAGAGGAGGTCTTCTCAAACCTACTTTTGTATGAACTTTAAATTACAAGATGGCCTGTTACCTTTTAGGTTGATCGTTGGCCACTGTACAGGGTAATTTAACTGCCCTCAAAGGGCTTAGATGTAATCTTTACAGAAACAGCTGGTCCCATCTTTCCTGTGCAGAGCTGTCAGCAGCTGAGCACTTACTGCTGGCATAACCAGAGCAGCTTATTCCCACTCTACCCTTCATTAAATTTTCCCTCCTGCTCTCTTTGAGTTTAGTTTCCTCTTTTTTTCTAGCACTTTCAGGTGGAAGACTAGAGTACTGGGTAAATTTTTGTCTTCATTTTTCTTATCTGACCCTTTATTCTTATTATGAGTTCCTTATAAACACCACAGAATTAGCTTTTGCTTTTTTTTTTTCATCCAGATCTACATCTTTGCTTTTTAATTGGAATTAGACTGTTTCATTCAATGTGGTTATCAATATGGTTGGCTTTGCTTCTGTCGACTTGCTATTTGTTTTCAATCAGTAACGTCTTTCCTTCTGTTTTCTTTGTTCCTGTCTTCTGTTAGTTTCGTATAATAATTTTGAGACTTTATTTTTCCTTTCTATTGGTTAATTAGCTATGCTTTTCTAAAATTCCCTAGTCTTTGCAACATATATATCATGCATTTTATTTCTCCATGTGTCAAAACTCCAAATACAGTGTTATTACTTCTTTAAACAATTATATTTTAAAATGATGCAAAATGAGTATTTTATGTTTACCCTCTGTTCTTCATTTCCAGTGATCTGCATTCTTTTCTGTTGATACAGATTTGCATTCAACACCGTGGTTTTTAACCTTGGGCAACTTTGTTTAACATTTCCTGTACTGTAGGTCTGATGGCAGTATATATTATATCCTCATCTTTTTATTTTATATCTACAGTCTTTTTTCATATATTTTTTTTCATTTGTTTTTGGAAGACTGTCACTACTATACATGGAACACAGGGTATAAAATTTTCTACTAGCAAAATATTTATTATACAAGGATATTCAAGCTGGAAAATACTTCATAACAGAAAAGGAAAAAAGCAATAAAAATAAATTACAAATTTTAGAAAATTGTAAGTACCTTAGCCTTTGTATTACAGAAAACTGAACTTTCATGTGATGTTTTAATTTCTGTGTATACTTTTAAATGTTGCTATCATGTACTATTCTAACTACTATGTATTGTTAAGTTGATATATCTGAAATAAAAAAAAAAACATGATTATGTCACCTACTTGCTTCTAATCTTTAAATAGTTCCTCATGTCTCTTAGAACAGAGACACATCTCCTCGTACTTTTTAAGGCCCTGTGCAACCTGGACCTGATTTGGTATTATCTTCTTCCTTTCTTCTCATTACAGCTGGAAACTCTGATGGCACAGTGGTTAAGTGCTCCCTCTGTTGACCAGAAGGTCAGCAGTTCGAAATCTGCCAGGTGCTCCTTGGAAACTCTATGGGGCAGTTCTACTCTGTCTTGTAGGGTCACTGTGTGTCAGAATCAACTTAACGGTAATGGACTCGGTTGTGATCCAGGTATGATTACATTTTAAATTTCATTCATACTGAACATATTTTTTTTGCCTAGAATGTACTCTGGTCTCTCCCCTGAGCTTTCACAAATGCCATATTCTTTGTCTAGAGTAATCCTTTGCTCATTATCATACCACTGTAAATACCCTTGGCCTCAGTTTACATTTACTTTTTCTAAGTAGCCATCCTTGACCAGTAGTGGATAGATTATGTCTTCTTGCCACTTGATTCCAAAGCACACAGTGTTCCACCAATCACAGCACCTATTTGTTGTTGTTGTTGATGGGTATTTGCTTGTCCAAATTCCTCACAGTATCTTTAGGAGTAGAAGGTCACAACCTGCTTCTATCCAAGATACTCTTTAATTGTCCAGCCTCTAACCACTGTTTAGGCACCTACTAAATACTTACTGGATGTGGATGAATGGATATTCTTGTTACATACTGGTACAGTCACTGACCTTAAAAAAAAAAAAAGGTAAATTCACTTGTTGCTTTTCAAATGGAATTTTTTCTTCCAAAATCCACTGTTAGCTTTTTCTGAAAGTTAACTTATTCTCCTGATACTCTAGGTTTGGTGAGTAACATTCGTGGGCAGGATGCATATAAATGAAACTAGGGCATAAATAAAAAGCATCATCAAAACCACCGAGTCTCTCTTAAATTTTCATTATAACAGAGTGAGTGCAGTGACTCATTTCCATCCGATTGTCCTACAGAAATAAAAATGAACAAGTTGTACTTTATACAGAAAACACTGGAACACAGTGAGAACTTTGCTTCTAATGATTTAGTCACCGATCTCTGCTCATATGCTCATATGTATGTGTGCATGTCCTTACCCCATAACAACTTCCAGTGTTATACAGTCGTTCTGTCCAACTTTATTCTTCAGCCATGGAGTATACCAGTGAAGACTGAAGTACAATCTGTGGTTTGGTTTATTATGTTGAAATAAAATACTGGCTGGTACATTTTTCAATTGAGAACATTGTATGTCAGTGAAAATCATGTGTATTACAAAAAAAAAAAAGAAGTTTAAAATACTAACTATAAACAAATTTAAGTTTGCCCTTGAAGCATTTATAGATATTTGACATGTCTAAGTAAAAGCCAAGGTTCCTGGAACCACATGTCCAAAACCATAAAAGATACATTTTAGAGAACATGCTGCAAACTGACTGGAGGCAATTTGGTAATGCAGAACTCTCTCCATTTTTTTATTTTATTTTATTTTTTACTGTAGGCTATGATAGCCACTGAAGTGGAGTGAGGGTTAGCTACAGCCCTGGACACATCTCATAACCTCTGAAAAACAAAACTTAGATATAATTCTACCACATACTGTCACTTAGTAATCATATACTTAAAACAAAATGACAGTCTATACAGTTGGTCTTTAATCTTGAAGAATCAGTACTTTGCACATGCTCAGACAACACCTTGGTTACAAGATTTAGTTTAGTGAGATCTATAAATGTCGCAGAAGGAAAATGAAGTTACTACATACAGCAGTTGCCACTGAGTCAATTCCAGTTGATGTTAACATCATGTGTGTCAGAACTATACTGCATAGGATTTTTCATGTGCACTTTTTGAGAAGTAGAAATCTTCCAAGGCCCCTCTGAGAGGACTCAAAACCACCAGGTTTTCCTTTAGCACCCAAGTGCTTGTTAATGTACCTCCCTCCCCATGACACTGAGGCACATGTCCAGTGAAAGTGAATGATGACAACTATTTTGTTGACCAAGCATCAGGACTCACTGGCACCTGCATTCCCAAGATGGCTCCCTGATCCGCTGACATAGAGGTTTATCTATGGGGAGGAAACAGAACAGGAGTGGGCACTTAATCCGTGTGATCAGGGACGTAGTCCATCAGGATTGGAAGATACTCCCTGGAACGATGCCCATGTCATTAGGTATGCCAGCAGTCACATTGGGACCTTGACGGAGGGTAAATGGCAATTTAGCACTGCCCAGTCACCATCGGGTAGTTTCCTGCCTCATGCTTAGCCATTTGTGTCATCCAGGGACCCATCTCTTAACATAAAGTAATTTGAAATCATCCTGCCTAATGTTTGAACTTTCAGCAATAAAGCTTTGGCAACCATCCCTAAAGTTAAAAAGTCTGTGCTGGATGAATTTTTCATTTGTACCTTATTCATGTCAGTTTGAGTAATGTGTTGAGAAAATGTTGTCCAACCCATGTATCTTAAGTAATTTGCATAAGACTTCATTTCTGTAATTTATAATTTCGATAATAGACTGTCTTAGGCTAGGTTTTCTAGGGGAGCAAAACCAGTAACACATGCATGTACAAGGAAAGATTTATATATAAAGGAAACAGCTCACACAATTATAGAAGCTGAATGTTCCATGTCCTGGCACAAGCCTCACGTGGCCATGGGAGCTGGTGAACCCGTGGTCAGCAGGTCAGAGTTCTAAGTCACTGTCTGCACAGATCAGCGGATCCCAAGCTGGCAGTGAGACTGTGAAGTCTCTGCTGACTCACAGAGCTGCAGAGGCTGGCAAACCCAGGATCAGCAGGACAGGAAACAGGACTCACACTCACCAGCTGTAAGGGTTGATGAATCCAACAGCTCCTAGTTCAGGTCCAGGAATCAGAGGCAAAAGAGAGCAGGAACTGCTGGCAGTGTGAGCAGACAGGAAGCAGGTGGTAGAAGGTGGAGAGGTGAGAACTGAGGGGAGGGAAGCCTCCACAGATCCTGCCCCTACCACTTGATACAGCAGCCAAACATGGAGTTGCCAAGTTGACGCAATCTTCACCACCACAATCCACCTCTTGTCAACCTAGCATCTGCATACATCTCTCCTTACCATCTGTAGTCTCTGAAGGAATAAAATTACAAAGTCGTACTTACGTCTAACATGATATAACATATGTACAACTGAAAATGCATCAGCCTATTTACATCTGGTGTTTTACAAATAAACAAAAATACCTGACACACCCATTCCCACTGTCCCACTGCCATTGAGTCATGTCTGACTCATACCTAGAAGTCAGAATAGAACTGCCCCATAGAGTTTCCAAGAAGCACCTGGTGGATTTGCACTGTCGACATACACAAAAAGCAGAAATACTCTTAACAATTACAGTCCTCATTTCTGCAACTACTGGTCACATGGCTATAACTGAATTTCAGAACTACGATCTTCTGTAATGCTTCTGTATTCACATTGCTCTCAGCAAGCGCCTCAGCTAGTCATGGTTCCTTGTCTGGTGTAGTTACCCAAATCTTCATTCCTGAAGGGTTAGAGCTATTAGCAGCCATTTTGGAATTGGGTTGACTGTAGCTTTCCATTGACTTTAATCACAGGATGTGGCAGTACTAGGAGGCATCCTAAGGGGTCTCCTGCATCCCAGGCATACTCTTCTTTACCTCCATTATGTAATGTCAATCCAGTTTCATTTTGGTAGTCAGACTCAATCACAGCAGCCAGTATTGTAACTCCCTTCTTTGTTGTTCCAGAGGCACAAGGAACCCAGAATAGCCTGGTCGCAATTTTAGCTCCAGTTCAGTAGAATCATTGATGTGTGTCCAGGTGGCAGCATTTCTCCTTTGGAACTAAGACATTTAGACTTGCAGAGCATATAGTTGTGGGAACAGGAAGGAAAAATCTTGCAAGTGCGTTACTAAGGGTAATAGTTGAGTGATGCCGCTCCCATTTCCACCCTTGATTCCTGGACCCATGAATTCTGGCTATGGGAGAAACAGCATCATATATTGGACATTGGTTTAGAGCATATACAGCCTCCTGGGGAACATTTCCCCAATGCTGCAAGGTACTGCCACCTTGCTGGCAGCTTAATTGTGTGTTTAGGAGGACATTCCATCGTTCTATCAGGTCAGCTTTTTTAGGATGATGGGGAATATGGTAAGACCAGTGAACTCCATGAGCATGTGCCCACTGCCGTACTTCATTTGCTGTGAATTGAGTTCCTTGATCAGAGGCAATGCTGTGTGGGATACCATGACAGTGAATAAGGTATTCTGTAAGTCCAGGGATGGTAGTTTTGGCAGAAGCATGGTGTGCCGGGGAGGCAAATCTATCAGAGTAAGTATCTATTCCAGTAAGGATAAAATGTTTCTCTTTCCATGATGGAAGCTATCCAGTGTAATCAACTTGCCACTAGGGTGCCAGCTGATCACCTCAGGGAATAGTGCCATATTGAGGACTCAGGTTGGTCTGTGCTGCTGGCAAATTGGGCACTCAGCAATGGCTGTAGCCAAGTCAGCCTTGGTGAGTGGGAATCCATGTTGCTGGACCCATGCATAATCCCAATCTCTGCCACCATGGCTATTTTGTTCATGAGCCACTGAGCAATGACAGGGGTAGCCAGGGAAAGAGAATGACTGATTTCCACAGAATGTCTTCAGGTCTTGCACAAGCCTGATCTCATATATACCACTTCCATTTGTTGATGAATTGCTGCTGTGCTTGTCCAACTTTATGACTCTGGGTCAGACAACACCCAGTTTGTGACAGGCAGCTCAGGACACATAGTAACTTGGCATCCCATGGTTAAGTGTTAAGTCTCGCTAAGGCCCAGTAATAAGCCAAAAGCTGTTTTACAAAAGGAGAGTAGTTATCTGCAGAGGATGGCAGTGTTTTTCTCCAAAATCCTAAAGGCCTGTGCTGTAATTCACCGATAGGGGCATGCCAAAGACTCCAAACAGCATCTCTATCTGCCACTGACACTTCAAGCACCATTGGATCAGCTGGATCATATAGTACAAGGGGCAGAGCAGCCTGCACAGTGGCCTGAACCTGTTGCAGAGCCTTCTCTTGTTCTGGACTCCACTCAAAAGTAGCAGCCTTTCAAGTAATGCGATAAATAGGCCAAAGTATCACACCCAAATGAGGAATACTGTGCCTCCAAACTCCAGAGAGACCCACTAGGCACTGTACCTCTCTTTTAGTTGTCAGAGCAGCCAGTGCAGTAACTTATCCTTCTCTTTAGAAGGAATATTATGACATGCCCCATACCACTGGACTCCTAGGAATTTCGCAGAGTTTGAAAGTGCCTGAATTTTTGTGAGATTAACTTCCCACCCTCTAGCACACAAATGCTTACAGTCCACAGTCACAGACAATTCTTCCTTACCAGGTGCAGTCAGCATAATGTCATCAATATGATGGACTAGTGTGACATCTTGTGGAAGAAGAGACAATGAAGGTCCTCATGGACTAAATTATGACACAGGGCTGGAGAGTTAATGGATCCTTGAGGCAGGTTAGTGAAAGTATATTGATGGCCCTACCAGCTGAATGCAAAGTGCTTCTGGCTGTCCTTTAAAACAGGTATGGAGAAGGCATTAGCCAGATCAGTAGCTGAATACCAAGTACCAGATGTGTTAATTTGCTCATGCAATGAAACTACATCTGGGACATCAGCTGCAATGGGGGGGGGGGCACCACCTGGTTAGGTTTGCAATAATATATTGTCATTCTCCAAGACCTGTTTTTAGCACAGGCCAAATAGGCAAATTGAATGGGGATGTGGTGGGAGTCACCACCCTTGCATCCTTCTAGTCCTTGATGGTGGCAGTAATTTCCACAGTCCCTCCAGGAATGTGGTACTGCTTTTGGTTCACTATTTTTCTAGGCAACAGAAGTTCTAGTAGCTTCCATTTGGCTTTTCCCACCTGTCATGGATTGAATGTGTTCCTTAAAAAATCTGTAAGAATTTGGCTGTGCCATAATTCCTGGTATTGTGTGGTGTTCATCCGTGTTGGAATTCCTGCCTCTATAATGTTAATGTGGGTAGATGGGCAGTAGTTGTGTTGATAGAGCATGATTCAATGTGTAAGTTTGTTTTGTGCCTTGAGCTGGTCTCTTGAGCTATAAAGGGAAATATCTGGCAGAAAGAATTGTGAACCTCACACCATTACGAAAGCAGTACTGGCAGTGTATCCTTCAGACCTGAGGTTCCTGCGCCAAGATGCTCCCCAAACAGAGACTGATACAACACAAGGACTTTCCTGCAGAGCTGACAAGGAGGAAAGAAAGCCTTCCCCTGTAGTGGACATACTGAATTTGGACTTACAGCCTACTGCAGTGGACATCCTGAGATTGGATTGTGTAAGAATAAACCTTTGTTTGTTAAAGCCATTCACTTGGTGTATTTCTGTTAGAGCAGCACTAGCTGACTAAAACACAACCATAATAGTCCTCACTCCATTTGTGTCAGGTATCCAGTGTGTGGGTTTTGCCGGTTGCTGAGTATGTTTATTCCAATTATGCATTCTGGAACTGGGGAAATCACTACAGGCTGGGTTCAGGGATGCACTAGACCCACTGTGAGATGAACATGAGCCAAGACTTGACTGATAACTAGACCTCCATATGCTCCCTCTGACTGTTGGCCCACGGTGATGTTTTAGGTCTCCTGGAATTAGTGTCAGTTCAGAGCCAGTATCCAGTAGCCTGGAAAAGTCTGATTATTTCCTTTTCTCCAGTGAACAGCCACTCTCATAAAAGGCTGTAGATCTTTTTGGGGAAGTGTGAAAGATTAACAGTACAAATTTTTGGCAGGTTATTAGAATTCTTCCTCAGAGGGTGGCTTTCCCTTCATTCAAGGTGTTGTGGGTCCGTAAACTTGCTCAAGTCTTGGAATTGAGGGGCCATGACTCTCTGTTCTGGTGATTTGAGTTAAACTGCTGTTCACCTGACCTAGAATTCATCTGTTCACACAGATCAAGTAAATATTTAGTAGGTTTATTATCTTTTTCATTCCTAGGGACACCATGACTAAGTAGCCAACTCCATAAATCCGTATGAGTCAGACTATTCTGATTACTGTTTTGCCTCTGCTGTCTATTACTGTAGGCATGCCTACCTTGTCTTTGCTGATTGAGTGCAGACACTTGGTCCCTACCACCAGGGGGTTCATTGAACCCCCTTGTAGCTAGGTCTCTTAATTCAGTTAGGGCAGCTCCTACTGTCATATCTGATTTACATAAAGTGGAAATCACAGCAGTCTTCAAGGATCTTGGAGCTCCCTTCACAAATTTGTTTTTCAATAGTTGTGGTAAAAAGCATGTCCTCTGGGCATCCTATGTGTGGATTTGAAGGTCTAACCTGACAAATCCACTCTAGCTTGCCAATTTCCCTAAGCCTTTGGATACCCTCTTCTGCAGTACACCAAGACAGGTCTGGCAATTCAACTTGATTTAGTGTAGGCCACCACATTATCCATGCTTCAGCAATCCAGCCAAACAATTAAGTCTCCTAACTTCTCAAGCTGAAACACTGAATGAAGACTCTGTGCTCATTGGATCCATGTCAATAAATTCTGACTGATCCACCTTTGTGTTACTGGCACCATTATCCCACACCCTTAGCAGCCATTCCTATCCATTTCTCAGGGTTTCATTTGTATGTTTTAGAAAAGTCAGGTAGTTCCTTATGAGTATAGTGGATCTCCTCCTGGGTCATACTTTTGTACTTCACCTTTTGGGACTAGCTGGGACTTAAGTCAAGCTGAAGCTCTTAAACAAAAACAAAACCCACTGCCACTGAGTCGGGTCTGAGTCTTAGCAACCCTAGAGGTCAGAGCAGAACTGCCAAAATTGGTAGTATGGAATTGTTTTTAGAATTCTCCCTATTGTCTTGTAAAACATTTGCCTGAGACCATGCCCCAGGCAATGACTCAGGCAAGGACTCTTTAGAGGCAGCTGGGCTACAGTTAATCTCATTAGATTGAAGTGGAGAGGATAATGGCTTTCTTAGGCGGGGTGGTTTAGCAGAAAAACATGAAGTAATCTCTTCACATAGGTGTGGGTGTCCTGGCAGGAGTGATTCACTGGATGGTAGGGGCTCGGTGTCTCTAGCTTCCTTACTATCTGCCCACATGTCCCCGTTACAAGTTTCAGGGTCCCAGTTTTTCCTAGTCAATGCCCTCACTTTAACTTCAGGTACCTCTTGAGATTGACAGTTGAGCTAGTGTTGCAATTCTACCGTTGTAACAGTAAGCATCTGGGTTTGGCTTTCAGCAGTATCAGCTCTGTCATTAGAAGTAATGAGGTTTTCTTTTAAAGCACAAGTAGAAGTTTGAACTGTCTCATACTGCATGTGAGCAAAGCACACAAAGCCTGGAGCTCATCTCTTTTGCCAGTTTGTCTAATGCAAGTAGGACCAGTCAACAAACTTCTTTATACTTTTTATCCTCACATAATTTCAAAAACCTTACCTTTCACCAATATCTGATCTATTGATAGTGTTATTTTGTGGATGTGTACCACCATCTAAGCCCATGGAATAGCACTCTACCACTAGAAGCAGAGTTAGCAACAGCATTAATACTAGCCAGACTCGAGAACCACTTTAAAAGATTCATTTTTACAATTTTGTTTCCCTAGAACCACTCCTGATACTAAATCTTAGCTGGGTTTTCTAGGGAAGCAAAACCATTAACGTGTATATGTACAAGGAAAGATTTATATAAAGGAAACAGCTCACACATCTGTAGAAGCTGAACATCTCAAGTCCTGGCACAAGTCTCACACGGCCACAGAAGCTGGTGAACCCCAGGTCAGCAGGTCAGACACCAGAGTTCTAGATCACCAGCTGTGTAGGTCAGCAGATCCCAAGCTGGCAGTAAGACTGCGAGTTCTCTGCTAACTCAGATGACTCATGGAGCTGCAGGGGCTGGCGAACCCAGGATTGGCAGGGCAAGAAACAGTACTCTCACTCGCTAGCTGTTAAAGATTGATAAATCCAACAACTGTGAGCTCAGATCCAGGAACCAGATACAAAACAGAGCAGCAGCTGCTGGCACTGTGAGCAGACAGGAAGTAGGTGGTGGAAGGTGGAGAGATGATAGCTGAGGGGAGGGATGCTACCACAGGCCCTGCCCCTGCCACTTGATACAGCAGCCAAACATGGAGTTGCCAAGTTGACACAATCTTGACCACCGCATAGACCAAATCATTCATAATAAAAGCTGTTTCTGCTATAACGTTAATTGCTACTGGTTGACTATTAAATCTCTATTTGGGAAACTGACTACAATTAGAATTATACATTTAACTACTTGGCATATGTGTAATATTACATAGTCTAGAGTAAGTTGTTTTAAGAAATATTATAGGTATTGTGAGGGTCAAGAATGGTATTCTTAATTCTTTTTCTGATGTATTCACATTGTGTAGCTCCCTGAGGAAAACAGGATAAAGGCTTGATAGTTACTGATTCATTGAACTGATTATCATGTCTTCACAGGAATAATGACCTCCCCCAGTATTTATGTGCTGGCCATGTCCTTCCCCTTTGAGGCCCCCTAACAAGTGCTAACATGCTAATCCTCTTCTATATGTTTTGTTGTTCTTAGGGGACACCAAGTTGGTTCCAATTCACAGCGACCCTATGCACAACAGGATAAAACACTGCCTGATCCTGTGCCATGTTCGCAATAATTTTTATGCTTCAGCCAATCATTGTTGTCACTGTGTCAGCACATCTGGTTGAGGATCTTCCTCTTCTTCACTGACCCACTACTCTACCAAGCATGATGTCCTTCCCCAGGGACTGATCTCTCCTGACAACATGTCCAACTATAAGGAGCACTCTGGTTGTATTTCTCCCAGAAGAGATCTGTTTCTTTTTTTGGTAGTCCATGGTATATTCACTGTTCTTCTCCAAAACTGCAATTAAAGGCACCAGTTTTTCTTCTGTCTTCCTTATTCTCTGTCCAGTTTTGCATGCATATAATGCAATTGAAAATACTGTGGCTTGGCTCAGGTTTACCTTACTATTCAAGGTGACATCTCTCCTTTTCAGTACTTTAAAGACGTCCTTTGGAGCAGATTTTCCCAAGGCAATATGTCTTTTGATTTCTTGCCTGATGCTTCCATGGATGTTGGGTGCAGAACGAAGTGAAATGAAATCCTTGGCAATCTCAATCCTTTCTCCATTTGTCACAATATTGCTTACTGGTCCAGGTATGAGGATTTTTGTTTTCTTGATGTTGAGGAACAATCCATACAGAAGCCTGTGGTCTTTGATCTTCATTAGGAAGTATTTCCAGTCTTCTTCACTTCCAGGTAGCAGAGTTGTATCACCTGCATAATGCAGTTTATTAATGAGTCTTCCTTCAGTCCTGATGCCTTGTTCTTCTTTGCATAAATACTTCTCTGGGATGGCATGGCTGACAAGCAAACACAGAAGACACACATTATTTATATAAAAATACGGTAGATCATGCCTCTAAGACCAGATTCACAAGAAAATGGAGAAAATTCTATTTTTCAATTTATATGTGAGTTTCAGAAAGTACTATTCATTTTATATTTTATATTCATATTTACAACTGCCTTAAGCTATGATGAAGAATATTTCCATTTAATTTTAAGACATTTCTACTGTCAGGAGATTATATGTATTCTTTCAGTGGCACCCTAGGTAAGATTTACAGTACAGTACTGAGAGTGGAGAAATTTCATCCATTTTTATGTTATAGTCAAATGGCAAAAGGCTTCATTTGAGAAAATTTGATACTAGATGCATCAACTAAGTATATCATCATCATTATTGTATAAATAAAAAAATTGAAAGCAAAAATTATAATATAGACTCCTATTTAAATGTGATAGTGTTTAGATTTCCTTAAAATGGTTAACTTATTGAATAAAGAAATATTTACTGAACCCCTACTGTAAATTAAGATACACTAGGCAAGAAAGTGCTACCACTGCTAACCACAAGGTCGGCAGTTCAAATCCACCAGGCGATCCTTGAATACTCTGGGGGTCAGTTCTACTCTGGCCCCTAGGGTCACCATGAGTCAGATCCGACCTGACGGCACTTGGTGACTTGGCTTAGGCAAGAAACAATAAATCTTCAAAAGAACTCCTTACAGACAGAGTGAGAGATTTGTAAAAGTGCTAAATGAGTCATATTTAAGGAAATGCAACAGACAGTTGAGGACTGTTTAGATACTTGAAAAATGAATTGACATAATACAAAGTCATCCAGTTGTTCATGGGGAGCTTCAAACATTCTCTTGATTGCTGAATTATAAGCCATGGTTGGAGTACTTAAATGTAGTTACACATATTCATCTTCATAAGTAAATTTGTTCTGTGTGATAGATACTAAATCAGACAAAAAAAAAAGTACTTGGTGGTTCTATACAAATTTTATAGGTGCTTAGCTGCCACAGGCAAGTGACTTCAAGATTGTTGCAACTCACAGTATCCCTACAGGCCAAAGCAGAACTGAGCTATAGGATTCTAATGATGGTGGCTGATTGATTTGAACTGCTGACCTTTTGGTTAGAAGCCAATCACTTGACCAATACATCACCAGACTCTCTAGAATTTAGTTAGATATAACCAAATCACTATTTCTGGACAGTGAGATGTAATCTAAAGTGGAAATCTTTTGGAAACTAAGGTGATATTCACTTATTTTTTGGCCTGTCTACACCCCCTTTGCCTTTTGGCATGAATCTGTCAGGTGTGACTGATGGCCTATCCTTCTTAGTCTATAGAGGTGATTTGAAGATATGACTAAAATTAGAAAAACAAATGAAAAATAAAGGAGAAATAAAGAAGTATCTAGCTATCTGATGACTGAATCCTTCATACTAGCCCCAATCTACTTATCTTTGGGCTTCTTTTTCATGATAAAAAAGAAAGATTTCTTATTTTTTAGGACTCTTCTATTTTTAAGTCATTAATCACAGCAGCAAAATGAAGTTTCCTAAAATTTGATCAAACTTTGTATTCTTTCATCTTTTTGAGCCCAAAGAAAATATTTCCATCCAATTTTCTACTTTGTTGATTGTGCCTTGATACAGTAACAGCAACAAAGACCAACTTTGTCTGGAAAGGGAAGAAGTCCCGGACAAGTAAAGCATTACTAAAGAAGAACACATTGGGAGGCCTCTCATTACATGATGTTAGAACCTATTACACTGCCACAGTAATCAAAACGTCCTGGTACTGGTACCAAAACAGACAGGTAGATCAATGGAACAGAATCGAGACCCCAGAGATGACATCATCTTCCTAGGAACAGTTGATATTCGACAAAGACCTTAAGACATTAAACTGGGGTAAAAACAATCTCTTCAACAAATGGTGCTGGCAAAATTGGATATCCATCTGCACTGAATTAAAACAAGGCCCATATCTTACACCTTACACAAAAACCAACTCATACTGGATAAAAGACCTAAATATCAAGTCTAAAATGATAAAGCTCATCCAAGAAAAACTAGGAACAACAATGGAAGGTTTAATATACAATATAGACAGACTTTAAAATCTGTCAAACCACAAACAACAGAAGAGAAAATAGATAAATTGGAACTACTAAGAATCAATCATTTTTGCTCATCCAAAGACTTTATTAATAGAATTAAAAGGCCACCTACAGAATGGGAAAAAATATTTGGCAACTTTATGTCAAATTGATGTCTGATCTCCATAATCTGTAAGGTACTACAAAATATCAATAAGGAAAAGATAAATCATCCAATTAAGTGATGGCCAAAGAAGATGGACAGACATTTCTCTAAAAAGGAGAGCCAGGTGGGCAAAAAACACATGTGGACATGCTCACGATCATTAGCTGTTAAAGAAATTCAGATCAAAATGACAATGAGATACCATCTCACCCCAACAAGGTTGGCCATGATCCAAAAGACTCAAAACAACAAATGCTGGAGAGGTTGTGGAGAAATTGGAACTCTCCTACACTGCTGGTGGGATTGCAAAATGGTGCAAACTCTTTGGAAAGCAATCTGGCGCTTCCTTAAAATAATGGATGTAGATTTACCATTTGACCCAGTAATTCCACTGCTTGGAATATATCATACAGAATCAAGGCCATTCACACCAACTGATACATGCACATGAATGTTCATCACAGCACAGTCCACAATAGCAAAATGGTGGAATCAACCCAGATGCCCAACAACAGAGGAATGGATAGGTAAACCATGGTATATATACTCAGTGGAACCCTATGCAATGATAAAGAACAACGATGATTCCAGGAAACGTCTCTTAACCTGGTTTCAACTGAGTGAAAGTACTCAGTGACAAAAGGACAAATATTGTATGAATCCCCTATGATAAGAACTTAAAAACAGATTCATGCATAGAAGAAAAGACACTTTGACGGCTGCAAGGGTGGGGAGGGAGGGAGCTGCAGGGAGTACAGTTTAGATAGTTAATAAAAATTTGTTTGGGTGAAATCGGTGACAGCACACATTTGAAAGAAGATCAATAATAACTGGAGTTCAACACAATTTGAGTACTCCTCCCATCTTAACCCAATATTGCAAGGACAGAGTAGCTGGGGCAGGAGGCCAAGGACCATGCTCTCAGAGGAAATTGAGGCCAATTGACACAGCTAGCATTTTGCTAATGAGGACTCTGCACCCCTCATCGGTCGTCTGGGGTCTTAAAATCTGCCAAGCTGCCATCTGAGGGTACAGCAAATGGTCCCAACACAACAGGAACAGATGATCACCAAGGACAAGAAAGACAGGGGAAGAAAGAACCCAGAAGACAAACCCACGTGACTGAATGTCTACATCGACTTGTGACCAGAAGAACCAGATGGTGCCTGGCCACCACCAGTGATAGCCACGATGGAGCTCACAAAGTTGAGTCTCACTGGCAACAAGAGAATAAATAGGGGTGCACCCTGAGATTGCCAATAAAAGACCACAATTGATAGTCTGGGGGCTTTGGGGTTTCCTTGGGAGCATGGCCTCTGGCCCTGATTTTGCCCCTGTCCATAAATCATAATGAAGGTCAACTTTTCAGACAGCTATGGATTGGACTTGGCAATGCAGAGTGCTCATATCTTGTGGGAATTTTATGGTTCTATGCATCTATAGGATGTCATTCTGCTGACCTCTTGCTGGAGGAAGGGGAGTGGGTGGTGAGAAGGGGATAGGAGACTGTTGGGAGGATAGGACATGTATGGAGCAGAGAAGAGGGCTGTGCTGTCACCGGGCAGGTAGAGCAGTGGGAGCTGCATATAGATGAGCATGTGAATTTATATGAGAATGTACATTTTCATTCAATCATAATAATAATAAAAAAATTAACAATGAAGAGTCAGGGGTCTTAATACTTCTCTTCCCCCTCAAATTTAATATGTAAAAACCTCTGATTCTAAATGTACTACTGATATAAAACCTTCCCTTGGTACCTATCCATTGTAGTCTATTTCGTCCTGCCATCATTCGTCCCCTCTACAATTTTCTAAGTCATTACCCACGCGGCCTTCTAAAATTGGTCTCTTTTATTTCCTAAAATATTTGACCTAATTCTCTCGCAAATCAAATTGCCAGTGAAAGGTGAAACTATAGCATGTTTGGTAGCTGTTCTTGTTTCGTGTGTGTGTGTGTCTTCCTATTTGCCACCCACCTTGCTACTTTTGTCAGGACTATGAAACTTAAGCCATGATTTAGCAGAGTCTCCTCACTTTTCCCTGTGTGCCTACGTGTCAATGTTTTCATTCTCTCTGAATGCTAGCACAAGAAAGGAATAGTCAACTATGGATCTGCCTTTGGACTGGACAGAGAATAGCTGGATTAATATTTCATAGTCTTTAGAGATGTAAAGTAGTTAAAAATTACAAAGTGATTACCACGGGGCAGACAATGTACTCAGTTGGCTTTTATATAGAATTATTCTTTATCTACCTAATACTTGTAAAAATAAATTAACTTCTGTAGAATATCATAAAGATATCTGAAACAAATAAAATCAAATGCGTTAGAATTGGGCAAATAATCTACCCCCCCAGAACAACAATAAGAACAAAAATCTTCAAAAACTAATGGAGATGGAGTGAGAACACAATTAGTGAGACAAAGAGATATCAAAATATCACTGTTGAATCCTGATAAACAGACTGTAAAGAAAATTATGGTACAGTTGAGTAAATTTGAACATTACTTAAGTATTTAGTGCTATTACAGTAAATATTGTGAATATGCTTTAGATGTGATAATATCCAAGGTTATTTTTATAGAAAGAATAACTCTTAGAAATACACCTAGGAATTTTTATAGTATATATAGTACGATGACTAGAATCTGCTTCATAATAATCTTAGGTAGGGAATTATACATACAGAAGAAGTGACCATGAGTTTAGCTAGCAATCATGACTACATATTATTATATATTTTAATATTATAGTATTTTTTCAAGGTTAGAAAAATATAATAAACATAGAAAATTACTAGAAAGAAAAAAAAAATCACACCCCCCCTCAGTGTATACACATTGAATCTGTAGGTCTTGATAATGAATCATTTTATTTATCTAAAAAAAGGAATGTGTGTCACTGGGTGATGCCAATGGTTAAGCAGATTAGCAGCTGTAGCACTGCTCTATAGGCTGAAGGAGACTCTTGTGGCTTAGAGGTTAAGAACTTAGCTGCTCATCAAAAGGTCAGCAGTTCCAATCTACCAGGCACTCCTTGAAGGTGCTGCAGGATAGTTCTATGCTGTCACATGTGGTTGCCTTGAGTCACAATCAACTTGACTACAACTGGTTTTATATTTTTTAGGGGGAGGGGCTGAAGGGTAATAGGTTAAAAGTCTGGTGGTTTGAATCTGCCCAGGGGTTACTCAAAAGACAGACCTGTTCAACTGCTTCTGAAAGGCCACAGCATTGAAATCCCTGTGGAGCATTTCTACTCTGCACACGGGGTTGCCGTAAGTTGAAGTCTGCCAAAAGGCAACCACTACCACACGTGCGTGTGCGTAGTTAGAAACTGCTGAAAAGCAACCACTACCGTGTGTGTAGTTAGAATCTGCCGAAAGGCAGCTACTACCACATGTGTGTATGTGTACACTTACAGATACATCACTATTGTATGTTTTACAATAAAAAAGTTATAAGTTGTCATATTGCTAAATTAATGTAGTAAAACAGAGAATTAGGTGTTGCTTTCCTAATTTTGGAAACTCTAGTGGTGTAGTGCTTAAGTGCTATGGCTGCTAACCAGGACAGCAGTATGAATCCACCAGGCACTCCTTGGAAACTCTATAACTCAATTCTGCTAAGTCTTACAGTGTTGCCATGAGTTGGAACTGACTCAATGGCAATGTGTATCTGAGGGTATTTCTAATTTTATCTAAAAAGAAAAATTAAATCATCCTTTTTTAGAAATGCAGATTCAAGTTCCAAAATACACTTCTTCAAGACCTCTCAAGGGACCACTAGGTCTTCATGTCATCTTTTAGCTCTCAGCTGCATGCTTTCATTTTAGTTTAAATCAATTGCTATTTTCATTACACATCTTTTTGTGACCTGATTTGCAGACAGCAGCACTGACATGTCTGTGTATGGAATGCTCATTAGCCACTTAACTTGTGATATCTGAATACGCTTTTGATAACAAAGTCAGTCTTTGCAAAGATCATTTTAAAACTAAAAAGAAGAACGGAGAAATGAAAAGAAAAAAATCCTGATTCAATATTTATGAAAGAGTAACTTATGGTGAGGTAAAGAAATGAGAAAGAACTCTGGTGGTATGAGGATTAAGCACTCTGCTGCTTAATTGAAGATTATTTGGTTCAAACTCAACAGAGTCCCCATGGGGGAAAAAGCGTGCAGATTTATTCCTGTAAAGTTTATACAAACAATCCAAACCTGCTGCTATCAAGTCTATTCTGACTCATAGTGACCATTTAGGACAGAGTACAACTGCCCTACAGAGTTTCTGAAGAGCGTCTGCCTATCTTTTGATTAGCAACCATAGCATTTAACCACTATGCCACCAGGGTCTCCCCATAAAGATTACAACCTCGGGCACTCTATGGGGACAGTTCTACTCTGTTGAATAGAGGCAATGAGTTGGAATTAACTAGACAGCACAAAACAATCATGACATAAAGAAGGGAGAGAGTGTTGATTGCTAGGTATCTATGATTATTGGGAATGTCAGAACCATGGGGAAAGGAATAGATTTTTTTTTGTTTTAATGTTAGTACTAGGAGAGATAGAGGAGGCCAGCACCAGACATAGTTTCAAGGACAAGCATGAAAGAAGCGGATCTAGGAAAGCACATCGCCTTCTAGGCTTCTGTTACTACCTGGTGGGCACAGAGTAGACAAACACAACACTTTTTATATAGCTTACTATATAAAAATTAAACTATTTTTTATTCCTTTGAGGTTGTCAAAAACATTATTTTCTTAGGAGCAAGCATAAAGGGATATATATTAAAGAATAATTTGTGTGTGAACCATCTAAACATCTGAAGAATTTCTGTAGAGAATAGTGTAACCTTTTTTCCCTCAAATCTTCTCCTTTCTCGTAAAAAAAGCTGGTATTTAGCAACTGAGAAAGGCAATATAAATGAGGTCTGTTGTGTACTAACATCACTAAGAGTCAATTTCTAAAGCCAAAAGCTTTGGAGAAATAAAATGTACCTTTAAAAACAATCTTCTAAAGGAAAACTAAAAGGGTAACCCTCCCCTTGCCTTAGCATTGAATAATGAATAAAACATTTTTTATTATTTTAAACTCCAATAAATATTTTTAAAATATGAAATCTTAAGGGAAATTTTCAAATGGATGTTTGCAATATTATAAATAAAAGCAAGCAGGCTTCTGAGGCATAATATTTTTAGAAGCAAGTTGTCAATACTGAAGAAGAGAAAAGGCCATGAGTTACAATGGATGAAAGCTTTGCAAGAGCTTTGTCAAATATTCTCTTGTCTTGGAAGACATTCTGGAGAAGCCACATATTTTGAGATTGTAAACAGTCCTGTCATATAGATGGATTGGTCAGCCACCTAAGAGCTGTCATTCTGCTGTGTTGGTGAAAGAAGACAAAAAAGATGGAAGGAAAGAAGGGAGGTAAGGAGAGAGGAAGGAAAGAAAGAAATGAAATGAAACCATTAAGCTTAAATGGTTATAACTGGATCAGGTATATTATAGGCGTAAGAAAATAGAGTCAACACAGAGTACTACATTGCAAGAGCTCAGGATCTGGAATCGGGTCACCTGGCTTCCAGTTCCACCAGTCATTACCAACGGGTAGCTCTAAGCACAGATTTTGTAGTCTCTGAAATGGAAATGTTGTGTAAGTATTACAATGAGAATGAAATGTGATAGTGCACGTGAAGTGCTTAGTATTGACCCCGCCATATAGTATAGTAGTTGTTCAATAAACATTAGTATTTATCATCATTTTCTTAATGTTAATTCATATTGTTATTAGCTGACGCAGAAACAAAACTTGAAACACTTTTTTTATTTCAGCAGAATTCCCGCAATTTGAGTTGAGCTGAAGTGGTTACTGTATTGATCCCTGGCATGTATCTATAATTGTCTTTTACTGTAAGTCTATTGCCTTATAACATGTTACTTCTTTTGAGATCATTGCTCAGCCTTTTAAGATTAGAGTTACAAAAAAGCAGTTACTGTATTCTCAGTTCCAACTCACGGTGATCCCATGTGTCAGAGTAAAACTGTGCCCCACATAACACTTCTGATTTTTTTGAAACAGATTTCCCACCAGTGTTTCAGTCAGCAGCCAGCACTTAACTGTTTGTACCATCCAGCTTCCCAAGCTTAGAGTTAAGGTTTATTTAAATACAACGTTTTACAGACATGCTTCAGTAACCTCTGAATGCAGGAGGAAGGTCTGGAGCAGAGATCCCTAATTTTCAGGGTGGATGAAAAGCAATGAGATACATAGTTTCAATCTCTGAATATGTCTTTTCTCTTAAGGCTCGCCAATCTCAGTGGTCTGAGGACATCATATAGTGTATATAGGTGAGGAAACGTGGAGGAAGGTTCATGAAAGTATCTACTGTACCTGAAATACTGGAGACTTCTGCATGTACTTGCCAAATAGAAGAACATGTCCAAAGCTCTCACTTTTCCTTCCATTCTCACCATTCTACAATTACACGTCCTCCATAAGGTTATGGAACCATGTGAGGGACATAGTGACACTGTCATCACTAATTGTGCACAGCTAATATAGAAGGACCTTTACAGGAGATGTGGGAAACCCTGGTTGTGTAGTGGGTTAAGTGTTATGTCTGCTAACCAAACAGTGGGCAGTTCAAATCCCCAGGCGCTCCTTGGAAACTCTATCTGGCAGTTCTACTCCGACCTCTGGGATCTCTGTGAGCTGGACTCTACTGGATCACGGTGTTGTTTTGTTTTGCTTTGTGTCTTGGAAGAAATAAACTGTGTATATATTCAGAGCAGTCCAGATAATATACAACATTGATTCTTCTGTTAGTTAATATTTGTTTTAATGACAGAAAGTAGTACAAAACCTATGCTAGTTTTACATGTAACAAGCACATGCCCCCTTACCTGGCGAAAGCCAGCAATCTTACAGGATGCAGGACTTACAAGAAACCTCTTGAGGCCAACAAGTTATTTACTGATGTTCCTATTGATGTCCAATTGTTTGCGATAATTAGCCCAAGATGATTACAAAAAGTGTTCAGATGTCTCTCAAGTCCATTAACACCAGATTTGCATGAACTACTGCTTTGCAAATTATAGGTTTGGGGTGCCCCTGTGAGCTGTTTTAGTAGCCAGAGCTCCTGCTAATGGGCAGGACAGAGAAGAAATCTCTTGCTTGTCCTGGGAATTAGTAGATTTTTCTCCAATTACATGCATTTCTCTTTTTGAAGACAATAAGACAAAGTCTGGAACTCAGAAAATTCTGTGCTTTGAAAGAGAAAAAAATAAAGAACTAATCATTAGACTTACAAGAAATAAAAGTGATGCTTGACAGAGCAACATTATCAATCTCCATTAAAAATTTTTTGGCAGTTACTCTCAGAAATAAATTCATGCCTTAATTTTTTCTGTCTATAAAATATTCAGTGCCTTTTCAGCTACAATTGTAATATTAATTACAAAATCAAACATTACTTTTAATGTCAAAACTGTTCATTATCATGTTTGAAATTCACTTTCTTCTGTCTTACATATACAAAATCTTTTTTTTATTGTTATTTAACATAATTTAGTGAAAATGTACATTCACGTATAAATTTACATGCCCCCCTATATGCAGCTTCCACTGCTCTCCCTGTCCGGTGACTGCACACTATTCCTCTCTGCTCCATACATGTCTCATCCTCCCAACAGCCTCCTTTCCCCTCCTCTCTGTCCACTCCCCTGCCTCCAGCCAGAAGTCAGCAAGATGATATCCTGCAGATGTATAGAACCACAAAGTGCTTCCAATATATGGTCACTCTGCATTGACAAGTCCAATCCATTCCTGTCCAAAGAGTGGCCCTTTGTTATAATTTATGGGAAAGGGCCGGGGGCCATGCTCTCAGAGGAACCCCAAAACCGCTGGACAATCAATTGAGGTCTTTTAGTGGAGATCTCATGATGCACCCCTTTTTATTCTTGTGTTGCCAGTGAGACTCTTCTCTGTGAGCTCCATTGTGGCTATCACTGGTGGTGGCCGGGCACCATCCGGTTCTTCTGGTCCCAAGTCGATGTAGGCACCCACTCTTGTGGGTCTCTCTGTCTTCTCGGTTGTCTTTACTGCATGTCATTTTGGTCCTCGGTGAGCATCCGTTCCTGCTGAGTTGGGACCATTTGCTGTGTCCTCGGATGGCAGCTTGGCAGCTTTTAAGACTCAGACGCCACTCACCAATGTGGGGTGCAGAGAGCTCTCTTAGCAAAACGCTAATTGTGCCAACTGGCGTGGAATTCGCCTAAGAGCATGTTCCCATGCCCCCTGCCCCAGCTACTCTATCCTTGCAGTATTGAGTCAAGATGGAAGGAGTACTCAAGTTATGCTGAAGTCCACTTAATGTTGTTCTTGTTTCTAATGTGTGCTATCACCGCTTTCTCCCAACTAGATTTCTAGTAACTATCTAAACTAAACCCTTCCTCCCCTGCCCTCCCTACCTCCCTCCCCTCCCTTGCAGCTGTAAAAGAGTCTTTTCTTCTATACACAAGTCTGTTTTTGAGGTCTTACCGTAGAGGTCTCATACAGTATTTGTCCCTTTGTCGCTGACTACTTTTACTCAACATACTGTCTTCCAGTTGAAACCAGGTTAGGAGATGTTTCCTGGAATCATCGTTATTCTTTATCATTGCGTAGTGCTCCATTGAGTATATGTACCACAGTTTACCTATCCATTCTTCTATTGTTGGGCATCTGGGTTGATTCCATCTTTTTGCTATCATGGACTGTGCTGCAGTAAACATTCTGGTGCATGTGTCCGTTGGTGTGAAAGGCCTTGAATTACTGGGTCAAATGGTATATTGATATCCATTTTTTTAAGCAAGCGCCAGATTGCCTTCCAAAGAGGCTGGACCATTTTGCAACCCCACCAACAGTGTAGGAGGGTTCCACTTTCTCCACAGCCTCTCCAGCATTTGTTGTTTTGTGTTTTCTGGATCATGGCCAATCTTGTTGGGGTGAGATGGTATCTCATTGTTGTCTTGATTTGAATTTCTTTAATAACTAAAGATTGTGAACATGTCCGCATGTGTTTTTTGGCTGCCTGGATCTCCTCTTTAGTGAAGTGTCTGTCCATCTCCTTTGCCCATCGCTTAATTGGATGGTTTATCTTCTTCTTCTTGATATTTTGTAGTATCTTATAGATTATGGAGATCAGGCGTTAGTCTGACATAGAGTTGCCAAATATTTTTTCCCATTCTGTGGGTGTTCTTTTAATTCTGTTAATAAAGTCTCTGGATGAGCAAAAGTGTTTGATTCTTAATAGTTCCCATTTATCTACTTTCTCTTCTGTTGATTGAGGTTTCTTTGACAGATTTTGGAGTCTGTCCTCATTGTGTATTAAAACTTCCTTTGTTGTTCCTACCTTTTCTTGGATGAGCTTTATCGTTTTAGGTTTGATATTTAGGTCTTTTTTCCAGTTGGAGTTGGTTTTTGCATAAGGTGTAAGATATGGATCTTGATTCAGTTTATTGCAGATGGATAACCAATTTTGCCAGCACCATTTGTTGAAGAGACTGTTTTTACCCCAGTTTAATGTCTTAGGGCCTTTGTTGAATATCAACTGTTCATAGGCAGATGGTGTCATCTCTGGGGTCTCAATTCTGTTCCATTGATCCATCTGTCTGTTCTTGTACCAGTACCAGGCTGTTTTGACCACTGTGGCAGTGTATTATGTTCTAAGGTCGGGTAATGAGAGGCTTCCCAGTGTGTTCTTCTTCTTTAGTAGTACCTTAATTATCCACGGCTTCTTCCCTTTCCAAACAAAATTGGTGATTTCTTTCTCCATCTCATTAAAAAATGATGCTGGAACTTGTATTGGGATTGCATTATATAAATAAATTGCTTTGGGTAAAATAGATATTTTCACAATGTTAAGTCTTCCTATCCATGAGCAGGGTAGGTTTTTCCATTTATCTAAATCTCTTTTAGTTTCTTGTAGTAAGGGCTTGTAGTTCTCTTTGTAAAAGTCTGTTGTTTCTCTGGTTAGATTAATTCCTAGGTACTTTATCTTCTTAGGGTCTGCTGTAAATGGTATTGATTAGATAATTTCCTCCTTAACAGTCTCGTTGTTGGTATAAAGGAATCCTACTGATTTACTTATGTTTATCTTGTATCCTGAGACTTTGCTGAACTCTTCTATCAGTTTGAGTAGCTTACTTATAGATCCCTTGGGGTTCTCTGCATATACAATCATATCTGCGAACAGGGAGATTTTAACTTCCTCTTTGCCAATGCAGAAGCCCTTTATTTCTTTGTCTTGTCTAATTGCTCTGGCTAGAACTTCTAGGACAATGTTGAATAGGAGAGGTGACAGTGGGCATCCTTGTCTAGTTCCTGATCTCCAGGGAAAGTTTTTCAGTCTCTCTCCATTCAGGATGATGTGGGCAACTGGCTTTGTATAAATGGCCCGTGTTGTGCTGAGGAATTTGCCGTCTATGCCCATTTTGCTAAGAGTTTTTAGGATGAATGGGTGTTGGGCTTTATGAAATGCCTTTTCGGCATCAATGGACAAAATCAGGTGATCCTTGCCTTTGTGTTATTTATGTGGTTTATCACATTAATTGTTTTCCTGATGTTGAACCAGCCTTGCATCCCTGGTATGAATCCCACTTGGTCATGATGGATTATTTTCTGGATATGTTGTTGTATTCTGTTGGCAAGAATTTTGTTGAAGATTTTTGCATCTAGGTTCATGAGTGATGTCGGTCTGTAGTTCTCTGTTGGTCTGTAGTTCTTTGTTGGATCTTTCCCTGGCTTAGGTATCAGGGTTATGCTGGCTTCATAGAATGAGTTTGGGAGTACTCCATCCCTTTCTATACTGTGAAATAGTCTCAGTAGTATTGGGGATAACTCTTCTCTAAATGCTTAGTAGAATTATGCTGTGAAGCCATTTGGGCCCGGACTTTTTTTGGTTGGCAGTGTTTTGATGACCTTTTCAATCTCTGCCTTTGTGATGGGTTTATTAAGTTGTTCTGCCTCATGTTGTGATAATTTGGGTAGATGGTATGAGTCCAGGTATTGGTCCATTTCCCCTAGATTTTCAAATTTGTTAGAGTACAGTCTTTCATAGTATTCTGTTATGATATTTTTGATTTCTGTTGCACCTGTGGTGACAACTCCCCTCTCGTTTCTAATTTGGGTTATTTGTTTCCTTTCCTGCTTTTCTTTAGTAAGTTTAGCCAGTGGTTTATCAAATTTGTTGATCTTTTCAAAAACCCAACTTCTAGTCTTTTCAAGTTTTTCAATTGTTTTTCTATTCTCTAATTCATTTAGCTCTGCTCCAATCTTTATGATTTCATTTCTTCTGGTGCCCGAGGGGTTCCTCTGTTGTTCTCTTTCTACTTGTTCAAGTTGTAGAGTTAGTTCCTTGATTTGGTTTCTTTCTTCCTTCCAGATGTGTGCATTTATGGAGATAAACAGATCTCTGAGCACTGCTTTGGCTGTATCCCATAGCTTCTGCTAGGAAGTGTTTTTGTTCTCATTGGAATCCATGAATGTCTTTAATTCATCCTTGATTTCTTCTATAACTCATGTTTTTTCGAGCAAGATGTTGTTCAGTTTCCAAGAGTTCCACTTTCTATCTCTGTTTTTTTTCTGCTATTGATTTCAACTTTTATGGTTTTATGATCTGAGAAGATGCTTTGCAGTAATTCAATGTTATGGATTTTGTTGAGCATTGCATTATGGCCTATCACATGGTCAATTCTGGAGAATGTTCTATGTGCACTGGAGAAGAAGGTGTAGTTGTCTGCTGATGGGTGGAAAGTTCTGTATATATCAATGAGGTTTAGTTGGTTAATTGTGTCAATGAGGTCTTCTGTATCTTTACTGAGCTTTTTTCTAGATGCTCTGTGTAGTAATGAGAGTGGAGTGTGAAAGTCTCCCACTATTATTGTGGAGTCATCTAAATCTCTTTTGAGTGTAGTCAGTGTTTCTTCGACATATTTAGGGGCTCTGGCATGAGGTGCATAAATATTTAATATAGTTAAGTCTTGCTTGTGTACTGAACCTTTCAGCAATAAATAGTGACCATCTTTGTCCACGATGGTGGATTTGACATTAAAATTGATTTTGTCTGAGATTAGAATTGCCACCCCTGCTCTTCTTTGTTCATGGTTAGCTTGATATATATTCTTCCATCCTTTAATTTTCAGTTTGTTACTGTCTTTAGGTCTCAAGTGAGTTTCTTGTAGACAACATATGGATGGGTCATGTCTTTTGATCCAAGATGACACTCGGTGTCTCTTTACTGGAGCATTCAGTCCATTCACATTCAATGTAATTATTGATAGGTATGTGTTCACTGCTGCCATTGTGATATGTTTATTTTTATGTTGATGTTTTCTCTGTTGTTCTTATTAGTCTGTTCTGAGACACTCTTTTTTGTGAGTTGATTTTTCACCTTTTTCAGAGCTGGTTTTATAGTTGTTGAGACTCGTGTGTTAGATTTCTTGAAATGGTATGATACATCTTTGTTGTGCTTTACAGCTGCCCCTATGAACCCCCTTAATAAAATTTTATAAACTCAATTTTAATTACTACCAGTCTTGTCATCTTCTTCTCCGTCTGGAGGACTATAACGACTGTAGTACATTCCTCTTTTTATTATGATGACACCATAGTTTTCATGATGATCACTGGATTGCTTCTTTCCATATCAAAGCTGTGATTTACTTTGGAGCCTTCCCTAAATGAGTAGAGTATTGAGTAATGTGTCGTTCTAAAATACAAAGTTAGTGGTTTTGTTCTTCTAAGCCAAAGCCAAGAACTTCTTTCAGTATTTTTTGTAGTTTGGGTTTGGTTTTTACAAAGTCTCTGAGTTTCTGTTCATCTGGGAATGTCTTAATTTCATTTTCGTATTTGAAAGACAGTTTTGCAAGATATATAATTCTCGGTTGGAAGTTCTTTTCCTTTAAGACATTGAATGTGTCATGCCACTGTCTCGGTGCCAGCATGGTTTCTGCTGAGAAATCTGATGTGAGCCTACAGGGTTTCCCTCTGAATGTTAGCTTTGCCTTGAGTCTTGCTGCCTTTAAGAGTTGCTACTTATGTTTCATTTTGTTAAGCTTGATTATAATATGTCTTGGAGTCTTTGTTTTGAGATCTATATTGGGTGGCATACGATATGCATCTGAGATGTCTATATTCTCTTCCTTCATGATTTCTAGGAAGTTTTCTTTCAGCAGCTCAGCAACAATACTCTCTGTGTTCTCAGATGTCTCACCCTGTTCACGGACTCCAATTAATTGAAGGTTGTTCCTCTTAATAGAGTCCCACATGCTTCTTAATGTTTCTTCATTTTTCTTGTTTCTTTTTCCTGATTTCTGCTTATAGACACTGGCATCAGTACCTCTGTCTTCCAAGTCAGAAATTCTTTTTTCCATTTGTTCCATTCTGTTTTCTTGGCTTTGCATTGAAGTTTCTATGTCTTTGATTTTGTTCTTGATCTGTTGGATTTCAGAGTACTGGTGTTCCATCAGATTGAACAACTTGCTTAATTTTTCACTTTCTTCTGCTGCATTTTGTATAAGGTCTAGAAGGGCTCTGTATGTAATTAATTTGTATTCAGTTCCTGATGCTTTCATAAAAGTTTCTGCATCTGGAAAACTCCTTGGTTGCTTTGTTTGGGAGCCTTCTGAAGCCATGAGTGATTGCTTGTATGCCACAATTGTCTGTTGCTTTTTGGGTCCCATGTGAGTATATAGAGGCTGGAAGAGGTACTGAGAGGATGGATTGCAAATGTTTCTCTAGGCTGTCTTCAAATGTAAAGCAAAAGGTATCTGACCAGTTCACAAGTCAGTTAGGTTTTCAGGTGTAGAGGTCCCTCTTCTCGTCTGACAAAGTAAGCACCACTATATGCAACCCCAGATGATAACATACTAGTTCAGAATACAGCAATGTTACTGCCCCGGTGGCCTCTACTGACAGGGCCAGCCTTATCCAACATTGCGTCGAGTACTGGTTTTGTGATAGAAAAGCGCTCTCCTGTGGGCAGGCTCTGGCTCCCAAGCTAAGAATTAGGTCCCGCTGCGGCCACCGTATCCAAGATGGCGTCCTCCACACAGGCAGCAGACAGAGGGGCTAAAGGTGCCAAGAGGTAGTGATTCCTCTGCTTCTGTTGCAGGGCCCCCAATGTAGGCAGCACTGTGCAAAATCACTACTTTTCTGTTGGAGAAGCACTGTCCCATTTGCAGGCGCTGGCTCCCAACCTAAGAATGAGGTCCCGCTAAAATCTCGGTACCAACATGGCGCACCCTGACCACAGAGTTCCGCACAAACCCCACTGAGGCAGCTACAAAACGAAAGGCTCAACATGGCTAGATTAACAGAGTCCCGAGCCTGGCTCTCAGAATATGGGAATTTCGCCTGCCTATCCCCCCAGCAGCGCGTCTGAGTCTAGCCACCAGGCAAGGCCCAGCTCCGCCCCCCAGCCGAGACCGAGGAAAAAAAAAGTCAAACTGGTGCATTTACCTTCCGTCCGTGAGAGCCGGGGCTAGCCAGGAGTGGGAGTCAGCGAGAGAGAGTTGGTTTTTCACTCAGTGAAGTCCCAATTAACAGCCCTGTGCCGTGTCCTGAGGCTGATTAGGTGATCAGAAGGCTCTGTTTGATTACCAATTCACGTCGTGGTTTCCAGAGGGATAGAAGGAGACGTGGGCTTAGTCCGCCATCTTGGCTCCGCCCCTCTATACAAAATCTTAAAAAGCGTCACTAATATAACATATCTAAAGGTAATAATAACTTACACATAGGTAAACATGGAACAATAAGTGCATATTTCTACTCCTAAACTGACTTTAAAACATCTTAGATGTGAAGAAAACCTTAATCAATAAAGATCATGATGAAAATATACAAAAACTCTATCATGATGTGATAACAGATTCTGATCATAGTAATTTGCAGTAGTAAACATTCCCTTTAGGCTATAAACATTCATGTGTAGAGATTATATGTTATGTATATGCAGTGTTGTTTATGAGCATGAAATATAGGACTGCTTCTTATCCAGAGGCTTTACAGATAATGCTTGATCTTGCATGAAAATCCCATTAGAACAAATCCTGTTAGTGACATATAAAAATCTTACAATGCAGTTTTCCATCATATTGGTGATAGATCATATCACATTATGGTCTTCTTGTCATTAATATTGTATTTATGCCTTTAGCTAGAGTTTAAAGGGAATTATTAATAACCTGTATCAGGAACTTTTTATTTGTCAAATTGTTCCACATGGTCTCTTTATACTAATGTATCAGCTTTCTAGATGAAGAAAATGTAAGGGAATGATAGAAGTCTATATGGCATAATGTGCATGACTCACTTATTTGAATGTCCAAATGAGACTTGGAAAACCAAATAAATAATAACAACAATCATAGAAAACAAATCTCAAATCAAACAACAAAAGGAATCAACTCATAGAAGTTGAATTTTCTAATAGAGTTAAGCAATGTTTTCCTTTTGCTCTCCAAAATGAATTTTATTTATTTAATATAGAAGATTACACTTTAAAGTGTACATTTTATAATCAGATATAGAATGTTTATATTAAAGATTTTTCCCTCTCTTCACCTCTCCTAGTTTCTTTCCTCAGTTGGTTTCCCACCCTCCCTGTTGGTTTTCAATGATCTGTTCCATTGGTTGTTACCTCTAGTTCAGTACTGACCTTTTCCACATAACAGTAAACACACAACATTGATTTTGTAAGTCCTTTAATTATTCTCCATAATTCTACTATCCTGTTCCCACTGCTCTTATGGCTGTTACTTGATTCACTGTAGTAACTACTATCTTACTCCAGCTTGTAACAATTCCAAGGGCAACCTGTGAAGTTTCTAAAAGGCATGATAATTTTCTGTTTCCAGAGTATGAGTAGACATGCTATGTGGTCGACTCAAGAATTTAAGGTTGATAATCTCTTGCTCATATTTCATAACCATAGAGACCTTATAGGTCAGCGTAGAACTTCCCTACAGAATTCCAAGGAGCAGCTGGTGGATTTGAACTGCTGATCTTTTGGTTACCAGCTGTAGCACTTAACCACCATGCAATCAGGGTTTCCTATAGGGTTACTATCAGTCAGAATTGACTCAGTGGCAGTGGTTTCCTTTTTTTTTTTTTTTGGTTTTAATCTCACTGCTTATTTGATAATTTAATCATTCTTTTGTTCATTTTTGAATTAAAAAAAGATGAGTGCCTATTATGACCAAATGTTATGTTAGTACTCAAGTACTCAAGAAATTTACAAAAAATGAATTCATATGTCAATTTTCCCCTAAGTCAGAACAATTTATTTTCAGGTTATTTATCTTCATGTTCATTCATTAAAACCCAAAATAAAGTTTTACATGGGGCTGTTTAAAATATCTTCCAAATTTAAAGCTACTTAGCTCAAGGAAAGTAGGTCTGACATTAATCTCTTTAGTTACTTTATTAGACTTTTTTTTTAAAACATGGTTATAGTTATAAAACACAATCAATTTACAAAGGTTTTTTGCTATTAGGGCCAGCACAGTAGAGTGGTTATAAGAGCAGGTTCTGGAGTAAGACTGTCTGTGAATATATCCTGGTCTCAGTACCGACTGGCCACATGTGTTAATTGCTTTCTTACAGCACCTCTAAAATAGAGTTTCAACAATAATGTATGTCATTTTCATAAGGACTTAATTATTTAATGTTATAACTCATAGCATAATATCTGGAATATAATACATGCTCAGTTAACATTTGCTAATTTTATTGGGGGAAACCCTGGTGGCTCAGTGGTTAAGCTCTGCATCTGCTAGCCAAAAGATTGGCAGTTCACATCTACTGGGTGCTTCTTGAAAGCTCTATGGAGCAGTTCTGTTTTGTCCGTAGGCTCACTATGAGTCAAAATTGACTTGACCTGTTTTTCTGTGGTTGTTGTTTTGGGATCTTCATAGGCATGAATATGTTTAACACATAATAATGCACTTATTGATGTTAATTTAAGTGAATACATGCGTTTTTCTTATTTGTATCCCATTTTAAACGTTATTAGTTAGCATAATGATTAAAATGACACATAAGAGAAGAAATTATAAAGATAAAAAAGAGCAGAGTACTTTGAGTTTGAGGGGGGTATGTAATGAGTCTGCAGTGAGTTCATTGTAATTAAAACCTTTTATTAGTTCTAAGTTATCTGATAGCAAACACAGAGAGTGAAACTTATCAAGTAGGGTTATTTTCTGTTTTTCTGTAAGTACTTATCTCTTGTGGCTTCAAAAAATATATTAAGTGATTTTTTCAATTACATTTTATTGTTGATCTTCTTGGAAACACTCGTCTAGAATATCAGTCTTTATTTATGCCATTGTGTCATCTTTCCTGTCATTGTTGAGAATGAGAAAAGAGTGAGCTTCCTATGCCCTGTGGGTCTGTCATTAACAGCAGTGAAGCACTACAAAACAGGGCAGGTGCCACTTCTGCTCTTTAAATGCACAGGAAATAACAGCCCCCCCCCTCAATAACACACATACTTCAGTGGGTTTAAAATAATTAGTGATACTCTGTTTTGTAATTCTACCATCAAATAATAATCTTCTTCAAACCTGAACTTCATTAGGACTGATTCTTTTTAATAATTAATATTATCTTCATATTTAGGCTTTTATTTTCCAGTGGCTTTAAGTAACTAATCAGCTTTCCATACACCAGCAAAATAATGACCCTAAATGGAATCAAATGTCACAGAAAAAAGGTGAGTTCCCTTAAGAGGAGCTACTAACTGGGGAGTCCTGTGGGTGGGCGTTAAGGGAGTGTATAATTCAGAGGGCAGAGAAGCAGGTGGGAGTACAGTGTCTCATATTACTTTATAAGCAAAACAGAACATGTCCTTTAGTCATCTGTTTCTCTTCTGCTGAAAGCTAATATTGCCGAATTCTGTGACCTCGCTCGTGTTTCTCACAGTCGACTTTCATGTAGCCTCTTAAGTAAATAGATATGCATGTGCTCTGGAAATTGATGACATCTGGATGTTCTGGCAAATGTTAAGACAATAAGGGGATAAAAATGGCCTTTCTATTATCTTAGCACTAGGTGATGTGTGTGCCCTGGGAGGAAGGCAGAGGAGAAGAGAACGTTTGTTACAGCACGTTATTTGTTAATATGTTTATTAAAGGGAGTATTAGAATGAGTCATGCTTCTCAGAAAGCCAGATATTCCCAGGTGGCTTTCTCTCTCTTAGGTAAATTATGTCGTTGCACGTTAACTTTTTCATGGCCCTGCTGCCCCACGCCTGTAAATAAAACTCACCCTGAATCCAAGTAGAGATTTTGAAGGCAGAGATAAGTTTAGGAAGGAAGAGAGGAGAGACTGCAATGTACATCTGTTCCATTGTTTCTGTTTAGAAAGTCCTATTAACCGAGCTTAGGATTTAACTTTAATGCTAAAAATCACTGTGTTTTTAAGGATGAGAGCTTTTGTCCCTTAAGTCACAGCAAATCTGGACTATTCAAGGTGTTCATGCAGGGTAGAAAATTCTAGATATACCCTTAGCCCTGTTTGTGTTAGCACTTAGGGGGGTAACGTATAGCTCATCGAGGCACGCAGTTGACTGGCCTTGGTAGTAAATTATCATAGTTCAATGATAGCTGGCACTCATAAAATCTAGGTGCTGTATTCTAAGCTGATATACTTGCAAGTAAGAAGAAAATTTCTTTCATCCTTGGTTATTTTAGGCATAAGGTTAAATACACAGAAAACTTTTCCATGCCTGACTATACAGCAGGATTTTTCAACATGAGCTTAAAATACCCCAAATCCTGCCTCTTCACTGATTTTCTGATCCTACTTTTCCTCCCACAAGAAAATGAAGCTGCCGAGTCAGCCTTGGAAAATTATCCTGGCAAAAGGCATGATAAGGTTTTTCTTCCCCAAAATATCCAGCCCACACTATGCATTCTTGTGGGTGATAAGAAACTCAAATGGCAACAGTGAGTTATATAAGGCATTTCAGCTCAGAGACGTAATATCTACTGCGGAGGAGTTCTAGCTTGCTTTTGGGACACTACCCTCACCCTACAGAAATATGTGCTGAAGATTTACATCTTGATTATGTTATTCTACTTTCCCTTCTGTATTTGCTGGAAATGAGGATGGAGCCAGCCCTCTCTATATTGGTTTCATAACAATCACATAGTCAGACAACTTCGTCTTAAATAAATCAATACCATTAACAGCAGAATTTATTATCTGATAAGCATGTGTTTAATTGCTATATGAATTGAATTCGCTTCATACCAGAGGCATTAATTATACTGTGGATATGTAAATAGCATGTATAAGAAATCTGGATCAAGTAAATGGACTGGGGATCTGAGTCCTAACATAAGTACTGTAGAATTAAGAGGCAGGTTCTAGGATGGAAATATGTTCAACCAAATCAACACCTTCTGGATTTTTTTGAAAGCAGTATAGATTTCCTTTTGCAGGTTTTATATACATGTACGTGTATAAACCAATGTGGATCAATAGACGTACACAGGAACAAATATGTATATTTTATATTTCACAAAATCACATGTAATAATGTTCTTATTTTAAAAATAATATTGGCAACAAAGACATATTGAAATGTCTCCAAATTTGTATTGCGCTTTTCTGTGTGTCATTATATTGTACTGGTTCAGAGCACAGACCTTAGTACTGGGTTCAGATTCTAGTGACGCACCTTATACTTCAAAAATCAGAAATATTATTATTTCTAGAGTCTGGAAAGTATGCAAAAATGAGGTAACTTTACAAGGTGTAAAATTAAAGTCAGGATGGAGGAGATGGTAAACTGGAGGTTTGATATTCCAACCAATTCGGGGCATTTATTGTAAATCATCTAAACTTTACAAGCTTTGTTAGGCTAAAAAGTGGGCTATAGCCAGACACTGAGACTTTTTAAGGTCAAATGCTTCAATTTTACCTGCAGTATATACCAAATAAATGAAGCATTTAATAAATAATATAGATGACAATTTTCTCATAGCCCTAATTGAAGGTTTTGTTAGTTTTTTCCCGTGCAAAATCAGACACAGTTTAGCTCCTGGAGTTTTTCTGAGGGTTCTATAAACTGGTTGAAATAGTATCTGATATGTAAAAGTGCCCAGTAAGAGTAAAGAATTTTTATTCTAAGCAAAGCAGATATATATATATATATATATATTTAATCAGCAAACATCTTATGAACATTATTTGTGAAGTACCATGCAAATTTCTGAAGGAACGAAAGAGACCCTGGAGCCACAGTTTTTTCTTTGGCATTCCTCATCACTTATCAACTAGCACACGGCTATGTGTTTCTTTACTTCCTTATGGAGTAACTTTTTTTTTTTTGGATTTGCTAATGACAGTTTGACAGTGCTTTGCTAGTAAGATTTCAATAATTGTCTCTTCTCCAAGAAAGGCAGAGAGAGTGCAAGTGTTCTGATTTGTAGCATCTGCCAGTATCCATGGTGTAAATACTCCCACCGTGGCTACTAGCAAGCATCCCAACATGAAGGCATTGAACAGTGTGGAGAAGAAATGCTAAAAATCAGCTCTCACAAGCCAGTATGAGATGATTTCAGTACTCCACTGGGTGTAAAGTTTGTGAGTGATCCAATGTGGCCATTTGAAAGACAGTAATATTTATGTTTATGATAAGGCTTGAATAAGAACAGAAGTGTCTTTGTGCCCGAAGTGAAATAGAACTTGATCAGGAAAATTAACAATATCAAATATAAGCTAAAACTATCTCAGATGGAAAGTTAAAAACTAATGAGAAAACAATTTGTTTTGGACTGGAAGGAGAAAGGCAAGCTTGAGTGTTACGATGATGGAGTTTTATTGTGAGTGAGTGAGTGAGTGTGTGTGTGTGTGTGTGTTTGCTTTTTAACAGACATTGCTGTGCACCAGTCATGGCTCCATGAATTTCAAAATAACTAACTGGTTGGAATCATAACTCACTGGAAAAATAACTATTTAAAATGAAGAGTCTTAGGATACAATCATACTTTGATAAAAATAGCCACAGTCTACAAAAGAATAAAGCTGGTTTTGCTATAGTCCAGATTCACAAGAAACCATAATCCTCCCCAATGAGAGTAAAGCCTTTGGTAAGGAAGAGGATGAGCACAGGAAGGAAAAGAAATTCTGTACTTACAAACAATGCCTATTCAATAAAATAATGAAAATAACCTATGATTTATAACATACACATGTGCAACCAACTTTACAAATATGTACTCAGTTGTTTACACTTTCATTCAAATTTTTGAGCTCATATTTCAAATGACACAAAGTCTACATTTACCTGAAATCCACTAACTAGATTAAAGTCCATAGTAAAATGCAATTTGTCTTTAAGTTGTCATTCAGTCCTCTACGACAAATTCTGCCACCCCTTTCCTTAAGTATATAGAACTTGATGAGTTATCTTTAAGGCACTTGCACTTAAAGTATTATATAGAGAAGCTAAAGAATACTGAGGATGGATCTAGTGTATTGATCTGTTCAATTTGATTAGCAAATATAAATTGATAATCAGATATATCCACACAGAGTGTGTAGCAATACATATCAAAGTCATTGTTCACTGCAATAAACAGATTTTTTTTCATCAATCCCTTGGAGTTACTGTTTATGCACTATCCTGGTATTTGTAAGATGACAATAGGGACTTCAGTTATCAGATCAATAAAGAGACTTGTTTAACATAGAGAGAAACAGAGATTCTATTTTGTCTTTGAAATCACGCTGTGATGTCATATGAACTCATTTTGAAGTCTCTTTCTTGTCAGCTGAATAATCATTTTGTTTGAAAGTAAGAGAGAATGCGTTTTCCTTTTGAGCGTGTCATGCGCACAGGCACAGACACACACAGATAAATTGCCACATCTTAGAGAAAGTTTCAAAACAGTAAAGTAGATTTATCCCTTATTTTTTATCACTAAAATCTTTCAGTTTTGGAAAACGTGTAGCAAGAAAGGAAAATTAAACTTAACTGCCAGGCTAAAACTTCCTGTAGTTGAGATTTCCTACACAAACAACAAGCTGACCAAAGATGGAACCGTTGTGTAGAGATTAGTGGTGGGAAGAAAATAAGTAAGAATCAAGCGTTTACAGTTTATACATCTATCTATTTAAAGGACACCATCTCCAAGGCACTATGTTGCTGTCAGGAAAGAAACGGAAAATCCAGTCACAACTGTCTAGTAGATCTATCATTATTCAGGATAAAAACACAGTTTAGTCATTCGCTAACTCAGAATTCTCCCTTTTTAGCAACTTAATACATATCGTGAAACAACTGCCCCAGACAGTTTATAACAAGACTCCCTGCCAAAAAGACATCATTTGGAAGGAAAACAGGAAACACAACA
This sequence comes from Heterohyrax brucei, assembly GCA_028571685.1. NCBI lineage: Eukaryota > Metazoa > Chordata > Mammalia > Hyracoidea > Procaviidae > Heterohyrax > Heterohyrax brucei. The sequence goes on from CM053144.1 coordinate 165,351,915, forward strand.
AAGAGAAAGTCAACCTTAACCAGTTTTCTGAGTCACCTTTTCCTGTGGGCTCATCTTGTCACAAAACTCCACTTATTTAGGGGAATTCAAAGTGTGAATAAGCGGAAAGAGTTGAAACTTGATAAATCTTTTACCGTGGAGTTCTTTTTGACTCACAGTGTCCCTGCAGAACAGAGTAGAACTTCCCATCAGGTTTCTAAAGCTGAAACCCTTATGGAACCTGACGGCCACATCTGTCTTCTGTGGAGCACCTGGTGGGTTTGAAGCTTCTTCTCTCACTTAACAGCCAAGTACTTAACCACTGCACATCAGGGCTACTTTTTGAAGCTTGATAATGCTGTTAATCATCTAAGCCTCCAACTTTTCTAAGGACTAGTTCTAGGCCAAATTATATAGTTCCAAATATGGCTTTGATGCTGCCTTGTGCCTTCCTTCTTTGCGCAGACCTTTACCTTTTAAATAACGAGGGCCCTCAGGTTTTATCTGGATTCCCTGGGATTGTTCCTTACTCATTCAACCAGGGGACCTGTTGCATTTCCCCTCCCGTCCTCATGTCAGTTAACATGAGATATCCACACAGGGGTTTTCAGTTTCCCATATGGAGACACAGCCACACGTTTGGTGAAATATTCGTTGGAGTTATACAAGTTATTTTGGAACTTCTTCAAGGGAAAAAAGAGTTAAAGGTAAGCAGTAATAAAAATCAGAATTTATTCAGCATTTGCTGCATCAGGTGGTAGGCCAATTGCTTTAAATAATCTCACTAAAACATTATAACAATACTCAGGCAGATATTACTATCCTCATTTTCTTTTTTTTTCTTTATAACAGATTAAAAAAAGAAACACCTGAGTCTTAAAGGTTAAATAAAGTACTAGAAGATGCACATTTGTAACTGGCAGGTCAGGGAGTCCGCCTGCAGGTCTGAATTCAGAGTCCGTCGTCACGCCTGTTTGCAAGGCTGTCTTCAGTGAGAATTTGTTTTGAGGGACTTTTCTCAAAATTCACAGGTGAGGATTTCCAGGCCCACATCACTGATGAGGCAGTCATGTGGGTTAGAAAAACCTCCCAAATGATTCAGATGCTTGTTGTGATTGAGAACAAACATTAATGTGGAAAATCGATATTCTAAAAGACAGGCAAGTGACAGTGTCAGTTATGCAGGCTTGATCTCACCACCAAAAGTGTAACAGCAACACAAGACCTCTAACTTGCATCCCAGCCAGGCCTCCCCCAGCACCTCAGAGAGGTATCTTAAGAGTCACAGGGTAGTGATGGACACTGCAGGGAATTTTTCTGGATACGCTTTCCGTGTAGCAAGGGAGAGGCCTTTCAGGAACATTTCTGGATAGATTTTCCAGTGAAGATGTAAGGCCCTGAACTCTGGGCAGACTTGAGCCTACCTTTCTCTTCGCAGACCCTGAGTTCCTCCACAGCTTCTTTATAACAACTTGAGACAGCCTTGCACTGCTTCATGAGAGGGGTCTGTAGTGGGGAGTGTGGTTCTCCACTCTTCCCTTCCCTCTTCTCCTTTTGTCTGGTGCTTCTCTTTGAGAGAAAAAGCCTGGAGGTCTACTCTGGTAGCTGTCTCCAAGTGGCTGTAGCTGCAGTCTCAAGTGCTGTCAGGGTTTATGGGTTCTTTGTAGCCCTGGTGCCACAGTAGAGAACCACGTGGCTGCCACCTAAAAGATCACCAATCGAATCCAGCACCCTCTCCTTAGAAAGTGCATAGGGAAGGTCTACTCTGTTCTTACTAGTCAGAATTGACAGCAGGGTTTTTGTTTTTTTTAACTCTGATAAATCTCTGCTCTGGCCTCCAGCTCTGCTTCCTTACAAAATTGCCCAAATGTTTGTAATTTCAGTTTTGACTTTCTCTCAGATGTCAACTAAGCCTTGCTGCTGACTCCCTTAAAACAAAAACAAACAAAAAACTCCACTGCCATCGAGTCGGGTCCGACTCATAGCAACCCTAGAGGTCAGAGTAGAACTGCCCCATAGAGTTTCCAAGGAGCACCTGGAGGATTTGAACTGCCGACCTTTCGGTTAGTAGGCATAGCACTTAAGCCACTATGCCACCAGGGCTTCTGATGCCTCCCTTATACATGTGATAATTTTACTTTGTTTGTTCATTGGTTATCTTGAGGATGAACCGTGCTAAGACTAGTAAAAAGGACAGTGAACTTTTCTGCTCCGCATCAGCTCTGAAGCAGGGGAAAAGCCTTGATGTCGACAGAACTAGGCTCCAGAGAAAAGTCTCTCTGCCCCCTTATTTCCTTCTGTACCCCAAGTCTCATGAAGTGGAGGGAACTTAATGCACCCCCTCATGCCTTCCTCAATGCCATTGTAAGCTTCAATTTTCTACCTCAGACTTCTGCAGATCTTCTGTTGGGGTACTAGATTGGGCTGGAAAACACATACAACTCAAAATTTTAAAACTAATTTTAAGAACATAGCTTAAACTGTATACACTTATATACTTACATAGCTTAAACTATATAAACTGTATTGTTGTTCAATCACAACAATAATCACTTAAGCTCCTAAGAATAAGAGCAGTTTAAAATATTCAACTCACTTCTGTCTTTTGTACGAGATTTCTTTTGGTTATTCAGGAGAAAGAAATTGGAGAGTGAGGACATGGCAGAAGCTGAAGCACCTTCCTGCCCTCTGGACTGACCAAATTATTGAGCTGGTTTAAATATTTAAATAGTGTTTCTCCTTGATTAACACTTTGTGGGAGTTGTACATGTTCCTAAACACCCAAGAGCAGTAAATTTGTAAATGCCCTGGAAAGGCATTTTGGAACTAACGGTAAGATTGCTCCATCACCCGGCTGCCAGAATCAGATGACAGAATGTACTTCCTAGCTGATGTCACCATGGACAGATAATGACCTCATATCAGATATTCCCCTTTCCATTCCAAGGAAATCCTCAGTTAAAATAGGGAAACAATTTACTGACTAGAAGTTTCTGGCCTGTGGGAAAATGAAGTGCATAAAATAATTGAGTCACAGAGTATTAAATTACGTTTCATATCCACTTGATTTTATTTTTGGACCAAGAGTATCTTGAGACATAGTTGCTTAGGCTAATGTCACTAAAAGATGTCCTTAGAGCCAAATCCTATAAAACTGCACAGTTGAGAATGATGAGCTGGATGTATATGTGATTTTTTGTAGAATAAGCTCTTTTAGATCTGTAAGTTGAATTTTATCTCAACACCCTTACCAAGATACTTCTTTTGCTGTAGACCACAACCACTTTCTCATTAAGGCAAAATGGTACATGCCTTTCTTGTATAATTTATAAATATTTTAATATATTATATTTTCAACATTCAGAATTTAAAATTATTTTTAAATAGTTATTTCATGCATATGTTTCTGTAGCAAAATAATTTATCTTCTAACATTCATATATAAGGTGTGAACAAATACAGAAACATTGATAACCATAATTAATAGAAGGCAACACATTGTATATTCTTGAAATGCAGAAGTAGACTAAAGAAAAAATATGAATGAAAATTTGAATTATTCAGAAGGTAGTCACTTAAATTATGAAATGATTTCTTTGTTACAGGAAGTTTAGTCTGAATACTTCAGAAACAGGTAACCCTTTCATTTCTTATTGTGGTATTATTATTCATAAAGAGATGAATGATTTTCTTTCAGTTTTTCTTTCATATTACTGTGTGTGATTAGCTTTTCTTGACTATTCATGAAGTACTCTAATAACTTAAGCTATATTACACATACCTAGTTAATTAAAGATATTTAATACAAATTGTCCAGTGATATAAATATATTCCACTCCTTTGTTTTTCAGGTTAACACTTTCTTGGGATTGTAATTTTTTTTCTTACACCTAGATACTGTAACAGAATAATACACTGATATGAAGGGCCTATTGGACATTTTTATGGTTGTTGTTTTCTTTATCTTGGTTGTACAAAAGGGGAAAGTACCTGCAGGTTTCTGACTGGCTTTCAAGGTACCCTATTATTCAGTCCTTATTTCTCCGTCTCTCTACCATGCTTCATTAACTGGTGCGCTCTTCTGGAATACTGACCACATTTTATTCACATAAGCATTTCCAGCATCTGTAACAGTGCCTGGAACATAGCAGATAGAGAATATGTATAACTTTGTTTTCTTTCTGAGCTTCAGCATCTTTCTGTAGACTAGAAATAACAGTCATAATAATAGGATGAATAAATTATTATATAAATTGACAAGCATTGTAAACAGTAAAACCATACAGGTGTTTTTAGACTTTGTCAAGTAGATTCTGCTGACCCCTCAAGATTATTTAAATTTTTTAATTTTCCTGAAGACGTTCAGACTTAGGTTTACAGTTATGTCTTCCAGTTTTTCTGTTTAGAAAAAAATAAAAATAAGATAATGAAACTGTAGAATCAAGAGAAACTGTGCAGTTGAAGAGGCTGAGATCCAGAGCAACAGAGTGGGAGGAAACCCTGAATATTCTGCGGCCAGCAACTGCTCCTGTTGTGTTTGACGAGAAGCTGATTGACAGAGCAGCTTCAAAACATCTCAATCTTCTTTATCTGTAAAATCAACAGACATTAAAATAGGATGTCTAGAGAGTGTTATGTTTCCAGACAGATCACAATATGTGTGCCATATTGATTCTGCAACATAATTGTTCTTTCCAGAAGATGCTGCAAATAAATTACACACCAGGGGAAACTGCCTTCAGAAAAATGCCTCTTTATTAGCAGATGGCATTCTTCCTATTTCAGGAGGAAAAATGAAGCTATCAGACATGACCAGCTTCAACCCTGCTCCCTCAAGACCATGAATATCAGCCAACTTTTCTATGTTCCCTCCAGAATGCCAGGGAGAGGGAGAGAATAATAATAATAATCTTGTCCAATCAAAAGAGATTTCTCAATCTGAAGTCTTAACCAATCCTTTTTTAATCTTCTCTAAGACTTCACTCTATAAATTGTTCCCCATTTCTTCAAATCTTTTCGTTATTTCTTTTTTCCAACTTGATTCCTTCTGGAGCTCTGGTAGTGCAGTCGTAAAGTGCTACATCCAAAATGCTAAAGACGCTAATCCAAAAGTCAGCAAATCGAATCCACCAGCTGCTCCTTGGAAACCCCATGGGGTGGGGTTGTTCTCCTCTGTCTTGAAGTGTGGCTGTAAGTCAGAATTAACTCTGCAACAGTGTTCTTGTTTGTTTTGTTACTTTCTGCTTAACCTGCTGAAGGTTTGAATCGGTTTGCAGGGCCTGAAAGTTTTATGCAAAAAAGAGGCTGCCAATAAAGTTTACGCTTCAGTGGGTCTACCATAAATCTGCTCCTGCCTGAAAAGTTAATTCTATTTCCACCAAGTACTGTTCTCCTTAGGGTTAAGGAACCTTTGATAGATGTTAAGAGAGGAAACACTTTTAAAACTGTTGAGTTGAAATTCTAATTTTGTATTTAAAATACTTGTCCCAAGAGGTTTCAGAGATACTCATTCTGTGTCTCCTCGTATCCAATACTTTTAATGCAGCTGCCAGTCATCTGATTCATATTCCTTGGTAAATAACCTGTTTCCTGCTTATTCAAAAACCTCTCTGAAGATTTTAAATTCTCCTGTGTGCGTTATATGTTTGCAGTTTGGAAATTCAGGGAGGATGATCTCAATGAGACAGGTATACACATTCTACTTTGCAGTTGATAGGGTCTTACAATTATTTATAAGAATCTCCAGATCCTGGAAATTCAGGTCCATGTTCATCTTTGAGAAGGGAGAGAGATTTTGTATGACAGATGAAAGAATAAAAGCAAACAAGCTTTTTTGTCCTTTTTAAAGCAACTTATCATGGAATGGAGATATACTATACTGACTATATTTAAGCTGTACATTTTGAAATGTTTTGAGATGTGTATATACCAATGAAACTGTCACCACAAGGTAGAAAACATATTGATGACCTCCAGAATGTCTTCCTTCCTATTTACAGTCCCTCCCTTTAGTTTCTTTCCAATGACTCCCATTACAAAATTATCACTGATTTGCTTCCTGTCACTACAGATCAGTTTGTTTTCTCTATAATTTTATGCAAATGAAATCATACAGTAAATTTTCTTTTTTAAAGTCAGATTCTTACATTCTGAGGACTTAATGAGATATCTACCACATTATACAAACAGTTAATTCCTTTCATGTTGCAATTTTGACTAGTATTACCTCCACATATCGGATAAATTTGAAATTTGAAAGAATTGACATCTTAGCAATATTGAATTTTCTGACCAATATCCATAGTATATCACTATTTATTTGTGTTTTCATTAAATTCTCTTAGAAATGATTTGTAGCTTTCACTATATAGGTCTTACACATCTTCTGTCTGATTTATGCCTAAACATTTCATATGTTATACTATTAAAATGGTATTATTTAACAATTTTTAATTTATGATTTTCTTTTTCAGTAGTTAATTATGCATATTGGTCCTATATTCTGCAACCTGGTAACTTTTAAAATTATTTCTGGTATCTTTTTTGATTGCACTGCATTATGTACATAATATATATAGTAATTACCATATATAATAATATATATCTCATATATATGATCTTGTATTCTGTAACTAAAGATAATTTGCTTCTTTCCTCAAAATCCAGATGAATCTTATTTCTCTGTGCTACCTATTGTACTGGCCATGACTTCCAATACAACATTAAAAAAGATACCATGAAAATCAGACATGATTTTCTTGTATCCAGTCTTAAGGTGGAAACATTCAGTCTTCCTCAATTACGTTTATCATGAGTCCTCTGTATTAGGGTGAGAAATTTCCATTCTATCCCTGATATCTTTAGAATTTTATCAGGAGTGAATGTTGGATTTTGTAAAATGCTTTGTCTGCTTCCACCAAAATGACTGGATTTTTTTTTTTCCTTTATACATTATCAGTATGATGAATTTGGTATTGCTTTTTGAAATGAGACCAACCTCGCATTTTTCTTTTTGATGAAATGCTTTACTCCTTCTCATTATTACTCAATTTGATTTGCTAACATTTAGTGTAGAATTTTTACATCTATACTCATGAAAGATAATGGTCTGTAGTTTTAATATACTTCTCTGCTTTTACTAATTGGATAATGCTGGCTTTATAGAGATAGGTAGTATTTACTACTCTTCACATTTCTGGAAAAGGTTATTACAGTTGGTATGATTAATTCCTTAATGCTTGGTTAAATTCCCGGTAAAACAATTTGGGCATACGTCTTTCTTTTTGGAAGGAATTTAGCTACAAAATTGATTGCTTAATAGATACAGAGTGTCTTAGTCACCCAGTGCTGCTGTAACAGGAAAGCCATGAGTGGATGGCCTTAAAAAGAGAGATTTTATTTTTGTCACAGTCCAATAAGCTAAAAGTTCAAATTAAGCTTGTCAGCCCCAGGGGGATGGCTTTCTCACTGGCTCTAGAGGAAGGTCCTTATCAACAATCTTTCCCTGGACTGAAAGCTTGTGAGGTGCAGGGACCCTGGTTCTTTCCAAAGGATGCAGTCAGCTCCTGGCACCTCTTCCTGGTGGTAGGAGATTTCTCACATCTCTCTGCATGCCTCCCTTTCTTTATATCTCAAAAGCCTGCCCCAAGACACAGAATGTAATCCCACACACTGAGTCGTGCCCCACCAACACAACTGTTCCAACCCTCCCTCCCTAACATCACAGAGACAGGGTTTACAACATAAAGGAACATCATGCAATACCAGGAATCGTGGCCCAGCCAAGCCGACATACACATTTTTTTGTGTAACACAACTCAATCCATGACACAGGGTAATTCAGAATATCTATTTCTTCTTGACTGTGTTTTGGTTGTTTGTGCCTTTCAGGGAATTTATCCATGTCATCTAAACTGTCATATTTATTTGCATAAATTTTCTACAGTATTCCTTTGTCAGCCTTGTAATAAACAGAGTCTTAAATGATACAACCTGTCTCATTTTTGTCATTAATAAATTTGAGTCTTCTCACTATTTTTTTTCCCTGATCACAGTGATTAAAGCACTATTTTTCTCAAATAATCTTGTGAGGTTTCATTGATTTTCTCAACTGTTTGTCAGTTATTTATATCATTGATTTCTTGTTCATTTATTATTTTTTATTTTCTGTTTGTCTTGGGTTTCACATCTTTTTTCTAGTTTTTAAGGTTAATGCTGAGGTGGTTTATTCGATATCTTTCTTGTTTTCTAATGTAGGCTTTGTTATTATAAGTTCCCTCCATCCCTACTGCTTTTGACGTTGCACTTCCTTTTTCATTGAATTCAAAGTGGTTTTTAGTTCTCCTTTTGATTACCTTTTCGATCCACAGTTATTTAGAAGTGTGCTACTTAATTTCCAAATATTTGTGCATTTCCCAGAGATCTTTCTGACATTGATCTGAATTAAATTCCCTTGTAGTCAGAGAACATATTTTGTATGATTTAAATCCTTTGAGATTTATCAAGCTTCATTTTATGGTCCAAAATATGGTCTAATTTTCTCTTTGTTACACAGGCTACCTCTATTTAATGTCAGAGGGAGCTACTAAAGGGCATGAAAACCAGTGTGGAGATGGGCTATCATCAGCATCTATTAGGTAGCAGTCTACTTGCAACTGGGTATTAAGCACACTTTCACAGATCACGTATTGTAATTGGTAATGCTAGAATCTAAGCATAAATCAGTGAGTGAACAAATTAATAACAGGCTGTAATGGATACCATGAAAGATAAGCAAAGAACAGTAGTATAACCTTAGTGGGATGCCTGTTGGTGGTTTAGTAAGAGTGGCCAGGATCAGACTGCAGGAGTGTTTAAGTTGGTATCTGAGAATGAGAAGAAATCAGTTATTCAAATAGCTGAGAAAAGAGAAGTATCAGTAGAAGAAACACTGCCAAAAACTTGGTGTTCAAGAGAAAAGCGTGGATAGAACAAGACATCTAAAACATTCCTATTTAACTGAGAAAGGTTCTATCACTGTAGCTAAAACTTAGGAGAGCGTGATATGTAATGTGCTTCGAGAAGTTGATAGAAGTCATGTGATTGGCTAGCAAGATCAGACTTCAAGTAAACCAGGAAGCAACTAAGAATGTTTTCAATAAGGAGAGGACTGTAATCTGATTTTCCTTTTGGAAAAAAAAAAAAAAAGGATAATATGGATGATACTAGGGTGAAGGACAGAATTAGAAGGACAGAACAAAAGTTTCCGTAAGGATAACAGTCAGTTGGCTCCACCAATTTTCCAAGAAGCTTGGGCTTTTAGAAGTGAGAGAGTTCCTGAAGAACTGGCTATGGAAGATGATAAAGAAAGAATAAATGAGAGATTATTTCTAGATTTGAGTCATTAATGACCTAGTGTGTAATATCACTACTTATGAAAAATAAGGGAAATTATGAATAAAGACTTTGTTCAGTAAAAGTGCATTTCCTTTTTGAGTCATATATGCATTGAAATGCTGATGAAACCATCTGAGAAAGACCAATAAGTAGCAGGAGGTAGGAGCCATCAATAATGAGAGGGTCAATAAAGTCAAGGGACTGATTGAGTCACCAAGGCAGAGACCAGATGGAGATGAGAAAGAGACATAGAACAAAGCCCTGGGCTTTTCCAACATTTGAAAATCAGACATGAGGGGATGAGAAAAAGAGAAACTGGACAAAAATATAGATGAGTAGTAAAACCAAAGGAAAATAGTATTGATGTCATGGAATCTGATGAAATAGTTTTAGAAAAGATTGATGATTAATTAATCATATCAAAAGCAGCTCAGGCGTAAGCACAGATTCAGTGGGCTGGTGGTTATGAGCACAGAGTAAGAGAGGATTAAAACAGAGAAGGGAGAATCTCAACCACTCTTTCAAGACGATTGGCGATATTTTACCTGTGGAGATAAAGACATACAATATGAAGATATATAGGAATGGAAGATTTCTTTGGTTTTGTTTTATTTAGACAAATATTCAGTGGTTTTATTTTTTCTATCTTGTATGATGATGAAATTTATGATGACAATGAAGATGATGATAATGATGATAATGACATTTGTCTTGTCTGATAATGAGGACGATGTAACAAAATACAGAAACACAGAAGAATAAATTACCAAACTATAAAACTTTGAGAAATTTACAGAAAATTGTGTGCAGAGTGTAATATTGAAGACAACTGTTTAGAAGAATTTAGGAAAATTCTACTATTTCTACAAGAGGGATGTCACAAACCACAAGTCTTTATAACTAGGTAGGTTTCTAGATTTGACGGGGGAAAGAAGTAAGAATATACTGGTAATGGCTTCCATTTTCTCAGTAAACTAGGAAAGTCTGTTAATAATAGGACAGGTAGGGAAAAATAATATTTACATTTGCTAACCAAAAATCTACTGGTTGCTCCTTGGAAACTCTAGGAGGCAGATATATTCTGCCCTATAGGGTTGCTATGAGTTGAACTCAACTTGATGGCAACTGGTTTGGTTTCGGTTGGCTTAGTCCTATCACTACATACAATATTTTTTTTAATGATAAAAGTAAGAATTACAAATAGATGGAAAAGAAAAAATTATTCAGAAAATACCAATCAAACAAATTTTTAACAATTAATTCAAGAACATTTAGATCTTCAAAGCAGACCTGCCAAAGCAGGATAGCGTCTTAAATTAAATAGAAAATAGAACCAAAAATAATAGATCAAACTATAGGAAGAATACCTACATAGTCTTAGAGAAAGGCTTCTCTAAGAAGTGATCAAAAGCAGAGTAAAAAATGTAAATATTGATAAATATGATTACATAAACCATTTGTATGATTAAAGTATAAGAAAACGGGATTAAAAGGCAAATTTAAACTTCCGACTTTTATTAAAGGTGAACTAAGATCCCACTGGAGGTCTCCCTACATAAAATACAGCCATAAAAACTGAACATAGTAATAATGAAAGTGACTAACTTAAGTACTTGGAGACTGAGCAGAAGCAAAAGGCACTTGTAATGGATACAAAGTTAGAAATGGAAAAGAAATTACATATTGCTAACAAGAGATATTTTCAGTCACCTCATAGGCATGCAAAAGCTGGACAATGAATAAGAAAGTCTAAGAAAAAAATGATGCCATTGAATCATGGTGTGGGAGGTGAATGTTGACTATACCATGGACTGCCTGAAGAACACGCAAATTTGTTTCTGAAGAGGTACAGCTAAAATGCTCCCTAGAAGCTGGAATGTCGAGATTGTGTCTGCACTTACTTTTGGACATTTTATCAATAGGGGACAGGCCCTGGAGAAGGAAATCATTCATATGAATACAGAAGGAAAAAAAAATAAACTCAACAAAATTTTAGCCAATTGAATCAAACCATGCATCAAAAAGAGGATAATCCATCAAACTCAAATTAAGAACATCTGAAAATTAATTGCTATAATTAACCATGTGCAGTGTAAAGAACTGTTTGTGTGTGTGTATGTGTGTTTGTGTGGCTTTTCTTGTCATGGTCTTGTAACTTCTACCCAAGTTACTGGGGAAGACTGTGCAGATACGTAATTTGGGCCACCAAAAGAACTGGTTAGTGTTGTCATCCCTCTGGGCTTGAAAGAAGCCATCCAAGAGGCCAGAAGGAGAAGAGACCACCATGGAAGGAGAGACTGGCAGGAGAGACTACAAGAAAAACCCAAAGGAGAGGGCTAACTGGGCTTCCTTACTTATACGGTGAGAAAGCTGAGTGTTTTTGGAAGAGACTAAAGGCCAGGGAGAGCCATGCCTTTGAGCAAGGCTGGAAAGAGGTTGCCGTGATGAAAGAACTATACGCTGAGTGTTCCTGAGCATGAATTCTAACTGTCATGTCCCTGATGAACCCCATAATCATGAATATGGTATGTGATTTCTGTGTGGACATTGCAGGGAATTAATGAACACAGTGGAGAAGTAGAGTGTTGGTGTCAGACTTGATGAGGATAATGAAACGAAGAGGCATGGCTAACTCCACCTGAAAGCAATCACCCCTGGGCTATTGACCTTGGCTCTTCTCCTTGTGAAGTTAAAGGTCAGAAGGTCACAAACTGTCCCTCAATGTTTTTACACCATGTCAATATTTAAAGGGCAAATAAAAAAATAACTTTAGTAGATAAAAAATTTTCAACAATATTTAAAATTCTGATGGAAAACCTCTCTGTAAACTAGGAACAGAAAGACATTTTCTCAACTTGATTAATGACAATCAGAAGCTATACTAAAATCATATACAGTGACAACAGGAACAGTTTGTTCTAGTTAGTATACGAACAATACGAATTTTATTACTTATATTCAAAATCACACTTTAAATGCTATGCAGTGTAGTGAAGCATATGAGAACTGCCAATTAAGTTCACGAACTCATGTTGGAAAAAGTGCTACATACCTCATTGCTGAATATCACTCTGACCAACTTCAAAGTAATCCCCTTGGGAAACTATGCACCGACACCAGCACCTAGTCTACCCATCAAAGCAACTTTGGGATACTTTCTGGAATGGCCGTGAGAGCTGTCGTCCTGTTACCGTTACTGTCCTGAATATCAGCAAAATGTTTTCCTTTCAGTATTTCCTTAATCTTTGGGTAAATAGGTGAGTAGGGAGGGTATTCCAACATAGCCATTTATTTGCTGGTTAAAAACTCCCTCACAGACAACTATACAATTACGTTCACGAACTTGCTACCGTGCCACTGTGCACAATGGCCAGTCCAGAAAGAGTTCCAAAATTTCCTTTGAAAGGTGGACTAGGTGCTGGCATGGGTGCATATCTTCCCAAGGGGAGTACTTTGAAGGTGACCGTAGTGACATTCAGCAATGAGGTATGCAGCACTTAGAACAACTAATAATTGTTGGAAAGTCTAGCATGTATATGTGTGTATATTTACATACATCTATATATATCTTCAAAATGGAAAAGAAAAAGTAAAATTCTATTTTGTGCATGAAAAACTGTGATGAATTCACAAAGAAACAGAAACTATAATAAAAACAATCACCACTTGACCTAAGAAGGTAGAACTGTGAGATGGAATGTCGTATCTTCTGTAAACCTATGTGAGGACTTAGTCAGGCAGTCATAATTAATATTATGAGTGACAAGTCAAGTTAATTATGCATACATTTCATGTATTTTCCTGAGCATAGTGCTTCATTGTTTTTGTCTTCCTCCCAAAATTCATAACACTGTCTAAGTACAAAAATAGAACAAAACAGAACAAAAAAATCAGATCTGTCGATTGAGGAACATTCCACAAAATACCAGAAACACACCTTGAAATTTTTAAGGCCATCAAAACAAGGAATGCTTGAGAGACTGCATAGCCCACAGGAGACTGAGGAGACTTATGGTTAAATCTAATATTCTGGATGATATTTCGGAAAAATAAAAACATATTAGAGAAAAGTAAATGTAACCTAAATAAAGTATCAAGATACTTTACAGTGTTATAGCTACATAAATTCTTTAGCCAAGACAAATGTACCATAGCAATATAGGATATTATCACTTGGAAATGCTAGATATAAGGTGTCTTTGGCTGGGTTTCCTAGGGAAGCAAAACCAGTAACACGTGTATGCACAAGGAAACATTTATAATATATATAGATAGGTATAGATATAGGAAACAGCTCACATTATCACAGAAGCTGAACATCCCAAGTTCTGGAACAAGCCTCACGTGGCCACGGAAGCTGAGGAACCCAAAGTCAGCAGGTCAGAGACCAGAGTTCTAGATCACTGGTTGTGTACATCGGTGGATCCAAAGCTGGTGGCGAGAGGGAGAGGCAGAGTGGTGAACCCAGGATCGGCAGGTCAGGGAGCAGGACTCTCAGATGCCGACTGTTGAATCGATGAATTGATGAAAGGGTTGATGAATCCAATAGCTGCTAGTTCAAGCCCAGGAACCAGACGCCGGAAGAAGAGAGCAGGAGCTCCTGGCTATGTGAGCAGACCAGCAGTAGTAGTGGAAGGTCGAGAGATGAGAGCTGAGGGGCCGGAAGCCACCACAAACCCCTCCCTGCCACTTAATACATCAGCCAAATATGGAGTAGCCACGTTGACACAATCCTGACCACCACATAAGGTACGTGGGAACCCTTTGTACTATCTTTGCAACTGTTCTCTAAATCTAAAACTGTTCTAAAAAAAAAAATCATTCAATATTTGATATCTTTGTATGGAATCAGAACTTCTAAACTATAAAGCCTTTTTTTCAGAAATCTGAGTTCCAAAGTTTAATTGCTATAATATTACTAAAATGCTAACATTTTTTTATGACGAATGGCACTCTCACAGATGAATATAAAATTGTCACAGTTGTGTATGGTTGAGTGAATATCTTTTGTGCTGTTGATCACTTGTAAAGCAGTATAGTTACCCTCCTAGTACACATGATACATGGAAAGATCACCTAATCTAGATAACACATATCATCAACATGCTTGTAAGTGTCAATTTGTCTTTAAGTGTACTTGGGACAAAATTATTTAGTCTCAAATGACATATATTTAAAATGCCTTAATATCTGTTTCCTCAAAACAGATATTTCTTTATGGAAAGTATTTCCTTAGATATTTTTCCTTTAAAAACTATCAGTGTCTCCTGAAAATTCACCTTAATCAATTACTAGCAGGGATAGGCCCTTGGGAAATTTCTACTAATTACATATCCAAACCAAATCAAATCCATTGCAATCTAGTGGATTCAGGCTTGTGGTGATCTTATAGAATACAGTGGAAATGCCCCACTGGGGTTCCAAGCCTGTAACTCTTTCCTGAAACAGACTGCTACACTTTTCTTCTACTGTGTGGCTGATGGGTTCCAACCTGAGATGTTTCAATTAGAAGCCAAGCGCTTTAACCACTGTGCCACCAGAGCTCCGTCAGTTACATATCACATAAAATTATCAAACACCTCAGTCAAACACCTCAGTGAAGCACCTAACCAAACTCTAACTGATGATGACTTTGAATTCCACTGTATACGAAATGACTTTTCATATGTGGGACATTCTGGAACCGTAGTTGCAGAGGCATTGGGTGAACAATCCAGAAATAACTCCCCAAAAGAATTAGAGTACAATGGCAATAGAACTTTCTCTCTTTTGTAACACTTTATAGTAATAAAAGTTTTGATGAGGTTAAAATTATTAAAATAAGAAAGAAATGTTTTCATACAAATTCTTACAAAAGGTAGTGAATATTTCATGTCAGTGTACATTTTATATTTTGATGTATCCTTAGGACTTTTATTGAATTCTGACTCATAGCAACCTATAGGACAGAATAGAACTGTCCCACAGAGTTTCCGAAGAGTAGTTGGTAGATTTGAACTTCTGACCCTTTGATTAACAGCTGGTACACTTAGCCACTATGCCACCAAAGTTTCCTAGCAAATACTAGGCTTTATTATTTGATTATGTCTCAGTCACAATAACTACCACTCCTAGTTGCTTTTTTTGTTTGTTTGTAATGAACAAAAAATGTTTCATGATTTGAACTACAGGTAAATGGAATACTCTTGTTAAAATGCAGTAAAAACATCTGATATACAAATAGTGTATTTTTTAAATCTAGCTTTCCAAAGACCCCTAAGCCACCCAAACTTCTATTTTTAATCTATGATTTAGACGGAGACTTGTTAAAATAGCTAATATGTTACAACAAAAAAGATATGATATATGCAAATACATCTATTCATACATAAATACATTTCTCTATATATTTCTCTATAAATACATTTCTCTACATCTGCATTGAAAATGAAGATCTTTGTAGATTAAAAAAGCAGAGAATTCATGTTAACTTAGTTTCAAAATGTGTGTACATTTTGACTCTCCTGAGTTTTACAATAAGGGTGAATAATTAGCCCAAAGTAGTCCTTTGCTGATTGATGCTCATGTGCATGTCTAATAACCATAGTGATAGATTTTTTTTATGTACTGAGATCATTTTGACAGATTTGGCAACAAAGTTATTTTCCACAAGCTAGTAATTAGGATTATTGACAGCGAATACAACAAACTGGATCTTTACCCAAATACTACAACGTACACAGTGTGTTAACTCCAAATGATTAATTCAAATGTTAATTCACTTCTGCTTATACTTACAAGTTTGGGGTGTTGGGTATTGAGTTGTTTGGTTTTGCTGACTCTGAGGAAACTAATGGAAACCCCCTAGGAAAATCTCTTAGGAGCTTCCCTTTGGCTGAAATCGAAGGTAAACTTACTTGCAGCATTTTCAATTCATTTCGGAAACAGTCAATACTGAGGAGTAATGTGGCTCACATCCAGCAGGATTTATAAAGCAAAGAAGAGAACAAACAGCTTCTGTTTGAGGATAATGAAATCTCACCTCTAAACTCATAGTATGGCTCTCTGAATTCCTGGTTTCTGGACTTCTTCTGTTTGTGAACATCAGTGGCACCTCTGTCAGTGTTTATACTGTAGCTATTTCCTTGTAACTAATATCGACCCTAAGTCATTCCCAGGAGTCTTGGTGGAGGAGCTAGGCTGCTAACCCAAAGGATAGTAGATGGAATCCACCCACCACACCTTAAAAACCCTGTGAGGCAGTTCTACTCTGTCTTGTATACAAGGTCTGATAATTAAATGGCCGAACTCATCCTAGAAAAAGTGCTACATGTGTCGTTGCTCAGTATCACTGTCATCATCTTCGAAGTACTCCCATTGAGAAGCTATGCACCGATGCCAGCACCTACTCCACTCTTCCAAGCACTTTTTCTAGGTCATATGATGACAGCTCTGATGGTCATTCCAGAAAGAGTTCCAAAATTGTTTTGAAGGTGGACTAAGCACTGGTACAGGTTGATTGCTTCCCGAGGGGAGTAATTTAAAGGTGACTGGAGTGATATTCAGCAATAAAGTATATAGCATTTTTTCTAGGATGAGTTTGCCAACCTAGTTGACCAACTTTGTAGACTGCTGTGGTGTTGAATCTACTCGACAGTAACAGGTTAAGTCATTCCCCAATGGAGTATCTGCAACAATGCTATCTTCATTGGAATATCTACAACGATACAAAGATCATTTATGGAATAATGTGAAAGTTTCATTTTAGACTTGACCTTGAATAGGAAACTCGTAAAAATTCAACTTCCTGACAATACTAGAATGTCCTTGATTTCAATGACCTACTTTGATAATAGGCCAAAACTCTAATATCTATCTGTAATTTTGTTAATCAAGCAAGAATCTATGTAGAATTTGGACTAGTATTTAATTACTCTTTAAGAAGCCAGTGAGGAATGAAATCAAATAGCTTGGTTTTGTTTTTATTTGGTAAACCCCATGGTAGTTTTTATATCTGATCCTACTCTGTTTGTAAACTGTAACTTCAAGCATTATTATTCAGCATAAATCATATGCTTCTTTGTATTCTACATGCTTGAGATGCTTAACTACTTTGGGTTGTGCTACGGCAATATTTATTATACACTGTATTTCTTGAGACTGAAACTATATCTCTTTATTTAAAAATATTGACTGAATCAAGAAATATATATTGTGTTTCAAGCACTGCTGACTAGCAGGAAAGGCATGACCCTTCCTTCACAGATTCTAGACTCAATAGATTTCTTTTTAAGTATGTATTTCATGTTGATTGCTGTAATATAAAATTTTAGAATATTGTGGGAAGGCTTTTTTTTTTACTGTGCTTAACTAAATCACCTTATTATCTCACTACGCATGGGGGGTTAGATAATTAAACTAAGATACTGCAAATGAATAATAACATGGGTCATGGCCTAAGGTGTCTATAAAAATCAGTTTGTAAGAATCCAACCAAAGTGAACTTATTAGAATCGGAGGTTACAGGAAATACAACCATCTGTTATTGTATAATGAAAATGTATTAATTTAACAAAATTTTAAAAATCTGCAGTAAGTTCTAGGTGGTTCTCAAAACCTGCTCAGTTCTGTTAATAATATATATCCTGTCACCCACATATTTGGCTGATCTGTTTGCTGCACATATTTGTATTTTAGCCTGTATTATCTCTCTGAAGAAATGCATTTCATCAAATTATTACTATTTGGATGAAATAGTGAGTATATTTTTCCCCAAATTTACTTGTGTGAAATGGTAATTGCATTTGTTTAGTATAAATCTATCAAGAAAATGACTCCTTTTCACTGCTATGTAATTTGTTGACTAAATAAGAGCATATTCATTTTATTCTGTGCTACACATGAAATAGAATTTATAAATATATGACTATTTTGAGCACTAATTAGGTACTGCACTAGATAATGTGAAATCAGCAGTACAAATAAATAGGTTGAGTTTTTATTGCATAGAACTTTGGGCTTCATTTTAATAGGGAGGCTTTAAGTAAGACCTCATAGAAGTGATTAAACAAGTGGCTATGTAAGTATAATAAATGGTAAGAAAGACAAATAAGAATGCTATCACTTGAGCAGTGTAGTGAAATAACTTGATTGGTAAGGGACATTGAAGTTGAAAAGAAAAAAATGACCTGATACTGACAGGTGGTAGTTGTGTTGATGTTAGTGAGAAGATGGGATGGACAATCGATATGACAGCAGTCCCAGGTGACAATGTAGTCCTAAATCTGAAAGGGTTTTAATGCCATCTAGAAGTGAAAGAAGCCATATACTTGTAGTGAATAAGAGGGTGAATGGAGGAAAAAAATGTTGACAATATGAGATCAATCTGGACTTTGAAAGTCATGCTTAATATATCCATTTATCTTCAGGAAACTGAGTTTTAAGAAGAGGGTCAACGTCATTATGTTTTTTAAATATATTTTGTTGCTGTTTCCGAAGAGGATTTGAGAGAGAACAAGAATAGAACCACACAGATCAATTGCCAAGCCAAGTATTAGAACACTTAAAAAATACAAGTGAGAAAATGGCTTCACACAAGATGGAGAGAAGAAGATATCTTCCAGGCATGTTCTAATAGAAAGTCACCCAAGTTCAGATAGATTGAAAATGGGTGATGAGAGAGTGGTTTCAAGAATGCTTCATAAAGGGTAGAAGCCCCAAATAATTAAAGCATAACTGAAGAAGAAGAGCAAAGTGGGAGACCTCGTACTCCCTGACTTTAGAAACTATTACAGTACTACCATAGTCAAAACAGCTTGGTACTGATACAAAAACATACACAGATCAAGGAAATAGAATTGAGAATCCAGACATAACATCATCCACCTATGCACAGCTGATACTTGACAAAGGCCCAAGGTCTACAAGCTGGGGAAAGGCACTCTCTTTAACAAATGGTGTTGGAGTAACTAGCTATCCATCTGCAAAAAAATTAAACCATACACACATTTCATATTATATACAAAAACTAACTCAAAATGGATCAAAGACTTAAATAGTAATTTAAAACTATAAAGATAATGGAAGAAAAATAGAGGGACAATCCTCAAAGTCACAATACACAGCGTAAATAGATAAGAAAACATTACTAACAATGTACAAACCCCAAAAGAGAAAATTGATAACTGGGAACTCCTAAGAATCAAACACTTATGTTCATCCCAAGAGCTTCACCAAAAGAGTAAGAACTACATACGGGGGGCGGGAGGGGACAGTTGACTACCACAAATCTGATCAGCATCTAATCTCCAGAGTACTGCAAAACCGCAACAACAAAGAGCCAAACAGCCCAATTAAACAATGGGCAAAGAATATGAATAGGCACTTCACCAAAGAAGACATCCAGACAGCCAACAGACACATAAGAAAGTACTCTTGATCATTAGCCAGTAGGCAGATTCAAACAAAAACTACTGTGAGATACCGTCTTATGCCAACAAGGCTGGCATCAATAAAATATTTATGTATATGCCAAGTGCCATCAGGTCAGATCCGACTCATGGCGATGTATGTATATACAAAATAATAAATGTTGGAGAGGTTCTAGAGAGATTGGAATACTTCTAGACTGATGGTTGTTGTTGTTGTTAGGTGCCGCCAAGTTGATTCCAACTCATAATGACTCTATGAACAACAGAATGAAACACTGCCCAGTCTTGTGCCACATCCACAACTGTTTTCATGCTTTAGCCCAAGTATATTGAACATACCATGGACTGCCAAAAGAATCAACAAACCTGTCTAGGAAGCCATATACACAGAATGTTCCATGGAAGAAAGGATAGTGAGAGTTTCTGTCACATACTTTGGGCATGTGATTAAGAGGGATCAGTCCTTGGAGGAGATATGCTTGGTAAAGTCGAGGATCTGAATAAAAAGGAAGACCCTCAATGAGATGGGTTGACACAGTGGCTGTAATGATAAACTCAAGCATAACAGTGATTTCGAGGATGGTACAGGACTGGACAGGGTTTTCTTTTGCTGTGCACAAGCTGGTTATGAGAACTGACTCAACAACAGCTAACAACAATGACAAATGAGTGAAAGGGCATTTAGGACATTCTGTGTCCTAGATTGTAAAGTTAAATATTGTGAAGATTTCAATGTTACCCAAAGCCATCTATCGTTGCAACCCCCTCTCTCTTGAGCTATAATTGTATAAAGAAGCCTATCCTTAAAATATTGCATTGGCAGGAATTTAAAGTCATTGTGCCACCACTTTCCAGCATCCCGAACTTGTTATTTGAATTCTGATGCCACTCAGATCCCTACTTCTTTGCAAATAAACTACTATCTTTTCTTTCCAGAGGCTTTTTGGATTTTCAGGTTCTTTTTGTGCTGTACTAGAACATTTAGAGATTTTTATCCTCATTGTTCTTATTAATTTTTTGCTAGCACCCATACACTCACTTTCTGTTTTCCAGAAATTTGCTCAAGTTGTGTTCTAGAAAACACATTTAGTTTTGTCTTTTTATATAAATTTTCCCAATATTTTCAAGAGACAACAGAGGCAATCATATATGTGTAGTAATCCTTTTTAAACTAGACAAAACCCATTGTATTTTGCAATGTGTTGGTGTTGTTAGGTGCCATGGAGTTGGTTCCAACTCTCAGTGACCCCGTATACAACTGAAGACAGCACTGCTCAGGCCCGTGCCATCCTCAACACTGTAACTACATTTGAGCGTATTGTAGTAGCCACTGTGTCAGTCCATCCCACTGATGGTCTTCCTCTTTCTTGTCGACCGTCTACGAAGTATGAAGTCCTTCTACAGGGACTGATCCCTGTTGATAACACATCTAAGGTATGTGTGGCAGAGCCTCTCCATTCTTGTTTCTAGGTAGCATTCTAGTTGTTCTTCCAAAACAGACTAGCAAGGTGAACCGTCAACATATGCTTAAATACTGATCCTGATGGGAAAATCAAGCACTGAGCGAATTAACTATTGAACACGCAAGCAAGGACCAGTCACAGAAGTGAGGATTAACCAGGATGGAGACTGTGTGATTAAAATCCTAAGTAGAGGGAATTTGCTTTGTCTTTTGGAGCTGAATTAGGTTACAGTCCCATCATCATCTGTTAAAGAATTTTACTTACCTACTTATGAATGTTCTTTGGAGATTCAGAGATACATACATATATTATATATACATGTATATGAATGAAAATAGTATTTTGATATTTTTCAGTTTGCTTAATGATAATGAACATTTGATTTTTGTATTTGAACACGATAAGCACTCTACCCTAATGTGTCGAAGGATATGGCTCACAATAACTCCAAGTTTCATAGCATTGGGAGAACTAGTATTTCCAAGTTGAACATCCGCTACATACACTTCAGATTTTTTTCTAAACGAACTGCCCCAAATTACAATTAATTATCCACTTATAATCCAAATTACAAAATATTCCTTAGCTCTATTAGTCCCCACAAGCATTTCCATTACTCAGAAAAAAACTTTTTACAAACTTTGAGATTCCCTTGTGTACTTTTCTGCTAAATCATTTATAAAAATGTTAAATAAGGCATATGCTGGCACTGTTCCCCAAGGAACTTCGGTGTTTACACTTCTTTATTTAGAAAAGTGCCTACTTATTCCTAACCTTTCCTCTTGTCTCTAAGCCAGTTTTGTATCATGACAAAACAGTTCCCCAAATCCCATGGTTTTTAATTTTTTAATACATTTTGGTTTTCTGTTTGTTTAAGTCTCAATGTACCTGGGGTTGCTTTTATTGAAAGGCACTTTTCCCTTCATAGCTTTCATAGACCTACCTTTTACAGACCATGTACATCCTTTTTTTACAGGATTCATGCACTGTTATGCTAAAACATGGTTTGCTAGTACTCATTGAGCTCTTTCTTTACTACATAATCTATTAATTCACTTGGAATGATACTGGAATCTGTTGTTTTATTTAAATTTTTAAGAATCCTTTTAAAAATATTTTATTTTGCTTAAAAGGAAACTTTACAATCCAAGTCAATGTAATTCAAGCTGCCCTCCCCACCCTGTGACAGCACACTCCTCCTTTCCAATCTGCATTTCCTGTCATCGTTCAACCACATCCTGTCCCCTTCTGACATATTATCTCCTCTCTGGACAGGCACTTCCCAGTTAGCCTCATGTATCTACTTAAGTCAGGAAGCACACTCTTTGCCAGCATTACTTTAGCTTTTATATTCCAACACAACCTTTTGTCTGAAGAGTTGAATTAGGGAATGGTTTTTGTTTGGGGCTGACTGATTCTGATGGCCATGTTGTCTGAAGACTCACCAGTCTATCAGAAGAGCAAGTCTGGTCTTTCAGTAGAGTTCAAGCTCCGCAAACCCATTTATTCCCACTACATCAGGGATTCTATGAGGTCTGACAATTAAGTTCACAAACATAATTGTTCTGACACCAGCACCTAGTCCAGCTTTCAGAGCAACTTTGAAACTCTTTCTGGAAAGGCCATAGAGCATGGTGGCACAGTAGCAAGCTCACAAACCAAATTGTGTAGTTGCCTGTGAGGGAGCTTTTAGTCAGTGAACAAATAACTGTATTGGAACACCCTACCTACTCACTTGATCTGGCCCCAAATGACTTCTTTCTTTACCTTAAGATAGAGGAAGTATTGAAAGGAAGACATTTTGATGGCATTCAGGACATCAAGGGTAATACAGTGACAGCTCTGATGACCATTCCAGAAAAAGTGTTCCACAAATTGCTCTGAAGGGTGGACTAGGCACTGGTGTTGTTGCATAGCTTCCCAAAGGGAATACCTTGAAGGTGACTGTAGTGATATTCAGCTATGTTGTATGTAGCACTTTTTCTAGGATGAGTTTGTGAACTGTCATTGGTGGTGGCTGGGCACCATCGAGTTCTTCTGGCACCGTGTTGATATAGTGTCTGGATTATGCATCCCTTTCTGTCTCTAGGGTTCATAGTTTCCTTAAGTCTTTAACAGCTTTCATTCTAGTCTCCTCCAGGTGGATTGGAACCAATCAATGCTACCCTGCTTGCAAGCTTTCAAGACCTTAGAAGTTATAATGTCTTCTCACCATGTGTTTAGAGCTTTACTAGACACGGGAGCCAAGGAGTCCATTTACTTCTCCGTGTGGATTCAGCCCAGATGTCTAGGTAGTCAGCCACCAAGTGTGTGTTTCAGGTTGTCATGTGTTGTCCTAGATGGGCCAGGGTAACTGATACAGGCACAGATATCTGTCTATGCACTGAGTGAGGCAGGAGCTAATAGCTCTGAGTGTCTGTGAGACGATGTGCTCCTTATTTTGATTGGAGGTGAAGGAACTGTTTTTTCCCTGAATTTTCAGTTCAGAGGAGTTGGAGGTTTATCTTGCTTCGCTTTGTTTCTTTATTCTCCTCTTTTCCCAGTTTTCTATATTATTCCCCCTCCAAGTTTAGGAGAATGGCTCAGGGAAGGCTTAAGGAGTCCTGCTTCTTGCTCAATTAATGACATCATGCTCTGGAGCCTGGTGTGGTGCAGAGAAGGTGGAGGAGAATGCTGAGAAAGGAGAAAGAGGTTTATCCCAAAGGAAAATATTTAGATTTGCAGGCTGTAGATAGATGCAAGTCACTTAGCTTTTGATAATCAAGCACCACTTTTCATTATTCCTGAAAGTGCTGGTAGGACACCTTCCAAATGTCACCACTCTGTGCAGCCTGCTGCACACAGCCAATTCCCAGCAGGTCGTGTCTAGCCAGTTGTAGGTATTTCTAGACCTACTGTCCCTTCCTTGTCACTGAGTCTGATTTCTCAACTTTCCCTTTGATGTTCAGGCCCCCTGGAATGTCACAGGTAGTGGATTGATTTGTTCTTTTGGGTCTGTTTTGTTAGAGGGATCACAGGAAGTGTCTGATCATTCTACCATTTTGGCCCTTAACCTTTTATTTCTTTAAGGTCATCTTATTCTAAAGCCCCTTTTGAATGAGAGAGAATTATCTTAATCATCCACAGTGACTTGCACATTTTAGGACAGCATAGTGTACTTAATGTTTTCCACCAAAATGCTTCTTTTGAAGACTAAACTTTCCAGGTATATACAAAGCACTTATTAGGATATTTACCAAATAGCCAACATTTTTCATAAGTTCTAAGCAAGGTATTTTCCTTCTGGTCTATTCTGAAAGCAAGGAAAGGAAAATCTAGAACCGGTGGATGTAAAACCATAACTTTTGTGGCATATCTTTAACTTTCCACTCATTGTACTGTTGGTGAGGGTTATTTGATAATTTCAGCAGAAATGTGTTATGTTTCACAATATCAAATACAAGCATCAATTTTGTATTGGAATGACTATTACAAACCTACAGAGTAAGAAAAAATAGCTACAGATAGTTCATTTCTCAAAATGTCCTTAATTCTCAAAAATGAAGTAATCTATTTTCCTTGTGTGGTTAAAAGTAACACAACAGACACCTGCAGTCAGGTGTGTCATATGCTTCTTTGTCTCTGCTCTATAGCCAAATATTTACAGTTGATTGAGTTACACACGTGTGTGCGCAGAGCAACCCTAAAGGACAGAGTAGAACTACCTCATAGGGTTTCCAACGAGGACTTGGTGCATTCAAACTGAAGACCATTTGGTTAGCTACCATAGCTCTTAATCACTATGCCACCAGGGCTGATACGTGAGCACCGACAATTATGTTCACAAACTCATCTGCGAAAAAGTTCTACGTACCTCTTTGCTGAATATATGGTCACCGTCAAAGTACTCCCCTTGGGAAGCTATGCAGTGATGCCAGCACACAGTCCACCCTTCAGAGCAATTTTGGAATACTTTTTCTGTAATGGCCATTAGAGCTGTCATTGTGTTACTCTTGATGTCTTGAATGTCATACAGATGTCTTCCTTTCAGTATTTCTTTTATCTTCAGACAGAGAAAAAAGTTACTGGGGGCCAGATTAGGTGAGTAGAGAGGGTGTGCCAATACAGTTATTTGTTTACTGGCTACAAACTCCCTCACAGACACCTATACAATTAACTTTACAAACTTGCCAACTTGACACCATGCACAATGGCCGTTCCAGAAAGAATTCCAAAATTGCTTTGAAGGGTGGTCTCAGTGCTGGCATCGGTGCACAGCTTCTCAAAGAGAATATTTTGAAGGTGACCATGTGATATGCAACAATGAGATACATAGCATTTTGAACATTCAAGTTCACGGACTTGTTGTTGTTGTTGCTGTGTGTGTGTGTTTTATATATTTATAAATCCAAACCCAGTGCCATAGGTTCTATCCTGTCTCATAGCAACCCTATAGGACAGAGTAGAAGTGCCCCACAGAGTTTCCAAGGAGCACCTGGTAGATTTGAACAACTGACCTTTTGGTTAGTAGAAGTAGCACTTGACTACTACTCCACCAGGATTTCCACATACACACACACACACACACACAGAAACAAAACATATGTATATACATGTATCTCCTTAAAACAAATAACATGTACATTTCTATTTTCCAAAACAGCATTGTCTGTTGCCCTGGCCAAGCTATTACACAACTTGACTCATCCACAGATAAATGAACACATATTCTTGTCTCTTGCTTCTCTTGGCCCTCACATGAGCCATGTCTTCTTCAGACCACACTACTGCGGTAACTCTTCCTCACCACCAAACCCTTATGCCTCCTAACCCCACAATTTCTGGGAATGGTAATCTATTTAAGAATATAAAATGTAATAAAAATATCTTCTATGGCAGATCTGATCATCTAAAAAATTGGTAGAACTAAGTAGGGACACACGAAGCTCAGACCCTAAATTCAGTAACAGAGAGATACGGTTGGAAGAGAGGAGTACCTGAGTGGCACAAATGGTTAAGTGCTTGATTATTAGCCTATTAGTCAAATGATTGGTGATTCATACTACTCATAATAACTGAGAAGACAGATCTGGCCATCTGCCTTTCAAAGGTCACAGCCTTAAAAACCCCACGGAGCAGTTCTACTCTATACACACGTGTGATCACAATGAGTCTGAATTGACTCAGCAGAAACAAACAGCAACAGTAACAATGTTGGATGGCCAGATGTGTTGGGATAAACTCTTGCAACCCATGTGTTGTGTAGGGTGGCAACAAGCAAACCAACATTAGTTGGTTTGCATATCTTATAATGAATCAAAATCCCTCCCAGGTTCTTGTTACTCTTCAGCTTTCAGTGTTGAGGTCCATTTTTAAAGCCTACCATATGCTTTTGAATCTTAGTAGCTTAAGAGAAATTGGGGGATGACAAGAAATAGTATTTGGTCAATATGAGAACAGCCACTTAAGTTTGCAAACTCATCCTAGAAAAATTTGTACATACCTCATTGTTGAGTATCACCACAGTCACCTTTGATGCCAGTGCCTAGTCCACCCTTCAAAGCAATTTTGAAACTGTTTCTGGAATGGCCATCAGAGCGGTTGTTATATTATCCTTGATGTCCTGAATGCCATCAAAATGGCTTCCTTTCAAGATTTCATTTATCTTTGGGTACAGAAAAACAGCCACTGGGGGCCAGATCAGGTGAGTAGGGAAGGTGTTCCAGTACAGCTATTTGTCTACTGGCTAAAAACTCTATCACAGGTAATTATACAATTAAGCTCGCAAACTTGCCACTGTGCCACCTTGTACAATGGCCATTCCAGAAAGAGTTCCAAAATTGCTTTGAAGGGTGGACCAGGCACTGGCATTGGTGCATTACTTCCTAAGGGAGTACTTTGAAGGTGACCATAGTGATATTTAGCAGTAAGTTATGTAGCACTTAGAACAATTAAATTTTGGGACTTGTCAGATCTCATAAACTAAGATGATGACTTTAACTTTGAAATTTAAGGATATGTCAGATTTCAACCAGAAAGAGATGGAAGAAGAATGAGGACATTCCAAACAAAGTAGGCTAAGCATAGAACAAAACTCCAGGTAGGCTTAAGATGGAAACAGGGGGTTCTGTTTCAATGAAATGTATATACAGAAGACCAATTGGAAATAAAGATAATTACATTGCTGCATCTTAAATTGTGGCTTATGGGAATACAGGGATGGGTATTGTGGCAATGGGAACATTTTGAGAATGAGAGAATAATGATCAGAGATAGATTTTTGGAAATTCCAATCTGACTACTGTATCTACAATAGTATGGAGTAAGGAAAGACGGGAGGTAGGTAGTTCACAAAGTACAACAGCAGCTCAGCTAAGAGGCTATGGGAAACCCTAGTGGCATAGTTAAATGCTATATGGCTGATAACCAAAAGGCTGGCAGTTCAAATTGATCATGTGCTCCTTTGAAGCTCCATAGGCCAGTTGTACTCTGTCCTATAGGGGTGCTATGAGTTGGAATCAACTGATGACAATGGGTTTGTTTTGTTTTGTTTTGTTTTTTGGTTTAAGAGGTTATGAGATATAAAAAGGATACTATCTGAGGTAAAAATTAACCTATTTTATTTGCTACAGAGTCTTTACTTAGTGGGTTCCCACCTATTGAATAAATGCCATGCGTGGCTTTACAGGGCCATAAGTTACTATCTCAATTAGAGCAACACATCATTGCTCAATACTGAGTTTCAAATTTAAAATATGTTTTGGATACAAATTAAAGACTAGGCATAATTCTATTCTTCTCTTCAGAACTGATAGAGCATTTTGTAGTCCTAAATATTTTGAGTGTGTGTTTATTTGTAGCAGATTTTTTTAAGGGTATCTGTATAGGACCAACTCATGAAAAACAGCCTTACGCATCTTTTACAGTGGGCTGTGATATTTCTGTTGTTTTTCTATTCAAGACCTGACATTTTCTTTCAAAGGAAGTTTGTATTGGCTCACCCTCACCTTGTTAGTCTGCAGCAGAGCCTCTGAGAGCGCTGTTCCCCAGAGAGTCGCAGATCAATGTGTGAGCTCACATTTGTTTGAATGTATGTCAGGTAGTCACAGCATGGCCCTTGACTACTGACTGAGCAATAAGAAAAGTGAAAATTCCTGATGTTTTTCATTGAAATTACAAATTCTAAGGCTATTTCTGCAGTAAAAGTAAAAACATGAGTTATTTGCTTATTGTCAAGAAACAACTTGATAATCCACTGCCCATAAAAATGAGTTGTGGTTAGAGAGGTCATTATACTTAAAAGGCTTTATTTAGCACTGTAAAGCTTTATTTCTATGTTGTAATTTTCCTATGGGATGCCTAAAATGACTCACAAAGTTCCTCGCTTCTAGGCTGCCAATTTCTTTACATATGTATTACTTAAAGACGTTTATATATACTAGTTCTACGGCTTCCATGTTTACTCATAGCCCGAAATGGAAACCTAAATGATGACTAAGATTAGATCATAAAAAAATAGAGGAAAGTTAATCAAATGTGAGATTTTGTTCTCCTTCTGATTCCCAAGACCAAGCTGAAAGGCTCAGTTACTTCCCTTTTATAGTTATTAATATAGTTATTAATAGTGTTCAACTAATATTTGACTAATGCTCAGAAACATTTAAAATGGTTTCATGCACATTGCCGTATTAAATTCTCACAACATGTCTTAACAGCAGTTCATTTTTTCCATTGTCCAGTGAGCCACAGTGAGATTAAATCAGTTCTCCCTGACTGCAATTACAAATGATAACCCGGAGTGTATTTCCTGCTCTGTTCTGCTTCCCTGGATTCTTTCCCTAATGACTCTGTGTTACCCTCTTCATCCCTAACCTTAGTAACATCACTTGCTTCTACCCATTTTTTCCAGTCAACTGCCTAAGAGTTGTCCCTCCTGGTCACAGCTGGCTTGGTCGGGAAAGTATCAAAATAAGAGGAAACGACCTCACAGCCCATCTTATTTACAACGAGTCAGGAGCTTTATCTTCATGTAAGGCATCCTGCCTCCTTGTTTGTTTCATGAGGGGAAGCATCTCTTGTGTTTTATGCAAAATGAATGAATCATTATGAGCACCAGTTTAAATTAGACTGGGCAGACTAAATCTGTAAAAGGCAGAAAAAAATTAATCACCTGTGGCAACTGTCATTTGAAGTTACCCTTCCCTCATTCCACTCCAGCTCATCCACATAAACACAAAGAGAGATCATATTGTTTACCAGTATCAAACTACAGAATTGGGCTTGCCTTAGGCGTTGCTCTAGCCCAGAATCCAAGCCACCACAAATCTCAATTTGGAATGCAGCTTCAGCCTGAGTGGAAAAGCTGTCACCGACAAGTCTAAAATACTGAGACTGCTGAGCTACTGACATTGCTCAAGATGATCATGAAGACATTTATCCAGCCTCTCCTGCCTCCTCTTCACCCGTCCCTTCAGAAGCTTATGTCGAGTGTGACAGGATAGGTGATGAATGGGTAGAAATTTGACAGGTGACGACAGGCGGCTGAGTAAGTGAAATCTCCCATCGTTAATCCTTGTGATTTTACCTCTCTGACACAATGAACTCATATTAGAATGTGTGACTAAATAAACCACTGTGAGAAAAGGCATTTACCACAAGATAATGTCCAGAACAGAACCCCTGGCTGTCGTTCTTGTCAGGCACCTTGATTGCTGGACTTTAGGGATAAGCGACATCATCAAGTATATGCTATTTAGAGCTAAGTGGCGTGATGAGCTGCATTGTTTTCTCTGGAATAGATATCTAGAGTACTTAGCTCAAAGCTGTGAGTCAGAAAAATCCCATTTTTCATAAATCTCTTCTAGAGTAGGCTAAAACAGAAAGCAGTTCATTGGAATTTTGATTAATGAGGAAAGGAGAAAGGTTTAAGGGTGAGTGCTTTATTCGATTGATGCCCATGAAACGTAGGCGGCTGCCTGACACAGCCTAGTCCAAAGCAATTGAAAATCATTTTAACTTTACTTTGTTTTGAGAGGCTTAGGGGTTATTGAATTGAGAGAAATTGAACTGAAAAAAGTAATTTTTTTGACACAGGCCACTAAACAGTTGGGAGACTGTGAGCTTTAAGGCCCTGAGCAAGCCATTTAGCATGTATAGGGTTGTGCCTTTCTCACAGGATACTTACCCCACCCCCCAAAAATAAATATACAAGGGAACAAAATTTCTAGTGATTTCTGGAATTTTCATACAAGTCTTTATGTTTACCATTAGCAGTGAATGGCAAGAAGCGTTTTTCCCTATGCTTTAGCAGCTGAGCTGTTAACCACGGAACCACCGGTTCTCCTTTGCTGTCTACATATTCTCAACTACCCAGCTGGGACTGGGATGGTCAAAGGAGCTGATAAGGTGGTCATCACTCTGAACCCGGCAGTGGAATCTCCTGATTTTGACTCAAGCATATGAATTTCTACTCTAGATGATATTTCATATCCTTCTGGAAACCCAGGTGGCTTAGTGGATATGGCCTACAGATGCTAAGCAAAAAGTTGGCAGTTCAAACACTCCAGGTGCTTTTTGGAAACACTATGGGGCAGATCTACTCTGTGTACAGGGTCTCTGTGAGTTGGAATTCACTTGATAGCAACAGGTTTGATATGGTTTTGAGATCCTAAAGGATATTACATTTCACTTGGTTTTAAAATTTGGTAATATTGGAAGTTTGGGTTGAGGTAATAATTCTTTCCCCCCCCCATTTGTTTTAGATATAAGTTTATGGATATAGGAAACACTGGTGGTGTGGTGGTTAAATGCTATGTCTGTTAACCAAAAGGTTGGCAGTTCAAATCCTCCAGGTGCTCTTTGGAAACTATATGGGGCAGTTCCACTATGAGTTGGTTGCTATGAGTTGGAATTGATTTGATGAAGTGGGCTTTGTTTGGTTTGGTTTTATGGCTACACACCTTCCCCCTAGCAAATTTTATTTTATTTTTAAATATATATTTTCTTTCTAAAATAAAAGAATCTTAGTAGGACTAGTTTTTGAGTGTCTCTCTTTTTCCCTTGATATTATGACTAAGTTACTTGTTGATTCTTCTTGCTTTAGGTTTTATTGCCATGCTATTTATGTGTTGTCTATTTTATGTTTTCTGTGTTGGGGTTCCCATGTTACCATGCTGGGTAAGTATAATTCACAAAAAAATTTTTTTCTTGTTTGTTTATTTTCTCTTATGTTGAGGAATATGTTAAAATCAAACATTTATTTTTCTTATCTTTCCTCTACCCTTTCCTTGGGCAAGCTATATTTTTCTAAAGCACACAATCCATTAATTAATTGACATATTATCTTATATGCCATTAATACTAAGACATTTTGTATACAGTTTTATAACTCTTTTTTAACAATTGCACTTTTTCTACTTATTTTTAATTAACTACACTTATTTCCTACTTCATCTCTTTTTCAATTTTGCTATTCCCAAATTTTTGTTGTCCTGTTAATGAGTTAAAATTCATTTCCTATGCACTTAAATCCTAATAAACATAATTTAAGGTACCATTCCCATTGTAGGATTTCTTGGTTCTTTGTATTAATTTACAAAGTAATTTTATGATATTCTTTATTCTGTGTTCAAATCTTAACCAAAGGCATCCTACAGAAATCTTTAAAAAATGCATCACAAGTATCTTAATAAGTACCCAATATATAATAGTTGTTGATTTTGAGACTACAGGAATGATTGATAGACTGACTGTAAGTTAAAATGGTTTCTCATTTTTTAATTTAGCAAACTTTTCTGAGAGTAGATTTTATTTCTGGCGTTCTCATGGCACTGGCGCTATTAAATAAATAAGCAATCACTTCTGCTCAGACTATAGGAGTTACGGGAAAAAATCTTCAAACAAATCATAATTCATTGTGACATATACATGGTAACAATACGTAAAGTAAAGGAGCTGTATAGAGGAGGGAATGATTCACCACTCTCAGGGAGGCAGAAGCCTGGAAATATTTAAATAAGTGTCCTGGTCTTGTGGGAGAATAATGAATGCTTGTTTACCAGGAACAACCAAAAGGTTGGTACTTTGAAACCACCAGTGTTCCAAAGGAGAAAAGACCTGGTGGTCTGCCCCTAAAGGTTATAGCCTAGGGAACCTTATACAGTAGCTCTCCTCCATCATATAGGGTTGCTATAAGGTTGTTATGGAGACCCTGGTGACATAATGGTGAAGTGCTATACCTGCTAACCAAGAGGTCGGCAGTTCAAATCCACCGCACGCTCCTGGAAACTCTATGGGGCAGTTCTACTCTGTCCTATATAGTCACTGTGAGTTGGAACTGACTCAATGGCACCTAACAACAACACCAACATGAGTCAGAAATGACACAACAACATACAGAAACACAATGAGGAGGGTAAGGGGGAAGAAAACTCCAGGAATGGTAACTTAATCTAAAAAAACATATAATATTTTATATATTATATAGAATATTATAATAAACAGTTTTAATGCAACATATAAAAACATGTGTAGTTAGATTTGCTACATCTGAGAATGTTAAGGCATTAGAATTTTTTCTTTGACTCAGAATATTTTGTGATATTTTTAGAAATATGTTGAACAAGGGGTTTTATTATAACCTTTTATTTCAGTTAGCTTTTTAACATTAAATAAGACATGTTGTTCATAGCAAAAAAAAACAAACATACTGGTCAGTTAGTTTTTCCTACTGTGGCATCTTTCACATTGCTGTGATGTTAAAAGCTATGACACAAATATTAGTAGGTAGACAAGTCTCAGTGGAGCTTCCAGACCAAGAAAGACCTGGTGGTTAGACTCTGAAGAAACAAAAATGATTAGCCAGTGACACCCTTACAAATAACAGTGATAAGTTGTCTGATATAATGCCGAAAGATGAGAACTTCAGGTTCTAAGGCACTTGAAAGACTAGTAGTAGAAAGCTCCCTTCTCAAAGTCGAGTTGACATTAATGACATGATCGGAATAAAGCTTCTCAACTGTCACTGCTGATTTGACAGAACTCAGAATGAGAACAAATAGCTGCAGCATCCATTGTAAAAATTGGAACACAGAATGTATAAAGTATGAATATAGGAAAACTGGAAGTCATTTAAAATAAAATGAAATACATAAAGAATGATACCAGGCATTAGCAAGCTGCAATAGATGAGTATTGGCCATTTTGAATCAGAAAGCCATGCTGTCTACTATGCAGGGAATGACACGTCGAAGAGGAACAGTGTTGCAGTCACCATCAAAAAATAAAAATTCTGTCACCGGACAGGGAGAGTAGTGGAAGCTGCATATAGGTGGGCATGTAAATTTATACATATACATTTTCACTCAGTCATATAAAATAAAATAAATAAATTAAAAACAATAAAAATAAAAAATAAATAAAAATTGTCAAGACCTATAGTGAAGTACAAAGCTGTCAGTGATAGGATAGCATCCATACCCCTGCAAGGAAGACCAGTTAATACAACCATTATCTGTGTTTATGTACCAACCTCTAATGCCAAAGATGATGACACTGAAGATTTTTACCAACACCTGCTGTTTGACATTGAGCAAACATGCAGTCAAGCTGACTTGACAATTATTGGTGATTAGAAAGGGAAAGATGGAAATCAAGGAGGAAGAGAAGTAGAAAAGTATGAACTTGGTGATAGCTTGGTGATAGAGATGATGCAGGAGATTGCTCAATAGAACTTTGTAAGACCAACAACATGTATTGAAAGTACCTTTTCCAACAATACGAATGGCACTACAGACACAGATCTTAACAGACAGAATACACAGAAATCGGACTGACTGCTTATGTGGACAAAAGTGATGAAGAAGCACAATGTTATCAGTCAGAACAAGGCCAGGGGCCAACTGCAGAACCGATAATCAATTGTTCGCTTTCAAGTTCAAGCTGAAGCTGAAGAAAACTACAGCAAATTCATGTGAACCAAAATATAATTTTGAGTATATCCCACCTGTACTTAGAGACTATCTCAAGAGTAGTTTTGAGGTAATAAACAGTAATAAACTAAGAGCAGACAAGTTGTGGAATGACACCAAGAACATCGTATATAAAGACAGCAAAACCAAAAACAAACAAACAAAAATCCCAGTGCTGTGAAGTTGATTCAGGACAGAGTAAAACTGCTCCATAGAGTTTCCAAGGAGCACCTGGTGGATTCGAACACTGACACTGTTGGTTAGCAGACATAGTGCTTAACCACTACACCAGCAGGGTTTCTAAGAAAGTAAAAAGTTATTAAAAAGACAGGAAAGAAAAAAAAAAAAAAGACAAAAATGGTCTTTCAGAATCTGCAGAGATTCTGAGCCTTCCTCTTAAATGTTAACTAGCTAAAGCTAATAGAAACAATGACGAAGTAAAAAAAGAAAAAAAAATTATTTCAAAGATGGCTGAAGAATGAAATGAGCAAAGACTTGAAGTTAGAAAGTGCAAAGGAAAGAACATGCTCAGCATTTTCCAAGCTCAAAGAACTGAAGAGAAACTTCAAGCCTTGAATTGCAATAGTGAAGGATTCTAAGGAGGAAATACTGAATGATGCAAGAAGCATCATAAGAACATGGAAAGGATACAGAGGGCCAGTGTATGAAAAAGAATTGCTTGATGTTCAGTAATCTCAGGTGATACCATACGAGCAAGAACCAGTGGTAGTGAAGGAGGAAATCCAAACTGCACTGGAGACACCGGTGGAAACCCAAGGCTCCGGGAGTTGACAGATCACCAGTGGAGATGTCTCAACAAACAGCTACAGCACTGGAGGTGCCAAGAAATATGGAAAACAGTTACCTAGCAAGTTGATGGCAAGAAATCCATATTTATGCCCATTCTAAAGAAAGCTGATCCAACAGCATGCAGGAATGATCAAACAATATCATTAGCATCACATACATTCTTGTTGAAGATTTTTCGGGATCAGTTGCAGTAGTATTGCCAAAAATTAAATTGGGATTCAGAAGAGGATGTGGAATGAGGGATATCATTTCTAATGTCAGACAGGTTTTGACTGAAAGAATGGATAATAGAAAGATATTTACCTGTCTTCTGACTATGCAGAAGTTTCACCATGTGATCATAACGAATTACGGATATTTCTTTTTTTAAATTAATGATTGAATGCAAATGTACATTCCCATATAACTTTGCATGCTGACCTACATGCAGCTCCACTGCTGTCCCTGCATGGTGACAGCACACTCTTCCTCTCCGCTCCATACGTGTCTTACCTTCCAAGCAGTCTCCTATCTTCTCCTCTCCACTCATTTCCCTTCCTCCAGTATGAGGCCAACAGGACGACCTCCTATAGATGCCTGGAACCATAAAGTGCCCACACAATATGGTCACTCTGCATCACCAAGTCTAATTGATTGCTGTCTGAAAAGTTGACACTTTCATTATGATTTATGCACAGGAGCAGCGTCAGTGCCAGGGGCTCCACTCCTAGGAGGACTCTGAAGCCCTTGGACCATCAATTGTGGTCTTTTAATGGCGATCTCATGGTACACCCCTATTTATACTTGTGTTGCCAGTGAGACTCAACTTTGTGAGCTCCATCGTGGCTATCACTGGTGGTAGCTGGGCACCATCTGGTTCTTCCCATCACAAGTCGATGTAGACATCCACTTACGTGGGTCTCTCTGTCTTCTGGATTCTCTTTCCCCCATGTTGTTATGGACCTTGGTGATCATCCATTCTTGCTGAGTTGTGACCATTTGCTGTACCCTCACATGGCATCTGGGCAGCTTTTAAGATGCCAGACACTACTTACCAATGTGGGGTGCCAAGGAGACCTCATTAGCAAAATGCTAGTTGTGCCAATTGGCCTCGATTTCCCCTGAGAGCATGGTCCCCAGTCTCCCGCCCCAGCTTCTCTGTTCTTGCAATATTGGTTTAAGATGAGAGGAGTACACAAGTTGTGTTGAAGTCCCATTAATATTGATCATCTTACTAATATGTGCTGTCACCAATTTCACCCAACCAAATTTCTAACAACTATCTAATTAAACGCTTCCCACCTCCCCTCCCACCCTCCTCACCGTTGCAGCCATCAAAGAGTCTTTTCTGTTAAGCATGAGTCTGCTTTTAAGTTCTTATCCTAGGGGTCTCATACAATATTTGTCCTTCTGTCCCTGACTACTTTCACTCAACATAATGGCCTCCAGTTGAAATCAGGTTAAGAGATGTTTTCTGCTATCATCGTTGTTCTTTACCGTTGCATAGCTTTCCATTGAGTATATATACCATAGTTTACCTATTCATTCCTCTGTTATTGGGCATGTGGGTTGATTCCATCTTTTTGCTATTGTGGACTGTGCTGCGATGAACATTTGTTTGCATGTATCAGTTGGTGTGAATGGCTTTGATTCTGTAGGATATAATCCAAGCAGCGGAATTACTGGGTCAAATGGTATAGCTATATACATTATTTTAAGGTAGTGCCAGATTGCTTTCCAAAGAGGTTGCACCATTTTGCAATCCCATCAACAGTGTAGGAGAGTTCCCATTTCTCCACAGCCTCTCCAGCATTTGTTGTTTTGTGTTTTTTGGATCATAGCCAGCCTTGTTGGGGTGAGATGGTATCCCGTTGTCATTCTGATTTGAATTTCTTTAATAAGGAATGATCATGACCATGTCCGCATGTGGTTTTTGGTTGCCTGAGTGCCCTCTTTAGAGAGTGTCTGTCCATCTCCTTTGCCCATTGCTTAACTGGATGATTTATCTTTTTCTTGTTGATATTTTGTAACATCTTATAGATTATGGAGATCAGGTGTCACTCTGACATACAGTTGCGAAATATTTTTTCCCATTCTGTAGGTGGCCTTTTAATTCTATTAATAAAGACTCTGGATGAGCAAAAGTGATTGATTCTTAGTAGTTCCCATTGATCTATTTTCTCTTCTGATGATGTTTGACAGATTTTGAAGTCTGTCTGGGTTGTGCATTAAACCTTCCATTGTTGTTTCTACTTTCTCTTGGATGAGCTTTATCATTTTAGATTTGATATTTAGGTCTTTTATCTAGTTTGAGTTGGTTTTTGTATAAGGTATAAGATATGGATCTTGTTTAATTTAGTGCAGATGGACATCCAATTTTGCCAGCACCATTTGTCGAAGAGATTGTTTTTACCCCAGTTTAATGTCTTAGGGCCTTTGTCGAATATCAGCTGTTCATAGGCAGATGATGTCATCTCTGGGGTCTCACTTCTGTTCCACTGATCTATCTGTCTGTTTTTGTATCAGTACTAGGTTGTTTTGACTACTGTGGCAGCGTAAAATGTTCTAACGTTGGGTAATGAGAGGCCTCCCAGTGTGGTCTTCTTTGATAATGCTTTACTTATCCGGAGCTTCTTCCCTTTCCAGACAAAGTTGGTAATTTGTTCCTCCATCTCATTAAAAAGTGTCACTGGAACTTGTATTGGGATTGCATTATAGAAGTAGATTGCTTTGGGTAAAATAGACATTTTCACAATGTTAATGCTTCCTATCCATGAACAGGGTAGTTTTCTCCATTTATGTAACTCTCTCTTAGTTTCTTGTAGTAAGTTTGTAGTTCTCTTTGTAAAGGTCTGTTATTTCTCTGGTTAGATTTATTTCTAGGTACTTTATCTTCTTAGGGGCTATAGTAAATGGTATTGACTTGGTGATTTCTCCCTTAATAATCTCATTGCTGGTATAAAGGAATCCCACTGATTTACTTATGTTTATCTTGAATCCTGAGACTCCTGAACTCCCCTATCAGTTTGAGTAGTTTCCTTGTGGATTCTTTGGGATTTTTTGCATATACAATCATATCATCAGCAAATAGTGAGATTTTTAGTTCTTCTTTGCTGAGGCAGATGCCTTTTATTCCTTGGTCTTGTCTAATTGCTCTGGCTAGAACTTCTCGTATAATGTTGAATAGGAGAGGTGAGAGTGGGCATCCTTGTCTAGTTCCTGTTCTCAAAGGAAGCTGTTTCAGTCTCTCTCCATTCAGGATGACATAGGCAGTTGGCTTTGGATAAATGGCCCTTATTGCATTGAGGAATTGGCCATCTATTCCTATTTTGCTGAGAGTTTTTAGCATGAATGGGTGTTAGACCTTATCAAATGTCTTTTCTGTATCAATAGACAAGATCAGGTGACTCTTGTCTTTTGTAGTATTTATGTGGTTCATCACATTAATTGTTTTTCTGATGTTGAACCAGTCTTGCATCCCTGGTATGAATTCAAGTCGGTCATGGTGGATTATTTTTCTGATATATTATTGTGTTCTATTGGCAAGAATTTTGTTGAAGATTTTTGCATGTAGATTCATGAGTGATATCGGTCTGTAGTTCTCCTTTTTTGTTGGGTCTTTTGCTGGTTTTGCTATCAGGGTTATGCTGGCTTCATGGAATGAATATGGGAGTATTCCATACCTTTCTATACTGTGAAATAATCTCAGTAGTACTGGAGCTAACTCTTCTCTAAAAGCTTTGTAGAATTCTGCAGCGAAACCATCTGGGCCCGGGCTTGTTTTGGTTGGCAGCTTTTGGATGACTTTTTCAATCTCTTCCTTTATGATGGTTTCATTAAATTGTTCTGGGTCACCTTGTGATAATTCAGTAGGTGATATGAATCAAGGAATTTGTCCATTTCCTCTAGGTTTTCAAATTTGTTAGAGTACAGTCTTTCATAGGATTCATCTATGATATTTTTGATTTCTGCTGGATCTGTTGTGACAACTCCCCTCTCATTTCTTATTGGGGTTATTTGTTTCCTTTCCTGTTTTTCTTTAGTAAGTTTAGCCAATGGTTTGTCAATTTTGTTGATCTTTTCAAAAAATCAGCTTTTGAGCTTTTCAATTTTTTCAATTGTTCTTCTATTCTCTAGTTCATTTAGTTCTGCTCTGATCTTTATGATCTGTTTTCTTCTAGTGCCTGCGGGGTTCCTCTGTTGTTCTTTCTCTACTTATTCAAGCTGTACAGTCAGCTCTTTGATTTGGCTTCTTTCTTCCTTCCAGATATGTGCATTTATGGAGATACACTGACCTATGAGCACTGCTTTGTCTGTATTCCATAGGTTCTGGTAGGAAGTGATTTTGTTCTTGTGGGAATCCATGAATTTCTCTATTACATCCTTGATTTCTTCTATAACCCATCATTTTTTGAGCAAGGTGTTGCTCAGTTTCCATGAATTTCGCTTTCTATCTATGTTTTTTTTCTGCTATTGATTTCAACTTTTATGGCTTCATGATCTGAGAAGATGCTTTGCATTAATTCAATGATATGGATTTTGTTGAGACCATAACACATGGTCTATTCTGGAGAATGTTCTATGTGCACTGGAGAAGGAGGTGTAGTTGTCCGCTGCTGGATAGAAAGTTCTGTATATGTCGATGAGGTCTAGATGGTTAATTGTGGCAATAAGGTCTTCTGTGTCTTTATAGAGCTTTTTTCTAGATGATCTGTCCAATATTGAGAGTGGAGTGTTGAAGTCTCCTACTATTATTGTGGAGTGATCTATCTCCTTTTTGAGTGTAGTCAGTGTTTCTTTGATGCATTTAGGTGCTCTAATATTAGGTGCGTAAATATTTAATATTGTTAAGTCCTGCTTGTGTATTGAACATTTCAGTAATAAATAGTGTCCATCCTTGTCCATAATGGTGGATTTTGCATTAAAATCGATTTTATCTAAGATTAGAATTACCACACCTGCTCCACTTTGTTCACTGTCAGCTTGGTATATATTCTTCCATCCTTTGATTTTCAGTTTGTTCATATGTTTAGGTCTAAGGTGTTTCTTGTAGGCAACATATAGATGGGTAATGTCCTTTGATCCAAGATGTCACTCAATGTCTCTTTACTGAAGCTTTCAGTCAATTCACCTTCAGTGTAATCATTGATAGGTATGTGTTCAGTGCTGCCATTGTGATATGTTTATTTTTGAGTTGATGTTTTCTCTGTTGTTCTTATTAATCTCTTCTACGACCTTCTTTGCAAGTTGATTTTTCACCTTATTCAGGGTTGGTTTTGTGGTTGTTGAGACTCCTGCATTACATTTCTTGATATGGCATATTGCTTCCTTATTGTGTTTTATGGCTGCCCATATGATCCCGCTTAATAAACTATATATAACTCCAATTTTGATAGCTACCAGTCTTGTCAACTTCCTCTCCATCCTGAAGGACTATAAGGACTGTAGTACACCCCTCATTTTAATGTGATGATATCATAGTTTACATGATATGATCACTGGATTGTTTCTTTCACTATTATATCTTTGATTGTGTTTGGAGCCTTCCCTAACTGAGTAGGATTCTGGATAATGTGTTCTTCTAAACTACAGATTTATCAGTTTTGTTCTTCCAGACCAAGAGATTCTTTCAGTATTTCTTGTAGCTTTGGTTTGGATTTTACAAAATCTCTGAGTTTCTGTCTATCTGTGAATGTCTTCATTTCATTTTCATATTCATATTCACATTCATATCAAAAGATAGTTTTGCAGGATATATAATTCTTGGTTGGAAGTTCTTCTCCTTCAAGACTTTGAATGTTTTATGCCACTGTCTCCATGGCACCATCATTTCTGCAGAGAAATCTGACGAAAGCCTACAGGGTTTCCCTCTGAATGTTACCTTTACTTTGAGTCTTGCTGCCTTTAAGAGTTTCTACTTATGTTTCATTTTGTTGAACTTGATTATAATTGTTTTGGAGTCTTTCTATTGAGAGCTATATTATATATTGTTTGATACATATCTTCAAAATCTATATTCTCTTCTTTCATAATTTCTGGGAAGTTTTCCCTCAGCTGCTCAGCAACAATGCTGTCTGTGCTCTCAGGTGTCTTGCCCTGTTAAGGAGCTCCAATTAATCATAGATTGTTCTTCTTAATAGAGTCCCACATGCTTCTTAGTCCTTCTTCATTTTTCTTGTTTCTTTCTTCTGATTTCTCCTCATAGATGCTGGAGTCAGTGGCTTTGTCCTCCAAATAAGAAATTCTCTTTTCCATTTGTTCCATTTGGATAATATTTCTAATAATGAGAATTCCAGAACCTTAACTGTATTCATGATGAACGTCTACATAGACTAAGAGGAACAGAACAGTAGGATACTGAGTAGATTGAAGTCAGGAAAATTGTGTGTCAGATTTGTGTCCTTTCAGCACGTTTATTCAGTCTCTCTGTTGAGCAAATAGAGAGGCTGAACTATATAAAGAACATGGCATCAAGTTGGAGGAAGACTCATTAACAACGTAAGATATACAGACGACACAGTCTTGATTATGAATCCAAGTAAAATGAAATCCTTGCAAGTTTCACTGTTTTGTTTAACATGATGTTGCTTATTAGTCCAGATGTGAAGATATTTTTTTGTGCGTGTGTTGAGGTGCAATCCATAGCTTTTTAAAAACATTTATATGATCTGTCTTAAAAGTGGAAATCTAGTCTTTATAACATTTGTTGTAAAATTTGCCATTTTTTATTTTTTATTATATTAATTTGCTTTGCAGATGACTTAAAACTTGTAGCTACAAGAGATGCCATAGTGAATCCTGGATCACTGAGATAGGAGTTTGTGGATAGTACATAGTAAACAGGATGGGCTTTCAGTGTCTAGAGGACTCAAGACTCACTCTAGCCCTCTGTTGCAATGAAAGAAACTTTATCAAAATTGGGTCATATATGCACTCCTGCAAAGTTATGAAAATTATAATTAGAAATTGTGGCAGTTGAGTCATATGAATGACAGTGCTCATAATGTCCTCAAATGCTTTCTCTCCCGTCTTTTAACTTAGTGACTTTACCACTCAGCTTTTCTTTCAAACAAATAAATTATCCTTAAGTTATTTTGTGTGTCTGCAAATATGTTAGAGCCAACTTCCTGATGTTTCTAAGTCAAAGAACCATAAGGGAAAAAATAGCAGTTGACTCATGTCGATTCCAGCTTCTAACCATGTTCCCTAAGATTGCCAGTTGCAAATTTTTTTTTTCCAGATACAGTTGGGTGAAGTTGAACCTCCAACTTTTTAACTAGCAGCTGAACACATTAAGCATTTGCACCACCAAGGAACTCCAGTGGATGCTTAAAATGTATTTATAAGTTGACATTTTATGCTTACTTTCAAAAGGATTTTTCTGTTTAATACTTGTAGCAATTTTATTCACTTGCTTGTTTCTTTTCTGGTTTCTTTTGATTCATAAAGTTAATTTTATAACTCATCTCAAA
Organism: Heterohyrax brucei; assembly: GCA_028571685.1. Taxonomy (NCBI): domain Eukaryota; kingdom Metazoa; phylum Chordata; class Mammalia; order Hyracoidea; family Procaviidae; genus Heterohyrax; species Heterohyrax brucei. The sequence goes on from CM053144.1 coordinate 165,394,349, forward strand.
TATCATATATTGTAAGAGATTTGGCTAATAAGTTTTCCTCAATAACTTTAATACCTATTTGTCTCTGCTAACTAGAATGCCACCTTTATCAGACAGTAAATTCCCATGTAAATTTCAGGATTATACTTTTTAAAACTTTTAAATTTATATTTCTGATTATTTTTTTCCCATACTGTATTGGTCAAACTAATGTAACTTTGTACTTTATGACTGCTAATCTAGTACACAATCTTTTAGGGGTTTTCTTTTCTCATCTTTTATCTTCTCCAGATGAAATATAATAATCAATTTGTCAAATTCCAAAGACAGTTACTTTAAATATTTATAACAATTACGGGGAACTTCATATTAATTTGGAAATCATTTGAATCTTCATAGAATTGAGAGGTTATAGCCAAAAGAAGGTTATCTATGTGTGGACCATATTCTTAAGGAACACTTTTTACTTTGTATTCATTGTTGAAATTAAGATTCTGTTACTTTTATTATTTTCAGTGAATAGTGGAGTGAATATGCTTTTATTTGCTGAAACATGCAGTAAAAATTTTTACCTCTTCTCTCTTTTATTGATTATAGTTTTTGTCTGTCTCATGGTTTTATATATTTTAAACAATGGCTTGGGCTTTATTCATCTGGTGTTACTATAGTATGGCTATTTAGATGGTCTTGTTTTCTTTTGTACACTTCACTGTACTCATGCTTGCCATAGTTTTTCTTGGGAAGAACTTGAGGGATGACAGAGTTTTCAGACTTTCTCATCATATTCAAACAGCTCTCTTATTTGTTTATATTACACCCATTTACAATGAGTACAGTTTAGTCATGTTTTTGTAGTGGAGACTCTCATCTACTGAGGCAACATCCCATAAAATATGCTTATTTGCATTCAACATGAAATTATTTGATACTAATGCTAAAACACCCTTCTTGAACTTTAGGCAAGAATAAGATTACTAATAAATCATTCTACTCTTTTTCTTTGGAATTAAGATATGATTCTGTAGTATGTTCCATTTAATCACTATCTCCACTCGAGAAAAATGAGATGACAAAGTGGAATATCATATTGTTTTTCATCATTGCTATTTATTTCCAAAACTTTTTTATTACTCCAAACTAAATACTCATCAAGCAATCTTCTCCCTTCTTGCAGTCCTAGAAAGCATGAAACTACATTTGTCTCTATGCATTTACTTATTCTAGGTAAAACATAAGAAGGATCATCAGATTTGTACTTGGCTTCTGACTTATTTCATTTAGTATAATATTTTTAAGGTTCTTACACATTGCAGCATGGATTAGAACTTCCTTCTTATGGCCAAATAATATCCCATTGTACGTGCATGCTATGTTTTGTTTATACATTCATCTGTTACTGAACACTTGGGTTGTTTCCACATTTTTTTGGTATTATGAATAATACTATTGTGCAATGTACTTTGTTCTATTGGAGTGTACTATTTTTGGTTACAAATGTTTATGTGATCTTAATTAACTCTTACGTGCTCACCTGGTGTTAAAAGTGAGTACACTAGAGACCCATTTATGTGTTATGTGTCCCAAAGAGTAAATTAATCTACGTAAGATAAAGAGAATGAAGCTTGAGTTTATGGCTTTCAGGTTGACACCATCATTGTAGTATATAAGAACAAGAACATGGTCTACTTTGGGCCCCAAAGCAGAGCTAACTAGTGAAGTTGCTGAAGGGAGGAAATACTGAATGAAGAGTTCAGACAGCATTGAGAACTATAGAATACTTTAAAAATAAGAAAATGGTATTAGACAGCCGTCTTAGAAGATTTTGCTGCAGACAACTAGTAATTTCAGAAGGTTGTAAATCAATCAGGGAGAATAGGAAAGAAATGTAGTGTTTGAAGGAGATAATCAAGGTCTTTATAGCAAGGTAAGAAAAAGGCCATGCATTGTGGCCATGCAAAAAGGCCACTTACTGAGTATTGAATATTTACCACTATTTACCGTTGTACTTAATATGGAAATATAATGTTACTTGCATCAGTGGGCTAGGCCTCTTAACCATTTTAAACTTTACACTAAGCTAAAACAACACTGACCTCTGAGCCCTTCATAATTTGCTTTGCCTGTTAAATTTGCTTTGCAATCTCACAGGACATCGCCCATCTTTCCACTGTGGCATCCGTTTCATGTATCATAATTGGTGATTTGAATTCTTCACTTTCCCACTGGGCCATCAGCTCCTTGAACTCAGACATCCTTGTAACTTCAGCACATAGGTAAGAATTTGAAATTACAAAGCTTGTTCAATTACTTTTTTCTTAATCAATAAATGGCTGCCCAAACAAAAGAAAACTATTGTATTAACTTCAGAAGAGCAAAAAGGACTGCAGTAAAAGGTGAAATTGTAGAAGCTAGAATTTTTAAATTCTTTCCTAAGGAGCTTTTAATGACACTTGGAAATAGTCTTTGTGGAATGTTAAACTTTGAACCATAGTAATTTACCTCCTATAATACAGCTAATTTTGCTGAATTTATTCTGACAATATACTTACAAGTAGAAGAAATGGTATCAGACTACTAAGCAAATTGTTGACAAACACCCATACCCTCTTAAATGAATGGCTTGAGCCACAAATGTCCTATTTCCTAAAAGATGCTTCATGTAATGGTGACATGCTATCTATGTACTACAAATTCAAGAACATATTTGCATTTTTCCTTGCAGAATATCCTCATTGTGCTATGAATAATTTACTAAATTCTCACATCTTTGAACTCTGTTTGAGAATTGAACACACACTTATTGCCCATTTTACCATGATCTCTTGATACCAAAGATATCAAAACTGATCACTAAACTAATAATGGCTTTAGATGAATAATTTTATGCAAATTCTAAAAGATTTATTAATTAAAAATGAGTTTGACTTCAACTTCATTGTTTATTGCCTCTTGTTATAAGGATTTAATTCCAAATATGATAAAATGACACTTTTTTCCTGATTTACCTGAAAGCTTTTTAAAGTTTGCTTAGAGTTTAGGTATATAACAGAAGAAAGGAGAAAACACAAGGGAAAAAAATGTTATATCAGAAAATCATTTCCCTAGTTCTGGAATACTGAGGAAGGTTCTTCATTTATTAAAGAAGTTATATCAGTAACAAAGTTGATCTATTCAAATGGCTGATCTTTCATTAAACAAAAAACCTAGCTCTGAAAGCAGCATTTTACCAACAAAAAGGATAGTGAAATATTGTCAATAGTAGAAAATTAATATTTTTATAATAAATAGCATGCTCTATGAATATTGAATATGTTGTTTTAGGTGCTTCTGCATGCATCTCAGCTAGACCTTAAATCATGTCTCACTGTAAGAAAGGTAAGGGAAGCAATTAAAACACCAAGACTTTAAGTCAGAGTGCATTCAATTATCAAATAAATTAGTATTAAAAGCTACCTATTCTACTGTCTTTTCTGCTATACTATTAAGTACATAGCAATCCTGGTGGTGTCGTAGTTAAGTGCTACATCTGCTAGCCAAAAAGTTCAGCAGTTGGAATAGGCCAGTAACTCCTTGGAAACTCTATGGGTCAGTTCTACTCAGTCCCATAGGGTCGCTATGAGTCAGAATCGACTCAGTGACACTGGGTTTGGTTTTGGGTTTATTAAGTATATGCTATTTGGAATGTTAAGTAGACATTAAAATTCTCCAAAGACACAGAAAAATATACATCCTCTATAAAACCGAAATAGTGAAAATAAAACACTGCCTTCCAGTTAGTTCTTACTCATAGTTACTTTACAGGACACAGGCTGTATTTTTAGACTAGAGATCCTTATTCTTTGTTTCTAACTTTGTCTTTCCAATCAGTAGTAATTATCATTGAATTCTGATTGGATATTTGATCACTTTCAGACTGTAGAAGTTGCTAAAATATCTTGTTTCTCCGTCTTTGCCCATAGTGGTTAGTGTACCAATCTGAATAATAATCATATTAACTAATTTTCCTTGTAGGCATATCAATATTATCTTTCCATTGACAGCTTTATACTTCTTTTTGATGATGAATGCAAAGCCTTTCCTCTTCAAGGTATTGTTCCCAGTGTAGTAGATCACATGATTGTCTGTTTCAAAGTGGCCAGTACCAGATGGTCAGAAAGAGTGGGGCTAACATGGTGGTATAGTTGGAAGCTTCCTGTTATAAAATATGCTTTAAAATAAAATCCACCACATGCATGAGGAAGGACACTGTACAATAATTAAATGATCAATATACCAGGAGGACATACCCTATTAAACATTTGTGTACCAAATGATAGGGCTCCTAAATACATGAAATGATAAAAGGAAAATGGACAGCACCACAATAATAGTAGGAGATCACAACTCACCACTTGTAGTGAAGGACAGAATCTCCAGAGAAGCTCAACAAAGACACAGAAGATCTAAATGCCACAATCAACCAACTTGATCTCAAAGACATACATAGAACACACCACCCAGTATGCCAAAACATGTGAAACATTCTCTAGAATAGACCACATATTAAGCCATCAAGCAAGCCTTAACAAAATTCAAAGCATGGAAATATTACAAAGCATCTTTTTAGATCATAAAGTTATAAAAACAGAAATCAATAACAGCAAAAACAAGGAAAAATATCAAACACATGGAAACTGAACATCTTGCCCCAAAACTACTAGATTATAGAAGAAATCAAGAATAGAATAAAGAATTCATAGAATCAAATGAGAATGAAAACACTTTCTTTGTTTTGGGAATTTTCTGAAGCCATTGTGTCTGCCCCTTTAAGCAATTTGGTATTGACTGTTGTCTCAGAGCCATCAGTAAGTTGTGGTATTTATTCTGTGAATGTCTACTGTGTTCTGGCTGCTTGATTTGTTTTGTTTTGAAATGCCAGAATAGCCTTTTTCTGTGAGCTAATTTTATTATTTGCTCTTTTGAGGCTCTGACGTCCTGTCCCTAGACAGTTACAGCTGTTACTAGGCAGGTGAGCTATGGCATTCGATTAATTTTTTGTAGTATTCAGCTTAGGTGCTCAGATAGCCAATCAGTCTTAAAGAGTGTGGTGCAGGCTCTCCTCTTAATGAGCAGGGGTTACTGGTGTAGGCACAGATACCTGACCGCAGGCGCTGAGAAAGGCAGGGGGCTGACAGCTATCAGTGAGTGTTTGTAAGGAAAATGTGTCCCTTAGGATTAGGCTCTCCTTCCCTCCTTCTCTCCCTCCCTCCTGTCCTCCCTCTCTTCCTTTTGTACTAACTTTACTCAGCATAATGTGTTCCAGATAACACTATGTTATCAGCTGTTTCCCAAGGTCATCATTGTTCTTTTATTACTGCAAGGTATTCCATTGTGTGATTATACTGAAGTTTGTTTATCCATTCATCTATTGATGGGCACCTAGTTTAGCTCTTTATAACAAGAATATATATTTTTTAATTTTTTAACCTGAGATATCATTGATTGGAAGGAATGAAATGAATAAAGATAGCTCCCTTTTTGAACAGAACATTTAAACCAAATTGCAACTCTTTGATCCCTTCCCCATTGTTTTAGTCAACTAGGCTGCTCTAACAGAAATACCACAGAGTGGATGGCTTTAACAAAGAAAGATTTATTCTTACACAGTCCGGTAGGTTACAAGTCCATATTCAGGGTGTCTGCTCCAAGGAAAGACTTTCCCCTTGTCGGCTCTGGAGGAAAGTCCGGTATTGCATCAGCCTTTGTCCAGGGAGCGTCCTCACGCAAAAACCTCTGGTCTGAAGGACGCGCTCTGCTCCCAGTGCTGCTTGCTTGATGGTAGTGAGGTTCTCAAATTGTCCTTTGTCTCTTTTTCCTTTTATTCCTTGCAAGCTAAAAGCATTAAGGGTGGGGCAAACCATACTCCAGGGAAACTCCCCCCACAGCAGGAATTCACAGCCCCACCCTAATCCTTTAACATACAGGTTAGCAAAACCACCCAATGGAGGACAGTCCCAAGATACTGAGAACCATATCCCAGCCACGTAGCTGCACACATTTTTGGGGGGACACAATTCTAACCATGACACCCATTTTTTTCTTTCTGATTATAATCTGTAGAAATACATATACGTCAGTCTCCTTATCAGTGTTCATTTTATCTTGTGTTCAGCCAATATATTTAAAGTAAAAAAATCAAAAATCTATTTATATTCCCAATCACTTTGTTGTTATTACATACCATTGAGTTGATTCCAAATCATAAAAGCCCTAAATAAGAGAGTAGAACTGTCCCTTGGAGTTTCCCAGGCTGTTATTTTACAAGAGGAGCAATCCCCAGGTCTTTCTGTTGTAGAGTCTTTGGGTAGGTTCAAAACCACTTACCTTTTCCTTAGCAGCTAAGCACTTAACAATTGTGTCACTAGGGCTACTTTCAAACACTTTAGTGTTTCATTCAGTACATAACTATTAAAACCATTGGTGTTAGTCTATTTAACAAGCAGTAATCAGGTTGAGTTAATTTTAAGATTTCATGTAAAGGAAACTTTGACTTAGATCATTTCTCAACTGATTAAATCATGTGGAAACAAGCTTCAAATTAAATAATGCATTAGTCACTGCTTAAGAAATCCTCAGTAACACCTCCTCAGAGGTTACTGAAGTATGTGCCCATGTAAATTCATACACTGAGTTAAGAAAAAATAAACTTTTAATAAATTTTCATATCTATTTCTTAGAAATTAAAATAATGTAAATATAAGTAATACAAATTTCAATGGGATTTCAGAGTAAAAAATCAGTGTACAGTTACTCAAACTGTCTACTGTGATTTAAGAGTGAATAGAAAATTGAACTAAATATCAGAATTTTAAAGTTTGCTTTGCCTAGAACCTCACATAATTTTCTTTTTCAGTGTTCTAGCTAGACTTACCAGCAACAAACTAAACAAGTGTGCATGAGTTAGATAACTCTTAATCAAGTTAGTCTATGTAACGGAGTCACTGATAATGCAGAATTTATTAGAGTGTGAGTCCAACAGACTACATTTGTGATAACTTATGATAGTAGCTTTTTCATCTAGGATTTAAATATTTATTAAGTATGATATCTAATATACTGAATGTGATACTTCACATAGTAGATGTATAGTACATATATATTAAACAACATAATAAAAAATTGCCACAGTATATGACAGATGACTCAGACGTATTGCTTAAAATAATTACTTCACGTGCCATGTAAGTTACACCATTTTTGCCCGGATAACATGCAATTTCTAAATTTATTTGCCAACTGCACCCTTCCCTGAAGAGATATTTTAATTAACTGATGCTATGCCTTTTTTTTAAAGTGTTGCTCTATAATAAAATTAGCAAAGCATGCTTACAAAAAATACCTTGCAGGGTAAGGATACAGTTAGTAAACAAATACAGTAAGTATATATTATTTGTGTAAAAAATATGGTAGAAACAAACACTGGAATATGTGGATATTTTCCAATACTGAAGTTATGCTTGGAAGATTTGATTACCTAGAGTTGTTTTGTTTCCTGCACCTTATGTTCATCTTTTACAATGAAATATCAAGAACCAATATTTATGTTCATTAAAAATGTTACACAAGTCAGCTTTTGAAGGTGAAGAATAGTCCTTAGAAGCCCTTGTTGACAGACAGTGAGGACCTGCATTATGTAATATGTATAATATGCATTTTAGAAAGGGTTTGAAAGTATATCCAGAGTAAAAAAGACTTTTCCCATCAGGCAACAATATAAATTCTCACTGTATAATTTTAGATCAGTTCAACCATTCTTTTAATTTCTCAACAAATAATAAAATTAAATTAGAAATAAAATACAATATGTATGTTTTCATAAACTCTAGGTTCAGATCTTTCTTTCCACTATTGTTTCAATTTATTTATTGTGCAATGACAAAATAAAAGCAATAGAACCCAAGAAAGTTTGCAAGTGTATGTTTATGCTGAATCTAATAAATAATGTAAATAGTACCTTTTAGATACTGCTATATACAAGAGATCCACTTGCATAGTTTGTTTTCATAAATGGCAGCAAAAACAAGGAAACATGGATATCTGGCCAAGTGGTGTAGATAGTGATCACATTCCAATTTCAAAATAGAAACTTAAACTGAGAGTCAAGCTCTTATTTTGTGTCCTCAGATAACTAATTTGTTTATGGCCAAATTTATAAAAGGAAATCAAATTTTTAAATAGGAGAGATGAGAATTAATACAATTTGTTTTCATGCAACAGCTGGATGATATTTGGAACTAGGAAGCAAATCTAATTCTCTCCATGATCAAAAAGATCATTCTGATTACAAGTCACCAAAAGTCCAACAATAAATAAAAAGTAACACACAATCTAACAGTTGATGAATATGTAGGTTAAGAAATGACCCTGGGAAAGCCATTATCATAACTTTCTTGAACTCTGAGGGGCCTGTTGAAACAGTACTATAAATACATATATATGTATACACCACCCTCTAGCATTTAGTAAGTGCTCCAGGAAGCCTGGCACTGATGGAAGAGGCCTAAATAGAAATACCATGTCCTCAGAAAAATTGGATTAAGAATGAAGCAGCTTTTTTCTTTCTCTGATTGTAATGAAGAAACCCTGGTGGCATAGTGGATTACATGCTATGTCTGCTAAACAAAAGTTTGGCAGTTCAAATCTGCCAAGTGCTCCTTGGAAACTCTATGGGGCAGTTCTATTCTGACCTTTACGGCTCTTATGAGTTGGACCTGACTTGACGGGAGTGGGTTTGGTTTTGATTTTAATTGCAATAAAATTATTTTTACTTACTACTGATCTACAGAGATGCCTACAACAAAACAAACAGACTCAATGTTACCATACAGAAAGTGGTCTTCAGGGAAAAATTTATTCAAGTCCAATTTATTTGTTTGTTTCCCATTTACACCAACAAAGAATTAAATCGAACTAGTATTTTGGCACTAGAAGGAAACAGGTACATTTCTTCACTGCAAATTCTGGTAAAGAAATGTTAACCATTTTCTCAACTCAAAATTGTAGAAAACTTACCGGCCATGATGATGAAGGGTATCATTAGTTAGCAGGAAGAAAAAACATTGAGGAACACAGGCGGATTAGAAGTGAAGTGTATGTATTCCTTTATTTATTGGCATAACGTTATGCTGTTTTTAATCATCTCTTTAAAAATTTTATTTACTTATTTCAAAATGAATCTGACGTCAAGGCTAACCCATTTCAGTCAATTCCCACTCATAATGACCCCCTGGAGCAGAGTAGTACTGCCCTACAGGGTTCCTACTCTTCATGGAAGCAGACCGCCACATCTTTCTGTCCCCAAACAGCTGGCAGGTTAGCCACTCACCCCAGCGCACCACTAGGGCTCCATGTCAGAGTAAAATCAGATATCTTCCATTCCTGAAAAGCCCACCAAGATCTAAATGTATGTCAAGTATCAGTTTCCCTAGTCCTGCTCACCAGTTGGCTACTAAACCCAATCACATGTCTTTACAGTGGTTTAAGGGTCTCATATTGCCCTTTTTCTTGTCTCCCTACCTTGGCCATTTCTACCGTCTACAATGAATGCTCCTATTATTTAGTAATTGAATGTTTATGAAAAGGTGTAATCCCATACTGTACCAAAGTGAAGTCACTCATTTGAATGATAGCCCAGTTTTCATGCCAGAGACTCAGGAGTCAAATAACAGAAGCTTTGACTCATGACTCTTTACTGCTCTGCCCTCCCCCCCATTCCCCCCATTTGTGAGTTTCTGATCTGACTAGACAGGCTATGAACTGTTCTTTGTTTTGTTTTGTTTGGAAATCATCTTCCTTTTTTCATACTTCTGGAATCCTTTTTTCAATTTTCATTTCCATTCTATTTTGCTCCCACTTTAATCTTTTCTCCGAATTTCTCTTCACCAAAAGGTTACTGTTGATAAATCAGTGCAGATTGGGGTGCAATGTGGAGGATATGATACCATAAGAGTCACAAAGTGTCACTTCCTGAAGAGACAGACCTATCCTGACAAATGTTCAGCTATGCCTCTCAGGATTCACTTTGATATTAAGAAATGTCTCCATTTCGAAGGGTAAGGCCAGGAATAGCACACACTTCTCTTCTCCATTCATTCATGAACCCAGCTTTAAAGTATCCTTTCCAGTGACTCAGTGGTAGACTTGTGAAACCACCTGAAAAAGAGTGGGAAATATTCTGTAACAGGTGATGGATCTCAAATGGAAACTCCTTTTTTTTTTTTTTTTTAAGAGTATTTAACAAGTTTTAATAGAATGTCAGGATTTTTTTCCCATCAGACCCTGGTTTACCCATTTCAAATCAATGAAAAAATGATACATACTATCAACAAAAAATACATATCTACGTATTTTTATCTATCTATTTCTATATACTTTCAGCTTTATATATTTGCATCAGTCTATATGTTACTTGAAATATCTCTTGGTGGGCTTATCAATACTACTTGACTTCTACATTACAAGCTCTTTGTACCAGCCGTCAATTGAATGCTATTCAAAAATTACACTAGTGGTTTCATACTTGGCAGAGAAGTTTAGTATTTTAGTTTGTAACAGAGAACTACGCTTTCTTCATAGATACGTATTAGGATAGACATTGTCATCTGCTTAAGTTTGTCTAGTCAAAAGATCTTAATGAGGCATATGCATATATGAAAGGAAAGGATAACTGTTGTTCTGATATTACAATTCTGAAAAAGATAGAGTATCAGATCTAAGATAGAATGAATAATCACTATAGGATTTTCTAGCCAATCATTAAATCTCAAACAGTTATTACCACAAAAATGGTCTCATAATATTATTCAAAATACAGGTTATGTAAAGTGTAGACAGTTCAAAGAGAAAATGGATTTCAGACAAGATTTTTAGATACAGCATTAGTGGTCCTTACAGGCTCCAACCAGGTCTGTAACATGTGACTGAACAGTGGAAAGCTCTTTAACCCATTATCAATCCCTTGAGGCAAATTTAACAATTGAAAAAGAAGCTCTGAAGTGCTATAAATAATGTGTGTATGTGTGCTCCGGCGAGAGTCTCAGCCTAATGTGATTTTGTGGTAGTGTGTATTAGAGGTTTGCATGGTATATAGAGCAAGTTCAAATTTGATGGTATTCCCAGATTGTGAGCCTTCATAAAATCAGTGATGCAGCCAGTGGGCAGCCCAAACGTTTCAAGGGAATTGATGTACTCACCATAAAGCAGTCACAGATGATACTCTGAAAACTCTAATTACAGGCTTATTTCAGTGTGAAATTTTTTGTGTGGAAAATAATGCCACAGTATATATTTAGCTTGTATGCTCAAATGTATTGATAAAACTATCAATAGACAGAATCTGCTATATTAATATTTTGTGTTACTTACCCATTCAGAAAACAATTAACTCTTTTTTTTTTTTTTTTCCATAAACACTGAACATGTTTTGTTCACATAAGAAGCTCTGGGGAAAATGCCTAATTTAATGACAGCATACATTTCTTTTTTTGCAGAAGTGGGCCACACAAACCACTCTATGTGATAAACATGATATGTCCTGTGGCTTTATTTATTTATTGATCACCCCCCCTCCCCGCATGTTGGAACTCCTGGGCTACCGTGCGGGAGCCTGACGCGGGCTGCATTCAAACAAGCTGCACCTTTGAGCCTCTTTAGGCTGCCAAGAAATGTGCTCACTTCCCAGAGACACAGAATGGTGTGCTGAGGATACTGCAGCCCTCCCGGGGGTGACCACCAGGGAGTGACCAATTTGGAATCACCTTGGTATTAAGAAGTTAGCATGATTTGTAAAGAAGGGGATGGCTTCAGGGCTTTGTTTGGCTGGATGTCGTTTAACACAGATGCAAGTGCCTAAAACGGGGGCCTTTATCATGGGAAAAGACAACGGGTTTATATGACTCTAAGGAATGTTTGGTACAATATTGCTCAGCATAAAAAAGGCAGAAGGGCAGCAAGCAGTGCAGAAAGTGACAAACCATTTAGCTAATCCCATGCAGATCTGGCCTGTGAGGCAGCACGTTTCCTGAATACTTAGAAAGTGCGAGAGAGGCTCGTTAATGGTTCATCACAGTTCTTAACACTGCTTACATTGCTAATATGCAAACCCTGCCCTTTTTTAGTTCAGATTTTCAGCATATCGGGACATCACTTCCCTGGCTACTGTATTTTTCCCCTCTTCTGGGTAGTTGAAGCATTACCATAGAAGACAATGATTGATGATGTCTTTAAAGGTCTAAAAAAGCACAGGCTATTTCTGAAACAGGGCCATGTCTATATAAGGAGAGAAGAAGGAACAATCTGAATTCTACAGCATGCCACAGCAACAACAACAAAGCCTGAAGGCTTATGTAGAGCAAGTTTTTCCTTTATGGCTCCAACTCTCTGAATGCTTTTCTTTCCTTTGAATTTACTGACTACACTCCCTTAGTCCAGGAGATGGCCTGGAGTTTGTCAGATGCTCAGTGTCATTAGGCCATTGTACAAGGAAGGCAAATTTGGCTAAACACTACATTCCCAGGAGCTGCAAAGCTGTTCTTGCCTCTGAGAGCTGCTAGGCTAGGCTGAAAACAAGAAATAGTGGTGGTGACAATGTGATTATAATTGCTTTGCATTTATCACTGTAAATATCTATGTAGTATTTACAGTACTTACAATTTTCTTATAGATGCACGCATATTCCCCTACCTAGTATTTGTGTTTTTCTCCTCTCCATCATGTTACTTTAATTTCGGTATTGATTTGATTCAACAACCCTTTAATAAGAACCTAAAACATCTTGTTAGGCACTGAGGATACAGTTTCATCTGCCTGCTCGTCTGCTCGCCCGCACACCTGCCCGCTCGCCCGCCCTCCTGCCTGCCTGCCTATTAGCATCTATCATCTGTGTCTTGGAAAATCTCAGCCTTGCAAGGTAAACCAAAACAGCTACAAATAATTTTATCCTACAAATAAAGCATAAAAAGACAGAGAAAGAGAGCATTTATTTTCGAGGGATAGGCCAGTTAAAGGGTAAAAACTGTGTGAGTTTACGTCAGTTCATCTGTTTTCATTCACAAGCATTTTAAAAGACTGAAAAATCATATCTGTGCCATCAGGGCCCCATTACTAGATTAAAAAACCAAAACCAAACCCATTGCAGCTGGATTAATTCTGACTCATAGCTACCCTCTACGGAACCTGGATTTGTCTAATTATGCTAGCTTTTTGCATATTTTGAAATATTTAAATTACAGAATTAACAGAAATCATATTAGTTTTTTAAAAATTATCTTATCTTAGGGAAAAAACTGTGTGACAAACTTGGTACCATATGTTGGTCAGTACCCGATCTTCTCTTGAAAAATTGAAGGATCTTCAACCTACCTAGTATTCTCAGGGAGTTCTCAACCATAAACTAACTAGATCTGACTCAGATGAGTTTCTGAGATCAGACCAGATCAAACAGGTTCAGGGAGTTATGGCCATAAGCACAGTGGGGAAAAACTAGCCTCAGAAAACATCATTTCCTTCTGAAAAAAGAGTAAACTAGCCATAAAGAGAGGCAATTCCACCTGAAGGAAAAGGAAAAATATATTTACTGGATCTGTGATAGTCATAGATGTAATTTTGTCTCATGTTATTGAACGTATCAATATTATAATCATCACTGTTACCTTTCATCAATTATAAAATAATTAATGAAATAAAATATGACTCAAACAACGAACAACAAGAATCCATTTCATCAAGTCGAATCAGACTCATAGAGATCCTATAAGACAGAATAGAACTGTCCCATAGGGTTTCAGAGAACAGCTGGTAGATTCAAACTGCTGAACATTTTGTTAGCAGTCAGACTCTTAAGCATTGGACCACCAGTCCTGAAAGCCTACCAAGGAGGGAAGGGGAATCAAAACCACTGTCTCTGAGTCAATATTTGACTCATAGTGATACTATAGGCAGAGCAAAAATGCCCTGTAGAATTCCCAAGGAGCTCCTTGCGGGTTTGAACTGTTGATACTTTGGCTACCAGCTGTAGAACTTAATCACTATGCTCCATGGGTTTCCTAAAATCCTACAACACCTGGTACTTCCACATAGTTCCTAAGCAAGTACTAACCAGATCCAACACAGCTTAGCTTCTGAAATCAGACCAGCTGAGACGGGTTCAGAACAGTGTGGCTACAGACCCACAGGAGGAATCAAGCCTTCAGGAACTGATGGAATTCCAACTGAGATGTTTCCCCAAATTGATGCAGCCCTGAAAGTGCTCGTTCATCTATGCCAAGAAATTTGGAAGACAGCTACTTGGTCAACTAAGTGGAAGAGACCCATATTTGTGCCTATACCAAAGAAAGGTGATTCAACAGAATGTGGAAATTACTGAACAATAGCATTAACATCACATGCAAGTAAAATTTTGCTGAAGACCATTCAAAGTCAGCAGCAGCAGTTCATCTACAGGGATCTGCCAGAAAGTCAAGCAGGATTCAGAACAGGACCTGGAACAAGGGATATCAGTGCTGATGTGTTATGGATCCTGGCTAAAGACAGACAGTACCAAAAAATGTTTACCTTGGGTTCAAGGATTATGCAAAGCCATTCTACTCTGTGGTCATGACAAATTATAGACAACATTGTGAAGAACTCACACATAGATCAAAAGACAGTTGTTTGAACATAAAAATAGGAGATTTAGTGGTTTGGCGTCAGCAAAGGTATGTGTCCGAGTTGTTTCCTTTCACTTATTCAACCTGTACACTGAACAGAATAATCCAAGGATCTAGAGTACACAAAGGAGAACACATCATCAAGACTGGAAGAAGACTCGTTAACAACATGCATTATGCAGATGACACAAACGTGCTTGATGAAAGTGAAGAAGAGTTGAAGCAGTTACTATTGAAAATCAAAGACTACAGCCTTCTGTATAAATTACAGCTCAACATAAACAAAAACTATCACAACTGAATCAATAACCAACATCATGATAAACATACAAGTTTGAAATTGTCAAGTATTCCATTTTATTTAGATCTACAATCAATACCCAGGGAGACAGCAGCAAACAAATCAAACCATGTACTGCACTGAGCAAATCTGAAACTGAAGATCTGTTTTAAGTGTTGATAAGCAAAGATGTCACCTTGAAAACTGAAGTGCACCTGACCCAAGACATGGTGTTTTCAATGATCTCATATTCATGTGAAAGCTGGATAAGAAACAAGGAAGACCAAGAAGAACCTGACACTTGGAGTTGAGGTGCTGGGAAAGAATACCGAGTATAACATGGAATGCCCAAAGGACAAACAAAGCCATCATGGAGGTAGAACCAGGATGCTCCTCAGAAACCAGGATGGCTAGACTTAGTTTTCATATACTTCGGACAAGTTAGGAGACATCAGTCTCTGGAGAAGGACATCATCCTTGGTGGAGGCCAGTGAGAGAAAGGAAAAACCATAATGTGAAGGATTGACACAGTGGCTGTCACAACGGGCTCAAGCATAACCAAAACTGTAACGATGGCTCAGGCAGTGTTCTGTTCTGCTGTGCATGGGGTTATTATGAGTCAGAATTAACTCAACACCACCTAACGACAATGACAATTTCTTTAGAACACTTAAGATGAGGCTAAAGATATGGATTGCCAAAAGCCAAGTGCCGTCAAGTCGGAAGATATATGGATTAGCAGTAGATTTTTATATAAATTCTCTAAGCACCAGAATTTTCTTGCATAACTACCAAATACACAGAAATATAGTGAATAATTTCTAAAGATGTAAAATTGGAATGATGAGCACATGAGCAGAAGAAAATATATAATAGTCTTCCATATTGACCGGTCTCCATTTATAACAGATTCAATTATTTATATTTATATTGTTAGATATATGATGAGGATTTAAACATATTAAAACATTTATTTCCTTAATCAAATGTAAGTGTACATTATTTAAAATACTAAAAATTATTTCTACTCTACCAGTTACGCCATGAGTTGGATCCAACTTGATGCATTTGGCTTGGCTGGCTACCAGTTACATTTTATTATATATTCATTGTAATTTATATCTCTGGTTATCTCTTTGTTTTAGACATAAATTGATGTATGTACTAACTTGTATAAATAAGAAAAGGAAGAGTTACTTCCAACACTCATAAGATAATCACTTGATATTCATCTTGTCATTCTTAAACTTATACCACTCTTTAATGACTGTTATCCTTATATCACTCTATGTCAAGCTAAGAATAGTTGACAATCTAGCATTTTTACTTAGTTTCTACCGAATCTTTCTGTTCTCAGCACTTACTTGTTTTCAGTCATATATTTTCCATGCATTCATGAATTTAACAGAATAATGTATATGCCAACACTGATGTCATTGTTGGTTATTCGAATATAACAAGAACTAGATAACACTTGCCGCTGCAGATAGCAGATTCTGTTAAAGAACTACTGACAATATACATTGTAGATGAATAAATAAAACAGTACTAGTTGGAAATAAGAAAAAAATGAAGCAGTAAAGAAGGATGTAGCTGTCTGGGAGGGAATATTTACTTTATATGAGTTCCAACAATTAAGTTCGCAAACTTAATTGTTCTAAGTGCTACATATCTCATTGTTGGATATCACTATGGTCGCCTTTGAAATACTCCTCTTGGTAAGCTATGCACAAACACCAGTGCCTAGTCCACCTAGTCTACCCTTCAAAGCAATTTTGTGTAGTTGTCTGCAAGGGAGTGTTTAGCCAGTATTGGAACACCCTGCCTACTCACCTAATCTGGCTCCCAGTGACTTTTTTCTTAACTGGAAGATAAAGGAAATATTGCAAGGAAGGCATTTTGATGAAATTCAGGACATCAAGGGTAATACGACAACAGCTCTGGCGGCCGTTCCAGAAAAAAGAGTTCCAAAATCACTTTGAAAGGTGGACTTGGTGCTGGCACTGCTTCTCAAGGGGAGTTCTTCAAAGGTGACCATAGTGATATTCAGTAATGAGGTATGTAACAACTTTTCTAGGATGAGTTTGCAAGAGTCAAGGCCACCACTCTGTCAATTTATTGTACTCTGGGCACTTGCACGTTGCTATAATTCTGGAAGCTATACTGCTGCTTTTTCAAATACCAGTATGCTCACCCATGGTGAACAGGTTTCAGTAGAGCTTCCAGGTGACATATTGTGAACAAAAGCTTGCCAATCTACTTCTGATAAAATTGATCAGTGAAAGCTTATGAATGGATAACAACAGAGCATTGTCTGTTACAGTGCCGGAAGAGGAGCCTCACAGGTTAAAATGTATTCACAACAGGACTCGGGAAGGTTTGCCTCCGCCAAGTACAGTCGGCCTTGATGTGGATTCAGTAAGGCTTTCTAGACCTTCAGTCTCCTAGGAATTAGTTAGATGCCCAGCTCAGCCAGTGGAGTAGTATTTATGACTTTGAATCAAACAGTCATATGGTGTAGCATGGCAGAAATGACAAAGTAAGGCAGAACGGTGTCACCTTCATTCTCAAAAAAAAAAAAATCTCAGAATTTATCCTTAAATTAATTACTGTTAGTGATAAGATAACATCTATATATCTCAAAGCCTTATCTACAGAAATTAGTACCTATGGCAAATACTGAAATAGCACCCCTTCAAAGGCATTGGGAGGATAAGTAGTATCCAGGTGCAGCCTTTAAGACACACCTCCCCAACCCAATTTCAAGATGAATAGGTGTTGATAGTGGTGACGCGCCAGCAGAAATGCCTGAATGATGCGGGAAGCATCAAAAGAAGATAAATGTATCATACAGAATCACTGTACTAAAGACAATTGGTCAGTATTCAAACATTTCAGGAGATAACATACGATCAAGAACCAACAGTACTAAAGAAAGGTGTCCAAGCTGTACTAAAGTCACTGGTGATACGTAAGATTTCAGAAATTGAAGGAATACTGATTGAAATGATTCAAGAAAGGGCAGAGTTTTTACCAAGAAATCTGGAAGGTATCTAACTGGACAACTGACTGGAAGAGATCCATATCTGAACCATTCTGAAGAAAGATATTCCATGAAATCCATAAATTATCAAAAAAACATTAATAGCATATGTAAGTAAAATAATGCGAAAGATAATTCAAAATATTTGCAGTAGTGCATTGACAGATAACTGCCAGAAATTCAAACCAGATTTAGAAAAGGACATGGAATGAGAGATATCACTGTTGAGATCTGATCTTGGCTGAAAGCAGAGAATATCAGAAAGATGTTTACCTGCATTTACAGCTATGCATAAGCATTCATCTGTGTTTGTAAAAAAAACTTACGGGTAACATTGCAAAGAATAAGAATTCTTGAAGACTTAGTCATGCTCATGAACAATTTATACATAGACCAAGAGACAGTTACTTGACACAAGGGCATATTGAATGATTTAAAGTCATAAAAAGTCTGGATCAGTGTTGCTTTCAATCTGTATGTTGATCATATAACACAGAATTGGACTAAGAAGAACATCAGTATTGGAGGAAGACTCATTAACAACAGTCAATATGCAAATAACATCATCTTGCTTACGGAAAGTGAAGAGGACTTGAAGGATTTACTGATGAAGATCACCAATTACAGCCTTCATTATGGATTAAATTTTAACATAAAATTCCTCACAACTGGACCAATAAACAACATCATGAGAGATGATAAACAGAGAAAATATTGAAGTTGTCAGGATTTCATTCTACATGGATCCACAATCAACATCCACAGAATCTGCAGTGAGAATCTCAAAGGATGTTTCATGTTGGGCAAATCTACAGCAAAATAGCTCTTTCCTGTGTTAGAAAGCAAAGAGGTCACCCTGAGGACTGAGGTAGGCCCGACTGAAGGCAATTTCTTCATACACATTTGAAAACCAGACAATGAATACAGAAGATCAAACAAGAACTGACAATTTTGGATTATGGCATTGGCTAAGAATATTGAATATTCTGTGAACTGCCAAAAGAGTTAACAGATTTGTATTGGAAGAAGTACAACAAGAATGTTCCTTAGAAAGAGGATTGAGAGGTTACAATTCACATACTTTGGGCAGTGCACATACCCTGTGCCACCAGGCCTCCTTTGAAATCCCCTAGGGGACTAGTAATGGTTAAAAATACATAGTATTGGGCAAAGCTGCTGCACAAGACCTCTTTAAAGTATTAAAAAGCAAAGATGTCACTTTGAGGACTAAGGTTCATCTGACTCAACCCATGACATTTTCAATTAGGTCATATGCAAGTGAAATCAGGACAATGAATAAGAGAGACAGAAAATGACTGAAGTCATTCAACTATGGTGTTGGTGAATAATATTGAATATGCAACTGGTAGAAAAACAAACAAAAAATTCAGTCTTGGAAATCTATAGCCAGAATGTTCCCAAGAAGCAAGGATAGTGAGACTTCATCTCATATTCTTTGGACAAGTTATCAGGAAGCACAAGTCCTTGGAGAAGAACCTCATGTTTAGTAAAGTAGAGGGTCAGTGAAAAAGAGGAAGACTTTCAACAAGATGGATTAATGAATTGGCTGCAGGAATGGGCCCAGATGTAAGCAGTGGTTGTGGACATAGCACAGGACTGGGCAGTGTTTTGTCCTGTTGTGTGCAGAGTCACTGTGAGTTGAAATTGACTCTACAGCACCTAATAACAACACAAGGGTCAAAGCAATCTTTACTGAGAAAAATATAAATATATCAAAATATGAAGGAGAGTGCTTCATGGCACTATCTAGGAGAAAATCATCTCTGGCAGATGGCACGATTTTGTCCAGTGGTGTTCATTGTGGGATTGTCTGTTATCACAAAAATCCAAGAAAATTAGAGATGAATAGTCCTTTTAATTAAGAAAAACATTTGATATAATTGCCTTTTTTATGTAGAGTTAATAGATATTCCTAAATTATATGTCATTGATGTTTTTGCTACTTGCCACCTGATGGATACTGATGCATGGATACCATGTGTGTGCAGGGTGGAACTGCTCTGTAGGGTTTTCGAGTCCTTGAACTTTCTGAAACAGATAGCCAGGCCTGTCTTCCAAGGCATGTCTCAGGGGGTTCAAACCTACACCTTTTCAGCTAGTAGCCCATTACTTAACCCATTTGAGCCACCCAGGGATGCTTACTACTAGATTTACAACCATGTTTCCATTCTACGATAGTGGTTGTAATGCATTAATATGTTTAAAAGTAAAGATTTGGAATGTCATTCCAGTCTTCATAATTTGGGGAATGTTATTTGGAATGGCATGCTGTTACTTTCCTCATAACAGTAGCCCCATTGTTAATCTAATAAAAAGAAATTCATTTTTACAATATCCCATAATGAGCTACTGCACTGAAAGAATCTTAGGATCATTAACTTACACGTTACTACTTAATATATGGAGATCATCCAAGTACATAAATAGTTGGTATTATTTCATAGTAATAGCTAACGTTTGTACAATCCATTATAATTTTCAAAAAGCTGTTATGTACTAGTGTACTTGAACTTAATAATAACCCTGTAAGTAGATAAAATAAGTCCTGCATATTTTGGGGGGGCCCTGGTGGTACAGTGGTTAAGGATTGTGACTGCTAACCAAAAGGTTGGAAGTTTGAGTCCACCGGCCACTCCTTGGAAACCCTATAGGGCAATTTTACTCTGTCCTAAAGCATCACTGTGAGTAGAAACTGACTCAACAGCAATGGGCTTGGGCTTCTTTCCTTTTTTTGTTTTCCCTAATATTCCTTTAAACTTCTAAAACAGAGATTATAAGAGATTTGTGATGTCCAATTTGCACATAAACAAGTATCAAAATCAGGCCTAGAAATCTAGCCTTTCACACACCCCATGCAGTGTTCTTTCTACTAATCTTACTACAGAAATTAACTAAGAAATTAATACAGACAAAGATATTATCTAGAAAACTCTGTCCTCCTTAGAAAATATTCTAATTATTAGAATTAAAAATGTTGTAGAATTTTCTTTGTTATGGACAGTAAATTATTTTAAATAGAATAAATTACATAAAATACAGAAAATGTGACCAAACAAGGTGCATAAGTTAAATAAAATAAATAATAATTACCTAAATTAATATTGTTATAAAATATTTTAAGTACACAAAAGGAAACTACATGGTCTGACCATTAGGTTTGTGAACTTGCCACCACGTGCTTATGTTGGCAGCACTGCACAGACAACTTGGTTTCATAACCTTAGTATGTAAGTGTCTCACCACTGTGTTTGTGTAGACATGTGGCAGTGTCTTTCTCAGTGACGGTCATATTGTTGTTGTGTGTTTTTTTGTGCAGTCATGAGAATTTTGGAGCTTGAATTAAAGCAATGAACAAACATTAAATTTCTTTTTAAACCTGGCAAGAGTGGAAGTGAAATCAGGGCCATGTTAGTCCACGTTGATGGGGACAATGCCATGAAGAAAACAGCAATCTACAAGTGGTTAAACATTTTTCTGAGGGAAAAGAAAGCGTCACTGATGAAGAGAGGTCAGGGCTACCAGTAATGAGCAGAATTGATGAAAACATTGCAAAAATTCATCATAGTGTGTGTCAAAATCCTTGGCAGACTGTGAGAAGCACAGCAGACCAAGTAAACATTGATACAGACACAGCTTGGAAAATCTTCACTGAAAATCTTGGCATGAGAAAGGTATATGCAAAAACAATCCCAAAGGAGCTCATCAGTGAACAAAACCAAAGGAGAGCTGAAGTTTGCCAAGACCTTTTGGAGAGGCAAGACGATGTTTTGGACTGTGTTATCATTGGTGATGAAATGTGAGTGTACCAATACAACAACGAAGCATCAAAGTACACAATAGCAGTCAATTCTCCGTAACCCATAAAGTCCCATTAGTCCAAATCAAGAGCCAAAATGATGTTGCTAAACTTTTTTGATATCTCTCTGGTATTATGTTCATTATGAATTTATACCAACTGGACAAACAGTTAACCAAGTTTACTACTTGGAAGTGCTGAAGAGGTTTTTGAAAAAGCTAGAGCACAAAAATGACCTGAACTTTTTGTCAACAACTCCTGTCTCTTGCACCATGACGATGGCACTGTGAAGGAGTTTTTAGCCAGTAAATGAATAATTATATTGGAACACCCTCCCCACTCACCTGATCTGGCCCCCAGTGACATTTTCTTTACCCAGAGGTAAAGGAAATATTGAAAGGGATATATTTGGATGACATTCAGGCATCAAATTTAAGAGGATGACAGCTCTAATGGCCATTCCGGAAAGCCAGTTCCAAAATTGCTTTGAGGGTAGACCAAGTACTGGCATCAGTGCCTAGCTTTCCAAGCAGAGTACTTCAAAGATGACAGTAGTGATATTCAGGAATGAGATACGTAGCATTTTTTCCAGGATGAGTTCATAAACTTAACTGACAGACTTCATAAATAACTCCTTAGAAATAAATGCAAAAGGAGTGTATCCACGTATCTATTTTAAGTTTTATATGCTTTTTTTCTCATTTTGAAATTGATTGAAAAAATCAAAGTTTTAAAAAATTTTGGTTTCTGTTAATGGAAGGTAAACACTTTTGTATCTGTCTTTCCATTATGAGGAATTATTTAGATATTAATCCTTTAGGAGCTTTCCCAGGTCCTTAGATATCACACTAAGAATCTCAATGTTTCATCAAAAGTTGAATGTCATAAACTGTGTTGTTGTTAGGACTGCTGGGTTGGTACTGACTCATGGCAACCCAAGTACAGCAGAAGGAAACACTGCCCGGTCCTGTGCTGCTGTCATGATTGTTGACAGGCTTCAGCTCATGTTACAGCCACTGTGTCAATCCACCTCATCGATCATATTTTTAAAATATTTTATTGTACTTTAAGTGAAAGTTTACAACACAAGTCCACCTGTCATACAAAAATGTACACACACTGTGATTTAACCGTAGCTGCTCTCACACTGTGACCGTGCACTCTTTCTTTTCACATGGTGACTCAGCTGGCACCTGTGCTCCCTCGCCCTCTCATCTGACCCCTGGACAGGAGCTTCCCAGTTAGCGTCATGCATCTACTCAAACCAAAAAGCACACTGTTCGCCGGTATCATTTTATGTCTCATAGTTCAGTCCAGTCTTTGTCTGAAGAGTTGGCTTAGGGATGGTTTCAGCTGAGGGCCATCAGAGAGACCAGAAGCAGTGTCCTTCCGAGACTATCCATTCTGTTAGGCTATCAAATCTGGCCTATTTAAGAGTTTGAGTTCTGTATCCTATTTTTCTCCCACTATATCAGGGACTCTACTGTGTTTCCTGTCAGGTAGTCACTGCTGGTGTCCCAACACAATCAATGATCTCATGCTGATGTAGTCTCTGGATTACGTAGCCCTTTCTGTCTCTTGGGCTCTTTTTTCTTGTGTCTTTGATGTCATCCACTTTCCTTTGCTCCAGGTGCATTAGGACTAATTGATGCTTCTTAGATGGCCACTTGCTAGCTTTTAAGACTCAGATGCCACTCACCAAAGTGGAATGCAGAACATTTTCTTAAAAAAAAAAACTTTGTTATTCCAATTGACCTACGTGTCTCCTGAAACCATGGCCTTTAGATGCCTACCCCTGCTACTCCGTTCTTCAAAGGGATGAGTTGTATTTAGGAAACTTCTTAGCTTTTGGTTTAGCCCAGTTGTACTGACCTCTCCTCTGTTGTGTGCTGTCCTTCCCTTTCTCTAACTTAATTATTATCTACTATCTAACTAATGAATACCGCTCTACCTCCCACCCCACCATTGTAACCATCAGAAACTGTTTTTGCATGTGTTTAATTTTTGATTGCATGGTCTCATACAATATTTGCCCTTTTTGCAACTGACTAATTTCACTCAGCATAATACCTTCCAGATTCCTTTATGTTATGAGATGCTTCTCAAATTCACTGTTGTTCTTTAATATTGTGTAGTATTCCATTGTGTGAATATATCATAGTTTGTTTATCCATCCATCTGATTCCATCTTTTTGCGACACTGGGCAGTGTCACTATAAACATTGGTGTGCATGTATCTGTGTGACAGCCCTTATTTCTCTAGAATATATTCCAAGTAATGGAAGTGCTGTAGGATATGGTATTTCTTACTCTAGCTTTTTAAGAAAGCACCAAATTGCTTTCCAAAGTGGCTGCACCATTTTACATTCCCACCAAAAATGTAGACGTGTTCCAGTCTGTCCACAACTTCTCCAACATTTATTATTTTGGATTAAGGCCAACCATAATGGAGTGAGATGAGTATCTCATTATAGTTCTGATTTGGTTTTTTTTAATGGCTAGTGATCATAAACATTTCTTTAGGTATCTGTTAGCTGCCTGGCTGTCTTCTTTGGAGAGATGCCTATTCCATGCTTTGTCAATTTTTTTTTTTAATTGGGTTACTTGCCTCTTTGTTATTGATGTTTCGCAGTAGATTTTAGAGGTTACACACTGATCAGACTTATTGTATGGGAAGTTTTTTGTCCACCCACACCCCCTACACCCCAACCCCAGTCTGTAGGTTATCTTTCTGGTCTTTTTGGATAAGCACGAGTATTAGGTTTTTAGGAGTTCGCTGTTATCTGTTTTCTTTTCTGGACATTTTATGTCTTCCTCTTTTTTAGTGATCTTCTACTTTCCATTCATGAGGTTCTTCTCTGCGGTATAGTCATTTCTGATAACTTTTACAAAGTTTGTGAGCTAAAGACACACAGTCCTTGTTTCTAAGGAGCATTCTATCTGTCCTTCTTCAAGACAGATTTGATAATTCTTCAGGCATTCCACGATATATTCAGTATTCTTCTCTAACACCATAGGTCAAAGGCATCAATTTTTCTCTAGTATCCCTTGCTCATTGTATACGTATGAGGTTACTGAAAACACTAAAGTTTGAGTCAAGTGTACCTTAGTCTTTAAACGGATCTGTTATTCATGAGGTTGTCACTGGCCAATATTTTTCAGGCGTGGACTGTGGTCCTTCTTCTTGGTCTGTCTTGATCTGGAGCTCAGCTGAAGCTTGTCCACCATAGATGAATCTGCTAATATTTGAAACCCTGGGGGAATGCCTCCCAGCATTACAGCAAGGTGCAGGCCACTACAATACCTTAAACTGACAGATTCATGGTGTGATAAACTATTTTAAAGGAATAAACAGTACTTCTGGATTCAAATTTGAATACAATAAATGTTTTTGGATGGTGGTAGGTGACATCAAGTCAATTTTGGCTCATAGCAATCTTATATAACAGAGTACAAATATTCCATAGGGTTTTGTAGGATGTAATCTTCATGGAAACATATTACAAGGTCTGTTACTCATGGGACAGCTGGCTTGGTTCTACCCACCACCACATCAATTAGCAGCTGAGCACTTAACCTTTGATTCTATCTTTGTATCTCAATTCCTAGGATATATTTATTACTATGAACAACTTCAAAACCATGAAACTATCTCTGTATGTTTCTATAAAAACAGATTATTATTAAGTTGTATGAGTTTTTGTCATCTCTACGCCCTCTTCACTCCATAATACCAGATCATTTTTGAAATAGCTCTTCACTGAGTCTTTTTTAAATTTTTTTTCTCTTTTAATCATGTTTGCCTCTTTTGTCTCTACAAAGTATGCTTTAATTTATGGAATTCTAAACTTGGAAAATATTTTCAAAGATATTTTGTCCTTGTTACATGCATGAACACTACTTCTGATTCAGAAGAGATCACTTTCGACTCAGTGTTAGGGTGTACGTTAACTACATGGCTGTCATCTTTACAAAGAAAGATCTATTCCTCCCCCCGCCCCCCTCCCCTAGCTACCACAAAGTTCTCATAAATATGTCTGGGCACTGGTTAGTAATTCATTTAGAATATTTTCATCACTTCACTGGGAAAGCATGTTTTTTTTGAAATAAAGAAGGTGATTTTTAAAAATTTTCCTGCTGCTTGAAAAAAAATTAGCATAAATCATAGTTTAAAAGCTACTCTCATATGAAAAACATATAGTGACCATTAAACAACGGTTCATGCTTTTCATCAATGGAAGTAAAATGAAGTTTCATTCTATACCCACATTCTTTCACTAGTGGCTTTTTCCCCCCTGTACCACAAGAGAAACAGGACTTTCAACTATGTATTAAAATAGGAAACCATGTGTGTAAACATATAACAGCACAAGTAATAAAAGAAAACATCTTTTTTCCATGTTGCTTGGTCACAGAGTGTAGTTTAATGTTATTCTGAAAACACTTATTTCTATTAAGCAAATACTTTAAAATTTGAATCGCTTCCTTTCTTCTCTCCTATACAGCAATGACTACTGTGAATGATTCATAATGTACAGTTCTTGGTTAATTTTGAACTACATTTACTATTCTGGAGCTTCTCTCATCTTCATTTTGGGAATTTGGGACTATGATGACTAATTATAACTTATAATGAATCACAAACTGCTGTAAAATTCATGTATACTAAAGACCAGAGACACAAAAGATGCTTCTGAGAGTATTATAAACTTCAGATTTTTTTATATTACATTTGAGGTTGAAAAAGCTGATTATTTTCCATAAGAAATAGAATTGCTAAAAACTATCTATAGATGGATAAATGGATGGCTAGACAGACTAAGAAACGGAGAGATAAATACATAGATAAAAAGTTATCATTAAAACACTTTACTTTCAAAATACTAATAAGGAAATTCAATACTTATTAATTGGTTTCCCTTTAATGTGTATTTCTGGTAAAAAAATTTGTATTTCTAGAAAGGTATATGGTTAGCCCTAATTAAAACATAAATACAGTAATTACAGTTTATATGCTATTATTCTGAATCTACACTGGATGAGTTTAAACAGCCAAACTGCCATTAGTTTTACTGTTCAAAGAAATATTCATTTCTTTTTAAAATGTCATATAAAATATTCATTTCTAAATGCCCTATGGTGATTTCTGAATTTATTTAAAGTGGGCTGTTGATAGTTCTTTTTATAAATAAGCAATTACACTGAATATATCATGGCCCATCACATTATACATTCTATAATTTCATGGATGAAAGGCCTACAGCTGATCTGCATAAATGCAGTGCGTATCACAGCAGGTGAAGGGTTTGATTACACAGGATAATCAGTGTTATTATTTATAGTAACTATTTATATCTGTTATTTATTAAATCTCTACAAAACAGGTACATATGTCTCCTGAAGATATATAGTCAAGCAATACTTGTAATAGGATATAGACCTTCTGTAGATTTTACAGAATGGTCTGAATATGACGTTTTACATCTCAATTACCAGTTTTAATTGCTATTAAAGCTAGTCAGAATTGTATTTTAAAAAACACTGATTTCTGAGATATTTCAGAACTTACAGGAGCTTTATGTATCCTATAGTAAGAAGAATTTTCAAATTCAAGAAATTCATCTAAATTTCGATGAAGTCATACTTGGTGCTGACAGAAACCTCATCTGTTCTTCTGACAAATTACCTTTCTTGGTCCGCTTTAGGTTATTTGCTTAACTATATATAAGAAACCGGAACTGTGCTGTTCACTGCGGATATGATGTGTGAAAGAAAGAAAAATGCTCCCATTTTTATATAATTTCCCTAAATGTGATAGTTTTCCAGCTATAAATATGCAAGAAAAAACCTACAATAGTGTGGCTTCTTCATGCACAGGCAGCAAGAGAGATCTAAACAGTGGTTGAGGATCATTGTAAGCGAGACAGGTACAGGGGGTGTGTGTGTCTGTGTCTGTGTGTCTGTGTGTGTTATGGGAGTGTCAGGTCATTAAAAAGACAGAACAAAATGCGAGCCTATGAGGCGCAGTCTCTATTCTCTGTCAGTGTAGTAGATTGATACCTAGAAGGATACTTCTTCAACAAAAAGAATGAGGAAAAAAAGTCACATGTTTCTACTAAAGGCATGTATTTAATGTATTTTTGAGCCTATAAGTTAAACGGTCTACCCTCCTGTCATGGATTCAATTGTGTACCAACCAAAACATGTATCAACTTGACTGAGCCATGATTCCCATGATTGTGTGGTCTTCCACCATCTTGTCATTTGATGAGATTTCCTGTGTATTGTGAATTTTATCACTATGATTTCAAACAGTGTATTAGCATCAGTTGTATTGATGGAGTTGTCAAGATTACATAGTGTCTTCAGCCAAACTCTTTTAAGATGTAAAAGGGTGAGGCAAATAGAGAGGCATGAGAACCTCACACAGCCAGTGAGCATTGCTGGAAACAGAGCACATCGTTTAGACCTGAGGTTCCCATCCAGAGATGTTTTCAGACTGAGGGAAGACTGAAGCATCACTAGGAACTTCTTCCAGAACCAACAGTCAGAGAAAGAACTTCCCCTGGAGTCATGCCCTGAATTTGGACTTATGGTTTATGAGGAAATAAGCCTTTCTTTGTTGAAGCCATCTACTTGTGGTATTTCTTTCACAGCAGCACTAATGACTAAGACAAGTCCCTCAAAAGAAAACTTATAAACCAAGACTAGCAAGAACATTAAACACAGCTAACATTTAGATGGTTCTGAGAGCAAATAGCAGTATCAGTATTAATCTGATGAACCAGATACGACAACTATTTTCACTGTAAACCAGAGACTCTGAAGCTGGACAAAGCACATCTCACTCTCATTAATCACCCCCCAAATTTGCCTCTCTTTGCAGAGAAAAGGTGTCTGTTTAGGTCCACAGCTCCCTTGAAATTGAAAAAAAAACAATTACAGATGTTGTTGTTAGGTGCTGTCAAAGCAGTTTTGACTCATAGTGACTC
Source organism: Heterohyrax brucei (assembly GCA_028571685.1). Classification (NCBI taxonomy): domain Eukaryota; kingdom Metazoa; phylum Chordata; class Mammalia; order Hyracoidea; family Procaviidae; genus Heterohyrax; species Heterohyrax brucei. The sequence continues at coordinate 165,423,144 of CM053144.1, forward strand.
TGTTAACAACCAAATATTGCCCAGTCTTGCACCATCTTTGTAATTGTCATACTTGAGCCCACTGCTGAAGGTAGTCCATCCATCAGTCCTGTTGAGGGTATTCTCATCCTTGCTGACTGACTACTTTATAAAGCATAATGCCCTTCCTCAGGGATTCGTGATTCCTGATGACGTGTCCAAAGTAAGTGAGATAACAGTCTTGCCATTTCTGCTTTCAGGGAGCACTCTGGTTGTCCTTCTTCCAAGACAGGTTCTTTGGCAGTCCATGGTATATTCACTATTTTTAGCAAACACCATAATTCAAAGGCATAGATGCTTCTTTGATATTTCTTTTCCATTTCCCAGCTTTCCCATGCATATGAGGTAGTTGAAAACACCATGGTTTGGGTCAGGCCCACTTAGTCCTTAAAGTGGCATCTTTGCTTTTGTATACTTTATTTTTTAATATTTTGTTGTGATTAAGTGAAAGTTTACTAAGTCAACTTGCCATATAAAACCCCATATACACACCTGTATGCAACTCTAGCCACTTGCCAAGCCCTGTGACAGTATAGTCCTACTTTCCACCCTGTACTACTGCTACTCATACAACCAATCCCTGTCCCTTCCTCTCCATCATTCCTACAGAGGAGCTGCTCTGACAGCCTAATGTCTTACAGTCCAGTCCAGTTTTTGTCTGAAGAGTTGTCTTTGGTACTGGTTTCAGCTCTAGCGAGCAGTGAGACTATGGCTGTGTTCTCAGTGGACATCAAGGATGTCATACTACTAGGTCTGGTCTTACAATGGAATTCTGGATCTGCACCCTGATTTTTCTCCTACTACATTAGAGAATCTACATTATGTTCCCTGTTGAGGTAGTCATTAGTGATTGGACATCATCTAGTTCTTCTGCTGTCCTGTGGATGTGGTATTTGGATCATATGGCCCCTTCTGTCTCCTGGGCTCATATTTTCCTCCTGTCTTTGATGTCCATTGTTCTCTTCTGATCCAGGTGCATTGGGACAAATTGATGCTCCTTAGATGGCAGATTGCTAGCTTTTAAGATACTAGATGCCACTCACCAAAATGGGGTGCAGAACATTTTCTTAAAAAACAAAACTTAGTTATGCCAGTTGACCTAGATGTCCCTAGGAAGCATGGTCCCTAGACCCCCACCTCTGCTACCCTGACCTTTAAAATGCTGGGTTGCAGCTATGAAAGCTCTTAGCTCTTGATATAGACCAACAGTGTTGATCTTGCTTCTACTGTGTACTGTCACTTCCTTCACTTAACCCAGTTCCTATCTACTACGTAACTATGAACAGCCATCTCCCTCTCTTTCCTCCCTGGGAACCATCAAAGATTTTTTGCTTCTAATAGTGATCTCATACAGTTTCTTCCTTTTGCAATTGACTAATTTCACTCAGTATACTGTCTTCCATGTGACTCCGTGTTATCAGGTATTTCTCAACATCGGCATTGCTCTTTATCATTGTGTAGAATTCCACTGTATGAATAAACCATAATTTGTGTATTCAGAGGTTGAGTCTATTATTTTGCTATTGTGGACCATGCTGCAATAAACATTAGTGTGCATGTATCTATTTTTGTGACAGCTCTTACTTCTTCTGGATGTATTCCAAGCAGTAAGGTTGCTGAATCATATGGTATTTCTATTTTTAGCTTTTTAAGAAAATATCAGATTGATTTCGAAAGTGGTTGTACCACTTTACATTCTCACAAGCAGTGTAGAAGAGTTCTAGTCTCCCCACAACCTCTACAATATATATATATATATATATATATGTATATATATATATTTTTTTGTATTTTGGATTAATGCCAGCCTTACTGGGGAACGACAGTATCTCATTGTAGTTTTCATGTGGATTTCTCTAATGGCTGATGTGAAAATTAAAGATGTCACCTTAAAGACTGAAGTGCATCTGACCCAAGCCATGATATTTTCAGTTACATCATACACATACAAAAGCTAGACCTGAACAAAGAAGACGGAAGAAGAATTGATGCCTTTGAATTGTGGTGTTGGAGAAGAATTTTGAATGTACCATGGACTGCCAAAAGAACAAACAGATTTGTTCTGAAACACTCAGAGTGGTCCTTGGAAGCCAAAATGGCAAGACTGGGTCTTAACATACTTTGGACATGTTGTCAGGAAGGATCAAGTCCCAGAGCAGGACACCATGCTTGGTAGAGTGGAGGGTCAGTGAAAAAGAGGAAGACCCTCAATGAGATGGGCTTAAGCATAAAAACAATAGTGGACATGGCAGAAGACCAGACAATGTTTCATTCTGTTGTGCATATGGTGGCTCTAAGTTGGAACCAAATTGACAGCACCTAACAACAACAACAACAAAGGCTAATCACTGTGAGCATTTCCATATGTATCTTTTAGGTCCCTGGATATCTTCTTTGGTGAAATGCCCATTTATTTTGCCCATTTCTAAACTGTTGCCTTTTTCTTGTTGAGGTTTTACAGTACATTGCCTATTGTGTAGAATAAACATGAATAAGATTCTAGGTTCCCGAAAATTTTTTTGTAGTCTGTAGGTAGTCTTTTTATTCTTTTGGTGAAGTCTTTGCATGAGCATAAGCATTTCCTTTTTAGAAGTGTCCCTTTATCTATTTTCTCTTCTAGTGTTTGTACATGGTCAGCAATATTTTGTGGTCTGTTTATGAGGTCTGCCAATTAAGTTCACAAGCTTACCACTGTCCAGTTACATCGGCAGCAGTGTACAAACAACTGGATAAGGTTTCATACCTCTGGTATATCTGTGTCTTACAGCTGTGTTCATGTCGACATGTGGTAGTGTCTTGCTGAGTGGCACTCATTATTGTTGTTGCATGGCTTTTTGTGTGCCATTACAAGAATGTCAGAGCTTGAGTTAGGGCAATGAACATTAAATTTCTTGTTACACTTGGCAAGAGTGGAAGTGAAATCAGAGACATGTTAGTCCAAGTTTATGGGGATAATGCCATGAAGAAAAAGCAGTGTACAAGCGGATTAAACATTTTTCTGAGGAAATAAAAAGTGTCACTGATGAAGAGAGGCCAGGGTGGCCAGAAACAAGCAGAACTGACAAAAACATTGCAAAAATTTACTGAATTGTACATCAAACTTCTCAGCTGACTTTGAGACGCATAGCAGACCGAGTAAACACTGATAGAAAAACAGGAAAATCTTGACAAGAGAAAGATGTGTGCAAAAATGGTCCCAAAGAGAGCTCACTGATGAGCAAAGGAGAGTTGTAGTTTGCCAAGACCTTTTGGAGAGGAAGAATATGTTTGGGGCATTAGTATCAGTGGTGATAAAACATAAGTGTACCAATACAATCCTGAAACAAAGTGTCAAAGTGCACAGTAGAAGTCAGCCAGTTCTCCACTACCAAAAAATTCTGTCAGTCCAAATTAAGAGTCAAAATGATGTTGCTAACTCTTTTTGATATCAGAAGGATTGTTCATTGTGAATTTTCACTAACTAGACAGTTGACCAAGTTTACTGTTTGGAAATGCTGCAAAGGCTGTGTGAAAAAAGTTACATGAAAATGATCTGGACTAGTCACCAACAACTCATGGCTCTTGCTTCATGACAATGTACCATCTCACACTGTCTGGGAGGGAGTTTTTAGCCAGTAAACAAATAACTGTATTTGAATATCCATCCTACTCACCTGATCTGGACCCCAGTAACTTTTTTCCTTTCCTGAAGATAATGGAAATATTGAAAGGAAGACATTTTGATGACATTCAGGACATCGAGGGTAATATAATAACAGCACTGATGGCCATTCCAGAGAGAAAGTTCCAAAGGTGGTTTGAAGTGTGAACTAGGCACTGGTGTCAGTACATAGCTTCCCCAGGGTAGTACTTTAAAAGTGACTGTAATGATATGCCGGATGAGATGTGTATCACTTTTTCTAGGATGAATTTGTGAACTTAATTGTCAGACCTCTTATGCCATGTTTTAGGGCTTCCAGTGTTGTACTAAAATGTTTCCTCCATGATCTTTACCGTCTTAGAATTTATACATAGGTGTTGGATCCACTTGGAGTTAGTTTTGTGCATGGTGTAGATGCAGATCTTCTTTTGGTTTCTTGCAATAGTCTTATAATTTTCTTTGTATAGATCTTTTGCTTCTCTGGTTAGATTTATTTCTGGGTATTTGATCATCTTTAGGGCTATTGTAAATGGTAATGATTTGGTAATTTCCTATTTAATGGTCTCTCTGTTGGTGTAAAGGAATCCCATTATATTTATCTTGTGTCTTGATATTTTATTGAGCTCTTCTGTTAGTTCCAGCAATTTTTGTAGGTTCTTTAGAGTTTTCTGTATATCAGATCACACCAACTGCAAATAGAGATACTTTGGCTACTTTCTTACCAATTCGGATGTCCTTTATTTCTTTATCTTGTCTGAATGCCCTGTCTAGAACTTTCAGCACAGAGTTCAATAAGAGTGGTGGAAATGGGCTTCCTTGTCTGATTCTCATTCTCAGGGTGAATGCTTTCAGTGTCACTCCATTTAGGATGATGTTGGCTTTGACTTCTTATGAATGCTCTTTATTAGGTTGAGGTATTTCCCTTTTATTACTATTCTGTTGAGAGTTTTTAAAATGAATGCATGTTGGACTTTTTCAAATGTCTTTCTGCATCAATTGATAAAATCAAGTGGTGGTTATCTTTTGTTTTATTGATGTGGTTGACTCCTACATCCATTGTTTTTCTAATGTTAAACCATCCTGAATTCTTGGTGTGAATTCTACTTGGTAATGGGGAATAACTTTTTTGATCTTTTTGAATTTTTTTGGCTAGAATTTTGTTGAGGATTTTTACACCTAAATTCATGACAGATATTGGTCTGTAGTTTTCCATTTTTTGCTGTCTTTACCTGGTTTGGGTATAACAGTTATGTTAGCTTCATAGAATGAATTTGGGAGTATTCTAGCTTCTATGCTGTCAAATCCTTTAGTAATAGTGGTGTTTATGCTCTCTAAAAGTTTGGCACAATTCTCCAGTAAAGCCATCTCAGCCAGGACTCTTTTGGTTGAGTGTTTTTAAATTGCATTTTCAATCTCTTATTTTCGATAGATTAATTTGTTCTACTTCTGTTTGTGTTAGCTTTGATAGGTAGTTCATTTCTAGAAATTTTCCCATTTCCTTTAGGTTTTCAAATTATTACACTGCATATTTTCATAGTATTCTGTTAAGGTTTTTTTTTTTTTTTTTTTTAATTTCAGTTGGGTCTGTTGTGATACTGCCCATCTCATTTCTTATTCAAGCCATTTGCTTCCACTCCTGTTTTTCTTTTGTTAGTTTGACCAGTGGGTTATTGATATTGTTGGTCTTCTCAATAAAACATGATAAATTCCTTGTTGCTCTTTTTCTACTTGTTCAACTTGCAGGGTTAATTCTTTGATTTGGGCCCTTTCTTCATTTTGGATGTGTGCACTTTTTTAGATAAATTGACCTCTGAGCACTGCTTTTGTTGTCTCCCACAGGGTCTGGTAGGATGGATTTTCATTCACATTTGATTCTATGAATTTCTTTATTCTGTCCTTGATTTCTTCTATAACCCAGAAGTTTTTAAGCAAAGTGTTGTTCAATCCAATGTGTTTGAATCTTCACTTTTGCTTTTTCTGTTGTTGATTTCAACTTTTATGGCTTTACAGTCTGAGAAGATGCTTTGCAATATTTCAAATTTTTGGATTTTGTTAAGACTTACTTTATGGCCTAATATGTAGTCTGTTCTGTGTGTACTGGAAAAGAAGATACACCTGTCTGTTGTCAAGTGGACTGTTCTGTATACGTCTATGATGCCAAGTTGTTTCACTGTGGTATTTAGATCTTCTGTATCCTTAATGAGCCTCTTTCTGAATGTTCTACCCATCACTGAAAGTTGTATGAAGTCTCCTAGTATTATTGTGGAGCTATCTGTCTCTCTTTGCAATGATGTTATAGTTCATTTGATGTACTTAGAATTTGTATATTACAGACTTGAATCTCTTTCATCCTGAGAAATGGAGAGTGTGTTTGTCTCTTTTGGTTTCCTAACTCCAGGTTTTTGCATATCCTATTATAGTAATTTACATTGCCTGTTTGTGCATCCCTTTGAAATCTGTTCAGCTCTTATACTTCATCATTTCTCTCTTTGCTTTAGCTACTCAACATCCTAGGGAAAATTTCAGAGTTTCTTCTGACATCCATTTTGTCTTTCCTTTCTTCTCTGTCTTTCTAATTATCTCTTACTTTTTTCACATCTAATGTCCTTGATGTCATTCCACAATTCATCTGGTCTTCAGACATTAGTGTTCTATGTTTCAAATCTATTCTTGAAATGGATTCTAAATTCAGGTGGAATATATTCAAATTCTACTTTGGCCCTCATGGTCTTGTTCTTATTTTCTTCAGCTTGAAATTGCTTATGAGAAATCAGAGATCCCTTCTGAGGTCAATCCCTAACCTTATTTAACTGATGATACTAATTTTCCATCATTTATCATCCCAGACATCTATATATCAACATGGAAGTTCATACTTCTTTGACATTAAATCTTGCCGAATGATTCTATATTCTGAGAAGAAATCAGGTAAATTTAGTTATTGTAGCTAATTTATTACAATAAACAATTTGTAATATTTCACATATCTTCACATAGAATATACAGGAGATTAGTTTTTCTATTTTATAGAAAATAGGTAAACTTTTGGGTGATCACTGAGTCGACTTACAACCTTTAGAATACACTCTGCTAAGTTAGAATATACTCAATTACTCTAAATCCTGAAACAGATTTATTCTCATGATGTCACATCTTATAAATATGTGTAATCTCACATTACAAAGCAAATATTGGAATTTAGGATTTACAGAGCCAGATATACCTGCTTTTTTTTTTTTTTTTTTTAACTATAATATGTTTAAAAAGTTTTTTGCCTTGTCCAGGAAAGAGAGATCTCCAGCAAAGTAGCATGCTGTTGTTGTTAGGTGCCACTGAGTCAGTTCTGACTTGTAATGACTCTACGAACAACAGAATGAAACACTGCCCAATCTTGTGCCATGTCCACAATTTTTTTTTCCTTAAGCCTATTGTTGTGGTCACTGTGCCAATCCATCTTGTCAAGGTTTTTCCTCTTTTTAACTGACTCTCCACTCTACAAAGCATGGTGTCCTTCCCCAGTGACTGTTCCTTCCTGACAACATGTCCAAAGTATGTAAAACTCCGTCTTGTCATTTCTACTTTCAAGGAGTACTCTGGTTGTACTTCTTCCAGAGCAGACCTGTTTGTTCTTTTGATGGACCGTGGTACACTCAACCTTCTTCTCCAACACCACAATTCAAAGGCATAAATTCTTCTTCTGTCTTCTTTGTTCATTGTCCAGTTTTTGCATGTGTACGATGTGATTGAAAATACTGTGGCTTGGGTCAGGTGCATGTTAGTCTTCAAGGTGACGTCTTTACTTTTGAATACTTTAAAGAGGTCTTCTAACCACAAGGTCAGCAGTTCAAATCCACCAGGTGCTCCTTGAATACTCTGGGGGTCAGTTCTACCCTGGTTCCTAGGGTTGCCATGAGTCGGATCAGACTCGACGGCACTTGGCTTTGGCAAAGAGGTTTTCATCATCCATGAAGAGAGCAAGAGGAGCAAAGTAGTATATAAGCTCTTAAAACAATTGAAATGGCTTGTGAGTCTGGCTTTCTTCCATGCTTAGAGTGCTCCTCTTGTTAGACTTAAAAGGTAACCCCAAAACTCACGTCTGTCCAGCTACTACTTGTCATCAGTTTGGTGGAGAGACTAAAATTTCTGAGAGCATATAAATTCAATAGATGAAGACATGCAGAATATTTTGGCTTAAAAAAACAAACAAACAACAAAAAAGAACCATACATTGTCTCCTTGCATTTAGAGCCTATCATTGACCTCACAGAACAAAATTTTATAACACAGATTTAGAGCTAGGTAAATGAAAGAGGAGAAAGATGCCAAAGTTAATAGACTTTTGGCCCCACAAGAAACCCGTTCTTCTCTGGCCTTCCCTCTTACAACTAAATAATCCAACACATATCAAAACAAGCTAGCATAAGAAGTCTCTCTACAAAGGAATGAAATAAGTGGCCTGCCTAGGAATTTGAGGACTTGAGGCATAAAGCAGTGGTGAATTCTCTGAAGTTCTTTATTGCCTCCCACATATCTCAGATACGATGCTTCTGGGGAAGCCCCTAACCTGGAAATATCTACAGGCATGAACGTAAAATTCTCCAAGAAAATTCTGTGTCCCAAGCCAAAAGACTGAAAAAAGTGAATCAAGAACAGCAACATTCTGGTAACACAGATTCTACTGAAAACAAACATTAACAAAACATCTTCACCCTTGAACTTGGGCCTTAGGTTTCCAGGAGCACAGAGTGGGAAGATGATCTTCTAAGCCACTGTTGGGTCCTGCAAAGCAGGTAATATTCTTTGATTCAATTCCTCTGCTAGGTAGTGCCAACTAGGCAAAAAAAGTAGTTAATTTTCTATCTTCTGTTTGGTAAATGCAGATAGCGGTCCGATTCTCCAACCAAGGTAGTGCCAGTGGGGTCATACATCAAAACCAAGCCTACACTTCCACCCAGCACCATTGAGAATTAGCAAGGCCAAATGAGGAAAGGCTAATCCTTGTTCTCCTTGGTGTCAGAGAGCTATGTGAGTAGATGAGTTTGCAACCCTAATGCAATAAGAATGTGAGGTAAATCAGTGCTCTGGTTCCCCCCTCACTGCCCGGCAGTCGGGCTCAGAAAGAAGTTGACCGTGTGTATGTATTTTAGTCAATAAGGTCATGTTAATCTGTATCTTACTTTTAGAAAAAACATGGAGATGTAGTGGTTAAGTGATATTGCTGCTAACCAGAAGGTCAGCGGTACAAATCTGCCAGGTGTTCCTCAGACACTCTATGGGGAAATTCTACTCTGTGTATAGGGTCGCTATGAGTCAGAATTGACTCGATGGCTGTGGGTTTGGTCTTTTTTAGTTTTTCACAGGAAAGGTATAAATCAGATTGCAGCAGTTACTGACCTTCCAGCTCAACTATTTGCAATGAGGCTGTGTGTGAATACCTCATATTTGCCAATATGGTGTCAGTGATCTAAACATACACACTCATTTCTTACACATTTTTTGTTGTTGTTGTTGCTAAGTGTGGTCCAGTCGGTTCTGACTCATAGCAATCCTATGTACAACAGAAGGAAACACTGCCAGGTCCTATAGCATCCTAATAATTGTTATGCTTAAGCCCATTGTTGCAGCCTTAATGTCAGTCCATCTCATTGAAGGTCTTCCTCTTTTTCATTGATGCTCCACTTTACCCAGACTGCTGTCCTTCTTCAGGATTGATCCCTCTGGATAATGAATCCAAAATACATGAGGCAAACTCTTGCCAACCTTGCTTCCAAGAAACATTCTCATTGTACTTCTTCCAAGACAGAGTTTTTCTTTCTTTCAGAAGTCAATAGTATATTCAAAAATCTTCACCAGCATCACAGTTTAAAGGTATCAGTTCTTCTTTATTCTTCCTTTTTTGCACATATGTAAGGCAATTAAGAACACCATGGATTGCGTCAGGTGCACCTTAGTCTTTAAGAGAATATCTTTGCTTTCCAACAGTTAAAGAAGCCTTTTGCAGCAGACTGGCCCAATGCAATGTGTCCTTTGATTTCTTAACTGCTGTTGGAAACCTTGATGGCATAGAGATTAAGTGCTATGGCTGCTAATCAAAAGGCTAGCAGTTCAAATTCACCAAGTAGTTCTTGGAAACACTATTGGGAAGTTCTACTGTCCTGGAGAATCACTACAGTCAGAATCCACTCACTGACAGTGGGTTTATTACTTTGTTTCTTTTCTTTCCAGGGGTGTTGCTGGTGGGTCCCAATAAAATGAAATCACTGACAAATTTAATCTTTTCTCCATTTACCATGATGCTGTTTATTGGTCCAGTGGTGAGGATTTTTCTTTTCTTTATGTTGGTACATAATACACATTGAAGGCTGTGGTCTTTGATCTTCATCAGTAAGAGCTTCAAATCCTCTTCACTTTCCACAAGCACAGTTGTGGTTATTTGCATAATGTAGGTTATTACTGAGTCCTCCACTGATCCTGACATCCTATTTTTCATTATATACTCCAGCTTTGAGGATTATTTGCTCAGTACACAGACTGAATAGGTATGGTGAAAGTTTACAACCCTGGTACACATTTTTCTTTACTTTAAACCATAAATGTCTGCTTGTTCTATCTGAATGACTGTCTCTTGATCTATGTATAGATTACTCATGAGCATGATTAAGTATTCTGGAATTCTCATTCTTCACAATATTATCCATAATTTATTATGGTCCACAGAGTAAAAATGCTTTTGCATAATACCTAAACTGAGATAAAGATATTTATAGTACTCTGCTTTCGGCTATGGTCCATCTGACATCAGTTATGATACTCCTGGTAAAACTTCTCTGCTGAATCTGGGTTGAATTTCTGGCACTTGTCAATATGCTGCTGTAGCTGATTTTGAATTATCTTCAGCTGAATTTTACTTGCATATTGATATTAATGATATGGTTAGAATATTTTCACCTTCTATTAGATTGGATCATCTTTCTTGGGAGCAGACTCAGATATGGATGGCCATGTTACTGTCTACTAAATTTCTTGGCATAGACTACTGAGTACTTCCAGTGCTGTATCAATTTGTTGAAACAGCTTAATTGGCATTCTATCAGTTCTTGGAGATTCATTGTTTATAATGCCTTCAGTACAGCTTAGACCTCTTCCTGTAGTATCATCTGTTCCTGATCATACACTTCCTCCTGAAATGGTTGACACTGACAAACTCATTTTGATATAGTGATTTTGTGTGTTCCTTCCATCTTATTTTCATATGTCATTTAATATTTTACGACAGAATCCTTCAATATGTTAACGCTTGTCTTGAATTTTATCTTCAGTTTTTTTCAGCTTCATGTCAAGTATGTTCCTGTCACACTACACATCAAGTAAATGACAACATGCTTAAGATAACATTGCCCTGTGTATTGCTAGAAGGTAACGATGAGCTCAGACACAACAGCAATCACAAAGACATGCGTGAGACCAGGCAGTGTTTTCTTCTGCTCTGCATGAGGTCATCATGAGTCATAGCTACTCAACAACAACTAACCACAAATAAATATCCCTCAGGAATTCTATAACTCACTGTTGAAGAGTTGATCCTAACTTACAGTGACAAGAGTAGGATTATTCCATTGGATTTCCCAGGGTGTAAATCTTCATGGAAGTAGACTGCCACATCTTTCTCCCACTGACCATCTGGTCATTTGAACTGCCAAACTTTCAGTTAGCAGACATGTGCTTAACCGCTTTTCTACATGGTTCTATGAGTTCTATATCCCACAGAAATATTCTTCATAAGTGAAGGAAAAATAAAGACATTTAAATTGTATTTTATGGATGTAATATTATCCCAAAGGCTGTCTCTGGGAAAATATTTTTCAATGACAAAGAGAAAATTCAGATAATATTAGCTAGAGGAAATCTCAGTACTACAAGGAAGATCTGGGATAGTGGTGATGGGCTACAACTGCTAACCAAGTGGTAGCCTGTTCAAACCCACCAGGTGCGCCTTGGAAACTCTGTGGGCAGTTCCATTCTGACCTACAGGGTCACTATGAGTCAGAACTGACTCAATGGCACCTAACAACAACAATAACAGCAAAAAGGGAGGTCAGTTAATATAACCATTATTCAAATTTACATACCAACCACTAATGCCGAAGATGAAGAAAGTGAAGATTCTTATCAACTTTGGCGGTCTGAAATTGATAAAACATACAATCTAGTTGCATTTAAAATTATCAATGACTGGAATGCAAAGGTTAAAAAATAGAGAAGAATGAACAATTGGAAACTACGTTCTTGGTGATAGGAAAAAAATGGAGATCATATGATAGTATTTTGCAAGACCAACTACAAAATCATTAAGAAAACCTTCTACAATGACATAAATGGTGACTATACATGCAAGCCTTGTCAGATTAAACACTCGGGAATCAAATCAACTGCACCTCTGGAAAGACAGGATGAGAAATGTTAATAGTATTAGTCAGAACAAGGTGAAGGGCTGACTTCAGAACAGTATATCAATTGCTCATTTGAAAATTCAAGTTGCAGCCAAAGAAAATTAAAATGTGTCCACAAGTACAAAGTATGACCTTCAGTATATCCCACCTGAATTTAGAGGCCATCTCAAGAATAAGTTTGATGTATTGAACACTTATGACAGAAGACCAGAGGAGCTATGGCACCTCAAGAACATGATACATAAAGAAAGCAAGAGCTCATTAAAAAGATAGAAAAGAAAGAAAAACCTTCATGAATGCCAAAAGAGACTCTGAAATTTGCTCTTGAATGTAGATTAGTGAAAGCATATTTAACAGGAAGTAAAAAACTAAACAGAAGACTTAAAAGGGTAGCTTGAGAAGACAAACTAAAGTACTACAGTGAAATGTGCAAAGATCTAGAGTTAGATAAATAAAAGGAAAGACCATGCTTTGCAGTTTTCCAGCTGAAAGAATTGAAGAAAAAAATGCAAGCCTCAAATATTTATATGAAAGAATTTGGGGGCAAAATATTGAATGAGAAAAGAAGATGCAAGTTTGCCAGTATAGATTCACTGTACCAAAAAGAATTGGTTGGTGTTCTATTATTTCAAGAAGTAGTGTGTAATCAAGAACTTACACTACTGAAGGAAGAAATACAAGCTGCACTGAAGGTACTGGGCAAGAAACAAGCCTCCAAGAATTGATGGAATACCAACTGAGGTATTTCAACAAGTGGATGCAATACTGGAAGTGCTCACTTGTGAAAACAAGAAATTTAAAAGATAGCTACCTGGCCAACCAAATAAAAGAGATCTGTATTTGTACAATTTAAACAAAAGCAATACAACAGAATGCATAAGTTACTGAACAACATCATTAATATCAAATGCAGGTAAAATTTTACTGAAGATAATTTAATAATGTTTGTAGCAGTACATGGACAAAAAACTTCCAGAAATTAAAGCTAGGTTCATAAAAAAGACATCACTGGTAATGTAAGACGAATCCTGACTGAAAGCAGAGAATACCAGAAAGATATTTACTTCAGTCGTAGGAACTATGAAAGGCATTCCACTGCATGAATCATAATAAATGATAGATACCACTGCGATGAATAGGATTTCCAGAACTTTTAACTGTGCTCATCTGGAAGCTGTACATAGATCAAGAGGCAGTCCTTCAGATAGAACAAGAGAATATGCATGACGTAAAATCAGGAAAGGTATGTGTTGGGGTTGTATTTTTCACCATACTTATTTAGTCTCTATGGTGAGCAAATAATTACTTTTTGTTTTTCACAACATATGAGTCTATATGAAAAAGAAAGCGGCATCAGGATTGGAGGAACTCATAAACAAGACTTGATATGCTGATGAAACAATCTTACTTGTTGAAAGTGAGTCAGGCTTGAAACATTTACCCATGAAGATAAAAGACTACAACCTTCCCTATGTATTAAACCTCAATAGAAAGAAGAAAGAAAAAAATCCTCACAACTGGACCAATAAGTAAAAGCACAATAAATAGAGAAAATATTGAATTAGTCAACAATTTCATTTTACTTATATTCACAATTAAAATGCTGGGAAGTAGCAGTTGAGAAGGCAAAAATATGTTGCATTAGGCAAATCTGTTCCAAAAGACTTCTATAAAGTGATTTAAAAAAAAAAAAAAAAGCAAAGATGTCACTTGGCACTTTGAGGATGAAGGTGCATCTGACCAAAGCCATAATATTTTAATCCCCTCATGTGTATGCAAAAGCTAGGCAATGATTAAGGAAGTCTGAAGATTTGATGCATTTGAATTATGCTGTTATGAAGAATCTGGAGTATATCATGGATTGCAATAAGAAAAAATGGATATGTCTTAAAAGTACAGCCAAGGTGCTTCTTAGAAGTAAGGATAGTAGGACTTTATCTCAGGTACTTCGGACGTACCGGGGGGACCATTTCATACAGAAGGACATGACACTTGATCAAGTGGAGAGTAAGCAAGAGGACGACCCTCAACACGATGGACTGACACATTAGTTACAAAATAGGCTCAAACATAATAATAATTGTGTGATGTCTCAGGGCCAGACAGTGTTTCATTCAGCGGTTCATAGGCTGGCTATGAGTTGGAAATATTTTTTGTAGTGATTAAGTACTATGGCTTTTAATCAAAAGGTCCACAGTTCAAATCCACCAGGTGCTCCCTGGAAAACTTTATGGGGCAGTTTTACTCCATGCTATGGTTTTGTTATGAGTGAGAATCAACTCAACAGCAACAGGTTAGGTTTTGTTTTGGTTAATATGAGCAGCATTTTTCACTTTTAGACTTCTTTACAATGTGTTTTACTGTTAAAAGCAAAAAATATGATATTGTCTTATGGAGTTTTTAATAAACGTAGAAGTAATATAAGACAAATATAACTTAATGGGGGGAGAAACAAAACAAAACTGTAACCGTATGTGGAATTAATATATGCCAGCCAAGTGCCGTCGGGTTGGATCTGATGCATGACAAATATATTAGATAAACAAATATAAACAAAACAAAAATGTAACCATTGGTTTGGAGCTTATTCTAACTCATAACAACCCTCTAGAACAGAATCATAAACTTTCCAAGGAGCACCTGGTAGATTCACTACAGCACTTTGCCATTATGCCACAAGGGTAGGTAAAGAGATCTAAATCTTGGCAAATTTATGAAGAGATTATACATAGATTCACAGTCAAAGTGTTGTTGTTGTTGGGTACCTCTGAGATAATTCCAAGCCATGCAGAATGTATGGTATAGAGTAAAATGGCCATATAGATTTTCTTGGCTGTAATCATTAGGGAAGCAGGTCACAACTCTTTTGGAGTTGCCGAGTGAGACTGACTCACCAAATTTTGTCAGTCAAGCAATTAACTGTGTCACCAGGTGCCTAATAGTCAAAGTGACAAGTAATAAATTAAAATGGAATTATCAAAAATATTTAAATATCCCAAAGGAAAGCATTGAATACAAAACAAAAAAATTGAGGGAGTTGGGTCAAGATAGCACAGTAGTAGTGCAGATGATTCCTTTGATCCTTCTACAACAAAGACTCCAAAAAAAAAAAAAAAAGAATTAATCATATATGACATCCTAGGAGCCTTGGATATCAAAGGAAAAGTTGAAAAATTGGACTGAGTGAGAGGGAAAGGATAGTTCATCCAGAAGTCCCCAGGACTGGCCAAATTTGGCCCTGCAGAAATAGTCACCCCTACAGCTGTCACCATCAGCTGCAGTAAGCATAGTAAGGGGAGCAGTGGCTATGAAAAAATGTACTTTACAGTACGGTACTATGAAAAACTGTACCTTAAAAAATAAAAACTGAGAAAAAATGGAAAATTTTCCGGAAACACACTACCTACCAAAATTAACACAAACAGAGGTAGAACAGCTAAATCTACCCATAACAGAAGGGATTTAGAAGGTAATTAAAAACTCCTGACAACAACAACCAAAAAATCATGAATATGAAAGCTTCACTGGAAAATTCATCCAAACTTTCAGAGACAAGTTAACACCAGCATTACTAATGATATTTCAGAGTATAGAAAAAGATGGACTATTCCTAAACTCATTCTATAAAGCCAGAATTAACCATGATACGAAAACACTGTAAAGAAAACATGTAAATGGAAGATTACAGATCAATATTCCTCAAGAACTTAGATGCAAAAATACTGTACAAAATTCCAGCCAGTGTACTTCCACCCATAGCAAATAACAATTAATCATCATGATCAAGTGGGATTCATACAAGGGATGCTGAAATGATTCAACATGAGAAAAACAATCAATGTTGTCAATCACATAAATATAACAAAAGACAAGAACCACATGATTTTATCAATTGATGCAAAAAAGGCATTTGACGAAGTTCAACTCCCATTAATGTTAAAAATTCTCATCAAAATAGGAATAGAAGTAAATCTCAACACAATAAAGGCAATTTATACAAAGCCAATAGCTAACATTATCCCAAATACAGTCCAAAAGAACTTTCCTTGAAAACATGAACCAGAAAAGGGTATCTTTGGTCACAACTTTCATTCAATGTTGTGCTGAAAAGTTCTAACCCAAGCAATCAGGCAAGACAAATAAATACAGGACATCCAAATTGGTAAAGAAAAAATGAAAGTATTTCTATTTCCAGATGATATCTTATACACAAAAATCTCTAAAATGTCTACAACAACAACAAAAAAATTACTAGAAATAAGAGTTTAGCAAAGGAATCAGATACAAGATAAACACACAAAAATCAGTTGTATTCCAACAAAGAGATCATCAAAGAGGAAATCACCAAATCAATACCATTTACAATAGTCTCCAAGACGATAAAACACTTAGGATTGTATCTAACCAGAAACATAAAATGCCTGTACAATGAAATGTACAAGACACTACTGCAAGAAACTGAGAGACCTAGTAAGTGAGGAAACATACCTTGATCATGGACAGGAGAACTCAGCATCTTGAAAATGTCTAGGCTACTCAAAATGATCTATAACTACAATGCAATCCATTTTTTTAAAAGGAAATAGAGAAACAACTCACCAACTTCAAATGCAAAACAAAGAAACCCTACATAAGTAAAACATTACTGAAAAAAAGGACGGAGGGAGGCCCCACAATACCTGACTTTAGAACCTGTTGCACTGTTATGGTAGTCAAAATTGGTACTACAAAAACAGATACATCATAGACCAGTGGAACAAAATTGAGAATCTAAGCATAAAATCATGCACTTATAAGTAGCTGATATTTGACAAAGGTGCAAAGTTTGTTAATTCAGGAACAATCAGTCTATTTAATAAATGATGTTGGCATAATTAGATATCCATCCACAAAAAAAGCAAGAAAGAAACAAGACCCATATCTCACACAGTTCACAAAAACAACTGCAAAATGAATCAAAGACCTAAATATCAAATGTAAGATGATAAAGATCATGGAAGAAAAATTAGGGACAATGCTGGAAGCCTAAATATATGGTACAAGCAAACTATAAAATATTACTATCGATGCACAAACACCAGAAAACATAATAGATAACCGAGAAGTCTTAAAAGTCAAACGCATTCATCCAATGACTTCACCAAAAGAATTAAAGAAAGACAACATAATGACTGTGGGGACTTGCATGTTGGTGTGATACTGGAAGCATGCCACCAATATTTAGATACCAGCAGGGTCACCCATAGTGTATACGTTTCAGCTGAGCTTCCAAACTAAGACAGACTAAGAAGTAGGACCTGACAGTCTACTTTTGAAAAGAGTTATTGAAGGCATTACAAATAACAGTAGAACACTGTCAGTTATAGTGCTGGAAAGTAAGCCTTCCAGGTTGGAAGGCACTCAGAAGACGACGGCGCAAGAGCTGCCTCCTTAAAGTAGAGTCGACCTTAATGACGTGGATGGAGTAAAGACTTTAGGACCTTCATTTGCTTATGTGGCATGACTCAAAAGGAGAAGAAATAGCTGCTGACATCCATTAATAATTGGAACATGGAATATACAAAGTGTGAATCTAGCAAAATTTTGAATTGTTAAAAATGAAATGGAATGCATAAACAAGTGATATCCTGAGCATTAGCGAGTGGAAACAGACCAGTATTGGCCATTTTGAATCTGACAATCATATGGTTTACCATGCTGGGGAGGAAAACTTGAAGAGGAATGGTGTTGTGTTCATTATCAAAAAGAACACTTCAAGATCTGACCTGAAGTACAACGCTGTCAGTGATAGGATTAATAAGCACATGCCTATGAGGAAAGCCAGTTAATATGACTATTATTCAAATTTACATACCAATCATTACAGTAAAAAAAGAAGTAATTGAAGATTTTTCTCAGCTTCTGCAGTCCTAAATTGACAGAACATGCAATCAGGATGCATTGATAATTACTGATGATTGGAATGCAAAAGGTGGAAATGAAGAATAGGTAGTTGGAAAACATGGCCTTAGTGATAAAAATGATGCCAGATACCACACGGCTGAATTTTGCAAGACCAATGACTTCTTTATTGCAAATACCTTTTTTCACCAATGCAAACAGGTGACTGTATACATGGATCTCATAAGATGGAATATACAAGAGTCTAATTGACTACATTTGTGGAAAAGAATGTGAAAAAGCTCAATATGAGCAGTCAGAAAAAGACCAGATACTGACTGTGGCACAGACCATCAATTGCTCATATGCATGTTCAAATTGAAATTGAAGAAAATTAGAACAAGTCCACAAGAGCTAAAGTATAACTGTGAGTATGTCTCACCTGAATTTAAGGACTATATCAACAACAGGTTTAATATATTGAAAACTAATAATGAAGACCAGACAAGTTATGGAATGATATCAAAGACATCATCTATGAAGAAAACATAGGTGATTAAAAAGACAGGAAAGAAAGAAAAGATCAAACTGGATATTAGAACTCTGAAACCTGCTTTCAAAAATTGAGGAGCTAAAGCAAAAGGAAGTAATGATGAAATAAAGAACTGAATAGAAGATTTCAAAGGGCCACTCGAGAAGACAAAATAAAGACTATAATGAGACGTACAAAGAGCTAGAAATAGAAAACCAAAAGGGAAGAACATATTGTACATTTTTCAAGTTGAAAGAACTGAAGAAAAAAATCAAGTGTTAAGTTGCAATAGTGAAGGTGTCTACAAGGAAAATATTAAATGACCCAGGAAGCATCCAAAGGAGATGGAAAGAAAACACAAGAGCCATTATACCAGAAAGAACTGGTTGATGTTCAGCCATTTCAGGAAGTATGATCAGTAACCCATGATACTGAAGGAAGCGGTTGCAGCTGCATTGAAGGCACTGGCAAAAAACAAGGTTCCAGGAATTGATGCAATACCAACTGTGATATTTCAGATGCATCACTGGAAGTTATCACTCATCTATACCAAGAAATTTGGAGGAGAGCTTCTTGGCCGAACAACTGGAAGAGATCCATTATTTATGCCCATTCCCCAAGAAAAGTGATCCAACTGAATGAGGAAATTGCCAAACAGTATCATTAATGTCACACACAAGTAAAATTTTGCTCTAGAGCATTCAAAAGCTACTGCAACAGTATATTGACAAGAAACTGCCAGAAATTCAAGCTGGGTTCAAAAGAGGACATGGAACCAGGGATATCATTGCTAATGACAGATGGCTGAAAGCAGAGAATACCAAAAAGATGTTTACTTGTGTTTCATTGACTATGCAAAGGCATTTGACTGTGTGGATCAGAAAAAATTATGGCTGACATTGCAGAGAATGAGAATTCCAGAACACTTAATTGTGCTGTTAAGGAATCTGTACACGGGTCAAGAAGCAGTCATGTGAACAGAACAAGGGGACACTGCATGGTTTAAAGTGAGGAAAGGTGTGCATCAGGGTTGTATCTTTCATCACAATTTTTCAATCTATGTGCCAAACAAATAATCCGAGAAGCTGGAATACATGATGAAGAACAAGGAATCAGAATTGGAGGAAAATTCAATAACAGCCCATGTTACATAGACGACACAAGCTTGCTTGCTGTAAGTTAGAGGATTTGAAACACTTGCTGATGAAGATCAAAGACCACAGCCTTCAGTATGGGTTGCACATCACCGTCAAGGAAACAAAAATCCTCACAAGTGGACCAGTAAGCCACATTATCATAAATGGAGAAAGAATTGAAGTTGTCAAGGATTTCATTTTACTTGGTTCTACAAACAATGCTCATGGAAGCTGTGGGCAAGAAATCAAAACACACATTGCATTAGGAAAATCTGCTGTAAAAAGAACTCTTTAATGTATTGAAAAGTAAAAATGTCACCTTGAAGACTGAGGTGCACCTGCCCCAAGCCATGGTACCTTTTTTTTTTATTTAACATAACTGAGTGAAAATGTACATTCACATATAAATTTACATGCCCACCTATATGCAGCTTCCACTGCTCTCCCTGTCCTGTGACTGCACACTATTCCTCTCTGCTCCGTACATGTCTCATCCTCCCAACAGCCTCCTTTCCCCTCCTCTCTGTCCACTCCCCTGCCTCCAGCCAGAGGTCAGCAAGATGATATCCTATAGATGTATAGAACCATAAAGTGCTTCCAATATTTGGTCACTCTGCATTGCCAAGTCCAATCCATTCCTGTCCAAAGAGTGGACCTTTGTTATAATTTATGGGAAAGGGCAGCATCAGGGCCGGGGGCCATGCTCTCAGAGGAACCCCAAAACTGCTGGACCATCAATTGAAGTCTTTTAGTGGGGATCTCATGATGCACCCCTTTTTATTCTTGTGTTGCCAGTGAGACTCCTCTCTGTGAGCTCCATCGTGCCTATCACTGGTAGTGGCTGGGCACCATCCAGTTCTTCTGGTCCCAAGTCGATGTAGGCACCCACTCTTGTGGGTCTCTCTGTCTTCTCAGTTGTCTTTACCGCATGTCATTTTGGTCGTCGGTGAGCATCCGTTCCTGCTGAGTTGGGACCATTTGCTGTGTCCTCGGATGGCAGCTTGGCAGCTTTTAAGACCCCAGATGCCACTCACCAATGTGGGGTGCAGAGAGCTCTCTTAGCAAAATCCTAGTTGTGCCAATTGGCCTAGAATTCGCCTAAGAGCATGGTCCCCTGCCCCTTGCCCCAGCTACTCTATCCTTGCAGTATTGAGTTAAGATGGAAGGAGTACTCAAGTTATGCTGAAGTCCACTTAATGTTGTTCTTGTTTCTAATGTGTGCTATCACCACTTTCTCCCAACTAGATTTCTAGTAACTATCTAAACTAAACCCTCCCCACCTCACTCCCCCTCCCTCCCCTCCCTTGCAGCTGTCAAAGAGTCTTTTCTTCTATAAACAAGTCTGTTTTTGAGATCTTATCGTAGAGGTCTCATATAGTATTTGTCCCTTTGTCGCTAATTACTTTCACTCAACATAATGTCTTCCAGTTGAAACCAGATTAGGAAATGTTTTCTGGAATCATCATTATTCTTTATCATTGCGTAATGCTCCATTGAGTATATGTACCATAGTTTACTTATCCATTCTTCTATTATTGGGCATCTGGGTTGATTCCATCTTTTTGCTATCATGGACTGTGCTGCGATAAACATTCTCGTGTATGTGTCCGTTGGTATGAAAGGCCTTGATTCTGTAGGATATATTCCAAGTATTGGAATTACTGGGTCAAATGGTATATCGATCTCCATTTTTTTAAGGAAGCGCCAGACTGCCTTCCAAAGAGGCGGGACCATTTTGCAACCCCACCAACAGTGTAGGAGGGTTCCACTTTCTCCACAGCCTCTCCAGCATTTGTTGTTTTGTGTTTTCTGGATCATGGCCAATCTTGTTGCGGTGAGATGGTATCTCATTGTTGTCTTGATTTGAATTTTTTAAATAACTAAAGATCATGAACATGTACGCATGTGTTTCTTGGCTGCCTGAATCTCCTCTTTAGTGAAATGTCTGTCCATCTCCTTTGCCCATCACTTAATTGGATAGTTTATCTTCTTCTTATTGATATTTTGTAGTATCTTATAGATTATGGAGATCAGGTGTCAGTCTGACATAGAGTTGCCAAATATTTTTTTCCCACTCTGTGGGTGTTCTTTTAATTCTATTAATAAAGTCTTTGGATGAGCAAAAGTGTTTGATTCTTAATAGTTCCCATTTATCTATTTTCTCTTCTGTTGACTGAGGTTTCCTTGACAGATTTTGGAGTCTGTCTTCATTGTGTATTAAAACTTCCATTGTTGTTCCTACCTTTTCTTGGATGAGCTTTATCGTTTTAGGTTTGATATTTAGGTCTTTTTTCCAGTTGGAGTTGGTTTTTGCATAAGGTGTAAGATATGGATCTTGATTCAGTTTATTGCAGATGGATAACCAATTTTGCCAGCACCATTTGTTGAAGATACTGTTTTGACCCCAGTTTAATTTCTTAGGGCCTTTGTCGAATATCAGTTGTTCATAGGCAGATGGTGTCATCTCTGGGGTCTCAGTTCTGTTCCATTGATCGATCTGTCTGTTCTTGTACCAGTACCAGGCTGTTTTGACCACTGTGGCAGTGTAGTATGTTCTAAGGTCGGGTAATGAGAGGCCTCCCAGTGTGTTCTTCTTCTTTAGTAGTACTTTACTTATCCGGGGCTTCTTCCCGCCATGGTATCTTGAATCACATCATATGCCTGTGAAAGTTGGATAATGATAAAGAGGACAAAAGAAGAATGGACACCTTTGAACAGTTGTGTTGCAGAAGACTGTTGAATGTACCAGGGACTGCCATAAGAACCAACAGATCTGTTGTGGAAGAAGTACAACCAGAGTGCTACCTGGAAGCAAAGATGGTGAGATTATGTTTTAGATACTTTGGACAGGTTGTCAGGAGGGATCAGTCCCTAGAGAAGGGATCAGTCCCATGCTTGGTAGACTGGAAGGTCAGCAAAAAAGAGAAAGGCCTTTGATGAGATGGGCTGACATAAAAGCTGCAAAAATGTATTTAACCATAAAAATGATTATGAACATGGCTCAAGACCAGGCCATGTTTCGCTCTGTTGTGCATAGGGTCATTAGAGGCAGAACCAACTTGAGAGCACCTAACAACAACAACAACAACATAGATTTCAATGGCCTATTTTGCCATGAGAGAATCTAGGGCACAAATTGTTTCCTATGGAATGTTGCCTCTCAGTAAATTCTGAAGTAATAATTTTAATAAATTCAATTTTGTTCCTCAACACATTCTGAGAACTCCATAGGGTGCAAGTTGAGTTGTGGCTGAAGGATTACACGGGAAGGAAAAAAAAATAAACATAATTAATCAGTCAAAATTTTTCTTGCCATTTTAATACCCTCCTCCTGAATTCAGGTGTTGGGTATGTTTAATAAGTCTCCTTAACTTGGCTAACTCAACTATGTAAGTAGAACGGCAGCTTCTCGTCTATCTCCCTGAAGCAGCAGTGAAATATGTGGAGTTCACACAAAATTTTCTCACCAGTAGCACAAACCTCATTTGTGATACAGGTAGTTCAGGGAAAACAGCTGTGCTGACTTTTAAAGTGTCCACTTATGTACCATTAGCTCATTATCCTCTCAATACTTCTCAATCCATCCCACTTTGGTTATGTTCTTATTCTTCATGTTCCTGTTCTTCAGCTTAAAGTAAAAGCTTAAGACTGGGGAGTTATCAAAAAAAAAAAAAGTTTCTCATTCCTTTGTATCCCAGCAGGTGAAAAGAACTGTAAAATGTCTTCTTATTTTTCATAGAACCATGTTAAAAGACTTGGGAGATCAGGAATAAAATTTTTCAGCTCATAAATGTGTTTTTATTCTTCTTTTTTTCTTCTGATCTTAAAAAAAACAACTAAAGCCACTACTGATGAGTCAATTCTGACTCATAGCAGCTCGACAGGATAGAGTAGAACTGCTCCCGTAGAGTTTCCAAGTGTGCTTGGCAGATTTGAACTGTCAACCTTTTGATTAGCAGCTGCAGCACTTAATCACTGTGCCACTGTAGCTCCCTTTTGCTCTAATAGTGTATAATAGTTTGCTATTTATTTTCTCAGAATGGCTCCTGATGGGTCAAATAAGAATATGGATTTACATGTTATGCATTTTAATCTGTATTGAAAACAAACTACATAGATGCCTTCTGTTACAGTTTCTAGGACTAAATACAGAGGTGTAACAAGTTTGTATATGTTAAATTTAGAAATATAAACAACACTCTTACAACACTCTTACCTCTAAATCCTTCTCATTTAATAATGCAGAAATAAACAAATGGGGGGGGACTAAAAATTTTTCCATGTCCTTAAAAATCTTCCTGTAAATATAGTCCACATATCCAGAATGCTTTCCTAATCACACCATCCAATAGACATTAAATATTTCCAGTACTTGCCGATTTGGAAATGATGATTATACCAAAAACCATGCATCCAGTCAGTGTTTGTTTGTTTCATTAACCATTAGGAATATCAACATTTTTAATACAATATCCATGCAGCCAGATGGCAAACAAAGATTTCTGGCAATAATCCTCAACTGAACATAACTAGTATTACAAAGCACATCATTTAGTCTGTTTACAGATGTGAACCATAGACCATAATAATATTTTGATTTTCTAGAATATGACAATCTTTAGAGCAAACTGATTCCAAAAGGCCAAAGTCACAAGCCTTTGTTCCTTTTCTTTGTATTTTTTCCTCCTTTACCATGATGTTTTGACTGTCGAAACTGACATGACAATCAGTCCCCAAAGTAGAAGGAATTCCATATGCACTGAAGTCTGGCTGAGGCATTCCCTGTTCACCTTTGAATATTCTGATCTTTCTCTCCTTTCAGGATTTATACTGGGCTCAGTAACACTATTACCGGGTGCATAACAGAAGGAATTCTAACTACAACAATGACAAAGAGCAAGAGAGAGATTGATTGCTATAATTTCAGGTGACGATAATCGTAAAGCCAATTCGAAGTAACAAATATTCTTAAAAACCACACTTTCCATATATTGTTTCTTTTCTGATTCATACACCAGTATTTTTCTAAGGGAAGGAAAGATTGCAATATCATTGATATTCAGGAAAATCATTCAGAATCTAAATATGGCAGATCTATTCTCAGAGTGAAAACAAGAGCATAGGAAACATAATAGACATTATTTAAGACTCAATTTTATTTTTTACTCAGAAATATTTATTTTTATCTATTCTAGTAACTGTTATTATCCAATCTTGGCATTCTAATGATTGGAATTATTATAAACCAAAACCCCAAATCCCATTACTGTTGAACCAACTGTGACTCACAGCTACCATATAGGACAGAGTCGAACTTCCCCATAGGATTTATAAGGAGTGGCTTGTGTTCAAACTGCTGATTTTTTGGTTACCAGCTGAGCTCTTAAATACTGCACCACCAGGTCTCCTGGTTGAATAATCATAACACTGCTAAATAGGCAATGCATACTCTAAACTTTTTTCAGGTATTGTTCGGCATTCAGATTCTCCGTCTCAATAGATTCAAAATCTGGATCATGCCTGTTGAAAATTAGAATATTCTTCATAACAATATATAGATAGATAAGTGTAGATAGACAGACTGGGAGAAATGAATTGAATTATGTCCCCCCCAAATGTGTAGCAACTTGTCCAGCCATGGTTCCCAGTATTGTATGGTTGTCCAACATCGTGTGATCTGATGTGATTATCGTATGTGTTATAAATCCTAACTTCTATGATGTTGAAGAGGCAGAATTAGAAGTAGTTATGTTAATTAGGCAGGACTCAATCTACATGTTGTGTCTTGAGTCAATTTCTTGTGAAATATAAATCAGAGAATTAAGCAGGGAACACAAGGACCCATACCACCAAAAAGGAAGAGCCAAAAGAAGAGCACATCCTTTTAAACCAGGGTCAATACAATGAGAAAATCCCACATCTGAAGAAACAGTAATGACCTACCTTCAGAGCCAACAGAGACAGCAGACCATCCCCTGGAGCTTTCGTGGTTGTTGTTAGGTGCCATCAAGTTTATTCCAACTCAGTGACCTTATGTGCTAGAGAACAAAAGACTGTCAAGGTCCTGCACCATGCCCACAATCTCTGCCGTGCTTGAGACCATCGTTGCAACCACTGTGTCAATTCATCTTGTTGAGGGTCCTCCTTTTTGTCACTGACCCTCTACTTTACCAGGCATGATGTCCTTCAGGGGTTGATCCCTCCTGACAACATGTCCAAAGTAAGCAAGACATAGTCTTGCCATCCTTGCTTCCGAGGAGTGCTAGAGTTGTACTTCTTCCAGGACAGATATGTTTGTTCTTTTGGCAGTCCCTGGTAAGTTCAACATCTTCTCCACCACAATTCAAAGGTATCAATTCTTCTTCTGTCTTCCTTATTCATTGACCAGCTTGTGCATGCATACGATGTGACTGACAAACATCATGGCTTGGATCAGGAATATCTTATTCTTCAAGGTGGTATCTTTACTTTCCAATACTCTAAAGAGGATTTTGGCAGCAGATTTTCCCAGTGCAATGCATTTTTCCTGCTTCTATGCAAGTTGTTTGTGGAAATTAAATCCTTGACCACCTCAAACTTTTCTCCATTTATCACGATGTTCCTTACTGGTTCAGTTGTTAAGGATTTTTATTTTCTTGATGTTCAGGTGTGATCCATACTGAAGGATTTGATCTTTGATCATCATCAGTAAGTGTTTCAAATTCTCTTTACTTTCAACAAGCAAGATTGTGTCATCTTCATAATGCAGGTTGTTAATGAGTCTCCCTCCAGTACCGATGCCTGGTTCTTCTTCATATAATACAAATTCTCAGATTATTTGCTCAACATACAATATGAATAGGTAGATGAAAGGATACAATGCTGACACACACCTTTCCTGACTTTAAACCATTCAGTGACCCTTTATTCTGTTTGAATGACTACCTCTTGATCCATGTACAGACTCCTCATAAACACAATTAAGTGTTCTGGAATTCCCATTCTCCACAATGTTATCCATAATTTGCTGTGATCCATATAGTTGAAAGCCTCTTCATAGTCAATAAAATATAGGTAAACATCTTTCTGTTATTTTTTGCTTTCAGTCAAGATCCCTCTGACACAAGCAATGATATTTCTGGTTGCACTTCCTCTTCTGAATCTAGCTTGGATTTCTGCCGCAGTCAGTTTTGAACGATCTTCAGCAAAATTTTACTTGAATCTCGTATTAATGACGTTGTTCAATAATTTCGTGTTCAGCTGGATCACCTTTATTAGGAAAATACGTAAGTGTGGATCTCTTCCAGTCAGTTGTCTAGCTATCTGTCTTCCAGTTTTCTTGGTATAGATGAGTGAGCACTTCCAGGGCTGCATCCATCTCTTGAACATCTCAACTGGCGCTTGATCTATTCCTGGGATCTTGTTTTTCAACAAAGCCTTCAATGAAGGTTTGAATCTTCCTTCAGTGCTTTTGGTTCCAGACCATTTGCTACCTCTTTAAATCATTGAATGTCAGCCATTTTTTTCTGATAAAATGATGCCGTGTATTCCTTCCATCTCCTTTTTTGTTTTTGTTGTTTACCTATACAATCCGTCACTATTGCCATTTGAGGTTTAAATTTTTTCTTAAGGTCTTTCAGCTTCAGAAATTCAGAGCATGTTTTTCCCTTTCAATTTTCTATCTCCAGCACTTTTCACGTCTTCATAAATATTCTACTTTGTCTTCTAGAGCTATACTTTGAAATGTTGTTTAGAGCTCTACTTCTTTGTCTTCTTGAGCTACCCTTTGAAATCTTCTTATTAGTTCTTTACTTCATCATTGCTTCCATTTGCTTTAGCTACTTAACATTCAAGAACACTTTTCAGAGTCTCTTCTGACATCCTATTTGGTCTTTTCTTTCTTTTGTGTTTTGTTTTAATGATCTTTGCTGTCTTCATATAGGATATCTTTGATGTCATTCCACACCTTGTCTGGTCTTCAGTCATTAACATTCAAAGCAGCAAATCTATTCTTGAGATGGTCTCTAATCTAAGGTGGAATATACTTAAGGTCATACTCTTTTGTAAATAGATTTAAAGGTTTTTTTCTTTTTTTAAATTTCGATTAAGTGAAAGTATACAATCCAAATCAATTTTGCATGCCTGCCCATGAGCAGCTCTCTCTGCTCTCCTTGCCCCATGACAGCACACTCCTCCTTTCCATCCTATACTTGTCATACCCCCTAACAACTCCTACCCCCTCCTCTCCACCTTTTCTCCCATCTAGAAAGAGACAGTAGTATGGCTTCTTAAAAATGCATAGAACCATAAAGTATACACACCATATGGTCACATTGTGGCCCCAAGTCTAGTCCGTTTTTGTCCGAAGAGTTGATCTCATTAGTGTTTTCTAGACAGAGGCAGCAGCAGGTCGAGTGGCCATGCTCCCAGGGGATTGCCCCCGGCTGTCAGACCATCAGGTGTGGTCTTTTAGTAGATTTGTTGAGCTGCACCCCTCTTTCCCCCAAGTTGCCAAAGGGAATCAACAGTGTATGCCCCATCATGGCTGTCTTAGACGGTGGCCAGGCACCAGCTGTTTCCTCTGGTCATATGCTGATAAAGTTTCCCACTCACACGGGTCTTTCTGTCTCCTGGGCTGCTTTTTCCTCATGTCTCTGTTGTTCTCAGTGCTCATCTGTTCCGGACGAGTTGAGACCATTTGGTGTACCTCAGATGACAGCTTGCTAGCTCTCAAGACCCCAGATGCCACCCACTAATATAGGGTACAGAAGACTCTCTTAGCATAGGCTAGTTATGTGAAGTGACCTTGATGTCCCTGAGAGCATGGTCCTCAGACTCCACCCCCGCTACTCTATTCTTGCAATATTGGGTTGAGATTAAAAGAGCTTTCAGTTTATTGTGAAGTCCAGTTAAGTTGATCTACTTTCTACCGGTGCTGTCACAACTTTTACCTCACTAAATTTCTATCAACCATCTAATCTATGACCAAGTCTTTTCCTCCCTCCCCACTATTGCAGCTGTCAAAGAGTCTTGTGTAATTAAGTCTATTTTTAAGACCTTATAGCAGGGGTCTCATACAATATTTGTTCTTTTGCCACTGACAGATTTTACTCAGCATAATGTCTACCAATTGAAACCAGGTTGTGAGATGCTTCCTAAAATCATTATTGTTTTTTATCATTGCATAGTGTTCCATTGAGTACCATGGTTTATTTATCCATTCATCTGTTGCTGGGCATCTGGGTTGATTCTATCTTTTTGCTATTGTGGACTGTGCTGCAATAAACATTCGTATGTGTATGTCTGTTCATGTGACAGCCTTTGTTTCTGTAGGATAAATTCTGAGCAATGGAATCACTGGATCAAATGGTATGTCTATTTCCAGCTTTTTAAGGAAGTGTCAGATTACTTTAAAAAGAGATTGTACCGTTTTGCAACTCTACCAGTAGCGTAGGAGAGTTCTTATCTATCCATAGCTTCTCTAGCATTTGTTGTTTTGTGTTTTTTGGATCATGGCCAACCTTGTTAGGGTGAGATGGCATCTCATTTTAGTTGTGATTTGGATTTCTCTGATGCCCAATGATCATGAGCATTTCCTCATGTATCTTTTGGCTGCCTGGATGTCCTCTTTGGTGAAATATCTGTCCATCTCCTTTGCCCATCGCTTAATGGCATTATTTACATTTTTCTTGTTGATGTTTTGCAGTATCTTGTAGATTATGAAGATCAGATGTTGGTCCAGCATGTAGTTGCCAAATAGTATTTCCCATTCTGTATGTGGTCTCTTAATTCTTTTGATAAAGTCTTTGGATGAACAAAAGTGTTTGATTCTTAGTAGTTGTCATTTATCTATTTTCTGCTGACTTGATGGCACTTGGCTTGGCTGACAGTGCTTTGTTTGTCAGATTTTGAAATTTGTCTAAGCTCTGTATTAGAACTTCCATTGTTGATCCTATTTTTTCTTACATGATCTTTATCTTTTTAGGTTTAACATTTGGGTTTTTGATCCATTTTGAGTTAGCTTTTGTGTAAGGAGTGAAGTATGGGTTTTGTTTCAGTTTATTGCAGATGGATATCCAATTTTGCAAACACCGTTTGTTAAAGAGACTGTTTTTAACCCTGTTTAAAATCTTAGAGGCTTTGTTAAATATCAACTGTTCATAAGAGGATAGTGGCATCTCTGGGGTCTCCACTCTGATCCATTGGTCTATATATCTCTTTTTGTAGCAGTACCAGGCTCTTCTGTCTACTGTGGCAGTGTAATAGGTTTGAAGGTCAGGCAGTGTGAGGCCTCTCACCATGTTCCTCTTCTTAAGTAGTGTTTTACTTATCCAGAGTTTCTTTCCTTTTCACAGTTGGCAATTTGTTTCTCCATCTCACTAAAAAAATGACACCAGAATTTGTATTGGGACTGCATTGTATATGTAAATTATTTTGAGTAAAATAGATATTTTCACAATGTTAAGTCTTCCTATCCATGAGCAGGGTAGGTCACATTTATGTAAGTCTCTTTTGGCTTCTTGCAGTAAGGTCTTGTAGTTCTTTTTCTACAGGTCACTTATCTTTCTGGTTAGATTTATTCCTAGGTATTTTATCTTCTTGGGAGCTTTAGCAAATGGTGTTGACTTGGTGATTTCTTCTTTGATGATCTCTTTGTTAGTATAGAGAAATCCTACTGATTTACTTATGTTTATCTTATATCCTGATACTTTAGTCAAGTCTTCTGTTAGTTCTGGTAGTTACTTACGTATTCTTTAGGATTTTCTGCAAATACAATCATATCACCTGCAAATAGGAAGATTTTTACTTTTTCTTTGCTGTTATGGAATCCTTTTATTTCTTTGTTTTGTCTAACTGCCCTGGTTAGTACATCCAGTACAATGTTGTATAGAAGCACTGACAGTGGGCATTCTTGTCTAGTTGCCATTCTCAAGGGAATACTTTCAGTCTGTCTCCATTCAGAATGAGGTAGGCAGTTGACTTTGTGTAGATGCCACTGACTGCACTGAGGAGTTTCTGTTCCATTCCTGTTTTGCTGAGTGTTTTTAGCATGAATTGGTGTTGGGCTTTTTCAAATGTCTTTTCTGCATCAATGACAAAATCAGGAGATTCTTATGCCTTGTGCTATTTATGTGGTGATTACATTTTTTTTTTCCCCTGATGTTGAACTAGCCTTGCATTTCTGATATGAGTTCAGCTTGGTCATGATGAATACGTTCTTGAATTATATGGGCTAGGATTTTGTGGAAGATTTTTGCATCTACATTTATGAGTGATATTGTTCTGTAATTGTCTTTTTTTGTAGGATCTTTCCCTGGCTTTGGTATTAGGGTGATTCTGGCTTCATATAATGAATTTGGGAATATTCTATTCCTTTTTGTACTGTGAAATAGCCTCGGTAGTATTGGAGCTAACTCTTCTCTACATGTTTGGTAGAATTCTCCAGTGAAGCCATCTGGGCCAGGACTTTTTTGACTGGTAGTTTTTTGATGACTTTTTCAATCTCTTCCTTTTTGATACATTTATTAAGTTGTTCTTCTTGTGATAATTTGATAGGTGATATGAATCTAGAAATTTGTCCATTTTCTCTGAGTTTTCAAATGTGTTAGATTACAGTCTTTTGTAGTGTTCTGATATGATGCTTTTGATTTCAGTTGGATCTGTTGTGCCTTCTCCCATCTCATTTTTTATTTGGGCTATTTGTTTCCTCTCCTGTTTTTCTTTTCTAAGTTTACTCAGTGGTTTGTAAACTTTGTTGATCTTTTCAAAGAAGCAGCTTTTGGTTCTGTTAAGTTTTTCAATTTTTCTTCTATTCTCTGGATCATTTAGTTCTGTTCTAATCTTTATTATCTATTTTTTTTTTCTGGTGCCCAAGGAGCTCCTCTGTTGCTCTCCTGCTACTTGTTCAAGCTGTAGGGTTAATTCTTTGGTTTTGGCTTTCTTCCTTCTGGATGTCTGCATTTGTAGAAATAAACTGACCTCTGAGCATTGCTTTTGCTGTATCCCATAGTTTCTTGTAGGATGTGTTTTTCATTCTCACATGATTTCACAAATTAATGTATTTCATCCCTGATTTCTTCTATAACCTGTTACTTTTTGAGGAAGGTGTTGTTCAGTTTCCATGAGTTCAAGTTTCTACTTGTTTTTTTTTCTGGTATTGATTTTGATTTTTATGGCTTTATGGTCTGAGAGGATGCTTTGCAATAATTCAATGGTTTGGATTTTTTGAGACTTGCTTTATGTCCTAACACATGGTCTATTCTGGGAAATGTTCTATGTGTGTTGGAGAAGAAAGTTTAGTTGTCCACTGATAGATGGAAAATTCTGTATATGTCCATAGGTCTTGGTTAATTGTCACAACGAGGTCTTCTGTATCTTTACTGAGCTTCTTTCTGGATGTTCTGTCCATTACTGAAAGTGGAGAATGGAAGTCTCCAAATATTGCTGTGGAGTGATCTATCTCATTTTTCAGTGTTGTCAGTGTTTATGTATTCAGATGCTCTGGCATTAGGTGTGTAAATATTTAACATTGTATGCCCTGCTTATGTATTGAATCTTTCAGGGATAGTGACCATCCTTGTCCCCACTGGTGGATCTTACATTAAAGTCTATTCTATCTGCGATTAGTATTGCCAATCCTGGTCTTCTTTGTATGTTGTTATCTTGGTATATGTATTTCCATCCTTTGATTTCCAGTTTGTTCATATTTTTTAGTCTGGCTGGCAAGGTGTGTTTTTGTAAACAGCGTATAGATGTGTCATGTCTTTTGTTTCACAATGTCACCTGCTGTCTCCTTATTTGAGCATTCAGTGTAATTATTGATAGATATGTGTTTAGTGCTGTCATTTTGATGCATTTATCTTTTTGTTGTTGAGGTTTTCTGCATGTTCTTAATATTCTGTTCTGGGTCATTCTTCTTTATGGGTCGACTTTTCACGTTCTTCAGTATTGATTTTGTGTTTATGGAGACTCCTGTAGTAAGTTTATTGTTTTGATATGTTGAATTGTTATTTTGCTTTGCAGCTACTCCTCTGATCTCCCTTACTATTCCATACTAACTTATGCATATCTTTTTTAATTTCCTCTCCATCTGAAAGAGTTATAACTCTTACAATATATCCATCTTTTTAGTGCAATGGTGTCATAGTTTTCAAGTTCTGATCCATGGTTCTCTTCCTTTAATATTGTAGTTTTGATTGAAATTTGCAACTTCCCTAAGTAAGATTCTGGATGCTGTGTTGTACATTATCTCCTTAAGTATATACTTAACGTTCTTGTTTTTCCAAGCAAAGAGCTTTTTACAGTACTTCGTGTAGTTTTGGCTTGGTTTTCACAAAGTCTCTAAGATTCTGTTTTTCTGCAAATGTCTTAATTTCACCGTCATATTTGAGAGACGATTTTGCAGGATATAGAATTCTTGGATGGAAGTTTTTCTCCTTCAGGGCTTTGAGTGAGTCAACCCACTGCTTTCTTGTCACCATCATTTCTCCAGAGAAGTCAGATTAAAGCCTATAGGGTTGCCCTCTGAATGTTAGCTTTGTTTTGAGCCTCACTGCCTTAAGCATTTCTGTTTCTGTTTCATTTTATTAAGCTTGATTACAATATGTCTTGATGTCCTTCTTTTGGGATCAAGTTTTTGTGGCATTTGATACATATCTTGAATATCTATGTTCTCTTCTTTCATGATTTCAGGAAAGGTCTTTGTCAGCAACTCTACAGCAATACTCTCTGTATTTTCATCTACCATTGCCTGTTGAGGAACTCTAGTTATTCACAGGTTGTTCCTCTTAATAGAGTTCCACATGTTTCTTAATGCTTCTTCATTTTTCTTATTTCTTTTCTCTAATTTCTCCTCATAAATGCTGATGTCAGTTACTGTATCCTCAAGGTCACTCAGTCTGAATTCTATCTCCTCAACACTGCTCTTTTGGCTTTGGATTGAATTCTCTAATTCTGTAATTTCATTATTGATCTGCTGGATTTCAGACTGTTGATGTTCCATCAGTTCAAATAGCTAACTTAATTTTTCATTGTGTTCTGCCACATGTTTAATTTCTAGGAGGGCTCTACATATTTTTCTTTTGTACTCAACCTCTGATAGTTTCAAAAAGGCTTCTTTATCTGGGAAGTTTTTTGATTTTTTATTCTGAGAGATTTCTAGAGCTGCGGTGGACTGCTTCTTTAAACATTTAGCAGTGAACAGTTGTCTGTGTGCCATCTAGATGCTGTTCAATTTCTCTGGTGTTACCTCAACAGGAGGTGAGGCATAGTTCTAAGTGGGGAGTTGGCCACCAGCCATCTCTGTGTACTCTAGTGACTGGACCCAGGTGGACTCTTTGGGGTAGAAGGCTCTGCCTCTTGCCTGGCAAAGACTTTCATAGTCACTGGGGGGCCGTCAGCCAACCCTATGATGTGGATCAGCAAAGGGTGGAAGAGATGCCACCAGACCTCTCAGCAGTCAGTTTTTCAGGTGGTCTTATTTTAAAAAGGTATTCTACTGCTGAACAAGGAGCTGTCCAACAGATGCCTAAAATAATCAGGCCCTCAGCTGTGGCAGGCCCCACCTTCTGGCTGACAACAAAAGCACCTTGTAGGCCATCTCTGGATACTGTGATGTGGTTCAAAGCAAGGAGTCGTTATGGTCTTCCTGTCATCCTGTGCCAGGCTGCACCCGTAAATCTAGACACAAATTGTCTCAAATGAAGCTTTTCCACTGAAGAAGCACTTGCCAGACAAGGGCTACTCTGCTTGAAAATCAGCCACAGCTTAGGACCCCGGGTGGGTGACTCCACCTCCCTGCTGACCAAGATAGTGTCTCACCATAGCTGCCGTTCCCATGAAACAGCGGAGTCTATGGCACAGCACAGAAAAGAGAAGGTGGAGGGGCAGTGGTGCCCTCAGTCAGCAGCCAGGCTGTCAATATGTGGGTATCCCATGCACCATCTCTCTGTTACACTACACACTGTTTACTGAAGCACTGCAGTTTGGTGTGTTTGCCAGCTCATGCTTTGTCCCCACTTCCCAGATAACAAAGAAGGAGTCAGTACCTGCAGTCCTCTGAAATGGTGAGTCAGCAGGAGCAGGACTCAGTGAGCCCTGGCTTGTCTTTGAGAGACATAGTTCAGGCTGTTACTAGTGCCTAGTCAAATCTGACAACCCTGTGCCAGATCCTAAGGCACCCCAGATGTCTATGCTGGCCATTCAGTTATCATTCCAGACCTTCGTTCTCAGAGGGAATTGAGGAGATGTGTGTCTATTTCTACCATCTTGGCCCCACCTAAGGTCATACTTCTCTTGATATGTTCTAATTTTCTTAAGTTTTACTTTGAACTTGCTAGTGAGCAATTCATAGTCTATGCTACAATTGGCAGCTGGCCTTGTTTTACTGATAGTACTGAGCTTTTCCATTTTCTCTTTCCATAAATACAGTGAATTTGATTCCTATCTATTCAATCTGGAGAAATCCTTGTGTATGCTTGTTGTTTATATTGGTGAAAAAAGGTATTTGCAATTAAGAAGTCTGGTCTTGTAAAATTCTATCATACAATCTCTCACATTGTTTCTATAACGAGGCCAAATTTTCCAACCCTTGATTATTCTCTCTTTCCAGCTTTTGCATTCCAATCACCATTAATTATCAGTGCATCCTGATTGCATGTTAAATTTATTTTTAACTATGGAAGCTGGTAAAAATCTTCAATTTCTTCAACTTTGGCCTTGATGGTTGGTGCATAAATTTAAATACTAGTTGCACTAACTGGCCTCCCTTATTGGCATATGGATATTATCCTATCACTGGCAGCATTTTACTTCAGGATAGATCTCAAAATGTTTCTGTGGATGATGAATGTAATACTGTTCCTCTTTAAGTGTCATTGCTATAATAGCAGACCCATATGACAGTGTGACTCAAAATGGCCAATGCCAGTCCATTTCAACTCACTAAGATTTAGGATATCAATGTTTTGCACTCCATTTCAGTTTTGATGATTTCCAATTTTCTTAGTTTCATATTTCGTACATTCCATGTTTCAATTACTAATGGATGTTTGCAGCTGTTTCTTCTCCTTTTGAGTTGCACCACATCACAAAATGAGGACCCTGAAAGCATGACTCCATCCATATTACTAAAGTCAACTCTACTTTGAGGAGGCAGCTCTTCCCCTGTCTTTTGAGTGTCCTCCAACCTGGGAGGCTCATTTTCTGGCAGATTTCTTCTGCTATTTATAAGGTTTTCACTGGCTAATTCTTCTCTGGTCTGTTACAAACTGGAAACTCAGCTAAAACCTACTTGTTACAGGAGATCCTATTCATATCTGAATACTAGGAACATAGCTTTAAGCATCACGGCAACACACAAACCCCCACAATAGAACAAACTGACAGACAGGTGGGAGCCTCTGGAGTTGGCACCCTGAATTCAGACTTATATTCTCCAAGACCATGAGAGAATAAATTTCTGTTTATTAAACCCATCCATTTGAGGTACTTCTGTTATAACAGCACTAGATTCCGTTATAACAGCACTAGAACTAAAAGAAAGTTTGGTGTTGGGGGAGTGAGGCACTGCTCTAACAGATATTTACAGTGTGGAACTGGTTGTAGAATTGAGTAATGGGAAGATGCTGGTAGATTTTTCAGCTGCCTAGTAGTAAAAGCCTAGACAGCCTTGACAAACAGGCAAGTGGGTGGGGGGTGGGTGGGTAGAATGACGGATGGATAGGTGGATAGACAGACAGTTGGCAGATAATGTTATCACTGTTAGGTGCTCTTGAATTGGTTCCACTCTTAGCAACACTATGTACAACAGAATGAAATGCTGAATGGCTCTTTGCTATCTTTACAATAGCTGTTGTACTTAAGCCCATTTTTTCAGACACTGTGTCAATCCATATCATTGTATATCTATAGATGATAGGTAAAGATATAGGTGCATACACACATGCACATATGTATATAATTTCAACATTTTTAGCAGATTAACATTTTCTAAGATATCATAGATTCTCAAAATCTCTTGCAAGCTTGTTTACTGTATGAAAAATCTATTAAGCAAAGCTATATTGCTAGATTTGTTACAAATTCTGATTAGTTGCAAAAAGAAATGAAGGAAGAAGAAGAGGGGGAGGGAGAGAGGGAAAAAGAAGGGAGGGATAGAAGGAGGGAGTCAGAGAGGTGGGAGGGAGGGAGGGAGGGAGAGAAGAAGAAAGAAAGGAAGGAATGAAGTAATTAAGAAAATATGTATAAGATAGTAGCTTTATGATCAAAAAGCCAAAAGCCAATGCCATTGCTGTGGAGTTCATTCCAACTCATAGTGACCCTATAGGGTCAGAATAGAACTTCCCCATAAAGTGTCCAAGGAGGGCCTGATGGAGTTGAACTGCTGACTTCTTGATTAGCAGACATAGCACTTAACCACTTTACCAGCAGGATTTCCATCACAGAGCTCATATTCAAGTAGATTAGAAATTTAAAGTAAGATTTTCAGAGTCAAAGGGTAGGTAATACGATAAATGTATGACTTGGTAGTTAAGAAAGCAGGTAAGTTAAAATGATTGTTCCTACCTAGGCTTTCCACTAAAGACTTTCCTGAGGAGACAATGTAAGGAATGTAAGCTAACTTGCAAGAATTAGTAATCAGGCAAAGTTTGGGGGATATTTTTCAGATATAAAGAGCCTTATTAGGAAAGACAGCATATTAGATTTCTATTTTCTGAATTAATCTAATTCTGATTCTAACTTCTGAAATCAATTATTACATACACACCTAATGCCTTAAAATAACACAAATGTATCCTTTTAGGATTCTGGAAATTAGAAGTTCAAAATCAGTCAATCTTGGTATCTTAGCCATCTAGTGCTCATATAGCAGAAATATTACAAGTGGATGGCTTTAATAAACAAATTTATTTTCTCAGTTCAGGAGCCTAGAATTCTAAATTCAGAACATAGGCTCTAAGGGAAGGCTTTCTGTTTGTAGCCTGTCAAGGAAGGACCAAGTCTCTTGAGCTTTTGTTTCTTCATTACATGAAATCTCCAAGTGTTTTGGCATCTGTTTTACCCTGTCTCTGCTTGCTACTTTCTTGTTTAATCTCTTTTCTGTCTCAAGAGATTGACTCAAGATAGCCAAGCCAGCCAAGTACCGTCGAGTCAGATCCGACTCATGGCGACCCTAGGGGCTAAGGTAGAAGTGACCCCCAGAGTATTCAAGGAGTGCCTGGTGGATTCGAACTGCTAGCCTTGTGGTTAGCAGTGGTAGCACTTAACCCACTATACCACCAGGGTTTCCCGACTCAAGATAGGGACTACATTAAACTTCTCTCATTAAGAAAGAAAAGCAACTCATTCTCAAATTGGCTTATAACCACAGGCAGAGAGGCTATGATGTATAACTCAAACTTCTGGGGGAAATAATTCAACCCTTAACACTGGCTGTTTCCTGTTGGAGGCTCTGAGGGAGACTCTATTTCCTTGCCATTTTCAGCTTCTATATGCCACTTGCATTCCTTTACTAGTGGCTGCTTTTCCTGCCCTCCAAATTGCCATTGCTCAAATTTCTGCTTCTATCATCACATCGTCTCATTGCTTTTCCCCTGTTATCTCTTGACTCCTTATATTTCCTTATTTGAAGGACCATTATGATGACATCCTAACCCAATAATCCTGGATGATCTCCTATTTTAAGATTTTTAACTTAATTACATCAACAAATTCCTTTTTCCTTATAAAGTAACATTCCCAGGCTCTGTGGGCTAGGTTGTAGATATATTTTGTGGTCATTATTCAGTGTACCACACATGGTTGAGCAGGTACAGACACATGAAGAATTTTAGATGTTTAGAGAAAATGACAGTTTGGAGTTTAGTTTGATTAATCTGTACAGGTAGGTAAAGGCTAGATAAATTTTTCTCAAAATGCAAACTCCTGTAAGTTCAAAGCTGTATGTAATTAAGTAGAAGAAGGAGCACAGCACAGAGGACATGAGAATACTATAAAAGTTGTCTTTCTTAAAATGTCTTCTCATTTATCACTGGTGAGAATGACAAATGGTAACCAATTTGGAAGACAGCCTGGCTGTTTATTATAAAGTTAAAAAAGATTTACCTTATCACCTATAAAATATACTCTGAGGTGTTTACTCCAATGAAATGAAAACTTATATCCACACTAATAACTACACCTTAATGTTTGTAGTAACAATATTTATAATTGTTTAAACCAAACCTGGAAGTAATCAAGATACCATTCAATAACTGAATGAATTAACAAACTACGGTATATCCATATAATGGACTATTATTCAACAATAAAAGGAAATAAGTTATTAAACTATATAAAGAGGTGGAGTAAGCTAAAATGTATATTGCTAAGTGAAAGAAGCAAATCTGAAAAAGCTACATACTTTATGGTTCTAATTATTTGACACTCTGGAAAAGGTAAAATATAGAGATAGTAAAAAGTTCAGTGAACTGCCAAAAGCTCAGCAGCTAGAAGGAAATAATGAATAAGTCATACACAAGACATTTTTAGGCAGTGCAAATATTTTGAGTTATACTCTGATGGTGGACACACAACATTATATATCTCCCCAAATCCATAGAACTATGCAAAGCAAAAAGTGAACTCTAATGCACAGTATGGACTTCAGTTAATAAAAATATATCAATGCTGGCTAATTAACCTTAACAAATGTACCATACTAATGAAAAATCTTACGGATACTAAGAACCTTGTGAAGAGGAGGAAAGAGTTTGGGAAAGAGTATGCACAATTTTTGCATAATCCTAAAACTGCTCTAAAAAAATCAAGTCTACTAAAAATAAAAAAAGTCTTCATCTAAATGATGGATGAAACAAATACATAAGGACAGTTTAGTTTTTTTGAGGACTCATTGTATAATTGAGCTGTACAGTTACACAATCATACATTGCATTTT
Organism: Heterohyrax brucei; assembly: GCA_028571685.1. Taxonomy (NCBI): domain Eukaryota; kingdom Metazoa; phylum Chordata; class Mammalia; order Hyracoidea; family Procaviidae; genus Heterohyrax; species Heterohyrax brucei. The sequence continues at coordinate 165,462,715 of CM053144.1, forward strand.
AATGCCTCCTGTGTATATCTTCTTGGCTTTGTGTTACTCTTTTAATTAAGAAGATTTAATGGGACTTAAAACATAAATGATGTTCCTGCCAAATGAAGGTTAAATTATACTATGGCTAGCTGAACAAAGGGACTTTCATGATAGTTCACTTAGAGAAATATGTTTGGAGATTTGAATCATCACATGGCATATGAACTATGTAATAAAGGCATAGTGAGCTCAACAAAAGCACACCACAGCTTTTCAGCTTATTTGGCTCTGCATGCTTACTGTGAGAAGCTAGTTCATTTCAGCAACACATTATCATTTGTCACATTAAATTAACATACTTATCTTGAATTGCTTTAGTTTTGCCCTTTTGCTTAGGGTAAAGATGTGTAAGAGTTACAACCATAAGATTACCATACATTAATTTATGTTTGTACCGTTTAATAATGGTCTAGTAAAACAGTCAATATTTTGGCTCTATGAGACTTCTTTCTTTTCTCTCTAAACGAAATATATTATTTCAATTCAAGAATAAAATATATGACATATTTATGAAAGTCTTCCTTTGCTCACCATGCAAAGGAGCTTAGATTGCTTTCTTGCAAATAATGTGGGACAATACGTACAGTTAAGTTTCTGTGTGTGAGTGTTTATGTGTTTGAAGTCAAATATAAATAAGTCATGGATTCAAAATGTGCAATTTTTTTCATTCATTTATTTATTTGTAAATAATAAATTTATATATACTGGAGCATAAATTTAGCTGACATTTCTTGCTAAAATATATACTTTTTTAATTTAATCCTTACTACCATCTTATGAGGAAACTCACAGCATTATGGTTAAATGCTACATCTGCTAACCAAAAGGTCAGCAGTTCAAAGCCACCAAGTGTTCCTTAGAAACTCTATGGGGTAGTTCTAGTCTGACCTATACAGTTGCTGTGAGTCAGAATCGACTTGATGGCAGTGAGTTGTTTTTTTTCTTTTTTACCATCTTATGAAAGAGCCCTGAGTGGTGCAGTTGTTAAAGCACTCAGCTGCTAAATAAAAGGTCCGTGGTTGAAACTCACCAGTTGTTCTGCAGGAGGAAGATATGGAGACTGCTTTTGTAAAGATTTATGACTTGGAAAGTCAATGGGGGCATTTCTACTCTCTCCTATAGGGTCACTATGAGTCAGAATTAACTGAATTGCAATAGGTTTTTAGTGGACAATATCATGAGACCAACATATGTATGAATTCAGCATTATTTTTTGCACTCATTATATAAAAGAGTTGAGATTCAGAGAGGCTAAGCTATTTCCCCAAAGTGAAACCACAGTATTATCAGGTAAGCAGCAGATGTGGGGTTCAAAATGGGACCACATGACCCCTGGGCCCATGCTTTTCCAAATCTCTTGTGACATGTCAGGTACTTCAGTAGGCCTTGGAATAAAATTCTGAAGGGGACAATATCATTGCCCTAAATAAAATTAGAGTGAAATTGGAGAGAAAATGAAGACAATATTTACAAAACAATGAAGGAATTTTGGGGTTTCGTTTCCTGTTGTATTTAATGAGAAAAGATAGCAGTAAAGAGTTAGCCAAGCCAAGTGCTGTCGAGTCGGAAAGAGACAGGCTTTTGCAATATTAATATAATTACAGATTCTGGAAAAATGGAAACAATCTGAAGACACTGTGAAAAATGTTCAATTAGTTAAAAAACAGATAAAATGGCAAAATTCCTCAAGAGGAATAACTTGTGAAAATTGACATATGAAAAAATGAAAACCTTAACTAATCACTTAATGCCAGAAGCAGTTGTACTGCAGGAATTAAGGAAATCAAACTGCAAAATCTGGCTTCTTGATCTTGGTTTGAACACCACCACAACAGCATTATCTGGAAGGCTTCGGGCAAGTTACTTAGTCTCTACTTGCCTCTATAGTTCTCAAATCTTTAGAACAGAGTGAAAGATAGTATCTATCTTACAGTGTTGTTATGAGAATTGAGTTAATAATATCAAAACAGTGCCTGAACTATAACAAGCAGGAAACATTAAGGTAATCAACTATTCCAGTTTTTCAGAATAGTCAATAGTTACATTTTAGGATTTATTATGTGCCCCCCCCACCCCAATGAAGTGATGGTATTAATGATTGCATCAAAACAAGTCTCTTCTTCCGTGGCCTGATCTAGGAGTTTGAAAGACATGTGTGGAGGGGATAAAATTTCATTTTACATGGGAAAGACCAACTCTGATTTTTAATTTTTTTGATCAGTGAAAGGTAACAAACATCTTTCCCTCAAAGACAGCATACTATGTGCTCTCTAATAATATTTAATAATCCCTAATGCTGTCTTTATGAGTTAATTGGCATACCACTCAAATACACAATGGAATATAACAAAAGCAATGAGATACCATAAGCGGCTAGACTGAAAATTGGAGGGATCCGTAAGAGATTATAAACTAAGTATATATAAAATATGTGTGGGAAATGAAAGTTAGAACATCTGATCTTAAAACACACATAGTAGATTCTGAAACCTCTTATTAAATATGTATGTATGTGTTTACAAAGAAAAATAAAAAAAGACCTCATTGCTGTTAAGTCAATTTTGACTCATAAGGACTCTATGTAATATGAGGAAACCCTGGTGGCATAGTGGATAAGTGCTACAGCTTCTAACCAGAAGGTCAGCAGTTCGACTCTGCCAGGCTCTCTCTGGAAACTCTATAGAGCAGTTCTACCTTGTCCTGTAGGGTTGCTATGAGTTTAGATCAACTCAATCGCACTAGGTTTGGTTTGGTTTTTTTTTTTTTTTGGTATATATTAAGAGGACTAAAAATTGAACATTTCTTTAAAAAATTACAGTAAATTAACTATAGACATTATATAAAATAGAATTCCTTATAATCAAGACTTACACAATTGTCTAAGATTTTGAAAACAATATAACATTAAAAAGTCATTATATTAATAAAAGCAAATCCACTGCAGTCAAGTCGATTCCAACTCATAGTGAACCTATAGACAGAGTAGAACTACCCCACAGAGTTCCCAAGAAGTGCCTGGCAGATCTGAACAGCCAGCTTTCCGGTTTGCAGCTGTAACATTTAACAACTATGGCACCAGGGTTTCCAATTATATTAATAGATAAAAATTACTTGTCAAAATTCAACATATAAGCATAATAAAATCAATTAATCTAGGAATAGAAAGAAATTTCTTTACCAGCTTATTTACAAAAATGCTTATACCAGACATTGCTTTTAATGTAAACACATTGAAATTATTCAGGAACATTAGATAAGACCATTGACTCCCCACAATTATCTTCCTCATTACACAAAATGCTTGAGTAAGCTTAATAAAGAAAAACAAATAAAAAAATGGACTGAAGCTACATGTAAAAATGTACATATGCACTACTAGATAAGTCAATGAAATTCTTGGTGGCATATACAGTAGCACAAGTTAGAAAATAATCATAATGATCACCAGTATCAGACTTAACAATAAAGTATGGTAAAACAAATGAGAAAAATAAATCTATATGCATACAATAGTAGATGGACCTTGGAAGCAAAATGATTGAGAAAAAAATGTCCATTCCAACAGAATACATATTGCATAATTCCTTCATTTACAGCTCAGAAAAAAATATGTGACTAATAAAAGCAGTTATTTTTTGTGGTTAAAGTATATAAATAAAATAAAAGGATGAACACAAAATTCAAGCTACTGAGTAAGGGAAGGAAACCCTGGTGATGTAGTGATTACATGCTACATCTGCTCAACAAAAGGCTGGCAGTTCAAATCCACCAGGTACTCCTTGGAATCTCTATGGGGCAGTTCTACTCTGACCTATAGGGTCACTATGAGTCAGAATCGGCTCAAAAGCAATGAGTTTGGTTTGATTTTGGGGTAACAGAAAAGATGAGACCGGTGACAACCCATAGGTGACTGTAGTGGAGAGTAACGCTATTGTTCTTATTTTTCAATATTTACCTTATTATCGTGTAAGTAGTTGCTCAAATTCTATTATTATTCTTTATACCACACAACATGTGATTTATAAATGTTAGTTTAAATTCATTCAATATTTAATAATTGTCAAATATTTAGTCCTCACTATCCATTGAAATCTTTAAAATAGTACGTTTTTACTTGTCTGTCATAGAACTATGCAAGCTTTTACAATTTCTGTTGTAATCAGGTTTCTTAGATGTGTGAATTCCATTTGACTTTTGAACATCTTTGATGGAGCTCAGCACATCTAAGGCATTGTGTTTAACAAAATCAAACAATTAAAAAAAATCTTCACAAATAAAGTTGTTCTTTTATATTGCAATTTACTGACCTACGAAGTATGTACTATTTTTAAGTCCCATCTATATGCTAAGCATGAGGGAAGTTATTGTTCTCTTAATGTTTGCAGTTTTAGCAGCAGAGATAAGATGAGTTCAAAGACAACTCCTTCGTGAGGCTGTGTGAGATGAGTGCTGCCTTAGGAGAAAACACACAAATACTGGGAGGGTGAAAGGTAGAAAAATGATGTCTGGGGTCGGATCCGACTCGACGGCACTTGGCTGGCTTAGCTGGGGTAATCAGGCAGCTGGTTCAACACTATCGCCACCTGGAGAACTTTGTATGCAAATTGAAAGAATCCAAAACTTGGAAAAATGTCTCAGGAAGGAAACTGGAATGTCATAATAAGAAAGTGAGCAGAAGCGAGCCTTCTTTTGAAAAAACAGCTGTCAGATTCTAGTGAAGTAAAACATGTCACAGGACAGACGGGGTGGTGTCCATCACCTCACCTCTGTGTTTAATTTAGATTGATACCTTGACCGCATCTAACCACACAGGCTGTAGTACTGTCGTAAGTTCTGGCGTGCGACAAGCTGTATATGGTTTCAACAGGTAGGGCAGTGAAGTTACATGAGTGTGTGCGTGTGTGTGTGTGTGTGTGTGTGTGTGTGTGTGTGTGTGTGTGTGTGTGTATGTGTGTGTGTGTGTGTGTGTGTGTGTGTGTGTGTGTGTGCACGCATGCGAGAGAGAGAGACAGAGAGAAAGAGAGAGATGAGTGAAAGTAAGCATATGGGAATATGAAACGGAAGTGTGACATAACTCTTCACAGGGAGTGAATTTCAAGACGGAGCAAGGGGTATTCAGAACATTTGGACTAAACACTATTCCGTTCAAGACTTTTTCTTGGAGAGGCCAAGCATTGCTCCATCCTCAGGAATCATATCTAAGCAATCAATTCCCTGATGTGGTGACCTAACCCTAAATATCTGCCTAATCCCCTAGATCTTGGTTTCAAATTTCTATTGGATATCTTCATGTGGTTTACCAACAGACTCATCACATTTAACATGTTCGAAAGGAAATTATCCATCTAACATTCTATTTGACTTCCCTCACCTTTTTACATTAATGTTAGTGTAACTCGTGCACTGTTTTACTCAGTCTTAGAACCTACAGAGGCGTCTGCGGGGACTGTTTCATGCCTGTTGAGGGAAAGGTGCCAGGTTCTGCTCGGTTTGCGTCTGTGACGTCTTTTCCATTCATTTACTCCCTCGGCATTTGCACCGACATTGCATGAGTTTATGTTCTAGGGAGGGTTGTAAAATTATGTATAGTCTCTCACTTTGCTGCACTCTCTTTCAAACCAATCTCCTTTGCCTTTCCTCAAGATATTTTCCTTAGGAAGTAAATACAACTGTATTTTACTTCGGCAAAAGTTCACTGAGTAACAATCCATTGTTCTTGAGTTGAACGCTGTGCCCTTCCCCTTACACTCAAAGCTTTCCATATACGGCCTAATGTAAATTTCCTTTGGTGAGGTATTTTATTCCCTAGGACAACTGGTCAATCTCATCACATACAAAAGAGTCCATATGTTACCACCTCTGGTTTTGCTCATATTCCTTCTACATGAAATTCCCTTTCTTCATATTTATCTGTCAAAGCCCTGTCAGTACGTCAAAACAGACTTCAAATGCTATCGTTTTCTTATGAAGGCATTTTAGCTCTCTCAGACAGAAATTCCCTATTTCTTAGAACTGTTGCTTGCATGTCTCGCTAACCACTTAGCTAGTTTTCATCTCTCTATGCAATTACCTTTTTATTGCTCTAAATTATAAGTTTCTTGTAGCAAGAGTGCTCATTAATACTATAGGTTACTAAAGAACTTACATATATCACCCCCCAAAAATTAAATTCAGAGGCTGAAATAGTCTGATATATATTTATATTACATCAGTATTATATTTATTATCACTGTTGCATATTATATACAGTACATATAAATAAACTATTTATTTATTTTGTGTGGTACTGGTGAAGAAGTGATGCTGCTTTCTGTCTAAGGTAAAATTTCTTAAAATTTTCCTTCCCAGAATACTGGCTTTTGGACACACAGGTATTTCCACACACTTTATTATCAGACATAGCAGCTACTATCACACTTACAACAGAGCATTGAAAGTAGCTGTATTAATAGTTCATCTATCTGTGCTAATTAAAGAGCTAAAATTATTATCTATTAGCAGATATTGAATCTGAGAGATGGCTCAGAAAAAATTATTTAGTCTAAAAGGTCAGCTGTCGTTTCTAGAGTAGCGGTAATTTTTTTATTCTTTGAAAGTTTCTGATGTGTGTATATGGGAACAAGGGTGAAGGTGTTACTAGGGGAGTGAAAGTCACAAAAAAGAGAGGGATAAAGGCATAGACTTGCTCTATATGCTAGAAAGATGTCTATGAGCTACTGTGATTGGCTAGGCTGACCGCAAAGGAAGTTGCTGAGAAAGTTGTCATGGTTATGTCTTATAGAATCATTCTCTGGTTCAAGCAGTTTGTTGTGCTGGGTCAAACAGCATGGTGTTCTGGTTTCATAGGGTTTCCATTTAATTTTTTTTTTTTTTAAATAACATAATGTAGGTGGCTCTAAAGAACAGAAAATTATTTTCCCCTACATTTTTGGAGGCTAGAAGTCCAAATGCAGGGTATTGGCCATGTTGATTCCTCCCGAGGACTTTGAGAGAGGGATTCTTCTGTGTATTTCCTAGTTTCTGCTGGCTGCCAACCATGGTGCACCTTCCTTTAACACTTCCAGTTGCATCTACTCTACCATCACATGGTGTCTGTCTGCCTCCTGTGTGTGATTTCATTTCTCTGTCTTGTCTTTTCTTTGTAAGAAGCCACTCAGGTGAATTAGGACCCACCCTACTGCAGTGTGACTTCTTTAGCTTGGCTGATAGCGTCTGTAAAGAAAGTCCTGTTTCCCCAAACCAAGTCACATCCAAGTTTCAGGGATTAAGATCTCAACATAGCCTTTAGGATTTACAATATAATCTGTGTCATGTGATTAAGAATATGTAAGAATTTTCCACTAATTTCACTCCTGGAGGCATTTTTTCATCAAAAGCAAAGCATATTTATCTTCATTTTTTCTTGTTTATGCTTTTATTTTCCGTAAGTCATTTAATTTGCTTGTTTCTGTTCTATTAATAGAGCCTACCCCCTATCCTGCCTCCATTCCTTTAAAGTTTCCCACATTGTGAGCAAAGTATACCTTCCTTCCTTTGTTATCTTTAAAAAGAGCGTATATATGTGTTTGTTTATTAGTCTTATTGCTATTAATTATGAAAAAAATCAAGAAACAAAAAGGAATAAATATTGGACTACATTGAAAGGTCAACCTAATTAAGATACTCTTCCCTGGTGTTTCCTAAAGAAGATTAATTTATAGACTTTTCAGTTTAAAAAAAAAAAAGTAAAATCAAATATTCTTTAATTACCATTATTATTATTATTTTATAAAATTACTTAAATGTATCCAAAAAATCTGGATATAAACTTACTTTACTTGTTGCTGTGAAACTCCATTAAATTGCTCAAATAAAGTACTAAAACTTGCCACTGAATCAACAAAATTCAAATTAACACCCTTAATATAATAATACATGCATTTTTAATTTATTTTTTATTAAACAAAATCGCTAACAAATTTAGAAGTGTAAAGTGATGGTTTTTCCTTTTCCTTGAATTTATTCTTCATATTTTGATACCAATGGACTACCATTGGGGTCACTTTATTTTTTTATCATTGCTTTTTCTTTTCTTTCTTTCTTTTTTTTTTTTTTTTGCCTTTAAGAAACATCTAATAATTTCAACAAAATATTTGTTACTTTGAAGATGTAATCCATTTGACAGTACTCATAAGGTAAAATAAAAATAAAACATGAAATTTCCACTAAATATTTAGTATAATAACTACTTTCTCAAAAGTGAAACCTACATAACAACTCTGCTAGTGAAATGATTATAGTGTTGACTGCCACAGCAAAGGTTCTGGTGAGTTCTGCAGAGCTGAAAGACTATGTACTATTCAATGACTTCATTTTCCCGCTCCTCTTCCTTATGTAAAAGACTGTCAAACCTTTATTTGTACAGCTTGCCATGAGGTAATCTGTCCTTTAGTTGGGGCCAATGCAAATGAAAATTTCAGAACTGCAATAAAGTGCCAGAACATGGTTACAAACTGGTTATACACTCAAACTGCAACATACTTAGAGGCATCCTAAAATTATCAAAATAATTGCAGAAAGTTCAAGAATACTCTAAAAAACAATTAGACTTTTGGAATAATAAATGCAGTAACCAATTCTTTAAAAACATTCTTTGATGCTTCCCCATTTTCTTAGTCCTTTTAGGGTTAAGAAAAAAAAGAAGAAAGAAAGAAACTGTATAAAATGCTAAATTTAAGGTTTTCCTGATCCAAATGTTATTTATAGCTCAAGTTAGATACAACTAAAACGAGAGCTCCACTGTTTTACACAGGAAATGGCTACTTAAGTGATTGCCAAACAGTCACGGAGTTCAGAGTAAATTGAATATGTCTTTAATATTTGAAAGGCAGTTTGTGTTGGGAAAGGGAAAAAATATATAAGATGTGTAGAAGACCTAGACTTATTTATTTATTAATTCAGAAACAACTCATTAAATGTTGATGGAAGACATAGGACATTCACTGGGACAGTGTCACCACTATCTAGCATTATCTGCTTGGATTTCCCTTCTTCAAAGTGCTACTTTAAAAATATGTATATATATCAGGCAGATATAGATGATATATACGCTATCTTCAAACTCTATAGTCCATAATTCTGTTTATGTTCTAATAGTTGATTTCTCCTTTTTAAATATAAAGTCTTTGAAGTCACAATATAAAGAAGCAAAAGAAAAAAAAAGCCATTACCATGGAGTCAATTCCAACTCACAGTTACTCTACAGGTAGAGTAGAACTGCCCCATAGCGTATCCAAGAAAGGCCTGATGAGTTTGAACTGCTGGTCTCTTGGTTAGCAGCCCCAGCTCTTAACAACTATGACACCATGATTTCCTATGAATGACATAACTTGTTACATATTTGTAGAGCAAATATCATACTATCATTTATTCTAGGATTCATAGAAGTAAATGTGTGATATTCACCCTACAGATGTAACACGTGTCTTATTCATAAAGATCTGTTAATAAAATGTGAGTTTTCCAATAAAACTCAATGTAGAGAAAACTCTCCTGTGTCTATCTTATTTATTCACTGGACTGTATATTCCTTATTAGCTGAATAGATTGTCACATCATAGTAGTCCTATAGACTATACTCTACTGTACCAAAATTTAATTAACAGATTAGGTATCTGACAATCTTAACTCAAATCAGAAATGTAATTAATCTTACCTCACACTATATCACAGTAAAAAAAAGTCTATAATTCTACTATTACTGCCAAAAAGTGAAGATTGACATTGTATTTTCCAGACTTCGAAGACAAAAGCAAGGTGGTATACATTATTAAGCAGGATAGATATTTTCAAGTTAACGCTAAAGACAGAGATACTTGTGAAACAAAACATAGAGAAGCAATCCTAGACCTTGGGACAAGGTAAAAAGAACAGAAATTTGATAAAGGTGAAGTAAAACTAAACTCTTATTCCTATCAGGTAATTTGGTAGACAAAACTTTTTAAACTTGCATTGCAAAAGAATGGCTACAACTCATATCATTTTCCAAACATGCTTAATTCAGGCTATTGGAAGTCTTTTGTTATAAGAATGTAAATTTCTGTTTTAATAATTTACAAAAACAACAACAGTATTCACTGTATACTCAGTTTGGTTCCACCCCCATAAGGCAAAAGGCATTCTAAATAGGGTTTTTACTTGTTAAAGGCTGTTGAGTTGATTCCATGTACAACAGACCTAAACACTGTCTGGGCTTGAGTCATCCTCACAATCCCAGTTATGTCTGAGACCATTGTTGTGGCCACTCTGTCAATCCATCTCAGTGAGGGTCTTTTTCTTTTTCACTGACCCTCTGCTTTATCAAGCACAATGTCCTTCTCCAGGCCCAAAGTATGTGAGATTTAGTCTTGCCATCCTTACTTCTACGGAACATTCTGGTTGTACTTCTTATGGGGCAGATTTGTTTTTTCTTTTGACAGTCCATGATATTCAATATTCTTGCCAATGTCACAATTCAAAGGCATAAATTCTCCTTTGGTCTTCCTTAGTCATTGTCCAGTTTTCACATGGATATGAGGTGTCTGAAAACATCTAGGCTTGGGTTAGGATTTTAGCAGGATTCATAAAAAGTTAATGAGAGTATGAAAGGAAGATATTTATTCAGCTTCTGAAACAAAATCAACTTTCTGGTGATTAGAAAACAAATGTATTTTTGGAGTCTAGAAAATACAGGTTACTTATGTAGCTTGCTTTAGTTTTGCTGTTTTGTTTTGTGCTGATACAGAAAACACGTAACTGCTGCTTAAAAGCTTTGTAGCTGACAAAAGTCTGACCTGTGTAGGTATAGAGTAAGTTATTTAGTAAAAGGCTTCTAAAAAATAGGTTCTTTTTTAAAAATTATTGAAATTAGTCTATCCTAGACAAAGAAGGTGAGAGCAAGGATAAACCCAAAAACCAACCTGTTGCCATCGAGTCGATTTCGACTCACAGACACCCTATAGGATAGAACTGAATAACAAGAAACTGATCTGTTGTATCAGTGTTTTCAAACTCCAGATGAATTCAATCGTTGATGTTTTTTTCATTACCACCACTTTCTACCTTGCTGCTCTCTCTGTACACTTTGAAGATTTGAGTTATTATTTTAAAATTTGGTTGTCTCCATTGCTCAAGCATTTATTTTGGCTTCACTGACTTACTGAGTCTAACAGTCAAATTTAAAAATGGCAGATACAGGTACTGGGAACGTGCATATTCTATAGGCATGTGTAAAGTCAGAGGTGAAAGACATTTGACAAGTTATTTAGAATTTTCAAAAATATTAGCAAGTACATTCATTTGAATACTTTTAATATTAAACTTGTTGTCTCACTAATACTCCAAACAACTTTACTTCAAATAAACAACTTGACTTAAAGAATATTTGTCAGATTTGCAGTTCATTGCATATTGTACTGGTCAACAGTACGTTGTTGTTGCTAGGGGCCTTTACATGGGTTCTGACTCATGGTAGAACAGAATGGAACCCTGTCTGGTCCTGGTGTCATCCTCACAATCATTGCTATGTTTCAGCCTGTTGTTTCAGCCACTCGGTCAGTTCATGTTGAGTATTTTCTTCGCTTTCCCTGACCCTCTGCCTTACCAAGCATGATGGTCTTCTCCAGAGACAATGTCTCTCCGAAATGAACACTACCCATTACTACAGCAAATAATGTAAAGCATGTAAGCATATAACGATATTAGAAAGAAAGAGGAAGGTTGATCAATTTTAAAATGAGTTTGACCAAAGAGGAAAAATTAAACTTTAAAACACATGCCATTATCTGCTTTAAGTAAACTTGATGAAATTAAATGAATAATCACAAACTCAACTCTTACTTTTTTATACCACAAAACTATGGTACAACAGAAGTGAATCAATCCCATGAACTTTGAAATAAGCCTTCTTATTATGTAGTCTGTCAGTATTCAAGCCATACATAATGAACATAAATTCAATGTAATTATTTTTATTTCATTACCACCAGTTCAAAAGTAACAAAATCTGTCCTCAAAAGTCAATCATACTCTTAATAATTAGGTACATTTATTTAAGTTAATAAAACTTCAAGTATTATTAGTTTATCACATTCTTTTTTTACCCCAAGCCCACTTAATGGCAAACTAAAATATTCAAATAAACTCTTCCTCTTTTTAAGGAATATGACGTTTGCATATTTAACTCCAAAATCACCTTATACAGATATTACTTTCAAGAGATAAAATGTTTTTTAAATGTAATTTTAGCAATGCTTGCAAAAAATCACTAAATTTGGTAGTAACTGATCATATTTTAGTTTGATGGATGGAGAATGACAAGTAGTAGAGCTAAAATAGACTCACAGTGTTCCTGTAACAAGCTTAACTTAGCTTCCTCTTACTTTGTTTAGTTAACTGTTTAGCACTTTGCATCACCCTGCCAAAATATGAAACCTAGGATATTTTTGAGAAAAGAATATAAACATAATCCAAGTGTTTATTTTTTAATGATGATTGAAGTCAATCTGTGAGTCCAGCATTATGATGAGGACCAGCTGCCGTGGCCCCAGCACCAGGTGCTGGGACAATAGTATGTCTCTGCGGGAAGATATGCTGAGAGACAAGAGATACTAAGAAGAGCAGGGGTAGAAGCAAGCCACTTTGCTTCTCAGTTAAACAAGCTAAAGAGCTTCTATTTTAAAACTCTGCCCACCCCTTTAAAATGGTAAATAATTTTATTCCTGTCATCAAAACTGGTTTCCAAAAAGACGCCTCTTTTGAGAACAATTATATGAAAATCATCAGTGACACAAATTCTTATCATTAGAAGTCAAAGAAGACAAATGAGAAGCACATTGCTTCTGAAATTTGAGGTCCAACTGATTGTTCCATTGTTGTTAGGTGTTCCATTGTTAGATTTTTAGATGTTGTTACGTTCTATCAAGTTGGCTCTTCTTAGAGCCACTCTCTGGGCAACAGAACCCAACACCTCCGGATCCTGAACCATCCTCATCATCTTTCTGTGCTTCAGCCCACTGTGTGCAGCCACTGTGCCAGTCTATCTCATAAACGGTGTCCCTTTTTCCACTGACCCTCTACTTTATCAAGCATGACATTTTTTCTGAATGGTGCCTCCTAAAGATATGTCCAAAGTAAGTGAGAAACAGCCTAAGGCTAATAAAATATGGAATCAGATTTAAGCTCTGAGGGTTACCAGCTGCATAACCAATAGTTAGGTAACTTAACATGTCTTACTTTGTAAAGATGTTATAGAGATTAAATGCAACTGTGCGAGAAAATGTTAGCAAAGAGGCTGGCGCCATGTCAATGCTAGGTCAAGTGTAGGAAATTTTCATTAATGGAATATATATTTGCTAGGATATTTTATAGTTTATAAATTTAGCCATTTCAAATATCATTTATGACACGCATTTTAAAGATAAATTTTGTCTTGGTGAAAGGTGTTGAGAACCACAGAGCAAACTCAAGTTCTATTTAACCTATGGGTTAAAATCATAAAAGGAGCTATCTTTAGAGTAAGGTTTATTTGCTATGTAATAAAAATAAATGTCACCACTCAGCTGGGGTGGCAACAAGGGGAAAATGTTGGGAGTGAGCAAGAGGGAGAGAGAGAGAAAGAGAGAGAGAGACAGCCAAACAGGTGTCTAGGTCCCTGCCAATATACTTTGTTCCAGGCTGGTGGCCACTTGGAAGCTTAGTTCCAACACTTTATTTCACAGAGTTTTGAAAATATACACAGCCAATAGATTTCCTAAGCACTTCAATTTGCAGCACAATCCACTTACAAAAGCCTGCAGAGAGGAGAGTTAGAAATAGTCTTTTATTAAAACTAAAAATAGCAACTAATAAAATATTAATAAGAACAAATCTATACTAAATGCAAGCAAGCAGCAATCTTGTGGTAACACAGGCAGCTTTCCGTGAAAAAAGAGGTTGAGCAGAAAGGGAAAACTCATGAAAATCAACATTAGGCACTTCTGAGGTTCTCTGTCACAAGGCTTTTTAAATTAACAAAAGTTTTCCTTTGCCAATCTGAAATCATGATGTATTGAATTTGTACATATATTTTAACATGCATAAACTCAACACATTGAAAGTGAAATAGCTTGTGAAGTTTAATTTTCCTTACTTTCAAAGATGAGTAAATTTTGAAATTTTAGCATTTTTGAAAGCTTTTATTCCTTAAAGAATATGGATAGAGAATTTAGAAAGTGAAAGCTAGTCCCTTCTTTATGCCTCTAAGTGCTAAAGCTGCTAACCTAAAGGTCAGCAGTTTCAATCTATAGATACTCCTTGGAAACACTACGGGGCAGTTCTACTCTATCCTATAGGGTCACTATGATTCACAATCAACTCATCGGCAACAAGTTTGTTTTTGGTTTTGTTTGTTTGTTTTTTGTATATGATAGACATAGTTCAAAACCAAACTAAAATGGTTACCATGGAGTTGCTTCTGATTCACAGTGACCCTGCAGAACAGAGTAGAACTGTCCCTTAGAGTTTCTAAACTACTAACCTCTTGGTTAATAGCCAACCTCTTAGTCATGATGCCGCTAGGTTTCTGCTAGACATGGTCCTAGGTCTTTTATCTTCACTATCTCAAATCCCCCTGATTTTATATTTTATTGTAACTACATTTCACAACCAGGTGATCTGAAGCTCAGAGAGATTAAGAAATTTGCCTCAGACTATGTTGAGTCGAATCCAACTCGACGGCACTTGGCTATGTTAATAGACAAAATACATAAAGTTGTTGTGGCTATTGTTAGGTGTCATCAAGTGGAATTCAACTCACAGCTCCTCCATGCACAACAGAACACAACGCTGACCAGTCCTGCACCATCCTCACAGTTACTGTCATGCTTCAGCCCACTGCTGCAGTCCATCGTGTCATCGAGCCCACTGTGTCAACCCATCTATGTCCTTCAGCATCTTAGATCAAGTGAACCTTAGTTCTCAGGGTGACATCTTTGCTTTTCAACACTTTGAAGAGGTCTTTTGCAGCAGATTCGCCTCATGCAATGCGTTGTTTGGTTTCTTGACTACTGCTTCTGTGGGCATTGATTACGGACCCAAGTAAAATGAAATCCTTGAAAACTTCACTGTTTTCTCTATTTATCATGATATTGAGAGAAATCTTGTTATTTTTAGTGAAACATAATTAGAACATGATGTTTGCAGCAATAAAATGTCTATTAATTCCAATATGTATGCTATTTGAAATATGTTACCTTTATTTGTTTTTTCATTGTTGATCAACACACAACTGAAATTACAAATCCTTATAAATCTTTGATGGTAACCTTGGTTAACTTTTCAACATCATAAAAGAAAAACGATACTAGTTTCCTGAGAAATTCCGTACCATATTCCTCTGCTTTCTTATTGTCATGTCATGTCAATTCCAACTCACAACAACCCTGTACGACAGTGGAGAACTTCCCCATAGGCTTTTCTAGGCTGTTCTACAGAACTGGAATGTCAGGAACCACCTGGAGGCTCCACCAGGGAGATCTGAACTACTGATCTTTTGATATATTTATATAATATACTCACTGTAGATTTCACAGTGACCAAAACAGAGGAAACGATATATCTCGTGTGCATTTTCTATGTCACTACATAGCCTGAAAGTGACTTTTATGCTTTACATGTGGAATATTTTGCAGAAACAACTGAAAAGGAGCTATAACAGTTACCACGGTAGCCAAGTAGCCTGGGTGTAGCTGAAGTGGGGAAGATGACTTCTTCTCTGATCTGGTGCTCATTTCTTCAGTGGCTTCCTGAAGCTCCTCTGTAGAATTAGATTTCTGTGGTATATTCTTTGTAAACTTTCCTAAGAAACATTTCTTTCAATGATGTGATTGTACCTGGTTGGATTAAAGAAACAAAAACAAAGCCACTGCTGTCTAGCTGCTTCCAACTCATAGCTACCCAATGGGAGGGAGAAGAACTGCCTCACCGAGTTTCCAAGGAGTGCCTAGTGGATGTGAACTGCCAATCTTCAGGTTAACAGACATAGCACTTAATGACTACATCACCAGGGTTGGCTCCTAAATTACTTTACCCAACCAATCACTGTTTAGGGAAAATGAAATAATAAAACCAATAACAGCTATTATTATTACTGAAAACAGAAATTCTGTCTAATGATTATTAAACACTTAAAATGATATCAACTAATTATGAAAGATTTCTTACATAATAAGCATTGATATTACAGCTCTCTAACTAAAAAAAAAAATGTATGTATACAAGATAGTATTAGAGTGCCTGATATCACATACATAGTAAGTGGTAAAATTGGAACTAGGAAGTAACACTGTAAATAAACTGTCAATAAAGCATTTCTATAACTAAGAACTTTGTAGACATCTTTTATTATTTCTTTAAGGCAAATAGCAAACATAGACATTTTCCTCTATATTGGCAAGTACTCCATTTCTCTCATTTACTTTGTATTAACGGTATGTGTCACTGATAACTTATTTACCCATTTGATACGTAAAAATAATATATTATTATTTTAGAAATAATTAATATATTCTAACTTTGTAGGATAAATATGCAGTGTAAGTTTGCAGTATGCAAAGAATTATATGGCGTGCCAATTTGAAGTATGCAAAGAAGTATATGGAGTGTTATACTATCTCATTTAATCTTTACAAAAACATTTGAAAAAAGTGATGTTTAAAAAGACAAAGTAATTGATTCAAGGTCATACATTTAGTAAGTGTCAAATCTGGAACTTATACTTGGTATGGCTCATCTACAAACTCAATGCTTTGGACCACTATGCTTTCTGAATTTCTTGATGACTCTTAACATTGAGCATTTCCTAGTGTTTACTATTTAATTACATTTAAACTTTTTATGACTTGCTCATTTGTCTCTGGATTATTTTTGATGGAATATTCAAAATTTTGATAGCAATTCAGATTATATGTATAAAAGTTAAGTTGCAGCATGATGTTATAAATGTACTTTTTACTTTTTAATTTGTGTTTAAAGAAATTTAATAGTAGTTTTTAGCATATAAACCACATTAGAATTTTACGTTGCCAAATCTGTGTGTTCTGCAATGCAATACCATATTTTATAGTAAAATTTATATAAATTTACTCCATATTTTTATGCTGTTTGCACTATGATTTATATTCTTGCATTAATTCATCTGAAATATATATATATACATATATATAAGGGCTGCCAATTAAGTTCATGAACTCATCCTAGAAAAAGTGCTACATAATTCATTGCTGAGTTTCACCATGGCCAACTCTGAAGTGCTCCTCTTGGGAAGCTATGCACTGATGCTAGATTCCAGTCCCACCCTTCAAAACAATTTTGGAACTCTTTTTCTGGAATGGTCATCAGTGCTGTCATCATATTACCCTTGATGTCCTGAATGTCACCAAAATGTCTTCCTTCATATTTAATTTCATTGTTTTATGACACTAACTTTTGTTTTGAGGTGCGTGTGGTTTATGATGTTAAGAAATTATTTTTACTAACTGTATAGTGAGGATTTTATGGACCTACCATGATAACTAAAAGGATTATCTTCTTTGACCTATTTATATGTTGCTAAGATTCTATGAGATTCCATTATTATAAAAACCCAGAAATAAATTTTATTGGATTCTAGAATATTACTTTCAACATATTTCTTGAATTGATTTGCTACTGATATAGTTAACATCACTGGATCCCTTTTGATAAATAAAGCTGAATTCTTATTTACTCTTGTGCTCACTGTTGGGATTTGGCAGTATTATGCTAGCCTTATAAAATAAATTGGAGATATTTCCAGTTTGGCTATAGTTAGATGACTAGTATCATGTTTTTGCTTCTCCAAAAGACATGTAGAAAATTAAAAAAAAAAAAAAAAAAGAAGCAGCAGCAATCATTTTCAGACTTTGGATCATAGATAGCAAAAGACTGTGATTCCTGAGAAAAGCAAAACAGCCAGCACTGTGCTTTGAAGAACTGTTTGAACCTAAAATCAAGAAAAGGAAACCTGAAGTATGGTGGTTTCACTAACCTGAAGAAAAAAAAAGATCAGACTTTAAGAACATTGTGTTATTTGGAAATTATGGGTTACTGTCTTAAATCATAGAAAATTGTACAGAGAAAGGGCCCCAGAAGTCTGCATATGGATCACTTTGAATCTTTTGCTGACTATCTAAGTTCCACCTACAAACAGTCATACTCTATCAGGCTGGGTAAGAAACTACTGGAGGATTATACACCAAATAGTTCCTAGACACCAGGCAGAGCTCTGAGTTATTTGAGCTACCACTAGACAAACTGGAGAAAATAAAAAACCTGTTGCAAACCAAACCTGTTGCTATCATGTGGATTCTGACTCAGAGTGACCCTATCTATAAAAAGCAAAAACCCACAGCAACCTGATAGGACAGAATAGAATTGCCCCCTAGAGTTTCCAAGGAGCACCGGGTGGATCCAAACTACCAACTTTTTGATTAGTAGCTGAGCTCTTACTTCACCCCAAGCCACCGAAGTGGAGAGATCTTGTTAAATATCTAGGGCATCCCACAGAGGACCCATCAGGAACAAATATTCGAGGCTAAATTATTCCCAAAGTAATGGCTACGAGAGACTCACTGTAACAAAATTTTAAAAAGTAACCTTTAAAAGGACCAAGTTAATTTTCACCTAAATTTACTACCAGCCTAAACAAATTTCAATACTCATTAATGACAGACAACAAAATATAGATAATAAACAATATGAAATCTGGAGGTTCTGTATCCAAACAAAAAAAAATAACTAAACATGAAAAGAAGCAGGAATAGGTGACCAGTACAATAGGAGAAAATAAGTAACAGAAATAGGAAAGACAGTGGAATCAACAGTCAAGTTCTTCACAACAGATACAGCTTTGACAGGGATGAACAATGATAAAAAACTGAAAACATCATTTCAAAGTTTACCATAAAGTCATGTTTGTCAGTACAACATGAGGACAGACAAATACATCAGTGTAACAGAATAGAGAATTCAGAAATATGACCACATATAATGGTCACTTGATTTTTAAAAATAGGTGCTGAAATAATTCAATAGGTATATGATAGTCTTTTCCACAAATGACAATAGAACAAGTAGATATCTATGCAGTGAAAAATGAATCTTGACTTTTAAAGATAATGTAACCCATGATCAACTCCATATGGATCATCTAGATGTATAAAACCCCCAAAATGTCAAATTTCTTAATGAAACAGAAGAAAATATTCATGACCTTGGAGTATCCTTATTAAACAAGACATGTAATCACAATGCAGACATGGAAAATTGGATTTTATTACACAATAAAACATTTTGTTCTTCAAAATGTAAGTGAAAGGCAAGCTACAGAGTAAATATTAACAATGCATATATTTAACAAATACCGTAATCAACATACACAAAGAGAACTCAGAATTCAGTTTCAAGAAGACAAACAAAACATTCATTTTAAAAAGAGGTGAAATAGTAAAGAGGTAGTTTACAAATTAAAACATATGAATGGCGAATATTCATATGCCATGGGGAAACCTGTAAATTAAAACACAACAGTACACACTACACACTCACTAGAATGAATAAAATTAAAACGACTAACACCAAGAGTTAGCAAGTTCTCCACACTGTGTTGCTAATGAAGGCAGTACTTTGGGGAGAGATTGGTACCTTTCTGTTTTGTGACCTGCTTCTTCTCTCAAGTAAAATCTGAACCTGCCTCTGAAGCTGAGGTGGGGAACAACAGGAAGGTTCTCCCTGAGTGACACTTCCACTTAAGCAGTTGAGTGCTAGGTAGAGGGGGCTAGTTTGGAGTGTTACCAGCTTACTACCCCCAGAGTGGAACTATCGCCTTGCAAATCTGGACGAGAACAATCAGGACCGTGGTATTCTCAGCAGCGTGGCACCCAAGGTAAGACTTCTATCCCATTAGTGAGAAGTCGGTGAAAGACGGAAGCTCCCACCTCTTCACTGCCCATGTCTTGAAATTAGCCTCAGCTACATAGAACCCTGAGAAATGCGGAAACTCTACCTCTCTCAGGAAGGCCTTGAATGAGGGACAAGGCAGGCATGTATTGGCTGCACCCATCTGCAGTGGAGTTGCCATCTCTGAGCTGGATGGGTAAGAGACGGAGCAGTCTTGGTTCAAACGACACAGACTCCCACTGTGCTGAAATTTCTCGTATTACCTTGAGTGCCCCCAAAATTCTACGGAGCAGTACTGTACACACATGCGGTCACCACGCATCAAAATTGATGGGATGGAAACTAGAGCAGCAGATGTTTTTTCATTTGCTATAATCTCTTAGAATCACTTCTAAGACTTTAAATATGATTTTGTTTGTTTGTTTGCTTGTTGTTTTCTTGGCTTTGGCTGTTTTTTATAATTTTCACCACTTTTTCTGGACAGAAAATCTGTAGAGCTCTTCACGCAACAGAGACTGCTCTCTAACTGAGGATTTTATTCTTATGTTTACTTTCATAATTTTACTTTTATGAGCAGTTCTCTCTAATATCTCTTTACCTTGTCTTTTGTTGTTAATGTGGCATATAAATTGTTCGTCATCACTTAGACTCCATCATTAATTCTGTCTCTTTTATTTGGAATAATACAATATTAATCAAGAAATCAAATAGCATTATAAGCACCAAAAAATTAATGTTAACATCATCACTAAGAATAGCTAGTTAAAATGTGGTCATATCCTTGTTTTAGAGGTTCATAGAGGCAAATATGTTTCCAATAAATGTTTAACGGTCTTCATTAAGCTTGCTTAGCACATTAAAATCATCTAAATGGCTCCAGTAATTAGTCTTATAAAAAGCAGAGTGAGCACAAGTAGGATTGATCACTTGCCCAGATTTAACAATGCAGCCTTGAATATTTTGATCAGAAAAGCAGAAACCATCATCATATACCCTGTTATGGAGAGAAAAATAATGTCAAGAGAATATCAATTCTTGGATACTTTTATTCTCTTAGACAATATCGTATCAAGCAGTTGATGAAATATTTCGGGCCAAGAATATACAGAGAATAAGCGCAATGCCAGAACAAAGTATTTTTCTGTAGCTAACATAGCATGCGAAGCACAAAAATGAACTCACAATCGGAGCCGGCATTGTTAAGGCTTCAGTCACTTGGATGATTATGGGCTTTTGAAAGATGAACATATTTTGACCGTTTCTATCACAGAAGACACGGTCAATTGACTCGTAGAAGGGCTAGAAACAGAGTTTCACATTCCATATTTACCAGTCTATAGCACGACAAAGTCATTTGTGACTTTTCTTCAGTGCTTTGTGCTTATTTTATGGTTGTTTAAACTGCAAATATTCTAGTACCACGGAATTTAACTGAGGCTGGTTTTTCCAAAAAGGATTTGGAATTTCGTGTAAAAAAGGAGTTAAAGTTGTAATGAGAACAAATGTCCCTGACATTGGCCACCTATTTCCTGAAGCAAAATGAATTAAAAAAAGAAAAAAATTCTCTTTGCTTAAACTGAACCAATGCCAATTCGTCCCCATGGTAATCATGTAAGTTCATATTAGTTTCCAGGCTGAAGTAATTTAGAAGAAAACATCAAAAGTCCAATGGATGCTGGTAATATTCCCTCACTAATGACTTAGATGTGCACGGGTGACTCTCAGGGAAATGGTGCAGAGCAGTTTTTTGAACCTACGATATATCATCCAGAATATTCTTTAATATGTCTTCCAACCTTATCTTCTACTAGACTATTCTGAGTCTTTTCAGATTTTATTTATTAAAATTCTATTTATCTGAAAAAGAAAATCAGCATTCTTTCTGAAAGAGGTTTAGCTATACCTTGGCAACATTTTTGTTATTTATAGCCTCTTGCTTAGAAATTTAACAATTGGAATAATTGTCTTGAGAAATTCTTCTCTCCAGTGGCTAAAAGGACTAGATTTTTACCCCCTATCATGCACAAATGAACCATCTCTTTGAAAACCAGGTAATGATTTTTTAAACATGCAATTTAAATTTTCAAACCATATTACGATTTTCCTCCCAGAAGCTTCACTGTCAGTGACTTAGTAAAACTATCATTAATCACAAGATAAGCTACAGTCGTGTGGTGATTGTAATTTGGTCCCACAGAACCAAAGACAAATGATATGGAATACTATTAGCAATGATAGCTTTAATGTAGACATTTATCATGGACTCAGGTTCGCTTGATGTGACTTTGGGATAAAAACACTGAGAAATAGCCTAGCTGTTGAAAATTCTATTTGCCACTAAAGCATAATTCTGGCAAAAGGTACAGACAGAAATGGTAGATTTTGTTCTTGCCCCTTTTCACCCTGAATAGACAAGGGGCTTTGAAGAACCCAGATGCAGTGCCATTAGAATAGTGAATGCTGATTAGTTGTCATCTATCTAATTGCTAATAATAGAATCAGAGGTCTTGGCAAGCTGTCTATTTATAGGAGTCACAGGGCTGCTCTAGCTCATCAGACAGGTAGGCTGCTAACAGAGGCTCAGAAGACACACACATGCACACACACACACACACACACACACACATGCACAGGAACATGCACACACACATAGGTTCTTTCATCAGTGACATATTTTATTGGTTTACCTTCTTTAATATAACTGCATTATAATCTCCTAAAGCAGCAGAGTACAATTTTTAGTAAGGGATCCTCGTTACCTAACTTAACTCCCGTATTATTCAGTAATTCCATTTAAAGAAGTTATTTTGATTTGCAAGGCTCACAGCACTATTATGATTATTATGTATTTTCCCCATAGAAAATCCCTGATGTGAGCTGAACACAGTATAAAAGTGTGATTGCAATTCACAACTGGGAATAAATATTGACTATGGCCTGAGGCTTTCTTCTAAAGAATATATGAGTTGAAGTTTAATTCTTCATGTAGAAAAAAATCAAATCTGCTATGTTAGTAATAAATTCAGGTAACAACCATCCTATGCTTTCTCTCAACACTTTTTTTCATTTACTTTGAATGTTTCTGGCATCTGAATCTACCTACGTAGCTTCTTCAACTCTCCAGATCTGTGACTTGATAATGACGTTTTTGTGTGTGTGTGTCTGTTTGGTTTTACGCAGTGTTCTTTAGGTGAGTTTTGCAACCACTGTCTGTACTCCTACATAACACTACAGATTTCAACAAGACAGAACTTTCAGTTCACCAAACATGACAATCCGAAACTCCAGTGTTCAATTTTGTTGCGATTAGAAAAACCCTGTTGCCCTCTGTTGAAATATATATATATATTTTATTTGTTCTTTCTTTTTTTTTTGTGGAGGGAAGACTGGTTTCTGGCTCTCTCATTCACTAGACTTTGAGCTAATAAAAACAGAGCTCATATTTTGTGTCTCTGTATGCCCAATTTCTAGTATAAACCAAAAATCTGTTGCTGTTGAGTGGATTCTGACTCACAGTGACCATATAGCAGAGAACTCTTTTATGCCCTTTATTTTTTAATAGCTTTCTTGAGTTATACTTTACATATAATTCACTGTTTTCAACTGTATAGTTGAATGAGTTTTAGAAAATTTGTAAAGATGAGAACCTATCACTGTAAATCAATTTTAGAACAATTCCACCACCTCAATACGGTTCTTTATCCACAAGTATTGTTTTTTCGTGCTCCTCCCCACCTCTGTTCAAATTCTTTGTGTGAACATTTGTTTTCATTTATCTAGGGTAGGGTACTAATGGTAGAGCTGGGAGGGTCATAAGGTAATTTATGTATGCTTTTTAAACAACTGCAATTGTTATTTATATATTATGGATACAAGTTCTTTATCTAATATGCATTTTTCAAATACTTTCTCCTAGTTTTTTGCTTGAGTCTTTCATTCTCTTGTTTAATTTGAAGCACAAATATTTGAATCACAATATCTGATTTATCAGTATTTTTATTTTATAGACCATGTCTTTGGTCTCACATCTAAGCAATCCTTGTGCAGAGAGGAATAGTATGCTGTCACTGGACAGGGAGAGCAGTGGAAACTGCATATAGGTGGGCATGTAAATTTATAAGGGAATGTACATTTTCACTCTATCACATTAAATAAAAAATAAAATAAAATAAAAATAAAAAAGATTTCTATGTTTTCTTCTAAGATTTATTTTTTTAGCTCTTATATTTAAATGTGTGATCTAGGCGAAATGTTGATTTCCAATTATTCTAGCGTCATTTGTTAAAAAGTCTATCTTTTCTGCATTGGAGTTCCATGGCATCTTCAGAGACCTGGTGACAAAGTGGTTAAGCACACAATTACTAACCAAAAAGTTGGTGCTTTGAATGTACCAGCCAGTCCTTGGAAACCAATTCCACTCTGTTTAGTAGAGTAATAGTCAGAATCAACTTGATGACAACAGGTTTTGTTGTTTTTCTTATAGGATTTTGGGAGAAATATATGTCAGTATGCTTCCACAAAGATTTCCACTCTTGGAAGTCTGTCTTGTAGGGCCAGGAAGAGTTGGAATGGACTCAATACACTGAATTTTTCAAAAGGATATATTTCTGGACTATCAATTCTGTTTCACTGATCTATTCATAGGCTAGTACCACACTGTCTGGATCACTGTAGACTTCATTTTTAAACAGGAAGTGCAAGTCCTTTAACTCTGTCTGTTTTCAAAATTATTTTGGCAGTTACATATATCTTGTATTTCTTCATAATTCTAAGGTTCTATGGCCCTGTACTATGGAAAAATCCCTGCTGAAATTTTACTAGGAATTACCTATAATCTACAGATCAGTTTGGAGTGAATTGCCATTTTAGCAATACTGAATATTGCAATCCATGAAAAAGATATCTCTATTTAGTTATTTTGTTTAATTTATTACAGTAATAATTTATAATTCTTAGCAAACAAGTTTTGTGGTGGTTTTATCGATTTTAGTTGCAAGTATTTAAACCTTTTAGATTCTATTGTGGAATGTATCATATTCTTAATATCTTTTTTTGAGTTTCTCATTTTCATGTAGAAATACAGTTGATGGTCTCATATCCTCAGTCTTCCTGTGCTTTTATTATGAGTTCTTATACTTTTATTCTACACATACAAACATGTAAGCATGTGTGTATAAATGCCTTAGAATTTTTCCCATAGAGGATTCTACTGTCTTCAATAGAGCTTTATTTTTCCTTTCTAAATTGGATACTATCTATTTCTTTTTCTTGCTGATTACATTGGCTAGAATCTTCAGTAATGTGGTGAAACAGGGAGAGGGAGCATTTTACCTTGTTCTTTCTTTTAAGGAAACAATTTTCTGTCTTTTGCCATGTGGTATAATATTCCTTCTATGTTTTTTGTATATATTCAGTAGATTGAGGAGGCTCCCTTTCTTTCACTTTCATTGGGAGTTATTTTCATGAATTGGTTTTGGATTTTGTCAAATACTTTTTCTATACCCATTGATATAATCAGATTTTACACCCTTTCATTAATATGGTTTATTTCATTACTTTTCTTGGTAGACCAGCATTACATTTCAAGGATAAATCACATATGGTGGTGGTTAGTAATCCTTTTATTTATTTATTTTTCACTAGGGCTTCCTTTCTTTTCTTTTTTTTTATTATGACTGAGTGAAAATATACATTCCCATATAAATTTACATGCCAACCTATATGCAGCTTCCACTGCTCTCCCTGTCCGGTGACAGCACACTATTCCTCTCTGCTCCATACATGTCTCATCCCCCCAACAGTCTCCTTTTTGCTCCTCTCCACCCACTCTCCTTCCTCCAGCCAGAGGTCAGCAGGATGATATCCTATAGATGCACAGAACCATAAAGTGCATCCAATATATGGTCAGTCTGCGTTGCCAAGTCCAGTCCATTCGTGTCCAAAGAGTGGACCTTCGTTATGATTTATGGGCAAGGGCAGCATGAAGGCTAGGGGCCACTCTCCCAGGGGAACCCCAAAGCCACTGGACCATCAATTATGGTCTTTTAGTGGAGATTTCAGGGTGCACCCCTTTTTATTCTTGTGTTGCCAGTGAGACTCAGTGAGCTCCATCACGGCTATCACTGGTGGTGGCCGGGCATCATCCAGTTCTTCCGGTCCCAAATCAATGTAGGCACCCACTCATGTGGGTCTCTCTGTCTTCTGGGTTGTCTTTACCCCATCCTCATTTTGGTCCTCGGTGAACATCCATTCCTGCTGAGTTGAGACCATTTGCTGTGCCCTCAGATGGCAGCTTGGGAGCTTTTAAGACCCCAGAAGCCACTCACCTATGTGGGGTGCAGAGAGCCCTCTTAGCAAAATGCTAGTTGTGCCAATTATCCAAGAACAACAATGAAAGTTTTAATACACAATGTAGACAGACTTCAAAATCTGTTAAACAAACCACAATCAACAGAGGAGAAAATAGATAAGTGGGAACTATTAAGAATCAAACACTTTTGCTCATTCAAAGACTTTATTAATAGAATTAGAAGGCCACCTACAGAAGGGGAAAACATTTGGCAACTCTATATCAGACTGATGCCTGATCTCCATAATCTATAAGCCAGTCAATAGGACACTATAAAATATAAGTAAGAAGAAGATAAATCATCCAATTAAGTCATGGGTAAAGGAGATGGACAGACATTTCTCTAAAGAGGAGATCCAGGCAGCCAAAAAACACATGCGGATGCATTCACAATCTTTAGTTATTAAAGAAATTCAAGTTAAGACTACAATGAGATACCATCTCACCCCAACAAGGTTGGCCATGATCCAAAAAACACAAAACAACAAATGCTGGAGAGGCTTTGGAGAAAGTGGAGCTCTCCTACACTGTTGGTGGGGTTGCAAAGTGGTCCAGCCTATTTGGAAAGCAATCTGGCACTTCCTTAATAAAATGGATATAGATATACCATTTGATCCAGTAATTCCACTACTTGGAATATATCCTACAGAATCAAGGCCATTCACAGCAACGCATACATGCACAAGAATGTTTATCGCAGCACAGTCCACAATAGCAAAAAGATGGAATCAACCCAGATGCCCAACGACAGTAATCCTTTTTAAAAGTTGTTTCTAGTTTGTTGATATTTTGTTGAGAACTTTTCGTTTATGTTCATATGAGTCAATAGTTTATATACATATATATGATATATTTGTCTGTGTTTGATATTAGGGTAATTCTGGCCTATTTTGCCTTAATTAGGAGGTATCATTTCTCTACTGTTTGCTAGAAGGGTTGGTAGCATATGTATCTTTGTTCTTGTTGAAATATGTGACATAATTTTACATTGAAGTCTTCTGGCTTCATCTATTTCTCTTGAGGAAAATGTCTGTTAGGATGTATTCTTTGACTACGTTGCTTAAGTCTATATTCTTGTTGATTTTCTGTGACGTTATTCTCACACTTAATTAGAGTAAAATATTAAGGTATCAAACTATTAACATATTTTTATGAGAGTAACCTTCACCTTCTGAGTTTGTTTGCCGTCTATGTCTTCTCCCCACAAGACACACTTACAAGCACGGCCATGCTACTCTTCTTCCACATACCTCTATTGAAAAAAAAAAAATCTTACTATGTTCCCTTAGGAAATTGCTTTAGAGGAGCAGATGTAGCCAGCAAGCAAATGCAGAAGGTGCATGCTATTTTCATTAAAATTCAGTGTTGCGAATCAACTATTTCTCACTTCAGTTCTCTAAGTTATTGTTTTTAGGTGCACAGACATTTAAAATTGTTGCATCTTTTTGTTGAGTTGAACTTTTTCTTATGATGGAATATCTCCCTTCTAGTTACACTTTTGTATTAAAGTTTACTTGTTTGGTTGTTAATATAGACGCTCTAGCTCTCTCTTGGTTATCATTTGCATGATATGTCTTTTTCCCTTTAATTACTTTCAACACATTTGTGTTTTTAAATTGAAAATGTATCTCTTTTAGATCACATGTAGTTGGATCCTATTTGTACATGCAATGTAACACCTCTGCATCTTGACTGGAAATTCTAATCCATTTATCTTTATGTCTCCTATTTTGCCATTTGTTTTTGGTCTCTTATGTCTAGAGTTTGACAACTAATGACCAAAGCCTAGATGAAATGTGGAATGACATCAAAGACATCATCCATGAGTAGAGCGAGAGGTCAATAAAAAGACAGGAGAGAAAGAAAAGACCCAACTGGATGTCAGAAGAGACTCTGAAACTTGCTCTTGAATGTCAGGCAGCTAAAGAAAAAGGATGGAATGGTGAAATAAAAGAGTTAAACAGAAGATTTCAAAGGACAGCTTGTGAAGACAAAGTATTATAATGACATGCACAAAAACCAGAAACGGGAAACCAGATGGGCAGGACACGTTCTGCATTTCTCAAGCTGAAAGAATTGGAGAAAAAATTCAAGACTTGAGTTGCAATATTGAAAGATTCTACAGGGAAAATGCTAAACAACAAGGGGGAATCAAAGGAAGATGGAAGGAATACACAGAGTCTTTATAGCAGAAGAACTGGTCGATGTTCAGCCATTTCATGTGGTAGCATGTGATCAGAAACAGATAGTACTGAAGGAAGAAGTCGAAGCTGCATTGGAGGCATTAGCAAAAAACAAGGCTCCAAGAATTGATCATGTGTCAGTTGAAATTATTGTTTCAACAAACATGCAGCACTGGAAGTGCTCACTTGTCTATGTGAAGAAATATGGAGGACAGCTACCTGGCCAACTGACTGGAAGAGATCTCTATTTATGCCTATTACGAAGAAAGGTGACCCAACAAAATGCAGAAATTACCAAACTATATTATTAATTTTGCTCAAGATCATTCAAATGCTAATGTAACAATATATTGACAGGGAACTGTCCGAAGTTCAAGCTGGATTCAGAAGATGTGTAACCAGGGATATCATCGCTGATGCCAGATGAATCTTGGCTGAATGTAGAGAATACCCGAGGAATGTTTACCTGTGTTTCATTGACTATGCAAAAGCATTTGACTCTGTGGATCATAACAAATTATGGCTAACATTGCATAACATGGGACTTCCAGAACACTTAATTGTGCTCTTAAGGAATCTGTATATGGATCAAGAGGCAGTCACGCAAAAAGAAGAAGGAGACACTGCATGGCTGAAAGTCAGGAAAGGTGTGTGTCAGGGTTGCATCCTTTCACCACACCTTTTCAATTTGTGTATCAAGCAAATCACCAAGAAACTGGATTATATGAGGAAGAACAAGGCATCAGGATTGGAGGATGACTCATTAGCAACTGGCATTGCACAGATAACACCACCCTACATGCTAGAAGTGAAGAAGATTTGAAACACTTACTGGCATACATCAAGGACCACAGTTGTCAGTACAGATTGCACCTCAATATCAAGAAAACAAAGATCCTCACAACTGGACCAGTAAGCAACATTGTCGTAAATGGAGAAAGGATTGAGGTTAAGAATTTCATTTTGCTTGGGTCCCTGTCAATGCCCACGGAAGCTGCAGTCAAGAAATCAAAAGATACATTGCACAGGAAAAATCTGCTGCAAAGTATCTCTTTCCAGTTACAGAAGGTAGAGCTGTCACCTTGAAGACTAAAGTGCACCTGACCCAACACATGGTATTTTCAGTCTCACCATATGTGTGCAAAAACTGCACAATGAACAAAGAAGACAGAAAAAGAATTGATGCGTTTGAATTGTGGTGTTGGAGAAGACTGTTGAATGTATCGTGGACCACCACAAGAACGAACAAATCTGTTCTAGATGAAGGACAACTAGAGTGATCCTTGGATGCAAAGACAGCAATACTGCATCTTACATAGTTTGGACATGTTGTCAGGAGGCATCAGTCCCTGGAAAAGGACATCATGCTTGGTAGAGTGGAGGGTCAGCAAGAAAGAAGAAAACCTTCATTGAGATGGATTGACACAGTAGCCACAACAATAGGTTTGAGCATAAAATCAATTGTGGACATGAAGCGAGACCAGGCAGTGTTTCCTTCGGTTGTTCACAGGGTCACTATGAGTCAGAACTGACTCAACAGCACCTAACAACAATAACAACCATGTCTTAAGTTGGGATCCTGTTTCTTTATTGGTGTCTTATGACAAGCATGTATTTTCAAATGTCACACTTAACTTACTTTGTTTTTTCTACATTTTTAAAGTAATTTTTGTAGTAGTTGATATGCAGATTACATTATGCTTCTAGTTGTTGTTGTTAGGTGCTGTTGAATTGTTTCCAACTCATAGTGACTATGTACAACAGAAAGAAATACTACCTGTTCCTGCTGCATCTTTACAATTGTGATGTTTATGTTTGTTGTTGCAGTCACTGCGTCAGTCCATCTCAGTGAGGGTCTTCCTCTTTTTTGCTGATTATCTGCTTTAACAAACATGTTTTCTTTCTCCAGTGACTGTCCCTCCTGACATCTTACCTTTGAACTATCTATTACAGATTAATACTAATCTGTAGATTGCAGAAAACAATTCAAAAATATTATGACAGTACATCTACAAGGGACCACCAGAAATTCAAACTGGATTCAGAAATAGATGTGGAATAAGGGATATCATTAATGATGCCAGATGATCTTGGCTAAAAGCAAATAACATTAGAAAGATGTTTACGTGTGTTGTAACTACGTAGTCAACTTTGTAGATCAAAACAAGTGATGGGTATCTGGAATAGAAATTTCACAACATTTTACTGCACTCATTCAAAACCTTTATGTAGACCAAGAGACAGTCATTCAAACAGGACCAGAGGAGACTTTATGGTTTAAAAGCAGGAAAGGTGCAGGTCAGGGCTGTATCCTTTTGCCATACCTACTCAATATATGCTGAGCAGTAGTCTGAGCACCTGGGCTATGTGGAGAAGGACCTGACATCATCATTGGAATAAGCCTTCTTAATAATGTATGATAAGATGACACAACCTTGTTAGCTGAAAATGAAGAGGCCTTAAAGCACTTACTGATAAAAGTCAAAACTACAGTCTTCAATATGGATTATGACTCAGAAGTCCTCAGAACTGAACCAGTGGGCAACACTATATTAAACAAGCTGTCAAGGATTTCATTCTACTTGGATTCACATCAACAACCAGGGAACAACAGTCAAAAATTAAAGAATGTGTTCCATTGGACAAATCTGCTGCAAAAGACTTCTTTAAAGTGTTAACAAGCAAAGATGTCACTTTGAGGACTTAGGTGTGCCTGACCCAAATCATGGCATTTTCATTTGTCTCATA
The DNA here is from genome assembly GCA_028571685.1 of Heterohyrax brucei. NCBI lineage: Eukaryota > Metazoa > Chordata > Mammalia > Hyracoidea > Procaviidae > Heterohyrax > Heterohyrax brucei. Next base: position 165,493,996 of record CM053144.1, read on the forward strand.
TGCTCTGAAAACTTGGGCATTGAATAAAGAAGACTGTAGAAGAACTGATGCTTTTATATTATGGTGTTGGCTGAGAACACTGAATATACTATAAACTGCTAGGGAATGAACAATCTGTTTTGGAAGAATCAAATCCAGAGTTCTTCTTGTAATCAAGGTTGGTGACAGACCTCATTTCATGTAAATTTACTTGGGGCATGCAGTTTACTTGGGGCATGCAGTTGGGACCACTCCCTGTAAAAGGACATCAAACTTGGTAAAATAGAGGGCCAGTAAAAAAAAGAAAAAAGACTGGCAATGAGATGGATTGATACAGTGACTGCAGTGATAGTGTCAAATACAGTAAAGATTGGATTTTGAGGATGGCAGAGAACAGGGCAGTGTTTTGTTCTGTTGTATGCAGGATTGCTACGAGAAACTTCTTGAAAGCACATAAGAACGACGCAGAATTTTCTCCAATATTCGTTTCTTAAACTTCTCCTTTCTCTTTCTCTTTTTTGTGTTATTGCCATCATAAAAATTACAACTTTATATAGCATAAGCTCTTTTACACAGTATTGTAAATATTGTTTCATACATTTGACTTTAGGATCAAAATTATAAGTGCTACTGCATATAGTTAAATGTTATTACTTATTTACTTATATAATAATATCAGTTAATAATTTATTTACTGATATTTCTCTTAGGTGTCATCTATTGTCACTTTTTTATGCCTTAAAGACTCTCATTACTATTACTTATATTGCTTCACAATTTCTTGTAAAGTAGGTATGTTGATAAAAATTCTCACATGCTTTGCTTAAGTAGAGATGTCTTAATTTCACCTTCTTTTATGTATGATGTTGTTTTAGAATACACAATTTTTGGTTGAGATTCTTTTAATAATTTAAACATATCTTCTCACTGTCCTGTACTTTCTAAGGTCTTTGATGAGAGTCAAGTGTTTTACCATATTAAGGATTCTTGCATGTGGTAAGTTGTTTTTCTTTTTATGTCCTCAAGCTTTTCTCTTGTTCTTTGACTTTCTTCAGGTTAATTAAACTGTGCATAGTTGGGATCTTATTTCAGGTATTCTACTTTGTGTTTGCTGAGCTCTTTGAATGTGTAATTAAAATTCTTTTCATCACATTTGATAAGTTTGAGCTATTATTTATTCAAATCTTATTTCTGTCAATTTCTCACTTTTTTCTTTGCTAGTACTCATTATGTTGGTATGTGTGATAGTGTCCAGGAAACTGAGGTTTTTGTTACTATTCTTTTTTTTTATGTTTTCCTCAAGATGCATATTTTCTATTGACTTATATTTAAGTTCACTAAATACTTCTTTAAAAAAAGAAACCTAGCCTAGTGCTGTCAAGATGATTCCGAATTATAGCTACTTCTCATCCCTATTGAAATCTATTGTTGAATATCTACAGTAATGTTTTAATTTTAGTTATTCTATTTTTCAACTCCAGAAGTTCCCTTTGGTCTACTATTATCTCTACACAGTTTTTATATTCTGTGTTTTGAGATGAAAAGTTCTCATAAAACCAAAAACCTGTTACCACAGAGTGAATTCCAACCCATGGTGATTCCATTGGACAGAGTAGAACAGCTGCCAAGGATTTCCAAGGAGTGGCTTGTGAATTCCAACTGCCATCATTTCAATTAGCAGCCAAGTTCTTAACAACTGCACTCTTTCGTAGCTGTCAGAGTTTCTTTTCAATTTATCTTCTTTAATCCATAGTTTCATTTTTTCTCAAATGTAATTTTAATAGGATTTAAAATCTTTGGAAACCCTGGTGGTACAGTAGTTAAGAACTATAGGTGTTAAACAAAAGGTCAGTAGTTCAAATCCACTAGGTACTCCCTGGAAAGTCTATGGGGAAGTTCTAGTCAGTCCTGACACACACCTTTCCTGACTTTAAACCGTGCATTGTCTCCTTGTTCTGTTTGCACAACTACCTCTTGATCTGTATACAGATTCCTTAAGAGCACAATTAGGTGCTTTAGAATTCCCATTCCCTACAATGTGAGACATAATTTGTTATGATCCACACAGCTGAATGCTTTTGTACAGTCAATGAAATACAAGTAAACATCTTTCTGATATTCTTTGCTTTCAGCCAAGATTCATCTGACATCAGTGATAACATCCCTGGTTCCACATCCTCTCCTGAATCCAGCTAAATTTCTGGCAGTTCCTTGTCAATATACTGTTGCAGTCGCTTTTGAATGATCTTGAGCAAAATTTTACTTGTGTGTGATATTAATGATATTGTTTGGTAATTTCCACACTGGGTCGAATCACCTTTCTTTGGAATGGGCATTACAAGGGATCTCTTCCAATCAGTTGGCCAGGTAGCTGTCCTCCAAATTTCTTGGCATAGATGAGTGAGCACTTCCAGTGGTGCATCTTTTGTTGAAATATCTCAATTGATATTCCATCAATTCCTGGAGCCTTGTCTTTTTGCCAGTACCTTCAATGCGGCTTCGACTTCTTCCTTCATTACTAGTGGTTCCTGGTCATATGCCACCTCTTCAAATGGCTGAACATCGACTAATTCCTTCTTGTATAATGACTTTGTGTATTCCTTCCATCTTCTTTTGATGTTCCCTCAGTTGTTTATGAATAAATGCTTCAAATTCTGTTCTCTGTCAGTGAGCAAAGTTGTGTCATCTGTTTCTCTCAAGTTAACGAGTCCTTCTAATCCTGATGCGATTTTCCTCATACAGTCCAGCTCCTCAAATTATTTGCTCAGCATACATATTAAATAAGTATAGTGAAAAGAAACAACCCTGACACACACTGCTCCTGATTTTAAACCATGTGTACCTCTTAGGTCTGTTGGAACAACTGCCTTTTGGCCTTTTGGTCTATGTGAAGGCTTCTAATAAGCACAATTAGGTGGTCTGGAATGGCCATTCTTAGCAATGTTATGCATGACTGTTATGAGCTACACAGTCAAATGCTTTTGCACAGTGAATAAAACACAGTCAAGCCTCTTTCTGGTGTTCTCTGCTTTTAACCAGGATCCATCTGACATAAGCAATGATTTATCAGGCTCCTTATCCTCACCTGAATCTGGCTTGAATTTCTGGCAGTGCTCTGTTGATGTTCTGCTGTGACCATTTTTAATTATCTTCATTAATATTTTACTTGCATGTGCTATTACTGATATTGTTCGATAATGTCCACATTCTATTATATCACCTTTCTTTAAAACATGTATACAAAGGGATCACTTCCAGTTAGTTGGTCAGGTAGTTGTCTTCCAAATTTATTGGCAATGAGTGAACATTTTCAACACTGCATTAGCTTGCTGATTCATCTCAGTTGATATTCCATTATTTCATGGAGCTTTGTATTCTGTCAATGCCTTCAGTGCAGCTTGGATTTCTTCCTTCAGTATCATTGGTTCTTGATATAAGTTAGCTCCCAAAACAGATGAACATCGACCATTTCTTTTTTTGATACATTGCTTCTGTCTGTTCCTTCCATCGTCTTATGATGCTTGTTGAGTTGTTCAACATTTTGCACATAAAATCCTTCAATATTGCACCTCAAGGCTTGAAATTTTTCTTTAGTTCTTTCAGCTTGAGAAAATCTCAAACATGGTCTTCCCTTTGAATTTTCTCACTCTGGTCTTTGCACATGTCACTGTAATATTTTTATATGTCTTCTACAGTGACCCGCTGGCATCTTCTGTTTGCCTCTTCTATATGATTATTTCTTCCATTGGCTTTGCTACTTTAAGTTAACGAGAAAGTTTCAGCATCTCTTCTGACATTTATTTCATTCTTTTCTTTCCTTTCTGTCTTTTTAATTACTTCTTGCTTTCTTGGTCTATGATGTTCTTGATGCCATCTGACAACTCATCTGGTCTTTGATCATCAGTGTTCAAGTCATCAAATCTATCCTTGAGATAATCTCTAAATACAGTTGGGATAATCCAAGGTCATATTCCGGCTCTCACAGATCGGTTTTAATTTTCCTCATTTTCATCCTCAACTTCATATGAGCGATTCATGGTCTGTTCTGCAGTTGGCTCCTGGCCTTTGTCTGATGGCTAATATTGAGATTTTTCATCATCTCTTTCCACCATTGTAGTATATTGGACTCCTTTGTATTCCATATGATGAGATCTGCTTGCATGTAGTTATTGTTAGGTGCTGTTGAGTGAGTTCTGACTCACAGTGACTCTATGCACAGCAGAATGAAACACTGCTCAGTCCTGTGGCATGCCTACAATCCTCTTATGCTTAAGCCCAGTGTCATAGCCACTGTGTCACTCCGTCTCCGTGAGGGTCTTCCTTTCTTCCTTTTTTTTTGGTAATCCTTCACTTTACCAACCTGATTTCTTTTTCCAGGGTTTGATCCTCCCTGACAACATGTCTGAAGTATGTAAGACCCAGTCTCACCATCTGTACTTGCAAGGAGCACTCTAGTTGTACTTCTTCCAAAAATACATTCATTTGCTCTTTTGGTACATTCAATATTCTTCTCCAACATGACAATTCAAAGACATCAGCATGCATATTATGTGATTGAAAATATGACTTGAATCAGGCACACCTTAGTCTTCAAGGTGACATCTTTACGTTTCAATACTTAAAGAAGGCCTTTGGAGCAGATCTGCCCAATGCAATGCATCTTTTGATTTCCTGATGTCTTCTTCAATAGACATTGTTTGTAGACCCAAGTAAAATAAAATCCTTGACAACCTCAGCCTTTTCTCTATTTACCATGCTGTTGCTTACCTATCAACTAGTGAGAATTTTTGTTTTCTTAATATTGAGCAATGATCCATCCTGAAGGCTGCGATCTTTGATCATTATCAGTGTTTCAAATCCTCTTCACTTTTACCAGGCCAGGTTGTATCATCTGCATAACGCAGATTGTTAATGGGTCTGCCTCCTAACCTGACTCCTAGTTCTTCTTCCTACAGTTCAGAGTCTCGGATTACTTGCTTGGTATATAGATTGAAAAGGTGTGGTGAAAAGATACAGCCTTGATGCACTCCTTTCCTGACTTTAAATAGCCCATTATCTCCTTGTTTTGTTTTCCCAACTGCTTCTTGATCTATATACAGATTGTTCATGGGCACAGTTACGTGTTCTGGAATTTGCATTCTCTACAATGTTGTCCACAATTTGTTATGATCCACACAGTTGAATGCCTTTACATAGTCAATGAAACACAGGTAAATACCTTTCTGGTATTCTCTGCTTTTAGTCAATGTCCATCTGACATCAGCAGTGATATCCCTGGTTCCACATCCTCTTCTGAATCTGGCTTTGACATTCTGGAAGTTTCCTGTCAATATATTGTTGCAGTCACTTTTGAATGATCTTGAGCAAAATTTTACAATATCATTATTAATGATATTGTTGGATAATTTCTGCATTAGGTGGATTACCTTTTGGAGGATAGCCATAAATATTGATCTCTTCTGGTCAGTTGCCCACATAGCTGTCCTCCAAATTTCTTGGCATAGACATTTCAGTTTATATTCCATATATTTCTAAACAAACAAACAACAACAGAAAACCCTACTGCTGTTGATTTGATTCCAATGCATAGAGACTCTACAGGCCAGAGTTAAACTGCCTCACAGTTTCCAAGGTGCACCTGATAGATTTGAACTGCTAACCCTGTGGTTAGCAGATGTAGCACTTACCCACTATGCCATCGTTTCTTATTTACTCCAGAGCCTTATTTCTCACTAATGCCTTCAACGAAGTTTAAACTTCTTCTATCAGTACCATCGTTTCCTGATCATATGCTACCTTTATAAATGTCTGAACATTGACCAACTTTTTCTGGTATCATGACTCTGTGCATTCCTTCTACTTTCTTCTGATGCTTCCTGAGTCATTTCAAATGTTCCCCCATAACCATGCTCTCAGAGGACAATGAGGCCAATTGGCATAACTAGCCTATTGCTAAGAGAGTCTTCTGTACCCCATATTGGTGAGTGGCATCTAGGGTCTTAAAAGCTAGCAAGCTGCCATCTGTGGTACAACAAATGATCCCAACTCAGCAGCAACAGATGATTACCAAGAACAAAAATGACATGGGGGAAAGAGAACCCAGAAGAAAGACCCACATGAATGGGTGACTACGTTAACATGTGACCGGAAGAATCAGATGGTGCGCAGCCACCACCAGTCACAGCTGTGATGGGGCTTACAAAGTTGAGTCCCACTGGCAATATGTGAATAAAAAGGGGTGCACCCTGAGAACTCCACTAAAAGACCATGGTTGATGGTCCTTGGGATTCCCCTATGAGCATGGCCTCTAGACCTGATGCTGTCCCATTCATAAATTATTACTGAGGTCAACTCTTTGGATACAGATGGATTGGACATGGGGACATAGGGCAAACATATGGTGTGTCCACTTTATGGTTCTATGTATCTACAGAATACCATCTGAACAGCCTCTTACCAGAAGGCAGAGTAGAGGGTGGAGGGGAGATGATAGGAGATACTTAACAGGATATGACGTGTATAGAACAGAAAGGAAGAGGGTGTTGTCACCGGGCAGGGAGACCAGAGGGAACTGCAGATAGGCAGGTGTGCAAATTTAACTTGGATTTTGTACTGTTTTCATTGAATCTCAATTAAAAGAAAAAAAATGTTCCCCCATAGGATACTTCTCTGTAGCAACTTGAGGCTTGAATTTTTTCTTCAGTTCCTTTAGATTAAATAATGTGCAGTTTGTTCTTTCCTTTTCAATTTGTACCTCCAGCTCTTTGCGTATGTCATTGTATTACTTTAGTTTGTCTTTTGGAGCTGCCCTTTGAAATCTGCTCAGTTCTTTCACTTCATCATTTCTTCTTTTTGCTGTATCTACTCAATGTTCAAGAACAAGCTTCAGAGTTTCTTCTGATATCCAGTTGGGTCTTTTCTTTCCTTCCTGTCTTTTTAATGACCTCTTCCTTTCTTTATGGATAATGCCTTTGATGTCATTCTATACCTTCTCTGATCTTCGGCCATTGTTTAATGCATCAAATTTATTGCTGAGGTGCTCTTTAAATTCAGGTGGGATATACTCAAAGTTGTCCACTGGCTCTTTTAGACTTTTAGATTTTTAGACTTTTAGTCTTTTAGACTTCTAATTTTCTTCAGTTTCAGTTTAAATTTGCTTATGAGCGACGGTCTGTGCTGCAGTCAGCCCCTGGTCTTGTTATGACTGGTGATACTGAGTCTTCCCATGGTCTCTTCACACGGATGTAGTCAATTTGATTCCTCTGTATTCCATTTGGCAAGGTCAGTGTGTATAGTCACCTTTTATGTTGGTGAAAAAAGATATTTGTAATAAAGAAGTCATTGGTCTTGCAAATTTCTCTCATGAGATCTCCAGCATCACCTCTATCACCAAGACTGTGTCTTTCAACTACTGATCCTTCTGCTTTATTTCCAACATTTGTTTCCCAATCATCAGTAACTATCAATGCATCTTGGTTGCAAGTTTGATCAATTTCATTCTAAAGAAGTAAAAATCTTTAATCTCCTTACCATTGACATTAGTCATTGTTGTGCAAATCTGAATAATATTCATATTAACTGATCTTCTTTGTAAGTGCATGGAGTGTTATCCTATCACTAACAGAGCTGCACTTTATGATAGATCTTGAAATGTTTTTCTTGATGGAGAATACAATGCTTCTCTTTTTCAGTCTGTCTTTCCCTGCATAGTATGGATATATGAACACAGCATATATAAAAATCAAATGAAAAGTCAAACCCATTGTCATTCTGACTCACAGAAATGCTACAGTGCAGCATAGAGATATCGCAAAAGTTTTCCAAGGAGCAACTGGTAGTTTCAAACTGCCAACCTTTTGGTTAGCAGGCAAGCTCTTAACCACTGCACGACCATGGTTCCCTGGTTATATTTTAATGACAGTAATGTATAAAATGATGAAAGGAAAGAATTAGGGAGAGCTCTGCTTTAATGTATCAACACTGTAGGTGAAGAGGAATAGTGTTAATTTATGGTGGGCAAGAACAAATTGGACAAAGAAAAAATAGCTACAGACATATTAGATACTAGTACAATTGCATCAGCAATCTTTTTAAGTGTTACACAAAATAAAATGTTATCGGACTGAAAACAAAAACAAGACCCAGCTAAATGTTCTCTTTAACAGATATGTGTATATATAATAGACCTAATTATAATAAAAATAAAATTACAAAGAATGATATAAAAAACCAAACTCACTGCTATCTAGTCGATTCTGACTCATAGCAATTCTGTCAGGCAGAGTAGAACTGCTCCTTAGAGTTTCCGAGGAGCACCTGTCAGATCTGAACTCCCAACCTTTTGGTTAGTAGACATAGGACTTAACCACTATGACACCAAGGTTTCCAAAGAATGATAGAGCACACAAATATTAGTAATAGAAAAGCTGAAGTAGCTATATTAAATTCACACAAGACAAATTTTAGAACAAGGAAAATTGTTAAAGATAAATTCTGTAGCCATCAAGTCAGTTCTGACTCACACTGATATTATCAGACAGAGTAGAACTGCCTTGTAGTGTTTTCAAGACTGTAATCTTCACAGAAGCAGACTATTACTTCAATCTCCTATAGAGAAGCTGGTACTTGAACTGCTGATCTTTAGATTAATAGCCAAGTGCTTAACCACTGCTCCATCATGGCTTCAATTAGAAATATGGAGGTGCATTACATAATGACAAAGGACACAATTCACCAAGAAGAGATATCAGTCCTTAACAAGTATACACCTAATAACAGAGTATCAAAATATATGAACCAAAAAAAGTGAAAGAACTAACAAGAGAAATAAATAAATCCACTATTATAATAGGTGATTTCAAAAAACTTCTTCCAGTAATGAATACATGAAGCTATTATCAGAAAATCAATAGGGATACAGATAAACTGAATGGCATTATTAATCAATGTGATTTAATTGACATTTATAGATGACTCCACATGACAGTAATGGAACTATAGTCTTCTGAAACTCACTTGAAACAATTACAGATTCTGTGACATAAAACAAACCTTAAAAACAAAAACAAAAATCATGCCAAATATGTTCTCAGTCCACAATGAAATTAAAGTAGAAATAAATAACAAAGTTATCTGGAAATATCCCTCATATGTTGGGAATCAAATGACACATTTTCTTTGAAATGAGTCAAAGAAAAAAATCTCGAGAGAAAAACAATAATTTAACAATTAAAAATAAACATAAAAAAGTAGGAAAACTATATTTAGGAAATTTTTTTTATAATACCGTGTTTTTAGTGAAAGTTTACCCAGAAAATTAGGCTCACATTTAACAATTTCGATAAATATTATTTGGAAACTCTGGTGGCTTAATGGTTAAGTGCTACATCTGCTAACCAAAAGATCAGCAGTTCAAATCCACCCTTAGTGTCCAAGGTGCTTCTTGGACACTCTATAGAGTTGTTCTACTCCATCCTATAGGGTTGCTATGGCAGTGGGTTTGGTTTGGTTTTATACTTATTATTTGGATCCCTGGTAGAGTCAGTGATTAAGTGTTTGGCTGCTATCCAAAAGGTCAGCAGTTCACATTTACCAGCTGCTCCTTGGAAACCCTATGGGTCCATTCCCCTCTGTCCCATCTAGGGTTGCTATTTGTTGGAATCAGCTTGACAACAGTAAGACAGGCTATATACTGTTCAGCAATGTTGGTTACATTTTCTGCAATATATCAGTATTCTCACTCTTTCCATTCTGTTTGGTCCATTTCCCTTAATCTAGCTTCTCTGTTCACCCCTCCCTTCTCTTGTTCGGCTTAGGAAAAATGGTTAACCCCAGGTTTCATCAGATAGCTATTTAGAGAAGCAAAGTACTCAAGGGTGATATTTATTTTGTGGACCAATGTGTCTTTTGGAAGAAAGGTGACCTCTAGGAATGGTTTGAGTTCCAAATTTAAAGAGTATCCCAGGGTGATAATCTTCTGGGTTCATCTAGTTTCTACTAGTCCAGTAAGTCTGCCTTTTTAAAAAAGTTTTTTAGGAATTTGAATTTTGTACTATGTTTTCCTCCCATTCTGTCTGAGACCATCCATTGAGTCCACAGTCAGAATGATGGGTAATAGTAGTTGGGCACCATCTAGTTTCTCTGAACTCAAGGAAGGTGAGGTCCTTATTTGTGTGGACTATTAATTCTGTGGAATATTTTCTTCTTTCATTTTTTGTTTCCAGATTTTTCTTTTGCTACAGATATATAGATACTAATAGTTTTATCTTGCTGGCCTCTTGCAAGCTTTTTAGTCCTTCGATGTTACTCACAGAGCTAGAATACAGAACATTATGGACTATATTGTGGCAACTGACTGATTTGCCCCATGACACTATGGTCCTAAGATCTCAAACCTAGTAAACTAATCCTGTGAAGTATTTGATGCTGTCTAGTAAATATCTACAACTGTGCCCCCATGCACTTTATTTTATATTTGAAACTATATGCAGCACGCATTGACATGTGTATACATAGGCCTTTATTTAGCACCATGTGTGTACTTTCATATACTCACATATGCCTTCTTTATGCATATACATATTCATACAGATCTATCCATGTAAACATACATATATTTTTCAGTTGCTAGTACCATTATTACAAAACCATAATCCTCCAATAAATAATTCTCCTGTTTTTTTTACAATATCCACACAAATTATTCATTCATACTAGTTTCATTCATCACAGTGTATTTTCAGAATGCTCTTTAAGTGTGTCTGTACCTTCTATTTGTGCCCAAACATTTATCTTTCTTTTGGTTTTGCTGTACTCACCACTTTCACACTTGGTGACAATTTTTTTCATTACCAAAAGTAATGTCTTTATCTTCTCAGACAGAATTTTCCCTTCCCCTTTCTTCCTGTAACTACCAATAAATATTGTTTCTCTATATTTATCTGCTCTTGCCTTCTTATAAGAGAAGGGTCATACGATATTTGTCTTTATATGTTTGACTTATTTCACTTGGCATTATGCCCTTTAGCTCTATCTATGGTACTGTATGTTTTATGGACTGTATAGTTGTATAATATTCCATTGTACATATGTACCACAATTTGCTTACCCATCCTTCTGTTGATGGGTTCTTCAGTTATTTCCATTGTTTTGATAGTCTGAGTAAATCTTTGTTGAATCTTGGAGTTGTACTCAGAGAAAATTTATAACATTAAATACATACACAAAGGAGAAAGATCTAAAAACAATAATCTAAGCTTCCTCTTTAGAAACATAAAGAAAGAAAAGCAGATTAACTCCACAAGAAACAGAACATAGGAAATAATAAAAATCAGTACAGAAATAAACAATTTAGAAACAAACAAAAACAAAACTACAGAAAAAAAGCAACAAAACAAAAAGTTAGTTTTGGGGGGAGATCAGTAAAAGTGGCAAGCATCTAACTAAGTTAAATAAGAAAAAGAAGAGGACACTAATAGCAACTGAAGTGACCTATTATCAAAAATGAAAGTGAGGTCATAGCTGTGGATTTTATTTAAGTAGGATTTATTACTTATTACATAATCAAGCTTGATTTATTTCAGATATTCAAAAATCAACAAATGTGATCAACCATATTTACAGACTGAAGAAAGTAAAAATCATAGGATAAGTTAATTGACTCATATCAAACATTTGACAAAATCAAACATGCATTCATGATACAAATTCTTGGCAAACTAGTAATAAAAGAGAGCTGTCTCGGTTTGATAAAGAACATTTTCGTGGATTGAACTGTGTTCCCCCCAAAATGTGTGTAGACATTGATTCCTGATATTGTATGATGCTCTTGTATGTTTTAAATGCTGCCTCTGTAATATTAATGAGGGAGTATGGGTGGCAGCTGAGTGGGTGGGGCAGGACGTAAAGTGCAGGGTTGCAGTGTGTATTGAGGCAATCTTTGGGGACATAAGAGGCACAGAAGCAAGCAGAGAGTTGGGGACCTCATATCATCAAGAAAGGAAGCAGTGCTGGGAGCCGACCATGTCCTTCAGAAATGATCAGGACCAGAAGCTTCCAGCCTTGGGGAGGACTGATAACAAGGATCTTCCTCCAGAGCCAGCACAGAAAGTCTTCCAGGTGACCACCTGAATTTGGACTTTTTAGTCTACTAGACTGTGACAGAGTATTTTTTTCTTTTTAAATACATCTACCTGTGGTATTTCTGTTGCAGCAGCACTAGATGAATAAGACAAACATCCACCTAAAACACACAGCTACCATTATACTTAATTGTGAGAGACTGCATTCCTTTGTGCTAAGATCAAGAACGAAGCAAAGATCATCTCTTTTACCACTTCAGTTCAACTTCACATTGGAAGTCCTAGCTAGTGCAACAAGAAAAAGAAATGAATGCATGCAGATTGTGAAGAAATAGATAAAACTGTTTTTATACACAATTAATGTCACTGTATTTGTAAACAACCCCAAATAATCTACATAAAACCTGTTAGAATTAACGGTTAGGATGATCCAGGTTGATCTTCCCATTTCAAGATACTAATCAAATCTTCAATGTCTCTTTTTCTATATTAGATAACACATTCACATTTTCCAGGGGTTAAAACATGAACATCTTGGCCAAGCCAAGCCAAGTGCTGTGGAGTCGGATCTGACTCATGGCAAACATCTTGGGAGAATCTTTATTCTTTCTGCCACATACCTATTTTAAAAAGTGAACGAAAGATCTAAATACACACCTGACCAAAAAAGTTCTACAGATGGCACATGAGCATATGAAAAGGTGCTCAACAATATTTGTCATTAACCATTGCTGTCCAGTTGATTTTGACTCATAATGACCCTATAGGACAGAGTAGAACTGCCCTATAGAGTTTCCAAAGAGCCACTAGCAGATTCAAATTGTCTACCACTTGGTTAGCCGCTGAGTAATCAGCCACTGGAAAACCAGGGCTCCATTTATTATAGAGAAGCACAAATAATAATAAAGTACTACCAAATGCTTGTTGGTGTTATTGTTGTGTGCCCTTGAATGGATTCTGTCTCAAAGCTACCTTACAGGAAGAGACTGCGCTGTAGGGTTTCCTAGGCTGCAATATTTAGGAAAGCGGAGCGCCAGGTCTTCTGTCGCACAGAGAGGTCACTGTGTTCGCACCACTCATGTTTTGATTAGCAGACAAGCACCTTACTCTTGCACCAGCGGGGCTCCTTGCGTGCCTGCCAGGATGCCTGAACTTTTAAAAAAATAAATAAAAATAAAACAAACTAATTCCAACTTCTGGTGAGGATGGGAAAAAACAGAAACTCTTACTCATTACTAGTTGGTTGGCAAAATGAAACAGTCATTTTGAAGTCAGTTTCTTATAAAATTAAATAGAATCTTAGCACACCATTTACACTTCTAGATATGTTACCCAATATATGTCTACATAAAATTCTACATCTCAATAGTAGCTCATGGTCAAAATCCAAAAGTATCCAAGGTGTCCTTTAATAGCTGAATTGATAATGAAACTGATAAGCCATACAATGGAACACTTTTGTTGCCCTCGAGTCGTTTCCAACTCATGGTTACCGCAGGTGTACTGATTAGAAGTGTCCCACAAGTTTTCAAGGATGTACCCTTTCAGAAGCAGATTGCCAGGGCTGTCTTCAGAGGTACCTATGGGTATGTTTGAATTGCCAGTGTTTTGGTTAGTAGTCAAGTGCTTAACCATTTGTGCTACTCAGGGAATCCAATGGAACCTTACTCTTGCATAAAAAAGAATGGGTTGTAATGGAGCTACAAGAGAGTCCCACTAAACCTCTTGGTTGGCTTCTAGGCAGCTGGTTTTTAATGCCTACCATGCTACTGAGCTGGGGAAAGAACGAAGACCAGAAGATCCTCAAATTAAAACACTACAGAACCCACCATTCTTTTGCAGGTCCAGTTATTTCTTGAATGGCTCCTTTAGTTGCTTCTGTGACTTTGATCAATTTCTGAAGTTTCAAAACTTGTTGGTATCATCAGTGTATGTTGCTAAGTGAATTAAGTTCTCATATTCATATGACATCAGAAAAAGCAAAACTCTAGAGAAGGTAAATGATTCAGTGGATTCTTGTACAGCTTTAGCCAGGCTCTCCAGTGTCCCATCTGTAGTTAAACCAATGCTGTTACCAGTATATTGCTATGACTTGCAGTAATGCCCAGTCATAAGGGATTCTGAGTAGAGCTGAACCACAGGTTAATTCAGCTAGTGACAAAGTTTGGGAATAGAGATTTTTTCAGGGAGCTTTTAGTTTGTGAAACTATAGACTATGCTATGGAAAAGGGTTTGAAGGAGCTACTAAAAAGAGATCCATTAAACCTCTCTGTTTGCTTCTAGGAAGCTGGTTTTTAATGTCTACCATGCTACTGAGCTGGGAAAGGGAGGAAGACCGAAAGATCCTCAAATTAAAATACCACAGACTCCACTGTTCTTCTGCAGGTCCAGTAGTATTTCTTGAATGGATCCTTTTAGTTGATTCTGTGATTTTGGTCCATTTCTGGAGTTTCAAAATCATTTGCTTTTCTAAATGGGCTAGTATTTCCTTTACTTTTTGGAATTGTTGGCTTACTGAGGTTCTCATCTCACTATTTTATAAGTCAGTCTCTCACAAACATAGATCCTGATGCTTTTATATTCCACCTAAAACCCCCAAATTAAATCCATTTCTGCTGAGTTGATTCTGATTCATAAGGACCCTACAGAACAGAGAAGAACTGCCCCCTAGGGCTTCCAACGAGTGACAAGTGGATTCTAACTAGCAATCTTCTGGTTTGCAGATGTAACTCTTCACCACTGCTCCACCAGGGCTCCATATACCATCTAAGATTAAAAATGTAGCTGAGCCTTTCTCAGTTTTAAGGTAACACTATTGGTTGCTACTCTTCCAGAGCAAAAGAGAATGAAGGAAAACAAAGGCTGAAAGGAGAAACTTGCCTACAGAACAGACTATGAACAATACATGGGTCCTTATAGAATAGATGTACCCTGGTGGAATGAGAGACAATCATTGAACAAAACTCAATTTCTTTCTTTTTTTTTTTTAATTTTTTAATTTTTAATTTAATATGACTGAGTGAAAATGTACATTCCCGTATAAATTTACATGCCCACCTATATGCAGCTTCCACTGCTCTCCCTGCCTGGTGACAGCACACTATTCGTCTCTGCTCCATACATGTCTCATCCTCCCAACAGTCTCCTTTCCCCTCCTCTCCACCCACTCTCCTTCCTCCAGCCAGAGGTCAGCAGGCTGATATCCTATAGATGTATAGAACCATAAAGTGCATTCAGTATATGGTCACTCTGCATTGCCAAGTCCAATCCATTCCTGTCCAAAGAGTGGACCTACATTATGACTTATGGGTAAGGGCAGCATCAGCGCCAGGGGCCATGCTCTCAGGGGAACCCCGAAACTGCTGGACCATCAACTGAGGTCTTTTAGTGGAGATCTCAGGATGCACCCCTTTTTATTCTTGTGCTGCCAAAAACTCAATTTCTTAATAAACATCTCAGCTTTCTGGACCATTTTAGAATAGAATATTCTCTGAGACTATCAACCTGAGATATTTCTTAAACTTTGAACCAAAGCTATTCTCAGAGTTCACTCTTTAAACAAGAGATCAACTCATAAAAAAGAAAATACACCTGTGAGTACTATAAAATTAAAAAAATAAAAATTAGCTATATGAGAACAGAGGATCAACAAGTACTCTACAGTGAAGATAGAAGGGTAAGAAGTTAGGGAAACTAGATTGGAAATGAAATATCCAGAACAGAAATTAATAAGAAAGTTGACTCATTGTGAAAAATGTAACCAATATCACTTCGTATAGTAATTGTTAAATGGGAACGTAACTTGCTGTGTAAACTTTCACTGAAAATACAAGAAAGAACTAACTTTAAAAAAAAAGAATCATAAGAAAAGAAGATAGCTGGGTAGAAACAGTAGAATAAATTGAAGTCAGATACTGGGGGAGTTCATGTTTCAATATTAGAAGTTAAAATTGTATTCTGTAAGGTAAAAAAAAAATTCTGAATCTTTCAAATAAAGAACATGGAAAAATAAAATTGTGACAAGCATTCTGGTAATCATAAATGCACTGTTAGATAGTGTTTGTGAAGGAAAATGAACTGGGAGGTTTTGGAAAATATACATAAATAATCTAAAGAGTTGTGAGTGTATACAGTGAGGTGGAATTGTAAAGGATTGTAAGAAACACTGTTAAAGAAATGCTTGATGGAATTTTTGAGATCAATAGAGATGAGAGGAAAATAAAAGCCTAAAATCAGAAATTCTTTTAAATAACTTTGGCTGGCTGGAGAAATTATCTGTTCCTGGAAATTAGAAATGGTTTTATGAAATGGAAAATTAATGGAATTGTCTGAATTTAAATACTGATAGACTATGGAAGATGAATTTCTGGAGAATACTGGAGACATTCAGCTAGAATTTAGTTTACAGAGAAGAGTTTACTAATAGAAATTTTCAGGTAAGTATTAAGCATATGAGTTGAAACTGTAAAAAGAGAACATTTCTAAAAGAACAGTATGTGTTTACAGCAAAGCATCTAGGGTATAGGAAATACAATTTTGAAGGTGGAAATAGAGTCTGTGGAGATACAGATTGTGAACCATCTTACGAGTGCTCTCAACAATGTGAAGGTATATTGGGAAGGTATCACTTTAGAATTTGTTTTATAGAGTTAGTATCAGACATGAGACTTGAATAAGCAAACTGGGAGAAAGAGACAGCAGACATGTCACATGACTTTTAGAAGTCATACAGTTTTAAAAACACCCTTGTGTTGTCTTGAATTGCATGCTAAAACAGAAAGAAGAGCTTTAATGGCAAAACTGGTAAAATCCAAATAACATCACGATTTAGTTAAATAATTGTAGTAACAATAAAAAAGAAAATAACTTTGTTGCTGTCCCTCTCTAGTTGATAATTACTTGCTTCCTTGACTGAGGACATAAATAGAACCAAGAAATGTGTAGCACCAGTGTAATGATGAACTTGATGTTAATACATTTTTGACACAGTATTTCATTTGAGTTTCCATATGTGTCATTTGAGTTTCCATATGTGAAAATGTAATAAAGGAAGAATTGAAATGACTTCAGTTCTGATGAATCAGAGCTAAACTGTTCATTTCATAGGGCATGGTAAAATTGTTTCCATAGGCCTCTGTAGAATAAAATAACTACTTTGTAAGACTTTGTTTTATATTTTGTTGTATAATTACACTGAAAATACATTTGTTACTTGAAATCATGGAGCATAAGTTAGTAATTTTACTAGAAAAGCCATTTTTTTCAATGTTGTAATTAGATATGCAAATATAATTAAAACAAAATGACGTACCTATTTGATTTGATTTCTGTTTTTACCAGAATAATACAGTACCAAATATTTTTATTTAAATTCAATTTACTCTCAGCTGAATTGGCTCATAACCTTTCATTGAAATATCTGTTCGTCACAGACATTTTCTTGCTACTGGACAAAACACTATTTCTATATTCTTACTAATTGAAAATAAACCTTTGTTATATCATCAACACTGTGACTTAATTTTTTAGATATAAATATTGTTGGTAATACCAACAATGTATCAAACACCATTTTCCTCTTATATCATCTGAGGATTCACATGGTATAGTACTTTACCTCCCTTCAAGATATTGTTTACCTTCTCCAAATAAGCAAAAAATGGAAACTGTTGTTCTCATCATTTCATCAATTAAATTTGCAGTTAGAGTATATTACCTTTTCAATCCCCCCCAAAACAGTGCCACTGAGTCGATTCTGACTCAACAGCGACAGTACAGGACAAAGTACAATTGCTCCATAGAGTTTCCAAGGAGCGCCTGGCAAATTCGAACTGCTGACCATTGGTTAGTAGACAGAGCACTTGACCACTACACCGCCAGGGTTTCTCAGAGATTTTCATAAATTATTGATGTTTAAAAAGAATTATAATAATTTAATACTTTTTTTTATTACTTCACAGGACTAAAAACTAAACACAAGCTCTTAAATACATTCTCTTTTTGTTTCTAAATGCCTGGGATACAATTTCTGGAATTTTATTTTTACAATTTGCTAAATGTGCAATACAAAAATAGCCTGCTCTGTGAGAAAGCCTCTGCCAAGGGCTTTTTGTTCCATCTTTATGTTAAATGCAGATTCTCCATTAAAAAGCAAATTTTTCATTTCAAACGGTGAATAAGATGATACTTAAAATAATCCAGCTGGTTAAAATTAGATGCTGAGGGTGGAAAAAAAAAAAAAAAAAAGCACACATACACATGAGAATATTTTCTGGTTCCATAGCAGTAGATTGTAAAATATAACTGTTTTAATCACTTGACATATAAAAAGCCAAATGATTTTTTATATCCATGTTGATCTGAGTAATGCTACTTTTGTCACAAAGGAAAAGCATTAAGCCTACTTTGTCAATAACATTCTGGCTCATTCAGTTGAGTCAGTTTTATATTTAGACAAAGTAAGGACAACTTGAAAACCCTGGTGGCGTAGTGGTTAAGTGCTACAGCTGCAAACCAAAAGGTCAGCAGTTCAAATCTGCCAGGAGCTCCTTGGAAACTCTATGGAGCAGGTCTAACCCTGTTCTACAGAGTCACTATGAGTCAGAATGGACTTGACAGCAGTGGGTTAAGGTAGACTTAATAGCATGACTTGACTTACCAGTTAGAATTACAATTCTGTGCATTGCATTATTTTAGCAGACTCACTGCTTAATCTTAAATGACGCTCTTTGTAATTTCAAGAGGTAATTTTATCAAAGTATAAAGTGCACATTCTCCAAAGGCTTGTGTTACTTTTGTACAACTATCCTGTTACATTCACTACTTAGATCATTTGGCAATTCCACTCATCAAAGAGAGGTTTTCCATAAAACCCTATGGATAAATGCCAGTTAATAATGTTGATTCCTTCAAAATAGTATGTGTGTGTGTGTGTGTGTGTGTGTGTGTCTCTCTCTAATACAACGATGTTCTTTAGTAACGAACCTAGTGACAGGGTTGTCTAATGGGAAGTAAATGCAATTTTGGTTTCAAACCAGCTAACTACTGTGATAGTTAGATCAGTATATTTTAAAGTATGCTCTATTGATGAGTCTTCTTCAGAACACCTGTGGGTGCTTGCTTAAAAGTGATTACTGTGTGCTTATATTGGAACTAATAAATCACATTACCTGACTTTAAAAAAGGTACCCAAGGATATTATTATATGCACGAAGGTGTGAGTACAGTTAGATTAGAATGCAAGCTAATTTACTTAATTGATCCCTCTTATCTCATCCTAGACATTCACAAATTATTTGGTCATATTTTTCTTCAATGAAATATCATAGAGGTCTAGCTGTCCTGTACTCAGATAGCTCCACAAATTTCCCACATGCCCAATATTTAATTCCTTCTGCTTCATCAGCCCATTGCATTAGAATGTTCACAACACAAATTATTCGTGTCTTATTAATAGAAAGTCTCAAAATATTCCATGTGGGTTAGTCCTTTTCAGTATTTATTTAAGAACAGTGGCTTTTTTTTTTAATTAGCATATTTACCATCCAGACTTGTTTTATATTTCCAATTATTTGTTTCCTTGTTAAAGCTATGTGTCTATCTTCACCCAAATCCCTCAAGCAGGACCAGGTACACAATTTGCAGGGCCTAGTGGAAACTCTGGCGGTGCAGCGGTTAGGTGCTACACCTACTAACCAACATGTTGGCAGTTCAAGGCTGCCAGGTGCTCCTTGGACACTCTGTGGGGCAGTTCTACTCTGTCTGTAGGGTTGCTGTGAGTTTAAATTGACTTGATAGCACTGGTTTTTTGTTGGTTTTTTTTTTTTTTTAGTGTGAAGGAGTGAGGAATATACATATGAATAAGGATGATTATATTTATTTAGATGTGTAATATTCTTCTTCCATAAATTGTTATGCATTTCAAAACAATACCAGTAGATCATTAAACCAAGCATGGAGCCCCATGTGGCTGCACAGGTGGCACCCCATGAAACTATCCTTGCTGCCAACAGAAGAGTCACATACCCTCTGCTAGAGAATAACCAAAATATAGCTCAAAGAAAGGGAAGAAAAAGAAAAGAAAATTAACATAACTTGTTTTAGACTGATCTATTTATATGCTTGTATTTATGGTCATGTTACATTTGAAAATTTTAAACCAAAGTAAATCTAAAGCTATGTAATGCTATCCCTAAATTGTGTTGACTTTTAAAGGAATACTTGAATTGAATAAAATCACTTGCAAATTGTTTTCTCAGTCAGTGGCTTATTTTTATGGGCTTATTTTCAGCCTTTCTACATTGTTTATCAGTTCTGAAGAGTTCCTCACTAAATGAATCTAGACTCATGAAATGATGTTCCCATGTAGTAAATGTTGACTTTGGCAGAAATAGGAACAAACAGTAGGTGTCCAGTGGGTCTTCAGCATCCCAGTAAAGGCAGAGTTAAATCATATATCCTGGCAGTCATGTGTTCATAAAAATGGCGCAGAAATCGGTAAAACAACAACATTCAGACAGTACAGCCAAATAATATATCAGCATTAAGTGGTATTTAGCACACAGTTTCCTGTTTTTCTCTTCTTTTACCACTATAAACACAGTTTTAAGTCCCTATGTTTCTAAATACACGCTCCTCTCATATGCTGCACACGGAGACATTTAAATAACCATGTAGCAAGGGTAAAATAGAATGACCTTTAAGATTCCTGCCAGCTGGCACTGAAATGAACCTTCAGAATCATTGTTTTCCCTTTCCTGAAGGACTCCCAGAGGAGTACATTGAAAACAATTCTGTCTTGCTGTCTAACACAGTTCATGCATCAACTCCAACATACAGTGACACAGAAGAACTCCTGGGGTGTATTATCCTGCATGGTACACAACGTACAACTAGAAGACAACTTTAGCATTCATGTTCTGCAGACACAACATGCGTGTGGGGATCTACACCTCACTGATGTTTTACCAACGCAAACTGTATTGGAGAAGAAGCTTAGGAAAGGGTGTCTGGTGAAGCTCACTAAATATATGACAGCATGCAATACAAATAAGAAGCCTGACTAATACAAACAGTTGTCTCAAAAACTTGCAGTGGCATCTACTTGGCCACAATTTAGAAAGACAATGGGCAGCATACAACATTAATGTATTTTACATAGCTGTTCTCTTTTGCCTTGTGTCCCCAACTTAATATACTTCTTTTCATTGTGTCTTCACTGCCTTATTTTTTTCTGATACTATCTCATAAATTAGCCTCTATTCACCAGATAAAGCATATTGAAAACAAACCAAAATTCCAAAATTGTGTTCCACATAAGATATTTTTGAAACCCTGCACTCTTTTGAAATCTTTTGTGAAATCTTCTGATTGCTATCTATAATTTTTTTTTGACAGACACAAAGAATGCAATTTCCAATACATTGAAACTATTGCCACCTTCAAACAAACTGTCACTTTTTAAAATATAGCAGATGAAATCAATTTCAGGTACAGAGTGAATAAACAAAGTATTTTGTTAGCTATCATCATACATTTTATGCATATATGAATAGCTCTTCTGTACCAGACAGGTTATTTACATCACATAATTTCATCTTGTTTTTCCATTTAAATCTGCCAATATATTCTTATACAAATATAATACACTATATCATTAAAAACTGTATCAGTGATTGTCCAGGCAGACACAAGTGTTTGTACAATCTTAATAAATATAAATTTCATTTCTCACTTATAAATATTAAAATATTGTCTCTTAATTATGTCTTTTTGTTAGGTGCATAACATTGTATAGCTGTATTTCTATTGGTGAACACATAGTGCCTACTAACTAATTTGTCTTCCTATTTACATGGTGAACTTCTGAAATGTAAGGACTATACTTTTTTAATGTATGCCAAATGAATAAAAGAGTGAATAAATGCAAGTCTATTTTGCTACTCCTGAATTCAGCAGCACACACTTGACATACGAAGATTTCTAACTCGACAACACACTTACAGTTTTTTTCCTGTCTTTGTAAAATAAGGCTACCACATATATTCTTGATTTTTATGTTGATAAACTGAAGACTTACAATTATGAATTTCACAAGGGATATATTTGGAATAGCTTCTGATTTTAACATAAAAACCACATAACACAAACTTGTTGGGTAGCAACATGTTGTTATGATCAAGATCATAGATAGTGATGTCAAAGAGACACTGACTATGTGTGTAACCTGGGGAAAATTAATCTCTCCAGACTTCAGTTTTCTCATCTTTAAAATGGCAATAATAACAGTGCCCACCCAATTAGGTTGAGTCAAATATTAAAGTTTTAACTTCTCTGCCTAGCATATTAGGAATCTATGGGAAGTAATACCTGTTCTGTTTCCAATGGTCTATGAGTGATGCAAGTGCTTTGTGATCTGCTACAAATTTAAAGTGAGTGGTTCAAACCCCTAGAACAGCACTGTAAGAGAAAGGCCTGATGAGTTTCATCCATAAAGACTAGAGACAATTATGCCTCATGCAGGAGTTCCACTCTCTAGTGCATGGAGTCACCATCACTTGGAATCACCCAGATGGCAGCCAGCCAAGTGCTGTGGAGTCGGATCCGACTCATGGCGACCCTAGGGGCCAGGGTAGAACTGACCCCCAGAGTATTCAAGGAGCACCTGGTGGATTTGAACTGCTGACCTTGTGGTTAGCAGTAGTAGCACGTAGCCCACTAGACGGCAGCAGATCTGGTTTTTTGGGTGGTTCTATTTTAAGCTCTTTGTATGCATTTGAAAGCCAGACAATCAATAAAGAAGGCTAAAGAACTGATATCTTGAAATGATGGTGTTGGCAAAGAATGTTGAATATGCCATGGACTGTTAAAAGAATGAAAAAATAGATCTTGGAAGAAGGACAACCAGAATTCTCCTTAGAAGAATAGTGAAACTATGTCTGATGTTGGAAACATTATCAGAGAGAACCAGTCCCTAAAAACATGTATGACACTTGGTAAAGCAGAGGATTAGCAGAAAAGAGAAAGACCTTCAACAAGATAGACTGACACAGTGTCTACAACAATGGGCTTAAGTATAGCAATGGCTGTGAAGACGGTGCTGAGTGGGTGGCATTTCATTTTGTTGTACACAGGCTGACTATAATTCAGAACCAACTCAATGGCATCTGACACCACCACCAACTGCTATTAGTACTACCACTACTGTCAACAGTATTACTAACATTTAGTAGTAATAATACTTCTCCTATAATCATTTTACCTAATGTGTATGACCATTATTTTAAGTACCAAACAAAACCACTGGAATGTGAAGTAGCAGGGACTACAGAGCACATATGAAAAAGAAACATCATAGCAAAATTCCACATGTGGTGTGTACCAAGTAATAGTGAAAATAAGAAGAAGATCTAAAACTGTACTTACAGTCAAACAGTTTCAGGAACAGGTTATCAATTCGACAGCACCTGAAAACAACAGAAAGTCAAATCAGGTTCAGCATCTGAAAACTCAGCGAGCAGATGAAGTGAAGTAAGTTATTCTTGAATGAATGCATTGTAGTAAAATAGCCAGGGCTGTTCTCCATGCAGGCACAGCCTCTAAAATTGTGGTATAACTTTGCATAAACATTGCAATTAGAAAGTAGGGAAAACTTGTCCCCTTTGCAAGGCTGACTGCCTCTGGGAAAAGTACAGTGGATATGAAGAAATGAATTCCTTTGTGGCATTTTGCCTTGGTTTCTTAAAATAAAAGAAAAAACTTAAAAATTTCTCCCCTAATCCTTCAGATTAACCCTCATGGGGTTTGTTTCTCTTGTCCAAATTGATGGAAAATTCCTGGGTAAGCCGTAAACAACTTGGTGTTGCTTGGTCAATAAACTATGTAAATGAGGTGAGTTGTAGCGTATTGTGCATGCGAAATGTCTGTGGTCTACCTGGAATGGAATGGTGTCATACCTTGCAACTGACAAGGAGTTTGTATACTTAAGCAGCCAGCACCACAGAGATTTTTGAGGAGATAGAAAGAAGCAAGAAAGAGAAATATAAGGATGAAAGACTAGAGAAAAAGAAGAGAAGTGAAGCAAGAGTCCTCCTAAAAGGGTTGTCAATTGGGTCAAGGATTGTAATACTGGAGAGAGAGAAGCCCAGAAGTGACACAATCACCGAGCCAGTAGTGACAGAAGAAAGTGTTGAGAGGAGCTTGTCATTGCTGTACTGAGAAGAAGGCTTCATGGTCAAGGGGTTCTGAGAGAGCTCTCCGGTGATGAAGAAGGTCAACTTTGCCTAACTTGCTTCCTGGCCCTCTTCCTGACTTGTAGCCTGGTGTCCCTTATCCAGCGTTGTACCTTGTCCCTTAATAAGCCACTTGACTGTAAGTACAGTTCATGAGTTCTGTGAGATGTTGCAATGAATTATCAAGCCACATGGTGGAGAAGGGTACTGAAAAGAGGGGAGGTGGCGAGTGCCAGAGACAGGGTAGTACAGCAGCTTGGAGAATGTGGAACCTGGGATAGATTTGACCTCCTCTTCATAGACATTGGCTTTATACTGATATTTACATTTGAAGTTACTCATACAGTGGCTGAAATACTTTTGTTTGTTTTTAATGAACATGATAACGAAGTATGGTTCATGAAGCTGGTTTTAGGTGGGTGGGGTGTGTGGGCGTGCATACCCACACACTTACAATGGGATGTTACATCACGTATCACGAGCACTCACAGCTCAGTTCCATTCTCTCACTCCTTATTTGTCATTCATCACTTATTTCTGTTTACTACAGAGAGATAGAGCTCAAAAACTTTGAAAGCTAGGCAAGCTCTGTGAAAGCTCATTACAGCAGGAGATTCATTTTGCTCCCTGCTCTGTCCTCAGTACTCAGAGGACTGAAGTATTTGATACAATTCTGGCACATAAGTTAATAATTATGTAATATTTTATCACATGCAGCTTGTTAAGCTTTTAAAATATCTAACTTAGGAATAAAGTGCTGTGTCTACAACTTAATAAAGAAGTTTCTCTAAATGTACTCACTAGTTCACTTATTCTCATCCATATTTTTACTGGGCGCTTACAATGATAATGTCAAAACTTCTGTGAATAAATAAGAAGGATTGTCACTGTCTCAGTTTAACTGCTTAGCCATATCATTAAAATTACTACATACTCATTTTTCTCCCCCAAAACTTCCTCTAGGTTTCTTCAAGGTATGGATAGAACCTGAAATATCCGTTTTCCTGATTTAGAAAATCCATAAGTTTACTCCAGAATGACACAAATTCAAGTACAATTAATGAAAGCTTCCTTTACTTCTAGGTCAGTTGTTTAAAAAACTCTGCATATAATTTGCACTTAAACTGTAAAACAATATTTAAAAAAATCATCTGCTTTGTAGGAGTAAGTACTGCTTTGTTGTTTGAAAGTTTATAATACAATAAAGCCTAACTTAAATACAGTGGGGTACACACATTTGATTGACAGCTAGGTGAACTTTTACAAGAAGGAGAATTACTTCCAAAACCACAGAAAACCTGCTTCTATTCACTAAGCCCCAATAACCACCACTATTCAAGTATCTAATAAAATATATTGGTTTTGCTGCTTTTCTACTTTGTTAGTGGATCAAACAATAGATACTATTTTGAATCTAGCTTCCCTCATTCAACATTATGTCTGTTGAATTGATTTACCTTGTCATACTTAGAATTACATTATTATTTCAGTTTACATATAGTATTCCATAGGACAAGTGTACAACAATTTACCATATCCATTTTAATATTGATAGATATTTGCATTGTTTTTTTAGTTTGGATTATTATGAATAGAGCTGCTATGCATATTATAGCACATAGTTACATTGTTTTTGATTTAGTTTTAGTTTTTGTTTTTTGTACACAGGCAGTATTCTCTCCATGTATATGCCAGCACAGTGTCAACTTTACAACCTATTGTTCAACAGTTTTTTGAAGTGGTTGTACCAACGTGAATTTCCAACATGTGAGAGTTGCAGATTGCTCCACATCTTTAACAAAACTTGAAATTATACATTTTTTAAAAAAACAATTTAGTTATTGTGGTTACTTATTGTCATAGTTATCTATTGCTGCTGTAACAGAAACACAACAATTAGGTCACTTTGGCAAACAGATGCTCATTTTTTTTCGCAATTTATTGTTGTTGTTAGATACAACAAGGTCTCTTCTGACTTGTTGTAACTCATGTACAACAGAAAGAAACACTGCTCCTTCCTGCACCATCTTCACAACCTTTTCTATGGTTCAGCCAATGTGTCAGTTACTCTATCAGTCTATCTGGCTGAAGGTCATCATCTTTTTCCTTAACCTCCTGCTTTACTAAACATGATGTCCTTCAAGGACTGGTGTCTCCTGATGATTATATCCAAAGGACTTCAAAGAAAATCACACCATCCTTCTTTCTAAGGAACATTCTGGCTGTACTTTCTCTGATACAGATTTGTACATTGTTCTAGCAGTCCATGGTATACTGAATATTCTTGACCAACACCACAATTCAAAGTTGTCAGTTCTTCTTTGGTCTTCCTTACTCTTTGCTCTGCTTTCACATTTGTATGAGGCAATTCAAAATAGCATGGGTGGGACCAGCAGCAACTTAGACCTCAAAATGATATTCTTGCTTCCCAATGCAAAACATCATATGATGTCTTGACTGCTGCTTCCATGTACATTGATTATGGATCCAAGTAAAATGAAATTTTTGAGAGCTTCAGTATCTTTTCCATTCATTGCGATGGTGCTTATTGGTCTATTGGTAAGTTTTGTTGTTGTTGTTGCTGTTTTTCTTTAAGTTGAGGTGTAATCTATACTGAAGGCTGGATTCTTTGATATTCATTAGTAACTGCTTCAAGTTTTTTTCACTTTTAGTGAGCAAGATTTTGTCAACAGCACATTGCAAGTTGTTAAAGAGTATTTCTCAATTCCTGATGTCCTGTTCTTCACATAGTCCAGCTTCTCAGATTATTTGCTCAGCGTACATATTGAATAAGCATGGCAAAAGGATACCTCCCTGACACACTCATTTCCAATTTTAAACCAAGAACTATCCTCATGGTCTATGCGCAGATTCTGCATTAGCACAATGAAGCCTTCCGGGATTCCCATTCTTTGTAGTGTTATCCATGATAGGTACACCCACTGCCACCAAGTTGATTTCTACTGATAGAGACCCTATCAACGGAGTAGAACTAGCCTATAGAGTTTCCAAGGAGCACCCTGGCAGATTCAACCTGTCAGCCATCTGGTAAGCAGCCATTGCACTTAACCACTATGACACCAAGGTTTCCATGATAGGTATAGGAATTGGAAATTACCACAAATATTTTGGGGAATATCATTCAATTTGTAGCACTTACCAAAATCGCATTGTGGTTTCAATTTGCACATCTCAGGTGAGCAATGATGTTGAACACCTTCAGGTAAGCTTACTGCCCACGTGTCTAAGGAAACCTGGTGGCACCGTGGTTACAGTGTTTGACTGCAAGTTGAAAGATCAGTGGTTGGAGACCACCAGAGGCTCTTCAGGAGAAGGAAGTAACAGACAGCTTTTGTAGAGACCTATAGCCCGGGAAATCGTACGCAGTTGCTGGGGTTTGAAAGTGGTTTGATGTCTATGGTTTCTATGGCTGTGTGTATATCTTTCTTTGGTGTTTATTCATATGTTCTGCTAATTTTAAAATATGCTTCTTTATTTTTATGTTATAGATTTATTACCAATATCTTCATCCAGACCTTTTTTGTTTTTTTCGATATGAGTTGGAACTTGACTAGACTGCAAGGGATTTGTTTGTTTGTTTTCTTGTTGATATTACAAATATCTCCTGGCTGTCTCTGGCCTGACTTTTTACTGATTTATTGTTTGTTTTTTTTACTTATCTTTTTATTTTTTTATTTAATATGCCTGAGTGAAAATGTACATTCCCGTATAAATTTACATGCCCACCTCTATGCAGCTTCCACTGCTCTCCCTGTCCAGTGACAGCACACACACTATTCCTCTCTGCTCCATACATGTCTCATCCTCCCAGCAGTCTCCTTTCCCTCCTCTCCACCCACTCTCCTTCCTCCAGCCAGAGGTCAGCAGGATGATATCCTATAGATGTATTTGTTGTTTTGATGAACATATGTATTGAATTTATATATTCCAATTTATCAGTTCTTTTTATAGAGATAGTGGTTTCGTGCCCTACATACTAATCTTCGTATATCTCAAGGTTATGAAGGTATTTTTACTGTATTTTACTGCAGGAATTTTACTGTACTTTTTGGTAAGTCTATGATCTACCTTGAATTGGTTTTATAAATAACATGAAGTAAATATTTTTCCCAAGTGATTATGTAATTGACACAGCAAAATTTATTGAAAACTTTATCCTTATCCCAATGAATTCCACTGACCTCTTTTGAATAAATCTTATGATCATGTGTGGGTATATCTTTATCTACATTACGTATCCTGTTTCCCTGGTCAATTAATTTATCTATGTAACAGTACATTGATATTCTAACCAGTAAAACTTTGTGAAAATTATTGATATGTGGGTAACTTAATTACTTGAACATTGATTTTCTTTAAGATGTTTGAATAATATAGATTACTTTGCTACCCCAGATGTCACAATTAGCTTGCAAATTTACACATACATACATTGTTGGGAATAAATATGATTGAAACATCAAGATGAGAAGTGGACATTTTCTTAACAGAAAAGAATTAAACACAGTTCTCTTTTACTCTGAGTCCTTTGCCAATTTATGTATTTTTTCAAAATTCATTTATTCACACTGAATTTTCTCATGTTTAATGAAAATATTTTTATTTGATATGCATATTTATTATGCAGCATATACATAATATCCCTTTTTCAATGCATGGAATTAATGGTTTTAAGTGTAGATATAGTCCTAATTTTTTGTCATTCTCGTAATTTTAAACAATACAGGAAGAAATTGATTCAATTTATCTACCTGAATCATCATTTAAATACATTAAATTGTATTTAAAAATGATTAAGTACTACAAGTTAAAGTTACATGTCACACATATACAATTGAAGATGAAGGAAATTGTAGAAAATTATGTCAAATTTAGTCTATATGTTTAATAAAGCAGATATATGCAGGGAAACATTACCCATAGTTACCTGAAAAGTCCCATAGGAAGACTGTCAGACATTGAATGATTTTTCTCCAGGTTTACTTAATACGGAAAACCTGGTTTTGTGGTGAAGTGCTACATCTGCTATCCAAAAGGCTGGCCATTCAAATCTGCCAGGCACTCTTTGGAAACTCTGTGGGGCAGTCTTATTCTGTTCTATAGGGTTGCTATGAGTCAGAATCAACTCAATGACAGTAGGATTGTTTTGGGGTTTTTGCCTACTGCAGAGCAGTCTGAGATTTTAATGTAAGTATGTAATAAAACATGTATTTTTTAAAGATGCCTTTATAAATACATGGAAACCCTGGTGGCGTAGTGGGTTAAGTGCTACATCTGTTAACCAAACGGTCAGCAGTTCAAATCCACCAGGCGCTCCTTGGAAACACTATGGGGCAGTTCTACTCCGACCTCTAGGGTTGCTATGAGTCAGATGCAACTCCACAGCAGTGGGTTGTTCTTGTCTTTGTTTTAATATACATAATTCGTATATCATAACCTAAAATAAATTTGAAGGAACCAAAATACTATCACATGGTGGGGGAACTGTAAAATCCTTAATGGAAATATGTAGTTTTTCGTTATGGTTCAAGGGCTGGCCAAGTACCTTAACAATAACCAAAAGACAAACAAACAACACTTGCAATTAAGTTCATTCTGTTTTACAGGACTTTAAATGGCTGATTTTGGGGGGGGGGAATAGTCTACCAGGCCTTTCTTCCAAGCTACTTGTAGGTTAACCAAACTTCTAATATTTTGGTTGACAGCAATGCTAATTAATCTTTGCTTTTCTATCATCAATAAGCAATATCATGATTCACGAGGTAAAGACTGTAGTTGTTGAGGATTACCTTTTACTTGTAACCACAATCAATATCATGGAAGCAACAGTCAGGAAATCAAAAGATGCATTCTATTAGGTAAATCTGCTGCAAAATATGTTTTTACAGTGTTGAAAGGCAAAGTCATAACCTCAAAGACTACGTTCGGTACATCTGAGTCAAGCCATAGTACTTTCAATTGCCTTATATGCGTGTGAAAGCAGGACGATGAATAAGGAAGACTGAAAAGAATTGAAACATTTGAATTCTGGTGTTGGAAAAGAATACTGTATATTCCATAAACTGTCAATAGAAAGCATAAATCTGTCTTGAAGGAAGTACAGTCAAAATGCTCCTTGGAAGCAAGGATGGTTAGTCTAGGTCTCATGTACTTTGGACAAGTTGTCAGGAGGGATCAATAGCCAGGGAAGGGCATCACACTTGGTAAAGTGGAGGGTCAGTGAAAAAGAGGAAGACCTTCAGTGAGGTGGACTGACACCGCAGCTGCAACAATGGGCCCTAGAAGAACAAGGATTGTGAGGATGGTGGCCAGACCAGGCAGTGTTTTGTTCTGTTGTATATGGAGTTTCTGTGACTCAGAACCAACTTGATGACACCTAATAACAACATTTTTTAGTTCGGAATAAGAATTAAAATAATAATTACTGTGCCTTCACAAATAGCTATCAGTGAACAAAGCTGTTGAAATGTTTTTGTGTTTAGCTACAACTGAGTCAACCCCTGAGTCATCTTGACTCCATTTCTTTGTGATCTATAGGGTTTTCATGGGCTAATTTTTGGTAGTAGATTGCCAGGCTTTTCTTCCTAGTCTTTCTTACTGTGGAAGCACCCTTGAGACATATTCAACAACACAGCAGCACAGTCATATGATGACTACATATGAAGTATATTGACTGGCAATATTAGAATATATTCTTTTAACCACTGCTCATTGTTTCATTCATGTTACTACTGCACCAAATTACTGACCCCTTCATATTTTACTTGGTAAAGTTGCTTGAGCACTTTGGATTCTAAAGAAAATGGATAAAAATGAAATGTGTCTGCTTATGCAACCTGAGCTTGGACAAATCAGTGGAGATACAGAAACAGGTGAAGAGCAGAAAGAATCTGGAGTAAATGGCAAGTCACTGGGAGACCAGGTAACAGAGCTGTGAAGTTATTTGCCCACTGCAATGGTAACATCGGTGTGTAACACTGACTGAGGAGTCACTTGGGTAATGGAGGTGTTCTCATGAAAATGTCAGACGTAAAATGTGTTTACTACTGTACTGGTACATTTTGAGTGATGGCACCTTAACACAACTTACAGACGATTGTGTTCCTTTTTCTGAACAACTTGTGGAATCACTTCACTGGTTGTTTCCTAAAAGCTGATGTGTTGATACCAAAAGAAAAAGAAATCATTTTTACTACAATAACGTGTACGTGATTGAAGATGCAGCAACTCTTAAAATTGATGCACACTTTGTTTTCTTCTTGGAACTGGACACAGGGCAAAACTTCAAGGCTAATACTTTCATTTAAGGATATTTATTATTGTTACATGTGAGATTAAAATATTAATGTAGTTTATACATAATTCTGTTTCCCTGTTTCTGGGAGTCTTATTGAGAGGTTTATCTAGTCCCATGGGCAGATAATTTCCCTTATATTGTAAAGAATCAACTTTGTTTTCATTTGCTTTTATTGTAGCTTAGTTGTTAATTTGTAGCACATTGGTGGAAAAAGGTAACACCAAGAGTTTTTGGCTCTTACTGAGATATGTAAATTATAATAATAATCTTTGCATTGAAAATGATAAAATAAATTTAATGGGCCCAACTTTACGGTTCTGATTCTGAACCAAAACAAAAAAAAAAAAAGAAGGAAAAAAACTTATGAATAAAACTAGAAGTGTTTGACTAAATTAATGAAGCTGCTTCCATAGATTATACTTCTTTAGATAGTCTTAGAAAATTCCCATGGAAACACAATGCAAAGATTCAAAATAAGCGGTTCTGTTCCTGATCTGAAGTTCTGTCTCACAGTTAATAGTACTTCACCTGAACAAGTATCACAGGCCCATGGATGTATATCAAACTAGAGGTCTGCTTCTCTTTTACCAAAAAAGAAAAAAATAGTGTGAGACCGATCAGCAGACCTTCTGTAGAGTGGAAGTGAAAGGATCTCCAAGTATTTCTGCCTTTTACAACTTTTGGAAAGGTTGGCAGTTTGAATCCACCCAGAGGTGCTTCAGAACACAAATCTGCTTCCAACAGATTTGTTGGAAACCCTATGACGTAGTTCTACTTTGAACACATGAGGTCTCCGTAAGTTAAAATCTACTTAACGGCAAGTAACAACAACAGTTTGCTACTCTACTTAAATGTCTCTTTGAAATAAGGTTCTTACTATATCTACAGAAGGTCCTTGTTAAAATAAAAGCATGTTAAGGAAAATGCAAAAGTGGAAACATTTTAACTCATTCTTGTACACTTGAAGAATTTCAATTTATTTTCTTCCCTCTGGTCTGTGCAGAACCTTCAGAGAATGACAGATAACTGATATTGATGCAGAGGAAGCAGAGGCTACGGGATGTTGGAGATGCTTCCAGGCTCTGTGCTATAAAGACAGTGGAGTGTCGAAAGTAAAGGAGCCAGAGAAGAGAACATGATCAGTGTGATGTAATGGTTACCATATCACACAATTTCCTCTTGATCTTCCCTTGTTTCTGACTCTATGATATCAACAACAAAGACAGAACCAGTAGTAACAATAGGAGCAATGGAATATCTCTCCGAGTGCTCTGTCAGCAAGTCCTACGATGACAGCTTGTATGATACTGGGATGCTGGAAGCTACACCACAGTTATTTCAGATACAAGCAGAGTCACTCATAGTGGACAGATGTCAGTGAATCTTCCAGATTAAGACAGATTAGAAGACAGACCTGGCAATCTGCTTTGGAAAATTAGCTGATGAAGTCGGTATGGATTACAATAGAATATTGCCTAACAGAGTGCTAGAAGACGAGCAGCCTAGGTAGGAGGGCACTAAAAATAGATAGTGGTATCAACTAGCAACTAGCACCTCTCAAGGACCGTGAAGACAGCAGGCGACCAGGCAGTGTTTTGTTTATTGTACATGGGACTGCCATGAGTTGGAGCTAACCCAGTGGCAACAATGGATTGTTGACATTACTTATTGTGTACTTTTTGAAACTCCATGAAAGTCTTCACATGCTTTATCTCAATTTACACTTAATAGATGAGAGTGTAAGACAGAAATTATAGAATAAAAAGTGTGAAGCTAAAATTTTGCCTGCAAAAGGTATGATTTCACTCTGTGAAATTATCATATTCTACAGGTCAGTGTCACAACATAGCATGTCTGACAACTCTATTAGACATCATTTTAATTTCTGTCTTATCATACCCATAATTGAGAATGACTCTTTGCAGATTTGAAGGAAAAAAAAGCTAAGGGAAAAAAAATAGAAGACAAATTTTCTTCCCTTTGGGCATAGGAAGGTATATTTTGAAGCCTTGCCATAAGTGCTCTCAAGGTAAATGATTTTTACATTTAATGAGTTTTCCAGCATAACCAGGGCTAAATCAAGCCACTTTGCTGTGTACGTTGTTTATGGTGGACGGGTATGTGTGTTCTCTGATTGGCTGGCCCTTATTGTACCAAGTGTTATATATAGTGTTTTGAATATCACTCCAGAGAATAACTGACAGGAAACTTGGAAGTAATTGTCACCTCATCTAAAAATCCAATTATGCAGGGACTTGTATCATAGTTGTGGGAAAGCTGTTACATGTATTCAGTATGATTAGTAGCTGCCTACTTTACTGTTGCTCTTGAGAGAAATAATAGCTCAAGGATGCCCAAACTCTTAGGAGAATAAATCAAAATATTTATCTAGCTTTCAATACTTGACACGGGCTGATAGTAGTCGCGTTTTGACACATTGCAATGTGTGGGAATATCTTCAATTATTCTGTAGTTTGCACATTTTCTTACAAAGTAATTATTATCCATTTTAATTACTATCCATTTTAATAAGAATCTCAGTCTTTAAGTCTTGTTTACATCGTGTAACAAGACAGTCTAAAGGGATTTTCCATCTACACTCATCATTTAAAATTTATTGAACTAATATGCAAATTTATATGCTAGGTGCTATGAACAGTTTTAAAAAAGACAATAAAATAATACAGTGCTCTCCTAATTTATCGAATATACGAAGAAATTTATGAAATGTTTCTTTTTTTAATTTCTTATTTCCTTAAGGGACAGTTTGTAGAAGATACATTTGAATTTTTTAAATAAAGACTTGGGTAAATCAGGAAATCTCTCCTGACTATGAGAATAATAATATAACTGCAGTACATTTAATGAATAAACATTTACTGAATATATTCAAATAAAAAACTCAACTGTGCTAAATGCCAGGGTTCTTGGGCTTATTTGAAATGAATATAAATCTGATGTGACTTTGCATATAGTAGACAACTTCAGCTCAGTGTATTGTGATGCAGGATTCTTGGAAAAATCTTCTAGCCTGGGGGAGAACTGGAAAAGGACGTGAGGCTGGAAATGAAGGCAAAAAAGATAAGAAAGAACTTGCTGAGGATGCTGTAAAGCTTGACTTTTAAACTGTATTCAAAGATTTTTTTTAAAAAGTAAACTGGTTACATTTTTTTTATTATGATGATGATTAAGGGAAAGTATACAATCTGAGTCAATTTCGTATGCCTGTCTCTCTGCAATTGTGTCTGCTCTCCTCACTCTGTGACAGTGCACTCCTCCTTTTCACTCTTCCAGTATCCACTTAACAAGCACCTGTCCCCTTCTCTTCACCCTCTTCTCACCCCTCTAGAAAGAAAGCAGTAGGACAGCCTCCTATATATGTAAAAAACCACCACATGCTCACACTATATCCCTGAATCCAGTATATTCTTGTCTGAAATGTTGACCTCCATACTGGTTTCAGGTCTGGGCAAGCAGCAAGTCTAGCAGCCATGTTCCCAGGGGATCCTCCAGGCTGTTGGATCATCAATTCATATTTTTTAATCGAGTTCTTGAACTGCAAGCCTCTTTTCCTCTTGCTACATCAGGGACTCTACATTGCTTTGCCTGTCAGGACTGTCTTTGGTGGAGGTACATTTTACTTTTAGATAACAGATTGTAGTTATACAAACTATGGAGTCCTTAGGCTATGTAAACATTTACAAAGTGCTTCAGCTTCTCTGAATGGATGGTTAAGTACCCTCAGAGATGCCTCAGAAGAAAGGCCTGATGATCCACTTCCAAAATATGAACCACTGACAATCTTGCAGAGAATAGTTTTACTGTGACATACAGAAGTCACCATAAATTTGAGTCAATTGAAGGGCAACTAGCAAACCGGAAAGTGGATGGTCTAATTAAGTGCTTCATTCCTACAGTCTCGGCAAATGTGGTGAAAGTTTTATGCAGATCAATGTCTTTTAGGAATACTTATCCTATGTCTTGTGTTTGATGAGACTTATCAGCCTGAGTGGCACAGCTATTAAGCACCTGGCTGCTAACTGAAAGGTAGGTGGTTTGAACCCACCAGCTATTCCACAAAACAAAATGAAACAAAACAAAAAGCCGGACATTCTATAAAGACCTCAGTCTTGGAAATTCTATGGGGGTTTCTACTCTGTCTTCTAGAGTCACTATGAGTTGACTACTCAACTGAAATGAGTTTTTTGGTACCATCTTGAAAGTGAAAATATGGTGGAATTACTTTTAACGGGACCAAATTCCGATACGAGATGACTGTTCAAACAGAGGGAGAGACACCACCTGGTTTGATGTCAGGACATGTGTGTGTTGGGTGGCATCCTTTTGCCATTCTATTCAGTCAGTACACTAAGCGAATAATCCAGGAAGCTGGACTATATGAAGAAGAACATGATATCAGGTTTGGAAGAAGATTCATTAACAACCTGTATCATGCATACGATACAACCTTGCTTGCTGAAAGCAAAGAGAAATTAAAGCATTTACTGATGAAGCTCAATGACCACAAGCTGCAATACCAATTACACATCAAACAACAAAAAAAAAAATCCTCATTTTTGGACGGAAAAGGAAATCTTGACTAATGGAGCAAAGATTGAAACTGTCAAGCAATTCCTTTCATGTGGATTGACAATCAATGCCCATGAAAGCAGCAGTCAGAAAATCAAACAACATATTTCACTTGGCAAATCTGCTGCCAAAGATCTTTATAAAGTGTTGAGAAGCAAAGCTGTCACTTTGAGGATTAAGTTGCTCATGACTGAAGTCATGATATTTTCAATTGCCTCATATGCATACAAAAGCACAACAATGAATAACAAAGACCAAAGAATTGATGCCTTGAATAGTGGTGTTGGTGAAGAATATTGAAAGCAACATGGACTGACCGAAGAATGAACAAGTGTGTCTTGAAGGCAATACAGTCAGAGTGCTTCTTGGAAGAGACAATGAGGAAACTTTGTCTCATGTACGCTGGACTTGTCAACGGGGACTAATCCTTAGAGAAGGACATCATGCTCGGAAAAGCAGACAACCAGCAGAAAAGAGGAAGGCCCTTGATATGTTGCATTAATACACTGGTTGCAACAGTGGGCTCAAACATAAACACTGGTTGTGACACTGGTGCAGGACAGGACAGTGATCTATTCTGTTGTACATAGAGTTGCTGTGAGTCAGAATTGACTCCAGGATACCTAATATAAAACACAAGGTCTTCTCTCAGAGGTTCATCTACTTGTAACTGAGACACTTCTAAACCGGGAGATCAGGTGACAGCCCTTGTCACCTGAGCTAATGGCAGTTCTCTTTTAGCAGCAATCTCTGCTGTTTACTGATTTCGGCTTTCTTTGCAGGCTTTGCCACACCACTTGTGTGACAGATGGGCTACTGTAAGGATTCTGTTGTTTGTCCCAAGCAGCTTTCTTCCAATGTGATGCCATTTCTGGCAGTGTCTAACAATCATTCAGCATCAAGTCTTCTGAGAAAACTAGACATTCATAGATAATAATACACTTTGGTGTTTTTACACTATGTTGTGTCATTGTAAGTAAACAACATTTTCTACTGCTTGGAGTTATTCTAGAAGAAAAGTCACCAAAATATTTTAATGGTCCCTCATGAGAAAGCTGGTGGTATCTAGTAACCAACATGTCAGCAGTTCAAGCCCACCAGGTCCTTCTTAGAAACCGCCTGGGACACTTTTACTCTATCCTATTCCTATAGGACAGGGCAGTGACCCTTCACTAAGAGTCAGAATTGACCTGATGGCACTGGGCGGCTGCAGCACTGTTTAATATATAGATAGCTTCCAAATTATTACCATAATAGATAACAAACATTTACTAAGCACTGCCCATTTGTGGGAACTGCTTTGTCTACATATTGTCTCATTTAGTCCCTTACCTCAATTGGATAGGTGCTTTTAGTGCCCATTTTGCTGAGAATAGAACTGAGGTTCAGAGATCTGCCTGTGATCATGAAACTGTCTTCTCTGGATACCTCCTCCTTTTCCAGAGCACTTGTTAGAGAACAGCAGTCTACGGCCAAATCTATTATCTCAAAATCACTCATGCATTATAAGTTTAGTTCAGGAATAAAAGCTTATGGGCAATGTTTTAAAAATGCCATGCAATGGTACACTAAAAAAAGAGTAAGAATTAATTAATCACAAGAAAGCAGTCACAGCTGCTTTGGATCATGCTGTATAAATTTACAAGAACTAGCACAATTATTTAGAACAAAAAGCAGAAGCAGAGACACTGATTGAAACTGCAGGGGGAATTTTGGTAGGCAGAATATAATTGCTCATTATTTTTATTTGTATCTTCCTATTTCCTTGTTTCCCTTTCCCTTTGTTCTTTAATAATACTCAAGGCTTTGCATGAAAGCATATTCTTTTCACCACTTATGTATTTTGCCTGATCCTGCAGCCTTGTCTCATTCCTAAGTCACAATCAATTTCTAGTAGCATTATAAGTTTCAAAGTTACCAGTTAGAGTATCATAATTACTAGACTATAACTTTAGTAGAAGCAGATAATCTAAGAACCAAAACATTTATTTTTATGCAAATATTCTAAGCAATAAACTAAAAGAACAATAAATTTAAAAAGATAACCTTGCTGATGTGCTTTTATTTTTTTTAGCATGTTAAAGTTTACAATTGTAGTCAGTTTCTAATACTTATACACAGTTTGCCATGTAATCCTAGCTACTCACACCACACCATGACCACACACTTTTCCCCTGTAACACATATTTCTCGTGTCCATTTGAACAACTCCTACATCCCTCCAGTATTCTCTTTCCCCTCTGAGCAGGAGCTTTCCAGTCCTTCTCTTGCATGTGCCCAAGCCAATAAGCATACTCTTCACCAGTATCAATTTATGTATTATATACTAGTTCAGCCTTTGTCTGAAGAGTTGGCTTCCAGAATGGTTTCAGTTCTGGGTTAACAGAAAGTTTGGGGACCCTCAAATCCATCAGATCATCAATGCCAGTTTTTTTTTTTCTTTGTTTGTTTTTTTAACTAGATTTTGAGTTCTGGATCTCAAATTTCTTCCACTTCATTAGGGACTCATTGTTGAATTCTCTAACTGGGCAGTCTTTTTAATCTCTTCTTTTGTTACAGGTTTATTTAGTTATTATCCCCTCTGTTTATGTTAGTTTAGGTAGATAGTGCATCTCTAAAAATCTGTACATTGCCCCTGGATTTGCAAAGTTGTGAGAATACAATTTTTATAGAATTCTGTTATGATTTTTTAAAATTCAACTTGGGTCCTTTGTAATATTGCCCATCTTGTTTCTTCTTTGAATTGTTTTCTCTCCTGTTTTTGTTTTCTCATTTTTTCCAGTGGTTTATGAATTTTATACACTTTTTCAAAGAAACAGCTTTTGGTTTTATTAACTCTTTCAGTAGTTTTTCTGTTCTCTATTTCAAATTTAGAAAAGAGTTCTGATTTTTATTATTTGCTTTCTTTTAGTTCCTGAGGGCTTTTTTTTTTTTTTTTTTTTTTTTTTTTTGCTGCTTTTTCTACTCATTCAAGTTTAAGGGTTTATGGTTTGATGCAGCCTTTTTTTTTTCTTTTTGGATGTATGCATTTATTGAGATAACTTGAACTCAGAGTACTGCTTTTTCTGTGTTCCCAGTGTTCTTGTACTGTGTGTTTTCATTCTCATTTGCTTCTGTGAATGTCTTTATTTCATCCTTAATTTCATCTGTAAACAAGTAGTTTTTCGGTAAGATGTTCAGTTTTCATGTGTTCGATTTTTTTTCACTTGCTTTTTCTGCTATAGTTTTTTTACTTTTATGGCTTCATGGTCTGAAACAATACTTTACAACATTTCAGTGCTTTGGATTTTCTTAAGACTTGCTTTGTGGACAAATATGTGGTCTATTCTGGAGAATATTCCATGTGCAATAGAAAAGAAGGTGTACCTGTATGTTGTTGAGTGGAGGGTTCTGTGCATGTCTGTGAGGTTCAGTTGGTTGATTGTGGCCTTTAGATCTCTTATGTTTTTATTGAGCTTCTTTCTGGATATTCTGTCCATCATTGAAAGTGGTGTATTGAAGCCTCCTACTATTACTGTGGAGCTATCTCACTTTTCAATGTTGTTAGAGTTCATTTGATGTATTTAGAAATCCTGGCATGTAAATATTTAATATGGTTCTGTACTTCTTAGGTGTTGACCCTTTAATCAGTACACAGTGTCTTTTCTTGTCCATGGTGGTGGGTTTTACTTTAAAATATATTTTATCCGAAATTAATATTGCTACTCCTGCTATTCTGTGAATGTTGTGTAGTTGGTATATATTTTTCCATTCTTTGAGTTTCAATATTTTTATATCTTGAAGTCTTCAGTGTGCTCCTTGTAGGTAGCATATAGACAAGCCATGTTTTTTGTTCGGTTGTTTATTTATTTTTAATCCATTCTACTTCTCTTTTTCTCTTTATTGTACTTAACTACTTATATTCCGTGTAATTATTGATAGATATGAATTTAGTGTTGTCATTTGGTGTCTTTTTTTTTTCTTTTGTATTATTGACAGCTTTTTTACTCCACTTAATTTTCTGTACTGAGTCATTTTCTTTATGGATTTTCTTTCCCTCTTTCTCATTGTTGTTGGTTTTATATTTGCTGGGAGTTATTAGTTTGTTTCTTATTTTGATGTATAAGAATGTCCATTTCCTTTGTCGTTACCTTAATATTGATCTGTATTATTCTAAATTTAAACTAGTCTTTAATTTCTTCATTACACTTTGACTTCCTCTCCATGCAAAAGATCTGTGATTATGTCTTTGATATAATTTTTTCATGTTTTACATAGGGACCTTTCTGTTTCCTTATTTTTAATATTTTATCTTTGGTTCATTTTTTCGGCTTCTCTATGAGTTGATGTGAGAATGCTCTGTCCTGCATTGTAGCCTTAAGTTTTTGTCCAACGTTGTTGATTAGCTAATGAAGAACCTCCTTCAATATTTCATATAATTTCAGTTTAGTTTTTGTAAATTCTTTGAATTTCTGCTTATCTGGGAATGTCGTCATTTCATCATCATATTTGAGAGACAATTTTTCAGTACATATAATTCTTTGCTGGGAGTCTGCTGTTGTTGTTTTTCTTTCAAGGCTCTGTATGTGTCATCCCATTGCCTTCTTTCCTTCATGGTTTCTGCTGAGTAGTCTGAGCTTAGTCTTACTCCCTCTCCTTTGTAGATTTTTTCTTTTTACCCTACCCACCCCCCCCCCAAAAAAACCCACTGCCATTGAGTTGATACTGACTCATAGTGATCCTATAGGACAGAATAGAACTGCCCCATATAGTTTCAAAGGAGCACTGGGTAGATTCAAAGTGCTGGCCTTTTGGTTAGTAGCGATATCACTTAACCATTACACCACCAGGGTTACCAAGCTACCTTTAAAAGCCTGTCCATATCTTTTGTTTTGATAAATTTGATTATATATTTTGGTGTCTTTCTTTTTGGATCTATCTTGTATGGGGTTCAAAGAGCATCTTGGATAGACTGTCTTGTCATATTTCATGATATCAGGGAAGTTTTCTGTAAACAAATCAACAATTCTCTGTGCAGTTTCTGTTACCAACCCCCCTCCTCAAACTCCCAGTTCTGGTACTCCAGTCACCAATAATGTGTTCCCCTTGACAGAGTCTTATTGCAGTATTTCTTCATATTTTAAAATTCTTTCATTTGATTTTTCCTCTAACATGTTGACGTCAATAATTTTATCCTCAGTCTCACTAATTTTGCATCCCATTGTTTCAGTAGTACTTCTTTGACTTTCTGTTGAATTGTCTGCCAAGCCAAGTGCCGTCGAGTCGGATCTGACTCATGGCGACCCTGTCTACTTCTGTAATTATTTTGTTAATCTGCTGAATTTCAGATCACTGATGTTTAAATATTTCTTTCAGCCTGTTTAATTTTTCATTATGCTCTGCTGCTCTTCACTGGATCTCCTTCCTATTACCTTGAAGAGGTAACAACATTAATCTTTTGTATTCTATTTCTGATAATATGAGGAAGCTCTATTCATCTGGGAAACTTTTGATTTTGATTATTTTGGGGGGATTTTTGTGAAGCCACAATGGTCTGCTTCTTCAAATCATTTGATATTGACTACTGTTTTTGAGTCTTCAGAAACATGTAATTTATTTATGTTTGTTTACTGGGTTCTAAGTTATACACATTTGTTTGTTTGTTTGTTTGTTTGTTTGTTTGTTTTTTAATGTCCAGATAGGCTGATCCTGTCAGCTATTTTGATTATTGGAACCTTAGAAATTCTAATAGAGCTTAGAGCTGTTATTAGGCACTTGGGCCCAGGCATCAGTTCACTTTTCATGTATGCATTCATCTTGGAAGCCAAGATAGTCAGCTACCTATTGTGCAGTGCCCTCTCTTTGCCAGAATTCTAGCTAGGGAAGAGAGAGTAGTGTACACACAGGTTGCTGATTTCTGGTTGTTTGCACTGATAAAGGAAGGGGATAGACAACCATCCATACCTAGGCAAAGGATCAGTTTCTGCCTTGTGTTTCCA
Source organism: Heterohyrax brucei (assembly GCA_028571685.1). Lineage (NCBI taxonomy): Eukaryota > Metazoa > Chordata > Mammalia > Hyracoidea > Procaviidae > Heterohyrax > Heterohyrax brucei. The sequence continues at coordinate 165,536,171 of CM053144.1, forward strand.
GATTAGGGATAGCAGCAGACCTATCTTTTTTTTTCTGTTTTTTCTCCCCATCTGTTAAATTGTTCCCTTTTCAAGTCTAAGAGAAAAGCTCAGGACATGTGTAAGGGGTCCCACTTCCACCCCAAGTAGATGGTCAGAGTTTGTTGCAGGTGCAATGCAGAGAAGCGGGGGTAGGGGGTGGGGTAGAGGACTGCTGGAGAAAAGGAGGGAGGTATAACCTGAAGGAAAGTTTTGGAGCTGCACAGGTATTCAGGCACTTAGGTTTTGATGTTCAAATGGGTGTCCTCTGTGAACCTGGATGTGAGACCATCTGAAGGTCAGCTTCCCTGCTAAAAAAGATACTCAACAAATGCTGCCACTTCATTCACTACACTGTCACTAGTGAGTCCCCCTGTGAGGTACAGATTCCCACTGGGCCAGGTATGGATGGTCTAGTTGCCTCTGGACATATTCTCCCTTCCCATTCACCAAGGCCTATCTCTCAGCTTCCCCCTTGATACACAGAGCCCCTAATATGTCCAGTACAATCCATACGGTTATTTTCCTGGATCTGTGTTGTTAGAAGGATCACAGGTGTGTGTGGCTACTCTCTGTCTTAGGCCCACGTCCCTGTTGTGCTCATTTAAAATAAAATCTTCTATGAAAATTCAACTGCTTTAAAAGCTTTTGTTAAAACTGGGATTCATTAGTATACTCAGAATGTACTCTTTTTAAAGCAATATGTCCTATCTATTAATTTTACTTATAATGTAAAAAACTGCCAAAGATTTAGGGGTTTAAATATCAATAATTTTATTTATGTTTGAAAGATTATTTGAAGACTAAGTATCTTTTGTATTCCAATCCATATTAAAATACAACTGATAGTTATGTAAAGTGACTAGTGTTACCTCAAGTATGTCTGAAATACTTTACCAAAATGTCAACAGACTTTTGATGTGCATTCTTTTACTTCATGTTCAATGGAAACTCTGCTTTTTACCAATGTCAGTAGATTGTTTTACCAAATATTATTTGACAAGCATATGGAATGTTCATATGCTCTACAGTATTTTGCCTTAAATACATATGTGAATGCAGATCTATTACCTTCTCTAAAGTCATAAGCTTCAATATCAAACATTATTTAGATCAGGGGTCTGCACACTTTCTGCAAATGAACAGAGAATAAATAATGTTCAGCTTAGCTGGCCATGTGGTCTCCATAGCAACTAGTCAACTGTCATTGTAGCATGAGAACTAGCATAGGTGATGAATAAAAAAATCTGTAAGACTGAGTGACTTTAATAAGCAGTCCCTGGATGGTACAAATTGTCAAGTGATAGATTACCAGCCAAAAGATTAGCAGTCTGAACCCACCCAGAGGTATCTTCGAAGGCATTTCTGGTGATCTGTTTTCAAAAAGTCATAGACTTGAAAGCCACACGAAGCAGCTCTGTTCTGCACATGTGGGACTGCCATGAAGCAGTACTGACTTCACATGAACTAACAATGAATGTTATGATAAACTTTTATTTATTGTAACAGTTGTTGTTAGTTTGTTGCCTTGATTTCAAAGAACATTCTAAGCAATAAAACCTGTACAAAATAAAACTTTAAATAATTTACACAGATGTTATTTGTTAAAATATTAAGTGAGGTTCAATTATGATATAATTTATTGACAACAGAAGCATTCTATCAGGTAAAACTTACCAATTGTTTTTGCATACTGTCATCTCAAAGAACTGTTTCCCAACAGAAATTTGTGTCTGGCTCACAGCCCACAATGTCCTCTGGTGACTTGAATAAAGAAAAGGAGAACTGTTGTGCTATAACAGTTATACAATTTTAGAAGTCCTTAATCTCTTCCAGAGCCCTGGTGGTACAGTGACCAAGAGCTATATAAGCTAACAAAGTGGTGGACAGTGTGCATCAGCAACATCTTGGAAACCCAAGAGGGCAGTTCTACTCTGTTGAACTATGTCTCTATGAGTCCAAATTTACTGAACGGCAATGGGTTTAGTCGGTCTCTTCCAGTTCAGAAAACTTGGCTTCCTCATTAAATGAATTGTTCTTTTTTGTGATTATAAAACTTGGTTAAGAGCTTTGGAAAACTAAGAATTCATTGATGCATCAAAATATGATATAAGAAGAACTAATGATTGTGTAATGCAGCATTAGAAATAGGAAGACTTCTGGTATCCAAAGGGAGAGCTCGCACTTGTGATCAGAATTTTTGCTGTATTTATTCTATTGTTGGACAAAGTGATAAAATAACTGTGTTACAGGCATGAATTTGAGCTGGGAAAAGGCTAGAGACATATATTTTAAAGAACATTCTGAGGAGGAGATTTTACAAATCATAGTTTGGTAAGTATGTAGTTTTTAATCATAATATAAAAGTTTTCTAACCAAAAGAAGAGAGAGGTCATGTAGGAGAATGCTTTGACTGCTACACTTCAGTGTACTGAGTATGTTAAAAAATAGGATCTGTTTTGTAATAGTCTACAGAAATGATTTCATACATTGTGATTACCACAGTAGTCCATGTATTAGCTCAAGAACAATAACTGTATTTTGAAAAACATGATATTGAGTAACAAGAGAGTCTCAAAAGGGAATTATTGAGATTGGATTAATCTATTTAACAAATTGTATTTTACAATACTTAAGTTCTTTAGCATGATTTATAACATACCTCTATGCAATTTTTACTTTGGGGAATAATAAAAAAGATAGATTATTTTTTACACAGATAACAAATACATTTATTGAGCTGGTGTTTGGGAAAATGACAATCTATTTTCTAAGTCAGAAATTGGTTTTTGTGTATGTGTCCTATAGTAAGCCATTGTATTGAATTTTTTATGTAAAGTTTTTTAATTTATTTCCTGGAGAATCTTATCAATACAGACATTGCATAAATTAATTCCCTTTGATCATCATTCACTACAGATCTCTTATTTCTGGTTTTTCATTACAAATGAATAAAATATAACTTTCAAAAATAATCTTAAAAATAATGATAGTAGATATCCTATTTTTTTCTTTTTCCTTATTTTTTGAAAGATTCTAATTTTAAGACGACTGAGACAATCTCGAGAATATATTTCATCCGTTGAATACTAATGAGCAAAGACCAGACGAACTGTGCTTAAGCATGAAAACAATTGTGGATACAAACAGGACTGGGCAGTATTTTGTTCTGCTGTGCATAGGGTTGCTATGAGTCAGACCCCACTTGATGGCACTAACAACAATAACATCAAGGATGTCACACTTAAAGAAAGTCAAAGGTTATTAGAGACAGGAAAGAAATAAATGGCCAAAACAGATACAAAAAGAGATTTTGAACATTGCTCTTGACTGTCACATAGCTAAAGCAAAAGGAAGAAGACAGTAAAAGAGTTTAACAGAAGATTTCATAGGGCAGCGCCAGAAGACAAGGTAAAGTATTGTAGGCACATGTGTAAAGAGCAGAGATTGGAAAACCAAAAGAGAATAACAGGCTTGGCATTTCTTAAACTGAAAGAACTGAAGAAAAAAATCAAGCTTTGAGTTGCAATAGTGAGGGATCCTGTGGGGGTCCTGGTGGCATAGGGGTTAAGTGCTATGGCAGCTAATCAAAGGGTCAGCAGTTCAAATCTACCAGACACTCCTTGGAAACTCTATGTAGCAGTTCTACTCTGACCTATAGGGTTGCTAAGAGTCTGAATCAAGTGGACAGCAGTGGGTTTTTGTTGTAGTTTTGGATATGGGGAAAATGTTAAACAACACAGAAAGCACCAAAAAAAAAAAAAAAAAATGGTAGCGTCACTGTACTAATAATGGAAACCTTGCTGGTGTGGTGACTAAGTTCTACTCTGCTAACCAGGAGATCAGCAGTTGGAATCTGCCTGGTGCTCTTTGAAAACTCGATGAAGTAGTCTGCTCTGTCTGCTAGGGTCACTATGAGTCAGAATCGACTCAGTGGCAGTGTGTTTGGTGTTTAGATTTTGCTACCAATAAAAATTGGTCAATGTTCAACCATTTCAGGAGGCACCACAATAATTATGAACGATGGTACTGAAGGAAGAGGTCCAAGCTACACTGAATGCATTGATGAAACAGAGGCTCTGGAAACTGACAGAATTGAGATGTTTCATCAAACAGATGCAGTTCTGAAAGTGCACACTCAACTATGCCAAACATTTGGAAGACAGTTACCTGTCCGACCAGCTGGAAGAGATTCATATTCATGTCTATTATGAAGAAAGGTGATCCAACTGAATACAAAATTATCGAACAATAATATTAATATCATACATGGGCAAAAATTTCCTGAAGATCAGTCAAAAGCAGCTATAGCAACACATCAACAGGGAACTGCCAGAAATTCAGATTAAAAACTTCCAGATTCAGAAGAGGACCTGGAACCAGGGGTATCTTTACTGATGTCAGACAGATCCTGGCAGAAAGGAGACAGTACCAGTAAAGGCATTTGACTGTGTGGATCACAACAAATTCTGAATAATATTGCAAGGAATGGGAATTCTAGAACACTTAATCATGCTCATGAATATCCTGTATATAGACCAACAGGCATTCAATTCAACAGAACAAGGGGATCCTGCCTGGCTTAAAGTCAGGAAAGGTATATATCAGAGTTATGTCCTTTTACCATATTTATTAAGTCTGTATGTTGAGCAAAGAATCTTAGAAGACAGAGTATATGAAGAACACAACATCAGAATTAGAGAAAGACTCTTTAACAATCTGCTTTACCTACATGACTCAACCTTATTTGCTGAAAATTAAGAGATGCAGAAGCACTGATGAAGATCAAAGACCAAAGCCTTTAGTATAGATTACACCTTAACATAAATAGAACAAAAATATTCACAATCTGATTAATAAGCAACATCATGATAAATGGAGAAAAGACTGAAGTTGTCAAGGATTTCATTTTACTTGCATCCACAATCAAACCCATGGAAGCAGCAGTCAAGAAATCAAAAGGCATGTTGCGCTGGGCAAATCTACCTCAAAAGTTATTTTTAAAGTGTTAGAAAGCAAAGATATCGCTCCATAGATTAAGGTATACCTAACCCAAGCAATGGTATTTTTTTTTTTATTTAATATGACTCATATGCATGTGAAAGCTGGACAAAGAATAAGGAAGACCCAAGAAGAGTTGATGCCTTTGAATGATAGTGTTGGTGAAGAATATTGAATATATCATGAACTACTGAAAGATGCAGCAAACAAATATGTCCTGGAAGAAATACTGATGGAATGCTCCTTAGAAACAAGAAGGCAAGACTTCATCTCACATACTGTGGACATATTATCAGAAGGAATCAGTCCTGGCAGAAAGACAGTGTGCTTTGTCAAGTACACGTCAATGGAAACCAGGAAGATTGTCAACCAGATAGACTGACACGTGGCTGCAACAAGGGGGGCAAGCATAGCAGCACTTGTGAGGATGGACCGGGAAGGGTCAGCGGTTTGTTCTGTTGTGTACAAGGTCTCTATGAGTGAGAACCAAGTTGGCAGAACCTCACCACACCCACAGTTTTAAATGTGTAGTCTCCTGCTGTTACAGGGCTCTGGAGGCACTGTGGTTATGTGTTTGACAGCTAACTAAAAGACTGGCAGTTCAATCCACCAGCCACTCCGTGGAAAACCTACGGGGCACTTCATTTCTGTTCCATAGATTGCTATGAGTTAAACCAACTTCACAGCAATGAGTTTTTGTTTTTACTCTTATTTATCATTTATTATAATTTAACATACATCATTTATTATAATTTTTCTAGTTAAAGAATACTGTTTCTTACATGTTGTTTATTTACTTCTATTTTTGAGTAGGAATGTGTTGCATTTTATCAAATGACACTGCTCAAGCTGTTTAAAAATGTTTTTTAATTAACCTACTGATAACGTGCACTTTTTCAGTAGTTTCCTTATGTTGAATATGCTTGCCTTCCTTTATGAAAATTGCTATGTTAGTAGTTGCTAAATTGTGCTCCTACTTCTGTGCTAATTATTTCTCAATTGAATACCTGGGGATTTTTCCCCCACAGTTTAATTTGTGTAACTTCTCATGTGCTATGGCCTAGAATAGTTTATAAAATATCAATTAATTTATTTCCTGAGAAATTGAAATAATTCATCAGCAACACTTAATAAACATATTGCTAAGCTTTTCAGTGTTGTTCTCAGCTAGTGATCCATTGATTTCTTTTTGTAATATGTGAAATTATACATTTACATAGAAAATTATCCATTTCATTGTTGTTTTCAAGCTTAGTAAAAAGTACTTTTACATTCAACTTTGTACAATTAATTTTGTTCATGGTCATTTTTCTTTACTTACATCATTATGTTTTAATGGAAATTTTAAAAAAATTTATTTTCTACCTGATTGCCTCTTGTTTATTTATTTTGCTAATTGTTTTAAAAAAGTTAATCTTGGATTTAGGAAGTTTCAACACTTTTGTATTGGTGTCTTAATTAAAATCAAGTAATTTCAAATGTTTCTAAAGCTGTAGAGAAGGTATAGCTTAGAATTTGCACCTGAAAGTCACTTCTGATCATCTCTAATATTTTAATTTTCCATTGCTGCTGTAGCATATTACAACCACTGTAATGACTTAAATAATACATTTCTATTATATTGTAGTTTGGGACATTACAACTCAAATTCAGGCCTTGCCAGGCTAAGACAAAGGTACTAGTAGGGCTATGTATGGAAACTCAAGGAGAATATGCTTCCTTGTTTTTTCCAGTCACTAGAAGCCACTGCGCTTCTTAGTTTATAGTTCCTTTCTCCATCCTGAAAGTTCTCAATGATGAATCAGGGTCTTCTCGCACGGCATCGTTTTTACTGTCTTCTTCTACCTCCCTATCGCACTTTTGAGAACTCTTCATGATCAGAGTGTCTTACCAGATATTCCAGAAAAATCTCCCCATTCCAAGATCCTTAATCACATCTACACAAGTTCTTTTTGCCATGAAAACTGACACATTCATAGACTTTAAGGATTTGGACATGAACATATTTGGGGGCCAAGGACCATTATTCAGCCTACCAATCTGTTTTCTTGCTCATTTATAATTTCAGATTCAGATCAAATTGTTCTCCCCTTGTAAAATAAATTAAAGCATATGAATTTGGTTATTACTCATAATTGACTTTCTATAATCTTTGTCAAATTTCTTTTTTAAATGGTTTCTAAGCAAGCTGCAAAAACTTTTTTTCCTTTCCGTAATTGATCACAGATTTATCTAACTAGATTATTTCATTTGGACACAATTTTCATTTGGATATAAACTTCTCATGTTAATACACAGACTGTGTTGACAGGATTTGTTTGCTTGAGTTGACCACCAGTTTAATTTGATTAGTCATTTTATTAGCTCAGTAAATATTTTCATATTTGGAAAACAGTTTAAAATGCCAATTAAGTCAAAGACAAAAATAATGAGCAAAGCATCAGATTATGAATAAGAAAATGAAATTTCATCATCAGGTAGTAAGGACTAGAAAAAATGGGCTTTTTCAATTTTATTTTTAAAATAGCACTTATATTAGTAATTTACTGAAACCTTTTTAAGGACAGAGCTGATAGTACAAATTTTTAGGAAAATATGCTGTCTAAGCAAAACAATGACCTTTACATTGATGCTCTATAAATTGAAATTTCTTAGAATTCTTAAAGACAGTAATAAGGAAATCTGAACTGTTTAAGAATTAATGCTTTGTTGAAATCAAAAAAGCTTTTTCTACCAGTTTGTGTCTGAATTTTGACAAAAAGGTATCAGACACCAAGAACGTCCTTTAGTGAAGTTCTAGGAATGTTCTCAATAGAACAATCATTACGTTATAAAACAGGTTTGTTTAAATGTAGATTTGTTATATATTAATGTAGACTTTGTTTTATATATTGATGTGCATAATAATACTCTATTTTAACATCATGAAAAGAAGGCATAGGTATGTAGGTAACTAGATGAAAGATTGATAGTTATCTGTGTGTGTTTATACAATGCAAATGTGTATTCTATGCATCACATAATGATCATCAATTTCACTTTTTTATGTTTTCATACTGTATCTTAATTGATGCCCACAAATCCTTTCAAGGTCTTTCTGAGGGTTCTTCGAAGCAGCTGGTTAGATAACATATTTTATTTATATATATATATATACATATATATTTATACATATATATAATCAACAAAACTTCTTTAATATTGGTATATTAATGCTTTTAAGTTTCCAACTTCAGTGGAGGCCTCTGTTCTTTGGTCTTCACCTCTTCAATCAGCTGTACTATATAGCCCTTACTCCCTAGGCTTTGAATTTCAGTGCCTGCAGATAGGTGTTTTCATGCCTCAGAGTAACATCTGGGTAACTCTACATCCAGTCATCTTCCTCAGTTGAGTATAACCTTCATGTGAAGCACGTTGAAACTCAAAGGAGATGCCTTTGATTCACTCACCTGTACTCTGAACATGGACTTTATTCTGTTAACCCAGGTCTCCTGATTGATAATGACAGTCACTTTTTTTTATGTTATTGATTCATAAAGTTGCTACACACAGCCTGTAATGTCTTTTCCATAAGATTTTATTTCTCAGGGATAAGATTTTATTTCTGGAGGGTAAATACTAAGGATTACACTGGCTGATGTTCGATAAGAGTATGTTTAACTTTTTAAGAACCTGCCAAACTGCTTTCCAGAGTGACTGTACCATTTTACATTCCCACCAGCCATGTGTGAAAGATCAGGTTGCAAATGGGTGCTGTTTTGTATAATATAAAAATATTTACTTCTTCTGGCCTCTTGAGCAGAATAGAGTTAGTAATCAAATACATATGGGAAACAATTATTTCACCTGAATATTAATATTGTGAGAGAATAAAATACATAATTCACTCTTATGCCAAAATTTTGAATCCTTAAGTGAGTGCTTAAATTGACAAGAAATTAGCCCACTCAGAAATGTATACCTTAGTTTCTGTATTAATTGGACTATATTTGTATATCTGTTCAAAATAGCAAACATATTTTATTGTGGGAAATTGGTTCCAGATAGACCAAAATTCTAAGTGTCTTCAGAGATTCTTGGCAATGTGGTTATTCATTAACAATATGTGGGTAGAAACACAGACTGGTAGAGGAAACATTAGCAAGATTTGGAACACAGTATAATCCCAGTCGCCAATTAAAAACTGCTTTGAAATAGCTCCTATTTAAAGAATCCAAGTGTAACTCAACCTATGAACATCTTCACAGGGAATAAAGACAGTCCTTGGGGACATCTGCATGTCAGGAGTAGGCTGCTACACTGGTTCTTCGCGGGAGTCATTTTAAATATGAAACTAATCTGTACCTAAAATACTAAAAAATATATATACTTACGTAATTTTAATCTTATGCTATTCAGTAAGTGATAAAACCATAGAGAAAAAGAACTGCGCAAGTGTGAACAATGAAGAAAAGATTGTTAAAACAGAAATGTGATTTCTGTTTTAGTCATGTTATGACTATAATTTATGATTTCTTTTACTTTAGACTTTATTTGTATCTTGGGGAAGTTGGAAGCAGAAAATTTCAGCAAAAGGTAATAAGCTTCCTTGATATCCTGTTAATAGCAATAATCACCACAACAACCTTAAGCAAAGAAGGTGGATTTATGTTTTTCCATAAAAACAAGGACACCGGTATCATGTTTCCCCCATATTGTGTACCCTCAGGGTAATCAACAGAAATAAAACAAATGCATTCCTTTTACTGATTATATTTCCCAAGGCAAGTTTATTATTGCATTTCAACAGCTATAAATTATCAGTTTAAAACCAAATATAGGCATTATTGTACACCAGGATGCCTTTCGATGAGGATTAGAAATGATTTGATGATGGAAAGTTATACCTAGATATCTCAGAAGCACCCAGAGTCAAAACATTCCTTTCATGATCCTCTGCAGAAATTAGATAGTTAAAAGAACCTTAGATTGTATAACATGTATTTTAGCGCCAGCTGTATATCATGTATTCTGTAGACAATAGGAACCAGAATTAAGCAGCTTTGGCTACATACTGTAAAACTCTTAAGATCAAACTTGGGACTGTGTAAGCTATACACAATTACTAGTGTCAGCAGTTTAAAAATTTACTTCTTGCTGAGAAAACCTTAGAGAGAACTGTGCAGACCCATTCATTTTGCCAAGTGGAGGTAATAATTGGCAACTGTTGGCATGACCTACAAACACCATGTTCCTTCAAGAAAAACCCAGCATGATTAGCTCTTAGCAATTGACTGCACTTTTGCTGACTTCTCATGAGTGGTTTCTCACACAGTCACAGATAAACCCACTGTAACTGAACACAGTTGATGACTCATTTCTTGGTTTTCTGCTTGTGTCTTTCAAAGCTGTGTGTTGATTCTGTTGCAGAAACAGCAGGAATCTATTTTTAACACAAGGATGAGTTTACTACATTATTATTAAGAAAACATCATACAGGCATCTTATAATCTTACGCTGTGACTTGCAGAACATTCCTGGATTTCACTCCATAAATACAGCAAAAGTTTTACTTAAAGGAATGATGTCAAAGTGACCTTCAAGCCTATCTATGACTTTCATGTGTTGCTATAGAAAATGCAAACTTCCAGTTGAGTTTCCTGCAAAACGCATTTTGAATGGAGACATTTCTAGAGATAATCAGTGTCTCAAAAGCAATTTAAAGCTGTGTACACTTGGGGTGCTGCCTGACTCCTGAATAATGAGGACATGTACCTGTTCACTTAATAGATGGTAGTCAGACAGAATTCAATGGCTATTTTTCAGAAAAAGATGTCTGCTCGGAAAGTTATATAACAGGGACTTGCCACAAAAAAAAGGATCAAAACTTAAATTACTTTCAAATGGGACTAATCTTTTTTTCTCTTTTAAAAGAAAATAAATCAGTTTGCCTTAGGACTTAGTAAGAAACAAACACTTGTCAATGTCTGAAATTGAGTATTCATAAAACATACCAATCTGTACTACAAACATATAGAAATACTCTCCTGATCGATATTTTACCAAAACAACATAAAGCTTTATCTGTTATTCACTAATCACAGCATAATTTTACTCACATTGAGTTTAAGAAACAGAACAAAATACATAAGGTTATCACGAAGAAATTCTCACAATTTTCTGTCTGCCTATAATTATCATCAGAGTTTCTACTCTATTTTAGGTTAGTAGAATTGTCTCAGTCGTGGTCTGATTTTATGTGTATTCACACAAATGTGTGTCTCTGAGCATGCTCATGACAGTTTTTTGTTTCTGTGAACTTTTTGACCCACAGTAAACATGTTATTTTCCACTTTATTTAATAATTTGAGTCGGATCCAACTCGACGGCACCTGGCTTGGCTGTACTTATTTGTTTTATACTCAATTTCTTTTTAAAATCTTTTGAAGTGATTATTTACAAATAACAAAACAAATCATAATTACTTTAAATCATGTCTTCAGCTGCCATTATCAAACAGTTGTTTTTAACTCAAGTTTCACAAGAAATGTAGACCATCAATGTTACAACCACTGGCCAGTTTCCAATAACATAGAATGACTAAAACACATGGTTCTCCAATATGATTTCTTGGCTATTATAAATTTGTATAGCAAAGATCCATATCTAAATCATTCTTCTCAGAAAACATCACTTTCTTAATCAAAACTAACCTGACCAGTTTATTTAATTTGCTATTATTCCACCAATTCTTTTCATCTTCTTTGTCTATGTTTCATGGCTCTTTTTTCTTATATTTATGTCTATTATTTATTGCTTATTTATCTGTTATTATGCTTATTATTGTTTATTGACTGCCATGGATTGAATTGTGTTCCCAAAAAATGTGTGGGCCAATTTGACTGGATTAGGAGGACTCCTGGCATAGCATGTTTATCCATCATTTTGTTATCTGATATGATTTTCCTATGTGTTGTAAATCTAGCCCCTGTGATCTTAGTGAGGGGGTTGGCCAGTAGCTGTGATGAGGCAGAGCTTAATCTACAGGATTGCACTGTGTCTTGAGCCAGTTTCCATTGGAATATAAAGGAGAGAATTGAGCAGAGAAACAGCGGGACCTCTTACCAACAATAAAGCAGTGTCAGGATACAGAATGGGAAAAAATATTTGGAAACTCTATGTCAGACCGATGTCTGATTTCCATAATCTATAAGATACTACAAAATATCAACAAGAAGAAGATAAACCATCCAATTAAGCAATGGGCAAAGGAGATGGACAGACATTTCACTAAAGAAGAGATCCAGGCAGCCAAAAAACACATGCAGACATGTTCACGATCTTTAGTTATTAAAGAAATTCAAATCAAGATGACAATGAGATACCATCTCACCCCAACAAGGTTGGCCATGATCCAAAGAACACAAAACAACAAATTCTGGAGAGGCTGTGGAGAAAGTGGAACCCTCCTACACTGTTGGTGGGGTTGCAAAATGGTCCAGCCTCTTTGGAAAGCAATCTGGCGCTTCCTTAAAAAAATGTATATCAATATACCATTTGACCCAGCAATTCCACTACTTGGAATATATCCTATAGAATCAAGGCCTTTCACACCAACGGACATATGCACCAGAATGTTTACTGCAGCACAGTCCACGATAGCAAAAAGATGGAACCAACCCAGATGCCCAACAACAGAATAATGGATAGGTAAACTATGGTATATATACTCAATGGAGCACTACGCAATGATGAAGAACAACGATGACTTCAGGAAACATCTCATGACCTGGTTTCAACTGGAAGACATTATGTTGAGTGAAAGTAGTCAGAGACAAAAGGACAAATATTGTATGAGACCTCTATGATAAGATCTCAAAAACAGACTTGTGTATAGAAGAAAAGACTCTTTGACAGCTGAAAGGGAGGGTTTGGGGGGAGGGTTTAGATTAGATAGCTGCTAGGTATCTGGTTGGGTGAAATCGGTGATAGCACACATTAGAAACAAGAACAATGTTAAGTGGAGTTAAACATAACATGAGTACTCCTTCCATCTTAACCTAATATTGCAAGGATAGAGTATCTGGGGCAGGGGGCGGGGGACCATGCTCTCAGGCGAAAGCGAGGCCAATTGGCACAACTAGCGTTTTGCTAAGAGGGCTCTCTACACCCCATGTTGATGAGTGGCGTCTGGGGTCTTAAAAGCTGCCTGGCTGCCATCCGAGGGCACAGCAAATGGTCCCAACTCAGCAGGAATGGATGCTCACCGAGGACCAAAATGACATGGGGGAAAGAAAACCCAGAAGACAAAGAGACCCACATGAGTGGGTGCCTACATCGACTTGGGACCAGAAGAACCAGATGGTGCCTGGCCACCACCAGTGATAGCCACGAAGGAGCTCATTAAGTCGAGTCTCACTGGCAACACAAGAATAAAGAGGGGTGCACCCTGAGATCCCCACTAAAAGACCTCAATTGATGGTCCAGTGGTCTCGGGGTTCCCCTGGGAGCATGGCCCCTCTCTCTGATGCTGCCCTTGACCATAAATCATAACGAAGGTCCATGTTTCGGACAGGAATGGATTGGACTTGGTGATACAGTGATCATATATTGGATGCATTTTATGGTTCTGTACATCTACAGGATGTCATCCTGCTGACCTCTGGCTGGAGGAAGGACAGTGGGTGGAGAGGAGGGAAAAAAAGAGACTGTTGGGAGAACAGACATTTATGGAGCAGAGAGGAATAGTGTGCTGTCACCGGGCAGGGAGAGCAGTGGAAGCTGCATATAGGTGGGTATGTAAATTTATACAGGAATGTACATTTTCACTCAGTTATATTAAACAAAAAATTAAAAAAAAAAAGCAGTGTCAGGAGTAGAGTGTATCCTTTGGTTCCTGCTCAGAGAAGCTCCTTGTCCAAGGGAGGATTGATGAAAGGCAGCTTCCTCCACGCTAACAGACAGAGAAAGCCTTCCCCTAGAGCTGACACACTGAATTTGAACTTCTAGCCTAATAGACTGTGAGAAAATAAATTTCTCTTTGTTAAAGCCATCCACTAGCAGTATTTCTGTTATAGCAGCACTAGATAACTAAGACACCATCCACCATTAGAATATAAGCTGTAGAGTGAATGAGTTTCTGTCTGTTTTATTCATTGATTGATATCAAACTCTCAAAACATCTACTGGCACGTTGCACATGTTCACATACTCATATATTGGTTGAATTTTTCCAAAATGAAAATTTTGGGATATGAATTTTGGTATGTAAGTTTATAAGCTATCTGCCTTTTGACTCCTTATTATAAGAATAATATTTAAAATAAAAATATTTCTTAGAGACACTATTTAGAATGGTAGGAAATATTTTTACAGATTGATAATACTGTATTATTTCTATCTAAAAATTAAAGATGATTTTCTTGTCAGCAACCACAATGGTTAAATACAAATCTTAAACTACACATAATATTATAAAATCTACACTAATTCTACACTAATTCTAATTAAATGAAAAATCTGCCTTGAAATCTTTTGAAGACATTAAGACTTCATAAACTGGACATCAACTTGATAAATACTGTGAATGTGTTTAAATAATTGTAAGTTGTAGAATTTCTGAGTTGGTAAGACATGAAATGAAAGAATAAAATAATAGACAGGAAATAAATAAAACTGGCTAGGGAGTGGTGTCTGATCTCTTCTAACCTCATAAAGTAGAAAGAGACTCAATCTCAATAGCTCACAACAGATTTCCATTAGGTGGAGGTTAGACATGCTTCCTCTTTCAGCCACCTTGACCAATTCTGACATCAATTGTTCTCCCATGGCACTCTACTTTTCTGCTGGGTTTAATAATTCATTGCAATACACACACAGAACTCACAGACAATATTTGTGTTTTGAGAATTACAAGGGAAGTAGCATATTACAATTCAGGATCAAGATTGTTCAGAATATAGTTTTTCCATCAGGATAGTCTCTTTTCACCTGTGCTGAAAGGTGCCCTTTCCCTGGCACTTGGTGTTTGTTCAGGTCTGACAAGTGTTACAAAGTTCTGCCAACTTGGCTGATAAGTACTCCCAGGCAATTACTCCAGTGAGTCTTGACTCAAAGGTGCTCAGTCTTAGCTTTGTGAGTCTGAAAACCTAGTTCCAAGTGACTGAGGGCACCATACTCTGCCAGCAAGCCTCCTGCACAAAGGCACTCAGCTTTCTCACTTTTTGGTGAGAAAGCCCACCATGCCATTTCTGGCTGGTATCTCCTGCCTCCTACTTGCCTGCTACTACTTTTCATCATCTGAAGTGTTACAGCTCTGTCTCTGTCTCTGTCTCTGTCTCTCTTGCTTTCTCTCTCTCTCTGCATCCCCGACTCTATCTCCTGGTTCCAGGAGCTTCTCGGCAATTGGATTCTCGGTACCCAGACACCCTTCCCTCTTGATTTTTTTTCCTTGGTGATTGTGGGATCCTCTCTCCTCTCTGGAATTGGCCTAGTGGGATGGCAAAACTGATCAGTCTCCTTTGTGAACCACAATTACCTTATGTACATCCACAAAAACCTGTTGTCATAGCATCCCTATAGAACAGAGCGTAGAACCTGGTAGAGTCTAGCTACAGACCCTTTGGTTAGCAGCCATAGCTCTTAACAACTAAGCCGTCAGGATTTCCTTTATTTGCACAGTCCCACTCAATCACTTGGGTGGAAGTTATTATCATGGTGAGAAAACCTATACAAAATTTTGTTCCTCAAAATATTTAAAGATACATATATATATAGTGATACATATTTAGAAATAGCTTGTTTCCTCAATATGTCAAGAAAAGATTATTTCCATATTAAAAAATTAACTTTTGCTTAGTGATTCTGTTCTAGAAGAGGCAGAAGAAAGAAGGTCAACATAAGAAATATCCAAAACACCAAATCCATATCCATCTACTCACTCCTGACCCTTAGCATCTCTGTATGGTTTCCAAGGCTGTAGATCCTTAAGGAAAGAGATTGCCACATCTTTCTCCTGTGTTTCTGCTGATGGTTCCAAGCCATTGATCTTTCCATTAGCAGTGCTTTAGTAATAGTTCTAATGACCATTCCAGCTAAGTACATGAACTCATCCTAGAAAATGTGCTATATACCTCATTGCTGAACATTACTACTCTCACCTTCAAAGTACTTCCCTTGGGAAGTTATACACCCATGCCAGTACCTAGTTTTGCCTTCAAAATAATTTTGAAACTTTCTGGAATGGCCATTACAGCTGTCGTCATATTACCCTTAATGTCCTGAAAGTCATCAAGATGTCTTCCTTCCAATATTTCCTTTCTCTTCATTTAATGAAAAGTCACTGGGGGCCAGATTAGGTGAGTAGATAGGGTATTTTAATATAGTTGTTTGTTCGCTGGCCATAAACTCCCTCACAGAAAACTATACAATTAAGTTCATGAACTGGCTTCCTTGCCACCATGCACAATGGCCATTCCAGCAACAGATCCAAAATTGATTTGAAAGACGGACTAGGTACAGGCATCAGTGCATAGCTTCCCAAGAGGAGTACTTTAACGGTGATTGTAGTGATATTTAGCAGTGAGATATGCAGCACTTAGAACAGTTAAGTTTGTGGATTAATTGTCAGACCTCATATTGCTCAGGAATACATATTGAATATATCATTGAAGAAAGCATGTTGTAATCTCTAGAATAAAACTAACACAATGATAAAAGAGTAAAGACTTCCGAATCACAGAGAATGAGAAAACAAAATTTAAAAACACAAACAAAATACCTAATTATCCTAAAGGAACAAAGCAGAGAAAAATGAACACACAGCAGATGCAACAAGTAAAAATCAAAAAGTATATGATAAATTTAAACTCAAACATACAGTTACATTAATTTTAACTTAACTCGACGGCACTTGGCTTGGCTGGCATGTACCAGTTAAAAATCAAGATTGTTAGAGTGTATACAGACACAGAAAAAACATAAACTCTTTGCAGAAGATAATCTGATAAAAATATGGAAGGAGTAAATTAAAAAAAAAAAGAAAAAAGAAAGCTCATGAAAACATTAGCCAAGTCACCCAGCTATGTCTATATCAATACCAAATCAGACATGGAGGTAAAAAGTATTTCTAGAAATAATTTGAAAAAAAAATCTGGGGTAATAGTAGACTGTTCACTTTAGCAAAAATAAATATACACTAAAAATTTTAAGAAGGAACCTAGTAACATACTGTCAAGGAAATACAAAACTAATATTTACAAAACTGAAAGACAAACTCATGATTATAATGAGGTATTTTAAACTTCTCAATGACAGTAGAGCAAGCATCCAAAAATGAACAGAAGCTTAGAAAAAATTTAATTAGGTTACACATTTGTAAACATACACATGAAGCATCATACACAAAAACAATACAGTCCAAAAAGCAAGATATTTAATGCTTTAATAGTTTAAGTTGTACAAGAAAAACAAAAGATATATGATTGTATCCTTGACTAGAAGGCAAAAAGGCATGGCTACTGAGTTGATTCCAACTCACAGTGATCTCAAAGAGATCCATGGTCATAAATCACTATAAAAGTGGACAGCAATGACTTTATCCTGCCTCTGGTAGTTTTGAACTGTTGATCTTTGTGTTAGCAGTTGAGCAACTTAACTGCTGTACCACCAGTGTTCCTTCACTATAAAGCAAGTATCAGATAATTACAAAGGAGAGAAATTGCAGAGAACATTTTATGACCACAGGAAATTAAACTATAAATTAAAAAAAGAAGACAACAGAAAAACAATAATTTGGAAATTAATAAATGTACTTATAGCTCTAACACATGGCATAAACAGACTACAAAATATTACTAAAAGTTAATAAATGTACTTACAGCTCTAATGCATGGCATAAACAGACTACAAAATATTACTAACAACATACAAACAGTAGAAGGAAAAATAAATGGGAACTACTAAAAGTCAAACACTTTAGCTCATCTAAAACCTTTATCAAAAGAGTAAGACTTCTTACAGACTAGGAAAATATTTGGCAATTACCTATCTGACGGATGGCTAATCGCTATAATTTACAAAGTACTGCAAAATATCAACACAAAAAAGACAAACAACCAATTAAAGAATGGGCAAAGGATACAGACAGACACTTCACCCAAAAATGACATCCAGGCAGCCAAAAGACAAATGAGGAAATGCTCAAGATCATCAGCTATGAAAGAAATCCAAATCAAAGCTACAATGAGATACCATCTCACCCCAACAATGCTGGCACTAATCCAAAAAAACACAAAACAACAAGTGCCCTTCTGCACTGCTGGTGGAAATGTAAAATGGTATTACCTCTTTGGAAAGCAATTTAGTACTTTCTTTCTTTTCTTTTCTTATATTATGACTGAGTGAAAGTGTACAATCAAATTGAAATTTGCATGCACACCCATCTGCAGCTCCTTCTGCTCTCCTTGACCGGTGACAGCACACTCCTCCTTTCTATTTTATACATGTCATATCCTCTTAATCCTCTGTCCCTTCCTCTCTACCATCTTCACTCCCCTCTAGTAAGAGGCCAGTAGAAAGACATCTTATAGATGTATAGAACCATAAAGTGCATGCACAATGTGGTCACTCTGTGTCCCTCAGTCCACTCCATTTCTGTCCAAAGAGTTGAACTCAGTAATGATGTATGTTCAGAGGCAACATCAGGTCTAGGGGCCATGCTTCTGGGGCAACCCCCAGACCTTCATACTATCAGTTGCTGTCTTTTAGTGGAGTTCTCAGGGTTCACCTCTTTTACTTCTCATGTTGCCAATGAGACTCAACCTGTGAGCCCCACCGCAGCTGTCATTGGTGATGGCGTGGCACCATCTGGTTCTTCTGGTCACATGTTGATGTAGTCACCAATTTGTGTGAGTCTTTCTGTCTTCTGGGTGCTCTTTCCTCCATCTCATTGTTATCCTTGGTGATCATCTGTTCCAGCTGAGATGAGGCCATTTGGTGTACCTCAGATGACAGCTTGCTAGCTTTTAAGGTCCCAGATGCCACTCACCATTATGGGGTGGAGAAGACTCTCGCAGCAATAGGCTAGATATGCCAATTAGCCTTGACATCCCTTGAGAGCATGGCCCCTGGTCCCCCACCCCTGCTACTCTGCCCTTGCAATATCTTAAGCACTATCTTAAAAAGCTAGGGAAAAAGATTTAAAAATATATATATATATATGATCCAACAATCCCCCTGCTTGGATTATATCCTACAGAAGTAAGGACTGTCACATAAAAAGATACACACACACGAGTGTTTATTACAGCACTGTCCATGATAGCAAAAAGATGGAACCAACTTAGATGCCTATCAACAGATGAATGGAAAAACAAACTATATTTACAAAATGGATCACAATTCAGTGGTAAAGAAGAATGATGATTTTTGAAAATATAACCTAGAATCTTCTGGAAGACATACTGAGTGCAGTCAGTTGCAAAAGGACAAATATTGTATAAGACCACTGTTATAAAGACTAAGCAAAGGCTTATACACAGAAGAAAATGTTTTTTGATGGCTACAAGGTGGGGAGATGAAGAGGGTTATTCATAGAGTATATAGTTGATAGGAAATCAGTTAGATGAAGGGAGCGACAGGATGCAGTAGAAGACAGGTCAACACAACTGGACTACACCATAAGCTAAAAGGTTTTCTAAGTATGACTCAACATTTTAAGGGATAGAGTAGCAAGGACAGGGATCTATGAACTATGGTTTCAGGAGACATCAAGGTCAATTAGCAAGACTAGATTTTTTCTAAGATATTGTTCTCTATCTTGTATTGGTGAGTAGCACCTGAGGGCTTAAAAGCCAGCAAGCTACCATCTACGAACATCACCTGGTCCCAGCCCACCTGGAGCAGATGAAAACCAAGAACATCAAAGACTTGAGGAAAATACGAGCACAGGATACGGAAGGACTCATACACTTGGGTGACTATATCAGCATGAGACCAGAAGAACCATATGGTTCCCAGACACCACCAGACTTCCAGACAGGAAAACAATGTAGAATCCCTGACAACGCACAAGAAAAAGGGGAAGCAGATCTAGAATGCTATTAAAAGACAAGACTTGATAGTTAGACAACTTGGAGGGTACCCTGAGAACACAGTCTCTGGACTTGTTGCTAGCCCAGAGCTGAAACCAGTACTGAAGCCAGTTCTTCAGAGGAAGAATGGACTGAACTTAGGGACACAGAGTGACACATGTGCTATGTGTATTTATGATGTAATATATATATGTATATATAAATGAAGCTGTCATACTGATTTCTTTTTAGAGGGGAGAGGAGAAGGTAGAGAGGAGGGGACAGTGTTTGTTGAGTGGATACTGGAAGTACAGAGTAGAAAGGAAAAGTGTGCTATCATAGGGTGAGGAGAGCAGATAGAGATGCAAAGAGGTGGGTGCTCAGGGTTTTATGCAGAAAATTGACTTGGATTGTAAACTTCCATATTTTTTTTAAAAAAGATACGTCCTTCCAAACAGAGCCTGGTGATGCAGTTGTTAAAGCAGTAGGCTGTGAAGAAAAAGACAATAGTTCAAATCCATCATCCACTCCACAGGAGAAAGATGTGGCGGTGTACTTCAACAAAGATTATAGCCTTGAAAATCCTGTGGAGCAGTTCTAGTCTGTCCTATATGGTGGTCCTTATGAGTTGGAGTCAAGGCAGCAGCAGTGGGTTTGGCTTTTTGATCTTTACTTTCAAGTATCACATAGATTAAAATTAAACCAAAATTGGAATAAAAATAATTTAGAAATTATGAGCATCACAACTTATGAGACACAGAAAAACTACTTCAACAAATTTATGGCTTAAATATACATTTTAGAAACAAACAAAAACTGAAACTCAATGAGCTTAACATGTGTATCTCAAAAACACAAGAACACGTCCCCAAACTAAATCCTCCAAAAAGACAAGAGTGAGAAAGTGAAAATAAGTTTCGAAGTTAATCAAACGATTTATGTCCAAAATATTACACACAATAAAGAAATTATAATATTTTCTTACAAAAGTATATGTTAAAAAATAAACAATTGCTACACACTACAACATAGAAGTCTCACAGTACACCACTGAAAGAAACCAATAAGAAAGCATGCATGCATATATGATTTCATTAATCTAAAACTCAAAAACAAACAAAAAATCTGCTGCAAAAGACAGGCCTGAAGTATTAAAAAGCAAAGAAGTCACTTTAATGTGCACCCGACCCAAGCAGTGGAATTTTCATGTGCGTGGAAAGCTGGACAATGGAAAACGAAGATGGTAAAACAACTGACACTTTCAAATTGTGATGTTGGCAAAAAATATTGAATATACCATGGACTTTCAGAAGAAGGAACAAATCTGTCTTGGAGGTAGTACAGCCAGACAGTTCCTTAGAAGGATGTTGAGACTTTATCTCATATAATTTGGACGTGTAACCAGCAGGGATCAGTCACTGAGAAAGTCATTATACTTGGTAGAGTGTGACCCAGAAAAAGGAAGATTCTCCATGAGATGTATTATCTTGTCGGCTGCCAGAATGAGCTAATAAAGCAAAACTTGTGAAAAAGATGCTGGTCTGTGCAATGCTTTCCTGTTATACATAAGGTCTTTATGAGTTGGTAATGAGGTTTTGCCTAACAACAACTAATGATATAAGTAAAATTTTATGAAGAATATATATTAATACTTAACAAAGATGAAATGACAATTCTGTCATTCATAAAATAAAAAATACGTAAGAATTATACTGGTAGATTTATAAAGCTCTCTTGAAAATTAATAAAACTGGTATACAAAAGATTCATGAGTATATCAATTTCAAAACACTAATTTATCAAAGGAACATACTATACTACGTATTTAATAGAAATATATATATTGAATACACAGAAAACACCCTTTCACTTTTCCCCAAATATATCAGATGTTAGTTTGCAAAGGAAGTCTCAAAAAAGTCAAAGGGCCATTAACAAAAACACTTTACTTATTACAGTATACTAAATAAGAATGATACAATCCATGTTATTTAATGTAAGGAGAGCTCACAGAATTTCATGTTTATTAAGGAACTATATCAAAATAAGACAAGATGTAAGTGTAGTATAAATTATACAATATATAGACTTGAACAGCAATGTGAATTTGGTATGTTGTTGTTACCAGGTGCCGTCGAGTTGGTTCCAACTCATAGCAACCCTATGAACAACAGAAGGAAACACTGCCCAGCCTTATACCAGGTCCACTGTTGTATTTATTCTTAATCCTGTTGTTGCTGCCACAGTGTCAATTCATCTCATCGAGTGTCTTCCTCTTTTTCACTGGGTCTTCCTCTTTTTCACTGACCCTCGACTCTAACAAGCATGACGTCCTTCTCCAGGGACTTATCTTTCCTGACATATCTGAAGCATGTAAGATGCAGTCTTGCCATCTTTGCTTCCAAGGAGCACTCTGGTTGTACTTCCTCCAGAACAGATATGTTTGTTCTTTTGGCCATCCATCATACACTCAACATTCTTTTCCAACACCACAACTCAAACGCATCAATTCTTCTTCTGTCTTCTTTGTTCACAGTACAGCTTTCACATACATATGATGTGTTTGAAAATACCATGGCTGAATTTGATATAATGTAGCTAAATAGATTTATACTATATTACTGATTTGTTCATGTAAATGAAGAGATTGTAAAAGGAACAACATAACAAATGTAGAGGAAGTAAAGAATTATCAAGGGATTTTTAAAAAAAATCTAATAGAACATGAAGGTACAAAGTAGTAAAGAATCCAAAAGCAGAATCTTTGAAGTACAAAAAATTGATAAAGTGGTTGAAACTGATGAAGAAGAGAAAAAAAAATGCACATATAAATCATATCATAACAAAATCCAAATGCAATTCCATTGAGTCAATTCTGATTCATAGTGACCTTATAGGGCAGAGTAAAACGACTCCACAGAGTTTCCAAGGAGCTCCTGCTGAATTCAAACTGCTGACCTTTTGGTTAGCAGATGCAGCACTTAACCACCACACCACCAAGGTTTCCATATACGGTAATAAGACAATAAAATAGAAAATGAGTGTGAAAACTTTATATGAAAACAAAATGTAGAACTTTATGTTAACAAATATAGGAACAGTTAATATAGCCGATACGTAAGGAAAGCAAGGAGGCGGAGTCAAGATGGCTGAGTAATGTCTCCCTATATCCCTCTGGAAGCCAAGACCTGAACTGATAATCAAACGGAATCTTCTGATCACCTAGTGAGCCCCCAGGACATGGCACAGGGCTGTTAAATTGGACATCACATCACTAAACGAAAAACCTCCTCTCTTTCACTGACTTCTGCTCCTGGCTAGCCCTGGCTCTCACAGACTGAAGACAGTCTAGAGAAACATCTGTGGTCTATCCTCATAGTATCTCTCCCAGACTCTAGTTACTCACATGGGACTCAAAAAGCAAAAGACACTTGTGGCAAACAAGAAATCACCCATGGCATCAGAAGGCTCACAAACAAAACAACCAAGGAGTTTTCCAGGTGAAGAAACCTTTCTGAAATCATCAGAAGATGAATGTAAAAGGATTATACACAGAGCCCTTTTAGGCCTTATACAAAATGCAGCACAACAAAATGAAAAATTAAGCAAGCTGTTCGATTTGATGGAACACCAGTATTCTGAAATCCAACAGATCAAGAATAAAATAAAAGACATAGAAACTTCCATTCAAAGTCAAGAAAACAGAATGCAACAAATGGGAAAAAGAATTTCTGACTTGGAAGACAGAACTACTGATGCCAGCATCTATGAGGCAAATCAGAAAAAAGAAACAAGAAAAATGACGAAGGATTAAGAAGCATGTGGGACTCTATTAAGAGGAACAACCTTTGATTAATGGAAGTCCCTGAACAGGATGAGACACCTGAGAATACAGAGAGTATTGTTGCTGAGCTGCTGATAGAAAACTTCCCAGAAATCATGAAGGAAGAAAATATAGATATCCCAGATGCATACTGTATGTCACTCAATATAGATCTCAAAAAAAGACATCAAGACATATTATAATCAAGCTTAACAAAATGAAACTTAAGCAGCAACTCCTAAAGGCAGCAAGACTCAAAGTAAAGCTAACATTCAGAGGGAAGTTTTGTAGGCTTTCATCAGATTTCTCAGCAGAAACCATACTGGCACGGAGACAGTGGCATGACACATTCAAAGCCTTGAAGGAGAAGAACTTCCAACCAACAATTATATACCCTGCAAAACTATCTTTCAAATATGAAAATGAAATTAAGACATTTCCAGATAAACAGAAACTCAGAGACTTTGTAAAAACCAAACCCAAACTACAAGAAATACTGAAAGAAGTTCTTGGCTTTGGCTTAGAAGAAACAAACCACTAACTTTATATTTTAGAACAACACATCATCCAGAATTCTACTCAGTTAGGGAAGGCTCCAGACTCAATCACAGCTTTAATACTGGAAGAAACAATCCAGTGATTATCATGAAAACTATGGTGCCATCATATTAAAAAGAGGGATGTACTACAGTCTTTATAGTCCTTCCAGATGGAGAGGAAGTTGACAAGACTGGTAGTAATTAAAATGGAGTTTACATATAGTTTATTAAGGAGTATCATAGATGCAGCCATAAAGCACAACAAAGATGCAACATACCATATCAAGAAATCTAACACAGGAGTCTCAACAACTACTAAACCAGCTCTGAAAAAGTTGAAAAATCAACTCACAAAAAGGAATGTCCCAGAACAGACTAATAAGAACAACAGAGGTAACATCAACACAAAAATAAACATATTACAATGGCAGCACTGAACACATACCTATCAATAATTACATTGAATGTGAATGGACAGAATATTCCAGTAAAGAGACATCGAGTGACATCTTGGATCCAAAGATATGACCCATCCATATGGTGTCTACAAAAAACTCACTTGAGACTTAAAGACAGGAACAAACTGAAAATTAAAGGATGGAAGAATATATATGAAGCTAACCATGAACAAAGAAGACCAGGGGTGGCAATTCTAATCTCAGACAAAATCAATTTTAATGTAAAATTCACCATTGGACAAAGATGGACACTATTTACTGCTGAAAGGTTCAGTACATAAAGCCATTAAAGTCAAAATCAATAGCAGAAAAAACATAGATAGAATGTGGAACTCTTGGAAACTGAACAACATCTTGCTCAAAAATCCATGGGTTATAGACAAAATCAAGGATGAGATACAGAAATTCATGGATCCCAATGAGAAAGAAAACACTTCCTACCAGAACCTATGGGATACAGCCAAAGCAGTGCTCAGAGGTCTGTTTATCTCCATAAATGCACACATCTGGAAGGAAGAAAGAAACCAAATCAAGGAACTAACCCTACAGCTTGAACAGGTAGAAAGACAACAACAGAGGAATCCCCCAGGCAACAGAAGAAAACAGATCATACAGCTTAGAGAAGAACTAAATGAATTAGAGAATAGAAGAGTAACTGAAAAAATTGAAAAGACAAAACGCTTTTTTTTTAAAAGGTCAACAAAATTGACAGACCACTGGCTAAACTTAATAAAGAAAAACCGAAAAGGAAACAATTAACCCAAATTGGAAATGGGAGGGGAGTTGTCACAACAGATCCAACAGAAATTAAAAATATCAGAACAGAATACTATGAAAGACTGTACTCTAACAAATTTGAAAACCTAGAGGAAATGGACAAATTCTTTGATTCATATCACCTACCAAAACTATCACAACATGAAGCAGAACAACATAATAAATCCATCACAAAGGAAAAGATTGAAAAAGTCATCCAAAAACTGCCAACCAAAAAAAGCCCTGGCCCAGATGGCTTCACCACAGAATTCTACCAAGCTTTTAGAGAAGAGTTATCTCCAATACTACTGAGACTATTTCACAGTATGGAAAGGGATGGAGTACTCCCAGACTCATTCTATGAAGCCAGCATAACCCTGATACCAAAATCAGGGAAAGACTCAACAAAAAAGGAGAACTACAGACTGATATCACTCGTGAATATAGACGCAAAAATCTTCAACAAAATTCTTGCCAATAGAATACAACAACATATCAAAAAAATAACCCATCATGACCAATTGGGATTCATACTAGGGATGCAAGGCTGGTTCAACATCAGAAAAACAATCAATGTAATTAACTACATAAATATCACAAAAGACAAGAATCACCTGATTTTGTCCATTGATGCACAAAGGGATTTGATAAAGTCCAACACCCATTCATGCTAAAAACTCTTAGCAAAATGGGCATAGATGGCAAATTCCTCAGTGCATTAAGGGCCATTTATACAAAACCAACTGCCTACATCATCCTGAATGGAGAGAAACTGAAGGAGTTTCCCTTGAGAACAGGAACTACACAAGGATGCCCACTCTCACCTCTTCTATTCAGCATAGTACTAGAAGTTCTAGCCAGAGCAATTAGACAAGACCAAGAAATAAAGGGCATCTGCATCAGCAAAGAAGTCAAAATCTCCTTGTTTGCTGATGATATGATTGTATATGTAGAGAATCCCAAAGAATCTATGAGTACATTACTCAAACTGACAGAAGAATTCAGCAAAGTCTCAGGATACAAGATTAACATAAGTAAATCAGTAGGATTCCTTTATACCAACAGTGAGACTGCTAATGAAGAAATCATCAAAACCATACCATTTACTATAGCCCCCAAGAAGATAAAGTACCTAGGAATTAATCTAACCAGAGAAATAACAGACCTTTACAAAGAGAATTACAAGCCCTTACTACAAGAAACTAAGAGGAACTTAGATAAATGGAGAAACCTACCCTGCTCATAGATAGGAAGACTTAACATTGTGAAAATGTCTATTTGACCCAAAGCAATCTACTTATATAATGCAATCCCAGTACAAGTTCCAGCATCACATTTAATGAGATGGAGAAACAAATCACCAATTTTTGTTTGGAAAGGGAAGAAACCCCGGATAATTAAAGTACTACTGAAGAAGAAGAACACATTGGGAGGCCTCTCATTACCAGTCTTCAGAACCTATTACACTGTCACAGTAGTCAAAGCAGCCTGGTACTGGTACAAAAACAGACAGATCGATCAATGGTACAGAATTGAGACCCCAGAGATGACACCATCTGCATATGAACAGTTAATATTTGACAAATGCTCTAAGACATTAAACTGGGGTAAAAACAATCTCTTCAAATGGTGCTGGCAAAGTTGGATGTCCATCTGCAATAAATTGAAACAAGATCCATATCTTACACCTCATACAAAAACCAACTCAAATTGGATAAAAGACCTAAAAATCAAAACGATAAAGCTCATCCAATAAAAAGTCGGAACAATGGAAGTTTTAATACACAATATAGACAGACTTCAAAATCTGTCAAACAAACAACAATCAACAGAAGAAAAAATAGATAAATGGGAACTATTAAGAATCAAACACTTTCGCTCATCCAAAGACTTTATCACAAGAATTAAAAGGCCACCTACAGAATGGGAAAAAATATTTGGCAACTCTATGTCAGACCAATGCCTGATCTCCATAATCTGTAAGGTACTACAAAATATCAAAAAGATGAAGATAAATCATCCAATTACTGATGGGCAAAGGAGATGGACAGACATTTCTCTAAAGAGGAGATCCAGGCAGCCAAAAAACACATGAGGACATGTTCGTGATATTAAAGAAATTCCAATCAAAACTACTATGAGATATCATCTCACCCCAACAAGGTTGGCATGATCCAAAAAACACCAAACAGGAAATGCTAGAGAGGCTGTTGAGAAAGTGGAACTCTCCTACACTGTTGGTGGGGTTGAAAAATGGTCCAGCCTCTTTGGAAAGCAATCTGGCACTTCCTTAAAAAAATGGATATAGATATACCATTTGACCCAGTAGTTCCACTACTTGGAATATATCCTACAGAATCAAGGCGATTCACATCAACGGAGACTTGCACCAGAATGTTTATTGCAGCACAGTCCTCGATAGCAAAAAGATGGAATCAACTCAGATGCCCAATAACCAAGGAATAGATAGGTAAACTATGGTATATATACTCAGTGGAGCACTACGCAGTGATAAAGAACAATGATGATTCCAGGAAACATCTCATAACCTGGTTTCAACTGGAAGACATTATGTTGAGTGAAAGCAGTCAGAGACAAAAGGACAAATATTGTATGAGACCCCTACGATAAAAACTCAAAAGCAGACTTACGCATAGAAGAAAGGGCTCTTTGACGGCTGCAAGGGAGGGAGTGTGGGGGGCGGGAGGGTATAGATTAGATAGTTGGTAGAAATTTGGTTGGGTGAAATCAGTGACAGCACACATTAGAGAACAGTATTAAGTGGACTTCAACATAACTTGAATACTCCTTTCATCTTAACCCAACATTGCAAGGTCAGAGTAGCTGGGGCAGGGGGCCAGAGATCGTGCTGTTAGGTGAAATCAAGGACAATTGGCACAACTAGCATTTTGCTAAGGGGGCTCTCTGCACCCCACGTTGGTGAGTGGCGTCTGGGGTATTGAAAGCTGCCAAGCTGCCATCCGAGGGCACAGCAAATGGTCCCAACTCAGCAGGAACAGATGCTCACCGAGGACCAAAATGACATGGGGGAAAGACAACCGAGAAGACAGAGAGACCCACATGAGTGGGTGCCTACATCGACTTGGGACCAGAAGAACCGGATGGTGCCCGGCCACCACCTGTGACAGCCGTGATGGAGCTCACAAAGTTCAGTCTCACTAGCAACACAAGAATAAAAAGTGGTGCACCTGAGATCTCCACTAAAAGACCACAACTGATGGTTCAGTGGCTTCGGGGTTCCCCTGAGAGTGTGGCCCCTGGGCTTGATGCTGCCCTTGTCCATAAATCATAACGAAGTTCTGCTCTTCAGACAGGAATGGATTGGACTTGGCGATGCAGAGTGACCATATATTGGATGCACTTTGTGGTTCTGTGCATCTATAGGATATCATCCTGCTGATCTCTGGCTGGAGTAAGGGGAGTGGGTGGAGAGGAGGGAAGATGAGACACCTATGGAGCAGAGAGGAATAATGTGCTGTCACCAGGCAGGGAGAGCAGTGGAAGCTGCATATAGGTGGGCAAGTAAATTTATATGGGAATGTACATTTTCACTCAGTCATAACAAAAAAAAAAAAAAAAAAGAGTATAAAGGCATTCTGAATCCCCTCCCTCCAAAAAAAGAAAGAATCCAGGTAGATTCTTTATATCACATACAATATCCATTCCATACACATAAACACCAACTATATTGTATTACTCTGTTATTATAAGGCTTGAGTACTTCCTTGGCTTTATCACATAGGGCACATGGGTCCTACAGGAAACAAAGAAATAAAGCCATTAAACTCCCCCTGCCCCCCAAAAGAAAAGAAAACTAAAAGCAAATCTCTGTATCTGGAAGAAGAGAACCTAAAAACTTCTATAATTAACAAGATTATAAGTGAACTTGAACAAATAGCTGACCCATAAAACACACGTCTGAAATACCAACAATAAGTGCACATGGTTCTTTAGTTCAATGTTACTGAATCAGATGAATAGCTGCTCCTTCATATTCAATGTTTAAGAAATTTACAAGTGAGAAAATTTCTCCAACACATCTGATGCAGCTTGTAAATTTTTATTACAAAATGGAAAGAAAAAAGATATGATAAATGAAAATCATAAACAGATTATAGTTACCCAAAATGAAATATCAACAATCAGAACCAAAACTTGACATAAAACAAGAGAATGATAAATGGGTGTGGTTCATCCCAAGACTGCAAGAATTCTTTTATATTGCCAATACATTAATGGTGCTGTCCATATCTGACTCCCTAAAATACCAAAATGTCAAGTAGAGAACTTTATTAATTTCAACACTTATTCATCATTCATTAACACAAGTACAATAATCATATGATGTACATATGCACACACACACACACTACCAAAAACTAAACCACACACACACCAAAAAAAAATTCTTAACAAACTAAAGATAGACAGGAACCAAGGGACCCAGTAATGAGTTTCTATCAAAATCTGTATTAAAGGGTGTCTACGTTAGCTAGAAACCCACAAAGAAGTTCTATTCTGTCCTGTAGGGTCACTATAAACGATAATCAACTCGATGGTGGCAGGTATGGGTATTTTTCTTTAAGTTAGCTAGGAGGAGCTCACCAAAGCCCTCCTTGGAGGCAAAGATGGCAAGACTGCTTCTTAGATGCCTTGGACATGTTGTCAGTAGGGATCATTTCCTAGAGAAGGACAGCATGCTGGGTAGAGTGAGGGTCAGTGAAAAAGAGGAAGAGCCTTGAAGAAATGGATTGACACAGTGACCGCAACAATCGGTTTAAGCATGAAAACAGTTGTGGACATGACACGAGACCAAGCAGTGTTTTGTTCTGTTGTTCTTACTATTGCCATGAGTCGGAACCAACCCAACGGCACCTAACAACAACAACAACAACAGAAAGAGCTAGGGTGGCTCCATATTTAAGCGTTTGGATGCTAACAGAAAGGTTTGCCATTGCAACCCACCAGTTGCTCCGCAGGAGACAAATGAGGCAGTCTGCTTCCCAAAAGATTAAAACCACTGCTACTAAGTCCATTCTGACACCTAACGACCCCATAGACAGAACAGAACTGCCCCATAGCGTTTCTAAGGAGCACTTGGTGGATTTGAACTGCAGAGATTTCAGTTAGCAGATACAGCACTTAATCACTACACCACCAGGGTTTTCCACCACAGCCTTGGAAATCCTATAGGACAGTTGGGTTCTGTCATAGAGGATTCGTATAAATTGAAATGAGTTTGACTTGGTTAGTTAGCTAGAGCTGCTTTTTAACGCAAATATTCTAAGAAAGTGGCTTTAAAGCACAAAAGTTTATTTTCCCACAGTTCTGGATGTTAAAAATCCAAAGCACACATGTTGACTCCTTCCTTGTCAGTGGCCCTGGGCCACTCTTGATAACAGCAATTCTCACTCAGACTTCATCTTCCCAAATATGTGTGTGCATTGATGTCTCATCTGCTCTTTTTCTATTATTATTCTTAAATTCACAAGTAGATTTAGAACATACTACACTTACATAGACTCATTAACATAGCAAAGAAAATCCTATTTGCAAATAGAATTATATCTACAGTTGCTATCTAGTGGATTTGAATTCATAGAGACGCTGGATAGAATAGAATTGCCCTAGAGGGTTTCCAAAGAATGGTTGGTGGATTTGAACAGCTGACCGTTTGGTCAGAAGCCTGAGCTCTTAGCCACTACCTACCAGAGCTCCTTGACAAGTATACTAGGAAAAAATAAAAAACGAAGAAGAAGAACCCTTCCACTCAATCAATTCCAACTCACAGCGACCTGTAGGACTGAGAATAACTGCTTTATAGAGTTATCAAGAAGCACCTGGTAGATTCAAACTGCTGACCTTTTGGTTAGCAGCCATATCAATTTAACTACTACAACCCTGGTGGCTAAGTGGTTAGGTGCTACGTTTGTTAACCAAAAGGTCAGGAGTTCAAATCCAGTAGACTCTCCTTTGAAACTCTATTAGTTAATTCTCCTCTGTCATACTGGGTCACTATAGTCAGAATCGACTTGACAGCAGTGGGGTAGGTTGGTTGGTTGGTTTTTAACCACGGTTTGCTCCACAGGCATAGGAGGAATTAGGATGTCAAAATGTATTTGAGGGGATACAATTCGATCCATTAAAAAGTGGTACATTATTGCCCATACTGTAAAATATAGTACTGGATAAGCATAAAGCAGATGCTTACAGGAAAGGAAAAAAAAGCATGTGACTCACATGTAATGCAACTATCTACAAAGTAAACCAATGGCATATACAAGTGAACTGTAGTGTCTAATCAGAAAATTCTTCAATGTGGCTGGATAAAACTTAAGCAAAAATAGTTTTTCAGCTTTAACTACTTCTAAAATGTGATCTTTTAATAAAGATCCTATTTACAACAAAATTAAAAATACATGTTTCGAAATCAACATTCAGAAAAAGCAATCAGGGATCTTAAAGAAAATTCTAAAATTCTATTGAGTGGTGTATCTGTTTTGCAAATTTTAGGTGATTTCCATTATAATATCCATAGAAAGATTTTGGAAATAGACAAAATTTGATAAAATTTGTAGGAACACAGCAAAAGAAAGCAGGAGAAGAGGTAGGAGAGAGGAATGGAAGTCTGTTGTCGCTGCCTCTTGGTACCAGTTCTGAATGTTGGAATTGAAGCAGCAACCGTACAGATGAGGCTACAGTTCATGCAGCTTGTCCTTGATACACTGCCTCTGCTCCTTCAGCTCCTGCTGTATTATCTCCCAAAGTTTCTTCAGTCCTGAGCCGGGACTTGAAAGCTTTTTCTGAAGATCACTCATTATCACTGAGGTTAAAGGCTATGAAGGACAAATGTGGGGTCTGGTTTCTATTATGAGTTACTGATTGTCTTGATAGATTCTCCACCATTGCTAAAACAAAAAACAAACTCATTCCCACTGAGTCTATTTTGTCTCACAGTGAACCTCTAGGATTGACTAGAACAGATTCATTGGGTTTCCAAGGAGTGACTGGTGGATTTGAATTGCCAGCATTCTGGTTAGCAGTAGTAATTCTTAGCTACTTCACTTCCAGAGTTTCCTGTACTCTTTCAAACTAAGAGTTTGTCAGCAACTCCTAGTACTGCTGATCTGTTGTCACTTCAGGCAATTGTGAGAGGCAGAGACAACAGACTTCCATGAGCTTTTCTGGTGTTCCCACCATTTCATGAGGCCTAGTGTTGCTCTATCTAACAGCCAGTAGCTGCATGTGGCTTTTCATATGTAAATTTACATACAATTCAAGTTTCTATTCCCACATCATGCATGACATCACAAGTGCTCAATAGCCACGTGTTACCTGTAGTTATCCTATTTGACCACACAGAATACATATTTCCATCACTGCAAAATGTTTTACTGGACAATACCGGGGGGGGGGGGGGAGCGGAAAAAGCACAGATTAAAAAAAAAAAAAGTCTTTCTCCATATTACTCAGAGTAGCTTTGCTTTCCTGATAAAACCTTGTCCCTTTTACAATGTAATATGATTTGTTATAAAGTTAGAATAAATACTAAGTAATAAATCATGGCGGTACAGTGGTTAAGCATTAAATCTGCTAACCAACAGATCAGCAGTTTGAATCCACCAGGTGTTCCTTGAAAACTCTATGGAATGGTTCTACTCTGTCTTATAGGGTTAATAGGAGTCAGAATCAGTACTAGGCTGTGCATTTGGTGTTTAATTTTTGTGTCACACGTATATGGAAGTGATGTATGGAATCAGCATTGCAAGTGGGTACAATTTGATTATTCAGTAGATGATATTGAGGCAACCGAAATTTCTTACAGAAAAAACTATTTGCCCTCTATATCCCACCAGAAATCACAATACATATCAGAGTAATTAAAATTAGAAAAATAAGACATTAAAAGAAATTATGAAAATATTCTTTTGTGAAATTGACTTTTAAAAAGGACACTTTAAGACATGAAAAGCACAAATCAAGAAGGGAACTATTCAGTAATTTGAATATATATATTAATATATGCATATGTGAATATATACACATTATGTTAATTTGCAGCATAAAATTTAAATTTATATACAATCAAAGTTATATATAAATATAACTCCAAATGAGAAAAAACAACTGCAAACATCCATTAGTAATTATAACATGGAATGTACGAAGCATGGCTTAAGGAAAATTATAAATTTTCAAAGCTGAAGACTAAGGGGCTCCTAATCCAAGCCATGGTGTTTTCAATTCTCTCATATGGATATAAAAGATCCACAATGAATAAGAAAGACCAGAGATAAAATTGATTCCTTTGAATACTGAATATACCTTGGACAGTCAAAAGAATGAACAGATGTTTCTCAGAAAAAGCATAGGCAGAATGTCTCTTTGAAGCAAAGATGGCAAGACTTCATCTCATATACTTTGGACATGTTCTCAGGGTGGATCAGGCCCTGGAGAAGGATACCATGCTTGATAAAGGGGAGGGTCAGTGAGACACAGTCTCTCATGGGGTGGACTGACATAGTGGCTGCAACAATGGGCTTAAGCAGAACAAGCATTGTGAGGATGGAGCAGGACTGGACCGGGCAGTGATTCGTCCTGTTACAGAGACAGAGCAATGAGATGAAACTGACTAGCTGGCACCTGACAACAACTATATCCATAGAGTATTTCATGACTTCGATGTCATTGATCACAATGTGTCATCACTCTACAATTTGCCTTGTGCCCCTCTTTCTTTTTTTCTGATTTTCTATCCCTTCTCCCTCTTTTCTTTGCTTTTCTGAGTAGATGATGCCTGTTCCTTTTCTTCTTAATTTTTTCCTTATTTTAATTTTTGTGGAAGTTTATAGAGCAAGTTGGTAAAATATTATAGCAACATGTGAAAAGACCTGGAGATAGAAAACCAAAAGCACACTCTGTTTTTCAAGATGAAAGAACCGGGTGGGGGGGGGAGGGGGGGAGGTGCGGAATTCAAGCCTCTAAGCCTTAAGTTGCCATAGTGAAAGATTCTATGAGCAGTTTAGTAAAAGAGACAGGAAGCATCAAAAGGAGATGGAAAGAATATACAGAGTCATTATACCAAAAAGAATTGGTGACATTTAATCATTTCAGGAGGTAGTATATGATTAGAAATTGATTCTATTGAAAGAAGAAGTACAAGTTGGGCTGAAAGCACTGGTGAAAAACAAGGCCCCAAGAACTGGATAAATATCAGTGGAGAAGTTTCAATGAATGGATGCAGTGTTGGAAGTGATTATTTGTTTATGTCAAGAAATTTCGCAGACAGCTACTTGATAATCAACTGGAAGTACTCCATATTTAAGCTCGTTTTCAAGGAAGGTGATCCAGCTGACATGGAAATTAACAAACAATATCGTTAACATCACATGTAAGTAACACTCAGCTGAAGATCACCCAAAAGAGGTTACAGTAGTATATTGACAGAGAACTACCAGAAATTCAGGGCAGATTCAGAATAGAATGTGGAACCAGAAATGTCCCTACTGCTATCAGAAGGATCCTGATTGAAAGCAGAGGGTACTATAAAGATGTTTACAGTGTTTTATTGACTATACAAAGGCATTCAACTGTGTGGATCATAACAAATTATAGAAATAATTGAGGAGAATGGGAATTTCAGAACACTTAATTGTTCTTGTGAGGAACTTGTACATAGCTCAAGAGATAGTTGTTCAGACTGAACAAAGGGATACTGCATGGTCTGAAGTCAGGAAAAGTGTGTATGAGGGTTGTATTCTTTCTCTATATTTATTCAATCTGTATGCTCAACAAATAATACAAGAAGCTGGACTATATGAAGGAGAAAGGAACACCAGGATTGGAGGAAGACTCAGTAACAACTTACATTACACAGATGACACAACCTCCCTTGTCGAAAGTCAAGAAGACTTGAATCACTTACTGATGAAGATCAAAGACCACAGCCTTCAGTATGGATTCCACTGTAACAAAATAAAAACAAAAATCCTTCCAACTAAACCAGGAAGCAACATTATAACAAAAGGAAAAAAGACTGAAGGTGTCAAGGATTTCATTTTACCTGAATCCATGATCAAGACCATGGAAGCAGCTGTCAAGAAATCAAAAGATGAATTTCAGTGGGAAATTCTGTTGCAAAAAAACCTCATTAAAGTCTTGAAAAGCAAAGATGTCACCCTGAAGACTAACATTCCCCTGAGCAAAGCCGTGGTGTTTTAAATTGCCTCAAAGGCATCGGAAATCTAGACAATGAATAAGAACGACAGAATAAGAATTGATGCCTTTAAATTGTTGTGATGGTGAAGAATGTTGAATGCACCGTGGAATGCCAAAAGAATGAACAAATTCATCTTAGACGAAGTTCAACCAGAATGCTTCTTGGAAGAGCTAATTCGTACATACTTCCGACTTGTTGTCAGGAGTTATTATTCCCTGGAGAAGGACAGTGTGCTTGGTGAAGCACATAGTCAGTAAAAATGTGGAAGACAATGACATGGATTGACACACTAGCTGCAATATTTGGCTCAAGCATAACAACAATTGTGAGCATGGCACAGGATTGATCAGTGTTTTGTTCTGTTGTACATAGGATTGCTACGAGTCAGAACCAAATCAATGCCACCTAAAAACAACAACAGATTACCCTTTTTCCTTTAATTTACTCTGTTCTCATTAATGGACTGAGTTTAGTGCCTCATGTGTTCATCCAGACATTTTCTAAGCATCTAAGAAGTATATGGTCATTATGAGTCATTGACTCAATGGCACTGAGGTTTGGTTTGGTAGGAAGTATAAGCAGTTGGGAAAAATTTTAGAACATCTCCGACTCGATGGCACTTGGCTGGCTTAGGGATTTTGTCCAAATTCCCTAAATTTCAAGGGAAGAAGGTAATCTTTCCACCTATTATTCTTTCTCTAATAATATTTAGAGCACATTTATTTCCTGTGTGATCAAAATAAGAATATAGAAACACCATTGGTGTGTCTGTGAGAGATGACCCTTTTTATGAATGAAACTGGATGATGACCCAATACAGTGAGGTGAACACTGCATATAAGTTTTATGAAATAATCTAAATAAATGAAAATATATACAAGCACTTAGTCAAGCAATATCATTCTTCAGAAAGGCATTTTTAAAATATTACAGGAATTTCCTTTCAGATGTGAAATTAGGGAAAGTTATTTTGCACACTTAAGGACATGTTTCCCTTGGCTGTGATTTTCATCAAGTATAACAATAAACCTAAATAAATAAGCACAACACTGAATCCATTCCAACTCATAGAAACCCTATAGGACAGAGTAGACCTGCTTCACAGAGTTTCCAAAGAGCCATGATGGATTTGAACTGTCAACTTCTTGGTTAGATGACACAGCATTTAACCACTACACCACCAGGGTTTTATAAGTTAATAATACCAAAAAAACAAACCAAATCCACTGCTGTTGAGTTGATTCCAACTCATAGTGACCCTACATGTCAGAAAATGAGGATGTGAGAATAATCATTACACAATTAAAATTGTTCAAATTTGCAGCTCTATAAAATGGTAAAATTCTCTTTATTTAAAGGGTAACTATCTGATTTTCTGTTTGATCACCTTCTTATGCTTACAATTTTGAAAAATTGGAGCATGCTGCTCTCCACTGAACTGTCTTAGTTCCAAAAAAGTATTACTATCAGCCTCCAAGAAAATTTTGACTGAATCTTTCCATATTCTCTGACTTTATGCAAAGTTGAAAGTAGAAGAAATTAATCTTTTATCTCCTGGCCTCTTCACCACGCTTTGATTCTCTTCCCTAGTTACTGTTTTGTGCCTTACAGTCAGCTCTCCCTTGCAGTAACCAGAACAAACTAGTGCCTGATCTACTGTTATAACAGTAGGTATGTTTGAGCCCACTGGGGCAGCCACAATGTCAATCCATTTCCCTAAAGATCTTCCTCTTTTTCACTCACCCTCTGCTTTACCCAGTGTGATGTTATTCTCCACGGCGTGGTCCCGACTCTTTTCCAAGTGAGTGAATATTGTAAGGGGCATTTTGGCTCTGTAGGAAACCCTGGTGGCATAGTCCTTAAGTGCTACAGCAGCCTTCCACAAGGTTGGCAATTCAAATCCACCAGGCCCTCCTTGGAAACTCAATGGGGCCATTCTACTCTGTCCTAGAGGGTCACTATGAGTCAGAGTCTACATGACAGCAGTGGGTTGGAGTTTTGACCTTCTGAGGCATAATCGTTTGTTCTTCTGGCACTCCATGTGTCTTGGGTTCTCTACACAAGCACAATGAGCAAAGCTTGTAAACACATATACAGAGAGATTTATAGAAAAGAAATGGCTCAGGTGGTTACAGAGGCTGGAACATCTCCAGTCCCTGGGTCACAACAAAGGCTTCTGATTCACATAGCTACAGGGACTGGTGAACTCAAGATGGGCAGGTCAGAGAACAGGGCTTTTACTCACAGCTTGAAATGATCAATGAACCCTAAGCTTGGCAATAAAGACCACAGGTAAGCTGCCAACTAGAGTCCTATGAATTGGGCTTCAGAAGAGCAGGAATGAACTGGAGGATCCAGAGTGAACAAAAACCCATGAGCCTTGCCAGAATGCCCACTTCTACTAGATACCCAAGGAAACTCCCTTTCAACTGAGTGGTTAAGTTATAGCAAATCTCATTATGGAGGTTATCACACAATGTAACTGGCAAACTACACCATAACTGCTAAACGACCAGTAATCATAGCCCAGTCAAGATAACATACAAACTTAACCATCATGTCATGGTATAGTCAGTATTCTTTGTCAACACAATTCAAATGCATCAATTCTTGTCTAGTTCCACGTTTTCATAGCCCAGCTTTCATATTCATATGAGACAACTGAAAGTAATCTGGCTTGAGTCATGAAAGTGACAGCTTTGTTTCTTAACACTTAAAGAAAAATCTTTGTATTGGGCAGCAGATTTGTCTGATGAAATATATCATTTGATTTCTTGACTGGTGCTTCCTAGGGCATTGATTGTTGATTCAAGAATAATGACATCCTTGACAATTTTCCTAGTGATATCTCCTTATTCTTTAGATCTGTTTTTATAACATTACTCTTTTCCATTTCTCCATATTATTCTATGTTTCCTGAAAAGGATTCAAAACAAATTTATACTACATTCTGAAAAATTCATTTCAAATTTATGTGTTAACATTCTCAGAGATTTTTATGAGATTCGAATTAGTTATGTAGTCAAGGTTTAACATATATTAAGTGATGGGTGGAACTTTGTTTTGAAATAATAATGGCTTTCTCAATGACTCAGAAATGGTAGTCTGTCTGGACATGAAGTGCCTGTTAAGAGGTGAACTATATTACAGTACAGAATCGTTGCGCAGGAAAAAACATGACGAAAGAAAAGAAGAAAAGTTCAAAAGAGTACATTCTGATTATGGCAGGAGCATACAATAGATATATATGTATGTATGTAGATATATGCGCACACACACATATATAAATGTAGTTGCAACACAAAGGAACACTTTCAGATTTAATTTAGTCTGAAATGGTTCCTTTGTACATACATATTGAGAGTACTATATCATGACACAAATACAAAATTTACATTACAATAGTCAATTTAAAGTGCAATCATTTTTCCCTTTCACAATATCTCTCATATCAAAGAAAAAGTTTTGCTTTTTAAGTTCTCAAAATAGTGTTTGAATAAAATTTTCTTAAAGGATTGCTATTTAAAACCAACTTCCCTTTGTTGAAGATTTGTGTATTCTCATGATTTTAGAGCAAGTCTCAGGTGAACACTTCCTGTTTTTATAAATTTGCAGAGCTCTGCAGAAATTCCATAACTAGCTCTTTGCCTATGCACCTGATGTTATCTCAGGAGAAATTATATAAATTAAAGACAGACCCAAAAAGCCTTCTTTTGAATCCAAAGTAAGAGAAACATAAGCCAGAAAACAAAAGAAGTCACAAGAAAAAGTATGGCGCTCTAGTGGTATTAAGCCGGGAAACAAACAGAATATTGAAAAATATAAAATAGGTGGTGTGAAAGACCAATAGAAAATAATATGAAGTAGAATATCAAAACTCATTGTGTGGACACAGGAGAACACAAAAAATGATTTTATTCTACATGGTAATTTTTTCTTTTCATAATTTTTTAAAAATAGTAAGAATTTGGCATTGCCACCAATATTCTCTCTTTCTTTCTGCTACTTCAGTATCACATAGAGCTATGTCTTGCCTATAGTTTCTCAGATGAAGTCCAGTGGTCATAAAGTATCTTTATCTAGATCTAGATCTAGACCTATATCTAGCCAGTAATCAGCTGTTGTCAAGTCACTTTAAATTCATGGTGACTCCATGTATATCCAGTAGAACCATGCTACATAGATTTGTTAGTGAGTAACTTTGGAGAAGTAGATCACCACATCTTTCTTCTGAGGCCCCTCTAGCCAAGCCAAGTGCCTTCAAGTCGGATCCGACTCATGGCGACCACTAGTTGTACTCAAATGTCCAACATTTTGGTTAGCAGCCAAGAACGCTAAACATTTGCACCACTCAAGAACTCTATTAATATATATATATAGTCTCTATACTCACATGTTTCCTCAGTTCCGTACCACTCAACCCACTCTCTCCAGAGATCTGCAGGAGTTAAAAGGCAAATTATTACCTCAGTACAAGAATCTGGGAGCTATCCTTGCCTTCTATATCAACACTGTTTGTCATGGATTAAATTGTGTCCCCCAAAATATATGTATATTAATTTGCTTGGGCCAGGATTCCCCATATTCTATGATTGTCCTCTATTTTGTGATTTTCCTGTGCTGTATATTAAAGCATTAGGATGGGAGTGTTCATCCCTTCATAAGATCATCTCCCTGCTCCACTGTAAAGGGAGTTTCCCTGGAGTATGGCTTTCACCATGCTTAATCTTTTCATGCTGCAAGAGATGAAAGGAAAGGGAAGCAGGCAGAGAACTGGGAACCTCACACTATCAAGAAAGCAGCACCAGGAGAAGAGCATGTCCTTCAGACCTGACGTTCCTGTGCCAAAGACTGATGCAACACAAGGATTTTCCTCCAGAGCTGACAAGGAGGAAAGCCTTCCCCTGGAGTGGGCATCCTGAATTTGGACTTGTAGCCTACTAGACTGTATAAGAATACTTTCCTTTGTTAAAGCCATCCACTCTGTGGTATTCCTGTTAGAGCAGCACTAGCTGACTAAAACAATGTTGCACACTGACTGAAATATAAACATTACCTTCTTTAAGATTGATTCCTTTTAACACAATCTGCCAGGAAGAGACTTGCCTTTCAAAATACCTGTGGACCCTGAGGCAAACCAAGATCCAAGGCCACAAGTACCACACATTAAAAAACTGCAATCATGAGCCTTGGAGATAATCCATTGGTCATACCTTGAGAAATAAAAATCTTCTAATCGTAAATGCTGAAATGAGAAAATCATGTTAGAAGATAAAATTCCACGAAACCAGCATCATACGGCTTTTGGATCCCAGCCCCCATCACACAAGCAGAGGATATTAGTCTCTAAACTTTCATCATAAAATACCCACAATCCAAAGGGCAGAGCCTCTCTCCCATAATTTGACATCTTACCCTGGTGGATCCCAAAGTGGTGCCTCAGAAAGCAATGGCAAGAAAGGACTCACACATCTGCTATTGCTCCTAATTTTTCCTTAAGTGTTCAGTGTTTACTGTGTGGTCATTTGCCCTTGTTTGTGTCTCTCCATTAAGTAATTTCCTTTGTCAGTTAGATTATAGATTTTGCGTGCTATGTTGTTGTTGTTAGGTGCCATGAATTAGATTCTGACTAATAGAGCCTCTGTACAACACAACGAAACAGCACCCAGGCCTGAGTCATCCTTCCAATTGTTGCTATGCTTGAACCCATTGTTGCAGTCACTGCATCAGTCTATCTCATCGAGGATCTTCCTCTTTTTTGCCGACACTCTATTTTACCCAAGCATGATGTCGTTCTCTATGGACTGATCCATCCTGATAACGTGTTCAAAGTATGTGAAATTTAGTCTCATCATCTTTGCTTCTAGGATCAATCTTGCTGTATTTCTTCTAAGAAAGATTTGTTTGTTCTTTTGGCAGTCCATGGTATAGTCAATATTCTTCACAAATATTATAACTCAAAGTCATCAATTCTTCTTTAAGCTTCCCTATTCATTGTCCAGCATATTCACTGTATGGCATAGCACTTATAAATCCATTAAATGGTATAGTTACTATTTTTCTCCATTCCTCATCAATTCACTTCATAGTTTGAAGAAGATATTTCTTGTTCCTCTTGAATGATTCATAGTTTCATTAATCCAAGGAAGTTGCTAAGATATTTGTATTCTATAACACCCTAGAAGTTGGAACTGGGAAATATCTTAGTGTCCAGTATGTACACATAGCCCATGATGTTGAAACTGGAGATGCTCAAGATGTGCCCAGTTCACTGCTGTGTATACATCCAGCAAAGCAAATGACATATATTCGATTCTCAGTAACTGTTTACTGAATTAATGAAAAGTTGAGTTCTTATATCTAAAGGGTATTGCAATTGTTAAAAATTCATAATTTTCAGCTCTTCTTATAGGCTGTCAGAAATCTGAAGCTATAGCAACCCGTAAGTACAAACTTAGTTTCTTCTAAAAAGCTATTTTATATGTTAAGTCTTTATTCTCCTTACTAGATTGTTGCTGCTGCTGTTAGGTATCATTGTGTTGGTTTTGACTCACTGCAATGCCATGAGACAAAGTAGAACTACTGTATCGTGTTTTCTTGGCTATAAACTTCTCAGAATCAGATCACCAGGTCTTTCTCCTGCTTAGCCACTGAATGAATTTTAACTGCCAGGTTTGGATTAAGAGCTGAGTGCTTAAATGTTTCCCCCACCAGAGCTCTGAATAGATACTTCATAGCTATATAATAATCATTATATTCATTGTTCAGGGTAGTGTTTTTCCTGATGTGCGAACTTACAGTTCCCAACTTACTGCTTACAGTTTGTCCTCACTATCAATGGCTTATATCGACTCAGTCCATAAAATGAAAATCTGAGTAATTACATTTTTTTGTCATTTTTCTCATTGTCTGCATTAAATCTGTCACCTAATGCTACCCACTTTACATTCAGTGTGTGACATGAATCTTTCCACTTACACTTCTAATTCCATTTCCACTATCATAAGTTACATTGTCTTACTTTAACCACTATAGTAATCAT
The DNA here is from genome assembly GCA_028571685.1 of Heterohyrax brucei. NCBI lineage: Eukaryota > Metazoa > Chordata > Mammalia > Hyracoidea > Procaviidae > Heterohyrax > Heterohyrax brucei. The sequence goes on from CM053144.1 coordinate 165,579,098, forward strand.
TAACTGATTTCTTTGAATAGACTCTTGACCTACCCCCTACAATAGTCTATTACTTTTTTCTTTCAGGTTAGTCTATTTAAATGTAATTTTTAAACATATAAGTATGCATACCATAAATTTACACCTTCAAGAATTTTCACTAAGAGAATTCATCCATATTACCACCATCTAGATTCTGAAATGAGATATCTGAACTTCTAGGGAGTCAAGATAATAGACTAAATACAAATTTCTCCATATAGTATTCAAAAACTATGAGATGAAAGCAAAACAAATAGCATGCATTTCACACACTAAAAAATAAATATATACAATTCTAGAAACCTGAAATTAATAGAAGGAAACATATTAAATGATAATTTAAATCAACAAAATTTATTTGAACTCTTTGTAAAAGCATTTGATCAGTTTTCAGACCAAAACTCACAATGTGACATGCCAGTAAAGCATGAAAGAATGATAACAAATTGAATTCCTAACTCAATATCAAGAAAAAGAAAATGTTATAAATATGAAAAAAAAAGGTGTAAGAAAATGAGCAATATGGAAAAGAACAGATCAAATTAATAAGCCAATAATGAAAAAAATAAATCAAGAATTAAAGATAAAAAAAAAATGCATATACAAAACAGGAAAATAAAAGGATGAGAAGGAATAACAATACAAATAGTATAAGGAATTCATGACTTTCAAATGGTTTGGACACCTAAATAACATGGATAAGTTTCCAGAAAAAGAGTTTATAAAAAGCATTTTATCCAAGTCAGGAAGCTTAAACAGATGAATTCTTATTCAAGAAATCAAATAAGTAATTAAGGGATTAGCCAACAAAATAAAAATAGCACTAAGGAATTCTAGCAAACTTTGAAAGACCTCATAATTTCGAGGCTGTATAAACTATTCTATACCATGTAAAATGAAGGGAAACAGACATTCTCTTAAGGTCTCAAGTAAAATACTGGATTTTAAACCTGATAAAGATAGCACAAAAACATAATCACAAACCAATATCCCTTAGGAAATGTTGAAAAATATCTATGACATGAAACAAATTTAATTCAAGAAGCAGTGATAAATGACACAACAAAATGAATTTATTCACAGAATGCAAAGTTTGTTAAAATGCTAGAATATCTATTAACAGAAAACACCATATTAACAGAGTTGAGAAAAAAAGATTATATCCATAGATATCAGAAAACCATCAGTAAAGTTCAGAATGTGAAAATGAAATTAAGACATTTGTGGATAAATAGAAACTCAAAGACTTTGTAAAAACCAAACCAAAGCTACAAGAAATACTGAAAGAATCTCTTGGCTTAGAAGAACAAAACCACTAACTTTATATTTTAGAAGCAAATTCAGGACACGCCACCCAGAATCTCACACGGTTAGGGAAGGCTCCAAACTCAGTCAAAGCTACAATAGTGAAAGAAATGATACAGTGATTGTATCGTGAAAACTATGATGCCATCTGTTTTAGTCAGCTAGGGCTGCTCTAACAGAAATACCACAGAGTGGATGGCTTTAACAAAGAAAGATTTATTCTTACACAGTTCGGTAGGTTGCAAGTCTATATTCAGGGTGTCCGCTCCAGGGAAAGACTTTCCCCTGTTGGCTCTGGAGGAAAGTCTGGTATTGCATCAGTCTTTGTCCAGGGAGTGTCCTCACGCAAGAACCTCTGGTCTGAAGGACGCGCTCTGCTCCCGGTGCTGCTTGCTTGATGGTAGCGAGGTTCTCAAATTGTCCTTTGTCTCTTTTTCCTTTTATTCCTTGCAAGCTAAAAGCATTAAGGGTGGGGTAAGCCATACTCCAGGGAAACTCCCCCTACAGCAGGAATTCACGGCCCCACCCTAATCCTTTAACATACAGGTTAGCAAAACCACACAATGGAGGACAGTCCCAAGATACTGGGAACCATATCCCAGCCACGTGACTGCACACATTTTTGGGGGGACACAATTCCAACCATGACATCTCACCCTTTGACAACCCAAAAATCACATCAGAAAACATTTAACACATTCATCTCACCATAGCAAAATTATGTCCATCCATATAACAGAAGTCTTAAATCAGTTCCAAGTCCAAAATACAAAAACTCTTCTACATCTGTGAAACTTAGAAGGCATTAACAGGCAACAGGTAAGTCAACACCATCATATTAAAAAGAGGGATGTACTACAGTCATTATAGTCCTTCCAGATGGAGAGGAAGTTGATAAGACTGGTAGGAAATGAAATTGGGTTTATACATAGTTTATCAAGGGGATCATAGGGGCAGCCGTAAAGCACAATAAAGATGCAACATATCAAATCAAGAAATGTAATGTATCAGTCTCGACAAACACAAAACCAACCCTGAAAAAGGTGAAAAATCAACTCACAAAGAAGAATGTCCCAGAGTAGATTAATAAGAACAACAGAGAAAACATCAACACAAAAATAAACATATCACAATGGCAATACTGAACACATATCTATCAATAATCACATTGAATGTGAATGGACTGAATGCTCCAGTAAAAAGACACTGAGTGACATCTTAGGTCAAAAGACATGACCCATCCATATGCTGCCTACAGGAGAGTCACTTTAGACTTACAGATATGAACAAATTGAAAATTAAAGAATAGAAGAATATATATCATGTTAACAATGAAAAAAGAAGAGCAGGTGTGGCAATTCTAATCTCAGATAAAATAGATTTTAATGTAAAATCCACCATCGTGGACAAGGATAGAAATTTGGTTAAGTGAAAGCAGTGGCAGCACACAGTAGAATGTAGATCAACTTAAGTGGACTTCAACATAAACTGAAAGCTCTGCTAATCTCAACTCAATATTGCAAGGATAGAGTAGCACGGGCAGGGTCTGGGGACCATGCTCTTGGGAGACACTGAGGTCAGTGGCATAATTAACCTATTGCTGAGTCTTCTACACCTCATATTGGTGAATGGCGTCTGGGGTCTTAAAAGCTAGCAAGCTGCCATTTGAAGTATACCAAATGGTTCCAACTCATCCCAAACAGATGATCATTAAAAGCAACAAAGACATGAGTTAAAAAGATCCCAGAAGACAGTTGGAACCATGTGAATGGGAAAATGTATCAACATGTGACCAGAAAAACAAGATGGTTCTTGGCCACCACCAAGGACAGCCATGATGGGGCACACAATGTTATGTCCCTGTGGCAACATGAGAAAAAGAGGAGTACCACTCAGGAACTCCACTGAAACGCCACAATTGACAGTCCTACTGCCCATGGGATCCCCTGGGAACATAGTCCCTAGAACTGCTCCTACCCCAGTCTAGAAAACACTACTGAGGTCAGTTCTTCAGACAACAATGGACTAGACTCAGGGACACAATGTGACCGTATGTGACCATATGGCGTCTGTTCTTTATGGTTCTCTGCACTTATAGGAAGCTGTCCTGCTGGTCTCTTTTTAGACGGGAGTGGAGAGGAGGGCCAGGAGCTTGTTAAGAGGACACAAGTATAAAATGAAAAGGAGGTATGTGCTATCACCAGGCAAGGAGAGCAGAACGAGCTGCAGACAGGCAGGCATGCAAAATTGCTTTGGATTGTACACTTTCACTTAATCACAATAAAAAAGAAAAAAATTGGAAAACAAGTTGCCAAAATACGTTTATTTGAAAGTTACCATAAGTTGTATCCTCTCATGAGTTGTATGTATAGAGTATTACATTGGCATTTAAGAAGGTTTTGGGAAGTGCCCTTAGGATCAATACCTACTAATTTGCTATTTAATTTCTACTAAGGAATTAAATCAAATTGAAGAGAAGGAAGTATGAAACTGTGAATTAAAATATGAGGACCAACAATTAAGATTGTGAACTCATCCTAGAAAAAGTGCTACATACCTCATTGCTGAATATTGCTATGGTCACCTTTGAAGTTTTCCCCTTTGGAAAGCTATGCATGAATGCCAATGCCTAGTTTGCCCTTCAAAACAGGTTTGGAACTCTTTTTTTCTGGAATGGCCATGAGAGCTGTCATGCTATTATATCTGATGTCCCAAAGGTCATCAAATTGTCTTCCTTTCAATATATTCCTTATCTTTCGGTAAAGAAAAAAGTCATTTGTGGCCAGATCAGGTAAGCAGGGAGGCTGTTCCAATACAATTATTTATTCACATCTAAAAACTTCTTCCGAGATAACTATACCATTAAGTTCCCAAACTTGCCTCCATACCACTATGCACAACAGCCATTTCAGAAAGAGTTCCAAAATTGCTTTGAATGGTGGACTAGATACTGCCATCTGCACATAGTTTCTCAAGGGGAGTACTTCGAAGGTGACTGTAATGATGATATTCATCAATGAGGTATGTAGCATTTCAAACAATTAAGTTTGTAGACTTAACTGTCAGACCACATAGGCTTCAGTTGATACTACAAGGGCTATTAAAGTTGAGATGGGGCTTCGAAGTTGTCTTTTCTTCTGCAAGAGGGTATATCTCTGTATACATCACCATTCACCAGTCACTGAATAGATTTATCACCAGAAGAAATGTGTGACATTGGGCAAAGGTCCAATGGATAAAAGAAATTCCTAGAGCAGGGATTCAGCTGGGTGCTATCATTTGCCATCTCCAACAGATAGAGTCATGAATCTTTAAGGTGAAAATCTTAAAGTCCTACCACACCATCTAATAAAGAAATGAAATGATAGGAGTAGTATACTTGGAAAATTTTTGACAATTTATGGCCTAAGATGGCTTTAAAAAAATATAGTTTTTATAATGTAGCAGAATGTAAAATAAACTTTTAGAAATCATCAGCCTTCAGGTACAGCATATTAGAGAATGTAATGTAAATCCCTCTATTCATTAGTACAAATAAATATTTAGACAATAATTTAATAAAAATGTGCAAAATATACACAAAGATGACTCTAAAATACACCTGAAAGATGCAAAATGTTACTGTTAGGTGCCATCTAGTTGACTCTGACTCATAGTCATGGTATGTACACCTGAATGAAATACTGCCCTGCCCTTCTCCAGTTTCACAGTCGTTGCTCTGTTTGAGCCCATTGTTGGAGCCACTGTGCCAATTCATCATGCTGAGGGTCTTCATTGATCCTCTACTTTGCCAAGCATGATGTTTTCCCTGGGGGCTAATCCCTCCTGATAATACATCAACATGTGTGATAAAGTCTTATCATTGTTGCTTCAAAGGAGCACTCTGGCAGATTTGTTCATGGTATATTCAATATTTTTTGCCAATAGCAAAATTCAAAGTTGTTAATTCTTCTTTGGCCCTCTTTTGTCCAACTTTATCATGATTGTGAGGTGACTGAAAACTCCACAGTTTGGGTCAGAAGCACCTTAGTTCTCAAGGTGATATCTTTGCTTTTCAACACTTTAAGTCTTTTGTAGCTGATTTGCCCAGTGCACTAGGTTTGATTTCTTGACTACTGTTTCTCTGGATGCTCGTTGTGGATCCAAATAAAATTAAATCCTTGACAATTTCAATCTTTTCCTTCATTTATCATGATGTTGCTTACTGATTGAGTTGTAAGAAATTTTTATTTCTTTACATTTCATTATGTTTGATAGTTATAAATGGCTATACATACACAGAACAGATATAGACATGGATATATTTCCTAGTTCAGTAAACTGGAAAGACGTAGAAATTATAACACCACAGTAGAAATGAGTGTGAGTAATAAGAAGTTCATCTCTAAATATCTTTCTTCACTGTAAGTATCCATAGCTTCTTAAAAAAAAATGGCTGTTCCATAGCTGGTGCACGAAGAGTGCAAGAGGACTCTGAAACATCTCATTGAGTGTGCAAGTAAGCTAATGCTGAAATAAATATTGCAACACATCCAAAAGTCACAATGGTCCCTTTGATGGGAGTTTGAACTGATCTAGTTCAGTAAACCTTAACCATCAAAATAAATTATAAAGATGTTTACTTAATATTAGTAGTTCAATACAGTATAGAATAATGGAAATTTATAAATCTGCAGTGCTATAAATACATACATAAATACAAAAATAATAAGAAAAAAGATTTCCCATGTAGTAGAATACCAATAAAAATTTAGAAGAAATAATGTTATAGAAAAATCTCCTTTTAGTATCCACCATAATACTAATTGATTTATGTAAAAATTATCATCAGATGTTAAAGTTAGAGGGAAAAAAATTTTGATGAGGGAAAAGATGTTTTATTGAGTCCTAGAATAGTTCTTATAACAAGATCAGTGGAATTCCATGAGGGCTTGGAAAGAACATGTATGCTGTTGTTTTTCCATGGAGTAATCTATAGTTTTGAGTTGTATTCTTTTGTTTGACAATAGTGTTCTATTCTTTAATACCTTTGCTGATTTTCTCTCTAATATCCTTCTAAAATGCCAAAAGCACAATGTTGAAGTCTTTAGCTATAATAGATTTGTTTATATATCCTTTAATGGATAAGTTTTTATTACATGAATTTTGTTTCATGTCTTACTTCATTTGGTAAACATTCATTGAGAGTCATGTCGTGTAGTTGAATGGATACTTATATCATTATGGAATGTCTGTTTTTGTCTTTGATAATTTTCTTTGTACTGAAGACGTAGCATATGGTCAGGAATCTATAGCAGCGAAGGAAGAAGTCAAAGCTGCATTGAATTGAGGGCATTGGTGAAAAACAAGTCTCCAAGAATTGATGGAATATCAACTGAGATATTTCAACCAACAGATACGGTGCTGGAAGTGCTCACTGATCTGTGCTAAGAAATTTGGAGGACAGCTACCTGGCTAGAAGACTGGAAAACATCCATATTTTTGCCTATTCCCAAGAATGGTGATCCAACAAAATGCAGAAATTACTGAACAATATCATTAATATCACACTCAAGTAAAATTTTTCTCAAGAGCATTCAAAAATAACCGCAACAGCACATTGGCAAGGAAATGCCAGAAATTTAAGCTGTAGAGGATGTGGAACTGGAGATATCATTGCTGATGTCAGATGAATCGTGGTTGAAAACAAAGAATACCAGAAAGATGTTTACTTGTGTTTCATTGACTATGTAAAGGCATTCAACTGTGTGGATCATAACAAATTATGGCTAACATTCAGGAGAATGGGAATTCCAGAACACTTAATTGTGCTCTTAAGGAATCCATACATGGATCAAAGAGGCAGTTATGTAAACAGAACAAGGGGAAACTGTATGATTTAAAGTAAGGAAAGGTGTTGCATCAGGGTTGTACCCTTTCACCATACCTTTTCAACCTGTGTGCCAAGCAAGTAATCCAAGAAGCTGGGTGTCATGAAGAAGAATGAGGAATCAGGATTGGAGGATGACTCATTAACAACCTACATTACACAGATAACACCACCTTACTTGCTGGAAGTGAAGATTTGAAACATTAATGAATCACAGACCACAGCTTTCAGTACGGATTGCACCTCAATATCAAGAAAATAAGATCTTCACATGGGGAGAAGTAAGTAACATCGTGATAAAGGAGAAAGGATTGAGGTTGTCACGGATTTCATTTTACTTGGGTCCACAATCAACATTCATGGAAGCACCAGTCAAGAAGTCAAAAGACACATAGCACTGGAAAAATCTGCTGCAAAGAATGTCATTAAAGTATCAAAAAGTAAAATTATCACCGTAAAGGCTAAGGTGTGCCTAACCCAAGCCATGATATTTTTGATTGCATCATATATGTGCAAAAGCTGGACAATGACTAAGGAAAACAGAAGAAAAAGTGATGGCTTTGAACTGTGGTGTTAGAGAATAATGTTGAATGTACCATGTACTACCAAAGAACAAACAAACTGGTTCTGAAACAAATACAACCAGAGCGCTCCTTGGCAACAAAGATGGCAAGACTACATCTTACATGCGTATGACATGTTGTCAGGAAGGATCAGTCCCTGGAGAAGGACATCATGCTTGGTAGAGTGGAGGGTCAGCAAAAAAGAGGAAGACCCTTGACAAGATGGATTGACACAGTTACTTCAACAATGGGCTGAAGCATAGAAATGATTATGGACATGGTGCAAGACCAGGTAGTGTTTCACTCTGTTGTGCATAGATCACTATGAGTCAGAACTGACTCAACAGCACCTAACAACAACAATATAGCCTCCACTATACTGTTTTAAATTATAGGGAACATTATGGCTCGCTTGGCTATAGATCTTTTTCCATACTTTCATGTTAGAATTATATGTATCATTGAATTGAACTTATGTTTTGCATAGATGGCATATGGCAGGATCAATTTTTTTTACCCACGCTGCTAATTTGTGACTCTTAATTAATGCATTTATACTACTTAGTTTAAGATAATGACTGATATGTTAGAGCTTCTGTCAGCTTATTTTAAATATATGTTAATTTTATTTTCTGTAATTCTTGTCCCCCCCTTTTTCTTTTCTTGCTTGCTTGTGGGTTACTTAAACATATTACAGGATTTCATCTTGTTTTATTTATACAATTTTGATAATATTTTGTTTGTATACTTTGCTTAGTGATTACTCTAAGTATTACTATGTACATCTGTTACTTAGTATAACTTTTTAATACCTACTTAAATTACTTAAAATTTACTTTCAAGAAGGCTCCTTCACTTTCCTCACTTTCAACCGTAATTATTTCAAATATTTACTCTATATACATTGAGTACACCATAAAATAGTGTTAAAATTTTTGCTTGAATCATGCAAAGTGATTTAAAAAACTCAAGGGAAGCAAGATAGTCCATTATATGTACCTCTAGTATTACCTCCCCACATGTTTATCTGTGTTTTATTGACTATACGAAGGCATTTTCTAGTTTGGATTATAGCATATTATGGATAAAACTACATAGAGTGGTAATTCCAGAACATTTAATTGTACTCATGAGGAACCTGTACATAGACTAAGAGGCAGCCATTCAAATAGAATGAGGGGATATTGCACTGCTTAAAGTTAAGAGCAGTGTGTATCAGGGTTACACATCCTTTCCATATGCTTATTTGAACTGTATGCTGAGCAAATAATCTAAGGAGTTGGCCTATATTAAGAACACAGCATCAGGATTAGAAGAAGACTCATTAAAAAACTGCATTTATGCAGATGATACAACCTTGTTTAATGAAAGTGAACAGGATTCAAAGCACTTACGGTTGAAGATCAAAACTACAGCCTTCTGCGTGAATTACATCTAATCATAAAGAAAACAAAAATCCTCAAACTGACACAGTAAGCAACATCATGATAAATGGAAAAAAGACTGAAGTTGTCAAGGATTTCAATCACCTATATCAACAAGTGATGCCCATGGAAGCAGCAGTAAAGACATCAAACCATATACTGCACTGAAAAAACCTGTTGCAAAAGATGCTTTAGAGTGCTGCAAACCAACGATGTCACCTTGAAAACTAAGTTGTGTGTGACCCAAACCATGGTATTCGATGGCCACACAGTGACGTGAAAACTGGAAGATAAATAAGGAAGACCAAAAACTCATGTCTTTGAATTGTGGTGTTAACAAAGAACATTGAATATCCTATGGACTGCCAAGAGAATGATCAAATGTGTCTTGGAAGAAGTACAGCCAGAGTGCTCAGTAGGAACAAAGATAACGAAACTTTGACTCACATATTTTGGACACGTTGTCAGAAGGGAGCAGTCCCTGGAGAAATATATAAGCCTTGGTAAAGAATAAGATTAGCAAAAAAGGAAAAAGAAAGAAACTCATTGAGATAGACTGATAAAGTGACTGTAACAATGAACTTGGACTTAACAGTGATTGTAAGGATTGCACAGGACTAGGCAGTGTTCTGCTTCATCGTACTGAGGGTTGCTAATAAGTCAGAACTGATTTGAGACACCTAACATTTTTAAGGAAAATCTAGTGATGCTGTGGTTAAATACTACAGCTGCTAACCAAAAAAGTTAGCAGTTCTAATTCATCAGATGCTGCTTGGAAACTCTATGGGCCAGTTCTACTCTGTCCTATAGGGTTTGTATGAGTTAGTATCTACTCAATAGCAACGGGTATGGTTTAACAATATTTTTATTTATTCTATTCTTCTTTCACTTTGAAATTCCCAACGTCATCTCCTTATCATTTCCATTCTATTTGTAGAGTCTTCTTTAGATAGCTTTTAAGGGTAAGCTTAAGGTTTCTTTTGCTTGAGAATGCTTTGATACAGAATTTGCAGTTGACAGTTTTTTCCTTCAGCAGTGAAAAGTATTGAGTTACTTCCTGTTCTTCTTCATAATGTCAGATGAGTAATTTACTGTCTTTTGAACAGTGTTCCCAATAAGCAATTAGTTCTCTACACATGTTCTTTTTGTTTAGTTTTCAGAAGTTAATCAGGATCTGTCCTGGTTTGAATTTCTTTAGGTAGTTTCTTTTTGAAGTTTGTCAGTATCATAGATTGAATTGTGTCCCCCTAAAAATATATGTAAAAATTTGGCTAGGCTATGATTCCTGGTATTGTGTGATTTTTCTGTATGCTATAAATCCTGCTCCATGAAGTTAATGAGGAAGGATGGGTGGTGGTTGTGTTAATGAGGCAGGCCTCAATCACTAAGACTGTGTTGTACCTTGAAAGAACTTCTCGAGATTTAAAGGAAAAGGAAGCAGTTGGAGAGTGGGCAACCTCATACTATTAGGAAAAAAGAAGTTCTGGGAGTAAAGCACGTCCTTTGGATTTGTGCCTCAGAAACTCCCAGACTGAGAGAAGACAGATGACAGAAACCTTTCTCCAGAGTGTCTAGCTGTGCATCTGGCACCTGGACTTCTAGCCTAAAGCACTGTGAGAAAATAACTTCTGTTTGTTAAAGCCATTCATTTGTGGTTTTTCTGTTATAGCAGCACTTGATGACGAAGACCCTCAGCATCTTGAATCTGAAGGAAGAAAACTTACCAAACAAGAATTCTATATCCATCAAAACTGTCTTGCAAATATGATGATTAAATTAGGACATTTCCAAATTAATAGAAATTTAGAGAAGATTGGAAAAACAAACCAAAATTACAATAAATACTAAATAAATACTGTTAGAAAATCAGTAACATCAGATAATAAACCAAGGTCAGAATGTAGGAAAGAACAAACAAATATCAATCTTGATAGGGAAATCACAAAAACAAAGTAAGTTAAAAAAATGAAAATAGGGAACAGAGATTTCAATATGTAAAAGATGACAATGTTATAATAAAGAAGAGATACAATAAAATGTATTTACAGATCTTTCACATAGAGGGCAAGTCAAGGCAATTTCAGAAATAAAAATCTGGTTTAAATTTAGAAAGCATGTGTAAACACTAAGGTAACTATGAAGAAAATTAATTATCCTACACAACAAAATAAAAAGTAAGAAAAATAGAAAGCCTCAGCAAATACAAAACAAACAATTAAAAAGATGAAAAGAAAACACATAAAGAAAAATGACTCTGCACAGAAAATTAAGTGGAACAAAGAAACTGTGAACAATGCACAAAAAGGGCATTAAAATGACAGCACTAATACCTATCAGTAACTACAATGAATGTAAATGGATTAAATGCATCAATAGAGAGAGAGAGTGGCCAAATGGATAAGAAACCATGATCCACCTATATGCTATGTACGAGAGACACACCTTAGACTCAAAGACATAAATTAAAACTCAGAATATGAGAAAAAATACATTTAAAAAGATTCAAAAAGTACTGGATTGGCAATATTAGTTCCCAACAAAACAGACTTTACAGTAAAACTCACCACAGTGGACAAGGATGGAAATTATATTGAAAATGTCAATATTCCAGAGGGACATAACTGTATTAAATATTTGTGCAACAATGATAAGGTCTGTGAATATATAAAACAGACTGGAATGAAAGTGAAAATGGAAACAGACATCTCTGAAATAATAGTAGGAGACTTCAACACATCACGTTCAGTGAAGGACAGAACACTGAAAAAGAAGCTGAACAAAGACACAGAAGAGCTAAATGCCAGAGTCAATCAACCAGACCTCATACACATGTACAGAACCCTCCACCCGATGGCAGCCAAGTGTACCTTCTTTTCCAATGAACAGAGAACATTTTCCAGAATAAGCCACATATTAGGCAATAAAGCAAGCCTTAATGAAATCCAAACTGCAAAGCATCTTTTGGAACACAAAGCCATAAAAGTAGAGATCAATAACAGAAAAAGAAAAAAAAATTCAAATACATGGAAATTCAACAACACCCTGCTCAAATAATCCTGGGTTCTACAAGAAATCAAAGACAATAAAGAAATTCACAGAATCAAATGAGAATGAAAGCACATTCTACCAGAACCTATGAGACACAGCAATGGCTGTGCTCAGAGGCCAATTTATTTCAATAAATGCACACATCCAAAAAGAGGAAAGGTCCCAAATGATATCATTAGCCCTACAACATCAACAAGTGAAAAAGAGAAAAGAAAGCAATTCCTTATACACCAGAAGAAGGCAAAGAATAAAATTAGAGCAAAACTAAATGAATTAGAGAATAGAAGAAAGATTGAGAGTTAACAAAACCAAACCTTATGGCCAAACTAAAAACAAACAAACAAAAAAAACAAAACAGGGGTGTGGGGTCAAGATGACAGACTAAGCACGTGTCTCCTTATATTGCTCTGGAAACCAAGACCTGAACTGATAATCAAACTGAGCCTTCTGGTCACCTAGTGAGCCCCCAGGACGCGGCACAGGGCTGTTAACGTGGACTTCATACCACTGAACGGAAAACCTCCTGTGTTTCACTGACTCCTGCTCCTGGCTAGACCTGGCTCTCACAGACTGAAGGTAAACACACCATTTTGACTTTTTTTTTTCTCCGTCTTGGCCAGCGGACAGAGCTGGTCTTGCCCAGCGGCTAGACTCAGATGCACTGCTGATGGGATCGGCAGGTGAAACTGCCATATTTTGAGAGCCAGGCTTAGGACTCTGTTAATCTAGCCACTTTGGGCCTGTCTTTTTATCACTGCCACAGCGTGGTTTGTACGGAACCGCAGTGACTGTGTGGGGGACGCAATGTGGATACGGAGATTTTAGTGGGACCTAATTCTTAGCCTGGGAGCCAGAGCCTGCAAACAGGACAGTGTTTCTCTGACAGAAAAGCAGTAGTTTACACAGTGTTGCCTACAGTGGGGTCCCAGAAACAGAGGTGGAGGACTCACTAACTCTTGGCACCTTTAGCCCTTCTATCTGCCGACCGTGTTGAGGGTGCTGTATTAGACATGGTGGCCACAGCTAGACCTATTTCTTAGCTTGGGAGCCAGAGTCTTCCCACAGGAGACCACTTTTCTACCAGAAAAGCAGTAGTTTACACAGTGTCGCCTAAGGTGGGGCCCTGTCAGCAGAGCCAACAGGGCAGTAGCATTGCTGTATTTTGAGCTATTTTGTATCATCTGGGGTTGGATATAGCGGTGCTTACTTTGCCTGTTGGGAAGAGGTACCTCTACACCTGAAAACCTGACTGACTTGGGAAGTGGTCAGAAACCTTTTGTTTTACATTTTAAGACAGCCTAGAGAAACATCTGCAGACCATCCTCACAGTATCTCTCCCAGCCTTTACTTACTCACATGAAACCCCAAAAGCAACAGATGCTTGTGGCAAACAAGAAATCACCCATGGCTTCAGAAGGCTCACAAACAAAAATACCAAGGAGTTTTCCAGGTGAAGAAATTTTCTGAAATCAGCAGAAGGTGAATATACAATGATTATATACAGAGCTCTTCTAGACCTTAAACAAAATGCAGCAGAACAAAAGGAAAAATTAAGCAAGCTGTTCGATCTGATGGAATACCAGTACTCTCAAATCCAACAGATCAAGAACAAAATCAAAGATATAGAAACTTCCATTCAAAGCCACAATAAATGGAAAAAAGTATTTCTGACTTGGAAGACACAGCTACTGACGCTAGCATCTACGAGCAGAAATCAGAAAAAAAAAAAAACAAGAAAAATGAAGATGCATTAAGAAGCAAGTGGGACTCTATTAAGAGGAACAACCTTCGATTAATTGGAGTCCTTGAACATGATGAAACACCTGAGAACACAGAGAGTATCATTGCTGAGCTGCTGAAAGAAAACTTCCCAGAAATCATGAAGGAAGAGAATGTAGATATCCAGATGCATATCATACACCACCCAATATAGAGGTCAAAAGAAAGACTCCAAGACATATTATAATCAAGCTTAACAAAACGAAACATAAGCAGCAACTATTAAAGGCAGCAAGACTCAAAGCAAAGCTAGCATTCAGAAGGAAACCCTGTAGGCTCTCGTCAGATTTCTCAGCAGAAACCATGCTGGCACGGAGACAGTGGCATAACACATTCAAAGCCTTGAAAGAGAAAAACTTCCAACCAAGAATTATATATCCTGCAAAACTATCTTTCAAATACGAAAATGAAATTAAGACATTCCCAGATAAACAGAAACTCAGAGACTTTGTAAAAGCCAAATCAAAACTACAAGAAATATTGAAACAAGTTCTTGGCTTTGGCCTAGAAGAACAAAACCACTAACTTTACATTTTAAAATGACACATTATTCAGAATTCTACTCAGTCAGGGAAGGCTCCAAATTCAATCATAGCTTTAATACTGAAACAAACAATCCAGTGATTATCATGAAAACAATTATGCCATCATATTAAAAAGAGGGATGTACTACAGTCATTACAGTCCTTTCAGAGGGTGAGGAAGATTACAAGACTGGTAGTAAATAAAATTGGGATTATATATAGTTTATTAAGGGGATCATAGATGCAGCCGTAAAGCACAACAAAGATGTAACATACCATATTAAGAAATGTAACACAAGTGTCTGAACAACTACAAAAACAGCTCTGAAAAAGGTAAAAATTCAACTCACAAAAAAAGAATGTCCCAGAACAGACTGATAACAACAACAGAGAAAACATCAACACAAAATAAGCATATCACAATGGCAGCACTGAACACATACCTATCAATAATTACATTGAATGTGAATGGATTGAATGCTCCAGGAAAGAGACATCAAGTGACATCTCGGATCAAAAGACATGACCAATCCATATGTTGTCTACAAGAAACTCACTTGAGACTTAAAGATAGGAACAAACCGAAAATCAAAGGATGGAAGAATATATATCAAGCTAACCATGAACAAAGAAGAGCAGGGGTGGCAGTTCTAATCTCAGACAGAATCAATTTTAATGTAAAATCCAACATCATGGACAAAGATGGATACTATTTATTGCTGAAAGGATGAGTACACAAGCAAGAATTCACTATATTAAATACTTATTCACCTAATATCAGAGCACCTAAATACGTCATAGAAACACTGACTACACGCAAAAAAAGATTACTCCACAATAATAGTGGGACACTTCAACACTCCACTCTCCATACTGGACAGATCATCTAGAAAAAAGCTCAATAAAGATACAGAAGACCTTACTGCCACAATTAACCAATTAAGCCTCATAGATATATAGAGAACTTTCTACCCATCAGCAGACAACTATACCTTCCTCTCCAGTGCACATGGAACATTCTTAAGAATTGACCATGTCTTAGGATATAATGTAATTCTCAACAAAATCCATACCATTGAATTACTGCAAAGCATCTTCTCAGATAATAAAGCCATAAAAGTCTAAATCAATAGCAGAAAAAACCTAGATAGAAAGCGAAACTCTTGGAAATGGAACATCTTGCTCAAAAAATCATGGGTTATAGACAAAATCAAGGATGAAATAAAGAAATTCATGGATTGCAATGAAAATGAAAATACTTGCTACCAGAACCTATGGGATACAGCTGAAGCAGTGCTCAGAGGTCAGTTTGTCTCCATAAATGCACACATCTGGAAGGAAGAAAGAAACCAAATCAAAGAACTAAGCCTACAGCTTGAACAAGTAGAAAGAGAACAACAGAGGAACCCCTCAGGCACCAGAAGAAAACAGATCATAAAGATCAGAGCAGAATTAAATGAACTAGAGAAAAGAAGAACAATTGAAAACACTGAAAAGACCAAAAGCTGTTTTTTTGAAAAGATCAACAAAATTGACAAGCCATTGGCTAAACTTAATAAAGAAAAACGGGAATGGAAACAAATAACCCAAATTAGAAATGAGAGAGAGGTTGTCACAACAGATCCAACAGAAATCAAGAGTATCATAACAGAATGCTGTGAAAGACTGTACTCTAACAAATTTGAAAAACTAAAGGAAATGGACAAATACCTTGACTCACACCACCTGCCCAAATTTTCACAGTGTGAAGCAGAACAACTTAATAAATCCATCACAAAGAAAGAGATTGAAAAATTCATCCAGAAACTGCCAACCAAAAAAAACTCGAGCCCAGATGGCTTCACTACAGAATTCTACCAAGCATTTAGAGAAGAGTTATCTCCAATACTACTGAAAGGATTTCACAGTATAGAAAGGGATGGAGTACTCCCAAACTCATTCTATGAAGGCAGCATAACCCTGATACCAAAGCCAGGGAAAGACCCAACAAAAAAGGAGGACTACAGACCAATATCAGTCATGAATCTAGATGCAAAAGTCTGCAACAAAATTCTTGTTAATAGAATATAACAACATATCAAAAAAATAATCCATCATGACCAAGTGGGATTCATACCAGGGATGCAAGGATGGTTCAACATCAGAAAAACAATTAATGTGATTAACCACATAAATATCACAAAAGACAAGAGTCACCTGATTTTGTCCATTGATACAGAAAATGCATTTGATAAAGTCCAACTCCCATTCATGCTAAAAATTCTTAGCAAAATAGGCATATACAGAAAATTCCTCAACTCAATAAGGGCCATTTATACAAAGCCAAATTCCTACGTCATCCTGAATGGAGAAAGACTGAAAGACTTTCCCTTGAGAACTGGAACGAGACAAAGATGCCTACTCTCATATCTCCTATTCAACATTGTACTACAAGTTCTAGCCATAGCAATCAGACAAGACCAAGAAAAAAAAAGGGCATCTGCATCAGCAAAGAAAAAGTCAAAATCTCCCTGTTTGCTGATGATATGATTGTATATGCTGAGAATCCCAAAGAATGTATAAGTAAACTTCTCAAACTGGTAAAAGAGTTCAGCAAAGTCTCAGGATACAAGAGAAACGTACGTAAATCAGTAGGATTCCTTTATACCAACAACGAGACTGTTAAGTAGGAAATTATCAAATCGATATCATTTACGATAGCCCCTAAGAAGATAAAGTACCTAGGAATTAATCTAACCAGAGAAACAACAGACCTTTACAAAGAGAACTACAAGCCTTTGCTACAAGAAACTAAGAGAGACTCAGATAAATGGAAAAACCTACCCTGCTCATGGATAGGAAGACTTAACATTGTGAAAATGTCTATTTTACCCAAAGCAATCTACTTATATAATGCAATCCCAATACAATTTCCAGCATCATTTTTTAATGAGATGAAGAAACAAATCACTCATTCTGTTTGGAAAGGGAAGAAGCCCCGGATAAGTAAGGTACTACTAAAGAGGAAGAATACACTAGGAGGCCTCTCATTACCCGACCTTAGAACATACTATACTGCCACAGTGGGCAAAACAGCCTGGTACTGGTACAAGAAGAGACAGATTGATCAATGGAACAGAATGGAGAGCCCAGAGATGACACCATCTGCCTATGAACAGTTGACATTCCACAAAGGCTCTAAGACATTAAACTGGAGTAAAAACAATATCTTCAACAAATGGTACTGTCAAAATTGGATATCCATCTGCAATATATTGAAACAAGATCCACATCTTACACCTTATACAAAAAACAACTCAAGATGGATAAAAGACCTAAACATCAAATCTAAAATAATAAAGTTCATCCAAGAAAAGGTAGGAACAACAATGGAAGTTTTAATTCACAACGTAGACAGACTTGAAAATCTGTCAAACAAACCACAATCAACAGAACAGAAAATAGATAAATGGGAACTATTAAGAATCAAACACTTTTGCTCATCCAAAGACTTTATCACAAGAGTTAAAAAGCCACCTACAGACGTATAGAACCGTAAAGTGCATCCAATATATCATCACTCTGCATCAAGCATATCATCTTGCTGACCTCTGGCTGGAGGAAGGAGAGTGGGTGGAGAGGAGGAAAAAGGAGACTGTTGGGAGGATGAGACATGTATGGAGCAGAGAGGAATAGTGTGCTGTCACCGGGCAGGGAGAGCAGTGGGAGCTGCATATAGGTGGGCATGTAAATTTATATGGGAATGTACATTTTCACTCAGTGATATTAAATACAAAAAATAAATTTTAAAAAAAGCCACCTACAGAATGGGAAAAAATATTTGGCAACTCTATGTCAGACTGACACCTGATCTCCATAATCTATAAGGTACTACAAAATATCGATAAGAAGAAGATAAATCATTCAATAAAGAAATGGGCAAAGGAGATGGACATTTCTCTAAAGAGGAGATCCAGGCAGCCAAAAACCACACGCAGACATATACATGATCTTTAGTTATTAAAGAAATTCAAATCAAAACTACAATGAGATACCATCTCACCCCAACAAGGTTGGCCATGATCCAAAAAAAAACACAAAACAACAAATGCTGGAGAGGCTATGGAGTAAGTGGAGCTCTCCTACATTGCTGGTGGGGTTGGAAAATGGTCCAGCCTCTTTGGAAAGCAATCTGGTGCTTTCTTAAAAAATGGATATAGATATACCATTTGACTCAGCAATTCCACTACTTGGAATATATCCTACAGAATCAAGGCCATTCACACCAATGGATACATGCACAAGAATGTTTACTGCAGCACAGTCCATGATAGCAAAAAGATGGAATCAACTCAGATGCCCAACAACAGAGGAATGGGTAAACTATGGTACATATACTCAGTGGAGCACTATGCAATGATAAAGAATAACGATGATTCTAGGAAACATCTCCTAACCTGGTTTCAACTGGAAGACATTATGTTGAGTGAAAGTAGTCAACGACAGAAGGACAAATGTTATATCAGACCCCTACAATAAAATCTCAGAAAGAGACTTCTGCATAGAAGAAAAGACTCTCTGATGGCTGCAAGAGAGGGGAGGGAGGGACAGAGGGAGGGCAAGGGGGTGGAGGGTTTAGACTGAATAGTTGGTAGAAATTTGGTTGGGTGAAATCGGTGATAATGCACATTAGAAACAAGAACAATATTAAGCGGACTTCAACATACCTTGAATAATCCTTCCATTTTAACCCAACATTGCAAGGTCAGAGTAACTAGGGCAGGGGGCAGGGGACCATGTTCTTCAGTGAAATCGAGGCAAATTGGCACAACTAGCATACTGCTAAGAGGGCTCTCTGCCCCCCACACTGGTGAGTGGTGTCTGGGGTCTTAAAAGCTGCCAAGCTGCCATCTGAGGGCACAGCAAATGGTCCCAACTCAGCAGGAACAGATACTCACTGAGGACCAAAATGACATGGGGTAAAGACAACCCAGAAGATTGAGAAACCCACACGAGTGGGTGCCTACATCGACTTGGGGCCAGAAGAACTGGATGGTGCCCAGCCACCACCAGTGATAGCCATGATGGAGCTCACTAACTTGAGTCTCACTGGCAACACAAGAATAAAAAGGGGTGCACTCTGAGATCTCCACTAAAAGACCACAACTGATGGTCCAGCGGCTTTGGGGTTCCCCAGGGAGCATGGCCCCTGGCCCTGATGCTGCCCTTGCTCATAAATCATAACGAAGGTCTACTGTTCAGCCACGAATGGATTGGACTTGACGACGCAGAGGGACCATATATTGGATGCATTTTATGGCTCTATGCATCTATAGGATATCATCCTGCTGACCTCTGGCTTGAGTAAGGGGAATGGGTTCAGAGTACAGGAAAGGAGACTGTTGGGAGGGTGAGACATGTATGGAGCAGAGAGGAATAGTGTGCTGTCACTGGGTGGGGAAGAGTAGTGGAAGTTACATACAGGTGGCCATGTAAATTTATATGGGAATGTACATTTTCACTCAGTCATAATAAAAAATAAAAAACACAGGAAAGGAAACGAATAACTCAAATAAGATATTGATGGACAACATCACAACAGACACAAATTAAATTTTAAAAAATCATAAGTTTACTACGAAAAACTGTACTTTAACAAATTGGAAAACCTAGAGGAAATGAACTACTTCTAGAAACCTATCTAAGTGAACAGAAACAGCAGTACAACAATTAAATCTACCAATAATAAAACAAGAGATTGAAAATGTAATTAAAACAACAACAACAAAACAACAACAACAACAAAAAGCCCTGGTCCTGATGTCTTCACTGGAGACTTCTACCAAGCTTTCAGATTGAATTGACACCACTATTACTAAAAGCATGTCAGAGCACAGAAAAAGGATGAAGTTCTGCCAAATTCATTCTATGGTCAGCAGAAACCTGACATCAAACCAGCAAGTGACAGCATATACAAAGAAAATTACAGTATCTCTCATGAACTTCGATTCAAAAATCCTGAAAAAATTATAATCTCCTAAAAACCTAGTGCTGTCAAGTCAGGTCTGACTCATAGCGAGCCTATAGGTCAGAGTGGAACTGCCCAATAGAGTTTCCAAGGAGCGCCTTGTAGTTTTGAACTGTCAATCTTTTGATTAACACAGGTGGCACTTAACCACTGCACCATGAGGGTTTCCCAAACAACTACAGCCAACGGAATTCTCAATATATTAAAAAATAATACGGACACATGCACCAGAATGTTTATCGCGGCACAGTCCACAATAGCAAAAAGGTGGAATCAACCCAGATGCCCAACAATAGAAGAATGGATAGGTAAACTGTGGTACATATACTCAATGGAGCACTACGCTATGATAAAGAATAACGATGATTCCAGGAAACATCTCCTAACCTGGTTTCAACTGGAAGACATTATGTTGAGTGAGAGTAGTCAGCGACAAAAGGACAAATACTGTATGAGACCTCTACGATAAGATCTCAAAAACAGACTTGTGTATAGAAGACTCTTTGACAGCTGCAAGGGAGGGGAGGGAGGGAGGGAGGGCGAGGGGGGGAGGGTTTAGTTTCGGTAGTTACTAGAAATCTAGTTGGGAAAGCGGTGACAGCACACATTAGGAACAAGAACAACATTAAGTGGACTTCAGCATAACTTGAGTACTCCTTCCATCTTAACTCAATACTGCAAGGATAGAGTAGCTGGGGCAGGGGGCGGGGGACCATGCTCTTAGGCAAATTCCAAGCCAATTGGCACAACTAGCGTTTTGCTAAGAGAGCTCTCTGCACCCCACATTGGCGAGTGGCGTCTGGGGTCTTAAAAGCTGCCAAGCTGCCATCTGAAGACACAGCAAATGTTCCCAACTCAGCAGGAACGGATGCTCACCGAGGGCCAAAATGGCATGCGGTAAAGACAACCGAGAAGACAGAGAGACCCACAAGAGTGGGTGCCTACATCGACCTGGGACCAGAAGAACCGGATGGTGCCCGGCCACCACCAGTGATAGCCATGATGGAGCTCACAGAGAGGAGCCTCACTGGCAACACAAGAATAAAAAGAGGTGCATCATGAGATCTCCACTAAAAGACCTCAATTGATGGTCAGTGGTTTTGGGGTTCCTCTGAGAGCATGGCCCCCAGCCCTGATGCTGCCCATTCCCATAAATTATAACAAAGGTCCACTCTTTGGACAGGAATGGAATGGACTTGGCAATGCAGAGTCACCATATATTGGAAGCACTTTATGGTTCTATACATCTATAGGATATCATCTTGCTGACCTCTGGCTGGAGGCAGGGGAGTGGACAGAGAGGAGGGGAAAGGAGACTGTTGGGAGGATGAGACATGTATGGAGCAGAGAGGAACAGTGTGTAGTCACCGGATAGGGAGAGCAGTGGAAGCTGCATATAGGGGGGCATGTAAATTTACATGTGAATGTACATTTTCACTCAGTTATGTTAAATAATAATAATAATAATAATAACTCACCATGACCAACTGAGATTCATACCAAGGATGCAGGGATGGTTCAGCATCAGAAAAACAATCAATGTGATAAACCACAAAGATAAAACAAAAGACAAGAAACTCCAGTTTTATGAACTGATATACAGAAAAGACTCGATGGCACTTGGCATACAGAAAAGGCATCTGACAATGCCCAACACTGATTCATGTTAAAAACTCAGCAATATAGGAATAGAATGAAAATTCCTCAACATAATAAAGGGCAAGAGCCATCATCAATCTAAATGAAGGTAGCCTGAATGCATTTCTCTTGAAGGTGGGAACCAGACAAGGATTCCCTTTATCACCACTTTTATTGAATAGTAGAAAAAGAAATATTCAGGTTAAAAAAAGATACAAAGGACATCTATATAGGAAATCCTGCTGGCCTAGTGGCTTAGTTCTATGGCTGCTAACCAAAAGTTGGCAGTTCAAATCGACAAGGCCCTCCTTGGAAACTGTATGTGGCAGTTCTATCCTGTTCTATAGGGTAGCTATGAGCTAGAAACAATTTGATGGCTATGGATTTGGTGTGGGTTTTTATACTGGTAAGGGGAAATGATGGTGGCATAGTGGTTAAGTGCTACAGTTGCTAAACCCTTTCCTCAGAAAAAAGACTGACAATTTGAATCCAACAGATGCTCCTTAGAAACTCTATGGGGACAGTTCTATTCATATAGGGTTGCTAAAAGTCAGAATCAACTTGACGACAACAGGCTTGGTTCTTTGATTTATATTGGTAATGAAGTGGTAAAAGTATCTCTATTCCCAGATGATATGATCTTATGCACTGAAAACTCTAATGAATTTAGAAAAGGAACTACTGGAACTAATACAGAGTTCAGCTAAGAATCTGGATACAAGAAAAAACATACAGAAACAGTTGATTCCTTTATACCACCAAAGACAGTATTAGAAGAAATCGCCAAATCAATACTATTTACAATAGCCCCTCAAAAGATACAAATACTTAGGAATAAATTCAACCAGAAACATAAAAGACTTAAATAAAGAAAATTACAAGACACTACTGAGGGGGAAAATAAAGAGATGTACTTAAGTGAAGAAATCTGTTACTCGTGAACAGGAAAACTGAACATTGTAAAAAATGTCTATTCTACTCAACTTGCTGTATAAATACAATGAAATCCTAATCCAAATTCCCATTTTGTTCTTTAAGGAGGTAGAGAAACATATCACTAACTTTTTAAGGAAAAGGAGGAAGCTCTAGATAAGTAAAGCATTACTGAAGAAGAAAAGCAGAGTGGGAGGCCTCATACTGCCTGACTTTAGAACCTATCATACTACCACTGTAGTCAAAACAGCCTAATACTAGAAGGAACATAGATCAGTTAAACAGAATTGAGAATCCAGACATAAAATTATCCACCTATGAACAGCTGATACTTAACAAAAGCCGTATAAATAGGGGAAAACAGTCTTTTTAAAAAAATAATGTTGGCATAACTGGATATCAATCTGCAAAACCAGGAAACAAGACCCACATCTCTTACCATCCATGAAAACTAACCCAAAATTGATCAAAGACCTGAATATAAAATCTAAAACAATAAAGATCATAGAAGAAAAAATAAGGACAATGCTGGTAGCCCTAATATAGAGCATAAGTGGAATACAAAACATTACCAGCTGTGTACAAATGCAAAAAGAGAAGATAGATAACTGGGAACTCCTAAAAATCAAACACCTATGCTCTTCCAAAGACATCACCAAAACAGTAAAAATGCAAGCTATAGACTGGGGGGCAGGTGGAGAGGAGGAATGGGATACCACAAATCTAGTCAGCATCTAATCTCTATAATTGACAAGATATTGCAAAGTTTCAACAGAAACAAAGACAAATAACCCAGTTCGAAAATGGGCAAAAAATATGAACAAGCTCTTCACCTATGAAGACATTCAGGCAGTTATATAAAAGGACTTGTCAGCTAAGACCAGAAACGATGCTTAAAATAAGAAATACTTCTTTTGAAGTATGTTATGATTACTGCTATAAAAAAAAATTGTCTAATAGTTCCAACATCTGATTTATCTTATTATTGTTGTGACTTGATTATCTTTTCTTATTCAAATTGTGATCTTTTCAATTCTTGATATTACCAGTCGTTTTCTGTTATATCCTGGACATTGTTAGGAGACTCTTGATACTATTAAGTCTCCCATTTTTTAAATAGGCATATTATGTTTAAGTTATCGTGTACAACTTCACCTAATTCTGTTGGACGCTGTTACAACGACAGTTTAGTTTTGTGAACACATGCAGTGCCATTTTGGTCTGCTAGTTCTCCTGATATGGATGGAGTTCCTGCTGGATCCTTGTTGGTGCTAGCAGCAGAAAGGAGGAAGCACTTTGAAAGCACTATCCCGACTGGGTCAAAAATCTTGAGATGTGGCCTGGGAAATCCAGATCTGCATAATTGAGAGCATTTTCCCTGGCCTGTTCTTCAGACACACAGGGCTGATGAGCTTTTCACTCTAACTCTCCTATTGCCATTGGAGATGGGAAAGCACCACTCAGCATCACTTGGTAAAAGCCTAGGAGCTGTTAAGATTTTCATGACCCTCTGCCACTAGGTGTTTGCTGTTGAGACCTCAGCATGGTTTATTCCATAACTGGGTGGAGTGTCTGGAGCCAATAGGTCTGTGTGACTTTCTTTCAGTCAAAGATTGTTATTGTTGTTATTGTTAAGCACTCCTGAGTCAGTTCCAACTAATAGCAACCATATGTGTAACAGAACAAAATACTACCTGGTCCTGTGTCATCCTCATAATCATTGCTATGTTTGAGATAATTGTTGCAGCCACTGTGTCCATCCATCCTGCTGAGGGTCTTCCTCTTCTCCCCTGATGTTCTACTTTACCAGGAATGATGTCCTTCTCCAGGGAATGGTGAAAACTGGGAGACACCAACTCTGGGTCAATTTTTGCCACTGGGTGGAAGATTAGGAGATGCTAGACCCGTTGTTGCTATTGGCATTAAGTGGAGACACCTACCCTAACACAGTGTCACAGATGAGCTTTAAGTGTACCTGGGTTTGTCTGTTGTCAATCACTGCATTCAGACTGTGCCTACTTTTTCTGGTGACTGTTGGGCCATGCAAGATTTTGATGTTGAACTGCTGTGGGTAGGTTGGAGTAACTGCTTTTGGTAGTTTTGAGGCATGGGCTAAATCAACCAGCTTTGGTCTGCTTTTGGCCCTGTTGTGGAAAGATTGAATATGACTCTTCTGACAAAGTCCCTTCTATGCTTTTCCTTTCCTGAGATTCCATATGTACTCTTCAGACTGCAAAGAGTGGTGAAGTTCCAGCAAGTTTTGAGGAAAGACAAGGGAAAATCAAATAAATGCAGGCACCTGTTCACTGCAGAAAACCTGTGAAACCCACTGAAATAGATGAACATGATAGTACAAATCAATTTGGAACGTGAGACAGGAAGACAGGCATGTTGATCTGCTTCTGAAAGTTCACAGCCTTCAATATCCTAGGGAGCAGTTTTGCTCTGCACAAACTGAGCTACTGTGAGTCGGAAATGACTCAACAGCAAAACAACAAAAATGACACTGGATCATTTATTAATTAGCATAAGTAATTTGCAATGATGTTTGGCCAAATATATTTATGATATAAATGTAGTTTTAATGTCTTTGAGACTGACTAAATGTGAGATTAGTCCTAGGGAATGAACGGAATATAACCTAAGAATTTCCAAAATAATATGAATGTTTTTCATTGGAAACCGTGGTGCCATAGTGATTAAGTACAATGGCTGCTAGTCGAAAGCTCAGCAACTTGAATCCATCACACATAACTCAGACACTCTACAGGGCAGTTCTGCTCTGTCCTATAGAGTTTCTATGGGCTGCAACTGACTGACAGCAGTGAGTTTGGTTCTTTATTATATTACTAGTTTTCACAGAAAAAGTTAACATGATGACTATTAATTGGGGACTGACTGAATAAACAATGTGTATGCAATGGAATGTCAATACAACTAAGATCACTTAGTCTCCATAATACAGCCAAACATAGATGTAGGGAACATTTGACTGTATCTGTGTTTTTTTAACCACATAGAAATATCAGATTACATCATAACCTTTTAAAGAGAAAAAAATAGCATTTTAAAACACATCTATATGGGGAAGGGAGATAGTAGGGACAAAGAAAGAAGCTAACTTGTTTGTGACTTGTTTTTTTTATGTATTATATTTTGGAGTTGTAAAAATATTGTACAGTATTAAACTACAAAATTGAATGTAAAAATTGAAAGCAAAATTAAAGAAAAATCAACCTATTTTTACACTTTATAGCACACAGAGACGTATTCCAAATAACCTTAAAACACAATAATTTATCTAGCTATCTTATGATACACTTAAAGGCCATAAAAATGCAAAATAGTTTTAACTGTTTTAAGTAATCATAGTTAATGGTAATATCTGTACTTTTATTCTGAAACTAAAGAGATTAAGGATACATTATGAGAAAGCAAGTGAGTAGTTATACTAGTCTCATAAGACTAGGATTTATGCATGGGAGAAAGAACACAGAAATGTAAGATTGATGAGTTAAAGTCTCTGTCAACTTAATTTGTATTAAGTGCATCAGTATAAACTTTTAATTCATTTTCTCTTAAAAAAGAAAGAAAATGTTTCCTAGTTCAACTGAAAAAATCTAGAAATAACGAACACAGTAAAAATGAACAGTTACAGGGTAGTAAATACAGAAGATTGTCTAGAAATTGTTACTATGGAAAGCAAGGAAGATGAAAAGATGTAAGAGGCCACTAGGATCATATTAAAAAGAATCTATAGCCTGTTTCAATAAGCCCCTTCTGATGAGAAAATTTGAGCATCAGTTTGAAATGTAACTGTCCTGAATTAGAGCACATCAGATATATTTAAATTCATGACCTAATGACATATTTTTTTTAAAGATTTAATTTTTAGTGATAGCCTCAACAATTGTATTTCACATGCCCTTTTTAAAATTTGACTTTCTTTCAGGAACTCTTAGTGCCAACTTGTTAAAACCGGGTGGGCTGTTTTGACTACTTTTAATCATTGAATTCAACTAAAGTGATGCTACATGACTTCCAAGGCTGTCTTCAAAATGCCATACAATTCCCTCATATTCTATTGGGACATTACTCTGGAGTCAGTTACCATAGGAGTATTTTGACTATTGTGAGGAAACTCAAACTAGTGAACATTGAGAGACTATATGGAGAAGCCCTAAGTCTTCATAAACAGAGCCATTTTCATGGCCAGCCCCTAACTGCTTAGTATCCTTCTCTTCAAGTTCCAACCACTGTCTATCTGCAACTGTATTAGAGATTCACAGCATCAGGAATTTCCCAGCTGAACCCTTCTCTAAGGACTGTTATCATAGAAATGGTGAAAGGTAAACAAGTCATTTCTGCTGGTTTAAGCCACTGAGATTTGGATTGTTTGATACACAGCAGTAGATAGCTGGAATAGTCTTCTTAAAAGAACGCTTGACAACCAATGCATAAAGCAAGAAGAAAGCAGATTAATAAAGGGAAAGAATTAAGCATACATTACGAATTATCTACACAAACTACACTTCAATGTAATTTAACAGTTGATGGGAGTTTTACTATATAAAAATGGTCTGCTGCTCATTTGAAGAAGAAAGGACTGAAAGATATACAAAATATTTTCTAAGCCTCAGGGTACTGGTGGACATGAGCAGTGTCAGTTGCTGATAAGCAGATATTACGAGACTGCCAATTAAGTTCACGAACTCATCCTAGAAAAACTGCTATATACCTCATTGCTGATTATCACTACAGTCACCTTGAAAGTACTCCCCTTTGGAAGTTGTACACAGACACCCATTTGGAAGCTAACACCTAGTCCACCCTTCAAGGTAATTTTGGAACTCTTTTTTTGAAATGGCCATCAGAACTGTCATCATATTACTCTTGATGTCCTGAATGTCACCAGATATCTTCCTTTCAGTAATTTCTTTATCTTACTGGGAGTCAGATCAGGTGAGTGAAGTGGCTTTTCCAATCCAGTTATTTGTTACTGGTTAAAAACTCCCTCACAGACAACTATACAATTAAATTCATGAACTTGCTTGACACTGTGCCACCATGCACAATCTTCATTTCATAAAGAGTTCCAAAAGTGTTTTGAAGGCACTGGAGTCAGCGCAAAGCTTCCCAAGGGGAGTACTTTGAAGGTGACTGCAGCGCTATTTAGCAACAAAGAATGTAGTACTTAGAACAATTAAACTCACAGACTTAATTATCAGACCTCATGTGTAATTCTAAATGGAAGAATAGAAAAGAATTAATAATTATTCTTGCCAAAAAGAAACAAACAAAAAAATAGAAAACAACTTGAACTAAGTGGTAAAGCTTGTAGATAAAATTTCAATTTATAGAAACTATTGTGAATACTTGTTAAACAGTACCAAAATGAGGAAAAGCATAAATTTGTGCCATGGGAAACCACACAGAACAACTAATCTGGTTTTTGACTCAATAAAAAGCAAAGAAACAAAAAGATGAAATAAAACCTACAGAGAGAGACTGAACTAGAATGTAAGAGACAAACCTATCAGTTTGAACAAAGGGATCGTATTTTGGATAAATGATTCAAGAAAATAAAGCAAAATAAAAATCTTTGGGAAATGTGAACACTGGGTTGTTGTATGTCATGCTGATACTGTGTACTGTTTTACAAAACAGGTTTTACCACTTACAGATACAAACTGAAACACTTATGAATTAAATATTGTATCTGGGATTTGCTTCAAAATCATCACAGGAGGAAGTGGATTAGATGTATAACATTTTTTTTTTTTAATTGATAAATTGACATCTATGGAGTCTGGGTGAATGGCACATACAGTATTTAATCATATTAGTTTATTGATCTTTGTATATATTTGACATTTTCCAGGAAAAGAAATAACAATGGAAAAGTTTCTTACACCCACATCATTCTGATAAAAAATATATTAATGCTCACTGTTACAAACATTACTCATAGATCTCACAATTTTAAAGACATGATATATATTAGTAGATTAGTGTTACTCTGATATATTTCTTCATTTTATGAAAGTTAGAAAATGAATGCAAATAAACAAGGAATTCTATTGCAAAAATAAGTTTTTCAGCTATTGCTAATTGGGAGGGGAATTCATCTCTTCCAGGAAGGTAATTTTTATCATAGATCCCCTGTGTTTTCCTCCGCTAAGATTCAGTGCCTACAGGGAATCAATATCTCAAATTCAGAAAAAATTTCATTAATATGAAAAATAATTTCAAAAATACATATCAATATGTACATACACATCATGTACTGTAAAGACATTTATTTTGTAAACAAGCATTGTTGCTGTTAGCTACCATCGGGTGGTTATGGCTCATGACAACCCCATACACTGAAAAACAAAACACTGCCTACTCCTGTGCAGTCCTCCGAGCTGTTACCATGTTGGAACCTATTTTTGCAGTCACTGTATCAATCCACCTTGTCCAAGGTCTTCCTCTTTTTCACTGACTCTGCTTTACCAGGCATGATGTCCTTTTCAGGGGCTGCTTCTACTGATAACATGTCCAAAGTAATCCTGACAAAGTCTTAATATCCTTGCTTCTAAAGGACATTCTGGCTGTACTTTTACCAAGACAGATTTGTTCCTTCCTCTGGCAGCCTACAGTATTTTCAATATTCTTCACCAATACCATAATTTAAAGGCTTCCACAT
Source organism: Heterohyrax brucei (assembly GCA_028571685.1). Taxonomy (NCBI): domain Eukaryota; kingdom Metazoa; phylum Chordata; class Mammalia; order Hyracoidea; family Procaviidae; genus Heterohyrax; species Heterohyrax brucei. Next base: position 165,608,900 of record CM053144.1, read on the forward strand.
GCATCTGATGAGACATAAAAACTATGGTTCGGGTCAGGTGCACTTTACTTCAAAGTGACATCATTACTTTTCTACACTTAAAAGAAAATCTTTTGCAGCAAATTGTCCATCCACATATAATGCATCCTTTGATTTCTTGACTGCTGTTTTCATGGTGTTAATTGTGGATCCAAATAAAATGAAATCCAACAACTTCAGTCTTTTCTCCACTAATCGCGGTGGTGCTTATGGGTTTAATTGTGAGAATTTTTCTTTATGTTGAGGTATCATCCATACTGAAGTCTGTCATCTCTCATACTCATCAGTGAGTGTTTCAGGCTCTCTTCACTTTCAACAAAGGTGCATCATCTGCATACTGCAGGTTGTTAATCAGTCTTCCTCCGGTCCTGATGCCATGTTCTTATTTACATGGTCCAGCTTCTTGCAGTCTTTATTCAGCACGTAGACCAAATACATATAGCAAAATGACACAACTGTGGCTCCCATCTTTCCTGATTTTAAACTTCAGAGTGCCCCTTTGTTCTGCTGCAAACTGCTCATTGGTCTATACAGAGGTTTCTCATGAGCACAGTTAAGTGTTTTAGAATTCCCATTCTTGGAAATGATATTCCTTTGTTATGATACACACCATTCAACATCTTTAGATAGTCAATATGACAAAGGTAAAAAGTTTTGGATATTTCTCTACTTTGAAGCAAGATACGTCTACATCACTAATGATAGCCACCATCCTTTCTCATCTTCTGAAATCTGCAACTGTTTTCTGAATACTCTTGCTCTTGTTTCTGTCATGTCATTGGTTCTTGATCATATGTAACTTCCTGAAATGTCTGAATACTAGCTGTCAGAGTCATACAAATACCCTTTATTATGTTGAGGACTTTCCCCTCTATGCTTATTTTGCTGAGAGTTTTTAATACAAATGAGTATTAGATGTCGTCAAAAGCCTTTTCCACATCAGCTGATAAAATGAAGTGGTTCTTGTCTTTTGTTTCGTTTGTGTTGCTGATTACATTGATTGTTTTCCTAATGTCGACCCACTTCTGCGTACCTAGTATTAAATACTAGTTGTTATTGTGAATTACTTTACTCGATACATTGTTGTGTTCTATTGGCTAGAATTTTGTTAAGTATTTCTGTGTCTGAGTTCACGAGAGATACTGCTCTGTATTTTTCTTTGTTTTGTGCTATCTTTCCCCATTTTGGTATCAGGGCTATTTCTGGCTTCTTAGAATATGGGAATATTCCACTCTTTTCTATTCTCTGAAATACTTTCAGTAATAGTGATGTTAATACTTTTCTTAAAGTTTGGTATAATTCTCCAGTGAAGACTTCGGGGCCAGGGATTTTTGGGGGGTTGAGAGTGTTTTCATTACCATCTCAATCCCTTCTTTCGTTATTGGTTTATTTAATTGCTCTACTTTTTATTCTGTTAGTTTAAGTAGTATGTTTGTAGAATTTTTTCTATTTCTCTAGGTTGTCAAATTAGAGTACAACATTTCATTGTATTTTGTTATGAATTTTTAATTTTGGTGGGGTTTATTTTAATATCACCTCATCTCATTTTTTATTTGGATAATTTGCTTCCTATTTTATTTTTCTTTTGTCTGCTTGTTTAGTGGTTTCTCAATTTTGTTGAACTTTTCAAAGAACTATATTTTGGTCTTATTAACTTTTTCAATTAGTTTTTTATTCTCTTGTTTACTTACGTCTGTTCTAATTTTTACCATTGACTCAATTCTGGTGTCCAAGGAGTTCTTTTCCACGTCTCTCCTTGCCCAAGTTGGAAGGTTAATGCTTTGATTTGACCCTTTCTTCTTTTTGAATATGTGCATTTATTGAAATAAACTGACCCCTGAGCAATGCCTTTGCTATGCCCCAAAGGTTCTGATAGAATGTGCTGTTGCCTTCTCATTTTATTTTGTGAATGTTTTTATTCAGTCTTTGATTTCTTCTATAAGTTAGTATTTTTTAGGAAGATGTTGTCCACTTACCATGTGTTTGATATTTTTCCTTACTTTTTCTGATACTGATTTCTACTTTCATTGCTCTATGGTCTGAAAAAATGCTTTGCAATATTTCAATGGTTTGCATTTTGTTATGGCTTGATTTATGGTCTGATGTGTAGTCTATTCTGAAGAATGTTCCACGTGCATTGACGAAGAAAGTATATTTGGCTGCTGTTGAGTGAAGGATTCTATATATGTCTATGAGATCAAGTCGGTGAATTGTGGCATTTAGATCTTTCATGTCTTTACTGAGATTCTTTCTGCATGTTACGTCCTTCACCAAAAGTGGTTTGTTGAAATCTACTACTGTTACTGTGGGATTGTTGTTTGAGTTTATGTACTGGTAGCATAAATATTTAGTACAGTTACATCCCCCTGGAGTATTGATGCTTTAATTCTTGTATGGTGGCCTTCCTTAATTATTGTGCTGAATGTCACTTTAAAGTCTATTTTATCAGGTAACAATATTATCACTCCTGCTCTTTTTTGAATGTTGCCTGCTTGCTATATCTTTTTCTCCATTCTTTCAGTTTTAGTTTGAGTCTTTAAGGTGCATCTTGTAGGTAGCCTAAAGATGGAGTATGTGTTCTTTTACATTTTGCCTCTCTGTGTCTACTGATTCATTTAATCCATTTACATTCAGTGTAACTATTGATAGGTATGTGTTTGATGGTGCCATTTAGATTCCTTTTCGTGTGTGTCATTGACAATTTTTTTTACACTTTATTTTCTTTGCTGAGTCAATTTTCTTTATTATTTACTTTCCATCTTCCTCCTTTGTGTTGGTTTTGTTTTTGCTGAGACTTATGTTTTTGTTTTTGTTTTGTTTTATGTATAGGCTTGTTAATTTCCTTTGTGGTTAGCTTAATATTTATCTTTATTTTTCTTAATTTAAACCTGTCTTTAATTTTTTTGTATTATTTTGATTTCCTCTTCACATGAAAGATCTATGACTACAGTTTTGGGCCCTCTTTTTATTATAATGTTGCATTCTTTTACAAGATGGCATCTCTGTTTCTCTGTTTTGGTATTTCAGTTCTGACTTACTGTTGTTATTTCTCTATCGGGGTAGATATCTGATTGTTCTGTCTGTTCTATACTCGGGTTGTCATCCAGTGTTATTGATTTTCTAACTGATAGACCCCCTTTAGTATTTCTTGTAATTTTGGTTTTTTTTTTTTTTTCAAATTCACTAAATTTCTGTTTACCTGAAAATGTCATATTTTTCACCATCATATTTGAGAAACAGTTTTGTTAGATATATAATTTTTGGTTGGCTTCCCCCACCCAAGACTTTGTATATATCATCCCATTGCCTTTTTGTCTGCATAGTTTTTGCTGAGTAGTTTGAACTTAGTTTTATTTACTCTCCTGCGTAGATTATTTTTCACTTGTCCCTAGAAGCTTTTAAAACTGTCTCTTTATGCTTAGTTTCATTATAATTTGTCTTGGTGTCTTTCTTTTGGGATCTACCTTGTGCGGCATTCAATGACCGTCTTGAATAAACATCTTCTCATCTTTCATCATTTCACAAAAATTTTCTGACAACAAGTCTTCAAAATTTCTCTATTTTGTGTTGTTCTACCCTGTTCTGGTACTCCAATCACTTGTAAGTCATTCCTCTTGATGGAGTTTCAAATACCTCTTAGAGTGTCTTCATTTTTTAAATTCTTTTTTCTGATTTTTCTACAAATATATTGGCGTCAAGTGCTTTATATTCAGTATCACTAATTCTGACTTTCATTGCCTCATTTTCTCCTTTGACTTTCTATTGAGTTGTCTAATTTTATTATGAATTGGTTGAATTTTTTATTGCTGTCTCTCAAGGATTTCTTGCAACCTATTCATCATTATGCGCTGCTGCTCTCTGTCTGATCTCCTTCCAGATCTGCTGATGAATTCTAAGTACTAACTTATTATATCCTGGAAACTCTGGTGGCAAAGTGATTAACTGTTACAACTGGTAAAGAAAAAGTTGACAGTTCAAATTCTTGGAATCCCTATGGATCAGCTCTACTCTGTTCATCGGACAGAAATGGAATCAACTCGATGATAGTGGGTTTTTGTAGTCTACATTTTGTAATTTCAGAAAGTTCTCTTCATTTGGAAACTTTCTTGATTCTTTGTTTTGGGATCTTTCGAAAGCTACTGTGGTCTGCCCCTTTAAGTGAGCTGACAGTGACTGTTGTTTCTGAGCCATCAATAAGTTGTTGCATCTACTCATATTTCCTTACCGTGTTCTAACTTCTTTTTTCATTTTGAAATGCCCAAATAAGCTGGCTGTGTGAGCTAGTTTGATTGTTGGTGGCTTAGAGGTCCTAATATCCTGTTACCATGTGGCTAGAGCTGCTACTAGGCATGTGGACCCATGTATCTGTTTACTCTCCTTGTATGTATTCAGCTCAAGTGCTCAGGGAGTCAATTAGCATGTGTGTGGTGTAGGCTCTCCCCTGCAGTCCCAGATGGGCAGGGGTATTTAGTGAAATCACAAGTCTCAAATGCTGAGAAATATAGAAGACTAATAACAGCTATCTGTGAGTATCTGTGAGAACATATTCCTGATCTTTAAAGTGAGTAGTGCTGCTGAACAATGGGTACCCTGGATTCTATATGCACTGTTGAAAGGCTTTCAAGGTCTGCAGTGCTATTATGCCTGAAACTAGGAAAAAGCTGTTTCTGCCCTGATTTCCAGGCATCCCCCATCTTTTGTTGTATTGTTCCTTCTACACATCTTGGAGAATAGCTTAGAGCACACTTAGGGGTTGTACTTCCCACCCCGGTAGTGCATCACATTATGGAGCAAATGCAGTGCAGAAAAGGGAGCGGGAAGCACTGGGTAAAAGGAAAAAAATGTTTACCATGAAGGAAAGTCTTAGATTCACACATGTGAGTTAATATACAAGCCTCTTAGCTTTTGACTACCAAACACTGTTTTTCACTGATTCTAGAAATGTCAGTGGGCTCTCTGACACTCTGTTTCTTCTGCTGAGGAAGACACTCTCCAGATGATACCACTTCACTCACTCTGCTGGCTGCCACCATTCCACCTGAAGGGTACCAATTCCCAGTGAGTCAGTTCTGGGGAGTCATAGGTGTTTCCGGACTTACTCTACCTTCCCTGTTATTCAGTCTGATTTCTAAACTTTCCTTTTGAAGTTCAGGGCTCCTAGAATGTCATATATAAATGATTTACTATATTGTTTATCTACATTCTTAGAGGGATCATAAAAGGTATCTGAATACATTGTTGCTTTATCCCTGCCTCCACCAAGGCAATACTTTTAAAGTATTGATTTTTCTTGTTTCTGTCTTTCCCATCCCAATCACCAGAAATTATCAATTCATATTAATTCCATATTTGATCAATTTAGGCTGCAGAGGGTGGTACAAAAATCTTCAATTTTAAATCTTTGGCTTTAGCGGTTGGTGCTGAAATTTGAATAGTAGCCATATTAACCGGTCTATGATGAAGAACAGATAGGACATATGATTATCATCCTGTCACTCACAGTGTTGTACTTTAGGATGGACTTGAAATGTTCTTTTTAATGATAAATATGATGACATCCGTTTTCAAGTTTTCATCCCTGACATAGTGGACCTCACGATTTTCTGATTCAAAATGGCCAATACCATCTCATCTCAACTCACAAATGTATTATTCTTTATGGGTTATATTTTGTTTTCACAATTCCAGTTTTTCATTGCTTCATAATTTATACGTTCTATGTTCTAATTAGTAAGGGGCTTGTAAAAATACTTTTGCCTGATTTTTCCTCACTTATGTTGGTATCAAGATTTTAATTGTCAGTATACTAACTTTGACTTGCATTGCTTCAGTGCTGCTCCTCTGTCTTTCTATTGTCTAATTCTGTGATTTTATTATTAATCTTCTGAATTTCTACATGCTATGTACCTATGGTTTCTTGCAGCCTGTTCAATTTGTTATTATGCTCTGCTGCATTTTGTTTAATGCCTTTCCTGATCTTCTGAAGAGTTCTAAATATTCATTTTTTGTATTCTACCTCTACTAATTCCAGAAAGTTCTCTTCATCTGGAAAATTTCTTGATTCATGGTTTTGGGAGGTTTTTGAAGCCATCACAGTCTGCCTGTTTATACAACTTGATATTGACTTTTGCCTCCAAGGCATTAGTAGGTTGTATTTATTTTATGTTTGTTTACTGTGTTCTAGTATCTTATTTTGGTTTGTTTTGAAATGCCCAAGCAGGCTGGTTGTGAAGCTAGTTTGATTATTTGAGGCTCTGATGGCCATGTCACCAGGTGGTTAGAGGTGTCCGTAGTCATGTGTGCCCTGGAGTCTATTTACTTTTCTTGTATGTATTCTGCTCAAATGTCCAGGTAGTCAGTCACCATGTGTATGGTGCAGGCTTTCCTCAACAGCCCTAGATGTGCAGGGATGATTGGTGTAGGCAAAGGTATATGGCTGCCTATGCTGACAAGCTGCCTATGCTGACAATTGCAGGGCCTTTATAGCGCTCCATCAGTGTCTGTGAGGAAAGTGTGTCCCTATTCCTTAAAGTTCATAGGTGACTAGGTTTTGCAACTGGTCTATATGTACTCAGTGCTGTATGCAGAGGTGAGAAGCATTTGAGGTCCATGGACCCCTTAAGCCTGCACCTAAGTGAAGAAACTTTTCCTACTTTGATTTCTTGGCTTAGGGGAGTCTACACATTATTTTTTCACTCCCTATTTGTTAAACTGTTCCCTTTTCAAGTCTGAGAGAGTGGCTCAGGTTGTGTATAAGGGCCCTACTTCCTTTTCAGGGCATAGATCAGTCTTTGGAGCCCCAAAGTGTGCACAGAAGGGAGGAGGAAGTGCTGGTAAGGGAGAGAGGTTTATTCCAAAGGAAAGTTTTATATCCACTCATGGTAAGTTAGACACAATGTACTTCACATTTGCTGAAAAAAACGACATTTTTCACTGATCCTGGAGGTCTGAGTGGGCTCTTTGTGGCCTAGTCTCATCAATTATGGGAGATGCTTTCCAAACACTACTGTTCCCCTCACCAGGCTGGTTGCCACCCATCTGCCTTTGGGGTGCTGATTCCCACTGGATAAAGTCTGGCCAGTCCAGGTACTTTCAGACCTATTCTCCTTCCCCTGTTGCTCCCTCTTATTTTACAACTTTCTCTTTGATGTTTAGCCAAGCGAAGTGCCGTCGAGTCGGATCTGACTCATGGCGACCCTAGGGGCCAAGGCTCCTAAAATATTGTATACGATTGATTTATGCTTCTGAGTCTTTGCTATTAGTGGGATAACAGGAAGTTTCTGTCTGCTCTACTGTCTTAGCCCTGCCCTACTAGTGGATTTTTCAAGCTATTTCTTTTTAAGTTGTGCCATATCAGTAATTAATGATTTGTAAAGCTTTACTCTATCCTCTCCATTAAAGTCAAGTCTTCTTTGAAAGGCTATCTTTCCCCAGGCATATTTCGAGTGCCTTCCAACCTGAGTGGCTCATCCTCAGACAATATTCTGCTGCTATCCATAACATATTCACTGTTCAACCTTTCATGAAGTAGATTACCTGGTCCTTTTTCTCAGTCTGTCTTAGTCTTGATGTTCAAATCAAATTTTTCCATGATGGTTGTACCTGCTGCCAATAGAAACACCAGTGACATCTCTCAGCATCACAACACAGGCAAGCCATCACAGTAAGAAAAACCAACAGGCAAGCAGTGACTCCCAGAATTCATACATTTTTATGTGGAAAATTTGTCTTTATAATCTGACATGTTCCCAGTTTTACTTTTCCCCCCTTCTTCTTTCATTAATTGATTAAATCAATATTGTTTTCATTCAGCTAGACAACTCGCTTACAGGAACCATCATTTCCCTACCATGCTCAGCACAGTTTGTAGCATAGGTATAATCTTGACCTTGTGTATACCTCATTTATTCCTGTGACAATAAATCAGACATAAAAAGTCACAGTTACAAAGCTTTTCCCAATGAAAGATGCTTGTACTATTTTATCTATTTATACACACTTATTGTCTTCATCTTACATACCATCTTTGAATATTTTATTCTTTTGATATACAAAACTATATGAAAATGTTAGCATAAGTGAAAGAGAAAAAATCTTTCTCCACTGATATTTCACATGGATACCGTTAGAGTAAGTGATGAAGTTTAAGCACTACATAGTTTATTTATTCCACCACCCATACAATACTTGGGTAAAATAGTGCACCCCACCCTTGGGAATAAAGCATTTCTCCAAAGACCTAGACCCTCCGATAAGGGCTTGAGGGAGTGGATACTCCTCCTTCTGTTGTTTACCAACTCAGTTTCAGGAGCAAGAAAAACAAAACATAAGCTAAAGAGAGGTCATTCAGAGGTGAGTAAAGTTCATGCAAAGGTGAATCAAGAGAATTTCTGCTGTAAATTAATCAGGGAATCCTCAGGGATTTTAGGATTATCTACATTTTAGGACTACCTACACTTTAGAATTATAATCAATTAGTGGTTTCCCTTTAGAAACACTGTTTATATATACATATGTATATATGTGTATATGAAAGCATATATATATTCTTTCAAAATAACCCAGCTAAGTGAAGTGTTCTTGAAAATAAATTTTAACTTCCTTTCTCATTAAAATACTAAATTTGCACATCTATCTTACTCAAGAGGGAATTTACTGCCTTATGGTAGAAATTATAGATGAGAGATCATTTTCAGTGAGCACATTTCTAAAAATACATTCCCAGCACAAACGCAGTTCATTAATAAGTGAATGGAATAAAATTGAGTACCATGGTGCAGCTGTTACATTCATACACTACATGTGAGCAAGCAAGCAACTATAGCAAATATGTATATTTAACCTCAATGATAATGGAATATAGTAGGATAACCTGGACTTACAAGCATCTCAAAAAGTAATCATTATCAGAAAATTCTTGAAAGCATTACATGCACGCACATACACACACACACTCACACACACAAGCTTGTTATTATAAACCCAGTAAGTTGTCAGCTACCATCAAGTCAGTTCAACTCACAGTAACTCTATACACAAGTGAATCAAACACTGGCTGATCTTGTGCTACACCCACAATTGTTTTCAGGCTTAAGCACGTTGTTGCAGCCACTGTGCCAATCTGTCTCCTTGAGGGTCTTCCTCTTTTTCACTGACCCTCTCCTCTACCAAGCATGATGTTCTTCTCTGGGGACTGATCCCTCCTGACAACTTGCCCCAGGTACGTAAGATATAGTCTTATCAGCTTTGCTTCCAGAACAGATCTGTTTGTTCTTTGGCGGTCCGTGGTATACTCATTATTCTTCTCCAACACTGCAATTCAAAGGCATCAATTCTTCTGTCTCCCTTAATTATTGTCCAGCTTTCACATGCATGTGATGTGATTGAAAATACCATGGCTGGGGTCTGGTGCACCTTAGTTTTCAAGGTAGCATCTTTACTTTCCAATACTTTAAAGAGGACTTTTGCAGCAGATTTTTCCTATACAATGTGTCTTTTGACTTTTTGGTTGCTGTTTTCATGGGCAGTAAGACATAATAAGGCAGTAAGATACAATGCCAAATGATAAGTTTGACTTGGTACTTTTTAATGATATGGTAACAGTGCAAAAGTCTTACAGTGGCTCTATATTTTATTATTATTTTTTTTTTTACATGTTATATAGGTTAATGAATTCTCCTACCACAAAAGCATTTAGAATATTAGGTCTTGCTATACTTGATGTGATTATAATTAAACAAATAAACAACAAAACAACTGTCATCGACTTCATTCTGACTTATACTGACCCTATAAAGCCAAGACCAAAACCAATGCTGTCAAGAGGATTCTGACTCATGGCAACCCTGTAGAATACAGTACAACTGCTCTATAGAGTTTCCAAGGAGCACCTGGTAGATCTGAACTTCTGACCTTTTGGTTAGCAGTCATAACACTTAAACCACCATACAACCAGGGTTTCCAGTGACTCTATAGGTCAGAGTAAAACTGCTCCATAGAGTTTCTATGGAGCATCTGGAGGATTCGGACTGCCAAACTTTCAGTTAGCAGACATAGCATTTAACCACTATGCCACCAGGGTTTCCAAGATTATAATCAGCAATGGTAAATCAACCATAATAATAACACAGTCTCCTCTTTAAGACATTGATTATCTTTGGCTATATCAAGCTGTACTCAACCTAAGATGAGTGCTTTGACTTGATATTCAGATTTATCAGCAGTCATTCCATCATCAATATCTAGTTTCATGTCTGGTATTAGAACTGCAAAGGCTGTTCCTCGCTCAGTGAAGGGAGTTTCTGAAGTCTGAAGATACTTTGGTTTCCAGCTCCATATTTTTTTTTTCTCTACACTCACTGCCATACCCCCAGTTCACTTGCCTTCTTAATGACCTTTGAGAGTAAATGCAAATTATTTTATGAGACAAAATCTAGTCACAGAATAGAATTCTTATGTGAGAATCACAGGTCAGTAGGATATCATACTTCAATTTCAATTTCTACAGATTCCATTCTTTGCATCTATTTTTAATCAAACAAATGAAAACAAGAACACATATCTAACACACATGCTCATGTGTACAGCTGGGTTGCTTGATCCATTCTTATCTCTAGTTTATCGGTCACATCTGCAAACTGACTAGCAAGTGACAACACAAGTATGGCAAGATAAATGCAATGCTCTAGGCCCCTTCCTGGAAAAGATCTTTGTAAACAAAAATCAATGCCTGTGGAGAAATATTGAACTCTTGTGTACTTAAGCTCAAGAACTTCAGAAATACTCCTTAAGGTATTTCAAACTTAATAAGAAGGGACTGCTAGGGCAAATGTGTTTAGAATAGATAAAACTTACATTTGTCTAAAAATGTTCCTTGGTCTTGTGTGAGAATTGGAAAATAAATTTATTTTCATTAACACATCTGGTTTGGTTACTCTGTGGCATATATATACATTGTGAGAGCTGGAAGTTTATTGTGCTTGTGAACATTTATTTTCTGGTTTTCTTATTGAACTTCATGAATTCATGATGCACTATTCATTATTAATTTTAACTTTATAGTATCTTCAGGTGGTAAAGGAAATTAACACTGAGTTTGACCTTATTTTATGGGGTGATTCATTGGTCTGCCACACAGTATTTGTGTAAGTATTAAAAATAACATTGTTAAGTCTGCAGGGCTTCTGTTGTCCACTTTTCTTTGGTGGCATCTTATTTTCTAATTAATATTTAACCTCTTAATTTTGTGTGTATTCAGAAAATTCAGAACATTATAATTATTAAATTTTACATGAGAGGATTCTTATTGTGATAAGCTTTGTGTTACATTTAATACAGAAAATATATGAACAATAATTCTTACCAAACTATTTAATCTGGAGATTAAATATATTTTAGAATAAGTGATAAGTGATTAATTTCCTAAGAAATTGAAAGCTAATTATGCTGTAAAATTGAGTTATGTTCCATAACAAATCTCATTTTATCATTAGGTGCTTAAATGCTTCTATCAGCTCATGAACAAAGAAGATCAAATATGTTATAATTTTTTTGATAGTCAGCCTTAAAAAATGAAACAGTAAAAAATGAAGTTGTATATAATAAATTAGAATGCTAATTATGAAGTAGCTTGCTAATTACAAACACACACATATTTGTTGTTTCTATATTGACTGATGTTACATGAGCTGTTTATTTACTTCTAATACAAATTCCTACCCATATCCTCCAGGTGCATTACAGTTCTGCTTAAGTAATAATTATATGTACACTCAAAAGCTTGAACTGAAAATTGAATGTATCATTTAAATGCTTCATATTATTCTGCCCTAAAAAAAAGTCTTAATTTTTCCTATAAAGAAAAGGGAGCTATAATGTAAAACTGTAACTGGAGATTTTGGAAGCACTGCAAAGGGACTGAAGATTAGATTCCAAGTTATTGTTAATATCACCCTCTATCGTCTGTATCAATTTATAGCTGTCTCTACCATTAAATATTCCTGCATACGTATACGGAAACCCTGGTGGTGTAGTGGGTTAAGTGCTACCACTGCTACCACCAAGCTCTCCTTGAATACTCTAGGAGTCAGTTCTACCCTGGCTCCTAGGGTCACCATGAGTTGGATCTGACTCAACGGCACTTGGCTTGGCTAGCATATGTGTACAAATATATTAGTGTATGAATACACATAAATGCACAAAATTATTCACAGACTTTGAGTTCAGGAATCAGAGTGCTTTACTACAGTACTCTTTGTGTATCTTTTGTCCACTTAAACTTCCTAGACCTCAATTTTCTCATCAGTAATTTTGAATAAAGGTCTACCTCAAAAGATTATTGACAATTAACTGATACTAATTGCATAAAGTACTTAGAAGTCTATCTCAAAAATTTTAATTACAATCATTAATATGTCATAACAATATTGTTTATCATCAATTATTTTATGCCATTGGCTATATCTCATCGTTTCAAAAGCCATTCTTTTCCCTCAGTATCAAAAATAATAGTCTTCAATATTATTTGCATAAAAATCCTCAAGCCACAGTAAAAGGTTATAAACACAATCAGAACACCATTGTATTCAGTTGTCATGGAATGAAACACACTCATAAATGTGGTAGTCGAAGCCCCAAATCGGCTACACTGGCAATTGTGATTACTAGTTATTGGCTTTCTCCTACCGATTTTGCTATCCATCCCTAGGCCTAAGGAAACAAAAATAAATAAATAAAGATAAATCCATTACTGGTGGCTTAATTCCAACTCATGGTGACCCTGTAGCACCTGTGCCTACCAACTTCCCTAAACCAGGTCAACCCATGCCCTCAGATTAACCATGCTGCTGTTCTCAGTTGTCTGCTTTATCTCCTCGTCCCCTAACCGTACACCCTAAAAGTTATAACAGTTTTCAGGGGCAACTTAAATTGATAATAATAAACCCATTGTCACTGAGTTGGGTTCAACTCATGGCGACCGTAGAGGTCAGAGTAGAACTGTCCCCTAGAGTCTCCAAGGAGTGTTGGAGGAATTTAGTAGTTCATAAAATCTATATGATGATATTTCTGCTTCGATTTAATTGTAAATACATTTTTTTCCTCTTTTTTGCTAAACCTTGGAGAAGACAATTGATATTTCTCAATGTGTTTTAAAAACGAACAAACAAAAAAACAACTTTGCATTATATCTTGCTTCGGAGTTTTAAATATCTGTAGAGTAAAAGACTTCACCAAGAAATTACATAACATATCTCTGACTTATTACAAATGATATTAAATGTAACATTTTTTAGCCACCAAATTTGGCAGGTTTTAGTTTTCCCAATTACCTTCTGTTGACAAGGAACTAAAAGGATATCTTTGCTTTTAATTTTTCAAATACAAGAAAAAAAAAACACAAATAGGGATACTTTAATGTAACTTAAATGGACCTTTATATTCACTCAAAACTTAATTATTTGCTTTCTTTTTTCCAGTTAAAATGCATTAGATTTTGGAAACTGGAAGTGAGAAGGCCAGTTGCAAAACTTTGAATCAGTCATCATAGGTCATGTCAACGAAAAACTCCCCAGCTTACTCTGAGAGAAAATCTTGGGAGAATAACACACAGAATTTGACAGTGTTGATGGCCATAATTTATATCCACAACAAATCTTCCTTGAGCACTTCAGGATGAGACATATATGGAGCAGAGAGGAATAGTGTGCTGTCACTGGACAGGGAGAGCAGTGGAAGCTGCATATAGGTGGGCATGTAAATTTATACGGGAATGTACATTTTCACTCAGTCATAATAAAAAATAGAAAAAAATACACAAAAAAATTTTTAAAAGATAGAACATAATCTCATATAAATCATTGTTTTTAGGATTTTTATACACTCACAAATAATATTAAAAGAGACTTTTGCTATGGCAATATGAGGAATTATGTGAACCTACTTGCAGCAACACTGTTGACAATTGCCAAAAAAAAAACAAAACCATTTCAAGACTCTCGAAATGGTTCCAAGGACATATAGCCAAGGAAGAAGCATTTACTCAAGAAAATCCATGAAAATTCTGTAGTAACAGCAAGAATTTGTGGTATTTGAACTGAAATCAGCCCATCTGCAACTCAGTAAAACAGAAACTATACTCCAGTCTGGTATAGATGAGAATATAGGGCTCTCTCCCCTTCGATTCCTAGTCAGAGGGCCATCTTTGCAGGAGAGGCAAAACAAATCTTTCTCATTCTGCCCAGCTATGTACTGCTAGCCTAAGCTCCAGGTAATTACAGCTGGGAAGTGAGGGCTCCCTTCTGCTATCCCTTCCTTATGGAGTGGACTTTCTACTCTGTGTACAACACTACCGAAAATACTGAGTTCCAGTTGCCCTTGCCACCAGTCATAGCACACTATTCATGCCAGAAGAGTAGTGTTCACTGTTCTCCCATCAACCATGAACTACGCAGATCCTAACGCAGAAGTACCTCTCCAAAAAGATCCCATCGCTGTCCCTGCTCACTGATCCAGAGATGTAGCTCAGAGATTCCTTCTAGAGGATGCAGGCCATGACATTGATAGCCCCTAATCTCTTCCTACAGGAACTCAGGAACTGACTTAAATGCAGCAGTGTGGAGAATTTCAAGCCCAGGACTGCTTTAAGAAAAATAGAGCTTGTGATAAAAGGAACTGGGGAAGAGATTAGTAGATTTACTGGACATAAAGACTGAACTGTAGTCTCACTAATTTATCTTCACAAATTTTGGGAACAGAAAGTGTGTAGGAAGCTGCTAGAGGTCACAAAAATCATAAACACTGATCTCAGAAAATATTCCTTCAAAGGAACATGAATATGATTGGCCTAGTCTGTGGGTTCATTTACACCACAGTACATTGCTGAAAACTACAGAGCCAATGATTAGTAACACACAGTAGCCGAGTGAGGTCAGAGAAAGAGATGGTTAAGGAAAGCCCAGTTAAAACTGCTGTCATCCCAGAGTGACTGTGAGCATACACAAGGTGGTACTGCCTAAAAAACAACATCAGAGGTTAAGCAGTGAGGGGAAAACATGTTGCTGTGATTGTTAGGTGCCACTGAGTTGGTTCTGACTCCTAGTGACTCTATGTACAAAAGAAGGAATCATCACACCCTGCCCCATCCTCACAACTGTTCCTATGTTTGAGCCTGTGGTTGCAGCCACTGTCTCAATTCACCCCTTTAAGGATCTTAACTCTTTTTCACTGACCCTGTACTTGACCTCACATTGTCTTTCTCCAGGGACTCCTGACAATGTGTCTAAAGAACACGAGACAACATCTCATTATCTCTGCTTCCAAGGAGCAGTCAGTGTGTATTTCTCCTAAGACAGACTTGCTTTTCTTCTGGCAGCCCATGGCATGTTCAACAATTTTCAACAACACCGTAATTCAAAGGCATCAATTCTTCTAGTCTTCCTTATTTATTGTCCAGCTTTCACACACATGTGCACCAAGCCAAGTCCTATTGAGTTGGATCCGACTCATGGCACACATATGTGAGATGACTCAATATATTGTAAGTGCATCTTGGTCCTCAAAGTGACATCTTGCTTTTCAACACCTTAAAGAGGTCTTTTGCAGCAGATTTTCCCAATGAATACATCCTTTGGTTTCTTTACTTCTGCTTCCGTGTCTTCTTATGTCATCAAGTTGATGTCTTTGCTTTTGAACACACTAAGGAGGGCCTTTGCAGTAAATTTGCCTAATGCAATTCATCTTTTGGTGTCATAGTTGTTGTTTCCATGGGCATTGATCATAGACCAAAGTAAAATAAAACAGTCGACTACATCAATCTTTTGTTTGTTTATCATGATGTTACTTATTGGTCCAGTTGTAAGGATTTTTGTTTTCTTGATGTTGAGGTGTAATCTATACTGAAGACTGCAGCCTTAGATCTTCATCAGCGTTTCAAATCCTCTTCACTTGCAGCAAAACAAGGTTGTGTCATCTGCATAACATAGTTTGTCAATGAGTCTTCCTTTAGTCCTGATGCCTCATTCTTCTTGGTATAGTCCAGCATCTCAGATTATTTGCTCAGCATACAGGTTGAACAAGTATGTTGAAAGGAAATAACACGGATGAATTCCCTTCCTGACTTTAAACCATACCATGTCCTCTTGCTCTGTTTGAACGACTGCCTTTCAATCCATATACAGATCCCTCCTGACTACAATTAAGTTTTCTGGAATTCTCATTCTCCACAATGTTAAGATTCACACAGTCAAATGTTTTTGCATAGTCAATAAAACTCAAGTACAAACCTTTCTGGTATTCAAGATACATCTGACATCATCAGTGCTATCTGTGGTTCCACGTTGTCTTCTGAATCTGGCTTGAAGTTTTGGCAGTTGGCTGTTAATATACTGCTGCAGCTGCTTTTGAATATCTTCAGCATAATTTTACTTGCATGTCATATTAATTATATTGTTGAATAATTTCTACATTTAATTGGATCTCTTTTCTTGAGAATAAGCATAAATATGGACCTTTTCCAGTCAGTTGGCCAGGTAACAGTCTTCCATATTTCTTGGCATAGAGAGTGGGCAGGACTTCATTTGTTGAAACAGCGTAATTGATATTCTCTCAGTTCCTGGAGCCTTGTTATTTTGTTGTTGTTGTTGCTTGTTTTCCTCAGTGCTTTCAGTGAGGCTTGAACTTCCTATTTCAGTTCAATTGACTCCTGATTATATGCTTCATTTTGCTTTTATTTATTTATTGCAGTAAATGAATAAAATTTCTAACATCTATCAACTATCATATCTATGATGAACTCAACACCACCCCCTGTCCTTGTAGTCATCAAAGAATTCTTTCTTCTGTAGATAAGCCTATTTTTAAGACCTTGTGGTTGGGGTCTCACAAAATATTTGTCCTTTTGCCAGTGTTTGATTTCACTCAGCATAGTATCTTCTTGTTGAAATCATGTTATGAGATGTTTTCTAAAATCATCATTGTTTTTTATCATAGCATAGTGCTCCATTGAGTTTGTGTACCATGGTTTATCCATTCATCTGTTGATGGGCATCTTAGATGATTCCAATTTTTTGCTATTGTGGACTGTGCTGCAATAAACATTCTTGTGCATGTGTGTGTTCATGTGACAGCCTCTTGAAATGGCTGAATGTTGACCAATTCTTTTTGGTATAATGATTCCATGTATTCTTCTCCTCTTCTTTTGATGCAACCTGCACCATTCAACATGTCCCTCATGGAATACTTTACTCTTTGCAAGTTGAGGCTTTAATTATTTCTTCAGTTCTTTCCACTTGAGAAGTGCCGAGAATGTTCTTCTCTTTTTGTTTTCTGTCTCCAGTTCTTTGCACGTTGTTATAATACTTTATCTTCTCAGGCCACACTTTGAAATCTTCACTTATTTCACTTTATCATTCTTTCCTTTTGTTTTAGCTATTTGACACTCAAGATCCAATTTCAGAGTCTCTTCTGGTATCCATTTTGGTCTCATCTTTCTTTCCTGTCTTTTCAGTGACCTCTTGCTTTCTTCATGGATGATATCTTTGATGTCCTTCCATAGCTTGCCTGGTCTCTGGTCATTGATGTTCAATGCATCAAATATTCTTAAAAGGGTCTCTAAACTCATGTGGTATATACTCAATGTTGTACTATGACTCTTGTGGATTTGTTCTAATTTTCTTCAGTTTCTGTTTGAGCTTGTGTAGGAACAATTATTTGCTTGTTCTGAAATCATTCCCTGGCCTTGTTCTGACTGATGATACAGAGCTTTTCCATCATCTCTTTCCACATACACAGTCAATTTGATTCCTATGTACTCCCTCTGGAGAGGTCCACACATATACTCACTGTTTATGTTGGTGAAGAAAGGTATTTGCAAAGAAAAATTCGTTAGTGTTGAAAATTCTGTCATGAGATCTTTGGCATTATTTCGGTCACCAAGGGCATGCTTTCCAACTATAGATTCTTCTTCTTTGTTTCCAACTTTCACATTTCAGTCTCTAGTAATTATCAGTGCATCCTGATTGTTTGTGAATCAACTTCAGACTACAGAAGTTCATAAAAATCTTTGATTTCTTCATCCTTGGCCTTAGAGCATCCTTGGTACATAAATTTGAATAACTGTAGTGTTAATTGGTGTCCTCATGGGCCTACAGCTATTATCTTATCAGTGACAGCCACTGTAGTTCAAGATAGACCTTGAAATGCTCTTCTTGACTATGAAAGGAAAACTGTTCCTATTTAAGTCGTCATTCCCAGCACAGTATATCACGATTTTTTTTTTTTTAATTCAAAATGGCAGTCCATTTCAGCTCTCTGATGACTAGGATATTAATGTTTATGCACTCCCTTTCATCTTTGACAGTTTCTAATTTTCCTAAATTCATACATGCTACCTTCCAAATTCTGATTACTAATGGATGTTTACAGCTGTTTCTCCTCATTCTGAGTCACGACACATCACCCAATGAAGGTCCTGGAAGATCGATTCTATCCACGTCATTAAGGTTGATTCTACTTTGAGGATAAAGGTCTTCCCCGGTCTCGATGGCACTTGGCTGGCCAGTCTTCTTTTGAGTGCCTCCCAACCTCAGGGCTCATCATTTCACCCTGTATCAATATTACACTGGTATTCACTAGGTTTTCACTGGCTAATCTTTTTCAGAAGGAGACTGTCAAGCCCTTCTTCCTAGTTTGTCTTAGCTTGTAAACTAAGCTGAAACCTCTCAGTGTTGTATGACCCTGCTGGTATCTGAATACCAGTAGCAAACCTTTCAGCATCCCAGAAAATGAAATACCTGACACCCCCCGACATCCCCACCTATCCCCCTGTGTGACAAACTGACTGACATATGGAGAGGGCGGGACATGGATAGGTATTTTTATAAAACAATAGCTTTACAATGGAACAGGCTAACTCTCTTTTCGAATTTATAACTTGATATTAATTAACCTAATTAGTTTCTTCTTCTTAGACCATAGAAAAGAGAATGTCCAAATGCCACACAGTAAATAACCACAAATTCTGAATTTCTAGAGTTTACATTTCATTGCTTAAGCATATTTTATAATGTTCACCTTTATTTGGTTAACGTTACACTGGCATTCCTTTAGTTTCAAATTTTAACACATACACCTATAAATTGCTTCAACATAGTAGGAGGCCAATTGTGTTTTATTATATCTCTCTTGACTCTCCTCCTCTCAATAAATGTTAGTTGATGGTAATTTCACCATTAAAACCCTCTCAAATGGTAACATTCTTTATCCTGTAACATTAATGGGGCACATCAGAAGTATGACACATAACTCAGACTTTTATTTCAGCAATTTTCTATCCTATTTACTTTAACTGGCACCCCTAGAGTTCCAGAGTTTTATTGGCTTAGTCTAAATGTGCTATTGTTACTTATGGGTTAAGCAGGTAGCCTGATTGCATTAATAAAAATTGATAAGTAGGCAGGTTATCCTTCCTAATTTATTTCCATGGCAACAGACAAGCAACCATGCCTTGTTTCTCAGAGCATACTGTTAATAATCAAATATACCTTACCCAGATGAATATATAACACAGTTTACTAATATACATGTCTTGACATCATATATATTACCAAGGCAAAATATGTATTAATTCTGTATCAGAATTACATGACAGATATGCTCAGAGAATGAAAAAAATGAGAAAACTGCTCTGAAACATTAAAATTGTTCTCTAAAGTAATGCATTTTAAATAGTGTGTAGAGCATATAATTTAATTCTCTGACCATCATCATTTATTTTGGAGGTGCTCATATCACTTAAAAAAATGGAGTAATACATATTTATTTTGACATCTCAGAAAATAATGTGTCCTGCACAAGAGTTCAATTAAGCAATAATCCCTGGGAAAAATGGTCATTACTAGCAGTTAATGATTGGTTTGTTAGTTAATGGTCCAAGGCTAAGCTGAGGGCGGTTAGGAAGCTAACAAACGAGTTGTGAATTTCAGGGATGGTTTGGGAATTGTAGCAGCAAGAGATTTTAAAGGATTTTTGGTTCCTTATTATAAACAACCTGTGATGGTTTGTGATATTGATAAGGTACTTTTTAAGACTCATTACAACACAGGATATTTCCTGAAGCAGCTGATATTTCTAAGAAATCAGCAACTGTCTTGATACTGATACTTTAAATTTACAGATGTGCTTTTTTTTTTTTGGAATATAGGTACCAATAATAGACACACACATTTGTTATTGGTTAAAAATAGATACAATTATAGATACAATTACAGTTAGTGATAATTCTGTATTTTCTGTAGGTTTCTTAACTGGCAAGTTTTGACCTGCTTTATTAGTTTAACTTTATCTAGAAATGAGATCACTCACAGAGTTTTTACTTAAAAGACTTTTAGTTTATAGAATCAGCTCTTGAAGTCATCCACCTCCAGAGTTCCCTTGAGGGGAAAATGCCATTGGCTCCCAGGGCTTGCAACTGTGTCCTCATGCATCTAAGGGCAATTTAACAGAATAAATGTGCCGTATTCCAAATTTCTTTACCTAACATCAGCAATATCTTATCTCTTCTCTATTTTAATCTGTAGGAAATTAGGCTTCATTAGTCTGGGTGCTTGCCTCACAAATCTACTTGTAATGAAACTATAATAGCTTCTGGGATGCAGGAAGGCTTCATCTGCTTTCAGACATAAAGCTTTATGTTCAGCTTCAATTAAGCCTGGTCACCTGATGACTTAATGGGGGAAAGGGACCAGTCCATCTGAGAATTTGGATCTCTAAATATGTTCTTCAAAAGACACTACTTTTTTTCTTGAAAATTAGCTATTCAATTCAGTGAATTTACAGTTTGTAGGTATCAGCTAGAATTTAGAACTGGCTAGAATCAGATAAGTCATGTGGAGGAGGGATTAGCCTCATTCTATCACACGGTATGCACATATTACCAATTAAATTATTTGGTCAAAATTCTCCATGACAATCATAGTATCTCATTACAATTTTCTACCTTTCACAAAGAGAGATTTGCCTTTCTGCAAAGGACTTCACAAGGAGAAACTTAATTTGATGCAAAACAAAGTACTAATATTTTTCTCTGTCACATACCACATCACACAGACACATACACACACACACACTCACAGACTCTCTTAGCAACGAACACTTAATGAGAGAAATGTTGTTACAGTAACTTATCCCATGAGTAAATAGAGATTTACACAGGCTAAATAGCTTGTATGGTGTCACACAGGACTAACCAGAAAATCTGGGATTCAAAACAAATGTGAATTCAATCATGTTTCTTTCTACTATCAAAAAAAAAAAAAGAAAGAAATCAGAGGGGAAGACAAATTCAATGGCAAATTTTACCATAAGCAAAAAAAATAAAAAATCTTCTAAAAATATTATAACAGTTTGAAGCTAATATTTTAAGATTTAGAATCATCCTAAAATACTAGAAGTAAAGCTTTTATTCTCCTGAAAGTAATTTAATTTTATGAATAATCTAACCATAGTAAAAAATCTCTATATGATCCATAATGCATTTAAACTTCAGTATCAAGCAGAGATCAAGTAAAGCTCAAAAAATTTGATGATTATCTTGAGTCAGAATGGGTTTCAGGGAACTATCCAGTGTGTACCCAATGCTGACATCTAACTCATACATATATACACAAGTGAAGCTTTCGGGATCTAAAGGCACATCAACTTATTCTGCATATATTCCCACCTTATTTCTATTTACTAAACCGATGTATTACTCCTTGGTATTTCTGTTCCTTAATGATGTATATTTGTGCTCAGAAGTAGGAAAAGACTTGATGTTAGATAAAGAATTGATGATTCGTAAATAATGAATATTAGCCCAATAAAGATGTGCTGTCAGCAGAATATCTTCTATCTCTTTCTAACTTAATTGGGAATGCAGTGCAGTGTGTACATTATGTTGCTCCAATTAATTCAAATCATTCCTAATTGGGATCTCTTAAATAACTCCCTCCTGGGTCTAGAGAGGAAATTGAATCAAGCGTTAAATCAGGAAGTCATCTCTATCTTTAAATATATTGTTGTTATTCATAATCAAATATGCTGATGTTGATTTACTGAAGATTAAGAAAAAAATTATTTTCATGCACTTTGTTAGTATGTAGCTATCAGTTAGTTATAACCATGGCTAACAAGTTGTGGTAAAACCAGTGAAATAGTACATGTATATTGATTACAGTAGGCAAATGAGATGACTTACTTGGAGTATTTAGAAAAGAAAAATCAGTGATGGAAATACAAATCTAGGGACAGCGAGGGCTGATTTCACTATG
This sequence comes from Heterohyrax brucei, assembly GCA_028571685.1. Lineage (NCBI taxonomy): Eukaryota > Metazoa > Chordata > Mammalia > Hyracoidea > Procaviidae > Heterohyrax > Heterohyrax brucei. The sequence continues at coordinate 165,631,222 of CM053144.1, forward strand.
TGAGTTAGAATAGACCTCATTACTCTGAGTAATGTTGGAGAGATGATTCTAAGGAGAAGATAAGTGTTAGCAGCAAATATATGTAATAAGAAAGGAGTTTAATGTTGAGATAGTAATAATAGCCAAATAAAGAAAAAGAACAATAGATTTTCACAAGGGAATCATAATAGGAAGAGGAGAAATTAAGTGGGTGCATATTCAATAATGGGAAGTCATCTTTATTGTTCAGAGCACAATTGGAAATTTAAATTACCTTATGGTACCACATTGTAAGAGTATACTTAGGAAGGTGAAGGCTCTGGAACTAATGTCAGATAAGGACCTTCAAGGGGTTAGCATAAAGCTGAGAAGATCAGGATAGGTATTGATAACCATTTTCAAATACTGTAAACTTTGCCATTTGGAAAAAGAATTACACACACATTTGTTATCTCTAGACTCCAGAGTGATAAATAATGTGTAGAAATTAAACAAAGGCAAATGTAGCTTTGTGTAAGAATATTATTTTTACTAGTGTTGAAATCATTCAAAAGATTTCATGTGAAAACTGTGATGTGGGATACTATAAGAGGTTGGACTAGATAATCTCTACCAACTCTGATTCTAATTCTAATAACTGATAACTCCTCTACCCTGCCTTAGGCTCAGACAGTTTATTCTGCTGACAGAGAGGCTTTGAGGAGTCCTGAGCCAGACTGGAGAATTTGAACCAGGGATAATACAGATTAGCCATTTTTCATTCCAAGTAGTTTCTGAAGTCCAGGGCTACACTCAGATGACTTTGGCTTCCTTGGCTGGGGAGAGAAGGAGGAAGCTGTGGTGGTGTAGATGACACTTGAACCAGCTGCATTTATGATCACAGCCAAGGCGTCTCTGCCATTGGCTCTATAATTAACTATGATCGTGGTGAATCACTTCTTTCTGGGCTCAATTTCCTCAGTGTAAAATGAAGACAGTAATTACTGATACCCTGATTATTTGAATTTAGTTGGGGTGCATGGTATAATGGTTGAAAGTATAAACATAACAAACTAAGCACCCAGGACTCTGTATTTCCACGTCTTACGTTACACAGAGGCTTGGTTGCTGTTGACCAAATCTACTTTCTCTTCTACCTACCAGGACGGCCAATTGATTTCACAGACTCATCTTACAAAAAGTGCTACATAGCTCACTGCTGAATATCACTACAGTCGCCTTTGAAGTAGTCCCCTTGGGAAGCTATGTGCTGATGCCAGCACCCAATCTACCCTTCAGAGCAATTTTGGGACTCTTTTTGTGGAATGATCATCAGAGCTATTATTGTTCTTGCCTTTGATGTCCTGAATGTCATCAAAAGGTCTTCCTTTCAGTATTTCCTTTATTCAGGTAAAGAATAAAGTCACTGGGGGCCAGATCAGGTGAGTAGGGAGGCTGTTCCAATACAGTTATTTGTTCACTGGCTAAAAACTCCCTCACGGACACCTATTCAATTAAGTTTGCCACCTTGCCACCCTGGGCAATGGCCAGTCCACTCTGTAGGAGAATATATTTTATGTAACACACAGTGACAGGAACTTACCTGGTTCACTGTGAACTGGCTACAACTCAATAATATCCTAGAGGTCTTTGGGAAGTTCAAAGAGGAAGTCAGCATTGGTAAAAAACCCACTTTCTTAACACACTGGGAGGAAATTGCTCTGAAAGTTTGTCTAAGGTGTGTATCAATACCCCAGTGAGTGGGTACATGCCTACAGCAGTTGGTAACAAGGCCTGTATATTAATTTACTGAATATCCAATGCACAGCAGAAGAAACACCCAAGATGTGAATGCCCATGTTGGGAACACAGAAACAGAGCAAGAGAGAGGACAGCCTCACTTGGCAACTGGAGTAGGAGGCATTCGTGTTTCAGTGACAGAATTTATTATCTGCTTCTGTATTTACGGATTTCAACAAAACTGATAAAGGAATCCATGGACTTCCTTTTCCCTGGAGCCACTTTGAGGGCAATTCTTCTTTTGGAAAAACTAGGTTTCTTGGTCAGCATTAGAGTTGTTCTTAGTTGTCTGCCTCTCTAGAGCTTAGCCTATGTTGAGATCTGACAAAACGTATCTACATAAGACTGCTGGAGTGGCAATTCTGTTCTAAGCTACCTCCCACAGCAAGGTAGCCTTTTCCCTTTTGACTCGTGCTTTTCACATGTAAGGACTAGGGAAAAGTTTACCACAGCACTGGTCTATCGATTCATCTCTCAGCATCTAGTCCTTCTCCCCAACTCTTACAATTTTCTGGACAGCAAATTTTCTCCAGACTTCCAAAAACAGATTCACTCAATTGAAGCCTTCTGTTCCCTATCCAATTTTTTAAAATATGAAGAAGGATACTGAAATAGGTCAGTGTGTTAGATAGAAAAATGTGTTCGCTTAATTGGGTTCCCATGTTTATTTGAGGTAGATGTCACTCAGTGCTTGCAAATCAAGCTTTATTTCTAACATGGCTTTTGTTTAATGCTGCAGGATTGCATGCTCAATGGTGAATAGAGTTTCTAGTGAAAAATAACCATGGCTAATGAGTACTGAAATGCAATTTCACAGACATTCTTGAAACAGTTTCCCTAATAATATTCCTTTTCACTTAACTAATTTATTTGCTTAATTTGCAGTTAGGAAGAAAATTAAAATAGGGAAAGAAAGAATACCTATGCCAGTTCCCTAAGTAAATCTTCAATAACAAAAATAAACCCATACATACATATGAAAAGGGGCTTGCATTTTTTGTTGATGAAAATAGATTTTTTAAAGCTGTAACTGCCTTGTAGAGCAAATCAATTGTTACCTGATAGTTTATTGAGGGTAGGGTAGTATCACAACATACCTTGCAATAACATGTTTTATAATGTTGATGGTTGCAAGAAAGACTGAATAGCAAGACAATACGGTCACATATCCATACATGTAAACTCTTCCTCACAAATGGAAATATAAATTTAAAAAGTCATATTTCTACCACAAAAAAATTTGAGTTGAAGCATAGAGAAATACTCTGCAGAGTTCCAATCCTAAAATCAAGTGAAACATTTCTATGAGTGTTTAAATATAATATTCTAAATACTATCCACTGAAAGACTGGGGTTACTACATTATTTTGAATCAGAAAAATACCAGAAACATATCTAGACTTGAACATTATCCTTTATTTCTTCCCTAATATTTTGTCTCAACTCCCTCCACACGGAAACTAGAAGAGTGATGACTACTGACGAATGAGTGACAAAAGTGTACTTACTCTCTTTTCAGTTCAACGTGATTTATGAAATAAGTAGCTGGGATAGGATACTGTTGTTAGTAATTAGCAGCAGTCACATCAGCTCAAAATCAGAGAAAATTTATGCATAATATAATAAAATATTGCCTAGTTCTGGGCGACCTTCTGATCCTTGGTATGTTTGAGTTCATCATGGATATGTGACAATCCATCTCACTGAAGATTCCTTTGTTTTTCTTAACTCTCCACTTTTCCAAACATGATGTACCCTTAGAAAGCTAGCTGAAGTCTCACCATCCTTGCTCCTAATGAGCATTCTAGTTGTATTTTTCAGAAATATGTTTGCTTTTTTCTGTTTTGCGGGCCATGGTATATTCAACATTCATTGTTACCACTACAATTTAAACATGTCAGTTCTTTCGTCTTCTTTTTTCGTTGCTGAGTTTTTGCACGCATAGAAGTGTTTGAAAAGACCAGACCTTCCATCAGGCACACTTCAGTCAACAAAACGATATCTTTAACACTTTAAAAAAGTGCTTTGCAGTAGATTTCCTCATATAGTAAATCATTTGAATTCTTGGCTCCTGTTTCCACAGATGTTGATTGTTGATCCAAGTAGAATCAAATAATTTACAACTTGAATTATTTCTCCATGTATCATGATGTTGTTTATTGGTCCAGCAATGCAGATTTTTATTTTAATTTCCAGTGTAATCTGTAGTGACATCTACAGTCTTTGACATTTATAAGTACATCTGTCAGACAGTCTTCGTTTAGGGCAAGCAATGTGATACTATCTGCAGACTGCAGGTTGTTAATGAGTCCTCCTCTAATCCTGATGCTGTGCTCTTCTTTGGATGTTGCTGTTAGGTATCACTGAGGTGGTTTTGACACATAATGACTCTATACACCAGAACAAATGCTGCCCATTCCTACACCATCCACACAATCCTTCCCATGTTTGAGACCATCGCAACAGCCACTCTGTCAATCTCTCCTGTTGAGAGTCTTCTTCTCTTTTCCTGACGTCTATTTTACTAAGAACAATGACTTTTTGCATCACGACTTTCTTCTGACAGCATGTCCAAAGGACAAGAGACAAAGCCTTGCCATCCTAATGTCTAAGATGTTTTCTGGCTATACTTCTTCCAAGACAGTTTTGCTCAATCTTCTGTCAGTCCATGGTACATTTAACATTCTTCATCAGTATGACAATTTAAAGTCTGGCTTTCTCATGCATATGATTCCACTGGAAATATTACGACTTGGGTCAGGCACACCACAGTCTTCAAAGTGGTTTCTTTGCTTTTTTAACCTTTTATACAGTGTTTCTTTCTAGCAGATTTTTCCTTGTACAATATGTGGTATAATTCTTAACTGCTGCTGCCATGGCCATTGACTGTGGGCTCAAACAAAATGCCATCCTTGGCAACTTCAGCATTTTCTTGGTTTATTATGATGCTGCTTATTGGCTCAGTTATGAGGATTTTTATTTTCTTTACACTGAGATATAATCCATAATTAAGGCCTTAATCTGCACTCTTCATCAGTAGGTGTTTCAAGTCCATTTCACTTTTAGAAGCAAAACTGTGTCGCCCACATATGGCTAATTGTTAATAAGTCTTCCTCTCATTCTAATGCAGTGCTCTTTTTCATAAAGTCCAGCTTCTCAGATTATTGACTCAGCATACTAATGAAATGAGTATTGTTAAAGGGCACAATTCTGACGCAAACTTTCCTGATTTTAAACCATACAGTGAATCCTTGTTCTAGTCAAACAACTGTCTCAGTCAACATTCAGGTTCTGCATGAATACAAATAAGAGTTCTGGAATTCCCACTCTTCATTCTTCACAATACTATCCAAACTTTCTTATGATCTGCAAAGTAGAATGCGTCTGTGTAATCAATACAACACAAGTAGACATCTTTCTGATATTCTGTGCTTTCAACCAAGATCCATCTGACATTAGAAATAATATCCCTCATTCCATATCTTCTCCTGGATCTGGCTTAAATTTTTTGAAGTTCCTTATTGATATATAACCACTTTTGACTGATCTTCAATAAAAGTTTTCTTGTGCCTGACATTACTGATAGTGCTCACTAATTCCTACATTCTGCTGGATCACTTTTCATTGGAATGAGTACAAATATGGATCTCTTCTAGTCAGTTGCCTACACAGCTGTCTCCCAAATTTCTTAGCATAGATGAATGAACACTGCCAGTGCTGCCTCCATTTGTTGAAACATCTCACTTAGTATTCTACCCTGAAGCTCTGTTTACCACTATTCCCTCCAGTGCAGCATGGATTTGTTCTTTCAACACCATACGCAACCCTCTGAGATGTTTAAACATCAACCAATTCTTTTTGTTACAGTGAATTCTTTATTTCTTCTATCCTCTCTTGATGCTTCTAGCATTCTCCAAGACTTTTCCCATAGACTCCTTCAATACTGTAACTCAAGACTAAATTTTTCTTCAGTTCTATCAGTTTGAGAAATGCTGAATGTATTTGCTCCTTACAGTTTTCTAAGTGTACATTTCATTATAATGCTTTGCTTTGTCTTCGCAAACCAGTCTGAAATATTCTGTTCAGATTTTTCACTTCATTTCATTCATTTGCTTTAGCAACTCTAAAGTTCAAGATCAAGTTTCAGAGTCTCTTTTGACATCCATCTTGGCTTTTCTTTTTTTCTTTCCTGTCATCTGGATGACCTTCTGCATTCTCGTGTATTGTTCTTGATGTCATTCCACAAATCATCTTGTCTTTGATCATTAGTGTTTAATGAGTCACATGTATTCTTGAAATGATCTCTAACTTTAGGTGGAATGTATTCAATATTACATTTTGGTTCCTGCAGGTTTTTAAAATTTTTTCCAGTCTCAATTTGAGCTTGCATAATAGCATTTGATGGCCTGTTCCACAGTTGGCCCATGGCCTTATTCTCACTGATGATTTTAAGTTTCTTCATAGTCTCTTCGCACAGATGTAGTTCATTCAATTTTTACATTTTCTACAAGCGTCACAGTCATATATGCTGTCAAAAACAGAATAAAAGGGATTTATAATGAATAAGTCAGTGGTCTTGTAAAATTCTATCATGTAATCTCCTGGGGTGTTTTTTTTGTTTTTTGTTTTTATCCAAGCCCTATTTTCTAACTAGATACTTCTTTGTTTTCAACTTGTTCATTTCAATCACCAGTAATTATCAATGTATCTTGATTGTAAGTTTTATTAACTTCAGACTGCAGAAATTAGCAAAATTCTTCAATTTCTTCATCTTTGACATTAGCAGTTGGTGTGTAAACTTGAATAACAGTGGCATTAACTGACTATTTTTATAGGTGTATTGTTGTTATCCTATTACTGTTAGTGTTGTACTTCAGGACAGATCCTGAAATGTTCTTTTGGAAGACGAATATGACACCATTCCTCTTCAACTTGTCATCCGCAACACAATAAACCATATGACTGTCTGTCTCAAAATGACCAGTAACAGTCCATTTGAGCTCCCTAATGCCTGTGATACTGATCTTTATGCATTCCATTTCATTTTTGATGACCTCCAATTTGGCTAAAGTAATACTTAGTACATTCCATGTTCATACCATTAATGGATGTCTGTAGCTGTTTTCTTCTAACTTTGAGTCTTGCTACATCAGCAAATGAAGGTCTTGAGAACTTCACTTCATTGACATCACTAAGGTCCTCTCTACTTTGAGGAGGCCCGTCTTCCCCAGTTGTATTTTGTATGCCTTCCCTCCTGAGGTGCTCATCTTCTGGTACTATAGCAGACAATGTTTTGCTACTATTCATAAAGTTGTCTCTGCCCTTTTTTTTTTTTCAAAAGTAGATTTTCAAGTCCTTCTTCCTAGTCTTAGTCTGGAATTTCCACTGAAATCTGTCCACTATGGTCTTTGTTATGTTTGTTGTTGTTGTTACGTACCATCAAGTTAGTTCTGACCTATAGAACCACTACTCAAAACAGAACAAAGTACTGGACATTTCTGTAGTTGAGCCCATTTGCCCATTGCGTAGCTACTATGTCAATCCAGCTCATTGGGGTCTTCTTCTTCTTGTCTTACCCTAAGGGCCTGGTGTGACAGTGGTTAAAATCTCAGGTTGCTACCTAAAAGGATGGCAGTTCAAATCCATTAGCCACTCCTTAAAATCCCTGTGGACAGTTCTACTCTGTCCTATAGGGTCATTATGATTTGGATTCTACTCAACAGCAACGGGTCTGTTGTTTTTATTTTTGGACTACCTTACTGAATATGATATTTTTCTCAAAGGGCCAGTCTCTCCTGATAACACACCAAAGTGTGTAAAAGGTATTATTTTCCTCACTTCTAAGGAAAACACTGGCTGCACTTCTTCCAAGACAGAGTTGCTCAGTTTTCTGAGTCTATGGTATGTTCAATATTCTTCACTGACATCATGGTTCAAAGGCATCAATTCTTTTTCATTCTTCCTTATTCACTGTCTAGCTTTCACATTCATCTGATCAGATTGAAAATATCATGGCTTGGGTCAAGCACACTTTAGACATCAAAGTGACATCTTTGTTTTTCAGATCTTTTGCAGCAGATTTTTCCAGTGCAATCCACTGATTGTGGATCTAAACAAACTGAAGTCCTTGACAGTATTGATCTTTTCTCTGTAATCCTTACCTTGCTTACTGGTCCAGTTGTGAGAATTTTTGTATTCTTTATGTTGGGATGTGATCTGTACTGAAAGCCATAGTCTTTGATCTTCATCAGTAAATGCTTTAAGTTCTTCTCTTTCAGCAAGACAGATTGTGTCATCTGCATATAGCAGATTATTAATGAGTCTTCCATCAATTCTGATGCCATGTTCTTCTTGTAATCCAACATTTCAGACTATTTGTTCAGCATACAGATGTCTTGGAAGAAGCAGAGTGCTACTTACAAGCAGGGATGGCAAGACTCTGTTATACACTTCAGACATGCTATCAGAAGTGATTAATCCACATCATGCATGCTAGCACAGAGGGTCCGTGAAGAACAGAAAGACCTTCAAGTACAGCGAAAGGCTGCAACCCTGACGTACCTTTCCTGATTTTGTATCACAGAGTATTCCCTTTTTCTGTTTCCTTTTGGTCTATGCACTGGTTGTTCACATAGCCAGCTTCAATGATTATTTGTTCAGTCTACAAATTATGTAAGTAAGGGGATTGGATGTATGTGTGCCTTCACAGTGTTATTTCAATTAATGAATTGTAATCTTAGGCCATATTCTGATGTAGCCTGTGTTTTGGATAAGTAATGGTTGCTTTGCTCCTACATACTATTCATGTTAAGGTGATTTTTATTTTATCATCCTAGATTTTTTAAGTATTTATCTTCAATCTCTACTTCCATGAAATCAGATTTGAAAGAATCTCATCAGTACTCTTAAGCAACTTTTTGCTTTCCTAAGAACTTTTTTCTCAGTGTTATAGCATTTCATCTTACATACTGTAAATAACTATTTCACAAGTTAATGTATGTCATTATAGAACAATATAAACCAGTAAAAACAGTTCAGTCTGATATCAAACTAAAACCAATGAACACTTCAGTATTTGTCAAAACATTAATCACTCATTACTCTAGGTTTATATGTTTCCCTGTAAAAGCTCTGAACTGAACAACATTCCTTGAGAATTATTCCTTTAGTATAAAAAGTAATACAAAGTAAGTACAAGATCTTTAATTTAATGTAGATATTGTATTTTTACAAGTGCATTCTAACCCTGTGTTACTCTTTTTAAATACATCATGTTATTAACATCTACTGAACCTGTTGTCTACTAAAATGTCTAATTCTTTTATAAGTCACTTTACATTATTTAGGTGCTTAACCCATGCTCAAAAGTTACTTATTTATTATCATGAATATGTTATTTTTCATTTATGGTTTTGATGGAGTATTCACTGTGAATCTTCTAACATATATTAATCATCTAAGTTTTGCATCTCTCCCATACTTCAATATTATCCTTTAGATTCCTTCCTCCAAAAGGACAGACTTAATATCTCTTTATTTAATCTAGAGCATTAGATCAATTAAAAAAATTCAATTGCATTGTGATATAAACTGAATTTTTGTCTATACAGAGGTCTGTAGCTTATTTAAAGGAGTAGAAATTTAAATATGATTTAAGCAAATGCCATGTTTAAAATTTAGGGAAAGTAAGTTTCTGAGAAAGGAAATGGTTTTTTCTTACAGTTAAACATTCGTTGAAAGGAACATCTACCATATGTTATATCAAATACATGAACTATAGATATAATTCTGATTGGCTATTAAATTATATTAATATTTAGATGATGGATAAGACATCTAATAAGATTTCTATTTCTATTAATGATCTCTTTGAAAGAAGAAATGACTGATTCTAACATCTTATTTTTCCCTCATGATTATCACATTGTTTCTTGATGTAAAAGTGCATCATTCCCTGTTGTTTAGTGTTAGGAGAGAGTGCAAGTATATCAATTATAATATTTTCTCCCTTATTAATTGAGAATAAATAAATGAGCTCTGGGATCTATGTGAGTCTCAGAACATTCTGACCCTAGAAACAGCTTTATTACAATATTGGCTGCTGGTTTCATTGTTAGAATAATTGTTTTGTTAAAGTTAAAAAGAGAAGAGAAAAAAGTTTATTATTTATTGATTTATTTTCTGGCTGTCTTGAATAAGTGATTTGCTATCAATTCTCTATGCACATATTGATTATTACATAAAAGGACCTGTAGTAGGTAGAGGAGAATACTGTTGAAACTGGCTAAAATGGTTCTTGACACACCTCAGGAAATTTCCATGGGGTCAATTTTACCTGAATATTATACTTTTTTTTTGTTATTTCAAAGAGAGTAAGTTATTTTTTTACACTGTGCTTTAGATGAGGGTTTACAGAACAAATTAGCTTCTCACTAGTTAGTGCACACATTGTTTTATGACAATGGTTAACAACCCCATGACATATCAACACACTTCCTTGGCTTCCCTATTACCAGTTTTCCTGCCCTCCGCATCCCATTGCCTTCTATTCCTTATCCATGGGTCGATGTGCACTTTCAGTGTCATTTGGTTTCATGGGCCTGTCTAATCTTGGATGAAGGGTAAATCTCAAGAGTGACTTCAGTACTGAGCTAAAAGGGTATCTAAGGGCCATATTCTCAGGGTTTCCCCATTCTCCATCAGGCCACTAACTCTGATCCTTTTTTTTGAGTTAGAATTCAGTTCTACATTTTTCTCCACCTCTGTCTGGGACCCTCAATTATAATCCCTGTCAGAGCAGTCAGTGATGATTACCGGCTACCCTTTAGTTACACTAGACTCATTATGGTAAAGGCTAAGCTAGTTGTGGTACATTAGTCCAAGGAAAAGGTAATTTAATTCAAATGTAACTCTTTTTACATTTGACTTCAAAGGGATCAAAGATCCTAACATGTTAGTGATGTAGTTCTAAATTAAAAACTAGGATGGCTAATTCAAGTTTCATTAATAAGTACCCTAATCCAGCTGCATAAATGCTCTTCAGTTTTTGGAGTTAGGTACTTAAATTGTAAATGAGTGTTGTTCTGCTGAAGAAAAGATGGAACTACCACAGCAATGTTCCTTCTTCGGAACCTTTCTTGAAACTGTTTGAAATATTGATTTTCAAGCATTTTTAAGTTAATATATGCAGAGAGATGTGTAAAGTGATCATTATCTAATTTTATTAATACTTATAATGTGCTACTTTTTTTAGGAATCATTTTCAGAAATAGAACTAAATAGTAACATCATAAATACATCATAAATAAGATTTTCCTCTTCGAATTTTCAAGATATATATATTTTAAGTGACACAGTCACACATTTAAAATGTATTGAAATACATGAGGTATAATGGAGTCATCAGTTGGTCATAATAACACATAATATGAATATGTATCTGAAAACTGAAAGTCAAGTGCCATACAGGCAAAAACAGCCTCATCTTGTTACATCCCATATCAGAATGCTGCTATTGTTCATGAGGTAGTAATAGTTTGGGGTAAATAGCCAAGCAACAAGATATAATCTTCCTTCACATTCTGTCTTCGTGTTTTGTGGAAAAGTCAGTGTGGATTAAAACAGTGCAAAAATATTCCTGTCTCAGAGTTAGCTGAATGAGTATGGGCAATACAGATGGAAAGGAGGAGTGTGTGGTTACAGGGTAGAGAAGACAAAGTTACATAGCATTGTGTGCGCAAGTTTCTATATCACAAATTAATTTTGGTTATAAACTTTCACTTAACACACAGTAATTTTTTTTTGAAGGAAAAATATTTCTGTCTGTATATAAAATAGAAACTGTTTAGTGGTACACAAAGTGAAACACTCAGCTCCTAAACAGAACTGGTGATTTGGGTTCACCCAGAGACATCTCAGAAGAAAGACTTAGCAATCTACTTCTGAAAAATCACAGTCAGTGAAAATCATAGGGGGTCCATTTCTACTCTAAAACATATGGTGTTGCCATGAGCTGGAAGTGACTATACAACAACTGGTTGGGTTTTGTTGTATGTAAAATATAGTTTGGTTCTAAACTCACACAGTATCCACAGTATCGATAGTCTTCCCTTCCTTGTAGAATCCTAGGCACCCACCAATTAAATGTGTGTTGTATTTCCTTGAAGTATTTTTATAACCCAAAACATCTACTGTTCCCAAATATACACTAGGTATAGTTTTCCTCCCTGTTAGAACCACTGCTTATACTCTATGCTATAGATAAAATATTACATGTTACAGAAGAGAGAAAAAACAGTAGTCACTGATTTCTCATATGGCAAATAGAACTAAGACCTTTAGATACAATTAATATGGGAGACCTTTCAAGCCTAAGAAAGACTGAACAATCCTAGAATGCAGAGTGTTCCTGGTAAGCAGACAAATGCAACACAAAGCATCACCTGGTAGCTGTATGACAAAAAGCAATTCTACTGACTGGAGTGACCTGAATGACCAAACTTACAAGACTAAGTATAAAAGCATTTTCCTTACTTGGTAAATTTTCAGTTATTAATAGAAATGATTACTTCTACAGAAATCTGTATATTTTTAACATCATTCAATTTTCTTTATTGGAAGAATTAAAATAGTTCATGTATTTTGTATCGCGGGTGAAACGTTGTCTACATCACAAGGTCAAAGAACTTCATATGTTGGACTGTTTCATTTCTAAATATGTGCCTTCTCACCTATCTTCTTTCTCTTACCATGTTGACTAAGAATCTTACCATGTTGATCTAAGAATATGCTCTGTAATCTCTTTCTGGGAGATTTCAGTTAAAATTCCTGCATCTAATTGGCTGCAAGACTGACTACAAGACCAGTAGCATTTTATGTAAATTTCTCTTCTGCTATATATTTTTTTTCCACGCAGTGTTCTGGGTAATAACATATAATTATTTGTCATGTGTCCTCTTTTGTGATGGTGAATAAGGAAAATTACCACATCTAATTCATTCAGCAATCATCTTCACTAAAATCTGTGGTTCCTTGTCTTAGCATTCTATGAATGCTCAGTGAAGAGGTCTGGATTACTAATATCTGAAATGTGAGAATAAAGCAGATTTGACAGAGCGTGGCTGGCTTGGCTAGTCTATCTTAGAAACTCTAGTAGCATAATCATTACGGCTGTTAACCAAAAGATTGGCAGTTCAAATTCACCAGGTACTCCTTGGAAATTCTGTGGGACAGTTCTGCTCTGTCTATAGGGTCTCTATGAGTCAGAATTGATTTGACAGCAGTGGGTTTGGTTTGGGGTGTATCTATCTTTGAGATACCCGAGTGGTAATTTCAGATGGTTTGCACTTGGGCTTATTATTATTTGCCCTTTCATGTCTATCTTTTACAAAAAATAACCAATCAGATATGGCCAGTTGTTCAGAAAATGGAGGAGTAAAACAATCTTTGACTTGAAAAATTGTCATCATAAATATAAAACAACAAGTATACTGCTCTTTTATCTTTTTATTATCCCACTAAACTCACTGCTGTTAAGTTAATTCTGACTCACAGCAACCCTACAGACAGAGTAGAACTGCCCCACAGAATTTTCAAGGAGCACTTTCTGGACTGAACTGCCTACCTTCTAGTTAGCAGCCGTAGTGCTTAATCACTACATCATTGGGGTTTCAGCTGGTTGTGTGAGAGTCATGGTAGTGGACAATAGCATGGAATCTTGAGGGAGAATTAAGAGAGGTGACCTTTCAAGGTTAAGAAAGACTGAACATACCCTAGAAGGTACTGTACGCCTCGTCAGCGAACAAGTGCATCAAAGAACAGCCAATGGCTATTTGACAAGAAGTAATTCTTCCAATGATTAATCTCTACCTCTGGTGGTACAACAGCCTACTTAATGCTGCAAATAGTTAAGTACCAGACTGCTAGCAAAAAGGATGATGATGTGGACACACGCAGAGGCACTTTGGGAAAAAGATCCAGAAATTGGCTTCTGAAAAGTGAAAGCTGTGAAAATCTTGTTGACGGTAGTTATACGTTGCACACAGGGGTCCCATAAGTTGGAGTTGACTTAGACAACAATGGCTTATCACGTCACTAGACTTGGGAGAAGGAGCTGCATTTACTTAATCAACAGATGAATTCAAGCAAACATCTGATTTATTCAAAATCTTTTATCATTTTCTTTCTCTCAGAGAATTTAATGGTTGTTGAAACTGATCACATCATCAGATAATTTTAACCTGACCTGGACAATGCCTGTGTTATTGATGTCAAAGCATAGGAAAATGGGAGTTGGATCAACTAGGAGACCTAACTGGATGGTCACTATCCTCTTCTCTTTTTCTTTGCTGATTTATCCCTTTTGCTTCCTATATTCTTTTGATAAAGTCTCTCTCTCCTTTCTCTCCTTCTCCTGTTGCTTAAGAAGATTGAGCTACAGTACTCTTTTGTACTCAGGTTATGGTATATGGGAAAAATAAGATGAGCTTCTATGAGCTCCAATCAACTGTTGCTGTGTGAAACACAAAGAATGGAGAATCATAAGAAGTCTTTATCAGAGGAAGGCAGTGTGGGATGTAAGGGTGATCACTTGCTTGTTCATAAAATGTCACAGTAACAACACTTAAGAACTTGGATTATTTTCTGAAATTAGCACTATAAACATCGTATTTTATTTTCATAAGATTTTAGTATCCAAGGAATTAACCTATTCATTGTGATATTAAGATTATTCTCCTAAGTAAACATTAAAGAAGGAGAAGAAAAAAGTATTGGAAGGAGCCAAGTGAAGATAATGAAATAAAGTTGATTTTTTTTTGCTTGCTTTTTTTGTTTGTTAAAATGCCCAAGTGAAACAACTTGAATACCTTTCCTAATGAGAAAAGAATGATCAAGCCCTTCTCATTTTAAGATCTAGTGTATCTTGTGTGATTTATATAATTTTTGGTATTTTGTACATGCAAGATAAAAGTAACACCTTAAGTACTTGCTGAAAAAAAATGACATCAAAATTAAGTTATATAAAGTTTCAGAAGCTGCAAGATAAACTGATAAATATTAACTTCTCATTTTTTAATGAAGCAAAAAGCAATTTTTGAATGATAGAATGATCTAATTTTAATTCATACTGCACTAATGACTAAAACAAAAAGCAAGCAAACAAATAAAAAGAACATCTGTGTCCAGTTGATTCAAACTCATCGAGATCCTATCAGAGTAGAACTGCCCCATATGGTTTCCAAGGAACATCTGATGGATTCCAGTTGCTGACTTTTTGTTAGCATTCCTAGCTACTAGCTGCTATACAATCTAGGCTTCCAATAAACCAAACAGGAAAATAGTATATATGAGTAATATATCTTAGATAATGTTATTAAAAGATCATAAATTTGACTTTAGTAACTTTGATGTAGTTTAATTTCCAGTTTCAACATTATAATGAGTATCATAGATTGCAGTGTCCCAACAAAAATGTGTTTTTATCAATTTGACTGGGCCATGATTCCCAGTGTTGAATGACTTTTCCCATGTGTTGTGAATCCTTCCTCTGTGATGTTCATGAGGGGGAATGGGCAGCAGTTGGGTTGCTGAGGCAGGACTCCATCTATAAGTGCATGTGATGTAAAAGAGAGAAGTGAGCAGGGAGAGTTGGGAATCTCATACTATCAAGAAAGCAGCACCAAAAGCAGAGGCATCCTTTGCATGCCATAATGCTCTTGTATTGAATTTGGACTTGCAGTTTACTAGACTGTGGAATAAAATGAATTTGAATTTGCAGCTTACTGAACTGTGATAATAAACTACTCTTTTTAAAGCCATCTACATGTGGTATTTCTGTTAAAGCAGCACTGATGACTAACATAATGAATCACATTCCCAAATACCATGTTTTCCTGTATATCACATTCTCTCGTCTTGAGTTTGTTTTTAGCACTACTTTCTGGTTAGCACATTTGTTTTAATTTTATCTCTTAAAAACATGCAAACAATATATCACTCTAATAATTTTTCCAGCTGTATTTTTGCATTATTTGTTTAAAAAATAATATTTTATGAAAGAATGCTTAATTTTTAAATGTTTTATCTTAAAAATGTTAAAAATATTTCTCCACATTTATTAATCTGCAGTTATAATTTTTTACTAACATAATTAAAATAACTTAAAATATCAAGTCATCAATTTTTCATTTTCAGTCTCAGTTTTATTAAAATTTTCAGTCTATGTAAAGAAAGAAAAAACTCAAATAGTTCTGTCAAAGTTTTGAAACCATAAATTATAATCTACTCTCTTTTTTTTAATTTCTCTTTGAGGCATATTAAGTGGTGCTTCTGTATCTGGTTTTCCTTTTTAAATAAAACCTTAGGAATATCAATAAAGCATGTTCTGATTTAAGTAGCAGAAACATTACATCAAAATCTTATGTACGACCCTACTATTGAAAAAGATGAAAGTAGTACTGTTGTATCTTGTTATATAATTTTCTACTTTTATCTGAAGCAGATTATGAAATCCAAAATTAGCCGAAGGTTTCACAGAACACTGTTAGAAAATCAAGCTGTTGCTAAATTTAAAAACCAAGTACAGAAGTTTTCCTTTCCCCCTTCTTCCCCAGGACCTGTTCACTAATCCACCTAGTTCATGCTAGGCTTCTGTAACACACTGATTATCTCTCACAGCTCCCATCATATTTCAGACTCTTGGCTTTGTAAGGTTTTTGCCAGTTAGTTGGACCACTTCATTAATTAGGGACCTTAGCTGTCATGGTTTTTAAATCCCTGTTGGAGAACACTGTTTGAAACATAGTAAGTACTTAGGAAATGTTTTCTTAGTAAACACTAATGAACAAATAAATAATTAACTGAAAAGTATATAAAAGGGGGACAATAAAATTCATATGGATCAATAATATAAATGGTATAAGAAAGTGTTTAATAATGTCAATTAGTTGCTAACAATGATTTGTGCACACTCAGACCTACCAACTATTGTGCTTCTACATCTAGAGATTTGTACCTTGTCTCCTATTACAATACAAATCACGCTACTTATCAGAACATTTCCTTTCACCTCTGATTTGGATTTGCCATTTTTTCTATGTGCTCAGGAACGAACTTTTGATATGGAGTATTGTTCTCTTTAACATCTTCAACATTTCCTCAAGTGCTATTTAATGAAAATGCAATGGTTTGAAAAGTGTTATAGTTTTAATGATAAGTGTTTGATGATCTCTTTTGAGACATTTTCATTTTTCCAAATAATGATAGACAAAAATATATACACCACTGGGGAAATATTTTTTCCATTTGTTGTAATAAAAATGGTAGTTTATAATACACAGTATGATTTGGCTACAAATAGAAATACATTACCTTGCCAGGAAACTGTATTAAAGATTACATAGAAAACAATGCTGAAGACTTATGAAAGATGTCAGCTAAAATATACAACTGGATTGCTTTTTGCTATACAGTGTGATAAAAATAAACTGTTAATTGAAGTAAGATTCACTAACAATCAGTGAAACACAAATGATACAAACTTGCTGCCCGGCAGTGAAGAAGACTTGAAACATTTATCAATGAAGAGCAAAGACAACAGCCTTTAATATGGAGTACGCCCCAAGACAATAAAATAAACAAATAAAAATAAACACCCCCCCAAAATAAAAGTCCTCACAACTGGACAACATCATGACAAATGGAAAGAACACCAAAGTTATCGAGTATTAACCTGGATCCACAATCAGTGGTTCTGGAATTACCAGTCAAAAAGTCAAAAAACATATTACACTGGGTAAATCTGCAAAAGACCTCTTTAAAGTGTTAAAAAGCTTTGAGAACTAAGGTGCCCCTGACTCAAAACATGGTATTTTCAATTACCTCAAATGCATGGGAAAGCAGGACAATGAGTAAGGAAGATCAAGGAAGAGAAGTCTTTAAAACGCTATGTTGACAAAGAAGAATACTGAATAGCCCATGGGCTACCAGAAAAATGAACAAGTATGTCTTGGAAGAAGTATATCTAGAGGGCCCCTTGGAAGCAAGGATGGAGAGACTTTGTCTCACATGCTTTGGATATACTATCAGGAGGGACCAGACCCTGGAGAAGGACATAATGCTTGACAAAGTAGAGGATCAGTGAAAAACAGGAAGATGCTCAACAAGACGGACTGGCACAGCAACTGTAACAATGGGCTCAAGCATAGCAATGACTTGCACGGATGAGGTAGAACCAGGCAGTGTTTGCGCCTTTTGTACAATTATTAATCAACTCTATGGCACCAATGACAACAATAATAAAAGTGTATCTTCTAATATTTGCAGCTTATGATATTCACTAGTTTCTCTTTCAGTTAGGAAATTCACAAGCAAATAACTTCTTTGCTAAGCAATAAAATATAGATGTGCAAAAAAAAAAAAGTGGTTTGTTTCTAACCTGCTGCATGCAAATCTAAATCTTCCCTTCAGGATAAACCTCTCTCTCTCTCCTAGGGCTTCCCCCTCCCTTTTCTGCAGTGTGCCCATCTCTGGAGTATGACTCCATTCACTCAGCCAGAGGTGGGGCTCCTTAAGCTCATCCTAAGCCATTCTGCTAGACTCAGAAAAGGAAAAATCTAACTGAGGGAGGTGACAGGACCATTTGTCAACTTCCCTGAGTTGGAAATTCAGGACATAAACAGTTCCTTCACCTATTTCAGATGAAAGGGGACACATCATTCTCACAGACTCTCAGGGATAGATTTTAGGCTCCTGCTTTTGTCAGCTCCTGCAGCCAGATTCCAGTACTAACCAATCATACCTGCTCATCTGGGATGGTAGGGGAGAGCCTGCACCACACACATGGTGACTGACTACCTAAACACCTGAACTGAATCCATACAAGACAAATAAATGGACTCTCAGATTCACATGTCAGTAACAGATTTAACCACATAGTAATGGGACATCTGAGCTTCAAAGTCACCAATAACCGAACTACCACACTCAGAAGAAAGTGAAAGGAACAGAATCGATGCAATGAAAAGCCAAATTACTGACATTAAAGGTGAGGCACGTGACACCAACACATTTGAGGAAAAATCAAATAAAAGAATTTTTGAGAAGCAAGAAACACTAAGAATTATGTGAGAATTTATCAAGGATAATAACCTAAAAGTGACTGAAGGGGCAGTGACAGGGTAATAAAAAATTCAGACAGACTTGTCAAAGATTTGTCAACAGAAAGCTTTGCTGATATTGTGAAAGATGAGAAGATATCTTTCCAAAATGCTCATTGAAATCCATAGAAGTATATCCTAAAAGAAAGATATAAAGTCATCTTATAATCAAACTTGCCAAAACTAAAGATGAGGAGACAATTTTAAAACTGGCTGTGGATAGAAGAAAAATAATCCACAAAGGAGAGTCAGTAAGAATGAGTTTGGACTACTCCACAGAAACCAAGCAGGAAAGAAGGCAATGGAACAACATATATAAAGTCTTGAAGAGAAAAAGAAAGGGAAAAAATAATTGCCAGACCAGATTTGTATATCTAGCAAAATTATCTCTCTATAGTTATATTAACTGAAAAATTAGGACATTTCCAGATAAACAGAAAGTCAGAAATTTGCAAAGACCATACCAAAATTACAAGAAACACTAAACGGTGTACTTCAGTTAGAAAATCAATAATGTCTAATAACAACCCAAGACTAGAAAGCAGAACAGAGCAACTGTATACCAATGCAAATCTGGAAATCACAAAAATAAACCAAAGGCAAAACATTAAACATAAATAGACATGTAACTATGTAAACATAATTTAACAACAACACCAAAGTACAGACTTAAAAAATGTAGTTTTGTATCCTCTATATAGTGAGGAGGACACAGTGATACAAAGAAATTAAAAACTGGTTTAAATTTAGAAAAGCAGGGATAAATATTAAGGCAATCACTAGAAAATTATCAACCCCACATAACAAAACAAAAAACATGAAGTCTCAGCAAATACCAAACCACCAACAATGAAAAAATAAAAATAAAACACATAAAGAGAAATGCCTTGGCAAAGAGAATTAAGTGAAACAAAAGAATTTTCAACAGTATACACACAAAAAAGGCATCAAAATGACATATCTGTCTATCATATGTATCAATAATTTCTATGAACATAAATGTATTAAATGCACCAATAGATGGAGAGTAGCAGATTGAGTAACAATAAGTAACGCATTACTGAAGATGAACAACAAAGTGGGAGACCTCACACTACCTGACTAGAACATATTAGACTACCATAGTAGTAAAAACAGCTTGGTACTGGTACAACAACATAAATAGACAAATAAATAGACATAAATAGACAACATAAATAGACAAATAGAACAGAACTGAGAATCCAGACATAAAATCATTTACCTTTGAGCAGCTGATATTTGACAAAGAACCAAAGTCCCTAAACTGGGGAAAAGAAAATGTCTTTAGCAAACAGTGTTAGCATAATTAAATATCCTTTGGCAAAAAAAATGAAACAAAACCCATATCTCTCATCATGCACAAAACTAACTCAAAATGGATCAGAGCATTAATGTAAAATCTAAAACTATAAAGATCATGGAAGAAAAAATAGTGACAAAACTGTGAGCCCTAATACAGAATATAAACAGATTACAAAATATTACTAATGAGGCACAGACACCAGAACAGAAAATAGATAACTGAGAACTCCTAAAAATCAAATGCTTATCCTCATCCAAAGACTTCGGCCCAAAGACTGACAAAAATTTTCTGGCCAGTACAAATTCAATCAGTGTCTAATCTTCATAACTTACAAGATACTGCAAAAATCCTTAACAACAAAAAGTCAAATAACTGGTTAAATAATGGGCAAAAGATGTGAACACTTTATCAAAGAAGACATCCAGGTAGTTAACAGATACATGGGGAAATGCTCAGGATCATTAGCCATTGGTGAAATCCAAATAAAAACTACAATAAGAGGTGGTGGGGCCAAGATGTTGGCCTAGACACATGTGTCTCTGTTCCCTCTAAGAACTAAGGTCTGAATAATCACTGAACGGAGCAGTGTGGACATCTGCGGAGCCCTAGGATGTGGCATAGGGTTGTCAGATTGTACTAGTCACCACTAATGGGGAAACTACCTCTCTCTAACACAAGGCAGTGGCTCACTGAGTCCGGCTTCTGCTGACTCACCATCTGGGGGTACCACAGGCAGTGATGACTTCTTTGTATTCCAGGAGGTAGGGACTGGATGTGAGCCTGCAAATATGCTGAAATGAAGTGCTTAAATAAACAGCATATATAGCACAATAGAGAGGCTGTTCTTGGGATAGCCACATTATAAGAGCCTGGCTGCTGACTGAGGGCACCACTGCCCCTCCACCCTCTCATTTGTGAGCTGCAACAGAGGTTCTGCTGTTTCACAGCAGGAAGGGCCGTTCAGGCAGACACCATCTTGGTTAGTTGGGAAGTGAAATCACCCACCTGGAAGTCTCAGCTGGGGCTAATTATCACACTGAGAAACAAGGCGTGTCTGAAAAGTGCTTCTCCAGCAGAAAAGCCATGTTCAGGACAGTGGTGCCTAGAGTTCCGGGTGGGGTTTGGCAGAGGATGGCACATAGCTATAACCCCTCCCTATTTTGAAGGACTTAATACAGTCTGGGGATGGCGTATGAGGTGGTTCTGTTGTCAGCCAGAAGGCTGGGCCTGCCACAACTGAGGGCCTGACTGGTTTCTGCAGATATTGGACAGCTACTGACTTAGCAGTAAAGTACCTTTTTAAAATAAGGTCACCTGGAGAACTGATAGCTGAGCAGCCTGGCAGCATCTCCTCCACTCTTCACTGATCCACATCATAGCACCACATCACAGCATTGGCTGATGGCCCCCTCCAGTGACTCTATAAGTAGGCTGCTGTCCTTCCCAGACAGCAGGCAGAATGTGACACCCCAAAGAGTCCATCCAGGGCCAAACACTAGAGTACACAGCGGTAGCTGGTGACCAGCTAACCTCCTAGAACAATGCCTCAGCTCCTGTTGAAGTAACACCAGAGTAACAGAATAACTTCTAGAAGGCACAAAGGCAACAATCAATAGCTATCCATTTAAAGAGGCAGTCCACCATGGCTCCAGAAAACTCCCAAAATAAAGAGTCAAAAAACTTTCCAGTGAAGAAGCCTTTCTGAAACCATCAGAGGTCGAGTACAAAAGAGTTATGCATAAGGCCTATCTAGAGATTAAACAAAAGGCAGCAGAACAAAATGAAAAATTAGGTTAAGAAATCCAGAAAATCAATAATAAAATTATAGAATTAAATAATTCAATCCAAAGACAAAAGAGTAGAATTTAGAAGACAGAAGCCCTACTTACTGAGCATCAGAGAAAATAAAGAAGAAAAATGAAGAGGCATTAAGAAATATGTGGGACTTTACTAAGAAGAATAATCTATGAATAACTGGAGTTCCTGAACAGGGAGGGATAGCTGAAAATACAGAGAATATTGCTGTTGACTTGCAGACAGAAAAGTTCCTGAAAATTATAAAAGAAGAGAACATAGATATATATGACACATATAGAATGCCACAAAAACTAGATCCCAAAAGAAAGACACCAAGACATATTATAATCAAGCTTAATAAAATGAAACATAAATAGAAGTGCTTAAAGGCAGCGAGACTCAAAGCAAAGATAGCATTCAGAGGGAAGCCCTGTAGGCTTTCATCTGACTTCTCTGCAGAAACAATGTTGGCAAGAAGGTAGTGGGATGATGGTCAAAGCTTTGAAGGAGAAAAGCTTCCAACCATGAAGTATATATCCTTCAAAACTGTCTCTCAAATATGAAGACATTTGTAGATAAATAGAAGCTTAAAGACTGTAAAAACTAAACCAAAACTGCAAGAAGTACTGAAAGAAGCTCTTTGCTTAGAAAAACAAAAACATCAAGTGCATACTTAAGGAGGCAATGCAAGGCACAACACCCAGAATTCTACTTAGCTAGGGAAGTCACAAAGCTCAATCAAAGTTGTGTTACTAAAACAAGGGAACCAGTGATCTTAGCAGTAAAGCTATGAAATAATCACAGTAAAAAGAGGGAAATATTATAGTAGTTATAACTGGAGTAAACGAGCCTTTCTGTCCTGTGGGCTCATATTTTCATATGTTCCTTACATCAATTGGTCCCTATTCACCTGGAGCAGAGAAGAATGAAACACATCAAAGACATAAAGAAAATATGAGCCCACAGGACAGAAAGGCTCGTTTACTCCAGAAACTACATCAACACAAGACCAGAAGAACTGGATTGTCTTGGCCACCACCAATAACTGCCTTAATGGGGACCACAACATGGTGTTCCTGACATGGTGGGAGAAAAAATGGTGTACAGAAGTAGAACTCTATTAAGAAGACTAGACTGATGGTCCAAGGCACTGAAGAGGAGACATGGACTGGATTCTGTGTTAGCCCAGAGGTGAAACTATCCCTGAAGCCAACTTTTCAGACAGATTAAACTAGACTATAAGATAGAAAATGATACCGACAAAGATTGTGCTTCTTGGCTTAGGTATATACATGAGACTAACTGAGTAGTTCCTATCCCAAAGCAAGATGAGAAGCCCAAAGGGGACAGGAGCCGGTTGAATGGACATGGGAAATACAGGATGCTGTCTCAAGGTGAGGAGACCAACTAGAGTTACATAGCAGTGTGTGTGCAAGGCTTTGCATGAAAATTTGACTTGGGTTGTAATTTATCACTTAAAGTGCAGTAAAACATTAAAAAAAAAAAAAAGTTTATACCTGTCACATTCTCTGTACATTTGAATAGATTTTATTTGTATATTTGATGCTATGTTAAACAAGGTCATCAACATTTACAGTTACTATAGTTCATCATGAATTGTCCCTTTAAAGAAACTACTGTCTTAAAATTTAATTTTAATGAGACAGCTACCTTTGTTTTCTGTCTCCTAATTTATCATTTCTTTCATTACTAGCTCTTAATTATTTGCATATTTGTGCAGGAATATTGTTGAACTTTGATCATTTGTGCTGCAATCAACTGATACGTTTCTTAAGTACCTTAAAAAAATAAAGTCTCCTGTCTCCTCCTGGTAACCACTAATCTTCTTTTGTATTGATGAATTTACCTATGCTAGATATTTCATCTAAGTAGCATTGTACAACATTTGCACTTTTTGTCTAACTTACTTCATTTAGTTTAATGTTTTCAAGAACTATCCATGTGACAGTATATGTTAGAATTTCGTTTTTCTTTATAGCTGGATGATGCTGCATTGTATGTATACAGCATAGCTTATTTATCCATTTATCTATAGATGGCCATATGGATTGTTTGAAGTTCGATTTTTAAACCTAGCCTAATAGCCTTATAAATTCTGACTTTCAGAATTATTCTGATTAGTTTACAATTATTGCCATAGTTTGTACCTATCAAAGCACTTGTATTTATTTTTTTTAAAGACATTTTAAAGTGTCTTGGTTGCTTCTCTGATTAAAAATAGTTTTGTGAGGCTAAAATTTTTGTCTTTAGTATCTAAAATTTAAGTTTCACTAGCAGTAATTTTAAAACCTGTGACACAAATGAATTCTATGTCTTTGTAAATATCAAAGTTAAAAATTAAATGTACTTGTTCTCTTATCCTACTATACACTATCCTTACTTCTTATCTAATTTGTAACTCACTTTTTTCCCCTTTGTATTGTTTAATCTAAGGGGGAAGAAAAGTCCTCATTCAATTAAATGGCTCTACAATTACCTTAAAGAGACAGACATAGAAGAAAAATACAAAAGACTTCAGAAAGCAAATGGTCAATAATAAGTTGAATGAAATCAAGAGGTGAAGGAAATTACTTGCAAACTGTTGAGTACTGAATATCATTCATCCTGGTAAAACATTAAATGATGTAAAAGATTATAACACAATCAGTTAAGGTTACAACTGAAATACACCCATGAGATATAGATTATTGATTTTAAAGTAAAGGCAAGGCTTGGAATTATGCTCCAACATGAATACAGCAGACAAAGCTGAAGTTCAAGAAGAGGCTCAACATGTTCTGTCATGTCTCGAGCAGAAAAAAATGCCCCAAGAACTGAGCTCTCAGCTTTCAAATTCCAGACAGCATTTTTTGTCTAGTAATCAAATGCATGACAGTTGTTGACTTTCACTTATCTTAATTTTGTGTGACTCTGCACATTAGAAAATATATATTAAAACATATATTTTTCTAGTCTATAAATATATACTAAGTATATGTGCATACTAAATATATAAATTTATACTAAATACATGTATCCATTCCATGGTACTAACTGTATCATCTTTTGTTTAGGAATGCATCATGTAGCCACTGAATGCCAGTTTTAGTGTTTTGCATGTTTCTAACATCTTCTTAAAAGTCTGATGCAATGTACTTGTTCTTTCCCTTTCGTAACCATAATTGATTTTCGGCAAGAGAATTTAAACTGAAATATATAAAGGAATGTGATTTATCTTTATTCATATTTGTGATATTTTAAAATACTTACCTGACTAAATTCACACAGTTTTAATAAATGCATCATAGTGTATTCTTCACAAGAATTATATATATGCCATGTCACAAATTTGAACTACTTCAAATAATCTAGTATACAGAATTTCTAGTTTGCCTTTTACAATAACTAGTTAATATTATTAGTCTATTTCTTTCATTTACTAACAAACATCAATTCAACAGTTCCCTACTTCCTCATTTATTTTAAATTTTTACCATTACTTCCTCACTGAAAAAAAACTCCAAGATAAAACATTCAGATAATTTTTCCCCTGCACTTCTAACCTATTAAATTTTATGTACCATACTACTCACTACTTAGAATACTTCTCATTTCTATTTATATACATTCTTTCAATTATCTCTGTATAATTCTGGGCCAAATTCCTGGCCTCTTTGTGCCTTGGATTCTCCTCTGCATTATTGTGATGATAACATTTGTCATGAACTTGTGTGGACCAAGATACTTAAAACACTTTAGAAAAATATTCAGAACAGGCTATCTTACTGTAAGCCTTATATATGGTTTCCTAGTCGGATACGAATTGAAGGCACTTGGCTTTTGGCAGTATTAATTTTGGATCCTAAGTCACCCAGTGTTAGGGCTTTAAATACTTTTTTATTTACTAACAATTTCTAAATTTGTATTTCCTGCTCTCCCTTGAACTCCAGACTGACTTTATAGTCAATATTTCTATTTGAATATCTCAAATGCATTTCAAGCATAATATGTTAAATATTGAGCTCTTTTCTGTGCTAAACACTTCTTCCCTTAGTTTTCCTTAGTGAATTGCACCTCTGGCAATCAAAAACATGCAGCTAATTTTTTTTTTCATGCATATTCAGTTAATCTGAGGTGCAGTTATTTCCTTGTGTATTTTTTTATTTCTTAAATCTTGTAATACAATAGTAAATTCAACTATGTACCTTCAAAATACATTCAGATCAAAATCCCAGTCTTTCTCACTACTCATACTTCAAACAAACTGGTATAAATCATCCCTGTCAACTGCCTTGATCTGTCTAGTTTAGTTTATATTAGTTGGAAACTAAAGAAGGATCAGTAGTTGAAAGACATGAGTTTGGTGAAAGAAATGATGCCAGTAATGACAAAATAAAATTTGCAAAACAAAAACAAAACAAAAAAAAAACAGAAATGGCAACTATACATTTGCCCCTTATCAGACTCCCTGGATCTTTACAAAGACAGAGACATTCAATATCATTAGTCAAAACACAGTTAGGGGCCAGTGCAGAGCAGACCGTAAGTTGCTTATAAGTAAGTTGTGGCAGAAGAGAATTGAAAACAAGCCCAGGAAAGCCAAAGCACAAATCTTGAGTATACACTTTCTGAACATATACATTATGTTAAAAGTAGATTTGATACACTGAACACTAATGGCTGATGACAAGTTGTAGGATGACATCAAGAACATCACACATGAAGAAAGAAAAAGGTAATTAAGAGAAAAGGGGGCGGGGGGTGAGACCAAAACAGACATCCAAAGAGACTCTAGAAATTGCTCTTGAACATATGGTAGTTAAAGAAAATAGAAGGAATAATGAAGTAAAATAACTCAACAGATATATTAAAAGGGTGGCTAGAGAAGACGAAGTACACTATTGGGATTCAATATTCAAAGACTTGGAATTAGAAAACCAAAAGGGTAGAAACTCTCAGCACTTACTAAGCTGAAATAACTGAAGGAAAACTTCAAGGCTTTATTATATTGAGGGGTTCAATGGGCAAAATATTGAAGACTGAGGAAGTATCAAAAGGAGATGGAAGGAATGTAAACATTTCACTGTATCAAAAAACAATCTTTGATGCACAAACATTCCAGGAGGTAACATACGATACAGAATAACTGGTACAGCAAGAAAGAAAGCTGCACTGAAGGCATTGGTGAAAAACACGGCACCAAGAATTGATGGGACAACTAAGATGTTTAAATAAATTGATGCAACACTGGAAACACTCTTCTATGCCAAGAAATTTTGATGATAGCTACCTGGAGAACCTACTTGAAAACATTCATATTTGTACTTATTTCAAAGAAAGGTGATCTAACGAATGTGGAAGTTGTCTCTTATGAGTAACAAGAAGAATTTTACTGAAGATCACGCAAAAACAGTTGCAGGAGTACACCAGGAAACTGCTGTTTCAGAAGAAGAAGTAGAACAAGAGACGTGGTTGTTGATGTCAGAGGGATCTTGGCTTCAAGCAGAGAATACCAGTAAGATGTTTAGCTGTGTTTTATTGACTATAAAAGGTATTCAACTGGTTAATAATAACTTATGGATAACATTACAAAGAATTGAAATTCTAGAATAATTGTGCTCATATGGAACCTGTGCATACATCAAAAAGCAGTCATTCAAACAGTAAAGAGTAGAATTTGTGGCGCAAAATTTGGGAAGATGCAGATCAAGGTTGTGTCCTTTCACAGCTGGGTCAACAATCAAGACCATAATAAACACATAGATGACTGAAGTTTTTAAAAATTTCATTTTATTCAGACCCAAAATCAACTCACTACATGTCCATCAGTTTTTCTTTGCTAACTTACCTGTTGCCTGTGATGCTAAAAGCCATGCCACAAGTGTTTGAAATATCAGCGGGGTCACCCATGGTGAACAGGTTATGAAGAGCTTCCAGAATGAGACAGAATTGGAAGAAAGACCAAATGATCAACTTTTGAAAAACGGAGCCAGAAAAATCTTATGGATAGCAGCAGAACTTTGCCTGGTAAGATGAACATCTCAGATTGGCAGACACTAAAAATATGAGTAGTATTACCATTTAGAATCGGACTATCATATGGTATACTACGGATTGGGCAAATCAGCTGCAAAAGACCTCTTTAAAATGTTGAAAAGCAGAGACGTCATCTTGAAGTCTAGGGTGCTCTTGACCCAAGCTATGACACTTCCAGTAGCTTCCTATGCAGGCAAAAGCTAGACAATAAATAAGAAAGACTGAAGAATTGATGCCTTTATATTTTGGTGTTTTGTTAGAATAGTCAATGGTTCTCATAAACTTGTTTTAATTTTCTTTTCCTTCTACTTAAACTTGTAGGTGAATAATTGAAATCCCAATCCACAGCTGACCTTGGGCCTTGTTCTGACTGATAATGCTGAGCTTTCCCAGCATCCCTTTACACAAATGTAGTCAATTTGATTCCTGTACATTCCATCTGGGGAGGTCCATGTATATAGTCACCATTTATGCTGGCCAAAAAAAGTACTTGCAATGGAGAAGATACCGGTCTTGCAAGATTCTATCACGTGAACATCCTCATTTTTATCACAGGCCATATTTTCTAATTATCTACCCTTCTGTTTCCAGCCTTTGCATTCCAATCACCATTAATTATCAATCTAGCTTGATTGCATGTTTCATCAATTCAAGCTGCATAATTTGCTACATATCTTCAACTTTTTCATGCTTGGAATTTGTTTTGGGTATGTAAATTTGAATAATAGTTGTATTAAATGGTCTTCCTTGTAAGCATGTGGATATTATGCTATTAACAATAGCCTTGTACTTCAGGTGTATCTTGAAATCCTCTTTTGGATGATATCATTCCTCTTCAATGTCTTTTTCCTAGCATAGTATACCATATGATTATCTGATTCTAAGTGGCCAATATCAGTTAGAAGGAATGTGTCTGTCTTAGAAAAAGTACAGTCAAAATGTTTCTTACAGGCATGGATAGTGAGATTTCATCTCATAATTTGGACACACTACTTGGCTTTATCAGGAGGAAACAGTCCTTGGAGAAAAACACCATACTTGGTAAAGCAGAAAGTCAGTGAGTAAGAGTAACGTTCACAACAAGATGAATTGACACGGCAGGTGCATTTGGGCTTAAGCACTGCCACAATTGTGATGGTGGGCAGTACCTAGCAGTGTTTCATTCTATTGTACATGTAGAGTCGCTATGAGTTGGAAAGGACAGATAGAATCCAACTTATGTTGTACTCTAGACACAATGAACCACTATGACCACACTTACGAAGGTGGGGCTTCTTTACATTTTTATGATTTATATATTTTCTTAATGCAGATATCCATGTATTAAAATATATCTGTAAGACTATATGTAATGTTTCCACCCTTCAAAACATACAAATATCAGATATACAAAGACACTGATGATGAAAGGCAGCAACAATTTAAACTAAAAAAAAATGAGGTGTTTGATGTACATAACACGCAACGTCCGGCAGTCATTAGAATGGAGTCCCAGCATAAGCTGGGGATTATCTGTGGTTAATATAGTTCCATACATTTGGGTCTCAGCAAGTCATAAATTGTTATCGACTCAATGGCACGAGGTTTTATATCTTTAGCTTGAACAACACTAGAACAATAGAATGTTTTCACACCAATAAAGCCCTCTGCAACTTCCAGGCTTTGGAAGCCAATGCTTTGGTTCTTCTTGATTTTGTAACCACAGATTGTACCATTATTTTCATTACCGTTTTATTCAGTCAAGCATTGTTAGCTTTATCCACATGTTTACAAGTTTTGTTATTGTTGCTGCTCATGATGTCTGCTTGATCTTGGTCCTTGTTTCTGGTTTCAACTTCCTTCATTCAAAGTATATTCTTTTGAAGTTCCTACATAAGGATCTTTTACTAATAAATCTGTTTTTTTTTTTTTTTGCTTACCTAAACATGTATTTGGTTTGTCTACAATCATTTTTTTCTTTTGTTTTTCTTTTATTTAACATAACTGAGTAAAAATGTACATACACATGTAAATATACATGCCCCCCTATATGCAGCTTCCACTGCTATCCCTGTCCGGTGACTGCACACTATTCCTCTCTGCTCCATACATGTCTCATCCTCCCAACAGTCTCCTTTCCCCTCCTCTCCGTCCACTCCCCTTCCTCCAGCCAGAAGTCAGCAAGATGATATCCTATAGACGTATAGAACCATAAAGTGCTTCCAACATATGGTTACTCTGCATTGCCAAGTCCATTGCATTCCTGTCCAAAGAGTGGACCTTTGTTATAATTTATGGGAACGGGCAGCATCAGGGCCGGGGGCCATGCTCTCAGAGGAACCCCAAAACCGCTGGACCATCAATTGAGGTCTTTTAGTGGAGATCTCATGATGCACCTCTTTTTATTCTTGTGTTGCCAGTGAGGCTCCTCTCTGCGAGCTCCGTCATGGCTATCACTGGTGGCGGCCGGGCATCATCCGGTTCTTCCGGTCCCAGGTCAATGTAGGCACCCACTCTTGTGGATCTTTCTGTCTTCTCGGTTGTCTTTACCGCATGCCATTTTGGCCCTTGGTGAGCATCCGTTCCTGCTGAGTTGGGACCATTTGCTGTGTCCTCGGATGGCAGCTTGGCAGCTTTTAAGACCCCAGACGCCACTCACCAATGTGGGGTGCAGAGAGCTCTCTTAGCAAAACGCTAGTTGTGCCAACTGGCCTCGATTTTGCCTAAGAGCATGGTCTCTTCCTCCTGCTCCAGCTACTCTATCCTTGCAGTATTAAGATGGAAGGAGTACTCAAGTTATGCTGAAGTCCACTTAATGTTGTTCTTGTTCCTAATGTGTGCTGTCACCGCTTTCTCCCAACTAGATTTCTAGTAACTACCTACACTAAACCCTCCCCCCTTGCCCTCCCTCCCTCCCTCCCCTCCCTTGCAGCTGTCAAAGAGTCTTTTCTTCTATACACAAGTCTGTTTTTGAGATCGTATTGTAGAGGTCTCATACAGTATTTGTCCTTTTGTCGCTGACTACTCTCACTCAACATAATGTCTTCCAGTTGAAACCAGGTTAGGAGATGTTTCCTGGAATCATCGTTATTCTTTATCATTGCGTAGTGCTCCATTGAGTATATGTACCATAGTTTACCTATCCATTCTTCTATTGTTGGGCATCTCGGTTGATTCCATCTTTTTGCTATCATGGACTGTGCCGCGATAAACATTCTGGTGCATGTGTCCATTGGTGTGAAAGGCCTTGAATCTGTAGGATATATTCCAAGTAGTGGAATTACTGGGTCAAATGGTATATCAATATCCATTTTTTTAAGGAAGCGCCAGATTGCCTTCCAAAGAGGCTGGACCATTTTGCAACCCCACCAACAGTGTAGGAGTGTTCC
This sequence comes from Heterohyrax brucei, assembly GCA_028571685.1. Classification (NCBI taxonomy): domain Eukaryota; kingdom Metazoa; phylum Chordata; class Mammalia; order Hyracoidea; family Procaviidae; genus Heterohyrax; species Heterohyrax brucei. Next base: position 165,662,661 of record CM053144.1, read on the forward strand.
ACTTTCTCCACAGCCTCTCCAGCATTTGTTGTTTTGTGTTTTCTGGATCATGGCCAATCTTGTTGGGGTGAGATGGTATCTCATTGTTGTCTTGATTTGAATTTCTTTAATAGCTAAAGATCATGAACATGTCCGCATGTGTTTTTTGGCTGCATGGATCTCCTCTTTAGTGAAGTATCTGTCCATCTCCTTTGCCCATCGCTTAATTGGATGGTTGACCTTCTTCTTATTGATATTTTGTAGTATCTTATAGATTATGGAGATCAGGCGTCGATCTGACAAAGAGTTGCCAAATATTTTTTCCCATTCTGTGGGTGTTCTTTTAATTCTATTAATAAAGTCTTTGGCTGAGCAAAAGTGTTTGATTCTTAATAGTTCCCATTTATCTACTTTCTCTTCTGTTGATTGAGGTTTCTTTGACAGATTTTGGAGTCTGTCCTCATTGTGTATTAAAACTTCCATTGTTGTTCCTACCTTTTCTTGGATGAGCTTTATCGTTTTAGGTTTGAAATCCAGTTGGAGTTGGTTTTTGTATAAGGTGTAAGATATGGATCTTGATTCAGTTTATTGCAGATGGATAACCAATTTTGCCAGCACCATTTGTTGAAGATGCTGTTTTTACCCCAGTTGAATGTCTTAGGGCCTTTGTCGAATATCAACTGTTAATAGGCAGATGGTGTCATCTCTGGGGTCTCAATTCTGTTCCATTGATCAGTCTGTCTGTTCTTGTACCAGTACCAGGCTGTTTTGACCACTGTGGCAGTGTAGTATGTTCTAAGGTCGGGTAATGAGAGGCCTCCCAGTGTGTTCTTCTTCTTTAGTAGTACCTTACTTATCTGGGGCTTCTTCCCTTTCCAAACAAAATTGGTGATTTGTTTCTCCATCTCATTAAAAAATGATGCTGGAACTTGTATTGGGATTGCATTATATAAATAAATTGCTTTGGGTAAAATAGACATTTTCACAATGTTAAGTCTTCCTATCCATGATCAGGGTAGGTTTTTCCATTTATTTAAATCTCTCTTAGTTTCTTGTAGTAAGGGCTAGTAGTTCTCTTTGTAAAGATCTGTTATTTCTCTGGTTAGATTAATTCCTAGGTACTTTATCTTCTTAGGGGCTATCACAAATAGTATAGATTTGATAATTTCCCCCTTAACAGTCTCGTTGCTGGTATAAAGGAATCCTACTGATTTACTTATGTTTATCTTGTATCCTGAGACTTTGCTGAACTCTTCTATCAGTTTGAGTAACTTACTTATAGATTCCTTGGGGTTCTTTGCATATACAATCATATCATCTGCGAACAGGGAGATTTTAACTTCCTCTTTGCCGATGCAGATGCCCTTTATTTGTTCGTCTTGTCTAATTGCTCTGGCTAGAACTTCTAGCACAATGTTGAATAGGAGAGGTGACAGTGGGCATCCTTGTCTAGTTCCTGATCTCAGGGGAAAGTCTTTCAGTCTCTCTCCATTCAGGATGATGTGGGCAATTGGCTTTGTATAAATGGCCCTTATTGTGTTGAGGAATTTGCCGTCTATGCCCATTTTGCTAAGAGTTTTTAGCATGAATGGGTGTTGGACTTTATCAAATGCCTTTTCGGCATCAATGGACAAAATCAGGTGATCTTTGTCTTTTCTGTTATTTATGTGGTTAATCACATTAATTGTTTTCCTGATGTTGAACCAGCCTTGCATCCCTGGTATGAATCCCACTTGGTCATGATGGATTATTTTCTTGATATGTTGCTGTATTCTGTTGGCAAGAATTTTGTTGAAGATTTTTGCATCTAAGTTCATGAGTGATATCGGTCTGTAGTTCTCTGTCTTTGTTCGATCTTTCCCAGGCTTAGGTATCAGGGTTATGCTGGCTTCATAGAATCAGTTTGGGAGTACTTCATCCCTTTCTACACTGTGAAATAGTTTCAATAGTATTGGGGATAACTCTTGTCTAAATGCTTGGTAGAATTCTGCCATGAAGCCATCTGGGCCCGGACTTTTTTGGGTTGGCAGTGTTATGATGACCTTTTCAATCTCTTCCTTTGTGATGGGTTTATTAAGTTGTTCTGCTTCACGTTGTGATAATTTGGGTAGGTGTTATGAGTCAAGGAATTGGTCCATTTCCCCTAGGTTTTCAAATTTGTTATAGTACAGTCTTTCATAGTATTCTGTTATGATGTTTTTGATTTCTGTTGCATCTGTGGTGACAACTCCCCTCTCATTTCTAATTTGGGTTATTTGTTTCCTTTCCTGCTTTTCTTTAGTAAGTTTAGCCAGTGGTTTATCAATTTTGTTGATCTTTTCAAAAAACCAGCCTTTGGTCTTTTCAATTTTTTCAATTGTTTTTCTATTCTCTAATTCATTTAGCTCTGCTCTAATCTTTATGATCTCCTTTCTTCCGGTGCCCGAGGGGTTCCTCTGTTGTTCTCTTTCTACTTGTTCAAGCTGTAGAGTTAGTTTCTTGACTTGGTTTCTTTCTTCCTTCCCAATGTGTGCATTTATGGAGATAAACAGACCTCTGAGCACTGTTTTGGCTGCATCCCATAGGTTCTGGTAGGAAGTGTTTTTGTTCTCATTGGAATCCATGAATTTCTTTAATTGATCCCTGATTTCCTCTATAACCCATGTTTTTTTGAGCAAGATGTTGTTCAGTTTCCAAGAGTTCCACTTTCTATCTCTGTTTTTTATGCTATTGATTTCAACTTTGATGGCTTTATGATCTGAGAAGATGCTTTGCAATAATTCAACGGTATGGATTTTGTTGAGCAGTGTATTATGGCCTATCATGTGGTCAATTCTGGAGAATGTTCCATGTGCACTGGAGAAGAAGGTGTAGTTGTCTGCTGATGGGTGGAAAGTTCTGTACATATCAATGAGGTTTACTTGGTTAATTGTGTCAATGAGGTCTTCTGTATCTTTACCGAGCTTTTTTCTAGATGATGTGTCTAGTAATGAGAGTGGAGTGTTAAAGTCTCCCACTATTATTGTGGAGTCATCTAACTCTCTTTTGAGCGTAGTCAGTGTTTCTTCTACATATTTAGGTGCTCTGACATTAGGTGCATAAATGTTTAATATAGTTAAGTCTTGCTTGTGTACTGAACCTTTCAGCAGTAAATAGTGTCCATCTTTGTCCACGATGGTGGATTTGACATTAAAGTTGATTTTGTCTGAGATTAGAATTGCCACCCCTGCTCTTCTTTGTTCATTGTTAGCTTGATATATATTCTTCCAACCTTTAATTTTCAGTTTGTTCTTGTCTTTAGGTCTCAAGTGAGTTTCTTGTAGACAACATATGGATGGGTCGTGTCTTTTGATCCAAGATGACACTCGGTGTCTCCTTACTGGAGCATTCAGTCCATTCACATTCAATGTAATTATTGATAGGTATGTGTTCACTGCTGCCATTGTGATATGTTTATTTTTATGTTGATGTTATCTCTGTTGTTCTTATTAGTCTGTTCTGAGACACTCTTTTTTGTGAGTTGATTTTTCACCTTTTTCAGAGCTGGTTTTATAGTTGTTGAGACTCGTGTGTTAGATTTCTTGAAATGGTATGATACATCTTTGTTGTGCTTTACAGCTGCCCCTATGAACCCCCTTAATAAACTATTTATAAACCCAATTTTAATTACTACCAGTCTGGTCATCTTCCTCTCCATCTGGAAGGACTATAACGACTGTAGTACATCCCTCTTTTATTATGATGACACCATAGTTTTCATGACGATCACTGGATTGCCTCTTTCCAAATCAAAGATGTGATTTACTTTGGAGCCTTCCCTAAATGAGTATTGAGTAGTGTGTCGTTCTAAAATATAAAGTTAGTGGTTTCGTTCTTCTAAGCCAAAGCCAAGAACTTCTTTCAGTATTTCTTGTAGTTTGGGTTTGGTTTTTACAAAGTCTCTGAGTTTCTGTTTATCTGGAAATGTCTTAATTTCATTTTCATGTTTGAAAGACAGTTTTGCAGGATATATAATTCTTGGTTGGAAGTTCTTCTCCTTCAAGACTTTGAATGTGTCGTGCCACTGTCTCCGTGCCAGCATGGTTTCTGCTGAGAAATCTGACGAGAGCCTACAGGATTTCTCTCTGAATGTTAGCTTTGCCTTGAGTCTTGCTGCCTTTAAGAGTTGCTGCTTATGTTTCATTTTTTTAAGCTTGATTATAATATGTCTTGGAGTCTTTCTTTTGAGATCTATATTTGGTGGCGTACGATATGCATCTGAGATGTCTATATTCTCTTCCTTCATGATTTCTGGGAAGTTTTCTTTCAGCAGCTCAGCAAGAATACTCTCTGTGTTCTCAGATGTCTCACCCTGTTCAGGGACTCCAATTAATCGAAGGTTGTTCCTCTTAATAGAGTCCCACATGCTTCTTAATGTTTCTTCATTTTTCTTGTTTCTTTTTTCTGATTTCTGCTCATAGACACTGGCATCAGTCGCTCTGTCTTCCAAGTCAGAAATTCTTTTTTCCATTTGTTCCATTCTGTTTTCTTGGGTTTGCATGGAAGCTTCTATGTCTTTGATTTTCTTCTTCATCTGTTGGATTTCAGAGTACTGGTGTTCCATCAGATCGAACAACTTGCTTAATTTTTCATTTTGTTCTCCTGCATTTTGTAGAAGGTCTAGAAGGGCCCTGTATATAATCAATTTGTATTCACTTCCTGATGCTTTCATAAAAGTTTCTTCATCTGGAAAACTCCTTGGTTGCTTTGTTTGGGAGCCTTCTGAAGCCATGAGTGATTGCTTGTATGCCATAATTGTCTGTTGCTTTTTGGGTCCCATGTGAGTATATAGAGGCTGGAAGAGGTACTGTGAGGATGGATTGCAAATGTTTCTCTAGGCTGTCTTCAAATGTAAAGCAAAAGGTATCTGACCAGTTCACAAGTCAGTTAGGTTTTCAGGGGTAGAGGTCCCTCTTCCCATCTGACAAAGTAAGCACCACTGTATCCAACCCCAGATGATGACAAACTAGTTCAGAATACAGCAATGCTAGTGCCCTGGTGGCCTCTGCTGACAGGGCCCAGCCTTATCCAACACTGCGTCGAGTACTGGTTTTGTGATCGAAAAGCGCTCTCTTGTGGGCAGGGTCTGTCTCCCAAGCTAAGAATTAGGTCCAGCTGCGGCCACCGTACCCAAGATGGCGTTCTCCACACAGGCAGCAGACAGAGGGGCTAAAGGTGCCCAGAGGCAGCGATTCCTCTGCTTCTGTCGCAGGGCCCCCAACGTAGGCAGCACTATGCAAAATCACTACTTTTCTGACGGAGAAGCGCTGTCCCATTTGCAGGCGCTGGCTCCCAGGCTAAGAACGAAGTCCCGCTAAAATCTCGGTACCAACATGGCTTCCGGCACCCTGACTGCGGAGTTCCGCACAAACCCTGCTGAGGCAGCTACAAAACGAAAGGCTCAAAGTGTCTAGATTAACAGAGTCCCGAGCCTGGCTCTCAGAACATGGGAATTTCGCCTGCCTATCCCCCCAGCAGCGTGTCTAAGTCCAGCCGCCGGGCAAGGCCCAGCTCCGCCCGCCAGCCGAGACCGAGGAAAAAAAAAGTCAAAGTGGTGCGTTTACCTTCCGTCCGTGAGAGCCGGGGCTAGCCAGGAGCGGGAGTCAGCGAGAGAGAGGAGGCTTTTCGCTGAATGATATAAAGTCCCAATTAACAGCTCTGTGCCGTGTCCTGAGGCTGATTAGGTGCTCAGAAGGCTCTGTTTGATTGTCAATTCAGGTCTTGGTGTCCAGAGGGATAGAAAGAGATGTGGGCTTAGTACGCCTTCTTGACTCCGCCCCTCCTGTCTACAATCTTAAATTACTTCATCAATGATTATAAAGTTATATGTTGACAGATATATCTGTGTTATCATGTTCAAAATATTACTTCACATTTCTGGCTATTACTGTTACGTCAAAGTATAATAAAATTAGGATGTCAGTGGTCAAAAATCTAATTTTTCTCTACATATTAAAACTTTGATTTCATCTTCATGAGTTCTTCAGTCATACTAAGATTTGTTTAAATATGAATTTTTTAAAGATTCAGTTTATTGGCCTAGAAGTTCTTGATATAATATTGAGTAAATTAGATAAATTCAAATGCCAGATTTACTAGAATATACACTTTTGAGAATAGAAATTCTTTTTACCACACTCAGAATGCAGGCTATATTTCTTTGATTCCTTGCTTTGATGTACTTTTTTATTTTTGTCTCATTTTTTTTCCTTTTTTCCTTTCTTTCACCATTGGACTAGGGAAATTGTACTTTTGAGTATTGATATTTTACACAAAGCTGTCAATTACAGTTCTCCACCTAGTCTGGCCTCTTTCTACCGATCTCTTATTACTCGATATTTTCACTTACCAAAATTGGTGGAAGGATTGTCTGATTACCACTTTTTATTTTCTACTCTTTCTCCACTTTTACCCCCTAGAGATTTCCTTCTATATTCAAAATGCTATTTGTTACATTTTTCTTGTAGTTTCTTGGTGTTGTTTATCAGAATGTTTTTGTTACAATTCACACAATTAACTCCTCTGCATTTTTATTTTTTATATTAGGTATTGTTTTTGTTTTCTTTAGGTGCTGTCAAGTCAGTTCCAACTTACAGAGACCTTATGCACAACAGAAAGAAATACTGCTTGGTCTTGCACCATGCCCACAACTGTTTCTATGCTTAAGCACATCACTGCAGCCAGTGTGTCAATCCGTCCCATCAAGGGTCTTCCTCTTTTTCACTGACCCTCCACTCTACCAAGCATGATGTCCTTCTCCGGGGACTGATCCTTCCTCACAACATGTCCAAAGTATGTAAAATGCAGTCTCTCCACCTTTGCTTCCAAGGAGTATTTTGGTTGTACTTCTAGAACAGATCTCTTTGCTCTTGTGGCGGCTCATAGTGCATTCAATATTCTTCTTCAGCACCACAATTCAAAGGCATCAATTCTTCCATCTTCCTTGTTCGTTGTCCAGCTTTAACACGTATATGATGTGATTGAAAATACCACGGTTTGGGTCAGGCACACCTTATTCTTCAAGGTGACATCTTTTCATTTCAACACTTTAAAGAAGTCCTTTGCAGTGGATTTTCCCAGTGCAATGCACCCTTTGATTTCTTGACTGCTGCTTCCATAGAATTGATCATAGAGCCAAGTAAAATGAAATTCTTACAACTTCAGCCCTTTCTCTACTTACAACAGTGTTTCTTACTGGGCCAATCATGAGGATTTATGTTTTCTAGAAGTTGAGGTGCAACCCATACTGAAGGCTGTTGTGATATTTTGTCTTCAACAGTAAGTGTCTCATATCTTCTTCACTTCCAGCAAGTAATGAGGTGTCATCTGTGTAATGCAAGTTGTTAATAAATTGTCCCCTAATCCCGATGCCTGTTCTTCTTTATATAATCCAGCTTCTCAGATCATTTGCTTGGCATACAGATAGAAAAGGTATGGTAAAAGGATACAACCCTAATGCACACCTTTCCTGACTTTAAACCATGCAGCATATCCTTATTCTGTTCTCATAACTGCTTCTTGATCCATGTACTCATTCCATAAGAGCACAACTAAGTGTTCTGGAATTCCCATTCTCTGCAATGTTAGCCATAATTAATGTTAACATGGTACTGAAGGAAGAAGTCCTTCATGTTAGCAGTACTGTAGGACCTCTTCCTCAGTACCATCAGCTCCTGATCATATACTGTAAATTAGATAGCAAGTGTCTTAGCTCACTTTAGGAATACAAATTTAGCTTTTTATACTGTATCCATGCTGTTTCTTTTCCTTTCCTAACACTGCTACTCAACATTACCTCAAATCAGTACATGCTCATTAAGAATATTATGGAAAGTAAGATACTAAGTGATGCTTACACACATAAATAAAACACAAGCACACTTGAAAACTAAGCACATTTGTCATAGCACAATGAGATTTATTAAATACTGCTTAGTAATTACAGGCTAAATCAACTCATCAACAGATCAAATTGAATTCCATATAATCAGAAATAAATTTGTTAAGATTTGTATCATACATGACCAGTCACCTGGGAATAAGAAAAACTTCTCATACTAAATATACGTTCTTTAAATACACATCTGATTGACTGAAGTTGTTTTAAGATTCCAAAATTTCAAGCACCATTTTAAATCTAAATAGCAATTTGATCTTGAGAAACAAGTTCATCTGTTACACAGTCACTGGTATTATATTTAAAGCATAATTATGAACTGAGTTTAAACATACTGAACCTCTTTTCTTGTGTTCCACGTTCATTGAGTAACATTATTTAATTATATATTGTAAACCTGTTCGCACGTGGCACCTTTTTGACTTTAGTGTAGAGTCTTAAAAAATACATTTTTGTCGTTCTCCTGACTCATTCTACAAAGAATAGTAGAGACATTAATGTTAGCAGATCTTAGTCAAAAGTTATGAAACTGGACATAACAGTAGCATAAAGAATATTTTTTAAAATAATATAGGGTCGCTGTAGGGTCACTATGAGTCAGAATCAACTCGATGGCAGTGGGTTTGGTTTTTGGTTTATGAGGATAATACGGTGGGGTGGTCAAGATTCTTGTGAGGAAACTGTATGGAGCAGTTATAGTCTGCTCTACAGGGCCATTATGAGTCAGAATCACTTTGAAGTGAGTCAGAATCGACTCGGTGGCAGCGGAATACCACCTGTAACTCAAAATCCAAGTCAACGCTGTCAGTAGACGCCAACTCATAGCAACCTTATAGGACAGGGTAGAACTGCTCCAGAGTTTCCAAGGAACACCTGGTGGATGTGAACTGCTGATGTTTTTGGTTAGCAGCTATAGCACTTAACCACGGCACCACCAGGGACAGAGCAGAACTTCCCTGTAGAGTTTGGAAGGTGTGCCTGGTAGATCTGAACAGCCCACCTCCTGGCTAGCAGTCCTAACACTTAACCACTATGTCACCAGGGTTTCCTATAGATCACTAGAAGGTACTAAATGGCTAATTTAATATGCTAATTCTACAGGCAGCTGAAATTCCAGCATTCCAAATTTGATTCCCAGGTAATTACAAAAAGGAATTTCAAGTGAATAAATGCTAACTTGAATGTTGCTAAGATTCCTGCATACATGAACTTATGGAACTAACCAACTGAAGCTCATTCCCAGGCAAAAACCTACACTGCAGGGAATCTCTTAAGTTAGAAACTAACTATACAAGACTAGAAACAACTCAAACGTCCATCGTTAGGCACTGATTAAATAAAGGAGGAATCACTCAAATGATGGGCATGTCTATATACACAGCCATAACTTGGAATAAGAAATATCTATATATGCTGTTATAAATTAACTTCTAGAATATAAAGTTATGCTTAAAATAAAGCAATGTAGAGATAATGTACAAAATTTGGTAACATTTATGCCACAAAGTGGCTGAGAGGGGTTACAAATATATTTGTATTTACTTATGATTAAAAAAATAAAGAAGCATAAACCATAAAATGAACAATATGTTTACTTTTGTGAACGCAAGACAGTATCAAATAGAAAGCAGGAAAAGCCTCTAGACTTCTCAGACTAGACCCCATGTTTTAGATTTGATTCTGCAAAAGTAATATTTTGTATGACAACCCCAAACCATTTAAATTAACCCTTTCCAGTTCTGCAAGAATATGAAGCCACTGAAGAAAGAACTAAAAGCAAGCACAATTACACTGGTTTAAATAGAACCTTTGTTGGGTAGTAGTTAAGTGCTACTCCTGCTAACCAGAAGGCTGCCAGTTCAAATCCAGCAGGCGCCCACTGGAAACTCTACAGAGCAGTTCTATTCTGTCCGTAGAGTCTCTATGAGTCAGACTTGACTCAGCAGCAGTAGGTCCTTTGTTTTTGGTTTAAATGAAAAGAAATATCCCAAAATTCCTAGGATCAAAATTTCAATAATTTCTGTGATGTAGTAATTTGACTGCAACAGCTAGTTGTTGTAGTTAGGTGTCACTGAATCAGTTCTGAATCACTGCAACCTTGCATACAAAAAACGAAACACTGCCTGGTCCTGTGCTATACTCACAATTTTTCTATGCTTGAGTCCAGTGTTGCAACCACTGTGACAATCCTTCCTATTAAAGTGTTTCCTCTATTTTAGATGACCCTTTACCAGTAAATGTAACACCTAGTAAGGATGCATAAACTAAGAAAGCAAAGGAACTGAAAAAACTCTAAAACTATGTTTTGTAAGCATATTTTTGTTAATAATATTGGCATTGTTCTGAAACTATTATTTGTATCTATTAAAAAAAAAAACCTTGACATGATCGAGTGGGGTCCAACTCATAGCAACCCCATTGTTCAGAGTAGAACTGCCTCATAGAGTTTCCAAGGAGCACTTGGCAGATTTGAACTGCCAATCTTTTAGTTAGCAGATGTAGCACTTAATCCACTATGCCACCAAGGTTTCCATCTAAATCTGTATCTTACATAAACCAAGTAAGTATGTAAAGCATTAAGAACCAAGTCTTTTAGCCAAAAAGAAAAGGAGTTACATAAACTGCAGTAACTTACTAACTTTGAGTTGAAGGAATCAATATTAATCTTTGATATATGTTCACTTCCACCATTTAAAAGGCCAATAACAGTCACTAAATCACCTGGTGGATTTGAACTGTTGAACTTTTGATTAGCAGGCATACCACTAAAACAACATACCACCCAGGTTTTCACGATACAAGTAGAACTAGACTATCAGCATTTTGCCAACAACTGAGTGGTGAAATGTTTAAGTACTTGGCTGCTAACCAAAAGGTTGGAGGTTTGTGTCTACCCAGAGGCATTTTGGAAGAAAGGCCTGGTGATCTACTTCCAAAAAAATTAGCTGCTGAATGCTATGGAACACAATTCCACTCTATATGATATTGTCATGGGTCAGAATCCACTTGAAAACAGTAATAGAGAAACAGTGGGGAAAAAATACATCTTGACAGATTTCATCAGTGGATACTCTAACCTCACAAAACAGGGCTTATCAGATATCCTGTGAATGTTACTAGAAACATACAACACCAAATATAAAGAAAAAGGCCTCTTCAAAAACTCTGCTGCAAACTTCAAGAAAACTCTAGATGCATTTACCAATTTTCAGGGAATAGAGGAGACAGAAAATACGTGTTTTCTTTTTCCTTTACTTTTGTTTGCTTTAACTGCCATTAAAACAAAAGCCAGCAAGTGAAGAAATGTAAACCCACTATAGCATTCATGATATAATTTCTTTAAAACAGTGCTTTGCAAAGAATAAAATAAAAGATGGGAGAATGTCAGACTAAGAGACACTCAATGTCATATTTACTAAATTTAATATTTGGATTTAATATAAACAATTCATTGAAGAAAATGAAATAGGAACAAAATTTAATACTGTCTGTTGGGTGATTTTAAGAAATAATGTTTTGATGAATGATAAAATAATAATAGTATGTGCTTTATAAGGTGTCCCTGTTTTTAGAAAACTCACTGAAACATTTATGAATTAAACTGCATCCAGCATTCACCTCAAAATAATAGAGAATAACAGAAGTGAATAGAAGTGTACAAGTGAAACAAATGTGACAATTATACATGAGAAATGGCTTCAGAATGTGCCTTTTAGTACTTTTGCTTCTTCTTACATGTTTGAAATTTCCTCAGTGAAACTAAAAACAATAAGTAAAACTTAGAAAGTCTCAGCTCGTCTATACAGAATGTAAGTCACACTTATCTCCCTTCTTTTCCTCACTATTTGCATTTCTTTTAATTGCTTTCTTCTTCTAAGCCTAAGAATATTTCAAGGAAAGCCATTAGCTGATGGATGTTTGAGTTGATCAAGTTGGAGTTAAGATTTAATCTTTATTGTCATGCCGATTGCCTCATTAGAAATCGACTTTGAAAAGGACAGAACCATAGTTTTATCACTATAGCATCAAAATTTACCAAAGCACTTCGAAAATTTATCTCTTCAGTTAATGTTTTCATTTAAAGAGAGAAAATCCATCAACATATATGAGGACATGTTTCAAAGGAAGTTTTGACTAATTTATATATCAAGAATTTCTGTTATTAGAGACCTAAGTATGTCTAATCATACTAAACCTTTTGCATGTTTTAATGCATTTAAATTACAGTATTAACAAAGTCATAATTTTATTTTTTTGGTTGTTTAAATTTTTTTTTGGTTGTATAATAAACTTACCACATCTTTGTCGTTACTCAGTTTTCCCTTGAAAAGTAGGAGCTTCACAAAACTATCTTATTTTTTCTGAGAGGTAAATCAACAAAAAAAATAACTGATAAAATTAGATATTGATAAAGTAAAGAGTGTTTCTTTGAATGTGTGACTAAAAGGCAGAGGGAACATTTACCACAAATAAGACTGAATCCATTGTGATCATAAAAACATATGACCTGATTATAGCTAATAAAACTGAACTCTAATAATATGTAGAATATTATTACAGAACATTTTATCTGGAGAAAAGATGTTAACCAAGGCAGGGGAGGTGAATTGTATTGAGTCATAAAAATGGAATAGGTCAGTATGTCTACAACACTAAGCAGATGAGCTGCTATTGTGGTTAAGTGCCCTTCAGTCAGTTCCAACTCACAGTGACCCCAGGTACAACAAAACAAAATACTGCCCAGTCCTGGACATCCTCATAATCATTGTTATGTTTGAGCCCATTGTTGTAGACACTGTGTTAATCCGTCTCATTGAGGGTCTTCCTCTTTTTCACCGACCCTCTGCTTTGCCAGTCATGATGACTTCCTCCAGGGACTGATTTTTCCTGATAACATGTCCAAAGTACGTGGGACAATCTAATCATCCTTACTTCTAAGGAGCTTTCTGGCAGATGAGAGAACACCCTGAACAGTAAAAATGGGTGAAAATGACTACTTGACCGCTAAGTCTCCAGAATAAGAATCACAGTTGTTTTAGTCACCCCATGCTGCTCCAACAGAAAATACCACTAGCAGAAGGCTTCACAAGGAGACACTTTATTATCACAGTCTGGTAAGCCACAGATCCATTAAAATTACAAGTCCTTTCAACAAGAGAAGTTAGCACAGTCCAGTGGCCTGAGTTCAAATTCAAGGAGAGCATTTTGGCACAGGAACCTCTGGTCCAAAAGACGTCCTCTCCTCTTGGTCATGCTTTATTGGTGGTATGAGGTTCCCGTGCCGAGATGCTCTCCTTGAATTTGGACTCAGCGCACTGGACTGTGATAACTTCTCTTATTGAATGGACTTGTAACTTGTTAGTGGATTTGTGGCATAGCATACTGTGACAATAAAGTTTCTCCTTGTGAAGCCTTCTGCTTTTGGTATTTTCTGTTGGTACAGTACCAGGTAACTAAAACAGAATTTGGTACTGGGAGTGGGGTGCTACTCTAACAAACACCTAAAACATGGAAGCTTTTTTGAAACTGTGAATGGATGGAAGGACAAACCCAAGAGAACTATAGCACCTGCAAAGGCAGCAGATGGTGAGAGAAGCAGCAGCAGAAGAAGCAGCAGCAGTGAATTGGCAGCAGCAGAACCAAGAGCAGACCCATGGAGCAAGAATGTTGAACGCCTGTGTTCAGGAGGCTTCCTGGTTGAGTGGGGTGCCTCATGGCACTTGAATAAGAGGAACTGGGCTGGGTGCCACATGTAACAAGAGAGCTGAGTGCCTGTGTGCAGGAGGCCACTTGATGGAGTGGAGTACCTCCGGGCAATTTGAATCAATGGAGCTATGAAGCTTTGGAACACTTGCTCCTGCAGGGCAGATATGGGCTTGAGGCACAGGCCACGAGGCAATAGGAAGCAGAAGCCGATGAGACAAGGTTTATGAGAGGCTAAGCTGCCTCAATCTCAGAAGGTATGGCCCTGAAAGTACAGAGCCAGGGCTTTCTATGTTTGTAAGGGTGGAATTGCTGCTCATTTGGGCTTAGGGTACATCTAAAGCTGAAGGAGGGGACAGAGTTGCTGTCCAAGTGGGCCTGGAAGGCAGAGCTGAAGGCCTCTCAAAATCTGGAGAGTGTGGCCAATACCTAGAGTTTGAAGGGGAGGGTTATACAATGCCTGAGTCTGAAATATTGTTTGTGAAGCCATGAAGGCTGCTGTAAAGTGTTCTGTTAATTTGCTTCGTGTCTGCTATGACTTTCCCTGTAATTTCTCCATTTGTAATGAAAATGTATAATTTTTGCCTGCCTGTAATGCCACCATATTCTGAGAGAACAACATGCATTCTGGATTTCACAGTTGGGGAGAAATTTATGGATTTTGGACTTGGACTTAAGACTGTTATGCTATGAATGAAGACTGCTGCTATGCTATGAAAGAATATATTTTGTATGTTCTAATGATATGATTTTTTCAGGGTCCAAGGGGTAGGATGTCATGGATTGAACTGCATCCCCCCCCAGAAATATATGTGTTGATTTGACTCATCTATGAGTCCCAATATAATGTCATTCCTCCCATGTGTTGTGAATCCTGCCTCTGTGATACTGATGATGGAGAATGGGCATCAGTTATGTTGGCGAGGCAGAATTCAAACAACCAGTTTGTGGAATGTTAGGGAGAGAAGTGAGCAGAGTAAGCTGGGAACCTCACAACACCAAGACAGCAGCAATGAGAGCAGAACACATCCTTTGGACCTGAGGTTCCTATGCTGAGATGCTCTCCTTGAGTTTGGACTTAGCCACCAGGACCATGATAACTTCTCTTGTTGAACAGTCTTGTGACTTCTAAATGGATTTGTGGCTTATCAGACCGTGACAATAACAGTTTCTTTTTATGAAGTCTTCCACTCACGGTTTCCTGTTGGAGCAGTCCAGGTGACTAAAACAATAGTACAAAGAAAATACTCAGCATCAGCCCTCAAACAAATATTCTTGATCACTAAGATACAAATCTAATGGAATTTGATTTTCAGTGTTAGTTTCCTCAGAGAGAGAGAGGTTATACTACGAGTTGAAACAAAAAATTAAGTTCCATGTAGAGTCATTTTATTGTAATTAAAGATGATTTTCTTCTTAAATGAACACACCATTTGTATTTGACAAGCATGTTAAACAGTGGAAGATAAGTCACCTTTTAGAACAGTAGCAGTATCCTTTCTGTAACTATCCTGATTACTTTATCAGAACCCTTAAAAAGATGAAGTCATGCTGGAGGGACCAGTCTAACCTGCTAAATAACCAGTGAGAGTGGTAAATATACAGGAACTGGAGCCACGTCACCCTGATTCTAATCCCTCCTCTGTGGTTTAATAATTCTTCACTTTGTTTAATAACTTTTCTACATCTTATTTTCACCATTTATAAGTTGCACCCCATAAAACTTCATAAAATCATCATTTATTATTACTTATTGCAGTTATGCTTTCATATCTGTAGCACTCGTCATTTCCCAACCCTCCTGATTCATTTAAATCAAACCAAAAGTTAAAAAAAATACTTTATGTATTTTGTTCAAATGCTACAGCTGCTAACCAAAAGGTCCGCTGTTCAGGTCCACGAGGTACTCCTTGGAAACTCCATGGGGCAGTTCTCTGGTATTACAGCTTGCTGTGAGTTGGAATTGACTTGACAGCAATAGGTTTGGATTTTCTTTTTATTATCAACAAAATACATCTATAAAAAATAGTTTCAAAGTTTGAAAAGAATGAAACTACTGGTAAAAATGTCTTGGGAAATGAGCTGTTTAAAGACACTGCCATGTGAGGAAAGCTCATCCCCTATCTTTTAATGGACAATTTATTTCATAAGATTTGATTATTAGTCAGTGTACATGTCTGGCAATAAGCTTTATGGGTAGATAGTGTTATATAAACAGACATATAGTAATGGCTTCAGGTCACACAGTTTAGTCAGTGGCAGCTGGTTCTGGAGGCAGGGCACACACACGGCAGCGGGTAAAGACCTGGCCCAGCAAGTTGCCTATGACACAACACAGAGTGTTTCCAGAAGGTGAAGTTTAGAGTTATGAAAATTTAGAAGTATACACATTGCAGTATTATTAATTTAAGAACTGTACTCTCATTTTCAGAAACATCAACTGGATTTTATGTAACAAAATGATGAAAAAGAGTAGAAAATCTCACACAAAGCAAATGCGTTTGTCTTTGTGTACCAGCCTTATTCTAGTGCTTTCTTTTGTCTATTCAAGTTGCATCTCCATCCTCATGTTCCTTTAGCCTTGAATTCTAAGTTTGTGAGCAAATTTAACAAAAGCTATTCCACAGGTCCAGCATCAGATAGTTTCCTCACCTTGGATTTTCTAGCAGTTATGGCTCTTCTCCCCTTAAATTTCAGTTCCTTAGAAAATCCTTCTGTTCGTATTATTTGGACCTGAGCACTTGGTAATAATAGGCTATGATTTTTTTTTGTCTTTCTCGTGAACTGGAATTCAAATGAAGGAGATGCTAAGCACAGCTGTTGTTGCATGTAATGTCATTCAGTATGTGGATACTGCATGCAGATTTCATTTTAGGGCAGCCATCTGTCCTTTAGCTGGCAAAATAACTGAAAGACTTAGACCTTAATAAAAGCACTACGTTCCTTCCTGTGCCCTCCACCCACATTGATGCTCATTAGTAAATTTTCTTTAGCTTTTTTCAAGCTTTAATACTATTTGAGTGTGAGATCCTGGATCTGTTAAGCCTAAACACAGGGGCAGTTAGCAAAATATTTTTTGTACCCAGTACAGTTTTCATTAAATCTTCATAGATTGACATGGATGTCATGGAATTTGAAAGATTAGGAAAGCTTATTTCTTTATTTTTCAAGGCCTTTACAAACTAATATTTGTTTAGCACTGCAGAACTTTGCAAATTTTTTCTCTGTTTATTCAATTCATAAACCAACCAAGCTTGGTAAACTAGAGGGTCGTCAAAAAAGAGACTCTCAACAAGATGGACTGATACAGTGGCTGCAACAATGGGCTTAAATGTAAAAACAATTGTGGGTTTGGTGCAGGACCAGGCTGCATTTTGTTCTGCTATGCGTGAAGTCAACTAGACAGACCTAACAACAACAACCTAATCAAACTATGGGGCTGTACAAAGTGGCACAATCCATTAGTAAAGAAGACAAGACTTTAAATCAAATGTTTTCTCCAAAGCCATCATCTTCGTTATCATCCTTCATGGCTATATAGTTATCAGTGTACCAGATTTTTATTTTAATTATAGATATTAATAATAAGAGTAATTCACTGCAAGCTTATGTGTACTTATTGATGTAAGTGATTATTTTATTTGACCTTTGTAATGTCCTGGTGATGTAAATGCCATTTAAAAAACGCTTATCTAGAATAAGATTTTTTTTAAAGTTTCATAGATTCCCCTTCAGGTATAAATAAATAAGAAAAATTTCAAGTCTTTCTTTACGAGCAAAATCATTTAATATCTATAAATTGTTTACTTTCCTTTTCCTGGTTAGTTAGGTTTCTCCATATTTGAAAACTTTCTAAACTCAGAACATTTGTTTGTTTGCTTATTGATTTGTGTTTGTATATCGTCAAAAGATTCTGTCTTTTTCCTTCAGCTTCCCACTCTATTTAATACCTGACAATCATTATTTCCATCACATAATTATTGACCATCTAGCTTGTTGTAGACACTGTTATGAACACTGGAATTTCAGCAGAAACAAGACAAGAATCCCTGCCCTCATGCAACACATGTATGCTATTGTCGAGGGTGAGTCCTGTCCTATCTTTTGTCTGCATCTCTATTCTCTTTTCTTTGTGTAGGAAGTTGGAGTATCTTTCTGTCACGCTTTTGGGACTGACTGGGGGCATTTGTAAACACATGTATGCTATAGGCTCAGTACTCAGCAGGTCCTCTAGATCATAAGCATTGGCACCATACTGGTGGAAGCTGCAGCTCAGACCCATGTCAGATCAGATTTACTGACTCAGAATCTGGCCTTATTTGGACTTCAAGGTGACATTCACATTATCAAAGTTTATAAAATACTCCTTTATAAACAAACAAACAAATAAACAAATAACCATTGCTATTGGGAGGATTCTGATTCACACAGACCCTATAGAACAGAGTAGAACTTTCCCACAGGGTTTCCAAGGAGTGCCTGCTTCATTTGAACTGATTACTTTTTGGTTGGCAGGTGAGCCCTTAACTACTGCACCACACGGCTCCTACTTCCTCACAGATATGAAAAACAAAATCATTTTCACCTGAGATGTCATTGCTTCTAGGTAGTCTCTCTTCTTCCACGTGTTTCAAAAGTATAATGTTTTCTCAACAAAACTCATATTGTATCATGTATTCAACTTGATTTCAATCCAGTGAAGTTAGTGTTTCTTACAGCTGCAAAAATCTTACAGCCAATAATACTTTACCAAGTGAATGAAAGAAAAGTGGACCAAATAAAGATCATTTTAAAATATCTTTAAAGAAAAAACCTCTCAATTGAGTAAACATTTTTAATTATACAATTTATTGTAAAGCTGTCTTGTGATAGAGTTCTGAATATAAAATTTAAAATTAAAAGTCACAACTACCATTTTATAGAAACCATATAATTATTCTAGGTTCATCATGAAATTACAGGGAAACAACATACTTTGTACTCACTAAATTTTTGTTTATGTGCACATCTGTGGAGCCCTAAATCTGAGAGTATTGAAGCTGAAAAAAGTTAAATCTTTACCTAGACTTAAAAATATAGACATATAATATGTATGCCCCTGTCTACATGTGATACTTAGCATTGTTAAAAAAAATGGCTTGTTTTTTTTTCAAATCTATCACTACTTCTGCAGAAATTGCACACCACCAAGAGAAATGTATTCATGATTGCCCTACCTTTTGCAGTCTACATACCAAGCAAACACAAATTGCACACACTTGCATTAACAGCTTTGCAACTAGCTATTTTTAGGACAGACACTACATCTTTCTCTCCACACAGCAGGGAAACTGAACATTTGTGGAAAAAGGGTCATGTATTAATCCTGCTTAATATTCTAGGACTCACAGAGGCAGTTGTCATACACTGAGAAACCAGGCTAACAAATTTCTTTTCTCATCCCCAAAGCATAATAAGTAACTTTGTTTAATTGTACATTTCTCATACTGTTGTAAGATCTGTCTCAGAAATTAAACTGTGAAAATGAGCAATTTTTGAACGTCATTTGCTTTCCTTATTACATTTTTCCTCTCTGTCTAATTTGCTTATTGTAATCAATTTTCTGAAATGACAAAGTGCACATACAAATATAAGCAGTAAATATCTTATATCAGTCTATATTTGACTCTAATAAACATTTGATTGCATCTATTAAAACTGTGTCTAAAACATTTCTTCTGTGGTAACATATGTAAATTTTCCTATGGAATAATTCTGGAAATTTTCTTTTAGGTGGAGCCCTAGTGGCACAGAGGTTAACTGAAAGGTCAATGATTCAAAACCATCAGCTGCTCCTTCGAAGCCCTATGGGGTGGCTCTGCTCTGTCTCATAGGGTTACTGTATGTCAGAATCAACTCAAAGACAATGGGTTGGGTTTGGTGGTCAGGAAGCAGACTGCACATTGGGAGCAGATCATTAGAGCTACTCGGTGATTCCAAACCACAAATCTTACAATAAGCAGTTCAGCATTCACTGCTCCACTAGGGTTCCTTAGCATCAGTCATTTCCCCAAAAAGTCTCGGTTCCCTTAATAGGAAAGTGGTATTTAGAAGCCAAGATATAAGTGCTATATATATTGTTACTGGGTTTCACTAATTCTAGGCTATGTCAGCACCTAAGGTTGGAGAATTTATTTGTGTGTGTGTGTGTGTGTGTGTGTGTATGTGCACGTGTGTGTGTAAATGCATATACAGACTATGTATCTGTTAATCTATATGTATATTAAAATACAAAATGTGTATATTAAAATACAAAAAATTCAGTTCTCAAGTTGCAATACGGAACAGTTTTACAGCGAAAACATTAAACAAAATAGGCAGCACTAAAAGAAGATATAAGGAATAAACGGAGTCACTATACCAAAAATAAATTACTGATATTCAAACACTTCAGGAGATAACATATAGTCAGGAATGGTGATGCTGAAGGAAGATGTCCAACCTGCACTGAGGCATCAGTGTAAAACAAGGCTCTGGGAACTGATGAAATACCAACTGAGATGTTCTAACAAATGAATTCAGGGCTGGAAGCACTTACTCATCTATGGCAACAAATTTGGAAAATAGCTACCTGGTCAACCAATTAGAAGAAATAAATACTTAGCCTATTCCAAAGAAAGGTGATCTAACCAAATGTTGAAATTATCAAAGAATATCACATGCAAGTAAAATTTTGCTTGTGATCATTCAAAAGCAGGTGCAGCAGCATATTGACAGAGAACTGCCAAACAGCATTTGGAATCAGAAGAGTTTTTAAAACCAGGGATATCATTCCTGATGTTAAATGAAAATTGGGTAAAAGCAAAGAATACCAGAAAAGTGTTTACTTGTGTTTTGTTGACTATGCAAAGGCATTTGACTATGTGGATCATAATATCATGTATAACATTACAAAGAATGGAAATTCCAAAACAGTAGGTGTTGCTCCTGAGGAACCTGTACACAAATCAAGAGGTAGAGGTTAGAAAAGAATAATGGGATACTGTTTCGTCGAAAATCAGGAAAGGTACGTGTTAGGGTTTTATTCTTTCTCCACACTTATTCAATCTGTATGGGATACAACTCAATGGCACTTGGCTGGCTTGGCATGGTGAGTGAATAATACAAGAACACAGACTATATGAAGAACAGAGTGTCAGGATTGGAGGAAGGCTCATTAATGACCGGTTACATAGATTACACAAGCTTGCTTACTAAAAGTGAGGAAACATTTATTGATGAAGAGCAAAGACAACAGCCTACAGTATGGATTACACCTTAACATAAAGAAAACAAAAATCCTCACAACTGGACCAATAAGTAACTACAATAAATGGTGAAGACTGAAGTTGTTGGGCATCTCCTTTTACTTGGATGCACAATCAACATCCATGGAAGCAGCAGTCAAGAAATCAAAAGATACATTGCGTTAGTCAGAATTATTGCAAAAGACCTCTTCAATGTATTGAAATGCAAAGAAGTCAGCTTGAAGATTAAGACATGCCTGACCCAAGGAATGATATTTTCAATCACCTCATATGCATGCAAATGCTGTATGACAAATAAAAAGATTAACGCTTTTGAACTGTGTTGGTGAAGCATATTGCACATACCGTGGTTAAATAAAAGAATTAAATCTGTCTTAGAAAAAGTATAAGCATAATGTCCTTTAAAAGCAAGGACGTCAACACTCTATCTCATATACTTTGGATATGCTATCAGGAGAAATCTGTTCTCGGAGAAAGACAGCATGCTTGGTAAAGTAGAGGACCAGTGACAAAGAGGAATACCTTGAACAAGACAAACTGACCTAGTGACTGCAGTAATGTGCTCAAGCCTAACATTGCCATATTTTGAGAGCTTGGCTTTGAACTCCATGCATCTCTGTACCTTTGGCTTCTCTTTCCACCTCCACCATAGAACAGTCTGAACTGAGGCAGGTGGGGAGCTTGTGTGGGACGCCATCTTGATCCACTGGGGGTTGTATACACCCATACAGAGGCCCCAGTGGAACTCAGTTCCTAGGCAGGGAGGCAGCACCTGCCTGGAAGAGAGTGCTTTTCCAGCAGAAAAGCAGTATTTTACACAATGTTGCCTACAGCTGGTGCCTGGCAACAGAGGCTGTGGAATCTGGGCATCATGGCACTTTTGGCCATTCTTTCCATCTCCACCACAAAGTAGCCTGTACCCAGGCAGGTGGCAAGCTTGTGTGGGACACCATCTTGTTCCACTAGGAGGCAGATTTAACCATACAGAGGCCTCAGCTGAATCTAATTCCTGGGCTGGGAGGCAGCACCTTCCCAGGAGAGAGTGCTTTTCTAGCATAAAAGCAGTATTCGACACAGCATTGCCTGCAGCTGAGGCTCAACAGCACAGTCCAGCATGGCAGTAGCCTTTCTGTATTTTGAGCTACTTTGTAATATCTGGGGTTCAGTATAGAGGTGTTTCCTTTGCCAGCTTGGAAGAGGGCCGTATAAACTTGAAAACCTCACTGACTTGGAAAGTTCTCAGATACTTTTTAGCTTTCATTTTAAGACGGCCTAGGCACTTGGCTTGGCTAGAGAAACAACTGCAGTCTATCCTCACAGCATCTTCCCCAGTTTCTATTGACTCACATGATGCCCTAAAAGCAACAGACGCTGGAGAAAAGTATAACCAAGAAATCACCCATGGCTTCAGAAGGTCCCCAAATGAAAGCACCACAGAACTTGCCAGATGAAGAAACTTTTCTGAAACTAACAGAAGGTTATCACAAAAGGTTTGTACAGAGAGCCCTCCTAGACCTTATACAAAAGTTAAGCAAGCTGTTCAATCTGATGGAACACCAGTACTTGAAATCCAACAGATCAAGAACAAAATCAAAGGCATAGAAACTTCAATTCTAGGAGGGCTCTCTGTGGAGAGGTGGGGAAAGGAGACTGTTGGGAGGATGAGACATGTATGGAGCAGAGAGGAATAGTGTGCTGTCACCAGGCAGGGAGAGCAGTGGAAGCTGCATATAGGTGGGCATGTAAATTTATATGGGAATGTACATTTTCATTCAGTCATAATAAAAAAATAAAAAATAAACAACAAAAAAATTTGAAAGTAAAATTAAGACATTCACAGATAAACAGAAACTCAGAAACTTTATAAAAACCAAACCAAACCTACAAGAAATATTGAAAGAATCTCTTGGCTTAGAAGAACAAACCCACTAACTTTATGTTTTAGAAGCAAATACAGGACTCATCACCGAGAATCCTATTCAGTTACATAAGTCTTCAAACTCAATCAAAGCTATAATAGTGAAAGAAATAATTAGTGATCATATCATGAAAACTGTGATGTCACCATATTGAAAAGACAGATGTACTACAGTCAATACAGTCCTACATAGAAAGGAAGTTGATAAGACTGGTAGTAATTAAAACTGAGTTTCTACATACTTTATTAAGGGGGATCACGGGGCAGCTGTAAGGCACAATAAAGATGCAACATATCAAATCAAGAAACATAATAGAGGAGTTTCATTAACCACAAAACCAACCCTGAAAAAGGTGAAAAATCAACTCACAAAGAAGAATGTCCCAGAACAAATTAATAAGAACAGCAGACAAAACATCAACAAAAAAATAGACATATCACAGTGGCAGCACCAAACACATACCTATCAAGAATCACATTGAATATGAATGGACTGAACACTCCAGTAAAGAGACATTGAATGACAGCTTGGATCAAAAGACAAGACCCATCATTATGTTGTCTACAAGAAACTCACCTTAAAGATATGAACTGAAAATTAAACAATGGAAGAATATGTATCAAGCTAACAATGAACAAAGAAGAGCAGATGAAGCAATTCTAATGTAGATTTTAATGTAAAATCTACTATTATGGACAAGGATGGACACTACTTGTGAAAGGTTCCATGCACAAGCAGGACTTAACAATATTAAATATTTATGCACTTAGTATTAGAGCATCTAAATACATCAAAGAAAGACTGATTACACCCAAAAATCAGATAGATCACTCCACAATAATAGTGAGAGACTTCAACACTCCACTCTCAATATTGGACAGATTATCTATAAAAAAGCTCAATAAAGACACAGAAGAACTTTTTGCCACGAACAACCAACTAGACTTCATCAGTATATATAGAACTTTCTATCTGTCAGCAGACGACTATACCGTCTTCTCCAGTGCACATGGAACATTCTCCAGAATAAACATGTGTTAGGACATAAAGCAATTCTCAACAAAATCCATACCACTGAGTTAATGTAAAGCATCTTAAAGCATCATAAAGCCATAAAAGTTGAAATCAACAGCAGAAAAAAACATAGACAGACAGTGGAACTCATGGAAACTGAACAACATCTTGCTCAAAAAGCCATGGTTTACAGAAGAAATCAAGTATGAGATAAAGAAATTTATGGATTCCAATGAGAATGAAAACACTTCCTACCAGAACCTATGAGATACAGCCCAAGCAGGGCTCAGAGGTCATTTTATCTCCATAAATGCACACATCTAGAAAGAAGAAAGAAACCAAATCAAAGAACTAACCCTACAGCTTGAATAAGTAGAGACAGGACAACAGAGGAACCCCTCAGTCACCAGAAGAAAACAGATGATAAAGATTAGAGCAGAATTAAAAGAATTAGAGAATAGAAGAACAGTTGAAAAAATCGAAAAGACCAAAAGTTGGTTTCTGAAAACATCAACAAAATGGACAAATCACTGGCTAAATGTATTAAAGAGAAACAGGAAAGGAAACAAATAACCCAAATAAGAAATGAGAGGCATGCAGTCATATCAGATCCAACAGAAGTCAAAAATATCATAACAGAATGCTGTGAAAGACTGTACTCTAACAAATTTGAAAACCTAGATGAAATGGACAAAATCCTTGATTCATGTCACCTACCAAAATTGTTACAAGGTGAAGCATAACAACTTAGTAAATCCATCACGAAGGAAAAGATTGAAAAAGCCATCAAAAAACTACCAACCAAAAAAAGCCTAGGCCCAGATGGCTTCACTGCAGAATTCTACCAAGCTTTTGGAGAAGAAATATCTCTGATACTACTGAGACTACTTCACAGTATAGAAAGGGATGAAATACTCCCAAACTCATTCTAGGAAGCCAGCACAACCCTGATACTGAAGCCAGAAAAAGACCCAACAAAAAGGAGAACTACAGATAGATATCACTCATGAATCTAGATGCAAAAATCTTCAACAAAATTCTTGCCAATACAATATAACAACATATCAAAAAAATAATCCATCATGACCAAGTTGGATTCATACCAGGGATGAAAGGCTGGTTCAACATCAGAAAAACAATTTATGTGATTGACCACATAAATACCACAAGAGACAAGAATCACCTGCTTTTGTCTATTGATGCAAAAAACACATTCGATAATGTCCAACACCCATTCATGCTAAAAACTCTCAGCAAAATAGGAAGACAGCAAATTCTTCAATGCAATAAGGGCCATTTATACAAAGCCAACTGCCTGTGTCATTGTGAATGGAGAGACTGAAATAGTTTCCCTTGAGAACAGGAACTAGACAAGGACGCCCAGTCTCATCCCTCCTATTCAACATTGTACTTGAAGTTCTAGCCAGAACAATTAGACAAGACCATGTAATAAGGTGCATCTGCATCAGCAAAGAAGAAGTAAAAGTCTCCTTATTTACAGATGATATGATTGCACATGCATAGAATCCTAAAGAATCCATAAGTAAACTACTCAAACTGATAGAAGAGTTCAGCAAAGTCTCAGGATGCAAGATAAACATAAGTAAATCAGTAGGATTCCTTTATACTGACAACAAGACTATTAAGGAAGAAATCACCAAGTCAATATCATTTACTATAGCCCCCAAGAAGATAAAGTACTTAGCAATAAATCTAACCAGACAAATAACAGACCTTTACAAACAGAACTACAAGTCCTTACTACAAGAAACTAAGACTTACTTACATAAATGGAGAAACCTACCTTGATCATCGATAGGAAGACTTATCATTGTGAAAATGTCTATTTGGCCCAAAGCACATGACTTATAAAATGCAATCCCGACACAAATTCCAGTGACATTTTTTAAGGAGATGGAGAAACAAATTACCAACTTTGTTTCAAAAGGGAAGCCCTGGGTAAGTAAAGCACTACTGAAGAAGAAGAACACACTGGGAGGCCTCTCACTACCTGACTTTAGAACCTATCATACTGCCACTGTAGTCCAAACAGCCTGGTACTGGTAGAGAAACAGACAGATCAATGGAACAGAATCATGACCCCAGAAAAGACACCATCTTCCTATGAACAACTGACATTTGACAAAGGCCCTAAAACATTAAACTGGGATAAAAACAATCTCTTCAACAAATGGTGCTGGCAAAATTGGATATCCATCTGCAATAAACTGAAACAAGACCCATATCTTACACCTTATACAAAAACCAACTCAAACTGGACAAAAGACCTAAATATCAAATCTAAAATGATAAAGCTCATCCCAGAAAAAGAAGGAACAACAATGGAATCTTTAATACACAAAGTAGACAGACTTCAAATTCTGTCAAACAAACCACAAAAAAACAGAAGAAAAAAATAGATAAATGGGAACTATTAAGAAGCAAACACTTTTCCTCATCCAAAGACTTTATTAACAGAATTAAAAGGCCACCTACAGAATGGGAAAAAAAATATTTGGCAACTACATGTCAGATAGAAGCCTGATCCCCATAATCTATTGGTACTACAAAATATAAATAAGAAAAAGATAAATCATCCAATTAAGCAATGGGCAAAGGAGATGGACAGACACTTCTCTAAAGAGAAGATCCAGGCAGCCAAAAAACACACACAGACATGCTCACAATCATTAGCTATTAAAGAAATTCAAATCAAAACTACCATGAGATACCACTCACCACAACAAGGTTGGCCAAGATCCAAAAAATGCAAAAAAACAAATGCTGGAGAGGCTGTGGAGAAATTGGAACTGTCCTACACTGTTGGTGGGATTACAAAATAGTGCAACCTCTTTGGAAAGCAATTCGGTGCTTCCTTAAAAAGCTGGATCTAGATATACCATTTGACCCAGTAAGTCCACTGCTTGGAATATATCCTACAGAATCCAGGCCATTCACACCAACTGATATATGCACATGAATGTTTATCGCAGCACAGTCCACAACAGCAAAAAGATGGAATCAACCAAGATGCCCAACAACAGAAGAATGAATAGGTAAACTATGGTATATATACTCAATGGAACACTATGCAATGATAGAGAACATCAATGATAGCAGGAAACATCTCTTAACCTGGTTTGAATTGGAGGACACTATGTTGAGTGAAAGTAGTCACTGACAAAAGGACAAATATTGTATGAGACCCATAAGATAAGAACTTAAATACATTCTCCTGCATAGAAGAGAAGACTCTTTGATGGCTGCAAGGGTGCAGAGGGAGAGAGGGTGAGGAGAGAAGGATTTAGATTAGATTAGATTAGACAGTTGATAGAAATTTGGTTGGGTGAAATCTGTGACAGCATACATTAGCAAGATGATCAATATTAACTGGACTTCAACATAACATGATTACTCCTTCCATCTTAACTCTATATTACAGGGACCGAGCAGCTGGGGCAAAGGGCTGGGGACCATGCTCTCAGGAGAAACTGAAGCCAATTGGCACAGCTAGCATTTTGCTAAGAGAGTCCTTTGCACCCCACATTCGTGAGTGGTGTCTGGGGTCTTAAAGGCTGTCAAGCTGCCATCTGAGGGTGCAGCAAATGGTCCCAACTCAGTGGGAATGGATGATCACCAAGGACCAAAATGACATGAGGGAAAGAGAACCTGGAAGACAGAGAAACCCACAAGAGTGGATGACTACGCTGACTTGTGACTGGAAAAACCAGATGGTCCCTGACCATCACCAGCGATAGCTGTGATGGAGCTCACTAAGTTAAGTCTCACTGGCAACACAAGAATAAAAAGGGGTGTACCCTAAAATCTCTACGAAAAGACCTCAATTGATGGTCCAGGGGTCTTGGAGCTTCCCTGGGAGCACAGCCCCTGGCCATAATGCTGTCCCTGTCCATAAATCAAAATAGAGGTCAACTCTTCACACAGCAATGGATTGGATTTGTCGACACAGAGTGACTATATCATGTGTTCACTTTATGGTTCTATGCATCTATAGGATGTCGTCCTGCTGACCTCTTACTGGAGGCAGGGGAATGGGTGGAGAGGAGAGGATAGGAGATTGTTGGGACGATAAGACATATATCGAGCCACAGGAGGTATGTGCTGTCAGTGGGCAGGGAGAGCAGTGGGAGCTGCATATAGGTGGGCATGCAAATTTACCTGGGAATGTAAATTTTCATTCAACGATAATAAAAAAAATACTAACCAATATCTTGGTAACAACGGTCACTGAGTTATCACATTTGTGTACTATTCTTTCAGAATTTAGTCTCACAATATCTAGTAAAAACATTGCTTTGCAAGTGACTTAAGGCAGCTCTTTGTTTCCCTCCTTGCTTCAGGGTGGTATACCAGGTATTCTATAGTTAGACGAAAACAGAAATCCTCACAACTGGACCAATAAGAAACATTGTCCTAAGTGGAGAAAAGATTGAGGTTGTCAAGGATTTCGTTTTCCTGGGGTCCACAATCAACACTCATGGAAGCAGCAGTCAAGAAATCAAAAGACACACTGCATTGGGAAAATCTGCTGCAAAGGACCTCTTTAAGGTATTCAAAAGTAAAGATGTCACTTTGAAGAATAAAATGCACCTGACCAAAGCCATGATACTTTCAGTCGCATCACATGCATGTGAAAGCTGAAAAACGAACAAAGAAGACAGAAGAATTGATGCCTTCAAATTGTGATGTTTTCCAAATAGTTGGTCCCATTTTTCTCTTGAAAACTCATCCCAACCCCTCACTTTTGTGGTTTTTAGTTGCCATTCAAAAACTTTTCTCTGACAGATCCAATAAAGTAATTCTTTGAGGTTTTCCCTGCTTCCTCATTGTTGTAAGGATAGAAATCAACACCCATGGAAGCAGCAGTCCAGAAGTGAAGTTGTTCCACAGAGCAAATCTGCTGCAAAATTCTTCTTTTACATTGTTAAAAAACAAAGATGTCATTTTGTGGACTAAGGCGCACCTGACCCAAGCCATGATAATTTCAGTTGCCTCATATGTGTGCCAAAGTTGGACAATGAATACAGAGGACTAAAGAAGAATTGATGCCTTTGTGTTGGCAAAGAATACTGAATGGGCTTCCAGTAGAACAAACAAATCCACTTTGAAGAAGTGCAGACATAGTACTCCTTACAAGTCAGGATGGTGAGATTTTGTCTCACATACTTTGGACACATTATCAGGAGGGACCATTTCCCAGTGAAGGACATCCTACTTGGTAGAGGCCAGTGAATATAAGGAAGGCTGTCAATGAAACAGTGCCTGCGACGGTGGGATCATATAGAGCAATGACTGTGAGGACTCACATGACTGGCCAATGTTTGGTTCTGCTGAACAGAGTTGGAAGTGACTCAGCAGCAAGGGACAACAGCAGCAACAGAAATGGCAGTGCTTCCAACTCTACCTTCTGAGATGAAACTGGCAGATTGTCAAATCTTTTTTGAAAATTTATCAACTGTAGAAATTATTGAGACTAATTTTCTTTTTATTTTATTTGCTATATAAGCAGATAATATAATGTGCTATATACCATTTCATTTCAATGCCAGTTACATCTAATAAAGTGTCTACTATTCCAAAATTCTTCAGGAATGTGTGAATTTTTCTTTTGTGAAATCTGTAAGGAAATTATCTATGTAAGTTGATAGAGCTTGTTTCTTTTTGATTCTTCTACTGCTTTCAGATGTGTTTATGAAATACAGAATTCAGCACCTAGCTTTGAGATACCAGAAGTAGTCAGAGCCAGCATATTGAACTCTGCCACCACAGAAGTTATCAAAATTCCAACTATTATACTTTATAATGTTACATTTATTCTAGGAAATAATTTGGCTATTTACACCAATGTCTTAAAAGAAAATGAATATTTAAGTGAAGAAGTTCACTTGCACCAAGTTAAAACTTTACTTAAATTATCAACTTTAAATTTTTAATCAGATGTACTAGAGAAATAATCTATATCTACTATACCTTCCAAAATTCTCATTTCATTTAAAAACTAAGCTTATATTTTGGAAAACCACAATATTGGACTTGTATTCTTAGGCATGAAAGTTCTCTTCCCAAGTCTTCTGCTTTTGTTCAACAAAATTATCTTAATTTAATAACTATTGTTGAATGTCTCCTCAGAGTGGCATTATACAGTGAGGGGATTTAAAACAAATAACCTTCAATGGCAAACTATTCAGAGATGCAACATATTATCATATTTCACATTCTAATTTTTCCTGTTAAATATTCGTGATTAGTGCCACTGGGTCTGAAACTGGGTCACCGTCTAAAAGATTTTGAATATGAAAGATAAAGAGAAAATAATTGAAAAACAATGCTTATTCTGCATACTGACTTTTTATGTAATACATATTTTTCCCAAACAGAGAAATTAAAGATATAAAGCCATTCAAATTGATTTACTTTCTCCCTCTTGATTAAAAACCTTTGTGGACAAAACACTATGTCCTATATTTTGCATATCACGCCTTTTAAAACAAAAGCCTTATGTTTATGAATACTTTCACCTTAATTATCAGCAGTTGGAGAGGATTTGTAGGTATAGTAGTGCAAATAAAAACACTACACAATCCACTGAATATTTCTATGCAAAGGGCTGTATCTTTTTTAACTCTAGGCTAAGTTTTGTCAATGTTAAATGCCTCTTTTAGAGGCAGTTAAATAACGAAATGATGATGCTGATGACACTAATGATGGGAACACCACCGTACAAGTTAAAAATAAATAAAAAGCACTTAGTCCCTCAGAACAAACCTTTTTTGATAGAATCACATATCCTCTGTGTAGCAGAGCTATTTCAAAGGAAAATCTCTATAGAAACCTTCTCATTGTACCACATACAATATTTGAACCTTTAGTCAGTGTTCCTGAAACTGTAGTGAAATTGTGGTACTACTGTACACATGTGAAATCAGTTCAGATTAGCTTAGCACACATAAGTCGAGACAATCAAAAACAATTTATATTTTAATACTGTGTAGACATCTGCCCACAAAACAGCTTATTTAAACACAACCATATGTGTTGACAGCCACAAGATTGACAAAATCAATCAAAATAAATATTTTGGCCGAAGCTTTTGGCTTTGAAGTAGATGTCTGATATAAATGGTAGCTAAGATGTAATTTACCATCAATGATGACTTAAAAAAAAAAGAATAAGAAGATTGTGAGCATGAGTTAGGTTTGAGTTTTGTTGAAACTATGAATCAAAAATGATGGCCTTGGCTCTTTTGAAGTACGAATGCAAATTGAAGTATAATTGCAAATAATCAGCATTGGTTTCCTTGGTGAGTAGTTGTTACACACACATAAGGTTTAAATCATCAAAGATGAAAATTATAGCTTTTAGAAGTACTGAAAACTTTGCATGCTAAACTAGAAAAAAAAGTCATTAGCTACATTTCAGAGTCTCGGAGAAATAATCTCACAGAGATTATTTTTCTTATAAAACAGTATTTTTTAAGGAAAAATGCATAAAAATTGTAGTTAAGATTCCCCAAACTGTAACTGGCCAGTAACTCAGGTCAAGATTGACCTCACCTTGGAGGAAAAAACTAACAGACAAATAAGTGAAAACTGAATCGTCCTAGATGAACAATCCACAGATGGAAACAGTGCAAACACGCTGGATCAGCATGACATCGCAGAGAACAAAGCAGTACCACAGTCACCCAAATATACTGAGTGCCAGTGGCCCAGGAGCACTGGTCTGGGTGCTGGAAAGACAGGAGAGAAGAAAATAAAGAATGAAATTCCCCTCAAAGACCTTACATCTTAATGGCAGAGGATTGAACATTAACAAATAAAACAGTCATTTCAGTTACTCTGCACTGCAATGAATAAAAATAGGGTTCTCGACGGCACTTGGCTTGGCATGTGTTAGTGACTTGAAGGAACAGAAACAAGCTGCAGCTAGGAATAGGAAAGATTCTTTTAGAAATTGATGTTTAAGTTGATCTAAATAGTGAAGGAGTTCTGGTGATGTCACTAACTGAATAGTCAGAAGTTTGATCTCACCTGCTGCTCCGTGGCAGAAGAAGTGGGAGCTTACCTTTGTAAAGATTACAGCCTTGGAAGCCCTATGAGGTAGTTCTACCTTGTACTACAGGGTAGCAGTGAGTGGGAATTGAGGCAGTGGCAACGGTCTTGAGTTAAACAATGAGAAGAATGTGTACTTGAGATCAGAGGGAAGAGCATTTTGAGCAGTTTTTATGCCATCATTAGTCAATTTCTTCAACAAAGATTTCATATATCAAGACAGTATTCATTGTGTCTGCTATCAGGGCCATAAAATCTTACTCATCATCTGAAAAGCAAAGTTTTTCAATCTGGAAACTCACATTTTAACCATACATTTGCTGATGATTCACTGGTGACAGATATGGAAACAAAAACCTGTATGTTTTATAATCTAAGATAACATAAGTTGGATAAATTCATTAACTCGTCTCCTCAAACTTGACTTTAACTAATGGAGTTCATTTCTCCATCTCAGTATTCAAGTATTGTCCATCCAGTGTTTTATTCTGTTCCTTTTTGTCTTAGTCAGCTAGTCAGCTAGTGCTTCTGTAACAGCGATACCACAAGTGGATGGTTTTAAAAAGAGAAATTTTATTTTGTAACAGTCTAGTAGGCTGAAAGTCCAAATTCAGAGTGTAAGGTCCAGGGGAAAGTTTTTCTGCTACTCTGGAAGAAAGTCATTATCATCAATCTTTGTCCTGACTGGAAGCTTTTGAGGTGCAGGGATCCCAGCCCTTTCTAAAAGATGCTCTCAGTTCCCAGCACTGCTTTCTTCCTTGATGGTATGAGGTCTGTAAACCTCTTTGCTAGCTTCTCTATTTCCCAAGAGACTGCCTCAAGGCACAAAACAATCTTATACACTGAGTTCTGCCCCACCAACCCAACTGCAGCCCATCCACCCTCATTAACATTGTAGAGGTAAGATTACGACACAGAGGAACATCACATAACACCAGAAATCACGGCCTAGCTATATTGCTACTCAGATTTTTGGGGGAACACAACTCAATCCGTGATGCTTTTACATGTATAACTCTTCACATATGTGAATAGCTGTTAACATAAAAAAAAAAAAAAGCTGCCCAATTCTTGGTGGCTCCATGCATGTCAGAGTGGAATTATATGCCGTAGGGTTTTCAATGAACACCAGTATTAATAAAGATATCTTGTAAATTACTCTGGTTGAAGCCAGAGTCAAATCTGTAGAATGAACTATTTCAAACAAACTCAGAAAGATGTAGCAAGTTATATTCCTGCACCACCATAAATGAGTCCACTCTTTGTTACCATGTTGTTGTTATTAGGCACTGTCAAGTCAGTTCTAACTCATAGCAACCATATGAACCACGTAACAAAACACTGCCTGTCCTGTCCTGTGTGTTCCATCCATCATTACTAGGCTTAAAGTGCATTGTTGCAGCTACAGCATCAGTTTACCTTGTTGAGGGTCTTCTTCTTTTTCGGCGACCTTCTACCAACCATAATGTCCTTCTCCGGGGACTCTTTCTTTCTGATAACACGCCCAAAGTACATGAGACATAGTCTCACTATCCACGCTTCCAAGGAGCTTTCTGGTCACACTTTTCCCAAGATAGGTTTGCTCATTTTTTCAACAGTCCATGGCACATTCAGTATTTTTCTCCAACACCACAATTCAAAGACATATATTCTTCAATATTCCATACTCATCATCCAACTTACTCTCACATGCTTATAACGCAGCCAGAAACACTATGACAGGGGTCAAGCATACTTTAGAACTTAAGGTGACATCTTTGGTTTTCAACACTTAAAGAGGTCTTCTGCAGCAAATGTGTACAATGCAATTCATCCTTTGATTTCATGACTGCTGTATCCGTGAGTGTTGGTTGTGAGTCCAAGTAAAATTAAATCTTTGACAACATCAATCTAGTCTCCATTCATCATAGTTGCTTATTGGTCAAGTTGTGAGGACTTTGTTTTCTTTATGTTGAGGCATGATCCATACTGAAGCCTGTGGTCCTTGATCTTCATCAATAAGTGCTTCAAGTCTTCTTCACTTTCAGCAAGCAAAGTTCTATCATCTGCATAATGCAGGGTGTTAATAAGTCTTACTAGAATTCTGATGCCATCTTCTTCTTCACATAGTCCAGTTTCTCAGATTATTTGCTCAGCATACAGATTGAATAGATACGCTGAAAGTATACAACCCAGATGCATGCCTTTCCTGACTTTAAATAAAATGATACCCCCCTTGTTCTCTTCTAACCACTACTTCTTGATCTGTATACAGATTCCTTATGAGCACAATTCTGGAATTCCTATTCTGTCAAACATTAACCCACAATTTGTTAGGATCCACATAGTCAGGTGTCTCTGCAAAGTCAATAAAATACAGGTCAACGTCTTTCAGGTATTCTCTGCCTTCATCCAGCATCCATCTGACTTCAGCAATGGTGTTCTGAGTTCCATGTCCTTTTCTGAATCAGGCTTGAATTTCTGGCAGCTCCCTGTTGATATACTGTTGCAGTCACTTTTAAATGATCTTCAGCAACATTTTACTTACATGTGATATTAAACATATCATTCAATAACATCCACATTCAGTCAGATCACTTTTCTTGGGGATAGGCATAAATATGCATCTCCTCCAATTAATTGGCCAGGTGTCTGCCTTCCCAATTTCTTGGCAGAGATAAGTAAGCACTTCCAGTTCTGCATCAGTTTGTTGAAACATTTCAAGTGATATTTTGTCAATTCCCTGATTCTTGTTTTTCATCAGCACTTTCAGTGCAACTTGGGCTTTTCCCTTCAGTACCATGGATTCTGGATCACATGCTGCCTCCTGAGATAACTAAACATAGACCAGTTCTTTTTGGTATAGTGATCAAAATATTCAGTAGCTGTAGCCAGGTAAGATCCAGGTCTCCTAGTCTCATGTCAAAGGAGGGAGATGTTCATGTAGGTGATTAGCCACACATTTTGTCTTCCTATTTTTCACTTTCCTTCTTCCTTTGTTACTCCAGGAAAACAGATACCAACTGCTGTGACTTCAATGGCTTAACTAGTAAAAAATACCCTTCTTAAGCATTATTCTCTATTACCATCTATCTACAAAGAGACTGAACTGACAATAGTAACTGCAACTCAAAAGACTAGATGAGAACATCAGGTAGTAGCTAGTTCATGTTAATAGGAGAAGAATGACTCATTAAAGAAGAATTAGAATAGTTATAGAATTTGATAAATGAGTCAATGGCACTGAATCATGCATGCAAAATCTGTATTTTTCTGAGATATTCTCAACAAAATAAATGTATTAAAAATAACAATAGTATTCACTGAAATATTTTCAGAAGTTATTTATAGTATAGCAGTTATATATAAGATAACAACAGCAGTAAGGACTGGCTGTTGCACTACCTAAGAACAAGGATTGGCAAACTGTGATCTAATTCCACCGTTTATTTTTGTGAAGTTTGTGACCTCATCAGTGTCTAGTCATTTACATAATGTCTACAGTTTCTTTCACGCTACAGTATCATAGTTAAGCATTGTCTTCTAAACCTCAAATATTTACTGTTTGTCTCTTTACAAGGTGTCCTGGTGCCACAAAGTTTAAATTGCTCAGTTACTATCCAAAAAGTCAGCAGTTTGAACCCATCACTCATTCCTCCAGGGAATAATTTATAGATTTAGAAGCCCCAGGGGGTAATTCTACTGTGTCCTACAGGATCACTATCTTAGTACTCCCTTCACAACAGAAGTACCACCACTGAATGTTTTTGACAAAAGGGAATTTATTCTCTCGCAGTCTAGGAGACTAGAAGTCTGAATTAAGGGAGCCAGTTCCAGAGGAAGGCTTTTTAACAGTCAGCTTTTGAAGGAAAACCCTTGTCATCAATTTTAGCAGGGATTGAATCTCTACCTTTTGTATAGAAGCCAAGGCTATTAACCATTTCTCTTAATCAGGGACATTGTTCTGTGTAAAACAAGCAAAAATACAAACCCACTGCCATCAAGTTGACCCCTACTCATTGTGACACTATAGGACAGAGAACTGTCCCATTGGTTTCCAAAAAGCATTTGGTGGATTTGGTCTAGGAGCTTCTCTGCGTAAGGAATACAGTTTCACATGATGTGGTCTGCTCCCAGTGCTGCTTTTTCGGTGGTGTGGGGCCCCTGTCTCTCTGTTGGCTTGTGTATTATATCTCAGAAGAGACTGACATAAAACACAACCTAATCTTGTAGAATGAGTCCTGACTTATTCACTGTTTGTAACCCTGCCTCATTACCTTCTTACAGGTGGGATTTCCAACACAGGAAAATCGTATCAGATGATAAAATGGTGAGTAATCACACAAGACTGGGACTCATGGCCTAGTCAAGTTGACACATATTTTGGAGAGACACAAGTCAATCTGTGACAGCCACCATGAGTCAGAATTAGCTTCAGGCCAGTGGGTTTCACAGATCTCCTCATGGAAACTGTCAGCTTCTGCATTAGACACATGTAGTTCAACCTTTCTATACCTTAGTATCCCAAGAAATGTGTGTCTTGAATTTAACCCTAGTTTACATAGAAAGGAGACCTGCTGGTTCAGTACTTAAGGGCTCAATTGCCAACCAAATGGTCAACAGTTCAAATACACTAACTGTTCCCTGGAAACTTCATGGGACAGCTCTACTCTGTCCTATAGTGTCAGTATGAGTTGAAGTCAATAGTGATGGGTTTGTGTTTTTGTTTATTTCTTTGTTTTATGCAGAAGAGTATCCTTGATTAATGCAAATGGTTAATACTCTTGTCTGTTATCCAAATGGCTGAGGTTCAAGTCCACCAGGAAGCATCTTGGAAGAAAGAACTGACAAGCTACATCTGAAAAACTGCTATGAAAAGCCCTATGGTAAATATACCTATCCTGACACAAATGGACTCACTGTAAATCAGAATTTACTGAAAGACAACTGATTACTTGTTTATACGGAAGAGATGACACGCATGGGACAATCTTCTAATGGGGAAAAATGTCAATTCAAATATCACATTGTCCTAAGAAAACAAATACTCCTTCATAATTTTATGTTCAAGACGAAGGCCAGAAAATAATTTTCACATTCACTTGAAGAAACAAACAAGAATTTTGTTCATACGTAAGTTCAAGTTGAAGGAAATTAGAACAAGTCTGCAAAACCCAAAATATCATCTTGAATGTATCCCACCTGAATTAGACCATCTCAAGAATAAATTTGACACAGAGCATTAAAGCAAAAGGAAGAAATGATGAAGTAGGAGTGCTGAACAGAATAAAGTATAATGGCTTGAATAAAATCTAATAATGAAATGTGAAAAGTCTGGGAGTTAGGAATCCAAAAGGGAAGAACATACTCAAAACTTCACAAGCTGCAATACTAAAGGCAAAATTTAAGCTTTGAGTTGCAGTACTGAAGGCAATGGGATAAACAATGAATCACTCAGTAAACATCAAAAGAAGATGGAAGAAGTACACAGTCACTATACCAACATAAACTGGTCAAAGTTCAGTAATTTCAGGAGGTAACAGGTAACCAAGAACTAACGGCACTAAAGAGAGAAGCCCAAGCTGCACTGAAGAATTGGTAGAAAATAAGGTTCAGGAATTGATAAAATACCAACTGAGATGTTTCAACAGTCAGCTGAAGCACTTACTCATCTACGACAAAAGATATAAAAGGCAGCTATTTGGCCAACCGGCTGAAAGAGATACATATTTGTATCTGTTCCAAAGAAAGGTGAACATGCAACAGAATGCAGTCACTTCACAGGCATTCAAAAACTGGACAATGACTAAGAAAGACTGAAAAGGAACTGATGTTTTTGAATTATGGTTGTACTGAAGAATATTGAATATATCATGGACTTCCAGAAGAATAAACATGTCTATCTTGGGAGAAGCACAGCCACAATGCTTCCCAGAAGCATGGATGGTGAGACTTTGTTTCACATGTTGGACAAGATAGCACGATGGACCACTCCTGGGAAAGGGCATCATGCCAGGTAGAGAGTCAGAGAAAAAGTGTAAGACCCTCAACAAGATGGGTGGACACAGTGGGAGTAACAACCGGCTGAAACATAAAATCATTAAGAGGATTACACAGAACCAGGAAGTATTTTGAACTGACTTAACAGCAGCAAAGAGCAACAACATAGCATAAAGCTGAATATGGCCTTCATTGAATAAAATATTTCCACCCCCTCCACACCTCTCAAATCACTTTAGGTTTTAGATCAAGTACTTGCCTTCATATAGAAATATCAATGAAAAAAATATTAATGAGCCAAGAGTCTGAGATTTGTCTTTAAAGAATTTGTCATTCTCTGTAAAGACACAGCTTTGCTTTCTAAGAAAATCTTTTCAATTCAAATGAATTTAAAAAAGAAAAAAAGATTCTGTTATTAATCTCAAGATTTGCAGTAATCCTGAAAAGCATGTATTCTTTTTATTGTTCACCTGTTTTTAAAAGTGAATACACCTTTCCCTCCCTCCCACCATCTTCAGAATTAAATATTGTTTTCTTTTGTGTTAAAGCTTTTCTTGAGTCATTATAATAATGGTGCAATACAATATTTATCCTTTTGCAACTGACTAGCATTACTTGACATGCTTTCCAGATTCCTCCATGTTGTGAGCTGTTCCCAAATTCACTATTGTTCTTTATCATTGTGTGACTATGTCATAGTTTGTTTATCTATTCATTGCACATTGGGCACCAAGGTTAGTTCCATATTTTGCTATTGTGGACAATGTTGCAATAAACATTGGTGTGTACGTACCTATTTGCATGGCAGCTGCTATTTCTCTAGGATATACTCCAAAAAGTGGGATTGCTAGATTCTATGGTATTTCTATTTCTAGCTTTTTAAAAAAGTGCCAAATGGATTTCAAAAGTACTTGTAAATTTCTACATTCTCTTCAAATGTGTGGAAATCCTAGTGGTGTAGTGTTTAAGTGCCAAAGCTGCTAACTAAGCCTCCAGCAGTTCAAGTCTCCTAGTCACTCCTTGGAAACTCTATGGGACAGTTCTACTCTGCCTCGAGGGTCGCTATGCGTGGAAATCAACTTGAGGGTAGTAGGTTTCTTTGTTGTTGCTTCAACGGTGTTGCAGTCTCTCTGCAGCCTCTCCAACATTTATTGTTTTGTGTTTTTTGAATTAATGCCAGCCTTGTTGGGGTGAGATGGTATCTCGTAGTTTTGATTTGGGTATCTCTGAGGGCTAACGATCGTGAGCAGTCCCTCATATATCTGTTAGCCTCCTGAATCTCTTCTTTAGTGAAGTGCTGTTCATATCCTTTGCCTATGGTTTTGGAGTCATTGATCTTTTTGTTGTTGAGGTTTTGCAGTATCTTGTAGATTTTAGAGATTAGACACTGGTCAGATTGTTTCTGGCTGAATTTTTTTTTTTTTAACAAGCATAGGTGATTTTCAGCTTTCCATTTTCTCTTCCATCCACTGTTTGTACATTGTTAGTAATGTTTTGCATTCTGTTTAAATCATGCATTAGGGTTCCCAGAGTTGTCTGTATTTTTCCGGAAAATCATTTTATATTCTGCGTATAGAACTTTCTTCCACTTAATAACTTTTTGTGAGAGATACAGGTCCTCCTTTTTTTTTTTTTTTTTTTTGGCAGATGGATATCCAATTATGCCAATGCTATTTGTTAAAGAGACTGTCTTTTCCCCAGTTTACAGACTTTTGGCCTTTGTCAAACATCAGCTGTCTGTAGGTAAGTGATTTTATGTCCGGACTCTCAATTCTGTTCCACTGATTTATGCATATATTGTTGCACCAGTGCCACGATGTTTTGACTGCGGTTGTGGTCTAATAGATTCTAAATTCAGGTAGCATAAGATCTCTCATTTTGTTCTTCTTCTTCAGTAATGTTTCGCTTGTCTGAAACTTTTTCTATATGAAGTTGGTGATTTGTGTTCCACCTCATTAAAAAAACGGCATTGGAATTTGGATAGAGATTGCATTGTATCTATAAGTCACTTCATGTAGAACAGTCATTTTCACAATGTTCAGTCTTCCCATCCAAGAGCAGGGTAGGTTCATCCACTTAATGTAGGTCTATTTTGGTTTCCTGTAGTTGTGTCTTATAATTTTCTTTATGTAGGTCTTTTATGTCTCTGGTTAGATTTATTCATAAGTATTTTATCTTCTTCAGGGCTACTGTAAGTGATAATGCATTCAGTGGTCTCCTCTATGATGCTCTCATTGTTGGTGTAAAGGAATCCAGCTGATTTTTCTGTTTATCTTCTATCCTGATGCTTTGTGGAACATATCTATCTGTCTGTCTGTCTGCCTGCCTGCCTATCATCTATCTATCTATTCATTATGATTGAGTGAAAACGTACATTCCCATATAAATTTACATGCCCACCTATATGCAGCTTCCACAGCTCTCCCTGTCCGGTGACAGCACAATATTCCTCTCTGCTCCATACATGTCTCATCCTCCCAACAGTCTCCTTTCCCCTCCTCTCCAACCACTCTCCTTCGTCCAGCCAGAGGTCCGCAGGATGACATCCTACAGATGCATAGAACTATAAAGTGCATCCAACATATGGTCACTCTGCGTGGCCAAGTCCAATCCATTCATGTCCGAAGAGTGGACCTTCATTATGATTCATGGGCAAGGGCAGCATCAGAGCTAGTGGTCATGCTCCTAGGGGAACCCTGAAGCCGCTGGACCATCAATTGAGGTATTTTAGTGGAGATCTCAGGGTGCACCCCTTTTTATTCTTGTGTTGCCAGTGAGACTCAACTTAATGAGCTCCATCGCGGCTATCACTGGCGGTGGCTGGGCATCATCTGGTTCTTCCGGTCCCAAGTTGATGTAGGCACCCACTCATGTGGGTCTCTCTATCTTCCGGGTTGTCTTTACCCCATGTCATTTTGGTCCTCAGTGAGGACCGTTCCTGCTGAGTTCGGACTATTTGCTGTGCCCTCGGATGGCAGCTTGGCAGCTTTTAAGACCCCAGACGCCACTCACCAATGTGAGGTGTAGAGAGCCCTCTTAGCAAACTGCTAGTTGTGCCAATTGACCTCAGTTTCACCTAAAAGCACTGCCCCCTGCCCCAGCTACTCTGTCCTTGCAATATTGGGTTAAGATGGAAGGAGTATTCAAGTTATGTTGAAGTCCACTGAATATTGTTCTTGTTTCTAATGTGTGCTATCACCGATTTCACTCGACCAAATTTCTACCAGCTATCTAATCTAAACCCTCACCCCCTCACCGTCCCTCTCTCCCCTCCCTTGCAGCTGTCAAAGAGTCTTTTCTTCTATACACAAGTCTGTTTTTGAGATCTTATCATAGGGGTCTCATACAATATTTGTCCTTTCGTTGCTGACTACTTTCACTCAACATAATGTCTTCCAGTTAAAACCAGGTTAGGAGATGTTTCCTGGAATCATCATTATTCTTTATCATTGCATAGTGCTCCACTGAGTATATATACCATAGTTTACCTATCCATTCCTCTGTTGTTGGGCATCTGGGTTAACTCCATCTTTTTGCTATTGTGAACTGTGCTGTGATAAACATTCTTGTGCATGTCTCCATTGGTGTGAACGGCCTTGATTCTATAGGATATATTCCAAGTAGTGGAATTACTGGGTCAAATGGTATATCTATATCTGCTTTTTAAGGAAGCACCAGATTGCTTTCCAAAGAGGCTGGACCATTTTACAAACCCACCAACAGTATAGCAGAGTTCTACTTTCTCCACAACTTCTTCAGCATTTGCTGTTTTCTGTGTTTAGGATCATGGTCAACCTTGTTGGGGTGAGATGGTATCTCATTATAGTTTTGATTTGAATTTTTTAATAACTAAAGATCGTGAACATGTCTGCATGTGTTTTTTGGCTGCCTGGATCACCTCTTTAGAGAAATGTCTGTCTATATCCTTTGCCCATTGGTAATTGGATGATTTATCTTCTTCTTATTGATATTTTGCAGTACCTTATAGATTATGGAGATAAGGAGTCAGTCTGACATAGAGTTGCCAAATATTTTTTCCCATTCTGTAGGTGGCGTTTTAATTCTATTAATAAAATCTTTGGATGAGCGAAAGTGTTTGATTCTTGATAGCTTCCATATATCAATTTTCTCTTCAGTTGATTGTGGTTTGTTTGACAGATTTTGAAGTCTGTCTATGTTGTGTATTAAAACTTCCATTGTTGTTCCTATCTTTTTTTGGATGACTTTATTGTTTTAGATTTGATATTTAGGTCTTTTATCCAGTTAGTTTTTGTATACGGTGTAAGATATGGATCTTGTTTCAATTTATTGCAGATGGATATCCAATTTTGCCAGCATCATTTGTTGAAGATACTGTTTTTACCCCAGTTTAATGTTTTAGGGCCTTTGTCAAATATCAACTGTTCATAGGCAGATGGTGTCTTCTCTGGGGTCTCAATTCTGTTTCATTGATCGATCTGTCTGTTCTTGTACCAGTACCTGGCTATTTTGACCACTGTGGCAGTGTAGTATGTTCTAAGGTCAAGTAATGAGAAATCTCCCAGTGTGGTGTTCTTCTTTAGTAGTACCTTACTTATCCAGGGCTTCTTCCTTTTCCAGACAAAATTGGTGATTTGTTTCTCCATCTCATTAAAAAATGACGCTGGAACTTGTATTGGGATTGCATTATATAAGTAGATTGCTTCGGGTAAAATAGACATTTTCACAATGTTAAGTCTTCCTATCCATGAGCAGGGTATGTTTTTCCATTTATCTAAGTCTCTCTTACTTTCTTGTAGTAAGGGCTTGTAGTTCTCATTGTAGAAGTCTCTTATTTCTCTGGTTAGATTAATTTCTAGGTACTTTAACTTCTTAGGGACTATAGTAAATGGTATTGATTTGATGATTTCTTCATTAACAGTCTCGTTGTTGGTATAAAGGAAACCTACTGTTTTACTTACATTTATCTTGTATCCTGAGACTTTGCTGAACTCTTCTATCAGTTTGAGTAGTTGTAGATTCTTTGGGATTCTCTGCATATACAATCATATCATCAGCAAACGGAGATTTTGACTTCTCCTTTGCCTATGGAGATCCCCTTTATTTCTTGGTCTTGTCTAACTGCTCTGGCTAGAACTTCTAGTACAATGTTGAATAGGAGAGGTGAGAGTGGGCATCCGTGTCTACTTCCCATTCTCAAGGGAAATTATTTCAGTCTCTCTCCATTTAGGATGATGTAGGCAGTTGGCTTTGTATAGATGGCCCTTATTGCACTGAGGAATTTTCCATCTATTCCTGTTTTGCTGAGAGTTTTTAGCATGAATGGATGTTGGACTTTATCAAATGCCTTTTCTGAATCAATAGACAAAATCAGGTGATTCTTTTGTGTTGTTTATGTGGTTGATCACATTAATTGTTCTTCTGATGCAGAACCAGCTTGCATCTCTGGTATGAACCCAACTTGGTCATGATGGATTATTTTTTTGATATGTTGCTGTATTCTGTTGGTGAGAATTTTGTTGAAGATTTTTGGATCTAGATTCATGACTGCTATCAGTCTGTAGTCCTCCTTTTTTGTTGGGTCTTTCCCTGGCTTTGTTATCAGGGTTGTGCTGGCTTCATAAAATGAATTTGGGAGTATTCCATCCCTTTCCATACTGTGAAATAGTCTCAGTAGTGTTGGAGATATTTCCTTTCTAAAAGCTTGGTAGAATTCTGCAGTGAAGCCATCTGGGCCTGGGCTTTTTATTGGTTGGCAGTTTTTGGATGACTTTTTCAATCTCTTCCTTTGTGATGGCTTTATTAAGTTGTTCTGCATCACCTTGCGATAGTTTGGGTAGATGATATGAATCAAGGAATTTGTCCATTTCTTCTAGGAAATTTGTTACAGTACAGACTTTCATAGTATTCTGTTATAATATTTTTGATTTCTGTTGGATCTTTTATGACAACTCGACTGTCATTTCTTATTTGGGTTAATTGCTTCCTTTCCCTTTTTTTTTTTAGTAAGTTTAGCTAATGGTTTGTCCATTTTGTTGATCTTTTCAAAAGCCAGCTTTTGGTCTTTTCAATTTTTCAATTGTTCTTCTATTCTCTGAATCGTTTAGTTCTGTTCCAATCTTTATTATCTGTTTTCTTTTGGTGCCTGTGGGGTTCCTCTGTTGTTCTCTCTCTGCTTGTTCAAGCTATAGGGTTAGTTCTTCAGTTTGGTTTCTTTCCTTCTTCCAGATGTGTGAATTTATGGAGATAAACTGACCCCTGAACACTGCTTAGGCTGTATCGAGTAGGTCCTGGTAGGAAGTGTTTTCATTCTCATTGGAATCCATAAATTTTTTTATTCCACACTTGATTTCTTCTATAATCCATGGCTTTTTGAGCAAGATGGTGTTCAGTTTCCATGAATTCCACTTTCTATCTATGTTTCTTCTGCTATTGATTTTGACTTATGGCTTTATGATCTGAGAAGATGCTTTGCATTATATCAATGGTATGGATTTTGTTGAGGATTGCTTTATGTCTTAACACGGTCTATTCCAGAGAACATTCCATGTGCGCTGGAGAAGAAGGTGTAGTTGTCTCCTGATGGATAGAAAGTTCTGTATATGTCGATGAGGTCTAGGTGGTTAATTGAGGCAATAAGGTCTTCTGCGTCTTTATTGAGCTTTTTTTCTAGACAATCGGTCCAATATTGAGAGTGGAGTGTTGAAGCGTCCCACTAATACTGTGGAGTCATCTATCTCATTTTTGAGTGTGGTCAGTGTTTCTCCGATGTAGTTAGGTGCTCTAATATTAGGTGCATAAATAATTAATATTGTTAAGTCCTGCTTGTGTACTGAACCTGTCAGCAGTAGAGTCCATCTTTGTCCAAGATGGTGGATTTTATCTGAAATTAGAATTGCCACACTTGCTGTTCTTTGTGTATTGTTAGCTTCATACATATTCTTCCATTCTTTAACTTTCAGTTTGTTCATATCTTTAAG
The DNA here is from genome assembly GCA_028571685.1 of Heterohyrax brucei. NCBI lineage: Eukaryota > Metazoa > Chordata > Mammalia > Hyracoidea > Procaviidae > Heterohyrax > Heterohyrax brucei. The sequence goes on from CM053144.1 coordinate 165,707,487, forward strand.
TCTAGGATGACTTTCTTGTAGGCAACATATGGATGGGTCATGTCTTTTGATCCAAGATGCCCCTTGATGTCTCTTTACTAGAGCGTTCAGTCCATTCACATTCAATGTAATTATTGGTAGGCATGTGTTTAGTGTTGTCATTGTGATTTGTTTATTTTTGTGTTGATGTTTTCTCCGTTGTTGTTATTAATCTCTTCCGGGACTTTCTTCTTTGTGAGTTGATTTTTCACCTTATTCAGGGTTGGTTTTGTGGTTGTTGAGACTCTTGTATTACATTTATTGATCTGATACGTTGCATATTTATTGTGCTTTACAGCTGCCCCTAATAGCCCTCTTAATAAACTACATATAAACCCAATTTCAAGTACTACCAGTCTTACCAACTTCCTCTCCATCTGGAAGGACTATAACGACTATAGTACATCTATCTTTTCAATATGATGACATAGTTTTCATGATATGATCACTGGATTATTTCTTTCACTACAACTCGATGGCGTGGCATTACAGGTTTGATTCGGTTTGGAGCCTTCCTTAACTGAGTAGGTTTCTAGGTGATGTGTTCTGAATTTGCTTCTAAAATATAAAGTTAGTGGTTTTGTTCTTCTGAGCCAAGAAATTCTTTCAGTATTTCTTGTAGCTTTGGTTTGATTTTACAGAGCCTTTGGCCTTCTGTTTATCTGCAAATGTCTTAATTTCATTTTCATATCTGAAATATAATTTTGTAGGATATGTAATTCTTGGTTGGAAGTTCTTCTCCTTCAAGGCTTTGAATGTGTCACACCACTGTCTCCATGCCAGCATTGCTTCTGCTGAGAAATCTGACAAAAGCCTTTGAGTCTTCCTGCCTTTAAGAGTTTCCACTCAGGTTTCATTTTGTTAAGCTTGATTATGTCTTCGAGTCTTTCTTTTGAGATGTGTTTTGAGCGGTGTTTGATATGCATCTTGAATATCTACATTCTCTTCTTTCACAATTTCTGGGAAGTTTCCTGTCAGCAGCTCAGCCACAATACTCTCTGTGTTCTCAGGTGTCTCACCCTGTTCAGGAACTCCAATTAATTATAGATTGTTCCTCTTAATAGAGTCCCACATGTTTCTTAATGCTTCTTCATTTTTCTTGTTTTTTTTTTTTTTTTTTTTTTTTTCTGATTTCTTCTCATAGATGCTGGAGTCAATAGCTCTGTCTTTCTACTCAGAAAGTCTCTTTTCCATTTGTTCTATTCTGTTTTCTTGGCTTTGAATCGAAGTTTCTACGTCTTTGATTTTGTTCTTGATCTGTTGGATTTCAGAGTACTGGTGTTCCATCAGATCAAACAACTTGCTTAATTTTTCACTTTGCTCTGCTGCATTTTGTATAAGGTCTAGGAGGGCTCTATATGTAATCTTTTTGTATTCACCTTCCAATAGTTTCAGAAAGGTTTCTTCATCTGGGAAGTTCTTTGGTTGTTTCTTTTGGGGGACTTCTGAAGCCATGGGTGACTTCTTTGTTATGTTTTTATCCAGAGTTTGTTACTTTTGGGGCACCATGTGAGTCAAGAAAGGCTGGAAGGGATTCTGTGAGGATGGACTGCAGTTGTTTCTCTAGGCTGAAAGGTGAAAGGTAACTGACAACTTCCAAAGTCAGTCAGGTTTTCATTTGTACAGGTCCCTCTTCCCTGCTGGCAAAGTACGCACCTCTATATCTAACCCCAAAAGTTATAAACTAGTTCAAAATACAGAAAAGCTACTGCCCTGCTGGCCTCTGCTGTTGGGCCCCAGCAGGAGGTGACACTGTGTGGGATACTGCTTTAGGGCCAGAAAAGCGCTCTCCTCCAGGGAGGTGTTGCCTCCCAGCCAAGAAATTAGGTCCAGCTGAGGTCTCTGTATGGAACTCCTCCTCTCAGTGCAACAAGATGGGATCCTGCACAAGCTCACCACCTGCCTCGGTACTGGCTACTCTATGGCATAAGCAGAGAGGCCAAAGGTCCTGAAATGCACAGAATCCAAACCTGGGCTCTCAAAATGTGACAATTTCACCTGCTGATCCCACCATCTGTGTGTCTGAGATTAGCTACTAGTCAAGTCCTAGCTCCATCCACCAGCTAAGACAAAGGAAAAAATGTTAAAATGGCAAGTTACCTTCTGTCCGTAAAAGCCAGTACTCAGCCAAGGGTAGGGGATGGCAAAAGAGTGGAGATTTTCTTTTCAGTGGTATGAAGTCCACACTAAGAGCCCTATGCCGTGTTCTAGGGCTCAGTAGGTGTCCAGAAGGTTCCGTTTAATTATCAGTTCAGGTCTTGGTTTCCAGAGGGATTTAACAAAATGTGTGTTTAGTCTGCCATCTTGACTCTGCCCTCTGAGACTTTTCTGAATGCTGTTTGTTTGGTGTAATTTTTTTCCATCCTTTGAGTTTTAAATTGCTTGAGTCTTCAAATCTAAAATGTGTCTCTTGTAGAGAGCATATACATTGATCATGTTTTCTTACCCATTCTGCCACTCACTATCTTTATTGGTGCATTTAACCCATCTACATTCATCATAACTATTGACAGATACGAGTGTAGTGTTGTCATTTTGATGCCTTTTTGTGTACTGTTGACAATTTGCTTGTTCCACTTAATTTTCTGTGCTGATTCATTTTTCTTTGTGTGTTTTTTTCCATCTTTTTCATTGTCATTGGTTGCATATTTGCTAAGACTTCATGTTCTTCTTGTTTATTATTTTTATTTTGATGTGTGGCTTTGCTGGTTTGCTTTATGGTTGCCTTAATATTTACCCCAATTCTTTTAACTTGAAGCCCCTCCTTAATTTCTTTGAATCGTCAGGACTCCCCCCGCCATATGAAAGACCTATCAGTACAATATTTAGCCTGTTTTTTCTTTATAATGTCATTATCTTTTGCTTAATGATATCTGTTTCTCTGTTTTCACTGTTTTAGCTTTATTTTTGTGATTTCCTACCTGAGTTGATATCTGGTTGTTCTGTCCTTCATTCTCGCCTAAGGTTGTTATCTCATGTTACTGATTTTTTTAACTGAAGGACACTTTTTAGTGTTATAATTTCGCTTTGGTTTTTGCAAATTCCCTAAACTTCTTTATATCTGGTAGTGTTCTAATTTGGCCATTGTATTTGAGGGATAGTTTCCTGGATATATAATTCTTGGTTGAAACTTTTTTCCTTCAAGACTTTGTGTATGCCACCCATTGCTTTCTTGCCTGTAGTGTTTCTGCTGAGTAATATGAGCTTAGTCTTATTTATTTTCCTTTGTAGATTATTTTTTATCTCTAGCAACTTTTAAACTTTCTCCTTTTCATTGGTTTAGACAACTTTGATTATAACATGTCTTGATGTCTTTCTTTTGGAATCTACCTTGTGTGGAGTTTGATCAGTGCCTTGGATAGGTATCTTCTTATCTTTTATGATATTAGGGAAGTTTTATGCCAATATATCTTCAACAGTTCTCTTTGTACTTTCTGCTACCATTTTCCCCATTCTGGTACTCCAATCAGTCATAGATTATTCCTGGGGACATAGTGCCACAAAATTCTTAGTGTTTCTTCAGTTTTTAAAATACTTTTATCTGATTTTTCCTTAAACATGCTAATGTTAAGTGTGTCATTGTCAAGCTCACTAATTCTGGCTTTCATTGCCTCAATTGTGTTCCTTTGTCTTTCTAGCCCATTAGAACTCATAGCAACTGACAGTTGTATAATTCTGTAATTTTACTATTCATCTTCTGAATTTCCTCATGTAGTTTCTCTACACTTTCTTACAGCATTTTCAATCTGTCATTACGCTCTGCTTCATTTTGCCTCATTTCCTACCTGGTCTCTTTGAAAGTTCTAAATAAAGTATTTTAGATTCTATTTCTGATAATTCTAGGAAATTTGCTTCATCTAGAAAACTTCTTGATTCTTTGACAGTCTCCTGAAGCCACTGTAGTCTGCCTTTTTAATTGACTTGATATTGACTGTTGTTTCTGAGCCATAAGTAACTTGTGTTTATCTATTTCATTTGCTTACTATGTTCTAGATTCTATTTGGGTTTTATTTTGAAATGCCAAAATAGGCTTGTCAGGTTAGCTAGTTTGATTATCAAGCACTTTTGAAGCTCTAATGTCCTATCTCCAGACAGTTAGGGCTTTACTAGGCAGATAAATCCAGGCAACTGTTAACTCTTTCTTTACTATTCAAGCCCAGGTAGTCAGTCACCAAGTACGTGGCACAGTCTACCCCCTACAGTCCTAAATGGGCAGGGATGATGGGTGTAGTCTGCATGTTCTGAGAAAGGCAGGGTCAGTAGTCATTGCTGAGCATCTAGGAGGAAGAAGTGGCACCTTATACATGAGCCTAGGCAAAGGAACTACTTCTATCATGACTTTCTGAGTTAGGGGAGTCAGAAGATTATTTTGGGTTTTTTAAATGTTTTTTTCCCTTCCCTTTCTTGCTAAATTATACCCTCACTGAGTTTAGAAGAATTGCTTAGAGTTTGCATAAGGAGTCCCACTTCTGCACCAGGTAATGGCATCAGGCACAAGATCAGGGTGCATTGCTGATAAAGGAGGAGAAAGCACTTGTAAAAGTGAGAGATCTCAAAGGAAAGACTGAGATCCCTGCATGGATTCACTTAGCTTTTTAGAGTAAAATGCTGTCTTTCCCTGATTCTGGAGGTTTGTGTAGGCCTTTGCTTATGGATTTCTCCCACTGAGGAAGACATCCTGCAAAAGACACTGCTCTACGCACCAAGTTCACTCCTGCCAATCTGCCTGTTGGGTGCTGACTCCACTTGGGTCAGGTCCAGCCAGTCCTACATGCTTCTGATCCTACTCTCCCTTCCTTGATGCTCAGTCCAACTTCTTAACTTTCTCTTTGATGTTCATGGATCCTAGAATGTCATATATAAGCCATTATTTTGATTTTTTTTATCTCTGTTATTAGAGGGCTCACAGTAAGCTACCAGCTACTCTGCCATCTTTGTCATGCCCCCTATAATAAAGCAGTCTAAAAAGTAAGAAAAAAAGAAAACTCCAGAATTTTTAAAAGAAAGTACTGTAAAATGTTGGGAAACCAATGCTTTGCAGACAGAATATTTCATATGACAGAACTTTTGTCAGTATAGAGCTACCTCAAAGTAGAGGTCCTGGTTGTGGATGGGCCTTCACACTCAATATATTAGTGTTGCCTCTCTGTTTACATACTGTTTGTAAACTCCTTCTAAATGATACTTATGTCACTAATCTACTTCTGACCCACTTCTTGTTGTCTTGGGAGCAACCTTTAATGTTATTCATCTGCCTAGTTCATGCCTACCTTGATTCCCCAAATCCTGGGATAAAAGTTTGGATTTATAACTAAGCAGTATTATTCCAGGGGTTATGCTCTATTTTCTCCCATGCCATGCATGTGCTAACTTGAATCAAAAATTCCTTAATCCAAGATTATAATAAAGATTAAATATACAGACAGTGGGGAGTTCTCAAGATATAAGTGTCAAACAAGAGCCAGTCTAATTGCAGTAGAATTAGATTTGCTGTAATATATTCTGGAAACCCTGGTGGCATAGTTGTTAAAGCGCTACAGCTGCTAACCAAAAAGCTGGCAGTTTGAATCCACCGGGTACTCCATGGAAACTCTACAGAGTAGTTCTACTCTGTCCTATAGAGGCACTAAAAGTTGGAATCTACCCAACAGCAGTGGGGTTTGGGTTTTCTTAGTAATATATTCCTTGTCTCATTGCTTTGAGTATTTGTTAAGAATGGCTGATAAGCCAGTCAACAAAAAACTACCATTTAGCAACCTATCAGAAGAGCTTAAATAGTTGAAAGGACATAAAATATATGAAAACAAACTGAACTGCAAATTCAAATACAGCAACCAAATAGAAACCTAAAAGTAACTGTAAATATTAGATAAAAGGTCTGGAACTACAGGAATCAAAGTGCTGGTTGATTTTATAATTATTATTATTACCACTCTACAGGTTATTTTAAAGACATAGATAAATCTACAGAAAGTCTTCCAATCAATAACTGTTGCTGGTAACTGAGTATGACTTACTACAGGGACTATATTATTCTTTCACATACACACTCCTTTAAATATACAAAGAAGGTATAATATCACTGGTGAATGATTTTGAAGAAAAATATACACCTAAATTTTACTTGCAAGGTACTCAGTTCACATTAGAAAAGTATGCATAGTTTCTAAATAATGTTGCCAGATAAGCTTAAAGTAAGATTATACATCTGATGTGTACAACATATGTCTTCCAGATCTGACATAAAATTTGTTAAAGATATAAAGCCTGATTATGTGGATCTAATTTCTTGTAGAATGTTAAAAGGCCATTATTTCTTATCAACATCTTGTTTTATTGTGAAATTAATGACTTCTTATTCTAGAAAAATCATCAATCGTCTAACTGGGAAAAATTAATGCTAAGACTTTGTATACTTCCATTTAACTTTTTTTTATATATACAAAAGAAAAAGGGATTTGTATGTAAAACGTATATATATATGTATATATGGTTTATTTACAAACAGCTTTAATATTTTATTAGGAACTTTGACCGTTTTCTGAAATATTATTCATCTAAAATACTAGGTGCTTTAATATTGCCATCAGATGAATAATATTTGAAGTTGTACTTTTTAAGGTAAAAACTGACGCATTTTATATGTTGTGCTATTATAAATAATGTTGTAATTAAGGTCCTCGTTGACATTTCATCACCCATGATTTAACTACTTCCTTAGGAAAGGTCCACAAAACATGCCCATCAGGTAAGAACATATGCCAGCCATGAGCATATTTATATGTGTCACAGAGAAAAACCGAGAAATTTAATCTGACTCGATGGCACTTGGCTGGCTGTACTTAAGGATCAGTGCAAAATTTTTTGTGACTAATATTTTTTTCATCAGTGTTCTTTATAAATAAAGCACTTGTTTCTCAATCATCTACTGTTTTCTTATCTTTAAATAGGAAAGTCAGTGATAATTTTCCTACTTTCTTACGTGGTGGACTTATCTGCTGTTTGGTTTTTCTCCTTAGGTAATAATGTTGTTGTGAATAGTTGTCACCAAGTTGGCTCGAACTCTTGGTAACCCTGTCTATACAGAATGAAATTGTACCTGGTCCTGCATCAGTGTCATGATGGTTAATATGTTTGAGTCCATATTGTTTAACATAACAGCCCATCGTGTTGATAAGGCACAAGAGGATAGACTCATGAAATGTCAATCACTTGGAAGATGGCTATACTGAGACCATTCTCAGTTCCTATGGTTTGGTTTTGTATATCACAACAAGGTGAAAGTTCATAGGAAGATAAATTTTCAGTTTCTTGGCAGTAATATCACCCCACTAAGGGCCAAGTTCACATTGAGGCTGCTTCCTCAATGCTTCCTGTAATTCTTCTTGTAGATGCCAAGAGATATGAATTTGTATGACAATGCAAACAGACCTAATTAGCATGCTCACACATGTAAAGGAAATTATTGAGTTATACATGTAATTTGATAAAATGTGTTCTTTACTTTTTTTAAAGATATATGCAGCATTGCTTGTTCTACATGCAGATTATGTGATAGACATTGGGATATTTATTAAACATCTTAAGAGAAAGATATTTCTCTGTATCTTGAGCATAATGCAGAAAGTCAAATGTAGTGAGCAGCTTCTAAGATGGAGCCTAATTATCCCTTGCCCCTGATATTTATATGAACTTTGTATAACCTTCTTCTGTTAAGTCCTTTGAACATGGACCAGACATACTGACTTGCTTCTAGTAAGAATATGGCGAAAGTGATGAAATATAGCCTCTGAAATTAGGATATTAAAAGATTGTGTAGAAACTATGTCTACATACAAAAAAAAAAGTGCACATGAAGGTTATAGCAGCTCTCTCCATAACTGCCAACAATTGGAAGAAAGCAAGATATCCTTCAGTAGGTACACAGGTCAACAATCTGTACAGTGGAGTATGATTACCCCAAACAAAAATTAAGATAGAAAAAGACATATAGGAGACTTATCTGAATATTAATAAGTGATAAAAGTCAGTCTGACGAAAAAAAAGAGTATTATATGTGACATCATTCCAATATTATGACATTCAGAAAAACAAAGCTATACAAACAATAAAAAGATCAGTGGTTTCTGGGGTTTCAGAGGTACTGGGATAAGCAGGAACAAGTGAAGCACAGGACAAATTCAGGGCCATGAGATTATTCTGCATGTTATTGTAATGATGGATACACAACATGATGTGCTTGTCAAAATCCATAGAGTTTCCAAATACAAAGTGTAGCCTTAATGTAAACTAGGGGCTGTAGTTAATAATGTATCAATCTTGGTCTTCAGTTGTAACAAATGTACTACATGAAAGCAAGAAGTCAATAGCAGGGAAGAACTACAGAGAAGAAGGATAAATGGAAACTCCCCGTACTTTCCATGCAATTTTTATATAAATTTAAAACTGCTCTAAAACATAAAGAGTACTAAAAAATGCAATTAAGAGATTTCCTCTTTGACATCTGGAGCATATTTTCTCCTTCTCCCTGTCTCTTTATCCTTCGTTCTGTTTCTCTGGTTGTCCTCTTTCTCCCTTTGTGGTTTATTTCTCTCTGTCAGAGTCCATCCACCAAATAACGAGGTTAAAGCCATCCTGGAGAGGTCATGCGACAACTAGCAGCCTGCGGGATAAGACATCCACTTAGAGAACAGAAGTGTCCCTATTAAGGGGCACACATTAGTACATGCTTCTTCTGACACCTTCTAACAGTCACATGTGGAAACAGAGAAGTGGGTTCTGCTGCAATCTAGCACTGACACAGATGCTGCCCTGGACAAGAATTTGATGGCAGCCTTGTGAGAAACCCTGAATTATATACCACCCAGCTTAGCTACTCCTGAGTTCTCGAACCACAGAAACTGTGAGATAAGAAATGTTTGCTGTTTTAAGTCATTTATATCTTGGGATAATTTGTTATTCAGTAACAGACAACATACAGCAAGGAAGACACTGTGTCTAAAAGTCAGCTGTTAGTATTTGTGTCTGTTAACATAAGCGTAGATACATGTAACTCTTTACAGGAAGCTTATTCTAAGCTTTCTTAGTAGTATCCAAGAGTAGCAAATTCACAGTACTCTTATCAACAGCCTAAACTGCCTACGTTTGGAGCACCTACCACCCAGTTCTGCCACAGTATTTGTGGTTTCTTTCTCCTTGGCATACTGTTAGATCATTTATTTCACAGACTCCATTCCTCTTTAGGTAGCTGGTTTCACAGAACTGAGTTCTGAACAGTGAAGTGTGGACAGAATTGCTATTGTTAGGTGACACTGAATTGCTTCTTGCTCAGAGCCATGCTAGGTGCGACAGAAAAGAGTACAGCCAGTCCTGGACCAACTCACAAGCTTTGCTCTGTTTGGGACCACTGTTGAAGCCACTGTGTCAAACTATCTCTTTTTTGCTGATACTCTGCTTTACCAACATGATGTCCTTTGAAAGTGACTAGTCCATCCTTTTAATGTGTCCGCACCCTGTGGGATGAAATTTCCCCATCCTTGTTTCCAATTTCTTGTGAGTACACTATGAAAATGGAAAGTTAAGGTCTGTCTTACTTAGAAACACAAAACAGCGAAGAAAATGCGGGGGCTATGTCAGGAAGAAAAGCTTTGTTTAATAAAAGAAACATCCTCATGAACCTATGTTAATTATGCTAGTTTTCTTTGTACAAATAAAGCAGTAAAATGTCAGAAATTTGCACATACATCTTACAAAACATGATTTAATTAAAAAATGCTGTTGCTAATGAAAAGAAAGATAATTGCAAATGATAAGGTAGGGTATTTTAAGATTCAAAAAAATTAAAATGCCACTATATTAAAATTAAGAACTTTTCTTTATTAAAAGATGTCACGAAGACAGTGAAAGAATAAATTATATTCATGAAGAAAATATTTGCTTGTATTTGAAATAAAAAGTTAGTATTAAAACAAAACTTTATGATTACATTAAAATGATAGGAGAACTACAGCAGACATTAATAGCATGTAAGTACATAAAATGATACTATTCTTATTAAAGTCTCACCGTCATCAAGTAGATTCTGACTCACAGCAACCCTACAGGACAGAGTAGAACGCCACATGGGGCTTCCAAGGACTGCCTGATAAATCTGAAGTGTCAACTTTTTGGTTACGAGCTACAGTACTTAAACCATTATGCTACCAGGGTTTCCCTATTCTCATTAGTAACCCCAAAACCAAACCAAACCAAACCCCTGACCATCCAGCCAATTCTGACTGATAGCTACCCTACAGGACACAGTAGAACTACCCCATAGAGTTTCCAAGAGTGGCTAGTAGATTTGAAATGATGACCCTCATATTAGCAGCAAAGAGCTGCTCTCTTAACTGCTATGCCATCAGGAATCCAGTACCCTAGACATGTAAATTAAAAAATTGACAAGTCTGATGGTATTAAGCATTAAGGAAAAGAATTTCCCAAACATTGTAAGTCTGATTATAAAACTGTCACACTGGAAAATATCAGTCATTATAATGAAGTCTAGAGTATGTACACCACCCTACATCTGGCAATCCCACTTGATGAATTTTCTTAGAGAAAGTACAGTAATGTTCATGGCAAAACACAAATCACAAATAACCCAGAAATGAAAATATATATATATATATATCAAGAGCCAAAACAATAAATCAGCCGTGATAGAACCTTGCAATGTAAAACTGAAGCCTCCCCCAGGTCCACTACCGTCGAGTCGATTTCTGACTCACAGTGACCTTATAGGACAGAGTAGAAATGCCAGATGGAGCTTACAAGAAGCTCCTGGTAGATCTGAACTGTAAACCACTTGATTAGCAGCCTTAGCACTTAACCACTATGTAGCCAGGGTTTCCCAAAACTGAAAGGGAATGAAAATAAATAAGCCACTTGAACCAAACCAAACTAGCTGCCCTCGAGTCAATTCTGACTCGTAGTAACACCACAGATGGAGAAGAACTGCCCCCACAGAGTTCCCAAGGAGCACTGGTGGATTTGCACTGCAGACCTCCTGGTTAGCAACATTAGCACTTAACCACTGAGCCACCAAGGTTTCCAAAAATACACCATAGGTACAGATATTAATATACACAAATAAGAAACAATTCTGAGCATAAAATATTCCAGAATAATTAGCATAGTATGAGATCATTTATTTAAAGTTCAAAAAAGTATCCCTAAGCAATGTCTGTATCATCTATATCTGTCTGTATCTATATCATCTATATCAATATCTATATCATCTATATCTATCTATATAAAATCTAGGAGAACACACCTATGAGATAAAAGCAATAAGAAAGTAAGGAAAAAAGTGAGATACAGTTGAGAATAATGGTCATCTCTGGTGGGATTGATGAACTATGGAAGAGGTGTGGCACAGTTTGTCAATAGTGCTCTGTTTTCAGGCAAATGGGTAGTAAATAGGTCTTATTATAATTCTCTACATTATATAGACAGCAAACATGCTCTGTTGTGTAAGACTTTTCAAATGAACTGTTTAAGAATAAACACAAAAACAAATGAAAAATAAAACAAAAAACGGGATAATTCGGCATACCAATAAATTTGGTCAACAAATCAGTTTTCGAGCCTAAAATAAAACTAATCAGTGCCACCACTGATCATCAGTCAGCTAGAATATGTAAATAGCTATTTCTCAAATAATTATTTAGATTTAACAAAGAACTTCAAATGTTGCTGGTGAAACTACAATTACAAAGAAATTATTTAAAAATGTTTTCTTTCGTGGCTTTTAAGTCATTCGATAGTAGATACTGGTGTCATAGTTAAGATCTATATACACAACAAAATAATATTAAGTAATATTAAATATTCCTGATGTTCACTGTTATTATTTGGAGTCCAACAAAACACATAAATTAAAAAGTAGGAAATAATAGCATTATTTCCTAGACAATTCTATAAAAATAGTACTGTTAAGAAATGTAGCTTGTAAACAAAAATGTTAGTTGTATGCAATTGTTTCTGTTTAATGCTAGAACATTTAAATTCAGCTTTCTAGTTGGCAATTGTTTTTATGTGATGTTAACTGACTTTAATTAACATCTGAATTACACAGTATATACTCAACAATGAGAACTGGCTATCTATTTAGAGGTGAAATGTTTAGCTTAAAATTCTCTTTAAAATAAGCAAAAAGGTTAAATTAAAATGACATCTTTAAGAGTTTAACTTCTGCTGTTTTAATTATTAGAGAATGGTTTGATAGGAAGGAAGTACTTAATTATTTTCTTAAAGAAAAACTTGTTTAGTAGTTGGTAATTAGTAAAAGTGTAGATTTAGAAGATTAACTTGATAGCAATTAGAAAGGTCTTTAGATTAAGAATATACACTTTCTAATTATGCAGGATTAAGTTAAATTATCAGATTTCTCATGTTTATGATGTAAATTATGCAAAAAAGTGACTACAATGATTATTTTCAATGTAATAAATATTCTATTTCTGGCCTTTTTCTCATAGAGTGAAGATTCTCTATGGGAAACTACAGATGCTTAAATTAGTTGCATGTGTGCTTTGGATAGTAATAAAAATTTAAGAGGGTTGAAGGTGAAACTGGTGTTACAGAAATGAATAGTGGCAATGCCCAGTTTTCCATATTATAACAAAGTTTTTGATGTTAGGTGTCACCGAGACAGTTCTGACTCACAGTGATTCTATGTACCACAGAACAAGACAGTGCCTAGTCCAGTGCCATCTTCAGAATTGTGGCTAAGCTTGAGCTCACTGTTGCAGCCACTATGTCAGTCTGTCTCACCAAGGATCTTCTTTTTCACTGACCCTCCACTTTACCAAGCATGATGTCTTTTTCAAGGGACTAATTCCTCCTGGTAACATGTCCAAAGTATGTGAGACACATGTTTCCATCATTGCTGTTAAAGAGCATTTTGGTTGTACTTTCAAGACAGATCCGTTGGTTCTTCTGATAGCTCCTGGTATAACCCATACTCTTCACCAACACTATAATTCAGATGTGTCAATTCTTCTTCAGTCTTCTTTATTCATTTTTCAGCTTTTGCATGCTTATGAAGTGATTGAAAACAACACTGTGACTTGAGTCAGGCAAACCTCAGTCTATAAGATGATGTCTTTTTTAAAAAAATATATACATAAGATGAAATTAGAAAAGAAGTTTCTTCCTCTTTTGTTCCACTTCTAGAACACATCCAGCAATTTAAATCAACTATTAGTGTTGTTCAATCAAAACTAGAAATCCAAATACATTATTTAGACCTAGGACTGGTAGACTAGGTCTACACATTTCTGAATCCATTGATGGTGAGGTGACATTTCAAGCTTTCACACACAAGATACCCATAGACATTGACAAATTGTAGGTTGTAGTCTAAATCTAGGATTTAAAAGGGAAATTATGTTCTAAGCTCTGTCACCCCAACCAGGGCAGGGAACTTGGCATCATCATGCATAGCAGCAGCTATCCACAGGCAACCTTTGAGGCTTTCAGACTGTGCTCTTGGCCCTGCTGTGGACCCATCAGAAAGTCATACTTATGTGCATGATTACTTCTTAACTTAGATACACATGCATGAAAATCTTTCAAATTGACGAGTATCTTTAATTTCAAACTGTTAAAGTCATACGCAAACAAACAAATATATCTCACTGCCTTGGGGTCAATTCTGACTCATAGCAATACCGTAGAGTTTCCAAGGCTGTAAATGGCAATGGAAGCAGAGTGTCATATCTTTCTTTTGTGGAGCTACTGGTGGTTTTGAACCACCAACCTCTCCATATGATACTAATAAAATGCTATGTTATAAAAGTAAGGAACAATAGTGTTCTATCACAGACGAGTGAACAACTAACTCTGCCTGACAGATGCTTTTCAGAGATTTCATCTAGGCTTTTGAAGTAGGGTAGAAACTTCAGTATGTAATGCAGGAGTCTCGGTGGTATCACAGTGGTTAAGAGCTTGGTTGCTAACCAAAAACTTAGCAGTTTCGAAACACCAGCTACTCCTTGGAAACTCCATGGGGCAGTTCTATTCTATCCTATAACGTCATTGAGTTAGAATTGTTGCAATGACAAGATGTTTGGTTTGCTGTCATTTGTATACTGGAAGACAGAGACATATTACAGGTAGAAGAATGAACCAAGACTCAGAGATATGAGAACTTTAAATGGCATCTTTAGGAAATACTGAAGAGTCTAGAATGATTGGAACACAAGTTTAGGGGCAGTGGGTAGGAATAACTGTGGTAAGAGATGAAGCCAGAAGGAAAGATTGTGCTGCTTTCATCCAGTATAAGTTTTCCCTATTAATATTGAGAATTATTATTATTTTAGATAAATAGATCACTAGCTATAGTTTTCAAATAATTTAGTCATAGAGAATTTGACATTCTCTTTTGCAAGTGATTTGATGTGAACATATAACTATATTTTTCTTACACCTTAAACATGACTCACTATTAACAACAGGTGCACATTTCTTATTATACCTTCATTTGTATTCACTTTCCTTAAATTTCCATTTCAAAAGAAATACAGAAACAATTTACTGAGCTGAAGTTAAATTCCATAACAGACTACCTCAAAGGAATTTCTCTTATTAACACAAAATTGCTTTGGGTAAAATGGTGCAAAGGTCTCATTCATTTCAATGAGCTTTTGCTTATTAAAAATAATATGCATTTACAATATGTACTTTTTATTGTTTAACAAAGGGATGTTTTGTTTATTTAAAAAAATATGAATTTTGTGATACTTCCTTGAAAACTACATTCTCTCTTCTTACGGAATCTTAATTTCTTGTTTACTTTAAATTCAAATGTTGTGAAATGTATTAACTAAGTTTTATTTGGCAGTAAAGGATAATGAAGAAAGCTGATAAAGTACATATGGATCAGACTAGAATGTAATAGAAACAAATTGTACTGATCAGTGACAGACCATGTGTGAAGGAATGGAGCAGTTGTGGCTATTTGCAGGAAATAGGAGAGTACACTTTTGAAAGAAAATTTAAAAACAGTAATGGAACTGATTAAAAGTAGATCTGTTTTTTATTAACACTTTGCATCGTCAATTCTAAACAGTGACAGTGATAAAACACAACTCTGTGAAGAATCTTTTGCTGACGTAAACTTGTAGATTTGCTGTAATTATTTCTAAGTTTTAATTACAATGAAATATATACATAAACTTCATGAAAAAGAGAGAAAATGCAAGGGAGTACTGACAGAAATAATGGCTGAGAATTTCTAAAAATTGAAAAAATATTTCTAGCCTTAGGTTTCAAACCAAAACACCCACTGCTGCCAAGTCAATTCTGACTTATAGCGACCCTATAGCTGACAGCAGAACCGCCCTTTAGAGTTTCCAAGGAGTGCCATGTGGATTTGAACTGCTGCCCTTTTGGTTAGCAGCCATAGCACTTAACTACTACACCACCAAGGTTTCCATAGATTGTTTAGTCCCAGGAAATGTTAAATGGAGAAGATAGGTGAAGAACAACAGAATTACATAGCACAGTAACATTTAAGAACATTAAAGCAAAGGTTTCCAGAAATGCGTCCCGTACTGTCACTATGAGTTGGAATTGAGGCAATGGCAAGATGTTTGGTTTGTTGCTTGTTATGTAATGGAAGACAGAGGCATATCACAGGTAGAACAATGAATCAAGACTCAGAAGAACTTTATATGGCATCTTTAAGAAATACTCTTTAAGGAGAAATATTTTTCTGACTTAACAAAACTAGGATTCTCATTGCAGCAATATGGAAAAAAGGCATGGAATCATTTATACATTTGATATCGGATGGAGAAAACTATATATTTTATAACCACAAAGAACAGCATTTAAATGCAAGACATATTCTGAATATTATCATACATTAATCCTTTTTGAAAGACAGTGTAAATATCTCACTCAGCAAAAACAGTATTGAAGTAGAGATTTTTCATGAATTTAAATAGTAAATAAAACACACAAATGCATGCTTATAGTAGTCATTATTGCAGGCATTTATTTAGTGTTCATCGTCTGCAAAGCTGGAAGACTTTCACTTGTCTGGTGTTATTTAAACAACACAACAACCCAGTGAAACAAGTACTGTTACTATCTTCAATTGACAAACATATAGCTTGGAATTAAAATTTCAGATCAAATCGGGGGCGGAGTCAAGATGGCGGACTAAGGACACGCCTCTTTCTATCCCTCTGGAAACCAAGACCTGAATTGACAATCAAACAGAGCCTTCTGATCACCTAATCAGCCTCAGGACACGGCACAGAGCTGTTAACTGGGACTTTATATCATTCAGCGAAAAATCTCCTCTCTTTCGCTGACTCCCGCTCCTGGCTAGCCCCGGCTCTCACGGACGGAAGGTAAACGCACCATTTTGACTTTTTTTTTTCCTCCGTCTCGGCTGGCAGGCGGAGCTGGGCCTTGCCTGGTGGCTGGACTCAGACGCGCTGCTGGGGGATAGGCAGGCGAAATTCTCATATTCTGAGAGCCAGGCTCGGGACTCTGTTAATCTAGGGGCCCTGCAACAGAAGCAGAGGAATCGCTGCCTCTGGGCACCTTTAAACCCCTTGTCTGCTGCCTGTGTGGAGGACGCCATCTTGGGTACGGTGGCCGCAGCTGGACCTAATTCTTAGCTTGGGAGCGAGAGCCTGCCCACAAGAGAGCGCTTTTCTATCACAAAACCAGTACTCGACGCAGTGTTGGATAAGGCTAGGCTCTATCAGCAGAGGCCACCAGGGCACTAGCAGTGCTATATTCTGAACTAGTTTGTTATCATCTGGGGTTGGATACAGTGGTGCTTACTTTGTCAGATGGGAAGAGGGACCTCTACCCCTGAAAACCTAACTGACTTGTGAACTGGTCAGATACCTTTTGCTTTACATTTGAAGACAGCCTAGAGAAACATTTGCAATCCATCCTCACAGTACCTCTTCCAGCCTCTATATACTCACATGGGACCCAAAAAGCAACAGACAATTGTGGCATACAAGCAATCACTCATGGCTTCAGAAAGCTCCCAAACAAAGCAACCAAGGAGTTTTCCAGATGAAGAAACTTTTATGAAAGCATCAGGAAGTGAATACAAATTAATTATATACAGGGCCCTTCTAGACCTTATGCAAAATGCAGCAGAACAAAATGAAAAATTAAGCAAGTTGTTCGATCTGATGGAACACCAGTACTCTGAAATCCAACAGATCAAGAAGAAAATCAAAGACATAGAAGTTTCCATGCAAACCCAAGAAAACAGAATGGAACAAATGGAAAAAAGAATTTCTGACTTGGAAGACAGAGCTACTGATGCCAGTGTCTATGAGCATAAATCAGAAAAAAGACACAAGAAAAATGAAGAAACATTAAGAAGCATGTGGGATTCTATTAAAAGGAACAACCTTTGATTAATTGGAGTCCCTGAACAGGGTGAGACATCTGAGAACCCAGACAATATTGTTGCTGAGCTGCTGAAAGAAAACTTCCCAGAAATCATGAAGGAAGAAAATATAGACATCTCAGATGCATATCATATGCCACCCAACATAGATCTCAAAAGAAAGACTCCAAGACATATTATAATCAAGCTTAACAAAATGAAACATAAGCAGCAACTCTTAAAGGCAGCAAGACTCAAGGCAAAGCTAACATTCAGAGGGAAACCCTGTAGGCTCTCGTCAGATTTCTCAGCAGAAACCATGCTGGCACGGAGACAGTTGCACGACACATTCAAAGTCTTGAAGGAGAAGAACTTCCAACCAAGAATTATATATCCTGCAAAACTGTCTTTCAAACATGAAAATGAAATTAAGATATTTCCAGATAAACAGAAACTCAGAGACTTTGTAAAAACCAAACCCAAACTACAAGAAATACTGAAAGAAGTTCTTGGCTTTGGCTTAGAAGAACGAAACCACTAACTTTATATTTTAGAACGACACACTACTCAATACTCATTTAGGGAAGGCTCCAAAGTAAATCACAGCTTTGATTTGGAAAGAAGCAATCCAGTGATCATCATGAAAACTATGGTGTCATCATAATAAAAGAGGGATGTACTACAGTCGTTACAGTCCTTTCAGATGGAGAGGAAGATGACCAGACTGCTAGTAATTAAAATTGGGTTTATAAATAGTTTATTAAGGGGGTTCATAGGGGCAGCTGTAAAGCACAACAAAGATGTATCATACCATTTCAAGAAATCTAACACACGAGTCTCAACAACTATAAAACCAGCTCTCAAAAAGGTGAAAAATCAACTCACAAAAAAGAGTGTCTCAGAACAGACTAATAAGAACAACAGAGAAAATATCAACATAAAAATAAACATATCACAATGGCAGCAGTGAACACATACCTATCAATAATTACATTGAATGTGAATGGACTGAATGCTCCAGTAAAGAGACACCGAGTGTCATCTTGGATCAAAAGACACGACCCATCCATATGTTGTCTACAAGAAACTCACTTGAGACCTAAAGACAGGAACAAACTGAAAATTAAAGGTTGGAAGAACATATATCAAGCTAACAATGAACAAAGAAGAGCAGGAGTGGCAATTCTAATCTCAGACAAAATCAACTTTAATGTCAAATCCACCATCGTGGACAAAGATGGACACTATTTACTGCTGAAAGGTTCAGTACACAAGCAAGACTTAACTATATTAAACATTTATGCACCTAATGTCAGAGCACCTAAATATGTCGAAGAAACACTGACTATGCTCAAAAGAGAGTTAGATGACTCCACAATAATAGTGGGAGACTTTAACACTCCACTCTCATTACTAGACAGATCATCTAGAAAAAAGCTCAGTAAAGATACAGAAGACCTCATTGGCACAATTAACCAAATAAACCTCATTGATATATACAGAACTTTCCACCCATCAGCAGACAACTACACCTTCTTCTCCAGTGCACATGGAACATTCTCCAGAATTGACCACGTGATAGGCCATAATGCAATGCTCAACAAAATCCATACCATTGAATTATTGCAAAGCATCTTCTCAGATCATAAAGCCATCAAAGTTGAAACCAATAGCAGAAAAAACATAGATAGAAAGTGGAACTCTTGGAAACTGAACAACATCTTGCTCGAAGAAACATGGGTTATAGAGGAAATCAGAGATCAATTAAAGAAATTCATGGATTCCAATGAGAACGAAAACACTTCCTACCAGAATCTATAGGATACAGCCAAAGCAGTGCTCAGAGGTCTGTTTATCTCCATAAATGCACACATCGGGAAGGAAGAAAGAAACCAAATCAAGGAACTAACTCTACAGCTTGAACAAGTAGAAAGAGAACAACAGAGGAACCCCTCAGATCATAAAGATTGGAGCAGAGCTAAATGAATTAGAGAATAGAAAAACAATTGAAAAAATTGAAAAGACCAAAAGCTAGTTTTTTGAAAAGATCAACAAAATTGATAAACCACTGGCTAAACTTACTAAAGAAAAGCAGGAAAGGAAACAAATAACCCAAATTAGAAATGAGAAGGGAGTTGTCACCACAGATGCAACAGAAATCAAGACCATCATAACAGAATACTATGAAAGACTGTACTCTAACACATTTGAAAACCTAGGGGAAATGGACCAATTCCTTGACTCATACCACCTACCCAAATTATCGCAACGTGAAGCAGAACAACTTAATAAACCCATCACAAAGGAAGAGATTGAAAAGGTCATCAAAACACTGCCAACGCAAAAAAGTCCGGGCCTAGATGGCTTCACGGCAGAATTCTACCAAGCATTTAGAGAAGAGTTATCCCCAATACTAGTGAAACTATTTCACAGTATAGAAAGGGATGAAGTACTCCCAAACTCATTCTATGAAGCCGGCATAACCCTCATACCTAAGCCCTGGAAAGATCCAACAAAGACAGAGAACTACAGACCGATATCACTCATGAACTTAGATGCAAAAATCTTCAACAAAATTCTTGCCAACAGAATACAACAACATATCAAGAAAATAATCCATCATGACCAAGTGGGATTCATACCAGGGATGCAAGGCTGGTTCAACATCAGGAAAACAATTAATGTGATTAACCACATAAATAACACAAAAGACAAAGATCACCTGATTTTGTCCATTGATGCCGAAAAGGCATTTGATAAAGTCCAACACCCATTCATGCTAAAAACTCTTAGCAAAATGGGCATAGACGGCAAATTCCTCAACACAATAAGGGTCATTTATACAAAGCCAATTGCCCACATCATCCTGAATGGAGAGAGACTGAAAGGCTTTCCCCTGAGATCAGGAACTAGACAAGGATGCCCACTGTCACCTCTCCTATTCAACATTGTGCTAGAAGTTCTAGCCAGAGCAATTAGACAAGACGAACAAATAAAGGGCATCTGCATCGGCAAAGAGGAAGTTAAAATCTCCATGTTCGCAGATGATATGATTGTATATGCAGAGAATCCCAAGGAATCTATAAGTAAGTTACTCAAACTGATAGAAGAGTTCAGCAAAGTCTCAGGATACAAGATAAACATAAGTAAATCAGTAGGATTCCTTTATACCAACAACGAGACTGTTAAGAAGGAAATTATCTAATCAATACCATTTACAGTAGACCCTAAGAAGATAAAGTACCTAGGAATTAATCTAACCAGAGAAACAACAGACCTTTACAAAGAGAACTACAAGCCCTTACTACAAGAAACTAAGAGAGACTTAGATAAATGGAAAAACCTACCCTGCTCATCGATAGGAAGACTTAACATTGTGAAAATGTCTATTTTACCCAAAGCAATTTATTTACATAATGCAATCCCAATACAAGTTCCAGCATCATTTTTTAATGAGATGGAGAAACAAATCACCAATTTTGTTTGGAAAGGGAAGAAGCCCCGGATAAGTAAGGTACTACTAAAGAAGAAGAACACACTGGGAGGCCTCTCATTACCCGACCTTAGAACATACTACACTGCCACAGTGGTCAAAACAGCCTGGTACTGGTACAAGAACAGACAGACTGATCGATGGAACAGAATTGAGATCCCAGAGATGACACCATCTGCCTATGAACAGTTGATATTCGGCAAAGGCCCTAAGACATTCAACTGGGGTAAAAACAGCATCTTCAACAAATGGTGCTGGCAAAATTGGTTATCCATCTGCAATAAACTGAATCAAGATCCATATCTTACACCTTATACAAAAACCGACTCCAACTGGATAAAAGACCTAAATATCAAACCCAAAACGATAAAACTCATCCAAGAAAAGGTAGGAACAACAATGGAAGTTTTAATACACAATGAAGACAGACTCCAAAATCTGTCAAAGAAACCTCAATCAACAGAAGAGAAAGTACATAAATGGGAACTATTAAGAATCAAACACTTTTGCTCATCCAGAGACTTTATTAATAGAATTAAAAGAACACCCACAGAGTGGGAAAAAATATTTGGCAACTGTCAGATCGACACCTGATCTCCATAATCTATAAGATACTACAAAATATCAATAAGAAGAAGATAAACCATCCAATTAAGCATTGGGCAAAGGAGATGGACAGATACTTCACTAAAGAGGAGATCCAGGCAGCCAAAAAACACATGCGGACATGTTCACGATCTTTAGCTATTAAAGAAATTCAAATCAAGACAACAATGAGATACCATCTCACCCCAACAAGATTGGCCATGATCCAGAAAACACAAAACAACAAATGCTGGAGAGGCTGTGGAGAAAGTGGAACCCTCCTACACTGTTGGTGGGGTTGCAAAATGGTCCCGCCTCTTTGGAAGGCAATCTGGCGCTTCCTTAAAAAAATGGATATTGATATACCATTTGACCCAGTAATTCCACTACTTGGAATATATCCTACAGATTCAAGGCCTTTCACACCAACGGACACATGCACCAGAATGTTTATTGCGGCACAGTCCACAATAGCAAAAAGGTGGAATCAACCCAGATGCCCAACAATAGAAGAATGGATAGGTAAACTATGGTACATATACTCAATGGAGCACTACGCAATGATAAAGAATAACGATGATTCCAGGAAACATCTCCTAACCTGGTTTCAACTGGAAGACATTATGTTGAGTGAGAGTAGTCAGCGAAAAAAGGACAAATACTGTATGAGACCTCTACGATAAGATCTCAAAAACAGACTTGTGTATAGAAGAAAAGACTCTGACAGCTGCAAGGGAGGGGAGGGAGGGTGGGAGGGCAAGGCGAGGAGGGTTTAGTTTAGGTAGTTACTAGAAATCTAGTTGGGAGAAAGAGGTGACAGCACACATTAGGAACAAGAACAACATTAAGTGGACTTCAGCATAACTTGAGTACTCCTTCCATCTTAACTCAATACTGCAAGGATAGAGTAGCTGGGGCGGGGGGCGAGGGGCCATGCTCTTAGGCGAATTCCAGGCCAACTGGCACAACTAGCATTTTGCTAAGAGAGCTCTCTGCACCCCACATTGGTGAGTGGCATCTAGGGTCTTAAAAGCTGCCAAGCTGCCATCTGAGGACACAGCAAATGGTCCCAACTCAGCAGGAATGGATGCACCCCGAGGGCCAAAATGGCATACAGTAAAGAGAACCGAGAAGACAGAGAGACCCACAAGAGTGGTTGCCTACATCGACCTGGGACCGGAAGAACCGGATGGTGCTCGGCCACCACCAGTGATAGCCATGACGGAGCTCACAGAGAGGAGCCTCACTGGCAACACAAGAATAAAAAGAGGTGCATCATGAGATCTCCACTAAAAGACCTCAATTGATGGTCCAGCGGTTCTGGGGTTCCTCTGAGAGCATGGCCCCCGGCCCTGATGCTGCCCATTCCCATAAATTATAACAAAGGTCCACTCTTTGGACAGGAATGGAATGGACTTGACAGTGCAGAGTAACCATATGTTGGAAGCACTTTATGGTTCTATACATCTATAGGATATCATCTTGCTGACTTCTGGCTGGAGGAAGGGGAGTGGACGGAGAGGAGGGGAAAGGAGACTGTTGGGAGGATGAGACATGTATGGAGCAGAGAGGAATAGTGTGCAGTCACCGGACAGGGAGAGCAGTGGAAGCTGTATACAGGGGGGCATGTAAATTTACATGTGAATGTACATTTTCACTCAGTTATGTTAAATAAAAAAAAAAAAAAAAATTTCAGATCAAATCAATACGGACTGGAGTGGAAGGGGAACCGAAGGTTTGAACTGGCAACTGAAATTTTGTGATGATACGTGTTTATCTGGGAATAAGGTATAGATTTTGTTTAGTTTTAGAAATCAATGGGAAGAATAAGCATAAGTACCGGTTATGATATTAAGACAAAAAATACAATCATAGTTTTAAAATCAACATAAAAAAACTGATTTTCTACTGGAAGTTAAGACAACTACACTTATACTACATGTGTTAATTCTTTGCCATAGGGTTGATTCAAACTCACAGTGACCCCATAAGACAGAGTTGAACTGCCTCATAGTTTCCAAGTATCAACTGGTGGATTCGAGCTGCCAAACTTTTAATTAGCAGTCAAATGTTTAACTGCTGCAAAACAGCAAAAACAAGAAGTGAAAGATCAGCTTCAACAATTTGTTTCCATCTCTTATTTGAAGTATATGACCTACAATACCAGTGTACTTTCACACTCCATGGTAATCAATGAAATGACTCCTTTAGTGTTCAGACCCATGGTGTACATATATAGTATTCCTGCAGTTTATATGCAGAGGTATTTCTCTTTTTAGGTTCTTTGCCACTGTCAAGCAAAAGTACTCTAGGCTTTTTACTTTTCAATCAATGGCTCAAGCGTTTAAGATTAGACGGAAATAACAGTAGTCTTAGTAGGGACATCTACGTGATCTAAACCAAAAACAACACCAAATCCACTGCCATTGAGTCGACTCTGACTCACAGCGAGGCTATAGACAGAGTGTAACTGTCCCATATAGTTTCCATGGAGCACCTGGGATTTGAACTGCTGACCTTCTGGATACCGGCCATAGCACTAACAAAGTTTTTCCTATATGACCTAACACCTGACAAACTAAAAAGTAGTCTTCAGGGCATCCACTGCTGTTGAGTCAATTCTGACTCATAGTGACCCTACAGGACATAGTAGAACTGCCCACAGAGTTTCCAAGGAGCATCTGGTGGATTCAAACTGCCAACTTTCTGGTTGGCAGACATAGCACTTAACCTCTATGCTATCAGAGTTTCCCTTCACTGCATCCCACCACTGCCATGGAGTCGGGTCCAGCTCATAGTGACCCTATAGAAGTCACTGCATAGTTGGCATTAAATAGATAATACTTTGTGTCTTAGACAGGAAAGTAATAAAGGATTCATAACTACACTGACTACTAAAGCTTAATAACAACTTAACCCAATTTAGTAGCTTAAAATCACGAGTATTTTGCTTACAGTTCTCTGGGTCAGGAATTTTGAGCGAGTGTGACTAGGCATTCTTACTTAAGGATTCTCACTAAGTTTCAGTCTGATGTTAACTAGGTTAACAGTCAAATGCAGACTAGTTTGGCTCAGACATTCAGTATGGATCATTCACATGGGTGGGTGTTCAAACCCTCTGGGAGTCTGGATTTGTTGACCGGTGTAACCGCTGCAGCATGATGCTATCTGAGTAGTAAAACTTTCTTAATAGTGGTGACTTCACCAAGTGCAACTGTCCCAAAAGAACCAGGTCATGCTGCATCACTTTTCATGATCTACGCTCAAAAGTGACATGGTGACGTGTTCCCCATTATCTATCCATAAAAGAGTCATAATCTCAACCAGGTTCAAGGAAAGGAAAGAAAGAAAAAAAGGAAAAACAAAACAAGCAAACAAAAAAGCCTCTTAATGGAAGGAAAGTCAAATAATTTGTGGACATATTTTAAATTGCCAAAAGGACAAATACATGATTAGACAACAAAAATTTATTCTAACTTGAATTGCAATGTCCACAGACTCCATTTCAAGAAGAAAATCCAGAAATTTCAAAGAGCTGAAATATCCGCTATTACTGTGAGAAACACCCAAAGGTGGAATATTGTATTTCTTTTCAGTCTATGGACAGATGGATAGACAGACAAACGTTATTTGTATCTACATTATCTATATCTATGTGACATATGGAAACCCTAGTAGTATAGTGGTTAAGTGCTACAGCTGCTAACCAAAAGGTTGCAGTTTGAGTCCACCAGGTACTTCTGGAAACTCTATGGGGTAGTTCTACTCTGTCCTACAGGGTCGCTATGAGTTGGAATCAACTCAATAGCACTGGGTTTTGGTATTATGTACCATATATAAATAGGCACAAAAATGAAAATGTATTTTTCACGAAAACATTTGGTTCAGAGAACAGCAGAAATATTCATGTTGGAAAGATGGGTGTTTTCCTACCTGAAATACCAAGTTTAATCATCGATAGAGAATTAACAATAATCTTGTTTACTGTATAGAGTCATCCTTAAACAAATTATTTCTTCAAGAACAAAGATACCACTATTTAAAAAAAAAAATCAAGTTATTCCCATGAAAATATCTTAAAGTGTACTGGTAATTAGGAAAAGTTTCTATGTTAAAGAGCAATGAAAAATAATGAAGAGAACATTGTACTTTAATTTAAAATTAAGCATGCATTAGTTTTCTAAATGTGACATTTAGAAAGTCACCAATTAAATGACTGAGGGTGAATATAAAGTGTCTATTGCCACAGCAGAAGATGGGTGCAAGGCACACATGCTTCCTCATGTGGTACCAAAGCTTGGGATTATGTCTAGGCAACAATTTCTACACTAGCCTTGCTTATTAACTGTATAAAAAAAGAAAATTGTTGACAGATTCATGTCACTTGATTTTACTTGCTTCACAAAGTCATCTAAATGCTTGGTGAATACCCAGAGGTTTCTTTTCATTGACAGTTGATTAAATATGTTATTTAGGGACAGATTTTTTTTCCCTGACATTATTACTAGCATAAAGCTCCAAAGGAGATTTCACATTTTTTTAAATCTGTATTTCCTTATGAAAGATCAGCCTTTAAAAGGAAATAGTAAGGAATTAGGAGTTGTTACTATTTCTCTTTTTATTATTGCTGTTATTATTTCTGAGGACTCCAGGTCTTACTTGAACGTGAATGAGGTCATACTGCTTATCTGTTCCTCCCTCTTCTCTACCCTTTTTCTCTCTAATATCTAATAGACCTTTGCATTGAGGATGCTGTTTCTGTAAACAGAATATGGAATTCATTTGTGAGTAGTGTTTCTACCCTGTGTAGTACTAGCGACAGAAACATTTGTTTGGAAGCCAAAGGATCCTATTTTAGGCTTGGTGTAATTTTCCAGCTGTTGTTGGGAAAGGCATATTACACCCCCACTCACTACACTGACATAGTCATCTATACATTTTTATTTTGCTGCTCTTTCAAATCAGTTACGCAGCTGCCACAATATGCCTCCTCCTTCCAGCAGGTGGTAAATTATTCTCTGCATAAAATGACATCATTCCCTATCTTGGGGAAAACATGCTCTCTTAGCAGAGGAAAGGGCAGAAAGATTACAGAACATAAAATTTAGATTTAACCACATCACCCTTAGAGAAACTATAGCATGTATTTTAGGGAACTAACAACTAAGGCAAGAAAATTAAAGTCTTAATAAAAGTTGAAAGATAGTAAGGAACAAATAAATAGCTATCATAATACTTAATATAGTAGTAACATGTTTCCTTCTTTGGAATCAATCTTTGGGGAAAAACAGATTATGCGAGCTCATTGCTATTTTACTTCTTTAACCTAAAGCAGAGCATTTGTATTATACTTCAGCATTTTCTCAGATCTTGAGATTATGTTTAACTAATCATCTGGTTATATATTTTCCTAAGCAAAACCATAATAAAAATTTCCATTAGACTTGCACTGGCTCCAAACATTGCTCTACTCAAACAGAAACCTTTTTAATAGTCAATAAAAAGGAGTTTGGGCTTAGATTCAAGTTTAAAATAAATGAGAAGTATTTCATTGTCTTTAATCGACAATGAGTAGGAAATGATGTCAGAAAACACAGGACCAATGGGACTATCTGGTAGGTCACTGTATAGATGTGAGTCTACGACTAAGTGTATGAAATTATAATATGCATAATGAATTGTCAATTCCTTTAAATATACATTTTCATTTTTTGATGTAGATGAATTAGAATACTTGTATTACATTATAACTATTTTATGCACAAATATCCACAAAGATCATGTTTATATATATATACATATATAAACACACACACATAGGGTGGCTGTAAGCTGAAACCAATTTGATAGCACATAACAATAACTATTATGTTCCTTTGTTCCTTTCTAGCTGCCTTTATCATAAAAGGAAACCCTGGTGGCATGGTGGTTAAGTGCTATGTCTGCAGTTCAAATCCTCCAGGCGCTCCTTGGAAACTCTATTGGACAGTTCTACTCTGTCTTACAGGGTCGCTATGAGTCAGAATTGAGTTGCTGGCAAAGGATTTGGTTTTTTGGTTTATGTCATAAAAAGTGTAGAAAGAGATCAACAGTTCTAATCTCTATTAATGTTTATAAGGTAATTTCTTCTTATAATAAAACAATACCTTATAACACACATGTGTTATAATCTCTATTATTGTTTATAAGGTCATTTCTTCTTATAATAAAACAATATCATATAACACAGACATGGTTTTTAGAAGGAACTGGATTTTCGACTCACAGATTAACCATACCATTAATGCATTATTTCCAACACAATGAAATCATATCTATGTTAAGAAAACTCTTAATTTCTTTTTTTCCAGAGGGAAAGGAAATCAGTTTAAAATTAACACTGAGATGTTAGGAGAAAGAAACTGTCCATGATCCAACAACAACAACAAAATATTACTTTGGAAATAATTTGCAAGTCCATTAAATATGACAGTTTGTTCTCATAAATATTTATACAAACATATCTACATGTAGGAGATGCATTATTTTCATAGGAGATTCATTATTTTCTTTGCTATGGAAGTAGAAATAGTTAGTATACATAGTACTTCATAAGTTTTTCAATAAAAAATAAACTCGTGTAAGTTAGAAGGGAAAGATTTAACTGTTTTCAAAAACAATCTAGTACAAACACACATTCACATAGGCAAATATTTTGCATAACTTGCTTTTTCTTCAGTGCCAGTTCTTTTCCTTTCCCACTCTACCCCAAGGAAATCTGTGCTAAAAACCTGATATATATACATCCTCTCTTCCTAATCTGCTGCACGTTTCATATGTGTATGTACACATACACACACTCATGCCTGTATAAGACAGAACAACCAAAACTGTGGACATATTTTAATGGGCTACAATTATTTTTAATTAACAATCAGACCTGAAAATTTCTGATACTGGAAAAGGTTTCATTTATGTCTTCCGCCTCTCCTCAGATTTGTGGGAGCATACCCAGACTGAGCACCATTCACATCGTTTAAAATGAGTAAGATAGTTAGTAACCCACAGATCTGTGAAAAGCAAACAGTCATTACAAGTGGTAGTGTTCAGATTGACTCTCCAGTCTTCACAGATGACTCTCCAGTCTTCAGGTAATGCTAATCCTATATTTCTAAAACAGTGACTCTTCAGTGTTTTGTTCAGGACCCCTTTATGTCTAAACAATGTTTAGGACCCAGAGGTCTTTTGTTTCTGTGGGTTGTATCTCTAAACATTTATAATATTAGATATAAACATGAGAAATTAAAAATATTTATTAATCTATTTGAAACACAATAAACCATTGTCTGTAATAATGCATATTTTTAAAAATAATTTTTAAAACAATTATTTATACATAAGACTACATGCAACTCATAGACACTGAATGTCTCTCTGAGAAATTTTATAAAAATGAAACATTATGAACTAAAATTTTACATATAATAATTTTATGTTTTTATGTCTACATTAATGTAGATGCATTATGTATTCAAACTGCTCAATGGAGAAAAAGTTAGTCTTGGTTATCATAGAAAGAAAAAGAGATGACTAAACCATCCAGTATTTGATAAGCTACTTGTGATCATCAAAGCTTCTAGCTGCTTCTTGGAAACCTGATAAGGCAGTTTTACTGTGTCTTGTAGGGTCACTATACATCGTAACTGACTCAACATCAAATAAGTTTGTTTTTTAACCTTAGAATTAACTTTTAGGCTAAAAACAACAACAGCAATCTTGTTTGTTCACATTCCCCACAAGACAAGGAAGTTTTGCTCAGTGGTTAGTGATCTGCATCTATAAAGATTACCAAGAAAACCCTACGGAGCTGTTCTACTGTGTAACACATGAGGTCACCGTAAGCTGGAATCAACTCAGCAACCATAGGCTTGATTTAGACCTTTGTTCCCCGTACAAAAGTTGGCAGTTCTTATTGGAGAGAACGACAAAAGAAGACACAAGAGGAGACATCTGCAGTACGAGCCCATGCCTCATCTCACACTAGAAGTTCTTACTCATAGTAAAGCAGATGGTTGTTTCCAGTCTGACTCATATTAGCTCTGTAGCTGTATGCTTCTGAGTGGGATCTTGGAGAGGATGAAAGAGGGTCTGTATCTTCCGCAGGGAGATTTCTGGCGTTGAGCTCCTCCTAGAGGTTAGAGAGCACATTTCTTGATTTATGAAAGTTAAAATTGTGTAAGAAACTAATGACAACCTGTAAATAATCTCTATTAGTGTACATGTATATTTTTGTAGAAAATCTGTTTTCTGCATATCTAGCAACACTCCTTCAAAGCTGAGTCTTAGAACATTTTGGATCTGTCATAAAGCCACAGTAAATGACAGATCAAAGAGAAAATAGAAGTTATTACGGTCAATGGTCAATGCTATCACCTTTTATACAGCAGATATAGTACTGCATACTCTGGGGGTCAGTTCTACCCCGGCCCCTGGGGTCGTCATGAGTCGGATCTGACTTGACGGCACTTGGCTGGCTATAGTACTGATTATAGGGATACAGAGTTAAAAAGCTATTGGACTAGCAGAATAAAAAAATATATGAATACATATCACCAAAGCATTATGTCGTATCTTTACATATTTGGAGTTCATATTTTAGCAGATGTCACAGATTGAATTATGTTCCCCAAAAACTGTGTGAAGCAATTTGGCTAGGCCATGATTTCTGGTATTGTGCAATGTTCTTATATGCTGTAAACCTGGCCTCGATGATCTTAATGAAGGAATTGTATTGGGTGGGCAGCAGTTGTATTGGGTGGAACAGGCTCAGTGTATAATTTACTACGTGTCTCACGGCAATCTTTTGGGGTATCAAGGACAGGGAAGCAAGCAGAGACTTGGGGACCTCATGCCATCAAGAAAGAAGTTTCAGGAGCAGAGTGCATCCTTTGGACCACTGGTCTCTGTACCTCAGAGGCTCCCAGTCCAAGGGATGACTGACGACAAGGACCTTCCTCCAGAGTCAACAGAGAAAGATTCCGCTGGAGCTGATGCCCTAAATTTGAACTTTTAGCCTATATTTCTGTGAAAAAACAAACGTCTCTTTGTTAAAGCCATCCACTTGCAATATTTCTATTATAGCAGTACTGGATGACTAAAACAGCAGATATGCCCAAATTAATATACTTGATGATACCTGACAACTTTATGTACATATGTATATACACACATAGGCAATTCACCTAAAATTCAGTGTCAGTTTAAATGCACTAGAGTATATGTTCTATGTGTTAACATAGGTTCAAATGGGTAGCAGTTGTATCAGTGGGGCAGGACTCAGTGTGTAAGATTATACTGTGCCTTGAGACAATCTTTTGGGATAGAAAGGAAAGGGAAGCAAACAGAAAGCTAGGGACCTCACATCACCCAGAAATCAGTGCTGGGAGCAGAGTGTATCCTTCAGACCCCTGGTCCCTGTGCCTCAGAAGCTTTCATTCCAAGGGAAAAATAACAACAAGGACTGCCCTCCAGAGTCAACAGATAATATATATTCTGTGTATCGAACATCTTGAAATCCTTTAAGTAGAATTTCCTATAGACATTTTTCTTTTTCAAATATTTATATTTACAGAATTTTTATGAAAGTACTCTACATCCAGTTTCTCCTGTTATTAACATCTTATATTATTACTGGAAACTGGTGGCATGCGTACTGGTTAAGTGCTATGACTGCTAACCAAAAGGTCAGCAGTTCCAACCCACTAGGTGCTCCTTGGAAACTCTACAGGACAGTTCTGTTCTGTCCTATATGGTCGCTATGAGTTGGCATCGACTCTTTGGCATTGGGTTCAGTTCTTCCGCTTTGTACTAGTATGGGAAAAATGGAGTGGACTATTTACATAAATATTCTATAAATATATTTAAAAATTAAAAAAAATCGACATGAAATTCTTATAGTATTAACATCTGACACTAGTGTGGCCCAGCATGTCTGTCACCTTGCCATACTGTGATGCTGGAGGCCATGCTACCAGCAAGTTCCCCATGGCCGACAGGTTTCAGCTGAACTTGCAGACTAAGACAGACTAGGAAGAAGGACTCAGCAGTTTACCTCTGAAAAGAATTAGCCAGTGAAAAACTTACTAATACCGGTGGAATGTTGTCTGCTATAAGCGGAAAAATGAGCCCTGTAGTTCAAACACTCAAAAGATGACTGGGTAAGAGCTAGCTTCTCAAAGTAGTGTCAACCTTATATAACACGGAGGGAGTCAAGCCTTTGGGACCTTCATTTGCTGATATGCTACAACGCAAATTGAGAAGAAATAGCTACAAACGTCCATTAGTAATTGGAACATGGTATGTATGAAACACGAATCTAGGAAAATTAGAAATTATGAGTAATGAAATGGAACTCAAAAAGACTGATATTCTAGGCATTTAGTGATCAGAAATGGACTGCCATTGACCACTCTGAATCAGACAGTCATAAGGCCCTCTATGCTGGGAATGACAACATGAAGAGGAATGGCACTGCATTCATCAGCAAAAGGAACATTTCAAGATCTATCCTGAAGTACAACGTTGCCAGTGGTATGATAATACCCATACCTATAAGGAAGACCAGTAATATGACTATTATTCAAATTTTGTGCACTGACCCCTAAATCCCCAAATGAAGAAACTGAAGAATGTTACCAATTCCTGCAGTGTGACACTTACTGAACTTGCAATCAGGATGCACTGATAATTACTAGTGATTGGAATTTGAAATTTGGAAACAAAAACAATCAGTAGTTAGAAAAGATAGTCTTGGTAACAGAAATGATGGCATGATAGAATTTTGCAAGACCAACAACTTCTTAATTGCATATACCTTTTTCCACAACACAAATGGCAACTAAACACATGGACCTTGTCATGAAATGCAAAGAAATCAAACTGACTACATCTGTGGAAAGAGGATGCAAAAGTTCAATATCATTAGGCCAACAAGGCCAGAGACTGACTGTAGAACAGCAATCGGTTGCTCATATGCAACTTCAAACTGAAACTGAAGAAAATTTCAAGTCCATGAGAGCCAAAGTACAAACCTGTGTATATCCCATCTGAATTTAGAAACCATCTCAGGAATAAATTTGATGTACTGAACACTACTGACCAAAGGCAACAACTGTGGATTGACATCAAAGATATCACACGTGAAGAAAGCAAGAGTTTCTTAAAAAGACACAAAGAAATGACCAAAACAGATGTCAGAAAACATTCTGAAACTTGCTGTTGAAAGTTGAGTAGCTAAAGTAAAACAGAAGAATTGATGAAGTAAAACAACAAAATGGAAGACTTCAAAGGGCTGCTTGAGAAGACAGAATGTTATGACGACATATAAAGACCTGGAGATGGAAACAAAACGGGAAGAGGATGCTCTGTATTACTCAAGCTGAAAGTTCTAGGGGGGAAAAAAAATCAAGACTCCATTTACAACAGTGAAGGATTTTATGCAGAAAATATTAAACAATGCAGGAACTATCGAAAGAATATGATAGGAAGAAACAAAGTCATTATATCAAAAAGAACTGATGCATGTTCAACTGCGTCAAATGGTAGCAGATGATCGGGAACCAACGGTACTGAAGGAAGCATTCCAAGTTGAACTGCAGGCTTTGACAAAAGCAAAGCTCCAGAAGTTGATGGAATATCAACCAAGCTGTTTCACCAAACAGATACAGTAGTTTAGGGCTCACTCAACTATGCAAAGAAGTTGGAAATATAGCTACCTGGCTATCTAACCAACTGGAAGAGACCCATATTTATGCCTAGTCCCACAAAAGGTGACCCAACACAATGCAGAAATTATCATACAGCATCATTAATATCACAGGCAAGTAAAATTTTCCTAAAGGTCATTCAAAAGTGGCTACACCAGTATACAGACAGGGAACTGCCAGAAATTCAGGCCAGATTCAGAAAGGATGTGGAACCAAGGATCACTGCTGATGTTGGATGGATCTAGGCTGAAAGCAGAGAACATCACAAAGATTTTTACTTATGTTTTATTGACTACACAAAGGTATTTTACTGGGTGGAACAAAACAAAATACATATAACATTGTGGAGAATGGAATTCTAGATCACTTAATTGCGCTTATGAGGAATCTGTACATAGATCAAGAGCCACTCATTCAAACAGAACAAGGGAACAGTTTGGTTTAAATCATGAAAAGTACGTGTCAGGGTTACATAGCATCACCAGACGTACTCAGTCTGTATGTCAAACAAATAATCCAAGAAGCTGTACTATATGAGGAAAAATAGAACACCAGGATTGGAGGAAGACACTTCAACAACCTGCAGCATGTAGCTGACACAACCTTGCTCGCTGAAAGTAGAGAGAACTTGATACACTAGCTGATAAAGATCAAAGGCCACAGTCCTCAGTATGGATTGCATCTGAACATCAAGGAAACAAAAATCCTCACAACTGAGCCAATAAGCAACATCATGATAAGGAGAGAAAACATTACCGCTGTCAAGGATTTCATTTTTACTTGGTTCCACACTGCATACCCATGTAATCAGCAGTCAAGAAATCAAAAGCAACATTGCAGTGGGCAAATCTGCTGCAAAAGATTTCTACAAAGCACTGAAAACCCAAGATGTCACTTTGTCAACCAAGACGTACCTGAATCAAGCCACAGTATTTTCAATTGTGTCATATGCATGCAAAAGCTGGGCAATTAATAAGGAAGACAGAAGAAGCAACACCTTTGAATTGTGGTGCTGGAGAAGAAATTGAATATACCATGGACTGCCAAAACAATGAACAAATCAGTCTTGGAAGAGGTGCAACCAGAATGCTGCTTAGAAGCAAGAAGGGTGAGATTACCTCTTACATATTTGTACGTGTTGTGAGAAGGGACTAGTCCCTGGAGAAGGACAACATGCTTGTTAAAGCAGAGGGTCAGTGAAAATGAGGAGGACTCTCAACGAAATGGACTGACATAGCGGTTGCAACAAAGGGCTCAAGCATAATGATTGCAGGCATGGTGCAGGACTGAACAGTGTTTCACTCTGTTATCCACAGGGCTGCCGTCAATTAGAACCGACTCAATGGCACCTGAAAACAACAGAAATAGTATAGTTTGTTATACATTAATCAAATCTCATAGTTTGTTCATATTTCCTTAGATTTCGTCTTTTTCTGTTCCAGGATCCATTTTAGCATGTCACATTAAATTTAGTAGTAGCAGACTAGTCTTGTTTGTGACAATTTCTCAAGTATTTGTTTTTGATGCCCATGATCATTTCATGGAGAATTAGTGCTAGGATATTCTATAGAGTGTCTCTCAATTAGAATTTTCTGAAATTTCTCTCATGATTAGACTTAAATAAAATGTTTCAGTAATACTATAGGGTTTTGTTTGTTCTTAGTGTAGTAATCTCACTAGAGGTAATTGAACTGGAGTTAACTGATTACAATCAAGTTTCCTAAGAGATAGCTTTCAAGAATTCCTCTTCATAATGTTGATTGCTTCTAACCTTTACACTTCCAAGCAGCTTCTATAGTCACATTAATATTGCATTTGTTCTCTGTTCAGATAAGGTTATTCAATATAACATACATGAAAGAAAATTATCAAGAAAGGTACCTTAACAACCAATAAAGATCTCCCGTTGATGCTGTAATGATTCTACTTGGCTTGGTTATATTTCTGTAGACTAGCAATCTAAAATCAGTTTCATTGTCTAAAAATCAAGCTATCATCAGAGTTGTGTTATTTGCAGAGCCTCAAGAGAAGAATCCATTTCCTTGCTCTTTCAAAGTTTTGATCAACTTATGGTATCCTTCCAGCAATGGCATCAATTTGATCTTTGCTTCTGTCATTGTGTCTCCTTTTCTCATTGAATTTCTTGCTGCCTTCCTCTTACAAGGATCCTTGGGATTACATTGGTGACTCTTGAATAACACAGGATAATCTTATCATCTCAAAATTTTTAACTTAATCACATCTGCAAAATCCTCTTGTCATGTAAGAAAACACATTGACAGGTTTTGGGTATTAGGTCATCGTTTCTGGAGGACTATTGTTTTGGCTACCACAGTCCACTAGTAACAGAGTAAGGTTTTGTTTTTTTTTTTTTCCTTCTTCTTTTCTTAAGCAATTCTGACTTTTGTACTATGAAGATTAAGGATATAAGAAGGAAAACTACACTGAGGATGAACCTAAATGGAAGCTCTTCACCCTTCCATGAATTAGTACCATTTTCCTACTGTTGAGATATGCCAAAACCAAGAACCAAATCCATTGCCATTGAGCTGATTCCCATCCATGGTGACTATGTATGATAGAGTAGAATTTACAGGGTTTCCAAAGAATAACCTGCAGATTTGAACCATCAACTTTCTGGTTAGCAGACAAGCTCTTAACCACTGTACTACCAGGGCTCCTCTTAAGATATAGGGAGAGAGAAAGGAGCATTAATGATAATGTTTGGTGGTGATCCAGAACAGGAAAAGAACACAATATAACCTTAATTTAATGACCACCCTTAGTAGCTTCATTTGGTCTCTTAATATTGGAATGTGAACCTAAGTATATGTGTAAAACAGGCAGTGATTAAAATAATATACTTTCTGGACTTAATTTTTTGAGAGTTTCAGGGACTCAATATCACCTACCAGTTCTCTGCTTTAGATTCTGTGATATCACGATGCTGTCAACAACACATATTCCCAAAGTTGGAGTCTTCAGTGAGTCACCCCCTGGAGATGGCTTGGTGGATTGCCTTGGAATTGAGCAGAGGAGGGGACTGCCTTCATGTGACAGTATGTGTGACAGTACAGACAGAAGGAGGTGGCCAGACAGGCAATAAAGCAAGATGAAATCCTTCTAAACATATCTTCTCAACTCAATAGCCAATTTCTAAACAACCACCAAGTGTAATTCCAAAGTCTGCAAATAAAAATATCCATGTTTATTTTACATAAAAATAATTCTACATTCTTAGCAGTTAGGTTTTTGCCCACCCATACGGAAAATCTGCTTTAATCCATGCGAAAATCAAGTGGCCACAAATATTTTCACACTCCTATTAAAGTGGGGTTTGAATATTCTCATTTTGAATATGTATTGATAGTGTATCGCTTTGACTAAAGTGTTCTTTTTAGTTGTCATCCAAATCATGACAACAGTATGTAACCTTCATTACCACTGAGTCAATTCTGACTCATAGCTACCCTATAGGATTCCCATGGAGTTCTGTTAGATCCTAACTGCAGAATTTTTGTTTAGTAGCCAAGTTCTGTACACACTTTGCCACCAAGACTCAAACCTTTTGCAGCATGGAAAATTGCTCAATCCTGTGCCATCTTCATAGTCATTGTTATGTCTGAGTCCATTGTTGTCACTATTGGGTGGGGAACTCACTCTCCAGCCCTAGATCAGAAGGTTTATATGGTTTACATTGGCTAATTTTCAGAAGTAGATCACCAGACCTTGCTTCTTGGGCAATCTGAAAGCTCTGTTGAAACATGTTCACCATGAGTAACCCTAGTGACATCCCAAATATCAGTAGCATAGATTCTAGTAGCATATCAACACACAAGGCACAACAACATGACCAATTACAAGTAGGTGGTTGTTGACCAATCCAATATAGTGAAAATAGTGCTAGACTAGCTCTGGCCCTAGATTTTAAGAGGACTGTCAGCTTCCTTCTTTGCATAGAGCCAACATGTGAAAGTTGGATGGACACACTGTGAGGACGCACTGTGAAGAAAAGCCCAAGTTCACACTGAGGTTGTGTGGAGTAACATCAAGAGAGATTCCTGATTAGTCCTCAGCTCTTCCTGCTGTTTTCAGCCATTCAAGCCACCCCAGGTAGAGTCCCAGATTCTGCAGAGCACTGATGAACCACCTTTTCTCTGCCTTGCTCAAACTCCTGGCCCTAAAATTTGGGAGAAAAACAAACTGATGGTTGTTTATGACACTAAATGTTGGTGTAATATGTTACACAGCAAGAGTTAATGAACCAGTATAGGCTCTCCCTTTATCCTTCATCAATTTAGGAAAACTATTAGCAGCTTTCTGCTCACCCTTGGAAACAATCTGTTCTGTTTTAATGTTCTTCCAACTTCCTCACTTATAGTTTTTACTGTTTGGTTGGTCTATTTCAAAGATTATTTTGTTTGGAATAACGGCTTAATTCTTGAATCAGAATTTAAATAGAGTTGTGTTTTGTTTTATATTTCTCTGTATACTCCAAAAGCTGACTTCATTAGTTAGACATAAACTGAAACCTGAAACCTAGATTCCAGATTCACAGGGAGTGAAGTCTGGACCATTCCTGATACATTTTGGATAGACAGCTTTACTTATATATTACAGTAATCCGGTTTAAGGAGTCTTTTTTAGGTAAGTACAGTTCTTAGTTTATTTAAACAACAACAAAAAACCTTTTGATTTATCTTATTTTCAAAGTATTACCCTCCACCCACCGCAAAATAACATTGCCACTGAATTGATTCTAACTCATAGCCACCTTACACAGCACAGAGCAGACCTGTCTCATAGAGTTGCCAAGAAGTGCCTGGTGGATTCGAATTGCTGACCTTTGATTAGCAGCTGTAGCACCTAACCCTATGCCACCAGGTTTCTTTCAAAGTATTAGGAGACACAAAAATAATCGTACATCAGTCATTTTTCCAAGCAGTCAGTTAAAGCAGTGAACAAAAATGAAGAAGTCCCTGCTCTCAAGAAACATCAATTTCAAAAGTGAGAAACTGAAAAAATATATATAAGCAAGCAAATAAAAGGAAATAATGAAGACATGTCAGGCTATACTGTTCTTTAACCATTTGGCAGAGCAACTATTAAAGTTTAAATTCAAATTGAAGTTTATGAAATCAAAACAAGTTAAAGCTTTACTTCCTTAGCCACACTAGCCATGCTACAATAAATTAAATGACCACTGTCTACTGAATAGTACAGTAAAGCTTACAGAATCCTCTTCACAAATATTCTATTGTGTTGGTACAGAAAATTAAAGCAAGGTAATTTGAAAACTAAGAGTAGAAAAATATTTCTTAGTTATTTTGGGGTTTTTTTTAGGTTATGATATGTAATCCATTGTTAAGTATCTCAAGAAGTCAGGTAGTGCTTAAGTGGTGACAAATTTGTTTAAGAGGATAAAAGAAAAGTTGAATTTGCTGTCACTGGGTATTCATCAAAGGCCCACATTTTGTCATTTTTCACTTGCCAAACTTCTCTACAATGAAGAACAAGTAGTATATAAGTTATAGCCTTCCATACTTCTTGACACAAATTATACAAAATGTTGAGATGATATGAAACAAGATACCTTTTTGCATGTGTATAGTTGATTTAGATAAAAACAAAACAAACAGAATACTATAATGAATAATATTAAAGTCTTGCTTTTAGTCATAATTTGACTCTAATGTACAATTTTCTTGAGAACAGTTAGTGCTTCTTATCAAGTTTATTGGAAACACTGTTCCATTACCTCATTAATATGCAGTGACAACCTTTTTTCTGGTCTTTTTCTTTCTTTTTAAATTGTTTCTATTTGATGTAATTATCTTTAATAAAACTGTCTTAATTGCTGAATGTTTTCAATAAATATTGGCATTCAATAGAACACTTTTGTCAGACATCTTTGACTTTGTTAGTAATACTTGAAGTTTGCATTTATTTAAACATATTGCTGTTGAAATTTTGATTTCCCTTATACTGAATTGACAAAACAATTTCAGAAAAGATTACACAAACACATATAGTTGAGTCTTCTAAAAATGGACATATTATTCCTCTCTACTTATTTAGCATTTTTTTCTTACCCCTTTTATTTATTTATGTACTTGCAGATATATGCATGAATTTTGCAGTATTACCCTCATGGTGCAAATGGTTAAGAGCTTGGCTGCTAACCAAAAGGTCAGTAGTTTGAATCCAGCAGCCACTCTTTGGAAATCTCTGGGGTGCAGTTTTACTCTGCCCTACTGTATGGTCACTATGAGTCAGAATTGACTTGAAGGCAATGAGTTTGGTTTGGTTTGGTGTGGTTATAGGGTTGCTATGTGTCAGAACTGACTCCATGGCAATGGCTTTTGTTTGTTTTTCTTTTTTAATATTACAATAGCAAGGTCTCTTGGGTACAACACCGAACAGACATAAGTAAAACATACTTATTTTCCTTGTTTTCTACCTCAATAATCGATTAATTAGAACCAATCAAGATTGTATTGTTGTTAAGTTTTAAAAAATTAGAATGTTCTATGAACCTATTTATTTTTGTGTGTTCATTTTTCGATTTCTATGGGATTTACTATCCTTTCCCATTATTTTTCCAAATTTTTCCTCTTTCTAAAACTTTTGGGTTTTGTTTTATGTATTATGAGGAGATAGGTCTATACATCTTCATTATAAATTCAAAATTTGATTATTACAAATTGTCGCTTATCTTTTCTCTCTCAAGGCCTTTACCAAGCTGCTTGGGAGACAGCCCTACTCTCCCCAGAGAGCTGCATTTTGTGTGTACTAGATCTTTTTATGGACACACTAGTGGCATAGTGATTAAGTGCTATGGCTGCTAACCAAAAGGTCAGTAGTTAAAATACACCAGGCATTCCTTGAAACCTCTATGGGGCAGTTCTACTCTGTCTTATAGGGTCGCTACGAGTCAGCATTGACTCAGTAGCATTTGGTTTGGTTCCTTTTTAGATCTTTATATGCTGTCTTGGTGATGTGTGTTATCTTCAGTCTTGACATTCAGCCTAATTTTGAGAGGTAGGTTGATCTGTCCCTCTCCTCCTGCCTTGAGGCAACCACAAAGTAATGGTTACTTCTGGGGTCTGGGGAGCGGGGACCATGATTAGGAAGAAACATACAGGAGTCTAACCCTTAAACATGGGTGCTTTCTCTACAACATTTTTTAAATCTACATTTAGGTTTTAATATACATTGCATTGGGGAAATTTGCTGCAAAGGACCTCTTCAAAGTATTCAGAAGTGAGGATGTCACCTTGAAGACTAAACTGTGCCTCACCCAAGCCACAGTACTTTCCATCACATCATGTGCATGTGAAAGCTGAACCGTAAATAAAGAAGACAGAAGGAGAATTGATGTCTTTGAATTGTGTTGGAGAAGAATGTTGAATGTATGGTGGACCATCAAAAGAACAAACAGATCTGTTCTGGAAGAAGAACAACCAGGGTGCTCCTTGGAAGCAAAGATGGCAAGACTGCATCTTACACACTATGGACATGTTGTCAGGAAAGGTCAGTCCCTGGAGAAGCACATCATGCTTGGTAGAGTGAACGGTCAGTGAAAAAGCAGAAGACCTTCAATGAGATGGACTGACACAGTGGCTGCAACAATGGCCATAAAAACGATTGTGGACATGGTGCAAGACCAGGCAGTGTTTCATGCTCT
Organism: Heterohyrax brucei; assembly: GCA_028571685.1. Lineage (NCBI taxonomy): Eukaryota > Metazoa > Chordata > Mammalia > Hyracoidea > Procaviidae > Heterohyrax > Heterohyrax brucei. Next base: position 165,748,430 of record CM053144.1, read on the forward strand.
TGTTCATAGGATCGCTATGAGTCAGAACTGATTTGATGGCAGCTAACAACAACAACAAGAACAACAATGCTCAGATGTATGTTTTCTTTTTTGCAATTTATAAAAGAAAACCGAGACACACAAAAAAAATGATTACAAAAGTCTTGGCAATAGTTAAACACCTCACATCAAGGTATATGGATACTACTGGACAAGGGAACACAAGAGGTCTTCAAAGTTATATTTTTCCAACTCAGTGGTGAGTACCCAGTTTTTTTTTGTTGTTGTTTTGTTTTTTATTGTGATTAAGTGGAAATATACAATCCCATATAAATTTGCATACCCATCAATGAGCGGTCTCCACTGCTCTCCCTGTCCAGCAACAACACACTCCTCCTCTCCGTTCTGTACGTGTCATATCCTATCTCCAACCCCTCTCTCCCCCCTCCCCACATCCAGTAAGAGGTCAGCCGGATGTCATCCTATAGATGTACAGAACCATCAAGTGCACACATGATAATGGTTGCTCTGTGTCACCAAGACCATTCCATTCCTGTCTGAAGAGTTGACCTCCATTATGATTTATGGACAGCGGCAGCATCAGGGCCAGTGTCCATGCCCCCAGGGGAACCCCAAGGCCCATGGACCATCAATTGCAGTCTTTCAGTGGAGATCTCAGGGTGGACCCCTTTTTATTTTCATCTTGCCTGTGAGACTCAACTTTCTGAGCCTCATGACGGCTATCACTGGTGGTGGCCAGGCACCATCCAGTTCTTCTGGTCACATGTCGATGTAGTCACCTGCTCACACGGGTCTCTCTTTCTTCTGCATTCTCTTTGCCCTATGTCTTTTTGGTCCTTGGAGATCATCCATTCCTGCTCAGTTGGGACCATTTGGTGTACCTCAGATGGCAGCTTGGTAGCTTTTAAGACCTCAGATACCACTCACCAATGTGGGGTGCAGAAGACTCTCTTAGCAAAATGCTAGTTATGCCAAGTGGCCTCAATGTCCCCAGAGATCATGGTCCCCAGACCCCCACCCCAGCTACTCTGTCTTTGAAATATTGGGTTAAGATGGCAGGAGTAATTATGTTACGTTGAAGTCCAGTTAAAATGGATTTTCTTTCTAATGTGTGCTGTCATAAATGATACCCAACCAACTTTCTATCAACTATATAATCAATACCCCACCTTCTCACTCCCTGTCTCCCCACCCTTGCAGCCCTCAAAGACTCTTCTATTCTATGCATGAGTCTGTTTTTACGTTCTTATAGCAGGGGTCTCATACAATATTTGTTCCTTTGCCACTGACTACTTTCATTCAACATAATGTCTTCCAATTGAAACCAGGTTATCAGATGCTTCCAAAAATCATCATTGTTCTATATCATCACATAGTGTTCCACTGAGTATATATACCATAATTTATCTATCCATTCCTCTGTTGTTGGGCATCTGGGTTGATTCCATCTTTTTCCTATTGTGGACTGTGCTGCGATAAACATTCGTGTGCACATATCAGTTGGTGTGAATGGCCTTGATTCTGTAGGATACATATCAAGCAGTGGAATTACTGGGTCAAATGGTATATCTAGATCCAGTTTTTGAAGGAAGCACTAGGTTGCATTCCAAAGAGGTTGCACCACTTGGCAATCCAACCAACAGTGTAGGAGAGTTCCAATTTCTCCACAGCCTCTCCAGCATTTGTTGTTTTGCATTTTTTGGATCATGGCCAACCTTGTTGGGGTGAGATGGTATCTCACGGTACTTTTAATTTCTTTAATAGCTAATGATCATGAACATGTCCACATCTGTTTTTTGGCTGCCTGGATCTCATCTTTAGAGAAGTGGCTGCCATCTCCTTTGCCTAATGCTTAATTGGATTATTTATCATTTCTTATTGATATTTTGTAGTGTCTTATAGATTATGGAGATCAGACATTGGTCTGACATATAGTTGCCAAATATTTTTTCCCATTCTGTAAGTGGTCTTTTAATTCTATTGATACAGTCTTTGGGTGAGTAAAAGTGTTTGATTCTTAGTAATTCCCATTTATCAATTTTCTCTTCTGTTAATTGTAGTTTTTCCAATTTTGAAGTCTGTCTACGTTGTGTATTAAAACTTCCATTGTTGATTCTAATTTTTCTTGGATGAGCTTTATCATTTTAGATTTGATATCTAGGTCTTTTTTCCAGTTTGAGTTGGTTTTTGTATAAAGTGTCAGATACGGGTCCTGTTTCAATTTATTGCAGATGGATATCCAATTTTGCCAGCACCATTTGTTGAAGAGATTGTTTTTACCCCAGTTTAATATCTTAGGGCCTTTGTTGAATATCAACTGTTCATAGGAGGATGGTGTCATCTCTGGAGTCTCAATTCTGTTACATTGATCTGTCTGTTTTTGTACCAGTATCAGGCTGTTTTGAAAACTGCGGCAGTGGAATAGGTTCTAAAGTTGGGTAGTGAAAGGCTTCCCAGTGTGTTCTTCTTCTTCAGGAGTGCTTTGCTTATCCGGGGCTTCTTCCCTTTCCAAACAAATTTGGTGATTCGTTTCTCCATCTCATTAAAAAATGTCACAGGAATTTGTATTGGGATTGAATTATATAAGTAAATTGCTTTGAGTAAAATAAATATTTTCACAATGTTAAGTCTTCCTATCCACGAGCAGGTTAGGTTTCTCCATTTATCTAAATCTCTCTTAGTTTCTTGTAGTAAGGTCTTGTAGTTTCTTTGTAAAGGTCTGTTATTCTCTGGTTAGATTTATTCCTAAGTATTTTATCTTCTTGGAGGTCAGTTCTACCCTGGCCCCCAGTGTCGCCATGAGTCGGACCCAACTCGACGGCACTTTGCTTTTGGGGGCTACAGTTAATGGTATTGATTTGGTGATTTCTTCATTAATAATACCATTGTTGGTATAAAGGAATCCTACTGATTTACTTACATTTATCTTGCATCCTGACACTTGCTGAACTCTTCCATCCATTTGAGTAGCTGACTTATGGATTCTTTAAGATTCTCTGCATATACAATCATATAATCTGCAAATAGGGAGATTTTTACTTCCTTTTTGCCAATGTAGATGTCCTTTATTTCTTAGTCTTGTCTGCTCTTGCTAGAACTTCTAGTACAGTGTTGAATAGGAGAGGTGAGAGCGGGCATCGTTGTCTACCTGCTGTCCTCAGTGGAAACTGTTCCAGTCTCCCTCCATTCAGGATGATGTAGGCAGTTAGTTTTGTATAAATGGCCCTATTGCCTTGAGGAATTTGCCGTCTAGTCCTATTTTGCTGAGAGTTTTTAGTATGAGTGGGTGTTGGACTTTGTCAAATGCCTTTTCTGCATCAACGGGCAAAATAGGTGATTCTTGTCTTTTGTGTTATTTATGTGATCACATTAATTGTTTTTCTGATGTTGAACCAGCCTTGCATCCCTGGTATGAATCCCACTTGGTTGTGATGAATTATGTTTTTGATATGTTGTTGTATTCTATTGGCAAGAATTTTGTTGAAGATTTCTGCATCTAGGTCCATGAGTGATATCGATCTGCAGTTCTCCTTTTTTGTTGGGTCTTTCCCTGGCTTTGCTATAAGGGTTATGCTGGCTTCATAGAATGAATTTGGAAGTGTTCCAAACAATTTCTATGCTGTGAAATAGTCTCAGTAGTATTGGAGTTAACTCTTCTCTAAAAGCTTTGTAGAATTCTGCAGTGAAGCCATCTGGGCCCAGGAGTTTTTTGGTTGGTGATTTTTTGGTGGCTTTTTCAATCTCTTCCTTTGTGATGGGTTTATTAAGTTGTTCTGCATCACCTTGTGATAATTTTGGTAGGTGACATATATCAACAAATTTGCCCATTTCTTCTAGGTTTTCAGATCTGTTAGAGTACAGTCTTTTGTAGCATTTTGTTATGATATTTTCGATTTCTGTTGGATCTGTCGTGACATCTCCCCTCTCACTTCTTATATGGGTTGTTTCCTTTCTTATTTTTCTTCAGTAAGTTTAGCCAATGGTTTGTCAGTTTTGTTGATCTTTTCAAAACCCAACTTTTAGTCTTCTCAATTTTTTCAATTGTTCTCCTGTTCTCTAATTCATTTAGTTCTGCTCAAACCTTTATGATCTGTTTTCTTACGGTGTCTGAGGGGTTTTGCTGTTGCTCTCTTTTTACTTTTCCGAGGTGTACAGTTAGTTCTTTCATTTGGGTTCTTCCTTCTGGATGTGTGCATTTAAAGAGAAAACCTGACCCCTGGGCACTGCTTTAGCTGTATCCCATAGGTTCTGGTAGAAAGTGTTTTCAGTCTCATTGGAATCCATAAATTTCATTTTTTCCTTGATTTCTTCTATAATCTATGGCTTTTTGAGCAAGATTTTGTTCAGTTTCACTGTGTTCCACTTTCTATCTGTTTTTTTCTACTATTGATTTTGACTTTAATGGCTTTCTGTTCTGAGAAGATGCTTTGCAATAATTCAGGTATGGATTTTGCTGAGATTTACTTTATGTCTTAACACATAGTCTATTCTGGAAAATGTTCCGTGTGCACTGGAGAAGAAGGTTTATTTGTCCACTGATGGATAGAAAGTTCTGTATATGTCAATGCAGTCTAGTTGGTTAATTATAGTAATAAGATCTTCTGTGTCTTTACTGAGTTTTTCTAGACGATCTGACCAATATTGAGAGTGGAGTGTCAAAGTCTCCCACTGTTATTGTGGAGTGATCTATCTCATTTCTTAGTGTAGTCTGTGTTTCTTTGATGTATGTAGATGCTCTAGCATTGGGTGCATAAATATTTAATATTGTTAAGTCCTGCTTGTGTAATGAACCTTTCAGCAATAAATGGTGTCCATCCTTGTCCATGATGGTGGATTTTATACTAAAATCTGTTTTATCTGAGATTAGTATTGCCACACCTGCTCTTCTTTGTGTATTGTTGGCTTAATACGTATTCTTCCACCCTTTAATTTTCAGTTTCTTCATATCTTTAAGTCTAAGGTGAGTTTCTTGTAAGCAGCATATGGATGGCTCGTGTCATTTGATCCAAGATGCCACTCGTTTTCTCCTTATTGGAGCATTCAGTCCATTCACATTCAGGTGTTTAGTGCTGTCATTGTGACATGTTTATTTTTGTGCTGATGCTTTCTCTGTTGTTCTTATTCTTCTGTTCTGGGACAATCTTCTTTATGAGTTGGTTTTTCACCTTTTTCAGTGTTGGTTTTGTAGTTGTTGAGACTCCCATATTATGCTTCTTGATTTAACATGTTATATCTTTATTGTGCTTTGCAGCTGCTCCTGTGATCCCCCTTAACAGTCTATGTATAAACCCAATTTTAACTACTACAAGTCTTATTAACTTCCTCTCCATCTGGAAGGATGACAATGACTGTAGTATATCCCTCTTTCTTAATATGATGACGTCTTTTCCACAATATAATAGTTTCCATGATATGGTCACTGGATCACTTCTTTTAATATTACAGCTTTGTTGAGTTTGGAGCCTTTCCTAACTGAGCGGGTTTCTGGATGATGTGTCCTGTATTGCCTCCTAAAATATAAAATTAATGGTTTTGTTCTTCTAAACAATGAGCTTCTTTCAGTATTTCTTGTAGCTTTGGTTTGATTTTTACGAAATCTGAGTTTCTGTTTATCTGAAAATGTCTTAATTTCATTTTCGTATTTGAAAGATAGTTTTGCAGGATATAGAATTCTTGGTTGGAAGTTCTTCTCCTTCAAGGCTGTGAATGTGTCATGCCCCTTTCTCCATGCCAGTATCATTTCTGCTGAGAAATCCGACAAAAGTCTGCAGAGTTTCCCTCTCAATGCTAGCTTTGCTTTGAGTTTTTCCACCTTAAAGAGTTTCTGCTTGTGTTTCATTTTGTTAAGCTTGATTATGTCTTAGAGTCCTTCTTTTGAGATTTATATTGAGTGGCATTTGATACGCATCTTGGATATCTATATTCTCTTCTTTCATAATTTCTGGGAAGTTTTCTGTCAGCAGCTCAGCAACAACACTCTCTGTGTTCTCAGGTTTCCAGTCCTATTCAGGAATTCCAATTAATCCAATTAAAAGAGTCCCACTTGTTTCTTAATGCTTCTTCATTTTTCTTGTTTCTTTTTTCTTATTTCTCCTCATAGATGCTGGAGTCAGTCTGTTTTCCATGTCAGAAAGTCTATTTTCCATTTGTTCAATTCTGTTTTCTTGGCTTGAACTGAATTTTTTATATCTTTGATTTTGTTCTTGATCTGTTGGATTTGAGAGTACTGGTGTTCCATCAGATCAAACAGCTTGCTTAATTTTTCGTTTTGCTCTGCTGCATTTGTATGAGGTCTAGGAGGGCTCTATATATAATCCTTTTTTACTCGCCCTCCGATAGTTTCAGAAAAGCTTCTTTGTCTGGGAAGTTCTTCAGCTCTTTCTTTTGTGGGCCTTCTGAAGCTATAGGTGAATTCTTTCTAATGTTCTGGTCCAAAGTTCATTGCTTTTTGTGCATCTCTTTGTTTTGCTTCTCCAATATTACCTTACTGGGATCTAAAACTCAGTCTGAAAATGAAGTTGATCGCTAGACACCTCTATGTACTCCAGTGACTAGTGACTGAGCTCAGTGGACTCTCTGGTGTAGCAGGCTCCACCTCCTGATTAGCAAAGTCACAGCCCCACCTATAGAGTCACTGGGAAGCCATCAGCTGGCCCTATAGCATGAGACAGTACAGGCTGCAAGAGATTCCGTTCTGATGTACTGCAGGTACACTGAAAGGGAAAAGGCATCTGACATAATCCAAAATTAGTCAGGCTTTCAGGTGTGCAAGTCCTTCTTCCCAGTTGGCAAAGTAAGCACCTCTATATCAAACACTGCTTTACTGCTGGAAAAGTGCTCTCTGGGCAGGCACTGTCTCCCAGCCTGGGAATTAGGTCCTGCTGAGGCATCCATATAGGAAACTCCTCCTCCCAGTGAATCAAGATGGTGTCCCACACAATTTCCCCCACCTGCTTCAGAAAAGGCTATTCAATGGCAGAGATTCAGAGATTTCAAGAGAGAGAGGTCAGAGGTGCCATGTTGCACAGATTCCAAGGCCAAGCTCTCAAAATGTGGTGACTCCGCTTACCAATCTCATCAGCAGTGCATCTGATCCTTGCTGCCAGTCAAACCTCAGCCACTCCCACTGGTGAAGACAGAGGAAAAAAATTAAAATGGTAATTTACCTTCAGTCCCCAAGAGGCTACACTCAACAATGGTGGGGTCGGCGAAAGAGAAGACGTTTCCCACTCAGTAGTATGTAGACAACCCTATGCCGTGTCCTAGCACTCACTAGGTGTCCAGAAGTTCTCTGTTTAATTATCAATTCAGGCCTTGGTTTCCAGAGCAATTTCAGGAGACATGTGTTTAGTCTGCCATCTTGGCTCCACCCCCTCAGTTGTTTACTTTACTGTTATTATTAAAAACTATACAAGAGTATTATGTTATTAGGTGTCATTGAGTTGCTTCTGACTCACAGCAACTCTATGAACAACAAAAGGAAACACTTCCTGGTTCTGCACTGTGCCCACAATTATTTTTATTCTTAAGCCCATCATTGCATCTACTATGTCAATCCATCTTGTTAAGGGTCTTCCTCTTTTTTGTTGACCCTCCACTCTACCAAGCATGATGTCTTTCTCCAGAGACTGATCCCTCCTGAGAACTTGAACAAAGTATATAAGATACATTGTGTCCATCCTTGCTTCCAAGGAGTACTCTGGCTGTACTTCTCTCAGAATAGATCTTTTTGTTCTTTTGGCAGTTCACATTATGTTCAATATTCTTCTCCAGCACTACAGTTCTAAGGCATCAATTCTCCTGTCTTCCTCACTCCTTGTCCAACTTTCACATGCATATGATGGAACTGAAAATATCATGGCTTGGATCAGTCTCACCTTAGTTTTCAAGGTGATATCTTTACTTTTAAGCACTTTAAAGACGTCCTTTGCAGCAGATTTTCCAATGCAATGTTTCTTTTGGTTTCTTGACTGCTAATTCCAATGATTTTTTATTGCAAAACCAAGTAAATTGAAATTCTTGACAACCTCAATCCTTTTTCCATTTATCATGATGCTGCTTTACTGGTTCAGTTGTGAGGATTTTTGTTTTCTTGATGTTGAGGTTCAATCCATAGTGAGGGCCATGGTCTTTGATCTTCATCAGTAAGTGTTTCCGATCCTCTTTAGTCTCAGCAAGCAAGGTTGTGTCACCTGCATCATGCAGGTTGTTACTGAATCTTCCTCCAATCCGAACACCACTTTCTTCTTAGTATAGTTCATCTTCTGGGATTATCTGCTTGGCATACAGATTGAAATGGTATAGTGACCAGACACAACCCCGATGCAGACCTTTCCTGACTTTAAACCATGCAGTGTCCTCTTATTCTGTCTGCCTGACTGCCTCTTAATCCATGTACAGATTCCTCATTTGCACAATCTTGTAAGTAGGAAATCTTATAGAATTATAATAAAAGAAAGTGTATAAAGAATGAAGCAAGTTCTTTTGTGTGAAACCACAAAAAAAACTTATTTAATAAAAGCACTCAGAATATTTTCAATTTACTGGAGTGAAACTGATTTTGCACCCCAGTCACAAGTTTTGCTACATTGTGCCTATACTAAAATAAAATAGAAAAAATAATTGGAATGAAAAATTCACAGAAAGCTTTAGATCAAATTCTGCTTATCACTTCTAATGGAACAAATAAATATATCTAGAGTGCTCATTTACTATTGTCAATAAGAAATGAACAACTAACCCTTATTACCTCTGTGGCCATGAAACAGGAACTACTCATTTTAAAAAATAAATGTTTTATTTGATGCTGCAGAAAGGTAAGTCTGACACAGAGCAACACATTCTTCATGAAAGATTTCTAAAAAGTGAATAATGTAATTAGAGTCAGATTATGGAAAGCATTTGTTCAACAACTTTTCTTTGGCTACTGGTTATAAAAGAAGCAAACAAGGGCACAATTAGTTCAACTCCATGATGATATTTATCTCTATTTTCTCTGTTGTAAGTTCCTTTTTCTTTTAAGAAAGTCTTCACTCAAATTATTTTAGCAGATAAACCAAGTATTAAAACCAAACTCATTGCTGTCAAGTCTATTCTTGACTCACAGTGACCCTACAGACAGAGTAGAACTGCTCCATAGTTTCCAAGGAGCACTTGATGGATTCAAACTGCTGATCCTTTGGTTAGCAGCTGTAGCACTTAACCACACTACACCAATAGGGTTTCCAGGCATGCAAAGAACATAACACAACAAAATTTATGATCGGAATCCAATTTGCAGCTACAATTACTCCTACAAATTTAAATCCCCCTGGGTCCTGCTTTACAAATATTCATATTTGAAAATATGATAGCTTTTTTTAAGAGCCTCATAATGCAGTGGTTAGCACCTGGCTGCTAAACAAAAGACTGGCTGTTTAAAACTCCAGCTTCAATGAGTGAGAAAGACTTTGCAATCTGCTTCCATAAAGATTGTTGTTGTTATTGTCAGGTACTGCTGCGTTCATTCTACCTCATAGTAACGTTAGGTACAACAGAATAAAACAGTTCCTGGTCCTGTCACATCCTCATAATCCTTGCTATGTTTGAGCCCATTATTGCAACCACTTGGCCAATCTACCTCATTAAGGATGTTCTTCTTTTGCTGACCCTCTACTTTATCAAGGAAACCTTGGAGGCATATGGCTAAATGCTACAGCTGCTGAATAAAAAAGTCAGCAGTTCAAACCCACCAGGCACCCAATGCAAATCTACTATAGCGCAGTTGTACTCTGACCTACTGGGTTCCTATGAGTTGTATCAACTTGAAGGCAGTGGGTTTGGGGTTTTAGTACCCCTCGATAACATGGCCAAAGTACACGATACAAGATTTTGCCATCCTCACTTCCAAGGAGCACTCTGGCTATACTTCTCTCAAGACAAATGTCTTCATTCTCCTGGAAGTCTATGAAATATTCAATATTATTCATAATTGGGAAGCATCAATTCTTCTCTGGTCTTCATTATTTATTATCTAGCTTTCACATGCATATGAAGCAATTGAAGATACCATGGCTTAGCATAGGCACACTAAGACCTCAAAGGGACATCTCTGCTTTTCAACAATTTGAAGAGGCTTTTTGCAGCAGGTTTGCCCAATGCAATACGTCTTTTGCTGTCTTGACTACCACTTCAGTGATGATTTCAGTAATTTCCGATGAAGATCATAGCCTAGATAACCTCATGAGGCAATTCTACTCTGTTACACAGGGTCATCATAAGTTGGAATCTACTCCATGGCTCCCAGTGACAAAAACAATAATTTATGTTTGGTTTTCTAAAACTGCTTTCTGATCCCTGAAAGCAGTTGCCCTAGTATAACTACCCTTCTGACATTTGCTCAAGGAACCTGAGATTTGTGGAGAAGTTTTTACTAGGGTGAAGAGATAAAAAGTATTTGAATGACTCAGGTGTCAGAGGTTTTGAAGTGAAGCAATAGTACAGATTTCCACAAGCTCTTTAAAGGATTTTCACTTTGCTGTTATTCTCGCACCAGCTGCCTGAATCCTGAGATTGGTGTGAAAATCTGAGATAAATGATTACAATAACAACTAAGAGCATAACCCTTGGGTACCAAAGTGTTATGCGTTGAATTGTGTCCCCTCTAAATGTATGTGCCTTCTTAGCTAGTCTGTGATTCCCAGTATTGTGTCATTGTCCACCGTTTTGTCATATGATGTGATGTCCATATGTGTTGTAAATTATTATGTTAATGAGGTAGCAATTATGCTAATGAGGCAGGCCCCAATCTGTAAGATTAGGTTGTGTCTTAAATCAATCTCTTGTGCGATCTAAAAGAGAGAAGCCAGCAAACAGACATGGAGCTGGTGCCCTGAATTGAGACTTCTAGCCTCCTGGACTGTGGCATACACTTTTCACTGTAGAAGCCATCCTCTTGCATTTATGTCATGGCAGCTCTAGATGACATAAAACTTTCAGATCAGGAAAAAAAGATTACCAAGTCCAAGCATTCAATGGTGTCCCTACTTGATGCAAAATGTTAACTCACTTGCCTGATAACTGAAAGATTGCAGATACAGGGCTACCAAGAAGCACTTCAGAATAAAGAGCTGGTGACACACTTTTGAAAAACCATCCATTGAAAATACTACGGAGCATAGAGTTTTGTTGTGACATCTGGGGCTACAATGAGTCAGAATGAACTCACCAGAACCAACAAGCATTCAGTGGATGCCGTGCCCCTCCCTGCCATCATGGGGATCACCAGGTTGCAATGATAGTCATGTCAGTGGTTAGCCACCCAGACCCTGAATGCCCTACTTTGAATTGAAATCCTCTTGACTCTGTACCTCAGCTTGACGACTTTATACAACACAGGGCAAATATGGGAATAATCTCAGTAATGGTAAGATTGACTTTCCTGCCAAACTAATAGAAAAACAGGTTCTCAAATTCACATGTAATACAATTTTTTAAATATAATGTATGATTTCTTACACACCTGAATTTGAGTATTATATGCCTAGAATTATGCCTGTGTACTTAAAATTGGCTTCTTCTTCTAAGTTGTGGTTCCTATTTGCAGTCTATAAATATTATTTTTTAAGCAATTTGTGTATTCATTTCCTTTCTTCCAACTTTATTGAAATGAAACAAAGTTCATTTGATATTCACGTAACAAAAAATTCTGGTATAAACAGTAATTTGGCAACATGGACGTAATTGCTGGACTCATTTCAATTTTTTTCCTCTATTTTACTAGATTCAGCAAATCCAGACTTTTTCAGATACTGCCTGCAGCTTTTTGGAAGGAAGACACATGTTCTCATACTTTTACATAATTTTCATTCAGGAAAGATTAAAAAAGTAATTGAGTATAAGTTCATAAAAAAAGTTTATATATGTATATAAAGACATTCAGGGAAAGAGACTCTGTGCTAGTAATTTAGATAAAATCAGTATGAATTATGTTGTTAGAAACCAAATTTAATGAAACTGTGATAAGATATGTTTTATCTAAAGTATTTTGCATAATTTTAAGCCCATGAATACATAAACACAATTACCATTCCAAGTTTAAATGTTCTAGTGTCAAACTTCGTGCTACTGCCAAAATATTAACTGAAAACAGAATATTTGGCACATACAACCCATCAGTATTTTTGAGTAAGGCTAAAAATTATGAGAAATAGACAATATTTTTCACCATGTAGTAATGTTGGCATTCAGTTGTTGAAATAACAGAGAACTATAAAATGAAAATGAATGTAGCATTCATTTATTTGCTGAAATTTTAGTGAAAATAACACTGAAAAACTTCTCCAAATTAAAAAAAAACACACACACACACACCAAGAAGCCTCAGCTCTTTAACACACTGATGAATTCAAAACTGAAATGCTTGGAATGAAGACCACGACTTTCAGAAATGACTTTGGATTCTTTTTGAATTCTACTGACTACATTTAAAATATTAGCATCAAATATTTTATTGTTGTTTTCTCAACAACAATATAAGACAACTTAGGATTAGTCAAATTTTGCTGAAGTCCACAGAATGGACCTCTAAAAGCATAAATTAATGAGGAATTATAACTGACAAGGGTATGTGAAGGATGAGAAAGAACAAAAGGAAAACACTGGCACAGAAATACAAATGAACAAGGAGCCTGCAAGTCAGTTAAAACTCATAGTAACCCTCAGTAAAGCAGAATCGCAGCTGTGCTTCTGCTCACGGCTGTCACCACTATGTCAACGTATCTTGTTCTGAGCCTTCTCTTTTTTGCTGACCCTCTACTTCACCAAGCACGGTATCTTCTTCCAAGGATCAGCCCCTCCTGTTAACATGTCCAGAGTATGTGAGACAGAGTCCCCCTAGCCTTGCTTCTAAGGAGCACTGAGTGTACTCCTTTCAGGACAGGTTTTTCTTTCCTCTAGTTGTTTATGGTACCTTCCGTATTCTTTGACAATACCATAATTTAGAGAAATACACATGCATTATGTTTTTAGAACCAAATTTAATGAAATTGTGTTAACATATGTTTTATCTAAAGAATTTGATATCTAAAGCCCGTACTTTAAAAGTATTAACTCTTTTTCAGTCTTTCTTATTTCTGGTCCACCTTTCCCATGCTGGTTAAAAATGCCATAACTTCAGTCAGGTGCACCTCAGTCATCAAAGAGATAGCCTACCTTTTCAATGCTTTAAAGAAATTCTGTGCAGCATTTCTGTCCAGTGCAATACATCCTTTGATTTTTCTTTTTTTTTTTTTTTTTTGGACTGCTGCTTCTCTGGGTGTTGATTGTGGACACAAGTAAAAGGATACCCTTTACCAGTCAATCTTTTCCTCAGTTTTTATTATGTTCCTGACTGGTTCAGGTGAGAGGATTTTTGTTTTTTTTTATGTGGAAGTTGTAATCCATATTGAAAGCTGTAGTGTTTGATCTTCATCACTACACACTTAAAGTCCTCTCAACTTTCAATAAACAAATACACAATCAAATTTTTTATCAAAAGCTAAAGCTACATAGACACTTCCATTAATAAAAGTCTATTTCAACATCATAAATATTAACTGACACATTACCTTTTAACAATAAGCATAATCAAAACTGTATAACATATACTACCACATGCTATGTAATCTATTGAATATGTCCCTGGATGGCACAGTTTGGCCTTGGCTACTAACCTAAAGGTTGGAGGTTTGAACCCACCCAGTGTCAGCACGGAAGAAAAGCCTGGAAATCTGTTTTCATAAAGATTGCACCCAAGAAAAATCTTACAGAGAAATTCTACTCTGTAACACATGGGGTCACTTGGAGTGGAAACTGCCTCAATAGAAAAGGGTTGGGTTTTTAGTTTTAAGGTTCATGTCATATGTTTGCGCCATCAATATCAGATATAAAGTTATGGGGTATTGCTTAAAATCATAAACATATGCAAGCTTCCTTATATTTTAAAGGATATTTAACAAAATCCACATGTAGGCAGTTCCCCAAAGATACCATGTCCTACTCTCCAGAATCTATGATTATATTAGATTACATGGCAAAAGGGATTGGGATGTGAAATTAAAGTTACAGACTTTAAAATAAGGAAATTATTGTGGATGATGCTATGAGCATAATAGAATCACGTTAGAACTTGAAAGCCGAGAATTTTCTCTGGCTCATATAAAAGAGATGTAGCAGAAGTCAGAGATTTTCAAAGCTTAGGGAAGACACCATTTGCCATTGCTGATTTGAAGACAAAGGCAGAGGCTGACACAGAACGTATGTTACCGCAAGTTGCTGAAAGACTACAGCCCTACAGGCATAGGAAACAGAATTCTCCTAACATCTGAAGGAGCTGGGGAAGCATATTCTCTCCCAGAGTCTTCAGACAAATGTTTAGCTGAGCTAACATACTGGTCTTGTCCTTTTGGGAACCAAATTGCAAAAACTACCAGAGCCCACCTAAACTTTTGACCTACAGAACTGTAGAATAATAAATTTGGATTGTCTTAAACTAGTTATTTGTGATGTTATGTCAACAATAAAAAATTAATACAAGTTATTACACACCTACAGAGCTTTTTTTTTAAGTTTTATATGATAACATTTCAACTAACAGGAAGCTTAAACTGTATGCAATGCTCAGTACTTAATTGAGTATTTTACATTGTGATCCTCAGAATGTTACTATTATTTCCTGGTGATTCTGCAATTACTCTGTTCCTACAAATGGAAAGATTTAAAATATTTACCATAACTGACGTCTCATAAAGAAATTCAAGGACAGATATGAAGAAAACCATAAGTTACTTTTATTCAACCAGCTACTGTGTTAAATATTTCAATTTTGGTATTAGCTGGTGTCAAACTGATTGACTCATGGCAGTCTCATATGTGTGGAGTCCACCTGCTCCACAGTGTTTTCAAAGCCCCGATCTTTTAGAAGCTGATTTCCAGATCTGTCTTCTGAGGCATCTCTGGACACGTGCAAACTGCCAGTGTTCCAGCTAGTAACTGAACAGTTCACTGTTTGTGCCATTTGTATCTCCATTTTAGTATCATAAACTAGGGATGCAGATATAATTATAAAATAATTTAAGATAAAAGAATATAATGAAGTTAAAGCCTGTGTTAAAATGATGAAAATGTGAATATTTAAGGAAACTAAGTATTTTTAAAAATATTGAATAAATTATCATCATACATGAGTTAGACTCATATTTCTCTTTGTCATGCATTGAACTATATCCCCCAAAACATATGTGTAGCCATTTACACGGGCCATGATTCCCAATATTTTATGATTGTCTTCCATTTTTTGATTGCTCTATGCTGCATATTAAAGAGGATTAGGGCAAGACTATAAATACCTTCCTAAGATCTCCTCCCTGCTCCACTGTAAAGGGAGTTTCCCTGGAGTGTGGCTTGTACCACCTTTAATCTTTTTATCCTACAAGAGATAAAAGGAAAGGGAAGCAAGCAGAGAGTTGGGAACCTCACACCATTAAGAAAGCAGCACCGGAGAAAAACACATCCTTCAGACCTGAGGTTCCTGCACCAAAGTGCTCCCTGAACAAAGACTGAAGTAACACAAGGACTTTCCTCCAGAACCAACAGAGGAGAAGCCTTCCCCTGGAGTGGACATCCTGAATTTGGACTTGTAGCCTTCTACACTGTCTAAGAATAAACTTTTCTTGTTAAAGCCATCTACTTGTGATAATTCTGTTACAGCAGCACTAGCTAGCCAAAACACTCTTGAATATATATTTATAACTTCCTCTTTCTCCCTCACACACACATATAATCACTTTATTTGCATTTAATTATTATTCATACTTTTAAAAATACGTACATAATGAACTTGAAAAAAAATTTTAGAGAAAAAGTTATGTCTGTTCATTCATTATGCCTGGAATTTTCTAATTACCTTATGTATTCTGGTTGAAGTTAAAGAAAATACTGTTTAATTATATTACTATTGTATTTTTTAGCTGTAAGTGTGCAAAAAGTAATATTTAGAAACCTTGCCACAAATGGCTTACTTTCTAATTGGGGGATAAATCTAGTAAGTAGCAAGAGTAGTACTAAACAGAATACAAAAGTGCTGTGGAAACAAGACAATGAATTTTTCCAGTACAAAGTGATAAAATAAGGAGATGCTATCTGATATTGCTCTTTACAGAATGGTAACTTTTCAGTTGTATTGTGCAACAGATCTTGAAATGCTGTTTTTGACAATAAATGAGACACCGTTCTTCTTTGTTATTTCCAGCAGAGCAGAACATATGCTGTCTAATTAAAAATGGCCAGTATCAGTCTATTTTGGCTCACTAATGGCTAGCATATTGATCTGCAAGCTTTTCATTTTTGACAAGTTTCAACTTTTCCAGATTCAGACTTTGGACATTCCACATTCTAAATATTAATGGATATTCACAGATGTTTCTTCTTATTTTGAATCACACTACAACAACAAATGAAGCTCCCGAAAGCTTAATGGCATTAAATTCAACTCCACTTTGGGAGGTGGCTTGTCCCCAGCCATATTTTGAGTGCCCTCCAAGAGTCGGATCCCACTCGACGGCACTTGGTTTTGGCTCCAACCTAAGGAGCTCAGCTTCCAATATTATATCAAAAAATATTCTGTTGTTACACATAATAATTTCACTTGCCAATATTTCCTTTCTGAAAAAAAATCAGGAACTGCTAGGATTCAAAAGGCAATGTGGAATGAAGAGTATTGAGGCTGATGTCACAGAGAGTTGGCTAAAAGCAGACTATAGAAGATAGGTATGACTATGAAAAAATATTCAACTGTGTGGATCATAATGAAGTATAAATAACAATATGAAGGATATAAATTTCAGAACACTTAATTATGCTCATGAGGAACCTGTACATTAAGCAAAGGAAGTCATTCCAACAGAACAAGGGTGTACTTCATATTTTAAAATCATGAAAGGTGACTGTCAGAGTTGTATCCTCTCACTATACTGTTTCAATCTGTATGCTGAGCAAATAAACAAATGCTGAGAGAAACTTTAATATATTAAGAAGAACATGGCATTGGGACTGGAGAAAGACTCACTAACAACCTGTGATATGCAGATGTCAAGACCTTCTTGCTGAAAATGAAACATTTACTGATGAAGGTCAAAGATTACAGTATTCAACATGGATTAAGAGACAGAAAAGTATAATTCTCACAGTTTAGCCAATAACTAACATCATGATAACCAGACAAAAATTTCAAGTTGTCCAGGACTTCATTTTATTTGATTCAAGAGTCACTATCCACGGAAGCAGCAGCCAAGAAATTAAAGCATATATTGCATTGGATAAATCTGCTACATACAAAGTTGGAAACAAAGAAGGATTAATAGTTGGAAAACATGGCCTTGGTAATAGAAATGATGCCAGAGATCACATGATAGAGTTTTGCAAAACCAACTACTTCTTCATTGCAGATACTTTTCTTCAACAACTTAATCAGTGACTACATGTGGACCTCTACAGATGAAATTAACCGTATCTGTATAAAGAGACAACAGAACATCTCAGTATCATTCAGAACAAGGCCAGGAACTGAGTGTGGAACAGACCATCAATTGCTCATGTACAAGTTCAAGTTGACATGAAAATTAAGTTGACATAAAAACTGAATTTAGAGACCATCTCAACAACAGATTTGATGCACTGAACACTACTGACCAAAGACCAGGCAAGTTGAGAATGATATCAGTGACATGAAAAATGAGGAAAGTAAAAGGTCATTAAGAAGATGGTGGGGGGGAGACCAAAATCAATGTCAGAAGAGACTCTAAAACTTCCTTTTCAATGTCATGTACATAAAGAGAAATTAAAGATGAAGCAGAAGAGTTGAATGGAAGATTTCAAACGGTGGCTTGAGAGCACAAAGTATTGTAACAACATGTACAGAGATCTAGAGACAGAAAAAGGGAGGAGGCCTTGGAGCATTTCTCATGCTACAAGAACTAAAGAAAAAGTTCAAGCCTTGAGTTATAGTATTGAAGGATTCTACAGGGAAAATCTTAAATGACAAATTGCAGCATCCAGAGAAGATGGAAGGAATACATGAAGTCATTATACTAAAAAATTGGTTGATGATGGTGCTGAAGAAGTCCAACCTGAGAAAAAAAACAGCTCAAGGAGACGTTTCAACAAATGTCAGATAATAAGTGCTCACTTGTCTCTGCCAAAAAATTTGAAAGACAGCTACTAGGTGAACCTACTGGAAGTGATCTGTACTTACACCTATTCCCAAGAAAAGCAATCCGATTGATTGTGTAAATTATCAGACAGTACCATTAATATAACAGGCAAGTAAAATTTTGATAACAGTTATTCACAAGGATCTGCAGCAGTGTGTTGACTGGAAATGGCCAGAAACTGAAGCCAGATTTAGAAGTCATGGGTCCAGAGATGTCATTGCTGATGTCAATTGCTGATTCTGGCTAAAAGTAGAGAATACCAAAAGGACATTGACTTGTATTTCATTCTCTGTGCAAATTATGGAAAATATTGTGGAGAATGAGACTTCCTGTACACGTAATTGTACTCATACTGTATATCAAGAGGCAGTCATTGGAACAGAACAAGAAGTTACCGCTTGGTTTCAAGTCAGGAAAGATGTGTGCCAGGATTTAATACTTTCATCATACTTATTTACTGAGCAAGTAATTTAAGAAGTTGGAGTATATGACGAAGAATTCAGCATCAGTATTAGAGGAAGCTTAATTAACAATGTATAGTATGTAGGTGACACTGCCTTGCTCGCTGAAAGTGACGAGGACTTAAAGTACTTACTGATAAACATCAAAGACCACAGCTTTCCGTATGGATTACACCTCAACATAACAAACAAACAAAAACCCCACAAATGGACCAGTAAGCCCCATCATAATAAACAGAGAAAGCATTGAAATCATGAAATATTTCATTTTACTTGGATCTGCAATCAACATCCATGGAAACAGCAGTCAAGAAATCAGAGGACATGTTACATTAGGCAAATCTGCTGAAAAGATCTATTTAAACTGATGAAAAGCAAAGACATCACCCTGAAAACTAAGATATGCCTTACTCAAGCTATGGTATTTTCAGTCACCTCTTATGCATGGGAAATCTGGAGGATGATTAAAGAAGACCAAACAACTGATACTTTTGAATTGTGATGCTGATGAAAGGTGTTGACTATACCATGGACTGCTGAAAAAAGGAACAAATATGTTTTGAAAGAAGTAATCAGAGTGCTCCTTGAAAGCAATGATGGCAAGACGACATCTCACGTATTTGGACTTGTTATTCAGGGGGTATCAGACTCTGGAAAAGGTCAATACGTTGGTGGAGGATCAGTGAAAAAGGTGTACACCCTCGATGAGATGGATTGGCACTGTGTCTGCAACACTGGTCTCAAACATATCAAGGATTGTGAGGATAGTACAGGACCTATACATACGATTGCTATGAGTTAGCACTGATAGAAAGCAACTAATGAAAAACAAAACAGGGTTGTTGTGAGTTGGAATCATTTTGATGGCATCTAAAAACAAGATTTCTTGGGTTAAAATGCAAAAAGACACTAAAGAATATGGTAAGTAGAAGTACAGAAATAGGAAAGCATATGTTTGTAAGAATATTTAGAATTTGTCTGGAGTATTGATTTGAAGAGTAAGGAATACAGCTAGAGTTGTAGGTTAGGATCATGCTTTGGAGTGGCTTTAATATTAAGGTTACTCGTTGCATAAGTTTCTCTAAGTACTAATAGCCAAAATAGCCATTTAGTCAATTCAGACTCTTATGGTTGCTTTTTGGTCCCATCCAGTCAGTTCCAACATGAGACACTATGTACAACAGAACGCACTACCTGCACAGCTACTGTTACGCTGAGCCCGGTGTTGCAGTCACTTGTCAATTCATCCCAGTGAAAGGCTTCCTCTTTTTCACTGACCCTTGCTAAAGCATCTTATCTGTCTCCAGAGACTGGTCACTCCTGATAACATATCCAAAGTATGTGAGATGAGGTCTCACCATCCTCACTTCTAATGATCTTTCTGTCTATATCCAAGATGGATTTTTTTGTTTTTCTGGAAGTCTGTGGTGTGTTTATTCATTATTCTTCATCACCACCGCTATTCAAATTCAAATGTGTCAGTTCTTTTGTCTTTCTTATTCACTGCCTAGTTTTCAGAGGCCCATGAGGTGACTGAAAAACTATGACTTGGGTCAGGTGCAACTTAGATCAACTCCTAGCAAACCCTTTAACACAGAGCAGATTCTTCTTACGGCTTCTAAGGAGTGTTTGCAGACTGGAACTGTAACATCTTTTTTGTTAGCAGCTGTAGTTCTCAACCGCTGCTCTATGAGGGTTCAAACTACTAACAGGTAAACTAAATTTATTTAGAACATGCTAATCAAAACTTGCAAGGACTGTCACGCAAACAGATATATGCACACAAATGATTATCACAGTACTGTGCACAGCAACAAAAAAAAATTGAATCAACTTGGGTGCCCATCAACTGAGGAATGGATAAACAAATTGTGGTATATTTACACAATGGAACACTATGCAATGATCAAGAGCAATGATGATTTTAAGAAACACCTGATAACCTGGAATCATCCGGAAGACATTATGCTGCTGAGTAAAATCAGTCAGCAGAAAGGAGAAATACTGTATGAGACCACTATTATAAGGACTTAAGAAAAGGCTTATACATAGAAGAAAATAATCTTTTATGGCTACAAGTGTAGGGAGGGACAGAGAGGGTTATTAACTGATTAGACTGTCACTAGCAATTCAGTTAGGTGAAAGGTGTGACAGCACACAGTAAAAGGGAGGTCAGCACAACTGGACTATACCATAAGCTAAAAGGTTTTCTAAATACAACCCAACACTTGAAAAGACAGAGTAGCAGGGGTAGGGGTATGGAGACCATGGTTTCAGGGGACACTGAGGTCAATTGACATAACTAGTTTTTTTTTTTCCTAAGAAATTGTTCTGCATCCCATATCGGTGAGTGGAGACTAGGGTCTCAAATGCCAGCAAGCTGCCATCTAAGGAACATCAATTAGTCCCAAACCACCTAGAGCAGAGGAAAACTAACAACATCAAAGACATGAGGAAAACATGAGCCCAGGAGACGGAGGGTCCAAATGTTTGGGAGACTATATCAGTAGGAGACCAGAAGAACTAGATGGTGCCTGGCCACCACCAAGCACAGTCCTGCCAGGGAACACATTGTAGAGTCTCTGACAAACACAAGAAAAAGGAGAGTGCAGATCTAGAACTCTTTTAAAAGACCATCCTGGAGGGTTCCCCTGAGAACATGGCTTGCTGCTTGCCCAGAGCTGAAACCAGCACTGAAGCCAACTCTCCACACCAAGAGTGGACTGGACTAGGTGAAATAGAATGACGCAGATGATGTGTCCGCTTCTTGGCTTAACGTATGTACAAGGCTGTCCAACTGGCTTCTCTTTAGTGGGGAGGGTGGAGAAGAGACGACAAGTGTTAGTTGAGTGGATACTGGAAGTGCAGGGTGGAAAGGAGGAATGTGCTGTCACAGGGTGAGGAGTGCAGCTAGAGTTACACAGAGGAATGTGTTTGAGTTTCTAATGGGAAACCGACTTGTACTGTAAACTTGATGTAATCACAATTTAAAAAATCTTGTATTTGCTAAACACTGGATTAAAAAATGATACTTGATACAGCTATATTTGTGTGTGTGTTTGTGTGAATGTGTGTATGTCTATCATTTTAATGTGCAACATATCCTTATGTATTATATTCCAGAAGTAGGATTAGAAAGATACCACTTGTATTACAATATTTCATCTCCTGATTCACTGGAATGGAATTTTTTCTCACAAATTTTTTAAAGTTTCTTTGGCTTGACTATATCATGGATTTATTCATTGAATTTTTACACAGAAAAAATAAAATAAAATTTTTACACAGGGAAAGAGGGAGGTAGTAAATAGAGAAAAATCAATTATAACTCAATTCAGTTCTTGAAACTTTCTGAAATACTTGTACAACATAAAAATGACAACATTAGCGATTTCTTTTCCTTTAAGAATATATATTAACCTTACCTTTTCTACTGCTGTCTTATAATATTACTTCTATTCATGACGGTACTTATTTTAAAAAAGTAAGATCTGAAATATTCTAGCTTTGTAAAATCAAGAAAAAGACAATTTTTTTAAATTTACCAGGAATTCTACTGATTTATGTGTTTTATTTTGCTTTTTGACTCATAACTCCAAAAGAAAAGTAAGAAAATAGAACTATCTCTGGTTTCCACATGGGATGATTCAGAACCATAAATTGTCTTCTAGAGATATTATATATAAATAATATCCTTTTCAAAAATATCGTTGTAAAATTATTAGACCATCTGTTGGCAAAATTTAAGGCAATGATTTCAACAAATGAAACTAGGACTTTTCTACAAAACTATTATATGTAAAATTAAACCCATGCTGGGGTAGAATAATAAACCAATAGCCATGAAAATAAGCAAATTGGTCATCATGACATCCACTTCCTAATATGCCCTCCCCTAAAGGCTTCTGGACAAGACTGATTTCCAAGTGAGTTTTACCAAAATTTTAAAAATCAGATAAGCTATATTTCATATAAAATCCTTCAGAGAACAGAAAAAGAGAAAAAAACTCCACATACCATTTTAAAAGCTTTCTCAAAATTATCAATGTAATAAAAATATTACCCATGTAAACTGTATATAACTTAATACATTTTGACATTCATATATACCCACAAAACTGTCACCAAAATCAAGACAATGAACATATCCAACAATCCCAATGATTCCTTATCCACTTTGCAATGCCTCCTTATATCCTTTCCGATCTTCTTTCTGCACTTCTACAGGCAATGTGTGTCCCGCTTTCTGTCACTAGAGATCAGTATTTATTTCTAGGATTTTCAATAAATGGATCATGCACTAAGTACTTTTTTTGGTCTGACTTCTTGAACACAACAACATAATTATTTTGAAATTCATCTATGCTGTAGTGTGTATCAAGTTTATGTCCTTTTACTACTCAGTAGTAGCAGTAACCCATTTTAAAGGATACACCACAATTTTGTTTTGATTTAAATTCATTTATTATTGATGAGTGTTTTAGATTGTTTTTACTTTGGAGCTTTTATAAACAATGCTTCTGTAAGCATTCATGTACAATGTATGGATATATACTATTTTTTCTCCTAGTTACATTCTAAAAGACAAATGGCTGACTGTCATGTTAGAGATCTGTTGATCTTTTTAGGAAACTGCCAAGCTATCTTCCATGGTAATTGTACCATTTTATGTTCACAACAGCAGGATATAAAAGTTCAAGCTTCTCCGCGTATTTGCCAAAAGTGCATAGTTACAGCTCATGGTGGTTTTACTTTGCATTTCCCTCATAACTAATAATATTAAACATTTTTTTATGTGTTTATTTGTCATCCATTGCTTGGCTTTATTTTCTTTGGTAAAGTGTGTGATCAAATATTTTCCCTTTTTTTTTTAAACTGGGTTCTGACTGAATTTGAGGATGTTTCTTCAAAACACATTCTGAATGTCTTTCTCAGATATATTCTTTGCAAAAATAATCTCCAAGTATTGACTTATTTCTACAACTTTTCAGAACAATTTTGAAAGCAGATTTTCCTAGTTTGAAGTCCAATCCGGTAATTTCTTCATTTACGGATTATACTTTTGGTGTCTAAGAAATTATTGAGTTACTCAAGGTTACTATATTCCTTCCCGCATTTTATTTTGCAATTCCTTGTAGTTGTATGCTTTATATTTAGGTGTGTTACCATTTTGAGATAACTTTTGTACATGGTACAAGACATGAGTTCAAGTCTGTTTTTGCCTTCATTGCTTCCTCCCTCTTTCTTCCTACTTTCCTTCCTTCTGTCGTTTTTTCTCTCTTTTCTGGGTATCTAATTGTTCCAGCAGAGTTACTTGAAAAGATTATCCTTATTTTACTACTGATCTTTGCATACTGTCAAAGAGCAGTTCTTCATATGCATATGAACAAATTTTAGACTCTATTCTCTTCTGTTAACCTCCCATTATCCTGAAACCCTTTGATTAGATTTATATTGTCTAGAATTTAGGCATTTCTAGCTCCCTGACTTTGTTTTGTTTTAATAAAATTGCATTCACTATTTCGTAAGTTATTCAGGAGTGTGTGATAGTGATCACATGTAATCTATATATTTATGTGTACATTTACAATGCTGTCTTCTTTACCTCAATACCTCTCAATTTACTTAACTGATAATTATCTCAACAATGTTTTGTAGTTTTCAATATACATATCTCATGTTTTGTTAAAATCTTTCTAAATATTTCATATATTACTTTA
This sequence comes from Heterohyrax brucei, assembly GCA_028571685.1. Taxonomy (NCBI): domain Eukaryota; kingdom Metazoa; phylum Chordata; class Mammalia; order Hyracoidea; family Procaviidae; genus Heterohyrax; species Heterohyrax brucei. Next base: position 165,772,838 of record CM053144.1, read on the forward strand.
AACAGCACTTTGAAATTTTTGTTTGTTTTCAATGTTTATAAGTAGGAACATAATAGATATATTCATATTGATCATATACCCTGCATCCTTGCCAAAATTTTTAGTAACTTTTTGTGGATTTATTTGAATTTTCTACATAATGTTATTTGCAAATAAAGATACTTTTTTTCCCAATGAGATTATTTTTATTAATTTTTCTTGCCTTATCAAAATGGTTAGCAACGTCACTAAAATTTTCAAAACACATGAGAAGAGCAAACACCCTTGCCTGTTTCCTGACCTCATAAGGAAAGTGTTCAACCCTTTATTACTATGTATTATGAAACAACAGAATAATAAATTACAAAAAAAAAAAAATTTTAAGTTGCCAAGGAATTCATTTTTCTTGGATCAGCAATCAGTGCTTATGGAAGCAACAGTCAAGAAATCCAATTTCATATGGAATTGAGCAAATTCTGCTGCAGACGAAAAAAAAATTAATGTTAAAAGGAAAGGTTTCACTTTGATAGGTAAGATGGTCCTAACCCAAGCTATGATATTTCCAGTTGCCTCACAGAAATTAAAATCCTGGTGATGTAGTCAAGACCTATGACTGCTAATCAAATGGCTGGCAGTTCGAATCCACCAGATGCTCACTGGAAACTTTATGGGGCAATACTACTTTGTTCTATAGAGTCACCAGGAATCAGAATTGACTTGACAGCATAAGTTCACATAAACACAAAGGCTAGACAAATGTTAAGGAAGACTGAACAAGAATTTATGCGTTAGATTTGTGGTATTCATGAAGAATATTGAATATACAATGGACTACCAGAAGAAGAAACAAATCTATCTTGGAGGAAGAATAGTCAGAATGTTCTTTAAAAGCAAAGGTAGTGAGATTTCATCTCATTTACTCTGAACATGTCATAAGAAGTGATGGATTCCTAGAGAAGGGCATCAAGAAAGAAAGTCTTAACGAGATGGGATGATCCAGTGGCTGCAGTTACAGGCTTATTGTACAAGAGTTGCTATTGAAGACAGGTCTGGCATCAGCTTCACAAAGGCTACAATCTTGAGAACACTGTGGAGCTGTTGTACTCTGCACAAATGACATCTCCAGGAGTTGTAATTGACAGGATGTTAACTAACAACAGCTTCTAATAGCCATGTATTATTCACTTAGAATATTACTTACTTATAAAAAGGAATGAAATATTGATATATGCTACATCGTGGATGAACTTTCAAACTGTTATACCAAGCAAAAGAAGCCAGTCACAAAATATCATATAGTATGATTTCAATTATATGAATGTCCAGAGTAGGCAAATCATTAGAGAAAGAAAGTAGATGGTTTTCTAGAAGTGGGAAATAGGGAATATGGGATAGAACTGTTAGAGGGCATGGAGTGTCTTTTGAGGGATCATGAGTAAGTCCTAACATTTGTGTGATGGTAACATGACTCTCTGAATATAATAAAAATTATCAATTAAAAACTTTTATTTTCATCATGGGCAAAAAGTGTTGAATGGGAGGGGAGTTTGCATAAAGAGACTTGATGAGAGACTCAGAGGCGGAGCTTAGGCTACGATATTAGTGGGAAAGTTCTTGCAACAACTGAAAAATATCTAGAAAGTAATAAAAACCAAAAGCAAACCCATTGCTGTCAAGTCAATTCTGGCTCACAGTGACCCTACAGGACACAGTAGAATTGCCCTCTGGAGCTTGGGTATAGTAATTGGGTAAAGGAGTAATAAATACGAACAATTAGTAGATAACAACTGAAAAAAAGTATTAGTGGAGAGGAATTACTAGGTTACATGAAGCAGAAGATGGTTTTCATGCATAGTGAATTTAAGCAAACTTTCACAGATCCAACTAGAGGAGATAACAGTTAGATGGCTGGACCTGTGAATCTAAATTTTGTACAAGAGTTTGAGCTTGAAAAATATGTCTTTCAGTGACAGCATTAAAATATAAATTAACAAAATAATACCCAAAACCTAGTTCAGTAGAACTCAAATCACTATAGGAAAAGGAATCAACAGAGTATTGACATAGAATGCTGTTATTAGCTTACCTCTAGTTGATTCCTACTCATAATGAACTACATGTACAGAGTAGATCTGTACTAACCACACAGTTTTCAAGGCTATAATCTTCCAGAGGCAAATCACCAGGTCTGTCTTTCGAAGGTTCTTGGTATGTTTTAACTACCAAATTTTCGGCTAGTGGTAGGGTATTTAAAGACATTTGTGCCACTAGGAATGCTTGAGAGAAACTATCCAGAGAGATAACAGGGAAACCAGAGGCATATGATGTCATGCGAGTTAAGGAAAAAGGGACTGGTCAACCAGGGAAATTTTTTTTGTTTTTGTTTTTGATTTGATTGAACGTAGCTATTTTGAGAACATAAAATCCCTATAATGAACTGTTTTAGCTGCTTTGTTGAGAAAGACAGATTTGGTGTGGCAAACTACGTTAGCAAATATTTAATCAGCTTGTTTTAAAAACCTAGCTGTGACATATTTCTTACGTTACTACCTGTCATCTAGTCAGCCCCCAACTCACAGCAGCTCCCGACTTCTATGATCCACAGTATTTTCACTGGCTGATATCTGGAAGGAGATTGTCAGGCCTTTCTTCCTAGACTGTCCTAGTTGGAAAGCTAAACTGAAGCCTCTTCAGTATCATAGAAACTATGCAAGCCTCAAATGACAGATATGAGATGGGTGGACATGAGATGCACTGGACAAAAACTGAAACCAGGTCTCTCGCATGGAAGATGTGAATTGTACCACTGAGCCAGCACTGCCTCTAGTTGTAACAGACAGAAAGAGCAAATTGATAGTTGCAGAAAAGTATAATTTTTATTATTTATAACTACAGTTTTTCTATTTTACATAAAATTGGAGTATGCAACATGTTTATCTTGTTTAATTTTGCAATGAAATATGAAATAACGATTCAGGCAAAACCACAGAAGCTTCACACATCCATCTAAACATCCTGAGGGACCAAGCTCCAGGAATGCAGGATGGGGACCATGATCTTGAGGGGCATGTAGCTCAATTAGCATAACATAGTCTATAAAAAAAATGTTCTGGATCAGACTGTGGTGAGTAGCATCTGGCATTTTAAGAGCCTGTGAGCAGCCATCTAAGGTACATCTGCTGGTTCCATCCTGACCAAAGCAAAGGACAATGAAGAAAACCAAACACACATGAAAATGTTAATCCAAAGAACTGATAGGCCCTAACTACCACAACTTTCACCAGTCTGAGTACAGAACAACTAGATGGTGCCCCATTTCCCACCACTAATTGCTCTGGCAGGGTTCACAATAGAGGGTGCTGATCACAGAAGGAGAAAATATACGAAAAACTACAAATTCTTTTATCCATATAAATCATCCTTGAATGTGATGATGTTTTTGAGTTCTTTAAAGTTCTCTTCCTGGCTTTATTAATGGACTTGATCTATTTTATCCAGATGCAACTAAAGCTATTGTTTGAAAAGCCAATGTCAGAAAACAATTTCTGTATTAACTGTTTAATGAGAAACTAATTTACTATGCAAACTTTAAGTTAAAGCACAGAAACAATGTTTTTAAGTGCAATACTGAGAGTGTAGTTGATAAAATAGGAAAGCATTAGTGTCCTTAAAAAGCAGGAGGTAAGAGACATTCGAAGTATCGTTAGAATATCTGACATTGATAAACATCATGAAGACTTCAATGGTAACAGTTGGAAAGAAGAAACTCATTTTCTTGGGAGCATGTAGATTTATGAAATATAAGGAATTTTCATTTCAGGAAATACTTCTGTTTGCTCTGTGAATTAAGAGGAAACGCTCAGTTAGAGTCTGCTGGGGCTGGTGATCACTTTTAGTGATGTTTCTGTTGTGGATTGAATTGTGTCCTCCCAAAAATGAGTGTAGCAATTTGACTAGGCCATGATTCCTAAAGTTGTGTGACTTTCCTATATGTTTAAGTCCTGTATTTATGATGTCAGTGAGGGAGGCTGGGCAGCAGGTATGTTGATGGGGCAGGACTAATGTGTAAGATTGCATTGTATCTTGAAGCAAACTCTATTTTTTATTGCAGTAAAAGAATAAAATTTCTAACATCAATTATCTCATCTATGATAAACCCGCAGTCCACCCCTCCCTCCCCATGTAGCCAACACAGTCATTTTCTTCTGTGGATAATTCTCTTGTTAAGTCCTTATGACAGGGGTCTCATACAAAATTTGTCCTTTTAACACTAATTGATTTCACTCAGCATATCTCTTCCAAATGAGACCATGTTAAGTTTTCTAAAACTGTCATTGTTTTTTATCATAGCATAGTGTTCCATTGAGTATATGTACCATAGTGTGCTTATCCATTCATCTGTTGATGGGTACCGGGCAGCTGAAAGACACATGCAGAATTGCTCCTGATTTATTAGCTACTAAAAATATTCAAATCAAAACTACAGTGAGATACCATCTCACCCTAACAAGGTTGGCCATGATCCAGAAAACACAAAACAACAAATGCTGGACAAGCTGCGAAGAAACTGGAACTCTCCTACACTGCTGGTGGGATTGCAAAATGATATAACCTCTTTGGAAAACAATCTGGCACTTTCTTGAAAAGCTGGAAATAGATATATCATTTGATCTCATAATTCTACTTCTTGGAATTTATCCTTCAGAAACAAAGGTTGTCACATGAACAGACACATGTACACGAATGTTTGTTGCAGCACAGTCCACAACAGCAAAAAGTTGGAAGCAATCTTTTTTTTTTTTTTACTTTAACAAAGATACATTTATTTTGGCACAGTCTAAACCCAAACCAAACCCACTGCTGTTGAGTCGACTCCAATTCATAGAGACACTATAGAACACAGCAGAACCACTCCATAGAGTTTTCAAGGAGCACCTGGTGGATTGAAACTGCCAATTGGTTATAGCAGCCATAGCTGAAAAGAAAGAAGCTAGAGATTTGGGGACCTCGTACCACCAAGAGGCAGTACCACGAGCAGAGTACATCCCTTGGACCTGTGATCCCTGTACCTCAGAAGCTCCCAGGCCCTGAGGAAGTTTGACAACAAGGACCTTCCTCCAGAATCAACAGAGAAAGACTGATTCATGGAGCTGATGCCTGAACTTGGATTTTTAGTCTACTGGACTGTGACAAAATAAATTTCTCTTTTTAAAGCCATCCACTGGTGGCATTTCTGCCATAGGAACATTAGATGAATAAAATTAAAAACAAAAACCAAATCTATTGCCACTAAATCAATTCTGACTCCTAGCAACCCCATACTAAGATATTCCCAAACAGGAGACTGTGTTGAAAGGTAACAACAGACTTAAGACCATATGTAAAGAAACTCAGTACTTGGGTAAGAAGGTGTCATCTAGGACCAAATGCCTCTGAGACTTCTGGTGAAGTAAAGGCACACAAAACATCATTGGATTTAGCAACACGAAGTTATTGCTGAGAGCACTTCAGAGGATTGGGGCAGAAAATGTATCACAGTGAATTTAAAGTTGATTCTTTTTTTAATATTGTACATTTTTATTTTGATATTTGTTGGCACTGAGTCAGTTCTGATTCATGGTCCCGTGTACAACAGAACAAAACACTGCCAGGTCCTGGGCCATCTTCACAACTGGTGATATACTTAAGTCCATTGTTACAGCTGCTGTGTCTTCCTCCTTTTTGCTGAACAAGAATGATGCCCTTCTACCGGGTTCGATCTCTCCCAATAACATGTACAAGTATGTGAGACAAATGTCATATATTTCTCGGTACAGTTTATTCAAATATATATTGTACAGTATATTAGAATAAAGTTAGAAAGTTCTAGATACTATTTTTAATTTAAAAATACATTAAGACTATTAGTCATTTAAAACACTTACTGAATATTTACTAAAAATTATGCACTTTACACATGTCATTCTACCTGGCTCTCACAACAGCTACAGGAGTTAATTTTTTTATCTGTATTTTTTCAAGGAAACCCTGGTGACACAGTGGTTAAGTGCTACGGCTGCTAACCAAGAGGTTGGCAGCTCAGATCTGCGAGGCACTCCTCGGAAGCTCTCTAGAGCAGTTCTAATCTGTCCTGTAGGGTCACTATAAGCTAGAATCGACTCAACAGCAGTGCTTTTTGCTATTTTATCAGTGAGAAAATTGAGTATCAAATGTGTTAGTCAAAGCCATTTAATTAATACTCACAAATGAGTTACAAGTTTTTCAAATTCAAGTCTGTCTAACTCTAAAAACACACTCTTTAATGTACATATTCATCCAGACACTGAAAATGAATAACCAAATATACCTTACGATGTGACAGTTTTAGTCAGGTCATGGTGCTGCTAGGAAGGAAAGGACATCACTTGAACCATGGTTATTCTTGACTTCTGAGAGAGATTAATTTGTCACAGCTCTTAGGTTGCCAGTTATTAAACCCAGCATGAAAAATACATCAGTATTATGGTTTAAACTAATTTAAATTGCAAGAAACTGCACCAAATGAATATGTCATGAAGTGTCATAATTTAGCCTCATAAATAATGACAAATTCAGGGTGAATAAAACAAAAATGACAAAGCTTATATGGTCACCCTGTGAGATTAAATGAACAAAGGCAAGAAAGTATTAGGAGGAACTCCACTATTTGCATGTTTATGTATAAAAATTCTCAATGATTTCAGCTGCAGAATTTAATGTGACCATTATAGACATGTTTTGCATATTTATTTCTCCTATCAATATGTTACATTTCATATAACTTTCCTATTTAAGAGTGTGAAATATTGTGCAATTATTGGAAAGATAAAAAAGTACAAATAAATACTTTGTGTTTTTGTTTTGTTTTGCATTTAGTCTGTATTGCACCTTTCAGTATGTTCTAACTGCATATATTTCCCCCATCTCAAGAATTATACAGAATAGTGGTACAGCCTTCTAGCTTGTATAATGTATTTGAGTTTCGAAACAATAGCCTCAGCTATATCTGCATAAAACAGGTCAATTCAATTTAGTAAAGCCAAGAAGAGAACTTTAGAGACCTCTGACACATCAAAACATTCAAGGATCACTCACAGGGATAAAAGAACCTAAAGGAAGATACAAAACAAAATTATTTCCCTGTGATTATAATTGCTGGAATCAAGTGCAGTAGACAAATGTTACAAACCAAGATTTAACTTAGTACCCCAGGATCAGAGGGATTTGCAAGAGGTATGGTAGATTAGAGAAGTCTGACAGTAGGGATTAGAAATCGGACTTCAGAGACAGGGTAGGTTGTTTGATAGGTGGGGGTAAAGTCAGAAATTCTGCCACCGAGGAAACAAGGATCGAGAATTAGACACCAGGAACCTGAAGAAATGGACAGGACACATAGATTCTATTTCAGTGAATCTGAAATAAGAAGCAGAAACTAAGATTCAGGCATTCTGGGGATTGCACAACTACCCAAGAACTGGGACTATATGTCAGAGGGACGCTAGCTATAAGCTAATGAATCTTGAGTGCATGAGTCAGTGACCCATGTCTCATTATGTTTCCTCTGGCAAGGAAGAGAGGGAATTCTTAGAATCTGAGTCAACACTGGATTTATCAGTAAAATTTAATTAGGATTACTGTGAAGCATAAACATTGCAAAGGGAAGCAACTGTTTTGTCCAGTATATGCATAGTCCATAGAGGATTAAAAAGATGTCAGATACCTCTGGTGTCCCCAAGCTCTATCAACAATGCAACTATGTTGTGAGGCTCACATAGGCCGTGGTCTTGTATGAAATTTGCTTTAGTAACCTAGACACTAAGACTCTAATATTTAAAATTATTTACTGTCATAAGGATCACATTGCTCACATAAATAAAAATATCCATGAGAACAGTGTGCATTTGACAAAATAATGAAATAATAAAAAGTATTAGAAAAAAAAAACTTGCATTTTCATTTTTGCTAAGAAAAAGAATCTCCTGTAATTTGAAAATGTCTTATATACAGTATTTTAAAAAATAAATAACATGAAGAGAAAAATAAACCTATTTTTGGTAATAAAATCATATAGAATATCGTATAGAATGTTCTTCTTCTCCATATGTAATATTCCAGAAAGAAGAAAATGGGTCAAGAGGTCAATATTTTACACTTATCAGGAGCCACATGTTTATTTGTTTCTCACAAAATTTACAATAAATATTACCACCATTTCCTATATGATCCGACTCGACAGCACTTGGCTTAGGCCTACATGAGTATCTTGAAGAAGATATTAAGCCTCTCATTATACCTCACACTGATAACAAGGGATAAAATTCAATTTTAAATTGCAGCTGTATTGTTCCCATCTGGCCTTTTTAAAATATATCAGACAGCTTTCTAAAATATGAAATTGAATCTAATTGGAATATTTAGCCACTTATATCACTGAGATCACAGGGCATATAATAAATGACTTTGAATATGTCTCTGAATATTCAGACACACAACGTGGTTCTATATTTAGTTGATATGTTTACACATCTTTAATTTAGTGCTAATAGTTACCCTACTACTCATTTCTTTGCTTGGTTTCTTATTAGCGGTTTTAAATACACTCTAATTTCTTTTGATTAAATATTAAGCTCTTTTGTAGTAAGACTGTAGGCAATTTATGAATAGTTTACACAGGACAGAAAATACATTTTCGAGTATATTCTACTGAATATATCTCCAGCTTTTCTTTTTCAATGTTGTTTTACATATTTTCTCTTTGGTTTCATGGGTGATATTTCCCTTTTTTAATCTTTTCATATAGATTGTATAATTGGCTTTTTCATGGGTTGGAAAGGACTGTTTCAAGAACAAGAAATATAACCATTAACAATATTTCAAGAACAAGAAATATAACCATTAACACTAGCTAAGTATTTCAATTTCTTGTTACTGTTTTTCTTTTTTCTCCATTATTCCATATTATGTTGAGAATACAAAGTTAATGTTACACACTTTTGTTAATACCAAAAATAACTAAGCTCCTGGATACGCACCAAGCAATCTTATGCTACCCAACAAATACAAGATGTTTTTCAAATATGTTTTTTGGACAACTTGTATGAGACTAGCCTAAAGGGTTTACCAAAATACAGACTCCAAGTCCCCATAACAGACTTATCGAATAAGAATAATTGGGAGTAGGACCCAAGTCTCCACTTTCAAAGAGCTATGAAGGAACTCTACGTGCAAAACTTTAGGACAGAAGGTCAACTGATAGCCTTTACAAGAGACCGAACATCTTTGAATCAGCAGCACTCCACTGCTCCCTTTGAAGAAGTCAGCTCTGTGTGGTCAGCAACTATGTTGGAGAAACTCACATAGCAAGGAACTGAATTAGGCAAGCTCCATGAGCAAGAGTGGCCTCTGCCAAAGAACTGAAGTCGTCAGCCCTGCGTCCACAACGAACTGAACTCTGACAACAAAGTGATGGATCTTTGAAGACAATCTTTCCACAAACAAGCCTCTACAAGTTCACAGCTGACACCTTGATTGTAGCCTGAACAGAATCTGAGGTGGAGAATTCAAATCAGTTGTGCAGAAAAATCTCAACCTGCAGAAACTCTTAGATATAAATGTGTATTCTTTTAAGCATCTATAAGTTTTGTAGAAACATAAATACCAGTTTCTCTCCAGTGGACTAAAAGTCAAGGTGAAGCCATATGCATCAAGACAGGACTGTGCTCCATAAGGTCTTCAATGGCTGATTTTCTAGAAGTAGATCACCAGGCATTTATTCTGAGGTATCTCTGGGTGCACTCAAATCTCCAAACTTTTGGTTAGCATCTGAGAGCATTAACTACCTGTACCACCAAGAGACTTCTAGACATATATATTATCACATTTAGTAACACATCCTTAAAGTAGACATATTAATGTATCCACATTGCTCTTGAGAAAACAATAATTAGAAAAATTAAATATTATATCCATAATGACAGTGCCAATTACTAGCAGAAGTGATATTTGAAAGAGATTCACCAGAGTTCATAACCAATTATTTTATCAGATCCTTAGGAGACAAACTGGCCATGAGATGAGTGCCATCTGAGAAAGCAAAGAGTAAGGGTTTCCAGTAACTTTTTCTTTAATTTTCTCTTTCTAGTAATTTATGCCTCTATATCATCTGCCTAATAAGGTGGTGGACTTAGCAGATTTAAATTAGGGCAGATAAAGTCGGTTTGAGTAGAAAAGTAACATCTGTGTCTGTTATCAACTTGGGCAATCAAGAAACCACAAGAGGCCTCTGTAATCTTTAATGAGGTCAAGGATGCATAAAATTATTCCAATGCTCACTAAAAAGGCATAGAATTTGGCCAAGACATGGTCCTGGCTGTTGTCACCTCATTGTCAATGCACCCACCATCCAGACTGAGGCCCAGTGGGAGAATGGCCACAGGTCCAGTTCTCATAGGACTCTGCCTGAGAAGTCTGGAGTGGTCTGCCGAGTCAAGTACTGCAATAGCCTTCCCACCATTCCCTTCAACCCCAAGTTCATCACCCACCCTTTTGACTAGAACAGGTTTGTCCAGTACAAAGCCACTTCCCTGGAAAACAGCACAAATGTGACCTACTGTCTGAGCCAGACCTGGAGGTCACTGTCGACCTCATCAACCCTGACATCTACTTGCATCGACCCTAACGTCCTCCTAAATCCAGCTAATGAAAAGCCACTGGTGACACCAGGGGAAGTCATACCCCTCTTCCCAGACTTTAAGATGTGGATCAACCAGTGTGCTCAGGTCATCTTTGACTCAGACCTGGCCCCCAAGGACACGAATGGCCACAGCTGTGCTGGAGATGACATCTCAGGCTATGATCAGAGGCCTGATGGAGGAGGAAGGGAACCATTTGGTGCCCTACTTCCCGCCAGTGTATGAGAGCTTGAAGAAGCAAAAGGGAGACTAGGCGGAGGAGATGGACTACATACCTGATGAGGTGTTTGTCCATAAGTTCTCCCGGGAGTACAACTGGAATGTCAAGAAGAAGGCCAGCCAGAGTAGCTTCCAGAGGGAAACGACTACCTCATCTTCTGAGAGGGCGATGGGCCCCTACAACGAGCCGGAGAGACGAGGGTTCGCCTCAGTGAGAGTCAGGCCAAGGCAGGGGTTCCGTCAGGTACCAGTGCCCGGCTTGTGGCCCAACACTGAGACATGAATGAGAAGAAGCTAGAAGCCTAGGAGACACGAAAGGCCCAGCTGCAGGACCATGAACCCGAAGAGGAAGAGGTAGCAAAAGCAGATGAGGAAGTGGAAGCGGAAGAGGAAGAGGAAGCGGAAGCGGAAGCGGAGGTGGAGACAGAGGAGATGGAAGCAGGGGGGTCCAATGAGGAGGGTGAGACAGGTAGCAGCAGTCAGAAGGAAGGCAGCGAGGAGGAGCGCTCAGGCAGTGAAAGCGACCAGGAGGAAGGGGACAGGGACGAGGCGAGCCACAAGAGTGCCAGTTGTGAGGACGAAAGCAGCGAGGACAAGGCCCGTGCCACCTGGGACAAAGAAGACATCTTTGGCAGTGAGGCTGATTCAGAGGAAGACTCTTGACTGTGATGGTGAGGACAAAGAACAGACCCGTGCCAGTGATGAGTCAGACAGTGACAATGAAGGCGGTAGCTGGCGGAGCCACAGTGCCAGTCCCTTCCCAAGCGGCAGTGAGCACCCTGTCCAAGAGGAAGGCAGTGAAGCTGCTCGGGTTCCAATGACACCAGCAGAGACAGTGACTGAGGGGGATGTCAGGCTGGCACAGACACTGCTGTCATGAGAAGGAAGGCACTTTTCTAGTGCCTATCAGTGAGCTCTTCACTTTGTTTGTCCCCCGCCTGACCCCAAAAGCTTTTGCAGTTAGTAAAGACACCTTCCTTCCCTACCTCCCCCGACCCCCAAATGCATAGAATTCGTTGATCAACAGGTAAGGCAACCATGGCTCCTGGGAAGTAGTTGTTTTCTAAGCCAGCATCTTGGTTCCAGGAAAATGAACCTGTCTTGGAAAAGAAGCTCCCCCAATAGCTTAAGGTTGTAGAAGCAGGATCTACTACCGCCTGATATCCTCCTAAGGAAAGCATGTTGACAGGTGCTAATCTGGCAGGTGTATAGGCTAATTACCCATTTTAGAAATTCTTGTAGGCTATGGAATTCCTGGGTCATGCAAATGGTTAACGTGTTGGGCTGCTAACCACAAAGCTTGGAGTTAGAATCTACCCCGAGGTACCTCAGAAAAAAGTGTTGGTGATCAATTTCCGAAAAATCAGTCACCAAAAACCCTGTGAAGCACAGGTCTACTCCGACACACTTGAGATCTCTGTAACATGGAATTGTCTCTGAGGCAACTGGTAGGATTTTTAAGACTTCTGGAGCTCAGAAACACCTCTCCTTTCTCACACACACACAACCACAAACCACGCTCTAGATTATTGTTGTTATGCCATTAGCTACCATCCAGTCAATTCCAACTCATAGCAACCCTACGCTCAGTAGAATGAAACACTGCCCAATCTTGCGCCATGTCCACAATCATTTTTATGCCTAAGCCCATTGTTGCAGTCACTGTGTCAATTCATCTCAATGAGGGTCTTCCTCTTTTTCTCTGACCCTCCACTTTACCAAGCATGAAGTCCTTCTCCAGGGACTGATCCCTTGTGACAGTATGTCCAAAATACATAAGATGCCCTTTTGCCATCTTTGCTTCCAAGAAACACTCTGGTTGTAGTTCTTCCGGAACAGATCTGTTTGTTCTTTTGTCAGTCCATGGTACATTTGTCTTCTGTCTTCCTTGTTCATTTTCCAGCTTCACATGCATATAATGAGAGTGAAAATACCATGGCTTGGGTCAGGCATGCCTTAGTCTACAAGGAGACTGCTTTTCAATACTTTAAAGAGATTTCTTTTCAGCAGAATTTCCCAACACAATGCGTCTTTTGATTTCTTGACTATTACTACCATGGGTGTTGACTGTGGCTTAGAACTCCTGTAACTCTGATCTGCAATTCAAATCTAACCCACCACCTATTTTTACATGATCTGTGATTAAAGAGGTTTTTTGTTTAATATTTTTAATTGCTTTAAAAATGGAATGAATATCATTTGATGATATATCAACATTAAATAAAATGGAAATTTAAGTGTTCACATATTGGAACACAGTCATACTTGCTTATGCATTACCTATGATAGATTTAATTTCACAGGTGCAATGTTGAATAGTTGTGGCAAAGTTCAGGTGGTCAATAAAATGGAAAAAAATTATCATATGGTACTTTGAAGAATAAGGTTGTTGACCCCTGCTCTAGATGGCTCCTGATCAGAGATCTGGGTCATACTATATCTCTAGGTTTCATTTCCATTAGTTGAGGAACTGGTGGTAATTTGGTCTAGAAGATTTTGAGCCCACACTTCACACCTACATGTTTCCAAATGTTTTCATTACCCTTAAAACAACTCTACCTCTTAAGGAATATTTCCAGTTTTTCTCCTACAATATACACTTGGGAATGACTTTAGAAAACCATGTTCACAGTACATTTCTTAATCTCAATATTTCATGTAAGTGGTATTAAGCAGTATTTGTCCTTTTGTGTCTGATCTGTTCCATTCAGTTTTCAGGTTCATTCATGTCATCGTGCATCATCTTTTCTTTTCACAGCTGAGTAATATTCCATCATGTGTTGTTTTAGTCAGCTGGGTCTGCTCTAACAGAAATACCACAGAGTGGTTGGCTTTAAAAAAGGAAGATTTATTCTTACATAGTCCAGTAGGCTACAAGTCCAAAGTCAGGATGTCCACTCCAGGGGAAGGCTTTTCCCGTTGTCGGCTCTGGAGGAAAGTCCTTGTGTTGTACCAGTATTTGTCCAGGGAGCACCTTGGTGCAGGAACCTCAGGTCTGAAAGACATGCTCTTCTCCTGGTGCTTCTTTTTTTTATCTTTTAATTATGATTGAATGAAAATGTACATTACCATATAAATTTGCATTCCCACCTATGTGCAGCTCACATTGCTCTCCCTGCCCCGTGACAGCACACTAGTCCTCTTCGCTCCATACATGTCTTATCCTCCCAGCAGTCTCCTGTCCCCTGCTCTCCATTGACTCTCACGCCTCTAGTACGAGGTCAGCAGGATGACATCCTATGGAAGAGTAGAACCATAAAGTGCACACATGATATGATTACTCTGTGTCACCAAGACCATTCCATTCCTGTCTGAAGAGTTGACCTCCATTATGATCTATGGACAGGGGTAGCATCAGGGCCGGGGGCCATGCTCCCAGGGAACTCCAAGACCCCTGGACCATCAATTGTGGTCTTTTAGTTTATATCTCAGGGTATTATACCCTTTTTCATTCTTGTGTTGCCAGTGAGACTCAACTTTATGAGGTCCATCACAGCTGTCACTGGTGGTGGCTGGGCACCATGCGGTTCCGGTCACAAGTTGATGAAGTCACCCACTCATGTGGGTCTGGCTGTCTTCTGGGTTCTATTTCCCCCATGTCATTTTGGTCTTTGGTGATCATCCATTCCTGCTGAGCTAGGATCATTTGCTGCACCCTCAGATGGCAGCAGTGCTGTTTCTTGATGGTGTGAGGTTCCTAATTCTCTGCTTGATTTGCTTTCCACTTACCTCTTGTAGGACAAAAGGATTAAGAGTTGGACAAGCCATACCCCAGGGAAACTCCCTTTACAGTGGAGCAGGGAGGTAATTCTATGAAGGGATTTACAGTCCCACCTTAATCCTTTAACACACAGCACAGGAAAATCACAAAATGGAGGACAATTGTAGAATACAGGGAATCATGGCCCAACCACAGGGCTACACCTATTTTTGATGGGGACACAATTTGATCCATGACATGTGTGTTATAGATTGAATTGTGTCCCCTAAAAATGTGTCTTGTAACTCTAACCTTATTCCTGTGATTAAAAATCCCATCTGAGAATGGGTTTTCTTTATGTTAACAAGGCAATATCAGTGCAGGGTGTCTGTCTCTCAAGTCATTTTGTCTGGAGATATACAAGAGCCGACTGAACAAGCAACCAGGCAGGCAGGGCACAGCTAGCAGAGGAGAGATGACATGTGATCTTAAAGAAAGAGAGAAATACAAGCTGGGAAGAGACGAGGACCTTCCCTCAGAGCCAACTGAGAAAGGAACTCTTCCTCTAGAGTCAGCAGCCTGTATTTGGACAGCCTTCTAAACTATGAGAAAATAAATTTCTGTTTGTTAGAGCCCCTTACTTGTGGTATTTTTGTTACAGCAGCATTAGGCAACTAGTCCAGTGTGTATACCACATTGTTTATCCATTTATCTGCTGATGAGCACAAGGGTTATTTCAACCTTTTAATTATTAATGCTACTGCATTGACAATTCCTGTACAAATCTCTATTTGAGTCCCTAGTTTCTTTTATTTTGAGTATATAAGTAAAAATTGGATTGCTTGGTTATAAGGTAACTCAGTTAAGGTATCTCCTACTGTTTCCACAGGGGATGCAGCATTTTACAATTCTATCAGCAGTAAATGAGAGTTTAAACTCATGCAAATTTGCCAATTTTTTGAAGAAATAATGTTACACAAATGTTTGAATGTCTATACATTTCAATCTTCAATAGTACTTAGAGGAATTCTTTTTTGTTCAAATAGTCCCAGTGGCATTTTTCAAGAGACTATTCTTGAAAATAATAGCTTACATGTATATATATAGTTTTATATCTATGCATCTATCTGAAACACAGTAAAACATAACAAAAATCAGCATAATCAAAGGATACTAAGCATTTGCTCTATAGAAAGAATGACATAATTTGCATATTAACATAGTTTTTAAATTTTGAAAAATTTCCGAAGTAGCGTTTTTTAATTTATTTATCTCAAATCAGGCCAATTTAAAGCAAAATCCAATGTATTTCATCTTTATGAGTTATGCAGTTTTTTCTTAAAGACATATTTTCAACCCCTGGGAAAAAAGGTTAGATTCAATATACATATACATAAAAGTAGCCAAAAAAAAGTTAATACTAATGTTTAGTGCACGCCTTAAAATGATTAGTCTAATTAAGAGGAAACATTAAGTACAGTTGGAGATGGACTTATTTAAGGTGCTTTGGTATCTTATAATATTTTTTAGTGAAAAAATTAAATAGAATTGGAATTCCTGTGTTGATATCATAGGTAAATATCAAATGCCCCATGAAAAGGATTGTTTATCTTGATATCTCACAAAAATCACTGAGCAAATGCTTCCTAAAAGACACAAAGTTTATTTACTTAAGAGGTAATATGGAGCCTTGAAGAATGAGCTTGTTGTAGTAAGCTTCTGAGAGAAGTCCTGATGGAACAAACAGCTCAGGGCTCAGCTACTAACTGAAAGGTTGACAATCTGAATCCACCGAGAGGTACCTCGGAAGAGAGGTCTGGTGATCTACATCCAAAAGGTCACAGCCTTGTACACACTGTGGAGCAGTTCGATTCTGGGGTCACCATGAGTCACAGTTGACTAGAGGACAACTAAAAACAGCAACTGCAGCAGGTGAACTTCTGGGAATTTGCAAAGATGATTTTAAGATGAACAGTAATAGAATTTCAATGCATTTAGAGGTGGTGTTTGCTGAAGACAGAGAATACAGAGAAAATGCACAAAGATTTCAGCCTCATCAAAATTCTGTGGATGCATAATTTGAATTCCCAACTATACTATTTAAAAGCAAAACCAGCTTGCTGAAATTAAAATCTATAGTGCATATATTATTGCTTTCTAGGAAAATGGTTGAAATCTCAGTCTTATTTTTTGGATGGCTTCTCTTTGTCTGGAGTTATTATCCGGGAAAAAAAGGTATATTTTACTGGAACACAGAAATTCACAGTAAATCCTCAGAAACCAACAGTGGAGGATCAAAATTGGCCCTGGAGCTATTTATAGATAGTTTGCTGGAAAAATATTCAGCCTTCTGGAGTTTAACTTGCGCTTAGTAAAATAGCAATAAACCAATGGAGTGGCTTAGGCTCCAAAAATCTCTTTTACCATGTAGATATTACAATTAGGGATCTTGATTCTTATTCCTTAAACCTAGAAAGCCAAAGACTGTTTAAATAGAGAAAAATAAGTCTGCATTTTCCAGGACTTAGTTAAAGCTTTTTGTCTTCCTCCTTTGTGCGTATGTAAACACTGGTGATAATAAGATGAGGCATTACTCAGATGATCATATTTACAAATATATTATAGATATTGATTTAAGCCTCAGTTCATTTACTTAGACTAATTTCTTTGGTTATTCAGTTGGATACTACAATCCCAATTCTAGTCTTCATTTTTCAAATATTCACTTGGCATCGCTTGCCAAATGCTTATGAACCATTTTTAAAATAGTTTGAGAATCATATTTGGGTGACCTAACCAATTCAAAATAGCTTGCAATGCATCAGACTACAAACTTTGGATAAATACTGTTTTCCAAGGAAAATAAGAAAATCTGCTTTGCATTTAGGACTGTGATGTAATGTCTCACATTTGCAGATTACTGAAAATGACAAACAGGTTTCTACCACTTGGAAGCCTATGTTTTCATTGGCGTTCCCAACAGCCAGAGAATATTTGAGGCAAGAGTGTATCACTTTCAACTGGTGGGCCTGATCAGAGCAGGTGACCTTAAGTAATTAACGAGTTTTCTGTCCAAACCAGAGGCCATGATTAATTAATATCATTCCTTAAAATAAGAAGTTGTTTACCAATGCTGCCTCTGCAAGTTGATTGCTGCTTGCAAAAAAAAAAAAAAAAAAAAAAGCCTCTGAGACATGGCTATGCCCAAAGGATTACTTTCAGTTCCTTGTTTATAATAACTACAAACAAAGAGCTGCAAAAGCTCATCTGGCCGTGAGGCATCCTGACAGTCTGCCAGTTTAGTCACCAATAATAATGAGACTGGCACCAGCAGTCAGCTCAGTGCTAATCTAATGAGGGCCTGCTTCATTCGCCCACTGATATTACAGCAGCTGCTAAGCACCCAGTGTTTAGGACATACAAACAAGAGGTGTGTCTTCAACCAGCTGAAAGATAATTGCCCCCACAGTATGTTCTTGATAGCAGTCAGAAAGCAGCTTCTTATTTTTCTGTGAGATTTTCTAGAGGTGGAACATCTTGTCAGGATTACAGAATTAATGAGGTTATCCGTGCCTATCTTACACTTGGAAAATTCTCAATTAGTTGTTATGAGCTTTTGGCTGTTGTAGTTTTGCTTTCTTTTTTCAGTCATGCATGCAGTATAAGCATACATGTGATTTACAGACTTGTGTATATGAGGACTGTGTGATGTCACTTCCTTCACTTAGTTCCTGGGGTGAATGTAATTATGAACAGATGGGCAAATGACATGATTCCACTACTAATGAACTTCCCTACTGGGGAGGAGGACAGTGCATTACCCTTTTGTATTTCAGACTCTTAATTATCACATGATTTTTTTTTCAGTATGATTATTATACATGCAAACATCTTGAATTTAAGTCATGTTGATGGAGCATTATGGACATTATTAACTGCCTCTGTTCTAGCTAGAAAGCAACAAATGCTTCTAAATGCTGAGAACAAGACATCTAGCACAGGCAGAATTGTCTTACTAGACTCTAAATTAACCATCTATCTGTGAGGGGTGAGGATCTTAATAAACATGTCATTTGTTAAAGAACAAATGCCAAAAGCTCTTTTGTTACCTTGTACATGCATTCTATGTATACCTCACTAAATCATAAATACGTGAGAAGGAAGGGGGAAAGAAATAATAAAAATACATATGTATGCTCACACACACACACACACACACACACACACACACACACACACACACACACACACACCCCACACATATATATACAGTAGCCCTAGTAGTGTTGGGCTGCTAACCAAAAAGTCTAGCAGTTCTAATTCACCAACTTGTCAGAAATGCTGTGGAGTGTTCTGTCCTATGGGGTTGCTAAGTCAGCATCAACTCAATGGCAAAGGGTTGCATATGTTTTATGAAAAATTTTCATCATAGTAAAACATTATTTCCTATATCCAAAATTCAAATTGAATATTTAATTGGGTGGCCTATATTTCATCTGGCAAGCTTACCCAGAATCAAAAGACTATCTCTGCTTTTTTAGTTGTCTATCAAAATAGTCATTGTTAGCACTACCTGTAGCTAAGCAGCAACATCATTATATCCCATTTTTTCAGTACTAGCCATTTATTTTGTGGATTTTACAAGTCTCTAGATTATTCTACTGGCACTTTTTAAAATTTGAATGGATTTTTAGCAACTCTTAAAAGTGCAGCAGACAAAAATAGGAAAACCAAGGAAAATCGTTGATGGAGAAATGTCAAAAATGATGCCTAGTTTGCTCCACATACACAAGGTAAGAACATAAGGATGGGAATCAGAAATCCTTTCCTCTGAATCCTTAGGAAAATCAGTTAACCTGTCTGTGCTTCATCTTTTTTGATTACCTAAATGAAATGATGCCATTTAATAAATTTCTATGATTTTATGTAGCATAAAATATATTTTTTTATTATGCCAAATCCGTTCAAAATATATTTGTAGCCCATTTGGCAAGGAAAACCACAGAAAATATTAATCTATGATGGTTGTTGTTTGGTGCCATCGAGCCAATTTCAACTCCTAGGTGAGAATGAAGGAAACAGTGCTGAGTCCTGCTCCATCCTCACAATCATTGCTGTTCTTGAGCCCACTGTTGCAGCCACTGTGCAAATTCGTCTCTTTGGGGGTCTTCCTCTATTTCATTGACCCTCTATTTCAGCAAAAACAATGTCCTTCACTAGGATCTGATCCTCCTGATAACATGTCTAAAATACATGAGATGAAGTCCTGCCATCCTTGCTTCTAAAGAGCATTCTGCCTGTACTTCTTCCAAGACAAATTTGTTCATTCTTCTGGCAGTCCATGGTATATTCAGCATACTCTGTCAGCACATAGTTCAAAGGCAGCTATCTTTCTTTGGTCTTCCTTGTTCACTGTCCACTTTTTACATGCATGTGATGCAGCTGGAAATACTTTAGCTTCGGCCAAGTACATCTTAGTTCTCAAAGTGACATCTTTGCTCTTTAGCGGCACAGTTACCCACTATATTACATCACTGAATTTCTTGACTGGTTCTTCCATGAGTGTTGATTGTGAATCCAAGTAAAATGAACTCCTTGATGACTTCAATCTTTTTCTGTTTACAATGATTTCACTTATTCATCCAACTGTGTTTTTTATTTATTTATGTTGAGATGTATTCTATACTGCAGTCTAGTCTTCCATCTGTATCAGTGCTTGAAGTCCTCTTCATTTTCTGCAAGTAATCTTGTATCATGTGCATATTGAATTATTCTTCATGTAATCCAGATTGTCAGATTATTTTCTCAATAAAAAGTCAGTCAGTTTTTATTGACTAACATAGTTAATTACTTTTAAATTATTTTAATCAGTCAAAAGTTATTGTACCAGAGGGTGGAGTCAAGATGGCTGACTAAACACATGTCTCCTCAGATCCCCCTGAAAACTAAGGCTTGGACTGATAATTAAACTGAGCCTTCTGGACACCCAGTGAGTCCTAGGACACATCATAGGGCTGTCAATGGATTACATGCTGCTGACTGGGAAACTTCTTCTCTTACACTGCCCCTGCCCTTGTTGAATGCTGGCTCTTGTAGACTGGAGGTAACTTTTAACTTTTTTTTCTCTGTCTTAACTGACAGGCAGGCCTTGGGCTTAACTGGCAGCAAAGCTCAGCCACATTTTGAGAGCCTGGCTCTGGACCCTGTGCATCTCACCTCCTCCACCCTCTCTTTTTGAACCTCCACCATAGAATCAGCTATTCCACAATGAGTGGGAGCACTTGTGAGGGATACCATCCTGTTCAACGGGGAGGCAGAGATACCCAAACAGAGGCCTTAACAGGGACTAATTCCCAGGCTAGAAGGCAGTGCCCGCCATTTATTCTCTCTGTATTAGCCGGCAGGTGGGGCTTGGGCTTATCTCACAGCAAAGCTCAGCCACACTGCTGATGGGACCAGCAGGCATAACAGACAATGTTGGAGAGCTTGGCTCAGGTCTCTTTGCATCTCGGCTCCTCCAACCTCTCTTTCTGAACCTCCACCATTGAATCAGCTATTCCACAGCAGGCAGGAAAGCTTGTGTGGGACATCATCTTGTTTGATGAGGAGGCAGAGTTACCCAAATGGATGCCTCAACGGGGATTAATTCCCAGGCTGGGAGGCAGTGCCAGCCTGGGGAGCAGTTTCACAACAGAAAAGCTATGTTTGGCACAATGTGACTTTACAGGTGGGGCCCAGCAGGAGACGACAGCAGGGCAGTAGCCTTTCCGTGCTTTGAACTAGTTTACAGCATCTGGGGCTGGATGTAAAGGTTCTTACTTTGCCAGCTGGGAAGAGGGGCTTGAACACCTGACAGCCTGACTGACTGTGGAAGCTGTCAGATGGTTTTTACCTTCCAATATAAGACTACCTAGAGAAATAATGTATCCTTATAGTATCTCTTCCAGCCTTTACTGACCTACATCATAGGGTCAGCTGATGGCCCCCTAGTGACTCCATAAGTAGGATAGTGTCTTTGCCAAACAGGAAGTGGAGACTGCTACCCCAGAGATTCCACTGGGCTCAGTCACTGGAGTATATAGAGATGACTGGTGATCACCTTTCTTATCATATTGTGCTTTAGACTCTGTTAAGGTTACACTGGAGAAACTAAACAACCTATAGATGCCCAAAACACAACAAACTTTGATCAGAAACTTAAAGAAAATCCACCCATGGCTCCAGAAAGCCCCCAAAAGAAAGAACCAAAGAACCTCCCAGATGAAGAAGGCTTTCTGACACTATCAAAAGTTGAGTACAAAACGATTAGGCATACAGCCTTCCTAGACATTATACAAAAAGCAGTAGCACAAAATGAAAAATTAAGCATGCTGTTCAATTTAATGGAACACCAGTAGTCTGAAATCTAGCAGATCAATAACAAACTCAAAGAAATCAAAAATTCAATTCGAACCCAAGAAAACAGAGTTGAACAAATGGAAGACACACTTTCTGACTTGGAAGACAGAGCTACTGACTCCAGCATCTATGAGGAGAAATCAGAGAAAAGAAAAGAAGAAAAGTTAAGAAGCATTGCAAAGCATGTGGTATTCTATAAAGAGGAACAGTCTATGATTAATTGGATTTCCTGAACAGGGAAGGACACTTGATAACACAGATTATTGTTGTTGAGCTGCAGACAGAAAACTTCCTAGAAATTACAAAAGAGAAAATAAAATATCCAAGATGCGTGTCAAACACCACTCAATATAGATCCCAAAAGAAAGACTCTGAGATATATTCTAATCAAGCTTAACAAAATGAAACATAAGCAGAAACTCTTAAAGGCACAGAGACTCAAAGCAAAGCTAACATTCAGAGGGAAATCCTATAGGCTTTCATCTGACATCTCAGTAGAAATGATGCTGCCACAGAGGCAATGAGATGACATGTTCAAATCCTTGAAGGAGGAGAACTTCCAACCAAGAATTATATATCCTGCAAAACTATCTCTCAAATATGAAAATGAAATTATGACATTTGCAGATAAACAGAAAATCAGAGATTTTGTAAAAAGCAAACCAAAGCTGCAAGAAATATTGAAACAAGCTCTTGTCTTAGAAGAACAAAACCATTCATTGTGTTTTAAGAGGCAATACAGGACACAACATCCAGAAACCTACTCAGTTAGGGAAGGCACAAAACTCAATCAAAGCTACAATATTAAAAGAAGTGATCCAGTAATCATATCATGAAAACTATGATATCAACTTATTAAAAAGAAGGATGTACTACACTAGTTATAGTCGTTCCAGATGAAGAAGAAGTTAAGATATGTAGAAGTTAAAATTAGGTTTAAACATAGATTATTAAGGGGGATCACAGGAGTAGCTGCAAAGCACACTAAAGATGCAATATATCAAATCACGAAATGTAATACAGGAGTCTCAGCAAACACAAAACCAGCACTAAAAAGGGGGAAAAAAATCAACCCATATAGAAAAATGTCCCAGAATAGAATAGTAAGAGCAACAGAGAAAACATCAACTCAGAAATAAACACATCACAATGACAGCACAGAACACATACCTACCAATAATTATTTTGAATGTAAATGTACTGGATGCTCCAATAAAGAGACAACAAGTGACATCTTGGATCAAAAGGTACGACCCGTCTATATGTTGCTTATAAGATACTCAGAGTTAAAAATATGGACAAACTGAAAATTAAAGGATGGAAGAATATATACCAAGCTAACAGTATACAAAGAAGAGTAGGTGTGGCAATACGAATCTCAGATAAAATAAATATTAAGGTAAAATCCACCATTGTGGACAAGGATGGACACTATTTATTGCTGAAAGGTTCAGTACACAAGCATAAATCAACAATATTAAATATCTATACACCCAATACTAGAGCATCTAAATACGTTGAAGAAATACTGACTACAGTAAAAATGAGATCGATCGCTCCACAATAATAGTGGGAGAGTTTGACACTCCACTCTCAGTACCGGACAGATCTTCGAGAAAAAAGCTTAGTAAAGACACAGAAGAACTTATTGCCACAATTAACCAACTAGACCTCATCAACATATTCCATCCATCAGCAGATAACTACACCTTCTTCTCTAGTGCACATGGAACATTTTCCAGAACAGACCATGTGTTAGGACATAAAGTGAATCTCAACAAAATCCAAACCATTGAATTATTTCAAAGCATCATCTCGGACCACAAAGCCATTAAAGTCAAAATCAATAGCAGAGGAAACATAAATAGAAAGGGGAACTCATGGAAACTGAACAACATCTAGCTCAAAACCCATGGGTTATAGGATGAAATAATGAAATTTATGGATTTAAATGAGAATGAAAACGCTTCCTACCAGAACCAATGGGATACAGCTGAAGCAATGCCCAAGGGTCAGTTTCTCTCTATAAATGCACACATGCAGAAGGAAGAAAGAACCCAAACCAAAGAACTAACCCTACAGCTTGAACAAGTAAAAAGAGAGCAACAGAGGAACCCTTCAGGCACCAGAAGAAAATAGGGCATAAAGATTAGAGCAGAACCAAACGAATTAAAGAACAGAACAAAAAAAAATCTGAAAAGACCAAAAGCTGGTTTTTTTGTAAAGATCAACAAAATTGACAAACCACTGGTTAAACTTACTAAAGAAAAACAAGAAAGGACACAACCCATATAAGAAATGAGACGGGATGTGTCATGACATATCTAACAGAAATCAAAAATATCATAACAGAATACTACAAAAGACTGTACTCTAACAAATTTGAAAACCTAGCAGAAATGGACAAATTCCTAGATTCATATCACCTACCCAAATTATCACAAGGTGAAGCACAACAACTTAATAAACTCCATCACAAAGGAAGAAACCGAAAAACTCATCAAAAAACTTCCAACCAAAAAAAAGCCCGGGCCCAGATGGCTTCACTGCAGAATTCTACCAAGCTTTTAGAGAAAACTTAACTCCGGTACTACTGAGACTATTTCACAGCATAGAAAGGGATGCAATACTCCCAAATTCATTCTATGAAGCCAGCATAACCCTGGTACCAAAACCAGGGGAAGACTCAACAAAAAAGGAGAACTACAGAACAATATCACTCACAAACCTAGATGCAAAACTCTTCAACAAAATCCTAGCCAATAGAATACAACAACATATCAAAAAAATAATTCATCATGACCAAGTTGGATTTATACCAGGGATGGAAGACTGGTTCAACATCAGAAAAAC
Source organism: Heterohyrax brucei (assembly GCA_028571685.1). Lineage (NCBI taxonomy): Eukaryota > Metazoa > Chordata > Mammalia > Hyracoidea > Procaviidae > Heterohyrax > Heterohyrax brucei. Next base: position 165,797,696 of record CM053144.1, read on the forward strand.
AAGTAATGTGATCAACCACATAAACAACATAAAAGACAAGAATCACCTGATTCTATTGATTCTATTATGATGCTGAAAAGGCATTTGATAAAGTCCAACACTCATTCACGCTAAAAACTCTCAGCAAAACAGGAATAGATGGCAAATTGCTCATTGGAGTAAGGGCCATTTATACAAAGCCTACATCACCTTGAATGGAGAGAGACTGAAACAGTTCCCCACTGAGATCAGGAACTAGACAAGGATGTTCACTCTCACCTTTCCTATTCAACATTGTACTAGAAGTTCTAGCCAGAGCAATTAGACAAGACCAAGAAATAAAGGGCATCTGCATCACCAAAGAGGAAGTAAAAATCTCTCTATTTGCAGATGATATGATTGTATACCTAGAGAATCCTAAAGGATCCATAAGTGAACTACTCAAACTGATAGAAGAGTTCAGCAAAGTGTCAGGATGCAAGCGAAACGTAAGTAAATCAATAGGATTCCTTTATACCAATAATGATATTATTAATGAAGAAATCACCAAATCAATACCATTTACTATAACCCCAAGAAGATAAAATATCTAGGAATAAATCTAACTAGAGAAATAACAGACCTTTACAAAGAGACTATAAGACCTTACTACAAGAAATTAAGAGAGACATACATAAATGGAGAAGTATACCCTGCTGATGGATAGATAGCAAGAATTAACGCTGTGGAAATTTCTATGTTACCCAGAGCAATCTACTTATACAATGCAATCCCAATACAAATCCCAGGGTCATTTTTTAATTAGATGGAGAAACAAATCACTAACGTTGTGTGGAAAAGGAAGAAGCCCCAGATAACTAAAGCATGACTGAAGAACAAGAATACACTGTGAGGCCTCTCACTACCCAACTTTAGAATCCATTACACTGTCACAGTTGTCAAAACAGCTTGGTACTGGTACAAAAAGAGACAGATAGATCAATGAAACAGAGTTGAGACCCCAGAGATGCCACCATCCTCCTATGAGCAGCTGATATTTGACAAAGGCCCCTTTTACCCAACTGGGGTAAAAGCAGCCCCTTTAACAAATGGTGCTGGCAAAATTGGATATCTATCTGCAAATATTGAAACAAGACCCATTTCTCACACCTTATGCCAAAATCAATTCAAAGTGGATAAAAGACCTAAATATCAAAACTAAAACAATGAAGCTCATCCAAGAAAAAATTGGATCAACAATGGAAGTTTTAATACACAATCTAGACAGAATTCAAAATCTATCAAACAAAGCAAGATCAACAGAAAATAAATAAATGCAAACTAGTAAGAATCAAATACTTTTGCTCATCCAAAGACTTTATCAAAAGAATTAAAAGACCACCTACAGAACAGGGAAAAAAATATTTAGCAACTATATGCCAGACCAACATCTGATCCCCATAATCTATAAGGTACTACAAAATATCAATAAGAAAAAGATAAGTAATCCAATTAAGTGATGGGTGAAGGAGATGGACAGACACCTCTTTAAGGAGGATATCCAGGCAGCCAAAAGACAGATGTAGAAATGCTCACAATCATTAACTACTGAAGAAATTAGAATCAAAACTACAATGAGATAGTTGGCCATGATCCAAAAAACACTAACCAACAAATGCTGGAGAGGCTGTGGAGAAATTGGAACTTTTCCACACTGTTGGTTGCATTGCGAAGTGGTACAACCTCTTAGAAAGCAATCTGGTACTTCCTTAAAAAGCTGGAAATAGACATACCATTTGACCCAGTAATTCCACTGCTTGGAATATATCCTACAGAATCAAGTGCTTTCACATCAACGGATACTTGCACACGAATGTTTATTGCAGCACAGTCCACAATAGCAAAAAGATGGAATCAACCCAGATGCCTAATAACAAACGAATGTAAAGAAACTACAGTATAAATACTCAGTGGAACACTATGCGATGATAAAGAGCAATGATGATTTTAGGAAGCGTCTGATAACCTGGTTTCAAATGGAAGACATTATGCTGAGTGAAACTACCCAGTGGCATAAAGGACAAATATTGTATGAGACTCCTACAATAATAACTTAAAAACAGACTCATGTGTAGAAGAAAAGACTCTTTGATAACGGTAAGGGTGAGGTAGGAGGGAGGGTGGGGGTTGGTTATAGATTAGACAGTTGATAGCAATTTGGCTGGGTGAGGTCAGTGACAGCGCACATTCGAATAAAGATCAGAGTTAACTGCACTTCAACATAACATGAACACTCCTCCAGTCCTAACCCAATGTTGCAAGGACAGAGGAGCAGGGGTGGGGGTTCAGGGACCATGCTCTCAGGGGATGTCGCGGCTAGTGTATTGCTAAGAGTCTTCTGCACCCCGTATTGGTGAGAGGCATCTGGGGTCTTAAAAACTATCAAAGACTTAACATTGTGAAAATGTCTATTTTACCCAAAGCAATTTATTTATATAATGTGATCCCAATACAAGTTCCAGCATCATTTTTTAATGAGATGGAGAAACAAATCACCAATTTTGTTTGGAAAGGGAAGAAGCCCTGGATAAGTAAGGTACTACTAAAGAAGAAGAACACACTGGGAGGCCTCTCATTACCCGACCTTAGAACATACTACACTGCCACAGTGGTCAAAACAGCCTGGTACTGGTACAAGTACAGACAGATCGATCAATGGAACAAAATTGAGACCCCAGAGATGACACCATCTGCCTATGAACAGTTGATATTCGACAAAGGCCCTAAGACATTAAATTGGGGTAAAAACAGTCTCTTCAACAAATGGTGCTGGAAAAATTGGTTATCCATCTGCAATAAACTGAATCAAGATCCAAATCTTAGACCTTACACAAAAACCAACTTCAACTGGATAGAAGACCTAAATATCAAACCTAGAACGATAAAGCTTATACAAGAAAAGGTAGGAACAACAATGAAAGTTTTAATACACAATGAGAACAGACTCCAAAATCTGTCAAAGAAACCACAATCAACAGAAGAGAAAATAGATAAATGGGAACTATTAAGAATCAAACACTTTTGCTCATCCAAAGACTTTATTAATAGAATTAAAAGAACACCCACAGAATGGGAAAGAATATTTGGCAACTCTATGTCAGACCAACGCCTGATCTCCATAATCTATAAGATACTACAAAATATCAGTAAGAAGATAAACCATCCAATTAAGCAATGGGCAAAGGAGATGGACAGACACTTCACTAAAGAGGAGATCCAGGCAGCCAAAAAACACATGCAGACATGTTCACGATCTTTAGTTATTAAAGAAATTCAAATCAAGACGACAATGAGATACCATCTCACCCCAACAAGATTGGCCATGATCCAGAAAACACAAAACAACAAATGCTGGAGAGGCTGTGGAGAAAGTGGAACCCTCCTACACTGTTGGTGGGGTTGCAAAATGGTCCAGCCTCTTTGGAAAGCAATCTGGTGCTTCCTTAAAAAAATGGACATCGATATACCATTTGACCCAGTAATTCCACTACTTGGAATATATCCTACAGAATCAAGGCTTTTCACACCAACGGACACATGCACAAGAATGTTTATTGCAGCACAGTCCATGATAGCAAAAAGATGGAACCAACCCATATGCCCAACGACAGAAGAATGGATAGGTAAACTATGGTATATATACTCAATGGAGCACTACACAATGATAAAGAATAATGATGATTCCAGGAAACGTCTCCTAACCTGGTTTCAACTGGAAGACATTATGTTGAGTGAAAGTAGTCAGCGACAAAGGGACAAACACTGTATGAGACCTCTACGATAAGATCTCAAAAACAGACTTGTGTATAGAAGAAAAGACTCTTTGACAGCTGCAATGGAGGGCAGGGAGGGAGGGTGGGGGGGGAAGGTTTAGTTTAGATAGTTGCTAGAAATCTGATTGGGAGAAAGCGGTGATAGCATACATTAGAAACAAGAACAACATTAAGCGGACTTCAGCATAACATGAGTACTCCTTCCATCTTAACCCAATATTGCAAGGATAGAGTAGCTGGAGCAGGAGGAAGAGACCATGCTCTTAGGCAAAATTGAGGCCAGTTGGCACAACTAGCATTTTGCTAAGAGAGCTCTCTGCATTCCACATTGGTGAGTGGTGTCTGGGGTCTTAAAAGCTGCCACGCTGCTGTCCGAGGACACAGAAAATGGTCCCAACTCAGCAGGAACGGATGCTCACTGAGGACGAAAACAACATGGGGTAAAGACAACCTAGAAGACAGAGAGACCCGCAAGAGTGGGTACCTTCATCGATTTGGGACCGGAAGAACCAGATGGTACCTGGCCACCACCATGGATAGCCGTGATGGAGCTCACAAAGTTGAGTATCACTGGCGACACGAGAATACAAAGGAGTGCACCCTGAGAACTCCACTAAAAGACCACAATTGATGGTCCAGGGGCCTCAGAGTTCCCCTGGAATCCCCTTGTCCTGATGCTGCCCCTGTCCATAAATCACTACTGAGATCAACTCTTCAGACAGGAATAGATTGGACTTGATGACACAGAGTGACCGTATCATGTGTGCACTTTATGGTTCTATGGATCTGTAGGATGTCAAACTGCTGTCCTCTTACTGGATGGGGTGAAGAGGGTGGATTGAAGGGGACAGGAGATTGTTAGGAGGATATGACATGTATAGAATGAATAGAAGGAGTGTGCTGTCACCAGGCAGGGAGAGCAGCAGAAGCTGCACTTACGTGGGCATGCAAATTTGTACAGGGATTGTACACTTTCACTCAGTCACAATAAATAAAAAAATAAAATTAAAAAAGAAATTATTGTACCTTTTTATTGTCCCAGTTACATGTTAGGAATACCTAGATGATGCGAACAATTAACAAATATGGCTTTTAACCTAAATGTTGGTAGTTCAGGTCTACCCAGAGGCATCTCAAAAGATAGGCATAGTAATCACCTTCCAAAAAAATTGGCCACTGAAAATGCTGTGAAGCATAGTTCTACTGTGACATATGCAGTGTCACCATGAGTGTGAATGTACTAAAGAGCAACTTGTTGGTTAGTTACATGCTACTGGAATGTAATAATGAGACTTTACATTAGCTTTCTATTGCTGCTGTAATAACATAAAAAAATTATAATTTTATAGTTCTAGAGGTCAGAGGTTTGAAATGACTTTCACTGGGCCAAAATAAAGATGTGAGAAGGGCTAAGTTCATTCAGAGGCTCTAGGGGAAAATCTGATTTCTTACCTTTTCCAATTCCAAAAGGTCAGTGCTCTTCTTTGTCTTGTGATTCATTCCTTCGACATCAAAACCAGCTGAAGAGAACATTTAAATTGCTCCCTAACTCTGACTGCCTCCTCCCTCTTGTAAGCACCCTTGTAATTACATTGTGTACACCTGGATAGTTACTGGGTGGCCTAAAGAGTTAAGTGCTTCGACTGCTAGCCAAAAGTTTGGCATTGCGAATCCACTCAAATGTGCCTTGGGAGACAGGCTTGGTGATCTTCTAAAACATCACAGCCTTGAAAACCCTGTGGAGCAGTTCTAACCAGCACCACACATGGGGTCACTGTGAGTCAGAACTGACTTAGTGAAAGCCAACAAAAATAACCTGGATAACCCAAGATAATCTTCCCATCTGAAGATCCTTAACCTAATCAGATCTGCAAAGTTGCTTTTCTCGTAAAAACCAAACAAACCCGCTTGTGTTGAGTTGATTCTGACTCATAATGACCTCATAGACAGAGAACTGCCTCATAGAGTTTCCAAGGAACACCTGGTGGATTTGAACTGCTGACCTTCTGATTGGCAGCCATAGCACTTAACCACCAGGCCACCAGGTTTTCCAAGTACCAGACAGCATATTCACAGGTTTTGGTGATCAGGACACAGCATCTTGGCAGTCCATTACTCTGCATGCCACAGAAATCTGTTCACAAATTTAGTCATTCCATCAGTTAGTCATTTAGTTTATAAAAACTAATCAGTATTTTTCCACAGACAATGGACTTAATCCTGAGAATTTTTGATTGAATTTTGTTCCCTTAAAAAAATATGTTGAAGTCCTAACCCCTTTACTTGCCAAAGTAACCTTGCTTGGAAATATATTCTTTCTTTGAAGACAGTGTTAACCAAGTTAAAGAGGGTATATCAGAGTAGGGTAGATCGTAAGAACAGGTAAGATATTTTAGACACTGCATCTAGAATAAGAAATCAAGAAGGCTGAGTAGAAAAATACGATGAGAACTAATAATCTAAAGGACAAAGAGAGATTCAGAAAATCACTGAAAAAGACTGGTCAGCATAGCAGAGGGAAAACACAGACACTCCTACCACCAACCCCCCTCCCCCCCACACACAAACAGACATCGTGTCATAAAAGTTACCATAAAAAGAGTTTTAAGGTTAAAATCAAGTATGATAATAAAATAAACTTTGGTTCAAAAACTAGATGCCATCACTGACTTTGCCAAAAATAAAATATTACCCCAAATAAGCACACAACATACTTGAAAACCAACCCAAATCTATTGCCCTTGAGTCAACTTCAGCTTACAGTGAATCTATTACTCGTTGCTGCAGAGTCAATTACAATCCTATAGGACAGAGTGGAACTGCCCCGTAGAGTTTCCAAGGTGCGCCTGGTGGATTCAAACTGCTAACCTCTTGGTTAGCATCCATAACAGTTAACCACTATGCCACCCAATGTTTCTCAAACCTGCTATCCTCAAGTCACTTCTGACTTATAGCAACCCTCTATAGGACAGAGTAAAACTGTCCCACAGGTTTCCCAAGGAGAGGCTAGTGGGTTCAAACCAGTGACCTTCTTTTTTTCAGAAGCTGGGCTCTTAACCACTGCACCACCAGACCTCCTACCGTAGTTGAAGAAGTGGCATAAAAATAGAAAAAATGTAAAATCACAGACACAGACATGAGAGCTGATTGTCATTATTGGTCATAGTTATATTTGATAATATTACCATGAACAATTAGTTAACAAATACTGAACAATTGCTCCTAAAGGAGTTCCTATGAGACTCTGGTTACAGCATGTTGTCAACTGATCAATAGAGACCTGTTTAAAGATTTTTTTGTCATATGTACAGGTAACTCATTAACATTGAAATCACGGCCAAAAGCTCTAAAATGCATGGCAAATGTAGCTTACTTAATCACACACCTTTCCTCCCCCCCTTAGGTCACATCACACATTTCCAGTGATTAGGGACACTACTATACTTGAGTGGCATTTGAAGGGTAAAATCACCAACACAAAGCACAAAAATATGAAGGAAAGAAAGGCTGCTAAGTAGACCATAAAAGTGACATTTGCTTCTACCGTGAGAGCTGAAACAGGAAGACAGCGTGCCACCTTGTTCAGCTTCAGTGGGGAAGATATACCACGAGTGGTTCAGATTTCTTGCCCCTCTGGACATGTCCATGAATGACTGTGAGTATTAACTTTGAGACTACAATATATTATCACAAGCACATACATTTGTATAATTCACAAATAATCAGGATAGACTGTGTATACGAATATGCCAACATGCATACATACGTGCACATGTACATACACACAAGTATATAACAACACGGTCTGATAAAGCAGCTGCGTATCTCTCCCATGTCAGGTACCTTCACTTGTTTCTTCCAGTTGTAGGCTTCTGTTTCATTTATCAAGTGTCTCAGTTCATACACTTTTAACCAACCTGTTTTCTTTTTTATTTCAGGTTTTAGTGAAATATTACCTCGTTTCTAGAAATGATGAGTGTATTTGCTGCTTGGAAGAACATACAAAATACAATGCTTTTGCTTCTTTCAAAAAAATGTCAATGTAGATGAAGACATACAGGCTGGACATGAGGCTTGACTCTGATTGCATCTCTGCCTTTTGACTCATGGGTTCTCTAAAGACACTAGTATTACACTCCCTTCTTCAGAATCACAATTTCCATAATAAGAAGTAATAAGTTTTAAGGAAACCATATGGCTAAGTGATCTCCAAATACATCTAGACTCAAGTTCTTTAGCTGCAGCAAAACTATGATATCATTTTGATATAACTAACTTCCCCCAAAATATTTCTCTATGTGACTATGGCCATCTAGAGACCATTCAGAATTCTCTTGCCATACAGGGTAAAAATACATTCTGTATTTAAAAAAGAAAAAAGAGCTCAAGTTTCTGTAACAACACATACAATATAAATAAGTAGAAGAAGAGAAACAAAATTTATACAGTTTATTTTCAATCAATCCTCTGATATGTTTATATAAACACTAGAAATTATACTTGAGTCAAAACATTTTTAATTTTCTACATCGTACCAGAAAAATGGCAAATGACATGTAAAATTCTTTTCCTTAAAACTCCTTTCCTTAAAAAATCATTTCTATGATGTTCAAATAAGTTGACATAAAATTATCTTAGACTTCTTTTCAAATATAAGCCTTATTATAGTGAATCCATCATGTGAGCTCAGGCAGTCTAATGCCAAAGTATGTAAGATGATTTTCTTTTTTTAAACTCGAAGTCATATAGCATTCCACTGCAACACTCAGTTTTTATTGCTTTAAAGATATACACTATCTTAAATTAATTAATCTTAATATTAAATATTAAATGTAATCTTAAATTAATTAATCATAATATTAAATAATGAATGTAATCTAAATTAATCTTAATATTAAATATTAGGCCGAATACTATCCCATTGAAAAATATTAAATATTAGGCCAAATATTATACCCATTGAAAAATACAGAAACTGAGGCCCAAATTAATTAACTTGCCCAAGTTCATTTCCAGTTGATGCTGACTCACAGCAAGTTCTTGTGCATCACAGTGGGGTTTGCCATAGCTGAGGTTTCCAAAGTAGATTACTAAACCTTTCTTCTAAGCAACTTCCAGCTTAACTTGAACCTCCACACTTTCGGTTAGCAGCTGATCCTGGAAACTCTTTGTACAGCTCGGTTGAAGGTCATATAAGTGGTCAGTTTTGGATGTAATTTGTGTGATTCAAAGTCACTGCTTGAGCCATATTTGTTAGAATGCAAAAATCACTGTGGGTGAAGGGTTGGTTTGTGACAATGCAGCTTTCTTCAGTATTTCTCTTTATCTTGTAACCAAAAACCTGGTGGCATAGTGAGTTAAGTGCTGCATCTGCTAATCAAAAGGTAGGCAGATCAAATCTGCTGGGTGCTCCTTGGAAACTCCATGGGGCAGTTCTACTCTGACCTCTAGGGTTGCTATGAGTCAAACACGACTTGATGGCAGTGGGTTTGGTTTTTAGGTTTTATCTTGTTAACTGTGGAAACCTTGGTGGTTATTTGCTAAGTGCTACAGCTGCTAACCAAAAAGTCAATAGTTCAAAGCCACCAGGCACTCCTTGGAAACTCTGTGAGGCAGTTCTACTCTGTCCTGTAGGGTTGCTATGATTCTGAGCTGACTCAATGGCAGTGTTTTTGTTTTTTTATTTTGTTTTTGTTTTTAATCTTGTATCTAAAGACTCTTATGGTAAGGAGCTTGATTTTTGAGAATTTTATTTTGCTACCAACAGTGAAAGAAGCTTTGCTAATTTCACCAGAATCCTATTGCCCTCATTACTGTACAGCGTTGAGGCTGAGACTATTACTCTGGCCAGGACCATGACGCTACCGGAAGGAGCAGTTCCTTCTCTAGCTTTCATGCTTGTGGCTGTATTACTTCTTGCCTTCATGGGAAAATGATGACTTAGTTATTTTTTATTTACTAAAACTGATGAAAACCTAGATATAATGTTAACTTTTGTATAAGTGACTCAATGACAATGTTCTTAATTTTAATTGTTAAGTACTTGTGTGTGTGTGTGTGTGTGTGTGTGTGTGTATGTGTGTGTGTGTGTATGTTTACATCTGTGAGACAGAGGACGTAAGTTGTGGCAGTTCTGGAATGCTGCATAGAGTCTGTATGATCTTACTTTGAGATAATTAGCTTAAACATTGATGATGCTTCTCAACTGGTCCCAATCCAGCTGCAACAGAGGACAATGAAGGACACCAATGACAAGGGGAAAATGTGAGTCCAGGAGATAGAAGGGGCCAAATGATTCCTACGCCAGTATAAGGTGAGAAGAACTAGATGGTGCCCAGCCACCAGTAAACTGCCTTGACAGGCAATACAACGTAGACCTCCTGAAGTAACCAGATTATAACGGGGATACAGATCTAGACTTCTGTTAAAATACCAGACTTGATGTTCCTGTACCCTGGAGGCTCCCTCGAGAACACGACCCTTAGACTCACTTTTGGCCCATAGATGAAACCAACACCAAAAACAACTCTTCAGACAAGTATTGGACTGGATTGTAAGACAGAAGGGTGCTGGAGCAGCTCCCCTACAGAACTGAGAAAGGAGCGAGGAGAGGTGGGGACCGGAGTTGGTTAAAGGAATATGGGAAGTAGAGAGCAGAAAGGAGGAGTGTGCTGTCTCAGGACTGGGAAAGCAGTTAGCGTTCCATAGAGGTATATGTACAGGGTTTTATACAGCAAATTGACTTGGATTGTAAACTTTCACTTAACCACAATAAAATACTAAAAAAGAAAATTGACGATGCTTCTTAAAATTTGATGCAGCTTTCTAAGGTCCTCAGCTTTGGAGCTTAGAAGCAACCCTGGCTAACAAAGAGTTACAATTTCTTTCCTTAGCATATATGCATAGACATCATATTCTTATGTAAATAGAATATTTTGTTTTGTTTTTTAGCCAACTGTGCCCCACCCCACCAGGTATTTCCATAAGCATGTTAAAATTAGCATAGCATACTTTTCAGTGTGTCTGCTTGAGAAGTGGTTGGAAAAAAAGTTGTGTAACAAGTGTGTCTTTTGAATAAAATGTGGTCCATTTCCCTTTGCTGTGGAGTCCATTTCGACTCATAATGACACTACAGGACAGAGTGGAGCTACTGTAAGGCTTGTGAGGAACAGCTAGTTGATTTGAACTGCCAACCTTTTGATTAGCACCAGAGTTTATAACCACTCAGCTTCAAGGCATCATGCGTGGTGAAGTAGACGGCTGCTCAGAAAGAGGAAGATCCTCAAGGAGAGAAACGGACACAGTGACTGCAACCATGGGCTCAGACATCATTATTGTGAGGTTGTCGCAGGCTAGGCCAGTGTTTTGCTCCTAGTACATAGGGTCAGTATGACCCAAAACGTATTAGGGGACACTCAGCAATACCAATGGTATCTTTCATGTATTCTTCAGGGATGCTGGGGGACGTGTACCTGTGATTTATGATATACAACAGATTTAGTTGCCATACTGAAAGAAATTATTACCTAGAAGTAATTAATCTCTTGGATATTGAAGGAAAATGTTGCTTGTCCATCACCCAACATTGTTCCAAACTCTAAGGTATGCTTATAAACTTTAAGGACACAGTTTTTGTCCGAATTACCTCTTATAAACACATAACGTTTTTAGCAGGAATCTTGGGTTCCTCACTTCATCCTAGCCAATTTCTTGCTGTATTTTTGGAACTCTATGTTCTTTGGTGGACAGTTTGGTCAGACATGTCTTGGCCTCAGAGGATGATGATTATTTGAGATTAATGATTTATCATTGTTAAAAATTCTCTTTGTATATCATTTTCTGTTAAAAGATAAACTGGCAAATTGGTGCTTAAGTATTGTTATTACTGCCCCTTAAACAGTAGTGTGGTTGGGAAACTAGTGCCCATTAGCAGCCAGATCATTCCTGCTGACTAAACAAGCCAATAAAGGGCATTCAGCCTGGAGGATTGAATCCTTCAGGAGACTTTGATTTTGCCACAGTCCAACCAGAACCTCTGAGATTTCATCAGTATATATATTAGCTTAGCTGCATAATGAGTGGATAGGGGTCATTAGCTTTAATAAGCTAAGGAGGAAAAAAGTACTTTAGTAGCTCACCCTAATCAATCCTGACTCTAAGTCTCTTCCCTCTTTAGATAGTTTAATCAACAGAGTTATCATTGAATAGGCTTTCTCTTATGCTTCACCCTGTGTAATGTATGAAGCTATCTCCTTTACTGGGTTATTTGAAATAAAAAGATTAGTATTATGCCTGATATAAAAATCTGATGCAAACTGCATTTATACACCTTAATTAATGGAAAAGATGTAGAACAGTGCTTGTCCCATAGCAACACTTAAAACTATACTAGATAGCATGGAAATTACTATTATGTATGTTTTAAAAGGCTTTGAATTTTGAAATGCTATTTTTTCCTTATCTTTCTTAGAACATCAGCAATTTGAGGTTATGAAATATTTCTGTATGCATGTCAGTAAACTGGCATTTAAACAACAGGAGATGAATGTCCCTTGAGAAAAACACAAATGGACATACATGTGTAAACCTAGTATTATTTAGTTCAAGTTAATGTTTCATCATTTATCTCTTTATGTCTGAGGTGGAATTTTTGCCACCTATCACATAATTATTTTTTGGTTATTGGGATGATGTGATAAACATAAAATAGACACATGAAATCTACAATTACACACATGTTTTGTACATGATTTTTCCCTGATGATTTTTGTATATTTAGAAGAAAATATCTTAACGTACATACAGATTTCCTCAAATCTCTAATTTTCAAATATTACAGTGTAAGATGATTAGTTGTTTTTCCACAGCATATATATCATATATTATTAAATTTACTATCACTTTTGGCTGTTACAGTAAATGGGTATAGAATATGAACTGTGTAAAGTTTTGTGAGAATGAAAAAAAGAGTGATAAAAAGTATAAATGACTTCAATATTCATTGAGAATTCCTTATTTTTGATCTGTTATCTGTGGGTTCAACATCTTGCTAACTATCATCACAAATATAGATGGCTGTATCTTTTCCAAACAATTCACCCATACATACAATATACACAACCTGCTTGAAAAATAATGGGTTAGCAGGTTGGGTAGTTGAGAAGAAAACCATATAATGTGTGCATTATTTATAGCCAAGCCAAGTGCCGTCGAGTCAAATGCTATATTTATACATTGTCTTCCCTAAATGAGTCATATGACTATGTAGATAAATTAATTTATCTTTTATTCATTCAGCATATTTACAGAGTAATTTTTATATGCTGAGAGCTGTTCCTATTCTAGTGTCTGAAAATACAGAACAATAAGTCCAACTTCAAAGAAGTTATATTAGAGGGAGAGAAGGCATAGAATAAATAAATATTTAAACTCATATAACAAGTGAAAGCAGGTGACAGTTTTGTTATATAAGATGTGGCCTTGGAATGACTCACTAACAATGTTATATATGAACAGGGTTTGTAGCAACTGCAGTAACTTATAGTAACTATGGGAACAAGCCACAACTACATGGAATGAAAGGATTTCCAGAAAGATGGACTATCACATGTGAAAACTTTGGAGCAGGTTATGCTTGGCACGGTGACAAGCCATCAAGAAGGACAATGTGACTGAACACAGTGAGTGAAATGGAAAATAGACACTTTGTAAAAGGTAGCCAGGGACCAAAGCATGTTGGATTTTATAGGCAATTGAAAAAGAATGGCTTTTTACTTAAACTAGGATAGAAAATCATTCAAAGCTTTGAGTTAAAAAGAGATATGATAAAACAGATTCTAAAGTATCACTTCTGAAGAAGCCTATAGGGGGAATTCAACAAATCACTAAATTTCTCTTTTGGTTAATGTCAAGACATAAATTCTTCTATTCTACCAGGGTTTAGTATTATAGTTAAGGGTCATGATGTTTTAGAAACAAATATTTAAGTATCATGATCTTTCCCAAAGCTCATATTTAATGTTGGATTAGCCAGATAGCTTTCTATTAAAACATTTTGGATTAAGAAATTATTCATTAGAAAAGTTTCTAAAATCAATTGCTTAATGAAAATTGTCACAAGGGTGTCATTTCTTTGATCTTTTAGTGTAAATGAACCCCAATGATTTATCTGCATGCTAGTTATATGGCCATAAAGGATTATCTAATAAAGTTAATATTAAATACTGTTTATTAATAAGGCTGATGCAAATTCTGGTTAACTCTGATAATTGTAGCTACTTAAAAAAATTCCCATTTTCCCTATGAAATATAAATAAGAAAAACAAATGAAGTCACGTGCATCAGAGGCAGTGCATTTTAGCCAAAAAACTGAGAACACTGCAAATTCAAAATTAACTGTTAGTAGTAAAATAGATTTTCTTTAGTAAAGTTATTTGTTACACTCCAGTCACAAGGCATGGTAAAGAACAAAGGGATTGTCTTAAAAAATAATAATAGTAAAAATAAAACTGCAAGCAAAATAAGAGGGTAACCAGAGGGTGTAATACTGAACTACAATCACTCTGAGAAAGCCTCCTGTAAGTATAAAAATACTGAAATGGTGTTCTATTAGATCAGAGCATTTATTACAGCAAAAGAACTTCAAAGGGAATATAGAATTGAATAAGGCAATCTAGGAAAAGCAATTCTTCTTGAAAAGGAATATTTAAAAAAGAATGGAAATTCAATAGTAAAGTGCAAGGGGGGAAAAGGATAGGGAATTAGGATCCTCTAGGGCAAGTCCTCTAAGACTAAAGAATGTTTAAGAAAAAATTAAATGATTAGACAACTAAGCAATGATAGATTCAAATAAAAGTTTAAAAGGGTCGTTGAAGAAAAGCAGAAAAGGAACCCTATAAACAAAGTGATATAATGAGAAAAGGTACAAGTGTCTGAGAGAAAAAATATTGTTTATAAGAAAAGCAGGAAAAAATATCCAATATGTAGGTAACTGGATGCCATGGAGAATAAAAAACTAAATAATGGAATAGAACTAATATGTAAGTCTCTAGCCCAATAAAACTTTCCAAAAGTAAAAGATCACCTGACTCTACGTATTTCAAAGGTCCACCTAGGTACTTCAGCAAACTGATCCAGAACGGTCATCTCCTAGGCATCAACTAGTAATTTATTAGAATATAATGATAAAGGTACATGAGAAAGCTGGATGACAAATACGGAAGAAAGAAGCAGAAACAACCTTTGCATTTTGATGTTGACAAAGAATATTGATTACACCATGGCCCCCAAAAGAATGAAGAAGTTTGCCTCAGAGAAAGGACACACAGAGTGCTCCTTCGAAGCACGGATGGCTACACTAAATCCCCCCTACCTTGGACCTGTTATCAGGAAGAATCAATCCTTGGAGAAGGGCATTATGCTCGGTAAAGTAAAAACCAACACCAAACCAAATCCAGTACAGTCGAGTCCAATCAGACTCATAGCAACCCTATAGGTCAGAGTAAAACTGTCCCATAGAGTTTCCAAGGAGTAATTGGCAGATTTGAACCACTGACTTTCTGGTTAGCATCCATTGCATTTAATCACTACTCCACTGATTTCAGCAAAAAAAAAAAAAGGAAGACCCTCAATGACACGAATGATTGGCAGGATGGTGCAGCCACAGGTGGTGTTTCATTCTACTGTGCATGTGAATTGAAACCGACTAGAGCACACCTAATATGACAATAACAAACTTGCAGGAAAAAAAGTCATCAGCGGTTCCATGCAAAAGGTCAGTAACTTAGCCAATGTTAAACCAGCAGTGAATTTCTGAAAAGCAATATATAATGATCACAGCAAAAGTGGAGCAGAATCTTCAAAAAACTTAAGATTTAACTTTCCAATAAATATGACTTCCAGTTTGTCTCACAGAGCATTATACAACTTTATAAAAGAAACACATCTAAAGTAGAGTTGAACAAGGTCATGTCAGGCAAATGGAAACAATATAAGAAGGCAGGAGCTTAAATTATGATACCAAAATTTGGCTCAAAATGCATTAAGGGGCACTTTTATTACTAAATTTCACACTTTTACAATAATTATAAAACAGTTATGGATATCTGTGCACAAAACAACAAAGAAAACATTTTTTATGAATCAGAAATGAGAGATTAGAAGAAAATATTAAGAGAAACAAATTAAAAGTAGAAGACTTTAAGACAGCATTCTCAGTATAAGACTGTTCAAGTGGGCAAAATATAAATAAGGATAGAGACAAATGAAATAAATATGTTGATTTTATCGATCTACTTTGTACTTCGAATAGAGTAGTTTATCACTAACAGGGATATCACTTTCCTGTGCTATCATACCTGCAACAATAACAAAATTGATTTACAAAGCAAGTACCAATTAACTTCATAAAGTACAGAAGTTTTACAACAAAAGTCCCTAGTGAACTAATAAGTTTCATGAAGTAGAAATATTATGAAAACAGTCCACCTGTTGATTATACAGTAGATCTAAAATCAATATCAAAGTATTAAAAAAAGCCATCTATATGGAATTTGAGTAACATTGTATTAAACATGTCTGTAAAAGTTACCATAGTTTCAACAAAAGAAAGTTATTTTTTAAGAATATAATCTATAAACAAATGCATCACATCTAGATTACTTTCAGTTGACTTTTACCTTATATTTGAAGATATCTAGAGCATAAGCATGAAAGGATATCTTCAAATATAGCAACACATTAAGAAAATATAATACTCCTGATCACATGAGATTTATTCTAAGAATACAGGATTCAGTCAATGTTGGACTTTATTAATATGCCATGTAAACAGATCTGGGTGGTGGGGTGGGGCTTGCTTTCTTCATAGCCTGTGACTAACACTTTGAAAAAATCCAATACCACTTTTATAGAAAACATTTATGAAAACAAGAAAACATAGGTACTTCCCCAAACTATTTAAGTGTATACATGTGTGTAGGCTTTCCTAAAGCTGCATCATATTACTCAGAAAAGACTAGAAGTCTTAGAGACATATTTTTTAAGAATAAACACACTACAAGAATGCTTACTATTTCCACTTCTATTTCACACAGCACTTGAGGCATTAGCCAATGCACTTACACAAAATAAAAGATTCACATTAGAAAAGAAGTAAAACTACCTCTAATATATTTTGAACACCCTGGAAAATCAATGATGAAAGTAACTAGAACGATAAAAATAGTTCAGTCAGTGGCATATGAAATTGGACTAAGGAAATAATTTGATTGATAAACACACACTATAGGTTATAATAGTGCAAACCCTCTTACAGTAACAGCAAAAGAAGCATCATCAAAGCCTATGTTAAAAAATGTAGCCCTGGTGGGGTAGTGCTTAAAAGTTCAGGCCGCTCACTAAAACAGTCAATAGTTGTAATCCACCAGCTCCTGAGAAACTCTATGGGGAATTTCTACTCTGTCCTGTAGAGCCACTACCAGGCCATCAGGATTGTCTTTCTATAACAGGTTTGGTTTGGGGGTTAAGAAAACTTTAATGGTATCCTGAAAGACACAAATATCAAGTTGAATATGATATATGGATAACACAGAAGTATCAGCTCTCCCTAAATTAATATTCAACTTTTCTCTAAATCTGAAACCACTTTTTTAAAGTTACATAATACAAATATGAAGAAAAGTCTGAAATATTTAACTCTTGACAGCCAGCTTTAAGAAGAGATGATGTAGCTTCACATTTGAAAGCAAGGGCTCTGGAGCCAAACTGCTCTAAGATTCCCACATACACTCTGCCACTTCCTAACTGTAAACCACGAGCAAGTTACTGCTCTTGGCTTGTCCATTTCTTTGTCTGTTAGGTAGAAATGTTTCACATAAGGTTGTTATAAAGATTATTTGAACTGGTATATGTAAAACACTCAGACAGAGTAGAGCACATTACATCAAATAAAAGAAAATGTATTTATTTTGTCATTTGTTCCAAACCAAACTAGAGATTATTTATTGCACTTAACACGTTATAAATATTATCATATTGTACAATAGAGAAACCCTGACATATCTAGTTGAGAAATGATTTCCTATTTAAGATAGTGCATGCCACATTAATATTAAAAGGAGGAACGAAACTAATGAGAACCTAGACACATTAAAGATTAGAAATTCAGAGGCAGAAGACCATCTGGTCTAATCAGGACTCACCATTAGTGTAACCTTATTTGAAAATTATCATCTCTTATAATTCTGATTTTTAGAAACATCTATCTGTGAATCTAAATTCAGACAATAGTTTTGACACTAACAGTAAGAAATTGGAGATCTGAGAAAACAGACAGATGAAATTTTGTCAGGGGTACCATGCATAATGAAAATTCCATGTAAAGCAGAGAAAAGTTCTGGAAGATAAGTACAAAATCTGTATTGTGTTGATTTCTCCATATGTCTTGGAGGGGGAATGCAAAGTTTAGTCTGAATGTAATTTGTTTATGGATGTTTAGAAACTATGTAACTGCCTATATTTAGAAGCAGCATATAAATGTGTGTGTGTTGTTTGTATACACACACACACACTTGTGTGTATAAATTCTGTTTGGGTTTTGTATGGAATCAACAAAATAGATCAATAAAGGCCAGACATTAAAAGAAGGAAAAGGAAACATTAGCTACAGTAGGCGAAGGTTTAAGCCAAGATCAAAGGAATGCTTTGAAACCCCATCACTTGAAAGGAAACGAAGAAATAGAAAAGGTATGGAGGAGTTACAAGGATTCTGGGGAAAGCGCCCAATGAGTATTTGCTGCAACCTGATCTCAGAGAGCCGGCAGACTAGAGCAAGAGGCAAAAGTAGATGGCGGCACATCTGCATCCAATCAATTAGTTTTCATGAAATGCTCTGTTTCTTTTCTCTTTCTCTGAAACCTCCCTTTCCAAGCACCCTGAGGCTGTTGGAACATGTGTGCTTCCTCCTTAAAAACTTCTCTTGGCATCATCAGGAGGCCTGTCTTTGTTAATTTAACACAAATCCTAAAGTACACACATAAAACATTTACCCCAACTTAGTTCAAGAACGTAATAATATTGATTTGAAAATCTTGTCCTAAAATGCCAGATTTCAAATCTGCCTAAGTCATTAGTCTGTCTGGCATCAATTAGTAGAAAGCTGAAATCCACAGTAAAGTTATTTTTTTCATTTATGCTTGATGAGAACTCTTTTACACCTTATGCCTTTATTTTTCCTTTGCACCTGTTTTTATTTGGAGTCGCTCAATTTTTCCTTTATGTTAGCTTTTCTCTTATCGCCTATATTTCCACATTCCTGTGTTTTTAGGTGTGAACTTATATCAGTGATGCTGATGTAATAAACTCCTTTTAAAATAAATGTTTTCTTTTTTTTCTTCTCTCCACTCCTTGTAAGACACTTTGATATGCTTTCCTACTCCCTGTAAGAAGCCTTAATGGTGCCATGGTTAGGTGCTTGGCCTTTAACCAGAAGATTTGCAATTCAAACTCCCCAATGGCTCTAAGGGAAAAAAGACCTGGCTATCTGTACCCATACAGATTGTGTTGTGCTGTTGTTGTTGAGTCAGTTCTGACTCGGAGTGACCCTATGCACAACAGAACAAAGCACTGCCTGGTTTGGGGCCATGTCCACAATCATTTTTATGCTTAAACCCATCGTTGCAGCCACTGTGTCAATCTGTCTCATTGAGGGTCTTCCTCTTTTTTCATTGGCCCTCCACTCTACCAAGCATGATGTCCTTCTGCAGGGACTGATTCCCTGTGACAACATGTCCAAAGTAAGACACAGACTTGCTATCTTTGCTTCCAAGAAGCACTCTTTAGAGCCTAGCGAATCGTATGGAATAGTTCTACTTTGTCATAAATGGCTACCTGGAGTCAGAATCCACTTGACCAACACACAACAATCAAATCCAAACAACTGTCTTTATTGAAGTCAGGAGTTCTAAAAATATTTGCAGATGTTTATTACAATCTTTCTAATACTCTGTGCTCTTATGATGAAAGACTTTTTTTTCCTGTTTTGATTATCACACTCACCCTCTTTACCACATCATCCTTTTAACTGTTCTTGTGTTTACAGTCTTTCCTATGACATTCTTTCCCTCATGTCTTATGTCCTCTATCTTAACAAGATAAGCACTATGTGCTTTGTTTCTTACTTTCTTCTGGACTTATTGAAAAGTTCCAAGACAATATGTGATGGTTCATTTACAATTTTTATGCCAACACCTTTATTGGCTTTGCAAGGCCAACATTATTTTTGCAACAGATATTCCTGAGAATTATCCCTTCATCCTATGTTCCAGAGAGTAGTAGATGTTTCCGATACAAAGATGAAAAGTATGTGACCTCTATGTTCAAAGATACTCTCCAATAAAGAGAAAAATGTAAATAAAAACAGGGAACAGTGTGCTGAATGTCATAATAGAGGCTTGAGCAAGAAGTTCAGCTGCAACAAAAGAAAAATAATATTTGAGTATTAAAGTTAGTAAGGTCTTTACTAACTTTTGCAGATGATGTTGGCAAAACAAAAGCAAAAGAGCCTTCCAGGCATGAGGATAAAATGGAAAAAAAAAAAAGTTTATATTCTTGAAATAATACTCAGTAAGACACATCAAGAAAAAACTGACACTGCTAGATTATCACAATATAATCAGGGAAAATGAAGAGGTGAAAATAGAAGGCCACAGAGAATACTAAAGGTCTTAAAAGAAATTTTTACCGTATGCTTGGAAGATGAGAGACCTCTAAGCAAACTAGTAAGATGATCATGTTCATAGTTCAGAAAGAGGATTGTAACTGATGAAAAACATGGATTAAAGAGAAATAAAATGGAAGAACAAGTGGGCAGTGTGGAAAACACTGAACTATTAAAGTAGACATAAAAAAGCAATGAAAAAGTGGCATACACTGATCTACAAGGTCACACTGAGATGGAATTGAGTAACTGGTTGTGGCTTTGGCAAGAAGCTGTCATAAAAGTGAAGAGAACAAATATCAAATACATCAAGCAGCTAGACCTAATAGAACTATGAGAACAATTCAGAACAATTCATTCTGAATTTTTGTCTTTAGCAACTAAATGCATGTTTGTTCTACTAAGGTGAAGAAACCAGGAAGAGAAGCAGATAGGCTCTAGGTTGTAAGTTTAAATCTGAATTACCTTTGAGCTAATGGATATGTCAATAAGATAGACAATAATGGCTAAGGTTTGAATTAGATGTAAAGTTTGAGCAACTATAAACCAAAAGCAAACCCACTGCTGATGAATCGATTCAGACTCATAGTGACCCTATAGGTAAGAGTAGAACTGCCCCAAGGAGCTGGCAGATTTGAACTGCAGACCTTTCAGTTAACAAAAGTAGTACTTAGGCACCACACCACCAGAATATCCTGAGTAATTACAGCGTATTTACAATCAGTGATACTCTAGTCATCAACGATAATGCCCAGGCTGAAAGTTAGGCAGAGGTAGAAGCACTGCTGGAAATGCCCAAGACAGTGTTTACTGGAAAAGGAAAAGAATCAGAAAAAAAGGAGTGAAAGAGAGTTTCCTGTAGGTGATAGAAAAGAAGAACTAGATGAACTAATGAGGCCAAAACTATAAGGACTAAAGTAAGGACAAATAATCCGAGAAGCTGGACTATGTGAAGAAGAACAAGGCATCAGAATTGGAGGATGACTCATTAACAATCTGCATTTTGCAGATGACACAACCCTGCTTGATAGAAATGAAGAGAATTTGAAACACTTACCAAAGAAGATCAAAGACCACAGCCCTCAGTATGGGTTACATCTCAGGGGGTTAAGTGCTATGTCTGCTAACCAAAAGGTCAGCAGTTCAAGTCTGCCAGACACTCCTTGGAAACTCGATGGGGCGGTTCTACTCTGATCTCTAAGGTCACTATGAATCAGACCCAATTCAACAGTAGTAGATTTGGCGGGCGGGGGGGTTGGATCAAGAAAACAAAAATCCTCACAACTGGATTGGCAAGCAACATGTTGATAAATGGAGAAAGGACTGTGGTTGTCAAGGATTTCATCTTACTTGGTTCCACTATCAATGCCCGTGGAAGCAGCAGTCAAGAAATCAAAAGATGTGTTGCATTGGAAAAATATGCTGCAAATGGCCTCTTTAAAGTGTTAAAAAGTAAAGATGTCACCTTGAAGACTAAGGTGCACCTGATCCAAGCCATAGTATTTTCAATCACATCGTACACATGTGAAAGTTGTACAATGAATAAGGAAGATAGAAGAAGAATTGATGCCTTTGAATTCTAATGTTGGAGGAGAATATTGAATATACCACAAACTGCTGAAAGAATGAACAGATCTATTCTGGAAGAGGTACAACCTCCTTGGAAGCAAAGATGGCAAGACTGCATCTCATTTACCTGGGACATGTTGTCCGGAGGACTCAGTCTCTAGACAAGAACATCATGCTTGGCAGAGAGGAAGCCCAGTGAAAAAGAGGAAGACTCTCAACAAGATGTGTTGACAGAGTGGCTGCAACAATGGGCTTAAGCATTAAGACAATCATGGGCATGACACAAGACTGGGCAGTGTTTCGTTCTTATGTGCATAGGGTCACGGAATCAGAGCCAACCTGATAGCATCTAACAACAACAACAAAGTATGTTTGTTCAATTTGTAGTTAAAATATCATTTGCAATGATATAATGGAGTGGAGGGAGCACAGGCCAGATTATAGGTGGGTAGAAGAGAAATAGAGACAGTTCTCAGATTTTCCTTCAAGAACTCTAGATTTGATAGAATAAATAAATTGGGAGTATGTTATATAAAACTTATGTTGGAAATACTTGAACACATACCTAGGTATCTTCAGTTAGCTTCTTTAGAGAAGCAAAACCAGTGCAGCATATAGCCAGCCAAGCCAAGTGCCGTCAAGTCGGATCCGACTCATATAATACATACTATATAAATATGCTGCCATCAATTCTCACTCATAGCAACACTATAGGACAGAGTAGAACTGCACCACAGAGTTTCCAAGGAGCATCTGGAGGATTTGAAATGCCAGTCTCATGGTTATCACTTGTAGGCACTTAACCACTAAGCCAGAGAGTTTCCATAAATATATATAGAGAGAGACTTAAATAAAGGAAGTGGCTCACATGTTTGTGGAGGCTGGAAAGTCTCAAGACTTGCCAAAAATCTGTGTTGGATGCAGGCCACACCTCAAGGAAATTTCCTTTCAGCTGATTGGTTGTTCATAACAGATCCCGTCACGAAAGGATAACATTAAATGAGATCTCCTAATGGACGTGGTAACATCATCAAAAAGCTGTTAGGCTCCATTAGAACTGCCAGACCACTGAGGATCATGGCTTAGTAAAGCTGACTTACAGCTTTAACTATCACACTAGGTGAAATGAAATTTTCCAGAGGGAAGAGAGGAAGTTTGAACGCTGCTAGTAGAAATACAGCTACAACTACTCTAACTATTAATGCTACTATTACTAATAATACAGTGAGTTGCAAGAGAATTTGGAATTTCATTTGAGAAAACCAAACCCACTGCCATCAAGTCAATTTTGACTCATAGCTACCTTATAGGTCAGAACAGAACTGCCCCCATAGTTTCTAAGGAGTGCCTAATGGATTTGAACCGCTGGTCTTTTGTGGTTAGCAGCCATAGTACTTAACCACTACACCACCAGGGTTTCCATGCAATGTATTAGCATGTACAAACTTATGTGATCTGAGTGCTGCTCGCCCAACACCTCCTTCATTGAAATTCTCTCAAATGGAGAAAACTCTGGTGGCACACTGGTTAAGTACTACGCCTACTAACTGAAAGGCTGGCAGTTCACATCTACCAGTTGCTCCTTGGAATCTCTATGGGGCAATTCTACTCTGTCTATAGGGTTGCTATGAGTCAGAATTCACTCAGCGGTAGTGGGTTTTTAGAATACATTACATACAGTGAAACCTGCGAGAACTAGAACTCGAAAGAACTGTGCTGTTTTTCTGGTTCTCAGAAACTTTCTGCCACTGACAGGATGAGTGAGGTCTTACCGCTTATTCTATTGCTAGTTTTATTGGAAATATTTCCATTTTTCTTCTCTGACAAATGTCCACCTGACACAGGTTCTGGCTCTTTCAGGTTTTACTATATTGCATATTTGTGGGGAACTTTTGGAACAGTGCTTCAATCTGAATAACGACCCGCGTTAGAACATTCATATTTCATAATTAACCATGGAGGAACAGTTTCTCAGATAGCAAGACCTACTTACAATGTCAATTATTGCTTATTCCAAAACTCACAGTCTTTCTTCCAGAAAAGAAGGTCCTTCTAAGCCTACTTTGCATTATCCATCTAACCTTCTCTAAATAATTCCCTTTTATAATTGTTATTGTTAGGTTGCTAGGTGTCATCACTTGTTCCTACTCATAGTGACCCTATATATAACAGGATGAAATACTGCCTAGTCCTGCACTACACCCACAATTGTCATTATGCTTAAGCTAATTGTTGCAGCCTCTGTGTAGTCCTGGCTGTGCTTCTTCCAGAAGAGATCTGTTTGTTCTCCCGGTGGTCCATCGTACGTTCAATATTCTTCTCCAACATCACAGTTTAAAAGCTTCAGTTCTTCTTCTGTCTTCTTTATTCACTGTCTTTATTCACAGCTTTCAGATACACATGGTGTGATTGAAAACACCACGGCTTGGGTCAGGCTCACCTTAGCCTTCAAGGTGATATCTTTGCCTCTTAGCACTTTAAAAGGTCTTTTGCAGCAGATTTTCCCAGTGCAATGTGTCTTTTGATTTCTTGACTGCTGCTTCCATGGGTATTGATTGTGGAACCAAATAAAATGAAATCTTTAACAACGTCTGTCTTTTCTCTATTTATAATGATGTTGCTTACTTGTCCAGTTGTGGGGACTTTTGCTTTCTTTTTGTTGGTGTGTAATCCACACTGAAGACTGTGGTCTTTGACTATCAGTAAGTATTTTAAATCCTCTTCACTTTCAGCAAGCGAGGTTGTTACCTGCATAACACAGGTGGTTACTTAGTCTTACTCTAATCCTAATGCCCCATTCTTTCTATAGTCGTTTCTTGTGTTATTTGCTCAGCATACAGACTGAATAGGTATGGTGAAAGGATATAATCCTGATGCACATTTTTCCTGACTGTAAACCACACATTGTGTCTTAGGCTGGGTTTTCTAGGGAAGCAAAACCAGTAACACATGTATATACAAGGAAAGACTTATATATATAAAGTATAAGGAAAGATATAGATAAATTGGTGACAGATAGATAGATGACAGATAGATAGATAGATACAGGAAACAGCTCATGCAATTGCAGACACTCAACGTCCCAAGTCCTAGCGCAAGCCTCACGTGGCCACGGGAGCTGGTGAACCCAAGGTCAGCGAGTCAGAGAGGAGAGTTCTAGACCCCCGGTTGTGTAGGTCGGCAGACCCTAAGCTGGCAGTGAGACGGAGCTGCAGAGGCTGGTGAATCCAGGATCGGCAGGTCACCGAACGGGACTCTCAAGCACCAGCTGTAAGGGTTGATGCATCCAACAGCTGCTAGTTCAAGTCCAGGAACCAGACACCAGAAGCGAGCACGGGTGCTGGCTGCATGAGCAGACCGGCAGCAGGTGGTGGAAGGCAGGGAGAAGGGAGTGCGCGGGGTCAGGGACGCCACCACAGGCCCCACCCGGCCACTTAATACAGCAGCCAAATACGGAGTAGCCGAGTTGACATAGTCCTGACCACCACACAGTGTCTCCTTGTTCTCTTTGAATGACTGCCTATTGATCATGCGTGCATTATACACATGTGTACTATGGTTAGGCCAATTTACTTATTCCACCTAGTTTCTTCCTTGTCCCCACATTAATTTATTTTGCATCCTTAAGCCTTTACCCTTGCTTACCAATCCCTTTCCTTCCTGTTTCTTGGAATATTTCCCTTCCTTCTACAGAGTTCTGTAATTTGACCAGACAAATTCACATTTTACTACATAATTAAGAATGTCTTAAATATAGCCATGCTTCAGCATCACCTCGTGTATGGTTTTCAAATTACTGACAGCAATTATCTGGCCTTTTGATTAGTAGGAGGCCTTAAACTTGTTTTCTCCAACCCTTGAAACACAACACACAGCTGGGTATTTATTGAAAAGGCAATACTCATCTTCTGTAAGTGGTCCCCTACTTTGACAACTAATAAAGTAGAGCCTTTATTGTTTATTCCATATTTATGTGAGTCTTTCTGACCATCTGTAGCTCTTGGGTCAAGTGATATCTTCTTAGGAATATCGCCCTTGACTTCCCCATGTATAATCTGCTCTCCATGTACATTCTTCTATGCTCTTAGTCCCTCTAGTTGCTTCCCAAATGGCCAGTGCTTTCATGGTGTATTCAGTGGTATATCTTCAAATATCTATAATGGAAGTCTGTCATATAATCAGAAGTTGATAAATATTTGTTATGTGAGTGAATAAATATACTCACTAATTCATAACTGAACTTATTGCTCCCACTCATTTCCTTCTTTACAGTTCTACAATCTCTTTGTCTCCTTTTCATCCTTTGAATTTTCACAGATGGTTTGAACAACTCACTCATACACATATACTTATATAAAATGCTGTCGTTCTTAAGTATTTTACCAATGCCATAAAACATATTTAGGAATATTTATTAATTCAAACAAACACTATATACAAGTTCTAAACTAACAGGAAACTAGGACCACATTTCTCTTAATGAGACTAGAAGCTGGGAAACAGCCTAAATTCTGGTTGTAATAGAGAGTTACAAGTTCAGTGGCTAAATAATACCATTATGGAGGAAAGCTGAAACAACTCTATTAGACTAATAATAAGGATTCATTTGATTTTTCCTGTTCGTTTGTTTTTCTTTAAAGCTGAGAACAGATTAGGTCATAGTGATGGATTAGACCAAACTAGCACCTTGGCTTGACATAGAGGAAAAGTTCTAGTCCAGCATCATACAGAGTCTATACTTGTCATGCTAAACTTGTTATGATGCAGAGGAGCACTGATGAGACCTGGGGGGAAGTGGAAATGAAGTGACATAAGAAATGAGCACCCTGAAAAAACTAACCACCCCCAAAAATGCTTCTTCTGGAGTTTCTAAGTTAGAAATTCTCTAACGCCAAAAAGTTACACCTTCAACTAAGCATGAATTCAAGCTATATTTAAAGCTTACATAGACATGCATAAAGCAGGTCATGTTCATTTGTATTGATTTCAGTAAAAGTCAACCAATTACCATGACAAGCAATCTGAACTGATCATTAAAATGGATACTGATAAACTGTCTTGTGTCTCGTTTGACTGGTTTTAGGCCAGTGTCAGAGGGAGTGCGTTGTTGATGAATAAACACAGCACAGCCTTTTTTTAGAAGTGAAGAGGTTCTATGCTTCTTTTGTCCAACCCTCAAGATTTAGTGAACGGTCGAGCTCCAGCTACTTGCAAAACCAAAACAAACAAACAGGCCCCAAACTAAAAACCAAAACAAACCCAGTGTTGCCAATTTGATGACAACTCATAGTGACCCTATAGGACAGAGTTGAACTGCCCCATAGAGTTTCCAAGGAGCATCTAGCAGATTTGAAATGCTGACCTTTTGGTTAGCAGACATAGCACTTAACCATTACACCACCAGAGTTTCCTCTAAGGATTTAGTAGTCACCTAATTATTTATTAAAAAGGCAACATTCATTTTGCATAAGTGATTACCTTTTTTGTTTATCAATAAAACTGCCGTTTCTGCCAAGGAACAAGAAGTTCTTAGAACTTCTAGGAATTTGACCTTGAATTCTCCTGGCTGAGCAATAAACTCTCAGGAATGTGCTAGGGTTGTTTTGCATCAGTTATTTCATTTGGTAAGCTGGCAGGCAGGCTCGTAGCCAGTGATTCACAAAAGATTATTGCTGTCAGGTGCTGTAGAGTCAGTTTTGACAGATAGCAACTCTATAGGACAGAGTAGAACTGACCTATGGGGTTTCCAAGGAGTGGCTGACACACTTGTGCCACCACCTTTTGGTCAACAACTGAGTTCTGAAACACTGTGCCACAAGGGATCCTCAGAAAAGACCAGCGTAAGCAAAAGGGATCAGGCGAGTATGAAACTCCCAGAGATTGTCTAATGACATTTCTCACAGGGGGTAGAAACTTCTTCTACAAGGGTATTATCCTTAGCTGTGTGTCTCCTTGTGGACTTTGGAAAACTGGTAGGCTGGCAGTACTGACTGAGAGTACGGTGTAACATCACCTACTGCTTGTAGATATCTCTGAACAGAAAAGTTTCCGCATCCTCTGCTGTTAAATGTATTTTAAAGAAAATCATTCATTCTGTCAGATGGTAACTTTCTGTAAATCCATTCTTGCTCCACTATTTCACGCCAACACACCCAGAAACATGCAGCAAATTAAGGATGAAGTATCATAATTTAGTTTGATTAAGCTCCAAAACATTAATTAAAAACAAACAAACAAGAAAACCTAAGCCCAGTTGACTTTTCTGGAAAATCTGACAAACTTTAAGAAAGGACTAATACTACTCACACATAAGTGCTTTCAGAAAGTAGAGGTTAGGGAAGTATTTTTTTGTTCTTTTTTTAATGAAGCCAACATTATTCTGATAGAAAAATCTGAAAGAGACATTACAAGGGGAAAAAAATGATGGAGAGGTATTACTCAGTAACATATATGTAAAAATAATCTTTAATAAATAATCAACAAATCAAACTGAATAATATATAAATACGATGAAATAACATGGCCTGCTGGGATTTATCTCCATCTTGCAAACTGACTTTCATTTTAAAAAATCAAGCAGCATCATTCACAATAAGAATAGACTGGAGAAAACGACTTATGATCTTAACAATAGATGTAAAAAATGCACCTGTCAAAATTCAACAACCATTCATAATGAAAAACTGTTGCACATTAAGAATAGACAGGTATTCACTGGATTTCATAAAGATATCTACAAAAACCCAATGGGAACATCATATTTAATGGCAAATTATTCTGTGATGATGGAAAATGGAGTAGATGGATGAGGAGTGACTAGAAGTGTCAAAAGAAAATTTGAGGGGATCTGGAAATATTGATTTAACTGTAGTTTCCTCACATAGATACATTTTTTTAAATTTATTGAAAAACAAAATGGGAAAAAAAATTTTAAGTACATTGCATATTGCCCCATTTCTGTCATGTGTATAGTAAAGTCCAAATTTTTTATCATGATTTGTAAGGTCCGACTTATTCTGATATTTCTTTCCTAGCTCTCTTTCCTCTAGCTCACTGCACTCATTGGTCATTTTACTGTTGTGCATACATACTAGGGACGTGATTATCATCCTTTGTCTCTAGATATTGCAGGCCATGTTCTCTCTACATGGAATGGCCTTAAATCCTATATTGCTGAATCTCATACTTCCCCTCCTCATGGAAAGCTTTTCTGAGCATTCTCTCTGTCGTCACATGCTATGTTAAGATTCTACTCAGCTCATGGCTCTACCTAATATTACTTATATATACATATGTATATAAACATACATACAAATACACACACATAGCTTTATACATGTATATGTGTATGTATCTTTGTTTATTTTGGGTATCTCCTGCTCCTTCACTGGAATATGTAAACCTTAGTGATAAGTAATTAAGCACTACAGCTGCTAATCACAGGGTTGGAAGTTCAGATTCACCACGTGCTTCTTAGAAACTCCATGGGGCAGTTCTACTCTGTCTACAGGGTTTCTATGAGTCAGAGGAAACTCAATAGCAGTGAGTTTGTTTTTGTTTGTTTGTTTTGCATTTTATTAGAATGTAACCTCCATGAGTATACTTGATTCATTTTATATTTGATGTATACTAAAATCTACAATTACATCTGTGTCGTAGCAAATGTATGACAAAATTTTTTGCATGATGGAAAAATCAATACTTGGGCAAATACTATGAAGCAGTGACTGTTAAAGGGTTGATGATGCACAATGGAATATGATATAACACTGAAAGAGCTTAGAGATACAAAGTAAAATAGACAACTGTATTTGCAGAATACAATGTGCATAAATCATGTTTAATATACAACATTATATTAACACACAGTATATTATACTATGAAAGCATCAGGGATACTGAGCCTTTTACAATATATTCAATTTTCCACCTAAAAATAAAAATAAATGTGACACATAAATTACAGTTTTTAGCATTTAAGAAAAAATTGTTTTAGCAGCAGAAAAATGATTCTTTATTAAACCTTGCTAGCAATGTTCACTTTTTGTTTCCTTTGTGTTATCTTTTATATAAACTCTCCGGTGCCTCAAATCATTTGTTTCAAGAGGATCTGAATTTATCTCTTTCCAATAATGGACATAGGGCTCAACAACCCTGGTAGTGTAGTGGATTAAGTGCTACATTTGTTAACCCAAAGGTAAGCAGTTCAAATCCACTAGACTCTCCTTGGAAACTCCATGGGGCAGTTCTACTCTGACCTATACATACAGTCACTATGAGTTGGATCCGACTTGACAGCAGCGGGCTTGGTTTGGGTTTGATGACACAGAGGTTAAGAGTTCAGCTGCTTGCATAAAGGATAGCAGTTTGTATCTACCAGGCATTCACTGGAAACCCTATGAGGTAATTCTACTTTGTCCTACAGGGTCCAGATTAGAGACTAGAAAATCCTATGAAGCATTTCTACTCTGTAGAATGGGACTACTATATGCGGAAATCATCTCTATGGCAATCACCTCGAACAACAATAGAGTTACAAGGATTTGCATATGACAGAGATTTCATGCAACCTTCACCTAATTTTTCCATATTTTACATAATTACAGCAAAATGTAAAGATAAGGAATCTGACATTGGAATACTAAGTGTGCGTATTCCTGTCACTTTATCAGATGCGTACATTGTGTAACCACCACTGCAATCAAGATACAGAACTATTTTATCAGTGCAAGGGTCTCTCAAGTGCTGCTTCTGTATTGTATACCCACTCCTTTCCCCTGCCTCCCCCTATTACCCATAATCTTTGACAATCATTAATTTGTTTTCTATCTCTAACTTTTACCATTTTGAGAATGCTGTATAAATAGAATGATGCACTAGGTGACCTTTTGGGTTTGACCATTTTCATCAGCATAATGCCCTCAAGACTCATCCAAGTGGTGTGTATCTTTAACAGTTCAGTCTTTTTCACTACTGAGTATTGCTCCAAAGTATGGATATATGTTTCACCATTCACTCATTGAGGGACATTTTGACTGTTTCCAGCTTTGGGGGAGGATGAGGAGACAACAGATCTCTCATACATACATATCTGATCTCAACTCAGTTTTGTAATTTTCTAAGTACAGAACAATTTTTATATGTCCTTTCTGGCCAAGGTGTTGTAACTCACAAAGTGTTTCGGTGAGACTGTGCAAATAAAGTACATAAAACTCTCACCAGGTTTGGACAGGGAAAAGGCAGATGAGGTGCCTGTGGTCCACCAAGGGAATTGATTAGTCTTGCCATCCTGCCAGACTCAGAAAGAGCCAATCCCATAGGTTGAAGGGGAATCTCATTCTTAACAAGCAATAGAGCTAGGAGCAGAGTATATCCACTGGACCCAGGGTTCCTGAGCTGAGAACCTTCAGTGAATCACAGAGCTGTAGCACTGGGTGGCTGTAACACTGGAGACAGCAGTGACACAGGACCTATCATGGAGTGAGAGAGCTGAATGCTGTTGGGCAGGAGGTTTCCTGGTAGAGTGGGGTGCTGCTGGAATTTATCAACAGAGCTACAGTCTTATAAGCCTTTGCACAAGCAAGGCAGAGGCAGAGGCCCAAGCAAAGCCTACCTATAGGCATAGCCAGCAAGGAGTCAGAACTCTTAGTTAGAAGTGATGTTGATTCTTGAATTTTATCCTGTCTGCTGAGTTGTTCCTTTAATTCCAAGCTGATCTTGATCTTCAGTTCTAACCTGTTACTTCCCTACTAAATCCTGTAATTGTAAGTATGCTTTGTGGGTTCTGTGTGGCCATTTTAACAAGTTCCTGATACCAACAGAGAAGAAAGGAGTGCTATGGGAAAAACAGCTGGTATCACAATTAGAAAAAAAGTTAGTCTGACCTCCACCTCATAGGAATCAACCTTGGGCTGATGCTGATTTTCCTGCTGCCTTGTGAAGTTAAAGGACATTATAATGTAACGTCACCACAGTGTAATAAGACAGCTTTCTTTTTCAAGCATATGACCTCCACACATTCCATTCCCTCCTCCAGTGGGCAAATAGACACTCACCCCATGGGACTGGACAATGCCCACACCATCACATCCTGCCTGATCAACAACTCATTTCTCCTCTAGGACGTCTCTTCTAACCTCAACCCTATACTTGATGGGTACCTATGTCCTCTAGGGTGCCATATACCCTCATCAACTTTGTGGATATTCCATGTACTTGCTTCCTGCATCCTCTCTTGTATTAACTCTTTTGACACCAAAGTCTGTGTTTTATTACTCTTAATTATTTTTTCGTGTCTGGAGTAATTCTGCATTCAAAATAAGTATTCACTAAAGGTTTTTTGAAAAATAATAGGTAAGTTAATCTATCAGAAAATAAATAGGTACGTTAATCTATCAGAAAATAAATAGGTACGTTAATCTATCAGAAAATAAATAGGTACGTTAATCTATCAGTAACTCTACCTGACACTTTGAAGTTTAATTTTTACAATTGTACTTTAAGTACATATTACTTTCTCTATTTCATTAAAAGGACTTTCAAGCTGAAAGACATCAAACTTAAGGTTCATAAATCAGTCTGAAGTAGAAGGAATATAAATTTTCTGATCCAAGACCATTCCTCTTTCTAGTCTAACACTGGTACCTAATCAATAAATCACACTGTTGTCTGTAAATTTATGTTAAATGATACATTTTTTCAATTATGAAGACAAATCTTTCAAAAAGAAAGGAAGAAAAGAGGTTATGTCCAGAAATGCATAGGTGATTTCTTCCCTGTCATTGAATCCAACTTTGTCCCATGCTAGGCTCCAGGATACTCATTACACAAGTGGTGTCCACAAATAGCTTGAAGAGATTTTTCAATTCTCCACTCGTCTAGGGAACGTATTTAAGAGATTACATTACAGATCATGTTTTTTAAAAAGTTACTCTTCTAACCCTTAAGCTCATGCTTATAATAAAATTCAAACAAGACTTTGACACTATGACTTTTCGTCAACTTTATTCTTTTATTATGGATGTAGGGAGAACGCCTTTTTCTACCTTGTTTAAATACTTTTTTCTAAAAGGGGCACTAAGAAGTTCAGCTTGCCAAACTTTTTCCTCTTCCCTTTCGTTCTGCACTTCTTTCTTCGTTTTCTCAAGAGTTAGGTAAGTTTGGCCGTGGAATTAGCTTAGAGAGCTTCTCCTATATAGTCATTCAACTGTTTCATTTTGCCTTAAACTATCTTATACAGTATTTCTGAATACTTTCTGATTAGTTACATTTATAAGGTTATCTAGATATTTTTGTCATTCAGGAACATTTTAGAAAATTAAAACATGATTCAACTAGATTATGTCTCTTTCAAATCACACAGCTGTACTGCATCACCACAGACCCACACATAAAGAATTACTTCAGTTAACTTAGAACTTTCGCCTTCAGCATTACAGCTCTCCATAGGTTACTGTCTAATTTCACAGATAGTTAAGCCACACATTCAATCCTACACACCTGTAGCTAAATAGAAATCAGTGGTATCTGATAATTAGGGACGAAAAAACTTCAACCCCACCATTGATTAATTTTCTTATTATTTCTATCAGCATGTGGAAGCATTTGATTTTTTTTTTTTAGTTTGATTTACTGACAGAAAAAGAACTCTCCATATATGAAAATAGATACTGTTCAGTTCTGCAGGTTGTGTGTTGCACCTAAATGAGAGAGATGTTTCATTTACATTCAGAACCTTTTATTTGGAATTTCCTTGCTTTTCTGTAACATCATACCTGGCCTTGGCCTAGTGTACTTATGCTGCTATTTGCTACTTGCTGCAACATAAACTGGTCACCCAGACAGCCACCAGTCTTTAAAATTGTATATACTTAGGATCTAAGCCCAGTGGTGATGGCCATGGAAGTATTCCAAATAAATACTATTATTTGGTGGCATAAAGGTTAAATGTTTGGGCTGCTAACCTATAGACTGGCAGTTCAAATCCATCAGGTGATCCTTGGAAACTTTATAGGGCATTTATACTCAGTCCTATAGGGTCACAGTGAGTCAGAACCGACTCTACAGCACTAGGCTTGGTTTCTTGGTTTTAGCAACGGAAACAACACTGGCAAAGGAGACAGGCAGGAATTCATTCAACTGGTACAGAATCTGCTAAGCGATTCAGTAGGGACAGAGAGAAAGATTTCTGCTGTAAATTTTACTTCACAGGGAAGAATAAAATTCACTGTAAAATATCAAAAGGATTTTTCCTAAAAATACATTGTTCTTTTTCTTCCTTTAATTTTAATGTTTCAGTGACTGGTCATCTGAATTTTCCCCTTCATGTTCCCACATGTTTCAAGTGTTTACTAGTGATTTATACCAATCACTATGGAGAAAAATAAATACAAAGATAAGGAAGTGAAAAAAAGAGTAGGATAATCAAAGTAAATACATGCATTTGACGCCTGCAGTTTTGTTGTTGCCTGGTGTTGTTGAGTAGACCCTGACTCACAGTGACTCTGTGTACAACAAGACAAAACACCGCCCAGTCCTGTGCCATCCTCACCATCTTGGCTGTCTTTGAGCCTGTCGTTGCACTTACTGCATCACCCCATTTCACTGAAGGTCTTCTGTTTCTTTGCTGAGCTTCTATTGTACCAGGCATGCAGTCTTCCCCAGGCTGTGAGTCCTCCTGATAACATGTCCAAAGTATGTGGGACAAAGTCTCACCATCCCCACTTCTCGTGAGCAGTCTGGCTGTACTACTAGCACATCAAGTTTGTATGTTCTTCTAGAAGTCCATGATACGTTAAAAAATTCTTCACCATAGTTCATGAAAATTCAACGTATAGATTCTTCTTCAATCTTCCATATTCATTGTTCAGCTTTCGTATATATATAAGACGACTGAAAATATCATGGTTTTGGTCAGGTTCACCTTGGTCCTTAAAGTGACAGCTTTGCTTTTTAATATTTTAAAGAGGTGTTTTGCAGCACATCTTATGATTTCTTGATCACTGCTTCCCTGGCTGTGGATTGTGGATCCAAACAACTTCACTTGTTCCTCTGTCCATTACGATGTTGTTATTTTTCTGGTTGTGAGGATTTTTGCTTTCTTCCTATTGAGGGATAATCCATACTGATGGCTGTGACCTCTGATTTACACCAGTAAGTGATTAAAGTTCTCTTCACTGTCTGCAAACAAGGTTGTGTCATCTGCATAACAGGTTGTTAATGAGTGTTCCTTCCTTCAGTCTTGATGCTACACTCTTCTTCAACTCGTCTAGCCATTTTGTTTTGTTTGCTTTCTTTTTTCTTAACTTAATTCATACTTAGCTTTATGTAGCACTACATCAATTTTTAATGCCATAATCTGAGAAGCTATCTGAGGGCTTTGGCATCAAAAATTAATGGAGTGCTATGAGAAGTTAAGTTATGAATTAAGCAAAAACTGTCATGTCTAGAACTTACTTAAGGTGAGGAGTTTTTGGAAGACTAAAACATAGAAGAGGAGATGACAGGTTTTGTCTCTGAAAATAGATGTATTTTTAACACTGGACTGCACACATTATGCATGTAGACTTAGCAGGCTCCAAGAGGATGAAGAAATGATTGATAGATAATTAAAAGACAAGGGCAATAAAAAAAATGTGAGACAGAGAAAATGAGAAAACGAGAGAGTTAATAATTGTGAAGTAACAGCTATAGTTTACAAGATAAATTCTGTGTTCCTTCTCTTAAACATGGCTTATAATATACCTTGTATGAGCAAATTTAATTTACAACATTTATTCTATTAAATCGTGGAGCTGGGTCTTTGAACACACTCAAACTAATGAGCTCTCTTGATAAGATGTAATGTTTGCTTATCTAACAAAGATTACCCATTTTTAGTAAGTCTAAGTTGATATCTGGACTTTAGCCAATAAAAACATTCAGTACTAACAGCTCCACCCTCCTTCAAAAAGCTTAATATATATAGTTAGTAGCCCAGAGGTAACAGTAGAAAGCAGTGAGTTGAATACCACTGTAAAATATAAGATTTGTTGCTACTTAAAAAATGCTTATCCTTGCTCACTAGAACCTTTTGTATACAGTATTCACAAGGTAGGATTTTGGTGCTGTCTGGTTAGATTGTGTGGTGTAGTGGTTAAGTTCTGCTAATTAAAAGTTTGGCAGTTTGGATCTACCAGGTGCTCCTTGGGAACTCTACGGGACAGTTCTACTCTGACCTATAGGGTTGCTATGGGTTAGAATGAACTTGATGGCAGTGGATCTATTTTTCTTTTCTTTTCTTGGCTGGTTAGATTGAAGTAGCTGGGGCCTTTTGAGGGTGAGAATTCAAATTAGAGTTTGCCTTTTCCTCAAAAAGAAGAGTAAGAATGAATGACTGGCTTCTCCCAGAAATTCATAATCTTTTCAACATCAATGAAAGCACTATTAACTGTCAGAAATAAAAATAGTTTCACAATGTAATTGTAATCTTCGTTGTTGTTTTTGTAATATTCTCTTCAAATATATTGTTCAACTGTGATAATCTTATTCCAAACTATGGTAGGTTCAACAGTAAATCCATGCATAAAAATAATTTGCGCCAAAATTATTGTAGACCAGAATAAAATGATGTTGTTATGAGGTGCCATACAAGTTGGTTTCAACTCATAGTGACCCTGTGTACAGCAGAAGGCAATGCTGCCTGGTCCTGTGCCATGTCCCCAATTGTTGCTGTATTTGAGCCCACTGAGGCAGCCACCGTGTCAGTCCATCTTGTTGAGGGGCTTCCTCTTTTTTGCTGATCGTCTGCTTTACCTTCTCCAGAGACTCATCCTTCCTGATGAGAATAAAATCAACAGAGCATAATATTACTATCACTGTCTGTGCACTCCTGCACCGTCTCCATCACCTTAACGTCCTGCGTTCCATTCACCACCTATCTTTCCAGACTGAACATACTGCCTTACACACCCAAATGAAACCAAAACAAAGCCCATTGCCACTGAGTTGATTTTGACTCTTCACAATACTTTAGGGCAGAGTGGAATTATCTCATAGGATTTCCAAGGCTACAAACCTTATGGAAGGAAGCACACTGCCATATCTTTCCCTGGAAGAGCTGTTGATGAGTTCAAATGGTCAACCTTCCAGTTGGCAGCTGAGTGATTTGCTACTCTGTGACCAGGCCTCCTTACATTCGAGTTACCTGGTTATTTTACACAGGGGTGGAGAGGGAGAGAGCCCTGGTGATGTGGTGTTTGAGAGTTCAGACTGCTAAACAAAAGGCTGACAGTTCAAATCCACCAGGTGCTCCTTAGAAATCCTATGGAGCTGTTCTACTCTGTCCTGTTGGGTCGCTGTCAGTCAGAATCTACTGAACAGCAATAGGTTTAGTTTCAATAGACATATGTGTTTGTGTGTGTGTCTCTGTGTCTGTGTGTGTGTGTGTCTCTGTGTCTCTGTGTCTCTGTGTGTATCTGTATATAAGATTAAAGCTATACATATCCTCCTCTTCTACACCCCACTACACCTCTTATACATTCTTTTAAGAAAATGATGTTTCCTATGTTTGTACCTATTAAAACATTAACATTTACATTTTAACAGCTATTTGCAAAGGTTGAACACTGACATAAACATAAACACTGTGTGTCAAGGACCAATGGGCTATTATGTAGTGTCAGCTTTTACTCAGATTTACTTCAATATTCCACGCTGGAATCATGGCTATAGAGGTTATTTAAGCTATGAATACAATACATGTTAATGTCTATTCTTTAAGGATGTGTAAGTAAGTAAGTAATATGAATATAATCTTTAGTCATTCAGGGAAATCTGCTTACTAGCGGACATTGAGAGTTTTGTATAAAGAGTTCCAATAATTTGCTTAGAGAGATAAAATGAAACAGCGTGCTCACAGGCACCATGAAAATGGAAAAAAGAAAATGAAAACAAATGTGTCAAAGTAGTTCTTGAGTGACACAAATGGTTAGGACTTTGACTATTAGCCAAAAGTTCAGAAGTGTTAACCCACTCAGAGGCAACGCCAAAGATAGGCCTGGCAGCTTTCTTCCAAAAGATCATACTCCTAGTTCTGAAAATCCTATGGAACAATTCCAGGTTGCACACATGGGGTCTTCATGAGTCAGAAATGATTCCACAACAACTAAGAGCTATACAGAATTTGTTAAGGAGTACTAGTGTGGTACAAACAACTAATGTCCTAGATTGCTTTCTGAAAGGTTAGTGGTTCAAGTCCACCCAGTTGAATCTTGGCAGAAAGGCCAGGAGATTTACTTTTGAAAATTACTAGAGAAAACCTGTGGACCACTGTTCTGCTCTGACACACACATGGTCACCATGCAATGGAAACAACTTGGTGAAAACTGGTTTGTTTGAGAAACTGGTAGAAGATGTGTTATTGTTGTTGCTAGGTGCTGTCAAGTTGATTTTGACTTATAGTAATCCTATGAGTTACAGAACAAAACATTTTCCATTCCTGTGCCATGCTCACCATCACTGTTATATCTGAGCCCATTGTTGTAGTCACTGTGTCAATTCATTTCATTGATGGTCTTCCTCTTTTTTGGTGACCCTCTATTTTACCAAACGTGATGTCCTTCTCTAGAGACTAATCCCTCATGATAACATTTTTAAAGTATGTCAGACACAGTCTTACCATCTTTGCTTCCAAGGAGCATGCTGGTTGTACCCCTTCCAAGACAGACTTTTTCATTATTTTGGATATATTTGATATTCTTTGCCAACATAATTCAGAGGCATCAGTTCTTCTTTGGTCTACCATATTCGTTGTCTAGCACTCATATGAATACCATTGCTTGGGTCTGGCACACCTTGGTCTCAAGGTGACATAGTTGCTTTTCAACACTTTAAAAGAAGTTTTTTGCAGCAGACTTGTCCATTGCAGGGCATCTTTTAAGATAGTGATTTGTGTTTCCATGAGTGTTGACTGTAAATCCAAGTAAGATGAAATCCTTGGCAACTTTAATCTTTTCGCCATTTATCATGATGTTGTTTGTTGATCCAGTTGTGAAGATATTTGTTTATTTTATACTGAGGCATAATGCACACTGAAAGCTGTGATCTTTGATACTCATTAGTAAGTGCTTCAAGTGTTCTTTCCTCATGTAGTCCAGCTTCTTGGATAATTTTCTCAACATGCAGCTTGAATAGGTATGGTGAAAGGATATAATCCTAATACAAACCTTTCCTGATTTTAAGCAATGTGGTATCCCATTATTTTTTCAAATTACTCCCTCTTGGTCTATGTACATGTTCCTCACCAGCCCAGTTAAGTGTTCTAGAATTATCAGCCAAGCCAAATGCGGTCAAATCCATTATATGCATATATGTTGGGCAAATCTTCTGCATAAGAAGTCTCTAAAGTGTTGAAAAGCAAAGATGTCACTTTGAAGACCAAGCTGTATCTGATCCCAGTCATAGTGATTTCAATAACCTCATACGTATACAAAAGTTGGACAAGGAATAAGGGAGCAAAGAGACCTGACACCTTTAAGCCGTGATATAGGCATGAAATATTGAATATACCATGGACTGCCAAAGAATGAACAATTCTGTCTTAGAAGATGTAAAATCAGAATACATCTTAGAAGTAGGGATAGTGAGTCTGTATTTCACATAATTTGGACATGTTACCAGGACGGATCAATCCCTGTAGAAGGACATCATGCCTGGTAAAATAGACAGCACTGAAAACGAGGATGATCCTCAACAAGATGGATTGACATAGTACCTGCAGCAATGGGCTCAAGCACAGCAACAACCATGAGGTTAGCCCTGGACCAGGCAGTGTTTTATCCTATTGTAAACAGGGTCTGTGTAAGTCAGACATGACTCAGTATCACCTAAGAACAACAGAAACATATATATATATGTATATATATATATGAATGTGTGTGTGTGCATAGATATATATGTATGTATGTAGATATAAAAATCAAAAAATGCTATTTGGATTTAGGGGAGGTAGAGATGAGAAATGATGATTTAATCTTAAAAATCTTTGCTAAGAAATTTGACTCTTCATTCTCTTGCATATTTTTTTTATATTCTTTGTCAAGTTTATAACTTCTATTAAATGGATACTGATAGAAAGCGTTGGTGTTGCCAATGTTTCAGGTGGATAAATTGATCTATTTATTCACTGAAGCAATGACACGGCAAAGAACAAGAT
Source organism: Heterohyrax brucei (assembly GCA_028571685.1). NCBI lineage: Eukaryota > Metazoa > Chordata > Mammalia > Hyracoidea > Procaviidae > Heterohyrax > Heterohyrax brucei. The sequence continues at coordinate 165,837,966 of CM053144.1, forward strand.
ACAGCTATTTTTAAATCAGCATTTCTATTCTGAAAATTTGGTTGACCTCTTTTTCTGCAATGCATGCTTACATAACTTTATATAACCATTGTATTTATAGTTAAATGGGGATGACAAAAGATAGTGTGTGATTTGTTACAATAAAAAGAGAGAACCACCACTCTGTTTATGTAGGACAAATACAGTGATGGTGACATTGCCTGCTGTGGCAGTGACATTGAACAAAAGCATTGCAATGAAAATAAAATAAAACTATTTAGAGGCTCCATAACCTTTTGTAATGTGGTGCTGTTGCATAAAACAAAGAAATAAGAGAAGTAGCAGAGATTCTCTTTCATTATAAATATTGATGATGGTTTGTGATGAGTGGGAAGACATGTAGGAAAAGATAAAATAAGAAATGAAATTAGCTTTAACTTCAACTGGCCAGACCTCAGTAATTAAATATCAAAAGGTAAATTTACAGTCTGTTGCTGTAAATATATATATATATGCATACATGCATACATATATATATATGTATATAAAATGTATATAATGGAAGAAAGGCCTTTAAAGTTTTAAAACAAATGGCATGATTATTTTCATCTAATTTTCACCCTTGTATCAGTTGATTATCAGAGATGTGAATTCCACTATTCTAGAAATCTGGAGCCTTGGTGGCACAGTGCTTAAAAACTCAACTACTATCCTAAAGGTTGGCAATTTGAATCCACCAGCTGCAACTTGGAAGCCCTATGAGTCGGTTCTATTCTGTCCTATAGGATAACTATGAGTTGAAATTGACTCAATGGCAAAATTCCATATACACACATATATATGTGTACATATATATATGGAATTTTGTCACAAAATTTTACTGATAATTTAAACAATAACCATTCTATCAAGGGTTAAGATATTTCCTATTTGGGGCTAGGAAACATGTAAATCCAATGAGCTTGCATGCTAAATTTTATCACCTTACACTCCCCAATAGGTGAAGTGTGCTTTCACATATAGTATTTCATTATTATAACTGGAATGACCGTATTGATGGGAAAGTTGCCTTAATTAATGTGAACAATGCATTAATTGCAGTAACACGACAAGTACTGAAACTAGTATCCCTTCGACATCAGCACACATCTGAGAATAAACTTATGGTAAGAGTCCAGTGTTGATCTTATCAAATACAAAAAGGTAAAAGGACAGAGTGATGAAGGAAAGACTAGATGAGCAAATCAACTGACTTTCAAACTACTACAAAGGAAGACATTGGTGGTAAGTAAAATCAGCTAGGAGTTGCCATGTTAGTATGATAAACAAAATGTTTTGAGTCCATGGAGCTTAATCACTGGGTTATGGTTCTTGATACTAGTGGTTCAGGTATATTCAGCAAGCACAACATGTAGACACGTTGACAAAATAGTTGACAAGAACAGTCATTCAAATGTAAAACTGTCAAACAAAGAAGAAATTACTTCTAATATCAGAAAATAAAAAAAGGTGAGATTCTAAGAAAAAAGATATTACTGACCATGGCAATGCCTGCATTTATTGCCTTGTTTGCCAACTACATGCACTTTTTTATAAGCTGTAGACAAACAGTAAGTACAGATTATACAATATTAGGCTGAATTTCACAGCAGTTTCTGAATTTGAGTGACATTATTTTTCATACAACAAACACTTTTCAAAGCATGAGCACACACCTGAATCTGTTGATTTTGCAAATGTCAGTCAAGCCTGGAAAATGTATTGACCTAAATGATACAGAAGAAGAAATCTTTGAAGCCATCAAGAGTCTCCTTTCTGAGAAAAATAAAAAACTGTTAAAAGAAAAAAATAGCTGGTAGTGGATGGAACACCAAAGGTACTACTATGGCATAACGTTTCCCAAATTAAATAAGCAAATCAGACTAATAAAAGCACTGTGCCATAATCTTTCATGATTATTTCATGCAACAAAGAACACATTAAAAAGTTAGAATAAAAAATCTTCATAGAAATAAGTATCCTGACAAATTTGTAGCAACAGAGTAATGACGTTACTTGTTAAAGCACATTTTAGTCTCATGAATCTTATTAAATATCTTTCAACCCTGTTCTTAAACAATCACTCTCATACTGGTATTTCCGTTCTACTAAGGAGCATTTTTTTTTAATCTATGCTTTTGAAAGACTAAAGACTGATCTTTCAATTTAATCAAGAAGATGAAGAAACAATTATGATATTAAGCCAGCCAATATTAGAAGTCATCAAAAATGAAATGGAATGCTTGAAAATAGACACTGTAGGCATTATTAAGTTGAGATGGACTAACACTGCCATTTTAGACAATGATACAGTCTACAATGCTGATGATGACAGATTGAATAAGAATGATGTCACATTCACATTTGAAAAGAACATTTCAAGAATCATCCTGAAACACAATGCTGTCACTGATAATACCTATACACCTACTAGGAAGTCCAGTTAACACGATTATTATTCAAATTTATGAACCAATCCCCACTAAAGCCAAAGATGAAGCACTTCAATATTATTACCAGCTTCTGCAGTCTGAAATTGATCAAACATGCAATCAAAATGTGTTGATAACTAAGTGTGATTGAAATATGAAAGCCAGAAACAAAGTATAGGGATTCATAGTTGGAAAATATGGCCCCAGTGATAGAAATGATACTGGAGATCACATGATGCAATTTTGTGAGACCAAAGTCTTAGTTATCACAAATATCTTTTCAAAACATCAAGGGCAGCTAGGTATGTGTATTGGTCCCAGTGGAATACATGGGAATCAAGTCGACTGCATCTGTAGAGAGAGACAATGGAGAAGCTCAATATAACAAGTCAGAACAATGACAGGAACTGATTGTGGAACTCCAAGTTAAAGTGGAAGTTGTAGAAATTTAAAACAAGTCCACCACCACCAGAGTACAAACTTGAGTATATCCCACCTGAATTAAAAGATCGTTACAAAAATAGATTTGATGCATTCAAAGCTAATGATCAAAGATCAGACAAGTTATCTGATGACTTCATACATGAAGAAAGCAAAACATCATTAAAGTGCAGGAAAGGAAGAAAAGAATTTCCATAATTCAGGAAACTCTATACTGGTTTGGAAACCCTAGTGGCAGAGTAGTTACCAAAAGGTCAGCAGTTCAAACCTACTAGGTGCTGCTTGGAAACTCTATGAGGCAGTTCTATTCTGTCTTACAGGATCCTATGAGTCAGAATTTGACTCAATGCAATTTTTTTTTTAATACTAGTTTTCATAATTTAAGTGACATTTATGTATAATTGGAACCTGGGTGGCTCAGTGGTTAAGAGGTACATATGCTAACCAAAAGAGCAGCAATTCTAATCTACTAGTTGCCCTTTGGATACTCTATGGGGCAGTTCTACTCTGTCCTGTAGAGTTGCTATGAATCAGAATCAACTCAATGACAACAACTTTGGTTTTTGTTTTGTTTGAAATGTGTGATTAGATGAATGCCAGAAAAGACTCTGAAACTTTTTCTTGAAAAATGAATAGCTAAAGGAAACAAAAAAAAGTGATGTAGTAAAAGAGATCAATGAAAGTTTTCAAGGAATGGTTCTAGAAGACAAAGATTCATAATGACCTCGAGTTAGAAAACCAAAAGGGAAGAACACTCTTAGCAATTCTCAGACTAAAAGTATCAAAGAAAAGGATTCAAGACTCAAGGTGCAATATTGAAGATTTCGATGAACAAAATATTGAACGACACAGGAAGCATCAAAACAAAATGAATACACACAATCATTGCACGTAAAAGCATGGTGAAAATCAAGACTGATTTACTAGTTGAGATGTTTTCAATAAATGGATACAACTTTGGAAGTGCTCATTTTTCTATATCAAGAAATTTGTAAGGCGGATAACTGCCATTTGACTGTGTGGATCATAACAAATCACAGCTAACGTGGTGTCTTTTTTTAATGAGATAGACAAACAAATCACCAACTTTATTTGGAAATATATAGAGCTGTCGATAAGTAAAGCACTACTGAAGAAGAACACAGTGTGACACCTCACACAACCCAATCTTAGAACCTATTACACTGCCACAGTAGTCAAAACAGCCTGGTACTGCTACAAAAAGAGACATATAGACCAATGGAACAGAGTGGAGACCCCAGAGATGCCACCATCCTCTTATGAATGGTTGATATTCATCTAAGGCCCTAAGATTGTAAACTGGGGTAAAAACACTCTTTAATAAGTGGTGTTGGCAAAATTGGATAGTCATGTGCAAAAAAAACTGAATAAAGACCCATATCTTACAACTTACCTCAGAATTTACACAAACTGGATCCAACAACTAAACCTCAAACCTGAAACTATAAGAATCATGCAAGCAACAATGTAAGTTCTAATACACAGCTTAGACAGACTTCAAAATCTGACAAAGCACAATCAACAGAAGAGAAAATAGATAAATGCAAACCAGTAAGAATCAAACACTTTTGCTCATCCAAAGACTTTAAAGAGTTAAAAGACCACCAAGAGTGGGAAAAAATATTTGGCAGCTACAAGCCAGACCACCGTCTGATCTCCGTAATCTACAAGGTATCACAAAATATCAACAAGATATAGGTAAATAACCCAATTAAGCAATGGGCAAAAGAGATGGACAGACATTTCACCAAAAAGCCATCCAGGCAGCCAAAAGACACATGAAGAAATGATCACAATCATTAGCCATCAGAAAGATCCAAATCAAAACTACAATGAGATACTATCTCACCACAGTAAAGTTGGCAATAACCCAAAAAACACAAAACAAGTGCTAGAGAGGCTGTGGAGACATGGGAACTCTCCTACACTGCTGGTGGTATTGCAAAATCATACAAACTCTTTGGAAAACAATTTGGCACTACTTTAAATACTTGAAAGTAGATGTACCATTTGATCCAGTAATCCCACTGCTCAGAATATATCTTACAGAAACAAAGGCTGTCACACTGACAGATATATGCACATAAGTGTACACTGCAGCACGGTCCGCAATAGAGATGCCCATTAACAGACGAATGGATACACAAACTACGGTACATACACACAATGGACCATTACACAATGATAAAGAACAACGATGATTTTGGGAAGTGTCTTAAAACCGAGTTTCAGTTGGAAGACATTATGCTGAGCGAAATCTATCAGCCACAAAAGGACAAATATTGTATGAGACCCGTACTACAGGGACTTAAAAATATACTTATGTACAGAAGAAAAGACTCTTTGATGGCTACAGGGTGGGAAAGGAGGAAGAGAGTTGGTCATAGATTAGATTATTGATAGAAATTTGGCTGGGGGAAAGCAGTGACAGCACACAGTAGAAAGAAGATCAACTTAACTGGACTTCACCATAAACTGAAAGCTCTTCTAACCTCAACCCAATATCATAATGATAGACTAGCAGGTGTGGCATCTGGGGACCATGCTCTCAGGGGACATCAAGGCCAATTGGCATAACTAGCCTATTGCTTAGAGACTCCTTTACACCCCATATCATGAGTCGGATCCGACTCGACGGCACTTGGCACTGGTAAGTGGAGTCTGTATTCTGCCATCTGAGGTACACCAAGTGGCCCCAACTCTTTCAGAACAGATAATCACTGAGAACAAAAAACATGAGGAGGAAAGAGCTCAGAAGACGGAAGGACCCATGTGAATGGGAGACTGTATCAACATGTGACCAGAAGAACCAGATGGTTCCCAGTCAGCACCAAAGACAGCCACGATGGGGCACACCATGCTGAGTCCCTGTGGCAACACGAGGAAAAGAGGGATGCAGCTCAGTAACTTTACTAAAAGACCACACTTGATGATCTTACAGCCTGCAGAGTCCCCTGGGAGGACAGTCCTTAGACCTGCTTGCTGCTGTTCCTAACCAGAAAACACTACTGAGGTCAACTCTTTGGACAAAAATGGACTGGACCTGCAGACACAATGTGACCATATGGTGTGTGTACGTTACGGCTCTATGCATTTATAGAAGGCTGTCCTGCTGATGTTTTTCTAGATATGAGAGAATAAGGGGAGAGCAGGGAACAGGAGATTGTTAAGTGGATACAAAAAATATAGAATGAAAAGAAGGAGTGTGCTGTCATGGGGCAAGGATAGCAGAAGGAGCTGCAGACAGGCAGGCATGCAAAAATTTATTTGGATTGTATACTTTCACTTAATCACAATAAAAATAAATAAAAATGTGATGGCAAAATAAAGAAACTTACAGCTAAACAAAAATTCAAGGAATTTACAAGACCTAAACTAAATTACAGGAAATACTAAAGGGAGTCCTTTGGTCAGAAAATCAGTAACACCAAATGATAACCCAAGATTAGAACACAGAACAGAGCAACCACATATCAACCAAAATAGAGAAATCACAAAAATAAATCAAATGCAATCCACTGAAAATTGGGTAACAGAGATGTAATTACATAAACAGTGACAACACTATAATAAGAATGAAGAACTTACAAAAATGTAGTTACAGATCTTTCACATGGAGAGGAAGTCAAAGCAGTACAAAAAAAAATGAAAGACTCATTTAAATTTAGAAAAATAGGGGTAAATATTAAGGTAAATTAATAGTGGTAAATATTAAGGAGATACAGGAAGAAATCTACCAATATTGAGTTGGCAAACATTTTCTAAATACCACAAAAATGTATGAAACATAAAAGGAAAAACTGACAAATTCAATGTCATAAAAATTCAAAACTTCTTCAGTCTCAATAAACCGCCTCCTCACTTGTCAAACGGTTACATTCCAAACACCATGTCATTAGGTAAAATTGGTGTTATGAGAAAATGGAAGGTGACCACCTCGTATTACTTCTTTAGTTGAAGGACTTTCTAAATATATTATTATCAGCCCTTTTGAGTGCTTTGATATGGACCGCTATTTCTGAGCCATCATTGCATTGTATTTATTTGTTTAGTGTTTGCCTACTGAGTTCTAGCTTTGTTCCTTGGTAACCCTAGAGTCCATTTCCCTTTCTTTTACGGGTTCAGCTCAGACATGCAGGTAGTCAGTCATCAGATGTGTGGAGGAGGCTCTTGTCTACTGTCCTAGATGGGCACAGGTGACTGGTATTGGCACAGTTGTCTACCTGGAGCCATAAGAAAGCCAAGGATCTCACAGCTATCCCTCAGTGTCTGTGAGGTGGCATATCCCCTTGTTTCTGTATCCAGGTGAAAAAATAGTTTCTACTTTGATTTTTAGGGGAGTCGGCAGAATTTTTTTTTCTTTTTCCCCCATACCTCCCTTTTAACTCAACTGTTCCCCCTCTGAGTCTTGGAGAATCATTCAGGGTGGGCCTTGGAGTCCAGCTTCCCTCTCAGTTACTTTTATCACACTCCAGAACTGGAAGCAGTGCAGACAAGGGAGGGAGAGAACGGGTCAGGGCAGGCTTGAGAAGTCCCACTTCGGGCTCAGTTAATGATGTTAGACTGCAGCGCCAGGCGCAATTCAGAGAACGGAGGGAGGAGCACTGGGAAAAGGGAAGTAAGTCTAAATGGAAGAGAAGAGGCTTCGGGTCCGTGCACAGTAGGTTACATGCCCATAATCAGCTTGTGATGACCTGGAGCTGTCCCTCACTGGCTCTGGGGCCGCAGATAGATTATCCAGATAAGCCTGCCTGCTGAAGAGAATGCTCACCAGCTTCCAAGCTGGGCTCACCACAAGGCTGCTTCCTGGCATGTCAGATCTGTGGAATCCTATGTACTTCTGTTGCTATTCTCCCTTTTTCTTTGCTCAGCCTCATTTCTCATCTCTCTCATTAGTATTCAGAGCTCCTAGGATGTCATATGTACTGGATTCATTTGCTCTTTTGGCTCTTTATTGCTAGAGGGGGCATGGTAGGCATCCATCTAATCCATCTTGGCCCTGCCTCCTGACAATGGTTTGTTTGTTTGTTTGTTTGTTTTCAAACGTGTGCTTAGGATATGTAATATTTACAGAGCAGTCTTTGTTATTTATCGTTATCCTTTTTATAATGCTTTCTGGCTATCTGGAAATCAGGTACAATCTGTAAGCATCATGCAGATTTAGAGAGCTATCTTAAAGTTTAGGCAGGGGCAACCAGGACTTGTTGTCCTACAATATGATATGACTTTTGTAAGTGGAAAGACATGGAAATGTGTAGTGCGCAGCCTGGACTGACATAGGCAGCTCTACTGGTTGCCAAGTTTGCAGTTAGGTGATGGTAAATTAAGACCTTGGTAAATCCCATAGGATGATGATCAATTCTGTACGTTTGTGTCACTGACAATGTGTCACTATTAGCCAAACTGTTCTTCCACAGTTTTAATTTGGAGGTAAGATAAATTTACTTCTGAAATGAAAATATATATGTGGCTTATGCTATCTATTGAATATTTTGTCATCAAAAAATATTTCTCTTGAATTATGGGCTATCTTTGCAGAATGTTTTCTTTTTTCAGGGATTTAGTTTAGGCTTCCTTTCCCTCATCATTACCACTAATATATCTTTGGATGAATAACTAACTCTGTCATTTGGCATAATTTCCCAAAAGTATCAATTTTGTAAGTTTCAATTTACTTATTAAAAAGTTTGGAGATGAGTTTCTAAGTAAATGGTTCATATAATTTCATGAATATTTGAGTTACTGGAATAACTTCAGATGCTAATATCCATTTTTCTAATTCATATTTTTTGCCATATAGCTTTATGATGCAACATTAATCTTCACTGGTATTTTATTATAATTGTTATTGCTTACTCTTAAATATATACTTAGATGATTGGTTACATTAATTTGATTATTTAGCTAAGTAACTCAACTATATACAAAAGTGATTAGCTTATTCACACTGAATATGTTCATTTGTGTATAGACATGAAGCAGCTTTGTTCGTTTTGGTTTTGAATGTCTCCAAGAGTACCTGTACAAATCAGCAGATGAATTGGATGGGATGTTTAATCCTCTCTGTCAGCATTCCAGGTTGAGGGAAAGGATGAAAGTTGACAGTTGATCAAAGTGACTAAGGAAAACTATGAAGGGCAAAAAAGTCTGATCTATCAAACAGTACTATAAACAACTAGATTCATCAGATAATCTCTAGTTATGAAAGAAAACTTGTGTTTCAAGCTTGTAAATTTCAATTAATGCATACAATATAGCCTTTGCTAATTACTACATATTTATTTATAAGTAATGACTAGATAGTACAGATAATTTTACATTATAAGAAGCTATCTTCGTTCTTAAACAGACAATAAAATAAACAACTAGATTCCCCAGATAATCTCTGGTGCTGGTACATCATAAAACAAAGTGGCAAACATTATCAATGTATGCAAAAGTGCGTACAGACGCTTTTGTCTACGTGTGAAAATTATATATGAAATATTACTCTTTTCTTAACCCAGATTAATTTTAGAAGGAATATATAGATAACTCCTCTTAATTCCAGCCCAAGTGATTTTTATTTGCTATTCTTGTTGGACATTAACATGATGAATCAGCTTACTTAGCATATGACGTATGTCTTTGAGTTAAATAAAGTCATCATTCTGCCACTGCTCAACTCTGGCTTCATCAGCACCACTAGAAATTGTGGTGGCTAAGACTGTGTAAACTTGGCAACTCCATGTTTGGTTGCTGTATCAAGTGGCCGGGGCAGGGCCTGTGGTGGCTTCCCACACCTCAGTTCTCGTCTCTCTGCCTTCAGTCACTTACTTCTTGTTTTCTCACACTGCCAGCAGCTCCTGCTCTCTTCTGTGACTGGTTCCTGGACCTGAACTAGCAGCTGTTGGATTCGTCAGCCCTTACAGCCAGCCAGTGAGAGTCCTGTTCTCTGACCTGCCGATCCTGGGTTCACCAGTCCCTGCAGCTCAGTGAGTCAGCAGACACCTCACAGTCTCACCACCAGCTTGGGATCCACTGACCTACACAGCTGGTAATCTAGAACTCTGGTCTCCCGGGGCCACATGAGGCTTGTGCCAGGACTTGGGGCATTCAGCTTCTACAATTACATGAGCTGTTTCCTTTATATAAATCTTTCCTTGTACATATATGTGTGACTGGTTTTCCTTCCCTAGAAAACCCAGACGAAGACAGAAATCAACTGAATTACCAAACAAAACTAATATTATTAATAAATAACAAAAATACTAATACTAAGAAGTAACAATTTTTACAAGAATTTTCTTACACGCTAATTACAGGTATTATTGTTTTTAATACCACAGAAAGATTTTTCTGAAGTTCTTAAAATAGTCACATCTTTATGCTGAGACTGGGATTGTCTATTCCCATGTGTCTGTGAGTTTGTTCTACTGCAGAGCTTGCAATGTTGGTGTGATGCCAGAAAATATACTGCTGTCACTCAAATATCAGCATGATCACACATGGTGAACAGTTTTCAGCCAAGCTACCACAATAAGACAGGTTAGGAAGAAGGACTTGACTGTCTTCTGAAAAACATTAACCAATGAATCCTCATGAATATCAGTGGAGCATTTTCTGATATATTGCCAGAAGATGAGCCCCTCACAGTGGAAGACATTCAAAATATGATTGGGGAAGAAGTGCCTCCTCCAAGTAGAGTGGATCTTAATTAGATGAATAGACTGAAGCTTTTGAGACCTTCATTTACTGATGTGGCAAAACACAAAACTGAAAAACTGCAAACATCCGGTGATAATGAGATAGATAGTTGAATATACTAAGTATAAAACTAGGAAAATTGGAAATAATCAAAAATGAAATAGAATTTATAAATGTTAATATTGTAGGCATTAGTGAGGTGAAATGAACTTGTATTGACCATTTTGAATCACAGAATCACACACTCTACTTTTAGGAGTGACAACTAGACAAGGAACTGTGTTCATTGTCAAAAGAGACATTTCAGGATCTATACTGAAGTACAGTGCTGTCAGTGATGGGACAGTAGTTTTATTCCTGTGAATAACACTAGCTAATATAATGATTATTCAAATTTATGCACCCACCACTAAGGCCAATGATGAAAAACTGAAGATTTTTAGCAACTTCTGCAGCCTGAAAATGATCAAAAATGCAATCCAGATGCATTGATAATTACTGGTGATGAAATGCAACAGGTGGAATTGAAGGACTGGTAGATGAAAAATATGAACTTGGTCACAGAAATAATGATAGAGATCACATGATAGAATTTTGCAAGACCAGTGACTTCATTGCAAATACTTCTTTCGTCTTTTCAACAATGTAAATGTTGACTATACATGTGGATCTCAACATATGGAATATACCCGAATGAAATCAATTACATCTCGGAAAGAGACAGTGGGAAAGCTCAATTCAGAAAAGGACCAGGGGCTGACTATGAAAAGGCTATCAATTATTCACATGCAAGTCAAAGTTGAAAAAAAATTAAAGCAAGTCATCAAGAGCCAAACTGCTATCTGGAGTGTGATCCACTTGAATTCAGAGACCATTTCAAGAATAAATTTGATATACTGAACACTAATGACTGAAGACTGATGACATCAAGAACAGCACACATGAAGAAAGCAAAATGTCATTAAAAAGACAAGAAAGATAGAAAAGACCAAAATAAATGTAAGAAGGATCTTTGACACTTGCTCTTGAAATGCCGAGTAGCTAAAGCAAAAGGAAACACTGATGAAGTGAAAGAGCTGAGCAGAAGATTTCAAAGGACAGATCAAGAAGACAAAGGGAAGTTTTAAATCCAATGTGCAAAGTACCAGAGATATAAAATCCAAAAGGAAGAATGTGTTTGGCATTTCTCTAGCTGAAATAACTAAAAAAAAATGTTGAAGACTTGAGTTGCAATACTGAAAGAGTCTATTGGGTAAAATACCACATGACTTAAGAAGTATCAAAAGAAGATGGAAAGAATACATAGTCGCTGTGCCAGAAATACTTGGTTCACATTCAACCATTTTAGCACATGTCATAAGGTCAAGAATGGCTGGTGGGACTGAATGGAATGGAAATGGAAATGGAAAATGGAAACGGGAATGGAAAGAATGCCAATCAGAAATTTCAACAAAGGGATGCAGTGCAGGCTTTGATGAGTGGTGTCTGGCATCCTAAAAGCTGACAAGTGACAATTTAAGTACCATCGGTTGGTCCCAACTTATATGGAAAAGAGGGCAACAAAAGATGTGAAAGACATTAAGGCAACTATGAGCCTAAGAGACGTAAAGGGCTACAGAATCCAGGGACTACATCAGCATGAGCCCAGAACTAAGTGGTGCCCGGCCATTACCAATGACTGCACTGGCAAGGAATGCATCACAGAGTCCGAGAAGCAGGAGGCGAAAAATGGCTGTGTAGAATTCAAACTATATTAAAAGCCCAGACTCAATGGTCCAGATGACTGGAGGGTCCCCAGAAGATACGGCCTCAGGATTCTCTGTTAGCCCAAAACAGAAACTAACTCTTCAGACAAAGGTCAGACTCAAGTGTAAGACATAAAATGATACTGGTGAACAGTGTGCTTCTTGACTTAAGTAGACACATGAGACTAACTGAGCAGCCCCTGTCTAGAGGCAAGATGAATGGGTAGAGGAGGACAGGTATCACAGGACAGAAAGGAGGAACATGCTGTCACGGGGTAAGGAGAGCATCTAGAGTTAATAGGAGAGTGTGTGCAAATTTTAGCATGACAACTTGTCTTGGATTGTAAACTTTCACTGAAAGCATTTTTCTTTTTTTTTAAGACAGTGTTGAAACAGCTCACTCATATATGACAAGAAATTTGGAGGACAGCTACCTGACCAAAGAACCTGAATAAATCCATATTTGTACCCATACCAAAGAAAACTTATCCAATAGAATGCAGAAATTATAGAATAACATTATTAATATCTCATACAAGTAAAAGTTCTCTGAAGACCATTCAACAGTGATTGTAGCAATACATCAACAGGGAACTGCCAGAATTTCAAGTCTGGTTTAGAAGATTTAGAACAACGGATATCACTGCTGGTATCAGATGAATGCTAGCTGGCAGCAGAGAGTACTCAAAAGATGTTTACCTGTGTTTTATTGACCATGCAAAGGTGTTGGACTGTCTGGATCATAACAAATTATGGATAACATAATGGGAATTCCAGAACACTTAATTGTACTTGTGAGGAACTTGTAGATAGCCCAAAGGCACTCTTCAGGACAGAACAAGGGGGTGTGGCATAAAGTCAGGAAAGGCATGCATCAGAACTGTATTCTTTCACCATACTACTTCAACCTGTATGCTTAGCAAATAATCTGAAACGATGGACTATATGAAGAATGTGCATCAGGAACGGAGGAAGCCTCATTAGCGAGCTGAAATATGCCAGTTACACAACCTTGCCTGCTGAAAGTGATGAGGATTTGAAGCACTTACTGATGAGAGTTAAAATACACAGCCTCAGCTATGGATTACATGTCAACATAAAAATAATAAAAATCTTCACAACTGGACCAATAAACAACATTATGCTGAAAGGAGAAAAGATTGACACTTTTGAGGTTTACATTTTACCTGTATCCACAATCAACATTTATGGAAGCAGCAGTCAAAAAAATCAAAGACACATGCTGAGCAAATCTGCTGCAAAAGATCTCTTTAACGTGCTAAAATGCCAAGACATCGTTTTAAAGTGTACCACACCCAAGTCATGGTGTTTTCAATTACCTTATGTATGTATGAAAGCTGAATAATGAAAAAAGAAGACCAAAGAAGAATCAATGAGTTTTAATTATGGCGTTCATGAGAAATATTGACTATACTCTGGACTGCTAGAGAACCAATAAATCTGTCTTGGAAGAAGTACAGCAGAAGGCTCATTAAAAGCAAGGATGGCAAGATTTTGGTCTCCTATACTTTGGGCATGCTTTCAGCATGGATCAGCCCCTGGAGAAGGATGCCATGCTTGGTAGCATACAGTGTCACTGATAAAGAGGAAGACTCTCAAAGACATGGATTGACAGTGGCTGCAGCAGTGGGCTTAAACACAGCGTAACTATTGTTATGTGCATAACTAATGTTACATGCAATAGTATCACTGTACAAAAGGTTGCTATGAGTCAGAACCAACTAGATGGCCCCTACTAACAATAGTATTGTCTCAAGTAATATTTCAGTGTAAATTACAAGTTCACTCCTCTGTAACATTCTTATCTAGTCAACAAGAACAGTGCCCTTATTTTGTTGTTAGCTCTCTTCAATGTGATTTCCCAGTCATAGTGGACCCAGATGGAAACAGAGCTGCTCCCGTCTACAATCTGTATGACTATAATCTGTATGGAAGCAGAGGGTCAAGTTTTTCTTCCACAGAGCCACTGGGTAAATTCAAACTGCCAGTTTTTTGGCTAGCTCCTGAAAGCTTATGATCCTTACTTGACTCTTTGTAATACATTTTCTTATTGAAAAATTCTAATACTTCCACATGTTAGGTTTGTCTTCTCACCCAAGCTGTAAGTTTCCAGAGAAGAGGCTATGCTAGGCTTCCTTTTGTCTCCTCATTCAGTTACTTGCTGGGCCCATTATATATATGAAGCCAGCCAAGTATACATATGTACGTGTATATATCTAACCCACTGCCACCAAGTCGAGTCTGACTCATAACAACCCAAGGTCAGAGTAGAACTGCTCCATAGAGTTTCCAGGAAATGCCTGGTAGATTAAAACTGCTGACCTTTTGGTTAGCAGATGCAGCACTTAACCCACTATTCCACCAGAGGTTAAGTGTGTGTGTGTATACACATACACACACACACACTACAAAACATATTATGAAAACAGACACATTAATATGATAAATTTTCTCAGTTGAATTTACCTATATTACTCAGTCCCATATCAATAAATAGAATATTGCTAGCACCTTAGAAACACTTATATCCCTTTCTAGTCAACTCCATCCTCAAAGGAAATCAGTGCCCTGACATTTAATTGCATTGTTTTTGTACTTACAAAAAATATGAAAACATACACACTCTTTTTGGTCTGGCTTGCCCTTCCAATATTATGCTTGCAATAATTACCTGTGTATTTCTATGTTTCATATAGTTTCAGATTGTTCATTCTTAATTATGTGTAATAGTTCCTAATACACCAGTTTGGGTATCCATTCTACTTGGTGGATTTTTGACTAATTTCCAGTTAATCCTTGAAGAAGTGATGGCGTATTTATATTCCAGCTACATTTCCCACACCTGAAAGCGTATTGACAGGTATTTGAACCACTTCAGTACATCCTGACATCATGGTAGGTAATGGAGTAACTCCTACAAAAAAAAGGAAATTGGTCTGTGCCACATTTAGGCATTGACAACCACTCTTATGAGGGTATACTTGTGTGAAACTCATTTCTTTTGGTTTCCATACAAAGAGATAAAGCTTGCAAATATGTTTACTGTTTCCTTTGTTTTATAGGGAAGGAACAATTACTGGCATTCTAAAATATTCAAGTCAATGAGTTATTTGGGGTGATGAAAACAGTTTGTGGTGTTCTTCCTGGGCCATGGGGTCAAGATGTACCTTGCGTGGGAGGTGCCTCATGGAACATGGGACCAATATGGCCCTCTTGCATAAATCACCTCCTTCATTGTATTTTTAATAAACTGATCCCCTCTCTGATGATATATTTTATAAAGTACTCACTCTCCTCCCTCACAGAACACAGGACCAATGTGACCCTCTTAGAATTGACACTCCATCTTTAAAGTAATGAAAACTGCCAACAGTTACTCAGAATGCTTTCCATTAGTGAAAAAATAAGGCATCGCTAACCCCCCAAATAAATCATCTTTTAAAGGATTAAGAGCAATTATTTAACTATTGAGCTAAAAACATTGATTTGATTATTGCTATTTGATTAGATTATTTCTATGATCATTCAATACTAAGATTTAAAATGCCAACATTTATTACAGATTTTGGTATGTATTGTTCTCTTTTAAAGTTATGTGTTTTTAAATATTAATCTGAAGTGCCTGGGTTGGTTCCTAAAAAAGCTACTTTTATTCAACTCAAATTTTTAAAGCCTCACTTAAAGTTTAATTTTGCATCTGAGAACATAATACAATGTTGTTTTTGGCAAGGACCACTTTTTGGCAAGAAGCAGTAAAGGATTAATATAGATGTTCCCAGTGTACTACCTTGAAAAACTAAACTAACAAAGTGAATAAACAACGTGCTATCACGGCCTACCCATTCTACTCCTCAAAACATCTTAATATGTCTGCTGTGTGATATTTGATCCTGTGAAGTTCAACAGGAAGACTACACCATTAACAATACCCTGATAATGATGTTGATGAAAGTTGTTTAAAATTCTAAGTCTGCTCATTGAAAAATGTTTGCCAAAATTTTAACTTGTATTTACTTATAACTTATAATTTGATAACTCTGTCATTAAAAGACAGATTAACTGTAGATACAAGTTTGCTATGTATTGTAGTAAATTTATTAGGTATTTTGTAAAATGTCTCTTCATTGAGATTTTTCTGATGTTTCCTTAATGATTTGTTTTTTTGATGGCGTTATGCTTTTGGGGAAGAGAAGAAGATCACAGAGGTAAAATGATCTCACCACAGTATTCCAAAAATTTATTGTCATCATGATGTCTGGCCAAGAGTGAAAAGCTTGACTACCTTGTTTATCTACCTATTTGTCAATTTTGTTTTTCCTACTTTCCATATTGTACATTTTGGGATAAAGACACTATTAAAG
Source organism: Heterohyrax brucei (assembly GCA_028571685.1). NCBI lineage: Eukaryota > Metazoa > Chordata > Mammalia > Hyracoidea > Procaviidae > Heterohyrax > Heterohyrax brucei. Next base: position 165,854,691 of record CM053144.1, read on the forward strand.
TTCACATTTAAATAATAAGGAATTGTGATTCCTCTCATTTGTGATGGAATACCTACATAAATTATCAGAAATTATTCTACATGGGAGATTGAGTATTCCCCTCTATTTAATAGGCAAAATCTCCCATGTAGAATAATTTGATTATTCCCCTCTATTTATATCCTTCATGCTTGTCATTTTGTCATATTGTGGAGGCCTAGGTGTTGCGTGTTATGTGAAGCTTCAAATTACAATAGTGAAGGATTCTATGGGGAAAATATTAAATGATATGGGAAGAATCCAAAGAAGATATAAGGAATACAGAAAGTTACTATACCAAAACAAATTGGTTAACATTTTAACAGGTAGTGCAAGATCAGGAACCAATGATATTAAAGGAAGAAAGCCAACCTGCACTGAAGGCATTAGCTAAACCAAAGATCCAGAAATTGACAGAGTATCAATAGAGATGTTTCAACAGGCAGATACAGCACTGTAAATACTCACGTGACTATGTCAACAAGTTTGCAAGACAGTTTTATTTGGCCAACCAACAGGAAGAGATTCTTGTTTTTGCCTGTTCCCAAAACAAGTGATCCAAATGAATGTAGAAGTTATTAAGCAGCATCACTAATATCAAACACAAGTAAAATTTTGTTGACAGTTGCTCAAAAGCAGCTGTAGCAATATATTGACAGGTAACTGCCAGAAATTCAGGCTAAATTTGGAAGAAGACATGGAACCTAAAAGCAGAGAATACCACAAAGAAGTTTATCTGTCTTATTAACTATGCAAAGGCCTTCAACTTTATAGATTCTAACAAACTATGGATAACATTGCAGACAATGGGAATTCCAGAACATTTATTTATGCTTATCAGGAAGCTGTACATAGACAGAGAGGCAGTTGTTAGAACAGAACAAGGGAACACTGAGTGGTTTAAAGCCAGGGAATGTGTGCATCAGGTTATACCTTTTCACCACATCTATTTGATCTGTATTCTGAGCAAATAATCTGAGAAACTGGACTGTATGAAGAAGAATGAGGAAGCAGAGTTGGATGAAGAATCATTAACAACCCGCATTACATAGGTGACATAACCTTACTTGTTCAAGATGAAGAAGACCCTGATGAAGATCAAAAGCCATAGCCTTCAGTATAGATTATACCTCAAAATAAAGAAAACAGAAGTTCTCACAACTGGACCAATAAGTAACATTACAATACACAGAGAAAAGACTGAAATTGGCAAGGATTTCATTTTCCTTGGATCCATAGTCAACACCTTTAGAAATAGTGTCAAGAAATTAAGGCACATTGCATTAGGCAAATATACTGCAAAAGACTTGTTTAAAGTGTTGAAAAGTAAAGATGTCATCTTAAAGACTAAGGTTCAATTGATCCAAGCCGTGGTATTTTCAATGGCACCGCATGCATGCAAAAGCTGGACAGTGAAAAAGGAAAACAGAATAATTGACACCTTTGAATTAGGGTGTTGGAGAATATTGAATGTACCATAGACTGCCAAGAGAACAAACACATCTGTTCTGGAAGAAGTACAAACAGAGTGCTCCTTGGAAGCAAGGATGGCAAGACTATGTCTTACATCCTTTGACTATACTGCCAGGAAGGATCAGTCCCTGAAGAAGGACACCATGCTTGGTAGAGTTGAGGGTCAGTGACACAGAAGAAGACACTCAACAAGATAGATTGACACAGTTGCTGCAGCAGTGATCTCTAGCACAGCAATGATTGTGGGCATGGCACAAGACTGATGAATGATTTGTTCTGGTATACATAGAGTCACTGTGAGTCAGAAATTACTTGATGGCACCTAACAACACCTACCACCTCTATGTATTCTTTCCATTGTCGATTTGATTATGTGTTCAAATAATTTTGTTATTTTGGGTTGTAGTCCAATATTTATTTTGGCACTGAAATTGTACTAGATTTGGCCACAGGAAACTTGGTTGGCTACTGTGTCTCTCTGATGTGCTTCCATCAATGTGTGTGGGTAAATGTGTCTCAGAACTTGCTTAATTTCTGGAACTACAAGTTGCTCCAGGCTCATCTTCTGTATTTCTCATAGTATATCTATAGTCAATCATTTAGCCAAGGAACACTGGTTTCTTGTAATGGAGAATTGTAACGCACATGAAGATCTAGGCACTAGGTGCAGTCATTGCTCCTGATGTGTCTTTGCTTCTTGACCTTGTCAAGGAAATCTACAGGAATATTTTTAACCCATGGGTAAACACATATGTCAACTTGTTTCTATAAAGTCATCTTAATAGAGGTGTGACGGTTAAGAACTATGATTGCTTATCAAAAAGAAAGCAGTTAGAATCTATCAGCTTTTCCTTGAAAACCTATGATAGACTGTATGAGGAAGGCAACACCAGGATTGCAAGACTAATTAAAAAGCTACAATACGCAGATGTTACAACTTAGCTTGACCAAAATGAAGACAACATGAAGCACTTACTGACAAAGGTAAAAGACTATAGAACCTTCGGTATGGATTACACCTAAGCATTAAGAAAACAAACATTCTCCCAATCAGTATAAATGTGAAACCACTGAAGTTGTGAATGATTTCAATCCACTTGATCAAAAATCAACATTCATGGAAAAAGCAATTAAGAAATCAAACAATGCACTGCATTAGGAAAATCTGCTGCAAAAGACACTAGAATTGTCAAAAACAAAGATGTCAATTTTGATGGCTAAGGTTCACCTGACCCAAAATGTGGTCTTTTCAATTGCCTCATATGCATTAGAAAGTGGGAACGTGCAAAAAGAAGAGCTTAAGCATTTTAATCGTGGTGATGGTGAAGAATATTGAATATACATACTGTGGACTTCTAGAAGAATAATTCTTCTAGAAAAATTACAACCAGAAACCTCTTTAGAAGTAAGGATAGTAAAACTTTGGCCCATTTATTTTGGATATGTCATTACGAAATGTCCATCATGGCTGGTAAAGCAGGGAGGCAGTGAAGAAAAGGACAACCCTCAATGAGATGGAATGATATGATATCTACAGCAATCGACTCAAATAGACTGACAATCATGAATATGGCACGAGACTGAACAACTCATTTGTTTCTGTTATACGTAAGGTCGTAAGTGGAAGCCAACTACATAGCAACAAATAACAACTTTAAGCTTCTTTCCTCTTTGAACAGTAAGAAGCATGGCTTCCTCAATCCATCATCCATTTACCTAAATTGTTTAATTTTGTTGTCTAGGTATGGCAAACCAAATCAAGCTCGTTGTTATCAAGTTGATGCCAACTTACAGCAGCCTTGAAGGACAGAGTAGAACTACCCCACAGGGTTCCCAAAGAATGGCTAGTGGACTCAAACTTCTGACCATTTGGTTAGTATCTGTGTTCTTAACCACTGCACCAGGGATCTTCTCAATGTATGTTGTTGTTGTTAGGTGCTGTCAAATTGGTTCTGACTCATAGTGACCCTACAGATCAGAATAGAATGGCCACAGAGTTTCCAAGGAATGTCTGATAGATTTGAACTACTAACCTCTTGGTTAACAGCTGTACATTTCACCACTGCACCACCAGGGTCTCCATGTATAAACCCAAACCCACTGCTGTCTAGTTGATTCTGACTCATAGTGACTTTGTTGGACAGAATAGATCTGTTCCACAGAATTTCCAAGGAGCACCTGGCAGATTTGAAATGCCAGTCTTTTGGTTAGTAGACATAGGACTTACCCACTAGTCCTTCAGACTTATTAATCTTCATCATTTGGAAAAGAACTAAGGACAATTCTCTTCTTTCATAGTCTTAGAGTATCCATTAATTTCCATATCTAAGTAGTTCAGTGTCTGTCACTCACCTGCCATCTCTTCAGAGAGGTTATTTTATAGATTTGTAATACAGTTAAATTATTTCATCACATTGTACATTCTGTATCAGTTCCCCAAAACTCGATTTTTAATTTGCATACATATAGGTTTTCTTTCTATACTAAAATTCTGTGAGTTTTATTAAATTCATGGTGTCATGTATCAAAAATTACAGTATCATGCAGGATAATCTCACGCCTTAAATTTCCCTTGTATTTCATTTTTCATATCTCTCCCCCAGCTTCCCTAATTCTCGATTAACTACTGGTCTGTTTATTTTCTCTATACTTTTGTGTTTTCCAGAGTGTCACAGAAGTAGATTCAGAAAGTGTGCAACCTTTGCAGACTGGCTTCTTTCCTTTAGTAATATGCATTTATCCTTGTTTTATATGGTGTGATGCAGCATTTCGTTTTGTCACTATAGCTCATCTACCCACTCAGCTTAGGGGCATATTGATTGCTTCTAGTTTTGAAAATTTTGAATAATGCTTTTAAACATTCAGGTTCAGATTTTTGTGTGACATATATTTTAATATAATTTGGGTAAATATCCAGGAGCATGAGTTAGAATTATATGATAAGTAAAATATAAGAAATATAAGAAAAATAAGAAAAATATAAGAACTGCCCAAACTTTCTTAAAGTGTGGCTGTACCATTTTGTATTCTCACCAGCAATAAATGAGTTCTTATACTGTACTATCACACCAAATGAGAATTCGTAGTGGGTTTTTTTGGTTTGTTTGTGAGTTGTAGCCTTTCTAATACAAGTGTAGTGGTATCTCCTTGTTTTAATTTGCATTCATCCAATGTTGTTGTATATCTGTCTGTATGTCTGTTTTTCATCTGCATATGTTTTTTGCTGAGGCTTCTTATCAGATCTTTCACCCATTCCTTAGTTAGGTTGTTGGTTTTATTTGTTGTTAAGTTTTCCCAGGTCTTTGTATATTCTGTATACCAGCTCTTTATTAGACATGTGTTTGGCAGATATTTTTCCCTGTTTGTGACTTCTCATTCTCTTGATAATATCTTTTCCAGATAACAAGTTTTTAATTTTAATAAAATTCCACATATTAAAATTTTCTGTCATGAATCATACTTTTTGTGTTATACCTAAAAGCTTGTTACCCAACCCCAAATAGTGTAGATTTTCTCCTATGTTTTCTTTTAGAAATGTTATTGGTTTTCATTTTACACGTAGGTCAATGATCTATTTTGAGTGAAGTTTGATATGAAACTTAAGATCTGTGTCTAGGTATGTTGGCATCATTTCTCCATTAAATAGATGGTAGAGTTTCCAGTAAAATAATCCGGACCTGCTGTCTTTTCTTTTTTTGCTAATTTTATTCATTACAGATTCAATATCTTTAATAGCTACAAGTCTGTTCAGGATATTTATTTCTATATAATTGAATTTGGTAGTTTGTGTATTTTAAGAAGTTGTTCCATTTCATCTAAGTTATTAAATTTGTGAGCAGAGATTTGTTTTTAGTAAGCTGTATTATCCTCTTAATGTCCAAAGATTTGTATTTTATTTCTTAAATTTCTGATATTATTAATTTGGAGTATTTCTCTCCTTTTCTTGTTTAGCCTGGCCAGAATTTTTTATCAGTTTTATTGATCTCTGCCAAGAAGCAGCTTTTGAGTTCATTGATTTTTTTCCTACTGTTTTCACTTCAGTTACATTGATTTCAGCTGCAATATTATTATTTATTTTCCTCTAGTTAATTTAGGCTTCATTTCTTTCTTTCATTTCCTAAGGCAAAAGTTAAAGTCACTGGCTTTAGATCTTTCTCCTTTTCCAGTTTATTTAATGCTAAATGTTTCCCTCTAAGCACTGCTTTCAAAGAACCCCACAGATTATTTCAATATTAATTAGCTCAATTACTGTTTTTCTTGAGATTTCTTTAACCCATAGTTTGCTCAGCAATTTACTGTTTAATCTAAAAATATTTAGAGGCTTTTTTTTTTAGCTCTCTTTCTATTACTGATTTATGTTTTAAATTTATTGTAGCTAGTAACATACTCTGCCTGATTTCTATTTTATTAAATTTATTAAGGTGTATTTTGTAGCTCAGAATGTGGTCTACATTGGGAATTTTTGCATGTAATATTGAGAGAAGGTGTATGCTGGTATTGTTGGTTGAAGTATTTCATAAAAGTCAATTAGGTCAAGTAGATTGATAGCACTTCCTAGGTTCACTTTATCTTCACTAATGTTCTGTCTGTTTGATACATTGATTACTACAGAAAGATCTTCAGATTTCCAAGTATAATAATAGATTTGTTTATTTCTCCTTGCAGTCCTATCTGTTTTTCCCTCATGTGTTGTGTTACTCTGTTGTTAGGTGCATTCATGTTTACAGTTGTTATATCTTCTTGAAAAATTGAACTCTTTATCATTTTGTAATATTCCTCTTTAACTGTGATAATCTTCCTTGTTTGGAAGTCTGCTTTGATTGAAATTAATATACCTACACGATGTTTTCTTTGGTTAGTGTGAGTATGGCATGTACTTTTCTGGACTTTATTTTTATCCTATCTTTGTCTCTATGTCTAAATTGTGTTTCTAGTAGCCAAACATATTTTGGTCTTTTTCTTTCTTAAGTGTACTCTAGCTACCTCCTTTTTAATTAGATCATCCACATTTAAAGTGATTATTCTCCTAATTGGATTAATACACTTAGACTTATAACGTGATGTTTAGCTTTTTGGTATTCTCTCCCACCCCATCCCCATTTTCTGTCTTTGCTGACCTTAACTGTATGTTTATAAGATTCTATTGTATCTCCTCTTTTAGCATGTTCATTATATTTCAAAAACATTTTTTAGTGGTTGTCATGTTCTTGTTTGCTTTCAAGTTAATTCTGACTCATGGCAACAACAAAGTAGAATTGCTCTCATAGAGTTTCCTGGATTATAATCCTCGCAGGAGCAGACTTCCAGGTCTTTTCTCTCACAAAGTCACTGGCAAGTTTGAACTGCTGATCATTTAGTTAAATACTCAAGTATTTAACCACTACCCTACCAGGGTTCCTGTGATTGTCCTAGAGTTTAAAATATATGATTTTCACTAATCTAAATAAAAAAAAAACAAACTCAACTGCTGTTGAGTGGATTCTGACTCATAGCAACCCTGTGTACCTTCAGATAACGTCACATACCTCTGTGTGTAGAGTATGTACTGTAAAACAGAATATTCTCAATTTTTCCCACCCCTCACTTTGGTATTGCTGTCATTCCTTTCACTTATGCATATGTTTAAATCTCCTCAATGTAATATCATGTTCTAAACAAATGCATTATATTTAAATCAATTAAGAATGATAAAAATAAAATATTTTATCATCATTCTTTCTTTGTCTACTACTTTATCTTGCTCTGTGTACATCCTAGTTAATGATCTGGAGAAGGACATTATGCTTGGTAAAATAGAGCATTAATGGAAAGGAGGAAGACTCTCCCACAATGAGATGAATTGACACCATGCTGCACCACCTTAGTTCTCTAATAGGTCTAAGAATAGTTGATTTTAGTTTGTATTCGTATTACAGGTTGAAAGAACAAGCATAATGATTTCTAACTTCCATTCATGTTGTAAATGAAGTAAAGTCAGGATGTTTTACTATGTAACCCATCAAATCCTGATAAAATCCTTCTGTTATTTGCCAAGCCAGCCAAGTGCCGTCGAGTCGGATCCGACTCATGGCGACCCTAGGGGCCAGGGTAGAACTGACCCCCAGAGTATTCAAGGAGCGCCTGGTGGACTTGAACTGCCAACCTTGTGGTTAGCATTAGTTTTAATCAGAGCTTGTCTTTCGAATAACTCAGATTTTCAAGGAGTAAATTTGTTTCAAAAATAATTGTACTGTTGCACTAGTCTTTATAACTCATTTAGTGTCTTCCAAATGTGCTTGCTCTCAGGAGAATCAAATGTAGAAATAATTGTCAATAATTCAAAAGTTATAAACTTCATCTATTTTCCTTTAGTAATGATAACAATAATGATAAATAATATTAAAAAGACATTTATTACTGAACTTAGTTTTAGGTCCAGTCATCTTTGGATATATCATTTTCTGTGACCACATAACAACCCTCGCTTTAAAAACAAGGAAATATAGGACAGTAAGAATTATTTATTTTTCATACCCGATAATTGATGCCAGAATTCTAACCCTCATAAATTTGAATCTGGTATCTATACAGTAATCAAAGTATAGCAATGCTCATTTGTAGAAGAGTTGTCTTTAAAGTTTGTTTCTCAAGTAGCTACTACACTGTTTGAAATTTGTTTAGAATGAGGATGTCATGGATTGAATTTTGTCCCACCGATTTGACTAGGCCATTATTCCTAGTATTGCTCAATGTTCTTTCATGTTGTAAATCCTGAGTGTATTATGTTAATGAGCAAGGAAGAGTGGCAGTTGCATTGGTGGGGCAGGATTCAATGTGTAAGATTGTACCTTAAAGTAATCTCTTGGAATATAAAGCAAAGAGAAGCAAGCAGAGAATTGGAGTCCTCGTACCACCAAGAAAGCAGTGCCACGAGCAGAGTGCTCTTGGCCCTTTGAAAAGGACCTAGGGTCCCTAAACTTTGTAAGCTCCTAGTCTAGGGGAAGATTGATGCTGATGACAAGAACCTTCCTGCAGTGTCAACAGAGAAAACTTTTCCCTGGAATTTGGACTTGTAACCTATTGGACTATGACAGAATAAAATTTCTCTTTTTAAAGCCATCCACTTGCAGTATTTCTTTCATAGCATCACTAGACAAATAAAACAGGGTACTAGTGTGATATTGATGATTTATATTGCAAATGTGTAAGCCTGACATTTGAAGAAAAATGAGAAGTTTCTCAGTTGGGAAAAAGGAATGTTCTATTATTTCAACTTGTATGTTTAAATTCATAATCCATTTTTAGTTATTTTTTGCAAGTATTAAAAACATGATTAAGTTCATTTTGTATGTTCCTTATGGATTTATTTATTTCAACATCATTTACTAAAAAAAATGTAGCTTTTATTCCTTAAATAATCAAAGAAGTTTTGTCAAACTAAATTGACCACATACATGTTGACCCATTTTATTTCTTTCAGGTAAACCTTATTGGTCTATATCTATACTTTTGGAAATACCATGGTGTCTTAAATAGTGCAGGCTTATACTTTCTCAAAATCCACATATACTTTCTAATTCTGTTTTTCTTTTGAAATATATTGTTTTTAGAACAATTTTGGGTGGAGCTAAGATGGCAGAGTAGCAAAAGGTATTTTCTGATCCTTCTAACAAGAAAGAATGAGAAAAATAACTGAGTGGATTATATGGGACATTCTAGGAGTCCTGAATATCAGGCAGAAAGCTGAGCAATCAGACTGGGTGACAGGGAAGACAAAATAAGTCCAAAGACAACTACTTCCATGAGATTTAAATCAGCACCCCATGGAGTGACCTGCTTCAGCCAGCAAAGCAGAGCCATGGCAGGGCAGCAGGTGGCTGAAAAGAGCAGCAGTGCCATGAGAGGAGTGGGTCTTTCTCTGTGGGAAGCTGAGCTTCAGATGGCCACACCCAAAGAACCACAAGGGACATTTACATGAGTGTCAGAAGCTAAGTTCTTGCAAACTCTTGTGGACTCAAAATCTTTCCCATGTGCTGATTTCTCTCCATTTCCCCAGCATTCTCCCCACCCTTCTCTGTACTACACTAGGCATTAAATTCTGATGCACTACATAGACTGGAAGTGGGACATCTTATCTGTGTGCTATGCGTTATTCCTCAGACTTGAGGAGGGAAAAAAAGAGAGGACAAGAAAAAATTTTCTGCAGAACACCCTGAGCCAGCACTTCATCCTATCTTTCTCAGCCTACTCACAGATCTAACCATCCAACGACAGAACACTGAAATTTTTAAGGCTACAGTAACCAAATTCTCACACAACCAGAATATTTTGACACTCAAAAACTAAATGAAAAAAATGTGTGTATATGTGTGCATGTGTATATATACACACAAATATATGTACATATATATGTTAGAATACAATAATCAAACAAATAAATTATGAAAATGTTCTAATGGCTTAGAGACAATAATCAGTTTCAATTTTTCAAAGCAGACCACCTTAGCCTCATAAAATTCACAAAAGAGAGAATTAAAAAAACTTTTCAGATAAAAAAGATTTCCTCCAATTATCAGAGGCAGAATACAGAAGAGTAATGTTTAGATTTCTGCAACACATCAGGAAGGAGATTAAGCAAAGCACAGCAGGGCACAATGAAAAATTAAATAAGTTGCAACAAATGCTTTTACAACAATCATCTGAAATTCAGCAGATGAACAATAAAATTACAGAATTATACAATTCAGTAGAAAGTCAAAAGAGCAGAACTGAGGCTATGGAATGCAAAATTAGTGAGACTGAAGATAGAGCAATATGTGAGGAAAAATCAGATAAAAGAATTTAAAAAATAAAGAATCATTAAAAGTTACACAGGACTACCAAAAGAAATAATTTATGACTGATTGGAGTACCAGAACAGAGCAACAACAGAAAATACAGAAAATCATTGAAGACACCTTGACAGAAAACTTCCCTGATATGAGAGATTAGAAGATATATATCCAAGATACACATCTAACTGCATACAAGATAGTACCAAAAGAAAGACACCAGGCCATATTATCGTCAAACTTAGCGAAACTAAAGGTAAGATACAGAGGTACTTTTAAAGACATCTAGGCTTAAACAAAAAATGATGTACAGAACAGTCATTAAAAATAAGCCTTAAAGGAAAAAAAAACAAATCTCACAACCAAGAAATACATAATCTGCAAAATTGTCTTCCAAATACGACTTTAAAATTAGAACATCACCTGGTAAACGGAAGTCTAGAAAATTTGCAAAACCCAAACCAGAATTACAAGAAATACTGAAGGAAGTTTGTCGATCAGAAAATTAAAAACATCATATATAGACTCAAGGATACAATGTAGGACAGAGGATCCAGATACCAACATGGATAAGGAATCCATAAAAAAAATCAAAGCAAAAACACCAAAAATGGGGAAACAGAGATCACAGTATGTAAATGATGACAACATAATATCAGAATGGGGACAAATTTATTTATAGATATTTTAGATGGAGAAGAAGTCAAGGTAATAATACCAAGATATTAAAGAGTGGTTTAAGTTTAGAAAATTAGAGGTAAATATCAAGGTAACTTTAAAGGAAATAAAAAACTCCACACATCAAAACAACAACAAAAAAAAATCAAGAAGTCTCATCAGACATAAGCCAACAGGAATGAAAATAAAAAACTGCAAGAAAAGTACTCGGCACAGAAAATTAGGCAGTGCAAAGGAACTGTCAACACACAAAAAAGGCACGAAAATGACAGCACTAAATCCAAGCCTATCAAAAATTACATTGAATGAAAATCAACACACCAAGGAAGAGACAAAGAGTAGCAGATACAAACAAACTGAAACTCAAATGAAGGACAAATATATACACTAAGCTAATAACATTCACCAAACAGCCAACCAGCCAAGCCAAGTGCCATCGTGTCACAAAAGAGCAGGAGTGGCAATATTAATTTCAGATAAAATAACTTTAAAGTGAAACCCACCACAGTGGACAAGGAAGGTCACTGTATATTGCTTAAAGGGTCAATGTATCAGGAGTACAAAATTATATTAAATATTTACACACCCAAAGAATTAGTTTCTAAGTACATCAAATGAACCATAACATGTTTGAAAAGTGAGATAGACAGCTCCACAATAACGGTAGGAGACTTCAACAAACCACTTTTGGCAATGAACGGAATAATCAGAAAGAAGCTCAATAAAGACACAGAATATTTAAATGCCATAATCAAGCAACTCGACCTCAGAGATGTACAGAACACTCCACCCAACAACAGACAAACATACCTTCTTTTCCAATGCACATGGAACATCCACTAGAATAGACCACATATTAGGCCATAAAGCAAGTCTAAACAAAGACTAAAGTATGGCAACATTTCAAAGCATCTTCTCAGGTCATAAAACTATACAAGTCAAAATCAACAGCAGAAAAAGTGAGAATAAAGTATCAAACACATGGAAACTGAGCAACAAAAAAAACTGCCCAAAAAAAACTGGGTTACAGGAGAAATCAAGGATAGAAAAAAGAAATTCATAGAATTAAATGAGAACGAAAACACATCAGAAACTATGGAACACAGAAAAAACAGTGCTCAGAGGTTAGTTTATCTCAAATGCACACACCCAAAAAGAAGAAAAAGCCCAAATCAAGAAAATAACCCTACACTGCACACAAGTAGAAACAGAGCAACACAGGAACCCATCAAGCAGCAGAAGAAAACAGATGAGAGCAAAACTAAATGAAACAGAGAATACAAAAACAATTTATAGGATTATGATATATATCTTTTTAAGAGAGCAACAAAATCTATAACCACTTGGCCAAACTGACGAAAAAAAAGGAGAGGAAGCAAATTACTAAAATAAGAAATGAGACAGGCAATATCACAACAGAACCGACTGCAGTTAAAAGAACCATAACAGAATACCACAAAAAAAATTGTATTCCAACAAATTAGAAAAGCTAGAGGAAACAGACAAAATGCAGTAGAACAAAATGAAAAATTTAGTAAGCTATTTGAACTGATGGGACATCAATGATCTGAAATACATCAGATCAAAAACAAAATTACAGAGTTAGATAATTCAATCCAAAGTCAAAAAAGTAGGATTCAACAGATAGACATTAGATTCAGTGACCTTGAAGACAGCAACTGACACCAGCATTTAGGAGGAGAAATCAGAGAAAGAAATAAGAAAAATGAGGAAGCATTAAGAAACACATGGGACTCCATTATGTTTAATTGGAGTTTCTGAACAAGTGGGGATTAATGACAATATACAGAGTATTGCTGTAGAGATGCTGACTGAAAACTTTTCTGAGATTATGAGAAAAGAGAACATAGGAATCCAAGCTGTTTATTGAACACACAAAAGATAGACCCCAAAAGAAAGATGCCAAGACATACTATAATCAAACTTAGTAAGATGAAACATATACAGATACTTCTGAAGTCAGCAAGGCTCAAAGCAAAGCTAACACTCTGAGAGAAACCCTGTAGGCTTTCGTCTGACTTCTCCACTGAAACAATGCTGGCTAGAAAAGAGTGGGCAGACACATTCAAAGCCCTGAAGGAGAAAAACTTCCATCCAAGAATTATTTATCCTGCAAAATTTTCTATCAAATATAATGGTGAAATTAAGACCTTTGAAGATAAAGAGAAGTTTAGAGACTTCGTAAAAACTAAACCAAAATTACACGAAATATTGAAAGAACTTCTTCCCTTAGAAAAATGGAACCATTAAAAGTATAATTTAAGGTGACAGTTCAGGACACATCATCCAAAATTCTTATCAGTTAGGGAAGTCACAAACTTAATCAAAGCTACAGTATTAAAATGAGGGAATCTGTGATCAAATCAAGACAACTATAATACCATCACATTAAAAGAAGGATACAGTACAGTAGTTATAGTCATTTCACATGCAGAGAAAGTTTAAGAGTTATGCAGTAGTTAAAATTGTGCTTAATCTTAGTATGTTAAGGGGGATAATACATGTAGTCATAAAGCAAATTAACAATGCATTGTATCAAAGTAAGAAATGCAATATAGGAGTCTCAATGAACACAAAACAAACACTGAAACAACAACCCATAAAGAATAGCCCAGAACAGAATATTAAGAGCAATATAGAAACCATGGACATAAAAGTAATTACATCAAAATGATGGCACTAAGCACACACCTATAAATAATTACACTGAATGTAAATGGACCGAACACTCCAGTAAAGAGACAGCAAGTGACACCCTGGATCAAAAGACACAGCCCATCTATATGTTGCTTGCAAGAAACATTCCTTAGACTTAAAGGTATGAACGGATTGAAAATTAAAGGATGAAATAATACATACCAAGCTAACAATATACAAAGAAGAGCAGGTGTGACAATACTAATCTCAGATAAAATAGATTTTAATATAAAATCCACTATTGTGGACAAGGATGGTCACTATTTATTGCTGAAAGGTTTAATACTCAAGCAGGACTTAACAATATTAAATATTTATGCACCCAATACCAAAGCACCTAAATACATTGAATAAATACTGACAACACTGAAAAATGAGATAGATCATTCCACAATAATAGTTGGAAACTTCAACACTCCCCTTTCAGTTATAGATAGATCATCCAGGAAAAAGCTCAGTAACGACACAGAAGATCTTATTGCAACAATGAACAACTTGACCTTATCGACATATACAGAACTTTTCATCCATCAATGGATAAGTACAGTTTCTTCTCCAATGCACATGGAACATTCTCCAGAGCAGATCGTGTGTTAGGTTATAAAGCAATTCTTTATAAAATCCAAATCATTGATTTACTGAAAAGTATCTTCTCAGACCACAGAGCTATAAAGGTTGAAATCAACAACAGAAAATTCATAGTAGAAATCTAAACTTATGAAAACTGAACAAGACTTTTCTCAAAAAGCCTTGGGTTATAGAAGAAATCAAGGACAAAATAAAGAAATTTATGGAATCAAATGAGAATGAAAACATCCTACCAGAATCTGTGGGATACAGCAAAAGCAGCACTCAGAGGTAGATTTATCTCTATAACTGCACACATCTGAAAAGAAAAAAGGGCCCAAAGTAAAGAATTAACCTTACACCTTGAATAAGTAGAAAGAGAGCAACAGAAGAACCCCTCAGTCACTGGAAGAAAACAGATTATAAGGATGAGAGCAGTATTAAATGAATGACAGAATAGAAAAACAATTGAAAAAGTTAACAAAACCGAAAACTGGTTCTTTGAAAAGATCAACAAAATTGATAAACCATTGGCTAAACTTACAAAAGAAAAACAGTGGAAGATGCAAATTACTCAATTAAGAAATGAGAAGGGAGTTGTTACAACAGACCCAGCTGAAATAAAAAATACCAGAACAGAATGTACTCTGACAGGATTTAAAACCTAGAGAAAATGGACAAATTTCTAGATTCATATCACTCACTAAGATAATCACAAGGAGAAGTAGATCAACTTAATAAACCTATCACAAAGGAAGAGATAGAAAAAGTCATAAAAAATCTACTAACCAAAAAAAAGTCCTGGTCCAGAAGGCTTCACTGGAGAATTCTACCAAACTTTTAGAGAAGAGTTAATTCTGATACTACTGAGGCTTTCACACCATAGAAAGGGATGGAATACTCCCAAACTCATTCTATGAAGCCAGCATAACCCTGATACTAAAACCAGGGAAAGATCTCACAAATAAAGAAAAAAAAAAAATTACAGACAAATATCACTCAGGAACCTAGATGCAAAAATATTCAACAAAATTCTAGCCAATAGCCTTCAACAGCATATCAAAAAGATAATTCATTGTGATCAAGTTGGTTTCATTCCAGGGATGCAAGTCTGGTTCAACATCAGAAAAACAATTAATGCAATCAACCACAGTAATAACATAAAAGATAAGAATCACCTGATTTTATCAATTGGTGCAGAAAAGGCATTTGACAAAACTCATGCTTAAAACACTCAGAAAAATAGGAACAGAGGGGAAATTCCTCAACTCAATCAGTAGCATCTACACAAAGCCAACTGCCTTCATCATCCTGAATGGTGAAAGACTGAAAGAATTCCCTTTGAGAATGGTAACTAGACAAGGATGCCCACTCTCAACACTTCTATTCAACATTGTGCTAGAAGTTCTAGCCAGAGCAATTTGACAAGACAGAGAAATAAAGGGCATCCGTATAAGCAATGAAGAAGTAAAAATCTCCCTCTTTGCAGATGATATGATTATTTATACAGAAAACCCAAAGGAATCCTTAAGTAAACTATTGGAACTAATAGAGGAGTTTAGCAAGGTAATGGGATACAAGATAAACATAAGTAAATCAGTAGGATTCCTTTATACCAACAGTGAGATTATTAAAGAAGAAATCACCAAATCAATTTCATTTGCTATAACCCCCAAGAAAATAAAATACCTAGGAATAAATCTAACTAGAGAAATAAGAGATCTTTACAAAGAGAACTAAAGATCTTACTACAAGGAACTAAGAGAGACTTACATAAATGGAGTCATCTACCCTGCTCAAATTCCAGTGTACCCAGTACAAATTCCAGTGACATTTTTTAACAAAATGGAGAAATAAATCATCAATTTTGTTTGGAAAGGGAAGAAACCTCAGATAAGCAAAGCACTGCTAAAGAAGAAGAACATATCAGGCAGCCTCTTACTACCTGGCTTTAGAAACTATTACACTGCCACAGTAATCAAAACAGCCTGGTACTGGTACAAAAACAGACATATAGACCTATGGAGCAGAGTTGAGACCCCACAGATGCCACCATCCTCCTATGAACAATTGATATTTGACAAAGGCCCCAAGATTTTAAGCTGAGGTAAGAACAGTCTCTTTAACAAATGGTGCTGGCAAAATTTGATATCCATCTGCAAAAAACTGAAACAAGATTCATATCTCACATATTGTACAAAAAATGACTCAAATTGGGTAAAAGACTTAAATATAAAATGTAAAATGATAAAGCTCATCCAAGATAAAATAGGATCAGCAACGGAAGTTTTAGTTCACAACGCAGACAGACTTCAAAATCTGACAAAGTGTGATCAACAGAAGAGAAAATAGATAAATGGGAACTACTAAGAATCGAACAATTTTGTTCATCCAAAGACTTCATTAGAAGAATTAAAAAGCCACCTACAGAATGGGAAAAAATATTTGGCAACTGTATGTCAGGCTGATGTCTGATCTCCCTCATCTATAAAGTGTTACAAAATATCAACAAGAAAAGGATAAATAATCCAATTAAGTGATGGATCAAGGAGACAGACAGACAGTTCTCTAAAATGGATATCCAGGCAGCCTAAAGACACATGCATAATTGCTCATGATCCTTAGCTACCAAAGAAATTGAAATCAACACTACAATGAGATATCATCTCACCCCAACAAGGTTGGCCATGATCCAAAAAAAAAAAAAATAACAAATACTGGAGAAATTGGAACTCTCCTACATTGCTGGTGGGATTGCAAAATGGTACATCCTCTTTGGAAAACAATTTGGTGCTTCCTTAAAAAGATGGGAATAGATATACCATTGTCCTGTAATTCCACTGCTTGAAATTCATCCTTCAGAAACAAAAGTTGTCACATGAACAGAAGCATGAACATGAATGTTTGTCGCAGCACAATAGCAAAAAGTTGGAGTCAACCCCGATGCCCATCAACAGATGAATGGATAAGCAAACTATTGTACATATACTCAGTGGAATACTATGCTATGATAAAAAAAAAAATGACAAATTTAGAAAACATCTCATCACATGGTCCCATTTGGAAGAGATCATGCTGAGTGAAATCAATCAGTGTCAAAAGGACAAATTTTGTATAAGACATTTATTATAAGGATTTAGCAATAAAATTATCCACAGAAGAAAATGACTGGGTTGGCTACATTGGTGGGTGGGGGCTGAGGGTTTATTATAGATGAGATAATTGATAGATGTTAAAAAGAGTGGGTGGAGAGGAGGGGAAAGGAGACTGTTGGGAAGATGAGACATGTATGGAGCAGAGAGGAATAGTGTGCTGTCACTGGATGGGGAGAACAATGGAAGCTGCATATAGGTGGGCGTGTAAATTTATATGGAATGTACATTTTCACTCGGTCATATTAAATTAAAAAAATTATTCTTTTACTGTAGTTAATAAAAAATAAAAATTGCTACAAATAGAAAAACCATATGATCCAGAAATCCTGCTACTTGTAATATATCCTAGAGAAATAAGGACTGTCACACTATAGATACATAAACAGCAACATTTATTGCAGTACTCTCCGTAACACCAAAAATATGGAATCAACCTAGGTGCCCATCAAAAGACGAGTAGATAAACAGACTGTGGTATATTCATGTAATGAACTACTATGCAATGATAAAGAACAATGATGATCTCGGGAAACATAATATGGAGTCATCTGGAAGATATTTTCCTGAATGAAATTACCAAACCCACTGCCACTGAGTCAATTCCGACTCATAGCAACACTATGGGTCAGAGTAGTACTGCCCCATAGAGTTTTTGAGGAGCATCTGATGGATCTGAACTACTGACCTTCAGGTTAGCAGATTTAGCACATAACAACTATCCCATCAGAGTTTCTTGACTGAAGCTAAGCTATTTCACTATTAAAGAGAACAATGATAGTGGATATATTATGGATTAGTGTCCCTGTTGGTTCAAATGATTAATCAGTCAACTACCTGGAAAAAGATTGGTGGTTTCAACTGACTCACAGGCACCTCGGCAGAAAGGACTAGCCACAACTCTGAAAATCTTCTGCAGTGCAGTGGTGCTTTGAGCGTAGATGGTCCCTGTGGTGGGGTTGCAGTGAGTCAAAACTGGCTCAGAAACAACTAACATCAACATACTTTTAACATCTAGTTTGTTAACAGCCTTTAAAAACAAAGTTTGACATTTGAAAAACATAATTCCTATTCTGATTGTAAACAAGAGTATAATCTCTTTGTTTTATTTTGTATACCTTTGGGTGCATATACTAATACTTGCTTACATATATTTACATGATGTATGCTATCAAAAAATTAAAATATAATCTTTCTCTTACAAGCAGGATTATCTAAATGACAGTATCACTTAGAAATTTTAAAATCCCAGTAGGTATAAATTTCTGCAGATGATTTCTAGCCTATTTTGTGTTTCACTGAGTCAGAACAGTCCAGAACTTCTTGAAATTTTAATTTGTTCAAGAGTTTAAATTTATTATATTGCAGATAATTATATTTACATAAATGGTAAGTAAAGCAATTCGAGTTCCATTGAACAAGTGGTGGAAAAAAGTAGTGAATAACCCATGACGACAGATCTCTGTTGCAATTTCCACTCTTTATTTCTAAAGGAGGATCTTTCACAGTCTTGACATAACAGAAATCCATGACCACATATTCCTTTTACATATAGCACATAATTAAATAAAGCTCAAAGCTATAACTATAAAAGGACTGATACTAACTAATTCACAGAGTTTTGTTTCTGGCATATATGCTGGTTGTCAAGATCCATTTATCAATCTATCTAACCATGTGTCTTAGTTATAGTACTGCTGTAACAGATATACCACCAGCAGATGGCTTCAACACAGTTCAATCTTAGACAGAAACTAGCTTCAGTAACGTAACTGAGGCTTTTCTCATCAACATACAGATGTATCACTTAAAGTAAAATAAAATATTTTTAATAAAGAAAAACAATTGTGAGGATGGCAATATATATATGTATACATAAAACCCCAAAACTCACTGCTATTGAGTTGGGTCCAACTCAGAATAACTCTAGAGGTCAGAGTAGAACTGCCCCATAGGGTTACCAAGGAGTTCCTGGTGGATTTGAACTGCCAACTTTTTGGTTAGCAGATGTAGCACCTAGCCCACTATGCCACCAGGATTTCACACACACACACACACACACACACACACACATATATATATATACATATATACACACACACACATCTATATACACATACACACGTATAATTTCTATACAAATTATAGTATTTTATTGATTTGGGATTTTGTCTGGTCTTTTGTGTGTGTTTGCAATTGTAGTGATGAGTGCAGATGGTTTCCCAGTGGAGAACTTTATACAGACTGTTTTGCTACTGAAGAGAACAACGCTAGCAGATATAAGAAAAGCACATCAGGTGACAAAATGGTGGACAATAACACAACAGTGGAAATGATGCACAACCAAGGTGACAGATGCATTTGGTAGACATAATTCAATCAATGAATGTAGGTAACCATTTACCTATTTATTTACTGGAAAGTGATATAATTTTCTATTATTGTGATCTTTATTGTAGGCAACATATTAAGCACTATAAATGTGTGTGAATATATATTAAACACTTCAGTATGACTTCTATATTAAAACAAAATCAACATTTTTTCATTAAAAATGAGACACAGTTTTAACTAGGAAACCTACTTCATATGTATGCTAGATAAGAGTTTTACAAGTATTCAGTCCTCATGACATCAACCCTCTGCATCTGTCAGCCTGTCATATTGTAGGGGTTTGGGTGTTGCTATGATACTAGAAGCTATGGGACCAGTATTCAAATATCAGCAGGGTCACCCCTGGTAGACAGGTTTCTGCTCAGCTTCCAAACTAAGACAGACTAGAAAGAAATACCTCAATGTTTACTTGCAAAAGGAATTAGCCAGTGAAAAACTTAAGAAAATCAGCACAATTTTATCTCATGTTGTGCTAGAAGATGATTCCCTAGGGTTAGAAGATATTAAAAATGTGACTGGCAAAGAGCTGCCATATCAAAGTTCACATTAATGATGTGGATGAAGTCAGACTTTCAGGACCTTCATTTGCTGATGTGGCACAGCTAAACATGAGAAGAAACAGTGACAATATCTTCATAATCAGAAGGTGGAATATACAGAATATGAATCTAAGGAAATTAGAAATAATCAACAATGAAAAAGAACATGCAAACATCAATATCCTAAACATCAGTGACCTGAAACAGAATGGTATTGTTCATTTTGAACTGGAGAATTATATGGTCTGCTACCATGGGAATTAAAACTTGAAGGGGAATAGTATCATAAAGAAATCATTGTCATAAAGAACGGCAAGATGTATCCAGAACCACTCTGCTGCGAGTGGTAGGATAATATCTGTATGCCTACAAGGAAGAATAGTTAATGCTACTATTATGTAAATTTATGCACCAATCACTTAGGACAACAATGAAGAAATCAAACATTTTTACCAACTTCAGCAGTTTGAATTTGGTTAAACAGGCAATCAGGATGCATTGATAATTACCGGTGATTGGAATGCAAAAGTTGTAAACAAAGAAGAAAGATCAACGATTGGAAGACATGCCCTTGGTGGTAGAAATGATGCTGAAGATAACAGGATAGAATTTTGCAAGACCAGCGAATTTTTCATGGCAAATATCTTTCATCACTAACAAAACTGGAGACTATAGGTAAGGCCCTTCCCAGATGGATTACAAAGGTCAGGGGCTGACATGAGATCAGATTATTAATAATTCATACACAAATTCAAGTTGAAAAGAAAAATAGTAGAAGCCTACCAACCTTGAGTATAACCCACTGAATTTAGACACCATCTCAAGAATACATTTAAATCATTGAACACTAATGAACGAAAACCAGACAAAATGGGGAATGACATCATGGGCACAATACACAAAGAAACCAAAAGATCATTAAAAAGACGTGAAAGAAAGAAAAGACCAAAATGAATGCCAGGAGAGACTCTTGCTCTTGAACATTAATTAGCTAAAGCGTATGGAGAAAATGATGAAGCAAAAGAGCTGAACAGAAGACTTTAAAGGGTAGGTGTAAAAGACAAAGTAAAGTATAATAACGACATGTGTAAAAGCCTGGAGGTAGAAAAATAAAAGGGAAGTACATGCCAGACATTTCTAAAGTTAAAAGAACTGAAAAAAGGTTCAAGCTTCAAGTTGCAATAATGAAGGATTCTGCCAGGAAAATATTAAAGGAAACAAAAAGCTTGAAAAGAAGACGGGAGAAATACACAGAGCAACTGCACCAAACAAAAGCTGGTCAGTGTTCCAGCATTTCAGGAGGCAGCCTATGATAATGAACTGATAGTGCCAGAAAAAGAAATCCAAGCTGAACTGAAGGTATCGGCAAAAAGCAAGGTTCTAGGAACTGATGGAATATGAGTTAAGATGTTTCAACAAATGAATGCAGTTCTGTAAGTGCTCTCTCCTCATGCCAAGAAATCTAAAAGGCAGGTACCTGGCCAACGGACAGCAAGAGATTCACATTTATGTCTAATTCCAAAGAAAGGTGATCCAAAAGACTGCAGAAATTATGGAATAATATAATTAATATCATTCGCAAGTAAAATTTTGCTGAGGATCATTCAAAGTTGGCTGATGCAGTGTCTTAACAAGGAACCTCCAGAAATTCAAGCTGAATTCAGAAGAGCATATGGAACTAGGGATACGGTTGCAAATGCCATATGGAACCTAGCTGAATGCAGAGAATACCAGAAAGATGTTTAAATGTGTTTTATTGACTATGCTGTGGCATTCAACTCTATAGAGCATAAGAAATCACAGATAACATTGCAAAGAATGAGAACTCCAGAATTATTAGCTGTGCTCACCAAGAACTTGTAAGTAGTAGAAGAGGCAATCTTTTGAACAGAACAGAGGATACTTCATGGTTTAAAGTCAGAAAAGATATGTGACAGGGTTGTATCCTTTCACTGTATCTATTTAATCTATATTGACTCTGTAAAGGCATGTGACTGTGTGGATCATAATAAATTATGGCTAATGTTATGAAGAATGGGAATTCCAGAACACCTATTGTGCCATTATGGATTCTATATATGCATCAAGATGTAGTCGTGTGAACAGAACAAGGGGAAACTATGGCTTAATGTCAGGAAAGGTGTATGTCAGGGCTGTATCCTTTCACCATAGCTTTTTAATCTGTATGTTGAACAAACAATTCAAAAAGCTGGATTATACAAAGAAGAGTGAGGCATTGGGATTGGAGGAAGTCTCAGTAACAACCTGTGTTATGCAGATGACACCACTTTACTGCTGGAAGTGAAGAAGATTTGAAACATTTACTGATGAAGATCAAGGACCACAGCCTTCAGTATGGATTGCACCTCAACAGCAAGAAAACAAAATACTGACAAATAGACCAATAAGCAACATCATCATAAATGGAGAAAGGATTGAGACTGTCAAAGATTTCATTTTACATGGGTCCACAATCAAGGCCCATGGAAGCAGCAGTCAAGAAATCAAAAGACACATGGCAATCTGCTGCCAAGGACCTCTTTCAAGTATTGAAAAGTAAAGATGTCACCTTGAAGACTAAGATGCACCTGTTCCAAGTCACTATATTTTCAAGTGCATCATATGTGTGCAAGAGCTGGAAAATGAACAAAGAAAATGGAAGAAGAACTGGTGCCTTCAAATAGTGTTGGAGAAGAATGTGGAATGGACTACCAAAAGAACCAACAGATATGTTCTGCAAAAATTACAACTAGAGTGCTCCCTAGAAGCAAAGATGACAAAATCACATCTTACATACTTTGGACATGTTGTCAGAAAGGATTAGTCCCTGGAGAAGGACATCGTTTTAGTCATCTAGTGCTGCTCTAACAGAAATACCAAGTGGATGGCTTTAACAAAGGAAAGTTTATTCTTACATAGTCTGGTAGGCTACAAGTCTAAATTCAGGATGTCTGCTCCAGAGGAAGTCTTTTCCCCTTGTTGGCTCTGGAGGAAAGTCCTTGTGTTGCAGTCAGCCTTTGTTCAGGGAACATCTTGGTGCAGGGACCTCAGGTCTGAAGAATGTACTCTACTCCTGGTGCTGCTTTCTTGACAGTGTGAGGTTCTAAATTCTCTGCTTGCTTCCTTTCCCTTTTATCTCTTGTATGATGAAAGGGTAAAGGGTGGTACAAGCCATACTCCAGGGAAACTCCCTTTACAGTGAAGCAGCGAGGTGATCTTGTGAAAGGATTTAGAGTCTTACTATAATCCTCTAACACATAGCATAGGAAAATCACAAAATGGAGAACAATCATAAAATACTGGGAATCATAGCCCAGCCGCACATCTACACCAATTTGGGGGGTGAGGGGGACACAATTCAATCCATGACAGACATCATACTTGGTAGAGTGAAGGGTCAGCGAAAAAAAAGACACTCCATGAGATGGATTGACACAGTAGCTGCATGCAACAATGGGCTTAAGCATGTAAACATTTGTAGACATGGAACAAGACTGGGCCATGTTTGTTCTGTTGTTCATAGGATCGCTATGAGTTGGAACTGACTCAATGGCACTTAACAACAACAACATTTAATCTGCATGCTGAGCAAATAATCTGAGAAGTAGAATATATGACTAAGCACAGGACATTAGAATTGGAAGAATATTCGTTAACAACCATGTTATGTAGGTGACACAATCTTGCCTACTGAAAGTGAGGAGGATTTGAAGCACTCATTGAAGAAAATCTAAGACCACAGCCCTCTGCATGGACTTAGCATAAAGAAAAACAAAATCCTTATAAATGAACCAATAAGCAGAATCAAGATAAATGGAGAAAATCTTGAAGTTGTCAAGAATTTCACTTTATCTACAATCAACAACGATGAAAGAAGCAGTCAAGATGCATTATGTTGTGCCAATCTGCTGCAGAAAACCTCTTGTGACATGCTGAAGAGCAAAGATGTCATCCTGAAGATTAAGGTACACCTAATCAAAGCCATGATATTTTCAATTGCTTCCTATGCATATGAAAGCTGGGTGATGAATAAAGAAGACTGGTGAATAGACACCTTTAAATTGTGGTGTTTGAGAAGAACATTGAATATACTATGGACTGACAAAAGATTAAAGAAATTGGCCTTGGAGGAAGTACAACCAGAATGCTCCTTAGAAGCAAGGATGGTGATATTATTCTCACATTCTTTGGATATGTTGTCAGGAAAGATCAGCCCCCCTGGGGAAGGACATCATAGTGGGTAAGTAGAGAGTCAGTGGAAAAGAGGAAGATTTCAGAAAGATAGACTGACACACTGACTGCAATAATGGGCTCAAAGTTAACAATGATTGTGAAGATGGCACAGGAGTGTTCAGTGTGTCCACAAGAATGCACTGTGAGTTGCAAACCACCTGAGGGCTCCTAAAAACAGTAAGTCCTCAAGTTGCTGTTTTTGATAGGTGTTGCAGAGTTGGTTCCAAGTCACAGCAACCCTATGTACAATAGAAGGAAACAGTGCCCAGTTCTGTGCAATCCTCACAGTTATCATGCTTGAGGCCTTTGTGGTACACATCGTGCCAGTTCGTCTCCCCGAGGGTACTCCTCTTTTTCACCATCTACTTTATCAAGCATGATGCCCTTTCACAGGGTTTGGTCCCTACTGATAGTACATCCGAAGTATGTGAGATGAGGTCTTGCCATTCTTGCTTCTAAGGAGCATTCTGACTGAACTTCTTCCATGAAATTTGTTCATTTTTCTGGCATTCCATATTATAGTCAACATCCAAAGACAACAACTCTTCTTCAACCAGCAGAAAAAATTACACCAAGATATTTTACTGTGATTTAGTAAATTTTACTTCTAAATATATTTCAAGTCTGTCACAAAATAAAATGTGACCTTTATTTCTTCATCTTGTAAAGTAATTCAAACAGATTGTTTTTCTGGGTCTAGTTAACAAAGAAATACAGTCCTATGAAAATGCACACTCTGCTTACTATTTCACAACACAGAGTTTGAAGTCTCAGAGAGATTTTTCATGACTAGGAGTCCTCCTCATTCTCTAGTTTCAGCATAAAAGAAACTCACTTAGATGAAATCAATGTGGTGGGTTTAGTTTCAGTCCTGATTCTCTCTTTTCTTCTTTGTGTAATACTGATGTCATTTAAAAACACTTAGCCCAGTTTTCCTAAAAAGAAATGACAGGCTTCAGTTTGATCTTTCTAGGAAGATACACAGTTCTAAAATTATACTAGGTAGGGTTGATTTTCATAATGATACTATACATTCTTTTACATTTTTACCTACTTAAAAAGTCATGTTAGCATCTTTTACAAGAAGGATTTATGAAACAAAATTCAATACTTTATTACAGACATGGTACAGCTAGAGAGAGCCTAACATGTATATGGAATAAAAGACAATGATAATTTGCTGGTTGTTCCTTTCAATTTTTTCTCTCCTTTAGAAATATTTCACTTTATGCATGATGAAATGGTTCTAATTTCAAGTGCACATAGTATCATAATGCTATCCACCTCAAATTTAGTTTTCTCCACATTTCCTCACTTGCTAATGCAATCAGCATTTGTTTCTGTCTACCTTTCAGTCATTTGATTAAAATATGGAAGAGCATTTGACCTATGTGAGTTATCATTATTCATATTTTACATATACTAATTGATTTTATATAATTATTATTCATTTCAATAATTCATTGTCTTTTTCATAGAATTTACTTCTATCTAGACTTGCAATTAATCTGACTTTTATAGTTATGCAAAAAAACTCTAATAAATTTTACAGAGACTTGAAAATCTTTATTCTGTAATTACAGAACATACTCCTTTTAACTGTCTAAGCTTATTTTCCCACCATCCTAATTTTACTAAACAGGGAGACTATTTCATAGCGTCCAAGATTAATTTTAGTAACAGCAAATACCACATTAAAAAAACAACGAAACAAAAATAACAGATATCTAGACACAAGGACAGGAAATACATACACACATATATATACATACGTATGTATACATACACCCACATCTTCTGGAATATAATTGTTTATTTCTATATTTCACAGCACTTACTAATTTCATTTAAAAGCTGACATATTGGTTAGAATCAAGACTTTCTGGGGAAAAATAAAACTTGGCTAGATAGGAAAAATAAATAAAGAAAAAAGCAAACAAACTCATCTTGAATCTAAAAGACTTCTTTACTAGACAAATAGAGCACATCTATTCTCTAAGAATTACAGTTTTCCAACCATGTAGATGAAATAATAAAAGAAAATCTATTTCAATTTCTTTGGAAGTAATTTTTGGGTAGAAGGAAGAGTGTAGATACTGACTGCCTGTTGAACTTCTTTTCTTGATTAATAACAGGCATTCCTCTATGTCTCCAAAATTACTTTTCATAAATTCAGCTGGAAAGTTGGTTAGCCACATTTTTTTGAAAACTCTGTTCCATTTACTCTATGTGAAAAGTAATTCACTGAAGTTTACAGCAGTCTTCAAATATTTTAATATTACATCTAAAGCTTCCTAATTTTTCAGTAAGAACATGCTTAGACGGTGGCAAATTTAATTGAGATTTTATTTTTGAAGGTAATAACAACAAAAACAACAACAGAGTTGAATTATTGAGAGTCATATCTGGAGGGTTGCATCTTATATTCAAGTAACTGAAGATGTGAACTGTTTTATGCTCTGGAATGACTGTTTCTCTGTGGTTAGTGGTCCTATTCTTCTGTTTTAAGTATATCATGATGCAAAATTTGAAATGACCACATTCATCGAGAATCAATAAAAAGAAATTCAAGGCTTAATTAGATTCTACATTCTACTTATCACGTTTCTGCTAAAAGTTGCACTGGAAAATGTATACTCTAGAAAAATAACTTCACAGTTTATGTTTACATATTTTACAGAAATATTCCTTAGACCCTTCTAGGTATGTTGATATAATTTTGCTATTGAGGCTTGATCAGCCTTCTCCTCTACACTTTATTTGTAAGAACAAATAGAGGTCTCAGTACTCTACCTGTAAAATCCATACCAAAAACAAACAAACAAACAAAGTACTCTCCTATCAATTTTAGGCTTTTTGTTTTTCACAGTGGATTGAGACTGTGAATTGTAAAATAAGCTTCTTTCTTCCCAGGATAACTAGGTCCTTGGCAAAAATAAACAGTAACTTTCTCACAGGAGGTTGAGACTAAGATGGTGGAGTAGTGAAATGCTTCCTATGATTCTTCTAAAAGCAAAGACCTCCCAAAACAAACAAATCAGTTACATGTTGCAAACTAGGAGCCCAGAACATCAAAGGAAAAGTTGAGAAAACCAGACTGAGAAACAGAGAAGGAGCAGTAGATCAAGAAGTACATAAGATAGACTAGACCTGACCCACCAGGAATCACCGTGGTGAGTGAAGCAGCAGCATTTGGAGAGCAACTATCTCAGAGACAAAACGCAGCAGAAAGTATTCATGAGTCTCCAGAACCAGTGAAAAGCAGTGCTTGGCTGTCAAACCTAAATGACTGGTATCTACCTGTCACAAGGAGATCTGAATCTTTCCTTCAGGATAAACCTCCCTCCTTTTACCCAGTCCCGCCCACCCCCATACTGCATGTGGCCCCAGAGTCTGATAGAATCCCTGAGCCAAAAGTAGGATTTCTTGAGCTCATCCTAAGCCATTCTTCTAGACTCAGAGAAGGAAAAATTTACTAAACTGGGAGAAAGAAGAAAAGGGGTAAAAAAAAAAATCTTCTGACTCAACTGAGCCAGAAATTCAGTGCAGAAACAGTGTCCTCACCTAGAATAAGACACAAGGGAACACATTATCTTCACAGACACTCAAGGTTGTCTGTTATCCCCCCACTTTTCTTAGTGCCTGGATTCAGAGAGCTATGCCTATATCAATCATCTTTGCCCATTTAGGACAGTGTGTGAGATCCTCCATCACACACATGGTGACTGGTTACCTGGACACATGAACTGAATTCATAAAAGAAAAGTAAATAAACTTCTAGATTTTCATGTCTAGTAACAGCTCTAGCCACATGGTGGCAAGATATTAGAGCTTCAAAGACACCAACAACCAAACTAGCACACACAGCCAGCCTATCTGGACATTTTAAAACAAGAAGCTAGAACACAGTAAGCAAATACAAAATAAACAAATTCAATAACTTACTGATGGCTCAGAGACAACACTTCGTATCGAATCCCTTCAAGAGGTAGGCCACAATGACTTCAGAAAGCTCCCATTATCAGTGCTAGAATGCAAAAGATTAAGATTTGAAACTGTACAAGAGATCAGGAAGGAAATGGGTTAAAATGTAGCAGAGTATAATGACAAATTGAACAGGCTGCAAGAATGCACTAAGTGGCAGGATTTAGAAATTCAGAAAATTAATACTAAAATTAAAGAGTTAGACAACTTTTTAGAAAGTCAAAGAAGCGGAATCAAGACAGGAGAAGGCCAAATGAATGAGACTGAAGATAAAGCATGTGACACAAACATACTTCAGAAAAACTCAGGCAATATAATTAACAAAAATCAAGAAACACTAAAAATTATGCAGGATTCCATCAAGCCAAAGAGCCAAGTGCCATCGAGTCAGATCCGACTCATGGCGACCCTAGGGGCCAGGGTAGAACTGATCCCCAGAGTATTCAAGGAGTGCCTGGTTCCATCAAGAGGGATCTCTATGAGTGCTTGGAGTACCAGAATGGGGAAATCACAGAAAACATAAAGAGAATTGTTAAAGATTTGTTGACAAAAAATTTCTCTTATATCATGAAAGGTGAGAATATGTACACTCAAGACACTCATTGAACTCCACACAAGGTAGATCCCAAAAGAGAGACACTAATACATATTGTAATCAAATTCGCCAAACCCAAATGTAAAGAAGGAATTTTAAAACCAGCTGGGGATAAACAAACAAACGAAAAACCTACAGAGGAGAATCAGTAAGACTAAGCTCAGACTATTTAGCAAAACCATGCAAGCAAGAAGGCAAAAAAGGTTGAGGGGTAAGCCAGCCAAGAATTATATATGCAGCAAAACTGTCTCTCAAATATGGTGGCAAAATTAGAACACTTCCAGATAATAGAAAGTTAGGGAATTTGCAAAAACCAAACCAAAACTACAAGAAACACTAAAGCAGCCCTTTGGTTAAGAAATCAGTTTCAGATAACAACCCAAGGCTAGAACACAGAACAGAGCAACTAGATATCAGTCCAAGCATGGAAATCGACATATAAATCGAAGACAAAGTACTGAAAAAGGGGAAACAGATGCCATTATGTAAACATTACAGCAAAAGAGAGATTTAAAAGAAAATGTAGTCATAGATCTTTCATACAGAGAGAAAGTCAAGATGAAGAAATTAAAAAATCATTTAAAATTAGAAATGTATGAGGATAAAAATTAAGTTAACCATAAAGTAAATTGTCAATCCTACACATCAAAATAAAAAACAAGGAAAACATGAAGTGTTAGGAAATATGAAATCACCAGCATTAAAAAAGATGAAATGAAAACACACAAAGAAAAAAGACTCAGTACAGAAAATTAAATGAACAAAGGAATTGTCTACAATGCAGAAAAAAAGACATCAAATGGCAGCACTGAACTCATATTTACTAATAATCATGACAAATGTAAATGGATTAAATGCACCAATAAAGAGACTGCAAATGGCAGACTGGAAACAAAAAACAAAAACACCCATCTACATGACACCTACAAGAGACACATCTTAGACTCAAAGACACAAACTGAAACTCACAGAATGGGGAAAAAAAAGAAAAAAATCTAGCTAGCAACATTCAAAAAGGAGCAAGACTGGAATATTAAGCTCTGATAAAGTTGACTTTAAAGTAAAATCCACCACACCAGATAGATTAAGAAAACAATTTTGGCTATCACAAATCTGAGCAGAGTCTAATTTCCACAGTTTACAAGATACTACGAAACCTCAAAAAGTAAAAGACGAATAACCCAGTCAAAAATGTGCAAAGGGTATAAACAGACACTTTACCAAAGAAGACTTCCAAGTAGCTAACAGATACATGAGGAAATGCTGACAATCATTAACCATAGAGAAATGCAAATCGAAACTACAATAACATACCATCTCATTCCAACAAGTCCAGCATTAATCCAAAAAACACAAAACAATAAATGTTGGAGGGGCTGTGGAGAGACTGGAACACTTCTACACTGTGAGTGGGAATATAAAATAGTACATTTATTTTGGAAGTTGATTTGATGTTTTCTTCAAAATGAAGAAATAGAAATGCCATACAATTGAGCAATCCCGCTGCTTGGAATATGTTCTAGAGAAACGAAGGCTGTCACACAAATAGATACATGCACACCAACGTTTATTGCAATACTGTCCACAATAGCCAAGGATGGAATCAACCCAGGTACATATCAACAATTGAATGGATAAACAAAATAGGGTATATTGAGATACTGGAATACTGTACAATGATAAAGAATACTGATCTTGGGAAATACATCATAGCATGGAATATTCTGGAAGACATTTTGCTCAGGGAAATTAGTTGCAAAAGGACAAATATTGTGTGAAACCAATATTATAGAGACTCAAGCAAACTTAAACACAGAAGAAAACAGTCTTTGATGTTTACAAGGGCAAAGAGGGAGGGGAGTGCTCATTGATGAGAGAGTAGACAGAAACTGGATTAAGGCAAGGGAGTGATGGCATGTAGTAGAAGAGACAACAGCCCTGCTGACTAAAGCAAAAGCTAAGAGTTTCCTAAATGTAACCTGACACTTCAAAGGGTAGTATAGCAAGGGCAGAGATCAGTGCACTATTGTTTCAGAAGGCACTTAGGTCAATTGACATAAGGCAGTTTTATTTTTTTAAGAAACTGTTGTGCTTCCCACTTTGGTGATTGCCACCTTAAAAGCTGGAAAGTGGTCATCTAAGTAGCATCAATTATTCCCAACTCAACTAGAGCAGAGGAGAACAAAAAACACCAAAGCTATAATGAAAAATAAGCCTAAGAAACAGAAAGGGCCATATAGTCCAGAGACTATATCAGCATGAGATCAGAAGAACTAGACGGCACCCGGCCGCCACTTATAATTGCTTTGACAGGAAACACAACATAGAGTCCCTGATGTAGCAACAGAAAAATGAATGTGCAGAACAAGAAATCAATCATCCAGCAGATTGGACAGTTCCCAGAAGATATGCCCTCCTGACTCTCTGTTAGCCCAGAATTGAAACCAGTCCTGAAGCAAACTTCAGACAAAAATTAGACTAGAGTATAAGACATCACATGATACTGGTGAAAAATGTGTTTCTTGGCTCAATTATATTCATGAGGCTAACTAGTCTGCTCCTATTCAGAAGCAAGATGAGACAGTAGAGAGGGACAGGAGCTGGCTGAATGAATATGGGAAATACAGGATAGAAAGAAGTATACTATCACATAGTGGGGGAAACAGCTGCACTGACATGGCAGTGTGTGTACAAGGTTTTATATGACAAATTAACTTGGATTGTAAACTTTTGCTTGAAACACAATAAAATATTTTTAAAACATGCTCAACTTTGCAAACTATATAGTATCCTTTGACAGTATTGGGAAAGTTTGTTAATGTAAGCAAATGGACCAACAAAAAACAAAAGTTCAGATGATGTGGAAAAAAGTTAAAATCTTGCTCTATAACTTCGTGAGGTACTAACTCTTTCATGATACAGAAGATGTTGTTAAATTATGAGGCAATTAAAGTATTTCATTCCTTTGGGGATGTCTATGAAAATTAAATGCATATCTTTGGATAATGTATAATATTGGCTCAATTTGTGTTCAAATAAAATAGTAGAAGAATGTATAAGATTGCCTGGGAT
Organism: Heterohyrax brucei; assembly: GCA_028571685.1. Taxonomy (NCBI): domain Eukaryota; kingdom Metazoa; phylum Chordata; class Mammalia; order Hyracoidea; family Procaviidae; genus Heterohyrax; species Heterohyrax brucei. The sequence goes on from CM053144.1 coordinate 165,886,924, forward strand.
TTGGACTAATTTTGGATAATGAATGAAACTTAGAGAATGGTAGAACACATTGCATGATTATAGCATCAAATCTCTGCCTCCTGTCATTTAAATCTTGAAGGAATGCATAAGTATAAGCATTGTCACTTATTAGACTTAAATCACCTCAATGTATTATAGCTTCATTTGATTTGGGATGGTAGAATGCTAAGGGAAGAGGAAAAGGATGAGTTCAAACCTTGTACATAGGATTAGGTTTCTGGAAGTATATAGAATTAGGATTCTAACAGTACATAGAATTAGGTTTCTAAAAACGATAGTCACAATAAGAAAGTGGTCACAGCTAGAAACCACTTCTGTTGGAAATGAATAAAGTGAGACCAAAGAAGCCAGGAGTGTTTAAACAAACTATAACCATTGTAAAGTGTTAGATTTTGCCAAGATTTCCACATCAGACTGTAGAAAACATGATCTTTCACATTTTGATTTTTTTTTTACCACATTATCAAACAATGCAATAAAGAATATAGATCATAAACTTTTAGAGAAAACTTAACACTACTGGTATTAGAAGCATTTCAAAGCATCAAAAATGACAGAATATGACCAAATTCATTCTGTGACACCAGCATAAGCCTGATATACACACCAGGTAAAAACTCCATGAAAAAGGAAAATTATAGACCAGTATCTCTTGTGAACTTAGATGCAAAACTCCTCAACAAAATTGTAGCCAATAGAATTCTGCAACATATTAACAAAATAATTGACCATGATCAAGTGGGATTCATCCCCCAAGAGGGATGAAGGGATGGTAGCACATTAGAAAAGGAGTCAACCACATAAATAAAATGAAAGAGAAGAATCACATGATTTTAATAGTTGATGCAGAAAAGCATTTGACAAATGTGAATACCCATTTACATTAAACACTGCCAGCAAATTATGAATAGAAGGGAAACTTCTCATTATAATAAAGGGCATTTATACAAAGCCAAGAATCAAAACCATCCTAAATAGAGTCTGAAAGCAATCCCCCTGAGAATGAGAACCAGACAAAGCTGGCTTTGTCATCATTTTCATTCAACTTTGTACTGGAGGTAATAGCCAGAGGAAGCAGGCAAGAAAAAGAAATAATGATCATCCAAATTAGTAAGGAAGATGTAAAAGTATTCCTATTTGCAGATGATACAATGTTATATGCAGAAAATCCTGAAGAACCCATTAAAAAAAATTACCAAGACTAATGGAAGAGTTCAGCAAATTATCAACATATACTATAAACATACAAAGATCAGTTGTATTCTTTTATACCAACAATGAGAACATCAGAGAGGAAATCACAATATCACTAACATTTACAATAATTCCCCAAAAGATAAAATACTTGGGAATAAATCTAACCAGAAACATAAAATGTGTATACAAAGATGTCTATAAGACACTGCTGCAAGAAACCCAAAGAGACCTATGTTAATTGGGGAAACTTACTTTGTTCATGGATAGGAAGACTTGACATCATAAAAATGTCTATTCTACCCAAAAGCATCTATAGATACAATGCAGTCCCAATACAAACTCCAATGGCATTTTTTAATGATAACAGAGACACAAATCACCAACTTCCATGGAAAGAAAATAAACCCTGGGTAAGTAAACCATTACTGAAGAAGAAGAACAAAGTGGGAAACCTCATACTACCTGACTTGAGAACCTATTACGCTGCCATGGTAGTCAAAACATCCTGCTACTGGTACAACAAGAGATATACAGACCAATGCTGCAGACTTAATAATCTAGACATAAGATCATCCACCTATGAGCAGCTACTTGACAGTGGCCCAAAGTCCATAAACTGGGGTAAAGATTGTCTGTTTACCAAAAAGTGTTGGCATACCTGCGTATCCATCTACAAAAAAAATGAAAAAGACTCATATGTCACACTATGCAAAAAATGCAACTCAAAATGGACCAAAAATAACTAGATATAAAATCTCAAATTAAAGATCATGGAAGAAAAAAAATGGGGACAATACTGGGAGCCCTAATACATAACATAAATAGACTGTAAAACAGTACTATAAGGCACAAACACCAGAAGAGGAAATAGATAACTGGAAACTCCTAAAGATGAAACACTTACACTTATCCATAAACTCATCAAAAGAGTAAAAACACAACCTACAGACTCGGGAAAAAAATTGGATATGACAAATCTGATCAGTGATTAAGCTTCAAAATTAGAAGATACTGTGAAACCTCAATGACAAAAAGACAAATAATCTAATTAAAAGGTGGGCAAAGGATATGAACTGGCACTTCACTATAGAAAATATCTAGGTGCCTAAGGGATATATAAAAAAATGTTCATGACCTTTAGCCACTAGAGAAATGCAAATGAAAACTACAATGAGATACCCTCTCACTTCAGTGAGCCTGGCATTAAATCCAAAACACGAAATAATAAATGTTGAAGAGGATGTGGAGAGTCTGGAACACTTAGACACTGCTAGTAGGAATATAAAGTGGTACAACCACTTTGGAAATTGACTTGGCACTTTCTTTAAATGCTAGAAATAGAAATACCATAGGTTGTAGCAGTCTCGCTCCTCTGGATATATCTTAGAGAAATAAGGGCTGTCACATGAACTTATTGCAGCATTGCCCACAATAGGAAAAGGATGGACTAAATCTATGTGTGCAGCAACAGATGAATGAAAAAACAAACTATGATGTATTCACACAGTGGAATACTATGCAGTGTTAAAGAACAACCATGGACTTGGAAAACATAACATGAAGGAACATGGAAGGCATTATGCTGAGTGAAATTAGCTGCAAAAGGACAAATATTCTATGAGATCACTATTATAAGGACTTAAGGTAAGGTTTAAACAAAAAAAAATGTCTTTTGAAAGTTACAAGGGTGGGAAGAGGAAAACTCATTAATTATGTAATAGATAAGAATTAAGTTTGGTGAAGGAAGAGACAACATACACCAGAGAGGTCAGGAAAATCGGATTAAATCAAAAGCCAAGAAGTTTCTTAAATATAACACAACACTTGGAAGGACAGAGTAGCAGGGGAAAGAGTCTGTGGACCACAATTTCAGGGCATACCTAGGTCCATTAGTTTAACTTTTATTTTTAAGAAAATGTTTTGCGTTGCATTTTGGTAAGAGGCACATGGGGCCTTAAAGTCTAGCTAGCAGCCATCTAGGTATCATCGATTGATCCTACACCACCTGGAGCAGAGGAGAAAGGACGTCAAAGACATAAGGAAAAGATGAGCCTGAGAAACAGAAAGTGCCTCACAATCCAGAGACTACACAGCATGAGACCAGAAGAACTAGATAGCACCCAGCCACTACCAATGACAGCCCCAAAAGGTAACACAACAAGGAATCCTTGATGTGGCTGGAGAAGACTGGGGTTAAGAACTAAAATGCTATTAAATAGACCAGACTTGATGGTCGAACAACTGGAGGGTCCCTAAAAGACACAGATGGCAGACTCTCAGCACAGAATCCAAATCATTCCTGAATCCAGCTCTTCAAACAAAGGTTGGCCTGGGTTATAAAACATAAAAGGTTGTGGGAAGAGTGTGCCTCTTGACTTAAGTAGACACATGAAACTAACCAGACAGCTCCTGTCAAGGAGCAAGATGAGAGAGTAGAGGGGACAGGATCTAGCAGAATGGATACTGGAAATACAGGGTGGAAAGGAGGAGTGTGCTGCCCAGTGTGGGCAGTACCACTAGAGTTACATTGCAATGTGTGTGTACGTTTTTGTAAGACAAAGTGATCTGGATTGTAAACATTTATTTAAAGTATAATACCGCATTTAAAAGGAATGAAAAAGAGATTGCGCTGGTACCGGCTTGTGTATTGGTCTTGGTGAAAACTGATGCAATCGGCAAGAACAGAAACTGCAGCATATTATTTTCTTCCAGTATTTGTGAAATGAGAGTAGCTTTCTTTTAGATTATGTCTGCAGAAGTTTTAGGTAGTGACCAGAACAACATGAACAGTGACCCAGAGAGAATCAGAAAAGGTAAGAAAGTAGTTATCATAATAATGTTGAAAAACACACACTTTAAATAAAATTACTTCCATGTCTTATCTAAGCAAAATCACTTGCTGCCATCAAGTCAATTCCAACTCACAGCTACCCAAGAGGACAGAGTGGAACTGCTCAGTAGAGTTTCCAGGGGGCACCTGGCTGATTCAAACTGTCAACATTTGGTTAACAAACAAAGCACTTAGCTACTATGTTCAAATTTAAGAAAGTGTCAAAGAACACTTTCCTAAAAGTTTTCAGGACTCAGATTTCCTTGAATGCTAATGTCAATCTGAAAGATGTGTTTTCATGAATATATGTTAGTTTAGGTTTTAATTTACTCTACATTTTCACTTTGTTACTTCAATGCCACATAAAAACAAAGCCATGTTATTAAACACAGTATGCTCATAATTTAGGTAAGCATAATTTACTTTTAACTGGCAGAGACAAGTATTGTACTGATTTTTCTGGAGACAAAATTTCAGTCAACATGAGAAATATAGAGATGTGCTAGGCAGACATTCTTCAAAGAAGGATGTGTGGCCAGATGCTGTGATTGCCACCGACCATTGGCTGTCATCTCCTGTAGGAATTTCCTTTGCTTCATAGAGCCACCACCCTTCGCCCTTCCAAGGCCAGCTCACATTCTATGACTGATTCAAATGAGAGTGTAAATGTCTAGTCATTTGGTTTAATATGAAACAACTCAGAGGGACATTTTACATCCTTTATTTCCTCAGGGGTTGACCTAGCCTTTCAGACCACACAATCAATCAGCCTTTGGCTCTTCCTAATCCTGCTTCTTCCTTGTCTTTCCAGAGTTGTTGATTATATGGCCCTCTTCCAAAATGCTGCTTCCTGCTGAGTCCAAATTACAAAAGTTGGTAGTTAGGATAGCACTGGAAATCAGATGATAAGATGAGGTTTTGATGCTGGAAGATTATAGCACGGGGTTATAGAAAACTGACTCTCCTGTCATAAGATAATGGGTGGGTACAGCTGTTAAAAATTTGTTATGAACTGAGACTGTGTAATGATGGAAGAGAATGTATTAGTTCAAAAGATGAAACAAGTATTTGAAAATAGTAGTTATATATACACATACACACACACCAAAGAAGACTGATTGGCTGTCGCTAAACTATATTGAAGATCTAGCAAAAGATAACACAAGTCTGAGAGAAGTTAATAGCAATTAAAAATCAATGGAATCGCTGCCTATTTGGCTGCTAACCAAACGGTTGGCTGTTTGGTGCACCTGAGGGACAGAGGCCTGGCAATCTGCTTCCGAAAAATCAGCCACTGAAAACTTCATGGAGTGAGGTCCTGTTTTGACGTAGGAGAACTAACAAGTAAGTTCACGAACTCCTCCTAGAAAAAGTGCTACATACCTCATGGCTGAATATCACCACGGTCACCTTTGAAGTAATCTCCTTGGGAAGCTATGTACGGACACCAGTGCCTAGTTCACCCTTCAAACAATTTGGGGACTTTTTTTTTTCTGGAATGGCCATCAGGAGCTGTCATTATATTCACCTTAATGTCCTGAATGTCATCAAAATGTCTTTCAATATTTCCTGTAACTTCAGATAAAGAAAAAGTTATTGATGGCAAGACCAGGTAAGTAGGGAGGATGTCCCAATACAGTTATTGGTTTACTAGCTAAAACTTCCCTCAGAGACGACTACAGTAAAGTGCACAAAATTGCCATGGTGCTACTGTGTGCAGTGGCCATTCCAGAAAGAGTTGGAAAATTGCTTTGATGGGAGGACTAGGCTCTGGTGTCAAAGGTGACTGTAGTGATACTCAGCAATGAGGTATGTAGCACTTAGAACAATTAAGTTTGTGGACTTAATTGTTGAGCCTCTAAGTCAGAAGCAATTCAGTGGCAACTGGTTCGTTTGATAGTCAAAAGAAAACCAAACCCAATGTTATCTACTGGGAGGGACTCATAGAGACTTCTCCTTCCTTGAGGACCATGTTACAGGAGGCCTTTCCTTCTCAAGTTTGTATGTTAATGCCTCAAGAGTTGCAACTAAACTTAGTCAGCAGTATATTAGGCCTGAGCAGAAAGGAAAGAAAATACGCCACCCTTGTTATTTTGACAAACTTTTTTTTCACACATTGTAAAGCTATTTTTTGTGTTTGTTTGTTTGATCACCCATCACCCATATAAAGGTAGCACATTTTATGCCAGTGCAAAAATCAACCACATTGTTTGTGGGGCTTTGGGTGGACTACAACAGGTGACCAAGACATTAGCTAAAAAGCTTATTTAATTTTATTTTCCAAATGAGATTCCATTACTCCACAGTGAAAATCTAAATTAAGAGAATATTCGTTGCTCCAAGTGTTTCAGAAAGGACTTAATTTAAGTATTTATAATTTCATCTTTATAAACACGCTCCTTGAATTTTTTTTATTATATTGTACCATTTTGTGATTCTCTTAAGAATCACAAATCTACAAATAATGTAGTTGATTTTGCACAGCCATAGAATGTGCTGCCTTTATGTGGGTGATTGGTGATCAAACAAACAGAAAAAATAGCTTTAGAAAGTGGAAAAAAAAAAGTGTGTCAAAACAAGGAGGGTAGCATGTTTTCCTTCCTTTCTGCTCAGGCCCAGTATGTTGCTGACTGAGTTTAGTAGCAACTCTTCAGCTATGAAAATCAGTTCTGTAAAATTCCTGCTGACCATTCCAAGTCTACTTGCTTTCTCTCTCCAGCTCAATTTGTTATATTCCCCCCTGTAATTGGTTTAAATGCTCCAGCCAGTTGTCACAAACTGCTGTCCTTCTTTGCAGTCTGCCACAAGCTATTCTTATTCACAGCACTCATCCTTGAAAACTATTCAGTGGTTTTGGATAGTCTTCTTCTTTTAAGTGGACTCTGTATTTCTGTCTCTCAAGTTATTGTTAAGTCTTAATTGTTCTAGGATTCAAATTAAATTGTTTCTTCTATTTCAAGAGTCATTTTAACTGAATGGTGAAAGATTGAAAGAATTCCCTTTGAGAACAGGAACTAGACAAGGATGCCCACTCTCACCACTTCTATTCAACATTGTGCTAGAAGTTCTAGCCAGAGCAATTAGACAACTCAAAGAAATAAAAGGCATCCGTATTGGCAATGAAGAAGTAAAGACTTTCCTCTTTGCAGATGATATGATTGTTTATACAGAGAATCTAAAGAAATCCATATGTAAACTATTAGACGTAATAGAATAATTCAGTAAAGTATCGGGATACAAGATAAACATAGCTAAGTCAATAGGATTCCTTTACACCAACAGTGAAATTATTAAAGAAGAAATCACCAAATCAATTCCATTTACTATAGCCCCCAAGAAGATAAAATACCTAGGAATAAATGTAACTAGAGAAATAAGAGATCTTTACAGAGAAAACTATAAAACCTTACTACAAGAAACTAGGAGAGACTTACATAAGTGGAGTAATCTGCCCTGCTCATGAATAGGAAGACTCAATATTGTGAAAATGTCTATTTTGCCCAAAACAATCTACTTATGTAATGTGATCCCAATACAAATTCCAGTGACATTTTTAATGAGTTGGAGAAACAAATTATCAGCTTTATTTGGAAAGGGAAGAAGCCCTGAATAAGTAAAGCACTACTGAAACAGAAGAACATACCGGGAGGCCTCTCACTACTTGACTTTAAAACCTGTTACACTGCCACAGTAGTCAAAACAGCCTGGTGCTGGTACATATAGACCAATGGAACAAAGTAGAGACCCCAAAGACGCCACCATCCTCCTATGAACAGCTGATATTTGACACAGGTCCTAAGATTTTGAACTGGGGTAAGAACAGTCTTTTTAATAAATGGTGCTGGCATAATTGCATATCCGTCTGCAAAAAATTGAAACAAAACTCATATCTCACACCTTACAAAGATCAACTTAAATTAGATAAAAGACCTAAATATAAAAACTAAAACAATAAAGCTCATCCAAGATAAAATAGGGTCAACAATGGACATTTTAATACGAATATAGACAGACTTCAAAATCTGACAAACAAAACACATTCATCAGAAAAGAAAATAGATAAATGAGACTTAATAAGAATCAAACACTTCTGCTCATCCAAAGACTTCATCAAAAGAATTAAAAGACCACCCGCAGAACGGGAAAAAATATTTGGCAACTCTACGTCAGACTGACGCCTGATCTCCGTAATCTAGAAGGTTCTACAAAATATCAATAAGAAAAAGACAATTCATCCAATTAAGTGATGGGCAAAGGAGATGGACAGACACTTCTCTAAAGAAGAGATCCAGACAGCCAAAAAACACATGCAGACATGCTCATGATCACTGATTATTAAAGAAATTCAAATCAAAATGACAGTGAGATACCATCTCACCCCAATAAGATTTGCCATGATCCAAAAAATGCAAAACACTAAATGTTGGAGAGGCTGTGAAGAGATGGGAACTCTTCTACACTGTTGGTGGGATTGCAGAACGGTGCAACCTCTTTGGAAAGCAATTTGGTGTTACCTTAAAATAATGGATATAGACATACCATTTGACCCAGTAATTCCTCTGGTGTTTTAAAATACAGGATAGCATCTTACATTAAAACATTTTCTTGTTTGCTGTTTCAAAAGGTTAATAAATATACGTGATAAGGCTGCTTGTGTACGCCAATTTGATAACAAGAAAGTGTTCAATTTAGCTTATAGCTTTTTCAGTAAATATGTCTTCATCATGAAGTATATAAAATTAAATTTTGAGATATTAAGATAGTAAATTAAGCTATATTTAACTTTATTCCTTATAAAACAGTTTAAGCAATTAGAAGCAAATATATCTTTCTAAAAAGATGAATTTCCCATATTTATGTATAATTTTATTTCCAGGCATTATTTCTCTGTTACTTCTTTTACAGTGTGTTTGTTTTTTTCATGATGAAATATGGAACATTCTTGTACAAGTGGAATAAATTCCAATACGTTACCATAATGATAAGAGAAAAATGTAGAGTTCCAAAGCAAAGCACTAGTGTTTAAATAAGTGAGATGAGCAGACACATAGTCATTCAGTGAGACTTAGTGACTATATATAGGCTACAAATGTTTAGATAGAATTAAGTGTGAGATATTTCAGCCTTGCTTAAGCCTCAGTATACTTCCTAGCTTTGTTTTATTTTGTTTTTCATTTCTGAAAAGTCTGCTAAGGGTATCAAGCATAAAACTCTAAAAGAATTTCCTAAATGTTAGGGCACTGTATTTCACATTTAGTGATGTCTACAATTGCTGTTGCGAAAAACTTTAGAAGTAAAAAGCAGCAAACAGGACAAAATCAAAAGCACACCCACAGACATACAAGGTGACAGACAATATCCAAAATACCAGAAATCAAAATAAAAGCAAAACAAAGGGATCACAGCCTTTAGAGTATATGCAATTTATGTGCTGGGATATCTGAATGATTCTTGAAAAATTTTTTTTTCATTTCTCCATAAACATACAGTAATGAGCTGTCTGAAAAAAATAAAGTTGTTCAGTTTAAAAAGAGAATATTTACCAGAAAGAAAAAAAAAAGTGCTATTATAGGTAACTAAATCCCTTGCTTAAGACACTGGCTATTACCTTATATAACTCTCTTGCTAGGTTTCCTAAACTCCATGTTAACATACTGAAATCTTGAAACTGCATAACACTTTACCCCACAATGTATGAATCTTAGCAAAGATCTATTTCCAAGGCCCTGGCTTTTAATTTCTTTTTGCCATGGTAACTTCTCATTTCTTGCCCCACTCAGAATGAAGGTGAATAACTCTGAGTACAGACTTCCAAATTTAGTCAGAGAATCAGTGGCAGGCACCGTAGGTCTGAAAAGGCTTTGGCACTGTATGTTGAATTGTGTGCAGCCAATTTTTGGACAGTTGAGAATATATATCCTGCCACTTCTCACTGCTTATCCAGTTCCTCTTCTCTGGCTGCCACAGCCTGAGGTTTTCTATACCAACAAGCCTCAGAGTTCCTTGCTGTCTGTGGGTGAGAAGAACTCTGCCAATGTGTGATAACGGTGATAATGGGCTGAATATTTTATATCTAACTTTGAATTAAAAGAGCTGAACTCTTTATGGGATATATATTCAGCCCCACTTTAAACAAAATATCAAATATCATTCCTGTATTCATGCAGTTATGAGGTGAACAAGCTAGGATTTGAAGTTAAATCTGCCTGACACCAATGCCCGAGACTTCATCACTACCCACATTTCGTTCCCACAGTTGCCATTATTTCTCAGTTACATGATACCCATCTAGATATGCGCTCAGCACAGCCTCAACAAAGAACCTGATAGTAAATATTTCAGACTTTCCGAGTTATCCATGCCTCTTTCTCTCCATCTGGTGTTCTTCTTCCTCATCCTTCTTTTCTTTCCTTCTTCTTAAAGGCCTTTGTAAATGTAAGAAACATTCTTTGTTCTAGCACCATACACAAATAGACTGTGAACCAAATTTATCCAGGAAACTCTAGTTTGCCAACTTCTAATCTAGAGGGTCACACAGAGTGGCTCTCCTGAGTCTGGCACACTGCCTAGCATAAGCTTAACAAACATGGTTATGAAAAATATGTCAGCAGAAACAGTGTCACACTGCTCCCCTTGAAAACATTTTAGCAATCTACAAAATTACTGAGAGTCTCAATGTGAAAATATTTTAGTGATCCACAAAATTTCTTTAAAGCAACTCTCTTCTGCCAGGATATACATTCCTCTCCATTCTGTTACCACATGAATATGTATACCTACCAGAGGAATCCTGTGAGATCAGTAAGAAGTTATTTGATCACATACACTAATAACGTAAAAGAACGGTATGGATTCATTCATTTTGGCTGTATCACAGTGTGTTCAAGCACATACACACACATATACACATACACACATACATACACATCACAGTCTAGAAATCATATTCTGCCTGTAGATTGACTTTCTCTTTATAATTTCCCCAAATTGCATTTTGCTCTTTGAATCCACAGATTCATATGAATATTCTAGTATAAATTCAACACTCCATTGTATTTTATCCTGTGGAGTTCAGGGATATTTTAATCTAATCTCATCAATTCTTTCTAGAACGTTGCTGTTAACTGTCATCCAGTTTGCCCTCACCTGATGACAATCCACCTACAATGGCAAATTGTGTACCATGGGGTTTTGCATTGGCTAATTTCCAGAAGTAATTCACCAGATATTTCTTCCTAGTTCATTTCAACCTCAAAGCACCCCTAAACTTGTCCAGCATCAGAGTAACACACAAGACTCCACTGACATACAAGTGGTAGATATGTATGAGCTGCATTGGCTCGGATTCCAACCTGGGTTTCCAACATGGTAGGTGAGAACTCTACCAGTAATTTAGTTTTTTTCTGATTTTTCACAGTAATGTTTGACTAATGCAAAAACACTAAAAATATAAGAAAATAATGATTACCACGTAATGTCATTATAAACAGATAATTGCTATAAAATATTTTAGTAATTTTATTCTTTTTCTACACTTTTTTATGTAGTAAGTGCTTTTGCACTGCAAACGCTCACACATAGAACTGCCAGTTAAGTTTGTAAACTCAGTCTAGAAAAAGTTCTACATAGTTCATTGCTGAATACCACTGTGATCACCTCCAGGGAACTCCCCTTGGGAAGCTGTGCTCCAGCACTAGCACCTGTATCACCTTTCAAAGCGACTTTGGAACTCTTTCTGAAACGGCCATCAGAGCTGTTGTCACGTTGCCCTAGATATCCTGAATGTCATCAAAAAATCTCCCTTTAAGTATTTCCTTTATCTTCAGGTAAAGAAAAAAGCCATTGGGGGCCAGATCAGATGAGCAGGGAGGGTGTTCCAATACAGTTATTTGTTTACTGGCGGAAAACTCCCTGACAGACAACTAGACAATTAAGTTTGCAAACTTGTCAACAACGCACACTGTGTAACGGTCATTTCAGAAAGTTCCAAAATTGCTTTGAAGGGCAGACTAGTGCATAGCTTCCCAAGGGGAGTATTTTGAAAGTGACTGTAGAGATATTCAGCAATGAGGTATGTAGCACTTAGAAGAATTCAGTTTGTGGATTTAATTGTCAGAGCATCTATATGCATACAGTATCATAGTTATAATAACTTTACACATATATAAGTTTGGGAAATTTTTGTACACTAATTTGGGACTATAAAACATGGAATTCTATGTTTTTTAAGTATAAAAATCAGTTTTCAAATGACCTACTGCATTAGTATTACTTGAAAATCTCATTATTATCGGCTTCATAACAGTCCACTCTTCAACTGGGTATCATTTTCTTCCATATATACAATTATTAAATAGACTCCTTATTTTAGGACATATTTCTCTACTGTCAAATTTTTTGCAATAAATATTTTTTATATAGTAATTTTAACATGATTTTGTTATTTTATGTTGCTGTTAGGTGTTGTCAAGTAGTCTCTGACTCATAGCGACCTTATGATCAACAGAATGAAATACTGCCTGGTCTTATGCTATGCCCACAATCATTTTTATGCTTAAGCCCATTGTTGCGGCCACTGTGTCAATGTATTTCATGAAAAGTCTTCCTCTTTTTCTCTGATCCTCCACTCTACCAATAGTGATATCCTTCTCCAGGAACTGATCCTTCCTGACAACATGTCCAAAGTATGTAAGACACAGTCTTGCCATCTTTGCTTCCAAGGAACATTCTGGTTGTACTTCTACAATAGAGATGTTTGTTCTTTTGGCAGCCCATGATACATTCAACGTTCATCTCCAACACCACAATTCAAAGGCATCAATTCTTCTTTTGTCTTCTTTGTTCATTGTCCAGTTTTGCATGCATATGATGTGACTGAAAATACCATGGCTTGTGTCAGGCACATTTGAGTTTCCGAGGTGATATCTTTACTTTTTAATACTTGAAAGAGATCCTTTGCAGCAGATTTTTCCAATTCAATGTATCTTTTGATTTCTTAACTGCTGCTTCCATGGGTGTTGATTGTGGACCCAAGTAAAATGAAATCCTTGACAGTCTCAATCCTTTCTCCATTTATGATGATATTGCTTACTGGCCCAGCTGTGAGAATTTTTGTTGTCTTGATGTTGAGGTGCTATGCATACTGAAGGCTGTGGTCCTTGATCTTCATCAGTAAGTGTTTCAAATCCTCTTCACTTACAGCAAGTAAGGTGGTGTCGTCTGCATAATGCAGGTTGTTACTGAGTCATCCTCCAATCCTGATGCCTCATTCTTCTTTATATATTCCAGCTTCTTGGATTATTTGCTTGGCATACAGATTGAAACAGTATGGTGAAATGATACAACCCTGATGCACACTTTTCCCGACTTTAAAGCATGCAGCCTTCCCTTGTTCCCTTTTCATGACTGCCTCTTAATGCATACAGAGATTCCTTAAAAGCACAATTACATGTTCTGAGATTCCCATTCTCCACAACGCTAGCCATAATTTATTATTATTCACACAGTTGAATGCCTTGCATAGTCAACGAAACACAGGTAAACATCTTTCTGATATTCTCTACTTTCAGCCAAGATCCATCTGACATCAGCAATGATATTCCTGGTTCCATGTCCTCTTCTGACTCCAGCTTGAATTTCTGGGATTTCCTCGTCAATATACTGTTGCAGTCATTTTTGAACGAACCTTGAGCAAAATTTTCCTTGCGTGGCTTATTAACGACATTGTTCAGTAATTTCCACAGTTGTTGGATCACCTTTCATTGGGATCTCTTCCAGTGGGTTGGATAGACAGCGGTCCTCCAAATTTTGTGGCATAGATGAGTGAGCACTTGCAGTGCTGCATCTGTTTGTTGAAATATCTCAACTGATGTTCCTTCAATTCCTGGAGCCTTGTTTTTTTGCCAGTGCCTGCAATGCAGCTTTGACTTCTTCCTTCAGGACCATCGATTCCTGATCATATCCTATCTCTTCAAATGGCAGAACATAGACCAGTTCTTTCTGGTATAACACTTCTGTGTATTCCTTCCGTCTTTGTTTGATGCTACCTTAGTCATTTATTATTTTCCCTGTAGAATTCTTCACTATTGCAACTTGAAGCCTGTCACATCTGGCATCCCAGTCACCAGCACTGGATAGGGTCTGAGGCCGCAGTGGACAGGTGAAGGGATGAGAGAATCTCACTCACACATGAAAACATGTCATTCACACATGAAACACGTCACTCACACAAGAAGAAACAAACACATCACACAAGATAAAGTTAGGGCCAGGTGGGACCATGATCTCTGATGGAGAATCATGAATACTGGTCTACAAAACAAGCTTTATTTATAGGCTCTACAGGTAGGAAGTCAACAGGGTGGTACATAGCCAAAAATGGTCATGATATTTTTTACAGAACAAAGGACAGGAGCATGCAAATAGTTGTAACCTGAGCTGTTATCCTGCAAGCAATTTCAAGGAAATAATTTTAGCTTTGGGCCTATTATATTACAGATAGCTTAGTTTGGGCTAATAGCTTCCTTGAATAGCTTTTATTATTCTGTAAATAGTTTCAAGGCTCCAAGCAGAGGGGTACAAAACATGGGAGAGGGAGGAGGGGCCAGGACACAGTAGCTCCCAGCCCGCAGCAGAGGCCTGAATTTTTTCTTCAGTTCTTTCAGCTTCAGAAATGCAGAACCTGTTCTTCCCGCCTGGTTTTCTGTTTCCAGCTCTTTGCACATGTCACTGTAGTACTTTCTTTTGTCTCCTCAAGCTGCTCTTTGAAATCTTTAGGTCTTTTACTTCACCATTCTTTCCTTTTGCTTTACCTGCTTGACGTTTGGGGGCAAGTTTCTGAGTCTTTTCTGACATCGAATTTGGTCTTTTCTTCCTTTCCTGTTTTTTTAATGATCTCTCACTCTCTTCATGGATGACGTCTTTGATGTCATTCCACAATTCGTCTGGGCTTTGGTCATTAGTGGTCAGCACATCAAATGTGTTCTTAAGATGGCCTTTAAGCTCAGGAGGGATACACTCAAGGTGTACTCGGCTCTTGTGGACTTGTACTAATTTTTTTCAGTTTCAGTTTGAATTTGTATATGAGCTGACTCGACGGCACTTGGTTTGGCATGAGCAATTGATGATCTGTGCCACAGTCAGCACTGGTCTTGTTTTGACTGCTGCTATGGAACTTTTTATTGTTGTTTATGTTACTGCTTTATATTGACATTTCAAAAGGACAATTGTTTCACAAAAAGGCTTTTCTCTGCTTTTCTTATTTTTTAGTATTCTTAATATAATCTTCCGGCTGCTTTCAAGAAATGGTATTTTTTTTTCTTTTAAACTCAAGCCTTGCATCTGGACGGAAGGAGATAAATATTTGCTCCATGTGTCATGGTAAACTAGAAGACCACTTTAAAAAAATGAAGAAAATAAAAGATTTCTCTCATGATTTCTCAGTTTTTCAAGTATCTATTAGATTTTATTTCCTTGAAATACAATTGATGGATTGACTGATTCATATAACGCTTAAGAGGCACAAGCATTTAACAGACATTTCAATACACTCTCATTTGCTTTCTTAAATAATTTGTTTTCTTCTATTACTGTAACTTTTATGCCTTCTTTACAAGTCCCATTATTTTTGTATTTTCCATTTTTATTTATATACTTCTTTTCTAAAAAGCTGCACATTCTTTAAATAGAAGTAATTTGGAAAACATTCTTTCTATTTAAATGAATGGATAATTTATTATTTTTGTATTATCCAAGATGAAAGTTATTCATTACATAAATCAGTTGCTGTGGACTCCAACTCGCAGAGACCCCTTATTGGGTCAGAAAAATATCTGTGCTCCATAGGGTTTCCAATGGCTACGTTTTTGAAAATAAATCGGCAGACCTTTCTCTCAACATGCTTCTGGTGGTCTTGAATCTCCAAATTTTCAGTTAACAACTGGGCACATTAACCATCTGCACTACCTAGGGACACCAAATAATATTATTAGATGCTAAGATAACACAAGACTGGAGCACAGTTCTGCTCTAGGGCCCATCAGGTCACCAGGAGTCAGACACAACTCAGTGGCAACTAGTTTAGAGAATACAAAAAGAAAGAAATATATATGAGACTTCAAGCTAGAGTAAGACAAGACAGAGTAAGAGTGGTCATTAACAGTTGTCAACTCACCAAGTCATCAGACGACTCTAGGGCTATTGTTGCACAGGGGTTGTGGGCTAGAAAGATAGAAATTTGTGCCACATGTAAAGAGCTAAAGAACACAAGTATGGTAGTTTGTATCTATTTTTATTTCATCTAGCTAGGACTCGACGGTACTTGGCTTAGCTAGGACTGCTCCTGCAAAAACGTTATAGTCTGGACAACCAGAGTTGAATACCACAAATAAAATCAAGTACACTCCAATTTAACGGCAACATATATTATGGTATCTTTGGCTAATGTGGATTTTAGCCTTAAGCAGATGGCACGAACTACCTAATCTTCCAAATGCATTGAAGTCAAAATAGGTAGACATTTACTTGAAATGGACAAGAGAACACATTTAGAGCCATATATAGGGATATGCTGACTTTCCCACCTAGGTAGACGATTTTATGTCTAGATTCTTAATTCTGTTCCACTGGTCTATGAATGTGTTGTTGTACCAGTACTAGGCTGTTTTGACAACCATGGCAATGCAGTAGGTTCTAAAAGTCAGGCAGTGTGAGACCTCCCACTTTGTTCTTCTTCAGTAACGTTTTGCTTATCTGAGGCTTCTTTACTTTCTGTACAAAGTTAGTAATATGTTTTTCCATCTCATTAAGAAATGCCATTGGAATTTGCACAGGCATCGCATTGCATCTTCAGGTCACTTTAGGTAGAACAGTTACTGGTGCATTTAATCTATTTACATTTGGCTTAATTATTGATAGGTATGAGATTAATGCTGTGATTGTTATGCCTTTTTGCAGCATTATTGCAATTTCTTTGTTCCACTTAATTTTCTGCACTAAATCATTTTTCATTATGTGTTTTCTTTCCAACTTTTTCATCATTGTTGGTTTGTGTTTGCTGAGACTTAGTGTTTTTCTTGGATTTTTTTATTTTTGTATGTAGGATTGTTAGATTCCTTTGTGGCTACCTTAGTATGAGCATCTTGGATATATATCTTCTCATCTTTCATTACATCAGGTAAGTTTTCTGTTGACAAATCTTACTGTTTTCTATAATCCCCTCACAATCTGGTACTCCAGTTACTTATAGATTACTCCTCTTAGTAGAGTCTCACATAATTCTTAATGTTTCTTGTTCAGTTTTGTTTTTCAATTCCTTTGTCTGGTTTGTCTTCGGATATGTTTGTGTCGCATGTTTTATCTTAGTCTCACTAATTCAGCCTTCCATTTCCTCAGTTCCACTCCTTTGACATTCTATTGAGTTGTCTAATTCTATAATTTTATTATTAATCTTCTGAATCCCTACTTCCTTCTCTGCATGCTTTCTTGTAGCCTGTTCAATTTGTCGTTATGCTCTGCAGAGTTCTACCTGATCTCCTTCTTAATCTCTTCAAGAGTTTTAAATATTAATTTTTGTGTTCTACCACCAATACTTCCCAGAAGTTCTCTTCATCTGGAAAATTTCTTGATTCTTTGAGAACTTTCTGAAGCCATTGTGGTCTGTCTTCGTAAGTGATTTGAAACTGCCCCTTGTCTCAGAGTCATCAGTAAGCTGTATTTATTTATTTCGTTTTCACTTAGTATGTTTTAGCTTCCTGTTTTGTTTTGTTTTGTTCTAAAATGCCAGAATATGTCAGTCACATAAGTTACCTTGCTTACTGGCACACTTAAGGTTCTATTGTCCTGTCATCAGATGGTTAGAGCTGTTACTAGGCATGTGAGCCCAGGCATTTGTTTACTTTTCTGGTAGTTTTCAGTTTGTGTGTCCAGGAAATCTGTCACCAAGCATATAGTACAGGCTCCCCTCTCAATCCTAGATGGGTATTGGTGATTGGTATAGGGTTAGGTATCTAGCTGCACATGCTGAAAAAGGCAAGGAGCTAACAGCTGTCACTGACTGTGTGGGAAGCAGGTCCTCTTGTGCTTGGTCCTAGGCAAAGGAATTTTTTCTGCCTGAGTTCCAGCTTAGTGGACTAGCAAATTAGTTCATTTGTTTATCTATTTTCCCCTTGTTTTTTAAATTATTCCCCCTTCAAGTCTAGGAGAATAACTTAGAGTACCCTTAAGGAATCCTTCTTCTAGACCAGGTAATGGGGTCAGACTCTGGAGCCAGGCAAAGTGCAGAGAAGAGAAAGGAAAGCACAGGGAAAAAGGAGAAGGTTTATCCCACAGAAAATATTTAGATCCTTGTACAGTACATTAGACCCATTCTACTTAGCTTTTGATCATTTAATGCTGTTTTCACTGATTCAAGAGGTGTGAGTAGGCTCTCCTCTGTTTGGTCTCTTCCTCTGAGGAAGATGCTTTCTAAAAGCCACTGATCTGCTTACCAGGCTCTGGTGCTGGTGATTTCTTTGGGTCAGATTTGGCCAGTGCTGGGTACTTCTAGAGCTACTCTCTCTTCTCTGACACTCAGTCTGATTTCTGAACTTTCTGTTTGACATTCAGCATTCCTAGAATGTCTTACATAATCCATTCATTGGGGATTGTTTTAGTCATTTGGTGCTGCTCTAACAGTACTGCCATGAGCACATGGCTTTAACAAAGAAAAGTTTATTCTTATACAGTCCAGCAGGGTGTCTGTTCCAGAGGAAGACTTTCGGTCTTTGCTGGCTATGGAGGAAGGTCCTTGTGTTGCATCAGTCTTTGGTCAAGGAGCGCCTTGGTGCTGGTACGACAGACATGCTTTACTCCTAGTGTTACTTTCTTGATGGTATGTTTTCAAATCTTTCTGCAAATTTCTTTCCTTTGTATGTCAAGAGACCGCCTCAAGGCACAGAACAATCTTATACATTGAGTCCTGCCCCATCAGCATGACTGCTGGCCATCTACCCTCATTAACATCATAGAGGCAGGATTGACAACACGGAGGATGTCACATAATACCAGTAATCTTGGCCCAGCCAAATTTCTCCACACATTTTCTTTGGTGAACACAATTCAATCCATGACTTTTCACTCTTTGTCCCTAAAAAATTCACATCCTTGCAGCATGTAAAAGCATATTCATCCCATCATAGCAAAACTCTTAAATTCCGAGTTCAAAATCCAGAAATTCCTGTTAAGTTGTAAAATTTAGAACACAAGTTATGTTTTAAAAATAAAAAGACAGGACAGATAGGCATAAGTTAGGCATTTCTACTACAAACAGCAGAAAGACGACAAAATAGGCAACAAACAAGTTAGCAAAACACATTACAGTGCCACTCAAAGCTTTGAAAATCATCTTCCATTCTCTGAGGCATTTTATACAATGCCCTTTGCCCTCCAGACTCTAGATAATGGTCACCCTCTCCAGATTCTGAATGGGAGCCCCCCGGCCTGATCCGACTGAATGGCACTTGGCTGGCTGGCCTGCACTACAGCTCAACCTTCCAGGATCAATGAAACAGCAACTCTGTCCCTTCTGCTTTAGCTGACTGAGTAGCAAGTCCACTCTTAGAAATGTAGTAAGCCATGACTCTACTCTGAGGTCATAGCGATACCTTTGCAGACTGAGGTAGCTCAGTTTCTTATGCTCTTTGTCTTTTCAGCTTCTGCTTCTTATGGCCTAGGCCTCAGGCCCATTTGTTCTGTGCTGGGAAAGTGTTCCAAAGATCTGTAGCTCCATCAGCTCAAGTGCCTGGAGACACCCCCTCTACCAGGAAACCTCTGTGCACAGGCACTCAAGTCTCTCACTCTGAGGGTCAGGTCCAGAGCTGTTTTGCTTTGTTCTGGTTATGCTGCTGCCCATCTGTTGCTTTTGTCACTGGTCCTCTGCTACTCATTTCTTATCATCTGCTCCTTCATTGGTGTTAACAGCTCTCCTTGGTTCCTTCTGAATCTTTCAACCATTCACAGTTTCCAAACCACTTCCACAAATTGGGTATTTGTTAGAGCAGCACCCAACTGTCTTAGCATCAAATTTTGCTTTAGTTGTCTGGTGCTGCTCTAACATAAATACCACGAGTGGATGGCTTTAATAAAGAAAAGTGTACTCTTACACAGTCTGGTAAGCTACAAGTCCAAATTCAGAGTGTCTACTCCAGGGGAAGTCTTTCCTCCTTTGCCAGCTCTGGAGGAATGTTGTTGTGTTACACACTGAGTCCTACCCCACCAGCACAACTGCTGCCCATCCACCTTCATTAACATCATAGAGGCAGGATTTCAAATATGGAGGACATCACACAGTACCAGAAATTTTGGCCCAGCCAAATATCTACACATTTGGGGGGAACACATTCAACCTATGACAGAAGTCTTTGTTGTTCCAGGGCTCACTGGAAGCATCCAACTACTCTGTTGTCTTAGTCCTGCCTCATCATTTATGTTTAAAACAATGATTATGAAGTTAAACAGACCAAAATTTAAAGAAAAATATTAATTTATTGAGAAAAATATGAAAGCATATTAAGCCTCCTCAAATTCCTTATAGAAATTTGAGAATTTGTTGCTCATCAAAAATAAGAAGCAGAGGTATATCAAATTGATGATAAAGTCCAAAAGCACAACTATATATCTGATTTATAAAGTATAAAGTATGAATTTTCTTATACTATGCCTTCTATCACAAAAACTTTGTAAAAGACACTGTGTGCTTAAATGGGAAATCCATTTTTTTGTGTGTGTACCACTCAGTGACTTACCAGTTTTGAAAAGACAGGAGTTTTCAGGTCTCCTATCTGAAATATCCCTCAGTTCAGTCATCATTCAACATCAAAGATTTTACTGAATTTAACTTATGTATCCATCTTGTTATTCACTCTTATATTTCCCAACCATGACTTTTCACATTCTCATTCTGCTTATCTCCCATCAGTAAAACCAGTAAATAAGTGTCAACAGAAACTGCAGGAGTGATTTCACAACATCCCTGCTGATTAGGTAGAAATCACCTATTCTTAAACCGTTCTTATCACAATGAGAAAGGTCATACAAAACACATTTTGCTTAAAAGTCTTGAGTCAGAATTCCTGGGAACCTGGAAAGTACATTCTAAATAGCTATGTAGATTTAAACTGTTTTGAATTAAATTCTGACCAACTGTTTAATGAGATTTTGAAAATTCTCTACCCCTTTTGAAAAGTGGGCTTTAGGTGTCTTAAGGTTGACAGTATACTTTCCCAACAGGAATTTCCAGCATAGGAGAACAACTGTCCATGTTGTTCTCTCTGCTTCTACTTAGTTAAATAATGTAAAGACATTTAAACTCAGCATCCTTTACTCAAGATTTCTTCAGTTAGGATGCCCGCATGAATCCTTGTAGATGGTGCAAACGGTTAGCACTAGGCTATTAACCTAAAAGTTGGTTGTTCAAATCTACCTATAGATAAGTACTTTGCAAGAAAGGCCTGACTATCTGCTTCTGAAAGTTTACAGCCTTGAAAACTCTGTGCAGCAGAGTTGTACTTGGGAAACACAGGGTCGCCATGAGCTGGAATTGATGGCAACATTTTTATGGTTATATGATGCCTCTTGGTCTTTTACTAATTCAATAACATCATTTTTACCAGGGAACTGAATTTTAACACGGAAACTATGACTCTGAGTCTGTACTCTATTCTCACTTGAATACCCTATCAGCTCGATATGCCCACAAACACATAAAAAGTGCATAGATACATAGAATAATGCATGGACAAAACACTGCAGTTTATACTTCTTTAGAGTAAGCAAGACAAAAATTTTAATGCTGGTTTTGTATTTTTGGCTTACCAGGTTTTGCTTTATGTTCCTGTGTGTGAGTTTGATTGAAGTAGACTTTTTTTTATGATTATAGAATGCTCAATAAAAAAGCAAGAGATGTATAAGGCCTTAAGGTAATAAAAACAGATCTGCAAAATTTTCCTAGTAGATGAATTTGTGACAAGGAGTAGCTCTTCCTTGTTTTAGTCTAAAGTTGAATAACCTGAAGAACAAGACAGCAGAGAGGCAGAACATAGCCACATTGCTAGAAGGATAAAATATTTTTTAAGACTTTCTGGATGCTAGTTTGTATATCTCTTGTATGTTCAAGGATCCCTATCCCTTTCTGTAAAGCCAGGCTGGTTCTCCTTGAGCAAATCTCAACTTGGAGCGGTAGAATTGAACCAGAGAACACTTGCCAATTAACACTATTATGTGATAATTCAGACAGAAAAATCTTTGAAGTAGATTTATAATTCTGCAAAATTCCTGTGGATTAAATACTGAATAAATAGTCATGGGTGGTGTTGTGGAATTATATAAATATGGATATAATTGTGATGATACAAGAACAACAACTGGGAAGAAAAGAGAACTGTTCAAATGCCACAGTAATTTATTAACATATGAAAGAGAATTTGTCTGAGCTATTAAGTGCCAATAGCAGTAAATTTGAAGGATGATGAATCTTCAATTAATTTTCTTCATAAAGCCTTTGAGGAGCCTCAGGGCTTATTCAGATCACCAGAATTGCTTTACAGGCCAAGAACAAGAAACCCTGTTCGCTGTTAATCTAAGAGAAAGTTTGTAGCTGAGTGCCTACTATAGTGAATATATTTCCAGTAAAGATTCACAAGAATTGATTTTTTTCACCCTCCAACTTAGTTATGTTTTAAAATGTAAAATACTAAACAAAGTATTTTCCCTGGTAAAAATCCTTTTCTTCATTTTTCCACAAACAAGGAAACACAATCAAACCACTTAATTCAAAATGCCACGTATTTAGTTGTTTATTCATTTAGTACTGTCTTCCAGAGAAAGTCACAAGTTACTGAAGGAGAAGTATTTTGTTTTAAGACAACTGTGTTTATCACTTTTCATAAAACTGGCTTTTTAAATCCCACAAAAGAGTATGAGCTAGAACTCCTCTCACATTCCTTGTGTCTCCCTGACCAGCTCCATATTTTTACTCACTTTCTCTCTGTGTTTTCTGTCTTTGAAGTGGAAACTCCTTTGGCAAGAACCGACATGCCTTGTGAATGGGAGGCTGTACAAACATGTGGCTAGAAAAACCAAATGGTGCCTGGCCACCAAAAAGACAGCCATGATTGGGCACACAGTGGTGAGTCCCTGTTGCAACACAAGAATAAGAGGGATGCAGCTCAAGAACTCTACTAAAAAACCATAACTGATGATTTGACGTCTTGGGCGATCCCTGGGGAGCATGACTCCTAGACCTGCAACTGCCCCTGTCCAGAAAACACTACTGAGGTCAACTTGTCAGACAAAAATGGACTGGACTGGGGGACACAATGTGACCATATGGTGTGCGCATTTATAGGCTACTGTTCTACCTTTCTTCATGGGAGAGAAAAGGGTTGTAACTCCAATACCCTGCAGTATGCTTTCTCCTTTTCAAAATGGGTAATCGAGAGCTTCACTTAATGCCATAATGATGCTCTAAATAATCTATAAATATTTTTTTACTGCACCAGCTACTCTGGTCTGTGCACTGGCCTCTTTACAAAGAGGCACGGAGCCCCCTCAGCTCCTGTGACCTTGGTCTCCCTCTTCTTTGCTCTCCTGAAAAAATGACCTTCAGCCTGGAAAACAGAAGCTAGGAAGGCTGTCTGGCTTTTTCTGTATCCCAACTTTCTTTCTTGCTCCTTATCTCTGTCAGAGTGGACTTGACAGGCTAGTTTCACTAGCTGCGGAATTTTTGTAAAAGTTTTGTCCTTGCCCACTACAAACATGCAGATCAGAGTCCAGATGTCTGACACATGTATCTGTAGTTTAGTAAAGAGTTATTTGTGAATATTTTGTAATGTACACAGTAATCTGTGGGTTATGTGCTTAAAAACATGAAACATTCCTTGCTGAAATGATATATAAACTGGGATGAAAAATTCTCTTTTGAGACTCCGTGGAGAACAGCCTGAGTTACTGTTGAGTCTATGGTGATATCATATCTCCTAATAAACCTTCTTCCTCTTTCTAACTTGGAGTATGTTTCGTTGGCTCAGCTGTTCCACGGCACTGACAAAAATGGGGTGACAATGTGGTGAGGAGAGAAGAGGAGATTAAGAGGATATAACAAGTATAGAATGAAAAGGAGGCATGTGCTGTCACCGGACAAGGAGAACAGAAGGAGGGGGAGATAGGCAGGCATGAAATTTAATTTGGATTGTATATTTTCACTTAATCACAATAAAAAAAAAAAAAAGAACATGCCTTCTAAAATCTGATCACTATCCTTTGTGTGTCTCCTAGTGCTACTTCTTTTTTTCTTAATTGTAGCATATGAGGTCTGACAATTAAATCCACGAACTTAATTGTTTGGAGCGCTGCATACCTCATTAGTGAATATCACCAAGATCACCTTAGAATTACTCCCCTTGAGAAACTATGCACCAAAGCCAGCACCGAGCCTGTCCTTCAAAGCAATTTTAGAATTCTTTCTGGAATGGCCATTGCTCATGATGGCATGTTGGCAAGTTCACTAACTTAGTTGTACAGTTGTCTGCAAGGGAGGTTTTAGCCAGTAAACAACCATATTGGAACCCTCACCTGATCTGGTCTGCAATGATTTTTTTCTTTACCTAAAGATAAAGGAAATATAGAAAGAAAGACGTTTTGAGGACATTCAGAACATCAAGGATAATATGACAACAGCTCTGATGGCCATTCCAGAAAAAACTCCAAAATTGCCTTGAAGGGTAGACTAGGCACTGGCATTGGTGCATAGTTTCCCAAGAGGAGTACTTCGAAGGTGACTATGGTGGTATTCAGCAGTAAGGTATGCAGTACTTTTTCTAGGATGAGTTCACAAACTTAATTTGCCAGGCAGACATGTACACGTACACGTAAGCTTTTATCACTTTCACGTTCTTCACGTTAACGGTTCAGTGACATTAAGCCAAAAACAAAACCCATTGCCAACAAATCCATTCGGACTCATAACAACCCTATAGGACAAAGTAGAACTATGCCATTGAGTTTTCAAGGAGTGCCTGGTGGATCTGAACTGCTGGCATTTTTTGTATAGCAGCCGTAGCAGCATAGCACTTAACCACTACACCATCGGGGTTTCCTCAGTGATGTTAGTCATGTTTACCATGTTGTGTAACTGTCATCATTACCCATTTCCAAATCTTTCTGCTCATTTTTGAAACATTGTTTCAAATTTCTGTTTCAAAATGTTTTATTTTAGAAGCATTGTGCTGTACAAGAGATCTCCATTCTTCCTAAAAATACACTTAGATCTCATCTCTGAAAAGCACCTTTCATGTATTTCCCGCAGCCTTCAATTGATTCATTCTCCACAGTTCTTGAACCATTGGTCACTAGCAAGAGCCTAAACATACTTCCTCTAATTCAACATATTATTTAATTTATTCTTCAGCATGTTGAATTTTGGTTTTATTTTCCTTCATATAATTGGCAGCTTTCCTTCTCTTACAGAAGTGTGCAAAACTGTTTCCCATGGGGTAATATAAAGACTTGATAAGAGAAATATGCAAATATTCCAGAAATATTAAATTTATGGGAATTTTTTGTGGAGAAATTATTTTAAATAGGTAGCTATTAGAATATTATCTTTATATAAAATAAAACATATATAATGGGATAGACACTTCTTCCACATTATTTTTTCTACTAAAAATAAGAAGATGAAAGTAGATTTATCATAAAAATGCCACCTTTTTTTTTTTTTACACCTCCTAGGTCCAAGCACAATGTCGTTAACTACGGACATGGTCCTCCCAATAACGTGTCCAAAGTAAGATACTGTCTTGCCCTCTGCTCTTCTTGAGCATTCAGGCTGTCATGGATTGAATTCTGTTCCCACAAAAATACATGTAGCCACGTGGCTGGGCCATGATTCCCAGTATCTTGTGACTGTCCAGGGTTTCCTATGCTGTGTGTTAAAGGATTAGGGTGGAGCTGTAAATACCTCCATAAGATTACCCCCCCGCTCCACTGTAAAGGGAGTTTCCCTGCAGTATGGCTTGCCCCACCCTTAATCCTTTCATCCTACGAGAGATAAAAGGATAGAGAAGCAGGCAGAGAATTGGTAACCATCGACCATCGAGAAAGCAGCACCGGGAGAAGAGCTCGTCCTTCAGACCTGAGGTTCCTGCGCCAAGATGCTCCCTGGACAGAGACTGATGCAATACCATCCTCCAGGGCCCACAAGGGTAAAGCCTTCCCCTGGAGCGGACACCCTGAATATGGACTTGCAGCCTACCAGATTATGTAAGAATAAACCTTCCTTTGTTAAAGCCATCCACTCTGGTATTTCCGGTAGAGCAGCCCTCGCTGACTAAAACACAGGCTTTGCTTCCTCCAGGGCTCATTTGTTCATTCTTCCAGCAGTCCATAATATATTCAGTATTGTTTTCTAATACCATAATTAAAATGACAAAATTCATCTTTGGTTTTCTTTATCATTGTCTCACTTTCACTTGCATATACAGTTACTGAAAACACCATGGCTTAGGTCAAGGACATCTTACTAATCAAAATGACATCACTGCTTTTTAAGATTTTAAGGAGGTCTTTTGCAGACAGTTTGCCAAGGACAATGTGTTGATTTCTTGACTGCTACTACCACAGATGTTAATTGTAGATCCAAGTGAAACAAAATCTTTGACAACTTTAATATTTCCTTCATTTATTGTTGTTAATTAGTGTTTCAGTTTGAAGAACTTCTGTTTTCCTTATATTGAGGTGTAATATGTACTGAAGGCTGTAGTCTTCAATCTTCGTCAGTAAAGTGCTTCAAATCCTCTTCATTTTCAGTGAGCAAGATTTTGTCCAATGTATTATCATAGATTTTTAACAAGTCTTTCTTTAATCCTAATGTCATATTCATCTTCATTTAGTTCAGTTTATCTGATTATTTGCTCAGCATACAGAGTGAGTACTTATGCTGAAAAGATGTAACCCTGACACAGATTTTCTGTTTTGAACTTTGAGGTTTTCTCTTATTCCATTTGAATGACTGCCTCTTGGTGACAAGTACAGGTTCCTCTTGAGTACTGTTAAGTGTTCTGATATTTCTATTTTCTTCTCATGGTTATCCATATTTTGTTATGACCCACACAATTGAACGTCTTTGCATAGTCAATAAAATACAGGTAAACATCTTTGTAGTATTTCCTACTTTCAGTCAAGATCCATCTGACACCAACAGTGATATTCCTCATTTCAAATCCTTTTCTGAATCCAACTTTAATTTCTGACAGTTTCCTGTCAATAGACAACTGTGTGTATTTTTAAATTACATAGGTGTTTTTGAGTTATCTTCATCAAAATATTGCTGGCATGTGATATTAATCATACTGCTAGATAATTTCTACATTCCATTGGATGATCTTTCTTTGTAGTGGATATGAATATGGATCTCTCCTAGTTAGTTGGCCAGGTAGCTGTCCTCTAAACTTTTTGACATGGATGAGTGAATTCTTCCAGTGTCCTATCAGTTTATTGAAGTGTCTTAATTGTATTTAACCAAGACTTCTTTTTTGCCAATGCCTTCTGTGCAGGTTGGAATTTTAAGTACTATCAGTAATTGAACTTACGCTAATTCCCAGAATGCTTGAACACTGCCCAATTCTTTTTTAGTCTAGTAACTCTGTGCATTCCTTCCACCTTCTTGTGATGATTCATGTATAATTTATATTTTTACCTGTTGGATCCTTCAATATTGGAGCTTGGAGCTTAGGTTTTTTTATTTTATTCCCAGCTCTTTCAGCTTGCCAAACTTGTTCATCTCTTTCGTTTTCCTACTTTCAGTTCATTGTACATTTCATTACAATACTTGGCCTCATTTTCTGGTGACGTCTTTTGAAATCTTCTCTTAAACTTTTACTTCATCATTTCTTTTGTTTGCTTTAGCAATTTTGTGTTCAAGAGCTAATTTCAAAGTCTCTCTTCTTTCATCCATTTTGGTCTTTTTGTTCTTATCTTTCGTGATTTTTTACTTTCTTCACATATAATGTCCTTGATTTCATTTCCCAACTTTTCAGTCATTAGTCTTCAGAGTATTAAATCTATCCTTTAGATGGTTTTTAACTTCATACTTGTAATTTGGTTCTTGTGAACTAGTTTAATTTTCTTCACCTTCAACTTGAACTTGCATATAAGCAATTGGTGGTCTGTTCTGCAGTTGGCCCTGGCCTTGTCTGGAGTCATGATACTGAGTTTATCCATCATATCTGTCCATAAATATAATCAATATGATTCTTATGCATTTCACCTAGCAAGCTGCCATAGCTTCCACCATGAGAGTAGGATTGATGGGTGATGAGAGATTAGATTGATAATACTAAATAATTACAAATACAAGCAACATGCTGCACTTTCTCCAGTCAACCATATAGAGGGATTTCTGGTTTCTGTTATAAAATGTTAAGAATTTGGAAGTCATCATTTCCATCCTAACAACGAAATAAAACAAACAACCTGAAAGTCAACAACTTTTCTTAGACTTATAGGAGAATCAAGATATTAGAGTAAATTGTCACCTCAAAATCTGGTCACACTTGTGAACTAAGGAAATCATATGTAATATCTGCTTACCCAGAGCAGAAACCACTGAAGTCATACATGTAAGAACATTTGAAAGGTTGTTTTGACAAATTGCTGCAGAATGGTTGTGGAATAGTATGAGAGAAAAATTTCTGGGGCCCACATTCTTTGGGCAGCTTCCATATTTTTGTGAGTTTTGCTCCTAGGAGCAATAAGTGGTTCTTACCATGAAGATGACTCACAACATTGGCCAAATCTGCTAAAAAGGATCTCTTTGAGGAAGCAAAAATCAAAGGTGTCACCTTGAAAATTAAGGTGTGCCTGACCCAAGCTACAGTGTTTAATTGCCTCGTATGCATGCAAAAGTTTGATGACAAATAAGGAAGACCAAATAAGACTTAGTGCCTTTGAATTGTAGTGCTGGAGAAGGATATTTAGCATACCATGGAATGTCAGAAGAATAGAATCCGCCCTGGCAGAAATACAACCAGAGTGTTCCTTCAAAACACGATAGTAAGACTACATGTCTTAGTCACCTGGTACTGCTCCAACAGAAAATGCCACAAGTGGAAGGCTTCACAAGGAGCTTTTATTGTCACAGTCTGGTAAGCCTCAAATCCATTAACAAGTTACAAGTCCATTTAATATGACAAATCATCACAGCCCAGTAGGATACATCCAAATCTAGTGAGAACAACTCAGCACAGGAACACCAGGTCCAAAGGACATGTTCTGCTCTCAGTGCTTCTCTCTTGGTGGTATGAGGTTCCCCACTTCCTCGCCTCACCTCTCTCCCTTATAACCCACAGGCTTTTAGCTTGAAACCTGCCTCACTAACACATCTGTTGCCCATTCCCCACTATCAGTCTCACAGAGCCAGAATTCACAACACATGGGAGGAAGGGCACCATGTGGGACTCACAGACAAATCAAATCAACACGTACATTTTTGTGGGGGCACAATTCAATCCATGACATCCCACCCTTTGGCACCCCAAAAATCATATTATAACATACAAAATACGTTCATTCCTAGCATAGCAACAGCTTTCATTCCTAATACCAGCAGTTTTCATTCATAACATAGCAACAGTTTTCATTCATAGCATACATCAAGCAGATTATCAGAACATATTACATTAGCCTTCATGGCTTCAGAAACATTATTCCATACACTGAGACATTTCATAACCATTCCCATCAAACTCTTGGTATTGGTCACACTCTCCAGATTCTTAGTGGAGGCAGCTGGGCTTCAGCTTGGCCTTCCAGGCCCACTTGGACAGTACTCTACCCCATCGGCTTTAGGTGTATCCTAAGCCCAACTGAGTGGTAATTCCACTCCCACAAACACAGAAAGCCCTGGCTCTAGCCTTTTGTGGCCGTACCTTCTGAGACTGACACAGCTCAGCCTCTCATCAATCTTGGGCTGCAACTCCACATCTTCATCAACTTGTCTCAGCTTCTACTTCCAATGGCCTCTTGGCCTTGGCCTCGAGCCCACATATGCCCTACAGGGGCAAGTGTTCCAAAGTTCTGTAGCTCTGTACCTCCACCAATTCAAGTGCCTGGAGGCACCCCGCTCCATCAAGTAGCCTCCTGCACACAGGCACTCAGCCCTCTTGTTCTGTGGGTCAGAAAGCCTATCTCCACCTGTTCAAGTGCCCAGAGGCACCCCATTCTGACAGGAAGCCTTCTGCACACAGGCATTCAGGATTCTCCCTCCTTGGGTCATCTCCTGGTTCTGCTGCTACCAGTCTGCTGCTGTTGCTTTCCTCACCATCTGCTGTACTCTCAGGTGCTAGCAGTTCTCTTGGGTGCCTTCTTTCAGCCATTTAGTTTCAAACAATAGCTTCTACATTTTAGGTGCTTGTTAGAGCTGTACCCCACTCTTGGTACCAAATTCTGTCTTAGTTGCCTGGCACTGCTCCAACAGAAAATACCATGAGTGGAAGGCTTCACAAGGAGAAGCTTTTGTTGCCAGTAAGCCTCAAATCCATTAACAAGTTACAAAGTCCATTCAACAAGAGAAGTTATCACAGTTCAGTAGGACAAGTCCAAATCCACTGAGAGCATCTCAGCACAGGAGCCTCAAGCCCAACTGATGTGCTCTGCTCTCAGTGCTTCTCTCTTGGTGGTACGAGGTTGCCCACTGCCTCCCCTCACTATTCTCCCTTATAATCCACAAGCTTGTAGCTTGAGACCTGCCTCACTAACACAACTGTTGCCCATTCTCCATCATCAGTCTCCCAGAGGCAGGATTCACAACACATGGGAGGAAGGGCACCATCTGGGATGCATAACCAAATCAAATTAACACATACATTTTTGTGGGGACACAATTCAATCCATGACACTACATTTCACATTGTAGACATGCTATAAGGAAGGATAAGTCCCTGGAGAAGATCATCACGCTTGGCAATACAGAAGGCCGGTGAAAAAGAGGAAGACCCTCAACAAGAGGGATTGACACAGTGGCTGCAACAATGGACTCAAGTATAACAATTGTGAGATTGGTGCAGAACTGGCCAGTGTTTCATTCTGTTGTACGTAGTCACTATGAGTCAGAACCAACTGGATAACAGCCAGAAACAACAACATAGTGAAGGCGGGACAATGATATGAATACTCTGTGAGCATTGTCCGTAACAGAGGCCTACTCTGCAGGGGAAAACCTTTGCCACAACATTATTCCACTTACTGGAAATGGAAACTCTGGTGGCATAATGGTTAAGTGCTCTGGCTGCAAACCAAAAAGTCAGCAATTCAAATCTGCCAGGTACTCCTTGCAAACTCTCTGGGACAGTTCTACTTTGTCCTATAGGGTCACTATGAGGTGGCGTTGACTCAACTGAAATGGATTTGTTTATTTGGCTTGGAAGGGGTGTGTTGCCACACCAGATTTCCTGAACCATCTAAGTATGGGGAAAAGTGATTATGCCATTTAGGTTAACATTTGTGAAAGTCATAACCCGAGGGACACAGGCTCACTAAGACTGATATATGCTTATAGAATGCTATTCATTTCTGATCCTTTATCACCAAACCAACAGCGTTCCAGGATAACAATAATGAACTCCATCTGAAAGATCTACGAGATGTGGAATCTACCTGGGAATGAGTACATCAAGGAGAGAGACAAAAATAAGAACACTATAAGACCTGGAACTTTGGGGTACTTATAGCTATAAAACCTTCTACCACTGAGTCGATTCCAACTCATAGTGACCCTATAGGACAGAATAGAACTGCCCCACAGAGTTTGTAAGGAGATCCTGGTGTATTTAAACTGCTAATATTTTGACTAGCAGCTGTAGCCCTTAACCACTACACCACCAAGGTTTCCACTTATAGCTCTAGTTAAACACAGTCTAACTCCCAGCCAGCTGAAAGTGAAACCTCACACCAGGAGCATATTTGCCTCAGTTCCTATTGATCTGATACAACATTTGTGATTCTCAACAACAACAACAAAGAAAACAATTGCAAGACTTGACAGATGGCAAGAAAAACAGGTTGAAGAGACATAGTATGAGTCAGGACTAGACCCAAATGTTACAATTATCAGACAGGAAATTTGGAATAACTACAAAATTAATATGTAAAGCCTAGTGGCATAGTGATTAAGTGCTTAGGCTGTTAACCAAAAGCTGAACAGTTCAAATCCACCAGGTGTTCCTTGCAAACCTTACAGGGCAGTCCTATTCTGTCCCATAAGGTTGCTATGAGTCAGAATTGACTCAGTAACAATGGTTTTATGATTAATATATTGAGATCTAATGTAAAAGTAGCAAGTAGAGATGGTTAATGTAAGCAAAGACCTGAAAATGCTAAGAAAAAATTAAAAAAATAAAATCCTACAAATCAAAAATATGGTGACAGAATTAAAAGATGTTTTTGATCACCTTGTTATTATAATGAACACAGCCAGGGAGTGAAAGATCAGTAAGATAAAGATAGGACAACAGAAATATCTTAAAATGAAATGGAGAGAGAAAAAAGAGTAAAAATGCAAACACAAGAACACGCAGGAGGTGTGAGGCAATTCCAATACATGTAATCGGAATACCAGAAGGAGAAGAGAATGGAGAAGAAATAACCTGAAGTAACAATTATTATTATTTTCAAAAATGAAGAACATGCTTCAAACTATATGTCCAGGAATCTCAGAGAACACCAAGCCGGACAAATACTTGACACACACAAACACAAGTGCACGCGCACACACACACACACACACACACTCACAATTTCACTTAGGCGAATGTGTTAGACTGAATAATGGTGTTCAAAATATACCCACATCCTAGCTCCTGGAATGTGTTAATATTACCTTGTATGGCAAAACAGACTTCACAGATGTGATTTAATTAATGACTCAGAGGTGAGAAGATCATCTAAGATTGTCTTGGGGGGGGGCAAATAAAATCATAGGTATTCTTGTAAGAGAAGTGGGAAGGGAGATTTCACATAGAGAGGAGACAATGTTGCCACAGAGGTGGAGAATGGAATGATGAGGTCACAAACCAAAAAATGCTGACAGCCACCAGAAACTGGATAAAGCAAAGAACAAATTCTCTAGAGCCCCCAGAAGAAGTATGGCCTTGACAACACCTTGATTTTGAACCAGTAATACTAATTTTGGACTTCTAGACTCTGGAACTGTGAACCAATAAATTTATCTTGTTTTGAGCCACTATGTCGTAATTTGTCACAGCAGACACAAAAATCTAATATACCATGTCACATTTAGACTACAGAAAATGGAAAACAAAGAAAATTACAGGAGATAGAATATAGAATGAAAGATTAAATGCAATGAATAGAAAATACTGTTAAATGTAGCATCTATTAATCAAATATACCAGTATTCAAATACAGAGGCCCCAAAACACTAAATTTAAATCCAAAGATTGTTTCAGCACGGATCACAAAATAAGATGCAACTGTATGTTAGCGTAAGACATCCATTTTAAGTATAAAGAGTCATGAAGATTAGAAGCAAAGACATATACATTTTAGCACTAATCAAAAAATGAGGAAGTAGCTATACTAATTTGAGACCACAGTTCAGAATGCAGAAAATTATCAGTTACAAAAAAGAATACTACACACTGAAAAAGGAGCCAGTTCTCTAAGGAGAAGACATAACTCTACAAATACGTGCATTTAAACCCTCCAGGAAGACACATGGCAAACTTATACAGAGTTATGATATGAGGCAAAAATATGTAGACAAATCTCTCATATAGAAGTCTAAGTAATTTACTGCCCTCAGTAAAGCAGAGCAAATAACTGTCACCTACTTAAGCATAACTTATTTTCAAAGAGTACACATAGGGGAGGAAGAGAGAGAGAGAGAGGGAGAGCAAAGTTTACAGAAGAAAAACTTACATTGGCCAAAATCAAGATAAACTTCAACATTAATAAGTCACAGTAATAGTATATATCCTGTTTGTGAAGAAAATAACTGTTTAATTCTTCAGTCTTCCTCTCAAAACACCCAACTTCTGGTCTAAAAACATTTCAAAAACTCCAAGTGAGGGTCATTCTACAAAATTCTTAATCAGTATTGTCAAAAATCGTCGAGGTCACTAAATACAAGGAAGATCTAAAAATTTCTTGAAGACAAGGGAAGCCTAAGGAGAAATGGCAACTAAACATTATACGACATTTTGAGTGAGATTTTGATAGATGATAAGACATTGCTACTGTTGTTTGGTGCCATCGTCTCAGTTCCAACTCATAGAAACACTTGTACAACAGAATGAAGCACTGCCCAGTGCTATGCCACCCTCATAATCTGTATTACATATGAGCCCATTGTTACAACCACTGTTAATCCCTCTCATTGAGGGTCTTCCTCCTTTTTGATGACCCTCTACTTTACCAGGCAAGACGTCTTTCTCCAGGGACAAGTCTTTCCTGACAACATGCTCACAGTATGTGAAACAAAATTTCACCATCATTGCTTATCAGAAGCATTCTGGTTGTCCTTATTCTGAGACATATTTGTTCATTCTTCCGGCAGTCCATGGTATATTTAATATGCTTTGCCCACACCATAATTCGAAGGCATCAGTTCTTCCTAAACCTAACCCAAAGCTTGTCATCCTTGTGTTCATCCTGACTCATAACGACCCTGTAGGACAGCGTAGAATTGCTCCCTAGGATTTCTAAATAGCGGTTGGTGGATATGAACTATCAATTTATTGGTTACCTGCTGAGCTCTTAACCACTAGACATTCTTCTACAGTCTTCCTTATGTATAATCCAGCTTTTACGTGTATATAAGGCTATTTAAATCACCGTCTCTTGGATCAGGTGGCTCTTAGTCCGAAAGTGACATATTTACTTTTTTAAAAATTTTAAAGAAGTCTTTCTGCAGCTGGTTTTCCCAATGGAATGGGTCCTTTGGTTTCTTGACTGATGTCTCCACAGGCGTTGATAGAAGATCCAGGTAAAATTAAATCCTTGATAATTTCAATCTTTTCTCTGTTTATCATAATGTTGTTAATTGATCCAGCTATGAGAATTTTTATTTTCTTTACGTTGAGGTATAAACCATAATGAAGACTGCTCTTTGACATTCAGCAGTTAGTGCTTCAAGATCCTCTTCAGATTCAGCAAGCAAGATTGTGTCATCGGCATGAAAGAGTTTTTGAATGAGTTTTCGTCAAATATTGATGCCTCATTCCTCTTTGTATTGTCCAGGGAAGAATATGTGCAGTATTTCTAAGACTGAAAGAACTGAAGGGAAAACACAAGATTTGAGTTGCAATATTGGTAGATTCTGTGGGAGAAATACTAGCAGAAGTAGGAAATGGCCAAAGAAGATGCAGGAAAAATACAGACTCAATACTAAAATGAATTTGTTGACATTCAGACTTTTTAGGAGATAGGATGTAATTAGAAATTGAAAGTACTGAAGGAAGAAGTCCAAGCTGCACTGAAGGGACTGACAAAAAACAAAGCTCTTGGAACTGATGGAATATCAATTGAAATGTTGCAAAAAAAAAGACAAAATATTGGAAGCTATCGCTCATTTATGCCGAGAAATTTGGAAACCAGCTCCTTGGGCAAACAGTGGAAAAGATCCACATTTGTACCCATTACAAAGACAAGAGATCCAATAAAAATGTGGAAATTATCAAAGACTATCATTACTATCACACATGAGTAAAATTTTGTTGAAGGTCATTCACAAAATGCAGCAATAGTACATGGACAGGGAACTGCCAGAATTTCAAGGCAGATTCAGATGAGAATGTGGAACAAGGCAGATCACTGCTGCTGCTGATGGACTGTGTCTGAAAACAGAAAATACCAGAAAGATGCTTACCTGTGTTTTATAACCATGTAAAGGCGTTTAACTGTGTGGCTCATGTGTTATATTGTGGTGGCTTGCAAGTTGCTGTGATGTTGGCAACTATGCTACTAGTATTCAAATACCAAGGAGGGTCCCTGGCAAAGAGATTTCAGCTGAGCTTCCATACTAAGATAAACTAGGAAGACGGACCCAGTGATCCACTTGTGGAAACAATTAGCTGATAAAAACCTCATTAATAGCTGTGGAACGTTGTCTGATATAGTGCCAGAAGGTGAGCCTCTCAGCTTGGAAGACACTCAAAGGACTGGGGAAGAGCTGCCCCCTAAAAGTAGAGTCAGGCTTCCAGGACTTTCATTTGCTGATGTGGTGAGTGAGACTCAGAGTGAGAAGAAACAGCTGCAAACATGCATCAATAATTGGAATGTAGAATGTACAAGTATGAATCTAGAAAGCTAGAAAATGTAAAAAATGAAATGGCACGTGAAAACATCAATATCCTAGGCATTAGTGAGCCGAAATAGACTAGTATTGTTGTTTTGAATCTGACATTCATGGGGCCTAATATTCCGGGAGTGACAGCTTGAAGAGGAATGGTGTTACATTTGTCTTTTTTTAAAGTTGCTAATTGCTAGTCCAGCTTAATGTTGTGCTGTTTGTGACTTTGACACAAGTAGGGGTAAGTTTCCAGCTTTAACATCTGAGGTAGTAGTTACCTTTCTTTTAAAGAATTAGAACTCTTTTTTGTCTCACAGTCATAAAGTATAGAAGTTAACTCTCTCTAATGAGTGGAGAAAAACTACACTATCAGTTATTCTCAGCAGGCATCAAATGTTCATACGGGGTGCTAAGTATTTCAATCTCCCTTAACAAACTGCTGAACTAAAGATGTAATATAAAATTAGACCAAGCCTAAAACTAGAGGATGAATATTGAAACTAACTGTTCTTGTATTTTTAGTATGAAAGAAAATAAGTAGAAACAAAATACAAAAAGACACAAAGCACATACATATGTGTACATACCTAGTTACCTACCCCTCACCTATCACTTACTGACTCACTATCTGATGTTTTGCATTTAGGACGATAGTAAAAAATCTACCATCTGAATGTCTCAGATATTCATGACCTACAAGTGGCAACAAGGAATGCCTGGTGTGAGACAAGAGTAACACTGGCTGTGGGTGGTTAAGGTTATGTGTCAGCTTGTCTGTGCCATGATTCTCAGTGGTTTGACAGTTCTGTAATTTGACAGTCACATATACCTGCTTCTCACTTACTGGCTGTCCTGTTATATGATATTTCACATTTATGGCAATGATAAAAAAACTATTATCTGACTATTTTGTGAATTATTGTGGAACCAAGGCATGAGGGAGGAGTTGTAGTAGGAGAGCAGTGTGTGAGAAGGAGAGAGACCATGCCGGCTGCCAATAGTTCATATTGCCCAGGTCAAATGGGGGAGCCAGGCCAGGTGCTAGCATGGGGCATACATGAGGCACACAAGTGGCAGGGGTGGCCAGGCCATGAGCATGTGCTGGGAGCCTGGACCACATGACTTGGACAAGGTGCTCAGAAGGTCTGTCTTTCAACGAGGTCTTTCTGCCACTTTTGTAGCCTCTGCTGAGCTGAGGTGGCTGCTGCACACTGAGGCCCATCTCTGGGACTAGAAGAGCAGGAAGGTGGAACATTGAAAACAGGAGATCTACATGGAGGCCTGGTGGCGGTGGGCACCCACTGTTCCAAAGACACAGGTGATGTCTGACTTCCACCACCACCACTGCAAGCCCCACCAACTCCACAGTGAGGGCAAAGGGGAACCACCATGCCTCACACATCTCAAGATGTACAGGAACACCTGATGGGTGGTGAGTGATCCAGGGGACACTGGCACTGAAGACACGGTGCAGCCTCAAGTTTCACATAAAGCCAATCTTTATTTAACAACCAGGTCTTTGGTATCTCTTCATATCAGTAAGTGAGAAGTGAATGTAATGCTGTAATTTGGCAGTTAGGTAATGATATAGTCATCTTCCATTTTGTCATCTGATGTGATCATTTCCATTTTCACATAAGTTAAATTGCCTTGACTGATTTTAAATTTTACAGTAAGTGAAGTGCAATTATTGTAGTTTTATAATATATAATCAAAAGCAGTGTTCAATACTATAAGAGCACTGTGATTGAAACAATGAGTAATACCTTCATAGAAAAATGATGAAAGTATATTCAGTTAAAATACAAGGTGATTATGCTGGTGTCAAAAATACATTATTTTCCCGCTTCTTTCTTTGATAACTTGCAAATATGTTTATAATACTTCTATAAGACTTTTTTCATTAGTTGTAAGTATTTTTCATAGAATATAAATAAACTTCTGGAAAGCATGCATTTTAATGTTTAAAGCAAAATTGGGCAAAAGATCTGTACAAACATCTCACCAAAGGAGTAATACAGATAGAAAATAAAAATAGGAAATGATGCTTAACATCATGTATTGTTAGAGAATGACAATTCAAACAGTAATGAGTAACCAGCATTACAGCTAAATGTCAAAATGCTGACAACACTAAATGCTGATAAGGATATGAAGCCACAGGAAAACACATTTGTTGTTTATAGCAGTACAAAAATGGTGCAGTCATTTTGGAAAATGGTGTGACAGTCTTTAAGAGCACTAAACATAGGCTCACCCCACAATCTAGTAACGATGCTCCTAGTTGTTTACATAAATGAGCTGAAAATGTACATACCCAGAAAATCCTGCGCACGAATATATATAGCAGTATTATTAATAATTTCTGAAAGTTGGAAACAACCAAAATGCCCTTCAATAAGTGAATGGGTAAATTAACCATGGTACATCCATACAATATTACTTAGCTATCAATCTATCAGTGAGCTATCAAACTATGAAAACATGTGAAAGAAACTTAAATACATAGTGTTAAGTGGAAGCAGCCAGTCTGAAAAAGCTGCATACTGTGTGTGTGATTTCAATTATTTCACTTTATGGAAAAGACAAACCATACAGCTAGTGAAGTGATCACTGATTGCCAGTGGTTCAGGTGGTGGAGATAAATGAGAAAAGGACATTTTTAGGGCAGTGGAACTATTCTACATGATACTGTATAGGTAAATATGTTACATTATACATTTTTCAAAACTCTTAAGACTGCGCAACACAAAAGTGAGTCCTAACATACACTGTGGTACTGAACTGGTGTTACTTCATTCCTCTGTTCCTGAAGTCACTGTGTGTTAGAACTGACTTGATGGCACCTAATAACAACAACAATGTACTCTACAAGCTATACAGTTAATAACAAAGTATCAATATTTGCTCATCAATTGTTGCCAATGTGCCACAGGAATTCAATATATTAATAACGGGAGAAACAGTATGCGAGAGAGAATACATGTAAGCTCTCTAGTTTCTTTACACATTTTCTGTAAAGTTAAAACGGTCCTGTGTCTAAAGCAAAGATCTTCTTACATGTTTACGTCTATAATAAACACAAATATAAGTATAGCATTTCAAGTGCTCTGCTGGATTTGCTGTGGGAAGCAGTGTTGTTTTGTTTTTTTTTTTTTAACTAAAACTATATTATCATTTAAATCAAAATTTACTATACTGTGTTTTTTCAGCTATTGAGAGCTCAGATAACGTATCTTGCAATAAAAATAATTAAAGACTGGCACAGTAGATGACAGATGACAAAGCCTCATTTAAGTGGCTATGTTTTGCCTGGACCAACATGTTATTATGGATGTTATTTAGTAACATAAGATAAAATCCAGTATTGATTTGATGTGGTTATTTATGTTCTAAGTTAGACACATTTGTTTCTGTTATATAGCAAATATTAACCAAAAAGCAGTGAATTCAAGGAAAAGCCCATAAAAACTACAATAAGAAGGCATACTAATAACTCATTGATTATACTGCTCAGGTCAAGCTGAGAGTAGTTAAATAGTAGTTATGTCAATATAGACTTTAGATAAAGCAGGCAAAATACAACAGGCAAAATACAACAGTTTAGGAAGTTATTAAAAACAAACTATTTAGAAAAAGAGTAAGTAGGGTTAATTTACATGTAGTTAGGTAATGATTGTTTCTTTAATCATCATATGTACAACTATATATTCTGATCTGTGAAATATTATTATCTAAAAGGAAGTTGATTTTAAAGATATTCCTAATAATTAAAAGGACAAGTCTTAGTAATTAAACAAAAATCCAGTGGGAAAAAAGTCAAGCATGACTCTTGAATTTCAGATGTGAGGAAATGGAAAGTTGCCAGTGTTTTCATCTGAGAAGGGACATATTGAAAAGGAAATGAGTCAGGAAATTGACCTTGAACATGCTAAGTGGGGTGCCCATGAAACTTCCATGTAGAGGTAGCCAAGAAGATGGTTCATTTGCATTAAAAAATGCCATCAGGCCCACAGATTTGGTTTAAAAAGAGAGAGAGAATATTCCTAACTACCGAAACAGTTTAAAGCTTAAGTTTTTCACAAGAGTGAGGAAGCAAGTTTATCAGGAAACAAAAATTTGCCGCTACAGAGAATCTATTTGAGGTTAAATCTGAATACCTTTGTGGTGTCAAGTGGCTACTGACTCAAGGAGACCTTACAGGGCAGAGTAGAACAGCTCCATAGAGTTTCCAAGGAGCACTGGGTAGTTTGGAACTGCTGGCCTTTTTGGTTAGTAGAAGTAGCACTTAACCACTGTAGTACCAGGGCTTCTGTTTGGGGCTGCTACTTATAAAGTTACATTGATGTAGACCTGCTTCTCTAGCAGTTCCTAGTAGTTAGAGAAAACGAACAAAGAAACTGAGAGCAAGGTTTTGGCTAACAGGTGCATGAAATGAGTGACATAAAGTGTGCAAAATTAGGACAAAGGACACAACACCAAAAGAAGAGAAATGAATAATTTCCAAAATATGTTCATTAAAAAACGAAAAACCTAGAAAGTTCTCTAATTGTTGCCATATAAAATTGAAAGGGAAAATTGTGTGAATTAACCTCATAACTAATGACACAATACATAAATATAGATTAGTTTCACGAAATATTTGCAACATTTCTTCCCTTATAGATTAATATCCTAGACCCATGTCTCAGTTTAACAAACTCACAGAAGATTTATGGGAAAAAAATCGTTTAAATAAAGTCTTCTCCAGGCCTAAGGTTGATACTTGGCAAAAGGAGAAGAGCATTATAGCAATTTTGGCTAAATGAATGCAAGTTTAAAACTTAAAAGAAATAAAATGAGAAGGAAATGAAGCTAAATAATTGGGATGAATAGATGCCGTGAATTATAAATGAGATTTACTTTGAGGTGCTGACTCATATGCAAAGCTTTCTGTGTAAGCTTGCAACAGAATAGACAGTAATTTTACTTGTGAAGAAAAACAGTCTTTTTTTTCTTGCTAGTGCCATATGGGTAATTATGAAAAGGACAAAGTAATTTCTATATACTTCTTTGAATTTTAAGACTTTGATTTTAGAACAAAACTCTAGTTTTGGAAACAAATCATACACGTTAATTTTTTTCTCTTTTAAAGTGAAGGCAAAGGCAAGAGGTTAAGGAGAAAGTAAGATACAAAGAAAAAAGACAGGTTGATTTACCACATCTATATGTTTACATATAGATGTATGTACACACACGTGTATATGTGTAAAATGAGAGAAGCAAGCTCTCATCCTACTTAAATAAAAATATCTGCTTCTAGATTGTTTTATTTTTTATTCTAAAGAAGAGCAGATGAATCAACTTTAATAGATTTCTCAGTCACCAAAAGAATCTCTAATCACAAAAAATGGAAAAATTTTTCTTTTACTCTAAAACCTTCCAGCTCCCCAATTCCTCTACTTACACATCTACAAACAGTTACGTATTCAGGTGTATATACAGATATACAAACATGCAGACTCATCATGACACAGGATCAGGGAAACCAACTAGAAGGACTAAGGAGGCTTCTGACTCTCTGAAATTAAAATACAAAGCAAGTTAAATGTTGACCTTGTCATGAGACAGACACATGCTCACTAATGAAATTCCTGGTTAAAAAATCTTCTAAGTCTTGAAACAGTAACATTTAAATACTTGTAATATGGACAAATTCATTTAAAAATTGCTCACCCATCACATAATTTAGAAACCACATGCTTTCTTAAGAAAATTTTCATTTTACACTTGGTGTGCACATGTTCATGTGCCAGGCGGGGTCTGTATTTACCAGTGGGTGATGTGTAGTCTTTATGGTCTCCCGAATGACTCTGGTTGGAATTCACAAAGAATGATACCATATGAAGTGAGACACTAAACATCTGTCAAATAAGAAACAAAATACTCTGTAAGTACCACATTATATTGTTCTGTGATGTTCACAGAAGAGTTAACATTTTTAAAAATAATATTCAAATATCAACTTATCAGCATATTTCTAATCTAAATTGTTGTGGTGTATCCACTCACGCTTGCTCAGATCCTTAGAATCCTTCCTAAGTCCAGTTCCTTCTCATCACCCCTCTTTAATTGTGTTAAGAACATAATACTTACAGCTTCCTATTAAAATCAAA
This sequence comes from Heterohyrax brucei, assembly GCA_028571685.1. Taxonomy (NCBI): domain Eukaryota; kingdom Metazoa; phylum Chordata; class Mammalia; order Hyracoidea; family Procaviidae; genus Heterohyrax; species Heterohyrax brucei. Next base: position 165,929,468 of record CM053144.1, read on the forward strand.
GTACTTCATAAAAGATGTTATATTACATGTCTGCATTTGAACCCCTTTATAACATCTTTGACAAGTAGTTTACCTAATGCTGCTTGATTCTTCTCTTATTTTTGGCCTTTTTCAAACAGCTCCAATAATTAGAAAATAAAAATCACTTCTAACAAAACTCTGCCTTTGAATAATATTCTAAGATCATGCAGAACAGACACTGCTTTTACCCACAAAACCAGCATAGTTCATCTATGAATGATAAGGAAGTCACATAGCAACAATAAATATTGCTTGCTTTTTAGCTTCCATGTTTAAGCAGATCTCAGTCTCATTCATAATCTTTACTTAATCTAAATATTTGCAGAGTCTCCGGAGCATATGGGATATGTATTCGTGTGTATGTCTTAAGCCTCCTTGTTGTCACTCTCCTGTTGTGCTTATACTCTTACCCTGCCTTGCTCTCCTTCATTATTTCATCTTCCAGTGGTACTATGCCCATCACTGATACTTCTCTGAAAAAATATCTTTCTTCTGATGCATTCCTAACTAGCAAAATTACAATCAACCAGTCACTCATTTTCTGCATTCTTTTTTAATTCTCTCTGACCTTTCACATGTCCTCTTCATTGGTATTGGGATATGAGAATGCCATGTGGGTTTATCTTGACAAGAACTTGTGTGACATTTGTCTTTACACTTTGTAACTGTTGTAATTTTCTTCTTCAGGGCATAAGACGACTAGAGCTGCCTAGAACATATCCTACCACCACATCTGGTTCACTGCACATACTCCCATCCTTCTTTCCACACAGCCATACAGATTTCTTTCTTCCTAAGAATCTAAAAGAAATGTAAGCCAAGCAATGAAAATTACTAAGCATGAATCATCCAGTCATAAAACTACACCCAGGCTCACCTCCACAGATCTGAATTTCTATTATGTACAAATAAGACCATATATAATACAAAATACTTTCTCTGCTGCTGCTTAAACTTACTTTTCTTGCTATTCACGTAACTCTTAGCATTCTACTAAATCTTTACTGAATGTGGTGATTTGTTTGTTTGATTTTACTTTGTATGATTTATCTCACTATTAAGGTGTGAAGGCTGACCTCAGTGTAAACATAGAATGAGACGTGTTTATAAAAATGCCAAGAAACACAAAATAAAATAAGCAATGCTACATAGTGGATGATAATATGGGCTTTAGTGTCCAACTCTCTGGGACAAATTCTAAACTTACAAATCAGGATTGCCCTGATTATTTTGGGGATTTGAGAGAAGAGTACAAACAAAGGCCAATGACCCTAGACTTTGCTCCAAGTTCTTCCTGTCTTCGCAAAATTTGGAAAGAATAATGTATTACTTTAACATCAAGTATGATACTATTCAGAGGTTTTTAACTTAATTCATACAAAGAAATTCTACTTAGAAAAGGAATGAACTATGCAACACAAAATATCATAGATGAATCTCACAACTGGTTGTTCATAAGCAGCTAGAAACAAAACAGGATATGTTATCTTATACAAATGAATTCAGAAGAGGTTGACCTTGTGGATTAAGAGATTGTGAAACCAAAACCATTGCCATCAAGTCAATCAATTTCAACTCATATTGACCCTAAAGGACAGAAGAGAACTGCCCCAGATAGTTTTGAACAATTGCCTGGTGGATTCAAACTGCTGACCTTAAGTTAGCAGCCAGAGCTCTTAACCACTATGCCACTAGGGATGGTGACTAAACCAAACCCAGTGCCATTAAGTTGATTCCAACTCTATAGGGTCATAGTGACCGTATAGGGCAGAGCAGAACTGCTCCATAGAGTTTCCAAGGAGTGCCTGATGGATTCAAACTGCCTATTTTACGGTTAGCAGCCATAGCGTTTAACCACTACACCACCAGGGTTTCCAGGATGTTGACTAGGGAAGTATAAAGAACTTTATATAGTGATGAGATTGTCTTATGCCTAGTGTAAAATTGTGGAATTAGTAACAGTAGTAGAATCAGAACCTATCAAACATTGGAGGGGATAATGCAAATCAAGGTGAGGATAGAAGTTAGACATACCTCCATTTTCACAATGTTTTAGCAATTCTATTATGAGCTGTCCCTCTCATGACACTCTATATTTTTATTCTGAGTGTAGTAAGGCATTGCAATGGCTACACAAAACTCACGGGCCATATCTAAAATTAAGTGGTTTAGAGGTAGTGACAAGATGGCAGAATAAACACGTGCTTCCCGTGACCCCTATAATTACAAAGACCCAAAAGAACAAATGAAGCCAATATATAAGACTTCCTAGGAGCACTGAACATTAAAACAAAAGTAGAGATCTTGGACTGAGCAACAGAGAAGGGAAAGTAGCACAAGCAGTACAAAGGATTCCACAGACCTGACCTGCTGGGAAATGGCCACAGACACCAGTTGGTGGGCACTATGGTGGAACCTGGTGGGCATCCTTCTCAGCAGAGGTAATTGGCTGGAGAATCCATTAGAACTTCCGGACCAGTGAGAGACAGCACTGGACCTTCAAAAACTAAGTCTTTGTGTGTAAACTACTGTGCTTGATCTGACTCTTTCCTTTGAGATATGCCTATCTCCCTTCTTCCAGTGCTCACTCTTTCTTCTCTGCACTGTGCCTAGCACTGCAGTCTGATGCCATTAAATGAGCCTAAAATAGGTCCCCTTAAGTCCACTCTGAGCCATTTGCTAAGACCTAGAGGGGAATAATTTAACAAACTCAGGGAAAGGGGGAAAATAATTCTGCTGACTCCCCTAAGCCACAAAATCAGGGCAAAAGGAGTTCCTTCACATAGATTCAGACATAAGAAAATACACCATCATCACAGAAACTCAGGTACAGCTGTTAGCCCCTGGCTTTTCTCAGTGGCTACAGCCAGACATCTGCATCTACACTTCTGCCCATCTAGGAGAGAGGGTGAAAGCCTGAACCACACACTTGGTGACTGGCTATCTGGATACTTGAGCTGAATTCATATAAGAAAAGAAAATGGACTGTTGGAATACCAGCAAAGGAGGAGAAGGATAGCAGAAGGATAGCAGAAAATATGGAGAGAACTGTTGAAAATGTTGCTCGCAGAAAACCTCCCTGATGTTATGAAAGATGAGAAGATATCTATCCAAGAGAACTCCACAGAAGGTAGATCACAAAGGAAAGACATCAAGGCATATTAAAATCCTTGTGAAAACTAAAGAGAAGGAGGTACTTTTTAAAGTGGCTAGGGAGAAATGAAAAATAATCTACAAAGAGAAGGAACAAGACTAAGGTTGACTACTCAGAGGAAACCATGCAGGTAAGATAGAAAGGGGATGACATATACAGTCTTAAAGGAATGTAATCACCAGCCAAGAACTATATATGCCAAGCCATATGTATGCATATATATATATAGTTCTTGGCTGGTGATTACATTCCTTTAAGACCATTATGCTATGTGTGTGTGTGTGTGTATATATATATATATATGCATATGTGCATATATATATATACATAGCATAATGGTCTCTCAAATATTCTGCTGAAATTAGAACATTCCCAGATAAACAGAAAGTTAGGGAATTTGAAAAAATAGTTACAAGAAATACTAAAGGGAGTCCTTTGGTTAGAAAATCGGTAACACTAGGTAATGACCAAAGACCATAAGGCAGAACATATCAAGTGGATATAAATGCAAAATAGAAGAATCAAAAAATAAATCATAGGCAAAACTGAAAAAACAACTAGAAACAGAGCTATCATTATTTAAACATTATTACAAAAAAAGAGGGACTCAAAAGAAAATGCAGTCATAGATCTTACACAGGGAGAAGTGAAAATGATACAAAGAAATCTGCAGACTGGTTTAAATTTAGAAAAATAGGGGTAAATACGAAGGTAACCACAAAGAAAACTATCAATCCTATTATTAAGATAAAAATCAAGGAAAACGTGAAGTCTCAGCAAATACAAAACCAACAAAATTGAAAAAGATGGGAAAAAAAACACAACACATAAAGGAAAAAGACTCAGCACAAAAAATTAAAGGGAACAAAGAAATTGCCCACAACATACAAAAAAACAGCATCAAAATGACAGCACCAAGTTCATACCTATCAATAATCATGCTGAATACAAATGAACTAATGAACTGATAAAGAGATGGAGAGTGGTGTATTGGAATAAAAGAACAGGGCACATCTCTATACTGCCACAGGAGACATACTTTAGACTAAAAGACATGAATAAACTAAAATTCAAAGGATGGAAAAAATATGTTAAGCTAACAACATTCAAAAGAGAGCAAGGGTGGCAATATTAATCTTTGATAAAATAGATTTTAAAGTAAAATCCATCACACTGGATAAGGAAGAGCATTACACAGTGATCAAGGGATCAATAATAGGATGATATAACCATAATAAATATCTATGGACCCAATGGCAGTGTTCTAGAATACAAAAAAACAAGCACTAACTTCCCAAAAACAGAGATTGCTCCACAATAATAGTAGGAGACACCAACACCGCAATCTAGTGAAGGACTGAACATCTAGAAAAAGCTTGGCAAAGACACAAAGGATTTAAATGCTGCAATCAACTAACTCGACCTCATAAACATACATAGACCATTCCACCCAAGAGCAGCCAAACATACTTTCTTTTCCCGTGCACATGGAACATTTTCCAGAATTGACCACATGTTAGGCCACAAAGCAATCCTTAAAAATACTCAAATTTTTGAAACATTACAAAGCATGTTTTCAGACTACAAACCCATAAAGGTAGAAATCAATAACAGAAAAAAGGAAAAAAAAATTAAACACAAAGAAATGGAACAACACCCTGCTCAAAAACAACTGGGTTATAGAAGAAATTAAGGATAGAAAAAGAAATTTGTAGACTCAAATAAGAATGAAAACACATCCCACCAGAACCTATGGTGCACAGCAAAAACAGTGCTCAGAGGTCAGTATATCTCAATAAATGCAAACATCTATACTGAATAGTTAATGCTACAACTAAGAGAAGTGGAGAGCAACAGAAGAACCCTTCAGTCACCAGAAGAAAGCAAATAATAAAAACTAGAGCAGAAAGAAACAAATTGGAAAATAGAAAAACAATTGAAAGAGTTAACAAGACCAAAAGCTATTTTTTTGAAAAGATCTACAAAACTGATGAACCACTGACCAAATTTATAAAACAAAAACAGGAGAGGGAGCAAGTAACTCAAACAAGAAATGAGATTGAAAATATCACAACAGACCCAACAGTAATGAAAGGAATCATAACAGAATACTATGAAAATACTGTGAAAACCTAAATGAACTGGACAAATTTCTAGAAACACATCACCTACCAAAACTAACACAGCAAAAGTAGAACAACAAAATAAACCTATCACAAAAGAAGAGATATAAAATGTAATTAAAGAAGTCTCAAATAAAAGAAGCCCTGACTGTAATAGCAATAACAGTTAACACCACTATGACTAAAGGTATTCCAAAGCATAAAAAAGAATAGAATACTTCCAAATTCTCTCTATAAAGCCAGCATAATCCTGATACCAAAAGCAAGTAAAAACCAACCCATGCCAAACCTACTGTTGTTGAGTGAGGTCTGTCTGACTCATAGCAACCCTAGAGGTCAGGGTAGAACTGCCCCATAGAGTTTCTAAGGAATGCCTGACTGATTTGAACTGCCAATCTTTTGGTTAGCTCATGTCGTACTTAACCCACTACACCACTGGGGTTTCCAAAACCAGGTAAAGACAGCACAAAAAAGAAAAATTATAGACCAGTGTCTCTCACAAACTTAGATGTAAAAATTGTCAACAAAATTCTAGCCAATAGAATTCCACAACATATTAACAAATAATTCCCCATGACCAAGTGGGTATTATATGAGGGATGCAGAGTGGTTCAACATTAGAAAATCAGTAATGTAACCAGCTGCAGAACAACAACCACTTGATTTTATCAATCGATGAAGAAAAGGTATTTGACAAAGTCCAACACCTATTCATATTGAAAACTCTCAGCAAAATAGAAATAAAAGAGAATTCCTCAACACTATAAGGGGGCATCTATATGAAGCCAGTAGCCAACATCATCCTAAATGAAGAGAGTCTGAAAACCTTCCCTTGAGAACAGGAGCCTGACAAGGATGCCCATCGTCATCACTTTTGTTCAGTACTGTTCTGGAGATTCTAGCCAGAACAATCACTCAAGATAAAGAAATAAAGGGCATTCAAAGTGGTACTGAAGAAGTCAGAGTATCTCTATTTGCAACCTTGTACATAAGAAACTGCAAAGAATCCACACACACACACACACAAAAAAATAGAACTTCTTGGCTTTGGCTTTTTTGGACAAAATAGAAAGGTTCAGCAAAGTATCAGGATACAAGATAAACGTATTTGAAACAGTTGACTTCCTTTACACCAGAAAAGATTCCACCAAAGAGGAAGTTATGAAATCAATATTATTTACAATAGCCCCCAAGAAGATAAAATACCTAGGAATAAATTTGACCACAGATATAAAAGACCTATACAAAGAAAATTAAAGACTCTACTGCAAGACACCAAAAACCCACTGCTGTTGAGAAGGTTCCAATTCATACCCGTATCTCATATTGTGCACAAAAACTAATTCAAAATGGATCAAAGACCTAGATATACAATCTTAAATGATAAAGATCATGGAATAAAAAATAGGGACAATGTTGGGAGCTTTATTATGGAGCATAAACAGACTATAAAACATTACCAACAATGCACAAACACCAGAAGAGAAAATAGATAATGGGGAACTCCTAAAAAATCAAACATTTATACTCATCCAAAGACTTCACTAAAGGAGTAAAAAGGCTAACTACAAATGGGGAAAAAGTTTTGGCTGTCACAAATCCAGTGGTTGATTAATCTCCATAATTTACAAGGTCCTGCAAAACCTCAACAACAAAGGGACAAGTGACCCAGTTAAACAATGGGAAAAGTATATGAACAGATATTTCACCAAACAAGACATCTAGGTAGCTAACAGTTACGTGAGGTAATGTTCACAATCATTAGCCATTAGAGAAATTGAAACAAAACTACAGTGAGTTATCATCTCACCCCAACAAGTCAGGCACTAATCCAAAAATAATAATAATACAAAATAATAAATGTTTGAGTGGTCCTGGAAACACAGACTCTTCTACACTGCTGATGGGAGTGTAAAAATGGTGCAACCACTTTAGAAATTGATCTGGCACTTTCTTAAAAAGCTAGAAATAGAAATAACTTATGATCAAGCAATCCTACCTCTTGGAATATATACTAGAGAAATAAGAACTGTCACACAAAGTGATAAATGCACACCAATGTTTATTGCAGCACTGTCTAGAACAGCAAAGAGATGGAGTAAACTTAAGTGCCCATCAGCAGATGAATGCATAAACAAAGTCTGGTATATTCACACAACAGAATACTGTGCAATGATAAAGGACAACAATGATCTTAGTAAACATCTCAACATGTTAGCATCTGAAATACATTATGCTGAGTGAAATTAGTTTCAGAAGGAAAATTATTATACGAAGTCACTTCCATAAGGATTTAAGAAAATGTTTAAACCCAGAAGAAAATACTCTTTGATGGTTACAAGGGTAGGGAGGCAGGGAGTGAGTATCCATAGGTTAAATAGTAGACAGGAATTGGTTAGATGAAGGGAGTGACAGCTGGTAGTTGAAGGGAGCTTAGCACAACTGGCCTACACTGAAAGCTAAAAGGTTTTCTAAGTACAAACCAGCATTTTGAAGGATAGCACAGGAGAGACAGGGATCTGGGGACCATGGTTTCAGGGGACATCTAGGCTAATTGGCATAACTCAGTTTTTTTAAGAAAATCTTCTGCATACCACTTTGCTGAGTGGCATCTGGAGTCTTGAAAGTTAGTAAGTGGCCACCTAAGCAACATTGATTGGTCTCAATCCACCTGGAGCAGAGGAGAATGAAGGACATCAAAGACACGAGGAAAATATCAGACCGGAAGACAGAAGGGGCCATAAAATCTGGAGACTACAGCAGCATGAGGCTAGAACAACCAGATAGCGCCTGGCCACCACCAATGACTGCCATGACAGGAAACACAACGTAAATTCTCTGATACAGTGGGAGGAAAATTGATGCGTAAGACTAGAACTCTATTAAAACACCAGACATCATGGTCCACAGGGTCACTATGAATTGAGATCGACTCAGAAGCCCTGGGTTGGGTTTGGTTATTTTCCATGGTCTGTCAGACTCGGGGGTCCCCTGAGGACTGGACTCTCTGTTAACTCAGAGTAGAAACCAGTAACAAAGCCGATTCTTCAGACGACAATTGGACTGGCCTGTAACACACAGAGTGATGCTGGCGAAGAATGTGCTTCTTGGCTGGCTGAGCAACTCTTGCCCAGAGGTGAGATGAAAAGGTGGAGGGGGATAGGAGTTGGTTGAATGGGTATGGGAAGTACAGATCGTAAAGGAGGAGTGCTGTCACAGGGCAAAGGAAAAGGGAAGAGCAGTCTGAGTTGCATAGTGGTATGTTTGTCGAGTTTTATATGGCAAATTGATTCAGACTGTGTTTTAGTGCTACTTTTAACAGAAATGCTATAAGCAGATGGTTTTAAAAAGAGAAATTTTTTTCATCACAGTCCAGTAAGCTACAAGTCCAAATTCAGGGTGTTTGTTTCAGGGGAAGGTTTTTTCTGCTGGATCTGGAGGCAGGTCCTCGCCATCAGTCTTCCACTGGACTGGAAGCTTCTGAGGTACAAGTATGTTCCAAAGGCCTGTCCCAGGCGCTGTTTTCTTTCTGACGGTATGAGGTCCCGAAATCTCTCTGCTAGACTCTCAAGAGAATGCCTCAAGACACAGAACAATCTTATTCAGTGAGTCCTGCCCAGCCAATACAACTGCCACCCAACCTCGTTCATTAACATCATAGAGAAAGGACTTACAAAACGGAGGAGCCCCAGGCAAACCACCACACACACTTTGGGGGTGAACACAGCTCATTCCATGACAGATTGTAAACTTTCACTTAAAGTACAATAAAAATATCAAGAAAAAAAATAAGTGGTTTAGTAAGGAAGTAAGACATAACTTGGTATCGGGATTGACTCATGGCAATTCAGGATCAGGAAGCACGTAGTCAGAATGTCTCTTCTTCATTGCAGGCTAGCCCTCTCAGCTCTTTTAAGTCTCGCCTCTCAGCCCTCAGAGCACAGGCTGTTCTCTCCCCTTTCAGCACAGGCTCCTTTTGGCTCCATCAGATAGGATTCTGTGGTCCTGCTGCCTCTCACAGCCAGCTCTGCTGGTAGGCTCCTTCCAGACTTGTCACTATGTTCAATGTTACAGCCTTTGACTTCTGTGACAGCTCTTTCAGGAGTTCCTTCTTCTTCCTCTTGCTTCTCTTCCTGTAGCTTTCTGTCTCAAAAAGCCACAGTAGGGCAGGCTGCTTAAATATATAAACTTTTTGTCAATTTCACAAATAAGTTTGCAAGCTCTTCCTAGAAAAAATGCTACAGACCTCATTGCTGACTATTATTATGACCACCTTTAAAGTATTCCCCTTGGGAAGCTATGCACTGATGGCAGCGCCTAGTTCACCCTTCAACACAATTTTGGAACTCTTTCTGGACCGGCTATCAGAGCTGGCCGTTACCTTTGATGTCCTGAATGTCATCAAAATGGCTTCCTTTCAGTATTTCCTTTATTTTGGGGTAAGGAGAAGAGACATTGGGAGGCAGATCAGGTAAGTAGGGAGGGTGTTCCAATATAGTTATTTGTTTACTGGCTAAAAGCTCTCTTACAGATAACTATTCAATTAAGTTTGTGAATTTGCCACCTTACCGCTGTGCACAATGGCCATTCCAGAAAGAGCTCCAAACTTGCTCTGAAGAGTGGACTAGGCACTGACATCAATGCATAACTTCCCAAGGGGAGTACTTCAAAGGTGACCATAGTGATATCCAGCACTGAAGTATGTAGCACCTAGAACAATTAAGTTCATGATCTTAATTGTAACACCTCTTATGACACACCCACTTGAAACAGAACTTGACCAATTTGCTCTTGTTTAACTAGATACCTCACTCACATAGTAAGCTGAAATTCATCTCATTTGCATAGTCTATTCATCAGTGGCTGCAAAGTGCATATCAATCACAGTGTAGGCTGCAGCTCGGAATCAAACAACAAATATGAAAACCAAGTTGTTTATAGCTTACCTAGGAAATGCAACAGCCCTTTGGGGAAAAAACTAGAAACAGGTGTCTCCTCAGGGCTTAGAGAAAAAAGTCTCTCAAGCTGGTTTTCCAAAGAATTGAGGCAAAAGCTCACACAAAGGAACTCAATATACTACACCTAGTTAGAGAAGTGTTGTACATGTCTGCGTGCATTTGTCAAGCCAAAAGCCAAGTGCCATCAAGTCGGATTAATAGATTTGCCTTTCTGTATGTAAACATTACCTTAAAAGTGCAAATAAAAAAAATAACTGTTAGATTATTAGGTCAATTTTAGGCAACAGAATGGGTTAGCAATTTGAAAACTACTTCCCGGGTGTTCTAAAAAATCCCATTGCTATTGAGTCAATTCTGACTCATAGATACTCTATGGTACAGAGTAGAACCATCCTATATGGTTTCCAAAGAGGGCCTAGAGAATTTGAACTCGCCAGGATTTCCTAACCAGACACACTGCTGTCAAGTGAATTCTGACTCATAGCAACCTTATAGGGCACAGTAAAACTGCCCCATAGGATTTCCAAGGAGTACCTGGTGGATTCAAACTGCCAACATTTTGGGTAGCAGCCATGGCTATTAACCATTATGCAATCATGGTTTCTTAGGACTGATAAAATACAGAAATAAATGGAAAATAGTAGAATCTTGGCTTTTCGTTGAAGAAAGGAGATTCAAATATAATGACATGGAAAACTAATATTTTCATCAGATGCTGGATTAACCATACCAGTACAGACTCATTTTTGTCACATATATATATGTGTGTGTGTATATATGGATTGGGTCCTCTGAGATGGCACCTCAAGTATGCCGGATCCAACTCATACTAGATTATATGGCTGATTTTTAACAGCTTTTCCATCTCAGCCTTCAGTGATATTACATTGTAAGCTTGAAATCTCCCACCATGGGAGTACTGGCACCGTAGAAGCTGTCCAACAAATGACTTAAAAGTTTCTTAAATGCTTACCAGCACACCGCTGACTATAACTGTGTATTTACATAATCAGTGCATGTGAAAGGAAGGAGAAGGAAGCAGTTTGGGTCAGAGGGAGAAGTTAGACTCCAATGCCGGCATCGTGGTATCTCAGACAAATTAGCAAGGATCTCTAGAGAAAATCCATCAGAATTTTACTGCTTCAGTTCACAGTGAGCAGACATTTATAACTCAGCCTTGCTCTGAAATCAGAAGGGGGATGCTGTGGCAAGAATGTGACCTCAGCTGAGACAGCTGTCTGTGACCTTGAAACAGCGGACATCTGGAGGCTCTGTGAAGCACACTCCCTGTAATTAGTCATTTAGGAAAATGGGAAAAGCATCTCTGTGTCTACCATAAATGATAGCTATATATCTAAAGGTGGCATATACAGAAGTAAGTGGGTAGGTAGGTACTTAAGTAGGTAGATAATTAGGTAGACAGACAGGCAGGCAAACAGACAGATAGACAGATACATAGATACAGAGATAGATAGATAGAGAGACAGACAGACAGACAGATAGATAGATGGATAGATGGAGAGAGAGAGATGATAGATAGATGATTGATTGACAGACATATAGACAGACAGATAGATAAATAGACGATAAATTTTCCTGTTCAAAAAAATTAAAATCAATGACATCCAGCACTGCCAGCCAAGTTCCATCTAGTCGGATTCGACTCATGGCGACCCTATATATATATTGCCAATATTCATTTCTAAATGCCATTCTTTATTAGAATAAGGACTCTTTCAATAACAGATTGAATCCAGTACTGGGCAGAAAATCAAAAAAATTAACCTGGACTAGCTTCTTGAAACAGAAAATATGGAAATGTTCAAGCAATTACCCCAAACCAACCAAACTCACTGCCATCGAGTCACCTCTGACTCATAGTGACCTTATTGAACAGAGTAGAACTGCTTCACAGAGTTTCTAAGGAATGCCTGGCGAGTTAAAACTGCCAACCTTTTGGTTAACAACCATAGAACTTAACCACTAAGCCATCAGGGTTTCCTGAGGAATTACAGTTATATAAAAAAAAGATAGTTTAAAGAAGCTTCCACTAGGAACAGTAAGGAATTTTAACCAAATGAAAACAGTTTTAGCCCAGTGAATCAAATTAAAATTTATAAGTCCATAGTAATATAAATAAAAGTCTTTCTCGGAGTCCTCAGAGTAGAATGACAATTAATAAGTAAAGAAGGAATAATGGAGCTAGAAAATGATTCACGTGGACTAAACAACATGAATACAAATTTGGAAAGGAATGACTTATCAAAGTATTCATTACAAAATGCTCAAACAATAAAAAAGGAAATGGGGTTAATTTATAGTGATGAAACATGTCAACTAAGTAATTAAACAGAAAATCACCAAAGATGTGACAAATTACAAGCATGTAACTCCTAAAATGATGCACCAAGAAGAATAAATCAATTCTGACATAATCATATCCAAAATAATAAAATGACTGTAGTTTGGAGGAAACAACAGGAAAAAGTAAGAAACGTTTTACAAAATAACTTGAAAACACAACACCAAGACCAAGGAAGGCAAAGAAAATTTCTCAGATTAACGAAGATTAAAACCAGCTGCAAACATCCACTAATAACTAGAACATGAAATATACAAAGCATGAATTTAGGAAATTCGTTGTTGTTAGGTGTCGTCAAGTGAGTTCCACACATAGCCACTCTACGTACAACAAAAGAAGACACTGCCGGGTTCTGCAGCATGCTAAAAATCCTTGTTTTGCATAAGTCCATTGCTTCAGCCACTGTGTCAGTTCATGTCACTGAAGGTCTTTCTCTTTTTTCATTGACCTTTTGCTTTACCCAGCATGATGTCCTTCTCCTGTGGCTGATCCCTCCTGACAACATGTCCAAAGTATGTGAGATGTAGCCTCATTGTCCTTGCTTCTAAGGAACATTCTGTTTGTACTTCTTCCAAGAGAGATTTGTTCACTTTTTTGACAGTCCATGGTATAGTCAATGTTCTTCTCCAACACTTCAAAGGAGTCAGTTCTGCTTTGGTCTTCTTTATTCATCATTCAGCTTTCACAAACATAGGAAGCAACTGAAAGGTGACCATAGTGACATTCAGCAGTGAGGTAGTGATATTCAGCAATAAGATATGTAGCACTTTTTCTAGGATGAATTCACAAGCGTAATTGGCCATCTGAACAATGAAGTTTGAGAACTCATCCTAGAAAAAGTACTATGTTCTTCATTGCTGAATATCACTACACTCAATTTTGAAGTACTCTTCCTCTTGGGAAGCTGTACACCAGTGCCTAGCTGACCCTTCCAAGCAATTTTGGAATTCTTTTTCTGGAACGGCCATCAGAGCTCTCATCATATTAACCTTGATGTCTTGAATGTCATCAAAATGTCTTTCGGTCAATATTTCCTGTATCTTCAGGTAAAGAAAAAAGTCAACAAGGGCCAGGCCAGATAAGTAGGGAGGGTGTTCCAGTACAGTCATTTGTTTACTGGCTAAAAACTCCCTTACAGATAGTGCCACTTGAGCCCGTGCTTTGTTCTGATACAAGAGCTATGCGTCGTGGGTGAAAAGTTCAGGTCGTTTTCATCTAACTGTTTCACACAGCCTTTTCAGGACTTCCAGATAGTAAACTTGGTCAACTGTTTGTCTAATTGGCACAAATTCATGATGAACAATCCTTTTGATATATTTGTAAAAAAAGGTTAGCAACACCACTTTTACTCTTGATTTGGACAGACAGAACTTTTTTGGTCGTGGAGAAATGGCTGAATTCCATCATACACTTTGACACTTTATCACAGGGTCGTATTGCTATACCCATGTTTTATCACCAGTGATAACACAGCCCAAAACATCATCTTGCCTCTCCAAGAGGTCTTGTCAAACTTAGACTCTCCTTTGCTTTTGTTTATTGGTGATCTCCTTCAGGACCATTTTTGCACTCATCTTTCTCATGCCAAGATTTTCAGTTAAGATTTTCTTAGCTGTTTCTCTATGGATGTTTACTTGGTCTGCTATACTCAGCTGAGAATTTCTACACACAATTTGACAAATTTTTGCAATGTTTTCATCAGTTTTCGCTATTATTGGCCACCCTGACCTCTCTTTAGCAGCGACACTTTCTCTTGCCTCCAAAAAATGTTTCATCCATTTGTACACTGCCATTTTCTCAGGGCGTTATCCTTATAAACTTGACTAATGTGTCCCTAATTTCACTTCCACTCTTCCTAAGTTTAAAAGAAACTTAATATTTCTTCATTATGCTAATTCTTGCAATGGCACACAAAAAACATTCAACAACAATAATGAACTCCACTCAGCAAGACACCACCGCACATCACGCAAACACGGCTCTGAGGCATTCAAATCCCAAGGTTATGAAACCTTACCGAGTTGTTTGTACAGTGCTGCCAACGTAAGCACATGGTGGCAAGTTCACAAAATTACTTTTCAGACCTCATATTACCAAGAGGAACCAGTTCTTGGCAAACTACATCATGCTTGACATAGGAGAATGTCAGTGAAAAAGAGGAAGACCCTCAAGTAGATGGATTGGCAGAACGGCTGCTACAAGGGGCTCAAGCATGACAGTATTCTTACGATGACCAGGCACTGTTTCATTTGCCACAAGTAGGAACTGATTGGACAGTACCTAATAACAACAACAGCAAGGCTGTGTTGACAACAAGAGGTAATATGTAATAATTACGGATCCAAAACTGTGAAAAACAGGTATAGAAGACGATGTGAAATAGGTATAGAAGACGATGTGAAATAGGTATAGAAGACAATATCCAATGGGTATAGAAGACAACTTTTTTAAAAAATAAATAGTAACTGTAAATTTTATTATAGCATTACATTAACATTAAATTTCTTAATTGAATTATGTTTAAGACAAACATATTTAGGAAATACTTAAAGATATATTCAAAAGCAAAGGCCAATAATTACTCTATATTACTCTCAAATTATTCTGGGAAAATGCAACATACAGAGCATTATTCATGACTTTGTATGACATTTTCGAGACAGTTTATCTTTAGTAGCTGTTACCATCATCTTACTATTGGAAATATACATTTACCATTTAGTTACATTTAATAAAGTCTTTAGTTCCAAATCTTACATTGAAGTGGATTTCTTATTTTTCTTCATTCTTAGCATCCGCTGGGCTCTGTGATATTCATGTTTTTTAACTTAAAATGTGATAAAATGGCCATTAAATTAAAGACAAAATATTCCACTTCATTTGAAAGCAGAAATAATGTATTCCACTGAACAGCTGGGTAACTTTCATGCTTTATGCTAATTAGTTCAAAAGTTAAAAAAGTAGAGAAAATGAGAGTGGATAAGACTATTTCAAAGTGCAAATGAATGCAAATTTTCCGCACTTTAGAAAAATGTGTGCATACACTTATTTTAGAAAATTCATTGCAAAATCTTTAACATGAAATAGGATTTTCCTGTCTTTACTGGATATTATAGGAGATCCAGCTATGGTATATAATGCATTCATTTGGAAATAAGATGTAAACAATATAAACTAGATCATTTTGTATATATAAAATAAAAAAAATATGCAACTGGAACAGAAAAAATAAAACAGGTTTAAAGATCCTACATAATGTTATAATCTTGCTTAAAAGAGAAAAAGTGTTTATCTTCTATCTCAGTGTCTGACCCTTTCTCCAGTAAGCAAATATGTTTCAGTTAATCACTACAATTTTACTTAAATAAAATGTTAACTTCCTTTTGTCCTTCATCACATCCTGCAAATAAACTTTTCCTCTCATTTTATACTTAAGAAAACAGTGTAAGGATAATATGTTTCTGATGACTTTTAAACTGAGATGTCTAATTGATACCTGAAAGCAATACTCCAGGAGACTTGGATTTTTTTATTTGATACATGCATATCATAACTTGGCAACTTGCATAAATTTCACTCATATCTTTGAAATCATAACATTCATTTTTAATTGATTTTGATCTTGGCATTTTCTACACTGAATTCCCTCAGAATAAATATTTAGATACTTTTATTTTAAAAGTTTGAAGACTACATTAGAAACATCTCCATTTACTTTTAATTGTACCTTAGCCCACAGCATTTGCAGCACCACGTTTTGAAACCCCTTGAGAATTTTAATGTTAGTATGAAATCAGGTAAGAAAAACAGAGTAGATAAAATCAGTTCAAATACATTCTTCCACGCTTCAGCAACAGACACTGTCATCTCATGTATCATTTACTGACTTTTACTTAATTTGAAATAATTCTTGCATTTTTAAAATACATGATAGTGTTTCCTTTTTAAGTTTTTTTTGTAGTTGCTACAAAAATGGCACTAAATTCTATTTATGGTATCAAAATGAAACCTTCAAGTCTACTATTTACATTTTCATTGCTTGCAAATTTCAAACCCATTCAGAACAAATTTTGGGAGTTAAGATTCCCAAACCAGTATGAACAAAACAACAAGGAAACGGTGAAGTGGCACATCAAAATATCAAACCATGACCTCCCTGGACTAGTCATATTTTCATGTTTCTGGTCTTCTATGATGGCTTGAAACAATGGATTTCTACTTGCTTTGCTCACAAATAAAATATTAACATTGCTTCCTTTTTTTTAACAGCCATTTGCTCACCAAATAAAGATGCATGTCCCAAATCCAGTGTCATTTTATCTATGATACTTTCCCCTGGCCAAGTTTATCAGTCCTTCCTTAACTTCTAAACACATTAGTACTTCTGTTTTGTGTTGCTTTATTTTTTTTTTTTTTTTTAAATTTCGGTCTGTGTCAGCAGACTGAGTTCTTCCCGCACAAGACCAGAAACAAGGTACCCGAGATCTGGAAAAACTTGAATTTCTCTTTAGTAGTCTAATATTTCCTGCCAAAGTAATCTTTTCAAAACATAAGTGATATTATCGTTCTGTTCAAAATATTTTCAATGATCTGCTGGAGAGCTGAGCATAAAGACCTTCACTGTTGGGCTCTAACCTCATTCTCACACCTTTCCCTGGTAGCTGTTAAATATCATTAGCGCATCAAACTTGCATGCTGTTTCACACTTTGCTGAGATATGCCTGGGATGCAGTTCTCAAAATACCTTCCAACTTTGCGTGCTATATCAACTTTTTGACCTCCCAAGGATCAGTCAATATGGAGGAATATGTATAACCATCTCATTTCACACCTGCCCTTCAATCTAAGCATTTTACTTGCTTCCATATTTTATTTTTATAAAAAATTGTATTTTTTGTGGTTATGTTTACATTTTCATCTGTGATACATTTGTTCACTTTCACCTCTTGTTCTCTCTCTAGAACTAGTCTTCTATGTCTCCCTGTGAGCTGGATATGACTCGACAGCACTTGGCTGGCTTGGCTGTTTAGTCAATCCTGTAAAGTTACCTGTTTTTTTTTTAACTCTGCAGCACACCTGAATACACAACGTATTTGTGTTTTAGTTTGTGTTATTGCCACACCAGCTTTATTTTCTTTATCATTGATCTCTGTTGTAATTTTCCTTATTTCCATCCTTATATCTTCATTGAGTTTATTGTATTGCTTCCTCTTCTAAAAGTGTACAACATGCTAATTATCAATAATTTTTCTCAATGTACTAGTATACAGACTTAAATTTCACTTGAAACACTGGTTTTACTGCTTTCTAAAGTTTTGATATTTATTGATTTTACTGCTCTCCTGTTCTTTGATTTCCTCTCCCCAAGTTTTAATCAATATTTCATGTTTTTTTTAAATAGTGCTTTCAGTATGTTTACAATTTAAATCGGTTTTTCATACAAAAACTTACACAGTTGCTCTTCTTGCAATGTGACAGCACACTCCTCCACTCAGTTCTGTGTTTCCAGTGTCCATTTAACAAACTGCTATCCTCACATGCTTTCTAATCTCACCTCCAAGTGGGAGCTACCCTGTTAATCTCATGTATCTTCTTGAGCCAAGAAGTATATTCGTCACTAGTATCATATTTTGTCTCACAGTACAGTCTAATCTTTGAAGAATTGTGTTTAGAAATCATTCTAGTTCTGAACCATCAGAAAGTCTGGAGGCCATGTTTTCCAGGGACCCTCCAGACTGTCAGATCATCAGGCCTAGCCTTTTTGCTGGAGTTCTAGTTCTATTTTTCTCCCTCTCCATCAGAGACTCTTTCTTGTATTCCCTCTCAGGGCAGTCATTGATGGTAGCTACAACTGGATAGTGGTAACACCATCCGGTTCTTCTGGTCTCATAGTGATGTACACTCTAGTTTATGTGTCCCTTTCAGTCTGTTGAGCTCATGTTTTCCATGTATCTTTGTTCTTCATTCTCCTTTGCTCCAGGTGTTTTGGACCAACTGATGCTTCTTAGATAGCTCTGCTTGCTAGCTTTCAAGCCCCAAGACAACACTTACTAAAGCAAAACGTGGGACATTTTCTTAATAAACATTTGCATGCCAGTTGACCTAGATATCCCATGAAACTATGGTCCGTAGACCTGCTCCTTTTCCCACAAAATGTTTGGCTGTATTCAGGAAAATGCTTAGCTTTGGTTTAGTCCAGTTGTGCTGACTTCTCCTGTATTACGTGTTGGCCTTCCCATCAACTAAAATAATTCTTGTCTACTGTCTACTTAGTGGATACCCTCTCTCCCCACCCTCCCCTGTAATGATCAATGTTTTCTTCTGCATTTAAACCTTTTCTTGAGTCCTTTTAATCATGATCTCATGCAATACTTGCCTTTTTGTGACTGAATAATCTTACTCAGCATCTTCCAGATTCCTTCACGTTGTTAGATGCTTCCCAAATGCATCATTGTTTGTATCATTGCATAATATTCCATTGTGTAAATATACCATAGTGTGTTTAGCCATTTATCCATTGTTGAGCACATAGGTTGATTCCATCTTTTTTGCTATTGTGGACAGTGCTGCACTGAGTATTGGTATGCATGTATCTATTTGTGTGGCAGCTCTTATTTCTCTAGGATAGGTTCAGAGAAGTGGGATTACTGTGTCCTATGGACTTCATATTTCTGACTTAACAAGAAAGGGCCAAACAGTTTCCAAAGTGGTTGTACCTTTTGTTTCCCCACCAGCAGTGTATACATGTTCCAGCCTCTTGACAGCCACTATAGCATTTGTTATTTTGTGTTTTTTTTGGATTAATGCCAGCCTTGTTAGGGTGAGATGGTATCTCATTTTAATTTTGATGTGATAGCTCCAACAGCTAATGGGAAACCCTGATGGCAGAGTGGTTAAGTGCTATAGCTGCTAACCAAAAGGTCGGCAGTTTGAATCTGCCAGTTGCTCCTTGAAAACTCCATAGGGCAGTTCTACTCTTTTCTATAGGTTCACTGTCATTTGGAATCGACTTGATGACATTGGATTTTAATAGCTAATGATGGTGAATATTTCCTCGTGTATCTGTTAGCTGCCTGAATGTCTTCTTTAGTGAAGTGCCTGTTCATTTCCTTTGCCCACTTGTTAATTGACTTGTCTTTTTGTTGTTGAGGTTTTGCAGTAATGTAAAGGTTTTAGGGATTAGATGCTGATTGGATTTGAGGTAGCCAAAAAATTCTTCCTGGTCTGTAAGATATCTTTTTCCTCTTTTGGTGAAGATTTTCAGTGAGTATAAGTGTTTGATTTTTAGGAGTTACTAGTTATCTATTTTTTATTCTGGTGTCTGTGCATTGATAGTAATGCTTTGTAGTCTGTTTATGTCATGCATTAGGGCTCCTACAATTGTCCCTTTTTTTTTTTTTTTACGTGATCTTTATTGTTCTAGATTTTACATTTGGGTCTTTGATCCATTTTGGGTTAGTGTTTGTGCATGGTGTGAGATACGAGTTTTGTTTCATTTTGCATTCCTTTTCTGTTTATAGTGGATTTGCCTTCTTACTCTCATGCCAGCTATCTTCTCCTTGTGTGTCATTTCCTTTTTATAAAATGCCACTGAGAAGGAATCAGGACCAGGATCCACTGTATTCCTATACAACCTTGATAGACCAAGTGGTAACAAAATAATAACCCTATTTCCCAAACAAAGTCATGTTCACAGGCACAAAAGTTAGGCCTTCACCACATATTCAGGCAGAACACAATTCAATCTATAATATGTGCTATTGATTTTTGTTAATGTTTCTAATGTGCCTGAGAATAATGTTAGATACAGATGTCTGTATATGACCATTAAGTCAAATTCTATTGTTAAAATCTTTTTTAATTTTACTGATTAGTATGCTAGATTGATCAACAATTGAGAAAAATGTGTTTATTTCTTCTTATAGTTCTATCAGCATATTTTGAAGCTATTTTATTAGGGAAATATCTGTTTAGATGGTTTATAAGTTGGTTTTGAAATGATTATTTATCATAATGAAGGATTTTCTCTCTTCTTAACAATTGTTTTCCAAGTATTGCATTGTCTGATATTAAACTATACAAGCTTTCAGTTTGTTATTTTTCCATACATTTATTTTCATCCTTTCCAGTTTTTATGCTTTGAGCATTTTATAAATAACTTACAGTTTTTTATTTGTACATTTCTAACATGTTATTGATTTGCTATATTTCAGAGTTTGCTGTCTTAGAATTTGAGATATTTTTCCACCCATTTTTATGTGACATATTATTTCTTCATATAAATAATTTATTTCCTAAGCCTTCTCTTGATGGACTTTTGGAATATTTCCAATCATTTGGTATCACATATCAAGTCACAGCAAATATGCTGCTCATAGATGGCTATACTTTCATGGATATAGACATATATCATAGTTAATATTGACCACTAAATCTATGGTACTTTTGAGAAGTGTTGCCTAAGCTTTAATTATGGAAATTATCAAGAACTCTTTCTGCAGCATTTAATGGAATTTATATTTCCTATAATTAAATCATATTTTATGATTTTTTAAAACTATTAAAATAATACTAAATCCAACAAGATGAACTGACACAGTGGCTGCAACAAAGGTTTCAAACATAGCAACAATTGTAAGGATTATGCAGAATCAGGCAATGTTTCATTCTGTTGTATATAGGTTCTGTATCAGTAGGAACTAACTTTATTGCACTTAATAACATCAACAATAAATCCAGCAGAACATAAACTCTGCAAGGACATGCATCCTGTGGTTTGTGCTGTGGATTCTGACTCATAGCAATAATATATGACAGAGTAGAACTGCCCCACAGCGTTTCCAAGGAGCACCTGGTGCGTTCTAACTGCAGACCTGAAAGGATTGCTGTCATGGATTGAATTGTGTCCCCCTAAAAATATGTGTAGCCATGTGGCTGGGCCATGATTCCCAGTATCTTGTGGCTGTCCTCTGTTTTGTGGTTTTCCTACGCTGTGCGTTAGAGGGTAAGGGTGGGGCTATAAATCCCTTCATAGGATCACCTCCCTGCTCCACTGTAAAGGGAGTTTCCCTGGAGTATGGCTTGCCCCACCCTTAATCCTTTCATCCTGCAGCAGACAGAAGGCAAGAGACCTCACACCATCAAGCAAATGGCACCGGGAGAAGAGGGTGGCCTTCAGACCTGAGGTTCCTGCGCCAAGATGCTCCATGGAGAAAGACTGAAACAATATCAGACTTTCCTCCAGAGCTGACAAGGGCGAAAACCTTCCCTCAGAGCGAACATCCTGAATTTGGACTTGTAGGCTACCAGACCATGTAAGAATAAACCTTCCTTTGTTAAAGCCATCTGCTCTGTGGTGTTTCTGTTAGAGCAGCCCTAGCTGACTAAAATAACTGTCAGTTAAATTAGCGAACCCACCCTAGAAAAAGTGCTACATACCTCATTGCTGAATACCATTATGGTCACCTTCAAAGTACTCCCCTTGGGAAGCTATGCACCGACACCGGCACATAGTCCACCCTTCAAAGCGATTTTGGAACTCTTTCTGGAATGGTCGCCAGAGTATTACCCTTGACGCCCTGAATGTCATCAGGATGTCTTCTTTCCAATATTTCCTTTATTGTTGGGCAAAGAAAAAAATCACTGGAGGCCAGATCAAGTGAGTAGGGAGGATGTTCCAATACAGTTAATTTGTTTATTGGCTAAAAACTCCCTCACAGACAACTGTATAATTAAGTTTGCCAACCTGCCACCATGCCACCGTGTGGAATGGCCATTCCAGGCAGAGTTCCAAAATTGCTTGGAAGGGTGGACACGATGCTTGCATTGGTGCATACATAGCTTCCCAAGGGCAGTAGTTCGAAGGCGACCATAGTGATTTTCAGAAATGACATATGTAGCATTTAGAACAATGAAGTTCATGGACTTACTTGTTGGACCTTGTATAGAAACTGCTTAGTAAATATTTTTGAGTGAATAAACACTTGGTAAGGCATACATTTGCTACTTCTGTCACTTTTTTATTTTCCTTTCTACTAGTGTCATTATCATGATTTTTATACTGAGAAAATCATCGATTTCTCAGTCTTAATTCACAGACTCAATGTTGCTTCCAAACCAAGTCACAAGAGAGATACATGTGGCTGAAATATAACAGGGAAAATTTGTTATTACATCGGGTATAGTGATTGATTAATGATAGGTATTTGACCCAGTCATAACGTAAAATATCCTAAGACATTTTTGTGAACTTACTGGAAGGAAAGAGTTAGATACTCTTTCAACAGGACTTGGGTATTAGCTGATGTAAGACTACAGTCGCTATAGTTACTTCGCTGCTACAAGGGGGAATCTCTCTAAGAATGAAATACATAGGGGAGGTGAATAAAGGAAAGAGAGAAACAGCAGATACATGTTTAAAAGATACAGATTCAAAAGACATATGAATCTTCTGAACCTACTCAGGCTTGAAGTCAACCCAATCTCAGGATTTTTCAGTATTTGTGCAATAATCGTTAAGCAAGTATGTATTAAATTTTTTTCTCATTTCCAATCAAAATCACATTGATTGATTCATGTAATCATTAATATAATACTTATCTCTTTTTCATCATGTTGTATCTTCTTTTACATTTCAAAAACGTTTTTTCTCTCTGGTTCTTGATCGGTAATGTGAGGTTTATCAGTGTATCATTCTTTTCAAAGTACAAACTTTTTATCTTTCTTAATTCTTTCTTCTTTCCTTAGGATCATTTAATTATACTATTTTAGCTTATTGATAAGACTAGCTCATTTACTTACCTTCTTTTTTTTTATGTAATAAAGATTAATTTCAACCTTGACTTTTTGTTTGCCTGAGTAAAATTTTAAAACCCATTGTACTATTTCGGAAACCAATTTAAGCCATGAAATTATTTCCTAAATAATCCTTCTCATTCGACCTTGTCTTTGAGTAAATGTAAGTGATTTAGGCTGTTCATTCTTAACCTAGGAATTTGTTCATTTCCTCTAGGTTTACAAATCTGTTGGAGTACAGTCTTTTATAGTATTCTGTTATGGCAGTTTTTATTTCATCTGGGTCTGTTGTGACATGTCCTGTGTCATTTCTTATTCAGGTTATGTGTTTCCTCTCCTGTTTTTCTTTTGTAAGCTTAGACAGTGACTTGTCAATTTTGTTGATCTTTTCAGAAAACCAGCTTTTGGTTTTGCTCTTTATTTCAATTGTGCTCCTAGTCTCTAACTCGTTTAGTTTTGCTCTAATCTTTATGATCTGTTTTCTTCTCATGCCTGAGGGGTTCCTTTGTTACTCTTTCTACTTGTTCAAGCTGTAGGGTTAATTCTTTGGTTTGGGTCCTTTCTTCCTTTCTAATGTGTGCATTTATAGAGATAAACTGACCTCTGAGTACTGTTTTGGCTATATCTCATAGGTTCTGATAGGATGTGTTTTCATTCTCATTTGAATCCATATATTTGTTTATTTCATCCTTGGTTTCTTCTATAATCTGTGGCTTTTTGAGCAAGGTGTTGTTCAGTTTCCACGAGTTCCAGTTTCTATCTATGTTTTTTCTGCTACTGATTTCAACTTTTATGGCTTATGATCCGACAAGATGCTTTGCAATAAATTCAATGGTTTGGATGTTGTTGAGATTTGCTTTGTGTCTAAAACATGGTCTATTCTAGAAAATGTTCCATGTGCACTGGAGTAGAAGGTGTGCCTGTCTGTTGATGGATAAAATGTTCTGTATATGCCAATGAGGTCTAATTGGTTTAATTGTGGCAATAAGTTCTTCTGTGTCCTTACTGAGTTTTTTTTTTTTTTTTCTAGATGACCTGCCCATTACTGAAAATGCAGTGTTGAAGTCCCCTACTATTATTGTGGAGTGATCTATCTTATTTTTCAATATAGTCAGTGTTTGTTCACTGTATTTAGATGCTCCAGTATTGGGTGCATAAATATTTAATGTTGTTCAGTCCTGCTTCTGTATTGAATGTTTCAGCAATAAATAGTAACCATCTTTGTCCATAATGGTGGGTTTTACATTAAAATCTATTTTATATGAGATTAGTATTGCCACACTTGCTCTTCTTTGTAGATTGCTAGCTTGGTATATATTATTCCATCCTTTAAATTTCAGTTTGTTCATATCTTTAAGTCTAAGGTGTGTTTCTTGTGAGCAACATATGGACAGGTGGTGTCTTTTGACCTAAGATGTCACTCATTATCTCTCTATTGGAGCACTCAGTCCATTTACATTCAGTGTAATTATTAACAGGTGTGTATATAGTGCTGTAATTTTGATGTATTTATTTTTGTGTTGGTGTTTTCTCTGTTGCTCTTAGTGTTCTGTCCTGGATCATTCTTCTTTATGGGTTGAATTTTCATCTTTTTCAGTTTTGGTTTTGTGTTTGTTGAGACTCCTGTATTACATTTCTTGTTTTGATACATCACATTGTTATTTAGCTTTGCAGCTACCCCTATTATCTCCCTTAATAATGTAAGTTTATACCCAGTTTTAAGTTCTGCATATTGTTTTAACTTCCTCTCCATCTGTAAGGACTGTAACTACTACAGCACATCCCTCTTTTTAACGTGATGATGTCATAGTTTTTGTGATATGGTCCCTGGTTCCCTTCTTTTAATATTGTAGCTTTGATTGAGTTTTGTGCTCTCCCTAGCTGCGTAGGTTTCTGGATGCTGTTTCCTGCATTGCCTTCTTAAATATACACTTACTGGTTTTATTGTTCTAAGCAAAGAACTTCTTTCAGTGTTTCTTTTAGTTTGGGTTTGATTTTTACAAAGTCTCTAAGCTTCTGTTTGTCTGTGAATGTCTTAATTTCATCTTCATATTTGAAAGATAGGTTTGTAGGATACAAGATTCTTGATTGGAAGTTTTTCTCCTTCAAGGCTTTGAATGTGCCATCCCACAGCCTCTGTACCAAATTTTTTTCTGTCGAGAAGTCAGACAAAAGCCTACGGGACTTCCCTCTGAATGTCTGTTTTGAGTCTCGCTGCCTGTAAGAATTTCTGTTTATGTTTCATTTTATTAAGCTTGATTATAATATGTCTTGGTGTCTTTCTTTTGAGGCCAATTGTATGGCTTTTAGTACACGTCTTGGATATCTATGTTTTCGTCTTTCATAATTTTAGGGAAATTTTCTATCAACAACTCAACAACAGTACCCTATGCTTTCAGCTATCCCTCCATGTTCACAAACTCTAATTAGTTGTAGATTATTCCTCTTAATAGAGTCCCACATGTTTCTTAATGTTTCTTCATTTTTTCTTGTTTCTTTTCTCTGATTTCTCCTCCTAAATGTTGGTGTCATTTGCTCTGTCTTCAAGATCACTAAGTCCGACTTTCATCTGCTGAGTTCTGCTCTTTTGACTTTGGATTAAATTGTTTAATTCTGTCATTTTGTTATTGATCTGCTAGATTTCAGAATGTTGATGTACATCAGTTTGAATAGCTTGTTTAATTTTTCATTTTCTTCTGCTGCATTTTGTTTAATCTCTAGTAAGGCTCCGTACATAATTCTTTTGTACTCGAGCTCTGATAGTTTCAGAAAGGCTTCTTCTTTGGGGAAGCTTTTTGATTCTTTATTTGGGTAGTTTTCTGGAATCATGGTGGCCTATTTCTTTAAACAATTAGCAATGGTCTGTTGCCTTTAGGCCATCTAGAGGCTGTTTAATTTCTCTGGTGGTACCTCAAAGGAGCTGAGGTGCAGTTCTGAGAAGGGAGTTGGTCACCAGCCACCTCTGTGTACTCAAGTGACTGGTCCCAGTGGAATCTCTGGGATGGCAGCTCCACCTCCTACTTATGGAGTCACTGGGGAGCTGTCAGCTGACACTATGATGTGGGTCAGTAAAGGCTGGAAGAGATGTCGTTGGGCTGCTCAGCAGATATTTCTCCAGCCACGCGAAGCCAGGTGCCATTGAGTCTATGGCAGAGCTGATAAAAGAAAGAGTAGAGGAGCTTTGGTGACTTAAGTCCACTGCCAGGCTCTCAAAACATGGCTATCCCACACCCTGTCTCTCTGCTGTACCACATGCTGTTTTGTTCACTTCAGCACTGTAGCTTGGTGTATCTGCTAGTTCATTCCCATTCCCCACTTACCAGCCAACAGCAAAAAAGGAAACCATCAATACCTGCAATCCAGACATGTGGCAATTAAGCAGGAGCAGGGCTCAGCAAGAGACAGGAAGTTTCCTGTTTAGTGACTTGTCATCCAATCTGACAACTGTATACTGTGTATTGGGGCTCACTTGGTGTCCAGAATGCTCTGTTCAGTTATCAATCCTGGCCTTAGTTTTCACAGGGCATTAATGAGGTGTGTTTCTAGTCCACCATCTTGGCTCCACCTCTCCAGGACATTCATTCTTTAAAAATACTACTGGTAGAAAATCCCATTATACACAGGTCAGAAGATCTACTATGTATATATTTTATGCTTTTAATGTAGTAAGATTTTCTTTGTATCACTGAAATTTGCTGTTGACAAAGTTTACTATTGTTTTATCACCATAGCAATTTTTACTATTAAAAAGTTACATTGTATTTATTAATTATACTTTCTTATATGCTTTCATTAAACTGATTATTTAAATTTTTTTAACTCATTTTTGTATGGATTTTCTACTTAAGTAGCTCATGACCAGAAGAGGCATGTTAGTGTTTTTACTGTGTGTTTTTGTTGATGTAATTTTAAAGGTCATCTGTATCTGTAGATAAAAGTCTGGAAGTTCAAAATATACAACATAATTCCATCATTAAGCAAGTTCAATTACGTTTTTTTCTCTTTTGCATTTTATAAGATGTTTCAATATCTGCAAATTTTCCTGTAAGTGTTATTTTCACAACCTAATACAATTCTTCAAGTTAGAGAGTGCTTGCGGTATTTGATCAACATAATCTCCATTTACTTTCCAGATACATCAGTCTTTGCCTAGTAGAGAAATCCACGCACACAAAATGCCTTCAATACCTGGTCCCCGTCTGCACTATATCTTGGAAAAATTGCTTCAATATACAGAAGGTGGACAATGTTTTCTGTTCTAATCAGGTGTTCTTATTTGTAACACTCAAGCAGTCATTAAGTGGCTTAAGATAAATAATGCATTTATTACACTTTATCTAAATTTAAGGTACATTAAATTGTTATTTTAGGGCTATTATTGCTGAAGTCAGATGGAACTTAGTTGAAAGCAGAGAATGTCAGAAGGATATTTACCTATGTTTTATTGACTATACGAAGACATGTAACTATGTGGATTGTTACAAATTATGAATAAAAGTGGGAAGAATGGGAGGGAATGTCAGGGCACCTGAAAAAATGTATACAGGTCAAGAGACAGTGGTTCAAACATAACAAGGGAGCACTGCCTGGTTCAAATTGAGGGAAGATATGCATCAGTGTTGTGTCCTTTCATGATGCTTATTTAATGTGCATGAAGATTTAATAATCTGAGAAGCTAGATTATGTGAAGAAGGATTAATGAAGACTCATTAACAACTTGCAGTATGCAGATGATAGAACTTCACTTACTGAAAGTGAAGAGGGGTCAAAGTACTTGCTAGTAAAGCTCAAAGACTACAGCCTTGTATAGATTTCAGTTTAATGTATAGAGAACAAAAATCTTCACAACTAGACCAATAAGCAACAGCATGATAAGTGGAGAAAAGATTGAAATTAACAAGGATCTTATTTTACTTGGATTCACAATCAATATCCTTGGAAGTGGCATTAAAAAAAAAAATCAAACAACATATTTCACAGGGAAAACCTGCTGGGGGGAAAAATACTCTTAAAAATGTTAAAAAGCAGAAAGGTCACCTAGAGGGTTAAGATGCACATGACCAAAGGCATGGTATTTTCAAATACTTCATATGCATGGACGATGAGTAAAGGAGATGTTAGAAGAATTAATACATTTGAATTACAGTGTTATTGAAGGATTACTGAATATACAATAGACTGTCAGAAGAACAAATAAGGCTATCTTGGAAGAAGTACAGCCAGTGTGTTCCTTAGAGGTATAGATGGCAAGACTTTGTCTCATGTACTTTGGACATATTCTCAGGATGGACCTCCCCTGAAGAAAGATATCATGTTTGGTAAAGTAGAAGATTATCTGAAGATAGCATGACCCTTAGTGAGATGGATTAACACAATGGTTGCAATGAGGAGCTCAAGCATAGCAATGATTGTGAGGATGGCAGAGGAGAGAACAGTAGTTCATATTTCTTTCTGTTGTATTTAGAGTTGCTTTGAGTTACAACAGTCTCAGTGGCACATAACAACAACAAACATAAGTTTATATGTTTGTATTTTATAATATTTCTCTTTTGTAAGAAGAACTCTCCTTGTATAACTTAAGCTTATTTCTTGATTTTGAGCATTTAACCTTTAGTCACACTTTCCAGAACATATATATACAAAAGTAGGATCACTTGTGTATCGACATGTGAATTTATTCCAAAATCGTCTGTCAGATTGGCTTCTCATTGATCACCATTATATACTGTTAATATATCTATTGGTGCCAGCCAAACAAATTTGGAAGGCAGTGTACTCAAGTAAAAGAAGTGTTCTTTATTATTTTTATTCTCAGAAACTTATAATGGTAACACATACTGGAAATCTCTTAAAATATTGTTTTAGCTTGCAGTAATAAGCTTGTACTCCCAAGGAAGCAGGTTGAGACACACTATTCCCCTGAAATATTTGTGTGTAGCCTTAGTTGCTAAAAGTTTTCTCTTGTCTAGTATTTGTATGCTTTGTAACGTCATGATTTTCTGTTCTTTTCTTATTTTGGACTTTTAGGAAGTAGTATACACATTTCACAAGCTTTTAAAGTACAAAAAAGGTCATGAAACAAAACAAAATATGTACTCAATTTTTATTATGCCATCAGTACCAATGTAAAACTCATAAAGAATAAAATATTGTCAAAACCCTAAAAGGCCCATAAAGTAACATCCAAATTACTTTATCCTCCCCAAAAGAAAAACCCAAACCCATTGCCATCTAATTCATTCCAACCCATGTAAACCTGTAGGACAAAGTACTACTGCCCCACAGAGTTTCCAAGGCTGTCTTCTTTATGAGAGCAGAATAGCAGATCCTTCCCCAGTGGAGCAATTATTGTATCTGCCAAACCCCAAAATAACACTATTCTGACTGTTACGGTAATCAGTTTCTTGATTTCCTAGGTAAGCATGAATCCCTGAATACCATCCGTTTGTTTTATCTGTTGTTATTATTAGTATTTTAAATTTTGTATAACAGAGGAAATCCTGGTTGCATAGTGGTTAAGTGCTACATCTGCTAAATAAAAGCTTGGCAGATCAAATCCACCAGGTACTTTTTGGAAACTGTAGGGCAGTTCTATTCTATCTATAGTGTCGCTGTGAGTTGACATTGACTTGACAGCACTGGGTTTTGGGCATAATAGAAGCACACACCCTGTGCTTTTTTATACCTTTTCACTTACTCATCATTAACTTGATGAGATTTGTATACGTTGCTGTGTCTAGGTACTAGGTCATTTCCATTGCTTTTTACTTTCTATTAAGTACAACAAAATTTGTACCTTCTACTCATGATGCTCATTTGTATGACATGCATTTTGATTATGGAAATATTGCTCCTCTGAACATTTCTATGTATGTCTTTTGGTAAGTGTGTGGCTATATTTCTGTTGGATATATATACCAAGGATGTGGATTCCTTCATCATGAAGTATGTCTAATAGATAAATAAAAACTCTTCTTCGAAGTGTTTGTACCAACTTTTTCTTCTACCTATTGTCCTAGTTCCCATTGCTTTACAATTTTACCAGTAGTTGGAATTAACTGATATTTTCCTGTTAGAATTTTGGTAGGCGTCTAGTACTATCACTTTGTGTCTCATTTATTCAGTGTTACCTTTATCTTTAACTACATGGAATAACTTTTTTGGATGTGTATTCCTTATTCTCTGTTTAAATCTGTTTCCCTTCATCCGTTATTTGTACATTTGTGCTTTGTTCTAAGCTTCCATGAGGCTGATTTTCATGGATTGTAAGACTTTTCCTTATTTCACTTTGTTATCAGTTGAATTTTACCAAATACAGGCTTTAGAAAATTGTAGAAGAAATGGGAGTGGAGGCAGAAATTAGTATAGTTACTTCCTACATTTAACAATGTACTTACTTCTCCTATCGGCATTGCCAGTATTCTGTGGTTAATATTCTATTAAATGGCTCATTTTCTGAATATTAAAGATCTCTTCATGCTCTAGCAACACTGTTGTTTCAATAGCCCCTTGTTAGCTCCTGGGCATTTCACCATCCCTCTATCTAGCACAGGAGACTTAGTAGTACAGTAGTTAAGAGCTCAGCTGCTAAGCAACAGATTGGCAGTTCTAATCTACCAGTCACTCATTTTTAATCCACCAACCACTCCTTGGAAATCCTGTAGGATGATTCTGCTCTCTCCTATGGTGTCGCTGAGTTGGAATTCACTCACTAGCAACAGGTTTTGGGGGGGGGGTGTTTGTTTGTTTTCCTTCTTTATATTTTTTTTGATACATCCAGCACACACATTGGTAAATAAACTCTCCTTAAATTCTCCTTAGATAAACACCTTAAATGTACCATCTGCTTTCTGCTGGGATTCCAAATGATATCAGAAGAATCTACAGAAGTAGAGCCTTAAAATGAGCAGCACAATTGTTTCATGAGTATGTCACAGATTTTCTTTGTTGGGTAGAAAACAGAATATTTAAATTTCAGCATTCAGTGGCAAATCACTATTTTCAAATTATGATTAGTGTTACGAGGTAGACTGAGTGTGATAGGAAAGACATTGGGAGAAAATGCGGCTGTGACAATTAGTAGCTATAGCAACAGTGTTTATAATAATAGCAGAGTGGAATCACAACTTGTGGCTTCCTAGAAAGCCACAGAGGGAAAAAGATTAAGTATTAAAGTCTCACTCTAAAAAAATGATTAGAGAATCAGAAAGTTAATGTGTAAGCTTTGAAATAATCTATTTTCAAATATCATGTTTGTTATTTCCTAGGCATTCCAAACATATAATAGGTTTCATAAATGTACCATCTCTTAAATGTAAAGCCCTGCAGTTTCTTCTACACCAAGATCAGTGCCCCACTTGGGAAACAATGGAATCCTGAGTCTCCAATTGGCCTTATTTGGGGAAATGGAAGGAGACTCAGAATGTCATAATGCCGGTTTTCCTCAGCCTCTGTTGCTGGAGAAGGGAGACTCTCATTATGTTGGAACCAAACTTAACTAGCATTAAAAGAAAAATATTAAGGAATTCAATGACCTCACTGTTGGCAGTTACCTCACAAGGAAATCATGTATTCCCTTAGGGCTTCTCATACTTTCCAGACATATAACCGTAGCTGGATTTAGCAGAGCCAAGAAAGAGAACTACAGACTTCTGGAAGAGACAAGTGTGCATCAAAGATCTTGGCAAGGAGTCTGGGGAGCGTAGTTGGAAAGAGTCTCATAATATCAGGCAAAGTAGAATAAAAAGTAAGAATAGAGGTAAGAGATTCACCCATAGGGGTGTTCTTCCTCAACAATCAGCATTCAGTGTGCTTCTTGGAGCCTTTAGAAGAGTGATGATAATGGTCTGAATTAATTAGAAAAACAACCAAAAAAAAAAAATAATCCATTGCTGTTGAGTCAATTCTGACTCTCTGCAACCCTGTAAGTCAGAGTAGAACTGCCTCATACAGTTTCCAAAAAGCATCCGGTAGATTCAAATCACTGATCTTTTGGTTAGCAGCTATAGCTCTTAACTACTACTCCACCACTAATGGGTTGCTTTTTAAAACACGCACTGTACTTTTGGGGGTGGGAGTAGTAAAGGATTTTGAAATTTGCTGGAGATGCAAATTTTGGATTGGATCTAGTATTTTCAAACCTCTCAGCCAGTCTATGGTCAGCCAGTCCATGGTCATGCTATCTGGGACAGTCCAGATAACAAGGAGTTAAAACATGCTTTCTTGAAAGAAGCCCCAGCATTCTTGATAAATTTTCTGGAGAATATTTTCATAGTATCTCTATTAACTTTTATAAAATCAAGTTTCTAACTATGTTACAGAATGAATTATGCTACATAACGAGAAAAAATCTGTCCTCATTGTCATTCAGCGGTCTAGAAAACAGGAATTCATATTTTATTAATGTATTAGAGACCACATCCAGTAGCACAAATACCTATTTTCTAGCAGAAAGACATTTACTAATATCAAGGAATGGAGAAATAATCAGTTAGTTATTACTGCAAAAAAAGAAAAAATCCTTGCTTCAAATATTACTTAATAATATTTGAAATGATACAATAAAATAATTAAATAGTAACTTCTACATAGGTAATAATCTATCTATCACATCCTCTTTCTGTAAAATTGGAGCATATATAATAATTGTACCCATGCTTACATGAAAAAAGCTGGAATTATGTAATAAAGCATGTCAATTACATAAGCTAGAGTCATTCTCTCTTGTATTAATTTTTTTAAAGGGAATTGTCTTAGCCTGGGTTCTCTAGAGAAGCAAAACCTGTGAAGTAAGTAAATACATAGAGAGATTTGTATCAAGGAAATAGCTCACAAAACTGTAGAGGCTGAAAAATCCCAAGCTCTGGATCAGGACATAGGTCCAATGCAGTCAGGGAAATGGGCAAAACAAAGTCTGCAGGTTGGAGAGCAGGACACCAGCTCACAGGTTCTGAAGGTGGAGGAATCCCCAGATTGTGGGCAACAATGCAAGGTTTCTCCTGATTCACACAGCTGCAGAGGCCAGCAGACCCAAGATCCTCAGGTTGGGGAACAGGATTCTTACTCTCTGGCTATGAAGATAGACACTCCAATACCTCCAGGTAAGCTGCTCAGTGAAGTCCTGAGAACCAGAGATCAGGAGACAATAGGGTCAGATGCTGGATCCACAGCAAGCTAAAAACCTTGGCAAAGTGAGCAGGAAGGAGGGAGGTGGTAGAAGGCAGAGAGATGGAGGCTGAGCAGGCGGTGAGCCACCACAGGCCCTGCCCCCGTGGTGCCAATAGGACACGCCGTCATGGGGATGACCACAACTTTGTACAACTGCCAAAACCTTGAGATCTATGGTCCAGCTAAGCTGACAGACAATCTTAACCATCACAGAAATTATGAATGATCTATAAAAAGGAAATTAAAGCAAGTGGCAGAGAATAGACAAGTTTGGATCTTATCCTTAACATGTGGGAGTGTCTTCACATTAATGTTAACAAAATATTAATGACAGAACTTGTAATAAGAAGAAAGAATCTTCTTTGAGCACATATTATGTGACAGTGTTCGTAACAATTGTGTTACATACACTGTTTTGTTTGACTGGTATACCATTCTAAGTGTGACTTCATTAATCTCTTTAATTTCATGAATAATGACAGTAAACTGAGGCTTGAAGTTTCCTCTCCAGTCTATCATTCTGTTAGCAGCGAATAAAGGCAATCTGAATTCAGGAACCATCCTTTTAAGTAGAGCAATAACATACAGAGGTAGGAAGATGACATATTTAAAAGAGGCAAATGAATGTAGCTCAAACAAGGTAGTCCTAGTGAAGTAGGGTAACAGAAATAAGACCTTAAAAATACTTAAGAATTCCAATAGAACTGAGCCAAATACAGGACAGAAAAATATCTCTGAAATTAACCTAAAATTAACTTATCCTTGTTTTATCAAAACTTTGAAGTAAGGTGCAACGATGCCATTAGATGCCTAATTAGCATAATTTTCCCCATTTTTCTGAGAAAAGAATCCTCATTTTATTCATATTAAATTTTCCTATCCCCAGCCAAAGTATAAATTCTGAACAACTGAAACTTCATTTTCTTTAAAAGTAGTTGGTTTAGAGCTGCAGTATTGGCCAATCATCTGGCAAATGACATGTAATAAAAAATTTGCTAGGTGTTACAGATTGAAACATATCCTCCCAAAATATAGGTCAATTTGGTTAGGGCATGATTTCCATTATTGTGTGTTTGTCTTCCATTTTGTGTTCCGATGTAATTATCCTGCATTTTGTGACATGCTTTACATCCTAATGTCTTGGTGCAATGTTTTAAAATCCAACTACTAATCAAAAGGTTGGCAGTTCAAATCCCCCAGCTGTTCCTTGGAAACTCTGCAGAGTAGTTTTACTCTGTCCCATAGTGTCCCTATGAGTTGGAATTGACTTTAGGTCAATGGGTTTACTTGTTCAGGAGGCAGGACTGAAAAAAAAAAAAGCAGTTCTGTGTAAATCATGCAGAGCGTGTGCTGACCCACGAAGCCAGAGAGCTGAGCCACTTTGGGGTGAGGCGTTTTGGCTGAGCGGATTGCCTCCGGGCATTCACCAGTTTTGCTAAAGAGCCTTGTAGCATTTGCTGTAGCAGGGCCGACCAGAATTAGGGCAGAAGGAGGGAAGCCTGCCTACAGGCAAGACTTGGAAACTGTCCTGACTATGTCTGTTTTATCCTGAGTTATTACTGATACTCAGTTATAACCTGTTATACCAAGACACATGAAGATAAGCAAACACGGAGATAAATACCCAAGGAACAGTGGCCTGACAGGTGCTGGAAAGAGACAAAGACATTACCCTGGAGCCAAAAGGAGAACAACTTACCCTAGAGTTGGTGTATATGTATATATATACGTATGTGATATTAGTATACTTGTTGTTAGGTGCCATTGAGTCAGCTGTGACTCCTAGTGACCCTACCCACGGCAGAATTAAACACTGCCCAGTCCCATGTCAAGCCCGCAGTTGTTTTATGCTTAAACCTATTGTTTTAGCTACTGTGTCAAACCATCTCATTGAGAGTCTTCCTCATTTTTGACGACCCTCTACTTTACCAATCATGATTTCCTTCTCCAGGACCTGATCCCTGCTGATAACATGTCCAAAGTACTTAAGAGGTAATCTCACCATGCTTTCTTCTGAGGAGCACTCTGATTGTACTTCTTCCAGAACAGATCTGTTCATTCTTCTGGCACTTTATGGTATGTTCACTATTCATCTCCAACAACACAATTCAGAGGTATCAACTCCTCTGTCTTGCTTATTCATTGTCCAGCTTTTGCATACATATAATGTGAATGAAAATACTACAGCATGAGTCAGGTGCACTTTGTTCTTCAAGGTGACGTCTTTCATTTTCAACACTTTTGTAGCAGGTTGTCACGATGGAGTGTGCCATTTGATTTCTTGATTGCTGCCTCCATGGATGTTGATCATGGAGTCAAGTAAAGTGAAATCCTTGACAATCTTGTCTTTCCTCTGCTTCTCATAATGTTACTTATTAATTGTTCCAATTGTGAGGATTTCTGTTTTGCAGATGTTCAGGTGTAACCCATACCGAAGACTGTGGTTTTTGATCTTTATCAATGTCTCAAATCCTCTTCAATTTCCACAAGGAAGGTTGTGTCTTCTGCATAACTAGCCACCCAAGTTCACAGAGAATAAAGTTCTGTTTGTTAAAGCCATCCATTTGTATTTCTATTATACTAGCACTAGATACTTAAGACTTTTTCAGAGATATTCCTTTTCTCTCATAAAGAGAGATACAGAAAATTTTATTTACTTTATCCACTGGGCATGGTCACCTCTTCCTGGCTCCCTGAAAATGCAGGACTCATTGTGTGAGAGCTAACTGAAAGCCAAACTGAAAGTCAAAGCTAAATGGCAAACATACCAGAGGAAGAAATGAAAGGAGCATGAATGCTTCATAATATCACCTTTCCAAATTAACAACAGATCCAGCCTACCCCCAGGCCTTCTGCTGGGTGTCATAAAGCCTCACCAGTTAAGTCTTTGTACTACTTTTTTTTTCAAGTAAGAAAATTGTTCTAACATAACCAAATATTGAAAATTCCTTCTAGAAGATGATAATGTAAACTAATGCTAATTGCATAGAAGCCAAATTATTGTCTTCATATTGTCTGTGCTTAGTGTTCTATATCCATACTTTCATTGTAATAAATTTTAAAAAGATTAGCTCTACGATGTTATTTTACAAATGTACTATTTTCCTTGAATTTTTTGTCTTCAAAGTTCTAAGTTTCTCAACTCCAAATTCTCCTAGAACAGTGTCTTTCATAAATTTACAGAAGTAGCTCATAATTAACTACAAACACAATTTTGAAAAGTAATACAGTTTTCAGGAAAAAATACTTAAAATGTTGTCATTCAAGTTTGATATGTAAATCGCAGTTTTTAGAAAATGGATTTAAAAGAAAATTTTAAATTCTTTATGTTTTAATTTTATTTAGTTGATATTAACCAAAAGTCAAACACAGTGCCACTGAGTCAATGCTGACTCATAGTGATAGGTAATAGTGATTTATAAATATGTACTTTTATTAAAGTAAATTTACTATTTGTATGTGAATAATTTATTAACTGTCTCCAATTCCTTTGGTGATAAGGGACATTAAAGCAGTTTTTTAAAAAACACTTTTACTGTATAGTTGGCCTATATATATATCACCAAAATTCAAATACAGTGTATACATTCAAACAATTTCTATGATACTTTTTATGAAGTATGCCACAAACTGTTATCTACAACCAATGCCCATGGAAGCAGCAGCCAAGAAATCAAAAGATGCATTGCATTGGGAAAATCTGCTGCAACAGATCTCTTTATAGTGGTAAAAAGTAAAGATGTCACCTGGAAGACTAAGGTGCCTGAATCTAAGCCGTGGTATTTTTGAGTGCATCAAATGTATGTGAAAGCTGGGCAATGACTAAGGAAGACAGAAGAAGAATAGATGCCTTTGAATTGTAGTGTTAGAGGAGAATATTGAATGTACCATGGACTGTCAAAAGAACAAATTGATCTGTTCTGGAGCCAGTACAACCAGAATGCTTCTTGGAAGCAGAGATAGCAAGACTGTGTCTTACATACTTTGGATATGTGACCAGAAGGGATCAATCCCCTGGAGAAGGACATTGTGTTTGGTAAAGTGGAGGGTCAGTGAGAAAGAGGAAGACTCTCGACGAGATGGGCTGACACAGTGGCTGCAAAGATGGGCTAAGGCTATAAAAATGATTGTGGGCATGGCGCAGGACTGGACAGTGTTTCATCCTGTTGTGCACAGTGTTGCTATGAGTCGAAATTGACCCACAGCACCTCACAGCAATGACAACAAACTGTTAAGCACTCTACTAGACAAAAGGTTGACATTTCAAATTCACCCAGGGGCATCACAGAATACAGTCCTAACAATCTGCTTCCAAATAGTCATAGCATTGACAACCCAATGGAGCAGTTGTACTCTGCAGCATGGGCTCACCATGAGTTAAAATTGATTTGATGGTAACTAACAGCAGTGTTGGGCATCGATGTTTTAATCTACTTCAGCATGCTCAATTATATGTTACAAAAATCACTCTGTGTCCATAAATCAGCAGAATATTTTCTCATATGACATAATCAACTATCTTTAACTAATCCTTTATTATTAAGCTTTAAACCAAAAAATAAAAATAAAAAACCGCTGCCGTTGAGTCCAGTCTGACTCAAAGCAACCCTAGGGGTCAGAGCAGAACTGCCCCATAGCGTTTCCAAGGAGCACCTGGTGGATTTGAACTGCTGATCTTTTGGTTAGCAGATGTAGCACTTAACCCACTACACCACCAGGGTTTGCATTAAGTGTTAGATTGTCTAAATTTTCCCTCTTCTAAATAATAATTTTTAGCTTAAACTTTTCAAGTATCCCTGGTCGTTCTCTTATCATAAATTTCTAGAAGTTCCTCAAAAGTAATTTTCTAAGCTTTCATAATTTAATGCTTAACTCTACATACTCCAAAATGTTGGTACAAATTTCTAATTTAATGAACATTATTTATCAAGGTGCTTATTTACTCACTGTTCCACTGCAACTTTTTATGATGTTGTCAAAGAAATGTTGACTATACCATGGGTTGCCAAAAGAACGAATAAATCTGCCTCGGAAGGACAGCCAGAATGCTCCTTAGAAACAAGGATGGCAAGATTACATCTCACAAACTTTAGACGTGTAATCAGGAAGGATTAGTCCCTGAAGAACAATATCACGTTTGGTAGAAGGTTAGGGAGAAAGAGGAAACCCTCAGTAGGACTGGTTGACATAGTGACTGAAACAGTGCGCTTAAGCATAGCAATGATTGTGAGGAGGGCACAGGACCAGGGTTTCCTTCTCTTGTAATTTGAGTCACTATGAGTCAGAACTGACTCAGTGGCACCTCACAACAAGAGTTGAACATAAGATACAGAGTATCCAAATTTTCTTTTTTATTTGAAAATCACTTGTAAAACTTTTGTATATATAAAAATCTATACATGTTAAATGTAGCAAAATATAATTGTGAGGACTCTTGTCTTATTCCATGTTACTTACGTGGTCTAACTTTCAATACTGTAATTTACTGAGAAACCAACCATGATAAAGGCAAAGAAAATGGGCCAAATACAATGACTTGAATGAATGCACAAAGATAGTAAGGAAAAAAGAAAATGAGTATATTTTTCCAACAATTGCAGTAGACAACCTTTCAGTCATAACTGAATGAACACCACACAGTAAATGAAAAGCAGTTATGGACTATTTCAGCTTTGATTCTAAGAAGAATGACTAATGACATTCTTAAGAGTTAATGGGGCATTCACTGACTCACAAAAGTTTACCAAGTAGAAATGAAGCACTCATTTAGTATCCAGCCCACTCTGAAGTGGTACTTGTAGATAAATAAGACCATCCACCCACGGTGCTCAAATAGGGTTGAATATTGGCTTTAGTACACACCATCAAAACCCATCGAAGTGAATCAGGGCCTATTACTTCCCAAAGAAGGAAACCTTGAAAAACCTTAGTAGAAGGACTTAGCAAAGCAGGCAACTGAATAACTACATTACAATAAATTATTTTAAAAGAGCCACCATACACCTGTAATATCTGCCTTTGGAAGTTGATGTAATTGAAATTTAGCTCATTTTTCACATTTTTGTGAGATAGATGTCATCTTAAGGCAGGCTTATCGTTCTTTTTTCATCACACTCTTAAAAAATATGTATATGCGTACATATATAGTGTTTATTGACATGAATTTGTGATAAACAGAAAATGAGAGAGAAGAAGCTTTTAAAAATAATTAGAATTCCATGTAGAAGTAACCATCATAAATTTTGCTTTTTTTCTTGACTATCTATTTATGCAGTCTCATCTTAAAATAGTGATTGTGCTCCCTAAGTATACATTTAAATAATCCAAACCACTGCAACAATCCATCTTTGATACATTTTCCTAAGAGCAAGTTAATCAGTATACCATGAATCTTTTAAATTTCAGGGACAACACAACTCTTTCTTTTGTAGTGATAAAGGACTCCTTTTACATGATTAACTACTACACATATTGACCCTCAGTTACTAAGTTTCCTAAATTCTGCACTCATTTTTCCTACCAAACATTTTAGTTTAACAACACAAATATTACAGGAAAAGTTTTTATTTCACATAACTAAAGAGAGTACTCCGTGTGTATACACAGGTGTGTTTCTATGTCTCATCCTAAGGTTCGTCTACTAATCCGTATTTCCTCACTGAGTAAGATGATCAGACTCGAGTTAATTTCTTGTAGGACCTAAATTAGTATGGTTTGTTCTGAAAAGAAACCCACTTGTTCTTTATTATTATTATTATTATGATTGAATGAAAATGTACATTCCCATTTAGATTTGCATGCCCACTGTCATGGATTGAATTGTGTCCCCCAAAAAATGTATATGTTGATTTGAATTGGTTTGACGTTCCAACATGGCGCCCTTCCTCCCGTGTGTTGTGAATCCTGCCTCTGTGATATTGATGATGAAGAATGGTTTGCAATTGTGTTAGTGAGGCAGGACCCAAGCTACAAGCTTGTGGAATATAAGGGAGAGAAGTGAGCAGAGGAAGTTGGGAACCTCATACCACCGAGAGAGAAGCACTGAGAGCAGAGCATGTCCTTTGGACCCGAGGTTCCTGTGCCGAGATGCTCTCACTGGATGTGGACTTAGCCTACCGGACTGTGATAAATTCTCCTACTGAATGGACTTAGAATTTGTAAATGGATTTGTGGCTTACTGGGCTGAGACAATAAAAGCTTCTCTACGTGAAACCTTCCACTCTTGTTATTTTCTGTTAGAGCAGTACCCGGTGACTAGGACACCCACCTATATGCAGCTCCCACTGCTCTCCCTGCCTGGTGACAGTACACTCTTCCTCTCTGCTCCGCACA
Organism: Heterohyrax brucei; assembly: GCA_028571685.1. Classification (NCBI taxonomy): domain Eukaryota; kingdom Metazoa; phylum Chordata; class Mammalia; order Hyracoidea; family Procaviidae; genus Heterohyrax; species Heterohyrax brucei. Next base: position 165,970,379 of record CM053144.1, read on the forward strand.
TGTCCTATCTTCCCAACAGTCTCCTATCCCCTCCTCTCCACCCACTCCCCTTTCTCCAGTAAGAGGTCAGCAGGATGATATCCTATAGATTCATAGAACTATAAAGTGCCCACAAGATAAGGTCACTCTGCATCACCAAGTCCAATCCATTGCTGTCCGAAGAGCTCACCTCCACTATGACTTATGGACAGGGGCAACAGCAGGGCCAGAGGCCATGCTCCCAGAGGAACCCCCAAACCCTGGACCATCAATTGTGGTCTTTTAGTGGAGATCTCAGGGTGCACCCCCTTTTATTCTTGTGTTGCCAATGAGACTCAACTTTGTGAGCTCCATCACGGCTATCACTGGTGGTGGCCAGGCGCTGTCTGGTTCTTACAGTCACTAGTCAATGTGGTCACCCACTCACGTGGGTCCTCTGTCTTTTGGGTTCTCTTTCCCTATGTAGTTTTGGATCTCAGTGATCATCCAGTCCTGCTGAGTTGGGACCATTTGCTGTACCCTAAGATGGCAGCTTGGTAGATTGTAAGACTCCAGATGCCACTCATCAATGTGGGGTACAGAGTGTCCTCATTACCAAAGTGCTAGTTGTGCCAATTAGCCTCGATTTCCCCTGAGAGCATTGTCCCAGGCCTACCGCCCCAGCTACTCTGTCCTTGCAATATTGGATTAAGGTGGAAGGAGTACTCAGGTTGTGATGAAATCCTGTTAATATTGATCTTTTTTCTAATGTGTGTTGTCCCAGATTTCACCCAACCGAATTTCTATCAGCTATCTAATCTAAACCCTTCCCTCTTTACTCTCCCTCCCTCCCCACCCTTGCAGCCATCAGAGTCTTTTCTTCTATGCATGAGTCTGTTTTTAAGTTTGTATTGTAAGGGTCTCATACAGTATTTGTTCTTTTGTCACTGACTACTTTTACTCAACTTAATGTCTTCCACTTGAAACCAGGTTATGAGAGGTTTCCTGAAATCATTGCTGTTCTTTCATTGCATAGTGTTCCATTGAGTATATATACCATAGCTGACCTATCCATTCCACTGTTGTTGGGCATCTGGGTTGATTCCATCTTTTTGCTATTGTGGACCATCCTGTGATAAACATTCATGTCCATGTAGCAGTTGGTGTGAATGGCCTTGATTCTGTAGGATATATTCCAAGCAGTGGAATTACTGGGTCAAATGGTATATCTATATTCATTTTTTTAAGGGAGCACCAGATTGCCTTCCAAAGAGATGGGACCATTTTGCAATCCCACCAACAATGTAGGAGAGTTCCAATTTCTCCACAGCCTCTCCAGCATTTGTTGCTTTGCTTTTTTTAGAATATGGCCAACCTAGTTGGGGTGAGATGGTATCTCATTGTAGTTTTGATTTGAACTTCCTTAATAGCTAATGATCGTGAGCAAGTCAGGATGAGTTTTTTGGCTGTCTGGATCTCTTCTTTAGAGAAGTATCTGTCCATCTCCTTTGTCCATCACTTAATTGGATGATTTATGGTTTTTCTTATTGATATTTTGTAGTACCTTATAGATTATGGAGATCAGGCATCAGTCCGACATGAGCCAGCCAAGTGCCGTCGAGTCGGATCAGTCTGACATAGAGTTGCCAAATATTTTTTCCCATTCTGTAGATGGTCTTTTAATTCTATTAACAAAGACTTTGGATGAGCAAAAGTGTTTGATTCTTAATAGTTCCCATTTATCTATTTTCTCTTATGTTGACTGTGGTTTGTTTGACAGATTTTGAATCTGCCTATGTTGTGCATTAATACTTCCATTGCTGTTCCTATGTTTTCTTGGAAGAGTTTTAACATTTTAGATTTGATATTTAGGTCTTTTACCCAGTTGAAGTTGGTTTTTGTTTAAGGTGTAAGATATGGATCTTATTTCAGTTTATTGCAGATGGATATACAATTTTGGCAATGCCATTTGTTGAAGAGATTGTCTTTATCCCAGTTTAATGTCTTAGGGCCTTTGTTGAATATCAACTGTTCACACGCAGATGGTGTCATCTCTGGGGTCTCAGTTCTGTTCCATTGATCTACCTGTCTCTTTTTATACCAGCACCAGGCTATTTTGACTACGGCGACAGTGTAATAGGTTCTAAAGTCAGTTAATGAGAGGCCTCCCAATGTGTTCTTTTTCTTTAGTAGAACTTTACTTGTCTAGGGCTTCTTCCCTTTCCAGACAAAAGTGGTAATTTGTTTCTCCATCTCATTAAAACATGTCGCTGGAACTTGTATTAGGATTGGATTATATAAGTTGATTTCTTTGGGCGAAACAGACATTTTCACAATGCCAGTTAAGTCTTCCTATCCATGAGCAGGGTAAGTTTCTCCATTTATGTAAGTCTCTCTTAGTTTCTTGTAGTAAGGGCTTATAGTTCTCTTTGTAAAGGTCTGTTATTTCTCTGGTTACATCCATTCCTAGGTGCTTTATCTTCTTAGGGACTATAGTAAATGATATTCACTTGGTGATTTCTTCCTTAATAATCTCATTGTTGGTATAAAGGAATCGTACTGATTTACTTATATTTATCTTGTATCCTGAGACTTTGCTGAACTCTTCTATCAGTTTGAGGAGATTTTACATTAAGTTGATTTTATTTGAGATTAGAATTGCCACACCTGCTCTTCTTTGTTCATTGTTAGCTTGATATATATTCTTCCATCCTTTAATTTTCAGTTTATTCACATCTTTAAGTGTAAGGTGAGTTTCTTGTAGGCAACATAAGGATGGGTCATGTCTTTTAATCCAAGATGTCACTCGATGGCTCTTTACTGGAGCATTCAGTCCATTCACATTCAATGTGATTCTTGATAGGTATGTGTTCAGTGCTGTCATTGTGATGTATTTATTTTTGTGTTGCTGTTTTTTCTGTGGTTCCTATTAATCTGTTGTGAGACATTCTTCTTTGTGAGTTGATTTTTCACCTTTTTTGTGGTTGGCTTTGTGGTTGTTGAGACTCCTGTATTATATTTCTTGCTATGGTGTGTTGCATCTTTATTGGGCTTTATGGCTGCTCCTGGGATCCCACTTAATAAAATATTTATAAAACAAACTTCACTTACTACCATTCTTATCAACTTCCTGTCCTTCTGTAGTACATTCCTCTTTTTAATATGATGACGTCATAGATTTCATGATATGATCACTGGATTATTTCTTTTACTATTACAGCTTTGATTGAGCTAGGAGCCTTCCCTAACTGAGTAGGATTCTGGAGGATATGTTCTTCTAAACTATAAAGTTAGTGGTTTTATTCTTCTAAGCCAAAGCCAAGAATTCTTTCAGTATTTCTTGTAGTTTTGGTTTGTTTTTTACAAATTTGCTGAGTTTCTGTTTATCTGCAAATGTCTTAATTTCATTTTTGTATTGGAAAGATAGTTTTGTAGGATATATAATTCCTGGCTGGAAGTTCTTCTTCTTTAAGGCTTTGAATATGTCATGCCACTGTCTCTGTGCCAGCGTTGTTTCTGCTGAGAAATTCAATGAAAGCCTACAGAGTTTCCCTCTGGATGTTAGCTTTGCTTTGAGTCTTGCTGCCTTTAACGGTTTCTGTTTAGGCTTTATTTTGTTAAGCTTGATTAAGATCTCATTTGAGATCTATATTGAGTGGCATTCAGTATGCATCTTGGATATCTATATTCTCTTCCTTCTTGATTTCTTGGAAGTTATCTGTGAGCAGCTCAACAACAATACTCTCTGTGTTCACAGATGTCTCGCCCTGTTCAGGGACTCCAATTAATTGTAGGTTGTTCCTCTTAATAGAGTCCCACATGCTTCTCAATGCTTCTTAATTTTCTTTTTTGTTTCTTTTTTCTGATTTTTCCTCATAGATGCTAGATTCAGAAGCTCTTTCTTCCAACTCAGAAAGTCTGTTTTCCATTTCTTCCATTCTGTTTTCTTGGCTTTGAAGTTTCTGTGTCATTGATTTTGTTTTTGATCTGCTGGATTTCAGAGTACTGGTGTTCCATCATATTGAACAGCTTGCTTAATTTTCATTTTGTTCTGCTGCATTTTGTATAGATCTAGGAGGGCTCCATATGTAATCCTTTTGTATTCACCTTCCAATAATTTCAGAAAAGTTTCTTTGTCCTGAAAGCCCTTTGGTTGTTTCATGTGGAGATCTTCTGAAGCCATGGGTGACTTCCTGGTTACAAATTTCTCCAGAGTCTGTTGCTTTTTGGGCTTCATGTGAGTCAATAAAGGCTGGGAGAGATGCTGTGAGGATGGACCACAGTTGTTTCTCTAAGCCATCTGTTTTAGTCGACTAGGGCTGCTCTAACAGAAATACCACAGGGTAGATGGCTTTAACAAAGGAAAGTTTATTCTTACATAGTCCGGTAGGGTATAAGTCCAAATTCATGGTGTCTGCTCCAGGGGAAGGATTTCCCCATTGTCAGCTCTGGAGGATAGTCCAGTATTGCATCAGTCTTTGTTCAGGGAGCATCTTGGTGCAGGAACCTCAGGATTCGCTCAGGATGCGCTCTTCTCCCGGTGCTGTGTGCTTGATGGTACAAGGTTTCCGATTCTCTGCTTGCTCTCTTTCCTTTTATCTCTTGCAGGATGAAAGGATTAAGGGTGAGGTAAGCCATATTCCAGGTGAACTCCCTTTACAGTGGAGCAGGGAGGTGATCTTATAAAGGGATTTACGCCAAAGCCAGCCAAGTTCCGTTAAGTTGGATCCGAATCATGGCGACCCTTCCACCTTAATCCTTTAACATACAGCATAGGAAAACCACAAAATGGAGAACAGTCACAAGATACTGGGAATCACAGCCCAGCCATGTGGCTACACATATTTTGAGGGGGAAACAGTTCTATCCATGACACTATCTTATAATGAAAGGTAAAAGGTATTTCACCAGTTCCCTGGTCAGTCAGGTTTTCAGGTGTACAGGGCCCTCCTCCCAACTGGCAAAGTAAGCACCACCTCTATATCCACTCCTAGATGTTGTGAACTAGTTCAAAATGCAGCAAGGCGACTGCCTTGTTGGCCTCTGCTGACAGGACCCAGCCATAGGTGGCACTGTGTAAAATACTCCTTTTCTGCCAGCAAAGAGCTCTCCTGTGGGTAAGCGCTGCCTCCCAGCCTAGGAATTCAGTCTCCCTGAGGCCTCCATATCCAAGATGGCATCCTGACAAGCTCACCACCTGCCACCTTCATACAAGCTACACTATGGCAGAGGCAGCCAAAGGTGCCGAGATGCACAGAGTCCACAGCCTCTGTTCCCGGGTCCTAGCCGTAGGCAACACTGTGTAAACTACTGCTTTTCTGCTCCCATAATGCTCTTCTGCAGGCAGGCACTGCCTCCCAGGCTAAGAATTAGGTCCAGCCAAATCCTCTGTATCCAAGATGGCGTCTCTCACACACCTCACACACCTGCCTCCTGCCACCTCCGTAAAAACTACAATATGGCAGAGGTAGATAGAGAGGACTTAGGTGGTGAGATGCACAGAGTCCTAAGCTGGACTCTCAAAATATGGCAATTTCATCCACTGATCCCACCAGCAGTGTGTCTGAGAGTAGCCTCTAGCCAAGACCTAGCTCCACCGGCTGGCCAAGACAGAGGAAAAGAAGTCAAAATTCTGAGTTACCTTTGGTCCGTGACAGCCAGGACTGGCCAGGAGTGGGAGTCAGCTAAAGATAGGAGGTTTTCCGTTCAGTGGTATGAAGTCCAAATTAACAGCCCTATGCTGTGTCCTAGGGTTCACTAGGTCACCAGAAGGCTTTGTTTAATTATCGGTTCAAGTCTTGGTTTCCAGAGGGATTTAGGGAGACATGGCCTTAGTCTGCCATCTTGACTCTGCCACGCCTGCCCCACTCTTTTTTGCTTTCAGGTTCATTGTATAATCTTAGGCCTTGATCTGCATGAAAATGTTGCCTGGGCTGCAGGCCTGAAATATCACTAGACTAAAGCTCTGACATCAGCTAGTCTCCCTACTCAGGGGATAACTGTGTGTTAGAAAACCTGTGCCTCCTACTGGGGGCTGGTTCTTCAGGATTCATACATATGGCTGACCAGCCAAGAGCTGCCTTCAGATGTTGTTGCTAACCACTGTTCTATCAAAACCTACAAATTCCAGAACTCAATTTATCAGAATGCCTCAACCTGGCTAGAAACTTGCTTCTACTTCCTCCCATGGTTTTGTTATTCAACTGTCACTCATATACCCCTGTGTCGTACATAATTCCTTTCTCTTTTCTACCATATCCAAAGATATGCTATTTCCAAAATGCCTCTGTAATCCAATAGTGTCTTTTTTTTCACTTCTTTAAGGAACTAAATAGTAAGTGCAGGTGAGCTTCTTCTATAGTCTCAGTTCTTTTGTACAAACTACTTGAAAAATCTAACACTATTCATAAAAAAATTTCGTAGAGAGCTCACTGTATCAAAAGAAAGTCTTTTTTTCCCTGTCTCACGCAGCTTATCTGAAATGAAATTTATGCCATTTACTGAAGCAATTGGTGGAAATAAATAAATTTAAGAAATTTGACATGTATTTGGAGAGACAAAATGGAAATAAATACAAGAAGGGCAAGACCACATCATGATACCAAATTGTGACCCTGGCTGCTGCAGAAGGCCTGAGGAGATGTAAATACTCCAAGAAGAGTCAGAACAAAGTGTAGGATAGGGTGGTTTAAGATTAGTTAGGACACAGTGAGATGGATAATATAAACAAAGATATATACAGATTTCTTACACTTGTTCACTGGGTAGTGTAGAGATTGTATGGAACAAACAAGAGAATCTCTATGAAAGCTGTATGTGTACACATGTTAGGGAAAGGAAGTTATATTATGAAATGACTTTAAAATAAGACCAAATCCAAAATTCTTTACCATTAGGTTAATTCTGAGACATAGCAACACTATAGGACAAAGTAGAACTGCCCCATAGGATTTCCAAGGAGTGCATGGTAGATTCAAACTGCTGGCTGTTTTGTCAGCAGCCATATCACTTAACCACTATACCACCATGGTTTCCAGAATAAGGCTGAGGCAATATAAAATAGGGAATGGAGTGAGTTTTTCAGCTTGGGCATGATTTAGGAAAGGAGTAATGAAGTCCATAACAGAGAATTCTAATTCCAGACGATCAACTATTAAATATGGTGGAAGCCTCAAATGCAATGATTCTATTTTTAAATGACATGTCTAGATGAAGAGAGGCAATAAGGAGATGAAAGATGTAACATAATATGATATTATTTTATAATTAAAGATATTCATGAGAGATGAGCTTTGAAGAAAAGGTACTACAGAAGAAAACAATTATTTGCTTGAATACCTTTACTCTTATTAGGCAACATATGGGAAAATAATACAGAACCTTATAATTCCAATTAACCAAAAGTTTTGGAATTGAATATGAATCAGAGATATTTATCAAAGACTGTCTAGGATCAATTCTGTATGAATGGTTATTAAAGTAATCCTAAAATGTCAAAGACAAATTCCCAGTTGCTAAAATTTATTGAGTGCTTACTATGCATCAGGTGCTAGGATAGACATGTTGCACTGAATATTCATGGAAAACCAATGAAGTAGGACCATTATTTATTGCAGTGTAAGCAATGAGAAGACTGAAATAGAAGAAGGTTGTATAATTTTTCTCAGGTCATAAAGCATGGGAGCAGATGAGCTAGAATTTAATTCAGCTCAGGTTCCAGAGTCTGTTTACAACATTGTGTTACGCTGACTCTAATTCTCATTAAGTAGCCCTGGTGGCACACTGATTAAGAAAAAGCGTTCTTATTCCTAAAGTCAGGAGTTCATATCCATCAGCTGTTCTTTGGAAACACTATTGAGCAGTCCTACTCAGTCCCAAAGAGCCACCATGAATAAGAATCAATTCAACATTCATGGCCAATGGTATTTTTTTTTTAATTCTTATAAATAAGACTTCACATATGAATCTTAAATTCAAAACCTGCCTTTCCCTTGGACTGTAAAGTTCTCACTTTGATATTTAGGAAATTATCATAATTCTTTTTTAAAGTGAGATTACTAATAGGAATATCTTCTCCTTCAAGCCATATTTTATGCTCTTATTTTCTGTTTTGAATTAAGTCTCTCTAGTTTAAATTTCATATGATTTCCTTAACATAACTGAGTCTAAAACAATAGAAAATGTTACTTGTCATTTGGCTAAATTCTTAGGATGACATAAAATTAATGTCTATATTGCATGAAATTACATTGATATTTTTGTAAAGAAATATTTTTTATGTTAAAGTGTATTTTATATATTTATTTTCTTACGATTGAATGAAATATATACATTCTACTATAAATTTGCATGACCACCTATATGCAGCTCCCACTGCCCGGTGACAGCACACTCTTCCTCTCCGCTCCATATATTTCTTATCCTCCCAACAATCTCCCATCCCCTCCTCTCCACCCACTCCCCCGCCTCCAGTAAGAGGTCAGTAGGATGACATCCTATAGGTGCATAGAGTCATAAAGTGCACACACGACATGATTACTTTGTGTGGCCAAGTCTAATCCATTCCTGTCTGAAGAGTTGACCTCCATTATGATTTATGGACAGGGGCAGCATCAGGATCAGGGGCCAGGGGAAGTCCGAGGCACGTGGACCTTCATGTGTGGTCTTTTAGTGGAGATCTCGGGGGGGCACCCCTTTTATGCTTGTGTTGCCAGTGAAACTCAACTTTGCAAGCTCCATCATGGCTATTACTGGTGGGGGCCGGGCACCATCCAGTTCTTCTAGTCACAAGTTGATGCAGCCCACTGCTTGCGTGGGTCTCTCCATCTTCTGTGTTCTCCTTCCCCTGTCCTTTTTGTCCTTGGGGACCATGATTCCTGCTGAGTTGGCACCATTTCTGTATCTTCAGATGGCAGTTCGGCAGCTTTTAAGACCCCAGATGTCACTCACCAATGAGGGGTGCAGAGGGCTCTTTTAGCAAGATGCTAGTTGTGTGAATTTTCCTTAATTTCCCCTGAGAGCATGGTCTCCGGCCCCCAACCCCAGCTACTCTGTCCTTGCAATATTGGGTTAAGATGGAAGGAGTACTCAGGTTGTGCTGAAGTCCAGTTAATATTGATCTTCTTTCTAATGTGTGTTGCCCAGATTTCACCCAACCAAATTTCTAACATCTATCTAATCTAAACCCTCCCCCACCTCACTCTTGCTCCCTCCCCACCCTTGGAGCCATCAAAGAGTCTTTTCTTCTACACATGAGTCTGTTTTTAAGCTCTTATCATAGAGGTCTCACGTAATATTTGTCCTTTTGTTGCTGACCACTTTTGCTCAGCATAATGTCCTCCAATTGAAACCAGGTTATAAGATGTTTCCTAAAATCATTGTTGTTCGTTATCATTGCATAGTGTTCCACTTAGTCTATATACCATAGTTTACCTATCCATGTAAAGAAACTTTTTACAGAATGATGTGGCAAAGGTGTTTTTGGCTACAATGATCAGCAAAATTGTATAATTTTCTATGATTAAAGTAGATTTACAATGGACATAATAAAATTTGTCAAATAGACTGAGCAAGTGGAATACTTAACATGTATAAATACAACCAAGTAACTAGCAGAACACTTGCTATCGTTATATTGCAAATTGATCCAAGCTTAATGAGGGAGTAGAAATAATTTAACAATAAAAATATTACTTAGTGTTTGAGAGAGCTCTAATCATAAATTCCAAGCTTTAGCCATTGTGATGGTTAAGGCTGCTTGTCGTCTTGTCTGGGCCATGATTCTTAGTGGTTTGAGTTACGTAACGGTATAATTTGGGTTATGTAATGATGCAATTGGATAGCTTTGTAATGACATCATCTTCCATGATGTAATCTGGTATGATCAGTTGCAAGGGGAGTTTCCTTATGGTTTGGTTGTCTTCCAACATATATGGATATTCTGGCAAGTTCACTCAGTTGCTCTAGGTCTTGCATCCAGCTTATCAACGTCTGACCTCTTGCTTTTAGGATAAGAACCAGTGGCTTGCTGTATTACCTGGTGATTTTGGAACTTGCTTGTCTACATAGCCGAGAGCCAGCAGTCCTACAGATGTGTGACTTACAGAGAGAAGATTGCTTTATATAGAAGTAATATATTTGTGTTATGTTCAAGCATGTATGCGTATATGTGGAGAGAGAGAGAGAAAGGAATATTTCAAGGAAATGGCTCACATGTCTGATGAGGCTAGCAATTCCAAAGTTCATGGGTCAAGAGGCAGCTTAGAGGTTTCCCCAAACTCATGAGCCATGGTGGCTCACAAACACAAAATCAACAGGTCAGATGGCAAGCTGCTGGCTCACAGGCTGTAGAGATCAAAAAATTCTAAGATCAGTAGGTAAACAGCAGGCCACTGGTTCATGTCCCAAGAACTAGAAGTTGGATGATAACAAGTTAGATGAAAGATCCAGATCAAGTGAGTAAACCTGCCAGATTACACAGAAACACACATGAGGTCTGACAGTTAATTCCAGAAACTACTTATCCTGTTGTTATTGTTGTTGCTAAGTGCTTTTGAGTTGGTACCAACTCGTAGTGATCCTATGCACAAAAGAATGAAACACTGTCCAGTCTTGTGCCATGTCCACAATGGTTTTTATTGTGGCTACTGTGCCAATCCACCTCATTAAGAGTTGTTTTAGTCAGCTAGGGCTGCTCTAACAGAAATACCACAGAGTGGATGGCTTTAACAAAGAAAGATTTATTCTTACACAGTCCGGTAGGTTGCAAGTCCATATTCAGGGTGTCCGCTCCAGGGAAAGACTTTCCCCTTGACGGCTCTGGAGGAAAGTCCGGTATTGCATCAGTCATTGTCAGGGGGCGTCCTCACACAAGAACCTCTGGTCTGAAGGACGTGCTCTGCTCCCGGTGCTGCTTGCTTGATGGTAGCGAGGTTCTCAAATTGTCCTTTGTCTCTTTTTCCTTTTATTCCTTGCAAGCTAAAAGCATTAAGGGTGGGGCAAGCCATACTCCAGGGAAACTCCCCCTACAGCAGGAATTCACGGCCCCACCCTAATCCTTTAACATACAGGTTAGCAAAACCACACAATGGAGGACATTTCCAAGATACTGGGAACCATATCACAGCCACATGGCTGCACACATTTTTGGGGGGACACAATTCAAACCATGACAAGAGTCTTCCTCTTTTTCACTGACCCTCCACTCTACCAGGTATGATGTCCTTCTCCATGGACTGATCCTTCCTGACAACATGTCCAAAGTATATAAGACGCAGTCTTGCCAACTTCGCTTGAAAGAAGCCCTCTGGTTGTACTTGTTCCAGAACAGTTCAGTTTGTTCTTTTGGCAATCTATGGTACATTCTATATTCTTCTCCAGCACGACGATTCAAAGGCATAATTCTTCTTCCATCTTCCCTGTTGACTGTCCAACTTTATCATGTATATGATGTATTCAAAAGTGCCATCGTTTGGGTCAGGCACACCTTAGTCCTCAAGATGAGAACTTCATTTTTTTCAACACTTTAAAGAGGTGCTTTGCAGCAGATTTTCCCAATGCAATGTGTCTTTTGATTTCTTCACTGCTGTTTCCATGGGTGTTGATTGTGGACCCAAGTAAAATGAAATCTTTGACAACCTCAATCCTTTCTCTATTTATGACAATGTTGCTTACTGGACTAGTTGTGAGGATTTTTGTTTTCTTCATGTTGAGGTGCAAGCCATACTGAAGGCTATGGTCTTGGGTTTTCATCAGTAAGTGTTTCAAAGCCTCTTCAGTTCCAGCAAGTAAGGTGGTGTCATCTGCATAACATACGTTGTTAATGAGTCTTTCTCCAATCCTGATGCCTGGCTCTTCTTCATATAGTCCAGTTTCTTGGATTGTTTTGTCAGCATATAGATGTAAAAGGTATGGTGAAAGGATACAACCCTGACATACACCTTTCCTGACTTTAAACCATGCAATATCCTGTTGTTCTGCTTGCACAACTGCTTCTTGATCTGTGTACAGTTTCCTCAAGAGCACAATTAAGAATTGTGGAATTCCCATTCTACACAGTGTTAGCCATAATTTGTTAAGCTCCATGCAGTCAAATTTTTATAAGTACTACACACCTCACTGTTGGTATCACTGAGGTCACTTTTGTAGTACTCCACTTGGGAAGCTATGCACCAGTGCCAGCACCTAGCCCACCATTCAAAGCAATTTTGAAACACTTTCTGGAATTGTTATTGCACACATGGCAGAATGGCAAGTTTATCAACGTAATTATATAGTTGTCTGTAAGGGAGTTTTCAGCCAGTAAACAAATGACTGCATTGGAACACCTTCCCTACTCACCTGATCTGACCCCCAGTGACTTTTGTCTTTACCCAAGAATAAAGGATATGTTGAATGGAAGACATTTTAATGATATTCAGAGTATCAGGGGTAATATAATGACAGATCTGATGGCTATTCCAGGAAAAGAGTTCCAAAATTTCTTTGAAGGGTGGACTAGGCACTGGCATTGGTGCACAACTCCCCGGCGGAGTACCTCAAAGGTGCCAATAGTGATATTTAACAATGAGGTATATAGCACTCTTTCTGTTATGAGTTTGTGAACTTAATTGGCAGTCCTCTTGTATATGACTATAGGTCAAACCATAAGGAAACTTTGACACTCCAGTGGTTAAGAGCTATGACTGCTAACAAAAAAGTTGGCAGTTTGAATCCACAAGCCACTGCTTGTAGTTGCAGACCACATGAGACAGTTCTACTCTCCCCTGTAGGATCTGTATGAGTTGGTATCAGTTTGATGGCAACGAGTTCAGTTTTGTATGCCTGTGTCAAAAACAGACTCCCCAGAAACTTCTTTTCCATGAAAAAAAACTTTAAAGATTTTGGATGTATAAAAACTACATGTGGTGAACACAGTACATTTATATTGTATTGAAAATTGTGAGATACCATCCAGAAATGAAAGCAAAGAGAAAAGACAGCAGAAATAATATTTGAAGAAATAATGGCAAAAAAACCTTTCAAATTTAATGACAGACAAAACCCTACAAATTCTAACTGTTTAGCTTTATTTTATGTTTATAAATTATCTATCACTGTATAACAAATTGTCCCAAAACTCAGTGGCTTAATAAATACAAATATCTCACAGCTTCTGTGTGTCGGGAATTTAGGAGCTGCTCAGCTGATATGAGGCTGTAATCAAGATGTCAAACAAGATGGAGTCAGCTGAAGACTTCCAAGTTGGCTCACATGCATGGATGTTGGCAGGAGGTCCCAGTTCTTTGTCACATGAGATTCTAAATATGACTGATTAACTTTATCATGCTGTGCCATATCCTCACAATATGGACATTTTGTTCTTATATTGTTTTCATGAATTCTTCCATGAATTTGTCTCATTTTTTCCCCATTTTTGTCTGCTTTTTGCTTTAACTCTTGGGTAGCTCTGAATATCAGATATTTGAATTCCCTGTCAGGTAAGTCTAGTGTCATCTGCTTGCAAGTCATCTATTGTTTTATTTTTGGACACTTACGGGAACAATTCTGTCCTTCCATGTTTGCGTATTGTCTGCTATCTTTGGGACAGACAATAGTTATTTTCTTTATTGACTGCAGGTCTGTTTGTTTCATCCTGCTTCTTTATTTGGTTATCTCAGAGTAGGTGAGCCATACATCTATGTTGTTTGCTCATCTATGGTAATGATAGTTTTTGCCTCCTTGTCCAATACCCAGGATTAGTTGCTCAGCTACAGTGTAGCAAGGCAGGTCCAGGTGAAGAGGAGAGGCTGGAATGGGTTGTTTGTGACATATATTAAGACTGGCAGGTAGGCCAATAATCAGTGTTGTGCAGGTTCCACTAAGCCATGCCTGTGTCGCTTATGTGTGTGATTTTCAGCAAACATTTCAGGTAGGCAGAAAAGAGGGAGGAAGCAGTGATGTGTGGAGCTGCAATGGGTGTAAGAGGAGAAGAGGGAGAGAAACAGAGGACAAAAGCAGACAGGAGTAATACATTTCTGATGAACAAGAAGACATATTGTTCACTAGTCTAAGGAGGCTTAATGAGTGGAAAAGCTGGAGTGAAGACATGTCAGAGCTTTCCTACTGAATTAGGAAATAGCCTTAGCTATTTCTCATGTCTCCTTTTCTCTTAGTGTTACATGCAATAGTTTTCTGAAATAGATTTTCAAATGTATTTATTTTCTATTACAAACTTAAATAGCTCAATAGAATTAAAAACTTACTGCGATAGACTGTGTCTTTTAAACGGATTTCAACTGACAATTCATTGAGATAAAAAGAATATACTTTCAAAAGTTTCTTCTTGTACTTCCATGAGAGTTCATTTTGGATGTGTCATTCTAAATATGACACAGCTTTATAGTCTAGTAGTGTTATGGAATGAATTGTGTTCCCCCCAAATATGTGTCAATGTAGTTAGGTCATGTTTCCCAGTATTGTGTGGTTATCTACTATTCTGTGATTGATGCTGTTTCCTAACGTATTATAAATCCTAAATTCTATCTGTGATAGGGTGGGATATAACACCCTTACCCGGGTCACATTCCACATCCAGTATAAAGGGAGTTTCCCTGGAGTGTGGCCTACACCACTTTTTATCTCTTCAGAAATAAAAGGGAAGGGAAGCTAGCGGAGAGTGGAGAAGCTCATGCCACCAACAAAGCAGTGTCAGGAGCAGTGTGTCCTTTGGATCTGAAATGCCTTCACAGAGAAGCTCCTAGACCAAAGGAAAACTAGTGACAGAGACCTTCTTCCATAGCTCAAAGACAGAAATGCCTTCTTCTGGAGCTCAAGTTCCTGAATTTAAACTTCTAGTTTACTAGACTCTGAGAGAATAGATTTATCTTTGTTAAAACCATCCTTTTGTGGGATTTCTGTTATAACAGCACTGGTTGAATAAAACAGTGAGCAAACAATATAATTGTGAATTAAAATACAACATAACAAGTTAGATCTTTTGAATAACCAACTGATCAAATTTTTTAAATAATTAGAATATTGAAGTGTTATCCACATATTCTCAATTGAAAATCATCATTAAGTCTTTGAGATGGAATAACCTAACATTCTTAAATAAATGGTTAAATATACATATATTTCTTGCAAATGACTTTGAATTATTTTATTATAAAATTACCTATTTGAAATAAAAGTCTATTTACCCAAAAAAGGCTTCGAACTCCTCACTAATGATCGGGACTAGGGAATAATATATAATTTATAAATACTAATTCAGATATTTTAAAAAATACAATCAGAGAAAAGTATATTCAAAATTATCTTCACAATGCTGTATGTAATACACTAACCATATGCATACATCTGCAGTTAGATGACCATCTGTGAAACAATATGTAGTCAATTAAAATGTAAAGTCTGGGAAGAGTCTGGTTCAAACACTCCTAGAAATATTGTTCTGATTTTGAATCTCGAACACAGGAAAATTCATAGCAAAATTAATACAGGTGAGCATGGATGTTTTTCTTCTTTTCTGAGGAGAGTACAAAGGGAGGAAGACAAAATTACAGTAACCTACTGAAGAAAACAAAAGAACCAGAGCCAAGCCAAGTGCTGTCGAGTCGGAGACGACTCATGGCCAGAACCAGAAGTGGGCCCATTAATAAGTAGGTGCTTCTCTGGCTGAGAAAAAAATCCCGGGTGATACAGCCTGATGGGGACAAATGGAGACATAAATCCAGGAACCTGGATCCTGCCTGAGAAAACGTGCAAGTGATAGAAGATGGAGAAACCACATAATGTCATGAAGGCTTATGTTTAGGAAGTTGAAATGTTGCTTGGCTGAAGATGAAAGGAAAGAGGAAAGTTCAACATCACAGCTTCCCTTCTTTTCTCATGGTCTTTTCTACTAATTAATTGGCTCAGTTTCATCTTTTTCCACTTGTCTGACTTTGTCTTGTTTTCACATTATCTTGATTAAAAAAAAAAAAAATCTGACTGCTGTCAAGTTGACTTCAACTTGTAGCAGCCCCACAGGACAGAGTAGAGCTGCCTCACAGGGTTTCTAAGAAGTGCTTGGTAGAGTTAAATTGTGGACCTTTTGTTAGCAGCCAAACTCATAACGCTCCACCACCGGAGTTTCCTAAACATTTTTCACTCACTGTACTTCCTTCATTTAAAAAAAATGTCCATTTATTAGTTAGCTGTTTAATGTATTATTTTAAACATGTTCACGAAGTTGCAGGTTATCTCTCTCTTCTTGTCCATGAATAAAAAATTACAAAAATTAAATCCTGTACTTCCGTAAATTATATTCAGTTTCATCATCCCAAACAAACTGATTTCTATGATTTTCATCTCATCATTTTCCTGGTTTTTGAGAATAACATTAAATAAGTTCCTTCTACATTACAAAAAACTTCTTTTTTTGGTGTCTGTGACTCCAAATCAAAATGTTAAACTACTGTAAAGAATTTTTAGAGTTAATTAAACCTATTTCTCCTGAAAAACGATACTGACAACAAAACATTTGTGCTAATAGTCATAAGACTGTCATGAGCTAGGATAACATTCACAAAACAAAATAACTTAAGCTGCTATTCTTTCCAAATTCAAACATTTGGCCAGTCTCTCTCTCTCTCTCAGTCTGTCTCTCTCTCTCTCTATCTCAGGCTCTCTCTCTCTTTCTCTCTCTGTTTCTCACTCTCTCTGTTGGGACTGGAGGATTGAATGACAGCTTTTTGCTTTTTTCACTAAGAAGTAAAAATAGTGTTAACTCAGTTATAAATCCTGTAGTATTTATAACTACCGCTATTAATCAATTTGTAAACCTTTAATTACTTACATTATTCCTTTTTAAATTATAGCCACAAATGATCAGCAGATGCCGACGTATTATTCTGTAAGACTTCTGACAACCTTGACTTATCAAGACCATGATGGAAATCAGAAAAGAAATACAAATTTGTCTACCAAATATAACCGATATAATGGAATATAAGATCTTTGTTCCTGGGACAGCATGCAAGCTTAACATTCAGTCACTTACTTTTACATAGATATCCAGCAACACTTGTTGCCTTAGCCTGCTTATCTTGTTATTATTGTTAGGTGCCATCCTCTGGATTCTGATGATAGTACCCTTCTGTGCAACAGAACAAAACACTGCCCAATTCTGCATTATCCCTATGGTTGTCACTATGTTTGAGCCCATTGTTGTAGCCAGGGACCATCCAGTCACTTTACCGAGATTTTCAGCAACATTTGTTTCCTTATCCTGTTTATAATCTCCTACAATATAATCCTATATGTAAAAGAAAAGACTACAATAGAAATGTGCTTTCATAAAAATCTGAGAATGAACAGTCTGATACAAGCATTAAACTGCAAAATTATGTCTACTGTGAAGACCAGTAACTAGTAATAGATTAGTCTCAGATCTTTCACTATCAACCTGTGTCCTTAAGAAACATTTAGTATCTTTCAGCAGTGTGTATAAGAAAGAGGGTATTTATTTAAGAAAGAAGAGTTGTGCATAGTAACCTTGAGAATGAGTCCTGTTAAAAAAAAATGTCATAAATAAAATAATTTAAGTGGAGCATAAGGTATCTGGATAGAATTTTTTACTGGCTAAAAATTCTTAGACATTACAGTTAAACATTGCAGATCCTCTTGTATTATTACAGATAGGTGCATTTTTCACCATCTGTGTCTGTTTTTTATAGCTGGATTTATACATATGGTAGTTTAACATTTTAGTAAAATTTCATTTTGGTTTTAGTTATGTACTGAAGTTTTCATATTATGCAAAGTTGTTGTTGTGTTGTTGTTAGGTGCCATCGAGTCAGTTCTGTGACCCTACGCACAACTGGACAATCTACTACCCAGTTCTGTGCCAAGCCCACCATCGTTTTTATGCTTAAGCCCATCGTTGCAGTCACTGTGTCAATCCACCTCGTTGAGGGTCTTCCTCATGCGAAGTAGCCACACATAAACACAAGAGACACATTTATTTTTGGTTTCTTATGTCAAATTATTGTAAGTTAATGCTACCAGATACACATTTTAATTTGTCAAGTATTTCTCTTTTACCGTGTTCTTATGGTATTCTATCACCATAAATTTTCATCCAAGAAATTCTGAAAATTAATCTATCTACCTCAAACTAACCTTAGAATAAACTCTAATAAACTTCGTTAAAAAATACCTATTTAAATACATAATTTCTTCATATGATACGTATTATAATATTACTCTGCTTTTACATGTTGATAACTATAACTATGTAGTATGAACAAGGTTGTATTAGGAACCCAAAACCAAATATAGAAGTCTTGGAGTAAATTGATTCTTTTTGCTCCTGTTTTAATCTTGCTTACTTTTGCTTTCAGCCTCATGACATTTTGTGATTGATGAGGTTAAGTTTCCACGCCAAAAATCAAATTGCAATTCCAAATTAGAGAAGCACAAGAACAATTTGGAAGACATATATTTCTTGATGTTTATCATGTCCACTATCTTTATAAACATCTATTTCATGCACAGTTATGTTTCCTTTTATGTGTTCCTGGAGTTCTGCCATGTTATTTTATTTTTGAAATAAACTTTTTTTATTAACATTGTTAAAAATTCATAGATGTTGCCAAAGCCAGTTACTAAATATCTCACAATTATAATTCCAAAACACAAAATTATGATACAAACATGAATCTTGGGGTTATTTCTCCAGTATTTAGCAAAATCTTGGACCATTTCAAATAGAATGTTTATTGGACCAATAAGCAACATTATAATAAACAAAAGTAATAGTGAAGTTGTCAAGGGTTTCGTTTTACTTAGAATCTCAGCGTCCAAAGCTGGAGGAAAGGTATCAAATAACAAATTTCACTCAGCAAATCTGCCTCAAAAGAGCTCTTTAAAGTGTCTAAAAGAAATGATATGACTTTGGGGGCTGAGATGTGCCTGACATAAGCCATGGCATTTTCGATTGTCTCTTATGCATGGGAACGCTGAACAATGAATAAGGAAAAGCAAAGAATTAATGCATTTGAATCATGTCGTTAGAGAAGATTATGGAATATATCATGAAATGCAAGACGACTAAACAAACCTATCTCAGAAGAAGTATAGCCAGAATGCTCCTTTAGAAACAAGAATGGCAAGGCTTTCCCACATTTACTGGGAATGTGTTATCAGGAGGTATCCACCCCCGGAGAAGGGTATCATACTTCATAAAGTAGAGGGCCAGCGAAAAAGAGGAAGGCTCTCAGTGAGATGGATTGGCACTGTGGCTGCAACAAAGGGCTCCAACACGGAGCAATCGTGGTGATGGTGTAGTGCCAGGCACTGTTCGTTCTGTTATACCTTAGGTCACTGACAGCTGGAAACGTCTGGACAGTACTTCACAACAATGATATTTTTCTTCATTTATTTGTTTATAGATTTATACTAGTTTCGTCCCCCCCAAAAGTCTTTGAAATAAATTATTCAAAAAATATAGACCAGTAGCAAAAGTAATTTAATATGAAATAGTTGTCTCATTAAACTAATACAGGACGGGAAAATGATTCTGAAGACACA
The DNA here is from genome assembly GCA_028571685.1 of Heterohyrax brucei. NCBI lineage: Eukaryota > Metazoa > Chordata > Mammalia > Hyracoidea > Procaviidae > Heterohyrax > Heterohyrax brucei. Next base: position 165,989,894 of record CM053144.1, read on the forward strand.
GGACAAAAATTTTCACTGACTGAATCTTAGAATGTTTTGTAGGTTGTTTAGAGCAGACAGAAAGGTGGTCCATTTTGAGTTCTCATTTCTGTTGAGAGAAGGAATATGTAAACATTTCAGAAAAAAAAAATCAAATTTTTTTAAATTTTATTTTTGTTGTGATTAAGTGAAAGTTTACAATCCAAGTCAACTTACCATTCAAAAGCCCAAACACAGATGTCTATGCAACTCTGTCTTCTGTTCTCCTCACCCTGTGACAGCACACTCCTCCTTTCCACCCTAAACTTCCAAAAATTCCAGATCTTGAGTCCATTGTGGTGGTGGTGGTTATGGTTAGCTGCTGTTGAATCATTTCCAGCTCATGGTGACCCACCACACAGCAGAAAGAAGTGTTGTCCAGTTCTGCATCACACTGCGTAGGACAGGATTCTGCTGAGTTCATGGGAGGACTGCTGTTGTTTTTGTTTCATATATTCAGGAGTACCAAAAAAATAAAATTGCCCAGGTGTATTTCTACTTTTGGTTATAAGTGAACTGTCTTAAGAACAGTATAAATTTTATGGTTATTTCATTGAGATTGCCTTTCTTCGCCTTTTTTAATACTTTCAACTACAGGAGAGATATTAAGCACCTGTTAGCGGTTCAAACCTAGCAGTTGCTCCTTGGAAACTGTGGAGCAGTTCTACTCTGTCCTATAGGTTAGCTATGAGTCAGCTTTGACTCCATGGCAACTGGTTTGGATTTTTAATCTAAGTTTACAACCTCAGTATGTGATAAAAATGAAATTCAATCTTTCTTTTCCATATTCTTTCAAGTCTAAAAAATTTTTAAAAATGTGTTTTTGTAGCACTAAAACTTTATACTTTTTAAAGAAAAAAATAGAAAAAAAGAGCAAGTGTTTTTGTTTTTTATAACTATATTAGAATCTACATCTACGTGAGCTAAGTTACTGGGTTTTGTTTGTTTTGAAGGATTTACTTAGGACTCTTGCATACATTGCTAATAAAGAAATCTTAATGGAATTATGCTTAGGGGCATGCGACATTAGAACTGTAGAATTTAAACATTCATTTCACCTTCATTTAAAGGAAAAATTTGTCGTATTGGAATAAAAAAGAAAACAACAAGTGTCGTTTCATGCGAAGAATCGTGTGTGTCTCCAAAGCTGGCTGGGTCAGTCATAGCTCATTCTCCACAAGGAAAAGAAAGACTGACTCAGGCTCTTAATGTCTACACATTCTTGTCACGCATGCGTGAAGGAGACAGCCAGAAACAGGCTAGGCGTAGGTGTCTGTGCAACCTGTCATGGGAAAGGACTCTGGCTCCAACTCCATTCACATCCACAGGAAGATATGTGGATAATTGTTTGAGAAAATACAACAAGGTCTCAATTCTAAATCTCAATGTGTGTGCCATTGCTGACCCATGTTTGCATAAAGAAAAAGCAGGCCTTGTGTGTTCTCATTCACCCTTGATGAGCTCAGCTATTGATTTAGCCCGTTCAGTTACTTGCAGAGCAACTCTGAAATTAGCCCACTGATTTCTACTTTTGAAAGTCTTCATGAATATAAATGCTATTTTTCAAAAATGAACCTTCACCCATAAAACCATTTGACCAAATAAATTGAATGTATATAAGTCAACAAATGTAATAGTTATTTCTCTATAGACTAAGGCATCACTGTTACAATATGTCTACTTCAAGTATGTCTGTATTTTGACAATGAGGTCATTTCTGTAGCAAGAGAAGATGATGCTCTATTTTGAAAATTAAGACTACAGTAGATGAAAAGGCAATGAAAGCAGTACTTAAGGAATAAATTACTATTTTCATTTACAATCTAAGCAATTGACATAATAAAAACCTCCAAGAAAAATGCAAAACAAGCTATTTGCATAAATACAAGATTATTGCAAGAAATTTTTTTAAACAGGTATTACATTACATTAAATTATTTTCAAAAGCCTTATTTATAGAATAAAAAAGGGATAAATATTTTCTCTAAAAAGAAGTTGCTCTTGTTGTTAGGTGTCACTGAATCAGTTTCAACTGATGGTGACCATATGCGCAACAGAACGAAACACTACCTGATCCTGTGCCATGCCCACAGTTGTTTTATACTTAAGTGCACTGTTGTAGCCACTGTGTCATTCTATCTTGTTTTCCACTGACCCTCTACTTTACCAAGCATGATGTCCTTCTGCAGGGATTGACTCCTCCTGACAACATGTCCAAAGTATGTAAGACACAGACACTCCATCCTTGCTTCCCAGATACACTCTACTTCTTCCACAACTGTTTGTTCTTTTGGCAGACCATTGTAAGCTCAATATTCTTCTACAACACAGTTCAAAGGCATCAATTTTTTCTCTCTCTTGCTTTTTCACTATCTAGCTTTCACATGTACAGGATGTGATTAAAAACATCACGGCTTGGGTCAGATGAACCTCAGTATTCAAGGTGACATTTTACTTTTCAACACTGTAAAGAGATGTTGTACAGCACATTTGCCCAATGTAATGCATCTTTTGATTTTTTGACTGCTGCTTCCATGGGGACTGATTGTGGAATAAAGTAAAATGAAATCTTTGGCAACCTCAGTTTTTTCTCCATTTATCATGATGTTGCTTGCTGGTCCAGTTGTGAGGACTTCTGTTTTCTTGATGATGTTACGCAATCCATACTGAAGGCTGTGGTCTTTAATCTTCATTAGTAAGTGTTTCCAATACTTTTCACTTTCAACAAGCAATTTTGTGTCATCTCTATAATGCAGGTTGTTAATGAGTCTTCTGTCAATCCTGATGCCCTAAAAAGGAATACTTCCCCTCCTCTTTTTTTCTTTTCTTTCTTTCTTCCTTTGTATTTCTCTTGCCCTATCTATTCCACTTCGCTTTCTCCATCTTTTTTACTAGTGGGCCTATAAATTTCATGGCTATGGAGAATTCACTGTCCCCCAAATAAACAATACATCGAGCAACAAGCACTTTATGTCTCTGGAATATTAAGTTCATTGCCAGTAAAAATAAAGAAGACAACAACCCGTAGAAAATGTGGAGGAGTGTGAAAAGATCAGAAATTATGATAAATCTAATCGGAGAAATTCCAATTTTCAATGCAGTAATAGCTCTCAGGACACTATCACACATCAAATTATTGCAATAGCTACTGACAGCAGTGAGTGTTTTCACATAAAAACAAATAAAATGAAAATTAGTGTTCTTTATTTTTCAGAGGCAATGATTTCATCAAATGTATTGCATCTTTGCCACGAAGAAGTGTTTAAAAAGGAAACTTTACCAAGGTCATCCATGGTGGACAGGTTTCAGCACAGCATCTAGACACCGATCAGGAACAAGGTCCTGACAACTGAATTCTTAAAAAATAGATAGATAGATAAATAGCTGATAGATGATAGACAGACAGATGGATGGACAGACAGACAGACAGATAGATGAATGGATAGACAGACAGATGGACAGACAGATAGACAGATAGACAGACAGATGAATGGATAGACAGACAGATGAATGGATAGACAGACGGACGGACGGGCGGGCGGGGGGGCGGGCAGGCAGGCAGGCAGGCAGACAGGTAGGTAGGTAGGTAGGTAGGTAGGTAGGTAAACCTGACTTTATGACCAGTTTAGAAACATTGTCTGATATAGTGCTAGAAAATGAGCACCTCAGAAAGAAGGCATTCAAAATACAACTCAAAGCAGAGTTGTCCTTAAAGGCATGAATGACGTAAAGCTGTCAGACCTTTATTTGCTGATAGAGCATGAATCAGCAGCAAGCATTAGCTAATAACATGTAGAATGTAGGAAATACAAATCTAGAAAAATTGAAAGTTGGATACTGAGTGATTTAAAGTCAGGAGAGACATGCATCAGGATTTTATCCTTTCACTGTACTTATTCAATCTGTATGTTGAACAAATAATCTGAGAAGCTGAGCTGTGTAAAGAACTTGGCATCAGGTTTGAAGGAAAATTCACTAACAACTTGCCATATACAGATGACACAACCTTGCTTGCTGACGGCAAGGATGTGAACATTTAGTGGTGAAGATCAAAGACCACACTGGCAGTATGGATTATAACTCAATATAAATAAAATAAAAATCCACACGACTGAGCCAATAAGCAGCGTTATGATGAATGGGGAAAAGACTGAAGTTATCAAGGATTTTACTTAAATGGATCCACAACAAATGCTCATGGAAGTAGCAGTCAAGAAATCAAATGACACATTGCGCTGGGCAGATCTTCTGCAAAAGAATTCTTTGAAGTATTCAAAAGCAAAGATATCACTTTGAGGGCTAAAGTGTGCCTGACCCAAGCCATGGTACTTTTAATTACCTCAAATGCATGCAAAAGCTAGACGATGAATAAAGAAGACTGAAGGAGAAGTGATGCCTTTGAATTAGTAGTACTGGAGAAGAATATTGAATATACTACAGATCGACAATACAATGAAAAGCAAAAAACATGTTTTGGAAGAGGTACAACTAGAATATTCCTTAAAAGCAAAGATGTCATGCTTAATAAAGTAGACAGTCAGAGAAAAACAGGAAACTCCTCAAGGCTTTGGACTGACACGTGGGCTGCAACAATGGACTGAGACGAAACACAGATTATGAAGATGACGTAGAACTGTTCAGTTTACATAGGTCCACTATGAACCAGAACTGGCTTGACAGTACTTAACATCAGCATAAAATTTTACCTGTCTTTGTGATATTCAGGAAATCCTGGTTGCATAGTGGTTAAGTGCTACAGCTACTAACCAAAAAGTTGGCAGTTCAAATCCACCAGGCACTGTTTGGAAACTCTATGAGGAAGTTTTACTCCATCTTATAAGGTCACTATGAGTTAAAATTGACTCAACAGCAGTGTGTGTCTGTACATGTCTGTGTGTGTGTGTGTGTTGTGATATTCATAAATTTTTGCTCTTTCAGGTTATTACATTTTCTTGTAAGGAATATCAATCACCTTGTTTATTCTTTCCTATCCCGTATTGTGGAATTTAACAAAAATGATCCAAATGCCACGTATTTATGTCAATTTCTTCTGTTGATTCCCTTGATATGTCTTTACATTTTCCTAATGCTACATAAAAGATCTAGATAGCCTCTCTAGTTTGTATGTGATTACTAGAAAATTGCTTGAAAATCATCTTAAAACTCATTTAACTAGAAACCTACATGATAGATAACTTCTTTTAAAGCACACCTGATATATGTTCACACTTGACAAATGTACTTATACTTCCATATCATTTTTAAAATGCATCATTCAGTTGCTTCTCATATTGGTTAGTCACTTGCCAGGTTGTCATACTTTGATTCAATGCACAGGGTAGACATTGTCCGACAAGTTTTCCAGTTCTGGAATGTTTACAGCGAGCCCCGATGACACAATGGTTAAGAGTTAAGCTGCAAACCAAAAGGCTGGCAGTTCAAATTTACCAGCCACTCTTTGGAAACCTGTAGGCTTACTGTGAGAGGAACTCAACTTGACAGCAATAATTTGACAGTTTTTACAGAAGCAGACTACCACTTCTTTTTCCCTTGAAACAGATGGTGAGTTCAAACAACCAACCTTTCAGATAGCAGTCAAGTGCTTAACAATGCAATAGCAGATCCCCTGTATGCGAGTTTGTGTATGTTTTTGTGTGGGAAATGTATTCTACCTCAATTTCACATCTCTCTCTACCAGTAAATTTCTTCTAGGTTCAGAGATCTCTCCATTTCTTTACTTTTTTTTTTAGTCCTGTATCCCTTCACTCAAATTTATGTTTGCATGTCACATGTTCCTAAAGGGCATTCCTTCAATGGGTAAACACTCATCCTTCTACTGGTTGAAGTCTACTGCATTTGACTCTACTGTCTGCTTGAGAAAAATCTATATCACCTTCTGTTTTACTCTTACAAGTCTTCTCCTCTGTTTATTTTTTCTTTTTATGATCCTCTTCTCACCACCTCTTAAGTGTCATATGTTCCTATATATTTACATTGTAACTTAATCTCTCAGTCAATAAACTGTGTTAATTTCCTAGGATTATGGTAACAAAGTACCACACGCTGGTACTTTGGTTTACCTTCTGCCTCAGGGAGTTGCTAGTAGGTAAACCAAAATACACTATTGCTATTGAATTGATTCCAACTCATAACACCCATTAGAAGAGAAGAGAACAGCCTCACAGTATTTCCAGGACTGTAAATCTTTACAGAGGCAGACTTCCACATTTTATTTCCATGGAGCTGTTGGTGGACTTGAACCACTGTGAATAGTACAAAGGCCAAGTTCTTAACCACTGAGGCACCAGAAATCAAGATTCCATTTTTAAAAATCCTTCACCAATGACACAGGATGAGATGTGCACAGAAGAGTCACCTGCTTAGACAACCTTCTCAAGCTGGGGGACTAGGGGTTGCTCAAAAATGAATATAAATTTGTTCCGGCATACTGTCTGCTTCATGTTGTAAATAATAAAAACTGCTTCCCATGTATTAATGTATTCAGGCTAAGATCAGTCATATTAGTTACTAGTTCATTTTTTGCAATGGCTTCTTGTTTATTTATAAATTGGAGACAATCTGCAAATAGTACACAGATTTGGCATGTTGCTCTGCACACACCTGTCTAAAGTAGAGCACCTCTTTACACAAACATACTTCTTCTCCTGTATCCCTACAAAAGTTCATTTTAATATCCCACAAAACCCAGACACCCTTTCTTTCATTAGCCACAATTGAATTAATAGCCTAGTTTTGTACATCTGGCTTCCTAACTAAACTCTCTAGTTCATCCACTCTTTTCCTGTCCCATGTCCACTCTTTTAGGCTTTCATCTCTTTGTGCTTTCTTTAACACAGATCTGAGAACAGCTTCTAAACATACATCCTATACTTAGATTATGGATGTTGCATATAGGGATTCTAACTCTTAGAATATAGTAATCTTATCTAAAAGGCATAAATATTTGAAAAAAATATATACATATTTGCTTTTCAAAGAACTTGTAAAGAAAAAAATACAAAGGTGATTTTTGCATTTCACTTGCAGCCTTCAAAATGCAAATGACAACTGTGAATAACATAGTCGAAAAAGACATAACATCCCAATGGATTATATTTTGTCCTTTAAAATAGTGTACACACTTGATTTAAGATTTTCAAAATTGATTCTATAAATAATGATAATATTTACTCCAGAGATGATCACTTTGCCTCCACTGCCACAAAATCGCCACGTCCCACCATGTAGTTAAAACATCATCTGTGTTGCAATCATCTCTTACTTACACATAGACTTTTCATCCACAGGGTGTGAGTACAAGAGACAAAAGTATTTTTTTTTTAATTGTGATTGAGTGAAAGTGTACAATCCAGTTTAAATTTGCATGTCAGCCTATCTGCAGCTCCTTCTGCCTTCCTTACCCTGTCACAGCACACTCCCCAGTTCTGTTCTATACATGTCATGTCCTCTGAACAATCCCTTTCCATTCTATACATGTCATATCCTCTTAACAATATCCTGTCCACTCCTCTCCACCCTCTCCACTCCCCTCTAATAACAGGCCAGTAGGATGACATCCTATTGATGCATAGAACCATAAAGTGCACACATGATATGACACTCTGTATCCCCGAGTCCAATCCATTACTGTCTGAAGAGTTGATCTTAGTGATGATTCATGGTCAGGGGCAGCATCGGATCTAGGAGCCATGCTCCCAGGGGAACCCCTAAGCCTTTGGACTATTAATTTCAGTCTTTTAATGGAGTTCTTAGGGTGCATTCCTTTTGTGTGTGTGTGTGTGTGTTGCCAGTGCCACTCAACATTGTGAGCCCCATCACGGCCACAACAGAATTTTCATAGATCTTAATACATAGAGTCAAGTTTGAATCCCATAGGTCTTCTATGACTGGGCTGCTGCCAAAAGGTCAGCCAACCATGAAGTTCTGAGGTGGTTGTCCAATAAAGAAAAATGCATCGTGTCCAGGAATCGTTAAAACAGAATCTTGAGTTTTCAAAATAATTACCTGTACTTCTTTACCCATTTAGTTCTTAACATTATCCCAGCAGCAGCTATAACCAAATTGCATTCCTAAGGCATATAGGACAGGAGTAGACGAGAAAGGGAGAGTCAAATTAGTGCCTCTAATTTTTGAGTAACCTTTGTAAGTGCACCGTTGCCTCACTTTAAATTGCCCAGAATGATGAACATATTGCAGGTTATTTTCCAGAGCAATAATAGTTTTACTGGTGTCACCTGATCAGTATCCTCCCCCAATTCCCCACCCCTACCCCAAAACACAGTCAAGAATATTGAGACATCATGGATAGCCCCAAAGTGGCAGGGAAGGTCTGATGTAGTCAGTCTGCCACGTCCTGGAAGCAGCAATACCCATGTGATACGACCTCCCCACTTGTTAGTTGTTGTTGGGCTGACTTCTTTTTCATGACAATTCTGTGCATAATACAATGAAACACTTCATGGTCATAAGCATCTTCATTATCATTAATAAAAGGACAGTGTTCTATTGTTAGCCACAGAGTCTTCATTAGCAAATTTTCAGAATCAGATTGCCAGGCTCTCTTCCTAACTTGTCTCATTTTGAAAGCCTCACTGAACTCTTCACTATGTGTGCCCATGCTGGTGTTAGAAATACTAGTGGCATAGCTTCCAGCATCATATAAAAGCAAAAGCAAACCTGTGGCCATCAAGTCAGTTCCGACTCATAGTAACCCTATAAGACAAAGTAAATTTAGAAGCGCTTGAGCTGCCACAGTATAACAAGCTGACAGGAAGTAGACAGCCTCCCATGGTGTGACATGAAAATGTCATCATAAAGGAGTCACGTGTCTTGCATGTAGTGGTAGTCACTGAATCAGAACTATGGAGGGTGAACAGTCCAAATGCCATAGAATGTCTTATGTCCAGTACAAGCCCCTAGGTAACAGCTTCTTGTCTTATGTATTCTATGACTCAAATAACCATGTGAGGAGACAACATCCTTTTCTTTCTTTCTTTTTAATATTTGATTGCGCTTTAAGTGAAAGTTTACAATCCAAGTCAACTTACCATAGAAAACCCCACATGCACACTCTAGCTGTTCTGTCACGCTGTGACAGTACATTCCTCCTTTCCACTCTACACTTCCCATGCCCATTCAACCACCTTCTGTCCCCCTCCACCCTCTCATCTCACCTCTGGGTGGAAACTGTTCAGTCAGCCTCACGTATATCCTTAAGCCAAGAAGCACATTCTGCCAGTATCACTCTATCTCTTACAGCCTAGTCAAATCTTTGTCTGAAGAGACTTCAGGACTGGTTTTAGCTCTGAGCTAACAGAGAGTCCAGGGGCCATGTCCTCAGAGGATCTTCCAATCTGTTAGACCATCAAGTCTGATCTTTAATGGAGTTCTAATTCTGCACGCCCCTTTTTCTCCTGCTGTGTCATGGACTCTATGCTATATTTTCTGTCAAGGTAGTCATTGGTGGTGGCTGGGCACTATCTAGTTCTTCTGGTGTCATTCTGATGTGGTATCCAGATCACATGGCCCTTCTAAGGAAACAATTTTCTTAATTGTTATTCACCATACTCGGAGATTAGAAGGAGAAAGAGATAGAGAAATGCATAGTCAAATTTAATTGGTCAGCCTCTATCTACATGTTTTCAGTCTTCTATGCCTTTTGTACTGCCCCAGCGCTATCCATTATCACCAGATATATCTTACCTGGCTACTGAAGGTTACTATTTTATAGTGATGATAGGAATAGCCATTTATCCTCCTTTAGTAGTGTGGGAAAAAGAAGAACAAAAAATTGTCCCCTATCTTTATTCCCATTCCTATACTACTCTGTACTTGATTGTTCTCTCTTGAGTACATTGTGTGTTTGTTTGATAATCATCTTATTTTGGGCAATAAAATTTCCAGAAACACATATTTTTATTTTTGACAGTTTCTACAAACATTGGAGAAGCTAATTAAAATGTTACATTGTTCATTGAACAGAATTCATCTTCTAAGAAATGTGGATAGATTTTAACTCATTTTCTTACACTGTTCATATCTCACAGCAGAAAGCAGCAGGCTTTGCCTTTATTTAACTATTTTCTCTGTGGATTTTCTATAACAGCCTGGAAATGATTACTTATTTATGTTTTGTGGTAACCAAAGAACAACACTGTCAAGATATAGAATCAAATGATCTAGTTTATGTAAGCACGTGTGTGTGTGCATATGACTGTGTATGTCTGTGTATCTTGAGTGTGAGGGTGGGTAGTATGTCAAGCCCTGCACTTTTTTCATAGAACAAGTGTAGACTACCACATAGCTTATGCTGTACACAAATTATGTGAAAAGGTATTAGATATTTTCACATAATTTATAAATGCAATGCATTATAAAATTATTTTTAGCATTATTTGAATGAGTTTCTCATTTCCTTGATCACTGCCAGTTTTCATTTAAATGTGTAATTTTCATAAATTTTTTAAAGCCTTTACTTTTCTTGATAGCTTATGTCTGTGTTTTTGTTTGTGTGAGTGCCCTCTGGAAAATTTCAAAATGAACTCCAAAGCTCTGTCCTCATCAGTTTAGTTTAACATTGCTTCAAAAGATTTTGTCAAAATATTCAGTAAATTTTGTTTTACAGAAACCCATGGTGGCACTATTTATTCTCTAAAATGCATGGAATTTTGCCTCTTAGATTATTTTAGTTTTCATCCTGGGATTACAATCAGATTTGCTTGCTAAAGTTCTCTGCTTCCCTCTATTAACCTCTCCTAATAGTATGCAAACACATAGCAAAGCTTCAATAATTTCCTGTGGGCTTTCATCTTATGCTCCATAATTGTCAGCCTTTAAATTATTTTAATCAATATCAAAACTTCTTTGAAATGTTAGCCATGAGCTGTTATTACTGAGGAAATTACCACTTTCTCTTCACTAGCAATTCTTACTGAAAGACACTCAAAGACACAGGGAAGGACTGAGGACAGACGTGGAAGGAGATGCAGCTCATTGAAATTAAATATATCCTTAGGATCAAGCATTGGCATGAGACAAAAAAATAAACATACGTTTACCTGGCTGACACACCATAGCGTTTTTTGTTGGATATTAAACATCATGTGATGGATTTTATTGTTGTTAAGTCAATTCTGACTCACAGCAATCCTATAAGACAGAGTTTCAAGGAGCATCTGGTGGCTTCAAACTGCCAGACTTTGGTTAGCAGCCATAACACTTAACCATTTTGCCACCAGGGGTTCCATTCAATGTACAGACACTTAAATACATATATATATTTAAATATGCAGATAGATAACAATGCAACACATTGTCAACACTGTTGATCTAAAACAATATAATATGCTTATCTACAACATATTTTTGATGTTCATTTTTCATCTCATTGAGAAAGTTCCCCACTTTGCCTTCCCTTACTTCAAAGACAACATCATTTTCCATTATCAGGTAAGTAGTAAAGATCTGAATATACCATGGGGCATATTATAATAAATATTAGACAGACACAAAACTCTTGTCAAATTAATTAATTATGATTTAAAATTTTTTTATAATCAAGTATTGGTTAGCTGGGTAATTGAGACCAACTTTCCCAGTGGGATCCACTACAAATGTTAGAGACAGAACTTGCGTAACAACATTAGAGGTATACCAAGGCAGTTAATTTTTATTAATTAACCCCTGTTTTAAAGACATCATAAATGGAGTGGAAAACTATCTCAAAAAGTTTGACAACTTATTCATAACAAGTATATCCGAAAATAGATTTATATTCACAATGCAAAAAAGCTACTAAAAGATGATATGATTTGAAAATGGGCAGCCAACTTAGATACTTCAAAGAGGATATAGAAATGGCGGAAGTTGCTAAAGCACCTTACTTTCAAAGCAATGCAAACTAAAACCGTAGTTACATACTTCTTCAGTTAACTCATCTCCTAGGAGCAGGGCTCCTAGACCTGCTGCTGCCCCTGCCCAGAAAACACTACTGAGGTCAACTCTTCAGACAAAAATGGACTGGACTCAGGGACACAAATTGACCATATGGTGTCTGTACTTTATGGTTCTATGCATTTATAGGGTGCTGCTTTACTGGTCTCTTTCTGGACGAGAGAAAAGTTGGAGAGGAGGGAACAGGAGCTTGTTATGAGGATACTACAAGTGTAGAATGAAAAGGAGGAGTGAAGGCAGAAGGAGCTGCAGATAGGCGGGCAAGCAAAATTGATTTGGATTGTATACTTTCACTTAATCACACTTAAAAAAAGAAAGATAAAAAAGTCTAGTAATACCAACAGTTGGTGAGGGTGTGGATCAGTTACTACTTTTATATAGTCTTAGAGTGTAAATTAATACCGTCACTTTGATATTTTCCTTTGAATTTGACTTAACATATAACTTTTGACTCAGCAATTTTTTTTACTGTGATTAAGTGAAAGTTTAAAATCCAAGTCAGTTTTGCATACCCACCTCACTGCAGCTCTATCTGCTCTCCTCATCCTGTGACAGCACACTGTTCTTTTCCACTCTTCTAGAATCCACTCAACCAATCCTTGCCCCCTTTTCTCCCCTCTAGAAAGAAACCAGTAGGACAGCCTCATATATATATGTACACACACTACATGCTTCACTCTGTGTCCCCAGGTCTAGTCCATTCTTTGTCTGAAGTGTTGGCTTCAGTACTGGTTTCAGGTGTGAGCTAGCAGCAACTTTAGGAGCCATGCTCTCAGGAACTTCCAAGCTGTTGGACCATCAGTTCTGGTCTTTTAATAGAGTTCTTGATTTGCACCTCTCTTTTCCTTGTTCTATGGCTGGGACTCTACATTGTTTTCCCCGTTAGGGCTATCTTTGGTGGTGGCTGGCCACCCTCTAGTTCTCTGGTCTCGTGCTGATATAGTCTCCTAATCACATGATGACCCAGTGATTTTAACTCTCCTATCTATCTATCTGTCTGTCTATCACCTATCTATCTGTACGAAGTGTGTGTACACTTGCACCAAAAGATATGAACAAATACATCAAAAATAAGTGTAGCCATGAATATGAGGCAATCTGAATATCTATCAGTGGTAGAAAACATTGCTTTCTTATACATTTTCTAATATTCTGAATACAGTAATAGAAATTCCTTGATAGCTAGGTTGGGAAATGCTTCAAAAATTTAATAAATGATTTGTCATCTACTCTCTAGATAATAACTTTCTAGAATTAACTTTACATTAAGCTCACAGGTGTAATAATGGGACACATGACTTCATGAACTAAAAATTTCAAGTCAAAATGAGCTTATTTATGATATCACTTATCTCATTATAAATATTTTTGTTTGCTCACTTATTTTTTTGTTGGTTTCTGTACAACAGAGAAGACCAGCAGGAGCTAAGAAATGTTTGAAATCATTTAGGAAGATTTTCCAACTAAAAATGTTACTTGTTAAAATAATTAATTGTAAATTATATCTAAAATAATTTCAAAACATTTAAATGTGCTAAAAGTAAAAATTGAGAGGAAAAAAGACAAAGTCTGCCAGATTACTCAAAATGTGTTAAATACATAAACATATATTTGCTTTGAGTCCCGTGTTATAACATTATAGAAAAGGAAAATGAAGCTTTTAAAAACTAAGATATGAAATGACTTTTTGTTGTTGTTGTTATTTAACATGACTGAGCGAAAATGTACATTCCTGTATACATTTACATGCCCACCTATATGCAGCTTCCACTGCTCTCCCTGTCCGGTGATAGCACACTATTCTTCTCTGCTCCATACATGTCTCATCCTCCCCACAGTCTCCTTTCCCTTCCTCTCCACCCACTCTCCTTCTTCAGCTGGAGGTCAGCAGGATGATATCCTATAGATGTATAGAACCATAAAGTGCATCCAATATATGGTCACTCTGCATCACCAAGTCCAATCCACTCGTGTCCGAAGAGTGGACCTGCGCTATGATTTACGGGCAAGGGCCAGCTGCAAGGGAGGGAAAGGAGGGCGGGCGAGGGGGGGGGAGGGCTTAGATTAGACAGTTGTTTGGAATCTGGTTGAGTGAAATCGGTGATAATACACATTAGAAACAAGAACAACATTAAGCAGACTTCAGCATAACTTCGGTAGCCTTCCATATTAACCCAGTGTTGCAAGCATAGAGTAGCCGGGGCGGGGGCCAGGGGACGATGCTCTTAGGCGAAATCGAGGCCAATTGGTACAAATCGTGTTTTGCTAAGAGGGCTCTCTGTACCCCACATTAGTGAATGACTTTTTTTTTAACTTGCTAATCTATTAATTTTACTCAGCCTGGTGATCAACACAAATCTCTAGCATGGAACCGTTCAAACTTATATTAAATTCATATTTTTATTGTTACCTTAATATGCTTCAAATTGATCTGTGTTATTATATCTTACTGCTTTGAATGTTAGTGTTGAAGGAAATAAAGATACTAGGATGCTTTTTATCAGCCTTAAATGTCCTAAATACAGTAGCGTAGATTAAACACACGACGTCACTTGGCTTAAACACGAATCATGTAAGAAGTAGGACGTTTTGTAGGGTAAAAACTATCTTGAGACACAGGATTTGTTCCAAGTTTGGCATTACTCCAAGTTCTTTTCTAAATGAGTTGATTTCTACAAAATACTAATTGGGATCCATGCCACAAACTTCAGTTTTTAATTAAATATTTGAAAATCATATACTTGAATGTATTTCTATTTTATAAAGATGAGAAAATATTTTCCTGGCAGCATGAACAGCTCTAGGAATGAAGTTTTTAAGAAGGGCTGCCAAGGGTTTTATATATTAGAGATGTATCCAAACAGGGCAAAGAAAGCTAGTTTTTTTTTAATTGGGAAGGGGAAAGAAAAATAGTTCATTTTTATTATATTTCTTGTTTCCATATTCTTAAGAATCCAACATTAAAGGCAGTAATTAATATCGTTGTTAAGAAATTAATTATCCAACTAACAGGAAATTCTCAAGATGTATCTCCAAAAGAAATTTTGATTTGGCAAAGCTACATAATGCAGTGATTATATATTAATCATTTGTTATGAAAAGTAATATTAGAATGTGAATATTTAATAATAAAATTACTAGGAAAAAATGCAGAAATGATTTCTCATATATTTACTAAAATTAACATTTTACTTTAATAAATGTTTACATAATATATTTGCTTTTATTTCTTCAAATATTAAATTAGAAAATATAATGAAGTGCATTTGATTTGAAATATTTTAAATGTTAATTATAAAATGGTATGACATGATGTTTTCTGATAATCATAGTGCAATGATTATCAATCAGTATAAATCAGTTTAGCCAAACATATTTTTAGCCAAACTGATTTTTATTACCTGCCATCAAATCATTTCTGACTCAGCCATCCCACATAAAACAGAATGCAACACTGCCCCCGTCTTTCCCCATTCTCACAATCTTTCTACATTTGAGCCCACTACTGCAGCCACTGCATAAATCCAGCTTTTGAGGGTCATCTTCTTTTTCCCTGACCCTCCATTTTACCAGTGTCTTGCTTATCTAGTGATGCTACAATAGAAATATCACAAGTGGAAGCTTTAATAAAGTTTATTGTTACACAGTAAGGTAGGCTAGAAGTCTAAACTCAGGCGCTTCCTCCAGGGGAATGCTCTCTCTCTCTGCTGGCTCTGGAAGAAGGTCCTTCTATAGTATCAGTCTTTCTCTGGTCTGAGAATATCTCAGCTAGGAACCTCAGGCCCAGAGGCTGCACTCTTCTCCTGTCACTTCTTTCTTGATGACACGAGGTCCTTAACTCAATGCTTGCTTCCCCTTCCCCTTTTCTTCTATAAGAGGTGATACAAGCCACACTCCAGGAGAACTCCCTCAGTATTAGCGTTACAGTTCTACCTTAATCCTCTTTAACATAATCCCATCTTGTCCTGGAAACCCTGTTGTCATAGTGGTTAAGTGCTAAAGCTGTTAACCAGACAGTTGGCAGTTCAAGTTCACCAGGCACTCCTTGGAAACTCCATAGGGTAGTTCTACTCTGTCCATAGGGTTACTATTGACTTGATGGCAGTGGGTTTGTTTTTCTGGTTTTAATCTCGCCCTGTCAAACATAGGCAGAAATTAGGATTTACAATGTAGGGTAATCACAAAGTGGCGAACAACCCCACAAAACTAGTAACCATGGCCCAGTCAAATGGCTACAAAGATGGGGGGGAGGGACACAATTCAACTCATGACATTCCAAACATGATGTACTTCTCCAAAGACTAGTCCAAAGTACATGAGATGAAGTGTTAGAGTCCTCCCTTCGAAAGAACATTCTGGCTGTGCTTCTACCAAGTATTTGATGGTATTTTTGATATTATTTGTGAACAACATAATTTAAATGCATCAATTCTTCTTTAGACTTTATTGTATGTTGTCCAGATTGCATACACATTTGAGAAAATTGAAAAACATCATGACTTGAGTAGCTGCATCTTAGTCCTCAAAGTTGCATTTGTTCTTTCTAACACTTTAATGAGTTCCTTTGCAGACCACTGCCCAATGCAATGCTTCGTTTAGTTTCTTCACTGCTGATTCTTTGGGTCTTGATTGTGAACTGGAATAAAATGAAATCCTTGACAACTTCTTTTCTCTATTTTTTTTGATGCTGCTTATTGGTCTACCATTAAGATTTTTTTTTCTTTATGTTGTGGTATAATCTTTAACAAAAGCTGCAGTCTTTGAACTTTACCAGGAAGCGCTGAAGTGAGGTTGACTTGCTTGCATATGACAGATTATTAATGAATCTTCCTCTAATTCTGATGCTTCCTTCTATTTTATATAATCCAGCTTCTTGGATTAGTTGCTCGGCATGCATATTGATAAAATATGGTCAAAAGATACAACCATGAAACATAGCTTTCCTGATATTAAACCATGCAATATCCCCTTGTTTGGTTAGAACTGCTGACTGATGATCTACATACATGTTTGACGTGAGCACAATTAAGTGCTCAAGAATTCTTATTCTACAAAACATTATCTAAAATTTATTACGCTCTACATAGCTGAATATTTTCACATAGTCAGTAAAACACAGGTAAACTCTTTTTGGTATTCTCTGCTTTCAGTCACAATCCATCTGACATGAGCAATTATACCCCATGTCCACTTCTAGATTTAGGCTGAATTTCTGTCAATGTATTACTGTAATCATTTGAGAATTATCTTCAGTAAAATATAACTTGATTTTCATTTTAATGGTATTGTTTGATAGTTTCTGCATCCTACTGGATCACCTTTATTTGAATGCACACTTGTACAGATCTCTTCCAGTCATTTGTCCAAGTGGCTGTCTTCCAAATTTCTTGGCATAGACCAGTGAGCACCTCCAAAGCTGCATCTGTTCATTGAAATATCTCCACTGGTATTCTGTTAAGTCTTGGTGCCTTCTTTTCACCAATGTTTTCAGTATAGCTTGCTTGGGCTTCTTCCATGAGCACCATTAGTTCTTGACAATGTGCTACCTCTTCAAATTGTTGAATGTGGATCAATTCTCTTTGGTACAGTGACTCTGCGTATTCCTTCCTTCCTTTCTTTTTTCTATTTTTCCTTTTTTTTTGTGATGCTTCCTAGGTCTTTTAATATTTTGACCATTGAAAAAAAAATCCAAATCTGTTGCTGTTCAGTTAATTTTGACCTATAGTGACCCTACAGGACAGAGTAGAACTGCACTATAGGATTTACAAAGAGTGGATGGTGCATTCAAACTGCTGACCTTTTGCTTAGCAGCTGTATTATTGAAGCACTGCACTATCGTAGATTCTTCAATTTGCAACTCAAGGCTCTAAATTTTCTTCACATCTGCAAGCTTGAGAAATTTCAAAGATATCCTTCCCTTTTGGCTTTCTAATCCCAGGTCTTTGCATATTTCAATAGAATAATGTACATTGTATTCACCCTTTGAGACTTTCTGTTTAGCTCTATTCATTTCTTTCGTTTGCTTTAGCAGCTGTGTTCAAAAGTAAACTTCAGAATGTCTTTTGACATCCATTTTTCTCTTTCCTTTCCTTCCTATCTTTTAAGGTAACTCATTTTCTTCACGTATGATGCCCTTGATGTCATCTCACAGCTTGTTCAGTCTTTGGCTGTTAGCACTCAATGCCTCAAATCTATTCTTGAGATAGTTTCTAAATGTAGATGAGAAATACTCAATGCTCTGTTTTTGTTCTGTGGACTTGTTTTAATTTTCTTCAGCTTTGACTTGCGTTTAAAAAAATGATGGTTTGTTCCTCAATTGACCCTCAGCCTTGTTATAATTAATAATTATTAATAACTATATATTATAATGATATAATTATGTTTTATAACTAATAACTAAGAATGTTGTGCAATAGTAAGAAGCTAACTAACATCCATCTGGTATGGTCCACATATGTAGTCCATTCTTACAGAAAAACATATTTACAATGAATAAATTGTAATTTTTTAAACTTCTATCTTGCATTCTCCAGAACCAGTTCTAATACAGAGATAGTGTTTTCCAACATTCACCTTTTTTTTTGTTTTCCATTTTTACATTCCAGTCACCAGTAATTATCAATACATCTTGACTGTATGGTTTATCAGTTTCAGAATTAAGAAGTTAGTATAAGTCTCCCCTTTCTTCATCTTTGGCAAAAGTGATTGGTGCATGAATTCAAATAATAGTCTTATTGTTTTTGTTTTTTAAAAAAGACTAATTGTTGTTGAGTCTATTCCAATTATACTAACCTTAAAGGACAGAGTAGAACTGCCCTACAGAGTTTACAAGCAGCAGCTGGTGGATTCAACTCTTAACCACTATGTCACCAGGGTTCCCTTATAGGTGACAACATTATACTTTAGGATAGATACTGAAATGTTCTTTTTGATGATGCATATGACTCCATTCTTCATCAATTTGTCAGCTGAGGTATAGAAAACCATATGATTGTCTGATTCAAAATAGCAATACAAGATCATTTCAGCTCACTAATGTGCAAGATATTGACCTTTATGCCTTCTGTCTCATTATGATAACTTCCAATTTTCCTAGAATCACACTTCTTACATTCCATGTTCCTATTATTAGTGGTTGTTTATTTGCTGCTATTTCTTTTACTCTGAGACATGCCACATCAGCACATGAAAGCCCCAAAATCTTTACTCCTTCTAAAGTAAGATGGAGTAAAGATCTACTTCAGATCTCTCAGAATCTACTCTAGAGAGTAGGAGTCAACTCCTCTGCAGTCATATATAGGGTTGCTATGAGTCAGAATCAGCTTCACAGCACTAGGTTTTTTGTTTGTTTGTTTTCAACCCAAAGGAAACCCTCCCAGTGTAGTGATTAAAGTGCTGTGTCTGCTAACCAAAATGTTGACAGTTTGAACCCACTAGGTGCTCCTTGGAAACTCTGTGAAGCAGTTCTACTCTGTCCTTACTGTTGCTATGAGTCAGAATTGACTCAACCTCAGTGGGTTTGGTTTTTGGGGTTTAACCCAAAGGGATAGTCTTCTAGCACAATATCAGACAATGTTTAGCTATTACTAATCAGGTTTTCATTGGCCTTTTCTTTCCAGAGTAGACCATCAGGTCCTTCTTCCTTGTCTGTCTTAGTCTGGAAGCTCTACTGAAACCTGTCCACCATGGATGACACTGCTTACATCTGAAATACTGGTGGCATATCTTCCAATATCATAGCAACAAGCAAATCATCACACAATAGGATGAACTGACAAATGAGTGATGAATTATTGGTTACTAATAAGTATTTGGAAACCCTGATGGTATAGTAGTTAAGAGCTATGCTAACCAAAAAAGTCAGCAGTTCAAATCTACCAGGCACTCCTTGGAAACTCTATGGGACAATTCTACCCTGTCCTATAGTGTAGCTGTAAGTTTGAATCAACTTGATGGCAATAGGTACTATGCATTTGGAGCTCTCATTAACAGTAACTGAAATCCCAAAGCAATTGAAATCTACCAGGCACTCCATGGAAATCCTATGGGGCATTTCTATTGTATCCTACTGGGTCACTATGAGTTGGAATTGACTCAAGAGAAATGTTTTTAGGTTTTTAAATATACATTAACATCACTGTAGAAAGCATAAGGGAAGCTCAAAGCAAGAAAAATCAGTGCCTTCAACATATTATAAACTTAAAATGTGATTCCCTGTATAAAAAAATAGCACAAAAATCATATTAAAGTTCAAGCATGGTATACTCAAAAACAACTGAGTTATGAAAAATCATGCAGTAAATACATGTATATATGTATACATATATATGTAAGTTGGGCCATAAAGAAAGAAATGTAATTAAGATGCATTGAGTACTTGCTAATTAAAGCAATTATTCCTAATTGAAGAGGAGGCGAGTGATGCAGTAATATGGGAAGTAACAAAATAATATGTGAAAGCTTCATGGGAAAATTAATATCCAAACACAGCCTGAGATACAAAGATTTTGAGGGCTTAGTTTATGGCATCAGACTTTAGCACTGGTCACAGTGCAGAGAAGGGAGGCAAAGCACTGGGAGAAGAAAGATAAGCCTATCTCCAAGGAAAGATTCAGATCCAAGCACAACAGTTTACACATAAAGACTTAGCTTTCAACAGTCTGGTGTTGTTTTCCTACCGGTTTCAGGGGTCCAAGTGTACCCTCCAGGCAATTTCTCTGGCTGAGGAAGATCTACCGCTGGAATTACCACAATGGCCATATCTATTTCCTGGCAGATCAGAGCTGAGTTTCTCTATACCAAGCTCCATGCTGCAGGATTTTCCATGAGTTCCTGGGAAAGATCAATGGTTTTCACAACCTCTAGAGTTCAGGACATCTTCACGGGAGGGTTACCAGGAACTTACACAGGAGCAAAGGGATCAACTGAGGGCTGACATCAGCATCATCAAGGCAGATACCAGAGCCAGAGTGGATAGGATGAATCCCTTAACCAACTAAGAGCAATCAAAACCTGTCTGACTGTTAAGCAGACCAATTTAATGACTACACTTGGTAACAGAAGGCTGTCTACTAGTGAAGAAGACTGGAATAATTTTGCCGAGTTGACCCGTATTCTCACAGGCTATAAAGCAGTGGGTTCAAGAAATACCAACAAAGCCCAAGAGGAACTAGCTTAAGAACTTGCTAAAGAAGAACAGAGTGCTAAAATGATTGTCAGTGATGTTACGCAGCAGGCACAGTGTGATCAACCGTGAGTGAAACCTACAAAGCTATGACTCAAGACCCAAGGTAAAGGAAATCCACTTTTGAAAAATAAGAGATTTTTTTTCCATTTGGTTAGATTCTTCAGCACAGAAAATGAAAGCAAAGCACTGTATTTCTTTTCACTGATATATAACTGTTGTTCCACTGAAAGAAAGGCAGACAACCCAAGACTTTCATCATAATGCAGAATAACAAGTAGACATATATGATGCATACAATTTTCATATAGTGAAAGTCATAGAGAGACAAAGTGGTATTGTTTACATTACTAGAAAATGAGTAATTTCAAAAGTGGGTTTTTTGCCACTAGAAAATGACTTCTAGTGGCAAAAAACCCACTTTTGAACGTTTTAGCCAACTAGGGTAGACGCCACATCTTGTAGGAGTGAGATAAGCATGAAGACATAACTGATACACATTCTTGTAAAAGTAACTCCTCCCTAATAGCATCATAAAGCAGGTACAGGAGGTGCTTTGCTTTGTCCTCTTGAAAAAAAGATGAGTCTGCCCCTGCTGACAACCAGGTAGCTCAGAGTGACAATGTGATGTCAGCAGATAGTTTTCCTTACTTGGAATGGAGTGCAAGTTCATTATGTGGCCTTCTTACACAGTCTACATCAGTTTGGAAGATAGCTAACATGGATCAAGCCTCAGTGATACTGCCCTACTCTTTGGTAGCAGGACGCAGTTTTCACATTTTATTTGTTCCTGAGGTACAGTATGCTTACAAGCAGTATTTCCCTAGGGTAGGCCTCTGCTAACAAAAGGGCAAATCTAGTTTGCTTTGAGCATTAGGACTTATTCCTCTGGAATTTTGCACTTCAGTTACTTATCATTCCCTTAAGAATATGTGTGTAAAGAGGTAAATAGTTATGGTCACTACTGTTCTTCCCCGGCGGTGCCATGAACAAAATGCTCATTTCAGGTAGTACAATATTTTTTAAGAAGGAAGAAAGAAAAGCTCAGAAGTTTGCTGTTGGAGGCCTTTTTTCTTCCGTCTCATGGTGGTGAGAGACTCACTCATTGCTCTACTTGGTTGTCCTCTGTGTCTGGACCACAGAGCTGCTCATCAGACTACCCAGTGGCACGCACACGCCACTACCCACAGATGCTCATGCTTCCTCATCACCCATGTCTGTTTGAGAACAAAGGAAGTTGCCTCAAGGGTTACTGCTTTTGCTCAGACTGCAAAAAATAAAAAATAATAATTATTATTTTATATGTGTATGTGCGTGTGTGAATATATATATTTTATTAGTCACTTCTGTTATTGAGAAAGCCTTGAGTGAATAGAGAATCTATTCCATTAGAATATTTGATTGTATAGAGGCACACTATTTCACCAACCTAAGAGACAAAAAGGCTGTATGTAAGTGTACCACCTCTGTTATTCTTCTAACATTGAATTTTTCATCTACTTAAACCATAGCCTATTTGTGTTTGATTTTAAAGTGTGTATGGGTATGTATTAATTTAAAATTTCTGTCAAATTTCTGCTTTCAGTGGCTTTTAATGGTTCTTCCACTGTGATCCTTTCAAATACGTTCATTTGTTTTACAACGACTCAGACCATGTACTATTACTGGCCTTGGCCTTGTGTTTGGAGTATATGGCATAAGCCCTGAGGTTTTTTATGAGATGTATATACTGTGATTAACTCATTTGGTTCTTTTAACAAAATATTTCCATCCAACTCACTTTGCTGTAATATTGAAATAATAGAAAAGCAATTTAAAGATCATAAAATAAATGTGCATTTGAGAGGAAAAAAGGAATTTTAATAGTGCCATTCATGGGAAGGCAGGTAGAAATATTTACTGTGGGTTCAGACAATGAATGAATTTAAGTGAATGTTTTACTTAATAGAACTGGGTATGTTTGGTTTTGAGGCGTAGTCAGGGGGAGAGGAGTAATACTTGTAAAACTTGTCTGGCCAAACTTCTGAGAAAGAAAGGAGACCTCATTGGTGGTCTTTGGGCTCTGGTATCATGCTCTGGCTGTAATATCTCTGGCCCAATATTTAAATCAATTGCTAACTTCTTTATAAACAATGAAACATATTATTTTATGAAAATACTGAACAACTTGGAAGCTACAAAAAAAAAGATGGAAAGTCTACAGAAAGTCACGTACTAAAAAGATTTACTCAACTTTCTGTCATTTCAGGAAGTAGCATATGATCAAGAACCAACGGTACTGAAAGAAAAAGTACAAGTTGCACTGAGGGCAATGGTGAAAAAGGAAGGTTCTAGAAACTGATATGATATCAGTTGAGATATTTCAACAAAGGGATGTAACCTGGAAGTGATCATTCAATTGTCAGAAGGAATTTTGAGGATAGCCACCTGGCAAACCAACAGGAATATATTCATATCTGTGGCTGTTCCAAATAAAGATAATTTAACAGAATGTGGAAATTACCAAACAATATCATTAACACTACATGCAAGAAAAATTTTCCTGAAGTGCATTCAAAAGTGGTTGCAGCAGTACATACACAGGGAACTTCCAGAAATGCAAGTCAGATTCAGCAGAGTGTGTGGAAGGGGGATATCACTGCTCAGGTCAGACGAATCTTGGTTGAAAGCAGAGAACACCGGAAAGAAGTTTACTTGTGTTTTACTGACTATGCAAAGGCATCACACTGTGAGGATCACAACAAATTACAGAAAATATTTCAAAGGCTGGGAATCTCAGAACACTCAGCTGTGCTCATGAGGGAACTTTACACATAACAAGAGGAAGTTAGTTGTTCAAACAGAGAAGAGTGATACTGTGTGATTTAAGATAAGCTGTACTTTAGAATATACTTTGACTATACTTATTAAAGTATGCTGAAGAGCCCCCAGGTGTCTGTTAGTTTGCTGTACTGTGTGGGCTCGGTTGTTACTGTGATTCTGGAAGCTATGCCACCAGGATTCAGACACCAGGAGGGCCTCCCATGGCACATAAATTTCAGTTGAGCTGCCAGACTAAGAAGAAAGGCACAGCAGTTTACTTCTGAAAAGAGTTAATCAGTGAAAACCTTATCATAGCTTCTGAACCTTGTCTGATATACCAGAAGAATGAGTCCCTCAGGTAGAAAGGAACACGGAAAATAACCAGAAAGAGCTGTCTCCTAAACATAAAGTCAACTTTAATGCCATAGCTAGAGACAAGCTTTTGGGATCAAAGTTTGCTGATGTGGCATGACTCAAAATGACAAGAAACTGATGCAAACATCCATTAATAATAGGAATGTGGCTTGTATGAAGTATGAATCTAGGAAAATTGCAAATAGTCAAAACTGAAACTGAATACACAGACCTTGATATCCTAGGCATTAATGAGCTGAAACGGATTGATTGGTATTGGCTATTTTGAATTATACAATAATATGATCTACTATGATGGGAATGAAAACTTGAAGAGGAATGAGGTTGCATTCGTTGTCAAAAAGAACAGATCACAATCTATTCTGAAATACACTTCAATGATAGGATAATACCCATAAGTCTGCAAGGATTTGTTCAGATTTGCACATTAATCACTAAGGTCAATGAAGAAAAATCTAAAGATTTCTATCAGCTTCTGCAGTCTGAAATTGCCCAGCATATACTTGGGATGCATTAACGGTTACTGGTGATTAGAGTGGAAAAGTTAGAAACCAAGAAGAAGCAGTGGTGGTTGGAAAACTTGATCTTGGTGATAGAAATGATGCCAAAATCACCTGATTACATTTTGCAAGAACAATAGTTTCTTTATTGCAAATACATTTTTTTTTCCCCACCAGTGTAAATGGTGACTACTCATATACTGATGGATCTCAATAGATGGAATACTCAGGAATCAAATCAATTGCGTCTGTGGAAAGATACAATAGAAAAGTTCAAAATAATCAGTCAGAAGAAGGGAAGGGGCTCCCTAGAGAATGTATTATCAATTTCTCATGTACAAGTGCAAGTTGAAACTGAAGAAAATTAGAACAAGTCCAAAGAGCCAACTTGAGGCTATCCCACCTCAGTGCAAAGACCATCTCAAGAATAGATTTGATGCACTGAACACTAATGAGCAAACACCAGACAAGTTGTGGAATAACAGTGAGGATTTCATATATGAAAAATGCAAGAGGTCATTGAAAAGATGAGAAAGAAAAGACCAAAATGGATGTAAAAGAGACTCTGAAACTTGCAAAAGAAAAAAAAAAAGAATGATGTAAAAAAAATGGCCCCTAGGGTCTCCGTGAGTCAGATCCGACTCGATGGCACTTGGCTTGGTGAAAAAACTAAACAGAAGATACCAAAGGGCAGTGCAAGAAGCCAAAATACTATAATGACATATGTAAAAGACCTGGAGACAGAAAGCCAAAAAAGAAGAACATTTTCAGAATATCTCAGTCTGAAAGAACTAAAGAAAGTATTCAAGCTTCCAGTTACAGTATAGAAGCATTTTATGGACAAAATATTGAAAACACAGTGAATAACAAAAGAAGATAGAAGAAATACATAGTCATTATACCAAAAAAAAAGTGAATATTCAACCAATATGAAGGATAGCACATGATCAGGAACCTATGGTACTGAAGAAAGAAGTCTAGGTTGCACTGAAGGCAGTGGTTCAAAAACAAGACTCTACGAATCGGCAGAACATCAATTAAGATGTTTCAACAAACAGATTTAGCACTGGAAGTGCTCACTAGTCTATGCCAAGAAATTTGGAAGACAGCTACATGGTCAAATAACTGGAAGAGATTCAGATTGATGCCTATTCCCAAGAAAGGTGATCCTACTGAAAGCAGAAATTATGGAATAATAGCATTAATATAGCACACAAGTAAAATTTGGCTAAAGAGCGTTTAACAGCAGCTGCAGCAGTGTATCGATGGGGAACTGTCAGAAATTCAGTCAGATTTTAGAAGCATGTATGAAACGAGTGATATCACTGCTAGTGTCAAATGGTTCCTGAAACATTTGACAGAGAATATCAGAAGGATGTTTACCGACATTTTACTGACTGTGCAAAAACATTAGACTGTATGAATTATAAAAAATTATGGACAATATTGCAAAATATTTTAATTTGGGAACACTTAATTGTTCTCATGAGTAATCTATGCATACATAGATCAAGAGGCAGTTGTTAAGACGGAACAATCAGATACTGTATGTTTAAAGTCAAGAAAACTGTGCATCAACATTGTATCATTACACTATATCTATTCAGTCTTTATGCCGAGAAAATAATCTGAGATGTTGGAGGATATGAAGAAGAACTGTGGATCAGGATTGGAAGAAAATTTATTAACAAACTTTGTCACGCAGATGACATAATCTTGTTTGCTAAAAATGAAGAGGACTTAAATCAAGTGCCAATACAAGTGAAAAAAGTCCACAGCATTTAGTATGGATTACACCTCAACCAAAAGACAACAAAAATACTCACAACTGGACAAACAAGCAACATCATGATAAATGGAGAAAATATTGAAGTTGTCATGGACTTCATTTTACTTAGATTCATGCCTAACACACACAGAAGCAGCAGTTGAGAAATCAAAAGACACACTGCCTTGGGCAAACGTGTTGCAAAAGATCTGTTTAATGTGTTGAAAATCAAAGATGTCGCCTTGAAGACAAGCTACACCTGACCCAAGCCATGATATTTTCAGTCATATCACATGCATGTGAAAGATTGACAATGAATAAGGAAGACAGAAGAAGAATTGATGCCTTTGAATCGTGGTGTTGGAGAAGAATATTGAATGTACCATGGACCACCAAAAGAACAAACAGATCTGTTCTGGAAGAGGTACAACCAAAGCATTCCTTGGAAACAAGGATAGCAAAATTGAATCTCATGTATTTTAGACATACTGTCAGGAGGAATCAGTCCCTGGAGATGGACATCATGCTTGGAAGAGCAGAGAGTCAGCAAAAAAGAAGACCTTCAAGGGGATGGATTTACACACTGGCTGCAGTGATGATCTTAAGATTAAAAACGATTGTGGGCATAGCCCAAGACAGGGCAGTGTTTCATTCTGTTGTGCGTAGAATTTCTATGAGGCACCTAACCATGACAACAAAATCAGGCATTAAAGAGCATAAATATATTTCTTTGATCAATGTCTTGATGAAAGTACACCCGTTTTCAGTTGAGAATAAAGAGCATATGTTTTAAATCTCTCTTTCTCTCCCTCTTTTTTCTGCATCAGGAGTTTAATACTCTCTAGAGGAGAATTCTGAGAAACAATTTTTTGTTTTACACTAAAATGGAGAAATGTCAGATATTTTTCAGGTTTAGAAATTCTCTACTCAAAGACATGACTCCATAAAGGCTGAGTCTCATAAATTATATGGATAATTTTCTTCAGAGTTCGTGCTTATCACACAGAGGCCAACAAACTGGATATAGTCCTTAGGAAAATAATCATAATCTGGCTTGTCTTAGGAATTGATGGGAAAGTAGGTCAGGAACAATTTGCTAATTCACTCAGCAGTAAAGATAATTACTTTTTTTAATGATAATGTACTACAGGCCGATCTAATTGGTCCATGCCTCATGTTTAAACTATTCTAGCTTAATAAGTGTAGGAACATTATATTTACTTTGCTGGCCTAACAGCATGTGACACTGGCAAGTGACCTTTAAATGATCCCCTGTGCAGTGCTGTACTATTTGTTTAGAGTTATTAGAAGTTTTGAATCTTTTTAGCTAAAATGCATACTTGTGTTTTATTTCATCATAGGCCCTCATTTCTCCTCTGTTACACCCACTAGGACACACAAAATAGATTATGAAAAGCATAGTCTTGAAAAGTGCACACTAGAAAATGAAAATTAGAAGGCTGCTTAAATCACGTGAATTGGAGAAACAGGATCAGAAAGAACTTTAAACTTCTTTAGTTAAATCTTTTTCTCAAGACAGATCAATTCTGTTTATTCTCAATCACTTCAAATGAGTGTTGTGTGGCATATCCTATTGTATTTATAATGTCAAAAATGCTTGGGACATGTTTATTCTCAGTTAAAAACATATTTTATTGTAGTTCCTGCGCTTTTATCTCGTCAATACTATAGTGCTAGAGGAGCTGAGGGCAAGATTCTATACCTCACCCCCCCAGCCCAATTGTATTACCAAAATACTCATTCCCCAGGTCCTGAGATTATTATCAGAGGACATCTCTTATCTAAACCTTCATCTTTAAAATTGTCTCCAACTGCAGGAAGCCACTTCACTCCAAGTCATGTTGTCTTCTTGGTACAGCCTGTCTCCAATAACTGTTCAATATACTCGATGTTGAATACTTACAGATTCTTGTGCCAATTCACCCTAGTCCTGCAGGCCCACTTTAGCTCTAGGACTTCATGTGATATTCAGAGATTTGTATTCTGGACCAGTTTCTCTCTTTTCCTTGTTCACTTTTTGACAGATACAGACAGTGAGAGTAAGCCCCAATTAACTTCCAGCATGCACGCTTCTTCTACGTAAGTCTCTAAGACTGCTTTCCAGATGATCCAGCATGTAAAGTCGTCCTTTCTTGAAACCTTCTCTTTAATCCAGATTAGCTTTCTAGCTGTGTTTTTGTTTTTATTTTTATTTAGTTTATAATAAAAGACCAGACAAGTTGTTGAATGGCATCAAGGACATCAGACTTGAACAAAGCAACAGATCATTAAACAGATAGAAAAAAGACACTTACATGCATGTCTGATGAGATTCTGAAACTTGAAAATGATGATGTTAAAGGGATGAACAGAAGATTTCAAAGGGCAGTTCAAGAAGACAAAGTATTGCAAAGGTATGTCCAAAGACCTGGAGATAGAAAGCCAAAAGGAAAGAACACAATAAGCTTTCCCCAACTTAAAAGAACTGAAGAAAAAATTCAAGCTTGCAGCTGCAATATCAAAGGATTCTAAGGGGAAAATACTCAAGGATGCAGGCAGATTCTAAATAAATAAATAAATAAATAAGATGAAAGAAAAATGCAGTCACTATCCCAAAAAGAATGGGTTGACTTTCAACCATATCAGGAGCTACCTTACGATCCGGAGAAGGAAGAAGTCTAAGCTGCACTGAAGGCTTTGGCAAAAGACTGGGAATAGATGAAATACCAACTGAGATGTTTTAACAAATGGATACAGCGGTGGAAGTGCTCATTTATCTATGCCAAGAAATTTGGAAGACAGCTACCTGGCCAACTGACTGGAAGAGATCTATATTTATGCATATTCACAAGAAAGATGATCTAACCAAATATGGAAATTGTACAGCAGTATCACTATTATCACATGCAAGCAGATTTTTGCTGAAGATCACTCAACAGCAGCTGCAGCAGCATGTTGACAGGGAACTTCCAGAAAGTCAATCCAGATCCAGAAGAGAATACGTAACCATGGATCTCATTGCTGATGTGAGATGGATCTTGCCTGAAAGCAGAGAATATCAGAAAGATGTTTACCTGTGTTTTACTGACTAGGCAAAGGAATTTGACTGTGTGGATCATAACAAATTATAACTAACATTGGGGAGAATGGAAATTTCTGAACACTTAATGGTATTCATGAGGAATCTGTACATGGATCAAGGGGTAGTGTTCGAAGAGAACAAGGGGATACTTTGTGATTTAAGTTCAGGAAAGATATATTTCAGTGTTGTCTCCTTCCATCACACCTATTCAGTCTGTAAGCAGAACAAATAATCCAAGAAGCTGGACTCTATGAAGAAAAATGAGGCACAATTGGAGAAAGACTTATTGAACAACCTGTGTTACACAAATAACACAACTTGCTTGCTGAATGTAAAGATCGTATAAAGCATTTACTGAAGAAGGTCGAAGACCACAGCCTTCAGTATGAACTACATCTCAACATAAAGGGTGAGGTGTTGTGGATCAAATTGTGTCCCCAAACAAATATGTGTAGCCATGTGCCTGGACCATGATTCCCAATATTTTACGACTGTTTTCCATTTTGTGGTTTTCCTATGCTGTATGTTAAAGGATTAGGGTGGGACTGCAAATCCCTTCATAGGATCATCTCCCTGCTCCACTGTAAAGGGAGGAATATAGCTTGTACCACCGTTAATTCTTTCATCCTACAAGAGATGAAAGGAAAGGGAAGCAAGCAGACAATTGGGAACCTCACACCAACAGAGCAGCACTGGGAGAACAGTATGTCCTTCAGACCTGAGGTTCCTGTGCCAAGAGGCTCCCTGGACAAAGACTGCTGCAACATCTGACTTTCCTCCAGAGCTGACAAGGCAGAAAGTCTTCCCCCGGAGTGGACATCCTGAATTTGGACTTGTAGTCTACCAGACTGTGTAAGAATAACTCTTTGTATTTCTGTTACAGCTGCACTAACTGACTAAAACAGACATCATGGCTGACCAAGTACAGGGTCAGTAAGAACAGAAAGACCCTTAACAGAATGCATTTACACAGTGCCTACAACAATGGAGTCAAGAATAGTAACTGTGTGGTGGGCACAGGACAGGGTAGTGGTTTGTTTTGTGGTGCACGTAGTCAGCATGAGTGAGAACCAAATCAATGACATGTAACAAAAACAACAGGTTATGAAGACACTAGTGTTTGAAGCTCAGTTCAGCCCTGTCATAATTAGTGCACAAAGCAGTTTAGACTACTGAATCTCAGCTTTCTGATAGTATTAGTCATTTAAAACTTTTTGTGAGGATTAGCTAAAATGCACATGTAGAATGCCCAGGGCATTATCTGAAACACAGGATTATAATAAAATTAATTTTATATTCAATTTTCTTGATAATATTTAAAAATTTTAAAATATATTTTCTAAATACAATATAACAATTACTGTATATATCAATCTGCAATGAAAATTTAAATATCTCAGAATCAGATATTGTCTTTCATTCATTATTTTATCCCCTAAAGCAATTAGCACAGACCCTTCTATATGGGAGACTTTAACGAATATTTGCTGAATTTAATTGAAAGGTTGAAATAACTCGAACGAATAGATCAGCACTTTGGTAAAGAAATAAGTTAAATCAATTAAGAATATATATAGAAACTAATTTAGTTTGCTGTTCTCTTTAATGAAAGTTTTTAGAGTTTTACTGCCTGTAAGTCAGTAGAAAGAGCTACCATGATTGAAATAATTACTTGAATATATGCTTTTAAAAGCTGTATTCACTCTTGTTCAAGTAGGACTATCACTGCTTCAGCTTAAACAAAGAAATTTTCAAACACAAAGAATAACAGATTCCTGTAATGAAGGGGGAACAACTGTCCTGATGCTTACAGTCTTTTATGACAATTCACTTAGGCCAAGTGGTAAGAATTCCTACCAAAACATACCTCTCTTACTTTTTTTTTTAAATGATAGTTTTCTCCATAGCTATCGACTTACTTAATGGAGCATTGACCTTCATCTTTGAACAAGAAAACTATTTTCAGTTTTGTAATTTGTAATATTTGTGTAGTTGATGCTAAATTAGGTGTATACGTAGATGTAGCTGAATGGAAGAGAAAGTTATGTACTGAATTAAAGGAGTAAAATCCTAAATAATATAGAATGATACATTGAATTACCAGAGACTGTTTATTTGTGTGTCATAAATACTGTCTGAAACAATGGAGCACTTTCTGTTTTTATTTTAACTCAGCTTGAAATCACCTTATAGTTTTGCACATACAAGAAAAAAAAATTTTTTTTAGCATGGATCTTCAGAGAGGAATAATTGAGAATTTCCTCCCTATTTAAAGAAACTAGAAAAAGGAGATAATTGCTGTAAATTGATCTACATACAGTTGATATTTCTCAAAATACATAGGGGCCTCAGAAATTATATTCAGAGTCTACTGAAAAGACATCAGCTTATAAACACATACGAACCTAATAAACTAGGCTTACTTAAAGGATATATAGCTATAGACATAGACATATGCATAAATTTTTACTCACACACACCAGCAATAAATACACACACTGATTTTTTCAACATGAACCTGTCACTCTTCCCAAGATTGTTTCTGCATTTTAATTGTTCAACATCAAAAAAAGTGTGCAAACATTAGAATCTCCACAGCGGGGAACTTATATATAAATATATATATACGTATATATATATACATATATATATATGCTAGAATAAAGTTCTTTGAGCTGATTATATATCCACAATAAATATTACCTTTCAAGACCGACACTTCATACCAGATTTGTAATAAACAGGCTGAAACACTGTCTCTTACCTAATCCATGGTTACCTCTTGGGCGAACTAGAAAATTGATAGAACACTAAGATTTTAATTAGGTATTTTAAACTCTCTTTTAATGTAGTGACAAAAGTGAAGAAAAATTTAACTAGAACTAAAATTTGATCATTTTGTTTTGTTTTCCACTTGGTATACAGAGCATTTGCTGATAAATTTAACTCTGCAATATTGTCTCAGTAACGACTTAATTCAATGCTATTTACAGCTATTTATCAACAGCTCTGAAACTCAGTAGTATTTTCTCTTCCTCCATATGATTGATTTTCAGTACTATAAAACTTCCACCTTTATTCTACCTAAAATATACCCTGCAGTTATCTCGATAAGTGTCCTTGATTCTATTCTTCCAGGACTGTCAGTTATAAATGATACGATGAGACAGATGCCCTTCCAAGAGGAAGGGGAAAAAAAAGAAAGAAAAAAGGAAAGCACAATGAGTTTTGAACTGATTCCATTAACAATGGTCATAATTGCTTACACAAGGGGGAAAATTATTGTTATAAATGGCCTATTAAAATGCCAGGAAATATCTCAGTAGTTTAAATACTCTTAAATTTTTAAATGTTACACTAGCTAGCAGAGCTGTTGTAGATTGAATTAAGCTTCAATATTGATTCCCTAAGACTTTGTTGGTGTGTTGCCCATTTAAACACATTATCAGATACTTAAAGAGTAATTTATAATGTTTTGAAGAACATTTACTTCATTTAAAACTGCTAATAACATCATTCAAATTAGAGACGGTGTCAGGGCTTAATAAATGCAAATGCTAGATGCAGACATAACTCCATTAGGACAGAAGCCAAACATATTTTTATAATGTCTTGAATAAAATATTTCAAATATAAAACTCTTTTTATAATTGAACTGCATTCTGAAGTATAATTAGAAAGAATCAATTAAATAATTATGGTAAAGATCATTTATGACATGGAGATATACTAGAAATTAGTCTTAGAACCACATGTAGGTTTCGACTGGTTTGTTATTCTTTATGACTTTCTCTTTGAGGGAATATTTTAATCTATTTATTCTCATTTTTATATTTAAATAGTAGTATTGAATATAAATTTCCAACTGTCTCTAAAACAGTCTCACTAGTAGCCTTGTCTGTTTGATATTTTACAGAATGCAGTGCTTATGCAGAATCTCAATACAGGTATTTAAAGAGAAAAAATGTGTGTTAAGATAATATTCACATTGATATGTTATTTATCCTGAGTATTAATATGTAGATTTAACAAAACTTTCTTCTCATTCTCCTTGCTTTATAATGCAAATGAAAGTAACTAAATAAAAGATTGTGCTAAATCTTTTCTGAAAGCCTAAATCTGTGAGCTCATGTTTCATTGGCCACGTGTTCCAAGTTAATCATTAAGATGTGTTCAGTGGAAATAGACTGTCACTTATTTTCATCAGAGAATCTAGTGTTTAAACAAAACCATAGATTCCAAGTCCCAAACATTGCATGTTTTCAAGATATGGGCTAATAATAGCTTGTTGAGGGGTATATTGCCTAGTGAGCAAGGTAAACAAGGGCTTCCTTGTGCTTACTTACTAATCTGGATTCTATATCCCACTCATCATCATCTGACTTCTAGTTTCTTGCATACGGCTTGCCAATCTTTGAGTGAGTCCACCTCTACAGCCTTTGAGGCAGCAGCATGCTGTCTTAACTGCCAGTCTTGCATTTGTCAGCCTCACCTGCCCATGGAATGGTGGCCTGCTATTTGCCCAGTGCTTATGCAGAATCTCAATACAGGTATTTAAAGAGAAAAAATGTGTGTTAAGATAATATTCACATTGATATGTTATTTATCCTGAGTATTATTAGTTCATGAGAGCTGGCAGCTCTGTGAATAAGAGAAGCCTCCAGCCTGACCCCTGCCCCACAGACTTTGGACTTGCCCGCCTCTACAACCACAGGAGCATTTCCCTGAGGTTGGAGATAAATCTCCCACCCTTCCCCTCCTCCTGCATCTGTATGTGTATGTATGTGAGTGAGTGAGTGTGTGTGTTTCACTGGTTTTGTTACTCTAGAGAACCCAGCCTCAGACACCAAAGATGTGGTAAAAGCCATGTAAAATTGGTCATTAAAGATCGCTAAGTAATGACAAAGACACAAGGCAAAAAGAGCTCAGGAGACAGAAGTTCCCATGTGGATAGGAAACTGTATCAACATGTGACCAGAGGAACAAGGTGGTGCCCAGCCACCACCAAAGACAGCCATGATGGGGCACACAATGTTGAGTCCCTGTGGGAACATGAAAAAAAGGGGTGCAGCTCAAGAACTCTACTAAAAGACCACAGCTGATGGTCTGACAGTCTGGAGGATCCCCTGGGAGCATGGCTCCTAGGCCTGCTACTGCCCCTGACCAGAAAACACTACTGAGGTCAACTCTTTGGACAAAAATGGACTAGACTCAGGGACACAATGTGACCATATGGTGTGTGTACTTTATGATTCTATGCATTTATAGGGTGCTATCCTACTGGTCTCTTTCTAGAAGGGAAAGAAGAGGGTAGAGAGGAGGGGACAGGAGCTTGTTAAGAGGATACTGTGAAAAGGAGGAATGGGCTGTCACCAGACAAGGAGAGCAAAAGGAACTGCAGATAGGCAGGCATGCAAAATTAATTTAGATTATATACTTTCACTTAATCACAATTAAAAAGAAGTGTAAAAAATAAAAATAAAAAAGATCAGTAATTAAGCTAGTACTTACTGTCCCTGGCAGGTACTGTAAATTTGAAAGCAGGCTTTAATTCTGTAGAAAGGTGATAAAGAGTAGGAAGTGGGACAGATGCTAACCACACACAGAAGGAGAAACTTTGATGTGGTCAAAACCATGACACTGTTTACTACAGATGATCTGGTAAGCAAGGTAAGCACCAAACTTACTTTGCCTACTGAGTCATCCATCACTGGTTATAACTTTGCTTGGTATTTATTCTAAGGGACCCTGGTGGCACTAGAGGCAGATAAGCAAAAGATCAGTGGTTCAAACCCACCATTAGTACCATGGGACAAAGAGGTGGCAGCCTTGGAAACCCTATGGGGCACGTCTGCTCTGTCTTATGAGATTCTACTAGGTGGTAATGGATTTGCTTTTGGGGGGTTTGGGTCTATCTTAGTTACTTATTGCTGCCATAATAATAACAATGCCACAAATATGTGGTTTTAAAGAATAAAAATTTACTGTCTTACAGTCTAGGAGGCTAGAAGCACAAATGAAGACATGTGCTAAATGGAAGGACTTTTCTTTGTCTATAGCCCAGGACATTCGTTGGCTCGTAAATAGTTACTGAGATTGCCTCTTCCCTCTTTGTGTGTCTTTCTCTCCGTGTCTGTCTTTCTTTATCATGAGAAACCACTTACAGGGGATTAATTTTAGTATCTACACAACTCTTACATGGACCTATTAATAGAAGTTACAAAAATGTATATATTATTTCCAAACAAGAACATGTTCACAGGTACATGAACAAGGATTTCAGTGTATGTTCTTGGGAGTACAAACTTCAATAGATGACAGCATCAAAGACAAATTTTTAAATCCCATTGTGTGATATTTTCTGTTATATTTAGTGAAACATAATGTAAAATTGTTGTTGTTAGGTGTCTTCCACTCAGTTTTGACTTATAGAAATCCTATGTACCAAATAATAAAACACTGTATGTTGGTTATCTGGTGCTGCTGTAATAGAAATAAGTAGGTGGCTTTAAAAACAGGAGATTTATTTTCTCATGGTAAAGTAGGCCAAAAGTCCAAATCCAGGGCATCAACTCCGAGGAAGACTTTCCCTCTGTGATTATTCTGGAGGCAAGTCCTTGTCTTCAATATTCCTCTGGTTGTGGGAATCCCAACCAGGTCTAAAGGACACACTCTGTTGCACGTGCTGCTTTCTTGGTGTTATCAGGTCCCCAACTCTCTGCTTGATTCCCTTTTCTTCTATCTCTTGAGAGATGAAAGCTGGTGTAGGTCACACTCCAGGGAAGCTGCCTTTACACTGAATCAGAAGTGACCTTGGTAAGGGTGTAACAATCCCACCCTAATCTTCTTTACAGTCACAAAATGGAGGACAATCACACAGCACCGGGAATCATGGCCTCACCAGATCGATACACACATTTTGGGAAGACGTAACTCAATCCATGACACGCTGCACAGTCCTGTATCATCCTCACAAATCTTGTTGTGTTTGAGCCTGTTGTTGCAGCCATTATGTTAATCCATTTCATCAGCGGTCTCCTTCGTTTTCACTAACTCTCTACCAAACATAATTTCCTTCTCTGGGGATCTAGTCCCTACTGATAACACGTCCAAAGTGCATGAGACAAAGTCTTGCCATTCTTGCTTCCAAGGAGCACTACAGCTGTATTTCTTCCTGGACAGACTTATTCATTCTTCTGGTATTCTACGGTATACTCAACGCTGTACTTCAGGATAGATCTTGAAATATTCTTTTTGACAATAAATGCACCACATTCCTGCTCAGTTTGTCCTTTCCAACATAGTAGCTCATACTTGTCTGATTTCAAAACAGCCAATACCAGTCCATTTCACATCTTAATGCGTAAGATGTGCATCTTTATGCACTCCACATCACTTTTGACAATTTCCAGTTTTCTAAGATTCATAATTTGTATGCTCCATGTTCTGATTTATTAATGGAATTTTGCAGCTGTTTCTTCTCATTTAGAGTCATCATACATCAACAAATGAAAGTCTTGGAAGCTTGACTCCACGTTGTTAAGGTCAATCCACTTTGAGGAGGTGACTCTTCTCCAGTTGTATTATTAAGACATTTGTATTAATATTTCACAGTTCTGTTCCAAGTTTCACTTTGTAACCTGTGTATAGTTTCTTTGAATATTTTGAAGTCTCATTATTAGTTAAATCTATTCTGGATCAGTACTGTATTTCCAAGAAGCTCTAGTGGTGCAGTGGTGAAATGCTTGGCTGCTAATGAAACGGTTGGTAGTTCAAACCCACTAGAATGGCAAGCTGCTTCCATAAAGATCACAGCCTTGGAAATCCTATGGGGCAGTTCTACTTTGTCTTGTAGGGTCTCTTTAAGTGAAAATCAACTTGACGGCACATAAAAACATATTCCTAGTGGATTATTATTTCTATCATTAGATAATGACATTTTTTACCCAAAATATTTTTTCTTGGATCTATTTTGTCTAATATTAAATTTCTACCATTTGTTAAAATGTGTTTTCAATTTCAGCTTTAACTTACAAGAAAGTTGCAAAAATAGTACATAGTGTTTCCCTATCAGTTATATTCCTGTTACAAAACCATGGTACATTTTCCAAATATATTTGTCAAAACTAGAAAATAGAGATTATTATGTTACTATTAACTAAAGCCCTGATGTTATTTTTCTGGTTTTCCCATTTGTTGCTGCTATTGGCATTGAGTCATTGCCAACTCATAGTGAGCCTATGTATGACAGAACAAAACACTTGTAATCGTCTCTGTGTTTGAGCCTAATGTAGTAGCCACTGCGTTAATCCATCTCATGGGGGATCCTCTTCTTTCTCCCTGATTTGCTAGCTTATGAAGCCTGAGGTCCTTCTCCTGGGACGGGTACCTTCTGATAACATGCTGAAAATACATTAGATGAAGTCTTGCCATTCTCATTTCCAAGAGGCATTCCATCTATACTTACTCCAAAACAGGCATATTTGTTCTTCTGGTAGTCCATGTCACATTTAATATTGTTGGCCAATACCAAACTTAAACACAAATTATTTTATGGTCTTCCTTACTGGTTGTCTGGCTTCTGCAAGTATACATGGTGATTGAAGTTACCATGGGCTGCGTAAGGTACACCCTTGACCTCAAAGCAATGTCTTTGCTTTTCTAATCACTTGAAAGAAGTCTTTTGTGTCAGATTTGCCCAATGTAGCATGTCCTTCATTTTCTAGACAGCTGTTTCCATGTGTATTGATGTGAGTTCAAGAAAAAGTAAATCCTTGACAATTTTAGTATTTTCTTCTTTCATCGTGATGTTATGTATGGGTACATTTGTTAGGATTTTTTCTCTTATATTGAGACGGCACTTGGCTTGGCAATGCATACTGAAAACTGTAGTCTTCAATTTCATCAGTAAGTGTTCCAAGTCCTCTTTGCTTTCAGCAAGCAAGTCTTGCATCATCTACATAACACGGGTTATGAGTCTTCCTCCAATCCTGGTGCTGAGTCCGTCTTCACATAGTTCATTTTATAGGATCATTTGCTCAGCAAACAAATTGAATGAGTATGGTAAAATGATATAAGCCTGATTCAGGTCTTTCCTGATTTTGAAACAGGTTGTGTCCTCTAGGGAAACCCTGATGATGTAGTGGTTAAGTGCTACTGCCTGCTAACCAAAGGTTGGCAGTTCAGGTCTGCCAGGTGCTCTTTGGGAACTCTATGAGGAAGTTGTACTCCAACCTATAGGGTCACTATCAATTGGAATTGACTCAGCATCACTGGGTGGAGTATCCTCTTCTGTTCAAACAGCTGCCTTTTGGTCCATGTTCAGATTCTGTCTCAGCACAAGTAATTGTACTATAATTTCCATTCTTCACAATGTTATTCAGAACTTGTTACAATCCACTTGATTGTGTGCCTTTTGCACAATCAATAAAATGCAAGTAAACATCTTTCTGGTATTCTACTTTTACTTAAGATTCAAGTGACATTATTATTGATATTCCTTGTATTTCACCCTCTTCCAAATCTCACTTAACATTCTAGTAAGTTCCCTCTTGAAATACTGCTGTAGCAGCCTTTGAATCATCTTCAAGAAAATTATACTGTTTATGATATTAATGATATTTTTTGATAATGTCAACATTCTGTCGAATCACCTCTCTTGGAATGGGGACGTATGTGCATTGCTTCCAGTCAGTTGACCAGATAGCTGTGTTCCAAAATTCTTGGCACAGATTAACGAATATCTCCAGCACTGCATCTGTTTGTTGAAGTGTCCCATTTGGTATTCCATAAGTTCCTGGTGGCTTATTCCTCACCAGTGTCCCCAGGGCATCGTGGACTTCTTCATTCAGTGTTATCAATTCTTGATCATAAATTACTTCAGTGGTTGATTTTCAACCAGTTCTCTTTGGTGTCTGTGTATTCCTTCCATTTGCTTTTGGTACTTCCTCTATCATTCAATAGAATCCTCCAAAATTACAACTTAAGGCTTGAATTTTTTCTTTAGTTCTTTCAGTTTGAGACACGCTGAGTGTGTTCTTTCCATTTGGTTCTCTAGCTCCAATTTTTCTCACATGTCGTTATAATACTTTGTCTTCTAGAGCTACCCTTGAAATCTTCAGTTTCTTACTTTATCATGTCTTCCTTTCAAGAGTAAGCATCAAAATCTCCTCTGACCTCCAAGTGGGTCTTTTCTTTCTTTCCTGTCTTTTTAATGGCCCTTTGCTTTCTTCATATTTGATGTCTTTAATGTCATTCCACAACTCATCTGGTAATTGCTCATTAGAGTTCAGTGGGTCAGATCTATTCTTCAGTGGTATACAAATTCAAGTGGAATAACACTGAAGCTCTTGTTTGGGTTCTTCTGGATGTGTTTAAAACTTCTTCATCTTTGACTTGAAATTGCATATGTAGTTGGCTTTTGACTTTCTTTTGACTGACGATATTGAGTGTCTCCAGCAACTCTTTCCACAGATGTGTTGGGGTTGATTCTCATGTATTGCATCCAGGGAAATCCATGTGTATCCTCACAGATTATGTTGTTGAAAAAGGTATTTCAAACGAATCAGTCATTATCCCCCAAAATTCTGTTATTCCTTTGTGGCCTCTTTTTTTTTTTTTTAAATCACCAAGGCCTAATTTTCCAACTACCAATCCTTCTTCTTTGTTGCCAGCTTTCCCATTTCAATCATCAGTTGTTATCAGTGAATAGTAATTTTATGTTTGCTTTATCTCAGACTGCAGAAATTGGTAAAAATCTTCAATTTCCTAAACTTGAGCATTAGTGATTGGTATGTAAATTTGAAAAATAGTCAGGATAGATCTTGAAGTGTTCTTTTTGATAAAGAATGTAATCCTATACCTTTTAAATTTGCCATTCCTGGCATAGTAGACCATATGATTATCCACTTGAAAACAGCTGATACCAGTCTATCTCACCTCCCTAATGCCTAGGATGGTGATCTTTAAGGGTTCCATATCATTTTTTTATAGCGTCTAATTTTCCAAGACTCAAATCTTTTACATTCTACGTTCTGATTATTGATAGATGCTTACTGCTGTTTCTTCTCATTTAGTTGTGCCACATCAACAAATGAAGGTCCCCAAAGCTTGACTCATCCATACCATTAAGATAGACTATGTTTTGAAGAGGCAGCTCTTTACCTGAGGTGCCTATCTGCTATCAGTATATCAGACTATGTTTGGTTGCTATTCATAAGGTTTTAATCCGCCAGTTTTTTAAGAAGTAGGCAGCTAAATCCCTCTTCCTGGTCTGTCTTAGTCTGGAAGCTTCACTGAAACCTCTCTGCTATGGGTAACTCCGCTGGTACTTGAAATTCTGGCAGCATAGCTTCCAGCATTAAAGCAACACAGAAGTTATCGTAGTAAAACAAACTGACAGACAATGGTAGAATTTTCCTTTAGTGTCTTTCTTTCTATATTAGCCTGCAATCCGCAATACATAAGTGCATTTAAACCTCCTTCAATTCTCCTGGACTCTGAAGCTTTCTCAACCTCACATTATTTTTTTCGTAGTGATTAGAGTGCTGAGGAGTGAGACATTTTGTAGAATGTCCGTCAGTTTAGCCCGTTTTTATCATGATTACACTTAGATTATTGAATTTTTGAGCAGAAAGTAAAAGATTACAATGGTTAAGTGTTTTTCTTACCACATTCTATCATGATGTCAACAAAATGTCAACATAACTTATCATTAGTGATATAATCTTGGTCATACAGCTAACTCACCATGATGTCAACCTAAGTCACATGGTTACCATAGTGACTGCCAGGTTTCTCCACTGCTAAGTTGTTCCTTTTTCCTTTTCTATGCTTCACTTTTTGGAACAATTTGTTAAGCTCTACCGAAATTATGAATTCTTTTAAGGAATATTATCTCTTCTTTCCCCCTTATTCAGTAAGTTGTTTTCATCACTTTGGACTTCTCACTATTTATCTTTTGTAAGTTATCTACTCTTTGCTAGTTATTTGTTTGGTATTTCTTTGCCGTTGTATTTTTCCAAACAGCATATAGTTGAATGCATGTATATTTTAAATCTCAAATTTTTCCTTTTAAATTTTGAAATAGCACATTTAAAATTGAGACACTAACACACTGGAATTTACTTCAAACATCATTGTGTGTGTGTGTGTGTGTGTGTGTGTGTGTGCGCGCGCATGCACGTGCACACGCGCGCATGCATGCACGCACTTGTGCATTCCAGTTACCTCTCAATCACTAGCAATGATTTAGAATTTATATGAATAAAAAATGTATTCCAATGTTTCAAGCCGCAGAGATTTTTCGGTTTCATCTTTGAGCAGCTATTATTACCTTAGCTAGTAAAGAAGTCAAATATTTTGCTTTAATTTATTCTTTTTCCATATTGATACTTGATCCCTCCCAAATTAGTCTTTATTGTATTGATTAGGTAGATAGCTGCTTGCGTTTGTCTGCAATTTCCACTGAAGATAGAACTCTGAATAAATTTTTTTCTGTAGTTTAAAGATGCCAGTATATGTTGTCTGGCTTGCTTACTTTTGGTGAGAAGTTGGTTATAATTATGACCTTTACCTGTATATCGATCTTCAAGATTTTGTCATTTCTTTTTTCTTTTCTTTGAAATCGTGGTACCATAGCGGTTAAGAGTTTGTCTGCTAACAGAAACTTAAACAGTTCAAGGCTACCAGGAGCTCCTTAGAAACCCCATGGGGCAGTTCTACTCTGCCCTATAAGGTCGCTGTGAATTGGGATCAACTTGATGACAATTTTTGTTTGTTTGTTTGTTTTTAAATGTGTTTTTTTATTGTATTTACACTGTTCATGGAAGTCTGATTTTCTTGATTTTGGGTTTGTTTTATTCATTTTGAAAAATAATCAACAATTATCTTTTTAAATATTTATGCTACCCACTGTCTCCTCCTTATCTTGTGAATTTTTTGTTGAAAGTGGAATATTTGAATATCATAATGTGGCAACTCTGAAATTCAGATTCTTCCCCAGGCATTGCATTTGATTTTTATCTGTTTGTTCATTTAATTGTTGAAAGCTGTAATAGTCTGTCTGCACAGCAACCTCTCCAAACTAGTTTATAAAGACTATCCTCCAAAACAGGAGTGGATATCAAAGGCTCTGTTCTGGAACCCTTGACCTATTAGTGTTTGAAAGAAGATTTCTTAGTATTTTAGGAAAAAAAAAAAAAAGCATCAGAAAACAGTAAGTATCTGATTCTTCTCCTCAGGGATTATTGTTGTTACTTATTGTAGGCTGTAGCTGGCTGTTGATTTAATGACTTTTCCAAACTAATTTTGGCAACATTTGTGTTTCAGTTTTGTTATCTAGGCTGTAGTCACTAGCTTGACAGATGTTACCAAGGGAGCACTAGCCCTTTGAATCTTCCAGTGGGGAAAAACAACTTCTCCAAGCAAGCAGTAATCACTACAATGGTCTTTACTGATCCTCAGAGCACTGCCATACCTACCTAACTGTGCCGTCTGTGCAAACTCAAATCCTCACGGGACAAGAGCCCGACTACTTACACTGACACCAGCCTAGTGGTTTACAAACAACAGCTGCCCTCCTCACCACCCTGCAGGGGCTGTGGAGGATGGTAGCCCCTTGGTGCAAACGGTTCACCTAGGAAAGATTAGCAATTTGTCCTTAGATGACTTAAGTCTTCAGTCCGGTTTGAGAATTGTAAAACAGTGGGTTCTAACTGCCCTTCCTGGGGTAGTAATTATTTTAATTGAGGGGCAGATCATTAAAATTTCCAACTCTTCCATTTTGCATAGCCACGTGGTAGTTTGTGCAAGTTCCAGATTTTGCACGAAATTCTCATACCAGCCTTTCTCCTTCACTCTTTAGAGCATATACATATATATTTGCTCCCACCCGGATAACTAACCCCAGGTGATCTGAAGCGGCCACAGCCGTGGACATCGCCGGCTGCTCCTCCCTCCCCTCCCTCCCCTCCCCTCCCCCTCCCCTCCTTTCCCTCCCCTCCCCCTCCCCTCCCCTCCCCCTCCCCTCCCCCTCCCCTCCCCTCCCCCTCCCCTCCTCCTCCCCTTGGAGCGAGGCTGACGGGACAGGGACGGTCAGCCTCCGCGGTCCTCCCGCGTCCCCAGACAGAGTCGCCCACACCAGTCCGCCAGCAAAGGTAAGTCTGCTCCTCGTATTCCCGAAACAAAATGAGTGTAGTTTGGGGTTCACAGCCTGGGTCTGTGACGAAACTTTTGCTGTCCTGGATGCTGGGGGCGGGGTAGGGGGGAACAGTTGGGGAGCAAAATTTTCTGTATGATGGTCAGCTTTTTTTCAATTTGGTGCTCACTTAGATGCAGTAATTCTTTGACTTGTTCCCAGAGTTCTGAAGTAATTCCT
Source organism: Heterohyrax brucei (assembly GCA_028571685.1). Taxonomy (NCBI): domain Eukaryota; kingdom Metazoa; phylum Chordata; class Mammalia; order Hyracoidea; family Procaviidae; genus Heterohyrax; species Heterohyrax brucei. The sequence continues at coordinate 166,033,973 of CM053144.1, forward strand.
TTCACTCCTTTCTCTCTCTTTTTATCTTTGTGTGTTGGCCCTTTGGCAGACAAGAATATTCCTGCTGCCATCTTGCTTCCTATTGTGAGAGTTTTTTTTTGTTGTTGTTTCTTTTACCTTTAGTAAGCAGTTTGTTTCTTAGATGAGGGCAGACAAACTTCCTTATACTTGTCACTCATATTCAAAATTGTACTAAGAAATGTAGGTGTCGGAAATATTTGTCATTATTTTGTCTGAGAACTGCTATGACACTTAGGTCAGAACTTTTATGACTTCAATTAATGTTCAGAATTTCTCAGCCTTATTACTCTGAATATTGCTTCTCTTTGTTTCTTTTAGTGACTTTCTGGAACCTGCAATGGACGTGTTTTCTTCTTTCTAATTCTTTCCTTCATTTTTGAAACCTGCACAGAAATTTCGGTTTTTAACTGTGTCAGTCCTTTCTATGTTTAGTAAAAAAAGTAGCGCATGTTTTTAAAATATTTTTTACTGATTTTTTTTGATTTGATACTCTTATGTCTGTGATCATTTGAAGTTTATTTATTTAGGGTCTCTACTTGACGGCACTTGGCACCTATGATTTTACTAACTGAGGTTCTTTGGAGTAATACCCTAATAATTGCACTTATTGCTAGGCTGCTTTTGTTGGATCATTCGTTTATGTGTTCCTTATTTTGTAGGGCTTTAACCGTGGGAAAACTGTATGGACAAAAAGGAGAGTGTCTTTCCACATAGGGCTTATGTTTACTACCATGTACCAAAGGGGCATAACTGACTAGATTTCATTTATTTCTTTTATTTTGAATATTTTTTATGTGTTTTGAATAAAGGATGAAAACATTTTATTTTTTCAAATATTTTATTGTGCCTTAAGTGAAAGTTGGCAACTCAAGTCAATTTGCCACATAAAACTCTCCATACACCACTCACTATGCAACTGTAGGTGCTGTCTGTACCCTGTGACAGCACACTCCTCTTTTCCACCCTATACTTCTTGTATTCATTTAAGCAGATTTGCTCGTCCCCTTCACCCTCTCATGGCGCCTCTGGTTGGGAGCTGTTCCATCAGCTTCAGGCATATATTTAAGGCAAGAAGCACATGCTTCACCAGCATCACTCTATACCTTATAGTCCAATCCAGTCTTTGTCTGGAGAGTTGGCTTCAGTGCTGGGTTCAGCTCTGCACTAGCGAAGAGTCTGGAGGCCATGTCCTCTGGGGATGCTGCAGAATGTCTGACCATCAAGTCAGGTCTTTTAGTAGAGCTCTAGATTGTCACTCCCATTTTTCCCCCACCAGGTCAGGGACTGTATGTTGTGTACCCTGTCAGGGAAGTCATTGGTGGTGGACGGGCACCATCTAATTCTTCTGAGCTCATGCTGATGTAGTCTCCTGATCATATGGCCCCTTCTGTCTCCTGGACTCATGTTTTCCTCCTGCTTTTGATGTTCTTCCTTGCCCTCTGGTCCAGATTCATTGGAACCAGTTGATAATTGTCTTGCTGGAAGCTTGCTAGTTTATAAGAATCCAGACACCACTTACCAAAATAGGATGCAGAATATTTTCTTTAAAAACCAAAAACAGCTTAGTTATGCCAGTTGACCTAGATGTCCCCTGAAAGTATGATCTCCTGTCCCCTGTCCCTGCTGCTCTGACCTACAAAATGTTGGGTTGTATTTAAGAAACTTCTTGGCTTTTGCTGTAGTCCAGCAGTTACCATTTCCCTTCTGTAGTGTGCTGTCACTCTGTGTCGTTAACTCACTTCCTGTCTGCTGTCTAATCAATGGAACATCTGGTGGCATAGTCATTAAGTGCTACAGCTGTTAACCAAAAGTCAGCAGTTCGAATCCACCAGTGCTCCTTGGAAATCATATGAGGCAGTTCTGCTCTGTTCTGTAGGGCCACTATGAGTCAAAATTGACTCACTACTAATGGGTTTGGTTTGGGGGTTTATCTAATCTACGACTACCCTTTTTCCTTCCTCCCCTCCTTTGCAAACATCAAAGATTATTTTCTTTTGTGCTTAAACTTTTTCTTGAGTCTTTATAATAATGGTCTCGTACAATGTTTGTTCTTTTGCACCTGACAAATTTCAGTCAACACAATGTCTCCAGATAACTCCATGTCATCAGATCTTTCCCAAGATCACCATTGTTCTTCATCATTGCATAGTATTGCATTGTGTGAATATACTACACTTTGTTTATCTATTTGTCTGTTGATGGGCATCTTTGTTGGTTCCATCTCTTTGCTATTGTGGACTATGCTGCAGTAGACACTGGTGTGCATGTATCCATGTGACAGCTCTTATTTCTCTAGGATATATTCTAAGTGGTAGAATTGCTAGATCATGTGGTATTTTTATTTCTAACTTTGTGAGAAAGCACCAAATCAATTTTCAAAGGGATTGTACCATTTCACAATTCTACCAGCAGTGCAGAATTCCAGACTCTTCCACCAATGCCTCAAACATTTACTGTTTTGTGTTTTTTGGGTTAATACCACCCTTGTTGGGGTGAGATGACGTTTCACTGTAGTTTTGATTTGACTATTTCTAATGGCTAATGATTGTGAGCATTTCCTCATGTATCTTTTAGCTGCCTTGGTTTATTCTTTAGTGAAGTGTCTATTCATATCCTTTGTCCAATTTTAATTTGTTTACCTGTTTTTTATTGTTGTTGAGTTTTTGCTACCTTTTAGATTATGGAGATTAGACACTGATCAGATTCGTGGATGCCAGCTTTTTTTCCCCAGGCTGCAGGTTGTTTTTTTACTCTTTCGGTGAAGTCTTTGGATGAGCCTAAGTCCTTGGCTTTTAGAAGTTTTTCTTTACCTTCTCTTCTGGTGTTTTTATATTGTTAGTAATATTTTATACTTTGTTTATGCCATGTATTAGGACTCACAGCCCTGTCCCTGTTGTTTTTCTGTGATCTTTGTTATTTTTGATTTAATATTTAGATCTTCAGTCTACTTTGAGATAGTTTTGTGCATAGTGTGAGATATGGGACTTGTTTCATTTTTTTTTTTTTTTTTTATGCAGACAGATATCTAGTTTTGCCAACATCACTTGTTAAAGAGACTTTTTTCCCTGGTTTATGGACCTTGGACCTTTGTCAAATATCAGCTGCACACAAGTGGAAGGTGTTATATATGGGTTCTATTCTGTTCCATTGGTCTATGTACAATTTTTTTTTTTTTTTTTTTTTACCAGTAACAGGCTTTTTTGACTACTGTGGCAGTATAATAGGTTCTACAGTCTTGTAGAATGGGACCTCCCACTTTGTTTTTCTTTCTTCTTCAGTGATGTTTTACTGGGTCTTCTTTGCTTTCCACATGAAGCTGGTGATTTGTTTTCCATCTTGCTAAAACATGCGATTGAAATTTGTATTGGAATTTCATTGTAGCTACAGATTGCTTTGAGCAGAATAGACATTTTCGTAATGTTAAATCTTTCTATCCATGAGTAAGGTAGGTGTCTCCATTTATATAGGTCTCTCTTTGTTTCTTGCAGTGAAGTCTTGTAATTGTGTAGCTTTTTATGTTTCTGGTTAGATTTATTCCTAACTATTTTATCTTCTTGAAGGTGACTGTAAATGTTATTGAGATAGTAACTTCCTCTTTGATAGTCTCTTTGTTGGTACAAAGGAATCCAACTGACTTATATATGTTTATTTTATCTTCTGATACTCTACTGAACTCTTCTGTTAGTTCCAGTAGTTCTCTTGTGGATTTGTTACAGTTTTTGTATATATGAGACCTCTTAAGATCATGCCATCTGCAATTACAGATACTTTGACTTCTCCTATACCAATTTGGGTGCACTTTATTTCTTTATCTTGCCTGACTTTTCTGGCTAGAACTTCCAGCCCAATGTTGAAGAAGAGTGTGACAATGGACATCCTTGTCCAGTTCTTGTTTTCAATGAGAATTCTTTCAGATGCTCTTCATTTATGATGATGTTTGGCTGTTGGCTTTACATAAGCCAGAGCTGCTGCCATTGAGTCTGTTCCGACTCACAGCAACACTGTAGGTCAGAGAAGAACTACCCCATAACATTTCCAAGGAACACCTGGAGAATTTGAACTGCCAGTCTTCTGGTTAGCAGACATAGCCTCTTACCCACTATGCCACCAGGGTTCCATTATAGAGGCCAGGATTTTAGTACATATTTTTTGGGGACACAATTAACCAAATTTATTCTTTTGCTTACTATTATAATTCTGTATCCTTTCCACTTGAGATGAAATTCTAGTTGATGAATAGGGTGTTGCAATGATGAGTAAGTGTTGCAATAAGGAATATTTAAACATTCAAATGGAAACCCTGTTGGTGTAGTGGGTTAAGTGCTATATCTGCTAATCAAAGGATCAGCAGTTCAAATACACCATGGGCTCCTTGGAAAATTGATGGGGCAGTTTTGCTGTGACCTCCAAGGTCACTATGAGTCAGACCTGACTCAATGGCACTGTGTTTTTTTAAATTTTTTCCTAAACATTCAAATAATTAGGAGTTTTCATGCAGTCTATCAATATTCATGGTCCTTAGGGCTACTAAACTATATCTTGCCCAAATATGAGTGCATTTTGAGGAGATACATTTTGAAGATTTCAATCAAGAATTTTGACAACATAAGAAGAAGATTGCCTGCTTGATCTTCATTTGGATGTCTCATGCGTACATACTTTTTTTTAAATATATAATTTAGTTTTTCTACCAATGTAGCAGTATGTTATTTAGTATATTAGGGAAGAGATTCAAAGAATACCAAATGCAAGAATGCACTTCATAGTTAATAAAGCTGACTTTGTATAGGAAAACCTGGTGGCGTAGTAGTTAACCAGAAGGTCAGCAGTTCAAAGCCACCAGATGCTCCATGGAAACTGTGGGACAGTTCTACTGTGTCCTGTAGGGCCTCTATGAGTCAGAATTGACACAACAGCAGTGAATTTTTTGGGGGGGTTCAGTATGTGTGTAGGTATATAAGACGGCACTTGGCTGGCTTGGCAATGACACGGGATTACATGGAGACTTTAAACTATTTTTTCCACATCAGTATAAGTGAACTATACTTTTATATAGAAAATTGCTCTGTACATTCAAGTATTTGCAAGAAAATCATGAGTAATATCATCCTTAGAATAGCATCAAATAAACAACATTTAAAAATGTGTCTTATAGTTTATTTTGAAGAATTTAGTCATTTAACATTAATTAAAATCAAAGAAAGCTGTCCTGTAGTCAGCATTAAAAAACAAAAATAAAAACTCTTGAGTATCTTTGACCATATGCTTAAAATAGTTACTTGAAACTGGGGGGGGGGGGGGAGGAAAGGGCTGAGCAACTGTTAGCTTTAGCCGGTGTTTAGATCCCCATTTTATCGATGTGTTCTATCCATACATGAATTCTCCTAGAACAGTAACTTTCAAATTAAATAACTCAGGGGCAGGCTAAAACCTACAATCAGTGCCTGAGGCAGCACTGAAGTTCCACTTTACTAGATGGTGTCTGTAGCCAAGTGAAGAAAGAACAGGGTAGTTTTGTGTTCCAAATATAAACACAGCAGCTATCCCTGTCAGCAGTTGCTATTCAAATGCATATATGGTCTTCCACTTAAAATTCAAAGCTATTTTCACGCTATCCTTAATAATTTGTATGTACTAATATTTGGACGGTCAACAATGTGAAACTAGAAGTTAATGTTGTAGTTTCTGTTTTGTAAATAGAAACTGTTTCAGACTATTCTTGCCTCTAAATTAATCTCACAAATCAAAATAGCAGTTACAGGGGGAGGTTTGGAAGTTCCTGGGATGAGACTCAGCTGGGCTCTGGTATGCTGGCACTACCCTGGTGGCATAGTGGTTAAGTGCTACATCTGCTGCCAAAAGGCCAGCAGTTTGAATCCACCAGCCACTCCTTGGAAACTCTATGGGGCAGTTCTGTTTTGTCCTATAGGGTCGCTATGAGTTGGAGTTGGCTTGATGGCAGTGAGTTTGGGTTTGTTTTTGGTTTACTCTGTTCCTGGACATGAGCCTGGATACACAGATGTGTTTATGCAGAGAACATTTATCAATTTGTGCAATTAATGTTCTGTTCCTTTCCCTGCGTGAATATTTTACTTCATTAATAAACTTCCCCTAAATAGAGCTATGTTCCTTTGCAGCTATTTTTGAAAATTAAAGTAAAATAGTACAGAAAATCAATTTTCTTATGCATGTCAGATCATTCTGGGATATTTTAATAATATAAAAGCAATAAGCCTGATGAAAGATAAAGTGAAATGGACAATACTATATTAAAAGCCAAATGAACTGTTGTATTATCCTCTTTTTAATTTTTTAAAAGGCTAAAGCTGGCATGAAAATAACTAGTGCTTGAGAATAATGTAGAATTCATGATGTTGTATAACATTGTTGGCTGACAAATCTTCCTTAAAGTAGTTAAATGTATAGATATGAGTGTGTAGTTAATTTCAGTAATTGGTTATGAATTGACTTATAAAGAAAGCTAAATTTTGAAGAGTCTGCCGTTTTAAAATACTAACAGAGTACGTCTTGCACTGAGGTTGAATTCTTTATTATTTTTAAAGTTTATGCATTTTGAATAAGCCACCATACTTAAAATGCTTGAAAAATATGAAGCCAGTAATTTAAAGATTCTGTATTAATTTGGTGACAAATATCTCTCAGTGTTTTTGATGGGGAAGTGGGGGAAACAAACACAGAAGAGTTGAGTAATTCCTTCCAGGTCATCAAGATAAAGAAGTATCCAAAATGCCTCACTTTCTATCATTGTCCCTGCCCACTAAGCAGCAATATTTACATTTTTTTACACTGTTTCCTTGAGCAACTTTCAGACCAAAGTATCAGGAAATTCTACATGCTAAAAAACAATACTTGCATTCTGCTCCAGCCATTTAATTTTTCTTGCCTGAAACAAGCTTTTAATGGTATTTTCTAAACTGACCTCCTAAAATTGCCTGTCTCCCTTTAAAACTCTCTCCAAGATAATGCCTTGTGTAGCAACCCCCTCAACTGAACATGTTGTCTACAACCATGCTGGCAAATCTTGTCAGAAGAGCAAATGAAAAGGAAATAATTCAAGCAAAGTGGGAATTTTGAGCCCATATCTAGACAGTTCAGTCACAGCTCCGGACTCCGTGGAATTATCAGCCCCTGGAAACCTGCTACCTGATTTCTTTGCTAGGTCATTCTCTGCACCCACAGTTTCCCCTGTGTTAGGGAAACAGGCTTCAGAGCAACCCCACTACAGTGCAAGCCTGCAAAGCTTCTCCAGGGTGTATAAACCAACCAGCCACAAAAGCATGACTGGATTGGAAATAGACCATCGAATTTTCTGTCCTGAGAAGTAAACAGCATACAGTTTAGAAATTTTTATGTTTTTTCTTCTCTCTCCATTTAGAAATACAGATGAAGAAATTTAGCTGCTGGAGCATTGCTCAGTCTCCCACCATCTCCACTAGTTCATACTGTGTAAATATTGTGATCTTAATAAATAAATACTGAAGCACAGCTGGTGCCGGCAAGATATCGCTGTTAGGTTGCTGCAGCCCTGTTATCACCAGTGGGTGTTGCTAATTATTCTCAGAACTCAGGCTCTGCCATACTAGGGAAAAGGAATGCAGAGGAAAGTCAACAGAGGTTGAAACAAAAATAAAACATTGTTTGTTTCGGTCCATAGCAAGGGCATTCCACTCTTGTGAGAACCAGAGATACGTACAGTATAGGTATGCAAGTTGCTTTTCTCCGTAAAGATGATTTAACAAGACTGTTTATTTCAGCCCTTGATTGCATCCCAGCTGATTAAAATTCACACCACTTGTTTGGAAGGGCAAGAGGTGGTAATTGGGGTGTTCAAAGGATACCACCAGGAACCTGAAAGTCTTAAATAATCAGTTTACCAAGAGAAAGGATTTTTTTTTTTTTCCCTTCCTTTTTGCTTTTCTGGCAGGTGTGTTAATGATCTTGCTTTACACAGTGCGCACAAAAGACGTTCATTTTGTGTAACTGTCTTGATTAGAGAAGCAGACATTCTTCAGACATTGTCAAGAAGAAGAGAAGGTGCATATGAATTGATACATTCTTTTTTGAAAATGCTGTGGTTAATTTTTAATTGTTGGCAGCAGGATAGACCTGATGACCACAGCATTCCACTCAGGTAGCTCTGGTGCTGGCTCATCAACTTACTGCTTTCTCTCAAGTGATGGTGTTTGACTTGGAGCCCAGTGGATATGCAGAGAGAGAACTGTTAAAGGGTCCCTGGCATTGAGCAGTGCTTTTATGTTAAAGAATCCACTTTCATTTACTGCTCTCAGCATTTCATTACACAACAGGGAGGTGTGAGTTCAAAAATGCAAATTACCATAAATGCAAGTCAGATTCTGTCTCTGGGTTCTCGCCACATTCTTCTCTCACTATAGCTCCTGGCAACCCCTCTCCCCTAACTCTCAACACCTCCCACTGTTAAAGGATTTAGATTCTAAATGGAGATGATTTGGAACAGGCTGTGGTTATGACTTTCAGTGGGGCCTCTCAGTGCCCTAAAGTCTACTACAGGGCCTGAGACCATGGGCAATCTCCTGCTGCTTTATCCAGGAATGCTGCGGTAGGAGGTAGTAAGTACCTTCTGGGGCTTTTCTTTACTGAAGTTCGCTGCCACCTCTTTCTCCCAAGAAGTAACTAGTAGGTTTCAACCACTGAACTTTCAGTTTGCAGTCAAGCTCTTAGGCACTGTGCTTCCAGGGCTCCTTTTTTCTAACCTAAAAAAAAATGCCATCAAGTGTATTCTGACTCTTAGCAGACCTGTAATACAGAGTAGACCTGCTCCATAGTTTCTGAGGAGCACCTGCTGGAGTTGAACTTGGTTAGCAGGCATGGCACTTATCCACTACACTACCAAGTTTCCTGTTCTAACCTAGGGAAGAAGAAATGTTCAATACTTACTGAAACTCGAGGGAAATTTCAGGAGTATAAGAAAAGGTATGATTTGTTTCATAGTTCTTATTCTTGCCTAAATTATTAACCATTCTGCAGATTATTCTGTGTTCTGAGTAAATTCATAGACCAGATACCTAAAATACGTGGCAGTTATTTTGACTAATTCCATCTGAATCTTTTTTTCCATACTTGTCTGCTTGAGTTTTCTATTAAAAAAAAAAAACAAAAACAACTCACTGCAGCTGAGTCGAGTCTAACTCAGTAAAGTGATATTTCAATTAAATGGGTGAAGAAAGACTCTCACAAATAGCATCTTCCATAGTTCTCAGGCATAACAGATACATCAGAGGTCAATTCAAAAAAGGAAGCTGATGTAAAATTATGGATATACATACACACAATATATGATATTTTAATGAAACAAGCAGTACCTTCACATCATGTAACAGACAGATTGAAAAGGTTGTTGTTAGGTGTCTTCGACTTGGTTCCAACTCATAGCGTCTGTAGGTACAATAGAATGAAACTGTCACTAAAATTCAGATCACAGACCTTCTGCCTCATATCTCCCACATTCTCACTTTGATCTTGACTGGCTTTTCTTCAGGTTCACTTCCTTGGCTCTTTGGCCCTGACTTTAATCCTAAACTTTAGTTCTTTGAATTGCACTCTTCCTATTTCTCAACAGCATTTGTGTGTTAATGAGTTCTGCTTAATCTGATTCCTTGGCCTCTGATTCCACTCTTTTCTCAGTAAGAACAACCTGCATCCATCAGAACCACAGGGAATCCACCATCCAATCATATTTCTGATTTGGTTATTAATAGCCAGGACAGCCTGGACTGGGGTGAGTGGTAATTTTGTTCAAAGTCATGAGGTTGAAAGGCATTTCGATGTATTCTATTTCAAATATTTTCCAACACAGTAATCCTATCTCTCAAATTTCCCAGATAATTATGCCAGTAAGTCTCCACTTTGAATACAAACAGAGATAGAAATGTCATTATGTTCCAAAGTTAACTCACATCGTTTTGGAAAGCTCTCATTGTAACAAATTGCTGTTTGTCTTGAACCAGCATCTCTTTTCCTGCTGCTCTTCTTTGTCTTCTGAAGCTGCATGAAATCAGTGTGAGTTTTCTTTCAGTTAATTATTTTTCAAATATTTGAAAGCTGTTTAGTTTCCCTAAAACCCATTTCTCTCTGCAATATGATGCATTACTTAGTATGGCCTTTCTCATTAAGGGCCTGTAACTCCCACATAGGTGATTGAGTGGGGTTGTACAAATAAGATAATTGGTGCCCACCAGGGGGATTGGTCCATTTCACCTTAAAAGACCACCAATTCCAGAGCACAGAGAAGAGTCCACCACCACAGAGAAAGAGAGGCAGCAGTGCACTGGGCTTGCCAGTCCGTAGAGCAAGAAAGCTGAGTGCCTTTAGGCAGAGACAGAGGGCCAGGGAGAAGTTTAGACCTTTCCTACAAGTTGGGGACTTGCCATCCTCCACAGCCATGTGAGCCATTTCCTTTATACAGTTGGTGAGTTCTGTGAGATATTACAGCAAATTAGGGAACCCAAAAACAAGAGGGAGAGGACTGAGACAAAAGAGGATAGTTGATGTTAGAGATGATGGAGAGTGCAGGGACAGTAGCTTGGAAAACTAGGCATTTGGGGTATCTTCCATCTCTACCTCATAGGAACCCACTTTGTGCTGGTCTTTGTAAAAGAAATGACTTAGCTCTTCAGAAAAATAACATCTTCTAATAGTTCTTCAAATTATTTGATATCAAAGTCTCTTTCCATTTATAGCAAGATCTTTCAATCTATAACAGTAAACTGCTATACCAGTGTTCACTATAGCATTATTCACAATTGCCAAAGGATGGAAACAACTGAAGTGTTTACCAAAAAAATGCCAAGCCAAGTGCCGTCGAGTCGAAAATAAGTGGATAAAAAAATTTGGTATATATGCACAACGGAATATTATTCCACCATAAAAAGAAATAAAGTTCTAATGCACATTGCAACATAGATGCTTACTGAAGGCGTTACTCTTAAGTGAATAAGATCCCCAAATGACAAATATTATGACTCCATTTCTATGGCATATATATTGTTGTTAGGTGTCACTGAGCCAATTTCAACTCATAGCGACCCCCTGTGACAGAGTACAACTGCCTCGGGATTTTCTAGGTCGTGATCTTTGTGTGAGCAGTTTGGCATCCCCAGGATAGATAAATGGTGAGAGGCGGTAAACTAGTGGTTACCATGGGCTGGAGGGAGGGAAAATTGGGAGTTATTGCTTAGTGAGAACTTTTAGAAACAGCAGTGATGGTTCTACAATGTTCGGGTATAAACCGGATTGTATACTTGCAAAAGGTTACAATGGCGATATTATCTTGGGCATATATTGATTGCCACAGTGGAAAATAAAACAAAAACAAATTGCTATGAGAATTAGAAATTACATGGTAATACGAACTAACGGAGTGTTTAGCCTTTGGTTTATTATAGTTCTTTCCTCATGAGGTATATAATAATGATGAAAACTTTGGTAGTACAACTGTCTTCTTTGATTCTGGGTCCAGGGTTTTTAACAATGTTATCTAATATCCAATTAGGGCCTTTTGTTTCTTTGTCTTCTCCTTATGTTTTTATTTTTAGTAGCCATGCCATATGAGTGACTCATATTGAGATTAGAATAAAGCTTTCCAAACTTTCCTGGTTCATAGCAGTTGCAGCGCCTCAACATTTTTTTTACAGTGACCATAGCGTGCAGCCAAGCCCAGTGCCATCGAGTCAGACAGTGTGCAAGAAATACTTAATTCTTCTGTATAGTAAATAAGTATGTTCAGAACGTGTAGTCAATATTTTTGTTTTAAGGACATAGCAATCATTGAAAAAAATGAGATCTACAAATTGAAAGAAAAATAAGATTTTTATTTCTTTCTAAAACAACCAAAACCAGTACCAAACCCACTGCTATTGAGTTGATTTGAGGCTGTAAGACGCTGTGGAAGCAGATTTCAAGGTTTGTGCACATATTGGGCATTGCACCACTTCTCACACTTTTAATAGCCTCACCCTAATTTCCTGTGCTGCATTAATTTTCATGCAATAGTTACTTTTGATCACAGCAATTATAAAAATCCCATCTTTGTAAAGATACAATATCAGCAAGATGAAGGCACACGATCAAGTGTCCTAGTAGTTTGTATGTTGTCTCTGTTTCCCTTGAATATTTATAACATCCTTTGGCACCTCCATGAGTTTCTTTGCACAGTTTGAGAATTATGGACTTAGGCTCCACCAACATGTCCACGTCTCTTCTTAAAAAACATATTTGTTTTAGGACAGAGTAGCTGGAGTTGGGGGGCCAGGGACCGTGCTCTCAGGGGAAATCTAGACTAATTGGTGCAACCAGCATTTTGCTAATGAGGACTTTCCGCACCTTACATTGGTGAGTGGCGTCTGGGGGTCTTAAAAGCTGCCAAGCTTCCACCTGAGGGTATAGCGAATGGTCCCAACTCATCAGGAGGAGCGGGTGATACTGAGGTCCGTAACAGTATGGGGGAAAGAGAACCTAGAAGACAGAGAGACCCACGTGAGTGGGCATCTACATTGACTTGTGACTGGAGGAACCAGATAGTGCCCGGCCACCACCAGTGGTAGCTACGACAGCTCACAAAGTTGAGTCTCACTGACAACACAAGAATAGATAGGGGTGCCCCCTGAGATCTCTACTAAAAGACCACAGTTGATGGTCGAGGAGCTTTGGAGTTTCCCTGGGAGCATGGCCCCTAGCCCTGATGCTGCCCTGTCCATGGATTGGACAGCAATGGATTGGACTTGGCGTTGCAGCCAAGCCAAGTGCCGTCTAGTCGGATCCAACTCATGGCGACCCTAGGAGCCAGGGTAGAACTGACCCCAGAGCATTCAAGGAGCGCCTGGTGGATTTGGACTGCCGACCTTGTGGTTAGCAGTGGTACCACTTAACCCACTATACCACGGCATTGCAGAGTGACCATATTTTGTGGGCACTTTATGGTTCTGCACATCTATAGAATGCCATCCTGCTGACCTCATGCTGGAGAAAGGGGGGTGGGTAGAGAGGGGGAGATAGGAGACTGTTAGGAGGATGGGACATGTATGGGGCAGAGAGGAAGAGTGTGCTGTCACCGTGCAGGCAGAGCAATGGAAGCTGCGTATAGGTGAGCATGCAAATTTATGTGGGAATAGACATTTTCATTCAATCATAATAAAAAAAAAGAAAAGGAAAAAAACATATGTTTTAGTCCACATTTTCCCCCATAATGTGCTTCAAAGAATTTTAATATAAAAATAAGACTTTCACACCAATCCCTACCCCATTAAATTTTGTCTTATACAGAAGTAGAAATGCAAATCCTGTGAACTGAGATTTCTTTATGGGTTATGATTTGTCACCAACCTTAGTAAATTCTTTTCCAACTGTATGCTTTCTATTAAATCATTCAAAGTACAAATCATATAGCCTTATTACCTATTTTATTACCTGGTCATAGATGATGAACACCAGTGTATTCAGTATGATGTATTGTGATTTGAGACATATCATTCATAAAATATGATCTTTTACACATTACCAAATTAAAAAATAAATCCTTCACCAGTGTAAAGGCTGGCACAACATACTCTGCACTAATTTTAGATTCAGTAGTTATGAAATAGTGTGGTTTTGTCTTATTTTCAGAAATCAGTACTTAAAAGGTAGTGTGGCTTTGTTTCTTCTGTCCTGTTTGCTTATCTGAAGTTAAGTCTGAAATGCAGAAGAGTATCTCCTGGGATGTCTCCTGAGGATTACTTGCCTCCTTGTTAGGGGGCAGGTCTGCAGGCTAGGATCATTTTACAATCCTTGTAAGTGGGGTGTGTTAGATATCAAACACTCCTGAGATGTGGAGAACACTCCCTTGGGTCTGTAATCTGTAAATTTAGTCAGAAGCTTCTTTTCCCTACCTTGCCTATCCCTGTAGACTTTTCCCTAGTCATATACCTGGCAAGACTTGCCTGATTTTGCTAAGAGGGTAGTTATTTACCTCTACATGGCCCTGTCTGAGAGGTTTACAAGCTAGTGGGAGAAGTTCTAAGCTAACTTAATGGAGATTACATTGTAGTATAAGCAGAGGTTTATATCAGAATAGAAAGTCTCAGGAGAGAAAAGACAGCTATGAAAAAAAGCAGATATACTCTTTTTCTTGGAAAAATTAATAAAAGAAATAGGGTGAACACATTATTAACACAAGTTATGAAAACATTTGCCTCGTGTGACATAAACTGCTTTGAAATTTCACATGCTAAATTTTTAATTTTTTTTTAATAAACATCATGAAGATTTCAAAGAACATTTCTTTTTTTTATTATAGATCTGTTACTTTGGAGTTTATACTTAAATCTGTGCCTCAGGACAATCCTAATAGTTGGCATTCTAAATCACGGTCATAATCATCCTGAGGGTTTTTAAATGCCACTAGAATGCACTGCTTTTAAAGTGTAATTTAATGTAATGTTCTCATTTGATATGAGGTATGATAAGGGATAAAATCAAAGCAGAGACATCTGACCTATTAGTAAAATGACTGAGCTAACTCCAGAGCTCAGTGTGACCTTTCCCTCAGACTCTACCTTTGTTGCCTAGGAAACAATCTGTATTACCATTAAGGAAATAAGTTTCTTTGCAGCCTGGCTAAAGAATGTGAATACTTCATGGAAACTCATTTGTTCCCTGATGGAAAATCTTTGTTCCAAATCTCCTGAGTTGAGGCTCTGAGCAAGATAACTTTTAAAGGAAGATTCCTGAAAATTTCTGTCATGCCATTGCTTTTAACCAACATGAAGGACTCCTTTGACTCCATCATTTTTCAGTGATGTCTTTTAGCCAGTTAGTGTTTTCATGTATTCAAAAACATCAAGGATGATGCTTTACTCTGCCTTACCTTTGGCTGATCTGAATCACTGTAAACCCATCAGAATATTCTATTTTGTACTTCTACCTCTAGCCCTATAACTGTGTGTTCCAGATTGCTCACCCTAAAGATTGGTGTGTTCCCTTTTCTGGGATTCTACATTCCCCATTGCAGGATTCATTTGTGCTGCAGTTGTTTCTCTTCCCTCTACAAAACTCTTCATTTTCACTTTTATCTAGGTTTTGTGATTTTGCTCAATATTTGGTGTCAGGTATGTGAAATTTCTAAGATGTTCCTCCTTCTAGAACCCTGTGAACATGGGGAACATGGACTCAGCCAGCACAGCCTTTGGGCTCACTACATCTCTAAATTTCCAGAGGTCATTTAAGGTCTTCTATCTCAAAAACAAGCTACATCTGCGTTGTGTGGAACTCTATGAATTTTATTGAGGATTGGCCTTTACTTCAGTTACTGGGCAAAACTACAGGTTCTCGCTACCTGCCACAAGCCAATCTCTGAGACAGGAGCTTGGGTAAAGTGAACAAAGATTTTTATTTATGGGTGTCAGCAACACAGGGAATAGCGGACATCCTTGTCCCCAAAGCCCGTCTGAAGTTGTTAGGCAAGGTCAGGGTTTTTAAAGGGAGAGGCTACATGCAAGTGCAAGGGCAGGTGTAAGGTAGAAACAATGTGGGCAACTGGAGGGGCATCAGCGCAGGAGCAGACTAGGAGAAATATCTATCAGAACTGAGGTCCAGAGGGTGAGGAGATATATATCAAGAACTGGGGTCTGGAGGCTCTTGGTTGTCGTCTAAGCAAGGGGTCCTTGAACTGGTGCCTCCACTTGTTTGATTCCCCTAAAAAGAGGCTGCAAAGGCTGTAAAGGTTTTTTCTCGTTAGCTCCTGTAAGTTAACAAGGTAACATCTGATATCCTACCAGAGTCAGATAATGTTAAGAAGCCAGGAATTTTAAGAAAAACAGGTAAAGAATTAGTCCTGACAGGCTACTTCAATCCCCTTTGAAAATGGGGCCCGCCTCCAGTTTCAGTTTTATTTTTGGTTCATTCTCTTAGTGTTGTGGTTAACTTTGCTGCCAGATTTAGTTTGATGGGTCTCATGGATTGAATTTCAATGCCCCCCAAAATGTGTGGATCCGTTTGTCTGGACCGTAATTACCAGTGTTGTATGATTTTCCTATGTCAGAAAATCCTGCCAATATAATGTTAATAAGGGAGGATGGCCACAGTTGTGTTGATATGGCAGGACTCAATCTACAAGATTGTACCATGTCTTGAAGCCATCTCTTGGGCCAGCCAAGTGCCGTCGAGTCAGATCTGACTTGTGGCGACCCTGGGAGATAAAAAAATAAGAGAAGAAAGCAGAAAGTTGGGGACTTCACACTATGCAGAAAGCGGTGCCAGGAGCAGAAGTCATCCTTTGGACCTGGGGTCCCTATGCCTTAGAAGCTCTTCAGACAGGGGGTGACTGAAGAGAAGGACCTTTCTCCAGAACTGATAGAGAGTGAAAGCCTTGCCTTGTTGCTGATGTACTAAATTTGGACTTCGAGCCTACTGTACTGTGGAGGAAATACATTTATCTTCCTTAAAGCCATGCAGTTGTGGTATTTTCAGTTATAGTAACTCTAGATGATTAAGACTGGCGCTTTTCCCCAGGTCTACTCTGGGAAGATCAGGGTTCCAGCCCTTTGAGTGTGTGGTGACTTTCACTTTCCTAGTGCACTGTTGGAAACCTGGTATCAGAGTGGTTAAGTGCTGCAGCTGCTAACCAAAGGGCTGGCAGTTCAGATCTACCAGGCACTCCTTCAGAATTATGTAGGGAAGTTCTACTCCATCCTGTAGGTCGCTATGTATTAGAATCAACTCAATGGAAGTTTTTTTTTTTTTTTATTTAGTTCCTTTGTAAGTTACATTGCACTTTCAGGTTTCAAGTTTCAGTGCACATTCCTTTTTTTGCTTTTGTTTTTTTCCCTGCTTGCAAGTTTAGGTTCACATTTCCCCTCATTTTGGTGTACCTGTGAGGTCACTCCCTGCAGTTTGGCACTGTAGAAGTTGCTTAAAGGGGTGAGGGAACTAAAGTAATGCTCCTCACAGACAGGATGCGTTCTTGGCATTGTAGAGGTTGCGTTAAGGGGTGAGATACCAGAACTAACGCTTCTCCCAACTGCTTTTTGTTTTTCTGTGTACACATTAGTTCTTTATTTTAAAAGTTTTTCGGGTTAGCTGACCTTGCAGACAGATAAATTATGCTATTTTCTGTCTCATTTTAACTTGCTGCCTATAATCTTACTTTATTTTATTGCAGTCTAAGAAAATTGAAGGTAGTCTGTTTGAAAAAGGTACTTACTGCTTTTGTGTTACCAGGCAACGGACTGAATTCAGGCTGCTTGCATTGAACAGGTGAAAGTATAGCTCCACAAATGACTAAGCCCTTTCCAGCTTTGCTTAAATCTTGTAACTTTCAGAAGTAAAAAAATTGTATACTTCAGGTTTTTAGATACTGTTACTCAAGGATTATAATTTTTCTAACAACTGAAACAAATACAAGTTTAAGGTAACCATTATTGAGGCCCTTGCCCTAGTATGATATAGGTAAGTTCTTTGAAAAATCCAAGAGATCAACTTTTTTAAACCATTGCAAACTTTTTCTGCCAAGACTTGACAGAAGTTGCTACAATTTAGGTCATTTTATGTTTGTTTTTAGAAGAACACAGAATTTGTAACATAGGCTATAACTAACAGACTGGTAATTTAGTCTGGCTGCTGATGACACTTGAACTAATATATAAAGCAGTCCTCTAAGAACATAAGAGATTCAGATAAAATCAATTCTGCTCCTGAGAATTTTCTGTTATTCAAGTAGATAGTAACTGAAAGGACCCTTTCCAGGCAAATATAAACCCTTTTTTAAACAAGAGAAAAAACAGAAATTTAAATAGCGATACAGATTGTTTTAGAGGTTTATTTCAGTGGTGTTTATGTTTCATAATATATAGATTTAAATTAATTTCTAGAATTTTTTGAGTAACATTAAATTTGGTTGCTGGATGTTCACTGTAAGTGTAGTTTACATGCTTTTTAATTATTATACCACAGGGGAAAAATTTATTTTTACAAGGAACTCAAAAGGTTTATTAAAAGTAAAATTTATTTGGTATGGCTACAGTTCTTATTCATTATAGCTAAAAGTTTAAGGGGCTGAATTAAACAAATTTTATCATTGGGTTTCTCAATGTTAAAGTAAAATTTTCTTTACGGCTAAATAATTTATTATATTTTTAATGCAATTTGCCTGAAAAGCAAAAACTCAACAAATGAAAAGATTCAACAGCATAAAAAAATCAAGCTACATGGCTTTTGAAAAATAACTTTCACCTTTAAGCTCTTTAGTTAAATAATTCAAATACTATCTCCCAATAGCCTGTAATAAACTCTTGACAACTCCAGAATTTCATAAAAAGCCACAAAAGATTTATTTATATTTTATAAAGAAACAAGTACTGAGGTTTATATAATGTACTATATTACATAGAATATGTTTTCAAATCCAGACATATGCCACATTTTCTTTGCATTAAAATTTTACATTATCAGTGATTCCTCTTATGTTTTGCCTCATGTTAGAAAATAAGCATATTATATTATATGATTTTCTCCCTCCTTTCAATTACCAACTTGGTAACTTTATTTTAAAATGTGACATCGTCAAAAGCAGTGGTGTTGCCTGTGGAGTTTTTTCATCAATAGTAGTATATCCTGACTCTTTAAAGGTGACATTAATCATTTTGTTTAGAGTTATTTTTATCTAAAGTTTTTACTTGACTTTAACTTTGGATTACTTTTATAGTTAATTACCATAAAGTCTTTTTACTTTTAAGAATTATTGCAAGCTAACCATAGCCATTTGTAAATTCATGTTTCACAGATAAGTTTTGCCTTATTGATTCACTGAAAATGCGACAACAAAAAAGGCTATATCAGACTCATAAAGAAAACTAATACAGGTTGACTATAAATGCCACTAGACTGAATCATGATTTTTAGAACTCTTACATGGAAATTGATGGTGTTTTTCAAGTTGCTGTGGCTCCAGAATAACATGAAACCAAAATGACTACACATAAGTAACAAAACTAGAAGGATTACTATAAGGTTTATATAATAATATCAGTAATATACAATGATCTATTTTTTAAATAGAGTAAATTTTTTCTCCCTTTTCCTTTTTCATGCAAGAATTGGTTATTTCAGGAACTAATAACATTATACTGGTTGCAGAATATTATGTAAATTAAAAATGTTATGGTTTATTTCTAACTAAAATATACTCAGAAATACCAAAGACTCTAGGAAATAAATAGTGAAATAGCTATGGTGAAAGAAGTAGTTCTTCAAAACCAAGTATTTATCCCTTACGTTACTTATACCCACTCTAATAGTTTTAATATTGTTAATCCTTAATCTAGTGCTGTAAGGGAAAAAAATAAAAGCATTCACTGATTAAGAGTCTTTGAAGACCAAAATTCCAAAATTGGCCTGATACTACTCCAAAGATCCATATACATTATAAAAAACAACAGCTAAAAAAAGTTCCCTGGAGACTTTGTGGAAAGGACCATGTCTAGTTCTCTTTACTAATCCTTATACTGCTGAATTAAGAGATTTAAATTTTAGATACACCTTTCCCAGTTAAGTCTCAAAGAGTAGTGACAAGACCTCTGGGGTCTCATAGAGTGGAGTTGCCACTCAGATGGTCCAAAGCTGAGGGAGTGAAGTTGCTATCCCAGTTGGTCTGGAAGGAAGAACTGAAGCCCAGGGCTGAGGGGACTCCACCAACAATCAGGAGAATGTGGCCATCACCCAGAGTCTGGCTGATTGCCTAAATGATCTCAGAGAACAGAGGATTATTTTCAAGCTCTGAGAGCTAATGTAATGTTCTGTGCTGACTTGTTTGGTACCTGTTATCCCTTCTTTCCCTCCACGTTCTCCCATTTGTAATCCGGTTGTCTAGTTTGTTCTGCTATGTATCTTGGAAGCAGATAACTTGTATTTTGTTTCACAGATGAAGTATTTTTGGATTTTGAACTTGGAATTGATTGAAAAGTTTTGCCTCTAGGAAGGATGAATGTGGTTTACATGTGGCAAGAACATGACTTTTTTTTTCTGGTTTAGAAACATTAATTTTTTTGAACTTTTTAAATTATGATTAAGTGAAAATATACAGTCCAAACCAATTTTGCATGCCTACGTATCTCTAACTCTACGTGCTCTCCTCACCCTGTGGCTGCACACTGCCCCTTTTCACTATTTGCTTCTAGTATCCTCTTAATGAACACCTGTCCCCTCCATTCCACCTTCTTCTCTCCCATCTAGAAAGAAACCTGTAGGACAGCCCTCTATAAATGTATAAAACCATAAAATACCCACACCGCATGCTTACACTGTGTCTCCAAGTCCAATGCATTCTTGTCTGGAGAGTTGACCTGAATACTGGTTTGTGGTCAAGGCCAGCAGCAGGTCTAGGAGCCATGTTCCCAGGGGACCATCCTGGTTCTCAGACCATCAATTCTGGTCTTTTAATAGCGTTTTTAAACTGCACATCTCTTTTTCTTGTGCTACATCATGGACTCTACATTGTTTCCTGTATCACGGATGCCTTTTGGTGGCAGCTGGGCACCATCTGGCACTTCTGGTCTCATGCTAGTGCAGTCTCCCATTCATATCGGTCCTTCTGTCTCCTGGGCTCATTTTTCCTCATATCTTTGATGTTCTTGGTTGTCACCTGTTTCCGGTGGATTGGGACACATTGGCGTTCCTTAGATGGCAGCTTGCTAGTTTTTAAGACCCCAGACACCAATCACCAGTGTAGGGTGCAGAAGACTCTCTTAGCAAAAGACTAGTTTTGCCAGTTGATCTCCAAGTCCCCTGAAAACATGGTCCCTAGATCCCTGTCCCTGCTACTCTGTCCTGTGAAATGTTGGGTTGGGTTAGAAAACCTTTCAGTTTATGATATAGCCTAGTTATGCTGATCTGCCCTCTACTGTGTGCTGCCATTCTCTTCACTTGACCAAATTGCTATCAACTGTCTAATCTATGAACATTCCTCTCCCTCCCTGCTCACCCTTGTAGCCATCAAAGATTCTTTTCTTCTGTATGTAAGTCCATTTTTAAGTTCTTGTAGCAGAGGTCTCATACAATACTTGTTGTGTTGCAGCTGACTGATTTCACTCAGCATAATGTCTTCTGGTTGAAGCAACTTATGAGATGCTTCCTACAGTCATCATTGTTCTTTATCATTACTTAGTGTTCCATTATGCGTACATACTATAGTTTGTTTATCCCTTCATCTGTTGATGGGTACCTAGGTTGATTCTGTCTTTTTGCTGTTGTGGACTGTACTGCAGTAAACATTGAAGTACATGTACCTGTTTGTGTGACAGCCTCTATTTCTGTAGGATATATTCCAAGAAGAGGGATTGCTGAATCATATGATGTTTCTATTTGTAGCTTTTTAAGGAAACACTGAATTGCTTTCCAAAGAGGTTGTATCATTTTGCATTTCCACCAGCAGTATAGGAGAGTTCCAGTCACTCCACAGCCTCTCCAGCTTTTGTTGTTCTGTGTTTTTTTTAAGGACACGAATTTGAGAGAACACAGGGTGAAATGTCGTGAATTGGGTCCCCTCAAAATGTGAGTCAGTTTGCCTACGCTGTGATTCCTTGTACTGTGTGATTATCTACAGTTTTGTTATCTGATGCGATTTTCCCATGTGTTATAAACCTCACTTCTATGATGTTAATGAGGCAGGACTCAATCTACAGGATTAGGGTTTGTCTAATGTGACTGTCTTTTGAGATATAAAAGAAGGAAGCAGAGACAGGGGGACTACCAAGAAATAAGAGCCAGAATAGCCTATTCTTTGCACATGGGGTGTGCTGAGAAGCTCACCCCATGGAGAGAGTTGATGACAAGGACCTTCCCCGAGAGCTGACAAAAAGAGAGAGAGACTTACCCTGGAGTTAGTATTTTGAATTTGGGCTTCTGTCCTCCAGAACTGTGAGAGACTAAATTTCTCTTTGTTGAAACCATCCATTTGTAGTATTGTCATAGACAACACTAGATAGCCAGCCTTCAAGTACAAATGCAACTTTTTATTAAATTCCTATTCATTTGTGAAATTTAGAATACAAGTTACCTGTTTCTAAAGTATCATGATATAACAGACACAAGGTAGATATTTCCATTATACATGATAGAAATTGTAAGGAAAAAAGAGGTAGTAGATGCTAAGTAAGACCAAAGCCAAGCAGAAAAATTTACAGTAGTTTTTGAAGATTAAAAATTATCTTCTCTTTTCTGAGACAATCTAGCAAAGACCCTGATCTCCAGACTCTGGGTGTTGGCCATAGTCTTTAGATTCTGGGATAGCACTACAGCCTTAGGCTTCACCACCACCTTCCAGGCCCACAGGATGACAACTCTGATCTTTTGGCTTTAGGTGATTTTATTTTTCTAGAACATTTCAGGTGCAACTCCACTCTCTCTGCCTTGTAAGGGCCTGCCCTTCTGGCTCTAGGGCATGGCAGCCCTACAACAGCTTTGAACAGCACATCTGGCCCACATCCCTAGCACTAGTGAACAACAGCCCCCATACTTCTGAACTGAACTGGTGAAGATCTGACTCTGAAACGTGGGAGCCTGTTGTCCACTCTGTGAGACTGAGGCAGCAGTGCTTCTCATGATCCTTGACTCTTCAGTTTCTGATTCTTAGACCTTGTGGTCTGAAGGTGCTCAGCTCTTTCACTCTGTGGGTTGGCAAGCCAAGCTTTGTTGAAAAGTGCCTGGAAGAAAGCCACTTCTTCAGGACAATTAATGCTCAGAGATATTCAGTTCTCTTGCTCTGTGAGGATAGCCCACACACTGTCTTAAGCCTGTCTTCTGTTTTTACTGCTGATGTTCTGTGCTGCAGCCTGTCACTATCTGCACCATCTCCAGTGTTACAGCTCTCCTTGCTTGCTTCTGAACCATCACCAGAATTGTCTTTGATGTCCATAATTCCAGACCAGCAATCTCTTAAAGGCAGTTCTGGCTTTTACTACTTCAGGCATCTACCCATTACTCAAACAACTTCCATATGGTAGGCTTCTGTTACAGCAGCACCACATTCCTGGTGCCAGACTCTTAGTTGTCTAGTGCTACTATAACATAAATACCACAAATGGCTATCTTGAACAAATAGAAATTTATTGTCTCACAGTTTAGGAGGCTAGAAGTCCAAATTCAGAGTTAAGGCCATGGGAGAACTTTCTTTCTTTGTTGACTCTGGAGAAAGGCCAGTGTTCTCTGGTATAGGAGCTTCTCAGTACAGGGAATTCAGGTCCAAAGAACACCAGTTTTTAGCTCTTCTTTATTGTTCATAGGAGGCCTCTTTCCTCTTGATTAATTCTCTCTTTTGTATCTCAAGAGATTGACTTAAAATACAGCTTAGTCCTGCAAATTGTTTCCTATCTCATTATCATAACTACCTCTAATTCTGCCTCATTAACACCATAGATGTTAGGATTTTCAACATATAGGATAATTCTATCAGATTGTAAAATGGAGGACAACCACACAACACTAGAGATTATAGCCTAGTCAAATTGACATGCGTTTTTGTGGGACATAATTCAATTCATAGCGTTCCATATAACTTGACCATGTCTCCTGGATTGAATTATACTACAGCTCCCTTCCCCACCCCCAAAAAGTGTGCATCAATTTGGCTGGGCCGTGATTTCAACTATTATATGGTGGTTCTCCATTTTGCAAATTTCCTTTATTGTAAATTCTCGTCTCTGACTATGGTTGATAGGGCAAGACTGGATTAAGTTAAAGAGGATTAGATTGAAACTGTAATATCCCAGAGAGGTCACCTTGTCATCCAAAGTAAAGAGGATTCCTTGGGATATGGCTTGCACCATCTTTTATCATTTTATCCTACAAGAGATGAAAGGGAAGCAAGCAGCCGGTTGAAGACCTCATACCACCAAGAAGGCAGTGTTGGGAGCAGAGCATGTCCATTCGACTTGAGGTTCCTGTGCTGACATGTTCCCAGGCCAAGGAACTATTGGTGCATCACAACGGCTTTCCTACAGAGCAGAGAGAGAGAGAGGAAGCCTTCCTCTGCAGCTGATGCCTTAAATTTGGACTTGTAGCCCACTCAGCTTTGGGAGAGTAAACGTCTGTTTGTTGAAGACATCCACTTGTGGCATTTCTGTTACAGCAGCACTAGATGACTAAGACACCATTCTTCTTTAGTATCTTCATTCACTTCACTGCCTAATAGTGAAGGTTTGTGGCTATAGTCTTTCTGGTATTCTGGGTGATTACATTTATAATCTTTATTATTGGATTTATAAATTATTATAAGATGCACATCTACTATAAAAAACCAAAAAGACATCTACTATAGGAACTTGAAATTTGCCTGTATTGTAAGCTGAAATAATTGTGTATGTCAGCAACGCATTTGAGCACCCAAACAAGAGAAACTTTATGACTTAGGTAAGTCACTTAAAATTAAGTCAGGCTGTTCATCCATTTGACCACTCCCTATTTATTCCTCATATCAAAGTCACCGAAGATGGGTGCTCAGCAGTAGCAGAGTGAAGACAACTGAAAATTGCCCTGCTGCCAGAAGAACCAAGGTAAAAATACATAGTGTGTCTGGCCACTTCTAGATGTGCAACATCTAGAGGCTTAACTACTTACTGGCTCATTTGGCCAGTAAGGACAATTTAGAGCCATGCCTGTGTATGCTTGTAACTGTATGATCAAAGGAGGTTCTTCAAAATTCTTGAATCAATAGGAGGGAATAATAAGGGATAAAATCAAAACAGATACATCTGACCTGTTTGTGAAATGACTGTACTGACTCTAAGAGCTCAATATTAACTCTTCCCAAACTCGACCTTTGTTGCCTAGAAATGAACCCTTATTAGTGCTAAGTAAATGAGTTCCTTACCCATCACCTCATGGAAACTCGTTTCCCGATGGAAACTCATTTGTTCCCACTCTGATCCAAAGATAGATTCTCTGAGCAAGGTTACTTTGAACGGAGCACTGCTGAAAATTTCCATCATGTCGTTGCTTTGTAACCTACGTGAAGTACCCTGTAACCCTGTCTCTCAATTAGGTCTTTTATACAATCATTGAGTTCATGTAACCAGTAATATCAAAGATTATGCTTTACTTTATCTTGCCTTTGACTGTCCTCAATAAGTGGAAACCAATCAGAATGTTGTGTTTCATGCTTCCTACTCCAGCTCTGGAACAGTGTCTCTTCAGTTACTCCCTCTTAGATTCAGGTGTTCTGTTTGTTGGGACTCCATATTTCCCCATTGCAGTGTTGTTTTGTGCTGTGGCTGTCTCTGTTCCCTCAATAACACTCCTTACCTCCAATTTTAACCACCCTTCATGATTCTTTTTGTACAGTAGGTGATTGCTGTATAACATTAAGAATATTACTTTTTATATAGATAAAATTTTATCATAGTGTCATCTGTGTGCTGTAGATGTGATCTCCTAAATCATATGCATATTTCTTACATCATAACCATCCTTTCTCCATAAAAAAAGGGTAAACCTGAATTACTTGTGTTCTTCACCACAAAGGTAGACTGTTATGTTTGCAAAGACCTTAATATATATTTTATAATAATCACAGATCATGAGTGACACCTTTTTTTGTGTGTGTTCTCCCTATATCTCCATTACACATTAATCTCTTGAAAATTGTGGAAAATTTTCCAGTTGTCAAAATCCTTCCTAGTCTATAGCATAGAAAGATGCATAGAGAAAAACAAAAATATGCATATAAATGGAAGCAAAAATATTATACCATGATAGATTATGTGTGCTGTGCAAGTAAATCATTCGGATTAGAGTGAAGAATAGGGAGATAAACGTTTAATTCAACTGAGCATTCAAGAATGGTAGAAACATGCTGAAAGGAAGAGAGAGAAACAAAGAGATTAGTCAAATTGGAATCAAAACACCATGAGGAAAACCATGGAGACAAGGAAACTATTTCATGTTTATTCATGTTTATGACACTTGAAAAATATTTGATATGGCTAAGGTTTAAATTCAGCTGTGTGACTGTGTATGGGTCTGTGAAAGAATAAGGAGAATTCTTGATACAAAAACCTAGAAGAATAAAACATGACCAGTTTTTTTGAACACTTTTAAGCAAGTGAAGAATCTGATTATGTTTGATATTTTGACTAATCACTGATACTGTTGTGAAAGATGAAAAGGAGAGCTGAGAATCCAGGCCGACAGATCAGAAAGGAAATTACAGAAGAGATAATTGAAACCATAGACAAGCCAATCAGACATATTCTAACAATTTTATATGGCTTAATTACTTGCATGATTTAGAACAGGTATCAAATTTTCCTAAGTCTCAAAATAGGGGTAGTAAGAACAACTTACAGATAGTTGAAGGTTTAAATGAGATAATGTATGAACAGTGTTTAGCACAATGAATGTCACCTAATACATATCTAAGAAGGTAGAGGTGATGATAAATATTTGGGGGATGACATTTTTAAAATATGGCGATTGGTTAGATGTAAATGCTTATAGACACGAAAGAGAGTCTAGAAACAGGGTGGACAAATAATGACCTGTTGGCCAAATCCATCACTCATATTTATAAACTAAATTTTATGGGGATCGAGCCAAAGCCATTTATGCATTGTCTCTGGATGTTTTCTTATTACAATGGTAGAATTGAACAGTTACGACAAAGAGTTTAGCTCTCCAAGCCAAAATATTTGCTCTCTGTGTCTTTGTAGAAAAAGTTATTCTGTCGTGGTGTAGAACTGTGATTTTTTTTTTCTTGTATTGTAAATATTTTAAAATAAAAAATCCAGTGCTTTCAACAGTGATCTCTAGGGTCAAAAACACTTGTGCTTCTCTCAATTCCAGTTTGCCCCTTATCCACCCTTACCCAGTCTCCCTTAGTCACTTACGATTTCAATTTTTTTTTATCTGTTAGCCTCCAGTCTGATTTTACAGAGAAATAAGTATGATTTAAGGGCTTCCAAGAAGGCCTCTGTGACCCCCCCCCCAAAAAAAAATTCTCTGCAGGCTAATCCTGGTATCTTAATTCTCTCCTGGAGGCATCAGACTGATGTTAAGTTTTCACATTGTTCCCACAGAAATAAAACCATCTTTCAGTATGCAAGAGCAGGTAAGCATACTGTGTATCTGACTTTGGCAGCAATACTTAAGAGGAGGAAGAGAAAGAGAAGTAAGGTAGGAAAGAGGTGACCGTTTTGGAGAGAGTATGACAGGAAGGTCTGGGTGCAAGGAGGAAACAGAAAATAGCTCGAGGTGTGGAAGAAGAGCAGGGAAAAGGGAAAACATAGAAGGGAAAATAAACTACTTCATAGTTTTCCGTTACCTTGATTTTCATTCCTCTCAGTGAAAATGTTTCATGCTCTGTCCATACCAGGCAGTAATCCATGGCTGTTGGTGAGAAGTGAGTTGACATTTATTCTCACTGATCTGTTAATGGCTAGCATTTGCCTTTTCAAAGAGATTTCTAATGATCCAATTTATGTAATGCTCAATTATGAAATTTGAGACACCATATCGGGAAAATTGGAGTTATCTTACCTCTCAAAATAATATATACTCATGCCAACCTGTAAGTATGATGAATATGTTAGGGCAGCATCTTCTAATAAAGAGAGTCAGAAATGACAAGTGAAAGTAGCGTAGGGGATTTGGGAGTCGGAAAAGTTGAAGTTTTTTTCTGGGTTTTATCTCTGTGATCTGTGCTACCATAAGCAAGATACCTCCACTCTCCAAGCATTGTATGTAAGGAGGGGTTACATGTATGTCACAGAGAATCAACATAAAATGTTGTTGTTGTACTCAGCTGTTGTAGAGTCTGTTCTGACTCATGAGGGTTCTGCATGTTACAGAGTGGGACTGTTCAATGGATTTTGGAGGCTGTCAGCTGAAGCAGGCATTTTCTTCAGTGATACTGATAGTTGGATTTGAACCACCAATCTTAAGATTAGCAGTTAAGATCAAACTGTGCCACCTAAGGATGTAAAAGTAAGGTATTAAATATACAAGAAGTATAGTTGATTTCTGGCATATAATACACATTCAGAAAATTGTAGTAATTCTTATCATGGTTGTGATTATGGTCCTTAAAAATAATCATTGAATGTCTAAGCAAAAAAAGATTTAACAGTTTATCCCCAGGATACTTGCACACACTTTTAGTTCAGAGAAACATTAGTTTGCAAGCTTTTGCACAACTGAAAAGACATAGATTTCTTTCAATAACCTGTTGTAGTAAACACTATACCCTCTATCCATAGTTGCCTGTACTTCCAGTAACGTGTACTTTTTAAATCTGACTGATAGAAGAAATGATGAGTTTTCTTATAAAAAACTGGTTTGAGCAGTTTCTTATAAAAGACTGGTTTAGGATCTATAGTAAGTACCCTAGTGAGAGCTGTAATCTTAACAAATATAGCATGCTGATAAGAAATAAGTGGTTCTGATGCATTGGAAAGATAGGAGTTAAAGATGGCCAGAAGAGCAGAATGTTCTTTGCTCTGCAGATTCTCTCATTCAGGCAGTTAGTGTGACTTCTTAGAAATTTACACCTCTGTAGAGATGCAGCAAATGGAAAAGTGTTGGTTTCCAAATCAGTTCTCCTCTGAGGAACACTCCTGCTGGGTGTAAGCTGACTGTTCATTTTAGGCCTCATTTACCATTTAGTTTTCAGAGGTGCTTTCAATGTGAACAATGAAGACGTTGTTTTAATCTTACCTGTTCTTCCCCTATTCGTGAGTAAGTATAAAAATTTGAACACTACGGGATCCAGAAACAGAACAGACACAGTTACAACAACTGGGCATTCATGTTCAGGTTTCCATAAAGAATTTACATGTTGAGAAATTTGATTCAGTAAAGTAATACACCTATTTCCAAATGTCCCTGTGTGATATATTATCATTGCAGAGTATTAAAAGCCATTAGTTCCACCTCAGCAGATCCTGACTACATTATTAACCCTCTTTTACTTAAGGCAGATTTGATGTACCTGAAATTTTTGATTATGAAACAATTTTGGCAAGTTATTGAAAAAAAGGAAATGAAGAGGAGTACTTGATTTCCAAGCGGTTGATTAGTTCCTGCGGTAGTACTACCTTTGCAGGAATCACTGTTCAAACTTAGAAACTTACTTTTTAAGGTGCATAGAAGAAAAAAAATATGGAAATAAAATGAACAGAGCATGGTTTGAATAGATTTTATAAGAGATAATTCATGTTGGGTCTATCAACATTTACTGAGGTGGAGGTAGCGAAAACTATTAAAGTGATTGGCTGCTAACCAACCAAAAGCCTGGAGGTTCAAGTCTACCAAGAGGAACCTTAGAAGAAAGACCTGGTTATCTACTTGTACCAAATCAGCCATTGAAAATCTTACATGACCGTTTTGTTATGACACACATGGAGTTACCAGGAGTTGGAATCTACTCAATGGCAAATGGTTAAAAGTGGGGTTGACTTTGTAGCTGTTTCACAAAATGATATGTTGTAAGGTTAAGAAATGTAAAATGTCGTTCAAAGTCATAACAATTTAATGTATTTAGAGTAAGGTATAATTGAAGATACAGTCTAAAGGTGGATTCTCTAGGTAGAGTATGACACTGAGTCATGTTGCTTAGAAATTAACAAGTACACTCTGGATTACAGTTGCTAATATCACAAAACTTTGGTTTGTTCGTTTTTTTTAAAGAATAATAAACAACAGAAAATACAGAATGACTCCAAGTTTGGGGAAAGAGGGAGCAAAAAGCGGAAAGGTGACGACCTATCTCTGGTAATAGTTTGGGTCACCTTGGCAGTTACTAGACTGAGCTCTATCAGGGGTTGTATAGTGGTTATTTCCAGTTTCCAGATAACAACAAAGCAAAAACACCTTCCTTGCCATTAAATTGTCTTTGCTTACTCAGCTAAGCTTGCCACAGGTATTTGTTGATTTTTTATTGTTGTTAGGTGCTGCCAAATTGGCTGTATCTCATAGCAACCTTATGTATAAAAGAATTTAAAAAATTGCCTTATGTAGTTAAAACAATTGTTGCTGTGTTTGAACCCGTCGTTGTAGTCACTGTGTCAATCCTTTTTGTCAAGGGTCTGTCTCTTTTTTTCTGGATCCTCTGTCTTAGGTTGGGTTCTCTAAAGAAAAGCAATATAGCATATAATATATACAGATATTGGAAGAGATTTATATCAAGGAGACGGCTCACGTGGTTTTTAGAGCTTGTAACATCTCAAGTCCGTGGAACAAGAAAGAGGCATCTTGTGATTCAAGTAGCTACAGCGGCTGGTGAACCCAAGATTTGGAAAGTTGGAGAGCAGGACTGTTGCTTATAAACTAAAGAATGACGAATCTCAAAATTTGCAGGCAAGACTGTAGGTTAACTGGTAGTTTGAGTCCCAAGAACTGGAGGTCAGATAAACAAGGGCAGTGAGCTGCCACAGATCCTGTATCTGCCAGTACAACTCACAGCAGGTCCCATCATGGAGGTGATCATGTATCACATCTCATGAGCTAAATGATTACAGCATTAAAAAACTATTGAAATATTGATAATCATGGCCAAGCCAAGTTAGAACACAATCTTAACCATCACAATCTACCCCTTATCAACTTGGCACAGGTATTTGTTGCTTTTTTATTGTTGTTAGGGGCTGCCAGATTGGCTGTATCATATATAATCTCTGCATAAAGACAATTGCAAAGTCAAACTTGGGCCCAACACGACACAGTGAACACACATGCAACTGAAAATGCAGTACCCTGTTTTTGTCTTATACTTTATAAGTGAAGGAAACAAAAATGTTTGATGCACACTTCTAACAATTACAGTTCTTATTTCTGCAACTGGTCATATGGCTGTAACTAGTGTTTAGAACTAAATTCTGCCACCATCCGTTCCATATTCCCTTTGTCCTCAGCAAGCACGTCACTGGTTGTGATTCTTCCCTGGTTGGGTGCCCTAAACTTTTCATTTGTGAAGGGTTTGGAATAATATTAGTCATGTTCAGATTGGATTGCTGTAGTTTTCCATTGACTTTAATCACAGAGCAAGTTAGTACTAAGAGATGCCTTAAGGGATTGCCTGCATTACAGACACTCTCCTTTACCTCCATTATGTAATATCAATCCAATTTTCTCTTGGTTATCAGGATATCAGGATCAGTCATACCAGCCAGTATGGCGACTGCCTCCTGTGCCTGTTGATAAGAAGCCCAAGATGTCCTGATTCTAATTCAGTGGAACTAGTGATGTATCTCCAGGTGGCATCGTTACTGCTTTTGGAACTAAGACCTCTAGACCTGCAGAGCATAAGGTTACAGGGACAGGAAGTAACAGTCTTGTGAGGGGGTCAGTAGGAGTCATAATGAATGATACTAGTTCTACTTCCACCCCTTGATTCCTCGATCCATGATTCCTAGCTATGGGAGAAAACAGCACCATATATTGGATGCTGGTTTGGAGCATACAAAGCCTCCGAACAGTGCCCCAGTGCCTTTCAAGATATTGCCACTTGGCATCATACCTGTGTCTTTAGAAGGCCTTTCAATCATTTTGTGAAGCCAGCTGCTTCAGTATGATGGAGAACATTTTAAGACCAGTAAATTTCACAAGCATTGACACACTCCATTTGCCACAAAGTGATTCATTTGAAGTGCTGCTGTGTGGCATAAGATGACAGTGGATAAGGTATTCTGTAAGTCCACTGAGCCTAGTTTCAGTAGAAGTATTGGTTGCAGGGAAGGCACATCTATATCCGTAGTAAGTACATATCCCAGTAAGAAAAACAACTCTGCCCTTTCCGTGATGGAAGTGGTCCAGTGTAAATAACTTGCCACCAGCCTGATCATCTTGAGGCGTGCTTCCATGTCGGAGCTCAGTGTTGATCTCTGCTGCTGGCACATTAGGTACTCAGCAGGGGCTGTAGCCAAATCGGCCAGGGTGAGTGGAAGGTCATAATCCTGGGCCCCTAGATAACCTTTATCCCTGCTACCACCACCACTTTGCTCATGAGCCCGTTGAGCAGTGACAGGAGTATCTAGATATGGAGAGTGAGTGGTTTCTATAGAACATGTTACCCTATCAGTTGATTGTTAAAACCATCACACCTTCTGCTTCACCAAACATGATGTTTGTTTCCAGCAAAGTGTTGTTAAGTTTCCATGAGTTCAATGTTTTTGTTTTCCTTTTCTTCTGCATTGATTTCTTATTTTATGGCTTTATGGTCTGAAAAGATGCTTTGTAATATTTCAGTACTTTGAAGTTTATTAAGAATTGCTTTGTGACCTAATATGCAGTCTATTCTGGAGTATGTTCTAAGTGTATTGGAAAAAAAAGTATGCTTGGCTGCTTTTGGGTGGAATGTTCTTTATATGTGTATGAGGTCAATTTGGTTGATAGTTGTATTTAAATCTTCTGTGTCTTTATTTAGCTTTTGTCTAGATGTTCTGTCCTTCACTGAAAGTGGTATGTTGAAGTTTCCTGATATTATTGTGGAGCTGTGTACTTTGCAATGAAATTAATTCTTGTTTTGTGCATTTTGGAGCCTTGTCATTGGGTGCATAGCTATTTAATATGGTTATGTCCTTCTGGAGTATTGATACTTTAATCATTTTATACTGTCCTTCTTTCCCAATGGGGTGGATTTTTCTTTAAAGTTTGTTTTATCAGAGATTAACATTGCCACTCCTGCTCTGTTTTGAATGTTGTTAGCGTGGTAAATTTTTTTCCCATCCTTTGGGTTTCAGTTGGTTGGTGTCTTTGGGTCTAAAGTGTGTCTCCCATAGGTCCTATTTTTTAAATCCAATCTGCCATTCTTCAACTCTGTTGGTACATTATTCCATTTACATTCAGTGTGATTATTGATATGTATAAGCTTAGTGCTCTCATTTGGGTGTATTTTTGGGGACTTGTAGACAATTCTTCTGTTCCTTTTAATTTTCTGTGCTGAATACTTTTTCTTTGTATGTTTTCTTTTAATCATTTTCAATGTTGGTGGTTTTTGTATTTGTTGAGACTTCATCTTTTTTGTTACTTATTTTTATACACAGGAATGATAGTTTCCTTTGTGCCAAGCCAAGCCAAGTGCCGTCGAGTTGGATCCGACTCATGGCGACCCTAGGGGCCAGGGTCCTTTGTAGTTACCTTAATATTTATTCCTGTATTTCTAATTTTAAATTTGTTTTTGATTTCTTTGTGTCACCTTGGCTTCCTCTCCATATGGAAGATCTATGACTAATTTTCTTTTGAATCCTTGGTTTTTATTATAATGTTTACATAATGATATCCTTGTTCCCCTATTTTCAGCGCTTTGCCTATGATTATTTTTGTGATTCCCCTATTTGTGTTGATATCCAATGCTCTGTTCTGTATTTTGGTCTTGGGTTGTTACCTGGTGTTACTGATTTTCTAACTGAAAGATTCCCTTTATTATTTCTTGTAATTTTGGCTTGTTTTTTTGAAAATTCTGTAAATTTCTGATTATCTGGAAATATCCTAATTTAATCATCATATTTGACAGACAGTATAATCAGTTGGCTCCAACTCGACAGCACTTGGCTTTTTTGGCATTGCTGGATATGAAATTTTTGGCTGGCAGTTATTTTCTTTCAAGGCTTTGTATATGTCATCTCACTGCCTTCTTACCTGCATGGTTTCTGCTGAGTTGTCTGAGCTTAGTCTTACTGATTCTCCTTTGTAGGTTATTTTTCATTTATCCCTGACCACTTTTGAAAATCTCTCCGTATCTCTAGTTTTGGCAAGTGTGGTTATAACGTGTCTTGGTATCTTTCTCTTGGGATCTTATGTGGATTTCAGTGAGTGTCTTAGATAGATATCTTCTCATCTTTCATGATAACAGCAAAGTTTTCTGTCAGCAAACCTGAAATTCTCTCTGTGTTTTCTGTTATTCTGCCCTCTTGTGGTATTCCAGTCAGTCCTAGATGAGTCGTCTTCATAAAGTCCCTCATCATTCTTAGTGTCACTTGATTTTTTAAAATTCTGTCATCTGACTTTTCAACAAATATGTTGATTTCATGTGCTTTATCTTCAGTCTCTCCAGTTTAGCCATCTGTTGTCTCAGTTATGTTCCTTTGACTTTCTATTCAGTTGTCTAAATTCTGTAATTTTGTTATTAATCTTCTGAATTTCTTATTCATGCCGCTCTATGCTTTCTTACAACTTTTACAATTTTTCATTATGCTTTGCCACATTTTGTCTTATCTCCTTCCTGACTTATTGATGAGTTATAAATATTAATCTTTTTATTTATACTTAAGGTAGTCCAGAAAGTTCTCTTCCTCTGGAAAACTTCAATCTTTGTTTTGGGAGCTTTCTGAAGAAAGTACGGTCTGCTTTTTTAAGTGATTGGAAATTAACTAGTGTTTCCCAGCCATCAGTAAATTGTGTTTATTTTATTTTTGCCTACTGCATTGTAGTTTGTTTAGAAATGTCACGATAGACTGGTTGTATGTGACTGTTTATTGTTATCTTTGAAATTCTGATGTTGTATCACTAGTTGGTTAGAGCTGTAATTATATGGCGGGACTCAAGAGTCCATATACTTTTCTTACATGGATTCAGCTCATGTGTCTATGTAGTCAGTCACCAAGCGTGTGGTGCAGACTTGCCCCTCTTGTTCTTGATGGGCAGAGTTGTTTGATTTAGGATTGGCTGCAGCCACTGAGAAAGGCAGGCAGCTAACAGCTGTCCTCAAATCTGTGAGGATGCAGTAGCCCAGTATGTCTGATTCTAGGTGAAAGAACACTTTTTGTGCTGATTTTCTGGCTTAGGGGAGCTGGCAGAATTTCCCCATTGCCCCAATTTGTTAAAATTATTTCCCTCTGGGTCTCAGAGACAGGCACAGGGCAGGCTTAAGGAACCCTACTTCTAGCTCAGTTAATGGCATCAACCTCCAGAGCCCAGCGCAGTGCTGAGAAGGGAAGAGGAGAGTGCCTC
The DNA here is from genome assembly GCA_028571685.1 of Heterohyrax brucei. Classification (NCBI taxonomy): domain Eukaryota; kingdom Metazoa; phylum Chordata; class Mammalia; order Hyracoidea; family Procaviidae; genus Heterohyrax; species Heterohyrax brucei. Next base: position 166,068,959 of record CM053144.1, read on the forward strand.
AGGGCCAGCTTGATGAGTCCTACTTCTGGTTCAGTTAATGGTGTCAGACTTCAGGGCCAGCCACAGAGCAGAGGAGAGAGGGCGTATTTCTGGGAGAAGGGACAGAGCTCTATGCTGAAGGAAGGATTCAGATCCAGGCATGAAGCAGGTGATATGCGAAGACTTAGCTTTCAGTGATCAAGTGCTGCCTCCCGCTGGTTCCAGAGGTGCATGTGGATTGCCCATGGCAAATTCTCCCCCTGAGGAGGATGCCCAGTAGCATCCACCACTCGCCTACCATGACGGCTGCGTCCATCTCCTGGCAAGTCAGGTCTGTGGAATCCTTTGTACTTCTGGTGCTCCTTTCACTTACCTGTTGTTGAGTCCAATTTCTCAGCCTTCACCTTGATGTTTAGGACTCCTGAAATCTTGTATGTAGTTGGATCTTTGGCTAGTACATTCATTTACTTTTTTCAGTCTTTTGTTGTTATAGGATCATAGAAAGTGTTAGTCTTCTCTATCATATTGGATCCCTAGGATATATTTAATGTGCAAAAATATTTATCTTGAGACATACTTCATTTTTTAATTAAACTTAATTTTGATATAATTATAGATGCACATTGTCTTAGTCATTTAGTGCAGGTATAACAGAAATACCACGAGTAGATGGCTTAACAAAGAGAAATTAATCTTGTCACAGTAGGCTAAACCCAGTGCCGTTGAGTTGGAGGTAACTCATGGCATAGGCTACAAGTCCAAATTGAGGATGTCAGCTCCAAGGGAAGGTTTTCTTGTTGCCTCTGGAGGAAGGTCTTTGTTGTCAGTATTCCCCTGGATTGGGAGCTTCTGAGGTGCAGGGAGCCCAGATTCTTTACAAAGGACATGATTTTCTCCAGGTACTGCTTCTTAGTAGTATGAGGTCCCCCAGTTCCACTGACTTCCCTTTCCTTTATATCCCAGGAAATTTCCTCAAGACACAGTACAACCTCACATGTTGAGTCCAGCTCCACCAGTGCAGCTGCTGCCCATTCTCTCTCCTAACATTATAGCCAAGCCAGCCAAGTGCCGTCAAGTTGGATCTAACTCACAGAGTCAGCATTTATAAAATACAGGAACATCAAGAACAACACAAAGTGAAAGGAATCATGCCGTAGCCAAAAGCTACACATATTTTTGAGGGGACACAATTCATTTCATGACACACATATATTTTGAGGAATAGTATATACAGATATCATTTAACTTTGCTTATTTACCCAAATGGTAGGACCTACAGGAGTTGGATCCAACTCGACGGCACTTGGCTTGGCTAAGACCTACAGTATACCAGTAAAACCAATGACAGTGATACAACCCAGTGTTATTATTCTGATATCCCCAGTTTTACTTGTACATATTTGTGTGTGTGTGATTGTGAGTACATTAATTGTATGTTATTTTATCATGTGTAGACTTACGGACCTACCACTATATTAACAATAAGAGAAATGTTTGAAGGCTGCCCTGCTTCATTGTATTACCTTTTAATAAGGTTTAAATCTACCGGAAAAGTCCTATTTTTGAAGCCAAATTGAAATCTTAAAATCAGTATTAGATATGGATGAAAGGTAAAGTGAAATATACATAGACATAATTGCCACTAAAGATGCGAATTGTAAACTTTCCTGGGTCATACAGGGATTCAGGACAAAAGACATTCTTCAGATCAATTTTGTTGAAATATATTTTACATGCTATAAATGCATTTATCTGAACTCACAGAATTTAATGAGTATTGACAAATATATTTACCTATATAATCAGTGTCCAGTCAGGAGGCAAAACATTTTTATCACCTCAAATAACTGATTTCTGTCACAATAGATTTGTTTGGCTGTCATCCAAGGGGAACGGTCAGTTTTGCCCTAAAAAAGAGAGTCAATTCCAGATCAGAAAGGAGGAGTCCACCACTAAGAAAGGAGAGTCCCAGCAACAGAGACCCATCCCCAGGATACAGCATGATGTACTTCCAGGCCCAGGGAGAGAGAAAGATGAGAATCTTTGGGCAGAAATTAAGGGTCAGGGAGAAGCAGCATACCTGTGAGTGTGGCTGAGAATACACCATTCTAATGGAAGAACTATGTATTGACTGTTCCTGAGCCTGAATTGTAACTGTTACTTCCCTAGTAAACCTTATAATTCTGAGTATGGTCTGGGAGTTCTGTGTGGTCACTGCAATGATTCTGAACCCATTAAAGAGTGTTGTTCTCCCACAGAGTGACTGCTAGGTTTGAAATGCTGACCTTTCCATTACCAGGCAAATGCTTAACTACTGTGCCTCCAGGGCTCCTATGTGGCCTTGGTATGCCTAATTAATTAATATGTAGTTCCCAGGTGGGCAACAGAAAAATGACCTTAAAACTGAAATAACATAGAAAATCACCTCTGACCCTTAAAGATTGTGTAAACTCTCTAAAGCCTAAGGAATACCATAGATAAACAGAGGACACAATATGTCGTCTTTGCATTATGCCTATTAAATGTTCCAATCTATGTAAAGCATCTGGCTGAGTACTGGCTCCTTATAGGCACTCAGTGATTTTATCTCACCACAAAACAAACAAAAACCTGTTGCTGTCCAGTCAGTTACAACTACTCATGGCAACTGCTTCTTAGGGTTTACTCGGCTGAAAAATCAGAGCTGTTAACCTAAAGGTTGTCAGTTTGAACCCGCCTAGTGCCTTTGCAGAAGAGAAGCTGATAATCTGCTTCCGTAAAGATTACATCAAGGAAACACAGGTTTATTCTCTAAATCATGGGGTAAGCATAAGTCTGCATTAACTCAACATCAGTGGGTAAACTTGGCACAATATTGCCAGTCCTTTATGGTGCTGATGGATGGGTCTTGAACTACTAACCTTTAGATCTTTCAACCAGGGATCTTTTATGCCACCACAGTCATGCATAAAATGGCATAATGGAGGATAATGAAGTCGTCTGATGGTTCTTTGAATGGGAGAAAAAATGCTGCGGGTAAAGTATAAGTGCAGTATAAGGGTAAACATAAGAGGTGTAAGGTACATCAAATAAAATGTGAGGAGGCTCCCGTGCAGCTTAGGGCCATCCTCCGGAGTAGAGGGCATCTGTGCACCATTGGTAATCAGTACTGAAATCAGCTGGGAGTGATGGCTGTGAAGGAATCTGAGTGGTAGGACACCAGAAGACATCAAGCCACGTCCTGCATCACTTGGTTTGAATTTCTTTTCAAATTAATTAAGTTTGCTTCTCCCAGGCACTCTAGTTGTTTACAATTTCTGGAAAATTTGTAAGAGGAGAGTTAGTGGCATCAGTTGGTCCTGAGGCATTAACTTCCCACTCTGTCATTTTCTTCATCACTGATAATAGGTATCCCTCCATTTAGACAGCCACTACCTTCTGGATGGCTTGATGAATAAGGATGCTGTTACAGAGTTTTGACTTACTATTTAACATGACAGTGTGAGCTTATAGTTGCCACCTCAGTATTTACAGTTAAAAATCACATATGACAGAAAGAAATGAAGTGCCACAAAAAAGAAAACCAAAACAAAACTAAAAAAATTATCGGGACATATCAGGAGGATACAGGCACTGACCTGAAAGGGCTTCTGTTGGACAAAACTGAAACAATCTAAAGCAACAAAATATATTATGATGGTATTGACTTGAAGGCTGCTGTATGACATAGTGGCTAAGGGCTTGGCTGCTAATCAGAGGTCGGCAGTTCAAACACTCCATCTGCTTCTCTGGAGAAAGGTGTGACAGTCAGCTTGTATAAATTTTAAAGCCTTGGAAACCCTATAGGGCCGTTCTACTCTGTCCTATAGGGTAGATATGCATCAGAACATACTCGATGGCAGTGGGGTTTTTGGATTCTGGGAGGCATGCAGCTCCTAACAGAAAGGTTAGCAGTTTGCATCTGCCCAGCAGCCCTATGGAAAAAAAACTTGATGATCTGCTTTTGTCAGGTGACAGTGATTGAAAACCGTGCAGAATACAATTCTACTGTGACATACCTGGGATTGCCATTAGTCGGAATCTGCTGGATGTCAACAAGTACTGAATCATAACTCAATGAAATAAAAATAAATATTCACAAGTGTGTGCAGGTGTAGAATAAATAAATGGTACAAGTTTACTTAAAAATTCCAAATAAAAAAAATAAGAAGTAATGAAGGACATAGAAATTTAACATTAGTACATCGGAGTGGTAATTGTTGCCAACAGAGTATATTTACTTATGAATACTTAAATTCACAGGGTATTCACATTGTCTCAGTGAATCTCCCTTCAAACATTTAGTAATTAGTGTGGTGGTTTTAAGCTATGTCCCTGAGTTGTTTGATGTATCTCTCACCTGGTGGTTAAATTTAATTCTCCTTCTGTTGATCATGGCCTGGACTTAGTGATGCACCCAATTAATGGAGCATAGAAACAGGTTAAAAAAAAAAACAAACTGCAGTGGAGGATTTTGACAGACATTCTAGAAAACCTGATCAAGGTTTTTATTATTATGCTGCTGCTGATGATTGAGGGAGAATCCCATATAAATTTGCATACCCGCCAATGAGCGGCTCCCACTGCTGTCCCTGCCTGGTGACAGCACACTCCTCCTGTCTGTTGTGTACATGTCATATGCACCTAACAGTCTTCTATTGCCTCTTCTCCATCCTCTCCCCCATGTCCAGTAAGAGGTCAGCCGGATGACATAGATGCATAGAACCATAAAGTGCACACATGATATGGTCGCTCTGTGTCACCAAGTCCAATCCATTTCTGTCCAAAGAATGGACCTCCATTATGATTTATGGACAAGGGCAACATCTGGGCCAGGGCCTCTGCTCCCAGGGGAACCCTGAGGCCCCTGAAACATCAATTACAGTCTTTTAGTGGAGATCTCAGGTATACCCCTTTTTATTTTCGTGCAGTGAGACTCAACTTTGTGAGCCCCATCACGGCTGTCACTGGTGGTAGCCAGGCACCATCCAGTTCTTCCGGTCACATGTCAATGTAGTCGCTGTCTCACGTGGGTCTCTCTGTCTTCTGGGTTCTCTTTCCCCCATGTCATTTTGGTCCTTGGAGAGAAATCGTTTCTGCTGAGTTGGGACCATTTGGTGTACCTCAGATGGCAGCTTGGCAGCTATTAAGACCCCAGAAGCCACTCACCAATTTGGGGTGCAGAAGACTCTCTTAGTAAAACGCTAGTCTTGCCAGTTGGCTTCAATTTCCCCTGAGAGCATGGTCCCCAGACCCACATCACAGCTACCCCATCCTTGTAAAATTGGGTTAAAGTGGGGGAGTAATCGTGTTATGTTGAAGTCCAGTTAAGAGTGGTCTTTCTAATGTGTGCTGTCACAGATTTCACCTAACCAAATTTCTATCAACTATCTAATCAATATCCCACTTTCTCTCTCCCTCTCCCCCTCCCCACACTTACAGTTGTCAATGAGTCTTCTATGCATGAGTCTGTTTTTAATTTCTTATGGTAGGAGTCTCATAAAGTATTTGTGCTTTTGTCACTGACTACTTTTACTCAGTGTCCTCCAGCTGAAACCAGGTTATGAGATGCTTCCTAAAATCATCATTGTTCTTTGTCATTCCATAGTGTTCCATTGAGTATAGATACCATAGTTTACCTATCCATTTCTCTGTTGTTGGGCATCTGGGTTGATTCCATCTTTTAGCTGTTGTGGACTGTGCTGCAGTAAACACTTGTGTGCATGTATCAGTTGGTATGAATGGCCTTGATTCTGTAGAATATATTGTGAGCAGTGGAATTACTGCGTCAAATGGTATATCTAGATCCAGCTTTTTAAGAAAGTGCCAGATTGCTTACTAAAGAGGTTGCACCATTTTGCAATCCCACCAAAAGTGTAGGACAGTTCCAGTTTCTCCACAGCCTCTCCAGCATTTGTTGTTTTGCATTTTTTGGATCATGACCAACCTTGATAGGGTGAGATGGTATCTCATGGTAGTTTTCATTTGAATTGCTTCACTAGCTAATGATCGTGAGCATGTCCGCATGTGTTTTTTTGGCTGCCTACATCTCCTCTTTAGAGAAGTGTCTATCTATCTCCTTTGCCCATCACTTAATTGGATGATTTATACTTTTCTTATTGATATTTTGTAGTACTTTATAGATTATGGACATAAGTTGTTGGTCTGACATATAATTGCCAAATATTTTTTCTCATTCTGTAGGTGGTCTTTTAATTTTATTGATAAAGTCTTTGGATTAGCAAGTGTTTGATTCTTAGTAGTTCCTGTTTATCTATTTTCTCTTCTGTTGATTGTGGTTTGTTTGTCAGATTTTGAAGTCAGTCTGCGTTGTGTATTAAAACTTCCATTGTTGATTTTAATTTCTATTGGATGAGCTTTATTGTTTTAGATCTGATACTTAGGTGTTTTATCCAGTTTGAGTTGGTTTTTGTATCAGGTGTGAGATACGGATCTTGTTTCAATTTACTGCAGATGGATATCCAATTTTGCCAGCACCAGTTGTTGAAGAGATTGTCTTTGTCCCAGTTTAATGTCTTAGGGCCTTTGTTGAATATCAACTGTTTATAGGCAGATGGTGTCATCTCTCGGGTCTCAATTCTATTCCATTGATCTTTCTGTCTCTTTTTGTACCAGTACCAGGCTGTTTTGACAACAGTGGCAGTGTAATAGGTTTTAAAGTCAGGTAGTGAGAGGCCTTCCGGTGTGTTGTTCTTCTTCGGTAGTGCTTTACTTATCTGGGGCTTCTTCCCTTTCCAAATGAAGTCAGTGATTTGTTTCTCCATCTCATTAGAAAACATCACAGGAATTTGTATTGGGATTGCATTATATAAGTAAATTGTTTGGGGTGAAACAGACATTTTCACAATGTTAAGTCTTTCTATCCATGAGCAGAGTACGGTTCTCCATTTATGTACGTCTCTCTTAGTTTCCTGTAATAAAGTCTTGTAGTTGTCTTTGTAAAGCTCTCTGGTTAGATTTATTCCTAGATATTTTATCTTCTTGGAGGCTATAGTAAATGGCATTGATTTGCTGATTTCTTCTTTAATAATATCATTGTTAGTATAAAGGAATCCTACTGATTTCCTTATGTTTGTCTTGTATCCTGATACTTTGCTGAACTCTTCTGCCAATTTGAGTAGCTTACTTATGGATTCTTTAGGATTCTCTGCATATTCAATCATATCATATGCAGATAGGGAGATTTTTATTTGCTCTTTGCTGATGTAGATGACCTTTATTTCTTGGTCTTGTCTGATTGCTCTGGCTAGAACTTCTAGTTCAATGTTGAATAGGAGAGGTGAGAGTGGGCATTCTTGCCTAGTTCCTGTTCTTAGTGGGAATCGTTTCAGTCTGTCTCCATCAAGGATAATGTAGGCAGTTGGCTTTGTGTAAATGGCCCTTATTGCATTGAGGAATTTGCCATCTATTCCTATTTTGCTGAGAGTTTTTAGCATGAATGGGTGTTGGACTTTATCAAATACCTTTATAGGATCAATAGACAAAATCAGGTCATTCTTGTGTTTTGTGTTATTTATGTGGTTGATCACATGAATTGTTTTTCTGATCTTGAACCAGCCTTGCATCCCTGGTATGAATCCAACTTGGTCATGATGGATTATTTTTTTGATATGTTGTTGTATTCTGTTGGCAAGAATTTTGTTGAAGATTGTTAAGTCCTGCTTGTGTATTGAACCTTTCAGCAGTAAATGGTGTCCTTCTTTGTCCATGATGGTGGATTTTACATTAAAATCTGTTTTATCTGAGATTAGTAGTGCCACACCTGCTCTTCTTTGTGTATTGTTAGCTTGATATATATTCTTCCATCCTTTAATTTTCAGTTTGTTCATATCTGTAAGTCTAAGGTGAGTTTCTTGTAAGCAATATATGGATGGATCTTGTCTTTTGATCCAAGATGCCAGTTGTTGTCTCCTTACTGGAGCATTCAGTCCATTCACATTCAATGTAAATTATTGATAGGTGTGTGTTTAGTGCTGTCATTGTGATATGTTTATTTTTGTGTTGATGTTTTCTGTGTTCTTATTCTGTTCTGGGACATTCTTCCTTATGAGTTGATTTTTCACCCTTTTCGATGTTGGTTTTGTGTTTGTTGAGACTTCTGTGTTACATTTGTTGATTGATATATTGCATCTTTATTGTGCTTTGTGGCTGCCCCGTGATCTCTCTTAATAGTCTGTGTTTAAATCCAATTTTAACTACTACAAGTCTTATTCCTGTCCATTTGGAAGCACTATAACAACAGTAGTGCATCTTTTTTTTTAATATGATGATATCATAGTTTTCGTGATATAATCACTTGATCACTGCTTTTAATATTGAAGCTTTGATTGAGTTTGGAGCCTTCCCTAAGTAGATTTCTGGATGATGTGTCCCATATTGCCCACTGAAATATAAAATTAATGATTTTGTTCTTCTAAGCCAAGAGATTCTTTCAGTACTTCTTGTAGTTTTGGTTTGGTTTTTGCAGAATCTCTGAGTTTCCGTTTATCTGCGAATGCCTTGATTTTGTTTTCATGTTTGAAAGATAGTTTTGCAGGATATATCATTCTTAGTTGGAAGTTCTTGTCCTTCAAGGCTTTGAATGTATCATCCCATTGTCTCCATGCCAGCATTGTTTCTGCTGAGAAATCAGACGAAAGCCTACAGGGTTTCCTTCTAAATGTTAACTTTGCTTTGAGTCTTGCTGCCTTTAGGAGTTTCTGCTTGTGTTTCATGTTGTTAAGCTTGATTATCGTATATCTTGGAGTGTTTCTTTTGGGATCTATATTAGGTGGTGTTTGATATGCATCTGGGATATCTATATTCTCTTCTTTCATAATTTCTGTGAAGTTTTCTGTCAGCAGCTCTGCTACAATACTTTCTGTGTTCTCCGGTGACCCACCCTGTTCAGGAACTCCAATTAATTGTACATTGTTCCTCTTAATAATGCTTCTTAATCCTTCTTCATTTTTCTTGTTTTGTTTTTCTGATTTCTCCTCCTAGATGCTGGAGTCAGTAGCTGTGTCTTTCCAGTCAGAAGGTCTATTTTCCATCTGTTCCATTCTGGTTTTTTTTTTTGGCTTTGAACTGAATTTTCTGTGTCTTTGATTTTGTTCTTGATCTGTTGGATTTCAGAGTACTGATGTTCCATCAGATCAAACAGCTTACTTAATTTTTCATTTTGCTGTGCTGCATTTTGTATAAGGTCTAGGAAGTCTCTCTATATAATCCTTTTGTAGTCACCCTCTGATAGTTTCAGAAAGGCTTCTCTGTGTGCGAAGTTCTTTGGATTGTTCTTTTGTGTGCCTTCTGAAGCCACAGATGAATTCTTCCTAATGTTCTGGTCCAATGTTTGTTGCTTTTGGGGCATCTAGAAGTTGTTTTGTTTCTCCAGTGTTACCTTAATGGGATCTAAAGCTCAGTCTGAAAAGGAAGTTGATCACCAGACATCTCTATTTAGTCCAGTTACTGAGCTCAGTGGACTCTGTGGTGTAGCAGGCTCCACCTCCTGATTGGCAAAGACACAACCCTGCTTATAGAGTCACTGGAGAGCTGTCAGCTGACCCTATACCATGAGACAGTAAAGGCTGCAAAAGATGTCATGTGGATGCACCGCAGTTATTTCTCTATTGAAAGGTAAAAGGTATCTGACAGCTTCCAAAATTAGTCAGGGTTTTGGGTGTGCAAGTCCCTTTTCCTAGCTGGCAAAGTAAACACCTCTATATCAAAGACTGCTTTACTGCCAGAAAAATGCTCTCTGGGCAGGCACTGCCTCCCAGCCTGGCAGTTAGTCCAGCTGAGGCCTCGGCATAGGAAACTCCACCTCCCAGTGAATTAAGAAGGTGTCCTGTACAAGCTCCCCCACCCACCTTGGAAAAGGCTATTCAATGGTAGAGATTCGGAGATTCCAAGAAAGAGAGGTCAGAGGTGCCGTGCTGCACAGATTCCAAGGCCAGGCTCTCAAAATATGGCAACTCTGCTTGCCGATCTCATCAGCAGTGCATCTGAGCCTTGCTGCTAGTCAGACCTCAGCCCCTCCCACTGGCTAAGACAGAGGAAAAAAAAGTTAAAATGGCGATTTAACTTCAGTCCACACAAGCCGGCTATCACGAAGGGCGAAAGAGAAGAAATTTCCTGCTTGGTGGTGTGTGGACCAAATAGACAGCCCCATACTGTGTCCCAGGGCTCATTAGTTGTCCAGAAGGCTCTGCTGAATTATCAATTCAGGCCCTGGTTTCCCTGGTTTAGGGAGATGTTTGTTTAGTCCTCCTTCTTGACTCTGCTGCCCCATCAAGTTTTATGTCACCAATAATGTTAGTTATCTAATGCTTCTATAATAGAAATATCACAAGTGGATGACTTTAGTAAAGAGAAATTTATTCTTTCACAGTCTAGTAAGCAGTAAATCAGAAAACAGTGTGTGAGCTCTAGGTGAAGTCCTTCTGTCCTGACTCAGGGGCAGTGTCCTTGTCGTCAGTCTCCTGGGTATAGGAGCTGCTCTGCATAGGGACCCTGGGTCCAAAGGACATGAAAGCCTCTTGCTTTTTTCATTCTTGGTGGTATGAATTTTCCCTGTCTTTGTGCTCATTTCTTTCTTTTATAGCTCATATTGACTTAAGATACAACCTAATCTTGGAGATTAAGTTTTACCTTCTTTAAGTAACTGCCTCTAGTCCTGTCTTATTGACACTATAGAGGTAGGATTTACAACTTACAGGAAAATCACATCAGATGACAAAAGGATGGACAATCCTACAATAATGGGAATCATGGCCTAGCCAAGTTGACACACATTGTGAGGGGGACGCAGATCAATCCATAAGAAGTAATAAGACATATATGATGATGTCATGTGCTCTTTGATTCATTACGATGAGAAGAGCTTGTCACCTCTGTTGTATTCATCTCGAAAATCCACAAACTCAGTCTAATTGTGAGAAAATGTAATACAGTCCTGAATTTAGGAATACTCTACAAAATATCTGGCCACTTTTCTTCAAAAGTGACAAGGCCATGGAAAAAATGATGAATTATCATGGATTGGAGAACAATAAGAAGCCATAAAAATTAAATGTTATGTGAGAGCTTGAATTGAATCCTGGAACACAAAAAGTGGGAGAATATCAGTGAAATTCCATTGAAGTCTGTACATAATAATTTTGTCGTGGTTATGCAAGATGCTAATATTAAAGAAGTTACGTGAATTGTATATGGAAAAAATAGGTACTGTCTTTGTAACTCTTAAGTCCAAAATTATCTCAAAACAAGTAACTAAAAATATCATGTAAGCACAGATGGATGCCTCAGTGGATCATCAAAGTTTCAAATAGCTTCTGTGTGGCACGTGATGTTAAAGTGTGATACGACATTCTTATAATTGTTTCAGTCAAATACCCTGCCCGTCTGTGGTTTGCTGGTCTTTTGGCATGCCAAGCCAAGCCAAGTGCCATTGAGGACTTCAAATAATCAAGACTTAACTTTAATTTTAATAGAACTCTTGCTACGCATCTTGGTAAAAGCATCAACATTTTTTGAATCAAGACCTCTCAATTCACAAAGTTACGGAAGGAAATCATAGTTCCGTAATGGGGTCATGAGAAGTATTGGGGCCACTCCAACTTTCACCTCTGTCACTCTGTTGAGATCACAGCACTGTGTAATGGCCCTTGGCTTAAGGTATGTGTTAAGAACTCAGTTTCTGTTCCCAGAATGTTCCACATTTGACAGTGGCAGTAGCTGTATGAGTCCTGATGTGTAAGTCCCATAAAACTGGGCTGATGTGTAGTTTCCATTCCTGTGGCCATGGCTACTTCTTTTATTAGTCCACTGAACAAGCATTTCAGTAACCAAGGGCAGAGATCAGATAGCAGTTAGTCATGAAATTCTGACTATTTGATTATTTAGGGCAGCTTTTCCAAGGCAGCTTTTCCAGTAGCCATGCTTTGGAAGCCATTTATAAAAATATGTTCTTGTTTTGTACTCAGTGTCATAGTTTCAGTGGCATACTCTTCCCCAGATACCCTTTTTACCCAGTCATGCACTCGTGCTCCTTTTGTACCTGCCTCAGTTATCTGTTGCATCACACCTCGAAGTCTGCCTGTCTTTCTTTACCTTTTATGATAATCAAGCTGGACCATATATGTCTCCTTTACCAGCTGGTACTTGTTAGAATTGGTCAGTGGAGACCACTTCAGTCAACTTGAGGACAAAGGGGCTGCTTTTCCTGGTTCTGATGTGCTATTTTATTTTTTGTTCCTGTGTCACATGATGGCTAACAGTGTGAGAAGCATCCAGTGGCAGTCACCTTCCAAGTGACACCCATTCAGTGAATTTTGCTAGCACCTCCATAGACGATTTCCCCAGCAGCCCAGAAGGTTGTTTTTCTAGTAAAAGTGACAGTGATCACTGAGAACCATATCGGATACTGTTTTCTGTTTACTGTTTTTTCCCTGGAGGGATCAGCTACAAAGACGTGCGTTTGGTCTTTGCTAAACAGTAATATAAAAACAAAACAGAAAAACAAGCCCATTTCCCTCAAGTCAATTCTGATTCACAGTAACACTATAGACAGAGTAAAACTGCCCTATAGGGTTTCCAAGGCTGTAATCTTTATTGGAGCAGACTGCCACATCTTTCTCTTATGGAGTAGCTCATGGATTCGAACTGCCAACCTTTCACTTAGCAGCTGAAACTTTAACCACTGTGACACTAGGGCTCCTTTTGGCCTTTGCTAAACAATAGCCAAACCACACATGCTGCTGTCAAGTCAGTTCTGACTCAAAGTGATCCTAGAGGACAAAGTAGGGATGCCCTGTAGATTTTGCAAGGAGTGCCTGGTGGATGTGACCGCTAGCCTTTGGATAACAGCTGGGCTTTTAAACACTACATTACCAGGGTCTTTGCTGCTATGTAGTTATTACTTTATAGGTGAAAGAACTGACGTGCATGTCCTATTGACTGTTAACGTATTTCATGTACGCATTTTGAAACTAAAGAATAACCATTGGATGGGTCTGCATTTGGCTTTCTTTCCCTTTTTTTTGTAGACCCACTACAAGATTGACATGGACATTCTCTGTTACCTGACCTCCAGTTAATAAAGTGGTATAACAGGGTCCTTATGAGAATAGTTAGAATCTCTGTATCAGCATTAATACAGGCCTTGTATTCAGTACCCCTTAAACAATCTGGGTGTTCACATTTCCTCAGATACTTTTTATATGGTTGTAGGCTTGTTCAGAGGACTGGAGAAATCACTCTCATGTATACTAGCCATGACATTGCAGGTCTGTCTTCATCAGGACTCATTTTCTTCTTCAGTCCAGAGTTATTTGAGTTGCAAAAATTGGCTGAGTTCTTGAAACTGGGTAAGGTATTGTTACCTGCCATTGTGAAGGCAGTATCTGACTTCTAATCACTGATTACACACTTTGCTCACTTTCTGGCAGCGTCTAACAGCAAGTCAAAAATTTGTTTTCCAAAAGCGGATAGTTCTGTACTTCGGATGACATGGCCTCTCTCTAGAAATTGAGGATGGCAAATATTTTCTTTAAGTAAGTTGCTAGGTGAAGATTAAATTTCTAGCTTTCAGCAAGGGGGAGTGGGTCACTTTTGCAGGCCTAAGTTGTCCAGGAGAATGTACAGAATCCAGGCTGTGAAGATATTCTCACTTCAAATATCAGGGCTCTATGCTTTTCTTATTAGGACCTGTGTTTTGGCGTAGACTCATCTGGGCTGAGAACTCAGCCTTCTTTGAAAGTTTGCCATGTTTACAATTAGATCCTTTGTCGTGTTCAGCTCTGGGTGTTTTCTGGCTGCCATGAGATCAATTCTTTCTGTGTTGGCCAGAAAACCCTTTTATTTTACACTTTGCTTTTAAAATAATGATTATGAATCTAAGTTACTGATTAGTAGATTTGAGCCTGTCATTTCTGTCTTTTATACATTAATTTAGCAATAGCAAACCAATTTCATAATCATTTTAGTTACTATTGTGCATTTCCAAAGCCATAAACATTGTACCAGCTGGAGCATCTTGTCTTATGTGAACCTGCCACAGTTTAAAAAAGATGAAAGTCACCAATTACACTTGCATAACATGTCACTGTCAGTCAGTATTCCACCTAGGAGCCGTGTTGGGGTCCTCACTGTTATCTGGGTGGTTTACAGTCTGCCTCCAGACCCATCCATAAAGATTACTTTCTAAGGTCACTCTCAGTATCAGCTGAGTTATGTTTGATTCCTCAGAAGCAGAGCCGGGGACTAGGACCATTTTGTAAGTGAATTACTTATTAAGCACAATCACAAGAGAAGGAAATAGTGGAGCAGAAGATGGGGACACAAAGCTTAGAAGGATGACAGCTCAACTAGAAGTTCACTTCAGGGTGGTCCCTGATGTATGTCACAATCATCATCCAACTGTAAAGCAAGGGAGCTAGCCTTTATGTTCACTACTGTCAGTCCTAGTGGCATAGTGGTTAAGTGCTATGGCTGCTAACCAAAAGGTCAGCAGTTCAAATCTGCCAGGTTCTCCTTGGAAACTCTATGGAACAGTTCTACTCTGCCCTAAGGGTCTCTGTGAGTTGGAATCAACTTGACAGCATTGGATTTGGTTTGATTTGGTTTAGTGTCTGTTTAGCTGGGAACACATGCATCAGAGGAGCAGGCTTTAATGGTGAAGGGGAGCATAACCTCGCAGGCATAGGATTGCTGGATAAAATACAGGCTCCAGCTACATTTGAATCTCATATACACAAAAAAATAGCTTTTTAGTGTGTATATGTATGTTTTATTTATGTATTTATATGTATATGTATTATTTATCTGACATTAAAATCTAACTGTGTATCTTGTGATTTCACTTAGGAAATCTGGCAAGCTTCCTCTAGCAATGTAGACTGTATCTGGTGGAGAGTAAGTAGAGAAAGGGGCAGCTGTAATGCATTAGCTTTTATGACATTCACAGCAGGTTAGGGGTCCTTACTCACTGGCTAGTGGAGGGGGTCTGTTCAAAGCACAAACACTTTCCATAAAAGATCCTGTTAGGTTTTGAGAATGAAGGCTACTAAAGTCGTACAACAGGAACAATTATTTTAATTGCGTGAGACCCTGATCCTCAGCTTTCCTAGAAAAAATTTTAAAATAACTCCTGAATGAAAATTCCAAGGCTATTTCCAAAACAGGACAAAAGCAGTAGGGGGGGAGGGGGAAGCATCAGTAAAGGATTAACTAATTTGTTGTTCTTTCCATTACTGAGATATTTTTCATGTGCTGATTTTCTAAATAATAATAATTAAAATGCCTTTGAGTTGATTCCAACTCATAGTGAGCCTATAGGACAGAGTAGACTGCCCCCACTGATTTTCCAAGGAGTACCTGGTGGATTTGAACTGCCAACCTTTTGGTTAGCAGCTGTAGCATGTAACCACTATGCAACCTGGGTTTCTGATTTCCTAATGGCAGTAAGAATATACGTTTAGATGGATCTGGATGCTGATTTAATAGATCTTTACAATTTTACTTTCTGTCCACCATGGGTGGCCCTATTTTAATTGAGATAATGGATCATAGCAATGCATGAGCCACCACAGTACAACAGACTGACAGATGTGTGGGAACATAATGATAAATGGAGAAAATACTGAAGTTGTGAAGAATTTCACTTTGCTTAGATCCACAATCAACACCTGTAGAAGGAGCAGCCAAAAAATCAACCAATATATTGTATTGGGCAAATTTGTTTTAAAAGTCCTCTTTAAAGTGTTAAAAAACTAAGCTGTCACTTTGAGGACTAGAGTACACCTGGCCAAAGCCATGATATTTTTTATAGACTCATATGCATCTGTCTAAATCTGGATTTTCTGGAGAAGCAAGACAATTGAAACATATATGTATATATGCAGATAAAGAGATTTATCTAACAGAAATGACTCATGCAGTTGTAGAAACTAGCTAGTCTGAAATCCATTGTTAAGGAATCAAAGTGGAGGCTTCTTCTGAATCACATAGTTGTAGAGGCTGAAGAACCCAAGATTGGAAGGTCACATGGCAGGCGACTGGCTCGCAGGCTGTGTAGGACAACGAATCCCAAGATAGGCAGGTAAACTGCTAGTTTCAGTGGCAACAATAAGAGACGGGATGTTGTGGACAGAATATAGAATTTAGATAACTAACCTTCTTGGAACATCCGTTTGTACATTGGAGGAAGGCCACACCCCCAAAGAAACACCCTTTCAACTGATGGACCGCTCTTAGCAGATCTCATCATGAAGTTGGTTATGTCATTATGTAACTGCCAAATTGCTTCATAATGTAATTGCTGAATCACTGCGAATCATGGCCCAGCCAAGCTGACACATAATTTTAACCAAAACACAAGAAAAAATTGATGCTCTAGAATTATAGTGCTGGCAAAGAATATTGACAAGACCATGGACTGCCAGAAGAATGAACAAATCTGTCTTGGAAGAAGTACAGCCAGAATGCTCCGTAGAAGTGAGGATGGTAAGATATCAGTCATCTCACTTACTTGGATATGTTATCAAGAAGGACCACTACTTGGAGAAGGACACCGTGTTTGAGAAAGTAGAGAGTGAGAAAGAGGAAGACTTGCAGCAAGATGGATTGATACAGCGTGTGGAACAATGGGTTTAAACATAGTGGTGATTCTGAGGATGGTGGAGGCACGGGCAACAGTTCATTCTGTTAGCCACAAGATGGCTATAATTTGGAACCAACTCAGTAATGTCGATAGTAGCAACAAAAGCAAACTGTGGTAGAATAAATTTTTCTGTTTGTTGAAGCCACAGACTTGTGGCATTTCTGATACAGCAGCATGATAGGATTACAGAGAAAGTAGTGTGGTTTTCTCATTAAAATTTAAAAAGTTGATGTTTTCTCTTGGTCTGAAATTCCCTTGCATGTGACCAAATAACTCAGGCTTGAGATATCAGTTCCAAAGTCATTAACACGTATATTTGCTTAGGACATTCAGGTGTATACCTGAAGTATACTACAGGGTTGCTAAGAGCCGGAATTTACTTGAGAGCAGTGGTTGTGGTTTTATTTGTTATTATATGTGAAGTGTAGATTTGAGTGAAAGTGATTTATTTGATTATTATTCCAGGAATTACAGTAGGAGATGAACTTGGACAAGGAAGGAAACCAAGAAAGGGTCTATATCAAGCAGATTCTCAGAGGATAACTCAGGCTAAAACCTTCAGAGGAGCTCTGGGCACCAGGGAGGACACACTTCATAATTTTCCTGATTAGGAATGGTGGGTCCTGTACTTTTCTTTATTTTTCAAGGACCACCTCTTTGAAAACATAAGTTAACAAGTGCTCCTGGCTTACCGAATACACTGTATAAAACTAAATAAGAACCTCACAATATTCAGTGCTTTCTATTTAGCATTTAATAGGAAGAACTTTGTGGTATTCTAACTGTCTAAAAGTTAAGTAATTAATTTGCATCACTTTTTTTTTTTTTTGCTAATACTAAAGATACCAGGAGTCAGTAGAGATCCTATTTGCAGTCTGGTTCCCATTTGCAGCATTGTACCTATTTTAAGACATAAAAATGATTGAGAAAGAAAGGACCAATGAAAACTACTCAGGAAAATTTAGCATACACCTTGGTTCTATCTTGAGAGTTACTCTTCAACTGCCTAGTCTTTGTGCTAAGCCTGACTGCTACAAGGAAAGTGGGGATCCTGAGTCTGGGCTTAAAATATATGTATTATGTGGGCTTTAGAAGAGAAATAAATGTATAACAAAGCAAACCTATTGTGTGTATATAGAAGATGTCCAACAGTTAAGTCTGTGAACATAATTATTCTAAATGCTACTTAACTCATTGCTGAATATCACAACTGTCACCTTTGAAGTACTCTCCTTGGGAAACTATGCACCAGTGCCAGCACCTGGCCCACTCTTCAAAGCAGTTTTGGAATTCATTTCTGGAATGGCCATTGTGGCACAGTGGCACCATGGCAAGTTTGCTAACTTAATTGTATAGTTGTCTGTAAGGGAGTTTTTAGCCAGTAAACAGCTGTATTGGAACATGCTCACTACTTCCCTGATTTGGCCCTCAGTGACTTTTTGCTTTACCTGAAGATAAAAGAAATATAGTCAGGAATACATTTTGATGACATTCAGGACATTAAGGGTAATATGATGACAGTTCTGATGTCCGTTCCAGCAAAAGAGTTCCCAAATTGCTCTGAAAGGTGGATTAGGCACTGGCATCAGTGCATAGCTTCCCAGAGGGAGTGCTTCGGAGGTGACCATAGTGATCATATTCAGCAATGAGGTATGTAGCACTTTTGCTAGGATGAGTTCACAAATTTAATTCACAGTCCTCATATATACCACCAACTGTTGATTTGTTGTACCATGGAGGCTTTCTTGTTGCAGTGATGCTGGAGTTACTTGAAATGCCAGCATTACTGTAATGAAGAGTGGTTTGTGCCACCTGTCACAGTAGCCAGTTCTGAGACAGGCAAGGTAAGTGGCAAGATCTTTATGTGTACTGGTATACAGGAGAAAGAGGAAAATGGGCTGCCTCAAAGCCTTTCTCTTCAAACAGAGGACTTTCAGGAATTTTGTACTCTACAGAAAGAGAGGAGTTATACATATTCATTAAATTTCTGGAGAAAGCATGTATACTGAAAAGGGGCTAGCTGAGACTTGGCGTGGAAACAAGGGTCAGACTCCCTGCTCTCAAATTGAGTCTGGCCATGGCCTGATAACATGTGTCTGGTGTTTTTGGTTCCTTGACACAAGTTTCTTAGTCCCTAGGCAGACTCATTATAGGATGGAGTCATTGGCACTCACCCAGGCTGCTGCTTGTCATGGTTCTGAACGGGTAACCTGAGAAGTAGCTGTACACAGGGAGATCAGAGAGAAGTGGGATGAGAAGTTTGAGTCTGTTTTCCTTTTGTGTGGTCATGGTGTTTGCATGTCAGGTATGTTGATTTTCTTCTGCCATTATGGATGCAGATAGGTATTATTTGTTCTTTACAGTCGGAAAATACAATCCTAAGTAAAGGTTTAATATGAAGGAGGAACTAAGCAACAGAATTATGCTTAGAGGAAGGAATAAATTTAGAAGGAAATGAAGTGACCTTGGTTCTGTTTATAACATAGCTGAGCAGCCTGTTCCACTAGCTGGATCAGCCAAGGTAGACAGGTTTTAGTGATTCCTCCAGATGAAGACAGACTAGTATCATAAACTGAACTGTGTCACCCCTAAAATTTGTAGTAATTTGGTTGGGCCACACAGCCTGATATTGTGTGAATGCCTATGCTGTAAATTTTCTGATTTTCTTATACTGCAAATCCTAATCTCTGCCTGTGTTTAACAGACTGGATTATGTTAAAGAGGATTAGTGTGGTACTGTAAAACCCGTCCTAAGGTCTCTTCTCTGCTCTAATGTAAAGGGAGTTTCCCCAGAGTGTGGTTTGTGCTACCTTTTATCCTGTTATTCTACAAGAGATAAAAAGAAAGAGAAGCAAGCACCGAGTTGATGACCTCATATCATCAAGAAAGCAGCATTAGGAGCAGAAGGTGTCCTTTGGACCTAAGGTTCCTGCATTGAAATGATGTCACACAAAAGAAAGAATAATAGAACAGAAGACCTTCCTTCAGATTAGACAGACAGACAGTGTGCTCCCCTGCAGCTGGCACCCTGAATTCAGATTTCTAGCCTACTGGATTGTGTGAGAATGAAATTTTATTTGTTAAAGCCATCCACTTGTGATGTTTCTGTTAGAGCAGTACGAGATGACTAAGACAACTAGAAAGAAGGAAGTGCAGTCTGCTTCTAAAAAGGTTTAACCAGTCAAATCTTATGTGTAATAATGGAAAATTTTATGATCTAATGCTGGATGATGAGTCTTGCAGCTTGGACGGCACTCAAAAGTTGACTAGAGAAGAACTGCCTCCTCACAATAGAGCAGAGTTTAATGACATGAAAGGAGTCAGGCTTTGGGGACCTTTTCATGGGGTGATGCAGCACCACCAAAATGAGAAGAAAAAGCTGCAGACATCCATTAATAATCTGAATGTGGAATATATGAAACTAGCAAAACTGAAAGTCACCAAACATGAAATGCGACACATGAACATAGATATCCTCAGCATTAATAAGCTGAAAAGCACTGATACTGGCTATTTTCATGCAGATAATTATACGATCTGCTGTGCCGGGAATTATAAATTGAAGAATATC
This sequence comes from Heterohyrax brucei, assembly GCA_028571685.1. Classification (NCBI taxonomy): domain Eukaryota; kingdom Metazoa; phylum Chordata; class Mammalia; order Hyracoidea; family Procaviidae; genus Heterohyrax; species Heterohyrax brucei. The sequence goes on from CM053144.1 coordinate 166,089,187, forward strand.
ATCATGTTCATCATCAAAAAGAACATTTTGTGATCTATCTTGAAGTACAATCCATTCAGTGACAGGATAATATCTACAAGGGACACCAGGGACTATTACTCAGATTTACCCAACAACCACAAAGGTTAAAAATGAGGAAACTGATAAATTTTTACCAATTTCTGCATTCTGAAATTGATCAAACATGCAATAAAGGTAAATTGATAATTACTCGTGATTGGAATGCAAAAGTTGATAACTAGAAGAATTTGTGATTGGAGAATACGGTCTTAGTGATAGAAATAACACAGAAGACTGCATGACAGAATTTTGCAAGACCCATAGCTTCTTCATTGAAAATACCATTTTCCCACATAAACAGTGAATATACAAGAGAACCTCCTTAGATGAATTACACAGAAATCAAATTTATCACATTTGTGGAAAGAGACTGCTGGGAAAGCTCAATATCCCATCAGACCCAGGATTGGCCTGGGTCTGGTTGGAAAGTTGACCATCAATTGCTCATATGCAAGTTGAAGTTGAAGTTGAGGAAAATTGTAACAAACCCATGAAAGCAAAAGTGTGACCTTCAGTATAACTCACTTGAATGTAGAGACCATCTCAAGAGTACATTTGATGCATTGAACAAGTTGTGAAATGATACTCAGGAAGAAAGTTAGAGGTCATTAAAAACATAGGAAAGAAAAATCAAAATTTATGTTAGAAATGACTCTGAAAGTTGCTCCTGAACTTAAGAGTAGCTTATGGGAAGGGAAGAAGTGATAAAGTAAAAGTGTTGAAAAGAATTCAAAGAGCAGTTCTCACAAGAAAAAGTAAAGTATCATGAAGAAATGTACAAAGACCTGGAGATAAAAAATCAGAAGGGAACAACACAACTGACATTTATCAAGCTAAAACAACTGAAGAAAAACTTCAAAACTTGAGTTGCAACACTGAAGAATTCTATGGCAAAAATAGTAAGTGACAGAGGAAGCATGAAAAGAAGATGAAAGAAATTCATGGAGTCACTGTACTGAAAAGAACTGATGAGTGGTCAACCGTTTCGGGCAGTCGCATCTGATCAGGAACTGACAGCACTAGGGGAAAAGGTCCAAGCTGCACTGAAGGCATTGGTGACAAACTAGGTTCCAGTAACTGGTGTCATGCCAGTTGAGATATTTCAAGAACAGGATACAGTGCTGAAGGTGCTCACTCATCTATGCCAGGAAGTTTGAAAGACAACTGGTTGGCCAAGCAGCTGGAAGAGATACATTTGTGTCTGTTCCACAGAAAGGTGATCCAGGAGAATGTGGAAATTACTGAACACTATTATTAATATCACAAAAAGTGAAATTTTTCTGAAGAGAATTGAAAAGAGATTGCAGCAGTATTTTGACAGGGCACTGATAGAATTTCAAGCAGGATACAGAAGACAATGTGGAATGAGGGCTATCATTACTGATGTCTGATGTATCTTGGATAAATTTAGAGGATAATCGAAAGATATTTACCTGTGTTTAACTGACTATGCAAAGGCATTCAACTGTGTGGATCATAACACATACTGAATAACTTTTAAAAGAATGAAAATTTCAGAACACTTAGCTGTGTCCATGAGAAACCTGTGTTTACACCAAGAAGTGGATGCCTGAACAGAATAATGGGATAAAGCATGGTTTAAAGTGAAGAAGTGTGTGTGTCACAATTGGATCATCTCACCATACTTACTCAGTTTGTATGCTGAGCAAGTAATGTAAGAAACTGGACTATAAGAAGAAGAAAGGGGCGTCAGAATTGGAGGAAGACTCATTAACATCCTGTGTTACACAGATGACTCAGCCTTGATTACTGAAAATGAAGGGGATTTAAAGTATTTACTGATGCAGATTGAAGACTATAGTCTTCCTTATGGATTACATTGTATCATGAAGAAAACACAAATCTTCACAAGTGGGATAGTAAGCTACATCGTAGTAAACAAAGAAAAGTTTGCAGTTGTTAAAAGATTTAGTTTTTTTTTGGAAACATAATCAATGCCCATGAAAGTAGAAGTCAAGAAATCCTATGACACTTTTCTTTGGAAAAATCTACTGCAAAAGTCCTCTTTAAAGTATTAAAAGTCAGAGATGTCAGTTCAGGGTGTTTTCAGTAGCTTCAGATGTATGTGAACTCTGGGCAATGAATGAGGACAACCAAAGCAGAATTGATGCCTTTGAGTTACAATGCTCAGGAAGAATGTGGATATACTATAGACTGTCAAAAGAATGAGTTAGTCTATCTTGGAAGAAGTATAACCAGAATGCTCCTTGGAAGTAATGATGGAGAGATTTTATCTCACACACTATTTTAGTTATCTGGGACTGCTCTAACAGAAATATCACAAGTTAACAGCTTTATCAAAGAAATTTATTCTTACACAGTCCAGTAGTCTACAAGTCCGAATTCAGGGTGCCCAGTCCAGGGGAAGGTTTTTTCTCTATTAACTCTGGAGGAAAGTCCTTGTGTTGCATCTGGCTTTGGTCAGGGAGCATCTTGGTGCATCTTGGGTCTGAAGGATGTGCTTTGTTTCTGGTGCTGCTTTCGTGATGGCATGGGGTTCCCAACTCTCTGTTTGCTTCTCTTTTATTGCTTGTAGCATGAAAGGATAAAAGGTGGTACAATCCAGTAGGAAAACTCCCTTTACATTGGAGCTGGAAGGTTTCCTTGGGAAGGATGTTAACAGTCCAACCCTAATCTTCTCTAACATAATCTATTAGCCGCAGGCAGAGATTAGGATTTATAGCATAGGAAGATCACAAAATGGAGGACAATCACACAAATACTGGGAGTCACCAGCTCAGCCACATTTCTACTCACATTTTCTGGGAACACAGTTCAATCCACGATGCATACTTCGGACATATTATTACTAGGAAATTCAGTTGGTGAGTGGATGAATTCTAGGTCCAGTGAACAGCCGTCTAACTTGAATAGCCAGGATAGAGAGTCCCAGCCCCTCAACCAATTTCCAGACTCGAGTGATTTTACAGAGCCATTATTCTTTGAATGACAGGGAAGCTGAGTCCGCTTAAGGAAGGATTCCATTGCATGGCCAAACCTTATACTGTTAATCTCTTTTCCACCCTTCCCCAAAGGTATCTATGGCCCTTTACTAGAGGACTGTTTACTGGGGAAAAGGAAATAATCACACTTTTTGGGGATTGTGGGATTCTGACTCTAAACTAACACTAATTCTAGGGGACCTCAAACATCACTGTAGCCCACCAGTCAGAATGGGGCATATGGAGGTAAGGTTATTAATGGAGACTTAGCTCATGTCTGTCGTACAGTAGGTCCATTGGGTCCTCAAACCCATTTTGTAATGATTTCCCCAGTTTCAGAATGCATAATCAAAAAAGATATACTCAGCACCTGACAGAACCCCCACAATGATTCCCTGACTAGTTGAGTAAGGGTTATTATGGTAGGAAAAATGAAGCAGAAGCCATTAGAACTGTCTCTACCCAGGCAAGTGGTGAACCAAAAGTAATACTTCATTCTTAGAGGGATTGCAGAGATTACTGCTACCATCAAGAACTTGAATGATGGAGGCATGATGATTCCTACCACATCCGCATTTGGCTTCCCTGTTCTGCCTGTGTAAAAAACAAATGCATCTTGAAGACCAATGGTGGATTATTAAAAAGTTAACTAGATGATGACTCCATTTGAAGTCTCTGTTTGGAGTCTGGTTTCATTGCTTGAACAACTAAATACATATCCTGGTACCTAATATGCATCTGTTGATCCATCTATGTCTTTTTCTCCAGACATGTTTGGAAGGACCACCAGAAGCAGTTGTTAATTCAGTTGGTAAGGCGTGTAACATACCTCCAGTGTCCTATCTCAGGGCTGTATCAATTCTCCAGCCCTATATCATAATTTAGTCTATGGGGAATTTGATCACCTTTCGTTTCTACAAGATGTCACACTGGTCTGTTACGTTGATGGCATGATGATTGGATCTAGTAATGAGGAAATGTCAATGAATCTGGACTTACTGATAACAAATTTTGATGCAAGAGGGTGTAAACTTAATCTGACAAAATTTCATACATCTTCTAACTCAGTGATATTTCTGGGGGTCCAGTGGTGTGAAGTATGTGGATATTATCCCTACAAAGTAAACAATAGTTATAGCATCTTGTTCTTCCCACAACTAAAAAGGAGGTACAAAGTCTTGTGGGCCGCTTTGGGTGTTAGAGTCAACCTGCTCTCATTTGAATATGCTATTCTGGCCTACTTATGAATTGACTAGAAAAGCTGGTAGGCATGAGTGGGCCCAGAAAAAGAGTAGGCTCTGCCATGTAGGCCATGTTACTGCTGTTCCAATGGTGCTTTAAGTGTCAATGGCAGATAGAGATGCTTTTTAGAATCTTTGGCAGGCTCCTATTGGTAAGCCGCAGTGTACACCCTTAGAATTTTAGAGGAGATCCCTGCCATCTGCTGCAGAAAATGATTCTTCTTTTTGAGAAATAGCTTATGGCTTGTTATTGGGTCTTACTCAAAACTAAACAGTTAACCATGGGTCGTCAAGCCACCCTGTAACCTGAGCTTCCCGTCATCAATTTGCTGTTGTCTGATCCACAGAGCCACAGAGTTGACATGTGAAACAGCAGCACTCCACTGTTAAATGGAAGTGATATATATGAGATCATGCTCAAAAGGAACTTGAGGCACAGTAAGTTGTATGGAAAAGTGGCACAAATGCCTGAGATCTCCTGTCACATTACCTTCTATTCCCGAGTCTGCACCCGTGGTCTTAGGGGCTATTGCCATTCCTGAGTGCCCAGTCTGCCAGCAGCAAAGACCAATACTGAATCTCCAATATGGCACCATTCCTCAAGGTGATCAGTCAGGAACCTGGTGGCAGATTGACTACTCTGAACTGCTGTCATCTTGGAAAAGGCACCCTTTTGTTCTCACTGGAATTGATAGTTAACCTGGATATGAATTTAATTTTCCTGCACACAAAGCTATTGCTAAAACTAACATCTGTGGGCTTACAGAGCTCTTCATCCACTGTTGTAATATGGCACATAGCTTTGCCTTGAATCAAGCAAATAAAGTGTGGCAGTGGTCCCATGTTCATAAAATTGAATGGTTTTTACCATGTTTCCAATCATCCTAAAGCTGGCTTGGTAGAAGGATGGAATGACCTACTAAACTCACAATTATGGTAAAGAGTTGGTGTAATGTTCACCAGGAGATTGTTTATGCTCTAAACCAGTGTCCAGTATGTCGTGCTGTTTCTCCCGTAGTCAGGACTCATGATTCCAGGAGTCAAGGGATGGAAATGGGAATGGCACTACTCTAATTAACCCCAGTATTTGCACTTGTTAAATTGTTGCTTCCTGTCTCCTTGATCCTGTGCTTTGTGAATCTGGAGGTTTTAGTTCCAAAGGGAGGAATGCTCCCATCTGGAGGCATATCACTGTTTCCATTGAACAGTAAGCAGAATGCCTCTTGGCTGCTTTGAGATCCTTATATCTGGATCAACAGGCAAGGAAAGGAGTTACCATATTGACTCGTGTAATTGATCCTGATGGCTGTGATGAATTTGGATTGATATTATATAATGGAAGCAATGAAGTGTGTGTTTGGAATGCAAAAAATCTGTTTTGATTGTCTAGTGCTGCTATAACAGAATTACCACAAGTAACTGGCACAACAAAGAGAAATTTATTCTCTCACAGTCCAACGGGCTAGAAGTCTGAATTCAGGGCACTGTAGGAGAAAGCTTTCTTTCTCTGTCTGCTCTGGAGGAAGGTCCTTCTAATACATCAGTCTTTCCTTGGTCTGGGAGCATCTCAGCACAGGAACTGTAGGTCCAGAGGACATGCTCTTCTCCCAGCAGGCACTTTTTTGTTAGTAGTATTAGATCCCCAGGTTGGCTTAAGACATTATCTAATCTTGACTATCTCATCAGTATGTTGTTGTTGTTGTTAGGTGCCGTTGAGTCAGTTGCAACTCACAGAGACCCTGTGCACAACAGAATGAAACACTGCCTGGTCTTGCATCATGTCCGCAATCATTTTTATGCTTAAGCCCATTGTTGCGGCTGCTGTGTCAGTCCATCTCGTCGTGGGTGTTCCTCTGTTTTTGCTGACCCTCCAATCTACCAGGCCTCATGTCCTTCTCCAGGGACTGATCCTTCCTGACACTATGCCCAAAGTATGTAAGATGCAGTCTTGCCATCTTTGCTTCCAGAACAGACCTGTTTGTTCTTTTGGTGGTCCACAGTGCATTCAATATCCTACAATGCACAAATTAAAGGCATCAGTTCTTCTTCTGTCTTCTTTGTTCATTGTCCAGCTTTTGCATGTGTATGATGTGACTGAAAATACCATGGCTTGGGTCAGGGGCACTTTAGTCTTCATGGTGACATCTCATCAGTATAACTGCCACTAACCCATCTTATTTCATCATAGTGAAAGGATTTAGATCACATAGGGATATCATATAAAAGTGCACAGTTACACAATACTGGGATTCATGGCCCTGCTAAATTGACAGGTATCCTGGAGGGGAAACAATTCAATCCATGACAGAATTCCTTAGGGTGTTTCTTAATACTAATATGCCATGTGATTAAAGTCTACAGAAACTACAGCAACCCAATTTCGACTACTAATGGCCGAGATCCTTCAGGAATAAAAGTTTAGGTCATCTTACCAGGCAGAAAACCATGACCAACTGAATTTATCACTGAGGGTAAATGGAATACAGAATGGATGATGGAATAAGGTAATTTTAAAGCGAATTACAACCACATGGCCAGTTGCAGAAATCATGACAGTAATTTTTATAAGTAGTTCTTCCTTGTATGCATTAAATATTTTTGTCTTCTTCGCTTACAAGATATAAAGTACAAACAGGAATAGTGTTTTCATTTGTATGCTTATTCTAATTGTTAGGTGGATGTATGACTTTTTAACTGTCTATATGCAGGAATTATGTATTGTTTAAGGTGTTATATACAGGTGCCAAATTGACAGTAGGGGGTATGTGATTGTTGAAGTTGTGTGTCAATTTGATTGGGCCGTGATTGTCACTGATTTGGCAGATATGAGGTAGCTTGATGATACAGTCACTTCCATGAAGAGGTCTGATATGATGTGATCATCTCCATATTGGAATCTACTGTGAGTAGCCAGTCAACTGAAAGGGTATTTCCTTAGGTGTGTCGCTGGCATCTAGTGTAGAATAAACTTTTGTCAAGGCTCTTGGTTTCTTTTCCTCTGGGTCCTGCAGCTGGCTCCTATTAGTCTGACCCAGGAGTTGGTAGCTTAGCTACCACTCTGCCTGTTGATCTTGGGATTGTTTGGTCTTCACAGTCTGTGAGCTAGAGTCCTGGTGTCTAAACTATCAGTCTTGGGTTTGCCAGCTACAATATGTGAGTCAGGAGAAGCCTTCATTCTGATGCTTGAACTTGGGATTTTCTAGCCTCTACAGCAACTTGAGCCTTTTCCTTGATGTAATTCTTGCTCTAGTAAATCTCTTTACTGGTTTTTCTTCTCTGGAGAGCCCCACCTAAGCTGTGTGTGCGTGTGTGTGTGTGTGCGTGTGTGTGCGTGTGTGTGCGTGTGTGTGTGCGTGTGCGTGTGTGTGTGCGTGTGTGTGTGCGTGTGTGTGTGCGTGTGTGCATTTGTGTGTGTGCGTGCATGCGTGTGTGTGCATGTGTGTGTGCGTGCGTGTGTGTGCGTGCGTGCGTGTGTGTGTGTGTAATGTATGTATATATGTATGTATATATACTCACATATATCAAGATATGGGTAAATATTTGTATGAAATCTACAACACATGATTAACTAACGCTGAAGTAATTATAGAAATTAGCCTAGCAAATTACATACATTTTTATAATACTAAGTATTCTGTTGAGTGTAACAGAAATCCTGCTCACACTAGCTTTGTTAAAAAGGATTTTATTGTCTCATGAAGTTCTGAACACATTAGAAACTCTGAATTTATAAATGTGAGTGTCAGGAAAGTCCTTGGGCCTTAGGAACAGTAGAATGAGGAACTTAAATCCCCCCAGGACGTTTGTCTTTTTTCCCCTATTTATTTTCTCTCTGTTGTTTTCTGTCATTACAAACTGGCCTTTAAGGTAAGAGTGATTATTTGATCTTGAAATAATTGTGGATAGATAGGCAAGATCATTCTTCCTGTCTTCAAACCCTATGCCCACTGTAAGTTGGTAGATACAGTGTAGGAAACCCCATGGAGCCGGAAGCCCACTGCTATCAAGTTGATTCTGGCTTACAACAACCCTATAAATAGAGTAAAACTGCCCTATACAGTTTCCAGGGAGCACCTGATGAACTTTAACTGCTGATCTTGTGATTAGCAGCCATAGCACTTAACCACTACACCACCTGTTGAACAATTCTATAATATCTCATACAGGATCATTGCCTTACGTATCTACTGCTGATATAACAAAAATACCATAAATGAGTCTGAAGTCAGGATTCTGGCTGTATGAGAAGGCTTGCTTTCTCTTCATCTAGAAGAGAAAAGTCCCTGTCTCTGCTGACCTTTGTTCCTGAGCAATCTTCATGTGCCTTCCTATCCTCCTTCCTCAGTCTCCACTTCCTTTGCTTGCCTGTTTCATCTTTTTCATATCTCAAAATAAATTATATAAGACATACTTTCGGATCCGACTCGTCGGCACTTCGCTGGCTTACACTAGTGTTATATCATTAACATGGCAAGGATGACCCATTCCCAAATGGGTTGTAACAACAGATGTAGAGATTTGGATTTATAAGATATATTTGGAGGACACAGTTCAGTGCATAACAATCACTGTGAGTCAAGGGAATATAGCAATGGCAGCATACCTATGAAGAGTTCCGCGGTACAAACAGGCACTCAGTTAATAATAGAAAGGTTTGTGCTTTGATCCCATGCAGAGATATCTCAGAAGATAAGCCTGGTGATCTGATTCCTAGAGGCCACATTCTTGAGAATTCTATGAAGCAGTTTTACTGGGATTGTCATGAGTTAGAAATGACCAAACATCAAGTAACAATAGCAAATACTTAGAAAGGAATAAAAGAGGGCTGTTGTATAGAAAACACGAGTCCCCATCCCTCAATCTTAACTAACTAAATAAAAAGCACTTTATGGAAAAGATAAGGACAGTTGGAACGATTAGACATAATGGCTAGCGCCCAGAACTGAAATCAAAGCAAATGAGAAAAAAGCATAGCTTCTCTGTTCTTCTTGAGCAGTTTCTATTTGGAAAAATTATCTTTGGGAATGAAAATTTTTATGTTTTTCCCTAATGCAGTATTATCCTGATTGTCTTCAAACCATTCTTGAGGGAAACATTTTAATTTCTGAAATAGAGAGTATGTTTTAAGTTAAACTAAAAACTAAAACGTAAAACACTAAGACTCTTCTAAGAAACTTACAAAAGCAAAGATATTATTACACAGATTTATAAAAGAAAATAAAAGAGTATGCAATAAGAATGCCGAAGTCCCTCTGAGTAATGGGCAGCTATACCTTTAATGGTGCTATCAGTTCAATTTTGATTTTTTAAGAGTGTCTAGATGAGGATGAGAAGATGTTTTTCACAAAGTAATGCAAATACTCTCTTTCTTGATAAAGATTATTGGGGCAGAAGAGCAAAAGAGGGGAACACAGTTGTCTGCTGGTTCGTAGAAAATAACATGAGTGTTGTGATTATTTGGTGTGACAGATAAGAAGCATCCGAGGGTTTAATGGCCATCAATAAAAAGGAGTGAATCATTCCCCCAGATGGTGCCACAGAGAGATAGGAAAAACATTGATATTCTGGCAGTCTAGCTCTTCTGCTGAAGGTCAGAGGATAGATAATTTTCTCATCATTTTAGTTTTTCCTTTCATATCATTGATTGTACCGTTGGGATTTAAATGGCCTAAAAATTCTATTTCTTGTTTTAAATCATATGAGTTCATTCACAGCTGATTAAATCAATGTTTCTTAAATGATATGATAAATACTTGGAATCTAAATTATCCAACTTTTCCTGCCAGTGGAGAAATAACTTCTATCCCTGAAATATCTTTCTTACATTTCTTACATACGACATTTCTTATTTTTTGAAGCAGCTCATTATGCTCTTAATCTACTCTAATTTCTGGCAAAATCTTCTAATGTGGAGCTGAAAATTTCTTCCTCAAAACTTTCGCTTACTGATTTAGTCTTATTTTTGCCCTCTGGAGATAGACAAAATCTGAATGCTCCTCTATATTGCAGTATTCCAAATATTTGCAAACAATTATTATACCCTGTTAAGTATTCTCTTATCTGTGCTAAATAGTCCCAATTCTCTTAGCAAATTCTGTTATGGTTTAAAAATATCCCCTACAGTCTCAGAGGCTCTCTTCTTCTAAATCATTAAACCTCTAAGCTAAGCAGAACAAAACAAGATAGGGTACACTTAGTGCAGAATAGATTAATGCAACAACTTAATAGTATGCAAATTATAAAATGAATTATCCTATTTTCTCTCCCTCTTTGAAACTGAATTTCTTTTTGAGAGTAAGTAGCTAATAAATTCATAAAAATGTTCTTTAATTATAAATTTTCTATATCATTTTTACCTAGAAAAAAACCCTTGTGTTATGTTTTTTAAATAAAATTTAGGATTTCTATTCATATATGATCTTGGTTTCAACCCACTGATTACCACCTATGACAATATTTATTTTTATTTTTTATTGTGATTGACAGTTTACAATGCAAGTAAACCCCAACCACCTGCGTCTATACCTGTTCTCCTCACTCTGTAATAGCACACTCATCCCCTCCACTCTTTATTTCCAGTTATCAACTCAACTGACACTTGTCCCCTGCTGTCCTTATTCTCCTTTTCCCTCTAAAAAGAGACCAGTTGGACAGCCTCATTTGTATATCAAACTATAAGATACACACAACACCTGCATTGCTCTGTGTCGCTTTTGCAGTTCAAACTTTGTCTGAAGTGTTGGCTTCATTACTCTTCTCAGCCTTGGGCTATTAGCAAGTCCAAGGGCTGTGTTCTCAGGGGACCCTCTCTGCTGGTCTTTTAATAGACTTCTTGATTTGCACACCCCTTTTTGGCTTGCTACATCAGGGACTATACATTGTGTTCCCTGACAGGGTTTTCTTTGGTGGTGGCTGGGAACCATCTAGTTCTTCTGGTCTCACACTGATACAGTCTTCCAATTATATGGAGCCTTGTATCTCATGGGCTCATATTTTCCTTATGTCTTTGATGTTCTTTGTTTCCTGTGGTCCAGGTGGGTTGGGACCAGGTGATATACCTTAGATGGCAGCTTATTGGCTTTAAAGACTTCAGGCACTGCTCACCAATATGGGATGTAGAACAATCTCTTAGAAAAAGATTAGTTATGCCAGTTGACCTCCATGTCTCCTGAAACCATGCCCTATGACAATAATTTTGAACCCTAAATCTGCTGTTAGTTCATTAGCCATCTCACCTCATGTTCTTGTCCATGAATTCACTTACTACATATTTTTGGAGTACCTTATATGTATCAGAAAATGTAATAGGTGCCAGTGATAGAGTGCCAATCTCCTTGTTCTCGCAGAGATTATGTTAAAGTTGGGACATATAAATGTGGTCTATACATCTAATTTTCATTAATATTGATCAAGTTTTAGCATTCATTTCACATGCTATAATAAAATTTGTGCAAGCCAATGCAATTTATTAGAGTGACCATATAATTTGATGTCCAAACTGTGGACAGAAGAAGAAGACAGAAGAAGAATTGATGCCTTTGAGTTGTGGTGCTGGAGAAGCATGTTAGATGTACCATGGATTGCCAAAAGAACAAACAGATCTATTCTGGAAGAAGTATAACCAGAGTGCAACTTGGAAGGAAAGTTACATACTTTGGACATGTTGTTAGGAAGGATCAGTCCCTAGAGATGGACGTCATGCTTGGTAGATTGGAGGGTCAGCAAAAAAGAGGAAGACTCTTGACGAGATGGGTTGACACAGTGGCTGCAACAGTGGGCTTAAGCATAAAAACGATTGTGGACATGGTGCAAGACTGAACAGTGTTTCGTTCTGTTGTTCATAGGGTCACTGTGAGTTGAAACCGACTCAATGGCACCTAAGAACAACATCCTTTGCCATCCTTATGGCATGTTTGTTTCCACTGTTGTTGCTATTGTGTCAGTTCATCTCTTTGAGAGTTTCCCTTGTTTTTTGCTGTCCCTCTACTTTGTCAGCCATGATGTCTTTTACTAAGGTGATTGGTCTTTTCTTGGTGATACATACGAAGTCAGTGAGTCAAAGTATCACCATCTTCCTTTCTAGGGAGTATTCATTCTAGTTGTGTTTCTTCTGAGACTGAATTGCTTATTTCCCCAGCAGTTCGTGTTATATATAGTAATCTTTACAAACATCGTGATATGAATTGATCATTTCTTCTGTCTTTCTTTTCTGTCACCCAGCTTTCACATGCATATGAAGCTCTTGGAAGAACCATGGCTTAGATCAGGCAAACTTTAGTCATCAAAGTGGCATCCTTCCTTTTGACAGCTTTAAAAAAGATCTTTTCAGCAGATTTGCCCAGTATACTACATCATCTGATCTTTTGGCTGCTGCTTCCATGAACTTTGATATTTGATTCAAGTAGAATGAAATCATGGACAATTGCAATTGTTTTATCATTTATGGTGATGTTGTTTATTGGTCCAGTTGTGAGGACTTTTGTTTTCTTTCATTCAGGCATAATTCACTCAGTCTGTAGTCTTTCAACTTAGAAAATGGTACTTTTAGTGTTACTCTTAAAACCAAGCTAAATACAGGTCTGTACAGGAGAAAACTGTTTCTATCCATAGGGTCAAGTTTTATCACAGTGGTGAAATATATTACCTGAGGCTTTTTAGAAATATGACTAATTTTAGTGTGTTACATATAATCATACACATACATAGAACCTGATTTTTTGTAGATAGTTTTCCTAACACAATATTTTTTCTCAAATATGTGGTTCTCTAACTTGTCAGATGTAGAATAAAGTATAAATTGAGCCACTTCAAATATGCTTATATGTTTTGATTGGAATCACAGTCTTTTTGATTTCTGAAATGACTTCAAAGTCTCAAATATTCCACCACATGGAGCACAGTTAGTCTGTTAGAATTTCCTGTCTAGGCTCTTGAATCAGTCTGGGTAGCTGTTATGCTGCAGTTACTAATAATACTGAAACTCAGAGGCTTAGCACCAACATTTATTTTAGGCTATGTGTCCAGTGAAGTCAGTAAGGGTCTTTGTTCTTCATGTTTAAGGGAGCAGGCTTTCTTGTCTATCGTTAGATGAAGAGACTATCCCTGCAGTTGTTTGCAATGGCAGTTTAATGCCTCTGCCAGCAAGTGACAGATAACACTTCCTTTCATATAAGAAGTATAATTCCTGTATATGCCTAATGAAGAATGATACAGTTTATGATTAGCTCTGAAGAACACTACAGCCCCCATTTCACTATCACTAACTCTTAAAAGGGAGAAAAAAATTGCGGATATCATTAATGAGAAGCAACTTCCTTTAATTTTGTGATTTAGATTACATGTATTAAATTAGTTTAGCCAAGTGCTGTTGAGTCGGAGCCGTAATACCAAGTTGTCTTGTGACATGACTAATCTTATCAGAAATTTACCAAAAAAAAATAAAAATAAAAAAATAAAATAAATTCAGTTGGGCTATAATTTAGAACCACTAGCATCTGACTAACATAAAAATATGAAGAACAGGTATGTTCTTAAATAAATTATGGGAAACTAACAACTATTTTAAATCAGGTTGTTAAGTTGATTCCCACCCATGGTGACACTATAGGACAGAGTAGAATTGCTCCTCAGCATTTACAAGGAGTGCATGGTGGATTTAAGCTGCCAGTCTTTTGGTTAGCATAGCACTTAACAACTATGTAACCTGAGATTCCTACGTGCTAATAAAGAATAAAAAAAATTGGAAATATTTAATAGAAATCCTGAATACTTTTGTAAGTTTTTGTTATTGCTTAGTATTGTTGGCTATTTATAGTCAGAAAAGGCAGGAAAATATACTTTTATCATTGAAATGTGTATTCAGGAATCTTATCAATGGCTAGTTATCATAGGCACTTTTAATGTTGCTATACAGTATGAAATTAATGTTTTTAATTTTGTTATTCTACCTTTCCATACATTCTTAACCACCTTTGTTTCTAAAAACAGCAATTTGAGGGATGCATATTTTACAGAATTCAGATTTCTTAAAAATATATATTGTTAAGTAAAAAAGTAAAATTTGTGTTATTTCTCTACTCTCTGTTTTCTTGGCTGTGCCTGTATTCTGAAAAGTGCACTGTTACTGTTTTTTTTTTAATGAGGAAAATTTCATTACAAGTGTACCACACATAAACCCAAAACCAAAACTAAACACGTTGCCACTGATTTGGTTCCAACACACAGGGACTTGTAAGATGGACTAGAATTGCCCAAGAGGTTATCCAAGGAGCAGCTGGTGGATTTATCGTGCCAACTGTTTCTTTAGTAGCCATAGGTCTTAACCACTGAACCACCCATGTTCTGCATAGTCCTTGTTTTATATGCCTTTATTAACTAATTTAGGGTTCTCTAATCAGTCCTTATTCTGTGCATATATGTTTGTGTTAGTGTATATGTGTGTCTACAAGCATAAAGCTTCAGATATGAAAGGTCAATGACACCAAACAGAGATGTATAAAAATTAATCTGCAAGGAAAAAAAGGTAACAACTGCATGAAAGTGATCCATGTACCAGATAAGTGAAAACATTTCCATTTCCTGACTTCATCAGGAGCTCTTTCCTGTGCAGTAATATTTGAATAAGTTTCATTCGTATGCTCAATATTTGTAAACACCAGGGTTCTTTTTGCTTTGGTCAGCAGTAGAAGCTAAAACAGTTAAAATAAGTAGAATTATATTGTGTATATGCAGAAAACACGATGTGCTACAGGAATCCAGGCCTAGAATTTATTTTTAAAGCATAATGCTGTATTTTAAATAAAATAGATTTCTATATGTCAGCAGAACCTCCAGAAAACTGTTTTCAAATAAGTACAAACATTATATACAGTTTTGTTTTATTAGCACTTTTTGCCGTGAGGCATGTGAGTGAACTAATATAAACATAAGAAAGAAATTTCCTTTAGGATAGCCAGATTGCAAGGAAAATTACTATATTGCAGATGTTATCCCAGTTATTTTGAGGCTCAGGTTTTCTAGATATTTTTGCTTAGAAATAGAATTCAATGTTATTCATTTATTGTTTTCCATGCTATATAGAAAAATTTTTAGCTGATGAGGAATGGCATTGTAATATATAAGAGGATACATGACACAGGAAAGTGATTTGTTATATACACACATTTGACTATTCTTTCTGCTATTATAAAACATTCCATATATCATGATTAGCAAAAGCAGATAAAGAGAATCTGTACTGATGGATACCCTTGATTGTACTTGACATTCAGATTGTACTTTTAAGACCCAGTTATTTGTACATTTGCCAAGTATTCTGGAGCATAGGATTAGTGCTTAGTTGTGTGAAAAACCATTGCTAAATTGCCTGTATCTTCCTTTATCTGACTGACTGTTCACCACTTTCTTTTGAACTATTGATAGAAACTGAAAGTTAAAATCTTTCCTTTTTTCCCCCATCTCTGCACTGTTACCAACCTTTGGTTCTCCATCATGCTGCCCTAAATAAATTCCTGAAGATCACTCGAGATTCCCCTTCCCTTTTCTTACCTTCCAATTCAAACAAATCTTTTAATATTTATTTCTCCATTTCAGTTCATAATTGGACTAGTTAATACTTACCTTATTTCTCACCTATAGTGCTAGTTGACTTGACTTCGTGATTTAGATTTGTCTGCTCTATCTTCCTTACTGTTGTAAGTATTCAACAAAACCCAAGCCAGTGACCACTGAGTCATTTTCCATTCATGACTGCCTTATCTAATAATTTGAATTAATGATAAATGTTTACAGTATTTGAGTCAGAAGTCCATTTTACATGCCTTATCTCATTGATGCCCCAGTAACTCACTTTCATAGGTAGCATACACAATTAATAACTAATTAAATAATACACAAATAATAAATAATTTTAAATAAATGATTTCTTAGTAGAATTTACTATCAGCAGTCATTTCCTCTTTCTTGAAACACTTGCTGCACCTGATTGGATGGCCAAGTGCAGCTTCTCTGTGGGCTGTTTCCTTTTAGTCTTCTTTTGAACTCATCATACTCTAACAGATTATTAAGTATTGCAGTTCCTCAGGTGTTCCAAGACCCTCTTATTTCTTGCTTTCATCATTTTAAGTCTGCAGTGCATTTTAGTACCTCTGTAGCTCTAGTCCAAAATGAGTTGCAAACACATATATGAGCTAATTACATCATATTTTGGATGTTCCTCTTGGATGTTCTTAGGCATCTCAAATTTTCCATGTCTCAAGTTGAACTCACAGTCTTCTTTCAACCTTGTTCTCTTGTGATATCCCTTTAATCAGTGATGATGTAAGCATCATTCTAACTGTCCACACTCAAAGCCTGAAAGTCATTCTTTATGCTGTACTCTTTATTACCATGCTACCCATGAAGACTCAACGGCACTTGGCCTTGGCACCCATGAAGAAATTCCTTATCGAGTCCAAACTATCTCTTAGATCTGCATTTTGTTCTCCAAGTCCATCACACCACCTCAGCCCAAACTAGTGTGATATCTTCCTCCTGGGTTACTGTAATGTCATTCTAATTGTTTTATTCTTACATTTTCTTGAACAAGTTTGGTCTTTCAAATTGATACTTTCCGTGGTGTTTAAAGGCATTAGACTATATTTAACACTGGAATTCAAGCTTAATGGTGTTACTAAGAGGCAGAGAAGCCATGAAAGGTTTTAGCGATCTCATGGACTTAGAGAGATAACCAAGTTTGGAAATCAGAGTTGTTGTGGCAGACAGCAGCTGAGGGATACAGAAGACATAGTGGGTGTCCCTTGGCTGGCTGTTACACATTTGACTTACTTTGAAACTAAGTAGACAAGACAAGCAGATAAGAAGACCAATGGAAAGCACTGAAAAATGGAACAAAGTATTTGGCAAGATTATGACACTAAAGAGAGAGAAAGAGTGGGAGAGGAAGTAAGATTAAAGAACAGTTAAAGATGAGAAACTGCAGAAAACATCTCAGGCTTTCAGCTGAGATACTGCCAGGCTGTGCCCAAGAAGTGGGATAAACGCAAATAGAATTAGTCTTCGAAAATGCATCCTATCCCCAAGATGTAATGGAAGAATAAAAAGAACAAAAACAAATCAGGACATTTCGTAATATACTTCAGGAGTTCAGTTAAACTTGAATAGCACCACCTGACCAGGATTTGGTGGAAGACCATATTTACATGACAGTTTTTATCAGTAATTTAGGTGTCAGATTGCTAAGTGGAATAGAATCTTTTTGAATCAAATCCTGCTGTATAAAACATAGTGTCCAGTTTGTGTTTATTCCAAGAAGAGTGAGTTTTGTTTAGCATTCAAACTAAATTATTGAGTAAAAGTGAATATATTTTCATGTTAATAAATGTAAATTTGTTAACATATTGACAATAGCCATTATAAATGTGTACCATCTACTTATAGAGCCTCTAAATATGTGAATCAAAAACTGATAGTGCTGCAAGAGACACAGATATTTAATAAAATTAAGCATAAATTTATGGTAAAATCTAATAGAAAACTGGAAGCAGAAGGGAACTGCCTTTAACTCAAAATGAGTGTGTAACAAGTAAATCAACAAGGAGAGTAGCTAGTGCTGAAATATTGAAAATTTCTTTCTAATATTGAAATGATTAAAAGTGTCCACAGTCCATACCCACTACTTCATATTTTAATGAAATTTCTAGTTAATGCCAGCCAAACCCAAGTATATTAAAATAAACATGCAAAGCATAAGGATGTTAAAGAAAGTAATATTATCATTTTTTCATAGACACAAAAATTGGATATGAAGAAAATGGAAAACAATATATAGAAAAACTATTAGAAAAGTAAATGGAATAAATTATCAAGGCCAGTGAAAGAAGTTAGTATACAGTGTTCCGTTCTCTTTTTATGTAACTGTAATGAACAGAAAATGATTAAAAAGAGAATGCCTTCGCCATGAGTCGGCTCCGACTCAACGGCACTTGTCTGGCTTACCATAGTATATAAAAACTTAAATCAGAACTAAATTTAAAAACACATATTTATAATCCCTGTATGACAGCAACAATGTATTACTGAGTGAAATTAAAGACTTAAGAAAATAAGATATAGTTTGTGTAATAGAGATTTCCATAATGTGAAATTGTTAATCCATAGTGTGATCACAACCCTAATTAAAATGAATTAACTAAAGGAGAAATACTAAGCAATCTATAATGTTTGGTAATATATGGAAACAAGTAAACTTAATCATATACCAATTTATTGCATGATCAAGGCCACTGCTGTTGAGTTTATTCTGAATCATAGTGACCCTATAGCACAGAGTAGAACTGCCGCACAGAGTTTCCAAGGAGTGTTTGGTGTATTAGAACTGTTGACCTTTTGGTTAGCAGCCGAACTCTTAACTTCTGCACCACAAGCCTCCTGAGCACACATAAAAAGAGTGATGTAGAGTGAAAAATAGTATTTTAACTATACTATATTCTACCCATATTAAATTCAAAGGATAAAGAAAACTGCAAGAAAATCTGAAATTACATTCTATAGTCTTTTAGCTAGTAATATGTTTACTTTAAAACTATTGTAAGCATAAAGTGAAATAATATTTTTATTAATGTCCTTAGGCACTAAGTATAATGTAAGAGAAAAATGTATTTTTATAAACAAAGATGCTAATTAAAAACTGTAATCTTTAATTCAGCTTGGAAATGTTATACCAATATAGCTAATAGTTATTTTTCTGTTAAATAAAATATTGTGTTTACTGGTTCAGTCCCCTACAAAGTTTCAAAGTAGTGATAGCTCAGCTACAGTTGGAGTCCTCTTACCTCTATTTTCTCTAAATACCAGTTATGGTAAAACAAAATACTATACAGCTCCATGGAATAGCTCATATTTGCTGGGGAGCAGAAAAAAATAAATAAATATGAGAAAATCAGTTATGTCAGCAGCACAGTAGCCAACTTGAAATGGTCCCATAGTTTTCATATGGGACAATGAAAATAATGAATATATAAATTGAAATACAACAACTAGAAAAAGTAGTAATCAGTCTGTTTTCACTTGCCTTGCTGCAGTTGGTAAAAGTCCCTTTCACTGTTGTACCTGTCTAGTAGCTCTATCTTTTACTGAGAGAGGGATGCTGGAATCACTGATTGTGACTGTGGATTGATCTGTTTCTCCTTGTAGCACTACCAGTTTTGGGTTCATGTATTTGGAGGCTCTAGAATTCCAGAGTACACATTTAGAATTGCTGTCTTCCTAGTGGACTGAACCTTTGATAGTTACGTGATGTTCCTCTCTTTTCTGGTAATTTTCTTTGCTCTGAGGTCTGTTTCTTTAGCTGACTTTATGTTGTCAAGTTTTTGGTGTTTTCAGTTGTCTTTTAATTAATTTGTTTTCCAGTTTTATGTAGGTAATTATAGGTCTTCATACAGACATTTACTGGTACACATTTTTCTCTAATAAATGCTTCAAATGAATGTGTACCAGAAATTCTGTTACCTTTTTATTATCTTTAATATTTCACCAAATCTTAATAACATGCTTTTCAATTTCTAGGTAGCAAACATTTTTAAAAATCTTTGTAGTTCTATTGTTTTCAGAGAATAACCTTTGCAGTAATTCTGTTACATGGAAATTCTATGTGTATGTTGTTGATGTAATTAATTTTCTGGCTTATTCAATGATCCTTTGAAAGTAACGTGAATATTCTGTTATCAAGTTGGATCTGTGTACTGGTTGATTAGATCTTCTACATATGTTTTATTTTTTATTCACTTGGCCTGACTTGGAAACTCTGGTGGTGAAGTAAAGAGCTACAGCTGTCAACCAAAGGTCAGCTGTTTGAATCCACCAAGTACTCCATAGAAACTCTGTGAAGCAATTCTACTCTATCGTATAGGGTTACTGTAAGTTGGAATTGACTTGAGAACATTGGGTTTGATTTTGGCCTCTCTAGACTCTGAAAGAGATTTCAAAGCTTCCTAGCAGCTGCATTGTTTCTTTTTCTTCTAGAAACTGTAGTTTGTGCTTCATGGCAAAAAATTATTTAGTTTTTGAGCAAGGGCTTAAAAATATCCTGTGTAGTAGCTTCTTTCCAGCCATTATAGTTGAAAGTTAAAATGACTGGATATAAATTTTGGGACTAACATATCTTTTCTTGCTTTGTACAACTCAAGCTTTATAAAGGCTGATGTTAATCTAATATTCTTTTCCTCATTAGTGAGTTTTTCTTTTTTTCTGGCTGAAGTTTTGCTTTTGTTTTGTTCTTATTGTTGCAGTTAGGTAGAAGTATTGGCATACAGTCCAAATCAATTTTGCATGCCCATCTTCCTGCAGTTCCTTCTGCTCTCCTTGCCCAGTGACAGCACCCTCCTCCTTTTTGTTCTGTGGTTGTCATATCGTCCCAACAATCTCCTATCCCCTCCTCCCCACCCTCTTCTCTCCCATCTCTGGATGAAATTTTAAAGTTTAGCTGTTGTACTAGAATATTTCTTAGTATTGGATGTCCTGGAAATTTTTTCCCCAGTTAAGTGTTACGCTATCCTACTGTATAACTCCTAATCATATTTTATTTCAGAAAATGTGCACTAATTGTAAATGTTTGTTCTATTCCTTTCCAATGATTTTCTTCTTTTGAAACTCATCTGAATGCTGGATCTTTATTACCCATCTTTTTTGACTATCGTCTTTTCATATATTAATAATCTTTCTTTTATTCTTTGTTTTATGTATCTTCTTTTCCATCTTCTATTTATCTTATATGGTTATCTTTGAGATTTATATACCTTTTGTCTTCTGTGAATTAATATTAAATCTTTAAAAAAAATTCGTTAGTTCCAACCTTTTTCAGACTGCTTCCAGTTGTGTTTAAAAGCGTTATCTTTTTTAAAATTTTCATTTACCTAATTTATGAATTTTTATTCTAACTTGTTTTGTTACACTTAAACTTTGATTTTATTCTTAAATTACTATCACGTTCTTATAAATTAACCATAGTTTTTATCTGATTTCTAAGAATAAATTTCTCCCAGGCCTTTTTTTAATCTCTTTTTCTACTAATTATCCCTTTGTATTTTATGATAAGTGACACTTCTGTTTCCTTCGATCATATTTTCTGCACTTGCTTTTATTTGTGAGGATGAAAAAAGCTTATGAGATTACTTTGATAATCCTTTGGTCCTACTTAGAGCATTATCTAGAACTTTTAGATCTTTCTATACTCTTCTTGTATTTGTACAAGAATGGGAGCCTGATAAGCTGTTCTCTGATTTTGACTATATCCTCAGATTAATTGTTTATATTTTCACTGAAGGTGGGATTCCTCAGTTTGATAGTGACTGTTTATTAGAAGTAATGTCTTAGAGTTCTGTCTTGCTATCAGGACAGTGGAATTCCCTTGATCCCACCTCTAATTTCTCTCAAATATTTATTATTTATTACAGAGGTTTTTGTGAATAACTGTTCACTAAGTTTTGGGAAAGATGCAGTCCATTGGTATCTCATTTTGGTGGTCAAATTAATCTTTGTGGATATTCAAAGAGGTTTAAATACTGTGCCATCACTGTTACTATTTAGTATGTAGATTTTCAAGTTTGATACTGAAAGATAAAGGGCAAATTCTCAACAGATGAATGTTATAATACAAATGAGTAAGCATTTTAAACAAAGAGTTTGACAGTTTTACTGAAGAGATTGTAGACTGTTAAGAAGCCGACTATTTAAAATTGTCTAAGAATTTTTTGTGTTTAATGAGTATCTTTAAGTCACAATTAGAATTTTTTTTTTTTAATTTTTTGTAGCTTGGTTAAAGAAATCTGAATGAAAGTGTAAGAAATTTCTTGTTATTACTGTTTATTATTTTCATCATTATATTTCTTCATTCATTGTTGTAAAGCCTCCCTGCTGCTTTCTAAGCACTGGAATTTGACAGATGTTTAATGAAGGTTGAAAGTGTTTTTATTCAATGCCATAAGCTTTTTAGAAAAAAGACAGTATGCAAATTTAAATCATAAATAACTGAAGTGAAAATCAGGATGCTTTTCTCAAAGGAATATGTAAGTAGGGTCTTAAAAAGAGATAGAAGGATAATGGCTTTAGATTTAAAGGATTATGAAACTGAAGAGTGCATAATTTGAAACTACTTCTTTATTTTGGTAAAAATAGTTTAATTCTGTTTCACTAGGGGAAACCCTGGTGGCATAGTGGGTTAAGTGCTGCGTCTACTAAGCGAAAGGTCGGCAGTTCAAATCTGCCAGGCACTCCTTGGAAACTCTATGGGGCAGTTCTACTCTGACTTACAGGGTTGCTATGAGTCGGACACGACTCGATGGCGGTGGGTTTTAGGGTATCTATTTACCTAGACAGAGAAAGAAGTGACTGCAAGCAACATTAGGTAAAGACCTTGTCAAGAATTACTATATAAATAAAAAATATGCTAAAGGAGAAAAATAAATGCAGCTGAAAGCTAGTTATGTCCCCAAAAGAAGATAATAGGGTATTGTTTAAGTGAATTACAATTATTTTAATGGAATATTGCTTTTACAGGTTTTTTTTTTTTTGGTCTGATACCTTTGGAATATATTCATGTTAATGTGCTTGTGTATGTGTTTGTATGATTTCTTAGGGAGAACCTTATGCCCACTTTTTATGTCTTTCCCCCAGGGAGAATGTATTTTATTGCTGTACCACTTCTGCCATTTTAAACATACTCTCAAAAAGGCACATGGGGCTTTTTAATATTATTGCTTATTTAAGAAGAAATGTTTAGTTATGCTCAGCTCTTTTCTTCATTTTCTGCTTAGGAACAAGTTCTTTGCATGGAATAGGAATTATTCAATTCCAAACACTTGCAATATTTCCTGGTCACAGCATTTGAAACACCCATGCACATCAAAATTACAACCATTTATGTTTAAAAACTCCCATGTTATTTCAGCTCATAAGACTTTCATGCTATTTCAGCTGTTGTTGTTAGGTACCATCAAGTCAGTTTCAACTCATACAGCCTTGTGTACAGAATGAAATACTGCCCGGTCTTTCACCATTAGCACAAAGGTTGCTATCATTGAGCCCATTGTTGAGGCCACTGTGTCAGTCTGTCTCATTGAAGATCTTGCTATTTTTCACTGTCTCTCTATGAAGCACAGTGTACTTCACAGACTGATCCTCCTGAAAACATGTCCCAAGCATCTGAGACAGTTTCACCACCCTTGCTTCTAAGGAGCACACTGACTGTTTAATCCAAAACAGGTTAGTTTGTTCTTTTGACAGTCCATTGGGTATTTAAAATTATTTGCCAACACCACAATTGGAAGGCATCAAGTCTTCTTTGGTCTTAATCATTCCAGCTTTCTTATGCATATAAGTCTGTGGAAAATACCATATCTAACATCAGGTATACCTTATTCTGCAAAGTAACATTTTTACTTTTCAATGCTTTAAAAGGTTGATTTGCCCATTGTAATGCATAATTTGATTTATTGACTGCTGCTTCAGTGGGTGTTGATTGTGGATCCAAATAAAGTGAAATCCTTGACAATTTTAATCTTTTCTCCGTTTAGCATGATGTTGCTTCTTTGTCGAGTTATGGGAACTTTTGTCTTCTTTATGTTGGAACATAATTCATACTGAAAGATTTTTTTTTACTCTTCATCAATAAGTGCTTTAAGTCCTCTTCACTTTCAGCAGGCCAGATTGTGTCTTTGGCATAATGTAGGTTGTTAATGAGTCTCCCTCCAATTTTGATGCCCTGTTCTTCTTCATACAGTCCAGCTTCTGAGATTATTTGGTGAGCATACAGGCAGAATAAGTATGATAAAAGGACACAGTATTAATGCACATCATTCTTGACTTCAAACCATGTGGTATCCCATGTTCCGTTTGAATGACTACCTCTAGATCTATGTATAAGGCCTTATAAGCATAATTAAGTGTTCTGGAATTCTCACCCTTCATAGTTTGCTATGATCTACACGGTGGAATGCCTTTGCATAGTCAATAAAACACAGGTAAACAGCTTTCTGGTAGCCTCTGTTTTCAACCAAGACCTGACATTAGCAGTGGTATCCCTTGGTCCACATATACTTCTGAATCTAGTTTGAATTTCTGACACTTCCCTATTCATATGCTGCAGCCACATTTGAATGGTCTTCACAAAATTTTACTTGCATGCGATGTTAATGATATTATTTGATAACATCTACATTCATTTGGATCATATTTCTTGGGAATAGGCATAAATGTGGGTGTCTTCTGGTCTGTTGGCCTGATAGCTGTCTTAGAAATTTCTTGTGACAGATAAGTAACCCCTTCCAGGGCTACATCCCTTTGCTGAAACATCTTAGTTGATATTCTGTCAATTCCTGGAGACTTGTTTTCCACCAGTGCTTTCAGTGTAGCTGAGACTTCTTCCTTCAGTACCATTGGTTCCTGATCATATGTTTGCTCCTGAAATCGATTAACATTGACCAGTTCTTTTTGGTATAGTGACTGTGTATACTTTCTGTGTCCTTTTGATGCTTTCTGCTTCATTTTCTTTTATTTTCATTATTTATTATTTGTATTATGATTGAATGAAAATACACATTCCCATATAAATTTGCATGCCCATCTATATGCAGCTCCCACTGCTCTCCTTGCCCGGTGGCAGCACATTCTTTCTCTCTGCTCCGTACATGTCTTATCCTCCCCACAATCTCCTATGACCCCCTCTCCACCCTCCAGTAAGAGGTGAACAGGGTGACATCCTACAGATGCACAGAACCATAAAGTGCACATATAACATGGTCACTCTGTGTCGCCAAGTCCAATCGATTCCTGTCCGAAACTTGAACTTGGTTATGATTGATGGACAGAGGCAGCATCAGGGTCAGGGGCTATGCTCCCAGGGGAACTCCAAGGCCCGCGGACCCATCAATTGCGGTCTTTTAATGGAGATGTCAGGGTGCACCCCTTTTTATTCTTCTGCTGCCAGCGAGACTCAACTTTGTGAGCTCCATCATGGTTGTCTTTGGTGGTGGCCGGGCACCATCCCATTCTTCCTGTCACAAGTCGATGTAGTAACCCACTCACATGGATCTCTCTGTCTTCTGGGTTCTCTTTCCCCCATGTCATTTTGGTCCTTGGGGATCATCTGTTCCTGCTGAGTTGGGACCATTTTCTGTACCTTGAGATGGCAGCTTGGCAGCTTTTAAGACTCCAATGCCATTCACCAATGTGGGGTGCAGAGGGCTCTCTTAGCAAAATGCTAGTTGTACCAGTTTGCCTCAGTTTCCCTAGAGCATGGTCTCTGCTCCCCAGCCCCAGCTACTCTGTCCTTGTAATATTGGATTAAGATGGGAGGAGTAATCATGTTATGTTGAAGTCCAGTTAATATTGATTTTCTTTCTCATGTGTGCTGTCACAGATTTCACCCAACCAAATTTCTGTCAACTAATCGAAACCCTCCCCCCTCCCCCTCCCATCTTCTCCATGTTTGCAGCCATCAAAGAGTCTTTTATTCTATGCATGAGTCTGTTTTTAAGTTCTTATTATAGGGATCTCTTACAATATCTGTCTTTTTGTCGCTGACTACTTTCACTCAACATAATGTCCTCAAATTGAAGCCAGGTTATGCGATGTTTCCTAAAATCATTGTGGTTCATTATCATTGCATAGTGTTTCTTTGAGTATATATACCATAGTTTACCTGTCTATTCCTCTGTTGTTAGGCATCTGGGTTGAGTCCATCTTTTTGCTGTTGTGGACTGTGCTGCGATGAACATTCGTGTGTGTGTATCAGTTGACGTAAATGGCCTTGATTCTGTAGGATATTTTCCAGGCAGTGGAATTACTGGGTCAAATGGTATATCTAGATCCAGCTTTTTAAGGAAGTGCCAGAATGCTTTCTAAAGTGGTTGCACCATTTTGCAATCCACCAACAGTGTAGGAAAGTTCCAGTTTCTCCACAGCCTCTCCAGCATTTATTGTTGTGTGTTTTTGGATCATGGCCAGCCTTGTTGGGGTGAGATGGTAGCTCATTGTAGTTTTGATTTGAATTTCTTTAACAGCGTGTCCACATGTGTTTTTTGGCTGCCTGGATCGCTTCTTTAGAGAAGTGTCTGTCCATCTCCTTTGCCCATTGCTTAATCGGATGATTTATCTTTTTCTTATTGATATTTTGTAGTACCTTATAGATTATGGAGATCGGGCATCGGTCCGACGTAGAGTTGCCAAATATTTTTTCCCATTTGTAGGTGGCCTTTTAATTCTACTAACAAAGTCTTTGGGTGAGCAAAAGTGTTTGATTCTTAATAGTTCCCATTTATCTATTTTCCTCTTCTGTTATTTGTGGTTGGTTTGATAGATTTTGGAGTCTATCTACCTTGTGTATTAAAGCTTTCATTGTTGTTCCTACTTTTTCTTGGATGAGCTGTATCAAGTTTGATATTTAGGTCTTTTATCCAGTTTGAGTTTGTTTTTCTATAAGATGTGAGATATGGGTCTTGTTTCAGTTTTTTGCAGATGGGTATCTAATTTTGCCAGCACCATTTGTTCAAGCGACTTTTTTTTCCCCCAGTTCAATGTCTTAGGGCCTTTGTCGAATATCAGCTGTTCGTAGGATGATGCCGTGTCTGGGGTCTCAGTTTTATTCCATTGATGTGTCTGCCTCTTTTTGTACCAGTACTAGGCTGTTTTGACTACTGTGGCAGTGTAATAGGTTCTAAAGTTGAGTAGTGAGAGGCCTCCCAGTGTGTTCTTCTTCAGTAGTGCTTTACTTATCTGGTGCTTCTTCCTTTTCCATACAAAGTTGGTAATTTGTTTCTCCATCTTGTTAAAAATGTCACTGGAGTTTGTATTGAGATTGCATTATATAAGTCAATTGCTTTGGGAAGCACAGACATTTTCACAATGTTAATTAAGTCTTCCTATCCATGAGCAAGGTTGGTTTCTCCATTTAGTTAAGTCTTTCTTGGTTTCTTATAGTGAGGACTTACAGTTCTCTTTGTAAAAGTCTGTTATTTCTCTGGTTAGATTGATTCCTAGGTACTTTATCAGTTTGAGTAATTTACTTATGGATTCTTTAGGATTCTCTGTGTATACAGTCATATCATCTGCAAATAGGGAGATTTTTACTTCTTTGCCAATACAGATGATGTTTATTTCTTAGTCTTATCTAATTGCTCTGGCTAGAACTTCTAGTACGATGTTGAATAGGAGTGGTGAGAGTGGGCATCCTTGTCTAGTTCCTGTCCTAAAGGGAAATTGTTTCAGTCTCTCTCCATTCAGAATGATGTAGGCAGTTGGCTTTGTATAAATGGCCCTTATTGCATTGAGGAATTTGCCGTCTTTTCCTGTTTTGCTGAGAGTTTTTAGTATGAATGGGTGTTGGACTTCCATGAATGCCTTTTCAGCATCAATAGATAAAATGAGATGATTCTTGTCTTTTGTGGTATTATGTGATTGATCACATTAATTGTTTTTCTGATGTTGAACTAGCCTTGCATCCCTGGTATGAATCCAACTTGGTCATGATGGATTATTTTTTGGACGTGTTGTTACATTCTGTTGGCAAGAATTTCGTTGACGATTTTTGCATCTAAATTCATGAGTGGTATTGGTCTTTTTTGCTGGGTCTTTCCCTGGCCTTGCTACCAGGGTTATGCTGGCTTCATAGAATGAATTTAGGAGTACTCCATCTCTTTCTATACTGTGAAATAGTCTCAGTAGTATTGGAGATAACTTTTCTCTAAAAGCTTGGTAGAAGTCTGCAGTGAAGCCATCTGGACCTGGGCTTTTTTCCTTTGGTAGTTTTCAGATGACTTTTTAATCTCGTCCTTTGTGATAGGTTTATTAAATTTTTCTGCTTCATCTTGTGATAAGTTTGGTACGTGATATGAATCAAGGAATTTGTCCATCTCCTCTAGGTTTTCAACTTAGTTGGAGTACAGTCTTCCATAGTATTCTGTTATGATGTTTTTGGTTTGTTGGATCTGTTGTGACAACTCCCCTCTCGTTTCTTATTTGGGTTATTTGTTCCCTTTCCTGTTTTTCTTTAGAAACTTTAGCCAATGCTTTGTCAGTTTTGTTGATCTTTTCAAGAAACCAGCTTTTGGTCTTTTCAGTTTTTCTATTCTCTAATTCGCTTAGTTCTGCCATAATTTTTAGGATTTGTTTTCTTGTAGTGGCTGAGGGGTTCCTCTGTTGTTCTCTCTCTATTTGTTCAAGCTATAGGGTCAGTTCTTTGATTTGGTTTCTTTCTTCCTTCCAGATGTGTACATTTATGGAGATAAACTGACCTCTGAGCACTGTTTTGGCTGTATTCCATAGGTTCTGATAGGAAGCATTTCCATTCTTATTGGAATCCATCAATTTCTTTGTTTCATCCTTGGTTTCTTTGATAACACACGGCTTTTTGAGCAAGATGTTCAGTTTCCATGAGTTCCACTTTCTATGTATGTTTTTTCTGCTATTGATGTCGACTTTTATGACTTTATGATCTGACAAGATGCTTTGCATTAATTCAGTTGTACAGATTTTGTTGACAATTGCCTTATGTCCTAACACATGGTCTGTTCTGTAGAATGTTGCATGTGCACTGCAGAATAAGGTGTAGTTGTCTGCTGATGGATAGAAAGTTCTGTATATGTCAGTGAAGTCTAATTGGCTAAGTGTGATAGTAAGGTCTTCTGTGTCTTTACTGAGCTTTTTCCTAGACGATCTGCCCAATGTTTAGAGGGGAATGTTTTAAGTCTTACACTACTATTGTGGAGTGACCTATCTCCTTTTTGCATGTAGTCAGTGTTTCTTTGATGTATTTAGGTGTTCTTATGTTAGGTGCATAAATATTTAATATTGTTAGGTCCTGCTTGTGTATTGAACCTTTCAGAAATAGTGTCCATCCTTGTCCTCGATGGTGGATTTTACATTAAAATCGATTTTATCTGAGATTAGAATTGCCACACCTGCTCTTCTTTATGTACTGTTAGCTTGATATATATTCTTCCTTCCTTTAATTTTCAGTTTGTTCATATTTTTAAGTCTAAAATGAGTTTCTTGCAGGCAACATGTGGATGGGCCATGTCTTTTGATCCAAGATGTCACTCAATGTCTGTTTACTGGAGTGTTCAATCCATTCACATTCAGTGTGATTCCTGATAGGTATGTGCCCCGTACTGCCATGGTGATCTGTTTATTTTTGTGTTGATGATTTCTCTGTTGTTCTTATTAATCTGTTCTGGGACATTCTTCTTTGTGAGTTGATTTTTCACCTTTTTCAGGGTTGGTTTTGTGGTTGTTGAGACTCCATATTACTTTTCTTGATTTGATATGTTGCATCTGTATTGTGCTTTATGGCTGCCCCTAGGACCCCCCCCTTAACAAACTTTGTATAAACCTCTTTCAGTTAGTACCATTTTATCAACTTCCTCTCCATCTGGAAGGATTGTAATGACTGTAATACATTCCCGTTTTTAATATGATGATATCATAGCTGTCATGATATGATCACTGGATTATTTCTTTCACTATTATAGCTTTGATAGAGTTTGGAGCCTTCCCAAACTGAGTAGGATTCTGGGTGATGTGCCCTGTTTTTGCTTGTCAAATATAAAGTTCATGGTTTTGTTCTTCTAAACCAAGAAATTCTTTCAGTATTTCTTGTAGCTTGTAGCTTTGGTTTGGTTTTTACAAAGTCTCTGAGTTTCTGGTTATCTACGAATGTCTTCATGCCATTTCATATTGTAAAGATAGTTTTACAGGATATCTAGTTCTTGATTGGAAGTTCTTCTCCTTCAATGCTTTGAATGTGTCATGCCACTGTCTCCTTGCCAGCATTGTTTCTGCTGAGAAATCTGACGAAAGCCTATAGGGTTTTCCTCTAAATGTTACCTTTGCTTTGAGTCTGGCAGCCTTGAATAGTTTCTGCTTATGTTTCATTTTATTAAGCTTGATTATAATATGTCTTGAAGTCTTTCTTTTGAAATCTATATTGAGTCACGTTTGACATGCATCTTGGATGTCTATATTCTCTTCTTTCATAATTTCTGGGAAGTTTTCTGTCAGCAGCTCAGCAACAATACTCTCTGTGTTTTCAGGTGTCCCACCTTGTTCAGGAACTCCAGTTAATCATAGACTGTTCCTCTTAATAGAGCCCCACATGCTTCTTAATGCTTCTTCATTTTTCTTGTTTCTTTTTTCTTATTTCTCCTCATAGATGCTAGAATCAATAACTGTGTCTTCCAAATCAGAAAGTCTGTTTTCCATTTGTTCCTTTCTATTTTCTTGGCTTTGAATGGAAGTTTTTATGTTTTTGATTTTGTTCTTGATCTGTTGGATTTCATAGTACTGGTGTTCCATCAGATTGAACAGCTTGCTTAAGTTTTCTTTTTGCTCTGCTGAATTTTGTAGAAAGCCTTGGAGGGCTTCCTATATAATCTTGTTTTATTTGCCTTGAGATAGTTTCAGACAAGTTTCTTCATCTGGGAAGTTTTTTGGTGCTTTGTTTTTGGGGCCTTTCTGAAGCCATGGATGATTTCTGTGTTATGCTTTTCTCCAGAGTTTGTTGCTTTTTGGGCATTATGTGAGTTAGTAGAGCCTGGGAGAGATGCTGTAAGGATGGACCATAGTTGTTTCTGTAGGCTGTCTTCAAATGAAAGGTAAAAGGTATCTGACAAACTTCCAAAGTTAGTCAGGTTTTCAGGTGTACAGGTCCCTCTTCCCAGCTGACAAAGTAAGCATCTCTATATTGAACTCCAGATGTTTTAAACTAATTCAAAATACTGAAAGGCTACTGCCCTGCTGCCCTCTGCTATCAGGCCCCAGCTGTAGGTAGTACTGTGTAGAATCCTACTTTTCTGCCAGAATAGCTCTCTCTGGGCAAGTGCTGCCTCCCAGCCTAGGAATTAGGTCCAGTTGAGGCTTCTGTATGGGTATTTCTACCTTCCAGTGGAACCAAATGGTGTCCCTCACAGGCTACTCCCCTGGCTGGGACTGAAAGAGAGGCCAATGGTGCTGAGATGGATACAGTTCACAGCTTCTGTTGCTGGGCCCCAGCCATAGGCGATACTGTGTAAACTACTGTTTTTCTGCTGGGAAAGTGCTCTCCCCTGGGCAGGCACTGCCTGCCATCCTAGGAACTAAGTCCAGCTGGGCCCTCCATATGGGTGTTTCTACCTCTCAATGGACCAAGATGGCGTCCCTCACAAGCTTGCCACCACCTTGGTACTGGTTATTATATGGCAGAGGCAGAAAGAGATACTGAAAGTGCTAAGATGCACAGACTCCAAAGCAAGACTCTCAAAATATAGCAATTTCTCCTGCCAGTCCCACCAGCAGTGCATTTCAGGTTAGCAAGTAGTCAGATCCCAGCTCCACCCACTGGCTAAGACAGAGAAAAAATAAATTAAAATGGTGAGTTATCTTTGGTCTGTGCAAGCCCGTGCTCCCCAAGAGTGGGATCAGCAAATGAGAGGAGGTTTTGCATTCAGTGATATGAAGTCCAAATTAATAGCCCTGCTCCACATCCTAGGGCTCCCTAGGTGTCCAGAAGGCCCCATTTAGTTATCAGTTCAGGTCTTGGTTTCCAGAGGGATTTAGGGAGACATGTGTTTAGTCCACCATCTTGACTTCACCACCCCATTTTCCTTTTTTATTTTCCCAGTGAAAACCTCCAGTATTGGAATGTGAGGCTTGGATTTTTCCTTCAGTGTTTTTCAACTTGAGAAAAGCCAAACATACTCATTGTTTTGGTTTCCTATCTCAAAGTCTTTGCACATATCATATAATACTTTACTTTGTCTTCTCCAGCTCTTTGACTTCATCATTTCTTCCTCTCATTTTAGCTACTCTATGTTCATGAGTAAATTTCAGTGTGTTTTCTGACTTTCACTTTGGTCTTTTCTTTCTTTCCTGTTTTTTCAGTTACCTCTTGGTTTCTTCATGTATGATGTTCTTGATACTATTTGACATCTTGCTTCTGTTATTAGTATTCATTGCATCAAATCTTTTATTGAGGTGGTCTGTAAATTCAGATTGGATATAGTCAAGACTATACTTTGGCTCTTGTGGACCTGTTTTAATTTTCTTCGGTCAGCTTTAACTTGCACATGAGCAGTTAATGATCTGTTCAGCATTTGGCCTCTTGCTGTGTTCTGATTGTTGATACTGAGTTTTTCCATTGTGTTGTTCCCCAGGTGTGTAGTCAGTTTGATTCCTGTGTATTCTGTGTGGCAATGTGTACACTGAAGTAACCATTTATGTTGTTGGAAAGTTTAATTGCAGTGAAAAAGTTGTTCGTCTTCTGAAGTGATACCATGTGATCTCCAGCATTGTTCCTGTCACCAAGACTGTATTTCCCAACTCTTAGTCCTTCTTGTTTCCAGCATTCATATTTCAATTAACCAGTAATTATTAATGCATCCTAATTGAATGTTGGATGAATTTCAGATTGCATAAGATGGTAAAAATCTTCAGCTTCTTTATCTTTGGCCTTTGTCTTTGGTGTATAAATCTGAATAACAGTTACATTAATTTGTCTTCTTTATAGGTATATGAATACTGTTGTATCACTTACAGTGCTATATTTCAGGATAGATCTTAAAATGTCCTTTTTGATGATGAATGCAGTACCATTTATCTTCAAGTTATCAATCTTGTTATACACACCGTAAGATATTCTGATTCAGAATGACAACTTTAATCCCATTTAAAGTCATTAGTGCCTAAGATATCAATTTTTATGCATTTGCTTACTTGAGGATTTTCAATTTTCCTAGATTTATACTTTGTACATTCTACCTTCCAACTACTAATGAATGTTTTCATTTGTTTCTTCTAATTTTTAGTCTTGTCACATGAGCACAGCAAAGTTTGACTCCATCATGTCATTAAAGTCAGCTCTACCTTGAAGACAGAGCTTTCCCCAACTGTCTTTTGAGTGCCTTCCACCGTGAGGAGCTCATCTTTGGGCATGATATCAGACAGTACTTTGCTGCTATTTGTAAGGTTTTCCCTGGTGAATACTTTCCAGAAATAGACCACTGGGTGCTTCTTCCTAGTCTGTCTTAGTCTGGAATCTCAGCTAAAAATTTTCCTCTGTGGGTGACTCTGTTGTTATTTGATATCAGTGGCATAGCTTCCAGCGTCCACAAACCCCCATCATAATACAAACTGAAAGGTGTGTGGGTGCCATTTCAACTCCTCAGGAAAGTATGAGATATTGAGCAATTGTTTGGATATTAATCCACTGTGACGTGGGAATAGAATGTCATTGAAGCCAGTTGGTGAATCAAGTGATTAGAGTTTAAATACGTAATTTTCATTGGATGTTTAATTACATATAATTTAATTTTTTGTAGTCACCTGAATAAAAATACTAATAGCGAAAATTTAAACAGAATGCTACCGGAGTAAATGATGTTGCAGTATTAGAAAGAATTTGAAAGCAAATTCCAATTTTATAACTAAATTAATGCATGTAATTTATGTAGTGTCCACTTGTCTTTAATAAAGAAAACTGGTATAAAAAAGAAAGCTTCATCAGCTTACTTAAGGGTATGGACTAGCTAGATGTTTCCTTAAACAAAATTATAGATGATTCACATTAAAAAAAAACAGCTTTTGTTTCTTTATTTTTATAGAAAGTATAACAAAATATTAGACTAGTTTTTGATGTAGATAAACAGAACATTTCCATGTGATGTGAATAATAATCAGAGTATAAAGCCTTTAAGGAAACATGCCAGTAAATTAGCTTTGTGTGACTCTCAGTAGTGGGATAGTGATTGATTTTTGTATGTGTATCTGTATTTATATTTTATTTATATTTAAAAATTCCACTTTGAGATCAGAGAAGTATTTAATTAAAAAGAAAACACTGGTACTGCATAAGAAAAACATCTGGGTAGTTATATTTTTAAATTTTTTGTATACTGGTTTGGCTATTGATAGACAAGTTCACTGAAAACCATTCACTGAAACCTATCTTCACTATGGAAAAACTAAGGTTTTTTAACCCATATACAAGAAAAAGAGAAAGCTGATTTCTGTACTGGAACAGTCAATTAGCGACCATGTGCACTGCATATTCACTGCCAAAATATTTGTTTAGCTATGCTTTCCTCAGTGTTCCATGAGAAAATTGATAACATTGTTCTGATTATGTCTTATTTGATTTACCATTATAACATTATCAGTATATATGCATATACGGTGTTCACTTTTTTTGGCAGTAAAATTTATAGAGTCAAAATCTTTACCATTTTTCCTTTATTATTTATCAAAATCAGAGGGCTCTACAGTGACTCTAAAGTCTCTTTTGCTGGTATCTCTAAGAGTAGTGAAATAAAGATTGGAATTAACTATATAGATTTATAATCAGAACCACCTTGGAGCCTTATGGGGGCTTCTTAAGATTGTCTATATCTGTGATTTTCTAAAACTGGTTGATTATTCAAAATTGGGTATAAAAGAAAAAGTTCAGAACAGCATCAACTCAGGTCTGTTTTCTAATATATGGTATCTTCCACATGATATGATATAATTTAATTTTTGCATTGCCTCTCACAATAACTTTTATAAAATACCAAAAGTTGTAATAAATCTTAGTAGTGCAGGGTTCAGCCTTCAGTATTGATTACATCTCAACATGAAGAAAATAAACATCCTTACATCTGGACCAAGAAGGAACATTACGATAAAGGTAGAAAAGTTTGGAAGTTGTCAAGAATTTCATTATGCCTGCAAAAACAATCAGTGTCAATAGAAGCAGCAGTCAAGAAATCAAACAACAAATTGAAGTGGGCAAGTCTGCTGCAGAAGAGCCCTTTAAATGGTAAAAAGCTAGGATTTTTACTTTGAGGACCAAGATAGGCCTGACCTAAGCCATGATGTTTTCAGTCGCCACATATGCATGTAGAAGCTGGATAGTGACTGAGAGAGATTAAAGAAGAATTGATACTTCGGAATTATGATGTTGGCAAAGAATATTTATCATGGACCTCCAGAATAACTGTCATGGAAGAAGTACAGCCAGCACACTCCTTAGAAGCAAAGATGGTGAGATGAGACTTGGTCTCATGCATGTTGGCGTTGTTATCAGGAGGGATCATAGTCTGAGGACGTGTATCATGCTTGAGGACACAGAGGAAGACCCTCAGTGAGCTGGACTGATACAGTGGCTACAACAGTGGTCATCCACATAAAACAGTTGTAAAGACCAGATGGTACAGGACATGGCAGTGTTTCGTTCTGTTGTATCGGGGGTTGCTATAAGTCAGAATCACTTAGAGGACACTTAACAACAAGCAAAAGTATAGAATACAGTTTTTTAAATGTCTCACGATAACTTTAGGAACTACTGTGAATTTCAGCAAATCATACTAGTGCAAACTCTTGTCTTGGGAACCCACTACAATTTGGCTTTTACTTACTACTCTGTATCTGTTAAGTCATTTTCCTTTCTCTTTTGAGATTGCGGTTGTTGATAGCTGTCGTTGGGTTAGCTGAGACTCACAGCAACCTCATGGGTTAGAGAACTGCTCCATAGGGTTTTCTCAGCGGTTGTGATAAGAGAAACTCTGGGGCTCCAACAGTCAGCCTTGTACGTCTGCTGTCAGCACACTTTGTTCCACTGAGGGATCTGTTTTAGGGGAGTACATGCTTAAACAACAGAAACAGCAGTATTGGGTTCAGAAGCCTATATTAAGATGAGCTTTATTTTACCATCACAAGCAATGCTTTTTTTGCTGTTGTCATAATAGTCTGTGCTTGGTGTTTACAAGAGCATGATCTAGCCTTCTGGTAATTTCCACAGAAGTCATCCTCCTTATCTTCATTCATACCCCTACTGGTCTAGTTTGTTTGTCACCTTTGGTAATCTAAAACTACAGTACTGGCCTAACTCCTTATTCTTAGAGATTACCTTTAATGACACTTTATGGCATTCTGATTCAGTTGGTATGAGAGGAATCATTTATTATATAGAATTGTATTAATCATATAGTGATTTAGAAACCAGTATCCATCATCTTGGATGGTCAATTTTAACTTTTCCTGTTTCTCCCCACAAACATATTTCATAATGAATCAGCTTTATTGTATGCAGTTTGTAAAACTGACAAATAAAACATAATAAATTTGAAAAGAATATAACCAGAAAATGCATAAAATAGGAAATCTAATTGGTCAACACATTTTTGGAAGTATTTTCAAAGTCTCTTATAGTCAAGTTGCAATTCAATCTGCATGTAGTACTATCAGGACAAACTAAAATATGACATGTAATTCTTTACAATGAAATTTAAACAGACACACTCGTATTCCTAATATCATAAAAAATTGGTTAAAAAAATCGTTTGAATCATTGTATATTTCTGTCCCTAAATGTGTGTAGGTGTTTGGAAATGGTTAAGTTTATGTATGAAATACATCCAAATGAGTAAACTTACGAAGGAAAAACTATGTGAACAAAGATCTTGATAGGAAAATTCTTTATTTGTAACATTAAGTGAAGAAAGCAAGTCCCAAAATACGTCATCCTAGGATTAAAACAACATGAAAACATATACATATGTATATATATATAGAAAATGAAGACTTTAATGATCATATTTGATAGAATGATAGCTGATGCATTTCTGTGTAATTTCAAAAAATCATACCTTCATTTTAAGTGAGAAAATACTATATTGATAATTTCTAGGTTAAATATGGGTGGGTGACTTATACTTAAGAACAGCCTGCCATAAAGCGAACTGTATACAAAATGTGAGTTAGATACAATGATGCCTAATAAGGAATGTATGCATTACTCTGCTATACTCTTGGAAATATTGCATGGCTTGCGAGTGTTTTTAAATGCTTGATATGCAGAGAAAGGCAAAATATACGATGTACTGAGACAAACATTTGGCTGACAGGTGCTAAGTAAGAACTGTATTATTTAGATATTATTTATGGATATGTTACAGTTTACCTACAAGTTCAAAGTAAGAGAATCTCAGTCATAATATGTGGGCTTCCTGTAAAAATTATTTTTTAAACACATGGGAGCATTATTTTTCCTGAAAATTCTTCTGTATGCATCTTATTAAGTCAAAATGTCTTATGCAATTTTGGTGTTTTATTCTCTTTTTAAATTGTCACTATGAAAATTGAGCTCTATCTAAATTGTATAAGGTCTAGTATTTTTGGTATATTAATAGTAAATGAATAAATTCTTTTAAATATATTAACTAATAAAGCCAAAAATGCATTGAATTTAAATAATATCTTCTATTGAAATCTGTTACTTCAAATAATCTATTATAATACCTGTGTAATGTTATAATCTGATCTATTATGCATATTGATGTTAACTTTTTCTCTTCTTGATTTGTCTTATAACTACTTTAGGTTTTTATCTAATCATGTATAAAGGTAGTATCTTATAAATGCATTTTTAGTGTGCTGACATCCATTTTTAAGCTTCTAAACATATATTACAATATTCATCTACATTTTTAATATAAATGCATATCCAAATTACTCAGATATTTTCATGGTCATTTGAAATTTTATGTTCTTCTTCTGTTCCTAGACTTTCTATTTTTATGTCCTGAATTTTGATTTACTGTAAGCTTGTTAGCTTTTATTTATTTTTATATTGTTTCTCATATATTTTCATACCAACTACAAGTACATTGATTAAATAGTCAACTATGAAGATGATCAGATTTGACAATCTGGCAAATACTTGAAAATATTTATTAAGTGCCTCGTGTGTGCTTTGACTACTCTAATTACTAAGTACACTTTAATCACATTATAAAGTAAGCGAAACAAAACTCTCATGAATCTTACATTACACTTCATATCACTCACATTTCCATGTCAAAACAACATGTATACACCACCAAGAAGAGATAATGATTTTAAATTATTTTATGCCACCTTCTATGAACTTTGATTAGAATTATTAAATTTTCAAAATGCTATTGTAAATCATTTTATTCATGAAAAGCATATGAGTGCATATGCAAGTTTTGTAAGAACCAAAAATTCAACACCTGTATACTACACCTTGAGTCAAGGAACAGAGTATCACCAGATAATTATAATCTTCCATATTCCAAACAAATGTCATCCTCCCTTCATACCCTTAGAAAAAGGTATTACCCTAAATTATTGTTAAACATTCCTTTGTTTTGAATTAGTATTTAGTATATGTATGTATATTGTTAATTAATAGGTTGTGTACATTGAAGAGAATCTCTCAGGTTCCCAAGTCAGTATCTAAGATAAATGGAATAAAATCATAATAGTTATAGTGAACCAAGCCTTATTTCTTTTGAGTCGGTTATGACTCATAATTGCCCCATAGACAGAGTAGAACTGCTCCGTAGAGTTTCCAAGGAGCACCTGGAGGATTTGAATTGCTGACATTCTGTTTAGGAGCCATAGAATGTAACCGCTATACACCAGGGTTTCCAGTAATAGTGAAGAAAGCCTGTGTTTTTCATGGAAATTACGGGAATATTTTCATCCATATGCAAGACATTTTAATGTATCTGTTATAGCTCTTTTTTAAAATTTTATTTTTGTTTAAACTATACACTTCAAAGCATGCCCCCATTTAACAATATCTACAAAGAACCTTAAACACCAAGTACAGTGTTACACATTTGCCTCACACCTTGCTATTTGTTACTGCCACCTATAAGTTATTTATGTACAAAATAGTTGGCTTCCCACTGCTGTCAAGCAAATTTCGTGTACCCATAGGGCAGAGTAGAACTGCACTGTAGCATTTCTGAGGAGCAGTTGGCAGATTTGAACTGCTGATCGTTTGGTTAGCAGTGTAACTCTTAATCACTATGCAACCAAGGCTTTAAAAAAAAAAGTTGGATGGTAGATTTTTTTTTTACTATTGTTGTAAATACAAAGTGTTGGATAATGAGGCAGTCGGTAGGTGAGGAGAAGGTGTATACCTGTGTTCATTATAGCACCACTAATAACAGCAAAAAGATGGAAACAGCAACAGATGAGAGGATAAAGATTTGATACATGTATACAATGGAATGCTACTCAGTCATAAGGAAAAAATGAGGTCCTGATTCATGCAGCATGAATAGATTGCAAAGACATTATGATGAATGAAATAATCACAGAAGGGCAAATATTGTATTACTGCATTTCATTATGAAATGAAAGAATAAGTAAAGATACAGAAGTCAGTGATAGTTAATCGTTATCTGGCATGAAGAGTTGAGAGGGAGCACCATTCTTTAGGTAGTAAATTTTTGTTTACGGTGGTAGGAGAGGTGATAGCTGATGTGAGTGAAAATTGCACAGCATGATCAACATAATAACATCACTAAGTTGTATGTAAGAAAAAGGGTAATTTGGCAAGTACTACATTATATGTAATTTTGGAGCAACAACAGCATTTTCCCCCAAAACACAGGTTACAATCTCTGGCACTACTTAGACAAAACGAAATACCTCATGGGAACTAGTTTTGTCTGTTTCAGGGATTAGGGTCGAGGTCTCATGGGACAATCCATTCACTTGACGTATAGCATTGTTCTTAAAAGTTCTGTCTTCCATTTCAGTAAGTACCGTGTGGGGTTTCTTATAGACCTTAATCAGAAGTAAACAAACAAATAGACAAAAATAAAACAAACCTATTGCTATTGAGTCGATTCCAACTCATAGTGACCCTATATGACAGAGTAAAACTGCCCTACAGAGTTTCCAGGGAGCACCTGGGGGACTCATATTGCCAACCTTTTGGTTACTGGTTGTAGCTCTTTACCACTATGCCACCAGAGTTTCCTTAATCTGGAGGAATGAGATTAAATTAAAATAAAGAAGAATATTTGGAAACTAATGACATAAGCTATAAGAAAAGCATTAATCCAGATTTTCCATTAAATAGTATCTGTTAAAGAGCAGGTATCTGGAATAATTACACATATCTGCCAATCTTCCATAGTATAAAAATCTAACAGAAAGAAGGTGGACATTGAGGGAACAAGAGGAATTTTATGAACTCCAGTTATGGACAAATACAAGCAATGAAAAACTATTGTACTGAAGAATATAGTAGACTGTTGCCATTGAGTCACTTCTGACTCTTGGAGACCCTATGTAAGACTCTTCCAAGGAGCAGCTGGAGGATTTGAGCTGCCAATATGTTGGTTAGTAGCTGGGCTCTCAACTGCTGCACCACAAGGGTTGAAAAATAGAAACAGTTAAAAAAAAAAAAAGCAAAAGAGTAACATAATTTACTAGTGTGTTTAAACAGTTCTTTGCAGAATTGATGAGGAAAGAGAAAACAAGACAAAATATAATTTGGAAGAAATTTACTAGAAACAGCCAAGCCAAGTGCCGTTAGAAACAAGAAAAGGTTATTTTATAAATCTCATTTTTATTATTTTGCTCTGCTACTGTTATTTAACCACTAAATTGTGAATTTCATCTTGTGGCCACCAAGTGTCTCCTTATTTTCTAAACTTCTGGAGGTAGTTATTACTAGGACCTGAGAGCCTTTTGTTAAGTTTTCTTTCCGATTCCATTATGTTAATACAGATTTGTATACTTTACAGTAAGTCAAGGAAGATGCATCTATGTGTGGAAATTGGCAAAAGCTACAAATCAGCCTCACCCCACTCCCATCCCTTGTTTCAGCCAACTGTTAAACATTTGCCAGCACATCATTGAATTTTTGGAACACAGCAAAATATGCTATGTAGATTTAGACTCTGATTTCAAATGTATTGCTAGGACTACATGAAGAAAAATGTGTCTTGTGATTGGTATAAAACTCATTAACAATGTGAGATACAAGGTTTGACATTTGAGTCCATGAACTTAATTGTCCTAAGTGCAAACCTCATTGCCGAATATCACTATGGTCGCCTTTGAAGTACTCCCCATGGGTAACTATGCACTGATGTCAGTGCCTAGTTCACTCTTCAAAGCAATTTTGGAACTCCTTTTCTGGAATGGCCATTACACAGGATGGCACAGTCACAAGTTTGCAAACTTAATTGCGTAGTTATCTGTGAGGGAATTTTTAGTCAGTAAACAAATGACTGTATTGAAACACAACCCCTACTCACCTAATCTGCCCCCCAATGACTTTTTATTTACCTGAAGATAATGGAAACATTGAAAAGAAGACATTCTGATGACATTAAGGACATCAAGGGTAATACAATGACAGCTCTGATGGTCACTGCAGAAAAAAAGTTCCAAATTGTTTTGAAGGGGTGGACTCTTTGGTGGCATTGGTACATAGCTTTCCAAGGTGAGTACTTCAAAGGTGACCATAGTGATACTCAGCAGTGCCGTGTGTAGCACTTTTTCTAGGATGCTTTGTCGTATGCAGATAACACACTTTGCCTGCTGAAAGTGAAGAGGCTCTTGAAGCATGTCTTGCTAAATGTTATGGATAAATTATGGATAACATTGTAAAGAATGTGAATTCCAGAACACATAATTGTACTCAGGAGAAAATTGTATGCAGACAAAGAGGCCGTCCTTCATACAGAACAAGGGTGTATTGTGTAGTTTACTGTCAGGAAAGGTATGTGTCAGAATTGTACCTTTTCACCATACTTCTCCAATCTGTATGTTAGACAGATATTCCAAGAAGCAGGATTATATCAAGAAGAGTGTGGTAGCAGAA
This sequence comes from Heterohyrax brucei, assembly GCA_028571685.1. Classification (NCBI taxonomy): domain Eukaryota; kingdom Metazoa; phylum Chordata; class Mammalia; order Hyracoidea; family Procaviidae; genus Heterohyrax; species Heterohyrax brucei. The sequence continues at coordinate 166,131,108 of CM053144.1, forward strand.
TTGAAGGAAGTTTTATTAGCAGCCTCCATAGGCAGATGACACAACCTTACTTGCTGAAAGTAAAGAAGACTTGAAACATTTACTGATGAAGATTAAAAACTGCAGCCTTCAGTATGAATTGTATCTCAACACATGGAAAATAAAAATCCTCACCATTAGATCAATTACCAACATCATGATAAATAGGAAAAATATTAAAGTTGTTAAGTATTTCATTCTAGTAATTTCTGCAGTCAGTGACTGGAAATTGGAGTCAAGAAATCAAAGGATACAATACGTTGGGCAGATCAGCTTTGAGGCTAAAGTGTACTAATTTAAGTGATAATATTTTCAATCTCCTCATGTACATGAGTGGGGAAGCTGGACAGTGAATAAGGATGACTAAAGAAGAATTGATGCCTGTGAATTATGCTGTTGGCCGAGAATATTGAATATACCATGGGCTGCCAGAGGAACCAACAAGTCTGTCTTGGTAGAAGAACAACCAGAGGGCTTCTTGGAAGTGAGGATTGTGAGACTTTGTCTCATGTGCTTTGGACATGTTATTAGAAGGGACCAGCCTCTAGAGATGGATATCTTGCTTGATAAATTAGAGGGTCAGCAAAAAAGAGGAAGACTCTCAAGGAGATGGATGATACAGTAGTTGCAACAATGTGCTTCAACAGCAATGACCGTGTGATGGCACAGGACTGGTCATTGTTTTGATCCGTTGTTCCTAAGGGTCCCTATGAGTCACAAATGATTCAGCTGCACCTGATAACAACAGTTTATTAATTCAGTTGGCATATTTCATGGTAGTCTCATCGAAGCATTGTTCTTGGCACTATGTGAAATTATGAGTATAGCATGTTATCTTTAAGCGGCTCAAAATCTACTAGATAAGATGTGACAGGGTTCTAATGAAAGTCACAAAGCTTCAGTGAAAGATGTTCTGATACAATTCACTGGGGCTTTGGAGAATAGAGGTATTATCCCCAGCTTAGTGCAGGCAGGACAGTGGGGATGGCTGGCCGGTGTAGATCTCATTAGATTGATAAGAGGATTAGATTGCTCTTAAAAGATAAATATGGATTTATAGATAGGCTGGATAGAAAAGATAGGTATATGAGAAGAAAGGAGAATAAAACTCACCAGTCTGATTGTGACAGCTATTGCAGATTAACAGGTGTAGGTGCTGTAGGAAGTCTAGGCAGGCAAAGGATAAATACATGAGTAGCTATTACATTTTTAGTATATTATTATACCAGAAAGTATTAAGAATGTTTAATTGAACTATAATATCCACTTTTAATGATACATTTCAGGGAAGCTAAAATGCAGAGAAAGTGGTGGTGGGGGGTCTCTATCTCTCAGGACTAAATGTAATAACTGCTTGATAAATGCTTTTTGTTAATTGTACATGCCACTTCTTAAATAAACTGAAATAAATTTCAAAGATCGATAATACCACTTACAAAATATGGTTCACACAAACCATCTAAGATCCCTGGTGGTAGCGTGGTGTTGTTTGCCCTCTAGTTGATTCTAACTCACGATGAGCCCATGTGTGCAAAGAAGAGCTGTTGCATAGGGTTTCCAAGGCTGTGACCTTTCAGGAGCAGATTGCCAGGCCTTAGTTCCAAAGCACCTCATCAGTGGATTAGAATCATAAACCTTTTAGTTAGTTGTCCAGCCCTTAACCAGCTGTGCTGCACAGGCAATCCAGACCCTCAAGAGGTCAGCCTAAGATAACCTGAGCTAAGTCAGGAGCAGTATGACTTATTTAGTTTGCATCTGAAAGGCTTGGCATACATCTAGAAGCAAGCTAAATGTATTTCTTGACTCTGTTTTGAAGCATAAGCATTAAGTACATAGTAGAACATTATATAAAACTCTTATGTAAAATAAGTCATACGAAAAGATAAAAGAAGCCTGTACAATTATGTTTCCCTTCTAGACATCCTACCAGGAAATTCTTAGATTTCCAATTTCTTTAAACATTTGGAGATTTTTGGGTGTCTTTCTCATTAAGGTGAACAAAGTAAAACAATACCAAAGCAAATGGCTTGCTTTCAATCAAAATAAATCCACAGTTTATGTATTTAATTAAAAAAAGTAACATTCATTACCTTTCTCATTTACATATTTAGATTTTATTGGATGTGTGCTCACTGCTTAATTATTAGGAGCTCTGCCAGTTTATTCTCAATTTAAGTTTTTGAAAAATCCACAAACATTTATTAAATGACTCCCATGTGTTAACATGCAGGTAAGTAATTATAGAGATAAATGGAAGGTTGGCTTACTTTCAAGGTCCTCAAAGTTTAGAAAGGGTGACAGTCATGTAAATGAATGACTGCAATAAAATAAGATAAATGATAATTTTTGAGTTTTGTTTAAAGTACTATGATAGCATGAATAAATGAGTGATTAAATCTACTTCATGAGATAGCTTGCCACTGTGTTGTTCATAATTCAGCATGAGATATTTTAATAAAAAAAACATTGATTAAAACTCGAAAAAAATCTGAATAAATATTTAATGTATCTTGTGTTTTAGAACAACAAAAAATGTACCCCAAAACACAGACTTGTCAAGAGCAAGTAATAATCACAAGTGAGAATGCTGGTTTTTTTTTTCCAAAAGGGCCCTGTGATATGACAGTCCTTGTTGATTTATGGCCTGTACTACAGTTCTGAAAGTCAGTGTCCCTTCCTTTCAACCTGAATGCTGTACTGCAAATGCAATGCAGAGTCCAAGAAAGATAGATCATCCCATGGATTACACAGAGCTTCTGTGGATCCTCTTAAGAATTAAATATCATTTATGAGCATTTTCATGTTCATAAATTACATTTATTAGAGAGGCTTATTGCTTAATAACCTTCAGGAACATTTACAGAAGTAACAAGGCAATCTCTGCCACTGCAGCTTCAATTTAATAGGCAGCATAAAAACTAAACACACTTAGCAACAGGAAACACAGATGAAAAACATGTCCAGATAAAATCTATTTCAAATCTCAGGGATTGAAAGAGAGATACTGGTATTTCAGTTTACCCTGGCCATGGAGAAATACTTATATTTTCTTCTCCTCCTTCTGCTTACTCTGTGACAAATAGTCAAAGTTTTGAGACATGTCGAAGGTTAAGGAAGGAGCCTGGGTTGCTCAATGGTTAAGTGATTGGTTATTAGCTAACCTACCAGCTACTCCAAAGGAGAAAGGTGTTTCAGTCAGCTTCCATAGAGATTGATAGCCTTGGAAACCCTGTGGGGAAGTCCTTCTCTATCTTCTAGGTTTGCTAGGAGTCAGAATTGACCCTACAGCAGTTTTTTTTTTTTTGGTTTTGGAGGTTGTTATTGTTAGGTGCCATCAAATTGGTTCTGACTCACAGCAGCCCAGTGTACAATAGAACGAAACAGCTCCGGGTTCTGTGCTGTCCTCTCACAATCATTGTTCTGCTTGATCCCATTGTTGTAGCCACGGTGTCAGTCCATCTCATTCAAGATATTTTTCAATGACACTCTACCACGCATTATATCCTTCTCTAGACACTGATCCCTTTTTTTATTGTGAATTAAGAACAATTTTATAGTCTATATCGTGTTGCCATATAACAGCCAGAATTTTTACCTCTATTCTATTCTAGCTGCCTCTCCTCCCCCTCCCCACCCACCCCCCGCACATGTGACAGCATAATTCTGCTTTTGTTCAGAACTTCTTATGACCTTTTAATAAAGATTTGGCCCTCCTCACCCAATCAGCTTGGCTCCAGCAAGGTGTCCCTCAGATGACCTCATGTACATTTTTAAAGTTTTGTTTGCCTCCAGTATCACGCTATGTTTTGTGTGGTCCAGGTCAGAGACTGATCCCTCTTGGTAACATGTCCAAAGTATATAAGGTGAAGTCTTTCCACCTTGCCTCCACAGAGCCTTCCAGCTGTTCTTCCAAGACAGATTTGCTCATTCTTCTGGCAGTACGAGATATGTTCAGTATTCTTTGCCAACATGATAATTCAAAGACATCAATTCTTTGTGTTTCTTTTTAGTTGTCTGGTACTCTCATGTACATGATGTGACTGAAAACACCACGACTTGGTTCAACGGAGCACCTTAGCCCGCAAAGGGATGCTTTTGCTTTTCAACAATTTAGATCTTTTTTTTTGACTGCTGTTCCCATGGGTGTTGATTGTGGGTCCACATAAAATGAAATCATCAGTAACTTTTCAGTCTTTTCCTCATTTATCATGATGTTGCTTATCAGTCCAGTTTTAAGGATTTTTGTGTTGTGTTGAGGTATAGGCCACACTGAAGGCTGTAATCGTTGCTTTTCAACAGTAAATGTTTCAAGTCCTGTTCACTGTTCCCAAGAAAAGTTTTGTAATCCACATAACGCAAATTGTTAATGAGTTGTCCTTCACTAAAAGCATGTAAAACCCGTTTCTGTACAGTTGATTCTGGCTCACAGTGACCCTGTAGGAGAGAATAAATCTGTCCAATACGGTTTTCAAGGAGTAGCTGGTGGACTCCAAATGCTAAACTTTTTTGGTTAGCAGCCAGGCTCTTGGCCACTGCACCACCAGGGCTCCTTCACAGGTCTACCAAAAATAATCAAGAGTAAAACCACAAACCAAATTAAAGGGTAGAGTTACAGTTTTTTAAATGAGCCCATATGATCACATGAGAACCAAGAATTTTGACCAGAGTTCAGCATGAATTACATGAGTATGTAATCTCTAGCATTCCCATTTCAAATGTAAACGTATTATACTACCACTTCAAGGAATTTATAGACGTTTCTTTTCTGGAGGGATCTAGTCACTGTGCCAGTCAAAAGCAAATGGAAAGTGAGCTAGGAACAAACATTGTTAATATGCATGGAAGGACAGTGTTTTTAATATCCTTTGAGGACCTATTCATTTTATTTAAAAAATACTACAGCTAACTTTTTCTATAAAGGCTAAATGGTAAATTTTTTGGCTTTTGGGGCCATATAATCTCTGTGAAAGTGATTCAGCTTTGCCATTCTAGTGTAAAAGCAACCATGGGCAGTCCGTAAACAGATGAGTCGAAATGTGTTCCAACAAATCATGACTCACAAAACAGGTTTCCTGACCCATGACTGACACTCAGACTGCTGTCTCTTAACCCTACCATTTTCATATGGATTTTCCAATTTTTTCTGGATGTTCTGTGGGACATTTACCTCTCCTTAGATTTTTAGGTTGATACCAGTTATGATGTGCTACCCCAAAGATGTTTGTGTCATAATACTTAGACATTGTGAATATTATCTTGCATGATATTATATATGAATAAAATAACAGGGTCATTAAAAAGACAGAAAGAAAAGCACAAAATGGATATCAGAAGAGACTCTGAAACTTGCTCTTGAATGCCAAATAGCTAAAGTAAAAGGAATAAATAATAATGTCAAGTAACTGAGCAGAAGAGTTCAAAGGGTGGTTTAAAAGAACAAGTATTGGAATGAAGTGTGCAAAAACTTAGGGATAGAAAATCAAAAAGGAGCAACACATTTAGCATTTCTTTTAGGCTGAAAGAAATGAAAAAACATTCAAGGTTCTAATCACAGTACTGAAGATTTCCATGGGAAAATAGGAGATGACATGAGAAACATCAAAAGTAGATAAAAAGAATATACAGACTTACTGTACCAAAAAATCATTGGTCATTTCAGGAGGTAGGGCATGACCAAGAACAGATGGTACTGGAGGAAGCTACACTGAAGACATTGCCTAAAATCCTGGCTCCAGGAACTGAAGGAATATCAATTGCGATGTTTCAACAAACCAGTGCAGCTCTGGGTGTGCTCACTCCTTTATGCCAAGAAAGTTGAAGACAGTCACCTAGCCAGCTGACTGGAACACATTCATGTATGTACCCATTACAAAGAAAAGTGATCCATCAGAATGGGGAAATTACCTAACATGGCCATTAATATCACACACAGGTAAAATTTTGCTGAAGACCATTCAAAAGCTGTTGTAGCAGTACATCAGCAGTGAACTGCCAGAAATTCAAGCCGGATCCAGAAGAGTATGTGGAGGGATAAATATCAATGCTGATGTCAGATGGATCTTGGCTAAAGTCAGAGAATACCAGAAAGATGTTTACTTGTATTTTACTTACTATGAAAAGGTATCTGGTTATGTGAATCATAGCAAATTATAGATAGCATTGAAAATGGGAATTCCAGAACATCTTTTCATGAGGAATCTGTGCATAGATCAAGAGAAGGTCATTCAACTAGAACAGAAAATACTGCTTGGTTTAAAGTCAGGAAAGGTGTGCAGCAAGGTTGTAATCATTCAACATACTAATTCAATTTTGTATGCTGAGCAAATAATTTGATAAACTGGACTGTGTGAAGAAGGCTTAGGCATTAGGATTGAGAGAGATCTTATTACCAACCTGAGATACGCAGATGACACAACCTTACTTGCTCTAAGAGGACTTGAAGCTTTTAGTGATGAAGATCAAAGATCACAGCCGTCAGTATGGATTATATCTCAACGTAAAGAAAAAAACTCCTCACAACTGGACCAATAAGCAATACCATAAGTGGAGAAAATATTGAAGTTGTAAATTCATTTTACTTGGTTCCACAGAAAATGCCCATGGAAATAGCACGTAGGAAACAAGCTATGTATTTCATTGAGCACATCTGCTGCAGACCTCTTTGAAGTGTTAGAAAGCAAAAAAATGTTACTTTGAGGACAAAGATGAGCCTGATCTGAGCCAAAGTATTTTCAGTAGTCTTGTATACATGTGAAAGCTGAACAATGAATAAGGATACCCAAAGAATCAACACCTTTGAATTATGGTGTTTGCAAGGAATATTGTATATACCATGGACTGCCAGAAGGATGAATAAATTTGTCTTAGAAGAACAGCAGCCAAAATGCTCCTTGAAAGAAGGTAAGATTTCGTCTTAGGTATTTTGAACATATTATCGGGAATGACCAGTCACTGGAGAGAGACATCATTCTTGGTAAAGAGGAAGGTCAGTGCAAAGAAGAAGACCCTCGAAGAGATAGATTGGCACAGTGGCTGTAACCAGGGACTCAAGAATAACAACGACTGTTAGAATGTCACAGAACCAGACAGTGTTTTGCTGTGTTGTATTTAGGTTCACTGTGAGTTGGAAATAATTTGGCACTTATAAAAAATAATATAGTAGAAGGGACTTGAAGTTTATGATTAAGTTAGGGGTCTTTAACCCATTCCCATGGAGTTGATTCTGACTCTCTGTGAAGCTGTAGGGTTTCCAAGGCTGTAAATCTCTATGTAAGCAGACTGCCACATTTCTATCCCATGGAACCAATGATGGTTTAGCAGTGGATCACTTTAACCACTGTACAACCACAGAATCTCAAGGATCTTTAAATGGGGAGATTTTCTTAGTTTAGCCTAATGTACTCAACAGTCTTCATAAGAAGGCAGAAGGGTTACAGTAAAGTAACACAATTTAAAGACAGAAGGAGAGATTAATAAAGCAATGCTGCTGACTTGGAAGAATGGGAATGGGGCCACAGGCCAAGAAATACAAGCCAACACTGGCCGCAAGGGAAGCAAATGAAATGGATTCTCTCCGGAGCCTCCAAAAGGAACACAATCTTGTCAAACAGACCTCCAGAATTTTAGTAGAATAGATTTATGTAGTGTTAAGCCACTATATTTGTGGTAATTAATGCGATTGTTAAGTGTCATTGAATCAGTTCTAACTCGTAGTCACCCTCGGTACACAGAAGGAAACACTGCTTGTCTTTGAGCCATCCTCACGCTCACTGCTGTTAAAGCCATTGGTGCAGCCACTGTGTCAGTGCATCTTGTATAGGATCTTCCCCACTTGTATAGGATCTTTTCCACTTGGTTGACTAGGTAGCTGTTTTTCAAATGTCTTGGCATAGATGAGTCAATATTTCTAGCGTTGCATCTACTTGTTGGGATATCTTGATTGGTGTTAAGTCAGTTCCTGAAGATGTATTTTTCACTGATGCCTTCAGTCCATCTTGCACTTCTTCCTTTAGGATCGTCTGTTTTTGATCCTGTTCTCCCTTCTGAGATGATTAAATATCCATCAGTTCTCTTTGGAACAGTGACTCTGTGTATTCTTTCCATCTTCTTTTTTTTCTTTTTTTTATTGTGACTGAATGAAAATGTGCATTCCCACATAAACTTGCATGCCCACCTATACACAGCTCCCAGTGCTCTTCCTGCCTGGTGACAGCACACTCTTCCTCTCTGATTCATACATGTCTTATCCTCCTAACAGTCTCCTATCCCCCACTCTCGACCCACTCCCCCACCTCCGGTGAGAGGCAAGCAGGTCATGACATCCTACAGATACATAGAACTGTAAAGTGCTCCCATGACATGGTCACTCTGTGTCACCAAGTCCAATCCATTCCTGTCTGAAGAGTTGACCTCCATTATGATTTATGGACAGGGGCAGCATCAGGGCCAGGGCCATGGTCCCAAGGGAACTCCGGGGCATGTGGACCATCAATTGAGGTCTTTTAATGGAGACCTCAGGGTGTGCCCCTTTTCATTCTTGTGTTGCCAGTGAGGCTCAACTTTGTGAACTCCACACCGGCTATCACTATTGGTAGCCGGGCACCGTCAGGTTCTTCCGGTCACAAGTTGATGTAGTCACTCAGTCATGTGGGTTTCTCTGTCTTCTGGGTTGTCTTTCTCCCATGTCATTTTGGTCCTTAGTGATCATCCGTTCCTGCTAAGTTGGGCCCATTTGCTGTACCCTCAGATGGCAGCTTGGCATCTCTTAAGACCCCAGATGCTACTCACCAGTGTGGGGTGCAGAGGGCTCTTAGCAAAATGCTAGTTGTGCCAATTGGCCTCAGTTTCCCCTGAGAGCATGTTCCCTGGCCGCCTGCCTCAGCTACTCTGTCCTTTCAGTGTTGGGTTAAGATGGGAGGAGTAATCACATTCTGTTGAAATCCAGTTAATAGTGATCTTCTTGCAAATGTGTTCTGTCCCAGATTTCACCTAACCAAATTTCTATCAACTATCTAAACCCTCCCCCCCGATTTCCCACTCTCCCCACCCTTGCAGCCATCAAAGAGTGTTTTCTTCTATACATGAGTCTGTTTTTAAGTTCTTATCATAGGGGTCTCATACAGTGTTTGTCCTTTTGTTGCTGACTACTTTCACTCAACATAATGTCCTCCAGTTGAAACTAGGTTATGAGATGTTTCCTGCAGTCATCATTGTTCTTTATCATTTCATAGTGTTCCATTGAGTATATATACCATAGTTTACCTATCCATTCGTCTGTTGTTGGGCATCTGGGTTGATTCTATCTTTTTGCTGTTGTGGACTGTGCTGTGATAAACATTCGTATGTGTGTATCAGTTGGTGTGAATCGCCTTGATTCTGTGGGATATATTCCAAGCAGTGGAATTACTGGATCAAATGGTATATCTAGATCTAGCTTTTTAAGGAAGCGCCAGATTGCTTTCCAAAGTGGTTGCACCATTTTGCAATCCCACCAACAGTGTAGGAGTGTTTCAATTTCCCCACAGCCTCTCCAGCATTTGCTGTTTTGCATGTTTTGGATCATGGCCAACCTTGTTGGGGTGAGATGGTATCTCGTTGTAGTTTTGATTTGAAGTTCTTTAATAGTTAATGATCATGAGCATGTCGGCATGTGTTTTTTGGCTGCCTGGAACTCTTCTTTAGAGAAGTGTCTGTCCTTCTTCTTTGCGCATCACTTAATTGGATGATTTATGTTTTTCTTATTGATATTTTGTAGTACCTGGTAGATTATGGAGATCAGCCGTCGATCTGACATAGAGCTGCCAAATATTTTTTCCCATTCAGTAGGTGGCCCTTTAACTCTATTAATCAAGTCTTTGGATGAGCAAAAGTGTTTGATTCCTAGGAGTTCCCATTTATCTATTTTCTGTTGTTTATGGTTGGTTTGATAGATTTTGAAGTCTGTCTACATTGTGTAGTAAAGCCTCCATTGTTGTTCTTACTTTTTCTTGGATGAGCTTTACTGTTTTAGATTTGATATTTAGGTCTTTTATCCAGTTTGAGTTGGTTTTTGTAAAACATGTAAGATACGGATCTTGTTTCAGTTTGTTGCAGATGGATATCCAATTTTGATAGCACCATTTGTTGAAGAGATTAGTTTTACTCCAGCTTAATGTCTTAAGGCCTTTGTTGAAATCAGCTGTTCACAGGAAGATGGTGTCATGTCTGGGGTCTCAGTTCTGTTCCATTGATCTGTCTGCCTGTTTTTGTACCAGTACAAAAAGGCAGTTCTGACTACTGTGGCAGTGTAAGAGGTTCTAAAGTTGGATAGTGAGAGGCCTCACAGTGTGTTCTTCTTCTTCAGTAGTGCTTTACTTATCTGGGGCTTCTTCCCTTTCCAAACAAAGTTGTTGATTTGTTTCTCTATCATTAAAAAATGTCACTGGAATTTGTATTGAGATTGCATTATATAAGTCAACTGCTTTGGGCAAAACAGACATTTCACAATGTTAAGTCTTCCTATCTACGAACGGGGTAGGTTTCTCCATTTGTGTAAGTCTCTTAGTTTCTTGTAGTAAGGACTTGTAGTTCTCTTTGTAAAGGCCTGTTATTTCTCTGGTTAGAGTGATTCATAGGTACTTTATCTTCTTAGGGGCTATAGTAAATGGTACTGATTTGGTGATTTCTGTCTTAATAATGTCATTGTTGGTATAAAGGAATCCTAATGATTTACTTATGTTTATCTTGTATCCCGAGACTTGGCTGAACTTGTCTATCAGTTTGAGTAGTTTCCTGATGGATTCTTTAGGATTTGCTGCGTATCCAATCATATCATCTGCAAATGGAGAAATTTTTACTGCTTCTTTGCTGATATAGATGCCTTTTATTTTTTGGTCTTGTCTAACTGCTCTGGCTAGTACAATGTTGAATAGGAGACGTGGGAGTGGACATCCTTGTCTAGTTTCTGTTCTCAAGTAGAATTGTTTCAGTTTCTCTCCATTCAGGATGATGTAGGTAGTTGCCTTTGTATAAATTGCTCTTTTTGCATTGAGGAATTTGCCAACTATTCTTGTTCTAGTGAGGGTTTTTAGCATGAATCGGTGTTGGACTTTATCAAATACCTTTTTTGCATAAGCAGGCAAAGTCAAGTGATTCTTGTCTTTGGTGTTATTTATGTAGTTGATTGCATTAATTGTTTTTCTGATGTCGAACCAGGCTTGCATCCCTGATATGAATCCCATTTGTTCATGATGGATTATTTTTTGGATATGTTGTTGTATTCCGTTGGCAAGAATTTTGTTGAAGATTTTTGCATCCAGATTCATGCATGATATTGGTCTGTAATTCTTCTTTTTGGTTGGATCTTTCCCTGGCTTTGGTACCAGGGTTATGCTGGTTTCATAGAATGAATTTAGGAGTGATGCATTCCTTTCTACACTGTGAAATAGTTTCAGTAATGTCGGAGATAACTCTTCCCTAAAAGCTTGGTAGAATTCTGTGATAAAGCCATTTGGGCCCGGGCTTTTTTTCGTTGGTAGTTTTTGGATGACTTTTTCAATCTCGTCCTTTGTGATAGGTGTGTTAAATTATTGTACTTCATCTTGTGATAATTTTGGTATGTGATATGAGTCAAGGAATTTGTCCATTTCCTCTAGGTTTTCAACTTTCCTAGAGTAGTCTTTCATAGTATTCTGTTATGATATTTTTAATTTCTATTGGATCTGTTGTGACAACTCCCCTCTCCTTTCTTATTTGAGTTATTTGTTTCCTTTCCTGTTTTTCTTTAGTAAGTATAGCCAATGGTTTGTCACCTTTGTTGATCTTTTCAAAAAACCAGTTTTTGGTCTTTTTGGTTTTTCAGTTCTTCAATTCTGTAATTCATTTAGTTCTGCTCTAATCTTTATGATCTGTTTTCTTCTGGTGCCTCTGTTGTTCTCTCTCTACTTGTTCAAGCTGCAGGGTCATTTCTTTGGTTTGGTTTCTTTTTTCCTTCCAGATGTGTGCATTTGTGGAGAGAAACTAACCTCTGAGCACTGCTTTGGCTGTATTCCATAGCTTCTGGTACGAACTGTTTTCATTCTCACTGGAATCCATCAGTTTCTTTATTTCATCCTTGATTTCTTCCTTAAACCATGGGGTTTTGAGGAAGATGTTGTTCTGTTTCCATGAGTTCCACTTTTTATCTATGTTCTTTCTGCTATTGATTTGGACTTTTATGGTTTTATGATCTGAGAAGATGCTTTGCATTAATTCAGTGGTATCAATCTTGTTGAGAATTGCTTTATGTCCTAAGAAACACATGGTGTGTTGTGGAGAATGTTGCGTGTGCACTGCAGAATAAGGTGTAGTTGTCTGCTGATGGATAGGGAGTTCTGTATATGTCAATGAGGTCTAGTTGGTTAATTGTGGAAATCAGGTCTTCTGTGCCTTTATTGAGCTTTTTTCTAGATGATCTGTCCAATATTGAGAGTGGAGTGTTGAAGTCTCTCACTATTATTGTGGAGTGATCTATCTCCTTTTTGAGTGTAGTCAGTATTTCTTCAATGTATTAGGGTGCTCTAATACTAGGTGCATAAATATTTAATATTGTTAGGTCATACTTGTGTATTGAACCTTTCAGAAATAAATAGTGTCCATCCTTGTGCACGATGGTGGATTTTACATTAAAATCGATTTTATCTGAGATAAGAATTGCCACACCTGCTCTTCTTTATGTATTGTTAACTTGATATATGTTCTTCCATCCTTTAATTTTCAATTTGTTCATATCTTTAAGTCTAAGGTGAGTTTCTTGCAGGCAGCATATGGATGGGCCATGTCTTTTGATCCAAGATGTCTATTGACAGTTGATGTCTCTTTACTGGAGCATTCAGCCCATTCACATTCAATGAGATTCTTGTTAGGTATGTTAGGTATGTCATTGTGATATGTTTATTTTTGTGTTGATGTTTTCTGTGCTCCTATTAATCTGTTCTGGGACATTCTTCTTTGTTAGTTGATTTTTCACCTTTCTTCAGGTTGATTTTGTGGTTGTTAAGACTCCCATGTTACATTTCTTGACGTGATATGTTACATCTTTATTGTGCTTTACGGCTGCCACTAAGATTCCCCTTAATAAACTGTGTATAAACCAAATTACAGTTACTACCATTCTTCTCAACTTCCTCTCAATCTGGAGGAACTGTAACAGCTGTAGTACATCCTTCTTTGTATTATGATGACATTGTAGTTTTCATGTCTTTGTATTATGATGACATCATAGTTTTCATGATATGATCAGTGGATTATTTCTTTCACTATTGTAGGTTTGATTCAGTTTGAAGATTTCTGTAACTGAGTAGGATCTGGGTGATGTGTCCTGTTTTTGCTTCTAAAATATAAAGTTAGTGGTTTTGTTCTTCTAAGCCAAGAGGTTCTTTCAATATTTCTTGTATCTTTGGTTTGGGTTTTCACACATTCTCTTGAGTTTCTGTTTATCTATGAATGTCTTAATTTCATTTTCATATTTGAAAGATAGTTTTGCAGATATCTAATTCTTGGTTGGGAGTTCTTCTCCTTCTATGCTTTGAATGTGTCATGCTACTGTTTCCATGCCAGCGTTGTTTCTGCTGAGAAATCTGATGAAAGCTTATAGGGTTCCTTCTAAATGTTAGCTTTGCTTTGAGTCTGGCAGCCTTGAATAGTTTTCGCTTACGTTTCATTTTATTAAGCTTGATTATACTATGTCTTGGCATCTTTCTTTTGAGATCTATATTGAGTGGCATTCGAAATATATCTTGGATATTTATGTTCTCTTCTTTCATTATTTCTGGGAAGTTTTCTGTCAGCTGCTCAGCCACAATATTCTCTGTGTTCTCTGGTGTCTCGCTCTGTTCAGGGACTCCAATTAATCATAGATTGTTCCTCTTATTAGAGTTTCACATGCTTCATTTTTCTTATTTCTTTTTGTTGCTTTCTCCTCATAGATGCTGGAATCAGTAGCTCTGTCTTCCAAATCAGAAAGTCTATTTTCTTTTTGTTCCGTTCTGTTTTCCTGGGTTTGAGCTGAAATTTCTGTATCTTTGATTTTCTTGTTCTGTTGGATTTCAGAGTACTGGTGTTCCATCAGATCGAACAGCTTGCTTAATTTTTCCTTTTGCTCTGCTACATTTTGTATAAGGCCTAGGGGGGCTCTATATATAATTATTTTGTTTTCACCTTCTGATAGTTTTAGAAAAGCTTTTTCGTGTTGGAATTTGTGAGGTGCTTTCTTTTGGTGGCCTTCTGAAGCCATAGGTAAATTCTTGGTTATGGTTTTCTCTAGAGTTTTTTGCTTTGGGGGCATGATGTGAATCAGTAGAGGCCTTTTGGGGCATGATGTGAATCAGTAGAGGCCAGGAGAGATGCTATGAGGGTGGACTAAGGTTGTTTCTCTAGGCCATCTTTAAATGAGAGGTAAAAAATATTTAACAACTTCCAGAGTCAGTCAGGCTTTCAGGTGTATAGGTCCCTCTTCCCAGCTGGCAAAATAGGCACCTCTATATCAAACCCCAGATGTTATAAACTAGCTCAAAATACAGAAAGGCTACTGTCCTGCTGGCATCTGCTGTCAGGCCCCAACTGTAGGTGACCCTATGTAGAATCCTGCTTTTCTGCCAGAAGAGGGCTCTCCTCCGGGTAGACGCTGCCTTGCAGCCCAGGAATTAGGTCCAGCTGAGGCCTCCGTATCGGTATATTCACCACCCAGTGGAACAAGATGGTGTTCTGCACAAGCTCGACACCTGGCTGGGACTAGACTACTCTATGGTGGAGGCAAAAAGAGTCCAAAGGTGCTGAGATACCCAGAGTCTGCAGCCTCTGTTGCTAGGCCCTGTCCGTAGGCGACACTGTGTAAATTACTGCTTTTCTGCCAGAAAAGTGTTCTCCCCCGGGCAGGTGCAGCCTCCCAGCCTAAGAACTAAGTACAGCTGGGCCCTCTCTGTGGATGTCTGCAACTACCAATGAATCAGCATGGCTTCCTGCACAAGCTTTCCACTGCCCCAGCACTGGCTACTATATGTCAAAGGCAGAAATAGAGGCCAAAGATGCCAAGATGCCCAGAGTTTAAGGCCAGGCTTTCAAAATAGGCAATTTTTCCAGCTGATCCCACCAGCGGTGCATCTGAGAATAGCTGCCAGTCAAGCCCCAACTCTGCCCACTGGTGAAGATAGAGAAGAAAAATTAAAATTGTGAGTTGCTTTTGGTCTGTGCAAGCCTGTGCTTGCCTAGTGGGGTCAGTGAAAGAGAGGAGATTTTGTGTTCAGTGATATGAAGTCCAGATTAACAGCCCTATGCTGTGTCCTAGGGTTCACTAGGTGTCTGGAAGGCTCCATTTAATTGTCAGTTCAGCTCCTGGTTTCCAGAAGGACTTAGGATCTGTGTTTAGTCCTCCATCTTGACTCCAACTCCTCTCTTTCCATCTCCTTTTGATACTTTCTGTGTCATTCAATATTTTGCCTGATAAGATACAATTACCCGTAGAATCCTTCAGTATTGCCCCACGAATGTTGATTGTTTTCCTTGACTTCTTTTCAGCTTGGTTTTCTGTGTATTTTCATAATTCATTATAATACTTTACATTTTCAAGCTGCCCTTTGAAATTTTCCGTTTAGTTCTTTTGCATGATGATTTGTTCCTTTTGCTTTAGCTACTCTATGTTGAAGAGCAGGTTTCAGAATCTATCCTGCATTCCTTTGGGTATTTTTTTTTTCTGTCTTGTTCAAGATGGTTTGCTTTCTTCATGCATGATACTCTTGATGTTATCCCACAGTACTTCTGGCCTTAGGTCTTTAATGTTCAATTGGTAAAATCTATTCTTGAGATGATCTCTAAATACAGATGGGTTATTTACATAAGAACACGTTCTGGCACTGATGAACTTGTTTAATTTTCTTCGGCTTCATCTTGAAGTTGCAAGTAAGCAGCTGCTGATCTGTACTGTTATCTGGACCCTGGCCTAGCTCTAGCAAGATGGCATTGAGCTTCTCCGCTGCCTCTTTCCACAGATGTAGTCAGTTTTGTTCCTGAGTATTGCATCCAGTGGGGCCCACATATACAGTAGCAGTTGGTGTTGAAATAAAGCTATTTGGAATGCCTGTCATTGGCCTTGTAGTATTCTATCATGTAATCTCTGGTGTTGTTTCTATCACTCAGGCCATGTTTTCCAACTAAAGACCTTCCTGTACACAGTAGTCACCAGTAGTTACTGATACATCTTGATTATATGTTTGATCTATTTCATATTTCAGAAGTTAGTAAGAATCTTAAATTCACCTATCCTTGGCCTGCCAAGTGCTCCTTGGAAACTTTATGGAGCAGTTCTACTCTACTCTGTAGGATTGCTATGAGTCAGAATTGACTCGTTGGCACTGGGTTTGGTTTGGTGTTTGGTTTTGGCATTAGTTGGTGCTACAACTTGAGTAATAGTTGTATTAACTAACTTTTCTTGTAAGTATAGTGATATTCGTCATTTGGTGATGTGCCACCACTCAAAATGAGAACAGCTGCAAGTGTTTATGAGGAGTCAGAACATGGAATGTATGAAGCATGAATCTAGGAAAGCTGAAACGCATCAAAAATGAAATGGAATACATAAATATGAATACCTTGAGCATTAGTGAACTGAAATGGACTGATAATAGCTACTTTGAATTACACAAGTATATGGTCTACTATGTCAGGTATGACAGATGGAAGAGGGATATATCCTAAAGTACATTTTCAGTGATAAAATTTTATACATATGCCGTAATTAAAATAGGAAATTAATATGCCAGAATTTTACTACTTTTATTCTAAGAATTTGTTTTAGAGTTTCTGTTATTGTTTGTATGTACTGTAGTTCTTATTTGTATGTACTGTACCTACCAGTAAGTGACACGCAGCAACCTAATCAGTACTCTTTTTTGGACATGTCCCTACCCTGTGTGCATGAATCTTGGCTCTTCTGAGAAGCTGTAGGAGAAATATGGATCTCAACAAACAAATTCGAAAGAATCAAAATTCTCAAAGGTGAACTGTCCTAGATAAACCAGTGGGACGTCTGTCTGTGATTCTCACAGTCTGCTAGAATGCAAAAACTTACTCCTGGGTATGGAAAAGACTCTATTAAATGTTTGATGTTTTGAAGTTCAGCCTGAAAGCCATATGACAAAGTTCAGCTGCTGTTGCTTTTTTTTTTTTTTTTAAATGGGAACTAAACCCACAAATTAGGAAAGACCGAGACTCAATATTTATAATTTTGTGAGCATGAAGTAATTTTTCTCCCTCTAAGGTTTATTGGGAAGCTGCTCACCCCCAGACAGTGCATGCTGAATACAGGAGGAGAACTGTGTAACAGCGTGCAACAACAACAACAAAATGTATGTGTGTCAAAAATTCCTGTTTTTACAGGGCATTGTATGAAGTTATTGAATATTTTTGGTAGGAAAAATAGAGATTTTTAAAATAATTATTTGTAACACATATGTCCCTCTGGATTCTGAGGATAGGATTATTTGTGAAAAATACAACAAATCACAGTTTCTATCAAATATTTAAACCACTCAGTGATCTAGTATGTATGCCATTAAAGAAAATACATGATATAAACAAAAAATTTTAGGCAGGGAAAAAAAATACAGGACTTGAAAGGAATTCACCTCCTGTTGTTAGGAAAAGAGAACTTCAAGAGTGTGTCTTAGTGGAAGAGTTGTCATATAATAGTCCTGGAAATTCAGTTAAATGTTGGTTTATATTCCCTTGTAAAACAAAGAAAATCTCAGTAGAGAAGGCATCTATAGGATGTGAAAAACAATATTCTGTGCCTATGGAACATGGGCACTGTTAGAGAGTATACCTGATTTTTCATGCTACTTGCTATGAATTTAACTGTGGCCTCTACAAATGTATGTTGAAGTCCTAACCTCTGTACCTGTGAATGTAAGCCTGTTTGGGTTTTTCTTTATTCATGAGACTATACTAGAATACAGAGGGTCCTAATCCTAATCATTCATGATTGATATGTTATAAAAAGAGAAAAACATCAGACATTGAAGCCAATTTGCATAATTAGCCTGTTGCTAAGAGAGTCTTCTGTACTCCGTATTGGTGAGTGGTGTCTGGATTTTTAAAAGCTAGCAAGCTGCCATGTGAGGTACATCAAATGGTCCCAACTGATCTGGAACAGTTGATCACCAAGAACAACAAAGACATGAGATAAAAAGAGCCTAGAAGATAGAAGGACCCATGTAAGTGGGTGACTGTATCAACATGCGTCCAGAAGATATGTGTCCAAAAGACACCCAGAAGGTCACACACAGCAGGTAGAGAGATGCCATCTGACAGTGGAGGTAGTTGCATCTACAAGCCCAGGAATACCAAAGATTGCTAGCAGGTACTAGAAGTCTAAATAGAAAGAAGAACTTTTCCCTAGAGCCCTCATGCTGATTTTGGACTTCTAGCCTCCATAACTGTGAGAAAATAACTATCTGTTCTTTACAGCCATTTACTTCAGTATTTTTATTATAGCAGTTTGAGGCCATTTCCCCTGAAGGTAAGTATAGAACCAAAGTGATGATTATTTCTCTTAAGTATAATGTTCAACTTCCAAGTCTCGTCAGATCAACTATTGTGAGAATGTTACCTTTTAATGAGAAAACTCTCCACAAGAAACTCAGCTCCTACCTCTAGCCTAACAAAGAAGTCTCTTATGTCACTTTCTTTCTATCCCTTCTTCCATCTCACAACATCACCCCTCAGTTGACTATCTCTAGCTAGAGTTACTTCTCCTCAGCTTCCACTGGGTACCAAGAAAGGTACCCTTCCTGTCACTTCCTCAGAAGAAGCAAAATGCAATAGAAGACAGTTCAGTCTGAGAGAGTGCGAACAATAAAACAGTCACAAAATGCACTATTCTACTTGTTACATGATCATCCACAAGAAAACAGGTAAAGCTACTGAAAGAATTTAAAAAAACATTTACTTCAGTGAGTGGTGTGTGGTGAAGGTTGGATTGTGTAGGATGTGTTGATTTCATGGAAGCCCATTTCAACACATAAACACAGGGTGGTATAGAGCAAAGAGGTTACTGCTTGTAACTCTAAAAGCACTGGAGAAAAGGACTCTGATAAGGAAAGTCAAAATACTTGTCAACAGATGGCAAGGAGTCTGTTAAAAACAACAGAAAAACTCTCATCACCCACACATTTGGTTTCTGTAGATGATGTTATAATGCAGTCTGATGATAAATAACCTTTACCATATTCCTACCTGCAGGAAAATTGTTTTCCGCATGTGTACAACCATCATGATTTTATTACCTATTGGTCTCCTTTTCCATTTTGAAGTAAATGAATTTGCATTGAATACAATTCTGATTGCAAATGCAAGAATTCATAAATAAATTGTTTCACTTGTATCTATTTAAATATATATCTAGGATTTATGAAATTACAAGTCCTTCAGTGTTTTCAGTCAGTATCTAAGGATGACAGATACTTCAGATAGTCTTCATTTTTTTCCCATGAGGTGTTTGTGTTATATAAAATGTATTTTTAAGATAATACACATTGAACTTTTAAAAAATATTTTTATTAAAGTACAACACAGAAAAACACTGAAAATTGAATTATTAACTAGGTAAAGAAATAGACCATTGCCATTTTTCTTCAGTGCCCTTTCTGTAACTACGTTCTCACCCAGCTGAAAGCAATAACTTGTCTGATTTATACTGTGATGTATTAGAATTATCTGCATGCTACTGTAAGCTCGTTTTCCCCCATGTGTCACTTTGTTGTACAGTGATAGCTTGCATGTTGCAGTAATTTCGGAAAATATATCACAGGTACACAAATACTAGCAGTGTCACCTATGGAGAACAAATTTCAGCTGAGAAGACAGGAAGGAGGATCTAGTGGTTTACTTCTGGGGATGGGGAAAAAAGAAAAAAACAGCCAGTGAAAACCTTATGAATAGCTGCAGAAAACTGTTTGAAATAGTGTCAGAAGATGGGTCCTTCAAGGTGGGAGGAACTCAAAAGATGACTGGGTAAAAACTGCCTCCTCAAAGGGAAGTCAACCTTGACATAGATGGAGTTAGGCTTCCAGGAACCTTCATTTGCTCCTGTGGCATGACTCAAAATGAGAAGAAAAAGCTGCAAATGTTCACTGATAATTAGGACATGTAATCTAGAAAAATGGAAATTGTTAAAAATCAAATGGACTACATAAAGATGTGTATCCTAGGTATAGTGACCCTGTAGGACTGAGTAGAACTGCCCATAGAGTTTTCCTGGTGCACCTGGCAGATTTGAACCTGTTGGCCTTTTGATTAGCAGCTGTAGCTCTTAGCTACTGTGCCACCAAGGTTTCCATCCTAGGTATTAGTAAGTTTAAATGGACTGGTATTGGCTTTCCTGAATCAGGTAATTATATGGTCTACTATGCCAGGAATGAAAAATTGAAGAGGAATGGTGTTGCATTCATTATCTTAAAGAACATTTCAAAATCTATCCTGAAGTACAACAATGTCAGTAATAATATCTGTGTACCTATAAGGACAAACAGTTAATATGACTATTACTAAAATTACACATCAACTGAAGAGGGCGAAGATGAAGAAACTGAAGACTTGTACCAACTTCTGGAATCTGAACTTGATCAAATGTAATCAAGATGCCTTAACAGTTACTGATCACTGGAAGGTTGAAGTTGGAACATGCAGCCTTGCGGATAGAAACAGTATTGGAGATCACATGATAGAATATTGCAAGACCGATGACTTCTTCATTGTAAGTACCATTTCTTCAACAACATCAAGGGAGGCTGCCAAGTGGAATACATAGGAATCAAATTGACTGTCTATGGAAAGAGACAAGGGAAAAACTCAATATCATCAGTCAGAATAAGGCCAGGGGCCAACTGTGGAACAGACCATCAGTTCTCATATGTAAGTTCAAGTTGAAGATGAAGCAAATTATTCAAATCACACCTTAAATATATCCCACATCGTTTAGAGACCATCTCAGGAATAGATGAGATGTATTGAACAATAATGACCGATGACCATACAAACTGTGGAATAACATCAAGGGCGTCATACACAAAGAAAACAAGATGTCACTAAAAAGAAAGACAAGACCAAAATAGATTTCAAAAGAAACTTGTTCTTGAGAACAGAAGAGCTAAAGCAAGTGGAAGAAATGATGAAGGAAAAGAGCAAAACAGGAAATTTCAAAGGGATGCTCAGGAGACACAGTAAAGCATTATAATGACATATACAAAGACCTGGAACTAGAGAACTAACAGGGAAGAACATGCTTGATATTTCTCAAACTAAAAGAACTATAGAAAAAAAATTCAAGCCTCAAGTGTCAACATTGAGGGTTTCTCTGGGGAAAGTATTAAATGATGCAGGAAACATCAAAATAACATGGAAGAAATATACAATCACTGTGCAAAAAATAATTGTTCGATGTTCAGTCATTTTAGGAGGCAGCGTAAAATGAAAAACTGTTGATATTGAAAGAAGTCCAAGCTGTATTGAAGACATTGGCAAGAAATAAGGTTTCAGGAATTGATGGACTATCAACTGAGACGTTTCAACAAATGGATGCAGCACTAGTAGTGCTCACTCATCTATGTGAAGAAATTTGTAAGGAAGGTACCTGGCCAACTGACTTAAACATAATTCATAATTATACCTATTCTAAGTAAAGGTAATCCAAGCAAATGTAGAAATCTATTGAACAATTGCATATTACATGCAAGTAAAATTTTGATGAAGATAATTCAAAAGCAGGTACAGTAGTAGATTGACAGGGAATTGCTGGAAAATTCAAGCCAGATTTGAGAAAAAACGATGTGGAGCAGATGATATCATTGTATATTCAAGTATATCAGAAAGATGTTTACATATGTTTTATTTGTTATGCAAAGTTGTATAGCTCTGTGGATCATAACAAATTATGGATAACATCTCAAAGAATGGGATTCCAGAATTTAGGAACAATGAATTAGAAACCTGCATGTAGACCAAGAGGGGTCATTTGACCAGAACAAGAGTATACTGTGTGGTTTAAAGTCAGGAAAGGCATGCATCAAGGCTGTATTCTTTCACCATACTTATCCAATCTGAGTATGGGCAAATAGTCCAAGAGGATGGACTATGTGAAAAACATGTTGGGATTGGAGGAGGACTCATTAACAGCCTGCATTATGCAGATGACACGGCCTTGCTTGGTCAAAGTGAAGAGGACTTGAAGTACCGATTGATGAAGTTTAAAGAACACGGACTTCAGTATGGGTTAGCCCTCAACATAAAGAAAACAAAAATCCTCACAACTGGACAAATAAGCAGTATCATAATAAACTCTGAAAAGGCTAAAGTTGTGAAAGATTTCATTTTACTTGGATTGGCAATCAATGCTCAGCCAATAAATCAAATCAGATAATTTGTTGCATTGGGTAACTATGCTGCAAAAGACCTCTTTAAAGTGTTAAAAAGGAAAGATGTCACTTTGAGGACTAAAACGTACCTGATTCAGACTGTGATGTTTTCAGTTGTCTCATAATGTATATGAAAGGTGGACAATGAATAAACAAACAAAATTGCTGTAGAGTCAATTACAACTCACAGTGACCTTGTAGGACAGAGCAGAAACTGCCCCACAGACTTGCCAAAGAGTGGCTGGTGGAATCAAACTGCCATTCATTTGATTAGCAGCATTAGCTGTTAACCACTGTACCACTAGGGCTCCAAACAAAGAATAAGGAAGATCATAGAAGAATTGATGCCTTTGAATTATTGTGTTGGCAGAGAATGAACTTCAGAAAGAACAAACAAATCTGTCTTGAAAGAAGTACAGCCAGAATGCTCCTTACAAGCTAGGATATTTGGGCATGTTATCAGGTGAGACCAGTCCCTGGAAAAGAACACCATACAACATCTTATTGAGACCCTCAATCTTATTGAGACCCAACATCTTAATTGAGACCACTGTTACAGTCCATTTTATTGAGTGAGTCCCTCAATAAGACCCTCAATAAGATGGATTGCAATAGTGGTCTCAAGAAGAACCATGGTTGTGAGTATGGTGCAGGAGTGAGCAGTGTTTCATTCTGTTTCACATATGGTCACTATTGGATCCCACTCAAGGGCACCAAATGACAACAACATAAAAAGGTGGGGGAACATTGCCGTCAAAGTCAATTCCAACTCATGGTGACAGTATAGGACAGAGTGGAACTGCCCTATAGAATTTCCAAGGAGTGTTTGATGGATTCAAACTGCTGACGTTTTGGTTAGCAGTCGTTGTTCTTAACTACTAAGCCACCAGGATTTGTACAATAATGTAAGCATGTTTAGCTTTTTTTTTAAATTATAATTAACTTGAGTTACAACAAAAGAATAAAATATCTAACATCTATCAATTATCTATGATAAACCCTCAGCTCCCCACCCACCCATGTAGCCAACATAGTCATTTTCTTCTGTAGATAATTCTCTTGTTAAGTTCTTATCAGGAGTCTCATACAAAATTCATCCTTTGACACTGATTGATTTCACTCAGCATGATCTGTTCCAAATGAGACCATGTTATGAGTTGTTTTCTAAAATTGTCATTGTTTTTTATCATAGCATAGTGTTCCATTGAGTATATGTACCATAGTTTGCATATCCATTCATCTGTTGATGGGCATCGGGATTGATTCCAAATTTTTGCTGTTGTGAACTGTGTTGCAACAAACATTTGTGTATGTGTGTCTGTCTGTGTGACAACCTTTGTTTCTGAAGGCTAAAAATAAAGCATGTCTTATTTTATATCCATGGTGTGTGTGTAACTGTAATTCACTAACAATTTTGTATCGTATTCAATTGTATGTATAGCGCACTATCAAAATTTCTATTTTTGGACATGTTTTGGATTATTACTAAAATGCACATGTTCATACAGATCTATTCATATACTTGTGAAGAAGTAAGTAAATCAGTCATCTACTGTATTAAAGCTCCTGTGTAGACATTTTCAGGTACCCAGAAAACCTCCATTTTATGCTTCAGGCTAACAAAAACCAGCGATTTAGTTTAATTATTAATAATGAAATTCTGTTATTGTGTATTAGGGAATTTATACTAGTTTGGATTAAAAGAAACGTGTGAAATTAGGCTTTGTCATATGCTATCATGTGCCAGGAAAATCTATACAGAATGTTACAGACAATAAATTTTGCTGTTTCCATTAATGTTATTTTCAGAAATGTCACAAGCTTTGATACGTAGTATTTACTACTATGCTGGGCACATTGTAAACTTTTAGGGAACTATTCATTATAATTCTTCTTATTTTTATTGCCATTTTAACAGTGACCAGAACTGTAAAGTTGCATGATGGAGAGTGAATTCCTTGAGATTAATAGTCTTGTTTTCCTACTGGTTATTGAATAAACTTTTGGCTAGTACTGAGAGTAGAACACTGTATCCATGGAAACAGAGCACTTAACCTTCTCAAATGGAAAAATATTTAATTTTTATGTGCTTTGTAAATGTTTTCATAGTTCAAGATAATGATTAAGAAACTGAGTTTAGGCATTTCCTGACATCGATGAAAAGATGACTTAAAGGCGTTGGGCAAAATATTTGTGGGCAGTCATGACATGCCAAAAATGTGTTCCAAACCAACAGGTCATGCTTTTTAAAAAATATTTGGTAGTTAATGTTTAGTGCCAATTCTGCAAATACGCTGTGCACAAACAAAGGAAACAGTTTACATTGGAGGAAAACAGTGATAAGTGTTAAGTCAGAGATTAAAGTATAATGTTACAAATATCATTTACCAGAAAAACAAAAACAGTAAAGTTCTGAAAGATATTTATGTGAAACTTACCAGAAATCCATCTAAGAAATAGGTTGTATTGTTTACAGAACAAAATCTTTAGCAAGTCCTCTTCATATCAAATTATACATTGAATTTATATGCTTTTTAAAATTTATTTCATTTTGTTGAGAAGTGTTATGGATTGAATTGTGTTCTCAGATATATATGTTGTAAATCTCACCTCTGTGCTGTGGCTATCCCAGATGGAACCAGATAGTCTTTATTATCTCAGAGACAGAGTTAGCATAGGGTATGTCTTGAGTCAGTTTCTTTAAGATGTAAAGGAGATTAAATAAACAGGCAAGTAAGGTAGTGATGGAGTAAAATAGATGACAAAACCCACTTCCATTGAGTCATTTCCAACTCATAGTGACCCTAGAGGACAGAGTAGAGTTCCCAAGTTCCTGGTAGATTTAAACTGCTGACTTTTTTGGTGAGCAGCCATAGGACTTAGCCACTACACCACCAAGGTTTCCAAATAGATTCTATGACACAAAGGAAACCCTGGTGGTTTAGTGTTAATAAGAGCTATGGCTGCTAACCAAAAGGTCAGCAGTTCACATCTACCAGGCACTCCTTGGACAGTCATGGGTGTGGTTACACTCTTTCCTGTTGGGCCACTGTGAGTCAGAATCAGTTCAAAGGCATTGGATTTGGTGTTTTGGTATTCTAACAGAGATACTACGAATGGGTGGCTTTAATGAACACAAATTCATTTTTTCAGTTTAGGAGGCTAGAACTCTGAATTCAGAGTGCGGGTTCCAGGGAAAGGCCTTCTCTTTCTGTCAGCTCTGGAGGAAAGTCCTGGTCTTTGGATAGTTGCCAAGATGTACAGAAATCTCTAAGGAACCAGGAAAGAGAAATTTTCACAATGTTAACTCTTCCTATCCATGAGCAGGGTGGGTTTCACCATTTACATATGTTGCTTTGGTCTCTTTCAGTAAGGTCTTGAAATTCTCTCTGTGTAGGTCTCTTACTGCTCTAGTTAGATTTATTCCTAGGTATTTTATTTTCTTGGGGGCTATGGTAAATGGTATTGATTTGGTGATTTCTTTTTTGGTGCTCTCTTTGTTGTTGGTATAAAGGAATCCTACTGATTTACTTATTTTATCTTATATCCTGATTCTTGCTGAACTCTTCTATTAATTCCAGTAACTTACTTATGGATTCTTTAGTATTCTCTGCATATATAATTGTATCATGTGTAAATAGGGAGATTTTTACTTCTTTTTTGCCACTGCGGATGCCCTTTATTTCTTGGTCTTTTCTAATTGTTCTGGCTGGAACCTCTAGTACAATGTTGAATAGAAGTGGAGAGAGTGGGCGTCCTTGTCTAGTTCCCATACTCAAGGGGAATTCGTTGAGTCCCAATGCATTCAGGATGATGTAAGTGGTTGGCTTGGCGTAGATGCCTCTTAATATGTTGAGGAGTTTCCCCTCTATTCCTGTTTTGCTGAGAGTTTTTAGCATGAGTGGGTGTTGGACTTTTCGTGAATGCCTTTTCAGCATCAGTTGACAAAATGAGGCAATTCTTATCCTTACGCTATTTATGGGCCTGATCACATTAATTGTTTTTCTGATGTTGAACCACCTGTCCATCTCTGGTATGAATCCAAGTTGGTTATGATGAATTATTTTTTTGGTGTGTTGTTGAATTCTATTGGCAAGGATTTTGTTGAAGATTTTTGCATTTTAGGTTCATGAGTGATAGCGGTCTGTAATTTTCTATTTCTGTGGGGTCTTTCCCTGAGTTTGGTATAAGGGTTATGCTGACTTCATAGAATGAATCTGGGAGTATTCTTCCATTTCTATACTGTTAAAAAGTCTTAGTAATATTGAAATTAACTGCTCTCTAAAAGTTTGGTAGAATTGTGGTGAAGCCACCTGGGCCAGGACTTTTTTTGGTTGATAGTTTTTTGATGACCTTTTCAATTTCTTCCTTTGTGATGGGTTTATTAAGTTGTTTTGCTCCTCCTTGTGATAATTTTGGTAGGTGATATAAGTCTATAAATTTGTTTCCTCTAGGTTTTCAAATCTGTTAGAATGCAGTCTTCCATAGTATTCTGTTATGATACTTTGGATTTCAGGTAGCTCTGTTGTGACATATCCCATTTCATGTCTTATTTGGGTTATTTGTTTCCTTTCCTGTTTTTCTTTTGTAAGTTTAGCCAATGGTCTGTCAATTTTGTTTGTCTTTTCAAAACATCAGCTTTTGGTTTTGTTAGTTTTTTCAATTGTCCTTCTATTCTCTAATTCATTTAGTTCTACTAATCTTTATGATCTGTTTTCTTCTGGTGTTTAAGGGGTTCCTCTGTTGCTCTCTTTGTGGTTGTTCAAACTGTAGGGTTAATTCTTTGGTTTGGGTTTTCTTCCTACCAGATGGGTGCATTTATAAAGTGACCTCTGAGCACTGTTTTTGCTGTATCCCCTAGGCTCTGATAGTACATGTTTTCATTCTCATAAATTTCTTTAGTTCGTCCTTGATTTCTTTTATAACCTATGGATTTTTGAGCAAGGTGTTGTTCAGTTTCCATGAATTCAAATGTCTGTCTATGTTTTTACTGCTGTTGATTTAAACTTTTATGGTATTATGGTCTCAGAAGACGTTTCTGTTATAATTCAGTGGTATAGATTTTGTTGAGATTTACTTTATGTCCTAATACAGGGTCTATTCTGGAAAATGTCCCATGTGCACGTGGAGTGATCTGTCTCATTTTTCAATGTTGTCAGTGTTTGTTCGCTGTATTTAGATGCTCTGGTATTGGGCACATAAATATTTAATGTTATTAAGTCTTACTTATTGAACCTTTCAGCAATAAATAGTGACCATCCTTGTCCATGATGGTGGGTTTTACATTAAAGTCTATTTTCTCTGAGATTTGTGTTGCCACTCCTGCTCTTTGTTGTATGCTGTGGGCTTGGTGTATGTTTTTCCATCCTTTGATATCCAGTTTATTTATATCTTTGAGTCTAAGGTGTCTTTCTTGTAAGCAACATGTAGATAGATCGTGTCCTTTGATCCAGGATGTCACTCTCTGTCTCTTTATTGGAGCATTCTATCCATTTACATTCAGTTTAATTATTGATGGGTCTGTGTTTAGTGCTGTAATTTTTATTCATTTGTTTTTGTGTTGTTGATATTTTCTCTGTTGCTCTTAATATTCTATTCTAGGTCATTCTTCTTTATGGATTGACTTTTCATCTTTTTTTAGTGTTGGTTTAGTGCTTCTTGAGATTCTTGTGTTATGTTTCTTGTTTTGATATGTCTCATTGTTATTTTGCTCTGTGATTACCTCTGTAATCCCTTTTACTATTCTGGATGCAAGCTAGACTTTAACTTGTGCACATATTTTTAATTTCCTCTCCCTCTGAAAGGGTTATAACTACTGTAATATATCTCTCTTCTTAGTGTGATGATGTCATAATTTTCATGTCCTGATCACTGATTCCCTTCTTTTAATATTGTAGCTTTATTGAACTTCGTGAGTTTCCTAACTCACTAGGACTCTAGATACTGAGTCTTGCATTGCTTCCATAAGTATACACTTATTTTTTTTTGTTTTTCCAAGCAAAGTGCTTTTTACAGTATTTGTGTGCTTTTCATTTGGTATTTACAAAGTCTCTAAGCATATGTTTACCCGAACATGTCTTAATTTCACATTCATATTTGCGAGACAGTTTTGCAGGATATATAACTCTTGGTTGGAAGTTTTTCTCCTTCAATGCTTTAAATATGTCATCCTACTGCCTCTGTGCCAACATCATTTTTTCCGAGAAGTCAGACAAAAGTCTGCAGGCTTCTCTCTCAATGTTTGCTTTGAGTCTTACTGCCTTTAAGAGTTTTTGCTTATGTTTCATTTTATTGAACTTGATTATAATATGCCTTGAAGTCTTTTGGGGTCAGTTTTACGTGGCGTTCAATACACAGCTTGGATATCTATGTTCTCTTCTTTCCTAATTTCAGGGAAGTCTTCTGTCAGCAACTCTACAACAATACACTCTGTATTTTCAGGTATCCTTCCCTGTTTAGGAAATCCGATTATTCATACATTATTCCTTTTAATAGAGTTTCACATGTTTCTTAATGCTTCTTCATTTTTTCTAATTTCTTTTTCTCTAATTTCTCCTCATAAATGCTGGTGTGAATTGCGTTATCTTCAATCTTGCTAATTCTGCATTCCATTTCCTCAATCCTTCTCTTTTGGCTTTGCATTGAATTTTCTAGTTCTCTAATTGTATTGTTGCTCTGCTGAATTTCAGATCATTGATGTTCTAGCAATTCATATAGCTTGCTTAATTTTTCATTTTGTTCTGCTACACTTTGTTTAATCTCTAGAAGGACCCTATACATGCTTCTTTTATATTCTATCTCTGATAACTTCAGGAAGACTTCATCTGGGCATTTTTTTTTTTGGTTCTTTGTTTTGGGACTTTTCCAGAGGCATGGTGGTCTGCTTCTTTAAAGTTTAAATATTCATTGTTGTCTTTGCATCATCAGAAAGCTGTTCAGCTTCTCTGGTGTTGCACCAGCAGAAATGATATTGTAGCTCTAAGAACAGTGTAAGGGCATTGGTAGAGTTGGCAGCCAGGCACAGCTGCACTCTTTAGGTGCAGCTGACTTAATTACAGTTTCTGTGGTGACAAAGATGCTGTCCAGGACTGCAGTGATGCTTGGCTTGGCACCTCAGCCCAGCTGGGCTCTCAGGTGGCAGGCCCTGCCTCCTGGCTGATAAAGATGGTGACCTACTTGTGCTGACTCTCCAGAGTCACGCCAGCAGACACTAAGCAGACACTATGGCATAGCTCAGAGAACAGTGCCACCGTACTTGGCCACTAGCCACCATTGCATTCTCTAGATATTTATCTTAAAAACTGCTTTTCTGCTGAGAGAGGTGCTGTCCAGAACCAGCTGGTACCAGCTGGGCCCTCAGGGGTGTGAGGCCCCACCTGCTAGCTAACAAAGATTGCATCCTACTTGTGGAGTCAGGGGCATCTGCAGATGCTATGAAATGGCTCAAAGAAGGGAGGGGTTAGGGTGCTGCAACACTAGGCCACCAACCCCCACTATGTTCTGTAGGTATAAACAGCTTTTCTGCTGGGAGAGGCACTTTCCAGTCAGGTGCTGTTGCTCAGCATGGCAGCCTGCCCCAGCTAGGCCCTCAGATGTGGCTAACTCTGTCTCTCAACAAACTAAGATGGATTTCTTCTTGAGCCACTTCTCCTCCACTGAGCTAGAACAATCTGTGGCCCAGGTCAGAGAACACAGAGTAGAAGGGCCCTGATATCCTTGGCTGCCAGCTGCTGCTGGGTTCTCTAGATGTGACTGTCTTAAGCCAAGCCTCTCTGCTGCAAAAGACACTGTCTACTTAGGCACTGAAGTTGAGAGTGGCAGCCAACCCCTGTCAGGCTCTCAGACTCAGCAGTCCCAGTGCCAGCCCCAGTCTCTTGGTTAAGAAAAATGAGGTCCATACCTGTAAGCCTGTGAATTGCTGTGCTAGCATAAGCTGGACTCTCTGTGCTGCTGTCTCACCTCTGACAAAGGTAGTTTTCCCCTTCTTTTTGCCTGGTCTAATCTCACAGCCCTATGCCTGATCTTGGGGCTCCCAGAATATCCACTCTCCTCTGTTCCATTGTTTCTTTAGGCCTTAGTTCTCAGAGGGAACTGAGGAGATGTTTGACTAGTACACCACCTTGGCCCTGTCCCCCCCAAAGAGAACTTTTTATACAAATTAGACTGGATGTAAGCCATGAGGCTGTTGGAACAGCTCCCTTATTGTATGTAATGAGATCAGTGGGTGGAGATGATGTGACAGGACTTGGATGAATATGGGGAGAGCAGAGCAGAAAAGAGGAATGTGTTGTCACAAGGGTGGGGTACCAGACGGAGATGCATAGGGATCTGGGTCCGGGCTTGAATGTGGCAGATTGACTTCATTTGTAAACTTTACTTAACTACAATAAAATGTTTTTAAAAAAAGAACAGAAAAAGTGTTTATTTACTAAATATTATAAGTAGTTACACTGGTGCAGAATACTCATAATTTAAACTGTTTTTGGAATCTTAAAGAATGAACTCCCCAAATTTTTGGTATTAGGAGATGTGGCAGGTTTTAGAGTGGGAAAGATGTGGCTGGTTTTTATGTATAAGCTGGATTGTGTTCCACTGATATTTATTTGACTAGTATAAAAGTATGAAAATCAACCCCAAATAGTAGTTTTTATAAATAATAAATTTTAATATCAATTAAAGAAAATACAACAGAAAGTATCTGGATGAGTTTGTGCTTATTTGCCTGTTTGTAACAATGACAAAAAATCCACCGTCTGATGGTCTATACTGTAAATGAGAAATATATTTTGTGCAAAGAACAGTATAACATTAAAGACAGAATAACAAATAAGAAAACTAGCAAGCAGGAACATATTTTACTCTCAGAAAAACACTAAGAACATACTTCAAAATCAGCAGCTTAGATACAAAGTTCTTCGTGATGATTTGTGTATCTTGAAAGTAAAGTAGGAATGTACATGATATTCTATTATAGTACTTCAAACTACTAATCTTAGCTTCATAAGAAATCCTAAAAGTCTGGAACTATTTGTCAAGTGGGGTTATACAGAGTACTCTATTATGTTCTCTTGGCAGTGCATTGAAATATTTGTAATTTTCATATTTTATAGTTCCCTGGAATCATTAGCACACTTTCATTTTAGAGGCTGTTTTAAATTTAGCACTAGCATCAATAGTTTGGGGAAATGAAAGTGAAGGGTAAGATTCATTTTAATAGTTGGGAAACTCGACCGGGAAAATGATCTGTCAGTACTTTTCTGGAACACGCCACTCTGTGTAATTAGATTGGTGGAATGAAGGGAGATAGAAAGGACAAGATAAAGATGTTCTTTTGGAAATAATTAGCCATGAGATTGCAGTTAAAACTATGTGAGCATAAAAAATTGCAGAGTCAAATCTTGAGGGAAAAGAAGAAAGAATATAGAGAGATTAAGAGCGATGGAGAAGGACATCCCTGTTGAAGTGGAGGGCAGAGGTTAGGTCTTAGTCCTAATAGAATTTCTTTACTAAAACTAAATCATTAAGCTGACTTCTTGTTGTTAAATATTGTGTGCTTATGTTACACTGAGCTCTTCTCTACTGATTTCAAATTGTAAGAGAATGTTCTACTTATGTTCTCTGTTAAAGTATAGAGCCTTTGAAGAAAGGAATGATGTAGTTTAATTATACACAGTGCTAGAGCCTAGTGGTATGGTGGTGAAGAGCTTGGCTGCTAACCAAAAGGTCAGAAGTTCAACTCTACCAGCTTGGAAACCCTTTGGGGCAGTTCTTCTCTCTCCTATAGGGTCACTATGAGT
Source organism: Heterohyrax brucei (assembly GCA_028571685.1). Classification (NCBI taxonomy): domain Eukaryota; kingdom Metazoa; phylum Chordata; class Mammalia; order Hyracoidea; family Procaviidae; genus Heterohyrax; species Heterohyrax brucei. Next base: position 166,163,344 of record CM053144.1, read on the forward strand.
TGAAATTGACTCAGTGACAATGAGTTTCGGAGCTTTTATTTTTATACACAGTGCTATGCATATGACATCTGATATAATATGGAATAAGGAAACCTTAGGGATTATTATATACACATGATCAAAAGTCCTAAATAATCTTATTATTTATGTGTTAGTTGCCAAATTTTGTACCAACGTTCTGTCTTAGTACAGATGCTGAAAGAAAATGAAAGTTTATTTTGAGGGTCTAGAGGTCTGACTCCAGGTAGCACACTATTAGAGTCACTTTTTTTTCCTTGAAAGTATCTGGTTTTGTGTTTAAAATCTATCTAAATCATGCATGTTAATATCCACTTTTGCTTTAACAAAGATATATTTTCCTCTAAATACGTGGATTGAAAAGGGAATAGCGAGATGCTCCAAGTTTATCCATTGACTCTGCCAAACTGGTACACCATTGAGTACCCAAAGATTAATGGTTATCAGAGTTTGAGAAGAGTGAACTTATGAAGACATAAAAATAGGCGTAGATCCAAGAAGGGATGGTAGTATAGTCAAACATAGGACAATGTGTCATTTTATTTTTTTACACTATTTCCACTCTTTCTGTATTTGAGGCCTCCTGATCCAGATATGCAGTCTGATTTGCAATGATGATATGTTTGACCTAGAAAGGACTCTTCAATGAAGACCATAAATAAATTCTGGGTAACCTTTAACTAGAGTGATGAGATTCTTCCTCCTCTGGAGAAATACTATCATGATTAAACATAAACAGTTCTCTTTTTTCATACTTGGAGTTTAGACAGAACGGTAGAGGCTGTTGATGCTGTGAGGTAAGTTTCCAGCTTTGAGCCTACCATCTTAACCAAGCTCTTCACAGAAGAGCTTCTGAAAGAGCTTGATGGACCAGGACTAGTGAAGTTGCAGAAGCTGCCCCCAGGCCTTCACCTCTCCATGAAGCACACCTCACTCCTTTACTGATGTTCCATATGGACACATGCACTTAATTCACAAGAGATTTCAAAACTATTTCCAGAGCAATCAAGATTTCCCAATAGTGATTCCAACTGAAAGATAAGAGTTGTAGTCTATATTAACTTCAGTAACCTGATCTATGTATGTTGTATGTCTCACAGAGAAATGACCTGAACATTTCTATCAAGAGTGCATAAAATTTTGCACCCTACAGCTGAAGGGTACAAAAGGCAGGGTGCTAACTGCGGACAGTGATGGAAGACTTGAAACAATGTATTGAATCTGTTAATAATGTAGTGGAAAATACGTTTCATGTGTGTAACACATGAGGATGGTTTTTCCTGGATAGTTTTTCATTTTTCTGTAACAATTCAGATATATATGCACATATAACATGTCTAGGTCCAGGAGCATATTTACTCCCCCAAGGAAATGATTTATCACATTGTTTTGGTAAGTAGTCTACTGTAAAAAAATTTTGTATGCATGCATTGCTGCTCTAGTGTATATTCCAGGGTAAGTATAAGGAGCACTGGTAGACCAGTGGTTGCACACTGGTCTGCTGCTGTGACAGTTTGAACCGACCAGCTGCTCCATGGGAGAAGGATGTGGCAGTCTGCCTCCCTAAACATTACAGCCTTGAAAACCCTATGGGGCAGTTCTACTCTGGCCTGTATGTAGGGTCGCTATAAAACCCACTGCCCTCCAGTCAGATAGTAGGAATGAATTCAGCAGGAATAGGTTTGGTTTGATACAGACTCAGAGCGTTGATAGATTTGTAATATAATCCATCCCAGATTTACAGTAAGTTCCTTTTCTGTGGTATACAGATAATAGACTTGGCTTTCTTTGCCTTCTAACAGATCAATATGTTGTCTTTTACACGGGAATAACCCTTTTAAAAGAATACAGAAGCATTAGCAGGAGGATGGGACATATGTAATGTGTGGAAAGTTGTGAGATAGAATGGGTCCGTCTTACAAAAACAAAGCAGAAGCACATCGTATCTCCTTTGGATACTGAAGAATCTCAGAAACTGAGGAGTCAACTGAAGAAGGATAAAAAGAAAACAAAAATCATTATTTCTTCAAGATAAAGTGGGAAAGGAATAGGCACCAATATTTATATTACAAATTCAGATTACAATTTCCTTCCAGGTGTTAACATTGTTCCACTTGTGAGGACAGAATTTCCCCCCAAAGCCCTTGAGTTACATGTTACTTTTTCTACTTGTCATTAACATTTATTTGTCACCAATATAATTTATAAAATCATTCTAACTAAGTCATTTGTTTTAGGAGTATTCGAAAGAATATTTGTCAATTTAGATAAAAATCATAAGATTAAAGAACACAAACAACTATATCCTTTGACATCTTTAACCTTTAATTAATGTGTTTAGTACTGAGTTAAGATAATGGTAGCTAAAAAGAGATAATGTAAGGAGCCACCTCTGCATATGTCTGCAGAAGCGTAAGAGACATGTACGCTGATTAATTAGATACTGAAGGGACTTACGCATTAAGGTAAGCAACATGAATATATTTTGTAAGTCATAGGGTTCTGGGAACACTTTTGAGAAAGAGATTGCAGTATTTAGATTAGCAATACTTTTATGATCTTAGTGTTATAAGTATTATAATCAATAAACATAGTAACATGTTAAACTTCATAAATTTAAATATTCTTGTTGTTGTATCTGAATTTGATATCTGGCAAGTGGCCTGTTCTTTAAATTGTTAAACATAAAAAAAAATAACAACAACAGTTGCAGTTGATTCTGACTCATGATGACACCATACTTAAGAATAGAGCTGTGCATTGTAGGATTCCATAGGTGTGACCTGGTGGAAGGAGAGTGCCTGGCCTTTCTTCCAAGGTGCCTCGGGGTGGACCAAAACCTCCAGTCTTTAAGTTAGTGACTGAGGGTATTAACCTTCTGCACTGTAATTCAGGGACTACAAATCAGTTAACAATGTGGAAAAGCAGTGAGCAAATCATGATGGCAACCAAAAGGGAGGTTGAAGACAGAGCATAAAGAGCTTTACATGGTAATCTGGGGCATTTTATTCCATTTGTTTTTACAGGGCTTTCATTACTGTGTGGTTTGGGTATTATTTCAAAATACTTCATTATAAATCTCATATAAATTTGACTCTAAATTAAAGCCCCTTATTACTTTTTAGGAAAAACTTCATCACTTTGACATGAATTAGCTTCAGTGAACAATGTCTTGGAATTTATCTCCAAGGTAATTAATTTATTTGCTTTTGTGTTCGTCTTGCTCTGATTGAGTCTTTTATCTATCAATTGAATATGTAGACTCAACTATTGACAATGTTTTATTAATATTTATATTTGATTAGACTTCATCACTGAAATGTAAAATTTCCAGCATAAATTTATGCAGCTTATAAACAGTATCAAAATACAATGTTAGATCTTTTTGATTGCTTTGGATTGTCCTGTCAACTCCTGCTAACCCTTATGCTCCCACAGCAGGTAACACAGGCATATGCAGCCAGTAGATGATCAGTAAGTGTGACATATGACTTAATGAAAGTTTACAGCAATCTAAGTGACATGGTAAAGGGCTGATTAAAATTAAACGTTAAAAAAAAGATCCAAAAAGGTTATTTGCCTTAAGCATGAATCTCCTGAAAATCATCCCCTGAAATAGGAGGAAGGACTGAACTAAAGATCCTTGATATAATTTTAAGGTTTGTAACCACAAGATATTATTGCAACCTGAGGAGTTTTTTAAGTGTCCAAACATCTGCTGGGTAACATATACATACGGTTCTTTGAAAAGATTCAAAAGTCAGATAGGGGACAAGTTAATGATCCAAAGAAAAGAAAGTCTAACTGGTTAAACAGTTATTTAAGTCTTCTGTAATGGTCAAAAAATTATCACAAATTAGTATTCAGTATACTTTGTCACACTGAAATCACCCAAAATGCTTATACACCCCAAATTATTATCTTTCAATGTGCTATTTGTCCTCTTCCTTTCTTTCTTCAAATGTGACTGGGATAGTTGCTAATATGCAGTAACTTTCTTTTGCCACATGAATAAGATGTTAGATCTCAGTCATTTGCCTGCAGTTGTGAAATCTGAATCCAGCAAGACAACAAATATAAATAAACTCAAAATTAGCTTTTAAAAATACTGAAATACCTAACGTATTTCTTGACAACGAATCTCATTATATGCTTTTGAATTTAAAAAATGTAAATTCAAATTGAAGAAAATAAAGAAAACAAACGTAGTGAGTAATAAACAACACGAAGTGTGTACTTGTGCAATATCTCCACCCCCAAAGTTCTCCTCTGTGTCTTTTGGAAATCACAGTATCAGCCTTCTGGAAAGGTAATCATGATCGGGACTTCGAAGGACAGTTTAGTAGTTTTTATATAGTTAGCAAATGTGTAGTATATGGGTAGAGGACCCTACTCACAGATGGGCATCCAAGAGTTAGAAATACATATGTCTATGAAATATATATTTGTCACATGTGAATGTTTATAGCAACTCTATTCATAAGAGCCTCTGGAAACACCACAGATGTCCACAACTGATGAATGGAGAAACAAATTGTTATATATGTGTATGATAAAATACTACTCAATAATTAAAAGGTATGCGCCTCAAAATATTACACTAAGTGAAAAAAGCCAGGCGCTAAATGCAACATACTGTTATTCGTTTATTTGACACTCTGGTAAGGACAAATCTATTGAGATAGAAACCAATTAATGGTAGCCAGGAGCTGAGAGTATGGGCAGAGAAATGACTGTAGATGAACAAGAATAGGCTTTAGTAGTAAAACAGCATTCTATATATTGATTTTGATGATGGTTAGAACACTGTAAACCAAACCAAAAAGGAAAACAAAAAACATGTTGAATTGAGTCATTTCAGACCCATGTGAGGACTGCTAATTAAGTTCGCAAATTCGTTCTAGAACAAGTGCTGTATACCTCACTACTGAATATCACTACAGTCACCTTCGAAGTTCTCCCCTTGTGAAGCTATGCAGTCTTACCAGCAGTTAATCCACCCTTTGAAGCAGTTTTGGAACTCTTTCTGGAATGGCCATCAGAGCTGTCGTTATGTTACCCTTAATGTCCAGAATGTCATTAAAATGTCTTCCTTTCAATAATTCCTTTATCTTTGGGGAAATAAAAAAAGTCACTGGGGGCCAGATCAGGCAAGTGGGGAGGGTGTTCTAATATAGTTATTTGTTTACAGGCTAAAAATTCCCTCACAAACAAACTTGTCACCATGCCATCCGTGCCTAATGGCCATTCTGGAAAGAGTTCCAAAATTACCTTGAAAGGTGAACAAAGCTTTGACATCAGTGCATAGCTTCACAAAGGGAGTACTTTGAAGGTGACTGTAGTGATACTCAGCAATGAGGCATGTAGCACTTAGAAAAATTAAGTTTGCAGACTTAATTTTCAAACCTTATAGAACAGCGTACAGCTGCACATAGGACAGCATAAAGTGGCCTGTACAGTTTCCAAGGCGATGATGGTGGATTTGAACTGCTGAACATTTGATTAGCCCCTGAGCTCTTACTTAAGAAAAGTAAAATATGCTATATCTAAACCTCAATTAAAAAAAAAAAAGTTTGAAAAGCCAGAAAGGTGAAATATAAACAGAAAATTTATCAGAAACAATTTTCAAGCTTGAATTCGTCCCTAGTGGGATGGTGGATCCACCCACTCATGCTATAGGAAACTCAAAAAGGGCCCCTTCTTCTGCAGAATATTGAGGCAGTCACATCACTCACTAAAAACTAAACCTCATTCCTCCTTGTGCTCAAGAATTTATAATCTGTCTGAAAACACATAATTTTTCATCTTGATATAAACTATAATTACAATTCAGTCTTTCCACTAATAATTACTGAGCTATTAAAATGTTTTTGTGCTCATTGTTCTGCGGTAAACAAGATAGGAAAAGACTTTACCTGGTCTGCTAAGTGTGGGGGGATAACAGGCTGTGAGGCTATGAGTTAAATGCTTCTGGAGAGTTACCACTCTTTCGATTTCCAGGGCTGAAATGACTTGTATGTTTTTATGATGATGGAAGAAGGATAATTAAAAAAAATAGTAAGATTCAAAAGAATAGAACCACTTGCGTTGTCTGAAACTTCTTCAGCACCATGACAACCCGCAGATCTCCACTGACGGGTTGTGGCTGTGCATGAAGTGGATTGGCCAAGACTGAATCTTGTCACCAGCATGAAAGGAAAGAATTCTGCCATGGAACCACCACTGTCCCATGTAAACCCATAACCCTGTGCTGTTGTGATTTTTATGGCAACCTCACATGTTTCAGAGTAGAATTATGCTCTGAATTGTTCCAATGGCTGTAATCTGGTGGAAGTAAATTTTCGGGACTTTCTTTTAGGGTGCATCTGGCAGATTTGAGTTCTCAAAACTACCAGTCTTCCAGTTAGCCAAGCAATCGAATTATTTGAACCTCACAGGGACTCAAGTTAGTTTTTTCCTATGTTTAGCCTGTTTTTATTTACTTTTTCCCTTCCCTCCCCCATTTTTTTTTTTGTTGTTGTTAATCAGTTATTTTCAATATTTCATACTATGTCATTTTAGTGGGTACAGTGGAATGCTTTGAAGTTCGTCTTTTTGGGTAAAGATGTTCATTCCTGGAACTACTTGGACTGTTGACTACTGAACACTGACAGCTGAGTAACCCCTCTGCGTGAAAGAGCTGCTTTGTTCAGGTGTCTTGTCTCTCTCCAACGGTGACCCACATGTGGTGACAGGTTGATGCAGGGGTGTAAAATTTGCCATCTTTCTTTACCTCAGTTCAGGACGTCTGTAAGTTGCCTTAAAGGCAGTAGTAAGCAGGATGACTCATTTCTACCCCTTGGTTCCCTGTCCTATGTACCCTGGCTATTCATATAACTGTAGCATGTGATTGTCCCCTTAGTTAGCTATTATTTATGTATCCATTTACTGTTTCTGGTAAAGGTGAAGACACATCTTTGTCCTTTTAATGTCTAGTATAACAGCTTACAGTATTTATTCCTTTTCCTTATTTTGTACCATCATTTGAGGGTTTTAAATGTATTTTACAATGGTCAGCAAATTTATTTTAACCTTCCAAATGTGTGTTCAGATATTTAAATTCTCTCTTGAGCTGTTCTTAATATTTTTACTGTTTCCTTGACTAGTTCATGATTTGAATAAAATCTTTGTCATACGTTAAAAAGATAAATGTACATATTTCAAATTGCATGTTATTATTACTCTTTTAAGTCAGTATTTATTTAGATTTATTTACACATTCTCTTCACTACCTTGCTATTATTTCTCCCTACAGATTGGTGCTGTCGTTTGATACCATTTTCATTCTACCCAAAGAACAGCTTTGGTATTATTTTAGTGTGTGTCTGTTGCTGGCAGATACTCTTGGTTGAAAATGTGTTTATTTCGCTTTAACTTTTCACTGATTATAAAAGTCCCTGTTGATAGTTTATGTAATCATTTTGAAGATAGTTCTGTTATCTGCAGGATTCCAGCATTTATATGAAGCAGTCAGCTTTCAGTCTTGTATTCATTCAATACTTTGCTAAGAATAGGTCTCTTTCTCTCTCTTTTATATTTTTGGATTTGCTATAGTGTGTTTAAATATGATTTTCTTTACATTTATCCCTTTTAGGGATGTAGCACTTCTTGTGTCTTCGCTAAAGTCTTAATTCAGTTTTGTAATATCCTTGGCCATTACCCTTCAAGATGTCAGGCTTATATCACTGGTATTATTTTATTACTTTTATTATCTGTAAATGTAGGTTTTGTTAGGGTTATACTTGGAAAATAATCTCTCTTTTCAACAAAGACTGCCATATTACTTTCCAATTTTCTTTAACTTAATGTACTTTTTTAATACTGAGTATAGTTTTCATTATAATGTTGAATAGAATAGCAAATTTGGGAATGTAAGAATGCATACCTTATTCCTGATTGTAATGGAATTCTACAGTTTTACTATTTAATATTGTTTTCCATAGAATTTTGTTACTAGCTAGTATTACCTTAAGAATATTTTAGTCTATTAGTATCTTTTTATGAATTTTATTTTGAAAAAATACTGAAATGTATCAAATCATTTGTTTTTGTATTTACCAAAATGATCTTGTATTTTTCTCCACTAACTTGTCACGTTTTATTATTTTTTAATGCCTTGAGTATTTTCGGTACAGCCACTTCACTTATACTGAGTTACATATATATGTGTGTTGTGTGTGTGTGTTTATACATGTATGTACTTGGTTTATTAATATTTTGTTTATAATTTTTATTTTTATGAGTAAGATAAAATTATGATTTTAGGCTTATTTTCTCCTATTGCCCTCATCTTGTTTATTACCAATATATTTTTTCTTAGTTGGTGTAAAGTCAGTCCCTACCTATGGTGACCTCAGATGTGCAGAGTAGAACTGCTCCATATAGTTTTCAAGGCTGTTAGCGTTAAGATGGTCACTAAGCTTGTCTTCTGAGCCATATCTTGGTGGATTTGAATGGCCAAACTTTTACTAATAGTCAAGCACTAAGTTGCTTGAATCACCCAAGGACTCCAAATCAATGTATTACTAATTTCATTAGATTCTGTGAGGGTGATGCCACTTTTTCTATTCTCACACTATTTCTGCTATGTATAGATAGGAGCTGTCTGTTAATTATGGTACTACTCATATTTTAAAGCACTTAAATCTATTACATTTGATAAGATTCATTTTTAGCAGCTTTTACATGTATAATTTATATACCTTAAACTTAATCAGTTATAAGTATACAATTTTGATAAATGTGTAATTAATATAGAAAGGTTACCTCACCTCAGGAAGTTACCTTGTGGTCCTGTACAGCCCATGCTCTCCAGCTGAAGACAGTGTTCTGCTTTCTAGCATAGTCAGTTTACTGTTTCTAGAATTTGACACAAACAGCATCATAAACTATGTAGTCATATCTGTATTTCCTCTAGATATTCCCATATTGTTGCATGTGTCAATAATTGTTGGCCTTCTTTTGTTGAGTAGTCTTCCACTGTATATATGCTACTCATTTTTTATCCATTCACTAATTTACAGGCATTGCATACGGGCTTTTTACTGTTTTGAGTAAAATGTTGGGAACTTTAAAATACAAATCTACGTGCAAACATGTGCTTTCATTTATGTTTTGTGTTACATTTAGGTGCATAATATATTTTGCATTGACTTTTGAATATAGTGTGAGAGCAGATTTGAAGTTCATAGTTTTGCATGTGAGGAGCCAAATGCTCCGGGTACCATTTGTTGTAAAGAGACAGTCTTTCTGTATTGAACTAACTTGGCACCATTGTTGAATACCAATTGACCACATCTATTTGGATCTATTTTCAGACTCTCAGTTCTCTTAAATTGATCTGTGTTTCTATTCCTTTGCCAATGGCATGCTATTTTGATTAATGTGGCTTTCCAGTATGTCTTTAAATCAGATAGTGGAAATTCGCCGACTTTATTTTTATTTTCCAAAATTGCTATTTCTATTCTAAGTCCACTGTATTTCCATACAATTGTTATAAACTTTTTGTTAATGTCCCCAAAAATAGCCTACTGAGGTTCTGATTGACATGACACTGAATATATAAATTCATTAGGGGAAGCTGACATCTTAAAAATATTGAATATGTCAAACTATTAAAATGGTATGTATTTTTCCATTTATGTAGGTCGCTGTCACTTTTTTTTTAATTGTGACTAAGTTACAGTTTACAGTCCAAGTCAATTTGCCATATAAAACCCTGAACCCTTGCCTCTGTGCAGCTGTATCTACTCTCCTCACCTTGTGAGGGCACATTGCTTCTGTCCACCCCATACTTCTGGTATCTGCTCAACCAACACTTGTCCCGTCCTCAATATCATCCATTCTCCCGTCTAAAGAGAAACCAGTTGGACAGCCTCATATATATGTTAAGCCAAGAAGTACACACACCAGTTGCATCACTCTGTGTCCCATATTCCAGTCCAATCTTTTCTCTGAAGAGGTGGCTTCGGTACTGGTTTCAGCTCTGGGCTAGAAGCAAGTCCAAAGACTGTGCTCTCAGGGGACCTTCCAGGATGTCAGACCATCAAGTTCTGTCTTTTAAGAGTTCTAGATCTACACTCCCCTTTTTCTCGTGCCTTGCCAAGGGACTCTGAATTGTGTTCCTTGTCAAGGAAGTCTTTGGTGAGGCCAAGTACCTTCTAGTTCTTCTGGTCTCATGTTGATTTACTCTCCTATTCACGTGGACCCTTCTGTCTGCTGGGTACATATTTTCCTCTTGTCTTTGATATTCTTTGTTTTCATCTGCTCTAGGTGGGATGGGACTAATTGATGTTCCTTAGATGGCAGCTTTTAAGATCCCAGGTGTCACTCACTGATACGGAATGCAGAGTAATTTCTTAAAAGAAAACTAGTTACACCAGTTGACCTTAATGTGCCCTGAATCCATGGTTCCCGGAGAATTGTCACTGCTCTTCTTTTCTTTAAAATGTTGTCTTGTATTCAGCAAACATTTTACCTTATACTGTAGTACAGCTTTGCTGACCTCCTTTCTACTGTGTGCTGTTGCTCCCTTCACCTAACTGAACTCCTATCGACTATCTAATCTATGAATAATTCTCTCCCTCCCTAACCTTGTAGCTGTCAAATGTCATTTTCTTCTATACATAAACCTTTTCTTCAGTTCTTGTTATAGTGGCCTCATACAATATTTATCCTTTGCAGCTGACTGATTTTACTCAGCATATCTTCCAGATGATTCCGGGTTATGTTTCCTAAAATCATCATTGTTCTTTATCATTGCATAGTGTTCCATTGTGTAAATATACCATAGTTTGTTTATCCATTCATCTCTTGATGGGCGCCTAGGTTGATTCCATCTTTTTGCGGCTGTGGACAGTGCTGCAGTAGCCAGTCATGTGCCTGTATCTGCTTGTGTGACATCCCGTGTTTCTCTTGTATATATTCCAAGCAGTGGGATTGCTGAATCATATGGTATTTCTAGCCCTAACATTGTAGGAAAACATCAAATTGCTTTCCAAAGAGGTTGTACCATTTTGCATTCCCACCATCAGTGTAACAGAGTTCCAGTCTCTCCACAGCCCCTCCAATGTTGTTATTTTGTGGTTTTGGCATTAATGCCAGCCTTGCTAGGGAGAGATGGTATCTCACTGTAGTTTTGATTTGGGTTTCCCTAATCAGCGTTTCCTCATACCTCTTCTGGCTGCTTGGATGTTGTCTCTGGAGAACTGTCTTTCTGTATCCTTTTCCCATTGTTTAATTGGGTTACTAGCCTTTTTCTTTTTGATATTTTGCAGTACTCTGTAGATTATATGAATTAGATGTTGATCAAATTTGTGGTAGCCAAGTGTTTCTTCCCCATCTGTAGGTAGTCTTTTTACTCTTTTAATGAAGTCTTTGGATGAGCACAAGTGTTTGATTTTTAGTAGTTTCCATTTATTTTCTGTTCTTCTGCTTCTGCATTGTTAGTAACACTTTCTAGTCTGTTTATGCCCTGTATTAGAGCTTCCAGTGTTGTCCCTATGTTTTATTGCATAATCTTTTTCATTTTATATTTGATATTTAGATTTTTGATCCATTTTGAGTTAGTTTCTGTGCAAGGTATGAGATTTGGTCCTCGTTTCAGCTTTTGGCAGATGGATATCCGGTTTTCCCAACACCGTTTGTTAAAGACACTGTTATTTCCCCAGTTCGTGTACTTTGGGCCTCTGTCAAACATCAGCTGTTCATAGATGGATAACGTTATTTCTTAATTCTCTATTCTGTTCCATTGGTCTATATGTCTGTGTTTGTACTGGTACCAGGCTGTTTGACTACACTGGCAGTCCAATAGTTTCTGAGTCAAGTAGTGTGAGGCATACCAGTTTTTTTTCTTTTTCTGTAGTAATGCTTTACATATCTGAGGCTTATTCTCTTTCCAAACAAATTTGGTGATTTGCTTCCCCATCTCGTTAAAAAAAGATATTGGCATTTATATTGGAATTACATTGTGTGTATAGATAGCTTTGGGTAGAATAGACATTTTCATAGTGTTAAGTGTTGCTCTCCATGAGCAAGGTAGGTTTCTCGTCCAGACACCACTCACAAAAGTGGGGTGCAGTACATTTTCTTAATGAATTTGTTTTGCAGAGGTGGACTCAAGATGGAGGACTAAACACACATCTCCCTAAGTCCCTCTGGAAACTAAGACCTGAATTGATAATTAAACGGAGCCTTCTGGACACCTAGTGAGCCCTAGGACATGATGTAAGGCTGTTAATTTGCACTTCACACCACTGAAAGGAAAACATCCTCTCTTTTGCTGTCCCCCACTCTTGATTGAATGCTGGCTTTCAGGGACCTAAGGTAACTCGCCATTCTAACTTTTTTTCTCTGTCTTAGCTGGAAGGTGGAGCTGGGACTTGACTAGCAGCTAATTTCAGATGCACAGCTGGGATGAGCGGTGGGCAAAACTGCCACATTTTGAGAGCCTGGCTTTTGACTCTGGCATCTCAGCACTTTGGCCTCTCTTTCTGCTTCCACCATTGAGTAGCCTGTACTGAGGCAGACAGAGGGCTTGTGTGGGACACCATCTTGTTTCACTGGTAGGTGAATACAACCATACAGAGGCCTCAGCTGGACGTTTTCTGGCAGAAAAACAGTATTTTACACAGTGTCGCCTATGGCTGGGGCCTGGCAGCAAAGGCAAGCAGGGCAGTAGTCTTTCTGCATTTTGAACAAGTTTATAACATCTGGGGTTGAATATAGAGGTGCTTACTTTGCCATCTGGGAAGAGGTACGTGTACACCTGAAAACCTAACTGACTTTGGAAGTTGTCAGATATCTTTTACCTTTCATTTTAAGATGACCTAGAGAAACAACTGTGGTCCATCCTCACAATATCTCTCCCAGCCTTTATTTACTCCCATGATGCCCCAAAAGAACAAACTGGATAAAAGCATAACTTGAAGAAATCACTCATGGCTTCAGAAAGCCCCCAAAAGAAACAACCAAAGAACTTCCCAGATGAAGAAACCTTTCTGAAACTATTTTAAGGTGAATACAAAAGGGTTATATATAGAGCCCTCCTACACCTTGTCCAAAATGCAGCAGAGCAAAATGAAAAATTAAGCAAGCTGTTCGACCTGATGGAACACCAGTACTCTGAAATCCGAAAGATCAGTAACAAAATCAAAGACATAGAAACGTCAACTCAAAGCCAAGAAGATACAGTGGAACAAATGGAAAATAGACTTTCTAACTTGCAAGACAGAGCTAGTGACTCCAGCATCTACGAGAAGAAATCAGCAAAAGGAAACAAGAAAAATGAAGAAGAATTAAGAAGTATGTGGGTCTCTATTAAGAGGACTGTCGTGGGTTGAATTGTGTTCCCCAAAAAATATGTGTAGCCATGTGGCTGGGACATGATTCCCAGTATTTTGTGACTGTCCTCCATTTTGTGGTTTCCCTAAACTGTATGTTAAAGGATTAGGATGGGGCTGTAAATTCCTTCATAGGGAAACTTCCCTGGCCTGCTGTAAAGGGAGTTTCCCTGGAGTATGGCTTGCCCCACCCTTAATCCTTTCAGCCTGGAAGAGATAAAAGGAAAGAGAAGGAAGCAGAGAATTGGGAACCTCGTACTGTCAAGCAAGCAGCACTGGGAGAAGACCGCATCCTTCAGATGTGAGGTTCCTGTGCCAAGATGCTCCCTGGACAAAGACTGATGCAATATCGGACTTTCCTCCAGAGCCGACAAGGGGAAAGCCTTCCCCTGGAGCGGACACTGTGAATATGGACTTGCAACCTACTGGACTGTGTAAGAATAAACCTCCCTTTGTTAAAGCCATCCAGTCTGTGGTACTTCTATTAGAGCAGCCCTAGCTGACTAAAACAAGGACTACTGAAAGATTAATTGGAGTTCCTGTACAGGGTGATACACCTGAGAACACAGAGAGTATTGTTGCTGAGCTCCTGACAGAAAACTTCCCAGAAATTGTGAAAGACAGAATATAGATGTCCAAGATGCATATCGAACACCACTCAATCTAGATCTCAAAACAAAGACTTCAAGACATATTATAATCAGGCTTAACAAAATGAAACCTAAACAGAAACTCTTCAAGGAAGCAACACTCAAAGCAAAACTAACATTCAGAAGGAAACCCTATAGGCTTTCGTCGGATTTCTCAGCAGAAACAATGCTGGCATGGAGACAGTGGCATGACACATTCCAAGCCTTGAAGGAGAAGAACTTCCAACAGAAGAATTAGATACCCTGCAAAAATGTCTTTCAAGTATGAAAATAAAATTAAGACATTTGCAAATAAACAAACTCAGAGACTGTAGAAATGAAACCAAAGCTACAAGAAATACTGAAAGAATCTCTTGGCTTAGAAGAACAAAACCCACACCTTTATATTTTAGAAACAAATTCAGGACACATCTCCCAGAAACCTACTCAGTTAGGGAGGGCTCCAAACTCAATCAAACCTATAATAGAGAAAGAAATGATCCAGTGATCATATCATGAAAACTATAATGTCATCATATTGATAAAAGGGATGAACTACAGTCATTATAATCCTTCCAGATGGAGAGGAAGTTAATAAGACTGATAGTAATTAAAATTGGTATTATACATAGTTTACTAAGGGGGATCATAGGGAGAAGCCATAAAACACAATAAAGATGCAACATATCAGATTAAGAAATGTAATACAGGAGTCTCAACAACCACAAAACCAACCCTGAGAAAGATGAAAAAATCAACTCACAAAGAAGAATGTCCCAGAACAGATTAATAAGAACAACAGAGAAAACAGCAAGACAGAAATAAACATATCACAATGATAGTACTAAATACATGTCTATCAGTAATTACATTGAATGTGAATGGACTGAACACTCCGGTAAAGAGACATCAAGTGACGTCTTGGATCAAAAGACACAACCCATCCATATATTGCCTACAAAAAAACTCACCTTAGACTTAAAGATACTAACAAACTGAAAATGAAAGGATGGAAGACTTGATATCAAGCTAATAATGAACAAAGAAGGGCAAGTATGGCAATTCTAATCTCAGATGATAGAGTTTAATGTAAAATCCACCATCGTGGACAAAGGTGGACACTATTGCTGAAACGTTGAATACACAAACGGGACTTAACAATATTAAATTTATGCAGCTAATATTAGAGCACCTAAATACATCAAAGAAACACTGACTACACTGAAAAATGAGATAGGTTACTCCATAATAATAGTGGGAGACTTCAACATTCCACTCTCAATGTTGGACAGACCATCCAGAAAAAAGCTGAATAAAGACACAGAAGACCTTATTGCTGTAATTAACCAACTAGAACTCATCAACACATACAGAACTTTCTGTCCATCAGCGGACAACTACACCTTCTTTTCCAGTGCATATGGAACATTTTCCAGAACAGACCATGTGTTGGGATGTAAAGCAATTCTCAGCAAAATCCATACCACTGAATTAATGCAGAGCACCTTCTCAGATCATAAAGCCATAAAATTCAAAATCAATAGCAGGAAAAAAACATAGAAGGGGAACTTGTGAAAACTGAACAACATCTTGCTCAAAAACCCATGGGTTAAGGAAGAAATGAAGGATGAAATAAAGAAATTTATGAATTCCAATGAGAATGAAAACACTTCCTACCAGAACCTATGGGATACAGCCAAAGCAGTGCTCAGAGGTCAGTTTCCCTCCATAAATGCACACATCTGGAAGGAAGAGAGAAACCAAACCACAGAACTAACCCTACAGCTTGAACAAGTAGAGAGAGAATGACAGAGGAACCCCTCAGGCACCAGAAGAAAAGAGATCATAAGGATTAGAGGAGAAATAAATGAATTAGAGAATAGAAGAACAATTGAAAGAATTGAAAAGACCAAAAGCTGATTCTTTGAAAAGATCAACAAAATTCACAAATATAACCAGAGAAATAACAGACATTTACAAAGAGAACTACAAGTCCTTACTGCAAGAAGAAATCTACCCTGCTCATGGATAGGAAGACTTAACATTGTGAAAATGTCTATTTTCACAAAGCAATCTACTTAGGCAATGCAATCCCAATACAAATTCCAGTGGCATTTTTTAAGGAGATGGAGAAAGAAATCACCAAATTTATTTGGAAAGGGAAGAAGCCCCAGATAAGTAAACACTGCTGAAGAACAACACATTGGGAGGACTCTCAATACCCGACTTTAGAACCTACTACAGTGCCACAGTAGTGAAAACATCCTGGTACTGGTACAAAAAGAGACAAATAGATCAATGGAACAGAATTGAGACCCCAGAGATGGCACCACCTTCCTATGAACAGTTGATATTCAACAAAGCCCCTAAGACATTAAGCTGGAATAAAAATATTCTCTTCTACAAATACTGCTGGCAAAAGTGGATATCCATCTACAAAAAACTGAAACAAGACCTGTATGTTACACCTTATACAAAAACCAACTCAAACTGGATAAAAGACCTAAATATCAAATCTAAAATGCTAAAGCTTATCCAAGAAAAAGTAGGAACAACAATAGAAGCTTTCATACACAACGTAACAGACTTCAAAATCTGTCAAATCAACCACAAACAACAGAAAATAGATAAATGGGGACTAGTAAGAATCATGTATTTTTGCTAATCCAAATAGAATTAAAAGGCCACCTACAGAATGACAAAAAATATTTGGCAACTATATGTCAGACTGATGCTTGATAATCCATAATCTGTAAAGTACTGTAAAATATCAATAAGAAAAAGATAAATTATGCAATTAAACAATGGGCAAAAGAGATAGACACTTCTCTAAAGAGGAGATCCAGGCAGTCAAAAAACACATGCAGACGTGGTTATGATCATTAGTATTAAAGAAATTCAAATCAGAACTAACATGAGATACCATCTCACCCAAACAAAGTTGGCCATGATCCAAAAAACACAAAACAACAAACACTGGAGAGGCTGTAGAGAAATTGGAAGCCTCCTACACTTGTTGGTGGGATTCCAAAGTGGTGCAGCCTCTGTGGAAAGCAGTCTGGTGCTTCCTTAAAAAAATGGATATAGATATACCATTTGACCCAGTAATTCCACTGCTCAGAATATATGCTATAGAATCAAGACCATTCACACTAACTGATAGGTGCACAGGAATGTTTATTGAAATACAGTCCATAACAACAAAATTATGGAATCAACCCAGATACCCAGCAACAGAGGAATGGATAGGTGAACTGTGGTATATATACTCAGCAGAACACTATGCAATGATAAAGAACAATGATGATTTTAGGAAACATCTCATAAGCTGGTTTCCATTGGAGGACATTATGCTGAGTGAAAGTAGTCAGCTACAAAAGGACAAATATTGTATGAGACCCCTGCAATAAGAATGTAAAAACAGACTCATACATAGAACAGAAGACTCTTGAGAGCTGAACGGGTGGGGATGGGGGAAACATGAGGAGGGGAGGGTTTAGATTAGATAGTTTCTAGAAATTTGACTGGGTGAAATCTGTGACAGCACATATTAGCAAGAAAATCCATGTTAACTGGTATTGAACATAACATGATTACTCCTCCCATCTTAACCAAATATTGCAAGGACAGAGTAGCTGGGGCCAGGAGCCAAGGATAATGCTCTCAGTAGAAATTAAGGCCAAATTGGCACAACTAGAGCTTTGCTAAGAGAGCCTTCTGCTCCCCACATTCGTGAGTGGTGTCTGGGGTCTTAAAAGCTTTCATGCTGCCATCTGAGGGTACAGCAAATGGTCCCTACTCAGCGGGAGTGGATGATCACCAAGTGCCAAAATGACATGGGGGAAAGAGAACCCAGAAGACAGACCTGAGTGAGTGGGTGACTACATTAACTTGTGACTGGGAGAACCAGATGGTTCCCTGGCACCACCAGTGATACCACAGTGAGACTCACAAAGTTGAGTCTCAACTGGCAACACAAGAATAAAAAGGGGTACACCCTGAGACTTCCACTAAAAGACTGCAATTAATGGTCCAGGGACCTCAGAGTTCCCCTTGGAGCATGGCCCCTGGCTGTGATGTTGTCCCTGTCCATAAATCATAATGGAGGTCAACTCTCAGGCAGGAATGAATTGGACTTGACAACACAAAGTGACCATATCATGTGTGCGCTTTATATTTCTGTGAATCCATAGGGTGTCGTCCTGCTGGCCTCTTACTGGAGGCTGGAGATTGGGTAGAGAAGAGGGGATAGGAGATTACTGGGAAGATAAGACGTGTATGGAGTGGAGAGGAAGAGTGTGCTGTCACTGGGCAGGGAGAGCCCTGGGAGCTGCATGTAGGTCGGCATGCAGATTTATACGGGAATGTACATTTTCAGTGAATCATAATTAAAAAAATATTTGGCTTGCTAGTTGACCTAGATGACCCTAGACCTTGCTAGTCTGTCCCTTGAAGTGTCTGTATTTGTTTACAATACTTCAAATCCTTGAATTTAGTCCATTTGTGCTGACTTCTCCTCTACTGTGTGTTATCTCTCATCTAAAATAATTCTTGTCGGTTATCTAGTTAGCAAGTTTCCTTTTCCTGCCTACCACCAAAAGAATGCTTTTTCTGTGTTCAAACCACTTTTTCTAAATTTAAAGCAGTCCTTTATTTTCTTTTTGTATTCCTTGACTTATCCATATAAAAGATCTCTGACTATATTTTTAGTCCCTCTTTTTGTTATAATGTTACTATCTTTTACTTACTACCATCTCTGTTTCCCTTTTTTCATTGTTTTAGCTGTGATTTCTTTTTGTGATTTTCTTATCTAGGTAGATTTCTGGTTGCTCTGTTCTGCTTGTTAGCTTTTGATTGTTACCTGACAGTACTGAGATTTGACTGAAAACCTCCCTTTAGTATTTCCTGTAATATTGGTTTAGCTTTTGCATACTTTATAAATTTCTTTTTATCTGGAAATGTCCTAATTTCATCACCGTATTTGAGAGACAGTTTAAGTGAATATTTAATTCTTGACTGGCAATTTTTTTCCTTGAAGACATTTTATATTTTATATCACTGCCGTCTTGCCTACATGGTTTCTGGTGAGTAGTACACACTTAGTCTTACTAACTCTACTTAGTGCAGATCGTTTTTCGTTTATTCCAAGCAACCTTTAAAATCTTTTTCTTATCTTTGATTTCACATGTTTGATTATAACATGTAAAACTGTCTTCTTTTGGAATCTAACTTGTGTGGCATTTAATGAGAATCTTGGGTATATTTTCTATTATCCACCCCCATTCTAATATTCCAATCATTCATAAAATATTTATCTTGATAGAGTCCTGCATAATTTAGTGTTTCATCATTTTTTAAACTATTTTATCTGATTTTTCCTCACACATGTTTGTGTCACTAATTCTCCATTTCATTGCCTCAAGTTTGCTGTATTTACTCTTTTAGACTTGTATAATTCTGTGATTTTGTTGTTTATCTTCTGAATTTTAGATTGCTCTCCCTGAGTATTTCCTGTAGCCTGTCCAACTTGTCATTATGCTCTGCTGTGTTTTGCCTGATCTTCTTCCTGATCTCTTAAAAAATTGTAAATACTAAACTTTTGTATTCTACTGTTGATAATTCCTGAAAATTTTCCTTATCTTGAATATTTCTTGGTTCTTTGTTTTGGCACCTCTCCGAATCCATCGTGGTCTGCCTATTTAAGTGATGTAATATCGACAGTTGTTTCCAAGGCATCAGTAAGTTGTATTTATTCATGTTTGCTTACTGTCTTTTAACTTTTTGTTTTGTTTTGTTTTAAAATGCCCGAATAGGCTGTCATATGAGTTAGTTTGATTATTAAGAGATTCTGACTGCAAATAGTTAAGAGCTGTTACTGGGTATATTTGCCCCAGGCATCCATTTAATTTTTTTGAATGTGTTCAGCTCAGTGCCCAGATAATCAGTCACCAAACATATGGTTCTGTGTCTGTGCTACCATCCTAGATGGGCAGGGGTGATTCCTGTAGACCTGGATAACACTTTGAGAAAGGTATGGGGCTGACAGCCATCCATGAGTGTCTGTGAGGGAGGTTTGCCTCTGTTCCTTATTACAGGTAGGTAGATAGCTTTTTTTGCAGGATGTTGGGTGTGCTGGATGCTGGATGCAGTTCTGAAAAGCTTTTGAAGTCCATGGACCCCTAATGTCTGTGCCTAAGCTAAGGACTTGTTTCTGCCTTGAGTTCTTGGCTTAGGGAAGCTGGCAGGGCTCCCCCCACCTGCCCCCATTGTTAAATTGCTTGCTTTCCAAGTTTGTGAGAACAGCTCAAAGCATGCCTAAGGCCTCCTCCTTGTAGCCCAGCTGGAAGGGTCATATATAGAGCCAGGTGCAGTATAGACAAGGTGGACGGTGAGGTGGGGGCGTGCTAGGAAACAGGAGAGAAATTTAGCCTGAAAGAAAGTTTTGGATCCTCATGGGGTGGGTTAGATGCAAACTACTGAGCTTCTGATGATCATATGTTACTTTTCACTGATTCTGAAGGCTGAATGGCTGCCACTCATTCTCTCCTGCTGAGGAAATCAGTCTTCAAACACCAGCACTTTGCTTATAACTCTGCCTACTACATATTCTCCTGTAGTATACAGATCCCTACCAGGTCAGGTCTGGCCAGTCTCAGGTACTTCTAGACCTACTCTCACTCCTCTGTTATTTAGTCTAATTTCTCAAATTTTTATCTGATGTTCAGGGTTCCTAAAATGTCATATATAATTAATTTATTTGTCTTATGGATCTTTGTTGTTGGACGGATCACGGGAAGCATCTGACTACTCCGCCGTCTTAGCTCTGCCCACTCTCCTTTTTCTTTTCAAAAGTGTCCATTCAGTTCATAAATTGACCTCTAAGTACAACTTTTGCTGCATCCCAAAGGTTTTGGTGAGATGTACATTCATTCTCATTTGAATCTTTTAGTTCTTTATTGCATCCTTGACTTTTTGTTACATAATTTTTAAGCAAGTTGTTGTTCAGTTTGATCATACTTGGTTTTTTATTTTCTTTGTAGTTTCTCTAATTGATTTCTGCTTTTATGGCATAATAGTTGGGAGAGCTTTTTTTTTTTTTTTTTACATTTTGCTGTTTTGGATTCTGTTAAGTCTTGTGTTGTGGCCTAAAATGTGTTCTTTTTTTTGGAGAATATTCTGTATGCATTGGGAGAGAATGTATATTTTGGTACTGTGATCTGGAGTGTTTTGTATATGTCTATGAACTCAAGTTGATTGATTGGAGCATTTAGATCTTCTGTCTCTTTACTGAGTTTCTTTCTATATGTTCTGTCTGTCACAGAAAACGATGTGTTGAAGTCTCCTACTGTGTCAGTCAACTAGTGCTGCTCTAACAGAAATACCATAGAGTGGATGGCTTTACCGGACTTACACAGTCCGGTAGGCTACAATTCCAAATTCAGGATGTGCACTCCAGGGAAAGACTTTCCCCTTTGTCGGTAGGAAAGCCTGGTATTGCATCAGTCTTTGTCTGGGGAGTGTCTTGGTGCAGGAAGCACATTTTTGAAGGACGTGCTCTTCTCCCAGTGCTGCTTGCTTGATGGTATGAGGTTCCCAATTCTCTGCTTGCTTCTCTTTCCTTTCATCTCTTGTGAGATGCAAGGATTAAGGGTGGTCCAAACCATGCTCCCAGGAAACTCCCTTTACAGTGGAGCAGGAAAGTGATCTTCTGAAGGCATTTGTAGTCCCACCGTAATCCTTTAACATACAGCACAGCAAAATCACAAAATGGAGGACAATCATAGAACACAGGGAATCATGGTCACATGGCTACATCTATTTTTGGGGGACACAATTCAGTCCATGACACATACTTTTATCATGGAGCAGTCTGTTTCTCTTTGCAGTGCTGTTAGAGTTTGTTTTATGTTTTCTGGTCTTCTGCCACTGGGTACATGTATGTTTATTATGGTTATGTCTTTCTGATGTAGTAACCTTTTATTTTTATGTAGAGTCATTCCTTAAGATTCATTGCAAATTTTGTTTTAAAATCTGTTTTGTTGGTGATTAATACTGCCATTGTGCACCCTGACGTTCTTTGAGCCTCCCCCCGTTATCCATATTCAAAGAAATTTCCAGTTTTTGAAAACTAAAAATCTTAAGTTTTATGATTATAGAAAAGGTGAGCAGAAAGTGTAGATGTCCCATATGCTTTCTGTCTCCCACACACAAATTCCTCAGGAAGGAAAAAGGAGGGAAAAGTTACCTATTTACAAAATTTAATGGTACAACAAGCATAAGAAAAGAGTCATGGACATTATCATTCTAAAGGCAGAAAGGTAGGAAAGAAAAGATTGAAGTCACTGGTCCCAAAATTTAGAAATCCAGCAGGGCTAATTGTATTAGGCTTCAAGTCCTGGTATTAATCCTTTGTAGTCTGAGGCTATGCCCTCTGCATCTAAGGTTACACACTCTAAATTGCAGATTTATCCTTTGGGAAGGAGGCTTCACTCTTGGACTCAATCTCCTTTTCCATGGAAAGTATTACAGGTTTATAGCTGAGCAGTTTTATCAGCTTATGTCCCATCTATAGAATTTGGAGAGTTAATATTCTTCATTTATTTCATCATGTCTCTGACCCTTTTGTCTATGTGGGCAGTGCATCTGCTGCTGTTAAGTTCTCTGACACCATAGGAGTCCTCAGTGTATATAACAAAGTCACTAATTAGGTAAGAGACTCTTCCACAGGTCTTTCCTGGATAATCTTATCTCTAATCTTGGATTTTCTTTCATAGTTGAGAGAATCTAGGAGTCACATGTATAATTTCTCCTTTTGACCATCTCTGGACAGTGGTCAATGGTTGTCCAGCCACATTCATGACTTTATTTTTAAAGCGTGTTTCTTAACAATGAATCTTCTAATTTTAGTGTCTTTTATCACATAGATATTCTGTGAATTTACTAAATCATCAAATTGTGGAAACTTTTTGCTCAGTTTATCTCCTTTATCTCTAGTTTTAATATATGCAACAAGAAGGTACCAGGGCATACCTTCAACATTTTGCTTGGAAATATCCTAGTTCACCACTTACAGGTTCTGCCTTTCTACAAAGCTGCAGAACACAACTGGTCTTTCCAACAATGTAAAACAAAGATTCCAGCAACATATTTCTCACTTACCTTTAATACTCATGGTTCTACGAGCAGTCTCTTCAAGACAAACTAGACTTTTTCTGCTGTGCACTCTAACATTCTTTGAACCCCTTCCTGTTATCTATATTCAAAAAACTTCTAGTTTTTGAGAACCAAAATTTTTAAGTTTCAGTTTATAGGAAAGTTGAGTAGAAAGTATAGACTTCTCATATACCTTCCATCTCCAACACCTAACTTCCTCTATAATTAATTTCTGTCATTAATGTGGTACATTTGTTGCAATTGATAATAAGTATCAGTAATTATTATTACCAAGTCCATGGTTAATATCGAGGACAGTGGTAGAATTCTTATCTTCTGTGTGGGAGACCTGAGTTCATTTCCCAGCCAGTGTGCCTCCAGCACAGATAACACTCTTGTCTTAGTGGAGGCTTGTGTACGGCCATGATGCTAAACAGGATTCAGTGAAGCTTCTGGACTAATGTGGACGAAGGAAAAAGGCCTGGAAATCTACTTATGAAAAATCAGCCAATAAAAACCGTATGGATCACAGTGGTCTGAACTTCTTGCGCATGGAGTTGTCATGAGTTGGAGTGCTGCGTAATGGTAGCCAACAACATAATTTGTATCAGAATTCACTCCTTGTCTTGTATGTTGCATGAGTCTTAACAAACATGTGGCATTTTGCTTCCACCATTACAGTATAATTCAAAATAATTTCACTGCCCCAACATTAACAACATGCATTATGTGAATGACAAAACATGTTTGCTGAAAGTGAAGAGGACTTGAAGCACTTACTGGTGAGGAGCAAAGAAAACAGCCTTCAATATGGATCACATCTGAATATACAGAAAGCAAAAATCACGACAAACCAGACAAGTAAGCAACTTTATGATCAATATAGAAGATTGAAGGTGTCAGAGATTTCATTTTACTTGGATTCATAGTCTATACCCAAGGAAGCAGCAGTCAGGAAATCAAAGGACACATTGAACTGGGCACATCTGCTGCAAAAGACTTCTTTGAAGTATTAGGAAGCAAAGATGTCACCTTGAAGACTAAGGTGTGTCTGGCCCAAACCCTGGTGTTTGTAGTCACCACATACACGTGGATGATGGATAAGGAAGACCAAAGAAGAACTGACAGCTTTGAACTGTGGTGCTGGCAAGAGAAGAATGGATGATTTCATGGACAAGTAAGAGAACAAACAGGTCTGTCTTGTGAGAAGCATGACCAGAATGTTCCTTAGAAACAGGAATGTTGAGACTGCATCTTGTATACTTCGGAGATGTTATCAAGAGGAAATAGTTCCTGGAGAAGGACATGGTACCTGGTCAGCAGAAAAGACAAATACCTTCAATGAGATGGATTGACACAGTGGCTGCAGTAATGAACTTGAGCATAACAATGATTGTGAGGTTGACACAGGACCAGGCAGTGTTTCATGCTGTTGCATATAGTATACCTTTGAGTTAGATCTGACTAAGGACACCTAAAAATGACAACAAAATTTCCTGTGCTCTACTTATTGATCCACTCACCATGAGTATCAGATAAACACAGTTATTTTAATTTTCTCTGTAATTTTGCGTTTTCTGGAATATCATGTATTTGGAGTCCTAGAACATACAGCCTTTTCACACTTCTTTCACTTAACAATGAGCACTTAAGACTCCTCCATTTTGTGTATTTCTTAATATTTCATTTCATTTATTACTGAAAAATACTCCATTGTATCCATTAATGTAGCAGGACATGATACCCCAAACCCTGTGCTGTTGAGTCAATTCTGACTCATTGTGACCCTAACAGGACGGAATAGAACGCCTCCATAGAGTTTCCAAGGGTCGCCCTGTAGATTTGAACTGCTCATCTTTCTATCAGCAGCCACAGCATTTCACCACCATGCCACCGGGGTTTCCATAGTTGCTTCCAATTTTTGTAAATTATGAAAAATCTGCTATAAGCGTTCATGTCCAAGATATCATGTAGAAGTAAGTTTTCAAATCATTTGAGTAAATACCTAGCAATACCAGTTGGTGAATCATAAAGTTAGTCCATGTTTAGCTTTGTAAAAAACTGTGAAACTATCTTCCAAAGTGGTACCATTTTGCATTTCCACAAATGAGTTTCTGTTGCTGTATATCCTAATTTGTTTGTTTAATGCATTCCAATACGTATGCAACAGTATCTCATTGTTTTAACTTGCAAGTCCCTAATGAGAAGTGATGATAAACAACTCTTCTGTGTAGTTAGTTTTACATGTGTAGGTTCTTTGATGAGTTATATACCATTGGTGCCTGCCTGCATTTTTTTTTAAGCCTGAAAAAGTTATTTTAAAATATTTTTCTACAAGATATGTATTTTGCAAATATCTCCTCAAAACCTTTTGTTATATTTTTAATCTCGTAGTAGTTTTTTTCTTTAGAGGGATATTATTAATATTAATTTTAATTAATTACTTAGTTAATTAATTTAGATTGATTTTTAAATTAATTTTAATTAGGTTTTCTGTAGCTGACAGTACCACAGACTTGGTGGCTGAAGATAACAGAAATTTTTGTGTCACACTTTTGGAGGACAGGAGTCGGAAATGAGTATCTTTGCACCCAAACCAGGAGAATGGCAGGGCTGCTCTGCCTCTGGAGGTTGCAGGGGGATCTGGTTTCCTGCTTCGTTTATCTTGTTGTGGCTGCTGGCGTTTCTTAGTTATGGATACATCATTCTGATCTCTTCCTTTATGGTTAAACTGCTTTCTCCTGTTTGTGTCGAATATCCCTTTGCTTTCCCACCACTCACATATATTCTCCCCATTTCATCATCTGTAATTTACATCTGGAAATTTCATTTTTGCTTTTTAAGGTAATTATGTATAGGTTCAAGGAATCTGGGCGTGCTCTCTTTTGAGGGGCCATTATTCATGTTATTACAGATGGACTTGAATATTCTTACTCTTTAAAACACAGTAATAACTGTATAAAATGAAAATCAGAACTTTCTGTTGCACTAGACATATTTAAATTTTAGAATAAAACATAAAAATCTCTGCTTGAATCTTTAAGATCTACAGATATGTGTGAAAATCTCATTATGTTTTGAGTATTTCAGTTATTATTTAACTCAGTAAAATGAGAATGCAGACGGCAATGGCTTTGATCTCTTTCTGAAACTCCGTTAATAGTATCAGGACTTGTGAATATACTTTAACCCGCCACATCTCTTATATTCCAAAAACTTCTGAAAATTTTTTTAGTTAGGTGAGTTTGAACAAGTGAATCATTTACATTGTAAAGTTGATTGACAGAAGAATGAACAAGTCTGCCTTGGAGGACGCACGGCCAAAATGCTCGTTAGAAGTGAGAATGATTAGACTTTGTCTTGTTCACTTTGGACACATCGTCAGGAAAGACCAGTTACTAGAAATTAACATCATGCTTGTTAAAGTAGAGGGTCAGTGACAATGAAGGAAATCCACTGTGACATGAATTGACATGAAGGCCGTACCAGCTGGGCTGAAACAGCTATGACTGTGAGGATGATGCGAGACCAAGTCGGGTTCCATCCTGTTAGGTAGAAGGGCACTTGATGGCAACTAATGACAGCACTGAATGCATAAAAAGAAAACATGACATTTTCTGTAAAATCAAATGTTCAATGAGAAAGGGATCATGAGACCTCATAGACAAGAATAGTGGCTAAAAAGAGTTTGTTTCGTTGATGACAATAGATAGAACTTAATTAGTAGAAAGGGATTAGCCAGTTGGAAAAGGCAACGCTAATCGTAAGTCACCTCTTCCATCCTTCATTTATTTCCATGGAAAGTGCCCTTTTCTCAACCTGGCTGCCAAGCAGTTATAAAGTAAAAGGATAAAAATTCAGACTGTCCCCTTTTCAGTCTTACTCGGTTTTTTTTTTTTTTTTTTTTTTGAGAGTGTCATTTCTGTTAAACAGGTGTTTGAATAAAAATAGGATCTATTTTGCATTTTGTGTATGCATAATGTTCTCCCATTATCAGTTCATCCAAAGAGCTTGATTAAATATTTTAATACTGTTGTCTGCTCAGGAGTCAGAACTTCATTAAATACTCAGTAATTAAATTCAAGTTTTCTTTAATGAACTTTTTTTTGCATGTGGTCAGGGAATGATATGTATTTTAAAAACTGAATACTTGTAATTTCTGCCGTAGTATCAGAGAAATAGTAGGACTTCAGTAAACATCTGTTGATGAGAAAGAAATCATTCCTCTAGCTTTTTGTTTCCTAGAACCTTTTTTGTTGTGATGCTGAGTCAATGTGAACTCATAGCGATCTGTAGGACAGAGTAGAATGGCTCCATAGGGTTTCTAAGGAATGCCTGGCTGGTTTGAACTGCCAGCCTTTTGATTAGCAGCCATAGCACTTAACCACTACACCACCGGGGTTTCCTTAAGGTCTTTAATCCCTTTAAAATCATATAATTTTTTGTATATGTTAAAGGATTTATATAAAGTTGTTAATATAGGGTCTTGGAGCTGCCAATTGTTGCTGAGATTGCTTTGAAAATTGGCTTATGGAAGATATGACATCAGTTCCATTTGCTTCAAGCAGTTGTCAGCACAGAAACATTGAAAAATATGTCTGAACCAAGTGAATTTTTTGTGTTTTATAAATTTTACTGAGCAAAAGCAAAACATAGTATTATGTGGTATTGACTATTATCTAAATATTTTAAAAAGAAAAGCCAAAGTAGACAAGTAGAAATTAATTAACAGAGCTCTTGCAACAAAAAGTCAATTTATCTCTTCAACCATAGCACACTTATGTCAAGTCTCTTACTCATTTCCATAAGAGATTATGAGAAAAGATGAGAAAACAATGATAAGCTTCTTCATTACCTCTTATAAGCTAATGTGAGTAAAAGATATCTAGATCAAATAATACAATGGATTTACTGTATTAACTCCTTGATTTGTGAGAATAGTACTAAATGTTTTTATTAACACTTAAAATTATTAAGTTTAATACTTTAAAAGAAACTTCTGTCCCTGTAAAGTTTCAAGCTTAAAAAGCAGTATTTGGTGCTCAGTTTAAGTGATATCTGGCAGACAGCTTCTGATGCACCTTCTCTGAAATGCTAATGAAAAACTAGGTGTAAATAAAAATGAAAAGATAGATGAGCTTTCACATCACCACACCGAAGAAGACCATTATCAGAACAGAGTAGGATCTTCCTGGTAGCTTCCACAAGGCTAACTCTTGTAATATATATGAGCTGTGACTTACTCGTGAATTTTCATGTGAAACAAAGTAGACCTGTCACCCAGAAAAAGAGAAAAGGTCTTCTATCCATTCTATTTGCTTTTTATTGTAGCTCACAGACCTTCAGTCTTCATCAACCAGTGTTGCGAGCATTCATCCCTGCGTCTCACTTAGAAGCATACATACATACATCTCTCAATCTCAGCTACAGACATGGTGAAAGCTTAATATCCGTCCACATTTTCTCCTTCCATTCAGAGAAGGAAACTTTCAGAAATGATTGGCTACACAGTGTTAGACACAGACTTTATAAAAAGATGTCTGACGGTAACTGAGGTTTCCACATTTAGAAAATTAAGTAATCAGGAATGACGCTAAAGGGAAATCAGAAAGAGAGTCCAATAAAGATGTGTGAAATGAACACTTCTGCTAGATCTAACGAGGCTAATACCTGCACAGGTTTCATCATCTTACTGATTTTGTTGTTCAAACAAGGCTGTATTACATAAGCAAAAATGAGAACAATAAATAGAATCAATTCAGTTCATATTTGTTTGGAAAACATGAGGTTCAGATAGAATTGATCTGATTCAAGGGTAACTCAAAAGCGAGCCAAGCCAAGTGCCAGTGAGTCAGATCCGACTCATGGCGACCCTAAACAAAAATGTATGTTAATATAGAGTGAGTATTGTCCCATTAAAAATAAAAAAACAAAACAAAACTGAAAAACAGCAGTTTACACTTGGAGATAGGTGAGACAGTATACGTGCAAGGATATTAAAATGTAAAAAAACCAAACCCACCACCGTTGAGGCGATTCTAACTCATAGTGACCCTATAGTATAGAGTAAAAGGTTTTCATTGAGTTTCCAAGGAGTGTGTGGTACATTTGAACTGACTTTTTTGGGTAGTAAACATAACACTTAACCACTATGTGTCCAGTGTTTCCGAAGGAGAGTGGGTAGACAGAGGGGAAAGGAGGCTGTTGGGAGGATGAGACATGCATGGAGCAGAGAGGAATAGTGTGCTGTCACTGGGCAGCAAGAGCAGTGGAAGGTGCATAGAGGTGGGCATGTAAATTTACACAGGAATGTACATTTTCACTCAGTCATAAAAAAAAAATGTTAAGACATACTAAAATCAGTCTCATAAATAGTAAAAGTTGAAGTTGACAGAGAGGTACATTAAATAATTAGGAAATCAAAGTTGTCTCTCAAAATGCAGAGGAAAGATTGGAGTGAAAAGAGTGAAAGCCAACAGACACCAGGAAGAGAGAACTGACACATGAAGCGCATATCCTGGCTATTACTGAGAGGGAAATACAACCGTAAGAACCACACATAAAATTTTCTAGGGTTTAGATGAAACACTCATAATAGGATTTTAAAAATTGCTGTATTTTATGCAAAACTAGTGAAAGAGAGCCTTTTTATTCACCCCCAAACAAAAATTTTGAATTCTAATATTGAGAAACAAATTACAGTTACAGAGGATAAGAACATAGTTACTCAGAAAAATAATAAAAATTAGACTGGCCTTAAACATATGATTGCTCACACTAAATTGCAGCTGAACGTGAAGACTTAAAGGAACATTGAATGAAAAAGCTGTGATTCTAAATTGTATCTTTAATCAAGTTGTCAGTCCTGTGTAACAGCAACGGGCATGTAAGCCTTAGACTGTATATTACCTACTTGCCCATTTTTGGAAAACAGTAAGAACAACGTTTCAGTGAGCTGAAATTGGTAGTTTTAGAATAATATACACTGGCTTGTGGTTAGCCCAGAAATCATTTAATCTTAGAATTAAATACTTATGAACCAAGAATTGAAAAACAAATAAATATGCTAAAAAAGCTATTGAAATGGAAATTTTACAGATCAAAAAACATTAAAATAGTAATAACCTGTGTAGGATGCTTGCTTATGTGCATAAATAAAAGGAAATTGCTCTTAAATATTAAGAATGTAATTTTCAAAGAGAAACAGCCTCCATGGAGGCTACAATTTCTGATCACAGAACAGTTTTCAAGCAGCATTAAATAATAGATTAAGCATGATCCTCCTGCATATTTTACATTTAAAGTGTTTTTATAAACATATTTGCTCTAAGAGCAAATTGAATGAGCAATAATGGGCTATCTATAAAGCCACTTATCAAACACTGTGGAAAAACTATAGAATCTATAAATCTTCGTTCTCTAAATTTACTGACTTATAAATCAGTTTTTGAGGATCTGTTTATGCCAGGAAGCATTCTCAATTTCCCTATACTCTATTATGGAACAGAATAATACAATTTTACCTAATAAAGCAGAAGTATATGAAAT
Organism: Heterohyrax brucei; assembly: GCA_028571685.1. NCBI lineage: Eukaryota > Metazoa > Chordata > Mammalia > Hyracoidea > Procaviidae > Heterohyrax > Heterohyrax brucei. The sequence goes on from CM053144.1 coordinate 166,194,071, forward strand.
CAAATATAATACTAGGCCTTATTGCAAGTTTGGAAATCAGAAAAAGTAATGTCTGTGTAGTTGAAGATCAGTATTTACAACAGAAGGTCTTTGCTGATGTTGTTTTTGTGTTCGAAAAGCTCAGAGACATGATGATGTGGAAAATTTCAGATACTATCACAGCATCATAGATACATGTTTTCATCCCATAAGGAGGCCAGCCTTCCTCCAGTGAAGCAGAGTCAATTTAATTGCACCCTGGCTGGAGATATAATAACCTTTTCATGAGTGCTGGGAGATACATACCCAGTTACTTTTCATGTCCTTAAGGCTTATTGGACACATTTGAGCCATTTTGTGTATTCTGGTGATGTAACAGGTAATGGTGCAACTGCCTGAAAAAACAAATCTGTTGTCTGTGTCACATTTGAGTATTGAGCACCATGCTCATGATGAGATGCTTCCCGTCAGAGTGATTGTGTGAAACTTTTGTGTCTTTTGGCTTCTGTACAGGGAGACACACCTTGCAAGCGTGTTTACTATTTCCTTTGTAGAAATGGGAAGGTATAGTCACTGGCATTCAGAAATAATCCAGTAAATGACTTAACTTGGGAGTACAAACAATTGGTGATACATTTCATGGGCTTTGCAGCTGATAAGTACTGTGTGTGTGATGTGCTTTTTGGAACATGCGACCCATATGACATAAGTCTCTTAAATGACATCTTTTAGAAAGTGCTCATTGGAAAGTTGAGTAAGATATTCTGTGGCTCAACTGTAACCAGGAAGTGTTATGCATTTCCTGGACTGTGGTACTATTATGTACTGCATTTGTGACACACCTCATGTTAGAACACTTGTCAGTGTTGTTGCTTTTAGGTGCCATGGAGTAACTTTCAACTGATAGCAACCCCATGTGCAACAAAACAAAGCACTGTCCTGTCTTTTGCTGTCTTTACAGTCGTTGCTGTTGAGCCAAGGAGCACTCTGGTTGTACTTCTTCTAAGACAGACTGATTGGTTCTCTCGGCAGCTCATGATATATCCAATATTCTTTACTAACACCTTAATTCAAAAGCACCAATTCGTTTTCAGCCTACCTCATTCAGTAGTCCAGCTTTTGCATACGTATGAACCAGACTGACTGCCATCAAGTTGATGCCAACTCATAGCAACTTTATAGGCCAGAATAGAACTGTCCCATGGAGTTTTCAAGGAACACCTGGCCAATTGTAACTGCCAGCCTTTAACCACTCATGCTACCAGGGTTTCCTGCATATGAGGTGATGAAAAATATCATGGCTTGGGTTATGTTTACTTCAATTCTCAGAATGACATCTTTGTTTTTTAGTATTTTAAAGAGATCTTTTGCAACAACTTTGCACAATGCAATATATTTCTTGATTTCTTGACTGCTGTTTCCTTGGGTGTTGATGATGGATGTGAGTCAAATAAAATCCTTGAAAGTTTCAATATTTTCTCCCTTTATCGAGATGTTGCTTACTGGTCCAGTGGTGAGGACTTTTCTTTATGCTGAGGTGTAATCCATACTGAAGGCTATAGTTTTGATTTTCACCAGTAAGTTCTTCAAGTCATCTTCCCTTAGAGCAAGCAAGGTTGTGTCATCTGCATATCTAAGGTTGTTAATGAGGCTTTCACCCATCTTTTAGTTCTTTTTATTTTGATTAAGTGAAAACTTACAGTCCAAGTCAGTTTCCCATGTAAAATTCCAAGTACCCACCTCTCTGTAACTCTTACCTGACCCCTTCACTCTGTGATAGCACGCTTCTTTTTCAGTCTTTAATTGCAGTACCCACTCAACCAACACTTGTCCCCTGCTCTTCACCCTCTCCTGTCCCTTCTAAAATTCTTTCACAAATCTTAATGCCATGTTCTTCGTACAGTCCAGCTTCTTGTATTGTTTATTTAACATACAGATTGAGTATATGGTGAAAGGGTGCAGCACCAGCATGTACCTTCCAGACTTTAAACCAAACAGTATTTTCTTGTTCTGGTTGAATGATTGCCTCTTGATTTATTTATAGCCTTCATGGCTCTCTCCTATTTCCTTTTTTCATGAGCATCTCTCTTAATAGAAATCCTCACATATTTGATTTTCTCTTTATTTCTGCTTCTCAGAATACCAGGACTAACAGGGAAAGGTAGAATAAAATCTGTATCAGGAAAAACATGTCTAAAACTGTAGAACACGTACAGATACTACAAGTTTATGCAGTTATACAACAAGCTTAATTAAATCAACAGAAAACACTGCCGTGGAGTCTATTCCAACTCATCCTAGGTGACAGAGCAAAACTGCCCTATAAGGTTTCCAAGGCTGTAATCTGTACTGAAGAAGGTTGCCACATCATTGTTCTGAGGAGTAGCTGGTGTACTCGAACCTCAGAGCACTTGGTTAGCAGCTGAACACCACTGCACTACCAGGGCTCCTTTGACATAGTTGTTACATAGTATATGTGTATTCATTCGTATAATTTTTGTAGTAATATTAAAGTATTTTTATTATGGAAAGCTTGGGATATAAGGAAAAATCTAACCTATTAACAAGAAGTTTGTCATTAAATTTTTAGTGTGTAAAATTAGCTTTTGAAAAATGTTTATCTTCTTGTTGTTGCTTTTTATTTTGTTGTGATGAAAATGGAGCCCAGGTGATGCATTGATTAAAAGCTTAGCTACTAACCAGAAGGTCAGCAGTTCAGATCTGCCAACTGCTTCTTGGAAACCCTATACAGCATGGGGCAGTTCTACTGTGTGCTAGAAGGTCGTTATGAGTCAGAATCAACTGGATGGCAACAGATTTGGGGGTTTGGGCAGTGAAAATACATACACCAAAAAATGTTATTGCAGCAATTTACACATGCACATTTCAGTGATAATAGATTGTTCTTTAAATTATGCAACAATTCTTATTATCCCTTTTCAAATTAACATAAACTCAGTGCCCCCTAAGCAAAAGACTCCATCTCTTATCCTCTTTCAGAATGTTGGTAACCACTAGTAATCTTTGGTTTTTTAATATTTGCTTATTTCATATAGCCAAGCCAAGCCAAGTGTCGTCGAGTTGGATCTGATTCATGGCAACCGCAGGGGCCAAGGTAGAACTGACCCCCAGAGTATATGATATCATACCGTTTTGCTTTTGCTGTTGACTTAAATGATGCTTTTGAGGCTTATCCATGTGGTGGCCTGCGTCGGGACTTCACTTCTCGTTATACCTCTGTTGTATTGCATTGCATTGCACTGCATACAGGTACCACATTTGGTTCATCTCCGCATCCGTTGGCAGACATTTGATGATTTCTACCATCTGGCTAGTTTGAGAAGTGCTGTACTCAACACTGGCTTACACGTTTCTATTTATGTTCCTGTGCCCCCCCCCAGGTATGTTTATTATTTTTTCCATGTATGTATGTAAGATTGGAATTGCCAGGTCATATAGTATTTCTGTGTTCAGCTTTTTGAGAAACTGCCAAACTATTTTCCACAGTAGCCGTGTGTTTGTACACCACCACCAATGGATCAGTGTTCTTAATTAGCGGTTTTTTTAAATTCATACTTTGTTTTAGTGTAGAGAAGAAATAATACATTTACTTGATAATTTTGAAATAGGTTGCAGTGAAAGAAGTGTGTGATGAACTAGGAAAAACAAATAATAAGCCAGAAACTAGAGTTTCATTATTATTTTTAAAATTATTTCATGAAAAGTGTTTAAAAATCATTTTCTCCCTGGTAAAAAGTTTCATAATCATTGTAGGAGTAAATTAAAAAAAAAAAAAAATGTTGCTGTCAAGCTCATTCTGACTCATAGCAACCCTACAGGGCAGAGTGGAACTGTTCCATTCGGTTTCCATGGAGTGACTGGTAGATTTGAACTGTCAACATTTTAGTTAACAGCTGAGCTCTTAACTAGTGTGCTGTCGAGACCCTATGGTCATAATAGTAATGTAGTAAGTTAAAAGATTTATGACAAAGAATCTATAGAACAATTATCTTTTATGTCTCATGAGCTGTAACAACTACATAATGTATACCTAAATCATATTCTCTCTTAGCTGCCACGATGAGTAAGTGAAAGTTGGTAGAGCCAAATATTATTGGATTATAAGCTTTATCAGTAATATGATGACATGAAATTCAAACTTTTCAATTTAAAGTAAGTGAAAAGAAAGTAAAAGGGAAAAGCTGTAGAAATACATACTGTAGAAATAATTAGGATCCTACAGTCATTTTAAGTGAATTTATAACTGTTAACTGCATTATCGCTAATATTGACACTGACTTTTGAAAACATCAGCAGGTATCGCACATCCAGTTGTTTTCATAATGAATAACCTTGGTTATGTTCTCAAACCATTGTTTGTTAAATTGATTCTGAGACACTGTATTAAAAAACAACCAAAAAAGATCTGTACATAGTGTAAGAGCTTTTTCTTCTTTGGGTGGAGTTAATACACAGTTCAACTTTTTAGTTGGAAGAAAAAAATTACCTAAAAAAGATAATACTGATGTTCAATTAAACTAAAAAACAGATCATATGGAAATCCAAGTATAATTAGAATTAGAAATTATACTTAAGACACTAATAGAAAAATAAAGGCAAATTAGAAATATCCTGGTAAAATACAAATACATGTATATGTATTCTCTAAGGTGTCAGTATTTTGAAGAATTTATCCTTTCTTCTTAATCAGATTTTGATTCTTTCCTAAACAACCATCAACCTTTTTTTTTCCCCCCTGTCATTTTGGCTTTCAGGATCATCCTTCATCCTTGAAGTGAGAGTCATAAATTTTGGAATGAATTTTAAATCCCCTCAACACTGACATCTATTGAGTCTTCTTATTTGAGAAATGAGCTGGCAGCTTGGAAGTGTAATAACAACTAAAATAAATGAGTCTAGAAATCCTGCAACAAGCTTTTGGAAATTTGGCTTCACTCTGTGTAGAAATGCCATTCCACTGATTAAGCACAAATGAAGAATATGACAAATATACATAGCTTTTACAAACATTGCAAATATAAAATCTTTATAACTTGAAAGTATGACACATGTCTGACATTGGCCTTTGCAGTATCTAATTTTTCTTATATTGAGTTCTTGTGTCTGAGCTTTTTATTTATTTGAAAATTTTTATTTATATTTTATTAGTGGGAAAGCCAGCCCGCCAAGTGCCGTCGAGTCAGATCCGATATTATTAGTGGGAAAGGCTTTCAGAAAATATGTCTGGGTTTAAAAAGGAAATTGCAGTTTTCTGAGTCCCCATTCAGTCATATGGGTATTTTCATTCTAAAACATTACTGCCATTCAAATTAAAGAGCCCATACCAGCTCTCCTTTACACATTGTTCTTTGAAGCTAAAGACTATGAAAGTGTTTTGAAAAATACAGTGTGTTGCAGTGTTTTAGCATAGTCATACCGGAGTGTAAGTGATACATGTAAAAGAGTATCAGGCTGTACTCGTATATATGACAGAGAACCTTATGTTAATGGCAACAGATTAAGACAGGTTTAACCAAAAGTTCTAGAATTACATTCGGTATTTCTGACTCATGAAGCCTACTTTAAACTTGGAGGTTTCCTTTCTGTTCTACAGGGAGTCTTGTCACCACAGCAAGCCCATCCTTTATTTACGTTGCAAAGGGTATATTCTGTCATCTTGATCGCCTTCAACTGATTTTTAACCTGATAGCTGAAACTGTCTTAACTACACATGTGTTGTGATCACATACTTCCACATGTATTTCCTTGTTTGGCTTTGATGAAGACAGAAGAAACCCAACCCCACCACCACTTCAAAATTGGTTTGCATAAGACAGTTTTTCATAAGTAACTCTCATGTCATTAACAATTTCTGTGACTTGAGATCTTAACACAAAGGAAACTTACTATCTTGCAGTCTCTTGTAGTCCATGTTAATGGGGTCTTGCTGGATTTTGTTCCATAACTTCATTATCTTAAAGAGCAGGTCTGTTCTAGGACTGACTACACGTTCAAATATGTCTCCATCTGAAGAACCAGAACTGCAAGAAATGTTTTCTGTCTTTCAAAATTGTCTTGAATTCTCTGTAGATGAGTTTAACTGCTGTTACTTATTTGATTATATATTTGCTCAGATTGAAGCTAAGTAGAATTATAATTTTAGAGTAATGTTTATAAATAGAGTTGATTTGAATAATAATCATATGGCTGAACAACAAACACACCTGCTAAAAATTCAGTATTTCTTTGTAGAATTCTGTCTTTAGAATATGTTATTGTGTGGCACATAATGAAAACAAAATATTTAGTACTTACCTGAATTTATATTTGTCTCTGTGTAGTTCTGTCAGAAATTTCATAAAGTGTATTTTTGGTTCAGTTATATTCAATTTTTAAAAATATTTTTGATTTATATTTAATATATACCTGCTTTTAACTTATTGACTATCTAATTATCCAACATTTTGCATTTACAACAACAGTAAAGAAAATACCATCTGACAAATGACTGTTAATGAGGCAGCAAGTATGGCATCAGTGGCTACAGAGAGTTGCTTCCTCTCAGAAGATCTCTAGGTGGCCTCCAGGAAGCTGGTCCACACTGCCTGGCATTTTCTACTCCTTCCTGGTGGCAGGGGAACTGGATAGAGCCAACATCCCCCGTGGTCATGGCATCTGGACAGACAGACAGGCAATATCAAAGCAGCAGATTCCTATTTTAGATTCCCAGCTCTTGTGCAAGGTTCTATTTGGGGTTTAAAGGACTTGTTTTCATTTTCTTCAGCTTCAGCTTGAACTTGTATAATAGAAATTGATGATCTGTTCTGCCGTGAGACTTGGCCTTAACTTGACTGATATTATTGGACTTCCCTTTTTTTTGGTGAATTAGAAACAATTTTAAAGACGTAGGCACCCTGCACTGAAATGCTACCTCACCGGGAAGAATTGATGACCGTGAACTTCCTCCGGGGCTGACAGAGAGAAAGTCTCCCTTGGAGCTGATGCCCTGAGTTTGAATTTCTAGTGTACTAGATTGTGAGGGAATATATTTCTGTTTGTTAAAACCATCCACTTACAGTATTTCTATTCATAGCGTGTAACATCCATGTAACATCCAGAACACCTCTATTCTAGCTGCCCACCCCACCCCCCATGTGATAGCACTCTTCACCTTTTGTCCAGAACTTCCCATGACCTTTTGACCAAGGTCTGTCTCTCTTCACCCAATCAACACGGCTCCAGCAAGGTGTCCCTCAGACAACTCCATGTACATGTTTGAAGGTTTGTTCGCCTCCAGTATCACTCTATGGTTTGTACGGTCTAGCTCAGTCTTTGTGGGGAGCTGGCCCCAGTGCTAGATGAAATGTGGGGTTGGAGAGTCTGGGGGCCATGTGGTCTTTTGGTAGAGTGCTAGCTCTGCCCTCTCCACCTGCTGTGTCCAGAGCTCTGTTCCATGTACCCCGTCTGGGCTCTCATTGGTGGTGGCAGGGCACCATCTAGTTCTTCTGGTCCCATGCTGAAGCAGGCTATCTGGTGGGCTTATATTTTTCATTACTGAGCTTTTATATCATCTTTTTCCACAGATGTATTAGATTTGATTTCTTATGTTTTCCATAAGAGGAAGTCCAAATGTATAGATGCTGTTCATGTTGTTGCAAAGCTCGGTTTTTGCAACAAAGAAGTAGGTGATCTGACAAAATTCTGTCCTGTCACCTTCAGTGTCATTTCTGTCACCGAGGCTGTATTTTCCAAATACAGGTACTTCTTTATTTTCAACTCTCTCATTCCAATCAGCCATAATTTTCAATGTGTCTTGATTGCGTATTTGATCAATTTCAGATTGATGAAGTTGGTAAATATCTTCAGTTTTCTCATCTACTGCATTAGTGGTTGGTGCATAAATTTAAATAATAGACACTTCAACTGGTCCTCCTTGTAGGCCTATGAATATTATCATATCACTGATAATGTTGAGTTTCAGGATATATCTTTAAATGTTTGTATTGAAGCTGACTGTGATGCCATTCCTCTTTAATTTGTCATTACTAGCATATGGACCATATAAGTGTCTGATTCAAAATGACCAATACCAGCCCATCTCAGCTCACTAATACCTAGACTGCAGATCTTTATACTTTCCATTTTTTTGATTACTTCCAGTTGTCTTCAGATTATATTCATACATTCCATATTCCAATTATTGATAAATGTCAGTAGCTGTTTCTTCTCATTTTGAGTCATGTTATACCACCAAATAAAGGTTCTGAAAGTTTGGCTCCATCCATGTCATTAAGGTTAATTCTACTTTGGGGAGGAAGCAGTTCCCCTGTGATATTTTGAATGCCTTCTAACTTGAGGGGCTCAACTTCCAGTAGTATATCAGGCAATGTTCCACTACTATTCAGAAGATTTTCACTGGCCAGTTTTATTCTGGAAGCTCTGCTGAAAACTGCGCACCATGGGTATCTCTGCTGGTATCTCAAATAGCAGAGGCATAGCTTCCATCATCATAACAGTGTGCAAGCCACCACTGGCAAATACCGTGGTGGATATTTTGTATAACATTGCAAAGAATGGGAATTCCAGAGCGCTCAGTTGTGCTCATAAGGAATCTATAACCCAAAAGGTAGTCTTTCAGTCATAACAAGGTGATAGTGCCTGGTTTAAAGTCAGGAAATCTATGCATCTAGATTGTATACTTTCACCACTCTTATTAAATCTGTATGCTAAGCAAATAGTTATATACATGTAAAAATTGGACAATGAATAAAGAAGACTAAATAAGAATTGATACCGGTCTCTGATTTAATTTTTATACTCCCCAAATATCTGTCAGCTTGGCTAGACCATGATTTCCCAGTGTTGTGTGTTTGTTCATCATTTTTGTCATCTGATGTGATTTTCCTGTGCTGTGAATCCTTCCTGTATAATGTTAATGAGGTAGATATAATCTCCAAGATTAGGCTTGATCTTAAGATGGTCTCTTTTGGCATACAGAAGAAAGAAGAGTGCAGAGAGTTATGGGGACCTCATACTACGAAGCTAGGAAAGGGTGCTTCCTTTGGACCTAGGCGCCCTGCACTGAAATGCTACCTCACCGGGAAGAATTGATGACAGTGAACTTCCTCCGGGGCTGACAGAGAGAAAGTCTCCCTTGGAGCTGATGCCCTGAATTTGAATTTCTAGTGTACTAGATTGTGAGAGAATATATTTCTGTTTGTTAAAGCCATCCACTTACAGTATGTCTATTCATAGCAGCACTAGGTGACTAAGACAATACATTTGAATTGTAGTGTTGACAGAGATGATTGAATATACCATGGACTGCTGGAAGAAGAAGAAGAACAAAATGTATTGGAAGAAGTACAGCCAAAACGTTTGTTAGAAGCAAGGATGGCAAGACTTCATCTCACCTATTTTGGACTTGTTATCAGTGAGGATTAATCGCTGAGGCAGGACATCATGCTTGGTAGAGGGTCAGCAAAGAAGAAGAAAACTCTCAACAAGATGGATTGGCACAGTGGCAAAACAGTGGGCTCAAGCATAACAACAATTACAAAGAAGAGTTTCCTTCTGTTGTACGGAGTGTTGCTATGAGTCAGAAGCATCCTGACGGCACCTGACAACATGAGTCAGAATCAACTGGATGACACCTTACAACCACAACATGTGACCCAAGGCCCAGCAGGTCAAAATTGGGGTGGTAAAGGAGGAAAGAAAGAGGCATCAAAGAAGGTACCTGGCCATTTAATCACGTCTCAAAGTGAGCTGAACTTGGCCTGAAACGTCCAACTTCGTGGGGCCAGGTGCATGACCAGGCTTCTCAGCATTGTAATTGCAAGGCCCAAGGACAGAGAAAGTCTGAAAATTGAGAACAGAGGGTTTACAGTGGGGTGGGGATCTGTTACGCACTCCATGAGGGAAGCTCTGACCCCCCATGGAAGGCAGGCAGAGTTGTTACACTGTAAGTACTCTAGTCACATTGCTTAGCTTTATCCAGCTTTGTGTCCTCCAAGACTCCTTCTACACAAAGCTAATTCATTGTAGACTCACCACACTGGTGAGTTCATCAGTAGCTCTTAGCAGTTATGTCTATGATCATGTATCCTAAATAACAAACTGTAGGACAAATAAATGGCATCAAACAGAAAAAAAAAGTCCTCCATTCTCACCTGACTCAGTTTTTGCATAGTGACCTGGTCTTTGGAACCTGACTAGAGTGCTAATCGAGGAGTGATGTATAAGATAGTTATGGTTCAAATGTAAAAACATATATAAAACAATATAATCAAAAATATCTTGCTCCCATTTCTACTTTGTACATTCAGTTACCACCCACTCTCCATAGTTAACCGCTTTCAGCATTTCTGTTCTCTTGCGTTGTTTGGTGCTGGTGAGTCAGTTCTGACTCATAAAAGACCTCCTGCACAGCAGAACAAAAACACTACCCAATCCTTCACCATCCTCACAAGCATTGCTGTGTTTGAGCCTGTTGTTATAGATTGTGGCAGTCCATCTGACTGAGAGACTTTCTCTTTTTGGCAGACCCTCTGCTTTACCAAGCATGATGTTTCTACTGAGTTTATTTTTGCAGAATATTGAAAATGATTTACTATTTTTGTTTTATTACACTGAAGTCTTTGTGTCTGACTTTTTCCATCTAATAAAATCACAGAATAACTTATCATTTAATAGAGATTTTTGTTTTCTAATTTATTTATTGAAGTAAAGTTGGCATACATGTTAAACATGTACTGTGTGAAAAATTAGGGAATATGTACAGATAGTTTGCAACTGAGAACAGAGCTGTGTTCCAGTGCAACTCCATCTTAAGTTGGCTGTGACTTGAGTTGAATAATTCATTCGTTTTGTTGGTGTTTTCATTATCATTGGATTTTTATTAGCAATATCTTTTTAAATATAATTTTTATTTTCTTTAGGAATTGGCATGAAAATGGTAACATACAAATTACATTTTGCACTGTAACATTGCATGTAGTACATATAACTAATGATAAGCAGCTTACTAAAAAAATTGATCATAAATGCAGTTCTTTGTAACTCAAACAAGTTATGTCAGGGACTACCTGTACACCCATAATAAATTGTTAGCATTCACAATAATAAACATATCCTATCCATTCCCTCCAAAAGAAGCCTTTGATTGTTCTTCCTTTGGTATGTCCCTGCATGCTTCCCTGTTCCCCAGCAAACACAGAGCTGCTTCCTATCACTATATATTCACTTGCCTTTTTAAGAATTGTATACAATCGTACAACATGCACTCTTATTTGTGTTAGAGTTTGTTCTCCAGCATAAATATTTTTTGACTCATCTATGTTGCTGCATATATCAATTGTTCGTTTTTTTTTAACTGAAGAGTAGTTGTTTCACGTACAGATACAGCACAGTATTCTTACCCACTCAAACCTAACTGGGGTTCATGCTGCCTGCTGCAAACATCCAGTCTTTGAGACAGGGGTGAGATTAGAAGCAAAAGGTTTTGTTATGTGCCGGTACATAAGGAGACAGAGGGGATAGATTCCTTCAAAGTCTGTCTCCCCCAAATGGAGACTTGTAGGAGGTTTTATAGAAAAAGAGGATAAGGTTTTATAAGTCTTACATATCTGTTAGAATGTTAATTGTTCTTTAAGTGGTCACAGTAGTCACATTCCAAATGTACTGATCGCTCAGTTGGTATTTTGGGCCCAGAGGTGGTCTGGTCATCGTGTAAATTCCTGATCACAAGGTAAAGTCTTTTGTTTTTCTTTTATGATTTTTAGATTATCAACACTTGTTTCTCCACAGTCCTGAAAAAAGCATAGATTAGTCCTTAACTTGAGAGAAACTAAGGACTCATGCCTGGAAATATATGCTTGGAGACAGGATTAAGAAACAAAATGGTACAGATTATGTTCAAGATGAGGCTGCTGATTTTACTGTGCCTGTTTCAATATGGTGATGAATATTTGGACTGCTTCTGGTTTTTGAATATGATAAATAAAGCTGCTATAAAAAATTCTTGGTAAAATGTTCCAATCCTTTGCACATTTTTTTAAACTGGGAATTTTTAAAAAATTAAAAATTGAGAGCTCTTTTAGGTTGTAGATGTAAGTTTTTTTATTGGATGTATGCTAGGCAAATGTTGTCTCTTGTTCTGTGATATTTCATACCAGTACTAGTGTTCTTCAAAGAACATATGGTTTACTTTTGATGAAGTATAATACAGTGAAATCTGGAGAAGGCAGAAACTGTGTAACAGAAACCTGTAAGGGGAAGAAAACTCCAGTATTTTCCACTGAAAGGATCAACAGAAGAATGACAAGACTACACCCTGTCAGAGGAGGGAAAACTTGTAAGATCCTGAAGAAGTCAGTTCTGTAGAGTTCCGTCTCTCATGTTTGACTGTGTATTATTTTCTTTAATGCCTTGTGCTGTGATGTTTATTTTTGTAATCTTAGATTAACCCAAAGTCACAATCTTTTCTCCTATGTGTTCTTTTAGCTTTTATATTCAGGTTTATCGCTTTTGAGTTAATTGTGGAACAGAACCCTAAAAACTAAACACATTGCCATTGGGTCGATTCTGATTCACAGCGACCCCATAGAGAGAGTAGAACTGCCCCATAGAACTTCCAGTGAGTTCCTGGTGGATTTCAATGGCCAGCCTCTTGGCTAACTTAAGAAGCATCAGGCCACCAGGGTTTTCAATTTGAAACAAATGAGTGATAAACTTTTGTTTTTGTTTTTTCATTTGCAAATGAATATGTAATTGTTCCAGAGTGATATTTTGTAGACTATTCTTTTTCCACTAAACTAACTCAGCCTCTACGTTGAAGACAAGTTTTCTGCATTTTTGTTCTCGACTCTGTGATTTGATCCATTCTTCTACTTGTCTATCTTTGCATGAATACCATATTGTCTATGTTACAGTAGCTTCATAGTAAGCCTTGGGTTCAAGCAGTGGGAATGCTCCTACATTTTTCTTATTTTTCAGGATTGTTTAGGTTATTTTAGTTACTTTTTCCTTTCCGTAATAATTTTAGAGATATTTTGACAAATTCTTCAAATAGTTTTCCTGAGATTTTCATCAAGATTGTGTTGAATCTATAGATTATTTGGGATGAATTGATAACTTATCAATATTAAGTCTTCCATCCAGGAACATGATGCACCTCACCATTTGTATTTTAAAATTGTTTTTGGTAATGATTTGTAGTTTTAAGCCTGTAGATCCTGTATTTGATTAGTCAGATTTGTAAATAAGTTTTTGTGCTGTTGTAAATGTTATTTTTTAAAAAAATCAAATTCTAATTGTTTATTGTTTGCATATACAAGAATATAATTGACTTCCGTATGTTGGCATTGTATCTGTGACAATGCTGTACTCACAACACTTCTGTGTTGACTTTTTTGGATTTTACACATAATGCTTGTTATTTGCAAGTAGAAACAATTTTCTTTTCCTTCTTTTCCAATCTGTATGTCTTTCATTTATTTTTGTCTTGTCTTATTGCACTGCCTAAGAATTCCATTACAATAGTCAATAAGTATAGTGACAAAGGACTTCCTTGCTTCATTCTCAATCTTACGGAAAAGCATTCAGTGTCATTATCTATAATGTTAACTTTTGGTTTTCCTTTCTGCTTTTGTACATACAGATTATATTAATGAAGTTCACTTTTATTCAGTTTCATGGGCTTTTATTATGAATGTGGATTTTATTGCTTTTCCTGTATATATTGAGATGAAAATATTGTGTTTAACCTTCACTTAATAAGGTGAATTATATTGATTCATTTTTCTAATATTGTCTGAACTGTTTCTTAAACTCATGAGCTGAATTCCACTTGAAATTCATGTATTATCTCTTGTAAATATTAGAATTGATTTACTAATATTTTAAAGACATTGTGTTTGTATATTAATGAGGGTATTGATATACCATTTCTAAAAGCTTTTTTGTTATGCCTAGTTTGAGTATTTAGTTTTGGTTTTAGGATAATGCTGACTTTATGAAATAAATTGAAACATTTTCCCACTTTTATTTTCTAGAGACTGTAAAATTGGTATTATTTGCTTCATAAATCTTTCAAAGGATTCACCTGTAAAATTCTAAACATTTCTAAAAATCCTAAAACTCTAGATTTTTTTAATTTAAATTTCTTTGAATAATTTTAATTTCAAGTTAAATTTTTGTAATATATGTGAGACTCTTTTTAGTGATTTTTCATTGTGTCTTTATTGAATGTGTTTTCAAATTTAATTTTAGAGAATTATTTGTAGTATTACCTTTAAAAAAAAAGACTGCCATCAATTTCAGTGGTATTAGCAGTTATATCCTTTATTTTTCATAATTTTTAAATTTTTCTTTCTCTCCTGATTTGTTTTCAAAGAGCAAGCCATTGTCTTGACTGGTTTTCTCCATTGTTTTTCTATTTTCAGAAACCAGGACCATTTCCGTGTTTCATAAGTATCATGAATCTCCCCATCTCCCCTGCATCTTATACAGTAGTCATCATACAAGCATCCAAGCATCATACAAGCTTCCAGATATGACATTATTGACCAGGAACTGTACCTCTGTTAAGCAGATAACAGTAGAGAATAATCATGACAATCTGACATGAAAGGAGCTAGGAAGTTCTGAAATCGAATTCAAGACTTTGTATACCTCTATTTAACACTTTCTTCCAGGGCTTGGCCCTCCAGGGATTGTTGAATGAGAGCCTGAGTGGTACTTATTTCCTCAAACTTCAAAAATTATGGAATATTTTGTTTGCCATTAGAGGACTTCAGCTGACCTCTTTTTTTCCCCCCTCATAGGTTTAGACATTTTAAAATCTGTTGCTGTGAAGATCAGTTTTACATTTTAAAAACTCACTGCAGTTGCATCACGTTTGACTCATAGTGACCCTATAGGACAGAATAGAACTGTCCCAAAGAGTTCCCAAGGAGCAGCTGGTGATATCGACCAATCCTAAACCAAACCCACTGCCACTGAGTTGATTCCAACTCATAATGACCATATAGGATAGAGTAGAACTGCTCCATACAGTTTCCAAGGAGTGCCTGGCGGATTTGAACTGCCAGCCTTTTGGTTAGCAGCTATAACACTTAACCACTATGCAACCAGGGTGATAATTGAACTGCCAACCTGTTGGTTAGCAGCTGTAGTTCACTGTAGCTATTAACCAGCATGCCACCAGGGCTCCTAGTTGTGGATTTAAAAGTCATCTAGTAGTATTATACCCCAACCCCTCACAAATTCTGAAAATTAATTTGGCTTTTTTTCTTTCAGTGACCTTCTGTATAAGTTCTCTTTTTTGATCTTAGTCTAATACACTCACAGTTACTAGCTTACCCAAGTAGCTTTCCCTCTAAGCAATATCAGAATCCAGAAACTTTCTTTTGGAGTAATGGCTCAAGGACCATAAAAATGTGAACTACTTTACTAAACCCCGTATGGCTTACCAAAGCTTCTCGGTTTCTTTTTCACTTAGACTGTCAGGCATCTATTTTCCGATTGCATCTAGGATCCAAACCACCTCTGTCTCAAGTTCATTCTAACTCATAGTGACCCCATAGGACACAGGAGAACTTCTTCATAGAGTTTCCAAGGAGCACCTGGCAGATTTGAACTGCTGATCTTGTGGTTAGCAGTCGTAGCAATTAACCACTCTGCTACCAGGATTTCCCACCTCAGTTCAGAAATCGCCAAAGGGGCCAGTGTCTGATTGCTGATATGTTACTTTTCCTCTGAATAGTTCTACCTTTTCTGAATATTTTTCTGTCTAGTTTTCATTATACTTGTTACTCTCTGATCATTTCAAAATATAAATTTTGTTTTTTTTCAACTTGTTCTAGTTGTCTGTGGGAGCAATTATGTACTAAACCTAGTGAATTCTACATATAAGCAGAAATATTCACGTTAGTTTGTTTAACAGAGGGACTTTAATAAATACAATTGATTAAACAAGTGTAAACCAAAAACTAAATCCATTGCCATCAAGTTGATTCCTGCTCATAGCAACCCTATAGGACAGAGCAGAACTGCCAATAGAATTTCTGAGAAGCACCTGGCCCATTCCAGTGGCCCACCATTGGGGTAGCAGCTGTAACTCTTAACTATTATGCCGGATGTGAGAAGACTGAAAAAACAAACACAAGAACACTGAGATAACACCAAGATAATAGCTGTAGGAGGAATTTGAACCTATAAGGGTGGATAAAATCAAGGGAAAATGTTGCTATTTGTAAAACGCGGAGCATGGAAGCAGGTTACTCCAGGGTAGGGGTCCAGATCACTGAGAATAAGAGTGCTGAATTTCTGATGTTAGAATTTCAGAACTTGAATAGTGAGGCTAGTTCTACAAGTTGTCTACTATTCTGGATGCCAGAACCAACTGCTGCTGTTTGAAGGAATGGCTGATGTTAGGCCTATACTGACAGGAACCAAAAGCAAGAAGAACAATCCCTTTTTCCCACTCTCGCTTTTTAATCTCCCACAGGCATTTCAAGTAGAGGCAGTGGAAAAATGTAGTTTGCAAGTGTTCGAGTTCCATTGTCACAAAGAAGAATCCAGAAAAACAGACTTGAAGCTGAAAGACAATTACAATAACTTTATCCATTTCTTTTGTATTATTATTCACTATTTAAAGTCATCACTTCCATAGTTTTTCTGCTCAGGGTTCAGTAAAGTTATTTTAAGTCACACATGTAATTTCAGAATTTCACATGATGTACTCTAAAACTGCTAGTTAAATTACAACTAGGATTTTTTTGGGAACATTTATCTTGTTTACTTATTTACCTTATTTCTAGCTTTACTCAAAACAACAGTGTACCTCCATGATATTAAATTTGAAAACTTGTGCCATGTTCAACAGGTAATCCTTTCTCCTATGGTGTGCAAACACATACAGTCAAGCTTTAACTGTCTGTGAATATCAGAGAGCAAACATTTGATTTTAAAAAAAATAGACTTTGCCCTAATAGAAAAACTGAGAGTGGTGTCTTCTCATTAGTGTCACACAAACAACTGTGAACTTAAAAATACTGGATGCACTTGCATATGCCTTCATGTCTGTACTCACCTCTCTTTCCTTTCTTCGAATACTGCTTTCCTACACCCTTATGGCCCAAGAGAAAGATGTGACACTATGCTTCCATAAAGATGGAAAGCCTTGGAAACCTTGTCGGGCACTTCCAGCCTGTCTTGACAGCCCTGGATCTGGTTTTCTGTCTGTAGTGCCCTTGTGGTATTTAGAGCTCTGGTGGTGCGTGAGTAAGAGCTGGACTGCATACAGGAAGATTGGTGGCTCCAATCCACCAGGTACTCCTTAGAAACCCCAAAGGGCAGTTCTGCTGTGTTCTGGCAAGGTTCTATGAGTCAGAATCAACTCCAAAGCAATGGATTTGGTTTTTTGGTTTTTTGGTTTCATGGTTCTTAGAGGATTCTTCTGTTCCAAGGTATCCCCTGAGAATTGCAGAGTTATCTTCGTTTGTGTCTGCTAACCTTCCATATTATGGCTGCATTTCTGGTTTCTCTTGCTTCTTTTCATTCCTGTGTAAGTCTGGTGGGAGAGATCCATTTGCTTCCCACTCACTCAGGCAGGTGTTTAATTGTTTTCTTACCGCTTTCACACAGTTATTTTCATAAAAGAATCTTTTTCTCATTCACTTCTGCTCTATAATACATCTTTTACCTTGTGCAAAAACAGAAAGAAAATGATATTTAAAAACCATAATGCTACTAAAGTACATAAAACAATTGATAATTCTTTCCCCAGTGAAAAATAAATCTGTATTCATGAAGAGAAAGCCATATACACTCTATCAGATATTGAGTGTTGCAGCATTTCATGATTAAATTACAACAGAACACTAAAAGCACCACAATAAAATTTTGAATTTATATATATTTTTGTAGTACCATCATTACCAATTATACTGACAGTTTTCCATTTCATTTATCTGGCTGTTGCTGGTCCAATTTGCTTTTACTTTCAACAGAAAATTGACAAGAGAAATAATATTGAAACCAACTCAGGAGTGACTTCTTAGTATATCTTTGTGTATGCACTCTGCATGAGCTATATTGTTGTTACTGTTAGCCATCATCCAGTTGGCTCTGACTCATAAGAACCTCATAAACAACACTGCCTGATCCTGTGCCATCCTCACAATCAATGCTGTGTTGGAACTCACTGTTGCCGACACTCCGTCAATCCGTCTCATCCTTTCTTTTCCATAGTCACTCTACCTTACCACACATGGTGTCCTTCTCCAGGGATGGGTCCCTTCTGGTAACACGTGCAAAATATGTGAGATGAAATTCACCATGCTGGCTTTCAAGAGCATTGTGGTTACACTTCTTCCAAGATGGAATTGTTCATTATTCTGGCATTCTATGACATAGTCAATATTCCTTGCCTATACCATAATTCAAAGGTACAAATTCTTTAGTTTTCCATATTCGTTGTCCAGCTTTTGAATATACAAGAGACAATACCATGGCTTGGAGCAGGAGCACACTGATCTTCAAAAGATGCTTTTGCTCTTTAACACTTTAAAGAGGTCTGTTGGAGCAGATTTGCCCAATGATGCATGTCCTTTGATTTCTGACTGCTGTTTGCATGGAAATCAATTATGGATACAGGTAAAATGAAATTATCAGCAAATTCAGTCTTTTCTCTGTTTATCATAATGTTGCTTATTGATCCAGCTGTGAAGATTTTTGTTTCCTTTATGTTCAGGTATAATCTGTAATGATGCTGTAATCTTTGATCGTAATCTGTCTTTGATCTTCAGTGCTTCTTTGCTTTCAGAGAACAAGGCTGTGTCATCTGTGTGTGAAAGTTAATAATGAAACTTTCTCCAATTCCTTTTTTTCCAAGTTCTTGTGAGAGTGTCTTTTATAAAATTATGTTTAAGTGAAAGTTTCAAATTACTATCAGTTTCTTATTAAAAAAACAAGCATACTTTACCCTATGACCTTAACTACTCTCCCCATACCATGACAGCACACTCCTTCCCTCCAACGTGTATTTCTCATTGCATTTGACCAAGTCCTGTACACCTCTGTAAACCTTGATAGCAGTGGTTAAGTATACATCTGCTAACCAAGAAGGCTGGCATTTCAGATCCACCAGACGCTCCTTGGAAACTCTATAGGGCAGCTCCGTTCTGTCTTACAGGGCTGCTGTGAGTCAGCATTGACTTGAGAGCAGCGGGTTTCTTTCTTTTTGGTTTTGTGCCCCTCTGATGCTCCTCCCTGCTGCCTAGCAAGAGCTGTCTGGTCAGTCTTCGGTATGTGCCCAAGTCAAGAAGCACCCTCTTCACTAGTCAGTTTAGTCTTTGTCTAAGCAGTTGGCTTCCAGTTCTGGGTTAACAGAGAGTTCAGGGGCCATGTCTTTCAGGGACCCTTCAGTCTGTCAAACATAAAGTCTGGTCTTTTTACTAGATTTTGAGTTCTTCATCCTACATTTCTCCCACTCCATCAGGGACTCTTTGTTGAGTTCCCTGTAAGGCAAATCCTTGGTCGTGGCAGGGCAGCAACTGGTTCTTCTGACCTCATGTTGGTGGTGTTGTCTTTGTCATATGTTGCGCTTTCTGTCTCTTGGGCTCGCACTTGCCTTGTTGATGTTCTTTCTCCTATACTCTGAACGAGTTTAGACAAATGAATGCTTCTTAGATGCCCACTTGATAGCTTTAAAGACCCCAAATGCCACTCACTGAAGTGAGCTGCAGAATGTTTGTTTAAAAACTTTGTTATGCCAGCTGACCCAGATGTTCCCTGAAGACGTAGTCCCCAGACTCTTGGCCCTGATACTCTGGAAGAACTTGATTTTATTTAGAATATTTCTAAGCTTTGAGTGTAGTCCATTTGTGCTGACTTCTCCTCTGCTGTGTCTTTCCTGTAACCTAAAAGGGTTTTTGTCTGTTATCTAATTAGTGAATACCCTTCTCCCTCCCCACAGAGCCATCAAAGAATATTTTCTTCTGTGTTTAAACCAGTTCCTAAGTGCTTATGATAATGGTCTCATACAGTATTTGTCCTTTTGCAATTGACTAGTTTTGCTCAGCATAATGTCCTTTAGATTCTTCCATTTCATGTTTCCCAAATTCATCGTTGTTCTTTATCATTGCATAACATTCCATTGTACTACTGTACCAGAATTTCTTTGTTCTTTTGTTGAAGGGCACCTAAGTTGATTTCATCTTTTTAATACTGTGCACAATGCTGCCATGAACATTGGTGTGCATATATCTATTTGTGTGATAGTTCTTATTTCTCTAGGATATATTCCAAGAACTGGGATTGCTGGGTCATAGGATATTTTTATTGTAGCTTTTAAAGGAAGTGCCAAATAGGTTTCCAAAGTGGTTGTACCATTTTACATTTCCATCAACAGTGTTAAAGTGTTTCAGTCTCTCTGTAGCCTCTCCGACATTTTTTTGTTTTGTTTTTTGGATTAATGCAAGCCTTGTTGGGGTCAGATGGTATCTCACTGTAGTTTTAATATGCACTTCTCTCACGGCTAATGTATAATAGCTTTTTCTCATGTATATGTTAGCTGTCCAGACATTTTCTTTGATGAAATGTCTGTTAATACCCGTTGCCCATTCAGTTGGATTATTTGTCATTTTGTTGGTGAAATTTTGCAGTATTTTGTAGATTATAGAGATTAGATATTGATCAGATTTGTGTTACTAAAATTTTCTCCAGTTGGTGTGTTATCTTTTTACTGTCTTTGTGAAGCCTTTTGATGAGTGTAAATGTTTGATTTTTAGGAGTTTCCACTTACCTGTTTTCTCTGTTGATATTTGTGTATTTTGTAATTTGTTTATGCCTTGTATTAAGGGTCTGAGAATTTTCCCTGGTTTTGATTCCATGATCTTTATCATTTTAGATTTCATATTTAGGTCTTTGATCCATTTTGACTTTTTTTTGCATAGTGTGAGATATGGGTCTTCTTTGATATTTTTGCAAATGAATATCCAGTTGTGCCAACATCATTTGTTAAAGAGACTGTCTTTTTCCCATGAGGTAGAATTTGGGTCTTTGTCAAATATCAGCTGTGCGTAGGTGGACAATTTTATGTGTAGATTCTCAATTCTGTTCCATTGGTGTATGTGTCTATTGCCAAAAAGCTACTACCAGCCTTTTTGACTACCATAGCTGTGTAATAGGTTATAAAGTTGGAAAAATATGAGTCTTCTGACCTTGCTTTTCTTCTTCAACATTGCTTTATGTAGCTAGGGCTTTTTTGTTTCCATGTGAGGTTGATAATTTGTTTCTCCATCATAATAAAAAAAGGCCAATGGAATTTGGATCAGGATTACATTGTATCTATAGATTGCTTTGTGGAGAATAGACATTTTCACAATGTTGGGTATCCCTGTCCATGATCAAGGTAGGTTTATCCACTTACATAGGCTTCTTCTGGTTTTTTGAAGTACTATCTTCTAGACTTATTGATTTTCTCTTTGACTTTCTCTGTTGTTATAGAGGGATGTGACTGATTGTTGTATGCGTATCTTATATCCTGATACGTTTCTGAACTCTTCTTATAGTTCTAGTAGTTATTTTGTTGATTCTTTAGGGTTTTCAATGCATAGAGTCATATAATCTGTCAGTAGAAATAATTTTACTACTTTCTTACCAATTTGAGTGTCCTTCATTTATTTTCCTAGCCTGATTGCTGTGGCTAGGACCTCTAGCACAATGATGAATAGAAGTAATAACAGGGCATCCTTATCAGTGCTCATTCTCAAGGGCAGCACTTTCAGAGTTTCTACATTTAGGATGTTGTTGGCTGTTGGTTTCACACAGACACCTCTTTTTATGCAGAGGAGTTTCCCTTCTAGTCCTTTGCTGTGAGTTTTTAACATAAATAGGTGTCAGACTTTGTCTTATGCCTTTTCTGCATCAATTTACAAAATCGAGTGACTCTTGTCGTTTGTTTTATATGTTTGATTACACTGATCATTTTTCTAATGTTGAACTATCCCTCCAGCCCTTTTATGAATTCCACTTGGTCATGGTGAATTAGTTTTTTGACATGTTGGTGAATTCTATTGGTTAGAATTTTGGTGAAGATTTTTGCACCTAATTTCCTGAGAGATGCTGGTCTGTAAATTTCCTTCTTTGTGATGTCTTCCTTGTGGTTAGGGTTGTGCTAGCTTCATAGAATGAGTTTGGGATTAGTCCATCCTTATCTGTGCTTTGAAATACCTTTAGTAATAGTAATGTTAACTCCTCTCTGGAAGTTTGGTAGAATTGTCCAGTGAAGACATCAGGGCCAGGGCTTTTCTGCTGGGAGTTTTAAGTTACTTTTTCAATCTCTTCTTTTGTGATGGGTTTATTTAGTTGTCTACTTCTGTTTGTGTTAGTTTATGTACATAGTATGTCCCTTTCCTCTAGATTTTCAGTCTTGTTAGAGTATAATTTTTCATAGTATTCTCACAAATTATTATTATTATTTTTAACTTCAGTTGGGTCTGTTGTGTTATCATCCGTCTTGTTTATTATTCAGGTTATTTATTTCCTCTCTGTTTTTCTTTTGTCAGTCTATCCAGTGGTTTATGAATTTTATTTATCTTTTCAAAGAACCAGGTTTTGTTTTGTTAATTCTTTCAGTCATCTTTCTGTTCTCTAATACATTTAGTTCTGCTTTAATTTCTATTATCTGCTTTCTTCTGTTGTCCAAGGGGCTCTTTTGTTGCTCTTTTTCTACTTGCTCAAGTTGAAGGGGTTAATACTTTGATTTGGGTGCATTTTTCTGTTTGAACATGTGGATTTATTGAGATAAATTGACCTCTGAGCATTGCTTTTCCTGTGTTCCAAAGTTCTGGTGAGATGTGCTTTCATTCTCATTTGTTTCTGTGAATGTCTTTATTCTGACCTTGATTTCTTCTATAGCCCAGTAGTTTTTTGAACAAGGCATTGTTCAGTTCCATACGTTTGATTTTTATCTCTTGTTTTTTATGCCATTGATTTCAACTTTCATGGCTTTATGGTCTGAAAAGATGTTTTGAAATATTTCAGTGCTTTGGATTTTGTTAAGGCTTTCTTCATGGCTTAATATGTACTCTATCTGACTCGACGGCACTTGGCGTGGCTTGGCTGGCCATTCTGGAAAATGTTCAATGGAAAAGAAAGTATATTTCTCTGCTGTTGGGTAGAGTGTTCTGTATGTGGCTGTGAGCCAAAGTTGGTCGACTGTGGTATTTAGATTCTGTGCCTTTATGTAGCTGCTTTCTGGAAGTTCTGTTACCAAAAGTGATGTGTTGAAGTCTCCTACTATTATTGTGGAACTTTCTATCTCACTTTTCAGTGCTGTTAGTTCATTTGATGTATTTAGTTTCCCTGTTGTTGCCAACATAAATATTTAATATAGCCATGTCCCCCTGATGTAGTGACCCTTTAATCATTACATAGTACCCTTCTTTGTCCTCTGTGGTGGATTTTACTGTAAACTATATTCAATCAGAAATTAATATTACCACTCCTATTCTTCTTTGAATGTTGTTTGCTTGGTGCATGCTTTTCCATCCTTCAAGTTTCAGTTTATCTTTAAGGTGTTTCTCTTATAGGTGGCATATAGACAGACCATGTTTTTTTTACTCCATTCTGCTACTTTTCTCTTTATTGATGCACTTAACCCATTTACATTCAGTATGATTATTGGTAAGTATGAATTTAGTGCTGTCATTTTGGTGTCCTTTTTTGTGTGGTGTTCAAAATTTCTTTATTTTACTTAACTGCCTGTGTTGGAAGATCCATGACTATGTTACTTAGTCCCTCTTTTGGAAACCCTGGTAGCAGTGGTTAAGTGCTAACTCTGCTAAGTGGAAAGTTGGTGGTTCAACTCCACCAGACACTCCTTGGAATCTCTGTGGGGCAATTCTGCTCTGTCCATAGGGTAGGTATGAGTTGGAATTGACTTGACAGCAGTGGATTTTTGTTGTTCTTTTTTTTTTTTTTGGTTATTAGTATAGTATTGTCATGTTTTATGTAGTGACGTCTCTTTCCCTGTTTTCAATATTTTGGCTTTTTGGCTTCCCTACCTGACTTTTTATCTGGATGCTCTGTCCTGTATTGTAATCTTGAGTTTTTATCTGACATTATTAATTTTCTAATTGAAGAACTTCTTTTAGTATTTCTTGTAATGTTGCAAATTCTCTAAACTTGTGCTTTTCGGGGAATGTTCTAATTTATTGTTATGTTTGTCAGACAAATTTTCAGGAAATATAATTCTTGGCTAACAAATTTTTTCTTTTGAGGCTTTGTATATTGCATCCCATTGTCTTCTTGCCTGTGTGAGTTCTGCTGAGTACTCTGAACTTAGTCTTGTTGCCTCTCCTTTGTATGCTATTTTTTGTTTAACACTAGATGCCTTTAACAGCTTCTCTTTAGTTTTGGTAAGTTTGATTATAATATGTCTTGGTGTCTTTCTTTTTGGCTCTACCCTGTGTTGAGTTCAATGAGCATATTGGATACATATCTTCTCATCTTTTGTGATATGAAGGAAGTCTTCTGTCAACAAATCTTCAACAATTTTCTTTGTATTTTCTGTTTTCCCTGCCTGTTACTGGTACTCCATTCATTTGTAAATTGTTCCTTTTTATAGACTCCACATAACCCTTAATGTTTTCTCATTTTTTAATTCTATTTATTGTAGTTTTCCTCACCTATGTTGGTATCAGTTGCTTTACCTTCAGTCTCACTAATTCGGCACTCCATTGCCTCCATTGTGCTCCTTTGATTTACTATGGAATTGTCTAATTTTCTAATTTAATGTTATTCTACTGAATTTCAGACCATTGCTACTTCAGTATTTCTTGCAGCCTGTTAGAGTTTTCATCATGCTCTCCAGCACTTTGCCTGATCTCCTTCTTGATCTCTTGAGGAGCTATAAACATTAATCTTTTTTATTCTACATCTGATAATTCCAGGAAGTCCTCTTCATCTGGAAAATTTTTTGATTCTTTGTTTTGGAAATTTTGTGACACCATAGTGTTCTACTTCTTTAAATGTTTCTATATTGGCTTTTGTCGTGTGTACTAGGTTCTAAGTTGTATACATACATATTCTTATTTTATTTTTAAATGTTTGAATAGGCAGATCATGTGAACTAATTTGATTATTGAAGCCTTAGAAATTCTATCATCCTGTCAGCAGATGGTTAGAGCACTTTTCTAGGCACATGAGACCAGGTGTCAGATTACTTTTCTTGTATATGTATATATACATATAATGTGTATATGTGTGTGTGTGTATGTATATGTGTATATATATATGTATGTATATATGTACATATAGACGTGTGTGTGTGTATATAAGCCAAGTGCCATCGAGTCGGATCCGACTCGTATGTGTATATTCGGAAGCCTAGGTAGTAAGTTGTTAATTGTATGGTGCCTGTTCTTTCCCAGAATTCTAGCTGGGTAAAGGAGATCAGGGTGGGCACAAGTTGTTGGTTGTGCAAGCTAAGACGAGGGCCTACAGTTTGTGCTTAGACAAAGGATCTGTTTCTGCCCTGGGTTCCTGCCTTGGGGGACCAAAATATCTTTTTTTCCCCCTATTCGTTAATGTTTTTCCTTTCCTAGTCCAGGAGAATAGCTCTGAGTTCATGTAAAGGGTCCCATTTCTGGCCCAGGTGAAGTGTCAGAGTTTCGTTGTTTGGTGCAGTGCAGCGAAGGGAGTGGGAAGTGAAGTGTCAGAGTTTCGTTGTTTGGTGCAGTGCAGCAAAGGCAGTGGGAAGCACTGGGGAAAGGCAAAGAGTTTTAACCTGAAAGAAATTTTCAGATCCACACATGCATACAAGCATTTACCTTTTGATGATCAAATGAGAGTTCTCTGCAATTCTACAGGCACAGCCATCTGAAACTCAGGTTTTCCACTGAGAAAGACACTGTCTGAACACTACTGCTCCATTCATTAGGCTGGCTGGCAGTAGCAGGTCCTCATGCAAGATTCTCACTGGGCTACGTCTGGCCAGTCTAGGTGCCCCTGGACCTACCCTCCCCTTGCTGTCTTCCAGTCCAGTCTCTTAGCTTTCTCCTCATGTTCAGGGGTCCTAGAAGTTCTTATATAATCCATTCTAGTGTTTTTCTGGATCTTTGTTGCTGGAGGGATCAGTGGATGAGTGTAAATACTCTGTCATCTTAGCCCCGTCTCTGAAATTTTCTCCAGTTCTGCTGCCACATTCTTTTTGATTTAGTCCTGCTTCTTTGATTATTTCCTCAATATAAAGGTGATTCTGATAGATACTTTCTTGGTTGTAATCCACACAGTATCCCTTTGTTCTTTTCAAACAGCTTTTCAAACAACTGCCTCTTGTTCTATGTACAGATTCCCCATGAACACAATTAAGTTTTCTGGAATTGCCATTCCTTGCAATGTTAATATATTATGCTCTACAGAATTGTCCTTTGCATAGTATAACTAGTAAAACACAGGTTAAGATCTATCATGGTGTTCTTTGCTTTCATCCAAGATCCATCTGACTTCAGCAATGATGTATCTTGTTTCAAGTCCTCTTCTGAATTCTACATAAATTTCCGGCAGCTCCCTCTTAATGTACTACAGAAACAAGTTTTGAATCATCTTCAGGAAAATTTTACTTCCATGTAATATTAATGGTATTGTTTGATAATTTCTATATTCTTTTGGATAGCCTTTCTTTGGAGTGGGCAAAAATGTAGATCTCTTACTGTTAGTTGTTCAGATAACTGTCTTCCAGATATCTTGACACAAATGAATAAATATGTCCAGCACTGTATTCATTTATTGAAACATCTCAACTGGTATTCAGTTAAGTTTGGAGCCTTGTTTTTTGTCAGTGAATTCAGTGCACCTTGGACTTCTTCCTCCAGTACCATCAATTCTTGACCGTATGTTTCATTCAGAAATGGTTGAATGTTAATTAATTCTTTTTGGTACAGTGACTCTGCTTGTTCTCTTCCTCTTTTTTATGCTTCTTGCATAGCTCCATATTTTGTCCATATTGTTTTTGTCGTTGTTAGGTGCCATTGAGTTAGTTCTGAATCGTAGAGATCCTATATATGATAGAAGCAAACACGGTCTAGTCCTGTGCCAAACTCGTGTCCACTGTCATGCTGAAGATCATTGTTGTAGCCACCGTGTCAGTCAGTCTCCTTGAAGAACTTCTTTGTCGTTGACCATCTGTTTTCTATTTATGATGTACTTTTCAAGGGACTCATCCCTTCTGATAACAGTTCCAAAGTATACGAGGACTGCCAGTTAAGTTTGTGAACTCATCCTAGAAAAAGTGCTACAACCTCGCTGCTGAATATCGCTGCAGTCACCTTAGAAGTACTCCCGGGGGGAAGCTATGCACCAATGCCAGTGCCTAGTCCACCACTCAAGGCCATTTGGGAACTCTTTCTAGAATGACCATAAGAGCTGTCACTGTATTACCCTTGATGTCATGAATATCATCAAACTGTCTTCCTTTCACTATTTCCTTTATCTTTGGGTAAAGAAAAAAAAGCCAGTGGGGGCAAGATCAAGTGAGTAGGGAGGATGTTCCAAGACAGTTAATTTGTTTACTGGCTAAAAACTCCATCACAGACAACTATACAATTTAGTTCATGAACTTGCCACCATGCCGCTGTGTTCAGTTGCCATTCCAGAAAGCATTCCACAATTGCTTTGAAAGGTGTACTAGGAGCTATTGTCAGTGCAGTCACTTTAAAGGTGATTGTAGTGATATTCAGCAATGAGGTAAGTAGCACTTTGAACAATTAAATTTGCAGACTCAATTGTTGGACCTCATATGACAATTTTATAGGTTTTTTTTTTAAAAAAAAAACTTCAGTTGCATTAAGATATAAAGCTAGTGAGTTTATTTTGAATATTTGATAGTTTAATTTTTTATACATGACTTGTAGATTGTATGTATGACCATGAATAATGTTGTTGACTAAATTTTGACCCATAGCACCCCTATAAAATAGAGTAGAACTTCCCCCATAGGGTTTTGGAAGAGATTTTGGTGGATTTGAACCATGATCTTTTGGTTAGCAGCTGAACACTTAACCATTGTACCACCACAGTCCCATTTGTACATATAACTCATTGCTGTTGAGTCAATTCTGACTCACAGCAATCCTATAAGACAGAGTAGAACTGCCCGATCAGATTTCCAAGGAGCACTTGGAAGATCTGAGCTGCCAGTCTTTTGGTTAGCCACTGTAGCATTTAACCAGAACACTAGGTACATATAACAGTACCTGATGCTGCAAATATACTTGTTAATATGGAGTGGTTAGATAAGTTAAAATAATTTGAACACTTTCGATTGAAGAAATATTGTTAATTTAAATGATTAGCTTTGCAGTCCTGTATCTGAGTCTGACCAAAGTATTTCTATTAGTAAAATTATTTGCATATACTGACAAACCTATTGGAACCATAGGGCATTATATCACCAATCCAAGTAATAATGACCCTCTTTTAAATAGAGCTTACAGTGACAAGGTACTTTTTAAAGTACTTTACAAATACTAATTAATCCTCATTAAGTTAATTTTATTTATACTAAAACTAATTCAGTACAATCCTGTGAGACAGACATTATGAGTACTTCCATTTTTCAGATGAAGAAACCTGGATCTGTTGACAAATTTGAATCCAGAGGATTGGTTTAAGTTAATGCTTTTAACCACTGAATGATGAGTGTTTCTCTGCAAATAACCAAAATTGTTTTGCATTTCGCTACAACGTGTCAAAATGATGATAAAACCATGAACAATATAATAATTACATCATAAGATTTTCAGTAACCTTCAACTTGGCTCCATTTTCAGCTATTACGAATGTAGAGGTGGAGCAGGCAGAGTTTCATGAGGGAAGAGGGAGTGAGAAAATGAGACAGAAACTTTTGAGCTCCCCTTTGCCCTGCATGTGTAAAGGTGGATCCTTTGCCTTCAGCAATATTCAGAGAGGGAAAGATTTATGACTCAAATTCTGAAAAGAACAGTCTCTTTTGTCCCAGCAGTCATTAGATTGGGAATATACTTGTCTGAAAGTTTTGCTTTAACTCTCACCTTGCGAAAACACTGATTCAGGATATTAATGAAGCTCTGTGAAGAGCATAGACTGGAGCTGGAGAAACAAAAAGAAGAGACAAGTAAGCATGTTTATATCCTGCAATGAATTCCTGCAGATTTTAAATGTTTCTATAATTTGTTTTTGTATAGTAATAAAAACAAACTAGTTTCATGTTGTTTTTATTGACTTAGGGCTTAATGGAACTGCCACAGTTCAGTAGGGCTTCACATAGGTGTCCAATTAACTATTCACTTAGACAGGAGGTTACTGCACAAATGTATGTAACCTTACCCCTGACCATTTGTTTAATGTTTTTTGCCATGTGACAGCTCTTATATGATTACCATCAGCAATGCAAACAAATCAGGATGACCAAAACAACTCCTTATGTGTCCTTGATAAATGTGACCTTATAATTCATAGTTTGGAATATAATATTTAGCAATAATTACTACATAGCCAGGGAATACATACAAATGTATTTACACTTGTATACAGGCATATTAACAATTACCATGCATTTTATTTTTACATAATAACAGTGTATGAAAAGAAAAGGTTTAAATGGATTCTCCCTTATGATTTCAGATAATACCTGCGTTGCTGTAAGTGGAAGGATATATCATTGAGTCATGAAAATTTGATCCACCTTTTAGAGACTATTTTGTGACTTAGAGAACCTGAAGCCTTTTTTTCTTTTGTTCTTTCTCTTTTTTTCCTCCGTTTCTTTGCATCCTTCCTTCTCCTTCTTTCCCTTTACCCTGCTTTCTTTACTCTTTTTTTATAGTTTAAATGTTTGCATATCAGCTTGGCTATCAGTAAACACTAATTAAATATGTAAATGTGTATCCAATAAATCATATAGAAGCTATGAAATTATACATGCATTTTTGGTGTTCACTACAGCATACAGAAATTAGCAGCTGATTCACCAAGATGTGTCTATAATTATGTAAACTACTAAAATCATAGACAGTTATCTCCAGGAGTTAAAAATGTTGGTATCTGTATACCTCTCAGAAACCCGGGTGGTATAGTGGTTAGGTGCAATCTCTGCTAACCAAAAGTTTGGCTATTCGAATCTACTAGGTGCTCCTTGGAAACTGTGGAACAGTTCTACTCTATCCTAAAGTGTTGCTACTGTTGGACAACAGTGGGCTTGGTTTTTTAGTTACCTATCTCTTAGAAGTCCTGATTGCCTAGCGATTAAGTAATACAGCTGCTAACCAAGAGATTGGCAGTTTGAATCTGCAAGGTGCTCCTTGGAAACTCTGTGAGACAGTTCTGCTCTTTCTTTTAGGATCACTGTGAGTTAGAATAGACTTGACAGAAATTGGTTTGGTTTTATATATATATATGTATATATATACAACATATACATATGTGTATGTATATATATACACCAAAAAACCCAAACCCAGTGCCATGGAGTCAATGCCAGCTGATAGCAACCCTAGAAGGCAGAGTAGAATTGCCTCACCGAGTTTCCAAGGAGTACCTGACAGATTTCAACTGATGACCTTTTGGTTAACAGACGTAGCACTTAGTCCACTATGCCACCATGGTTTCCATATGCATACGTGTGTGTGTGTGTGTGTGTGTGTGTGTGTGTGTGTGTGTGTATAGTATATGTAATATCCGACTCGACGGCACTTGGCTGATATATATAAACACTACATATATACCTCAGCTATGTAGCATTGAAGTAAATACAATCAAAAATAAAAATCGACAGATGTAGACGATCTGTATGATAGTGATCATCTGTAAAGATCATTAGAATAAAACATGAAATAATATTTTGAAAAGAAAAGAGATTCTCTACAGGTTACACTTACACGTGTGTATGTAAGTTCCCAAACTCATCCTACAAAAAGTGTTATATGCCTCATTGCTGAACATCACCACGGTCACCTTCGAAGTATTCCCCTTGGGAAGCTATGCACTGATGCCAGTGTCTAGTCTACCCTTCAAAGCAAGGAACCTTTTTCTGTAATGGCCATCAGAGCTGTCATTGTATTACTCTTGATGTGCTGAATGTCATCAAAATGTCTTCCTTTCAATATTTCTTTTATCTTTGGGTGAAGAAAAAAGTCATTTGGGGTCAGATTAGGTGAGTAGGGAGGGTCTTCCAATTCAGTTATTTGTTTATTGGCTAAAAATTCCCACGCTGACAACTATACAATTAGGTTCGTGAACTTGCTGCCTTCTGTCATGCCCTATGGCCATTCCAGAAAGAGTTCCAAAACTTCTTTGAAGGGTGGACTAGATGCTGGCATCAGTGCATAGCTTCCCAAGGGCAGTTCTTCAAAGGTAATGATATTCAGCGATAAGCAGTGTAACACTTAGAACAATTAAGTTAGCAGACTTAATTGTCGGACCTTGGATATATGTAAATTTTTATTCCCTATGAATTGAAGTTTTGACTTTTCAAAATCACACAGTTAAGTCTGAGTTTGACAAAACCTAATATTTTCCAAAAACATAGTGAAAATTTAGAGTAAGAACTGCTCCTTCGCATTCATGATCCTCCCATAGCTTTGTAGTCACAAAAAGGAAAAAGAGTCTCTGTGAGCTCTTGGGACTGAAGGCTGCACAGTCACAGGCTAAAAAAGTCTTCAATTTACAGTTTTTCAATGGAAGAATAAAATTTTATTGCTCATTTTATTGATGATTTTATAAATTGGTTCTATAAATTTTGTAAGACATATTTTCTATAGCTAGCAGGCCAAGTGCTGTCGAGTCAGATCTGACTGGAAAACCCATATATTATAAATCATCATAGAAAATAAATTTTTGTGATAATGTTTTTGAGAATTAACTAAATGATTGTCCAATAAGTATTTTCATGGCTATGTTCAGAAATGAATTAAGCTGTAGGAATTACATTAGCTAATAAGTGGGTTGTTAATTCTCAAATCTGTCAATATCACTGTCAGATATGATTTATCATTTTCACATCAGAATATATCTGAATGTGTAATGTCTCTTATTTCCCTAAATAAAAACTATCTTCAGAAAATCTGTTTTTGATATTCAAGGATTTCTTTTCTCAACTATAATCAGTTTTTTAAGCTTTAATTTTGAAATTACTTTTCATAAAGAGGACATAATCTAATTTTTCTTATGAGTAAATGGAATTAATTACCATAACACACACTTTCTTCAAAAATCGCAATCCAAAATTACTCTTGTTGAAATATATTGTCAAGTCCATGTCTATGTCTCCCACAAAAAACACGCTGATACTATTTGGAGAGTCAGGTATGTAAAATTCTTTTTGTAAATTCCCCTATGTAATTTCAGAGAAGAAATAGTTATTTGAGATAGAATCATTTAAATAAAAACAATCTTACATTTCTTCTGATTGCTAAATTACATATTTTCATTATAAACAATCTCTAAAGAATAATTTAAAACATTTAAAAAATCAACAGATTTTGTTTTTCTTAATTTGTTCTTTTAAAAGAATTCCTCACTATCAGTCTTTTATTATAATCTTCAGTGAGAACTTCTATTCATTCAGTTTTAATGTATTGGTTTCTCATTTTAGTAATACCATTTGTATATGTATCCCACAGGTTTTTAAACAAATATAGAATCTTCACTTTGTATAAGGAAGCAAAGCTAAGAAGACCAGGTGATTAAAAGTCATCACGTTCCAAAGAGTGGGGCTAAAAAGATTTTTATATATATGTTCATTATTAGAAAACCCTTGTGGCATAGTGGGTAAGGGCTACACCTGCTAACCAAAAGGTTGGCAGTTCATACCTGCCAGGAACTCCTTGGAAATTTAATGGGGCATTTGACCCAGTCCTGTAGGGTGGCTGTGAGTTAGAATCGACTTGACAGCAATGGGTTTGGTTTGGTTTGCTTTGTTGTTAAGGGTATATGTTCTTTATAAAAACTTGTCAGTAATTTACACTATTTAAGAGGCTAGTGAGGTACCAAAATTAATAATTTATAGTGGTACAAAATGCTTCAGTGAGAATTGTATTCCTTTTATTTTTACAAAAAAAAAAAAAAAGACGAAGAAGCAGCAGCTGAAAACAAAAACATACTGTAGAGAGTGGAGATTCTTGAGTAAGAATCTTAATATGGTGTTTTTTGATTTATGGAATTATTGATGGTACCCTCATTGGCTAGGGTTGTGAATGATGAGAGAGTTCTTGGGATAGCAGAATATGTGCTTTCTGGATGCTGAAGGGTGATCAGCAAAGAACCAAGAAATTAATTCAGTATAAAAATAGCCAGAAATTAGATATAGCCACAGCTCAGGATTTGGGAGCCAAGAGAAAGCAAACAAATACTGGCAAGCAACTTTTAATCCTCTCTTCATGCTCCAACCTTCTGTCACAGTTCATAAAAAGGAGAAAGAGGTATAACAAAATTAGTATGAAAAGAGTCACTGCCATAAGCTAGAATTAGACTGAAGAGTAAGAGGGTGTGGGGGAGATGAGGTGGTAAGGGAGATGAGAAATGAGAAATAATGTGTAGCATTAGGGATTAGAAAGGTAAGAAGCAGCAATTTTGTGCATAGTGAGAGAATTTTTTGCTTACTTGAACTTCATTTTCACATGCCTGAAAGAGATAAGTCCAAAGATAAAAAAGTGACAAGGAAAACTGGGAATTGCCTTATAAGTCAGTTTTATGATATATGTATGTATTTTTCATGCTGAAAAAAAGACCTAATAGAATGTGTTTGAGGACCTGGTGGAAAAAATGTTAGAATCTTCTTGTTATATATGTACAGAATGGAGTTCATTTATGAATCCTTTTTCGTTGGACATAAATTGCATTCTTGATCATTTGTTGTTAGGCATGCCTTTATGACAGCGCATGATCTCTTTTCTCTACCTTCTTTATTTTGACCTGGGTCTCTGCTCTTCCAGAATGTAATCCAAGAGCTTTTGTGGGAAGCTGGTACTGTCCTTGAATCCACAAATTGGAACAGTTACATTTCACAGGCAGTTATTAGTTCAATCATAGCCATGTGATCGAATTTGAACATAATATGCAAAAATAATGAGATGGGGCTTCGAGACAGAAAACATTCTCAAACTGGAGAGAATTTGCAAAAGAGACTTTTGATGACAATGAAAATGCACATGGCTTCAAAAATTATTGCCAGCAAGCCACCAACTAGCTTTAGGGTATAAATGACATAGGAGAAAGCAGACTAAAGAAATTGAATAGAGATACACTGTTAATAACAGTGCTGAGCTAGTGAATCAAATCAACTGTGAATCCCATTCTGTAGCAAGATTTCTCAACAGTGTGAGTCAATAAATTCACTTGACTGCACAGTAAGTCATTTTGAACTGAATTTTCGGTGTCTTGCAACATAATATACAAATGGAACTATCTGAGCTGTAGCTATGGAAAGGAACTCTATATTTTTGTTGCCTTTTAGGGTAATGAGATTAGTTAAGTCAAGAAAATTCAATCATTGCAATATAATTGTCCGGTTACATTGATGAGGAATAACTTGGCCATAGAGAGTCAGTTCTTAGAAAATTTTGAACTGGATTTGGCAAAAGAATCACGTATTTGTTTTTAGTTTCAAAATATGTATCATTCAATCCAGAAGGTCTTGTTGGACATGGGTAAATAGTTCAGAGAATGAACTAACACCTGGAGAGAAGCAAATACCAGATAAAAACAAAATTACAAAGATCCCAGCGTGACTGTAACCAGGAACCATCCCATTTGGTAAAGCTTGGTTTTGCAACTTTTATTTATGTGCGCCAGAATCCTTTAACTTCTTTGGAATTTAAGCTGGTTAAAGTCTTTTTATGTCCCTTGCAATCATTGTTCTTGAGCAATGACCTTCAACTTTTTTTTTGACTCTGCAACGTTTTGTTTTTTCTCTTTTTGCTCTGCATGTGTATAATGGCATCACACTGTCGTCTTTCAACTGTAATCTATTAATAAACATTACAGTTTTGCTTCATTAAAAAAGATTGCTTCAGTCTATTTTGTGTATTATCATAACTTATTATGATAAGCATAGATGTTTCCAAATACCTGACTTCAGAGACAGAATGTAGTGAATATTGTTGAATATAAATACATGTTTATTTTTGCATACAAATTTCCAGTACTAATAATGTGAGGTCAAAGTCCATTTAAAGATATTCATAGACACTGCCAGATAGGTTCAAATATTTTTCCTAAGAAATAAAACAATAATTTATGGAAAGGTCAGTTTTTGGAAACTTTGTCAATGTTAACTATTTATATATGTGTATCTTTTGTATCCATCTAATGTATAACCAATTGAGTCTCTTTTATATTTACATTTCTGGAGATCCTCTGATATGCATACTAGCAATTTGTATTTCTTACTATGACAGTTATCTCTCCTTTACCAATTTTAAATGGCATTTTTAGGCTTTTATATGTGTAAGAAATATTTAGTATTTTCTCTTGGCATTTTAGGCTTTTTTCTTTATTAAAATATATCCTACCCTGGATCAGTTTTAAATATTATGTAAATATTTTGATATTTTCATTTCTGGTTTCTTTTATTCAAGAATGTGAGAAAAATACCTAAATTATGCATTCTTTCTCTGTATCAGAACTTTCTTCTTTCTCATAAAAGAAAGAAAAGAAAGGCTAAGTTGTGTAACTTTTATTGGCTGGTCCGTTTAAGTTCATTGGCTTCATTTTCTTTATATTTTAGACTGTGTGTTTAAAACTTTTACTTCTTAATTTAGATCTATAAATTACTTACATGTTCCCCAATCAAATCTCAACAGGTTTATTCTAGTCATCTTTTTTTTCCAGTTTTTCTCCACCTGATTGCTACTCTTTGTTTAGAAGACACTTTTTTTTAAGTTTTTAGTATAAAATGTACATGTGTTATGTAATGTACATGCATCTCAGATCTCAGTCCCTTTTATATGTACAAATGTACACACTTTGTGTTGCCAGAGTGGTTAAGGACTCAGCCGCTAACCTGAAGGTTAGCAGTGCCAGTCTACCAGCCACTCCGCAAGTCTATGGGGGAAGTCTGCTCTGTCCTATAGAGTCACTATTAGCCAGAATGACTCTGTGGCTATGAGTTTGGTTTGGGTTTTTCTGTACATCACCCAGATAAAGACATATCTTCTAGAATTTTAAGGGTTTTACAGGATAATTAATGTCATCATTTTATAGATTTGAAATATAGTAAAAGCATTTCTGTGAATATATTATTGCCAATATACAATCAAATGTTTCCATAGATGATGCATGCTAAATATAATAGCTAAGACTGAGTCAGATCCGATTCGACGGCACTTGGCTTGGCTTGACTATGTTCTTTCCAAAAGATGATCAAATGTACCAAAATCATTTAAAGAATAAATATAAAAGGATAGACAACCAAGAAAAAAAGAAATAGGTAACTCAGGGTAGAAATGGGGAGAGAGATGGCACTTTATGGGGAATGAAGCCCAAGACAAGAAAATGCTTTAAATGCAGACTATGAAATGGGAATCTGATCTGCTCTGTAAACTTTCACATAATGCACAATAATAAACAAAAGAATAAATACATTACTTCACTGTTATAGATTGTCTTCTTAATTATTTGTCAAAAATCAGCATACTGTTAAATTTATTCCAGGTATTCTTTTCTTTTGATTATGTGCTTCTAGGTCCGTTCATACATATTCTCCCATTTCATTAAACCTGCTGTCATCAAGTCGATTAGGACTCATAGCAACTGTACAGGACCGTGTAGAACTGCTCCATAGAGTTTCCAAGGAGTGCCTGGCAGATTCACACTGCTGACCTTTTGGTTAGCAGATGCAGCACTTAACCACTACACCACGGGAGTTTCCTCCATTTTGTTAGGTTTATGTTAAATATTGATTCTGTGCTATTGACAAGTCCCCACCCCCCCTTTTTTTAATGGTACTTTAGGTGAAAGTTTACAGCACAAGTTAATTTCTCATTCAAAGATTGATTACACAAATTGGTGACATGAGTTGCAATCCTTGCAATGTGACAATGCAGCCCCCATTTATACCCAGGGATTCCCTATGTCCCTTCAACGAGTTCGTGTCCCTTCATGCCTTCTCATTGGCCTCCAGACAGGGGCAGACCATTTGTTCTCATGTATCTAATTGAACTAAGGTGCACACTCCTGACATTTGTTATTTTTTTGTATAGTCCTGTCTAATCTTTGAAGATCAGAGCTTCAGGAATGATTTTAGTTCTGGGTAACAAAGAATCCAGGGGCCATAGATTTGGGGTTCCTCTAGTCTCTGTCAGACCATTAAAGTCTGGTCTTTTTGACAAGTATTTTTTTTTGTTTTATTTTTCTAAAATTATGTTGGCCGTTGTTAATCATTTTTTATTGACTGTGAGTAATTGAAAAAAAACTTATAGACATTCATTGTAGAGATTGATTCAATAAGTAATATTTGGAACATTCCAAAATTTCTTGAAAATAAAGATCTTAATTCATCACAATTTTTTTATCATATTTAATTTCATTTTTTAAAAATATTAATAAATATAGTACAACCTGTGAAGTTCAGACCCTGTATGTGTTAGAAGCTATCAGAAAAGAAACTCTCAAACACTTCCCGTTAAAAGAAGGAAAATAAAGGTCTAAGACTGCAGTCTGCTAATGATGGAAAACTTGCAAGTTCTGGGAAAAATGACAAGTTCCAGGAAAAACCGGCTCTCTCAGGTTTTGCTGTATAATTCTGATTAATTCTCATAGGTATTTGTGCTCATTAGTAACTATTATCATGAATGTAATTTACATAATTTCGGTGCAGATTTGTATAATTTTATGTACTTACATAAATGCATGAATTCATAAGCAAAATATGATCATTTTCCAGGTTTTTAAACTTTAAATTTCCTTGCATATATCATTAAGCAACATGCTGTTAAAAAGGTTTGGTATTTTTCGTTTTGAGTTGTGTAGCTCTAGTTGATTCATTTTAATTGAGGCCTAATATTTTCTGTATTAAAACGTAATTTATCTACTTCCTATTAATGTGCATTTAGTCTGCTTTGTTTTTTTCTATTTAAACCATATGTAGTTACTATAATTACATCATCTTTATTCTTGAGTTGTCTCTCCAAATTGGCTTTGTCTGTTTTTATTTCTATTTGTGTGTCTGTCCTTGTTGATTTTTATCCTTGACAGCATTGTGTTGTTAGGATGTAAAATTAAACCAGTTTAATGAATAGCACCTCGATTTTGCAGTTCTCACTTTCTTGAATATTAATTACATTGCCGTTGTTAATTTTAGTTGCCCTCAGGTTGGGTCCAACTTACAGAGACACCATGTGAGAAGAAGTTGTCTGATCTACACCATCCTCACAATCACTGTGATATTTAACTCTCTTGTTGCATCTCCTGTGTCAATCCATTTCATTGACAATGTTTCTCTTTTTCACTGACCCTGGAAATTACCAAGTAGGACATCCTTCTCCAGGGATTGGTCCTTCCTGATAGACTATCCAAAGCACCTGATATGAGGCCTCACCACTCTTGCTACTAATGAGCATTGTTGCAAGACCCATTTGTTCCTTCTTATAGGAGTCCTTGGTATATTTAGTATTCTTGGCCAACGTCATCATTCAAAGGCATCAGTTCTTCTTCAGGCTCACTCACATATTGTCCAGCTTTTGCATGTATATGAGACAATTGAAAATGCTGTGGCTTAGGTCCTTAATGTGAAATCTTTGCTTTACAGCATTTTAAAGAGGTCACTTGCAGCAGAACTGCTCGGTGCAATACGTGCATTGTTTGATTTACTGACTGCTGTTTCTATGGATCTTAATTGTGGATCAAAGTAAAATAAAATATTTGGCAACTTCAGTCCCTTTTCATGATATTGCTAATTGGTCCAGATGTGGGGATATTATGCTTTTTTTTATATTGAGGTACAATCTATACTGAAGGCTGTAGTCTTTATTCTTCATCAGTAAGTCTTCTTCTCTTTCAGTTAGCAAGATTGTATCCTCTATCACAGGTTGTTAATGAGTTACTTAAGTGCTATTGCCTATTTCTTCAATTGTCCAGCTTATTTTATTGTCCAGATTACTTGCTCAGCATACAGCATAAGTATATTGAGAGAACAGAACCCTGACACACACCATTCCTGACTTTACCCTGTATCTATCTGAACAACTGCCTCTTGGTCAATGCACATGTTCCTCATGAGCACAAATTGATATTTTGGAATTCCCATTCTTTGCTGTGTTATCCATAATTTGTTATGATCCACATAGTTGAATACCTTTGCATTGTCAATAAAATACAGGTAAGCATGTTTTTGGTATTCTCTGCTTTCAGCCAACATCCATCTAACAACAATGACTCTGAATGTTCTGTGTCCTCTTCTGAATACATGTCGAATTTCTGGTTCCCTGTTGCTGTACTGATACAGCAGCTTTTGAATTACCCTCAACAAAGTATTTCTTGTGGGTGATGTTAATGATATTGTTTCACCGTTTCTGCATTCTGTTGAGTCATCTTTCTTGGAAATACCCTCAAGTATAGATTTCTTTCAGTCATTTGTCCAGTTACCAGGTAACAATCTTCCAACTTTAGGGGCACAGACTAGTGAACACCTTCAGTGCTGCACCTATTTGTTGTTGAAATAGCTCAACTGGTGTTTTCTCAATTCCTCCAAACTTCCTTCATGCCAATGCCTGCCTTTTGAATCCCAGTTTAGAAAATATTATGTTATCATACTTACTGAAAGCATTCCAAATGATTATTCGAACATCTTGTAGCTTTTACATTTGTGGATATATTGATTTCAATTGGGAAACCCTGGTGGCGTAGTGAGTTAAGGGCTACATCTGGTAGCCGAAAGGTCAACAGTTGGAATCCGACAGGCACTCCTTGGAAACTCTATGGGGCAGTTCTGTTCTGACCTCTAGGGTCGCTATGAGTCATACCCAACTGTATGGCAAGGAGGGTGATTAGAGTTGACCGTTACTCAAGTTTTCAGTATCTAATGACTGTACACAGTGTTCCTTAGAAGCAATGATGGTAAGACTTGGTTTCACACTTTGAACTAGTTATTAGGATGGATGTTTGGTGAATTAGAGGGTCAGAAAAAGAAAGGAAAATCCTAAGGGAGATAGACTGGCACAGTGGCTGGAACGATAGGCTCATGTATAGCAAGGACTGTGAGGATGGAGCAGGACTGGGCAGTGTTTCTGTCTGCTAAACACAGGGTTGCTATGAGTAGAAATGAACCCTATAGCAACAACAGTGAGCATCATCTCTGTTTCTTTAGAAACCAGAAAAAAAAAAAAAAGATTTCTAGATACAGCCATAAAGTTCTATATAATTTTGGTATATTGTAATAAATTGCTCTTAAGTTTCTTTTTTCTAATTATGACTGAGTGAAAATGTACATTCCCATATAAATTTACATGCCCACCTATATGCAGCTTCCACTGCTCTCCCTGCCCGGTGACAGCACATTATTCCTCTCTGCTCCATACATGTCTCATCCTCCCAACAGTCTGCTTCCCCCTCCTCTCCACCCATGACCCTTACTCTAGCCAGAGGTCAGCAGGATGATATCCTATAGATGCATAGAACCATAAAGGGCATCCAATATATGGTCACTCTGAGTTGCTAAGTCCAACTCATTTGTGTCCAAAGAGTGGACATTCATTATGATTTATGTGCAAGGGCAGCATCAGGGCCAGGGGCCATGCTTCCAGGGGAACCCTGAAGCCACTGCACCATCAATTGGGGTCTTTTAGTGGAGATCTCAGGATGCACTCCTTTTTATTCTTGTGTTGCCAGTGAGACTCAACTTAGCTCCATCACGGCTATCACTGGTGGTGGCTGGGCACCATCCGGTTCTTCCAGTCACAAGTCTATGTAGGCACCCACTCATGTGCGTAGCTCCATCTTCTGGGTTGTTTTTACCCCATGTCATTTTGGTCCTCGGTGAGCATCCATTCCTGCTGAGTTGGGACGATTCGTTGTGCCCTTGTATGGCAGCTT
This sequence comes from Heterohyrax brucei, assembly GCA_028571685.1. Taxonomy (NCBI): domain Eukaryota; kingdom Metazoa; phylum Chordata; class Mammalia; order Hyracoidea; family Procaviidae; genus Heterohyrax; species Heterohyrax brucei. Next base: position 166,235,123 of record CM053144.1, read on the forward strand.
GGCAGCTTTTAAGACCCCAGATGCCACTCACCAATGTGGAGTGCAGGGAGCCCTCTTAGCAAGATGCTAGTTGTGCCAATTGGCCTCGATTTTGCCTAAGAGCATGGTCCCCTGGCCCCTGCCCCAGCTACTCTATCCTTGCAATATTGGGTTAAGATGGAAGGAGTATTCAAGCTATGTTGAAGTCCACTTAATATTGTTCTTGTTTCTAATGTGTGCTATCACCTATTTCACCCAACCAAATTTCTACCAACTATCTAATCTAAACCCTCCCCTCCTTGCCCTTCCTCCTTCCCCTCCCTTGCAGCCATCAAAGAGTCTTTTCTTCTATACATTAAGTCTGCTTTTGAGATCCAGTTGTAGGGGTCTCATATAATATTTGTCCTTTTGTCAGTGACTACTTTCACTCAACATAACATCTTCCAGTTGAAACCAGGTTATGAGATGTTTACTGGAATCATGATCATTCTTTATCATTGCATAGTGCTCCGTTGAGTATATATACCATGGTTTACCTAACCATTCCTCTGTTGTTGGGCATCTGGGATGATTACATCTTTTTGCTACTGTGGACTGTGCTGCGATAAACGTTCTTGTGCATGTGTCCGTTGGTGTCAATAGCTTTGATTCTGTAGGATATAGTCCAAGTAGTGGAATTACTGGATCAAATGGTATATCTATATCTATTTTTTTTAAGGAAGCACCAGATTGCTTTACAAAGAGGCTGGACCATTTTGCATCCCCACCAATAGTGTAGGAGAGTTCCATTTTATCCACAGCCTCTCCAGCATTTGTTGTTTTGTGTTTTTTGGATCATGGCCAACCCTGTTGGGGTGAGTTGGTATCACCAATTTTGTTTGGAAAGGGAATGTACCCTGGATAAGTAAGGTACTACTAAAGAAGAACACACTGGGAGGCCTCTTATTACCCAACCTTAGAACTTGCTACACTGCCACAGTGGTCAAAACAGCCTGGTACTGGTACAGGAACAGACAGCTCGATCAAAAGAACAGAATTGAGACCTCATAGATGACACCATCCACCTATGAACAGTTGATGTTCGACAAAGGCCCTAAGACATTAAACTAGAGTAAAAACAGTATTTCAACAAATGGTGCTGGCAAAATTGGATATCCATCTGCAATAAATTGAAACATCCGTATCTTACACCTTATACAAAAAACAACTCAAACTGGATAAAAGACCTAAATATCAAATCTAAAACGATAAAGCTCTTAAGTTTCATTAATAATATGTGAATAACTGATTTAGAGTGGATCTACGTACAAAAGTTTTCCTTCTTTACTCTCTTCCAGGAAATTAGTGTCATAAATATTAAAATGTACTGTTTGCTTCTAAGTTTATTGAATGCCTGCCCTGATAAATTTTCAAGATGTAATTTTGAAATATGGTGATAGTCAGTTTTTAATACATTTCTCTGATGAAATGGTTTTATAATTCCAAATTAAAGACACTGTATAAAACCTAATATCAGGAATTTACACTGACCATCAGTCGCTCATATGCAAGTTCAAGTTGAAGCTGAAGAAAAGTAGAAAAAGTCCAAAAGAACCCAAATACAACTTGGAGTGTATCTCACCTGAATTTATAGAGATCATCTCAAGAATAAATTTGATGCTTTGAGTACTAACGATTGAAGGCTAGGTGTCTTGTGTGAATGACGTAAAAGACATCATATATGAAGAAAGGAAAAGGTTATGCAAAAGACAGGAGAGGGAAAAAATAAAGAAGATACTCTCAAACTTGGTCTTGAATGTCAAATAGTTAAAGCAAAATGAAGAAATGATGAAGAAGTAAAAGAGGTGAACAGAAGATATCAAAATGTACCTGAAGAAGACAAAGGAAAATATTATAATGACATGTTTAAAGACCTGGAGTTAGAAAGTCAAAGGGAAAGAACACAGTTCAGCATTGCTGAGGCTGAAACAATGGAAGGAAAAAAAAAATCAAGCCTTCAGTTACAGTAGTGAGGTATTCTGCAGGAAAAATACTGAAGAACATAAAAGAAGTGGGAGGAATGTACAGTCACCATACCAAAAGGAACTGGTCGCTGTTCAGTCATTTTGGGATGTAATGTAAAATCAATTATCTTATGAAGGAAGAGATCTAAGCTGCACTGAAGGTGTTGGCAAAAAGCAGGTTTCCAGGAATCCACAGAATACAAACTGGGATGTTTCTACAAATGGATGCAGCACTGAAAGTATTCACTCATTTGTGCCAAGAAATGTGGAAGACATCCATCTGGCCACCAGACTGGAAGAGATTCATGTTTATGCCTACATTAAAGAAGGATGATGCAAATTCATAAGGAAATTATCGAATATTATTGTTAATACCACATGAAAGTAAAATTTGACTGAAGATCATTCAAAAGTGGGTGCCACATTACATTGACAGCAAACTGCCAGAAATTCAGGCCAGATTCAGAAGGGGGCCATGGAACCAGTGATATCATTGCTGATGTCAGATGGATCCTAGCTGAAAGGAGAGAATACCAGAAAGATGTTTACCTGTGATTTTTTGACTGTACACAGGCATTGACTATGTGGATCATGACAAATTATGGAAAACATTGCCAAGAATGGATGTTCCAGAACACCTAATTGTACTTGTGTGAAACCTGTGTGCAGATCAAGAGGCAGTCATTTGAACAGAATACGGGCATGCTGCATGGTTTAAAGTCAGGAGAGGTGGGTGTCAGAGTTCTGTCCTTTCACCACATTTGCTAATTCTGTATGCTGAGCAAATAATCGGAGAAGTGGGATTGTATAAAGAAGAATGGGAATCAGAATTGGAGAAAGACTCACTAACAATCTGCCTCATGGAGATGACACAACCTTGCTTGCAGAAAGTGAAGAGGACTTGATGTACTTACTAATGAAGATCAAAGAGTTCATTATATCTCAATATGGGCTATATCTCAATAGTCAGAAAATCAGTCCTCGCAACTAAGCCTGTAAACAACATCATGATAAATGGAGAAGTTGTCAAGGATTTCATTTTTCTTGGATCAATAATCAACATCTGTGGGAGTAGCAGACAAGAAATCCAAATATGCGTTGCATTGAGCGAATCTGCTGCAAACGACTTCTTTAAAATATTGAAAAGCAAGGATGACACCTTGAAGATTAAGATATTCCTGACCCACGCCTGTGGTGTTGTCAGTCACCTCATAGGCACAGGAGAGCTTGACAGTGAGGAAAGAAGACTAAAGAATTGACAGCTTTGAATTATGATGCTAGTGAAGACGATTAAATATACCCCAGGCTGCTCCTTAGAAGCAAGGATGGTGAGACCTACTGTCACAAACTTTGGACATGTGATCAGGAGAAATCAGTCTCTAGAGAAGGACATCATGTTTGGTAAAAGAGGAAGGCCATGAATGTAATGGATTGACACAGTGTCAGTAACAAGTATAAAGACTGTGAGCGTGTCACAGAACAAGCCAGTGTTTTGTTCTTTTGTGTGCCAGGTAACGAGTTGGAACTGAATAGATGGCACCTAACAATAGCAGCAACGTAATTAAGTGTGTTCTGAGTAGCTTAGATTTAAAATGATCACGTAAGGAATTCCTCAGGAAATCTGCAAGTCTGACTGCTTTCCTTGCTGCATCATGATTTTGTGAAAGTTTAAATAATTTCTCCATGCTTTTCTAGTGATGAGGATAGATCACCTGACTTTGAGGTAGTAATTTGTAAGCATTTCACAACATTTATGAAAATATGGGAACTTCTCTTCTGATTTAGCAACAGGTGACCTCAAGAAGGGAGAAGAACTTAGAGCTAAGGATTGGAGGAGTACGACTCTAGTTCTTTCAGTTGTGACCTTAAAAAAAATGGTCATCCATAAATAAGTTACTGGTACTTGGTAATAATTATAGGTTTCCTCTAACCCTGATAGTCACTAAGGTATTTTATATGTTATGTTTGTATAAAGCAACATTTCCTTTAAGTATATCAGAAGCCGCTGCAGTATTATGTTGTCATACTATATTACAATAGGTCTTCACCAACTCTAAAAACAGTATGTTTTGAACAGTTTCATTTTTGAATAAAATTCAGATTTATTTTCAAAATATGAGTAGGTAAATTTACTTAGATATGAGTCAGAATCAGATTGACTTCACAGAAAAGCACAACAGCAGACAAATATGATGACCATATTGAAGAGAAAATAGAAGGCTCAGCTTAGAATTTGAACACCCATTTCTAAAGTTTGCATTTTAGATGAGTTTAAAAGGAAAGTTATACTTACAATGCTTTAGTTACTGTGTATCATTTAAATCCAGAGTTTGCTGTTATAGCTACATTTCATTTGGAAATAATAATAAATTTGGATTAGTGGAGAAGAGAAGTCTCTCATTTTCCCTAAACATGTGTTTTGGATGATTAAATACAGAGTGGTCTATATATGGTCTAGGATGCTTTGGCAAAGCTGTGGGAACTCCGTTGAGTTATTTCAATGGGACAGTCAAACTGACTCCTACTTTCATAGGGGAAACAAAGACTCTAATTGTTCTTGCAAACAGAGGTGCACATAGCCACAAGACTTCACTGAAAATAATACCTGCTTTGTTGTTTGAGACCTCCCTCATACTCTGTCAGCTCTGTCATATGATCCCCAGAACACTGAATGAGTTAGACATGCCATTTGGCTCCTGATTTAGGCCAATTACTTGCACTCTAAAGAGGGCACAGATAGACAGCTGAACATAAGGGGGACCCCGGCCACACAATAGACAGAACGCACCCTTAGTTTGGGGAACAGAGGGACTTGTTAAAAGATGAAAACTGGTAGTGAATAGGAAGCTTAGAAAAATATCTAGCTAAGATTCCTCGCTCTGGTGTTTTCAGCAGTTTCTATTGTATCCTGCTTTCTGCACAACCAAATGACCTCTCAACTCTGTAAATAGCACATAGAACTTTTCTCCCTCTTCTCTGGATAGATGAATATTATCCTTTCATCTTGAAAGGTCATGGGGTATCGGTTAAGAAGTACACCACTTCGTTTTGAGTGTCCTCTCTGTTTGAAGTAATTTGTGTGTTTGCTTTATAAATGGTGGCCTGTCCCCAAACAAATGGAAAATTAGTCATCTTTGTGCCTGTAAATCATAGATGTTTTGACATGAGAATAACCTAAATATGTAATAGGACCGAAATGTTTCAGAATGACTATTTTAGGAATTCAATAGTGCATTAAGGATATTGAAGTATTATATTGTATAATCATAGCGCATATAAGAATTATAAGATTATTAGACTAATTATAAGCATACAATATCAATTTAGTATTATGATGCAAAAATTAAAATTAGATGAAAGTAACTTGTGTCTAATTTTGTGTTTTTGATATTCCATGTCATTACACAAAATTAAATTTGGTGAAAGTAACTTGTGCCTAATTTTGTGTGGTTAACATTCTGTGATAATATACTGTTTAAGCAATTTTGTCAAAGCCTCTCCAATACAGTATTATATTTAAAGAAAAAGTGGAAACAATATAAAAATATTTTATATTTGTTTTTAGTATAGGAATTGTCTTATGATGTCACATTTTAAATATTAAGCTTGTCAACACTGATAAACTATAGATATGCTAGGCCTCGATGTGAAAAGATAAAGACTAAGGAAACATGTCTGAAATTTGAATTCAAGAAAATTGTAGATAAATGGGTATTGATAGGCCTTATTAGAGAATTTTAGAATTATAATGCTAGAGCATAATCACTGAAGTATGTAAATTGAAGAAAAAATTAGTTAACTATTGTGCTTGCTAAACAGCTATGTATTAACTTTTTAGGGAATACCTTTCATAAAGACTTACAATATGTGTATATATACATGTACATATAAAATTTATCTTGTTACTACTAAAGATAAGATGTTAATGATTGATTAGTGTCATAGTTACCTAGTGCTGTTATAATAGAAGTATCACAAGTGGGTGGCTTTGACAAGGAGAAATTTTTTTCTCCTACAGTCTAGTAGTCTAGAAGTCCAATTTCAGGGTATAAGTTCCAAGGGGAAGTTTTCGCCATCTGTCTGCACTGGAGGAAGGTCCTTTTCATCAAGCTGCACTGGTCACGAAGCTTCTCCAAGCAGGGACCTAGGATGTAAAGGAGGTGCTGTTCTCCTGGCTCTTGTTTCCTGGTGGTTTGAGGTCCCCTGTCTCTCTGGCCCCTTGCATCTTTTATGTCTTAAAAACTACTGGCTTAAGACAGAAACTAATTTTATAGATTGAGTTCAGTCTCATTAACATAGCTACCAGTCATTTCACCTCAATAACATAATAGAGCAAAATTCACGAGACACATGAAAATCATATTAGGTGACAAAATGGAGGCCAATCACACAATATTAGGAATCATGGGATACCCAAATTCCAATACTTTTTTTCCATATTGACAAAATATTTCTCTCAGTGGTGAGCCATCCTTAGGTGGCTGGTTACAAATGAAAACTTAGTGTATGATCAAAGTGATTTTCATACTCTGTACACATAAATACAGTTCTTTTTAATCCTAACCACTGTTTACAGAATTCTCAACTATTTACAGTAAAATGTAGTACTGTAGGTTTGCAAAAGACTTGTTGGCAGTGAGTCAGTGCCAACTTATAGTGACTCTATAGGACAAACTAGAACTGACCCTTACAGTTTTCAAAGAGCAGTTGATAAATTCAAAATGCCAAACTTTTGGTTAGCAGCCACCACAGCTCCTGTGAACTAGGTGCTGTGAGTTTCAAAAACATAATTTTATTACAAATATAAGTATGATACATAGGTTGAACTTGATCTTATGAATTAAAAGTTTCTCTTACAAATCTCTGCTTTGAATAGTATCACTTTGGCTTTTAAAAATGGAAACAATACGAACTTCAAAGGAAGAAACAGGTGAAAATTCTCTTCTACATTTTTCCCAATGGATATTCTTTGTATACTGATTTTGCATCAGCCTAAATAAGATAACTTTTGAAACATGTTGGAGACACAATAGCTGACCTTAAGTTGATTTTCTTCATTGCTTCATACTCACCTATGACAAAACTTTTCAGAAAAATATTTTATTGTGCTTTGAGTAAAAGTTTACAGGCCAAGTCAACTTGTCATACAAAAATTTAGACACATAGTGCTATGTAAGTCTAGCTGCTCTCCCTACATTGTAACAGCACATTCCACTTTTGTGCTCTGCATTCCCCATGTCCATTCAACTAACTCCTGTACCCTCTGCCCTTTCATTTTGCCTGTAAACAGGAGCTCCCCATTCAGTCTCAAGTGTTTAGTTAAGCCAAGAAGCACATTCTTCACCAGTATCAATTAGCGTCTTATAGTCCAGTTCAATCTTTGTCTGAAGAGTTGGCTTTGGGAATGATTTCAGTTGTGGCTAACCAGAGACTCTAGGGGCCAAGTCTTTTGGGGATCCTCCACTTTGTAGGAACATCAAGTCTTTCTGCTGAAGTTTGAGTTCTGCATCCCATGTTTCTTCCACTCTGTCAGGGACTCTTTGTTGAGTTCCCAGCAGGGGCAATCTTTGGTGGTAGTTGGGCACCATGTAATTCTTCCATATTCATGCTGTAGTAATCTCTGGATTTTGTGGCCCTTTCTGTCTGTTGGGCTCATACTTTCCTTATGTCTTTGATGTCCTTCATAGTCCTCTGCTCCAGGTGGAGTGGGACAGGTGATGGTTCTTAGATGGTTACTTGCTAGCTTTTAAGACTGAGACATCACTCACCAAAGTGGAATGCAGAGCATTTTCTTAAGGAACTTTGTTAAGCCAATTGACCTCAATGTCCCCTGAAACCAGAGTCCCCAGACCCCTGACTCTTCTACTTTGTACTTCACGTCGTTTAAATATATTCAGGAAACTGCCTAGCTTTTGGTTTAGTCCAGTTGCACTGACTATTTTTTGTTCTCACTGCCGCTTAACCTAATTTAATTCTTATCTACTGTATAATTAATAAATATCCCTCAACCTCCCTCGCTATTCTTATAACCATCAAAGACTGTTTTCCTCTGTATTTAAGCCTTTTCTTGAGTCCTTATAATAGTGGCCTCATACAATATTTGTCCTTTTGTGACTAGTTCCACTCAGCATAAGCCCTTTCAGATTCCTCCATGTTATGTTTCCCAAATTCATTGTTGTTCTTTATCATTTCGTACTATTCCATTATGTGGATATACCATAGTTTGTTTATCTGTTCTTCTGCTGATGGGCACCTAAATTGATTCCATCTTTTTGCTATTGTGGATAATGCTACAATAAATGCTGGTGTATATGGATCTATTCATGTGACAGTCCAGGTGTCCATTTACTTTCCTTGGGTGAGTTCAGCCCAGGTGTTCAAGGAATGAGTCACCAAGTGTGTGGTGCAGGCTTTTCTTTACAGACTTGGAGGGCAAGGGTGATTGGTATAGCACAGGTATCTGGCTGCATGGCTGAGAAAGGTGAGGGGCTGACAGTCATCCTTGAATGTCTGTAAGGAAGGTGTTTGATGACTTTACATGTGGGTATGCTCTGAGACTTGTAGTTATTGCCATTTTTCTCCCATCTCTCAAGACACTTGATAATCAAATTGTCATTGCCTAGCAAGAATATGTATATTGCTGATTGGTAGAAATAGAAATTATTTTATAATGAATATTTTAAAAATGCATTTTATTAAATGGATTTATTTTATAAGTGGTGATTTTTATCACTGATTTTTTAAAACAAATATATATGTATATTTTAAATGTACAACTGTTAATTACATAAAGGTATAGAGATTCTAGCAATGAATACTGTCAGAATCGTTGTATTGTACCTTATAGTGAATGGCACACACTAAGGCCAATGACTTAAATAAATACATATGCATTGTAAGACATCCGCCGATACTATTATTTTCAGATTTGAAGACACTAAATTGTTATGCTACTTTAAACATTCTGGTTGTATGGCTTGATCATTATTTAATATAATTCTTTATATGTTCTTTTATTGGTAATCCACAGAAAAGAAAAATAAGCATTAAGGGTAATATTAATATTTTATTTTCATCTGAAGAAATGTAGGAGAAAAATAAGACTATTAATTCTTTAACTGTTTTGTACTTAGGATCCTGAATGTTGTTGTAACTTATCAACACAATTGGAAGTTTTCTGAAAATAGTTTATCATTTGTCAAACATTTTTCCCTGAAATTTTTATTTTCTCCAACAACTCCAGAAATGTTTTAAGTAAAAGCAAGTGTGGTTTCAAGTCAGTCATACACAAGAATGGTTCTTATTAAAATTATGCCCTATATTCACTATCATACATAATTTAAACCCAGAAGTAAAATCTGATACTTTATAAGATCTACCTTTGCCATGAAATTTAAATTGACTAAAGTCTTCCAAACATATACCTAAGTTGTAGAAAATGAGCATATGTAATTTACATAGCAAGGCGTAGCGGGAGGAGGGAAAAGACAGAAAGCTTTAAAATTAAAATAATAATAATATTTTCTCCACATAAAGAAGCAAAATGAAAAAGTGGCTTATTAAGTAGAAATGAATTATAATGTCAGTGGAAAATGAAGGTGAAACACAAGGACACAAATTGGAAATATGTAATGATAAATATTAAAATGAACAAAAGGATATAAATATCTTACTCGTAAGAATAGTAATCATAGACTGCCAAGTAGACAATGACATAAATTTAAGTGAACTCTCATTAAATATTTCCAGGTTGATGTCATCTTTATTTTCTCACTGTGTGTGCTACAGCAAACTGTAGTGGTGACTGTCTATTTACAATGTTCACAGCCAATACAACCCCATGAGATTGAAACACCTCTCTCCATGTGATAAAGTTACTGACCAAAAAGGCACGACCTTTTTTCCGCGTGTTTTGTTTTCATTACAAATTAAAAATCATGCTCCTCCCACCGAAAAGGAACTTTTAATGGAGGCTTACACATTAGAGAAAAGAATCTGAACATTCTTTTGCTTTAGTCCTAAAGGTTTATTTCTGTATTTAGCAAATTTCAAAAATTTTCCACCTCTAGCGATATCCTATTTCAACTTGCTGAATGAAGGCTTTAGAATTTTAGGGAGTAAGTTGAGAAAGAAAAACACAGGAGAGATAAGAAAAGGAAATATCTATTGCATTTAAATGACATCTTTTAAAGAGTTCTTTCTAAAAGTTTAGTTCCCAATATAATCCACAAAGTCTTTTTTTTGCCTTTCTTGGTCTCAGTAAGAGAGAGTAAACAGATAAACCTGACTTCTAAACTCTTTAGTGGTCTACTGATTTTTGGGTAACGTAGAGAGGATAATACTAAGAAGTAACAACTAGCTTCAAGTGTGTTTGTTCTGAGAGTAGTCACAGAATTTATCTTCACTGAACTTCTGAATTACTAGTATATCTTTTGTGTAGCAGAATGCTGAATTTAAAATGAGAAGTTCAAGAAATAATTGAAAGGAAGTGCAAGAATGAGTGTGTGTATATGTGTGTTTTGTGCATATTCATTACGTTTTAACAACTGACATTCAAATTGACAAATAACATTGAATAGTTAAGATGTCTATAATAGGGGATGAGCAAGCTAACATGAATCTCCCTCCTTATACTACAGAAGTAAATTTGCAACTTTAAACCTGCTGCAGAGCATAGTATATTCCATAAATTTGATATAAATAATTTCTGTATTCTCTGAAAATCCCAATACTAAAACCAAGCAATACAGAATATTAAATTCCATTCTAACTTCATTCACTGACCTTAATGTGAATAAAACTCTAAACAAAGTAAATTAAATAATCAGCACATTAGAAGAATAATGCATCATACTCGCTGTTTTTAGGTGCCCTTAGGTCAGGTACAAATCATTGCAACACTGTGTAAAAACAGAACAAAACATTGCTTGGTCCTGCACCATCCACTCAAATGTTATTTTGCTTGAACAGGTTGTTGAAGACACAGTGTGTTTCCATCTCACTAAGGTTCTTCCTCTCGTTTCCTGACCCTCTACTAAACAGTCCTCTAGGGATGGTATCATGGATTGAATCGTGTGCCCCCCAAAATATGTGTAGCCCTGTGGCTGGGCCATGATTCCCAATATTTTGTGATTGTCTTCCATTTTTTTGATTTTTCCTGTGCTATATGTTAAAGGATTTGGGTGGGACTGTGAAGATCAACAGTTTCTAAGATCTGCAGTTCACCTGATAGCTCAAGTCCCAAGAACCAGAAGTCAGATGAACAGAAGGCATCCACAGGATCCAAAGAGAGCAAAAAGCCAAGTCCGTTTATATAGAAATGCAGGCCATACCTTCAAGGAAACTACCTCTACACTGATGCAAATTGATGCAGTACTGGAGGTGCTCACTTGTCTATGCCAGGTAATTTGGAATACAGGTATCTAAACAGCAGACTGCAAGAGATCCATATTTATGCCTATTCCAAAGAAAAATGATTCTCCTGAATGTGGAATCTTTCAGTTCGGTGGGACTGTAAATCCCTTCATAAGATTACCTCCCTGCTCCACTGTAAAGGGAGTTTCCCTGGAGTATGGCTTGCCCCACCCCTAATCCTTTCAATACTACAAGAGATAAAAGGAAAGAGAAGAAAGCAGAGAATTGGGAACCTCACACCATCAAGAAAGCAGCACTAGGAGAAGAGTGCATCCTTCAGACATGAGGTTTCTGCGTGAAGAGGCTCCCTGGACAAAGACTGATGCAATTCTGGACTTTGCTCCAGAGTGAACAAGAGGGAAAGCCTTCCCCTGGAGGGGACATCCTGAATTTGGACTTGTAACCTACCGGAATGTGTAGGAATAAACTTTGTTTTGCTAAAACCATCTACTTTGTGGTATTTCTGTTAGAGCAGCACTAGCTGACTAAAACATATGGTTTCTCCATGATAGCATGTCCAAAGTACGTGAGACTAAGTCTTATTATCATTGCTCCTCAGAAATGTTCAGGATATACTTTTCTTTAGACAGATTTGTCCATGGTATATTCAGCATTCTTTGCCAACACTATGATTCAAAGGTGTCAATTCTTTAGATCTTTATTATTCATGGTCCAGTTTTCTCATGCATTGCAGAACATTGAAAACACCATGGTTTGAGTCAGGAGCACCTTTGTCTTTGTGATGATTAGGATTGTGTGTCAGCGTGGCTTGACCATGATTCTCAGTGTTTGTATATGACTACTCCCATGATTGCGTCTGCTGTGAATAGCCTTCATGAGAATTTGACTTGCATGTGACAGTAACAGTATTTTTCAATAATTTTCACATTCAGTTGAATCATTTTTCTTTGGAATAGGCATAAATATGGATCTCTTACAGTCTGTTGGTTAGATACCTGTATTCCAAATTACCTGGCATAGACAAGTGAGCACCTCCAGTACTGCATCAATTTGCATCAGTTTAGAGGTAGTTTCCTTGAAGGTGTGGCCTGTATTTCTATATAAACAGACATGGCTTTTTGCTCTCTCTGGATCCTGTGGATACCTTCTGTTCATTTAGCTTCTGGTTCTTGGGACTTGAGCTATCTGATGAACTGCAGATCTTAGAAACTGTTGATCTTTGTAGCCTAAGAGCAGGTGCCCGGCTCTCTGACTTGGATGGAGGGCTTGGGCTCACCAGCCCTTGCAGCTAAGTGAACTAAGAAAAGACTCCATGCAGATCCATGGACTTAAGGCACTCTTGCCTACAATCTGCTGAGCCATTTCCTTGATATAAATCTCTCATATATAGCCAGCCAAGCCAAGTGCCATCGAGTTGGATCTGACTCATGGCGACATATATGTATATGTATAAATTTATATGCTTTACTGGTTTTAGCTAGAGAACTCAAGCTAAGACAGTCTTGAAGGTGATTTTTTTTTCTTTTTCATACTTCAGAGAGTCTTTTACAGGAGATTGGCCAATGCAGTCTGTCATTTTATTGCTTGACTGCTGCTTACATGGGTGTTGTTTGTGGCTTCTTGACAACTTTTAATCTTTTCTCAGTTGATTGTGATCTTTTTGGTCCAGTTGTATTTTTGTTTTATATATGTAGAAGTGTAATCTATACTAAAGGTTGTAGTCTTTGATATTGATCAAGAAGTGCTTCAAGCCCTTTTCATTTCAGCAAACAAGGTTGTGTCATCTGCATAATAAAGGTTATTGAAAAGTGTTCCTCCAGTCCTGATGCAGTATTCTTCTTCAAATACTTCCCAGATCATTTGCTCAGTATAGAGATTGAAAAGATATGGTGAAAGGATATAGACCTGATCTGTACCTTTCCTAACTTTGAACTAGACAGAATCCACTTGTTCTGTTCAAGTGACTGCCTCTTAATTTATGTAAAAGTTCTTCATGGGTACAATTAATTGTTCTGGGATTCTCATACTTTGCAATGTTATCCATAATTTTTTATGATTCATACAGTTGATGCATTTTCATAGTCAATAAAGCACAGGTAAATATCTTTCTGGTATTTTGTGTTCTTAGCTAGGATTCATCAGACAGCAGTGATGATATTCATCATTTCATGTCCACTCCTGAGTCTGGCATGAATTTCTGGCAGTTCCCTCTTAATGTACTGTAGTAGTCACTTTTGAATAATCTTCATGAGAATTTTACTTGCATGTGATAGTAATTTTATTGTTCAATAATTTCCACATTCAGCTGAGTCATTTTTTTTCTTTGGAATAGTCATAAATATGGATCTCATGCAGTCTGTTGGCTGGATACCTGTATTCCAAATTACCTGGCGTAGCCTCGTGAGCACCTCCAGTACTGCATCCATTTGTTGAAAAACCTCAGCTGATATTCTGTTAATTTCGGTAGCTTTATTTTTTCCTCTGTGTCTTCAGTGAAGTTTGAACATCTTTCTTAAATATCGTCTTTTACTGATCATATGCTACCATCTGAAATGCTGTCCAGCTTTAATGTGCATCCTGAGGCAATTGAAGATGCCATAGTTTCAGTCAGGCACACCTTAACCGTCAAAATGATATATTTGCTTTTCCAAAAATGTCTTATGAGCCAAGTTGCCCAGTGCTGTATATTCTTTGATTTCCTGACTGCTGCTTCCGTGGTGTTGGTTACAGGCTCAAGGGAAATCAAATCCTTAACAACTTGAATATTGTCTCTGTTTATCATAATGCTGTTTATTAGTCCACTTGTGAGAGGATTTTTGTTTTATTTATGTTGAGATATAATCCAAACTGAAGGCTTTAGTCTTTGATCTTAATCAGTAAATGCTTTAAGACCTCTTTGCTTTCAGCAAGGAAGATTGTCTCATCTACATATCACAGGCTGTTAATGAATCTTCCACCAGTCATAATGCTGTCTTCTTCAAGTAATCCAGAGTCTGAGATTATTAGCCTAGCACACTGAATTAATGTGGTGAAAGAGAAAAACCCTGACACATGTATTTTAGGACTGTAAACATGCTCACCAAATACTAACTGACAATGAGTTGATTCTGACTCATGGTAACCTTTAGGACAGACTAAAACTGCCCAACAATTTTCCAAGGAGTGTCTGGTGGATTCCAACTGCCAACCATTTGACTAGTAGGCATAGCACTTAACCACTATACCACCAATGTTTCTATAAACAAGGTGGTATCCTTTTATTCTTTTTTGAACTACTTCTACTTGGTCTATGTACAAGTTCCACAGGAACACAATTAAGGGTTCTGGAATTTGTGTTCCTCACGATGTTATCCATAATTTGTTATAATCCATGCAATCTAAAACCTTTCTGTAGACAGGTAAACATCTTTCTGATAGTCTCTGCTTTCAGCCAAGTTCCATCTGGCACCAACAATGGTATCTTCCATTCCATATCCTTTTAAGAATCTGGCTTGAATTTTGGCAGTTCCCTGCTGCTATACTGCTACAACTTCTGACTTATCTGAAGCAAAATTTTACTTGTGTATGACACTGAAGATATTGGTCAATAATTTCCACATTCTGTTGGATCACCTTTCTTTGGAATGTAAACACATGTGGATCTCATACAGTTCGTTGGCCAGGTAGCTGTCTTCCAGTTTCTTGGCATAGATGAGTTAGCACTTCCAGGGTTGCATGCACTTCTTGAAACATCTCAGGCAGTATGTGTCTGGCACATTGTTTTTCACCAATGCCTTCAGTGCAGCTTAGACTTCTTTCTTCAGTGCCATCAGTTCTTGATCATATGGTACCTCTTGAAATGGTTGAATGTTGACCAATTCTTTTCAGTATAACTACTCTTTGTATTCCATCCATCTTCTTTTGATGCTTTCTTTATTGTTTAATATTTTCCCTGTAGAATCCTTCACAACTGCATTTCAAGGTTTAACTTTTTTCTTCAGTTCTTTCAGCTTGAGAAATGCAGTGTGATCTTCCATTTTCATTTTCTATCTCTATTTCTTACACGTTATTATAATACTTTATCTTCTTGAACCACCCTTTGAAATCTGTTTAGTGCTTTTACTTCATCATTTCTTCCTTTTCCTTTAGCTACTTGATGTTCAAAAGCAAGTTTCAGAGTCTCTTTTGACATCCAGTTTACTCTTTTTTTTTTTCCTGTCTTTTTAATGACCTGTTGCTTTCTTCATGTATAGTGTCTTTGCTATTATTCCACAAATCATCTGGCTTTCAGTCATTAGTGTTCAACATGTCAAATCTTTTCTTGAAGTAGTCTCTAAATGCAGATGGGATATAATCTGCATTGTACTTTAGATTTTGGTGACTTGTTGTAATTGTATTCAGTTTCACTTTGAACTTGCATAAAAGCAGTTAATGATGTGTTCTGCAGTCAGGACCTGGCCTTGTTCTGACTGATAACATTGAGCTTTTTCTATACAAACATAACTGTAGAACTCTACCATAAGAAATCAAAAGAAACCCATGTAAGGGAAAAACATGCCTTGCTCATGGATAGGTAGACTCAACATTGTAACAAAGTCAATTCCACCGAAAGCAATCCATAAAGATAATGCTATTTTGATCCAAATGCCAACAGTATTCTTTAATGAGATGACAAAACTAATCATTAGTTTTATATGGAAAGGAAAGAGGGCCTAGATAAGTAAAACATTATTTAAGTAGAAGACACAAGGAAAAGATATGTACAAAGAACTAATGGACTACAACTATCACAGCCTCTAACAGGCTGAGTCCCTAACAATTAAGTGGTGCATGGTTACCACCAATTGCTGTGACAGGAATCGCAGTACATGACCTAGGACAGAGCCAGAGAAAATTATACTGGTCTGACAGAGACAGGGTAAACCTGAGAGTTTGGCACCTGGATACTCTTAGCTCAGTATTGAAGTCACTCCTGAAGTTCATATTTCAGCCGTAGTCCACAGGAGACACAGTAAGACCTTGAGTAGATCCCATCTGAGTTTAGAGACCATCTGAAAAATAGATTTGATGCATTGAAGACTAAATGATCAAACAAATTGTGGAGTGTCATAAAAGGTGTCATACATGAAGAAAGTAAGAAATCACTGAAAAGAAAAAAAAGACTCAATTGGATATCGGAAGAAACTTTGAAACTTGCTTTTGAACATCGAATACCTAAAACAATAGTGACAGATTCTACAGGGAAAATACTAAATGACTCAGGAAGCATCAAAAGAAGATGGAAGGAATATTCAGAGTCATTGGCTGATGTTCAGCCATTTCAAGAGGTAGCTGTCATGTTGAATTGTGTGCCCCAAAAAATACATGTAGCCATGTGGTTGGGCCATGATTCCCAGTATCTTGTGACTGTCTTCCATTTTGTGGTTTTCCTATGCAGTATGTTAAAGGATTAGAGTGGGACTGTAAATCCCTTCCAAAGATCACCTCCCTGCTCCACTGTAAAGGGAGTTTCCCTGGAGTATGGCTTGCCCCACCCTTAATCTTTTTATCCTGCAAGAGAGAAAAGGAAAGATAAGCAGGCAGAGAATTGGGAACCTCATACCATCAAGAAAGCAGCACCGGGAGAAGAGCGGGTCCTCCAGACCTGAGGTTCCTGTGCCAAGATGCTCCCTGGACAAAGACTGATGCAATACTGAACTTTCCTCCAGAGCCGGCAAGGGGAAAGCCTTCCCTGAAATGGACACCCTGAATATGGATTTGTAGCCTGCTGGACCATGTTAAGAATAAACTTTCCTTTTTTAAAGCCATCCACTCTGTGGTATTTCAGTTAGAGCAGCCCTATCTGATTAAAACAGTAGCATGTGATCAGGAACTAATGGTACTGAAGGAAAAAGTCAATGCTAATTGAAGGCATTGACAAAAATCAAGGCTCTAAGGAATTGATGGAATATCAGTTGAGGTATTTCAACAAATGGACACAGTTCTGGAAGTGCTCAATCATCCATGCCAAGAACTTTGGAGGACAGTATCTGACCAACCAACTGGAAGAGATCCATATTTATGCTTGTTTCCAAGAAAATGTTCCACTCAAATGCAGGAATTATAAAACAATATCATTAATATCACATGCAAGTAAAATTTTACTTATGATCATTCAATGAATGAGAAGTATATTGACAGGGAACTGCCAGAAATTCAAGCTGGATTCAGAAGAGAATGTAGAACCAGGGATGTAATTGCAGATTTCAGATGAATCCTGGCTACAAAGCAGCGAATATCAGAAAGATGTTTGCCTGTCATTTACTGACCATGCAAAAGTATTTGTGTGGATCATAACAAATTGTGGCTAACATCTTGGAGAGTGGAAATTCCAGAACACTTAATTGTGCTCATAAGAAATGAATGAAACAGAGTAAGAGGATACTGCATGGGTTAAATGCAGGAAAGGTGTGCTTTATTAAGGGTTGTATACTTTCACCATACAATTTCCAATCTGCATGCCGAACAGATAACCCAAGGAGCTAGACTTTGTGAAGAAGAATGAGACATCAAGATTGGAGGAAGACTCATTAACAACCTGTGTTATGCAGATGACATGACACAACCTTGCTTGCTGTAAATGAAGAGGATTTGAAACACTTACAGGAGTACAACTTTCAGTATGGATTGCACTTCGACATCAAGAAAATTAAAATCTTCACCACTGAACCAATATGTGGCATAATGATAAGTGTAGAAAGCAATGAAGTTGTGAAGCATTTGAATTCACTTTGTTTCACAATCAGTGCTGTAGAAGCAGGAATCAGGAAATCAAGACACCCTGCACTGGGAAAATCTCCTGCAAAGATCTCTTTAAAAATGTTGAAAAGTAAAGATGTAATCTTGAAAATTAAGGTGGACCTGACCCAAGCTATGATACTTTCGGTCACAGTATATGTGTATGAAAGCCAGACAATGAATAAGGAAGAGAAAAGAAGAATTGATACCTTTGAATTGTGTTGTTGGAGAAGAGAATTCTTGAATGTACAGTGTATCTCCCGAAGAACAAAGAGATCAGTTCTGGAAGAAGTACAACCAGAATGCTCCTTGGAAACAAGGATGGCCAGACTTTGTCTTACATACTTTGGATATGTTGTCAGGTGGGATCAGTCCCTGGTGAAGGACATCATGCTTGGTAAAGTAGAGGGTCAGCAAAAAAGAGGAACTTCCTCAACAAGATGGATTGACACACTGGCTGCAATACTGGGCTTAAGCATAAAAATGATTGTGGGGAAAGTGCAGGACCAGGCAGAGTTTCATTCTATTGTGCATAGAGTCACTGTGAGTCAGAACTGACTCAAAAGCACCTAACAACAAACACCAAGACACAACCTAATTGGGCACACCAGGCTAAAAGCAAAGGTGAGAAGGCAAGAAGGGATAGAAGAACAGGAAAAATGGAAATGAGGAACTCAAAGTCAAGAAGAGAAGACTGTCTACGTATTACAGTGCTTGCAAACAATGCCACAAAATAATCTGCATATTAGTTGTTTAATAAGAAACTTGTTTGTTCTATAAACTTCCAGCAAAAATACAATCGAAAAGAAAAAAGACATTCTGAAAAAGTAAAAATTTGAAATCTTTTTCTGTTTGTATCTTTTTAACTGATCAAATTTTTCTCCATGTCATTATTACCAAAGAACCAAATTTTGTTGATTTTTAGCACACTGTTTTGTTTCACTAATTTCTGCTATTATTTTCTTTCTACCATATTATGTTATACTTTTATTTCTTTGTGAACTTTTTGAGTGGGACAATACCTTATTCATGTGCAACCTTTTTTCCTTTCTAATGTAGGACACAATGCCATATATTTATCTGTAAATGTATCTACAGTTATATAGTATATATTTTGGAATATAGATTTCTTAACATTCAGTTGTAAGTATATTTTATTTCTGTTATCACTCACATTCCTTATAGATATATTTTGTTAAAATATAAAATACATAAGCTGTGTTTATATGTTTTTTATTTATCCCATTTAACAGCTTTGTGGTCAGTAAGTATGGTACATATATTCTACCAATTATTGAAAATGTTATCATGTGCTTAATGACCCTGAAAGGGATCAATTTTCTTGAAAATACCATAGTGTCAAGGAGGTATATTATCCTTGGTGCATGTGCTGCATTTATGGGACATGAAGAAGACTGTGCACATAATGTGTATTAGATATGTTGATACTAGTCTGCTTAGTATTTAATCAACCAAGAGACACGGTTAAAACTCATTCTGACTGTAGTTTCTCAATTTATCTTCCTATTTTTATCTGTTTTGAAAACACTTTATTGGGAGCATAATGATGCATGTTTTTAGTTAATGTATACAAAATTACTTCATCCTATTTTTTCCTAATTTGCATACAATCCCCTGCACACACACTGCTTTACAGCTAACTCTAGATGCTCTTCTCACCCTGTGAGAACACATTCTCCCTTTCTACCAGATGCTTCCCGTATTTATTCAACAATCTCCTTTCCTTTTCTCTATACTCTTCCATCTCACTTCTGAACAGGAGCTGTTCTGACAGCCTTGTGCTTATATGTAAGCCAAGAAGTGCACTCCTCACCAGCGTCACTCATAAGGGGTCTGACAATTAAGGCTACAGATTCAAAGGTGACTGAATATCATCCAAATGTCTTCTTTTCAATATTTTCTTTATTTTTGGGTAAAGAAAAAAGTCAGTGGGGGCCAGAACAGATGAGTAGGGAGGTTGTTCTAAGACAGTTATTTGTTTATTGGCTAAAACTCCCTCACAGACAGCTACACAACTAAGTTCGTGAACTTGACGCTTTGACGTCATTCTCAATGGCCATTCCAGAAGGAGTTCTAAAATTGCTTTGAAAGTTGTGGACTAGGTGCTGGTGTGGATGCATAGCTTACCAAGGCGTTTACTTTGAAGGCAGCCATAGTGATATTCAGAAATGAGGTATGTAGCACTTTTTCTAGGATGGATTCCCACACTTATTAGACCTTCTAGCGATTATACGATGATGAGATTTTTCATAGACAAAAACTTTTTTCCTGCCTGTAGACTGTATTTTTATTCTTTTAGTGAAGTCTTTGGATGCTCAAAAGTGTTTGATTTTTAGAAGTTCCCAGTTGTCTATTTTCTCTTCTCATGTTTTTGCAATGTTAGTAATATTTTGTATTTAGTTCATACCATTCATTAGTGCTCCCAGCAAGGTCCCTGTTTTATCAACCATCATCTTTATCATTTTAGATTTAATGTTTATGTTTTGATCCATTTGAAATTAGTGTGAATGCATGGAGTGAAATATGGGTCTTGTTTCATTTTTTTTTCCTGCTGATAGATATATAATTATTGCAGAACCACTTGTGAAAGAGACTGTCTTTTCCCACGTTTATGGACTTTGGGCCTTTGTCAAATATCAGCTGCTTGTAGAAAGATGTTTTAATGTCTGGATTTTCAATTTAGTTATATGGATTTATATCTGTTTTTGTACCAGTACCAGGCTGTTTTGACTACTGTGGCAGTGTAATAGGTTCTAAAGTGTGAGGCCTCCTACTTTGTTCTTCTACTTCAGTAATGCTTTATTTATCTGGGGCTTCTTCCATTTCCATATGAAGCTGGTGATTTGTTGCTCCCTCTCATTAAAAAATGCCATTTGAATTTATTCCAAAGGAACGTTTCAGATCTGTATGAGGTACGTTCGATGGAAGCTACTTAATTTTTGTCAGATAACTGCCATTTTTCACTGGTTCTTGAGATAAGAGTTGACTCTGCTTGTGCTCAGTCTCTCTCACTGAGGAAGATGCCCGCTGAATGTCATTGTCACCGTGTTAACTGTGGCCAATGGCTGGTCAAGTCTGGCCAATCCTTGTTACTTCTGGACCTCCTCTCCTTATCACTCAGTCTGACTTCTTATTTTCCCTTTGATGCTCAGTGCTACTAGAATGTCATCTATCATTGCTTCATTTATTCTTTTGGGTCTTTTTTGTTAGAAGGATCACAGGATGTGTCTGACTACCATCTTGGCCCTGCCCCCCTTAATTACTTCTGATGGGACTAAAACCCCAAGAATTGGGGGTGTGTTCTGTATGATATATAGTAAGAGAATAGATACAGAGTTTATAAAGTGAGAGAGAGCTTCAGTCAAAGATGACATCCAGAGTCCTGACTTGAAAAGCTGTGATGACGTTTGTTAAGAGAAGAAACGCAGAGCCAGAGGGCATGAAAGGATGGGTGAATTGTGGGTATACAGAGAAAAGGACGTTGTTGGAGTTTGGGAAATTTATTTGCAACATGCTGAGGTGATAGTGTTTGTTGGAATCTGAATACTGATCTTTTGAAAGCAGTTAACTTCACAGGTCTAAAACTGAGATGAAAAATCTGGGTAGAATTATAGATTTTGAAGTCATTTGTGTATAAATCTAGTTACAGCCATGGGAACATATTAGAACTTGTAAAAACCTTTATAGTATAAAAAGAGAGAAGAAACAAGGATTCATGGGACTGGAGAGTCAAAAGGGATTTAAAGGTTTTGGCCAGAAGTAAATCTGCAGAGTGTTGTGTCATCAAAGACAAGGGAAGGGAGATTTTTCAAGAAGACAAGAGCTATTCAAAGGGAGGATAGAAGGAATATAAATAGGACTGGGGAGATTCTGTTGACCTGCTTCTCAGAGTAGGTTCTTTTGATCGGAGTAGAGATTACTTGAGTGGATAATAGAAAGAAATGTGTAGGTTTTCTTGATAAAGAAAAAGTTTGTACATTGTGTAACAAATCTTCAAAACTGTCACTCTATAGTGACAGGTCCTGTTGTAGTGAGTTTGAAACTGTGGTCTTTGTACCAGCAGCATCAGCAGCATCTGGAAAATTATTAGAAATGTAAAATTTTGGTTGTAGGCAGCATTTTGAAGAAAAGGAAGAAATCAGTAACTCTAGGGTGGAGCACCGTAGTCTGCATTTTAACAAGCCCTTAATGTAATATTGATGCTCACTGAAGTTTGAGAACCAATGCTTTAGTAAAAGGCAATAATAGCATTTGTCCTTTTTCTCAAACTAGTGTCTAGCTATACTATGTTAAGCATTATATGTTTTTTCTTATCCTGGTGCAGCTGTTAAGAGCTTGGGTAAACAAAAACTCAGCAGTTTGAATCTGGCAGCCACTCCTTGGAAACTAATGAGGCAGTTCTGCTCTGCTCTATAGGATAGCTATGATGACTCCATAGCAATGCTTTTCTTGTTTTTGTTTTTATGTCTAATAAATTATTGAAACTTTTCAAGTTTATGTTTTATACAATATTTATATGAATCTTTCTTTTGCCTTCTTCTATTACTTCATTTCAGGAATATTGTATTTTTTGCTTACCTGAAGCCATTGCCATTGAGTTGATTCCAACTATAGGAACACTATGGGACTGAGTAGAACTGCCAATAGACTTTCCAAGGAGTGTCTGGTGGATTTGAACTGCCATCCTTTGTTTAGCAGCTGTAGCTCTTACCTGCTACACCACCAGGATTTTTTTTTTTTTTGCTCGTCTAGTGTAATATCTTTCTGTGTTGCAGTTAATGGTGTTTGCACAATTCTTGCAATAGATAATTGAGCTAAATATATAATTCCCTTAAATTAAAAATTGTTTATAGAACAGTATGTCTATTATTGTCTCTAAATATTTTATGTATGCATATTATGTATGTATTGAAGGATTCTGTTGGAAGAATATTAAATACAGGGGATACATCAAAAGAAGTTTGAAGGAATACAGAGAGGCACTGTACAAAAAAAGAACTGGTCAGTATAAATCATTTCCAGAGGTAGCATGTGAACAAAAACCAGTAGTGCTGAGGAAGAAGTCCAAGCTGTACTGAAGGCACTGGCAGAAAAGCAGGCTCCAGGAATGAAGGGAATGTTGACAGACAAGGTTCCAAAAATGGATGTGGTGCTAGAGTACCCACTCATCTATGACAATAATTGAGAAGGAGCCTTCTTTGCTAACTGAAATAGATACTTATTTGTGGCCACTCCATAGAAATGTGGAAATTATCAAACACTATCATTAATACCATAAAAAGAAAAATTTTTCTGAAGATCATTCAAAAGCCACTGCAGCAGTATGTTAACAGGAAACTACCAGAAATTCAAACCAGATTCAGAAGAGGACATGAAATGAGAGAGATCATTGCAGATATCTGATGGATCTTGACTGGAAAATCAAAATGCTAAAAAGTTGTTTACCTGTGTTTTATTCATGAAGCAAAGTCATTTAACTGTGCAAATCATAACAACATATGGATAACACTGGGAAGACTGGAAATTCTAAAACACTTAATTGTGCTCGTAAGTAATCTGTGCTAGACCAAATGGTAGTCATTTGAAAAGATTAAGGGATACTCCCTGGTTTAAAATCAGGATTCACCACACTTATTAAATCTGTATGCTGAGCAAACAACCTAGGAAACTGAACTATGTGAAGAACACGGGCCAGCAGAATTGGAGAAATACTCAATAACAACCTAAGCTTTGCAGATAACACAACCTTACTTGTTTTAAGTGAAGGGGGCTTGGAGCACTTAGTGATAAAGGTGAAGGAATACAACCTTCAGTATTTATCGAACACCAACATAAAGAAAGAAATCCTCACAAGTGGAACAATACGGAACATCACAATAATCTATGAAAATAGTCAACCTGCCAATTATTTCATTTTACTTGTATCTAACATAAATGATCATGGAAGTAACATTCAAGAAATAAAACAATGTATTGCTTTAGGCAAATGTGTTGGAAAAGACCTCTTTAAAGTGTTAAAAAGCAAAGATACCAATTTAAGGACTGAGATTTGCCTGACCTAAACCATGGTATTTTTAATCACCTAACATGCATATAGAAGGTGGACAATGAATAAGGAAGATTGAGAAATACTTGATGCCTTTGAATTACGGTGTTAGTGAGGAATATTGAATATGCCATGGGCTGCCTGAAAAGTTAATAAATCTGTTTTGGAAGAAGTATAGCTCAAATGCTCTCTAGAAGCATGAATGGCAGGATTTCATCTCAAGTACCTTGGACACATTATCAGGAGAAACCAATCCCTGGAGAAGGACATCCTGCTTGGTAGAGAGTCAGCATGAAAAAGGAAAGACCTCAGCGAGATAGGCTGATATACTGATTGTAACAGCGGTCACAGGTAACTACAGTTGGGAAGATTGTCCAGGGCTGGGCAGTGTTTTCTTGTGTTGTATAGAGGGTCTTTATGAGTGGGAACTGACTTGATGGCACCTGACAACAGTATTACACAGCTACTGTACCAAAAAGAATCAATGGACAATAAACTGTTTCAGAAGTTAACAGTGTGATCAAGAACCAATAGTCCTGAATGAAGAAGTTCAAGCTGCACTGAAGACACTGGCAAAAAACAAAGCTCCGGGAATTGATAGAATACCAGTTAAGATGATTCATAGGAGATGTTCAACCTAAAGGCGCTCACTCATCGATGCCAAAATTGGAAGACAATTATCTGGCCAGTTGACTGGAAGAAAGCTGTGTTTGTGCTAATTTCAAAAAGAGTTGATCCAACAGAATGTAGAAATTATCAATGTCATTAGTATAACAGAGCAGTAAAGTTTTGCTGAAGATAGTTCAAAAATGGTTACAGCAGTACATCCAGAGGGGACTGCCAGAAAATCAAGGCAGTTTAGAAGAAGATATAGAACAAAGGATATCAGTGCTGATGTCAGACAATGTTGCTGAAGGCAGATAAAACCAGAAAGATGTTTACCTGTGATTTATTTGCTATGTAAAGGCACTCAACTAAGTGGATAGCATTTTGAGGAATGAGAATTTTGGAACACTTAATTGTGTCCATGAGGAACCTATCTACAGACCTAGAGGCCGTTGTTTGATCAGAACACCTGGTTAACAATTGGAGTGGTGTCTGTCAGGGTTGTATCCGTACACTGTTGTTGTGAGATGGCAAAGACTCAGATCCAACTCAAAGCGACCCTGTGCACAACAGGATGAAACACTGCTTAGTCCTGCACCATGCTCACAATTGTTTTAACACTGAAGTCCATTGTTGTAGCCACTGTTTCAGTCAGTCCTGCTGAGGGTCTTCTTTCATGCTGATGTAGTTATTTTACCAACTATGATGTCCTTCTCCAGGGATTGATCACTCCTGACAACATACCCAAACTATGCAGGACATAGTCCTGCCATCTTGCTTCTAAGGAGTACTCTGGTTGTATCTATTCCAAGACGGATGTGTTTTGTTTTTTTTTTTCTTTTTTGGGCGGTCACTGGTATATTCAGTATTCTTGTTTCTGTAGTAGATTGAATTATGTTCCCCCTAAAATGTTTGTAGCAATGTGTGTACCAGTTTGGCTGGGCCAAACCTGGTATTGTATGAAGTTCCTCCATGTTGTAAATCCTGCCTTTAGAATGTTAATGAGGGAGGATGGAAGGCAGTTGTGTTGGTGGAGCAGGGCTCAGTGTGTAACACTGTACTGTGCCTTGAGGCAATCTCCTGAGATATAAAGGATAGAAGCTAGCAGAAAGAGACTAGGACCTCATGCCACTAAGAAAGCAGTACCAGAGCAGAGCACATCCTTTGGAAAGGACTGAGGTGCCTGTGCCTCAGAAGCTTCCAGTCCACAGGAAGACTGACAACAAGGACCTTCTCCAGAGCCAGCAGAGAAAGCTCTCCCCTGGAGCTGACACTCTGAATGTGGACTTTCATCCTACTGGTGTATGACAAAATAAAATTCTCTTTTTAAACCCATCCACTTGTGGCATCTCTGTTACAGTGGCACTAGATGACTAAAAGAGCATCAATTCTTCTGTCTTCCTTATTCATTGTCTAGCTTATGCATGCATATGATGTGATTGAAAATACCTTGGCTTGGGTCAGGAACACTTTGATCTTCAAGGTAGTATCTTTAATTTTTAACAGTTTAAGGAGGCCTTTTGCAGCAGATTTTCCCAAAGAAATGCATCTTTTGGTTTCTTGACTGTTGCTTCCACAGGCATTGATTATGAAATCTAGTAAAATAAAATCCTAGACAACCTTGATCTTTTCTTAATTTATCATGATTTTGCTGAGTGGTCTAGTGGTGATGCTTTTTGTTTCCTTGATGTTAAGGTGGAATTCATACTGAAGGCTGTGGTCTTTGGTCTTCATCCATGTTTCAAATCTTCATTTTCAGCAAACAAGGTTGTGTCATCTGCTTAATGCAGTCTGTTAATGTCATCCTCCAGTCCCAGTGCCTCTTTCTTCTTCATATACTCCAGTGTCTCAAATTATTTGCTAGGCATACAGATTGAAAAGGTATGGTGAAAGGATATAACCTTGACATACACCTTTCCTGTTATGGATTCAATTACGTATCCAAAAATATGTGTAGCAATTTAGCTAGGCCATGATTCCCAGTTTTTTGAGATGTTCTTGCATGCTGCAGATCTTGCCTCTATGATGTTAATGAGGGATAATGGGCAACAGTTGTAAGATTGTACTGTACCTTGAGGCAATCTCTTGAGATATAAAAGAAAAGGAAGCAATCAGGGAACTGGAGACTTCATATTACCAGAAAGTGGTGCTAAGAGTAGAGCATGTCCTTTGAAAAGGATCTAGGGTCCTGTGCCTCAAAGGTGCCCAGTCCAGGGGAAGACTGACAACAGGGACCTTCCTCTAGAGCCAATAGAGAAGATGTTCCCCTGGAGCTCACACCCTGAATTTGGACTTACATCTTCCTGGACTATGACAAAAAAACGTATCTTTTTAAAGTCATCTAATTGTAGTATTTGTGTTAGAGCAAGACTTGATGACTAAGACATTGATCTTAAAACATGCAATGTCTCCTTCATCTGTTTGATAAACTGCCTCTTGATCCACTCACAGATTCTTCATGAGCACAATTAAGTATTCTAAAATACCCATTCTCCTAAGTGGTATGCATAATATGTCATGATCCATGCAGTCGAATGCCTTTGTATAGTCAAGAAAGTGTAGGTAAACATTTTTCCAGTATTCTCGCTTTCAGCCAAGATCCATCTGACATCAGCAATGATATCCTTGGTTTCACATTGTCTTGTGAACCCAGCTTGAATTTCTGGTGGCTCTCTGTCAATATACTGCTGAAGTTGCTTTTGAATGATCTTTAGCAAAACTGTACTTGCATGCGATATTATTAATACTGTTTGATAATTTCCACATTTGGTTGGAAACAGGCAGAAATATGGATCTCTTCCAGTTGGTTGGCCAGATAATTGTCTTCCAAATGTCTTGGCACAGGTAAGTGAGCACTTCTAGTGCTGCATACATTTGTTGAAACATCCCAGCTGGTACTCCAGCAGTTCCAGAAGCCTTGTTTTTTGCCTGTGCCTTCAATGCAGCTTTGACTTCTTCCTTCAGTACCACCAGTTCCTGATCCTGTGCTATCTCTTGAGATGGTTGAATGTCAACCAGCACTTTTTGGTATAATTCCATCTTCTTTTGATACTTTCATAGTCATTTAATATTTTCAATGGAGAATCCTTCACTATTGCAACTCAAAGCTTGATTTATTTTTCACTTGGTTCTTTTAGCATGAGAAATACAAAATGCTTTCTTCTCTTTTGGTTTCCTATTTCCAGCTCTTAGCACATGTCATCGTAATACCTTATTTTCTTTTGGAGACACTCTTTGAAATCTTCTGTTTAGTTCTTTTGCTTCATCATTTCTTTCTTTTGCTTTAGCTACTCAATGTTCAAGAGCAAGTTTCAAAGTTTCTTTTCATATCCAATTTGGTCTTTTTTTCTGTCTTTTTAAAGACCTCTTGCTTTCGTCATGTATGATGTCTTCAATGTCATTCCATGACTCCTCTGGTCTTTGGTCATTAGTGTTTAATATGTTACATCTGTTCTTCAAATTGTCTCTAAACTCAGGTGGGATATACTCAAGGCTGTACTTTGGCTTTTGAGGACTTGTTCTAATTTTCTTCACAGTCAGCACCTGGTCTTGTTCTGACTGATGATATTGAACTGTTCTGTCATTTCTTTCCACAGATGTAGTTGATTAAATTCTTTGATTATTCCTTCTGATGAGGTCCATGTGTATAGTTGTCATTTATGTTGGTGAAGAAAGGTATTTCCAATGGAGACTCTGTTGGTCTTGAAAAATTCTATTATGTGATCTCCACCATCATTTCCATTACCAAGATATATTCGGTGATTTTTTTTCATATTTTCCAATGGCTGATCCTTCATTATCTCCAAATTTTGCCTTCCAATCACCAGTAATTATCAGTGCATCCTGATTTCATGTTTGATCAATTGTGGACTGCAGAAGCTTATAAGAATCTTCAGTGTCTTCATCTTTTGCCTTAGTAGTTGGTACATGAATTTGAACAATAGTCACGTTAGCTGGCCTTCCTTGTAGGTATATGCATATTATTGTATTACTGACACCATTGTACTTCAGGATAAATCTTGAAATGTTCTTTTTGACTATGAACACATCAGTATTCCTCTTCAAGTTGTCATTCCCAATGTAGTAGACCGTATCATTGTCTAATTCAAAATGGCAGGTTCCAGTCCACATCAGCTCTCTATTGTTTAGGATATCGTTTTAGTCACCTATTGCTGCTCTAACAGAAACACCACAAATGGATGGCTTAAAAAGAGGAATTTTATTTGTCACAGTCCAGTAAAAAGTCCAGTAAAAGTCCAAAATTAGGATGTCAGCTCCAAGGGAAGGCTTTGTCTGCTAGCTCTGGAGGAAGGTCCTTGTTGCCCATCTTCCCCTGGACTGGAAGCTCCTGAAGAGCAGGGACCCCAGTCCTTTCTAAAAGATGTGCTCGGCTCAACTCCCAGCATTACTTCTTTCTTGATAGTATGAGGTCCCCACTTGTATCTGTTAGCTTCTCTCCTTTATATCCCAAGAGACTGCCTTAAGGCACAAAAAGTCTTACAAATTGAATCTTACTCTACCAACCTAATAGCACCCATCCACTGTCTTTAACATCATAGAGGCAACAATTCAAGCATGGAGGAACATCACACAATACCAGTAATTACAGCCCAGCCTAATTGCTACAGATTTTTTAGGGAATACAATTCAATCCAATACAGATAGCAATGTTTATGCATTTCATTTCATTTTTGGCAGTTTCCAGTGTTTCTAGATTATACATTCTACATCCCATGTTCTAATTATTAGTGGACATTGCAGATGTTTCATTTTATTTAGAGTTGTGCTAGATCAAAAAATGCAGGTCCCAGAAGCTTGACTTTGTCCACATCATTATACTATACTTATTTAATTTATATACTGAGTAATAATCCATGAAGGTTGACTTATGGAGAACGGAGCACTGATATTGGAGGAATACTCAGTAACAACCTGAGATATGCAGAAGACATAACCTTACTTGTGGAAAGCAAAATTAAAGCACTTATTGATAAAGATCAAAGAATAGAGTCTTCAGTATGGATTGCACCTCAACGTAAGAAAACAAAAATCCTCACAACTGGATCAGTGAGCAATATCACACCAAATGGAGGAAATACTGAATTTGTCAAGATTTCACTTTACTTGTATCCACAGTCAATGCCCAGGTGAAGGCCTGGCAAGAAGTCATGTGACTTGTTGCATTGGGTGAGTCTTCTCAGAGGCTTCTGTAAAGTGTTAAAAAGCAAAGATACTACTTTCAGGATTAAAATGCACCTTATCCAAACCGTGGTATTTTCAGTTGCCGTATATGTACGTGAAAAATCTTGGAAGAAGTACACCCAGGATGCTATTTGGAAGCAAGGATGACGGGACTTCATCTCATGTACATTGGATATATTCTCAGGAGATATCAGTCCTGGAAAAGAACATCATTCTTGGTAAAGCAGAGTGTTAGCCAAAAGGAAGAAGTTTCTTGTTGAGGTAGATTGACACAATGCCTATAAAAATGAGCTCAATCATAGTCACACTTATGAGTATGGCACAGAAATGGGCAATGTTTCATTTTAATGTATGAGAGGTGACTGTCATGGACTGAATTGGGTTTCTCAAAAAATATCTGTCAACTTGGCTAGATCATGTTTTCCAGTATCATGATTGTCCACCATTTGGTCACCTGAAGTGATTTTCGTATCTGTTGGAAATCTTATCTCTATGATGTTGATGAGATGGAATTATTAGCAGTCAGGTTAATGAGGTATGACTTGATCGACAGGATTGGATTGTGTCTTGAGCCAGTCTTTTCTGAATTGTAAAAAAGAGAAACAAGCAGAGAAATGAGGAGACCACATACCAACACGAAAGCAGTGCCAGGAGCAGAATATGTCCTTTGAACTGATGTTCCTGCTTAAAGAAGTACCTAGTCCAGGTGAAGACTGATAATAAAGATATTTCTCCAGAGTTGATAGAGACAGAAAGCTTCCCGTTAGAGCTGATACCCTGAATTTGAACTTGTAGCTATTGGACTTTCAGAGAATAAACTTCTGTTTGTTGATGCAGTTCACTTGTGGTATTTCTGTTATAGTAGCACAGGATGACTAAGATAATTTGGTGATGGACGTAAAGTGCTGCTGTTACAGATACCTAACGTGGAAATAGTTGCTTGAAGATTCTGTTGGTGCAGTTATGCACATCTGGCAATTCTGAGGAGGATTCAGAAGGAAGTGAGGAGAGAAACTGCCTCAGCAGAGAAATGGCAGTAGCAGAGAAAAAAAAAAAAAAGCAACAGAGAAATGGTGGCCCCAGGAGAGAAGCTCAAGATGGCACTGGAGCCAACCCATTGAGTGAGAGAGAGGAGTGCCTTTGGCAGAAGGCTTCCTGGTAGAAAGAGGTGCTTCTGTGCACTTATCAGTGAAGCTAGGGTTGAAGATTCAAGAAATAAAAGAACTTAATGCCTTTGTCAGAATGATTCCTGATGGAGTATAGGGTGCCTCTAGGCACTTATCAGTAGAGCCACAGAACTCTGAAGCACTTGCCCCAGCAGGTAGATGGAGAGTCCTGAAAGGAAAAGAGGCCAAGAAACTAGGAAGTAGAAACTAAGGAGACAAGGAACACAGGATTCCAAGCTGCCTCAGTCTCAAAGGGTATGGCCTTGAACTCTGGGACCTCAAAGGGTGACGCCATAGCCTCTGGTCTTTCTAAACGTGGGAGGTGCCACCAGATGCTCTAGGAAAATGGGGCCATCCATGGGAGCAGATTTGCCTTTCCAGTGAGGTTGGAAGGAGGAGCTGAGGCCCAGAGCTGAGGTGTCTCCATGTAGAATGTGGAGTCTGTGGCAGACTCTTAGACTCTGGAGAGCAAAGCCATTGTGTAAATGGTCCACAGAATGGAAGATTATTCTCAGTGCTTAAAGGTAAATGTGATGTATTCTTCTGACTTGCTTGCTTGGTAGTAGTTACCCCTTTTTCTCCTCCAGTTTCTCCCATTTGTAATGGAAATGTTTAGCTTGTGACTGTTCCACCATTGTGCTTTGAAAGCGGATAACTTGCGTCATAGATTTCACAGATGAAGAGAAATTGGGGTGGGGCTGGTGCTTGGAGTTGAATTAAGGCTTCTGTTGTGCTCTGATGGGGTCAATATGTTTTACATGTGGCAAAGACATGAATTTGGGGGGCCAAAGTGTGGGATATCATGGATTGAATTATCTCCACCCAAAATATCCATCCATGTGGATAGATTCTAATTCCCAGTATTATGGGATTGCCCACCATTTTGTAACCTGATGTGATTTTTCCTTTATGTTTTAAATATTGTCTTTGTGATATTGATGAGATAAAATTAGTGAAAGTAGTGTTAATAAGGCAGGACTCAAGCTACAAAACTAGATTGTGTCTTTAGCCATTTCTTTTGAAATATAGAAGACAGAGGTGTGCAGAGAAATGAGGGGAAGCTCATACTAACAAGAAAGCAATGCCAGGAGCAGAGCACATCCTTTGGACTGGAATTCCTGCTCAGAGAAGCTTATAGTCTAACGACAGATCGATGATAAAGACATTCTTCCAGAACCAACAGAGAGAGAAAGCCTTACCCTAGAGCTGATGCCCTAAATTTAGATTTCTATCCTACTAGTGGTGTAGTGGATAAGTGGATAAGTGCTACAACTGCTAACCAAAAGATCGGCAGATTGAGTCTGCCAGGCACTCCTTGGAAACTCTATGGATCACTTCTACTCTGTCCTATTAAGGTTGCTATGAGTCAGCATCGACTCAATGACAGTGAGTTTGTTTTTTTTTTTTTTTGCTAGACTGTGAAGGAATAAACTTCTGTTGTTTGAAGCCATTGTCTGTGGCACTTCTGTTATAGCAGAACTGGATGACTAAGACAATCACTGTTAGTCAAAACCCACTTGATAACACCTAACACCAACTGTTAGTGTTGTGCTCATTTCACAGAGGTTCAAATAGTTTATGGAATATTCCCAAGAATAAGTAGTTAGAAAGTAGTAAAGACTGGTTTAAATGTCTCACTTGTTGACAAAGTGGTGCTGTATTTATCTTCAGACAGTGAATTACTAAATGCTCCCTCCATATCAGTATTTTGTTTTTCAATTCACACTTCCATCTACACACCTATATATAATAAAATTATATACTTCTATATGTATAAAAACTAAGGAAATTGTATGTAAATATATGTACATGTGTATAATATTTACAGTAAGTATTACTGTTAGTTTGTGGAAGAATTTAAACAGGGATTGTTGTTCTGTGATTGAGTCTACTCCAAAACATAGCAACCCTATATAACAGAGTAGAGCTTCAACAGATGATTTTCTTGCTTGTAATCTTTGTGGAAACAGATTGTCAGTTCTTTCCCCTGCAATATGTTTGGGTCAGTTTGAACCAATAACCTTTTGGTTAGCAGTGCAGAACTAAATGGCTTGTGCAACCAGGGTTTCTAATGATCAGAGTTGGATGAGCACATAGAAGACTTCAAAAGCTTTGAAATTGCTCAGTTTCTTTTCTTTTTAAGGTATTTTATAGTGCTTTAGGTGAACATTTAAAGTCTAAGTCAGTTTGTCATACAAAACTTTGTACACACACTGCTATGTAACTCTAGCTGCTCTCTGAATTCCGTGACAGCGCACTTCTCTTTTTCATCTTTTATTTCCCGTGTCCATTCAGCAATATCCTGTACCCTGCCCCTCTACTTTCTCATCTCACTCAAATCTGGACAAGATTTACTTTATTAGCCTCATGTATACACTTAAGCCAAGAAGCACACTTCTCACCAGTGTCACTTTATTTTTTTTTTTTTTAATGACTGAGTGAAAGTGTACATTCCCATATAAATTTACATGCCCACCTATATGCAGCTTCTACTGCTCTCCCTGCCCGGTGACAGCACACTATTCCTCTCTGCTCCATACATGTCTCATCCTCCTGACAGTCTCCTTTCCCCTCCTCTCCACCCACTCTCATTCCTCCAGCCAGAAGTCAGCAGGATGATATCCTTTAGATGCATAGAACCATAAAGTGCATCCAATATATGGTCACTCTGCATCACCAAGTCCAATCCATTCGTGTCCGAAGAGTGGACCTTCGTTATGATTTATGGTTAAGGGCATCATCAGGGCCAGGGACCATGCTCCCAGGGGAACCCCGAAACTGCTGGACCATCACTTGAGGTCTTTTAGTGGAGATCTCAGGGTGTACCCCTGTTTATTCTTGTGTTGCAGTGAGACTCAACTTAGTGAGCTCCATTGCGGCTATCACTGCTGATGGCAGGGCGCCATCTGGTTCTTCTGGTCCCAAGTCAATGTAGGCACCCACTCATGTGGGTCTCTCTATCTTCTGGGTTGTCTTTACCCCATCACTTTATTCTTATAGTCCAGTCAA
Source organism: Heterohyrax brucei (assembly GCA_028571685.1). Lineage (NCBI taxonomy): Eukaryota > Metazoa > Chordata > Mammalia > Hyracoidea > Procaviidae > Heterohyrax > Heterohyrax brucei. Next base: position 166,269,286 of record CM053144.1, read on the forward strand.
TCTGTCTGAAGAACTGTCTTTGGGAATGGTTTCAGCTGAGGTAGTGATTTAGTCAGCTAGTGCTGCTCTAACAGAAATACCACAGATTGGATGGTTTTAACAAAGGAAGGTTTATTCTTACACGGTCTGGTAGGGTACAATTCCAAAATTCAGATGTCCACTCCAGGGGAAGTCTTTCCCACTTGTCGGCTCTGGAGGAAAGTCCAGTATTGCATCAGTTTTCATCCAGAGAGCATCTTGGCACAGAAACCTTAGGCCTAAAGGTCACGCTCTTCTTCCTGTGCTGCTTTCTTGATCGTGTGAGGTACCCAATTCTCTACCTGCTTCCCTTTCCTTTTATCTCTTGCAGGATGAAAGAATTAAGGGTGATACAAACCACACTCACAAGAAGCTCCCTTTACAGTGGAGCAGTGAGGTGATCTTCTGAAGGGGTTTATAGTCCCAACCTAACATATAGTCCCAACCTTTAACATACAGCACAGCAAAATCCCATAATGGAGGACAATCTTAGAATACAGGGAATCATGGCCACATGGCTACACCTATTTTGGGGGGAACACAATTCCATCCATGACAAATACCCTCTAGTCTGTTGGACCACTAAGTCTGGTATTCTAATAGAGTTCTAGATCTGCAAACCCGTTTTTCTCCTACTACATTAGGGACTCTATGTTGTGTTCCCTGTCAGGGCAGTCATTTCTGGTGGCTGGGTACCATCTAGTTCTTCTGGTCTCATGTTTATGTAGTCTCTGTATTGCATGGCCCCTTCTGTCTTTTAGACTCAGATTTTCCTCATGTCTTTGATGCCTTTAATTTTCCTCTTCTCCAAGTGGGTTGATGATGCTCGGTAGCTTTTAAGAACCCAGTTGCCACTCGCCAAAGTGGGATCCAGAATATTTTCTCTTCAAAACAATTTGTTATGCCCATTGATCTAGATGTCCCCTGAAACTATGGTGCCCATACTCTTGCCCCTGCTACCCTGTCCTTTGAAGTATTGGTTTATGTCATGGATTGAATAGTGTCACCCCAAAAATCTGTCCAGCAATTTAGTTAGACCGTGATACCTGGTATTGTGTGATGTCCCTCCATATTGTAAACCTTGCCTCCATGATGTTATTGTGGGAAAATAGGATGCAGCTGTGTTGGTTCCCATACTTAGGTTGATATCCAGTAGCTCTGTTCCATGTTCTAGTCGTGTTGTTCACCTGATGTTACTGATTTTCTAACCAAAGAATTCCCTTTAGTATTTTTTTGTAATTTTCATTTGGTTTTTGCAACTTCCCTAAATTTCTGTTTATCTGGAAATGTCCTTGCTTTGCCACCCTATTTGAAAGACAGTTTTACTGGATATGTGATTCTTGGCTGACAATTATTTTGTTTTCCTTCAGAGCTTTGTATGTGTCATCCCATGGGTTTTGTTTTGTTGTCTTCTTGCCTGCATGGCTTCTGCTAAGTAGTCTGAGCTTAGTATTCATCTTAGTCATCTAGTACTGTTCTAAGAGAAATACCAAAGGTAGATGGCTTTTATAAAAAGGAAATCTTACTCTTTCACAGCCCAGTAAACCAGATCCACATTCAGGGCATCAGCAGCAAGGGAAGCCTTTCTCTGTTGGATCTAGAGGAAGGTCCTTGTCATCAATCTTCCTGTGAACTGGGAGTCTCTGAGGTGCAGGGAACTGTGTCCTTTCCAAAGGAAGCATTTTGCTCCCAGTACTGCTTCTTGGTAGTATGAGGTCCCTAACTCTATATTTGCCTCCCTTTCCTTTATATCTTGAGAGATTGCCTCAAGGTACAGTGTAATCTTACACATTGAGTCCTTTTCCACCGACACAACTGCCACCCATCTTTCCTCATTAGAATCATAGAGACAAGAAACGTCATGCAATACCATGTATCATGACCTAGCCAAATTGCTATACACATTTTTGAGGAGACACAGTTCAATCTGTGGCATTCCACTCTTTGTCTCCCCAAAATCCCATCCTTGAAACATGCAAAACATACTCATAATACAGCAAAAGTCTTAAGTCCAAGAACAGATTCCAGAAATTCCTCTTCACCTGTGAAATCTAGAATATAAGTTATCTTTTTCCAAACATACAGTGACAAAACAGACACAAGCTAGACATTCCCATTGCAGATGGAAGAAATGACGGGGAAAGAAGACATAACAGTCACCAAGCAAATCAACAGAATGTATTACATTAGCTGTAAAGGATTAGAACATATTCCTCCATTTTTCTAAAACATTTTACACAAAGACTCTCACCTCCAGACTCTAGGTATTAGCTATACTCTCCAGATTCTGAGTGGAGGCCTTTTGGCCCTGGGCTACAACTCTGCCTTCTAGGTCCACTGGGTCAGCAACTCTGCTCCCTTGGCTTTAGGGACACCATTTTCCTAGTACAACTCAGTGGCAATTCCACCCTTAGAAACATTAGGGGCCATGCCTCTACCTTAGAGACCCGAGAGGTCGTGGCTATACCTTTTGAAACTGAAGCAACTCAGCTTCTCATGTTCCTTGTCTTTTAAAGTTTTGCTTTTGCAGTGTCTTCCTGGGTTTCAGGCCCATGTCTGTCCTGTTGGGGCAAGTGTTCCAAAGCTCTGTAGCTGTACCAATTTAAGTGCCCAGAGGCACTCCACTTTGCCAAGAAGCCTCTTGCACACAGGCATTCAGCTCTTAGCTCCATGGGTCAGCCACACTGCTGTCTTGTGCTAGTCTTACTGTGTGTCATTTTCTTATCAAATGCACCTTCTGCACTGTTAGCAGTTCTCTTTAGTTTCTTCTGAGTCTTCTATCCATTCGCAGTTTCAGCACCTCTTCCACATTTTAGATATTTGTTAGAACAGTACCCCACTCTCTAAGGACCAAATTCTGTCTTAGTCATCTAGTACTGCTCTAAGAGAAATCTCACAAGTGGACAGCTTTAAAAAGAGAAATTTTATTCTATCACAGTCCAGTCAGCTGCAAGTCTGAATTCAAGGCATCAGCTCCAGGAGAAGTCTTTCTCTGTTGGCTCTGCAGGACTGTTCTTGTTGTCAATCTTTCCCTGGACTGGGAGCTTCGGAGGCACAGGGACCTTGTGTGTTTTTCAAAGGGTGACTTCTGCTCCTGGCATTGCTTCTTGGTAATATGAGGTCTCCAACTCTCTGCTTCCTTCCCTTTCCTTTGTACCCCAAGAGATTGCCTCACAGTACAATATAATCGTACATAGTGTGTTCTGCCCCACCAATGTAACTGCCACACTTACTCCCACATTTACATCATAGAGGTAGGGTTTACAGCATCTAGGAACATCACACAATGCCAGGAATCACGGTCTAGCGAAATTGCTACACATATTTTATCTTTATCTTTAGTTTTGGCAAGTTTGATTATAATATGCCTTGGTGTCTTTCTTTTCATTTCTCCCTTGTGTAGAGTTTGATAAGCATCTTGGAGAGATACCTTCTCATCTTCATGATATCGGGGAAATTTTCTGTCAGTAAACATTTGACAGTTCTCTTTGTATTTTCTTTTATCCACCCCTGCTCCACATTGGCCCCATTCCTGTACTCCGATCACTTGTAGATTATTCCTCTTGATGGATTCCCGCATAATTCTTAGTGTTCATTGATTTTTTTTACATTCTTTTATCTCATTTTTCCTCAAACATGTTAATGTTACATGTTTTATCTTGAATCTTACTGATTTGGATTTCCACTGATTCAGTTCTGATCCTTTTTATTGAGTTGTCTAACTCTGTCATGTTATTATTAAATTTCTGAATTTCTAATTCTTGTAACTATATGTTTTCTTGCAGCCTGTTCAGTTTGTCCCTGTGCTCTGCTGCATTTCTCCTCAACTTCTTCCTGATTGCTTGAGAGTTCTAAATATCAGTCTTTGTATTCTACCTCTAATAATTCTAGGAAGTTCTCATCATCTGGAACATTTTTTAGTCTTTTTTGGGTTGGGGAGCTTTCTGAAAACATTGTGGTCTACCTCTTTAAGTGGTCTGGTATGGACTGTTGTCTCTGAGCCATCAGTAAGTTGTTAAATTTATGTTTGCTTACTGTGCTCTAGCTTCTTGTTTTGTTTTGAAATGTCCACATAGACTAGTTGTGTGTGCTGGTATAGTTATTGTTGCCTTTGAAGCTTTAACATCATGTCACCATGTGTCTAGATCTGTTACTAGACATACAAGCCCAGGAATCAATTTACTTTTCCTGTATGAATTCAGCTGCAGTGTCCAGGTAGTCATTTACCAAGTGTGTGTGCAGGCTCTCCTTTACTGTCCTAGATGGGCAAGGTTATTGATGTAGGCACAGGTTTTTGGCTGATGGCTCTGAGAAAGCAGTGGAGTAACAGTCATCCCTGAGTGTCTGTGTGGATGGCATGTCCACTTATGTCTGATTCTAGGTGAAGGAACTATTTCTGTCCTGAATTTGTTGCTTAGAGGAGTCAGCAGATTTTTCTAACCCTCACCCCAGTTTGTTAAATTATTCCCTCTCCAATTATAGGAGAATGGCTCAGGGCAGGCTTAAGAAGTCTTACTTCCACTTTAGTTAATTACATCAGATTCCAAAGCTATGCATAGTGCAGAGAAGGAAGGCAGACTGCTGGGAAAAGTGAGAGAGTTTCATTCCAAAGGAAGACTTAAAGCTGCATGTGATAGATTCATCACTCACCTTTGGATGGTCAAGTGTTACTTTTTATTGTTTCTGTAGGTTTGAGTGTACTCTGCTCTGTACCACTGAGGTGGATACTGTCCAACCTCTGCTGCTCTGTTCACCATACTGGCTGCAGCCAATTTCCTGTGGGTCAGGTCTGGCTAGTCCTAGGAACTTCTGGATCTTCTCTCCCTTCCTTGTCACTCAGTCTGATTCCTCTGCTTTCCCTTTGATGTTCAGGGCCTCTAGAATGTTATATAGAATTGGTTCATTTGTTCTTTTGGGTCTTTGTTGTTAGAGAGATCATACGAAGTGCTTGATTACTCCTGCTTCTTAATCCTACCTCCCTCAATTTCTTAAGATGTGTAAATACATTTATGAGCCAATTGTTTTAAATCTTTTTGCTGTTTATATAGTGTGTGTATATATTCGTATATAGTTTGTATATAATACATATTATAGGGTACTAATGTACAAAATATTCATATGTATGAGTATTATAAATACACAAAAATTTGAATTACTGTATTTTAAGTCATTGTGCTATTTATAGTGTGTATATATGCATTCTAAGTATAGTGCATGTATACACAAATAATATGCACATATACAATATATAATATATATGATGCACACATAACATATGTAAAGTATCTAATATATGGAGATAGATGACATGATAGATGGTGAGTGATTGCTAGATATGCACATTCTATAAACAATAGGATTTAAAACAACACATGGATATATTTATACATAGTAAAAAACAGAGCAGTGTCATGTCCCTTGAAGCAATTTATGTGTTTGTCCCTAATCACATTCTTCCCCAGCTAAGAGTAAAAGTTATTCTGAGTATCACATATATTATTTCCTTGATTATTTTTACTCTACATTTAAATGTAGAGCTTTATCATATATGGGCGTGGAGATGAAACTGTGAATTGAAAAATATTAAATGATATGTAGAACATTTATTGTGTAGTTGGTATAGAGAAAGCGTTCAGTAACTTACTGTATCCATAAAAATTTAACACAGCCTTGTCACAAGTAAGACTTAGATTTGAATAGTGTTTGCTACTTTCTAACTAGTTATTCTTGGCACTATCCCATAAGCATCTTGAACCCTTATATGCGCATCTGTGAAATGAATCAATTATCTATGTCAGAAAGCTGTTGTGGATAACTGAGTTAATAATTAGAGCACTTGGATAATTCCTCAACATATACAGTATATGTAGACTATGGGCTCTGTGAATAACCTTGAATGAGTTGTGGGTACATGAGGAAAGGCTGCCTGTCTTCAAGCATTCGCTATGCCATTCCCTGCTCATAGAAGAGTATTTGTTGCCCAAGTACTAAATAGTTGTTTGTTCCAAGACTAAATTTTCACTCTTCCTTGTTGCTATTTTTCCAAAATAAACTGTCTTTTACAAATTTTCTTCCTCTTTTATTTCCATTAATCTTTCATGATAAATAATTGTTTTTCAGTTACAATTGTTTTTCTTCTTAACAGAGAACACTTACAACTGCTTTCTTGCTGTTATTGGAATGCTTCTTTATACCCTTTCTCCATTTTTTTGTAAAACCTCAAAAGTTAGTTTTCTTTTACTGACATATGCACAGATCCTAACTGAGCAACTTGATGACTTTTCATAAAATTAATGTATCAGTGAAATCACTGTCCTCATTGAGAAACTGGAATGCTAACTGTACCTCATAAATATTGTATTCTACTTTCAATAATGTATTCCCATCTACTCAAAAATAACTGTTGTCTTCTAATCCCTACAGTAGTTTTGCATATTTTCACATTTAACGTTTACGTATTACATATTATTGTATTTCTGTATTCTGTCATCCATTTGTGAGCTCCATCCATATGAAAAGTGAATTGCTTTAATGCTGTAAAATATTGCAACATAATGTTTTTGTCATCTGCTGGCAAATTGACAACAGTTGATCAATTTTGATGCAGCTTGCAATCAATGTTGTCTATAATACTAAAACTCCTATAACCATTCTTGACTATATATTTTGAGAAGTACCTGCAGAGAAACATTTTGTTGAATATATAGCTACAAATGTAATTACTGGATTCCATTGTTTGTTTGAGCACTTGGTGGCACAGTGATTAAATGTTTTCTTCCTAACTGAAAGGTCAGCATTTCAAATCCACTAGGCACTCTTTGGAAACACTATGGGGAAGTTCTGCCCTGTTTTAGGGTCACAGTGATCCAGAGTTGACTTGGCAGTGACGTTTATTTTTAACAGATAAAGTTTTTTATTTTTTATGTTTAGATTAGGTAGATATTGCCAAGCAGTTTTCCAAATGAATTTGACAAGTCTGTTTGTACCTGCGTAGTCATGGATTGAAGTATGTGTCTCACAGAAATGTGTATCATCTTGGCTAGACTGTAGTTACTAGTATTGTATGATTGTCTATCATTGTGTCATCTAATGTGATTTTCTAATGTGTTATAAATCTTAACTCTGTGATGTTGTTTAGGATGGGCTCGCTAGAGAAGCAAAACCAGTAAAGGATATGAATATAGATAAGTTGTTGTTGGGTACTGTCAAATCAGTTCTGACTCAGCGACCTTATGCACCACAGAACAAAATACTGCCCTATCTTGTACCGTGTCCACAGTCATTGTTAATCTTAATCCCATTGTTGCAGCCATTGCATCAGTTCATCTTGTTGAGGGTTATCATGGATTGAATTGTGTCCCTCCCAAAAATATGAGTAGCCATGTGACTGGGCCATGATTCCCAATAATTTATGATTGTCCTCCATTTTGTGATTTTTCTGTGCTGTGTGTTAAAGGATTGATGTAAATCCTTTTATGAGATCACCTCCCTGGTCTATTGTAAAGGGACTTTCCCTGGCATATGGCTTTCACCACCCTTAATCCTTTCATCTTACAAGAGATGAAAAGAGAGAAGCAAGGAGAGAGTTGAGAACTTCGCACCATCAAGAAAGCAGCACTTGGAGAAGAGCGCATCCTTCAGACCTGAGCTTCCTGTGCCAAGATGTTCCCTGGACAAAGACTGATGCAAGACTGGACATTTATCCATAGCCGACAGAGTGAAAGCCTTCCCCTAGAGTGGACATCCTGAATTTGGACTTGTAGCCAACCAAACTGTGTAAGAATAAACTTTCCTTTGTTGAAACCATCCACGCTGTGGTATTTCAGCAGCACTAGCTGACTAAAACAGAATTTGGTACCAAGAGTGGGATTCTGCTCTAGCGAATATCTAAAATGTGGGAGCCATTTTGAAACTGTGAATGGATAGAAGATTCAGAAGGAACTGAGGAGAACTGTTAACACCGAAGAAGGTGCAGATGGTGAGAATCAAGCAGCAGAGGACTGGCAGCAGCAGCAGCAGCAGCAGAAACAGAGGCAGCGCTGGAACTGACCCATGGAGCAAGAAAGCTAAGTGACTGTGCGCAGAGGTTTCTTGGCAAAACAGGGTGTCTCTGGGCACTTGAATCAGTGGAGCTAGCCTTTCTGACCCACAGAGTAAGAGAGTTGAGTGCCTTTGTGCAGCAGGCTTCCTAGCAAAAGTGAGGTGCCTCTGGGCACTTGAATCAGTGCAGCTACAGAGCTTTGGAACGCTTGCCCCAGCAGGGCAGATGTGGGCCTGAGGCCAGGTTCATGTGGCCATAGGAAATAGAAGCTGAAGAGACAAAGAGCATGAGAAGCTGAGCTGTCTCAGTCTCAAAAGGTATGGCCATGACTTCAGGAGTTTGAAAGGTTGGAGCCAGGGCTTTCTGTGTTTTGTCAGAGTTAAGTTGCCACTCATTTCAGCTCATTGTGTACCTGCAACTGATGGAGTAGAGTTTCTGTCCAAGTGGGCCTTGAAGGCAAAGCTGCAGCATGTAGTGGGGGATCTCCACTCAGAATCCAGAGAGTATGGGCAATACCTAGAGTCTGGAGAGCAGTGCCATTGTGTAGAATATCTCAGAAAATGTAAGAATATTTTCAAAGCTTTGAGGGCTAATGTAATGTGTTCTGTTGACTCACTTGTTGCCTGTTAATGCCTTCTCTCCCTGCAGTTTGTCTCTTTTGTAATGGAGTGTCTAACTTGTGCCTGCTCTGCCATTGTACCTTTGGAAGCTGATAACTTGTGTTCCAGATTTCACCGCTGTAGAAGAGCTTTTGTATTTTGGACTTGGAATTGATTTACGACTTACATGGGATGGACATGATCTTGGTATGATGGGATGAGCGTATTAACGTCTCTCAAAGGTGTGATTTTTGGGGTGCCAAAGGGTGGTATGTCATGGACTGAATTGTTTCCCCCCAAAATATGTGTAGCCATGTGGCTGGGCCATGATTCCCAATAATTTATGATTGTCTTGCATTTTGTGGTTTTCGTAAGGTATAAATTAAAAGATTAGGGTGGAAGTATAAATTCCTTTGTAAGATCACCTCCCTGCTCCAGTATAAAGGGAGTTTCCCAGAGTATGGCTTTAACCATCTTTAATCCTTTCATCTTACAAGAGATGAAAGGAAAGAGAAGCAAGCAGAGAATTGAATTGGGAATCTCACACCATCAAGAAAGCAGCACTGGGAGAAGAGAACATCCTTCAGACCTGAGATTCCTGCACCAAGATGTTCTCTGGACAAAGGCTAATGCAATAGCAGACTTCTCTCCGGAGTCAACAGAGGGAAAGCCTTCCCCTGGAGTGGATATCCTGAATTTGGACCTCTAGTCTATCACACTGTGTAAGAATAAACTTTCCTTTGTTAAAACCATCCACTTTGTGGTATTTCCGTTAGCTAACTAAAACAAGGGTCTTCCTCTTTTTCTCCAACCTTCCTCTTTACCAAACGTGATGTCCTTCTCCAGGGACTGATATAGAGGTGTATCTCAAGGAAACAGCTCATGTGACTGTACAGTCTAAAACATCCCAAATCCTTGATCACGATAGAAGCCTCTCTTCATTCATGCAGCCACAGAAGTTGGTGAAAACAAGGTCAACAGGTAAGAAACCAGGGGTCCTGCTCACAGGCTGTGATGACTGACAAATTCCAAGATGGCAGGCAAGACTGTAATATTTTTCCTGATTAATATAGTTACAAGGGGGGTTGGTGAACCCAGATTGACAGGCTGGGCTGCAGGGTTTTCACTTTCAGGCTGTAAAAGGTGATAAATCCTGAGGTTAACAGTTGGACTGCTAGCTCAAGTCTCAAGAACTGGAGGTCAGAAGATAAGAGAGAGGCAGCTGTTGGTTCCACAGAAAGTCAGAATAGTTGGGATGGAAGTAAGTAGTGGAAGTTGGAGATGGAAGGCTGAGAGGGTGGTGAGCCACAAGAGGCACTGCTGCCCTGGTACCACTCAGCAGATTGGGATAATCATGTTATACAACTATCAAAACACTGAGAATTGTAGCCCAGCCAAGTTAACAATACAATCTTGACTATCATAGGTGTTAATGAGGTAGTATTAGAGGCACTTATGTTAAAGAAGCAGGACCCATCTACAAGATTAGGTTGTATCTGAAGTCAGTCTCTTTTGAAATATACAAGAGATAATCTAACAGAAAGACCGGGGGATCCCATACCACTACAAAAGCAGTCCTGAGAGCAGAGCATGTCCTTTGGACCCAGAGTTCCTGTGCCGGAGAAGTTCTTAGATGAGGGGAAGATTGCAACAAGGACTTTACACCGTGATGATGGAGAGAGAAAGCCTTCCCCTGGAGCTTGTACCCTGAATTCAGACTTACAGCGTCTTAAACTGTGAGATAATAAGCTTCTTCTTGTTAAATCCATCCACTTGTGATATTTTTGTTATAGGAATACTAGATAACTAAGACATGCATTTATTTTACCTTGATCAATGAATCTTACTTTAGCTTTAAAATTTTGAACGTATTTTTTGTATTATCTTTTTGTGTTAGTAAAAATATTCTGCAAATCTAATTGTTTCTTTGAGACAATGTAGTGTTTTTTTAAATTTTTTTTAAATACTATATATGTTGTTTTATTACAATATGTTTGGTAGTTTTGTAAGATTCTTAAATCTGAAGATGCGTATTTTCTGCTAGTTGTAGTAAATTTTCATCTTCTATTGCCTCAAAAATTACTTCTCTCTTAAGTCTCTATATATTCTCTAGGTCTGAAACTTCTAGTATGTATGTGCTATATTTTCTTCCATGTCTATTCTCTCTAACAGGAATACCACAAATGGATAGCTTTAATGCACTTTATTCTCTCACAGTTTACAAAATTAGCAGTCCAAATTCAGGGCACAGTTCCAGGGGAAGTTTTACTCTGTCTTTTGTCTCGGGTAGGTCGTTACCATCAATCTTCGCCTGGTCTAGGGGTTTCTTAGCTTGGGGATCCAGGTCCAAAGGACATGCTTTGCTTATGGCTTTGTTTTCTTCATGGTAGATGATCTTTCCTCTCTCTGCTCGATTCTTTCTTTTGAATCTCAAAAGAAATTGACTGAAGACACAACCTAATGCTGTTAATTAAATCTTTTCTCGTTAACTTCATAGAGATTAACATTTACAACATACAGGACAGTCACATAATATCACAAATTGGTGGACAGCTGCTCAAAACTGGGAATCGTAGCTTAGCTAAGTTAATACACATTTTGGGGGACAAAATTCAATTAATAACATTCGCTTCTTTTACATCTTTTTCCTCCATGATTTTATTTTTGGCAGTTTTTCACCTCTAAATTATCACTCACTCATAACCCCTTTTACTCTCTTTTGCTGTCTAAACCATTAATTGAAGTTTTAGTTTCAATTACTATTCTGTTTTTTCACTTTAAAAGGATTTTTAAGGTTATTTTTACATCTCCATGGGTCTCTCTCTTTTTAAACTATGTTTAAGTGAAAGTATACAAGCCCAAAGCCAAGTGCCGTCGAGTCGGGGCTGTACAATCCAGTTAAATTTGCATGCCTACCTATCTCTGTGACTTCTGTTCTCCTTGCCTGGTGAAAGCACAATCCTCCTTTTCCTTCTATGTATGTCATATCCTCTTAACAATCTCATGTCTCTTCCTCCCCACCCTCCCCTCTCTCTTCTAGTAAAAGGCCATTAGGGCAGCATCCTATAGAAGCATAGAACCATAAACTACACATGCAACATGATCACATTGTATCCCCAAGTCCAGTCCATTCCTGTACAAATAGTTGACCTCGGTAATGTTTTTCGGTCTAAGGGCTATGGTCCCAGGGGAACCCCCAGGCCACTAGACCATCAGTTGTACCACACCATCAATTGGAGTTACTGAGGTTTGTCCCTCTTTTTCCCCTGTTGGCGCTGGGACTCAACGTTGTGTGCTCCATCATGGCTGTCTTTGGTTGTGGCCAGGCACCGTCTGGTTCTTCTGGTCACGTGTTGATAGTCACTCTTCACATGGGTCCTTCTCTTTCCTGGGCTTTTTCCCTCATGTCTTTGTTGTTCTTGGTGATCATCTGTTCCAGATGAGTTGGAACCATTTGGTATACCTCAGATGGCAGCTTGCCAGCTTTTAATACCCCGGATGCCACTCACCAATATGGGGTACAGAAGATTCTTTTAGCAATAGGCTAGTTATCTTAGTTGGCTTAAATGGCCCCTGACAGCATGGTCCCCAGATCCTGCTCTTGATACTCAATCTTTGCAGGATTAGGGTAAGATTAGAAGTGTTTAGTTTGTGTTCAAGTCCAGTTAAGTTGATCTTCTTTCTGCTGTGTGCTGTCCCTGTTTGAACCAACCAAAGTTCTTTCAACTGTCTAATCTATGACTGGCCCTCTCCTTCCCTAGCAGCCATCAAAGAATCTTCTGTGCATGAGTCTGTTTTTAAGTCCGTATAGTAGGTGTCTCATATAATATTTGACATTGTGCTACTGACTGATTTTACGCAGCATAGTGTTTTCCAGTTGAAACTAGGTTATAAGATGTGTTATAAACTCATCATTGTTCTTTATCATAGTGTTCCACTGAGTACATACGGTAGTTTGTTTATCCATTCATCTGCTGCTGGGCATCTTGGTTGATTCCATCTTTTTGCTATTGTGGATTGCTGCAATAAACATTTGTGTGCATGTGTCTGTTCATGTGACTGCCCTTGATGCTGCAGGATATATTGAGAGCAGTGAGATTACTGGATCAAATAGTATATGTCTTTCCAGCTTTTTGAGGAAGCACCAGAATGCTTTTTAAAGAGGCTGTACCATTTTGCAGTCTCACGAGTAATATAGGAGAATTCCAATCTCTACACAGCATCTCCAGCATTTGTTGTTTTTTGTCTTTTGGGTCATGGCTGACCTTGCTGGAGTGAAATGGTATCTCATTGTAGTTTTGATTTGAATTTCTCTAATAGCTAATGATTGTGAGCTTTTACTCATGTCTTTTGGCTGCCTGGATGTCCTGTTTGGTGAAGTGTCTGTCCCTCTTCTTTGAACATTGCTTAATTTGGTTCTTTACCTCTTTCTTGCTGATGTTTTGCAGCACCTTGTGGATAAGGGAGATCAGATGTTGGTCTGACACGTAGTTGCCAAATATTTTTTCCCATTCTGTAGGTGGTCTTTTAATTCTTTTGATAAAGTCTTTGGAAGAGCAAAAGTGTTTGATTTTTAGTCGTTTCCATTTATCTCTTTCCTCTTCTGTTGCTTGTGGTTTGTCAGATTTTGAAGTCTGTCTGAGCTGTATATTAAAACTTTGATTGTCAATCCTATTTTTTCTTGCATGATCTTTATCGTTTTAGGTTTGATATTTAGGTCTTTGATCCAATTTGAGTTACTTTTTATGTAAAGTGTGTGTCATGGATTGAATTGCATCTCCCGCCAAATAGGTGTAGACATGTAATCATGATTCCCAGTATCTTGTGACTGTCTGCCATTTTGTAGTTTTCCTATGCTGCATGTTAAAGGATTTTGGTGGGACTGTAAATCCCTTTATAAGATCTCCTCCCTGCTCCACTGTAAAGAGAGTTTCCCTGGAGTGTGCCTTGCCCCACCCTTAATCCTTTCAGCCTGCAAGAGATAAAAGGAAAGGGAAACAGGCTGAGAACTGGTAACCTCACACCACCAAGAAAGCTGCATTGGGAGAAGAGCGTTCAGGCCTGAGGTTCCTGCGCCAAGATGCTCCCTGGACAAAGACTGACACAATACCGGACTTTCCTCCAGAGCTGACAGGGGGAAAGCCTTCCGCTGGAGTGGACATCCTGAATTTGGACTTGCATCCTACCAGACTGTGTAAGAATAAACCTTCCTTTGTTAAAGCCATCCACTCTGTGGTATTTCTGTTACAGCAGCACTAGCTGACTAAAACAGTGTGAGATATGGGTCTTGTTTCAGTTTTTTGCAGATGGATAACCAATTTTGTCAGCACCTTTCGTTAAAGAGATTGTCAGATATCAACTGTTCATAAAAGGGTTGTCTCTAGTCTGTTCTGTTGGTCTATATGTCTCTTTTTTTGTACAGGTACCAAGTTGGTTTGAATACTGTGTCAGTGTACCAGGTTCTAAGGCCAGGTAATATGAGATCTCCTTCCGTATTCCTGTTTTTCAGTAAAAAGTGCTTTGTGTATCCAGGATTCTTCACCTTCCAAAGTTGGTGATTTGTTTCTCCATCTCATTAAAAAGTGTCACTCAATATGTATCAGAATTTCATTGTATATGTAGATCACTTTGGGAAAAGAAACATTTTCAGAATGTTAAGTCTTCCTATCAATGAGCATGGTAGGTTTCTCCATTTATGTAAGTCTCTCTTGTTTTCTTGAAGTAAGCTCTTGTAGTTCTCATTGTATAGGTCTCTTATTTCTCTAGTTAGATTTATTCCTAGATATTTTATCTTCTTGGGGGCTACAGCATCTGGGAGAGATTAGATGGTTTCTTCTGTAATGATCACTGTTGACATGAAGGCATCTTACTGATTTACTTACGTTTATCTTATATTCTGATACTTTCCTGAGATCTTCTATTAGTTTGAGTCCTTTACTTATGAATTCTTTAGAACTCTCTGCATATACAATCATATCATCTGCAAATAGGGAGATTTTTACTACTTCTTTGCCTATGCGGATGCCCTTTATTTCTTTGTCTTGTCTAATTGCTCTAGTCAGAACTTCTAGTGCAATGTTGAATAGAATTGCTGAGATTGGGCATCCTTGTCTAGTTACTGTTCTCAAAGGGAATTCTTTTACTCTCTCTCCGTGCAGGATGATGTAGGAAGTTGGCTTTGCGTAGATGACCCTTATTGCATTGGAAATTTGCCTTTTATTCCTCTTTTGCTGAGAGTTTTTATCATGAATGGGTGTTGGACTTTGTCAAATGCCTTTTCTACATCAGTTGACAAAATCAGATCATTCTTATCTTTTGTGTTATTTGTGGTGGTTGATCACATTAATTGTTTTTCTGATGTTGAACCAGCCTTGCATCCCTGATATGAATCCAATTGGGTCATGGTGAATTATTTTTTTTTCATATGTTGTTGAATTCTATTTGCTAGGATTTTGTTGAAGACTTTTCCATCTAGGTTCATAAGTGATATTGGTGTGCAATTCTACTTTTTTTTGTGGGATCTTTCCCTGGCTTTGGTGTCAGCACTATGCTGGTTTCATAGACTGAGTTTGGGAGTATCCCATCCCTTCTATGCTGTGAAATAGTCTCAGTAATATTGGAGTTAACTCTTATCTAAAACCTTGGTAGAATTCTCCAGTGAAGTCATCGGAGTCAGAACTTTTCTTGGTTGGTAGCTTTTGATGACTTTTTCAATCTCTTCCTTTGGGATAGTTTTATTAAGTTGTTCTTCTTGTGATAATTTTGGTAAAGTATGTGAACCTAGGAATTTGTCCATTTCCTCTAGGTTTTCAAATTTGTTAGAGTACAGTCTTTTGTAGTATTCTGTTATGACACTTTTGATTTCAGTTGGGTCTGTTGTGCCATCTCCCATCTCATTTCTTATGCAGGTTATTTGTTTCGTCTTGTGTTTTTCTTTAGTAGATTTAGCCAATGGTTTATCAAATTTGTTGATGTTTTCAAAAGACCAGCTTTTGGATTTGTTAATTTTTTTTCAATTGTTCTTCTCTCAGTCATTTACTTCTGGTCTAATTTTTATTACCTGTTTTCTTCTGATGCCTGAGAGATTCCTCTGTTGCTCTCAGCTGTAGGGTTAATTCTTTGGTTTGGGTCCTTTCCTCCTTCTGGATGTGTGCATTTATAGAGGTAAATTCACCTCTGAGCACTGCTTTGACTGTATTCCATAGGTTCTGGTATGATGTGGTGTAATTCTCATTTGAATCCATAAATTTCTGTATTTTGTCCTCAATTTCCTTTGTAACCCATGACTTTTTGAGCAAGAGGTTGTTGAGTTTTCATGAGTTCAAATTTCTGTGTTTTTTTTCTGCTGTTGGTTTCAACTTTTATGTCTTTATGGTCTGAGAAGATGCCTTGCAATAATGCAGTGGTTTGGATTTTGTTGAGATTTACTTTGTGTGGTAACATATGATCTATTTTGGAAAATGTTCAGTGTGCATCAGAGAAGAAAGTGTACTTATGTGTTGATGTAAAAAAGTTCTGTGTAAGTTGATGAGGTTTAGTGTGTTAACTGTCACAATCAGATCTTCTGTGTCTTTACTGAGTTTTTTTTCTAGATTTGTCCAATACTGAAGGTGGAGTGTTGAAGTCTCCCACTATTATTGTGGAGTGATCTTTCTCATTTTCAGTGTAGTCAGTGTCTATTCAATGTATTTAGAAGCTGTGGTATTCGGTGCATAAGTATTTAATGTTGTTAAGTCCTGCTTGGGTATTGAACATTTCAGCAATAGATAGTTCCGTCCTTCTCTACGATGGTGGAGTTTTCATTAAAATCTATTTTATCTGAAATTAGGTATTGCCACATCTGCTCTTCTTTGTATATTGTTAACTTGGTCTATGTTATTCCATTCTTTAATTTTTAAGTTTGTTCATGTCTTTAAGTCTAAGGTGTGTTTCTTGTAAGCAACATACAGACGGGTTGTGTTCTTTGATCTGGGATATCACTTATTGTCTCTTTATTGGGGCATTCAGTCTGTTTACGTGTAGTGTAATTATTAATAGGTATGTGTTTAGTGTTGACATTTTGATGTGTTTATTATTGAGTTAGTCTTTTCTTTGTTGCTCTTAATGTTCTATTCTGGTCATTCTTATTTATGAGGTGACTTTTCATCTTCTTCAGTGTTGGGTCTGTGGTTGTTGACACTTTTGTATTACATTACTTGTTTTGATATGTTGCATTGTTATTGTGCTTTGCAGTTACCCTTTGATCCTGCCTTGCTATTCTAAGTTTAAAGCCAATTTTAATTTCTGTATATCTTTTTAACTTCCTCCTCATCTGAAAGGACTGTAACTACTGTAGTATATCCCTCTTTGTAATGTGATGGTGCCATAGTGTTCATGACATGATCACTGGTTCCCTTCTTTTAATATTGTAGCTTTGATTGAGTTTTGTGACTTCCCTAAGTGAGTAGGTTTCTGGATGCTGTGTTCTGCCTTACCTCCTTAAATATACACTTGATAGTTTTATTTTTCTAAGCAAAGAACTTCTTTCAGTGTTTCTTGTAGTTTTGGTTTCATTTTTACAAGAATCGAAGCTTCTGTTTATCTGGAAATGTCTTAATTTTATCATCATGTTTGAAAGACAGTTTTGCAGGGTATATAATTCTTGGTTAAGAGTTTTTCTCCTTCAAGGCTTTCAATGTGTCATTTCGCTGCCTCCATGCCAATGTCCTTTCTGCCAGGAAGTCAGATGAGAGCCTACGGGTTTCCTTCTGAAGGTTAGCTTTGCTTTGAGCCTTGCTGCTTTAAAAGAGTGTGTCATGTTTCATTTTATTAAGCGTGGTTATAATATGTCTTGGTGTCTTTCTTTTGGTGCCTTGTTTTTGTGGCATTTGATATTTGTTTTAGTCATCTATGTTCTCCTCTTTCATAATTTCAGGGATGTTTTCTATCAGCAACTCAACAACGTACTCTGTATTTTCTGCTATCTTTCTATTTTCCGGAACTCCAGTCAAACATAGATTATTCCTCTTAATAAAGTCCCACATGTTTCTTGAAGTTTCTTCACTTTTCTTATTTGTTATCTGTGATTTCTCCTCAAAATGCTGATGTCACTTGCTCTGTCTTCCAGGTCACTAAGTCTGACTTCCATCTCCTCTATTGTGCTCTTTTAGCTTTGGATGGAATTGTCTAATTCTGTAATTTTGTTATGGATCTGTTGAATTTCAGATCATTGATGCGCATTGGTTCAAATAGCTTGCTTAATTTTTTCATTTTGCTCTGCTGTTTAATTTCTAGAAGTGTTCTATATATAATTCTTTCATATTTGACCTCTGATAGTTTCAGAAAGCCTTCTTCATGTGAGAAATTTTTTGATTATTTATTTTGGGTGTTTTCTGCAGCCATGGTGGGCTGTTTCTTTAAATGGTTAGAGATGGATTGTTGCCTTCAGGCGATCTAGAGGCTGTTTATTTTCTCTGGTGTTAGCTCAAGAGGAACTGAGGCATAGTTCTGAGAAGTGAATTGGTCTGTTACCTGTGTGTACTCTAGATACTGGTCTCAGTGGACTCTCTGGAAGGCTCCGCCTCCTATTTGGCAAGATGGTGTTTTATTTATGAAGTCAATGGGGGAACATCAACCGGCCCTATGATGTGGGTCAGTAAAGGCTGGAAGAGATGTCAGCAGGCCACTCAGCCATCCTCTACACAGTCTTATTTTAAAAATTTCAGATATATCTGACACCTGCCAAAATCAGTCAGGCCATCGGGTGTGGCAGGCCTTGCCTTTTGGCTGATAATGGAAGCACCTCTTCAGCCATCCCTAGGTACTGTGATGTAGTTGAAAGTAGGGAGGGGTTATGGTCTTGCTGGCATCCTTAGCTGGTCCTACCCATAAAGTAACAGTGTACTAAACACAGCCTTCTACTGGAAAAGTAATTTCCAGAGTGACACTGGTTCTCAGGATTAGCCCCTGTTGAGGCCTTTGACTGGGTGTGACTCTGCCTTCCAGCTGACCAAGATGGTGTCCCAGCTGAGTTACTATTCCCACCATAAGACAGCAGAATCTGTGGTGTAGCTCAGAAGAAAGAGGGTGAGGGTGCAGTGCTGGCTTCAGTCAAGAGCTGGGATCTCAAAATGTGGCTATTCCTGGTATTGTGTCTCCTCTGCACTATATACTGTTTACTTTAGTGTGGCAGTTCAGCATATTTGCCACCTCATGCTATTCCCCCTTTCTGGATAACATGAAAAAAAGTACCTGCAGTCAACCCACGTGGCAAGTTAGCAGGAGGTGGCTCAGCATGCTCTGCCTCATCAGAGAGAGGTAGTTTCCCGTTTAGTGGCTTGTAATCCAATCTGACAACCCTATGGTATACACTAGAGATCCCTGTGTGTCCAGAGTGTTCCATTCAATTATCAATCCAGGCCTTAGTTTTCAGAGGGAAATGAGACACCTGTCTAGTCTGCCATTTTGGTTGTGTCCCTAAACCTTTTATTGGCTGTGAGCCTAAACCTTTTATTTCTTGACTCAAATGTAATGTTTTTACATTTACATAATCTTTATCTAATATAATTATCTGACTTCTGGGCAAATAATCATTCTGTTCCAGACTCTTGCTCAGTCTAGTTTATGTTGCACATATTGTTATTAGATGTTCCTCAGGGCTTTGCCTTCTGGGAATCCCTTGAGTCCTAGGTTCTAGCCATGATTTTGTAGATGTTTTTATGTTTATTTTCATTTGGTTTCCTGGAAAATTTACAAAATAAGTATTTCAGTATGCTATTTTTCATTTTAGGATCCCAGTAACACATTGAACTTAATTAACCTTGAATAAGAGGAGGCCAGTATTTATAAATGTTTGGAATACGTACATGCGTGTGTGTGTGTGTGTGTGTGTGTGTGTGTGTGTGTGTATTTTGGAATTCAGATCAAGATTCTGATAGAGAGACTTCCTTATCATGTCCTTTTTCCCCTAAGAAGTAGATGATGTTTAGTCCAACTCATCACTGAACCTCTTAACTATTCCCATAGACTGGAGGATATGGTCTCAATTTCAAGTTCCTCTACAAATTAGCCTGAGGCCTTCTCTCTTGCACCATGTGACTCATATTCCAAAGTCCCAAAGCTACAGTAATTGGCAAATATCCCCAAGGCAAGCAAAGGTATTAGCATATACTGACAGCAATAAATATTAGTTTTTTTTGTTATTTCCATTCTTGGAGATTTTTCTTACTGTCATTGAATTCAGCTATGAATGAAAAAAGTGAAAATGTTGCATTTTATGTAACATTTTGTTTGCTTTATAATAGGAAAAGTTCTGTATTTCTAGTCAATAAAATTTCTAGAAGTAGAGTGCTCTTCCAGACCTAACTGACCCCAGTGTCATCAAGTCAGTTCTAATTCATAGTGATCCCATAGGGTTCTAAGGCTGTAAACCTCTAGAGAATCAACATTATTGGGTCTTTCAGTACAGTGTTGAATAGGAATGGTGAATGGAGACATCTTTGTCTTATTCCTAATTATGGGAAAGTATCTAGTTCCTCACCATTATAGACCTTTATCAAGTTGAGGATGTTCCCCTAATTCCTATTGTGATGAGTGTTTGGGAGTTTTACTTTTACTTTTTTTTCCCTACATAGGTGTTAGATTTTTGTCAGAAGCTTTTTATCCATCAAGTGATACATAATTTAGATATGATTTTTCTTCTTTAGTGTGTTGATGTGCTTAAATAAATTGATTTTCAAATGTTAAACTACAATAGTATATCTGCAGTACATCCCTTTAGTTATGGCTATAATTTTTATACAATGTTGTATGCTGTTTTCTGACACTTTATTGGCAATGTTTACATCTATGTTTCTGAGAGATATTTTTCTGTAATTTTGATTTAATGTACTTTTTTATATGGTTTTTCTATTAAGCCAAATCTGGACTCATAAAATCTGTTAGGAAATATTCCCCTGCTTTCACTTTCTAGACTAGACTTCAGAGAATACATATCATTTTTATGTCCCCACCATGTTTGATTGAATTCACTAGTCAACAAGGACTAGTGACATCTGCTTTTGAAGTTTATTAATTATAAACTCAAATTGCTTAATATATGTATATATAAGTGTGTTGAGATTACCTATTTATCCTTGTGTGAATTTGAGTAGTTTAAGTTGTAAGAAACTGATCATTTCATCTACTGCATCAAATTTCGAAACTTGGAGGGTTTGTAGTATTTCTTTAGTTTCCCAATGATGTCCATAGAGTTACCGTGCTTTCATTTATGATAGCAGTAATTTATGTCTTACGTGTTTTGTTCTTGGATAGTTTGATTAGCCCAAACCCAAACCTGCTGCTGTTGAGTCCAGTCTGACTCATAGTGACTCTAGAGGTAAAAGTAGAACTGCCTTATAGAGTTTGTAAGGAGAGCCTGGTGGATTTGAACTGCTGGTCTTTAGGTTAGCAGATGTAACACTTAACCCTCTATGCCACCATGGTTTCTGAGTTTTGCTAGAAATTTTTCAGTTATACCAATCTTTAAAAAAAAAAAACAGCATTCTTGTACTGTTACTTTTCTCTATTATTTTTCTCCTTTCAATTTCATTTTTATCACCTCTAGTTTTTATTGTTTCTTTTCTCCTGCTCAATTTAGACTCCAACAGCTCTTCTTTCTTAGATGGAGGATAGATTACTGTCAAATCTATCTTCTTTTCTAGTGTATACAATTGATGTTATAAATTTCTAAGTATTATTTTTGCTACATTCCACACATTTTATAATGTGTATGTTTATTTTAATTCAGTTCAAAATATTTTATTTTTGAGACTTCCTCTTTGAACCATGTGTCATTTACAAGTGTATTATTTAATTTCCAAATATTTCAGCTGGTTGGTTATATTTCTGTTATTAATTTCTAATTTAATTTCTTTGTGTTCTGAAACATACTTTTTATAACTTATGGTCCAGAATGTGATCTGTCTTGGAAAATGTTTCATATGAGCATGAGAAAAATGTTCATTTTGTTTTATTGAATAGAGAAGACCATAAATAACTATTAGATCCAGTTAGTTGATGGTGTTACTCAAGCCAAACTATAATCCTTGTCTGTTTTCTGCCTGTTAGAATTGGCTATAACTAAATGAAATCTCCAGATGTAAGAATGGATTTGCCTAAATTTGTTTTCAAGACTGTGAATATTTTATTCTATGTATTTTGAAGATCAGTTGGTGCATAAACATGAAAGATTGTTATGGCTTCTTAGAAAATTGACTTCTAGGAACCCTGGAGCCCTGGTGGCTGAGAGGTTAAACACTTGGTGTGTTAAAAAAAAAGTTTTGTCAATTTAAACTTACCAGCAGATGCACTGGAGGAGGATGTAGCAGTCAGCTTCCATAAACATTTATAGACATGGAAGACATATGGGCAGCTCTGTTGTTAGAAACCACTGAGTCAGTCCAGTTCACAGTGACCCTGTGAACAACAGAATGAAACACTGCCTGGTCTTGTGCCACGCCCACAATCATTATTACGCTTGAACCTGTTGTTACAGCCACTGTGTCATTCCATCTCATCGAGGGTCTTCCTTTTTTACCTCTGACCAGAGCTCCACTCTACTAAGCATGATGTCCTTCTCCAGGACTGATCCTTCCTGACAACATGGCCAAAGTATGTAAGATGCAGTCTTACCATCTTTGCTTTCAAGGAGTTCTCTAGTTGTACCTCTTCCAAAACAGATCTGTTTTATTCTTTTGCCAGTCCATGGTACATTCAGCATTCTTCTCCAACACGACAATTCAAAGGCATCAGTTCTTGTCTTCTTTGTTCATTGTCCAGCTTTCGCAAGCATATGATGCGATTGAAATTACCATGGCTTAGGTTAGGCTCATTTTATTCTTCAAGGTGACATCTTTACTTTTGATTACTTTAAGGAGGTCTTTTGCAGATTTTCCCAATAGAGTGTGTCTTTTGATTTCTTGATTGTTGTTTCCATGGGCATTGATTGTGGACCCAAGTAAAACAAAATCCTTGACAACCTTGATCCTTTCTCCATTTATGATGATATTGCTTACTGGTCCAGTTGTGATGATTTTTGTTTTCTTCTGTTGAGGTGCAATCTATACTGAAGTCTGTGTTTCAAATCTTCAGTCAGTGTTTCAAATCTTCTTCATTCCAGCAAGTAAGGTGGTGTCATCTGCATAATAAGCCAAGTGCTGTCGAGATGGATCCGACTCATGGCGGTTGTTAATGAGTTATTTTCTATTCCTGATACCCCGCTCTTCTTCATATAATCCAGTTTCTAAGATTATTTATTCGGCATACAGATTAAAAAAGTGTGGTGAAAGGATACAACCCTGACACACATCTTTTCTGACATTAAACCATGCAGTGTTCCCTTGTTCTATTCACACGACTACTTCTTGATCCATGTACAGATTCCTTAAAAGCTCAATTAAGTGTTCTGTAATTCCCATTTTACACAATGTTAGCTATGATTTGTTATGATCCACACAGTCACATTCCACTTCATAGTCAATGAAACACAGGTAAATGGCTTTCTGGTATTCTGTGCTTTCAGCCAAGATCCATCTGACATCAGCAATGATATCCCTGGTTCAGAAGAAGATGCGGAGTATTCCCTGTACAGTCCTTAAATATTGCAACTCAAAACTTGACTTTTAATTCAGTACTTTTGGCTTGAAGAAGGCAGTGTGGAGTATGTTCTTCCCTTTTGTTTTTTTAACTCCAGGTCTTTGAAAATGTCATTGAATTACCTTTGTCTTCTGAAGCTTCCCTGTGAAATCTTCTGTTCACCTCTTTCACTTCATCATTTCTTCCACTTATTGTAGCGACTTGACATGCAAAACCAAATTTTAGAGTCTCCTCTGAGAATTGTTTTTTTCTTTTATTTCTTTGCCTTCTTTTTTAAAAATCACTTGCCTTCTTCATAATGTTTACCTGTGGTTTTTCAAATTTATTTTTTATTTTTTTGGTTCTGCAAAGACAGTCAACTGTGTGCATAATAACACGTTATGGTAATGTTGTAAAGAATAGGAATTCCTGAATACTTAATTGTGCTCATGAGGGACCTGTACCAGTGTCCAGGAGCAGTTGAACAAAACAAGGAGATATTGTGTGTTTTGAAGTCAGTAAGGTGTGTGTCAGGGTTACATGCTTTCACTATACTTATTCAGTTTGTGTAATGATGAAATATAGGAAGAAGAATGTAGCACTAGGATTAAGGGAAGACTCATTAACAATCAGCATTATGTAGATGACACAACCTGGCTTTCTGAAAGTGAAGAGGACTTGAAACACTTACTGCTGAAAGTCAAGACTAAAATCTTACACCTCAACATTAAAAAGAAAAAAAATCCTCAACATTAGACCAGTAAGCAGTTTCATGATAAGTGATGAAAATACTGATGTTGTCAAGGATTTCATTTTACTTGGATCCACAATGTCGATGAAGGCTGCAGTCCTATTTGATAACCATTATACATTGTAATGGGCAAATCTGCAAAGAAAATAATTTCACAGTGTTAAGATGGAAAGATGTCTCCTTGAAGACTGAAATGGCCCTGATTCATGACATAGTATTTTCAGTCACTTAATATATGTATGGGAAAGTTGGACTGTGAATAAGGAAGAGCAAAGAAGAAATGATGTGTTTGAATTTTCATGTTGTGGAAGAATATTGAACATACCTTGGACTGCCAAAACAATGATCAACTCCATCTTGGGAGAAGTACAACCAGAGTGCTTCTTAGAGGCAAGGATCTCAACAGTATACCTCACGTACTTTGGACATGTTATCAGGAGGGATCTGTCCCTGAAAAGGACACTATGCTTGTAAAGTAGAGACTCAGTGAAAAAATGAAGACCCTCAAAGAGGTGGATTGACAGAAGGGCTGCAACAATGAGCTCAAGTATAACAGTGACTGTGAAGATGAGAGAAGATTGGACAGTATTTCCTCTGTTGTCCGTGGGGTTGCTATGAGTTGAAACCACAGCATTATGACTTTGAGCAAACAGTTATGTATTTGATCAATTAAGCATAAGAAGAATAAAATATCTTATTTACATTCATTTATTCTTTGGAAACCCTTGTAGTGTAATGCTTAAGTGCTAAGGCTGCTAACCAAAAGGTCAGCAGTTTGAATCCTCTAGGTCCTCCTTGGAAATTCTTTGGAGCAGTTCTGCTCTGTTCTATAGTGTCACTGTGAGATGGAATCGACGGCAGTTGGGTTTTTTTTTTGCTTTGTTTTTCCATTCTCTGATGCTTTTTCTTTTTTATGAACATCCAAGTATCTAACCAATATTATTTTGTTTATTTTTCGTGAAGAACATCTTTTCAACATTTCTTGCAGGGAAGTTCTGTTAGCTACACATTCCCTTAGTTTCTGTTTGTCTGAGAATATCTCTGTTTTCCTTTGTCTTTTAAGGGATAATTTTAAACTATAATATAGAATTATAATTTAGAAATATAGATTTATAGGTCTTTTTAAGATTTCAGTACTTTGAATAGCCCACTCAAATTTTCTTGTTTGCACAATTTCTGATGAGAAATTCTGTGTAATTTGTATCCTTTTTCCATTATAAGTAAAGGACTTTATTCATCTAGCGTCTTTCAGTGATTTTCTCTTGGCTTTCCTTTTTGTAATTTGAATATAATATGCTTTGATGCAGTTCATTAGTATTTATTCTGCTTGGTATTCTCTTATTTTCCTTCATCTGTCGTTTGGTTCTGCCTTGCTTGTGGAAAATTTGTTTTATTATTTCTTCAAATATTCTTGTCTTTCTTTTCCTACTGGTGTTCCAGTTTCACATAGATTATGCCTTTGAATTTTTCCTACAGTTATTGT
This sequence comes from Heterohyrax brucei, assembly GCA_028571685.1. Taxonomy (NCBI): domain Eukaryota; kingdom Metazoa; phylum Chordata; class Mammalia; order Hyracoidea; family Procaviidae; genus Heterohyrax; species Heterohyrax brucei. Next base: position 166,294,770 of record CM053144.1, read on the forward strand.
GTATTCTATTCTGCTTTTGTCCTTCCTTTTTGTCTTTGCAGTGGATTTTGAAAATTTTTATTGAAAGGCCTTCAAGCTCATCATTTCTTTTCTTGGCCATACCCAGGCTATTTTATAAGTGCATGAAAATTAGTCTTACTTTTTATTTAAAAAAAAAAAAATTGTATTGTTTTTTATGTTCCACATTTTCTTTTGACCATTCTCTGTAGCTTCCATTTTTATCCTTACAATACTCATCTGTTCTTACAGTAAATGAGATATGGAAAAGAAAGAAAAACAACTGAACATAGTATGACTTTTTAATATTACTCTGGCTAGAATTGGGGTAATGTTTGGGTCATGTAGGTTCCTGTGACTTTAATTTTCTTTAGTGTCCTGATTTTTGTGCCACATCTTGTCTTCAGGATACCCTTTACTAAATAGATCTTTTAATGTGACAAACACTGATTTTATACTGGAACTTTATTGATTTGATGAGACAGTTTTTGTGTGGGTAATTTTTCTAAAATGTTATGATTATATCTCACATTTTTAGTATAGCTATGTCTCTGGGTTTTGGACTTCACAAGCATTATGTAGCTTTTATTTCCCTTTATGAGGCACAAAAGTTAGTGAAGGCTGCAGCTGGGTAATTGTCCTTCTCCCTAGGTGAGATAAGGTTCTGATTAGGAGTTTTTCCCCAGAGAGTAGGCTTTTGTTACGGAGAATGCTTTGGGTATATTTTGCTGTCATTACTTTTTTACACTGTCTGCCAGAGACATAAGGGGTTTTTTCCTTGACTCTTCATCTTGAGAGCCTGGTAGGGTTCTTGTAGATAAATCCCTGAAAAATGTAGGCATCGTCTTATGATTGTAGCACCTTGAAGTTCTTACTTCCATGCTAGTCCAATCTCAGCCTTCAGGAATTCATCAAAATTATCACTTACATGTTGCTATTAGTGTGGTTCCAGTAACTTCTTTTCCAGATAAGCTGGTCTTATCTGTATTTGTCTGTTTCATTGGATTTTGGAGTGCCAGTTTTCTCTGCCACTTCAATTTTTGGTTCAGTACAAGAGAAATCAGTCACTTTCACTTTATTCAACTTTGTTCTTGTTGCAAGAAAGGGAGAAAATGACTTTCAAACTCTACATGTAGGAGCTGAAATGGGAAGACCAAAATGATTTTTATGATACAAAAATTTTTAAAAGACTTTAAATTAAGGGAATGCATAGTGTATTTCTTGTATTTACCTGAACATGACTCTCTTTTGGTAGGAATCAACTGAAATCTGTATTGTTCCATAGAATGCAATTGCAACAAGCAGTTCCAATTAAAAATATATATGGTTTCAATATTTATTATTAAATGATCCAAATGGTTTTCATAACTCAATAAAAGGGATAAGCACTATCAAATAGTTAACTCTTAGGATGTCTATGTGGATCCTTCATCATCATTTTAGTCCCAGAGTATAACTCCAAAACTTGTTATTGGCAGTTTTAATAATACCTTGCTGAATAAATACTGAGGATCATAATTACAGTTATTTTATGTGGTATTAAAAAAATACAAATAGTCACTCTAGGAGTAGATGATTAAAATTAACATAAATACAGACTCTAGACAAAAAGACCAATAGGTCCATATAGCCAAGCCAAGTGCCGTCGAGTCATAGAATGAAGAAATCACTTGAAATGTAACATATATTGCAAATGTGTTCTGTTGCAGATTTTCTGACTTGTCTAAGTGTGCTTTACTTTGTGACATATTGACTGACACCAAATAATATAACTCATTTCCTTATGAGAATATAACTCATTTCCTCATATCCCATAAGGAAATGGGATAAGGTGGGGGCATGCAGCAGTTTTAAGGACATGGTCCTCAGTAGTCTTCACAAACTCCTAGGCCATTGGTTTACATAATTGGGAGACAAACTAATTATTAATAACAATGATCAAAAGTATTTGATTATAACAATAACTTTATTTGTCTGTAAGAAAGTTACTTTATTTTTAACAGTGATTTGTCCCTAATTGATTAAGAGATTTCAAGTGGAAAATAATTCTCACTTTTGAAGTGCTGTATACTTCTTTATAGGTGTTTACTTCTTTGATATGCACCTGTGGATATTAAATAAATGCTTATTGTCTAAATGTTTGAAACTAGAATTATTAGATTTTGTTTCCAAAGTACATCTTAACATGATTGCCATATTTTTGTCTTTTCCTAATGGCTTACTAAATTAATGAGATTATATTTAAGAGTAGATGACTCTGATGTAGTGTTTGGAAATTTTGACTGGTGAATTATAGAAGGTAGACACAACAATTTACTGTGGCAATATCTGAGGCTGCCTGATTCTCAGAAATAACAAGCATGCCTTTTGGGAATGGACTGAATGAAATCTGAGAAATGCTGTTAATAGAAACTGTTGTTCTTGAGAGGTACAAAAAATTTATAGAAATCAGAAATTCTGTTATTAGAAAATCGTGTTCTAGGAAAATATAAATGAGCACAGTTTTTCTTTGGCTAACTTAACGTTTCTCCTCATATGTTCATTTTCATCAGTGGCATTTCCTCTAAGTACTTATTTTACTTAAAAAAGAAAACTGCCCTCACCCTGTATAAACCAATTCAGTAGGTTATTTTTTCCTAAATATAGTTCAGTTCCCATTGTCTCCATCCAGCCGTATGTTCCTCTACCAAAATAATGTCATTTTAAAGCCAGGAAGAATATAACGATCAAGGGAGCAATACAACTAAGGAATATTGATATCATATGAAGTCATAATTTGAGCATACCCACAACATAAAGATCAAAAACCATGCTTTGTTTTGTCATCTGTCTGATACAGAGATTTTCAATGCAACATGGGTATCTGTGATTTGCTTAGTTTAAACAAAAACTATTTGAAACCTACCTAAGCATTAGGTCATGAAATCATTATATTAATAGGGTAGGTGAAAAAAATCATTTATATTTATTCACATTTAAAAAATTATTATTTCCAACAATTTGAAAAGAATAACAAGAATGATTACCAATACTTTCTGATTATGTAGCAGCTATTATTTGATTCCTTAGTGCTTTTGTCAGTTACACATACTTTGGGGAGTTATGTGTTACTGTGATGCGAGAAGTTATGCCACAGGTGTTCAAGTACTAGCAGGGTCACCCATGGCAAGCAGGTCTCAGTTGAGTGTCCAGGCTAAGACAGATGAGGAAGAAGGCCCTGGCAGTCTACTTTTGAGAAAAACAAACATTAAAAGACTGACAAATAGCAGAACATTGTCTGATATAGTGCCAGAAGATGAGCCCCTCACACTACATCTGTAGAAAGAGATAATGGAAAAGCTAAATATGATCAGCCAGAATAAGGACAGGGGCCTTGCAAGTTCAAGACGAAGTTGAGGAAAATTAGAACAAATTCATGAGAGCCACAACATGACACAATATGAGTGTATCCCACCTGAACTTAGAGACTGTCTCAAGAACAGGTTTGACGCCTTAAAGATGAATGACTGAAAACCAGGCAAGTTGTGGAATGGCACCAAGGCCATCATTATGAAGAAAGCTGGAGGTGATTAAAAAGACAACAAATAAAGTAAAGACCAAAATGGAGGGCATCAGTGACTCTGAAAGTTGCTCTTGGATATTGAGTAGTGAAAACAAACAGAAGGAATGGTAAAGTAAAAGAACTGAGCAGATGTCAAAGAGCAGTTTGAGAGGATCATGTAAGGTATAAAAGCGTATGCAAAGAACTGGAGTTAGAAAACCAAAAGGGAAGAAAATGCTTCACATTTTTTCAAGTTGAAAGAGCTGAAGAAAAAAATTCAAGCCTCAAGTTGCAAAATTACATTGACTAGTGTAGTGGTTAAGAGGTTGGCACCTAACCAAAAGGTTGGCAGTTTGAATCTGCTATCTGTTCCTTGGAAATACCGTGGGGCAGTTCTATTCTGTTATGTAGTATTGCCATGAGTTGGAATTGATTCAATGGCAACTGGTTTCAATGAGTATAGGCAAGATACTGAATGATACAGGAACCATCAAAAGAAGATGGAAGGAATACAGAGACACTGTATCAACAAAAATCGGTTGACATTCAGTCATTTCAAGAGATAGCATGTGATTAAAAATTGATGGTACTGAAGGAAAAAGTCCAGATTGCACTGATGTCCTTATCAAGGAACAACACTTGGGGAATTGACAGAATATCAATTGGGATGTTTCAGCAAATGGATGCAGCACTGGAAATGTTATCTTGTGTATGCCAAGAAGTGTGGAAGACTGCTACTTGGCCAACTTACTGAAAGATATCCACACGTGTGCCCTGTTCCAAAAGAAGGTGATCCAATAGCATGTGGGATTTACTGAACAGTGTTATTAATATCACACTCAAATAAAAGCTTCTTGATGATTATTCAAAAGCAGCTGGAGCAATACAACATAAAACTGCCAGAAATTCAGGAAAAATTCTGAAGAGGATGTGAAATGAGGAATATAGAGCTGATGTCAGATAGATCTTGGCTGAAAGCAGAGAATACCAGAAATATGTTTATCTGTGTTTTATTAACTATGGAAAGGCATTCAATTGTATGAATGGATAACGTTGTGAAGAATGGGGATTCCAGAACACTTAATTGTGCTCATGAGGAGTCTGTATGCAAAACAAGAGACAATCATTCAAGTAGAACAAGGGAATGCTGATAGGGTTAAACTCAGGAAAGGTGTGTGTCAGGGTTATATCCTTTCACTGTACATATTCAGTTTGTGTGTGGAACAAACTGTCTGCGAAGCTGGACTATATGAAGAAGGACACAGCGTCATTAGCAACCTACAGTGTGTATATGACACAACCTTGCTTGCTGAAAGTGAAGAGGACTTCAAGTACTTACTGATGAAGATCAAAGACTACAGTCTTCATTATTGATTACACTTCAGCAACAGCAACAACAACAAAAAAATCTTCACAACTTAATCACAAAGCAACATCATGATAAATGCAGAAATGGCTGAATTTTTCAAGCATTTCTTTTTATTTGGTTCTACATCCAACACCTGTGGAAGCAGCAGTCCAGAAATCTAAGGATGCATTAAGGCAAATCTGCTGCAAACGACCTTCTTGAAGTGTTAAAAAAGATCCCACTTTAAGGAATTAGGTGAACCTGACCCTACCACGGTGTTTTCAGTAGCCTCAAATGTATGCCAAAACTGGACAAAGAAAAAGGAAGCACAAAGAAGAACTGACACCTTTGAGTTATGGTATTAGTGAAGAATGTAGAATATGCTATGGTCTGTCCAAAGAACAAATAAATCTGAGTTTGAAGTAGTACAGCCAGAACACTGCTTATATAAGACTTCTTCTCGCATACTTTGGTCATGTTATCAGTCCCTGAAGTAGGCATGAAGCTTAGTAAAGTAGAAGGTCAGCAAATGAGAGGAAGACTCTCCATAAGATGTAATGACACAGTGGCTGCAAAAATGAGCTAAAATATAACAACACTCCTGAGAATAATCAGGACTTTGCAGTGTTTTGTTCAGCTGTACACAGGATTGCTGTGAGATGGAATTGACTTGACAGCACCTAACAACAACATTTATTTGTCTGCTGCTGTTCTTAGCCAATTTTTAATGAGTGTTGTCTTAGTTAACCCTTACTAAGAGAAGAAACAAAAAGTGATACGACATTATTATTATCATCTCCATGTTAAAAACAAAGAAAAGATCTCACAGAGTTTCTGTAACTGATGCTGTGTCATATGTGGAGCTAACAACTTTTGAGGTCAGGAATGAAAACCAGACAGTGTGACTGCAAGCCCTGTTTTCTTCACCTCCATGGTAAATTTTACAGTGCTACATTTTGGGCAACGGTGTTAATACATTGCTTAAAAAGTTTTATAATTTATATGTTTGCTCACATATTCTTTATCGATGCAGGCAGAAACTAAAAACTAATTGGCACTAACATCCTTTCCTTTGGAGCACAGATAAGTCCTAAAAATATTCTCTACTAGTCCATTGCTCTACTAGTCACTATCAGTTGGTCATGTTCTCTGTATAAGATAAAAGCTATCAGCCACATATGTTTTGTGGGGTTGACTGTCTTAGATGATTGGATAATATTTCAAAACTAGACAATGGATGGCTTCTCTATTTGGGACAGAGGTTGAATATATATAATATTGCAGTATAATTTTGATTTTTTAGTATCTTTTCCTTTTTTCCTTGTTGCTATGTGTTAGTTCTTTCACCCATGGGGATGAAAGAAAACTTTAAAATGACATTTCACAGTAGAGGACCATCAAGTTTGAATACTTAAAATGACATTCACACACTGGAAAAAACAGTACACTGCTGGCTTAAAGTCTTTGAAATTCATGTGGGATTTGAGGAGCCTGTGTTACACCATACACTATCATGTGTCATTTTCACTGTTCAGAGACCAGAAAGGCTGTTCCTTGCTTCTCAGTTATCATTAGTCTAGTATTCTTTTTTGCATAGCGGCTTAAACCAAAACCCTCAAAGGAAAAATAATCTACCAGGATGTTTTTGCTTTTCCTGTCTTAGAATATTGAATACAAAGCATGAAATTTTAGCGTGAACCTGAGGACTTAACATGGGAGTAATTTAAGAAAATCAGATGATTTTTTTCATTACAAGGAGTGGCTGGAATACAGAAAGGAATACCAATTTGGCGGTGTTCTTAAACAGTTATAGGAAAAATTGAATATGCATCCTGGTTGCAACCAAATACTTTTTGTTTTAATAGAAAGAACATTGACTGTGTTTAGCATATCTGGAAGGTAATACGAAATAGATTCCAACTTCACATGTCTTCATGCATTACCATAGAAAAAAGACAATAGCAACTTCCCTGCTTAAGTCAGTAAGTGCTTCTCTGTCACACATTAACTTGTTATGTTGTCAAAATATAGATGTCCTACTTTTTCTTAATGATCTGACAGAATGAAAAAGAACTGTGAAGGAAAATATTCCTAAGTGGAAAGAAATCACGTGTCTACATGAAATGTCTATTTTGAGATTATGATACTATAAAGTGGTTAACTAGTTCAAATTATGTCTGTGCACCTGTAAGATGAGATTATAAACATCATTAGTTTCACTGAAGACACTGGATTTTCTCTTAGGGAAGAAGGACACTGGATAGAATCCATGAGCTCTCTCTCATCCTTGCTAGGTCTGCTATCAAAGGTTAAGAAATAGTGACCACACTGAGTTTCTAGAAAAGTCTTAGTGACATTCTGGCGTTTGTTTCATATTAAAATAGGTGGACACTATGCACCCAGAAAGTTAATGAAGAGGATTAGTTAAAGTAACAGTTATATCTATAGTGTACCTCCTATCAAAATTTTTCCTGTCCCTACTGTCCTATGGGAAACCCTTATGGCATAGTGGATAAGGGATATGTCTGCCAACCAAAAGGTCAGCCATTCAAATATGCTAGACACTCCTTGGAAACTCTACGGAACAGTTCTTCCCTGTCCTATAGGGTCGCCATGAGTCAGAATTGAGTTGACAGCACTGATTTTTGTTTTGTTTTTCATTGTCCTACTGTTTCTTTTCTCTTTAACTAATGTTTTGTTAGTGGTAAGGCTGAATCCATCTAGACCTGAGTCTGGCAAGTAGCAGCAGATGAGAAGTTGGCCTGTTGTAAATTCTGGCCCTAGAAAAATGATATGAGGCTACTTATTTTTTTTTCTCAAAACCTCTAAGTAGAAAAATATAGATGTCACATACACTTCTTTCAGTTCCTGTCATATTTGAATATCCAGAATCTTTAAAACTGCATTAGATATATCAGTTTTTCATTGAAATTTTTCTCATCTAGGCTAGTGTTCACTAGTTTTCTAACTAGAAAGCAGACGAAGTGTAGCTCACTGTTTCTCTTAAAAAAAAGGAAGGAAGGAAAGGAAGAAAAAGAAAAGAAGGAAGACAGAGGGTGAGAAAGCAGATGAGACTTGTAAGAAAGAGAGAGCTAGAAAATAACTCTAGACTGCTCTTATTCTCGAGATCTGAAATATATTCTTTTAACAGTATCCTGTGGGAGTTTTCTATGTGGCAGGAAATATGCTTCTCTTCTTCTAAAGCAAAACCTTGCTGTTACTTAGTAATCGAGATGGATCTTCATTGTTGATTTTGTTTTTACTGTTGTTTTGTTCGTTCATATAAATGAGAAGCCCTCTAATTTACTCATGTTTTATAGATGCTTTTCATTGGGCTGTTAGTAGCTCTTTTTCTCTGTAGAATATTTTTTTTTCAAAAAAGTAAACACAAATGTTAAGTTGCACTTGACCAGCATACACCACTAGATATCTTGTGTTTTGAGTGGTGTAAACGCTGTACAATGTTTAGATAATTAGGTGCGAGGTGACAGTATCTATAGTCACATAGCGGATGTAATACAGTGGTGGCAATATGTGATGGTTTCAGTTTGCTATCACAGCAAACAACAGAAAGCTACAGGGAACCTAAAACAATGAAGCTTGCATAGCTATCTTGGTTCAGCAGAGCCCCTGTGTCTCTGCGAAACCTCTCTACATGAAACCAGTGAAAGCTTGAGTTGTTTCTGGAATTGTTGATATTTGTGGAGATTTGGGCTACAACTGTATTAAAATGTAGATATGCCAACAATCTTAATCTTTAATTCACCATTTGAGTGTGAACTCCAAGAGGAATAAATAGATTAATCTTTCATAGAATGAAAAACAGAGCTAACATGTTTTCCTATGCATGGTAGAATAATGAATTAGAGAAAGGAGTAGGATGGGACAAGTGAAGATATGGTCTGGAAGAGAAATAAAACAGAATGTTCCTCTTTAAGAATGAGCTAATAGGGATGGAGTCAAGATGGCGTACTAAACACATGTCTCCCTAAATCCCTCTGGGAACCAAGACTTGAAATGATAATTAAATGGAGCCTTCTGGACATTTAGTGAGCCCTAGGACACAGCGTTGGGCTCTTAATTTGGACTTCATACCACTGAACGGAAAGCTTCCTGTCTTTCACTGACCCTGCTGGCTTTCATGGACTGAAGGTAACTCGCCACTTTAGCTTTTCTTTCCTCTGTCTTATCTGGCACTCGATGGCACTTGGGTTGGCTGGCTAGCCGGCCGGTGGAGCTGGGACTTGACTAGTATGTAATCTCAGATGCACTGCTGGTGGAATTGACAGGCAAAATTGCTATATTTTGAGAGCCCAGCTGTGGACTCTGTGCCTCTCGGCACGTTTGGCCTCTCTTCCCACCTCCGCCATTGAGTAGCCTGTATAGAGGCAGGGGGGAAGCTTGTGTGGCATGCAATCTTGTTCCACTGGGAGGCAGACATACCTACATGGAGGCCTCAACTGGACCTAATTCCTAGGCTGGGAGGCAATGCATCCCCGGAGAAGAGCACTTTTCCAGCAGAAAAGCAGTATTCTACAGAGTGTTGCTAATGGCTGGAGTCTGACAGCAGAGGCCTGCAGGCCAGTAGCCTTTCTATAATTTGAACTAATTTGTAACATTTGGGGTTGAATATAGAGGTGCTTACTTTGCCAGCTGGAAAAACGGACCTGTACACCTGAAAATCTGACTGACTTTGGAAGTTGTCACATACCTTTTACCTTTAATTTTAAGACAGCCTAGAGAAACAACTGCAGTCCATCCTCACAGCATCTCTCCCAGCATCTATTGACTCACATGATGCCCCAAAAGCAACAAACTCTGGAGAAAAGCGTAACCAAGAAATCACCCGTGGCTTCAGAAAGCCCCCAAAAGAAAGCATGAAAGAACTTCCCAGATGAAGAAACCTTTCTGAAACTATTGGAAGGTGAATACTAAAGGATTATATAGAGAGCTGTCCTAGACCTTATCCAAAATGCAGCAGAGCGAAATGAAAAATTAAGCAAGCTGTTTGATCTGATGGAACACCAGTACTCTGAAATCCAACAGATTAAGAACAAAATCAAAGACATAGAAACTTCCATTCAAAGCCAAGAAAACAGAATGGAAAAAATGGAAAAAAGAATTTCTGACTTGGAAGACAGAGCTACTGGCTCTAGCCTATATGAGGAGAAATCAGAAAAAAGAAACAAGAAAAATGAAGAAGCGTGTGGGACTCTATTAAGGGGAACACTCTACAATTAATTGGAGTTCCTGAACAGGGTGAAACACCTGGCAACACAGAGTATTGTTGCTGAGCTGATGACAGAAAACTTCCCAGAAACTATGAAAGAAGAGAATATAGATATCCAAGATGCATATTGAATGCCACTCAATATAGATCTCAAAAGAAAGACTCCATGACATATTATAATCAAGCTTAACAAAATGAAACCTAAACAGAAACTCTTAAAGGCAGCAAAACTCAAAGCAAAGCTAACATTTGGAGGGAAACCCTGTAGGCTTTCATCAGATTTCTCAGTAGAAACAGTGCTGGCACAGAGACAGTGGCATGACAGATTCAAAGCCTTCAAGGAGACGAACTTCCAACCAAGAATCATATATCCTGCAAAACTATCATTCAAACATGAAAATGAAATTAAGACATTCCCAGATAAACAGAAACTCAGAGACTTTGTAAACACCAATCCAAAGCTACTAGAAATACTGAAAGAATCTCTTAGCTTTAACTTAGAAGAAAAACACCACTAACTTTATATTTTAGAAGGACACATCACCCAGAATCCTACTCAGTTAGCGAATGCTTGAAACTCAATCAAAGCTATAATATTGAAAGAAATGAACCATATGATCATATCATGAAAACTATGACATCATCATATTAAAAAGAGGGATGTACTACAGTCGTTACAGTCCTTCCAGATGGAGAGGAAGTTGATAAGAAGGGTAGCAACTGAAACTGGGTTTATATATAGTTTGTTAAGGGGGATCTTAGGGGCAGGTGTAAAGCACAATAAAGATGCAACATATCAAGTAAAGAAATGTAACACAGGGGTCTCAACAACTGGAAAACCAAACCTGAAAAAGGTGAGAAATCGACTCGCAAAGAAGAATATCCCAGAACAGATTAAAAAGAACAACAGAGAAAACATCAGCACAAAAATAAACATATTACAATAGCAGAACCTATCAAGAATCACATTGAATGTGAATGGACTAAACGCTCCAGTAAAGAGACATGAGTGACATCGTGGAACAAAAAACATGACCCATCCGTATGTTTCCTACAGGAAGCTCTCCTTAGACTTGAAGATGTGAACAAACTGAAAATAAGAGGATGGAAGAATATGTATCAAGCTAACAATACACAAAGTAGAGCAGGTGTGGCAATTCTAATCTCAGAAAAAATAGATTTTAATGTAAAATTCACCATCGTGGACAAGGATGGACACTATTTATACTGGAAAGTTTCAATACACAAACAGGACTTAACAATATTAAATATTTATGCATCTAATATTAGAGCACCTAAATACATTGAAGAAACACTAACTGCACTCAAAAATGAGACAGATCACTACACGATAATAGTGGGAGACTTCAACAGTCCACTCTCAATGTAAGAATGAGAAGATGGATTAAGAAAGCGATTATTGAGTTTCAGAAATCCCTCTGTTGCAAAACTCAAAGGCTAAATATACCTAAATTAAAAATTCCATTATCCAGTAATTTATTAGAATTAAGAGTTCTTATAAAAGCTACCATATAGCCTTGGGATGTGCTGTATTGTACCTTTTCCTTCTTTTGTTGCCAGCTGGCTAACTTCAACTAGGCAGGACCTTCTGGATTTGACACTGAATACTTCCTAGTGGGAGTTCAAGTGCATTTATTGTTTGATATGCTCCAAGGAAAGCCAACTGTCTCACAGCTTATTTACTTTGGTTTGAACCTTGTTCTGGAGCTTCACTTACTTGTAAAAACATCTGAAGGAAACTCAGAAGCTAATATGTTTCTTGCTTTCATGGTATATTGGCCTATATTCTATAACTTACTCTGTGTGGCTCTTGGCTTGCTTGTGAGAATGACTTTCACAGGCAGGGAACTGGATCAATATTCCTCAGTCCTTTCAGTGAGAACAGTATCAGTGAGGATATATAAACAAAACAAAATCCAGTGCCGTAAAGTCGGTTCCAACTGACAGCAACCCTGTAGGACAGAGTAGAACTGCTCCATAGAGTTTCCAAGTTGTGCCTGATGGATTTGAACTGCCAGCCTTTCAGTTAGCAGACATAGCACTTAAACCACTACACCTCCAGGGTTTCCAATGTAGGCACATAGTAAAAGCTGAATTAAAATTTTGTTGAATAAATATCCTATATATATATATATATATTTTATTATGATTGAGTGAAGATGTACACTCCCATTCAAATTTGGATGCCCACCTATATGCAGCTTCCACTGCTCTCCCTGCCTGGTGACAGCACGCTATTTCTGCTCCATACATGTCTCATACTCCCAACAGTCTCCTTTCCCCTCCTCTCTACCCACTCCCCTTCCTCCAGCCAGAGATCAGCAGGATGATATCTTATAGATGCATAGAACCATAAAGTTCTGTATCAGTATATGGTCACTCTGTGTCACCAAGTCTAATCCATTCCTGCCAAAGAGTGGACCTTCATTATGATTTATGGGCAAGGGCAGCATCAGGGACAGGGGCCATGTTCTGAAGGGGACCCCGAAGCTGCTGGAGCATCAGTTGTGGTCTTTTAGTGGAGATCTCAGGGTGTACCCCTTTTTAATCTTGTGTTGCCAGGGAGACTCAACTTTGCGATCTTCACTGTGGCTATCACTGGTGGTGGCTGGGCACCATCTGGTTCTTCTGGTCCTGAGCTGATGTAGACACGCATTCATGTGGGTTAATCTGTCTTCTGGGTTGTCTTTCCCCCATGTCATTTTGGTCCTCAGTGATGATCATCCGTTCCTGCTGAGCTGGGGCCATTTGCTGTGCCCTCACATGGCAGCTTGGCAGCTTTTAAGACCCCAGATGCCACTCACCAGTGTAGGGTGCAGAGCGCCCTGTTAGCAAAATGCTAGTTGTGCCAGTTGGCCTCGATTTCTCCTGAGAGCATGGTCCCTGGCCCCTGCCCTAGCTACTCTGTCCTTGTAATATTGGGTTAAGATGGAAGGAGTACTCAATTTATGTGGAAGACCACTTAATATTGTTCTTGTTTCTAATGTGTGCTGTCACTGATTTCACCCAACCAAATTTCTATCAACTATCTAATCTAAACCCTACCCCCTTGAACCTCCCTCTCTCCCCTCTATTACAGACATCAGAGTCTTTTCTTTCATGCACAAATCTGTTTTTGAGTTCTTGTTGTAGGGGTCTCATACAATATTTGTCCTTTTGTCACTGACTACTTTCACTCAATATAATGTCTTCCAGTTTAAACCAGGTTATGAGGTGTTTCCTGGAATCATCATTATTCTTTATCAATGCATAGTATTCCATTCAGTATATGTACCATAGTTGACCTATCCATTCCTCTGTTGTTGGGCATCTGGGTTGATTTCATCTGTTTCCTATTGTGGACTGTGCTGCGATAAACATTCTTGTGCATGTATCAATTGGTGTGCATGGCCTTGATTCTGTAGGATGTATTCCAAGCAGTGGAATTACTGGATCAAATGGTATATCTAGATCCAGTTTCTAAGGAAGCACCAGATTGCTTTCCAAAGAGGCCAGACCATTTTGCAACCCCAGCTATAGTGTAGGAGAGTTCCACTTTCTCGACAGCCTCTCCAGCATTTGTTGTTTTGAGTTTTTTGGATCATGGCTAACCTTTTTTGGGGTGAGATGGTATTTCACTGTAGCTTTGATTTGAATTTCTTTAATGAATGAAGATCATGAACATGTCCACATGTGTTTTATGGCTGCCTGGATCTCCTCTTTAGAGAAATGTCTGTCCATCTCCTTTGCCCATCACTTAATTGGATGATTCATCTTCTTCTTACTGATATTTTGTAGTACCTTATAGATTATGGAGATCAGGCGTCGGTCTGACATAGAGTTGCCAAATATTTTTTCCACTCTGTAGGTGGCTTTTTAATTCTATTAATAAAGTCTTTGGATGAGCAAAAGTGTTTGATTCTTAATAGTTCCCATTTATCTATTTTTTCTTCTGTTGATTGTGGTTTGTTTGACAGATTTTGAAATCTGTCTGTGCTGTGTATTAAAACTTCCATTGTTGTTCCTAATTTTTCCTGGATGAGATTTATTGTTTTAGATTTGGTATTTAGGTCTTTTATTCAGTTTGAGTTGGTTTTTGTAAAAGGTGTAAGATATCTGTCTTGTTTCAACTCATTGCAGATGGATATCCAGTTTTGCTAGCACCATTTGTTGAAGATACTGTTTTTACCCCCGTTTAATGTCTTAGGGCCTTTGTCAAATATCAACTGTTCATAGGCAGATGGTGTTATCTCTGGGGTCTCAGTTCTGTTCCATTGATCGATCTGTGTCCTTTTGTACCAATGCCAGGCTGTTTTGACTACTGTGGCAGTGTAATAGGTTCTGAAGTCGGGTAATGAGTGGCCTTCCAGTGTGTTCTTCTTCTTTAGTAGTACTTTATTTATCTGGAGCTTCTACCCTTTCCAAACAAAATTGGTGATTTGTTTTTCCACCTCATTAAAAAATGATTCTGGAACTTGTATTGGGATTGCATTGTACAAGTAGATTGCTTTGGGTAAAATAGACATTTTCACAATATTAAGTTTTCCTATCCATGAGCAGGGTAGGTTTCTCCATTTATCTAAGTCTCTCTTAGTTTCTTGTAGTAAGGGCTTGTAGTTCTCTTTGTAAAGGTCTATTATTTCTCTGGTTAGATTAATTCCTAGGTACTTTATCTTCTTAGGGGCTATAGTAAATGGTACTAATTTGATGATTTTTTCATTAATAATCTCGTTGTTGGTATAAAGGAGTCCTAGTGATTTACTTATGTTTATCTTGTATCCTGAGACTTTGCTGAACTCTTCTGTCAGTTTGAGTAGTTTACTTATAGATTCTTTGGGATTTTCTGCATATACAATCATATCATCAGCAAACAGGGAGATTTTGACTTTTTCTTTGCCGTTGCTTTATTTCTTGGTCTTGTCTAATTGCTCTGGCTGGGACTTCCAGTACAATATTAAATAGGAGAGGTGAGAGTGGGCATCCTTGTCTAGTTCCTGTTCTCGAGGGAAACTCCTTCAGTCTCTCTAAATTCAAGATGACATAGGCAGTTTGCTTTGTATAAATGGTCTCTATTGCATTTAGGAATTTTCAATCTATGCCTGTTTTGCTAAGAGTTTTTAGCATGAATGGACATTGGACTTTATCAAATGCCTTTTCTGCATCAATGGACAAAATCAGGTGATTCTTGTCTTTTGTGATATCTATGTAATTTAATCACATTAGTTGTTTTTCTGATGTTCAACCAGCCTTGCATCCCTGATGTGAATCCAACTTGGTCATGATAGATTATTTTTTTGATATGTTGTTGTATTCTATTGGCAAGAATTTTGCTGAAGATTTTTACATCCAGATTCATGAGTGATATCGGTCTGTACTTCTCCTTTTTTGTTGGGTCCTTCCCGGACCTTGGTATCAGGGTTATGCTGACTTCATAGAATGAGTATGGGAGTGCTCCATCCCTTTCTGTGCTGTGAAATAGTCTCAGTAGTGTTGGAGATTACTCTTCTCTAAAAGCTTGGTAGAATTCTGCAGTGAAGCCATCTGGGCCTGGGGTTTTTTTAGTTGGCAGTTTTTTGATGACTTTTTAAATCTCTTCCTTTGTGATGGGTTTATCAAGTTGTTCTGCTTCACCTTGTGATAATTTTGGTAGGTGATATGAATCAAGAAATTGGTCCATTTCCTCTGTGTTTTCAAATTTGTTAGAGTACAGTCTTTCATTGTATTCTGTTATGTTTTTTATTTCTGTTGGATGTGTTGTTGACAACTCCCCTCTCATTTCTAATTTCGGTTATTTGTTTCCTTTCCTGTTTTTCTTTAGTAAGTTTAATTCAATTTTGTTGATCTTTGCAAAAAACCAGCTTTTGGTCCTTTCAATTTTTTCAGTTGTTCTTCTGTTCTCTAATTCATTTAGTTCTGCTCTAATCTTTATGATCTGTTTTCTTCTGGTCCCTGAGGGGTTCATCTGTTGTTCTCTCTCTACTTGTTCAAGCTGTAGGATTAGTTCCTTGATTTGGTTTCTTTCTTCCTTCCAGATGTGTGCGTTTATGGAGATAAACAGACCTCAGAGCACAGCTTTTGCTGTATCCCGTAGGTTCTGGTAGGAAGTGTTTCCATTCTCATTGGAATCCATGAATTTCTTTATTTCATCCTTTATTTCTTCTATAACCCATGATTGTTTGAGCAAGATGTTGTTCAGTTTCCAAGAGTTCCACTCTCTTTGTTCTTTCTGCTATTGATTTTGACTTTTATGGCTTTATGATCTGAGAAGATGCTTTGTATTAATGCAGTGGTGTGAATTTTGTTGAGAACTACATTATGTCCTAACACACAGTCAATTCTGGAAAACATTCCATGTGCACTGGATCAGAAGGTGTAGTTGTCCTCTGATGGGTAGAAAGTTCTGTATATATCAATGAGGTTTGGTTGATTAATTGTGGCAGTAAGGTTTTCTGTATCTTTATTGAGCTTTTTTGTAGATGATATGTGCAGTATTGAGAGTGGAGTGTTGAAGTCTCCCACCATTATTGTGGAGTCATCTAACTCTTTTGAGTGTAGTCATTGTTTCTTCAACGTATTCAGGTGCTGTGATATTAGGTGCGTAAATATTTAATATAGTTAAGTCTTGCTTGTGTACTGAACCTTTCAGCAATTGTGTCCATCTTTGTCCACGATGGTGGATTTGACATTAAAATTGATTTTGTCTGAGATTAGAATTGCCACACATACTCTTCATTGTTCATCATTAGCTTGATATAGATACTTCCATCTTTTATATCAGTTTGTTCCTATCTTTAAGTCTCAAGTGACTTTCTTGTAGACAACATATCGATGGGTCTTTTGATCCAAGATGTCACTTGATGTCTCTTTGCTGGAGCATTCAGTCCATTCACATTCAATGTAGTTATTAATAGGTATGTATTCATTGTTGCCATTGTGATATGTTTATTTTTGTGTTGATGTTATCTCTGTTGTTCTTATTAGTCTGTTCTGGGGCATTCTTTTTTATGAGTTGGTTTTTCACCTTTATCAGAGGTGGTTTTGTAGTTGTTGAGACTCCTGTGTTACATTTCTTGATAGTATGTTGCATTTTTGTTGTAGTTTACTGCTGCCCCTATGATCCTCCTTAATAAAGTATATATAAACCCAATTTTAATTACTACCAGTCTTGTCGACTTCCTCTCCATCTGGAAAGACTATAACGCCTGCAGTACATCCGTCTTTTTAATATGATCGCACCATAGTTTTCATGATAATCACTGGATTATTTGTTTCAGTATTAAAGCTTTGGTTTTGGAGCCTTCCCTAACTGAGTAGAATTCTGGATGATGTGTCATTCTCAAATATAAAGTTGGTGGTTTTGTTCTCCTTAGCCAAAGCTAAGAGCTTCTTTTAGTATTTCTTGTAGTATTTCTTTTGATTTGGTTTTTATAAAGTCTCTGAGTTTCTGTTTATGTGGGAATGTCTTAATTTCATTTTTATATTTGAAAGATAGTTTTGCAGGATATCTAATTCTTTGTTGGAATTTCTTCTCCTTCAAGGCTTTGAATGTGTTATGCCACTTTGAATGTGTTATGCCAACATGGTTTCTCATGAGAAATCTGACAAAAGCCTATAGGGTTTCCCTCTGAGTATTAGCTTTCCTTTGAGTCTTGCTGCCTGTAAGAGTTTCTGCTTATGTTTCATTTTGTTAAGCTTGATTATAATATGTCTTGGAGTCTTTCTTTTGAGATCTGTATTGAGTGGCATATGATATGCATCTGGGATATTAATCGAAGGTTGTTTCTCTTAATACAGTCCCACATGCTTCTTAAAGCTTCTTCATTTTTCTTGTTTCTTTTTTTCTGATTTCTCCTCATAGAGGCTGGCATCAGTAGCTCTGTCTTCCAAGTCAGAAATTCTTTTTTCCATTTGATCCACTCTGTTTTCTTGGCTTTGAATGGAAGTCTGTATGTCTTTGATTTTGTTCTTAATCTGTTGAATTTCAGAGGACTGGTGTTCCATCAGATCGAACAGCTTGCTCAGTTTTTCATTTTCTTCTACTGCATGTTGTATAAGGTCTAGAAGGGCTCTGTATCTAATCCTTTCATATTCACCCACCGATAATTTCAGAAAAGTTTCTTCATCTGGGAAAGTCCTTAGTTGTTTCTTTTGGGAGCCTTCTGAAGCCATGTGTGATTTCTTGCTTGTCATTTTCTCCAAGTGTCTGTTCGTTTTTTGGTTTCATGTGAATCAGTAAAGGCTGGCAGAGATACTATGAGGACGGACCACAGATGTTTCTCTAAGCTGCCTTAAAATGTAAAACAAAAGGTATCTTAGCAGTTTCCAAGTCAGTCAGGCTTTCAGGTGTAGTGGTCCCTCTTCCCAGCTGGCAAAGTAAGTACCTCTATATCCAACCCCAGGTCATAACAAACTAGCTCAAAATACAGCAATGCTACTTGTCCTGTTGGTCTCTGCTGACAGGGCCCAGCCTTAGATGACACTGTGTAAACTACTGCTTTTCTGGCAGAAATGCGCTCTCATGTGGGCAAGCTCTGGCTCTTAAGCTAAGAATTAGGTCCAGCTGTGGCCACCATATCTAAGATGGCGCCCTCCACACGGTCACTGCCTCTTCCGTACAAACTGCCTTCAGGCAGAGGAAGAAAGAGGGGCTAAAGGTGCCGAGAGGTAGTGAGTCCTCAGCCTCTGTTGCCAGGCCCCCAACATAGGTGACACTGTGTAAACTACTGCTTTTCTGTTGGAAAAGTGCTGTCCTATTTGCAGACACTGGTTCACAGGCTAAGAATTAGGCCCCGCTAAAACCTCTGCATCCAACTTGGTGTCCCACACATACATGCCACCAGTTCTGTACAAACCACACTATGGTAGAGGTAAAAAGACAGGCCCAAAGTGGCTCTATGTACAGAGTCCTAAGCCTGGCTCTCAAAATATGGCAACTTTGCCTGCCTATCCCACCAGCAGTGCATCTTAGACTAGCCGCTAGGCAAGACCCAGCTCCACCCACCAGCCAAGACAGGGGAAAAAAAAAAAAGTAAAAGTGGTGCATTACCTTCAGTCTGTGAGAGCCAGGGCTAGCCAAGAGTGGAAGTCAGCAAAAGAGAGGAAGTTTTCGTTCAGTGATATGAAGTCCAAATTAACAGCCCTGTGCCGTGTCCTGGGGCTCACTAAGTGACCAGAAGGCTCCGTTTGATTATCACCTCAGGTCTTGGTTTCCAGAGGGATGTATAGAGATGTGTGCTTGGTCCGCCATCTTGACTCCTCCTCCTCCTGTGGTATTTTTGAGAAAGTTTTCATGTCACAGTGAATTCTAGGACATGGCAGGGGAACATTATAAAGAAATTGGAGTAAAAAGATTATCAGGCAATGATCAATAGATTATAAACACTCAGTAAAACAAAGGGGGAATAATGAAAACATCATGAGCATGAAAGCAGATGAACAGTTTTTTAAAAACAAACAAGTATCCTGATGAGAATTCTCAGTTCTTGATTCTTAGTGGCTTAACGATGGATGCACGGATGTTATAAAGCATGTGATTTGTAGCTAAGGACCTGAGCTTAATAGATCAACACAGACTAATGGGATGAAACTTTCAATCAGAGTAAGGTGCAGGATGGCATAACTTTCCCGGGCCCATCTCGTCCTACCACAGCCTTTGTGCAAACCCTGAGTATTAGGGGCTTTCAGAAGATGGCTGGAAGATAACTGGGTTCAGACTAAAAGTGGGAAAGTCAGGTTCTCTGTGAAGAGTTTCCTGGAAACATGATAATAATGAAACATTTGCCTACTTGTCGTTACAGCTGTACTCAACCTAGACTAAATACTGAATCAACTATCTAGAGAAACATTGCCAACAAACTCAATTTTTCCCATTTAAGAGAAAAGAAAAAAACGTGGATGAAACTGAGAAATTCTCCTATTTTCCAGCATGTGGTTAAAATTAGTATGTTGGTTTCCTGTAGACCCTTATTTCATTCATTTGTACAGCTGGGCACTTTGTTTCAGAGAGGCTGCTTGAAAGACCAACAAAGCTAGGTCTTTAAAAGGCATTAAATTGGATCAGTTTAGAAAATTTCTAAATCCTAATGTGATGGCCAAATCAACTCAAATGAGTCCAGGAGAGTAGTTGAAGATCTTTTCTACATTTCTACTCTTTAGCATAAAATGAAACAGACACATCAAATGGAAGAATCTGTGTGGATTTCTCTGTTTGCTTCTATTCATATTCTGTAACGATAAATTGTGCATATGGTCTACACAAAATTTACTAAACCCCCTAACTCTTTTTTCATCTTTGGTTCTGCTATCTATGACTGAATGAGCTTTGTGCAATGTGCTATTCTATCTTTAGAAGAGCAATCTTTCTTCATCATATGTGGCTTTTAATGTGCCTTTTATGTTATTTTTTTTGAATGTTGATAGTTTGCCCATAACAAGAAAAATATGTCTAGCCTACTGATGAAAAATATCAAAACTCTCCCTCAAACTGAGGGCTAGCAGACAGAGCTATTTGTCCACAGCATGTATTCCCCTCAGGTAATGTGGATCCTTTCTTTTCCTTATTTTTAGTCCCTCTTTTATCAAGCCTCTTAAATGCATGCCTAGCATGTCAAATGTGCTTTTAAAGCAGCTGCCTGCTCCTAGCTTTGGAGAATGGTGGAGGATTAGGTGTGGGCTGAAGGAGTTAACTCCTTCTGTTTTCACACTGGAATAAAGTTAATAAGCTGCCAATAACATGGGTTATAGTTGCAAAAGCTGAAGTTATAAGTAATCCTAAAGGGAAAGAGGAAAATTGTTCCTGACAAGCTGAAATTACTTTGTAAAACCTCTTCTGTGTGGAGAAACCCTGAGTTGGTTAGGGCATGGAGCTTATTTCAGTGTTTAACTCAGCCTGTTTATAAAGAAAATATCTTGCCCAATATCCGTTTTCCTAAAGCATGCCCTTTAACCCACTATTTTTGGTCTCTTTTTATTGTTGGCATGGAGACTAAGAAGCACTCCACTAGACTGATCAATGCGTGGTTACATCAACATAACATTTTCAGTCCAGTTCCCAGGAGCCTTCCTCCTGAATCTGTCATTTTGATTCAGATAACTAAATCAGGCTAAGCACAGCAATGATAACGGATGACTTGCCTCATTAGCTGGCTCCTGCTGCTTTATGCTGCCAAGAAGCTCTGCAGTGACTGCCTAGGATCTTGGGAGAGATAACTGTTTTTTGAAATTACTTTAGTGCACATTTTTTTGGTATTTCTCATCTTGCATTTTGACAGTAATTTTATAGAATGACATAAGTACCTAATCCATATGCCTCAATCTTCTTTCTCGACATCCATGCTGTGCGATTGGTTTTATGGAGCCTGAGCTATCAATAGGGTTAGGCAAGAGGACTATCTAAAAATGCCATTCAAATTTATCTCGTTCAAATAGTACATGTCTGATGGCATTTTTAATTAATGTATTAGTAATACTAGGGTGATTTGTCATCTTATGTGAAAGCAGATTCCACAGGAATCCTGTTGCAGCTCCAAAAAGTGTTTCACTTGGACGTTAGAATCCACTGAGCTTTAAAATTTAAGAATAATACCTTTAACGAGAAAACTAAATATTTCTAAGAATGTTGGTGTAGAGGGCGGATGAAAGAAGTTAAAAAGAAAAAGGCTGTCATTTAGTCATTACAACCTAAATTTAAGAAACTCATTTTAGAAACTCATGGAATTAGATAACATTTTGCATGTGGCTGAAAGCTGTCTATAAAATAATGATAATAAAAGAATGAGTGGAAACACAAGAAATCAGAAGGAAAGGGAGCTGCAGTTACACCATGAGCAATGCTCCCAGGAGAGAGAATATGAACAAATTAAAAAAGGCTGTTCCAACTCAAACATTATTTTAGCAATATTGTGACTTTTCAATATAGATCTAACTCTAACCAGAAAGCTGATCTTTAAAACTAGACCTATAAGAGCCACGTTTAGATTTCTAAGTGTTTGATATTTGCAAGTATTTGGAGGCATAAATTTCTCTTGACCTCAGCCAACTGACAATTTCTGTTTTTAATTTTAAGCAGTCGCCATACCATTTCTGCCCTATTTGTCGAACATTTGGAAAAATAAGACATGTTCCATGCATTTACAATCTCATCTCAATAGAGAAAAATTTGCAGTGAGGTTATATGAATATACTTGTTGAAATACTTTGGTCTAAATTGTATTTTGGCACCCATGCAAGTAGAAGCCAAGACAGCTGAATGATAAGTAGTTTTATGCCTCATGCTCTGAAAAAAGTCCAATATGATAGGCCTGTGTCTCCAAGTATGGAATAATAAGAGAACTGGCTGAAAGTATTTTGCTTTTAAAAGTTGAATTTCCGATTCAGTAGCTCCACCATGTTCTTCTCACCCATCAAAGCACTGCACTTCCTCTGCTCTGCAGATGCCATTGTCCATCACTACCACCCCTCCCTCATGAGTACACACAAATTTCAATCTCAGCAAGAACAATATTCTGTTTGGAACCCAATAATAGTTTTCTCTTTGATTTCACCTGAACAGTTGAACTTTTTTTCAGAGAAATCCACAAAAGAAACATAAAAATGCATCATCTCAAATCTCGGATAGGCATTAACCATTATTAACCCTGATCATCTTTCTCTGGAAATTGTTTTCAGTGTCTGAAAAGGTGATTTTATTCCTTAATTCTAATCTATAATCAAACTTCTCATGTACCCTTTGCCTGCACTACCTAGATGAACATCATCGTTTTGGTTGATGACTTGATCATGTTTTGTGAACAAAATAGAAACTATCATTAAAAGACTTTAGACATTTTTTACACAGTTTTGTATCTTATGTACAGGTGCACTGATCCTTCCTTTGGCATTTGATATGATGAACTATAGTAGTAAATTTATGCACCACTTTCCCAGGTGTTTGGTCAAACCCCAGTCTGTGAAGGTATTTTGCTGATGTAGTTAAACATTTAAATCATTTGACCTTAAATAAAGCTGATTACACTTCATATTCTAGGTTGGTCTCATCCAGTCAAAAGGCCTTAAGAGCAAAAAAAAAAATGTAGTTTTCCTCAAGAAGAAGGGTTTTGCCTTAAGTCTCCAGCCAGCCTGACGTGAGAATTTTGGACTTTGCAGCCTCACAAGCGTATGAGACAAAACCTAAAAATAAGTCCTGTGCCTCAGCCGGCTGGGCCTGTCATGCTTCCTTTTTGTTCCTTTTCTCTGAAGAACCCTGACTAATACATGAACAAAATTTCTCTTTGAGGGCTATTACTCCCACTTATGCTGAGTAAAGAATTTTTTCTTTAATTATCTGTATTCTGTGAGACATTTTCAACCTGACCCGTTTTGTTGTATCATTACCCTAAAACTATGTACAAATTCAAATATTTCTCATTGCCTTCTCCTCTAGCTACTTTCTCATCCCTTTAGAACAGAAAAAGACTTAAAATATGTAGATTTTTCTGTCTCCACTTCCTTGCCTATCTTTATCTTTCATACTTTTATCTCATCTTTATAGATGTTGAAAATGTTTGGGTCCTTGTCATTAAAGGATAATAGGTTCCCAAAATCACTGGTCACATTTTAATTTTAATATTTGAACACTCAGGAGCATTCTTCACAGGTTGAGGGGAAGAAGAGATGTCAGAAAAAGGAATTTTACATAGCTAATATTACAGTAATTTTGTTAAATGCCCCATCTGTGATAGGACCTCAAATTTTAGTTCTCCTGAATTGTAAGACAGAGTTCCTTAGGGAAACTTCTGCAAGGACTCTTCTCTGCAGAGTTATCTGATGCCAGTAACACAGTATCTGGCGAAATTCATCTCT
The DNA here is from genome assembly GCA_028571685.1 of Heterohyrax brucei. Lineage (NCBI taxonomy): Eukaryota > Metazoa > Chordata > Mammalia > Hyracoidea > Procaviidae > Heterohyrax > Heterohyrax brucei. The sequence continues at coordinate 166,318,725 of CM053144.1, forward strand.
TCCGTTGCATGCTCATAGCCACTTCTTTCTGAAATTGCCTTGCTCCATCAGAATAATATTTCTCTGTCAGTAAGTAGAGATAGGGAGAGACAGTGGCAGATAAAGACAGGCATGGTGAGATGACATGATGATGGAATGGAGGGATGGAGAAATGAAGGGATGGAAGGATGATAAATAGGGCACAATACACAGAATAGTATGCAATATACTGCTTAGAGATTTAGTACTAAGAAAGTGTTTTGTTGTCACTAGTTTAGTCAAAGTACAGAAAATTGTAATCATCTAAAAGCCCACTCATTTCACCTCCCAAGTTCCTGCTCTATTGCACAAAGTAATTATTGACGTGACTTCAAGAAAAATCACTTTGTTTTTCTTCTTATATTTTGTCACTCAAGCATGTATATCCGAGTACTCTGGTTTACTTTTGGCTGCTTTTTCATATATAAATAAAACCATACCTTATGCATTTTAATGAACTTTTTACTTTGAGGTAATTTTAGATTTAAAGAGAAGTTGCAAAGCTGGTCCAGAGGGTTCTCATATACCCTACACCTTTTTCATTTAGATCTTACATTCATATGATACATTCATCATGCTAATAACTAATATGAATATGTTGTTATTAAATAAAATTAATAGTTACTTTTTACCTAGTGTGCTTTTTATATTTCATGATCTTATCAAGGGTACTATCAGTACATTCAGTCATGTCATCTCTTTGGGCTCCTCTGGACTGATGATTTCTTCCACATTCTTTGTTTTTGATGTTGGAAGATTTGAGTAGTACTTGCCAGATATTTTGTAGAAAGTCCCTCAATTTGTATTTGCCTGGAGTTTTTGTCAAACCTTTGTGGCGTAGTGGTCAAGTGCTATACCTGCTAACCAAAAGGTCAGCAGTTCCAATCCTCCAGCCACTCCTTGGAAACTCTATGGAGCAGTTCTGCTGTGTCCCATAGGGTCGCTATGAGTCAGAACTGAGTTGATGGCAGTGGATTTGGTTTAGTTTTAGTTTAGAGTGTTTATCATGAAACCGATGCAAGTTTTAGGAAAGAAGACAACAGAACTGAAGGGATATTTTCATCACATAATATCAAGGCCTGCAGACATCATTAATGTAATTTGTCACTGATAGTGTTAGATTTGATCACCTGGCTGAGGTAAGATTTGTTAGGTTGTACCCATGGGAAGTAACTCTTATGCAACCTTGCCCTATTTGATTGTTTGGAAGAAAGTCACCATTTTCAGCCCACACTTAAATATACTCTCTCTGTTATTTTTTCCCATTTTATATTCTATCCTTTCACATTTTGGTTAATAGATCTCTAAACCTCTTGAAATGAATGTTTGTGTGTAGTTTGAAGTACAGAACAAGGTTCACTTCTTTTCATAGGGAAATCTCAATGCCCCGTCACTATTTATTGAAACACCAATCACTCTCCCTCTTCTTTACTGCTGCTATCTATTAAATTGTATGTCCGTATAAATGCAAGGCCTTTACTAGGCTTTCTATTGTATTTTGTCATTTGATCTATAATGTGGTAAATCTACATTATCTCATTTACTGTAGATTTAAAATAAGCATTGATATCTCATACAGCAAATCCACCAAACTCAGTGATCTACTTGAAGTGAGGCTTAGTTATTCTTGACATTTAACATTTCACAATTTTCTTGGCTGGAGTGATTTCATTCAAGTGTTTGATTTTCTTCTGTGCTTCATAATGGAATGGAGCTATGTAGATGTATCTCAGATGCTGCTCACCAAAGTCAGATGTAGGATATTTCCATTATAGACTATCTGTGGGGCTATGAATCTGTGACTTTGCCTTGGTCAAGTTGTACTGACTTCCCCAGTATTGTGTTTTGTCATTGTCTTCACAAACTTATCACTTATCTACTATTTAGTGGTTTTCCCTCCCCATCACTCATCTCCTTTATAATCATCAATAATTGTTTCTTTCTTTGTGTAAACATTTTAATGAACTTTTATAATAGCAGTCTCATACAGCATTTGTCCTTTTGTAATAGATTAATCCACTTAGCATAATGCCCTCCACACTTACCCAAGTTGTGAGATGTTTTGCAGCTTCATTTCATTCTTTATCATTCCATAGTATTCTTTTGTGTGTACGTACTATGATTTTTCAGTCTATTCGTCTGTTGATGGGGCAGTTAGGTTGTTTGCATCTTTTTGCTGCCATACATAATGCTCCAATGAACATGGGTGTTAATATGTGTATTTGTGTTATGGCTCTTATCTATCTAGGATATATTCCTAAAAGTGAAATTGCTGGTATTTGTATTTCTCGTTTTTTTAAGGAGGTGTCATATTGTTTTCCAGGGTGCACATATCATTTTACATTGCAATCAATAGTACATAAGAGTTCCAGTCTCCCCATAACCTCTCCAGCATTTGTTATTTTCTTTTATTAGTGCCAATGATGTTGGGTTAGATAGTATCTCACTGTAGATTTGCTTTGCATTTGTCTGATGGCTAGTGATCACAAGCATGACATCCATGATGATGGCTCATGTGTCTGTTAGCCACCTGAAGGTCTGCTTTGGTAAGGTATCTGTTCATATCTTTTGCCCATTTATTTATTTGTTTTGAGTACCTCTTGAGTATAGTATGAGGTATGAGTCCTGTTTTACAGATGGACATCCTGTTTTGCCAGCATCATTTGTAAAAATAACTGTCTTGTCTTCATTTAATGGACTTTATACCTTTGTCAAAGATCTGGTGACGATAGGCAGATGGATTTATTTTGGCTACTGTAGTGATATAGGTTATTTTTGGCTACTGTAGTGGTAAAGGAAATACTGGTGACATACTGGTTAAGTGCTGTGCCTGCTAACCAAAAGTCAGCAGTTCAGATCTGCCAAGTGCTTCTTGGAAACTCTATAGAGCAGCTCTACTTTGACCTATAGGGTTGCTCTGAGTCAGAATTGACTTGATGGCAGTGGGTTCGCTTTGGTTTTTGGTAGCTGTATAGAAGTTTCAAAGGTCAGGTAGTGTGAGGTCTTCTATTTTGTTCTTCTTGTTAAATGATGCTTTATGTATCCAAGCCCTCTCTACTTTCCATGTAAAGTAATGATTAGTTTTTTCATCTCATTAAATAATTCTGTTGGTATTTGGATAAAGATTGGATTGTATTTGTAGGTTGTTATCTGTTCTTCAGTCTGGCATGTTTTTCCTCTTATGTAGGTGTCTCTCTTTTATTTTAATTTTTCTGTAGTAGTGTTTTGTAGTTTTCTTTTTATACATATTTTATGTCCCTGGTTAGATTTATTCCTGCATACTTTAATTTTATAGGGCCTGTTATAAATGGAAACCCTGGTGGCACAATAGTTAAAAACAACATACGCTAACCAAATGGTCAACAATTGAAGTCTACCAGCTGTTCCTTGGAAACTCTTTGGAGAAGACCTTGTCTGTTCTATAGGGTGGCTGTATGTCCAAATCAACTTAATGATAATGGGCTTGATTTTTGGTTTATTATAAATGGTATTACTTTGTTGATTTCATTTTTATTGGTGTATAAGAATGCAACTGATTTTTGTAGGTTTATCTTCTATCTTGCTACTCTACTGAATCTTTTTTAAAATTAATTCCAGTAGTTTTTTTGTGGCATCTTTACTGTTCTCTATACATAGCACCATATTATCTGCATATAGGGATAGTTTTACTTCTTTCTTGCCAATTTGAATGCCCTTTGATTCCTTTTCTTGCTTGGTTGCTGTAGCTGGGAATTTTAGTATATTGTTAAATACAAGTGGTGATGAAGGGCATTCTTGTCTTGTTCCTGTTCTCTAGGGAGAGTGCTGTCAGTCTCTCTCAGTCGAGAATGATGTTGGCTATTGGCTTTGTGTAGAAGACCTTTATTATGTTGTGTAATTTCATTTCTATTCCTATTTTATTAAGGGTTTTTATCAGGAATAGGTGTTGAACTTTATCAGATACCTCTTCAACATCAATTGAGACGATCATGAAATCCTTTTATTTGTATGGTGAATTATGGTGATTGATTTTCTAATGTTGAACTGTCTTTGCATACCTAGTATGAAGCACATTTGGTTGGGTGTATTACTATCTTTTTAATATGATGCTGAATTCTTTTGGCTAGAACTTTGTTGGAGACTTTTTGCAGCAGTATATTGACAGGGAAACCCCGGAAATTCAAACTGGATCCAGCAGATAACGTGGAGCCAAGTATATCATTGCTAATGTCAGATAGATCCTGGCTGAAAGAACACCAGAAAGGTGTTTCCCTGTGCTTTATTGATTATGCAAAGGCAATTGACTGTGTGAATCATAACAAATTATGGGTAACATTGAGGAGAATGGGAGTTCCAGAACACTGAACTGTGCTCATGAGGAGTCTGCACATGGATTAAGAGGCATTTGTGCAAACAGAACAAGGGGACACTGCATGGTTTAAAGTAAGGAAAGATGTGTGATGGGGTTGTGCCCTGTTGCTGTACCTGTTCAACATGTATGCTGAAAAATGTGAGAAGCTGGACTAAATGAAGAAGAATGGGGCATTAGCAGTGGGGGAAGAATCATTAAAACCTGCATTATGCAGATGATACAACCTTGCTTGCTCTAAGTGAAGAGAGATAGAAGCACTTCTGATGAAGATCAAAGACTACAGCCATCAGTCTAGATTACACCTCAACATAAAGGAAATAGAAGTCTTCACAACTGCACCAGTAAGCAAGGTATGGTAAAAGGACACAACTCTAATGCACACCTTTCCTGATTTTAAGCCATGAAATGTCCCCCTGTCCTGTTTGCACAATGGTCTCTTGATCCATATACAGATTCTTCATGAGCATAATTGTTTGGGAATTCCCATTCTCTGCGGTGTTATCCATAATTTGTTATGATCCCACAGTCAAATGCCTTTGCACAGTTAATGAAACACAGCTAAACGCTTTTCTGATATTCTCTGTGTTCAGTCAAGATTCATCTGACATCAGCAATGATACCCTTGGTTCCATGTCCTCTTCTGAATCCAACTTAAATTTCTAGCAGTTTCCAGTCAAGACACTGTTCCAGTTTTACTTGCATGTGATATCAACGATTTTTTTTTTTTATAATTTCTGCATTCTGTTGGATCACCTTTCTTGAGAATAGAAATAAATATGAATCTTTTCCAGTCAGTTGGCCAGGTAGTTGTCCTCCAAATTTCTTGGCTTGGGCAAGTGAACACTTCCAGGGCTGCATCTGTTTGTTGGAACATCTCAGTTGATACTCCATCAATTCCTGGAACCTTGTTTTTCACCAATGCCTTCAGTCCAGCTTTAGCTTCTTCCTTCAGTCCCATTGGTTCATGGTCATATGCTATCTCTTCAGATGGTTGAACATCAACCAGTTTTTTCTAGTGTAATGACTCTCTGTGTATACTTTCTATCGTCTGTTGGTGCTTATTGCATTGCTTAATATGTTCTCCATAGAACCCATCACTATTGTAACTTGAGACTTGAAATTTTCTTCAGTTATTTCATCTTGAAAAATGCAGAGTGTGTTCTTCTCTTTTGTTTTCTGTGTATAGGTATTTGCAGATGTCATTATAATACTTGACTTTGTCTTCCTGAGCTGCACTTTGAAATCTGCGGTTTTTTTACTTGCTCATTTCTTCCTTTCACTTTAGCTACTCGACATTCAAGATCAAGTTTCAGAGTCTACTGATAACCAGTTTTGTCTCTTCTTTCTTTCTTTTTAAAGACTTTTTCTTTCTACATGTATGACTTGATGTCATTCCACAACTCATTTGGTCTTTGGTCAACAGTGTTCAACATGTGAAATCTATTCTTGAGATGGCCTCTAAAGTCAGGTGGGATTTACTCAAGGTTATATTTTGGATCTCAACGATTTTTCTCTAATTTTCTTGAGTTTCAATTTGAACTTGCCTGTGCAAAAGTGATGTTTTGTGCTGCAGTCAGCACCTGGCTTATTCTGACTGGTGGTACTGAGCTTTTCCAACTTCTCCTTCCACAGGTCTAATTGAGTTAATTCCTATGCATGCCATCTGGTGAGGTCCATTTATGCTGGTGAGGTCCATTTATGCTGGTGACAGAAGTTATTTGCAATGAAAAAGCCTTTGATTTTGTGTAATTCTGTCATGCAATGTCCAACATTGTTTCTATCACCAGCTTTCAATCTTTCTTGGTTTCCATCATTTTCATCCAGTCACCAGTGATGGTCAGTGCATCTTGATTGCACGTTCAATCAATTTCAGACTGCAGATGCAGGGGAAAATCTTCAATGTCTTCATCTATGGCTTTAGTTTTAGTGTAATATTTGAAGGCACTCTTCATTTGAGGACCTTCCCACCTGGGGCGGTTCATTTTCTGGCAGTGTATCAGAGTATGTTGTACTGCTATTCATAAAGTTTTCACTGGCTAATTCTCTTCAAAAGTAGACCGCCAAGTCATCCTTCTTAGTCTGCCTTTGTTAGGAAGCACAGCTGAAAGCTGTCTGCCATGGGTGACCCTGCTGGTATCTAAATACTGGTGGCATAGCTCCAGCCTCACAGCAACAGTTACGCCCCCATAATACAACAAACTGACTGAGAAGTGTTATAGTATTTACCAATAATGTCCCTTTTTCTTGCATATTTCTCAATTTCATAATGTATCTTCATTATGTTTTGTTCACTTAAATGATGTTCAGTGTTGTCTTTCCCGTCACCAAAGCCAAAAAATATCTATTGCCAAGGGAATGATTCCCTATCCCTCTCCTGTTCATCACTGTTAACCACCAAACAACCTTGATTTCTTTATGTATGCCTTTTTATGTCTTTTTATGACAATTAAATCATACAGTATTTCCTTTGATTTATTTCACTCAGCAAAATGTCTTCTAGACGCATCTATGCTATATTTTGTAGACTCATCATTATTCTTAATACCTGGGTAGTATTACATGGTATGTATATGCTACATTTTGTTTATCCATTCATTTTGTTATGGACACTTAGGTTGTTTCCATCTTTTTGCTATCATGAATAACGCTGAAATGAACATAGATGTGCATACATCTATTTGTGTCACTGTATTAGATCTCTAGAGTATATTCCTAGAAATGGGTTTTCTAGGTCATAGACTATTTCAGATTTCTAGCTACTTGAGGAAGTTATTGTTTTCTGTAGTGGCTGTGATATTCTACATTCTTGGCAGTAAAGGTTCTAATCTCTCTGCAACCTCAGAAGCATTTCTTTTTCCCTTTTTTGATCAGTGCCAATTTTTGTAGGAATGAAATGGTATCTCACTGATGTTTTGACTTATGTCTCTCTGATGACTAATAGTTATGAGCATCTTCTCATGTATTGACTGTGCTCTTTTGTGAAGTGTTTGTTCATGACTTTTCCCTAATTTTTACCTGGACTTTCTTTTTGTTGTTGAGTTATTGATATTTTAGAGTTTAGATGCTTATCAAACATATTGTTCCCAAAGATTTTTTTCAATCTGCAGGTACTGTTTATTTATTTATTTATTTATTTATTTATTTATTTATTTATTTATTTATTTATTTGCTGAGCATATTTAATTTTCAGTAGGTCCCAGTTATCTAATTGGATTGTGTTTCCCTTGAATTTGTCCTTGTATCATTTAGAAATATTTGATTTCAAATTCTCCATTTAATTGGTATGTTTTGGTAGCTTATCAAAGTCTTTGCCTATATTAGGTAACTTTTGAAGTATATTGATATTTCTTTAATTATATGAAGTTGTAGAAGGATTGAATGTGAAAGTCAAATGTTTGATTAAATAATAGCAGCTTTCAATTGAAGCCAAAGGTATTCAAGTTTGAATTTCAGCCTCACCATATATGGTTTTCAAGTTGGTGAACAATGTTTAAGCTTTGTCTATCTGAGTTCCCCTAAATAATCTAAGTAATACATACTTGACAATAATATCTTCTTGAATTGATATTTTTTAATCTAGGTATTCTATTTTAGCACAAATGTGAAAGTTTTCATGGAAAAACAGCATTTGTGCATCTGTAGATAGAATTATTTTCCATGTGTACCAACTACCTATCATATTCAAATATTAGAAAGGAAATTTCAGTGTCATAATTTGTTTTCTCTTATGCTAATATATAGCAGCTATACTATATCAACTAAAATTAAAGGAAATTTATGACATAGTTGAGCAGCTCAATCATTGCCTCCAATAGTGTAGAATGACAGACACATTTGATACCTAGTAACCACTGTGTTAAAAGTGAGACAGTAGAGGTAGGACAATATTCACTGCATATTTGACTGTTAAGTGAACATCCCCAAAGTTATAAGCAATTTAAAAATATAATCATCCAAACTCTTATGTTTAAACTTAAATAGACATTGTGGAAGACACAAACATATAAGAGCACTATTATCTTGAGAAACAGTAGATTAAATTCCCATGATTTACAAATAAATGAGTGAAACATTCATGCTGTTTAAAACCAAATAAATACAATGAGTCTCACATTAAACCATTTTGTGGTATTTGTTCTTAGACATAATTTAAGCAGTTTCTACGCATGTAAGGAGAAAAAGAAAAGTAGAATGCAAAACAAAACTGGCAACCTAATCAAAAAGTGAAAAATAAAACTAATTGTCCAATTCTAAGATTTCTGTGTTAAAAGTCTGAAGATAGTAAAAGAATAGCTTCATAAAATAAGAGAAGCAATGAAATCTCATATATTTTATACCTGGAAAATTTATTTAGCATGTGCTAAACCCAAATCTGTTACTGTCAAGTTGATTCTGATTGCTAGCCTCCCTGTAGGACAGAGTAGAACTATAAGGTATCCAAGAGTACCTGGTGGATTTGAACTACTGACATTTTGGTTAGTGGCTAAACTCTTAGCCGTTATGACACCAGAGTTTCCTTATCATTTGCATTTGCAAAGATGTTTTAAAAGGCAACTACCACCCACTTGGCTTTGGTGACCACCCAAAGAAGGGTTTAGAAAATATATTACCCAGAAAAGTTTCTTAAGGCAAATTACTTAACCAGTTATATTATTCTGCTATGTTAAATATGAATTAAAACTAAGTTGTGAAGATTGAGAAACCTATAGAATGAAGTATATGTAAACTAGCAGTAATTGTATATATAACTATATCAGAATAACAGTGAAAAAGACAATTGTTAAGGGAAAAAATGCAAGACTCCAGGAATTGACAAAATATCAATTGGGATGTTTCAACAAATGGATGCATCTATGCTAAGAAATTTGGAAGATAGCTACCTGGCCAACTGCTTGAAACAATCCATAGTTATGCCTATTCCCAAGAAAGGTAACCCAACCAAATGAAGAAATTATAATAAAATGTCATTAATATCACACGCAAGTAAAATTTTGCTGAAGATCATTCAAAAGCAACTGCAACAGCATATTGACAGGGAACTGCCAGAGATTCAAGCTGGCTTCAGAAGAGGACACGGAACCAATAATATCATTGCTGATGTCAGATAGATCTTGGCTGAAAGCAGAGAATACTGGAAAAACGTTTACCTGAAATGTATTGACTATACAAAGGCATTTGACTGTGTGGATCATAACAAATTATGGATAACATTACAAAGAATGAGAATTCCATAACACTTAATGGTGCTCGTGATGAATATGGATCAAGAGGCACTTAAAACAAGGAGACACCATATGTGTCTTTAAAGCCAAGAAAGGTGTTCATCAAGGTTATAGCCTTTCACCATACCTTTTCAATCTGTATGTTGAGCCAATAATTGGAGAAGCTGGACTGTATGAAAAAGAATGGGGCATCAGCATTGAAGGAAGACTGTTTAACAACCTGTGTTATGCAGATGATACAACCCTGCTTGCTAGAAATGGAGTTTAAACACTTACTGATGAAGAGCAAAGACCACAGCCTTCAATATGGATTGCACCTCAACATCAAGAAAACAAACGTCCTCACAATGTGACCAGTAGGCAACATCATAATAAATGGAGAAAGGATTGAGGTTGTCAAGGATTTCATTTTACTTGGATCCACAATCAATCCCCATGGAAACAGCAGTCAAGAAATCAAAAGAAGCATTACCTGGGGGAAAAACTGCCATGGAACACCTCTTTAAATTACTGAAAAGTAAGAATGTCACCTTGAACACTAAGGTGTGTCTGACCTAAGCCATGATGTCTTCAGTTGTATCATATGCGTGTGAAAGCTGGATAATGAATAAGGAAGACAGAAGAATTGATGGCTTTGAACTGTGGTGTTGGAGAAGAATATTGTATGTGATGTGAACTGCCAAATAGAACTAAGAGATCCTTTTTGGAAGAAGTGCAACCAGACTGCCTTGGACACAAAGATGACTAGACTGCATCTTACATACTTTGGACCTGTTGTTAGCAGGGATCAATCCCTGGAGAAGGACATCATGCTTTGCAAATTAGAGGGTCAGTGAAAAAAATGAAGACTGTCAAGGAGATGGATTGACACAGTGGCTGCAGTGATGGACTTATGCATAAAAACTATTGTTGGCTTGGCAAAGGAACAAACAGTGTTTTTGTTCTGTTGTGCATAGGTTTGCTATGAGTTGGAACCAACTCAACAGCATCTAATAACAACAATATCAAAATCACTGGAAATATCAAAATCATTAGAAATACCAGAAACTACCAGAAAAATATTTGAGAAAGCAATTGCACAACTGTAAGTGTACCTGGTATGGAAGTGTTTAGTGTTAAAATTGTATTTAAAATGAAATGAAAATAAAAATTCTATTCCTTGGAGGAGCTTCTCATTTCAAGTACTCAAAAGCCATAGAAGGGGTAGTGGATACCATATTGAACAGTGAAAATATAGAATATTTCCATCCTGGCAGAAAATTATATTGGGAAATGCAACAGAGAGGTGTTTCCACCAACTCCAAAAGAGGCAAATTCATTGCTAAAAAAGACAAGTTGGGCATTGGAACACCTCAGGGCATTAGGGAAAATAAATTTTAGGCTATTATTAGTTAAGAAGTGGAAAACTTGATAAGAAAAATTATGTTTTGAATTTGGATCTGGAGAAGGAAATAACTAGGAATGATGCTAAATCGGATATTATTCCTTGCAGGAAAAAGGCATAACATCCAAAGTATTTGAATACCTGTAACTGGATTAGAGTGATCTTGAAAGACTAAAGCCACTAATAAACAAAGAAAAAAAATGAATAAACCTCATTGCCTTCGAGTTGATTCCAGTGCACAGCAACCCTGTAAGACAGAATATAACTCTCAGGGTTTCTAAGGCTGTTAATCTGTAGGGAGGCAAACAGCCACATCTTTCTGCAGCACAGTGGCTGGTGAGTGTGAATTGCTGAACTTTCGGTTAGCAGCTGAGCACCTATCTACTATGCAACCAAACTCCTCACGAATACTCTTCCCCAATTTAAAAAAAATGTAAAGAGAGATATATCAGTTCGTTATAAGGATGAAATTAGTTGAATGAACAAGTTGCCTCTAGAATTTCTCTTTAATATTAACACACAATTAAATAACCAGATACAGGAAGACTTAAGAAAACCAACAGGAATAACAGTATAAATGGACTGATAGAACAATTTATCAGACATATAATTTAAAATAACCAGGCTTAATATGGTAACACATTAGGAGAGCTCTGTTAGTTGAAAACTACATAAGAAGAGCTTCAGAGTATCTCAGAGTTCAGCCATATCCTATTTTTACTGAGTGTACAGATGCTTGCATGCAAAAGCTGGACAATGAAAGATTGAAGAGTTGGCACCTTTGAATTGTGGTGCTGGTACTGTGGGCTGCCAAAAGAACAGGGACAGGAAAGCTGATAATAGGGAACATAAGATCAAGAAAGGAGAGTATTGACATGTCATGAAGTTGTTAACCAATGTGATGGAACAATAGGTGAACTAACTCTTTAATGAGAAGCTAGTTTGTTTTTGAGCTTTAACTAAATTAAAATTTAAAAAGTCATACCACACACATAATTCTATTCCGTATTTTGCATAACACTTTTTCTGTTACAGAAGCCTGCCTTTATCCATCGTTCTCCTTTCTGAGGTTTCAGTTACCCATGGTCAACCACAGTTCAGGCATGTTAAATGAGAACACTATATGATAAAATCTCAGGCCATGTCACTCTGTCATTCACATACTTTTTATTATAGTATATTGCTATAGGTAGCTGTTCTATTTTATTATTAGTTATTGTTACTCTCTTACTATGCCTGATTTATATATTAAAATTTATCATAAGCATGAACATATAGGACAAATCAGTATATATAAGGTTCAGTACTATCCATGGTTTAAGGAATCCACAGGAGGTCTTAGAACATTTCCCAGTGCATAAGGAGGCCTTAAGTCGGCTCCAACTCGATGGCACTTGGCTTGGCCAAGGGGAGACTACTGTACTTCATTTGGCTTTTCTTTTTCCTCCACCTCTCACCCCTCCTCCTCTGTTGCATCAGGTCCAGTTCCTAACATAAACAAAGATTAATTAATGTGTTTGCTCTCTATTCATATATAAATAGGTGATTAGGTATGAGTTTCTAAATTACACTAAAAATTGTTGCAATGTAGCACCAATTTTTCTTAAAGTAAATATAGCCCGCATCTATAAAGCAGTGTTTAACATACAGAATTTGATTCTAATGCACATGGAAGGAAGAAAAAGTGATAAAAATAAGGAAGAAAGGAAGAAATAAACTTGGTTCACATTGAAACATTTTTTAAAACAAATATTTTTAATTACCAACAGCAAGCAAGGTATTATAATAATCTCAGGAATAAAATAAGAAAGATAACATATTTTAAAAGTTTGTCTTTTTACTGTGGGAAATAAATAGATGTAAAAATTAAAATTATAGGAAGTACAAAAGAGACAAATCTGGAAATTCAGAGTTTGGAAGTATTTTTAAGATATGGATCAGAAATGATATTCTTAAAAGTGCTTCTGGGAGTGTCATTGCCACTGGGCTTTGGCATCTGATGAAAACCTACTATGTGCCAGAGACTATGCTCAGTACATGAAAGCATACAGTCAACACAGAAGTCCAATGTATTAACTGTATTTCACACGAGTGAATATAATTTGATTGAAGTTAGATTTGTTTATGTTAACTCAGCTCATAAATGTGCAGACCACTATCAAAAGAAGTATTTTGACTAAGACTTCTTACATATTTTTCTGAGGGAGCTTAAAAATGGAGGTAGACCTGGAGAATAACTTTACAAGTCAGGGAAAAAGGGAACATGAAGCAATGGCCAAAATTGGGAAAGTTTGTAGTCTAGCTCAACAAGTTGGCTAAACATTGTCTAATTGTCTAACACTAACAACCAGCCTAACAGAGTGGTCCTGCCTTGAGCTAGCCATGGAAAGTCATGTCTACAATTTTGCTTGAAAATTTTAAATTGAGAATAATAGATACCTGAATAAAATGATAGTATTAAGCATAGTATCAATTCTTTTAAAGTAGTAAAGTATTGATTCACAAACAGAAAAATATACTTGAAATATCAGTGCAGGAAATAGTAAAACTTCAGACAAAATAATTAAAAAAAATTATTGGCAAGGAAGAATACAAATTCTCATTGTACTTTTTAGCTAGAGAAGACAATTGTTGGAGCAGAAATGAATTTTCTCATAATTTAGCACTTACGGATCCGACTCGACGGCACTTGGCCTTTTTGGCTGTATTACATTATGATTATATAGCACTTCAAATTGAGCAAAGAATTATACATATCAACCTGAATTTCATGTTTCATAAGCACAGATGGACTTCCATAGCAAAGCAGGGAAATGGGAAAGTAAAATGTTACCCATCAAACCTATAGAAAAAAAGGATAACAGAATAGCAGTCATATTTACATGGTAACAATTTAAGGAAAAATATAGTATAAGAGAAGGAAACATCGACCAATAATACAAAATGAAGACATTGATAAAATTTTAGAAAAATAAATGTCTAGTGTGCACAAAAAGACTTTAAATGGTAGTTCCCAAAGAAATATACTCAGAGGACAACAAATAAGAAACAAAACAAAACAAGAACCATAAACTGGCAGAAAGAAGATACACCATTCTTTAGAAATTTTTCAAAATAAAATGAAAGAAAAAATATTAAAGTATATGCTCTAGCCAAGAAACAAGTTGATCAAAATCTAAATATTCAAGGTAATGAACCAAGCACAATTTGTCTCTTACCTTTTTTATAACCAGAGGTCAGCAGTTCAAAGCTACCAGCCACTTCTTGGAAATCTTATGGGGCTATTGCACTGTGTCCTATATTCTCTCTGTGAGTTTGAACTGACTTAATGGCAACAGATTTTGTTTTTGTTTTGACAAAGATAGCAATTACATATTACGTATAGACATAAAAAGGTTGAATAAATTTGACAGATGAGTGAGAAATATGCCTCCTTGAAAATGCAGGAAATAACTGTCATGGTGGTAAGAGCCAAGTTGACCAGAATGCCTGTATCTTCTAGCCTAAAACCGAGGAGTTAATTTTAAGGTAGATTATAGGGAATGACAGCAGTAGTTCTTCTAAGAATGCTTGTTTGGTCTTTGTATTTTCTATCTTGGCTAATTTAAGACTGTGGCAACTCACTGTGTTATCTGTAAGCAAAGACTGCAAAGACTCTTACTCAAAGAAACTTAACCCACAACCAAGGAGCCCAGGTGGTATAGGGGTTAAAGTACTTAACTAGTAACTGTAATGTCTGTGGTTCAAACCAACCAGCTCCTCTGCAGGAGAAGGATATCCTGGTGAGCTTCTTTAAAGATTTATAGCTTTTGAAACACTTGGGAGCAATTCTACTCTGCCCTAGAGGGCAACTTTTTACTATAGGGTAAGTATGACATTAAACCCATGGCAATTTTTTTTTTTTTTAAACCCATAACTGTGGGAGAGTCAGGGATGCTAAATTATTGCCTGCAAGCTTGAGCAAATCCTTTCCAATATTGATACTTGAATTTCTACCAGTATTTTATTTTGTCTCCATGTTTTCCATAAATTAAAACCTATCAACTGACAAGTTCATGATATAAACACAGAAGTTCCACAAACCTTCCAATTCATAGAAAATTATACATGGTAGGAAAAATTGTGCCCGACTAACCCCCACTCGCCCTACAAAAGATATACATGCTTTTAACCCTGAAAACTGTTAAATGCTGTTTGTTGCATGGCACTGGCTTTGCAGAACTAATTAAGGTTAAGGACCTTAAAATAGAAAAACTATTTTGGAATATCCAGGTGGGCTCAATTTAATCACACTAACCCTTAAGAGGAAAGAACTTCCTGCTCTTAAAGGTTAGTGTGGAGTACAAAAAGATGTGGAATAAGAAGAAAGATGTGGCAGAAGAAATATTCAAAGCATGAGAGAGACTTGACATGTCATTGCTGGAGGGGCATCATGAAAAGTATAAGGTATGTGAACACTTTCTAGGAGCAAAGACTGATCCTTGGCTAATAGCCAGCAAGGGGGAAAACCAAACAAAACAAATACAAAGGAATAGAATATAGGGTAGAACAACTTTAATCAGCTTGGAAGTAAATTTCTCCCCAGAACTTCTGGTAAAGAATACAGTGTTACCAACATCTGAATTTTGACTTTGTGGTGTCTTAAACAGGAGCTCTAGTAAAACCAACTGAAATTTCTGAGCTACAGAAATTGTGATAAAATACATTTTTGTTGGTGAGGCCCCTAAGTTTCTGGTAATGTATGATAACAAATAAAGATCTTGTACAGTTGGTCAGAGAAACATATATCATTAGAGGAATCATACCAGTTGTATTGTCTATTGGAAATATGAAGCAACATCTAAAGAATTTCAAACATGAAGAAAACTAGAGGTCTGAAAGAAAAATAAATGAAGGTAAATAAACCTAATCATATTGGCCTCAGAACACATGGGTACTAGTCAGGGAGGAGGAGAAAAACTTGCTTAGAAAAATTAATCAGTAAAATTTTTAACTAGTATTTTCAGAGACTGATAAAAATTTTAGTTTAAAAAAATGAATCCTATCAGAAGAAGATTAGAGAACCAGATTAAATCTTGGAAAGCACATATAGAACAACCAATTTCAATAAGATATGTAGCAGTTAACTTCAGAAATTATTTGAGAATAAAGAACAAAAATGAAGCAGAAAACAAAAGAAATTAAAGCCAGAATGGTAAATATGAGTTAAAACTACAGCATACTACAGATTTGTGATCTAAAATACAGTGCCTCAAACCTGAGGATTAGGCTGTACAGAGCAGTAGGCTTAGTGCTTTGGAAAACCTTGGAGCACAGATCTGTCTATTTGTAAGATGCGATGAGGCTATTTCTATTTATAAATCAGGTAAGTGATTGGGAAGCTTGTTATCTTTTATGAATCTTTGGTAAAAATAAAACAAAAGTCACAGACAATGAAAACCTAGACTAATGACTTTGCTGTGAGATGGTTTGCTTTTACATGACTTTTCTAGCCATGGTCTTATGACTCTCACCAAAAGATTGAGTGGGACTATATAATTAAGACATGGTGGCTCACCAAAGGTTTTGGGCAGCTTGCTAATAATGACATATAATAATAACGTGAGAATAATAATATGACACATGACACCCTTGTAGGGGGGGCACAGAAATAAGGTATATGGAGCCTTGTCATGAATTGACTTGTATCTCCTCAAAAATATGTAAAACACTTTGGCTAGGCCATGATTCCTGGTATTGTGTGATGTTTCTAAACACTGTAAGTCCTGCCTCTATGATGTTAATGAAGGGTGGTGGGCAGCACTTGTGTTGTTGGGGCAGGGCTCAGTGTGTAAGATTGCATTGCACCTTGAGGGAATTTCTTGAGTTATAAAGGAAAAGGAAGCAAGCAGAGTTAGAGGCCTCATACCACCACGAAGCAGTACAGAGACCAGAACTCAGCCTTTGGAAAGGACCTGGAATCTCTGAGCCTCAGAAAGTCTCAGTCCATGGGTAGATTGAGGACAAGAGAAGGCTTCCCCCAAGCTGATCCCCTGCATTTGGAATTGTAGCCTGCTAAACTGTGACAGAATAAGAAAGAAATAGTGTGCTGCCACCGGACAGGGAGAGCAGTGGAAGCTGCATAGAGGTGGGCATGTAAATTTATGTGGGAATGTACATTTTCACTCAGTCACTTTAAATTAAAAAAAAAAAACAAAAAAAACTTCCCTTTTTAAAGCCATCTACTTGTGGTATTTCCATTATAGCAGACTAGACAACTAAGATAAGCCTTAACTAAGAGTTTGGTCAGTTTTTCCACACAAGTAAGTGTAAAAGATAGTCAATTTCACAGCAAAGTGGGACCTGACTACCAACAAGGTGAAGAGATGGAAATAGAGCTTGTCTGTTGGATACACAGAAAATAGTAGACTAGAAAGAGAGGGAGAGGGAGAGAAAGAGGAAAAGGGAGGAGGAGGGGAAGAGAAAGAAGGGGAGAGGGAGAGCGGGAGGGAGAGGGAACTTCTAAACGAGAAACAGCAGCGAGGCAGCAAGCAGTGGGGTAGAGACATGGCAGCAGCAGAACAAGAAGCCCGGTCTGTGATGGGGCAGTGAACTTTCTAGCCAACAGTAAGACAGTTCAAGTGGATATACCTACTCAGAGTGAGAGATCTCAGTGTCTTTGGACAGGAGACTTTCTCACAGAGTTGGGTGCCTCTGGGAACTTAATGGTGGAGCTAAAGAGCTTTGTAACATGTGTCTTATGATGGCAGAGTCCAAGTGGTCAGTGACCAGAGCATGGCTGAGAAGAAGCTGTTCTGCTCAAAGTACTGAAGTCTGAGTCCTTCCTGATCATAAATTGTAACCTATACTTCCCTGATAAAACCTATTAACTGCAAGTGTGGTCTGCAAATTCTATATGGTCATTTCAGTAAATTATGGAACCTAGCAGAGGAGTAGAGAGTGCCCTGGAGGGATAGCCGGTGTTAGAATTGCTGTAATGTTTGGAGAGAGAAGATAACAAGTAACTGAACTCTGCCTCATAGCCCTCAGCCTGGATTCTCTGTTCCGCTTGTGAAGTTACAAGAAGTCAGCTGCTCCTGCCATACCATTTTTATAGCCATATCAATATGTGGGCTTTAAATTTACACTGCTTGTGTAAATTTAAGCCAATTATTTTTGAAAAGTTAATTTCAAAGAAACAATAGAGGACTTACTGTAGCAAATCCAAAATGTCATACTATCCCACAGATCATTGGCAAATGTAGAAGCCTAATCAGCTCAGGATATTTAGAGACAGTTTTCAAGCAGGTACTTAATGACCACTAAACTAGACTGACCCAAGAGTGCATGTGGATGCCACACCTAAATGTAAAAACAAGATGATAGAAAGAGAGCAGACTCATAAGAGACAACTCACTGTGGGGAAAGTAAACAGACACTATAAAACACTCAATGAATGTATGAGCAATCAACAACATCCAGAATGTTTGTATGGAGAATCAAAATCCAGCGATCATATCACTAAAACAACTATACCATCACATTAAAAAGAGAAATATAATAGTTATAGTCTGTCCAAATGGAGAGAAAGTTAGTGAGACATTTAGTAGTTAAAATCGGGTTTAAGCATACATTATTAAGGGGGATCATAGGAGTAGCTGCAAAGCACAACAAAGAAGTGACTTATCAATGCAAGAAGTGCAATGCAGGAGTCTTAACACACAAAAGCAACACTGATAAGGGTGAAAAATCAACCCATAAAGAAGAATGTCCCAGAACAGAATAGTAAGAGTAACAGAGAAAACATTAATACAAAAACAAACACAGCAAAATGATAGCACTAAACACATACCTATCAATAATTACATTGAATGTAAATTGACTGAATGCTCCAGTAAAGAGACAACGAATGACATCTTGGATCAAAAGAAGTGACCCGTCTATATGCTGCTTACAAGAAACTCACCTTAGACTTAAAGATATGAACAAACTGAAAATTAAAAGATGGAATACTATGTACCAAGCTAACAATGTACAAAGAAGAGCAGGTATAGCAATACTAATCTCAGATAAAATAGATTATACTGAAAAAAAAGCTCAATAAAGACACAGAAGACCTTACTGTGACAATTAACCAACTAAACCTCATTGACATATATAGAACTTTCTATCGATCATCTTGAGTGAAATTAGCAGAACAAGGACAAATATGGTATGAGACTCCTACATTAATGACTTGAAAACTGACTCATGTACAGAAGAAAAGACTCTTTGTTGGCTGCAAGGGAGGGGAGAGAGGGAGGCGAGAGGGCTGGTTATAGATTAGATAATTGATATAAATTTGGTTGGGTGAAATCAGTGACAACACCCATTAGAAAGGCGATCATTTTAACTGGACTTCAACATAACCTGAAAACTCTTTCAATCTTAATCCAATAGGTAGGGACAGAGTAGCATGGGTGGAGGTACAGGAACCATGCTGTCAGAAGACAGTGAGGCCAATTGGTATAACTAGCCTATTGCCAAGAGAGTCATCTCCACCCCATATTGTTGAGTGGCATCTGGGGTCTTAAAAGCTAGAAAGTTGCCATCTGAGGTAGACCATATGGACCCAACTCAGCAGGAACAGATGGTCACCAAGGACAAAAACGACATGGGGGAAAGAGAACCCAGATGACAGAAAGAACTATGTGAATGGGTGAGTATATCATCATGCAACCAGAAGAGCCAGATGGTGCCCAGCCACCTCCAGAGACAGACTTGATGGAGCTCACACAATTGAGTCCCCATGGCAACACGAAAATAAGAAGGGGTACACCCTCAGAACTCCATTAAAAGACCACGGTTGATAGTCTGAAAGCCTAGGGTTTCCACCGGGAGTATGGTCCCTAGACCTGAAGCTGCCCCTAATCATAAATCATTACTGAGGTCAACTCCTCAGACTGGAATGGATTGGACTCAGTGACACAGAGTGACCATATCATGTGTGCGCTTTATGGTTCTATGTATCTTTATGATGTCACCTAACTGACCTCTTACTAGAGGGGAGTGGAGAGAGTGGAGAAGAGGAGACAGGGGATTGTTAAGAGAATATGACTTGTATAAAACAGAAAGGAGGAGTGTGCTGTTACCAGCCAAGGGAGAGCAGTAGGAGCTGCAAGTAGGCGGGTATGCGAATTTAAACTGGATTGTACACTTTAACTCAATCACAATAAATAAAAAAAAGCAAAAGAAAAAAATTAGGTATCATTCAAAGAGAAAACCTCTATTTGTAAGCTTCTCAAAAACTCACAGCCATTACACAAGTTACTGTGGTAATTTGTCATCGATATTAGTTCTTCCTAGGAGGTCTACTATGTTAGGGAATTCTTGAAGCAATTCATAGGATTGGTGTTTTCCTGTCTTCTTACCAGTGATTATCTTCTCAGTGGTTTCCCAACAAATGTATGGAATTCTTTGATTACTAAAGATAAAATAGTATCTCCATCTTAAAATGAGTTATCTAGCATCCTTGAGTATAAGTAATACTTTACAAATAAATCCTATACCATTCATCTTTGTAACTTTTTCATATAGTAGATGATTGATCTTTTTAAAACTAGATTAAGAGTAAATCTGTATCATTAAAATAACAAAAAAAGAAAGGACGTTTTTAGTATTAGAAAACTTTTTCACTACTCAAAAAAAATCATTGAACAACCATGACTTACCTAAACTTGTGTAAGCATTCATTTTAATTAGTGGTTTAGAAAATCAGGTTTTTCCTCTGAAAATTGACTTGTGAAATGAACTATTGGTTTACTGAAATATATAGCAATTTTAGATATCACTTCATGCCAATAAATTCTCAAAGCATTTCATCAAATTCCATGATTTTAGAAAAAAGACACATTTTTCCAATTTATTGACTATCTCTCTACATTTGATTAATCTGCACCTGTGTGAAAATATCACTAAAGCACTATGTGTTCTGAGTGAATTTCAGATTCTTCTGGGCTTGTATTGATATTATCTTTTTTTAATTACATACCAAACCTACTTAAGCAATCAGAATTATAATAAGATGAGAAGAACACAAATTTAAATAACATCTACCATAATTACTTCAAGCGGTTCATAAGACCCAACATTTATCAGTCAGTTTGTTCTACTGTGGTGGCTTCCATATTCTGATGCTAGGAGACTAGCAGGGTCACTCAGGGTGAACATACTTCTGTGGAGCTTCCAGTCAAACTGAGAGAGGTATGTGATAATTTACTTTAGAAAAACTGCTCAGAAAACAACCGGATGGATGACAGAAGACCATTGTCTGATATCATATTGCAAAATGAGACCTTCAGGCTGGAGCCAAGCCAAGTGCCGTTGAGTCAGATCCGACTCATGGCGACCCTATGGGCCAGGTTAGAACTGGCCCCCAGAGTAGGTATTAAAAATATGACTGGTAAAGGGTTGCCTCTTCAAAATAGAGGGAACCTTAGTAATATGGGTGTACTCAAGCTATCAATGTCTTCATCTGCCAGTGCTGCATGACTTAAAATGAGAACAGCTGCAAACATCCATTAATAGTCAAAACACAGACTGTACGAAGTATGAATCCAAGAAAATTGGGAATCATAAAACATGAAATGGAGTACACAAACATCAACATCCTAAGCATTAGTGAACTGAAATTGAATAGAATTGACCATTTTGAGTCTGGCAATCGTGTGGTCTAATATACTAGGAATAGCAAATGAAAGATGAATAGCATTACATTACTGGTCCAAAAGGATGTATGAAGATCTGTCATGTAATACAGCACTGCCAATAGTAGGGTAATGTCCAGTCACCTAAAAGGAAGATCATTTGATATGACTACTCAAATTTATTCACCAACCACTTTGCAACTAATGAAGAAACTGAAGTTTTTACCAACTTCTGCAGTCATAAATTGATCAAACATGCAATCAGGATGCATTGATACTATTGGAGATTAAAAGATGAAAATCATAAACTAAGAAAGAATTCATAGCTGGAAAATATGGTCTTGGTGATAGAAAAGATGTCAGAGATCAAGTGACAGAATTTTGTAAGGCAAACCACTTATTCATTGGAAGTACTTTCTTTCAGAAACATAAAATAATAATGCATTTTTGGACCTCACAGGGTGAAATACACACGAATCAAACTAGAACTCTGGAAAGGTATATCAGTCAGAAAAAGGCCAAGGGCTGACTATGAAACAGGCCATCAATTGCTTATATGCAAGTTGAACTTGAGGCTGAAGAAAATTGTAACAATTTCACAAGAGTCAAAATACAACTTTGGGTGTATCCCACTGAAATTGAGAGATTATCTCAGGCATGGATTTGACTCATTGAACACTAAAAAACTAAAGACCAGATAAGTTGTGTGATGACATGAATGACATTATACAGGAAGAAAGCACAAGGTCGTTAAAAGCAGGAAAGAAAAGACAAAAATGGATGTCAGAAGAGAACTTGAAACTTGCTCTTGAACATATGTTAAAAAAATACTCTCTAACATCCAGTTGATTAAACAGTGATCCTGTAGGATATGGTAGAAATGCCCCATAGAATTTCCTAGGAGCACCTGGTGAATCGGAACTGCCGACCTTTTGCTTAGCTGATGTACCACTTAACCACTACTCCTCCACAGTTTCCTAAACATTCAGTAGCTGAAACCAAAGGAAGAGATGAGGTGAAAGGGATGAAAAATTGTTTCAAAGTGCAGCTCAAGGAAACACAGTTTTGTAGTGAAATGTGCAAAAAACTGGAGATATAAAACCAGTAGGTAAAAATATGTTCAGTATGTCTCAGTCTGAAAGAACTTCAAGCCCTGAGTCACTACACTGAAAAAAAATCTATGAGCAAAGAATTAAACAACAGAAGAAGCACAAAAAGAAGATAGAAAGCATGCAAAGAGTGATGATTCCAAAAATAATTTCTATATTCAGTCATTTCAGAAGGTGGTATATGATCAAGTGTCAGTGGTACTAAAGGAAAAAATCTAATCTATACTGAAGTCATGGGTGAGAAACAAGGCTCCAGGAGATTGAGATTATACCAATTGAGATGATCAGCAAATGGAGGCAACTTTGAAAGTGTTCACATGTCTGTGACAAGAAATTTGGAAGGCAGCTTTCTGGTTACCCAGCTGTAAGTGACCCATTATTGTGCCCATTGTAAGAAAGTGATAACTCCAAAGTTAGAAATTATCAAACAATGTATTTCATGTCACACATAAGTAAAAATATTCTGCAGACAATTCAAGCATAGATGCAACAATATATCAATGGGGAACTTCCAGAAATTCAAGCCAGATTCAGAAGATGATGTGACATGAAAGAAATCATTGCTAATAGCCAATAGATCTTGACTAAAAGCAGATAATATCAGAAAGATTTTCACCTGCATTTTATTGACTTTGCCAAGGCATCAGACTGTGTGTTAAGACAAATTATGGATAACATTACAAAGAATGAGAATTGCAGAACGCTTAACCGTGTTCATGAGGAACATGTACAGAGACAAAGGTGCAGCTGAAGGAACAGAACAAGGGGATGATGTGTGGTTTAAAACAGGGGAAGGTGTGCTGCAAGTTGTATTCTCCCATCATAGTTATTCTTATATGCTGAGAAAATAATCTGAGAAGCTAGACTATACAAAAAAAGAATGTGGCATGAGGATTGGAGGAAGACTCATTAACAACCTGTAATATGCAGATGATACAATGTTGCTTGCAGAAACCAAGGAGGAATTGAAGAATTTACTGATGAATACCAAAGGTGACAGTCTGCCATATGGATTATATGTCAACATAAAAAAAAAAAGACTGTCAAACCCATTGCTGTTGAGTCTGGTCCAACTCATAGTAACCCTGGAGGTCAGAGTAGAACTGCCCCATAGAGTTTCCAAGGAGCACCTGGTGGATTGGAAGAAAACTAAAATCCATTACAAATGGACCAATAAGCAACAGCATGATAAAAGTAGAAAAGATTGAAGTTGTCCAGGATCTCATTGTACTTGAATCCAGAGTCATCACTCTTGGGAACAGCAGTCAAGAAATCAAACAACCTGTTGCACTGGGCAAATATTTAAAGTGTTAAAAAGCAAGGGTGCCACTTTGAGGACTAAGGTGAACCTGACCTAAGCCATGTTGTTTCAATCATCTTATATGTGCATGCAAACTTGAACGAAGAGTAAGGAAAACTTAAAAATAACTGATATATTTGAACTATAGAGTTGATAATATTGAACATACCATGCCAGCCAAGCCAAGTGCCGTTAAGTCGGAAGACTTAAATAAATCCGTCTTGGAAGCACAACCAGAATGCTCCTTAGAAAAGAGGATGATGAGACTTCATTTTGGACATTTTATCAGGAGCGACCAGTCCCTGGAGAATGACATGATGCTTCATGAAGTACAGGGATGGTGAAAAATAAGAACATCTTCAATGGTATAGAAGGACACAGTGACTGTAACAGTAGGCTCAAACACAGCAACTCTTGTAAGAATAGTGCATCACAACTAGGCAGTATTTTGTTCAGTTTCACGTAAGGGTCACTTTTTAAGGCAGAGCTCATTGGATGGCACATAAGAACAAAAATATGATCACTTAAAAAAAACTATGATCACTTTTATTATTATGCTGTTTACCATCAACTACATAACAAAATGTAATGCTTATTTGTACAATCTAATAAATTAACCATTGTAAATATATTTGTCAATGTTAGGAATTCTTCAGAAATTGCTTGTGGGTAAAATTTTGTTTACATTAAGCTATATTTAACAAAATTTTAAAAAACAAATTTCCAAGGACAATTTTTTTCAATATCAAATATTTATTAATTTGCATTCATCCTTAGAGTTCATCAGAATTTTTGTGGTTAGAGAATTAAAAAACAAAAACAGCTGCAGTCAATTTGACTCCAACTCATCCTGACCCCATAGAACATAGTAGAGCTATCCCATAGGGATTTCCAGGAGAGACTGATGAATTTGAATGACCAACTTCTTGGTAAGCAGTTGAGTTCTTGCACAAACATAATAGCATCTTTTGTTTTTGTTTCAGAAACTCATAGTTAATTTATATATATATATATATATATATATATATATGGTATTGTAACCACCAGACTACGTAAGAGACCTGAAAACACATGTATTTTCATGATCCATGTGCACCTTTGGTTTGGACTAGTTTCTTTCTGTCTTTTGATAATCTAATAAAATTTTAGCTCAGTTTTCATTCCTTGAGCCTGGGCTGGCCTAGTGTGTTTTCCAAATTTTTAAGAAATTCTTAAGGAAATTTGTGGGTTCTAGGGACAGACTGTGGAGTGAGTCTGGGGTCTTACATTCATGCAATATCTATATCATCCAATGCCATTGTTTTTCATCTCATGTGGGCCCACATTGCTAAATTTTTTATTAAGGTTTGTGTGGCCAACTTCAATTGAAGATATTCAAATATGGTGATAGCAGTGAATGCAGGTAAAACGACTCTATAAAAAGACTGTTTCAAGTCCCCATCATTGAAAGGAAGTTGACTGCTTCACTGTCTGATACTTCTAGTTAGCAAGATTATATAACAGTACCCAAAAGCCTTTATGTATATTCTCACTACCACCTTCTAAAGTCTAATGGAAAGATTTTACCTCACTTTTTCAGGGTAGTTGACTTGTATCCTTAATCTATACTTCATCCTTCATTACTTTGTGGAGTTTGCTGGGAATCAAATATGTATGGACTTCTTGCAAGGGTTCCTTTGCACTTTGGTGTCCAGCTGGCTTCAATCAATGAGAGAGGAGCTCAAAGAATGAAGGCAGAGATATTAAGGTGTATATTCCACTAAATCTCATGCTAGTCGGTTGCATGACTTCACCATATGCCTTTACAAAGGTCAACTACTAAAGTAGATCAACACATCCACTCTCCCTATCTTGTCTTATAGGCCTTGCCATCCATACAAAAAATGCTTTTTGTTGTTGTTGTTCAACCAAAGATACTCTCTCGTGAGACAGTAAGGTACCTGGAGTTACCATAACACTATTTTTATCTATTTATTTGTTGTGTTTGGAATGGAAGTATACAATCTAGTTTAAAATCGCATGCTCACCTATGTGTAGCTCCTACTACTCTCCTTGCCTGGTGACAGCACACTCTTCCTCTCTGTTCTATACAAGTCGTATCCTCTTAACAATCTCCTGCCCCCTGTTCTCCACCCTCTCCACTCCACTCTATTAAGAGGCCAGTAGGATGATATCCTATAGACTCATAGAATCATGAAGTGCACACACAATATGATCACTCTGTATTGCTGAGTCCAATCCATTCCTGCCCGAGGAGTTGATGTTAGTAATGATTTATGATCAGGGGCAGCATCAAGTCCAGGGACCATGCTCCCAGTGGAACTCCCAGGCCTTTGGACCATCAGTGGCAATTTTTTTGTGGAGTTCTCAGGGTGTACCCATTCTTACTCTCATATTGTCACTGAGACTCAACTTTGTGAGCCCCATCACAACTGGTGATGGTGGGGCTGGAGATGACAGGTCACCATCTGATTCTTCTGGTTGCATGTTCATGCAGTCATCCATTCATGTGGTCTTTCTTCTGGGTTCTTTCCGTCGTGTCATTTTGGTCCTGTTGATCATCTGTTCCTGCTGAGTTGGGACCATGTGGTGTACCTTAGATGGCAGTTTGCTAGCTTTAAAGACCTCAGATGCCACTCACCCTTAGCAATAACCTAGTTATATCAATTGGCTTTGATGTTCCCTGAGAGCATTGTCCCTTGACTCCCGCCCCTGCTACTCTGTCCTTGCCATATTGGGTTAAGATTGGAACAGTTTTTGGGTTATGTTGAAGTCTAGTTAAATTAATCTTCTTTCTAGTGTGTGCTGTCACAGATTTCACCCAACCAAATTTCTATCCACTATCTAATCTATAACCAGTCCTCTCCCTCCATCCCTTGCAGCTGTCAGAGTCTTCTTCTATACATGAGTCTGTTTTCAAGTCCTTATACTGGGGATATTATACAACATTTGTCCTTGTTCTGCTGACTAATTTCACTCAACATAATGTTTTCCAATTGAAACCAAGTTATGAGATGCTTCCTAAAATCATCATTGTTGTTTTATCATTGCATAGTGTTCTGTTGACTGTA
Source organism: Heterohyrax brucei (assembly GCA_028571685.1). Classification (NCBI taxonomy): domain Eukaryota; kingdom Metazoa; phylum Chordata; class Mammalia; order Hyracoidea; family Procaviidae; genus Heterohyrax; species Heterohyrax brucei. The sequence goes on from CM053144.1 coordinate 166,345,844, forward strand.
TCATAGTTTCTTTATCCATTCATTTGTTGTTGGGCATCTGGGTTGATTCCATATGTTTGCTATTGTGGGCTATGCTGCAGTAAAAATTTGTGAGCATGTATCTCTTCATGTGAGTGCCCTTGATGCTGTAGGATATATTCTGAGCAGTGAGATTACTGGATAAAATCTATATGTATTTCCAGCTTTTTAAGGAAGCGCCAGATTGCATTCCAAAGAGGTTGTATCATTTTGCAACCCTACCAGCAGTATGGGAGAGTTCCAATTTTGCTGGCACCCATTGTTAGAGACTGTTTTTATCCCACTTTACAGTCTTAGGGCCTTTGTCAAATATCAGCTGTTCGTGAGAGAATGGTGACATCTCTGGAGTCTCAAACCTGTTCTATTGGTCTGTATGTCTCTTTTTGTACCAGTAGCAGGCTGTTTTGACTACTGTGGCAGTGTAACAGATTCTAAGATGGGTAGTGTGAGATCTCCCACTGCAGTCTTGTTCTTCAGAAAAAGTGCTTTGTGTATGTGGGATTCTTCCCTTTCCAAAGTTGGTGATTTGTTTCTCCATCTCATTAAAAAATATCACTGGAATATATATCAGAATTGCATTGTATATGTAGATCACTTTGTAGGATATATCCCAAGCAGTGGGATTACTGGGTCAACTGGTATGTCTATTTCCAGATTTTAAGGAAGCGCCAGATTGTTTCCCAAAGAAGTTGTACTGTTTTGCAATCCCACAAGCAATGTAGAAGAGTTCCAATTTCTCCACAGCCTCTGTAGCATTTGTTGTTGTGTGTTTTGGGATCATGGTCAACCTTGTTGGGGCGAAATGGTATCTCATTGTAGTTTTGATTTGTCAAAGTTTGATACTTATCAACTGTTCATAGGAGGATGGTGGCATCTCTGGGGTCTCAACTTTGTTCAATTGGTGTATATGCCTCTTTTTGTAGCAGTACCAGGCTGTTTTGGGTACCGTGGCAGTGTAATAGGTGCTAAAGTCAGGTAGCGACAGGCCTCCTGGTGTATTCTTCTTCTTCAGTGGTGCTTTACTTATCCAGGGTTTCTTCCCTTTCCAAACAAAGCTGGTGATTTGTTTCTCCTTCGCATTAAAAAATGTCACTGGTAGTTGTATTGGGATTGCATTCTGTATATAGATGGCTTTGGGTAAAAGAGATTTTCACAATCTTAAATCTTCCAATCCGTGAGCAGCATAGGTTTCTCTATTTATGTAAGTCTCTCTTAGTTTCTTGTAGTAATGTCTTGTAGTTCTCTTTGTAAAGGTCTGTTATTTCTCCAGTTAGATTTATTCCTAGGTATTTTATCTTCTTGGGGGCTATATAGTAAATGGTATTGGTTTGGTGATTTCTTCATTAATAATCTATTTGTTGGTATAAAGGAATCCTGCTGATTTACATACATTTATCTTGTATCCTGAGACTTTGCTGAACTCTTCTATTAGTTTGAGTAGTTTACTTATGCATTCTTTTGGATTCCATGTGTGTAAAATCATATCATCTGCAAATAGGGAGATTTTACTTCTTCTTTGTCGATGCAGATGCCCTTTATTTCTTGGTCTTGTCTAATTGCTCTGGCTAGAACTTCTAGTACAGTGTTGAATAGGAGAGGTGAGAGTGGGCATCCTTGTCTAGTTCCTGTTCTCAAGGGGAATTGTTTCAGTTTTTCTCCATTCAGGATGATGTAGGTGGTTGGCTTTGTATAAATGGACTCATTGCATTGAGGAATTTGCCATCTATTCCTGTTCTGGTGAGAGTTTTTAGCATGAATGGGTGTTGGACTTTATCAAATGTCTTTCCTGCATCAGTTGACAAGACGAGGTGGTTCTTGTCTTTTGTGTTGTTTATGTGGTTGATCACATTAATTATTTCTCTGATGTTGAACCAGGCTTGCATCTCTGGTATGAATCCGACTTGGTCATGATGAATATTTTTTTGGATATGCTGTTGAGTTCTATTGGCATGTATTTTGTTGAATATTTTCACATCTAGGTTTGCAAGTGATATTGGTCTGTAGTTCTCCTTTTTTGTTGTATCTTTCCCTGGCTTTGGTATAAGGGTCATGCTGGCTTCCTATAATGAATTTGGGAGTATTCTGTCCATTTCTCCACTGTGAAAGAGTCTCAGCAGTATTGGAGATAACTCCTCTCTAAAAGCTTGGTAGAATTCTGCAGTGAAGCCATCTGGGCCTGGGCTTTTTTTGGTTGATGGTTTTGGGGTGACTTTTTTAATCTCTTCCTTTGTAATGGGTTTATTAAGTTGTTCTGCTTCACCTTGTGATAATTTTGGTAACTGATATGAATGTGTGAATTTGTTCCTTTTCTTTCGGTTTTCAAATCTGTTAGAGTACAGTCTTTCATAATGTTCTGTTATGATATTTTGATTTCTGTTGGATCTGTTGTGACATCTCCCATCTCATTTCTTATTTGGGTTGTTTCCTGTTTTTCTTAGTAAGTTTTTCCAATGTTTGGTCAATTTTGTTGATCTTTTAAAGAAAACAGCTTTTAGTCTTTCCAATTTTGTCAATTGTTCTTCTGTTCTCTTATTCATTTGGTTCTGCTCTAATCTTGATGATCTGTTTCTTCTGGTGACTGAGGGGTTACTCTGTTGTACTCTCTCTGCTTGTTCAAGCTGTAGGGTTAGTTCTTTGGTTTAATTTCCTTCTTGCTTCCAGATGTGTGCATTTATGGAGATAAACTGACCTCTGAGCACTGCTTTGGTTGTATCCCATAGGTTCTGGTAGAAAGTGTTTTCATTCTCATTGGAATCCATAAATTTCTTTGTTTCATCCTTGATTTCTTCTATAACCCATGGGTTTTGGAACAAGATGTTGTTCAGTTTCCAAGAGTTCCACTTTCTATCTATGTTTTTTTCTGCTATTGATTTCAACTTTTATGGCTTTATGGTCTGAGAAGATGCTTTGCAATAATTCAGTGGTTTGGATTTTGTTGAGATTTGCTTTGTGACCCAACACATGTTCTATTCAGAAAAATATTCCATGTGCACTGGAGAAGAAGTTATAGTTATCTGCTGATGGACTGAAAGTTCTGTATATGTCAGTGAGGTCTAGTTGGTTAATTGTTGCAGTAAGATCTTCTGTGTCTTTATTGACCTTTTTTTTGTAGGAGATCTGTCCAATAAGTGTTGAAGTCTCCCATTATTATTGTGGAGTGATCTATCTCATTTTTTAATGTAGTCAGTGTTTCTTTGATGTATTTAGATGCTCTAGTATTGAGTGCATAAATATTTAATATTGTTAAGTGCTACTTATGTGTTGAAACTTTCAGCAATAAATAGTGTCCATACTTGTCTATAATGGTGGATTTTACATTGAAATCTATTTTATCTGAGATCGGTATTGTCACACCTGCTCTTCTTTGTATATATTCTTCCATCCTTTAATTTTCAGTTTTTTTGATATCTTTAAGTCTAAGGTCAGTTTCTTGTAAGCAGCACAGAGATAGATCATGTCTTTTCATCTAAGATGTCAGTTGTTATCTCTTTAATGGAGCTTTCAATCCATTTACCTTCAATGTAATTATTGATAGGTATGTGTTTAGTGCTGTCATTTTGTTGTATTTATTTTTGTGGTGATGTTTTCTCTTACTTTTCTGTTCTGGGACACTCTTCTTTATGGGTTGATTTTTCACCCTTTTCAGTGTTGCTCTTGTGTTTGTTGAGACTCCTGTATTGTGTTTTTTGTTTTGATATGTCGCATCTTTATTGAGCATTTTGGCTACTGCTATGATCCCCCTTAATAATCTATGTTTAAACCCAATTTTAACTTCTACATATCTTATTAACTTCCTCTCCATCTGGAAGGACTATAACTACTGTAGTGTATCCCTGTTTTTAATGTGTTGGCATCATAGTTTTCATGATATGATCACTGGATCACTTCTTTTAATATTATAGCTTTGCTTGTATTTTGTGCCTTCCTTAACTGAGTAGGTTTCTGGATGATTTGTCCTGTATTATCTGCTAAAATACAGAGTTAGTGGTTTTGTTCTTCTAAGCCAAGAGCTTCTTTCAGTATTTCTTATAGCTTTGGCTTGGTTTTTACAAAGTCTCTGAGTTTCTGTTTATCTAAGAGTATCTTAATTTTGATTTCATATTTGAAAGACAGTTTTGCAGGATATATAATTCTTGGTTGGGAGTTTTTCTCCTTCAAGACTTTTAATGTGCCTTCTGGTTTCCGCCAACATGGTTTCTGCCAAACAGTCAGATGAGAGCCTATGTGGGAAAATACATTAACTCTCTTGACATGTCCACAGCCATCTTGGCTGCCATACTGTTGTTTACTTTAACTTTATATGAACTGTTGTACTGAGAGCATGATAATCAATTATCTAGACTTTACCTTGTGTCCAGTAACGAAGGAGTAATGTGGGAACACATCTAGGTAATGAGATAAGGCATGCAGCAATGCAGAAAACCATGCCCTGGGCATGTAGGACAATGGATAGCAGAAAACCATTCCCATCTTAGTAACTAGCTAGGTAACTGGATGGTTCCAACTCCTTGATTTCCAGGATACTAACTGTTCTCAGTGGATGGTGTAAGTACTTCAGTAAAACCTGATTCTGGGCTCTTGACACAGTGACTATTAGCCCTCTGATCCCACTTTTGTCTGTCTGTCTTTTCCTTAACCTCGACGTGGCTTCTCCTCTGCCCACGTTCATTAGAGAACTCACGAACTCCGACAAGCCTACAGGGCTTCTCTCTGAGTGTTAGCTTTGCTTTGAGTCTCACTGCCTTTAAGAGTTTCTGCTTATGTTTCATTTTGTTAAGCTTGATTATAACATGTCTTGGTGTCTTTCTTTTGGGATCTACATTGTGTGGCGTTTGATACACATCTTTGCTATCTGTTCTCTTCTTGCATAATCTGAGAGAAGTTTTCTGTTGGCAAGTCAGCAACAATACTCTCTGTGTTTTCCAGTATCCCTGCTGTTCAGGACTCCTATTATTCATAGATTGTTCCTCTTGATAGACTTCCACATTTTTCTTAATGCTTCTTCATTTTTCTTCATTCTTTTTTCTGATTTTTCCTCATAAATGCTGGTGTCAGTAGTTCTGTCTTCCAAGTCAGAAAGTCTGTTTTCCATTTGTTCAATTCTGTTCTCTAGGCTTTAAGTTGAGTTTTCTGGTTCTTTAATTTTGTTATTGATCTATTGGATTTCAGAATGCTAGAGTTCCATCGGTTTGAACATCTTGCTTAGTTTTTCATTTTCGTCTGCTGAATTTTGTATAATGTCCAGGAGGGCTTTCTATATAATTCTTTTGTACTCAACCTCTGAAAGTTTCAGAAAGTCTTCTTTATCTGAGAAGTTCTTTAGTTCTTTCTTTTGGGAGCTTTCTGGAGCCATGGGTAGATTTTTCTTTAAGTGTCTGGCCAATGTTTATTGCTTTTTGGACATCTAGAGTTTGTTTAGTTTTTTCTGGTGTTGCCTTATAGGAGCTGAAGCAGTTGATCACCAGTCACATCTATGTACTCCAGTGACTGGTCCCAGTGGAACCTCTGGAATGGCAGGCTCTAGCTCCTGGCTGGCAAAGACATGGACCTACTTATGGAGCCACTTGGTAGCCATCAGCTGACCCTATGGTGTAGGTCAGTCAAGTCTGAAAGAGATGCCATCAGGCTGTACCACAGTTATTTCCCTAGGTAGTCTTAATTTGAATGGTAAAAACTGACTGCTTCCAAAATCAGTGAAGCGATCATGTGTGCAAGCCCTTCTTTCCAGCTAGCAATGGAGGCACATCTATATCCATCCCCATATGCTGTGATCTAGTTCAAAGTATAGTAAGGCTACTGCCCTGCTGTCATCTGCTGCTGGGCCCCACTTCTGAGGCTACACTGTGCTAAACACAGCTTTTCTTCTGGGAAAGCACTCCCCAGGCTGGCACTGCCTCCCAGCCTGGGAAGTAGCCCCTGCTGAGGCCTCCATTTGTATAATACACCTCAGTCAAGCAACGTGGCATTCCACACAAACTGTCCCACCGGCTGTGAAATAGCCAAATCAATCTGGATGTTTGGAAAGAGAGAGTGGAGGTGCTGTGGTGCTCAAAGTCCAAAGTCAGGCTCTCAAAATGTAGCTGTTCCACTTCTTGATCATGTCTGCAGTGTGGCTGAATTTTGCTGCCAGTTAAGCCTGATCACTGCTGCCAGCTAACTAAAAGAAAAAAAGTTAAAACCAGTGGCTACCTTCAGTTTACAAGAGCCAGCCATTCAACAAGGACAAGGGTCAGCAAAGGAGAAGAAGTTTCTGAGTTGCATGTAATCCACATTGATAGCCTTGTGCCATGTTCTAGGACTCAGTGGGTGTCCTGAAGACTCTGTTTGATTATCAATTCAGGCCTTAGTTTTCAGAGCAAGTTAAGGAGATGTGTGTCTAGTCTGACATCTTGACTCCACCTCCAACACTATTTTTTTTTTTTTTAAACTTGATATAAATCTTCAATGATACATCTTTGGTTTGTTGTATTGTGATGGTGATACTTTGAAGGAAAACAGAGCAAATGTGAATTATGGAGGACTTTGTAGATTTATCTCTCTTTTATGAACTGACAGTGGGATTGAAAAATTAATGTTTGTAATCATTATAAAAGTGACACAACCCAATATTTCCCTATTACATAAAACCAAAAGCTCTTAGAGAATAATTCTTCAAAATACATTTGTGAGGACAGCACCTGATGATAAAAGATAGGACTTAAAAAAAAGTAAAAATGTGAAACAGAAAGAAGAAACTTGAAATTAATCAATATGTTCCTACTTTCATACCAGTTTTAGGACTGATTGTTGCCACTGTATTGTTAAAGAACTCCACAGATAGACCATGGGATATCTATAGCCCAGTGTACCAGTTTTCTGTTGCTTTCAAAATGTCATACATGTAGCAGTGTAAAACAACTTAAAACAAGCTTTTTTGGGGGGAATAGATATATTATTTTTACTTGAGGACCTTGATCTTTTATATTCATTTCAACTTTTCAAAAATTTCATGGCTACTGTATGTGAATACATTTACCATATCACCTGTGTTTACTGATGTAATCCAAAATTTAAATAGGATATTATGATAGGATATAATGTCATGTTCTCTGAATTTAATTAAGAAAATAATAATAGTCATGTTTATGAGTAATATTACACAGTAAAAATCACAGCTACTTCCTCTCTGTTACTAATGGAAAGTGATCATTTGAACACAGGTCAAATGTACTGGGTACATGTAGGCAAACTGGAAGAATTCATCAATTTTTTTGATGACATAAAAGTCAGAAATATATCAGGGCTCATTTACTGACTTGTTGTACTTAAATCTCAGCATGTTGTACTTAAATCATTTCTGAGATAATCATTGTAATGGTTAAAAGATAGTATTCATTAACTGATTCCTCCTTACTGTATTTTGAACTTTGTAGTAGGCAATTATTATCTCATTTAAACCTCACAAGAATCCTTTAATAATGTTACTGTTTATTATGCTATTTTATTGATGGGGGAAGTTAGACATAGGGGAGGAAAAAAAACATTGCTTTCAAGTTAATTCTGACTCATAGCAACCCTGTAGGACAGAGTAGAACTGCCCCGACAGAGTTTCTAAGGATCACTTGGTGGACTCAAACTGTCCTTTCACTTAACAGCTGTGTCTCTTAACCACCACACCACCAGGGTTTCTGCAAGGCATAGAGAGAAATAGAGAGGTTACATAATATCCAAGTTACACAGAAAGTGACTTATCCTAGATTTGTTAGTTATCTAGTGGTGCTATATCAGAAATACCAAAGATGGATGGCTTTAAGAAACAGAAATTTATTTTCTTGTAGTTTAGGAAGCTAGATGTCCAAATTTAGGGCAGTAGCTCCAGGGGAAGGCCATCTCTCTGTGTCTCCTTCTGGCTTATTGTCCTTGGTTTCTTCTCAGTCTTTATGTGGGATGATAAGTGTCTTCCTCTGTCTGTGCTTCCTTGCTTCTGTACCTAATCTTTTATATCTCTAAAATGATTACTTTGATACATACACTATAGTAATATAACTTCATCACTATAAAAAAACCCTGCATTCCCAAATAGGATTGTGTCCACAGGTACAAGGGTAAGCATTCCAAAACATATTTTGAGAGTCACAATTTGGTCCATAACATTGGGTTTCGGTGAACTGCAATAGGCTGTTTTTGCTTAATTCCCATTTGGTCCTTGAAGTATTTTCATGGAATCTTGAGAACTCAGGACACATACAAAATCCAAATCCTTCTACTGACTTCTCTGCCTTTATAGGCTACATTCTAAGAACTAAATGTAATACACAGGTTAAGGCTACAGGCTTTGAAGTCAGATAGACTACAAATTCTAGCTTTGTCATTTATTGATTTTGAAATATTGAGCAAGATATTTTTATTAATTTTATATTAACCTTTTGCAAATTGTGAACACCTAAGTTATGAGTTGGATCCGACTTGACGGCACTAGGCTTAGAAAGTCATGTTTTTGGATATGAGAAAATACAATTCTGTATGTTAGGAGGGTAGAATACATCTGGCACTAGAAAATGCTCTGCACTTCTGACCGGTTTCTGTAAATGAGTAACACCAATTCTCTTCTTATATCACCCTGTTTCCTTAACTCACTGCCTCTACCCCCCCTTCCAGATGAATTGGTGATCTTTTTTTCTCTATCTTCTTCATGCAAGTTGCTCTCCCCAAGGATATTATTGCACACAGTAACCTACCTAGTAATAAAATGTCATAAGAAATAACACATTCCCCAGCAAGAATTTGCAGACTTTGGAATCATACCTTTCAGTAGTCAACTGTCAACTAAATTCTCACAGACATGAAAGATAGGTTATAGCAACTGTGTTGACCATTTCTTGAATTAGGATGAAACTACTGATGCTTGAGAGACTCAAGAGTTATTTATGGTCACATTTATGAGCATCATTTTCTCTTTTCACTTTCCTTTCCAGCTATGTATTCAGTCATGTCTTACTCGTAACTTGAAATCAGTGTGGAGAAAGTCTGAACATCATAAAAATTGGAAAACCCTACAAATCAGTTTGTGTTATATTTTTTCATATTCTTTATTTTCAGAGCTGCACTTCTGGTTCGTGACTCATTAAGACTAACAAATACTTTGCAATTGTTATTAGTTGTCTTATTTATCTAGTGCTGTCACAGACATGCCATAAGTGAGTGGCTTTAATGAAAAGAAACTAGGCTAGAAGTGCAAATTTAGGGCCCAACTCCCAGGGAAGCCTTTCTGTTTCTGTTGACTCTGGAAAAATTTTTTGCCATCAATCTTCTGTGGTCGAGGAGCTTCTCAGCTCAGAGAAACTAAGTACACTATATTTTTGGCTGTCATTTCTTGGTGGTATGAGGTCCTCATATCTCTCTGCTTTCTTTTCTGTCTCAAAAAAGAAGGATTTGAGACACAACCTAATCTTGTAGATTTACTCTTTTCTCAACAAATTGCTTCTATTTTTGTCTTATTAATGTCATAGAAATAGGATCTACAACATGTAAGAAAATCCCATTAGATGGAAAAATGGTGGACAATCATACACTACTGGAAATCAGCCTAGCAAACTGATAAAACATTTGGGGGACACAATTAAATCCATGCTACTTTTAATGGAGTAATATATTAGTGTTACTCAAATTGTTGGACTAATGCCAGTCATTGAACCTTTTACTACTTAGTAGAGATCAAGTACAGCTACTGAGCATAAATATTTAGAAGGTTTTAGAACATTTAGACATTTCCATTACATCCAAGTGCATTATCTTTTTTGTATTTAATTTGTATTTGGTTTTACAAACACAGTAGTCTGTGATGGATTGTAAAGGAAAAAAAATATACTTCCATACACTGCTGTAGACATTGTCCTTAAATAGTCTCCCATTCCCTGAAATCTCTATAACCGAATCACTTCCAATTACTTTTCCCTGTCTTGAAAACTGGAACTTATCCAAAACCTTGCTTGATTCTCTTCCTGCTGTTTAATTACCAAGAATGACTGATGTCTGAGCCAACTCAGATCACTACAGTGAACTTTAATAAGCTCACTTATTTCTGTGTTCTGTGATTCCAAGTTTTCTGGGCATTCTCTTTTATGAAACAAATAAGACTACTTCTCTAACTAATATGGGTAGCTATGTAAAAATCAAAGGAAGAGATTGGCTTAGACAGAAGGAAGAGCAAATGATGATGATGTTGGCTAAAATTAGTTCTGCAGTGAAAGGCTTTGTGGATATTGGGAAAATCTTGGGTGTTTTGGTACAAAATATCTTTATTTTTAAACCTGTTTTGAAAGTCATAATTTGCGTCAGAAACGTTGGCAATTATTTCAAGTACTTCAAATAATCTATTGAATATTTTCCCTAGTCTAATTTTATACTAAAATAAAAGCTTCAGTGTTATTTTAAACATCAGAAACCGGAGATGGAGGGAAAATCATAGGCTAAAAATGTGGCAGATGTAACTCCTGTACATCCCATTTGATTGTGTTACTGTCAGTTCAACTCTTAGCTAAATTAATGGGCGAAGCCACATGTTCTCTTCCATTGACTCTGGACTGCCTCACTCTGGTAAAGAAAAAGGGAACTACTATCCATACAGTTGCTGCTATCACCTGCTCTTTACATTTCATTGTGCATTTACTATTCATGGTTATAAAATAGAATTATCATTGGTTTTAATGTATAATCAAGATACCTAAAACTTAGAGAAATCACCCAATTAAGAAGGGCAACACTAAGGTTCAATCTAAATTTTTAGATTTTGTGGGCAGATCATTCTTATTCACTCTATAACTGTATTGCTCTTGTCAAACATCTCAAGCTTCCTAGGCAAACTCTTGTAGTTTCCAAAAGTTACTCTCTGCCAGGTTTGGTCATAGGTGTGGGAACAGTTTTGTTGCTGTCATATCTTATATCTGAAGTCTTTCTTTGTCACTATGAGTCAGAATCAAGCCAACAGCAACATTTTTTTTTGGTAACCGCTTTATAGACATAGCTGCCAAAGCCAAGTGCCTTCGAGTTGGATCCAACTCATGGCGACCCTAGGGATACATAGCTAACCCACCCGAAATTCCATGTCATCTGTGTTCTAGTTAGCTTAGTAAAATATTAGATTCTGTTTGGAGATTGTGGACTCTGGTCCTGAAATTGTAAAACAGTTTTAATCCAAAGCATAGCACTTAATAAGGGATTTAAAAGAAAAAAAAAAGTTCACGCACACACATATACACAGAAACTTATTGTGAATATACTGTTATAGCTCTGTAAACCCTGGTAGCATGGTGGTTAATTACTATGTCCGCTAATTATAAGGGCTGACAGTTCAGATCCATCAGGCATTCCTTGGAAACTCTGTGGAGCAGTTGTACCCTGTCCTACAGGTTTGCTGGGAGTTGGAATCGATTCTGGGGCAGTGAGATTTCTTTTTGATTATCATAGTTCTAACTAGGTTCCTAAGACAGAAACAGCAATTTCATATCAACTAAAACCACCTGCTTTAAAAAAAATGCACTGCTTTTGAGCCAGTTCCAACTCATAGCACCTCTGTAGAACAGAGAAGAACTGCCCCATAGACTTTACAAGGAGCATTTGGTGAATTTGAATGCTGTCCTCCTAGTTAGCAGCTATAGCACTTAACCACTAGGACACTAGGGTTTCCTTAAAACAAAAAGGGCATCAGAAAGATCAAAGTTGACAATGTTGGTGAACAAGAAAAGTCTGCTTATCTTTCAATTGAAAAAATAAAATGCCATCACTATACCAATGGTTTTTCTTTTAATAATAGATTTTATACTTTAGAGAACTTTCAAGTTTATAGAAACATTGCACAGAAAGTACTGAGTTCCAATAAACTGTCCCATCCAAGCCCAAAGTTTGCTCCATTAATATTTTACCTTTTATACAATTCGTGAACTAGTATTCATCAATATATTGGTTGCTTACAATTTGGAGCATTTATGAATAATGTTACTGTCATCATTCATATGCAGATTTTTATTTGGATGTAAGTTTTCAAGTCAATTAAGTCAATACCTCAGAGTACAAATGGTGGATCATATGGTAAGTCTATGTTTAGCTTTGCGAGAAACTGCCAACCTGTTTTCCAGTGTACCCAACCCATTGCTGTCATGCCAATTCCAACTCATAGTGACCCTATGGACAGAGTAGAACTGCTGATAGAGATTCCAAGGAACACTTGGTGGGTTTGATCTGGTGACCTCCTGGTTAGCAGCTTTAGCACTTAACCACTAAGCTACCAGCGTTTCCAGTGTAGCTGTACCATTGTACATATACCTACCAGCAACAAGTGAGAGTTTCTGTTATTCCATAGCTTTGCCAACATTGGTTCTGGTTATTGATTTATTTTTTATTTCATTAGTCTAATAGTATTGATTTCAGTTGCCTAATATATATGTGAAAGTTGGATAAAGAAAAAGAAAGAATTGTTGCATTTGAACTCTGATTTAGAGGAAGAGGAATGAACAAATCGGTGTTAAAAGGAATACAGCCATGTTTCTCAGAAGCTAGAATGGCAAGGCACTGACTCACTTACTTTGGATACATCATCATCATCAGAAAAGATCAGTAGCTATAAAAGGACATATTGGGTCAATTAGAGGACCAACAGGAACAACGGAAATCCTCAGTGAGATGGCTTGACAAAATAGCCTTAACAATGAACTCAAACACAATAAAGATCAAGGAGGTGTCTCAGGACCAGGCAACACTTTGTTTTATTATACATTAGGTTTTCATGAGTCAGAGCTGACTCAGTAGTAACTAATAACCACCAAATAGTGTAGGAGAATCTCATTGTTCTTTCCATTGCAATTCTCTACTGACATATATTGAGCATGACTTCTTCTTCTTTTTTTTTTTTTTGTCATCTATGTATCTCCTTTGGTTACATGTCCAGAAATTTCCCTCACTTTCTAAAGTGGTTGTTTCCCTTTTTACTGTTGAGTGACTGTTAAGTTTTAACAATTCTCTGTATGTTTGGGGTACAAGTCTTTTATCCAGTATGCATTTTGAAAATTTGAAAGTGTTTTTCTCTCATTCCAAACTCAAGGTCATCTAGATTATTTCCTATGTTATCCTCCAAAAGTTGTATAGTTTTATTTATTTATTTATTTATTTTAATTTTTTTTTGTTATGACTGAGTGAAAATGTACATTCCCGTATAAATTTACATGCCCACCTCTATGCAACTTCCACTGCTCTCCCTGCCTGGTGACAGCACATTATTCCTCTCTGCTCCATACATGTCTCATCCTCCCAACAATCTCCTTTCCCCTCCTCTCCACTCACCTTCCTCCAGCCAGAGGTCAGCAGGATGATATCCTATAGATGCATAGAACCATAAAGTGCATTCAATATATGGTCACTCTGCGTCACGAAGTCCAATCCATTCATGTCTGAAGAGTGGATCCTGGTCATGATTTGTGGGCAAGGGTAGCATCAGGGCCAGGGGTCATGCTCCCAGGGGAACCCTGAAACCGCTGGACCATCAATTGAGGTCTTTTAGTGGAGATCTCAGGGTGCACCCCTTTTTATTCTTGTGTTGCCAGTACTCAACTTAGTAAGCTCCATTGTGGCTATCACTGGTGGTGGCCGGGCACCATCCGGTTCTTCTGGTCAGGGCGACGGTGGAGGGTTTAGATTAGATAGTTGCTAGAAATCTGGTTGGGTGAAATCGGTGATAGCACACATTAGAAATAAGAACTATATTAAGTGGACTTCAGCATGACTTGAATACTCCTTCCATCTTAACCCAATATGGCAAGGATAGAGTAGCTGGGGCAGGGGTCAGGGGACCATGCTCCTAGGCAAAATCGAGGCCAATTGGCACAACTAGTGTTTTGCTAAGAGGGCTTTCTGCACCCCACATTGGTGAGTGGTGTCTGGGGTCTTAAAAGCTGACAAGCAGCCATCCGAGGGCACAGCAAATGGTTCCAACTCAGCAGGAATGGATGCTCTCCGAGGACCAGAATGACATGGGGTATTTTTTTTTTTTAGGTGTATGGTGTAATTTGATGGTTTTATTTATTTATTTATTTTGTATATAACTTCTTTTTTTGTTTAATATGACTGAGTGAAAATGTACATTCCCATATAAATTTGCATGCCTGCCTACATCAACTTGGGACCTGAAGAACCAGATGGTGCCCGGCCACCACCAGTGATAGCTGCGATGGAGCTCACTAAGTTGGGTCTTATTGGCAACACAAGAAAAAAAAGGGGGTGGATCCTGAGATGGTTTTATTTTTTTTAGGAGTAAGGTCAATATTTAGATTTTTTTTTATTTTAGCATGTGGACATGCAGTTGTTCCATCACCATTTGTTGAAAAGGTTGTCCTTGCTCTGTAGTATTTCCTTTGCTCTTTTGTCAAAGGTCTGTTGAATGTATTCTTGTGAGTCTATCCCTTGGCTGCATTTTGTTCCATTGATCTGTTTCTATTTTCACTGATCTATGTCGTATAATCTTGAGTTTGGTAACTTTATAGGAAATCGTGAAATTTGGTAATGTCTGTCCTCTGACTCTGCTCATCAATATTGTGTTGGGTCTTTTGAATTCCCATAAAACATAGAATAATATTGTAGATATCCACAAAGTAATTTGCTTGGATTTTTGATGGGAATTGTGTTGAATCCCATCAAAGTGAGAATAACTGATTTTGTAAAAATATTCAGTCTTACTGTCCATGAGCAGAGACTATTTATTAAAATCTTCTTTGATTTTATTAATGAGTTTTATAGTTTTCCTCATAGAGAGCTTGCATCATATTTTGTTAGATCTTTCTCTAAGTATTTCATTTTGGGGAGTGCTAATGTAAAATGATATGCAAGGCCTGCCAAGTAAGTTCATGAACTTGCCACTGTATGCTTACATTGGCAGCACTGTATGGACAACTCAGTAAGGTTCCATAACCTCAGTATATCAGTGTCTCACTGCTGTGTTCATGTTGATGTGGGGTGGTATCTTTTTGAGTGGCATGCATTAATGTTGTTGCATGTTTTTGTATGCCATCACAAGACTTTCAGAGCTTGAATTAGAGCAACAAACAAATTTCTTGTTAAATTTGGCAAGATTGGAAGTGAAATCAGGGACATGTTAGTCCAAGTTTGTAGGGAAATTACCATGAAGAAAATGGCAGTATACAAACAGATTGAACATTTTTCTGAGGGGAGAGAAAGTGTCACTGATGAAGAGAGGTCAAGGTGGCAAGTAATGAGTAGAACTGATGATAACATTTCAAACGTCCTTTGAATTATTCATCAAAATCATCAGCTGACTATGATAGGCATAGCAGATCAAGTAAACATCAACAGAGAAACAGGAAAATTTTAACTAAAAATCTTGGCATGAGAAAAATGTGTGCTAAAATGGTCCAAAAGGACCATTTGCCAAGACCTTTTGGAGAGGCAAAGCAATGTTTTGGGCTGTGTTATCACTGGTGATGAAACATGGGTGTATCAGTATGACCTTGAAACAAAGCATCAAAGTGCACAATGAAGTCAGCCAATTTTCCATGACCAAAAAAGTTCTGTCAGTCAAAATCATGTTGCCAATCTTTTGTAATATCAGAGGTATTGTTCACTATGAATTTGTACCAACTGGACAGTTAACCAAGTTCACTATTTGGAAGTGCCAAAGGACTGCAGAGTAAAGAAGGTAGACAAAAATGACCTGAACTCTTCACCAACACTCATGGCTCTTGCGTCATGACAATGTACCAGCTCACAGGGCACTGTCTGGGAGATTTTAGCGAATAAAGGAATAAGTGTATTAGAATACCCTCCCTACTCACCTGATCTGGCCCCCCATGACTTTCTTCTTTACCTGAAGATAAAGGAAATACTGAAAGGAAGACATTTTGATGACATTCAGCTCGTCAAGGGTATTTCGATGACAACTCTGATGGCCATTCCAGACAACGAGTTCCAAAATTGCTTCAAAGGGTGGACTAGACACTGGTGTTGGCACAGAGCTTCCCAATGAGAGTATTTTGAAGATGACCGTAGTGATATTCAGCAATGAGATATGCAGTGCTTTTTCTAGGATGAGTTTGTGAACTTAATTGTCAGACCTCATACTTAAAGTTTTCAAATTTCAACTTGTTCATTGCTTGCATATATAAAAGCATTTGACTTTTGTATTAACCTTCTATCCTGAAAACTTGCAATAATTGCTTATTAGTTCCAGGGATTTTGTTGTTGATTCTTTGGAATTTTCTACATTGAAAATTATGTCATCTGCATACAAAAACAGTTTTATCTCTTCCTTCTGAATGTATATACTTTTTATTTTATTTTCCTGTCTCATCTCATTAGCTGCAATTCTCAGTACAATGTTGAATAGGACTAATGAGAGGCTACATCCTTGTCTTGTCTCTGATCTAAATGAGAAGTGTGTATTTTTTCACCATTAAGAATATTATTAGTTGTAATTTTTTATTATTTTAAAGATGTTCTTTATTAATTTGAAGACATTCTTTACTGTTTCTAGTGCTCTGAGAATTTTTACCATGTATAGGTTTTGAATTTTTTCACCCCCCCCACTTGTTGATACGATCATGTTTTTATGATTTAATCATGATTTTCTTTTTTTCCTGTAGCTGTTAATATAATGGATTTCATTAATTGATTTTCAAATGTTTAATCAATGTTATATACCTAGAATAAATCCCAGTGGACCATGTTGTATAATATTTTTAAACATTTTTGGATGTGATTTTCTGTGATTTTATTGAGGATTTTTGAATGAATGAGAAACAGTAGTCTTCAGGTTTGTGTTATTGTATTTCTTTTATCTGGCATGAAATTAGCTTGACCTAGTAAAGTAAAATAAGAAGTATTCCCTCTGATTCAGTTTTCCAGAAGAAGGTGTAAAAAATTGGTGTAATTCCCTCCCCCCACCTCCCCCTCAGATAATAAAAGAATTGCTATAATTCAACAATGAAACCATTGGGCATCGTGATTTCCATTTTGGAAGGTAAGCAATTACTGATTCAATTTCATTATTAGACATAAGCCTGTTGATGTTATCTATTTTTCTTCATTGGAGTTTTAATAAATTGTATCTTTCAATGATTTGATTCATTTATGTGGATTACCAATTTTGCAGGCATAAAGTTGTCTATACTACTCTTTTATGATTCTTTTAATGTTCACAGGATGATAAGTGACACCTGTAGTTCTATTTCTCATATTAGTAATATCTGTGCTCTGTATTTATTAGGTGCCCTGTAGCATACATTTATACTTATTTTTTTAATGCATTTGTCACAGAAAAACATGAGTTAACATCTAAATTTACTGACCAAAAAATACCTTAACCCTGGCCGTTATACGTGCACGTGAAATTAACATTAAAAAAGTTCATGCCTCCACCAATGGCAAATGTCCTTTCTTTTCAATCTGAAGAATACCTTTTAGCACTTTTGTTGGGCATGTCTAGTACTGTGGAACTCCCATGGCTTTCATTTGTCTGGAAGTAACTTAATTTTGCCCTAATCCTTAAAGGATCATTTAGCAGAGCATGATATTCTTGGTTGACAGTTTTTTTTTGTTTCAACACTCAAAATATGTCATTCTTCTGTTTTTGTTTTTTTTTTTAAATAGCACAGATCTCAAATCCTTAGCTTGTACTAACCATGGTTACCCTTACTTCTGTTCCTTTAATAAGGGAGATATCTGTCTGTCTGTCTGCCTATCTATCTAATCTATCATCTATCTATCCTATCACCCACAAGGATGTATAATAGTGCTTTAGGTTAAAGTTTACAGTTCAAGTTAATGTCTCATACAAAAATTTACACACATATTTTTATGAGACATTAGTTCAACTGCCTGTGATGTGACAGCATACTCCCTCTTTCCATCCTGGGTTTACCATGTCGATTTAAACAGCTCCTGTCCCTTCCTGCCTTCACATCCTGCCTTGGGAAACGAGCCTCCCATACAGCCTCATGTATCTTCTTGAACTGAGGGACCTGCTCTTCAGGAGTATTATTTTCTGTTTTATAGTCCAGTCTGTTCTTTCTAATCTACTCTGCTCTTCGACTTCCAAGGTTTTTAAAAAGAAATCCGTAGTTAGTCTTGTTTGGAATCTTGTGTGTATAACAGCTCCTATTTTTCTGTTTTCAGGATTTTCCCTTTATCTTTTGCTTTTGAGAGCTTGGTTATAATGTGTTTCAGTTTAGATCTCTTTGAGTTTCCTGGGCTTCTCAAATTTGTAGATTCACATGCTGCATAAGATTAGAAAAATTTTCTGCTGGTATTTCTTCAAATACGGCTTTTGTTCCTTTCTCAGCTGTTCTGATGTTGTCATGATGTTGTGTTAGTCTCTTTGATAGTGTCTCACATGTCTGTTATCCTGTGCTCAGCTGTCTTGAACCTTCCTACTTGTTGCTCTTCATCTGTGATAATTTTTATTTGCTTATCCTCTAATTCACTGATTCTTTCTTCCATCATTTGAAATCTGCTAATTCCTTCCAATATTTTTTCTAGTTGTGTCTTTCAGTTACCATATTTTCATTGGTTTCCCTTTATACTGTCTATCTCTGTCTCTTTATGTATACTCTGTTCAGGCATCGGTTTCCTGATTTCCATTAGCTCTTTGTATTTTCCTCTGGTTCTTAGAGCTTCTTTAATATTGCTGTATTATTTCTGTCTGTGCATTTTATGAATTTTCATAGGGACAAAATCTCCTCCTTCATATTGTTCTTTTAAATTGGCCATCGTTTTTAGTTTCTTTGTGTACTTGTAATTTTTTTCTTCATTTTGTTAAAGCTAAGACATTAGAACATCATAATGTGTTCTTTTTTTCAATTTCCCTATATACACGTTGCTTATGAAAGTATCAGTTTCTGCAAAGAATTCTTAATTACAGTCTTCAGTCCTTCCTCATCATTTCACCCCCATCTGTGAGGTTTCTGGTTTAAGCTGTACTAAAGTTTCACTCCTTCAGTCCACATCCAGATTTGTCAAAACAAGTGCATTGAAGAATTCACTGGAAAGACCTCTCTTACTCTTAGGAGTCAGAGGTAGGCATTTCTTAGTGCACTGCGACACTGTGAGTTGACTGTGGCTGTAACTGTGGCTCCACTGCAGCCATCCATCTGCTACACTGGGAATGGCAGGGATAATGCAACAAGAAATTCTCTTAGTATTGGAAATTTATTCTTATTTTTAATCGGTTTTATGGTTGTTGCTACAATATTTTGCCTGCTTTTTTAAGGTTCTTTCAGGACTGACTGTAGACTTCTAGTTGATCCTTCTCTTGATAGTCACATGGGGAGTGCTGGCATCCTAGACCTGCTAATACTGACATCTCTCGGTACCCTCCATCTGCCTCACTTTTGAGGACGTATTTCCTGACTGCAGAATTCTAGGATGGTGGTTTTTGTCTGTCAACACTTTAAATACTTCCTTCTACTCTCTTCTTGCTTAGAGTTTTTTTCTTTAACAGAAACTCAGTGTAACTTTTATCTTCCTTTCTAGGTAATATTTTCCCCTCACTTCTAGCTTCTTTTAAGATTTCTTTTTTCATTTATGTGTATGCAGTTTAAATATGATATGCCTAGGTTTAAATTGGTACTTATCTGACTTGATTATTTCTGAGTTTCCTCTTTCTGAAGTTTGGTGTCTGTCATTAATTTTGGAAACATTTCAGCTGTTAATATTTCAAATCTGTCTTTTATTACATTCTCTCTTTTCCTTCTGTTATTTCCAGTGCATACATTACATCTTTCTTTCCAATTTATCCTACAGTTAAAGGATTGTGTCTTCAATTTTTGTTTTCATTCTTTCTTTTTTGCTTGCAGTTTTGAATTAATTTTTTCTGACATATCTTTAAGCTCACCATTTATTCAACAATATCTAGTTTACTAATAAGGCCATCAGACACATTCATTGTTTCTGTTATAGTGTTTTTATTTCTAGTATCTTTTTAAAACTCTTTCATAGAGTTTTTGTCTCTCTCCTTATATTGAGCATCTTCTCTTACATGTTGTCTCATTTTCTTTTACAGAAAGTGTTCTATGAACATTTAAAAAGTTTCATGTGGATATAAAGTGATTAATAAATTAATCACTTCAAGAATGGCTTGCTCAAGAAACCTTTTCTATTCATCAATTTCTTTTAGTATTTTACAGACTAAGTTACAATAAAAATGATAGTGGTGTGAACATTATAGGTTTATGTAAGTTTTTCAAAAGAATCCAGTAATCATTTATAGTATAAAGGTGTGAATAGAGGAGTGATAACCTTTCTTTTCCCTATATGTTCTAACATCAGTCAGCAGGGTAGCAGCAGCAATTGTGTTGCTTACCAGAAGTCTGCTGCTTTGTTACGGAGGACAACACTAGCAAAACTGTGGTTTATTTAAATAGTTATTCTCTAAGATTGTTAGAAACATGTCAGGTATTGTGTTACGCACTAGGGTTACAAGCTTAGAAAGTAATTTCATCCTCAAGGAAGGTAATATTCTAGAGGCAAGATAGACTCATCCTTACATAATTACCATGCAGTGTGACAAGTATAATAATAATTTCTTCACCAGATACTTTAGTAGCACACAAACCAGAAAAAAAGAAAAACACTGCTGGCTGTCAACTTGATTGCAAATCATAGTGAGCTTATAGGACAGAGTAGAACTGCCCCATAGGTATTCAAGGCTGTAAATCTTTAGAAAGCAGATTGCCACATCTTTTTCCCATGAAGTAGCTGGAGGGGTAAGACTAGAAACATTTTCATTATCACCCAAGGACTTTAACCACTGTGTCACCAGGGATCGTAGTAATATGTAAAACAAACAAACAAACAAAAATCCTCATTACCATCTAGTCAGTTCTGACTTACAGCAGTCCTGTGCGACAGAGTAGAACTGCCCCATGGGGCTTCCAAGGTTCTCCTGGTGGGTTCAAACTGCTGACCTTTTGGTTAGCAGATGAATTTTAACCAGTATGTCACCAGCGTTTTCAAATAACACAGATTAATAGCTTTGGAATACTGTTCACTTTTAAGTTTTAAATGGTTCGGTAAGATTTATCTAGACTGAAAGTATGTCAGCTGCAGGATTCCAAGTGTAATGGTATCAAAAGCTAAGAAACAGAGAGTAGAATTAGCACAGCATGTGAAAAGACTATCTATCTATATACACTTACTGCACTTAACATAGTATAACATTTCCATTTTTACGTGATCTGCATAATCAATTTGTTTAAAAGTTGTATAACAGTTTGTCAAGCCATCATTTCAAGTACATTAAGTGTAGTTTGTTTTTTCAAATGATAATTCCAGTTTTAGACAGGAAAATTACTGTAGCTCAGTCACAGAATGGATATAAAAATGCATGCCTTATAGAAAAATTCATTTTATTATGTTATTTATTTTCTCTATAAAATGTTAGGTATATTTATTCTTTTTTATGATTGAGTGAAAATGTACGTTCTCATACATTTGCTAGGTGCATTTATTCTTTATAAATAAATGATACAATTTTTTCTTAGTATAGTCTTGCTATTTTAAATTATAGAGGTTATAGCAAACATTTCAACCACAGGCACCCTATTTTTGCTATATTTTCGTTGTTAAAGTGGGAACCAATTTAAAACAAAATTTATGTCCTATAAAACAGAATTGAAAATACTAAATTCTGACTGTCATAAAGATGCATCTGTATTTTAAGTATTTTATTTTTGCTGATTTAAACATAACAGTTTTATAAATTTGTCTACTTGACTAATCTTTCATCCATGTTCTCATTCATTCAGTCATCTATCATGCAATTGTCTGTTTATGTAATGTACATGCATACTTGGTTTGAGTCAGTAAGTCACTGTCATGGATTGAATTGTGTCCCCTACCCCAAATGTATATCCGTTTGGTTAGACCATGATTCCCAGGACTGTATTATATTCTTCCATGTTATACGTCCTGCCTTTATAAGGATGGGTGACAGTTGTCTTAGTGGGGCAAGATCCAGTGTGTAAGATTGCATTGGGCCCTGAGCCAGTCTATTAAGATATAAAGGAAAGGGAAGCAAGCAGAGATTTGGGACCATCATACCACAAAAAAAGCAGTACTGGCAGCAAATCCTGTCCTTTGTAATGGACCTGGGGTCCAAAGGAATATTGATGACGAGGAGTTTCCTCCAGAATCAGAAGGTAAAGTTTTCCCCTGGAATTCACACCCTGAATTTGGACTTGTAGCTTACTGGACTGTGACAGAATAGTATTTCTCTTTCTGAAGCAATCCATTTGTGATATTTCTGTTATAGTAACAGTAGATGGCTAAGAAACTAACCATACTCTCAACTAGTGAAAAATATAATATTCTTACATTTGGAATGCCAATATAGTTTATAGATTAAGAAAATAAAGTTCAGTGATTACTTCTTAAAGGTGATACAGTACTGCTACAATACTCAAAGCAGAATTTTCAGAGAACACAAAACTTTTTGCCTATTTCAACATGCCTGTGATTTTGTATTTGTGTTATTATTTCATAAAACAGTTTTATGATTTGAATGGTATTTATCTCTTGTGCATTTGGTTCTTTGTAGAACTTGCTGTTGTTGAAGGAGCAGTTAAGTCAGTTCCAACTTGTACTGACGCTGTATACAACAGAATGAAACACTACCTGGTTCTATTCTCACAGTCTTTGTTATGCTGGAGCCCATTATTGAAACCACTGTGTCAATCCATCTCATCAAGGATCTTTCTCTTTTTTCACTGACCCTTTATCTTCCTAAGCATGATTTACTTCTCCAAGACTGATTCCTTGTTAGGACATGTCCAAAGTATGAAAGACTTAATCTCTCCAACCTTGCATCTAAGGAAATTTCTGGTTGTACTTCTTCCAAGACAAATATGTTCTTTCCTTTGGGAATCCATGGTATAGTCAGTATTCTTCACCAGCACCACAGTTCAAAGGCATCAGTTCTTCTCCAGTCTTCTTTATTTACTGTCTGGCTTTTGCATGTGTATGAGGAGATTGAAAACATCATGGTTTGTGCCACACGTACCTTAGTCTTCAAGATGACATCTCTGCTTTTCAATACATTCAAGAGCTCTTTTGCAGCAAATTAGACCAAAGCAATGCATCTTTTGACTGCTTCTTCTATGGCTGTTGATTGTAGATATAAGTAAAATAAAATCCTTGACAACTTCAGTCTTCTTTTCCACGCTGAAGGCTGTTGTTTCTGGTCTTTATCCATAAATGCTTCAAGTCTTCTTCACTTTCAATAAGCAAGGCAGTGTCATCTGCACAGTGCGAGTTGTTAATGAGGTTTCCTTCAATTCTGGTGCTCCGTTCTTCTCCAGATAGTCTACCTTCTCAGGTTATTTGCTCAGCACACAGACTGAATAGGTCTGGTGATACAACCCTGACAAATACCTTTCCTGAATTTAAACAATGAAATATACTCTTGTTTGAACAGAGCAATGACTTCCTCTTGATCCATGCCAGGTTCCTCATGAGCACAATTAAGTGTTCTGGAATTGTCATTCTTTGCAATTTATGCATAATTTGTTATGATCCACATAGTCGAATGCACAGTCAATAAAACACAGGTAAACATCTGTCCTAGTCACCAGGTACTGCTCTAACAGAAAATACCATGAGTGGAAGGTTTCATGAGGAGAAGCTTTTATTGTCAGTCTGGTAAGCTGCAAATCCATTCATAAGTTATAAGTCCATTCAGAATAAGAAATCATCACAGTCTGGTAGGCTGAGTCCACATCCAGTGAGGGCATCTCGGCACAGGAACCTCGGGTCCAAAGGACGTGCTCTGCTCTCGGTGCTTCTCTCTCGGTGGTGTGAGGTTCCCAACTTCCTCAGCTCACTTCTCTCCCTTATATTCCACAAGCTTGAGTCCTGCCTCACTAACACAACTGCAAACCATTCTCCATCATCAGTATCACAGAGGCAGGATTCACAACACATGGGAGGAAGGGCACCATATTGGAACTCCTAATCAACTCAAATCAACACATACATTTTTGGAGGGACACAATTCAATCCATGACAACATCTTTCTGGTCTTCTCTGCTTTCATCCAAGGTCCATCAGTCTGTCGAACTAGGAACTCTGTAGCACTTGAATCATCTGCAACTGATGTGTTACATAAAGGATGATGTGTTAGACATTTGTACTGGCAGTTGTCAGCCATGGCAGGGTCAAGTAATCGTATTTCCTTGATGTCACTTCTGCTTTCTCTCAGTTATTTAAATCTTAAGCAAGATTAAATTATTTCTAATTTTGAGGGGGCAAGGGAGGGACCAACATTATCTTTGAACACTATAAATTAGGCAAATGAATATTTTGGACTCACTTTTTATTTCTATAAAATGCTGCATAGATTTTAGGCTTATATGAAAAAACAATAACACAAAACAGAAACTTCTAGAATACTAAAATTTAGAATTTACAAGAATATCCTGTTAAGGGCACTAAATGCTTTATCACTTAACAATTTTCAACTTCTGAGGTAGAAGGATATTATGCTATTATGTATAACTACTCAAAGAAACTTATACCTGCTGTCTCTACACTGTTACTGCTTAAGACCTTAATCCTCTGTCACCAGCAAGACTGGTAAAGATCCTACAACTGAAATCATTGCCAGCAGCTTACTTCCTTTTACCGGAAACGCCCATGATGGTACACTACAAATTATGAATATGCTGAAGAGGTAGTCCTAGATTTCATGGGATTTTATGCAATATTTAGCAATAAGAGCAAGTTATCCAAACTTTTAAATAAATGTAGACCTTCAATTAATGTACTTGAATAGTCCAAGGTGTCTAGTTTATTATTTATTTGTTTATTTTTACTGTGTATTCTGTGCATATAGCACTGATCTGTATAAATTATACAGGTGACAGAAATATACACCCTAATCTCAGTGCTATAGGATTTGTAGCTCAAATCCTCACAATACCCCTTTTAGATTTTTTTATGCCAGTTATTGTTTTTCAGTAATGGAACCTGATTACCATAATTTGGATCATCATTTAGTCCAATTAACCATGGAGAGAAGGAGCATCACAAGTGACATAATATTTTCTTTTGGGGATTTGAAGCAGATTACAAAAAATGATAATGTTGGTTATGGCAGAAAACTGAAAGCTAATACAAAAACTTTAAGAGATCACATTTATTAGGCATGCTTTCTTTATGTTTCTTCTTAATAACAAATATAAAAGAAAATATAATTAGATGTTAGATATTTTTATAAGCTCAGATATTCTTTTTAGTTACTTTCGTAGAATGCATTTCCCATCTAGCAAATGAAGGCAGTGGGCAGGAAGCATATTCCTCATTTATGAAAGCATTGCTTGGTGAAACATTATGGAACCCTGCTTACAGGATAATACAGGTCTTTGGATTCCTTGACACAATTTGGAATAATGCAATAAAATAACCATGATGTATTTCAACCTATGAGGCAGAGGTAGTTCAGTGGTAGAATTCTTTCTTTCCATGCAAGAGACACAGGTTCAATTCTAGGCCAGTACAGCACAAAGGCAGCCACTACCTGTGGGTCAGTAGGTATTTGCATGTTACTGTGATGCTATACAGGTTTCTGTGGAGCTTCCAGACTAAAAGGAACAGTGAAGGAGGGCTTAGTGATCTATTTCAAAAGACCAGCCAGTGAAAACCCTGTGGATCAAAATGATTCAATTCACAAGTGATCACAGAAATTAGAAAGGATTGGGCAGCATTACATTCTGTTGCGATTCTGGTCACCATGAGTTGGAGGTTGACCGAACAGCGATGAACAACAACACTTCACCCTTTAAAAAAAAGTCGGCATAAATACTGTGACACCGTGCTGATCATGTATTTTACCCTTGTTCTTCCTTTTTCGGAAACCTTAGTTTCAAGTGTTGCTTTCCCCTGTATTACCTGTCAAATCTTACTTAAAACTGTAACACTTATCCATAAAATGGAAATCACTAAAAATTCATGCCTGCCTATGTTACATATTATGTTGAGATTCACTTGGGTAGTAGATATAAACATACATTAGTTAAAATTATAACATGTTAACGTATTTAATTTTAATTGCCCTGAAACAATAATAATTATGAGAACTCTCCAAGGTAAAACTACATGATTGAGCATGAACATTTTAGGCTCAATGAAGGTTGTTCTACTGACAAAGAGAATGATGCTGAAAGGAAAAGATAAGGAAAATGGAAAATGTAGGCTCTTTCATAGCTGCACTAGACAATTCATTTCCCCGAGGCATAAATGCAATTAGTTATGCCGTGATCTATCTCATACAGTTTAATATGCTCTGCTACTAATTTGGAGGATTGGAGGTTAACACTCTTCTTTTGCTATTTATTTTATAATTTAATTTAATAAAACCCATCATAGATGGTTGACATGGTCTGACACAAAGTGTTAGCTATTGGAAAGACAACAAATAGTTCTTTATTGAATAACCACAATGAAAGGAGAAAAGCAGTTCCCTAGGTGTTACTGCAGTGTAATTTGTCACTGTTCCATAGTATCACATTTTTATGTTAAATAAGAGAGTTTGCAAAAAAAATTCAAGTTCAGAACTATCAAATAAGCTAGCACCACAACAAACAATACGATGCTAAAACAAAACAAAGTCAACAAAAAACAACTTTAGCAAGTTTAATTTGTAATATCTGTTTGGGGGCATTAGGCAGGTGACTGTTACAGTCACTATTTCCCTGACATGAAATGACAGAAACAATGTGAAGGCATTTTAATAAACTTCAGTTATTTTTGTCTCATATGCATACTTCATGTGTAGTTAAACTTCTCACTGATAGAGCTCCACTTTAGACTGTAATGAAGTGCCTTGTAGAAAGAAAGCATCACTCTGAAAACTAGAAATCTGAAAAAAAGTATGTGTGTGTAAGTGTATATATATATATACATAAATATATATGTGTATGCAAATACACATATATGTGTATTTGTGTATATATATGTGTATACAAATACACATATATATGTATACACACATATATATGTGTATGTATATATATTTAATGTGTCTTGTAGTACTGGAGAGCTAAGGCAACTAGGACTTGACCTGGTAGTAAGCTATAAAAATGGGAAACTCATTAAAGTGCATTAAAACTTCTGTGCTACACTTTTGCCCTTGGGCCACTTGTCAGTGCTGCAGTTATACTGAGCAAGAGGCTGAGTCTAACAGGAAGCTGCTAAGATGTAGAAAGCTAGAGAGGCAAAAATGGGAATTTGGAGATGTCAGGGCCACACAGACTTGAGAGGCTAAGATCCCAGAAGCATGAGGAGCCTGTGAAGTGAGCCCAGCTCTCTGCCCTGATTTTCAACATGAGGCACTTGCCTTTCTATGGTCTGTGGGATGAATGAGTAAAGCAACTGGTTTGAAAAGACTGAAACATTTGAAAATCTTACATTATCAGAGAATAAAACTATAGTGCTAGAATCACATGGTTAAATACCATAGTTTCTCAGCTGGCATGGTAAAATATACTTTAGAAATGGATACAAACCAGAGAGAAAAAGGTAAGTCAAAAGACTTTAAACCAAACCCACTGCCATCGAGTTTATTCCGACTCATAGAGACCCTATAGGACAGAGTAGAACTGCCTCATAGAGTTTCCAAGAAGCACCTCGAGGATTTGAACTGCTGACCTTTTGGTTAGCAACTGTGGCAGTTAACCACAAGGCCACCAGGATTTCCAAAATACATATATGAATTCCTGTAAATTGATGTGATAGTTAGTAAGGGGTTGTGATGTCCAGTTGTTTGCTCATACACTAGTTGAGATGTTGCCGTGAATACTTTATATGTGATTAGCATTAAATCAGTTGGCTTTAAGTAAAGCAGATTACTCTTCATAAAGCAGGTTCATGGATCTCATTCCATCTGTTGATGGTATTAAGAGCAAAACCAAGAGTCTTTGCAAGGGAGAATTCTGATTTCAGACCATAAATTGACATTATGCAAGAACTCCTCTTTGTCTCACCACTGACCTATTGATTTGAAACATAAAACTACCAAAACTGCCCTCTGTCCTACCTGACCTATGCATTTTTGAATTGCCAGATCCAACAATAGCATAAACTAATTTCTAAATACAAATCTCAGTTTCTAAAACAAAAACAAAAAAGCTACTATCACTGAATTGATTCTGAGTGCAGTGACCACATAGGATGGAGCAGAGCTGTCCCGTAGAGTTTCTAAGGAGCACCTGGTGGATTTGAACTGCCATCCTTTTTGATTAGCAGTGGTAGCACTTAATCACTATGCCTGCAGGGTATCTATGTATTATGGATTTTGCTGACTTAGATAACTATGAGACAAATGATAAGAACAAGATAGATAACTCAATATATACAATAGGAAAGGGACTTGAATAAACACTTAAAATAGAGAAATAAACTGAAATAGTCAGTAAACATTAAGTAAATTATTGCTAAACCTTACCAGTCTTACAAATGGAAATTAAAACCCTAACCAAATTCTACAGCAAAAGTTAAAAAGTAACACATATTGGTGTGAATGTGGATCTAACAGAATTCTCTGGCAAAGAAGGTAAGCTTTTACAATTGCTCTAGAAAACTTTTAAGCAATATCTGCTAAGGTGAACATCTCCATTTCTTATGACCTGGCCACATAAATCCTAGGTATATACTCAACAAAAATATGTACAGATGGGCAAAAAAAGGGAATAAAAGTATTTCATAACAACATTCGTTATAAAAATCCCAAACTGGAAACTGTCTAGAAGTCCATAAACCATGTTTGATATATGAATATCAGTGGTACTCAAATGGAAGAAATTTGAACCCCCAAGGGGCATTTGACAATGTGGAGAGACACCTTTCATTGTCAGAAGTTAGTGAAGGGCTATATTAATGCCATTTAAGGAGAATAGCTAGGGATGCAGTTAAACATTCTATAGTGCAGAGTATAGCCCATGACAATACAGAATTACCTGATTCACAATGTCTATAGTGCTGTGAATCAGAAACTATGAACTGTGCTTGGAAATGCAATATGTTAGTGCTACACAAAAAGCCCTGATTAATTTTGCAAGCATAGGGTTGAAATAAAACAGACACACAGAACACACATTTTATAGGTCAGTTATGTGGATTAAAAAAAGCAAAACTAATCAATGGTAATAGATGCTGAATCTATTTGTGGGAGAGTAGTGACTAATGCAGAAACTGTTTCACTTCTTGATCTGAATTGTGATTTTGTGGATTTATTCCCTTATTTAAAATTTACTGAGCGTTATAGTTATTGTATTTATATGGTTGTATTTATATGATATTTCAATATCATTTTATTTTAAAATTGTCATTAAATCACTACTTGTAATACAGATGATATATTTAATGTCAAGACTTCATGTTTACACATAGTCTAGAATTTAACAAGGCAATCTCAATTTCTAAATAGGAATGAAGTGTTATCAGAGTAAAATAAAATCATCCAAATTGATGTAATTTTCCATTTCTGAGGTGTATCTGTGTGGGTGTGCATGTGTCATGTTTAAAGGAAGTCTTTCATAGTACAATATTTAAAAAATAATTTTAACTGCCAATGCTTATTTTTATGTTTCCTTTGA
The DNA here is from genome assembly GCA_028571685.1 of Heterohyrax brucei. Taxonomy (NCBI): domain Eukaryota; kingdom Metazoa; phylum Chordata; class Mammalia; order Hyracoidea; family Procaviidae; genus Heterohyrax; species Heterohyrax brucei. The sequence continues at coordinate 166,375,486 of CM053144.1, forward strand.
AATCAAAGTCCTTTAAAATGTTTTTCATTTCTTAAAAATTAACTTAAATGACACAAGTATAATAAAATAGACAGTATATCAGGATACCCTACAGTGAAATACCATGGCAACAGACACTTTAGCTAACTCTTTTGACTATAGGCAAATCTGCTCAAGTCTGTCAAATTCAGTCTCTCCAATTTACTGTCAGAAACATTAATATTACAAAAAGAATAATACTCTGTATTAGTCACGTGTTCAGTTAATAAATATATCTCCCTATGATGAATTCAGGTAAATCACCTGATCGAGAAAAGTGTGGCTATAGAAATGGATATTAAACACAAAGCATTATATAATTTCATTTAATTACAGCCTGGTAAAAATACAGACATTAAAAAATCAGCATAGAGATTTTCACATACTTATATATATATTTGGGATCTGAAAATAGGTGGTACAGTAGTTAATTTCTTGGCTTCTAACCAAAACATGGGCCGTCCAAACCCACTAGCTGCTCCATAGGAGAAAAAACATGGCAGTCTGCTCCTGTAAAGGCAACAAACTTGGAAACCTGATAGGGCAGCTCACTCTGACCTGGGAGATCTCTGTGAGTAGGAACTGACTTGACATCGGTGGATTTGGTTTGAGTTTTATGTGCAGACATTCAGTGGTTTAAAAATCAGCTCCATTCCTTAGTCTCTTTTAAATCTAATTTGTATGTAAATTAGGATACTTAGCAATGGTTTGTATCTAACAACAGTTAAATGTTTGCCTAAGTATATAAACCACTTTTGAGTTCAATTTTCAATATTGCAGACACTTTTAAAAAGAAGCTATATCACAGAAAGCTAGGACACTCACACGTGTGTGTATATATATATTCTTCATTCATTGTCTGACTTTTGCATACCTGTAAGGCAGTTGAGTCAACTTGTCCTACTGTTGGAGCTTACATGTTGCTCTCGTGCTAGAAGCTGCATCGTCTGTAGTCACATACCAGTAGGGTCACCATGGCAGTTAGGTTTCAGCTGATCTTCCAGACTAACATAGACCAAGAAGAAGGACCCAGCAGTCTGCTTCTGAAAAGGATCTGTGTGGTTTAAAGTCAGAAAGTTGTGCATCATGGTTGTATCCTTTCACTACACCCATTCAAGCTTTATATTGAGCAAATAACCTGAGATGCTAGGCTATATGAAAAACAGGGTATTGGGATTGGGGGAAGACTCATTAACAATCTGCATTAGGTAGATGATACAACACTGCTCGCTGAAAGTGAAGAGGACTTGAAGCACTTATGCATGCAGATAAAGGCCACAGCCTTCAGTATGGATTGCACCTCAGTGTAAAGAGAACAAAAATTGTCGCAGCTAGGCCAATAAGCAGTATCATTATGAATGGGGAAAGACTGAGATTGTCAAGGATTTCATTTTCCTTCAGTTGGATCCACACTTAACACCCATGGAAGCAGCACTCAAGACATTAAAAGATGCGTTATGTTTGGCAAATCTGCGGAAAAAACTTCTTCAAAGTGTTGAAAATAAAAGATTCTACTTTGAAAACTAGAATGTCCCTGATCCAAGCCATTATGTTTTCAAATGCCTTGTGTGTGCGAAAGCTGGATAATGATGCAAGATCAAGGAAGAATTGATGCCTTTGAATTATGGTGTTGCAAAGAATATTGAATACATCATGGAAAGGCAAAAGAATGAACAAATCCGTTGTGGAAGGAGTACAACCAGAATGTTTGTTAAGGCAAGGATGGTGGGAGTACATTTGACATACTGTGGACATGTTGTCAGGAGAGATCAGTCCCTGGAGATGGACGTCATGCCTGGCAAAATAGAGGGTCAGTGGGAAAGAGGAAGACCTTCAAGGAGATGAACTGATACAGTGGCTGCAACAAAGGACTCGAGGGTAACAATGATTATGAGCATGGTACGGAACCCAGCAGGGTTTGTTCTGTGCTGCACAGGATTGCTGTGAGTTGGAACTGGCTCTACGGCACCTAATAGCAACAACAAAGTGGTACAAAAATCATGGTTTGGATCAGGAGCACTGTAGTCCTCAAAGTGACATCTTTTCCTTTTATTTATTTTTTTCTAACATTTTAAAGGGATTTTAGAGCCAGTGTGCCCAGTGCAGTATGTTGTTTGATTGCCTTTTTGCTGCTCCCATGGGCATATCTAAGTAAAATGAATTCCTTGACAACTTCAGTATTTTCTCTTTGTCTTAGTCATCTGGTGCTGCTCTAACAGAAGTGTCATGAGTGGACCTCTTTAACGAAGAAAAGTTTATTCTTTTACACAGTCGAGTAGGCTACAAGTCCGAATTCAGGGTGTCCACTCGAGTGGATGGCTCTCCCTCTTTATTGGCTCTGGAGGAAGGTTCTTGCATTGCATCAGCCTTTCTTTGTTCAGCCATCATTGCAAAACAGGAACTTGGAGTCTGAAGAATGGCACTCTGCTCCTAGCTCTGCTTTCTTGATAGTATGAGATCCCCAAATCTCCGCTTGCATCCCTTTCCTTTTATCTCTTGTCAGATAAAAGGTAGTGCAAACCACACTCCAGGGACACTCCCTTTGTAATGGTGTGTGGTTTCACCCTAGTCCTCTTTCAACAGAATCCTATTTGTCAACAGGCAGATATTAAGATTCACAGCATAAGAAAATCACAAAGTAGAGAACAATCACAAAATAATAGGAATCATGGACCAGCCAAATTGCTACATAAATTTTATCGGGGACACAGTTCCATCCATGACACTCCTTTTATCATGATGCTAGTTTTTTTGTCCAGTTGTGAGAATTTTGTTTTCTTTATGCTGAGCTGCAATCCACAGTGAATGCTGTGATCTTTGATCTTCCTCAGTAGGTGCTTCAAGTCTTCCTTACTTTCAGCAAGTAAGGTTGTGTCATCTGTATAATATCGGTTGTTGAGTCTTAATCCTGATGCTTCCATCTTCTCCATATAGTCCAGTTTCTTGGATTATTTTTCCCACATAGGGACTGATTAAGTTTGTTGAAAGGATGTAGCCTTGACAGACACCTTTCCTGATTTTAAACCATGTAGTGTCCTGTTGTTCTGGTCAGTGATTTCCTCTTGGTGTAGGCACATTCTTTGCAGCAGCACAATTACCTGTTCTGCAATTGTCATTGTTCACAATGTTACCCATAATTAATTATGATCCAGGGTCAAATGTCTCTGCATAGCCAATGAAACATAAGTAAGTATCTTTCTCTCTTTCAATCAAAATCTGTCAGGTAAAGCTTGTCTGAGAAGATTTAAAATTGTTGGTCCATAATTCCTATATATGTAAGAAATGTATTCATATATATGTTCCAAAACTATGGACCATGAATATGTGGCAAAAAGATAAGTGATAGGCTATAGGGTTAGGCAGAGGCCAAATATGCAGTGATATCTAGAATAAACTAAGGGATGTAAACAAAGTTGGAATATTGAGAATGAATGTGTATTTGTTATAGAATGTCCTTTGAGAAGATGTACTGGAATAATGAGACTGGAGATAGGGAAACAAATTAGCTCTGAACTAACTAACACATAGCTGATAGAGAAGGTTGAATAGACAGTAAGGATGATAGTTGGAAGATTTAAGAAGTACATATTTCTTGTCATGTTTCTTGGAATATGCTTATTGAAGGTTCTTACTGGATGATGTGTTTCTGATCCCATTGTATCTTGATCTGAAAGAATTTTGCTTTCTATTAAGAATATTAGCTATAGTTATGGATCTGCTATTTCTAAGGGTTTTCAGTTCTTAAACTTCTTTGTCTTCTCTGCTTTCTTAATGGATGGTTTTTGCAGTCTAAATGCTGTAACCACCATCTACACACTATAGCATAGGAGACTCTGTGAATGTGGGTCATTAATATGAACTATAAAAAGAAATATCTAACAGAAGTGTTTTAATACATCTGTATTTAATATTTAAGCAAAACCGATGACAGTTCCAGAACATAGTAATTGAATATGCTATTTGATTCAATTAAAGGTGCATAGATCATAAGATACATAATCAAGCATACCTGAGTAAGTATTGTTTAGTTGAAGACTAAGACATTATCAAAACTCTTCAGGTAATCTTTTCACTCACTGACCTTCCTCTCACAAATGTAAACACTGTCTTGACTCCTAAGGATGTGTCTATTTTATTAGTTTCAGTAAAACCTGTAAACCAAACCCATTGCTACTGAGTCGACTCAGACTCTTCATGACCTTATAGGAAGGACCCTCTAGAGTTACCAAGGCAGTAAGTCTTTATGGAAGCAGGCTGTCATATCTTTCTCCTGGAATACAGTTGATGGGTTTAAACTGCTGATCTTTTAGATAGCAGCTGAATGCTTAACCACTGCACCATTAGTCTTACTACCTTATTTAGGATACTACAGAACATAATTCTTTTTTCTTGGGCCATTTGCTCAGTATTTTATTTGTGATATTTGTTTGTATTGTTTTCTGTACTTATAAAATATTGATTCTTATTTCTGTGTAGTTTTCAAATTAAGTAAATATCCATCTATTCAGTATATAGTTGATAGTGCATTTTGAGCTATTATGAATAGAGCCATAATGAAGATTTTGGCACCTATATTTCACAGTACTTTTGACCAAAATACTTTTGGGGATGTACCAAGGAGTTAAATTCCCGGGCCACAGGTAAACATATACTCCGCTTTAGTAAATGCTACTAGAGGATTTTATAAACTGTACAGATGTCTTCCACATACAGCATTTGACAGGTTAGTTTCTTACCCACCTTGGTGTTGTCTATTTATTTTAACCATCCTGGCGGGTCACTGTGAGTTGAAACTGACTTGATGGCAAAGCATTTGGTTTGGGGTTGGTGGTTGTATAAAAGTGTGGCATTGTGCTTAAAAAAGTTGCATTTCTTTACTGGCTAATTGTGAGTTGCCTTTTTTTTTTAATTTTAAAGAGTTCTTTATATATTCTAATTAGAGTTCTTTGTCATGTACATGTATTGTGAATATCATATTCCACTTCATGCATTCTCTTTCACTTAACAGTTTTTTGAAGAACAAGATGTTGTAAGTATAATGTACTTTGTCATATATTTCTTTTCTTCTTGGTTGGCACTTGATGTCCTGTTTAAGAAATATGCTTTCCTGCTTCAAGGTCACCAAGCAAATTTTCTGTTCTTTTTAAACAAGGTATATCTGCAATCTATTTCAAGCGTATTTTCATGTATGATGTTAGGAGGATCACTAATCTTCTTTCTTTACATGTCAGTGTTACTTTTATCATGAAATATGGATTAGTATATGCTTGGGTCTATTTCTGGACTGTCTATTTAGTTTCACATTTCATTTATTTACTGTCCTAAGTAGTATATCTGTGTAATAGGTTTTGACTTCTGGAAGTAAGCCCTCTAGTTTTGCTTTTATTCTTTATTATTATCTTGTTTTAAAATGGTTTTAAATTTCCTTGTGAACTTCAGAGCTCTCTGATAAATTTTTCATCCATACACACAGCTCTGCAATTTTGATTGAGTTGTGTTAAATATATAAATTCATTTTGAGAAAAACTGTACCTCTAGATAATTTTGTTTTACTATCAGAGCATATGGCACATTTCTTAATTTATTTTGTTCTTTAATTTCTCTTATTAATATCTATGCATTGCAATGCCTGTATGTTCTATATATGCATATGTATACAAGAGAAAGAGATTTATCTCAGGAAATAGCCCACATGTTTTAGAAGCTATAAAATCTCAAGTCTGTAGATAAAGTGTCTGGCTATAGGCTTCGTCTAACTAATATAATTGCAGGACTGACAAATCCAAGACTTGCAGGTAAATGATAGACTGCTGGGTCAAATACTGTGGAGGCTGATATATCCCAAGACTGATAGGCAATACAGTAGGCTGCTGGCCCAATCCCAAGAACTGGAGGTCAGATGATGATAAGGTGGATGCGGGATCCAGAAAGTGTAAATCCAGTGAAGTTTCCAAGAATGTCCATAGATAGATAGATTGATATACTCATTAGAGGTAGCGCAAATCTCTGAGGACACTCCCCTTAGGGCTGATTGGCTAATCATATCAGATCACATCATGGAGATGACTGCACCAGCCAAGTGCCATCGAGTCGGATCTGATTTATGGAGATGACTACATTATACTGCAAAATGGTATGTAACTACACCATTACATAACTGCCAAACTATATCATTATGTAACTAACTGCCCAATCACTGAGAATCATGGTCTAGCCAAGATGATACACAATCTTAATCATCACACATGTATAATAAAAGCTATGAAACACTGTTGAAGGAAATTACAGAAGTAAATTGACAGGTTAATAAGATATAATATTGTAAAAGAAACCACTGTTACATAGTGGTTAAGTGCTACAGCTGTTAACCAACCTGCAAGCATAACCATTCACTCCTTAGAAACACTATAGAGTAGTTCTGTTGAGTCTTATAGGGTCAATGAGTTGGAATCATCTTGACAGCAGTAGGTTTGATTTTGATGTTGTGAAAGTGTCAACTGATACATAAATTATATGTGATCCCTTTCAAAGATGCATTTTGTATATCACATAAAATAGTGAATATAACTGGTGAAACAAAACAAAGTAAGTGGGCTAGAACTGCTAATTTTAAGACAATATAAATATACTCTAATCAAGGAAGTTTGGTCATGATGATAGACTTATAGTTCAATGGAAGAGAATAGAATCTAGAAACAGACATACATGAACAGTTGTTCTTTGACCTAGGTACAAAGATAATTTAATGAAGTAAAGATAATCTTTTCAACAAACTGTACTGCAACCATTGGATACCCATAAAAGAAAGAGAGAGAAGGGGAGGGAGGAAAGGAGAAAATAGGAGAAGACATAAACTTAGATTCATGCCTCTGCCATATGCAAACATTAAAATGGGTAACACACCTAAATATAAAACATAATACTACAAAGAACTACAAATCAAAATATAGGAGGAAATACAGTGGTTTTGAGTGAAGCAGCAATTACTTAAATATGACAACAAAGAACAGTCCATAAAAGAACAAATCAATGAATCAGACACCGAACTAGGAGAATTTGCTTTTGAAAGACTGTTAAAAAGTTGTAAGCACAACTTACAATGTGGAGATTATATTTGCTAAGAACATATCTGAGAAAGACTTCTTATTCAGGATATGTTTTTTTTAAGAAACTTCCCAAAATCCAGTAATAAAAAAAAGAAATATCCCAGCAAAAAAAAAAAAGAAAAAATGAAAATTTACCAAATATTTGATCAGACACTTCACCAAAGAAAGTAAATGTATGCCAAATAAACACCTAAAAAGATACTTAACATGATAAAAGCAAAAAACTAAACTTGTTGCTCTCGAGTCAATCCTGACCCATAAGTGGTCCTATAGGACAGAGTAGAATTGTTTCATAGAGTTTCCAGAGAGCACCTGGTAGATTTGAACCACTGACCTTTTGGTTACCACCTGAGGCATTGAACTACTACACCACCAGGGTATCCATAACATCATTAGTCCTGAGGAAATGCAAAACAAGATAGAACTACACAGTGTCAGCAGATATATGGAGGAACTGGAACTTTTTATATACTGCCACTGTGAATGTAAAACATTACACTTCAATGAAAACCAGTTTGGCAGCTGCTTAAGAAATTAAAAAAACTTCTAGAAGAGTCAGCCATTTTTCTTTTAGAGGTTTTAGTAGGAGGAATGACAGTGTATGTCAACAACGCTGTAAATCAGTGTTTATAGCAACTTTGTTTCTAATAGTCCAAATGCAAGAACAATCTAAAATGCTTATGAACAGAATAATGAATTTAAAACAAAGCAAAGCAAAAATGTAGTATATAATTTATAACGTATTACTTCTCAATAATAAAATTAAATACACTGTTAATACAGTCCATAACACTGATGAATTTGAAAGTATTTATGTTGAGTTAAAAAGAAGTCAGACCATGCCATTTCTATACCTACTTAATTCAGCATAATCTTTCTTGTCTATTCTTCTAGTGTGTGAATTTACAGTTGCAGTTATTAAGCCAACCTTGATTCCTGGAACTCTAAAAAAAAAAAAAAAAAAGTCAGACCAAAAGGAGTACCTATATCATGGTTCCTTTTTATTAAAAATTCTAAAAAATGAAAACTAATCTCTAGGGACAGAAAGCAGGACACAGGTTGCCTGTAGAGGAGGCAGGAAGAAGATTGGATGGGATTCAAGGAGGAATTACTCAGTGGCCAGACAGTTTGGGGGACTCATGTGTATGGTCATCTTGATTGTGGTGACCATTCTATGCATACATAAACGTCAAAATTTATTAATTTGTACTCTTTCAAACATATTTGATTTATTGTATGTCACCTATATTTCAAGAAAGCTGTTCAAATGATAGGGGGAGGTTTTTGTTTTCTGTTTTCCAAAGCATCTTGTATGAAATCTAGATTATCTGTTTCTTAAAAATTTGGTGAAACTCACCTAGAAGTCTGTCTTGCCCAGGAGTCTTTGGGAGAGGGCATGTAAGGGAGAGGATATTTTGATTACCAGTTCATTTATTCTTGATTTATTGTGCCACCCCAGCATAGATTCAATTTTATACATAACATTTTGGTAAAGAAGTTCTAACTTCATTTGTTAAAGTCGTTGTCTTAAATTTTGCAAACAATGTGATAATCTTAAACTTTCAATCCAGACAAAGATTGCCAACAAAGACCTTCCTTCAGACCCAGCAGAGAAAGCCTTGCCCTAGAGTTAACACCCGGAATTTGGACTTTTAGTGGATTGGACTGTGTCAAAATAAAATTTCTCTTTTTAAGGCCATACGCTTGTGGTATCTCTATCTTAGCAGCACTAAATGACTGAAAGATTTTGTCTTTTGGTGTGTGTATGTATGTTAGAACATGGCTCTACGTTGTTCTTCATCTATTTTGAGGGTGTTCTGTTGTGACCTGTCAGAGCAGTCAGTGGTGGTAGCTGGGTACCATCCAGTGGTACTGGACTCAGTCTGGTGGAAGCCATGGGAGATGTAGTCCATTCATCTTTTAGACTAATCTTTCTCTTCTGTCTTTAGTTTTCTTTATTCTCCTGTGTTTCTAAAGGCGTGAGACCAGTGGAGTATCTTAGATGGCCACTCACAGGATTTAAAGATCCCAGATGCTATAGTAGCATTTTTCCCAGCTGATGTTTAAGAAAATACAAAGTTTGATGAAAATGCTCTAAATATATTTAGTTTTCCAGTGATATTTAGAGAAAAAGTGTACATAAATAACCTTGACATTAAAGATTTTTTGAAATATAATCCTAATCTGTAAGTGTAATTTCATTACTTACTCTTTTCAAATCATTACTCCAAAGTCAAAATATTCAACAAACATATTATGTTTTCCTTTTTCTGTACTTTTACTTACACCATTCTTTAGTTTCTTGTCTTTTCTCATCTTAATACCCTGAAATCTTGTTGTTATTTTTGTTAGATGCCATCAAACTGCTTCTGGTTTATAGTGACCCACATACAACAGAGGAAAACAATTCCAGGTAATGAGTTTGTTTTCTTTTCTTTTTTTAAAAAAATTTTTTATTTAATATAACTGATTGAAAATGTACATTCCCATATAGATTTACATACCCAGCTATATGCAGCTTCCACTGCTCTCCCTGCCCGGTGACAGCAAACTATTCCTCTCTGCTCCATACATGTCTCGTTCTCCCAACAGACTCTTTTTTCCCTCCTCTCCACCCACTCTCCTTCCTCTAGCCAGAGGTCAGCAGGATGACATCCTATAGATGTATAGAACCATAAAGTGCTTCCAATATATGGTCACTGCATTGCCAAGTCTAATCCATTCCTGTCCTAAGCATGGACCTTTGTTATGATTTATGGGCAAGGACAGCATCAGGGCAGGGGCCATGCTCTCAGAGGAACCCCAAAACTGCTGGACCATCAATTGAGGTCTTTTAGTGGGGATCTCAGGGTGCACCCCTTTTTATTCTTGTGTTGCCAGTGTGACTCAACTTAGTGAGATCCATCGCAGCTATCACTGGTGGTGGCCGGGCACCATCCAATTCTTCCGGTCCCAAGTCGATGTAGGCACCCACTCATGTGGATCTCTTTGTCTTCTGGGTTATCTTTCCCCCATGTCATTTTGGTCCTCAGTGAGCATCCGTTCCTGCTGAGTTGGGACCATTTACTATGCCCTTGGATGGCCGCTTAGCAGCTTTTAAGACCCCAGACGCCACTCACCAATGTGGAGTGCAGAGAGCCCTCTTAGCAAAGCACTAGTTGTGCCAATTGACCTCACTTTCGCCTAAGAGCATGGTCCCCCGCCCCCTGTCCCAGCTACTCTGTCCTTGCAATATTGGGTTAAGATGGAAGGAGTACTCATGTTATGTTTAAGTCCACTTAATATTGTTCTTGTTTCTAATGTGTGCTATCACCGATTTCACCCAACCACATACCTAGCAACTGTCTAATCTAAACCCTCCCCCCATTCCTCCTTCCCTCCCCTCCCTTGCAGCTGTCAAAGAGTCTTTTCTTCTATACACAAGTCTGTTTTTGAGATCTTATCATAGAGGTCTCATACAGTATTTGTCCTTTTGTCGCTGACTACTTTCACTCAGCATAATGTCCTCCAGTTGAAACCAGGTTAAGAGATGTTTCCTGCTATCATCGTTGTTCTTTATCATTGCATCGTGCTCCATTGAGTATATATACCATAGTTTACCTATCCATTCTTCTGTTGTTGGGCATCTGGGTTGATTCCATCTTTTTGCTATCGTGGACTGTGCTGCGATAAACATTCTGGTGCATGTGTCTGTTGGTGTGAAAGGCCTTGATTCTGTAGGATATATTCCAAGTAGTGGAATTCCTGGATCAAATGGTAAATCAGTATCCATTTTTTTAAGGAAGCGCCAGATTGCTTTCCAAAGAGGCTGGACCATTTTGCAACCCCACCAACAGTGTAGGAGGGTTCCTCTTTCTCCACAGCCTCTCCAGCATTTGTTGTTTTGTGTTTTCTGGATCATGGCCAACCTTGCTGGGGTGAGATGGTATCTCATTGTCATCTTGATTTGAATTTCTTTAATAACTAAAGATCGTGAACATATCCACATGTGTTTTTTGGCTGCCTGGATCTCTTCTTTAGTGAAATGTCTGTCCATCTCCTTTGCCTATCGCTTAATTGGATTATTTATCTTCTTCTTGTTGATATTTTGTAGTATGTTATAGATTATGGAAATCAGGTGTTGGTCTGACATAGAGTTTCCAAATATTTTTTCCCATTCTGTAGGTGTTATTTTAATTCTATTAGTAAAGTCTTCAGATGAGCAAAAGTGTTTAATTCTTAATAGAATTATCTGTTTTCTCTTCTGATAATTGTGGTTTGTTTGACAGATTTTGTAGTCTGTACATATTGTGTATTAAAACTTCCATTGTTGTTCCTACCTTTTCTTGGATGAGCTTTATCGTTTTAGGTTTGATATTTAGGTCTTTTATCCAGTTGGAGTTGATTTTTGTATAAGGTGTAAGATAGGGATCTTGTTTCAGTTTATTGCAGATGGATATCCAATTTTGCCAGCACCATTGGTGAAGATACTGTTTTTATCCCAGTTTAATGTCTTAGGGCCTTTGTTGAATATCAGTTGTTCATAGGCAGATGGTGTCATCTCTGGGGTCTCAGTTCTGTTCCACTGATCAATCTGTCTGTTCTTATACCAGTACCAGGCTCTTTTGACCACTGTGGCAGTGTAATATGTTCTAAAGTCAGGTAATGAGAGGCCTCCTAGTGTGTTCTTCTTCTTTAGTAGTACCTTGCTTAACCGAGGCTTCTGCCCTTTCCAAACAAAATTTGTGATTTGTTTCTCCATCTCATTAAAAAATGTCACTGGGACTTGTATTGGGATTGCATTATACAAATAGATTGCTTTGGGTAAAGTAGACATTTTCACAATGTTAAGTCTTCCTATCCATGAGCAGAGTAGGTTTTTCCATTTATCTAAGTCTCTCTTAGTTTCTTGTAGTGAGGGCTTGTAGTTCTCTTTGTAAAGGTCTGTTATTTCTCTGGTTAGATTAATTCCTAGGTACTTTATCTTCTTAGGGGCTATCATAAATGGTATTGATTTGATAGTTTCTTCTTTAACAGTCTCATTGTTGGTATAAAGGAATCCTACTGGTTTACTTATGTTTATCTTGTATCCTGAGACTTTGCTGAACTCTTCTATCAGTTTGAGTAGTTTACTTATAGATTCCTTGGGATTTTCTTCATATGCAATCATATCATCTGCAAACAGGGAGATTTTAACTTCCTCTTTGCCAATACAGATGCACTTTATTTCTTGGTCTTGTCTAATTGCTCTGGCTAAAACTTCTAGAACAATGTTGAATAGAAGAGGTGAGAGTGAGCATCCTTGTCTAGTTCCTGATCTCAAGGGAAAGTCTTTCAGCCTCTCTCCATTCAGGATGGCGTGGGCAATTGGCTTTGTATAAATGGCCCTTATTGTGTTGAGGAATTTGCCCTCTATGCCCATTTTGCTAAGAGTTTTTAGCATGAATGGGTGTTGGACTTTATCAAATGCCTTTTCAGCATCAATGGACAAAATCAGATGATCCTTGTCTTTTGTGTTATTTATGTGGTTAATCATATTAATTGTTTTTCCGATGTTGAACCAGCCTTGCATCCCTGGTATGAATCCCACTTGGTCATGATGGATTATTTTCTTGATATGTTGTTGTATTCTATTGGCGAGAATTTTGATGAAGATTTTTGCATCTAGATTCATCAGTGATATCAGTCTGTAGTTCTCTTTCTTTGTTGGGTCTTTCCCTGGCTTAGGTATCAGGGTTATGCTGGCTTCATAGAATGAGTTTGGGAGTACTCCATCCCTTTCTATACTGTGAAATAGTTTCAGTAGTATTGGAAATAACTCTTCTCTAAATGCTTGGTAGAATTCTGCAGTGAAGCCATCTGGAGCCGGACTGTTTTTGTTGGCAGTGTTTTGATGACCTTTTCAATGTCTTCCTTTGTAATGGATTTATTAAATTGTTCTGCTTCACGTTGTGATAATTTAGGTAAGTGGTATGAGTCAAGGAACTGGTCCATTTCCCCTAAATTTTCAATTTTGTTAGAGCACAGTCTTTCTTAGTATTCTGTTATGACATTTTTGATTTCTGTTGCATCTGTGTTGACAATTCCCCTCTCATTTCTAATTTGGGTTATTTGTTTCCTATCCTGCTTTTCTTTAGTAAGTTTAGCCAGTGGTTTATCAATTTTGTTGATCTTTTCAAAAAAACAGCTTTTGGTCTTTTCAATTTTTTCAATTGTTTTTCTATTCTCTAATTCATTTAGCTCTGCTCTAATCTTTATGATCTCATTTCTTCTGGTGCCCGAGGGCTTCCTCTTTTGTTCTCTTTATACTTATTCAAGCTGTAGGGTTAGTTTCTTGATTTGGTTTCTTTCTTCCTTCCAGATGTGTGCATTTATGGAGATAAACAGACCTTTGAGCCCTAATTTGGCTGTATCCCATAGGTCTGGTAGGAAGTGTTTTCGTTCTCATTGGAATCCATGAATTTCTTTAATTCATCCTTGATTTCCTCTATAACTCATGTTTGTTTGAGCAAGATGTTGTTCAGTTTCCAAGAGTTCCACTTTCTATCTATGCTTTTTCTGCTATTGATTTCAACTTTGATGGCTTTATGATCTAAGAAGATGCTTTGCAGGAATTCAGTGGTATGTATTTTGTTGAGCATTGCATTATGGCCTATCACATGGTCAATTCTGGAGAATGTTCCATGTGCACTGGAGAAGAAGGAGTAGTTGTTTGCTGATGGGTGAAAAGTTCTGTATATATGAATGAGGTTTATTTGGTTAATTGTGTCAATGAGGTCTTCTGTATCTTTACTGAGTTTTTTTTCTAGATGATCTGTCTAGTATTGAGAGTGGAGTGTTGAAGTCTCCCACTATTATGGTGGCGTCATCTAACTCTCTCTTGAGTGTAGTCAGTGTTTCTTTGACGTATTTAGGTGCTCTGATATTAGGTGGCTAAATATTTAATATAGTGAAGTCTTGCTTGTGTACTGAACCTTTCAGCAATAAATAGTGTCCATCTTTGTCCAAGATGGTGGATTTGACATTAAAATTGATTTTGTCTGAGATTAGAATTGCCATCCCTACTCTTCTTTGTTCATTGTTAGCTTGATATATATCCTTCCAACCTTTAATTTTCAGTTTGTTCCTATCTTTAGGTCTCAAGTGAGTTTCTTGTAGACAATATATATTGATGGGTCATGGCTTTTGATCCAAGATATCACTCGATGTCTCTTTACTGGAGCATTCAGTCCATATACATTCAATGTAATTATTGATAGGTATGTGTTCAGTGCTGCCATTGTGATGTGTTTATTTTTATGTTGATGTTTTCTCTGTTGTTCTTATTAGTCTGTTCTGGGACATTCTTTTTTGTGAGTTCATTTTTCACCTTTTTCAGAGCTAGTTTTGTGGTTGTTGAGACTCCTATGTTACATTTCTTGAAATGATATGATACATCTTTGTTGTGCTTTACAGCTGCCCCTATGATCTCCCTTAATAAACTATATATAAACCCAATTTTAATTACTACCAGTCTTGTCGTTTTCCTCTCCATCTGAAAGGACTATAACAACTGTAGTACATCTCTCTTTTTAATATGATGACACGATAGTTTTCATGATAATCACTGAATTGCTTCTTTCCTTATCAAAGCTGTGATTGGCTTTGGAGCCTTCCCTAACTGAGTAGAGTTTTGAGTAGTAAAGTCGTTCTAAAATATAAAGTTAGTGGTTTTGTTCTTCTAAGCCAGAGCCAAGAACTTCTTTCAATATTTCTTGTAGTTTTGGTTTGATTTTTACAAAGTCTCTGAGTTTCTGTATATCTGGGAATGTCTTAATTTCATTTTCATATTTGAAAGATAGTTTTGCAGGATATATGATTCTTGGTTGGAAGTTCTTCTCCTTCAAGGCTTTCAATGTGTCATGCCACTGTCTCTGTGCCAGCATGGTTTCTGCTGAGAAATCTGAAGAGAGCCTATAGGGTTTCCCTCTGAATGTTAGCTTTGCTTTGAGTCTTGCTGCCTTTAAGAGTTGTTGCTTATGTTTCATTTTGTTGAGCTTGATTATAATATGTCTTGGAGTCTTTCTTTTGAGATCTATATTGGGTGGCATACAGTATGCATCTGAGATGTCTATATTCTCTTCCTTCATGATTTCTGGGAAGTTTCCTTTCAGTAGCTCAGCAACGATACTCTCTGTGTTCTCAGATGTCTCATCCTGTTCAAGGACTCCAATTAATCGAAGGCTGTTCCTCTTAATAGAGTCCCACATGTTTCCTAATGTTTCTTCATTTTTCTTGTTTCTTTTTTCTGATTTCTGCTCATAGATGCTGGCCTCAGTAGCTCTGTTTTCCAAGTCAGAAATTCTTTTTTCTATTTGTTCCATTCTGTTTCCTTGGCTTTGCATTGAAGTTTCTGTCTTTGATTTTGTTCTTTATCTGTTGGATTTCAGAGTACTGGTGTTCCATCAGATCAAACATCTTGCTTAATTTTTCATTTTGTTCTCCTGCATTTTGTATAAGGTCTAGAAGGGCTCTGTATATAATCATTTTACATTCACTTTCTGATGCTTTCATAAAAGTTTCTTCATCTGGAAAACTCCTTGTTTGCTTTGTTTGGGAGCCTTCTGAAGCCATGGCTGATTTCTTGTGTGCCACAAGTGTCTGTTGCTTTTTGGGACCCATGTGAGTATGTAGAGGCTGGAAGAGGTACTTCAGGATGGACTGCAGATGTTTCTCTAGGCTGTCTTAAAATGTAAAGCAAAAGATATCTGACGACTTCACAAGTCAGTTAGGTTTTCAGGTGTAGAGGTCCCTATTCTCAACTGGCAAAGTAAGCTCCACTATATCCACCCCAGGTGATACAATCTAGTTCAGAATACAGCAATGCTACTGCCCTGTTGGCCTCTGGTGACAGGGCCTAGCCTTAAACAGCACTGTGTAGAGTACTGCTTTTCTGATAGAAAAGCGCTCTCCTGTGGGCACGCTCTGGCTCCCAAGCTAAGAATTAGGTCCAGCTGCGGCCACCACATCCAAGATGGCGTCCTCCACACAGGGAGCAGACAGAGGGGCTAAAGGTGCCCAGAGGTAGTGATTCCTCTGTTTGTGTTGCAGGACCCCCCAAGCAGGTGGCACTAGGTAAATTACTGCTTTTCTGTTGGAGAAGCACTGTCCTGTTTGCAGGCGCTGGCTCCCAGGCTAAGAATGTGGTCCCGCTAGAATCTCTGTATCCAACATGGTGTCCCTCACACTGACTGTGAAACTCCTTACAAACACCACTGAGGCAGATGTAAAAGGATAGGCTCAAAGTGGCTAGATTAACAGAGTCCTAAGCCTGGCTCTCAAAATATGGCAATTTCGCCTGCCTGTCCCCCCAGCAGCGTGTCTGCGTCTAGCCGTTAGGCAAGGCCCAGCTCCGCCTTCCGGCCAAGACAGAAGGAAAAAAAGTCAAAATGGTGCGTTTACCTTCCCTCCGTGAGAGCCGGGGCTAGCCAGGAGTGGGAGTCAGTGTAAGAGAGGAGGTTTTTCGCTCAGTGGTATGAAGTCCCAATTAACAGACCTGTGCTGTGTCCTGGGGCTGATTAGGTGACCAGAAGGCTCTGTTTGATTATCAATTCAGGTCTTGGTTTCCAGAGGGATAGAAGGAGACGTGGGCCTAGTCCGCCATCTTGACTCCGCCCCCCTCTGTTTTCTTTTCTAACTATGATACTACATATATCTTTGTGGTCCCCCGCTCCCCCTTTCCCCCGATATCCTTCATCGTGTTAACAAATACCCACCTAGTTTCAACTGGCTAGGAGTTTCTTATTAAAAGATGCTAAAATTTATCAAATAGAGGTAGTTCTAGGTAGCTCCCAATTCTGGGGCATGGAGAATCTTGTCTAGGAACTGATACCCACCGTTACGATCATACATGTCTGATATAATTCGTTTAATATTATTTAGGAGAAGAACAATGTTTTCTTTATTTTCCTCCTGGACAAAGGTGGATGCTAGGCATTCTACAGGTAGTGCTGATGGAACAATTATTACATATTAAGACACAGATAAGTAGATAAAATGATATATAAATAGATTCTGACCAACTATATGGAAGCCCTAGTGGTATAGTGGTTAAATTCTATGGCTGGTAACCATGAAGGTCAGAAGTTCAAATCCTGCAGGCATTCCTTGAAAACTCCACGGAGCAGCTCTACTCTGTCTGCAGGGTTGCTGTGAGTCAGAAACGACTGAATAGCAGTGACTTTTTTAAAAAAAGTGTGTGTGCTTTATCACTAACAAATGAGAAACTTCGCCTGTGAAATGAAATGAAGTGAAAATAGCCCGTTAAAGTTGTTATTTTCTTTTGCCAATCATAGTTACTTCTTACATCGTCAAGTATGGTTGTTGCTGGGTGCCAACTCAGAGCACCCTTGTCTCCAGCAGAATGAAACACTGTCCACTTTTGCACCATCCTCACAATCATTGTTATGCTTGAGCCCATTGTTATAGCTACCGTATGACAAAGGACAGATATGGCATTTTTATTCTGACTTACAAACTTTTTTAATCATGAAAAATAAGTTCAGTTTAAAAGGAATGAAACTATAATAATCAGCCACTCGTATAACATGAGGAAACCCCAGTGGCATAGTGGTTAACTGTTATGGCTCCTAACCAAAAAGTCAGCAGTTCACATCCAGCAGTGTTCCTTGGAAACTCTATGGTGCACTTCTGCTCTGCCTTACAGAGGCATGCTGAGTCAGAGACAATTCAATGGCAGCATGTTTGGTTCCTTTTTTCTTTATGAGGTTATAATATATAGAATCACCTTGATTATGGTTTGTTAGTTTCTAAATTATTTTTTCATGCAAAGAACTGGAATATTTATTGAGTCAGTTATTTCTTAATATTTGTTATGAAAGCAACATCTGCATTATTCTTATACTTGATAAATATTTATCAAATAACCTCTCTATGTCAAAGTAGCATTGAGTTGAAACAGCAGTCTTTTTCTCTTTGATGAGTTTATCCCCCAAGCTTCAGTCCATTTGTCATACTGTGGGGTCTTGCGTGGATGCTGTGATGATAGAAGCTATGCTACCACCAGTTTTCAAGCAGCATTAGGGTTGGCTGTAGCACACAGGGTTCAACTGAGCTTCCGCATTAAGACAGACCAGGAAGAAGGATGTGGGAGGCTACTTTTGAAAGGCATTAGCAATGAAAACCTTATGAATAGGGGAATATTGGCAGATAGGGTGCTGCAAGATGAACCTCTCAGATTGAAAGACACGGAAAATAAGACTAGAAAAGAGCTGCCACCACCAAATAGTTGATCTTAATGACGTGGATAAAGTTAAGCTTTTAGGATCTCCCTTTGCTGACGTAGCACAAATAAAAATGAGAAAAACTATAAACATTGATGAATAACTGGAAGGTGTAATATACAAAACATGAATATGGGAAAAACGTAAATGTTCAAAAATTAAATGGAACACGTAAACATTGATATCCAAGGCTTTGGTGAATTGCAATGGAGTGGTATTGAAGTTGTCAAGGGTTTTGTTTTACTTGCATCCACGATCAACACCCATGGAAGCAGCAGTCAAGAAATCAAAAGATACGTTGCACTGGGTACATCTGCTGCCAAAAACTCTTTTTTAAAGAGGTTATAAAGCAAAGATGTGTCCTTCAAAACTAAAATGTTCCTGACCCAAGTTGTAGTGTTTGCACTCACCTTCTGTGTATGGAATAGCTGGACAGTGAATAAGGAAGCCTGAAGAGGAGTCTGTCACCTTTGAATTGCATGTTGGGGAAGAATATTGAATATACCATGGGCTGCCAAAGACTGAACAAACTGTCTTAGAGGAGGTACATCCAAGATACTTCTTAGAAGCCAGGATGGTGAAACTGTGTCTCACATACTTTGGACATGTTACCAGGAGGGACCAGTCCCTGGAGAAGCGTATCATGTTTGGTAAAATAGAGGGTCAGCACAAAAAGGAAAATCCTTAATGAGATAGATGACACAATGCCTGCAACAATGGGCTCAACTATAAGAATAATTGTGAGGATGGTGCTGGACCAGGTAGCATTTCCTTATTTTGCACAAAAAGTCCCTATGAGCTGAAACTGACTGAGCAGCACCTCACAGCATAACAATAACAGGTAGTTTATATTATACTTGGGAGATATAAACACTAAATAAATGAAGACATCATATGCTGGTGGCTAAGTTCTATGGAAGGGGGATGGTACGTAGTAACCAAGACATATTTTTCATAGATCTTGCTTAAAGAAGCCTTCCCAGTTAAGAAGATTTTTGAGCATATATCTCAATGAATGAAGGGAAAGGGCTATTTTTTAGAGAGATTTCAAGGAAATGCAAATGAAAGCAGAATGCCTGATCTAGCGACGTACTTGTCGCATGTGAGAAAGAGCAAGGGAATCAGAGTTGAAAATGAATGAGCAAATTAAAGAGTGGAAAAATTGAAGTAATGTGGGCTAGGTTATAGTAGAACTTTAGCTTGAAATATGATTATTTGTAGAAGTCCGTTGGAGCAGTTGAATATTGTAATTTTACTCATAGTTTAAACAGACCCTTGGCTGCTTTGTAGACTATTTACCCTAGGGAAGACAAGAAAAAAAGGAAAAAGAGAATTTAGCTATGAGCCTATTCCTGTTTTCCAGATATTTCCATCTTAGCTTTTAGAGATGGAGGTACTGAGAAATGGGTAAGTTTGGGATACATTTAGAATGTACTTTCTTGACTACTAACCAGAAGTTTGGCAGTCAGTGCACACAGAGGCCCTTCAGAAGACAGACCTGTCAGTCTGCTTCTGAAAGGTCATAACCCTGAAGACTCTGAACCAGTTCTATTCTGTACACATGGGGTTGCCTTAAGTTACAATCAACTTGACAGAAACTAACTGTAACAACAGTGCTAATATGATTTCCTGATAAACTGAATAGGTGATGTGTCCAAGAGAGGTTTCTAAATTTATGGGTAAAATCTTCAGCTTCTAAATTGGGAAAAAAATATACAAACTAAAAACCAAACAGCACCTTACTGAGTACAGAAAGACTAAGTGGGAAGGGGAACAGTTTAAAGGTGGAAATCAAGAAACTTACTTTGAAATATTAAGTTTAAGTGCTGTATTTTGTATGTGCTTTATAATGTTTAGTCTACACCTGGATATACAGTTGCGAGCAGGAGAGGGATGGCAGCTGGGAAAACTATTTAAGTGCACAACACACACCCATGTTAGAAGTCCTTGTCTCAGAACATGAGTGGCATCCCAGTAGGTGTGTCAGTGAACAGCTACAACAACTAAAAGAAAAATAATTTAAGAAGGTACCTCATATTTGAATAAAGTATTTAAGTGTATATTTATCATTTTTATTTGTGAATAGAACATTTACTGAGACCCAGCAATGATCTGTGTTCTTCATCTCACTTGAATAAGCCTTGATCAAGGGGCATAGGTTATGATCTCCCATTTTGATTAAAATGGACTGAGAAGCAGAAGATAATTTTGTAGCAGTAAAAGTGCAAGATCATTATAGATTGTTATAATTTTCTCTGGTCTTTTACAATCACTCACCTTCACAGAAATTCATAAATCTACATGCATTTCTTTAATCACTCACATTTATATATTAAAATCTAATCATTGGTACTTTAACTTTCACATAAATAATAATATTCAGTTTTCCCAACTTATTTTCTAGTAGTTCGACTAATGTTTAAGCAGCACATCTTTTTACATTTAAGAAAAAGCAAAAATTAAATTAGAACTAATACACGTCATGGAAATAAGTATAACTGTCATGTATAAGGTCTCTGTGAGTCAGCATCAACTTGACAGCACTGAGTTTGGTTTGATTTTGCTCATGTATTTGTTAAGTAAACAAATCAACAAGTTGAAGTAGAAATGACTGGCCATGAACACTCATCTTGCCAGGAGAACAGCTATGGAATTTTTGGGAAAGCATGTCAGTTTGTCTTACATTGGTGGCCTGTGAGTTGCTATGATGCTGGAAGCTATTTCATGCCTTTTCAAATACCAGTAGAGTACCTGTGTGCAGACAGGTTTCAGCAGATCTTCTAGACTAAGACAGACTAGAAAGAAGCTTGGTGATCTATTTCCAAGTAGTAGCTGGTGAAAACCCTGTGGATTATAACAGAATATTGTCTGATGGACTCAAACATGCCCATGGACCATGGGGTTGGTTGAGGACTGGACAGTACTTCAGTCCATCATACAAGAGGTCACCATAAGCTGGAACCAACTCACAGGCAACTAACAATAATGGTAGCATGTGCAAAATTTATCTCTCAAGGAAGAGACTGAAAAAAAAGTCTTATATGTGAATGCTTAATGCCGTTGTTATACAAATGTGTAAAACAACAGTATTTTTGTCATTTCTTACAGTTCTCACTCAAATCATATTGAAATTCCTAAGAAAAGAAAAATAAATAAGAGAAATTCAGATCCATGTGAAGAAATAAAACTGTATTTGCAGACTGCATGGTCATCTTATGTAGAAAACTCCAAATAATAAATTTCTGGAACTAACAAACAACATAGCAAGTTGGCAATATGCAGGTCAATAAATGAGTCCATTTTTTTCTTATTTACAAACAGTGAGTAAATGGTGTGTGTACGTGTATATATATATTAATTTAAAAGATCACGAAATGATGGTAAGATACTGTGTACTTATGGATTGGACTTTTTTTTTTTGTACATTCGAATCCATTGTCCAAAAAAATTTCTATAAGATAGCTTGCTGGGATTGTATTGGATCTATAGACCAAATTTGAAAGAACTGACATCATAAAAATATTGAGTTTTCCAGTCCATAAGCACATGGTATCTTACCATCATTTCGTGATCTTTTAAATTAAAATACACACACACACACACACACACACACATAGATATATACCATTTGCTCATTGTAGATAAGAAAAAAATGGATACAACTGGAAGACTCACAGTTCCAAATTTCAAGGCTTACTATTAAAGGCTGCAATAGTCAAGATGGTGACATAATGACAAAAGATTTGATACATGCACAGATCAATGGGATGAAATAGAAAACCCAGAAATGCACATACAAACAAATACAGCTAACTATTTTTGGCAGAGTCAAAGGATGTTCAATGGAGAAGAGAAATAATAATGTATTTCAAAAAGAGTGCTAGGATAATTGGATATCAACATGCTAATAATAATAATAGTGATAATGAACCAAAACACTGTACTCCTGTCACAAAAAATAAAGTGAATCATTGAGCTATATATATAATACTGAAAACTTCTGAAATAAAACAATATAGGAGAAAAATCTGTTTGTTTAGATTTTATAATTATTTGGATTAAAAAAAGTAAAATATGAAATAAAGACATTTTTATTCCTCATGACTATCCAGTTATTGGGGTAAAATTTGTTTAATAATAGTATCCTTTCACTACTGATTTTAAATATGATTATTTCAAAACATACAGATTACAAGTCTTTTTATTAACTTCAGTTTTCCCTTGAACTGAAATTGCTGTGATTCTTACTAAAAAATAAAAATGGAATTTTTTATGAAAAATAGACAAATTGAAAAATTAGTGACTAGAGATTTACATTTCATGAAATACTTAAGTCAAATTGACAACAAGATTGACAAAGTCTTAAGAAAAGTAGTTTTCAAATGAAAGTAAAAGCATTAGCCTGATGTGTAGCAAACACTCAAGCTTCGCAGTTTCAGTAGTGTTGACAGTGCTTTCCCTCTCTTCTCTTGAGTGATTCATTTTTAAAATTATAATTTGTCTCTGTTGCTGTCATATATGGTTTGTATTTAATAATACAAGAAGATGGACATTAAACTGCATAATACTTTTTCCTTTTTTGTTTTTTTAATAAACTCAACCTGTTATTTTTGTTGTTAGGTACCATTGAGTGGGTTCCAACTCATGGCTACCTTATGTACAATAGAAGCAAACTCTTCCTAGCCCTTCACCATCCACACAATCATTGTTATGCCAAAGCCCATCATTATAGCCACTCTGTCAATCAATCTCCTTGAAGGACTTACTCTTTTTTGCTGACCCCTCTGCTTTACCAAGTATGATGTCCTTCTGCAGGTACTGATACCTCCTGATAACGTGTCTAAAATATGTGAGACAGAATCTGGCCATTCTTGTTTCTAAGGACTATTCTGACTACATTTTTTCCAAGACAGATTTGTTCATTCTTTTGACAGTTCATGTTATATACAATATTCTTCCCCAACAGCATAATCAAAAAGCATCAATTATTCTTCAGTCTTTCTTATTCTTGGTCCAGGTTTCACATGCATATAAGGTAATGAAAACACGACAGGCTTAGGTCAGGATCACGTTAGTCTTCAAGGTGACACCTTTACTTTTTATACTTCAAAGAGACCTTTTGCAGCAGGTTTGCCCAGTGCAGTGAGTCATGTGATTTCTTGATTGTTGCTTTCATGGGTGTTGACTGTGGATCCAAGTAAAGTGAAATACTTGACAACCTGAGTCTTTTTCTCCATTTACCATGATGTGGGTTATTGAGCCAGTTGTGAAGATTTTCGTTTTCTTTATATTACAGTGTAATCCATACTGACGGCTGTGCTCTTTAATCTTCATCCGTAAGTATTTCAAGTCCTCTTCACTTTCAGCAAGCAAGATTGCATCATCTGCATAATTCAGATGGTAAACAAGTGTTTTGGTTATTTAGTACTGCTGTAACAGAAATAGTACAAGTGGATGGCTAAAACAGAGAAATTTATTTTCTCATAGAAAAGCAGGCTAAAAGTTCAAATTCAAGGCATCAGGTCTAGGAGAATTCTTTCTCTGCTGGCTGTGGATGAAGGCCCTTGTCAATCTTTCCCTAGACAAGGAACTTCTGAGGGGCAGGAAACCTGGGTCCAAAGGATCTACTCTGGCTCAGACACTGCTTCTTTACTGATGGTGTGAGGTATCCTACTCTCTGCTTGCTTCTGTTTGCACTTCATCTTGAGAGATGGCCTTGCGACTCTATACAGTTGTACACACTGAGCCTTGTCCGCCAACACAACCACCGCACATCTTCCCTCATTAGCATCATAGAGGCAGGATTTACAACATATAAGAACGTCACTTGATACTAGGAACCATCGCCTAGCCAAATTGCTACACGTTTTTTTAACTATTTTACTGTGCTTTAATTGAAATTTTACAATTCAAGTAAATTTGCCATATAAAACCTCGTACCCAGAACACTATGCAAATCTAGCTGCTCTCCCCACTCTATGACAGCGTACTAGTAGTTTCCACTCTGTAGTTCCTGTATGCATTCAGCCAACTTCTGTGGGTCTCCGTTCTCTCATCTCGCCTCTGGACAGGAACTTCTCAGACAGCCTCATGTATATATTTAAGCTCAGAAGCAAACTTTTCACCAACATCACTCTATGTCATATAGTCCATTCCAGTTTTGTCCGAGATTTTGACTTTGGTAATGGTTTCAGCTACAGGGTAACAGAATCTGAGGGCTGTGTCCTTAGCGGATTCTCACTCTGTTAATAAGTCTGGTATTTTAATAGAGTTCTAGTTCTGTACACCTATTTTTCTTGCACTATTTCAGGGACTCTATGTTGTGTTCCTTGTTGTGGCAGTCATTGGTAGTGCCAAGCACCATCTAGTTCTTCTAGTCTTATGATGATGAAGTCTCCAGATCATGTGGCCCCTCCTGTCTCCTGGGCTTACGGTTTCCTCGTGTCTTTGATCTTCATCTTCCTCTATTCCAGGTGGACTGAGCCAATTGATGCTGTTTAGATGGTCACATGCTAGCTTTTAGGACCCCAGATGCCACTCACCAAATTCACTACACACATTTTGCAGGGGGTCGTGGTTCAATCCATGAAATGAGTTTTCCTCCAATCCTGATGCTCCATTCTTCTTTAGATAGTCTAGCTTCTGAGATTATTTGCTAATCATACAGACCGAAGAAGTATGGCAAAAGGATGCCACCTACTATATATTCTCCAAAACACAGTGTAAACTAACCCCATGTTTTTTTTATGTTTGGATTAGATAATAAGTGTAGTAATTGGCCCTCTTTTACTATTCATATTTTAATATTATTGTTCAATATTTGCCTTTCCTATGACTGATAAGGAAACCCTGGTGGCATGGTAGTTAAGTGCTGTGGCTGCCAACCAAAAGGTCATCAATTTAAATCTAGCAGATGGTCCTTGGAAACTCTACAGGGCAATTTTACTTTGTCCTGTTGAGTCACTGTGAGTCGGAAGTAACTCAAGAGACTTTCCCTTTTAGTGGTGAAAAACTTTTGGCCAATGTTTTTAAAAGAATCTAAGTGATAAACCCTGTTTAACATCTTATGTCAAAATTTATCTGCCTCTTCTTTGTTCTAACATGATTTTCCCAAATTTCTTTTAACACAGTGAAAAATTGCAGAACTGAAACATGCACATCTGCTTCATTGGCTGCATCAATTATCCCTAGCTATTTCACAAAACTATTTGTCAATCTTGTAAAGTAATACATAGGAAAATGTTTGTAAGTGTTTGTCTTTGGTGATAGAGTAGCTGCATGGATCATAGACATATAAACCAAAATTTATGAGTATGATAATAAACCAAGGGGGGAACCCTCACTGCTGTTGATTCAATTTCAACTCATAGCAAGTGTATAGGATGGAGCAGAACTGACCCCAAGGCTTTCCTGCAGCATCTGTGGATTTGAGCTGCTGACTTTTTGGTTAGCAGCTGCAATTCTTAGACACTATGCCACCAGGGCTTCTTAATATGATAGTGTAAGGTAGGAATATTGTATTGAATTATGTATTAATCATTACAACTAGGTATTCTATGACTGTACTTTGTAAAATTGAGAAGTACACCTGATGGCTAAGATATTTTGGAAATGTAATAATTAGGTTGAGAGTAGCTCTTTAATGGGACTAATCTTCCTAGATTTATAGTCAAAATACCTTCTTATGAAACAGAGAGATTAGGGGTGTGTGTGTGTGTGTGTGTGTGTGTGTGTGTGTGCGTGCATGTGTGTATGTGTGCATATATATTACAAAAAAATAAACCATGTAGTGACTTGTTTTTAAATTGAAATCTTCACAGAATTGGCTTTTGGAATAGTCCTAAGTAAGGACAATAGGTAGAGGAATTAATTTTCTTCCAAATCAGCATAATCTTTAATATAGAGAAATAATATACAAGTATCTCACTCAAAGAAAGGGGGCTGAACATACAGTTCATAAAATACATCAAGAATTCAGCTGCCTAGACTTAAGCATGTTTTCTAAGACCATTGCAGTAAAATTAAGACTGAATCTTTGCTTTTGACTGATATTTAGCTGTCAATGATATGTTTTCTTCAGTTGTTAATTTTTTTGTCACGTATTTAGCCCTTTTATTTTCAGTCCTTCATGAAATATTAAATAAACTAAGGGGATAAATATTGAAAAGATTCATAAATGACTCTTTTGTCTTGAATAATTAATGTAGTCCTCTTTGATCAGTATGAGCTAAGTTATGTTGCAGTAAGAAACAACTCCACAATGTCAATGGCTTAGCACAACAGAAAGTCTTATTTGTTCTACATGTCCATTGCAAGTTGAAATTGAACTTTACTGTGTAAGAACTTCAGGGACAGAGGTTGACAGAGGTGTATTCTTAACACATGATTCTACAGTGCTTCTGTCAGGATAAAATGGAATAAGATGAACTGTATGCCAGGGTCTAAAGTTTCCAAAGAAAAGTGAGATATGTTAATTTTGCTTGCATTCTTTTGGTTAAACAAAGATACATGGTTAAAGAAAGGTTATATGGTTATAACCTTTAAAGAAATATAGTTAGAAAAAAGATAGCACTTCAGGGAGACAGGGAAGCATAATACTAATACATGCTTAAAAGTGGAAGAACTAAAAGTGTTCACATGGACAACAGCCATACTAATTACAAAAGTTTGTTTTTCTGGGCACCAAGTGTTCTGTGCACAGCTGCTACCTCAGACAAAAATCTCTCATCCCTTCCCAAAGTGTTCAAAACTCCGGAATCCAGTTCAAAGTCCATTACTCTTGGGTGATTCACAGTAGTGCCCCCTCTTTGTTAATTAAAATTAATTAATTTAGTTAAACTACTCTCTTGAGTTGTAATTAAATCAAAACAGTTAACAAATAAGTTAACTATCCCTGCATACACAAAACCCTGTTGGTGTAGTGATTAAGTGCTATGGCTGCTAACCGAAATGTCGGCAGTTCAAATCCACCAGGCACACCTTGGAAACTCTATGGGACAGTTCTACTCTATCTATAGAGTCATTATGAGTCAACAGTGACTAAACAGCACTGGGTTTGGTTTTTTAAAGAAATGTCATAGATACTAATAATTCTGAAACTGGCTGGGTAATTTTGGAGGTTCCCTAGTCTGAGATCAGGAACATCCCTCATTGTGCTTCAAATTTTCTTCTTGGAAGGATTTCTGTAGTTTTCTTCCTGAAATTATTATTGCTACTCACTGAAATATTTGGTTTACCATTTTTTTTTTCATTGCACATGACAGATGTGGCAATGGATAATAAACATTCCTTGAATATTGAGAAATATTTTAAAGCCTGTCTTCTGCCTCCAATATTGAAATCTGAAGGGAATTTTCAAGTCACAAAGATCTAAGGCTTCGTTATGCCAAGATTACAGTTTTTTTGGCAGGTCAACCTTTCTGAAATCTTTCAATGATTCATGTCCATTGGATTTCAGTAAGTTCTGTGGAACAATGATTATACCTATAATTCCTGTCTATTGATTTGTTTCATATATGCTATATATATTTTTGCCGTATTCCTCCTTATCTCCATTCAATTTTGGTTCTGTGGGCTTGCCATCTGTAACAGGAGAGCCACCAATGTAAGAAATTTTCTCAGAGCCAAGAGTTCAATGAAAGGCCAACATAGTTCATTCAGAGGTTTTAAAACCTGTTTGGAAATTAAAATATTTTTAAATTTTATCTTTTACCATTTGGAGTTGAAAAGCAGTTGTTTCCTATAATCTTACCCGAAGTTGTAGATTCTCTCTTTCATTCTTCATGACTACTTGCAAAATAGTCAATTCTTGACTGAATTCACCTCCTGTTTGTAAAACTTTGCATGATATAGTGAATGGCAATCAAACATTGGTAATGCCATTTTATGAAATTCTTTTTAGTAAGTTCAAGTTTATTAAGTAAATGAACAGTCCAGTTATTATGGGCTGGTTTTACCAAAGTCAGCCATTTCATAATATTGTTATATTATTATCTTTTCACACATCAGTAACAGATGCTTCAACCCTCACTCCAACTTGTAAGCCAATGCCACCACTTTGGTTTTTTTTTTTAATGGAAGCATGTCACTCGTGATACCAAATTCTAAATCAATTAGAGAGGGTGAGGTTGTATTGTACTAATCAAAAAAGAAAGGAGCCTTGGTGGGGAAGTTGTTAAATATGTAGCTAACAAAGAGGTTAGTGGTTTGAACTCACTAGCCCTCTACGGAAGACAGTTGTGGCAGTCTACTCCAATAAAGATTATGCCCTTGGAAATCCTATGGGGCAGTTCTATTCCATCCTGTTGAGTCACTATGATTTGGAATCAGCTTGATGGTAATGTTTCTTTGTTAATCAACAAATCCAAATCATAGTTGTTTAGCAAAATATTTTGTTCCTGTTCCTACTATATGAACAATAATACGAATAATAACATGAATAGAAGCATTTTCTGCTTAGTAAACGTAATTTAGGAGATTGAAGCTCAGTCTTGATGTACACTTAGCAGAATTCTCAGAGTAGTAAAAAATGTTAAGTGGTGAAACTTCCTATGTTTTTCAAAGCCTTTGCATGAAAGTGACATACATCACTTTCACTCACAAATCCTTACACTAATTTAAATAAGATGTTATGGATGTATTATCATTTACACAAAAGAAAAGAACAGAAATATTTGGTGAATAAAATCTTCAATACAGTTATTAATGCCCTTGTGTAAGGCTTTTTCATTTTTGTATGTACTTTTTCTTTAAACATTAGTCATCTGCTACTGCTCTAACAGAAATGCCACAAGCGGATGACTTGAACAAAGAAAAATTTATTCTCACACAGTCCAGTAGGTTATAAATCCAAATTCACGGTGCCAGGTGCAGGAGAATGCATTCTGTCTCTGTCAGCTCTAGAGGAAGGTCCTTGTGTTGCATCTGTCTTTCTTTAATCTGAGAGTATCCAGGTTTGGGAATCTCAGGACTGAAAGGATTCACTCTGCTCTCAGTCCTGCATTCTTAATGGTGTGAAGTCCCCAACTCTCTGCTTGCTTCCCTTTCCATTTATCTCGTGTGGGATAAAAAGGATAAAGGGTGGTTCGAGCCACCCTCCAGGGAATCACCCTTTACAATGGAGCAGGCAGGTGACCTTAGGAAGGATGTTATAGGCTCACCCTAATCCTCCTTACCATAATCCAGTCTGTTAACCACAGGCAGAGATTAGGATTTACAGCATAAGAATATCAGAAAATGTAGGACAATAACAAAATACTGGGAATCATGGCCTAACTAAATAGTTACTTACATTTTGTGGGGGCATAAACCAATCCATGACAGATATATTTAAATTAATTTGACTTTTGTTGTTGTTATTCTTTAAGAAAAGCAAAAAATATACTTGTTGGGAAAAGCATGTTGTTGTTGCTGTCTGTTGCCATCATGTCAACTGTACTCATGGAGATTGTATGTTCCAGAGTAGAACTGTGCTCCATATGATTTTCAAAGCAGATTGGCAGATCTGTCTTCCAAGGCACCTGTAGGTGGATTCAAATGCCAGCTTTTCAAGGAGTAGTTGATTGCTTATCTGTCTGTGCTACTTAAGAAAGAACATACAGCACTTACTGATGTAGAGCCATTGGAAATTTTCTTCCCTTCTGTTCCCCAAATTTGTCCAATCACAGTTAAATCATATTGGTCCACCTAAAAGGTCTCTCCAAAGCAAGGTTCTGATTACTAAACGTGGGGTGGAAGTCATACTATATCTTTAGTAACTACACTAAGTGGTATTGATGACTGGTTACTTTTGGGAAACATTTTTCTATGAACTGGGTAAGAGTAATTGATTTCTTAAAAGAGATTTTTTACAGCAAGTTCCCAAGTTAATTATGTCCGACTTAGGGACAACTCTTACTTAGAAATGGATTTCTGTAAAGTGACTATATTAAAAATTTGAGTTAAATACTATGGTTTGTAATAATGAACTCACTACTTCGTAATAGTCTTAAGACTACTGGGTGGCTTCAGCAACTGTGTGGCTGAAGGAAGGAGAATGCTTTCTGCTTTTTCAGATGAATCATGTTACTGTTAATACTGTGTTAAGTGTATCACTTTGTATTTTGACTCCAGACAAAACAAAATGTAAAAACCCATATTAGACTTCTGAACTCCAGAACTGCCAAAGCCAAGTGCCATGGAGTCAGATCCGACTTACAGGATAATAAGTGTTCATTGTTTTAACCCGTTAAATATATGATACTTTCTTATGATAATGATAGACACAAAAAATGAGATGAAAGGCATAAACATTGATATTTAAGGCATTAGTGAGTTGACATGCACACAGTTAAGGCTGCATTTCTTTCTGGAGGCCCGTATTATCTTGTAATCATGCCTCCAAAACATAAATCCAGTGAAAGTGCCAGTGATGTATCAAAGAAAATGAAAATAATCATGATTGAAATAAATGGAAATAATAAAGTGATTGGTAAAAAGGTGAAATGCCGTTAGTCACTGAAAAATTATTATGGTGTAGTTTGTCAATGATCAGAACAATTTTAAAGGATAAAGTAAGAATAATGGAGCAAATGAAAGGCTCTGCCCCAGTGAAAGCTGCAATTTATTACTAAGGAATGCAACAGTTTAATTGTTGAAATGGAACAGCCATTGAAAATTTCGTTAGATGATCAAAATCAGCATAATATGCCTATTAGCCTTACTTTAGTGCAACAAAAGGCTCAAAGGCTTTTCAATGATTAAAGAGCTGCACATGCAGAAAGTAAACATGATTGTGATGAAGAATTTGTTGTGAGTAGGGGTGGGTTCAGTCATTTTAAAGTGAAGATATATTTACATATTTAAATGCTGCTGTAAGTACTGTAAGTGATTTTACTGAAATGCTGAGAAAAAATTGAGGAGTGAGGATATCTGCCAGACCAAATATTCAATGTAGACAATACAGGCTTATTTTGTTGTTTTTTTTTAAAAAAAAGAAAAGCTGAAAGGACCTGCATTTTGAAAGAGAAAACTACACCAGGAAATAAATCATCAAGGGATAGACGAACATTATTGCTTGAGGGTAAGACATCCAGCTTTTCAAGCTTCAGCTTTGCTGTGTGTCTCTCCCTAAATCTGAGGACACTTCACTGTACCACTAAGGCCAGTACAAAGGCTTGCGTTAAAATTGACATTTTTGAACACTAGTCCTTGAACTCTTTTGTCCCCAATATTGAACATTATTGTTTGGCCAACGTTGGTGAAAGTGATCTTGTAGAGTTACTAGACGCACGGAACCAGCCAATGGAGGTCTTACAGAACCAGAGGAGCTGATGGATTTGAGAAAGAAGATTTGGACATAAAAACTCCAGAATCAAAAAAGTTTATGATGAATGAATTAGCTAAATCCTTTTGTCTCCTTGAAGCAGTTACCAAGTGTCAGCTGCTAGAAGGTCATGTACGATAAGGAAAAGAAAACATTCGTATCACCCTCCTTAAGGTCTACTTCAAGAAATTGCTTCCAGTAGTAAAACTACTCTTCAGAGCAAATTTAAACTCAGGACTCTCCAGCACCAGGTCCACGGTCTTCAACAGCAGCCATCTCTCTATCATCTTCTCCTGCATCATCTAGTTATTAATGTTATTAAGCCAACTCGACGGCACTTGGCTTTGGCAAGGTTACCTTATAAATACATCTTCCAGTATGCAAGACATCAGTGTAATGAGAGTGTTAATCTTTAATCATAATCTTTTTTTCTCCTGTCTATTTTAAGAACTGTTTAATTTTGTTTTACAACACTGTATACCTTCACATGATATTATGTGTGATTGCTGATGACTGAAATGAGAATGTTGGAGCAAAGGATAGTCAGTAGTTAGAAAACAGTTTTGTGGGGATTAAAACAATGCCAGAGATCTCATGATAGAGTTTTGCAAATATCTTTTTTTACCAGCATAAATGATGACAATACACATGGTCATCACTGGGTGGAAATCACAGGAATCATATCAGTTACATTTGTGGACAGAGATGATAGAATGACTCAGTAACGTTAGTCAGAACAAGGCTAGATGCTATATGCAGAATGAACTATCATTGTTCATAAACAAGTTTAAGATGAAGTTGAAGAAAATTGAAACAAGCATGTGAAAACCAGAATACAACCTGGAATGTATGTTCACCATTTTGTCCTGCTTTAGTCACTTGATGCTCAAAAGCAAGATACAGAGTTTTTTCTGACATCTGTTTTGATATTTTCTTTCCTATCTTTTCAATGACTTTTTGGTTTCTACATGTGTGATGTCCTTGCACAGCTTATCTAGTGGTAGATCATTAGTATTCAACACATCAGCTCTATTCTTGAGATGGTCTCTAAATTCAGGTCTGATATGATCAAGGTTATGCTTTGGCTCTTGTGGATTTGTTCTAATTTCAAATTCAGTTCTAACTTAAACTTGCATGTGAGAAATTGATGGTCTGTTGTCTTACCGGTCCTTGTCTATATTCTGACTGATGATATTGAGCTTATCACCACATCTTTCCACAAATGTAATTGATTTGATTCCTATGCATTCCCTACAGTGAGATCCATGTGTACAGTCTATTTTTTGTGTTGGAAAATGGTATTTGCAATGAAGAAATAGTCATTGTTGTTGTTAGCTGTCAACCAGTGGGTTCTGACTCATAGTGATCCTATGCACAACAGACCAAAACACTGCCCGGTCTTGTGTCATGCTCACAGTTGTTGTGGTGCTTAAGCCCATTGTTGTAGTCACTGTGTCAGTCCATCTCATCAAGGGTCTTCCTCTTTTTCACTGACCCTCTGCTCTATCAAGCATGATATCCTTCTCCAGGGACTGATCCCTCCTGAAAACATGTCCAGAGTGGAGAAGTAGTCTTGCAAAATTCTGTCATGTCATCCCCAGCATCCTTTCTATCACAAAGGCTGCATTATCTAACTTGCAGTCCTGCTTGTCACCAACTTTCATATTCCAATCATTGCTAATGATCAATGCATCCTGACTGAATGTTTGATGAGTTTCAGATTATAAAAGTTAGTAGAAATCTTCAGTTTCTTCATCTATATCATTAATGGTTGGTACACAAATTTGAAAAATAGCCATATTAACTGATCTTCCTTGCAGGAATATGGGTATTATCCTATAACTGAGCTGTACTTTAGGGTAGATCTTAAAGTATTCTTTTTGGCATTGAATGGAGCACCACTCCTCTTTAAGTTGCCATTCCTGGCATAGTAGCTGTCTTAGTCAGCTAGTACTGCTTTAACAGAAAGTACCACGAGTGAAAGGTTTCATGAGAAGAAGCTTTTATTGAGACAGTCTGGTAAGCTGCATATCCATTTACAAATTGTAAGTCCATTCAGTAAGAGAATTTGTCACAGTCCGGTAGGCTGAGTTCAAATCCAGTGAGAACATCTCAGCACAGGAAGCTGAGGTCCAAAGGATGTGCTCTGCTCTCATGCTTCTGTCTTGGTGGTATGAGGTTCCCAACTTCTGCTCATGTCTCTCCCTTATATTTCACAAGCTTGTAGCTTGAGACCTGCCTCACTAACACAACTGTTACCTGTTCTCCACCATCAGTCTCACAGAAGCAGTATTCACAACACATGGGAGGAAGGCCACCATATTGGGACTTACAGCCAAATCAAATCAACACAGACATTTTTGGGGGGACACAATTCAACCCATGACAGTAGCCCTTATGTCTATTCAATTCAAAGGGGCCAGTAGCAGTGCATGTCAACTCACTAATGACTTCAATATTGAGGTTTGTGTCTCTCATTTCATTTTTAAGATTTTCAGTTTTTCTAGACTAACACTCCATACATTCCACCTTCAGATTATTAATAGATGTTTGTAG
The DNA here is from genome assembly GCA_028571685.1 of Heterohyrax brucei. Lineage (NCBI taxonomy): Eukaryota > Metazoa > Chordata > Mammalia > Hyracoidea > Procaviidae > Heterohyrax > Heterohyrax brucei. The sequence continues at coordinate 166,409,730 of CM053144.1, forward strand.
CTTTTTCTTCTGACATTCGAGCTATCTTACATCAGCAAATGCAAATCCTGAAAGCTTGTCTTCATCCTCTGTCATTACGGTTGACTCTGCTTTGAGGAGGCAACTCTTCCCCAGTCGTTGAGTGCTTTCCAACATAAGGGGGTTCATCTTCCAAGACCGTATCAGACAATATTCCTAAGGTTTTTGCTGTCTAATTCTTTTCAGAAATAGACTGCCAGATTCCTCTTCCCAGTCTGCCTTAATCTGGAAGCTCAGCTGTAACCAGTTGGCCATGGGTATCCCTGCTGGTCTTTGGAAGCCAGTGGCTTAGCTTCCAGTGTCACAGCAACATGCATGGCCCCACAGTGTGACAAAATGACTGATACATGTAGGATTGTCAAAGTGGGCTCATCTGATCTTATAAGACAGAAAACTGAGAAACTTTCCCAGCCATTATTAGAGAGATAAACAAAGATGAAATAAGGGACAAAGAGATACCACATGAGAAACACTGGACCCCTTATAGCTGTCCTTGAAATTGGAAGAGCATCAGGAGTTGAAGTAACACAGGTGGCCTTTAGAAGCTGGAAAAGGCAAGAAAACAGTTACTCACCTAATGCCCCCAGAAAGAAAGATAGCCTTAGTATTAGTCTGGTAAAAACCTGTATCAGACTTCTGAACTCCAGAACTATAGGAAAATAAATATTAGTTGTTTTAATCCACTAAATGTATGATAATTTTTGATGACCAACAATAGAAAACTGATACCGTATGTTATGTTAAAATTGTGAGATCTGGTGGAAAATACGTTCCGTTTGTCGAAAAACAAAATCCACACACAAAAGTTAGTTTCTAGGAGTATAAAAGAATAGTCTGGAAACTAGATAGTCTACTTAAAATAGACTTGCATGTTTATGAATATTCATGGAATATAAAGTAAGCATGGTTACAAAGAATTTTAAATAGATAGCAGATAGGGATCAGATACAGTTTAAAATGTTATTAAAAATTAGATGAGTAGATTATCAAGAAAGTAATTTGAAACTATCAAGTACATCTCATATTTTTTCAAAATTATTTCTGTGTCCTATTTTGACTTTAGGTTTAAATCATATTATTATGTTGATATGCCTTCTTACATGGGGTGAAAAATTTGTAAGAATTATGTTTTCAGCTGCATAGATGAGTTATTTTTTCCATATTTCAAAACTTTAAATGAAAGTTGACATTTCTTAAACATGTATGTTTTTAAACAGAATTCTGAATTTCCATTGCTTTTAATAATATTACATGAGAAAATCAGTCTTCATAATTTAAGTAATTTTATCCTATTTTATACAAATCAGATTTAATAATACAGTGATACTGTACCTTTGTAGGCATTGAGTAAGTCACAGATTTACTTTCTTTAATAAAAATATCCAGTGAAAATAAATTTCAGGAAGTATATGCAGAATAGAAATAAATTCCGGGACATTTTTGCCCTTCTATAATGTTTGTAATACAGCAGGCTCTTAATGCTATTAAATTTATGTTCTCTCATCAGGACTGACTTGTTTTTGTTGTTAGATGCCCTTTGAGTTGATTCTCATGCATAGCAACCCTGTGTACAGCAGGATGAAACATCGCCCTAACCTAGGCTTTCCTTCCTTCTGTTGCTGTGTTTGAGCCCAGCATTGCGGCCAGTGACAGTTCATCTCAGCCAGGGTCTTGCTGTCTTTCTTTCAGTGCCCTTTTACCAGGCATCATATCTTTCTCCAGGGCCTAGTTCCCTATATGCTCAAAGTACATGAAACCAAGTTTTGCTACCCTTGATTATAAGGAGCAATCTGGCTGTGCTTTTTCCTAGACAGAATTGTTCTACTAACAGTTTGGGGTTTATTCCGTATTCCTTGCCAAATCTGTAATTCAAAAGTATAAATTCTTCTTCAGCCTTCCTTATGCACTGTCCAGCTTTTGCATGCATGTGAGGCAGTTGAAAATACCGTGGCTTGGGTCAAGGGCACCGATCTCCTCAAAGTGATATCTGTACTTTTCAACACTGTAAAGAGGTCATTTACAGCTGATTCCCTCAGTGTAGTATGTTGTTTGATTTTTGACTGCTGCTTCCATGGATGTTGATCCATGGAAGATAAAATCTTTGACAACTTCAATTTCTTCTCCATTTATCATGATGTTGCTTATCAGTGCAGTTGTAAGGACCTTTACTTTCTTTATGTTGAAGTATAATCCCTGCTGAAGGCTGAGGTTTTTGATCTTTATCAATAACTGATTCAAGTCTTCTTCATTTCAGCAGCAAGTTTTCATGACCTGGATATCACAAGTTGTTAATGAGTTCCTCCGTTCCTGATGCCATGCTCTTCTTTATATGGTTTACCTCTTGGATTATTTGCCCAACATACAGACTGAGTAAGTATGATGAAAGAATACAACCTGATGCATACTTTTCAGATATTAAACCATGTATTATTCCATTGTTTTGTTGGACAACTTAGTTTGGGTCTGTGTACAGGTTCCACATGAACATAATGAAATGTTCTGTGATCCCTACTGTTCATAATTTTTGCCACAGTTTAACAGGAACTACACAACTGAATGCCTTTACATAGTCAATAAAATACAGGAAAATGTCTTTCTGGTAACCTCTGCTTTTGATTCATGGGCTGTGATTTGTTAACTTTGGTTATAGAGATGTCTTATTAAGCTTTGAATTTTCTTTCATTCTGATGACTGATTGTCTAGAGCATCTTAGATGTGCTCATTGCCAAAACATCTCATTTTGTGAAGTGCTATTTAAAATTTTCCGTATTCTTTTTTGTTTGTTTGTTTTTTATTATGACTGAGTGAAAATATACATTCCCATATAAATTTACATGACCACCTATATGCAGCTTCCATTGTTCTCCCTGCCTGATGACAGCACACTGGTCCTCACTGCTCCATACATGTCTCTGAGTGGTAAAAGGTACATATAAAGGTACCATATATATAAATATATATATATCATATGAGGTCTGACAACTAAGTCCATAAACTTCATTTTTCTAAGTGCTACAAACTCCACTGTTGAATATCACTACAATCACCTTCGAAGTACTCCCCTTGGGGAGCTATACACCAATGTCAGCACCTAATACACCCTTCAAAGCAATTTTCAAACTGTTTCTGGAACAGCCTTTGCACACAGTCGTACAATGGCAAGTTTGAAAATTTAATTGTATAGTTGTCTGTGAGGGAGTTTTTAGCCAGTAAACAAATAATTGTATTGGAACACCTCCCCTAGTCACCTGATCTGGCCCCCAATAAATTTTTTCTTTACTTGAAGATAAAGGAAGTATTGAAAGGAAGACATTTTGATGACATTCAGTACATCAAGGGTAATACAATGACAGCTGTGCTAGCCATTCCAGAAAAAGAGTTGCAAAATTCCATTAAAGGGTGGCGTCAGTGCACTGCTTCTCAGGGGGATCACTTTGAAGGTGACCATAGTGATACTCAGCAGTGAGATATGTAGCACTTTTTCTAGGATGAGTTCATGAAGTTAATTGACAGTCCTAATATATACATGTATGTATGTATTAGTGTATATATTTATATATGTTATATATATATATGTATTTATATATATGAGGTATATACAAGACATGCCTGGATGTCTTGATGAAGTGCCTGTTCATATCCCTTGTGCAGTTTTTAATTGGGTTATTTTTCTTTTTGTTGTTGAAATTTTATAATATCTTGCAGATTATGGAGATAAGGCAATGACTGGGTTTGTAGTAGCCAAAACATTTTTCCCAGTCTGTAGGCTGTCTTTTGACCCTTTGGTGAAGCCTTTGGATATGCCTAAGTATTTGATTTTTAGGAGTTCATGTTTATCTATTTGTTCTGTTGTTTACATATTGTCAGTAATACTTGATATTTTGTTTATGCCATTGTTGTGTAAATATTTAATGTGGCTATGTCTTTCTGGAGTATTCATCTTTTAATCATTATATAGTTTTCTTCTGTATTCAGTATGGTGGACTTGCTTTAAATTCTATTTTATTAGAAATTAAAATTGCCACTCCTACTTTTTTTTTAATTACTTGCTTGATAATTTTGTCCATCCTTTGAGTTTAATTTGTTCCTGTGTTTAAGTCTAACATGTGTCTTCTGTATGCAGCCTAAAAGATGGAAAAGATGGATAGTTTTTTTTTTCAATCAATTTGCCACTCTCTGTCTCTTTGTAGGTATATTCAATCCATTTACATTCAGTGTAATTACTGATAGGCATGAGTTTAATGCTGTCGTTTTGCTGTCTTTTTTGTGCCCTGTAGACAATACCTTAATTCCACTGAATTTTGTGTGCTCAGTTGTTTCTCTTTCTGTACTGTCTTTTCTTCTTTTTCATTGTTGGTGGTTTTGTATTAGCTGAGACTTTGTGTTTTCTTGGTTTTCATTTTAATGCATAGAATTGTTAACTTCCTTTGTGGTTATCTTGGTATTTTCCACTATATTTTCTAAATTTAAATCAGTCTTTAATTTACATATGTCCCCTTGACTTCTTCATATGAATGATCTATAATAATATTTTTAAAATACCTCTTTTATGGCATACCAAGCCAAGTTCCATCGAGTTGGAGCAACATGTTTACATGATATCTGTATTTCCCTGTTTATGGTGTTTTGCCTTTTATTTATTTTTGTGATTTTCCTATTTGGGGTGATATTCACTTGCTCTATTCTGCATTCTCATCTTGGGTTGTTATCTGATATTATCGATTTTCTAACCAATGGACTCCCTTTAGTATTTCTCGTAATTTTGGTTTGGGTTTTGCAAATTCCATAAATTTCTTTTTATCTGGAAATTTCCTAATTTTGTCATTATGTTTGAGAGACAGTATTACTGGACACGTAATTCTTGGCTGGCAGCTTTTTTTTTCCCAGTCAAGGCTTTGTATTTGTCGTCTCATGCCTTCTGCCTGCATGATTTCTGCTGAGTGGTCTGAGTTTAGTCCTATTGCATCTCCTTTGCAGATTATTCTTTATTATCCCGAGTAACTTTTAAAATTGTCTCAGTATCTTTAGTTTTGGCAAGTTTGAATATAATATGTCTTCCTGTCTTTCTTTTGAGATCTACCTTATGTGGAATTCAATGAGTGTCTTGGTTAGATACCTTCTCACCTTTTGTGATATCAGAAAAGTTTACTGTCAATAAATCTTTGACAATTCTCTCTGTATTTTCTGCTCTACCCCCTTATTCACTTGTACCACCTCTTATCCATTCATCCTGTGGGAGATAAAAAGAGAGAAGCAAGCAGAGAATGGGAAACTTCACACCATCAAGAAAGCAGCACCAGGAGTAGAACACATCTTTCAGATCTGAGGTTCCTGTTCCAAGATGCTCCCTGGACCAAAACTGATGTAACACAGGACTTTTCTCCAGAGCTGACAGAGGAAAGCCCTTCTCCTGGAGCAGACACCCTGAATTTGGAATTGTAACCTACTGGATGTGAGTGGCAGTCCACCGTTCATTATTGGGATCTATCAAAAAGATGTTCATGTCCATGTCTACAGAAGGGTATGGCTTCACCCAGGAATGATGTGTCCAGGCATTCAGTCCATTTTTTGCAACTGGATATCTAATTTTGCCAACACCATTTGTTAAAGAAACTTTTTTTACCCCAGTTTAAGACCTTTGACATCAAGTAAGGAGGGTAACAGCATCAGGTAAGGAGGGTGACAGCATCAGGTAAGGAGGGTGACAGCATCAGGTAAGGAGTGTAACACCATTAGGTAAGCAGGGTAACACCATCAGGTAAGAAGGGAGTGAGCAGCCCCTACTGGTCAGGTAAGGAGGGTAACACCATCAGGTAAGCAGCGTAGCACCATCAGGTAGGCAGTGTAACACCATCAGGTAAGAAGGGAGTGAGCAGTCCCCACTTGTCTGTCAGTGAAGATTTGCTTGTTGCTGTGATGCAGGAAGCTGTGTAACTGGTATTTAGGTACCAGTAGGGTCAACCGTGGTAGATAAGTTTCAGCTGAGCTTCCAGACTGACAGACTAGGAAGCAGAACCCAGCAGTCTACTTCTGAAAGGAATTAGCCAGGGAAAACCTTATGAACAGTAGTCAAACACTGTCAGATATGGTGCCAGAAAGTGAGCCCCCGGGTTGGAAAGCACTCAGAAGACGACTGAGGAAGAGCTGCCTCCTCAAAGTAGAGTCGATCTTAATGACGTGGATGGAGTAAGGCCTCTGGGATCTTCATTTGCTGATGTGGCATGACTCAAAATGAGAAGAAACAGCTGTGAACATCCACTAATAATTGGGACATTGAATGTATAAAGTATGAATCTAGGAAAACCGGAAACTGTCACAAATGAAATAATGCATAAACATTGACATCCTAGGCATCAGTGAACTATAATGGACCAACTTGGGCCATTTTGAATCCGACAATCATATGGTCTACTATTCTGAGAACAAGAACTTGAAGAGGAACGGTGCTGTGTTCATTATCAAGAAGAACATTTCAAGATCTATCCTGAAGTACAGTGCTGTCAGTGATACGACAGTATCTATACTCCTACAAGGACAGCCAGTTAATATAACTGTTACTCAAATTTATGCCAAAGATAAAGGCCAAAGATTAAGGCCAAAGATAAAGAGCTTGAAGATTTCTACCAGCTTCTGCAATCTGAAATAGATCAAACATGTAATCAGGAAACATTGATAATTACTGGTGATTGGAATACAAAAATTGGAAAGAAGGATCAGTAGTTGAAAAATAAATACAGCCTTGGTGATAGAAGTAATACCAGAGATTGCATAATAGAATTTTTCAAGACCCATGACTTTTTCATTGCAAATATCTTTTTTAACCAACACAAATGGCGACCATACACATGGACCTCACCAGATGGCATACACAGGAACCGAATTGACTACATCTGTGGAAAAAGCCCGTAGGAAAGCTCCATATCAGCAGTCTGAACAAGACCAAGTGCTGACTGGGGCACAGATCGTCAGTTGCTCATCTGCAAGTTAAAATTGAAACTGAAGAAAATTAGAACAAGTCCACAAGAGCCAAAGTATAACCTTGAGTATATCCCTCCTGAGTTTAAAGACCATCTCAAGAACAGATTTGATGTTTTGATCACTAATGATTGAAGACCATATGAATTGTGGAATGACGTCAAAGACATCGTCTATGAAGAGAGCAAGAGGTCATTAAAAACACAGGAAAGAAAGACCAAATTGGATGTCAGAAGATGCTCTCAAACTTGTTCCTGAACATTGAGCAGCTAAAGCAAAAGGAAGGAATGGCAAAGTAAAAGATCTAAACAGAAGACTTCAGAGAGCAGCTTGAGAACACAAAAGAAGGTATTTATAATGACCTGTGCAAAGAGCTGGAAATAGAAAACCAGAAGGGAAGAACATGTTCTGCATTTCTTAAGCTGAAAGAAGTGAAGAAAAAATTCAAGCCTCAAGTTGCAATAGTGAAGGATTTTACATGGAAACTATTAAACGACTCAGAGAGCATCAAAAGAAGATGGAAGGAATACACAGAGTCATTATACCAAAAAGAACGGGTCGATGTTCAGCCATTTGAAGAGGCAGCATATAATCAGAAACCAGTGATACTGAAGGAAGAAGTTGAAGCTGCATTGAAGGCATTGGCAAAAAAACAAGGCTCCTGGAATTGATGGAATATAATTTAAGATACTTCAACAAACAGAAGCCATGCTGGAAGTAATCACTCATCTGTGCTGAGAAACCTGGAGGACAGCTACCTGGCCAACTGAATGGAAGAGACCCATATTTATGCCCATTCCAAAGACAGATGATCCAACCAAATGTGTAAATTACTGAACAATATTTTTCATATCACATGCAAGTAAAATTCTGCTCAAAATCATTCAAAAGCAACTACAGCAATATATTGACAAGAAACTGTCAGAAATTCAACCTGGGTTCAGAACAGGACATGGAACCAGGGATATCATTGCTGATGTCAGATGGATCTTGGCTGAAAGCAGAGAATACCAGCGAGATGTTTACTTGTGTTTCATCAACTCTGTGGATCGTACTAAACTATGCCTAGTGTTGTGGAGAATGGGAATCTCCACCTAGTCGTGCTCTTAAGAAATCTGTATATGGATCAAGAGGTGGTCATGTGAACTGAACAAGGGGACACTGCATGCTTTAAAGTCAGGAAAGGTGTGTGTCAGGGTTATATCCTTTTACCTTACCTTTATAATCTGTATGCTGAGCAAATAATCCTAGAAGCTGGATTATACAAAGAAGAACAAGGCATCAGGATTGGAGAATGACTCATTAACAACCTGTGTTATGTAGACGAAAACACCTTACTTGCTGGAAATGAAGAAGGCTTGAGACATTTACCAATGAAGATTAAGGGCCACAGCCTTCATTATGGACTGCACCTCAACCAAAAATCCTCACAACTGGACCAATAAGCAACATTGTCATAAATGGGAAAGGATGGAGGTTGTCAAGCATTTCCTTTTACTTGGGTCCGAAATCAATGCCCTTGGAAGCAGCAGTCAAGAAACCAAAAGATGCATTGCACTGGGAAAATCTGCTGCAAAGGATCTCTTCAAAATATTCAAAAGTAAGGATGTCACCTTGAAGATTAAAACATGTCTGACCCAAGGAATGGTATTTTCAGTGATATCATATACGTGGGAAAGCTGGACCATGAACAAAAAAGACAGAAGAAAAATTGATGACTTTGAATTGTAGTATTGGAGAAGAACGTTGAATTTATGATAGACCACCAAAAGAACAAACAGATCTGTTCTGGAAGAAGTCCAACCAGAGTGCTCCTTGGAAGCCAAGATGGCAAGACTGCATCTTACATACTTTGGACATATTGTCAGGAAAGATCAGTCCCTGGAGAAGGACATCATACTTGGTACAGTGGAGGGTCAGCAAAAAAGAGGAAGACCCTTGATGAGATGGATCGACACAGTGGCTGCAATTATGGGCTTAAGCAAAAAAAAAAAATTGTGGACGTGGCGCAAGATGAGGCAGTATTTCGTCCTGTTGTTCCTAGGGTCGCTATGAGTCAGAACCAACTTGACGGCACCTAACAACAGCAACAATCCCCTTGTTCTTGTACTCCAATCACTCAGACTATTCCTCTTGATAGAGTCTGACATAATTCTTAGTGTTTCTTCACTTTTTCAAAATTCTTTTATCTAATTTTTTCCTCAAATACATTGGTGTCATGTGCTTTATCTTCAGTCTCACTGCATTGCCTCCATTCTCATCTTTTGACTTTCTATTTAATTGTCTAATTCTGTAAATTTAGTGTTAATATTGTGAATTCCTACTTCTTGCCTCTGTATGTTTCTTTGCATTTATTCAGTTTGTCATTATGTTTTGCTTCATTTTACCTCATGTCCTTCCTGATCTCTTGAAGAATTCTAAATATTAATCTTTTGTATTGTACCTCCAGTAATTTCAGGAAGTTTTCTTTCTCTGAAAAAATTTTTTTTAATTACGATTGAATGAAAATGTACATTCCCATATAAATTTTCATGACCACCTATGTGCAGCTCCTACTGCTCTCCCTGCCCAGTGACAGCACACTCTTCCTCTCTGCTCCATACCTGTCTTATCCTCCTAACAATCTCCTATCCCCTCCTCTCCATCCACTCCTCCATCTCCAGTAAGAGGTCAGCAGGGAAACATCCTGTAGATGCGTAGAACCATAAAGTGCACACATGATATGGTCACTCTGTGTCCTTGATTCTTTAGGGACCTTTCTGAATCCTCGTGGTCTGAATCTTTAAGTGACTTGATATTAACTACTCTTTCTAAGCCATCAGTAAGTTGTCAAATTTATTTTATGTTTGCTTACTGTGTTCTAGCTTCTTGTTTTGTTTTGAAATGTTCTTATAATCTGGTTATGTCCAGTAGTTTGGTTATTTATATCTTTGAAGCTCTATAGTCCTATCACCAGGTCATTAGGGCTGTTACTAGACATATGAGCCCGGAAGTCTGTTTAATTTTCTTGTATGGATTCAACTCAGGTGTCTGTCACCAAGTGTGCTATGCAGCCTCTCTCCTATTATCCTAGATGGGAAGGTATAATTGCTGTGGGCACAGGTACCTGGCTGCAGGCACTGAGGAAGGCAGGGGGCTAACAGCCATCCTTAAGTGTCTGTGAAGATGGTGTGTCCCCTTTTGTCTGATTCTAGGTTAAGGAACTGTTTCTATGCTGAATGTCTGACTGAGTAGAGGTATAGATTTTTTTCCATGTTCCCCCAATTTGTTAATTTTTTTTCCTCTCCAAGTCTATTAGACTGGCTCAAGGCAGGCTTAAAGAGTCCTGCTTCTGGCTCAAGTAATGGCATCAGACTTCAGAGCTGGCCACAGTGCAGAGAAGGGAGGGGAAAGCCTTAGGAAATGGAAGATAGATTTATCCCAAAGTAAAGATTTGTGTTAGACACAAGTCTCTTAGCTTTTGACAACTGAGTGCCACTTTTCTCTGGTTCTGGAGGCATGAATATAGTCTCCACTGTTCTCTCTCTCCCACTGAGGAAGATACCCTGCAAACACCACTGTTCTGCTCACCACGCTTAGTAGTAGTTAGATGCCGTCTGGTCCTTTCCTACTCATAGTGACCCTACACACAGCAGAACAAAACCCTGCCCAGTTTTGGCTGATGAGGAGACTGTTCTGCCCTGCAGATTCTGGGCTGATTGCATCAATTGGGTGTCTTAGCTGATAGGAGGAGTAAAGATGGAGTGAGCAGCCTAAACGTGTATGTTAGTGGAGGCCTGCTTGTTGCTGTGATGCTTTTAGCTATGCCACTGGTATTTAGGTACCAGCAGGATCACCCATGGTAGACAGGTTTCAGCTGAGCTTCCAGATTAAGACAGACTAGAAAGAAGGATCTGGCAGTTTACTCTTAGAGATGCTCTTCTGAAAAGAATTAGCTGGGGAAAACCTTGTGAATAGCAACTCACCATACTAGCTGCAGCCAGTTATCAACAGTTTGGGCCTTGTAAGTCCTAGGTATATCTGGACCTACTCTGCTTTCCCTGACACTATTTCATTTCCCCACTTTCCCTTTGATGTTCAGGTTCTTTCAATGTCATATGTAATCAATTCATTTGTTATTTTGGGTCTTTGTTGTTAGAGGGATCACAGTAAGCATCTGACTACTAGGCAATCTTTGTCCTGCCTCCCCTAATCAATTATATTTTAATTCTAAAATTTTCATTCTTTTAGATTATGTAAATGTATAATATTTTTAAACATGCACAGTAGTTAAACCACCAGCTGCTAACTAAAAGGTCACTAGTTCAAACCCACTAGACTTTCTACAGGAGAAAATACTTGTAAATCTGTTTTTGTAAAGATTATAGTCTAGGGCACCCCATGGGGCAGTTTTGCTGTGTCCTACAGAGTCAGTGTAAGTGGAAATCATGTTGACAGTAATGGGTTTGATGTGGGGGGTTAATTGAGTCATACAGTTATTCAAAAATGTATTGTTATCCTCATCTACTGAGAAAATATATAAAATAAACAAGAAACAAATTGATATGACAGTGAGTATGTGTTCTGGGGAAAAATCAATAATACAGCAGGATATGTTGGCAAGGTAAACTCTTAGAGATGCTCTTCTTGATAGGTTTTACATAGAATGTCCCTCTCATAAGGTAACAAATTAATAAAGAGTGAATAAATTAATGGCCTAAGCTGTGCTGATTATCACTAGAGATGTTTTCCATGCATATTGAACTGTAAGTGAAGACACCTTGAAATTGAAGTTATAAGTGTATCCCAGAAATAGCAACGAGGCCAGGTCATCTAGGACTATGCAAATCATGAGGACGATAAAAACAGATGACAACAGGAATTAGTGGGATGATTAGATATTATGTGCACAATAGACCATTATAAGGACATTGGATTTATTTCTTTCTAAACTAAATGGAGTCATTGAATGATTCTCAACAGAAAGAATTGTGGTTGGAAAGGCTAAGAGGAATAAGGAATCTTTTTTTTTTGATGTTGCTGATAGAACAATAAGATATAGAGTAGGATTTCAGAAGAGCAATATCAGTTAATGGTGGGTTAAAAGTCTTAATGTATTAAGTTTAGCAGATTCAATGAAGATAAGAAGTAGGAAAGAAAATGCAGTATTTTTAAGGAGTTTTGTTCTAATATGACCAGGCCAAGCCAAGTGCCATCGAGTCAGATCCATGGAAATGGAGAAATTGCTTGGGGTTCATATGAGCACGAGGAAATTATTTTTAAGACCAAAGAGACTATACTTGGTTTCCATAGTGACAGAATCTGTTTAGTAGAGACCAAAAAACAAACAGATATATTTGTGAGAAACAAAGGATATTTTCATAAGCGAGTTACCAAGAAAGAATAAGATCATGAGTACACAAAGTGAGTTAGCCTCTGTTCACTTAAATCGAGAAATGGGGGAGCAGGGTATATGGATACAGGTGATAATTTTTAATGTTTGTTCAGGGCGGTAAATGCATATTTGTGAGTGGTGAAAATTCTGTACTGAATGCACCTATGAGTGAAATAAGAAGAAAAATTCTAAATTGATGCTCAAGAGAAGATCTAGGGAGCTAGTGGGTTAAAAAAAAATAATGTGGCAAAGACTCATCAATGGAAGTAGCTAATGTGTTAAATTTCTATGGGGGAAGATATTAAGTAGTGCAGAAAGCATCAAAGGAAGATAAAAGGAATAACAGAGTCACTGTACCGAAAAGTATTAGTTGACATTCAATCATTTCAGAAGGTAGCATACGATCAAGAACTAACATTACTAAAGCAAGAAGTCCATGCTGTACTGAAGGTATTGGTGAAAAATAACACCCAGGAATTGACAGAATACCAACTGAGCTTCTTCAACAAATGGGTACAGTGCTATAAGTGCTCACTCATCTATGCCAAGAAACTTGAAAGACAGCTACTTGGCCAACCAACTTGAAGAGATCTATATCTGTGCCAATTCCAAAGAAAGGTGCCCCAATAGAATTCAGATATTATCAAACAGTGATACTGGTACCATACACTAGGAAAGTTTTGCTGAAGATCATTCAAAAGTGATTGAAGCAATACTTGGACAGGGAACTGCCAGAAATTCAAGTCAGACTGAAAAGAGGACATGGGGAAAGGATATCATTGCTGGTGTCAGATAGATCCTGGCTGAAAACAGAGAAGACCAGGAAGCTATTTACCTGTGTTTTATTGACTATAGAAAAATATCCTACTGTGTAGATCACAACAAATTATGGATAACACTGTGAAGGATGGGATTCCTAGAGCACTTGACTGTGTTCATGAGGAACCTGTGCATAGAACAAGAGGCAATTATTCAGACAGAACAAGAGGATAGTGCATGGTTTAAAGTCAGGAAAGGTGTGTATCAGGGTTGTATTCTTTCACTATATTTATTCAGTCTGTGTGCTGAGCACATAATCCAAGGAGCTAGACTATATTAAGAACAATTGGGCATCAGGATTGGAGGAAGAATTATGAACAACTTGCCTTGTGCACATGACACAACCCTTCTTGCTGAAAGTGAAGAGGACATGAAGTACTCACTGACAAAGAGCAAAGGCCACAGCCTTCAGTATAAATTACACTTCAATCTAAAGAAAACAAAAATCATCATAATTGGACCAATAAGAAACATCATGATAAATGGAGAAAAGATTAAGATTGTCAAGGGTTGCATTTTACTTAGATCAACAGTCAACATCCATGGAATCAGGAGTCAAGAAATCAAAATGCATTTCATTAACCAAACCAGGTGTTGAAAAGCAAAGATAGCACTCTGAAGGATGAGGTACACCTGCCTTAAACCACAGTATTTTCAGTTGCATGGTATGTGTGGGAAAGTTGTGCAATGGAATAAGAAAGATGGAAGAAAAATTGATGCTTTCAAATCATGGCGTTGGTGAAGAGTATTGAATATACCATGGACTACCAAAAAATTAACTGATCAGTCTTGGAAGAAGTACAACCAGAATGTTCCTTAGAAGCAAGGAAGGTGAGACTACGTCATTCATACTTCAGACATGTTGTCAAGAGGGATCACTCCATGAAAAAGGACATCATGCTTGGTGTCTTTGTCTTCATGTGCTGCTATAACAGAAATATCACAAAGAGAAGCTTATTCTCTCAGTCTGGTAGGCTAGAAGTCTAAATGTAGGGTGTTAGCTGCAGAAGAAGGCTTTCTCTGTCAAGCTCTGGATGAAGGTGTGGCTCATCAATCTTCCCTTGGTCTGGAAACATCTAAGCTCAGGAACCTCGGTTCCAAAGAACACACTTGGTTTCTGACTCTGCTTTCTTGATGGTATGAGATCTCCATGTCTAACTCCAAATAGAGTTGTGGTATTGATGAAGAATCCTGAACATACCATCAACTGACAAATCTGCCTCAGGAGAACTACAGTCAAAATGATTCTTAGAATCGTGAAAGGCAAGACTTCGTCTCACATATTTTGAATGTGTTATCAGGAAGGACTAGTCACTGGTGGAGCACATCATGTTTGGTAAAGTGGAAGGTGAGTGAAGAAAGAGCAAGATTCTCAGTGAGATGGATGACACAGTGACTGCAACAACGGGCTCAAGCATAGCCACTGTCATGAGGGTGGCACAAGATGGGCTGTGTTTCCTTCTGTTGTATGTAGGGTCTTAATGAGTTGGAATTGAATTTGTGGAACCTAACAACAACAAAGTGTGGACCCTTTTTATACTCTTTCTAGTGAAGTTATTAAAGACTACAGGAAGGATAGCATTAACCTGAACGTTTAGAATTCCATGAATCTTCATGTCCATTTGATTAATTTTGTGTTATTTTTTCTATAGTTTAATGAACTTGGGTTTGTTTTCATATTTTATTGTACTTCAAGATCAATGTTAAATGTTAGGTTCCAAAATCTAGAGTATCCAGTTTTTAAGACAGGTTAATATTACAGTATTGCATGTATTTTTTATGATTTTTTTTCTCATACATTAGATGAAAGTTTATAGAACAAACTGGTAAGTACAGATATTGTTTTATGACACTGTTTAACAACCCCACAATAGGTCAACACTTTGTGTTCTTAAACTTAGGTTCCCTATTTCAAGATTTCTTGTCCCTTCCTGCTTTCTAGTCCATGCGCCTGGAATAGTGTGCCCTTTTAGTCTCATCTCATTTTATAGGCTTGTCCAATTTGGGGCTGAAGGGTGAGCCTTAGGAATACTTTCATTACTCAGCTGAAAGGGTGTCTAGGAGCTATACTCTCAGGGTTTCTCTTGCCTCTGACAGTCCAGTAAGTCTGGTGTTGTTTTGAGTTAGAATTTTGTTCTCCATTTTTCGGTAGCTCTTTCTGGGACCTCTCGTGGGATCCGTATCATAGCAGTCAGTGGTGGTAGCTGGCACCATCTACTTGTGCTGGATTCAGTCTGCAGGAGGCCATTGTAGGTGTGGTGCATTAGTCCTTTGGACTAATCTTCCATTTGTTTCTTTAACTTTTTTTGTTCTTCATGACAGGGTGAGACCAGTGGAGTATCCTAGATGTCTGCTCACAGGCTTTTATGACCCCAGATGCTACTCACCAAAATAGAATGTAGAACAGTTTCTTTATAACCTGTGTTATGCCAACTAATCTAGATATTCCTCAAAACCGTGGTCCCCACAGCCCTAAGGCCATCTGGGCAGTCCCTCATTAAGTTTAGATATGTCTATGGACCTTCAGTGACCTTGCCTTGTACAAGTTATGTTCAATTCCCCAGTATTATGTACATATGATATTTCCTTCTTAGCTACATATTATTATTATGCTGGTAGTGATAGTATTGTGGTTATTGGTGTAGAAGCTGCTGCTATTGTTCTGACCTACATAGGTTGCTTCTGCAGACTTCAGCCAACCCTCATCTCTCCTAAGGGAATAATATGATGTTCAGATATTTAATCTCTCCAACACAAATGGTGTCACTTAGTGGATTGTGACTCCATCCGGATTAAAGGGAAGACACTTGTCATGGATTGCATTGTGTCCCCCTAAAAATGTGTGCATTGATTTCACTTGGCTGTGAGTCCCCGAATGGTGCCATTCCTCCCATGTGTTGTGAGTCCTGCCTTTGTGATACTGATGATGGAGAATGGGCAGCAGTTGTGCTGGTGGGGTGGGACTCAAGCTACCAGCTGTGGGGTCTAAGGGAGAGAGGTGAACATAGAGAGTTGGGAAACTCATACCACCAAGAAGCAGTACTGAGAGCTGAGCATGTCCTTTGGACCTGGGGTTCCTGTGCTAAGATGCTCTCACTGGATTTGGACTCAGCCTACTGGGCTGTGATAAATTCTCTTGCTGAATGGACTTACAATTTATAAATGGTTTTGTGGCTTACCAGACTGTGTCAATAAAGTTTCTCTTTAAGAAGCCTTCCATTCATGGTATTTTCTGTTAGAGCAGTACTAGGTGACTAAAACAATACTCTGTACTACAGTTGATGATTTTTGACATAAATAATGAAGCAATCTTGGTACTATGGTGAAAGTAAGTCTACAAAGAGAGCAAGTTCAAGAAACACACAGAGAAAAGCAGTGAGGCTCTACTTGTGCAATGCAATTAATTTTCACACCTCTGTGTTCCTAGTTATGTAAGATGATAAATTTCCATTATTTGTGTTGTTTGTTCTTACCTGCATATAAAAACATTTTACTTGATAAACATATGAAGGATATGTCCTTCTATTTATAGCTTCCGTTGCTAGTGATTTTTTAACCCTAGAATTTGTGTGGAATTTCATTGCATATAATTTTCACTTCCACTAATTGGTGTTTCTGTTTTAGTGGACCTACCTTTTAGAACTGCTAATTCTAAAACAAAATGAGTAGCATTCAATAGGAAAATAGTTAAGCATTTAAAAAGTTCCATGATACATATTTGTTGTTAAGAAGAACCAAAGCAATTTAGAGCCATAACTACTACTGTGGAAAGACCTCAGACACAAAAAATAATGTTTGTGTTAACATCTGAAAGATATTAATTAATTAATTAATTGTATTTGCTAAATTAAGCTAAGTTGATGTATATAGATAGATATAATTTGATGTTTTTATTATTCTTTGTCTTTTTTTGATGTTCTTGTTACCAGGGTTCTGTTATTAACATGAAATGAATATGCAAAATTGTATTATTAACTATGATCACAAAGAAGCAATCTTAGTTATCTGATACTGCTCTAACAGTGGATGGCTTTAAATAAAAAAAGAAGAGTTTATTCTTGTACAGTCCAGTAGGCTGCAAGTCCAAATTCAGAGCGTCCAGTCCAGGGAAGATTTTCCCTGTTGGTCGGCTCTGGAAGAAAGTCCTAGTGTTGCATCAGTCTTTGGTCAAGGAACATGCTAGCTCAGGAACCTCAGGTCTGAAGGACGTACTCTGCTCTTTTCCTGATGGTATGAAATGCTGCTGTCATGACGGCATGAGGTTCCTAGCTTGTTTGCTTCCCTTTTATCTCTTGTAGTATAAAAGGATAAAATATGGTGGAAGCCACAGTACAGGGAAACTCCCTTTACATCATAGAAGGGATGTGACTTTAGGAAGGGTTTTACAGTCCCACCCTAATCCTCTTTAACATAACCCAGTCTGTTAACGACAGGCAAAGATTAGGATTTACAGCAAAGGAAAATCACAAAATGGAAGACAATCATGGCCCAGCCAAATTGATGTACACATTATTATTTTTATATTTTTAAAGTTGAATGAACATGAAATAAGATTTCTTTTATAATTAGACGTATAAATATTTGTGGACAATTTTAGAGGGTTATTGTGAAGTCAGAATACTTTGTTATAGGTAATATAAGTACTTCAAATCCTTAGAAGATGCATATACAGGAGTACCTTGATGACTCAGTTAAACACTTGACTATGAACCGAAAGTTATGAGGTTTGAACTCACTGAGAGGCACCTTGGCAGAAAAATCTAGTTATAAGCTTCTGAACGGTGACAGCTTTGAAAACTGTAGGAGTGCAGGTCTACTAGGCACATATGGGGTTCCTGTGAGTCTGGTTTGAGAGGAGCTGGTGTACAGAGAGGAGGTGGTGGAGTGGTGAAATGCTCTATCTGCTAACCAAAAGGTCGGCAATTCAAGCACACCAAGTGCTCCTTGGAAACCCCGTGGAGCAGTTCTATTCTGTCCTACAGAATCACCATGAGTCAGAAGTCACTCAATAGCAGTGGGTTTGGTTTGGTTTGGTTTGGAGTGTATGTAGTTGGAGATATGGAACACACGTTATTGTTGTTAGGTGTCACTGAGTCAGTTGAGACTTTGTATCAACACTAGCTGTAACAGGCTGAAACACTGCCCAGTCCTCTTCCATCCTCATAGTCTTGGCTAAGCATGAGCCCATCAGTGTAGTCACTGTGTCAATCCATCTTGCTGAGGGTGTTCCTTCTTCCAGGGAATGATCCCGCTTGATAAAAAGTCCAGAGTATGAGAGAGGAGGTCTTGGAATCCTCACTTCCAAGGAGTTTTCTGGCTGTATTTCTTCCAAGAGACATTTGTTGCTTCTTTTGGCAGTTTGTGGTATATTCAGTATTCTTCACCAACACGACAATTCACAGGAATCAGTTCTTCCTTTGTCCACCTTATTCATTGCCCAGTTTTTGCATGTATAGGAGGCTACTGAAAATGCCATGACTTGAGTGAGGTGCATGTTAATCCTTAAAGTAACATCCTTGTTCTTTCTTTTTTAAAACATTTTAAAGACCTTTTGTGGAAGATTTGTCCAATGCAATACATTGTTTGATTTCCCAACATCTCATTCCACGGGTGTTGATTTTGGAGCCAAGTAAACTGAAACCCTTGAGAACGTCAGTATATGTAACTTGTACTACATATTATACAATATTTTGTGGTTTTTAAAACTTACAATTAAAATGTCTTAAGAAAATCATGATTTTTTTTTTTTTTTTTTTACTTGTGTCAATCCTGTTTAAAATTATATGAGCAGTCAGGTTTAAATATACAATGTATTTTTGCAGTTAAAATGAAACATGTATATTTACTGTTGTTCAATTAGAAAAAGCAATTAACACCTGTCTAATGATAAGCTACACTGTTTATTTTATTTTTATATTTTCAAAATAGAGCCGTTAAGGACTTCTACCTACTGTGAAGCATACAATTATTTTGAAAAGGCTGTTAAGAATTGATTGAAGTGTGACTTGGCCTGAAGAATTTCACTTAGTTATAAATAAGTACAAGAAACTATATGTGTATTTGCGTATTTTCAAGTCTGAAAAATCAAGATTTGGTGTGCAGTTTAATTAACATCGTTTGATAATGCCTTGCCTTTTCTTCCTAAAAATCTTTTCTGTGAAATAGATTTAGTAGCACCACCTTCATTGTCTTTATAATGAAGGATGTAAGAATATCTTTTATTAACTTCATTGAATAAACTTTTATCAACTATGATTTGCACCTGAATTCTAGAGGGAATGTGAATTATTTGTGCAAATTTAATTCAAAGTCATAGCAAAATATTAAGAAGATTCATCTTTTTAGCCAAATTCATATGCAATAAACTCAGGATAAAGGAACTAGAAAGAGATCAGAAAAACAGTAGTTGGTACTCTGAATTAAAAAAAAAGTCCTTAATAAGGTGGAATGGGGATGATAGTGTGATTACAGGACACTACCAAGTAGCTGAATCATTCAGTCCTTCACTTACTCATTCAAACACACATACATGTGTGTTTGTGTTTTTGATATGTGTTGTGTATTTTGATAGTATTATAGATTGAACTATGTTTTGTGAAATTATATGTTGTAAACCCTACCCCCGTACTTATGGTTGTAAATCCCATTTGGAAATGGGCTTGCTTTTTCATGTTAGCATGGCAGAATTAGTATAGGATGTGTCTAAAGTCAATTGCTTTGGGTATATAAATGCAGATTAAGCAAATAATCAAGTACAGATTGTGGAAGATACATACCAAGCCACATAAAGCTCAACAAGGGGCCAAGGAACAGACAGAGAAGACACAAAGAGAAAGCCTTATCCTGGAGCTGGAGCCCCAAATTCAGACTTTTCATTTCCTAAATTGTGAGAAAATTAATTTCTGTTTATTAAAGATTTGGGATTTCTGTTTTAGCAGCATTAGATAACTAAGATAGCCAGCAAGTATTCAGTGAACAGAAAAAAAAAAAAAAAGGCCTAGAGGTCTCATGGAGGTATTAGATGAGTACACAAAAATTAATAGTCTCCAGATAAATGTGAAATTGCAAGTTTTGTACATGCTACAAAAGGGAGATATACTATGCTTAGAGTGATTTATAGTACAGCCAACTTCATAAGAAGATAGCAAGACCAGGGAAGTATTCCTGAGGAATCAAGTTATTAATTTCAAATGTTATATGGAATACGTACTATATATCAGAAATTCTTATAGTTATAGCTTGAGTTATCTTATGTAACCATCACAATAAATCTATGAGATATACAAGTTTATTATCCCCATTTTAAATGTGAAGGACTGAGGTTCAGAGGGTTTAACTTACCAGTGGTTGTTTAACTGTTAAGGGACAGAATCAGGAACGGGTTGCATGTAGTCAGGTGCCAGAGCCTGTGACTTTAGCCACTATTAACACCACCCCATGCTGAGAATGTAGCTATAATGTCAAGAAGAGGAGTTTATTAGGCAGCTCTCATTATATTGATGAAACAGTTATCAAGGGAACAGTAAAGATAGTTCAGGAGACAAGAGCAACTTTAATAATTATAACTCAAGTATGCAATAGCCTCATGAAGTAAGATAAGCCAAGTAAGGAGGAAACTGGGGGGGAGGAGTGTAAGTAGGCTTTCATATAGTTCATTTGAAGAATGAGTAATTTTCATCTAACAGTTCTCATGTTTTTGTTGTTTTTAGTTGCAAAGGAGTTAGGTCTAACTCATGGTGACCTTATCTGTAACAGAAAAAAAACATTGCTCGGTCCTATGAATCCTTATAGTCGCTAGTGTGTTTGAATACAGTATTTTGATAATTGTGTCAGTCTATCTCACTGAGAGTTTCCTTCCTTTTCACTGACCTTCTACTTTACCAAACATGAAGTCCTTTGCATGTAAGAGCTGGACAGGTTAAGCAAGTAATCAAGTACAGATGGCAGAAGACACATGCCAAGCCACATGAAGCTCAGCAAGGAGTCAAGAAAGAGAGCAGACAGAGAGGGAAAGCCTTATGCTAATGCTGGAGCCCTGTTGACTCAAATAAAGGCAATATAACTCATATATTACAATTAAAAAAAACTGAAATTTGAACATAAATGACTTACCCGAATTTATTCAGTCTCAAATAGCAAAGTCAGTAGATGCCAAATGTTCTGTAATAGACAGTAGATGCCAAATGTTCTGTAATAGACTACGGCTATTTCTATTGCATGATTTATCTTCGTCTTGTGAATTGTGTAGTTGTGGATTGAGTGTTGTTGTTAGGTCCCATTGATTCGGTTCCAACTCATAGTGACCCTGTGCACAACAGAACAAAACACTGTCTGGTCTTGTGCATGCCTGTGATAAGTTTTTATGCTTGAGCTCATCTTTGCAGCCACTGTGTCAACCCATCTTGTTGATTGTCTTCCTTTTTTTCACTGACCCTATACTTTATCTAGCATGATATCCTTCTCTAGGGACTAATCCCCACTGACAGCATGTCCAAAGTTTGTAAGACACCATCTTTGCTTTTAAGAAGCACTCTGGTTGTTTTTCCAGAACAGATGTTCTGCCAGCCCATCGCATATTCAATATTCTTCTCTAACACCACAATTCAAAGACATCAGTTCTTCTATTTTCCTTATTCATTGTCCAGCTTTTGCATGCATATGATGCAGTTGAAGACACCATGGTTTCTTAAATCAATGCTGCATCTCAAAAAGTAATATTGACTCATTTATTCCACAAATATTTATAAAGGCCTATTATAGACAATGAACAGATGACATGAATAAAAAAGAAAAATAACAGTTCTAGGTGCCAAAGATAGAGAAAATTAAGAAGCAAGCAAATACATAATTTAAGATATAATTTAATAATTGACTATGAAACTATAGAAACCCTATGAAGCAAATCTGTTGCCATCTAGTTGTTTCTGACTCTTAGCTACCCTTTAGGACAGGGTAGAACTGCCCCACAGGGCTTCTAAGGAGTAGTTAGTGGATTTGAACTACTGACTTTTTGGTTAGCAGCTGTAGCTGTGACCATCAAGTAATAACTCTTACGTAGAAAAGATTGAAATATATATATTTTTGCAAATAAATGAAAGAAATACGTCTTAATGGAGGGATATAGAAATCTTAAATATAAACATAACATCACAACTCAATATCATGAAATAAATTTTTGCAGAAGTGCTTTATATCTTGAAAACCTGTGAAAAAATTGTATTTTTTAATTCTCACGTTTCATAAAAATTGTGGCTGAAAATCCTATATATATTATTACAAATATTTAACAAACTACTCTAGTGAATCTTGTACAGTAGGAAATCTAAATCATGTTGTAAATACTAAAGATTTTTGTTCTTAACCAAAACAACTTTAATATTTTCCATGTAAAAAAATCACTTTTTTAATCATTAGATTCCTCAAGAAACAATTACATTTCTAAAGTTTTTTTTTTTTTTCACTGCAAGTTCATCACCACATTCTATGTAAATGATCAAAATGTGGTATTCATCAATCACTTGGGCTCTCTGCAATCTCTAACATATTAAACTTTGTCTAGTAATCTTACTGCGTTTCTAATAAATGTCCTTTTCAAAACTGTTTTAAACTTCTTTTTGCTTCTCATATTTTCCATCCACTTGTTTTTAGGTGAAGTCCTTATCTTTATTTTCATTGCAACCTTTTTCTAGATGTCAGCTTAAATATTAACTCTTCGGAGCACTCTTCTGTGACTATCCAGTTTGAACATATATCCACCCACATTGTTCTCTTTCTGTGCAGCCTAATAGTTCTATTATCCACCACTGAAAGTATTGCTTATTTGAGTCTCAACTGTTTGATATCCACTTTTCTTAGCCATTTTGGGTTTACAGTCTCAATAACCATGTGTGTTTTGTTCACCATTCTGTGTACATGGCGTAGTTTGGTGGCTTATGCAGAATGTAAAATGTTGTTGTTAGGTGCCATTCAGTTGGTTCCACCTCACTGAGACCTTATATGCCACAGAATGCAATCACTTCCAGGTCCTGTGCCATCCTCACAATCAGTGTTATGCGTAAGCCTATTGTTGCAGTCATTGTGTCAATCCATCTCATTGACAGTCTTCCTCTTTTCACTGGCCCTCCACTTTACCGAACATGATACTCTTCTCCAGGGAGCAATCCCTCCTAACAGTGTGTGTAAAGCATATATGACATAGTCTCACCATCTTTACTTCTAAGAAGCCTTCTTGTTGCACTGCTTCCAAGACAGATTTGTTTGTTCTTCATCAGCATCACAATTCAAAAGCATGAATTCTTCTTTGGTTTTCTTTATTCATCATCCAGCTTTCATATGCATAGTAGGTAATTGAAAACACAACAGCTTGGCTCAGGTTCATCTTAGTCTTCAAGGTGACATCTTTTCTTTTCAACAATTTAGAGAAGTCCTTTGCAGCAGATTTGTACAATAAAATATATCTTTTGATTTCTTGACTGCTGCTTCCATGGATGCTGACTGTGAATCCAACTAAAACGAAACTTTAATATCTTCAATTTTTTGTTGCTTCATCATATTGCTTATTGGTCCAGTTTTGAGGACATTTGTTTCTGTTGAGATATAATACCTACTGAAGTCTGTCGTCTTTGATCTTCAGTTAGTAAGTGCTCCAGATCCTTTTCACTTTCAACAAGCAAGGTTGTGTTATTTGCGTAACACAGATTTTTAATAGGTCTTCCTTCAATCCTGATGCCCAGTTCTTCATGTAGCCCAGCTTTTTGGGTTATTTGCTGAACAAACATACTGGCTGAATGGTTCCAGTGAAAGGATACAGCCCTGACACACATCTTCCCTAACTGTAAGCCATACAGTATCCTCTTGTTCGATTGAAAAGACCATCTCTTGATCTAAATACAGGTTCCAATTAAGTGTTGTGGAATTCCCATTCTTTACAATGTTATTCATAATTTTTTATGGTCCCCACGGTTGAATGACTTTGCATAATCAATCTAATAGAGGTAAACATTTTTCTGGCATTCTCTGCATTCAGCCAGGATCTCTCTGAAGTCACCTGTGATAACTCTGGTTTTTCTGAGTCCAGTTTGAAATTCTAGCAGTTCCCAGTCAATATACTGCTGCAGTCACTTTTGAATGACCTTCACCAAAAGTTTGTGCAATGTGATTTTAATGATATTGTTTGATAATTTCCACATCCAGTGGAATCCCTTTGCTGAGAATAAGCATAAATATGAATCTCTTCTAGTTGGTTGGCCAGCGAGCTCTCTTCCACATATCTTGGTGTGGACATGTATTGAAATGTGTCAACTGGTACTTTTGTCAATTCCCGCAAATCTATTTTTATTTTTGAAAAATACCTTCAGTGCAGCTGAAGCATCCTCCTTCAGTGCCAATGGTTACTGCTGATAAGTTACATCCTGAAATGGTTGAACATCAACCGATTCTTTTTGGTATTGTGACTGTGTATTCCTTCTATTGTCTTTGATGGTTCCTGAGTCATTTAATATTTTCCCTACATAATTCTTCATTTTTTTTTCTTCCATTCTTTCAGCATAAGAAATGCTGATCTCATTCATCCCTTTCGGTTTTCCATCTCTAGGTCTTTGCAGATGTCATTATAATATTTCACTCTTCAGAGTCTCTTGTGACATCTGTTTTGGTCTTTTCTTTGTTTCCTCTTTTTAATGACTTCCTGCTTTCTTATGTTTAATGTCCTTGATGTTATTCCACAGCTTGTCTCATCTTCAGTCATTAGTTTTCAAAATGTCCAATCTTTTCTTGATAGGTTTCTAAATTCAGGTGAGATATACTCAAGGTTGTACTTTGGCCCTTGTGGACTTGTTCTAATTTTCTTCAGTTTCATCTTGCACTTGCATGTGAGTGATGATGGTCCGTTTCACAGTTGGCCTCTGGCTTTGTTCTAACTAATCATAATAGTTTTTTCCTTTGTCTTTTGCCACAGATGTTGTCAATTTGATTCCTGTGTATTCCATTTGGTGAGGTCTACACGTTTATGTTGGTGAAAAAAGGTATTTGCAACAAGATACAATTGTGCGTTCTCAGGGATTGTTTCTGTCAACCCGGGCCTTATTTTCCCTATACCAGTCTTTCTTCTTTGCATATGAGTTTTACATTCCAACCTCTGGTAATTATCAGTACATCCCGATTGCATGTTCTATCAATTTCAGACTGTGGAAGTTGATAAAAAAAAATCTTCAGTTTCTTCATCTTTGACCTTATTGGCTGATATATAATGAAATAAGTTTGCTATAAATAAATGAATGAACATTTGGTTAATCACAGTGAGAAAAATCTCTTACCTTGTTTGTTACTGTCTCTTGCATTGGAAATGCTTCACAATTGTTTATTGTTTAACTAAGTTCCAATATTTAACTCCATTTGTGCCATTGTTGAGCTATTCCAATTGCAGAAGATGAGATCTCTCTGTTTGACAGAATTATGTGTTTTATTTCAATTTCCACCAATATTCTCATGGTGTGAATATAAAAGAGAATCAAAATCAGTGTTAAACTTCCTAATCTAATTTCTCTGTCCTTGTAGATTATATTTAAAGCCCCAAACCTAGATAAGTATTTCTACTTAGTTTTTTAAGAAACTAATTTTCTTTTTTCTTTTATCTAATGTTATAAGCTTGAGAGACTTCATTGTAGTTAACTAATTTCAGTGGACAAATCTCAAAACTTTCATCTTTCCGTAAATTAGCCTCTAAAGAAAAAGATTGAAAAGGCATCAGTTATCTTTTTCTTTTGTTCCAGTATTGCTTCTTATACTCACAAAAAAGCCGTGGTCAATGGTAGACAAAATGACTTAAACAATGGGAAAACTGGCCAAAGATTTTACTCATAACGTTAGTGAGCACACTACACCTTAAAATGTATTTTGTTTGACTTCAATGTATCTGAGCTTGGATTACTAAATCCCTCCCTGACCCCAAGTATCAAACAAACAAAACATATAAAAAATAAAATAAGACAAGTACAAAGGGACAGTAAGTCAGTGAACTGGGGAAGGTGAAATGAGAAAAAAAAAAAAAGATTATTTTTTTGAAGTGGTGACAGCTCTGAGCTGAACTTTGTGGAAGACAGTGTATACAGAATATTCGAGAACACGAGGTTTCTAACTGAAACGTAGAAGATGGAAGTTTTATATTCACGAGATCCCCTCCATTGTTGAAGTGTATTTCTGTGGGTGAGAGTGTGAGCGCATGTTGGCACAGCTAAGGGAGGTAGTGCAGTTATTCCATGCGCTGTTCAAAGGCTTAAAAGAGAAATCAAGAGGTCATTGAGATGCTGTAAGGTTATATCTGTGTGTAGCTGTCTGTCACAGGGATACCTGGACCACAAAGGTGAGAATCTCCCACAGACCAGAGGAGACTAGAGAGACAAGAGGAGCAAGCAAACGGAAAGTGTTATTCTGGATTGGATCTTGGAGGAGTAAAAGGACATTAGGGAAAAACAGGTGAAATAACAAATAAATGCTGTAATTTGGTTAATAGTAATCAACTAATAATATTAAATACAGAAACTCTGCTGACATAGTGGTTAAGTGCAAAGCATAAGGTCAGCAGTTCAAATCCACCAGGCACGCCTTGGAAACTGTATGGGGCAGTTTTGCTCTGTCCTATAGGGTCACTGTGAGTCAGCATCGACTCAACAGCAATGATAACACATCAATAAAGAAATCAAAAGACACGTTGCATTGGGCAGATGTGCTGTAAAAGATTAAAGTGTTAAAAGGCAAACATGATACCTTGAAGACCAAGTTGGATCTGACACAAAGTTAGAGTGTTTTCAAGTACTTCATACACATGTGAAAGCTGAACAATGTAATAAGGAAGACTGAAGAACAATTGATATCTTTGGATTGTGGTGTTAACAAAGAATATCAAATATACCATATGCCACTGTGGTGGTCAGGATTATGTCACTTTGGCTACTCCATGTTTGGCTACTGTATCAAGTGGCAGGGCAGGTCCTGTGGTGGCTTCCTGTCCCTCAGCTCTGATCTCTCCACCTTCTACCACCTGCTGATAGTCTGCTCATGTAGCCAGCAGCTCCTATTCTTTTCTGGGATCTGGTTCCTGGACCTGAACTAGCAGCGGTTGGATTCATTAACCCTTACGGCTGGCACTTGAGAGTCCTGTTCCCTGACCTGCTGCTCCTGGGCTTTCCAGCCTCTGCAATTCCGTCCTGCTGCCAGCTTGTGATCCACGACCTACACAACCAGTGATCTAGAACTCTGGTCTCTCACCTGCTGACCTTGGGTTCACCAGCTCCTGTGGCCATGAGGGGCTTGTACCAGGACTTGAAATGTTCAGCTTCTGCAATTGCATGAACTGTTTCCTTTATATATGTCTTTCCTTGTACTTTGTATATAAATCTTTCCTTGTACATATACATGTTACTGATTTTGCTTCCTTAGAAAACCTAGCATAAGACAGCCACAAAAAAAAGGAACAAATTTTTGTGTGGCCGGGAAAGTACAGCCAGAATACTCATTGGAAGCAAGGATGGTGAGACTTCATCTCACATACTTTAGAGTGTTTTCAGGAGGCATCAATCCCTGGAGAAGGACAACAGTCTTGGCAAAGTAAAAAGTCAGTGACCCTGGAAGAGAAGGATTGATACAGTGGCTGCAACAATGAGCTCAAGCACAGCAACAACTGCAAAGATGGCACAGGACTGGGCAGTGACTCATCGTTCTTGGACCATGGGTGACTGTGAGCTGCAACAGACTTGATGGCTACTAACAACAGTAATCCTACTTTCTTAATGTTGAGAAACATACTGTTATTATGTAAGAAGTTTACATGACAGAAATTGCATAAAGACTATCTGGACTCTCCTGGACTATATTTTCAAATTTTCTGTAAATCTAATAACATTCTAAAATAAAATTTTCATTTAAAAAGAAAATGTATGAATGACATTTTTCCTTGCAGCATTCCCTTCACAAATATATACATGTACTATTTTTGCTTTTGTGTTTACCAGTTGTGATCATACTGTAAATATCTGATGCATAGATGAATACATATTTATACATTTATATTCATATATATGTGTATATACTTTTTCTACTGACACATGTTTAGAAATTTTCTATCCATAAAGAATTGACAAAAATTTGATATGGTTTAGTCAAATTGAAAAGGTAAGTCAAATCAAATTAAATTACATCAAAGAAACAATCTTAAATTTATGTATAGAATAATTCCTGCCTTCAGTAACATAAGTATCTGGAGTTTGAAACACAGGAAAGTTTTTATTTTTTTTTAGTGGTTCTTGTAAATTTATCCTAACTATGTTAAATGTTTTTGAAGTGAATTTCTACATGTAGCTTTGACAAGATCAATCAACACAGTCACTTGGGATCACCATTGCTTACCCCTATATGGTGCAGGCTAATGTAGTCAAGGCATTCTCTACAAAGCTAATGAATATTAACTCACTTAACCAGTGTTCAACAACAACAACAAAACAGAAAGAAAAGAAAAAAACACTATGAAATTATTACTATTATTATCTTTACTTCAGTTGCCATGAGTTTAATAAAGAACAGAAATTCAAGTTCACATAGTTAATAATGGTAGATCCTAGCATTTTAAGCAAGCCCATGTCTTGAAGGCTGGTTAAAATGCCTCCCACTGTGAATATAGATGTCTATATCAAATGTGAACAGTCTTTATTGTTTTCTAGGAACAACTAAAATATTCCTAGATAAATCTGAATTTTTGCTCAAGCATTAAATTAGAATAAGAAAGTTCAGCTTAGATGTGTGGACAATTTCAGGAGCCACTGTTATTTTTAAATTTATGTATGCAGTATTTAAATCAACAATCGCTTTTCTTGCTACTTTGACAGTATCATTAAATATTTTGCATAACTAGGCATAGTCTTAGTGAGGAACTCTTTAGAAGACACAGAAATTTATCTCAGATTAATTTGATAATTGTTCAGTAATAATCATTCCAGTAATATATTTAAAAATAATAAATAGAGCATAGATTTCTAAAGCATTAATCAGAAAGAAACTCAGCACTGTGTCCTTGAGTGACTTTTTAAAGCAATATTAAGAAGTACAGAATCAGCAGTTGCCAATGCCCTTTAAAATTATACAAGCAAACAGGACTGCTATATTTAAAAATAGAAACACACGACAAAAATGTCTGTTCCGAAAGCCTGCACAATTGGGGCAAGATAATACCAAAACATTATTCAAAACAACTCAGAATAAATATCATGTTGTTACTATATTTTTTCCTTTAAAAAAATGAGGTCCTAGGAAAAATAAAATTTATTTTGCTTTACTATATGATAGGAATAAATAGCAGTAAAATAGACAGCTGTCTTATTTCTTCCAAGCCAGTCTGCCTCCTAAATAATTATATCCACTTTGCTTGTGTAACAATAAACAATGTAATTACTGATCAATTAAGCATTCTTAAAATCAATTATTTTGAGAAATGTATTCAATCAAATTACTTTTCTGATTGTATGCTATTTATGTTAAGAGAACCAAGCCTCTTAACTGGTTAAGACCAGTAAACATATCATATTCATTTACAAAGTTATTTTGGAAATTAATGGTAATTTACTTGCCTACGTGATTTAGTAATATCGATTTCTAGTTATCTAACAGAGGTACCATAAGTGGATGGCTTTAACACAGAGAAATTTATTCTTACATGTAGGTTACAAGTCCAAATTCAGCGTGTCTAATCCAGAGAATGCTTTCCCTCCTTGTTGACTCTGGAGGAAAGTTCTTGTGTTGCATCAGTCTTTGGGCAGGGAGCATTCTGGCACAGCAACCTCAGATCTGAAGGGTGTGCTTTTCTCCCTGTGCTGCTTTCTTGACTGTGTGGGGTTCCCTACTCTGTGCTTGGTTCCCTTTCCTTTTATCTCTCATAGAGTGAAAGGATAAAAGGTGGTACAAGCCACCCTCCAGGGAAACTCCCTTTACATTGGAGCTGGAACAGAACCTTGGGAAAGGATTTACAGTCCCACCCTAATCTTCTTTAACACACAATGTAGGAAAATTACAAAATGGAGGACACATAAAATATTGGGAATCATGGCCCAGCCAAATGGCTACACACATTTTGGTGGGGGGTGGGGTAGGTATACAGTTAAATCAATGACACTTAAGTTATATTAAAAAAAAATCCTAGTAAGAGGTTAACTGAAATTTTATTAAATTCGCAGTTTATGTTAGGGAAAATTTACAACTTTACAAAACTGAGATATACTTTATATAAAGCCATATTTTCCTATTCGTTTATCCATGAATTCTTTAATGGTCTTTAGGAATGTTGGATCATTTTCTCTATGCAGGGTTTGCAAATGTTTTCTTGTATTATTTCCTTAAGCTTTCTTTTTAAACATATATATGATGCTTATATTCCAATTTATATGTTGTGCTGATTTTATATATTGATATTTAGTATAGTAAATTTAATGAACTTATTAGTTCTATTAATTTATGATTTTGTTTTTCTGCCAGTGGGCTCCAGATAATTTTTATTTTTTAGAATCAATTTTCCAATTTTGTAATTTGTATCATACGTTAGTTTGCCCCTATTGATTTCACTGAATAGGAATACTTGTAAAAGACAATCACAGAGCATTCTGGGTAGTTGTGTTTCTTTCCTTTAAGATATTTCTGAAGTTTTGTAACAAAAATGTACTTTCATCAAAGGTTGGAAAACAATATACCAAGCAACCAACATTCAGAAACAGCAAGTGGTAATATTCATTTCTGATAAAATAGACTTCAGAGAAAAATTCACTGCAGTGGATAAGGAAAAACATTACATAATAATTAAAGGATCACTATGTCAGGAGGACATAACTGTACTGAGTGTTTATGCACCCAACGATAGGGCCCCTAAGTACATCAGACAAACTCTAGCAGCATTGAAAACAGAAATGCATAGCTCCCCAATAATAGTAAGAGACTTCATACACCACTTACAGCGAAGGACAGAACATTTAGTCACCGAAGATCTAATTGTCACAATCACTGAAGACATGGAAGATCTAAATGCCACATCAAGCAACTTAACCACATAGACATATACTGAACACTCCATGGAAAGCATTGACTCTACAGTGCTGATAAGTACAAAAAGAGAAGCAAAGCAAGTATTTGGACACTAGAAGAAACAAATTAAAAAGAAAAAATAGAGCAGAATTAAGTGAACTAGAGAATAGAGAAATGATTGAAATAGTTAACAAGACCAAAACTGGTCTTTCAAATAGATCAGCAAAAGCGATAAGCCATTGGCCAAACTGACAGAAGACAAACAGGAGAGAATACAAATAACCTGAATAAGAAATGAGGTGGATGACATCACAACAGACCCAACTGAAATTTAAAAAAAATCATAACAGAATACTATGAAAAATTGTACTCTAACAAATTTGAAGACCTGGACAAATTTCTAAAAATATACTACCTGCCTAAATGAACACAAACAGATGTAGAACAACCAAATAAACTCATACCAAAAGAAGAGATTGAAAATATAATTTAAAATTTCCCAACAACAGCAACAAAACATCTCTGGCTTGGATGGCTTCACTGAAGAATTCTACCAGACTTTCAGAGAAGAGTTAAAACCACTATTCCTAAAGTATTTCAGAGCATAGAAAAGTGTGGACTATTCCCAAATTCTTTGTATGAACCTAGCACACTCCTAGTACTGGAAACAAGACATGACACAAAAAAGGAGATTTACAGACCAGTATCTCTAGTGAACTCAGATGTGAAAATGCTGAACAAAATTCTAGCCAATAAAATATCAAAAAATTAACTCACCATGACAAAGTGGGATTCACACCAGGGACAGAGGGATGAGTAAACATTAGAAAAACAATCAATGCAACTGACCCCATAAATAAAACAAAAAACAAGAACCACTTGATTTTATCTATTGATGTACGGAAGACATTTGACAAAGTCCAACACCGATTTATGATAAAAAATCTCAGCAAAATAGGAATAGAAGGAACATTCTTAAACATAATTAAGGGCATCTATACAAAGCCAACAACTGACATTATTCTAAATGGAGAGAATCTTAAAGCATTGTCCTTGAGAACAGGAACCAGACAAAGATGCCCTTTGTCTCCACTTTTATTCAACATTGTGCTGGAGGTTCTAGCCAGAGCAAGCAAGCTAGAAAAAGAAATAAAGAGCATCCAAATTGACAAGGAAGAAGTAAAAGTAGCTCTATTTGCAAATGATAATGATCTGATACACAGAACACTGAAGAATCTACCACAAAAAAAAAAAAAAAAAAAAGACTACTGGAACTAATGGAAGAGTTCAGCAAAGGATCCAGATAAATGTAAAAATCAGTTGAATTTCTTTATATCAACAACGAAAACATCAACGAGGAAATCGCCAAAGCAATATCATTTATAATAAGCCCAAAAAGATAAAATATTTCAAAATAAGTCTAACTTGAGATATAAAAGATGTGGTGGTCAGAATTCTGTCAACTTGGCAACTCTGTATTTGGCTGCTGTATCAAGTGGCAGGGCAGGGACTGTGGTGGCTTCCCTCCCCTCACCTCTCATATCTCCACATTCTAACACCTACTTCCTGTCTGCTCACATTGCCAGCAGCTCCTGCTGTCCTCTGCCATCTGGTTCCTGGACCTGAACTAGCAGCTGTTGGATTCATCAGTCTTATAGCTGGTGCTTGAGAGTCCTGTTCCCTGACCTGCTGATCCTGGGTTTGCCAGCCTTTGCAGCAACATGAGTCAGCAGAGACCTTGCAGTCTCACCACCAGCTTGGGATACACTGACCTACACAACTGGTGATCTAGAACTCTGGTCTCTGACCTGCTGACCTTGGCTTCACCCACTTCCATGGCCACGTGAGGCTTGTACCAGGACCTGGGACATTCAGCTTCTACAAATGTGTGAGCTGTTCCCTTTATATATACATCCTTCCTTGTACATATACATGTTACTAGTTTTGCTTCCCTAGAAAACCCAGCCTAAGACAAAAGATCTATACAAACAAAACTACCAGAAACTATTACAAGAGACCTACATAAGTGGAAAAACATGCATTGCTCATAGGTAGGAAGACTCAACATTGTGAAAGTGTTTATTTTTCCCAAAGCAATCTATAGATACAACGCAATCCTGGTGTAAATCCCAACGGCATTATTTAATGAGATGGATAAACAAATCACAAACTTCATATGGAATGGAATGAGGCCCAGGGTAAGTAAAGTATAACTGAAGAAGAACAAAGTGAGGAGATTCACGATACCTGCCTTTAGAACCTGCCATAGTAGTCAAAACATTCCAGTACTAGTACAACCGACACATAGACCAATGGATCAGAATTGAGCAGCTGATGTTTGACAAAGGTCCAAAGTCCATAAATTGGAGAAAAGACAGTCTCTTAAATGGTGTTAGCACAGCTGGATATCCACCCACAAAAAAAAAAAAAAAATGAAACAAGGCCCATCTCTCTCACCATGCCCCCCAAACTATCTCAGAAATGGAATAAAGATCTAAATGTAAAATTAAAAAAGTAAAGATCATGGAAGAGAAAGTACAGAAAATGCTGGGAGCCCTAATACATGACATAAACAACACATTCCTAACGATGCACAAACACCAGAAGAGAAGATAGACAACAGGGAACTCCTATAATCAAACAGTGTTTTGTGCTCATCAAAGACTTCAACAAAAGAGTAAAAAGATTACCTACAGGGGGTAAAAATTGGCTACAACAAATCCAATCAGCTTCTAATCTCTAAAATTTACAAGATATTGCCAAACCTCAACACCAAAAAGGTAAATCATTAAACAATGGGCAAAAGTTGTGAAAGGTGCTTCACCAAAGAAGACATCCAGACAGCTGACAGATACATGACAAAATGCTCATGATCATTAAACATTAGAGAAATCCGAAACTACAATGAGATACCATCTTACCCCAACAAGACTGGCATTAAATGAAAAAACACAAAGTAATAAATATTGGAGAGGATATGGAGAGACTATAATTCTTTTTCACTTCTGGTGGGGCTGTGAAATGATACAACTACTTTGCAAATAGATTGGCTACTTTCCTAAAAAGCTGAAAATAGAAATACCACAGGATCCTGCTATCCCACTTCTTGGAATATATCTTAGAGAAATAAGAACTGCCACACAAATAGATACATGCCCACAAATGTTCATCACAGCACTGTTCACAGTAGTCCAAAGATGGAATCAACCTAGCTACCCTACAACAGAAAAATGGATACAGAAACTATGGTACATTCTCACAGTGGAACATTATGTAATGATAAAGAACAATTATGAATTTGGGAAACATAATGTGGAAGAATTTGGAAGGCATTATGCTGAATGAAATTGGTCAGTTGCAAAATGGCGAATGTTGTATGAGACTATTTATAAGGACTCAAAAAACAGTTGAAACACAAGTGAAAACAGACTTTGATGGTTACAAGCTGAGAGGGAGGGGAAGGGGACAGATTCATAGAACTGCATTAGGTGAAGGGAGTGACAGTAGAAGGGAGGTCAGCAGAGCTGGATTAATCCAAAACCTAGGAGGTGAGAAGAAGGACAACACAGAAGAAGTCAGTATAACTGGACTAAACCAAAAGCTGTTTCCTGAAAACAACCAAATACTTCAGTGGACAGAGTAGCAGAGTTGGGATCTGGGGAACACAGTTTTAGAGGACATCTGGGTCAATTGGCATAAAAAAGTTTGTGAAATAAATATTTTACTTCTCACTTTGGTGAGCTGTGTCTGAGATCTTAAAAGCTAAAGATTGGCCATCTAAGATGCATCGTTTGTTTTCCACTGCCTGCCTGGCGTCAAGGAGAAGGAAGAACACCAAAGACACAATGGAAAATTTCAGTCCAAGGAACAGAAAGGACTACGTGAACTAGAGATTCCATCAGTCTGAGACCAGAACTACATGATGCCCGGCTACCACCAATGACAGCCCTGACAAGGAACACAAAAGAGAGTCTCTGAAAGATCAGGAGAAAACTGAGACGCAGAACTCAAATTCTAGTAAAAGTACCAGACTTAATGATTTGACTGAGACTGCAGAACTCTGAAAAGCATGGCTCTAGGGCTCTCTGTTAAGCCCCAAATTAAAACCATTCCTGAAGCCAGTTATTTAAAGATTATAGTGGACTATAAGACATAAAATAATAATCATGAAGAGTGTGCCTCTTAGCTCAAGCACTTGAGACTAAATCGGTAGCCTCTGTCCAGAGGTGAGATGAGAAGGCAGAAAGAGACAGGAGCTGGTTGAATGAATACTGAAATACAGGGTGAAGTGGATGAGTGTGGAGAAGGCAACTAGGGTCACACAGAGAGAGGAAGAAAAAGCTTTTAGGAAAATACCACTTAAATTCCGGAAGGCCTGGCTCCAGGGCTTGTGATCCTGTAAATGAGTGATTGTAAACAGCCGAAAAAATCGGCTGGAAGGAATGACATCAAATCCTTGAAAACCAAGAGTCTGGCCTGCTGAATGTGACCTCTGCACCCATACTCAGGCCTATGTGCTTTCCTCCTTGAGAGGTGAATTCACCTGAGGAAGTAGCCTTTGTTATACTGTTTAGATAAGAAGGCACCAGTTTGCTTTGAGAGGAACTTCACAAACCATTATTCGAATCAATGCCTGCTTTCTGCCTGATGCCTAAATTAGGGTTGGGGCACAAGTATCCCTCTGCCCCCCCCCCACAGAATTCTGAGATAAGCTCAGTTTCTAAGGAGAAGGTAAAAGTCCAGATGCCTCTTTCCAGCACCAGCCCAAGATGCTTCCTCCTCTCCCACTTAAGAATCCTTGATAAGCCCAGTTTCTAAGGAGGGTGTAGCTTCTTCCCATGTAACTTAATGCTAACTGCTTATCTAGTGCCTCTTTAAGTATGCTGGACCAGACCAATAGAAATGCAATATGAAAATCTGTGTACCTGTAACTGCCAATTAAGAGAATATATGGAAATTCCTTTGCTTTCTGGGAAAAATGTATAAATAGATGTGTCTCATAATGGAATGGTGTGTGCAGCTAGTTTTTGGACTTGAGTCCATCTGCCGCACCACTAGCTAGTAAACAGCCTATTCCTCTGCAAACAAGATGGTGTTTGAGTTGTTTTCTGCTCCATGGGCCGAACTTAATCTTTTTCCTGCTACAACATAAAGATGTGTGTATAAGTTTTTTGCATGAAACACTAACTTGAACTATAAACTTTCACTTCAGTCGCAGTAAAAAAATAAAAGTGTGTCTCTTAGATATTTTTACTTGCAGTACATAGTGTGGAGAAAGAGGATGAGGTCAGCAGTTCGAATCCACCAGGAGCTCCTTGGAAATTCTCCGTGGCAGTTCTACTCCATCCTATGTGGTCACTGTCAGTTGGAGTCGACTCCACAGCAGTGGGTTTGGTTGTTTTTTTCAAGTTACTTATGTTAGTTTCTGATAATATTGTGTTAAGTTTCTAACCGTGGTCATTGTCATGGGTTGAAATGTGTTCTCCAAAAAATGTGTATAGAATTTGCATGGGCCATGATTTCCAGTATTGGGTATACTGTAAACCATTCCTCTGTGATGTTCTCGATGGAGGATGGGCTGGCAGTTGTGTTGGTGGGGCAGGACTCAATGTGTAAGAGTATTTTGGGCCTTGAGGAAGTTTCTTGAGATACAAAGAAAAGAAGCTAGCAGAGAGATTTGGGAACCTCACCATCAAGAAAAAAAGCAATGCCAGGAGCTGAGTTCATCCTTGAGAAAGGACTGGCGTCCCTGTGGTCCAAGGAAAGCCTCATGGATTTGAAATGCCAGACTTTTGGTTAGCAGCTGTAGCAAGTTTAATCTAACGACCCTTAGTTGATATATGTAGCTCAATTGTGCAAACTCATTTTGTGCTTTCCATTTACCCTTTTCTGGTTTTGTTTGTTATTTTCACCTGCCTTCAACAGTTTTAAGAACACATTGATTGTATAACTGGTCATTTAGTAGTGAACTTTAAATTTTAACACTTAGCTAGCTGTGAAGTTTTATAGCCAAACCTGAATTTCTCTAATCTCTTTAAGAGGAATGATACTTTTCACATTTTAAATAATATTTGACTGCTGTGCCTGCACCGATTCTCATTTCTGTACTCAGTTTTGTTTTTCTCATCCCATTCCTTTATTCTGGTTTAATTTTTCTTGGTGTTAGTGCAAATCATCTAAGTATTGTTTAATATGGGGACCAGTGGATGATAAATAGGTATGAAAATTTGTTTATTTTATACTGACTTTTCAAGGTAAGTATAGATTTCTACATTTTGATGTAATCACACTCTAGGTTGACAATTACTTTTGCATAGAACTGAGGATATAGTCTCTTCACATCATTGCTGATGCTAATTCTTTGATACCCATTGCCCTCGAGTCAGTTCCAACTCAGAGCAACCCTAGAGGTCAAAGTAGAACTCCCCCATAAAACTTGCAAGTAGTGCCTGGTGCATTTGAACTGCCAACGTCTTGGTTAGCAACCATAGCATTTAACCATTATGCCGCTAGAGCATCAGCAAGCCACAAAAGGAGGCAAAAGACAAAGGCTCAGAGCTCAGCTTTGTTGCTAACTAGCTATGTTACCTTACAAATTGTAGTTTCTGCCCTTCACTATTATGTATTAATGTTTTTGTCTCTGATTGCTTGTGTGTAAACTAAGAGTAGCAATAGTACTTTACATACTCTCATAGTTATCAAGTATTTTGTTTAAATATTAAAAAAATCATTTATTCTTCTTTTAATATGTTAAAAATATAAATTTACTTGAAGGACAGGAAAAACTTGGTTTTGGTTAACTCTGTTGGAAAGGTGTCCATTCCATCTTAACCAATGATGAGTTTTACACTGGCTCAGTAGGTCATCACATGTGGCATCTTACAGAACTGTCTGACAGCCAGAACTGAATCATTATTTGCTGTTGCCTTTATAAATATAAGACAGAAAATCCATGAAAATAATATAATAGTTTTTTTTTTTTAACTTTGAAATAATTTAATCATAAAACAAAATCCAGAAAGATTTCAAGGGTGATTTGTGTTAAACTAAAATAAGTACCAAATGGTCATCCTTTGAAAATTGAGGTGAATAAATGAGAAACTTGAAAAGATGCATGCACAATAAAATTGTATTACACTGCAGTGATTTGAATTTAAGTGGAAACTTGGAAGCTAGA
Source organism: Heterohyrax brucei (assembly GCA_028571685.1). Classification (NCBI taxonomy): domain Eukaryota; kingdom Metazoa; phylum Chordata; class Mammalia; order Hyracoidea; family Procaviidae; genus Heterohyrax; species Heterohyrax brucei. The sequence continues at coordinate 166,448,150 of CM053144.1, forward strand.
TTCCATAAGACTTTGGTTATAAAGCAATGAAATTATTTGTGAAATTTAGAAAACTCAGTTCAATATCAAATAATCTGTTAACATTACCAACAATGTACTAAACTAACATACTTGGGAAATTGCAAAAAAATAAACATAAAAAAACAGGAAGAAATATCCTTCACTGAAGTTAAATAACAAAAAATATACTTACTCTCTTTGTAATTTACACCTGAAACGTTAAGCTGAAAAGCAACATTACAGACACCTGCTTCTGTATAGTCATTGTTTCCATGGTGCCACTTTTCATCACCTATTTTTAATAGTTTACACAACAAGATCAAGGGTGTCCCAGCTGTTACTGCCACTGTTGCTAAGCAACCTTTAAATCAGAGTTCAAGAAGACAAAGAATCATGCTTGAAAAATTTCTCAAGTGTCTGTTTTATCCACCCCCTCCCCTGCTTTATTCATTTTGCACCGTTTTTCAATGTTTATACTCAGATGCTTGCTTTTTTGTCCTTTAATTCAATATGCTATGTGTGAACCCATGATTCCTAGTGCAAGAGAAATCAGCTGAATATTTCTGTTGATTTTTGAAATGTAATATATGTGTTCAACTACAGGCTAAAACCCAAAATAAACAGGTTTTAAGTATTTGCTTTTCTGTTAACCAGAATGGGAAGCTGGTTTAGATCCTCATGATCGGCTGCTAGGCTATAGCATTGGCGTGCCAGAGAGCCTTGTGAAATGACACACAGATCAATGGCTAGAGATTGACCACCTGCAGAGAATTACAATACCCTCTCTGCATTCTGAAATCTAAATACCATCACCTGCAAAAGACAGAGTGGTAAAGATTCTACAAGAAACAAAAGAAAACAGAAGTTGGGGAACATTGAATTTGTAATTTCTTTGCAGGTTGCTATTAATTAGAAACACAGAAAGTGTTTTTTTGAAGTATTTCTGTAAACATAGGATTTTCCCTCTCTCTGTCTCTTCCTCCAAAAGAGTCATGTAAAAACCAATGACACATATGTCTGATTAATAAATTGGTAAGCATAAATTAACAGTGAAGGAAGTAATTGTAAAAAGGAGAAAACGTCTTAATTTTCCCTGTGGTTTTTGTTATAAGTAGGAATCTTGCATCACCACCAAGTGGATTCCAACTCATACCAGTGCTATAAGCCAGAGTAGTACTACCCTCAATCATTTCCAAGGAGCAGCTGGCAGATTCAAATTGCCAGTGTTTTGGTTAGTAGCCGCGTACTTAACCACTAAGCCAACCAAAGGCTCTTGCACCAAAGCAAACCCACTGCTATTGAGTCACTTCCTACTCATAGCAACCCTGTAGGGCAGAGTAGAACTGTTCCATAGTTTCAAAAGAGCACCTGGCAAATTTTAATTGCTGACCTTTTAATTAGCAGCTATAGCCCTTAATCACTATACCACCATCTCTCAATCATAACCAGATATCATGATATGACCCCAAACTATAGATCTGATTAACTTTTACACAGATACGTCTCTACATACATCACATATTGGATGATTCTGTAAGAGTTCATCTCCTTGGAGAGGCTCTTTTCATATCATACTTAGCACAGTGTGATCAGAACTGACTCGGTTATTCAGGTAATTAGATTTTTTTTAAATTCCTTTTGTTGTTGTTAGGTGCTGTTGAGTCACTTCTGACTCGTAACAACCCTATAAACAATAGAACGAAACACTGTCCGGTCTTGCATCATGGCCACGATCATTTTTATGCTTAAGCACATTGTTGAAGCCACAGTACCAATCCATGTAATTGAGGATCTTCCTCTTTTCCTCTGACTCTCCACTCTACCAAGTATGATGTCCTTCTCCAGGGACTGTTCTTTCCTCACAACAGGTCCAAAGTATGTAAGATGCAGTCTTGCCATCTTGGCTTCCAAGGAGCATTCTGGTTGCACTTCTTCCAGAACAGATCTGTTTGTTCTTTTGGTGGTCCATCATACAATTCAACATTCTTCTCCAGTACCACAATTCAAAGCCATCAATTCTTCTTCTGTCTTCTTCATTCATGGTCCAACTTTCACATGCATATGATGTGATTGAAAATACCATGGCTTGGGTCAGGCAATTTTAGTCTTCAAGGTGACATGTTTACTTTGAATACTTTAAGGAGGTCCTTTGCAGCTGATTTTCCCAGTGCAATGAGTCTTTTAATTTCTTGACTGCTGCTTCCATGATCATTGATTGTGAACCCAAGTAAAAGGAAATCCTTGACAACCTCAATCCTTTCTCCATTTATGATAGTGTTGCTTACTGGTCCACTTGTGAGGACTTTTGTTTTCCTGACGTTGAAGTGCCATCCAGACTGAAGGCTGTGGTCCTTGATCTTCATCAGTAAGTGTCTCAAATCTTCATTTCCAGCAAGTAAGGTGGTCTGCATAGCTCAGGTTGTTAATGAGTCATCTTCCAATCCTGATGCCTTGTTCTTCTTTGTACAATCCAGCTTCTTGGATTATTTCCTCAACATACAGATTAAAAAAGTACGGTGAAAGGAAACAACTGAGACACACACCTTACCTTCTTTAAACCATGCAGTATCCCCTTGTTCTTTTCACACAACTGCCCCTTGATCTGTATACAGACTCCTGAAGGGAACAATAGGTGTTCTGGAATTCCCATTCTGTGCAGCATTAGCCAGAATTTAGTATGATCCATACAGTTGAATACTTTAGCATAGTCGATGAAACACAAGTAAACATATTGCTGGTAGTTTTTTGCTTTCATCTAAGGTCCATCTGACATCAACAATGATATCCCGGCTTCCACGTCTTCTTCTGAACCCAGCTTGAATTTCTGGCAGTTCCTTGTCAATATACTGTTGCAGTCGCTTTTGAATGGTCTTGAGCTAAATTTTACTTCCATCAATTCCTTGTTTTTTTGCCAGTTCCTTCACTGGAGCTTCGACTTCTGCCTTCAGTACCGACTCTTTTCATCACAGCTTCCTCTTAAAATGAGTGAACATCGATTAGTTCTTTCTGGTATAATAACTCAGTGTATTCCTTCCATCTTCTTTGATGCTCCCTGAGTCGTTTAGTAGTTTTCGTACAGAATCCTTCACTATTGCAACTCAAGGCTTGATTTTTTTCTTCAGTACTTTCAGCTTGAGAAATGTAGAATGTGTGCTTCCCTTCTGGTTTTCTATTTCCAGCTCTTTGCACAGGTCATTATAATACTTTTTTTGTGTCTTAAGATGCTTTTCAAAATCTTCTGTTTAGGTCTTTTACTTTGCCATTTCTTCCTTTCATTTTAACTGTTCGACATTCGAGAGCAAGTTTCAGCCTCTTCTGACATCCAATTTAGTCTTTTCTTTCCTGTTTTTTAATGACCTCTTACTCTCTTCATGGATGATGTTTTTGATGCCATTCCACAATTCATCTGGTCTTCAATCGTTAGTGATCAAAACATCAAATCTGTTCTTGAGATGATCTTTAAACTCAGGAGGGATATACTCAAGGTCATACTTTGGCTCTTGTGGACTTGCTCCAATTTTTTTCAGTTTCAATTTGAATTTGCGTATGAGCAATCAATAATCTGTGCCCCAGTCAGCACCTAGTCTTGTTCTGACTGTTGATATGGAGCTTTTCCATGGTCTTTTTCCACAGATGTAGTCAATTTTGTTCCTGTGTATTCCATCTGTTGAAGTCCATGTGTGCAGTAACCATTGTGTTGGTTAAAAAGATATTTGCAATGAAAAAGTCATCAGTCTTACAAAATTCTATCATACAATCTCTGACATTATTTCTATCACTAAGGCCGTAATGTTCAACTACCAATCCTTCTTCTTTGTTTCCAACTTTTGCGTTCCAGTCACCAGTAATTATCAGTGCATCCTGATTGTGTGTTCAATCAATTTAAGACTATATAAGCTGATAAAAATAGTCAACCTCTTCATCTTTGGCCTTAGTGATTGGTGCATAAATTTGAATAATAGTCTCATATTAACTGACCTTCCTTGTAGGCATATGGATATTATCACTGCCAGCATCATACCTCAGGACAGATCTTGCAATGTTCTTTTTGTCGATGAATGCAGTACCATTCCTCTTCAAGTTTTTATTTCCAGCATAATGGACTATATCATTGTTGGATTCCAGATGGAGCAATCTGGTCCATTGCAGCTCACTAATGCCTGGGATGTCAGTGTTTATGCATTCCATTTCATTTTTGACCATGTCCAGTTTTCCTAGATTCATACTTCGTACATTCCATGTCCCAATTATTAATGGATGTTTGCAGCTGTTTTTCTGATTTTGAGTTGTTCCACATCAGTGAACAAAGATCCCAGAGGCCTTACACCATCCATGTCATTAAGGTCGACTCTGTGTTGAGGAGGCAGCTCTTCCCCAGTCATTGTGTGTGTGTCTTCCAACCAGGGAGGCTCCCTTTCTGGCACCATACCTGACAGTGTTTGACTGCTATTCATAAGGTTTTGCCTGGCTAATTCCTTTCAGAAGTAGACTGCCAGGTCCTTCTTCCTAGTCTGCCTTAGTCTGGAAGCTCAGCTGAAACTTGCCTACCATGGTTGGCCCTGCTGGTACGTAAATACCAGTGCCATAGCTTCCTACATCATAGCAACAAGGAAGCCTCCACTGACTGACCAGTTGGGGCTGCTCACTCTGTCTTTACCCTCCTTACCTGATGCTGTTACCCTCCTTATGTGATGGTGTTACCCTCCTTATATGATAGTGTTACCTTCCTTACTTGATGCTGTGTTACCTTTCTTGCCTGATGGTGTTACCCTCCTTACCTGATGCTGTTACGCTTCTTACCTGATGCTGTTATCCTCCTTGCCTGATGCTGTTACCTTCCTTACAGTTTAGTAGGCTAGAAGGCCTGATTCAAGGAGCTGGCTGCAGCAAACTTTATTTCTCTTGACTCTGGAGGAAGGTCCTTGTGACGCATCAGTCTTCCTTGGGCTGAGAGCATCTCAGCACAGGAACCTCAGGCCCAAGGGATTCTCTCTGCTCCTGGCACTGCTTTCTTGGTAATGTGAAGTCTTCTACTTCCTTGCAGCAAAACAAAAATCCCTAGTATTTTCTTTCTCAAAGTTCCCATGTTGTTTGTTCTATGCTGCTATTATTTCCTCACTGTCTTCTAAATTCTGCTGAATTCCTAGGTATCTTTTTATTGATGATATGATTCACAAATTGCTAATGCCCATTGCATTTATTATCTATTCTTTTTTTTTCTTTCTGGTTTCTCTCAGTAATTCTCACTGCTATTGTTATTGTCTGTTTAATTTTTTTTGTCCTGAAAGTGTGTGCAACTATTAAAAATGTCAATTCACCATATTTGATCTTATTTCTGACTCAAAGCTATGTATGTAATGGTAATGAATTTAGATTAGATAGAGGTGAAAGTAACCAAGATATTCTGTAGGGTAAAATAATTGCACCTGTGTGTACAGTCATGCAAATGTTGAAAATCCAGAGTTCAAACTTCTTGAGGACATAGCCTAAGGCACTGAAGATCAGTAGGTAAAAAATAAGTATAATCTGTGTATCGATATACCTGTTAACTACCTTAGCAGAAATAAAGCAGTTGTAATAAGATTTCACAATCAAGTTCTTCAGTTCCTAACTTACTGCTCTACCTCTCCTTCATGTGTCTGTTAGTTTGTTGTCCTATGGGAGTTTACATATTGCTGTGATTGTGGAAGCTATGCAGCCAGTTTTCAGGTACCAGCAGGGCCACCCATGGGAGACAGGTTTCAGCTGAGCTTCCATGTTAAGACAAACTAAGAAGAAGGGACCAGCAGTCTACTTTTGAAAAGAATTAGCCAGTGGAAACCTTATGAAATAGCAGGAGAACATTGTCTGATATAGTGCCCGGAAATGAGACCTGCAGAATGCAAGACAAGTTGTGGAATGCCATCATACATGAAGAAAGCAAGAGGTCATTAAACAGATAGGAAAGAAGGAAAAGACCAAGATGGATGTCAGAACGTTGAGTAGATAAAGCAAAAGTAGATAAAGCAAGAGGAACAAATGATGAAGTAAAAGAACTGAACAGAATATTTCAAAGGGCAGCTCAGCAGGACAAAGTAAAGTATTATAATGACCCATGCACAGAGCTGGAGACAGAAAACTAAAGGGAAAGAACATGCTCAGAATTTCTTAAGCTGACATAAGTGGAGACAAAGTTCAAGCCTCAAATTGTAGTAATGGAGGATCCCATAGGGAAAATATTAAATGGTGCATGGAAGATCAAAAGAAGATAGAAAAGATACCGAGTCATTATAGCAAACATAACTGGTTGACATTCAACTACTTCAAGAGTTAGCATGTGGTCAGGAACCAGTGGTACCAAAGGAAGAAGTCCATTCAACACTGAAGGTGCTGATGAAAAACAAGGCTCCGGTTAAATACCAGTAAAGATGTTTCAACAAACAGATGCAGTGCTGGAAGTGCTCACTCATCTATGCCAAGAAATTTAAAGGAAGGCTACCTTGACAACCAACTGGAAGAGATCCATGTTTATGCCTGTTCCCAAGAAAGATAATCTAACTAAATGAGGAAATTCTAGAACAATATCACTAATATAACACACAAGTAAAATGTTGCTGAAGATCATTTAAAAATAGATGTGGCAGTACATCAACAGGGAAATGCCAGAAAGTCAGAAGAGGATGTGGAACAAGGGCCATCCTTACTGCTATCGGATGGATCCTGGCTGAAACAGAGGATACCGGGAGAATGTTCACTTGTGTTTTATCGACTATGCAGAGGAACTCATGGTAAATTATGGATAATACTGATGAATGGGAATTTCAAAACATTTAATTGTTCTCATGAGAAACCTGTACATTTATTAATAGGCAGTTATTTGGACAGATCAAGAGGATACTGTATGATTTAAAGTCAGGAAAGGTGTGTCAGGGTTGTATCCCTTCAACATACATTTTCAGTGTCTATGCTGAGCAAATAATCTGAGAAGCTAGACTATGTGAAGAAGAAAGCATAAGGATTGGAGGAATACTTATTAATGACCCATGTTATGCAGATGACAACTTTCCTTGCTGAAAGTGAAGAGTACTTGAAACACTGAAGTGTAGACTATACTTCACCATAAAGAAAATAAAAATCCTCACAACAGGGCCAATAGGCAACATCTTGATTAATGGAGAAAAGATGGAAGTTGTCAAGGTTTTCATTTTATTTGGATCCACAATCAAGTTCCATGGAAACATCAGTCATGAAATCAAAAAACACATTGCACTGAGCAAATCTGCTGCAAAAGACCTCTTTAAAGTGTTGAAAAGTGTTGAAGACTAAGTGCACCTGACCTAAGCCATGGTATTTTCAGTCACCTTGCGTGAATGCAAAAGCTGGGCACTGAATAAAGACAACTGAAGAAGAATTGATGCCTTTCTACACTGCCTTGTTTGCATTACTTCTTTGATGTTTCACTTAGTTTTAAAACAATGTTAAAGTATAATCCTAATTAAAGCCTCTCTCTTGAAAATTCCTCCATTCTTTCCCCAGCAAGTTGATTTTACTACTCTATTCTTGGAAAGACTTGGTAAAAAAGGATACTGCAGTCACTGTTTCTGCTTCTCTGTCTTGTTTTTGTTCTTACCTCATGTTTTTTTTACTGTCTACTCTGATAAAATTTATTCAGAATTGTTTGTAATGAAGCATTATTTTAAATACTCTATTGAGTGCTACATAACTTTATTTTCTTGTGGATTGCATACTTTTGTTAGCACTTTTCGCTATGCATCTACACAATGGAATTATTTTCTATAGAGTACCATGTTTCTTAAATATGTCACTATTTAACAATCATTTTGTCCAGGAACTCATAATTTCAGTTTCTATACTAGAATTTGTACCAGAATTTGTATTATATTCCACATCAAGTCTTAATTTTTGTGCTGTTGTTTTATATTTGTTTCTTTTCTTTTTATTAAATTTGTAATAAAGATTCCATGATTTCTTCTCAACATATTCTTCCATAGCTAGGGAGAATGAAAGAATTTATAGGCAAGAAAAGAGAAAAGGAGAGAAAGAAAGAGAGAAGAAAGATGGACATAGAAGAAACAGAGAGGAAGAGAGAAAGAGAAGGAAGGAAAGGAAAGAGATAGAGGAAAAGGAGGGAAGGAAGGAAGGAAAAACTACAGGTTGACATAATGTACAAGTGTTTATTAAATACCTTGTGTATGTCAAGAAATTTCTCAAGCATTTGGACTGAATAGTGACCCAAAACAATGAAGCCTCTTTTATAAAGTATAGTCTATTGAAGAGCAAGAGACACAAATACTGAATAAATATCAATAAACACCATTACAGCTGTAGATAAAGACTACTGAGAAAAATGAAGCAGGGTAGGAAGAATATGGAAGGATAGCAGATGTTGCAGACCTTGTGATAAGATGGTATTAGAGCAGAGAACTAAATTTTGGAAAGGAATGGGTCATGAAAATATTTGAGGTAAGGGCATTGTAGGGAAGTGCCAATATCATATGCGAATCTTGGAGTATCAAATAGTGAGAAGAAAGGTCAAAATAGTTGAAGTGTTCTTCAACTGTTCAGTGAAGGATGAAGTAGGAATTGAGTGCTAGGGTATTACATCTCAGTGGTCAGGAACATATGACAGCTCTATACCTTAGTGATGACTGATTTTAAACGTGATGTGAATGTTTTGAGAAGACTGATATGATACGACTTATGTTTTTAAATGATTCTTCTACAACTTTTTCTTCTGGTCGTGACATAAAAGCCTGCACCAACCAATGTTCCCATTCAGAACAATTAGAAAAGACAGATAAAATGAAGAGAGTAGGAGACAGAGAGATGGAGAGAGAAGAGAGGCTGCACAGCATCAGAACTTACACAGAAGTAAGCTGACATTTACATCTGCTTCTTTCCAAAGAAATGTTGCTGATTCTTGGACTAATCTGTTGCAGAGAGCAAATGCTAAAAGACATATTGCCAACATAAATTTTGGACATTTCATGCAACTGAAAGGACATAAGTGGATGTAACAGCTATCACTGGAACAAGACATGAAGATAAGTTAGAAACTTACTAAAGAAGAGGTAAAGCAAAGTAGTGCTGAGGCCTGCTTTCTTCAGTTTTGTCCTTTGAGCACAGAAATATTGAAGGTAAATGATAGTACGCAACTCGTCAAAAGAAAGCCAATAAAGTTATAATAACATAAAACACACTGTCTTTAAGTCAAGAAATGATTGCAGGTGCATTTTATTTGTAATGCTCAATTCACTAGGAAAGTTACACAATTCAAAATGTATATGCACCTAAGAACATAACTTCAAAAATGATTAAAGAGGCAAATTTAGAACCATATTATTGGAATCTTGGTGGCATAGTGGTTAAGAGTTACAGCTGGTAGACAAAAGGTTGGCAGTTCAAATTGACCAGGCACTCCTTGGAAAATTGATGGGGCAATACTACTCTGACCTGTAGAATTCTATGAATCAAAATTGACTTGTTGGCAACAGGTTTAGTTTTTTCCTAATTATTGCTTTATTGCACAATACAAACCCCAATGGGTAACAGAACCAGCAGACAAGAATGAAAACCATAAAAATCAGCACAAAATATTAGAATCAGTGAGAGACTAAAGATGAAGACAAAAATTAATTAAATACAAAGAAAATGTATAGGACAGAAAATTGAAAGAAAATTCACTTCAAAATTTTAAAATAACAGACTTTTATCAAGAATGATACAGAAAACAGAAATTATAAATAAATTACATGGAAAGTATATATCAGTACAGATACAAAGAGATGATGTAGTATGATCATATATAATATTTAGATGAGATGGTCAGATTTTTTAGAAAAATATAATTTTTCATAACTGGTGAAATACAGAAAATCTGAAGACTTTACCTATTAAAGAAATTGAATCTCTAAACTTACCAGTAATTGATTACAAAACCACTTAGTTTTGCTGAATATAGATTCCGTATTTTAGGTAGGAAATAACAGTGACATTACACAAACTCTTAAGATTACAGAAAATGAAAGTACTTCCCAAATCATTGTTTAAAACTAGATCAACTTGCTGCTCAAGTGTTACAAGAAATATTTTTTTAAGAAAGGTTACATTACAGACTAATGTTTCTTATAAATGGAAAGAGATTAAACAAATATTGCCAAATCAAATTCAATCATCTATAAAAAAGAAAATAACAGTGTGGTTTATTCCAGGAGTTTATGTGTATAAAAATTGAAATTAAAGTTTAACTCTCATTCAAAAAAGTAAACTCTGTGAGTCATGTTATATCCTCATTAGCTACATAAAAAAGAAATTGCTGAAATTCATTGCCAATCCATTTTAAATCTCTTAGCAATCAATGAAAATAATTTAAAAAAAAAAATCTGGTTAGACATAGCTACATAAAATCTACCTCAATAAGACTTGATGAAAATTGTAAGCCCTACTTTTGAGGTCAGGAATACAATTACACTCACTATCATCATTGCCAGGTAATATTGTACTAAAAGGCTTTGTCACTACAATAAAGCAATTACAGTAAGTAAAAATCATGAGCATCAAAAAAGAAGTAGAACTAGGCTTTCATGAAGAATATGGTTGTAGAAGATTCTAAGAATTTACAAAATGGAATAAATAATTGCCTTTAGCAAGTTGTTGGGTAAAATACCAATTTGCATAATTATTTTATACCACCAACAGACAAAAAAGAAAAGCAGATTTAAAAATTAATCAATTTATAATAGCCTCATCAATCTTTAAATACCTAGCAATAAATGTAATGAGATGAACATGACATTTACACTCAAATTACAAATTGCTACTGAGAGAAATAATAAAAGACATAAATAAATTACAGAGGAATGCAGTCTGTTCATGGATTTAAACATTAAATATTGTGAATATATTTATTCTCAAAATGATCCATATATGCCATTTGATTTTAATCAAAATCCATGCACATAAAAATTAATATTCACACACTACCCACACAGACATATACACACAAAACCTATTTTACATGCATTGTAGATCTAAATATAAAAATTTGTATGAGTAAAACTGGTAGACCAGAACATATGTGAATATTATTTTGACTTTGGAATATGCAAAATTTATTAAACAGAACAAAGGTATCACTAAAAACAAAGAAAAAGTATAAATCTGACTTTATTTACATCATTACAAAAGTGAAAAGACACAGACTGAAAGGCAATACTTGAAATACATAACCCCAGCAAAATACTTGAACCAAGAATGGACTGATACTGGCCATTTTGAATCACACAATTACATGGTCTATTATACCAAAAACAACAAATTGCATAGGAATGGTATTGCATACATGGTCAAAAAGAACATTTCAAGATGGATTCTGAAGTACAACACTGTCAGTGATAGGATAATATCCATATGCCTACAAGGAAGGCCAGTCAACACAACTGTTATTTAAATTCACACACAACCGCTAAGGGAAAGTTGAAGATTTCTTTACCAGATTTTACAATCAGAAATTGATCAAACATACAATCAGGATGCACTGATAATTACTGGTGACTGGAATGCAAAAGTTGGAAACATAGTAGATGCATCAGTAGTTGGAAAACATGGCCTCAGTGAAAGAATTGATGCCTGACATGACATGGTAGTATTTTGCAAGATGAACAACTTCCTCAGTGCAGATATCTTTTTTCAAACACATAAATGGTGACAACACACATGGACATTATCAGATGGAATACATAGGAATTGAATTGACCACATTTACAGAAAGAGACCATGGGAAAGCTCAGTATCATCAGTCAGTGCTAGGGGCCAGCTGCAAAACAGACCATCAATCACTCATATGCAAAATGAAGTTGGAACTGAAGAAAATTAGAACAAGTCCACAAGACCCAAAGTATGACCTTGAGAATATCCCACCTGAATTCAGAGACAATGTCAAGAACAGATTTGATGAGTATAACACTCAGAGGAACTGTGAAATGACATCAAAGATGAAAAAAGAAAGCTGCCTTTAAAAAGAAAGAGAAGACCAAAGTGATTGTTAGAAATGACTATGAAACTTGCTGTTAATCACTGTGTACCTAAAGTAAAAGGAAGGAATGATGGAGTAAAAGCTAAACACAGGATTACAGAGGACTGCTCAATAAGACAAAGTATTATAGCATCATGGTCAAAGACCTAGAGATAAGATACCAAAAGAAAAGAACACACTGAGCATTTTTCATGCTAAAACAACTAAAGAAAAAAATCCAGATCTTGAGTTGCAGTATGGAAATTTTCAGGGAAAATATTAACTGTCAGGAAGACTGAAATACACATCGAAGGAATACACAGAGGCACTATGCCAAAAGGAATTGTTCAGTGTTCAGCCATCAGGAGGAAGCACACAAGGCCTACCAGTTAAGTTCATGAACTTATCCTAGAAAAAGCGCTACATAACTCATTGCTGAATATCACTGTGGTCACCTTTAAAGTACTCCTGTTGCCAAGCCATTCAGTGATGCCAGTGCCTAGTTCACCCTTCAAAGCAACTTTGGAACTCTTTCTGGAATGGCCGTTGCACACAGTGGGATGGTGGCAAGTTTGCAAACGTAATTGTATTGTTGTCTGTGGGGAAGCTTTTAGCTAGTAAACCAGTAACTATATTGGAACACCATCCCTACTCACCTGATCTGGCCCCCAATGACTTTTTTCTTTACGTGAAGAGAAAGGCAATATTGAAAGGAAGACATTCTGATGACATTTAGGACATCAAGCGTAATATGACAGCAGCTCTGACAGCAATCCCAGAAAAAGAGTTCCAAAACTGCTTTGAAGGGTGGACTAGACACTGGCATTAGTGCATAGCTTTACAAGGGGAGCACTTCGAAGATGACCTAAGTGATACTCAGCAATGAGGTATATAGCATTTTCTAGGATGCGTTTGTGAACTTAATTGGCAGTCCTCATATGATAGGAACTAATGATACTGAGGAAGGAGCTCCAAATTGTACTGAAGGTGTTGATGAGTAACAAGGCTCCAGGAGTTAGCAGAACACCAATTCAGATGTTTCTACAAATGGATGTAGAGCTGGGTGTGCGCATTCATCTTTGCCAAGAAATATGGAAGACAGCTCCCTGACCAACTGACTGAAAGAGATCCATTTCCATACCAATTCCAGAGAAAGGTGATCTAAAAGAATGTGGAAGTTGTCAAACAATACCATTGATGTCATACACAGGTAAAATTTTGCTCAAGATCGTCTAAAATCAGCTGCAACAATATGTCGATAAGAAATTGTGGAAATTCAAGACAGATTCAGAAGAGAATACAAACAAGGGATATCATTACTGATATCAAATGGACCTTGGCTGAAAGTGGAGAATTCCAGACAGATGTATACCTGTGTTTTATTGATTATTCAAAGGTATTCAATGGTGTAGATTGTACCAAGTTATGGATAACATTGAGAAGAATGGGAATTCTAGAACACTTAAATGTGCTTATAAGGGAACTGTGAATAGATCAAGAGGCAGTCTCTTGAACAGAATGAGGGAATACTATGTGGTTTAAAATCAGTAAGGTATTTGTCTTCGTTGCAACTTTCCACCATACTTATTCAGTCTGCATGCTAAGAGAATAGTCTGGGACGCTAGACTATATGAAGGAAAACGTGGTATGAGGATTGGAGGAAGATTCCTTAACAACCTGTGTTTTGCAGATACTACCACCTGGCTTACAGAAACTGAAGTGGACTCGAAGCCCTTACTGAAGAAGATCAAAGAATACACCCTTCAGTGTGGATTACACCTCAGCATAAAGAAAACAGAAATCCTCACAACTGGACCAGTAAACAACACCATAATAAACAAATACTGAGGTTATCTAGATTTCATTCTAGTTGGATCCACAATCCATGCCTGTAGAAGGAGCCATTAAGAAAACAAGAGATGGCTTGCTTCAGGCAAATGTGCTGCAAAAGACCTCTTTCAAGTCTCGAAATACAAAGATGTCATTTTAAGGACTAAGGTGTACCTGAGATACTTTGGGCGTGTTATCAGGAGGGACCAGTTCCTAGAGAAGGACAGTACCCTTGCTAAATTAGACAGTGAAAAGGAAAAAGAGAAAGACCTTCGATGAGATGAACTAATACAGTGGCTGCAACAACAGACGTATGTGTAACAACAATTGTGATGATCACATGGACTGGGCCGTGTTTCGTTCTGTTGTACGTGATGGGGTCACTGTGAGTGTGAACTGACTTGATGGCACCTAACAACAATAACAACCTACAAAATGGGCCAAAGTCTTGAATGTAAAAATCTTAAAGGTAGAAGCCAAATGCCCTATGGATATAAGGAAATATAAATAAAATGACAATTACTTTGCTGTTAGGTGTCATCAAGTCAGTTCCAACTCACGGAGACCCTATGCTCAATAGAAGGAAACATTGCGTACTACTATTCACTCATAATAGCAAAATGAAAAACAGTAATGTCAAGCATTGGTTAGGGCATGGATCAGACAGACACTTCATTCACTTGCTGTTGGGTGGTTAGATATGTATACCACTTCAGAAGTACTTTTGGGTTTATCTCCAAAGTTGATCATATGCATATCTAACAATTTCACTTCAAGATACATACCTTAGATAAAAGCATATGGATTTGCCAAAGGCATGTAAAAATTGTTTGCTCTAGCATTATTTGTGTGAGGCCTAACCTTAAAAAAAAAAAAAAAAGCCAAATGTATATAACAGTAAATACGTCAGTAAACAAATGTGCTTTGTATATATTGAAATGCTGCATAGTAATGAAAATATTTACTGGAAGAAGACTTGGAGATTTAAGGGAAAAATACAAAATTTGATTCTGAAGCATACTAACTTTAAGAAGCCTGCTATACAACCAGTGTAAATATTGAGTAGGAATTTGGCCTTAAAAGCCTGGACTTCAACAGAAAAATTGATAATTGAGACATAAATTTGGATTTCATCTTCTTTTGCATGGCATGAATGACATGGGATTGGGTAAAATCAGAGACTCAGTGTAGAGAGAGAAAATAGCCAAGATACAAGTATAGTATGCTGGAAATATTATAGCTAATAAAAGAAGAAAAAAATATTATATAAATAGAATTATCTCCACAAAATATATGTTGAAGTCCTACCCATGGTACCTATAAATATGATCATGTTTAGAACCAAGGACTTTGAAGATGTTATCAGTTAAGGTAGCATGAAGTCATCCTGGAGTCAGGTGAGTCCCAGTCTACTATGAGCAGTATTCTTTATACAAGAGGAAAAGAGAGAGAGAGAGAGAGAAGATGGCTATATGAATACTGAGACAGGGTTTTGGAGTGCTGCACTACAAACACTAAGGATCAGCAGTCACCAATAGGTGGTAGGAGAGAGGCATGGAACAGATTCTCTCTCAAAGCCTTTAAAACAATCAGCATCCTGATTTTAGACTTTTACCTCCAGAACTGAGACAGTGAGTTTCTGTTCTTAAAAGTCATCCATTTTTTTTGTACTCGTTTACACTAGGAAACTAACAACCAAATGATATTCAGAAAGAATAAGAATGATGAGCCAAATCATAATGCAGAATGTGTTTCAAGAGGGGTGAGTGATTACGTGTTTCGAGTGTTACTAAGATAAGGACCAAGTATTTAATTTTGGAGCAAAGAATGCAAATGTAATGGGCGATTTTGACACACATTGTTTGTGTTTAACGGATGTGAACTGCCTACCTTTTTTTGGCTAGCAGCCATAGTGCCTATACCACAAGGTTTTCCTGTTTAGTGGTAGGAATAGAACTTGAATTAGATAGGGTACAAGAGAAAATGGGAGGAGACGAGGTGGAGAAAGGGAATAAAGCAAAGCTTGGTCTTTTGGCTATAAAGAGACTCCAAGAATTGGGGTAAACTTTAGTAGTGGGAGGTTGTAGGAGAAATATTCATTTAATTTATTTATTTGAGAGATGTTTTTAGATGACAGAAATGACCCAGTAAACAGGAAAACTTGGTGATGAAGGAGTGGAAAAGGATAACTGCTGAAGTAATTTCCCTACGTGAATCTCAGCTACATGAAGAATTTAGCCTTAGGATCAAACACGTCCCTGGTTTTGTGACAGAAGGCTTTGCAAAGTATATGGATATGGATGTAGAAATTGGGTATAAACTAGATTGAGTATGTAGAAGACAGAATTAATTTAGTATACAATTTCTGACTACCATTACCATGTATTTTCTGCATTACATGGCAGGTGTTTAATTTTTAAATTTGTTACATAGAATAGATGAATGTTTATTCTAGGTTTGTTTTAGCCATCTAGTTATCCAAGCAGATAATTTATAATTTACAATTATGAATGCAAACCTAGAAAAAGAATTTTAGCCCATCTGAAAATTGTATGTACTTTCACTGAACAACTCCCATAAGGCTTTTGAAGACACAGCCAAATTTCTTCAATTATTTCATATGTAGCTCTTCTTACCAAATCAGTGATGCACTGATTTATTTTTCTGACCATTGAGAAAATGGATTTTAGTAACTCAGAAAAGAAAGTCATCAGTGAGAAATATGACCCTGGATATAGGACTTTACAGAAATTTTTTAAATATGTATTTTATTATGCTTTAAGTGAAAGTTTACAATCCAAGTCAATTTGTCATACAAACCCTTGCACGCACACACTGCTGTGTAACTCTAGCTGCTATCCCAACCCTGTGATAGCCCACTCCTCCTTTCCACCCTGTATTTCCCATATCTATTCAACCAGTTCCTGCCCCCTCCACCCTCTCATCTTACCTCTGAACAGGAGCTGCTCAGTTAGCCTCATGTGTGTACTTAAACAAAGAAGCATACTATTCGCTGGTATCCTTTTAGGTCTCATACATAGTCTACTCCAATCTTTGCCTAGAGTGTTGACTTCAAGACTGGTTTCAGCTCTTGGGTGACAGAGAATCTGTAGGTCATGTCTTTTGGGGACCCTTTGGTCTGTCAGAGCATCAGGTTTGGTCTTCATTTAATAGAGTTCTAGTTATGCACACCTCTTTTTCTCCTACTCCATCACAGACTCTATATTGTACTCTCTGTCGAGACAGTCATTGGTAGTGCCTGGACACTATCTAGTGCTGGTCTTACGCTGATGTGTTCTCTGGATTATATGGCCCTTACTGTAAAGATTTTTTTTATCTCTTTCTGACATGGAGTTACATCTTCAGCAAAGAAGATACAGTACAAGTTTCTTCAGCTGAAGAATAAGTCATCAGAGGTTAGGAATCTTTCCAAATTGTTTGCATATTCTCACTCAAAGGGGTACAACATACTATCATGCAGAGTGTTGAGCTGTGTACAAGGCTTATCTCTGCAATATTTCAGAGACATCTAGAAGGAATCACTAAAATATAGGTTTTTATTCTGCTTAATATAGTTATTGGAAACTCTGATGGCATAGTGGTTAAGTGCTGTGGCTCCTAACGAGAAGGTCAGCAGTTTGAATCCATCAAGCATCCCTTGGACTCTATGGGGCAGTTCTGCTGTGTCTTACAGGGTCACTGTGAGTTGTAATCAAGTGGACAGCAGTGGGGTAATCTAATTATTGAGAAAAAACTCAGTAATTATTTGTTACCTTCCTTAGCATCCAAACTAAATTTTATTTGATTATTTGATATAGGATTTGAAAATTGGGGCTTATTATAGATTATGTGAAATATTCCAGTGTATCCAGAGCAACTATTTATCTCCCTGATTTTGGTATTGCACTTAGACTATGATTACTGGTCTAAGAGAAGTAGCTACCTTTTGTGATGGTTAAGATTGTACGTCAGTTTGGCTGGACCATGATTCTCAGTGTTCATATGTGATCACCCACTTCTGGCATCTACTGCAAGCAGCCAGTTTAAAACAAGATTCCTTGGAGGTGTGGCCAGCAGTTAATGTAAGCAGATATTTTGACTTTTTGCTTGCTCTGGTTCCTGCAGGTGCCCCCTGTCCATCTGACTTCTGCATCTTGGGACTTGAGCTGTCAGTTTATCTGCTGATACTGGGATTTGTCTGTTTTCATAACATATGAACACAAGTCCTGCTCTCTAACCTACTGATCTTGAGTTCACCAGCCCTTACAGTTATGCGAATCAGGAGAAGCCTTGCAATCTTTCCTGTCAGTCTTAGGATTCACTAATCTTAACAGCCTGTGAGTAAGAGTCTTGCTGTCCAACCTGAGAATCTTGGGTTTGCCAGCTCCTGTGGCTATGTGAATCAGGAGAAGCTTCTATTCTGATGCAGACTTGGGACACTCTAGCCTTTACAACTGTGTGAGCCATTTCCTTGATATAGATCTGTCTTTACACATATTTATATGCTTTATTGGTTTTGCTTCTCTGGCTCTGGAGAACCCAATCTAAGACATGTTTTCACATTTCTTCTTTCAGTGAGTAAGTGATCTCACTGGACTGGAAATAAAAATGTTACTGAATATTTTGCCATTACCAGTAATGGGCTATTATTTTGCCATACTAGTGGTGTTTTTTTTTTTTGCTTGTTTTTGTGTTTTTGCCTTACAGCCCATCTTGGTTTGTTGGATGGTCCCAAACTAAACCTTTCACCCAGTTCAGTTGTCTGCAGTATACTCTTAGGCACTAAGTTCTGTCTTACCTTAGTTTATTTTATTTATTTGAATGCCATACAGGGGAAACCAACCTTCAATAAAATAAGCAGAACAATGTAGGAGAGTTCTGGGTTTGACCATAAATTCATAAAGACTGAAGAACCAACCCTTGGGAAGAGCAAGGGGAAGGTATACCTGAGGATCTTAGAGGATAATCTCCCTTTCAGATTGGCAAAAAGTGACTCAGCTCCAAAGATTTTCATGCTCTAAATGGTTACACAATTTTTGAATTTCTGAAAGGCATAATATAGTTAACACCAAATCAGTCACATGCTTATGTCTGTGGACAGGAGAAAAGGGATTTTTACTAGAAATGTGACAATGCTGGGGGATGGGTTAGGGTTGTAAGTAAGAAACTTTCTTGGTAACAATGTAATAGCTATCACCTTGGTCAAATTAGAGGACTCCGTTATCATTTTTATGTTTAAGTCCATCATTGCTGTCTCTGTGTCAGTCCACATTGTTGAGGGTCTTCCTCTTTTTCACTAACTCTCCACTCTATCAAGCATGTTGTCCTTCTCCAGGGGACTGATGCCTTGTAACAAGGTGTCCAATGTATATGAGACGCATTCTCTTCATCTTTGTTCCCTAGAAGCACTCCGGTCGTAGCTCTTCCAGAATAGATCTGTTTATTCTTTTGGCAGGTCATGGTGCTTTTCTCTAACATCACAGTTCAAAGGCGTCAAGTCTTCTGTGTTCCTTATTCATTGTTCAGCCTTCACATGTGTATTATGTAGTTGAAAATACCATAGCTTGGGTCAGACTCACCTTAGTCCTCAAAGTGGCATCTTTACTTTTCAACACTTTAAAACAATCCTTTGCAGAAGGTTTTCCCACTGCAGTGTGGCTCTTGATTTCTGGACTGCTGCCTCCACAGATGTTGTCTGAGGAAGCAAGTAAAAAGAAACCCTTGACAGCTTCAGTCCTTTCTCCGTTTATCATGATTTTGCTTAGTGGTCCAGTTGTGAGGACTTCTGTTTTCTTGATGTTGAGGTGCAATCCATACTGAAGGCTGTGATTTTTGATTTTCACCAGTAACTGCTACAAATTCTCTTCAATTACAGCAAGAAAGATCATGTCATCTGCATAACATGCATTATTTATGAGCCATCCACCAATCCTGATGCCATGTTCTTCTTTATATCATCCAGCTTCTGGGATTATTTGTTCAACATTCAGATTGAAAAGGTATGGTTAAAGGATACAATTCTGCTGCACACCTCTCCTGACTTTTAACCATGCGGTGTCCCCTCATTCTGCTCACATGACTGCCTGGTGATCCACATACAGACTCCACATGAGCATAATTAAGTGTTCTGGAATTTCCGTTCTCCATGAGGTTATCCGTAACTTGTTATTATCCACGTAGTCAAATGTGTTTGCATAGTCAATGAAACATGGGTAAACAACCTTCTGGTATTCCCTACTTTCAGCCAGGATCCTGCTAACATCAACAGTGGTATCCCTGGTTTCACATCATCTTCTGAATCTAGCTTGAATTTCTGTCAGTTCCTTGTCAAGATACCATTGCAGCCGCTTTTAAATGATCTTTAACAAAATTTTACTTGTGTGTCATATTAATGACATTGTTTGATAAATTCTGCATTTGGTTGTGTCAGCTTATGTATCAGCATATAGATCTCTTCCAGTCGATTGGCCAATTAGCTGCCCTGCAACTTTGTAGCATAGATGAGTGAGCACTTACGGTACTGCATCTGTTTGTTAAAACATCTCAATTGATATTCCATCGATTCCTGGAGCACTGTTTTTCTCCCATGCCTTCAATGCAGCTTTGATTTCTTCCCTCAGTACTGTTGGTTCCTGAGCATATACCACCTCTTTTAAAGGCCAAATGTTGACCAGTTCTCTGTAGTATAATGATTCTGTGTACTCCTCTGTCTTATTTGGATGCTCCTTGAGTCTACTGCAGTTTAAGGCTTGAATGTTATCTTCAATTCTTTCAGTTTGAGAAATGCCAAACATGTTCCTCCGTTTTTGTTTGTATTTTTATTTCCAGTGCTTTGCACATGTCATTATAATACTTTATTTTGTCTTCTTGAGCCACCCTTTGAAATCTTCAGTGCAGTTCTTTTACTTTGTCATTTCTTCCTTTTGCTTTAGCTACTTGACATTCAAGAGCAAGTTTCAGAGTCTCTTCTGTTTTTTTCTTTCTTTCCTGTCTTTTTAATGATCTCTTGCTTTCTTCATGGATGATGTCTTTGATGTCATTCCACAGCTCATCCGGTGTTTGGTCATTAGTGTTAAATACATCAAATCTGTTCTTGAGATGGGTTCTAAACTAAGATGTGATATACTAATGGTCACGCTTTGGCTGTCATGGACTTGTTCTAATTTTCTTCAGCTTCAATTTGATCTTGCATATGAACAACTGACAGTCTGTGCTGCAGTGAGTACCTGGTCTTGTTCTGACTGCTTATATTAAACTTTTCCTTAGTCTCTTTCCACAGGTGTAGTCAATTTGATTCCTGTGTATTTTGTGTGGTGACATCCATGTGTATAACAACTGTTACTGTTGGTGGCAAAAGGTGTTTGCAAGTCACTGGGCCTCCAAATTCTATCATTTTGTCATGAATTCACCTATGCCCTCCCTCCCCCCAAAATGTGTGTAGCCATTTGGCTAGGCCATGATTCCCAATAATTTATGATTGTCTAAAACACATACCATCTCTGGCATCATTTGTGTTACCAAGGTCACATTTTCCAAGTACCAATCCTTCTTTGTTTCCAACTTTGCATTCCAATCACCAGTAATTATCAATGAATCCTAAATGCATGTTCAATCAGT
The DNA here is from genome assembly GCA_028571685.1 of Heterohyrax brucei. Lineage (NCBI taxonomy): Eukaryota > Metazoa > Chordata > Mammalia > Hyracoidea > Procaviidae > Heterohyrax > Heterohyrax brucei. The sequence continues at coordinate 166,469,610 of CM053144.1, forward strand.
TTCAGACTGCATAAGTTGTAAAAATCTTCATTTCCTTTGGCCTTAGTAGTTGGTGCATAAATTTGAATAATAGTCATGTTAACTGGCTGTATTTTTAGGTATATGGATATTATCCTATCACTGACAGCATTGTACTTCAGGACAGATCTTGTATATTCTTTTTGTTGATAAACACAACACCATTTCTCTTCTAGTTTTCATTGCCGGCATAGAAGACCATGACTGTCCAATTCAATATGGCCAATACTAATCCAGCACTGATCCATTTCAGCTCACTAATGCCTAGGATATCTATGTTTATGCATTCCATTTCATTTTTGATGATTTCCCATTTTCCTAGAGTCATAGTTCATACATTCCACATTCCAATTATTAATGGATGTTTGCAGCTGTTTCTTCTCGTTTTGAGTTGTGCCACATCAGCAAGTGAAGTTCACAAAGGCTTTACTCCATCCATATCATTATGATCAACTCTACTCTGAAGAGACAACTCTTCTGCAATCATCTTTTGAGTGCCTTCCAACCTGTGGGTCTCATTTTCTGGCACTATATCTGACAGTGTTCTGCTGCTATTCATATCTCTTTTTTACTGGGTAATTCTTTTCAGAAGTAGACTCCTGAGTACTTCTGCCTTGCCTGTCTTAGTGTGGAAGCTCAGTTGAAACCTCTCCACCACGGATGACCGTCTCAGTATCTGAATATGAGTACCATAGCTTCTGGCATCACAGCAACATGCGAGCCACCATAGTAATCCAAGCTGATGCACCTGTGGGGGATTAAATGGCAAGAGTTCCTCTTTATAAAATGATGAAAAACTAGGTGGATAGATAGGTATGTATTCACAGGAAGATAGTGTCTCTTGAAATTTACTAAGAAGAGGTGTGTAGTTCCTTAGCCATTTGAAAAAAAAGAAAAAACAGATTTCAGCTTCAAATTTGTAATATTTATCAGTCACACACACACAAAAATTGAACTTGACAAGTGCTTTCCAAACCTTAGTTTTAGAGCATTACTTGAAATGTTTCATAAATACATAGAATTATTTTTCATAACCTGTTACTTTAGGACTATGTCTTTTTGTTGTTGCTAGGTGCCACTGAGTCACTTCTGACTTACAGTGATGCTACATACCACAGAATGAATACTACCTCTCCTGCACCATGCTCGTAATTGTTACTTTGAGCCCACTTTTATAGCTGCTGTGTTAATTTATCCCTTTGAGGGCCCTCCTCTTTCCCACTCACCTTGTACTTTACCAAGAATGTCTTTTTTGGAGTCCAGAAGTAGATCTATTTAACAAACACATCACAGATTATGGATCAGTGTCTCTGAACACAGACATTTGACATATTCAACGACACTCTATGAGTCGGAATCAACTCGATGACAGAGGGTTTCATTTGGCTTTGGTTATCAAATATTTGTTAAGCACAGGTATAATGGAAGTGATAAAATTAACTATCACTTACTGGCTGTGTTGGTGTTTACTGACAGTAAGTGAATTTTAACTCAGGATGATCTTGTGGAGACAGAGTTGACCTGCTACACAGCGTTTTCACAGCTGTAAATTCTCAGAAGCATATCACAAGTTCTGTCTTCTAATGTGTCTCAAAGTGGATTTAAACCACCAGCCTTTTGGTGAGTAAGCAAGTGTTTAGCTTAATGATTTGAGCCCCCAGGAACTCCCCACTTACTGGCTATTTGTTTCTAATCATGCCTGGTTAAGATGTCCAAAAATGGCTTTCCTTCTAGTGCTTTGAACATTTGCAACTATTGATTAATGTGTCAGTGTGCCTCATATAATAGTTATTAGAAAAAGGAAAAGCACACAGTCACTCATTTGTTGTCATCTTTTCCTTATAAAGAAACAGAGAAACTAACAAAGGATCCAGAGGTTATACTGAAACTGAATACTCAGTTCTAATTTACTATTCATTTCACTCTCTTAAACTGCCTTTATATTAGCTTTCAAAGAATGTTCCAGAAAAAATATAATTGTAAACAAGGAATAATGCCAGAGGTTAATTTCACAAAATAATGTAATGATTATTATTTTTCTTTCTTTATCAGCTGAAAGCAGCATAGAACTGTTATTCCTCCTGGTGTTTCTCAACCAGACTCTTTTGCATGATAAAACAGTTTTCCTCTCTTTGGCCTATTTGAGCATCTAAGTTCGTTTTCAATCCATCTAAATTCCAAATGTGTGCTGTAGAGGTTTACTTTTCTACCCATCTGCTGCACTTGTCCCTTCCTGTCTATGCTAATGACAGAAAAAGGATATAAAAAAGGGTTGTATGGTTGCTTTAGCTTAGTTTTGTTTTGCAATGCAGAGGCACTTGGAGTAGCGGGTCAATGAATTCTGGGAATCGTATCTTTTGACGCATGAGACCTTTGTGGAATGAATCAATGTTGAATCCCATGAATAAATGCTAGTGCCCAATAATCATTCCTCTTATGGAAGCTTTATTGTAAATTCATAAAAGCACGGACAACATTTCCTTGCTAGTCTGCAAATCACCATCATAAGCAAGGCGATCTTGAATGAACTGAGCCAGACTACATAGGCCACTTGGCAGTTGCTAGTATTTAAATGTGGATGGAAAAACTAAAGACTAGAAGAAGTTGTCCTGAAGCAAGCAAATGGCAGCTCCCACAAATAAAGGGAAAAATGTTAAAACAATAAACAAAAGAGAAACAATTACTTGCTCATTACAAACATGTCATATTGCATTCTTTATTTTGATTGTGGAAAATTAGCCATTGACTACCAGGAACAATTGATTTTCCTTCACAGCTGTTTTCTAATTACATCTGAACACTGAAAATTCTAGTGCAGCCATTCATCTGTACAAAGAGAATTTTCTTTTATTATTGTTGCTGTTCCTGCAAGCTCTGCCCAGCAGCATGACTATAGTTAGATGTTCTGTACTGTACGTCTGTAGTGTTTGTATTATAAGCCATGCTTTTCAGGGATGTTATAAGAACTCAATTTTTTTTTTTAATTACACAGGACAAGACTTGGTGTACAAGCTGTTTGCACAGATGCTATTGCATAGTTTTCTCTTTCTTTTACCACCACCATCAAAACAAGAAAAAAAAATAAAGATAGCTTAAATCAGTACATCGGTATTTTAGCCGCTACATAGTTGTTGATTTGATCTATTTTTTGCCTTTGTGGTTCCTGATGAGTGTTTTGGCACAATCTTGCTGAAGGGTGGGAATGACAGACAGTTTCCTGTGAGTTGATTCTGTGGGTAAATTCTAAGCAAAGAGCATGAAGATTATTAACAGGCAGGATTCCAAGGTTTCAGAGAAGCAATTGAAATTTTGGATGCTTCTCCTGAGCTCTTTGGAATTTCCCTGAAAATAATTTCAGTTTTAAAATGAGGCCAGAAATGTGAAACTTACTCTTGGGACTTTTCTAGGATTTGTGGTTAGTGAATTCTGGAAATATAGTTAAGCTACTTCCTGCAAAGCTTGGGACCGCTGATTAATCTTTGTCATATTTAGGGTGAAATCAGAAAAGTTTGCAATTCAACAAGAATAAAGTGAAACCTTAAAATAATTTATTTCTTCTCTAATGCCAAAGTTTAAAAAGGCATTCAGCATTTCACGTTTGAGTTGTTTCAGCATTTTTGGACTATTTGTCACCAATCATTAAATTTTTGCTTTCCATCCTAAAAGTAGTTCTGACAATATACCTGCTCAGTGGATGGTAATTGTTTTAGAAGTCTTTTATGACAATATTTACCTCTGTAACTCCTCCAGTTATGCAGTATAGCATTATAGTTCCTGTTTTATTTGGGAGACTAAAAGATCCCTGTACGACCTATATTACAGTATTTTTTATGCTAAGGTTAAGATTAGAGCAGTGTTTTATCTCATTTGTTTATTTTCCCCGACTTTTGAAGGAATTTTGTTTGTGATTTTTTTAACACAAATAGTTAATAACAACAAATGAAACAGTGTAAGAATAGGTGTCTTATCTCTAAAAAGTCCCTCTTGTAGCCAGGAAAAAAAAGAAAAAAGATGTGCAGAGCTACAGCGCTTAAAAAACCACACTTGATGGTCCATCAGACTGGAGGGATCCCTGAGGACATGGCTGAAGAATCTCTTGTTAATGCAGAGCTGAAACTAGTAATGAAGCTAACTCTTCAAACAAAGATTGGACTGGCCTGTAAGACATAGATTGATGCTGGCAAAAAAATGTGCTTTGGAGCTTAAATATTTACATGAGACTGTCTGAACAGCTCCTTTCCAGAGGCCAGATGAGATGATGGAGGGGGACAGGAGTTGGTTGAAGGGATGCAGGAAGTAAAGGGTAGAAAGGAGGATTGTGTTATCATGATGGGGGTAACGGGAGCAGTTAAAAGCTTCATACTAGTGTGGGTTCTTGGTTCCATGTGGCAAATTGATTTAGATTGTAAACTTGTCACTTAAAGCACAATAAAATATTTTCTTAAAAGAATGGATGTGTTGAGATTACATTAATTTCAATTTGCTCAATTTTTGGATGTTACAAAAGATGATAGCTGTCAGCATAGAGATTTTGAAACTGTAAAGAAGAATTTATGAAATAGTGAAGAGAAAACAATGAGAGCTTTGGGTGTGATGGAAGATTTGTAGTTAATAGAAATGATTTTTGAAAAAAAATAAGATTTTTCTCTCATGACCGTATGTACCTGTACCCTTTGCTGTCAAGTCCATTTCAACTCATAGCAACCCTATAGGGCAGAATACAGCTGCTTCATAGGCTTTCCAAGAAGCAACCAATTTTAAGCCATAGCTCTTAATTAACTGCTCCACCAGTGCTCTCAAATTACCATATAAACCATTAATAATGTAGAATTATTTCCTTGCAGCACCAGAAAATGCCAAATATCCATTACCTAACAGATCAGAGATTAGTCATTAAAATTGAAGCCTTTATACATATGCCATGTCTAAAGGGTTTAATACATAGAACTAGAGGCCAGTGCATCTATTAGGAGGTAAGAAATGAATGTCCAAAAGACTGCTTTTGAGAAATTCTAAAGTGAAAGGCTCATAGGAAACCACTGACGATGATTTCAGTTGCCTAATATGTATGAGAGGATGATTCCCAAGAGCATTCCCAAAATCTGTGGATGAAAACCCACATCTGCCACCTGCGACCTGCCTAAATCCATGCACTTGCCCATGGATTCAACCTGAGAAAAATCTTTGGCTGTTACCCGTCTTATGAAATTGTAGCTCATCAGCAGAGTATAACTGGGCCACACCTAGCAAAGAAGCCCATGGTATACAGTTTCCAGTTCTGCAGTATAATTTAGAAAGTTAAGAATAATAACAAAACAAAAATATCAGGAAGAACTATATTTGAAAATAAAAGCAGTTCAAACTCTAAAACTAATGAAGTAATAGCAATAATGACAGTATCTCATTTAAAATCATCCAGTGTGACAATTGCTGATTGTTTTTGATCACCATATAATGTTTCACCAACAAACATAGTAACAAACATAGTCTTTCTTAACTATTCCACAACGAGCACTAACCACAAACCTCATAGCATGGAAATGAGATTAATATCATGTAACTGATTTTTCTCTTCTTCCTCCACTTCCTTGAACCAATACAACAACGACAGAGGAAACAAAAATATACATATATTCTAAAATAACATGTCTCATATGGCGTATGATGAAATATGTTTTCTATACTTTAAGAAAAAATTATAAAGGTGATAGAAGTTTGGCAGTGGATATTGGTGACGGTTATACAATCTGACTCGTGAAATTCATGTCATTAAATTGCACATATGAAAAACTGTACATTGGCAAATGTGATATATATATTATGGCAATAAAAGAGGAAATTATGGAAAGAGCTACTTTACCATGAACATGAATTCTGTAATGCCACAAACTGAGGACATGTATGTTCAGCATTTTCTACATGGTTGATTTAGGTTTAATATGCAACATTGTAAGAATGCATATTATAGTTCAATATAAGAAAAGCTTTCAAAATATCCAGGTAAATATACTGCTTCCTGTGGCTAGAAATAAAGTATGATCTTGGCACCTTTCCAGGAACGTGTGGGACTAAGTTTTACATTGAGTGGTTAGAGTAGATAATCTCACAATTTCTTCTAAATCTGGTATTCTAAATACAACTACAGTGTGTAATAATTTCTTATGAGCAAGGCCAAGGAGGTAGAATAGAATAGTAAGGCATTTCTTATAGTTCCTCTTAAAACAAAGTCCCCCACCTGTAAAATCAGGTGAATACTAGTAGATTGTATATGACATCTAGAAGCTCTGAACATCAAAGGAAAAGTTGAAGAATCTGTATGGCAGGGGAAGGGAGAGTCTTTTCAGAAGCAGTGAGGAGTTGCCAGACTGATCCAGTGGGAATTAGCACCATGCAGGCAGATCTGCTGGTACAAGCAGGGTAAAACAAGCAGTGGCTTTTGGGAGGTGTTTTTCACATCAAGAGAGACCAGTGGGTGGAGAAACTACTCATTCCTCTGGGACCAACAAAAATTAGCGATCAGGAAAAGATAAGTAACTTAAGTCTATAGTACCATGTGGATCAAAAATACATCTTGGGGACAGACTTCTCTCCCATGTCCCCTGCCTGCTCTGCAGAAATCCTGGTGGCAAAATGGTTAAGTGCTATGGCTGCCAACCTGGCAGTTGAAATCTGCTAGGTGCTCTTTGGAAATTCCTTGGGGCAGTGATACTCTCTCTATAGAGTCACTATGAGTTGAAACTGACACAATGACAGTGGGTTTAGTTTTTGATGTTTGCCTACTCTGCACCAGGTTCAAGCTGCCTTCAGAAACTGGTGTATTCTCTCTGCCAAAATAGGACCCTCCACATGCTCTGAGCCATTTTCCCAGCCTTGAAGTGGAAGAAATTAACAAACAGGGAAAAAATTATCTGCTGACTTCTCTAAAGCTGGAAAGAAAGGGAATGATCAGTTCCTTTGCCTAGGCAAAGGTATAAGAGGTCCACAGACTTTGAATGTGTTTCACACCTACATAGACTGGATGAGCCCATTTCAACAGGGTAGGCCCTCATAACACAACACAGTAGGATATATACCTGAAGTCTAACCTCAACTGTTTCAGTTATTTGGTGGAGAGAAAGGTTCATGACATTTGACACTGTTCTGTATATCAAGCAGGGTCCTCACCTACTCACATCAGAGGCCTGAGAATTGGTGGCTCAATCAATGCCACTTGGACACCAATGACAGAGGTCTAAAAATAAGTGGTGCCTCTTAGTATATATAGCCAACAGCACTGGATGGAAATAGTCCGGGTGCAAAATCTACCCACCTATGCACTCCAGGGAACAAAAGAGAAAGAAGAACATCAAAGACACAAGGAATGTGTGAGCACAAGAGATAGAAAAGGGCACACTCACAATCAACATGATGGTGCCCAGCTACCACTAAAGACTACACTTACTGGGAACACAACAGAGTCCTTGACAGAGTGGGAGAAATGTAGGGTGCAGTAAAAAGGCCAGACTTGATGGTCTGACACTGCAGAGTCCCCAGAAGACATGGCCCGTTAGCCTAGAACTGAAACCCTTCCAGAAGCCAGTTCCTTCAGACAAAGATTGAACGTGTATATGAGACATAAAATGATACTGGTGAAGCTTGTGCTTCTTGGCTTGGGTAGATATGGGAGACTAACTGGATAGCTTCTGATCAGAGGCAAGATGAGAAGACATAGGGTGATAGTGCTGGTTAAATAGAACATGCGATCTATGGAGTAGCAAGGAGAAGTATGCTGGCACAGTGTGGGGAGGACAGCAGGTGTCACATTGTGAAGGGTATAAGTTTTTGTATTAGAAACTGGCTGCAATTGTAATGCTGAACTTAAAGAACAATTAAAAAATATTTTAATGGGCAAGGGATATGAACAGGTAATTCCCCAAGGAAGATATGCAGGTGACTAACAAATACATGAGGAAATGATCACAATCATTAGCCATTAAAGAAACACATGAGGAAATGCTCTTGATTATTAGCAGTTTATGTTGCTAGGTGACATCAAGTCGGTTCCAACTCTTAGCTGCCTTACACACAACAGAATAAAACACTGCATGGTCTTGCATTATGCCTACAGTTGTTTTTATGCTTAAGCCCATTGTTGTAGCCACCGTGTCAACCCATCTTGTTGGGGTCTTCCTCTTTTTCTCTGTCCTTCTACTTTACCAAGCATGGCATCCCTTCTCCAGGAGTAGATCCCTCATGACAACATGTCAAAGTATGTAAGATACATTTTTGCCATCTTTGCTTCCAAGGAGCACTCTGGTTGTACTTTTTCTAGAACAGATTTGTTTATTCTTTCTGGCAGTCCAAGGTACATTCAACATTCTTCTCCAGCACCACAATTAAATTCTTCTTCTGTCTTCTTTGTTCGGTGTCCAGTTTTTTGCATGCATATGATGTGATTGAAAATACCCTGGCTTGGGTCAGACACACCTTAATCTTCAAGGTGACATCTTTACTTTTGAATACTTTAAAGAAATCCTTTGCAGCAGATTTTCCCAGTGCAATGTGTGTTTTGATTTCTTGACTGCTCCTTTTATGGGTGTTGATGCTGGAACCAAGTAAAATGAAATCCTTGACAACCTCAACCCTTTCTCCATTTGTGAAAATGTTGCTTACTGGTCCAGTTGTGAGGAATTCTGTTTTCTTGATATTGAGGTATGTTCCATACTGAAGGCTATGGTCATTGAATTTCATCGGTAAGTTTTCAATATTCTCTTCATTTCCAGAAAGCAAGGTTGTGTCATCTGCTAAGGCAGGTTGTCAGTGAGTCTTCACACAATCCTGATGCCTCATTTTCAGGTGGAATCAAGATGATGGACTAAATACATATGTCCCTAAATCCCTCTAGAAACCAAGACCTGAAGTGATAACTAAACAGAGCCTTCTGGACACCTAGTGAACCCTAGCACATGGCATAGGTTATTAATTTGGATTTCATACCACTGAGGAGAGAAGGCTGGCTTTCACAGACCAAAGGTAACTCGCCATTTTAACTTTTTCTTTTTCTCTGTCTTGGCTAGCAGGCAGAGCCGAGACAGACTGGCAGCTGGTCTCTGACACACTTCTGGTGGGATTGGTGGGAAAAAATCCCATATTTTGAGAGCCTTGTTTTGGACTCTGTGCATCTCGACACCTGTGGCATCTCTTTCCACCTCCACCATTGAGTAGCCTGTACCGAGGCAGGCAAGGAGCTTGTGCAGGATGCCATTGTGTCCCACTGGGAGGCTGATATACCCATACAGAGGCCTCAGATTAACCTAAATCCTGGGCTAGGAGGCAGGGCCTGCCCAGAGGAGAGTGCCTTTCCGGCAGAAAAGTAGTGTTCTTCACAGTGTCACCTACGGCTGGGGCCTGACAGCGGAGGCCAGCAGGACAGTGGCCTTTCTGTATTTTGAACTAGTTTCTAACATCTAGGGTTGGATATAGAGGTGCTTACTTTGCCACCTGGGATGAGGGACCTGTACACCTGAAAAACTGACTGACTTTGGAACTTGTCAGATACCTTTTACCTTTCATTTTAAGGTGGCCTAGAGAAACAACTGTAGTCCACCCTAGAGAAACAACTGCAGTACATCCTCAGAGCATCTCTCCCAGTGTCTACTGACTCACATGATGCCCCCAAAGCAACAAACTCTGGAGAAAGCCATAACCAAGAAATCACCCATGGCTTCAGAAGCCCCCATAAGAAAGCACCAAAGAACCAAAGAACTTCTGAGACAAAGAAACCTTTCTGAAACTATCGGAAGGTGAATACAAAAGGATTATATATAGAACCCTCCTAGACCTTATACAAAATGCAGCAGAGCAAAATGAAAAATTAAGCAAGCTGTTCGATCTGCTGGAACACCAGTACTCTGAAATCCAACAGATCCATAACAAAATCAAAGATACATAAACTTCAAAGCCGGGAAAACAGAATGGAACAAATGGAAAACAGACTTTCTGAATTGGAAGACAGAGCTACTGACTCTAGCCTCTATGAGGAGAAATCAGAAAAAAGAAACAAGAAAAATGAAGAAGGATTAAGAAGCATGTGGAACTCTATTAAGAGGAACAATCTACAGTTAATTGGAGTTCCAGAACAGGGTGAGACACCTAAGAACACATGGAATATTGTGGCTGAACTGCTGACAGAAAACATCCCAGAAATTATGAAACAAGAGACTATAGATATCCAAGATGCATATCAAATGCCACTCAATAGAGATCTTGAGAGAAAGACTACAAGACATAATCAAGCTTAACAAAATGAAACACAAGCAGAAAGTCTTAAAGGCAGCTGGGCTCAAACCAAAGCTAACGTTCAGAGGGAAACCCTGTAGGATTTCATTGGATTTCTTAGCAAAAAAAATGCTGGCACAGAGACAATGTCATGACACATTCAAAACCTTGAAGGAGAAGAACTTCCAACTAAGAATTAGATACCCTGCAAAACTGTCTTTCAAATATTGAAATGAAATTAAGATATTCACAGATAAACAGAAACTCAGAGACTTTGTAAAAACCAATCCAAAGCTACAAGAAATACTGAAAGAATCTCTTGGCTTGGAAGAACAAAACCACTAACTTTCTATTTTAGAAGCAAATACAGGACACATTACCCAGAATCCTACTCAATTAGGGAAGGTTCCAAACTCTATCAAGCTGTCATAGTGAAAGAAATGATCCAGTGATCATAATCATGAAAACTACAATGTCATCATATTAAAAACAGGAATGTGCTAGAGTCGTTATAGTCTTTCCAGATGGAGAGGAAGTTAATGAGACTGGTTATAATTAAAACTGGGTTTATACATAGTTTATTTAGGGGGATCATAGGGACAGCCATAAAACACAATAAAGAAGCAACATATCAGATCAAGAAACATAATACGGGAGTCTCAGCAACCACAAAACCAACCCTGAAAAAGGTAGAAAATCAACTCACAACGAAGAATGTCCCAGAGAAGATTAATAAGAACAACAGAGAAAGCAGCAGCACAAAAATAAATGTGTCACAATGGCAGCACTGAACCCACAGCTATCACTAATTATATTGAATGTGAATGGACTGAACACTCCTGTAAAGAGACAACGAGTGACATCTTGGATCAAAAGACACGACCCATCCTTATGCTGCCTACAGGAAACTCACCTTAGACTTAAAGATATGAATGAAGTTAAAATTAAAGCTAACAATACACAAAAAAGGGCAGGTGTGGCAATTCTAATGTCACATCAAATAGATTTTAGTGTAAAATCCACCATCGTGGACAATGAAACACACTGTTTATTGCTAAAAGTTTCAGTACACAAGCAGAACTTAACAATATTAAATATTTATGCATCTAATGTTAGAGCACCTAAATACATTGAAGAAACACTGACTACACTCAGAATTGAGATAGATCACTCCACAATAATAGTGGGAGATTTCAACACTCCATTTTCAATATTGGACAGATTGTCTAGAAAAAAGCTCAATAAAGACATGGAAGACCTTATTGCCACAATTAACCAACTAGACCTCGTCGACATATGCAGAACCTGATGCCTCATTTTCTTCATATAGTCCAGCTCCTTGGATTATTTGCTTGGTATACAGATTGAATAGGTGTGGTGAGAGGATACAACCCTGCAAACATCCTTCCTATCTTTAAATCATGTAGTGTCCCCTTGTTCTGTTTTCACAACTGACTCTCGATCTATATACAGATTCCTTGTGAGTATAATTAAGTGTTCTGGAATTCCCATTCTTCACAATGTTGTCCATAGTTTGCTATGATCCACACAGTTCAGTACCTCTGTGTAGTCAATAAAATACAGGTGAACATTTTTCTGTTATTCTAGCTTTAAGCCAGGATCTATCTGACATCAGCCATGATATCCTTGTTTCCATGTCCTTTTCTGAATTCGGCCTGAACTTCTGGCAGTTCCCTGTCAATATGCTTCCACAGCTGCTTTTGAATAATCTTTCACAAAATTTTGCTTGTGTGTGATATTGTTTGCTATTAATGATATTGTTCAGTAATCTGCATTTGATTGGATCCTTCTTAGGAATATGCATAAATATGAGTCTTTTCCAGCTGGCTGGCTAGATTGCTGTCTTCCAAATCTCCTGGCATAGACAAGTGAACACTTAAAGCACTGGATTCATTAGTTGAGTGATCTCAGTTGACATTGCGTGAATTCCTGGAAGTTTGTTTTCCGTCAGTACCTTCAGTGCAGGTTGGACTCCTTCCTTCAGTACCATCAGTTTTGGAACATACGTTACTCTTGAAATGGTTGAATATCAGTCAGTTCTTTTTGATTCTGTGTATCCCTTCCATCTTCTTTTTTTTTTATTATGACTGAGTGAAATTGTACATTCCCATATAAATTTACGTGCCCACCTATATGCAGCTTCCACTGCTCTCCCTGCCCAGTGACAGCACACTATTCCTCTCTGCTCCCTTCCATCTTCTTTTGTACTTCATGTAGTACAGTGCCAAAATTACTCTTGACTTCAGGTACCAGTAGGAAATGGTAAATATTATGGAAAATATAAAAATTAGAACTCATTGCATTAGCCGATTAAGTTGCACTATAATGTATTACTTATCTACTACTACCCAAAAAATTACCCAAGAAGACCCAATTATTTTCTGCTTTGAATCGTTTGCTGATGCTACATATTTTCATTAATGGAACCATGCTAAATCATTGAATGTTGTTGAATTTTGGGTAGTAGTAGTCATTTTTTTTCTTCCTTCCTTCTTCCTACAAACCTATCCTTAGGGTCTAGAGGGACTAAGTAATTCTGTCCCCAGACTCCCTCCTGAGTTCATCAGGACATATCTGGCTCAAATATTTGTTTTTCAAAATTTCAGCTTTTCCTATGAAAAATGCATACACTTCATACAACAACCTGGAGAAACAATAACTTTTAACACACTTCTGTTTTTTGTCAGTGTTAAATAGTCATACAGTTCCCTGACATGCAGCAGCGTGCACAGTCAGTGGGGAAGCAGCCCACCGGTGAACCTGAGAGGCAGACAGTGTTGGTGGGCGATTGTGTAGCCCACTGATCATAAATAGCATTTATTATCCCTCAGTTTCTGTGGATCAAATTCAGGAACGGCTTCTCTGGGTAGTTATGTCTCAGAATCTCTAAAGAGGATACCATTGTGGCTGCAGCCAGGGAGCTGTCTTTTGAAGGTTTGGGTGGGCTTGAACATTTATCTCTAAAACAACATGTTTTTATCATTGTTTGCACATATCACAGCTCTTTACTGGCTGTTAGCAAAAAGCCTCAGTTTTTCACAACTCAAATCTTCTCACAGGGTGTTTGAATGACCAAACAACCTGACTACCTGCTCCCCCTTGTGAACAATCACAGAGAGACAGAGCTCTCTATGGTCTGGTCCCTAAAGTTGTACGGTGTTGTTTCCAAATAATTCGATTTGTTACAGAAGAGTTATTAAGTTGATCCCACACTTGAGCTTCTCCCTCTTGAAGAAAAGAGTGTTAAAAAATCGAGACAGATTTGAAAAACAATACTGTAATTAATAATAGATGGATTTTATTGAATACTTAAGAAATATATTAGTCTATAGTGAAATGTGATGATGCAAGCGTACATTACAGGATTTAGCTTTCTCTTAAACCCAAAGAACCCAAACCAGTTTCCAGTAAGGCAGCTCTGATTCAGAGTCCCTGTGGTATTCTCTTAGTGTCCTCTTTTTCTGTGTATTGCTGAGGTGTGAAGATAAAAATAATCCAAAACAGAGCATAAAGGCAGCTACCGAAATACACTATTTTTAAAATGTACAATTTATAATTAAATAACAGCCTGGATGAGGTGACTAGAAATCATATCTTACTGGTGCTTAAGAAAAAATAAACAGTGCTATTGAGTCGTGTCTGACTCACAACGAGTCTAGAGGACAGAGTAGAGCTGCCACATAGTTTCCAAGGAGTGCCTGGCAGATTTGAACTGATGACCTTTTTTGGTTAGAACTTGACCCACTATGCCACCAGGATTTCCTTATTGGTGCTTAGTATTGTTTAGTACAAAGTAACCCTAATGTAGAGAGAAGATCAGTGGGAATTCATTGATAAAATTCTTGTCTTTTATACCTGAGATGCAGATTTGATTTCTGGACAATTTATCGTAGAAACATCATTGTCATCCATCATTAGAGCTTTCCAGTTGCTATGATGATTAAAATATTTCAGAGGAGCTTCCTAATTTATATGGTCTAGGAAGAAGGTCCTCTGAAAATTAGCCAGTGAAAGCCCTATGAATTACTGCTGTTGACTCAAATGGACTGTGAATTTGGTATAGAACTGGGCAGTGTTTCATTTTGTAGTGTACGGTGTCACCAGTAGTTGGGAGTCAACTTGACATTTGATGGTATCTTACAACAACAAAAAATATAAAGAATTGTGAGGAGTTTGCTAGTGGCAGACTTGGAGATAGAGAACAAGACTCAGTGTTGAAATAGGCTTCCTAGCCCCTGAACTGCTGCTCTAGCATCTCTGTCTTCATTTTTCAAGGGATAGAAGGTTAACAAACAAGGGGAGAATTCACTTCAAAATAGTAGCTACCTATACTGTCCTTGAAAAACAGCTGATGTGTTGTAGGGAAGTAGAAGATATGGAAATAGAAAATTCTCAGTACAGCAGATTTCTGTTTGGGGCCACTTCACAACTAGCTAGTGAATTTACTAGAAGAAGCAAAAGTTTGGGGCTTCAGCTCCTAATCTTGAATTCTGATTTCCTACTTTAGTGGTTCCTACTCCTTTTTGTTATTGTTATGGTGCATGGTTTAGCCAACTGTGACTCATCTTGACCTTAAATGACAGAACAGAACTGTCCTCTAATGTTTGCTTGGCTGGAATGTTTACAAGACCAGAACTCCAGGTCATTTCTCCCAAGGAATCTCTGGTAGGTTTGAACAGCCAGCTTCCAGGTAGGAGCTTAACCACCGTGCAACCAAGGCTCCTTTGATAGCCCCCTAGGGTTGCCATGAGTCGGATCCAACTTGACGGCATTTAGCTTGGCAGGGGATTATTAGTGGTTATAATATATGATGAAAATATATAACATTGGGCAAAAGCTGCTGCAGAAGACCTCTTTAAAGTGTTAACAAGCAAAGATGTCACTTTGAGGACTCAGTGGCACCTGACCCAACCCATGAGATTTTCAGTTGCCTCATATGCAAGTGAAATATGGACAATGAATAAGACAGACAGAAAACAACTGATATCTTTGACTATGGTATTGGTGAAGAATATTGAATATAATACTGCTAGAAAAATGAAAACATCTGTATTGAAAGAAGTATACCCAGAATGCTTCTGAGAATCAAGGATGGTGAAACTCATTTGACATTCTTCAGACAAGTTCTCAGAAGTATCAGTTGCTGCAGGACATGTGTTTGGTAAAGTAGAGCATCAGCAAAAAAGGATAAGAGCCTCAGCAAGATGGATTGACACAGTAGCAGCAACAGTGGGCTCAAACATAACAACAATTGTAAGGGTGGTTCAGGATTGGCAGTATTTCCACCTATTATGCATAGGGTCACTGTGGGCCATCTCAGTGACACCAAACAACAACAACCTCATGTATAGAAAATAGAATACTACTGTTATGAATTGAATATTATTTCCCAAAAAAATACGTTGAAGCCTTGCAGTACATGTGACTGTGAGCTTGATTGGAGTAAGCTGTGGGAAGATGGTATCAGTTAACACAATATCAGTTAACAAAATGTTAAATAGGAAAAGTCCTAAATCACTCTGAATTTCCTCATAAGAGAAGATAAGAAGCATAGAGAGACAGGGAAAATCACTATGTGATTATGTAATCATATTACAGCTGCAGACCAAAGAATGTCCCAGGCTACCAGAAGCTGAGAAGGATTAGGAAAGAACTTCACCAAAAGCCCTTGAAGAAAGCATGGCACTATGACACCTGAATTTGGACTGTTAGCATTCAGGTTTCTCAGCCAATATGTTTGCATTCTTACAAATCATGTAATCTGTAATATTTTTTTTGTAGCAGTTCTAGAAATCTAAGAGGAAACTGTAAAAATTATTAGTGTCATGAAATAAGATGAGAAGACTATAAAGGCAAACCAAAGGAAATATTTATGAAAGCATAATACTTCTATTGGAAATGAAAAACTCAGTAGAAGTTCTTTATAACAGAATAGCATAGCCAGAAGTAGTATCTTACTAAACTGGACTATTAAATTTTAAATCTCTCCCAGAAATCATCAGAAAAAGAATAAAAATGTGGAAAGTATAAGCTTTAGGTATGCGTAAGGTATAAATAGCAATTTCTGAAATAATAGTCCTAGAATTAAAATATATATGGAGGAGAATAAATATCTGAAGCAAGAGGGCACAGTTCCAAATATTAAAGAGTAATGAAATATATTAAAAACTCTCAAATAATAAAGATGGACTTTTTAAAAAAGCTACCACTAGAGACATAATAGTGAAACTTAGATTTTCTAAAACAATGAACAAAGTTTCAGCAGTCAATATTAGACTTCTAAACAATACTAACAACAAAAAAGTACAATAATATTTTCAACGTGTAGAATAATATTTTCAAAATGTAGAAGAATTATGTTATACAGATATTAAAAAAAACTTTTTACACTGAGATTCATAGTAAAGATATAATAAAGATACCTCAGGAGTTTTATCAAACAAAAAATACTGAACTAAGTACTATCGAGGAATAGAAATGAAATGAAGAAAATGAATTTCATTCCTGAAATCATGATCTGTTCAGGGTATCTATTTATGTGTAGCAAATTCCCAAAAGTTAGCGGCTTAAAACAGTCATTTCTATAATGCTCACAGATTCTATGAGAATCTTATTCAAAATGGGCACATTGGGGATAGCTCCTTTCTGCTCCTCGTAATACAAGGACTCAGCTCGAAGGCTTCCTAGATGGGCAGTACTGAACACCTGGGATCAGGATTAGTAGACGGTTCTTTAATCACATGCCTGGTAATTGATGTTGGATGTGCCCTAGAGATTTCAGCTGAGATGATACAGTAGCTGACAGTCTGCCTGTTATCTATACATGGCCTTTATATGTTACCTGAACATCCTCGTAGCATGGTAGTCTTAGGTTTCTCACATGGCACTCAAACCTCTCCCAGGTAAACTAGGTGGAAACTCAGTTGTTTCTAAAGATCTTATTTTATAATGTAAAGCATTATATATATAATGTATATATATAATGTAAAGCATTGTTGAAAAATCTGAATTTGAGCATGACTGTCAGGCAGTTCTAACCCATCCTCTAGGGTTGCTGTGAGTTGGCATTGACTCAACCACAGCAGGTTTGGTTTGGTTTGTTTGTTTATGAGAGTAGTTGATCTATTTGTATGTGGCTTCGACTGTGACAGTTTGATGGAGAGCTCGAGTACCTATGCTCAATATAGTTCTTTTACAGCTGGTACGTTGGCGATAGCTTGGGAACTCAGCCAGAATTGTGAAGGGTTGAAGTCTCCATGCAACCCTTTCCACAGTCTTATTGGACTTCCACACTGCATGGTGATTGAGTTACAAGAAAAAAGTGTTTCTATATCTTCAGATGGAAACTATTTCATCTTTGACGACCTTATTTTGGAAGTCACATGGCATCACTTTTGCCATAGTAAGAAACCAATTCACATTCAAGAAGATGATACAAAGACTCTACCTCTGAATGAGAAGAGTGTCAAAATCAAATTATGAGAGATTTAATAGAGAAAGTGATATTATTTTTCCCATGTTACAGAAGTGCCGTCTGTCAAATCAGTATACTAGTCTACCTATGTAGAAGGAAAAAAAGGAGAAAAAGTGACAGGTATATTAAATATGAATGCATGTGTACAGATGAAAAAATAACATTTTTATTCCTCCTTCTATATGAGTGTTACCTGAATTGTCAGTATTTCTTTTAATTAGAGGAAATTCTGAGTGTCTTTGTTTTCTGGCCTTATCGCATTTACAGTTATCAAACAAATCAACCAAGGGAAAGTAAATATAGAGAAAGACGCTGTTTGAGATTCAGACATGGAGTTTATTTGTTATTATTATTATTATAAAAGTATATATAATGTGCTACTTGCCAATTTAACATTTTTGAACTGTGTAAGTTACATTAATCCTGTCTTACACTGTCATCATAATCATTGCCAAATTTTTCACCACCATATATTTTTTGTTGTTTCTGTTGTTTTTCTTCAAGCAACAAGAAGTTTTAAAATCTTGATTTTAGTTTTTGAGATAATCAGCACATTTATATACCCACAAAATGTCTTGTATCAATAAACAAATATATCTTAAATATTATACTGATATAAAAATAAATACACCAATTAACTGATCTCTCTCTTTATGAATGGCTGTTGGTAATAGAAAATACTGGGAGATATTTAAGTTCAGTTCATGACTTGCTTTTAAAGCAAAGTTAATCTTAAACAGGACAGTTAAGCTTAATAATTTACTTAAAATGATAGCCGTATAAAGGACTTACAGAATATGAACAAAAGATGGCACAGATGGACTTCTATCATAGAAAATTATATTTGAAACCAAAAGTTTGTAGAAAGAAGTCATCTATCTGATTACACTGCTTCTTATATTCTTTAAAAAAAAAAAAATGGTATCTTTGTTAAACACACATTTAATTCTCCTGATTTGGCCACACTAACATAAATGGTGCTCTTGTATGTCTTATATTAGAAAACATGAATATAGGATTTAATGCCACATTTAAAGCAATATTAAAGACTGAATAGATTCAAATCCATTATGTAATTTTGCAGACTCTCATCTACAGTCCTAGATGGGCAGGGATGATTAGTGCAGCCACAGGCATCAGGCTGCATGCTCCGAGCAAGCGAAGGGGCTGACAGCTGTTCTTGAAAGTCTGTGGGGAAAATACGAGGTCCAACAATTAAGTCCGGGAACTTAATTATTCTAAGTGCTACATTCCTCATTTCTGAATATCACCGTGGTCACCTTTGAAGTACTCCCCTTGGGAAGCAATGCACCAATGCCAGTGCCTAGTCCACCCTTCAAAGCAATTTTGGAACTCTTTCTGGAATGGCCGTTGTGCCCGGTGGCACAGAACTTAATTGTCTATTGCCTGTGAGGGAGTTTTTAGCCGGTAATCAAATAATTGTATTGGAACACCCTCTCTACTCACCTGATCTGGCCACCAATGACTTCTTTTCTTCACCCGAAGAGAAAAGAAATATTGAAAGGAAGACATTTGGATGACATTCAGGACATCAAGGGTAATATGATGACAGCTCTGATGGCCATTGCAGAAAAAGAATTCTGAAATTACTTTGAAGGGTAGACTGGTGCTGACATTGGTGCATAACTTCCCAAAAGGAGTACTTCAAAGGTGACCATAGTGCTAGTCAGCAATGAGGTATGTAGCACTTTTTCCAGGATGAGTTTGAGAACTTAATTGGAAGTCCTCGTATGTCCCTGTACCCTACAGCACGTGGTTGGGTAGGTTTTGTAGCCCACCTATGAATGCTGATTACTGTTTACTATAAGGACTGGGAGACACCACTTATTCTTGAATCCCTGTAGTGAGTGGGTAGGTGGCATGGTGGAGCCACCAGTCCTCAGGCCTCTGCTGTGGGTAGGTGAGGACCCTGCTTAATAGGCAGCTAGCTGTCAAATGTCAGGAGCCTACCTTTCTACCTTATGACTGATACAGTAAAATCAGGTTCCAGGTATACATCATATTGTATTGTGCTAATAAGGGCTTACACTGTTGTCATGAGTGCACACAGGTCTACGCAGGAGTACAAGGCATTCGAAGTCTGTGGACCTCTTATTCCTGTGCCAAAGGACCTGTTTCTGACCTGAGTTACTGGCTTAGTGGTGCCAACAGATTGTTTTTTCCTTATGTGATAACTTGTTTCCTCTGGGAGAATGGCTCAGGATGTGTAAGGAGTTCTACTTTCCACCCCGGGGATACATCAGTCTCTGGAGCCAGCTCTGCCAGTATAAAGTGAGAGAAAGGCAGGTAAAAGGGAGAGAAGTTTATTCCTAAAGAGATTGTTTTAGATCCACATGATGGGTTAGATGCAGATTATTTACTTTGTTATAATCTTGTGTTGCTTTTCGATCCTGAAGGCGTAAGTGGACTCTTTGTTCAAGGTCTCTCCCTATCCAGAAAACATATTTTTGAATACCACTGCTCGACTCACTGTGCTGGTGGCAGGAGATCCAGCATGTAGGGTGGCAAAGTCAGGTCTGACCACTCCGCACTGCTTCGGAAACTTCTCTCCTCCTGATGCTCAGTCCAGTTTCTTAGCTTTGCCTTTGATGTTCAGGACTGTTAGAATGTTATACATATCGTTTCATCCAGTTTTGGGAGGTCTTCGTTGTGAAAGGGAAACCCTGGTGGCACCATGGTTAAATACTATAGCTGCTAACAAAAAGATCAGCAGTTCAAATCCCCCAAATGTTCCTTGGAAACTCTGTGGTGCAGCTCTACTCTGTCTGTAGGATTGCTATGGCTTGGCATGGACTCAGTGGCAATGACTTTGGGTTTTTTGGTTGTTGTAAGAGGGATCACAGGAAGTGTATGACTATAATACCATCTTGGTCCTGCCTCTAATCCAATTTTGTAATTTTGAACAGGAACTTCTTTCAATAAAGCTGAACTGCTGGAAGTTTATGTTACAGTTCCTAACAGGCAGAGAAATTGATACATAATAAAATATAGAATTTTAATTTGAGAAATGTCTGTATTATCTTTAGCTTGGTAATATAAAACTATCA
This sequence comes from Heterohyrax brucei, assembly GCA_028571685.1. Taxonomy (NCBI): domain Eukaryota; kingdom Metazoa; phylum Chordata; class Mammalia; order Hyracoidea; family Procaviidae; genus Heterohyrax; species Heterohyrax brucei. The sequence goes on from CM053144.1 coordinate 166,490,448, forward strand.
ACAGAGAAATTATAATGCAAGGACAAATTAAATACCTTTTTTAAGAAAAACTTGACTTTTTGCAGCTCTGGTTAGAAATATTCTCTGAGCAATTCAAACAGTAATAACCATCAGAAAGGCAACATGTAATAACCATTCACTATATTCTAGAGACATGAATCCTTGTTGGTAGTTTTCTACTGTCAGCTTACTCATGCTAAAATTACATTTCCCAGAGATTCCTTCCCTTTGTGATTCTGGGTTAGGGTTGGCCACAGCAGAATTTATTTTTGCAAGATCTGAAGATGGAAGACAAATATGAGCCAATTTATTATGAAGGTCCTTATAGTACCTTGAGCCCCACTAGAGCTTATGCAACTGGCCCGCACATTGACTCAGACTGTTGAGTCTGCAGCTTCTCTAGCTCCCACCAACTTCAGAGTTTCAGAGTTATGAGATAGATATGTGTGCAGACTGATGCAGATTTTTGTCAGGAAAGTCATTAGCAAAATATTAGCAAAGGGATATAGCAATATAAATGAAAATCCATTGTGACCTAGTGGACTTTAACACAAGAATTCTAAGTTGGGTAACGTCAGAAAATCAATGTAGAGAATTGAAAGCTACATGACCAACTCAAAAGATGCATAAAGAATGTTTGACACAATGTGATACCCATTCATGAGTAAAACTCTCAGCAAGCTATGAATGGAAAGGAACATCCATAAAAAACTGACACCTTTAGGTGGTTGTGTTGGCAAAGAATATTGACTATACCATGGACTGCCAAAAGAATGAAAAACCTATCTTGAAGAAGTGCACCCAGAATGCTCCTTAGAAGCAAGGCTGGTGAGACTAGGTCTCACATACTGTGAACATGTTATCAGGAGGGAACAGTTCCTGGAGAAGAACATCATGCTAAAGTGGAGGGTCAGCAAAAAAAGAGGTAGACTCATTGACACGGGGGCTGCACCAATGGTATCAAGCCAGCAGCAATCATGAGAAAGGCACACGACTGGAAATTGTTTCCTTCTCTTGTACATAGGGTTGCTGTGATTTGGGGAAGACTGCATGACACCTAAAACCAGCATCATCCTCCTACCTGATTGAAAGCTTAGATACTTCCCCTCTAAAATCAGAATCAAAGAGGGAAACTTGCTCTCACACTGCTTTTGACTATTGGATGAATGTTCTAGTCAATAAAATAAACAGCAATTTCCATAGGGAACAGAATTTTAGAGATTGGAGACAGGTGAGAATGTATACATGCTACACTTTATTCAGCTTGGTTCTGCCTTGTTTTTTCCTCTATGTTCAGGTCAAGTTTTGTCCTGCCTGTCATACTGTTCCATGGTAAATTTAAACTCATTAGCAGACATAGTGATACAAGCCTTTCTTAGAAATCTTCAGTTGCTTCCATGACTGTGTAACCTACTCCTAGAATAAACACAATGTTTTATACATTTCACTGTGATATACTAACCTGATCAAATTATAGCAAATTCATTGATCAGGACAGTTTAAAGAGGTTAAGGACGTTATTCTACGTAAGGTGGTTGTTGTTATGCGACATTGAGTTGTTTCTGATTCACAGTGACCCTGTGTACAACGAAGTGAAAAAGTGCCTGGTCTTGTGCCATCCTCAATTACTGCTGTGTTTGAGCTCACTGTTGCAGACACTGTGCCAATAGATTTTGTTTTTGAGGGTCTCCCTCTTTTTTGTAGACTCACTGCTAAGCGTGATTTTATTCTCCAGGAAATGGGCAGGACTCAGTTACTGTGCTTGGGGAGTTTTTGTATGTAACATTTTCCATATTTGTCATCCCCAACATGTTTCTTCAACTTTAAGCATATTCAGCAGGAGTTTCAGTAAATACTTACCAAATGAGTATGTAAATGTGTGAGACAATGAATAAAATGTAAACATTTCTTCTCTCAAATATCTTGAATTATGTATTAGTTATAAGTTGAGTACTAGCCTCTAATTATATGCAGGCATATGAACCTACACTGAGCTTATCTAGAGTATGGCTATAGAAATTGAGACATAAGAAAATATATCAAAATATTTAAGATTATAAAAAAGCTAATTCTGTTCACTAATCCTATGTGTTCTGTGTAGAAACAGGTGGCACACTAGTTAAAGTGCTCACTTGCTGACCAGAAGTTGGCAGTTTGAAGCCACTAGCTGGTCCACTGGAGAAGAATGTGGCAATCTGATTACATAAATAATAATAGGCTTGGAAATCATATAGAGCCATTCCACTCTGTTCTATAGGATCACTGAGTCGTAATCAATTTGACAGACATTAATTTTGCTTTCTTGTTTGATTTTTTTTTCTTCTTTTGTACAGCTAAGTAAATTAATACTCCTACCATTCATGTAGAAATCCTGGTAGAGTTGTAGTTAAGAGTTACAGCTGCTAACCAAAAAGTCAGCAGTTTGAATCTACCAAGCACTCCTTGGAAACTTTATGGGGCAGTTCCACTGTGTCCATAGGGTCACTATGAGTTGAAATCAACTCAATAGAATTTTTTTTTAACCATTCATGCAAGTTAACTATAAACAAACATTAAGGGCAGTAACAAGAGAATGTCTCTTCCCACAAACCGTAAGACCATAAGTAGTCTAGTACCTCAGAAGAGGTGACTTTTGCAGTGGTTCATGAATAAGAGGAGCCATTTTCCTAGTACACAGGGACAAATAATGGATGCAGAGACCAAAGTAACAACTTAGGCAAAAAGAAAAAAAATAACGTGGTGGATACAAAAGGGTACACAATGTCCAAGTAATTGTGAGTAGCCTGATGTTACTGAGGCTGCTCATATTTGTTATGTAGATAGATAACTGAAATCATTGTGGGAGGAAAGTAAAAAATGAAAATAAGAATAAAAAATTAGGGGTACTGATTTGTAAGCGTAGGTGTTAATAGTTCAGAAAACAGGCATTTTATATCATGACCAAGGTTCCACAAGACACTGAGAGAGAGAACTTTGTAGGAAACAAACAGACACCTAGGTTTAAAGATCAGTTGAGTGGCGAGCAGCCTTGCCTAACACCGGTCAGGTGCTAAGACACATAGATTGCTTAAGTGAATTTAAAAGTAAGGACTTGTTTGCAATATATTTCCAAGGTTGCAATGAATGATAAGTGTTTGAATTAATCTCCAAATTAAGTTATTATACAAAGATACAGCATTTAATTCTGTCTGAATAAGTAACTCTTTTAAAAGTGAAAGCATTAGGTTTTCATTGACATTCTCTTTTCGGATAACCCAGGGATCTCAGATTGCTTTTAGTTCTCAAAGATTGAGTTCTTAATGTCTCATAGATTTCTACTGAGATTGTAAGTATTCTGCACTCCAGGCTGGGAAAAGAAAACTAGAGTTAAATTCCTTGGGAATGTGATCTAATCACAGCTGAAACATACTGTGTGAGAAACAACTTCTCATTGCCCAAAAGTCCCTCAACACACACGTGTTTTTTTTTTCACCAGAAAGATCTTTTTATGAAAAACCGAGGACATTTTTAATCTTAACATAATTACCAGACTCTGGTTTTTGAAGTTTCTTTAAAACAAAACAAGCAAACAGACAAAAACCCTTATGCCATCAAGTCTATTCCTACTCACAGCAACTCTGTAGATCAGAGTGGAATGGTCCCTCAGTGTCTGCAAGGAGGGGTGGGTGGATTCCAACTGCTGATATTTGGTCAGCTGCTGAGCTCTTAACCACTGTGACACCACGGCTTCTTTTGCATATTCCCTAGCATTTCATAACACTGGAAGAAAAAGAAAATCACTGATGGAAAACATTTAATTTGAGGTTATGAACATTCTAATTGCAGAAAACATTATAGAAAAAGAGCTTTGTCAAATGGACCAGAATTATTTTGTAATAAACCACCCCATTTTCAAAGTAGAAATCATCTAATCATATATACTAGAAGGAGAGGAAAAGGGAACTAAACCCATTATTTGAGAGACTTAGAGAAGATGTCTGAGAAAAATTCCTGATACTGTTAACTTGACAAGCAGTGAAATACTGGTATCAATGGTGTAAACTCCAGAAGCCTTAAGAAATAGGCTGACTTAAAAGTTGCTTATTCTTGGCTGTAAGCACAGAATAGGCAAATAAATTTTCTCTAGATACCATGCGGTACAGGACCAATAAATCAAGGTATGTCTCGAGACAAACTCTGTAATAAAAGTTATTTTTTTAAATGTCAAAGTAATTGAAAGAATTTTTCTGCAAACAGTGAGGTAAAGAGATTGTTACATTATTATGTAAAAAAAGACAGTTTAAAGAAAAAATAATCATTTAGATAATTAGAAGTGGGCACTCTTCAAGAAAAAATTTTAGAGTACAAATGAAGTAATTTTGAAACTCTACCTAGAGTGTAACCTGAAATTGTATTATTAATTTCAGAAATGTTTATATTTGTATGAATTACATATCTAAAACTAGACTAAGGCATAATTCTGTTCATTTGTTGACTTCATATTATTTAGTGTCTAGAAATTTCACAGTTTAGCCCAGAAAATGTAAATCCATCTATTTATTAAAAACCATATCGGGAACTATCTATATATATTTTTTTAACTAATTGTATTTTTGGTGAAGAAATTGATGAACAATTCTCATTTTGAGAAAACAAGTGTAAAACTGGAGTAGATTATCTAAACAGATCATTATTTCAGGACAAATAACAAAAAACAACAAATTCAGAACTGTTTTCTCCTGAAGAATTGTTACTACATCCTGTAGGAAATGTCTTTGCTTGGGTTATTCAAAATACTTATGACTCATGACTAAATACACATGCATTAAACAAACCTTAGAGAACCCAGGAAAAAGTAAAATTCCAGGGAGACTTTAGAATTTGTGCATGCCTGGAAGTGTTTCTTAGCTCACACAGAGGTTGCATGGCATGGGTAGAATCTTACTGATAGAAGATGACTGGCAGTTGTATACCAGGAAAGAGCAGAGGGAAAAGTTTTAGAAAGCAGGCTAAAAAGAAAACAGTGGTATCAATGATATAGAATAACTTGTTTAAGCCCAAGCAAGTTATTAAAATAATAATTTTAAAAAACTTTAAGAAAAATACAACAGAAGACAGTGTTGCTAAAAGTATAATTTACAATATATAGTTTTCCACCAAAAATTACGAGAAAAGCTATATGTATATATGTATGTATATTTAATGGTTATGTATGAGCTATTTTACATATTTCTCTGTATATTTGTACGTGATACCCATACCCATACCCATAGGAAATGACTCTAAGTGGACAAAGGTGTTGGGTTTGGCAAAAAAATATTTAAAAACAGTTGTTATATTTTCAAATTATTAAAGGAAATATACTTCTAAAAATAATGGAAATACGATAACAATGAAGCAAGATATTCTAGAGTTAAAACATAATAACTTGAATCAAAACTTTACTAGATGGGTTAAACAGCTTGTTGTAGATGATGGGAGAAAGAAAACTGAAATTAAAGATAAATCAATATTAATTCTCTAATCCAAAAACATAGAGATAAAAAATTGGAGTAAATGAACAAATCCTTGAAGAACTCTGAAATAACCACGTATTTCAGCATATAAGTAATTGGAATTTGAGAATTTGAAGTGATTTTAAAAAGCATAGAAAAAATGGGAAAAATATGGCTTAAGAATTCTGAAATTTCGTCAAAAACTTCAAGTCATAAATTCTATAATCTCTAAGGTTTAGTTTTTTTCTTCCTTCCAGATGTGTGTATTTATGGAGATTAACTGACCTCTGAGCACTGCTTTGGCTGTATCCCGTAGGCTCTGGTAGGAAGTGTTTTCATTCTCATTGGAATCCAAAAATCTCTTTATTTCACCCTTGATTTCTTCTGTAACCCATGGCTTTTTGAGCAAGGTGTTCAGTTTCCATGAGTTCACTTTCTATCTATGTTTCTTCTGCTAATGATTTCGCCTTTGTGGCATTATGATCTGAGAAGATGCTTTGCATTAATTTAGTGGTATGGATTTTGTTAAGAATTGCTTTATGTCCTAACACATGGTCTATTCTGGAGAATGTTCCATGTGCACTGGAGAAGAAGGTGTAGTTGTCCGCTGATGGATAGAAAGTTGTGTATATGTCAATGAGGTCTAGTTGGTTAATTGTGACAATAAGGTCTTCTGTGTCTTTACTGAGCCTTTTTCTAGACGATCTGTCCAATATTGAGAGTGGAGTGTGGAAGTCGCCCACTGTTATTGTGGAGTGATCTATCTCTTTTAAAAAAAAGAGTGATCTGCACTCTTCCTGAGTGTAATCAGTGTTTCTTCAGTGTATTTAGGTGCTTTAATATTAGGTGCATAAATATTTAATATTGTTAAGTCCTGCTTGTATAATGAAACTTTCAGCAATAAATGGTGTCCATCCTAATCCACAGTGGTGGATTTTACATTAAAATCTGAGATTAGAATTGCCACCCCTGCTCTTCTTTGTGTATTGTTAGCTTGATATATGTTCTTCCATCCTTTAATTTTCAGTTTGTTCATATCTTTAAGTTTAAGGTTAGTTTCTTGTAGGCAACATATGGATGGGTCGTGTCTTTTGATCCGAGATGTCACTCGTCTCTTTACTGAGTGTTCAATCCATTCACATTCAGTGTAATTATTGATAGATATGTGTTTAATGCTGTCATTGTGATATGTTTATTTTTGTGTTGTTTTCTCTGTTGTTCTTATTAATCTGTTCTGCAACTTTCTTCTTTGCGAGTTGATTTTTTTCACCTATTTGTGGTTGGTTTTGTGGTTGTTGAGACTCCTGTATTAAATTTCTTGATCTGATATGTTGCTTCTTTATTGTGATTTATGGCTGCCCCTATGACACCCCCTTAATAAACTATGTATAAACCCAATTTTAATTATGACCAGTCTTATTAACTTCCTCTCCATTTGGAAGGACTATAATGACTGTAGTACATTCCTGTTTTTAATATGATGACATCATAGTTTTCATGATATGATCGCTGGATCATTTATTTCACTATGATAGCTTTGATAGAGTTTGGAGCCTTCCCTAACTGAGTAGGTTTCTGGGTGATGTATCCTGTATTTGCTTCTAAAATAGAAAGTTAGTGGTTTTGTTCTTCTAAGCCAAGAGATCCTTTCAGTATTTTCTATAGCTTTGGTTTGGTTTTTACACAGTCTCTGAGTTTCTGTTTATCTGCAAATGCCTTAATTTCATTTTCATATCTGAGTTTTGAAGGATATATAATTCTTGGCTAGGAAATCTCCATCAAGGTTTTCAATGTGCCATGCCACTGTCTCCATGCCACATTGTTTCTGCTGAGAAATCCGATGAAAGCCTACGAAGTTTCCCTCTGAATGTTAGCTTTGCTTTGAGCCTTGCTGCCTTTAACTAAGAGTGTCTGCCTAGGTTTCATTTTGTTAAGCTTGATTATAATGTGTCTTGGACTCTTTCTTTAGACATCTCTATTGAGTGGCATTTGATATGCATCTTGGATATCTATATTCTCTTCTTTCATAATTTCTGGAAAGTTTTTAGTCAGCAGCTCACCAATACTCTCTGTGTTATCAGGTGTCTTGCCCTGTTCAGGAACTCCAATTAATTGTAGATTTTTCCTCTTAATAGAGTCCCCACATGCTTCTTAATGTATCCTCATTTTTCTTGTTTCTTTTTTCTGATTTCTCCTCATAGAGGCTAGAGTCAGCAGCTCTGTCTTCCAAGTCAGAAAGTCTGCTTTCCGTTTGTTCCATTCTGTTTTCTTGTCTTTGAATTGAAGTTTCTATGTCTTTGATTTTGTTATGGATCTGTTGGATTTCAGAGTACTGGTGTTCCAGCAGATCGAACAGCTTGCTTAATTTTTCATTTTGCTCTGTTGCATTTTGTATAAGGTCTAGGAGGACTCTGTATATAATCCTTTTGTATTCACCTTCCGATAGTTTCAGAAAGCTTTCTTTGTCTCAGAAGTTCTTTGATTCTTTGGTGCTTTCCTTTGGGGGCCTTCTGAAGCCATGGGTGATTTCTTGGTTATGGTTTTCTCCAGAGTTTGTTGCTTTGGGGGCATCATGTGAGACAGTAGATGCTGGGAGAGATGCACTGAGGATGGACCACAGTTTTTTCTGTAGGCTGCTTTAAAATGAAAGGTAAAAGGTATCTGACAAGTTCCAAAGTCAGTCAGGTTTTCAGGTGTACAGGTCCCTCTTCCCAGCTGGCAAAGTAAGCACTTCTACATCCAACCCCAGATGTTATAAACTAGTTCAAAATACAGAAAGGCTACTGTCCTGCTGGCCTCTGCTGTTGGGCCCAGTCATAGGTGACACTGTGTAGAATACTGCTTTTCTGCCAGAAAAGTGCTGTCCTCCGGGCAGGTGTTACCTCTCAGCCTGGGAATTATTTCCAGCTTAGGCTTCCGTATGGGTATTTCAGTCTCCCAGTGGAAAAAGATGGCATCCCACATGAGCTCCCCACCTGCCTCAGTACCGGCTACTCTATGGTGGAGGCAGAAAGAGAGACCAAAGATGCGAAGATGCACAGAGTACAAAGCTGGGCTCTCAAAATATGGCAATCTCGCCTGCTGATCCCACCAGCAGTGCATCCAAGACCAGCTGCCTGCCAAGTCCCTGCTGGCTGAGACAGAGAAAAAAAAAAATAGTTAAAATGGCAGGTTACCTTTGGTCTGTGAAAGCTAGCACTCCCCGAGAGTAGGGGTCAGTGAAAGAGAGTCAGTTCTCCCCTCAGTGGTATGAAATACAATTTAACAGCCCTATGCCATGTCCTAGTTTTCACTAGGTGTCCAGGAGGCTCTGTTTAATTATCACTTCAGGTCTTAGTTTCCAGAGGGATTTAGGGAGACGTGTGTTTAGTCTGCCATCTTGACTCTTCCCCACCTCTAAGGTTTAAAGATTATCTCAGGGTAATAATTTTGAGGTTCATCTGTCTCAGTGGTTCCAGAAAGTCTGTAATCCATTTGGATTTGAAATTCTGTTTAGCATTTTCCCTCTTTTGATCAGTATTCATCTACAGAATCATTGATCAAAACATTCAGTAATGGTAGCTAGCTATCATCCAGTAATTCTGGTCACATGGCAAAGGAGACAGTTGTTATGGAACCAATTAGTCACATGTTCCATATCCTCCTCCTATTCTTGATAGTCTGTGTTGTTCCAAGTGAATAGAAACTAATCATTTTGCCTTGGATGGCCATTTGCAAGCTTTTAAGATTCCAGAAACTATGCAAAGAACTAGGATGTAGAACAAGAGCACTAAATGGGGTATTAGACCAATTAACTGGAATATTCCATGAAATTGCAGCATCCCGTATGTTTACAAAACCAAAGAATATAGTCAAAACCATTGAATTGTACATGTAGAAATTTCTGAATTGGCATGTGTTTTGCTGTGTATACTCTCAACAACAACAAAAATAAGTTAAACAAAAGTCACTGTGTTCAATTTAGCAATATAGGTAATGAATAATACGTTATGACCTACTAGAGTCATAATGGGAAACCCTGGTAGTGTAGGGGTTAAGTGCTTCAGCTACTAACCAAAAGTTCATCAGTTCAAATCAGCCAGGTGCTCCTCAGAAACTCTATGAGGCAGTTCTACTCTGTCTATAGGGTCACTTTGAGTCTGCATGGAGTTGATGGCACTGGGTAGAGTGCTGATGAAAGTACATCATAATATATTTCAACTGAAAACTAATAAGTTGGTTTAACATCAGAAAATTAATTAATGTAAAGAACTAAAACTCATATATTAAAAGGTATATAGAAAGCACTTGAGAAAACCTGACACCTGTGCATGAGGAAAGCTTTCAGAAAGCTAGGAATAGAAAGCTAGGAATAGAAAGGTACATCTACAAAAAAAAGCTATATTAAAAAAAAAAAAAAAAAAAAAACTCTGCCCTCAAGTCAATTCGTACACATGGCAAACCTATAGGACAGAGTAGAACTGCACCACAGAGTTTCCAAGGAGCTCATGAAACAAAAAAAATAGTGTAGCTACCAGTAACTGAAACCCTGGCCTAGACATTTCACCTCTAAAATCAGAAAGCTAGGAAAGCTTCTCTGACACTATTTTGGAACACTGGTAGAGGTTCTAAACAAGAAAATGAAGTAGGAAAAAGGCATATTAGTAGAAAGAACAAAGAAAAACTGCACTGACAGGTGACATGATGGTATATATAGAAAGTCTTAGGGCATCTATAGAAGAGATATTGATGTCAGTTAAGTGAGCAAAGTCACAGATATGAGATCAGTAAACAAAAAATTTTTTATACTTTTATCAAACTATCTTAAAATTTGATTAAAAACTTCAAGTATAAAAGCAAGAAAACAAAATGCTTATAAAAATTAATGAAAAAGTACAACATATGTATACTAAAATCTACAAACTGTTGCTAAGATAATTTGAAGAATACCTGAAGAAACAGCCATCATGCTTATCATTGCCCTGTTTTGGAATGTTCCATCTTGTTATGATGTGATTTTCCCAAATTCATATCAGTTGTTGTTTTTAGTTATCTTATGTTGGCTGTACGTCATAGTGACCTTACGTGGAACAGAACAGAAATGTCGTCTGGTCCTGTACTATCTTCATGATCCTTAGCACATTTGAATCTATTGTGTTGCTGTTCGGTCAGTCCATTTCACTGAGGATTTCTCTCGTTTCTCCTGACTGTCTACTTTACCAACCAGAGCATCTTTTTCTAGAAACTCATCTTTCCTGATGATCAGTCCAAAGTAGGTGAAATTCCTCCATCTGTGCTTCTAAGGAGTATTCCTGTTGTATTTCTTCTTAACCTGATGTGTTTGTTTCACTGGAAGTCTGCAGTATATTTAATATTCTTCACCAGCACCACAAATTAAATACAGTTCTTCAGTCTTCCTTTTTATTGTCCAGCTTCTGCTGTGTTTCAGGCAGTGAAAACACCACTGCTTGAGACAACTGAACCTTACTTATCAAAGTAATATCTTCATTTTTTTTAACTTTTCTGAAAAGATCTTTTAGAACAGAAAAGAAACCTGAATAATCTACTTCTGAAACTCAACCAGTGAAAACCCTATGGATCATAATGTTTCAGTCTCCAAGTGATCATGGGAATGACATAGAATCAGGGAGTATTTTGTTCTTTTGTGCATAGGTGTCAATGAGTAGAGAACTGATTACACAGCAGCTAACCAGAACCACAACCACAACAACAAGCACTTACAATCTAGGTAAACAACACAGAACTCTAAAGATACGTGGGACTTTTAAGTCTTTCCACCCCCTAAAATGTTAAGTCCCTATGATTATCAGTTATTATCTATATTTCAGGCTTCCATTTCTTTCAACCATATCAGTGTCCATTTTGGGGGTTGTGTATTTTACTTTTGAACAGGCCTCCCTTTTATGATCTTCACCATAGACATAATTATTCTTCTAAATTCCTGAGTCCTATTACACTTACCAGTTATATTTGTTAAATTAATATTTTGTTCATAGGATGTAATTTCTAATTGAGGGCTGAGGTACTCTACTATAAAAAATGCATAGTGATTAGTACATGGATTTCATGCCATCCAATTTGACTGATTAGCGTTTATTTTCTTCATGTTGGTCTCTTCATAAAGAAATATCTGTTAACTGTCTACTGTGCCCTGGATACTGGCATTTTCTGTGGTACAGAGTAACCTCATTGGTAAAAATGCAAAATCAAATGTCTTCCATCTCTAAGTTTTGTGTCAACGTAACTTTAGTAATCACTAAACATGTTTAATAGTTTTAGTTGAAAATATATGAAATTCTAATCAAATTCAGTCAAATTACATTTTTAGATTTACACTGAATAACCTTGAAAATTTAACTTATTATTTAAGGAACAATGAGAGAAAAGAATGGACATCAATACACATGTTTTTAAAACTAAATGAAAGTACTGCACGTATGCTTAAATGGAGTCTTAATTAGCCACAAGACTGAATGATGCATATTCAGCCTCAATTCTAATCAAAGTTTTCTAATTTCCTGTGGAAAAATGTGTGGGCAGCTTTCATTACAAGAAGCCATAGTTAGGGTAATGAGGGAATTGACTAAGTCATTTTTGAAATCATATACAAGTAGAAATTAGAGCAAAGAGGAAAGCTTCTTTTTAGTCATTAGAATATTTAAAATGTTCTTGTGGCACTGGTTTGAAAGGCAAATCGTTTGGAGACATCCAGAAGTAAAATCTTACAGGGAAACCTCAAGTGAGATACTTCATGCAAATACTTTCTGAAACTGAAGGACATGTAGTACACAGCAATTAACTGATATTCTCTAAAAAACAGTTTAATAATTGTATGTGTAATTTTAACTTACTTTAGGTCAGCTAATGAAGTAAGCAGTAGAGTCCTCATCCGGATAAACTGTTGTCAATGTAATGTGAAGAAAAAAATAACATTTTTGTTTTGATTGGAAATATAGGCAGTCATTTTAGAATTCTATACAAGACACAATTTAATGAAAAATAAGGAAAAGCATAGCTAACATATTTCTAAATATTCTGACAGCCACATGTTCTGCTCATGTAAAATGATCTGATAGCTTACTAAATAAAATTTCAATGTTTTTAGACATCACTTTTCTTTCCATACATTCTTTATGCGTGCCTTTTATTTCTAAATAATTGACTTAAATATAGTTTGCTTTGATCTAGAGCAAAGGAAAATTGGTAAAGCTGTTTGTGATTATTGGACTGGAAAGTGTAATTACTTTAGAACCCTGTTTGCATTCATAAGCTGTATCATTAGGATCAAACTCTAACACTTTGAAAATGTGGTTCTTTAAACAATGGAAAATAAATATTTTAATACCTCTTTTTTTCCAAATAATAAGCCCATATAAATCCGACTCGACGACACTTGGCTTGTCTAAACTCTAATGTCATTTTCCTTAATACTTCATTTTGCCATTTACATACAGTTTCATAGTAGGAAAAAACTTGCAGTCAAATATACCAACAAAATTAGGAATCTGTTTCAAAAGCACCTTTGTCAACAGGTCATTTTAGCTGCATTTGAACACCTACAATAAGGAAGTAACTGTTGGTGATTTAGCTCAATGCACGTTAGATGCTTGTGTAATACAGTCTCCTTGTAGGTGAAGAGAAATTTTGCTCTTTGTTAAGGTCAAAGATAAATCATGTAGTTCCTAATTATAGGTCTGCCAGTGTTTAGACAGCTACATGTTTTTAAACTCTACTTTCTTCTACCAGCTAAACAAAGATTTATAACAATTCCTCATATGACATAAATGATAGTCACTTCAAAATATAGTGGCCTTGTTTTTGATGAACCCTAGTTTTTCAATCTACCTTGTCCTGTTTTTAAAACGAGTCTTCTAACTTAAAGTGTTGTCTTTCTGGCAAACTCAGTATAGATTCTTAATACTTTTAATTACATATCTATGAAGTTACAGAAAAAAAATCATAGAGGCCACTGGAAGATATAAAAGAATGCGAAGAGGACACATAGGATGAAAATAAATGTCAGTGGTCTCAAAATAATCTAATAAGCCAAAGCCAAGTGCCCTCGGTCGCCATGAATCTAATAATGCCAATATTTTAATTAGTAAAATTTAACATCCTCATCATGATTTAATAAAAAGGATGGAAAAAGTAAACACTATTACTGACAGAATAAAAAGCAAAAACAGGGGATAATAAAGGAAAGATTTAACTCTTAAAGGTGATGACAAAAACAAGACTAAGCGAATATCAGACTCGTTAAGAACACAAACCCCACTTGTCTGTCAGTTTGTTGTACTGTGGGGGTTGCATGTTGCAGTGATGCTGGAAGCTATCCCCCTGGTACTTAGGTACCAGAAGGGTCACCTATGGTGGATAAATTTTAGCTGAGATTCCACACTAAGACAGACTGGGCAGAAGGCCTGGAAGTCTACTTCTGAAAAGAATTGGTCAGTGAAAAGCTTGTGAATAGCAGCAGAACATTGTTAGATATTGTACTGGAAAATGAGCCCCCCAGGTTGGAAGATATTCTAAAGATGACTGAGAAAGAGCTCCCTCCTCAAAGTAGAGTCGACCTTAACGATGTAGACAGAGTAGAGCCCTTAGGATCTTCATGTACTGATGTGGCATCACTCAAAACCAGAAGAAACAACTGCCAACATCCATTACTAATTGGAACATACAATGTATGATGTATGAATCTAGAAAAATTAGAAATCATTAAAAAATGAAATGGTACACATCAGCATCGATATCCTAGGCATCAGCAAGCTGAAATGGATTGGTATTGGCCTATTGAATCAGATGCTCATATGGTCTTCTATGCTGGGAATGAAAATTTGAAGAGGGAAGGTATTGCACTCATCATCAAAAAGAACATTTCAAGATCTGTCCCAAAGTACAGTGCTGTCAGTGATAGGAAAATATTCATATACCTACAAGGAAGGGCAGTTAGTACAACTGTTACTCAAATTTATGCACCGATCACTGAGACCAAAGGTGAAGAAATTGAAGATTTTCACCAGTTTTTGCAGTCCAAAATAGATCTAACATGGAATCAAGATGCATTGATCATCACTGATGATTGGAATGCAAAAGTTGGAAACAAAGAAGAAGGATCAGTGGTTGAAAAATACAGCCTTGGTGACAGAAGTGATGCTGGAAATCACATGATAGAATTGTGCAAGACCAATGACGTCATTACAAATACCTTTTTTCACCAACACAAATGGTGACTATACACATTGACCTCATCAAATGGAATACACAGGAATCAAATTGACTGCATCTGTGGAAAAAGACAATGGAAAAGCTTCATATCAGCAGTCAGAACAAGACCAGGTGAAGACTGTTGCACAGACTATCACTTGCTCATAGAACCCCAAAACATCCACTGCCATCAAGTCGGTTCCAACTCATAAGGACCCCAGCGGACAGAGATAACTGCCACATATAGTTTCCAAGGAACATTTGGCAAAGTTGAACTGCTGGTGTTCTGGTTGGCAGCCATAACAGTTAACCACTATGCCACCAAGGTTTCCCAGCTGCTCATAAAGGAGTTCAAACTGAAATAGAAGAAAATTAGAACAAGTCCACAAGAGCCTAAGTGTGACTTTAAATACATACTACCTGAATTTAGAGACTATCTAAAGAATGGATTTGATATGTTGAACACTGATGACCAAAGACCAGACAAAATGTGGAATGGCATCAAAGACATCACCCATGAAGAGAGCAAGAGGTCATTAACAAGATAGGAAAGAAAGAAAAGACCAAATTGCACATCAGAAGAGACTTTGAAACTTGCTCTCACACGTCAGGCAGCTAAAGCAAAAGGAAGCAATGGCGATGTAAAAGACCTAAACAGATTTCAAAGAGCAGCTCAAGAACACAAAATAAAGGACTATAATGATATGTTCAAAGAGCTGAAAATAGAAAATCAAAAGGGAAGAACATGTTCTGTATTTCCTAAACTGAAAGAACTAAAGAAAAAAATTCAGGCCTCAAATTGCAATAGCCAAGAACTGTACAGGGAAAATATTAAATGACTCTCAGGGTGCATCAAAAGAAGATGGAAGGAATGCAGTCATTATACCAGAAAGAACTGATTGATGTTCTAGCATTTGAAGAGGTAGCATGTCATCAGGAACCAATGGTACTGAAGGAAGGAGTCAAAGCTGCATTGAAGGCATTGGCAAAAAATAAGGCTCCAGGAATTGATGGAATACCAACTGAGATATTTTAGTAAATGGATGCAGTGCTGGAAGTGCTTGCTCGTCTATACCAAGAAATTTGGAAGACAGCTACCTGGCCAACTGACTGGAAGAGATCCATATTTATGCCTATTCCTGAGAAAGGTGATCCAACTGAATGTAGAAATTACTGAACAATGTCGTTAATATCACACTCAAGTAAAATCTTGGTCAAGATCCTTCAAAAGCGAGTGCAGTGGTATATTGGTAAAAAACTGCCAGAAGTTCAAGCTAGAGTCAGAAGATCACATGGAACCAGAAATACCATTGCTGATGTCAGATGGATCTTAGCTGAAAGCAGGAAATACCAGAAAGATGCTTACCTGTGTTTCATTGACTGTGCAACTGTGTGGATCATAACAAATTATGGGTAATGTTGCAGAGAACGGGAATTCCAGAACACTTAATTGTGCTCTTCAGAAGTTTCTACATGGATCAAGAGGTAGTTGTGTGAACAGAACAAGGGGGAAGTACATGGTTTAAAGTCAGGAATGGTGTACATCAGGGTTGTATCCTTTCACTGTACGTTTTCAGTCTGTGTTCCAATGAAATGGTCTGAGAACCTGGAGTATATGAAGGAGAACAAGGCATTAAGATTGGAGGGAGACTCCCTAACAACCTGTATTACACAGATGACACAATCTTTCTTGTTGAAAGTGAAAAGGATTTGGAAATGCTTACTGATGAACATCAAAGACCACAGCCTTCTGTATGGATTGCACCTCAACACCAAGAAAACAAAAATATTCATAACTGGACCAGTAACATCATGATAAATGGAGAAAGGATTGAGGTTGCTAAGGACTGCATTTTACTTGATTCCACAGTCAACACCAGAGGAAGCAGCAGTCAAGAAATCAAAAATATGCATTGTATTGGGATGCTGCAAAGGGCCTCTTTAAACCACTGAAAAGTAAAGATGTCAACTTGAAGTCTAAGGTGTGCCTGACCCAAGCCATGGTATTTTCAATCACATTGTATGCATGGGAAAGCTTGACAGTGAGTAAGGAAGGCAGAAGAATTGATGCTTTTGAATTGTGGTGCTGGTGAAGAATATTGGATGTACCATGGACTGCCGAAAGAACAAGCAGATCAGCTCTGGAAGAAGTACAACCAGAGAGCTCCTTGGAAGCAAAGATGTCGAGACTATGTCTTACATACTTTGGGCATGTTGTCATGAGAGATCAATCCCTGGAGAAGGACATCATGTTTGGTAGAGTGGTGGGTCAGCAAAAAAGAGGAAGACTCTTGACAAGATGGATTGACACAGTGGCTGCAACAATGTGCTTAAGCATAAAAATGGTTGTAGACATGGTACAGGACTGAGCAGTGTTTGGGTCTGTAATGCATAGAGTAGCTCTGAGTCAGAGCCAACACCGCAGCACCAAACAACAACAAGAGTACAAGGGACCTGAATCAGACATGTGAACATATTTCAGAAAGTCTCAGAAAATACATATGGTGGTAAAAATGAAGGAGGAAGACAGATGAAGTACACAGAGGAATCCAAGAGGAGAGGCAATATATGCATACAGAGGAAAATACTGTTCTTGAAAAAGAGACCACTGTATGTGGAACAGATGCTGTGATCTGTGATGAGCACATAACACAATAATGCAGTGTGCTGTTATGTAGATTGATTAAAAACCTATTAGTGGATAATTTCAAACATTATCATTGTTACAAGACATAAGAAAAGCGGGTTATTATTTTAGTGTTAAAACAGAGCAAATAACAAAATAATTATAAAATGAGCTCTGGGAAGATATTAGCATAATTACCAAATGATTGCAGACAGAAGTTGTAGCTTACTTAAGAAGTCAACAGAAAGATATCTTTAGAAGAAGAATTCAAAAAATATAGTGAGTCCATATCTTTTTTTTTTTTTTTTAATTTCTTGGGCTATGATAAATGACTTATACTATGACAAATTAAAAATTAAATATTACAGCATAAAAATTTAAAAATCTGATGAAATAGGAGAAGCCATTACAAGCAAGAGTATTATTAAAAGTAGAGGCAAATAATACTGATAAAATTTTAATGTGCTTATTAATTTGGATGCCACTTCAGTATTTGAAGAGATAGTATATTCATAATCTGAGATGATACCTACTTGTATGGAGCAGAAATTTAAGAAGCCTTAATTGACAGGAATTGGAGATTGAGTATGGGCAAGCAGGACCTTGAGAATCTCCTGGGGGCCACAGTCACAGGCTGGTCTCATTTCATGTGGAACCTCACTTCTAGGCATCCTACCAGATTCTTATGATTATAATCTCATAAAATGCCCTTATGACTCTGGCAGAGAGCTGATATGAATAATCACAGAAAAATATACCAACAGAGTTTTCTATAGCAAAGGCTTACTCTCTAGAAAAAAGACTACCAGAGTTATAGTCCAGCAGGAAAAACAAATGATATTCTTCTTCCTCAAGACCCTTCTAGCCTTCCTGATGGAAAAGGCGGGGTGAGGTATGCAACTACATATGTATCTGCGGTAGGTCGTAGCTAAGACACATAGGCTTACTAAATGATGGAAAATGATAGTTAAGATTATAGAACATGTCTTTTCCTTACACTCTACAAAGATACCAGTAGGGCTCTAGTATAACATCAGTGAACTGCAGGTGAAAGAGCTGCAAGATGCAGATTCACTGAGGAGGACTATTCAGGAAAGTCCCATATGAAGAGCAAGGACAGCAGAAGAATTTGAAGTCGTGACATTTGAAGGAAAACCCTGTGGTGTAGTGGTTACATACAGCAGTTGGAAATCACCATGTGCTCCTTGTAGACTCTACGAGTCATTCTACTGTGTCCTATAGGGTTGCTGTGAGTTGAAATCAATTTGATGGCTAATGGGTTCAGTTTTTTTGGCTTGGCATCTAAAGCTACAGCAACAATTAAACACAGCCCAACTCCTAACATAAATTGTGACAACAAATACCTGCTTTCTTCAGTTCCTATTTTTCAAAACAACATGTCTGCCTTTCAACAAAAAAAAAAATTATAAGGGATTCCAGAGGACATGAAAAAAACCACAGGCTGAAGAGTCAAAGACCACATGTTAATATTATCAGACAGGAGATGTAAAATAGATGTCAGAAGAGACCTGGAACTTGCTCTTGAGCGTCAAGTAACTAAAGTGAAAAGATGAAATGACAAAGTGAATAGCTGAATGGAAGATTTAAAAGGGTAGCTTATAAGAAAGTGACAAAGTATTGTAACAAAATGGCAAAGAGTTAGAAAACCAAAAAGGTAAGAAAAAACTCAAGCCTCGAGTTGCAATACTGAAGAATTCTATTGGCAAAATACCAAAGGACACAGGAAGCATCAAAAGAAGATGGAAGGAGTATACAGAATCACCGTGCCAAAAACAACTGGTCAACTTTCAACCATTTCAAAAGGTATCTTGTGATCAAGGATTGAAAATATTGAAAGAAGCTGGTGAGTTCAGTTGTGAGGATTTCTTTATGTTGGGTGCCATCCATACTGAAGGCTGAGGTCTTTGGTCTTGATCAGTAAATGCTTCAAGCTCTCTTCACTTTGAGCAAGAAATGTTGTGTTATCTGCATAATGCAGGTTGTTAATGAGTCTTCCTTCAATCCTAGTGCCCTGTTCTCCTTCATATAATCCAGCTTCTCTGATTATTAGCTCAGCATACGAACTAAATACATATGGTGAAAAACACAGTTCTGACATAAACTATGCAGTATTTCCTTGTTATATCTGAATGATGGCCTCTTAGTACAGGTTCCTTGTGAACATAAGTAAGCGTACTGGAACTTCCATTCTTTGCAATGTTATCCATAATTTCTTATGACTTAACACAGCTAAATGTATTTGCATCATCAGTGAAACAAAAGTAAACATTTCTTTGGTGTTCTCTGCTTTCAGGCAAGATCCATCTGACATCAGCAGTGATGTCCCTTGTTTCATGTCCTTTTCTGAATGTGGTTTGAATTTCTGACAATTTAGGGTTGATGTACTGCTATAATCTCCTTTGAGTGATCTTTAGCAAAGTTTTACTTGTGTGTGATATTAATGATATTGTCCCATTATTTCTGCATTTCGTAGGATCAGCTTTCTTTGGAATGGACACAAATATGGTTTTCTTTCAATTGATTGGCCAGCTAGCAGTCTGTAAAATTCTTTGAATAGATAAGTGAGCACTCCCAGTGCGGCATGCATTTGTTGAAACATCTCAGTTAGTGTTCCTACAGTCTCTAAAGCCTTGTTTCTTATCATTGCCTTCAGTGTCATTTGACTTATTTTTTCAGTACCAGCAGTTCTTGATTATGTTCTGCTTTCTGAGCGGTTGAACATCAGCCAGTTGTTTTTGGTACAGTGTCTCTGAATTCCTTCCATCTTCTTTTGATACTTTCTGTATTGTTTAATATTTTCCCCTCTAGAATGTTTTAGTGTTATAGAATGAGGCCCTCTCTTTCTCTCTCTCTCTTCAGTTCATTCAGTGTGAGAAATGCTTAGTGTGGTTATTTTTGTTTTGTTTTCTAACTTGAGCTCTTTATATATTTCAGTATAATACTTCATCTTCTCGAGTCTTGTTCAGTTCTTTTATTTCATCATTTCTTTCTTTTGCTTTAGCTACTCTACGTTCAAGAACAAGTTTTAGACAAGTTTAGACTCTTCTAACATTCATTTTGATCTTTTCTTTCTTGTCTCTGCAATAACCACTTTTCATGTGTTGGTATCATTACACAACTCTTCTTGTCTTCAGTCATTAGTGTTTGATGAATCAAATCTACTCTCGAGATGGCCTGTAAATTCAAGTTGAATGTACTGAAGATTGTACTTTCGATATATGAACTTATTCTAATTTTTTTCAGCTTCTACTTGAACTAGTATATGAGCACTTGATGGTTTGTTCCACAGTCAGTCCCTAGCCTTGTTCTGACTGATGATACTGAGATTCTCCATTGTGTCTTTCCACGACATAGTTGATTTGATTCCTGTGTATTTTATCTGGTGAGGTCTACTTGTATGTTTGCCATTTACATTAGTGAAAAAATATATTTTCAGTGAATAATTCATTGATCTTGCAAAATTCTGTCATGAAATCTCATGTGTAATTTCTATCTCCAAGGCCATATTTTCCAGCCACTAATCCTTCTTGTTTCCAACTTTCTTATGCAAATCACTCACAATTGTTAATGCATTTTGATTGCATGTTTGATCAGTTTCAGACTTCAGAAGTTGGTAAAAATCTTCAGATTCATCATCATTAACATTAGTTGTTGTTGACTATACTGAATAATACTTACATTAACTGGTCTTTCTTGTAGGCATATAAATGTTATCCTACCACTGACAGCTTTGTTCTTTAGGGTAGATCTTGAAATGTTCATTTCAATGATGAGTGTTATGCCATTCATCTTTGATTTGTCATTCTCAACATAGTAAACCGTATCATTATCCAATACAAAATGTCAGTACCAGTGTATTTCAGCTCACTGATGCCTAGGATACAAAAGTCTGTGTGTTCATTTCAGTTTTGATGACTTCCAGTCTTCTAGATTTATACTTTATGCACTGAATATCCCTATGATTAATGGGTGTTTGCAGCTGTCTTTTTCTCAGTTTGAGTCATGCCACATCAGCAAATGGTTATCCTGAAAGTTTGACTCCATCCACATCGTTAAGGGTTGGCTCCATCTTTAGGAGGCAGCTCTTCCCATCATATTTTGAGTGGCTTCCAACCTGAGGGGCTCGTTTTCAGCACTATTATAAGATAATGTTCCCCTTTTATTCATGAGGTTTTCACTGGATATGTTGTTAGAAACAGAGTGACTTGTATGTCTTAATATGGAAACTAAGCTGAAACATGTCCACCATGGATGACCTTGCTGGTGTTTGAAATACTGGTGGCATAACTTCTAGAATTACAGCAACATGCAAGTAAGAAACTGACATATTTCAAGACATCAAGCATGGTGTATTTCTTTAACGGTTGGTCCCATCTGATGACGTCTTCACTTCTAAGGATCATTCTCACTGTACTTCGTGATGTATGTATGTTTGTATTGCTTGTCCATTGATGTTTAACAAATTACTCTAAGACAGTGTCATAAAACAATATTTGTTTTTATTTTCACAGTTTTTGTGCACCAGAAATACAGGCTTGGTTTAACTGATACCTCTTAGGATTTCTCCCAAGGCTGAAGTACATGACTTGGCAGGCTTGTACTTATTTCAGAGTTCAAGTGGAGAAAGATCCAATGTCAAAGCTTATTGGAAAGAATCAGTTCCCTGAGGAACTAAATTCCTCATTGGCCATTTCCTGGAGGACAAAACTGAAGGGGTTACTCCATAGGACCATGGGGAAGCTCTTAATTTAGAAGTTTGTCTCATTTATTGAGCAAACTGAGAAGAGCCAAATACAGACTGAAAGCAAGACGAAAGTTATGGTTTTTAATAACCTAATTTCAGAAGTAAAATCCCTTACTAGTGCTGTATTGTATTTGGTAGAAGCAAATCAGTAAGTTCAGTCCACATCAAGGAGTACAGATTACAATGAGTGTGAGTACCAGGAAGTAGAAATTATGAGGAACCATTTTATAGTCTGCCTGTCACAATATTTCTGTTCTGCTCTAAATTTATAATGAATACCATATTATACACATTTCTATTAGAAACATGAGCTAGATCTAGTGTTCTATTGTCCTTATGTGAAAAGTCAATTTGAAGAATTGATTGCCAAAAAATGTTGAATAAAAGAACCCCTATGAAATCATTTATCCTCACATTGGCCATTAAAGACAGCCGCCAACTTTCATAACTTAAAATCAAAAGGTCACACTATGTCTGAAATATTTGGAAAATTTTCCCTTTAAGAAATAGGTAGGCATTTAGATAAGTAAGAAACTGAATGTAGCACTAAAAGGGACTAATCCAGTAGACAGATAATGTATCTTTTTCATGGAGCTTTCATTACCTTCCAGTATTGAAAAGCAGTAGTGCCTAGTCAAATTGAAGTAGTCTAAGTAAAAACCACCATCCCTAGAGGTCTCTACTAATTGTGATCCTAAGGTAAATCATTAAAGAAGACTTTTCTTTAATTAGATATATTTCTCAAGTTGGAGGCAGAATACTAAATAACTCCCATGACTATGGTAAGGATCTCAACATTGATTGCTTTCTCTTCTGTACTGTCATGAAGCAGAACCCCAGTTCAATCAGATGCATTTATCTCTCAATATTTTTAAGTGTTCTGGTTAGCTGAAATTAGAGTTATCTTGAATTTCCAATCAACAACTATAATTTCCAAAGTATACTGCTATTTCAATTGATTAATGTAGCTCTAATTGGTTTTCTGTACTGAAACAAAACCATCTGACCATTCACTTGAAATGTGGAATCGAGACCTATAAATGTTTTATTATATAACAGTTTGGTAATGCAGAGGGAAATAAAAGTATATGCACATGCATAAAAAATGATGTAACTTCAATTAAAATACACTATTTATACCATATCTCCACTTGGGTTGGCTACACCATATCTCCAAATCTGAAACTTGAAATCCTTCAGAATTGGAGAACAGTTTACAACAATGCCTCATGAGTCCATTTCATAATATGGTGTACTGAAGTAGAGTGAAATTCCAACTGATTTACAGACAGAACATGTAGGTGGTACAAAGGTCATTCCTCTGAGATGGCAAACTAAGCACTAAACCAGACATTTGACAGAGTTAACTAACATACGAAGGTGTTTGTGGACGTGTTAAAGCTTTACAATTAAAAAAACAAAATTCCCCAGAGAAATGCTAGATGGTCTTCAACATTTAATCCAATCATATATTTTCCCTCTCAACTTTATATAGATCCCATAGCATTGCATTAGTTAGTCTCCTATGCTTGTTCACTGTTAGTATAGATTGCTTCTCCCCAACATTCCAGTGTTTCTTTACAAAAAAGACACTTTACTAGCATTTCAATTCTTTCTATTCCTTAATATGTCTTTTGTTATAAGATGCTATGCAGTTGATGCTGACTCATAGGAACCTTATGCATGACAAAACGAAACACTACCTGGTCCTGCCCCATCTTTGCAATTGTTACTGTACTTGAGTCCATTTTTGAGCCACTATGTCAACTGTCTCATGGAGGATTTCCCCTTTTTTGCTGATCCTCTACTTTACCAAGAATGATGCTCTTCTCCAAGAACTTATACCTCTTAATAAAATGTTCAAGGTTTATGAGCTGTGGTCTCCCTGTTCTTGCTTCTAAGAAGCATTCTGGTTGTACTTCTTCCATGACAAATTTGTTTGTTCTCTTGGTAGATTCGTTATTCTTCACCAACACTACAAGTCAGTGGTATAAGTTCTTCTTTTGTCTTCCTTATTCGTGCATAAGATGCAATTGAAAATACTATGGCTTGAGTCAGGCATACTTTCATCTTTAAGGTAACATCTTTGCTTTTCAGCACTTTAAAGAGGTCTTTTGTGGCAGACTTGTCCAATGCAATGTGTCTTTTGATTTCATAACTGCTGCTTCCATGGATGTTGATTGTATACCCAAGTATAATGAAATTCTTGACAACTTCATTCTTGTCTCCATTAGTCATGATGTTGCTTCTTGGTCTGGTTGTGAGGATTTGCATAGGTTTTTGTTGTTGCTGTTTGTTTTGTTTTAAATCCATACTGAAGGCTGTAGTCACTGATGTTCATCACTAAATGCTTAAAGTCCTCTTTACTTTCACCAAGCAAGGTTGTATCATCTGCATAATGCAGGTTGTTAATGAGCCTTCCTCCAATCCTGATGCCAAGTTATTCTTCATATAGTCTAATGTCTCAGATAATCTTCACAGCATGCAGACTGAGTAAGTATGGTAAAAGCGTACAACTCTCATGCCCACTTTTCCTGCCTTTAAATCATGCAGTATCCAGTTGGTCTGTTAAAAGGACTACTCTTGATTGACATAAAAGTTCATCATGAGCACACATTAAGTGTTCTGGAATTCCCATTGTTTACAGTGTTATCCATAATTTGTTATAATCCACACAATGGGATGTCTGGTGATTGTGGAAGGAGAGAAATAATGCAATTGTTTCGGTCTTCTCCATTGACTGCTTCTTGGGAATGAACCTCTCATAGAAAAATGTGTCTGCTATGCTTTTTCACACTGTATATTTTACAGGGGCAGACCACCACATTGGGAGGCTTGAGAACATCCAGCACTAATACAAATTTTACATCTATTTAATTCCGAGGTTCAGTATTAGTAAGATCAATTTTCTGCTGATTCGGCACATCACTTTATCAGTAGTAAAAGATGCTATCACATTCTCCATCTATTTAAGTTTATTTTGTCTCCTATTCACTAGAAGGAAACCTTGGTGGTGTAATGGGTGTTTTACCTGCTAACCAAAAGATCTGCAGTTCAGATCTGCCAGGTGCTCTTTGGAAACTTCAGAGCAGTTCTGCTCTGTCCTGTAGTGTCACTATGAGTCAGACTTGACTCAATGGCAGTGCATTTTTTTAATACATTAGAAACTCAGAGAAAAAGAGTGTTTTGTTTATTAGAATCATTAAACCTCAGTAATTCAGGAAAATTGTTTTTCATCATTAGGTAAGTTGTTATTTTTATTTTAGAAATCATTGAGTTCTTTTGTAACCCAACACTGGATAGAGTTTTGATACTTTATCAGTTGGTTCTGTTTAGTTCACTGTAAAAATGCCATCCAAATACAAAATTATATGTTTATTTTGAATATTTATGTTTTGATTTTCTACTATACTATGTTTGTACCAACTGTCAATGTTAAATGATCAAAAATGCCAGATTACTGAATTTAGTGGGAATGACTCTGAGATTTACTGTTCATCATGATGTGGGTTTTTTTATTTGAGACAATTTTTTCTGCTTGCTTTTTGGCAGTATATTGGGATACCTGTTGTAGCCCTGTTAGTACTAAAGAACAAATTAAAAGAAGCTAAATTTTTATCAGGACAAAAATGATTAGGATGTATTCTTCCTTTCAGTTTTAACTGAGAAGTTGCTAATTTTTTTATATGTAATTATTTAATTTCTTAATAAAGAGTTATTACTATTGATATCTTAAAATACATATTAAGATTTATTTTCTCATATTTTAAATATTTTAAAAATACTTTATGGCATGGTACATGAGTAGCATATATTTTAAATTATTTTATTGTGCTTTAAGTAACAGCATATAATCCACGTCAATTTACCCTATAAAACCCTGCACCCACACTGCAGTGCAACTCTAGCTGCTCTCTCCACCCACCATGACAGCACACTCCGATTTTCCACACTGTACTTCCCATAACCATTGAACCAACTCCTGCCCCCTCCACACCCTCATCTTGCCTCCAGACCGGAGCTGCACAGACAGCCTCAAGCATTTATTTAAGCCAGAAAGTGTGCTCTTCACCAACATCACTCTATGTCTTACAATCCAGTCCAATCTTTGTTTGAATAGTCAACTTCAGTACTGTTTTTAAGCTCTAAGCTAACAGTATTGAGGGGCCATGTTCTCAGGGGACCTTTCATTCTGACAGACAAGGAAGTGTGGCCTTTTAATAGAATCCTGACTCTGCACACCCATTTTTCTCCCACCATGTCAGGAACTTTATGTTGTATGACGTATCAGGGCATTACTGGTGATGGCTGGGCACCATCTAGTCCTTCCGGTCCCATGCTGATATAGTCTTGGATCGTATGGTGCCTTCTGTCTCCTGGGCTAATATTTTTCTCATGTTTTGATATCCTTCATTCTCTGCTACAGGTGGATTAGGACCAATTGATACTACTTAGGTGACCACTTGCTAGCATTTAAGACCCCAGATGAATGGCATATTTTTTGAGGCCTAAAACCTATTGCAGTCTAGTTGGTTCCAACACAAAGTAACTCTAGTGTGTTTGAAAATGTATCTCTATGATCTTCATGTTAAAAAATGTCTAGACTATATATTATATTCAAAATTACTTTTGAAGATTCTTCTACAGGGTATTTCTCTTAGCAGTATATTGGAATACCTATTATAGCCCTATTAGTACTAAAGAACAAATTAAAAGAAGCTAAATTTTTATCAAAACAAAAATGATTATATAAAATCTGTCATTGTATTGTTCTGACCTATAGCAACCTTATGCACAACAGGAGGAAGCACTACCTCATCTTGCGCCGTGTCCACAATCATTTTTATGCTTAAGCCCATCGCTGTGGCCACTGTGTCTCATCGAGGGTCTTCCTCTTTTTTGATGACCCTCCACTCTACCAAGCATGATGTCCTTCAGCAGGAACTGATCCTTCCTGACAACGTGTTCAAAGCATGTAAGATGCAGTCGTGCCATCTTTGCTTCCAAGGAGCACTCTGGTTGTACTTTTTCCAGAACAGATCTGTTCTTTTGGTGGTCCATGATACATTCAACATTGTTCCCCAAAACCACAATTTAAAGGCATCAGTTCTTCTTCTGTCTTACTAGTTCATTGTCTAGCTTTCATATGCATATGATATGATTGAAAATACCATGGCTTGGGTCAGGCACACCTTATTCTTCAAGGTGACATCTTTACTTTTCAGTATAAAAATATAAAATTATGTCCACTTATTCAAAAGTCATGTAGCTATTAATTTTTTAAAAGTAAATCCATAATCATTAACCTGGAGTATGGTAAAATACAGTGACAACTGAATAAACATGACATCTATAACTATTCATTTTGACCACATGTCTGTCATTTTTTATTATTGTGGGGACTTGCATGTTTCTATGATGCAGGAAGCTATGCCACCTGTATTCAAATGCCAGCAGGGTTATCCATGGTGGACAGGTTTCAGCAGAGCTTCTAGACTAAGATAGACTGGGTATAACCACCTGACAGTCTACTTCTAAAAGGAATTAGCCAGTGAAAATGTTATTCATAGCAGCAGAAAATTGTCTGATTCAGTGTCAGAAGATAACCCCTCAAGTTGGAAGCACCAATACTGGAGCAGAGCTTCTTCCTCAAAGTAGGAGTTGACTTAAATAATGTGGATGGTGTCAGGCTTTTGACACCTTTGACTGCTGATGTGACACTATTCAAAATGAGAAGAAACAGCTGCAAACATCCTTTAATAGTCAGAAATTGGAACATACAAAATATGAATCTGGGATAATTGGAAATCATTATATATATATATATATATATATATGTGTATGTGTATCTTTGGACCTTGTCAGATAGACTGTGCAGGAATCAGTTCCACTCCACCTGTGGAAAAGGGTGATGGAAAAGCTCAATATCATCAACCAGAACAAGGCCAAGGGCCAACTGTGGAACAATCAGTTGCTCATATGCAAATTCAAGTTGAAACCGAAAATTAGAACAAGTCCACAATAGCCAAAGAGTGACTGTGAGTATACCCCACCTGAATTCAGAGACCATTCTGAGAACAGATTTGTCGAGTTGAATACTAATGATGGAAGACCAGAGGAGCTGTGGAAGGACATCAAGGACATCACACATGAAGGAACCGAGAAATCATTATAAAGGCAGGAAAGAAAGAAAAGACCAAAATAGATGTCAGAAGAGACCCTGAAACTTCATCCTGAACATTAAGTAGCTAAAGAAAATGCGACCAGAGATGAAGTAAAAGAGTAAACAGAAAACTCTAATGGTGGCTCAAGAATACAAAGGTATTATGACAACACATGCAGAAACCTGGAGTTAGAAAAACAAAAAAAAAGAAGAACATGCTCTGTGTTTCTCAGTCTGAAAGAACTGGAGAAAAACAATTCAACCCTTGAATTGCAATAATGAAGGTTTCTGCAGGGAAAATAAAAATGACACAGGAGACATCAAGAAAACATGAAAGGAATACACAGAGTCACTATACCAAAAAGAATTAGTTCATGTTCAAGCATTTCAGAAAGTAACCTATAATAAAGAATCAATGGTACTGAAAGAAGTCCAGGATGCACGGAAGACCTTAGTGGGAAACAGGCCTGCAGGAGTTGACAGAATATCAGTCGAGATGTTTCAACAAATAGCTACAGCCCTGGAAGTGCTCTCTGGACTATGGCGAGAAATTTTGAGGACAGCTATCTGGGCAACTCATTGAAAGAGATCCATATTTATTCCTATTCCAAACAAAGGTGATCCAACTGAATGTTGAAATTATGGAACAATACCAGTAAACTTCTACTGAAGATCGTTCAAAAGCAGCTTCAGCAGTAAATCTACAGGGAGCAAGCAGAAATTCAAGCCAGCTTCATAAGAGGATACAAAGTTATTGACCTCAAATGCATCTTTCCTGAAAACAGATGATATCAAGGAGTGATTTACCTATGTATTATTGATTATGCAGACATTCCAATGTGTGAATAATGTAGTGAGGAATGGGGATTTGAGAATTTTTAATAGTGCTCAGGAGGAACCTCTCCACAGGTCAAGAGGCAATTATCCCAACAGAACTAGGAAATACTGCCTGACATACACAGGTGTGTGTCAAGTTGGTGTACTTTCACCATGCTTATTCATTCTGTGTAGGTAATCGACTTGATAGCAATAAGTTTTGGTATTCTGAGCAAATAACCACGAATCTGGACTGTATTGAGAAGAATGAAACATCAAGTTTAGAAGGAGACTCGTTAACAGTCTGCATTATACAGATGACACAACCGTGCTTGCTGAAAGTGAATTGAAATACTTATTGATGATGATCAAGGACTACTGCTTTCAGTATGAATTACAAGTTAACAAAAAGAAATCAAAACTTTTCACAATTTGACCAATAAGCAACTTCATGATAGAGGAAAAAAAATGACTTTTTTTAGGATTTCATTTTACTTGGTTACACAACACCTATGGAAGCAGCAGCAGTCAGCAGTCAAGAAATCAAAAGAGACATCCTGTTGGGTAAATCTGCTACAAAGAATTCCGTTCAGGTGTTCAAAAGCAAGGGTGTCACTTCAAGCACTAAGAGACTCTTATCCTGAGTCATGGTGTTTTGAGTTGCCTCTTATGTGTGCAAAAGCTAGACAATAAATAAAGAAGACCAAAAATGATTTGATGTCTTTGAGTTTGGGTGCTGGTGAAGAATGTTTGGTATACCATGGACTGCGAAAGGACTGAACACATCTGTCTTGGAAGAAGTATAGCCAAATGCCCCTTAGGAGCAAAAATGGTGAGACATCATCTCATGTACTTTGGACATGTTATCAGAAGGGATCAATCCCTAGAGAAGGACATCAGGCTTGGTAAAGTAGAAGGACAGTAAAAAAGAGGAAGGCCCTTGATAAGATGGACTGACACAGTGGCTACAACAGTGGGCTCAAGTATAACAGCAAATAAAATAATGAGGATGTTGCAGGACCACAGGGTTTTATTCTGTAAAAATAGAGGGTAGCTGTAAGTCAGAACCAATTTGATGGAACCTAACAACAATATATAATATATGCTAAATAGAGAATGAGAATTTTAAGTTCTTTAATGTATGTGATTATACATATTTTTGCCTATTTCTCAAAATACATTTATTTTGAACTTTTAGTTTTTTCTGGGTCTTCATAGAGAATTTGACCATAAATTTTAGAGAATTACTACTTAGTGAATATTTTAAAATAAAAGCCTAGAAATTATTATTTTTAATTACACATTCCTGACAATAAATATCAAATAGCATCCCATAGTTAAACAATATGATGGGTAAATCATATCCCCCAAATCAAAACTATACACATGAACAGATCTGAAAAAATATACATAAATTTTTAATTGGGCTTACTTTTGGAGAAGAGACCAAATTCCCTCAGGAATAACAGTTAAGTCCTATAAATCATCAGAAAATGAAAAAAAAATATCATTTTGGTTGAAATTTATATTATCTTTAAAAATACTAAAAGACATAAATAGAAGTAAAAATATTTTATAAAATAAACAAAGACAACTCGAAACTAATAGTATTAATTTTTCTTCACATTCTTGTGTGTATATTATTAATCTTTAGAATCAAGTATAAACCCTGGTAGTGTAGTGCTTCAGAGCTACAGCTGCTAACTGAAGGTCAGCAATTTACTCCTTGGAAACTCTGTGGGACAGTTCTACTGTGTCTTATAGGATACCTATGAGTGGGACTTGACAGCAATAGGTTAATGGATAGACTCAAAGATCACAGCAGACATTTTGAATTCCATTGTCAGAAAATTCAGAGAAAAATACATACACTGCAACAGACATTTGAACTCTTGCTTCCGGCTCCAAAGTTGCTGCCTTTTTTACTGGGGCATACTATCGCTTATTACATTAATTCCACTGAAATATCAGTTCATTTCTATTTATGAGAAAAGTGATCTCAGGGTATCTCCTCTGCTTTGGTTTCTGATTCTCTACACTGGTGTGTGAGTGTGAAATAGTTACCGTAACTGGCTCTTCATTGTTGTCTATAGGTCTTTATTAATGAGTGAGAAAAACACTTCTCTGGTAATAGTGGATCACTAATAGCACCCAGGAAACCCCAGTGGTATAGTGGTTAAGTGGTATGTCTGCTAACCCAAAGATTGGCAGTTCAAATCTGACATGTGCTCCTTGGAATCTCTATGGGGCAGTTCTGCTCAGTCCTGTAGCATTGCTATAAGTCAGAATAGACTAAAGGTAGACTAAAGGCAGTGGTTTTTATTTTTGGTTTAATATCATCCAAACTTGGCCTGAGAATTCTCTTTCCTTCTCTGCTATTTTTGTGAATTAGAAACATGTTCATAGTCCAGAGCATGGGGTGTTCAACAGCTCCTAGACAGTGATGGGACAGCTCCAGGATTTTCTGATTTGTGAAGATTTGGGTTCTTTGAACCTAGGGTCAAACTAAAGTAAAATTTCAATGTGCCATTCAACCTTTGTTGAGTAATGTCAATAATGTTGAACAAACTATATCACCGTAAGTCTGAACAACTGTTTCTTTCTAGTTCAGCTCTATTTGCTGAACTGAGAATGATTCTTCCATGATTCTCAAAATAATCTTGTACTCAAAATATTCAGTCTTTTTAAGCATTATTTATTTTAAAGTAATTATAGCTTCACAGAATGTTCCAAGGATAGTACATGGAGGTTCCATATACTCAACTCAGTTTATCCCATTATAATATCTTATATAATTATAGCAAATCTGTATAATTGAAATTGGTATAAGACATGTGTATAGCTCTATGTGTATTGATTTATCATGTATACCTTCATGATGTAACAACCAACACAATCAAGATACTGAACATTTCCGTCATACAAAAATTTGCTTTCTCCTGCCATTTAGAGACACACTACATTCACCGCCCCAAACCCCTGGCAACAAATAATTTGTTATCCATATCTATAATTTTGTCATTTTAAGAAGGTAACAAAAACAGAATCATGTACCCTATGACCTTCTGAAATTGATTTTTTTTAAACTCAGGATAATGCCTTTTAAATCCATCCAATTCTCAAGTGTATTCAAGTTTGTTCACTTTTATTACAAGTAATTTTCTATATCATGCTTGTTAAAAGAGAATGCTTGCAAAAAAGAAGATTCTCAGTGAGTTGGACTGAAAAAGTGGACCAACCATAGCAAGGATTGTTTGAAGATGGCCCTAGACTTGACTGTATCTAACAATATAACAACAAGATTTGTATAGTATGGATGTACCAAAGTTTGTTAAGTTATTCACGCTTTAAAGGGCATTTGGCTTGTTTCTAGTGTTTGGCTACTCCAAACAAATTTTCATCTAGAGAGGTTTGTTTGAACACACATTTTTATATCTCTGGGATAAATTCCCAAGAGTGCAATTGCTGTATGTGGTAGTGGTATGTTTAATTTTTGAAGAGAATGCCAAGTTGTTTTTCACAGTGGCTGTATCATTTTACATTCCCAGTAGGACTGTATAAGCAATACAGTTTCTCCATGTCCTTGCTACCATTTGGTATTATCAAGTTGTTTTTAGCCATTTCTAATGAGTATGCAACAATACCTCATTGTGGTCTTAAATTGCACTGCTCTAATAACTAGTGTTGTTGAATATCTTTTTATGTGCTTATTTGCCAACTATTTGCCCCTGCAAGGAGTGGAAGTTCCCCTCATCTGTCAGTTTGTTGCACTGTAGTGGCTTGCCTGTGGATGTGAGACTGGCAGCTCTGCCACCAGGATTTTGAATGCCAGCAGGATCACCCGTGGTGGACAGGTTCCTGTGGAGCTTCTAGATAAAAAAAAAAAAAAGGCTAGCAAGAAGAACTTGATGATCTACTTCAGCAAAAACTGGCTGTTGAATATTTTATGAATAGCAGCACAGCATTATCTGATACAGTCCCAGAATATGAGTCCCTCAGCTTGGAAGGCACACAGAATATAACTGGGAAAGACCAGCCTCCTCAAAGAAGAGTCAGACTTAATCATGTTGATTGAGTAAAGCATTCAGGACCTTTATTTGCTAACTTAAAATGAGAAGAAACATATACAAGTATACAGTCATAGTTGGAATTTGGAAAGTATGGAGTATAAACTAGGAAAACTGGACATTGTCAAAAATGACATGGAACACTTGAGGATTAATATCTGAGACATTAGTGAGCTCAAATAGACTGGTATTGTCCATTTGGAATTGGAAAAACACTTGAGGCACTATACCAGGAATGACAAATTGAAGAGCAGCAGTACTACATTCCTTGTCAAGAATATCTCATGATCTGTCCTGAACTCTGACACTGTCATTTATAGGCTAATATTCATACATCTGCATGGAAGAATAGTTAATACAACTATTAATTTGAATTTCTTCTACAAAGACTAATTCAAAAGTTGAAGAAATTGAATATTTTTACCAATTTCTGTAGTCCAAATTGATCAACCATGTAATCAAAATGCATTGATGATAATCACTGATGATTGGTATCTGACAGAAATTAAGAAACAGTATTGGTAATTGGAAAATATGACCTTAGTGATAGAAGTAGTGTCAGATCTCCAAATAGAATCTTGAAAGATCAAGGACTTAATTATTGATAATATTGTTTTGCGATAATATTAATGATGACTCTACATGTAGACCCCACCAGATGGAATATATCAGAATCAAATTAACTGAATCTCTGGAAAGAGACAATGGAGAAGTTAAGTATTATCAGTCAGAATAGAGCCAGGGGACATGTGCAAAACAAACCATCATTTGCTCATACATGAGTTCAAACTGAAGCTGAGGAAAATTAGAACAAATCCAAAAGTATGACCTTGAGTTACAGGCCATCTTAAGAATATATTTGACGAATTGAAAACTAATGACTGAAAGCTAAGCAACTATGGAATGACATAAAGAAAGCAAAGGTCGTTAGAAAGACAGTAAAGAAATAAAAGGCCAAAATGAATACCAGATGAAATTCTAAAATTTGCCCTTGAATGTAAAGTAGCTCAAGGGAGTGGAAGAAATGATGAACTAAAAGAGCTGAACAGAAGATTTCAAAAAGCAGCTCAAGAGATCAATGTAAAGTATTATAATGAAATATACAAAGACCTGGAATTAGAACAGTAAAGAAGAACATGCTTGACTTTTCTCAAGCTGAAAAAAAAGTAAAGAAAAATTCAAGCTGTGAATATCAGTACTGAAGATTGCTATGATCAAAATGGAGTTCCTGTGGCATGGGGATTAATCAAAACATCCACAGTTTGAACTTTACCACAGGTTTTCCAAGGTGAAGTTCTACTTTTTCTTAATGGTTCTCTATGAGTCAGAATTGACTTGATGACAGTGAGTGGGTATGCGTAATGGGCAAAATATTGAATGACTTAGGAAACATCAAGAGAAGATGGAAGGAATATACAGAGTCAGTGTACCAAAAAGAATTGTTCAGGGTCCAATTTCAGGAGGTAATATATGATCAAGAGCCAGTGGTACTGAAGAAAAAGTCAAAGCCTTGCTGAAGGTACTGACAAAAAACAAAGCTCCAGGAATTAACAGAATCCACCTGGAATGTTTCACAATGAATGCAACTCTAGAAGTGTCTCACTCTTCTATGCCAAGAAATTTGAAAGACAGCAACCTGACCAACCCACTGGAAGAGATCTATAATGTACCCATTTGAAAGAGAAGTGATACTACTGAATCTAGAAATTATCTAACAATATAATTAATAGAATACCTAAGTCAAATTTTGCTGAAGATCATTCAAAAGCAGTTGCTGCAACACATTGACAGGGAATGGCCAGAAATTCAAGCCAGATTCAGAAAAGGACGTTGAATAAGAGCTGTCATTGCTAAAGTAAGATGGGTTTTGGCTGACATGAAAAAATAACAGAAAGATATTTACTTATGATTCATGGACTAAGCAAATTAATTCAAATGTGTGGACTATAAAAAATTATGACTAGAATTGTGAATAACTAGAATTTCACAGCCGTTAAATTGTCATGTGGAACTGAATATAGAACAAGAAGCAGTCACTTGAACCAAACAAGGAGATACTACACGGCTTAAAATCAGGAAAAGTGGACATCAGGTTTGTACACTTTCACCATGCTTACTCAATCTGTATGCTAAAGAAATAATCTGAGAACTGAACTATATGAAGAAGAACATGGCATTAGGATTGGAAGAAGATTCATATATAACCTGAAATATACAGGTGATATAATTTTGAATGCTGAAAGTGAAGAGGACTTGAAGTACTTAGTGATAAAGGTCAAAGAGTACAGCCTTCAGTATGAATCACACTACAATGGAATAAATACAAAAATCTAAACAACTGGAATAATAACAATCTCATGATAAACAGAGAAAATGTTGATGTTTTCAAGGATTTATTTCATTTGAATCTTCAATCTGTGCCCACTGAAACAGCAGTTAGTATATCCTATGATGCATTACATTGGGCAAATCTGAGGCAAAAGACCTCTTTAAAGTATTGAAAGAGAAAATATATCATCTTGAGGACTGAAGTGCACAACCCAAGCCATGGTATTTTCAAACACCTCATAAGTATGTGTCAACTGTGATGTAGGAGAAGAATATTGGATATACTAAGGACTGCCAAAAGAGTGAATGAATCTGTCTTGGAAGAAATATAATCAGAGTGCTCCTTAGATGAAACTCTGGTGAGACTATGACTCACGTATTTTAGACATGTTATCAGGAGGGATCAGTTTCTGGAGAAGGACATCATACTTGGTAAAGTACAAGGTCAGAGAAAAAGAGGAAGACCCTTAGTGAGATAGACTGACATACAGCTGCAACAGTGGACTTAGAATTGTGGAGCTGGCATAGGGCCAAGCAGTATTTCCTTTCTGTTGTATATAAAGTCAGTTGGAACTGACTTGATGACACCTAACAACAACAAATGCATGCAGAAGCTGAACAGAAGAATTGATGCCTTTTAATTTTGATGTTGGCAGAGAACATTAAATATACCATGGACTGCCAGAAGAATGAATGTTCCATAATTTCGAGATACTAATCTTTGTCAGCTAAGTGATTTGGAAATATTTTCTCATTCTGAAGCTTGTATTTTTGTACACATAACAGAATCTTTTATAAATTAAAAAAATTTTAACTAATTTCATCTTACTTTTTTTTTCCTTTTATGATGGCACATTTGATGTCATTTCTATGAGTTACCAAATCATAGGTCCCAAAGATTTTCTCCCATATTATGTTCTAAAAGTTTTATAGTGTTACAGTGTATATTTAATTCTACAGTCTATTTAAGAGTTCGTTGTTGTCTAAGGTATGAGGTTTAGGTTCAGGTTTATTTGTTTGCTTCTGGATAACCAATTTTCCATATCTGTTAATAAATACAGAAAAATACAGGAAAAGCTAAACACCCATTCACATTAAAAAGTCCTAGAAATCTGGGAATGGATTTGTTTGTTTAAACAGTTGTTTAACAACAACAACAACAAAGACTTCCTCCTTTGAATCATTTTACACATTTCTCAGCTATTAGTTTGCACTACAGATATCATTGATGGAGCTATTTCTAGGCTTTCGATTGTTCTACTGACTTAGGTGTTTATCCCTCCTCCCCAATCAATACCACAGTGTTGATTATAGTAGCTACATAAGCCTTGAAATCTTCTAAGTAGATCCCTTCTACATTATCCTTTTTTTTTTTTAGAAATGTTTTAGCTATTATAGTTCCTTTACTTTTTTCATATAAACTTAGAACAATCTTTTCTACTGTGTTAGGGTTTTGATAAGAATTTCATTAAACCTCTTTATTATTTGGAAAGTTTTGACTTCTTTACTGTGTTGAATCTTGTAATTCATGAACATGGTAAGTGTGTATGCTATTTAGATAATCTTGGATTATTTTTCATCATCAAATTGCAATTTCAGGAGAGAAGTCACTTATATGATTTGGTAGATTTACCCTTAAATATTTCAGTTGTTTTGAATGGTTTCAAGTGATATTGTATTTTTAAATCTTTGTACATGATCATTGACAATGTATAGAGATATCGTTGACTTTTGTATTTAACTGACAACATAAATATTGTATGATGTAAACACTGAATTATGTATAACAGGAGATATGTAGAGTTTTTCAAACTATAGTGGTCAGAAAACAATTCTGTGTGCTTTCAGCTGTTTTATATATGGTAAAGTTTGTTTGATTGCCCAAAATACGATAAGACTTGGAATGTTTTCTGTTTTTACATTTTACTCTTTCTCCCCACCCTTTTTATAGGACACTTGAATATTGTTTTAGTTTGACTTTGAATAATCTACAGTATTTTTTAGTGCATATCTTTGCATACCCACTGCCACTGAGTTGATTCTGACTCATAACGACCCTATAGGACAGAGTAGAGTTTCCAAGGAGCACCTCACAGATTTGAACTGCTAACTTTTTGATTAGCAAATGTAGTGCTTAACCGTTACATAACCAGGGTTTCCCATTTATAGATTGCTCTGGGTATTACGTTATATATTGTTAAATTATCATAGTCTATTATTGGCACCCTGGTGGTGCGGTGGTTAAGAGTTCAGCCGTGAATCAGAAGTTAGCAGTTCAAATCTACCAACTACTCCTTGGAAATGCTATGAGGCAGGTCTACTCTGGACTATAGGATTGCTATGAGTCAGAATGCGTTGATAGCAACAGGGTACCATTGTTATCACTTTACCAATTCACTTACTTCTGTATGTATAGTTGTTTTAAATATTCCCTCTGCATCCATTTAGAGCTGTATCATGGAGTCATATGATTTGTGTTTCAACCATCAAACATAAGTAATAAAATTCACAAGAAAAAGTCTATTCTATTTATCTGTATTTTTGCTTACCATGTTACTCAGATTGTAATTTCTATTCTTTTGTCAAGTTCACTGATTCTCCTTTCCTCTGCATTCTGTCCCTGAGTCTATTCTGTAAGCTTTCTTACTTGTTATTATATTTTTCAGTTCCAAATTTCCTATTTTGGTTCTTCCCTGTATTCTCTGTCTGCTGAGATTTTCCTTTTTGTTTTAAACATGTTCATGATTGTTCAATGAAGCATTTTTATCCTTCTTAGATAATTCTAATATCTGTTTCATCTCAATGATTTCATCTGTTATCTTTGTCGTTCAATTTGAAATTATTCTGGTTCTTAGAAAAATACGTTTATTTTCACTGAAACCTGGACATTTGGGTATTATGTTACAAGACACTGAATCATAATTAACTCATCTTTTAGTGTAGCTGTCTTTCTCTGACAGCTACAGCAGGGGAAAGGAGGATGTGACCTTATTCCTGCCACATGGGGAGGAAGTCTAGGTTCTGTACTTGTCCTTTATTGACACCTGTGAAGGTGCTTCTTGTTACTACTGAACTTATGGTGGCGGTATTAAGCATTTGCTGACACCACCCTATCTGGTTAAGGGAGGAGTTCCCAATTATTGTTCCCCATATGGCCTCCACTGACAATGTAGGGATGGCTGATGATCTTATTCCACTTAACAGTGATGATACTCTACTCTCCCCTTGGCCTTCTCTGATACTTCCCCAGCAAAGTGGGTGAGAAATGCTTCATTACTACGTGCAGATGGCATGAATAGCTAGATTTTTTCAAGTGGTCTCCTATGACGCAAATGGAGAAAGATCTTCACTGTCACCAGTGGCAGTGCACGTTCTAAATTCCCACTTGGCTTTCTTTGATATCACTGTAGCCTTACAGTTTTGTTACTTCATCAACATAATGAAGGTGGAAGTCTAAGCTCTACTCAGCATTTCTCAGTGGAAGTGATGCCACTGGTTGCCTATGATATGTATCTGGAATAGAGCAGTTACTATTTAAAAGACTTCTGTTAGGTTTTTCTTGAAGCATTTTTCTCTGCAACTGTTGGATTTCTAGGTTGCTGGCTTTTCCAGTATCTGGATATAAGAAAACTAAGAACTCACCATCATGTCATTCTTCAAGTTCCTAAGCCTTTGCTGTGCTCTTTTCTTCTCTCAACCTTTCATAATGTTATTATATTAGTTTTATATATAATGTCTAAAAATTTGAGCTGTACTATTGGAAGGATTAGAGAAAACATATCTGTTCCTTCTGAGAACCGAATTCTCTTCTTATTTTTTCAGTTTACGTAGGAATTTACTTTAGGGTAAAGTTAGGAGAAGCCTTGCTAAGAACTACCACTAAGTAGTCATTTTAAAACAGTGACCTAAAAATTATCTTATTAAGGATTACATAATCATGAAATATCTGTCTCCCATCCCCTGTTCTAAGATGCCGCATGCAGTATCCATGTATTAATTCTCTAAGTACTGTATGAATCTTATCTAGAAAAGGAGATCCTTTTATCTACTCGAGCTAATAAGGCCTGATATGTACCTAAAAATCCTGATTGAACTTACCATAAATCACAGAAATGGTGCAAAAAGAGCTTCCTAGGTACTCAAGAATCTAGCAATAGGCTCTGAGCTAAGGAAATACATATATTTGAAGTAACAGTGGAACAAGCTTTCTGATTCCACGAAAATATTCACTATACGTTTGGTTTGTCTACAGTGGCCTAGCCATATATCACAATGTGCTTTGTTATTTAGTTTATATTGAAACACCAGAGTTAGTTCTATTTTTTTTGTTTATTCTTCTCTGCTTTTGACTTTACCCATTTTAAATACAAAAAGAAAAAAAATGGATGGGGAAAACTTTTTTAACATGTTGCTTTGTAAAAAATGTCTATAATTTCAGGGTTGTCTCATGTGTAACAAGTAACCCTTCTTCGTTCATCGTGTAAGTATGTATGTTAAGGGGATTTATAAATATTTGTTTTTGTCTTGTCATGAGTTTTGAATTTTGTAATTAATGGTTTCTTTTTCTGATTTGGCCAGTGGCAATTATGTGGCACTTTGATCAAAAGCCACTCGGTACTGTTGGGAGGCTTTCCTTTGCCCCACTGAATTACCTTAGAATCTTTCTGAAAAAGAAATTGGTCATATGTTGTTAGGTGCTGTCCAGTCTATTCTAAATCACAGCATCCGTATGTAAAGCAGAAGGAAACCCTGCCAGGTCCTGGGCCATCCTCACAATTGTTGATGTGCATGAGTCCATTGTTACAGTCGCTGTGTCAGTCCATCCTGTTCAGAGTCCTTCTCTTTTTCCCCAGCCTTCTCTTTTTATGATGATGAAGATTTCCAGAGACTGATCCCTCCTGATAACATGTCTGAAGTATATGAGATGACCTCTTGCCATCCATGCTTCTAAGAACCATTCTGGCTGTATTTCTTCCAAGACTGATTTGTTCATTCTTCTGTCAGTCCGTGGTATAGTCAATATTGTTTGCCAACACCGTAACTCAAAGATGTCAATTCTTTGGTCTTCCTTAGTTCTCCTTAAAATAAATAAATAAATAGCGTTGACTCTATAGATTAGTTTGAGAAGAAATTATATTTTAAGACTACTTTAGAAAAATTTTCTATTAAATAAAAAATGAAAGTGTACATACTCTGTGCTTACAATGCTGGGTTAAGAGGAGCAGTACACAAGTTGTGTCAAAGTCCCATTAATATCGATCTTCTTACTAATGTGTATTGTCACCAATTTCACTCAACCAAATTTCTAACAACTATCTAATCTAAACCCTCACCCCTTGCCCTCCTGCCCTCCCACCCTCCCCACTCTTGTAGCCATCAAAGAGTCTTTTCTATTATGTATGAGTATGCTTTTAAGTTTTTATCGTAGGGGTCTCATATAATAATTGTCCTTCTGTCATTGACTAGCTTCACTCAACTTAATGTCCTCCAGTTGAGACCAAATTGAGAGATGTTTCCTGCTACCATCGTTGTTCTTTATCATTGTATAGTACTCCACGGAGTAAATATACCAAAGTTTACCCATCCATTCTTCTGTTGTTGGGCATCTGGGTTGACTCCAACTTTTTGCTATCATGGACTGTGCTGCAATGAACATTCATGTACATGTATCAGTTGGTGTGAATGGCCTTGATTTTGTAGGATATATTCAGAGCAGAGGAATTGCTGGGTCAAGTGGTATATCTACATCCATTATTTTAAGGTAACGCCAAATTGCTTTCCAAAGAGGTTGTACCATTCTGCAATCCCACCAACAGTGAAGGAGAGTTCCAGTCTCTTCACAGCCTCTCCAACATTTATTGTTTTGCATTTGTTGGATCATGGCCAATCTTGTTGGGGTGAGATGGTATGTCATTGTCATTTTGATTTGAATTTCTTTAATAATTAATGATCATGAACATGTCCACATGTGTTTTTTTGGCTGACTGGATCTCCTCTTTAGAGAAGTGTCTGTCCACCTCCTTTGCCTGTCACCTAATTGGATGATTTGTCTTTTTCTTATTGATACTTTGTAGAACCTTATAGGTTATGGAGATCAGGCATTGGTCTGACATAGAGTTGCCAAATATTTTTTTTCCCGTTCTGTAGGTGGTCTTTTAATTTTTTTGATGAAGTCTTTGGATGAGCAGAAGTGTTTGATTGTTATTAATTCCCATTTATCTATTTTCTCTTCTGATGAATGTGTTTTGTTTGTCAGATTTTGAAGTCTGTCTATATTGCGTATTAAAACGTCCATTGTTGACCCTATATTATCTTGGATGAACTTTATCATTTTAGCTTTTATATTCAGGTCTTTTATTCAACTCACGTTGATTTTTGTATAAGGTGTGAGACATGGATCTTGTTTCAATTTTTTGCAAATGGATATCCAGTTATGCCAGTACCATTTGTTAAAGAGACTATTCTTAACCGCAGTTCAAAATCTTAGGACTTTTGTCAAATATCGGCTGTTCATAGTAGGATGGTGGCATCTCTAGGCTCTCTACTTTGTTCCATTGGTCTATATGTCTCCTTTTGTAGACTATTGAAACCTCAAATCCATGTATCTGGTATAACTCTGCATTTGTTTAGTTCTCTCAGTAGTATTTTACAGTTTAGGATATGTGACTATTGTACATATTTTGTAAAATTTCTCCCTAAGTATTTCATACTTTTTGATGCCATTGTGAATTAAGTTATTTTTATTTAATTTCGATGTACCAGTTGTTCCCAGGTAGTATTTAAAATTGGAATAGATTTTTATATGTAATTTTGAATCCTTCCATTTTGATATGTCATTTTTTATTCTAATAGTTTTTTTAAAACCAATTCATAAAATTTTCAGCATACAAAATTCATTACCACTGAGTCTTTCTTTCTAATCATCATGGTTTGGGGTATGTTGTCTCATTCTGTAAAAACTCCCGTTG
The DNA here is from genome assembly GCA_028571685.1 of Heterohyrax brucei. Classification (NCBI taxonomy): domain Eukaryota; kingdom Metazoa; phylum Chordata; class Mammalia; order Hyracoidea; family Procaviidae; genus Heterohyrax; species Heterohyrax brucei. The sequence continues at coordinate 166,532,862 of CM053144.1, forward strand.
CCTTCAAATGGATTCTGACTCATAGTGATCCTATAGGTCACAGTAGGACTGCCCCATAGGATTTCCAAGGAGTGCCTGGTAATTTTGAACTGTCGACTTTTTGGTTAGCAATAATAGTGCTTAAGCGCTAGGCCACGAGGATTTCCTGACTTATTCCAGTAAGTAGAAAATCCTTTGTAAGTTTAAACAGAAATAGAAACAACTGGCACTGTGCCTGATCTATATCTACCTGAGAAACATTCAGTCTTTCACTATTATGAATGAGGTTTGTTGTGTGTATTTGCTAGATGCCATTTTTCAAGTTAAAGGCATTCCCTGCTCTGTCTGTTTTGCTGAGAGTTGTTATCATGAATAAGCTCTGAAACTTGAAAGATAGAATGGAACAGATAGTTCCAATTCCAATCTAATAGTGCAGTATTCTTCTCCTTCCTCATTCAATATTTGTATTTCCCTTCACTCACAATAAAGCACTTTTCCCCAACAGCATCAATATATATACTCACTTGTTTAATCTTATGATAAGTACAAATATATTTTGGAACTATCATACATGTAACACTACCAAGAGCAAATCCACTAAGTAAATGTCAAATTTATTTTACACTTCTGTATAGGGTCACCATGAGTCGGATCTGACTCGACGGCACTTGGCATCCAGTTGAGGGTGTATGGTCAGAGTACCAAGTTTAAAATTTCCTTGGTTTATTACTCTATTTTATTCTCCCTAGGCTAGCTATGTTCTCAAGATATAGTTGGTTTAATTTTATAACTTTAAAAACCAAAATATTATAAGTAATAATTTTACTCACTCTTCACCCACCAGTAACAGCAAAACATATATGAGGCATAAGATACATTGGCTTACAAGATACAGAGTTCTGAAAGTCATATAGAATATTATGTAATTTTCTGTCTTTTTAAATTCTACAATGCTGTTGTCAATAAAGCAGCTATAATGAAGAAATAGTTGGGGAATTTCAAAGTAAATATAATATTTTAGCTCTTAAAAATATTAAATCTTATGATATTCTAATGTTATCTGTAAGTTTAGATCAAATTGTAAATTTGTATAACATTCCAAAGCTAAACTTAAAGAACATAATTTTTACTTTATTTTATTTTTTTATTAAATAAAAAATGGAAGTGTACATACTCTGTGCTTACAATATTGGGTTAAGAAAGAACATAATTTTAAATTACCTTATTAATAGTTTATATTTAATCAGTTATCTTTAACCCTTCCCAATAGAATATTTTCTGTTTCCAGATTGTATGATTATGGTATTAATACATTCATATCACAAAGTGTATTTAACTTTTTTCCTGTCAATAGTACTAAATAATATAACTCTTTAAAGAATTATCTATTCATTTTACTTAAAAAAGAGATACTTACAGCTATTTCATACATATTTGTCTCTTTATTTCTTATTTTATGTATTCAGACTTCTCAAAATTGATCACAAATGTAAGTACCTTTGAAAGTAGTTCACTCTGTTTGCAAATTAAGACTTCTCTTTAGTAACTGATTTGTTCCTATGAACTCAACACAAGCCCACATAAATAGTAGTGAAAGAGGTCACATGCCCTAGAAATGTTGTCTCCTAGAAATGTTTTTCCTCTCTAAAACCGTTGGCCTGAAGATGAAAAGTCTTCAGGCTTCTTGTGGTTAATAGGTAAAATACATTCATGGGCTTTGTGAGAGTAGAAATGCTTTTATAACCAGGGAAATTTATATTTATGTATCTTGGCATTTCTTTAATGAAGGGTCTTTGGGCAATATTGGAATGGAGCATACCTGCTGAAAACAAGAGCCATGAGTTGGTTATTAGAAAGCCAAAACTGTACAGATAGATACAGTGAGAAGTGAGTTGTACCCTTTGCCCTTTTAATTCTGCATGCAAAATTAGGAACAAACATCTAGGGGTAGAAACAGTACACAAGAATATTGCATCACGATTTTTCTCCCTGCCATCTCTCTTTGCTCTGTGGTACATGCTAAGCATAGCTTGAGCTATGGGCCAAATCCCAACTGTAATGGATCTACATCTACAGACACTTCACTGAAGTCCAGTCAAGGTGTTATGATAAACTGTTGTCTTCCTGGTACAGTTCAGTATGTGACTAGGTCAATACAAAGGTCATTCTAATAATTCCAGATTCAGTGGCAAGAGTATGTTTGTCTTTTGAATTTCTGCCAATTTTATTTGCTAATTATAAGGACTGAGAAAAAGAAAAGTCCTTAGGAGCCTCTCATCTCTTCCAGTACATAAATACAAATCTCTTCTATTACAAATTCTGAATGGCTAAATATTCTAGGTGTGTGTGACATTAACAATGACTTCTTTTCTCCTACTGGAAAAAAATATGTTGTTGTTTTCTTGTGGAGAAGATATGAAAGCTAGTCCCTGCTTAAAAATATGTGCATTTCTATTTGTATATTCAGGCTTGGATTTCTGTGACTGAGGTTGGATTCTACCTATTGATGTGTATATAATACAAAGGATCCATTTTTGTTGCACAAATATGATATTCATATGTGTCTTTTGGATGCTGCTGAATTCTACAAATAGCTCTGTGTTCTGCAGTTTTATAAATGCCAGAGAAAGTATCATTGTGGTATTCTTGGTTTCTGAATGCATAAACAGAATTGCACCCAGATGCAGCAACATTCAATCCTATTGAAAAGTTCTCTCTCGTCTACAAGGATACTGGAAAATGTGTTTCTGAAGGGAATGGCTGGTTTTTAATCTGTAGTGGAAATAAATCTCTTGCAAAATTTGAGGCTATGTTATCATGATACTGTGTAGGGAGCAATGAAAATAGATGAGTTGGCAATCAAATTTCATGCTTCAGGGTTTGAACTGTTTTTACAGGGGTTACAATGGGGACTTTGGAAATAAGTAGAGGAATTTTTCTTGTCTTAAAAAGTCTAGAGTTATATAGATAGATCAGAGCCCAATCTGAAGTTTCAAATGTATAGTTACTAATGTAGCTATTTAAAAAGTGAATTCTATGAAGTTTGATCTGGCTTTTAGTTTCCCTCAAATGACACAGAAAAACATATTATGGAGCTTTTTGTAAATGAAAATAGTCCATGAAATTATTCAAAAGCCATTCTTTCCTGTCTTGAGTGAACTAACATCTTACTTTTTCATGTACAAGTAACCAAAAAAAGTATGTCTGTGTACAGTGGAAAGACAAAACTGATGAATCTCCTATTCATATATATATACATATATATGAGTATATACATATATTCATATATATATTTATGTATATTCTTTTCTCCTACTGGACAAAAATATGTTGTTATTTTCTGGTGGAGAAGATATGCAAACTAGTCCCTAATATGTGCATTTCTGTTGGTGTATTCAGACTTGGATTTCTGTGACTGAGGTTGGATTCTACCTATTGATGTGGATATAATACAAATATATATATGCAGATATATATGAATATACTTATATTCATATACATATATTCATATATATATATTCACACTCACTAAGACTCACCCCCTGCTTTCCAGTTCAGTAGGCTATGGCTGTGTTCAAGTAGTGAGAAAGCAAGTGTTAAAAAGCTCTTTAGTTCTGCCAGTCAGTGACTGGAGGCATGCTTTTCAACCAAGAAGTATCTTGCCAGTGGCGCTCAACTCTCTCACTCCTTGGATCATTAAGCCTAGCCTGCCAGTACTATATTGCTGCTGTCTAGTGCTGTTTTCAGTGCTACAGTTCTCTTTGTCTTCTAGGTCTAGAAGATTCTCAGCACAGAAAACCTGGGTCCAAAGGAGGTATTCTGCCTCTGATTCATCTTCTTGATAGTGGTGAGGTACTCCCACACTTCTGGGATTGGCTCCCTTTAAGCCTAGTGGAAAGGGAAAACTGACCAATCTTCTATAAGGACCCCTTGCACCTTCTTTGCATAGCCTAACCCCACGAGGACTCAGTGCAGTTGATTTATGTTATTAGCACACTATTCAATCCCTTGATGGGCCACAGGTATCTTATTTGTCTAGTCCCACACAATCATTTTTTGAAAGTCAGAAGACCTTGGGTAAAAGGGTCTATCTTAGTCATCTAGTGCCGCTAAAACAAAAATACCCAAAGTAGATGGTTTTAAAAAGAGAAATTTCATTCTGTCACAGCCCAGTAGGCTACAAGTCCAAATTTAGTGAATCAGCTCCAGGGGAAGGCTTCTTCTGTTGGCTCTGGGAAAAAGGTCCTTGTCTTCAGTCTTCTCCTGGACTGGGAACTTTTGAGGCACAGGGACCCCTGGGTTATTTCCAAAGGATATGTTCTGCTCCCAGCACTGCTTCTTGATGGTGCAAAGTCTCCAACTTTCTGCTTGCTCCCCTATCCTTTATATCCCTAGAGACTGACTCAAGGCACAATACACTCTTATACACTTTGAGTCTTACCCTACCAACACAACTGCCACCCATCCTCCCCGTTAACATCAAAGAGGCAGTGTTTACAGTACACAGGAACATTACATAATACCAGGAATTCTGGCCCAGTCAAATGGCTACACACATTTTTGCAGGGACAAAATTCAACCCATGGCATTCTACCCTTTGGCCTCCAAAAAACCACATACTTGCCATCACAGCAAAAATCTTAAGTTCAAGTTCAAAATCCAGAAATTCGTCTTCAACTGTGGAATCTAGAGCAAGTTATCTGCTTCCAAAATACAATGGCAGAACAAAGAGACACAAACTAGATATTTCCATTGCAAATGGAGAAATGCAGGGAAAGAAAGCATAACTGGTAACAAGGAAATCAACAGGACACATTATATTAACCCTCAAGGCTTTGAAAATAAACCTCCATTTCATGACCGTTTTTGCACAATGGCCCTGCCCTCCACACTTTAGGTGTTGGTCACACTCTCCAAACTGTGAGTGGAGGCCACTTGGCCTTTTTATACAGCTCCTTCCATGCCCACTGGGACAGCACCTCTGCTCCTTTGGCATTCGCGCCAGCCAAGTGCCGTCGAGTTTGGCATTAGGAACACCCATTTTCCTAGCCCAGTTGAGTGGCAACTCTACCTTCAGAAATCCCCAAGGTCACGGCCATACCTCTATAGACTGAGGTAGCTCAGCTTCTAGTGCTCCTTGACTTTTCAGCTTCTGCCTCCTGTGGCCTCTTGACCCCAGTCTCAACCCCACATCTGCCATGCTCCACTGATTTAAGTACCTAGTGATACCCCGTTCTGCCAGGAAACCTCCTGTGTACAGACATTCAACTTTCTGTCTCTGTGGGTAGGTGTCAGCACTCTCACACTGGCCTGGTTTTGTATTACTGCTTTATTTCTTCTGCTTCTTACCTTCCTCTTCTTCTCCAGTGTTAACAGTTCTCAGTTCCTTTTGAGTCTTATATCCACTCATAGTTTCAAAATTGGTTCCACATTTTAGGTATCTGTTAAAGCAGCACACTACTCTCTTGGTAACAAAATCCACTAGTGCTGCCGTAACAGAAGTAATACCAGTAGATGGCTTTAAAAAGAGAAATTTTATTCTCTTACAGTCCAGTAGGCTAAAAGTCAAAGTCAGGGCATCAGCTCCAGAGGAAGGCTTTCTCTGTTGGCTCTAGCAGAAGGAAGGTCCTTGCTGTCAGTCTTCCCCTGGACTGGGAGCTTCTATGGTGTAAGGAGCCCCAGGTCTTTTCCAAAGGATACAGTCTGCTCCTGGCACCGCTTCTCAATGATGTGAAGTCCCCAACTCTCTGCTTGGTACCCTATCCTTTATATCCCAAGAGATTGCCTCAAGGCGTGATACAGTCTTACACATTGAGTCTTACCCTATCAGCACAACTGCCACCCATCCTCCCTCATTGATATTGCAGAGGCAGGGTTTACAGCACACCGGAACATCACACAATACCAGGAATCATGGCCTAGCTAAATGGCTACGCACATTTTTCAGGACACAATTTAAACTATGACAGGGTTATATAAAATAATTCACTGCATTGCAAAAGTGCTCTTCCATTTAATTAATGTCAGAAGTCAAATGCCAGATGAATCAATCATAAACAAAAAAGGTGGAAAATATTTTTAAAGGATTAAATATCTTTTAGGTACATTTCAAATGAAAAGTTTATCATTTATCCTACTCCAGAAAAGCTATATTGTTTTGAAGTTTTGTTTGCTGCTAAAAGCTTCTCAAGAATATTATTTCCAAAAACTCAAATCCTTAGCCATCAACTAGATTCCAGCTCAACAATCCAATATGAGAAAGTAGACCTGCTCCAAAGGGTTCCAAGGATTGGCTGGTGGATTCCAGTTGTCCAACCTTTTGGTTAGCAGCTGAGCTCTTAACCAATGAGCCATCAGGGCTCATAAAATATACTTACCTGTATTAAAAGTACAATTTAATGAGGTTTAGTAAATTACTGAGTCAGGAAGCCATCACTGAAATCCAAATACAGAACATTTCTATTACTCCTGTAATCCTCCTCATGACCATTCATTATTCCTGCTCTGCTCCCAGGTAACTGCTGCTCTATATTCTAGATAACTAATGAAAAAGAAAAAACAAACCCATTGAGGTCCAGTTGATTCCAACTCATAGACACTCTACAGGACAGAATAGAGCTGCTTCATAAGGTTTCAAAGGAGCACCTGGTGGATTTAAACTGCCAACATTTTGGTTAGTACCTTGCACGCCAGTGTTTCCATACTCTATAGATACATGAGTTTTTTGGACATTTCATATGAACGGAATCATATAAGTGCAGTTTTGCATCTGCCTTTCTTCACTTAGCACAATCCATTTTGAAATTCATCCATGTTGCAACATGTATCAAAAGTGTGTTTATTTCTGTTGCTGAATAGTGTTCCATTATATGGATATACAGTTATCCCTCACTCCTTGGAAATTTGTTTTACACTACTTTGCTTTTGCTAAAAACCTATGTTAGTAACTGTTTTCTCTAACCAAAATAAATATGAAGAGGGGTTTTCTTTTGCCTTTATTAAAGCAAAAGGAAAAGGCAGAACTAGCATTCAGAGTTTGTTTCGCAGTGAGCTGTTAATGAGGCAGTGCTGGCCCTGAGCAGGGAGAGGAGTGTCACCAAGCTCATTACTGTGACTGCACTTGACATCTCACCTTTTACTATATATCAGTGTTAATTTTAGATTTTATGTGGTGTTATTTGGTATGATTTGGTAGGCTGTTTGGGGGAACTGTGAATGCCCCCAAATTGTTTCCGTATACATTGATTGTTATTGCTTTGTCACTCTGCTTCATTTCAGCTTATGAAAGATATCGTGGGAATACTGCACTTGCAAGTAGCCTGGGAAACCTGTGCCGTGTTCTATCTTTTAATGAGGTCGTGAGCATTTGAGTAATGTCTGCTGTTTGATTACTGGGAGTAATGCTGCTGTGAACATTCACATACAGTCTTTGCATAGATTGATCATTTTTAATGCATTCAAAAGGAATGGATTTTGCATTATTATTTTGTATACTCTGATAATGCTAAGGAAACCCCAGTGGCATAATGGTTAAGTCCTATGTCTGCTCACAAATTGCAGCAGTTCAAATCGGCGAGGTGCTCCTTGCAGACTCTGTGGGACAGTTCTCCTCTGTCCTGTAGTGTTGCTGAGTCAGAGCGGACTGGATGGCAGTGGGTTTTGGATATTGCTAAACTCATTCTGGTAATTTTGTGAATTCTTTGGGATGTTCTGTAGAGACAATCATGTTATTAATAGCAGGCAGTTTTTTTCTTTGTTTAGAATCTCTCTTATATATTTTACTTAATTTATTATACTACCTAGAATTTTCAGTACAATATCGAATACACATGGGGACAAAAGATATCCTTGTCTTTTTTTGTTGTTTTTTGATCTTAGGAAAAATATTCAATCTCTCACCTTTATGTGTATATAACTGATAGCTTTCTTACATGACTTTTACTAGTTTAAGAAATATCTCTTCTATTTCTAGATGACAGAAAATTCTGTCACAAATGAATGTGGAAATTTTTAATGCTTTTCAGCTTCTTTTGAGATGTTCATTATTTTTTTACCTATTCTGCTAATATAGTGAATTATTATTATTTTTTTAATATTGAAACAGGCTTGTGTTCCTGGAATAAATCCCAGTTTTACATAATGTATTCTTTGTATATTTCAGTATTTCATTTGTTAATATTTTTTTGAGAATTTTCAAGTGTATGTTCAAAAAGGATACTGATCTGTAATTTTCTTTACCCACAATACTTCTATTTGTCAGTAATGTGAGTACAACACAAGCTTCATAGAATGAGTGGAGAAGACTTCTCCCTTCTATTTTCTAGAAGAGTTCATGAAGCTTGGTGATATTTTGTCTTAAAATATTAGATAATATGCATCAATGAATCTATCTGGGGCTGGCATAGATTTTTAATTGTTATTATTATTTTTTATGATGTAGATATTCTATTTCTTCTTGAGTCAGTTTTGGTAATTTGGTCTCTCTAGGAATTTGACCAGTTGTTTGAAATTGTCTCGTTTGCCCTTAGTATTCCCTTTAATCTCTTTAATTTCTGTAAGGTCTACAGTGATATCCCCTCTCGCACCTGGTTATGGTAATTTGTATATTTTCCTTTCATCTCTTCAAATAAAGATCTACAGATTTTTACACAGTTTTTTAAGTGACTATTTTTTCTATATAATTGATGTGTTTTCTAAATTTATTATTTTTTTCTGATTATTTTAGGTTTGTTTACCCTTTTTCTGTTTTCTCACTTGGAAGCTGTAGTTTTTGATTTGAGATCTTTGTCTTTCCTTAACATAGTTGTATAAGCTAAAATTTCCTGCTGAGCACTAATTTAGTTGACGTTTTGTTTTCATGAAGGTAAAAATAATATCTGAATTCTTTTGTGATTTTTATTTTTCTCATTCATCATTTAGCTTGCTTTGTTTAATTTCTAATTATTTGAAGATCACTCACTTTTTTTATATTTTTTCATTTCTAATTTAATTATCTTCATGGTAAGAAAACCTGCTTTGAATGACTTTAATCTTTTTATCATCACAGAGATGTTTTCATAACCTTAAACACAGTATATACTTGAAAATGATCCACCTGCTCTTGAAAAGACTGTTGACACTGTTGCTTAGTGGAGTGTCGGTAAGGTCAAGACGGCTGAAAACATTGCTGAAGCCTTCTGTGTCTTTGTTGCTTTATATCTAGTTGTTTTATTCATTGCTGAGAGAGAATTACTGAAGTCTCTAATATTCTTTTGAGCTGTCTATTTCTACTTCCATTTCTGTTTGTTTTGGGCTTTTATATTTTTAACTCTCTCATTAAGTACATACATAGGTATCATTTCTATACATTTCTGATGAATTGGCCGTTTAAATTCCAAAAAATTCTCATCTATTTCTAGTAAAGCATTTTGCTTAGAGTGTAGTTTTAAGGTTACCTTGTATATATCCTTGGATGTGTACCTTATTTTTATCAAAATAAGGTGTCAGTCATTATTTCTCCATTATTTCTTTTCTGTCTCTTTCTCTCTTTTCCTTCTGAGAATTCCGTTATGCATATGTTGTGACTGATGGTGCCCCACACGTCTCTAAATCTCTGTCCATTTTTCTTTATTCATTTTGTTCTTTACTGTTTTCTATGTATGTGTTTGTATATGTAAAAGCTAGCTTTATTCTTTCTGCTTCCAGCTCAAGTTGCTTTGAGTACTTATTTTAGTTATTATACTTTCCAAATTCAGTTTTATTTGATTCTTTCATCTATGACAGCACAGTCACTAAACGCTACAGCAGCTAGCCAAAACATTGGCAGTTTGAATCTACCAGGCATTCCTTGGAAAATCTGCGGAGCTTTTCTGCTCTGTCCTTTAGGGTCACTGTGTGTCAGAATCAACTCAACAGCAAAAGTTTAGGGGTTTCAACTGTTTTAAATAAGGTTTCTGTGATTTTTAATGTATTTATAATCATAGCTTTGCTGTGTTTGTAAAGTCCTACAACTGAGACTCTTTAGAGACAGAAAATACAAATGTCCCTAGGGCATGTGAATTACAAGTAAGTATAATCTGAAAATTCTAAATCCATATGAAATGAATAGTACAGCATTAAATGTATAAAGCAAAATACTGAATGGAATGAAAGAAAGCAACTACCATTTAAATGTCTTTTTAAAAAAAAAAAAAATGCCTGAAGAATATAAACACAATACTTAAAAATTAGTTTCCATTAACATTGCTGGACATTATATCAACAAATTTTTTTTTTCTAATATAGAAAAGCTAATCCTCAAATTCATATGAAACAGCAAGTGATCCTGAATAGCCAAAGCGATCTTGAAAGAGAAGAATAAACTTGGAAGGTTTATACTTTCTGATTTCAAAGTTCACTACAAGTATGTAGCAATCAAAAGAGTATAGGATTGGCATAAGAATAGACAACTAAACCAATGGAATAGTATAGAGTCCCAATATAACACCAAATATCGAAAACCAATTGATTTCAGTCAAGAGTGGCAAGTCTGTTTAATGGGAAAAAGAGTTTCTTCAACGAGTGGTGTTAGGATAATTGAATTATCACCTACAAAAGATTGAAATTTGACTCTTTCTCTCACTATATAAAAAAAGTACTAAGACAAAATGTATTAAAAACCTATATATAAAAAAAATTAATCACTGAAATAAAAATGAGTTCATGTTATTGTCAGTTGCTGTCAAGTTGTCTCTGAATCGTGGTGACCTTATGTGTAACAGAATGACACTTTGCCTTATTCTGTGCCATCTTCATGATATCAGATATATTTGAGCTCACTGATGAAGTTATTGTGTCAGTCCAGCTCGTGGACATTTTCCCTCCACTTTACAAAATGTGATGTCTTTCTCAAGTGATGGGTCTTTCCTGGTAATATGTCCAAAATAAGTAAGACAAAGTCTCACCATCCTTTCTTCAGCTTTCATTTCCTGTAAGATCTATAGTAGAATGCTAATGCCATAATACTATTAGAAGAAAACATAGCAGTATCTGTCCAAGACTTTGATTTAACAATATTCTCAGATACAACAACACATGTATAAGCAATGAAGAAAAAACTAGATAAATACTGGACTTTACCAAAATGAGAAAGATTTGTTTAACAAGGGACATTACCAAAAAGTGAAGAAACAATTCACAGACTCAGAAAAAAGTATTTTCAATTCACATATCTGATACGGGTTTCATATCCGGAATACGTATAGAACTCCTACAACTGAGCAATAAAATAACAACCCAGCTACAAAATAGGCAAAAGATATGAACAGATATTCTTTTAAAAAATGATGTACAAATGGCCTGTAAGTACATGAAAAGATGTTCAATACTGTTAGTCATTAAAGAAAAGACCAAACCCAGTGCTGTCAAGTCAATGCCAACTCATAGTGACCCTATAGGATGGAGTAGAAGTGCCCCACAGAGTTTCCAAGAAGCACCTGGTAGATTCAAACTGTCAACCTTTTCGTTAGCAGCTGTAGCAATTAACCACTCTGCCACCAGAGTTTGTTTAGTCATTAGGGAGATACAAATAAAAATTTCAATAAGATACCACTTTAAACCTCCTAGGATGTCTATTTGGAACCCTGGCTGTGTACTGATTAAGAGCTTGGCTGCTAACTAAAAGGTCAGCAGTTCAGTTCCATCAGCTGCTTTGTGGAAACACTTTGGATCAGTTCTCTTCTGTCCTGTAAGGTGACTGTGAGTCAGAATTCAATGGTACCTCACAAGAACAGCAACAGGATGGCTACTGTCTTCGTTACCTGTTGCTAATGTAACAGAATACCACATTCCAGGAGTGGATGTCTTTAACAAATAAAAGTTTATTTTCTTGTATTCCAGTGGGATAGCAGTCTGAATTCAGGGTGTCAGCTCCCAAGGAAGGCTTTCTCTGTCAGCTCTGGAGGAAGGTGCTTCTTATCAGCCTTACCATGGCTTTGGAGTTTCTCTGTGCAGCAACCCACATCCAAGGGACATGCTCTGTTTCTAGCATCGCTTTTGGGGTGGTATGAGGTTTCACTGTCGTTCTGCTCATGTCTTTCTTATATCACAAAAGGAACTGGCTCAAGACCCCATCTGATCTTGTAGAGTGAGTCCTGCCTTACTAAAGTAACTGCCACCTATCCCACCTCTTTAACATTATAGAGGTAGGATTTATGAGGAAAATCACATCTGGTGACGAGATTGTGGACAGTCACACAGTACTGAAAATCATAGTCTGGCCAAATTGATATACATATTTTGGGGGACATGATTTAATCTGTGATAGTTATTACATATAACAGAAAAATAATACAGAAAATAACAAGAATGTGTTAAAATGCAGAGGAACTGAATCAAATCCCATGCAGTTCTATTGGGAATGTAAAGTGATGCAGCTGCTGAGGAAATCAGTTTTGTTATTCCTCACAAAGTTTAGCATTACCATAAAAATAAATAAATAAATAAAGCACTGTCATCAAGTTGATTCCGACTCACAGTGGCCTTATGGGACAAAGTAGAATTGCTTCATGGAGTTTCCAGGAAGTACCTGGCAGATTTGAACTGCTGACCATTTGTTTAGCAGATGAAGTACGTAAGCTCTATGCCACCAGGGTTTTCAGAATTAACATATGACACAGTAATCACAGCAATTCTACTTAATGCAAAATCATGGGCCCAAACCAATACTTCATACCAATGTGCATTTCAGCTGTGTTCACGATACTCCAGATGTGGAAACTACTGAAATAACCACTAACAAATTAATAGAGCAGAAAAAAAAGGGTGTTTTCTTTTTCAGCCATGTAAATGTATGAAGTTACAATACATACTTCAACATGGATGAACCTTGAAAGCTGCATGCTAATTGAAATAAGACACAAGTAAAATGACAAATATTATTAGGATTCTTTCTGTATGAAATATGTGGAATAGACAAATTTCTAGCAATGGAAAGTAGATTAGAGGTTACCAGGGTAGGTGGGAGGAGATGATGGGAGTAATCATTTAATGAATAACAAGTTTGTTTGGAATGAACAAATTTTGAAAATACATAACAATGATGTTCCCGCAACATTGTAATTTTACACTTATCTATGGTTAAGAAGGAAACTTTATGTTACATGTCTGTGTTACTCTAATAACATATTAATAAAAAGTATACGTGATTGAATGAAATACTGTCTGACTTAACTGAACTTCTTAAGCTAATGTGTTTAGTTTTCTAGAACTTTGAGAATTTTGTTATGGTGATTCTATTTCTTCTAAAAACAATAAACATCTGTCTTTGTAGCAGTTGACAATTAAGAGAGTGAGAGCAAGATAAAGAGTTGTGGTAGATCAGAATATGACAATAAAAATTTTCAAAAATATGAAAATCAAAATTTCATTGATAAATACTTTAAAGTGAAAAGAGTATAGATGTGCAGTAAGCCTGCATTTTAAAGAAAATGCTTTATTGTAAAACAGTGGTCTAATTTTTTAATTGTTATCATGGACATGTAGGATTGAAGTTCAGACGAGATTCTAACGTCCTGGAGATCAGATTTCATTTGACGTTGGCCCTTCAAAGCTCTTCTCATCTCTAGGGAACACAGAAACCTGTATGGAAGGCATTTGTTTTAGTGGATGTACTTCATTGAAACAGGACACCAAATTCCTGAAATTTTGATGGTCAATAATGTGTTCCTTAAGCCAATGGTTTTAAACTATGATTCCATAGTTACAAAATTAGTAAAGAATATTTGGATGAAGGACAATAGAGAAAGCATAAATAGAACATTTGCTGTTTGCATACAATACTTTGAAACTGCTGAAAATTTGGCAGGTTTCTTTTATAACAGGTTCTTTAGGCCCTGTGCCTCCTGTAATTTCACCTTCCCTAAAAACACAGACATACACATACACACAGTCTGGGAACTATTGGTATTATAAGGAACATAAGAGCAGTAAAGCATTTTGGCTGCATTAAAAAGTCATGAACTTTAAACTCTTCATACTTTTCACTGAAGTGCTAACTTATCAAGCAATGAGAAATTCAGTCTCCTGGTAATGGGCTGATTATTAAACAAAAATCAAGGATAGGACCACAGGAGAATTACTAAAATTCCTTACTTTGAAAATATAAAATCAGTCATCGTTTTTCTTGAGAATTATTTTATACTGTGAATCTACTTTTTGTGAAGGCATTGAAAGTGAGAATATTTTAAATTGTGGGTGTAGTGTTGAAATGACCAAGCAGAATCACTCCTTTTTACACTAAGCACTAGGTATCTGTTCCTTGATTTAATATGCAGTGGCTAACGAAACCCCTTGTTATTTGCAAGCTTCCTAAAAGCTTTGACAAAAGGAAACAGTACCTTCCTTAAAGCTCTGAAGCGTGGTTTTCTAAGTATTCTGTTTTAGTGAATACTCACCCTAATTTTCAATTTTCAAAATACAATGATATTTTAGTATAACATACTTGAATATTTTGTCATTTGATTAAAGGGAAGAATTCATTCACATTTTTTAACAGAATAATAGAAATTCACATTAAATAAATAAAAGGATAGTTATTTGAGGTACACTGCAGAGTTTACATAAGGTTAATATTATTTGCTCAGTAAATGGTTATTTCTTACATGCATGGAGAGTGCTTTGCACAGTACCTTGAATATAATAAATGCTAAACAAATATTAAATTATGAAATCTGAAATATATGAAAATTGAATTTATGCATTGAGTGTATTTTCACAATCTGCAATAGAGCAATTTAAAGGATGAAACTTTTATTTTTCCATAAGAAATATGCCAAAACCTCTCTTAACATATATACATTGAAAAATTTCACTCTAATATCTTAATAATCAACTCTTTTTTATTGGTCAAATACTTGCCTATTACAGACAGTATCTTGTAATTTAGGTCATCCATGAATAGTGTAACATCTTTTATCAATACATAATTGAGGAAATCTAGTTTGGCTTTGCTGAATGACTGTATAATGTTATGTCTGTCTATTTAACAACATAACATATAGACTATCAATCAAATAAAATTTTTCAATCACTGGAAGATAAAGGAAATATTTTAAATTATTGTTTCAGAACTATAAAAATCTTCACTTACACTAAAAAGATCATTTCACTTAATGTACTATTATGAAACAAATTCAATTAAGACATTTTCTGAAAGATACGTGATTTTCCCAATGAATTCTGGTTTTCACAGAATATCTTGGTTATTTTACTTGCTTTATGGCTGGGAAATGCTCTAGCATGCCTTCACTGTTAACTTGGAGTGTAATTTAACAAAAGGGATAGTGACAATCTGTGTTTTATGGATTCTATAATATGACTTATTATTATTTTAACTGAGATGATTTTCATATCAAAATAATTTTTACTTGATTTTTAATTTGATGTTCCTATTTTGAAAATCATGAAGACAAACATTGATTTTTGTTACTTCAAGTTTTTTTTTAAATCTCATTTCTTACAGTGCGAGATATTTGTAATTATGTTGTTGAGTCTTTGAGTTGGTTCTGACTTATAGCAACCGTATGTTCAAAAAAACCAAAAAGTGCCCAGTTCTGTGCCATCCTCATGATCATTGCTATGCTTGGGCCTATTTTTGCATCCATTGTGCGCCCGAAGCTCTTCCTGATCTTTGCTGATCCTCTGATTTACCAACCGCGCTGCCCCTCTCCAGGGACTGACCCGTCCTGATAACATGCCCAAAGTATGTGAGCTGTAGTCTCACCAGCCTTGCTTCTTAGGAGCTTCCTGATTGTACGTCTTTCAAAACAGATCCATTCCTTCTTTTGGCAGTCCATTTAGCACTCTGCTGACAGCACAGTTCAAGGTATGAGCTGTTGTTTGATCTTCCTTATTCATCACCGAGATTATGTATGCATATGAGAATTGAAAACACCAGGGCTTGGGTAAGAAGCAACTTAGTCTTCGAGGTGACAGCTTTGCTTTTTAACTCTTTAAAGATATCTATTGTGTGACAGATTTGGCACTGCTTGATTTCCTGACAGCTGTTTCTATAAGTGTTGATTGGGAATTCAAGTAAAATGAAGTCCATTACACCGTCAATCTGTTTTCCATTTATCACAGTGTTGCTATTTGGTCTATTTGGTCTTTGATGTCCATCACTAAGTGCTTCAAGATGGGACAATAGACAAATACGTGGTTAGATGTAGCCCAAACAGACATTGTTATGGTACATGACTGTAATTAGTGTCAAGACTGATCAACTTTATTCAAATTTTTAGTGATTAATATTAGTTAATAAAATAAGCTTTGGGTTTGGAAATATTTTTCACAATAGATGAGATTAGTTGATTTCCTACCATTTATTATGTGATAAAATTAACCACTTTTGTGCTAAAGAGGCACATTGTGACCCAGTAGTATCCAACACTTGCATAATTGGATGGTGCCTCCAAACAGGAAACATGTATTATAACAATATCTATATTCAGTGAAAGCAAACCAGCCAATCAATGCATGGTGATGAAAATGAAAACAAATCACCACTGTCTTAGGTTGGATTCCTTAGAGGAACAACACCAGTGAAGTGTATATATAAGTATGTATGAGGTCTGACAATTAGATTCATTACCTCATCCTAGAAAAAGCGCTACACACCTCATTGCTGAATATCATCACTATGGTCACCTTCAAAGTATTCCCCTTGGGATGCTGTGCACCAATGCCGGAGCCTAGTCCACCCTTAAAAGCAGTTTTGGATCTTTTTTTTATAGAACGGCCATCAGAGCTGTCTCTGTACTACCCTTCATGTCCTGAATGTCACCAAAATGTCTTCCTTTCAATATTTCCTTTCCCTTTGGGTAAAAAAAGAAGTCACTTGGGGCCAGATCAGCTGAGTAGGGAGGGTGTTCCAATACAGTTACTTGTTTACTGGCTAAAATCTCCCTCACAGACAACTATACAATTAAGTACTCAAACTTGCCACTGTGCCACTGTGTTGAATGGCCGTTCCAGACAGAGGACCAAAATTGCTATGAAGGGTACACTAGGTGCTGGCATTGACACATAGCTTCCCAAAGGGAGTACTTTGAATGTTACTGTAGTGATATCCAACAATGAGATAGGTAGCGATTAGAACAATTAAGTTTGCCAACTTAATTGTCATATCTCGTATGGAGAGAGAGAGAGATTTATTTCGAGGCAGTGACTTACATGACTGCAGAGGGTCATGTGGTAAGCTGGAGACTTCTGCTGACTCAACTGGTTGCTTGGGGTGAGGCACCCAGATTCTACTGGTGAGGCAGCGGGTTTACCTCCCGAGAGCCAGATGTTAGGTGATGAGTAGCTGAATGCCTGAAAGAGAGAGAGAGAGAGCTTTGTCAGAACATCCGTATGTGTTGGTTATGGACCACACCACCAAGAAGGTTTTCTCCCAACAGACTGGCTTCTCACATCAAACCAAAGCATGCAGGATGATTATATAATACCTGCGAAACCACGGAGAATCATGGCCTAGTCAAGTTGACACAACATTAAGCATCACAGCCACCAACCAAAACACTCAATTGGAATTGAGACCCTAGAAACTTGAGTGTTCGTTCTAGTTCTACTAGTATAGCTCAGCCTTAGGTGACCTAACTACTTATTTATTGGTTAAATACATATTTGTCAAGTTCCTACTACATGCCAACCACTTCTGGGCTACAGAATGTAAAGTAAGTAACATTAGTATTCAATCCTAGTCCCATAGCCTAAAATAGATTTTCAAACTATATAGGCAAATGCAGTAGAATCATTGGTATATGTTATGCAGAAAAATTCACAGGAATGCTTATGAGAGAATGACTGTGGGGTGAAGGTCAAATCCTAGGTGTGATTCCTCCATCCTTCTAGGTCACTTGCTTCATTGTGTCCTCCTGTTAGGCATTTAAAGAAAAATAGGCTCTTGAAACATTCTTAGGGAAATAGTGTTTTAGATCCCTTTAGTATCTAGATTACTTTTACAGAATACTTAGTGTATATAGTAATGCCTATCTTTGCACTTGGCTTGGCTTATCTTTAAAGATCATGAAATATTTAATTAGAATGAGATCCCAAATTCATTTTGGGCTTAACTGCCTTCAAGCTATAGAAAATGTTTCTTCTTTGTACTACCTCCAACCTTCCTGCTGCTTCCAAATATTCATGATTTGTAGACTTGGTAAGATTGCGGCATACACTGAGTAGTTTGGCTATTCTAACAAAGTTAACAAATGAACAAAATATTGACTTCCTAAAATTCAGTTTAGAGCTATATTCTAAAACAGATGGAAAAAAAGAAAGTCTGGGTTTACACATTTCAAGGAAAAAGAAAAAAGAAAAAGATTCCTAATAAAAAAGTATCCATTCAAAACTCCAACCTGTTTATGCATGTGTATATGTGAACATTTCCTTTCAACAAATTCTAATTAACTGACAGTCTTTTTCAAACATTTGTCTTCAAGTTTCCTCCCTGGATCAAGTAGCTTTCTGATTTCTGAGATATATGTCAGGGATCACTCTACTGTCTTTATAAATTATGACTTCCTGACTGTCTCTTCTGTTTTCAGCCTCATCCAGGACAGTATGTACTTGTCTCCTTTCTGACTTGTGTCTGTCAACAGATCAAATTGTTGGTAAAATTTGAAAGAGAATCTACAACACAATGATTGTGTCCCTTGAAATGAAATTTCAAGAGGCTCTTTTTCATGTTATTTATTCCTTGCTATCTTCCTCCCTGATCTTCACCACTCTCTCAATTTCTTCCTTACAGTATTGGAAATCTGTGGACCATGTTTTCACATAGCTGTATTGTAATTCTCTGTGATTCCATAGGCAAACGTAAGAACACTGAATTGCACTCAAAGTCCGTAGTCACATCACTGGTGGCCGCAGATGGAAAATAACCTGTACAAACAGGAGATACTGCTAACCATGTGGATTTCCAGTTTGAATATGTTTGAACATGTCTTTCAATAATACAAACACATTGGCAGCTCTGATGTTGAAGTATCAGAAGGCAATCTCAAGTCCAATCCCAAACATTCTTCAGAAAACCAGAAATGTAAGTAGAATCTTGGTATATCAAACCAACCTGTTTGTGTACTTCACTCATTCTTATATCACCACGGCCACAGCAGGTACTCATTCTGTTCTGCTGCTCGTTGCCCACTCTTTGTCTTTGAATTTAGCTCTGCTTGTGAGATGACCTGTAATGCAGGAAAACAAAATCCAAATTAGCTGGAGAGTCTCAACCTCTAAAGAATTTGGAATCAGGAAGCATTACCATTTATGCTGTGTCTGTTCTGATATCATACTTGCCTTATTAAAACAAAAGAAAGAAAGAAAAAGAAGAGGAAAGAAAAGTCTTGACTGTTGCATTTTCAATGCCATAATCAGATATTTGGGGGACAATAGACTCCCCTGGGATTGCCCCTCTCCTTTCCCCACCATTTTGAACACAAGTGAACAAAGTGACCACTGACGTTGTTTGGTAATGAGGCTACTCAAGTGTGGCCTGATATATATTATGGCAGCTTAACCTGCATAACCTGGTCCTGATTTTCAGCATGTTCCTGTCCTCTCTAAAGTCCATAATACATAACCTTAGGAGCATATTAAGAATCGTTGCAACCTTTTAAGATTTCTTTCCTTCTTGGTGACTCAGTCATGCAGCAGGAAAGGGAAATCTGTGTTGGGGTGTGGATTTTTTTCCCCTGAGATTAAAATGTTTCTGGCTGCTAGTAGAATTAGAAAAACAGCTCCAAGGATAAAATATTTTATTTACCGCCACCAGCAGGGAACATTTTTCAACACCAACACCCAACAGGCTAGTTGAATGCCCATTTAGGCTTCAGAAATGGCCAACCGTCCCTCCCTCCTATACCATACATATCACACGTTACCTCTGAAAATGATTTCTGATGATGACCTGGATATCAAAATTAGGAAACAGCAGAAAGCTTTAGCTTTCTTTCATATTTTGTATCTGTTACTGTCCCTGCTCCTTTTCATTTATCCTGGAAGAGGTTTGTCTCTTTGCCTTTAAAAGTTAAACCCACCTTCATTGCACAATGTAGAAAGAAGTGAAATTAAACTGCAGTGGGTTCCAGAGGAGAAAATCTACTTTATTCATCTCTCAGCCCTACTTTAACTTACACTGACCTAATTACAGCCCACACCAGGCAACGGGGAAGCGCTCAAGGAGCACTTCTGCCACCTAGTGGTCACCGTTCCTCACTGTGCAGCTAGACCGTCACATTTTCACTTTATTTTTGAAACGTCTGGCACACGACTGCAAATGACCTTCTCTAGTTTCTCTGCATAAATACCGAGGATATGCATCTTACACCATCCTGTGCCTTTAGAGATTCAAACTGTAATGGTCTTCTAAAGAACTCTATTTAAAGAGGGTTGATTTAATAGCTCTTACGATGAACCGTAGCTTGAAAACTATTTTAATAAGACAGTAGGGCATCTCAGGAAAGTTAAATTGAAAATGATAATGCAAATGTTAATACTCATCAAATCAATCTTTTAAATATTGTATAATTGAAGTTAGTATTTCGGGACGTTGGCACCCTCCCTATTAAATCAATTATCCTCCTTGCTTGCAGCAACTGCACGATTTAGCTAGCTGAATGATTTCTTCAGTGCAGCTCATAGCTTGTTTATTTGTTTGCTTTGGGGGGTGGGAGTGGACGTTTAAGAATGCTTCGTTCTCTTTTTCTGGCTTCATTAGCGAGTTATTGATCAGTGACTTGAAAGAAAAACTTGGATGAAAAATGTAGTCAGCCCTGAATCACCAATGCTAATTAAAACCGGGGCAAAGAAGGAAAGGAAAGGCAGTTGCAATACCCAAATCTCAGAAGAGCTCATCTCTTCCTCCAGGAACGCGTGAAGGCAGCAGCCATGAGCACAGCCTGGCAGCCTCGCCTGTGTCACAGAGCAGGGAAACGCCCCTGTGTAAACTCCCTGTGGATAGAAAGAAGAGGAATTGGCTGTGTGCAGAATTGCTAATCGATTCCAGGATCATTAGCGTAAGTAATGTGTAGGGTCATATTTGCACTCTTTTCAACAAAGCATCCAAAAGCAGTACGATAATTTTCAGTATTGTTCTACGGTAGACTGTTTAACTCCCTGGCTCCAGAGTGCTTATCATATTAAATCTAAAAACAAAAGTAGTAACGAATTTTCATCATTGTTCACAAGGATTCATTAACTACCTATTGTTTTCAAGATCTTAGAGTTCTGGTAAGGCAAGGGAGTGTCTACATGATATATGGCTTACCGAAACCTGTTTTATTTCAAGAAAACGTGGATCATGTCAAAAGGTACACACACATTTATTCATCAAATATTGTTTAGAGAATGAACTATGAACCAGTTGCTATAATAGGCTCAGTGTTTACATGGTACAAGCAGAAGTGTCCTCATTCTCACAGAGGTAGCTGGATTTAGCTTCTACTCTTTGCTTCTTGAAGAACAAGATAGAGCATGATGTATACATATTGCCGGCCAGCCAAGTGCCGTCGAGTCGGATCCGACAAGTATCTAAAAATCAACCCAACTTAGTTACCCTGTCTCAGTTCAGATCCTCTTTATTTTAGCTTAGGTTATCTCCCTGACTTTCTAACAGGTCAACTTATGCTCAGTTTTTGTCTACTGTGATTTAGATCAACTCTTCCCTTTATCATCAGAATCATAGGCCCCTAGTTACAAGTGAGCAACTGGTGAAACGTCTTATTATGTTGAATGAAATCAGTCAGTCACAAAAGGATCAATGCCGTATGAGACCACTATTATAGGGAGTTAAGAAAAGGTTGAAACATAGAAGAAAACAATTTTTGATGGTTACTAAGGTGAGAAGGGAGGAAGAGGGATGTTAATTAATTAAGGGGGAAAAAAATTGCTGTTGAGTCAACAGAGTGGAACTGTCCCATAGGGTTTCCAAGGAGTGCCTGGTGGATTCAAACAGCTGACTTTTTGGTTAGCAGCCACCATTCATAACCACTAACACACAGGGATAGGTAAAAATTAAGTAAAAGAAGGCACATAGCAGAGGATAAATCAGCACAACTGGGCTAAACCAAAAGCTAAGACATTTGCTAAATACAACCATACACTCCAACAGACAGAGTAGCAGGTATGGGGGTCCAGGAACCATGGTTTCAGGAAATATCTAGGTCAACTATCATAACAGAGCTTTTTAAGAAAATGTTCTGTATCCCACTTTGGTAAGTGGCACCTGGGGTCTTGAGAGCTAGCAAGCAGCCATCTAAGAAACATCGGTTGGTCCCAGCTCACTTGGCTCAAAGGAAAATGAAGAACATGAAAGAAAGACATTAGGAAAATACATATCCAAGAGACAGAAAGGACCACATAAATCAGAAACTACATCAGTATGAGACTAAAAGAACTAGATGGTGTACAACCACTACCAATGAATGCCCTGACAAGGAACTCAACAAATAATCCCTGATGGAGTGGGAGAAAAGTTGGGTGCACAACTCTAACTCTAATACAAAAAGCCAGACTTGATGTTCTGATAGACTGGACAGTGCCCAGAAGACATGGTCCCCGGGCATGGTCCATGGTCCCTCTCTATTAGCCCCTAATTGAAACCATTCCCAAATCCAAATCTTCAAACAAAACTGTTCTATAAGACATGAAATGATACTGGTGAGTAATGTGTTTCTTAAGTAGATGCAGGAGACTAACTGGGCAGCTCCTGTCTAGAGGTGAGATAAGACAGAGGAGGACAGGAGCTGGTTGGATAGACATGGGAGATGCAGAGTGGAAAGTGGGAGTGTGCTGTCACCATGTGGGGAGAGCAGCTAGGGTCACATAACAAGGTGTGTGTGAGTTTTTGTATGAGAAACTGACTTGAATTACAATCTTTGACTTAAAGCACAATTAGTTTTTTTTAAGTGGGAAGCTGGTCATGTTCGAATATGTTGCATCTCGAAATCAAGAGAAAAATGATCCAATGAGTAAAAAAGATAAGCTCAAAACTTACAATTTGGTCATCTTCACTGACTTTGGAGTATTCTATTTCCTGCATTCAGCTCTATGCCAATTCCTTAGGAAGGCGTTCCTTGATTCTCTTCTCAAAAGTATCTTTTTTTTTTTTCCTTTCTAATTTTTTAACCATGGTTCTATCTATGCATTATTTAAATTATTGCTTTCTATCATGAGCACCTACTGGTACCTTTCACCGATTTTACACTCAAATAAGCAGGAATACCAGGTGGGTAAATAGGAGTGACGTTTGTAAAAGAAGCCACCTGCCTGTTCTCTTGATTTAGAGCTTCAGCATAGCCAAACATGATCAGCTATTATCGAGTACATTTGAACGCAAGTCAGCATGCTGTGTGGCAGAGTAGAACTGTGCTACATGGAATTTTCAATGGCTGATTTTTCAGAAGTAGGTCACGAGGTCTTTCTTCCAAGACAAATCTGAGTATACTGAAACTGTCGACTTTTTCGTTAGTAGCCTACAGTTTTAGTAATTTGTACTTTTCGCTGACTACAACAGAATTGATTGGTGCAGAAAGAGAGAAGAAAAAGGATATACTGGAAACAAGATTTGTAAAGAGAAAGAAAAAAAGGATGTTTAAACTTTTTCTTCTTTCACGTTTTAAAATTGTTTTGTTGTTAATATAGACAGCAGAACTTACGTCAATTCAACTGTTTCTACATATACAATTTATTGATACTGATTGCACTCTTCTAGTTGTAAGATTAGGCTCACTTTTATTTTCCGAGTTGCTCCTCTTTCATTAACGTAAGCTCACTGTCTCCTAAATTTCCTAACTCATCTTTCCCTTTTCTGCTGTCAATTTGATCCCACATAGATAGTTCTTAGAAGAGCGTAGTGCTCTGAAAGCCAATATAATCTTTAGTAGTGAAGCTAAATTACTGCTTGCTGTTAACAAGATTTCAGGGCATATTTTGGTTTAAGGTTTAAGTATAATCTCAGGAAAATAGTTTCAGAGGTTCATTTCACCTTTCATGGCTCCAGAAAGTCTGGAGTCTGTGACAGTTTGAAATTTCTTTTCTACATTTTCCCCATTGTGATCAGGATTTTGTGTAGAATCCACTATCAAAATGTTCAATAATGGTAGCCAGACACCATTCAGTTCTTCTAGTCTCATGACAAAAGGAGGCAATTGGTCATGGAGGCACATAGTCCATCCTCTTCTAGTCCCGATGCTTTTTTCTCTGTTTCAGCAGGTGAATAGAGGTCAATTGTTGTGAGTCAGCTGAATAGAGGTCAATTGGTGTGTGCCAGGTGAATAGAGGTCAATTGGTGTGCACCAGGTGAATAGAGGTCAATTGTTGCCACTTCAGTGGTTACTTGCGAGCTTTTAAGACCTCAAGCCACTGCACATCAAACTAGAAGGCAGAGCAGAAGCATTGAACACATTATTGATCAATTAACTATGAGAACCCACTGAACCATGACCTTTAAGCTTGAAGCCAAGGAACCAGATTCTCTGAGGTGTTTGTGTTGTACATAAGCAGCATACATCAGCACCCTCAATACCTTATCCTTTTTTTTGATGTTGTTGTAAATACGTATTTCACAAAATTTTTCCCAATTCAATTATTTTGCAACTATACAACTGATTGATAGCAATTACATTAATCAGCTATACAACCTTCTTGTTATGTGTTGTCAGGTGCCACCAAGACAGTTCTGATTCATAAAGACCCCATGTATCACAGAAAAAAGATTATTTTGTCCTGTACAGACCCACAATTATTGCTGTGTTTGTGCTCGTTGTTGCAGCCAGTGCATCAGGACATCTGACTGGGAATCTTCGTCTTTTTCACTGACTCTATTTTCCAAGCATTTTGTCTCTGTCTATAGATAATCCACCCTGATAACATATGCAAAGTGAGATGAAGTATCACCATCCTCACTTCCGAGGAGATTTCTGTCTCTATTTTCTCTAATGACAGATTTCTCATCCTCCAGAAGTTCTCTGTATCCTTTGCCAAATGAGAATTCAACGACGTCAGTTCTTCTCTGATCTTCCTTATTCATTATTCATCTTTCACGCACAGATAAGACAGTTGAAAGTATCATGGCTTGAATCAGGTAGACATTAGACCTCAAAGTGACATTATTCTTCTTAATACTTGAAAGAAGTTTTTTACAGCAGATTTATGCAGTGCAATAGGTTGTTTGATTTCCCAACTGTTGCTTTTATGCACATCAATTATGGACTCAAGTAAAATGAAATCTTGACAACCTCAATCTTCTCTGTGTTTATTATGATGTTGCTTATTGTTTCTGTTGTATCTTTATTTCCTTTATGTTGAGGTATAGTCCACACTAAAAGCTGTAGTCTTTATTTTTCCCCCCATGAAGTACACACTCCACCTGCGTCAATCTGTGTCCCTTAGTCTAGTCCAGTCTTTGTGGGAAGTGTTGGCTTCAGTACTGTTCTCAACTCTGGGCTAGCAGCAAATCAGGGATCCTGTTCTCAGGAGACCCTTCAAGCTGTCAGACCATTAAATGTGGTTTTTTAATAGGGTTCTAGATCTGCCCTCCCCTTTTTCTCATACTGTGTCAGGGACTCTACATTATGTTCCCTGACAGAGCTGTCTTTGGTGGTGACCAGGAACCATCTAGTTCTTCTGGTCTCATGTTGATGTAGTTTCCGGATCATATATCTTCTATCTTTTGAGGTCACAGTTGCCTCATGTCTTTGATGATATTCTTCATTCTCTTCCACTCCAGCTGGATTTGGAGCATTGATTCTACTTAGATGGACACTTGCTAGCTTTTAAGACCCCAGACACCACACACCAAAGTGAGATGCAGAGCACTTTCTTAAGAAAAAAAATTATGGCAGTTGACTTAAATGTCCCCTGAAACCATGGTTCCCAGACCCTTGTGTATTGTTAGGCTATGTTTAAGAAACCTCTTAGCTTCTGGTATACTACGCTGACCTCCATTCTACTGTGTGCTATCACTTCCTTCATCTAACTCAATTCCTACCTACTATCTAATCGATGGATATTCCTCTCCCTCCCTCCCCACCCTTGTTACCATCAAAGACTGTTTTCTTGTCCTTAAACCTTTTCTTGAGTCTTTACAATAGTGGATGCGTACAATATTTATCCTTTTACAACTGATTAATTTTACTCAGCATAATATCGTCTACATTTTTTCATGTTACGAGATGTTTCCCAAGATCATTGTTGTTCTTTTATATTGCATAGTACTCCCTTGTGTGAATATGCATACCATAGTTTGTTTACCCATTCTTGTGTTGATGGGCACCTAGGTTGATTCCATCTTTTTGCTATTATGGACAGTGCTGCAATAAATGTTAGTGCGCATGTATCTGTGTGATAGTCCCTATTTACCTAGGATATATTTCAAGAAGTAAGATTGGTGGATTGTGTGGTATGTCTACTTCTAGCTTTTTAAGAAAGCACCAAAGCAGTTTCTGAAGTGCTTGTGCTATTTTAACATTCCCACCAACAGAAGTGTTCTTGTCTCTCCACAATTTCTCCAACATTTATTATTTTGTGTTTTTTGGATTAATGCCAGCCTTGTTTGGGTGAGAAGGTGTCTCACTGTGGTCTTGATTTGGATTTCCCTAATGGCTAATGGTTGTGAGCATTTCGTTATGTATCTGCTAAATTCCTGGATGTCATCTTTAGTGAAATGTCTATTCATATTTTTGCCCAATTTATAATTGATTTGTTTTTCTTTTTCTTGCTGAGTTTTGCAACATCTTGTAGATTTAGGAAATTAGATACTGGTTGGTAGCCAAAAGTTTTTCCCAGGCTATAGATTGTCTTTTTACTCTTTTGCTGAAATCTTTGAATGAGCTTAAGTGTTTGATTTTTGGGAGTTCCTGGTTATCTATTTACTTTTCTGGTGTTCA
Organism: Heterohyrax brucei; assembly: GCA_028571685.1. NCBI lineage: Eukaryota > Metazoa > Chordata > Mammalia > Hyracoidea > Procaviidae > Heterohyrax > Heterohyrax brucei. The sequence continues at coordinate 166,559,744 of CM053144.1, forward strand.
TGCCTTGATGTTAATGTTTTGTAGTCTGTTTATGCCATGTGTTAGGGTTCCAGCATTTCCCTGTTTTTTCTTCTATGATCTTTATTGTTTTAGATTTTATGTTTAGGTCTTTGGTCTATTTTGAGTTACTTTTTGTGCATGGCGTAACATACGGGTCTTGTCTCATTGTTTTTGAAGATTGATAGCCAGTTATGCCAACACCATTATTTTTGTTTTTTTTATTATGACTGAGTGAAAATGCACATTCCCATATAAATGTACATGCCCATCTATGTGCAGCTTCCACTGCCCAGTGACAGCACACTATTCTTCTCTGCTCCATACATGTCTCATCCTCCCAACAGTCTCCTTTCCCCTCCTCTCCACCCTCTCCCCTTCCTCCAGCCAGAGGTCGGCAGATTGATATCCTATAGATGCATAGAATCATAAAGTGCATCCAATATATGGTCACTCTGCATCACCAAGTCCAATGCATTCGTGTCTGAAGAGTGGACCTTCATTATGATTTATGGGCAAGGGCAGCATCAGGGCCAGGGGCCATGTTCCCAGGGGAACCTCGAAGCCACTGGATCATCAATTGTGGTCTTTTAGTGGAGATCTCAGAGTACACCCCTTTTTATTCTTGTGTTGCCAGTGAGACTCAACTTAGCTCCATCGCAGCTATCGCTGGTGGTAGCTGAGCACCTTCTGGTTCTTCCAGTCCCAAGTCTGTGTAGGCACCCACTCATGTGGGTCTCTCTATTTTCTGGGTTGTTTTTCCCCCATGTCGTTTTGGTCCTCAGTGAGCAGCCATTCCTGCTGGGTTGGGACCATTTGCTGTGCCCTCGGATGGCAGCTTGGCAGCTATAACCCCTAAGAAGATAAAGTACCTAGGAATTAATCTACCCAGAGAAATAACAGACCTTTACAAAGAGAACTACAAGCCCTTACAACAAGAAACTAAGAGAGACTTAGATAAATGGAAAAACCTACCCTCCTTGTGGATGGGAAGACTTAACGTTGTGAAATGTCTATTTTACCCAAAGCAATCTTATATGATGCAATCTCAATACAAGTTCCAGCGTACTTTTTTTAATCAGATGGAGAAACAAATCACCAATTTTGTTTGGAAAGAGAAGAAGCCCCGGATAAGTAAGGTACTACTAAAGAAGAAGAACACACTGGGAGGCTTCTCATTACCCGACCTTAGAACATACTACACTGCCACAATGGTCAAAACAGCCTGGTACTGGTACAAGAACAGACAGATGGATCAATGGAACAGAATTGAGACCCCAGAGATGACGCCATCTGCCTATGAACAGTTGATATTTGATGAAGGCTCTAAGACATTAAACTGGGATAAAAACAGTATCTTCAACAAATGGTACTGGCAAAATTGGATATCCATCTGCAATAAACTGAAACAAGATCCATATCTTACACCTTATACAAAAACAAACTCCAACTGGATAAAAGACCTAAATATCAAACCTAAAACAATAAAGCTCATCCAAGAAAAGGTAGGAACAACAATGGAAGTTTTAATATACAGTGTAGACAGACTTTGAAATCTGTCAAACCACAATCCACAGAAGAGAAAATAGATAAATGGGAACTATTAATAATCAAATTCTTTTGCTCATCCAAAGACTTTATCACAAGAGTCAAAAGGCCACCTACAGAATGGGAAAAAATATTTGGCAACTCTGTGTCAGACCAACACCTGAACTCCATAATCTGTAAGATACTACAAAATATCAATAAGAAGAAGATAAATCATCCAGTTAAACAATGGGCAAAGGAGATGGACAGACATTTCTCTAAAGAGGAGATCCAGGCAGCCAAAAAACACATGTGGTCATGTTCACGATCTTTAGTTATTAAAGAAATTCAAATCAAGACTACAAAATCAGATACTATCTCACCCCAACGAGATTGGCCATGATCCAAAAAACGCAAAACAGCAAATGCTGGAGAAGCTGTGGAGAAAGTGGAACTCTCCTACACTGTTGGTGGGGTTGCAAAATGGTCCAGCCTCTTTGGAAAGCAATCTGGCACTTCCTTATAAAAAGTCTCATTTGTTAATGAGACTTTTTTTTTACCCGGTTTAATGACTTTGGGCCTTTATCAAATATCAGCTGCTCATATGTGGATGATGTTATATATGGATCCTCAATTCTGTTCTGTTAGTCTGTGCATCTGTTTTTGTTCCCAGCCAAGCCAAGTGCCATCCAGTACCACATTATTTTGACTATCATAGCAGTGTTATAGGTTTTAAAGTCAGGTAGTGTGAGGCTTCTCACTTTGTTCTTCTTCTTCAGTAATGCTTTACTTATCTGTATTTTTCTCCTTTTCCATGTGAAGTTGGTGATTTGTTTCTCCATCTTAATTTAAAAAATGCCACTGGAATTGGTACTGGTGTTTCATTGTGTCTATAGATTGCTTTGGGTAGAATAGACATTTTCATGGTGTTGAATCTTGCTATTCATGAGTAGTATAGGTTTCTCCCCTTATGTAGGTCTCTTTTGGTTTCTTACAGTAAAGTCCCTGTGGAGGTCCTTTGTGTCTCTGGTTATGTTTATTCCTAAGTGTTTTATCTTCTTAGAGGCTATTGTAAATGGTCTTGATTTGGTGATTTCCTCTTTGATGATCTCTTTGTTGGTATAAAGGCATCCAACTGATGTTTTTATGTTTACCTTACAGCCTGATAATTTTGCTGAACTCTTCCATTAGTTCTATATATTTTTTTTTTTGGTGGATTCTTTAAGGTTTTCTGAGTATACAAGTATATCATATGCAAATAGAGATACTTTTACTTCTTCTTTACATATTTGGATGGTGTTTATTTCTTTCTCTTGCCTGATTGCTCTGGGGAGAACCTCCAGCGCAATACTGAATAAAAGTTGTGACAAAGAGCATCCTTGTCCAATTACCATTCTCAAGGGGAATGCTTTCAGACTCTCTCCATTTAGGATGATGTTGCCTGTGTTTTTGTAGAAATGCCCTTTCTTATGTTAAAGAATTTTCCTTCTTTTGCTATTTTCCTGAGAATTTTTGATATGATTTGGAGTTAGACTGTCAAATGACTTTTCTGCATCACTTGATAAAATCAAGGGGCTCTTGTCTTTTGTTTTATTTATGTGGTTGATTACATTGATTATCTTTCTAATGTTGAACCATCCCTACATCTCTGGTATGAATCCCTACTTGGTCATAGTGGTTTTGGGTTTTTTTTTTTTTTTTTTTTTGATGTGTTTAATTCTACTTCCTAGAATTTCATTGAGGATTGTTACATATAAGTTTTGAAAGATGTTAGTCTCCACTAAAAGATTGCAATTGATGGTCCAGGGGCCTCAGATTTCCCCTAGGAGCATGGCCCCTGGCCCTGATGCTGCCCCTGTCTATAAATCATAATGGAAGCCAACTCTCCAGACAGGAATGGATTGGACTTGGCAACACAGAGTGACTATGTCATGTGTGTACTTTATGGCTCTACACATCTCTATGATGTCGTCCTGCTGACCTCTTACTGGAGGCGGGGGAATGGGTGGAGAGAAGGAGATAGGAGATTGTTGGGATGATTAGACATGTAGGGAGCTGAGAAGAGTGTGCTGTCACTGGGCAGGGAGAGCAGTGGGAGCTGCATATGGGTGGGCATGCAAATTTACATGGAAATATATGTTTTCATTCAATCATAATTTAAAAAAGAGAAAGATATTGATCTGTAGTTTTCTTTTTTGTGCTGTTTTGATTTTCATGTCAGAGTTACACTGACTTCATAGTATTAATTTGTAAGTATTTCATCCTTTTCTGTGCTCTGAAAAACCTTTAACAAAGGTGGTGTTAACTCTTCTCTACATGTTTGACAGAATTCTGCAGTGAAGCTGTCAGGGCCAGGGTTTTTTTAGTTGATAGTTTTTTTAATTACATTTTCAACCTCTTCTTTTGTGATGATTTTGTTGTTGTTGTTGTTTTTAGTTGGTCTACTTCTGTTTGTGTTAGTTCAGGTAGATAGTGTATTTATAGAAAATTGTCCATTTCCTCTGCATTTTAAAAATTTGTTAGAGTACAATTTTTCAGTTTTCTGTTGTGAGTTTTCTAATTTCCTGGGTCCATTTTAATATTGCTCATTTCATTTTTTACTTGAGTTATTTTCTTCCTCCCCTGTTTTTCCTTTGTCAGTTTGGCCAATGATTTATCAATTTTGTTGATCTCTTTAAAAATCCATCTTTTGGTCTTGTTCATTTCTCTGTTCTCTAATTCATTTGGTCTGCTCTAATTTTTATTACTTGTATTCTTTTGGTGTGTAAGGACTTCTTTTACTTCTCTCTTTCTACTTGTTCAGTTTGTAAGGTTCTTTGATTTGGGCCCTTTCCTCTTTATAGATGTGTTTATTTATTGAGATAAACTGATCTCAGCACTGCTTTTGCTGTGTCTCGAAGGTTCTCCTAAGATGTATTTTCATTCTCATTTGATTCTGTGAATTTCTTTATTCCATCGTTGATTTCTTCTGTAACCCAGTAGTTCTTGAGTAAAGTGTTCTTCAGTTTCCGTATTTAATTTTTTTTTTTCCTTCTTTTTTCTGTTATTGATTTCTACTTTCATGGTATGTGGCCTGAGAAGATACTTTATGATAGTTTAGTACTTTACATTTTGTTAAAGACTGCTTTGTGGCCTAATATGTAGTCACTCTTGAAGAATGTTCCGTTTGTGTTGGAAAAGAAAGTATACTTGGTTGTTCTTGGGTGAAGTGCTCTGAACACATCTATGAGGTCAAGTTGGTTGACTGTGATGTTTAGATCTTCTGTGCCTTTATTGAGCTTCTTTCTGGACATTCTGTCCATTACTGGAAGTGGTATATTGAAATCTCTTGCTATTTTTATGATGCTGTCTATTTTTCTTTTCAATGCAGTTAGAGTTTGTTTTATGTATTTTGGAGCCCTGTCATTGGGTGCATAGAGATTTAGTATGATTATGTCTTTATTGAGAATTGCACCTTTAATCATTGTATAGTGTCTGTCCTTATCCAATGTCTTTGATTTTATTTTAAGGTCTGTTTTATCAGAGATAAATGTTGGTGCCACTCCTGCTCTTTTTAAAACATCATTATCTTGATATATTTTGTCCATCCTTTGAGTTTAATTTGTGTTTTTAAGTCTAAGATGTGTCTTCTATAGGCAACATATAGATATGTTGTGTTCTTTTATCCAATCTGTCACTCTCCCTCTCTTTAGTGGTGGATATAATCCATTTACAGTCAACATGATTATTGATAAGTATATGCTCAGTGCTGTAATTTTGATGTCTTCTTTTGTGCATTGTAGACAATTTCTTTGTTCCATTCATTTAATTTTCTGTGCTGAGTCTTTTTTTATGCATTTTCTTTTCATCTTTTTCAATGTTGGTAGTTTTGTATTGGCTGAGATTTCATGTTTTTCTTTTTTTTTAATTTTAATGCATAGGATTAATAGTTCCCTCTGTGGTTACGTTAGTCTTTACCCATATTTTTCTAAATCCATTTGATTTTCTTTCAGTATGAAAGATCTATGACTACATTTTCTCTTAAGTCCCTCCTTTTTGTAATAATGTTTACATAATGACATCTCTGTTTCCCTATTTTCAGTGTTTTGCTTTGGATTTATTTCTATGATTCCCCTGTTTCAGTAGATATCCAGTTGCTCTGTTCTGTGTTTCAGTCTTGCGTTGTTAACTGGTGTTATTGATTTTCTAACCAATACACTCCCTTTAGTAGTCCTTGTAATTCTGGATTAATTTTTGCAAATTTTCTTAATTTTTGTTTATTTGGAAATGCCCTAATGTTGTCATCATATTTATGAGACAGTTTTGCTGGATATATAACTCTTGGCTGCCAATTTTTTTTTTTCCCCCTTCAAGACTTTGTATATGTCATCCCATTGCCTTGTTTCCCGCATGGTTTCTGCTGCATAGTCTCAATTTAGTCTTACTGATTCTCTTTTGTAGATTATTTTTCATTTGTCCCTCACCAGCTTTAAAGTTGTCTCCTTTTCTTTAGTTTTGGTGCGTTTGGTTATAGTATGCCTTGATGTGTCTTTTTTTTTTTTTTTTTTAATGTGGTCTATTGTACAAAATTCAATGAGCACCTTGGACTGTATCTTCTTATCTTTCATGATGTCAAGAAAGTTTTCTATCAACAAATCTTCAACAATTCTCTTTGTGTTTTCTGTTATCTACCTCTCATTCTGGTAATCCAAGCACACACAGAATATTCCTCTTGTTAGAATCCCATATAATTCTTAGTGTTTCTTGATTTTTTTTTAATTATTTTATCTGATTTATCCTGAAATACATTGATGTTGTATATTTTATCTTCAGTCTGATTAATTTGGCCTTCCATTGCCTCAGTTTTGCTCTTTCCACTTTTTATTGGTTTGTGTAATTCTGAAATTCTGTTATTAGTTTTCTGAATTTCTAATTCTGGCCTCTGTATGCTTCACTGTAGCCTGTTCAATTTGTCGTTATGCTGTTCTGAATTTTGCCTCATCTCCTCCCTGATCTTCTGAAGAATTCTAAATATTAATCGTCTGTATTTTACCTTTGCTAATTCCAGAAAGTTCTCTTCCTCTGCAAAATTTCTTGATTTTTCTGTTTTTATTTTTGGAGGTTATGAAGCCATTGTAGCCTGCTTCTTTAAGTGATTTGAAATTGTGTATTGACTGCAAGCCATAATTAGGTTGTATTTATTTCTTTTGTGTTTGCTTACTGTCTTCTAGCTTCATGTTTTACTTTGTTTTGAAACATCCAAATCTGGTTATGTTGGTTATTGGTTCCTTTGAAGTTCTAAAGTGCTTTCACCAAGTACTTAGAGGTGTTACTAGACATGCGAGCCCAAGGGTCTATTTACTTTTCTTGTGTGAACTCAGCTCAGGTGTCTAGGTAATCAGTCATCAAGTGTGTGATGCAGGCTCCTGCCTGCTGTCCTAGGGGTGATTGTTTTAGGTATACATATCTGGCTGTATTAGCTGAGAAAGGCAGGGTCTAACAGCCCTTCCTGAGTGTCTGTGAGGATGGTATGTCTAGGTGAAGAAACTGTCTCTGCCCTGTATTTCTGGCTCAGGGGCGTCAGTAGATTTTTTTTTTTTCCCACCTCCCTCATATTAAACTGTTCCCTCTCTGAATCTTGAAGACTGGCTCAGGGCAGGCTTAAGGAATCCTATTTCTGGCTCAGTTAATAGCATCAGACTCCAGAGCTGGGTGCAGTGCGGGGAAAGGACTGGGAAGCTCTGTGAAAAGGGAGACAGGTTTATCCTGTGAGTGATAGGTTACATGCAGAGAGTTAGCTTTTGACTGTCTAGTGCTTTTTTCCACTGGTTCTAGAAGCATGAGTGGATTCTCTGATCATTTTCTCCAGCTGAAGAGGATGCTGTCCAACTACCACTACTCCACTCACCATACTGGTCACAACCATTTCCCAGTAGTTCAGGTCTGGCAAATACTATGTACTTCTGGACCTAGTCCCCCTTCCTTGTTGCTCACTCTGACTTCTCAGTGTTCTCTTTGATGTTGAGGGCTCCTAGGATGTCATATGTAATGGATTCATTTGTCCTTTTGGGTCTTTTTTATTAGAGGGATCCCAGGACATGTCAGACTACTCTACCATCTTGGTTATTGGTCTCCTTGTCTTTTTATACCAGTTAATCACACAGCATTTGACCTTTTATGATTGACTTATTTCACTAGGCATAATCTCTTTGAACTCCAAGCATATTGTAGCATGTATCTAGACTTCATTTCTCGTAGTGGCAGAGTAGAGTTTTACTGTACGTATGTGTCGCATTTTGCTTACCCATTCTTTGCTGACTGACATTTAGAATGTTTACTCCTTTTCACTGTTTTATATTGTGCTATAATGAACAATGTTGTACAATTATTTGTTTAAGTCTGTTTTCAAGTCTTTTGGATATATATCTAGGAGTGTAATTGCTGAATTGCACAGTTGTTCTATGTTTAGTTTTTTGAAAGACCACCACACTGTCTTCCGCAACTTCAATATCACTTTGTATCCCCACCAGAAGGAATGCTTAATCATTATTGAACCCTATTGTATGCTGGACACCATGAGTATTTATTTAGGGTGCCCTTAAGAATTTCGAGATAACTGTCATCTCTATTTTTCAGAATAACAGTCTGAGGATTAGAAGAACCCTGCATCACAATAAATGTCTACACTTAAATTAAACCCATTGTCATCCAGGTGCCAAAAATCCATGCTGTTTTTCAGCAGTTCTAGGAATACAACTAAGCCCATTGCTGTCAAGTCAGTTTTGACTGAGTGTGACTCTATAGGACAGAGGAGAACTGCCCCATAGTTTCCAAGGAGTACCTGGTGGACATGAACTGCCAGCCTCTTGGTTGACAGCCATTGTTTTTAACCCCTATACCAGCAAGGGACAGAGATATAAAAGTTGTTGATGTAATAGGGTGACACCTAGGGAATAATGTTTCTCTGTAACATTTTCTCCATTTTCCTGTGTGAGTTATAAAGCAAATTATTGGAAGGGCATGAGAGAGAGCTGTGTGGTTTCTAGCAAAAGAGGTAAAACCAAAAGTGTGTCCTAAGTAGAGATGTGAGAAAGTTTTCACTTTTCCTTTGAGTGAAACATGTTCTGCATTTGAAAACAAAGTGTTCATAGAATAGATAAATATTAAATAACCAATAGACATCATCATTATATCCTCAAAAACTAATGTAATGATTGCATTCTTTCATTTAAAAGTGTTTCCTGAGCTCCCCCTGCATTGTAGGCTCCTTGTGAATAGTAACATGAAGTTCCTGCCTGATTCTTTTTTAGAGGAAAGCCAGACAATAATTGGGAAAAAAAAAACAAATTAATGTATAATATAAAGATATTTTATGGTAAGTATTATAAAAACTTAAAACATACTAAGAAATATAATGGGTTTCAGGGTGGTGCAAAATGTTATCAAGCTAAACTGTTAATAGAAAAGTTAAAAGTTGAATCTACTTGGAAGCAATTCATAAGAAAGTTATGGGATTCTGATTTTGATAAGCAAGTAACTGAAAATATTTTTGAGAATAATTCTACCCAGACACAAATGGAGTTACCATGAATAGAATCAATTCAGTGGTAAATGGTAACAGAAATAACAAAAAACAAAACAACAACAACAAAACATTACCTCTGAGTCAATCGTAGCTCACAGTAACACCCTAAGACAGAGTTGAACTGCCCCATAGAGTTTCCAGAGAGTACCTGGTGGATTCAAACTGCTGACATCTGGATTATCAGGTTTAGCTCTTAAGTAATTCTTAACTACTATGTCACCAGGATTTCCTGGTAAGGGAGGAAACTCAAAAAAAAAAAAAAAAACCTGTTACTGTCAAGCCAATTTTGACTTATGGTGGTCCTATATGACAGAATAGTACTGGCCTATAGGGTCTCCAAGGAGTAGCTGGTAAACTCAAACTGGTGACTTTTTGGTTAAGGGGCAGGCTTCTAGACAGTGTACCACCAGGGCTCCAGGGAGAGAAAAAGTGTATTATTTTAGATATAGTGTTCAGGAGAGGCAATGAGGTAAGGGAGTGAGCCATGTGGCTATGTATGGAAACAGCAATAAATACAGGAAAACAGCAAAGACAAAAGCCCTGAGAAAAATGACATTCCTGATGTGTTCAAGATCCAGCAAACTGAGTGTCATGAATTAAATTGTATCCCCCTCCCCTCAAAAAAAATGTATGTATCAATTTGTCTGTGTCATTATTTTCACTATTGTGTAGTTGTCCCCCATTTTGTAATTTTCATGTTATAAATCCTCATCTCTAGCTGCAGTTAATAGGGCAAGACTAGATTATGTTAAAGATGAGTAGGGTGGAATTGTAGCACTCTTACCAAAGTCACCTCCTTGATGTAATGTAAGTGGAGTTTCCCTGGGGTGAAGCTTGCCCCCCCTTTAATCCTTTTATCCTACAAGAGATAAAAGAAAAGGAAAACAAGCCGGAGGTTGGAACCGCATAGCATCAAAAAGATGGCACAGGGTGCAGAATGTATTCTTTGGACCTGAGGATCTATGCTGAGATGCTCCCAGGCCAAAGGAAGACCGAGGTAACACAGGAACCTTCCTCCAGAGCTAAGAGAGAAAGAAGGCATTCTCCTGGCATTGGTACCCTGAATTCAAATTTGTAGCCGGTCATACTATGACAGAATAAACTTTTTTAAAGCTGTCCACTTGTAGCATTTTTCTGTTGTAGCAGCACTAAATGACTAAGACAGTGAGCAAGTGAATGAGTAGGGGAAAAAAGAATTTAAAAAGTATAGAGAGATCAGACCATACAGGGCTTTTGGTTCCTGGCTGACTTTTCCTTTAGGCTTGATAAGCACAGCACCTATGGCACAAAATAATGTTTGTTTGCTCATTTGTTTGTTTTCAAAAAAGAACCCTTGTTGTCAATTCCAAATCATAGCAACACTACATAGGACAGAGTAGAACCATCCTATAGAGTTTCCAAGGAACATCTGGTTGATTCGAACTGCTGACTTTTTGATTAACAACTGTAGATCTTAACCACTATGCCAGAGGGATTTAAAGCATTTTTAATTTCTTTTAAAATCAGAATAAAATGAAATTTTACGTTGAGTAAAGTGTCTAATGCATAATAATACATTCACCTTTATACCTATGCAGTCATTATATATAATTTAAAGTACTTTTTATAGAGGAAGGAACATATGAAGGCAAAGACAGTATCTTGGCATGAATTTACAAGATGCAACTTACCTCCAAGAATGTAGAATGCTGAATGTCCGAAGAAAAAGGAGGGAAACTCCAGGGTGGCAGCAAAAGAATTGGTTAGGGTGACTTACATGCAAGGCAGATCCTGGGCAGCAGCAGGACAAGCAGACCTCCATGCCCCACAGTAGGACAGCAGAGGTTTCTAGTGGTGGTGAATAACAGGAGCTACATACCAAGGACTTATATAAGGCTGCGTCAGCAACAATTACACAAGAATGACTCAGCAAATGGTAATGAACTAGCAGAAAGCATGAAAGTGTTCATATTTGGCTTTGCAAATCCTTTTTACACTTTAGTTCTCCCCATGGGTCCAGTTCTTACAATCTGGGACATTTCCCCTCTGTGGCAAAGTTCCTGAGGGCACCTGGAAGAGGTGTTACTCCTTTGGAGGCAGAGACAGACAGCATCGTTGCATTTGGAAGCACTGACCACACCAGCAGTATAGACAAACACAGCAGCAAAATGTCATACCCAGGAAAATACCAACACCCAATAAAAGCTTGTCAGAAAGAAAGGAAAGAGGAAAACTAGGTGGCTGTAGCAAACTAACTATCAAGTACTTCCAAGCCATTTATGTCTCTCTTTATATGTCCTAACAAACTGGTTATATTCTGGTGGTGGTCTGTTATATAGGTACAACATTTAGGTTTTACTATGGCCCGTGTTCTGCCTTGAGCAGCTGTTAGAATGTCTAGAGCCATTTAGTTCTGAAGGACTACTTACTTCATTTGGGTGGTTTCAGCAGTGAATAACTGTAAGAGTTATCTGCTATTCAGAATCTGTACTATAAAGGTAGCTTCTTGTTGTTGAGTGCCATCTAATCACTTCCAACTCATAGTGACCATATATATGACAGAACAAAACACTGCCCAGTCCTGCTCCGTCAACAGGATGGTTGGTGTACGTGAGCTCATTGTTGTAGCTGCTGTGCCAACCTGTCTCATTTCAGATCTTCTTTATTGTTGACCTTCTACTTTAGCAAGCATGATATCCTTCTCCAGGGGCTGATCCCTCTTGATAACATGTCCAAAACATGTGAGATGAAGAGTCTCCATAGCCAGCCAAGCCAAGCCAAGTGTGGCCTCTAATTCTGATTGTACTTTTTTTACAACAGAGATCTGTTTGTTCTTTTAGATGTTCATGCTATATTCAGTATTCTTTGCCAGCACCACACTTCAAAAGCATCAATTAGTCTTCATTCTTCCTTGTTTATCATCCAGCTTTCACATATGTATAAAGTGTTTGATAACATCATGGCTTAACTCAGGTGCACCTTAATCTTACAGAGGTTTTTTCTGACAGATTTGCCCAATGCAATGAGTTCTTGGGTTTCTTGACTGCTGCTTCCATGAATGTTGATTGTGGATCCAGGTAAAATAAAATACTTGACAACTTCAATATTTTCTCCATTTGTCGTGATGTTGCTCATTGGTCCAGTTATAAGAATTTTTATTTTCTTGATTTTTGAGATGTAATCTATACTGAAGGCTGTAGTCTTTGAGCTTCATCAATAAGTGTTCCAACTCTTCTTCATTTTCACCAAGCACAGTTATGTTATCTGTCTAATGCAGGTTGTCACTGAGTCTTCCTCCAATCCTTGTGCTGCATTCTTTTTAATATAATCTAGTTCTAGGATTATTTGCTTAGCATAAAGATTGAATAAGTAAGGTGAAATAATATAATCATGATGCACACCTTTCCTGTCTTAAATCAGGCAGTATCCCTTGTTCTCGTTGAACAACTGACTTTTGATCTATGTACAGGTTCCTCATATACACAGTTAAGTGTTCCAGAATTCCTATTCTTTGCAATGTTAGATTTACAGGTAATATTTAATAATCTATTGAAGAAGTGAGGTGTTAGCATGAGCAATATTTGAATTCTGGATGTATTTGGTGAGTCATCAAGAATTCCTGAAAGTTTATTGGAAAAGATCAACAGTTCTGTTGTGGACAGAATAAATTTGAGGTATCTATTTAAAATTCAAAAGGGATGGTGAGTAAGCAGTTGCATATCTGAGTCTATCATTTAGGAGAAAGATCTAGACTGAAGATCTAGTTGAAGTTTTCAGAATATAAATGGTATTTAAAGCCAGGAGTCTGACTTAGGTCACCAAGAAGAATAGGTAGAAAACAAACAAACAAACAAACAAGTCCAGTGCCGTCGAATCGATTTCGACTCATGGCAACTGTATAGGTCAGAGTGGAACTGAGTTTCCAAGGGGCACCTGGTGGATTTGAACTGCCGAACTTTTGGTTAGTAGCCGTAGCACTGAACTGCTACGCCACCATGGCTTCCAGGTAGGAAACAAAGAGCAGAATTTTAAGGAGACTCTTAATTATTGGTCTTTATAACTAAGAAATAAAGAAGAAGGGACACCTGAAAGGGATAATGAAGGAAATGGCTATTGAGATACATGACTTTTAAGAATATTTCAAAAACCTAAATAATAAACACAGAAATCATGTGTTAAACTTTGCTAAATTTAAAGTATTAGAGCCAAATGAGAAAAGACAGAAATAGTCATTTAATAAAACCATAGTGTTCCATCTTAATAAAAAACTGGGTCATGTGTTATCTTTCCCCCAAAAGTATGTTGACATGGAAGAGACCTCTATCCAGTTCAAACAATACACCTGCTGAGCATCTCCTGGTCTTATTACGAAATATCAAAATGATATTGGCTACATACTTCAGAGATTCTAAATTTAAGTAAATTCTAATTTATTCCTATAGAGAATTTGAACTGCTGACCTTTTTTCCAACAGCCGGGCTCTTAACCACTGAACCATCAGGGCTCTGAAGTTGAGTCTAGTGTAGAGAAATAAGGATTTCAATGATTATCTTAATCTTAAAGCAAGAAAGCTTTTCACTGAAGAAGGCAGACCATTTGAGGGCATGACTTTTCCTGTCTTTTGGTCTATAAATATATTAGGTCCTTTTTGAAAATCTAACTTTTTTATTCTTAAAATCTGTGAAGCCAGGATTTAATAGTTCACTTACAAAGAAAATCGCAAAACAAAACTTGTGTGCATTATCAGCCTTTTTATGTGTTATAAATAGATTTTATTGAAGTGTATTTGAAGCTTAACACAGAATATTTGAAGAACGGACTAGAATGTACACTGACATTGAAAAAAGAAACAGAGCATTTATTTAATATTAAAAATTCATCAGTATATTGAGGGAAAGAAATATATTCATAAGCTGTTTTAAATATTTAATGTAAAATATCTTCCTACCAAATAAATTCACTAAACAGCACCCTAAATTAATGTGTTTTTTTAAAATAAATATGCCACATTTAATTGTCCTGGTCTTAATAGTGCAGAAGGTAGTGAACATTAAATCCACTGTAATATTATTTTTATGTTGTGTTGTCTTACACTGAAAGCAATTTAATTAAAACGTGCTTTGGAAAAGATCAAAATGACTTAATTGTTTAAAACAAACCTTTACTTAATCACACACCCTTTAGTGTTTCCTACAAAACTATTTGATGAAAATACCTCATTTTTATGTAAATAACGAGCACCTATGTTTGTTTACCATCTGTGCCCTCCATCATGAGATATTTTTTTTCAAGCATGTTACACTTTTTTTTTCTTTTTACAACAGCATATAAAAAAATTGCTGAAGCAGAACTTATGACAGTACTTCGTAGGCAGGGGGAGAAGGGTATGGCTGGCAAACAAATATAGAAGGTAAGCACTATCTTCGTGAAAACATGGGAAATAAGAAAAAAAATCAAAGCATCATATTCATTCTAAGCCTTAGTTTTAGTCTACATGGTGTTTTTATTCAGTAAAAAGAAATCAAAATCAGCTCTTTCAGAAAAGACTAGGTTTGTAGATGAACAAAGAATAAAGTTCTAAATAAGTGGCTAAGACCCTGTTTTCCACAGTTCTATGTAACCTTCCCCAGTTCTGTGTTACCTAAATAATTCTAATTCCTTGAACTACTATATTTGCATGCATTTTCCTTTTATTTAATTGGCTTTGAATTAAAAACACATAAATATCAGAGGTGAGTGACATTTGTACTTGTAGGCAACATTTTTTTATTTTTTGCTCAGAGTTGAATCCCTGACACAAACCAGTTACTGTCAAGTAGATTCTGAGTAACAGTGACCCTCTAGGACAGGGTACAACTGCCCCACAGAGTTTGTGAGGGGCACCTAGTGGATTTGAACTGCAGTCTACCAAACCAAGCTGTTAACCACTGTGCCACTCTGACACTTAGTGGGCAATCAGTGAATACTGACTGAACATATTGAATGGACAAATGACTTAACAAGTAATTAAAGATCACCTCTGAATGCCATTTGATACATTAAGATATCCAGTCTTTGGGACATTATGTAACTTAGCTGTAGCAATAAAATGGAAACACTGAGGACACTGTTGCTAAGCTGAGGACTCTTCACTACAGTATTAACTTCTCTTAGCATCATTAAGATCAATACACAAGCAAGAATGGAGATATCAGCTGGAGGAGCTGCTACAGAGGGAAGAGATAGTTATAAGGATATATGTAGGTATCCATTTGGACATTAATTAAAGCAAGCTAGGAGACTTGTAAATTATGAATGAGTTAGTATGGGCTCAATTAGTTTGGAAGGTGTAGAGATTGAAAGAAAGAAAGAAACATTTTAGATATATTTTAGGTAACTCATCAGAGAGCTATCTAAATATTACAGCTGCTAACCAAAGGGTCAGCAGTTCAAATCTGCTAGGTACTCCTTGGAAACTTGATGGGCAGTTCTACTCTGTCCCATAGGGATGCTATGAGTTGGAATCTACTTGATGGCAGTGGATGGGTTGGTTTGTTTTGGTTAATCACAGAAAATTATACAACCTAGTGATTTAAGGGGAAAATGAGGCATGAGTGTGAAAAAAACCATAGCAAACTCCAGGATTCATCTCTTCTACCCATTGCCATTGTCTTGATTCTAACACATAGCAACACTTTAGGACAGAATAGAACTGCCTTACAGGGTTTTCAAGACTGTAAACCTTCCAGAAGCAGACTACCACATCTTTTTCCCATAGAGTGGCTGATGAGTTCCAACCTCTGACTTTTTGGTTAGCACTCAGGTGCTTAACCACTTAGAAACCACACCAAACCCACTGCCATTGAGTCGATTCTGACTCAGAGCAAACTTCTAAGACAGAGTAGAACTGCCCCATAGAACTTCCAAGGAGTGCCACGCAGATTCAAGCTGCCAACCTTTCCGTTAGCCGACATAGCCGTTAACCACTATGCCACTAGGATTTCAGCCTGTGCATCTAGAGATCCTCAATAATGACATCTCCATTTTAACCGAGAGAGAAAAAAATCTGTTATGCTGAATAAAACAGAATGATTCCGTGTTTCAAAATACTGGGTTTTAAAGAGAATGATGATAAAAATATAATAACAGCCATATCCTGTAGGAAGTTAAAAACATCAGATTAAGAAAATAATAATAAAAATAATAAATCTAGTAAGAGGCACTGGTCTGAATCCACATAGAAACACCACTTGAAGTCCTGTGAATGAATGAATAATATACTTTCTTGCTATTCATCAAAGATTTTAAAATCTCTTTTATCTTTAGATCTTTACATTGTTTATTTTCTGCCTGGAAAGCTCTTACACAAGACTGTTATAGCTAGTTTAGTTGTATGATTCAAATGTCGACTCAAATACCACTTCCTCAGAGTGACCTTTGCTGAATTTAATACTTATTATATGCAGTGTACTGTTTTCTGCATTTTACATGTGTTAACTTACTTAATCCTAATGAAAACCCTATAAAATGGATACTAATTTAATTCTATTTTATTTAGAAAAAAATGTAAACAATGAAGTATGATAAGTTTCTGATAGCAGCTAAAAAACTGGTCAAGTCAGTGAGGAAAGTGACATGAACCAAGACAGTTTGTGTTACTCTAGGTTCTGAAACAGTTAACCTAAATGTGTGTTAATTCTTATTTACACTATAGCTTAGAATTCATCACCGTCTGAAATTCCTGTGTTTATTTATTAACTAGTATATTGGAGCATAGTTCTCTTTTGAGATCTATGGGGGTTCCATGGGTCAGAATTGTTTCAACAGCAACTGGTACTGATATATTTTGTAATTTCCTCAAAACCTCTTCCCACATAAAACAAAATGCAAAAGGCTTATACTTTCAATGGAAGTATGAAATGAAATAAGTTTACACTGATACGACAGAGAGTTGAAAGTTTAGTTTGCATATATATATATGTACACACACACAAATATACACATATAAGAAACCCTGGAGTTGTAGTGGTTAAATGCTGTAGCTGCTAACAAAAGGTCAGCAGTTCACATCCACCAGGCACTCCTTGGAAACTCTGTGGGGCAATTCTACTCTGTCCTGTAGGGTTGCTATGAGGCAGCATTGACTCGACAGCACTGGGTTTGTTTTTTTGTGTTTGTTTCATGTATATACATATACATACATTTGTACCCTTTGTATTTGTATCATGTAACTTTGCAGTTGGTCAGCTCAATGGCACTTGGCTTGGCTCCACTAAAGAGGCAGAGGACATTTCCCTGTCCCCTTAGGTTTGTTTTCAGTCCTGTACCATCCTTTACCCAATGCAATATAAATGAGATTCCCCTGACCAGAGGTTGGAGAAACATGGATGCAACTACATGTTCACCACGAGAAGACCACATTCTCTGGTTAATTTAGTCATCCAGGGATCAAATCTAGCTGAAAGGAATCTAATCTCCAGCTCATCTGAAAATTCATGAGCTCATAAAGATAAAAGTTGTTGTATTGTGATGGCTTATCTATTACTGTGATGCTTGATGCTATGTCTTCAGTATTTTAAATACCAGCAGGGTCCCCCAGGGTGGACAGGTTTCAGAAGAACTTTCAAGCTAAGTCAGACTAGACTGAAAGGCTTGGTAATCAGCTTCTGGAAATTAAAACCCTATGGTTTACAACGAAT
This sequence comes from Heterohyrax brucei, assembly GCA_028571685.1. Classification (NCBI taxonomy): domain Eukaryota; kingdom Metazoa; phylum Chordata; class Mammalia; order Hyracoidea; family Procaviidae; genus Heterohyrax; species Heterohyrax brucei. The sequence goes on from CM053144.1 coordinate 166,577,489, forward strand.
TATTGTCCGACGGAGAATGGAAGGATAAGACCCCAAGGTTAGAAGGAATTCAAAATACACAGTGGCTACAACCGTGGACTCAAGCGTGCAAACAATCATAAGGATGGAGCAGGACCAGGCAAACTTCTGTTCTGTTGCACATGGGGTCCCTGTGAAGGTTGAGATCGTGTTTCAATTTGGCTGAACTATGAAGCTCAGTGTTTTGGCAGTTGTATAATGTTGTGATCACTTCCCTGTTGAAATTTCCCATGTGATTACCTCCGTGATGGGATTGGTTGAACCATCTGAACAGGAGAGGGGCGTGTGACAGCTCACTGACGCCTAAGCCTTCAGTTCTCTACCGTCCACTGCCTGTTTCCCTGCTGCTTCCCTGAGCAAGGTCTTTAGCTTATTATTGATCCCGCAGCTGCATCTCTTGTCTGACCTCCAGTTATCGGGACTTAAGCTAGCAATTTACCTGTTGATCTTGGGATTGTTAGCCCCTGCAGCTCTGTGAATCAGGGGAAACTTTGCAATCTTTTCTGCCATTTTGGGATTTGTCAACTTTCAAAACCTGTGAGCAGGAGCCCTGTTCTCCAACCTGCTGTCCTTGGGTTCACCAGTTTCTGAGGTTGTGTGATTTGGGAGAAGCTTCTGTCTTGATCCAGGACTTGGAACATTTCAGTGTCTACAAATGAGTGAGCTGTTTCCTTGATATATATACACATACATATTTATATGCTTTACTGGCTTTGTTTCTCTAGAGGACCCAATCTGAAACATTTGGTACTGGAAGTGAGTTGCCTCCAAGCACTTATCAGTGGAACTATTGAAGTTTGGAATACCTGACCCAACCTCAAGACCTAAGTTGCTGAGAGGCCAACCAACCATGAAACAAAAGCTAAAGAGACAAGGAACACAAAAAGCAGAACTGCCTTAGTCTCAAAATGTGTAGCTGGGACCTCTAAGGTTTCAAAGGGTAGAACCATGGCTTCTGGAGCTTCAAAGAGTGGGGCTATGGCTTCCGAGGTTTTAAAGAGTCACATCTTTACCAACTCAGTTCCAGAGTATGAGGCTCCCATTCATAAGTGCTGGTGAGGTGGGGCCAGATCTTTTGCCCAGAGATGAGAATGTGGGGCTGCTATACCCAAGTGGCAGAAGAATGGGCTTTCCAGGGCCAAGGCAGTAAGATATTCACTCAGAAGGACTAGGAAAATTGTGGCCCTAAAGCCAAGTGAGCAAAGTTGCAGTCCAAGTAGGCCCAGAAGATGGAGCTGTAGCCCAGGGCCAAGGGGCCTCTACTGAGAATTTGGAGAGTATGGCCAATGAAACACCTAGAATCTGGAGGGTGGAATCATTGTGTAAAATGTCTCAGAGAATGGAGGAGAGTATTTTCAAAGCCTTGAGACTAATGTGTTCTGCTTATTTGCTTTGTGTCTGTTATGCCTTCTTTGCCTCTAATTTTTCCCATTTGTAATGGGAATGTCTAGCTTGTGCATTCCTGTCCTGCCTTTGTATTTTGGAAGCAGATAACTTGTATTCTAGATATCAAAGGTGAAAAGGGATTTTTTTTTGATTTGGGACTTGCAGTTAAGATATGATAGGATGAGTATGTTTTACACGTTGCTATAATATAATAGTATGAATATGTTTTGCATGTTGCAAGGATGTGATTATTTGCAAGCCAAAGGGTGGAATGTCATGAAATGAATTGTGTCCACCCCAAACAAGTGCGTGTCAGCTTGGCTAGGCCATGATTCCCACTATTGTGTAGTCCTCTACTTCGTGATTGTAATTTTATGTTAAAGATGATTCAAGTGTGATTTTAACACCCTTACCCAAGTCACATCCCCGATTCAGTGTAAAGTGAGTTTCCCTGGGGTGTGGCCTGCACTAGTTTCATCTCTCATGGGATAAAAGTAAAGGGAAGTGAGCAGATAGTTGGGGACCACATAACACCAAGAGAGTGGTGCTGGAAGGAGAGTATGTCTTTGGACTAGAGTCTCTGCACCTAAGAAACTCATCAGCTAGGGGAGGGCTGAGGACAAGCACCTTCTTCTTGTGCCAACAGAGAGAGAAAGCCTTCCTGTGGAGTTGGTACTCTGAGTTTGGACTCTAGTCTATTGTGGGAATATAGATTTCTCTTTGTTAAACTCACCCACTTGTGACACTTCTATTGTAGCATTACTCAATAACTGAGACAGTCACCATGAGTTGGAGAGCAATTAACAAGTAATGTCTGTTGTGTGATGCCTCTGATATTTGTGGTTGCAACAACATTTCTGTAGTAAGAGGTAATTGGATACAAAAACTGATAGTAGTTGGGGGTGCTGCCATTACAAAAACCTAAAATATCTGATATTGCTTTTTCAACAAGCACAAGGCCAGGGGGATATTATTAGAAAGGGTGGAGAAAATGCCAAGAGACCTTTTTTTAGTGAGCTCAAAAATTGGAGACATGTTGTATAGTGATGAAATATTTGGTAAAACAGTTGCCTGAGGTTACATAGAAGATTGAAAATGCACCTAATGAGGTCTGTAGCTCTTAGAACTTAAGTTCCTGAACTGAATTGTTAGACTCTGTGTGTGTTTGTGTGTGTGTGTGTGTGTGTGTGTATGTGCATTTATCAAACTTCAACTCACAGAGATGCTATCAGACAGAGTAGAACTGCCCAGTACAGTTTCTAAGGAGCAGCTGGTAGATTCAAACTGCCAGAGTTTTGGCTAGTAGCCTGAGCTGTTAACCACTGTGACACCAGGGTTCTACAAATGTATTTATAGAGACATTTATATCAAAGAAATGGCTCACTTGATTGTAGAGGCTAGAATGTCTTAAGCTGGTGATTCAGGATAGAGGCTTCTCCTGATTCACACAGCCACAGGGGCTGGTGAACCCGAGATTGGCAAGTCAGACAAACAAGCTCTTGCTCACAGGCTGTGAAGATCAATAAATCCTAAGATCAGCAGGTAAGAAAGCAGGTAAGCTCCCAGTTCAAGTCCCAAGAACTGGAGGTAAGACAGACAGGAGCCAGCTGCAGGATCCAGTACAAACAGAATCACTTGATCCTTAGCAGAAAGGCTCAAATATATGAAGAGGCCCACACCTCCAAGGAAACTCCTTTTCAACTGGTTGACTACTCATAGCAGACTCATCATGGTGGTGATCTTATTAAATCACAATAGCATGATGAAAGTGATCACATCATCATAGGACTGCTAAACTTCATCATAACCAACAAACTGAGAATCATTGACCAACTGAGTTAACACACAACCTTGAAGATCACAGTGACGATGGTGGTGATTGCTATTATTTTTAGTTCAGAGTGTCCGTTTTCCCATTCTTTACCTTTGCATTAGGCCTGTTTATTCCTTTTATTCCTAGCACTGTTCTCTTTTCTTGTAAACTTTATTTTGTTTTATGTTTGAGAATATATATATCAAAAGATAAACACCAATTCAGCAGTTTCTACATTTAGAATTCAGTGACATTGATTACATTCTTCCACATGTGTAATAATTATTACCCTCTTTTTCTAAGTTGTTCCTCCCTCTTTGGCATAAACTCACTGTCCTGTCAGGTTTCTGTTTAATGTGTCTAGTTGCTGGTATCAACTTGATCTCATATAGATAGATCTTAAAAGAGAATAATTCTCAAGGTAGCAATATTTTACTACTTAAAATTTTTGAACAATATTTGGTTTTAAAAAGACTATAGGGGATATTAGTTTAAAGTTCAAAGATTGTCTCAGGGCAATAGTTTCAAGGGTTCATCCAACTTTCATGGCTCCAGGAAGTCTGAATTCTGTGAAAATTTGAGATTTTGTTTTATGTTTTTTTCTTTTCTGTCAGGATCCCTCTATAAAGTCCTTTATCAAAATCTTCAGTAATGGTAGCCAGGCACCACCCAATTCTTCTGGTCTCATGGAAAGCATGACAGTTGTTCTGGGGGCAATTAGCCACGCATTCCATATCCTCTGTCTCTTCCAGACTCTTCTTTTGAATCTGTTGCTCCAGATGAATAGAGACTGTTGTGCCTTAATTTCTGTCCCTTTATTTGAGGTTTAATCATTTTATGTAAGTTTATCATTATTTTATAAATGATTTTGTTATACCAAATTTGGAGTACTAATTCTGTTTATAGTTTCTACTGACTTTTCTGTAGAAGAAATTGCTGACTCTTATGATTGTAACATTTCAGATGTGTACTTTTCTTTAGCAAATGGTTTTTTTGGATTTGTTTGTTAGTTTTCCTGTCTGAGTTCTATTTGATCTACTTTGTGGACATGCTTTTAAAGCATGTTTTAAGTCACTTCTGGGATCCCAAAGATTTTGCTGGTACTTATTTTGATTTTAACATTAATTGATAGTCTTGGGGTTTCTGAACATCCTGGATGAGGTAAATCTTCACAGGACCTTCAGTTCAGGTTTTATTACCTCGATGGTAATCCCATCTCTCTATCCCCGTATATCAAATGTCTACTATGAGAGTTCTGGGAAGACAATCAAGTTTTCCATTCCTTTCCTGCATTAAGTGGTGTTCATTTAGACCTTTTCTTTAAATGAGGGACAGTTCTTTGGGTAGGTGGTCTTTGTGTTAGCTCCTAGGGATAAGAGAGCATACATTTTTTCATAATTGAAAAGACACCCCATTTTCTGCTAAAGCAATTCCAAATTTATTTTTTATCCATGACACTAGCTCAGTTAGGAGTTTTCTGTTCCTTTTTGAATTCACACTTTATGCCTAGCATCTACAAGTTTCTTTGTTTTCCCCTAAGCAATACACTGATTTTGAAATGGTGATTATCCTTTACCCAGAATTTCTGTATATTTCAAGGAAGAAGTTTTTCATCAGGTTGGTTATCCATTTATTTTTTCACTTCATTAATTACTATTTCAAGAAGGATCAATACAAACAAAATCTAAAACTCTACTGATTACAGAAGCACACCTGATTGTGGGATTGCAACAGTGAGATTTCATTGCTTTCACAAAATGGAACATGGGGCTATATGTTCAAATATGATTCAGAGAATAAACTCTAACCCTGACAGAAACTTTTCCAATTTTTCAAACTGTGATGTTAAAAAGTTACTTGAATTTGTTGAGTGACAAATTCAAGTGAAATTAAAAGAGATAATTTAGAACACATCATCAGGAAGTGTACCTTGCTGTAAATCTTTTATACAGTTTCACAATGAAATTATTAGAGAAGGGTCATAGAATGTGTGAATCTAACACCCTAACTTAACAAGTGAAGAAATTCACAAAACATGAGTATCACTTCCTGTCAGATTCTGTCCTAGGAATTTTATCTTCCTTTTCTACATCAGTATCTTCTCCAGTTTGTATTGTGCTTCCCAAAATCTGATTTAAACACCCCAGAATCCTTAGAGATAAGCACATTCCAAAGCAATACACCCAGGATGCAATTTTCAATTTTGCTAAATTCATTGAAAGTTTGATTCTGTTTTACTTCTATTTATCGGAAACTATTGTTAAGCAAAATAATAAGCACTATGTCACCTCAAAATTAGAACTATATACAAAATTAAGTGTTATATTTCTTGTAATTAGTAACTGTTCTCCAACGCCTCAATTTTTGTGTTGTGTGTGTATGTGTATGGACATGAATGGAAAGGCCGTGGAGTGCTATACAACTTTGCTTATCAAAGTAAAAACAAAATGCAATTGACAAACTCTAGTTTTTAAATATAATTCTGTTAAAGTTAAAAAAATAAAAAGATATTGGAAGTAGAAAATCATGAAAAGAGCTATAGCCTTCCTAAATGTCAGACATGAAGACAGGGTGCTAATACATGGAGAATAGAATATGCCGCAGAAAATTTGAGAATTCTGAAGATAGTCTTTTAATATTTGTTCACTCTGTTTCTACTATTTCCAAGTTACTTCATTATCTTCATCTTCCAGAAGTGAAGAAAATTTGGACCTTATAAGAACTGGAAAAGTACAAATGTTACTACCTAGGGGCAGACACTTTAGTGCAATGATTTGCTGTACCTGAATAAGGAACAATATGTATATATAGATGTAGAAGAGTAATGTGTGTGTGTGTGTGTGTATGTATACACACCGTAGAAGACATAACACTTACCTTCATGCAGATGTGTATGTTTCTGAGAGACAGAAAAGGAAGTATTGAAGTATTAAAACTGTTGAATGTATATAAAGAGCAAATTGATGTTCTTTTCACTTATCAGATACATTCTATAGGCTCCTCAAAATGTATATATATGTCTACTAGGTTTCTTATCTCACTCATCTTTTCATTCACTTATGATCCGATTCAAAATTCTTGTGTTCACTTTCCATGCACAGGTATAACCAACTTTCTTCTACTGCTGATTTTAGCTCTTGAATATATTCACATACATACAAGGACTGCCAATTCATGAGTTCATCCTAGATAAAGTACTCCATACCTCATTGCTGAATATCACTACAGTCACCTCTGAAGTACTCCCATTGGGAAGCTATGCATCAATGCCAGTGCCTAGTCCACCCTTCAACACAAGTTTGGAACTCTTTTTCTGGAGTGGCCATCACAGCTGTTGTTGTATTACCCTTAATGTCCTGAATGTCATCAAAAGGTCTTCCTTTCAGTATTTCTTTTGTGTTCAGGTAAAGAAAAAAGTCATTGAGGGCCAGATCATGTGAGTATGGAGGATGTTCTAATACAGTTATTTGTTTACTGGCTAAAAACTCCCTCACAGACAACTATACAATTAAGCTCGTGAACTTGCCACCATCCCACTGTGTATAGTGGCCGTTCCAGAAAGAGTTCCAAAACTGCTTTGAAGGGTAGACTAGGTACTGACATTGGTGCATAGCTTTCCAGGGGGAGTACTTGAAAGGTGACCATAGTGATACTCAACAATGAAGTATGTAGTACCTAGAACAATGAAGTGCATGGACTTAACTGTCAGACCTTATATGTCTGCTCTTCTCCAAATCTATATCACAGTCAATATTAATACTATCTGTGAAAAGTATGCAGTGTCGTGTAACTATGATGAATTTACCTCATGAAAGCCAGAATAATCTTGCCAAAATATCAGATACCATATGCCACTACCCTTCAAATGTTTTCAGTGGATTTCTGTTTCCCTCAGTACAAATCCCCTAAGGCAAAGTTCAAGCACCAAACCTCTGGGCTTCAAACCTTCTGAAAACTTGTCTCTTAGTAGTTGTTCAAGGTTATTATTTTGACAAAATTATGTATCTACCATCTTTTTCCTTAAATTGTTTTCCCTCCTTTGGGTCGTGTGAGTGATGTCACTTCCTGCAAAAAGTCTTTTATGAGCCCCAAGATTATACTAGTAATCCTACCTGCCTTCCCATGAGTGCCTGTATTCACTCATTTCATTGCACTGTGTTATAATTGCTATTAGACTTTGTGTCCTTTAGCAGATACTGTGTCTTTTTCAACTTTGTGCACCAGCATCTGGAATACTGCCTAAAAGTTGAAACACATCCAATATATACATGTCACATAACTTTCATGCAAACTATATATTGAAGAACAACTTTAATTTGATATCAGTTCAATTACAATATTAAAATACAGCCACATTTTACTTCTAGGTGAGCACTGTGAAAGAAGTAAGCCTTCCGTAATTTCAAATAAAAAGACAGGTCAGCGGGATAATATCCTATAGATGTATAGAACCATAAAGTGCATCCAATATAGTTGGGATGATGAGACATGTATGGAGCAGAGAGGAATAGTGTGCTGTCACCGGACAGGGAGAGCAGTGGAAGCTGCATATAGGTGGGCATGTAAATTTATATGGGAATATACATTTTCAGTTAGTCATATTAAATAAAAAAAAATAAAAAGATAGGTATTTTAGTCTATTTGAATCTTAGATATAACTTGAATGGATTTCCTTGCAAGAGAGTCTTATTAATCCCCCAAACCAGACCCACAACTGCTGAGTTGATTCAAACTCATAGTGACCCTACATAGAGAGTAGAAATGTCCCACAGAGTTTCCAAGGAGCGATTGACAGATCTTATTAGATGACAGAAAATAGGGTGGAAAAATATATAAATAATCTGTAAAGGTAGAATCTGTAAGTCCAGACAGCACATTGATATTTTCCTGGAACTGAGGGTTGGTAGGGAAGAACTGAATGAGAAGGGTACATGGGTAATTGACATGGTCTATTTCTTGACTAGAAACCCTGGTGGTGTACGATTAACTGTTATGTGTACTAACCAAGAGGTCAGTAGTTCGGATCTGCCAGGTGCTCCTTGGAAACTCTATGGAGCAGTTCTAATTTGTACTGCAGGGCCACTATGAGTAGAAATCAACTCGACTGCGGTGGGTATGGTTTTATTTCTTGATTATGTGGTAGTTACATGTATGTATAAATTTGTCAAAACTCAGCAAAATGTATATTTGACAGTGGTGCATGATACCTCAATTAAGCTGATTTTTAAATGCCTCAGTAATTCAAAAGCTTCTCTGTTACATTTTGAACAGAGAGAGTGTTCAACAATTTTGTATTCAGGGAAAAATGCTATGAGATAATATTATTTAAAAGTTCTGATAGTAGTAATGATGCTGAAATAAGTTTAGATAGCCTTTTCTGCACTAGTTTGTATGTAAAAGGAAATTAATGTGGTCCATAATAATTTTATTCAGTGATCAAATCACCAAACTACTGATTTCTCTCTTCCTTATTCATAGACCATCAGGTAATTAGCACTGTCTCTGCCATGTCATCTGCCAGCTGTGAGGAGAATGAGAACAATAGTTACTCAGTTGAGTAGGATCATTATCACTCATATCAGGAAAACAGGACCTTTGTAAATGTTAACAACAGGGATAGACATATTTATTAGCCATTTTCTGTGTTCTTTTTGAGTAAAATGCCACAAGGCAACTGGGGATGTCTATCTGCATATACAATTAATTTATTCTAATTTATTTAATAGAGTCATATAATATTATTGCAGCACTGGGATAATTTTAAAGGATAAAAAGTAAAACTGTGAAACACGTATGAGTTCTAATACCTTGTTATGATTTGCAGACATTTCTTAACATATGCCTGTTCTTATCTAGAAAATACATATCAAGTGTCTAATACCAGACCAGGTCAAATTAAGTTAAGCAGACAGAGATGACCACAGTTTTGGATCTCTTAAAGTGAAAGCACTTTTCCTTTTTTGCCTCGACAGCAATTCCATTATGAATGCACACACAGATACATGCTGTAACAGAATTAATGAAATATAAACCATGAGACTATCATTGGCTATGAGAGGACTAACAAATGTGTTATAGATGGTGGAACTAAATGAAAACATTATTTTTTTATTTGAAGTATACATTCTCTATAATAAACTACAGATACTTAAGTGTTTGAGTGACTTGTCATTTTCCAGTGAGTTATCTCATTCAGTGGTGACCATTTCCTAACCTCTGTACCAAAAATTAGTTTTGCCCATTCTTAGAATTCACATAAAAGGAATCACATGGTATATGTTCTTTTATGTATGTATTCTTTCACTCTATAAAACATGTTTATGATTTATAGCATGTTGTAGACATGTCAGTAGTACACCTGAACTTTATAATAACCCTTTGGCACTCTATACTTTATTGCAAGATCTTCAGTCTAGATTCTTTTTTTCTTGTAAAAATTACCTTCTATTTGATTTTTAAAATTCCGTCTTCCTTTTTTTAAATCATTGACTTCCACTTCTATTTTATTATCACTTTTCTTTAGACTCAATTTACTTTCTGTCAGTTTCTCATTCTGCGTTGCTTGGCAAGCTTCTGTGATGCTGGAAGCTATGCCATCAGTATTTCGAATACCAGCCAAGTCACCTATGCTGCATAGGTTCCATTGGAGCTTCCAGAATAAGATGGACTGGGAAAAAGACCTTGGAAATCTACTTTAAATGATCTGTCCAATGAAAACCTTCTGAATAGCAGTGGAATATTGGCCAACATAGTGCTGGTGAAGGAATTCTCCAGATTTAAAGACTCTCAAAATAAGAGTCGACCTTAATGTTGTGGATAAAGTAAATCATTCATGGCCTTCATTTGCTAATTTGTCACCATCCAAAATGAGGAAAAAACAGTGGCAGACATTTGCAGCAATTTGAATATGAGATGTCTGAAGTATAAATCTAAGAAAATTGGAAGTCTCAAAAATTAAATTGAACACACGATTCAATATTATAGGCATTATTGAACTGAAATGGACTGTCTTTGGCCTTTTTGAATCAGACAGCCTTACTGTCAACTATGCCTGAGGTGACATATTGAAGAGGAATGTTATCAAGTTCATCATCCAATAAAACTTTCAAGACAAGATCTGTCCTGAACTGAATGAAGTACAGCACTGGCAGTGATCATATAATATCATGTCTCTACAAGGAAATCCAGTTAATGTGACTATTATTCAAATTTATGCACCAAACATTAATGCAAAAGATTAAGAAACCAAAAATCTTACCAACTCTGCAGGCTGAAATTAATCAAACATGAAATCAAAACATTTTGATAATTTTTGGTAATTAGAATGTGAAAGTGGAAACAAAGAAGAGAATCAGTTGTTGGAAAATATGGGCTTGGTGATAAAAATGACACTGGAGATTGCATGACAGAATTTTGGAAGGCCAGTGACCTCTTCATTGCAAAAACATTGTTTCAACTGCATAAAGCACAACTATACACATGGACCTCTGTGGATGGAGTACACAGGAGTCAAATCAACTGTATCTGTTGGAAAGAAATGATGGAAAAGCTCAATATAATCAATCCTTACAGGCCAAGTACTGACTATAGAACAAACCATCAGTTGCTCATATGCAAGTTCAACTTGAAGCTGAAGAAAATTGAAACAAGTTAATCAGAGTCAAAAGATGACCTTGAATACATCCCACACAAATTCAGAGACCATATCAAAAATAGATTTGACACACTGAATGCCAAAGACTAATCTACTAAGTATGCTGTGGAATGATATGAAGGTCCAGCAATTAGGGAACTCATCCTAGGAAAAGTGCTACACACCTCCCTGCTGAATATCACTATGGTCGCCTTTGAAGTCCTCCCCTTAGAAAGCTGTGCACCAACACCAGAGCCTGGTCCACCCTTCAAAGCAATTTTAGAACTCTTTCTGGAATGTCCATCAGACCTGTTGTGGGGCGTGGTTCTGATAATTAAGTTCACTAACACATTCTAGAAAAAGTTTTTTGAAAAGTAGACTAGGCACCGGGGTCAGTGCATAGCTTTCCAAGGAGAGTCCTTCAAAGGTGGCTGCAGTGATCTTCAACAATGAGGTATGTAGCACTGTTTCTATGGTAACTGTCAGACCGTGTCCACCCACAGCTCTGATGGACATTCCAGGAAGAGTACCAAAACTGCTTTGAAGGATGGACTAGGCTCAGGTGTCAGTGCACAGCATTCCGAGGGGAGTACTTCAAAGGTGACTGTAATGATACTCAGCAGTGAGGTATGTAGCACTTATTCTAGGATGAATTCATGAACTTTATTGTTGGACATTAAGGGTAGGAAGGAAATCATACATGAAGGCAGCACAAAGTCATTAAAAAGACAGTAAAGAACAAAAAATAGATGTCAGAGGAGATTTTGAAACTGCTCTTGAATACAGTGTAGCTAAAGTGAAGGACAGAAATGATGACATAAAAAAAGTGAAAAAAGATTTCAGAGGGAAGCCTGAATTCTTTATAAAATAAAGTATTATAATGAAATGTACAAAGACCTGGAGCTAGAAAACCAAAAAGGATCAACAAACACACCTAGCATTTCTTAAGCTGAAAGAACTGAAGAACATTCAAGGGTCTAATTGTAATATTGAAGGATTCTATGGATAAAAAAATTTTGAAAAACACAGAAAGTGAGTAAAGAAGATGGAAGTAACATGCAGAGTTTCTGCATCAAAATGAATTGGTCAACATTCAGCCATTTCACTAGGCAGCACATGATCAAAACCACTTTCAAGTGTTAATAAGTAATAAATCACTTTGAGGACTGAGGTGCACCTGACCAAAGCCATGGTTTAAGATAAGGGTTAGAGTTAAGGTTAGGGTTAGAGTCAAGGTTAAGATTAGAGTTATCATTTCTTTAGACTTGTCGTAAGGGGTGATAAGTCCCTGGGGAACATCATACTTGGTAGAAAGAGGGCAGTAAAAGAGAAGAAAAACTCAAAGAGATGGATTGACTCAGCTACAAAAATGGGCTCAAATATAGCAACTATCATGAGGCATTATTCCCTCATGTTATGTGTAGGGTTGTTGTAAGTGGGTTCCAACTTGATGGCACCTGAAAACAGCAGCATGGGAAAATGTTGATCGACACAGGAAACATCAAAAGAACATAGAAAGAATACAGTGTCACCTTACCAAAAAAAAAAAATGAGTTGACATTCAACCACATTAAGAAGTAGCAAATAATCAATGACTGATGACGTTTAAGGAAGAATCCCAAGTTGTACTGAAGGCACTGGCCAAAAAAAAAAAAAAAAGGAAAAAGAAAAAAGCTCCAGAAATTGATGTTTCAACAGGTGTATGGATAGCTGGAAATACTCCTTCCTCTATGCAAAGAAATTTGGAAGATAGCTACCTTGTGAACTCACAGAAGTCCACATTTGTACACACTCAAAAGAAAGGTGACCCAACAAAATGTGGAAGTTTTGGAACACTATCAGATATATTAACCCCAAGTAAAATTTGGTGAAGATCATTCTGTCTTAGTCATCTAGTGCTGCTGTAACAGAAATACTTTGGGTGGATGACTTTAACAAAGAAAAATTTATTCTGCCATTGTCCAGTAGGCTACAAGTCTAATTCAGGGTACCAAATCCAGGGGAAGGCTTTCTCTATTGGATCTGGAGGAAGGGGCTTGTTATCTGTCTGTCCTGGACTGGGAGCCCTTCCCTTCATTGAGAAGTTCAATGATCTAGTGAAGGTCAGGCGTCTTTTACAGACTTTATTCTTTTCAGCTAGCTTGCCACCCTTCTTCCATCATCCAGCCACTACCTGTACTTGGGTAAAGAATACCCTATGTGCCTCAGACAGAATCTATCTCAGATCTTCTAACACACTCCTATTAAGAAGGCTATGACAATGAGCTCAGTAAAGACGTGTGGAAAATAATCTGTGTGTACTGACTATTTTGTTGCCTGGGACTTCCTTGGATTCTATTGTGCCAAATTAGCCCAAATATGCCAGTGAAAAGTTTGTTATATTTTACTGATTTCTCCTTGCTATGGGGATTTTTCTACGTCTAGATGCTCTACATAAAATTAAAGCAGCCACAGTTTTACTCTCTTATAAATGAAGCATCAATTTCTAGAAACTAGATCATTTAGATTTCTTTATCTTCTTTCCTCTCTGATAGGTTTTGAAAAGCAATGATAGGTTTTAAAAACCCCAAATTGCTTTTTAGTTTTTATCAGCATTAAGATCAGAACAATGGTCATTTGCAATAGCTAATATTCTAAACAGAAGTAAACTCAAATAAATCCTGTTGATCCTGGATTGTGGCTTATTTTAATTTTTTTTTGTAAGTTGTTGCAGTTGAGTGGATAATGATATGTTATATATGTGATATATATGTTATGTTGTAATGTAATATAGATTACTGTTGCCTCCAGGTGTGTATAATGGCGATAGATAACTCTAAATGTCAGTTGCTTTTTATGAAGATAAAATATCTTTATTGTAGGAAGAAAATATATATATATTTTTTATGTACTCCACATAAGCAAGTAAAATACCCAAGCGGCATTTCTACCAAAAACCAAACAAAATACTTTGAACTAAAAATGGTTATGTATGCACAGGAAGCATTAAGCAGTACACAAGGAGCCCTGGTTCCACAATGGTTAAGCTCTTGGCTGTTAATAGAAAGTTAGTGGTTGGCACCCACTAGCTGCTCCCAAGAGAAAAGGTCTGGCAATCCCCTATAAAGATAACAACCTAGGACACCCAAGGGGCAGTTCTACTCTGTCAGATAGGGTCACAGTTAGTTGGAATTGAATAGATGGCATACAATGACTACAAGAAACAGTAGACTAGTTGGAAAATCTTGGTTGTCCTTGGGATAAATGTTGGTAACAATACTGTAGACAAAGACATAAAACTTAAGCCAGCAGTAAGATGGGAGACCTAAACTCCCTTATTAAGCCTGGGACACTCAAAGGAGGTGAAATCATTTCAGGTCAGTAGTGTGCCCTCTTTGCAATTAAAAATCTTCTCTGAGAAAGACTCCCACATGTATACATTCATAACTCCCAAAGACAAAAATCAACTAAATTAGGGTTAAAAATCCAACTACAGCAGAACATTTGAACATCACGAATAAGAGAATATGCTTATATCCGCAGAGAAAACACAAGTTCAGGTTTTGTGTGACCACAGTTAGGAGTTGCAGAATTCCCACTGTTTGTAATGTTAGCCTTCATTGTGATTTACCCAGTAAAATGCCTTTTCATAGTCACCAGATTTATAAAATTGCAAGCCTGTAGTGCGTTCTAGATGAATTCATTTCCTTATCAAATGATCCTTTTAAACCCTGATAAGATTCATTGCTCTGAAATCAACTTTACCTTATATTTTATATATGCATTTTTATTTTATTTTGCCTAGTGTTAACATGGTACGTCTTTTCTACCATTTTTAAGTTTTAAATTTTGTTTTTTATGTTACAAGTTGGTATCTTTTGGGTACAGTTGGGACTTTTTGTAATCCAATCTATAATATCTACTTTAAATTTGGACATTTAGACTACTTATTGAGATGTTTCAGTGAAAAGATGCAGCACTCATCTATGCCCCAAAATATGGAGGACAGCTACCTGGCCAACTGACTAGAAGAGATTCATATTTATGTCTACTCCCAAGAAATGTAATCCAACAAAATATGACAATTATTGAACAATATCAGAAATGTCACATGCAAGTAATATTTTGCTAAAGATTATTCAAAAGTGAACGCAGCAGTATATAGCAAGTAACTACCAGAAAGTCAAGTCAAATTCAGAAGAGGATGTGGAAGCAGGAATATCATTGCTGTCAGATAGATCATGACTGAAAGCAGGGAATACAGGAAAGATGTTTACCTGTATTTCATTGATTATGCAAAGGCATTTGTCTGTGTGGATAATAACAACTCATGAGGAACTTTGTGGAGAATGGGAATTCCAAAACACTTAATAGTGCTCATGACAAATCTGTATTAAAGCTCAAGAGGCCGTAGTCGAAACAGAACAAGGGGGTAGTGCATGGTTTAAAGTCAGGAAAGTTGTGCATCAGGGTTGTATCCTTTCAGCATACATTTTCAATCTGCATGCCAAGCAAAGAATCCTGGAAGGTGGACTATACATAGAAAAACAAGGCATCAGGATTGGAGAAGGACTTTTTAACCATCTATGTCATGCAGATAACACCACCCTGCTTGCTGGAAGTGAAGAGAATTAAAACACTTACCGATGAAAATGAAAGACCACAGCCTTCGCTGTGGATTACACCTCAACATCAAGAAAACAAAAATCCTCACACTGGACCAGTAAGTAAAATCCTGATGAGTGGAGATTTAAGGATTCAGACTGTCAAGGATTTTGTTTTAATTGGTTCCCCAATCAACACCCATGGAAGCTGCAGAGAAGAAATCAAAAGACGCAATGCGTTTGGAAAACATGCTGCAGAGGACTTCTTTAAAGTGTTGAAACATAAAGATGTCATTTTGAACACTAAGCTTTTCAAAATACCCAAGTCATGGTATTTTCAACCCCGTCATATAGAGGTGAAAGCTGGACAGTGAATAAGGAGGACAGAAAAAGAATTGATGCCTCTGAATTGTGGTGTGAGGGGAGAATAGTGAACATACCATGGACCGCCAAAAGAACAAACAGATCTGTTCTGGAAGAAGTACAACCAGAATGGTCCTTGGAAGAAAAGATGGCGAGACTTCATCTTACATACTTTGCACATGTTGATCAGTCCCTGGAGAAGGATGTCATGCCTGGCAGAGTGGAGGGTCAGTGAAAAAGAGGAAGACCATCAACAAGACAGATTGACACAGTGGCTGTAACAATGGGCTTAAGCACAAAAATGATTGTGGGCTTGGCAGAGGACCCAGCAGTGTTTTATTCTGTTGTGCATAGGGTATTTATGAGTCAGCGCTGACTTGACTGCACAGAGCAGCAGCAACAGACCACTTATATTTCATATGAGCAACATAAAACACAGAAACAAAACCCTAAACCTGTTACTATAGAGCTAATTCTAACTCATAGCTACCCTGTATTAACCTTTAGGACAGAGTAGAACTGCCTCATATGATTTCCAAGGAGCACCTGCTTGATTTGAACTGTCAACCTTGTGGTTAACAGCTGTTAACCACTATATCACCAGGGTTTCCAAGAATTCTTAAATTTATATCTTGATGTGGATGGATAAACATTGTGTTTTCATCTTTCCTATCTGCTACATTCAACAAGTCTAAAAGAAATGAATGAAAAACCCAATTCAGACTATAAATTCTTGGTGGTATTTTAATTCACTCAAATAACTATTAATGTATACATTACCTATTTGATACCAACATTACTTGTTTATGCTAGTCTTTTTTGTACTATACTAACTTTTTTCCCATTCAGTTATATTCACTTTGAAAAAAGGAACTACTTCATACTAGTAGTCTACCTATCTTTCAACCCTGGTGGTTTTCACAAACTATACCCTTTGATATTTTCTGACAAGTTAAGCAGCTTCAGTGTCAGTGACCAGAATTTACTGTAGATCATTTGAGGCATAGAGCACATGGGGTTGTCATAAATTGGAGTCGACAGGACATCAATTTTTTTTTTCCAGATGGACTGATTCACATAGAAAAGGAGTCATAAATCAAATAAATATTTGGATAACTCTCTGTACATCTAAGCATGTCAATTTTCTAGTAACAGTGTTAAAATAGTAGCTCATGTGCAAAATTAATTTACAATTACATATAAATGTTTTCATTAAAATCCAATTCAGTTTGTTTCTCAAATCAAAAATTTAGAAGTAATTTTCAATTATTCTTTTTATCTTATTGCCATGTGAAACACATAAATGTAATCTATCCCTTTCCTATGTATCAATTACTCTACCCTGTTCTAGATTCCCACTCTCTCTTAGATAGACTTCTGATATAATCACACAGTTACATCCTTGTTCATTTTGTTTCCTTTCCGTGCAATTGAGACTTTCAAATTGCTTATTACAACATTTGGAATAAAATTTAAATCCTTCCGCAAGGCTGAGTCTACAGAAAGTGCAACAAAACATTCAGTATCCTCTGTACCCTCTATTTATCGTCTTATCTCACAATGCATCTACTTCACTGTGTTTCCAACTCATGGTTCTTTCTATTCCTGGGCAACAGTAAGCTTATTCCAATCTTAAAACCGTATCAGTAGCCATGTGTCCTTTTATCATCTCGTTCCTTACTCAAATATCACACCCTTAGGGACAGTTTTCCTGCTACTCAATTCAATCTAAATTAGCTTCTAATCAACCTTATCACTCACTTTCACTTTACCTTATGTTATTTTATTTCATTCAGATCACATGATTTTTAAGATTATCATGTTTGATATCACATGTCATCCAAGTAAAATAAAACTCAACAAGAATAGGAGTTATTCCTATTATCTTTACCCTTTTCTGATAGAATCACTCAGTGAAACTCCAAGTTGTGTTACAAAACCTGGAGCATATATGATTGTCTACCTATCTGTGTGCCTACCTATTCACCTATCTGTATAATTTAAGTAATAAAAACATTATTTAAGATTAATAATTATGGTTTAAAGTTAGTAAAAACATTATTTAAGGTAAACATAGTATTTCAATTTTTAATCTATTTTAAAACACACACTTGTGTATCATGTAAGTGAAAACTCCCATGAAAAGTCCATGAAGAAAGAGATCAATATTCTTATTAATTATGACTCAGGAGAGACAATGGAAACTCTTGAAAAGAGGTAAGACTTTATCAAGTTCACAGAGATATAGAAGTGGAGCTGATAAACCTAAGGCTTTTGATACCAAATCTTGCATGCAGTTTACTTTACTTTTATGTGTACCATAGGGATTAGTTTTTGCATTTAATAAGTTTTCAATGTTTTTGCAAGATAATCAATTTGTCAAGAGGTTGGATATGACTATTAGG
Organism: Heterohyrax brucei; assembly: GCA_028571685.1. NCBI lineage: Eukaryota > Metazoa > Chordata > Mammalia > Hyracoidea > Procaviidae > Heterohyrax > Heterohyrax brucei. The sequence goes on from CM053144.1 coordinate 166,595,690, forward strand.
TTAGGTAAATATTATTAAATGTATATTTTTCTATGCATCTATCAGGCTCTAAGACTTGAATAAGCTTGATAGTTCATAAATTATCAAAGAGCTCACTGTTTTAGAACAAATAGGAATGAAAAGATGAATACATGCACGAAACATAATTTGAACTGAATTAGAATCTACAGTGTAGAAATAACTAACAGTCCAATAATAAAGCTAAAAGAGAAATATATAAAGATGAGAGAACCTAACAGCAATTTTCATATGACCCTTAAATTGAAAGTGCCAAAATATCATGCATTTTAAAGTTCTCAGATGCAAGCTACAGTAAAGGCAGTTTAACACCACAGCAGTGTAAATGTGCAAATTGCTAGGGAGTAATATGTTCAAGCTGTTTGAGGAAGTTGCCTTAGAAACTTGTCTAAACAAATGTACATATTCAGTAATTCTGACATTTTAAACTTTTGCTTTTAATTTCCCTTAAATGAACTTTCGTTTCAATTTCATATAGGATGAAAGTAAACTAAAACATGCTATGCACGCACACAACTGGAGCATTCTCTATCACAACCAAAGCGTTGACTAAGATCCATAAATATGTTTGTCCTAAAATGAATCTGATACGTTTTAGAGATGACCTTCTCCTTAGTGGGATTTAGGTCACTGAGTAGTACAGTTTGTTTGAGGTTGACTACTAACCTAAAGGCTATTGGTTCAAATGCATAATCAGCACCTTGAAATAGAGGTTTGACAATTTGCTTCCATAAAGATTATGGCAAAGAAAATTCTGTGGAGCAGTTCTACTCTGGAGAAGTAGTCAGTTGCTTCCTGTGATCTCTCTTACAACAAAGACATGAAAAAAACAAATGAATAGATTATATATGGCATTCTAGGACAAAGTTGGGAAATTCAACTGAGCCACAGGGAGGGGAGAGACTGTCTGAAAGCACCAAGGAGTGGTCTGACCTGACCCTACGGGAGTAGAATTGGCTGGAGTAAGTGCACTGAGGGGAACAGTGGCATTCAGAATGTGTTTTCCGTGTTGAAAGACACTGACTGACAGAGAGCCCTCTCGTGGCTCAAGAATCAGTGAACAAAGGCATTTGATCATCAAAAGTTAAGTAGCTTGCATCAAACTGCTCATAGAGCTAAAACTTCTTTAGGGATAAACATGAATCCCTTTAGTGCTCTGTATTGTGCCTAAGCATCCCCTGGGCCAGAAGTAGGACCCGTTATGGGCCCTGAGCCATTCTCACAAACTTGGAGAGGGAATAAATTAACAAACAGGGAGAAAATAATCTGTTAGCTCCCCTAAGTTGAGAACTGAGGACAGAAACAGTTCCTTTTCCTAAGATATTCACAGAATTTGAATGCCTTTCACCCCTACATAGACCTACATGGACCCATTACAGTAGTGCAGGCCTTCATTAGCACTGTTCAAGAGGGTGCATATATCTGAAACCTAATATTACTGTATCAGCTATAGGGTGGAAAAGCAGTTTCCTGATATTTGACATTGCTCTACCTATTAAGAAGTGTCCTCACCTACCCACAACAGGGTCCTGGTGGCTCCATATGTGCGACCTAGCCACCTATGACAAGGTTCCAAGAATAAGCACCAGCACTGGGCAGCCATAGTCTTCCTACAAAACCTATCCACATACATGCTTTAAGTAACAGGGACATGCTTTCCTCATGGACACTCAGGGGTGGGTGTCAGCCCCCTGTCTTGCTCATTGTGAGAATCTAGATACTTGTAATTATACCAGTTACTGCTTCTCACCTAGGACTATACAGGAGAACCTACCTGCACACACATTTGGTGACCAAGTATGTGGATACCAGAGCTGAATCCATATACGAAAATTAAGTGGACTCCTGGGCTCACATGCCTAGTAACAGCTCTAACCACCTGGTGACTGGATGTTAGAGCTTCAGAGGTATCAACAACCAAAGAATCTCACACCACCAGCCTATTTGGGCATTTCAAAACAACACAAAACAAGAAACCAGAACATAGTACAAAATCGATAAATACAGTAATTTACTAATGGCTCGGAGTCAAGTAAAGAACAAATGAGAATCAACTCAGTGGCAATGGGTTTGGTATTTAGTATGATCTTAACACTGAAAACCATAAAGAATCCACAAGAGAACTACTGGAACTAATATAAGAGTTTAGCAATGTATCAGGGTACAGGATACACATATAAAACTGAGTTGGAGTCCTCTGCACCAACATAAAGAATGTCACAGAGGAAATCAGTAAATCAGTGTCATGTGCAGTTGCCCCAAGAAGATAAAATACTTAGGAATAAATATAACCAGAGATGTGAAAGTCCTATACAAAGAAAACTATATTACCACAATAAACCAAAGATGACCTACATGGCTGGAGAAGCTGGTCTTGCTCAGGATAGGAAAACTCAAATTGTGAAAATGTGTCTTCCACCCAAAATGATCTATAGATACAGTGCAGTCCCAATCTAAATTTCAGTGGCACTTTTTAGTGAGATGAAGAAACAAATCACCAATTTCATATGAAAAAGGACCCATATAAGTAAAGATTTCTGAAGAAGAATAAAGTGGGAGGCCTCACACTACCTAACTTTAGGACTTATCACATTGTAACAGTAATTAAAACAGCCTGGTACTGTTACAAAAACGTACACGTAGACCAATGGAACACAGTTGAGAATGTAGGCATGAAATCACCCAGTTAGGACCATCTGATGGTTAACAAAGGCCAAAAGTCCATTAATTGGGGAAAAATACTGTATTTTTAATAAATAATGTTGGCATGACTTCATGTCCACCTGCAAAAAAAAAGAGAAACAATACCCATATTTCACACCATGCCAAAAATTAGCTTAAAGTGAATCAAAAACCTACAGATAAAATCTAAAACAATAAAAATCATGGAAGAAGAGGACCAACACTGGCAACCATGATACATGGCATAAACAGCATATAAAACATTACCAACAGTGCACAAATGCCAGAAAATAAATAACTGGAAACTCCTAAAAGTTAAATTTATGCTCATCTAAAGACTTCACCAAAAGAGTAAATAGACAACCTACAAACTGGGAATAAAAAATTGGATTTGACAAATCCAATCAGCACCTAATCTCCAAAATAGTAAGATACTGCAAAACCTCAGCAACAAAAAGACAAATAACTCATTTGAAAAATGGGCAAAGGGTATCAGGCATTTCACCAAAAAAAAATTCAGGTGGGTAACAAATACATTAAGAAGTGCTCATGATTATTAGCCATTAGAGAAATGCAAATCAAAAGTACCTTGAGATACCATCTTACCAAAAAATAATCAATGTTGCAGAGGGTGTGAAGAGAATGGAACACTGACATAGTGCTGGTGGGAATGTCAAATAGTAAAACCACTTTTGAAATCAATTTGGAATTTTCTTAAAAAGCTAGGAATAGAAATACCCAATGATCCAGTAATTCCGTTTCTTGGAATACATCAGAGAAATAAGAACTGTCAGATAAATAGATATATGCACAGCAATGTTTACTACAGCACTGTTCACAATAGCATAAAGATGGAATCTGCCCAGGTGCCTATCAGCACATGAAAGGATAAATAAATTACAGCATGTTCATACAGTGGAGCACTACACAGTGATAAAGAACAGCAGTGAATTTGAGAAACATCTCATCACGTAGAGGAATCTGGAAGGCATTACACTGAGTGAAATTAGTCACGAAAGGACAAATAATGTATGAGACACTGTTATAAGGACTCAATAAAAGGTATAAGCACAGAAGAAAACAGTCTTTGATGGTTGCAAGGCTAGGGAGGAAGGGAGATGAGTATTTATTGAGTAGATAGTAGACAAGAATTATTTTAGGTGAAGGGAGGGACAACACACAGCAGAGCAGTCAGCACAGCCAGTCTAAATCAAAAGTTGAGAAGTTGCCTAAATACAACTAAATACTTCAAGGGACTGCGTAGCAGGGGCAAGGGTCTGGGGACCATGGTTTCAGGGGACATCTAGGTAAACTGGCATTACAAAGTTTTTTAAAAAAATGTTCTGTATACCACTTTGGCAACTGGTGTCTGGAGTCTTAAAAGCTAGCAAGCAGCCTTCTAAGAAGCATAAATTGTTCCCAACCCACCTGCAGCAAAGAGAATGAAGAATATCAAAGACATAAGGAAAAAAAATGAGTATAAGAGACAGAAAGGGTCACATAAACCAAAGACTACATCAGCAAGTGACCAGGGGAACTGCGTGGTGTCTGGCTACCCGTATTGACTGCCCTGACAAGGAGCTCAAAAAAGAGTCCATGATAGGGTGGGAGGAATGTAAGGAGCAGAACTCAAATTCTAGAAAAAAGGCCAGGACTGATGGTCTGACAGATTTAAATACCTTGGAAGACATGGTCCTCAGATTCTCTGTTAGGCCAGAACTGAAACCATTTCTGAAGGCCAACTCTTCAGGTAAAGAGAGAACTTTCTTAATGTCTTAAGAACTATAAGACATAAAATGATGCTCTGTGCTTCTTGGCTTAAGTAGATACAGGACAATAACTGGGCAGCTTCTGTCAGAGGGTGAGATCAGAAAGCAGAAGGGGACAGGAGCTGTCTGAACGGACACGGCAAACAAAATGATGGAGAAGAGGAGTGTGCTCTCTTAGAGTGGGGAGTACAGCCACATTCACATAACAGGAGTGTATATGCTTTTGTATGAGAAACTGACTTGAATTGTAAACTTTCACCTAAGACACAAAATAATAAGAAACTTGGTCGAGTAAGCCAGAAACAGAAGCAGAGAGAGAAGGGAAAAAGGGGGAATATGAATTGACCTTCAATGTATCATTCTTTCAGAGCTGTAAATGTCACTTTTAATGCTGAAAATCTGCCACATGGCTTTGTAAACTGAGACTTTATTCTCTGCATGCCAATAAAACCTTAGGAGCAATTGATTAAATACTTAATGAAATGCAATATGCTTGAAGGTGAAGGTGGAGCATATCTTATCTTGATTTGTTGGCAATTTCACATTTTTGGAAATTAAATCCCTCCTAACTTGGCTGGCAACGTATATGTGTTCATTATCCTTGTTTTTGATTACTTATTATAGTACTAATTTGCAGGCAGTAGATGGTTAAAGTCATGACTGCTCTTTGTCGCACAAGAAAGAGGAATTTGGATGTTGATAAAGGCAATGAGAGAGCTGATGTCCCAGTTTAAAGTCAGATGAATGTTAGGTCAAATGGCAAAAATAGAAACTGCCTTAGGACAATAATGAAAGTGTCCAACGTTGTCTCTCAAGGTGACTAGGATTTCTATTTCTAAATACAGGATCCTGTAAGAGAAGAATAATGTTAAATGAACTATCTGGATGAGAAATTGATCTCTCATACTCATGACTCTTTCAGTCTCTTGTTTAATTCAAAGTAAATAGCAAACAGTGGTTAACTTTTACTGGTAATACAAAGTTATCATTAAAGTAGCCACAGTGCAATCAATTATTATAATTCAGAATAATGGGAACTGGAACAAAGCGTTTTGAAGTAACTACTGGTAAATGTGTTCATGCATGATTACTGAACATATTGGAAGTTGTATTTTAATCTTCATTTCTCTTCCCAGGCTCTGTGAAGTGTTGTAATTCCTCTTTTTTTTTCATTTTTCCCCTCACTTTTTATCCTCTAAATAATTATAATGCTATCAATGTATCAACTTCACCTAATAATGAATTTTAAAAAAAGACAGTTCATAAATTTATCAAAAAAGTGATAAAATTCAGGAAAGTAGAGCACTATAACACCTTCATAACAAAAATAGTGAGACAAATTAATGATAGTTACCTACAGGGAGAGCAAAGGGCTGCATATTTGCATAAATAGCGTACGCACCACTGGAATACATATAAGCCAAAAAGAGGACATGCCTGAATTTTGTTTAAATGTTAAATGTTGAATATAAAGCCCTTAAGAGAAACAGATAGAAGGCAGTCTATATACTCTTGTGGGCCTTTTCTCTGTGAGTTTCACAAAGTGTTCATAGGAAATAAGAGGGAAGATCTTTAGAACTATTTTCTTGTGTCAGTGGGAGAAGGGAAATAGCAACCATGATCAATAACCAACACAGACCTCTCTCAGATTTCTATTATGGAATGCATAGGAGGGAAGAGAAACAAAAACACAGGGGAAAGAGAAACAAAAATTTCCACCTAAGAGCACTGATAGAAACCAATAGTAGTGATAGAAGAAAATTGAAAAAAAAATTACTAACGCAGGGGAGAGAGATAGGAATACTTACTGTGCCCAGCACTAGAGTGGAATGAAGGACAATAGAATGTGTAAAAGTCACCTTGCTGGGATTCAGTGATACTGTGTCTCACTAAGACTGAGGCTTGATCAAAGAACATAGGAATAGACACCTCACTCCAGCCGACACCAGCTGATAAGCCAATGGCTAAAAATAATAATGGAATACATCTACAGAGCTGCAAAAGACAGATTATATTGGAATCAACATGAAGGGAGTACTCCAAGCCAAGTGGGAAGCAGACATGTAGAAAATGACCCGGGGGGTGTGCAGGGGGGAGGAGATGATGGAGATTTCACCCTAAACACAAAATACCACTGAAAGGTCTTGAATTTTGTTGTATACCAAGGATGTCAACATTAGCACAAACCCCTAAACTAAAGGCTTAGCAGAAGAAAAAGTGTACTCATCTCTAAGCACAAAAATTTTTACATCACTATCTACTGTCTTAGGTAAGATATCTAGCTTTTGGTTAAAATTTATTGGCATATAAAAGGCAAGGAAGCACACATTTTGAAGACACAAAGCAGTCATCAAAACTAGACTCAGATAAGATACAGATATTGGAAGAATTAGGCAGTTTAAGATAACTGGGATCAAAAAGGGACATAAGGACAACTAATGTTTTTTTTAAAAGCATCTTCCAAGATGGCAAATGCCTATTTTTTTTTAAATATTGTGCTTTAACTGAAGCCAAGTAGCCAAAGCCAAGTGCCGTCGAGTCAAAGCCTACAATTCAATTTGCCATATAAAACTCTGCACACACACCTCTGTGCCCCTCTGACTACTCTCCCTACCTGTGACAGCACAGTCCTTTCCACCTTGTGCTTCGTGCATTCTTTCAACAAATGCCTGTCTCTTCCTCTGCACCCTCCCATTGTACCTCTAGAGAGGAGCTGTTTGACAGCCTCGTGTATGTATTTCAGCCAAGCAGCACACATTTCACCAGTATCACCCTATGCCTTATCATCCAATCCAGTCTTTGTCTGGAGACTTGGCTTTGGTACTAGTTTCAGCTCTGGGTTAGCAGCAAGTCCAAGGGCCAAGTCTGCAGGGAACCTTCCAGGATGTCAGACAAGATGGCAAGTTTTTAATCCAGCTGTGTCAATTATAACTTTATATATGGATCATTTAAACAAACCAGTTAAAAGACAGGGATGGTCCCATTGCATAAACTGCAAATCCTACCTATATGAAAAGAGGATTCTACAAAATAGAAATATATAGATGGTGAAAAGTAAAAGGATAAAATTATACTGTAGAAATACTAATTAAAGTAAAGCTATATATGTAGCCCTGCCAAGCCAAGCCAAGTGCCGTCGATTCAGAGCCTACATGTAGCCTAACATCACATAAATAGATTTCAGAATATTATGGGAGTTAAAGAGGGACCCACATAATGATACAGGTAAAAAGTATTCAAAAAGACATAGTAATTTTAAATATGCACTTAACAGCAGAGATTCAAAATAACTGAAATAAAATTTGATAGAACAGAAAATAGGTACAATAAATGTGTAGTTATTGAATTTAAGGATCCTTTCCCAGTCATTGGGAGAACTTACAGAAAATCATTTGGGATATAGAACAGCTTTATCAACTAACTTGAAAGAGTTGGCATTTATACATATCCACCCAACAACAGCAGAAAATATATTCTTCTCAAGTGTGTATGAAATATTCACCATGGTAGATCATATTCTGGACAATAAAACAAACTTTCACAGATTAAAATCATACAAAAATAAAGAGTTCAAATCATACAAAAATATTTTTGGAAAACAATAAAGTTAAGCTAGAAATCATAACAGAAAGATATCTCAAAAATTTCCATATATTTGTGAAATAAACAGTGTATTTCTCAATAGTTTATGTGACAAAGAGTCTCAAGAGAAATTAAAATTAGTTTCAAACAAACTAAAATGAGAACACAAAATTTATGAGACACAGCTAAAGTATAGTAAGAAATTTTAGCATTAAACACTTAGAAAGGAGTATCTAAAGCTTGTATTTTATCATCTTAATAAACAACAGATAAATAATTAAACCCAAAGCTACAACATCAAAAAAATGATAAACATTAAAAAAAGTAGTCAACAAAATTGAAAAATAAATACCACATGATACCACTACTGTAAAAACTCATGGAAAGATTTACATACAAAAAGAAACAATATCTGATGGTTATGAGAGAGGGGAGGAGGGATGGAAAAACAGTCAATAGAAAATAAAGTGGTAACTTTGGTGAAGGGTTAGACAGTACACAATACTGGGAAGGCAGCACCACTTGTACAAGGCAAGGTCACAGAAGTTCCATGCCAAGCCAAGTGACGTCGAGTCAGTTCCACAGGCACACTGAAACTCCCTGAGGGAACGAATTACTGGGCCAAGGGATTTGTGTGGGGACCATGGTCTTAAGAAATATCTAGCTCAACTGACATAACATAGTCTATAAAGAAAAAGTTCTATATTCCACTTTAGTGAGTAGCACCTGTGATCTTAAAGGCATGCTAGCAGCTATATGAGATAGTCTGCTGGTCTCACCCTTTTGGGAGCAAGGAAGAAAAGAAACCAGAGAAAGATTGGTCCAAAGGTCTAATGGACCACATCTACCATAGCCTTCACTGGACTGATTCCAGTACAAACCACATGATGCCTGGCTACCACTGCCACTGACTGCTCTGATAGGGTACAAGTTGCAGAAAACTGTAGAACAAAATTCTAACTCAAAATAAAAAATAAGAGCAGGCTTCCTGATGTGACAGAGACTAGAGAAGAGAAACTCTGAGAAGATAGCCCCTGGGCACCTTTTCAGCTCAGTGATGAAGTCACTCCTGAGGTTCATCCTTCAACCAAAGATTAGACAGGCTCATAAAACAAAAAGGGGCACATCGACACAGAGACAATGACTAGAGAGAAGGAGAGGACAGGAAAACTGTTAATAGAGAACCCAAGTTTAAGAAGGGAGAGTATTGACATGTTGTGGGGTTGTTAACCAATGTCATAAAACAGTATGTGTGACGGCCCTCGACTTGGCATACTGTTTAATGAGAAACTAGTTTGTTCTGTACACCTTCATCTAAAGTACAAGAAAAAAATTATGAAAATCATTAAAACAAATGTGTTCCTTGTAAATACAAATAAATTGATAAATCACTAGTCAAAGTAATCACAGAAAAACAGACAACACAAACATTCAAGAAACCATTGCCATTAAGTCTATTCTAACTCATAGAGACCTTACGACAGGGTAACTGTCCCACAGGGTTTCCAAGGAGCGGCTGGTGGATTCAAGCTGCAGACCATTTGGTTAACAGATGACCTCTTAACTACTACACTACCAGGGCTGAATGTAAGAAATAAAAGTGAAGATACCACTATTGATACAACATACTTTAAATAGATAATAAAGTCTGACAAGGAGACTACCATAACAGAATATTGTGGAGTACTACAAATATTATGCCTGTAGACAACTTAATTTAAATAAATCAATTCCAAAAATGATAAGAAATACACAAACTCATTCAAGAAACATAAATCACCTAAATAGCCTTATTTCTAATATCCCCATAGCCATAGAGTTGATTTCTGACTCATAATGGCCCGGAGAGCTTCCATGGAACACCTGGTTGATTTGAACTGCTGACATTTTGGTTAGCAGGCATATCACTTAACCACTATGCCACACAGGGTTTGTATTTCTAATACAAAAGATTAAAAAGAAAATTTCTAAAAAAAAAAAAAAAACCCTGAGAAGTTTACCCTCAAGAAACATACCAAATATTTAAAAATTAAATGTATTACCATTTCTACATTTTTTTCAGAAGATAGAAGAGATGTGTATACTATCTTCCACAACTATTGATGTCAGCATTACCTTAATACCAAAATAAAGACATATCAATAGATAACCAACAGTCCTTATAAGAATGAAAAAATCTTCAACAAAATTTTAGTAAATCAAATCCAGCAATACATAAAATGATATATATCATGACCACATGAGGCTTATTTCAGGAATACAAGACTAGATCAGTATTTGAAAACCAATATATATTATCCACTATATTAATAGAGTCGGATCCAACTTGACGGCACTTGGCTTTTGGCATATTAATAGACCATATAATAAAAATATCATATTATACCTTGATACAGAGGAAACATTCAACACAATACAGCATCGTTTATTACCAAAAATAGAAACAAACGAAAAAATCAGCAACCTAGAAAAATAAAATAACTTCCTTAGCATCATATATGAGAAATAAAAAATCGACACCTAACATCATAGTGGTGAGGGAGGAAATGTTTTAACCTCAAGACAGGTAGCTGCTATTCAACACTACTAGAAATTCTAGTCAGTGCAATAAGACAAGAAAAGTAAGATGTTGTACATGGTAGGAAAAGAATAAGTAAAACTTCTCTATTTGAGGGAGCGGAGGTCTGGGGACCATGCTCTCAGGGGACATTGAGGATAGTTGACATAACTAGCCCATTGCTAAGAGTCTTCTGCACTCCATATTGGTGAGTGTCATCTGGGATCTTAAAAATTAGGAAGCTGTCATCTGAGGTACACCAAATGGTCCTAACTCAGCTGAAACAGATGATCACAAAGGAAAACAATGACATGAAGAAAAAGGAGCCCAGAAAACAGAAAGACCCATGTGAGCAGGTGACTGTCATCATGTGACCAAAAGAACAAGGTGGTTCACTGCCATCACTAAAGACAGCCACGATGGGGCACACAATGTTGAGTCACAGTGGAAACATGAGAAAAAGAGGGGTGCACCTCAGGAACTCCACTAAAAGACCACTACTGATGGTCCGAAGGCCTGGAAGTTCCACAGGGAGCATGGCCCCTAGACCTGTTGCTTCACTTAATCAAAAATCATTACTGAAGTCAACTCTTCACACAGAAATGGACAGGACTGGGGGATACAGTGTGACCATATGGTGTGTGTACTTCATGGTTCCATGCATCTATACAATGCTGTCCTACTGGCCTCTTACTAGAAAGGAGAAGACAAGGTGGAGAGGAGGGGACAGGAGATTGTTAAGAGGATATGACGTACATAGAATGGAAAGGAGGAGTTTGCTGTCACTGTGTAAGGAGAGCAGAAGGAGCTGCAGATAGGCGGGCATGCAAATTTAATTTGAAATGTATACTTTCACTCAATCTCAATAATAATAATAATAAAAACTTCTTTGAATATGTTACAATTTTGTAGATTAAAAAACAAAACAAAACAAAAAAAACCTGGGGGGGCGGAGTCAAGATGGCCGACTAAGCTCACGTCTCCTTCTATCCCTCTGAAAACCAAGACCTGAACTGACAATCAAACAGAGCCTTTTGAGCACCTAATCAGCCTCAGGACATGGCACAGAGCTGTTAATTGGGACTTTATACCACTCAGGGAAAAATCTCCTCTCTTTTGCTGACTCCCGCTCCTGGCTAGCCCCGGCTCTCACGGACGGAAGGTAAACACACCATTGTGACTTTTTTTCCTCGGTCTCGGCCGGCGGGCGGAGCTGGGCCTTGCCCGGAGGCTGGACTCAGACATGCTGCTGGGGAATAGGCAGGCGAAATTCCCATATTCTGAGAGCCAGGCTCGGGACTCTGTTAATCTAGCCACGTTGAGCCTTTCGTTTTGTAGCTGCCTCAGTGGGGTTTGTGCAGAGCTTCTCAGTCAGTGTGCGGGACGCCATGTTGGTACCCAGATTTTAGCGGGACCTCGTTCTTAGCCTGGGAGCCAGCGCCTGCAAACGGGACAGTGCTTCTCCAACAGAAAAGTAGTGATTTTGCATAGTGCTGCCTACATTGGGGGCCCTGCAACAGAAGCAGAGGAATCGCTGCCTCTGGGCACCTTTAGCCCCCCTGTCTGCTACCTGTGTGGAGGATGCCATCTTGGGTACGGTGGCTACAGCTGGACCTAATTCTTAGCTTGGGAGCCAGAGCCTGCCCACAAGAGAGCGCTTTTCTATCACAAAACCAGTACTCGACGCAGTGTTGGATAAGGCTAGGCCCTGTCAGCAGAGGCCACCAGGGCACTAGCACTGCTGTATTCTGAACTAGTTTGTTATCATCTGGGGTTGGATACAGTCGCGCTTACTTTGTCAGATGGGAAGAGGGACCTCTACACCTGAAAACCTAACTGGCTTGTGAACTGGTAAGATACTTTTTGCTTTACATTTGAAGACAGCCTAGAGAAACATTTGCAATCCATCCTCACTGTACCTCTTCCAGCCTCTATATACTCACATGGGACCCAAAAAGCAACAGATAATTGTGGCATACAAGCAATCACTCATGGCTTCAGAAGGCTCCCAAACAAAGCAACCAAGAAGTTTTCCAGATGAAGAAACTTTTATGAAAGCATCAGGAAGTGAATACAAATTGATTATATACAGGGCCCTTCTAGACCTTATACAAAATGCAGCAGAACAAAATGAAAAATTAAGCAAGTTGTTCGATCTGATAGAACACCAGTACTCTGAAATCCAACAGATCAAGAAGAAAATCAAAGACATAGAAACTTCCATGCAAAGCCAAGAAAACAGAATGGAACAAATGGAAAAAAGAATTTCTGACTTGGAAGACAGAGCTACTGATGCCAGTATCTATGAGCAGAAATCAGAAAAAGGAAACAAGAAAAATGAAGAAACATTAAGAAGCATGTGGGACTCTATTAAGAGGAACAACCTTCGATTAATTGGAGTCCCTGAACAGGGTGAGACATCTGAGAACACAGAGAGTATTGTTGCTGAGCTGCTGAAAGAAAACTTCCAAGAAATCATGAAGGAAGAGAATATAGACATCTCAGATGCATATCGTATGCCACCCAATATAGATCTCAAAAGAAAGACTCCAAGACATATTATAATCAAGCTTAACAAAATGAAACATAAGTAGCAACTCTTAAAGGCAGCAAGACTCAAGGCAAAGCTAACATTCAGAGGGAAACCCTGTAGGCTCTCGTCAGATTTCTCAGCAGAAACCATGCTGGCATGGAGACAGTAACACGACACATTCAATGTCTTGAAGGAGAAGAACTTCCAACCAAGAATTATATATCCTGCAAAACTGTCTTTCAAACATGAAAATGAAATTAAGACATTTCCAGATAAACAGAAACTCAGAGACTTTGTAAAAACCAAACCCAAACTACAAGAAATACTAAAAGAAGTTCTTGGCTTTGGCTTAGAAGAACGAAACCACTAATTTTATATTTTAGAACGACACACTACTCAATACTCATTTAGGGAAGGCTCCAAAGTAAATCACAGCTTTGATTTGGAAAGAAGCAATCCAGTGATCATCATGAAAACTATGGTGTCATCATAATAAAAGAGGGATGTACTACAGTCGTTATAGTCCTTCCAGATGGTGAGGAAGATGACCAGACTGGTAGTAATTAAAATTGGATTTATAAATAGTTTATTAAGGGGGTTCATAGGGGCAGCTGTAAAGCACAACAAAGAAGTATCATACAATTTCAAGAAATCTAATACACGAGTCTCAACAACTATAAAACCAGCTCTGAAAAAGGTGAAAAATCAACTCACAAAAAGGAGTGTCTCAGAACAGACTAATAAGAACAACAGAGAAAACATCAACATAAAAATAAACATATCACAATGGCAGCAGTGAACACATACCTATCAATAATTACATTGAATGTGAATGGACTGAATGCTCCAGTAAAAAGACACTGAGTGTCATCTTGGATCAAAAGACACGACCCATCCATATGTTGTCTACAAGAAACTCACTTGAGACCTAAAGACAGGAAAAAAACTGAAAATTAAAGGATGGAAGAATATATATCAAGCTAACAAGGAACAAAGAAGAGCAGGGGTGGCAATTCTAATCTCAGACAAAATCAACTTTAATGTCAAATCCACCATCGTGGACAAAGATGGACACTATTTATTGCTGAAAGGTTCAGTACACAAACATGACGTAACTATATTAAACATTTATGCACCTACTGTCAGAGCACCTAAATATGTCGAAGAAACACTGACTATGCTCAAAAGAGAGTTAGATGACTCCACAATAATAGTGGGAGACTTTAACACTCCACTCTCATTACTAGACAGATCATCTAGAAAAAAGCTCAGTAAAGATACAGAAGACCTCATTGACACAATTAAACAACTAAACCTCATTGATATATACAGAACTTTCCACCCCTCAGCAGACAACTACACCTTCTTCTCCAGTGTACATGGAACATTCTCCAGAATTGACCACGTGATAGGCCATAATGCAATACTCAACAAAATCCATACCATTGAATTATTGCAAAGCATCTTCTCAGATCATAAAACCATCAAAGTTGAAATCAATAGCAGAAAAAACAGAGATAGAAAGTGGAACTCTTGCAAACTGAACAACATCTTGCTCAAAAAAACATGGGTTATAGAGGAAACCAGGGATCAATTAAAGAAATTCATGGATTCCAATGAGAACGAAAACACTTCCTACCAGAACCTATGGGATACAGTCAAAGCAGTGCTCAGAGGTCTGTTTATCTCATAAATACACACATCGGGAAGGAAGAAAGAAACCAAATCAAGGAACTAACTCTACAGCTTGAACAAGTAGAAAGAGAACAACGGAGGAACCCCTCGGGCACCAGAAGAAAGGAGATCATAAAGATTAGAGCAGAGCTAAATGAATTAGAGAATAGAAAAACCATTGAAAAAATTGAAAAAACCAAAAGCTGGTTTTTTGAAAAGATCAACAAAATTGATAAACCACTGGCTAAAATTACTAAAGAAAAGCAGGAAAGGAAACAATAACCCAAATTAGAAATGAGAAGGGAGTTGTCACCACAGATGCAACAGAAATCAAAAACATAAGAGAATACTATGAAAGACTGTACTCTAACAAATTTGAAAACCTAGGGGAAATGGACCAATTCCTGGACGCATACCACCTACCCAAATTATCACAACGTGAAGCAGAACAACTTAATAAACCCATCACAAAGGAAGAGATTGAAAAGGTCATCAAAACACTGCCAACCCAAAAAAGTCCGGGCCCAGATGGCTTCACGGCAGAATTCTACCAAGCATTTAGAGAAGAGTTATCCCCAATACTATTGAAACTATTTCACAGTATAGAAAGGGATGAAGTACTCCCAAACTCATTCTATGAAGCCAGCATAACCCTGATACCTAAGCCCGGGAAAGATCAAACAAAGAAAGAGAACTACAGACCGATATCACTCATGAACTTAGATGCAAAAATCTTCAACAAAATTCTTGTCAACAGAATACAGCAACATATCAAGAAAATAATCCATCATGACCAAGTGGGATTCATACCAGGGATGCAAGGCTGGTTCAACATCAGGAAAACAATTAATGTGATTAACCACATAAATAACACAAAAGACAAAGATCACCTGATTTTGTCCATTGATGCCAAAAAGGCATTTGATAAAGTCCAACACCCATTCATGCTAAAAACTCTTAGCAAAATGGGCATAGATGGCAAATTCCTCAACACAATAAGGGCCATTTATACAAAGCCAATTGCCCACATCATCCTGAATGGAGAGAGACTGTAAGACTTTCCCCTGAGATCAGGAACTAGACAAGGATGCCCACTGTCACCTCTCCTATTCAACATTGTGCTAGAAGTTCTAGCCAGAGCAATTAGACAAGACGAAGCAATAAAGGGCATCTTCATCGGCAAAGAGGAAGTTAAAATCTCCCTGTTCGCAGATGATATGATTGTATATGCAGAGAACCCCAAGGAATCTATAAGTAAGTTACTCAAACTGGTAGAAGAGTTCAGCAAAGTCTCAGGATACAAGATAAACATAAGTAAACCAGTAGGATTCCTTTATACCAACAACGAGACTGTTAAGGAGGAAATTATCAAATCTATACCATTTGTGATAGCCCCTAAGAAGATAAAGTACCTAGGAATTAATCTAACCAGAGAAACAGTAGACCTTTACAAAGAGAACTACAAGCCCTTACTACAAGAAACTAAGAGAGACTTAGATAAATGGAAAACCCTACCCTGCTCACGGATAGGAAGACTTAACATTGTGAAAATGTCTATTTTACCCAAAGCAATTTATTTATATAATGCAATCCCAATACAAGTTCCAGCATCATTTTTTAATGAGATGGAGAAACAAATCACCAATTTGTTTGGAAAGGGAAGAAACCCCAGATAAGTAAGCTAATACTAAAGAAGAAGAACACACTGGGAGGCCTCTCATTACCCAACCTTAGAACATACTACACTGCCGCAGTGGTCAAAACAGCCTGGTACTGATACAAGAACAGACAGACTGATCAATGGAACAGAATTGAGACCCCAGAGATGACACCATCTGCCTATGAACAGTTGATATTCGACAAAGGCTCTAAGACATTAAACTGTGGTAAAAACTGTATCTTCAACAAATGGTGCTGGCAAAATTGGTTATCCATCTGCAATAAACTGAATCAAGATCCATATCTTACACCTTGTACAAAAACTAACTCCAACTGGATAAAAGACCTAAATATCAAACCTAAAACGATAAAGCTCATCCAAGAAAAGGTAGGAACAACAATGGAAGTTTTAATACACAATGAGGACAGACTCCAAAATCTGTCAAAGAAACCTCAATCAACAGAAGAGAAAGTAGATAAATGGGAACTATTAAGAATCAAACACTTTTGCTCATCCAAAGACTTTATTAATAGAATTAAAAGAACACCCACAGAGTGGGAAAAAATATTTGTCAACTCTATGTCAGATCGACGCCTGATCTCCATAATCTATAAGATACTACAAAATATCAATAAGAAGAAGATAAACCATCCAATTAAGCGATGGGCAAAGGAGATGGACAGATACTTCACTAAAGAGGAGATCCAGGCAGCCAAAAAACACATGCGGACATGTTCACGATCTTTAGTTATTAAAGAAATTCAAATCAAGACAACAATGAGATACCATCTCATCCCAACAAGATTGGCCATGATTCAGAAAACACAAAACAACAAATGCTGGAGAGGCTGTGGAGAAAGTGGTACCCTCCTACACTGTTGGTAGGGTTGCAAAATGGTCCAGCCTCTTTGGAAGGCAATCTGGCACTTCCTTAAAAAAATGGATAGTGATATACCATTTGACCCAGTATTTCCACTACTTGGAATATATCCTACAGATTCAAGGCCTTTCACCCCAATGGACACATGCATCAGAATGTTTATCACAGCACAGTCCACAATAGCAAAAAGGTGGAATCAACCCAGATGCCCAACAATAGAAGAATGGATAGGTAAACTGTGGTACATATACTCAATGGAGCACTGCGCAATGATAAAGAATAACGATGATTCCAGGAAACATCTCCTAACCTGGTTTCAACTGGAAGACATTATGTTGAGTGAGAGTAGTCAGCAACAAAAGGACAAATACTGTATGAGACCTCTACGATAAGATCTCAAAAACAGACTTGTATATAGAAGAAAAGACTCTTTGACAGCTGCAAGGGAGGGGAGGGAGGGAGGGAGGGCGAGGGGGGGAGGGTTTAATTTAGGTAGTTACTAGAAATCTAGTTGAGAGAAAGCGGTGACAGCACACATTAGGAACAAGAACAACATTAAGTGGACTTCACCATAACTTGAGTACTCCTTCCATCTTAACTCAATACTGCAAGGATAGAGTAGCTGGGGCGGGGGGTGAGGGACCATGCTCTTAGGCGAATTCCAGGCCAATTGGCACAACTAGCGTTTTGCTAAGAGAGCTCTCTGCACCCCACGTTGGTGAGTGGCGTCTGGGGTCTTAAAAGCTGCCAAGCTGACATCCGAGGGCACAGCAAATGGTCCCAACTCAGCAGAAACGGATGCTCACCGAGGGCCAAAATGGCATGCAGTAAAGACAACCGAGAAGACAGAGAGACCCACAAGAGTGGGTGCCTACATCGACCTGGGACCGGAAGAACCGGATGGTACCTGGCCATCACCAGTGATGGCCATGACGGAGCTCACAGAGAGGAGCCGCACTGGCAACACAAGAATAAAAAGAGGTGCATCATGAGATCTCCACTAAAAGACCTCAATTGATGGTTCAGCGGTTTTGGGGTTCCTCTGAGAGCATGGCCCCCGGCCCTGATGCTGCCCGTTCCCATAAATTGTAACAAAGGTCCACTCTTTGGACAGGAATGTAATGGACTTGGCAATGCAGAGTAACCATATGTTGGAAGCACTTTATGGTTCTATACATCTATAGGATATCATCTTGCTGACCTCTGGCTGGAGGAAGGGGAGTGGACGGAGAGGAGGGGCAAGGAGACTGTTGGGAGGATGAGACATGTATGGAGCAGAGAGGAATAGTGTGCTGTCACCGGACAGGGAGAGCAGTGGAAGCTGCACATAGGGGGGCATGTAAATTTACATGTGAATGTACATTTTCACTCAGTTATGTTAAATAAAAATTAAAAAAAAAAAGGATAAAAAAAAAAAAAAACCCTCAGAACACCTAGAACTGAGAGATCTTAACAGTGGAACCAAAAGCAGAACATATGTATGTTTGATTGAATTTATGCAGAGTTCCTGTTTTAGAATCTGCCAAACACCAATGAAAGAAATCAAAGATATAAATAAACAGGGAAAAATAGCCATGTGCATGTACTGAAAAATTTGGTACTGTTAAGATGAAAAATCAATTTTAGTTTAAGCAATATCTCATTCAAAATATTACCAGTTTTTTTAGATAATGGCTGATTCTAAATTTTATATGATATTTAAATTCCCTAGATAGGTCAATGACTATTTGAAAGAGATGAAAAATATTGAAGGACTTATACAACAAAACTTGAAAGTGTATTACATTTTTATAATAATCAGGACTGTAATTGTGTAGAGATAAACATTTATCAATGAATAAGATAAGTTTGCCATAGTAGACCTACATATATATGCTCATGTATGTTTGATTTGAAACAAAGATGACAAAGCTTTTTAATGGGTGAAAGGATAATCTTTTTAACTAATTGTATTGAAGCAATTATCTACATGCACACACACACAAACACATAATTGAGACTAGACTGTTACGTCAAAAAAATAACTGGAAATGAGTAGTAAAACTATATTTGGGAGAAAATATTTGCCATCTTGTGTTAGGTAGTCATTTCTTAGATAAAACATGAGATTAGGAAGTATAAAGAAAAAAAATGAAAAACTGAAAGCCATCAAAATAAAACTTTCTTTTTTACTTCAAATGATATTACTAAGAATAAAGAAAGGCTAGCCTCATATGGGAGAATATATTTGCAAAATGTGTATCTGATAAAATGAATTTTATTCAGAATATGTAAAGAATTCTTACAACTAAGTGATACAAAGATAGACACCTGTTAAAAACTGGGCAAATATTTTTGACATATGCATCACAAAATAAGCAGAGGAAATGACAAATGTGAAGACCACGAGTTAGGAATGACGTTTGACTGTTGGTTTCTTAGAAAGAATCATACTATAGCTGTAGCAACGTAGATGAGAAAGGAACAATGTTGTAAGAGAATAGCCAAGCCAAGTGTAAGAGAATAGAATGGATATATATATAATTTAGAGCAAGATCATCTAGGACTTTACATAAGCTTTGCTACAGAGTTTGGATTTCGTTAATGAAACAATTTAAAGATCTTGGAAATAAGATTTTATAGGGGACATGAGTGGAAGAAGGAAGACAAGTTAGGAGGCTAGTGAGATTGTTGGAAAAATAGGTAATTTTATCTGTAATTAGGATTGTACCAGCAGATTTCCTAAAAATGGGCATAATTTGAATATTTAAAATGATTTTATGACTGGGTTGGTTCCTGTTTTAAATGTTGAAATCATGCTAAGAAAAAGAGGCATTAGATAATTCTTGAGTTTGAGAATTTTGTGATTGAATGCCTTGTGAATTTATTTGTTCAAATGAAGTACACTTGAAATGAGTATACTAGTATGTTATTGTAAGGAGGAAGTAGAATTCTCTTACATTATACTAACATGTCACTGAAAAGGAGTTAGACAGTAATTGAATATACAAGTCTAAGGGAGAGTGTAAAGCTGGAAATACAATTTGAAGTTACCAACATAAAATTTATAGAGTCTTTCAGAAAGAGGAGTGACACATTGAGTAGAAGAGTGGTGTCAGAGAATCTCAGAGGAAGAATTCTGGATGAGGATAGTGATCCAGTGTGTTTTGTACCACTAAGAGGTCAAGCCAAATAAAACAGAGAAGGATTTGCTAGACTTCATAAATTTTTCATTTCCCTTTTGACTTGCGATGTTGTTTTTCCATTTGCTTACAAACCTCACACAGATACTCTTTTGTAAGTTGTTTTTAAATACTTCACATGTAGTTCTATTTCTTATTATTGATGAGTTGTATGATTTCTTTAAATATTCTGGATACCAGTCATTTTTGGGAAGCTATATCATTGTATTTTCTCCTAGTCTGTGGCCTACATTTTCGTGTTCTTAGCAGTGACTTTCGGTGAGCAAAGGTTTTGAATGTTGATGAAGTTTGATTTGTCATACTGTTCCTTTTTCATTCATAATTTCTGTGCCCTATGTAAGAAACAAGGTCTCATAGTAATTTTTTTAAAAATCTAAGGCTTTTGGTATGTTTTCATAAATTTAAAAAGTTTAACTTTCATATTTAGATCTATGATCCATATTAGAAACAGAAATGATAAAAGAACAAATAATTACAGCAAATATGAAAGTTTTTTTAAAAATATACATTAAATCATTTTATCAATTAGCCTTCATAAAGAGTATTTAAATGGATGCATTGCTAAACATCAAATTAAATAATTGAAATTCCTACCTCAAACGTTTAAATAAGCTCCTAAACAGAATTACTAACCTCAAATAAGTCTAAAAATTAAAGCTCACGGTCATGTTAATTTCACCAAACTACCAAATTGATCAAATTGGCAGCCTTACTAACATCAGAGATAATTTGGCTACACTGTCAACCTTAATCTCTATTTCCTGAAGAGATTTTAGTTTAAAATCCAGTAGTTACTCAATAAGAGTTCATTATGGTGAAAGGTATTGTATTGTTCTGAAAGGACCCCCAAGAGGGGAGACCCCTCCTCAAGTCACAGGTGACGGCATAACCCCAATCAGTCACGAAGTCTGCAACTTGATGCAACAGCAAGAGGCTTTTATTCCAGCGCAGTGGGGCTCAATCCATACTCTTGTCAGAGTAGAGAGAATGAGCCCCGAACAAGAGAATTACAGAGTATATAAAGGCGGGGTCTTACATTCCTGGGGGAGGTTGGGTTGGGGAAGGTTCCGCGTGGGGTAAATTTTTTGAGTTTGTATTAGCTCGGGGCTAGGGCGGATATTTTGGGTGCATTTACTTCCTGGTATTTCTGAAACTAGCCTTTTTGGGTAAGTTCCTTCTTGTTATTCCCGAAACCAGCCTTTTGGGGTAAGTTCCTTCTTGTTATTCCCGAAACTAGCCTTTTTGGGTAAGTTCCTTGAACTCTGAAGGGGGGTTGGTTCTATACTGTCCTGTTGTTTCCAAAACTAGTTCTTGTGGTTAGGGAAGTGGCTATTTCAACAGTCAGGAATGTATGGGCTGAGTGCTCAGGGGGTAACTAGAGGAAAGTTGTAAAAAGATCTTTTTCCTTACAACAAATTTTTTCATGACAGTTGGAAATTTTTTAAACCATCTGAATTACAGTAACTGTTACGGATCGAATTGTTAGGCCATGATTCTAAGTATCACTTGATTGTCCTTTTTTTGTGATTGATACATTTTTTTCTATGTTTTGCTGTCACAGATTGAATTGTGTCCCACAGAAATATGTTCCCACAGAAATATGTATAGCAGTTTAACTGGGCTGTGATTCCCAGTATTGTATGACTGCTCTCCTTTTTGTGATTTTTCTATGCCATAAATCCTAATCTCTGCCTGTGGTTAATAGACTGGATTATGTTAAAGAGGATTATCGTGGGACTGTAACAGTCTTCTTAAGGTCACTGTCATGAATTGAACTGTATGTCCTAGAAAATCTGTATTAATTTGTCTGTACCATAATTCCTGTTTTTGTGTGATGTTCCTCCAAGATGGAATTCTTGTCTCTATGATGTTAAATGAGGGTGGATGGGTGGCAGTTGTGTTGGTTGAACACCATGCAGTATGCAAGTTTGCTTTGTGCCTTGAGGCAGTCTCTTGGGATATATGTATTAAAAAAAAAGAGAGAAGCTAGCAGAGACATTTGGGGACTTCATATCACAAAAAAAAATAGCAATGCCGGGAGCTGAGCATGTCTTTTGGGAAGGACTGGGGTCCCTGTGCCTCAGAAGCTTCCAGTCCAGGGGAAGAGAGACAACAAAGGTCTTCCTCGAGTGCCAGCGAGAGAAAGCTTTCCCCTGAAACTGACACCCTTGATTTGAACTTTTAGTTTACTGATCTGTAACACATAAAATGTCTCTTTTTTATGGTATCTCTGTTAGAGCAGCACTAAGTAACTAAAGCAGTCACCTCCCTGCTCCAGTGTAAAGGGAGTTTCCCTGGAGTGTGACTTACACAACCTTTTAATTTTTATCCTAAAAGAGAGAAAAGGAAAAGGAAACAAGCAGACAGTTGGGGACCTCATATCACCAAGAAAGTAGCAGTGAGAGCAGAGCTCATACTTTGCACTAAAGTTCCTGCTCTAAGATGGTCTCAGATCAAAAAACGGGCTGATGCAACAGAAAGTCTGATGCCACAAGAAGTTTGATGCCACACAAAGCTTCCTCTAGAGCAGAAAGACAGAGAATGCATTTCCCTGAAACACCCTGAATTCAGACTTCTAGCCTGTTGGACTGTGTAAGAAAAAACTTTCCTTTGTTAAAGCCACATCCTTTGCAGTATTTCTGTTAGGACAGTACCGGGTAACTGAAACAGTTACTGATCCTAATTTCTACCTGTAGTAAATGAGGCTGGATTTTGTTAAAAGGAATTAGAGTGGGACTTAATACTCTTGCTTAGGTCTCCTCCCTGATCCAATGTAAAGGGTGTTTCTAGGGTGTGGCCTGCAGCACCTTTTATCTCCCAAGAACTAAAAGGAAAGAAAACAGAGCAAAGAGTGAGGGATCTCATACAACACTGAGAGCAGAACCCTTTCGTCCCACTGTTCCTGTGTAGGAGAGAAAGACTGATGACAAGGACCTTGCTGCAGAGTCAACAGAGAAAGCTTTACTCTAGGGGTGGCACCCTAGATTCTTACTTTTAGAGTACTAGCCTATGACAGGATAATCTTCCCTTTGTTACAGACATCCTCTTGTGGTATTTCGGTTACAGCAGCACTAGATAAGTAAGACATTAACTCAAGAAAAATTGGGGTTTTTTCGGCACTTGGCTTAGCTAGCTTTATTCATTAGGAAGAATAAGGTCATTATTTACCTATAAATGAAATAATTGATCAGCAGCATTTTTCATGCGATGTGCATTCAGTTACCACAATGGAAAACAGATAAGATTCATCATATCTTAATAAATCAACTCCTTTTGGTAAAGTGAATTTGCATCCACCTCACTGCAAACCTTGGGAGGTTTGCCAAATTCAAGAAATTATTGTGGGGTAGGGGGAAGTGTTTAACCCTTTGGCTCTTTTTCAGAATATGAATGTCCCACACAGATATTTTCTCTGTAATGTCATTGAAATTAATTACATTTATGTAAAATGAATATATTTTACAATGCTAAGAAAGTTAATTAAGTGTATCTCCTGTCAGATTCAAAGATTCTTGTACTTTGTATAAAGGAGAACTGTAAATTGTAAAAACTAAGCAATGGGAAATTTAAAGAATGGTAGACCATATTTATATACAATCAGAATTCTTTTTTGATGTATTGTGAAAGGTATTACTATTTATTTTCAGTAAATAAAAAATTTTACTTTTTTTCTTTCAACTGTTACTTTAGTTTTCCACCTTCTGAGTCTTTTTTACCCACCCTGAGTCCCTTCTCTGCAAGATTTTTCTACCTGAAAACTGAGATGTCTGTTTCCTGGTGATTTACTAAGACAGCTTTGAAAAGTATACTGTTTCAGGGGATTCCAAACCCTTTTTCAGTTTTTAGTAGAAGGAAAGATAAGTATTGCAGGAGGGAATCAAGTCCTTATAGAGATTTTATGTAGACACTGCTGTCTTTTGCAATACTCTGCAAGAAGTCATTGTGCTGCTACGTCAACCAGTATGAAAAGCCAAAGTCCAAAGAGGTGCTTGCTTGGACGTTTTGAAAAGTCTTGGTAGGGGCAGAGGGATTGGTGACTTGCAGGCAGTTAAATGTAAAGACAATGAGCCACTTTATGGAACAAACTGTTAAGCATTTGACTGCTAGCCAAAAGGTCGGCAGTTCAAACTCACTCACCCAGAGGTGTCTCAGAAGACTGGGCTTGTCAGTCGGCTTCTGAAAGGTCATAGATGTGAAAACCCTATGGAGAAGTTCTCTTCTGTACCCATGAGGCCACCATGCTATAATCAACCTAGCACATTGAAAGTGCACAATAAGTTTGCCTCAGCTCTACTGCTAACCCTTTAACTGTAGGCAGGCAAGCTGCCATATATAATACATATATAAATATAATACTTTATGATATGTTATAGATAAAATACAGTAAATATATATACTAGTAACACTATTAATATATCATATAGCATGTAAAGCATGTAAACCCCAAAACCAAGCCCACTGCTGTCAAGTCAGTTCTGACTCATAGCAACCCTGTAGGGTTTCTGAAGCTGTAAATCTCTTTGGAAGCAGACTGCCACATCTTTTTCCCACAGAGTACAGACTACTAAAAAAAACAAGTTGCAATTGAGTCTTTTCCAACTCATGGTAACCACATGTGTGTCAGAGCAGAAGTGCAGCCTATAAAGTTTCCAAGATTTTTGACTTTCCTGAAGCAGAGTTCCAGACCTTGTTTTCAAGACATCTCTGGGTGAGTTCAAACTGGCATGCACTTGCTTAGTATACCACTGCTTAACTATTTGCAACATTGATGGATTTCATATATAATATTCTAGACTTTTGTGTGTCCTAAATAGGAAATCTCACCTTGCATCCATCAGTGATCATAAAATAAAGTCAAACCATTTAGAATGCCATCCTGATTTTCCTATATTGTCTAATCCTTAAATTACAAAATAATACTGCAGCTACTGAACAGTGGTGGCAACAGCCTATAAAACCTTTTCTTTTACAGGGAACTGTCTCCCTTGCAGTTAACTTCAAAAACAGGAATCTTGAAATATATTCAGTCCTCAGACTGAATTTCATTAGGAAATCTGATCTCATGATACAAATAAAAATCAGAAGTATTTGATTAGTGCCTATTTTAATTAACTAATGATTCAGCTCAAGATTGATTAAAGTAGAGTGCCACTGCAAGATAAATTTAATACATTATTTAGATCTTGTTCTACTAAAATATAATTGATTATGGGTGATGTTACAATATGTTTGAAATGGTGTGTGTATCTTTATTGACTATCATTTACTTTGCTTATTATTTGTGTTTTGATGATTGACTTGTTGGAGATGAATCATGGAAATGCATACAAGGGGAGATACAGATTGACTGCATTTTAAAGTTTGTCTCCACCAAAGCTCTGTGGATACTCTCTTTATGCCTCAGTCTGGAAGTGAAGGTGGTGGGGATTCAAGCACTGGGCCATTCCTCTGTGAAAGAGAAGTTAGTCTTGCTACATTCTGAGCGTTTCAAGGACATAGTTCTGCACAACCTGTCTTTCTCCTCCAAGTATCATTGACTGGATTCTGTTTATTTTCCTAGATTAAAATATTGCCTATAGAAATCTCAAGCTTACTTCAGTATATGTTGTTATGTGTTGATTACCAGATACCAAACCAAACCTATTGTCATAGAGTCAATTCTGACTCAAAGCAACCCTATAGGACAGAGTAGATCGGCCGCACAGGGTTTCTGGATAACATACTATAGATAATAGTTTATAGGGGACAAAATGGAGTGTCAGACTATTAAAGAGAATAAATGCAAATTTGGTATAACCTGAATCATAAGTAATTTGAAGTTCGCATTAATAACATTTCTTCTATGAAAGCACTGGAGCCCTTCCCAGGGCCTTGGAGTAAATGTAAACAAGTGAGGGGACATGCACATAAAGCTTTCTCATGTTCTTGATTTCTTCACCTCTGATAGTGAAATATCAGATGACAAGAACTGTAAGGCTTAGAGTAAAACTTGGAAGTGATGAGGGAAAATATGGAAGCCAGGATGCTGCATTGCAGGAAGTGGAGTAGCCTGTTTCTCTCATTAAAGAACAATGAATAAAACGATGAAAGAGAACCACTCCTAGGACAAGCTCTGTTTTATGAGTCATCTTTCCAAGAATCAGTATACGCCTCATCTTTCTGTACCTGAATGTATCATGTTGTTTCGTAATTACCCAATTAATGCATCTGTCTTCTCAGCTAGGCCAGGTATTCCTTTGAATCACTGATCCATTATTATCATTATTATATCTCTAGTGATCAGGAAAATATAAAAAACATTCCATAAATGTTTGATCAACGCATTATTAAATTAAGGCCTCGAGATCATGTGCTTATACCTCTCACAGGAAACTCAAGATTAAAATTGTGTATTAATTCTGTTATCAGTTGTAAGACATTTTTGTTCTAACTTATTGCCTCTTCTGCATCACCGTTGTTGTTATGAGGTGCCACCCTCTCAGCTCAGATTCATAGCAAACTGATGTATAACAAAACAAAACAGTCCTTTGTCCTATGCCGTCTTTACAATACTACATGTGGCGATTGTGTGTCACCATGGCTAGGCCATAATTCTTAGTGTTTGGACAGCCATATAACAACGTTGTGGTCACTGCCGTTGTGGAATGTGCAGCAGTACTGAAAGAGGTGGGACCTGTGGTGGTTCGTCGCCCCCTCAGCTTTCATCTCTCTGCCTCCCACCACCTATATCCTGTCTGCTCCTCTTGCCAGGGTTTTGGCGTACAGATCCAGCAGCCTCTGTGCTCTTGTCTGCTGAGCTCCAGCTCTAGGGACTTGAGCTAGCAGCTTTTGGGATTCATTGGTCTGCGGACTGCGGGTTCACCAGCCCCTGCAGCTGTGTCCATCAGGGGAAAATTTGTCCACCACCTTGGGATTCCTAGACTTGTCCTGCCTGTGAACATGAACCTAATTCTCTGAACTACCAACCTTGGGTCCAGTTTGCCAGTTTCCACAGCTGCAGGGGACTTGTATTCTGATCCAGGACTTGAGATGTTTCAGCCTCTTCAATTGTGTGAATTATTTTCTTTATATAAATTTCTCTCTGTATATATTTATTCACATTACTGGTTTTTGCTTTCCTAGAAAACCCAGCCTAAGACACTAAGTATGTTTGAACTTGTTGTTACAACCTCTGGGTCAGTTTGTGTTGTTGAAGGTTTTCCTCTTTTTCACTGACCCTCTACATCACTAAGAGTGATGACCTCCTCCCTTCTCCAGAAATTAGTCACTCCTGCTAACATGTCCAAAGTGTGTGAGATGAATTTTTATCATCCTTGCTTCTAAAGAGCATTCTGGCTGCTGTACTTCCTCCAAGAAAGACTTGTTTGTTCTTCTGGCAGTCCATCGTATACTTCATTATTATTCACTGACAGCATAATTCAAATAAATGAATTCTTCTTTGGTTTTCCTTTTTTCATTGCCCATTTTTCCCACACATATCCCACCTTGCCACTGAGTTGATTCTGACTCATAGGGACCCTATAGGACTGAGTAGAACTTGCCTGTAGGGTTTCCAGGAGTGGCTTCTGGACTTGAACTGCTGACCTTTTGTTTAGCAAATAAGTTCTTAACCACTGTGCCACCAGGGCTCCATCCCATGCATATAAGATGATTGAAAATACCATGGCTTGGGTCATGTGCAGCTTAGTCAATAAAAGTGACAGCCAAGTGCCGTCAAGTCAGAGCCATCTGTGCTTTTTAAATTTTTGAATAGGTTGTATGGTTAAAATTCTGTGTCAACTTAGCTGGACTGTGATTTTCAGTGGTTTAGCAGTTACAAAGTAGTTTAGCAGTTATGTAATGAACTAATTACCTACATAATGAGATCTTATTATCTCTGTGATGAGATCTGCTGTGATCAGCCAATAAGTTGAAAGGGACTTCCTTCAGGAGGGTGGCATATATGGAATATATGTGGACTTCTTTGCAAAGCTCTCTGTCATTTCTTGCTCTGGACTCTGCATCTCACCTCTAGTTCCAACAACTGGTACCCTCCAGGCATGAAAATTTCGGTCATGCCACCATGCAAAGCACCATGACCAGCTGAGGCCCTTGTGGATGGTAAAGGAAGTAAGGAATGGGTGGCAGAAGAAGGTAGTTCTAAATACCAGCTACAACCATATAATAGGTCACAGAGCAAGGACTGTAACTTTTATGTACACATATGTAAAATATTTTTGTTTTCTTCAATTATAAAATATAAGATCTACAATCTATACAAAGCTAGTGCATTTTTAGTTGTATGCATGTTAGATCTTGTTAGATGCAAGCATAACTATAATTGCCTTTATTTAGATGTTGTGTATATTTTATGGAGACATACATAGGTGAAAGATTGACGAGGCGTGAATTCTAATGGTTGAGATTATTTATAAACTTGGCTGGACTATGATTCTCATGTGATTTGGTGATTATGATGTACTTCGGCAACTATGTAATAATGTAACCACATCCACAATGAGATCTAGTATAAGGTAATCATTTTCATGACGAAATCTGCTATGAGCAGTCGATCAGTTGAAATGGACTTACTGTGGGAGCATCACTTCCACCCAATATTTATGGACTTTGTGGCAAAACTCACTGCCTTTTGCTTGCTCTGGATATTGCATCTAACCTCCAATTCTTGGGACTTAACCTAGCAGCTTACCTGCCAATAATGGGATTCATTGAC
Source organism: Heterohyrax brucei (assembly GCA_028571685.1). Lineage (NCBI taxonomy): Eukaryota > Metazoa > Chordata > Mammalia > Hyracoidea > Procaviidae > Heterohyrax > Heterohyrax brucei. The sequence continues at coordinate 166,624,940 of CM053144.1, forward strand.
TGCCATAGCATGTGAGTCAGCAGTCTGCCTTCTTACCTGACAATTCTGAAATTCATCAGACTCCACAGCCTGTAACCTGCCTGCCTGCGGTGTGAACTACTGATCTTGGATTTGCCTGCTGTTGCACGTACATATGTCAGGAAAAGTCCCAGCCTGACTGACAGACTTGGGATCTTCCAGCCTCTCTAGCTGCATGAACCATTTCCTTGACATAAATCTCTGTGTGTGTGTGTGTGTGTGTGCGTGTGTGTGGACTTCACTGGTTTTGTCTCTCTAGAGAACCCAACTTGAGGCAGAAGTCTTTTGCAGTAAATTTGTCCACTGTAATACATCACTTAGTTTCTTGATGGGTGTTTCCATGTGTGTTGAGTGTAGATCCAAGTAAAATGAAATCATTGACAACTTCAATATTTTCTCATTTATCATGAGGCTCCTTATTGGTCCTGTTGTAAGGACTTTTGTCTCCTTTATGTTGAGATGTAATCCATACTGAAGGGTGTAGTCTTTGGTCATCATCAATAAGTGTTTTTAGTTGCCTTCATTTTGGGTAAGCAAGGTTGTGCCGTCTCCTTATGACAGGTTTTTAATGAGTTCTCCAACCTTGAAGCCATGTTCTTATTCTTATAACAAATAATATTCCATATTATTACATGTTATAAATAATCATACCTTTTAGAATAATTATTGCTTTGGGAATTTAAAGTTAGGAACTTTCTAAGGTAGAAAATTATATCTAGTAATTTCCTATTTATTTTTATTTCAGAAAGATGCACTACAACTTCAGTTGCATCCAGGGCAGATGTGGAATTCTATTCACCAGGAAATTATGTGTTATTAGGAAAATAATGCATATATGTCTGAGTCCATGTCTCATATTATATAATACAGTCCATATCTCCACTGTTTAATTTTGCATTCTCACTGAGGAGACTGAATCTTCTTCATAGAGGTAGAGTGAGAATTTAAATAGTGATATTTATAAAAACCTATGAGACCCTTAGAGAAACTCTTAAGTCAGAATCTGACTATTCTAAGTTAAGCCTACATAATTATTTTTAAATAAATCATTTTTCAAATTAAGGAAAAGAGTTAATCTTTAACCCTGTAATGATTACATTATCTAATTACTTCCTAATGTTAATAGTATCCCAAATAATTTATGGTCACCATTTAATTCTCAAAAACCTTTTCACGTTTTTAATCCTCATATCATAAAAAAAGAATACAGTGGAATCCTTCCCCTCCTGGCTTCATTAGCACTGTAATTTCTTGCCAAGAGAAAGAATCAACTTGATACACTTGAATTCAATTTCAAGTGGAAGTGTACACTAATCCAGTCAAATCCTCTGTGCAAATTTGACATAAATTAATGAAGTTTTTAACTGTTTTGTCAAATATATACAATGATATCAGAGATCTAGATGTATTCCTTTCATCATAACACCACTGAATATCTTGTCAGCAGACTGGAAGAAGATTTTATGGAATTAAATATAAATGCCAAGCTTAAAACTGTGAATAATTTATAGTCTGTTTTCTGTATAATTACTTTCTGATAAACCAGACTGTTCAGATTCACTTGATTTCGAATTAGCTGAGATATGACCCGTATTGTAGGGTTAAAAAAAAAAAAAAGCAAAGCAGTGAAGCAGTTATTTGGTTAATTCATCTTTACAGATGAAAAGCAATTATTAGAATGGGAAAAATGGTTTTATAACAAGCCTATGGAAACAGGAGGAGTATCAAGAACAGAATGTTATACACAAATCACAGTAATCATTGGCCATTACAAGCATTAAATGCCCTTAGCATAAGTTTAAATGAAAAAAGATGTGCTTACACTATGGACCTGACAGGCAGTTATAAATCTGGGTTTAAATTTCTGTAGGAAATGTGAAAATGGGACAGTATGTTTCCATTCCTAATTGAGTCCCTCATGATGTCTTGCATTAGGAATGATCTAGATTAAATCAGAAGGACTTGCTTATAAGCAGTCATCTGCAGTGAGATGACATTGAATCATAAAATAGGTGATAAAAAATGCAAACCTATTACTGAAAGAAAAGATGTATGTTCTCAAGGAGTTACAGTCTCATATTTTCCACCACAGGAGCTATGAGATTTCTGTTTGGAAAAAAATCTTCAGAAGAAAATTCTCTCCCTCTGTGTGCTTTAATATCTAGCTACTCCTCGAATTTTTATTATATTCCTTTTATAAAGAATATAACCACACAGTGGAATGATAAATTTACATTACAGGATGATGAATACTTAAAAAATGGAAAACAGGCATTACAGATTCTAACGTCAACACCATATAACTCAAGGTACCTGGACATTAAATGGGGTTCTGTAAAATTCACTGCTATTAAGATCACCAGATTATTAGGGTTGTCAGTTTATTATACTGACTTATATGTCACTGTGATGTTGGAAGGTATGCCAGTGATACACCAAATACCAGTAGGATAATCTATAGTAGAGAGGCTTCAGCAGAGCTTCCAGCCTAAGAGTAGGAGGACTGATCTGGTCATCTACTTCTGTAAATGTTGACCAGTAAAAACCTCATGAATAGCAATGGAACATTGTCTGATATAGTTCCAGAAGATGAGCACCTCAGGTTGAAAGGCACTCAAAAGATGACTAGAGAAGAGCTGTTACCTTAAAGACTAGAGTCAACCTCAATAAGGTGGCTAGAGTCAAGCTTTAGGGGACCATCATTCGCTGATGTAACATGACTCCTTATTGGAAGAAATGACTTTAAATATCCATGAATAATTGGAAAGGGCAATGTACGAAGTATGGATATAGGAAAACTGGAAGTTGGTAAATATGAAATGAAACTCTTGAAGACAGATATTCTAGGTATTAATGAGCTGAAATATACAGGTATAAGCCATTCTGAATTGGATAATCACATGGACTACATACAGGGAAGGACAAATTGAGTGAGAACATATCACATTCATTGTCAAAAAGAACACTGAAAGATTTATCCTGAATTGCAGTGCTGTCATTGATAAAGTAATATCCATATAACTACAAGGAAGACCATAAGTATGAATATTAATCAATACATGTACTACCACCAATGCCAATGATGAAGAAATTAAAGATTTTTACCAACTTCTGCAGTCTAAATTTGACCAAACAAGCAGTCAAGATGCACTCATAATTACTGGTGATTGGAATGTGGAAGTTTGAAACAAAATGGATTAGTAGTTAAAAAATATGGTATTAGTAATAGAAATAATGCAGGATATCACTTGATAGAATTTTGAAAGACCAATGATATCCTCATTGCAAATACATTTTTTTTCAACAGTATAATAGGAATTACACAAGTGGACCTCACCACATGGAAAACAAAGGAATAAAATCCATTAAATTTGTGGAAAGACAATGAAGAAGCTCGATATCATCAGTCAGAAGACAGCAAGGGGCAGACTATAGAAAAGACAATAATTCACTTGCAAGTCCAAGTTGAAGCTGAAGAAATTAAAGTCCATGATAGCCAAAATATGACATTGAGTATATTTCACCTGACTTTAGAGACCACAATCTCACGAACAGACTTGAAGTGTTGGACACTAATGAGAGAAGACCAGATGAGATGTGGGATGACATTAAGGACATCATACGTGAAGAAAGCAAAGGTTATGACAAAGATATGAAGGGAAGAAAGGACCACAGTGGATGTCAAAAGAGTCTTTGAACATCTAGTAGTATCTTTGTCATCCAGTGCTGCTATAACAGAAATATCACCAGTGGGTAGCTTAAACAAAAAGAAATATATTTTCTCACAGAAAAGCAGGCTAAAGTCAAAACTCAGGGCATCTGTTCCAAGAGCAATCTTTATTTGCTCTGGACATGTCAAGTAGCTAAAGTGGAAGAATAACTGAGGAAGTAAAAGAGCTGAACAGAAGATTTCAAAGAGTGGTTTATGAAAACAGGTAAGACATTATAATGAAGTGCACAAAGACCTGGAACTGGAAAACAAAAAAGGAAGAACATACTTGGAGTTTCTCAACCTTAAAAAAAAAGAGAAAAAAACAAGAAGAAGAAAAAATTTAAGTCTCCAGTTGCAATTTTGGTGAATTTCATGTGCAAATATTGAATGAAACAGGAAGCATCAAAAGATAAAAGGTGATATGAGTTGAATTGTCAACCTGACCTGTGATTCCTAGTATCACGTGATTGCCACTGGGGCTTGACATTGTGTGTCCCATTACAGCTGTCTTTGGTGGTGGCCAGATACCATCTGGTTCTTCTGGTCACCTTTTGGCACAGTATCTAATTCACATTGGTCTCCTGAGCTTTTTTTTCCTTATGTTTTTGTTGTTCTTGGTGATTACTTGTTCTGGATGCATTGGTAACCATTTGGTGTACCTCAGATAGCAGCTGGCTAGCTTTTAAGACCCCAGAAACCACTTGTCAATATGGAGTGCAGAAGATACTCTTCTTAGCAACAAGCTAGTTATGCCAATTGGCCTCGAAGTGCCCCGAAAACATGGTCTCTAGACCCCACCTCTACTACCCTATCCCTGCAATATTGGGCAGAGATTAGAAGAGTTTTCAGTTTATGGTGAAGTCCAGTTAATTTCTGCTGTGTACTGTCACTCCTTTCACCTAACCAAATTTCTATTAACTATCTAATCTATGATGAACCCTCTCTCCTTCCCTACTCTTGTAGCCGTCAGAGTCTTTTCTTCTATACGTAAGTCTATTGTTAAGTCTTTATAGCAGGGATCTCATACAATATTTGTCCTTTGGCTACTGACTGATTTCACTCAGTATAATATCTTCCAGTTGAAACAGGTTGTGAGATGCTTCCTAAAATCATCATTGTTCTTTATCATTGAAGTGTTCTGTTGAGTAAATGTATCATAATTTGTTTATCCATTCATCTATGGATGGGCATCTGGGTTGATTCTTTCTTTTTGCTATTATGGACTGTGCTGCAATAAACATTCGTATGCATCTATCTGTTCATGTGACAGCCTTTTTTTCTGTAGAATATATTCCGAACAGTGGGATTACAGGATTAAATGGCACTTGCTGTTTCCATCTTTTTAAGGAAGCATCAAATTGATTTCCAAAGAGGCTGTACCATTTTGCAATCCCACCAGCAGTGTAGAAGAGTTCCAATTTCTTGTTGAGGTGAGATGGTAACTCATTGTAGTTTTGATTTGGATTTCTCTGATAGTTTATGATTGTGAGCACTTCCTCATGTGTCTTTTGGCTGCCAGAAGTGCCTGTTCATCTCCTTTGCCCATTGCTTAATTGCTTTATTTATCTTTTTCTTCTTGATATTTTGCAGTACCTTGTAGATTATGGAGATCAGATGTTGGTCTGACATGTAGTTGCTAAATATTTTTTCCCATTTTGTAGGTGGTCTTTTACTCTTTTGATAAAGTCCTTGAATGAACAAAAGGGTTTGATTCTTAGTAGTTTCCATTTATCTATTTTCTCTTCTATTAATCATGCCTTGTCAGATTTTGAAGTCTGTCTAAGCTGTGTATTAGAACTTTCATTGTTGGCCCTATTTTTTCTCGCATGATCTTTATTGTTTTAGGTTTGCCATTTAGTTTTTGTGTAAGATGTGAGATATGGATCTTGTTTCAGTTTTTTTGTAAATGGATATCCAATTTTACCAATACCATTTGTTAAAACCACTGCTTTTATCTCAGTTTGCAGCCTTAGGGCCTTTGTTAAATATTGACTGTTCCTAAGAGGATGGTCCATCTCTGGGGTCTCAACTCTATTCTGTTGATCTGTATGTCTCTTTTTGTACCAGCACCAGGCTGTTTTGACTACTGTGACAGTGTAATAAATTCTAAGGTCAGGTAGTGTGAGGCCTCCCACTGTGTTGCTCTTCTTCAGTAGTGATTTATTTATCCAAGGTTTCTTCTCTTTCCAAAGAAAATTAGTGATTTGTTTCTCCATCTCATTAAAAAATGACACGGCAAATTGTATTGGTATTGCATTGTATATGTAGATCATTTTGGGTGAAACAGATATTTTGCAATGTTAAGTCTTCTTATCCATGAGCAGTATGCCAGCACTACTCCAATTATGTAAATCTCTTTTGATTTCTTGTGGTAAGGTCTTTTAATTCTCTCTGTGCAGGTCTTTTGTTTTTCTGGTTAGATTTATTCCTAGGTATTTTATCTTCTTTGGGGCTATAGTAAATGGTAGTGATTTGATGATCTCTTCTTTGATGTTCTCTTTATTGGTGTAAAGGAATCTGAATGATTTTCTTATGTTTATCTTATAATATCCTGTTGCTTTGCTGAACTCTTGTTAGTTCCAGTAGTTTACTTATGGATTCTTTAGAGTTCTCTGTGCATATGATCAGATCTTCTACAAATAAGAAGATTTTTACTTTATCTTTGCTGATGCAGATGACTTATATTTCTTTGTCTTGTCTAGTTGCTCTGGCTAGAACCTCTAGAACAACGTTGAATAGAAGTGGTTAAGAGTGGGCATCATTGTTTAGTTCCCATTCTCAAGGGGAATTCTTTCATTCTCTCTCCATTCAGGATGATGTAGGCAGCTGACTTTGCATAGGTGCCCCTTATTGCATTGAGGAATTTGCCCTCTGTTACTACTTTGCTGAATGTTTTTAACATGAATGGTTGTTGGACTTTATCAAATGTCTTTTCTGCATCAGTTGACAAAATCAGGATTCTGAGTTATTTCTGTGGTTGATCACATTTGTTGTTTTTCTGATGCTGAACTAGCTTTGTATCCCTGGTGTGAATCTAACTTGGTCATGATGATTTTTTTTTTTTTTCTTTTCTTGACATGTTGTTGAATTCTATTGGCAAGGATTTTGTTGAAGAGTTTTGCATCTAGGTTCATGAGTGAAATTGGTCTGTAATTGTTTGTGAGATTTTTCCCCTGGCTTTGGTATCAGCTTTATGCTGGCTCCACAGAATGAATTTGGGAGTAGTCTGTCCTTTTCTGTGCTGACGTATAGCCTCAGTAGTATCAGATTTAATTCCTCTCTAAAAGTTTGGTAAAATTCTTCAGTGAAGCCATCTGGGCCAAGACTTTTGTTGGTTGGTAGTTTTTTGATGACTTTTTCAATCTCTTCTGTTGTGATGGGTTTATTAAGTTCTACTTCTTGTGATATTTTTGTAGGTGATGTGAATCTAGAAATTTATCCACATTTTCTTTAGGTTTTCAATGCTGCTGGAGTACAGTCTTTCGCAGTATTCTGTTTTGATACTTTTAATTTGGGTTGGGTCTGTTTGATGTCTCCCGTCTCATTTCTTATTTAGGTTATTTGCTTTCTCTCCTGTTTTTGTTTTTAAGTTTAGCCAATGGTTTATTAATTTTGTTGATCTTTTCAAAGAACCAGGCTCTGGTTTTGCTAGTTTTTTTCAGTTGTGCTTCTATTCTCTTATTCATTTGGTTCTGCTCTAATCTTTATGATCTGTTTTCTTCTAGTGCCTTAGGGATTCCTCTATTGTTCTCTTTCTACTTGTTCAAGTTGTAGGTTTATTTCTTTGGTTTGGGTCTGTTCTTCATTCTGGATTTGTGCATTTATAGAGATAAATTGACCATTAAACACTGCTTTGGCTGTATACCATAAGTTCTGGCACGATGTTTTCCTTCTCATTTGATTCCATAGATTTCTTTATTTCATCGTTGATTTGTTCTATAGCCCATGGATTTTTGAGCAAGGTGTTTTTTAGTTTCCATGAGTTCAAATTTCTACCTGTGTTTTTTTTTTTTTTCCTGCTGATTTGAGCTTTTATGATTTTGTGGTCTGAGAACATGCTTTGTGATAATTCAGTGGTTTGGATTTTGTTAAGGTGTGCTTTATGTCCTAATACGTGGCCTGTTTCTGGATTGGAAAAGGTTTACGTATCTGTTGATGGGTAAAAAGTTGTGTATATGTCAGTGAGGTCTAGTTGGTTGATTGTCACAATGAGATCTTCTGTATTTTTACTGAGTTTTTTTCTGGATTATCTGTCCAGCACTGAAAGTCAACTGCTGGTGTCTCCTACTATTATTGTGGCATGACCTATCTCATTTTTCAATGATTTTAGTGTTTGCTTGATATATTTAGATGCTCTGGCATTGGGTGCATAAATATTTTATGTTGTTATATCCTACTTATGTATTGAGCCTTCCAGTAACAAATAGCAAACATCCTTGTCCACAATAGGAGACCTTACATTAAAATCTGTTTTATTTGAGATTAGTATTGTCACTCCTACTCTTCTTTGCATGTTGTTAGCTTAGTATGTATCCTTCTGTCTTTGGATTTTACGTTTGTTTATATCTTTGAGTCTAAGATGTGTTTCTTGTAAGCAACATATGGACAGATCGTGTCTTTTGATCCAGACTGTCACTCTCTGCCTCTTTGTTGGAGCATTTAGTCTGTTTACATTCACTGTAATTATTGATAGATATTTGTTCAGTGCTGTCATTATGATGCATTTATTTTTGTGTTTTTGATGTTTTCTTTGTGTCTTTTAATATCCTGTTCTGGGTCCTTTTTCTTTATGAGTTTATTTGTCTTCTTTTTTAGTGTTTGTTTTGCATTTGTTGAGATTCCTATATTGTTTCTTGTTTTGATATGTCACGCTGTTACACTGGGGGTATGCCTTTGATCCCCCTTAATGTTCTAAGTTTAACCAATCCTTAATTTGTGTTCATCTTCTTAATTTCATCTCCATCTGAAAGGGTTATAACTACTGTAATGCATTTCTCTTTATATTGTGATGATGTCATATTTTTCATGTTAAGATCACTGGTTCCCTTCTTTTAATATTTTACCTTTGATTGAGCTTTGTGACTTCCCTAGCTGAATAGGATTCTGGATGTTTTGTCTTGCATTGCATCCTTAAATACATATTTGTTGTTTTTGTTTTTCTAACCAAAGAGCTTTTTTCAGTGTTTCTTGTAATTTTGGTTTGGTTTTTACAAAGTCTCTAAGTTTCTGTTTGTCTGCAAATATCTTAATCTCCCCTTCATATTTGAGAGACAACTTTGCAGGATATACAATTCTTGATTGGAATATACTTTTTTTCAAGAGACATTTTTGTTCTTTTGGCAATCTGTGGTGTAGTCGATATTCTTCACCAACACCATAATTCAAAGGCATTAGTTCTTATTGGGTCCTCCTCATTCATTGTCCAACTTTCACATGCACATTAGGTAACTGAACACACCATAGCTTGAGTCAGGCTCACCTTAGTCCTCAAGGTGACGTCTTACTTTTGAGCACTTTGAAGAGGTCTTTTGTAGCTGATTTGCCCAATGTGTTACGTCTTTTAATTTTTTTGACTCTGGCATCCAAGTGTGTTAATTGTGGATCCAAGTAAAATGAAAACTGTAACAACTCCAGCCTTTTCTCAGTTTGTCATGATGTTGCTTATTGGTTAAGTTGTAAGGGCTTTTTCTCCCCCTCTCTTTTTTTGTGAGATGCAATCCACAATGAAAGTTGTGGTCTTTTATCTTCATCAGTAAACGCTTCAAGTCCTGTTTACTTTCACCCAACAAGGTTGTATCACCTGTGTAAGGTAGATTGTTTATGATTCTTCCTCCAGTCCTGTTACCTTGTTCTTCCTCATATAGTCCAGCTTCTCAGATTATTTGCTCAGCATACAGATTGAAAAGGTATAGTGAAAGGATCCAACCCTGATGCATACCTTTACTGACTTTAAACCATGAAGTTTCCTATTTTTCTATTCAAACGACTGACTCTGGACACATGTACAGATTCCTCAGAAGAACAATTTAGTGTTCCACAATTCTCATTCTTCCCAGTATTATCCATGATTTGTTATGATCTACAGAGTTGAAGTCCTTAGCATACTTAGTAAAGCATTGTGGCTGTCAAAAGAATGAACACATCTGTCTTTGAGGAAGTATAACCAGAGTACTGGAAAAAATACCACTCACATGCTTTGGACATGTTATCAAGAGGGATCAGGCCCTGTAGAAGCTTATCATGCTTGGTAGAATGAGGGTAGAGTGAAAAAGAGGAAGACTTTCAACAAGATGGATTCCCACGGTAGCTGCAGCTATGGGCTCAAGCATAGTACCCTAGTCATTTGTTGTTTTTGTTAGTTGCCATCAAGTGGATTCCAAATTGTAGTGACCCTATGCACAACAGAAAGAAACATCACCTGGTCTTGTGCCACATCCACAATCGTTTTTATGCTTAAGCTCATTGTTGTGGCCAGTGTGTCAATCCATCTTGCCGAGGGTCTTCTTTTTTTTTTGCTGACCCTCCACTCTACAAAGCATAATGTCCTTCTCCAGGGACTGATCCTTCCTGACAATGTGTCCAAAGTATGTAAGATGCAGTGTCACCATCGTTGCTTCCAAGGAGCACTCTGGTTGTACTTCTTCCAGAACAGATGTTTGTGGTTTTAACAGTCCATAGTATGTTCAACATTCTTTTTAACACCTCAATTCAAAGGCATCAGTTATTCTGTTTTCTTTGTTCATTGTCCAGCTTTCCCATGCATAATGATACAGTTGAAAATACCATGGCTTAAATTAGACACAGTTTAGTCTTCAAGGTGACATCTTTACTTTTTAATACTTTAAAGAGATCCTTTGCAGCAGACTTCCACAATGAAATGCTTCTTTTGATTTCTTGACTGCTGCTTCTGTGGGTGTTGATTGTGGACCAAATCCTTGACAACCTCAATCCTTTCCCCACTTATGATGATGTTGCTTACTGGTCCAGTTGTGAGGATTTTTGTTATCCTGATGTTGACGTACAATCCATATGAAGGTTGTGGTTTTTGATCATCAGTAGTATTTCACATCTTCTCCACTTCTAGCAAGTGGTGTTGTTTGCATAATGCAGGTTGTTAGTGAATCTTCCTCTAATCTTTATGCCTCCTTCTTCCTCGTATAGTCCAGTTTCTTGGATTATTTGCTTGGTATACAGATTGAAAAGATGTGGTTAAAGGATGCAACACTGGCGCACACTTTTCCTGACTTTGAACCATGCAGTCTCCCCTCCTTCTGTCTGCACAACTGCTTCTTGATCCATGTACAGATGCCTTAAGAGCACAATTAAGTGTTCATCTAGGACTGCTATAACAAAAGTACCGCAAGTGAGCGGCTTTAACAAAGAGAAATGTCTTCTGTTACTGTCCAGTAAGGTACAAATCCAAATACAGGGTATCAGCTCCAGGGGAAGCCTTTCTCTGCTGGCTCTGGAGGAAGGTCCTTATCCTTGCTCTTCCCCTGTACTGGGAGCTTCTGAGTTGCTGGAAACCCAGATCCTTTCTAAAGAATGCGCTATGCTCCTGGCACTGCATTATTGGTGGTGTGATATTCACAACGCTCTGCTTGCTTCTCTTTCCTTTATATTTGAAGAAATTGCCTTCAAGGTGCAATACAATTTTACCCTTTAAATCCTGCCTCACCAACACAACTGCTGCCTATCCTTCATCTCTCACTAACTTATAGAGGCAGGATTTACAGCATATAGGAACATCACACAATACTGGGGATCATGGCCTGGTCAAATTGCTATACACATTTTGGGGGGATACAATTCAAGCCATGGTGATAGCAATTGTGAGGATGATGCAGGACTGAGCAGTGGCTCACTCTGTTGTGCTCTGTGCCACCAAGAGTCGAAAACTCAAAGGTGCCTAGTAACAACAACAACTGCTCTCTTGGAATGTGAAGTAGTCTTGATAATAGATATCACAATGGTTTTATAGAATAATGGGATGAAACCGAGTATCTGGTATCTGTGGATATTCCATTCCTGCCTTGGGTTTCTTTCACATGGAGGCAAATTACACTTCCAGGTTGTCCTAAGTCTAACCTGTGGATGGATACCCAACAGACATTGGGATCACTGGAAAAGGGAATTGTTGGCCAAATCACTGGGTCTTTGATAAGCTGTCCCTGGAATTTCAGGAAGTTCTGTGGTTTAGGCATTTCAGTTTGTTTCTGAGATTTATTTTTTTACTGTCTCAGTCTAACACTCCCTTTTCCCAGGTTCAGCTTTCCTCTCTATGTCAGTAATTTTGTGCAGCTGGAGACTTGCTGGACTATCAGACCTTGACAGCATTGTGTTTATGGATAATTGTGTTATTTACCCCAATGCTGAGACCATAATTTTCAGTAGGTCCTTTTTGAATAGGTTGACATTTTAAAGGCATATTTTAGAAAAAAAAAATGATTATCATACTTTTATTATTTTAAAATTGAGTATGATGTTACTTCATACATGTGAATATCTATAAGTTTTATGTATTCTCATATAATTTTCATGCTGTTAATGAAACATCTTACAGCTATGTTATACCTAGTCATATATACATATGTCCATTTATAGAAATGGTACTTAGGTTGTTAACTGTCGTGAATGGAATGCTATAAGAAAACTTCTACAGAAAAAAAAAATGAACAGGCACAGTAATCTGCATAATTTTACATGTACTTTCATAAATTTACAAATGCCTTAAGATCATTCATGAATATATCTCCTTATGTAGCTATATATGTTTTTTGATATGTGAATGTAGAACACTTTCTTTACAAGTTTTGTATCCCATTCAGTTCATTTAGCACTTACATTCATTTAGTGAGCACAGATTTAGCTGGCATCCTTCTGACAGACTGGTACTGATTATGTGTTACTGGCTGTTAAGGTCCTTGCCCTCATACACACGAATGTTATAGATGCGTTTACTGCTTAACAATTGTCAGCATGAGTTAACATAAACCCTGTATTCCTGCTGAATTCCTCATTTGCTCATGCTGCCTTTCTAGTAATACTAATAGATTAATCTTCGACCGGCCATGATATAGTTATTAGCAACAAACTACCCTTTTTATTGTTAAAAATAAAATTACTATTCAAAATATATCAGCTTAAATAGTGGATTTTACTATAGAACTGAGAGAATAGGAGCAAATTTGGTCAGTCCCATAATCACCTTGACTTTCTGCCCAGAGATATATTTCAGACTGTGTGGTACAAGAAAGGGGAATACAAGCAGAGCATAGTACCCTTGTGGCGTTAAGAAGACAAAGATTATATTTCAGGGAATCTCCATCTCCTTTATTTGTTGGGCAAAAGGCCAGAAGGAAAGGATGATCTAAATGAGAAGCTCCATGTAAAAACTGATTACTGTCTAGGTGATAACAACTAATAGCAGCCTCACCATGAGTCAGAATCTACTCAGTGGCAGTGGGTTTAGGCTGGAACTGCCTCATAGGGTTTCCGAGGCTATATAGTCTTTATGCAAGCATACTGCTACATCTTTCTCCCAGACAGCAGCTCATGGTTTCAAGCCACTCGCCTTCAGTTAGCAGCTGAGCACACTAAGTACTGCACCACTAAGCTGCACACAGTTGAGTTGGAACTCCTTGAGGTTGAGCAAAGAAGAATTACTACAGAAAAAAAAAAAAAAAAACTGTACAGGCACTGTTTATAAACTGAATAGGACTGGGAGACATTCAGAGTCACAAGGCACACTACAGAAATATCATTCCTCATTCAAAACAGTGCAGACCTCAAAAATGTCACACCTGAAGAACAAGATTTAACTACCTGTCATGAATTGAATGTCCCCCAAAAATATGTGTAGCCATTTGGCCAGGCCATGATTTCCAGTATTGTGGGGTTGTTTTACACTTTGTAATTTTTCTAGATTGTAAGTCTTAGTCTCTGCCTGTAGCTAATAGGGCAAGACTGGATTATGTTAAAGAGTATTAGAGTGAGACTATAGTACCCTTACTAAGGGAGTTTCCCTGAAGTGTGGCTTGTGCCATCTCTTATCCTACAAGAGATAAAAGGAAAGGGAAACAGGCATAGAGATGGGGACCTCATGACACTGAGAAAGCTGTGCTGAGAGCAGAGTGCATCCTTCGTGTGTGAGATTCCTGTTGTCACATGGTCTCAGGCCAAGGAAAGACTGATACAACACAAGGACCTTCCTCCAGAGCTGGCAGAGAAGAGTGTATTCCCCTGGAGCCAACACCCAGAGTTTAGACTTTCAGCCTACTGGACTGTATCAGAATAAACTTACTAGTTAAAGCTGTAAACTTGTGGTATTTCTGTTATAACAGCAGTGATTGGCAAAGACAGCATCCTACACAAAAGACTGTGATAAATGTGTCCTTTCAGACTTAAATTAACTACCTAGAGGAGAAAATTTTAACATACTGTAAATAAAGCTAATGAAACCCAGACTGCTGTCAACATAGCACTTGCAAAATCCATCATCCACTTAAAGGTCACTATGTTTGCACAGAGACAGGAAAATGTGACCCCAGATGAAAACACTTAGCCAATATAAATAGAATCAGAAATGACACAGGTGATAGAATTATCAAGACATAACTTTGAAAAAACTTGTTACAATCTTGTTCAAGCATTTAAAGAAAAGCATTAACTTAAGGACAGGTATCAGGACTTAAAAAATTAATCCAATGAAAATTCTAGAGCTAAAAAATATAATATATATATTCTAGCAAAAGAAGCTTTTTATTTAAAGAGCTAGATAGTAACAATTTAGATTTTCCTGGACTGTATACTTCTCTGTCATTGTGGAACAAAAACATCCACAAGCAATATATAAGTAGCAGAGTGTGATTTGTATTTATAAAAAGAGGTATTTTGTTAGATTTTTAATAAGAGCCAAACAGTTAATGTAATCCACTCCATCAATCCCACGCCAAGTGCTGTCGAGTTGATAGGCTTAATAAAAATAATAATGTAATCTTAAAAAGTGAATTACAGATTCACGACAAAAATATTTAGCATTTTAAGAATTATGCAGAAATTTCTCAATAGGCTGAAGAACATTTCCAAAAATATCTTTAGCTAAAACGATCCTTACTGATGAAAAATCAGACATACCATTTCCTACCACTTATATTTAATATTGTCCTTATACTTCTAGAAATTTCAATAAGAAAATAAAAGGTTTATTGATTGAGAAGGAACAACATATTTTTACATAGGATGTGATTGTCTATGTAGAAGTTCTCTAACAATTAAAAACAAAAACTATTGAAATAATTAGCAAGTATAGCAAGGTTGCAGGATATCAGGTTAATATACAAAAGTCAATTGCTTTTCTATATACAAGCAATGAACAATTAAAATTTGAAGTTTTCAGATTAAGAGAGTCAAAACATCTGAAATACCAGTCTGATATAAACAATGGAGAGATATTCCCTGCTCAGGAGTCCTGGTGGTGCAGTGATTGTTAGGCTGCAAATGAAAAGGGTGGCAGTTCAAATCCACCAGCCACTCCTTTGAAAACCTGTAGGGAAATTCTACTCTGTTCTATAGGATCACTGTTACGGATTAATTTATGTTCTCAAAAAAGTATGTGTCGATTTGTCTAAACCATGATCTCTAGTATTCTATGAGTCAGTGGAATCTTGCATGTTGCTGTGATGCTGGAAGCTATGCCGCTGGTATTTAGGTACCAGCAGGGTCATTCATGGTAGACAGGTTTAGGCTGAGCTTATAGACTAAGACAGACTAAGAAAAAGGACCTGGCAGTCTATTTCTGAAAAGAATTAGCCAAAATGGGAAAACATGAATAATGGCAGAATGTCCTCAGATACAGTGCCAGAAAATTAGCCCCCAGGTTGGAAGGCACTCAGAAGACAACTGGGGAAGAGCTGCCTCCTCAAAGCAGAGTCAACTTCAGTGATATGGGTGAGTAAGGCCTTCATAATCTTCATTCACTAGTATGGCACAACTCAAATTAGAAGAAATAGCTACAAACACCCACTAATAATTGGACCATGCAATGTACAAAGTATGAATCTAGGAAAATGGGAAATTGTCAAAAATGAATTGAAACACATAAACATCCCTATCCTAAGTTTTAGTGAGCTGAAATGGACCAATATTGGCCATTTTGAATCTGATAATCATGTGGTTTACTATACTGGGAACAACAACTTGAAGAGGAATAGTGTTGCACTCATCATCAAAAACAACATTTCAAGGTCTGTCGTGCACTACAACACTGTCAGTGATACGATAATACCCACATGCCTACAAGGAAGGCCAGTTAATACTACCATTATTTAAACTTAAGCCCCAAAAACCGAGGCCAAAGGTGAAGAGACTGAAGATTTTTACCAGCTTCTGTAGTCTGAAATTGATTGAACATACAATCAGGATGCATTGGTAATTGCTAGTGACTGGAATGTAAAAATTGGAAATGAAGAAGGGTTAGTAGATGGAAAATATGGCCTTGGTGATAGAAATAATACTAGAGACTGCATAATAGAATTTTGCAAGACTAACTATTGCAAATAGCTTTTTTTAACCAACATAAATGGTGACTGTACACATGGACCTGACCAGATGCAATACACAGGAACAAAACTGACTACATTTATGGAAAACCTCCATATCAGCAGTCAGAACAAGACCAGGTGCTGACTAGGGCACAGATCATCAACTGCCCATATGCAAATTCATATTGAAACTGAAGAAAATTAGAACAAGTCCACGAGAGCCAAAGTATGACTTTGCGAATATCCCTCCTAAGTTTAAAGACTGTCTCAAGAACAGATCTGATGTGTTGATCACTAATGACTGGAGACCAGATGAATTGTGGAATGACATCAAAGACATTATCCATGAAGAGAGCAAGAGGTATTTAAAAAGACAGGAAAGAAAGAAAAGACCAAATGGGATGTCAGAAGAGATTCTGAAACTTGCTCTCAAATGTGGAGCAGCTGGAGCAAAAGGAAAGAGTGGCAAAGTAAAAGACCTAAATGGAAGATTTCAAAGAGCAGCTCGAGAAGACAAAAGAAAATATTGTAATGACATGTGCAAAGAGTTAGAAATGGAAGACCAGAAGGGAAGAACACATTCTGCATTTATCAAGCTGAAAGAACTAAAGAAAAATTCAAGCTTCTAGTGGAATAGTGAAGAATTCTACAGGGTAAAAAACTAAACAACTCAGGGAGCATCAAAAGAAGATGGAAGGAATACACAGAGTCATTATACCAAAAAGAACTGGTAGATGCTCAGCCACTTTGAAGAGGTAACATATGGTCAGGTACCAATGGTACTGAAGGAAGAAGTCAAAGCTGCATTGAAGGCATTGGCAAAAAAACAAGACTCCAGGAATTGATGGAATGTTAATTTAGGTATTTCAACAAACAAATACAGTACTGGAAGTGCTCACTCATCTATGCCAAGTAATTCAGAGGACAGCTACCTGGCCAACTGACTGGAAGAGATCTATATTTATGCCCATTCCAAAGGAAGGTAATCCAACCAAATGTGGAAATTACTGAACAGTATCATTAATGTCATACACAAGTAAAATTTTGCTCAAGATTATTCAAAAGCAACTGTCACAGTACATTGGCAAGGAACTGCCAGAAATTCAAGCTGTATTCAGAAGAGGTTGTGGAACCAGAAATAACATCACTGACGTCAGATGGATCTTACTGAAAGCAAGAATATCAGAAAGATGTTTACTTGTGTTTCATTGACTATGCAAAGGCATTCAACTTTGTGGATCATAACAAATTCTGGCTAACATTGCAAAGAGTGGTCATTCCAGAACACCTAATCATGCTCTTAAGAAATCTGTGTGTGTATCAAGAGACAGTCATGTGAACAGAACAAGAGAACACTACATTGTTTAGGGTCAGGGAAGGTGTGTATCAGGATTGTATCCTTTCAGTATACCTTTTTAATCTGTATGCTGAGCAAATAATCTGAGAAGCTGGATTATACAAAGAAGAATGAGGCATCAGGATTGGAGGGTGACTCATTAACAATCTGTGTTACACAGGTAGCACTACCTTGCTTGCTGAAAGTGAAGACTACCTTGCTTGCTGGAAGTGAAGACAATTTGAAACACGTGTTGGTGAAGATCAAGGACCACAGCCCTCAGTAAGCATTGCACCTCAACATCAAGATAACAAAAATCCTCACAACTAGACCATTAAGCAACACTGTCCTAAAAGGAGAAAGGATTGAGGTTGTCAAGGATTTCATTTTACTTGGGTCCACAATCAATGCCCTTGGAAGCAGCAGTCAATAAATCAACAGACACATTGTGTTAGAAAAATCTGCTGCAGAGGATCTCTTTTAGAGTATTGAAAAGTAAAGATGTTACCTTGAAAACTGAAGTGCGCCTGACCAAAGCCATGCTGTTTTCAGCTGCATCATATGTGTGCAAAAGCTGGATGTGAACAAAGAAGACAGAGGAGTTGGTGCCTGTGAATTGTGGTGTCAGAGAAGGATGTTGAATGTACCATGGACTACCAAAAGCACAAACAGATCCGTTTTGGAAGAGGTACTACCAAAGTGTTCCTTGGAAGCAAAGATGGCAAGACTACATCTTACATACTTCGGACGCATTTTCAGAAAGGATCAGTCCTTGGAGAAAGACATTGTACTTGGTAGATGGTCAGTGAAAAATAGGGAGACCCTTGAAGAGATGGATTGACACAGTGGCCACAACAATGGGCGTAAGCATAAAAATGATTGTGGACATGGCCCAAGACTAGGCAGTGTGTCATTCTGTTGTGCATAGGATCGCTATGAATTAGAACCAACTCTATGGCACCTAACAACAACATGATTGTCCACTATTTCATCATCTAAATGTGATTTTTATGTGTTGTAAATCTTATCAGCATGATATTAATGTGATGTGGCAGTTACGTTGATGAGATCTCTAACATTATATTGCTACTTAAGTGAAAATTATTTTGACATCTAAAAGAGAGAAGCAAGAAGAGAGACAAGTAGACCTCATACCACTAAGAAAGCAGTACCAGGAGCACAGAACATTGTTTGAATCTGGTCCCTGCACTGGAGAAGCACCTAGGCCAGGGGAAGATTGATGACAATGACTTTGTTTCACCACCAATAGAGGGAGAAAGCATTCCTCCGGAGTCGATGCCTGAATTCATAATTCTAGCCTACCAGACTGAGAGAATAAATTTGTCTTTGTTATAGCCATCCACTTGTGTTTCTGTTAGATGAATACTAGATGACTAAGGTGGTCACTTTGAGTCATAATCAACCCAGTATTGGGTTTTGCATTTAGGGTGTTCTGTGTTCAAGGATTAGAAGACTCAATATTGTTAAGAAATCAGTTCTTCATAAGTTAATCTATAGATTCAATGCAGTTCTAATCAAATGTCTGGCAAGTTTTATTGCAGGTATCAACAAAGTTGTTTTAAAGTTCCATGGAAAAGTAAAAAGATCTAGTAGCAAACACAGTACTGAATATAAAGTGGAGGACACACACTGTCTGATTTCAAAGCTTCCTACAAAGCTAAATTAATCAATACAGTATGATATGTAGATAAACAGTTCAATGGGACAGAATAGAGAAAACAGATGTATAGCCACATAAATTAGTCAACTGATCATTGACAAAGGAACAAAGGCAATTTAAGGGCAGGGGTGAACTATTTTCAAGAAATGATTCTGAGCAATTGGATGTTTATAGGCTGATAATAATTTACTTAAAGACCATACATTAGCCCAATAGGGAGTGTAGACTAAAATACATGACTTCTAGATGTAAATAGAAAAATTTTAAGAGACATTGAATTTTGTGATGAATTCTCGTGGAAAACAATAGCACAATCCATGAAAAAAAGATTGAAAAAAAAAAACCGGATAATTTGGGTTTTGTTAAAAGTAAAAACTTCTGTGAAAGGATATTACTATCTGTTAAGTATACAAAAAGAGAAGCCACAGATTGGGGCAAAATGTTTTAGAATCAAGTGTCTGATAAAATAATAGTGTCCAAAATATAAAATAAGTATTAACCTTTAACAACATGTATTTATAATGTGAAGATTATCTGAATAGACACCTTGCCAAAAAAAGACATCTATATGGCAATGATATTATGAAAAAATGCTCAACACAATTTTTAGGTATTTGTAAATGAAAACAAAAATGAGAAGTAGAAAATATGCATCTATTAGAATGGCTAAAATTAAAAAAACTAACAGTATTAATGTTGGTGAAGATTCAAAGCACCTAACAACAACAAGGGCATCTGTAGGACTAGCAAGCAAGGGTGTGCCAAAAGGAAAAACAAAACAAAAACCCGGACACACACAGACACGCTAAAGAAGTATGACAAAGGGGTTGATGCTATGAGGTGCCATTGAGTCAGTTCCAACTCACAGCAACGCAATAAACAACAGAACAAAACACTGCCCAATCCGGTACCATGCCCGCAATCATTTTTGTGCTTAAACCCATTGGTGCAGCCACTGTGGGAATTCATATTGTTGAAGGTTGTCTTCTTTTATGCTGACCCTCCACTTCATCAAACATGATGTCCTTCTCCAGGGATTGATCCCTATGTAAGAAGCAGTCTCATCATCTTTGCTTCTCAGGAACACTGCTTGTACTTCTTTCAGAACAGATCTGTTTGTTCTTTTGGCAGTACATGGGGCATTCAATGTTTTTCTCCAGTACCACAATTCAAAGGTGTCAGTTATTCTGTCTTCCTTATTCACTGTCCAGCTTTCACGTTCTTATGATGCAGTTGAAAATACCATGACTTGGGTCAGGTGTAGCTTAGTCTTCAAGGTGACATCTTTGCTTTTCAGCACTTTCAAGAAGTCTTTTGATGACAGATAACAAAAACAATGTCAGATAAAGCCAACCTGATTCTTTAAGCTTGAACCGTAATTGTTGTATTGTTTAAGGGTGCATTTGTTAGCTTAATATGTGCTTTAAATTCACTCTGTTTTCCCTCTCCTTATTAGTACAAAGGTTATTTAAGTATGTATATCTCTTTGAAATGTAAGAATATTTTTTAAATGGTGAACTGTCATCATTTATTTCACAGCCATCACTAAGCATCCCTTTGATACAATAATTAGGATTAATAAATAGGTCACAAGTTTGGAAACCATTACTTGTCAATCAGTATAAGCTGTTGGCTTCTTGGTTGTCATAGAAACTGATGATGGAAAGCATGTTTAATACAACACATTTTTAATGTATTAATGGCTAACTTACTGAAGTTTTTAAATGAGACTCATCAAACCCATATTTAGCATGAGTTCCATTATTCCTGTGTATTTTATCTGTAGCATCACATCTTTTTGTACTTGAACCCCCAAAAGTAAATAAAATACAGCCTGAAATGTGTAAATAATGGATGTACTTTTACAGCTAATATTTAGTTGTTTTCTTCTCAAGGAAGTATTCTATCATCGCAGGTATCATTGGAAGGGGAACAATTTATCAATGTGACTTTTCCTAGCAATTGAGTTGTTCTTGTTGCTGATGCTGCCATCATTGCCTAACTGAAATAATTTGGGAAATGAAAAGACTGTCAGAATCCAACATTAAGATGCACTGAGCTGCACCATCTTAAGGACTGGAAATGTTATTTCCTGGGAATAAAAAGAAGATGACTAGATCCTTGAAACAACTAAGCACAGTGTACTGTGCAAATATTGTATAGCAAGTAAATGAAATATTTTGTCATTCAAGGGTTTTATACATAAACCATCAGGACAAAATTATGCATATCATTATTTTACATAACATGCATTTTTATGAATTTCTTCTTTTCATGTATTTGAATAGGCAGTATCAAATATAAAAACTATAATCCAGGGAAAGCAGCATTCATTATCTAAATGCATAATATTACTAAGTCTAGTGTCAAATTTATGTATTTTCCATTATGGAAAAGTGTTCTGGAAAGAAGTTAAAAGAAGGGTTAGTAAATAAGTACATTGAGAATATCTAGAGAATTTTTCATTACAAGTACATAAAATTTATATACATATTTGCAGACGAGAAATATATATGCAGTTCTTCTTTGCCCTATAGGGTCCAGTAAGTTGGAATTGACTTGATGGCAATGACATATGTGTAAAACATATATACAAACACACAGTATATGGTATATACATGCATATATGCACACATAGTATGTGGTGTGTGTATACATTTATATACATGTATATATACATATATATAATATATGTATGTACATACACACACACACACATTGAATACAATTATATATAAAGGAGTCCCTGTGTAGTGCAAAAGATTAACTCAATTACTAACCAAAAAGTTGACGCTTCAAGTCCACCAAGGAACATCTTGGAAAAACAGACCTGATAATCTACTTCTGAAAAATCAGTTACAAGAAAAGCTACTGAGTATGATTCTGCTGTAAACATGGGAATTGCAATGAACTAGAATCTATTGAAAGACAACTGTCGTAAGAGATCTGACAATGAAGTTTGCGAACTTGTCCTAGAAAAAGTGCTATGTATCTCATGGCTGAATATCACTAGGATCACCTTCAAAGTATTTCCCTTGGGAAACTATGCACCCATGCCATCACCTAGTCCACCCTTCAAAGCAAGTTTAGAGTTGTTTCTGGAAGGGTCATCATAGCAGTCATCATAGTATGCTTGATATCCTGAATGTCGTCAACATGTTTCCCTTTTCAGTACTTCCTTTATCTTTGAGTAAAAAGGAATATCACTGGGGGCCAGATGAGGTGAGTAAGGAGGATGTTCCAATACAGTTATTAGTTTACTGGATAACAACTCCCTCATAGGCAACTGGACAGTTGAGTTCATGAACTTGCTACCGTCCACAATGGCCATTCCAGAAAGAATTCCAAAACTGCTTTGAAGGTTGAACTTTGTGCTGGTGTAGGTGCATAGCTTCCCAAGGGGAGTATTTCAAAGGTGACCTTAATAATACTCAGCAATGAGGTTTGTAGCACTTAGAACAATTAAGTTCACGAATTTCACTGTCCGTCCTCCTATGTGAAGGTAAGACCATAATGTAACCATGTACCACAGACCCATCCCATAGTTTCAGTGACTACTCATGATCAATGTTGTTTCATCCTTATCTCTACCACTTAAACCCATCTCATGTTATTAGAGAGTCTTAGACATATGTCATACTTCATATGCATTCCTAAAAAATAATCAACTCTTGAAAACAATCACTTTCTCAACTATCTTAACAAACTAACACTAAATCATTACTATCCTCAAATATTCAGTTAATTTTCAAATTTTCTCAGTTGTCTCATAAAAATTTCATAGTGTCTATGTTGGACTTTGTAGTCAAGTAAAGTCTATGCACAGTAATTAGAACATCGTTTAGGTTTCTTTTAACTTACAGATTTATCTTTTCTCTTTTTTAAATATTTTCTACTCCTTGTCAGGCTGTTGAAAATAAATAAAGCACCTGTCTCACAGAATTTCACATGTGTATTTTCCTCTTTGATGTCATTTAACATGTCCCTGTGTCTTCTGTGTTGTTATCTTTAGTTGCTATTGAGTCAGTTCCAGGTCATGAAACTCCATGTGTGCAGAGTAGAACTGCTCTACACCATCTTCACAGCTGCTATCTGTCTTCTGAGATGGCTATGGATGGATTTGAACTGACAATCTTTCTGCTAGTAGTTGAGACCTTAACTGTTGGTGACACTTAGGTAAAACTCTATCCCTGTATATTGATACTTAGATCTAGATAATTTTTTTTTTTTAATTTTGGAAACAATTGTAGCTGAGTGCACGACTTTGAAGACATAAAATGCCTGATACTACTGATTCTGTGATATGATGGACATTGATGATAATTGCCTATGTAGATAAAATTACTCTGGATTTGGAAAATGCTGAAATTCTAATAACCTTCTTCATTTATTACCAGAGATACTTCATAAAGGAAATGTTTTTCATGAACTCATTGATTACCACAAAATACAGTTGGTACAAAAAAAGAAGTAATTAATGCATTGTTCTTCCCTTTTCTTAATAGCTTTCTGAATAGAACATTTTTCTGGCTTATTTCAAAGAAAACCAGTAAGTGTATGTGTGATTATATCTGTAATATCCTGATGTTTAATATTTCAGACTATTGCTGTTATTTCTCTATTTTATGTTCAAACTGATCCATTGACACGTTAACAAAAGATTAATAAAAGATAAAATTATTTCAGAACATAAATGATTGTACGTCAGTTACAAATAAGAATTAAATGTGAATTTTACCCCACACTATTATATAGAGTTGACTTTTATGAATTTTTAAAATATTTTTAATATAATTTTATTTTGTCAACTATTGCTTTCTTCTCTTGATAGATGTATGAACTTTGCATTGCAGACATAATGTCTGAAAGGGACAAATACTGTGAGAAGGCTGCTTGAATGCATATATCTGATATATGTAGACATGTCTAGGTGTGATAGGTGGAGATGTGATCATCATCACTGAAGTTCCTGGGTAGTACAAACACTTAACAATCTAGATTGCTAACTCAAAGGCTGGAGGATCAAGTCTACTGGAAGAAATACTCCCTTGGAGGAAAGATTTCCATAAAAGAAACTTTTCTCCAATAATCTTTAGGATTTTCTTATATAGGAGAGATAATCATATCATGGCTATAAGAGGTGTGTTTTATCTTTATTATATCACTTTATTAAATGTATCTTCATTTTTAAAGACTCTAATAGTTTTATATTTTTACACAAGACTGCTGATCTTAAAACTTCAAAATCCAAAATAATTTTAAGTAGCTTCTGACTATTACAATGTTTTTATTTTTTCTTAACAGCCAGTAATAAAAAAACACTTAAAGAGAAATGCAAAATTACTAAACCTATTTGAAAAATAGATTTGACATTTAAGTATGTCTGAATGGTCTCCTATAGAAGCAACACATTTTAATATTTGTTTCTTTTGTTTGCTTTGTCATATTTTTGTTTTGTTTATTTCCTTTGTCATATCACTTTAAAATAATTGCTGTGAGCTACAAAGGAACTAGTATGCACAAAATTAAAAGCACTGATTTTTAGTGCTTTGAATCAAGAAGTCAGCCATGTGATTTCAGGAGTCAAGATATATTAACAAATAGAAAAGTAACAGTCATAGCACTTTATAATCATTTTTAAAGATTAAGATATATGATCTTTTAAAGTTATAAATGAGAGATGCTAAGGTTTAAAACCTTCAAGGATTGAAGCATAAGGAGTATGTGTGAGTGCTATGAATATATTAGTTATTTAAAAGATAGTATAATTATTCTACCCACATGATACATGTATCACAAAGCAATATATATATGATATAATTTGTATTTTGGTACTCTGTTGATAGTAAAATATAACTTATAATGTACTGCATTTTCAAGTTCCCTGAGTT
This sequence comes from Heterohyrax brucei, assembly GCA_028571685.1. Lineage (NCBI taxonomy): Eukaryota > Metazoa > Chordata > Mammalia > Hyracoidea > Procaviidae > Heterohyrax > Heterohyrax brucei. The sequence continues at coordinate 166,650,120 of CM053144.1, forward strand.
GTACGGATGGTTTGCACTTGAGTACTTACCTAAATTGTACTGTGGGGGCTTACATGTTGATGTGACAGACTAGAAAGAAGGACCTGTCAGTCTACTTCCAAAAAACATAAGCCAATAAAAGTCATGATTAGCAGCGGAACATTGTCTGGCAGAGTGCCCTGGATGAGTATCTCAGGCTGGAAGGCACTCAAAGCTGACTGGGGAAGAGCTAGCTCTCCAAAGTGGAGTCAACTTTAATGATGTGAATGGAGTCAAGCTTTTGAGACCCTCATTTGCTGATGTGGCACAACTCAAAATATAAAAAACAGCTGTAAACATCCATTAATAATTTGAACATGGACTGTACAAAGTACAAATCTAGGAAAACAGGAAATTGTCAAGAATGAAATGGAACACAGAGAGATCAATATCCTAGACATTGTTGTTATTAGGTGCCGTCAAATTGATTCCGACTCACAGCAACCCTATGGACAACAGAACAAAACACTGCCCAGTCTTGTGCCATGTACACAATATTTTTTATGCTTAAACCCATCGTGGTGGCTACGTCAATCCATCTCGTTGAGGGTCTTCCTCTTTTTTATTGACCCTCCACTGTACTATGGGTTGGATCCAACTCAACTGCACTTGGCTTGGCTGGCCACTGTACCAAGCATGATGTTCTTCTCCAGGGACTGATCTTTCCTGACAGCATGTCCAAAGTATGGAAGACACAGTGTTGCCATCTTTGCTTCCAAGGAACACTCTGGTTGCACTTCTTCCAGAACAGATCTGTTTGTTCTCTTGGCGGTCCATCATACAGTCAACATTCTTCTCCAATACCACAATTCAAAGCATGAGTTCTTCTGTGTTCTTTGTTCATGGTCTAGCTTTCTTCACATGCATATGATGCGACTGAAAATACCATGGCTTAGATCAGGTGCATTTTAGTCTTCAAGGTGACATCTTTACTTCTGAATACATCCTGGATATTAGTGAGCTGAAATGGAATGACACTGGCCATTTTGAATCCAACAAAATGGTCCAATATGCCATGAATGACAAATTGAAGAGGAATGGTGTTGTAATCATCTTCATTTCCAATCTGTTCAGACACACAATGCTGTCAAGAACAAGCAGAAAAACCATTGCTGTCAAGTCTGTTCTAACTCACAGGGATCCTACGGGGCACAGCAGTACCGTCACCTGGGATTTCTAAGAAATGCCTGGTTGATTTGAACTGCTGAACATTTGGTTACCAGCCATAGCTCTTAACCACTGTGCTACCAAGAATCCACAATGCTGTCCATGTAGTATGATAGCCATGCATCTACAAGGAAGACCAGTTAATGCAACTGTTAATCAGATTAATGAACCAACCACTGAGGCCAAAGATGAAGACATTGAAGATTTTTACCAGCTTCTGTAATCTGAAATTGATAGACCATGAAATCAGGTTGCATTCATAATTACTGGTAATTGGAATGTGAAAATTAGAAACAAAATTCAGTAGTTGGAAGATACAGCCTTGCTAATAGAAAAGATGTTAGAGATCACATGACATAATTTTGCAAGACCAATGACTTCTTCTCTGCAAATACCTTTTTTTCAACAACATAAATGGACACTGTATACATGGACCGCACCAGATGTAATACATGGGAATTGACTTTGTCTACTGAAAGAGACAATGGGAAATCTCAGTGCCATCAATGAGAACAAGGCCAGGGGCCAACAGTGGAAAATCAATTGCTCATATGTAATTTCAAGTAGGAACTGACGAAAATTAGAAAAAGTCTACGACCTTGAGTACATTCCACCTGAATTTAGAAATCATCTCAAGAGTAGATTTGAGGATTTCAGCACCAATGTCAAAGGCCAGACAAATTGTGGAATGACATCAAGGACACCATATATGAAAAAAGAAAGAGGTTATTAGACAGGAAAGAAAGAAAAAACCAAAATGGTTATCAGAAGAGACTCTGAAACTTGCTCTTGAATATCAAGTAGCTGAAGCAAAAGGAAGAAAAGATGAAATAAAACAGCTGAAAAGAATATTTTGAAGAATGTCACCAGCAAAGTAAAGTATTATAATGACATGTACCAAGAACTGGAGTTAGAAAACCAAAAGGGAATAAACACTCATTATTTCTGATACAGAAAGAACTGAAGAAATGACTGAAGCGTTGACTTGCAGTTTTGAAGGATTCTGTAGTGACGGTGGAAACTCTGGTGGTATAGTGGCTAAGTATGATATCTGTTAACCAAAAGTTCAGCTGTTCTAATCCACCAGCCACTCCTTAAAAACTATTGAGCAGTTCTACTCTGCACTATAGGGTTGCTGTGAGTTGGAATCAACTCAATGGTGGTGGGTTTGGTTGTTTTTTTTTTTTTTTAATAGCAACAATATTAAATGTTGCAGGAAGCATCCACAGAAGATGGAAGGAATACAGAGTGATTGCATCAAAAAGAAGTGGTTGACATTCAACCACTTTGGAAGGTAGCATCTAATCGAAACTGATGGTACTATAAGGAGAGGTTAAAGTTGCACTGAAGAAATTGACAAAAAAAAAAAAACAAGTCTAAAAGAATTGATAGATAAACACCTGTTTAGATGTTTCAGCAAACAGATGCAGCACTGGAAATGCTCACTCATTTATAGTAAGATATTTGGAAGAGAGCTACATGGCCAACTGAGTGGAAGAGATCCATATTTATGCTTATTTCCAAGAAAGGGGAGCCAACTGAATGCAGAACTTGTTGAATAATGTCATTAAAATCACCTACAAGTAAAATTCTGCTGAAGATCATTTGAAAGTGCCTGCAGCAGTACATCGGCAGGTAACTGCTGGATTCAGAAAAGGATGTAGAATGGGGAATATCATTACTGATGTCAGGTGGGTCCTGGCTGAAAGCAGATAACGCGAGAAATACTTTCACCTGTGTTTTATTGACTGTGAAACTATATTTGACTTTAAAACATAATAAGTTGTGAATAACAGTATGAAGAATAGGAATTCAAGAACATTTAGTTGTGCTCCTGAGGAACCTGTGCATAGACCAAGAGGCAGTTGTTCAAACAGAGCAAGAGACCGTGTGGTTTAAAATCAGGAAAAGCATAGGTCAGAGTTGTATCTGTTCAGCTATGTATTCAATCTATATACTGAGCAGATAATCTGAGAAGGTGAACTATATGAGTCAGAACATGGCATCAGGATTGGAGGAAGACTCATTAACAATCTGCGATATGCAGATGACAACAGCCTTGGCTGCTGAAAGTGATAAGGACTTGAAGCACTTGCTGATAAAGATGAAAGACTACAGCCTTCAGTACAGGCTATACCTGAATGTAAACAAAAAATTTGTGCAACTGAACCAACAAATAACATTGTGAAAGAGTGGAAAAAGACTGAAGTTATCAAGGATTTCATTTTACCTAGATCCACAATCAACACCCGTAGAAGCAGTAGTTAAGAAATAAAAAGACGCGCTGAATTGGGCAACTCTGCTTCAAGATACTGCTTTTAAATGTTTTTTTAAAAAAGATAACACTTTAAGGACTAAAGTGAGCCTGACCCAAGCCATGGTGTCTTCAGTTGCCTTGTCTGCATTTGAAAACTGGGCAATTAGTAAGGGAAGAAGTACAGTCAGAATGTTCCTTAGAAGTAAGGATGGTGAGACTTTGTGTCACGTACTTTGGGCCCATTATCAGGAGGGACCAATACCTAGAGGAGGACCTCGTGCTGGGTGAAGCAGAGGGCCCGAAATAAAGAGGAGAACCCTTAATGAGAAAGACTGACACTGTCCCTGCAAAAGTGGGCTGAATTCTAAAGATGACCAAGAAGATAGAGCAGGATGGAAGAGTGTTTACTTACAACTCTTAAGTCAGAACTGACTTGATGGCCCCTAATAACAACAATTCATGTAAAAGCTGAGGATTTTAACCAACTAGCAGTGCCACAAAAGAAAGCCCAGACAATCTATTTCCATTAAGATCACAGCGTACAGAACCCCATGAAACAGTTTTATTCTTTAATGCACGGGGTCACTATGAGTCGGACTGCACTCAGTGGCAATGTCTACTGCATCTACAGCCAAATAATGCTCTCAACCCATTTATTCAAAAGTGCAGACGAATTTATTATTGAAATGCCATGAGTTAAAATTATTCAAAAATGCATGCTTGTACTCCACGTTGTACTTGTCAACCACTTAGGAAAACTCTTTTTTTTTTAATAAGCAAGGGCCTATTCAATTTCAAAATAATAAGGTGTCAAGTTTTTTCCATTATTACATTAATGATTCAAAATATAAAGTTTGCTTTTCTTGGTGTTTTCTTTATGAAAGATTCTAAAAAATGAGAATCTATATCCAATTGTCTAGTAAAATTGGGGAGAAAAAAACTTCATAGAAATACTGACAGAGATAAACATATTTGACACATGCTTTATTTCCAAGCACTGTGATGGTTGGCAATTATACAGAGAGATCATATGATTTATCATCTAATGCAGTGTAGTTTTGACAGTTAAAGTGCCACTGTCAATAACTTTGCTGGATAAATGCATGTAAAATAGAGTACCCAAGAAACATCATTGTCCTGTCATGAGTTAATAGCTGAAACAAAATGGAACTATCTTCTTAGATCTTATTATATTATGATGACTATTTTATACATAAAGAACAATGAAATATAAATTTTCAGATTTCTTATTGCGTAATAACCAAATCATATCCATTGCTGCAGGGTAAATTCCAAGTTATAGTGTCCCTATAGAGCAGAGTAGAACTGCCCCATAGGGTTTCCAAGAAGCAGCTGGTAGATAAAAACTGCCAGCTGCTCCTAACCACTGCACTAAGAGGGCCAAAAGCCAAATAGGCATAATCCCGTTAAGAGTTAATGTGGTAAGAATAAGATTTTAGTACCAAATTTGGTACCTATATCAGCAGAATTATGTGGTAGTCATTTTTACAATTGAAACATTAGTCTTGTCATATATATTTTAACCTTCCTCTGCTATTACATTTTTTCCCACCAGATGGTAGCCAATAAAAGCAGGAAGCAGAGAGATTAGCAGACTTAAAAATAATATAATTAAATTGAAACAAAAATCAGGCAAAAGAATTTGTAATTATAAATATAACTATTGTGTAAAATTTATGTATGTATAATAAATAAAAACAACTCTAATTTTAATTTTAAAAACCATGTAATTGCTCTGATACTGACTTTGTGTAACTTGAATTTGAGGTGAATTTGACTTTTTAGACCTCTGAGTCTTAAAATAAAATAGAGTCAGGAGAATGATAAACTGTAGGCTGTGTATTTTTTCATAGATCACTCACAACTATGTGAATACAGACCAGCTTTAAATAAGCTTCAAGTCTTTGTTTATTTAAAGGAAGCATAGTGGTGTTCTAAAATAAAATTGTGGAATATTCATCTGCTGTCAGTTCTCTTTCAAAAACCCATCTATCCCACTTACCCTACAAAGAGCACATATGTGGAATTGTTTCCTCTGTGTGGTGTCGTTTCCCCTAGCTTGTTAGTCCTGGCTTATACATGAAGTATTCATTATTTGCAAAAACCAATTATCATCCCTGTCTGGATACATTAAGATTTTTTTCTACAAGTCTTTTCCTATCATATTTTAAGCAACAGTTTACATGAATTATTCATAGTTCCAATATTGCAGGCAAGTTTTTTTTATTATTAAATTTGATCATAATAATAGTTATTACCCCTGTCATGGCAGTTTTATGAGTATTCTTCAATGCCATTACCTGGAAAGATTTCAATCAAGATATATAAAAGATGCAAATCAATTTCCATAATAAAATTAAACTCTACCATCTACTGTTTCTTCCAGCAATAGAGCCGACTGACAGGCTTTTCCTGATAGCTCTAGCTGATAACATTCAGATAGGGAAATGGAGAAAGGCAGATTTTTGCTCTTCAGAATTTCAGAAGCTTTTCCTTCATTGTTACTATTTAGTGTTTGCTAATCTCACTGAAACATAACATTTAACTCAGAGTCAGTATACAAATTTATTTTCAAAGCAAAGTAATTGTTTTCTTTTCTAGCAGTAGTTGATTTCCACAGAAGCAATCATGCACATTATGGAATAAATACAGAATTATGTGCTATTATATTGTTTTCCCTCCAATAACGCTGGACTCATTTTGTGTGAGGACAATACTATGTAACTGGGCTGAGTGACTGATTCATTTCTGGGTATCCATATCTTAATGAACGTTGTGTTTCTATGGTGAGAATTTTTTCTTTACTAAAAATAGATGTCAGATCCTGTCGCACACAATGGGAAATGTTCAATTAAGTTGGACTGGAAGACTGGGGAGATAGCTGGGGCAATTTTTTGGCGGTAATATGTCAGCATATCACAGAGTAGAAAAATTATGTAAGTATGTGTAGTATAAACTCACTTTGAAAGAGAAGGCCTGTAGAGCTTGTACTGACTTTGTTTCTTCCTCAGTCCATGGAGTGACTAGGCAGGGGACTGGAGTAACCGTCATCTAGTCTCTTCCTTCCAAAGATTTGCTAATCACTTGAGTAGAAGGTAATGTAGAAAGTGTGATCTCTGATGAAAATGAGTCTCCTTATAATTTAAGGCAATGTCACTAAACAGAGTTCTTAACATAGTGAACTCTTCATTGTTCTCTCAAATCTATATCCACTATTAAGAATGTAACCTTGGCTTAACATTTAAAAGTGTCTTCATACTGATATCTCTACTTTTCCTTAACTGCTACTTTCATATATACCACTGCATTCCAGAATAATATTAAGATACAATTTCAGGACAAGAAACACAATGATTTTAATGAAGTAACATTAAAAAAAAAAGTTCATTTAATAACATTAGTGGCCTCCTAAAGATGTCGTCATGCTACTTAACTCTTACAAATTAAACTTTACTTCTTTGAGCCTCTGATGGTCTTTTTATCTGATATTACAAAAGTCTTTTCCCTTTAGTCATCATTATCTTAGTACTTTGGTAAAGTAGGGGGTTGATGAAAAAGAGGAAGACCTTCAACAAGATGGACTGACACAGTGGCTGCAGCAATGAGCTCAGTAATACCAAAGGTTATGAGCATGGTGCAGGACTGGGCAGTATTTCATTATATTGTACATCGGGTCTCTATGAGTTTAAACTGACTTGATGGCACATAACAACATCTTAGTACCCACCACCCAAACAATTCTTATTTAATTACTTACGTACATTGTTATTATTGCTGTTATTTCATGTCATTGAGTCCATTCTGACTCACATGCATGCCAGACTATAAATCCTTTCCATCACGAAATAGTGGATACACATGCCGTGTCTAGGACAGCGCTCAAGTAATGTATACAGATTTGAAGGACTAGATTAATTCTCTAGCGGAAGAGTTAAGCAGTTTATACTTGTTATGTGCATTCTAGAAAAATCTCTTTAATCAATAAACAATTCTTCATTTCCACAGGCATAATAAGCACTAATGCTCATTTTTGTAATCTATAGTAGGTTTCCTTTTATGCAGTTCATTCTGTAGCTTAGTTAATATAAAGAAGAATTTAGTCTCATCCAATATGAATTTAATTATTTTTAAATATTTTGTAGGAAAAAATGATATTTTCACAGAACAAAGACTTCCAGACACATAAAAGTTAGAAATAAAATTTTATAATAGAATACCAGAATTTCTGTATACTTAGAACTACTTGAAACCAAATTGACTCAAACCAGTTGCTGTCAAGTTGATTTCAACTCGTGTGACTCATATGTCGCACAGTGGAACTTATCCTATGTGTTGCACAGTAGAATTATTCCATAGTGTTTTCAAGGCTGTGACATTTTTTGGTGATTCATTTCACCACCTCCTTTAAAAATGCCATTTATATTTGGATCAGAATTTTGTTTTATCTATAAATCATTTCACACTGTTGAGTCTTCCCATCCATTTGCAACATAGGTTTCTCCACTTATGTAGATCTCTTTTGGTTTCTTGCAGTAGTGTCTTGCTTTTGTTTATATAGGTCTTTTACATGTCTGATTAGATTTATCCCTAAATATTTTCTTAAGAGCTATTGTAAATAGTATTGCTTTGGGAGATTTCCTCTGTGTGTTCTCTTTGTTGGTGTAGAGGAATCCAGCTGATTTTGGTATGTTTATCTCGTATCCTGATCCTTCCCTGAACTATTATTCTATTTGTTGCAGGGTTTCTTTTTTGCTTTTGTTTTTCTTTTTTTTTGATTCCTTAGGGTTTTCTGTGTATAAGATGTATCATCCACAAATAGAAATACGTTCACTACTTCCTCACCTATTTGGATATCCTTTGTTTCTTTTACTTGCCTGAATGCTATGACTAGCACCTATAGCACAATGCTGAATAAAAGTAATGAAAAAAGTCATAGTTATCTAATTCCCATTCTCAAGGGCCATGCCTTCAGATTCTGTCCATTTAGGATAACATATGCCATTGGCTTTAAGTAGATGCACCTTATTACGTTGAGAAATTTCCCTTCCATCCCTGTTTTTCTGAGACTTTTCAATCTGAATGTTTGTCAGGCTTTGTCAAATGCCTTTAGCTTTAGTTTATTTTTGCAATTTCCCTTTCAGGGTTAATATATTTTCTCTGTCCTGAATTCTAGTCATGAGTTACTGTCTGATGTTACTGATTTTTTTTTAACCAAAGGACTCTGTGTAGTACTGACTGTAATTTTGGTTTGTTTTTTGCAGATTAACTAGATTTCTGTTTATCTGGAAATGTTCCAATTTTGCCATCATTTTGAAAGACATTTTTGCTGAATATTTTATTCGTAGCTGGCAATTTTTTTCCTTCAAGGCTTTGTGTAGGGTATCCCGTTACCTTCTTGCCACCATCTTTTCTGCTTAGTAGTCTGAGTTTAGTCTTATTGACTCTCTTTTGTAGATTATTTTTCATTTATCTTGAGCTACTTTTAAAACTCTGTTCTTATCTTTAGTTTCAGTGAGTTAGTCATCTAGTATTACTGTAACAGAAATACCACAAATGGATGATTTTAACAAGGAAAAGTTTATTCTTACACAGTCCCAGTCCAGCCCAGTGCCGCTTACACAGTCCAAGAGGCTAAAATCTAAATTCAGGGTGCCAGCTTTCAGGAAATGCAGTCTGTCTGTTGGCTCTGGATGAAAGTCCTTTTGTTGCATCTATCCTTCTTTGGTCTGAGAACATCTTGGTGCAGGAACCTCAGATCCAAAGGACATAGTTTTATCCCAGTGCTGCTTTACTGATGTTATGAAGTCCCCATCTCTCGGCCTACCTGCCCTTCCTTCTGCCTCTTGTAGGATAAAAGAGGATGCAAGCCACATTCCAGGGAAACTCCCTTAGTAAGGGTGTCACATTCCCAACCAAATCCTCTTCAACATAACCCAATCTGTTAACCACAAGCAGAGATTAGGATCTATAGCATATGAAAATCACAGAACGGAAGACAATTACACAATACTGGGAATCATGGTCCAGCAAAATTGCTACACATATTTTTGAGAGGACACAATTCAATCCATGACAGTAAGGTTGGTTATAAATCTCGATGTCTTTCTTTTGGGATCCTTCTAGAGTTGAGTTTGATAAGCATCTTGGATAGATATCATCTCATCTTTCATGATATCAGGGAAGGTTTTTTGTCAACAAATCTTCAACAATTTTCTTTTCTTCCCCAACTGTGTTCCTGTACTCTGATCATTTGTACATTATTTTTCTTTAGAGTCCCAAATAACTCTTAGTGTTTCTTGAATTTTTTAAAATTTTTTAATCTGATTTTTCTTCAAATATATTGGTGTCTTCAGTCTCTCTAATTCTGCATTCTGTTGCCTCAGTTCTGTACTTTTGACTTTCTATGAGTTGTCCAGTTCTGCAATTTTATTATTAATCTCCTGAATTTCTAATTGCTGTCACTCAGTGATTTATTGCAGCATGTTCAGTTTGTCAGTAAGGTCTATTTTGTCTTCTCTCCTTTCTAACCTCTTGAAGAGTTCTAGATGTTAATCTTTTGTGTTCCAGTAATTCCAGGAAGTTCCCTTAATCTGTAAATTTTCTTGATTTGTTGTCTTGAGAGCTTTTTGAAGCCATTATAGTCTGCTTCTTTAGCCAAAGCCATTATAGTCTGCTTCTTTAAGTGATTTGATATTGACTGTTGCCTCCAAGTCATCAGTAAATTGTTGTATTTATTTATGTTTGCTTGCTGTGTTCTAACTGCTTCTTTTTTTTTTATTTTGTTTTGTTTTGAAATGCCCAGATAGTCTGGCCATGTGAGCTAGTTGGATTATTGACATCTTCAAGGATCTAATGTCTTCTTACTAGGTGGCTAGAGCTGTTACTAGGGATGTGGGCTCAGGAGTCCATTAACTTTTTTTGTGTGTATTCATCTCAGGTGTCCAGGTAGTCAGCTGCCAAGACTGTGGTGCAGGCTCTCCCTTAACAAAGATGGGCAGGGGTGATTAGTGTATACACAGGTAGCTCGATGCATAGGCTGAGAAGAGGTATCTCACAGCCATCTGTCAGTGTTGGTGAGGAAGGCTTGTCACTGTTCCTTAATGCAAGTAGGTTTGCTGCCGTATGCTGTATGCAGTGATGAAAGGGTATCAAGGTCTATGGACCCATTGCGCACATAGACAAAAGACCTTTTTATGCCTTGAGTTCCTGGATTACGGGAAATGTAAGATTTTCTTCCCTGTTTGTTAAGCTGTTCCCTCTCCAAGCCTGAGAGAATAGCTCAGAGTGAGTGTAGTATGTCCTGCTTCCAACCCTGGTGGTGTGTCAGAATATGGAGTTTAGTGTAGTTCACAGAAGGGATGGGGAAGCTCTGGGAAAGAGAAAGAGGTTTAGCCTGAAGGAAAGTCATAGATCTGCACATGGCAAGCCACTCAACTTTTGATGATTGAGTGTCACTTTTCTTTGATTCAAGAAGTATGAGTAGGCACTCTACCACTCAAGTTATCCTACTGAAGAAGAAAATCTACAAACACAACCACTTTGTTCACCGTACTATCCATCGCCAATCCTCCTGCAGAATGGAGATTCCTGCTGGGTCTGATCTGGCCATTCCTAGGTACTTCTGACCTATTCTCCTTTCCTTGTTGTTTGGTCTGATTTCTCATCTTTGCCTTTGGTATTCAGGGTTCCTACAGTGTCATATATAATCAATTAATTTGTGTTTGGGGATCTTTGTTGTTACAGGGATCACAAGAAGTATCTGACTATTCTGCATCACAACATCCAAGGCTGTGCTCATTTTGAAGCAGATTACCAAGCCTTTTCTTCTAAAGAGGCATGAGGGTGACTTCAAACCACCCACTTTTCTGTTAGTACTTGAGTGCTTCCTGTTTGTACAACTCATAAACTCTAGACTAATCAAGAATCACCTTAGTAGTAGAACTCCACAACTAAATCCTTTGCAAATTTTTTGAAAGTGAGTCACAAAATTAAAATCAATATCCTTAGTACACAAAGAAAACAAGCAATTAAATTACTTTGTTCATGTTGCCCACAAGTAGAAACACAGGACATGTGATTGAGAAACAATTAACTGAACTGTGAGACAATTATTTTCCAAAAGTATCATAATTTAAATTAGTATAACAAATAATCATAAGAATTACAATGAGTATTACTACAAAAATACACTAATGAAATGAGCACGGCACTGGAAGAAGGATAGACATAGAAATCAATGAAATACAATTGGAAGTTTATAATACAACCTTGCATTTATGGCCAATTTATATCTGACAAGTGTACACAGAAAGTCTAATGGGGAGAGACATAATAACTTTTTATCTAGTCCAAAACAGTTGAGAGGTTGAATAGTCTTTTCAACAAATGGTGCTTTGACAACTGAATATGTACATGCAAAAGAATCAAGTTGAATTTCTACCTCATACTATATATAAAAATTTAACTCAAAATGGATCACAGACCAAATATATGAGCTAAAACTACATAACTCTTAGAAGAAAACAGAGGAGTATGTTTTCTCTTTATGACCTTATATTAGGTAGTGGCTTCTTGACTGTGATCCCAAAATCAGAAGTGACAAAAAGAAAAAAAAAATTTTTTTTTTACTTAAGACACAAATTTAAGACACTCCAAAGAACACCATCAAGAAAGTAAGAACAAAAGCCCACAAATGGGAGAAAATGTTTGCAGATTACATCTATGATAAGAGACTTGGATCTGGAATATGTAAAGAATGCTTGCAACTCCACAACAATAAAACACAACACATTTAGAAATGGGAACAAATTGGCATAGACATTTGTCAAAAGAGGATTGTGAGATGGGCCAATAAGCACTTGAAGAAATGTTCAGCATTAGTATTGATCTCTGGTTGTTAGTTGCCATCCAGTCAATAGTAAGAAAATGTAAATCAAAACCACAATAAGATATCACTTCACATACACTGAAATAATTGTAATAAAAATGATGACAATAACATGAACTGATAAGAAGTAATTGAATCTGTTGGTATTGCTGGTGGGAATCTAAATGGTGCAACCACTTTTATAAACAGTATGATAGTTCCTTAGCAACTGAAACATACACCATGTCACCTAGAAATTCCTCTCCTGTGTTTGTACTCAAGAAGATAGGAAATGTGTCCACACATGTCTGTGATTGTTCATAGCACCATTGTATATCATAGCCAAAATATAGAAATAACCAAAATATGCACCAACTGATGAATTCATAGATAAAATGGGGTTTATCCATACAACAGAATACAAGTCATCAATAAAAAGTAATGAAGTCCTTATACATGCTATGGAATGGATAAAACTTTAAAGGTTATAGTACATGAAAGAAGCCAGTAACAAAAGACCATATATTGTAAAATTCTATTTATATAAAAGCTCAGAAAAGAAAAATCTGTAGGAACATAAAAAGAAAAAAATGAAACAAAGAGAAAACAGTAAGAAATATGGTAGGTTTCCATCCAATGAACACTTTAAATGTGAAGAGTGTAAAGCTAAAAATAGATTAGTCAGACTCAACTATATGCTGTCTCAGAGACATCCACTTTAAGTATAAAGGTATAAATAGGTTAATGATACAGAATTTTTTATTATAAGATTGTTTAAAATGTATACTAAAATTTAAAACTATGCACTGAATTATGTTTGCAGAAAACAGTGTGATCACAATATCTTGATGTAGTCAATAAAATAAAGCACAGAGTCAGTTTTATTACATTTTCAAATTTAAAAGCAAACTCACTATTGGAAGCCTAATTTGAAAGCCTGTTTTTAGGGAAATCTTTATAACATTTTTTGTTGTGGTCAGTTTTCTCGTTTTTTTTATTTCTTCTTGTTTTGTTTTTATTTGGTGACGGATGACTGTCCCGAGTCTTAGAGCCATCCAACTGTTTCATTTTCTGAAAAGTACATTTAAAAGTAGCAACAGAGACAGAGGTACTAAAAATAGACTAAGAATTGTTGAATTAATATTTTGATTATAAGTTATGATGAGCAACTTAAAATGACATATATCATTAAGTGGATACTGTATTACAAATCATAGGCAGCTAATGGTGTTGCTATTTGAAGTAGACAAAAGCTTTTTATCTTGATGTTTCTTTTACTGTTTTAAACTTTAAGAAAAGCACTCAGAAAAAATATTTAAATACGAATTAATCATCTTCTGTTTCTCATTAGACCAAATGATGTAAGATAATATTCTAGTATTAGAGAACTTTAACAGTTTAATAGTAGTAGGTTTCTGACTCTTCCCTTCAGCTAATGTCTCCTTGTGAGAATGTTTATAGATAAAAAATAAAATAGGCTGTGAATAAGCAATAGCTGTTTTCTGGGACAAACCAGAGTTGAAATTCCCTGGCAGTTGATGTGACCTCTGTACTTGTTCATTTGAAAATTCATCTTCATTTACCAACATATTTCACTTTCCCAGATATAAAGTAAAGTTGTGATAATGTGTTCAATACCTGCTACTCTGCTGACTGATTCGGTAGCAACAGAGGAATGTCTTGTATCTGACTGTGCTGTTGAAAATGCTTTTCTTTTTCTTAACAACAACAACAAAAAAAATCACTTAGAACAAATTATCCTTATTCCAATATATATTTTATTCTAGAGTCTTTGTGACTTTATTTCTAATATTCATAGAAAAACAGATACCAGTATAAGTAACAAATGCATATGTAGTTTGGCTTTGCAAAGATTCACTCAACAAAAGACTTGTTTCAGAGTAAAAGAACTGAAGTTCAGAAAAAGCCACTGAATCTCTTGTGAACTCCGTTAACTATGGAATAATGTTATCATTTATTCACTGAGGTCAAACTACATAGTTGAAAATCTGCTCGACTGACAAAACAAAAAGACAATATGTAAAATTTTCTTTAGAAAGGCTCTGGAAATGTAAATATATGCACTGTAAAATACTGAATGGTTTACCCTCAATCATATCCAAGTGCAGTCTCTTCAGACATCTATATTACATCTGACCTAGATCCATTAATAAAGAAGCTGGTATGTTTTATTCTAGATGTTGAGAATAACGTAGCTGAATGCTGCATTGAAAATTTGTTTTCTTGTTTTTACTTAACACAAATGAGTGAAAATGTACATTCCCATATAAATTTACATGCCCACCTATATGCAGCTTTCACTGCTCTCCCTGTCCAGTGACAGCACACTATTCCTCTCTGATCCATACATGTGTCATTCTCCCAAGTCTCTTTTCCCCTCCTCTCTACCCACTCTCCTTCCTCCAGCCAGATGTCAGCAGGATGACATCCTATAGATGTATAGAACCATAAAGTGCATCCGATATATGGTCACAAAAAAGAATGTCCCAGAACAGACTAATAAGAACAACAGAGAAAACATCAACATGAAAATGAACATATCACAATGGCATCAGTGAACACATACCTACCAATACTTACATTGTATGTGAATGTATTGAATGCCCTAGTAAAGAGACACCTAGTGTCATCTTGGATCAAAAGACATGACCATCCACATGTTGTGTGCAAGAAACTCACTTGACACCTAAAGATAGGAACAAACTGAAAAGTAAAGGATGGAAGAATATCTATCAAGCTAACAATGAACAAAGAAGAGCAGGGGTAGCAATTCTAATCTCAGACAAAATCAATTTTAATGTCAAATCCACCATCGTGGACAAAGATGGACATTATTTATTGCTGAAAGGTTCAATACACAAGCTTCACTATATTAAATATTTATGCACCTAATATCAGAGCACTTAAATACATCGAAGAAACACTGATTATGCTCAAAAGAGAGTTAGATGACTTTACAATAATAGTGGGAGACTTTAACACTCCACTCTCCTTACTAGAGAGATCATCTAGAAAAAAGCTGAGTAAAGATACAGAAGACCTCATTGACATAATTAACCAACTAAACCTCATTGATATATACAGAACGTTCCACCCATCAGCAGACAACTACACCTTCTTCTCCAGTGCACATGGAACATTCTCCAGAATTGACCATGTGATGGGCCATAACGCAATGCTCAACAAAATCCATACCATTGAATTACTGCAAAGCATCTTCTCAGATCATAAAGCCATCAAAGTTGAAATCAATAGCAGAAAAAACATAGATAGAAAATGGAACTCTTGGAAACTGAACAACATCTTGCTCAAAAAAACATGGGTTATTGAGGAAATCAGGATGAAATAAAGAAATTCATGGATTCCAATGAGAACGAAAACACTTCCTACCAGAACCTATGGGATACAGCCAAAGCAGTGCTCAAAGGTCTGTTTATCTCCATAAATGCACACATCTGGAAGGAAGAAAGAAACCAAATCAAGGAACTAACCCTATAGCTTGAAGGAATAGAAAGAGAACAACAGAGGAACCCCTCGGGCACCAGAAGAAAGGAGATCATAAAGATTAGAGCAGAGCTAAATGAATTAGAGAATAGAAAAACAATTGAAAAAATTCAAAAGACCAAAAGCTATTTTTTTTGAGAAGATCAACAAAATTGACAAACCACTGGCTAAACTTACTAAAGAAAAGCAGGAAAGGAAACAAATAACCCAAATTAGAAATGAGAGGGAAGTTGTCACCACAGATGCAACAGAAATCAAAACTGTCATAACAGAATACTATGAAAGACTGTACTGTAACAACTTTGAAAACCTAGGGCAAATGGACAAATTCCTTGACTCATACCACCTACCCAAATTATCACAACATGAAGCAGAACAACTTAATAAACCCATCACAAAGGAAGAGATTGAAAAGGTCATCAAAACACTGCCAACCAAAAAAAGTCCGGGTCCAGTTTTCTTCGCTGCAGAATTCTACCAAGCATTTAGAGAAGAGTTATCTCCAATACTACTGAGACTATTTCACAGTATAGAAAGGGATGGAGTACTCCCAAACTCATTCTATGAAGCCAGCGTAACCCTGATACCTAAACCAGGGAAAGACGCAACAAAGAAAGAGAACTACAAACCAATATCACTCATGAATCTAGATGCAAAAATCTTCAACAAAATTCTTGCCAACAGAATACAACAACATATCAAGAAAATAATCCATCATGACCAAGTGGGATTCATACGAGGGAGGCAAGGCTGGTTCAACATCAGAAAAACAATCAATGTAATTAACCACATAAATAACACAAAACACAAGGATCGCCTGATTTTGTCCATTGATGCCGAAAAGGCATTTGATAAAGTCCAACACCCATTCATGCTAAAGACTCTTAGCAAAATGGGCATAGATGACAAATTCCTCAACACAATAAGGGCTATTTATACAAAGCCAATTGCCTACGTCATCCTGAATGGAGAGAGACTGAAAGACTTTCCCTTGAGATCAGGAACTAGACAAGGATGCCCACTCTCACCTCTTCTATTCATCATTGTGCTAGAAGTTCTAGCCAGAGCAATTAGACAAGACCAAGAAATAAAGGGCATCTGCATTGGCAAAGAGGAAGTTAAAATCTCCCTGTTTGCGGATGATATGATTGTATATGCAGAGAACCCCAAGGAATCTATAAGTAAACTACTCAAACTGATAGAAGAGTTCTGCAAGGTCTCAGGATACAAGATAAACGTAAGTAAATCGGTAGGATTCCTTTATACCAACAACGAGACTGTTAAGGAAGAAATTATCAAATCAATACCATTTACAATAGCCACTAAGAAGATAAAGTACCTAGGAATTACTCTAACCGGAGAAATAACAGACCTTTACAAAGAGAACTACAAGCACTTACTACAAGAAACTAAGACAGACTTAGATATATGGAAAAACCTACCCTGCTCATGGATAGGAAGACTTAACATTGTGAAAATGTCTATTTTACCCAAAGCAATTTATTTATATAATGCAATCCCAATGCAAGTTCCAGCATCATTTTTTAATGAGATGGAAAAACAAATCACCAATTTTGTTTGGAAAGGGAAGAAGCCCGGATAAGTAAGGTACTACTAAAGAAGAAGAACACACTGGGAGGCCTCTCCTTACCCGACCTTAGAACATACTACACTGCCACAGTGGTCAAAACAGCCTGGTACTGGTACAAGAACAGACAGATGGATCAATGGAACAGAATTGAGACCCCAGAGATAACACCCTCTGCCTATGAACAGTTGATATTTGACAAAGGCCCTGGGGTAAAAACAGTATCTTCAACAAATGGTGCTGGCAAAATTGGCTATCCATCTGCAATAAACTGAATCAAGATCCATATCTTATACCTTATACAAAAACCAACTCCAACTGGATAAAAGACCTAAATGTCAAACCTAAAACGATAAAGCTCATCCAAGAAAAGGTAGGAACAACAATGGAAGTTTTAATACACAATGAGGACAGACTCCAAAATCTGTCAAAGAAACCACAATCAACAGAAGAGAAAATAGATAAATGGGAACTATTAAGAATCAAACATTTTTGCTCATCCAAAGACTTTATTAATAGAATTAAAAGAACACCCACAGAATGGGAAAAAATATTTGGCAACTCTATGGCTTCGCTTGGCTTGGCTATGTCAGACCGACACCTGATCTCCATAATCTATAAGATACTACAAAATATCAATAAGAAGAAGATAAACCATCCAATTAAGCGATGGGCAAAGGAGATGGACAGACACTTCACTAAAGAGTAGATCAAGGCAGCCAAAAAACACATGCGGACATGTTCATGATCTTTAGTTATTAAAGAAATTCAAATCAAGATAACAATGAGATACCGTCTCCCCCCAACAGATTGGCCGTGATCCAGAAATCACAAAACAACAAATGCTGGAGAGGCTGTGGAGAAAGTGGAACACTCCTACACTGTTGGTGGGGTAGCAAAATGGTCCAGCCTCTTTGGAAAGCAATCTGACGCTTCCTTAAAAAAATGGATATTGATATATCATTTTACCCAGTAATTCCACTACTTGGAATATATCCTACAGAATCAAGGCCTTTCACACCAATGGATACATGCACTAGAATGTTTATCGCAGCACAGTCCACAGTAGCAAAAAGATGGAATCAACCCAGATGCCCAACAAAGAATAATGGGTAGGTAAACTATGGTACATATACTCGATGGAGCACTACGCAATGATAAAGAATAACGATGATTCCCGGAAACGTCTCCTAACCTGGTTTCAACTGGAAGACATTATGTTGAGTGAAAGCAGTTAGCAACAAAAGGACAAATACTGTATGAGACCTCTACGATAAGATCTCAAAAACTGACTTGTGTATAGAAGAAAAGACTCCTTGACAGCTGCAAGGGAGGGGAGGGAAGGAGGGTGGGGGAGGAGGGTTTAGTTTAGATAGTTGCTCGAAATCTGGTTGGAAGAAAGCAGTGATAGCACACATTAGAAACAAGAACAACATTAAGTGGACTTCAGCATAACTTGACTACTTCTTCCATCTTAACCCAATATTGCAAGGATAGAGTAGCTGGGGCAGAGGGCAGGGGACAATGCTCTTAGGCGAAATCAAGGCCAATTGGCCCAACTAGAGTTCTGCTAAGAGAGCTCTCTGCACCCCACATTGGTGAGTGGTGTCTGGTATCTTAAAAGTTGCCAAGCTGCCATCCGAGGGCACAGCAAATGGTCCCAACTCAGCAGGAACGGATGCTCACTGAGGACCAAAATGACATGCGGTAAAGACAACCTAGAAGACAAGAGAGACAGACAAAAGTGGGTGCCTACATTGACTTGGGACCAAAAGAACCGGATGATGCCCGGCCACCACCAGTGATAGCCACGATAGAGCTCACAGAGAGGAGTCTCACTGGCAACACAAGAAGAAAAAGGGGTGCATCCTGAGATCTCCACTAAAAGACCTCAATTGATGGTCCAGTGGTTTCGGGGTTGCCCTGAGAGCATGGCCCCCGGCCCTGATGCTGCCCTTTCCCGTGAATTATAACGAAGGTCCATTGTCTGGACAGGAGTGGATTGGACTTGGCAATGCAGAGTTACCATATATTGGATGTACTGTATGTTTCTGTACATCTATAGCATATCATCCTGCTGACGAACGAGAGTGGGTGGAGAGGAGGGGAAAGGAGGCTGCTGGGAGGATGACACATGTAAGGAGCAGAGAGGAATAGTGCGTTGTCACCAGACAGGGAGAGCAGTGCCAAGCCAAGTGCCGTCGAGTTGGATCCGACTCATGGCGACCCAGTGGAAGCTGCGTATAGAGTTATACGGGAATGTACATTTTCACTCAGTCATGTTAAATAAAAAATAAAAATAAAAAATAGATACTATCTATAAGTTAAAATTAGGTGCTCTGGTGGTACAGTGTTTAACAGTTATGGCTGCTAACCAAAAGGTTGACAGTTCAAATCTACCAGCTGCTCCTTGCAAATCCTATGGGGCAAGTTCTATGCTATAGTATAGGGGCACTGTGAGTCTGAATTGACTTAAAGGTGCATTTTCTGTGTGTGTGTGTGATTAATGTTAAATATAAGTGCTATTGAATTTCATACTACTTCAAAGCCAAATGTCATGAAAACACAGTGTTTAGATGTCCATTTGTGGTATTTGTACAACATCTATCAATTCTGGGAAGTAGCTTAAACATAAGGGTATATAATCTCTCTGTGAACACTGGAAGTATTCAAATTACAGAATCTAGTACTGTCCCTGATCAGTCACAAACTTAATCTATTGTTATTGTGAAACTGTTGAGAAAACTAACTCTATTTATTTGTTTGATCTATAAATAAGCAGACCTAATATTAAGCCAAATCTAATTTATAAGTGCTAACATTATTTAGCTAAAATTTACTGAGCTACCTTTATTTTCTTTAGCAAATAAATGAAAGAAAATACTTATAACTTTGGAAAAGGGGACAGAAATTGAATGTAACTGATAAGTGATTTAATGTTGAAAATGTATACATGCATATATATGAATTTATATACATGTGTATCAGTATATATTCTTGTGTGTGTGTATTAATTTAGACTCATGGCGACCACATGTGCAAAATAGAACTGCCACATAGACTCTTCAAGGTCGCCACCTTTCAGAAGCAGATCACCATGGTTGTCTCAGTCATCTAGTGCTGCTGTAACAGAAATACCACAAGTAGATGGCTTAAACAAAGAGAAATATTCTGTCGCAGTCCAGTAGGCTGCAAGTCCATATTCAAGGCATCAGCCCCATGGAAGTCTTTCTCTGTTGGCTATGGAGGAAGGTCCTTGGCATCAATTTTCCCCAGGACTGGGAGCTTCTGTTCCACGGGGACACCACTACTTCTTTCCTGATGATAAGAGGTCCCTATCTCTGCTTACTTATCTTTTTTTATATTCCAAGGTATTTCCTCAAGGGGTAGTAGAATCCTGCCTCACCAACACAACCACCACCCATCCTCCCTCATTATCATCATAGAGGCAGGATTTCCAACTTATAGGGATCTCACACAATAGTGAGAATCATGGCCTAGCCAAATTGCTACACACATTGAGGAATTTAGTCTATGACTTAAGGCTTTCCCTTTGATGTGTGTCTGGGTGGGTTGAATGCTGACCTTTCCTCTAGTAGTCAAGCACGTAATCTGCTCTACCCAGGGATGCATACATATATAAGCTATTGCTGTTGAGTGGATTCAGACTCAGGGTGACCCTATAGGACAGAGTAGAACTGCCCTATAGGGTTTCCAAGGAATGGCTGGTGGATACGAACTGCTGACCTTTTGGCTGGCAGCCAAGCTCGTAATCACTGCACTGCTAGGGCTCCATACGTACGTGTGTATGTGTATGAAAGTAGTACTGTGTTAGCGAGGAGACACTGTATGAGGAAAGCACATAATTCTCCCTCTAGATTTCATTTAATTTAGAGTTAAAGTTTAGTCCACTTATGTGATATTTATGAGAAGAGAAATGCTTCTGTGTTTGCATTCATCAGTAAAAGCAAATTTTCAGTATGGAAATTTTAGACTTTGGTCCATCTAATCAGGAAAATATCCATGAGTATATTGATTTTTTTTTTACTTTCAGAAACATTTAATATTCCAGATATGAATAATATTTAGTCTATGCCAGCAATTGCCTAATATTTTCATGAATATCTCCCATAGGGAAAAGGAAAGCATTCTTTTGTTGTAGCAACATCAAATTTTTGTGGACATTAAATATTCATTTCACTTACAGCATTTATATTTATTAGGCATTAGGATCTTAGAAACTTGATCAGCACATTTTCCTAAATATGATTTAGAAGCAAGCCACAATAATAGGTAAAAAAAATATAGCAAAACAACTATACATTTGCAATAGTTTGAAAATAAACATCAAATATTATACTTTGTATAGTTTCATTATGTGGCACTTGGCTGGCTAGCATAGTTTCATTATACCATAATTCAGCAACAAAGGTGGCATTTGCTAAATTTTCTGAATCAGAATATGAGATGTATTGTACATTTGAAAATATTATTTCCAGATATGCAATATATAGAGAAACAGAAGTGGATGTCTGAGGGTACTTTGTCTATGTAGATACCATGTCAGTGGTAAAAATTAACTACAGCAAAAGAATTTGAGATATTGTATGTCAACTGAGCTTGTCATTGCTTCTTCCTTTCCTTCTGGTAGTAAAACATGACTGTGTCACCATCATTGAACCATTTCTCCATTGTAGCAGATTGAGTAGTAGCTCCCTAAGAAGTCATGTACCAAAATAAAAGAAAACCCACAGCCATCAGGTCAATTCCCACTCAGAGTGACCTTGTAGGACAGTATAGAACTTCCCATAGAGTTTCCAAGGCTGTAAACTTTACAGAAGCTGACTGCCACATCTTCTTCCCACAAAACAGCAGGTGGGTTCAAACCTCTGACCTTTGATTATTAGCAGCCAAGTGCTTAACCAATATGCCACTGGAGCTTCTTCAGATATCCACGAGGAACTTATAAATGTAACCTCATTTAGGAAGAGAGTCTTGGAAGATGGAAATAAGTTAGCAATCTCAGCACAGGATCATCCTGGGTTAACTGGATAGATCCTAAACATAGTGACACATGTCTTCATAAGAGACACAGAAGAGAATGATATGTGAAGACAGAAGGAAAGATTAGAGTGATGATTCTACAGGCCAAGGAAAAACCAAGAACTGTCAGCAACCATGAGAAGCTAAGAGAGAAATATGGAAAGATTTCCCCATAAGAGCCTCCAGAAGGAACCAAACATGTCGATATATTTATTGGGTTCTAGCTTCCAAAAGTCTGTTATTTACAAACCATTCACTTTTTGGTAATTTGTCAAAGTAGATTTAGGAAACTGATCTACCCATGAAAGGGATTGCAAGGATGAGAATAGACTACGACTTGTCTGTCAGTTTGTCGTGCTGTGGTGGCTGGATTGTGGATGCTTAAAGCCATGCCACTGTCACCCACATAGGACAGGTTTCAGTGGAGCCTCCAAACTAAGACAGAATGGAAAAGAAGACTTGATGGTCTACCTCTGAAAGAACTGGCAGATGACTGTCTTAGGAATGACAGCAGAACATTGATATAGGGCAGATAGATGAACCCCTCAGGTTGGAAGGTACTCAAAATTCAACTCTGGAAGAGCTGCTCCTTCAAGGTAAAGTCAATCTTAATGACGTGGCTAGACTAAAGCTTTCAAAACCTTCATTTGTTAGTGAAGCATGACTCAAATAATGTGAGGGCTTGAGTGGTGCTGTGATTCCGGAAGTTATGCTAAAAGAGAACATGTTCTACATTTCTCAGGCTGAAAGAACTGAAGAAACTGCATCAAGTTGCAGTAGCGAAGGACTCTAGATGGGAAATATTAAGCAATACAGGAAGCATCAAAAGAAGATGGAAGGAAAACACAGAGTCACTATACCGAAAAGAATTCATTGACATTCTGACATTTCAGGGGTAACATATGATCAGGAACCAAGGATACTGCATAAAAATGTCCAAGTTGCACTAGAAGACACTGGCAAAAAAAAAAAAAAATGTTCCAGGAATTGGCTAAATACCAGTCATGATATTTCAACAAACAGATCCAGCACTGCAAGTGCTTCACTCACCTATATTAGGAAATTTGGAAGAGAGCTACCCAATAAACAAACTAAAACAAAACAAAACCCACTGCCATCGAGTCAATGCTGACACATGGCAACCCTATAGAACAGAGTAGAACTGCTCCAGAGAGTTTCCAAGGAGTGCCTGCTCTTTTTGTTAGCAGACATAGCACTTAACTGCTATGCTGCCAGGGTTCCCAACTAGAAGAAATCTGTATTTGTACCGATTCCAAAGAAAACTGATCCAATGGAATGAGAAAATTATTGAACAATATCATTAAATCACATATAAAAATAGTTTTGCTGAAGATCATTTAAAAGCAGTTGCAGCAATACATTGACAGGGAACTGTCAGAAATTCAAGTCAGATTCAGAAGAGGACATGGAACAAAGGATATCATTGCTGATATGAGAAAGACTCTGTCTGAAAACAGAGAACAATAAATAATAATAAATAATCTGACAAGGTACACTATATAAGGAAGAATGTGGTATCAGGAATGAAGGAAGATTTATTACAGCCTGCGATGCACACATGACAGAACCTTGCTTACTGAAAGTCAAGACAACTTGAGCCACTTATTGATGAACTAAAACACTACAGCCGTCAGCGTGGACTATACCTTGACATTAAAAAACAAAAATCATCATTAAGTGAGTATAGATTGATGTTGCCAAGGATTTTATTTTACTTAGATCAACAGTCAACACCCATGAAAGCAGCAGTCAGGAAATCAAAAAATGCACTGCTTTTGGCAAATTTGTTGCAAGACACTTTTTTGAAGTGCTAAAAAGCAAAAATGTTACCTTTAAAACTGTGGTGCACCTGACCCAAGCCATCATCTTTTCATCTGCGTCACATGCATCTGAATGCTGATCAGTGAATAAGGAAGACTGAATAATTGGAAACCCTGGTTCCATAGTGGTTAAGTACTTTGCTAACCAAAAGGTCAGCAGTTCAAATCCATCAGGTGCTCCTTAGAAACTGTATTGGGCAGTTCTACTCTGACCTCACTATGAGTTGGAATCAACTCGATAGCAGTGCGTTTGGAGTGTTTGGTTTTGAAGAATAATTGATGCCTTGGATTAGGCTGTTGGCAAAGAGTATGAGTGAGGGAACCCCGTCCCTGAAATTCAAGGAGGTCAGTGAGGGAACTCTGTCCCTGAAATTCAGCAAAGTTGCCTTATTCAATGATCAGACCTTGCCATTAACTGAAAACATTCTGGTATGTCCCACCTGATATAACCATAAAACCATGAATAACTTTGTGCCTGTCACCCCTGCCCTCCTGATCAAAGCCCTTCTTTTATCAAAATCTTGACCATAAACAAATCTTACTCCTCTCTCTTCTAACCAACAGTTCTTCCTTATTAGACTATAAATCACCTAACCAGAATTTCTTGCTTCCCCTCTTCTCTTTCTTATCAAATGATAAACCCCCTTACCCCATACTACCTCATCAAAACTTTAGAACTCTAAAAAACTTGCTCTACTGGGAAAAGGTGGCTGAGCCACTCTAAACTCAGACCCCATACTTTCTCTGGACCCTTGGACTGATGTGTCTCCGCCTCTGTTTTGGGCCACCCTCTCCCCAACAATGAGCATAGCAGGGATTACTGAAAGAATGAACCAGTGTGTCTTGTAGAACAGCCAGAATGGTCTTAGAGCAAAGGTAGTGAGATTTCATTTTACATTCTTTAGACATGTAATCAGGAGGGATCAGTCCCTGAAGAAGTACAATACACTTGGTAAATTAGAGGGTCAATGAGGAAGAGAATGACCCTCAGTGAGATGGGTTAATACAGTGGCTGCAACAATAGACTGAAGTGTAACAACAGTTGTAAAGATGGTGCAGGACCAGGCAGTGTTTAGTTCTGCTGTACGCAGGGTCACTATGAGTCAGAACAACAACACAGAAGATCAATTAATATCAAATAATAGCAATTACTGAAATAGAGACACCAACCATTAAGAATGAAGATGAAAAAAAGCTGAAGATTTTTTTCTATCAGCTTTTACAGTTTGATATTATTCAAACATGTGGTCATGATACATTGATAATTACTTGTAATTGTGTTGCAAAATCTGGAACAAACAAGAGTCAATAATCGTAAAATATGGCCTTGGTGATAAAAGTTTTGCCAGAAATTGCATGACATAATTTTGCAAAAGCAAAAAATTATTCACTGAAAACACCTTTTGCAACAATTTAAACTGTACATTTTGACATATTGGATGAAATTTACAGGAAACAAATCAACCACAAGTGTGTTGAGAGACAACAGAGATGCTCTTTTTCATCAGTCAGAACAAGGCTAGGGGCTGACTATGAAATAGACCACCAATTCCTCTTATGCAATTTAAAGTTGTACTGAAGAATATTAAAACAAGTTCATGAGAGCCAAAATGCTAAAACGTGACCTGAGGATATTCCACATGAATTTTGAGATTATCTCAAGAATATACTTGACTTGATGCATTGAATGCTGTCACCAAAGACCATGTGAGTTGCGGGATGACATCAAGGACATTGTATATGAAGAAACAAAAAGGTCTTTAAAAACAAAGAAGTCCAAAATGGAAATTAAAAGAGACCCTGAAACTTGAAGTTGCCAAGGGTTTCATTTTACTTGTATCCACAGTCAACACCCATGTGAGCAATAGTCAAGAAATCAAAAGATGCATTGCACTGGACAACTCTGCTGCAAAAGACCTCTTTGACATGTTAAAAAGCAAAGATGTCACCTTGGAAACTGTGGTGCTCCTGACCCAAGCCATGGTGTTTTCAGTCACCTCCTATGGTTGCAAAAGCTGAATGATAGATAAGAAAGACTACAGAAGAATTGATTCCTTTCAAATATGGTGTTGGTGAAGAATATTGACTATACTATGGGTTGTAGAATATACCATAGACTACCAAAAGAATGAAAAAATCTGTCTTGGAATGAGTACAGCCAGACTGTTCTTTAGAAGGGAAAATGATGAATTCATTTCACATAATTTGGACTTGTGATTAGGAGGGATCAGGTCTTGGAGAAGGATATCATGCTTGGTAGTGTAGAGGGTCAGCAGAGGAGAAGAAGACCTTCAACCAGATGGACTGACACAGTGGCTGCAATACTGCACACAAGAATGACAAGGAAAGCAAGGATGGTGGAGGACTGGCAGTGTTGTCATGTGGTATACATAGGGTCACTATGAATGTGATATAACTTGAGGGTACCTAACAACAATAGCCAAGCATGATATCCTTCGGCAGGGATTAGTCACTTCTGATCACGTGTCCAAAGTACTTGAGTGGAAATCTTACCATCCTTGCTTCTAAGGAGCAGTCCTGCTGTACTTCCTCCCAGAAAGGTTTTCTTTTTTCATTCTTCTGGCAGTCCTTGGTATATTCAGCATTTTTGCCAATACTGTCATTCAAATGAGTTAGTTCTTCAGTCCTCTGTTTTGATAATCTGACTTTCACATACATGTAAGATAATTAAAAATACTAAGACTAGAGTCAGGAACACCTTAATCATCAAAGTACATCTTTGCCTTTCAAGATTGCAAAGAGGTCTTTTTCAGTAAATGTGCCCAATTTAAATCATTTGATTTCTTGATTGCTGCTTTCATGGTCCTTGGTTGTTGATCCAAGTAAAATTAATCCTTGACAACTTCTGTGGTTATTCTGTTTATAATAATATTGCTTATTGGTTCAGTTGTAAAGATCTTTATCTTTATGTTGAAGTGTAATCCATACTGAAGACTGTCATTTTTTATCTTCGTCGTGAGTACTTTATGTTCTCTTTGTGTTCAGCAAGGAAATTTGTGTCATCTGTCTATCACAGGTTATTAATGACTCTTCCTCCAGTCTTGCTGCCATGTTCTTCATGTAGTACAACTTCTCATATTATGTTGTCAGCATGAAAATTTAGTAAGTGACATAAAATAACACAAACCTGTTCCACACTTCTTCTAATTTTTGACAGTACAATATCCTCTTGTTCTGTCTAAACAAGTGCCTCTTGATCTTTTGATGGACATTTGGATCAACAATACCCTCAATGAGAGACACTGACACAATGGCTGCAGCTATGGTCTCAAACATAACTACTATTGTGAGGATGGCACGGGACCGATCAGCCTTTCATTCTGTTAAATATTGAGTTGCTGTGAATCACAATAGACTTGAAGACACTTACCAACAACAAAAATATGTAAGTTAAGCAAATATACATGGAATGGCTTTCTCAAAAGCATAATGCATGTGAACATTTTATTTGTTTTCTGATATCGATTTCTCGTGTCAAATCATCTGCTAAAGTAACAGTTCACATTCAAAATATGGGTGATGATATAAAGTCAGTAAGCTTTGTAATTTCCATTTCCTAAAATAAGCAGTATCTCTCTTTCACCCCCGTCAAATCCAAATGTCTAGTTCATCAGGAAAGTTTCTGCTTGTTGCTATGCTGGCCATTACAAGTCTCTTCCACATCAGTGCACATCTATGATCCCATGTATGTGAGTTCCAAGCCTGTATAGCTATTATACACAAGTCATCTGGAAATCCCTTTCATGATGCACAGCTGGTGCAATGCTAAAACACTGATCTGCTTTGTCTCTCAGTGGTGTACAAGCCATCAGCTGAGAGAAATTTAAGCATACAAGAATACGTTCAGCTGTATCCTTTCAAAACCACAAAAATCATAATACAATGCTATTAAAATCAACTGTTACGTGGTTATATGGATATATACCATGTATTTGTTCAAAAAGTATCATGTTTACTTTTTACTTTTAAATACTCATTAATTCTCTTTAATTGACATACTTCAAGTTTCTTTTTTGAAAATAGAATATAAAATAAATAGCTATATATTGTGTTATTTCGACTTTTGATTAATTAACCTTTATTTTAATTTTTCTGGAAATATGAAGGACTATTAATATTTTTAATGTTTTCCAGTAAAGAAATATATGTGTTAAGTTTGTATCATTGATGTGTTAATAAGCAAACGTATCAGCTTGAGGGCTAAGGTGCTCCTGGCCCAAGTCGTGGTGTCTTCACTTGTCTTGTATGTATGCAAAAGCTGGATAATGAACAAGGACAGCTGAAGATGTGATGCTTTTCAATTATGGTGTTGGCTAAGAATATTGAATATACCATGGACTGCCAGTAGAACAAAAAGGTCTATCTTAGAAGAAGTATCAAAATTGTATCAAGAAATATCAAGATGCTTCTTGAAAGCCAAGATGCTGAGATGTGGTCTCACGTTAATTCGAACATGTGATTAGGAAGGACTAGTCCCTGGAAAAGGACATAAAGTCAGCGCTGAGGAGAAGGACATCAAATCAGCATCACCTAACAATGATATGTATTAAGTATACTGCAGAATTTACAATAGCTCCTGTTTATCGAACTGATTAATGATGAAAGACAAACAGAATGCTATAATATCGTTATTGTAAAGTAATTCTGATGTCACATGTTTCCATAATGATCTTTGCTGTGGTATCATTGCCTTTCAGCCTATACATATTTCAATGATCTTCTTTCTAAAAGAACGGAACTGAGATTTAATTTAGCCAGAGAAAATTTATTTCTACATTGTCAGAGAAAAATCTAAATCTTAAGCCAGGGAATGTCAGTTTCTGCTAATAACGTACTAAAAGTGAAGATGGCAAGCTTTCATCTCACTTGCTTTGCACATGCTATCAGGAGCAATCAGTCTCTGGGAGAGGACATCATGCTTAGTAGAGCCAAGTGCCTCAGTGAAAAAGAGAAAGATCCTCAAGGAGATGGATTGACACAGTGGCTGCAACAATGGACTCCAACATAACAGTAATTGTGCAGATGGTACAGGAGGCAGTGTTTCATTCTGCTGTGTACCTAGGGTTGCTGTGAGTCAAAACTGACTTGATGATACCTAATGACAACTAATGAGTTCATGATAATATTTATTTTGTGTAAACAGAAGAATTATAATGTAAATGGAATATACCAGAAAAATATACTCCTAACGAACCTCCCTCAGAGATCTCAGTGATACTTCCTTAGGAGTCAACCTTCAATAATCATGAAGAAAAAGTAGAACACTTGCTAGACATGTATTTTTGCACTCTCATGAAGTTACCATGAATCAAAAGAAAAGAGAAATGAACTAAGAACAATATTATTCTTTGTAGGTAACAATGCTTTTTTTATGATTGAATGAAAATGTACATTCCCATAGAAATTCACATGCTCACCTATATTCAGCCCCCAGTGCTCTCCTTGCCCAGTAACAGCACACCCTTCCTCTCTGCTCCATACGTGTACTATCCTCCCAACAGTCTCCTATCCCTATCCCCTACTCTCCATGCACCCCGCCTTCCTCCAGTAAGAGGTCAGCAGGATGACATCTTTTTATTTTAAATGATATAGTTTGGCTTTTATGACTTGCTGAATGTTCCTAGTATGTAGGAATAAAAATGTGCCATGTTCTCTTTGTGTACTTTCTCAAAGAGCTAGCCTTTAGATTATTTTGCTTTCTCCTGTTTTTCAACTGTGTTCTGTCTACCAGATCTTTCATTCCAGTGTTCTAAAATGTTCTGCTCTGATATATTTTGCCATAAAACACACCAGCCTACCTCTAGATATATCAAAACAAAAAAGCAAGACAAAGCAAATATACAGTCAATAAATAATAGCTTAATGTCTTGAGGATAGCAGACAATATCAAAATACATAAAAGGCAGAGCAAGATGAATCCAGCAAGTGACCAAAATGAAGAATCAGATAACCTTCTGGTAGAAGAAAAGACACTGAAACCACCTGACACAGAAGTCAAAAGACTAATATTTAGGGCTATCAAAGGGATTAGGAAAGAGATTGAAGAACACAAAATCAAGAAAAAAATATACAAAGTTACAGAAAACATAGTCAAAAACATATAACTAAAATTAAGGAAAATATAGACAGAGCAACAGAAACATTTAGAAAAATTAAGAACAAAACAACAAAATAGAGATCATACAAAAACAGCAATTAGAAATCCAAAAGATAAACAACACAATTTAAGAACTAGACAACTTGATAGAAGAGTAAAGAAATAAATGCAAAACAGTGGGAGACAGAATCTGTGACACTGAAAATAAACTCATGGGTGCTATTCTGTTTCAAGAAAAATCAAGAAAAATGAAGAAAACCTAAGAATTATATGAGAAAAAAATAAACAGCAAAAATGTGCACATGACAAGGGTTCCTGAGTAAGGGAAGGAAATGGAAAACACAGAGAAGATTATTGAAGATTTGCTGGTAAAATACTTCACAAACATCATGAAAGACAAAAGGCTGACCACTCAAGATATTCAGAGAACCTGATATGGGAGAGACAGCAAATCAAAATCATCAAGACATATAATCATACTTGTCAGACTAAAGATAAAGAAAGAATACTGACAGTATGCCAAGAAAAGTAAGACACTTACAAAGCGAACACAATAAGAGTAAGCTCTGATTAATTGGCAAAAACTTTATAGACAAGAAGGCTATGGGGTAACATACATAAAACCTTGAATGAAAAATATAAATAAATAAATAGAAGCTGCCAACCAAGAAAAATACAGAATGACACATTCTACAAAACTCTCTCAAATGTGATGTTGAAATCAGGACAGTTCTAGATAAGCAGAAATTAAGTAAATTTGTAAAAATGAAGACAAACTTACAAGAAATATTAGGAGTCATTTGATTAACGAAACAACATCAGACAACAACCAAAGTTAGAAAAAAGGATAGCATCAGCCAAACACCCTGTAGATACCATACATGTGTGTATATATATATAAAGCTAAAATAGTTAAAACAGGGAACCAGAGACACCAATCTATAAATCATGACAAAATGAAAACAATAAAAATGGAAATACATGGTGCAAGTATAGAACTTCAGAATGGAGAGGAAGTCAAGGCTATATAGAACAATTATAAAAGATTGGTTTAAACTTGGGAAGGTAAACTTCCAGGAAACCAAAAAGAGTGTTAATAAACTCATTAAAATAAAAAGGAAACACTGAGATTCAGTAAACCCAAAATCTATAGTAACAAAGGAAGAAAGTTCATAAACAAAAGGAACTCAACCAAGAAAGTAAGAAAAACAAAGAAAACATCAGCACTAGGAAAAAAAAATATATATGACAACAATAAATTCTTATGTATCAATAATCACACTGACTATAAATGGCTTACAGGAACCATTGAAGAGAAGGAGAGAGTGACAGAATGGATTTAAAAAATACCACTCAACATGCTGTCTATAACAGACACATCTTAAACAGAATGACATGAACATATTAAAAACCAAAAGATGGAAACACATATGAAGCAAACAGTAGCAACAAAAGGAAATGAGTGGCAATTCTAATCTCATATAAAATAGACTTTAAAGCAAAATCCACCATAAAAGATAAAGAAAGACATTATAAAATGATTGAAAGGACAATACACCAAAAAGACTCAATCTTAATAAATGTCTACAAACCCCATAACAGGGTTCTAAAACACGTAAACTCTAGCAGCCTTGGGAGGGAGGGCTCCAAATTAATAGTAGAAGACTTCAACATATCACTCTTGGTAAAGGAATGAAAATCTAGAAAGAAATTCAACAAAGATGTAGAAGATATAAAGGACATCGTCAGACAACTTGACCTGCTGGACATATAGAACACTCCGCCCAACAGCAGCAAAATATACATTCTTTTTCAGTGCACGTGGAATATTATCCAGAATAAACTACATTTTAGGCCACAAGCAACCCTCAACAAAACTCAAAACATTGAAATAACACAAGGAATTCTTTCTGATCACAATGCTATAAAATAGAAATTGCTACTAGGAAAAGCAAGGGAAAAAAATCAAATATGTAAAAACTGACTAATGCCTTGTTTAAAAAAATGGATAATAAAAAAATGAAAGAGGAAATCAATAAATTTCTAGAATGAAATGAGAGTGGGAACACATAATACAAAAAAATTTGGGATACAGCAAAGGCAGTGCTCTGAGGTTAGTTTATAGCAATAAAACTACATATCAAACAAGAAAAGCGGACCACAATAAAAACATTAGCACTACAGCTAGAACAAACAGAAAGAGAACAGCAGAAGAATTCCATGGGCACCAGAAGAAAGGAAAATATAAGGATTAAGCCAAAAGCCAAGTGCCGTCAAGTTGGATCTGATTAGAGCAGAAATAAATGAAATAGAGAACAGAAAGAATAAAAAAGATTAACAATCAGTTCTTTGAAAAAAATCAAGTTACTGATCAAACTGACAAAAGAGAAACAGGAGATTAATCAAACAGCCTAAATAAGAAATGAGTTAGGGACATTACAACTCATCCAACTGAAATAAAAATATCATTACAACATATTATTACTTCAAAAAACTTGAAAACCTATAGGAAACAGACATTTCTAGAAACAGTACCTACTTAAATTAACACATACTGAGAAAGAAAATATGAACAGACCCGTAACAAAGATACTGAAGCAGTTTAAAAAAAAAAGTGAAATAAGCTTCCCTCACCACTCCCAAAATACAGAAAAAAAGGCCTGGCAAGAAACCTAGACTAGAGAATTCAAACAACCATTCAGAGAGGAACTCACACCAGTTCTACTAAAACTGTTTCAGAGTAGGGAAAACAAGGAAATCTTCTGTATTTACTTTATGAAGCCAACATAACCCTGATACCAAATATAGGTAAAGGCACAAGTAGAAGAAAATAAAAGGACAACTACAGAACAATGTCATTCATGAATACAGATGCAAAAATTTTCAGCAAGTCCTAAATAGAGCAATAGCGATAAAAGAAGAAGTAAAGGGTACTCGGATTGTAAAGAAAGAAGTAAAACTATTTCTACTTACACACGATATAATCCTATATATGGATAACCTCAAAGATATCACAAAATAACCAAAGAATTAATACAAACATTCAGCAAAGTGGCGGGATACAAGAACAACATACAAAAATCAGGTGGATTCCTATACACCAACAAAGAAAACTTCAAAAAAGAAACTTAGAGAAGCAATGTCATTTATAATAGCCCCTAAAAACATAAGATGAGAAGAAATAGCTGCAAATATCCATAAGTAATTTCAACATGGAATGTACCAAGTATGAATTTAGGAAAATTGGAAATTGTCTAAAATGAAATGGAGTGCATAAAAACCGATAACATAGAAATTAGTTAGGTGAAATGGACCAGTTTTGGCCATTTTGAATCCAGCAATCATATGGCCTACTATGCGGGGAACCAAAATATGAAGATGAACAGTGTTGCATTCATCATCAAAAAGATTTCAAGATCTTCCCTGAAGTGCAAAGCTGTCAGTAATAGAATAATATCCATACACCTACAAGAAAGGCCAGTTAATACAGCTATTACTGAAATTTTCACACCAACCACTAAGGCCAAAGATGAAGAGGTTGAAGATTTTTAGCAGTTTCTGCACTCTGAAATTGATCGAACATGCAATCACGATGCATTGATAATTACTTGTAACTGGAATGCAAAAATTGGAAACAAAGAAGAAGGATCAGCAGTTGGAAAATACAGTATTGGTGATATAGATAATGCCAGAGGTTGCATGTAGAATTTTGCAAGATTAATGACTCCTTCCTTGCAAATACTTTTTGTAACCAACACAAACAGCAGCTATACACATGGACCTCACCAGATGGAATACACGGGAACCAAATCAACTACATCTGTGGAAAAAGATAGTGGAAAAGCTCCATATCAGCATTGATAACAAGACCAGGTGCTGACTGGGGCACAGATCATCAGTTGCTCATTTGCAAATTCGTATGGAAACTGGGAAAAATTAGAGCAAGCCCACAAGAGCTAATGTATGACCTTGAGTATATCCCTCCTGAGTTTAAAGGCCATCTCAAGAACAGATTGTATGTGTTAACCACTAATGACCGAAGACGAGATGAACTATGGAATGACATCAAAGACATCATCTATGAAAGGAGGAAGAGGTCATACAAAAGATAGGAAAGAAAGAAAAGACCAAATTCAATGTCAGAAGAGACTCTGAAACTTACTCTCTAACGTAGAGCAGCTAAAGCAAAAGGAAAGAATGGTGAAGTAAAAGAACTAAACAGAAGATTTCAAAGAGCAGCTCAAGAAGATGAAAGAAAGTATTATAATGACATGTGCAAAGAGCTGGAAATGGAAAACAAGAAGGGAAGAGCACATTCTACATTTCTCAAGCTGAAAGAGCTGAAGAAAAAATTCAAGCGTAAAGTTGCAATAGTGAAGAATTCTACAGGAAAAATATTAAACAACTCAAGGAGCAGCAAAGAAGATGGGAGAAATACACGGAGTCATTATACCATAAAGAACTAGTTGATGTCCAGTCATTTGAAGGTAGCATATGATCAAGAATCAATGGTACTGAAGGAAGAACTCAGAGCTGCATTGAAGGCATTGGCAAAAAAGCAAGGCTCTAGAAATTGAAGGAATATTAACTGAGATATTTCAACAAACAGATACAGCACTGGAAGTGCTCCCTTGTCTACACCAAGAAGTTTAGGGGACAGCTACCTGGCCAACTGACTGGAAGAGATCCATATTTATGCCCATTCTAGAGAGAGCTGATCCAACCGAATGTGGAAATTACCGAACAATATCATTAATATCACACACAAGTAAAATTTTGCTCAAGATCATTCAAAAGCGATTGCAACAGTGTGTTGACAAGGAACCACGGAAATTCAAGCTGGATTCACAAGAGGATATGGAACCAGGGATATCATTCCTGATGTCAGATGGATCTTAGCTGAAAGCAGAGAATACCAGAAAGATGTTCACCTGTGTTTCATTGACTATGCAAAGACATTCCACTCTGTGGATCATAGTAAATTATGGGTAACATTACTGAGAATGGGAATTCCAGAACACTTAATTGTGCTGTAAGGAATCTGTATATGGATTAACAGGCAATTGTGCTAACAGAACAAGGGGGCACTGCATGGTTTAAAGTCAGGATGAGTATGCATCAGGGCTGTATCCTTTACCATACCTTTTCAATCTGTATGCTGAGCAAATAATCCAAGAAACTAGATTATGTAAAGAAGAATGGGGCATCCGGATTGGAGGATGACTCATTAACAACTTGCATTACACAGATAACACCACCTGACTTGACAGAAGTGAAGATTTGAAACACTGATGAAGATCAAGGATCATAGCCTTCAGTATGGATTGAACCTCAACTTCAGGAAAACAGAAATCCTCCCAACTGGACCAGTAATCAACATCCTTATAAATGGAGAAAGAATTGAGATTGTCAAAGATATCATTTTACTTGGGTCTACAATCAATGCCTATGACAATCAAGAAATCAAAAGATGAATTGCATTGGGAAAATCTGCAAAGGATCTTTTTTTTTCCTTTGTGTCTCTTTATTTATTTATTTATTTTATTGTGGCTGAGTGAAAATGTACATTCCCATATAAATTTACATGCCCACCTATATGCAGCCTCCACTGCTCTCCCTGCCCGGTGACAGCACACTATTCCTCTCTGCTCCATACACGTCTCATCCTCCCAACAGTCTCCTTTCCCCTCCTCTCCATCCACTGTCCTTCCTGCAGCCAGAGGTCAGCAGGATGATATCCTAAAGATGCATAGAACATGAAGTGCATCAAATATATGGTCACTCTGGATCTCTTTAAAGTATTGAAAAGTAAAAATGTCACCATGAATACTAAAGTTTTTGTGACTGAAGCCATGATATTTCTAATCACATTATACACCTGGGAAAGCTGTACAATGAACAAAGAAGACAGAAGAATTGTTGCCTTTGAATTGTTGGACCACCAAAAGAACAAACAGATCTGTTCTAGAAGAAGTACAATCAGAGTGTTCCTTGGAAGCAAAGTTGGGAATACTGTGTCTTACATACTTTGGAAATGTTGTCAGGAGGAATCAGTCCCTGGAGGACATCATGCTTGATAGAGGGGAGTGTCAGCAAAAAAGAGAAAGACCCTCAACAAGATGGACTGATACAGTGGTTATGACAATGAGTTTAAGCATAGAAATGATTGTGAACTTGGCACAAGACTGGACAGTGTTTAGTTCTGCTGTGTGTAGTGTCATTACGAGTCAGAAACAACTGAATGGCACCTAACAATAACAAAAGCTTAAAATACTTAGAAATAAATGTAATCCGTGACATAAAAGGCCTGTGCAAAGAAAACTACAAAACATTTATGCAGTAAACCAAATGAGACCCACGTATGTTGAAAAGCATGCCATGCTCAAGGATGGGAAGACTCAAGATTTTGTAAATGTCAGTTCTACCCAAAGTAATCTACTGATATTACACAGTTCTGATCCAAATCCCAACAGCATTTTTTAACCAGATGAAAAAATGTGACTACATATCAAGGAAAGAGGCCCCTGAAAACAAAGCATTATTGAATAAGAAGAAAACAATAGGAATCCTAATACTGCCTGATCTCAGAACACGCTATACAGCCACATTTGTCATAACAGCCTGTTAGTGGAAAACAATGTCAGATATGTAGACTAATGGAAAAGAGTAGAGAACCCAGATGTAAATTCATTCATCTAAGACTGGCTGATCTTAAAGGATGAAAGTCCTTGAAATGGTGAACAGACAGTCTTTTTAACAAATGATGCTGGTAAATCAGGATAGCTATCTGTTAAAAAAAAAAAAAAAAGAAAGAAAGAAAGAAAAGAAACTGGACTGTACATCACATGATAAACAAAAACTAACTCTGAATGGATCGTAGAACTAAACCTAAAACCATAAAGATAATGGAAGAAAAAAATGGCACAGGACTAGAGCCCTAATATATGTCATAAATAGAATACAACTAACAGTGCACAACTGTCAGAAGAGAAACTAAATCACCCGTCACAATGAAACATTTATGCTCATGAAAAGAATAAAAAGAGAATCTACAAACCACATCCTTGTAGTCCAAGAGACATTAAGGTCAATTGGCATAACATAGTTCATAAAGAAAATGTTTGACATCCTACTTTGATGGCTATCTTCTGGGATCTTAAAACCTTGTAAATGGCAGTCCAAGATGCATCTGCTGGTCCCATCCTATCCAGAACAAAGGAGAATAAAGAAAACCAAAGACACAAGTGAAATATTTGTCAAAAGGGCTTGTGGACCATGTAACCACAGCTGTCACTAGCCTAGGACTACAGGGACCAGATGGTGCCTGGCTACCACCATGGACAGTTATATTCTTTTTTGTCATAGACTGTATTAGTGACCTACAACAAAATCATTCCGGTACTAATTTAGACTCTTACTCAATTTTTGATTCCTTGGTAAAATTAATGGTTGTGAGTTTACAAATCAACATACTTTTTTCTAGGTTGTAACAATGTCCCAGTATAATTACAGGTAAGTCACAACTTAGTATTACTCTCTAGACAATGAAATGATGCATAATTAAAACTTTCCAGGACATTATGTTTTTTATGGTGACCTTAGTATTTACAATGAAGTGTGCATAACTGTGTGAGACATTCCTAAATTATGAAGAATAGCTTTGTTAAGAAACAACAATAACCATTTTTCTTTTTTTGGCACATGGCTTAGATTTTATCTGTGCTGCTCATTTGCCTTGCCCAAATGAGCAGATTTTAAGTAGGAGTTTCTTTTCTTTGCATTTAAAGCAATTCATTTGTTGGAAAATACTCTCAGTTTATGTGAGCCAACTGACTTTGTGAAAAGCCAAAGAAAATTTACAAAGGTTTTTTTTATAGATTGGAATCATTAAGGGAAAAAAAGCCTACAATAAAATATTATTTTGCTATTGAGGCATTAAATAGCATTGCCAACACACGGATTGAAGTATCAGTTGCTTTCTGTAATCTGTTAATGTGATCCTAAAGTCATGATCGATAAGCTTGTTTGTACTTGACAATGCAGCTAACATAATATTGATATTCTCAGTAGAGATCTGCTGTGCTTTGAGCTAAAATAGCAGACAGTCACAATCAAACATCATCTATGATGGATAATTCTTAATACTATAAACTGTCATTTTGAAGGCAGTGTCCATCTTTTTTTTTTATCATGTCTCATAACACATACATGTTTCTTCTGTTTTGCTTACATTTCAGGGCTGGATCATTGTCTGCATTAGCTGCACCACATCAATTTCTTTTATCTTATTTGATAGAACTAGAGGGCTACACATTCATCCAAAGACTTTGAGATTCTAGGAAGCACCTTTTGATATTATTTTCTTCCCTGCTTTCAAGCCTATGTTCAGCATATAGTTTCCTTGTTACGGACATATATCATGAATTGAAAACAGCAGAGGAAATTGCTGCAGTGCCTAAATAAATCACAAAGTTAATGTTTCCTCATTGATTTTAAGAATTTTCTGTTGTCATTTTGGTTAGCTGTTGTTATTAGTAGACTCTGTCTTGAGAGAAACCCAAAATACCAGATCACAATTATTATTCACCAAAAATCTAATATGAAATTAGTCAACAGGGAATGAGTCACTTAAAATGAAATTCAGTTGAATTCAGAAGAACCTTCAAATTGTCAGTGAGTATAAGGTAAGTGATAACAATAGATTTTAGAAGAAATCTTTGTGCATAGTCGTTCAGAGGTGTAAAGTGCTGCTGAGGAATTTTCAACAAAAAAGGCATCATTCAAGTGGTGAATTTATATGTAAAAGTGGTTTGTCCCAATAAATTTTTCTTAACTCCTGTGTGCACAGTGCCACCAACAGGAAAGATGTGCATTATCAAATAGTGATGCACTTAAAGTTCAGAGAGAAACCATACACTTTCAATAATCTTAAGAGTATAAATAAGAATTGTTCTCTGCTATGGCATGATTTTGGTTATTTAAAGTTGGTTCATATCATTATAGTTTAACTGTATTCTGCTTTTCCTTTAATTAGGAGTGTCATTCTTACAAAATCAGGGTAACTTGCAGTGCCATTCAAATGTTTTTAACACATCTCAACGTCAGATTATTTTAAAGTGAGCCAGAAGAAATATCAACACTCTCACATAGAGTTAAGTGAAAAAAAAAAAAGTTTTTGAAAAGGAGTGTTCCTTCATCTTTACTTTTGTGACTCTTCATTCTAAATAAATAGTTATAGATAAAGATTAATGTAGAATGCTGTGTTTGCCACAGACATGGCCTAATAAAATTTAATTGACTTCTGCTTAACCATCATGACAAAATAGATGATCATCTTACTAGGTTATTTTTAAGTACATCTTAAAGTACGGTCTTTAACATTTTTCACAACACTTTTGTCTAGAATCAGCTCTGTATCTTATCATAATTTTGAAACAGAAAATAATAGTTTTGCTTGTTTTCAGTCACAGAATTGGAGACTAATTTGGTTCCCTGCTAATTCACTTTGGGGACTGTGGCAGGTGAAATTTCTATTCCACTGGACTTAACAACTCTCTGTAGAGCAAACCAGAAAACACTGAGAGACAAACAAACAAAACCAGCTTCTAGAAACTGGGATAATAGAATGTTATTCATTTAAAAATTAAAAAAAAAAAAAGGCCTACAGAAGATAGGAAAAAATAAAAAAAAAAGAATTTAAAATGGGTTAAACCCAGACCTGAGGCCATGCAACGGAAGCAGAAATGTGAAAATAAGTAAATATATATATAAACTTCAGCTTTGTGATACTTGACTGGAAAATATTACATATAAAATAAAGAGTTAGAGCCCTGGTAGTCCAGTGGTTAAGAGTTTGGCTGGTAACCAAAAAGCTAGCAGTTCAGATCCCCCTGTTGCTCCTTGGAAAACCTATAAGACAGTTCTAGTCTGTCCTAAAGGGTTGCTATGATGCAGAATCAGCCCATCCTATTATGAATATTTCATGAAATGAGAGTTATATTGGACAATTTTTCTTCCACCTTGACTAAACATTACAGTATTTTTGTAGTATTTAGTTCTGTCTGAATTAAAAAGGTAAATGCAATGGTCCATGGGACCAAGGTGTTTTATATACATACATCTGTTCTGTGTTGGCTAGTGAGATATTAGCTGTGCCGACTTATATGTGTTCAAAGTTGATTTAGAAGAAAACCTAATTACATGGAAAATGGAAGTACAGTTAGTCCCCCAGCTGAAGATATCTGACTTAACCAACACCTCTACTCGTCCCTTCACTTTATGTAAATTTCCCCTCACTTTAGAATGATTGACCTCACCCCTACTAGCAACAATTTTTTCGCAGTCACAATGACTTTGAGATCATTGAGAGAACCTTGTGCAACTGTTCCGACTTACCTACAGACACCTTTTTTTTTATTGTGATTGAGTGAAAATATACAATCCAAGTTAAATTTTCATGCCCACCTGTCTGCAACTCTTTCTGCTCTCATTGCCCAGTGACAGCACAGTCCTCCTTTCTGTTCTATATATGTCATAGTCTCTTAACAATCTCCTGTCCCCACCTTTCCACCCTCTCCTCTTACTTCCAGTAAGAGGCCAGTGGGACAGCATCCTATAAGGGCATAGAACCATAAAATGCACATGCCATATGATCACATTTTATCTTCACATCCAATCCATTCCTGTCCAAAGAGATGACCTCAGTAATGATTTCTGGCCAGGGGCAGCAGGTCTAGGTGCCGTGTTCCCAGGAGAACTTCCAGACCTTTGGACCATCAATTGCAGTCTTTCAGTGGAGTTCCTGAGGTGCACCCCTCTTTCCTATGTGGCCACTGGGACTTAACATTGTGTGCCCCATCACGGCAGTCTTTAGTAGTGGTCAGGCACCATCTGGTTCTTCTGGTAACGTGTTGATACAGTCACCCATTCACATGGGTCCTTGTGTCTTCTGGGCTCTTTTTTCCCTGATGTCTTTGTTGTCCTTGGTGATCATCTCTTCTAGCTGAATTGGGACCACTTGGTGTACCTCAGATGGCAGCTTGCTAGCTTTTGAGACCCTAGATGCCACTCACCAATATGGGGTACAGAAGAGTCTCTTAGCAATAGGCTAACTATGCCAGTTGACCTTGATGTCCCCTGAGAGCACGGTCCCTGGACTCCTGCCTCTGCTACACTGTCCTTGCAGTATTGGGTTAAGATTAGAATAGTTTTCAGTTTATGTTGAAGTCCAGTTAAGTTGATCTTCTTTCTAATTTGTGCTGTCACTGCTTTCACTCTGCCAAATTTTTAACAGTTATCTAATCTATAGCCAGCTCTCTCCCTCCCTCCCTCCTCTCCCTTGCAGCCGTCAAAGAGTCTTTTCTTCTGTACCTGAGTCTGTTTTTAAGTCCTTAGAGTAGGTGTCTCACACAATATTTGTCCTTATGCTGCTGACTGCTGTCACTCAAAATAATGTCTTCCAATTAAAATCAGGTTATGGGATGCTTCCTAAAATCATCATTGTTCTTTATCATTGCATAGTTTTCCACTGAATATGTATAACATAGTTTGTTTATCCATTCATCTGTCGTTGAGCATCTGGGTCAATTCCATCTTTTGGCTGTTATGGGCTGTGTTGTAGTAAACATTTGTGTGCATATATCTGTTTGTGTGACTGCCCTTGACTCTGTAGGGTATATTCCAAGCATTAGGGTTACCGGGTCAAATGGTATATCAATTTCCAGCTGCTTAAGGAAGCACCAGATTGCTTTCCAAAGTGGTTGTAACCATGTTGCAATCCCACCAGCAGAGTAGGAGAGTTCCAATTTCTTCACAACCTCTTCAGTATTTGTTGTTCTGTGCATTTTGGATCATGGCTAACCTTGTTGGGGTGTGACGGTATCTCATTGTAGTTTTGATTTGGATTTCTTTGATAGCTAATGATTGTGAGCATTTCCTCATGTGTCTTTTGGCTTTTCTGGATGTCCTCTTTAGTGAAGTGTCTGTCTGTCTCCTTTGCCCATCACTTAATTTGCTTATTTACCATTTTCTTGTTGATATGTTGCAGTATTTTGTAGATTATAGACATCAGATGTCGATCTGACATATAGTTGCCAAATATTTTTTCCCATCCTGTAGGTGGTCTTTTAAATCTTTTGATAAAGACTTTGGATGAGCAAAAGTGTTTGATTCTCAGTAGTTCCCATTGATCTGTTTTCTGTTCATCATACTTTGTCAGATTTTGAAGTCTGTCTAAGCTGTGTATTAAAACTTCCGTTGTTGTCCCTATTTTTCCTTGCATAAACTTTATTATTTTAGGTTTCATATTTAGGTCTTTTATCCAGTTTGAGTTAGTTTTTGTGTAAGGGGTGAGATACGGGTGTAGTTTCAATTATTTGCAGTTGGATATCCAACTTTGCCAGTACTATTTGTTAAAGAAACTGTTTTTACCTCAGTTTACAATCTTAGACCCTTTGTCAAATATCAAACTGTTCATAGGAGGATGGTGGCATCTCTGGGATCTCAACTGTGTTTCATTGGTCTATATGTCTCTTTTTATACCAGTACCAGGCTGTTTTGACTACTGTGGCAGTATAATAGGTTCTAAAGTCAGATAATGAGACGCCTCTCAGTGTGTTCTTCTTCTTCAGTAGAGCTTTACTTATTCAAGGTTTCTTCCCTTTACAAAGTGAGTGAATTTTTTTTTCATCTCATTAAAAATGTCTATGAAATTTGTATTGGGATTGCATTGTATATGCAGTTTGCTTTGGGTAAAATAGAAAATTTCAGTGTTAAGTCATGCTATCTACCCATGAATGAGGTAGGTTTCTCCATTTATATTAGTCTCTCTTAGTTTCTTGCAGTAAGCTCTCGTAATTCTCTTTGTAAAGGTCTGTTATTTCTCCAATTAGATTTATTCCTAGGTATTTTATCTTCTTGAGGGCTATAGTAAATGGTATTGATTTGGTGATGTCAGCCCCGACTCGACGGCACTTGGCTTGGCTTGTTGATTTCTTCTGTAATAATCTCGTTGTTGGTATAAAGGAATGCTGATGATTTACTTATGCTTATCTTGTATCCTGATACTTTACTAAACTCTTCTATTAGTTTGAGTCACTTACTTATAGATTCTTTAGGATTCTCTGCATATGCAATCATATCATCTGCAAATAGGGAGTTTTCTTACCTTCTTTGCCTATGCAGGTGCACTTTATTTCTTTGTCTTGTCTAATTGCTCTGGCTAGAACTTCTAGTACAGTGTTGAAGAGGAGAGATGAGAGTGGGCGTCCTTGTCTAGTTCCCATTCTCAAGGGGAATTCTTTCACTTTCTCTCCATTCAGGATGATGTAGGCTGCTGGCTTTGATTAGATGACCCTTATTACGTTGAGGAATTTGCCATCTATTCCTATTTTGCTGAAAGGTTTTAGCATAAACAGGTGCGTTTTCTGCATCAATTGACAAAATCAGGTGATTCTTGTCTTTTGTGTTATTTGTGTGGTTGATCACAGTAATTGTTTTTCTGATGTTGAACTAGCGTTCCATCCCTGGTATGAATCCACGTTGGTCATGATGAATTATTTTTTTGATATGTTGTTGAATTCTATTGGCAAGGATTTTGTTGAAGATTTCTGCATCTAGGTTCACGAGTGATATTGCTCTGTAATTTTTCTTTTTTGTGGGATCTTTCCCTGGCTTTGGTATCAGGGTTATGCTGGCTTCATAGAACGAATTTGGGAGTATTCCAGCCCTTTCTGTGCTGTAAAGCAGTCTCAGTAGTATTGGAGTTAACTCTTCTTTAAAGGCTTGGTAGTATTCTA
This sequence comes from Heterohyrax brucei, assembly GCA_028571685.1. NCBI lineage: Eukaryota > Metazoa > Chordata > Mammalia > Hyracoidea > Procaviidae > Heterohyrax > Heterohyrax brucei. The sequence goes on from CM053144.1 coordinate 166,694,360, forward strand.
CTGAGAAGCCGTCTGGGCCAGGGCTTTTCTGGTTGATAGTTTTTTAATGACATTTTCAATCTCTCCCTTTGTGATGGGTTTATTAAGTTGTTCTGCTTCACCTTGTGATAATTTAGGTAGGTGATATGAATCAAGGAATTGGTCCATTTCTTCTTGGTTTTCAAATATGTTAGCATACAGTCTTTTGTAGTATTCTGTTATGATAGTTTTAATTTCTGTTGGATCTTTTGTGACATCTCCCATCTCATTTCTTATTTGGTCATTTGTTTCCTGTTTTTCTTTTGTAACTTTAGCCAATGGTTTGTCAATTTTGTTGATCTTTTAAAAAAACTAGCTTCTGGTTTTATCAGTTTTTTCAGTTGTTCTTCTACTCTCTAATTCATTTAGTTCTGCTCTAATCTTTGTTATCTGTTTTCTTCTGGTGCCTGAGGGGTTCCTCTGTTGCTGTCTTTGTACTTGTAGGGTTAATTCTTTGGTTTGGGTCCTTTCTTCCTTCTGAATGTGTGCATTTGTAGAAATGAACTGAACTCTGAGCACTGCTTTGATTATATCCCATAGGTTCTGGTAGCCTGTGTTTTCATTCTCATTTGAGTCCATAAATTTCTTTATTTTGTCCTTGATTTCTTCCATAACCCATGGCTTTTGAACAAGGTATTGTTTGGTTTCTATGTGTTCCATTTTCTGTCTATGTGTTTTCTGCTATTGATTTCGCCTTTTATGGCTTTATGGTCAGAGAAGCTGTGCAGTAATTCATTGGTTTGGATTTTGTTGAGATTTGCTTTATGTCCTACCACAGGATCTATTCTGGAAAATATTCCATGTGTATTGGAGAAGAAAGTGTCCTTATCTGTTGATGGATAAAAAGTTCTGTATATGTTGATGATGTCTAATTGGGTAATTGTCACAATAAAATCTTCTGTGTCTTTACTGAGCTTTTTTCTAGATGATCTGTCCATTACTGAAAGGGGAGAGTTGGAGTCTCCAACTATTATTGTGGAGTGATCAATCTCATTTTTCAGTGTAGTCAATGTTTATTTGATGGATTTAGATGCTCTAGTATTGGGTGCATAAATATTTAATATTGTTAAGTCCTGCTTGTGTATTGAACCTTTCTGCAATAGTGACTGTCTTTGTCCACAACAGTGGATTTTACATTAAAATCTATTTTGTCTGAGATTGGTATTGCCATACATGCTCTTTTTTGTCTATTGTTACCTTGATATATATTATTCCATCCTTTAGTTTTCAATTTCTTTATATGTTTAAGTTTAAGGTGTGTTTCTTGTAAGTGACATATAGACAAGTTGTGTCTTTTGGCCTAAGATGTCACTTGTTGTCTCTTTAGTAGAGCATTCAGTCTGTTTATATTCAGTGTAATTATTGATAGGTATGTGTTTAATGCTGTCATTTTGATGTATTTATTTTTTTCTTGGTGCTTTCTATGTTGCTCTTGATATTCTGTTGTGGGTCATTCTTCTTTATGTGTTGACTTTTCATCTCTTTAGTGTTGGTTTTGTGTTTGTTGAGACTTCTGTATTACGTTTCTTGTTTTGATACGTTGCATTGTCATTGTGCTTTGCAGCTACCCCATGATCTCCCTTAATATTCAAAGTTTAAACCCAATTTTAACTTGTACATATCTTACTAACTTTCTCTGCAAATGGAAGGACTATAACTACTGTAATATATCCCTCTGTTCAGTGTGATGGTGTCTTAGTTTTCATGATATGATTACTGGTTCCCTTCTTTTAATATTACAGCTTTGATTGAGTTTTGTGCCTTCTCTAACTGAATAGGTTTCTGGATGTTCTGCCCTGCATTGCCTCCTTAAATATACACTTAATTGTTTTGTTTTTCTAAGCATAGAGCTTCTTTCAGTATTTCTTATAGTTTGGGTTTGGTTTTTACAAAGTCTCTGAGTTTCTGTTTATCTATGAATGTTTTAATTTCATCTTCATATTTGAAAGATAGTTTTGCATGATACACAATCCTTGTTTGGAAGTTTTTCTCATTCATGAATTTGAATTTGTCATCCCACTGCCTCTGTGCCAACATCGTTTCTTCTGAGAATTCAGACAAAAGCCTACAAGGCTTCCCTCTGATTGTTAGCTTTGCTTTGAGTCTTGCTACCTTTAAGAGTTTCTTCTTATGTTTCATTTTAGTAAGCTTGAATATAAAATGTCTTGGTGTCTTTCTTCTTGAATCCTTTTTTGTGACATTTGATACACATCTTGGATGTCTGTTCTCTTTCATATTTTCAGCCAAGTTTTCTGTCAGCAACTTAACAATAATACTCTCTGTGTTTTCAGCTATCTCTCCCTGTTCAGGAACTCCAATTAATCATAGATTATTCCTCTTCCTAGAGTCCCACATGTTTCTTAATGCTTCTTCATTTTTCTTATTTCTTTTCTCTGGTCTCTCCTCATAAATTCTAGTGTCAGTTGCTTTATCTTTAAGATCACTGTGTCTGACTTTCTCTTCTTGAGTTGGGCTCTTTGGCTTTGAATTGAATTGTCTAGTTCTGTAATTTTTAACTGGTCTCTTGGATTTCAGAATATCAATGTTCCATCAGTTTGAATAGCTTTCTTCATTTTTCATTTTGCTCTGCTGCATTTTGTTTAATCTTTAGAAGGGCTCTCTATATAATTTTTTGTACTCAACCTCTGATAGTTTCAGAAAGGCTTCTTCATCTGGGATGTTTTTATGATACTTTCTTTTGGGAGTTTTCTGGAGCCATGGTAAGCTGTTTCGTTAAATGCTTGGTGATGGTCTGTTGCTTTCAGGACCTCTGGAGGCTGTTTAGTTTCTCTGGTGTTGCCTCAACAGGAGCTGAGGTGTAGTTCTGAGAAGGGAGTTGGTCAACAACCACATCTGTGTGCTCTAGTGACTGGCCCCAGTAGACTCTCTGGGGTAGCAGTCTCTGCCTCCTGGTTGGCAAATACACTTCCATACTTATGGAGTGACTAAGGGGACATCAATCAACCCTATGATGTGGGTGGGTAAAGGCTGGAAGAGATGCTGTCAGGCTGCACAGCAGTTATTTCTCCAGGCAGTCTTGTTTTAAAAAGCTTAAAGCTGTCTGACAACTTCCCAAATCAGTCAGGCTGTCAGGTGTGGCAGGCCCTGCCTTCTGGCTGACAACCAAGGCTCCTCTTCAGCCATCCCCAGATGCTATGATGTAGTTCAAAGAATGGAGGGACTGCTACCCTGCTGCCAACCCCACTTGGCCCTACCTATAAGGCAACACTGTGCTAAACAGCATTTCTGCTGTAAAAGTGCTCCCTGGACTGGTGTTGCCACCCAGCCTAGGAATTAGCCCCTGCTGAGGCCTCCAGTTAGGTAGTTCTGGTCGAGCTTCCCCTCCCACCACAAAACTGCTAAATCAATAGCAGAGCTCAGAAACGAAAGAGTTGAGTTGTGGTGTCCTCAGTCTGCCACTGAGCTCTCAAAACATGGCTATCCCACACTGTGTCTCTCCACTGTGGCACATGCTGTTCACTTCAGCACTGAGACTCAGCATATCTGCCAGTGCATGCCCATCCCCCACCTACTGGCCAACAAAAAGAAAAAAAAGTTGAAAGTGCCAGTACCTTCAGTCCGTGTGAACAGCCAGTCACCAAGTGTAAGGCTCAGCAAGAGGGAGGAAGTTTCCCATTTGGTGGCATGTACTCTAAACTGGCAGTCCAATACCATGACCTAGGGCTCATTCAGTATTCAGAAAGATCCGTTCAATCATCAATCCAGGCCGTTTTTTGCAGAAGGAATTAAGGAGATGTATGTCTTGTCTGTCATCTTGACTCTGCCCCCTACTGTTTGTTTGTTTTTTAACATCCTTCTTCTTTAGGTGAAAGTTTATAGCTCTGGTTTATTTCTCACTCAAAAATATATACACACACTGTTTTATGACATTGATGGCAATCCCCACAATGTGAAGATTGCCTACCTCCCTTTTCTACCTCAAATTCTCTGTGCTTATCCGTCTACTTCCTGTTCAAGGCTGTTGGACAGGAATTGCACATTTGAGCTCCTTTTTTTTCTTTTTAGTATATTTTTTAAAAATTGTTTTTCATTATTTTACACTAGGTGAAGGTTTATAGAAAAGCTAGCTTCTCAATAAACAGTAAACACTGTTTTGTTTTGTTTTGTTTTGGTTTGCTAAGCAACACTCTCTGTTCTCAAACTTGGATTCCCTACCACCAGCTTTCCTGTCCTCTCCTGTCTTCTACTCCTTTCCTCTGGGCTGGTTTTATTTGACAGTGCTGTGTAATATTAGCTTCAATGGTTAACCTTAGAAGTGTCTTAATTATTGATCTAAAAGGATGTCTCAGGGTCATGCACCCCAGGGTTTCTCCAGTCTATGTCAGGCCAGTAAATCTGGTCTTTTTTCTAGGTAAGAGTTTTGTTCTGTATTTTTCTCCAGCTCTGTCTGGTATCCTCTGTTGAGATCCCTGCCAGAGTAGTTTGCTGGCAACCAGACAACATCTACTTGTGCTAAACTCAGTCTGGTGGAGATTATGGAAGATGTGATCCATTAGTCCTTTGGATTGATCTTTCCCTTGTATCTTTACTTTTCTGCATTCTCCCTTGCTCCTGAAGAGGGGGAGACCAGTGGAGTATCATAGATGGTTGCTCACAAGCATGTAGCACCAGATGCTACTCAATAGAAGTAGAAATGTGGAACATTGTCTTTATAAATTCTGTAGTGCCGAGTTCTCCAAGACCGTGGCCTCCACAGCTCCCAGCCCAGCAGTTCAATCCCTCAGGCAGTTTGGATGTGTAGGGAGCTTCTATTACTTTGCCTTGTCCAAGTTGTACTGGCTTCCCCAGTGTTGTGCGCTGTCTTACCCTTTACCAAAGTTATCACTTATTATATATTTAGTATTTTTCCATCTCCAACCATCCCCTCCCTGTAACCGTCAAAGATTGGTTTTTTTGCATGTAAATGTGATCTTACAAAATATTGGTACTTTTGTGATTGATTTAGTTCACTAAGAATAAGGCTTTCCAGATTCATCCATACTGTGAGATGTTTGCAAATTTATCACTGTTTTTTATCTTTTCATAGTAATCTATTGTGTTCATATACTGTATTTGCTTTTTCATCTTTTTATGGCATCTAGGTTATTTCCATCCTTTTGCCATTGTGAACAATACTGGGATGTACATGGTTGTGTGTATATCTATTTGTGTGACAGATTTGGCTATTGCCTTAGCCATCCAGTGTTGCTGTAAGAGAAACACCGCAAGTAGATGCCCCTAACAAATAGGTGTTTATTCTCTCATAGTCTGGTAGACTAGAAGTCCAAATTCAAGATGTCTGCTCCAAGGGAAGGCTTTGTCTGTTGTCTCTGAAGGAAGATCTTTGTCATCAATCTTCCTATGGTCTAGTAGATTTTCTTTGAAGGAATTTAGTCCAAAGAACATGCTCTGCTCATGGCATTGATTTCTTGGTGATATGAAGCCATATCATTCCTCTCTGCTCACTTCTTTCTTTTGTATCTTAAAAGAGAAGGGCTTAAAACACAATCTGATTTTATAGATCTCATCAACATAACTGTGGATAATCCATCTGATTAATATCCTAGTGATAGAATTTATTATACGTAGGAAAATCACAACAGATGACAGAATGGTAGACAATCACATGATAGTAGCAATCATAACCTAGCCAGGTTGACAGATGATTTGGGATTGTTGCATCATATGATATTTCTATTTCTAGTTTTCTAAGGAAGCATCATATCATTTTTCAAAATGGTCATACAGGTTTTCATTCACATTAACAATGCATAAGAGTTCCAGTCTCCCCATGGCCTCTTCAACATTTGTTCTTTTCTGGTTTTTGTTTTGTTTTCTGTTTTATGGCTAGTGATCTGGAACATTTCTTCATTGTCAGCCACTCGAATGTCTTCTTTGGTAAAATGGCTCTTCCTTTGCCCATTTTTAATTGGATTATTTTTATTTTTGTTGTCAAGGTGTTAGATTTTCCTGTAGATTTTAGAAATCAGAACTTTGTTGGATTTGTCATATCCCCAATTTTCTTCCCAGGCCATAGGGTCTCTTTTTACTCTTTCAGTAATGTCTTTTGATAAGCAAAATTGTTTAATTTTTAGAAAATCTCAGTTATCTAGCTTATCTTCTGTAGTTTCTGTGTTGTCAGTTATAATTTGTATCCTGGTAATGCCCTGTATTAGGACCTCTAGAGTTGGCCCTATTTTATCTTCCATGATCTTCACAGTTTTGAGTTTTATATTTAGGTCATTGATCCAGCTTGAATTAGTTTTTGTGTATATTATGAGGTATGGGTCCTGTATTTTTTTTGCAGATGGATATCCAGTTATGCCAGCATCATTTGTTAAAAAGACTGACTTTTCTCCATTCAGTGGACTTCTGGCCCTTGTCAAAGATCAGGTGAGTGTAGGTGGATAGATTTATGTGTGAGTTCTCAATTCTGGCCCATCAGTTAATGTGTCTTTTATTGTATCAGTATTAGGCTGCTTGCAGTACCATACCTGAATGGTAGATTCTAAGGTCAGATAGTGAGAGTCTCCTACTTTATTCTTCTTTTTCAAAAGTGCTTTATATATTCAGTGCTTCTTTTTAATCTATACAAAGTTTATGATCAGTTTTTCCATTTCTTTAAAGAATATTGTTTGTATTTGGATTGAGATTGCATTGTATTTGTAGATTGAATAGAATTGTCATTTTTGTAATGTTGAGTCTACCTGTTCATGAGCATAGTTCTCTTCTGGTTTCTTACAGTAGTGCTTTGTAGCTTTCTTTTTATAGGTCTTTTACATCCCTGGTTAGATTTATTCCTAAAGATTTTTTTTTGTTTTTTCTTTTTTAGGAGATATTGTAAATTATATTGTTTTCCTGATTTCTGTTTTGTTGTTCTCTTTGTTGATATATAGGAATCTAACTGATTTTTGTATGTTTGTCTTGTATCCCACCAATATGCTGACTCTTTTCTATTAGTTCCAGTACTTTTGTTGTAGAGTCTCTTGGATTTCTATGTATGTTGTTATTGTTAGGTGCCACCAAGCCATTTTCAACTCATAGTGACCGTATATGTATGGTACCATGTTAATCACAAATAGGGACAATTTAATTTATTACCAGTGTGGATGTCCTTTATTACTTTTTCTTATTCAGAAGAGATTCTGATATTTGCTCTTGAATGTTGAGTAATTAAAGTGAAAGGAAAGATGATGAAGAAAAAGAACTGAACAGAAGATTTCAAAGGGCAGCTTGAGATGAGGTATTATAATAACACATGCAAAGAGCTGGAAATAGAAAACAGAAACAAGAATACTCTGTGAATTTCTCAAGCTGGAAGTGCTGAAGAAAACAATTAAGCCTTGAGTTGCAACAGTGAAGGATTCTACAGGAAAAAATATTAAATGACTCAGGAAGCATCAAAAGAAGATGGAAGGAATACACAGAGTCATTATACCAAAAAGAATTGGTTGGCATTCAGCTATTTCAAGAGGTAGCATGTGATCAGGAACTGATGGTACTGAAGGAAGAAGTCAAAGTTACATTGAAAATATTGGCAAAAATCAAAGTGACAGGAATTGACAGAATACCAATTCACATATTTAAACAAACAGATGCATCTGGAAGTGCTCACTCATCTAGGCCAAAGAATTTGGAAGACACCACATTTGTGCATATTCCCAAGTAAGGTGATGAAACTGAATTGGGGACATTATCAAGCAATGTTGTTAATATCACATCTAGTAAAATTTTGATAAAGATCACAGAATAGTGCCTGCAACAGTGTATTGACAGATAACTGCCAGAAGTTCAAGCCAGATTGAGAAGAGGACAGTGAACCAGAGGTATCACTACTTATATCAGATAGGTCTTGGCTGAAAGCAGAGAATAGCAGAAAGATGTTTACCTGTGTTTCATTGACTATGCAATGGCATTCTACCATGTAGATCATAACAAATTTTGGCTAACATGTGGCAAAACTCAGGTGCTCATGAGTAACCTGTACATGGATCAAGAGGCAGTCGTTCAAACAGAACAAGGGGACATTAGGTGGTTAAATGTCAGGAAAGGTATGTGTCAAGGTTGTATACTGTCACCATACCTTTTCAATCTGTATACCAAAGAAATAATCACAAGATATCAAGTTTGGAGAAAGACTCATTAAAAACCTGCATTATGCAGATGATATAACATTGCTTGCTGGAAGTGAAGAGCCGATGAAGATCAAAGACCACAGCCTTAAGTATAGATTGCACCTCAACATCAAGAAAAGAAAAATCCTCACAAATGGACCCGTGAGTAGCATCATGATAAATGACATAAAGATTGAGGTTGTCAAAGATTTCATTTTACTTGAATCCACAATCAATGCTCATGGAAGCAACAGTCAAGAAATTAAAAGATGCATTGTATTGGGCAAATTGGCAGCGACGATCTCTTTAAAGAGTTATAAAGCAAAGGTGTCACCTTGAAGACTAAGGTGCGATGACCCAAGTCATGGTGTTCTTTAATCCTCTCTTATGCATGCAAAAACTTGGCAATGAGTAAGGAAGACTGAAGAAGAATTGGTGTCTTTCTGTTGTGTTCAAAAAGAATATAAACTATGCCATGGACTACCAAAATAACAAACAAATTGTCTTGGTAGAAGTGCAACCAGAATGTTCCTTAGAAGCGAGAATGGTGGGACTTCATCTCACATACTTTGGACATGTCACCAGGAGAGAACAGTTCCTAGAGATGGACATCATACTTGGTAAGGTAGAGTATCAGTGAAAAAGAGAAAGATCCTCAAGGAGATTCATTGACACAGAGGCTTCAACAGTGAGCTCACACATGACAATGACAATGAGGGTGATGCAGGACAGGAGAGTAGTTCATTCTGTTGTACAGATGGTCCCTGTGAGTGGGAACAGACCTTATGGTACCTAACAACATCAGTAGGAACAAGGATAGAAATAATGCTCCTTTATTACTAAATTGTGTGACACCTTGAAAGTTTTTATGATCTCTCTTAGATCCTCACTTATCCTCATCCATAAAATTAGTATAATCATAAACCCATCTCCTTGGAATCAATTCTATCTCAGCAAGTCCCTGTATAAGATAGTAGAACTGCTCCCCCAAGGAGCAGCTGCTGTATTCCAACTGCAGGCATGTTTTATTTAGCAGCTGATTACTCTACCACCAGAGCTTCAGTGTAATAACTACTTATTAAGGTCCCTTGTGGCACATTGTTTAAGAGCCTGCCTGCTAACCAAAAGGGTGACAAGGTACATCTATCAAACACTACTGGAAACCCTATGGAGCAGTTCTACTCTGTCCTGTAAGGTCATTATGAGTCAGAATCCACTTAACAGCAATGAGATTTTTGTTATTATGTTCTGTATGAGCTCTGGTGGTGCACTGGTTAAGTGCTAGGCTACTAACCAGAAGGTCTACAGTAGAAATCTGTGGCAGTATGCATCCTTGAAGATTACAGGTCTGTGGACCACTTCTGCCTAGTTCTGTACAGTTGCTATGACTTGGAATCAGCTTGATGGCAGTGGATTTTGTTTAGTTTGGAGGTTATGTTCTCTGCAATTTACAGATGAACTAGTTAACACAATGCTATTCAGAATGTATTGACATATAGAAGCACACAAGGAATGTTAGTTTCTTTCATCCCAAATATTGCCATATGTTACTAGACTCCATGGAAAATGATCCACAGTCATAGGTTCAATAATGATTCAGTGTATCTAGCACTCTTCTGGATTTAAATCATTATGTAAATGCCTTTCAGCACTCTGCTTCTAAAACAAACATACAAAAAATTACTGATCCTCACAATTTTACTATGTTTTCTATTTATTCAAATGTTTCCTGTCCTTTGAGTATTTATAATAATTAAAAAATAATAAACAACTAACAAGCACTCTAGTACATTTTCTTTTCTTTGTTACCAACAGGAGGACTTCTACTTTTTTCTTTTTCTAAACTCCTAACCACCGACAACAATTGTTTTACATTATGTTACATGAAGAATTCTCAACATTCAGAACAAGTGTACCTACAAATACTGGATTCAGTATAACCATGCTTTTAAGTACATAGGTTCCAATGAATATGTAGCTTTTCTGATAATTGTATGAGAACTACTGAATTTTTCAGTAGTTTAAGTACACATGATTAGCATGATTAAGTTGCTCCTAAGTTTAATCACAGTAAATAAATGACTTAAATAAGTCAGTATTTAAATTGTTTAAAACATCACAGTAAATAAATGGCTTAAATAAATGAGTATTTAAATTGGTCAAAAACAATTAAGCCTCTGTATGTACCTGACAATACATGTAATACGTAACTCTGATATATAGGCTATAACACTTATTTTTAAGAATAGTGGAGAAATGCCATAGGCTATAGATGGCTGAAATTTTTATATTCAGTTAAATTATAGTATCACAAAGGTCTGAAAAACATTATCTCTAATCTCCCATAAAACAAGAGTTGATAACAATATGCAACAAATACTGTTGGCGTAAGTCCCTGGCAGGGCAGCTTTGATTTATGGTTTAGCATTCATAAGGTGCTGCTGAAGAAGATACAGTTCAATAAATTAGAATCACAAGAAAGGATGGCAAGTGCCTGCTAGCAATGTAACGTTTATGTGATTTACTTGCCATAACAAAGCTTACTAGAGAGATTGCAAGAAAAGCTAATCACAAAATAACATTCTCTATTACTTTATTCTCCTGGAGTGAAGGGACAAAATTCAGCTGTGCCAGTATCAAACAAATATTGCTGACCCGTTTGGAGATGAAATATATCTTGTGGAAAGGAACAGTCATGGGAAATGAGTGTCCAGAGCTGTTGTTTTAAATGTTCATTAAGTAGTTTACACCCTTGTTCAGAAACAATATGTGTGCTGAAGATAGGTAGGTAGGTGGGTAGCTGGGTAGCTAGATAGTGTTAAAAAAAAAATGCTGTTGAGTCGATTTCATCTCATAGAAACCCTATAGTGTTTCCAAGACTGTAATCTTTCAGAAAGCAGACTGCCACATCCTCTCCTAGAGGGCTGTTAGTGGTTTCAAACCACCTGCCTTTCAGCTAGCAAACACTTGACTCACTTTGCCACCAGTTTAAAGATGAATAGATAGTTATAGATAAATGGATACAGATGATAACAATAATGTCTGTATACAGACAGAGATAGCTGACTATATTTTCACAACTTCTTAAGGTAGAAACGTTAATAATTTGTTTTTTGCACTTTTTAGTGTAGGTTATAGCATATAATGGTTTTTCTGTAATGCTGGAAATTTCTAATACCTGCTCATACCACCAATTTTGGTGTGTTGTATTTTGTCACTTATGCATATGTCATTTATTTTAAAATGTCCTCTAAAATCTCTTATGATTTCCTTTTATGTAACCTAAAGTTGGTATATAATATGTTGATTAACTTCTAAGTATTTGGAGATTTTCCAGATATGTTTCAGTAATTGAATTCTATTTATTTTTTTAAAAAAAAAAACAACAACAAAATCTCTTTATATAATTTCAGTCAATTAAAATGTAGTAAGACTTGTCCTGAAGTCCAGAACTTTTCTTTCTTTCTCATGAATGTTCTATGTACAATTTAAAGGAACCATGCAATTGATTTTGTTTTATACATGCCAATTTTTTCAAGTATGTTCAAGACTTCTCCATGCTTTTTGATGTGTTACACACTTGTTTCATTAATTATTTAGAAAATTACATAAATCTACAGTGATAATTTGAGTTGATTTATGTCTCCTTTCAGAATTATTTTTTTCTTCATGAATTTTGAAGATGTATTACTAAGCACAAAAACATTTAAGGTCATTCTATCCTCAACCTAGACTGGCTTCATTGCCATTATGGAATTATCTTTCTATGTTTTTTACTATCAGGTGCCATCTGGTTGATTCTGATTCATAGTGACCCTACAGGACACAGTAGAACTGCCCCCTGCGGTTTCCAACGAACAGCTAGTAGCTTTGAACTGCCAACCTTTTGGTTAACAGCTGAACTCCTAACCACTATGCCAGCAGGGCTCCTGTCTTCTATAGGCTTACTCATACTTCTTATTCTAAACTATGTATTTCTCGTATAAGTCAGCAAATCCAGATTTTTTAAGTAAATGTTTATATGGGACATCAGTTTATATCCTCTTAGTTTGTAGAGTCATTGAGTAGCTAAACAATTAGACAACTGACTACCCGCTGAAAGGTTGGCGGCTTGATCTCAGCTTTGATTCAGATTTAGTATTTGTTTTCTATTTTTTCTACTGTTGTATTTTCTTTTAATACAATTTTTTTTATTTTCTGTATTATTTCTAAAGTCTCATTTTTCTCCACTGTTGGCTTACTGGAAACCATGATAGTGTCGTGGCTAAGTGCTACATCTGCTAACCGAAAGAAAGATCAGCAGTTCGAATCTGCCAGGAGCTCCTTGCAACTCCATTGGGCAGTTCTACTCTGTCCTAGCGGGCGACTATGAATTGGATTCGATTCAGCAACACTGGGTTTGGTTTTATTGGCTTTCTAACTTTAAGGTCTGTTTAAGATTTACAGTAATACATTTAGCTAATTACAATTTACCTTTAATATCACACAATGTTTTATATATGCACAATATTAGACATTTAGAACAATGTTTTCCATTTCTTGGCTTTCCTCCTTTGAGCTGTTGTCCTACACTTTATGTCTACATTTTTTACAACAAACGATACTTTTTTAAATTAATTTTCAAAATATTTTTAAAAGGAATCTGTATTTCTTATTTATCCACATTTTGTCATTTCATTTATTCTTTATTAGATCCCGATGTCTACCTGGTATCATAATATCTTTTGTTCCTTTTTCTAAAGACCTTCCTTTACAATTTTCCATTGAAGATGACCTGATAAATAATAAGCTAATTTTGTTTTTCTTAAAAAATATATTTATTTTTCATACTGCAAAGATAATTTTGGCTGGATATAGAATTTTCACTTGACAAGTCTGTATAATTTTACTGGTTTTACTTTTCCTTTCACTACTTTAATGGTGTCATCCCGTTGTCTCCTGTCTTGCTTTTTTTCTGATGTGAAATTTACTGTCATTCTTATATGTGTTTCTCTATCCACAAAGTACCTTATTATTCTGGCCCCCGTTAAGATTTTCTACTGCTTTTCAGCAATTTGATTCACCTTCACCTAAGAACTACTCTGTTCATGTTTCATCAGCTTCTGATTAATTGCACTTCTTGTGTCTGTGAGTGTTAAGTTTTCTTCCAGTTTGAAAACTTGGACCATTATTTCTTCCAATTTTATTTCTATGCCACACCTCCTCTTTCTACTCCTTCTTGGATTTTAATTGCACAAAAATAAAGGAACACAGTCTTCTGGTTTTAAAAAAATGCCACACAAGCTATAAGACTATAGATAATGTTTTTCTGTATCATTGGAGTTGGTAGATGTCATCATATTGGTTCTAACTTATCACAACTGTAAAATGATGAAATGTGGTCCAGTCATGCAGCATGCTGTCACAGTCACTTCTGTGTGGGAGCCCATTAGTTCAGCCACTATGTCAGTCCAACTCACTGAGGGGCTTCCACTTTTCTTCTGATCCTCTACTTTACCAAGCATGCTGCCTTTCTCCGATGATTGGCACCTCCTGATGACTTGTCCAAAACACATGAGATGAAGTCTTACCATCCTGACTTGTAAGAAACACTCTGGCTATAGTTCCTCCAAGACAGATTTGTTCATTCTTCTGGCAGCCCATGGTATATTCAGTATTCTTCACCAACACTACAGTGCAAATGTATCAATTCTTTTTTGGTCTATTTTTATTGTTCACCTTTCACATGAAGATAGGTTATTGAAAAATACCATGGCATAAGTCATCAAACTGACATCATTTCTTTCTAAGATTGTTTTCCCACAGGGATACTATTATTATTATTGTACTTTAAATGGAAGTTTCTACAACAAATTAGTATCTCATTAAACAATTAGTACACACATTATTTTGTGACATTAGTTACCAACCCCACAACAGATCTACATGTTCACTCTCTTGACCTTGGGTCGCTTCCTTGACCTTTCCTATGAACAGCTTCCCTGTCCCTCCTACCTTCTGCTCATAGTCTGTTTTGTTTTAGGGGCCTGTTTAGTTGACTGAAGGGTGAACCTCAGAAGTGACGTTGTTAATGAGCTTAAAGGGTATCCAAGGGCCGTAGTCGCAGGATTTCTCCAATCTCTATCAGACTAATAAGTCTGGTATTCCTTGTGCATATGTGTGAGTTAAAATGTTGTCCTGCGTTTTTCTATACCTCTGTCTGGGACCCTCTATAGTGATCCCTGTGAAATCAGTTGGTAGGGGTAGCTGGGCACCATCCAGTTGTGCTGAACTTAGTCTGGTAGAGGCTGTAGCACTTGTGGTATATCAGCACTTTTAAGCATGTTGAAGAAGTCATTTGCCGCAAATTTACCTAGTGCAATACATCATTTGATTTCTTGACAGCTGCTTCTGTAGATATTGATTGTTGGTTCAAATAGAATGAAATCTGTGACATCATCAATATTTTCTACATTTACTAGGATGCTGTTTATAGGGCCATTTGTGAGAATTTTTCTTTTATATTCCAGTGGAGTCCATACTCAAGGATGTAGTCTTTCACCTTGTCAGTAAGTGCTTCAAGTCATCTTCATTTTTGAATACAAGGTTATATCTATCTGCGTATCACTGGTTATTAATGAGTCCTCCTTCAATCTTGCTGCCATGTACTTCTTCATACAGTCCAGCTTTACAGACTATATTTTCAGCCTAGAGATTGAATAATTACAAGGATTCAGCTCTGCTGCACAACTTTTCTAACTTGAAACCATTATCAGCTCCTATTGCATGTAAGGGACACTCTGGCTGTATTTCTTCCAAGACAAATTTATTCATTCTGGAAGTTCATGATATATTATTCTTCATCAATATTATAATTCGAAGGTATCAGTTCTTTGGTCTTATTGATTGTTCAGATTTCACATGTACTGATGTGATTGAAAATACCATGGCTTGGGTCAGGCATACCTTAGACCTCAATATGACATCCTTGTTTATTAACACTTTAAAAATGTCTTTAAACTGATTTTTCCCAATGTAATACTTTGTTTGATTTTTTGACTAATGTTTCCATGGGTTTTGATTGTGAATTAAAATAAAATGAAATCCTTGACAACTTCAGTGTTTTCTGCATATATTATGATGTTGCTTATTGGTCCAGTTATGAAGATTTTTGTTTTCTTTATGTTAAGTTGTAATCCATACCAAAGGCTATAATCTCTTATCTTCACCAGAAGTGCTTCAAGGCCTCTTTACTTTTGGCAAGCAAGATTGTTTCATCTGCATATTGGAGTTTTTAATGAGTTGAGTTGTTAATGGGTCTTGCTCCAATCATGAGGCCAAGTTCTTCTTTTAGAGAGCAGATATTGCTGTATCTTCAACCAGCTGGTTTTCCAGTGATTAATATCATGTTTTATTTATTTTATTTGGTTTTTAAATATGTAAAGTAGAATAGATATCCTGATCCTTGTTATTCTGTCAATGTCAGAGGCAAAAATGTCTTTGTTGGTGCCTGTTTAGGAGCCCTGGTGGCACAATGGTTAAAAACATAGGCTGCTAAGAAAAAAGTTGACAGTTCAAATCCACCAGCTTCTCTGAGAGAGAAAGGTGTAGTTGTCTGCTTATGTAAAGATTTACATCCTTGGAAACCCTATGGGACACTCCTACTCTGTCCTGTAGGTTTGTTACCAGTCAGAATCAACTCAACAGCAGTGAGTTTCTTCCATTTGTATTGACAAGTATATGTCTGAATTTTAAGTCCAATTTATGTTTTTCTTTTCTTGCTTTCTGTGTCATCTCCTAGAAACATTTGCCTACACAACAGCATGAAAATATTCTTCTCTGTTGTTTCACTAAGAGAAGTAAAACCACTGGGACTAATAGATCATAAAAGATTTACTAGTGAATTTACTGTATGTAATTGTTGGTATGGGTTAAACATTGTATGGAAGGCTAATACTTCCATATCTAATATTGACAGCATGTAAGAGGGAAAGATAAAAGTTAAATGTGGGAGATCCAGAACAAATGGAACTTGAAAGGGGAGATAGAACACTCAAGGATGGAGTGATAAACGTCACTCTGTCTTATCCATCTCCAAGATTTCAACTTTAGTCTTGCGTGAATAGAGCTAAATATGAACCAACTCTAGAAATCAGAAAATTAAAATCAAAGTCCTTGGGGTCCAGAGGATATGAAAGCATGGTTGCTGTCCCATGACAACAAAGAGAAGCAGAAGTGAAAATGTGAATACTTTACAATATCACCTGGTATCTGCACTTACCAAATCTCACACAAAATGGATCTTATCACCTGTACTAATTCAGAAACGTTTAGGAAAGACAATTTGGTAATAAGGTTCTAATTGAGGAAAGTTGAATCAGTGCACATGCATTACAATTACTTTTTACTGAAAGATTTCTAGTTTTACTTTTTACGTGCAGTTAATACTGTATCTCTGTTTGTATATTGTGTGAGATGACCAAGTATGGCATGACATTAAGATCCCTTTTTGTCACATAGATATTAATTTCCATCATCACTTGAAGGGTGACTTTATTTTCTTTACTGTATAATATTTGTGTTCTGAAGGATGATTTGACCATATCTATGTGGCTCTATTTGTTATTATGCTTTGTTTATCAATATGTGTATCCTTATGTCAATAATGCACTGTAATGATTGGGTTTTTGTTTTGGCTTTATGGTAAGTCTTACAGACAAATAGAATAATATCTCCAGTTTGCTTTTTCTTTTGCAAAACTATTCTCTGAAAATTCTAGATCCTTTGCTTTTCAACATGTAATTTACAATTTTCAAAGTACAGTTTGTCAATTTCTGAAAACAAAAACACTGGTGGAATGCTGATTCAGATTACATTAGATCTAAATATCATTTGGGGAAAATTTCATGTTAACTAAACCCACTGCTGTTGAGTCTACTCCAACTCCTAGCAACTCTATAGGACAGAGAAAAGCTGCCCCAGAGAGTTCCCAAGGAGGGCCTGGAAGATTTGAAGTCCTGACCTTTTGGTTAGCAGACATAGCACTTAACTACTATACCACCAGAGTTTCTTTGAATTCGTAGATACAGTTCATTGCCCCACTTATTTGAATCTTAAAAGTCTCCATTTTTCTGGGGGATGGTGTACTCTCAAACAACTTACCAAAAAAAAAAAACAAAACAACAACAATACTGCCATCAAGTTGAGTCTGACTCGCAGCAACCCAGAGGTCGAAGCAGAATTGCCCTATAGAGTTCCAAAGGGACACCTGGCAGATTTGAACTGCTGAGCTTTTCATTAACAAATATAACATTTAATCCACCATGCCACCAGGGTTTCCTTCAACCAGTGTATCTCCTAGTATTTAACGTACACCACTGGTTTATATTTATAGTCTCCTTCTACTTGGCAAAGATTCTCTTTTCTCTGTGAGTTCTGTGAAACTTCCAGAACTCTGCTCAGCTTGCTTAGCTTCACAGATGCAGTTGTTATTGGCAAATGCCTTAATGAGTAAATCAAAGCAAGTGTAAGAGTCACATTTTGGATTCCTCTTTTCTGTAGGATTATAGACCGTCAAGTCATCATTGCCTTGGTAGCACTCCAAGTGGTTTTGGAGAGATTTAGTGAAAGATTCTAACAAAAACTGTTTTCATCCTATATTGCTGTAACTGTAAGTAGCCAATTTATATATTTTCAAATCCAGTTATAATTTCTTTCAATTTTTCTTGTATTTGGTATTACTCATTTCTCTTTATATCTTCTGCCTACCTAAAATTAGTTTTCTCTTGCACCATATTCCTTTTTTGAAAAATCCTTCATTGTTACTGCAGTAGCTTTTGGTGTATTTCTTTCAAATATACAACATTTTCTCAATTTTTTTTTCCTGTTAAGCATAAAATAGAAGATCTCAAATTTACTTATCTTTATTCATGGTAAGACTTTTTTTTTTTCCAAACAACATTATACCATGTTGTTTCTATATTTTATATTAAGCATACTTTTATAGATCCTAGACTCTTTCATTTTTTCTTCAGCTTTTTTATCTTCTAAGATTGAACTTTGGTAGTAGTGGTGCTTAATCCAAAGCAGCGTGTGAAATCTTTGAATTATCACTGAATTCCCTTTTCATCTTAAGTCCACCTATACCCAACAATAATACTACATGAAATGTTCTAATGTTTTTGAATATGTGACACCATTTTTTCTTTCCAAGTATTAAATAAAACTTCTGCAAATTCTTGTATGAATGACTATCTTGAGAAAGACTTGGCATGGGAGAGGAATTAAGAATTTCTGCTCCATTAAAAGAAAAAAAAAAAAACTCCATTAGATTTCTAAGGATATAAACAGGAATAATCACAGAAATACCCTTTGATGTTTGGACTTGTTCTTTCATTAAAATTTTTCCTAATTTTTGTAAGTTAATTTTCTTGTTGTGTGACACAGCGAGTCTATACCGACACCATACTAGGAGGATTGTAGAGGAAAAATCTAGGCCCTTCTGCAGAAAATCAAGCTGGCAGTAATATTCCGCTATTTTCTGTTGGTTATCCCTGGGTACTGGTATTGTTTATACATGCAGTCTCTAGGTTATGAACGAGTTCCATTCTTAAGTGGGTCTTTAAGAATTTGTAGGTCATTTGGAACAGATGTGTATGGTTCTTATTTAGCCTTTAGTGCAAGAAGAGGATTGAGGTATTTTCAATGATTTAAAATCTACACCTGCAGCAAGTAAAGGTGATTGTGATGAAGAATATGTTTTGAGTAGGGGTTGGTGCAATTGTTTCAAGGTGAGGGCAAATTTATGTAACATTTAAGGGCAAGTAGAGGCGGTTCTTAAGTCAAAACTTCCTAACCTTCAAATTATTTTCAGATTTGTTTAGTATATGGCTGTAAAGTAAGGGAAGTAAAGAATCAGTTTAGTACCTTCTTTATAGAAAAGAAATATTGATATTTCTGAGGTTTAGTGTAAGATTGTAGTTTAGGAGACATCGTTTAATGAAGAAGAAACCAGCAGCTTAGGTAAAGGAGAAAGTGTCCTCCTAATTACAAGTTCTAGAAAAATAACCAGGATATACTTCACAGAAAAGAAACAGTGGACCTTGATAACTGGAGTCTTAGAGTTGCTAAGATAGCCAGAAATTCTAGACAGTGGCCAATAGATTCTTTGGTGGGAATATTGATTCTAAGTGCTGAAGAAATACATGATGATTGACATAGGAAGATTGCATTGAAAATTTATGACTTACGGGATTGTCAGGAAAAAAAAAAGACTTGGAGGCTTATTCATAAGTTCCCTATATTGCCTATATGAATCCTAGATTAGGGTAGAGATAGGTACTCGCACAATCATTAAACCAGGGAAAGTGGAAACCACTTTTCTTCTATTCATAAAAATCTAAATAGTTTAGACCAATGTAGCCTAAAATAAAATGCCTATTGCAGTAAAATGTTGTAAAACACAATTTTTACTGTTCATCGCTAAAGTTTTAATATCAAAATATATTTTGAAAGAACATTCATAAGGGATGACAGGGTTAAATCTGTATGTTTCTGTGCAGACAATTATCGTATACTAAATTAAATGATAGTATAAGCATTTCATTCAAAATTTAGGACATTTAAAGATCAGTAATGTATGCATATGAGTGAGACTTCACAATGTATCTAGTAAAAGACACTTTAAAAATTATGACAAGCTTCCTTCGACATAAATATGTTCTTTTCCAGTTTTAAAATACTATGAATCAGTGACGTTAGTTTTTTTTTAAAAAATAAATCTGCCTTCTCAATGCAGGAGGTATTACAGTTAAAACTAGTAAGACATAGAAAAAGCTGTCTGCACAGTAGTGCACCCAAGATGAAAATTAAATATGTGTATATATGAAAGACTCCCTAGGGCAGATGAGTTTTTTAATCATAGTGTTTGACTTTTCATATCTGATTTGTTGTTCCTCAAGTGGCAGGAGGATGGACTCAGTAGCACATTTTTCTCTAATTTCTTGATAAGCACTACTATCAACCTGACAGTCTGGACTGATTAAATATCACTATTCATGCACAGACATAACCACTGCCTGTAAGAATTCTCTGAGACTAAAATTAAATGTACATTAACAAAAGCCTGAATCCTTCAGCTTCTTTCCTCTCAGGGAATCGCTGCATATAACTTTGTAGGGAAAAGATGGCATACTTAAATCACATTTGTTTTTATTTATTTATTTATTGAAATGTCCAGCACAGGTGATGTTCTAATCATAGAAGGAGGAGGTAAAATAAAAAAGAATAATTTTTTAAAAAACCACTGTCATTAAGTCCATTCTGACTCATAGTGACCCTCTTGGACAGCATAGAACTGCCCCACAGGGTAACCTCCAACCTTTCAATTATTAGCCAAGTGTTTAACCACTGCAGTTAACCACTGTGCCACCTGGACTCCTACGAATGCATCTAACTCACTGCCATGAACTCAATTCAGAGTCACGGCTACATGATGCTCCCCACAACTGATCCACTTTGGTAGAATAAGTGGTTCAGACTGCGTAGGATGTGACAGCATACACTAGAGCCAGGAGAAGTGAACTTTCTGACCTCAATTTTGCTCACATGTCTACTGCCAGGCTTATGAGCAGAAGGATAAGGAGAGCAGTACAGAGCACATTTCTGTCTTTAAATGAATGAGTCACTTAAAAAAGCATGTGTATATATATCAAATAAATTACTTAAGACTTTATTACAAAGATATAGGAAAAGAATTACTGGCTAACTCTAATTACTGTGTACAGATTGTTGTGTACTTTGGTTCTTTCTTTGTGACTTGTACAATGACACCAGAGAACTCACTTTTATTATTATTACTTTTTATTTTATTTTTTGCTTATTGCATTGGTAATCCAAAAAAAAAAAAAGCCTACAGACCAACCATTACAACAGTGGGAGACCCAAGTGCTGCTGGATAGAAGATGAGTATTCAAGAACTCAGTAGTTTCCCTGTCAATCTTTCTTAGATTGAATTCTCTTGGAAGCAGATCCAAAGATTCAGGTACCTTTGGTTCTTAGAGATCTTTTCCAGAAGAGAAAAACCCACTGTCATGGAGGTGATTCTGACTCATAGAGACTCTATAGGACAGAGTAGAGCTGCCTCATTGAGTTTCCAAGGAGCGCCTGGTGAATTGAACTGTCAACCTTTTGGTTAGCAGACGTAGCACTTAACCACTACACCACCAGGGTTTAATTTATGGGAATGAACTTTCCTCCTGGGCATTAAACAAATAATTATTGTCCATTATTCACCATCATAGAAGAATGAAATAAATTAAGCCCACTTAGAGACCTAAGGAAACTCTGGTGGCGTAGTGGTTAAGTGCCATGTCTGCTAACATAAAAGTCTCCAGTTTGAATCTGCCAGGCACACCTTGGAAACTTTATGAGGCAGTTCTACTCTGTCCTGTAGGGTTGCTAAGAGTCAGAATCGACTTGACAGAAGTGAGTGTACCAAGAGATGTCAGAAAGGAAGTGGATTAACCAAGACAGAAGAAAACGTAGAAGTCAAGCAAGAATGTGAATCCAGGTGAGATCCCAGCCTCCTCCTACATTTAAATCACATATCATATGTCAGTCTTGTCTTGGGTTTGAACTTCCACTCTAGTTAGTCGTTAGCTATGACTTGCCTAGATTAGTGAAAGTGGGGAGTAAAACTCTCAGGTTCTTCAGGCTGTCCACGTGGAGAGGTGGAACTGTCCTCACAAAGTCTCAGGGGTGATCCTTTATTGTCTGGGGTGTGATAAGCACGTAAAATGGTAAAAGGGGATCAAGGAATTTGAGAATGACATAAGAAATGTCTGCTCCAACAAAATGAATAATTAATCAGAAAATTTAATTGGGAAATAGCAATTGTAAATAACCTTACTAAAGAGCAAAAAACTATTTTTAAACTTTACTGAAACAAGAAAAAGATCTTAGAGAGGTAAATGATGTTCACAGATTAGAACCATAACGTGGTAGTCATATCATTTTCCCAAAATTTATCAATGAATTCAATACAATTCCAATTAAAATCCCAGTAAGTATTCATAAGTCTAATCTAAAATTTCCACAAAAGTGTAAAGTAATATAAACAGGACAATTCTGAAAAGGAAGGTCAAAAAGAAAAGCTTCCCCTACTAAGTTCAAACATACTTCACACATTACTAAATATTAAATCATTGTGATATTGATTTAGGCAAAGAAGAGCAAGTCTTAAGTGGAGATGGGGTATCTTAAGCATGTCGATAGGTCCCTAGGTGGCACAAATGATTTCTGACAGACTGCTAAGCTAAAGGTTGATGATTTGAACTGAACCCGCAGTATTGCAAATGAAAAGCCTGGTGATCTGCTTCCACGAAGATTTCTTCCAAGAATATCATATGGAGCAGTTTTACTCTGTAGCATATAGGGTAATGAGGAGTCAGAATCAATTCCATTGCAATAGGTAGCTTTTAGGATGATTAGTTCATGAAATAGGTGGAATGTGAGAGGAACGTCTAGGAATAAAACATTAAGGGTGACAATGAGTGAAAGGATGAGAGGAAGAAGAACGAGGTAAACTAACCAGAGCTGTGTCACTTAGCCCAACAGGGGAATCTTATTTGGCCACAGAAAAAGATAATAGTACTGACTCCTGCCACAATGTGAGTGAATCTTACAAACATTGTGCTAAGTGACAGAAAACAGGCACAGAAGACTGCACTTTGTATGACTGCATTTATATGAAATACCCAGAAAAGGCACATGTAGAGACAAAGAATAGATTAGTGACTTCCAAGGGCTAAGAGGGGGAGGAAACAGGAAGTGACTGTTTATAGGTACGGAGTTTCTTTCGGGGATGATTAAAGTGTTACAAAATTAGATAGTGGTGGCTGATGCACAGTTTTGTGAATATACTAAAAGCCATTAAATTGCGCACATTTAAAGAGTGGCTACTTTGGTATATACATATGTTTTTAAATATACGTACATACATGGCTATGCATATACATGTAAATGTACAAGTTTTATGCATATACATGTATGTACACATGCATGCATGTTGTGTGTACATTGTACACATACACATATGTGTATACACATATACATATATGTATATACATACAGACACATATACCCATACACACACACACACACACACACACATACATACGCATACACAAAACAAACAGATCTGTTCTGGCAGAACAACCAGAGTGCTCCTTGGAAGCAAAGATGGTGAGACTGCATCTTACATACTTTGGACGTGTTGTCAGGAGGGATCAGTCCCTCAGGAAGGACATTTTCCTTGTCCTTGGAGGGTCAGCAAAAAAGAAGATCATCTTCAACGTGATGAATTGACACAGTGGCTGCAACAATGAACTTAAGCATAAAAATGATTGTGGATGTGATGCAAGACCAGGCAGTGTTTCATTCTGTTGTGCACAGGGTCTCCATGAGTCAGAAAAGACTTGATGGCACGTAACAACAACATGCATTCATACACATCATGGATTACAGAGTTAGCGCTCTCTCCCTGCTGTTCTTTATTGTCCATAAAATTCAAGAAATAAATATTTTTCACTTACTGGTGGTCATTAAATAAATGAAATACACTTTGAGTCAGTTTATGTTACTTGATGGATACCTGTTTCATAGAGTATACATCATTTCTAGAAATATATGTATTTATATTAATCAATTTTGAAAGTTCTAATGTTTACGGTATACATAACTCTTAATCAGTTTGTGTATCCTGGAGGAGGAAATGAGCACCTGTTGCTTTAGAGAGTGGCTATAAATTTATCCTTAAAACAAATTCTATCATAAGTAGTTTGATTTAAAAAATTATTTGAGCATTCTGCAAACAGCATTTTCTCAGATACATTTTTTGTGGCTCTAAATTGAGGCTATCGATTTGATTCTCAAGTGCTATTTTTCATAACATAGTTACAGTAAATTTAGTTGTTATACCAGATACCTTGGGGTATAATTTAAAGAATCTGATTGACATTTTAATAACAATTGTACTTACATCAATAAATGGTTATTTAGAACATTCTTCTAGGGAGATAATAAAGTTAAAATATATTGAGTTGGCTCAGTTATTAAATCTAAAAAAAAAAGCCTTTAAAATGAGTAAAACCAGAATATTTATTCTAACAGTGGCCTATAAACAAATTAAATGCCCAGTAAAGAAATTTAGAGTCTAGCAAATTGTACTAGTCCAGAGAAAATCATGTATACATGTTCTGTCAATTAAGTTCACGAACTTGCCAACTGGTACTTACGTGCTCGTACTGTAACTGAGGTTCCAATGAACATGAGTGTTCATATATCTGTTCATATAATGGATCTTATTGGAGTGGGATTGCTGGATCATATGGTATTTCTAGTTTTTTAAGGAAGTGCCATATTGTTTTTTAAACTAGTTGTAACATTTTGCATTCTCATAAGCAGTATCTAAGAGTTCCAAGCTTCCAGCAATGTCTCCAACATTTTTCATTTTCTATTGTTTTTTGTTATTGTTGTTGCTGCTGTTCCTTTGCTTTTTATTTGTGCCAGTAACGTCAGGTTGGGGTGGTATCTCATTGTAGTTTTGATTTGTATTTCTCTAATGACTGGTGCCATGAGTAGGATCCGACTCGACAGCACTTGGCTTTTGGCAACGACTGGTGATCAGGAGCATTTCCTCACATGCCTGTTAGCTTCCTAAAAATCTTCTTTGGTGAAGTGTTTGTTTATATCATTTGCCTATTTTTTTAAAATTGGATTATTTGTGGTTTTATAGTAGAAGTGTTACATTTTCCTTATATACTTTAGTGATCAGAACTTGGCCACAAATGTCATAGCCAAAACACTTTTGTATCTGAAGTTTCTCAGTTTTTTATTCATGTGGTGAAGTCTTTTTATGAGCAAAAGTATTTAATTTTTAGAAGATCTCATTTATGCAGCTTATCTTATGGTGTTTCTTTGTTAATTATGTTAGGCTGTAAATGTTTAGGTAATCAGACTGACTTTTTTTTTTGAGGAGCAGCCGGTGGGTTTGAAGTGTTGACCTTTGGTTAGCCACTGAGTGCTTAAACCACTGAGCTACCAAAATAGATTCAGCAAATAAGTATGATGATGCTGATAGAAGGGATAAAATGGATAACCTTAAGGAAAAATGTATTGTATATAATAGAATCTAAAGAAAAGAAGGAGAAATATATAGAAAATGAGAAAAAGGAGGGGGAAGAAAAGAAAAAGGAGAAATCAGTTTGAAAATTCCACATTCTGTTGAATTGCTATGCCTGTATGTTGCTGTTTATTTTTTAAAGTGTTACACTAAGGTATCCTCAGAAAGACATCTCAATAAATCTCTCTATACTGTGTGTCCCTGGATGTGGAAGAACAGGCAATTTCTGTTCTATTTCCAGTGGTTATTTGAAAGCTGCTAAAGGTATTAAAACTGATATTACCTTTCATCTTACTGGGCAGGGACCATGACTTTTCTATTGTCTGTCTAGCACTGAGTCATAAATAATAGTCTGTTGCAATACATGAAGTATAGATTCTACTCTGTTGGAATCCTTTGCTCATTAAACAAGCCTCTTTGGCACATTGCTTTTCAATAAACATTGTGTGAAGTACATCTGCCTTTATAAATTTACTTAAAAATTACTAGACAATTTCAGACAAGAGATCAAAGTCTATTTCAAACATATCATTTATTAAATGAGAAGATTTATGGGTAGAAAGAAATGGACTAGACAATTTTCATAATGTATGTCAAGCAACAGATAAATTTAGATAGGAAAAATTGAAATTTGAAACTTGCTGGCCATTGAAAAAATAATAAACCACCTCCTTTTCACCTATTGCACTTTTTTGGAAATCATATTTTGAATTCATCTCACTAGCTCCAGCTGAAAATAGAAATGATTTTTAAATGCTATTTTTAACTCCCTAGAGATTACTTTACAGGAAGGATATTAAAGTCCTGCCAAGAATAAGTGAAAAAAAGTTTTACTCTCTTGGAATGGCACTATTTTGAAAATGTAGAAAAATGAAGTCTAATTCTATAAAGAAAGAAATAATCAGGTTTACTGAGACAACAAATAACAAGGAAATATTCTGAGGCCTGTGAAGATAATGTATTAAGTTTAGAGAAAAAATATTTCTTTTGCTCTCTTCTTTTATAACTTTCTCTATTTGAAAAGATATCTTGAAGTTGTCAGCTACAGTTCTTATAAAACAGTCTTTTCCATGTAATTAGTTTTTAAATACAATAAACATTTTCTTGTTTCATTTTTGGGGGATAAACTAAAAGGTCCATAAACTTGGATGCCCATGTGATATACATATTTTTTTAAAGAGCTCTTTTCATAAATATCTTAATACCATGATTCTTGGCGAGGGGTGGAAACTATTATGGAAATAAGGTAGAAGATTAAAATTTTTTACCTTTTAATCCCAGGCCTGGAAATCTGATGTCTGTATTCTCAGGATGTTAAAGAAGTCTATCGAAATTGCTTCGTTCTGTGAGATTTGAAGATAGAAATACAAATCGCCCTTCTCTGATGAGGCACATTTCAATAATGTGGATACATTTGTTTTTCAAATATGATCCTTAGTACCACATTTTATTTCAGTCTCCCGCCTTTGTGAAGTGGACTGGCCACAAAGAACCCCTTGTTGTTGTTGTTAGGTGCTGTGGAGTCGGTTGTGACTCGTAACGACCCTATGCACAACAGAACAAAACACTGTCTGGTCTTGCGCCGTGCCTACTGTCATTTTTATGCTTAAGCCCATTGTCACTCCCACCACGCCAATCCATCTTGTTGAAGGTCTTCCTCTTTTTTGCTGACCCTTTGCTTTGCCAACCATGATGTCCCTCTCTAGGAGCTGATCCCTTCTGACAACATGTCCAAGGTACAAAGGATGCCATCTCGCCTTCATTGCTTCCAGGCACTGCTCTGCTTGTAGTTCTTCCAGAACAGATCTGTTTGTTCTTTTGGAAGTTCACCATATGCTGAATATTCTTCTCCAACACCACAATTCAAAGGCATCAGTTCTTTTTCTGTCTTCCTTATTCATTGTCTAGCTTTTGCATGCTTATGACATGGTTGAAAGTACCATGCTTTGGGTCAGGCACACCTTAGTCTTCAAGGTGACATCTTTTCAACATTTCAAAGAGGTCTTTGGCAGCAGGAATGGAATTTTCTCTTTTAGTTTTAAGCCTCATTTAGAGTCAACCCAAATAATGTACACTGATACTGTTAACTTTGGTTTAGCATTTTAATCTTGCTCCTGTAAGTACTAGTGGAACAAGCTAAAGGAGGTAGAAAGAAGAGGCATTGATTCCTTGGAAGCAGAGCTTACCTGAGACACAGACTCCTTGCTTCTTTTCTCCCAGACCTTGTCCCAGAAATAACAAAACCTTTTAGTGAGTATTCCTCTAACTAGAATCTACTGTTCCCAATGGGTGACAGAGAAGATTGCAAAGGAGATAGAGTTCAAGACAAGTAATTTACCTATTTGATTTTGTTAACAATCTATAATCTGTTACAGAAAGCTATTGATTTTGTGAAAATTTTGCGTATTTCATTTTACCATTCATCTTTCCAACACCTGTAAATTGATCATTTTAGCTTACTAACACTTTGAAAGTAAATGATTCTACCTCTGTAGGTGTGTTTCAGATAAGAAGATAGAGAAAAATGGGACCATAGGAATGGAAAACATATACGGTGGTATGTAGAAGGAAAATCCAAGAGCCCATCCTCTGTGCATTCAGGGTCTCAGATAGCTGAGTGATTGCAGGTGTAGAATTCAAATGATAGCAGGAAGCTTAAGATACTAAAAGTGAAGGGTTATGAAGAGAGAAGTGGAAAAACTACATCATAAAACTTTTGGGTACAGAGATATTTTCATGTATCTTCTGCACACATAAATATTTAATAAATATTTGTTAAATGAAGGACTGCATTGATAATTGTTATTACCACACTTTTACTCAAATAACTCTCAGCTTCTACTTTTGTCAATAGTACCCTTGCCTCTTTGAGGTATTTCCATAAGCATGCTATGCTCATTTTTTACAAAACCAAAAAACCAAACTGACTGCCATCAAGTTGACTCCAACTCACAGCTACCCTATAGGAAAGAGTAGAACTTCTCCATAAAGCTTCCAAGGAGTGCCTAGTAAATTCAAACCATAAGCCTTTTGGTTAGCAGCTGTAGCACTTAACCATTATGACACCAAGGTTTCCAGTTTTTTTACAGAAACAAATGCAAAAAATAGGTGACATAGTAGCACTTAGCAAAAGTACCTCCTGGAAGGGAAGCACTTGTTTGGCAAACAAACATAGAAGGTATGTGTTATTTGTGTTCGAGTACAGTACAGGCATACCACAGATACACTGGGGGTTCAGTTTCAGACCACTGCAATAACATAAATATTGTAACAAAATGAGGCCCATAGATTTTTATAAAAGTTGTGTTTACACTGTAGTCTATTAAGTGTACAACACTGTTATGTTTAAAAAACAATATACATAACTAAAAAATACTGTATTGCTAATAGTTTTGTAACCATGATCTGAGCCTTCAGCAGTTGTAATATTTTTCTTGGTGGAGGATCTTGCTTGAAAGTTGATGGCTTCTGACTGATCAGAGTGCTGATTGATGAAGTCTAAAGTAGCTGTGACAGTTTCTTAAAATCAGACAGTGAAGTTTGCCTCATCAGTTGACTCTTCACAAAAGATTTCTCTGTGGCATATGATGCTGTTTAGTATTTTGCCCATAGTAGAATTTCCTTTAAAATTGGAGTTCATCTGCCCAGACCCAGCTGCTGCTTTCTCAGTTAAGTTTGTGTAAACTAAATTTATTTAATATTCTAAATTATTTGTTGTCATCTCAACAGTATTCCCAGTGTCTTCACCTGGACTAGATTCCATCTCAGGAAACGCCTTTCTTTGCTCATTCATAAGAAATAACTACTTACCCATTAAAGATTTAATCATGAGATTGCAGCAGTTCAGTCTCATCTTCAGATTGCACCTCTAATTCTGGTTCTCCTGGAATCTCCACCGCATTTACAGTTACTTCCTCTCTAGGGTCCTTAAGAGGCAGAATTGACTCAGAAGCTCTAGACAAGGGCTTGGGCTCCTTTTTGAGGTCTTGAATCCCCCAAAACTATCCATGGGTTGGAATCAACTTCCCCAAACTTCTGTTAGTGTTGATATTTTGACCTCCTGCCATGAATCATGGAAGTTCTTAATGATGTCTGTAATGGTGAATGCTTTTTAGAAGGCTTTTTTTAAAATTTGTTTGCCCAGATTGATCAGATATATCACTATCTATGGCAGGCACAGCTTTATGGAATGTATTTCTTAAATAGTAAGACAAAGTTAGGATTGCTTCGTGATCCATGGGCTTCAGAATGGTTGACATGTTAGCGGGCATGAAAACAGCATTAATATCTTTGAACGTATCCATAACAGTTCTTGGATGACTGGATGCATTGTCATTGAACAATAATAATGGTTATATTTGGAAATGAATTTTTTTTTTCTGAGCAGTAGGTCTTAACAATAGGCTTAAAATATTCAGTAAACCATATTGTAAACAGATGGACACAGGCTTTGTTGTTCAATTGACAGAGCGCAGGCAGAGTAGATATATGAAATTCTTAAGGCCCATAAGATTTTCAGAATTGTAAATGAGCATTAGCTTCAATTTAAGGTCACTGGCTGCATTAGTCCGTGAGAAGGGAGTCAGCCTGTCTTTTGAAGCTTTGAAGCCAGGTGTCATGGATTGAATTGTGTACCCCTCAAAACATGTGTAGCCATGTGACTGGACCATGATTTCCAGTATTTTATGATTGTTCTCCATGTTGTGGTTTTCCTATGTTGTATGTTAAAGGGATTAGGGTGGGGCTGTAAATCCCTTCACAGGATCATTTCCTTCACTGTAAAGGGAGTTTCCCCAGAGTGTGTCTTGCCCCACCCTTAATCCTTTCATCCTGCAAGAGATAAAAGGTAAGGGAAGTAAGCTGAGAATTGGGAATCTCACACCATCAAGAAAGCAACACCAGGAGAAGAACGTGTCCTTCAGACCTGAGGTTCCTGCGCCAAGATGCTCCCTGGACAAAGACTGCTGCAATAACTGGACTTTCTTCCAGGGCCGACAAGGGGGAAAGCCTTCCTCTGGAGCAGACATCCTGGATTTGGACTTGTAGCCTACTGGACTGTGTAAGAATAAACTTTCCTTTGTTAAAGCCATCCACTCAGTAGTATGTCTGTTAGAGCAGCACTAGCGTATTAGAAACACCCAGCACTGACATCTCTCTAGCCATGAAAGTCCTAGGTGGCATCTTCTTCTGATATGATTGTATTACCTACATTGAAAATCTGTTGTTTCTTATAACCACCCTCATCAATTAGCTCAGCTAGATTCTCTGGACAATATGCTGCAGCTTCTACATCAGCTAATTTCTCATTCAAAAATTTATACACAAATTGATTTGTGATTTGTCCTTCCATCTCTGATAATCTAATTTTTGAAAGGTATTCTAAGAAAATGATCTCAATAGTAAAACATCAAGTGTATAGTAATCATCTTAGAAAAGATAATTTCCAAAAGTCATAAATATAGAAAAAGAATAAAGAAATAATTTCTAAAAGGAATATACTAGATAAAAATATTTAAGTAGTTATGTAGTCAAGAAATATATATTAGAATTTTTGGTAAGATAATCTTTCAAAAGAACACAAAATTTCAAAGAGGAATGATACCAGTTGATGATAAATAATTGGATTATAGCTTGCAAATATGAATTTTAAATATAATTAGCTTTATTTACTTAGGGCACTTGTGTTCAGGTCAGTTGGTGCTTAAATGAAAATAATTACACTCTATTCTAAAATTGTAATTTCTTAATAAAATATATTTACTGTGTGTTAAATGTGCTGACTGTTTTTTAGAAAACATTTACCCTTGGAAGGTATTCCATGTTAGGATTCTTCACTTTGTTTTTTTCACCAGTTTCTATAGTGATAACTAGAATGAGATGGTCACTTCTCTTGAGTTAACTATTTTTTCTTTTTTTATTATTTCCTTAATCAGCTTCTAATAGAAACAATTTTTTTTGTTTGCTTTTCCCCTGAACAATGTCCAAATAGTTTTACTTTTCAAATTACCATAAATGGAAAACAAAAAAAAGTGGCCTGAGGAAAGTCACAGATGGTGTAGTTAAGGAAAAGGGAAAGAAATGATCACGAACAGTAGGTCAGATGGCCAGTCAACTATCTTTGTCCAGTTCTACATTTTGACATAACTAGCTACACTGTGGTTGATTCTAAATGACAGTGACTCCATGTCTATCAGATCAGAGCTGTGCTCCACAGTATTTTCAATGGCTCATTTTTTGGAAGTACATCACCGATTTCCTAAACTTTAGGTTAATCTCAAACCTCTAACCCTTCACTCAGCAGCCAAGCCTGTTAACTGTTTGTACCACCCAGGAACTCAAAGTTCTCACAAGGACTACTCCTGCATCTTGGAGAAACAATGAAGGATCAGGTATTTGCTCTGTGTTAGAAGGACTCCAATTCTCCTAAATTTGCTACCCTAACACCAGCAATGAAAAGAACTTAGAAAATAGATGCTATGTGTTGAAATATGTTTTTAATTAAAATGAAGCTTTCTATACTTGTAACGATGTGGGAATCTGACACTTTTTCTTTATATAAATATCATCATTCACCTTCAGAAAGCTGTGAGTCAAAAATCTGATGAAAAAAGACATACTGGTATAGCAAATGACAGCCACAGATGGGAGTGACAAAGCAGAGAAATAGAATAAATGATTTACGTCATTGTCTCCGTTCCATCATGAGTCACTTTTCTTTTTTTTTTTCTGGTTGTGTCATCTCATTTTTTTTTTTTTATTTAACATAACTGAGTGAAAATGTACATTCACGTATAAATTTACATGCCCAACTATATGCAGCTTCCACTGCTCTCCCTGTCCGGTGACAGCACACTATTCCTCTCTGCTCCATACATGTCTCATCCTCCCAACAGCCTCCTTTCCCCTCCTCTCCGTCCACTCCGCTTCTTCCAGCCAGAGGTCAGCAAGATGATATCCTATAGATATATAGAACCATAAAGTGCTTCCAATATATGGTCACTCTGCATTGCCAAGCCCAATCCACTCCTGTCCAAAGAGTGGACCTTTGTTATAATTTATGGGAAAGGGAAGCGTCAGGGCCAGGGGCCATGCTCTCAGAGGAACCCCAAAACCGCTGGACCATCAATTGAGGTCTTTTAGTGGAGATCTCAGGATGCACCCCTTTTTATTCTTGTGTTGCCAGTGAGACTCCTCTAGGTGAGCTCTATCGTGGCTATCACTGGTGGTGGCCAGGCACCATCCTGTTCTTCTGGTCCGAAGTCGATGTACGCACCCACTCTTGTGGGTCTCTCTGTCTTCTCGGTTGTCTTTACTGCATGTCATTTTGGTCCTCGGTGAGCATCCGTTCCTGCTGAGTTGGGACCATTTGCTGTGTCCTCGGATGGCAGCTTGGCAGCTTTTAAGACACCAGACGCCACTCACCAATGTGGGGTGCAGAGAGCTCTCTTAGCAGAACTCTAGTTGTGCCAGTTGGCCTGGAATTCACCTAAGAGCATGGTCCCCCGCCCCCCGCCCAGCTACTCTATCCTTGCAGTATTGAGTTAAGATGGAAGGAGTGCTCAAGTTATGCTGAAGTCCACTTGATGTTGTTCTTGTTTCTAATGTGGGCTATCACTAATTTCTCCCAACTAGATTTCTAGTAACTATCTAAACTAAACCATCACCCCTCACCCTCCCTCCGTCCCCTGTCAAAGAGTCTTTTCTTCTATACACAAGTCTGTTTTTGGGATGTTATTGTAGAGGTCTCAGACAGTGTTTGTCCCTTTGTCGCTGACTACTTTCACTCAACATAATGTCTTCCAGTTGAAACCAGGTTAGAAGATGTTTCCTGGAATCATCATTATTCTTTATCATTGTGTAGTGCTCCATTGAGTATATGTACCATAGTTTACCTATCCATTTTTCTATTGTTGGGCATCTGGGTTGATTCCATCTTTTTGCTTTTGTGGACTGTGCTGTGGTAAACATTCTGGTGCATGTGTCTGTTGGTGTGAAAGGCCTTGAATCTGTAGGATATAGTCCAAGTAGTGGAATTACTGGGTCAAATGGTATATCAATATCCATTTTTTTAAGGAAGTGCCAGATTACCTTCCAAAGAGGCTGGACCATTTTGCAACCCCACCAACAGTGTAGGAGGGTTCCACTTTCTCCACACCCTCTCCAGCATTTGTTGTTTTGTGTTTTCTGGATCATGGCCAATCTTGTTGGGGTGAGATGGTATCTCATTGTTGTCTTGATTTGAATTTCATTAATAACTAAAGATCGTGAACATGTCCGCATGTGTTTTTTGGCTGCCTGGATCTCCTCTTTAGTGAAGTGTCTGTCCATCTCCTTTGCCCATCGCTTAATTGGATGGTTTATCTTCTTCTTATTGATATTTTGTAGTATCTTATAGATTATGGAGATCAGGCGTCGGTCTGACATAGAGTTGCCAAATATTTTTTCCCATTCTGTGGGTGTTCTTTTAATTCTATTAATAGTCTTTGGATAAGCAAAAGTGCTTGATTCTTAATAGTTCCCATTTATCTATTTTCTCTTCTGTTGATTGAGGTTTCTTTGACAGATTTTGGAGTCTGTCCTCATTGTGTATTAAAACTTCCATTGTTGTTCCTACCTTTTCTTGGGTGAGCTTTATCGTTTTAGGTTTGATATTTAGGTCTTTTATCCAGTTGGAGTTGGTTTCTGTATAAGGTGTAATATAGGATCTTGATTCAGTTTATTGCAGATGGATAACCAATTTTGCCAGCACCATTTGTTGAAGATACTGTTTTCACTCCAGTTTAGTGTCTTAGGGCCTTTGTGGAATATCAATTGTTCATAGGCAGATGGTGTCATCTCTGGGGTGTCAGTTCTGTTCCATTGATCCATCTGTCTGTTCTTGTACCAGTACCAGGCTGTTTTGACTACTGTGGCAGTGTAGTATGTTCTAAGGTCGGGTAATGAGAGGCCTCCTAGTGTGTTCTTCTTCTTTAGTAGTACCTTACTTATCCGGGGCTTCTTCCCTTTCCAAACAAAATTGGTGATTTGTTTCTCCATCTCATTAAAAAATGATGCTGGAACTTGTATTGGGATTGCATTATATAAATAAATTGCTTCAGGTAAAATGGACATTTTCACAATGTTAAGTCTTCCTATCCAAGATCAGGGTAGGTTTTTCATTTATCTAAGTCTCTTTTAGTTTCTTGTAGTAAAGGCTTGTAGTTCTCTTTGTAAAGGTCTGTTGTTTCTCTGGTTAGATTAATTCCTGGGTACTTTATCTTCTTAGGGGCTATCGTAAACGGTATTGATTTGATAATTTCCTCCGTAACAGTCTCATTGTTGGTATAAAGGAATCCTACTGATTTACTTATGTTTATCTTGTATCCTGAGAGTTTGCTGAACTCTTCTGTCAGTTTGAGCAGCTTACGTATAGATTCCTTGGGCTTCTCTGCATATACAATCGTAGCATCTGCGAACAGAGAGATTTTAACTTCCTCTTTGCCAATGCAGATACCCTTTATTTCTTGGTCTTGTCTAATTGCTCTGGCTAGAACTTCTAGCACAATGTTGAATAGGAGAGGTGACAGTGGGCATCCTTGTCTAGTTCCTGATCTCAAGGGAAAGTCTTTCAGTCTGTCTCCATTCAGGATGATGTGGGCAATTGGCTTTGTATAAATGGCCCTTACTGTGTTGAGGAATTTGCCGTCTATGCCCATTTTGCTAAGAGTTTTTAGCATGAATGGATGTTGGACTTTATCAAATGCCTTTTTGACATCAATGGACAAAATCAGGTGATCCTTGTCTTTTGTGCTGTTTATGTGCTTAATCACATTAATTGTTTTCCAGATGTTGAACCAGCCTTGCATCCCTGGTATGAATCCCACTTGGTCATGATGGATTAATTTCTTGATATGTTGTTGTATTCTGTTGGGAAGAATTTTTTGAAGATTTTTGTGTCTAGGTTCATGAGTGATATCGATCTGTAGTTCTCTGTCTTTGTTGGATCTTTCCCTGTCTTGGGTATCAGGGTTATGCTGGCTTCACAGAATGAGTTTGGGAGTACTCCATCCCTTCTATACTGTGAAATAGTCTCAGTAGTATTGGGGATAACTCTTCTCTAAATGCTTGGTAGAATTCCACCATGAAGCCATCTGGGCCTGGACTTTTTTTGGTTGGCAGTGTTTTGATGACATTTTCAATCTCTTCCTTTGTGATGGGTTTATTAAGTTGGTCTGCTTCACGTTGTGATAATTTGGGTAGCTGGTATGAGTCAAGGAATTGGTCCATTTCCCCTGGGTTTTCAAATTTGTTAGAGTACAGTCTTTCATAGTATTCTCTTATGATATTTTTGATTTCTGTTGCATCTGTGGTGACAACTCCCTTCTCATTTCTAATTTGGGTTATTTGTTTCCTTTTCTGCTTTTCTTTAGTAATTTTAGCCAGTGGTTTATCAATTTTGTTGATCTTTTCAAAAAACCAGCTTTTGGTCTTTTCAGTTTTTTCAGTTGTTTTTCTATTCTCTAATTCATTTAGCTCTGCTCTAATCTTTATGATCTCATTTCTTCTGGCGCCCAAGGGGTTCCTCTGTTGTTCTCTTTCTACTTATTCAAGCTGTAGAGTTAGTTCCTTGATTTGGTTTCTTTCTTCCTTCCCGATGTGTGCATTTATGGAGATAAACAGACCTCTGAGCACTGCTTTGGCTGTATCCCATAGATTCTGGTAGGAAGTGTTTCCATTCTCATTGGAATCCATGAATTTCTTTAATTCATCCTTGATTTCCTCTATAATCCATGTTTTTTCGAGCAAGATGTTTTTCAGTTTCCAAGAGTTCCACTTTCTATCTGATTTTCTGCTATTCATTTCAACTTTTATGGCTTTATGATCTGAGAAGATGCTTTACAGTAATTCAGTGATACGGATCTTGTTGAGCATTGCATTATGGCCTATCACGTGGTCAATTCTGGAGAATGTTCCATGTGCACTGGAGAAGAAGGTGTAGTTGTCTGCTGACGGGTGGAAAGTTCTGTATATATCTATGAGGTTTAGTTGGTTAATTGTGTCAATGAGATCTTCTGTATCTTCACTGAGGTTTTTTGTAGATGATCTGTCTAGTGATGAGAGTGGAGTGTTAAAGTCTCCCACTATTATTGTGGAGTCATCTAACTCTCTTTTGAGTGTAGTCAGTGTTTCTTAGACATATTTAGGTGCATAAATATTTAATATAGTTAAGTCTTGCTTGTGTACTGAACCTTTCAGCAATAAGTAGTGTCCATCTTTGTCCACAATCGTGGATTTGACATTAAAATTGATTTTGTCAGAGATTACAATTGCCACCCCTGCTCTTCTTTGTTCATTGTTAGCTTGATATATATTCTTCCATCCTTTAATTTTCAGTTTGTTCCTATCTTTAGGTCTCAAGTGAGTTTCTTGTAGACAACATATGGATGGGTCGTGTCTTTTGATCCAAGATGACACTCGGTGTCTCTTTACTGGAGCATTCAGTCCATTCACATTCAATGTAATTATTGATAGGTATGTGTTCACTGCTGCCATTGTGATATGTTTATTTTTATGTTGATGTTTTCTCTGTTGTTCTTATTAGTCTGTTCTGGGACACTCTTTTTTGTGAGTTGATTTTTCACCTTTTCAGAGCTGGCTTTATTGTTGTTGAGACTCGTGTGTTAGATTTCTTGAAATGGTGTGATACATCTTTGTTGTGCTTTACAGCTGCCCCTATCAACCCTCTTAATAAACTATTTATAAACCCAGTTTTAATTACTACCAGTCTTGTCATCTTCCTCTCTATCTGGAAGGACTATAACAACTGGAGTACATCCCTCTTTTAATTATGATGACACCATAGTTTTCATGCTGATCACTGGATTGCTTCTTTCCATATCAAAGCTGTGATTTACTTTGGAGCCTTCCCTAAATGAGTAGAGTATTTAGTAGTGTGTCGTTCTAAAATATAAAGTTAGTGGTTTTGTTCTTCTAAGTCAAAGCCAAGAACTTCTTTCAGTATTTCTTGTAGTTTGGGTTTGGTTTTTACAAAGTCTCTGAGTTTCTGTTTCTCTGGGAATGTCTTAATTTCATTTTCATATTTGAAAGATAATTTTGCAGGATATATAATTCTTGGTTGGAAGTTCTTCTCCTTCAAGACATTGAATGTGTCATGCCACTGTCTCCATGCCAGCATGGTTTCTGCTGAGAAATCTGACAAGAGCCTACAGGGTTTCCCTCTGAATGTTAGCTTTGCCTTGAGTCTTGCTGCCTTTAAGAGTTGCTGCTTATGTTTCATTTTGTTAAGCTTGATTATAATATATCTTGGAGTCTTTGTTTTGAGATCTATATTGGGTGGCATACGATATGCATCTGAGATGTCTATATTCTCTTCCTTTATGATTTCTGAGAAGCTTTCTTTCAGCAGCTCAGCAACAATACTCTCTGTGTTCTCAGATGTCTCACCCTGTTCAGGGACTCCAATTAATCGAAGGTTGTTCCTCTTAATAGAGTCCCACATGCTTCTTAATGTTTCTTCATTTTTCTTGTTTCCTTTTTCTGATTTCTGCTCATAGACGCTGGCATCAGTAGCTCTGTCTTCCAAGTCAGAAAATCTTTTTTCCATTTGTTCCATTTCTTGGCTTTGCATGGAAGTTTCTATGTCTTTGATTTTCTTCTTGGTCGGTTGGATTTCAGAGTACTGGTGTTCCATCAGATCGAACAACTTGCTTAATTTTTCATTTTGTTCTGCTGCATTTTGTATAAGGTCTAGAAGGGCCCTGTATATAATCAATTTGTATTCACTTCCTGATGCTTTCATAAAAGTTCCTTCATCTGGAAAACTCCTTGGTTGCTTTGTTTGGGAGCCTTCTGAAGCCATGAGTGATTGCTTGTATGCCACAATTGTCTGTTGCTTTTTGGGTCCCATGTGAGTATATAGAGGCTGGAAGAGGTACGGTGAGGATGGATTGCAAATGTTTCTCTAGGCTGTCTTCAAATGTAAAGCAAAAGGTATCTGACCAGTTCACAAGTCAGTTAGGTTTTTAGGTGTAGAGGTCCCTCTTCTCATCTGACAAAGTAAGCGCCACTATATCCAACCCCAGATGATAACAAACTAGTTCAGAATACAGCACTGCTAGTGCCCTGGTGGCCTCTGCTGACAGGGCCTAGCCTTAGCCAACACTGCAGCGAGTACTGGTTTTGTGATAGAAAAGCGCTCTCCAGTGGGCAGCTCTGGCTCCCAAGCTAAGAATTAGGTCCAGCTGTGGCCACCGTACCCAAGATGGCGTCCTCCACACAGGCAGCAGACAGAGGGGCTAAGGGTGCCGAGAGGCAGTGATTCCTCTGCTTCTGTTGCAGGGCCCCAACTTAGGCAGCACTGTGCAAAATCACTACTTTTCTATTGGAGAAGCACTGTCCCGTTTGCAGGCGCTGGCTCCCAGGCTAAGAACAAGGTCCCGCTAAAATCTCGGTACCAACATGGCGTCCCGCACCCTGACCGCAGAGTTCCGCGCAAACCCCACTGAGGCAGCTACAAAACGAAAGGCCAAGATGGCTATATTAACAGAGTCCTGAGCCTGGCTCTCAGAATATGGTAATTTCGCCTGCCTATCCCCCCAGCAGGGCGCCTGAGTCCAGCTGCCAGGCAAGGCCCAGCTCTGCCCACCGGCCGAGACGGGAAAAAAAAGTCACAATGGTGCGTTTACCTTCTGTCCGTGAGAGCCGGGGCTAGCCAGGAGCGGGAGTCAGCGAAAGAGAGGAGGTTTTTCGCTGAGTGGTATGAAGTCCCAATTAACAGCTCTGTGCCGTGTCCTGAGGCTGATTAGGTGACCAGAAGGCTCTGTTTGATTGTCAGTTCAGGTCTTGGTTTTCAGAGGGACAGAAAGAGACGTGGGCTTAGTCCGCCATCTTGACTCCACCCCCATGAGTCCCTTTTCTTAAGCAACTGAGCCTATTTTTACAAAAAAATAAATGTGCAGAGTTGTTTCTATTTATTTTCACGAGTTATACTTACCATGTTTTCTCCAAACTTAAATTTCAAAAACTCAGAATCCAGTGTTACATTAAGTACTTGTTTCTTCGCTAGTATTTTCAAGAAAAAATATCCATGCAATCCAGATAAACAATGAGGGAGGTTTCTAATTAAAATGTGAGATGAAAAGATGCTCATAGAACATAAAAATAGGAAAAAATATTTACTACCTATGTAAGATTTTAGACACTATGTTGTTGTTTTAGGTGCTGTAGAGTCAGTTCTGGCTCATAGGAGCTCTACACACAACAGACCGAATACTGCCTGGTCCTGCACCATGACCACAATCACAGGCTGAAGCCCATTGTTGCAACCACTGTATCAGTCCATCGTGTAGAGGGTCTCCCTCTTTTTTGCTGACCTTCCACTCTACCGAGTATGATGTCCTTCTCCAGGGGCTGATGTCTTCTGACAAAGTGTTCAAAGTATGTAAGAGGCAGTCTCACCATCCTTGCTTCCAAGGAGCATTCTGGTTGTATCTCTTCTCTGTAAAATCCTTCACGACAGCAACTCAAGGCTTGAATTTTTTATCTAGTTCTTTCAGCTTGAGAAGTGCAAAGCGTCTTCTTCCCTTTACTTTTCTAGCTCCAGTTCTTTGCGCATGTCGTTATATGAAAGTTCACACTGAAACCTAAGAAAATTAGAACAAGTGTACAGGAGTCGAGTAGTACCTTGAGTATATCCCACCCAAGTTTAGAGACCATCTGAAGAATGGATTTGATACATTGAATACTAATAACCAAAGACCAGACAAGTTGTAGAATGACATCAGAGAAATCATACACGAAGAAAGCAAGAGGTCATTAAAAAGACAGGAAGGAAAGAAAAGATTAAATTGAGTGTCAGAAGAAACTCTGGAACTTGTTTTTGAATGTTGAGTAGCTGAAGCAAAAGGGAAAAATGATGAAGCAGAGGAACTAAAGTTTTCAAAGGATGGCTTGAGTAGACCAAGTATTATTATGTAACATAGGTATGACTAATTATTCAGTTGCTAGCTGAGAGATTGATGGTTCAAATGTTCAGATCCACCCAGGGACTCCTCAGAAGAAAGACCTGGTAATCTGTTCCTACAAAGATTACAGCCTGGAAACCTCAGGGGAGCATTTCTGCTCTCTCCTATGGCCTCACTGTCTTAGTCGTCTACTGCTGCTATAGCAGAAATACCACAAGCAAATGGCTTTACCAGAGAGAAGTTTATTTCTTCACAGTATGCTAAGCTGCAAGTCCAAATACAGGGCAGCAGCTCCAGGGGAGGACTTTCTCTCTCTGTCAGCTCTGGAGAAGGTTTTTGTATAGCATCAGTCTTCCTTGGTCTGGGAGCATCTCAGTGCAGGCACTTTAATTCCAAACGATGCACTCTGTTCCCAGTGCTGCTTTCTTGGTGGTATGAGGTCCCCAACTCTCTGCCTGCTTCTCTTTCCTATCATCTCTTGTAGGATAAAAGATGGTTTAAGCCACACCCCAGGGACTCTCCCTTTACATTGGATCAGGGAGGTGACCTTAGTAAGGTAGTTAGAGTCCCCAGTAATCCTCTTTAACATAAACCAAACTTTCACTATAAACAGCAGGCAGAGATTAGAATTCACACCTTAGGAAAATCACAAAATTGGATCCAACTGCGCAATACTTGGAATCATGATGCAGCCAAATTTCTACAAGCATGGGGGTTGGAATAGGGATAGAATTTAATCCAGGACAGTTGCTATGAGTCAGAATCCACTGAAGACACACAATAACAACAGGCACTATAAAGTGAATAACAGAAAAAATAAATAAGGATGCAAAATAAAACTAGAAGCAGTCTTAGATGTCTACTGTGATAATAGTTTTCTACTGGGTAATTTGTACAAGGAGAAACTAAAAGAAGATACAAGTGCCAGTAAGTTGATGCTTTGTATATTTAGTTGTATGTATCCAAGAGTTTTCCTTTTTTAAGAAAGCATACTAAGTTTTTATTTGTCCACAAGTGATTTCTATAAAAATATGTAATTCATAAATCTGTCCACTGATTTATTGAGCGAATGAGTTTTGATGTCATATGTCAGGCATAGTTCATGGTGTTTGAGATACTTCGTGAATGAAATACTTCCTGTAAACTAAACAAAAAAGAGAAAGGAAAAGCCACTGCTGTTGAGTCCACAACCTATAGGACAGAGTACAACTGACCCATAGGTAGGGTGCCCAAGACACAACTCAAACTATTGATCTTTTGATTAGTGTCTGAGCTTATAACAAGCAAGCTGCCAGGTATTGAAATACCAAGCAAGCTAGGTATTAAAAATACAGGAATGTTAATGTTGATGAGACCACCAAAAGCAAAACAATTACAATACAGCCTGATGACCATTACATTGAAAACACTTGTACATGCCAATGGAGACTCAAGGAGGGGGGCACTTGAGCCCACAGGGTTTTCAAGGCTAAAAATCTGTAAAGAAGCAAACTGCCACATGTTTCCCCACTGCCGAGGCTGTTGAGTTCAGACCACCAATGTTTTGGCCAGCAGGCCGATACTTACCCATTCTGCCACCAGAGCTGATGAGAAAAAAGTAAGACAAGCTAAAAAAAGATAGAAATTTAAAACAAACAAACAAAAAAACACAACCAAAAAAAGACTAGAAATAAAAAATTCAACACGCACAGACTGAAAGCCTATATTATGCCATTTGCTTGGGAGATAGACAGCAATAAAGTACAGTCCTCATCAAGATTAATATTAGAGAGGGAGATAGAGAATTTGAAGATTTTACATCAAAATGATAGTCATTTTAACAAAAGCAGCTGCAAGACACACTGGGAGCATTAAAAAGAATTTATCGATCCCGTTGGGGGATGGAGATTTCACATGAGTAGAGAAGAACCTGGTAAAGTTATGAGGATGATTTCAGAATTCATGATACTTCTAGAAGATATTGGTGTTGGGTGCCCAGTAAGTTGATTATAGCTCATAGTAACTGTATGGATCATGGTGTAGTGGTTAAGTTCTACGGCTGCTGACCAGAAGGTCGGTAGTTCAAATCCTTCAGGTGCTCCTTGGAAACTCTATGGGCAGTTCTACCCTGTCTATAGTGTTGCTGAGTTGGAGTCGACTCAGTGGCAGCAGGTTTGGTTTGGGAGAGTATATGGTTTCCTTAGTGGGAGCCTTGGTGGTTCCATGGATAAAAGCCCAGCTGCTAACCCAAAAATTGCCAGATGGAATCTGCCAGCCATTCCTTGGGAATCCTATAAGGCAGTTCTATTCTGTCCTTTAGGGTCCCTGTGAGTAGGTATCAACTTGATGGCAATGGTTTGGGTTTTCTTTCTTTCTTTTTTTTTTTTAATCTATAGAGCAGTCTGCTTTGACTTGTTGACCAGTGCCTAGCCATTACACCACCCAGGTTCCCCCAAGAGATACTAGTCAGATCTATTTCACAATTTAGTGGTATAAATACAGATATATCTTTTATTTTCTATGTGCGATAAAACCCAATTTTTATATGCTTAGTTGCCGTTTTTCTTGTTGATCATCTCAAGGGACAGCTATTTTATTCTTTCTTTTCATTTACTTTTGACAGGGGCATGTGAAGTCCTTGCTTACTGATGATGATGATAAAGCACAGTGACACTTTGCCATTTCATTCCTTTGTAGTCAGCCACATCATATTGCACAATTTGACCACATAATTTTATTTCACATTTTTCTGTTTCAGTGTCATTAATTTGATGCTATTTGCTTCTAGTTGTTTCTTGTCCTATAGATATCACTAGACATGATGATTAATGAACAACACCTTTATGTTATGGTTAACAAAATTAGAGGGTATGATACTTGATGATATGAGGGCTTGAAAGTTAATGACTGTCTGGAGGTACTCTAAAGTACTTAGAATCACAACTCAATCACTTTTATGTGACAGAAACAGTTTTTATGGCCTTTATAAGGCCATCTTGACTATTTCAAGACTAGATGTAGAATGATACGATTCATCTCTATTGGATTTAGCTGCAGGGTCTATTAATCTAGGGGTATCTTTCTGTTTATTTATTTATTTATGACCTGCGAGGAAATAACCTTCATTATGACCCATGAGGGCAAGTTTACATGAACTGTAGAACATATACTGTGCCAGTTTTCTGGTAGGACATGTAGGCATCAAGACCACAGATAAAATGCAGCCCTTATTTGAAAGATAGACTCTTAATGAAATTTGTAAATAACCACATGGTCATGAATCAGAAGGAAATGTAGTACAATACTTTGTTCCATATTTAACTGTGTTGCTGTTGTTAGTTGCCACTGAGTTGTCTTCAATTCATGATGACCTTATCTATAACAAAACAAAATGTTACCTGTTCCTGTATTACATTTATGATTGTCCATGTGTGGAGTTCATTGCTGAGGTTATTGTGAGTATCTAATTGGGAGTTCTTCTCATTTTTTGAAACATTAGCAAAGATGAAGTCCTTTTCTAGTGATTGAAACTAATTCTGAGTAATTGTGTAGCTAAAGCAAATCTATCAATACATATTTCTCTTCTTTGTACAAACAGTATTCTTAAGTTTTCCCATTAATTTATTGGCTCAAACTTAAGAATATTTACCGTTTGCTGTTGAATCCTTTACACACTATATTTTCTTGAATTTAGCATTGTCAATTTGAAGAAGAAACCAATTATAGAGGATTTCACTATAGCAGACAAAAATATTTTAAAAAAATAAACTGTTGCTGCTGAGTAGACTCTGACTTATAGAGACCTTAAAAGACAGAGCAGAGCTAACTGCTAAATAGGGTTTCCAAGGAGTGCCTGATAGATTTGAAC
This sequence comes from Heterohyrax brucei, assembly GCA_028571685.1. NCBI lineage: Eukaryota > Metazoa > Chordata > Mammalia > Hyracoidea > Procaviidae > Heterohyrax > Heterohyrax brucei. The sequence continues at coordinate 166,738,463 of CM053144.1, forward strand.
TGCTGACCTTTGGGGTAACACCTGTAGCTGTTAACTACTATGCCACCAGGGTTTCCATGTAAATATAGCCCATTACTGTATTGTTCAGAAATAACCGAAGGAAAAAAATAATTATGTGTTTCTTTGCTGTTCATTAGAAAATAGCACATTAACCACAATAAGTCAATCAGTTTCACTTGTCACTGTTGCTATTAGATGCTCTGAACCGAACACCGTCCTCAGTTGTGTCCCCCCAAAACAGTATGTAGCCCTTTGGCTAAGCCAAGATTCCTGGTATTGCGGATGTGCCTCTATGATATTAATGGAGGATGGGCAGCAGTTGTGTTAGTGTGGCAGGATACAAAGTGTAAGACTGTATTGTGTCTTGGGGCAGTCTCTTGTACATAAAGGAAAGAAGCTAGCAAAGAGGGTTAGGGACCTTATACCTCCAAGAAAGCAATGTGGGAAACAGAGCACATCCTTTGGAAAGGACTTGGGGTCCCTGCATCTCAGAAGCTCCTAGTCCTATTGAGGACAAGGACCTTCCTCGTGAGCCAACAGAGAAAGCCTTCCCCAGGACCTGATGCCCTGAATTTGGACTTGTAGCCTACTGGACTATGACAGAATAAAGTTACTCTTTTTAAATCGGTACTAAATGACTAAGACAGAATTTGGTAACAAGAGAGTAGGGTGCTACTACAACAGATACCTAAAATGTGGCAGTGGTTTTGTAACTGAATGCATACAAGGCTCAGAAGGAAATAAGAACTGTTAACAGTAAGGAAGGCACAGATGGAGAGAAGCTCAGCAAGTCAGCAGTGCAGAACCAAGAAACCATTGTGAGACACTGCTATAGCTGACATGCAGAGCAAGAGAACTGAGACTGAGTGCCTATGTGCAGAAGTACATGCCTCCAAGGAGTAGTCGGTAGAGCTAGGCTTGCTGGCCCATGGAGTAAGAGAGCTGAGTGCCTGCGTACAGCAAGCTTTCTGGCAGTGGGTTGCATCTGGGGACTTATCAGTAGAGCTACACAGTGTTGAAGCTTTTGCTCTAGCAAGGCAATGAAGGTCTGAGACCTAGGCAAAGAGGCCATGGGAAGCAGAAGCTGAAGAGACAAGCAGCACAAAAAGCTGAGCTGCCTCAGTCTCAGAAGATGTGGCCATGGCCTCAGGTGTTTCTGAGAGTGGGGTCATGGTCTCTGGGGCCCCAAAGAGTGGGGCTGTAGCATCTTGAGTTTCAAGAAGTCAGATCTTCACCTACTTGGTTCTAGAATGTGGGGCTGCCATTCTTGTGTTCCAGCAGGATGAGGCCAGATCTACTGCTCAAAACTGAGGGGACAGGTCTGCCATGCCCAAGGGGCAGAAGTAGGGACCTACTGGGCCACAGTTGGTAAGATATTCAGTGTGTCAGACAGGGAAAATTGTGCGTCTTAAGCCAAGAGTCAGAGTTGCTGTCTCAGTGAGCCTAAAAGTAGAGCTGTAGCCCAGGGCCAAGGGGCCTCCACTCACAGGCCCTGAGGGCAGGGCCATTGTGTCAAACAAATCAGAACGGAGGATTATTTTCAAAGCCTTGAGAGCTAATGTCACGTGTTCTGCGTGTTTGCTTGGTGCTTGTTATGCCTTCTTTCCCTGCAGTTTCTCCATTTGTAATAAAAATATCTATCTTGTGTCTGTGTGTTCTGCCTTTTTATTTTGGAAGCAGATAACTTGTATTCTGTATTTTACAATTGAAGAGGAATTTCTGGATTTTGGGTTAAGACTTTTGCTGTGATAAGGTGAATATATTTTGCATGTTGCAAGGGTGTGAGTTGGGTCGGGCAAAAAGGTGGAATGTCGTGGAATGAATTGTATCCCTGCAAAAAAATGTATGTATCCATTTGGCTAGGTCATGAATCCTGGTATTGCGTAATGTTCCTGTGTGCTGTAAACACTGCTTCTATGATGTTAATGTGGAAGGATGGGCAATGGTTTTGTTGGTGGGGCAGGACTCAATGTGTAAGACATATATTGTTTTAAGTCAATTTCTTGAGATATAAAGAAAAGGCACCAGCAGAGGGGTTTGAGAAACTAATACCACCAATAAAACTGTGCTAGGAATGGAGACTGTCCTTTGAAAACATTGTAGGGTACCTGGACTCAGAATTTCCCAGTTCAGGGCATAGTTAAGGACAAGGACCTTTCTCCAGAGAAAAATAGCCTTCATGTACTGCTAGTGTCCTGAATTTGGACTTGAGCCTACTGAACTGTGACAGAATAAATTTCTCCTTGTTAAAGCCATCCACTTGTGGTATTTCTGTTGTAACAGTGCCAGATGACTAAGACACTTTCATCCATTAGAAAAAGAATATTAGCCACAGTAAGTTGATTTCATTTGTGGTTTTTGCTATTACCTAACCAGAACAAAATACTGCTAAGTTCTGCACCATCCTCACAACTGTTGCTGTGTTTGAGCCCACTGTTGTAGCCACTGTGTCACTCCATCTCATTGAAAGTCTTCCTCTTTTTTTACTTGCCCTCTAATACATCAAGGATGGTGTCAATCTCCAGAGAATGACCTCTCCTTGTAACCTGTCCACTGTACTTGAGACAAAATTTTGCCATCTTCATTCCTCAGGAGCATTCTGTTTGTACTTCTCCAAGACAGATTTGTTCTTTTTCTGGTAGTGCATGGTATATTTGATATCCCTCACCCACATCATAATGCAAAAGCATCAGTGTTTCTTCAGTCTCCCTTATTTACTGCTCAGCTTTCACATGTAGACAAGGAAATTGAAAACATAGCTTTGGTCGGGTGTACCTTCATCCTCAAGGTGACATCTTTGTTTTAAATCACTAGTGAAGATCAAAGACTACAGCATTCAGTATCAGTAATATCATAACAAAGAAAATAAAACTCACAACTGAACCTATAAGCAATATCATGATAAGTGGAGGAAATATTGAAGTTGTCAAGGATTTAATTTTACCTGATGTCCTCAAGGTGTTCAAGGATGTGACTCTGCTGAAAAAGGTCATCAATCTGCTCTTCTATTGCACCTCTGTTGTTGTTATATGTCATCAAGTCAGTTCCAACCCACAGTCACTGATGTCTAGCAGAAAGACGTGTTAACCAATTCTGTACCATCCTCACAATCATGGCTATATTTAAGCCAACTGCTGAAGCCCAGTGTGTCAGTTGATATTGTTGTAGGACTTCCTTGTTTTTTTCACTGACCCTCTGTTTTACCAAGAACAATATCCTTCTCTAGGGACTGATCATTCCTAATATGATGTCCAAAGAATGTGAGATGCAGTCTCACCATCCCTGTTTCTAATAGCCTGATAGTACTCTTTCTGAGACAGGTTTGTTTGTTCTTTTGCCAACACCGCAATTCAAAGGCATCAATGCTTCTTCCGTCTTCCTTATTTATCATCCAACTTTTGAATGTATATGAGGTGATTGAAAACACCATGCCCTGGGTCAGGCACACCTTAGTCTTCAAGGTGATATCTTTAAGAAGTCTTTTGAGCACATTTGCCCAGTGCAGTAAGTCTTCTGATTTCTTAACTGCTGCTTCCATAGGTGTTGGTTGCAGACCCAAGTAAAATGAAATCCTTACAACTTTAACTTTTACTTCTTTTATCATGATGTTACGTATTGGTCCACTTGTGACAATTTTTGTTTTATGACCAGGTGTAATCTGTACTGAAGGCTGTGGCCTTTGATCTTCATCACTAAGTGCTTTAAGTTCTCTTAAGTTTCAGCAAGCAAAGTTGTGTTATCTTCATGATACAGGTTATTAAAATGACGCCATCCCTTCCTGATGCCTTGTTCTTCTTCATATAGTTTAGTATTGGATTATTTGCTCAGAATACAAACTAAATAGGTATGGCGAAGGGATATAACTCTGACAAACATCTTTCCTAACTTTAAACCGGTCAGTATCCCCTTGTTTGGTTTGAACAGCTGCTTCTTGTTCTATGGACAGATTCCTCGTGAACACAATTAAGTGTTCTAGAGTTTCCATTCTCTGCAATGTCACACATAATTTGTTGTGATCCACACAGTGTATGTCAGAGGTCTTTCAGTGAAAAGTAATCTTGCTCAAAAAGATCCATCTGACTTATTCACTGTGTGCCAACACAGTGATATCTGGATTAAATTAGTATAATGAAATCCTGAACTCCAAGACTGACCTTGATGCCATAAGCTTAAACTGAGTCTCTTAAGGATCTTAAGGAAATTTGAGTGTCTTGGGAGGTATGAAAAATGTAAATAGATTGTGGCAGACTGTGGTTGATTAAATCAGGACATTTTTACCCCAGATATACTGAATCAGAATCTACAGTTTAATACGATCCTCATGTGATTCTTAGGTATAATAAAATTTCAGAACCACTTCTAGTGATTCTCAGGAATGATACTCAATAGCAGAATTGTCATTGTCTGGGAACTTGCGAGGCATGCGAATTCTCAGCAGGATTTTGAAGTGGAACAAACCAAATAAGAAGCCCTAGATTAAAGCCCACAGTTGATTTGCCTACTAGAAAGTAGAGTCTATTTCTCCATGTGTTGGCTCAGGGCTGGGCCTGTGACTTTTTAAACAATAAAATATGATGAGAAAGACACTATGTGATTACAAAGCCTTAGTCATGTGAAGTTTTCACATTTCACTGAGCTTGTTGGAGTACATATTCTTGGACTTTCCTTCTCAGACCTAGCACCACATCATGAAAAGACTAAACCATATGGATACAAAAACCAAACCCATTGCTGTCAAGTTGTCTTCAACTCATAGTGACTCTATAGGACAAAGTAGAACTGTGCTGTGGAGTTCCTAAGGAGCACCTGGCAAATTCAAATAGCTGTTCTTTTCATTAGCAGATGTAGCACTTAACCATATGCCACCAGGGATTCCACCACATGGATACCAAAAACAAACCAAACCGACTGCTGTCAAGTAGATGCTAGCTCATAGTGATCCTATTCAACAGAGTAGAACTGCCTTACAGAGGTTTCAAGGACCACCTGGAAGATTTGAACTGCCACTCTTTATGTTAGCAATTATAGGACTTAACTATTATATCATCAAGCTTTCCATCACGTGGATGAACCTGTTAAAATTTTTTTTTATGATGGCACCAAACAGTAAAAATTGCTTCCCTGAGTAAGAGCTGAACAAATATTAGTCATACCTATTTACAAAAAACAAAATTAAAACTTAAGTTTTATTATCAGCATGAATTAGCTTGGGTTAGCAGTACTTAACCAGCATGAGTTAGCAACATAAGTCCAATGAGATAAGCTACTTTAGCATTTCTGAAACAAAAGGAAAATTGGCTGTGATTAACCAGTTAAAGCGAAGGGCAAGCCACTTACTTTAAGCTTTGAAAATATGCTATAATCTGTATAAACTCCAGACCCTCAGTTTGGGCGCAGGGGTCCCTGTTCTCTTAAACAGTTTCTGCACTAAATAAACCCTTTTAACTCCAACTGACTTGTTGGTCAGATTTTTTGTTGACAACTTGTAGGTAGGTGCTTCTTCCAATAAGCTCGGTGAAGTTTCCAAATGACAGACAATAGCAGCTTCCAGCCAAGTGAGAGAACCACCAAGTTGAGATGTCAGTTGTCAGCATACAAACAACCATCTAATGGCCACTGCCTAAGACATCTCAAATTAGAACCACCCACCAAGTCCAGGCTACACACAGATGCAAAAGATAATAATAAATTGATGTTTTAAGCCACAAAGTTCCAGAGTGGTGTGAGCAGCAGAAACAGATGAGCAATACAACAGGCAAAATAATGATAACCTGTTCAGAAACTGTTATACGATGCAATGGAAAAAATAAATAAATAAAAAACAATACTATCAAGTTCATTCTGACTCATGGAGACCCCACAGGCAGAGTAGAGCTACCCCATAGAGTTTCCAAGGAGTACCTGGCAGATTTGAACTGATGAACTTTTGGTTAGCAGCCATAGCACTTAACCACTATGTCACCAAGGTTTCTAGTCTTAAAAACCTGGAGCAAGGTAGGGAAATTTGGAAGAGTTTGTAACTGAATTTCTTCCTATTCTAATCTATGTTGCTTTTTTTTTTAAAGGATCTGTCAAGCTAGATTGAGGATCAAGCTTAGAGTTCACATTTAAAGTTTATTAACATCTTACACTCAGTACATAAAGCATTTTCTCATATACTGACTTGGCTTATTTATGTATTTCTGAGGGTTTTGAGATAAGAGGAAAGTAAAGTTATGCACTCAGCCCTTCAGATGTCTCAAGAAGTGATAAAGCTTTAGGCAGGTCAGAAACAATCAATTCCATATCATTTATATTCTCATTCTATAACACTTTCGGCTGATTTACACAACTTTTATTTTAACCAGGAAAAGTTCTTAGCAGAAGTCAGAGCTCTACATTTTTTAAGTCACGTAAAACCAGTTTCATTTTTTTAAATTTTTGCATCTATTTATTTTATGTGATACATAATGAGTCAGATCCAACTCGACGGCCCTTGTCTTGGCTAATGTGACTTTAAGTTATACATCCATGAAATAGCATTGAAATTTTTGACCAATGAATAAACGCAAGTTTCCCTAAAAAGAGAGGAAAAAACAAAATTAGCAGACTACAGACACAAGAAGAATTACAGTAAGCAAATATAGTCATTTTAAGAGGTAAATCATATTCCTTTTGTTTAAAGAACAAAATCCTTATTTTTAATCCAGTTAGCAGAAACACACAGAGAGGATGAGTAATCGTGAATACAGTTTTAGCCATGGATCTAATATAGAATACAGTGTATTGCATCTCAGTAAAATTAACAGATTGGTTATTGGTTCCAAGACAGGTCAGAGAAACACAGATGGTCTTAAAGACATACTTACTCTTGTGCTTCTTGATGTGGTGACTGCTTTTTATTCTAAATGGCACAAATTATTATTATTATTTCTTCTGATTTACTTAAGCTCATAGTGATAACCCTCCTTCCCTCCCAAAACATATAATTTCATCAATAGTTTGAAGGCAACTAGAGAGTGTGGTGTATAGGTAGTAACAGAAGCAACTCCTCAACCCCTGACTTTCAGCTTTTCTAAAACACAATTTTGTGGCAAGAAGAAACAGAGACAAATGATTCAAATGCCAGGAGAAATCAGAATTCTCTCGACAAACAGGAAACAAAAAATGAAAATATATAACGTTAAAGATGGTTGGACCAGATTATCAAAATTAGACTTTCACTAATTATTGGCACCAATAGGAGGCATGTCTCTCACGTTCTGTCAGTTTGTTGTACTATGGAGCTTAATATGTTGCTGGGATGCTGAAGTTATGCCACCGGTATTCAGATACCAGAAGGGTCACACTCATGGTGGGTGGTGGACAGGTTTTAAATGAGCCTCCAGACAGTGGTGGGTCCAGACTAACTATGAAGAGGCACCTGGCAGTGTACTTCTGAAAAGAAATAGCCAGTGGAAAACTAATGAATGGTAGTAGAACATTGGTATAGTGTAGGAAGATGAATCCCCCAGAATAGAAGACACAAAGACAACTAGTAGCGAGTTGACTCCTCAAGGTGGAGTTGACTTTAATGAGGTAGATGGAGTCAAGCTTTGGGGATTTTCATTTTTGTTATGGCATGACTCTACGTGAGAAGAAACAGCTGCAAGCTTCCATTAGTAATTATAACTTGGAATGTATGAAGTGTGAATCTAGGAAAATTGGAAATATTCAAAAATGAAACAAAACACATAAATGTCAATATTCTAGGCATTAGGAGCTGAAATGGAGTGGTATTAAATTTTGGATTAGATAATCACATGGTCTGCTACATGGAATAAGAACTTGAAGAGGAATGGCTTTACATTTATCACCGAAAAGAACATTTCAAGTAAAGTACAATGCTGTTAGTGATAAGATAATATCTATTTGTCTACAAGGAAGACAGTTAATATGACTACTAATCAAATTTACACATCAATTATTATTTGTTCTGCAGTTTGACTGATAAAACATCAATCAGGATGCACTGATAATTACTGGTGATTAGAATGTGAAAGTTATAAACAAGGATTGGTAGTTGGTAAAGAGGGCTGTTATGAAAGAAATGATGCCAGAGATAGACCTGCCACATAGGGTTTCCAAGATGGTAAATCTCTGGGGCAGTACAGTACCACATCTTTCCTCTGTGGAGAAGCTAGTGGGTTCTGTTAACAGCTGAGTGCTTTAACAACTGGGCTACCAGGATTTAAAGACAGTGAGTGAGAGACAAAACACCAGATATGGAAACTGAAACTAAAATGGAACAGAAAAAAAACTTTAGCAGAATGATGCAAGATGAGAAATGCACACCTAGGTACAACAGGTGTCTATGTGGTGTTCTCATCAGCAATGCAGTATCATCAGACTTGGTAACTGGATCCACCAGACATCTCAGTAGAAAGATAGTCTACAAAATAAGGATTGAGGGAATTAAAAAAAAAAAAAAATTTACTCCCCTCTCTGCCACAAGGAAGTTCATGCATTAAAAGAACTGAAACACCAAATAAGTATACAGTGGGCAGTTTTTAAAAGCGAGTTTGCCAAGGATACAGATGAAGTGTTCTCAGTGTAGTGAAAAAAATAGCAGTTATAGAATATCTGGCAGTGATTATCACAATTTAGCAATATTAGAAATAACAGAAAATATACAAGAAATGTCAAGCTTTTGTCTGTTTGATTCTCCTGATGTGAATTCCTTAGAGTAAAATATTTCTTTCTTTCTTTTTTTTTTTTTTACTATGACTGTGATACATAGTAAGAACACAACAAATGGTGTCAGGGCAGGATGTCAGTTTGCTTTCCCAATATGCTTAGCCATTGCTTTCTCAACAGCATCACCTGCTCCATGTTGCTAGACTTGTAGCATCAAACATGTGTTCCAAAACTAGCCATCTAAATCTAATCCTGTCTCATTCATTTGAAGACACCCGTTGAGATCTTTCCTTCTGTCTTGATAAGTTCTTGTTGTAATGACTGATGCTCAGTTTCACCCATTCTGTTCTCTCAGGGTTACCCTTAAAAACCACTCTGCACTGCTTCTTGTATCATTAAAATTTTGATTTTCCAAGTAAATTCATTTCCGTTGACATTTCATTATATGGAGTTCAGAGATTTAATTAGTATCATGAAGTAGAAAAAGTGAAAAATCATTCTTAAACAACATGAGGATGTTCAATAGGCTGGCAGACAGCTAGGTGACATATATAAGGCTCACTTTGACATATTTTCTCAGAGACCTGGCAGTAACTGACGAAAGATGTCTAAAATGAGCAATGCTATTAAGTTTTACTCTGAAAATGACAGAGAGAGATTGGAACACATAGAAAACCATAATGTCATAAATACATTTCTAGCTTAGAATTACCTGTCTGGCAACACAGAAGAGCAGTCAGATGAGACTGGAGAGGGGAAAGCCAGAAAGGAGACCACTGACATCACCTATAATTAGTAACACATACTAGAATGAAGACGATGGTAAAAGTGAACAGAGAGAAAAACTAGAATAAGTAGTATTTGGTAACTTATTGAAGCTAGTTCTAAGGACAGCCACTCATCTGTCAGTTTGTCATACTGTGGTGGTTTGTGTATTGCTGTGATGTGGAAAACTGGGCCGCTAGTATTTCAAATGACAGCAGGGTCACTCCTGGTGAACAGGATTTAGTGGAGCGGGCCAACTGAAGCAGACTATGAAAAAAGCCCTGGTGATCTACTTCCCAAATTTAGCCATTGAAAATCTTGTGGGTTACAGCAGAACATTGTCTGACTCGCTTGTTTGAACATGTCATTAGGAGAATCAGTTGCTGGAGGAGAGCATCATGTTTGGTGAAAGGGAAGGCCAACTAGGACAAAAGAGACCAGTAGGGAGATGGACTGGCACAGCAGCCACACTGATGTACTCAAGCAAGTCAGTGATCGTGAGGATTACACAGGACCAGGCAACATTCCCTTTGCTTCTGTTGTGCATAAGCTCTCCATGGACAGCAACTTGATTTCTATCCTTGCATCTATCCGTCTCTACCTGTCCCTAAGTAAATAAAGAAATGGAAAAGATGAGGTATAAGTAAATGAAATAGATAATAGAACCCTGCATTTAAATTTGTTCTGTATTTGCATGTAATTTTCACCTCAATAAATTTTATTTAGTAAAAAATATGTGAACAGATATTTAATTTACTGGAAAAAGTTCCTGATGCCAGTAGGCATGGAATGTTTGGCCTTAAGGCAAAAAGTTTAATATAGAGAACTATCTTAGTACATTTCAGCAAAATTAGGCTTTTTCTAACAGAAAAAAATGGGCACTTACAATGTCAACAGAAGCTCCCTAAACCATACCCATGTATTTGTTGTCGTTAGATGACCTTGTTCTAAACTTTTCTTTGTAACTTGTTTTTTGTAGTTGAGCATTTAGGAAGTAGCAAGGATACAATTCCTTATAAATACACAGATGTACATATATATATTTGTGGTTACAAAACAACACATAGAGTTAATTTTCTTGGTTCAATACCAAGTTAAAGCTTCTTGTATAATAGTTAAATGTGAATGAAAATTTTGGAATGTTACTACGTTCAAAACAATTTTCATACATAGTTTTGTTCAATCATTAGACCATCGTTGTTAACACTAAAATCTACTTTATAAGATGAGGACATCACGTATAATCAAACTTAAGCAAATTAACAAAGTGTTATAGCTGATTTATCACTGTTCCCAAACATAGCAGTCTCATCTGCTACATCACATAGCCTTTCATTAACCTGTGTATGTTTTTCTCTTATACAACAGATGTAGATGGAAATTAAGCAGTAAAAACAATTTTATATACACAACCTCCTTGTTAAAGGAAAATCTATGATATATACACATATATATGTATATAGAATTCAATTTAGCAATCAAAACAGCTTTAAAATTCAATTTAAAGGTCCCTTTCTAAAACTTTTACCCTAACGGGGAGAAATTTCACATCTGTCAGTCAGTATACTTTAGAGGTGATACATTGTAGATGTTTAATTTCAAGTTCCTAGATACATAACCTATATAATTTTTAATACTGATAATCTTCAGAGAGTTGTGCGTCAGGTACTAGAATAGTTTTACTAATATGGTAAGTATGAATGACCAAAGTTTGGGACATAATTTTTCTTTAAGGCATGGTTTTGATCATTTTTTAAAGTACATTTTGACACTGTAATGAAATAGGCTATGTGCTGAAGATACACAGAAGATGGAATCATAGATACAGAGTTCACAGCATATTAAGGGAGAAAATTATGGAAATAAATAATCAAATTAGAATATGTTATAAATTATAACAATGTATGAATGATGCATAATATTGACACCAAAGAGAAAGTAACTGACTATATTTGAGTGTTAGGGGAAAAAGGCACTGAAAATTTGATGATTTATTATGGATAAGGACATGTACTCATTAATCCAAAAGCTAAGCACTGCTTCATTGTAACCAGCTTTTATGTTGAGAAGTGAATGCTTTAAACTTTCTGTATTAGTAAATTCAAGTATGTTTTCCATTATTAGTAAATCCACTAATGCAGTTGAATCAGAGCAGTATTCCTTATTTGTTTTTTGTTTATTAACACTGCCCTGAATATGACTTTGAATATGGTAGTATTTATACATTCATAAGTAATGCTCTATAGTTTATATATTCTATTCATCTTTGCCCTTTTCTGGGCGAAAACTAATTATTAAGCAACAGACTACAGACTTTCCTTGAGAATTGTCATGGAAAATGTGTGTAGCAACCTGACTAGTTCATGATTCCTGGTATTGTGCAATGTGCCTATATGATGATGTGCTTTTAAGATGTTAATGGGCAGCAGTCGTATTGGTGGGCAAGACTTAGTATGTAAGATTATATTGTGCCTTGCAGCAATCTCTTGAGATCTAAAAGAAAGAAGCTAGCAAACATTTTTGGGGATCTTACACCACCAAGAAAGCAGTGCTGGAAGCAAAGCATGTCCTTTGAAAAGGACACAAGTTCCCTGCACCACAGAAGTTCCTAGTCTAGGAGGACTAGGAGGATGTTCCCTAGAACCAACAGAAATAGCCTTCTCTTGGAGCTGATGCCCTGAATTTGGACTTGGCACCTACTAGACTATGACAAAATAAATTTCTCTTTTTAAAGCCATTCACTTTTGATACTTCTTGTTATGGCAGCACTAGAGGACAAAGACAGAATTTGGTACTGAGAGACTGAGTTGTGCTGCTCCAACAGGTTCCTAAAATGTGGAAGTGGTTTTGAAACTCTGAATGGATGGAAGACTCAGAAGGAACCAAGGAGAACTGTTAACATGAAAGAAGGCACAGATAGTGAGAACTAGCAGTGGATGGGCAGCAGCAGAACCAGGAGCTGATCCATGGAGGGGGACAGCTGAGGGCCTGTGTGCAGAAGGCTTCCTGGTGGAGCTAGGCTTGCTGACCCATGGACCAAGAGAGCTGAGCAGCTGTGTGCAAGCTTCCTTGCAGAGTAGGGTGCCTCTGGACACTTAAATCAACAGAGCTACAGAGCTTTGTAATACTTGCCCCTGCAGAGAACAGATGCTGGCCTGAGGACTGGGCTAAGAGACCAGAGGAAGCAAAAGCTGAAGACACAAGGAAACACAAGGAGCTGAGTTACCTTAGTCTCAACAGATATGGCCATGACCTCAGGGGTCTTTAAGAGTTTTGTCTTGGCCTCTGGTATTTCTAAAGGTAGAGTTGCCACTCAGTAGAACTAGGAAAATTATTCACCTAAGCCGAGGGAACACAGTTCAGTCCCAGTGTGCTTAGAAGGGGAGCTATTGCCCAGGGCCAAGGAGCCTCCATTCAGAATCTGGAAAGTATGATTAATACCTAGAGTGTTCAGGGCAGTGCCATTGTGTAAAATGTCTCAAAGAGTAGAAGGTTGTTTTCTAGCCTTGAAGGGTAATGTTACATGTTCTGCTTATTTGTTTGATGCCTATTGTGCCTATGATTTCTACCATTTGTAATGGAAATGTCTAGCTTGTGCTTGCCTGTTCCGACGTAATTTAGAAACAGACAACTTGTGTTTTGGATTTCACAGTTGAAATGAAATTTTTAGATTTTGAACTTGGACTTAAGACTTTTGCCATCATGGGGTGAATACTCTTTGTATGTAGCAAGGATGTAATTTGAGGGGGAGGCTAAAGGGTAGAATGTCATGGATTTAATTGTGTTGCCTCAAAAAATGTCTGTAGTAACTTGAATAGGTCATGATTCCTGATACTGTGCAATATTCCTATATGCTGTAAACCCTACCTATATGACATTAATGAGGGAGGATGGGCAAGCAGTTGGGTTGGTGGGGCAGGACTCAATGTGTAAGATTATGTTGTGCCTTAAGGCAGTATCTTGAGATATAATGAAAGAAACTGAGAAAGTTAAGGACCTCATATAATCAAGAAAGCAGTGCCAAGAGCTGAGTGCATCCTTTGGACCTTGGGTCCCTGTGCCTCAGAAGCTCCCAGTCCAGGGGAAGATGGGCAACAAGGACCTTTCTCCAGAGCCAACAGAGAAAGTCCTCCACTGCAGCTGATGCCCTGAATATTGACTTGTAGCCTACTGGACTGTGACAAAATAATTTCTCTTTTTATAGCCATCTACTGTGGTATTTCTATTATGGAAGCACTCGGGATTAAACCAAAAGTTTTACTAGAATCATTCTAATTCTTTTCCAGTAGATTCTGAAAACCCAGTTGTGGTGGTCAGGACTATGTCAACTTGGCTACTCCATATTTGGCTGCTGTATTAAGTGGTAGGGCGAGCTTTGTGGTGGCTTCCCGCCCCTCCGCTGTCTCATCTCTCTACCTTCCACTACTACTGCTAGTCTGCTCACGTAGCCAGGAGCTCCTGCTCTCTTCTTCTGGCGTCTGGTTCCTGGACTTGAACTAGCAGCTGTGGATTCATCAGTCCTTACAGTTGGCACTTGAGAGTCCTGCTCCCTGACCTGCCAATCCTCTGTTCACCAGCCTCTGCCACTCCTGCTCCCTGACCTGCTGCCGATCCTGGGTTCACCAACCTCTGCCGCTTTGTCTGGCCACCAGCTTGGGACCCACTGACCTACACAACCGGTGATCTAGAACTCTGGTCTCTGACCTGGTGACTTTGGGTTCCTCAGCTTCCATGGCCACGTGAAGCTTGTGCCAGAACTTCGGACATTCAGCTTCTGTGATTGTGTGAGCTGTTTCCTATATCTGTATCTATCTATCTATCTGTATATATTATAAATCTTTCCTTGTACTTGCACGTGTTACTGGTTTTGATTCCCTAGAAAACCCAGCCTAAGACACCAGTTATAAGTCATTTCACATTTAATATTGGATACTTGATATAATTATTTCACCCCTTCCAGTTATTATCTGAAACTTTTAATAGACAGTATAAACATCTGCTGAGCAAGTAGCACATACTAGCTATTGTGAAAGTTATATTTCGTGCACTTCCTCAAAACAGTCTTACAAGGTAAATTTTGGCATAAGCTTAGTATGTGTGGTTATTATATTAAAGAGAATCTCATATTTACATGTTTTTTAAAAGTCTCTGGAAACCAATGTAGATTACACAAAATAAGTAAATAATGTAGACTTTTACAAGTCCTAAATCCTGGATAATTCTAGATAGTTGATTCATATATTCCTAACTGCCTCATATTGTCTTTTTTATCCTCTACGCCTGTCTGTATTGTCTTAGTATGGCAACATCTCTCATCCTAGCACCCATGTGTTTTTTGTGTAATTGTGGGTTTATTTAAAACATATCTAGTTTATTTTAAAAAGAACTTGAACATCTCTTATTTCTAATTTTGGAGAAAGGAAAACTGCCAGCAGCAAGACAGATATACACTGAGCCAGCTGCTCTCTCTCACAGATAGAAAATGTGCCATGCAGGTCCTCCTAACTTCTGGAAAAAATATGATTCAGAGTTTTAAAATAACTCTAAATTTTCTGGAACATGACATTTCTGTGAGCATAATCCTGAAAGATTAACCAAGTGTTAAGACATTGTCAATTAACACAGGAAATGAATGAGTAACCACACTGTGTAGCTGGTTCCCCCCTCCCCATGTAAGTGATAATATTTTATTGTGATCTAAAGAGAGAAATATGTAAAAAAAGTACCCTTGGCCAATTTGCAATGAAACAAGGTAAAAATGGGTGAATTATATGAAGCAATCACAATGACTATTGTGACCTTGACTTACTTTGGCATCCCAGTTGACCAATAACCTTGGGAGATTATAGTCCAATATTAGAAAACAATTAAATGATGAAGATCTTAGGCTCAATTTGGGCAATAGGACTAATGCCAGGAAGGACATTCTTCTGATACTTTTTCTTTTTATGCCATACTTGTTGACAAGAGCCCTGTTTTTGGGGTTTTTATTTCCTTCACTTTAGCTGAGAAAGGGTAAAATAATGACCTAACTGACCTGCTGGATAATGTATCTCCTTTACTACTAGTGGTTGCTTGAAACTTAAAGATCCTTTCATCAATTTTTTTTTTTTTTTTTTGTCTTTTGTCTTTTGTTGTTTCTGGAGTGGAAAGAAGAAACTTAAGATAACATTCTAAAATAACAATTTTTCAAGTATTCTTGTTCTAAATGTCTTTTGTGATTTTTATGTCTTTAAAAAATCCATACACTACAGATAAATGAAAATTCAGGATAGCACAAAAATATATGCATATGTTCAATTCTGTATCTGTACCCAACGTTAAGTTCGTCTTGGTAAGGTTACTCTAAAAAGATAGTTTCACTGGAATGAATCTGGTTTTTCATTGTTGATTTTGGTGGCTGCCTTAGCTTAGATCTCTTTTAGATGCCTTCTTCCATTTAGATTAGTTTGTAGGTCTGTTTTTGTTACTTTATTTGTTTTGGTTTGTGTTTATATTTTCTTCTCTCTCTCTTTCCCCTCCTTTCTCCCTGTCTCTACTTGCCTGTGGTTCTTCTGTTTGATTCTCCCTCTCCTGTGCACATAGGATAGCAATGACTAGAAATAGACTCAGTGGCAACAGGTTTTTAGTGGCTGCATGTGCTTATTTTATTTTATACTATTTGTTGTCTCCCAGGGACTCTCTGTGTACCATTTGCCACCTGAATACCATATCATGGAGTGTTTCTGGAGTGAGTGGCCCTGTAACGTTGGTACATGGCAGATTCAGTTACGATGAAACGGGCAACTTAGTTCAGCCCTGAAGGTGAGGCAGTGGTGAGCCTAAGCCTCCTTTCTTTCCACCAGTCTAGGTCTGCAAGCCTGGGGGCTGGCACAAACTCTAAGCAACACTTTGTGTATTTGTTTGTTTGTTTTTCCCTCCAGCTGTACTTCAGAATGGATTTGGTGGTAGATTACTCATTTGAGGATAAACCAGATGTCATGTTGTGATGAACAATCATACGAGGAGTTTCATGTGGTGAGGAAATGAAGCTTCTAACCAACAGTCAGGACTAATTTGCTGAGCCACGTGACAGTTTCATCTTGGAAGCTCTGTCCTCAGCCCAGCCTTGAGAAGACTGCAAGCCTGACCAGCATCTTGAATAGAATCTCACAAGAGCTGCTGAGCAAGGTAAATCATTTGAAAATTCTTTACCCACTAAAACTGTGTAACGTAATACTAGTTGTTAAGTTACTAAGTTTTGGGGTCATTTGTGTCACAGTGACAGGTAAGTAACATGCTTTTATATCTATATATTTCTTATATTTCCTGTATCTCCATCTCCATGCCCATCTTCATTTGTTGTATATATCTCTAGAGGAAATTAACATTGAGAAAACAGTATTACTTGGATATAACAGCATGCAAAATCAGTAGAAATTCATTTTCTTTTTAAAATTCTGCTGTCTGATTATTTGGTAAATGTTATTTGGAAATAGCTCCTAAAATTTCTATAAACTATAAATTAGCAAACCTGTGCTGATCATTTCTTAGATTATATCACTAAGGTTTAGCTGTCAAACTACATAAAGTATTAATGAGACATTTATTAAAGAAAATAACACCTAAATCCTGAGATGGGGCATCGTGTTGTTATCACTGGATCTCTGAAACAAGCTTCTACTTTTCTGAAATTTTTACTGGAGAAATTCTATGTATTTAATAATTAAATATCATTTAAAGCTATGTTCCTGCTAACAAACTCTTAGAGACACCCTTCATGTGTATCAGAGTATCTACAGGATTTTCTAAATCATAGTGATGCTTTATAAAATACCCTTTTGGAAAGGAATGAGATTTAGGGAACTCAGACTACAAATGTGCTTTTAGAGATAGCGTGAACGTCTTGCTTTACAGATATGCCACCTCCTTCATTTGCCGTAGTTGTACATACATAATACTTTTTTCAATCCTAAAATGGGTATCAAAATATCGACACATATATTTTCTGGAGAAAATTTAATGAATATAAACCCTGTATTTGAGGACACAGTTCTCAACTACAGGATTTTTCTATAGCTGTACTCAATTTACATGTCTAGTATCTTAATCAGTGCTCTTGAATTCAAATGACAGAAACCCAGCTCAAAATAGTTTACACACAAAATCAAATGCACTGTCTCATGTAGCTGAACAGGTGGACCTGATTTCAGAAATAGTTGGATTCACTGATTCAAAAATATTTACCAAGCCACTTATCTTTCCATCTCTCTGCTTTCTGCTGTTGGCTTCGATTTCTAACAGGTTGTCTCCATTTGGTGAGAAGAACACTGGGAACTCCAACCATACATAATACTGTTTATGCCATGTGACTACTACTGAACTAATCACGTAGAGTGGGAATATCTGAGCCTCCTCTGGCCTGGAACCAGTGCCTACAATGGCAAGATCCAGAAGAAAAGAAGGATATGTAATGCACCCCCAAAGCACTGAGAAAGTTAACTACGGAATAGCAGATATACTGTCTCAAAAAGGAAGAGCTCTAGATAGACCAAACCCTGGATACAGTGCGTTTGCTATCTGAATTACTATCTAGTTCCTAATGCCAAAGTTTAATTATCTGCCTAAGATAACAATATTGTGAGTTGAGCTGTGTCCCCCCAAAATGTGTATCCTCCTGACTCGGCCAGGGTTCCCAGTGCTGTGTGATTTGCTATCATTTTGTCCTCTGATGTGAGTTTCTGATTGAATCAGATCCAACTCGACGGCTCTTGGCCTTGGCTGTCAATCTTACCTCAGTGATGTTCGTGAGGCAGGATTAGAGATAGTTACATTAATGCGGCCAGACTCACTTTACAAGATTATGCTGTACCTTTTTTTATATATAGATAAATACTTTATTGTGCTTTAAATGAAAGTTTACCATCCAAAGTCTACTTTTAGGGCTTTATGTTCTGAAAAAATGCTTTGTCATATTTCAGTACTTTGTGAGCTAATACATAGTCAGTTTCCATGTGCATTGGAAAAGAAAGTATATTTGGCTGCTCTTCAGTGGAGTGGAGTGTGTATGTCTATGAGATCATGTTGGTTGATTGTGACATTTAGATCATCTGTGTATTTATGGAGCTTTTTTCTGGATGATCTCTCCTTCACTGAAGTTGATGTGTTGAAATCTTCTGTTATTATGGAACTATCTGCTTTCAGTGCAGTTAGAGTTTTTTAATGTATTTTGGACACCTGATGTTGGGTGCATAGATATTTAATATGGTTATGTTCTCCTGGAGTATTGGACCTTTAATTATTATATAGTGTCCTTCCTTATCCAAAGTGGTAGATTTTCCTTTGAAGTCTATTATATTGGAGATTAATATTGCCATTCCTGCTCTTTTTTGGGAATGTTGTTAGATTGATGTATTTTTTTTTCCGTCTTTTGAATGTTAGTTTGTTCATGTCTTTAAGTCTGAGGCATACCTCCTTTAGGCAACATATAAATGCTCACGTTTTTAATCCAATCTGCCACTCTCTACCTCTTTATTGGTTATTTAATACCTTCAGCATGATTATTGATAGGTGTGGGTTTAGTGCTGTCATTCTGATGTTTTTTTGTGGGTCATAGACCATTCACTTATTCCATCTAATTTTCTGTGCTGAGTGTTTTGATTTATGTGTTAGTGGTTTTATATTTTGTATTTGCTGAGACTTCTTTATAATTTTCTTTTTTTTAAAATTTGATGTGTAGAACTGAAAATTTCTATTGTGGTCAATCTTAATGTTTATCCTTATTTTTCTAAATTTAAACCAACCTGTCATTTCTTTGAATCACCTTGACTCATCCTCCATATGAAAGATCTGTGACTATATTTTCTTCTAAGTCCATCTTTTTTGCTATAATGTTTATGTAATGACATCTCTGTTTCCCCTTTTTGAGTGTTTTACCTTTAATTTATTTTGTGTTTCCCCTCTTTGGGTTGATATCCAGTTGCGCTGTTCTGTGATCTAGTCTTGGGTTGTTGCCTGATGCTATTGATTTTCTAACCAAAGGACTCCCTTTAATATTTCTTGTAATTGATTACTGTTGTTGTTGTTTTCAGTTTTCCTAAATTTCTGTTTGCTGGAAATGTCATCATTTCACCATCATGTTTGAGAGACAGTTCTGCTGGCTATATAATTTTTCTCTGGCAGTTACTTTCTTTCAAGGTTTTATATATATCATCTCATTGCCTGCATGGATTCTGCTGAATATTCCTGTCTTAGTCTTATTGATTCTCCTTTGTAGGTTGTTTTTTATTTATCCCTAGCCACTTTCAAAAATATCTCTTTGTCTTTAGCTTTGACAAGTTTGATTATAATAGCCTTGATGTCTTTTCTGGGGATCTTACTTGTGAGGAGTTTGATGATTGTATTGGATAGACATCTTCTTATCTTTCATGATATCAGAGAAGTTTTCTGTCAGCACCTGTTCTGGTTCTGTGATCACTAGTAGAGTCCCATATATTTAATAGTGTTTCTTGATCTTTTTAAATTATTGTATCTGATTTTTCCTCAAATATGGTGGTGTCACATGTCTTTATTTTCAGTCTCCATTCTGTTCCATTGTCTTCCTATTTAACTGTCTAATTCTTTAACTCTGTTGTTAATTTTCGAATGTCTTATTCTTGCTGTTGTGTGCTTTCTTATGGCCTGTTCAGTTAGTCATTATACTGCATTGGATTTTATCTCATCATCTTTCTGATCTCTTGAAGAGTTCTAAATGTTAATCTTTTGTATTCTACCACTGATGATTCCAGGAAGTTCTCTTCATCTGCAAACTTTTCTTCTGTGCTTTGGAAACTTTCTGATGCCATTGTTGTCTGCCTCTTTAAGTTATTTGATAACAGACTGTTGTCTCTGAGCCTTCAGTAAATTGTTGAATTTTAGTCTTACTGTCTTCCAGTTTCGTGTTTTGTTTTCAAATGTCCAAATAGGCTGGTCATGTGTGCCAGTTTGAGTACTGGTGTTTTGAATTGCTTTGAATCTCTAAAGTCTATCACCAGGTGGGTAGAGCTGGTACTAGACATGTGAGCCTAAGAGTTCATTTAGTTTTCTTGTATTAATTCAGCTGAAATTCCCAGGTAGTCAGTCACCAAGTGTGTGAAACAGACTCTTCCCTACTGTTCTGGATGGGCAGGGTTGATTGGGGTAAGCACAGGCATTTGGCTTCAAGTGCTAAGAAAGGGAGAGGACTAACAGCTGACTCTGAGTATCTGTGAGCCTGGCATGACCCCTTATGTCTGACTCTAGGTGAAGGCACTGTTTCCACCTTTAATTTCCAGCTTGGATGAGTCAGCCAATTTTTGTTTCCCCCAGGTTGTTGAATTGTTTCCTATCTAATTCTAGGAATATGGCTTAGAGTGGACTTAAGGAGTTCTACTTCCAGCTCAGTTAAAGATATCAGACTCAGGAGCAGGGCTGAAAGGGGAGCAGGAAGCACTGGGTAGAGGGAGAGAGCTTTACCCTTAAGGGAAGATTTAGATCCATGTGAAATAGGTACATGCCAGTCACCTTACTTCTGACAGTAGATTGATGCTTTTCACCGGTTCTAGAGGCTTGAGTGTACTTTCCACTGTTTTTGCCACTGAGGAGACCATCTTCAAGATGCCACCACTCCGCTCACCACACTGGTTGTGGTTGATTTGCAGTGAGTGAGTTCTGACCAACCTTAGGTACTTCTGGAGCTATTCTCTCTTCCCCATTGCTTGGTCTGATTTCTTAATTTTCCCTTCAATGACCAGGGCTCCTAGCATGTGGTATGTAATTAATTCATTTGTTCGTTTGGGTCTTTGTTGCTAGAGGGATCACAGGAAGCATCTGACTACTCTGCCATCTTGGCCCTGCTTCTATGTTGTATCTTAAGTCAATTTCTTTTGAGATATAAAATATAGAAATGAGCAGAGAGACAAGTGGACCTCATATCACCAAGAGACAAGAGCTAGAGGGAGAATAGCCTGTCTTTCAGACCTGGGGTCCCAGTGCTTTGAAACTCCTCAACTAGGTCAGATTGATGACAGTGAAGTCTCCCAAAGCTGACAGAGAGAGACAGCCTTCCCTTGGAAGTATCACCCTGAATTTGAACTTCTAGCCTCCTAGACTGTGAGATAAATCTATTTTTTAAAGCCACCCACTTGTAGTATTTCCACTATAGCTGCACTAGACAACTAAGGGAAACCCTGGTAGCATAGTGGTAGTGCTGTCTGCTAACCATAGGTCAGTAGTTCAAATCTGCCAAACACTTCTTGAGAACTCTACAGGGCAGTTCTACTTTGACATAAAGGGTCTCTATGAGTAAGAATCTACTTGATGGCAATGGGTTTATTTTTTTATCTTAGATAAGTACGAAAAAGAGTATTTTTTTAAACCTGTATCTTGTGTTGCTTCATTTATTTATTCAGTAAATATGTGTTGAACAGATATTATATTCCCAAAATGGTCCTAGGTGTAAGGATGTTTATCAGTTAATTTTTAAAAATTACAAATTTTTGTACCTAGTCTCATAAAGATCACATTTAACTGGGTCTAACATTCTAGTACTAAAATTGTAGATTCTATGACACTATCACAGACTCACTGAACTGGGAAATCTGAGCTTAGAAACAAAAATAATGTGTAGTGAAGGAGTAACCCATGTGATTCATAGGCATATTAATTTCACAGCTAGCCAACTTTTTTCTTTCTATTCTCTTTCCTGTGATATAGAGTTTAGATATTAAGAGATTTTCCTAAAATTGTTTGCTTAAAATTTTATCTAAACTTAGATTCTGTTTTTTGATTGTCATTGCATCTTGGGGGATATCCCACTGTCCTCATTTAGTATCTTTTTTATTCACTTATAATAAAATATTAAACTTGTCTTTTATAAAATTCTCCAATTTCAATACTATTATCTTCTTTTTATTTGTCAACAAAAGAACATTGGTATTCAAAATCTGAACTTACAACTAACTTTTTTCATATATTTTTATTTTAAATTTATTAATTACAGTAAGTGAATATAATTTCTAACACTTATCAATTATCTATGATAAACTCTCACCCCACACCCCTTGTAGCCAACAAATTTATTTTCTTCTGTACATAATTTTGTTTTTAGGTCCTTATAACAGGGATCTTATACAATGTGTGTCCTTTTGACACTGATTTCACTCAGCATATCTTCCAATTGAAGCAATGTTATGAGATATTTTCTAAAATCTACATAGTTTTTTATCATATCGTAGTGTTCCATTGAGTATATGTACCATAGTTTGTTTATCCATTTATCTGTTGATAGGCATCAGGGTTGATTCCATCTTTTAGCTATTGTGGACTATGCTGCAATAAACATTCATGTACATGTGTCTGTTGTGTGACAGCCTTCATTTCTGAAGGATAAATTCCAAGCAGTGGGATTACTGGATCAAATGGTATATCTATTTCCAGCTTTTTAAGGAAGTGCCAGATTGGTTTCCAAAGAGACTGTACCAACTTGGAGAGTTCTAGTCTCTCCACAGCCTCTCCAGCATTTGTTGTTTTGTGATTTTGGTATCATAGCCAACCTTGTTGGGGTGAGATGATATCTCATTGTAGTTTTGATTTGGATTTCTCTAATAGCAAATGATCATGAGCATATTCTCATATGTCTTTTGGCTGCCTGGATGTCCTCTCTAGTCAAGTGTCTGTCCATCTCCTTTGCACATCATTTAATTGGGTTATTTACCTTTTCCTTGTTGATATTTTGCGGAACCTTGTAGATTATGAAGATCAGATGACAGTCCAACATGTAGCTGCCAAATATTTCTTCCCATTCTGTTGATGGTCTTTTAACTCTTTTGATGAAGTCTTTGGATGAACACAAGTGTTTAATTCTTAGTAGTCCCTACTTATCTATTTTCTCTTCTGTTAATCATGCTTTGTTTGATTTTGAAGTCCATGTAACCTGTGTAATAGAGCATTCATCATTGATCCTACTTTTTCTTGCATGGTTTTTATCATTTTAGGTTTGCTATTTGCCATTCAGAATTAGTTTTTGTGTAAGATATGAGATATGGGTCTTGTTTTTTGCAGATGGATATCCAATTTTGCCAGCACCATTTGCTAACAAGACTGTTTTTATCCAAGTTTACAATCCTAGGGCTTTTGTCAAATATAAACCATTCATAAGAGGATGATGACATCTCTGGAGTCTCCAATCTATTCCATTGGTCTCTATGTCTCTTTCTGTACCAGTACCGGGCTGTTTTGACTACCATGGCAGTGTAATAGTTTCTGAGGTTGGGTAGTGTGAAACCTCCCATTGTGTTCCTCTTCTTCAGTAGTGCTTTACTAAGCTGGAGTTTCTTCCCTTTCCAAACAAAGTTGGTGATATGTTTCTCCATCTCATTAAAAAATTACACTGGAATTTGTATAGGGATTGCATTATATAGTAGATCACTTTAGGTAAAATGTTTAAAAGAAGTGGTGAGAGTTGGTATCTGTCTTAGTCACCTGATGCTGCTCTAACAGAAAATATCATAAGTGGAAAGCTCTATGAAGAGACATTTTATTGTCTCAGTCCTGTAAGCCACAAATCCATTCATAAGATACAAGTCCCTTCGGTATGAGAAATCATCACATCCAAATTCAAGGACAGTATCTCAGCACAGGAACCTCAGCTCCGAAGGATGTACCTGCTCTTGGTAATGCTGCTCTGTTGGTGGTGTGAGGTTCCCAGCTTCCTCTGCTCACTTCTCTCACTTATATCCCACAAGCTTTTAGCTTGAGTCCTGCCTCACTAACACAGCTGCAGCTCATTATCCATCATCAGTATCACAGAGGCAGGATTTACAACACATGGGGGAAAGGACACTGTACTGGGACTGCTAACCAAGTCAAATCAACACATAAATTTTTGGTAAGACACAGTTCAATCCATGACAGCATCCTTGTCTAGTTCCCATTCTCAAGGGGAATTCTTTCAGTCTTTTGACATTTAGGACAATGAAGGAATTTGGCTTTACATAGCTGCCACTAGTTGTATTTAGGAATTTCTCCTGTATTCCTATTTATCTGAGAGTTTTTGGCATGAGTAGGTGTTGGACTTTGTCAGATGCTTTTTCTGCATCAATTGACAAAATCAGGTGATTCTTATCTTTCGTGTTATTTATGTGGTTGGTTACGTTAATTGTTTTGCTAACGTTGAACCAGCCTTGCATCCCTGGAATGAAACCAGCTTGATCATGATGAATTATTTTTTTTTATATTCTGTTGAATTTTGTTGGCTAGAATTTTGTTGAAGATTTTTGCACCTAGGTTCATGAGTGATATTGGTCTGTAATTTTCTTTTTTTGTGGGATCTGTCCCTGGCTTTTGTATCAGGGTTATTCTGGCTTCATACAATGAATTTGGGAGTATTCCATCCCTTTCTATAATGAGAAATATCCTCAATAGTATCACAGTTAGTGCTTCTCTAAATGTTTGTTAGAATTCTCCAGTGAAGCTTTCTGTACCAAGACTTTTGAACAAGTGGAAAGAGAGCAACAGAGGAACCCCTCAGACACCAGAAGAAAACAGATAATAAAGGTTAGAGCATAACTAAATGAATTAGAGAATAGAAGAACAATTGAAAAAATTAACAAAATCCAAAGCTGGTTTTTTGAAAAGATCAACAAAATTTATAAACCATTTGCCAAACTTACAAAAGAAAAACAACAGAAGATACAAATAACCCAATTAAGAAATGAGATGGGAGATGTTACAACATACCCAGCTGAAATAAAAAATATCATATCAGAATACTATGAAAGGCTGTACTCTAATAGGTTTGAAAACCTAGAAGAAATGGACAAATTTCTAGATTCATATCATTCACCAAGATTATCACAAGAAGAGGTAGATCAGTTTAATAAATCTATCACAAAGGAAGAGATTGAAAAGGTCATCAAAAGTCTGCCAACCAAAAAAGGTCTTGAACTTACAACTAACTTGAACACATAAAAGGCACTTAATAATCACTGTTATCAGTCTTACACACACATGTGTTGTAAACAGAAATAATTATGTATATTAACTAATACTAAAAAAATGTCTGATAATATTCACTACTTCCATAGTTATACTTGTTGGAATAGCAAATCAATAGGGTTTTAAAATGTCCTGTACTTTGTATCTTCCTTACAGTAAGATGATATACATTACACCCACTCCATACTTACCAACATACTTAGGTTCCAAAGACCAGGTAGTTGTGTGAAAATTGGCATTATGTGAAAATAGAGGATGACTATATCAGATCACAAAGTGAGGGATGACTGCATCATTCTAAAACTGCCAATTGCATTATCACATGACCAAACCACTGAGTATGACACCTTGGTCAAAATGAAAAGTAATCAGTTGACATTACAGTTGACATCATAGCCAGTGTTACTCTCACTTCAGACATTGACATTCATTACTGCCAGACATCTGTCATTGCCAGCCAATTCCCGCTGAGTCAGATCCAGCTCACAAAATAATTGGAGAGCAGATGTTCTACTGTTGTTGTAAATGCAAAGTGTTAATTAATAGGATAGTTTGGGGATCAGGAATATAGGGAAAGCCCCATAAGGAATAGAAAAAATTAAAATTTTCCCTTGCGTTTTGAATAATCAAATATTTAGGTTTATGCATGAGATCCAATTACAGGAAATATACAAAAATGGGAGCAAATGTGACTACCAGTGAATCTCAATAAAGGAAGTATTACAGGAACTTGAAGAGCCAGCTATGATTCATTTGCATCTCTATTATTTTCCCTTCCATTTCTTGAGTACACTTTGAATATCTTATCTGATAAGTTACCATATATTTAATATCTGGATAATGAGTTATCGTGAAACAAGCTAATGGCCAGTCCACATTTCGGAAGATCCACAAATACTCTAAGACTCGATTAGAAGAACCATATCTAAAGCTTAATGTCCAATCAGGAGACATAATGAAAGGGTAAGTCTTATTTTACTATTAATTAATAAAGTAGATTATCTCTGAAGTGAATTAATTTAATAGTTTTTCTAGATAAAGTCACCCTTAATATGCCCCACTGAACAAAATGGGTAGTACATGAGAGAATTAACCTTGTTGGCTTATTGTCTAGTCCCTCATAAGCCGATATTCTTCTGCTTTCATTATCCCATCTCTTTATGACCAGTTGTTCTTGTCACTACATTTTTTAATTGACTATGTCATAAATCAATTAGAAATAAAAAGAAAAAAAATAGTTTTGAGCAATGAAATTACATGTTTTGTGGAGACTTAGTAACACCCTATCTCGACACCATTGTAAAATATAATTTAAAAAATGTGTGCAAATTATGAATAACAATAAAATATTAGAGATTGTTTATAAAATTAAGGACCTATAATCAGAATATGTTACAACTCAACTGAAATACAACATTATGGACATGAAGTCTCAGTGGACTCATACTAAAAACAGTCTTTGCATTAAATATTAACTAAAAAATGCACATGCATGATGGTTTAAATTATAATCTAAGTCCAATTTCAAAAGTTTAACATCTGAGGGTTTACAAAGTAGAACCTAACAACTGGAATTATGATTCTTCCTTCTGCTTTTTTTCTCCTACTTACATAGTTTCTAGAATAAATGACAGGAAGTGATGGTTGACATGGGAAAAATTGTAACATACTATGTAGTTCTTTTTTTTTTTTTTAATTTGTAACCAATCTTTTTTTAATGTAGTATATTTTAGGGGAAAGTTTACAGTGCAGATTAGTTTTTCACTGAAAATTTTATACACAGACAGGTTTATGACATTCGTTGTGATCACCGCAATGTGTCAGCACTTTCCCTGTTTATGTTTCCACCATCGGATCTCAGTGTCCATACATCTAGTTTTTCTGTCATTGTCTGCATTCTTTTTCTTTACTTTTGGGCAAGTGTTGAACATTTGGTCTCAGATATTTGACTGAACTAAGAACTACACTAGTAAACAGCTGAAAACATTCATTATAAATACCATTTAATAATCCTGACATGGAATGTACACACTATGAATCTAGTAAAGTGGGAAGCCATCAAAACTAGAATAGGATACATAAACATCAGTATCCTAGGCATTAGTGAGCTGAATTGGACTGGTTTTGGTCATTTTGCATTAGACAGTCACATGCTCTGTTATGCCAGGAATGACAAAATTAAAAAGAATCGTTTCCCGTTCACTGTAAAAAAAGTACATTCAAAATTAATCCAGAAGTACAACACTGTCAGTGATTGGAAGAACAATTAATATGACTACTATTCAAAAATACTCACCAACCACTAAGGCCAAAGGTAAAGAAAATGAAAATTTTTATTCACCTTTGCAGTCTGAAATTGATCAAACGTGCAATCAAGATGCATTGATAATTACTTGTGATTAGAATGCAAAAGTTGGAAACACAGAAGAAGGACTAAATGTTGGCAAATATGGCCATGGTGATTTAAACAGCACTAGAGAGTATATGATATAGTTTTCCCAAACCAACAATTTCTATATTGCAAATATCTTTTTTCAGCAATAATATAACTACACAAGTGGATCTCAGCAGATAAACTGCACAGAAAGCAAATTGACTACATCTGTACAAAGAAAGAATAGAAAAGCTAAACATCATCATTCAGAAAACGCCAGTGGGCAACTATAGAACACACCATCAACTGCTCGTGTGTAATTTCAACTTGAAGAAAATTAGAGGAAGTCCACAAGAGCCAATGTATGAGCTTGAGTATATCTCATCTGAATTTGGAGACTGTGTAGAGAATAGATTTGAGGCACTGAATGCTGATGATGGGAGATGAGATGAGATATGGGATGATATCAAGGACATCACGCATCAAGAAAGCAAGAAGTCATTAAAAAACAAAAAGAAATAACCAAAATGGATGTGAGAAGAGACTCGGAAACTTGTTCTTGAATGTAGAATTGCTACAAAAAAAAAAAGGAAGAAATGGTGAAGAAAAAGAGCCAAAAGGTGATTTCAAAGAGTGGCTTGACAAGACAAAGCAAAAGATCATAATGAAGTATGCTACCTGGAGACAGGAAGCCAAAAAGGAATAATTCACTTAGCATTCCTTAAGCACAAAGTATGAAGAAAAACATGCAAGTATTGAGTTGCAGTGTTGAAGTATTCTATCAGGAAATATTAGATATTGCAAGAAACATCTAAAGAAGATGGGAGGAATACACAGAGTCACTGTACCAAAAAGAATTGGTCGGTTTTCAACCATTTCAGGAAGTAGCATATGATCAAGAATCAATAGTACTGAAGGAAGAAGTCCAACTACGCTGAAGCCCATTGTCCAAAAACAAGGTTCCAGAAACTGATGGAATAGCAGTTGAGATGTGTCAATCAACAGATGCAGGACTGATGGT
This sequence comes from Heterohyrax brucei, assembly GCA_028571685.1. NCBI lineage: Eukaryota > Metazoa > Chordata > Mammalia > Hyracoidea > Procaviidae > Heterohyrax > Heterohyrax brucei. Next base: position 166,767,271 of record CM053144.1, read on the forward strand.
GTTCACTCATCTACACCAGAAAAATTGGAAGGCAGCTACCTGGCTACCTGACTGGGAAGAAATTCATATCCGTACCTACTCCAAAGAAAGGAGGTTCAAAAGAATTCAGGAACTATCAAAAATATTATTAATAATTACACACTTGTCAAATTTTGCTGAAGATCATTCAAAAAATGTTATAGCAGTATATCAACAAGAAACTGCCAGAATTTTAAAATGGATTCAGAAGAGGACATATAAGGAGGTTTTATTAAATATGCAAAGGCATTTGAGTATGTTGGTCCTAACTAATTATGGATAATATTGAGAGGAATGAGCATGCCAGCACAATTTCTTGTGCCCATGAGGAACCTATACCAAAAACTTGAGACATCCATTTGAACAGAACAAGGAAATATTGTATGACTTAAAATCATGGAATATTTGTGTAAAGATTGTGTCCTTTCATACTTAATCTCTGTGCTGAACAAAATCAGCGACACTGGACTACATTAAAAAGAATGACAATTCAGGAATGGAGGCAGACTCCTTAACAACCTGTGACATGCAGATGGCCCAATTTGCTTGCTGAAAGCGAACTTCAAGTACTTATGTAAGATGATCCAAGACCACAGCATAAAGAAAACAAAATCTTTACAAATGGAATAATAAGCAGCATCATGATAAATGGAGAAAAGAAAGATAGAAATTGTCAAGGATTTCTTTTTACTTGGATATGCAATCAACAGTCATGGAAGCAGCAGTCAAGAAACCAAAAGATGCATTGCATTTGCTTCAAAAGATGCCTTTTTAAAAAAAGCAAACTTGTCACTTGAAGGACTCAGTTGACTCATATGTGTGTGAAAGCTATACAATGAATAAAGAAGACCAAAGAAGAATTAATGTCTTTGAATTACAGTGTTAACAAAGAATTGAAGTACTGTAGATGGTTCAAAGAAAAAAATTTGTCTTGGAAAAAGTACAGCCAGAATAGTTTTTAGAAGTGAGGAGGATGAGACTTGGTCTCATTTACTTTGGAAATGTTATCAGGAAGGACCAGGGCTTGGAGAAGGACATCATGCTTGGCAAAATAGAGGAGCACAGAAAAAGAGAAAGACTCTTCACAAGATGGATTGACACAGTAGCTGTAGCAAAAGACTCAAACATAGCAATCACTGTGAGGATGGCATATCCAAAACACATTGCCGTCGAGTCAGGTCCAACTCATGGCAACCCTAGAGGTCAGAGTAAAACTGCTCCCAAGAGATTCCAAGGAGCACCTGCCATATTTGAACTGCTGACCTTTTGGTTAGCGGAGGTAGCTCTTAACCATTATGCCACCAGGGTTCCCATAGGGCCAGATAATGTTTCCTTCTGTAGCACACACAGTTGCTATGAGTTGGATTCAATCACCGGCACCACCACCAACAATAATCTTTGACTAAAACTTGGACTTTGGGCATGGCTTCATGCCTGTATTATTAGGATGTCCAGGGGCTGCAGTCCTGAGGGTTGCTGTAGTCTCTGTCAGATCAGTAAGTCTTCCTTTTTTGTGATTTAAACTTTGTTCCTCATTTGTTGCCAGCTCTGTCAGGTACCCTTCATCGTGATTCCAGTGATGGTAAAAGGAACCAACTAGTTATTGTGTCCTCAAGCTGATTGACACCATGCCTCATGTTGGCCATTAGTCCTTTGGACTAATATTTCTTTTGTGTCTTTGGTTTTCTCCCTTATCCTTTGATCTGAATGTGGTGGGACCAGTAGATGTTTTTAGATGGCCACTTGAAAGCCTTTCAGACCTAAGATGCTACTTACCAAAGTAGGATTTAGAACACTTTCTTTATGAACTATGTTACATCAGTTGGCCTAGATGTCACTTGAGACCATGATTCCCAACCATGGGTTCCAGTAACTCAGTGCTTCAAGGTGTTTTGATGTGTCTAAGAGGTTTTTATGATTTAGTTTTTGTCAAATGTGCTGATTTTCCTTATATTGAGTACTTTCTTACTGTTCACCAAAGTAAAAACGTATCTACTACATAGTTACTGATTTCTTCTCCCCATTCATCCCCACCCTCATAAGTACGAAAGATTTCTTTTTTGTTTGTTAACCTTTTCTTGAGTTTTTGTGATAGTGCTCTCAAGCATTATTTGTTCTTTTGTGATTGTCTGATTTCACTCAGCACAGTGCTCTCCAGATTCATACAAGCTGTGAAATGTATCAGGGATTCATCACTGCTTTTTATTGTTGCAAAATATTCTGTTGTTTGCATGCACCATATTTGTTTTTTTATCCACTCATCTGTTGATGAGCACTTAGATTATTTCCATCTTTTTGCTACTGTGAATGATACTGCAGTAAAACCAGATGTGTGTATATCTGTCCATCCGAAGGCCCTTATTTCTCCAGGAAATATTCATTCCTAGAAATGAGATTGCTAGGTCATATGATATTTCTAGTTCTAGATTTATAATGAGGAGCCATATTGTTTTCCATAGTGGTTTTTATCATTTTACATTTCCATCAACAGTAAATAAGGGTTCCAATTTCCCTACAATCTCTCTAGTATTTCTCATTCTCTATTTTCTTTATTTTGTTTTTGTAATTGTTGTTGTTCTTAGGTGCTATCAGTTTGATTCCAACTCATACCAATTGTGTGTACAATAGAAGGAAACATTACCTGGTCCCACACCATCCTCACAATCACTGCTATACTTGACACCATTGTTGCAGTAATTGTGTCAGTATACATCACTGAGGTTCATCCTCTTTTTTACTGCCCTTTTGGCTGCTCTCCAAAAGACTGGAGGTTCAAATCCACTAGATGCTCCTTGGGAACTCTATGGGGCAGTTGTGCTCTGTCCCATAGGATCACAATGAGTTGGAGTGAACTTGACAGCAGCGAGTTTGGTTTTCGTTTTTATTTTCCAAAGCACAATGTCCTTTTCCACAGACTGATCCCTCCTGATCTCATGTCCAAATGCTCTAAGAAGCATTCTCGTTGTACTTTTTCCATACAGATTGTATGGTAAATATTCTTCACCAGTGGTATAATTCAAAGATGTCAGTTCTTCAGTCTTCCTTGTTCAACTTTGAAGTGCGTATGAGGCAATTGAAACTATCGTGGCTTGAGTCAAGCTCCCAAGTCCTTAAAATGACTTCTTTGCTTTCCAACACTTTAAAGACATCTTTTGCAGCAGATTTGTACAATGCAATGCATGCTTTGATTTCTTGAGTTTCCATTGTGTGTTGATTGCAAACCCAAGTAAAATGCAATCCCTGACAGCTTTAGTCTTTGTTTATCATATTGTTGCTTATTTGTCCAGTTGTGAGGCTTTTTGTTTTCTTTATGATGAAATTTAATTCATACTGAAGGCTGTGGTCTATGATCTTTATCAGGAAGTGCTGAAAGTGAAGTTCCGGTTTCACTTTCTGAAGTCAGGACTTCACTTTCAACAAGCAAGTTTGTACCATCTGCATGTCACACGTTGTTAAGGAGTCTTCCCCCAACCCTGAAGCCTCGTTCATTTTATCATAGTCTGGTTTCTCAGATTTTGTTCAACATACAGATTGAATAAGTATGCTGAAAGTCTATAACACTGACACACACCTTCCCTGAATTTAAACCACATAGTATTCACTTCTTCAAGTTCAAATGACTTCCCCTAGATTTATGTACAGGTTCCTCCTGTACATACTTAAGTGTCCTGGAATTCCCATTCTTCAAACTGTTATCAATAATTTGTTATTACCCACACAGCCAAAGGGCTTGGCATAGTAAATAAAACACAGTTAAACATCTTTCCGGTATTCTGTGCTGTCAGCCATGATCCATCTGCATCACCCGTGGTCCATCTGACATCACTCATGATCCATCTGGCATCACCAATGATATCCTTTTTCTTATGTCCTCTTCTGAATTCAGTTAGAATTTCTAGCACTTCTCTGTTAATGTACTGCTGCAATTGCCTTTGAGTGATCATCAGATAAATTTTACCTGTATGTGATTTTAGTGATGCTGTTTGATAATTTCTGCATTCTGCTGAATCTCTTTTCTTTGGAATGGATTAAAAAAAAATGGATCTCTTCCAGTAGGGTGGCCAAATAACTGTCTTTCAAATTTCTTGGCAGAGACAAGAGAACACATTCAGCCCTGTATCTGTTTGTTGAAAAATTTCAGTTGGTACGTCATCAATTCCTGGAATCTTTTTTTTTTAAATTTATTTACTATGACCGAGTGAAAAGGTACATTCCCGTATAAATTTACATGCCCACCTCTATGCAGCTTACACTGCTCTCCCTGCCCGGTGACAGCACACTATTCCTCTCTGCTCTGTACATGTCTCATCCTCCCAACAGTCTCCTTTCCCCTCCTCTCTATCCAGTCTCCTTCCTCTAGCCTGGAATCTTGTTTTTTGACAATGCCTTCAGTGCAGCTTGAATTTTTTTCTTCAGTATCATCTTTTCTTGATCATGTTCTACCTACCTCCTGAAAAGGTTGAACATTAACCAGATATTTTTGCTAAAGTGGTCCTGGGTATTTCTTCCATGCTTTTGATGTGTCCTGCTTTGTTTGATATTTTCTCAACATTGAAACTTAACACTTTAATTATTTTTTCAGGTCTTTATACTTAAGAAATGCCCAGCTTATTCCTTCCTTTTGCTTTTGTATCTCCAGGTTTTTGCACATTTCATTATAATTTTTACTTTGTCTTCTCAAGCTGCCCTTTGAAATCTTCTCCTTGACTTTTTTACTTTATCATTTCCTCCTTTAACTTTAGCTATTCTATGTTCAAGAGAAAGTTTCAGAGTCTAGTCTGACATCAGTTTAGTCTTTTTTTTACTGTCTTTTTAAAGACCTCTTTCTTCATGCATGATGTCCTTGATGCCAGTCCGAGGTATGTCTAGTCCTTGCTCATTAGCATTCAATGCAGCAAGTCTGTTCTGTGATAACCTCTAAATTCAGAGGGTATATACTCAGGGTCTTACTTTGACTCTGTTAGACTTGTTTCTGATTTTATTCAGCTTCAGCTTGAACTTGTATGTGAGCAAGTGATGGTCTGTTCCATGCTTGCCCCTAGCTTTGTTCTGACTGATGATAAACTGAGTTTGTCCATTGTGTCTTTCCACAAGTGCAGTCAATTTGATTCCTTTGTAATTCATCTGCAATTTATATTCTTGAAAAAAAAAGTATTTGCAACAAAGAAGTCATTGGTCTTGCAAAATTCTATCATGCAATCCAGGAATTATTTTTATCTTCAAGACCATATTTTCCATCTACCAGTCCTTATTTGTTTCCAACTGTTGCATTTAAATGACTTGTAATCATTGATGCATCTTGATTTCATGTTTAATAAATTGTGAAAGTTGGTAACAACTTCAGTTTCTTCATCTTTCACATTAGTGGTTGGTGCATAAATCTGAATAATAGTTGTATTAACTGGTCCTACTTGTATATATATGGATATTAACCTATCAAGGAGAATGTTATAAATTCACCGCAGGATAGATTGAAGTATTCTGTTTGACAGTGAATGCAAAGCAGCTCCTCTTTGGTTTGTCATTCCTGGCACAGTAGACCAAATGATTATTTGATTCAAAATGGCCTATACCAGTGCATTTCAGCTTAATGATGCATAGTATGTCCGTGTTTATTCATTCATTTAATTTGTAACACCTTCCACCTCTCCTAGATTTATACTTTTATATTCCATGTTGTTTTTGAATGGATATTTGAATGTGTTTCTTTTGATTTTTTTTTTAATTGATGACCCCAGGATTTGAAAACACTCAAAAGAGGACTGGGGAAAAGCTACCCTCCTCAAAGTAGTGTTGGCCTTAATGATATAGACACCATCAATCTTTTAAGACCTTCATTTTCTGATGTGGCATGACGCAAAATGAGAAAAAACAGTTGCAAACATCCGTTAGTAATTGGGGCTCCACTTTGGTATACCAAAGTACCAAACTCATCATCAAACTGATTTCTACTCATAGGATTTTCTTTCTGTTTTATTAAGAGTTTTCATCAGGAACAGGTGTTGAACTTTATCAGATGCCTTTTCTGCACTGATTGAGGTAATCATGTTATTTTATTTATGTGGTGGATTAAATTATTTTATTTTCTAATGTTAAACCATCCTTGTACACCTGGCATAAGTCCCACTTAGTCACTGTCATGGATTGAATTGTGTCCCCCAAAGATGTGTGTCAGCTTGACTAGTACATGATTTCTGGTATTGTGTGATTATCTACTATTTTGTCATCTGATACAGTCTTCCTGTATGTCATAAATCCTGCCTCTGTGATGTTAATGAGGTGAGATTAGTTGGAGTTATGTTAATGAGGCAGAACTCAGTCTAAAAGATTAGTCTCTTTTAGATTTTATATCTCAAAACTCCTTTGAGATGTAAAAGGGAAAGGTAAGCAGAGACACAGAGGACTTCATATCACCAAGAAAGCAGTTCCGGGAGCAGAGCTCATCTTCTGGACATTGGGTCTCTGCAATGCGAAGCTCCTAGACCCAAGGAAGATTGATGACACAGATGACCTTCCAGAGCCTAGACAGAAAGCCTTTCCCTTGAGCTGTCACTCTAAATTCAGACTTCTAATCTCCTTGAATGTGACAGAATAAGTTTCTCTTTTGTAAAGACTTTCATTTATGGTGTCTGTGTTACTGCAGCACTGGGTAAATAAGACAGTCATAGTTACTATACATATGTGTGTGTATATATATAAAATGATGAATTCTTTTGGTTAGTGTTTTGTTGAGAATCATTGCATCTGTATTCAGGAGAGATACTGGTATGTAATTTTCTGTTTTGAGTTGTCTCTGCTTGTCTTTGGTATTAGGGTTATGTTGGCTTCATAGAATGAATTCATAGTATTCCTTCCTTTAATGTACTCTAAAATAGTTTGAGTAGTACTGTGTCAGCTCTTCTATGAATGTTAACTAGAAATCTCCAGTGAAACCATTCAGGTTAGAGCTTTTATTGTTGTTGTTTGGAGTTTTTGTGTGGTTTGGTATGATTTGGTTTGGTTTTATTACCCCTTTAATCTCTTTTCTTGTTATGGATCTGTTCAGATTTTCTATCTCTGCTCACATTAATTTAGGTAGGTAGTATGTTACAAAAATGTGTGCTTTCCTCTAGATTCACAAAATTGATGAACTACAATTTTTAATAGTATTCTGTTACAATACTTTTTTTTTCAGTCAAGTCTGTTTTAAGGTCCCCCATCTCATTTGTTACTTGAGTTACTTACGTCCTCTCCTTTTTTTTTTTCAGTCACTTTGTCCAGTAGTTTGTTGATTGTGTTGATCTTTTCAAAGAACCAATTTTTGGCCTTCTTGGTTCTTTCTGTTGTTTCTCTGTTCTCTATTTTATTTGTCTCTGTTGTACTTTATTATTTCCTTTCTTCTGATGGCTGTGAGATCCTTTACTATTCTCTTTATATTTGTTTCAGTTGTAAGGCTAATGTTTTTATTTTGGCCTGTTTATGATATGTCTGTCTATTGCTATAAGTTGATTTCTGAACTACTGCTTCTGCTGTGTTTTCTGTCTCATTTAATTCTTGATTTTTGTTTTTATTTCATCTTTGATTTCTTCTATTACTCTTTGCTTTTAAGCAAGGCATTATTCAGTTTCCATGTGTTTCTTATTTTCTCCTCTTGTTCTTCCTGTTACTGATTTCTGTCTTTATGGTGGTGTGATCACAGACAATGCTTTGTAGTATTTCGGTGTTTTGGTTTTTATTGTGGGTTATTTGTGGCCTAAAATATTTTCTGTTTTGGAAAATGTTCTATTTACATTTCAAAAGAATGTATATCTTGCTGCTTTAGGGTTGAGTTCTCTATACTTGTCTATGACATCAAGTTGGTTGATTTGGGCCTTTAGAGCTTCTGTATCCTTCTTGATTATCTTTCTCGATGTTCCATCCTCTATCAAGAATGATATGTTGAAGGCTTCTTTTATTAATTGTGAAACTGTCTTTTCAGTGTTGTTAGAGTTCGTTTTACATAATCTGAAGCCCTGTCCTTGGGTGCATAGATATTTATTTAGGGGACAGATTGTCCCATTAATCATTATATAATGCCTTCCCATGTCTTTTAAGGCAGAATTAACCTTAAAGTCAATTTTATGTGAGATTTATGTTGTAACTCATGTGCTTTATTGATTACTGTTTGCTTCATCTTTTGATTTTTAATATATTTATATCTTAGTATCTAAGATGTGTCTCTTGTAAGAGCACATTGGTGTTGTTGTTTTTAGATGCAATTGAGTTGGATTCAATTTGTAGCAACCCTGTGGACAATACCCAGTCCTGTATCATCCTCACAATTGTTGTTGGCATGATCCCGTTGTTGTAGACACTGTGTCAGTCCACAGAGGGTCTTCTTCTTTTTCCTTGACTTTGTATTTTATCAAGCATTATGTCCTTCCCAAGGGATTGATCCCTCCTGATAACATGTCCAAAGTGTGTGAGATGTAATCTAACCATCCTTGCTTCTAAGTAGCACTCTGGCTGTGCTTCCGGGGCACATTTTTTCATTCTTTTGGCAGTCTGTGGTATGTTCTGTATTCTTTGCCAACACCACAATTCAAAGGCATCAATGCTTCTTCATCATCTTTATTCTTTGTCCAGCTTTCACATCCATGGCAAGGGTGAGGCACACCTTACTCTTTATGGTGATGTCTTTGATTTTCAGCACTTTAAAGATGTCTTTTGCAGTAGATTTTCCCAATGCAATACATTGCTTAATTTCTTGACTGCTGCTTCTGTGCACATTGATTGTAGATCTCAAAGTGAAACCCTTGACAACTTCAAGCTTTTCTCGACGAAGTTGCATATTGGTCCAGCTTTGAGGATTTTTGTTTATGGTGAAATGTAATCCATACTGAGGGCTGTGGTCTTTAGTCCTCTTCACTTTCACCAAGCAAGGTTGTGACATTTTCATAAAGCAAGTTGTTAATGAGTTTTCCTCCAATTCTGATGCCCCATTCCTCTTCATCTAGTCCAGCTTCTAGGATTATTTGCTCAGTAGACAGATTGAGTAAGTACTATGATGCCGTGACACACACCTTTCCTGAATTTAAATTACACAGTATCCCCTTAGACAGTCAAACAATTGCCCCTTGATTTATATACAGGTTCCTCGTGAGCGCAATTAAGTGTTTCGAAATTGCCATTCTTCATAATGGTGTTGAGAATTTGTTATGATACATACAGTCAAATGCCTTTGTATTGTCAGTAAAACACACATAAATCTCTTCCTGACACATTGATAAGTTATGTTTTTTGGTTCATTCTGCTACTTTTTGTCTCTTTACAGATATGTTATGCCATTTATGTTCAGTATAAGTACCAATAGATATGAGTTCTTTATGTGGTGCTGAAGCTTCCTTTGTTCCTCTTAGTTCCTTTGATGAGTTGTTTCATTTGTGAATTTTCTGTTTAACTTGATCTTCTTTTATAGATTTTGTGTTTTGTGGTTTTTTTCTTTTTTCCTTTAATAAGTAGATTTAACTTTCTTTGTGTTATCTTTCAACTTACCCTTATCTTCCTAAATTTGAACCAGTCTTTAATTACCTGACATAATTGTGATGTCTTCTCCATGTGACTTCTCTGCTTGAAAGTTCTATACCCACACTGGAAACTCTGGTGATGTAGTGGTAAGTTCTACAGCTGCTAACCAAGAGGTTGGCAGCTTGAAGTCAGAAGGTGCTCCTTGGAAACTCTATGGGAGCAGTTCTACTCTGTCTTATAATGTCGCCATGAGTCAGAATCAACTTGACATCAATGGGTTTAGTTTTTTTTTTAAATATATTTATATCATTTATTCCTGCTTTTATTGTTTTGACATTTTTATCATTTATAGATTGACCCACTCTCATTCCCTGTTGAAGTCTTTTAGCTTTTCAAATTATTATTATGAGAGTTCTTTACCTAGTTTGGAATCTGACTGATCCTGTCCTATGTTCTTGGAAGAAATCTCTTTAATAATTCTTGTCAGTTTGGTTCAGATTTTACAAATTTCCTTAATTTCTGATTATCTGGAAAAGTCTTAATCTGTTCTTCTTATTATTATTATTATTTACTTCTTCCATTCACTGTTTCATCTATTTGTTTATTCCTTCATTTGATTCTTGAGGTTACAGAATTGACATTAGTATCTGTTTTACTCATTTGGATATCATTGCCACAGTGGGACATCATGATGCATCTGTCTAATGTGCCATGTTGGCTCTCCTTGCATGTAGTTAATATTAATAGACTTAATCCCATTTTAAACTATTGGTTATAAATCCTTAAGAATAACAATTTACCCCTTAGTGAAATAAATTCTTTTAGTGCCTCATAGATTAAAGAGAGGCCTCTGATGAGGATATTGACTACATGGTACCTGGAAGCATTTATTCTTAGTAGCTTGACTGTTTAATACCAAATACATTTGGTTACTTGTAGTCACTGTAAATTGAACACCATCAATTTGTCATGAGTCATAATGAAGATTGTTGTATTGAGAAATAGTAATATTTGCAAGCAGAAGTAAAACCATATTGTTTAGAAAGAAGTTGGAATTCAAGAGGTAACACATTGCTTGTTATTGACTCTTTCTGTTCAGATCTTTGAACCTTCCACTGTCCTTGCCAACAGTGAAAGTGGAAGATATTTGGGATTTGGAAAGGTTTTAGTTTTAAATGTTTTATTATGTTTAGAGAATGAAAAGTGTCTAATATTATTATCATGCTGACTTCATCAATTTAACTTGCTGGAGGTAGATGCAAATAACTCTTCCAAAAGCAAGCAGGTGTGGGCCTGGCTCCTGCGCATCTTAGTTGGAAGCTGACATTTCAACATCAAAGTTCAGTGCACTGGAACATTGTTCTAGTCATAACAAACTGTCTAAATTACAAAATCCTGGCACACATTCTAGCCATTAAGCTGTATATCCCCCTACTTTCAGCCTGGAAAGCTTTTATTAATTCATAAAAGGATTTTCGCAGCTAAGAGAAATTGGAAACTGGCAGAGCAAACAAAAACATGTCCACTCATTTCCCAGCTGAAAGATTGGACCAGATTCATTAGCATTTGAATTACTTCTGAAAAATTCTACCCATTGGTGATTACTATGTATATTTTCAAAACATTTCTGCAGACTCATGTTTCTATGCCTTTTCATCAGGTTGTATTTTGTGGAATTTGTTTTGTTTGTTTATGATACTTTCAACACAGTTACTAGACATTATGCCAGTATTATAATTTTCCTCTTTGGGAAAGATTACAAATGGGGTCACAGTAAAAATATTACCCTAAACAATCACATCCTTTAAACCTGAAGATGTTCAATGTTTGCCCAGTAAGTCTTTCCTCTGTCATGGTCCTGTCAAGGTCAGAATGAGAAAGTAAAATATTGTATTATTTTCGGTGAGGTCATTATTGGTCAGTCAATAAGTGGTGGTGACAGTGATCAAATGGAAAAAAAAATTCTTTAATCACTGCAGTTCTGTAAAAAAAATATGTTGTTTTGTATAATTATAAATTTTCACAATGTAAACAAATCATGCTAACTTTTTTTTTATTTAATATGACTGAGTGAAAATGTACATTCCTGTATAAATTTACATGCCCACCTATATGCTGCTTCCACTGCTCTCCCTGTCCGGTGACAGCACACTATTCCTCTCTGCTCCATGCATGTCTCATCCTCCCAACAGTCTCCTTTCCCCTCCTCTCCACCCACTCTCCTTCCTCCAGCCAGAGGTCAGCAGGATGATATCCTATAGATGTATAGAACCATAAAGTGCATCCAATATATAGTCACTCTGCATCACCAAGTCCAATCCATTCATGTCCGAAGAGTGGACCTTCGTTATGATTTATGGGCAAGGGCAGCATCAGGGCCAGGGGCCATGCTCCCAGGGGAACCCTGAAACCACTAGACCATCAATTGAGTTCTTTTAGTGGAGATCTCAGGGTGCACCCCTTTTTATTCTTGTGTTGCCAGTGAGACTCAACTTAGTGAGCTCCATTATGGCTATCACTGGTAGTGGCTGGGTACCATCTGGTTCCTCCAGTCCCAAGTCAATGTAGGCACCCACTCATGTGGGTCTCTCTACCTTCTGGGTTGTCTTCATCCCATGTCATTTTGGTCCTCAGTGAGCATCCATTCCTGCTGAGTTGGGACCATTTGCTGTGCCCTCGGATGGCAGCTTGGCAGCTTTTAAGACCCCAGACACCACTCACCAATGTAGGGTGCAGAGAGCCCTTTTAGCAAAATGCTGGTTGTGCCAATTGACCTCAATTTTGCCTAAGAGCATGGTCCCCTGCCCCCTGCCCCAGCTACTCTATCCTTGCAGCGTTGGGATAAGATGGAAGGAGTACTCAAGTTATGCTGAAGTCCACTTAATGTTGTTCTTGTTTCTAATGTGTGCTATCACTGATTTCACCCAAGCAGATTTCTAGCAACTATCTAAGCTAAACCCTCCCCACTTCGCCCTCCCTCCCTCCTCTCTCTTGCAGCTGTCAAAGAGTCTTTTCTCCTGTACATAAGTCTGGTTTTGAGATCTAATCATAGAGGTCCATATTTGTCCTTTTGTCGCTGACTGCTTTCACTCAACATAATGTCTTCCAGTTGAAACCAGGTTAGGAGATGTTTCCTGGAATCATCGTTATTCTTTGCATAGTGCTCCATTGAGTATATATACCATAGTTTACCTATCCGTTCCTCTGTTGTTGGGCATCTGGGTTGATTCCATCTTTTTGCTATCGTGAACTGTGCTGCGATAAACATCCTTGTGCATGTGTCCGTTGGTGTGAAAGGCCTTGATTCTGTAGGATATATTCCAAATAGTGGAATTACTGGGTCAAATGGTATATCAATATCCATTTTCTTAAGGAAGCACCAGATTGCTTTCCAAAGAGGCTGGACCATTTTGCAACCCCACCAACAGTGTAGGAGGGTTCCACTCTCTCCACAGCCTCTCCAGCATTTGTTGTTTTGTGTTTTTTGAATCATAGCCAACCTTGTTGGGGTGAGACGGTATCTCATTGTCATCTTGATTTGTATTTCTTTAATAACTAAAGATCATGAACATGTCTGCATGTGTTTTGACAGATACTGTACATGCAATAAATTGCATAAAATGCACTAATCATTAGTGTATGAATTGAAAGATGTTTACATATATATAAGATGCTATAATCACCAAACAGGGGGGGAAAAAGAGAGAAAGAACATTTCCAAAAGATAGACTGATGCCATTTGCCCACCTGTGCATTTTGCAGAATACTGTCAGGTATTCTGACTTCTATCAGCATAATGCATTTTCTCTCTTTTTGAATTAATACAATCAAGTACTACAATGTGCACTCTTTGTTTCTAGCACGTTCTGTCAGTATACTATTTTTGAGACTGATTTATGTTGTCCTGAGTGCCAGTAGTTCATTCTCTTTCATTGTTGTGTAGTAACGTATTATATTGTTATGCCACTGTTTATTTTTCAACTGTTTTATTGAGATGTAATTCACATATCATGAAATGTACTCTTTTAAATGGCTATATTCAGTGTTTTTATATGTATTCTCAGAATTGTGCACCCACCACATCTTTCTAAGGTTAGAACATTTTCATCACCTCTTAAAACAAAATTTTAGCTGAAAGAACTTGAACAGTCACTCCCCAAACTTTCTGCCTTCAGCTCCTGGCAACCAGTAACGTATTTTCTTTGTCTATAAATTTGTCTGTTTGGGTCATTTTAAATAAATCAAATCTTATGTTAGTCCACAGTTTATTTATCCATTCACCAGTTCATGGGTGTCAGTAGTTGCCGATATGAAGCTATAATGAGGAATGATTCCTGAGAGGCTACAGTGGCACCAATGGTTTATACTCAATTGCTAACTCTAAACTTGAGGGTCTGAACCCATTCAGCAAAGATGTTGAAGAAATGGCTGGTGATCTGCTTCTGTAAAGACACTACAACCAAGAAAAGCCTGTGGGGCAGTTCTCCTAATGACAATTGCCATGAGTTAGAACTGAAACCACTGCAATTATTACTGTTATTTTTTACCATAGGTTTCCTTTTTTCATATGTCTCTATTCTTCAGATTAATTTAGTGATATTAGCTCTTCCTTTTTTTCTGACATAATCATTTAAAATTACAACTTTCCGTGTTAATACTCAGTTCACAAACATTGCTGTTTTCATTTTCACGTTTAATCAAAATATTATTCAATTGCCCTAGTCATCTGTTCTATGTGTATTATCATAGAATATATTCTATGAATGTTAATTTTTTAATAAGTATATCTAGTTTGTTAGTTATGGTATGCAGTTATTTTGTATTCTAATTGTTGTTTTATATACTTAAGCTATCCATTTCTGAGAGGACTATACAAACTATAGTTTTGAGTGTTTTCCTTTTTAGTTCTTTGAACTTTGGATTTGTATATATTTGAGGTTATATTGTTAGATGTATGAACATTTGTATTCTGATATCTCTTCATAAAGAATTTTACCAGTGTGAAGTGTTCCCTATCTATCCGACTCGACAGCACTCGGCTATCTAGTAAGACACCTTCTCATAAACTTCTATAGTCTGATATGCTGCATGCTCATCTCAACATTTTATGCTTATTCTTTGTAATTTACATATTTTTTCATCCTCTTTTAACCTAGCTATAATGTATAAAGTTGATTTCTTATAGAAGACATATGGTTGGAATTTTTTTTTTTAATCCAGGTTAACATCTCTGTCTTTCAGTTGGAATTTTAGATTATCTTTATTTAATATGATTTTCTGCATGGTTGAATATTAATTGTACTATGTTTTTCCTATGTGGCTCATTTCTTCTGTTATTATTTTCTTGTGTTTTTTAAATTATTTAAATTTTTATTATCAACTGGTTTTCTTATTCATAATACTTCTCTTTTAACAGCTATTGTAGTATTTAAAATATGTCTTTTTCAACCATTAATGTCTGACTTCCAATAATTCTGTATCATTTTGGATATAACAAATAGCCTAAAAGATGGATTTTTTTTCATTTGTTTTCACATTAGTTTTGTGTTATCAATGAAAACTTGTTAGCTAATTTTTAAAGTAACTTTTAAAATAGATTAGAAAAAAATACTTTGGAAGAAATACTTTCATGACTAACAAAATGTGTACACACTGTATGTAGTGAAAATGACACTTGTTAAAGAAACTAAAAAATCACTAAGTAACTGGAGATATATACTATGTTGATTGGTTGTTGCTGTTGTTAGGTTTCAACTCCTAGCAACCCTATGCTCAGCAGAACAAAAAAAAATGCCAGGTCCTGTGCCGTGGCCACAGTCATTTTTATGCTTAAACCCATAGTTGCAGCCACTGTGTCAATCTGTCTTGCTGAGGGTCTTCTTCTTTTTCACCAACTCTCCACTCTATCAAAGCATGATGCCTTCTCCAGGCCTGCCAAGTCCAAAGTATGTGAGACATAGACTCGCTATCTTTGCTTTCAAGGAGCTCTCTGGTTGTGCTTCTTCCAGAACAGATCTCTTTGTTTCTTTGTCAGTCCATGGGACATTCAGTATTCTTCTCCAGCACCACAACTAAAAGGCATCAATTCTTCTGTCATCCTTGTTCATTGTCCAGCTTTCGCATGCATATGATGCAACAGAAAACACAATGGCTTGGGCCAGGCCCACCTTAATCTTCAAGGTGACATCTTTACTTTTCAATGCTTTAAAGAGGTCTTTTGTGGCAGGTTTTCCCAGTGCAATGCATCTTTTGATTTTTTTGACTGCTTCATCCATGGGTGTTGATCGTGGACCCAAATAAAATGCAGTCCTTGACAACCTCAATCCTTTCTGCATCTATCATGGTGTTGCTTACTGGACCAGTTGTGAGGATTTTTGTTGTCTTGATGTTGAGGTGCAATCCGTACTGAAGGTGGTGGTCTTTGCTCTTCATGAGTAGGAATTTCAAATCCTCTTCACTTCCAGCAAGCAGGAATGTATCATCTGCGTAACACAGGTTGTTATTGAGTCTTCCAGCAATCCTGATGTTCCATTCTTCTTTAAATAGTTCTTCAGCTTCTCAGACTATTTGTTCATTGGTAGGGAAACTCAAAATATTTAAGAGGCTAATAATATTCAAATTGAAGAATAGAATTAAAGCAGTTGTAATCAAAATCCTGGCAAGATTTTCTGTAATTATAGAAAAGTTGATTTTAAAATTGTGATATAAAGGCAAAGGAACTAAAATAGTCAAAACATTTTTAAAGAGAATACTGAAGGCCTAATGCTACTCAATGCTCAAATCCACTATAGAGCTACTTTAATCAAGATTGTACAGTATTGATAAA
Source organism: Heterohyrax brucei (assembly GCA_028571685.1). Classification (NCBI taxonomy): domain Eukaryota; kingdom Metazoa; phylum Chordata; class Mammalia; order Hyracoidea; family Procaviidae; genus Heterohyrax; species Heterohyrax brucei. Next base: position 166,783,601 of record CM053144.1, read on the forward strand.
AGTATCAACACATTGATCATTAGAACTGAATAAAAACCCAGTGCCATTGAGTCGATATCAGCTCATAGTGACCCCCTAGGTCAGAGTGAAATGACCTCATAGAGTCTCCAAGGAGCACCTCGTGGATTTGAACTACTTTCTTAGCAGCTGTAGCTCTTAACTACTGTGCCACCAGTGTTTCCAGAGCTGAATAAAGAATGTATAAATAAAAAATTTTACAAAAAGGAAGCTCAATGATTGTTGACAATCGCAGAAAAAAATTCAATGGAGAGAAATATAATGTTTTCCACTAGTGGTACTGGAACATTTGAACATTAATAATAATAATAAAAAGGAAAGAAAAAGAATTTTGAATTCTACCTCATACAATATTTAAAAAAAGAAAAAATCAAAATGTATCACAGACATAAATTGAAAATAATAGAACTCTTCAAAGAAAATCTTAGGAAGAATCATCTAGACCTTGGGCTAACCTTAGAAATCCTAGATTTGGTATTAGAAATCTGATCCATTAAAAAAAAATTGATAAACTGGACTTTTCATCAAATTAAAACTTTTGCTTTGCAGAGGACACTGTAGAGAAAATAAAGGGAAAAATCATTCACTGGGAAAGTACTTGTATATCACATATACAAAGGATTTGTATCCTCAGTTTATAAGGAACTCTAAAATATATGGAAGTTTTTAGGGGTAATAAAAACATTAAGTATACTGTTTATACTGGTGGTTACACAAATACATAAACCAAATTAAAACTCATAAGACTATACTAATAAACAGTGAATCTTTAACTATGTAAATTTTTAAACCAAAAACATCTGTGGTATTTTCAATTTTGATAAGTATGCATTTATCATAATGATACATGTACATTTTTTATATTTTGGAGTTATTTATTCCTCTCTGAAGGCTTCTCTTTCCACTTCAGAACATTTTCCTTGCATTCAAAGGACTTCTTTTACAATTAATGGTATTGTAGCTCTCCTAGTAACAAATTCTCTCAGCTTGTGTTTATTGGAAACATCTGTACTATACCTCTTTGTTCTAGGACATTTTTGCTGGACATAGAAGGCCAGAAAGAATTTTTTTTTTTATTTTATCACTTTCAAGATGCCATTTTGCTGGCTATTTATTGTTGTTCTTTTGAGAATAATTGTCTTTTCCTCTCTATTTTTTTTTTTTAATTTCTTTCTATCTTGCTTGCGCTTTGGTTTCATGGGCTTAAAATGTGCTTCTTGTAATTTAATGGAAATCTTTAATGTGTGGTTGAGTGCCTTCATCAGTTTAGAAAAATTTCCAACAATTCTTTAAATATTGTTTCCCTCTGTGTCGTTTTTCTCCTTTCTTTCACTTCAAAATATATGTTATACTATTTTACAGCATTTTTTTTGTATCTCATGCTTTGTTCTATTTTTTTCCTAATCTTCAGTTTTTGATCATTTCTAATGATTTTCTTTTGCAAGTAATATTTTCTTCTGACATTAACAAGGTTCCATGAGTTCTCATTTTCACATTTTTAATTTTTCAATTTTAGTTTGCATATTTAGTTTTTGTTAACAAGTATCACTTTGTTGAAATTCTCAAACTTGTTATCCAATATATTTCTGTCTTTCTGTATCTTCTCTTCCTCTTCCCCTCCCCCCTTAATAATAATGCTAAAGCGCTTTTCTGGTTCTGTTGGCTGTGTTTGGTTGTTTTACTGGAGCCCTACTTTTCTTGTTTTGGATCGTATCTTCTTGCTTCTTCAAATGTTTCACAGTTTTGGTTATAAGCCAGTCGTATTCCTAAAATGACATATTGGCTGAATTTGATGTTCATTTCGGCTGAGTTATCGTTCCTTTCCCTTTTTTAGGTAGCTAAAGTGGAGGACTGACTGCCTCTATCCACTCGAGGATGAAGCATGGTCAGGGATGAGCTGCAGTTGTCCTTCTTAGTCTTCATTTTCTCTTCAAGGGCCTGAAGGGCAAGACCTCGTGTGTTTACTGAAGGTCCCTCTCTCTACCACAGCTTTGACACTTCAGCACTATTCTAACTATACGACATTTCTTCTAGTGTTCCCAATGCATCCTGCATTTCCCAGGCAGTCAGCTCAAGTCCAGTGAGAGAAAACTGGCAGCTCTGCATTTAGGCTTTTACTCATTCCAAGCAATCACATCAGGCAATGCAGCATTTAAAGCTCCACTGGCTTATCTCCCCCAACAGAGTCATTCTGATTTTGGCAAACCTGATCCTCAGTCCATGCCCAGATTGGCAAATACCCCTTAAGATTGGAAAAAACTACTGGCTTTCATTTACTTGGGAAGAACTCTTCTGTCTGATGTCCTCTAAAAGGATATCACTTTTGCAATGACCATTATTCTTAAGCTTAAACAGTGGAGATGAAGGCCTTTCTGAACTTCCATACAATGGTTGGAAGTGGAAGTCTGTGTGATAAGTGTTTAGTTGTGTTATGGAAATATTTTAGGGATATGGCTGCATAGTCAAAGGTTACATATCCCACGCCTATCTTTGAAATAAAACCTTTATTAACAGATCGAGATTCAGGAACATACAAAAATATGGAAAGCTTTTTAAATACAATCATTCACTCTTTAAAAGATCAAAACTACATTGATTCAGAAATAATTTCAACAGTCTTCTATGAAAAATAATTTATAAACCATTAAAATTCCTAGATATTAAATGTAAGTTGCAGAAATAAGGAGCAAAGCTCCATAATTTCTTACCATTTTTTTGTATTTTATTGTGATTGAGAAGTATGCAATCCAAATTAAATTTGCATGCCTGCCTATCTGCAGCTGCTTCTGCTTTCCTTGCCTGGTGACAGCTTTTACCTCCTTTTCATTTTATATGTGTCATACCCTCTTAACAATCTCCTGCCCCCTCCTTTCCACATCTTCTCTCCCTTCCAGAAAGAGGCCAGTAGGACAGCTTCCTATCAAAGCATGGAGCCATGAAGTACACACACCATAACGTCACACTGTGACCCTGAGTCCATTCTATTTCTCTCCAAAGAGTTGACCTGAGTAATGTTTTCTGATCAGGGGTGGTAGCAGGTCCAGGGGCCATGCTCCCAAGGGAGACCCCAGACTGCCAGACCATCAACTGTGGACTTTTAGTGAAGTTCTTGAAATGCACTCCTCTTTTTCTCGTGTCACCACTGGGACTCGGCATGGTGTGCCACATCACGGCTGTCTTTAGTCGTGGCCAGGTATCATTTGGTTCTTCTGGTCACATGTTGATGCAGTCACCCATTCGCATGGGTCTTTCTGCCTTCTGGGGTCTTCTCTCCTCTTTGTTGTCCTTGGTGATCATCTGTTCCAGATGAGTTGGGACCATTTAGTGTACCTCAGGTGGCAGCTTGTTAGCTTCAAGACCCCAGACACCACTCATCAATATGGGGTGCAGAAAAGTCTCTTAGCAATAGGCTAGTTATGCCAGTTGACCTTGATGTCCCCTAAGAGCATCGTCCCTGGACTCCTGCCTCGGCTACTCTATCCTTGCAATATTGGGTTAAGATTAGAAGGGTTTCCAGTCTATTTTGAAGACTAGTTAAGCTGATCTTCTTCCTAGCATATGCTTTCACTGCTTCCACCCAACCAAATTTCTATCAACTACCTAATCTATTAACAGCCTTCTTCCTCCCTCCCCACCCTGGTAACCATCAAACGTCTTTTCTTCTGCACATGTGTCTATTTTTAAGTTCTTATAGTAGAGGTCTCATACAATATTTGTCCTTATGCTGCTGACTGATTTCACTTAGCATAATATCTTCTGATTGAAACCAGGTTATAAGATTCTTCCTAATATCATTATTGTCCTGTATCATTGCGTACTGTTCCATTTAATATATGTGCCATAGTTTTTTTTATAATTTATTATTATTATTGCACTATTTTAAAACCATTCTTAGATTTATTTTCATGATTCTGTAATTGCCTGCTTGCAAACATTTATTAAATGCCTAGTGTCATGTACATAAAGGGAAATATCATAGAGAATAAAACAGAACCAGTGAGATTTCAAAATTAAGGAAAATTCCTTCCTTAAAAGAGATTACACTAAAGGAAATTAGTAACTAAAGGCAACAGCTTAGCTCAGGTGAGCCAGTAAATAGATCGAAAACTATCATTGGATGTTGACTGATTCCCTGATAGACTCAAAAATAATTAGTTCTACCATTCCTCCTGATAATCCCTCTACCCCCTTTTTTATCATTGACTCTTAAGCTCCACTGTGTATGAAGCAAAGAAGGAATAAATGATGGAAGTTGCACACTTTTCTTGAAATTAAATCAAATAGGAATGTATATGTATGTATATATATATATAGATGTGTCAAAGAAAAACAGTACTGTTGAGTCCATTCTGACTCATAGTGACCCAATAGGGCAGAGTAGAACTGCCCTATAGATTTTTTTCCCACATGTCTTTTAGTTGGTCCTTTTGTGGGAGTGTGTGTATTGCTATGAAGCTGGAAGCTATGCCACTGGTATTCAAACACCAGCATGGTCACCCATGGAAGACAGGTTTCGTCTGAGCTTCTAGACTGACAGACTAGGAAGAGGGACCTAGTGGTCTACTTCTGAAAAGAATTAGCCAGTGAAAACCGTACAAATAACAGGGGACTACTACATGTTTATAGTGCCAGAAGATGAGCCTGTCAGGTTGAAAAAGCACTCAAAGAAGACTGGAGAAGAGCTGCCTCCTCAAAACTGAGGTGACTGTAATGATGTGGATAGAGTCAAACATCATTTGCTGATGCAGCATCACTCAAAAGGAGAAGAAATTGCTGCAAATATCCATTAATGATTGGAACATGGACTGTGTGAAGTAGAAATCTAGGGATACAGTTCAGTTCATGGTACTTGTCTGTACCAGGATATTTGGGAGACAGCTACTTGGCCAACCAACTGGAAGAGATCTGGATGTATTCCCTTTTCAAAGAAAGATGATCTAACTGAACACAGAAACTACGGAACAGTATCATTTTCATGAAGACTATTCAAAATAGGCTGCAGCAGTATATCCACAGAGAACTGCCGGAAATTTGAGCTAGATTCAGAAGAGGATGTAGGACCAGGGATGTCACTGCTGGTGTCAGAAGGATCCTTGCTGACAGGAGAGAATGGTAGATAGACATTTATTGGTATTTTTATTGATTATGCAAAAGCATACAACAGTGTGAATCATGACAAGTTATGGACAATATTCCAAGAGTGGAAATTCCAAAACACTTAATTGTAATCATAAGAAACCTGTACATAGATCGAGAGACAGTTGTTTGAATAAACTATAGGATACTCTGTAGCTTAAAGTCAGGAAAGGTGCATGCCAAGTTATGTCCTTCTATTACATTTACTCAATCTGTACAGTAAGCAAATAACCTGAGAAACTGGACTATATGAAGAAGAATGGGACATCTAGATTGGAGAAAGACTCCTTAAACAACCTGCATTAAACAGATCACAGGCACGACTTTGCTTGCTAAGAGTGAAGCGTACTTGCAGGCAGCACTTACTGATGAAAGTCAAAGACCACAGCCTTCAGTATAAATTATGTGTGCTCCAACATGAAGAAAACAAAAATTCTTGTAAGTGGAAACATCATGATAAACAGAGAAAAGATTGACATTGTCAAGGATTTCATTCTACTTGGCTCCACAATTGAGGACCATGGAAGGAGCAAACAAACAAACAAAAAAGCAATGAGTTGCATTAGGCAAATCTGCTGAAAATGACATCTTTAAGTGTCAAAAAGCTGATGTCACCTTGAAGACTAAGGTGTGGCTTGACCCAAGCCATGGTGTTTTCAAATGCCTCATATTCGTGAAAAGGCTGGACAGTGGACAAGGAAAATGGAAGAATTAATGCCTTTGAATTGTGGTGGTCCAAGGAACAAACAAGTCTGTCTTGAAAGAAGTACAAACAGAAAGAACCATAGAAGCAAGGATGGTGATGATCTCACCTAATTTGTGCATGTTATCAGAAGGGATAATTCTGTAGAGAAGAACATCATGCTGGCTAAAGTGGAGGATCAGTCAAAAGAGGAAAACCGTCGATGAGATGAACTGACACAGTGGCAACAATAGTCTCAAGACTGATAGATTGGCACTCTTCAAAAGCAATATTAAGTTAAAAAAATACGCCTTCATACTTATAAGGGAAAAAATATCACACTTGGATATTTATATCATGCTAAACTTTCAGTTAACTAGGAAGCTACCATGAAGATTTTTTTAGATAGGCAAGATCTTAAAATCTGAGCTCTCCTGAACTCTTTTTTAGAAAGTGACTGAAGGATATATCCCATCAAAAAGTGAGTAAACCAAGAGACAGTGTTGTAGACACTATCAAGAGCTATCGAGACATTATTTGAATCACTGTCTTATTTCTTCAGATGATGGCAGAAAGCCTTCGTGTCTCAGTTACTTTAGAATTCCCCTTATCTGTAAAGACCTGCCTCACTGAAGATCATGCTGTTTCCTTGGGTTGGCCATATCCGAGTTGTGATCAAATAGAGGGATATAAACACCTGGACAGTTCAGCTCAACTTGAGAGAGCCCTGAAGAGCTATTCAAGCTTCAAGAGTTCTAGTCAAATCTGTCTTACACCTGCACTGCAACTCCGCTTCTTCTTCTGAGCAACACAGCTTTGTTCCCCTCTTTTCCACACTGGTGTTATTCTAAAGAGCACTTCTTAACATGTGGCATACAGCTCTGCCTCTGAATCTACTTCCTTAACAACTCATGTGAAATATACAGATTTCTGAATGTTTGAACATGTCAAGATTTATTTATGTTTTTTACTAAAGATGCTGTGGATGAAATAATCAAAGATCAGTAGAAAACAAAGCAAAATCAAAGAGGCAGTAAGTAATTCTATAACTGGAAATAAATAACTGGAAAGTAAATTTAATCATTATATCTTTCACAGTTCAAATATGAATAATAAGTACAAAGTCACTTTTGTTGTTGTTAGGTGCTGTTGAGTGAATTCCAACTCCTAGACCCCATGCACAACAGAATCAAATACTTCCGAGTCCTGCCCATGCCTGTAATTGTACTTGAGCCCATTGTTGCAGTCACTGTGTCAATCCACCTTGTTGAGGATCTTCCTTTTTTGGCTGGCCCTCTACTTGACCAAGCATGATATTCTTTTCCAGGGACTGATCCCTCCCGACAACATGTCCAGAGTTTGTAAGATGTAATCTCACCATCCTTACTCTAAGGAGTACTCTGTTTGTAGTTTTTCCAAGAGAGATCTGATCCTTCTTTTGGCAGCCCATGATATATTCAGTATTCTTCTCCAACACCAAAGCATCAGCTCTTATCCACTGTCCAGCTTTTGCATGCATGGCATGTGACTGAAAATACCATGGCTTGGGTCAGGTGTACCTTAGTCTCAAGGTGACATCTTTGCTTTTTGACACTTTTAAACAGGTATTTTTCAGCAGATTTGCCCAGTGCAACACATCTTTTGATTTCTTGACTACTGCTCTTATAGGTGTTGATTGCAGATTCAAGTCAAATGAAATCCTTAAAAACCTCAATCATTGCTCCATGTATCACAATGTTGCTTGTTAGTGCAGTTGTTTTCCAGTTCATCCAGTTATTTATGTTGAGGTGTAATCCATTCTGAAGACTGTGGTCTTTAGTCTTTGATCTAAGTGTCTTGCCTTTTTCACTTTCAGCAAGCAAGGAGGTTGTGTCATCTGTATAATGTAGGTTGTTAAGTGAATCTTCCTGAAATCTTGATACCCTATTCTTCATATGGTCCAGCTTCTTGGATTATTTGTTCAGGAAACAGATTGAATAGGTGTAATGAAAGGATACAGCCCTGATATATACTTTTCCTAAGTTTAAACCATGCAGTGTACCCTTGTTCTGTTCAAATGACAGCACTCTACTTCTGAAAAGAATGAGCCAGCCAAACACCTTATGAACAGCGGCAGAACACTGTCTTATATAGTGCCAGAATATGTGCTTTCCAGGTTGGAAGACACCTAAAAGACAACAGACAAAGTGGCTGCCTCTTCAAAGCATATTCAACCTTCATAATGTGGATAGAGTCAAGCTTTCAGGACTTTCATTTGCTGTTGTGGCACCACTCAACATGAGAAGGAACAACCATAAACATCCCTTAATAATGAGAACATGGAATGTTTGAAGTGTGAAACTGGAAACACTGGAAATCATCGCAAAATGATAAGGAACACATGAACATTGACATCTTAGGCATTAGTCAGCTGAAATGGACTGGAATTGGCCACTTCAAATCAGAAAACCGTATGGTATACAGAAATGATAACTTGTAGAGAATTAGTGTTGCATTCATTGTCCAAAGGAACATTTCAAGACCTATCCTGAAGTACAGTGCTGTCAGTGATAATAGTTACACACCTACAAAAAAGACTACTCAATATAATTTTTTTTATATTTACACACTAACCACTAAGGCCATATATGAAGAAATTAAAGATTTTTATCAGCTTCTACAACCTGAAATTCAGTGTGAAATCAGGATGTGCTGAACATTACTGGTGACTGGAATGAAAAAATTGGAAGCAAAGAAAGATCAGTAGTTGGAAAAAAATGGCCTTAGTGGGACAGAAAGGATACCAGAGGTCACATGATAGAATATTTCTAGACCAATCACTTCTTACTGCAAATATATTTTATTACCAACATAAATAGTGACTATACATGTGGACCGCACCAGATGGAATACACAGGAAACAGGGGGATGGAGTCAAGATGGCAGACTAGACACATGTCTCCTTAATTCCCTCTGAAAACTAAGGCCTGGATTGCTAATTAAACTGAGCTTTCTGGGTACCCAGTGAGACCTAGAAAATGGCATATGGCTGTCAGTTTGGACTACACATCACTGAGTAGGAAACTTCTCTTTTGCTGAACCCTGTCCGTGTTGAATGGCTGGCTCTTGTGGACTGAAGGTAGCTGATGTTTTTAACATTTTTTTCTTTTTGTTAGCCAGCAGGTGGAGGATGGGCTTAATTGGCAGCAGAGCTCAGCTGCACTGCTGATGTGATCAGTGGATGGAATAGCCACATTTTGAGCACCCAGCTCTGGAAGCACCACAGCCCTCCACCCTCTCTTTCCAGACCTCCTCCACAGTTTCAGCTTTTTTGCAGTGGATGGGACAACTTGTCTGGGATGCCATATTGTTCTACTGGGAGGTGGAATTATCCAAACAGAGGCCTTCCTCACCAGGGGCTAATTCCCAGGCAGTGCCAGTCCAGGGAGTGCTTTTCCAGCAGAAAAGCTGTGTTTGGCACAGTGTAGCCTTATGGATGGGACCAGGCAGTGGATGACAGCAGTGAAGTTGCCTGTCTGTATTTTTGTCTACATCACAGCACCTGGGGATGGCTGTAGAGGTGCCTCAATTGCCAGCCAGAGGGAGGGGCTTGCACACCTGACAGCTTGACTGATTTTGGAAGCTATCAGATAGCTCTTACCTTTCAAAATAAGACTGCCTAGAGAAATACCTGTGATATCTCTTCCAGCCTTTACTGACCCACATCATAGGGTTAGCCGATGGCCCACCAGTGACTCCATAGGTAGGACCATGTCTTTGCCAGCCAGGAAGTGGAGCCTGCTACCCCCAAGATTCCACTGGGCCCAGTCACTGGTGTACATAGAGGTGGTGGCTGATGATCAACTTCCTTCTCAGAACTGCACCTCAGCTCCTGTTAAGGCAACACCAGAGAAATTAAACAGCCTCTAGATGTCCAGAAAGTAACAAACCCTGGCCAAACATTTAAAGAAAAATCCACATCTGGCTCCAGAAAACTCCCCAAATAAAGAACCCAAGAACTCACCAGATGAAGATGCCTTTCTGAAACTATCAGACACTAAGTATATAAAAGAATTATATAGAGAGCCCTCCTAGATATCATACAAAATTCAGCAGAGCAAAATGAAAAATTAAGCAAACTGTTTGAACTGATGGACCACCAGCATTCTGAAATTTGACAGATCAATAACAAAATTAAAGAATTAGAAAATTCAATTCAAAGCCAAAAAAACAGAATTGAACTACTGGAAAATAGGCTATCTGACCTTGAATATAGAGCAACTGACACCACCATTTATGAGGAGAAATCAGAAAAAAGAAAAGAAAAATAAACAGGCATTAAGAAACTTGTGGGACTCTATCAAGAAGAACAATCTATGATTAATTGGAGTTCCTGAACAGGGAGAGACAGCTGAGACACCTGAAAACACAGAATATTGTTGCTGAGCTGCTGACAGAAAACTTCCCTGAAGTTATGAAAGAAGAGAACATAGATATCTAAGATGTGTATTGAATGCAACACAATGTAGGCCCCAAAATAAAGATACTATGACATATTATAATCAAGCTTAACAAAATGAAACATAAGCAGAAACTCTTAAAAGCAGCAAGACTCAAAGCGAAGCTAAGATTCAGAGTCAAGCCTTCTCAGCAGAAATGATGCTAGCAAGGAGACAGTGGGACGACATGTTCAAAGCCTTGAAGGAGTAAAACTTCCAACCAAGAATTGTATATCCTGCAAACCTCTCTTTCCAATATGAAAATGAAATTAAGACATTTGCAGATAAACCGAAACTTAGAGACTTTGTAAAAACCAAACCCGAACTTCAAGAAATACTAAAAGAAGCTCTTGGCTTAGAAAAATAAAACTGTTAACTCTCTATTTTAGGAGACAAGGCAGGACACAGCATCCAGAAATCTACTCAGGTAGGGAAGGTACAAAACTCAATCAAAGCTATAATATTAAAAGAAAGGATCCAGTGATCATATTATGAAAATTGTGATGCCATCACATTAAAAAGAGGGATTTACTACAGTGGTTATAGTCCTTCTAGATGGAGATAAAGTTAATAAGATATGTAGAAGTTAAAATTGAGTTTAAACTTAGATTATTATTAAGGGGGATCATAGGAGTAACTGCAAAGCACAATAAAGATACAACATCTCAAAACAAGAAACACAACTCAGGAGTCTCAGCAAACACAGAACCAATACTGAAAAGGGTGAAAAATCAACCCATAAAGAAGAATGACCCAAAACAGAGTATTAAGAGCAACTTAGAAAACACCAACACAAAAATAAATGCATCAAAATGACAGCACTAAACACATACTTAACAATAATTACACTGAACGTAAATGGACTGAACTCTCCAGTAAAGAGACAATAAGTGACATCTTGGATCAAAAGACATAACCTGTCTATATGTTGCTTACAAGAAACTCAACTTAGACTTAAAGATATGAACAAACTGAAAATTAAAGGATAGAATAATATATACCAACCTAACAACATATGAAGAAGAGCAGGTGTGGCAGTACTAATCTCAGATAGAATAGATTTTAATGTAAAATCCACCATCATGCACAAGCATGGTCATTATTGCTGAGAGGAGTAAAACACAAACAGGACTTAACAATATTAAGTATTTATGCACTCAATACTGGAATACACAGCAAAAAAATTGGCTATATCTGTAGAAAGAGATTATAGAAAAGCTTAATATCATCAGTGAGAACACAGCCAGGTGCCAATTGCAGCACAGACCATCAATTGCTCATATGCAAGTTCAAATTGAAACTAAAGAAAATTAGAAAATGTCCATGAGAGCCAAAATATGACCTTAAGTATATCCCACAGTCAGAGTAATGCAAAATTAAAGCTATTACTAAACTTTTCTGTGGAGAAAATGTTTGAGCTAAATATTCTTCTGCCATTACTAGATATTGACAGATAATACTGAAAGCTGAAAACCATATATGATAGTTTACACAAGATAGTGATATGGATGTAAATATAAGAATATAACTGAAACATTTGAAAGAAATGTATTATGAAAGTGCAAGAACATAGTTTATTTTGCCTTGTAAATTACTTAAAAATGTACATTTATAGCTTTTGTTTAAGATTTTTTTTGTTGTTAATGTTAAGTTCCATCAAGTAGGCCCTGACTCGTAGCACTCTTACACATGGCAGAATGAAATGATGCGTGATGAAGAATATTTTTATTAACTTTCAATATTTTCTATTATGTTTGTCTCAACTGCTTACTTTTCCTTAAAACATTTAAAATTATTTTATTCATTCTTGCCAAGCCAAGTGCCGTCGAGTCCATTTTATATTCCAACCACACTTTGTATGTACAGTATCCCAAGTATATCATAATTCCTTGCTTTATACTTTCATTACTTTCAAAATGTTTTTCTCTTTTATGTAATGATTTTCCTTGCTTAATTCAGCTGGCAAATTCTCATACTCTTTTCAAGTACCAACTTAATCAGTGATTCCATTTTCAGGAAGATTCACTTAACTCATCTAGACAAAAGTGAGCACTCCATTTTACCATTCCTTAAATCACATTGTACGTCCTTCTATTCTAAAACTCTCCTATAGGGTTTTGATTGTGTATTGTGTACTTTTCCAGCTGATTACAGGTTCTCAAAGCAAGAATAATATTTAATCATAAAATAATATATACTTAGCTCAGTATACCAATCTTGGTAACCTCAGTAAGAGCAAGTTTTCTACAGTTGTTGATAATTTTGCTTAAACTTTGCTCTATGTAGCTTTTATATATGTGTGTGTATATATGTGTGTGTGTGTGTGTGTGTGTGTGTTTCCCTTGACTGTTTACTCCAAACATCATTTGCTCTTTCTATAATACTGAGCAAATATGTTACCTTTAGAAAGTATTCAGTTCATAAAACACGAACACATTTATACAAATATATTTTACTGAGTCTATATTTCACTTTCAATTTATTATTAAAGAGGCTCATGTAAAATAAAAGTTACAAAAATCACAATTTATTAAATCAAAGTAGTTATAAAATTCCTCACATCTATGACATCAATGATCTTAGCTAAATATCTATGTACCAAAATTCTAAGTTAATGCACCTCAAAACAAATGGTGATGAAACTTAGAAATAGCATGTGGTTACTATGGTGATATGATAATCTGCAATTTAATGTTGTGTATTATTAACATTATTAACTCATTCTCATACTTGCTAATGGAAATATATGGGTCAATAACTGTAATTTTAGTGTCATTAAGAATTTAGAAATCTGATATGATGCTTGGTGATGTTGAAAACACTAAGCAAATCAAGATCTCATATACATTTACAATACATATACAGTGATGTCTATCCAACAATTTAACACTTTATCTTCCTGAAACACTTGAAAAATATCAGTCACACACTCGTTATCTACCCCACTGGAATTATTTTGGGACATATTTTTAAGTACAAGAAACTTAAAATATTATTTGGTAATCATTTTCTGTGAAGAAAACCAGCTAGCAAAAGAAACTGATTTCCTGACAGACCAATTTAGGCCTACCTTGTAAGAGTCAAATAGAATCAGTGCTAGCTAAAGCCAGTGCTTCCACCTCCAACCACCTAAAGACAATTACCATCAAGACCAGTTGCTAGTTTCCTTTCTCACATTAGCTTCATTGAAGTACTATTTATATACGATAAAATACATCCATGTTAAGTACAGTCTTTGGTAAGTTATGAGATCTGTATGTAATCATGAAAATACCACCACAATCAAGATGTAAAATATTTCTGTCACCCTGAATTCTTGCCTTGTGCCCCTCTTGCAGTGGATCCTTCAGGCCAGTTAAGTCTTTTGTTACAATTTCATCCAAACCCATCTCTTTATATTTAATTTATAGCTCATCCTTGGTGGTTGTTGTTGTCAGGTCCTGTCAAGTCAGTCCCAACACTAAGTGGCCCTGTGCATAACAAAATGAAACATTGTTCGATCCTGCAACATGCCCACAATTGTTTTTATGCCTAAGCCCATTGTTGCAGCCACTGGATCAGTCCATCTTGTTGGGGGGCTACCACTTTTTCTCTGACCCTCTATTTACCGAAACCATGGTACCTTGCTATTATTTTCACTAGTAGATAACTTAGGTCTTTTTATATTTCTTTTTGGAGTTCAATTTCCTTAATAATTATCCTAGAATTAACAGACGTATGGGTCTAAGACCCACTGGTAACTGGATTCTAATGTCTGTTGATTGCTAGCCAACCCAGACCTAGGCCTCTTTGAGCTGCATGGCTTCAAGACTTGCCTGATCTCTGGGTCCTAAGGCCCACTGATAGCCAACCAGCCAGATCTAGGCCTCTTTGACCCACACATGCACCCATGCCACTGCCCTGACTGGCGAGCACTCCTATGCCGTCAAAGCCTGCTATGCCACTCGATTCTAAGGCCCACTGATTGCCCTGGCCCTGATGTAGCCTTCTTCAAGCTGTAGGGCTGTAAGGCCTGCCATGATGCTGGGTCCTAAAGCCTGCTGATCACCAGCTGGTCTGATCCCCGGCCCCTCTGACTTGTGTGGAGACCTTCAACCCCGTGCTGTGATGCTTAGGCTTTGTCAGGTTTCCTTAGCCCTGTCGTGTTGCTCTAGTCCTCATGGTGTCTCTCAGCCTCATATTGAGATTTTGAAGTGTCAGGGTACTTATTCTATTCCTGGCTTACCTTGAGTGTGTGGAGTCTCTCTACTGGTGTTGAGTATTTTTTATCTGGGGTGATCTGGGGCTCTGATGATTTTCCTTTGTCCCATTCCATTCTTATACTTTTCTACCTGATGTTCAGGCCTCCTGGAATGTTCTTTTTGGTTGATTTTATTGATAAGCAAATTATTTGTTGTTAGAGGGATCAGCAATGGCATGTGGCTATGCCACCATTTTGGTCCCACCTCCTCAGCTCATCTAATGCCACTGGTATTTCCAATATCAGCGCATCACCCTTGATGGACAGGTTGCAGTGGAGCTCCTAGACTAAAACAAACTAAGGTAAAGACCTGGCAATCTACTTCTGAAAAAATCGGCCAGTGAAACCCTATGGATAGTAGAGGAGTATTGTTTTGCATGCTGCAGGAAGGCGCTAGCTGGAGAAGAGCTGCCTCCTCCAAGTAGAATCATCCTTAATGACAAGGATGAAGTAAAGTTTTGGGGAATCTTATATAATATTGTGAAGAATGAGAATTCCAGAACGTTTAACCTGTGCTGATCACCTGTATGTAGACCAAGAGACAATGGTTTGAACAGAACAAATAGTGCACAGTTTAAAACTCAGGAAAGTTGTGTCAGGGTTGTACCCTTTCACCATACTTATTTTATCTGTATATTGAGCAAATAATCCAGGAAGGTGTACTATATGATTATGAATACAACACCAGAATTGTAGATTCATTAACAACCTGCACTATGCAAATGGCAAACCCTGCTTACTGAAAGTGAAGAAGACTTGAAGTACTTACTAATGAAAATTAAAGACTACAGCCTTCAGTATGGATTACACCTCAATATAAAGAAAACAAACGTCCTCACAACTAGACCAATAAGGTGCATCATGATAACCAGAGAAAATACTGAGGTCATCAAGGGTTTCGATTTATATGTGTCCACAATCAATACCATAGAAGCAGCAGTCAAGAAATCAAATGATGTATCGTGTTGGGTGAATCTGCTGCAGAAGTCCTCTTTAAAGTGTTTAAAAGCAAATACACCACTTTGAGGGCTAAGTTGTATATGACCAAAGCCATAGTATTTTCAGTCATCCCATATGTGTGTGAAAACTGAACAGGGAATAAAGATCTTGCATCCAACTCCAACGGCACTTGGAGAAGAAGAATTGACCCTTTTAAATTATGGTGTTAGGGAAGAATACTGAATATACCATGGACTGCCAAAAGAGTTAAGAAAACTGTTTTGGAAGAACTAAAGAAGTACAGCAAGAATGATTCTTAGAAAGAAAGATGGCAAGACTTTGTTTGGTAGATTAAGTAGTTTTGCATGTAGCCTGTCTAACCCATGGGATTGAGCAAGACTGTGTGATAGGGTAATTATGGCTTATCAAGAGGATTGGTCTATTTTGCCTTAAAAGAGAGCCAAGTCTAGAGCAGAGATGAGGATCCTACCATCTCCAAGCAAGACAGCCTAGAATGTCCTTTGGACCTAGGATTCCTGTGTTGATAAAATTCTAGAAGTAGGGGACCAAGACAAAGACAGAAGGAGATCAAGCTGGTGATAAGCAGTGGCAGGAAAGACCTGGCAGCAGACACCTAGTAGCAGGAGACTTCCTGGTGGCCTTCCTGGCCCATGGATAGAGAAAGCTGACTTGGGGGAGAGGCCTAAGGCCAGAGAGAGGTATTCTTTTGAACATGATTGGGAAGAGGCTGTCCTTATAGAAAAGCTGTATCCTTAATGTTCCTGAGCTTAAATTGTTCCTGTTACTTCCCTAGTAAAGCCCATAATTGTGAGTATTGTCTTTGAGTTCTGTGTGGCCACTGCAATGAATTAATGGATCTGCAGAGTAGTGGAGAGTGCTCTGGGAGGCCTTTTAGTGTCACATTTGGTAAAGACGGCAGAGGGAAGGTGTGTCATATCTCCATTTCATAGGAATCAGCCTCGGGCTTTTGACCTTGACTCTCCTTCCCCTTGTGAAGTTAGAAGAAGTCGGATATAACCCCACACCATTTAAGCTTTGTCCATGTACTTTGGACATGTTATCAAGATGGACCAGTCCCTGGAAAAGGATATGCTTGGTAAAGTGGAAGGTTGTAAAAAGGAGGAAGACCCTCAATAAGATGGATTGACATGTTCACTGGCACAATGGTCTCAAGCATAACCATGCTTATGAGGATGGCTGAGGAATGGGCAGTGTTTGGGGTCTGTTGTACACAGGGTCACTATGAGACAGAACTTACCTGACAGCACGTTGTCAGGCTCCAGTTTATAGTGAACCCATGTACAAGAGAACATAACGTTGCCTGATCCTTCTCCATCTTCACGATTGTTGATATACTGAAGTCCACTGTTGTGGCTACAGCATATTTTGAGTGCCTTCCAACCTAGGAAGCTCATTTTCTGGCATTATATTGGACAGTACTCTCTTGTGATCCTTAGAATTTTCATCAGCTAATTCCTAGAGGTAAATTGCCCTATCTTTTTTCCTACTCTGTTTTAGTTTGGAAGCTGGTATTTGAAATACTGGTGACATAACTTCCAGTATCATAGCAACAGGCAAGCCACCACAATATGGCAAACTGACAGATGAGTATCAGCATTTAGGTATTAGTTATATAATATTTCACAAGTATTAAAGATGAAGCAAAAAAGTATTATGGAAGGACATTTTAATTTCCAAGTTCGTTATACTTTCCTACCAGAAACAAAAGTGCTGCACATTTCTTAATATAATGGCAAGTTCTTGATGTTGGAAGAGAAATAAGCCGTATACTAAAATCCAAAATGTAACTACCTATGCCTCACTGAAACATCATGTAAATAATGTCATTTTGCATCTTTACCTGGAAAATGGAAACAGTTCAACATATACCCTAAGTTAAGGCAGTATAATAAATTACAAAATGAAATGCATTTGCTTGCATCTGTATACAGGTTGGCATATACAGGTGATGTGTAAAGTAATCTCAGCAACAAATCTTATTTTCACTGAAATTAAATAAGACTGGAGAACATAAGCGGTTTCCTCCAAGGTATTCACCACAACAATTTTAATGGTAAAATCAAGAAAGTAACCTGATTTTACAACAGAATTGTCAAACTTATTGTTTCTACAAACCTTCTAGGTAACTGTCAGAGTCAGTGTCCATCACACCTGGTACAAGGTGATGACACAGATACATTGATACCTGTGGAAGGTCACACTATGTTGCTTATAATTCCTTTTTCCCCAAATCCACAATTCTGGAGTACATTACTTGTTTGTTTGTTTTTTTCCTGTGCAGTTTTTTCCTGTTTTTTTTTCCTAGCTATAATCACATGAGTGAAAATGGAAAAATCTTCAAATCGTTATTCATACCTGACAATATCAAACATTTCTCAAAACTATTTTGGATGAAAACACATCACCTAACAGCAAAATCATAAATCAAATAAATATGGTTCAAACGGAAGACTTTATGTACCAAATAACATTGAATCATGATTTGAAAAAGCACAGGAAGAAGAGCATTATGCTATGCATGTGTGTACATCTGCATCTTTTATGTATTAATTTTGTTGAAAACTGCCAATATTTTCCATTTTAGCATGACAGAATAGTTGAATCACTAGTGTCTTTCTACTTTAAATGGTCTCACGATATTTTTGGAGATGAGTTAAAACGGATTTTACTGCTCTGCCAACAGAGCTACAGTTGAGAAATGGAGTAGAAAATGCATATAAATTAGGTTATTTTGCAAATTGGTAACATCTTCAATATTATCATCCCCTTCTTAATGGGTTTAAATTAGAAATACTAATGACTATGTTAGCATATTTTGTGCTCAGTAGGAGATGCTGTTATGAGGTATTTTGGGTACATTTGAAGAGAGATAAACAGTTCTGTATCGTTAGCGCCAAAATGAAAATAGTGTTATCCTGGAAATATAAAGTTTTAAAGAAATATCTGATGCATCTCATAGCATTTTAAATAAATTTATTGGGTAGTTATAAACCATGCTGCAAGGAAAAGTTTACTGAAAAAACATAATTTTCTTTCCACTACCTTAAAGTTAAAAAATTCTTCTCTAAGTGTAAATCATACTCAAATGAGTTCTGCTGTGTCCTGTGTGACAGGAAAAAAATATTTTCCTACACATGTTTATTCATCACTTCAATGGCATTAGGTCTTTAATAGAAGTAATTTACTTATATGTATTCTTTTCCTTATTGTGCATGATCTCTTGTACACTTAACAGTTGGAATGCACAAACTGATGGACTCAGGGCATGTTTGGTTGCTCAGAATTATTCTCAACTGGGATTTCATGACTTACACAAACAGGAAAATTTCATGGAACATAAATGCAGAAAACACAGATAAGGGTACTGGATCTGGGAGCAGAAAAAAACAAGAACTTAAGCTTCTTTTTCTCAAGGACCACATGATCTGCATCCCTGCTTATCTTGGCAATCCTATTACATTCCTCTTTGTCTTCTGCAGGATAGCTTCCAGAGTCTACATGCCACAGACCTTAGGCAGCCTTGTATGAAACCAACATATTTTTACAATAGTTGCTCAGTAGTAGCTGACCTGGAATTCTGGTATACCTCAGGTTGCTTGTGCTTAGGAGAGAAAGCATTGGCCTGCCTGAGCAATTTGATTGCTTTCTTGGACTTGTGTGCTTAAACCTTAACTGCTCAACTGTGAGCGCAAATATTTAATGTCATAAAGCAAAAGCTTTTATTTATACAGCAAATATTTATGCTTACTAGTTGATAAACACTGTGCCTAGTATAGAAAAGAAAGGTTCAGTCTGATTTCATAGAGCTCAGCATTTACATCCATACACATCTTGTTTTTGTAGAAAATAAACAGAATAGGGAATGTTATCCAAATCAGAACACTAATTAAGATACAACTACGTAACTGAAAAAGCTGGGATAAGAAATG
Organism: Heterohyrax brucei; assembly: GCA_028571685.1. Taxonomy (NCBI): domain Eukaryota; kingdom Metazoa; phylum Chordata; class Mammalia; order Hyracoidea; family Procaviidae; genus Heterohyrax; species Heterohyrax brucei. Next base: position 166,803,065 of record CM053144.1, read on the forward strand.
TGACTCAAAGAATCACAATAATAGCCAACAAAAGCCCACAGGAAGGAAGCTATTTTTGTGATAGTGCTTGATCAAGAAACTTGATCTAGATGGATATCAGGGAAAATCACTCTCAGAAAAAGACTTCGGATGGGATTGGAAGGACAAACAGGAGTTCACAGAGTTAAGGAATGAAGAGACAATGGGAAGAGTATTCCTGGGAAAGCAGTTATGTACAAAGGCCCTAGAGTGGCAAGAGGAATGGAACACTCAGTGCAGTGTAAGAAGTTCTCAGTAGCTACTGGAGAAGGAGCAAGAATATGAGTGGATTCAGTGAAGGATAGAGAAGTAGATATGGGGATATATCACTTGGTCTTACTAAACAACATGTAAGTCTGTTCATCCTTAAAACAATGAAAAACCTTATAAGAAATTTAGGCAAGTAGATAATGAAACTTAGGTTTTAAACATGCCTCCAGTTGTATAGGGCCAAAGGTGGATACAAGACTAGCTGGTAGAAAATTTAGTAGTGCAGATTAGAGATAACGTAAATTGATCTGAACATATAGCAGCAGAAATGAAGATAAAGGTTAAGAACTCAGATCTGTTTAAGAACAAAACTGATATTACAAAGTTGTGTTTCATCCTCGCATTGGGAAACCATGCAAAGAACTGGGATATGAGCAGAATATATAAGCTTACTACTGGGACTGTAAGCTTAAGATGCCCACAATCCCAGAGGTCATTTGTCTAACCTTCCCAGGAATTCAGGCTATGGTTTTATGTCATTCTTAGTTTATTTAACACATCTAAAGTAATATAACACTTGATTTTATGCTGTGAAATGTATACACTTTATACTTTTTACCAGTCATTGATTTCATGTATTTGTTTATAGGTTCCTTTAAGATATCAGGATACAGAACTTTTCATTTTCTTATAGCAGTCTGAACATTTAGTAAATGTACTCATTTGAAATCAACTGGAAAGACATGTAGATCAGTAAGCTGAATAGAGCTTGCTATACTTCTAGTTTAAGACAGACTTGTAAGCAGGATTCTCAGATGGCTTCCCAAATTTCTAGCCCCCAGTGCACTTACATGATTAATTCCCATACCTAAATGTGGATGTGATTTGTCAACATGATGTAATTTCTTTTCTGTGATTAGACTACAATATATGCAGATATGAAGATGTAATTAAGGTTCCAAGTCAGTTGATTTCAGTTAATCAGAAGAGAAAATGTCCTGAGTAGAGTTGGCCTAATCTGGTGAGTTCCTTAAAGAGTACCCAGGCCTTCCTTAGAGAGAGAGGTTTGAAATGTGAGTGTCCTGCTGGCCTTGAAGAAGCAAAAAGCAGTTGAGAACTGCTTGTTGTAGGGGCTATGTGTTAAGGGCCTGACTGTAACTTCGCAAAGCTGAGAATATTCCCCAGTCAACAACCAATACGAAAACACGCACTTCCATCTTACACTTCAAGGCAATGAATATTACCAGTAAGCTAGATGGACTCATCATAATTTCTCTACTAAATATAATGATCTCTGTATATTTTAAATCCTTTATCCATCTTATACTCTTATTATAAGGTAAAATATATTCCTCCTCTTGACAAACTAAATAAGCTATATTTGAACACATTGTTAACTATTTTATGTTTTTATTTGCTAAGTGATAAATATTGGTGATGCAGAAAGCTAGCATTTGGTGGAAAAAGTAAAAGTACAGCTGTACCTGTTTCCTCCCATAGAAAATATAGCTAAGATAATTAAATCTGAATTTTTTAAGACTTTTCTTATACCAGTACTTGAATTTAATTTCTTATAAATCTTCAGAAAATAGAACTTATCCTGACATTATGGCAAGGCAATTTTATGTCTGTAATTTAGACATCCCTTTGAGCAGAAAAATGATCAATATCAATGTCAAAATTGTTATTCACAAGCCACACATCACTCTAAATTAATGCTACAGCTTGCTTCAAGATAAAAAGAAAATAGACACATTACAAGTTTGAGACACATTTAAGTGAGGCATGATAATAGCAGTGAGAAGCAATGCAATTCCATACTTGAATCAAGGAGTATTTCTCTAGTACGTAAATGTAAGGAAAATTTTCAACATAAACTCACAAAGCAGTGAAAGATTTGTGAAGTTTTAAAAATGTTAGCTGGCTTTCTAATCATGATTGTAACAGTTTTATGCCAGAAAATATAAATCTTTTTTGTGTCAAAGAAATCACATTCTTCCTGCAAAGGTTTACTTCAAAAAATAAAATAAAATTTAGTTTCATAAAATTAAAATAAAAAACTCAGTTGTTAAATAGTGCTACAACAGGTTATGTGGAATCCTAGAGGATAATGACAAAATTGTTTCAAAAATAACTGTCTCAGGGGTAGAGTCATGATGGCTGACTAAGCACACGTCTGCCTAAATCCCTCTGGAAGTCAAGACCTGAATTGATAATTAACAGAGTCTTCTGGTCACCTAGTGAGCTCTAGGACACAGCATGTGGCTATTAATTTAGACTTCATACCAGTGAGTAAGAAACCTCTCTTCAGCTGACTCCTGCTCCTGGCCAGTCCTGGCTTTCACACAACAAAGGTAACTCATCTTTTTCACTTTTTTCTCTGTATTGGCCAGCCTGTGGAGCTGGGTCTTGACTAGCAGCTAGAGTCAGATGCACTGCTGGTAGGATCGGCACGTGAAATTGCCATATTTTGAGAGCCCAGCTTAGTACTCTGTGCATTTCACCACCTTTGGCCTCTCTTTCCACCTCTGCCACAATGTAGTTTGTATGGAGGCAGTGGCAAGTTTGTGCAGGATGCCATCTTGGATACGGAGGCCTCAGCTGGACCTAATTGGTAGCCTAGGAGGCAGTGCCTGCCCACAGGAGAGCACTCTTCTGGCAGAAAACCAGTAGTTTACACAGTGTCACCTACTACTGGGACCTAGCAACAGACACTGTGGACTCTGTGCATCTTGGCACCTTTGGCCTCTCTTTACACATCTTCCATAGTGAAGTTTGTACAGAGATGGTGGCAAGCTTGTGCAGGATGCCATCTTGGACACAAATGCCTCAGCGAGACCTAATTCCTAGGATGGGAGGCAGCACCTGCCAATGGAGGAGTACTTTGCTGGGAAAAAAGCAGTATTTTTACACAGTGTCGCCTGTGGCTGGGGCCTGTCAGCAGAGACCAACATAGCAGTAGCCTTGCTGTATTTTGAACATGTTCCATAACATCTGGGGTTGGATATAGAGGTGCTTACTTTGCCAGTTGGGAAGAGGGTCTTGAACACCTGAAAACCTAATGGACTCGGGAACTGGTCAGATGTCTTTTACCTTTCATTTTTAAGATGGCCTAGAGAAACAACTGTGGTCCATCCTTACAGCACCTGCCCCTGCCTTTATTGACTCACGTGAAGCCCCAAAAGGATCAGACTCTGGAGAAAGCCATAACCAAGAAATCATGCATGGTTTCAGAAGGCCCCCAAATGAAACAACCAAAGAGCTTTCTGGATGAAGAAACTTTTCTGAAATTATCAGAAGGTGAATGCAAAAAGATTATATAGAGAGCCCTCCTAGACCTTATACAGAATGCAGCAGAGCAACATGAAAAATTAAGCAAGCTGTTAGATCTGATGGAACACCAGTACTCTGAAATTCAACAGATCAAGAACAAAATCAAAGACAGAAACTTCAAAGCCAAGAAAACAGAATGGAACAAATAGAAAAGAGACTTTCTGACTTGGAAGATAGAGCTACTGACTCTAGCATCTATGAGGATAAATCAGAAAAAAGAAATAAGAAAAATGAAGAAGCATTAAGAAGCATGTGGGACTGTATTAAGAGGAACAACCTACAATTAATTCGAGTTTGTGAACAGGGCGAGACACCTGAGAACACAGAGACTATTGTTGTTGAGCTGCTAACAGAGAACTTCCTAGAAATCATGAAGGAACACAATTCACATATCCAAGATGCATATCAAACACCACTCAATATAGATCTCAAAAGAAAGACTCCAAGACATATTACAATTAAGCTTAACAAAATGAAACAAAAGCAGAAACTCTTAAAGGCAGCAAGACTCAAAGCAAAGCTAACATTCAGAGGGAAACCCTGTAAGTTTTCATCAGATTTCTCAGCAGAAACAATGCTGGCATAGAGACAGTGGCATGACAGATTCAAAGCCTTGAAGGAGAAGAACTTCCAACCAAGAATCATATATCCTGCATAGCTATCTTTCACATGTGAAAATGAAATTAAGATATTCGCAGATAAACAAACTCAGAGACTTTGTAAAAAACAAACCAAAGCTACAAGAAGTAATGAAAGAATCTCTTGGCTTTGGCTTAGAAGAACAAAACCACTAACTTTATATTTTAGGAGGACACATCATCCAAAATCCTGCTCAGTTAGGGGAGGCTCCAAATTCAATCAAAGCTATAATAGTGAAAGAAATAATCCAGTGATCATCTCATGAAAACTATGATGTCATCATATCAAAAGGAGGGATGTACTACAGTTGATATAGTCCTTCCATATGGAGAGGAAGTTGACAAGACTTGTAGTAATAAAAATTGGGTTTATATGTAGTTTATTAAGCAGGATCATAGGGGTAGCCATAAAGCCCAATAAACATGCAACATACGATATCAAGAAATGTAATACAGGAGTCTCAACAACCCAAAACCAATCCTGAAAAAGGAGAAAAATCAACCCACAAAGAAGAATGTCCCAGAACAGATTAATAAGAACAACAGAGAAAACATTCACACAAAAATCAACATATCACAGTGGCAGCAGTGAATAAATACCTATCAATAATTACATTGAATGTGAATGGACTGAATCCTGCAGTAAAGAGACATCAAGTGACATCTTGGATCAAAAGACATGACCCATCCATATATTGCCTACAAGAAACTCAGATTTAAATATAAGAACAAAGTGAAAATTAAAGAATGGAAGAATATATATCAATCCAACAATGAACAAAGAAGAGCAGGTGTGGCAATTCTAATCTCAGATAAATCAATTTTAATGTAAAATCCACCATCATGGACAAGGATGGATGCTATTGCTAAAGGTTCAATACACAAGCGGGACTTAACAATATTAAATATTTATGTGCCTAATATTAGAGCACCTAAATATGTCAAGTAATCATTGACTACACTTGAAAAGGAGATAGATCACTCCACAGTAATAGGAAACTTCAGCACTTCACTCTCAATACTGGACAGATCATCTAGAAAAAAAGCTCAATAAAGACAAAGAATACCTTATTGCCACAATTAACCAACTAGATCTCATCGACATATACAGAACTTTCCATCCGTCAGCAGACAACTACACCCTCTTCTCTAGTGCACAGGGAACATTCTCCAGAATAGACCATGTGTTAGGACATAAAACAATTCACAACAAAATCCATACCATTGAATTAATGCAAAGTGTCGTCTCAGATCATGAAGCCATAAAAGTCAAAATCAATAGCAGAAAAAACATAGATAGAAAGTGGAACTCATGGAAATTGAACATCTTGCTCACAAAAAAAACATAGATCGTAAAAGAAATTAAGGATAAAATAATTTGTGGATTCCAATGGGAAGGAAAATCTTCCTACCAGAATCTATGTGATACAGCCAAAACAGTGCTAAGAGGTCAGTTTACCTCCATAAGTGCACACATCTGGAAGGAAGAAAGAAACCAAATCAAAGAACTAACCCTACATGTTGAACAAGTAAAAAGAGAGCAACAGAGAAACCCCTCAGTCACTAGAAGAAAACAGATCATAAAGATCAGAGCAGAACTAAATGAATTAGAGAACAGAAGAACAATTGAAAAAATTGAAAAGACCAAAAGCTGGTTTTTTGAAAAGATCAACAAAACTTACAAACCATTGCCTACACTTACTAAAGAAAAACAGGAAAGGAAACAAATAATCCAAATAAGAAATGAGAGGGGAGTTGTCATAGCAGATCCAATAGAAATAAAAAATATCATAACAGAATACTATGAAAGACTATACTGTAAGAAAGTTGAAAACCTAGAGGAAATGAACAAATTCCTTGATTCGTATCACCTACCAAAATTATAACAAGGTGAAGCAGAACAAGTTAATAAACCCATCACAAAGGAAGAGATTGAAAAAGTCATCAGAAAACTGCCAACCAAAAAATGCCCGGGCCAAGATGGCTTCAGTGCAGAATTCTACCAAGCTTTTAGAGAAGAGTTATCTCCAATATGACTGAGACGATTTCACAACATAGAAAAGGATGGAATACTCCTAAATTCATTCTATGAAGCTAGTGTCACCCTGATACCAAAGCCAGGGAAAGACACACAAAAAATAAACTACAGGCCGATATCACTCATGAATCTGGATACAAAAATCTTAAACAAAATTCTTGCCAACAGAATACAACATATCAAAAAAAAAAATAATCCATCATGACCAAGTTGGATTCATACCAGAGATGCAAGGCTGGTTCAACATCAGAAAAACAATTAATGTGATCAACCACATAAATACCACAAAAGACAACAATCACCTGATCTTGTCTATTGATGCATAAAAGGCATTTGATAAAGTACAACACCTATTCATGCTAAAAACTCTCGGCAAAATAGGAGTAGATGGCAAATTCCTCAATGAAATAAGGGCCATTTATACAAAGCCAGCTGCCTACATCATCCTAACTGGAGAGAGATTGAAACAGTTTCCCTTGAGAACAGGAATGACATGGGGGAAAGAGAACCCAGAACAGAGAGACCCACGTGAGTGGGTGCTACTTTGACTCATGACCAGATGAATTGGATAGTGCCCAGCCACCCCCGGTGATAGTCATGATAGCCAAGCCAGCCAAGTGCCGTCGAGTCGGATCCGATGGAGCTCACAAAATTGAGTCTCACTGGCACCACAAGAATAAATAGTTGTGCACCCTGAGATCTCCAATAAAAGACTGCAATTGATGGTCCAGGGGCTTCGAGGTTCCCCCGGGAACACGGCCCCTGGCCCTGATGCTGCCCCTGTTCTTAAATCATAATAGCCAACTCTTCAGACAGCAATGGATTGCACTTGGTGACAGAGAGTGACCATATCTTGGGGGCACTTTATGGTTCAGTGCATCTATAGGATATTATCCTGCTGGCCTCTTACAGGAGGAAGGGGAGTGGGTGGAGAGGAGAGAATAGGAGACTTTTGAGAGGATAGGACATGTATGGAGCATAGAGGAAGAGTGTGTTGTCACCGGACAGGGAAAGCATGCAAATCGATATGGGAATTTATATTTTCATTCAATCATAATTAAAAATTAAAAAACTGTCTCCTTTATGGAATTCATTGGATTATACCCTTCTTGTTATTTACACTACCACATTTTTCTTACATTGTTATTAAGAAATTTAACCTGAGGCATTAAAATGACCTCGCCCCCCCCCACTCTGTTTTGTTAAGCAAACTGTGTGTGTGTTTCTCTCATTTGTTAAGGGAAACTCTTACAATGAATTAAAATATGCATGCATAAATCATAAATGTACTTCTTGATGAATTTGTGTTTACTGTTCTTCTCAAATGAGACTATCCTTACAGGGAAACTCCACAAACTCTGCTTCTCATCTAACTAGTGTCAGGCTTAATCTTGTTTTTTAAGTTGGTTTCAACAGAAGGTTGTGTACAGAAGTGGTTTATACCACATCTAAGAAGAGACTTTAAAGGACATTGAGTGAATTCACCATCATTCTTCTTACATTGCCACAAAAACAGTCTGTCCAGATATGGTTAGCGTGTTCATCTCAGATTTTGAAGGGAAGAAGACACTTGAAGTAGATCTATAGTCAACAACTAGCCAGACCTAAAATGTTTTGTGATAAGCTACAGCAATTTTAGTTATTTTTTACTACAAGATATTCTAGATAAAGCCTGCCAATAAGAAAATTTCAAATAAAAATTGAGAGAAAAAGTGAAACAAATCATCCAGAAAGTAGAGTGAAAACATGAAATATATGATTTAAAAAAAAAAAGCTAAGAGTCGTGGGAGATCAATTCAGAAAATCAGTTATCACCTAAGAGATTACCAGAGAAGGAATCCTAATGGGGCAATCATTAAGCACCTGAGCTCCTAACCAAAATGTCAGGCATTCAAACCCTCCAGTGGCTTTGCAGGAGAAAAGAACTGACACTCTGTTCCCATAAAGACCTACAATCTAGGAAAACCTATGCAGCAGTTCCACTCTACCATATAAGTCCAACATGAGTAGTAATTGATTCACTGGCACACAGTTGAGTACTATAGAGAGGCATCAAGGAAAGTACTGGGATGGAGAGAGTGATGACACAAAGATCATTTGCTAAGGCTAGCAAACAGTACACATCTTCAGATAATAAAATCATAAAGTAGAATTTTTAAATAGTTCTCATCTTACAGAAATTTCAAGGAGAAAAATGAGAAGTATAAAATTTTACAAAGAAAGTAAGCAGAACAATTACAAAAATCAAAAATAAGATTGAGAAGTGAGACCAAGATGACAAAATGGTCAGATGCTTCCTGTCATCCCTCTTCAACAAAGATTGGGGGAAAAAAAGCAAGTGAATTGATTATACATGGCATAGCCAAGCCATATCATTATCAATATTGCCAAAACTAAAGACAAAGATAGAATTTTGAGAACAGCTAAGGATAAACACAAAATCACCTACAAAGGAGACACAATAAGACTAAGTTCTGACTACTTAGCAGAAACCATGTAGACAAGCAGGCAACAGGATGACATATATAAAGCCTTGAAGATAAAAATCTGCCAACCAAGAATTACACATCCAACAAAATTCTCTCAGATATGAAAGAAAATTATACCATTAGTTAAAGAAATTTGTAAAAAGCAAACCAAAATTATAAAAAGTGTTAAAGGAAGTTATTGTGTTAGAGAACCAAGAACATCAGACAACTCAAGACTAGAACACAGGTCAGTTATCATCAACTCAGATAAGGAAGTTGCAAAGATAAGTCAGAGCTATATACTGAAAATAGGTAACCAGACACTTAATACACAAATGATTACATCCAGAAAAAAAATGAATAGTGTAGTCACAGAACTTCCATATGGAGAGGAAGTTAAGGCAATAGCAAGAATAAAAGAGTGGCTTAAACTTAGAAAAATAAAGGTAAACTTTAAGGTAAGCACAAAGGAAGCTATCAAATTTAGCCATCAAAATTTTAACAAAAGAAGAAAAACAAAGATTCAGCAAACATAAAATAACAATAATGAAAAGAATATGTAAGAAAAAATGACTAATTGCAGAAAATAAAGCAAAACAAAGAAACTATCATCACTACAGAATAATTCATCAAAATGAAAGTACTTAACTCATATCTATCAATAGCTGCAGTGAGAACAAATGGCCTAAATATACCAATAAAGAGACAGAGATTGGCATGATGGTTTCCAAAAAAAAGATCCATCTATATGCTGCCAATCGGATCCTACTCGACGGCACTTGGCTTTACTTGGTATATGCTGCCTACAATTGTTACACCTTAGACTTTGAAGACACAAACTAAAAGTCAAAGGAAGGAGTAAAATTATCAGTAAAATAAAAATCAAAACAAAGCAAAAGTGGAAATATAAATCTTTGACCAAACAGACTTTAAAGCAAAATCCACCACAAAGGACAAGGAATGGTATTATATATTGATTAAAAGGTCAATAAACCAGGGAGACATAACCATAATAAGTATACACACAACCAATGACATAGGTCCAACATACACAAACTCTAGCAGCATTGAAAAGAGAAATAGAAATTTCCACAATAATAGTAGGAGACTCAACACACCATTTTATTGAAGGAAGGACATCCAAAATGTAGCTGAATAAAGACATGGAAAACTTAAATGCTGCAGTCAACCAACTTGATCTCATACACATATACAGAATACCGTACCCAACAACAGCCAAGTACACTTTCTTTTTCAATGTATATCAAACATCCTCCAGAATAGACCACATATTAGGCTATAAAGCAAGCCTTAACACAATCCAGCACATAGAAATATTACAAAATACCTTTTCTGACCATAAAGCCATAAAATTAGAAATCAATAACAGAAAAAGCAATGAAAAAATCAAATACATAGAAATTGAGCAACCCCTTGTTCAAAAGCTACTGAGTTGTAGAAGAAATCAAGGATGAAATAAAGAAATATACAAAATCAAGTGAAAATGAAAACCCATCTTACCAGAATCTTTGGAACATTGCAGAAGTAATTTTTGGAGGCCAGTTTATCTCAATAATGCATACATTCAAGAAGAAGAAAGGGCCCAAATAAAAACATTAACTCAACAACTTGAACAAATGGAAAAACAGAAGCAAAATAAGTCCTCACACAACAGAAGAAAGAAAATAATAAAGATCAGAAATAAATGAAACAGAGAATAGAAAAACAGAGTCAACAAGACCTAAAGTTGGTGTTATCAAAAGATTGACAAAACTGACAAACCACTGGCCAAACTGACAAAAGAGGAAGCTAATAACCCATTTAGGAAAAGAGATGAGGGATATCATAATAGATTCAACTGAAATTAAAATAGCCATGAAAGAATATTCTGAAAAATTATACTCTAGCAAATTTAAAAACTGAGAGGAAATGGACAAATTTCTTGAAGCACACTACCTGCTTAAACTCGCACAAGTAGAGATAGAACAACTAAATAAACCTGTAACAAAAGAAGATATTGGAGAGTTAATTTTTTTAAAAAAAAAATCCCAATTAAAAAAAATCTTGGCCCTGATAGCTTCAATGGAGAATTCTACCAAAGTTATCAGGAAGAATTAACACCAGTACTACTAAAAGTATTAAAGAGACTAGAAAAGGAAAAAATACTGCTGAATTCATACTATGTAGCCAGGATAACCCTGACACCAAATCACAAAAAAAAGGGATATTACAGCAATATATATGTAAAAATCCTCTACAAAATTCTAGCTAATAAATTTAACAACATATCAAAAAAAAAAAAATCTGTCATGACCAAGTGAGATTCATACCAGCTTTGTAGAGATGTTCCAACATTTAGAAAATCAATCAGTGTAATGTATCAAATAAATAAAACAAAAGATAAGGTGCATGTGTTTTTATCAGATGATGCATTTGACAAGTCCAACACTCATCTCTGATAAAAAAAAAAAAAAAAAAAACTCTCAGCAATACGGAAGAAAAATTCTTCCAACATAATAAGAGGCATTTATGCAAAGCCAACAGCCAACATCATCCTAAATTGAGAAAGTCTGATCGCATTCTCCTTGAGAATGGGAACAAGACAAGGATGCCTTTTATCACCACTCTTATTAAACATTTTGCTGAAGGTCGTAGCCAGAGCAATAAGAAAAGAAAAGGGAATAAAAGGCATCCAAATTGGTAAGGAAGAAGTAAAAAATAACCCTATTTGCTGATGATACAGTCTTATGCACAGAAAACTACAAAGAGCCCACCAGAAAATTACTTGAGCTAATAGAAGAGTTAGGTCAAGTATCAGGATGCAAGATAAACATACAAGAATCAGGTAGATTTCTCTAGACCAACAAAGAGAACCTTGAAAGGAAGTCACCAAATCAATACACTTAAGCCACAAGAAGATAAAGTAGTTAGGGATGAACTTAACTACAGATACAAGAGGCCTATAAAAAAGAAAAGAAACCAAAAGAGACCCATATAAGTGGAAAAACATACCAGGCTTATAGATAGGAGTACTCAACATAGTGAAAATGTCAATTCTACACAAGGCAATCTACATATACAATGCAATCCTGATTCAGATTTCAATATAATTTTTTATGAGACAGAGAAACAAATCACCTACTTCATTTGGAAAAGGAAGAGGACCCTATAACTAAAGTATTACTGAGGAAGAACAAAGCATGAGGACTCGCTACCTGATTTAAGAACTGCTGTACCACCATGGTAGTCAAAACAACCTGGTGCTGGTAAACAACAGATACATAGATCAATTGAGAATCCATATGTAAATTCATTAATCTAGGATCAGCTGACATTTGACAAGTCCCAAAGTTTACTTAACAGGGAAAGACTCTCTAACAAATGGTGCTAGCATAACGGGCTATTCATCTGCAACAAAATGAAAAAATACCCATACGTCATACTATGTACCAAAGACCTAAATGTAAAATCTAAAACAACAAAAATCATGTTAATAAGAATTGGGTAAACATTAGAACTCCAAAACATGATATAAATAGTATACAAACCATAACTAACAATGTACAAACACCAGAAGAGAAACTAGATAACTGGGAGCTCTTAAAAATCAAACACTAATGTTCACCAAAAGACTTCACCAAAAGAGTAAAACGTAAACCTACAGACTGGGGAAAATTTTTTGCCTATGGCATATCTGATCAGGGTCTAAATCTCTAAATTCTCCAAGACACTGCAATACTTCAAACACAAAAGACAACTCACTTTGAAATGGAGCAAAAAGATATGACCAGACACTTCACCAAAGACATTAAGAGGGTAGCAGACACAAAAGGACAGATATTGTATGTGACACTATTATAAGAACCAAGAAAAGGTTGAAACACCCCCCAAAAGCACTGTTTGATATTATAAGGGTGGGGAGGAAAGGAGAGAGGAATTCATTAACTTCTTAATAGAAAAGTATCACCTTTGGTGAAGGGAAGAACAACACACAGTACAGGGAAAATCAGCACAACTAGACAAAAGCAAAAGTCAGCACAGCTAGTAAAAGCTAAGAAGTTTCCAGGATACATCTAAACACTCCAAAGGACAGAGTAACTGGGATAGGGCCCAGGGACTATAGTTTTAGGGGACATATAGATCAACTGGCATGATAAAGTTAAGAAAATATCCTATGTTCCACTTTTATGAGTGGCATCTGGGGTCTTAAAAGCTTAAGAGCATCCTTCTATGATGCGTTGCTTGCTCTCATCCCACTTCGAGCAAAGTAAAATGCAAAAAACCAAAGACACAAGGAAAATGTTAACCCAAGAAACTAAAGGAAGACATAAACCAGAGATTCCGCCAGCGTGACACCACAAGAAGTAGAAGGTACCTAGTAGCCACTGATGAGCATTCCCTGACAGGGAACATGACAGAAAGTCCTGTATGGAGCCAGAAAAAAGTACGGAGCAGAACCCAAATTCACATAAAAAGACCAAGCTTAATGGTCTGATAGAGATCAGAGGAATCCCTGACAGTATGGTCCCTGGGTGCTCTGTTAGTTCATACCTGAAAGCATTCCCAAGGCCCACTCTTCAGACAAAGATAGGATGCTCTGGGAGCACTGGTGGAATAGTGATTTGGAGTTATGGCTGCAAACCAAAAGGTTGGCAGTTGGAATCTACCAAGCCTTCATTGGAAATTCTCCGGGGCTGTTCTGCTACGTCCTATGGGGTCACTATGGCTCAGAATTGCCTGGAAGACAACAGATTTCATTTTAGTTTTATAAAACAAGAAATAATACACGTGAGCATCATGTTTCTTAGTTCAATCAGACACATGAGACCAAATGAGTGCCTCCTGTCTGGAGGCAGGATTAGAAGACAGGATGGGACAGGAGCTGGTTAAAGGAACACAGGGAACCCAGGATGTCACATTGTATGGACTGCAACTTATGTCACAAAAAAATATGTATAAATGTTCAAATGGGAAATTAACTTGAACTGTAAACTTTCACTGAAAGCACAGATAAAAAAAAATAAATAAGAAGGAAAAGCAAATGTCTGGCTTGGTGTTGCTCACCAAGGACCCCAGAGGCAGGAACCTTGTCTCTCATGAGCAGACCCTGTGCTGTGCTGAGGGCTGAGCTCGAACCATGACCTCTTTTCTGCACTGGTGAGAAAGACTGAATGTGCCCCACTCCTTAACCCTTGCCACACTTGTTTCTTTTCCAGATAAAATGAAGACTGTTGGTGTAGAAGAAGGGAAGGATTATTGATCAATGCTAGAAAATAATGTTTTCCCAAGGCCGCTTCTCTAAACCTCTAGCACCGGCCTTCAGCACCTTGTTCATCCTCCCAGGCCCAGAGACAGCCCTGGGGACCAGAGATCCTGCAGCATTGGTTGCTGGGTTCCTGGGGTTCTCTGCTCATGCTCAACCTCGTTTCCTCTTTAGTATGAGCTCTGAATGCCTCTGCTCTAAAAGGCCTTAACCACAGTACGTTTGTCTTCCGTATATTCTGGGAAGTTTGCCTGTCAGTTTGTCGTATTGTGGGGGGTTGCATGTTGCTGTGATGCTGGAAGCTATGCCACTGGTATTCAGATACCAGCAAGGTCACCCATGGAGGACAGATTTCAGCTGAGCTTCCAGGCTAAGGCAGACTAAGAAGGAACCAGTTGTCTACTTCTGAAAAGAGTTAGTGGGTAAAAGTCTTGTGAATAGCAGTGGCACATTGTCAGATATAGTGCTGGAAAACAAGCCCCCGGCTTTGGAAGGCACTCAAAAGATTAGGGAAGAGCTGCCTCCTAAAACCAGAGTGGACCTTAATGATCTGGATGGAGTAAAGCCTTCAAGACCTTCACTTGCTAATGTAGCATGATTCAAAATGAGAAGAAACAGCTGCATTCATTAATAATTGAAAAGTGAAACATACAAAGTGTGAATCTAGGAAAAATTGGAAATCATCAAAAATGAAATGGAATTCATAAACACCAGTATCCTAGGCACTAGTGACCTGAAATGGACCAATATTGACCATTCTAAATCAGACAGTAGTATGGTCAACTGTGCCAGGAATGAAAACTTGCAGAGGAGTGGTGTTCAGCATCAAAAAGAAATTTCAAAATCTGAGTACAATGCTGTCAGTGATAGGATAATATCTGTATGCCTACAATGAAGGTCAGTTAATACAACTATTATTCAAATCTGTGCATCAACCACTAAGACCAAAAATGAAGAAACTGAAGGTTTTTACCAGCTTTTGAAATCCTAAATTGATTGAATATGCAATCAGCATGCATTTGGTAATTACTGGTGACTGGAATGCAAAAGCTGAAAACAAAGAAGGATCAGTAGTCGCAAAATGTAGCCGCGGTGACAGAAATGATGCCAGAGATCACGCGGTAGAATTTTCAAGACCAATGACTTCTTCACAGTGGAAACCTTTTTTCACCAACATAAATGGTGACTATACACATGGCCCTCAGCAGCTGGAATACACAGGAATCAAATCTACTACATCTGTGGAAAGAGACGATGGAAAAGCTCATTATCAGCAGTCAGAACAAGACCAGATGCTGGAAAATGAAACCTTCAACTGCTCATATGCAAGGTCAAATTGAAACTGAAAAAAATTAGTAACAAGTCTATTCGACCCAAAGTACAACCCTGCGTATATCCCACCTGGGTTTAGAGACCACATGAAGAACTGATTTGATACATTGAACACTAATGACTGAAGACCAGACCATTTGTGGAATGACATCAAAGGTGTCCTTCATGAAGAAAGTGGTTGTTAAAAAGACAGGAAAGAAAGAAAAGTCTAAACAGGATGTCAGAAGAGCCTCTGAAAATTGCTCCTGAGCAATAAAGTTTTTAGATAAGTATATTTACTATATCTTATTTCAGTAGTATGACAACATCAAATATACTTCTATTAGTTTATCAGTGCCGCTGTTTGACTCACTGCGAGTGGGAAGGGGAATATCTCTTTCCCCCTGATTTTGAGGAGGAAACACAGCAGTGAATTTCACTATAGCCTTCTCCTTGATGGACTTACCAGAGGCTCAGTAATAACCATGGGAATAATGATTACAGTAACTATGCAAGGTACCGACTATGTGCCAGATTTAAATTATCCTAAGCATTTTATGTGGCTCACTGGTTAAGAGTTCAACTGCTAACCAGTTGATCGGCAGTTCAATTCCAATATCTGCTCCTTGGAAACCCAACAGGACAGTGCTGCTGTGTCCCGTAGGGTCACTATGAGTCAGAATTGACTTGACAGCAAATGGTTTTTGCATTGTGAAGTACCTTGTATATGTTGACTTATTTAACCATCCTCACAAACATCCTGCAAAGTAGGTATTATTATTATCACTTTAGAGATAAGGAAACAAATGCACAGAGAGGGTAGTTAACGTGCCTCAATTCCCACAGCTGATAAACTGTAGAACAAAGGAGTCCATTTGGTAATATGATCCACAGCCTTTCTTCTCTCATAATCTTTCAGTTCTAATCACTAAGACAAGCACTACAGCTCTAATATTGCCCATAAATATTTTAAAGGGCACTGTTGACTCTAACATTGCTGTTTGTTTTTCTTTCCCTGGTGGATTCTCTTGCCTTGAGAATTTTCTTGAACAGTCAGCTGGGGATTTATTCACCCAGCAGGCAGGCTACTATTTTCAGATTTTTCTGAACAGCTTAGGTTGAAGAGTCAGCATGTAATTTGTATTTCTGAATGGGAATTTGTGGTGGTTTTAGGTGAGAAAACTTATGAAAATAAAATGTTGTAGCTCTTCTTATCATTCAAGAAGAAACACTTCATTTGTTTTTGTTTTTTCCTTTTGGGAAAAAAACGTTTGCTGAATTGCCAGTTCTGTGTCAACATTTCCCTGATAGTAGCTTCAGGAAGAATTAAAACACTTAAATCCTTACTAGTGTCTCTGATAATCTGATGAAGGCTTCACTTGACACTGATACCTCTCAGCCCCTTACTCCAGAGGAGATATACTTCAGCCACCATTCATATTGCTCTAGTGTTATTATTTTAAAATCGATAGTTTTCCCAGTCCATCTGTAAGTCCAAGAAGAAATATTTCCGTAGGAAAAAGGGAAAGTGAGTACTTATGCTAATTCTATTTTTTAACTTTCATTTATGTTGACCAAAGTTAAAATTATACATTATCAGAAAACAATGTTTCTTCCTGTCAGTGAGAATGCTGAGAAAAAAGTGCTCATCTTGATGACCAAGACCGTTATTGTAAAGCAACAAAACTGTTCTGTGGGGAATTACTAGTAAACAATGGAAACCTACAACCATATTTCTGTCTTCTGGATCTATAAGATTGTCATTTTCTGCTGGAACTGAGCTGTCGAATAGAAAATATTTTAATTAAAGTGAATTTTGTAGACATTTCTCTCTAATAGGAACTGCTACTTTATTTTATTAACCTCTTAAAGAACCCGTCTTTCTTAACCACAACTCTGAGTCAAATAAGCTGATATAAAATCAAGACTCACAGCAGATGATAATTGATTTGTTCCATGGAGAATTAATTCTGCACTGACCACAGGTATCTCAGTAATTCGTAGGGATTCAAAGTTTCCAGTGCTGTGTTCATGTAATTTTTGTTTAGTGTGGCCAGAGAGTCAATGCATTTATATAAATTCCCTTAACTTTTAAATGTAGAGAATGAACAAGTAAGAGATTTGGTCTGTTGTGTTGCTTTGTGATGCTAATTTGTGATAACTGTGAGTGGTCACTGGAATTCACCACCTCTTAAAATAATTAGAGTTCAGCTGATACAGCATAAATATTGTAGTATTCAGTGTCTTCAGAAGCTCCCTTAACTAATTTAGTTTGCTCAAATATCATTTAGGGTATTATGTCATTAATTTAGCTGGAATACAAATAGTCCCACCATGCAGACACTCCCACCCAGTTCATCAGTTTGGACCATAGCATCAATTCAAAAATTTCTTCCATCTGACCAAATGGCTATAGCCAAAGCAAACCCATTGCCATGAAGTCAATTCTGACTCATAATGTCCCTGCAGGGTAGAGTAGAACTGCCTCTATAGAGTTTTTAAAGCTATAGTCTTTACAAAAATGGACAGCCACATCTTTCTTCCCTGGAGCAGCTGGTGGGTTCAAAGCAAATACATTTTGGTTAGCAATTCATTGCTTTAACCACAGAAGAAGAGTTAAATGGATTTTCTTTTCTAGGGTCATAAAAGTACTCATATTTTAATTCATTTTTTAAAAATTTTTTTATTTAATATGACTGAGTGAAAATGTACATTCCTGTATAAATTTACATGCCCACCTATATGCAGCTCCCACTGCTCTCCCTGCCCGGTGACAGCACACCCCTCTTCTCTGCTCCGTACATGTCTCATCCTCCCAACAGTCTCCTTTCCCCTCCTCTCCAACCACTTTCCTTCCTCCATCCTCTTCTGTGTTAGCCAAAATTAAGTCGAGAATTGAGAACTATTGTAACTATGTGAGGGTAGCACCATTTTTCATCTAATCAAAAGCAAGAATGAAAATGATGGTTCGAGCATCACTTTATCACATTGAAAACACTAGTTCTCTCCATGCACAGTTCTAAAACTGTCATTATCATACCTTGCCAAGAATAAACTGTGCCTGTAGATGATTTCCAGATTATTATTTATAGAACCTGTTGTATGGATTGTACTGTAGTTTTCCAAATGCCTGCCAGATAAGTGCATTTCTGGATTCTGCACTCATCACATGTTTAATATTCTCTCCTGCATCCTTGAAACAACTTTTGCTTCAGATTTGACAATATTATTACATGTATAACCAATTTTATGTTCCCTTGGATACTTAAGAAAAGGTTTAAATGCAGAAGAAAACAGTCTTAGATGGTTACGAGGGTGGGGACAGCAGTATTCATTCATTAGATTGTAGAAAGCAGTTGGGTTAGGTGAAGGGAGTGACAGCACTCAGTAGAAGGAAGGTCAGTGGAGTTAGACTATTTCAAAAGCTATGAGATGAAAAGTATGACACCATGCAATACACAAGAAGTCAGTACAACTGGACCAAACCAAATGCTGAGAAGTTTCCAGAAGACAACCAAATATTTCAGAGGACAGAGTAGCATGGGTAGGGGTCTTGGGACCATGGTTTCAGGGGACACCTAGGTCACTTGGTATAACAAAGTTTTTCATGCAGATGTTCTGCATGCTACTCTGATGAGTGGTATCTGAGATCTTAAAAGCTAGCAAGCAGCCATTTAAGAAACATCAATCAGTGTCAACCTACCTGGAGCAAAACAAAATGAAAAACATCAAAGACATAAGGAAAATGTGACCCCAACTGATAGAAACAGTTATGTAAACCAGAAACTGTATCAACATGAGACCAGAACAACTAAATGGTACCCAGGTGTCACCAGTCACTGCCCTTACAAAGAACTCATGAAAGAGTCCCTGATTGAGCAGGAGAAATGTGGGGTACAGAACTTGAACTCTAGTCAAAAGACCAGACTTGATAGTCTGGCAGACTGGAGGGTCCCTGGAAGACACGAGCCCTGGGCCTTCTGTTAGCCCCAAACTGAAATGACTCCAGAAGCTAACTCATTAGACAAAGATAGAACTGGTCTATAAGGACATAAATAATACTGGTGATGAGTGTGCTTCTTGGCTTAAGTAGATACAGGAGACTAACTGGACAACTCCCATCTGGAGGTGAGACGAGAAGAATGAAGGGGACAGGAGCTGGTTAAATGGGCTTGGGAAGTTCAGGATGGAGAGGAAGAGTGTGCTGTCACAGTGTGAGGAAAGCAGCTAGGTACATAACAGCATATATGTAAGTTTTTGTGTGAGAACCAACTTCACTTGTAAACTCACTTAAAACAATTTAAAAATGATACATATTTCTTCTTATATATATAAAAAAGAGTAAATAAAATGTGCTGTGGAGAAAAAGACAAAGATAAGGGTAAACAACATTTTACTGTTGTCTTGTAGGATGAAAAGACCAGAGTATTCCATCATACAGAGGGTTAAAAAAATAAAATATCTGATTTCTCCATTTAAAAATTTGCCAGAAATGAAATCCTGAATGTTTGACATCTTAAGAGTGACTTGCCAATACTGATTAAGCACTATATCTAGATTTAGATTTTGGAAGAAAATTTATAGTTTTCATGTGCCTAAGTAATGGTTTTCCAAAAAATCCATCAGCCTATGTTTTCCTTCTTTGGTCCTTTATAAAGGGCAGATCGTATTACCTCTTTCCTATAATTGTGTTATCCTTCTCTTACTATCTACCTCACTGCTACCCAAAATTCAAGATTCTCTAGGAGCCCTTACAGACTAAAGAGGAGAGGGTTTTAAAAAATGCTCCCTAGTTCACAGTATAAGAACAAGAAGTAAATTTATGAGGTTGTTGTATAAAAGGGCCAGAAAATCAAGAATTTATGAATGTTACTCTTCAGCTTAAAATCGTCTCTCCCAGTTGGTCCTAGAAAGTATGTAGGTGTGTACGGGTGTGTGTGTGTGTAAAGAGCAAGAGAGAAATTTAGAGAGGTTGCAGTTGCTATCACTGAGAAGCAAGTGATGCCTTATTGCTGTCTCACACTGGAGCCTTGTAAGTCAAGGCAGGGAACTTCAGGGGGCTATACTA
The DNA here is from genome assembly GCA_028571685.1 of Heterohyrax brucei. NCBI lineage: Eukaryota > Metazoa > Chordata > Mammalia > Hyracoidea > Procaviidae > Heterohyrax > Heterohyrax brucei. Next base: position 166,823,412 of record CM053144.1, read on the forward strand.
TATGATGTAATGTGTTCTATACTATTTTAAGACTATAGAGTTTCAAGCTCAAATCTGCCATCAGATTTGCTCTGTCTTTTGCATTCCTCTCCTTAACACTTAAGTTTGGATATTATTTACTAGGCACTCAACATTCATACAGTATCAGAGGAATAAAACCAGAGATACAGAGCAAGAGACTGAAAGTTGGAACTTGGCACCAACATTACCACCACTACCACATGCTGAGTAAGACAAGTGGGTGGGACTAGGAGAGAGCTTAACTCCTTTCCTCAAAGGAATAACCCGTGGACATTATTACTCCGTTGGAAGCCCTGGTAGCACAGCAGTTAAGAGCTACAGCTGCTAGCCAAAAGGTCAGCAGTTTGAATCCACCAGGCACTCCTTGGAAACTCCATGGAGCAGTTCTACTCCATCCTTTAGGGTCGTTATGAGTTAGAATCAACTTGATAGCAGTGGGTTTTGGTGTGTTTGGCTGTGGAAGGGAGAAAAGAAAGAGCTATACCCATACACACTACCCCTTTAATACTTATTGATTCTACTCATTACAACTGTTGATCCAACTGTGCCGTGTAATACAAAGAAAACACCAGTACTGGTCTACTCAGTGACAAACTAGGATGAGTGGGGGTACATGTGCAAGGACATGGGCAAGTCTCCTGACTTCACATCCCTTATTTAACTGTTAATAATATCAGCATTCTATTTAAGTGTTAATAATATCACCGTTCTTAACAGGCTCCCTCAGAGCTCACATAAATTGTGTGAATAGAAACATAGTCTGAAGAAAGATGTTGAGTTTACAGTGAAGTGTGTCAATCATGTTCATGTTAAATCATGTTGCTGTTCACTGCTTCCAGTCAACTCTGACTCATGGTGACTTTGTACAGAAAAAAAAATGGTGTTCTTTCCTGCGCCATTTTCATGATGATTGGTCTGTGTACGCCTGTTGCTGTGGTTGTGGTACCAATCAGTCTCACTGTTTTCCTTATTTTTGTTGACTCACTACTTAACCAAACATAGTGTTGAACCATACAGAAAACTGATATTATAATCTGAGAGACAGAAAAGATTCTTGTTTATTTTGTCACCTTCTTCATTTTTTACGTTGTTTGAATCAGAGTCTTGCTTTAGAGGGAAATAATTCAAAACAAATGGGTTTGATATTTACCTAATAAATTATCTTTCTTCCAAAAAATTTGCTTTATCACACTTGTGCAACATTTCCCCTGTAGAGCCATTTTTCTGGCACCTTGATGGAAATCTAGATTCCTCATCTTATATACAAAAATTAAGAAACTTATCAGCTCCTGAATATTTCAAAATGATAAGTTAGATAGTGGTGGTGTAGAATATGATTGTTGAAGAGAAAATCCTTCATGCCACTTGCAGAAACATCCCTGTCAGTCTTCTTTATCTGTTCACTGTGCTTTGTGAATTATTCTGAATTAGCTTTAGTAGATATTAGAGAAGATATTTTAATATTGAGGCCTCTCAATTATATGTGAAAGTATGTTTCTCTCACACCTGTGTAAAAACAAGACAACCACCAAACACCAAACCCATTGCCATAGAGTTGATTCTGACTCATAGTGACCCTATAGACAGAGTAGAACTGCCCCACTGAGTTTCTAAGGAGCTCCCGGCAGATTTGAACTGCAAACCTTCTGGGTAGCACTTAAAAAAAGAAAACAAATGTTTTAGCGTATTCATTTTAGTTACCATGGTATTTATACAACCTGCATATATTCAGTGATACAATAATAGTCTTTAATAAAGAAAAAGCTATTGAGAAAGAGACAAAATGTGTCTTCCAAAGAGCTTTTAATATGACTGCTGGCAACAGCAACACCACCAATAAAGCAAAACCCAGTATTTGCTTTGTGAAAGGAACAGCTGCTAACCTCACCAAAGCTTTCAGTACAGTAGAAGAAGGAGCAAATATTTAACAACATCTTACTCCATACACCAACAATAAAGCCAGCTTTTATGGGTATCATTTTGTAACTGGAGATAACTGACGTTAGCAAAACAGAATGCTAGAAGATAAACTCTACATACTTGTTTTTCTTCTTTTCCAAGGACTGTGTATTTCTGCCTCCATCTATTCTCTTCTCCATCTGGAAAGTAAAGCTCTTGGGGAATAAGTCTACGTATTTTATAAATTTCTTAGAGCAATAAATGTTTTATTGAAGTGCATAAATACTCTTGACATCATAAAATAAAAAATATCAAATAAAACTAATTATTGTTTTGCTATTTTAGCTGATCAACACAAATATGTGATACAAAGGCACAAATCTGAGGAAGTCTAAAATACAGTATAATTGGTTTTATTGATCTGTCACCAATGTTCTCACCTTGAGAGTTTTGTAATCTCAATTTCATCCTGAAAATCACAAGACAGAGATGTCTATTTTTTACGTTAATATCTTTCTGCCTCATAAAATCTAAAAATTTTATTTTCATCATTTCAAGTCCTTCCAAAGAAACTGAAGCTAATTATCTTTGCTGATCCCACATTATGTCTAGTACTACGATTTCTGTAAGTTATTGTTATAAAATATTCTAAAGAGAAAATGCGTATTAGTAATGGCAAATACAATCAATAAAAAATAAAAAAGCTAAAAGGCTTTAGTTTTGATTTTTATGCCACATCCTGTTAGTTTACATTCCTATTTCAAACAATAGAAAAGAAAAAATACAATCTCTGACTACTAAAGTGTTAAAGTCTAACAAACCTATTGATTTAGCTATGTTAATGAAACTATTTGATTAAAAACACAGGTTGTGTTGTACACTGATAAATGTAACAAATATACTAGCCCTACCTAGACACCATTACCTAGGTAGTGTGTTAGCTTTGAATTAACCTGGTCATTATTTTTCTGTGTTCGTATTAGAACCTTTTAAGTTAAATTCGTTAAAACGTCCTCATTCAGGAAAAAAAAGAAAAAAGTTGTAGATAATAGTTCCTAACTGAAATTTCTGGCAAATCCCAGGAGATATCCTTGACAGGAGAGACATTGTCCAGCTAAAACTCTGGAAAGACACAGAACAGCATTGCTCTTGGTGAGAACATATCCACTAAGAGGAGAAAGACCACTGTTGCTCTTCCACATTTTTACAAGACAATACTCTTCTCATTTGGTTGGGGTAACGAGAGCTTTCCCGTCCAAAGGATACATCTGTCCTTATTTTGGTGTACGTTTCTGGATACTAAAGCTAATACTGTTTCTCACAAATGAAGTGCACTTATATGAAATGTGTATAAAGAATTATTTGGGTACAAAAGAGGATATTGCACATGTGGTATTCATTTTGCCAATATAACAACAATAAATATTCACAATAGACTTTTGCTCTCTAGATCATATGGTATGATCCTAGAAGTATCAGTAGGTCTGAAACTATTTGGTTCTCCAACTTTTTGAGTGCATAGGAGGGAGCAGTTCCCTTGGCAGACCAGATCTGTGGTGGTGTTCAGGGACTCACTGTCAGAGACCCAGATTATAAGCTTTTTCATGTTCAGTCTGTAACATGAAATCATGACCTTAATCCTCCAAACCAAGAAATCAAATCCCATAAGGTCTGTAGCTGTATGTAATCAGATTCAGCTGCTACTCTTTCTTTTTTTTCTGTCAACATAAATATATCATACAACGTATGTCAATTCAGTTTTTTACAGGTGTACAACTTACTGACAGCAGTTACAATAATCAGGTGTGCAACCCTATACTTAATCAACACATTTCTATTAACATTAACTCCCCCTTTCCTCCTCTCTCCCACCGTGGCAACCATCAACAAACTTTGTTATTTGTGCATTTGTAATTTATTTTTATATAAGTGAGGTCAATGTAATATCTGTGTTTTTGTGATTCACTTAATTCTCCCAATCTAATACCTTCCAGCTCTGTCGTTTTTGTAGTATGTATCAGGATTTCGTTTTTCCTACTGGCTAAGTAGTATCCCATTGCACGTATATCCCACATTTTCTTTATCCATTCATCTATTGATGAACATTTAGGTTATTCCCACCTTTCAACAGATACAATTTTATATACAGTCTTCCCCATCTTTTATGTTTTGTTTATGTAACATCAGTAGCGAAGTTCATCTTTTGAGCAAAACTTGTAGACAAGTGAGGATAATTCAGTGTAATATTATGAGATGACAAGAAAGTAGGTAGTGGTCAAAAGATACCCTCCGATGATCTGTGTCATATGATGACCACTAGTTGTCTTTTGTATAAATGAGGAAATATTTTCAGTTCAACCCCTAAGCAAACCTGTTGGTGTCCAGTCAATTCCAAATCATAACAACCCTATAGGACAGAATACAACTGTTCTCTAGGGTTCCAAGGGGCACCTGATGACTTTGAACTGGCAACCTTTGGATAAGCAGCCATAGCTCCTAACCGCTACACCACCAGGGTTCCCAACCCATAAGCAGTGACAGGCTACCTGAACTAGTAAGAGATTCTACAACTCCCATCACCAAAGAAAGTAGTGAAGTCAGCTGTCTCATTACACCTACTCCTCACTTATTGACTACCTACTTAACTGAATTCCACATTTACAACAATGATAAAAACAACCTGCTGTCTATTTTGTGCATTAATGATGTATGCCTGACTGTAACAAACACTGAGGTGAGAGTTTACAGTAATGCTCTGATGGTTAATGTTACGTGTCAACTAGGCTGGAAAACAATTCTCAATAGCTTGGTGCTTATACAATGATGTAATTTGGTAGCTTTGTAATGATACAGTCACCCTTCATTTTGTGATCCCATGTGGTAATCCTCCATTTTCACGTAATGCCAATTTTTTTGCATAACAGCCTGGTCTTTGGAACTTAACAATGTTGATAAGTGAGCAGTGAGTATACTGATTTTCCCCTAATGATGTAGAATACACAAACTAGTGAACTCAACTGCCATGTTACACCTACATAACATTGCAGAGAATGGAGATTCCAGAACACTTAACTGTGCTCACAAAGAATCCATAAATGGATCAAGAGCCAGCCATGTGAACAGAACAAAGGGACAGTGCATGGTTTAAAGTCAGGAAAGGGGTGCATCAGAGCTGTATCCTTTCACTATACCTTTTCAATCTGTATGCTGAACAGATAATCCAAGAAACTGGACTCTGTGAAATAGAACAAGGCATCGGGATTGGGGGAAGTCTCATTAGCAGTCTGCATTACACAGATGATGCAACCATGCTTGCTAGAAGTGAAGAGAATTTGAAACACTGATGAACAGCAAAAACCACAGTCTTCAGTATGGACTGCACCTCAACAGCAAGAAAACAAAAATTCTCACAACCAGAACAGTAAGCAAGCAACATCATTTTAAAATGGAGAAGAGATCGAGGTTGTCAAAGATTTCATTTTACTTGGTTCCACAGTCAACACTCACGGAAGCAGCAGTCAAGAAATGAAAAGATGCATTGCAGTGGGAAAATCTACAGAAAAAGTTTTTAAATCACTGAAGAATAAAGATGCCACCTTGAAGACTAAGGTACACTTCCCCCAAACCATGGTATTTTCCATCACGTCACACACATGCAAAAGCTGGGCAATGAATAAGAAAGACAGAAGAGGAATTGGTGCCTTTGACTATACCATGAACTTCCAAAATAAAAACAGTTCTTTCTTTGAAGAACGACAACCAGAGTTCTCCTTAGAAGCAAGGATGGCAAGACTATAGCGAGCATACTTTTGACATGGTGTCAGGAGGGATTGCTCCCTGGAGAAGGAGATTTTTCTTGGTGAATTAGAGATCATCAAAAAAGAGAAAGGTCCTCAACAAGATGGACTGATGCAGTGGCTACAACAGTCAGCTCACGCATAGCAGCAGTAGTGGAAATAGCACAGAACTGGGTAGTGTTTTTTTGTGTCATACATGGTATAACTGTGAGTCAGAACCAACTTGATGGTGCCTAACAACAATAACACAGTGCTAATGTGTATGCAAGAAATAAAACTGTAATATGTTTGAGTCAGTATTCCTTTTGCAGTCTATTTTTCACAGCATTTCGGCAATCAGGAAAGAGAAGGCCCTGCGATGCTTAAGGAAAAAAAAAAAGTGACTCTAAGGCAATCAAGGAAAATCCAGAATGAGAACTATCTCACCAAATCAACTGGCTAAAATTCAGGCAGAAAGATGAAAGGTTTCGGGAAGGCAGCTTCCTGAATTCAAAAGTATTTTTTTGTTTTATGTATATATGTATACACACACACACACACACACAGTGGTAGTGGTTAAAAATTGCAACATTTCATAAAAGCTTGCTTTTATAAAAAGAAAGGGAAATGTAAAGATAACAAAAACTTAGAAATTATTCCAAGAAAGTTAAAAAAAAAAAAAAAAGATTGTTCAGGGCAGTCTTCTCTTAGGACATGATGCTTAACCCATGGTTGGAATAACTATTCAATTCTCAGAAATGAGTGTTTCAGCATAGGTTGTACTACACACAGTAAACACTAGCGTAGTAACAAGGTTGCCTCATCTGTGTAAAGAAGAGACATAAGGCTTGTGAGGATGGAAACATAGCCCAGAGTAGTAGAAGATGATATTAAAAATATACAAAAAGGTAGCCCCGTCATGAAGAGCCTGCAGGCTACTGTGAGAAGTTTGATTTTTGGTCTATTTGTGAGGAGCAAGCATTTGAAATGTTTAAGAGGGGAAGTGATATTAATTTTTTGCATGATGACTAAATGAGCTAATCTCCTGGACTTCATTATATATAATTCCTACTGTCAGTCAGCCTCAAATATCAGTCATTTTGGATGCTTTTTTGCCCCATGTCTAGTGAGTCACCTCAAGCTCCAAACTAACTAAAAGGTCCCCAGCCCTTCGTCTTCTCTCAGCCCTATTTTGACACAAGTTCAGGTTCACATTCTCCTTCTCCTAGGTTGTTATTCAAGCCTCTTGTTTACATTCAGGCTCTTCCTTACCCAATTTGTTCATTCAGTATAACATTTCTTCTTCAAAACCTTGCCCATTCTCGAAAAGATATTGTCTGTTTGTAGTCTGTATAATGTCCAGAAACTGTAAATCTAAGGCCTCTGCAGGTCATACCCTGCTATTAAGCTCTAGACTCCATTAAATGAAATGGCTCAATCTTGCTCAAGTACAGTCCTGGGATTGTAGTCAGACAGCTGTCTGTTGTATGGTGAGAAATGGGGGCCAAAAGGTAAAATGTGCATACAGAGATAGCAGTTCTCAAAAAAAAAAAAAAAAAAAAAAAGACATTTTAAGCAAGTAGAACTACTAAATACTGGAAGCAGTTGCTTCCTGATAGGAAAATTTAAGTACAAGTGAATAATATTCTATATGGAATATGTAAAAGATTATCCTGCTGTTTAAGAGTGGTAGATTTAGATTAATTGACTATCCTTTCTAATTAAGTTTCTGTGGAACTTTTAATAAAACCTTAAAAGGTAAAAATTTCTTTCTAGGAGTTTAAGAAAATATTATACTGTGCTCTCACAACGCTCTCAATATGAAATATTTTCATTTTCAACACTGTATCCTAGAGTTATTTAATTCAAACAAAAAGAAAAGAAAGCATCAGAATTCACAAGAAGGCTGTGATGAGTATGATAACGTATTATCTACAGGCTTTGAGCTCTTTGTAGATAAGCTGTTGAATGATGTCTCTACAGTGTTATTATAGTTAGAATATAAATACAGGTTTAGCATTTTGTCAAGATGATCCAACTCTCAAGGGAAGGCAAAGTAAGATTTTATATGAGCAATTCTAAAGAAAGAAAGCAAGATTTAAAAGATTGTATCATAGAAATAAATGGATATCCAGATTATATAAATTGTTTAAAATTAAAGTTTGGTTTGTTCTTTATTTTGTATGAGTGTTTACTGTGTTTCAAGTGGCCTTAATGCAAAGAACTAGTATAATTTTTTTTTTTTTTTTACATTTAGATCAGTGTCAATATTGAAACTGAATACTTATGTAGCCTCTCTTTTAAAAGTAAGAATTGGCCATAGTTAATAAGACCCTAATTTTTGAAGTAATTAAACCTCATCTTTAAAATAGAATAAAATGATAAAATTTTAGCATTTTTGCTTTGAAGCAAAGCAATAATATTTTCCAAAGAGATAGGCCTTTAATGTAAGTCATTTGGATTAATCCTCAAAAATAAACAATTGCTTAATTACTCCAAGGCAGAGAATCCACACTACAATTTTAAAACATCAAAATGGGAGAAGTAATTAGTCTCTTGGGTGTAATTAATCCGTCTACTAAGAATTGGGCCCAATTGCAGTTTAGAGCTTTCTACAATTCAGAAGCCAATTTTAATTACACTGAAACATTGTGCTGTGAGCCTGTGGACTTTGGCTCTAAAATAAGTTAAATCTTCATATTTATTATGAACTTGGGAAAACGTAAGACAAATGGGAAGCAAGGCTGTACTCAGAATGAAACATCCACAGTAAAACATCAGAATTATTTATGCATTCCTTACTAACTAAAGACGGGTTTAAGAATCATAGAGTACTTGATGGACATTTCAAAAACCAGGTATAATTTATTTCTACTGCACTTCCATTTAAAAATATCAAAGTTATTGAATACAAATATAGATCAAAAGACATATAAATGATACATTTTCACAGTGAACTTTAGAGAAAAGAGACTGTTATTAGCAACAGATCCAGACCAATGATTATTTCACCAAATAATCACTTCAACAAAGATTTGTTCACTGTAACTATATAATTTAGTAAAGCAGTATTTCTAAACTTTAAGAACTTATAAATTTCACAATTTACATTGTTTTAATAGCTTTTAAGATATATTACAGAGTTCCCAATTTAGCTTCAGAGTAGCAGTTTAAGGTAAATTCCATTTGTCAAAAGCTAAAGGCTGTAATGAAGTTTCAACTGTCAATATAATTTGCATTCATAAAAGCCTATAATTCACCTGTAGGCTAAATTTAAGTATTTTGTGTATGCATGTGAAGTCTTCAATTTGTTTTGGTATGTTTTGAATTATTTGTATTGCAAATCATGTGTTATGATGAGGATGTACAGCCTGTAAGGAAGTTTCAACTGTGAATATAATTTATATGTATGAAAACCTATTCTTCACCTGTAGGCAAAATTTAAGCATTTTGTGCATGCATGTGATGTCTTCAATTTGTGTTGGTATATTTTGAATTATTTGCAATATAATTTTGTATTGCAAACGATGTATAGCTATCAGGATGTTTTCTCCAACTTTTCAATAACAAAAAATTCTTAAGCTTTTATATAAACCATTTAGTAGTGAAAATTTAAAATGCTTAGCTTATCTATGGTATCTCACTTTTAGTTTTAAAAAGTATCCCTAAACAATACCTACCTTCACTATATTGTGTAACTAATGTATGTAAACTGCAACATGTCTGTCAGGCATGTCATACTAGCGTGGGTTGCTTGTTCTGTGATACTAGAAGCTTTGCCACTGGTGTTTCATCCTTAGTGGACAGACTTCAGCTGAACTTCCAGACTAAGACAGACTAGGAGGAAGGTCCTAGAGGTCTACTTCTAAAATAATTAGCCGACAAAAACCTTATCAATAGCAGTGGAATACTGTTTGATGTAGTGCAGGAAGATAAGCCTCTCAGGTTGAAAGGCAATCAAAACACAACTGGAAATGAGCTGCCTCCTGAAAGCAGATTTGGCACTAATGATGCACCGGGAGCAAAGCTGTCGAAACCTTCATTTGCTAATGTGGAGTGACTTAAAATAAGGAGAAATGAATAATAGTTGAAACATGGAATGTACAAAGTAGAAATCTAGGAAAACTGAAAGTCACTAAAAATGAAATACAATGCATAAAGATAGATATTTTGGTCATTGGTGAGCTAAATTGAAGACTGGTATTGGATGTTCTGAATCAATCACATGATCTATGTTGGCAATCAGAAACTGAAAAAGAATGTCACTGTGTTTATTCTCAAAAAGAGTATTGCAAGGTCTATCTGAAGTACAATAATATCAGTGATAAGATGATATCGATACACTCACATGGAAGATCAGTGAATATGACCATTACTCAAATTTACACAGCTACTAAAGCTACAAATGAAGAAACTGAAGATTTTTACCAACTTCTGTAGGCTAATATTGATCAAATATGCAGTCAAGATGCATTGATAATTACTGCTGATTGGAATGAAAAGTTGGAACCAAAGAAGAAAGATTGTTAGTTGGGAAATAACGACTCATTGGTAGAATGACACTGAAGGTTTCATCATAGAATTTTGCAAGACTGGTGACTTCTTCACTGCAAGTACCTTTATTCAACAGCATAAACTGGAACTAGACCTATGAACCTCAACAGATGGAATGCACAGGAATCAAATTGAATGCATCTGTGGAAAGATACAATGGAAAAGCTAAATATCATCGATCGGAACAAGATAGGGGACAACTGCAAAATGGACCATCAGCTGCTCATATGCTAGTTCAAGTTGAAGTTGAAGAAAGTTAGAACAAGTTCAGGAGAGTCAAAATACTACCTTGAGTATATCGCATTGGAACACCATCTCATGAATAGATTAGATGCATTCAACACTAGCGACTGAAGACCAGATATGGTGTGGAATGACATCGAGGACATCATACAGGAAGAAAGCAAGAGGACATTAGAGAGCCAGGAAAGAAAGAAATCACCAAAATAAATGTCAGAAGAAACTGAAAGTTGCTCTTGAAAGTACAGTAACTAAAGTAAAGAGAAGTGATAACGTAAAAGAACAGCTTAAAAAGACAAAACAAAATATTATCAAGACACGTGAAAGACCTGCAGATAGAAAACCAAAAGGTAAGAAGAACACACCCGGCATTTCTCAAGCTGAAAAAACTGAAGAAAACATTCAAGTCTCTAGATGCAATGTTGAAGAATTCTGTGGAAAAAATATTAACTGAAAGAGACAGTATCAAAAGATGTAAGGAATACACAGTCACTGTACCAAGAAGAATTGGTGAACTATTCAACCATTTCAAGAGGTAGCGTACGATGTAACTCTGAAGGCAGAGTTACAAGGTGCACTGACTGAAGATACCAGCAAAAAAACAAGGATCTGGGAATTAATGGGATACCAACAGAGATGTTTCAATAAAAAGATGCAGGGCTGGAGGTACTTGTCTATGCTGAGAAATTTGTAAGGCATCTACTTGGCCAACCAACTGAAACAAGTCCATGTTTGTACCCATTTCAAAGAAAGGTGATAAAACAGAATGAAAAATTATCAAACAATATCATCAGTACCACACACAAGTAAAATTTTGCTGAAGATTATTCAAAAGTGGTTGCAGCAGTGTATCTACAGGGAGAAATTCAAACTAAGTACAGAAAAGGACATGGAAGGAAAGAAGCCATTGTTTACATCAAACGGATTGTGACTGAAAGCAGAGAATACCAGAAAGATGTTTAATTGTATTTTATTGACCATGCAAAGACACTTGACTTTTTGGATCATAGCAAATTATGCATAACACTGAAAAGAATAGGAATTCCAAAACACTTCATTATGCTCACAAAGAGACTGTACATAGATTAAGAGACAGTCATTGAAACAGAACAGGGGAATACTGTGCATTTTAAAGTCAAGAAATGTGTTTATCAGGGTTATCATGGATTGAATTGTGTCCCCCAAAAAATATGTATAGAAATTTGGCTGGGTTGTGATTATCAGTATTGTATGATTGCCCTACATTTTGTGATTGTCCTAGGCTGAATGTTAAATGGGATTAGGATGGGACTGTAAATCCCTTCCTAAGGTCCCTTCCGTGCGCCACTGTAAAGGGAGTTTCCCTGGAGTGTGGCTTGCACTACCATTTATCCTTTTATCCTAAAAGACATAAAAGCAAAGGGAGGCAAGCAGAGAGTTGGGAACCTTACGCCATCAAGAAAGCAGCACCAAGAGTAGAGTACATCCTTGAGACCTGAGATTCCTCCACCAAGATGCAACCTGACCAAGGACTGATGCTACACAAGGAGTTTTCTCCAAAGCTTGCAGAGGGAAAGCCCTTCCCCTGGAGCAGACACCCTGAATTCAGACTTGCAGACTACCGGACTGTGTAAGAATAAACTTCCCTTTGTTAAAGTATCTACCTTGTGGTATTTCTTTTAGAACAGCACTAGCTGACTAAAACAAGTGTTGTATGCTTTCACCATGCTTATTCAACCTGTACACTGAGCAAATAATCTGAGAAGCCAGACCATGTGAAGAAGAATGCTGCATCAGGATTGGAGGAAGGCTCATCAACAGCCAGCAGGATGCAGATGCAACAGGCTTGCTTGCTGAAATTAAAGATAACTTGAAGCTCTGATGAAGATCAAAGATCACAGCCTTCAGTGTGGATTACATCTCAACACCAAGAAAAAAAATTCTTGCTGCAAGCCAACCCAAGTGCTGTTGAGTAGGATCTTGCTACTGGACCAACAAGCAATACCATAATAAACAGAAAAGATTGAGTTTGTCAGGGATTTCATTTTACTTGAATCCATGGTATTTTTAATTGCATCATATGCTTGTGAAAGCTGGACAGTGAATATGGAAGACTGAAGAAGAATTGATGCCTTTGAATTGTGGTATCAGTGAAGAATACTGAATATACCATTGACTGGGAAAAGAATGAACAGATTTGTCTTGGAAGTACAACCAGAGTGCTCCTTAGAAGCAAGGATGGAGAGACTATGTCTTACATACTTTGAACATGTTGTCAGGATGAAGACTCATCCACAACCAGCAATGTGCAGATAACTTAACCTTGCTTGCTGAAAGTGAAGAACATTGGACAATGAATAAGGAAGACTGAGGAAGAATTGATGCCTTTGAATTATGGTGTTGACAAAGAATGTTTAATATACCATGGACTGTCAGAAGAATGAACAAATCTGTTCTGATAGTTAAGGTTATGTCAACTTGGCTGGTCCACGATGTCCAGCAGTTTGTCAGATATATGATGTGATTGCCTCCATGATGGGATCTATTGTGAATGACCAAGCAGCTGAAAGGGAGTTTCCTTGTCCATTTCGCCCACGTCGAGTATAAATGGATGTTCTGGCAAGTCTTGTGGGCTTTTTGCTTCTGCTTAACCCTGCACATAGTTCCTCGTTCTTAGTTGTCTGACCTCTAGTTCTTGGGACTTCATCTAACAGCTTACCTGCTGTCTTGCCTGCATGTCTTCGGATTCACTGATCTTCACAGTCTGTGAGAACGAGCTCTACTGTCCAGTCTGCTGATCTTGTGTGGCTACATGAATCAGGATATACCTCAATCCTTACCTAAGAGCTTGGGACATTTCATCTTCTACAGCCACGTGAGCCACTGCCTTGATATAAATCTCTCTCGATTTATATATACTTATACAATTTACTGATTTTACTTCTCCAGAGAACCTAACCTAAGACATTTGTCTTAGAAGAAGTACAACTAGAATGCTCCTTAATAGCAAGGATGGCAAGGCTTCTGATGTACTTTGAACACAAGTTTAGAAAGGACCAGTCTCAGGAGAAGGACATCATGCTTGCTAGAGTGTCAGCAAAAAAAGAAGAACCTCAAAGAGATGGATTGACGCAGTGGCTGCAGCAATGGGCTCAAGCCACTCAGAGGATGGTACAGGACTGGACGGTGTTTTCTTCCGTTGTACGTAAGGTTGTCATGAGTCAGAATGAACTCAGTGGCACCTAACAACAACAATGTATATAAAATTTGTGGTACAAATTATGCAGTCAGTTTACAGTCATCTTTTTTTGGTAAACACTAAGAAATAGATATAGCAAAAATGGCAGGAGCTATACAGAACACAAATATTTAAGGAAGTAGACAGAAAAAATGATAAATACTAGTTTTCTGACTGAGAAGATAAAATATAATTCTTGCATTACCTCTCCCTGTGTTAATTGGAACTCTTTATGTGAAAAAAGTAACAAAAATCAAATCAAATTGTCAATAAAGATAAAGGAATACAAGATCAGGTAGTGTTTCCTTTCTTTGCTTGTGAGTTACATGTTGCTCAGGGGATCAACTTCATGGCATCGAACAACTACTGTAACTCCAAGTCCAGAAGAAAGGTCAAATTTAAGGATTGCTTAGTCTACTGACTTATGTCCAGTGTCTATTTTTCATCTTGTTTGTTGTTTCTTGCATGTTTATAGCTTAATTCTAAGACTGTGGTTCTCTTCCTTATTACAACATAGTTGCCAAAAGGTCCCTAGGCTGTAGGATTTCTTGCCTGCTTAGAAAGATGAGGAGAGAATCTCTCAGATAAACTTTAAACAAAAATATGATATTCATTTTTATCATTCAGCTTAAGTTCTCTTACCTAATTGCAAATCACTGTTGTGAGGGAAATGTTAGGTGCTGAGTCCCTTAGACCAATAAAGACGTACTTTTGGAACCCTTTCAGTCCTCATGGTTATTATCCAAGGAAATAATAGACTTGATATTAAGAACCAAAACAAAAACATCCTCTACATTTTTCAAATTACTTATAATCAAATGTATGACCACAGAAAGATATAATGAGATTTGGGGAATTTGACAAAATTATTCTTATATTTATCTAGAAAAATACTGTCAAATTCAAATTCTTAGAAGGTCTAAGTAGTTAACCTGTATTACAAAGTCAAATCAAATAAAAAGATTGCTACAATTTGAATGGTAGAGTAAACACCAGGACATTTATGAGAATGTGAAGAGCTACTGACCTTTGCAACACTTCTCCTGATAGGGAAGACACAGGCAGAAAAGACTTAAGGGCCGAGAGGCCAGTGAACCAGGGAGCAGAAGCTGAAGAGACAAGGAGTACAGGAAGTCAAGCTGCTTTACTCTCAAAAACTATGGCCACAACCTCTGGGTTTCAAAGGGTGCAGCTATGGCCTCTGATGTTTCTAAGGGTGGAATCATCACTCAGGTGGCCTAGGAAAGTGGTGTACCCGAAGCAGAGGAAGCAGTTCCATCCCAGTAGGCCTGTAAGGTAGAGCCAAAGCCCAGAGCTGAGGAACCTCCACTCAGAATTCAGACAATGTGGCCAATACCTAGTGTCTGGAAGGCAGAGAATTCAGACGGTGTGGCCAATACCTAGTGTCTGAAGGGCAGGGCCATTGTGTAAATGGTCTGTAAAAAGAAAGGATTATTTTCAAGACTTGAAGACTAATGTAATATACTCTGCTGAATTGCTTGGTGCCTGTTATGTCTTCTTTCTCTCTGATTTCTCTTAATTGTACCGGAAATGTGTACTTCATGCCTGCCTGTGGCATCATTGTACCTTCGGACTTCATAGATGAAGAGGAATTTGGGGGACTTTTGGACTTGGGGTTGATTTGAGACTTGCTGTGATTTGGATATATTTCACATGTGGCAAGAACATTAATTTTGGGTGACCGGAGTGCAGAATATCATGAAGTGAATTGTGTGCCCCCAAACTATGTGTCAATTTGGTTATGCCATAATTACCAGAATTATACAGTTGTCCTGCAATTTGTGATATTCCTGTATGTTATAAAGCATACTCTCTACTGTGGTTAAAGAAGGTGAGGATGGGATGTAGCACCCTTGTTCAGGTCACATCCCTGATGTAATGTAAAGCAACTTTCCCTTAAGTGTGGCTTGTACCACCTTTTATCTTATAAGAAATAAAAGGGAGGGGAACAAGCAGAGAGTCAGGGACCTTTGACCACCAAGAAAGTGGTGATAGAGCATAGCATGTCCTTTGGATTTGAGGATTCAGTGCAGAGAAGCTTCTAGTCCAGGGTAAGATTGATGACAAGGAATTTCCTCCAGAGCTGACATGTAGAGAAAGCCTTTTCATAGGGCTAACTTCTTCAATTTGGACTCTCAGCTATCCCACCTGTGGTACTTACATTATAGCAACACTGGGTGACTAACACTCACAGTATAACTGGTCTCCATAGGGTTTCGTGCCTGTCATCTTGACAGAAGCAAATAGATAGACCTTTCTCCCACAGTACTGCTGGGTGGGTTTGAACTGCCACCAACCTTTTAGTTACTAGTAGTAAACTATAACATCCAGTGCCCCTGAAATAACTCAGCAGTGTGTTGCTGATGTGAGAATAAGGTGATACATTAATAGATCAGAAACTAAGCCAGCTATATGTAGCTATTCCACACAGTCAGTATACAACAGACGTTTCTCAAATAAGTTTCTTTCTCTCCATCTCCACTGTCATCCCCCTCATCTCTGCTACCGTTGTCTCTCCTCTGGATTACTGGTAATGTCTCAGATCTGCACCTTCTACTTACTTACAACCTTCTTCAATCTTTTCCACATACCATGGCCAGGGTTTTTAAAATTCAGAAGCTGATCTTATTATTCTTTTCTTAAGGGACACTATTTGTTTATAAACATGAAACTTTTTAACAATGTCTATAATTCTCCATCTGGACTTTACCTGCTCTTGCTACCTCAACTTGTTCATAATCTGAGTCTTGAGTCTTTGGAGTTTGGCTTCAGTCCTGGTAAGTTTGAAATAGTTAATACACATATAAGTTGGAGATACTGAATAAATAGTATCACATTCAAGTCTTTAATATAAGAAAACAGACCAATCTAGAAGTATAAGCTTCAGAATCATCTGTGTCCTTATGTGCTTAAAGCAGTAGTACTGAAAGTTTCCTTTCTACCACCAATAGCTGCTGATTCAGACTCATGGCAGACTCATATGTAGGAGTACGGCTGTGCTTCATGTGTTTTCAATGACTTATTTTTCAGAAGTGGATCGCCAAGATTTTTTGTCTGCATGCCTCTGAGCATGCTAACAATTTGCGCTATAATAAAAAGCAGATAAATAGAGATACAGGCAACTACTTGAATGGATATTAAGAGCATCATGCAGTGTGAAAGAGTCAATCATAAAAGGTTACAAACTGCATGATTCCACTTTTGCAACATTCTCAAAATGACAAATTTATAAAAGTTTGTCTTGGAGATAGAAGGAAGATGTGACTAAAAAGAGGTTGTTGTTGTCAGGTGCCATAAAGTCAGTTCTCTCCCACAGCAGCATATGTACAATAGAACAAAACGTTGCCCCATCAAGCACCATCCTCGTAATTGTTGTTATTCTTGAGACCCTTATTGCAGAAACTGTCACGGTCCATCTCACTGAGGGTCTTCCTGTTTTTCTCTGGCCCTTGACTTTGCCAACTATGATGTCCTTCTATGGGGACTACGTCTTCCTGATAAAATGTCCAAAGTATGTGAGAAGTTTTGCCATTCTTGCTTTTAAAGGGTGTTCTGGCTATCCTTCTTCCAATAAAAAACTTGTTTATTCTTTCTGGTAGTCGATGACATATTCAGTACTTTTGGCCAACATTATAGTTCAAAGATGCTGGTTCTTCCTTAATCTTCCTAACCTGTTATCCAGCTTTCACATACATTTGAGATTAAGAATCCATGGCTTAGGTCAGGTGCACCTTAGTCCTTCAAGTGACATCTTTCTTTAAAAAACGCTTTTAAGGGGTCTTTTCCAGTGAATTAGACCATGGACATTGGCTATGGATCCAAACAAACTAAACCAAACCCTCTGTCATTGACTTGATTCTGACTCATAGCAATGCTATAGGATAGAATACAACATCCCCACAGAGTTTCTAAGGAATGCCTGGTCAGTTTGAGTTGCTGACCTTTGGGTTAACAGCCTTGGTTCTTAACTTCCGAACAACCAGGGTTTCCAATTATGGTTCTAAGTAAAATGAAATCCTTGACAACTTCAATATTTACTACATTTATCATGGTGTTGTTTCTTCATCAAGTTGTGAGGATTTTTGCTTTATTTATGATGAGGTATAATTCATACTGAAGGCTGTGGTCTTTGATCTTCATCAGTACATACTTCAAGTCCTCTTGATTTTCAGCAAGCAAAGTTGTGTCACCTGCATGTCACAGCTTGTTAGTGAGTCATCGTCCAGTACTGAAGCCAAGTTCTTCTTCGTATAGTCCACCTTCTCAGGTCATTTTCTCAGCATACGGATTAAGTCTGGTGAAAGGATCCAACTCTGACACACACTTTTCCAGACCTTAAACCACGCATTATCCTCTTGTTCTGTTCAAACGACTACCTCGTGATCTATCTACAGGTTCCCATGAGCACATTTAAGTGTTCTGGAATTCTCATTCTTTGCAGTGTTATTTAATTTGTTATGATCCACACAGTTGAATGCCTTTGCATAGACAATAAAACACAGTAAACATCTTTCTGGTATTCTCTACTTTCAGCCAGGACCTGTCTGATATAAGCAATGAACCCTCTTGTTCCATGCCCTCTCCTGAATTCAGCTTGAATTTCTGGTGGTTCCCTGTCAATGTGATGCTTTAGTTGCTTTTGAATGCTCTTCAGTAAAATTTTATTTGTATGTGATATTATAAGAATGATATTATTCAATAGTTACCACATTCTGTTGGATCACCTTTCTTTCTATGGGCACAAATATGGATCTCTTCCAGTCTTTTGGCCAGGTAGCTGTCTTCCATATCAACAAATGAAGATCTTGAAAGCTTGACTCCATCTGTCTCATTAAGATAAATTCAGCTTTCAGGATGTTGCTGTTCCCCCATCCTATTTTGAGCACCTTCCACTGAAGGGCTCATCTTCCAAAATTACATTGAACAATATTATATGCTGCTGATCATAAGGGTTTCACTGCCTAGTTCTTTCAGAGATAGACTGCCAGAGCTTTCTTCCCAGCCTGTCTAAGTCTGGAAGCTCAGCTAAAAGCTGTCCCCCATGTAGAATCCTGCTGACATTTGAATACCTGTGGCACAGCTTCCAGCATCCCAGTGGCATGCAAGCCACCACAGTAAGATTAGAGATGTGTGGGGAAAAAGTGGGATTTTCTTGTTGTAATCTAATAGGTTTTTGTTGTGATTGTGGTGATAGTTATGTCAATTTATAGATGTGATAAAAATTTATATTAATATACAAAAAATCAGTGCATATAAAATTATTTGGTGAAATCCAAATAAGGTCTGTGGTTTAGTTACTTGTGTCATTGTTGGTTTCACTGTGGTAATGAGCACAGTTCTCTGTATGCTGGCCTATATGAAGAAGAATGGGGCATCAGGATTGGAGGAAGACTCATTAACAGCCTGAGACATGCAGGTGACACAGCTTTGCATGCCGAAAATAAAGAGGGTGTGAAGCACTTACTGATGGAGATCAAAAATTGTAGCCTTCGTGGGGAACCTGTACATAGACTGTGAGGTAGTTGTTTGAATAGAACAAGTGGATACTGTGTGGTCTAAAGTCTGGAAAGGTAAGTGTCAGAGTTTATCCTTTTATCATACTTATTGAATCTGTATGCTGAGACTACATGAAGATGTTAAGATGTTATCTCTGGTGAAAGCTGATTGGAAGGCACAAAGAGAAGGTCCATACTTATTTTGAGTCCCAAGATGTTTCAAAATAAAAATAATTAAACAAAAATTTCATACTCTTCTACTGACTTGTTTCATCATGTAAAAAAGATCTAATCAAGTATTCCTGAAATTGTTTCTGTTTTCCTGCTAAAGAAGACTGAGCATCTTTTCACAAGAGCACATTCAAAGCTGACTCCCTACTTCAAAAATCAGTGTTTAGTGTAGTCATGCAGTGGTGTTTAGCAACAGAGATTTTTCTGAATTCGCACTAAAAGAAAGTTATTACCAGTGTGACTTGGCTTCCCAAAGGAATAAAGGAACCTGAACTTTCTTGTATATACACAGTAGGAATAGACTTAAGCCTGCTGGATTTTCAAGTGCTCTAATGTAGTGAAGAGAGAAGAGCAGCATGAAGGAAATAGAGGAGACACTGATAAGCCAAGCCAGCCAAGTGACACTGATAAGGAAAAAAAAAAAAAAAACTCATTCAAATATATCACTGGTTTAATTCTGTTCTCCCACTATGGCATATTCAGCCTGTTCTACATTCTAGAAATTTTTAAAAATGGTTTACCTATGCAAACCAAGTTTCGTTTGCATCTGAAAATCTCTAACAAAACACTTAAAATACCTCCAAATATTCATTTGCAGCCATGGAAATTACTGAACTCCCCTCCATTTATTAGCTGTTTTATTGTCTTCAGAAAAATCATGGAAAGAAAACATTTAATTAGCACTTCACCTTAAGTAAGTAGATTGAATACAGAACCAATTACTATCTAGATAATAGAAAGTCTAATTAGCCACCAAGCATTCAACAGGAAATCTTCATTATTTTCTTTTCAGTGACTGAGACACAAGGCACAGTGCATATTTGCAACTCAGGAGCAACTGTTCAAATTCCTCTCCTGCCACCAATTCAGTGATACAGTCATCAACAACTCACTCCAGCAGGAGATTAAGGCATTTGGCAAACTGATTTTGTCTTGCATGAATGGGGGGTGTTTGGAAATGCAGTAAAATCAAGCTCTCTTCTATGTTGGCTAAGCCAAAAGAAAGTCACTGTTGTTAAGTGAATTCCCACTCGTTGCAACTCTATAGACAGAGTGGAACTGCCCCACAGAGTTTCCAAGGAGCACTTGGTGGATTTGAACTACCAATCTTCTGGTTAGCAGCCACTTGATCACTATGCCACCAGGGTTTCCCTGTGTTGGCTAATACATGTTTGTTAAGGGGATAAGAAGCAAATACTAAGAACGTACCACTAAACCTGCAAGTTTGACAAGGGAGATGTTCAAGTGTATGTCAACGACGGCAGAATCAGGCTGAAGGTCAGATACCAAGAACATGACTTCTCCTTAACTCTGAACATTCTGAAGTTCATAGATAAAGCCTATATGATGGAAACTTTCAGTTAATGGTGTGGATTGGAATGCAGCCATTTTAATTCCATCCACAAACATGCCATCTTTCCAAATTCTGGATTAATTTGGCTGTTTTCCCCTTTTCATCACACAGATAGTAGGCTAGAGTTATTCTGGTGGATTTCCACATGGCAGTAGAAGCAAAAAGATAATCCTTGGGCCCCATGGGCAGCTGACCCTAAAAGTGGAAGCACCATTAGGAATAAACCTACTCATTCTCTGCAATAAGACAAAGGACTTCTCTGGGGTATAGAGGAACTTTCAGTGTCTGCACATGATTAAATCTCTCACTTACAGTTCACCTATAATGGTTACAAGAAGTTCCTAGATGGTGTAATCAGTTATGCACTTAACTACTAACTGCCAGTTTGGTGGTTCAAACCCACTCAGAAGCAACTGGAAACGCCACAGACTTGAAAACACTGTGGAGTACTGTTCTGCAACATACGGGGTCTCCATAAATTTAAAAGCATCAAAATTTCTCAGATATCATGTATCAGAGTAGTAGTACACCATAGCATCTCCAAAGAGGGGTTGATGGATTCAGAGTGCTGGCCTTTTAGTTAGCTGCTGAAAACTTAACCAGAGTGCGAGTAGGGCTCCAAAATCCATGAAAATGAATGTCTTGGGAAAATACTCAATTCTGAAATAGCTCTGGTGACTCTGCTAATCAAAGTCTGGCGGTTTGAATCTACCAGCTGCTTCGTGGAAACTACTGGAGGAAATTCTACTCTATCCTATAGGATTGCTATGATTCTGAATTTACTCTGTGGCAACAGGTTTATATTTAGGAAGTTGTAAGATTATAAACATTGAATCTCATCTCCAGTGGTTTAAAGCTCTCTGAGCATTGATTCCTTACCCCACAACAGAAATAATAATGGCATCTTATAGAATTAGATGTGATTCCTATATATTTTAATAGACTAGTATCTCATTTTTAGCAGTCATGATCCTTAAACAGACCTGTAACCATCTGGCTCACAAAATCATAAGCGACTGCTTTTATCTTTTACATCCAACAGTTCAAGAGACTTCTAGACTGAAGTCTGGCTTGATCTAGGATGCTCATAAACACTTGCAATGAGCCCTCAGCTTACATTCTGATATTTTCTAATAACTCTGCTCCCTTCTGTTACCAAGATAACTTAATCAACTCAATGGCAGTGTTTTCTTGTTTGTTTGTTGAGCAGAAGTAGGCAAACCCTGGTGGTATAGCGGTTCAGTGCTACAGCAATTCAAATCTTCCATGGAAACTCTATAAAGCAGTTCTCTCTGTATAGGGTCACTATGACTCAGAATCAACTTGCCAGCAGTGCATTTGGTTTTGGAATCTGAAGCAGAAGTAAAGAAGCAGGTTAGCCAGCTCTCAGTGCTTTTCCTTCAGAGGTCATATTCCATCCTCTGGCACTCATTGACTGCTGACCAGAGACTTTTTGTGGCATTGTTACTAAAGTGTCCTAGAGAAACGCTATGTGGGAGAAACATTTTCTCTACGTTTCTTCTACTCAACCCCTTGACTGCCATCATAAATTCCAAAGAAAAATGTCTCTACACTCTCCTTGTAGTAACTATCAGTTGAACAGATGAAGATCAAAAAAAGAATCTTCAAGAAGTAAAATTAAATGTATGGGGAGAATAAGAGGAGAACCAAAATTGCTGAGCCCTGATTTTATTCTATTCATGTTTGAATATGAGGCAGTTCAAGGTGAATATTAGATTTCTAATATTAACCCTTTGTTACAGCCACTACATCAGTCTCATTAAGGGTCTTTCTCTGTTTAGCTGACCCTCCACTTTAGCAGGCATGGTGTCTTTCTGAAGGAACTGGTATTTCCTGAAAATGTATCCAAACATGTGATGAAGTCTCACCAGCTTGGTTGTACTTCAGGACAGATTCATTCATCCTTTTGACAGTCTCTGGTATATTCAATATTCTCTGCCAGCACCACAATTGGACGGCATCAATTTTACTTTGGCCTTCCTTAGTCATTGTCATAGGAAGTGATTGAATACACCATGACTTGAGTCAGGAACCCTTCAGTCCTTAAAGTGATATCTTTATTTTTGAACACCGTAAAGAAGTCTTCTGCAGCAGATTTACCAAGTTCAATGCATCATTTTAATTCCTTGACTGATTAGTCCATGGGTACCAATTGTGGATACAAGTAAAATGAAATCCTTGAAAAATTTAATATTTTCTCTATTTGTCATAATGTTGCTCATTGGTGCCATTATGAAAATTTTTATTTTCTTTAAGGTGAGGTGTAATCCATACTGAAGGTTATAGTCTTTGATCTTCATCAATACTTCAAGTCCTCTTCATTTTCAGCAGGCAAGACTGTGCCATTTGTATACAAAAGTTGTTAATGAGTTTTCCTGCACTCCTGATGCTCCATTCTTTTTTTATATAGTTCCAGCTTCTCAGATTACTGGCTCAGTGTACACACTGAATAAATATGGTGAAAGTATATTTTAACACTGACACACACTGTTCTTGACCTTAAACTATGCAGTATCACCTTGTTCTGTTTGAGCAACTGCTTGTTTGTCTAAATACAGGTTCCTCTTTAGCACAATTAAGTGCTGTGTAATTCCCCTTCCTCTCAATACAATCCATAACTTGTTATTATCCACACAGTCAAGTGCCTTTGCAAATAAACATTTTTCTGATATTCTCTGTTTTCAGCCAAGATACACCTGGTATTAGCAATAATATCCCTGGTTCCACATCCTCTTCTGAATTCAACCTGAATTTCTGGCAGTTCCCAGTTGATGTATTTGCTACAATCATCTTCTGGTGATTTTGCAGCAAAATTTAATTGCATGTGATATTACCACTATTATTCAATAATTTCAATATTTGGTTGGATCACCTTTCTTTGGGATAGGTACAAATGTGAATCTCTTCCATTTGGTTAACCAAGTAGCTGTCTTCCAAATTTCTTGGCATAGATGAGTGAGCACTTCCAGCACTGCAGTCATTTGTTGAAACATTTCAACTGGCTCAGTTCTTGGAGCCTTGTTTTTCACCAGTGTCTTCAGTGCAGCTTGGACTTCTTATTTCAGTACCATTGGTTCTTTTTCATATACTGATGGCATAGCTTCCAGCATCACAGCAACACACAGCCCCCACAGTATGACAGATAGGTGGAGTCATAGTAGCATTCAATATATGGTTTTTATTTTCGGTGGAGTCCAGTGTGTGTGCCTGTGTGTATATCCATGTATAACACAATGTATCAGTGAAGCTCCTATGACTTCCTATTGAGTTGTCTAATTCTGAAATTTTATTGCTGAACTTTTAGTTTTCTATTTACTTCCTCTCTATAGATTCTCACAGCCTGTTAGATTTGCCTTTACGCTCTTCTATAACCTTCTTAAGTGTCTCTATTGCTTTGTCTGTGTATGGTTTGGCTTGTTCTGAGTTTTGTCTGATCTCTTGAAGAGGTCTGTGTATTAGTCTTTTGAATTCTACCTCTGGCTATTCCAAGAAGATCTCCTCCTGCAGAAGATTTCTTAATTCTTTGTTTTGGTGGCTTACTGAAGCCACCACAGCTGGCATCTTTATCTGATTTGATGCTGCTGACTGTTGTCTCTGAGCCATCAGTAAGTTACTATATTTATTTTATGTTTTCTTGCTGTGTCCAAGCTTCTTGCTTTTGTTTGTTTGTCTGTCTGTTTGATATGTCCAAACAGGCTGATCATGTGAGCTACTTTGATTATCTCTGAAGGTCTCACACTCTGTCTCCAGGTGACTAGAGCTGCTACTAGGTAAGTAAACTCAGGATTGCATTTGCTTTTTTTGTGTAGAATAAGCTGAGGTGTCCGGGTTGTCTGTCACCATGTGTGTGGTGCAGCTCTCACCTGTAGTCCTTGATAGGCAGGAGTTGTTGGAATAGGCACAAGTGTCTTGCTGTAGTGGGGGATCATGTGTTGGTCAGAGCAGGGGGCTGGCTGCTGACCCTGACTGGGTGGAAGGCACGTCCCTGTCCTCTAGAGCACACATGTCAGTGGGTTTTTGCAGCCAGATTATGGGTACTCAGTGCTGTTGCCTGTAAGGATTATAAGAACTGCTTATTCTGAGACCTCTTTTATAGGTGACTTGGTGGAATTGGTGGAGCCACCACTTCTGAGGCCCTGATGTGGGTAGGTGGGGACCCTGTTTAATGGGTGAACCAATGTCATGAATCTGCCACTCACCTTTATAGTAGCCAAGCCAGCCAAGTGCCGTCGAGTTTATAGTAGATATAGACGAAAATAGACTCAGATACATACCCTGTTTTGCTGGGCTACTGAGGGCCTATGCTGTTGAAATGGTCCCTCACAGGCCTACATAGGGACGAAAGGCATTCAAAGTCCATGGACCCCTTATGCCTATGTTTAAGCAAGGTGGCTGTGCCTGTCCTGAGTTCCTGCCTTAGGGGAATTGGCAGATTATTTTTTCGTGTTTGTTTATTTGTTCCCTCTTGTCGTGGGTTGAACTGCGTCCCCTCAAAATGTGTGTAGTCATTTGGCCTGCCGTGATTCCCAATATTTTAATGATTGTCCTCCGTTTTGTGACTTTCCTATGCTGTATGGTAAAAAAGATCAGGGTGGGACTATAAATCCCTTCCCAATGTCCCCTCCCTGCTCTGTCATAAAGGAAGTTTCCCTGGAGTGTGGCTTACACCGCCTTGTTTCCTTTTATCATATGAGGGATAAAAGAAAAGGGAGCAAGCAGAGGACTGAAAACCTCACATATCAAGAGAGCAGCGCTAGGAGAAAAGGAGGTCCTTCAGACCTGCGGCTTCTGCGCCAAGATGTGCAACACAAGGACTTTCTTCCAGAGCCAACAAAGAGGGAAAGCTTTTTCCCTAGAGCAGACACTGATTTCAGTCCTATAGCCTACTGGGCTGTATAAGAATAAACCTTTCCTTGCTGAAGTCGACTTGATAAATTCCTGTTAGAGCAGTGCTAAGCCGACTAAAACTCCTCTTTGGAGACAGAAGAATGGTTCTGGGATGTGACAGGTCCTACTGGTGCATCAGGGAGCCCAGCAAACACTGGAGCGAGGAGGAGGCAAGTAAATGACAGAGGTACTTCCCCAAAGGGGGTGTGTTTGTTTGTTTAATCTGCTCCGAAGGGCAGACACTTGTACTTATCTTTTGCCAGTTGAGTGCCAGTTTTCACTGGCTTTGGAGGTTTCAGCAAACTCTCCACTGCTTGGTCTCTCCTAGTGTGGAAAATGCATTCCAAGCACCAGTTTGTCTCACTGCTCAGCACCAGCATAACAAGGATTGTGAGGATGGCTCAGGAATAAACAGTGTTTTGTTGCATTGCACGCAGGGTTGCTGTGAGTTGGAACCAACTTGAAGGTACCTAACAACAGCAGTATATTTCAGGGAGCCATGAGATGCAACAATATAAGTAACTTAGGAATGGAGAAATTCTGGTATAAATACCAATAATTTTTTTAAAAAATGAGTAAAAATTATTTCCCTTAACACAGTTATAATTTTTGGTACAAAAATAGACTGCTGAAAACAAATTTACAGTATGTTAAACAGTCATTTGACAGTGGTCTAAATGACAATACCAAGATCTTGTCTATACACTTGAGGAAACACTCAGGTGATAAAGGTGTTGGTGAGTAGCTTCAACTGAATGTATGCATACACAATTTCTCGGCACATCTAGAGGAAGTGCATATGCATTTTGGAGGCACTAGGCCTGCTCTCTAGGAATCTTTTATTCTCAGAACAATGTTGAACAAACCCCTTACCATTAGTTCAGTGTTAATGAAGTCAATATTTAACAATAAATGGATGGAGAGAGAGAGTGAGGAATAGGTGGGGGAGGTGAGGGTGCAGGGGTGGGGGGGTGGATGGATACAGGGATGAGTGGATACATAGATACATACGTATATAGATGCATAGGTACATAGATACATAGATAGATTAAAAAAAATACCTTTACAAGAAGGCAAATAGAAAGCCAGTATATATTGATTTCTGTCTTGGAAGAGCTGTAGTCAAAATGTTCCTTAGAAGCAAGGGTGATGAAAATGTCATCTCATGTCCTTTGGACATGTGATCAGGAGAAACTAGCAAGGGGGTATCAAAAAGGGCAAAGACCCTCAAAGACTTGGACTGACACAGTGGTTATAACAATGGGCTCAAACATAACAGTTGTGAGGATGGCACAGGACTGTGCATTGTTTCGTTCTGTTGTACATAGGTATGCTATAAATTGTGACCAACTCGGTGGTTACAACCATCTGGTAGTTTTGAGAGAAAGACACAGTGAGAATGGGGGTGACACGAGAGCAGGAGGGATAGCAACAGTAATTATTGTGAGAAGAGATATATTGTCCTAAGCTAAATTTGTCAAAAGTATTTCCCTAGAAAAATGAACAAGTGATGCATAGACTCTGTTATTTAGATATGTTTCTTAAAGCATAATGAAAATTTACAAAATATGTGTTTTTAAGAAACACTGTTTTGTACCGAGTCCAAGACAAAAAGATTTTTTTTTTGTTTTTTATTTAACATAACTGAGTGAAAATGTACATTCACATGTAAATTTACATGCCCCCCTATATGCAGCTTCCGCTGCTCTCCCTGTCCGGTGACTGCACACTATTCCTCTCTGCTCCATACATATCTCATCCTCCCAACAGTCTCCTTTCCCCTCCTCTCCTTCCACTCCACTTCCTCCAGCCAGAGGTCAGCAAGATGATATCCTATAGATGTATAGAACCATAAAGTGCTTCCAACATATGGTTACTCTGCATTGCCAAGTCCATTCCATTCCTGTCCAAAGAGTGGACCTTTGTTATAATTTATGGGAACGGGCAGCATCAGGGCCGGGGGCCATGCTCTCAGAGGAACCCCAGAACCGCTGGACCATCAATTGAGGTCTTTTAGTGGAGATCTCATGATGCACCTCTTTTTATTCTTGTGTTGCCGGTGAGGCTCCACTCTGTGAGCTCCGTCACGGCTGTCACTGGTCGTGGCTGAGCACCATCCGGTTCTTCTGGTCCCAGGTCGATGTAGGTACCCACTCCTGTGGGTCTCTGTCTTCTCGGTTGTCTTTACCGCATGCCATTTTGGCCCTCGGTGAGCATCCGTTCCTGCTGAGTTGGGACTATTTGCTGTGTCCTCGGTTGGCAGCTTGGCAGCTTTTAAGACCCCAGATGCCACTCACCAATGTGGGGTGCAGAGAGCTCTCTTAGCAAAACGCTAGTTGTGCCAACTGGCCTGGAATTCGCCTAAGAGCAAGGGCCCCCGCCCCCCGCCCCAGCTACTCTATCCTTGCAGTATTGAGTCAAGATGGAAGGAGTACTCAAGTTATGCTGAAGTCCACTTAATGTTGTTCTTGTTCCTAATGTGTGCTGTCACCGCTTTCTCCCAACTAGATTTCTAGTAACTACCTAAATTAAACCCTCCCCCCTTGCCCTCCCTCCCTCCCTCCCCTCCCTTGCAGCTGTCAAAGAGTCTTTTCTTCTATACACGTGTCTGTTTTTGAGATCTTATCGTAGAGGTCTCATACAGTATTTGTCCTTTTGTCACTGACCACTCTCACTCAACATAATGTCTTCCAGTTGAAACCAGGTTAGGAGATGTTTCCTGGAATCATCGTTATTCTTTATCATTGCGTAGTGCTCCATTGAGTATATGTACCACAGTTTACCTATCCATTCTTCTATTGTTGGGCATCTGGGTTGATTCCACCTTTTTGCTATTGTGGACTGTGCCGCGATAAACATTCTGGTGCATGTGTCCGTCGGTGTGAAAGGCCTTGAATCTGTAGGATATATTCCAAGTAGTGGAATTACTGGGTCAAATGGTATATTGATATCCATTTTTTTAAGGAAGCGCCAGATTGCCTTCCAACGAGGCTGGACCATTTTGCAACCCCACCAACACTGTAGGAGGGTTCCACTTTCTCCACAGCCTCTCCAGCATTTGTTGTTTTGTGTTTTCTGGATCATGGCCAATCTTGTTGGGGTGAGATGGTATCTCATTGTTGTCTTGATTTGAAATTCTTTAATAGCTAAAGATCGTGAACACGTCTGCATGTGTTTTTTGGCTGCCTGGATCTCCTCTTTAGTGAAATATCTGTCCATCTCCTTTGCCCATCGCTTAATTGGATGGTTTATCTTCTTCTTATTGATATTTTGTAGTATCTTATAGATTATGGAGATCAGGCATCGATCTGACATAGAGTTGCCAAATATTTTTTCCCACTCTGTGGGTGTTCTTTTAATTCTATTAATAAAGTCTTTGGATGAGCAAAAGTGTTTGATTCTTAATAGTTCCCATTTATCTACTTTCTCTTCTGTTGATTGAGGTTTCTTTGACAGATTTTGGAGTCTGTCCTCATTGTGTATTAAAACTTCCATTGTTGTTCCTACCTTTTCTTGGATGAGCTTTATCATTTTAGGTTTGATATTTAGGTCTTTTATCCAGCTGGAGCTGGTTTTTGTATAAGGTGTAAGATATGGATCTTGATTCAGTTTATTGCAGATGGATAACCAATTTTGCCAGCACCATTTGTTGAAGATACTGTTTTTACCCCAGTTTAATGTCTTAGGGCCTTTGTCTAATATCAACTGTTCATAGGCAGATGGTGTCATCTCTGGGGTCTCAATTCTGTTCCATTGATCAATCTGTCTGTTCTTGTACCAGTACCAGGCTGTTTTGACCACTGTGGCAGTGCAGTATGTTCTAAGATCGGGTAATGAGAGGCCTCCCAGTGTGTTCTTCTTCTTTAGTAGCACCTTACTTATCCGGGGCTTCTTCCCTTTCCAAACAAAATTGGTGATTAAAAAATGATGCTGGAACTTGTATTGGGATTGCATTATATAAATAAATTGCTTTGGGTAAAATAGACATTTTCACAATGTTAAGTCTTCCTATCCATGAGCAGGGTAGGTTTTTCCATTTATCTAAGTCTCTCTTAGTTTCTTGTAGTAAGGGCTTGTAGTTCTCTTTGTAAAGGTCTGTTGTTTCTCTGGTTAGATTAATTCCTAGGTACTTTATCTTCTTAGAGGCTATCACAAATGGTATAGATTTGATAATTCCCTCCTTAACAGTCTCGTTGTTGGTATAAAGGAATCCTACTGATTTACTTATGTTTATCTTGTATCCTGAGACTTTGCTGAACTCTTCTATCAGTTTGAGTAACTTACTTATAGATTCCTTGGGGTTCTCTGCATATACAATCTTATCATCTGCGAACAGGGAGATTTTAACTTCCTCTTTGCCGATGCAGATGCCCTTTATTTGTTCGTCTTGTCTAATTGCTCTGGCTAGAACTTCTAGCACAATGTTGTATAGGAGAGGTGACAGTGGGCATCCTTGTCTAGTTCCTGATCTCAAGGGAAAGTCTTTCAGTCTCTCTCCATTCAGGATGATGTGGGCAATTGGCTTTGTATAAATGGCCCTTATTGTGTTGAGGAATTTGCCATCTATGCCCATTTTGCTAAGAGTTTTTAGCATGAATGGGTGTTGGACTTTATCAAATGCATTTTTGGCATCAATGGACAAAATCAGGTGATCTTTGTCTTTTGTGTTATTTATGTGGTTAATTACATTAATTGTTTTCCTGATGTTGAACCAGCCTTGCATCCCTGGTATGAATCCCACTTGGTCAGGATGGATTATTTTCTTGATGTGTTGTTGTATTCTGTTGGCAATAATTTTGTTGAAGATTTTAGCATCTAAGTTCATGAGTGATATCGGTCTGTAGTTCTCTGTCTTTGTTGGATCTTTCCCGGGCTTAGGTATCAGGATTATGCTGGCTTCATAGAATGAGTTTGGGAGTACTTCATCCCTTTCTATACTGTGAAATAGTTTCCATAGTATTGGGGATAACTCTTCTCTAAATGCTTGGTAGAATTCTGCCGTGAAGCCACCTGGGCCCGGACTTTTTTGGGTTGGCAGTGTTTTGATGACCTTTTCAATCTCTTCCTTTGTGATGGGTTTATTAAGTTATTCTGCTTCACGTTGTGATAATTTGGGTAGGTGGTATGAGTCAAGGAATTGGTCCAATTCCCCTAGGTTTTCAAATTTGTTAGAGTACAGTCTTTCATAGTATTCTGTTATGATGTTTTTGATTTCTGTTGCATCTGTGGTGACAACTCCCTTCTCATTACTAATTTGGGTTATTTGTTTCCTTTCCTGCTTTTCTTTAGTAAGTTTAGCCAGTGGTTTATCAATTTTGTTGATCTTTTCAAAAAACCAGCTTTTGGTCTTTTCAATTTTTTCAGTTGTTTTTCTATTCTCTAATTCATTTAACTCTGCTCTAATCTTTATGATCTCCTTTCTTCCGGTGCCCGAGGGGTTCCTCTGTTGTTCTCTTTGTACTTGTTCAAGCTGTAGAGTTAGTACCTTGATTTGGTTTCTTTCTTCCTTCCCAATGTGTGCATTTATGGAGATAAACAGACCTCTGAGCACTGCTTTGGCTGTATCCCATAGGTTCTGGTAGGAAGTGTTTTCGTTCTCATTGGAATCCATGAATTTCTTTAATTGATCCCTGATTTCCTCTATAACCCATGTTTTTTTGAGCAAGGTGTTGTTCAGTTTCCAAGAGTTCCACTTTCTATCTCTGTTTTTTCTGCTGTTGATTTCAACTTTGATGGCTTTATGATCTGAGAAGATGCTTTGCAATAATTCAATGGTATGGATTTTGTTGAGCATTGCATTATGGCCTATCACGTGGTCAATTCTGAAGAATGTTCCATGTGCACTGGAGAAGAAGGTGTAGTTGTCTGCTGAGGGGTGGAAAGTTCTGTATATATCAATGAGGTTTAGTTGGTTAATTGTGTCAATGAGGTCTTCTGTATCTTTACTGAGCTTTTTTCTAGATGATCTGTCTAGTAATGAGAGTGGAGTGTTAAAGACTCCCACTATTATTGTGGAGTCATCTAACTCTCTTTTGAGCATAGTCAGTGTTTCTTCGACATATTTAGGTGCTCTGACAGTAGGTGCATAAATGTTTAATATAGTTAAGTCTTGCTTGTGTACTGAAACTTTCAGCAATAAATAGTGTCCATCTTTGTCCACGATGGTGGATTTGACATTGAAGTTGATTTTGTCTGAGATTAGAATTGCCACCCCTGCTCTTCTTTGTTCCTTGTTAGCTTGATATATATTCTTCCATCCTTTAATTTTCAGTTTTTTTCCTGTCTTTAGGTCTCAAGTGAGTTTCTTGTAGACAACATATGGATGGGTCGTGTCTTTTGATCCAAGATGACACTCGGTGTCTCTTTACTGGAGCATTCAGTCCATTCACATTCAATGTAATTATTGATAGGTATGTGTTCACTGCTGCCATTGTGATATGTTTATTTTTATGTTGATGTGTTCTCTGTTGTTCTTATTAGTCTGTTCTGAGACACTCCTTTTTGTGAGTTGATTTTTCACCTTTTTCAGAGCTGGTTGTATAGTTGTTGAGACTCATGTGTTAGATTTCTTGAAATGGTATGATACATCTTTGTTGTGCTTTACAGCTGTCCCTATGAACCCCCTTAATAAACTATTTATAAACCCAATTTTAATTACTACCAGTCTGGTCATCTTCCTCTCCATCTGGAAGGACTATAACGACTGTAGTACATCCCTCTTTTATTATGATGACACCATAGTTTTCATGATGATCACTGGATTGCTTCTTTCCAAATCAAAGCTGTGATTTACTTTGGAGCCTTCCCTAAATGAGTATTGAGTAGTGTATCATTGTAAAATATAAAGTTAGTGGTTTTGTTCTTCTAAGCCAAAGCCAAGAACTTCTTTCAGTATTTCTTGTAGTTTGGGTTTGGTTTTTACAAAGTCTCTGAGTTTCTGTTTATCTGGAAATGTCTTAATTTCATTTTCATGTTTGAAAGACAGTTTTGCAGGATATATAATTCTTGGTTGGAAGTTCTTCTCCTTCAAGACTTTGAATGTGTCGTGCCCCTGTCTCCGTGCCACCATGGTTTCTGCTGAGAAATCTGACAAGAGCCTACAGGGTTTCCCTCTGAATGTTAGCTTTGCCTTGAGTCTTGCTGCCTTTAAGAATTGCTGCTTATGTTTCATTATGTTAAGCTTGATTATAATATGTCTTGGAGTTTTTCTTTTGAGATCTATATTGGGTGGTGTACGATATGCATCTGAGATGTCTATATTCTCTTCCTTCATGATTTCTGGGAAGTTTTCTTGCAGCAGCTCAGCAACAATACTCTCTGTGTTCTCAGATGTCTCACCCTGTTTAGGGACTCCAATTAATCGAAGGTTGTTCCTCTTAATAGAGTGCCACATGCTTCTTAATGTTTCTTCATTTTTCTTGTTTCTTTTTTCTGATTTCTGCTCATAGACACTGGCATCAGTAGCTCTGTCTTCCAAGTCAGAAATTCTTTTTTCCATTTGTTTCATTCTGTTTTCTTGGCTTTGCATGGAAGTTTCTATGTCTTTGATTTTCTTCTTGATCTGTTGGATTTCAGAGTACTGGTGTTCCATCAGATCGAACAACTTGCTTAATTTTTCATTTTGTTCTGCTGCATTTTGTATAAGGTCTAGAAGGGCTCTGTATATAATCAATTTGTTTTCACTTACTGATGCTTTCATAAAAGTTTCTTCATCTGGAAAACTCCTTGGTTGCTTTGTTTGGTAGCCTTCTGAAGCCATGAGTGATTGCTTGTATGCCACAATTGTCTGTTGCTTTTTGGGTCTCATGTGAGTATATAGAGGCTGGAAGAGGTACTGTGAGGATGGATTGCAAATGTTTCTCTAGGCTGTCTTCAAATGTAAAGCAAAAGGTATCTGACCAGTTCACAAGTCAGTTAGGTTTTCAGGTCTAGAGGTCCCTCTTCCCGTCTGTCAAAGTAAGCGCCACTGTATCCAACCCCAGATGATAACAAACTAGTTCAGAATACAGCACTGCTAGTGCCCTGGTGGCCTCTGCTGACAGGGCCTAGCCTTATCCAACACTGCGTCGAGTACTGGTTTTGTGATAGAAAAGCACTCTCTTGTGGGCAGGGTCTGGCTCCCAAGCTAAGAATTAGGTCCAGCTGCAGCCACCGTATCCAAGATGGCGTCCTGCACACAGGCAGCAGACGGGGGGGGGGCTAAAGGTGCCGAGAGGTAGTGATTCCTCTGCTTCTGATGCAGGGCCCCCCATGTAGGCAGCACTATGCAAAATCACTACTTTTCTGACGGAGAAGCACTGTCCCATTTGCAGGCGCTGGCTCCCAGGCTAAGAACGAGGTCCCGCTAAAATCTCGGTACCAACATGGTGTCCCGCACCCTGACCACGGAGTTGCGCACAAACCCCTCTGAGGCAGCTACAAAACGAAAGGCTCAAAGTGTCTAGATTAACAGAGTCCCGAGCCTGCCTCTCAGAGTATGGGAATTTCGCCTGCCTATCCCCCCAGCAGCATGTCTGAGTCCAGCCGCCGGGCAAGGCCCAGCTCCGCCCACCAGCCGAGACCGAGGAAAAAAAAGTCAAAACGGTGCGTTTACCTTCCGTCCGTGAGAGCCGGGGCTAGCCGGGAGCGGGAGTCAGCGAGAGAGAGGAGGTTTTTCGCTGAGTAGTATGAAGTCCCAATTAACAGCTCTGTGCCGTGTCCTTAGGCTGATTAGGTGATCAAAAGGCTCTGTTTGATTGTCAGTTCAGGTCTTGGTTTCCAGAGGGATAGAAAGAGACGTGGGCTTAGTCTGCCATCTTGACTCCGCCCCCAAGACAAAAAGATTTAAATAATTGATACCTGATCATAGTTAGGACTAATATGAAAGTGCTTGATACTATTTATATTTTTAAACATATTTATTCTTCACTTTAAATTACTGTTATTAAAGTTCACAAAATACTGATACAATAAAAGATCATATTTTAAACCTGTCCATTGTACAAAAACATTATAATATTATGTGATTAATTATACCATGTGCGTGAGTAAGAATTTGCAACTTGAGGTCTTAACAGAGTATCTGTTAGTGGGAGCATTCATCTTCGAAAACAAAGAAATTAGACATGATTTTTTTTCTCAGGCCTATTTTCTTGCAAACGTATAGCAAGAAGTCCATGAAGTATCCTAACTCTTCTAAAGAGTTAGGTAGAAAAACATAGTTCTATATCATTGCAAAATATTTTTAATTTGAGTTTTCTTGATTTTGATTCTAAAATGCTTATTCATTTAAGCATTATTCTTAACTTTCATCGGTTTGGAAACCCTGGTGGCATAGTGTTTAAATGTTGTATCTGCTAACCAAAAGTTCAATAGTTCAAATCCAACAGGCACTCCTTGGAAACTCTATGGAGCAGTTCTCCTCTGTCTGTAGAGTCTCCGTGAGTCAGAATCCATGTGATGGCACTGAGTGGTTAGGCTTTCATTGGTTCACTGTAACTACTGAAGAAGAAACAATGTTGAAGGATCATTTCCTCCTTTTGCAATTATAATAACAATATGAATTTAAAAAGTAAGACTTTTTTTGCAGCCAAGTAGATGTTTAATTGTAGGTAACTTGACCAAATAATTTTAATACCTTTTATTATGCCATGGTTTTATGATTATAGTCTGGGAATGTTGTCTTAAATAACAATTTAACTTAAGAACAATTGATTTGAAAATTATATATATGTATACACCACACATCAGCTCAGCAAAAACTTATGAGCACAAAACATGGTAAATGCTCTCAATTCACCAGTCTGATACTTTTGTCACACAAAATACCAAATCGAGTAGTCCTTTATTTCCTGGAATGACAATATAAATACTCAGCTACTTTTCCCATCTTATCAATTCATGCCACTGAAAACAAAACTAAAGTGAAGATATGAATTTATTTCATTCTGCTTTGACATGTACTATGTAAAACTTCCCATTTTTCTCAGATATGCTTTCCTATAAAACACCCACCTCTTCATGTCCCACAGTCCCATTCTTTGTTAGTTATTGAAAGTGTTTAACTTAATAAAATTATAAGAGAAAAAAATGTGTGCCGTTTGGTACATACCATGAGCAAGATGTGGTGCTTGCAGATGCATCTGCAGAAAGAGATGTAAGCTGTATTTGTCCTAGGGGAGCTCTCAGATTAATAGGAATGATGACAGATGAGCTACTCAACCATCAGTGCATCACAAATACTCTTCAAGTTCAGTATAGAACTCTGAAGAAACCCAGGGCATTACTGTTGAATTTAGTCTTGGCAGAGGTGAGGGATAAGAGATCACAGAGCTGGTAGGCACTTGTGCCAAGTCAGAAAGGATGACTAGATCTCTACTGAAATGTCTTCGTATTCCCTTAGAAGAAGGTGGGTTGTATGAAGTGTGAAGACAAAATGAAGCACAGTACCAGGGAGTAATGTAACTCCCAAGAAACCAATGTAAGTAGTTCGTGTCAGAGGATAAACAGTGCCAGGAGTGTAGAAAATGGCCAACTTCTTAAGGGTCTTGATGGAATGTAGCTGTTGGATTGAGCCATTTAAGGAGAATAATCTCAGCACTCTGCTTCCCTCAAGAGGAAACATTAAAAAAAAAAAAAAATGGGAAAGGATACCCAGTTGGAAGAAGAGTAAATCGCATGGGGCTCAAACAGTAAGGAAGGGGAACGAAAAAGAAACTGGGAAAGGAAGAACTAGAATGAGGGGAAAAAGAAAGCAATAACATGGATTAAGCTTTTTTCAGCACTAGACAACAAATCTGTCTGTAATTATAAATCAATAGGTCCAATTTTTCTGATGTCTAGTAAAGTGTCCAACAAAATAATTCTAGAAAAACTGTTTTGAAATTACATGGAACTAAATTGTTTCCTCAAGAGAGAATTGCTTAAAGCACTGTATTTTTCTGGATGAATAAGATACCAGATACTTGCTTTAAAAGTAACTTCATTCTTGTTTTCAGAATGCTTATTTGTATTGTAAACATTTGCATCATTTAATTTTTTAAAAATAACTAACACAAAGAAATGTGTCTATGAATTTGCAAAACATTTCTCTAAAGCATGGGTGAGCAAAGCATAAGTAATAAATATTTGCGCTTTGTGGACTAAGAATCAAAATTAAAGATGTCATGTTGGAATTTGTATAAAAAGAGAGAGCAAATTTCTACAATTTTTTTAAACAAGTCAAAATTTTATTTATGAACACATATTTGAATAATATAATTTTCACATATCATCCAATATTGTTCCTTTTATTTTTCTCTACTATTTAAGAATATACAAAACTTTTTTTTTGCTTGTGATTGTATAATGCAGTCAGTTAGATTAGACTGCGGTTTATGATTTGCTGATCCCTGATCTAAGGCTGACTGAATAATTCCCTTTGAGATAAACTACTATACAAGAGAATTTGAGATTTTGATAGTGGAATGTAACGACAAAGAGAAGAATAGCGTGACAGAAGAACAGTTAGCTTATACATTTTTAAGAGCAGGCATACATTGTGCATCAGATTAAAAAGTAAAACCATTAATGTATTTTTTAAAAAGGAACAGTTTACAAAAAGAAAATAACCACATTTAAAATGCAGCTACTTAATTTTTAATTCCATTATTGCTCAAGAAAACATGTAGAGTGAGAGAAAGCTGGTACACCAAAATGTATTTCTCAAAATATACTCAGATGTCACTAAGACTATGTCATAGACAAAATGCCTATGACAATATCACTAAAGAAACTCTCCTGAATTTCTTAACTCATAATTGTTTGTTGTAAAAATTATGAATTATTGACTGAAATTACAAAGAATTCAAGTAACATGGATTACCCCAAAGCACTGTATCATCTGGCATTCTATGTAATACCTCTGCTTACTGCATTAGCTTGTTTAAGCCACTTGTATTGCCTTAGCAATCTCTATACTATGGTGATCTATAATTTTAAAATGAATGATATTCTGTTTCTTTTCCCTAGTATCTTGGCCTCTAAAACCTTGGTCAGTAGCAGATCGATTTAGTAGACTATAATGTTAAAAACTGGATTTTGCTTTTATTATTTCCAATTACAACAAATAAAATTTCAACGGAAAACACACACACACACACAGAAAGAGGAAGGTCCAAATCTGAATTTATTTGTTCCATTCTTTTCCAAATAAGACAACAAATATTCTATTCACATTTAATGATCTAAAAAATGTATGTAATCGAGTTTAAGTGAGGCAAATGTTAATTCAAATTAGTGCAACTGCAATTCGTTCACTTGAAAAAGTTTGCTCTGTTTTGCTTCACAATAAATATTCTCAACATGTGATGTTTATCAGCTTCCTAAATTAATCCCTCCCATGCAGGGAAACACCTAAGAACCCAAGTCCATTGAATAATCACGGAGGAGGCATATTTTTCTTTAAAGCCTAAGCAGGGGAAAGAGATTCAACAACATGCTCAACATGGGACCTTTCAAGTAAGTTACCAAATAATTTAACCTCAGCTCCTACTTACAGAGAGACCATATATCATTTCTAATCATAGCAGGATCCCACGTTCTACATCATATCTTTACTGAAGTGTTTTCCTTTATTTTTATTTTTTATTCAGAAATCACATGAAATTGAATCTGTTCTGTTGAAGTACAAAAATTTAGAAACAAATACTGTAAGAAAATATTATAAAGCACCAAAATAAGCATGTCATCTATGAAAATATTCAGTCCTTATTGTTGTTTTGACCACCTACAGATCTGTTCCAAAACAAAGCAGCCCTACGTACACTAGAACGAAACACTGCCCAGTCCTGTGTCATCCTAACGATCTTTAAGTTTGAGCCTATTATTACAGCCACTGTGTCAGCCTATCTCATTGAGAGTCTTCCTTTTTAATCTGGCTCACTACTTTACCAAGCCTGATGTCCTTTTCCAGGGACTGATCCCTCCTAATAACCTGTCCAAAGCACTTGAGATGAAGTCTTGCCATCTGTAACTGCTAAGGAGCATTCTAGGTTCAGCATAATTTAAAAGGATCAATTCTTCTTTAGTCTTTCTTATTCATTACCCAGCTTTCCCATACATGTGAGGTAGTTGAATACCAAATTACTTGAGTAAGGGGCATCTTGGTCTTTAAAGTGTAGTCTTGACTTTTTCACACTTTAAAGAAGTATTTGCAGTAGATTTGGAATGTGGATTTTGATTTCTTGATTGCTGTTTCCATGGGTAATGATAATAAATTCAAGTAATCCTGGACAACTTCAATCTTTTTTCCATTTGTCATAATGGTGATTATTGGTCCTGTTGTGAGGATTTTTTTCTTCATGCTGATGAGGTGCAATCAATCACTGTCCTAAGATCAATAAATGGCTACCTTTAACTGGATGCTTAATACATGCTAGGCAAATACTGGACACTCAATATGCAAAATTTGTTTTAATCCTCATAACCATGTCAATTAGACATTCTTACCTCAATTTTATAAAGGATTTGAGAAAAGGGCAAGTGATTTTTTTCAAGTTCATACAGGCAGTATATGACAGAACCTGAATTTGAATCTAGGCTTACCTCACTACTGAAGTCCTTGCACTCATCATGTATGCTATCATGTATTTGGTATGCATAATCTCCCAACTCCCTGATGAAAGTAGATGACCTACTTGCCTTTGAAAAAAATTACAACACACACACTAAAGAGAGAATTCTGGGAAACAATGACCAAACACATGTCTTTGGTTAGAAGAAGAATAATGAAAATACATTTAAAGATGTTGTTTAAAGTACAATGCTGTATGACTGAAGACTTTGCTCTGTTGAGTTTTGATATATAGAACTTCTGTTGGCATCATTAAATCCAAAGAGAGAAGAAGTAAATAAAAAATATGAAAACATAAAGTAATGAACAATGTTTCAGAGAAGAGGATCCACAATTTGAGAAATCAATTTTTTTAAAGCATTGTTAAGTAGTGCCGAATCCAACAAAATGACAGCTGACTGCATCCTATCCCTTGCAGTAACTATGACTAAATTGTGTGGACAGAATTTCTGACTCTAGAAAGTAAACCACAGCAAACAAACTGAGGGGTGGCGTAAAAACATAAATACGTGTATGGTGGTAAATTTGTTAAGTTTATTTTTTTCTTCTTCATTTTCTGACCTTGATTCAGGACAAGTGGTTTTAGTCTTTGAAATTTATATGCCTTTCTTCAAAGTTGTTTTGGCTAAACTAGTCCATTTGCACTTACACATGCATTTTAGAATTAGTTTCTTAATTTCCACAAAAGCATTTGGTGAAACTTTGATTTGGATTTTGTTAAAAATATAGACTAATTTGGAACAAAATGACATCTTAACAAATTGAATCTTCTAGGCCATAAACAACCTTACCAAACTCACTAATTCTAGCAGCTTCTTTTGTAGATGCCATTGGATTTTCTACACAATCATGTGTTCTGTGAATAAAGAGTTTCATTTCTTCTTGTCCCATCTAAATGTTTTCTTTACTTTTCTTTCAGCTCAAGGAAGTTCCCTTCTGTTCATAGTCTGCTGAGAGTTTTGATCAGAAATGTATTTGGGCAAGGTGTTGTTCAGTTTCCATGAGTTCAAATTTCTATCTAAATTTTTCTGCTATTGATTTTGACTTTTATGGTTTTATGGTCTGAGAAGATACTTTGCAGTAATTCAATGTTTTGGATTTTGTTGAGATTTCCTTTATGTCCTAACACATGGTCTATTCTGGAAAATGTTCCATGTGCATTGGAGAAGAAGGTGTACTTATCTGTTGATAGATAAAAAGTTCTGTATATGTCGATGAGGTATAGTTGGTTAATTGTTGCAATAAGATCTTCTGGGTCTTTACTCAGCTATTTTCTGGATGATCTGTTGATTACTGTAAGTGGAGTGTTGAAGTCTCCAACTATTATTGTGGAGTGATCTATCTGGTTTTTCAATGTAGTCAGTATTTGTTCAATATGTTTAGATGGTGTGGTATTGGGTGCATAAATATTTAATATTGCTTGTATATTGAACTATTCGGCAATAAATAGTGACCACCTTGTGCATGATGGTGGATTGTACATTAAAATCTATTTTATATGAGATTAGTTTTACCAAACCTGCTGTTCTCTGTATATTGTTAGTTTGGTATATATTATTCCATCATTTAGTTTTCAGTTTGTTTATACCTTTAAGTCAAAGGTGTGTTTCTTGTAAACAACATGTAGACAGATCATGTGTTCTGATCCAGGATAT
Organism: Heterohyrax brucei; assembly: GCA_028571685.1. Lineage (NCBI taxonomy): Eukaryota > Metazoa > Chordata > Mammalia > Hyracoidea > Procaviidae > Heterohyrax > Heterohyrax brucei. The sequence continues at coordinate 166,864,374 of CM053144.1, forward strand.
CACTCATTGGTCTCTTTATTAGAGCATTCGGTCCATTTACATTTGGTGTAATTATTGATAGGTGGTTGTCTTGAGTTCTGTCATTTTGATGGATTTGTTTTTGTGTTGGTGTTTTCTCCGTTGCTCTTAATATCCTGTTGTTGGTCATTCTTCTTTATGGGTTGACTTTTCATCTTTTTCAGTGTTGGTTTTATGGTTGTTGAGATTCCTGTATTTCATTTCTTGTTTTGGTATGTTGCATTATTATTGTGCTTTGTGGCTACCCTTATGATCCCCCTTGATATTCTAAGTTTAAACCCAATTTTAACTTCTACATATCCTTCTAACTTTCTCTGCATCTGAAAGGACTGTAATTACTGTAGTATATCTCTCTTTTTAGTGTGATGGTGTCATAGTTTTCGAGATATGATCACTGGTTCCTTTCTTTTAATACTGTAGCTTTGATTGAGCTTTGATTGAGATTTGGATACTGTGTGCTGCACTGACTTCTTAAGTATATACTTAATGGTTTTGTTTTTCTAAGCAAAGAGCTTCTTTCAGTATTTCCCGTAGTTTGGGTTTGGGTTTGCACAGTCTCTAAGCTGTTTATCCGCCAATGTCTTAATATCATCTTCATATTGAGACAGCTTTGCAAGACATATAGTTCTTGGTTGGAAGTTTTTCTCCTTCAGGGCTTTGAATGTGTCATCCCACTGCTTCCTTGCAAACATCATTTCTGCAGAGAAGTCAGACGAAAGCCTACAGGACTTCTCTCTGAATGTTAGCTTTGCTTTGAGCCTCACTGTCTTTAAAAGAATCTATTTATGTTTTATTTTATTAATCTTGATTATAATATGTCTTGGTGTCTTTCTTTTAGGGTCTAGTTTTTGTGGCATTCAATACACGTCTTAGATATCTATTTTCCCTTTCATAATTTCAAGGAAGTTTTCTGTCAGCAACTCTACAATAATACTCTCTATGTTTTCAGCTATCCCCCCATTCAGAAACTCTAATTAACTGTAGATTATTCCGCTTGAGTCCCACATTTTTCTTAATGCTTCTTCATTTTTATTTATTTATTTCTTTTCTCTGATTTCTCCTCATAAATGCTGCTGTCAGGTGCTGTATCCTCAAAGTTACTGAGTCTGATTTCTGTCTCCTCAATTCTGCTCTTTTGGCTTTGGATTGAATTGCCTAATTCTGTAATTTTGTTATTGATGTGCTGGATTTCAGATCATTGATGTTCTATCAGTTCAAATAGCTTGCTTCATTTTTCATTTTGCTCTGCTGCATTTTGTTTAATCTTTATGAGGGTTATATATGTAATTCTTTTATACTTGACCTCTGATAGTTTCAGAAAGACTTCTTCATCTGTGAAGTTTTTTGATTCTTTATTTTGGAGGTTTTCTGGAATCATGGTGGGCTGTTTCTTTAGATGGCTAGTGATGGATTGTTGCCTTCAGGCTGTCTAGAGGCTATTTAGTTTCTCTGGTGCTACCTCAACAAGAACTGAAGAACAGTTCTGAGAGGGGAGTTGGTCACCAACTGCCTGTGTACTCTAGTGACTGGCCCCAGTGGACTCTCTGGAATGGCAGGCTCTGGCTCCTATCTGACAAAGACAGCTCCCTACTTATGGAGTCACTGGGGGACTGTCAACCAATCCTATGATGTGGGTCAGTAAAGGATGGAAGAGATGCTGCTGGGCCACTCAGCAGATGTTTCTCCAGGCAGTTTTATTTTTAAAAAATAGGAGACACCTGACAGCTGCCAAGATCAGTCAGGCCATCAAGAGTGGCAGGCCCTGCTTTCCAGCTGACAACCAAAACACCTGTTCAGCTATCCCTAGATCCTATGAAGTAGGTCAATGTAGGGAGGGGTTACAGCCTTGCTGCCATCCTCAGCCAGGTCCTGCCTGCAAGGTAACACTGTGACGAACACAGCTTTCTGCTGGAAAAGCACTTTCCAAATTGGCACTTCTTCTCAGCTTGGGAATTAACCCCAGCTAAGGCCTCGGGATGGGTGATTCTGCCTCTCAGCCAACCAAGATGGTGTCCCGGCCAAGCTGCCCTTCCTTCCTACCATGAAATAGCTGAATCTATGGAAGAGCTCAGAAAAGGGGAAGGGGGAGAAGTGGTGCCCTCAGTCAGGAGCTGGGCTCTTAAAGTGTGGCTATCCCAAGCACTGTCTGTCTGCTGTGCTACACGCTGTTTACTTTGGCACTGCAGTCCAGTGTATTTACTGGCCCATGCCATCTCCCACCTCCCAGATAAGAAAAAAAAAAGCATCAGTACATGTAGTCCACCCAAGAGGTGAGTCAGCAGGAGCAGGACTCAGTGCAGGCTGCCTCATCAAGAGATATAGTTTCCCATTTAGTGGTATATAGTCCAATGTGACAACCCTATCACATATTCTAGGGCTCCTTATGTGTCCAGATTTTTCTGTCCAATTACCAATCCTGGCCTTAGTTTTCAGAAGGAATTGAGTAGACGAGTGTCTAGTCCGCCATCTTGGCTCTGCCCCTCCCTAAAATGTATTTGGGATTTAACTGAATGCTTCTTTTCTGTTTCTACCAAGATGGTTATGTAGTTTAGGGAAGATTCTTAATTCTTATGAGTTATTACATTGATTTCATATGTTACACTAACTTTGTGCTCCAAGGATGAACCCCACTGGGTCCTAATAATTACTCTTTACACACTGTTTAGTGTGTTTGCTGCTTATTTACTTTTTTAAAATGCATCAAGACAGGCCAAACTTGGTAGAGTAGTCAGATATAACCTGTGGTTCCTTTTACAACAAAGACCTAAAAAAAACAAGTGAATCAATTACATGTGACAATCTGGTAGCGCTGAAAATCAAAATCAGAACATTTAGGAGTTGGGCTAAGCAGTAGAGAAAGGGAGAAACAGTTCAAAAGCAGCAGGGATTTGCCAGGCCTGACCTGGCTGGCAGCCTGCAGGCTGAGTTGGCCACTGAACAAGGGCTGAGGCTAGCAGTAGCCTCAGGATGCATTATCCACACCAGGAGAAACTGAGCAATGAAGAGCCCACATAAGCCTCCGGAACAGGGGGGAAGCCATCCTGAATACATGGAAGTCAAGTCCAAGTATCTAACTCATGGGATCAAAAAACACTTCTCCCTCGGAGAAATGTCCCTCTCTTCTAACCACCTCCTCTCCCAGCCCTGGTGCAGCCCTGGTCTGGCTTCGGCTATTGCCATCTCCCTTGCCCCTGTGGAATGCATTACAAGCCCTAAGCCATGCTCCTGGCATTTTCCATTAACAAATGGAAAAATAATCATCTAGCTCCCATAAGCCAGGACTTCAGGGTGGGCACAACCCCTTTTCCAAGTCTCAGGCAAAAAAGATCTGTGAACTTGGAGTGCCTTTTACTCCTTCCTATACTTGTGTAAGCCTATTTCAATAGCATAGGCCCTCATGAGCATACTACAAAAGGTACATATCTTAAGCCAAATTTCAACAACAGCTCAATGGGGGTGGCAGATTGATAATATTTGACACTGCCCTAGCTATTAAAATACGTCCTCATCTACCCACACTAGGATCCTGAGGACTGTCTACCCACACTAAGATCCTGAGGACTGGTGGTTCCACTCACCCCACCTAGCCCTTCAAGACAGAGGTTTGATAATAAGTGGTACCCAGTCCTTGTAGCCAAGAACATTGGGTGCCCGAAGTCCAGCAGCAAAACCCTTTCAGGAACTTGCTGGATGGAACTGGGACATTCTGTCCAACCAGACTTAAGAACACAAACCAATACTTAAAGAATGGAAAAAAATACATATCAAGCAAACAACATTCAAAAAGGGTACAAATAGCAATATTAACCTCTGACAAAAAAAGAAGTTAAAGCAAATTCCATAACAAAAGATACACTAGGAGGACACAACTGTAATAAATATCTACACACCTAAGGACAAAGCTCTAAAGTATACAAAACAAACTCTAACAGTATTGAAAACAGAAATAGACAACTACACAGAGCAGGACACTTCAACACACCAGTTTCAGTGAAGGACTGAACATCCAGAAAGAAACTCAATAAAAACACCAAAAAAAAAAAATCCGTACCCACTGCCTTTGAGTTGGTTCCAATTCATTGTGACTCTATAGGTCAGAGTAGAACTTCCCTATAAAGTTTCCAAGCAGCACCAGATTTGAACTGCTGACTGGTTAGCAGATGTACCACTTAATCCACTGTGCCACCAGGGTCTTCCCAATAAAGATACAGATGATCTAAATGCCACAATCTACCAACTTGATCATACAGACTTATAAGAAGACTCCACACAACAGCAGTCAAATATAATTTCCTCTCCAGTGCACATGAAACATTCTCCACAAAGGATCATGTATTAGGTCACAAAGTAAGCCTTAACAGAATCCAAAACATTAAAATATTACAAAATATCATTTCTGACCACATGGCCATAAAAGTAGGAACCAATAACAGAAAAAGCAAGGGAAAAATGTCAAACGTAAGGAAACTGAACAACACCTTGCTCAAAAACTGCTGGGCTATTGACAAAATCAAAGAACAAAGAAATTTACAGAATTAAATGAGAATGAAAATGCGTTCTATCAGAACATTTGGGACACAGCAAAATCAGTGTTCAAAGGTCAATTTATCTCAATAAATGCACATGGCCAAGAGTAGTAAAAGGACCAAATCAAAGAATTAACTTCACAACTAGAATAAATAGAGAGTAGCAAAAGAAGTACTCAGGCCGCAGAAGAAAGAAAATAATAAAAATTAGAGCAGAAATAAATGAAATAGAGGATAGAAAAATAACTGCAAGAGTTAACAAGACCAAAAACTGACTATTTGAAAAGATAAACAAAACTGATAAACCACTGGCCAAACTGACCAAAAAAAAAAAGACAGTAAGCAAATAATCATAACAAATTTGTGGTCCAACAAATTTGAAAACCTAGAGGAACTGGACAAGTTTCTAGAAACACACTACCTACCTAAACTAATACAAACAGAGGTAGAACAACTAAATAAGCCTAGAGCAAAAGAAAAGATTGAAGAGGTAATTTAAAAAACTCTCAACAACAACAGCAAAAAGCCCTGGCCCTGACAGCTTCAAAGAGAATTCTACTAAACTTGCAGAGAAGAATTAACACTAGTACTACTAACTATTTCAGAGCATAGCAAAGGATGGAATACTCCTGAAATCATTCTATGAAGCCAGCATAACAAATGGTCTTGGCATAACTGGTTATTCATTTGCAAAAAAAAAGAAAAAGAAATAAGACTCATATTTCACACAATGCACTAGAACTAACTAACAGTGGATCAAAAACCTAAATTTAAAATCTTAAATAATATCATGGAAGAAAAAATAACGACAATGTTTGGACCCTAATACATGGCATAAACAGAATACAAAACATACCTAACAATGTACAAACACCAGAAAAGAAACTAAACAACTGGGAACTGCTAAAAATTAAATATTTATATGTGTATCAAGAGACTTCACCAAAAGAGAAGAAGGACAACCTACAGATGGGAGAAAGATTTTGGCTGCAACGTAGCTGATTAGGGTCTAATCTCTAGAATCTAAAAGATACTGCAAAACCCCAACAAAACAAATAAACCAATGGAAAAACAGGCAAAGATCATGAACTGGTACTGCACCAATGAAGACATTCAGGTGGCTAATGGATAAATAAGGAAATGCATAGAATCATTAGCCATTACCTGGCCCGTTGCCCATTGCTCATTGCTATCAAGCCAATTCCAACTCAGAGCGACCTTATAGGTCAGAGTAGAACTGCCCAATAGATTTTCCAAGGAGTACCTTGTGAATTTGAACTACTGACCTTTTGGTTAGCAGCAGTAGCACTTAACCCCTACAGTGCCAAGGTTTCTAAAAAGGAAACAAACCCGGGTCTCTGGCATGGAAGGCAAGAATTCTATCACTGAGCTAACACTGCCCTCAATTAGCCATTAGAGAAATATAAATACTCTGTCACCCCAACAAGACTTACATTAATCCAAAAAAACAAAATAATAAAAATTGGAGAGGTAGTAGAGAAACTGGAGCATTTATGTACTTCTATTAGGGATATAAAATGATACAATCATTTTGGAAACCTGTTTGTCCCTTGCCTAAAAAGAAATGTAAGTACCATAGGATCCAGAAAACTTGCTCTCAATTTTGTTTATAAGTGGGTTATCATAGACCATTTGATAAAAGGTAGAGTAATCAATTTCTTGATCAAAATAGTATCCCAAATAAAGAGATCTTTTATTTCCTAGAAGTCTTGTACAGCTGACAAATAAGAAACACAAGATTTTCCTTAAAATGGTGAATTGTTGTCATTTGGTGCCGCTGAGTCAGTTCTGACTCACAGTGACGCCATGTGCAACAGGATGAGTCACTGCCTGGTCCTTTGCTGTCTTCACGATCATATTACGATGGAGCTCATCGTTGCAGCCACAGTGTCTATACATCTCATCTTCCTCTTTTTCAGTGACCCTCTACTTTATCAAGCATGATGTCATTCTCCAGAGACTGACTGGTCCCTCCCTATAACATGCCCAAAGGTTTGCCATCCTTGCTTCTAATGACTATTCTGGCCGTAGTTCTTCTAAGACAGATTTATTTGGTCTTTTGGCAGTCAGTGGTATATTCAGTATTCTTCATCAATGTCAGAGTTCAAAGGCATTAATTCTTCTTCAGTCTCCCTTACTTGTTGTCTAGTTTTCACGTGCATGGGAGGTCTGACGGTTAAATCCACAACTTTATCTGTTCTAGGTGCTGCATACCACATTGCTGAATATCACTGTGGTCACCTTCAAAGTACTTCCCTTGGGAGGCTATGCACTGAGCTAGTGCCTGGTCCACCCTTCAGAGCAACTTTGGGACTCTTTCTGGAATGGCCACTGCACATGGCAGCAAGGTGGCAAGTTCATGAACTTAATTGTATTGTTGTCTGTGAGGGAGTTTTTAGCCAGTAAACAATGGTATTGGAACACCCTCTCTGTTCAGCTGATCTGGCCCTTAATGACTTTTTTCTTTGCCTGAAGATAAAGGAAATATTGAAAGAAGGGCGTTTTGATGACATTCAGGACATGAAGGGTAATACAGTGACAGCTCTCATGGCCATTCCAGAAAAAGAGTTCTAAAATTGTTTGAAGGGTGGACTGGCATCAGTGTATAACTTCCCAAGGGGAGTACTTTGAAGGTGACTATAGTGACTGTACTTACCTCAGGAATGTAGGACTTTTTCTAGGATGAGTTCATGAACTTAATTGGCAGTTTTCACATAAGGTAATAGAAAACTGACTTCATCAGGGGCACCTGAGTCCTTAAAGTGACTTCTTTGCTTTTAAACATTAAAAGAGGTCTTTTGCAGAGATTCACCCTATGCATTATATCCTGTGATTTCTTTCCTGCTGCTTAAATGAGCCTTGATTGTGAATCAAAATAAAATGAAATCAATACAACTTCAATTATTTCTCCATTTATCATGACATTACTTACCTTCTAACTGAGAGAACTTTTTGTTTTCTTTATGTTAAGATATAATCCATACTGAAGGCTGTAGTCTTTGATCTTTATCAGTAAATGTTTCAAGTCCTCTTCACTTTCAACAGGAAAGGTTGTGCCATTTGGATATCGCAAATTCTTAAAGTGATTTCAGCCAATCCTGATGCCCCATTGTTTTTCATACAGTCCAGCTTTTTTTATTATTTGATAAACATACAGATTTAATAAGTATGGTGAAAGGATACAATCCTGACCCCTACCCTTCCTGACTTTAAATCACACAATAACCAATTGTTCTGTCAAATTACTGCCTCTCAGTCTGAGTACAGGTTCCTCATGAGCACAAATAGGGGTTCTGGTATTCCCATTCCTCTCGATGTTAGCCATAATTTGTTCTGATCCACACAGTCAAATGTCTTTGCATAGTCAATAAAACACAGGTAAGTATCTTTCGGCATTCTCTACTTTCAGCCAAGATCCATCTAACAGCAGAAGAGAATGTGGTTCCATGTTCTCTTCCAAATCCAACTTAAATTGATGACAGTTTCTTGTCAATGTACTGTTGCAACCACTTTTGAATGATCTTTGACACAATTTACTAAATTGGAAACCCTAGTGGTGTAGTGGTTGAAAGCTAATGCAAACCCCAGGGGGCAGTTCTACTCTGTTTTATGTCTCTTGGAGCCAGAATCAACTCAACAGCAGTAGGTGAGTTTGGTTGGTTTTTTGGTAATGTTAAAGGTATTTGATGATTGCTGCACTCTGTTGGAACATGCAAAAATATCGATATCTTCCAGTTGGTTGGCCAGCAAGCTGACTTGTAAGTTTTTTGACATAGACAAGTGAACACTCCCAGTATGCATCTGTTTATTGAAAGATCTTGGTTGGTATTTAGTGAATTCCTGGAGACTTCTTTGGCTCTTTTTAACCAACACCTTCAGTATCATCAGTTCTTGATCATGTGATGCCTTCTGAAGTGACTAGACATGAACCAATTCTTTTTGCTACAGTGACTCTGAGTATGCATTCCATCTGGGTTTTTTTGTTTATTTGTTTGTTTTTGATGCTTGTGTTGTTTTATCAACATGAGAAATATGAGCATGTTTCTCCCTTTTGATTTTCTATCACCAGGTCTTCACAGATGTCATTATGATACTTTATCTCCAGGAGCTGCCCTTGGAAGTTTTCTGTTCAGGGCTTTTACTTCATTGTTTCTTCATTTCCTTTAGGTACTCAGTGTTTGAGGGCAAGTTTCAGAGTCTCTTCTGACATCCGTTTTGGTCTTTTCTTTCCTTCCTGTGTTTTTAATGTCTTACTTCTTTCACGTGTGATTCTCTTGATGTCATTTCACAACTTACCTAATCTTTAGGCACTAGTGTTCAGTGCATCAAATCTATTCTAGAGATGCTCTCTAAATTCAGATCCCATACACTCAAAGTCACACTTGATTTCTCATGGACTTATTCTAACTTCCTTCAGTTTAAACGTGAACTTTGTGTATGAGGAACTGGTGGTCTGTTTCAGTGAGCCTCTGGCCTTGTTCTGACTGAGTTTGAGTTTTTCCATCATCTCTGTCCATAGATTGAGTCAGTTTGATTTCTGTATATTTCATCTGGTGAGGTCCATGTGTACACTAAAAAAAAAAAAAAAAAACCCACTTCCTCTGAGATTGAGTGGATTCTGACTCATAATGACCGTATAGGACAGAGAGAGTATAATGATCCCATAGAGTTTCCAAGGAGCTGCTGGTGGATTTGAACTGCCATTCTTTTTGGTTAGGGGCCATAGCTCTTAACCATTGTGCTACCAGTGGAATGGCAAGGGCAACGAGATTTCAGCTCACTTAATGTGGACATGGAAACCCTGCTGGTGTAGTGGTTAAGTGGTGCATCTGGTAACAAAAAGATTGGCAATTCAAATCCACCAGACACTCCTTGTAACCTCTATGGAGTGGTTCTACTCTGTTCTATTGGGTCACTATAAGTTGGAATTGACCTGATGGCACTGGGTTTGGTTTTTAGTACTTTGTACTTGTCATCAGGAAAGAGCAACTTCTAGAAAGATACAACATTCAGTAAAGCAAAGGATCACAAAAAATGAGAGAATATCTCAAAAAGATAGAATGACAAAATAGCAGCACATTAGACTTTACCACACCAGCAGTCATGATGATAGAACAGGACCAAGCAGTATTACACATCAAGTCTTCATGAGTCAGAGCTGACTCGAGGGCAGCCAACAAGAGCTAATGTCACTGCAGCCAAGGAGGGGTAGGATAGAATAACAAGATAGGAATACTCTCAAATGTGGGAGATTTATAAATAAGGGTTGAAGGAGAAGAGACTCAGTTAGAATTCTATGCCACAGGATTCATGGACCGTGGAAAATCTGGCAACCTGAGGGAAATGGCTGCAGTGAACAGCCAAGTTTTCCTAAAGGAAAAAAAGGCAAACAAAGCATACAGTCAATGAATGGATGGTGTAGTGTGTCTGGTTACTAGGAGATGGCGTTCTTTAGGCCAAGAGAGAAAGAATCGTGAGACTGTTCACCCTGATGGATATAGTCATTTTTTTTTTTTTAATTAACAAGTAGGTAAACATACTGAGAAACATGATTTTATTTTTAAATGTCACTGTGATGACTCATTTTCACAAATGAGATAACTGGGACATGGAGATCTAAGAAAGTGGTCCATACAAATTCTTGTAACCAGTACGTACACGAGCCATCCTTCAATTCTAAGCAACATTAATGTGTTCCTCAAAGTCTATGCTGCACTGCTTAGGAACAAAAATGAGGAAATAACAAGCATTTCTTGAGCTTTTCTGAAGACTCTGTGTCTACAAGTGTAATCTAAAATCATGTTAGCACCACTGGCAGCTCCGTCACACTGTTCAGGCAAATGGAGCATGCGGTAGGTAACACAGACAACTCTATAAATCATTGTCTTTCCCATGCAACACAAAAATTTGTGAAGTTGTAAATACAGTATTTTCCACTGTCCCTCTTAGCTTATTTTACGAGATCTCAGACATCATTCCAGACTGTTAAATACATAGGAATACTTCCCAGGCAAATTTTAAAATAACATTTAAGTAAATCTCTTTGAATGTGACATATTGATTATACAAACTTAAGAATTTAACATCCTTTGAAGAGAGACGCTACCAACTTGTCTGTCAGTTTGTCACACTACAAGGGCTTGCTTGTTGCTCTGATGCCAGGATTCAGATTCCAGCAGGGTCACCCATGGGGGACAGGTTTTAGCTGAGCTTCCAGACTAAGACAGATGAGGAGCAAGGACCTGGCAATATACTTCTGAAAAGAATTAGCCAGTGAAAAGCTTTATGACTAGCAACAGAACATTGTCAGACGTAATGCCAGAAAACGAGATTCCGTCCCTCTCCAGGTTAGAAGACAATCAGAAGGAGACTGGGGAAGGGCTCGTCTGCTCTGATCATTGTTGCTGGATAATTTTAGCATACAGTCTTGAAATACATATTTTCAACCAGAAACATGTGAAGATTATTTTAGGGTTCTTCTCCCCCAGCACGTATGCAAATTTGAAAGTGAACTGTAGTTATCTTTCATGTTATGGTGATTATTTTGAGTTTTCACTGATTCCAACAGGATAGAGCAATGTGGGATTTTTACACTTTGCTAGAAACAGTTTCAGGAAAACATATTATTAGCTTCATCTGCAATTATAATTTCAAAGTCATACTTTGCCAGAGTGGGAAGAAAGGACAGGGAAAATAGAAACCATAAATGAGAGGCAACCTGGCTCTAGGTTTCTGTGCCAGCAATTTATTCAATTCGGTAGATTCCGTTGGTTTCCTCCTATTTTTGTAAATAATTTGATTTCCTTCACCCACCATTTATGAATGAAAAAAGTGACTGCTTTGAAGCAATTTTAAATTTAAAAAGTTCCTACTTTAACAACAAAAACACAGATATTGAGCAGTCACTACACTCTCAGTTTTTAATTTTTTTTTTTAGATTTTCTCATTTTCCCCTCAACCCCTCTGTAAACATTTAATCACTATTTTCCCTGAGTTATCATGTTGAGGTAGTTCCTTCGTCTGTGCCTAGCTGTCCTTGATCAGCTGGTAATGAATAAAATCTTGCCAAGTTCTATGATATCTCAATCAAACACTTTGCGTTCAAGGACCCAGGGTGTCAAGTCACAGCAAGAGCTTTCCTCCAGGTTAATTCGGTGTTTGTAAAGCAGCTTCTTAGGACTTCTGTTATTTGTGAATTATTTCTAGAAATACTGATAAGCTCTTAACTGTTATTTTTTTTTTATGCCCTACAGGTATAAAACAGAAGTGTGATATTATTAAAGCATTAAAGTATATAAATATTGTCTCAGTGAGATAACAAAGGACAGTTTCCAAAGAATATTTTATATGTTTTTTCCCCAGAAATGACTGCCAGGTAGCTTAGACATCCACCAACTTAACAGCGGTAATCAGTTTAATTGTTAGAATCATGACTGTTCCCAAATACTTCATATGTTCTTAATGTTCTGTAATATCTGATGTTGGCATATATCCCTAACTTCATTTCATACCAATATCCTGTTTGGTTGAGACATGGTAAGGTTCTTTAGGCTCTTCAAAAGTATCAACAACTTTCATACTTCAAAGCCTTTTCATGGAATGCTCTTTCTCCAACACTTTCACTTAGCAAAATTATGATTTGGATTTTATCTGAAACATAGCCGTTTCAGAGAGATGTTCTTCAGCCTCCAGTCTAAATTCTCTCACTGCACCTAATTTGTTTCTCATATTTATAAGTTTTTTTTATTATCATGTGTACATTTATGTGAAGATGTGTTTATTGTTTTCCTTTAGTGTTTAGTCACCTGAATTGGACTTATTTCACAGTAAAAAAAACATACCAGCTCATGTGGCGCTATGTCCAGAGAGACTTGAGACTTTAGGACTGGTGGGTCCTGTAGAAAATCAAGGTTTAGAATGATTTCCAGTACTGCACATTCAGTGGTTCACAGCTAGGAGAGAGTGTAGGTTTACAGTGATGGGAGTCCAAGGGAAAACTCTTCTAAAATTCACCCAAACCTAATTTCACTTTCTACTGGACAGTGCTGAACCACAAATTTATGTTTCAGCAGATCACAGGGAAGACAGATGGAATTTCTTTTAGTTTAAACTGCTATTCTGACTTTCTGACACTTTATATATGAGTCTATATATGGTTATATATAGTGATAACCTATATACGACTATACATGTATGTGAGAGAATGTGCCCACCCTGGAAAAACCTGTGCTGTCAACACCAGGGTGCACACACCTGAACTGGTGCCTTTTTAAAATTCATCACCAGAAGAGGATGCCTCTCTTCTAACTGTGTACAGGTGCTGTGTGTGCTAGCAATGGCATGGGCTTCATCCTACTTGCTCTTGGAAATAAACACCACAATGCAGGTGCTTTTCAGGCCAGCTCGGGTCCTACATACCTTTCAAAGCCATGCTTTCTGTTCAAAAACTGCTCTTTCTTGGCTAGACTACTGGAAACCTAAATACTTTTCCTCTTCCTATGCATTACTCCATCCAACTCTGTGTCCAAACTTATCTTTTTAAAATGAAAATATAACTAAGATGTTTTATTGGAAACACATTCCCACTAGTCTTAAGATAAATAAAATCTTTATCACACTCTGAAAGATGCTAAAAAGATTTCCTGAGTTTTCTAAAAAATGCTTCTTCTTGTTGTTAGGCTCTGCCAAGAATATTTTTGATGCCTAGCGATCCCATGGGACAGAGTAGAACTGCCCTATAGGGTTTCCTAATTTGTAATAATTACAAGAGCAGATTACCAAATCTTTCCCTTATGGAGCAACTGGATGAGTTCAAACTTTCAACCTTTTGGTTAGCAATCAAGAGTTTTATCTGCCCCTTCAGTCTCTAAACTTGATATAGGTCATCCCTCATTTTCTCAAATACTCTGTACTCTTTTCCATCTTCAAGCTTTTGAAGATTTTTCCTCTGCATGGTTAAGGCTTTTCCCAACTGTTACATAGCAAAAAGCTACTCACTCACCCTTAACAATTCAACTGAAACTGACTTCTTCAAGAAAGACTTCTCTATTCCACCTCCAGAGATAATAAACAAAAAGCTCTTAGCTTATTAAATTTATACTATAAAAGATAAACAGACGATAAGCAAATAAACAAAGTATCTGCAGTCTAACCATTCCACTTTTGACTGTAAAACCAACCAAAATATGTACATCCAAATATACCAAAAACACATGCAACAATGTTTATGTTGCTATGATTACCCCCAAACTGGAATAAAAACAAACACTCATGAACAGGAGAATGGATAAGTTTTAGTGGATTCAAACAATAGAATCTATATACCAATGAGAATGAAAAGGCTACAATTACATTCAGTAATATTAATGAATCTCACAAAAGTACTGCTGAGTGAAGGAAGCCAGACACAGGTGGTTGTTGTTTTTGAGTGCTGTTAAGTCAGTCCCAACTCATAGCAACACTATGAAGCACAGAAAGATACCCTGCCTGGAGCTGCCTTGTCTTCCAGATGTTATGTTTGAGCCTACTGTTACAGCCACTAGGCCAATCCATCTCCTTAAAGGTCTTTCCCTTTTTCACTGACCCTCGACTTTACCAAGTCTAATGTCCTTCTATAAGGTCTGGTTCATCCTGACAACATTTCCAAAGTACCTGAAGTCACATTTTCCCATCCCTGCTTCTAAGAAGCAAAGATCTGAGTTAGCAAACCAAAACAGAAGAACACCCTTGACATCTCTCAAGCTGAGAGTACTCCAAGGAAAGTTTCAAGCCTTGAGCTGACATTCTGTAGTATTAGAAGTCCCAGTGACATAGTGGTTAAAGCAATACATGGATAACCAAAAGGCTAGCAGTTCAAAACCAGTAGTGCCCTTGCAGGAGAAAAATGTAACAGTCTCCTTCCCTGGACGGGTACTGCCTTGTATAATCAAGAACTGATAATACTGATGAAGTCCATGCTACACTGAAGGCATTGACAAAAAATAGGCCTACAGGAATTGATAGAGATATTTCAACAGATGTATTCATTTTTCTGTGCCAACAAATTTGGAAGACAGCTATCTGGCCAACCAACTGGAAGAGACCCATATTTGTGCCTTATCCAAAGAAAGATTATCCAACAGAATATGAAAATTTTGAACAGTATCATTCATATCACACACAAGTAAAATTTTATTGAAGATGGTTCAAAAATGATGGCAGCAGCACAGCAATGGGAAACTCTCAGAAATTCAAGCTGGATTCAGAAGATGATATAAAACAAACGATGTCATTGCTGATGTCAGATGGGCCCTGGCTGAAAGCATGGAACACCAGATACTTACCTGAGTTTTGTTGACTTTGCAAAGGCATTTGACTGTATTTATCATAACAAAATTATGGATAACATTGTGAAGAATAGATATTCCAAAACACTTAATTGTGTTCATAAGAAACTTGTATGTAAACCAAGAGGCAGTCATTCAAACAAGACAAGGGGATACTAAACCAAAAGAAACTCATTGCCATCCAGTTGGTTCTCACTCACAGAATAGCTTAAGGTCAGGAAAGGGTGTTTGTCAGGATTATATTTTTTTACTGTGCTTATTCAGTCTGTATGCTGAACAAATATTCTGAGAAGCTGGACTATATGAATGAAAATGTGACATCAGAGTTGCAGGAATACTGACTAACAACCTACAATATGCAGATGACACAGCCTTGTTTGTTAAAACAAAGAATACTTGAAGCATTTATAAATGAAGATCCAAGACTACAGCCTTCAGTATGTATTCATCTCAACATAAAGAAAACAGAATCTTCACAACTGGACCAGTAAGCAACAAACAATATGATAAACAGAGATAAGATTAAAATTGTCAAGGATTTCATTTTACTTGCAGGCACAATCAGTGCCGATGGAAGCAGCATACAAGAAAGCAAACAAGGTATTGCATTAGGCAGGTACGCTATAAAAGACTGCTTTAAAGTTCACAACCAAAGATGTCATTTTGAAGACTAAGGTGGGCCTGACCCAAGCCATGGTATTTTCAGTCACCTCATGTTCATGTGAGCTGGACAATGAAATAAGGAAAACCAGAGAAGAATTGTGGCCTTTTCACCATGATGCTGGAAAACAATGTGGAACGTACCATGGGTAGACAGAAGAATAAACAGCTCTGTCTTAGAAGTGCAGCCAGAATGTTCCTTAGAGGCAAAGATGGTGAGACTTCATCTCAAGTACTTTGGATGTGTTTTCAAGAGGAACCAGTACCTTGAGAAGGACATCGTGTTTAGCAGAGATTCACCAAAAAAGAACGTCTTCAATGTGATGACTGCAGTGGGAGACTCAAGCTTGACAACGACGCTGAGGACAGTGCAGGACAAGGCAGGGTTTCATTCTGTTTTATGGAGGGTCTCCGTGAATTGGGGAGACAGGGAAGCACCTAACAAGAACACTGGCAATATGAAAACAGAGCATGTAGAACTTGTTAGCTCATGGGTCCTCAGTGTCTTGTAGGTGCTTGACAGGGATTTATTGAATGATTGAAAACTTTAGATTCTCAACTAAATAAAGACTGTTTCTGAAGGTTTCCATGCATTGAATTCCTCTTTTCATTTTCTAGTTTTCAATTTCATTTTTTAGCTTAATACTAGTTTCAGAAGTAATTTTCAAATAATTCGTGAAAACAAGGGTTTAATTTTCACTGACTGAAGAATTTGAATGTAGAGGTGTTTATATATATATTTTTTAATTCAGATGTGGATATGATAGGAAATGAGACAAGATGAGTGCAATAAAATATATATTCATTTCTCACAAATAAAAGATTTTAAGCATACAAAATATTGGCACATTTTCTTTACTAGTTTGTAGAGTGAAACTGATCAGAAGTGAAGAAATTTGCATTATCAAAGGAATCATATCCTTGGAAACTTGAAGCAAAATAAAAATTGGCCAATTCTTACTTTATAGATACAGCTCACATTACTAAGAAGACATATTGAAAAAAAGAGAAAAACGAAATATTTGTGTATCCACCTCCATCAGGTCAAAGAATTATTCACTTAATCATAATTTTTATTTTGGCCTCATTTGAAATTATTTATAAATATATTATTGTATTTTGTATTTGAATTTATTCCTTAGTGAAATCAGCTTAAACAGAGAAGTCATAAAAAAAGCAAAGGTTAAAATGGTACTCAGCTATTATCTCATCAGTCAATCCACTCTTCAAAACCTGTTTACCATTCTCAAAGACAACAGCAAATCCACCAAAATTTTCAATCTTTCTGGAGGACACAACATGTAGAATGATATTTCTATGATATACTTTTGGGTAAAGTTAATTTTGATCACCACATGAGGAGTAGATATTTTGGGAAGATGGTAGCTCAAGCATATCTCTGCTGATCTTTCCCACTATCTGCTGTTTGTTTGTTTGTTTTCACTTGAGTTTAGGATCTGCTGATTCCAAGCAGGGATGGTACTGTGGGTCCTGGAAGACTTGGGCTCAGCTAGTCCAGATGAAGGGCTTTTTTATCAGGCTGATGCTAATCCCTCTCCCTGTGTCCATGGCAGCCCAGAATTTCCAGAGAACTAATACAGTCTTTCCTGTAGCAGCCCTCAGTCAGTAGTTGTTCTGTGAAGATCTCAACTTTCTCACTTCTGAGACTACTGTTGTTAGTAGGTGTCATGGAGTTGGTTCTGACTTACATTGACACGATCTGTGTACAACAAAACAAAACGAAACACTGCCCGGTCCTCTGCTATGCACACCTCATAGTTATGCTTGAGCCCATGGTTGCAGTGACTGTGTCAATCCATCTCATGGAGGGTCTTCCTTTTCACTAACCCTCTACTTTACCAAGTATGATATCCTTCTCCATGAATTGATCCCTCTTGACATGTCCAAAGTATGTAAGACTAGTCTTACCTTCCTTGCTTCTAAGGAGCTCTCTGGTTGTATTTCTGAGACAGACCTGTTTGTTCTTTTAAAAGTCCACAGAATGTTTGATAGTCTTCTCCAACACCACAATTCACAAGTGTCTGCGTCACTGGATATGAGAGTGTGTGTGTGCATGTGTGTGTGTGCAATTTTGTCTGTGCTTTGTCTAAGTCTCTGGTGTCTCTCTACTCTTTTCTTTGTACTCACTGTTAAGGCTCCCACCTGTCAGCTTTGAATATACAGCCTAGATGGACAGGTAGTGGAAGCCCCGTTAGAATTTCCTTCATTCTTTCCTTAAAAATAAGTGGAAGCTTGTGATACTCTTTCTTCTCGTAAAGTTTTCATCCTTTCATTATTTAACTTACATATTAGCTATTGATACATGTGATTTTATTTGCTCTTCTGATAGACTGTTTTTCCTTCTTCTTTCTTTTTCTCAAGAGGTCATATGGAAGAGTTAGAATCAGATTGCTACTATTACCCTCCATACCTGCAGGCACTCTTCAGGCATGTATTTTTAAACATCTTCAAACTCTCTGTGTGGACTATCTTACACAAAAGAAACTTTAAAATTATTTCATTTTTGTCAAATATTTAAGAATGGCCCCTAGGGTCACCATGAGTTGGATCCAACTCGACGACTCTTGGCTGGCTTGGCATTTAAGAATGTGCATTTTTCTTATAACTGTAATTCAAAAAGATAATTTATAAAGTTTTTAAAATAACAACAAATATTAAAGAAAAAAATTTTTTTCCCTTTGGCGCTGTCTATATGGTGATGTATTCTAACCACAGCTACAAGATTTGACTTGACTGGCCTTTTACCAGTATTCTTGTGAATATCGTAGCAGACAATATAAAATATATCCTAACTTATTTTCTTTCTATTTCAATGCTTATGAGAATCACATCTCATTTTGAATTTTTTAACCATGACTCAGTACAAAGTAGCTTATCAGCCGCCTCAGTTGGTTTCCTATTTTCTATTGGGAATTGAATCAAATTATAAGAAAATTGAAGTTTGTTTTCACTTAATGTTATTGCACAAATATTTACTTTCACATAATCCAAATAGGGAATCCATAAAAAATATGATTCACTAAGCACTTAATTATATATTCCATTGTGATAGCTTTGTATTGTTATCGAAAGCTGATGGGCTACAATCAAATACCAACTCTGATATTTAACAGATATTTGATTTTGATTAGCTATTTATTATCTAATAAACTCAGTTTTCTTATTTGTAAAAATGACAATATTAATCCTACAAGCTGTTTTATAAGGATTAAACATAGTAATGTCAGTGAAAGCCTTTAACATGCTACTTGATGGGACGCACTCAATAAATATCCAATTGTTTTTTTTTTCCAAGTACCTGCCTGTTTGTCATACTTGTTTCTCATATTTTTAACTTTCATATTAACTATTAGTATATATGTACCCATGTAATATATAATGAGACATCATTATACAGTGATACAGTAGTGTTTTATCTTATATATCATATATCAATGTATCACAGATATTACTGTATCATGCATGTGTTACACAGATACTAATGAAGTAGCTATGATATGATTACACATTTAATGATATATCATTAATATATAACAAAATATATATGATATACATACACGTATGCTATATATATACATATGGTATGTATATGTGTGTGTGTATGATGTCTATCATATTTTGTTGTAAGATGCCCTCAAATTGGTTCTGACTCACAGTGACCTTGTCTGCAACAGAGCAAAACCCTGCCCAGTTCTGTGCCATCCTCACAATTGTTGCTATGCTCAAGCGCAGTGTTGTAGCCAGTATATATGCATCATGCATAAAATGTTGTAAAAAAAATGTGTCTATATATGATCCGACTCGACGGCACTTAGCTGGCTTTTATATATGCGTGATAAATATAAATACATATACATGATAAATTTTGATACATCCATTTGTCTTTTTCCCCACATAAGCAATCCACATATCCTATGTCTTTGAATAGAATATTACATGATGCATACAATAACACTTTCATACTTATCTGAAATACCAAATGGTGAAGAAGAAAATAATACATAAACAAAAATTTATGATGGTACTGAAAGAAGTCTAAGACATTGGCAAAAAACATTGATACAGAACTGCCAGAAATTTGAGGCAGATTCAGAAGAGGACATGGAATAAGTGACATCATTGCTGATGTCAAATGGATCCTGGCTGAAAGCAGAGAACACCAAAAAATGTTTACCTGTGTTTTATTGACTATGCAAAGGCATCTGACTGAGTGAACCATATCAAATGATGTACAACGTTGCAAAGAATGGGAGTTTCAGAACACTTAATTGTTCTCATGAGGAGCCTATAAATAGAACAAGATGTAGTCATTTGAACACTGCAGAGTATTTAAGTTTAGGAAAGGTGTGTATCAGTGCTGTATCCTTTCACCATACTTATTCAGTCTGTATGCTGAGCAAATAATGTGAGCACCCAGACTATACAAACGTGCAACATCAGGATTGGAAGAAAATTCATCAACAACCAGCGATATGCAGTTGACATAATCTTGCTTGCTGAAAATGAAGAGGGCTTGAAGATCAAAGACCACTGACTTCGTTATGGATCACACCTCAACATCAGGAAAACAAAAATTATCACAAGTGGACCAATAAACAACATCATGATAAATGGAGAAGAGATTGAAGTTGTCCAGGATTTCATTTTACTTGTTTCTACAATCTACAACTATGGAGGCTGCAGTCGAGAAATCGTGTACATTTTCACTCAGTCATAATAAAGGAAAAAAAAGAAATCAAATGATCCATTGCACTGGGCAAATCTAATGCAAAAGAACCATCTAAAGAGTTAAAAAGCAAAGATGTCACTTTAAGAAGTAAGGCATCCAAGCCAAGCCATGGTGTTTTCAGCTGCCTTATATGCATGTGAAAACTAGACTGAAAAAAACTGAAGAAGAATCCATGCCTTTAAGTTATGGTGTTGGTGAAGAACGTTGAATATACCGATTGGCTGCTGGAAGAATGAACAAATCTGTCTTGGAAGTACACCCAGAATTTTCATTAGAAGCAAGGATGATAAGGCTTCATTCCACATACTTTGGACATGCTATCAAGAGGGATTAGGCCCTGTAGAACAGCATCATGCTTGGTAGAGGGTCATCAAAAAAGAGGAAAGCCATCAAATGAGATGGACTGAAGGAATGGCTGCAACAATGAGCTGAAGCATAACTATTCAGAGGATGGCACAGGACCCAGCAGTTGTTACTGTTTGTGATGAGGGCTCTATGAGGTAACACTTAACGACAACGATTGGCTTTGAAAATCGTGTATCTCACCAAAAAACAAAACAAAACGTGTGGCTGTCAAATCACTTCCAAGTAATAGCAACCATGCAGGACAAAGCAGAACTCCCATATAGAGTTTCCAAGGAGCAGTTGGTGGACTCGAACTGTCAGTAAATGGGTTAGCAGTGGTAGCTCCTAAACACTGAGCCACTAGGGTTCTATGTATCTCACAGACTCCAAAAAATTAGAGTCTAAATGTTCTGTTTTCATCTGTAACTCAGCTCATCTTCTCATTCTAATTTTGATGAACCCAACTTTGTATATCTAGTTTAACTAAACAGGTAGTGGGAGCCTTCACGACTTCCTCCCCATTAAAGCTTTAAGTTTTACTTACTGACTTATTAATATCAGTCGTTTCCTCCACATCATTCTTTGCATCCCATGTGTCATTGCATTATTTCAAAATCTCGTTATCCCTTGCTGGGACTGGTACAATAGTTACCTAGCTACTCTCTAAGTCTTCATTCCTATTCTATCTTCCACATGGTTAACAATTTTTTTTGTTCCTAAAATAAAAACTTATTCATGCAGTTCTCTTGTTTAAAGTCATGTATTGACTCCCATTGCTCATAGATAAGGCTTCCAGTTGACCTTCCTAGTTCAGTCATGGATAAGAAAGCAAAACTGGAACAGACTTGATTTTTAAAGCTTGCATGAACTGAACCATAACCAGAAAGAGAAAATGACAGGTTGAGGCACTGCTAGAAACCTAGTCTCCCTCTTAGTAAACAAGGCATTATGCATGACATGTGGCAACAAAGCTCTTGCTAACTGGATTTTCAGTAGAGTTGGAAACAGTAGTGCCCTGCTCAAAGATGGTGGACAACAGTGCCGGTTTGAAGGTAGAGGACTCTGCAGTCTCTCCAGTAAGTCGGTCTCTCCAGTAAGTCAGTCTCTCCAGTAAGCCAGTCTCATGCATTAGGCTCCTGAATGGGCTTACTGTGCATCTTCCAAGTTTCCCCTTTCAGGGCTTTGATGTTAAATTTTTCACATTGTGGTTATCATTTGGGATCACCCAAACTAAAAAATGAGATCTGTTCCAGTTTTGCTTTACCGTAACTGAAACTATTTGAATCAGTTTGAAGTCCTGCTTACTGGATGAAAGTACAATATGTATGTATGGTAGAGAAGACCCTTTATAATGTGGTTCTTATTTCTTCCTCTAGTTATGTCCTTATATCCTCTACACTTCTCTGCACTTCGTAGAGTCCCTGGGTGGGTGTTACAAAATGTCGGTGCTCAGCTTCTACCTAAAAGGCTGGTTGTTTGAACTCCCCCAAACATACTCGGAAGACAGGCCTGTGTCTGAAAGGTCTCAGCCTTGGAAACTCTACTCTATGCATGGTCTGAGTCAGAAGCAATTTGACAGCAACATACAAAAAAACTGGGGACATTATGGCTTGTCTCTAACCTATAGGGTAGCTGTGAGTCAAAATTGACTCAGTAGCACTGGGTTTGGATTTTTTGGTTTAACCATCATTAATGCTATGCACTCTTTCTAGAGTATCCTCCCACTAATCTTCCTTGTGTGCATCAAGATTTTTTTTTTTTTTTGCTGTGCTTTAAGTGGAAGCTTCCAATTCAAGTCAATTTCTCATACCAAAACTTATATACTGATTGTTGTGTGACCCTAGTTCCTCTCCCTACCATGTGACAGCATACTTCTCCTTTCAGACCTGTATTTCCCATATCCACTCAACCAGCATCTATCCTTTTTCACTCTCATCTGGTCTTGGACAGGAGCTACCCATTTAATCTCATGTATCTACATGAGCCAAGAAGTACACTTTTCACCAGTATCATTTTATGAGTACGCCTTATAGTCCAGTCTGATCTTTTTCTAAAATGTGGGCTTCAAGAACGGCTTTAGTTTTGGGTTAACCTCGACTCCAGGGGCCATATCTTCTAGGTTTCTGCCTGTCTCAGTGGGGTCTTCTTACTAGAGTTTGAGTTCTGAATGCTGCTTTTTTCCTGCTCCATCAGGGGTTCTCTGTTGTGTTCCCTGTCTGGGCAATCATTAGTGGCAGACAGGCACCATCTAGCTCTTCCAGTCTCAAGTTGGTGGAATCTCTAGTTTATGTGACTCTTTCTGTCTCTTGGTCTCCAGTTTTCCTTGTGTGTTTGATATTCTTCATTTTCTTTTCTCCACATGGGTTGGCACAAATAGATGCATCTTAGATGGCCACCTGCTAGCTTTTAAGACCCCAGACACCACTCATCAAAGTGAGATACAGGGCATTGTTTACAAAATTGTCTTATCAATTGACTGAGGTGTCTCTCCCCTGAAACCGTAGTTCCCAGACCCCTGCCCCTGCTACTCATCACTGAAGTATTTAGTTATCTTCAGAAAACTTCTTAATGTTTGGTTTATTCTGGTTGTGCTGACTTCCCTTAAACTGTGTGCTTTTCTTCCCTTCACCTAAAACAAGTTCCATCTGATGTCTAGTTAGTGAATAACCTTCCCCGCCTCTACATCCTCATAACCATTGAAGAGTATTTTCTTTTTGAGTGTTTTTCTTGAGTTCGTATAGTAGTGGTCTCTTACAATATTTATCCTTTTGTAATTAACTAGTTTTACTCAGCATAATGTCTTCCAGCTTCATCCATGCTAGGTTTCCCAGTTTCATCATTGTTCTTTATCACTGATTAGCATTCCAATATGTGAATATCCCAGAATTTGTTCATCCATTTATCTGTTGATGGACACCTAGGCTATTTCTACCATTTTATACCTAGCCTATTTCTACCATTTTTACTGTTGTGAACAGTACTGTGATGAACATGGTTATGCATGTATCTATTCATGTGCTAGACCTTATATCTTTAGGGTATATTCCAAGAAGTGGGATTGCTGGATCATATGGTACTTCTACGCTTTGAAGGAAATGTTAAATCCATTTCCATAGTAGTTGCATCATATCCACATGTATAAATATTCCAGTCTCTCCATAACCTCTCCAAGATTTTTATTTTGTGTTTTTTGGATTAATGCTAGCCTTCTTAGGGTGATATGGTAATCTCACTGTAGTTTTGATTTGCATTTTCTAATGGCTAGTGGTTATGAGCATTTTCTCCTGTATCTTTTAGCTACCTAAATGTTTTCTGTGGTGAAGTGCCTGTTCATGTCCTTTGCTCATTTTTAAATTGGGCTATACCAATTCCTCTGTACTATCATGAATCTTTTCAAAATACCATCTCTAACATTTTCTGGCATACATGGTGTTCATCTTAAACTGTACTGTAGTTTCAATAACTGGCTTAGACATATTAAAGATCATGGAGAGGGTATATAACTGGGCAGTGTTTCATCCTATTATGCATAAGATCATCATGAATAGAAACTGACTTGACAGCAGCTATAGATGAATATTTTTTAAAAATGCCACCAAGTCACTTCTCACTCATAGGGAACCTATAGGACAGAGTAGAACTGCCCCATAGGGTTTCCAAGGAGCACCTGGTAGAGTCATACTGCCGAACTTTTGCTTAGCAGCTATAGCACTTAGCCACTATACCACCAGGCTTTCCTAGATGGATATAGACATGGATACAGATACAGATACCCCTGTGGATCCATTTCCCACCCAGTGTCCTTAAAGGCAGCTCCGTATGACCTAAATCACAAGCTTTTCTGCCCAGTATATTCCTAGGCTCTGCCAATGAGAGAACTAGCAGCAGAATAGAAAGTAGCTGTCATCTTCAAGGGGGTGAGGGACCTCTCTGTGGGATGACCGTATCCCTCAAGGGAAAATCAGAGCTACTATCAGACGGCCCTCTCTATACAGACCCCTGTGCCTCTTCCAGGAACTTTTCTCTCGCCTTTTCACTTCCAACCTCCATAAGTTGCTGATCTACGTATCCACACCATAGCATACTGTGCTATTCTCATGATTTTCCTATACACTGCTCATATCTTATAGTTTCTTTATTTAAATATCTCCAAACTGTTTAAATTTGAGTATGCCATCTATTTCCTCCTGTAACTTTATATAGGAACCCTTTGAAATTTTTTGAAAGCTAAGACCTTCATTTCAAATACTAAAAAAAAAAAAAAATCATATTCACAATTATCTATTCATGTACCAAACCAAGGTTATGCATTCATAAATAGAAAAAGGATTCAGATAGCCTTTTTCAGTCTTAAACAGAAAGATGTGTTATCCAGTTGATTTTAGCAAACAAGAAAATTAATATCAACTCAAAGATGATATCAACTAATCAAAAAGTCACACATAACACAGCTTCCTTCTGGATACCTGATGAGTGAATCATTGTTCTCATGAAAAGCAAAAGATAAATGTGATTCTCTCAATTCTTTGAAACTTGGCTGAAATTTCTAACCTTTACAGCCACTAAATGACTTCTGTTATCGTTGGAAAGCTCTTTTGCCATAGATTTTGAAACACCATTTAGGATCTTCTGACAAGTATAAATTTATTTCAATAGATTCTGCTATAATAAAAAGTCAATGTGTTTTTTTGGCCCTATTTTTATAACACACGTTCATTGCTTGATATTATCTCTTCAGATCCATGCAACAGATATAACACTAATAGCAACGCAGTGTGTGAACAGAGGCTTAATCCAGAACTAGAAGAATGCAGGAGAACATTTTAGGACAAAATCAGAATGGAAGGCATCTTCGCTTTGCCCTTCACAGTGATTGCTAAAGGGATATGCTATTGTTAACACCAGCTCTCAGGAGAGAAAAAGCCTCTTTCATGTCATGATAAGATACAGTCTCTTCTGAAGCAATGAAAGTAAATTCTAAGACAGGAAAGCTAACAGAAATGAAATGCTCACCTTTATCTAGGGCAGGCCTGCAGTGGAATTGTGCAGTAAGTGAATTTCATCTATTACATCTCTCCTAGGGATATCTAAGAGGTTCTTTGTTGATCTTTTTCTAATTCTCCCTTTCCACAAACATTTCCTTTGCCAGTGCTACAGTGGCAACCCTAGCGGTTAAGTGCTACATCTGCTAACCATGAGGTTGGCAGTTCAAATCCACCAGATGCTCCTTGGAAACCATGGAGCCGCTCTACTCTGTCCTATAGGGTCGCTATGAGTCAGAGGTGACTTGATGGCAGTGATATGGTATTATGCTTTCAAGCTTGTTTCTTTAGCAGTTAAACTTATCCCTTAGGTCTCAACTGGTAAAAAGATTGAGTGCATTTACATTTTAATAAAGATATTTAAGGAAAACATCTTGGAGATATGGAAAAGAAATTCTTTATTGATGAAATATTATAGTCCCGAGTAATTCCTGAATAATAGTCCCTTCTACAGGCCTTGTGTTTTTGTTTACATATCCACGTTCCTTCCTGTAGAATTCTCTCCATTTCTGTCATTCTCTGGGACCTTAAACAGTGCTCCTTGAACTCTATCCCACCCTCTCTCCATCATGTATCTCAAGTTAATTTTGTTGTGGTTAGTGGCTCTCACTGGTCCTCTGCTTCACCAAACATGATGCCCCAGTCCAGTGATTATTGCTCTTTGCCAATGACATATTGAAGGCAAGCAAGTTGGATAATGTTCCGTTGTGATCTGTAAGGCTTTCTGTGGCTAATTTTCAGAAGTAGATCACCAGGCCTTTCACCCTAGTCTGTTTTAGTCTAAAGGCTCTACTGAATCCTGTCCACTGTTGGTGATCCTACTGGTATTTGAAGTACTGATGGCACAACTTCTGGTGTCATAGTAACATGCAAGCCACCACAGTATGACAAACTGAAAAAGGGGTGGGGGCAAGTTAATTTTAACAAATGTTTAATGACACATGTCTGAAAAGCCATAGAGAAGATTTAAAAGAAAAATTTTACTAAATAAATGACTATGTTTTAGATGAGCAACACTTTGTAAGCTGTTTCCGTTCTAGTGAAGGTTGCTAGGTAGCAATACTTTCATGTAGATTCTATCCTGCAATATTACAAATTTTACACAATTGTGCTGGCAAATTTCTGCCTTTTTATAAAGACTGCAAGGAAATAGAAGTCATGAAAGGATTTTGAGAAAGCTTTTTATTATTTATGATTTAAAATGATTTATTCAGTATTCAGTTTATTTTTTTTTTTCTTAACTGGATGCTGAGTTAGGAGCAATAAGAAGTAGACTAGTCAGTAATGTTCCTAACCTGGAGATATGTCCTCAAAACATCCCTTTCTAAGCAACAGTTTGGAAAGGTCTATAAATACTACAGAGTAATGTAATTTGTAACAGTGGTCTCAACATTATGAACAGTGCTATTTCAAAGGAGGAATGCAAGAACACTCAAGGGAAAGAGACAAATACACAACTACTTTTTTCCTTCATTAAATGCCTTTTAATTATATACAACACCTCAAAACAAGAGGCATATGCTGTGTTCTAACAAAACTAGGCATCTTAATTCTTACTGCAATTTTCATAGATCTGGTATCTATTTCATGTAGCAAACTTATCTGGTGATAAAGATTACTTTCTGCTGTACAGTCACAGTCACGTATTTCATACAATTCATAGCAATTATTAAAATAACAATGTTTCACTCATTAAATTCCTAAATATACATGAATCCTGAAAAGCTACAAGTCAGATAAATCCTGATTTAATAGATTAAAAAAAAATTACCTTACTTCTGTTCTTTCTATCGAATACAATTCTTTCTGCAGTCTAGACACAGCTTCTTGGGAATTTTCTAGGAAAATAAA
This sequence comes from Heterohyrax brucei, assembly GCA_028571685.1. Classification (NCBI taxonomy): domain Eukaryota; kingdom Metazoa; phylum Chordata; class Mammalia; order Hyracoidea; family Procaviidae; genus Heterohyrax; species Heterohyrax brucei. Next base: position 166,891,912 of record CM053144.1, read on the forward strand.
ACTTAGCAATCCAATTCATTACAACAAAGTCAAAGGCTATTTTTGAGTATTCATTTTCAAGATGCTTTCACACTGCTTCATATTTGGAGGAGCAAATTTCCCAGTTACCTGGGATTTGGTTCCACTCAGAGTGGGTGAAGCACTGAGGGTAAGGCACAGGGAGACCAGACAGCCCTCTTGCTTCTGATGCAGTTCTCCAGGACACTGAACAGTTCTCCCGAGAATGTCAGTTATGTTCAGAATACTCACCTGGTAAATCTGGTACTGAATAAAGTAAAGATAATGAGCAGAACACCAGGGAAACAAGTTATTGACTCAGTCCTCCCCACTAAATGCGTCTGCCTATGGCAACTCCTTACTCATCTCTGTTCGTAAGTTTCAGCATTTATAAACAAGAGTGAGAACTATGTACCTCATTGGGAAAGTGGCAGTGTAGTGATTAAGTGCTACATCTGCTAACAAAAAGGTTTTCAGTTCAAATCCACCAAGTTCTCTTTGGAAATTGTCCTATAGAGTCACTAAGAGTTGCAGTCAACTTGACGGCACTGGGTTTGGTTTGTTTTTTTATATGCCTTATTGAATATTCAATAGAATATTGAATATATCATGGACTGCCAAAAGAATGAACAAATATGTCTCGGAAAAAGTACAGCCAGAATATCTCTTAGAAGCAAGGGTGGTGAAACTATATCTCGCATACATTGAACATGTTATCAGAGAGAACACGTTATCAGGAGAACATCATGCTTGATAAAGTGGAGTGTCAGCGAAAAAGAGGAAGACATTTAGCAAAATGGATTGATGCACAGCTGCAACAGTGGGCTCAAGCATGCCAATGCTCATGACAGTGACACAGGACCAGGCAGGATCTCATCTGCTATCTACAGGGTCTCTACAAATCAGAATGAACTCAGTGGCACCTGGCAACCACCACCATGTACCTCATTCATTTCTTCAGAGGGTAGTGTGATAATGGGGAAATGCTTTATCAAAAACATGTGTGCAAAAGTACACATGAAAGACATCATTGTTGCTTTCTAAAACTATTCTTTTACTTCGTTTGAAGTGTAGAAATAGGCAATATTCAAATACAAAAACAGATTCAAGAAAACTGCATGTGACTGGTAATCTGTTTCTGAAGCACTGCTGGAAAACTAGCTAGGTGATTTACAATAAGTATTTATAGAATTTCAAGAATTTGTGTGATTGTTAAGAAAATAAAGACTCCAACCTAAACAACATGGACCCAACAATTGAGTAAATAACCCAGCAGACCCTACTTGGTGCAAATGGAGCCTGGAATTAATTCCTGGAGAGATTAGTCTCCATTGCAAAGGTTAGAGCAAGGGCTCAGTTTCATTAGGTCTTCAAGAAAAGACCCCAAGGAAAAGATTAAGGAACAGTCTCTTCGCCACATGTAAGTGGAGAAAAGCATGTTAATTTGTCCTTATACCTTATAAATTCAGAAACTGAATTGCCCATCTTCCTGAGCCGCCTTTCTCTTCAGACTCATATCTAGATCACTTTGACTAGTAAGAAACGGATCCCCTGATATTTCTAATAAACTGTTATTTATGACAAGATTTTCCTTTTTTCTATGACCTTAGACACCTAGGAAGATATAAGTGAGTCAAAATAATCATACCACTTACAGATTGCAAAATTGTGATTCCCTAAGTTATTATTTCCATCACTGCAGATTTTAATGACAAAATAGCCAATGTAAAATAAAACACAGTTGAATCCAAGTCAAATATTATAGATACAGATTTAAACTATGAGGAATTATCATTATACAACATCACAAAATGGTGTTGCTATAAAGCTAGTAAAAAAAATCAATGCATTCATTCTACTTTATTTTTTTATTATGACTGAATGAAAATGTACAATCTCATATGAATTTGCATTCATTTTAAATAATTGATATAGGTCCCCATGAAATATCTTCCTCCCTTACTGAGACTTTGGATTTAGACAACTTTTGTTCAGATTCTGGTGTTGTTACTGCTAGGTGTGTGGTCTTGAATGACTCTGTCAACATCAGTTTTCCCACAGTGGCATAAGGGTTATTACTTGCCACAGAGCTGCCTTTGACTCATATTGACCCCCTGTGTGTCACAGTAGAACTGTGCTCTGTAAAATTTTCAATGGCAGATTTTTTTGGAAATAGATCTCCAGGTCTTCATTCCAAGGAATCGCTGGAATTCGAGCATCAACCTTTTGGTTAGCAAACACATTAACCATGTCTACCACATAACAATTACATTTATCTTAAAGATATTCTTGAAGATTAAATGGAAGAATATACGTAATTTGCACAATACCTGGAACTGCAAGATGAGATAAATTTGAGGACTTTAAAAGTTTAATTGTAGTTTACTAGCTGGAAATTGTGGAAGACATACCTGGTGAAATGGATCAGGTCAGAAAGATCATATATTACTTGTTTCATGTTGAACATGTAGGACAGTGGCTTTCAAAGCTGAGGAACAGTAGACTCATCCAAGTATCTTTTTGTAAAAATAAATGTGATTTTTGGATTCTGCCTTAAAAGATTTTGGTTCAGTGGCCATGGAGTGCAACCTAGAACTTAGCAGCTTGGCTGTCATGATCACTGGTTACATTTGGGGACTACTGATAAAGAGTGTGTGCAAAAGTACAATAAGAGATGTACTTAAAATACTGAGAGTGATGATGGACAAAATACAGAGGGAGTCACTGCCAAATTAAGGAACATGGACTCTACTTACTAAACCATGAAGCACTCTGAAACAAAGAAAGGCCATGCTCAAAGCTCTGCTTTACTAAGATAAAGTTAGTGATAATGAAAGATGAATTAGGACAGAGCAGTTGGGATTATAGTGGCAGAGCAGACTGTTTAGGAGTCTACTGGAGTAGTCCAAGGGAAAGTTAAGAATCACTGGTGTAGGAGGGTGACACTAAGCTTCATGCAACAGAGGAGTCGAGGCTAGACAAGGCTGAAAGAGTACATCAAATTATAGCAAATAATTAAAAACAAGCACAAGTCATACAAAGAAAATAACATTCATAAATTATGAATTAAGTAACTGTTGGATCTTACATCAAAATGAAATACAAAGTAAGTTACCAACTACTTTATGGAAATTGTGTTGGGGTGTGTGTGTGTGTGTGCGCGCATGTGCTATATAAATGAAAACCCACTGCCATCAAGTCGATTCTGACTCATAGCATCCCTGTGGGCCAGAGTGCAACTGCCCTATAGAGTTTCAGAGGAATAGCTGGCAGATTTGAACTGTTGATCTTTTGGTTAGCACCTGTAGCACTTAACCACTATGCCACCAGGATGTCTGCAATATAAATGAGGAGAGTATTAATTCCAAATGAAAAATTAATATGTTCTAAAAAACCAGTTGCTAGAAATTGCTGAATATACATAATTTGTGTAAAAATAGGCCACAGTAAAATTGCATTATAGGGTTTCCAAGGATGTAAATCTTTACAAAAGGCAACTGTTGCTTTTTTCTCCCTCAGAGAGGCTGATGCAAACTGCCAACCTTTCTCTCTTTCTCTCTCCCTACATTTAGACACATACATGTATACAGAGAGCAAATAGCTTCATTCAAACACTAATTGGCTACCTGACTAGCTCCTAGTCTTAAGTTCCTTTGGACAATTTCTAGAAGTAAACAAACTTTTCTGGGTTTGGATGTCACCGTACTTACTGAAATCACAGAAACCTGGGAAAGCAAGAATAGAGGCTGAGACGACCAGAAGAGGTCCCCGGATGAGTCTTGCTAACACCTCAGAAGGTTGGGAAAACAACAGTAAACCAGCTCATCTTCTGCTCCTAACTGCTTGGGAACAAACACAAACACTTCTCCCAGCTAATCATTTAATTACTGGGCAAAGACATCTAAGGCTCAATACCTTCAGAACCATAGAGGGGTGGGGAGTCCATCAGTGCTTTGACCCTTGTGCTAAAGGTCAACCCCAGTCTTCCTCTCAGTTCAGACTTGTATATCCCCTTGAACTATAAGGCAGTTATGGTCCCCTTTGAGATTATCTCTGAACTCACAGTTACTACTTCTCATTCCTTGAGGATGTAGAGACTTGCTTCATCCATGTGAATGACTTAGCAAACAGTCTCCTGAAAACTCCTTCACTTTTCAGAATCTGATGGGTTGTACTCCAGCGATACTTCTGCAATTTTACTGTTCCACTTTTGAAATCAGAAAGCCAATTTATGGCCACAATCTCCTATCCCTTTACAAACTCATCATAGAATTCCTGTGACTACTTTTTCTCCTAGTCTGACATGCACATTCTTCATGGCTATTCTTTTTTGTTTGCAATGTCTCACATTTTATGACCTCAAAAATTCTCTCAATGCCCTGGTACATGCATCTTAGAATACCCTTAATCTTGAGTCAGACTACCTTCTCTTTTCATATTCCCCAGCTTTAAGGCAGGGCTGCAGAAACTGAAGTACTTGGCCAGACTGATGTCACTACAACTTTATAACCACTGCTTCAAGGGACCATCATTGCTAGGAACATATTTTTATATTCTTGGAAAGCTTGCTTTGCCATTCTCTGAAATAGCAAGCCACTCTGTCCCAGTCAGTAAACTTACCTATTGTTTCACAGTGCAAATTGAGGCTTAATGGAGTACCACTAGCTTTAAACCCCACAACTACAAAAATACTGTATATGCTTGTTTATATACATCTACTTCTTTCCTCAGAGGTCTCAGAGGAAAATTGTTAGTTCTTGAATTCAAGTAGTGTTATCAGTCTCATCTTGTCTCCCTGAGGACCTTGACCTTCAGTTACTCACTCTTTCCCCTGTAATTTTTACATCACAGTGTCTCCTGGCTTCTTCTGTGTAAATTATTAATCTATTTATGTCTGTTTCTATCTTTAAAATATCTTTCTCTCTAAACTCAAATTTTGATGACTCAAAGAATTAAACATAAAAAATTTAAATAGAAATAAATGTTTTCTCAAATAATCCAAGAAAATGTAGGGATTTATAAGCATAAACAGAAATTAATCTAACAAAAGTTAAATACAAGTTAATGTAACAAACATTTGTCACACATATGCCAAAGATGTAATTTCTTAAAACCACAGAGAAAGTGTTTTTAAAAACAGTGAAAGGTGAGCACTACAATCTGAAAATTATATAAATAAATGATTCACAAAGGATAATATTATTTAAAGATGTTCAACTACATTTGTAAATAAATAAATGAATACCTAACAATAGAAACATCTATGAATTACTGTTGTTTGTCTACCAAATTGGCAAAAGTTTAGAGTTTTAATAATATTCAGTATATACAGTGATGTTAGAAAACACTGTCTCCTATACTGCTGATAGAAATATAAATGATTAAAACCTTTAATATTTCATGGGTAGAGATGTATAACTCCTTTAAATCATCATATCTGTGGAAATATCCACTCAACAAAGTTTTCTAAGATACACACACACACACACACACACACACACACACACGCTTATCTTGGTCATTGTTACACTGTTTTTAATAGGGAAAAGAAGATTTTTAACCAATGGTGGCATTCTCAGCTAATGAAACACTGTGAAGCTGTTAACAAAGAATTACCCAGGCCCCTAAGCACTGTTAGAATAATAACTCTAGTTTATGACTGGCGAGAGTATGCTCATCTCCCCTTATTTCTTTCTCTCGGTTGGTTAGAATCGAGGTGTAACAGCTAGAGCTCAAGTGGCTGTCTTGAGTTATAAAGTGACACTGTACCTAGAAACTAAATACTGTGAAGAAACGTGTTACAAGGAAGCTCAGGTCATCATCCCTAACAAACAGAAAGATTACACTAACAGAAAGCCTAGTCTCACTACATGTGTACTTACTGGATGTGAGAAAGAGATGCACTTCTATCACTCGTAGGCCACTTCTGTTTATTTTCTGTCATGCATAACTGAATCTAAGCCTATTTAATATATAAATTTGAATTTGTCTGCTCTTACCAAGTTTTCGGAAACCCTGGTAGCTAAGTGCTACCACTGCCGATCAAAACGTCAGACGTTCAAATCTACCAGGTGCTCCTTGGAAACTCTATGGAGCAGTTCTATTCTGACCGTTAGGTCACTGTGAGTTGGAATTGATTCAGTGTCAGTGGGTTACACGAAGATTTTACCATGTTGGTTTTTTATTTGCTCTTAGTGCAGTAAAACTTTCATCAGCAGCACTCCACCAAAACGCCTCTCACTAAGTCTATCCTATAGGGTCTCTAGGAGTCAGAATCAACTTAAAATCGGTGGATTTGTTTTTTTTAAGATCACTTATGAATTATCAACAAATCTTAAGGAGAGCCTTTAGGCTTCATTTTAACTGATAGCTCATTGAAATGTAACACTTGTTTGACTGTTTTTGAGGCATTTTTTCATTCATTTATTCTCTCAAAAGATATGTATAAGGGCTAAGCGTTATTTTGTGTAAGAATACCCATTCTTAGATTTATCAGCTTACAGACTAATAGGAAACTGACACATTAATCAACCAAACATTAACAATAGAAATAAATTATGACTCCCAAAGGATGAACTGCTATCAAATGCTGTAAACTGCTAGAAAAACTGGAAAGCATATAAAACAAACCTTTTCAGACACTGGACCACTGGTAGCACAGGACTGTAATTCCTGAGAGAAGAAGAATAAAGAAAGTGAGTTTGTAATGACTCCAGCTTACTACCTGGGGTCAGTTTCTGGGCAACAATCCAGGGAGGGGCAGGGTCTGGCAGTGTTGATAGATGGAGGAGAAATAGATTGGAGTTTAGAATTTGTGGAGGCTGAGGTGTCTAGAATTTGTGGAACAGAGAGTATTGGAAGGGAGAGTGCTATGCAGAGGAAATGCTCCCAATTCTGCAGAGGGAGTCCCTCGAGTGTTTGGCTGAGGACTTGACTTATCTGTGTATGTATAAGTGAAAATTCTGTAAAACCTGAGAGAGAGCCACCAGTAAACAGGAGGCTGAACAATTAGCAGAGTCCACACAGACTGAGAACATGTCATGTTCCCAACAGCCACAACAAAAGGATCTCATAGTACACAGAGAATGGGAGAAGTCCTTATCAGATGTCAAGCACACACAGGACAGGGCCAGGTCAAGGCCAAGGTCTAAGTGATTCAGCTAGTAAAGATCTATACTTAAATCCAGACAATTTATTACTTACACAGACAGTGAAAGTAAAAGTAAATGAAGGCACCAGCTCCCTGTGATCCTTGTTCATTTACAAGAAAGAATGCACTTAAGTATAAGGAGTTGGATACCTACAATGAAAGTTATATGATTGATACCCCATTTCTGAGTTGCCAATTATAACATGCAGCTAAGAAGTTTTGTAGTTTTCAGCTATATACTGAAGGAGTGACACTGACAGTCTCATTTCCCGTCAGAACTTGAGATACAGTGAAAGACTGTCTCACCACAGCCACACAGAAGAGACGCAAGAGTGAGGGAAAGATGTGCCTGAGCATCTCTTCATAGGCCTCTGATTCTGATGTATCCTAGAAAAGTCACAAAGTGTTCCGCCAAAGCTCAGATTCACTGTAGTTCAACCTTTTGTCTGAGTAGTCTTTGTATGTAGAAGGTCACTGAGGCACCATTGAGGTATCACAATGGTTAAGCATTTGGCTACCAACCAAAAAAAGGGCAGGTTGAATGTACCACCTGCTACTTGGAAACCCTTTAAAAGGGGCAGTTCTGCTCTGTCCTATAGGGTTACTATGATTTGGAATTGACTCAGCATTGGGGTTTGTGTGTTTTCCCTTAAAAAAGATTCACAATTTAGTAAAACTAGAACTACTTGCCATTGAGTTAATTCTAACTCATGGTAACCTCAATTGTGTAAGAGTAAAACTGGGCTTCACAGAATTTTCATTGGCTGATTCTTGACAAGCAGATCAGTAGGACTTTCTTCCATGGTGATGCCTGTAAACTGAACCCTCCAAGTTTTCAGTTAGAAACTGAGCAAGTGAATTTTGGGCACTACTCAGGCACTCTGCATGCCTAAGTGATAGGACTAAATTCACTCTTGAAAAATATTATTCCAGATATATTATATACAAACTCAAAAACAAGACTAAAAAGTTCCAGGAAATACACATACAACTATGTTTTGTGCCAAATAAAACTCCAATATTGTTTTTAAAAATATGCCAATCATCAATACAAAATTTGCAATGTCTGCCATATGATAAAAAATTACCAGAAGTGAGAAAATTTAATTCATATTTAGGATAAAAATTAGACCCAGATATGACTGATATAATGCAAGAAGTAGATAGGACAATAAATTGTATCTTATGAATTTTATAAAAATGCTTAAATATGTAAAGGAATATATGAGTAAGGTGGCCTTATGGATTGAATTATTGTGTCCACCAAAAAAAAAAAAAAAAGTGGAATTCCTAACAACTGCAACCCTTTGGTAATAGTGTTTGTTTATTTGTTTGTTTTTAATAAAGTTAATGAGGTCATACAGTTAGGGTAGGTCCTAAACCCAATCACCTCAATAGGATTTTATTTTTAAAAAAGGAAAACAAAGACCCAAATAAGGGGAAGACACGCCATGTGCAACTCATCTCAAAGCAAAAGAACATTGAAGATCACTGCCAGCAGGACCCCGAAACTGGAAAAGAAGTCTCCAGAAGGAATATGCTTGATAAAGGTCCTCATTCCAGCCTCCAGAACTATGAGCAAATAAATTTCTGTTCTTTGAAGCAACCATTTGTGCTATTTTTGTTTTGTTTTGTTACAATAGCACTAGGTAACTACAGGTAGATTAAAAAACAAACAAACAACAACAAAAAAAAAAAACCTCTAAATGAGACCTAAGAGAGCTCAAAAACACAATAGATGAAATAAAAGTTACATCAACTTGGGACCAGAAGAACTGGATGGTGCCTGGCCACCACCAGTGATAGCCGTGATGGAGCTCACTAAGTTGAGTCTTGCTGGCAACACAAGAATAAAAAGGGGTGCATCCTGAGATCTCCACTAAAAGACCTCAATTGATGGTCCAGCAGTTTCAGGGTTCCCCTGGGAGCATGGCCACTGGCCCTGATGCTGCCCTTGCCCATAAGTTATAACGAAGGTCCACTCTTCAGACACAAATGGATTGGACTTGGTGATGCAGAGTGACCATATATTGGATGCACTTTATGGGTCTATACATCTATAGCATATCATCCTGCTGACCTCTGGCTGGAGGAAGGAGAGTGGGTGGAGAGGAGGGGAAAGGAGACTGTTGGGAGGATGAGGCATGTATGGAGCAGAGAGGAATAGTGTGCTGTCACCGGACAGGGAGAGCAGTGGAAACTGCATATAGGTGGGCATGTAAATTTATATGGAAATGTACATTTTCACTCAGTCATATTAAATTTAAAAAAAAAAAGTTACACTGCAAGGAGTTAAGAACGAATACACAGTGCAAAAGGAAAATCAATAATCTTGAAAACATTGTGATACAAAAGAAACAAAAATGAGAGGAACTAAGTCAGCCAAAACCAAGTGCCAAAGACTAGAATAACATCAAGTGACCTAAAATATGTTGTAATTTAGAGTTGAGAAACAGTCAGATTAGTGGGAAAAAAATAGAAGCAATACTAACAGATTCTCCCAAATGTGAACCTTGTAAGCCCACAGGTCCAAGAAACTCAAGAAATGTCAATGAGAACAAAAGTAAAGAAACCTCACCAGTGTATATATAATGATCAGATTGCTTAAAATCAGTCATAAAGGGAAAAATCTGAAAATAGCAAGAGAAGAATACAATTGTGCCTGTGATAAAAGTTCTTGAGGAGAAACTGTAATGGAGAAGGGAGACCAGGAAATGGCAAAAGTGTCCCTTGATCTGTAGAATGATGACTCGGTAAGGATAAGGGGAATACTCAAGGGAGAGGAAGCATCATACACAAAGAACTGGGGTCTGAAAGGAAGTGATGGTATACGTGCATTCCTGAGAAAAGGCATTCGGACTGAACTGAAAGGAAAAGGACGTCTTGTACATGTAAGTTTCAAGAGGGAGGTGAAACAGTGATGATATAGGGACTTACAGACCATAAGTAGATCCTATGCTATTTTTAAAAACAAAATCAAGAAACATGAGGATGTCCAGTACATTCCAATGGAAGTGATACCTGGAATACAGTTTGAAAGAGTTGAACAAGTACATAAAAATCCATTTTCTTCCTCTGATTTCAATGAAAAAACTCACTGATTATTCCTTCTCTATCTCTTACTGGCTTCCCTTCAGCTTCCTCCAAAATATTGGTTTTTCACAGGGTTCTTAATTTAACCCTCACCAGTCTTCACTCAAAGTATTCTACCTCAGTGATGTCGCCTACTGCCTAAAATCCAGTGAATCTGAAGGTTAAGTCTGACCTCCTGTCCTCCCAGCATAAATACCAGCTGCTAGGTGTGTTCATCTAGAAACATGGTCAAAAACATAAATAAAAATAAAAACTACTGCCATCGAGTCACTCATGGTGACCCTGTAGGTCAAATTGCTCCGTAGAGTTCCCAAGGAGTTTCTGATGGATTTGAACTGCTGACCTTTTGGTTAGCTGCCATAGTACTTAACCACTACACCACCAGCGTTTCCAGAAACATAGCAGCTATTTTAAATTCATTATGTACAAATTTTGAAATTAATCTGCCTCCCTTCCTCCCATGTACACTATGTTTTTAATGGTATCATTTGTTACTGTCAGGTGCTGTCATGTCAGCTTCAACTCATAGTGACCCCGTGTGCAACAGCAACAATGCCTGGCCTTGCACCATGCTCACAGTTTTGTTATGTTTGGTCCCATTATTGCAGCCACTATGTCAGTCTATCTCATTGAGGCTCTTCATCTTTTTTGATAACCATCTACTTTACCCAGTATATGTCCAACTCCAGGGACTGGTCCTTCCTGATAACGCATCCCAAGTACATGACAGGAACTGTCCCATCCTCACTACTTAGGGAACATTCTGCCTATACTATTTCCACACTGATTTGTTCGTGTTTCTAGCAGTCCATGGTATATTCAACATTCTTTGTCAATACTCTGATTCAAGTGCGTCAATTTCTCTATTGTCTCCCTGTTATTTTTCCAGCTTTCACCTGCATATCAGGTGATTGAAAATGCCATGGGCTTGGGTCAGGATCAGTGTAGTCCTCGAAGTCACATTTTTTGCCTCTGGAGGTTTTTAAAGAAGTCTGCTGTAGCAGATTTTCCCAATAAATGCATCTTTTGATTTCCTCGCTGCTGCTTTCATGAGTGTTGATTGTGGAACCAAGTAAAACGAAATCCTTGATGACTTTAGCCTTTCTCCATTCCTCATTCCATTGCCTATTGGTCCAGTTGTGAGAATTTTGTTTTCTTTGTGTTGAGATATAATCCATACTGAAGACTGGTGTCAACTTTGGTCTTCACTATTAAGGACTTCAGTTCATCTTTACTTTGGGCAAGCAAGGTTGTGTCATCTGCATACCAAAGATTGTTAATGAATCTTCCTTCAGTTCTGATGTCATGTTCTTTTTCATATAGTTCAGTTTGTCAAGTTATTTGATCACAATACAGATTGAATAAGTGTGGTGAGAGGATGCATCCCAGATACACACCTTCCCTTGATTTTAAGCTATGCAGCATTCTGTTGTTCTGTTGGAATGACTGCCTCTTCATTTATATACAGGTTTCACATCTTCACAATTAAGTATTCTTGATTTCCCATCATTTGCAATTTTGTCCATAATTTGTCATGATTCACACAGTCAAAGGTCTTTGCATAGTCAGTGAAACACAGGTGAGCATCTTTCTCACCAAAAACGCAAGCCAGGAATCTTTCACTTTTTTTCTCTTCCTCAGCGAACACATCTAATCTGCCACTAATGCTGTAAATTATAGCCCCTTAATGATCTCTCATCAATACCATCATTAATAACTCCTCTGAGTCCTCGTTCAGAACCATCATCATTGTTGAGAACAACTGCTATATTTCGTGCATAATAATCTTTCTAAATGGCAAAGAAGATCATGTTACTCTCCTGTTTAAAACTTTTCAGTCAAGAAACATTCACACTTCCTAGCCTCATACTGTAGGCCTCACTTGTTTCTTATTCCACTGTGCCCCAAAAGACCCCTTTCCAAGCCTTTTATCTCATGCTTTAATTACCCTAAAATTTTTGACATGTTTTTATTCTGAGCAATCATTTTCCTGTCTTTAGGGTAAAGCCTACAGAAAATAAGTTTTACACTCATTGTCACGAGAGTAATATTTCTGAAATAAGAATCCGAAAATATTATTTCCTCAAATTGGCCCTCACCCCTTTCAGAATTAAGGTCAAACACCTTAGCATAACAAAATCCCTCATGGTTAGGTCGATACTAACTTTACCAGCATCTCCCACGCGTCCCTTGCTCATAATCTAAAATCTAGCTATCCTGACCTGCTTGCATATCACTGAATGTAGTCATTCATATCTATTCACAATGGCTAAAAACTGAAAACAGCAATTATTCGTCAAGTGAATGATCAACAACTTGTGGTATATTCATACAATGAACTATTGCTCAGAACTTCGAACACCATAGATGTTCTTTAAAAAAAGGAATTCAATGAAAGAACCTAGAAGTAAAAAGATACCAGTTATATGAACTCACTTATATGGAAGTTTAAGAATTAGCACCATTTGAACAATAAAGATCAGAATAAATTTGCTTCTATACCTAGGGAGAAATGACGGAGGGGGCAGGAAGGATTTTGCGGGGAAACTGCAAGTAGTCTATAATTTCAGTGAGTAGAGGCTATGTATAACACTGACCAGGGTTCACTGAACTACACAAAATGTATATCACCATACATAAATTATACACCAGTTTTAAAAGAAAGAAGCATAATAAGAATAGCTGATACTTACTGAGCATTTATTACATGCAAAAACATTACTATTCTCTTACTCAGTAAAATTCTCTTCCACTGATGCATTTAGCTTCCTGGTATCTCATATTAAGTGCTATTATTACAAATATGCAAAGTATGTGGAATTTTTAAAGTGTGTTGTAATATGAACTTCACAGCAGTCCCAAAATAAAACTCTTTTGTCACTCTTTTATATCCACATTATGATAATATAAATGCAATGATACTATGAGATTCTTTATTGAGTGTGTTTTTGTATTATTTTTTTCAAATCTTTATCTTCAGTACTTTAACTTCTGATAGCCATTAAAAACTTCAGTGATACTTTTATTTGCAATAAAGAATTGGAGCTCTGGTGAAAGCTGAAGGGGTCAGGACGGTGAAGCCAAGTTTACTGGCTTTCATAAAAAGCTTAACCTTCTGAGGTTGGGAATGCCTTTTTCTCTAAAAATGAAAAAGGCATCATAAAAAGACATTTACTGGGTTCATAAAATTCAAATGAATAGATTATCACCAAGTTTTACAATCTTAAAAGACAGATGATGAAAGGAAAAATGAAATACTTGAAAGTGAATTGAAACTGATCATCAAAAATGCTAGAAATAAGAACCCTAAAAATTTCACTGGTAATCTAATTAGAGTTATATTACAGTTCAAATGATTATCATAAAATTTGATATAAATTTGAGATGATATTTCATTTTTCTATTTTCCCAAGTAAAAGACAGAGCTTATGGAAGTATACTTAACATTCTAGTCATTTGCCAGCTGTCTGGTAACCTAAAATAAATCAAACTGTGGAATTGTTATATGCTATAGATACAGCTATATGATATTATTAGATCCTGGTTAATTTGACTAATTTTCTGTGCCTGTAACCTTCATTTCTTATCTGGTAACTAAAATGAACAAAAAGCTATTTTTTAAAAAATCTATAATGCTAATGATCAGATGAAGAAGCCTTTCTATTCTGACATCGATATTCTGTAATCATATCAGTTCTTCAAAATGAAAGCAGAACTCAAATGAAGGTGTCATTGCTTACCTGACTGGTAACAGCTATAAATTTTTTAAAGAAATTTTTGTCTATAAAATCAGACTTATTGGTAACAGCTATAAATTTTTTAAAGAAATTTTTGTCTATAAAATCAGACTTATTGATAGGCTACCAACCCAGAGAATAATTCCTTCTATTCTCTGACAGCTTCTTTTTGTACTTACGTGATGAATTATAGGAGCAGTTACTGCTTTCCTGTCTGTGACTGTAGATATTATAACCCTTACCACACACTGCCTGATATTTTTAAGCAACCCAATAATAGTGCTATAATAATTGTTTCCCCCAAAATTAAAGCTTATTCAATATGCCAATAAAAAAGTGGAGTTTTTTTACTAATCTGCTGTATAATAGCTCAGTGTTACCCATATAAATCAGATGTAAACACACCATTCACTCTCATGCCTAAAATACATGAGAAAATGCCAGATCACACTTTTAGCGTCAAAAAATTTTTTGTTCTGGTCCGTGTTTGTCATTTGGTGTCAGACTATTTGTTCTAACCTTAAATCAGAAAAAAAAAAAAAAAAAAAAAAACTCACTGCCATTTTGAGTTATGTCTGACTCCTTGTGACCCCAGAGATCAGAGTAGAACTGCCCCACAGAGTTTCCAAGGAGCACCTAGCATTTTTGAACTGCTGACCTTCTGGTTAGCAGATATAGCACTTAACCCACTATACCACCAAGGTTTACTTAAATAAGGATAAGAGTGTATGTCATAAACAAAGAGCCCTGGTGGCACCCAGTTGCCAACCAAAAGGTCAGTGGTTCAAATCCACCAGCTACTCTGAGGCAGAAGGAAGTGGTGGTCAGAGGCAGAAAGAAGTGGTGGTCAGCCTCTGTACAGATTATAGCCCTGGAAACTCTATGAGGCTGTTCCACATCATCCTGTTGGGTCTCTAGGAGTAGGAATTGACCCAAATGCAATGGGTGATATATAAAAATTACAGACTTTTTTTCCCATAAGTGTACTTTGACCATCGGATTTATTTTGTTATTATGTTTTCAAAATATTAACAACTGTATACTGGAAGATGATTAGGGTCATAACTACCAGGTCATTAGTAAAATAATCATCATATTTAACGCTGGGAATTAGGTAATTATCAAATGTGTGGAAATGATAAATGGAAAGAATATTTAAACCAGTATTTTTTTATTAATAACATTACTTCAGTGAAAAAAAAAATGACTTTATTCTTGCCAAAGAAAGTGTACAAAGTCTTAACTACTAATGTGATTTAGCAGATTTTAAATCCCAGCATTCTTGAGGAATAAAGAAAATCTTTAGATTGCTGAATATTCCTTTTGATCTGTATTTTCTTTAACTCCTTCATTGTTAACATCATTTTCAAAAAATAATTTTGTGCTGATTATAATCCAGGGACTGTTCAGGCCTAAATCAGCCTATAACCAGTCTGGCCCCAAACAAACCAAAGAACAACAACAACAAAAGAAAAAAAGCAAACCATATGTGAAAGAGACAAAGTTTATTAACATGACAATATCCCCTGCCTTCCCCTCATCTGCGCCATCTATTCAATCCACACTCCAGAACTCGTATTACGAGCTTGGCTGTTAACCAAAACCTTGGCAGTTCAAATCCAGTAGTCCCTCCTTGGAAAGCTTATGGGGCAATTCTACTTTGTCGGTCACTATGAGTTGGAATCCAGCAGACAGCAATGGGTTTTATTTGTTTGTTTTGAGGTTCTTTTCTTTAGAGGAATCCTTGAATTCAGGTTCCTGACTGTTTTGTGATGTAGTTTCAACATCAGAAAGAGAGAAGTCTGTTAAAAAGGGGTCTATTCAAAGTCACAAGACAGTGAAAGATGATAGACTGGGCTGGTAGGTAGGTGGGAAGGCTGCAGTGGAAGGAGGACTCTAGAGAAAATGAGCAGCAGATAAGAGGTTCTCAAAGCACTTGAAGAGATGGTCACCAAGCCAGCCAAGTGCCGTTGAGTCGGATCCAAGATGGTACAGGACATGAAAACATTTCATTCTGTTACACAAAAAGTCACAATAAGTTGGAGCCAACTCAGTAGTAATTGACTTCAATAGACTCAGTTGAAGCAGGAAAGTAAATCAAGGGCTACCAGCGATACATTTTGAAAAACATTACTGGAATTATAAATTTGATTTTTTAATTGGTTTTAAAAGATGTAAAAATAGAGAATTCTTTTTCATTGCTAGATCTTTCCCCTAAACATATACACATGTTCTTGTTTTGTGTATCATATTTTTTTCCCTCTTGATCTCATTTTCCCCACATTCTACCACTCATATCTCTGCTTGTTTAGCAACAAAACTTCAAGAAATTGTCTAAATTCGCTTTCTCCATTTCTTCTTTTCCCATTCTCTTAAATCCTTTCTCTCCAAGCTTTTATCTTCACGGCTCCACCAAAATTGTTCTTGTTGCGATACCATGACTTCCACATTTCTTAATCCATGTTCATTTGTCAACTCCAAGGTCTGACAATTAAGTCAACAAACTTAATTTTTCCAAGTGCTACATACCTCATTGCTGAATATCACTACAGTCACCTTTGAACTACTCCCCTTGGGAAGCTGTATAGTCGTAAAGGAGTCTATGAGGGAGTTTTTAACCAGTAAACAAATAACTATATTGGAACACCTGCCCTACTCGCCTGATCTGGCCCTCAATGACTTTTTTCTTTACCCAAAGAAAAAAGAAATATCAATAGGAAGACATTTTGATGACATTCAAGGACATCAAGGTAGTACAATGACAGCTCTGATGACCATTCCAGAAAAAGAGTTGCAAAATTGCTTTGAAGGGTAGACTGGGTGCTGGTGTCAGTGTACAACTTTGCAAGCAGAGTACTTCAAGGGTAACTGTAGTGATATTCAGCAATGAAGCATGTAGTGTTTTTCCCAGGATGGGTTCGCAAACTTAATTGGCAGTCCTGTCATCTTATTTGACCTGTCAGTGGCATCTATTATTAGCATAGCTTCATCTTTGATAGACTTTTCTGCTGCGTTCAGTATATTTCACTTCCTGGTTTTCTTCCTTTGTAGCTAATTACACCTTTCTCACTGTAGTTTCTTGTTTCTCGTATTTCCTCCAATTTCTTAATGTTCTTCAACAATCAGTTGTTGATCCTCTTCTACTTCCCATCCAAACATACTTTCCTGGCAATTTCAACCAATTTCATGCCTTTAAATATTCTGTGAAAGCAGATAACTCAGACTATCCCCTTAACTCCAGATTACTATTTCTAACTTCACTGACATCTCAAATTAAACATGCTCCAAGCTAACGTTTTGGCATTATTCTTGCTAAGTGAAATAAAAATAAAGTCATGTGGTTGACAAAATGGCATCATTGGACAATGCCCTTAAAAGTTATCTTTACCAAAGCCTAAGTGTAGCTTTCCTGTAAATCAGGCTACATAGTTGACCAATAAAATTCTGGCAGCGTTTCAATAATAAATTGTATAAACCAAGCTTCTTTGCATTCTAATTTTGTCAATAAAGAGCCACTCACTGCTGATACTTTGCAGTGTACCTTTGCATATGTGGTTTGGTGATACATGATTTACAAACCTCCTGCCTGAATAAACCTCACTGAATAGATTAATTTTATTATTGACTCAGTTTCTTTTGACATCTTTCAAGATGTGCTATATCCAGTTATATTTTTATGCAAATGGCATTATTACTGTTTCTCAGCCAAAACATTGAAGTCATTCTTCACTATTCTGTTTTCAAATATCATATGTAATTATGAATTCTTGTTGACTCTCTTTTTAAAATATATTCAGAATCTGACCATTTCTTAACACTGTTGTTATTACCACCTTCATGACAGTTTCCAATATCTTTGTTGTCTTCATTATTTCAGTAACCTCTTGTCTTCCTGATTCTACCCTTGACACCCCATAGAGTCTGTTATTAGCACAGCAGTCAGATTGATGGAAAAAATACATGATCTGGCAAAGATGGCAAGTCTTCGAAAGTTCATGTATCAATCCAGTGCATTTCCATTCAAAATTCCATAGAGTTTACTTATCGAACTTAATAAGCTTATTCAGAAGCTCCCAGAAAATATGAAAGTTCTTCCAAGGAATGAAGACAATGTTAAAGAAGAAGGAGAGGTGAAAGAGGAAGAGGAAGAAGAGGAAGGAGAAGAGAACACAATAATGATGGAAGATTAAAAAAAAGAGAAGGAAATAAAGAAAAGAAAGGAAGGAAGTGTCACAGGGTAAAAAAACTACAGAAGCAAATTTAATGAAAATAATTTTTATTAAGCCAAGACAATCATTTTAATGAGGGAGACTATCAGCATAAACCTAGTACAGCGTTTGAAGGAATCCACTGAATCACAGTCATCGGGCTGTAGAGTATAGAGGACAAAGAAAACTAATACGAGGTCATGATTGGTAGCAGGTTGATTAATCACTGTCGTAAGTGGGACTACAAAAGTGAGGAGGAGACAATGACTTGGATACCTACATAATTACAGGTTAAAAAGATTATAGGATTGGTTCTGGGTTTTTAATTACCCGTCTACTGGGTACCTGGAGTTCACTCATAGTCGTTCAATCCTGAATTACAGTTACAAGGTGGTTGGTTATAAGACATTACCAGGACCTCAACTTTTACTTTAAAGAAGATAACATGCCTCGTGGAGCCTTTCCTTAAGTATGCTTATTTATTAACTAGTGGGGAAAACTGTAGTGCCTGTTTTTCTGTCATGTAACTAGAGCAGAAGGAAACTGAACCTCATCCTAGCTTTTCTTACTATGGTTATGAGCTAAAAGATGTAAGCAATGCCCACTTTCTAGAGCAATCCCTTGTTTTGATCAAGGATTTCAGGTGAAATTAATTTCTTTGCTTTGTAATTTATTTGATAATAAAATTTCCTAAGTTCATAAATTAACTCATCAAATTTTAACAGGACAGACAAAACCTTTGATTATATTCTTTGCACAATTCCTTAAGTGACATCATTAAACATGTCTATTAGTAAATCTAAGTATATACATATGTTTGTTTGTTTATTTTCTCTGTGGCATAAAAGCAAAACAGTGTAAACCTGGATATTAACTCAGTTTAACAGTAGTAAGTAACTTAAACCAAAATCCATTGCTAACCAGTAGTTTGCAATGCATAGCCAAGCCAAGTGCCTTGCAATGCATAGAAACCTGTAAAAAGGGAAGAACTGTCCCATAAGGTTTCTAGTGAGCACCTGGTGGATTCAAACTGCTTATCTTTTAGTTAGCAGCCAAACTCTTATCTACTATGCCACCAGAATTTCCAATTAACTTAAAGGTCTTGGAAATATTTTAAGCTTAATCCCAAACCCATTGGCACTGAGTCAGTTCTAACACATAGTGACACTATAGAACAGAGAAGAACTGTACCATGGAGTTTACAAGGAATGCCTGGTGGATTCAAGCTGGCTCCCTCTTGGTTAGCAGCCATAGCATTTAACCACTGCACTACCAAGTTTTCTTCTTTAAGCTTGTATGTTACAAAAGGTAATTATTGCTCAAATAAAGTTTTGTGTAAATAATCTACATTTTTTTTAATTTAAACCTTTATCCTTTATTTTAGATGTATCTGCAATTTTTAGGTTTTTGGCTTGTGGCTTAAGACAAAAATTGGTCTTTGCAGATACTTAAGCTGGTTTAGTTATTCTTGAAAGACAAAAAGTTTTTTTCTCTTATTAATCACTTGGTAAGCTATTTTTGCCTTTGTTATAAGTTTTTTATTTACTCAATAAATGCTAGGGCACTTTTGTAAAAATGAACTCATTGATTTTTGTAAATTACCCCTTTTCCTTAAATAAACACATTTTCTGTAATATCTAGTCCAAGTTACTTAGAAAAGTATTGATTTAAAGATTGACATCTTAAACATAAAAATCTTTCTTAGAATAAATATATATTTATTAATTTTGAGAAATATTTGGACAGATAAACTCATATATTATTAAAATAATTAGAGTATGTTCTTCAAAGAAACACTATAATGTAATGCAAACATCTGAAAGTAAGAAACTGTTATATTTTTGTAACCCTGTCTTCTACATGCTTTAAAGAGTAGAATAATTTTTCCATTCAAAAGCCTTGTTACACTAATTAAAGTAAATAATCTATCACTTTTCAGTGCACTTTTATGAAGTCAACTAACTCATATTAAATAGAGTAGTACCACTGCCAAATAACCAACTGCTACTGAGTCAGGTCTGATTCATAGCGATCCTACACAAGATAAAAATCCAGCCTTACGAAAAACAGTAACTGAGGCACGCTCTCAGGACAAAAGACAATGGAAAGCAAGAAGGCAGGACTTTGGCATTGTCCTTTTTTGTTATTGTTGTTGAAACAGTTTACCAAATGTGCTCTCAGTGAGTTAGGAAAAAGAAAAACAACTGTGACTAGCATTACTGTGGGTTTCTCAGTGACCACCATGATGCCAAATTCTGCACCTCAGCTGTGAAGAGTGTTACCTCAGCTATGAAGAGTCTTAGCCTCTGCAATGTCAAATCATGAGGAGTGACCACAAATGCACACCAGACATAAACAAACTTTAATCCAAACTTGCAAGTGGGAAAACAATTAGCATGTGCCAGTTATGGCATCCCCCAATCTTACTAAGTAACAGCCCTAACAGGCAAAAGAAAGCTGAGCTAACCTAACATGTACTCTTAAAGAATGAAAGAAAAGTCTGCATGGACAGCCATAAATTTTGTCCTCTGGATGGTGGACTTGTCATGCTCCAAGTTGCAAATGACAAGCAGAAACAAAAGACCAATAGTTAGGCAATCATTCAAACCATGTTGTTAATGTGTTGTTACGTGCTTCTGAGTCACTTCTGGCTCATGGTGATCCTATGTACAACAGAACAAAACACTGCTAGGCCCTGCACCAAGCCCAGAATTGTTTTTATGCTTAAAAGCATTATTGCAGCCACTGTGTCAGTCCATCTTCTCAAGGATCTACTCTTTTTGGCTGACTCTCTACTTTTCCAAGCATGATGTCACTCTCCATGGACTGATCCCTCCTGACAACACGTCCAAAGTATGTAAGATGCAGTCTCACCATCCTTGCTTCCAAGAAACACTCTAGTTTTACTTCTTCCAGAACAGATCTGTCTACCTTTTGGCAGTCCATGGTACATTCAGTATTCTTCTCCGGCACAATTTAAAGGTGTCAGTTCTTCTTCTGTCTTCCTTGTTCATTGTCCATCTTTCACAAGCACATGATGTGATTGAAAATACCATAGCTTTGGTTCGGTGCACCATAATCTTCAAGGTGGCGTCTCTACTTGTCAAACCTTTGAAGAGGTCCTTGGTTGCATGAGAAACCTGAAAATAAAATCTATCCAACAACTAAAAGGATTCAACAAAGCTTGTCAAATGGGTTTGAACACAAAGCTTCAGCAAACTTATTCAGCTGCAAACAAGAAAGTGAAAGAGGAGCTTTACTAGGTGCTTAAAATTGCCACTTTTCATTTAACCTGTTGATTTATTCTATAGAACCCTTTTCCTAATCTACTATACAGATAAGTTGATTTTACTGAGCTCACAATTTTCCCAGATGGGCTATTTGTTTTGGTTCTTCATCTCTGGTAGACACATATTATTTTTCAAGCTAGATGGTATTCCTTAGTTTACCAGAATTTGTATGTGTGACCTTCACTTTCAGAAATCTACAGATACAACTATGTCACCAGATGGCATGCAGACTCCACCTTTGAGTAATCTGAGACAAACTATCTGTACCTCCCCCCAAAAAGCCTAGCTCCAGTTTCTCCTAAACTACAAAGAAATATTCTTTGAAAGTATGTTTATCTCTGTACCAACTGAGATGCTCGAAGTTAGATAATACAAACAAGAGAAAGCTTACGAAGATGTCTGAGAGAATCTGAACAGGAAAACACAACAAAAAAACTTAACAAAAGATCTCAGAGAACTGTGCCCATTTGTCTGTCACAATACTAAGGGAAAGGGAAATTGGACCTTATCTTAGCTTTTCTTATTTTGTCCAAGCCTGGTAAGATTCAGTGGGATCTCCACTCTCCGCATCAGAAGGAAGGAAGGAAGAAAAGAAGGAAAGAAGGAAAAGTAGAAAGACTAATGGAGGAAAGAAAGAAAAAAGGGAGGGAGAGGAGGAGGGAGAGTAAAGGAAGAGAAGGTAAGAAAACTTCCCTCATGGATATCAAGATTATCATTAGAGCTTGGTAAACAAATTTTGTGCTATTGATGCAAATATAAACAGACAAATAGAAATCATAATAAAGGACTACGTTGCTGTTAGATGCCATCAAGTCAGTTCTGACTCATAGAAGCCCTGTGCACAACAGAAGGAAACACAGCCCAGTCTTGCACCATGCCCATAATCGCTTTTATGCTTAAGCCCATCTTTACAGCCACTGTATCAGTCTGTCTCTTTGAGGGTCTTCCTCCTTTTCCTTGGCCCTCCATTCTTGTCAAGCATGATGTTCTTCTCCAGGGACTGATCCCTCCTAACAGCATGTCCAATGTACGTAAGATGCAGTCTCACCATCTTTGCTTCCAGGGAGCACTCTGTTTGTATTTCTTCTAGAACAGATCTGTTTGTTTTTTGGCGGTCCATCGTACATTCATTATTCTTCTCCAACACCACAATTCAAAGACATCAATTCTTCTGTCTTCCTTATTCGTTGTCCAGCTTTCACATCCATATAATGCAATTCAAAATACCATGGCTTGAGCCAGATGCACCTTAGTCTTAAAGGCTACATCTTTACGGTTCAGTGCTTTAAAGAGTTCCTTTGCAGCAGATTTTCCTATCGCAATGGGTCTTTTGATTTCTTGACTGCTGCTTCCATGGGCATTGATTGTGGAAACAATTAAAATGAAATCCTTGACAACCTCAGTCTTTCTCCATTTCTCATGATGTTGCTTACTTACCCACTTGTGAGGATTTTTGTTTTCTTGATGTTGAGGTGCAATCCATAATGAAGGCTGTGGTCTTTGATCTTCATCAGTGTTTCAAACTCTCTTCACTTCCAGCAAGCCAGGTTAGGTCATCTGCATAACGCAGGTTGTTAATGAGTCTTCCTCCAGTCCTGGCACCTCATTCTTCTTCACATAGTCCAGCTTCTCAGATTATTTGTTTGGCATATTGATTGAAAAGGTGTGGTGAAAGGACACAACCCTGATGAACACCTTTCCTGATTTTAAACCATGCAGTGTCCCTTTGTTCTGTTCACATGACTGCCTCTTGATACAAATACACATTCCTCATATACACAATTAAGTGTTCTGGAATTCCCAGTCTGTGCTATGTTAGTCGTAATTAATATGATCGACACAGTCAAATGCCTTTGCATTGTCAGTGAAATACATGGAAACATCTTTCTGGTACTCTCTGCTTTCACCCAAGATCCATCTGACATCAGAAATGATATCCCTGGTTCCGCATCCTACTCTGAATCTGGCTTGAATTTCTGGCAATTCCCTTTCAATATACTGTTGCAGTCACATTTAAATGTCACAAAATTTTATGTGTGCAGAATATTAATGATATTGTTTGGTAATTTCCACATTCATTTGAATTACCTTTCTTTGGAATACACATAAACGTGGATCTCTTCCAGTCAGTTGACCTGGTAGCTATTCTCCAAATTTCTTGGCATAGATGAGTGAGCACTTCCAGACTTGCATCCATTCGTTGAAACATCTAAATTGCTGTACCATCGTTCCAGGAGCCTTGTTTTTCACCAGTGCCTTCAGTGCAGCTTTGACTTCTTCCTTCAGAACCACCAGTTCATGATCACATGCTACCTCCTCAAGTGGTTGAACACTAACAGTTCTTTCTGATATAACGACTCTGTGTATTCCTTCCATCTTCTTTTGATACTTCTTGAGTTGTTTAGTATATTTCCTGTGGAATCCTTCACTGTTTCAGCTCAGGGCTTTTGTCTTCAGTTCTTTCAGCTTGAGAAATGCAGAACAGGTCTTGACTTTTGCTTGTCTGTTTCCAGTACTTTGCACATGTCGTTGTAGTATTTATTGTATTTTGCTTTCTCAAGCTGCCCTTTGAAATCTGCTGTCTGGTTCTTCTACTTCATTGTTCCTCTTTTGCTCTAACTGCTTGACATTCAAGAGGAAGAATCAGAGTCTCTGCTCACATCCAATTTGATCTTTTCTTTATTTCCTGTCTTTTTAATGACCTTTTGCTTTCTTCATTGATGTCTTTGATATCATTCTACAAGTCGTCTTGTCTTGATCATTAGTGTTCAGTACCTCGAATCTGTTCTTGAGATGGTCTCTAAACTCAGATGGGATATACCCCAGGTCATACTTTGGCTCTTGTGGACTTAATTTTCTTCAGTCTCAACTTGAATTTGCGTATGAACAATTGACGGTCTGTGCCACAGTTAGCACCTGGTTTTGTTCTGACTGCTGACATGGAGCTTTTCCATTATCTTTTTCCATAGATTTAGTCACTTTTACTCGGGTATATTCCATCTGGTTAGAGCCATGTGTATAGTTACCACTTGCATTGGTGAAAAAAGTTATTTGCAATGAAGAAGTTGTTAGTCTTGCAACATCCTATCATGCGATCTCCAGCATCATTTCTATCACCAAGGCCATATTTTCCAACTACCAATCCTTCTTCTTTGTTTCCAACTTCTGCATTGCAATCATCAGTAATTATTAATGCATCCTGATTGCATGTCCAGTCAATTTTGGAATGCAGAAGCTGGTAAAACTCTTCCATTTCTTCATCTTTGGCCTTAGTGGTTGGTGCATAAATTTGAATAACAGTTGATTAACTGACCTCCCTTGTAGGCATATGGACACATTATCACAGACAGCATTATACTTTGGGACAGATCTTGAAATCTTTTTAGCAGTAAATGCCACACCATTCCTCTTCAAATTTTTATTCCTGGCATAGTAGACCATATGATTGTGTCATTCAAAATGGCCAATACTGATCCGTTTCAGGTCACTAATGCCTAAGATATCAATATTTATGCATTCTATTTCATGTTATTATTATTATGATTGAATGAAAATGTATATTCCCATATAAATTCGCATGCTCACCTATATGCAGCTACCACTGCTCTCCATGCCCAGTGACAGCACACCCCTCCTCTCTCCTCCATACATGTCCTATCCTCCCAAAAGTTTCCTATCCCCTCGTCTCCACCCACTCCCCTTCCTCCATCAAGAAGTCAGCAAGATGACATCCTATAGATGAATAGAACCATAAAATTCCCACAAGATATGGCCACTCTGTGTCACCAAGTCTAATAAATTGCTGTCCAAAAAGTTGACCTTCATTATGATTTTTGGACAGGGCAGCATCAGGGCCAGGGGCCATGTTCCCAGGGGAATCTCAAAGCTCCCAGACCATCAATTGCAGTGTTTTATTGGAGATCTCAGGATGCTCCCCTATTTATTCTCTTGTTGCTGGTGAGACTCAACTCTGTGATCTCCATTGTGGCTATCACTGGTGGTGGCTAGGCACCATCCAGTTGTTCTTCTGGTCAAAAGTCAACGTAAAGACCAACTCACGTGGGTCTCTCTGTCTTCTGAGTTCTCTATTTCATTTTTGATGATTTCCGATTTTCCTAGCTGCACATTTTTCACAATCCATGTTCCTATCATTGATGGATGTTTGCTGCTGTTTTTTTCTATTTTGATCATGTCACATCAGCAAATAAAGGTCCCTAAGGCATTACTGCATCCATGTTATTAATGTCAACTCTACTTTGAGGAAGCAGATCTTCCCCAATTGTCTTCTGAGTGCTTCCAACTTGGGGTCTCATTTTCTGGCACTGTATCTGACAGTCTTCCACTGCTACTCATAAAGTTTTTGCTGGCTAATTCTTTTCAGTACTGGACTGCAGTGTACTTCTTCATAGTCTGTCTTAGTCTGGAAGCTCAGCCAAAATCTGTTTGCCATGGGTGACCTAGCTGGTATCTGAATATCAGTGTCTTACTAAGTTTGTGAACTCATCCTACAAAAAGTGCTACCTATCTCATTGCTGCATATCACTGTGGTCACCTTTGAAGTGCTCCCCTTGGGAAGCTGTCCACCAGTGCTAGCACCTAGTCCACACTTAAGAGCAATTTTGGAACTTTTTCGGGAATGGTCATCAAAACTATCATCATATTACCCTTGATGTCCTGAATGTCACCAAAATGTCTTCCTTTCAATATTTCCTTTACCTTTGCATAGAGAAAAAGGTCACTGGGGGCTATGTCAGGTGAGTAGGGGGAGTGTTCCAGTACAGTTTTTTTGTTTACTGGCTAAAAATTGTCTCACGGACAACTGTATGGTTAAGTTTGCAAACTTGCCACAGTCCCAGCATGTGCAATGGCCATTCCAGAAAGATTTCCAAAATTGCTTTGAACGGTAGACTAGGCACTGGCATTGGTGCATAGCTTTCCAAGGCGAGTACTTTGAAGGTGACTGTAATGATATTCAGCAGTGAGGTATGTAGCACTTAGAAAAATTTAATTCACAGATTTAACTGTCAGACCTCATAGCTCCCGGCATCACAGCAACATACAAGCCACCACAGTACAACAAACTGCCAGAGAAGTAGGGGCAAAAATAACTGCAGGTAGCTTAATATATTGTATTATAAATGTGGCATTGAAAATCAGTGGGAAATGGATGTACTATTAATAAACTGTAAGGACAAATAGAAACTGTAAAAAGGGGTTTTAATTTACTCTGTTGCAAATAAGGAACGATACTTCCTTCCTCTCCTGTTTTTCTAGAATTCACTTTCAATAACTTGTAAGTTCTTTCTCTGTCTCTTTGGAAAGTATGTAATCAAGGTTGCTTCTTCAAAGACCTGGGAACAATCTCTTTTGAAATGTAATCATTAAGGAAGATCACATCCCTGCCTTCCAGTTTCCTAGAAGATTAGCATAACTTCAGGTATCCTGCTATAGACACATTAGAAAATTAGCAATTTTATCCTGAATACATGAATGTAATGGATTGTATCCACTAAGCCATGTAAAGGGTCATATTCCTTTCCAAATATGTATTGGTTAAGTGCTACATTTGCTAACCAAAAGGTTAGCAGGTGGAATCCATCAGGCAATCCTTGGAAACTCCATGGAGCAGTTCTGCTCTGTCCTATAGAGTTGCTGTGAGTCAGAATCGATGCAACAGCAGTGGATTTCATTTGGATTTTATTCTTTCCCAGCAGTCTCTTTAGTGGATTGTCTGTGATGCATCACATTCTGATTCAGTGCTTATCTAATAATAAAATTTTTCTTTCTCATCTATATTTGTGAGAGGTTTTCTAAATTGAGAGCAGGTTTTGCTCTTAATTATATTTCACCAACAATTGGAATAGCACAATAGGTTATCTTAAGGGGAAAAAGAAAATAAATTTAGGCTCCCATTTCATACTGGATACACAAGTAAATTCCAAGCAAATTAAATAAAGTATATAACATTGATTTTTAAAAAAAAAAAAAAGAAAAAGGATTATCTTTGACTTTAAAGTAGGAAAAGTCACTAAATAGACTATTAAAGCATAAACAATAGTGTGCATAAACTTTTAAGAAG
This sequence comes from Heterohyrax brucei, assembly GCA_028571685.1. NCBI lineage: Eukaryota > Metazoa > Chordata > Mammalia > Hyracoidea > Procaviidae > Heterohyrax > Heterohyrax brucei. The sequence goes on from CM053144.1 coordinate 166,919,466, forward strand.
TTATTTTTCTGCATCATTAAGTCTTCTGCCTACCATCTATCTGATGGTTTGTTGTAATGTGATGGCTCACGTATCACTATGATGCTAGAAACTACACCACCAGTAGTTAAAATACAAGCAGGGTCACTGATGTTGGATAGATTTCAATGGAGCTTCCAAGAACTGGGAAGAAAGATTGGATGACACTTGGGACGATAGAGACATCCTCTGGATTGTAGACTCAGAGACACAAGATTTAGCTTTTCCCTGTGGATGTTTATTTCCATTCCTAAGGATAAGAATTCAGGATCCTTCTACTCTTGTTCCAGGAATAACTTGTTTGTAGGGGTGAAATCAAGTTTCTATTTCTCTTGGCAGGGGATGAGGGACCTCTACCCCTCTCTTCTATCAACTACCAGATTCTTACTTCAGGGTTTTTCACCTATAGCAAAGACACAGGTTTTGTAAAATGAAATCATAACTGTCTCCAGAAAGGGGAAATTGGAGTGTAGGACAATCAACACAGTTATTATTATATGTAAGCATCTGTCCATAACCCAGAAACATCATGTCTACTTTCAGCTATTCAGTAAATATAGATATTAAAACTTTAACACATACAAAATGAAACAAGTTACAACTTTTACATTAGGTGGAGAATATTAACAAGATTGATAGTATCTTGCTTTTATTTACTGCTGATGGGATCGCAAATAGTTTGCAGGGGAAAAAAGGTGATACCTACCTATCTATACAAATATTAAATAATCATACTCCTTGAACCAGTAATTCAACTTCTTTGCCATAAAGAGAAAGCTGATAAAAATGTATGGTAGAAGCTCTCCTAAGTGACCTTGATTTAATTAATATACCCGGGTAGCTGACACTCTCTTTTTCATTTATATACCACTTGAACAGATAGATAACTGAGTCCTGTGCCAGACTGATGAAAAAAAAAGTACATGAGACTTTAACCTTGATCTAAAACATAGTTCGGTAAAATTTTGTACATTCATATGTTTTCACAGCAAAAAATTAATAGCTCTATGTATCATTTCTTATGATTCTTCATTTTAAATACCTTTTTATTATCCAGCTATACACTGTGACTGAACTGTGTAACAGCACATTTGTTTTATGTATAAGTATTTATGGTAGAATCATTTGCTGTGAATGAGGAAATCACAGTGATCACAGTACCAAAACATTACACAAAATCAGCCCTGTAAGAAGTACCAGGAAAAAATATCCAAGATGAATTCTTAAATGATGATTTTTAAAATACTGGTTTCAGTATGACCCTGATTTTTTGTTTAGATAAAATAATGTTTAAATGCAAGTGCTATTCTGCATACATGGGGTTGCAATGACTCAAAATTGATGTAATCTCAACTGATAACAATATCTAAGTATCTTAATGGAAAGAAAGGCTGAAACTAGGCATTTAGCCATAAATAACAGTTTGTCTTTTATTTCTATTTAATGTACCTCACTACTTAAATACATTATGTGTGGAAAAAAATCATTAGTGTCTACTTTCAAATAATCAAGGCTAATGCATAGTCTAACTTCCTCCTATGTTTTGTTTCTACAAATTATTTTTACAAAAGATATATGTGACTGATACAGTGTACTTCAAATAAATGGCAGTTCTTTACCACCTTTCTTTTTTGGAAACTAATGCTTAAGCATATAAAGTTGTATGACAAAGCCTCAGATTATAACCAATTTGTCAGTCACGAAAATTGCTAATTAATTTTGGTTTGACACCACTTATTATTTTAGATCAAGAGTGCTTGATGAAATCATCAGTCATCTGTGCCTGCTTTGAGAAATTAACATGCATGTTTGTTTATTTGTCAAAATGTCAAAGTAAATCTTTAATCCTTCTTGACTATCCTGAGCAGAATATGTCAACATTGTTCAGTAGTAAGAAGGTAATAGTCTCAAAGCAAGGAGAATCACTATTCTTATAGCCAGACCACCTTTGTAAACTTTTCTCATGTATTATACATTAAGTATAGCTAGACCTACAGACTGAAGGAATGCTGTTATAGATTGAATGTGTCTCCCCAAAAATACATGTTGAATTCCAGACACTTGCAACTATGGACGTGATCTTGTCTAGGAACAGAGATTTTCTTTTATTATGTTAATTAAGTTATATCAATATGAGTTAGATCCTAAACATAATAACTTCTGAGTTATAAAAAGTAGAAATAAATAATAATGAGGAGACCAAGAAATATAATATGGATGAATCTGAGGACACTATGCTGCTTGAAATAAGCCAATCACAAAAGGACAAATATGTCATCCTACTGTTATAAGAGATTGAGAATAGGTATATACCCAGAAAACAAAGTTCTTTGATGATTGTCAGGACAGGGAAGGGGAAGGATTGGGAATCACTTTCTAAATAGTGCACACTTAACTATTTTTGGTGAAGGAGAGACAATGTTAAATACTGGTGAGGTTTGCACAACTTGACCGAAGTAAATGAAGACACCAGAAGTACAGGAAAAAAAAAATGCAACCTTGCAACAACAGCATAAAAATTAAAATGTGCACATTATTACATAGATAGACATGTATGTGTAAAGACAGCTCTAGGCAGTGTCTTCCCAAAGGGGAAGAAGAATTAAGATCAACAGGCCAAGGCTGGTTCCCATGAAGTGAGGATCAAACATGCCTCCTCTCTTCACCATCTTTTCCAATTCTGACACTGAAAGTCCCTCCCACAGCACTCTCTACTTCTCTGCTGGGTTTGATAATAAATTGCAATAGCCACACAGAACTCATAGATGATGCTCACAATTATTGGGGTTTATTAGGAAAGTAATGCATTACAACTGAGGTGGAGGAGTATTCAGGATACAGTTCTGCTTTGCCAGTCATAGTCACAGGCAACACCTCTCCCTGGCCCTCAGTCTCTATACAAAGACATGCAACCTATTTGTTCCATAGGCTGAGAAACCCACTGTGCCATCTCCTACCAGTCTGTCTGACAGGTCTCTCCTTCCTTGATGGTGGTAGAATCTTCTAGGAATTTTCTATTACCTTCTAGGGTAGCTGTCTTAGTTACCTGGGACTGCTCCAGCTGAAAATACCACGAGTGAAAGGCTTCATAAGTGAAATTTTTATTGTCACAGTCCAGTAAGCCAGAAATCCACTTATGAGTTCCAAGTCCATTTGATATGAGAAATCATCACAGCCCAGTAGGCTGAGTCCAAATTCAAGGAGAGCACCTGGGCACAGGAACCTCAGATCCATAGGACGTGCCTGTTTTCGGTCATGCTTTCTTGGTGGTGAGGTTTCCAACTTCCTCTGCTCACCTCTCTCCCTTATATCCCACAAACTTATAGCTTGAGCCCTGCCTCACTAGCGCAACTGCAGCCCATTCTCCATCATCAATATCACAGAGGCAGAATTCACAACACATGAGAGGAATGGCAGCATATTGAGACTCCTAAGCTGAATCAAATCAACACATACATTTTTGGGGGGACAAAATTCAATCCATGACATCAGCTTATTTCAAAACAAGCAGGACGACAAAACTGATATAGCCCTTTGGTGGGCTGCAGTTACCATATCTGCATGTTTTCACCTAATCATAATACAAGACTATGGTGAAAAAGGCCACACAAAAGCAATCCATTACACTGCCCTATATATGTCATGGATTGAATTATGTCACCCCCAAAATATGCATATCCACTTGGTTAGGCCCTGATTCGCAGCATGGTGTGACTATTTACCATTTTGCCATCTGATGTGATTTTCCTGTGTTATAAATCCTATTTCTATGATATTGAAGAGATGGGTTTAGACATTTATGTTAATAAGGCAGAATTCAATCTAAAAGATTAGCTTGTGTCTTAAGCCAATCTATTTTGAGATAGAGGTTGGGCAGAAGAGAGCAGAGAGACATGGGGACCTCATGCCACCAAGAAAGTAGTGTCAGGAGCACAGCATGTCCTTTGGACCCAGGGTGCCTGAGCTGAAAAGCTTCAGACTGGGGAAGATTGATGACAGGGACCTTCTCCCATAGCCAACAGAAACAAAAAGGCCTTCCCCTAGAGCAAGCACCTGAATTCAGACTTTTAACCTCCTAGATTTGAGAAAGAATAAATTTGTATTTGCTAAAGCTATCCATCTGCTGTATTCCTGTTATAGTAGCACTAGATAACTAAGACTGAATATTTGCATATAGGAAGGCATATGTGACTAAATGCACATGCATATATAGATGTATCTGTAGGCACATTTACATATATGTTTGGGTGTGCTGTATATATTCATATACATAATAAAGCATATAGGAGGCACAGTTATTGAGACTTCCTAGATATAACCAAACAACTCACGGGTTGGCCAGATTTGTAGTTTGTCAACATGATGTTCCACATCCTAGTTCGGGGAGTAGTTTGTGGGTTTAAAAGCTTGTTAGTGGCTATCTAGGATACAACTATTGTTCCTTATTTGCCTGAAACAAAAGAGAGAATGAAGGAAACCAAATACTCAAACTAGTCCATGGGACTAAGAGCCCACAGGAACTGTGGTCTCTTCTAACTTCAAATCAAAAGAACTAGATGGTGCCTGGCTACCATTACTGACTATTCTGAACAGGGACATGATAAAAGGTGCTGGGTAGAATGGGAGAAAAATCTAGGAAATAATTTCAATTCCTAAAGAAAAAACATAAATCAAAATCTACTGGCAGGATAGGGACTAGAGGAACTCTAGGACTACTACCATTTAATAAGCTTTGAACTTGAAAGTAAAACTCTTTCTGGAGGTCACCTTTCAGTCATGTAACAGATTGGCTTGTAATACCCATGATCCCTTAAACAATCAGCTACAAGACACCAAATTGTCAACATTTACCTAAAAGCAAAGATGAGAAAGCAAGCAAGGAAAGAGAAGGGAAGCTAAATCAATGAAATGTAACAAACAAAATGAAAATAGTGAGAATGCTTACTGACTGTGAAAATTGTAACCAATGTCATGAAATAATTCATAATTTGGAGCACTATGTTTGCTAAAGCTTTTCTAAACTGAGGATTAAAAAACAGGGCTCCTGTACTGGAGAAAGCCTTCGTTGGCAGTAAAGTCATATATGGGCTTCAGTGAAGGAAAGGGATGTCTGCTTAGGCCCCCAAATCAATCAACGTGGTGATCAGTGAACACAGAGGGCACAGACCACTCTTACATTCTTTTATATATTGGTTACAGAAGCCTTGTCTCTTTTTTAAATCATAAGTCAAAAATAAAACCAAACCCACTGCTAATGAGTCAATTGCAACTCACGGTGACTCTATAGGAAAGAGTATAACTGCCCCATGGATTTCCAAGGAATACCTGGCAGATTCGATTTGTTGATGTTTTCGTTAGCAGACATAGCCCTTAACCACAATGCCATTGAGGTTTCCTTTTGAATGATAATCATGAAATTTTTTTCTGGGAAAAGAAGCAGCATTAGTCACAGCCTCCTTAAGCAAATATGCTTAAAGTCCTTGACATTGCAAGGCAATTTACTTTGAATTTGGGACTAGTGATGTAGAATTATGATGATAAATGAAGTTCAGTAGTGATATCATACTTACTTATACATTCATACTAACTTCAGTAAAGTAAATTTAACCAACAGATATTATTTATTTTGTCACCATCCATTATAATAAAATTATGGAGATTTTGAAGTTGCACTGTAACTATCTGAGTCCTCCAATTTCCCAATGAAAGATTCATTCATTTATTAACAATTCAGCTGTTCACCCAAAAGTTGCCGTTCAAATCCACCAGCTACTCCTTGGAAAATCCACGGGGCAGTTCTATTCTGTCCTATGGGGTGACTATAAGTCAGAATCAATTTGATAGCATCTTGTTTGTTTGTATTCGTTTGTGTTTTTTTGAGAGCAATGACAAGTGCACCATGGGTGATGCACACAGTTAAGCCCCAGACTACTAGGCAAAAGATTGGTGGTTCACACCACAAGCACCTCCAGAATAAAGGTATGGAAATTTGCTTCTGAAATATCACAGTATCGAAAACGCTGTGGAGCAACATTCTGCCCAGATATACATAGGGACATGTTGTGATTAGCCAAAATTGACTCAATGACAAATGGTAGCAGAGCAATGGAAAAGACAACTCTATTCAAAAGCTGGTTTTTGATAAGCTAAGATTGGAAGACCCCTGAGGCACTGATGATGAAAAGACAGTGACTGGTCAATTGTCTATAACGGACCGACGTGTTGAGTGGATGACTATGTCTCTAAGGTTGTACATTTCCCAAGATTTCTCCTTTCACTGCCTAAGTTAGAGACTTCTAGGAAAATGACTAACTCCGGATACACTCTACCACCACTCATATTACCACCACACCCCTACTTAAAAATATTACTTTCTAGGTGTGGCAGCTGGATTCAGGAAACAGGAATTTCTGTGAAAAATGTAGGTCTTCTGCCATGTGTTCTTGGGCAATCTTTTTATAAGAAGAAAAAAAGAAATTTTATGTTTAAAGTCAATTTCCTTATTCTGTTTCATTACGATTTTCTGATTGGATGATTTTTTTTAAAGCGTCTGTTTTAAAGATTATTATTAACTCTTAAAAAATGAACACACTCACTGATTTAGAATTAGAAGGCAACCTGATTTCTAGAAATATTGTATGTTTTACACATTCTCCTTCTAGATGGTTTGCTGATCTTGAAGAGAATTCTGCTAAAGGTTTTTGCTGTTTGTTTGTTTGTTTGTTTGTTTATTTGTTTGTTTTTGACATTTCTACCTTCTGTCCTACCTTCTGGAAAATCCTCACATAGAATACTAACAGTATGAGGCCCTTAAGTGATCATAATCAAATCTTAAAGTGGAAGAGTAAATTTTATTTTTTTTCATTTTTCATTTTAATTTTTTATTAATTATGATAGAAGAATTAAATTTCTAACATCTATCATCTCATCTATGATAAACCCTCAGCCCCCCACTCACCCATGTAGCCCACATGGTCATTTTCTTCTGTAGATAATTCTCTTGTTAAATCCTTATAACAGGGATCTCATACAAAATTTGTCCTTTTGACACTGATTGATTTCACTCACCATGTTATGAGATATTTTCTAAAATTGTCATTGTTTTTTATCACAGCATAGTGTTCCATTGAGTGTATGTACCATAGTTTGCTTATCGATTCATTTGTTGATGGTCTTCGGGGTTGATTCCAACTTTTTGTTATGGTGAACTCTACTGCAACAAACATTCGTGTACACATGTCTATTCTTGTGACAATCTTTGTTTCTGAGGGATAAATTCCAAGCCGTGGAATTACAGGATCAAATGGTATATCTATTTCCAGCTTTTTTAAGGAAGTGCCAGACTGTTTTCCAAAGACGTTGTACCATTTTGCAATCCCACCAGCAGTGCAGGAGAGTTCCAGTTTTTCCACAGCCTCTCCAGCATTTGTTGTTTTGTGTTTTTTGGATCATGGCCAACCTTGTTGGGGCAAGATGATATCTCATTGTAGTTTTGATTTCAATTTCTTTAACAGCTAATGATCAGTAGCAATCTATACGTGTCTTTCAGCTGCCTGGATCTCCTCTTTAGAGAAATGTCTGTCTATCTCCTTCACCCATCGCTTAATTGGATTATTTACCCTTTTCTTATTGATATTTGTAATACCTTATAGATTATGGAGATCAGATGTCGGTGTGACATACAGTTGCCAAATATTATTTCCTGTTCTGTAGATGGTCTTTTAATTCTTTTGATTGTCTTTGGATGAGCAAAAGTGTTTAATTCTTAGTAGTTCCCATCTATCTATTTTCTCTTCTGTTGATCAGGCTTTGTTTGTCAGATTTTGAAATCTGTCTACATTGTGTATTAAAACTTCCATTGTTGATTCTATCTTGAATGAGCTTTATTGTTTTAGATTTTATATTTAGGTCTTTTATCTAGTTTGAGTTGGTTTTTGTATAACGTGTCAGATATGTGTCTTGTTTCAGTTGTTTGCAGGTGGATATCCAATTTTGCCAGCACCATTTGTTAAAGAGACCATTCTTAACCCAGTTTAAAATCTTGGGGCCTTTGCAAATATTAACTGTTCGTAGGAGGACAGTGGCATTTCTGGGGTCTCAACTCTGTTGCATTGGTCTGTCTCTTTTTGTACCAGTACCAGGCTGTTTTGACTACTGTGACAGTGTAGTAGGTTCTAAAGTCAGGTAGTGAGAAGTCTCCCAGTGTGTTCTTCTTCTTGAGTAGTGCTTTGCTTATCCAAAGTTTCTTCCCTTTCCAAACAAAGTTGATGATTTTTTCTCCATCTCATTAAAAAATGTTGCTGGAAGTTGTATTGGGATTGCATTATATAAGTAGACTGCTTTGGGTAAAATAGATATTTTCACAATGTTAAGTCTTGCTATACATGAGTAGGATAGATTACTCCATTTAGGTTAAGTCTCTCTTAGTTTCTTGTAGTAAGATCTTGTAGTTCTCTTATGAAGGTCTCTTATTTCTCTAGTTAGATTTATTCCTAGGTATTTTATCTTCTTGGGGGCTATAGTAAATGGAATTGATTTGGTGATTTCTTCTTTAATAATCTCACTGTTGGTATAAAGGAATCCTGCTGATTTACTTATGTTTATCTTGTATCTTGTTACTTTGCTAAACTCCTCTATTAGTTCCAGTAGTTTACTTATGGATTCCTTTGGATTCTCTGTATAAACAATCACATCATCTGCAAAGAGGGAGATTTTTACTTCTTCGTTGCCGATATGGATGCCCTTTATTTCTTTGTCTTGTCTAATTGCTCTGGCCAGAACTTCTAGCACAATGTTGACTAGAAGTGGTGAGAGGGGGCATCATTGTCTAGTTCCTGGTCTCAAAGGGAATTCTTCCAGTCTTCTATCATTCGGGATAATGAAGACAGTTGGTTTGCGTGGATGCTACTGATTACATTGAGGTATTTCCCCTCTATTCCTATTTTTCTGAGAGTTTTAAGCATGAATGGGTGTTGAACTTTGTCAGATGCCTCTTCTGCATCAATTGACAAAATCAAGTGATTCCTATCTTTTGTGTTATTAATGTGGTTCATGATATTCATTGTTTTTCTGATGTTGAACCAGCCTCGCATCCCTGGAATGAAACCAGCTTGATCATGATGAATGATTTTTTTGATATGCTGTTGAGCGCTATTGGCTAGAATTTTGTTGAAGATTTTTGCATCTAGGTTTATGAGTGATATTGGTCTATAATTTTCTTTTTTTATGGGATCTTTCCCTGGCTTTGGTATCAGGGTTATGCTGGCTTCATAGAATGAATTTGGGAGTAGTCTATTCCTTTCTATGGTGTGAAATAGCCTCAATAGTGTCAGAGTTAACTCTTCTCTAAAAGTTTGGTAGAATTCTCTGGTGAAGCTATCTGGGCCAGGACTTTTTTGGTTGGTAGATTTTTTATGACAGTTTCAATCTCTTCCTTTGTGATAGATTTATTAATTTGATCTACTTCTTCTTGTGATAATCTTGGTGAGTGATATGAATCTAGAAATTTGTCCATATCCTCTAGGTTTTCAAACCTGTTAGAGTATACCCTTTCATAGTATCCAGTTATTTTTTATTTCATCTGTGTCTGTTGTAACAACTCCCATCTCATTTCCTCTGCTGTTTTTATTTTGTAAGTTTAGCCAATGGTTTATCAATTTTGTTGATCTTTTCCAAGAACCAGCTTTTGGTTTTCTTAATTTTTTCAATTGTTTATCTATTCTCTAATTCATGTAGTTCTGCTATAATCCTTATAATCTGTTTTCTTCCGGTGCCTGAAGGGTTCTTCTGTTGCTCTCTACTTGTTCAAGTTGTATGGTTAATTCTTTAATCTGGGCTCTTTCTTCTTTCTGAATGTGTGTGGTTATAGAGATATACTGACCTTTGAGTGCTGCTTTTGCTGTATCCCATAGATTCTCGTAGGATGTGTTTTCATTCTGGTTTGATTCCATAAATTTCTTTATTTTGTCCTTGATTTCTTCTATAACCCAAGCCTTTTTGAGCAAAGTGTTGTTTGGTTTCCATAAGTTTGAATTTCTGCCTATGAATTTTCTGTTATTGATATCAACTTTTATAGCTCTATGATCCAAGAAGATACTTTGCAGTATATCAATGGTTTGGATTTTATAGAGAATTGCTTTATGATCTAACACATAGTCTATTCTGGAGAATGTTCCGTGTACATTGGAGAAGGTGTCCTTATCCATTGATGGATGGAAAGATCTGTATATGTCAATAAGATCAAGTTGGTTGATTGTTGCAATAAGATCTTCTGCATCTTTACTGAACTTTTTTCTGGATGATCTATCCATAACTGAAAGGGGAGTATTGAAGTCTCCAACTGTTATTGTGGAATGATCTATCTCATTTTTCAGTGTTGTCAGTATTAGTTCAATGTATTTAGGGGTTCTGTTATTGGGTGCATAAATATTTAGTATTGTTAAGTCCTGCTTGATTATTGAACCTTTCAGCAATAAATAATGACCATCCTTGCCCACAATAGTGGATTTTACATTAAAATCTGCTTTATCTGAAATTAGTATTGCCATACCTGCTCTTCTTTGTATATTGTTAGCTTGGTATATATTATTCCATCCTTTAATTTTCAATTTGTTCATATCTTTAAGTCAAAGCTGTCTTTCTTGTTAGCAACATATAGACTGGTCATGTCTTTTGATGCAGGATATCACTAACTGTCTCTTTCCTGGAGCATTCAGTCCATTTACGTTCAGTGTAATTATTGATAAGTATATGCTTAGTGCCCTCATTTTGGTGTTATTACTTTCATTTTGATGTTTTCTATATTGCTCTTAATGTTCTGTTCTGGGTTGTCTTAGGCTGGGTTTTCTAGGGAAGCAAAACCAGTAACACATGTAGGTACAAGGAAAGATTTATAATAGATAGATAGATAGATACAGATATAGGAAACAGCTCATGTAATCACAGAAGCTGAATGTCCCAAGCTCTGGCACAAGCCTCACGTGGCCACGGAAGCTGAGGAACCCAAAGTCAGCAAGTCAGAGACCAGAGTTCTAGATCACCGGTTGTGTAGGTCAGTGGATCCCAAGCTGGTGGCGAGACGAAGCGGCAGAGGCTGGCAAAACCAGGATCAACAGATCAGGGAGCAGGAGTGGCAGAGGCTGGCAAACCCAGGCTTGGCAGGTCAGAGAGCAGGACTCTCAAGTGCCGACTGTAAGGACTGATGAGTCCAAAAGCTGTTAGTTCAAGTCCCGGAACCAGACGCTGGAAGAAGAGAGCAGGATCTCCTGGCCACGTGAGCAAACAGCAGCTGTCATAAAAAGTCACGAGATGAGAGCCAAGGGGCAGGGAGCCACCTCAAACCTCGCTCTGCCACTTAATACAGCAGCCAAATATGGAGTAGCCAAGTTGACATAATCCTGACCACCACAGGGTCATTCTTCTTTATAGGTTATTGTTTCAGTGTTGGTTTTGTGTTCATTGAGACTCCTGTACTGCATTTCTTATTTTGATACAATGCATTGTTAATTTGCTTTATGGCTGCATGTATTATCCCCTTAAAATACTAAGATTAAACCCAGTTTTAACAATCGCATAACTCTTCAACTTTCTCAGCATCTGAAATGACTGTAACTACTGTAGTGTAGCCCTCTTTTAATGTGATGATGTTATAATTGTCGTCATATGATCACAGATTCCCTCATTTTAATATTGTAGCTTTGACTGAGTTTTGTGACTTCCCTAACTGATTGGAATTTTGGATGATGTGTCCTGAATTATCACCTTAGTTCTACATTTAATGGTTTTGTTTTTCTAAGGAAACAGCTTCTTTCAATATTTCATGCAATTTTGGTTTAGTTTTTATGAAGTCTCTAAACTTCTCTTTATCTTCAAAAGTCTTAATTTAACCATTATATTTGATAGAAAATTTTGCAGGATAAATAATTCTTGGATGGAAGTTTTTCTCCTTCAGGGCTTTGAATGCATCTGCCCACAGTCTTCTATCCAGCACTGTTTCTGCAAAGAAGTCAGAGGGTTTCCCTCAGAGTGTTAGCTTTGCTTTGAACCTTGCTGCCTTCAGAAGCATCTGTTTAGGTTTCATCTTACTAAGCTTGATTATAATATGTCTTGGTGTCTTTCTTTTGGGGTCTAGCTTTTATGGTGTTTGATAAACATCTTGGATGCGTATATTCTCTTTATTCATAATCTCAGGACAGTTTTCTGTCAGCATCTCTATAGCAATACTCTTTATATTGTCACTAATCCCCCCTTGATCAAGATCTCCAATTAAACATAAATATTCCTCTTAATGGAGTCCCACATGTTTCTTAATACTTCCTCATATGCTTGATTATGACATGTCTTCGTGTCTCTCTTTTGGGGTCTATCTTTTGTGGTGTTAGATAAACATCTTAGATACCCATGTTCTCTTTGCTCATAATCTCAAGAAAGTTTTCTGTCAGCATCTCTACAGCAATACTCTTTATATTGTCATCAATCCTCTCTTGTTCAGGAACTCCAATTTAAACGTAAATTATTCCTCTTAATGGAGTCCCAGATGTTTCTTAATACTTCTAGTATCAGACTAATCTTCCCCTCTAATAAAACAAGCCAGCAGCCATCTCGCCTCCACTTCTGCTGTTGCATGGATTGGAGAACTGCAGCTTCTATGGACAGCCAGTAATGTACTTTCATTATCAGCTGGAAGGTGGAGTCTGCTGCTCCCGACTGCGTGTTTCAGACAGCATTTTGGACAGCTCCTAGTTCAACACCTGGACAGTTCTCCACAGAGAAGTGAAGTTTTGCTTTAAGACTGAGAGGCCTATGTATTTGCCTGAATGTCTATCTGAATATCTATCTGTTGAGAGGCCCAGCAGCTTTCCTCCCACCCTTTTCTGACCCTCATTGTAGGGTTGGCTGACAGTACCCACTTTCTCCATAAGTAGGGCAGACTCTTTGCCACCCAATAAGCAGAGTTCCACCCCAGAGAGTCCACCTGGGGCAAATCCCTAGCATATTAGAGACAGCTGGTTCCTTAACTCTACACACTTCATTCTCTTAAATCCAATACCAGAGAAATCAGTGTCTAGGTGGCATGCAGGCAGCACCTATAATTAACCATTTAAAGAAGCAGCCTTCAAATGCTCCAGAAAATTCCCAAAATAAAGATTCAAAAAAACTCCTGGGTAGAGAAGACTTTCTGACTCTATTGGACGTCAAGTACAAAAGAATTATATATACAACACTCCTAGAGATTAAACAAAATGCAGTAGAACAAAATGAAAAATTTAGTAAGCTATTTGAACTGATGGAATGTCAATGATATGAAATACATCAGATAAACAACAAAATTACAGAGTTAAATAATTCAATACAAAGCCAAAAGAGTAGGATTGAACAGACAGAAGTTAGACTCAGTGACCTTGAGGACAGAGCAACTGACGTCAGCATTTATGAGGAAAAAATCAGAGAAAAGAAATAAGAAATAAATTTGATTTTTAAAGGGATTCAGATATAGCCTTTTTCTGTTCAGAATAGGACAGGATGTTCTATTTTTTATTATGGAAGTAAGGTACACGGTGTATTTTTTCTTTTGCTGATATCAACGCACAGTACCTAGTCATTGTCACCTGAAAATACTATAAACATATAGAAGACAGCAATGGATTAATGAATTTTCTCAATGTAGAACATTTGTTATAGGTTACCAAGTTCCTTAACTCTACACACTTCATCTCACAAGCCGCAACACTCTCTCCTATTCTTAGAGAAGCTTACTTTTTCACGGTATCCTGAACTTCCAGCTTTACAGAGGAGTTAATTGTTGAGCCTCAGATAACTTCATGCTATGGTAATAAATGTACATTACTCTTTGTTTTTATGTAATCATTAACAATCATCTTAAGAAATGACATCAGGAAGATGGAAAAGACATTGATATCATGGGACATGGAGAAAATTTAGGAAGCAGAATGAAAGTTTAAGTGAATAAATGGATAAATTTCAGCAGAGGATAAGGGAAGAAAATCCTAAGAGACAGTCACTACCCAGAAGTGCAAGTGTTGGAGGACTGGAGATGGCAAAGATGGAGCATGAGAAAACCCAAAGCATCAGTGAAAAACTGTGAAACAAAAGAATGCAAAGGAGAATATTTAACACTATCACCATGGTCAAGGTTTAACACGTAGGCCACCATTAACTTTAGATATTTTATTATTAGTTGCTGGCAAAGCAAGTTATTCTCATCTTGTTGCAATGTTGAGTCCTCTCTCTACCTGCTGCCTTGAATTTCACTTACTTATATGATCATGCTGATTTCTGCCCAATGGTATGATTTCAGGAAATGTTGCTTCTGTACTGGCCTGAGATCTAATCATATTTCCTGATGAATAACATTATGGTGCAGAAACAGGAGGAAAAAATGAAAGTCTAATGCTCTTGCAATCACAACAGTAGTCAGAAGTCAGCTTGCTTTCAGACTGGTGCAGAAGCAATGCTTCAAAGGCAAGAAAGAAGTTGTTTTTTTACGGATTTTTTTTCTCTACTCTAACTCCTTCCATGTTCTTCAAAAGGAAAACAAAACAAAACAAAACACTGGTCAAGAACAGTTCCTCCCTCACTCAAAGCCTCTGTGTCCCTTACTGTAAACATGTTCGTAACTATTTTTAGTAAGAGAGCAAATGTTTACTGCCAGATTAAAAAAGGCCATTAACCTATATTAGCAACAAAAAACAATATTGAAAGAAGAATCAAGTAGAAAAATTCCATATAAACAAAACAAAACCCAAATCAGTTGCTTTTGAGTTGATTCCTACTTGTGATGTCCCCTTGTATATGGTTCCGATTTTTTCTTCTTTCTTCTTCTGTTGTTGTCTGCAATTCAGACAACAATAGTAAATAAGAATAACATTTTGTATTGTTTTCCTAATAAGCAAAATACTTCTGGTCTTGAATAAACTCATTAAGAGCCTGTGAATCATTCAAATAAATTATATTTCTGTGTGCTAGAACACCAATAGCATGCTAACTAAATTCATCAATTGATCCCTTTTCAGTTTTGATCCTACACAAACTCTCCATGCAACATGAAATCATTGCTAGCATAGCTTTCATGACATTGGATTTTTCTTTCTTTTGTCTTTGTTTCTTTTTGTTGTTTTTAATGGTGAGTGTTGTATCCTTGGTCCCTATACATAAATTATATATGTAATATCCTATACAACTTTAATTTCAAGCAAAACTATTTTGTCATAATAATTATATGCATAAATATTTCCAAAGGCTAATTCATCATGAGCTACAGATGGCTTAGAATGCAGAAGTGTTGATTCTGTTCCACTCTCTCCCATGATGATTGATACTTGAAATTTTGGTTTCAGAGTGAATTTTGCAAGCAACCTGTTGCTTGTCTATACTTTTGGAGTCATTTTATCAATGTACACAAATTATGGGCATTTTTATTAGAATTTCAATGTGAAGTAACAAATGCCATCAGTGCTTAAGTGTGTACAAAGAAGCACTATTCCGTGGGCTTTTCAAGGTTGTGATCTGTTGGAAAATTGGCCAAACTTTCTTCTAAGTTGCCTCTGAGCGACTTTGAACTCCCAACCTTCCAGCTAGTAGTTAAGCACTTAACAATTTATGCCGCCCGGTGGTTCAACTGTCTTTAATACCTTAAAATGATAGCATCTTTCATACTACAAACTTTCCCTTTGCAGGGACTCTCCTGACTCAGGTTTCGTGATAATTTGTTCTTTGTAATTTCCGCTGACTTGCATTTCCTCATTCTAAGCCTCGTCAACCCCAAATGGATAGTCAGTCAACAAACCAGCACCAGAAACAATGTCAAAGTCATTTTCCTTTCTCTTCAGGAGCATCTGTTGTTACTATTTCCTTAACATAATGGTATTTCCTACTTCAGTTATTCATTCACTCACCCTTATCAACTGGAATTTAAATTTATTCTCTTACCACCACCATAACCCACCAACATCATTTTCAAAGTATATATATTTTTAAATATATATTTATTTAATACATATATGTATAAATACACACATATGTACATTTGTAAATACACACATATATATATAATCCCTATTTTTTACTTCAAGACTTATAAATGCTCTGTGGTAGCTGTATTTATGACCATCTAGTTAATAACAAAGTAAGTGATAAATTCACTGAAATTTATAGTAAACATGTATTGAGCACCCTCTGTGTTTTAGACACTGTGCAAAAAAGCTTTAAGCTTTGAAAATACCATTGTGTATAATTACTCAATAATTACCTACTTTTATGTTAATGAAATCCCTGGTGGCATAGCTCTCAAGTGCTACGGCTGCTAACCAAAGGTCAGATGTTCAAATCCACCATGAACTCCCTCAAAACTCTATGGGGGCAGTTCTGCTGTGTCCTATAGGGTTGCTATGAGTAAGAGTCAACTGGATGGAATGTTTTTGTTTGTTTGTTTTGTCTGTGTTTTTGGTTGTTTGCTTTTTTCATGTTAATACTGTTGGATGACAGAGTTTAAAAAATTTCCTAATACTTTTATTGATATGCCAAAAAAAAAAACCCATAGCCGTCTATTCCAACTCACAGCAAGCCTGGGGGCAGTATAGAACTGACTCCGAGGTTTTCCAGGCTTGTTCCTTAAGAAAGCAGATTGCCACAGCAGATGTGGGTTCTAACCACCAATATATCACTTAGCAGCCAAACTCTTACATTAACATAAAATTTGTCAAAATTGACAGAAATATTCAGGTATAGTAATTGTTTTGGACAGTTATATCTAACTTCCCCTACAAAACTTTGGTGGTATAGTGGTTAAGTATTATAGCTGCTAACCAAGAGGTAGATAGTTTGAATCTACTAGGCACCCCTTGGAAACTCTATGGGGCAGTTCTACTCTGTCCTATAAGGGTCACTGGGAGTTGGTATCAACTTGATGGCAGTGGGTTTGGTTTAGTGTTATATTACTTTCCCTAGTTTGAGATAATTTAATTACAAGTTCATGTCTCATCCTGTGCATATTCACAGATCATTTAAAGCTGACATTTTCTCTTTTTTAGTCTACTAAGCTGCTGACATATGAGGTCTGACAATTAAGTCCACGAACTTAATTATTCTAAGTGCTACATACCTCACTACTGAATATCACTACAGTCACCTCCCAAGTACTCCCCTTTGAAAGCTATGCACTAATGCCAGTACCTAGTCTACCCTTTAAAGCAACTTTGGAACTCTTTCTGGAATGGCCATTGAACATAGCGGCACGGTGGCAAGTTCACAAACTTAATTTTGTAGTTGTCTGTGAGGGAGCAGACTACTGCGTCTTTCTGCTACATATAGATAGAAACCACTAACCTTAAAGATAGCAGTCTAGTGCTTAACCACTGTGCAATCAGAGCTCCTTCATGTCATTTATAGCAGTGGATAATTAGAAAATATATATACGTATGTATATATATGTGTTATATATATGTAAATTAAAGGAAACCCTGGTGGTGTGGTGGTTAAGTATAGTGACATATGGAATGTTCTAGGAGATAGGTACCAATTCCAAAGATTGTGATAATTGAAAACTAGCCTCCTCTTGCCCCACAAGGAGTGGGAAAGCAATGATGAGACACATTATTTTACAGACTCATAAATGTTTAGTGTCATGGCCAAAAAGATAATAATTGTTGATCTTTTATCTAAGTGAATGCATACTTAATAAGTGACTGTGAAAGTCCCCGGAAAGTAAAGATGTAACTGCCTTCACTGCAGAACAGAGTTGAAAAGTCAACTGCTTTCTAGAAACTTACTTAGTGTCCTCTAGTCAATAATTACTAGATATTTCTACACTTTTTAGAGCTTTGGAGGTACCAATCATGTTTTACTTTCTTACTAATTTATTTTTATTAATATCTTTTTAAGTCACCAAGTTCTAACTAATGCCTACTTTGGAAGCCTTGGTAGCATAATGGGTAAGTGTTTGTGTACGGACTGAAAAAATGAACAATTTGAAACAAACAGCTACTCTGCAGGGGAAAAGACTTGGTAATCTGCTCCCATAAAGACCACAGCTTATGAAACCCTCTGGAGAATTCTATTCTGCCCCATATACTCCATAAACGGCCACTCTAAGTCATAATTGACTCAACTGTACACAACAGCAATAGTTGTGACTTGATTTACCTTCAGAGAACATAATACCAAACAGAGTGTTATTGTTAACAGCTGTCGAGTCAGTTCCAACTCACAGTGACCCTAAGGTACAATAGAACTGGACCAATAAGCAACATCATCGCAAACAGATGTCATCATTGTTGTTAGGTGCTGTCGAGTTAGTTCTGACTAATATTAATCCTGAATACAACAGAACAAAACATTGTCCAGCCCTAAGCCATTCCTATGATCGTTGCTATGCTTGAGCCCATTGTGGCAGTTACTGTGTCAGAACATCTCGTTGAGAAGCTTCCTCTTTTATGCTGACTCTCCACTTAACCAAGCTAGTGTTTTCCTCCTGAAAGCATATCCAAAGTGTGTGAGATGAGATCTCACCACCCACCCTTCTGAAAGCAAATTTGTTTTTTCTAACACAAATTTGTTTTTTCTTCTGGTAATTCCTCACCAACACAAGATGAAAATGTTAGCTCTTCACTCTTCCTTGATCATTGTCTCCCTTTTGTATGATTCTGAGGCAATGGAAAACACATGGCTTGGGTTAAGCACGCCTTCATCCTCAAAGAAACATTTTGCCCTTTAACACTGTAAAGAAGACTTTGGAAACAGATTTGCCCAATACAATGCATTCTTTGATTTTTTTTTTTTACTAATATAAAAGAAGTAAAGAAAACATTCAGACCTCAGGTTGCAATACTGAAAGATTCTATGGACAAAATATTGAATGATTTTGGAAGCTTCAGAAGAAAATAGAAAGAATACACAATGTACCAAAAAGAAATTTCATTCAAGTGTTTCAGGAGGTAGCATATAATTAAGAATTGGTGTTACAGAAGAAGGAAGTCCAAACCATACAGAAGACACTGTTGAAAAACAGGTTTCCAAGAACTGACAGAACACCAGATGCTTAGCTGTTACTGTTAGTAACCCAATAGTGTTAGTAACACAATACTGTGAGTAACACAATAACTGTTTAAATGATCAACATCCATGGATGTTCATTGTAGACTCAAGTAAAATTAAATTCTTACTGACTTCAGTCTCTTCTCATGATGTTTATCATGATGTTGCTTATTGGCCCACTTGTGAAGATTTTTGTTTTATTTATTTTGAAGTGTTTTCTATACTGAAGGCTACAGTACTTGCTCTTCATCAGTAAGGGCCTCAAGTCCTCTTTGCTTTTAGCAAGCAAGGTTGGGTCATCTCCATATTGCAGGTTGTTAAAGAGAATTCCTCCAACCCTGATGCTTCATATAGTCTAGCTTCTTTAATTGTTTGCTCAGCATACAAATTGAATAAATATGGTGAAAACATCCAACCCTGATGTACAATTCCATGGATTTAAACCATTTATATACGTGTTCTTCGTGAGCAGTGCTAAGTGTTTTGAAATTCCTTATTCTTTACAATGTTAGCCCTAATTTGTTATTATCTAAACAGTCAAATACTATTACGTGATCAATAAATATCTTTCTGGTATTCTCTGTTTTCAGCCAGAATCCATCTGACATCAGCAAAGATCCCACTTTTTCAATGTTCTCTTCTGAATCCAGCTTGAATTCCTGGCAGTTCCTTGTTGATGTACTGCTACAGCTGCTTTTAAATGATCTTTACCAAAGTTTTACTTTTGTATGATATTAATAATATTGTTCAATAATTTCCACATTCAGTTAGAATGGTTACAAACATGAATTTCTTCCAGTCACTTGGCCAGGTGACTGTCTTCCAAATTTCTTGTCATAGATGAGTGACACTTCCATTGATGCATCTGTTGGTTGAAACATCTCAACTGGTATTCTAACCGTTCTTGGAAACTTGATTTTCACCAGTGTCTTCTGTACAGATTGGACTTCCTTCTTCAGCAACACCAATTCTTAATTATATGCTACCTCCTGAAATGTTTGAATGAAAATTCTTTTTGGTACAGTGACTGCATATTCTTTCCATTTTCTTTTGATGCCTGAAATATCATTCAATATTTTGTTCATAGAATCCTTCAGTATTGCAACCTGAGGTCTGAATGTTTTCTTCACTTCTTTTAGATTAAGAAATGCTTAATAAAGTAGGGAGCTAGAAAAAAAGACAAAGACCCTCAATGAGATGGACTGATACAGGTGCTGCAGCAATTGGCTCAGACATAGCAATGACTGTGAGGATGTCACAAGACTGGGAAGTGTTTTGTTCTGTTGTACATAGAGCTGCTTTGAGATGGAACCAATTTAGTGTCACCTAACAACAACCACAACGTTGTAAATATCCATTGAATATAAACACCTGGGGAATAAAAAATATACGCTGTTAGTTCTCCTGTGATTGAAGATAGCTTTCAATTCTTTAAAATGTCTTAACTTGCTTTCTGTTGGTGTTTTAAACTTTTTATTTCATAAACATTCATAATATTGGAAATGAGGATCTTCTACCACTCCTAGATGTTACCATGCAAGAAGATTTTGAACAATTGATTATTGCTCACTGCCTTGACAAGCTTAAAATTGACCTTTTAACTTCTTTTTTATTATGATTGAGCGAAAATGTACAATCCCATATAAATTTGCATGCCCGCCTATGTGCAGCTCCCTCTACCCTCCCTGCCCAGTGACAGCACACCCCATCTCAGCAGGAATGGATTATAATCAAGGACCAAAACGACATGGGGCAAAGAGAACCCAGAGGACAGAAAGACCCATGTGAGTGGGTGACTACATCGACATGTGGCCAGAAGTACAGGATAGTGCCTGGCCACCAGCAGTGATAGCCATGATGGGGCTCACAAAGTTGAGTCTCACTGGCAACACAAGAGTAAAAAAGGGTGCAGCCTGAGATCTCCACTAAATGACTGAAAATTACCTTTTAATTTTATGAGTGAAAAACAGATTTTTGTTTGCGTATCTTACCAGCAAAAAAAATAAAATAAAATTCATTGCCATTGAGTTGATTCTGACTCATAGAGACCACATAGTACTGAATAGAACTGCCTCATAGAGTTTCCAAGCAGTGCCTGGTAGATT
Source organism: Heterohyrax brucei (assembly GCA_028571685.1). Lineage (NCBI taxonomy): Eukaryota > Metazoa > Chordata > Mammalia > Hyracoidea > Procaviidae > Heterohyrax > Heterohyrax brucei. The sequence continues at coordinate 166,940,639 of CM053144.1, forward strand.
CGAACTGCCAACATTTTGGCTAATAGACACAGCACTTAACTACTATGCCACCAAGGTTTCCACTATAAATCTTACCTTTGATAAAATTCAGTATGTCATCCTTCATCAGGGCAACAGTATATATTTTTAAATACTCAAACTGTTCTATATTGTCAGCCTAACACTAGCCTGCAGCAACTGTTACAACACAATGGAGATATAAAGCTTTAATGATCCTTGTCCACTTTTTGAGTCTCAAACATTTGTTTTTTTTATTTTTGTTTTTACTTTAATAGCAATTTGAAAAGTGAAGTCAACATGCTATAAATATTTTTCTGTCACATCAATTTCAAAGATAAAATGGATAGTTTAATGGAGTGTGAGAAACAGCATCAGTTTTTATAGAGAGTTTATCATCAGTGTGGAAGCTTTTAAGGACATTGTCTTTTAGAAAGAAAACAACATAATAAAATAAGTCAGACTCTATATTTTTCTGGTTTTAAGGCTATCCTCTTGTCATATTTTGCATATTATTCCAGATTAATCAACCATCTCATATAGTTCTAAAATTGGACCATAATTATTACATCTTTTCAAGTTTTATGAATTACTAATATATTACGCTTTGTGGCTGTGTAGATAAAACTCAATTTCCTTAAGAAAACTTGAGACTACTAAATTTATGAGTGTTTCTTATAGATTCTCTCATCCTTTCAGTCTAATGTATAATGCCTTGAAAGTTAGAATGCTAGTAATCACAGGGTTATATGGTATATATCATCTCCTAAAAATACAACCTTACTTGAAGTAGTTCATTATACTTGATTGCAGGCTTTTCAGAAAATGTTTCACAGGTTCTAGAATATTCTTAAGATCAACTAAAATAACCAAATTCACATCTGAGTACAATTCATACAGTGTCTATGCATAGTACTGTAGCATTCTAGAGCCAAAACATCCACTGATGGTGTAAAACTAACAATCTTATCTGTCTGTAGAAAGGAAATTTTGGGAAAAATTTACTCAATTAACAGATGCTGTAAATGATTTTTATTTGTTTCATATTAAGTGTTTTGAAAGCTAAAAAAATGTATTTTTAAGATGAGTATTTAATTGAGCAAGCTAACAATTTTTGACCTCACATATAAATTGAGCTATGTAGTCCTTCTGATAAAAAATTTGAAACATACTAATGTTTTACAAGAGGAATAATCAGCATTCTCAAAGCTACATTTTTTACCTGTTTCATTTACCCAAAAGTGTCAGTAATAAAATCGTAGGTCACACTGTTGGTCAAAATACCCGTGCTCAATAAATGCTTTTTTCAATAAAATTAAATTGTTGCTAAACTACTTACAAGGAGTCACTATACCGAAAAGAATTGCTTGAGAGGTAACATGTGATCAGGAACCACTGAAGGCAATGGTGAAAAACAAGGCTCCAGGAATCGATGGAATATCAATTGAGATGTTTCAACAAATGGATGAAGCACAGGAAATGCTCACTTGTCTATGCCAAGAAATTTGGAAGGCAGCTACCTAGCCCAACTGGAAGAGATCCATGTTTATGCCTATTGCCAAGAAAGACAATCCAACTGAAGATGGAAATTATTGAAAATATCATTATCATACACAAGTAAAATTTTGCTAAAGGCCATTCCAAAGAGGCTGCAGTAGTATATTGACAGAGACTGCCAGAAATTCAATCGGATTCAGACGAGGTTGTGAAACCAGGGATATCATTGGCTGAAAGCAAAAAATACCAGAATGATGTTTACCTGTGTTTTATTGTCTATGCAAAGGCATTTGACTGTACAGAGTTGTGAGAAATCATGGATAACACTGTGGAGAATGAGAATTCCAGAACACTTAATTGGTCTCTTGAGGACTCTGTACATGGATCAAGAGGCAGTAGTGTGAAAAACACAAGGGAACACCGCATTGTTTAAAGTTAGGAAAGGTGTACATCAGGATTGGATCCTTTCACCATACCTCTTCAGTGTGTATGCCACGCAAACAATCCAAAAGCTGGACCATATGAAGAGGAAACTGCCACCAGGATTGGAGGAAGAGTCGTTAACCACCTGTGACGTGCAGATGAAACAACCTTGCTTGCTGAAAGTGAAGAAAAGTTGAAGCACTTGCTGATGAAGATCGAAGACCACAACCTTCAGTAAGAATTAACCTTAACATCAAGAAAACAAAAATTCTCATAACTGGACTGGTAAACAGCATTATGATAAATGGAGAAAAGATTGAGGTTGTCAAGGATTTCATTTTACTTGGTCCCACAGTCAACACCCATGGAAGCAGTAGTTAAGAAATCAAAAGAAATATTTCATTGGACAAGTCTGTTGCAAAAGACCTCTTTAAAGTGTTGCAAAGTAAAGATGTCACCTTGAAGACTAAGATGTGCCTGACCCAAGCCATAGTATTTACAATCACATCATATGCATGTGAAAACTGAACAATCATTAAGGAAGACAGAGGAATTGACAACTTTTAATTGTGGTGTTGGAGAAGAACACTGAATATACCAATGGACTGCCAAAAGAATGAACAGATATGTCCTAGAGGATTTACAACCAGAGTGCTCCTTAGAGTCAAGAATGATGTAACTGTATCTTAAATACTTTGGACATGTTGTCAGGAGGGATCAATCCCTGGAAAAGCACATCATGCTTCATAAAGTAGAGATCCAGTGAAAAAGAGGAGGACCCTCAAGATGCATTGACAGGGTGGCTTCAACAGTGGGCTCAAGCATAACAGTAATGGCAGGCATGGCCTGAAGTCAGGCAATATTTTATTTTGTTGTACACAGGTCGCTGTGAGTCAGAACCAACTCAATGGCATCTAACAACAACAACATTTACAGTCTTCTCCAGTAAATTGTCTTTCCTGCTAAAAAACAGAAGACGAGAATGTCTATCACACACACGCACACACACGCACATGAGCAGTGAGGGTGAAAACCATGAGAGCTGGAATTCAATCGGTCTGGTTTTTTTTTTGTTTTGCTTTTTTGTTTTTTGATTTCTCAAGTCTGCAGCTTTTGACAGGGTACAGCCTTACCATTTTTCTGTTTCACTCTGTTGGTGGAAAATATTTGACCTTGGCCTGCAGCAAGTCAGACCATCTCTGATAGGTTTCTATCTTACACAGGTTCTGGGTTTTTCAGATTTTACTTTGTGTAAGATTCATACACACATACATAAGGTTTGACAAGTCTATGGTCTGACAATGAAGTCTATGAACTTAATTGTTCTAAGTGCTACATACTTCATTGCTGAATATCACTACAGTCACCTTTGAAATACTCCCTTGAGAAGCTATAAACCACTGTCAATGGTTAGTCCACCCTTCAAAGTAATTTTGGCCATTACACACAGTGGCACAGTGGCAAGGTTGCAAAATTAATTATATAGTTGTCTGTGAGAGAGTTTTTAGCCAGTAAATAACTGTATTGGAACACTCTCTCTACTTACCCGATCTGGCCCCCAACGACCTTTTTCTTTACCTGAAGACAAAACATTGAAAGGATGACATACTGATGACATTCAGGACATCAAGGGTAGTATTACAACAGCTCTGATGGCCATTCCATAAAAAGAGCCCCAAAATTGCTTTGAAGGCATGGGCATCGGTGCATAGTTTCCCAAGGGGAGTACTTAGAAGGTGACTGTAGTGATATTCAGCAAAGAGGTATGTAGCACTTCTTCTGGGATGAGTTCATGAACTTAATTGACAGTCCTCTCATATATAGGTATGTATATCACTTTTGTTCGGGAGTAAAGAAATGACAGAGGACAGAATCCCCAGTGGTAGCTAAATAAGCAAATAACTCAGTAAGTGTCCTTAAACATGAATTTGATCAGTGTTCTCAGAAACAACAAATAATAATCCTAAGAATGTTTCTCTAACAATATATACCTTGTTTGTACAGGTTGTTTAATGGATAAGTTTCTGTTAGAAAGCAATTTTCTTATTTTTTGCAGTAAGAATTGCTATCTAACATCTGTTATAATGTGTTATTTAATCAAAATGTATGTTGATTGAAGTATGAGAGATACATAACACCCTTAAATCTTCAAGTTTAGCTTAGGGCTAGGTTTCTTTTGCTTTGATATGATTTGGCTGTATTTTTATGCTTTGTTAATCTAAGCCGCAATCTTTTTTTTTTTTTTTTGGTAATGGATAAAAAACAACATTGTTAGAAGTTTTATGTCCAAAAATCCTGGGTATGCAACTTTATTCAACTTTCATTTATTCATTCATTCAAAGTAATTTATTGAAGATCTGTGAAGTATCAGACCCAAGTATTCAGCCCTATGTGTTCAAAACTAAATTCCTATTCTCGAGCGGCTTATGGCACTGTGGTAAATAAACACCTATAAATGAGATGCTAAATCCAGGGTTATAGGAAAAAAGAAATGTAAAGTGCTATAAGGGAATTGGAGATACATGAAACCCAAACATAAAGGGTCGGAAAAGGGTTGCTGGGAAAAATGGTCTGTCACCCTGGACATGAGGATGAGAGGACAGCTAGATAAGGCAGAGGGGGAGTTTATAAGTCTGCATGCACAGAAAGCGAGCGCCTATTTAGGCATATTTTTAAAAGGCAGCTATCTCAGAGAGCAGTAATACTTACCAAAAGATGGGAGAATTTGCATTTGGGGGCAGGAGGTAGATGTGGGAAGGTCAGAAGAATACAGATTAGAGACTTAAAAGAGAACCTGACTGTGACAAAAATTGTAGACCCTAAATCACAAAACAGTCAGCAGACAAAATTAGTTCCATAGTTTCTTTTTATTTAGGTTAAAACAAGTTGTCATGGATTGAATTGTGTCCCCCAAACACGTATATCAACTAGACTAGGCTATGATTCCCAGTGTTATATGATTGTCTACCATTTGTCATCTGATGTGATTTTCCTCTGTGTTATGAATCCTACCTCTGTGATGTTAACCAAAACCAAACCATTGCCGTCAGGTTGACTCCAATTCACAGAGACTCTATAGGACAGAGTAGAACTGTCTCATAGAGATTCCAGGGAGCATCTGGTAGATTTGAACTGCTGACCTTTTGGTTAGCAGGCCTAGCTTTTAACCACCACACCACCAGAGTTTCCCCTATGATGTTAATGAGGTGGAATTAGAGAGACCTAATTAAAGAATGCCCATTAAAAAATGGTGCACGTATTTTACTTCTTTGTGACTTGAATTGGTTAATATCTGTAATACATGGTATTCACATGGCTAAAATAAGATAACAACTAACAGTCCTCTCATTTTGAGACTGTAAGGAGGAAGAAAACTAATGTCTGTAAAAAAAAGTCTGTACATCTCCCAGAATCTAGTAATCACACAATAAAATTTAGTTATTATTGTTACTGTTGTCGTTAACATCATTACTGCCTGAGATGATGATATGGTGCTTTACACTTTACATAAATTGTTTAATTTGAATAGTCACAATAACTCTATGGGGTTGTTGTATCAATAAGTGAACTGAGACTTATAGGAGTTAAATAACATGTTGATTTTCATAGAAACAGCATTTTATGGAGTCTGAATTATTATCTAGGTTTCTCTGACCTGAGAATACTAGTTACAAGAATATTTTCATATTCTACAAAAGATATTATAGGCAGCTCAAATAAAATAGTGGCAAAGGTGATAGAGAAATATGGCTATATCTAGGGAGACTTGGGAAATAAAATCTAAATTATCTTGATTAAATGTGGAAGTAAAGGAGATACAGAAGTTGCAGCTGGAAACTTTGAAATGTGTATTGACATGCTCAGTGAGGCTAACAAAGGGACAATCATGTGTCCCTCAGTTTTGTCAAGAAGGAAATTCTTTTTAAAACGATGTAGTGGGGCAGATTCCAAGAGGCAATTGATAAACAGATAGGACAAAGTAGAGGAGAGATAATAGAACAACTTAAATGTTCCAGTTGTTGACCAGTTTTAACATAATTAATGTTTCTATGTGCTTTTGCTTTTCACCATTATTAGACAACAGACTCATGGTAAGCAAAACAGTGCACGTTTGCCCATAAGCTCAGTAAACTAGGCCGTTTTCTATTTCTCTACTTAGAGAACTGGAGAGAACTGTGCAGTCCGGAGTGGCCACCTGTCTCGTCACTGGGGCTATTGGGTATTGCACTGTTGTTCCATCGTGTCGCACTGTAAACTTTTCCTCATCACGGGGCCACTTTCACTGTCTATGTCCTTTCCAGTCTTAGAAGCTGTCTGCTTTCAAGCTTAACAATTTAAAACTTCAGGAAGATGCAGGAATAATGTTGTTTTTTACTACCAAAATGTTTGCAGAATTTTTGAGTTGCTAAGAATGAGATGGTAAGTCATGAAAGACATAAGAGTAACAATGGCCAAAACAAAGTGAAACTATCTTAAAAATCATTGCTTTTGTGGTAAATACATGAACGGTAGTGAAGATCCGAGGTAGTAACACTCGTACACTTTTGTTGTCGTCCTTGTTTTCATTGCACAACTTGAGACTTGTTTTTCTCTCTCAGCTTCTTTCTGGTCCTGTGGCCAAGTATTATCATCAGCATGATGTAGAAAGAATTTTTAATTGAATCCTATATTTTGCATTTCTGCCTTACTTTCTAGTTTTTATAACTCAAATGCAGAGTGTGTATTAAAATCAAGGTAATAGCTAACCTTTGTTGAATACCTACCATGAACCAGGAACTGCCATGAGTAGTTCTGTGTGTGCTAAATTTCAGTCTATTCCATTGTGCTTTATAGTTTTAATAACATCCAGGCAAGTCCTTTACTCCTTCTTGATAATACAAATAACAGAAATCCAAACCAAAAACTGCCGGTAATTTCAGCTTAATTCCAAATCAGTGTTTCCTATGTCCTGTATTTTTGGCCTTTGTTAGCTCTATAGTTTACCATAGTGATAGATTCTCAGCAGTGTTTTCCTTATATATGTTTCTATTTACAAGAGTTTTACTTTAGAATTGATCTATGCAGAACTACTTTTATAAAACTTACAAATCATTGTCTGAAATTTCATGATAGAATAAAAATGACTTTTCCCTTTAAGTAGCTTCTTTAAATTCTGAGCACAAGCTAAATCTCTAGACAAGTAGACCAAAATTTATTTCTTAGGTGATAGTGACTTTCTGTAGTTTCCTTTATTCTACAAGTGGCTATAGAAGCTTTTCTTTATTAACAAACATTTATTAGACACCTACAATATATGTGTTGCTGGAAATGCTAAGAGGTACTTGCATTGAACCATCTAGATTTTCTTGTTAATGATTAAGACAGTGCTAAAAACACTTAACTACTGTCTCTTGAACGCTATCATTGTATTCATTAGACTAATTAATGCATTATCATTAATTAACTAGAGAATAACAAAATAAAAATACATATGACTCATTTAAGTGAACAGTACATTTTAAAATTATTAAAATAAAGCACTCATTTATCATCAGATAGCACACTTTAAGGTCACTGATTTGCAACAGGTATATACAGATAATTCAGTAAGAACAGACTAATCTTTTCAACAAATGGTAATGGGACAAATAAATAGTCACATACAAAAGATCAAAGATGCCTTCCTCACGTGATATACAAAAGTTAACTCAAAATAAATCAAAGACCTTAATGTAACAGTTGAAAATACAAAATTCTCTTAAGAAAACAATGTTATAAATAATTGTGACACTGGAATAAAATCAGTAGCACTTAGATATGACACATAAAGTACAAGCAACCTAAGAAAAAGTTAATAAACTTGACTTCATCAGAAATTTAAATGTTTGCACTTTAAAGGATACTATCAAGAATGTGAAAAAGAAGAAGCAGGACTAAGATGGCAGAGAAGTAAGATGCTTCCTGTGGTCCTTCCTACAACAAAGACTCAGAAAACTAATAAATCAACCATATGTGACAATCTAGGAGCACTGACCATCCAAAGCAAAGTTGATGAATAGAATTGAGTGTAGGTGGGAGGTAGAGTTGCTTCAGAAGCCATGAGGGGTTTCCAGACCTGAGCAGGTAGGAATTGTCACCCTCCAGGCCAGATTGCTGGCACCAGCTTGGTAAGCAAGCAGTGGCATACAGGACACATTTTCTATATCAGGAGAGACTATGTAGTGGAAAATCTACTCATGCCTAGAGAATCAGTGAGAAGTGGCACTTGATTAGCATAAGATAAGTAACTTGTATCTGTCATACCTTGTAGATCAAAAGTACTCCTTGGGGAAAAATCTGTCTCCCGTTTACATGTTCCTGCCCACTCTGCACTAGATCTAAGGTGGTGTCAGAGACTGACATATCCTCTAGGGAGCTGGTAAGTCCTGTCATGTGCCCAGAGCCATTCTTCCAGATTTGGACAGGGAACAAGTTAACAAAGAGGAAAAAATAATCTGCTGGCTACCCAAAGCAGTGAAGATAGTACAGTAACATTTCCATTGCCTAGGAACAGGCATAAGAGGTCCACAGATTTTGAATGTCTTTCATCTCTGCAGAGACCTGTGTGGAACAATTTTAACAGCAGAGGACCTCAGTAGCACAGCTTAGCAGGGCATATACCTGAAGTCTAACCTCAACTGTTTCAGCTAATTTGTGGACAGGTAGGTTAATGACATTTGACACTACTCTACCTTTATCAAGCTGGGTCCTCCCATACCCATATCGGGCACATGAGGACTTGTGACTCCATCCATGTCACTTAGCCTCTCACAGCAGCAGTTTGACAGTAAGTGGTACCTGCCAGTCCCTACGTCCAGTAGCACTGGGTACCCGTAGTCTAGCTGGAAAATACAACAACCTGCACATTCTAGGTAACAAGGACATGCTTTCCTTACAGACTTTTGAGACAGATGTTGACCCCTATACTGCTCAGAGCATGACTCTCTGTGGCAGCCAGATACCTGTGCCTATACCAACCACCTCCAGCCATCTAGGACTACATGGGAGAGCCTGCAACACACCCTTAGTGACTGACAACATGGACACCTAGGTTGAATCCATACAAGAAAACTAAGCAGACTCCTGAACTCACATACCTACTAACAGATCTAACCACTGGGTGACAGGATGTAAAAGCGTGAAAGGCCTCAATAATCAAACTAGCTCAAACCAGCAGCCTATGTGTACCAAAACAAGAAGTTGGGACAAAGCAAATAAATATAAAACAAATAACTACAGTAATTTGTTGATGGTCTGTAGATAACAGTCAATATCAAATCACAAAAAGGCAGGTTATGTTGGCTTCAACAAGGCCCCATACAAAAAAAAACAAGGAATCTTCCAGGTGAAGAGAACTTCCTGGAATTATGAGATATAAAATACAAAAGATTAATGTAGAGAACTTTCCAGGAGATCAAGCAAAATATAGAACTAGCTGAGAAAGACACAAATGCAGTAATTGAGAAACTTTAGAAGTTTAGAGTACACTGTAATGATGAGCAGACTGTAAGAATCCATAGAGAGACCCACCCCAAACCAAATCCACTGCCATTAAGTTGTTTCCAACTCATAGCAACCCCATAGGACAGAGTAGAATTGCTGCACAGTTTCCAAGGAGCACCTGGTGGATTTGAACTTCTGAACTTTTGGTTAGCAGATGTAGCACTTAACCACTATGGCACCAGGATTTCCCATAGAGAGACAACAAACAAAAATTTGGAAGATTTAGCCATGAAATTTGAGAATGAGACAACTCAATGGAAAGTCAAAGGAGCTGAACTGAGGTAATGGAAGTCAGAAATAGTGAGACTGAACATAAAGCACTAGACACCAGCATATTCAAGGAAAAGTCAGGTAAATTTTTTAAAAAAGAAGAAACTCTAAAAATTATATAGAATTCTATCAAGAGAAATAACCTATGAGTGATTGTAGTACCAGAATACTTTCTTCTCCAGTGCACATGGAACATTCTCCACAATAGACCATGTATGAGGCTATAAAGCAAGCTTTACAGAATCCAAAGCAGTGAAATACTACAAAGCATCTTTTCTGACAATAAAGCCATAAAAATATACATCAATAACAGTGAAAAGAAGGAAAAAAGTCAAAAACATGAAAACTGAACAACACCTTGGTCAAAAACTACTGGATTTAGAAGAAATTAAAAATAAAATAATAGCATTCACAGAATCAAATGAGAATGCAAACATGTCCTACCAGAACCTTCGGAACACAATAAAAGGAGTGCTCAGAGGTGAATTTGTGACAATAAATGTACACATCCAGAAAGAAAAAAAGGCCCAAATCAAAGAATTAATGCTACAACTCAAAGAGCAGCAAGAGAGGCCCTTGGGCTCACAAGAAAGCAAATAATAAAAATTAAAGTAGAATTCAATGAAATAGAGAATGGAAAAACAATTGAAAGAGTTAACAATACCAAAAGCCGATTTTTTTGAAAAGATCAACATCAATAAATCACTGTTCAAATTCAAAAAAGAAATAGGAGTGGAGGCAACCCAAATGAGAAATAAAATCGATGATTTCACATCAGATCCAACTAAAATTAAAAAATCACCACAGAATGGTATGAAAATTGTACTCCAACAAATTTGGAAATCTAGAGGAAATGAACAAATGTCTAGATACACACTTACCTACATAAACTAATACAAACAGAGGTAGAACAATTAAATAAACCCAGACCCTAGTGGCAGAGTGCTTAAGTGCTATAGCCGCTAACCAAAAGTTTCACAATCCAAATTCACTAGGCACTCCTTGGAAACTTTACGGGGCAGTTCTACTCTGTCCATGGGGTTGCTGTGAGCCAGCATCAACTTCACAGCAATGGGTTTAGTTTGGTTTTTACAAAAGAAGAGGCTGAAAAGGTAATTGAAAAACTATCCCTACCCTTCTTCACCCCAACCCCCGACAAAAAACCTGAACCTGACAGCTTCACTTCAGAATTCTACAAAAGTTTCAGAGAAGACCTAGCACCACCGTTACTAAAGGTATTTCAAACCACAGAAAAGGGTGAATTACTCCCAAATACATTTTATGAAGCCAGGATAGCCCTAATACCAAAACCGGGTATGGACACTAAAAAAAAAAAAAAAAGAAATTCACAAGCCAATATCCCTCATCAAGTTCTTGTTGCTAGGTGACAAGTCTTTTCCAACTCATAGCAAACTAATATACCATGGAACAAAATAGTGCCTGTTCTTGTGCCATGCTTACAATTGTTACGCGTGAGCCCATTGTTACAGACACTGTGTCAATCCACCTCTTTGAAGGTCTTCTTCTTTTCCCCTGACCCTTAACTTTACAAAGCATTATGTCCTTCTCCAGGGACTAATCACTCCTAACAAAATGCCCAAAGAATGTAGACACAGTTTCTACATCTTTGCTTATAAAGAGCATTTGGGTTGTACTTGTCCTGAGACCAATTTGTCCATTCTTTTGGCAGTCCACGGTATACTCAATATTCTTCACCAACACTGCAATTCAAAGGCGTCAGTGCTCCGTCTTCCTTATTCATTGTTCAGATTTCATATGCATATGATTCAATTGAAAATACTCCTTGCATCGGGTGCATCTTAGGCTTCAAAGTGACATCTTTGCTTTAAAACACTTTAAAAAGGTCTTTTGCAGCAGATTTTCCAAGTGCAATTCTTCTGATTTTTTAACTACTATTTCCAGGGGTGTTGGTTGTGGATTTAAGTAAAATGAAATCCTTAACTATCTTAAACTTTCTCTGTTTATCATGATGTTCCTTACTGGTCCATTTGTGAGTATTTATGACTTATGTTGAGGTGTAACCCATACTGAAGGCTGTGTTGCTTGATTTTCATCAGTATTTCAAGTTCTATTCACTTTCAGCAAGCACAGTTATGTCATCTATGTAATGCAAGTTGCTGACAAGTCTTTCTGAAATCCTAATGCCTCATTGTTTTCCATGTAGTCCAGCTTCTTGGATTATTTTCTCAGCACAAGATTGAATAGGTATGGTGAAAGGATATAACTCTAATGCACACCCTCCCTAATGTTAACTGATGCAGTACTCCCTTGTTCTGTCCCAACAATTGCCTCTTGATCTAGGTACACATGGGTTGTTAATAAGTCTTCCTTCAACCCTAACGCCCCATTCCTTCAAATAGTACAGCTTTTCAGCTTATTTGCTCTGCATACAGACTGAATAGATTTAGTGAAAGGATACAACCCTAATGCACACCTTTCCTGATTTTAACCCATTCAGTTTTCCCTTGTGCTGTTCAAATGACTGCGTCTTGATCGATGTCCATTTTTCTTCATGAGCACTATTAAATGTTCTGGGATTCCCTTTCTCAGCTGATGGTCTGTGCCACAATAAGCACCTGGTCTTGTTTTAACTGATGATGTTGAGCTTTTCCATAGCTGCTTTCTACAGATATAGTCAATTTGATTTCTGCATATTCCCTCTGGTGAAGACCATGTGTGTAGTTGCAATTTATGTTGGTGGAGAAAAGATATTTGCAATGAGGAAGTCATTAGTCTTGCAAAATTATGTCATGTAATCTCTAACATAATTTCTATTACCAAGGCCATATTTTCCAAATACAGTTCTTTATTCTTTGTTTCCAACTTTTGCATTCTAATAACCAGTAATTATCACTGCATCCTGAATACGTGTTCAATCTATGTCCGACTGCAAAAGCTTGTAAAAATCTTCAGTAACCTCCTCTTTCACCTTAGTGGTTAGTATGTAAATTTGAATAATAGTTGTATTAACTGGCTTTCCTTTTGTATTTATGGATGTTATTCTATCACTGGAAGCATTGTACTTCAAGGTAGATCCTGAAATGTTCTTTATGATGTTGAAAGTAACACCATTCCTTTTCAAGTTGTCATTCCAGATACAAGTAGGCCAAATGACTGGCCAATTCAAAATGGCCATTGCCAGTCCATTTCAGCTCATGAATGCCAAGGATATTGATGTCTATGCACTACATTTCATTTTTTCTGATTTCCAATTTTCCTAAATTCACAATTTGTACATTCCTTGTTCTGATTATTAATGGATGTTTACAACTGCATCTTTCATTTGAGTTATGCCACATCAGCAAATGACAGTAGGCCCCCAAAACTTGACTCCATTCATGTCATTAAGGTCAACTCCACTTTGAGGAGGCAACACTTTCCCAGTCATCTTTGAGTACTTTCTAACCTGGGGGTTGGAGGAGGCTCATTTTCCAGCAATATATGAGAGAATATTCTGCTGCTATTCATAAAATTTTTGCTGGCTAATTCTTTTCAGAAATAGACTGTGGGGTCCTTCTTCCTAATCAGTCTTAGTCTAGAAGCTCAGTTCTATCTGTCTACCATGGGTGACCCTGCTGGTATTTGAATACCAGTGGCATAGCTTCCAGCAATATGCAAGCCCCCCATAGTATAATGAACTGGCAGACAAGGGCAGAAATTAGAGAATTCCAAGTCAAAACTGCAGGAAGGTACCATCTTACCCCAAAAGGGTGATATTAATCCATAAAACACAAAATAATAAATGTTAGATAGGCTGTAGAGAGACTGGAACACTTATACAATGCTAGTGGGAATGTAAAATGGTACAGCCTCTTTGGAAATCAATTTGATGCTTCCTTAAAAAACTAGAAATAGCAATACCATACAATCCAGCAATTCCAATCCTTGGAATACATCCTAGTAAAATAAGAAGTTTCACATAAGTAGATACAAGCTCACTCATTGTATATATGTAGATGTTTCAGTAGTTTTTCTTCCATATACATATTTATGTATTTATATTTATATACACGTAGATAGATGCTTCACTGTTTTTGCTTCTCTAGAGAACCCAGTCAAAGACACGTGTGGAATGCAGTTGTTCTCTGACACACGTGGAGTGGTCTTGAGTCAGAGTTGATTCAATGGCAATTGATTATTCTTGAAAACATAGACATTATTAGAACCACACAACTAAAAAAGATGCTAAAATTTGGCTAATGAAGCCCCTTTATCCCAGTATCCTCACTCAAGTTTTGTAAATTTCTTCTATGTTCTTGATCCATTGTGAAACTATCACTGTTGCCTTTATTCTATATTGTTAGACACCTGTCTCTCCCACTGGACTGGAGCACCCTGTCTTCAGATATTTGGTCTTGCATTCAAGTGCCAAAAATCTGGTGTCAGATATAACAGCAATCAAAAGCAAGTAGTAGCTTCTGGCCTTTCACTGTCATGTGCGTTGTTAATGACAAAATCAGAACCAAAGCTTATGCTTCATTATACTTTGAACTGTTTCATTTATTGGTTTCATTTATTGGTATCTTACTTACTGACTCTTTATTTTGTGTGGAAGTGGAAAAGGTTTAATTGAAGTTTGATGTTATACATTGTTTTCTGTTATAAATAGTTATGGTGTCATTACATGTGAAATAAAATACAGTAGGGGGAACTATTCATGAGGACATGATGAATTTAGTTTAAGGGTATTGAATTTGAGCCTTCTAAATTACATTTGAGTGAGGTATACAGCTGATTATTACAAGTAGTTTTCACCAACCATGTAGAGGAATGAAGAATGTGAAAGTACGGGATCAGTGGAGGGGTTCAGTTTGGTCAGCAGATAATAAGAAATCTACAAAAGTGCCACTTTAGGAGCTGAGCACTTCTACTTAGTATACTTAAGAAGAGAATGATGAAATCAGGTAAAATTTTAAAGATGGAGAAGGGGCCGTATACATATGAAGTTGACTTCTGTTTGGCAAACAATGAAAATGCAAAAGAAATTTGAAAGGTGAAGCAAGCAATATATTGCATAGACACAAGGAAACAGGAAGAAAAGTTGAAATAAAAGTGTGAGAATGGTGTCTACAAGGCAAAGGAAACAGATGTTTTTAAGAGAGAAGCTTCGAACTTTTCAATTAAATCAGTCAACACATATGTACTATGGTTTATGATATACATAACACTCAGCTAAAGGTGGGGAAAGAAAAAATACAAATATGAGGAAAGGAAAGTTTCTGCTCTCTAGAAACCCACAATTCATTAAATGCAGAAGACAGATACATCAGTTACTGTATTTCAAATCTGATAACCTGAACCCTGATTAAGGCAAGCAATTACAAGCTCCCTAAGGAAAGCACACAGTGAAACATCAGAGCCATTTGAGAAATCACGACAGAAGTCTCAGATAAAGAGACAAATAAGCTTTGAAGGGAAAAATTAGATCTATGCAAGTACAGATTAGGAAAGAAAATTCCAGCAGTCTTTTGAAAAATCACAACCATTGAAACACTGTAGAGCACCATTCTACTCTGCAACACATCCAAGCCAAGCCAAGCGCCATCGAGTTGGATCTGACTCATGGCAACCCTAGGGATTGCCATAAACTGCCATCAGTTCAAAGACAATTAGGTATTTGGTAGTGGTGGTGGTGGTGGTGGTGGTTTAGAGAAGGAAAAGGTGGATATTCCAAATAGAAAAGCCTTAGGGAAAAAATAATAATGAAAAGCTGGAGCTTGCCATTTTGGCAGCAAGCAACAAAGGTAAGAGAATTAAAAATAACAAATAAAGACCCTTTAACATTTTGAATCAATAGAAGTACTATTTTTATTTTCAGGTCTTTAGCTATTCAACTTTACTATCATGTTAAAAAAGAAATATATGTCTCCCTATCTGCCAAGTCTCCATGGGTGCTGAAATGTTTTCATCACTGACAGTATAAATTGTTACTCACACAGAGACAAATAAATCAGCCATGATGGTATTTTCTGCTCAAGCATAGCTGATTATTTACAAAAAAAAAAAAAAATGAGCATATTACCTACCACATTTTGCAACAATCCACAGGATAAATAGTTTTATGCTTCAAGGTTTTTGTAAATATAATAATACATTTTTTCCTCAGGATATGAGCAATTTGAAAAACCACAGTGTTCCTTACTTCATCACCAGAAATGATAATTAGCACATAAATAAATTGCTTGCAGAATTTTAGTTCTACAAACAAGAAAATAATGTTACCTCTCTCAGTGCAGCAGGCTCATATGAATTATAGCTTGCAGGAAAGTGAAGCCTTATACCTATCTGCAAAAGGTACACACTCATAATTGCCTCAGTTATCTAGTGCTGCTATAACAGAAATACCACAAGTGGGTAACTTTAATAAAGCGAAATTTATTTTCTCACAGTTTAGAAGGCTAGACGTCCAAATTTGGGGTGCCAGCTGCAGGGGAAGGCTGTCTGTCTCGGTTCCCTTTGTTGGAAGGACGTTGTTAGCATTCTTCACCTGGCTGGGGACTTCTCAACACAGAACCCCTGGATTCAAAGGGCATGCTCTACTCTGAGCCCTTCTTTCTTGGTTGTATGTGGTCCCTGTCCTCTGCTAGATTCTATCTTTTATATCTCAAAATAAACTGACTTAAAACACAGTCTAATCTTATAAATTGAGTCCTGCCTCATTAAAACTACTGTCTTTAATTCTGCCTCATTAACATCTTAGAGGTTAATATTTACAACACACAGGATAATCACATCAGATCACAAAATGGTGAACAACTACACAGTACTGAGAATCACGGCCTAGCCAAGTTGATACACATTTTGAGGGGACACAATTCAATCTCTAGCATTCCACTTTTGATCCCCTGAAATTCATGTCCTTGTCACATATAAAACACATTTTACCCATTATATCATTCCAAAAGTCTGAACTCAATTCCAGGATCAAATTCCAAAACTTTCTCTTCATCTGTGAAACGTAGAATACAGGTTATCTGCTTCCAAAGTACAATAGCAGAACAGGTACAAGGTAGACATTTCAATTACAAATAGGAGAGAATAGAAGGAAAGAAGGAATATCAGGTACCAAGCAAGTTCGATGAACACATTCCATTAGCTCTGAAGCCTTGAAAATAATCTTCTGTTCTCTGAGACTGTTTTGGTCATCTAGTACTGGTCTAACAGAAAAACCACAAAGTGGATGGTTTTAACAAAGAAAAGTTTATTCCTACACAGTCCAGTAGGTTACAAGTCTGCTCCACCGGAAAGGATTTTCCTCTGTTAGCTCTGGAGGAAAATCCTTGTGCTGCATCAGTCTTTGATCAGGAAGCATCTTGATGCAGGAACCTGAGATCTGAAGGACACGCTTTTCTCTTGGTGCTGCTTTCTTGATGGAATGAGGCTCCCAATTTTTTGCTTGCTTTTTATTGCTTTTTTCTCTTGTAAGATAAAAGGATGAAGGGTGATGCAAGCACCATTCCAGGGAAACTTCCTTTACAATGAAGCAGGGAGGTGACCCTATGAAGGGACTTATAGTCCCGCCCTAATCCTCTTTAACATGCAGCTTAGGAAAGTGACAAAATGGAGGACAATCATAAAATATTGGGAATCATGGCCTAGCCAAATGGCTACACACATTTTTTGGTTGACACAGTTGAATCCACAACACCCCACCCTTTGCTCCTCGCCGAAATCACATCTTTGAAACATTACACATTCATCCCATCATAGCAAAACTAGTAGCAAAAACACGTCCATCTCACAGAAGTCTTAAATCAGTTTCAAGTTCAAGGTGCAAAAAATTCTCTATATCTGTGAGATCAACAATACAAGTTATGTGCCTCCAAATTGCAATGGCAGTAGATGCAGGTACAAGTTATATATTTCCATTACAAACAGCAGAATTTGCAGGGAAAGAAGATATAACAGGTAACAAGCAAGTCAGCAAAATGCATTACATTATCCCTCAAAGCTTTGAAAATAACCTTCAGTTCACTGAGAAATTTTACATGATAGCTTTGCCCTCCAAACTCTAGGTATTGTCTACACTCTGCAGATTCTGAATGGAGATCCTCAGCCCTGTGCTACAACTTTGCCTTCTAGGCCCATTTGGATAGCAACTCTGCTCCTTTGACTTTAGGTTCACTGTAAACACCACTGAGTGGTAATTCCACCCTTGCAAACACAGGAAGCCATGGCTCCACCCTTTCAAAACCCTGAGGTCATGGTCATACCTTTTGAGACTCAGGCAGCTCAGCTTCTCATGCTCTTTGTCTCTTTAGCCTCTGCTTCCTAGGGCCTCATGGCCTGGGCCTCAGGCCCACATCTGCCCTGCTGGGGCAAGTATTCCAAAGCTCTGTAGTTCTACCAGTTCAAGTGCCCAGATGTTCCCTTTGCACCAAGTAGCCTCCTGTACACAGGAGCTCTCCTGCTCCTGTGCTGCCAAACTAAAGCAAGTTGGTTCTGCCTGTTACTGTAGCCAGAAATTCAGAGACAGCATGGGGTTCAAAGAATATTTTATTTGCAGATATGCCAGCAATCTGGGGACAGCAAGCCAAAAACTGTCCCATTAGGCTTACATTTGTGTTTTCAGCAGTTTGTATAGCCATGATTCAAAGGGATGCTTGTCACAGAACAATAGTTAGGAGTCACAAGATCTCATTACTTCTTAAGGTTTCATTATATCTTATCAAACAGTGTAAATTAACCAATATTTCATTATCTCTCTGTGAGGTCTTAATCAGTTTTACTTTCTCAGAAATAGGAAGAGGAATGCAGACCTGCTAATCTGGTCTGAGGGTGATGACTGGAGTAGAGGATGGAATGCAGCTTAATAACCTAAGTGACCTTTGTTAGATTCTTACATTTACCATCATGTGGGTCAAGTGCCTGTAGGTTCTAGCACTGTCTCACAGTGGCCTGGTTCTGCTGGTGTCACTGCCACTGGCTCTTTGTTGCTTCTCACCATCTGTGTCTTCTTGTGTTTTGGTTGTTCTCCTGAGTTCCTTTGTTGGAAGGACGTTGTTAGCATTCTTCACCTGGCTGGGGACTTCTCAACACTTCCACATTTTGAGTATTTGTTAGAGCAGCACCCCAATTTGTTGTTACCAAATTCTGTTTTAGTCAGCTAATACTGCTGTAACAGAAATACCACAAAGTAGATAGCTTTAACAAAGAAAAATTTATTCTTATACAGTCCAGTAGGTTACAAGTGCAAATTCAGGGTGTCCACTTCAGGGGAAGGGCTTTCCCTGTCAGCTCTGGAGGAAAGTCCTTGTGTTGTGTCAGTCTTTGTCAGGGAGCATCTCGGTGCAGGAACATCAGGTCTGAAGGACATGCTCTTCTCCTGGTGCTGCTTGCTTTCTTTCTTTTTATTTTATTATGATTGAGTGAAAATGTACATTCCCATATAAATTTACATGCCCACCTATATGCAGCTCCCACTGCTCTCCCTGCCCAGTGACAGCACACTCTTCCTCTCTGCTCCATACATGTCTTATCTTCCCAGCAATCTCCTATCCCCTCCTCTCCACCCACTCCCCCACCTCCAGTGAGAGGTCACAAGGATCACATCCTATGGATGCATAGAACCGTAAAATGCACACATGTTATGGTCACTCTTTGTCACCAGGTCCAATCCATTCCTGTCCAAAGAGTTGACCTCCATCACGATTTATGGACAGGGGCAGCATCAGGGCCAGGGGCCATGCTCCAGGGGAACTCCGAGGCCCCTGGACTCAACTTTGTGAGGTCCATCACGGCTATCACTGGTGGTATCTGAGCACTGGTGCTGCTTTCTTGATGGTAGGAGGTTCCCAATTTTCTGCTTCCTTTCCTTTCCTTTTATTTTTTGTAATATAACCCTTTGCACTCAAGGTTTTTTGCCCTTAGGCAAACTAGTAACTCAATGGGATATTGCATGTATTAGGCAAGTTTCTTACAGCTACTTTAAAATGATTTTATACTCTAATAAATGTATACAAATAATATAATTTAACATTTGGTATATTGCCACATCTTACAAAAAAAATCTTTGAAATATTATGCTCTATAATTGTTTTTTGTATGGTATTTTATGAAACAATCTCTGGAGTACATTTGGTTTGTCAGGGTACGTGTCACAATAAAAAACACATGACATTAGCCCTCAAAGCTTTGAAAATATTCTTACATTTTATGAGACATTCTACATAATGGCCCTGCCCTCCAGACTCTAGTTATTGGCCACACTCTCTTAGATTCTGAGTGAAGATCCCTGGCCCTGTGCTACAACTCTGCCTAGAATGGCTCACTTGGACAGCAACTCTGCCCCCTCAGCTTTAGGTGCACCCTAAGCCCAAGGGGCAGTTTCACCCTTAGAAACAGAGAAAGCCCTGGCTCCACACTTTCAAACCTCAGAAGTCATGGCCACACTCTGAGACTGAGGCAGCTCAGCTTCTCAAGCTCTTTTGTCTCTTCTGCTTCCCATGGCCGCATGGCCTGGGGCCGCAGGCCCACACTGGCCTACTGGGACAAGGGTTCCAAAGCTCTGTAGCTCCACTCTTGCTAGAAAGCCTCCTTCACAAAGGCACTTAAAGATTTTTGCAGAAAACAATATGTTGAGGCATATTGATCTGCTCGATCAATGCCACCCATATATTTTATGTAATTTATTATATTAGATTTCTCGACATTGACTTTCACACCACCTCGTGAAATCCGTTTTACGGTTGTCATTCCTGTGTTATCCCAGGTGGTCAAACAAGTGACGGTCCTTTTATCTTTCCACACTAGAAATAGATTGTTATTTTTTTGATATGCTACTGTGGATTTTTTTTTAGGAGTTTTGGTTTTTTTGTTTCACTTGGTAATTCCTTTCTTTTTGTTAAGATTGTCCCGATTGTTTGTCGCTGCTCAGTCACCTGAGATGCTCCTCTCGAGTTATTGTGTCAAACACCAGGGTGCCTGAAAGACACCTCTCGGGTTATCGCATGAAAAGCTGTGGTACCTGAGAGTGGCCCCTCGCGTTATCATGTGAAACACGGTAGTGTGGCAGAGGGGCTTCTCAGTGCAAAGTGATAAAAGGATAAAGGATGGTGCAAACAACACTCCAGGGAAGCTCCCTTTTCAGTGGAGCAGGAAGGTGACATTATGAAGGAATTTAGAGTCCCACTCTAATCCTCTTTAACTTACTGCATAGGGTAATCAAAACTAGAGAACAATCATAAAACATACTGGGAATCACAGCCCAGTGAAATGGCAGGGACCCAGGTGAATCCATAACAGAGACTATCTAAACAGTGGCACTGCCCACCCGTCTCTAGGTGCTGGCCAAACTCTCTCCATATCAGTTAAAGATGATACAATTTGTTTTAGTGTAATGCCTCTCAAAACCCAACCAAAGGCAATGTTCAAATAATGAAAACTAAATTAAAAAAGAGAACTTCATCATTAATAAAACTAAGACACATTTACCACACCATATCACAAAGTATGATGGTATGTATCAAATATAGGGAATTTGAACCAAATCAGTAGAGATTATGCAAAGTATACAGATTTCAGAGAGCAGACTGAATTCTTCCCAAATTTCTGGAATGGTCCTAAAGATCCCAGCCAACAGTGGTTATGAAGAAAAGTCAGTTTTGGAGAAGGAATTCAGCTGTGAGAACAACTTGTGCCCATTTCATACTGGAGAGGGAAAGGAGAGCTAGCACTCATGAAGAATCATTACAAAGTATAGTAATAAGCTATGGAATCAAAGACCAAAGAAAACCAAAGCAAATTATTTTAATAATTTTGAGAAACTAATGCCTTAACACATGTTGAAAATACAAGTAGATCTTTACTAAATAAAGTATGAATTCTAATAACATCCTTGCACCTCTAATTTTTAGACAAGTATCATTATCTTTGAAATGACAGGTTAGACATTGCTCTAGATTTCAGAGAGAGAAATCCTTCTCCTGGAACTGCCACAGGAATCAAACATCCAGCTTCCTAACCTGTGAGAAAGTAAATTTCTCTTTGTTAAAGTCCTCCACCTGTGGTATTTCTGTTGTAACAGCACTAGATAACTAAGACAAATTGGTACCCAGAAGTAGCAGTGCTGTTCTAACAAATACCTAAACTGTAGAAGTGGTTTTGGAGTTGGATAACAGTCAGAGGCTGGAAGAGTTTTAAAGTGTCTAGAAGTAAAGCCTAAATGACCTTTAAGAAACTGTTGGGGAGGCAGGGCTAAGAAGGCAGAGCAGTTAAATACTTCCTGTAATGCCGCTACCAAAAAATATCTCCCCAAACAAATTAACTGATTATACAGGATATTTTAGGAGTCCAGAACATCAAAGGGAAAGTTAAGAAAATGGACAGAGCATCAGAAAAGTAAAAGTAGGTCCAGAAGTGCTGAGGACTGCCCAGATCTGACCCAACAGTAATCACTGTGGATCTGTGGCAGTGAGCTTGGTGAGCAGCACAGCAGGGGCTTTTGGAAGTGTCTTCCTCACCAAGAGACAACAGTCACCCCTGCCCATGAAGGACTATAGTGGAGAACCTGTACCACATTCTTGATGACTGATTACCTGGGCCTCTGAGCTGAATAGTACAAGAAAAGTAGATGGACATCTGGGCTCACCTGCATAGTAGCAGCTCTAACCATCTGCTGACAGGGCATGAGACTCTCAAAAGTGGCGATAATAAAACTAGCTCACCCAACCAGCTAATTTTGGCAGTTCAGAACAAGAAGCTAGAACACAGTAAGAAAACATAAGTAAAAATAGCAACTTACTGATTGCTCAGAGACAATAGTCAATATTAAATCACTTAAAAAGACAGACTATGATGACTTCAGAAAACTCCCAAAACAAAGAATCAAGCAATTTTTCAGATGAAGAGAACTTTCTGGAATTATCAGAAGTAGAATACAAAAGGTTAATATTTAGAACTCTTGAAGATATCAGGAAGGAGATCAGGCAAACACAACAGAGCATAATGACAAATTAAGCAGGTTGCAAGAAAGCACAGAAAAACAGCATGTGGAAATTCAGAAGACTAATGATAAAAATGAAAGAATTACACAACTCTATAGAAAGTCAATGAAAAGGTTAGCAGTTCAAATTGCAGGCGATCCTTGGAAACTCTATGGGATGGTTCTACTCTGTGTTATAGGGTCATTATGAGTTGGAATGTACTTGACATGAGCAGGCTTTATAAGAATGCCAAAGAAGTAGAAGTGAGGCATTAGAAGCTAGAATTAGTGAGACTGAAGATAAAACACTCGATACTGACAAATTTGAGGAAAAATCAGATAAAAGAATTTTTAACAATGAGAATTAAATAATCTACAAGTGATTAGATTATCAGAATGGGGGAACAACAGAAAATACAAAGAGAATTGTTGAAGCTTTATCAACAGAAAACTTTGCCCATAAGAAAGGTGCAAAAATATCTATTCAGGATGCTCATAAAACATCACAGGAAGTAGATCTCAAAAGAAACTCAACAAGATATAATCATACTTGCCAAAACTAAAAATGAGAACATTTGAAAGGCAGCTAAGGATAAACAAAAAATTGCCTACAAAGGAGAGTCAATAAGACTAAGCTCAGACTAAGTAGAAATCATGCAGGCAAGAAGACAATGGGATGACATATTCAAAGCCTTGAATGAAAAAAATTGCCAGCCAAAAATTATATATCCAGCAAAACTGTCCAGAACTCACAGGACAAAAACAGCTTTCCCCTAGAGCTGGCACCCTGAATTCAGACATCAAGCCTGCTCAACTACGAGAAAATGACATCTGTTTGTAAAAGCCATCCACTTACGGTATTTCTGTTACAGCAACACTGAATAAAACAGGTTATTAATAAGTTTCTGACTAGCCTACCTCAGGATGTTATGATGTATTTCAAATTGAGTTCATCTGTTTCTAAACAATCTCTATCAACCAAAAAAGGCAAAAGGGAGACAGATTCTGTGTATGAAGTGAATAGAGATACTTAAGTAATAATGTGTATGGCAATAAATGTCTTCCAAGATACAGTGTTCTAAGAATTCAAATAGCGAAAAATAAATTAATATTTTTCAAACATCAAATTAAAGATAGTTTTTCTCATCTTCTCAACAAAAGCCATTAAATAGACAAAGAACCAACAGCATTTATGACCATAAAAAGGATTAAGTTCACTAAATAAATATTCATGGGGTACCCAGCTGGTTCCAGATATTGTGCCAAGTACTCTAAGTACGAAAAGAAGAAAAATGTAATTTTTGCCCAGACAGAACATACAATCTACTAAAAAATTTATATCTACTGAGATAATCTACTGCCCTTAAATGGTAAGACCACTTTGTATGTAATAAAATTATACAACTAAGAGAAGAAATCACTTAAGTGTAGCAGATAGAAATTATTAAAAAGTTGATTATAGCTTGGCAGTGACACAATAACCTGAACAAATGTGACAGTGTTGATTCAAAAGTGATTATATTTATAGTCTAGCATTGTTCCAGTTATTGTCACTTTTTTCTAATGTGCAATAAATACTTTGCAAAACCTAATTAATATTGGAATGTACTGTGTGTCACTTACCAAAAAAAAATTGATGCCAATTTCTTTCTTTGAAAAATATTTGGCAGTTATAAGTATCACTGAGAGTTTCAACATTGTTTTGTTTAAAAAAACACTTCAAATAAACTACAGAAAGTATCCTTATTTTTCTTAGCTAAATACATAAGCAAAAATTACATGAATCACTTAAAAAATAAGTATTGAAAGTTCACTATATAAAACAATTCAAGGCACTACATATATATTTATATGTATATATATATATATATATATTGCTTCCAAGTACTCTATCAATGGAAAGAGACAAAAGAGACATAGCCTGTTACCCAATAAAAAAATACTAAATACTTAAAATGACTGCAGGAGAACATATAAACATCTTTAAATGTGACTAAATACTAAGAAATTCAAACAGTAAGATTATACTTATCATGTCTAAGCATTAGACTGAAGACATGAGCTTTGTTTATCTCCTCAAATCGATATTAAGTAATAAGACCAAGAATCAGAAACACAAACTCCACAGCTTTAGATCTCAGATCAGGCTTGTAAAGCAGCTTTCTCTGAAATAATTGGTTATCAGTGAAGGTGTGGTAAAACAAATATTTCTCATTTGGACCAAGAGGAACAAGTCCAAAGCCTGGCCAAGAGAGCTTCTCTGGACATACTTTGACATAGGCTTGAGTAACAGAAATATGCCGGGCTATGTGAAAAATGATAGCGGAACGACGGTTAAAACTGTGGTAAGCTGTGTATACTCTTGACAACAACAACGAAGAAATCAGTAAAGAATGAATGAAACATGTACGCATGTAAGAGCTACAACATCCTTTACTCTCTGAAATCAGCTGTTTTAGTATAGATTGTAAAACAAAGTTTTAATAGAGGATTAAAATTTTTAAAGGATTACAGTCTAGGAAACCCTATGGGACAGTTCTGCTCTATCCTACTGGATTGCAGTGAGTCAGAATCAACCCAAATGCACAGAACAAGGAAAACAACATAGGCAAATTCCTTTTTTTTTTTTTAAATCACATTTTTATAGAATACTCTATTGTTGAGGCTCAAATAGGAGAAAGACTGCACTGAGCAAACACTGCACTCAGACACTCCTGTGTCACAAGGAGAATTTGGGGCTGGCATTCCATATGACGCTGGCACCAGCCAACTTCCATTAATCACATACAAATAAGTGATCTAGAGGAGACTACTATTGTCACAAAGTGAGTAGAAGTTTTAAAATAATATCAAAGGATGTATCTAAGGATATTACAAGCAAAGAGTCAAAAAGGAACAAGAAAACAAATGGCGGGTTAAGACCATCGACCAGAAAAACAGTGACACAAAAACAAAAATATTCTTCAAATATTTTACCATTAATTAATAAAAAGCCACGTATATAAATTATGAACACAAAATGGCAATACAAGAGTTTAGAGGTGAAGTGTCAAACCTACCATATATCAATTTGTTGACTATTCAATGTTGTTTGAGAATAAAATATACTATTTAGGCTTGGGTATGAATTTCAATATGTATCAGTAAGATCTATCATATTTACTATGTTGTACAGATCTTCTACTTATTTTTTATCTTTGTTTACTTGAGAATGGAGTGATGAAGTCTCCTAACATTAGAGTGTATCTGTGCTTCTTTGGTATCTCCTGAAGCTTCTGCTTTATAAAAGACAGTTGATCTGCTACTTGGTATATAAATATTCATAGCTTTTACATCAAACTTTAGTATCATCAAGGGTCCTGTGTACATACTTTTCCAGTATTATTTCTGACTTTGGTATTCATTTTATCCTAAGCATCTGCCATACTGGATATCTTGCAGTTTCTTTAATGTGCAATGCTAGTCATGTACTTTGTCTCTTCTGAGACACTCTTTCCCATTTAGTTAACTGTTAGTTCACTTTTCCATCATGGATTCATTTAACACATAAATACCAGGAAGTGTGCCACTCTTTCTTTTTCTCTCACTGTATCATATCAGGAAAAGCAGTTAGCATAGCAGTTAAAGAGCCTCGTCTGCTAACCAAAGGGTCAGCACTTTGAAACCACCAGGTGCTTCATGGAAACTCTATAGGGCAGTTCTACTCTGCCTTATAGGTTCATTATGAGTTGGATCAACTCAACGGCAATGGGTTTGGTTTGGGGTTTATATCATAACAACATCTCATGTTATAAGAAGTTCAAGGCCAACTGTTATTTACCAGGTAACTCATCTTCTAAACTCAGAACTTTCTATGGGCTGTTCTAACTTTCTGTGGGCAGCTCTTTCTGTTTCCTTGAAACCTGGCATGAAGCAGGTAATAATGTGAATAATTCCAGATGACATATGGCATTAAAGCCATAATCCAGGCATCAGTCAAGGGTATAGGAAGAAAGTTTTGTGCTTTGGAAGGTACTTGACAAGATTAAGAGTCATAGCCACAATTGAATAGGCTGGAATTAGGGACAGAAAATCAAGACATGGATGTTGACGTGATGCCTGAAGAGGAAAGATAGCTTCTAAGAGGGTGGCTTAGGGGTACACAAAAGCCCATATCAGATAATGGGATCTGGGCAAGTGTAATAGGCAGAATTCTAAGATGCCCCCCAAATCTCTTCCCCTGGTGTACACTCTATCTCTTAGTGATTTAAATGTTAATCTAGGTGTTGCTATGAAGAAATTTTTGCAGATATAATTAAGGTTCATATAATTAAAATCAGTTGACTTCATAAAAGTCAACTGAATGAATCTTATCTAATCAGGGCAGTCCTTAAAAAGGACCAAGCTATTCCTGGAAACATAGTTCTAAAGTGTTAGAGGGATGATTTGACTCAAAGGAGATTCTTTGTTGCTGACTTTGAAGAAGTAGGGAGCCATGTAAGAGGACACTGAGAGAGATAGGGAGAGCTAGTGAGAGAATTACAAGGAAATGAATTCTCCAGCAACCTGAGTGATCTCAGAAAGAGAATCCTAGGCTGTAGATGAAAGCAATCTGCAGTCTTTGATTTCAGCTTTATGAGCAGAGTCCAATTATACTATTCCTGTAGTTTTGACTTACAGAACTGTTAGCTAAAAAAGACATGTTCTTTTAAGTTGCTCATTATGCAGCAATAGAAAACCAATACAACAGGTGACTAATTTTACATTCCAATTCCCTCCTAATGTAATTAAGTGTTGTGTCAAGAGCTGTGAATGGGACTTCGTCTCTAGGTTTCAGATCTTCACCGTCTACATCTGGATAAGTGTCAGGCAATGTCTTGGTTTTCTAATGTGGCTACAACACAAATGCCACAAATAGATGACTTTAAAGAACAGCAATTTATTTTCTTACCACTTTGGAGGCTATACATTCAAATAAGAGTTCCTGCCATGTTGATTCCTTTTTGTCAGCTGGCCCAGATGCTTCTTGGTTGCTCAGCCTTCCTTGGCAATCTCCAAATCTGTCTCCTCCTCCAGTGAGTATCTCTGAACCTATTATGGTCTTTTAATAAATCAGAGTTAATTAGGCTTAGGATCCACCCCAAACTGGTATCACCTCATGAACATTAAAAAAAAGGGGGGGGAAGAAACTCAGTTTCCAACCAGGATCACACCCACAGGTACAGCAGCCAGGAAGTTAACACATATTGACATATTGATGGGGGGGGAGGAGGGCAGGGGGCATAGTTCAATCCACAACAGGAAGCAGGACTGACTTTGTCAATCCTTCTAGACAGAGTTCTGCCCCTGAAACTAGATATTTGTATCTAACCCTGGTGACCTAGTAGTTAGGAGCTGGATCTTAAGAAAAGGTTGGCAGTTTGAATCTACCCGGCCCTCCTTCGAAACTCTATAGGACAGTTCTGCTCTGCCCTGTAGGTTGCTGTAAGTTGGAATTGACTCATCAGCAACAGGTTTTCTGTTTTGTTTTTTAGCCTACTAATATTGGTAGCTGCAGGCTACCACCTCTGGTCTGCAACCATATCTCTTGTACTGCGTTTTAGAGATACGCAATTGCTTTCAAACGTCATCTCGAACTTTTGGCAGCTAAATAATCCTGGGTGAAATACTTACCTAAACCTTTATTTCCTCATCTGTAAAACAGGGATTGGAGTAACTATTTTATAAGGTTATTATAAGAATTTACTCAGATAATGCCCTTAAGATTTTAGTGCATTTCCTAGGATAACTGTCATGTATTCAATTGTGTCCCCCCCCAAAAGATATGTGTAACAATTTGGCTAGGCCATGATTCCCAGTATTATGTCCTGTTCCTCTGTGTTGTAAACCCTGCCTCTAGGATGTTAATGAGGGAGAAAGGGCCACAGTTGTTTGGCTGGGGAAGAACTCAACGTGTGAGATTGTTTTGTGCCTTGAGGTAACAGCAGCCTGATTTGGGAATCTCCTACTGCTAAGAAGCAGTGCCTTGAGCACAGCATGTCCTTGGGAAAGAATTTCGGATCCTTGGGTGTCAGAAGCTCCCAGTCCAGAAGATTAATGACAAGGACCTTCTTTCAGAGCCAAAAGAGAGAGCCATCCCCTGGAGGTGACACTCTAAATTTGGACTTGTAGCCTACTGGACAGTGATAAAATAAAATTTCTCTTTTTAAAGCCATCCACCTGTACTATGTCTATTATAGCAGCACTAGAAGGCTAGGACAGTGATATAAACACTTGATAAGTACTCAAAAACTAAAAACCAAACTTGTCATCAAGTCAATTCTGACTTACCACAGCCCTATAGCACAAAGTAGAACTGCCCCTATAGGATTTCCAAAAAAACACCTGGTAGATTCAAGCTTTTGACATTTTGCTTAGCAGTCAAATGCTTAACAAGTATGCCAGCAGGGCTCCTGGTAAATATTAGCTAATAATTTTTTAATCACTATTCCAGACAAATTTCATTATTTCTCATTTTTTCCTAGCTTAAAAACACAAATGTGTGTTGGCCAAGAATAAATCCCCCATGTGTTTAGACTATAACACAAAAAAAATACGTAAATAATGCCTGACTGTTAATTTAGAATATAAATTCAAACACTTATCTGGCTTCAACAGCAGGTGGATTTAGGTAAACAAAGCAAAGTTAAATGACTGGGACTGTGTCCATTTTACAGGTTAATTTTATAGTATTTTGTCTGTATTTTAATTGCAATACCTGCTCCTGATTTCCAAAAAGGAAAAATTTCTTCATGTTTTAATTAGGTAAGGTAAGTAAGTATTACCCTGCTGTGGCCATCACATATTCTATAGTTATTCAGTATTTCTAGTAAAATATTTTCATTCTGGGAAAATGTTCAATAGTAAATTTCTATTAAAAATTATGTCAAGCACCCTGTTAGATTCATAAGAATCCTTGGGTGATGAAATCAGGTAATGCACTCAGTTGCTAACCTACAGGTTGGTGGTTCAATCCCACCCATAGGCCTCTCAGAAGAAAGTCCTGGAGATCTGTTTCAAAAAGACAGTCTTGAAACCCCTTGGAACACTACTCTACACACACACACACACACACACGGGGTCTTCATGAGTAAGAATGCATCTGCCAATAATTGGTTTTGTCATATTATGTGCATGCTTCTCTGTTAGACTCTGTGTAGATGCTCCAGGGAAAGGTTATTATCCTACTCTGAAACTGCAGAAACAAAGGGATAAGGAAGACTAATTATAAAATTATTGCAATAATTAGTAAAAGGAAGCAATAAAGAAGTAAAAAAAAAAGGAAGGATCAGCTGTAGGAAAAGTAAGATCCTCAAGAAACAGTCATATTTATAAATTAAGAGTGTCTGAAAACTGACTGGGTGTGAATAGGAAAGAATGAAGAATCAGAATGCCTCCCTTATATTTCTTAGTTGCTGACCAATGAGTTACCAAATTCAGTCAAGTCTGTCTCCACAACTCTGAAATCAGAGGTTTGATAAAGAGATCAGAGTCTTTTCAGGCAAAGACAACCTGAGATTGAATCTCAATTCTACCATTTATAATCACCATGATTCTGGGAAAATCTCTTTTATTTTATTTTGAATGTGTGTATATATATATGTACATATATGTGTAATATTTTTGATTGTGAATTAAGATCAATTTTATGGTCTATATAGTGTTGCCATATAACACCCAGAACTTTGCCACTATTCTAGCTACCTCTCTCCCCAACCCCCCTACTTCCCAACCCCTCATCCCTCACCCCACCCACCCCCATGACAATACATTTTTCCTTTTGTTTGGAATTTCCTGTGAGTTTTTTCACCAAGAATTAGCCCTCCTCATCCAATCATCTCGGCTCCAGAAAAGTGCCCCTCAAGACAATTGCACGTACATGTTTAAAGGTTTGTTTGTCTCCAGTGTCACTCTGTGTTTTGCATAGTCCAGTCAGTCTTTGTCTGGGGAGCTGGCCTTGGTGCTGGATGCAGTTTGGGCTTAGAGAGTCCAGGGGCCACGCTAGCGGGGGCCCTCCATTCAGAGGGACCATCAAGTGTTGTCTTCTGGTAGAGTTCTAGCTCTGCCCTCTACTCCATCACTTGCTATGTCTAGGGCTCCATTCTGTGTACCCCATCTAAGCTGTCAGTGGTGGTAGCCATGTACTATTTAGTTCTTCTGGTCCCATGCTGAAACAGACTATGGCTCATATGGCCCCTTCCACCTGCTGGGCTCATGTTTTCCTCCTGTCTTTGATGTGCCTTTACCTGAGGTCCAGGTGGACTGGGACCATTTGGTGCTGTTTAGATGTCAACTTGCTAGCTTTTTAGACTTCAGATGCCAATCACTCTTGAGGTATGTGAAGCAGTATCTTAAGAGAGGGAGAGAGAAAAGCCCAGGCTATGACTCAACGGCACTTGGCTTTGGCATGCCAGTTAGTCTGGACTTCCTCTTAAGGTGTGGTCCCCTGATTCCAGACCCTGCTTCTCTGTCCTTCCAAAGACGTGGTCCACATTAAAGGAACAATTTGGTTTAGAAGTTGAGTAGTTGTGAGTACCCTGCTTCTAGTGCATGCTGATACATCCTGCACCAAAGCCCAATCTTAACCACTATCCAATCTGTGAAAAATCCTTCTCTCCCTCCCTCACCACCCTTGTAACCACCAAATGTTGATTTCTTCTGTGCGTAAGTGATTTGCTGCATCTTTATTGTAATGGTCTCATATAAAATTTGTCCTTTCATGTCTGGCTAATTTCACGTAGCGTAATTTCCTCTGATGGTTCCACGCTGACAGGTATTTCTCTAAGCCATCGTTATTTATTATCATTGTGTAGTATTCCATTGTATGAATATACCACAGTTTGTTTAATCATTCGTCTGTTGATGGGCGTCTAGGTTGTTTCCAACTTTTTGCTATTGTGGAGAGAGCTGCAATAAACACTGGCATGCATATATCTGTTTAAGCAGTGGCCATTATTTCCTTGGGATATATTTCAAGGTGTGGGATTGCTGAATCATATACTATTTCTATTTGTAGTTTTTTAACAAAGTGCCAAATCAATTTCCAAAGTGATTGAACCATTTTGCAGTACTATCAACAGTGTAGAAGAGTACCAATCTCTCCACATCCTCTCTAGCACTTACTATTCTGTGTTTTTTTGGATTACTGCCAGCTTTGTTGGGGTGAGATGGTATCTGATTGTTTTGATTTGGATTTCTCTGATGGCTAGCAATCATGTATCTGTATTATATATATATATGTATATATATATATATAAAATGTTAGTGTTGTCATTTTCTTGCCTTTTTTGGGGTGTTATAGACAATTCTTCTCTTGCATTACGTTTTGTATGCTGAGTCTCATGTATCTGTTAGCAACCTGTATGTCTTCTTCAGTGAAGTGCCTGTTCATATATTTTGCCCATTCTTTAATTGGGTTATTTGTCTTGCTGAGATTTTGCAGTATATTGTAGATTAGGGAGATTGGATGATGATCAGAAATATGGTGGGCAAATATTTGTTCTTATTCTGTAGGCAGTCTTCTTACTCTTTTAATGAAGGCTTTGGATGGGCATAAATGTTTAATTTTTAAGAGTTCCCAGTTACCTCTTTTCATTTCTTGTGATTGAGGGTTGTTGGTAGTTTGGGGTAGACTGTTGATACCATGGATTAGAGCTTCCAGCATCTTCCCAATTTTTTCTTCGAAGAATTTTATTGTTTTAGCTTTTATATTTAGGTCTTTCATGCATTATGAGTTAGTTTTTGTGCATGGCATGAGATAAAGATGGAAATTTTTAAATTACCTTTTCAATCTCTTTTTTTGTAATGGATTTGTTTAGTTGTTCTATCTCTGATTTTGCTAGTTTAGGTAGGTGGTGTTTTTCTAGAACACTGTCCATTTCTTACAGGTTTCAAATTTATTAGAGAATAATTTTTTGTAGTATTCTTCTATGGCTTTTTTTTTTAATTTCAGTGGGTTCTGTTGTGATATCACCCATCCCATTTCTTATTTGGATTATTTGTTTCTTCTTCTGTTTTTCTTTTGTTGGTTTGGCCAATGACATGAATTT
Organism: Heterohyrax brucei; assembly: GCA_028571685.1. Classification (NCBI taxonomy): domain Eukaryota; kingdom Metazoa; phylum Chordata; class Mammalia; order Hyracoidea; family Procaviidae; genus Heterohyrax; species Heterohyrax brucei. The sequence goes on from CM053144.1 coordinate 166,973,357, forward strand.
TATTGATCTTTTCAAAAGGCCAGCTTTTAGACTTGCCTACTCTTTCAATCAGAAATCTTGGTGATGTAATGGGTTAAGTGCTACATGTGCTAACTAAAACGTTGACAGCTCAGATCCACCAGGTGCTCCTTGGAAACTCTATGGGCAGTTCTACTCTGACCTCTAAGGTTGCCATGAGTTGGACCTGACTCAATACCAATGAGTTTTTTTCACTCTTTCAATCATTTTTCTATTTCCTGTTTCATTTATTTCTGCTCTAATCTTAATAATTTGCTATTTTCTGGAGCCTGATGGGTTCTTTTGCTGGGATCTTTCTAGTTGTTCAAGTTGAAGAGTTAGTTCTTTGAGTTGTACTCTTTCTTCTTTTTGGTTGTGAGTGTTTAGTGTAATGAATTGATCTCTGAGCACTGCTTTTGCTGTGTCCCATAGATTTTGGTAGGATGTATCTTCATTCTCATTTGATTCTGTGAAATTCTTTGTTACATCCTTGATTTCTTCTACCCAGCAGTTCTTGAGCAAAATACTATTCTGTTTCCATGATTTTGATTTTATTTGCATCTTTTTTTCTGTTATAGATTTCTAGATGTATGGTTTTATGGTCTGAGAAGGAGCTTTGTATTATTTCAGTATTCTGAATTTTGTTGAGGATTGCTCTGTGGCCTAATATGTAGTCAATTCAGGAGAACATCCCAAGTGTATTAGAAAAGGAAGTCTATTTGGCTGCTGTTGGATGAAGTGTTCTGAATATGCCTGTGAGGTCAAGTTTGTTGATCACGGAATTTAGATCTTCCATTTGTTTACTGAGCTTTTTGGGGGATGTTCTGTCCTTTACCAAGAGTGGTGTGTTGAAGTCTCCTACTATTATTGTGGAACTGTCTATTTCTGTTTTCAGTGCAAATAGTGTTTATTTTATGTATTTTGGAGGCTTGCCATTGAGTAGATAGATATTTAGTATGGTTATGTACTCCTGCTGCATTGAGCCCTTGATCGTTAATTATATAGTGACCTTCTTTATCCTGTATGGTGGATTTAACTATAAAGTCTATTTTGCAAGAGATTAGTATTGCCACTCCTGCTCTTTTTTGGATGTTATTAGCCTCATATATATTTTTCCAACCTTGAAGTTATAGTTTGCGTTTTTAAGTCTAAGGTATTTCTCCTGTAAGAAGTGTATAGGTGGGTCATGGTTTTTTTTTTTTAATACATTCTGCTGCTCTCCTTCTCTTTATTGGTGCTCTTAGTCCATTTACATTCAGTGTGATTATATATATACATACATATCTATAATGTTAGTGCTGTCATTTTGATGCCTTTTTGGAGTGTTATAGACAGTTCTTCTCTTGCATTACATTTTGTATGCTGAGTTGCTTTTCATGACTTTCAGTGTTTGTTTTCTCGAAATTGTTGTGATTTTGTGTTTTGCTTTTTGACATGTAGAACTAGAGGTTTCTTTTGTGGTTACTCCCTTTTTCCTCTTTATTAATCTAGAAGCAATCCAAACTTCAGTGTTTTTGTACCTCTTTGACTTCCTCCACATCAAGAAGGTCTGTATGTACATTTTTTTGACATTCTTTTTCATATAATGTAGTTGTCGATTATATTCTGAGATTTCTGAGTTTCTATTTTTTGTGATTTGGTTTTCATTATCATTTTTGGACTTCCTTTCTTAGCGGTATCTATGTGCACTGTCAAGTGTTGGATGTCTTAAGTATATGTCTAATGTTATTGACTTTCTAATCAAAGAACTTCCTTTAATGTTTCTTGCAATTTTGGTTTGGTTCTGGCAAATTCTCTAAATTTCTGTTTATCTGTGAAAGTCTTAATTTCACCTGCATATTTGAGAGACAGTTCTGCAGGATATGTTATTCTTGGTTAGCAACTTTTTTCCTTCAGGGCTTTGTATATGTTATCCCATTGTCTTCTGGCCAGCATAGTTTCAGCTGAGTAGTTTGAGGATATTAATAATTTTCCTCTGTAACTTATTTTTTGTTTAAATCTGTCTGCTTTCAGTAGTCTCTGCTTGTCTCCAGTTTTACTGAGCTTGATTATACTATGCCTAGGTGTATTTCTTTGGGAATATATCTTGAGTGGGATTCAATGAGCATCCTGAATGGAGATCTTCTGATCTTTCCTGATGTCAGGGAAGTTTTCTGTCAGCAGGTCTTCAACAATTCTTTCTGTATTTTCAGCCATCCTGCTTTGTTCTGGTATTCCAACCACTAGACTTTTATTTCTCTTAAGAGTCCCATATCACCCTTAGTGATTCTTCACTCTTATTGAATCTTTTATCTGACTTCTCTTCATGTATACTGATATTGTTTATTTTGTCTTCAGTCTCACTAATTCTGCATTCCATATCCTTGATCCTGCTGCTCCTTTGAGTTTCTGTTGAATTATCAAGCTCAGAGATTTTATTGTTAATCTGCCAAATTTCCAAGTGCTGCTGCTCAAGCATTTCTTGCAGCTTATTTAATTTTCTAGTGTGCTCTGCTACATTTTGCCTGATCTTTCTCCTGATATCTTGCACAGCTCTGTAAATCAATCTTTTGTATTCATCTCTCATAGTTGCAAGAATTTTTCTTCTTCTGGGAAATCCATTGATACTTTATTTTGGGAGTTTTCAGAAGCTGGTAGTCTCCTTCTTTAGGAGTTCAGAGATTGATTGTTGTGTCTGAGCCGTCATGAAGTCATTGCAATTTGGGGGAGACTTAATAGTTTAGTTGACCTGTCTAGCATCTCTTCTTTGGATCTGGGCCATAGTTTCTCCATGCAGTCTGATTATTTTCTGTTCCTCCATCTTACTGTCCTGCACTGAGCCACCACCACAGCCCACAGGTGGGCAGAGCAAATTTGCTGCCACTGCCAGCACAACTTCTGGGTAGAAGGGAGTCACACTTGCTTTCAGTTTTGCCACCACCACTTCTGCCTCTGAGCTGTGGGGGGCGTCCCTTGGACAGCTGCTGCTCATCCACAGCACCCCCCCCCCAAAGCAGGCAGGACACAAGTGCTGCTGCTGCAGCTGTCTCTGAGTTGAGTGGGTTCCTCACAGAGCCTCAGCCTTGGTCCTCAGGCTGGGAGGAGTATCACAAACATACTTTCTTCCCCAAACCGCAGCCGCAACTGCTTCCACTGCTTCCGCTGCCTCTGGGCTGGGCAGGGATCTTAGGCAGCTTCAGTGGCAGCTCTCCAGCAGGGGAGGGTTTGTGCATCTCCCATCCACAGTTCCTGGGCCGTGCATACAACCTCCTTGATACTGCCTCCACTGTCTCTGGGCTGGGCTAGTCGCCCATGGAGCCTCAGTTGCAGCTGCAGCTCACAGCTAGGGGAGGGGTTGTGTACACCCTCATTGCCAATCCTGGGTTGCACACTTCCCCTACATCACCGTCACTGCCACTTCCACCCCACAGTCACACTCATTCTGAAAACCACCCTGTGTCAAGTCTAAATGTGCTCTCATGCCACTGCCTGGGCACTCATGTGCGTTCCCTCCTCACTTCTCTCAGGCCTACTTGACCCAGACCACTCTAGGTCCTGTGGGGCCACTGGGTCCTAATGCCCTCTGATCACCAAACTGGTCTCAAGCCCCTCTGTACTGTGTAGAAGGCTTCTGTCCTGGGCTGCTTTCTTTAGGCATATGTGGATCACCTTTGCTCTCAGACTTGGTGGTGACTGTCAGTCCTGTGATGCACACTTGTTTTGGTTGGGGAGTTCTGTTGTGCCCACTTCACCTTCCATGTGTGGGATCTCTTTGTCTGGAGCTCCGTTGTTTCCTCTGTGATGGTCTTGCACTTCTACAATCTTCTTGTCACCTAGTCCCTTCTTATATGTTTCTACCAAGTGTTCAGGCCTCCTGAAGTGCCCAGAATGGTTGGTTGAATTGATTCTCCTGATCTTTGTTTTTAGAGGGTTCTGCATAGTCATGTGGCTACACTTCCATTTGACTTCATCTCCTATCTCTCTTAATCTTTTTAAGATTTGATTTTGTTGTTGATAAAACAATTATGATAATTTATCACTCAGTCAAATTTTTTAATCCTTAAATAAAAATATGTGAGGAACATAACCCCTTAGGTTTTTTTTTTTGTGTTTTTAGGAAGATAGTACTATCATTGACTACAGTAAATATGAGGGTAGAGAAACAGATTCACAATGAACTTTCAAGAAAGTGAGAAGTTCAGATCATGACATGCCATGTCATGATGGCATGTCAACATGGCAACAAATATGCCATGTTACAAAAGAAAAAAGAAAGAATAGCTCAAATGATCTTGACAACTAATGTAAAATTTTGTATAAATAATAATAATCTTGTGAGTCTGTGTTAGAATATAAGAAATCTGCAAGATATGCAAGAGTAATTTCAAAAAGATTATCTGGAACTAGCCCTAGGACTCAGGAAAATGGGCATGCTTTTAGAAAAAAAAAGAGCAACATCTATGCAACACTGATGATTGAATCTGTATCAGTATATGAGATGGCCAGAGTGCTTGAAATATTGTGTCTGCATTTAGAAAGGAGAATAATATTGTAACTCTGTTTTCACTCATTTACTTTTTATTTACTATTTTATTTATCTATTAAAATGCATTTACTAAACACTTATTATATGTTAAGTGTAAGCCTTACCTATAAGAAAATCGCTAGGACAGTTTCAATCAATAAGCAGTAAACTAGGCAACAAGGAGAGGGCTGATCGTGAAAGACAAGTTCACAAGAGCAACCAGGATCACTGAGACAGCAACTCTGGTCCCTCGACTTTAGGTGTACCCTAAGACCTATTGAGCGGCAGTTCTACCCATACAAACACAGGAAGCTATGGCCACACCCTTTCTAACCCCTGAAGTCATGGCCATACTGTTTGAGACGGAGGTAGCTCAGCTTCTCATGCTCTTTGTCTCTTCAACTTCTATTTCCTATGACCTCATAGCCTGGGCCTCAGGCCCACATTTTCCCTGCTGGGGCAAGTGTTCCAAAGCTCTGTAGACAGTAAACAGCCATTAGAGAAGCCAGCCAAGCCAAGTGCCGTCGAGTCGGTTCCGACTGTATCTTGGAAAAGGTAGATATCGTTAAATTAAATTCCATATGTTAAATCAATTGACTTCTCCAGGGGTCCACATGGCAACAAATATACCATGTTACAAAAGAAAAAAAAAAAGAATAGCTCAAATGATCTTGACAACCAATGTAAAATTTTGTATAAATAATAATAATAATCTTGTGAGTCTGTGTTAGAATACAAAAATGGCTACCATTATTTCATCCCTCCTATCAAAATGTGAAGTCTGTTTTTCTACCCTGTTATTGATTGGATTGTGTTCCCCCAAAACCTATGTAGCAATTGTGCCTTGAGGCATTCTCTTGAGATATAAAAGGAAGGAAGCTAGCAGAGAGATTTGGGGATCTTATACTACGAAGAAACCAGAGCCAGGAGCTGATGCACCACTTAGAAAAAACCAGGGTCCCTGACCCTCAGGACCTTCCTGTGCAAGGACCTTCCTCCAGAGCCAGCATATGAGGCCTTCCACTGTAGATGACACCCTGAATTTGGACTTTTAGCCTACTGGACTATGACAAAATAAAACTTCTCTTTTCTAAACCATCCACTTGTGTCATGTCTGTTACAGTACTACTGGATGATTAAAACATAGTCTATAAATATGGGCTGACTTTGTGACTTGTACTGGTGACTTCATGCAATTTCCAAGCGTGAGTCTCAAAAGTTTTTGCAAACTTCCACTGTCTTGCTTGGACTCCTACCACTACTACATGAGCAAGTCCAGGCAGGGATGCTGGAAGGTGAGAAATATGGTAGATGGATATGAGTCGAAGACTTCCTAGGCTAGCTAGTTATCAGCTAACCTGACAGCTGCCAACAGCTGTATGAATGAGACCAGGAAAAACATACTGCCCAGCTGCACCCAGCTCAAATTGCTGATCCATAGATTTATAGTTAAAATAAACGGTGATTGTTTTGATCCGCTAAGTTTTAGAGTTTATTATACCGCATAAAATAACTGAGACAGACTACAATTACATATCTGTCAATGCAATGTTTTCAGAAATAAAACTCCTCATTGACTGTTCTTTCTATAACAAACTTGAATTATACCATTTGGGGACCAATTGCTCACATGCAGTTGTTCACATATACAGTAGAGTAATAATTAATAAATTATGTTCCAATCACTTGAAATGGTATCATTCAAACATGGACAGGAGCCCTTTTGACCTTAGTATAAAAAAATACATGAATATTATGCTACTCTCATGGCGAGTGAGTCTAACATGACTCCACGGCACTTGGCATTATGCTAAAGCCAATGAATACTATAAATAGGATTTGTGAAGGAGAATTTGTCCTACTGAATAAAACAAATTGTTTTCAAGTGCTTATAACTTTCATTAACATACAAATGACTGAAAAACTAATGGGCTAAGTCAAATCATTCTTATCTCCATCCCAGTTCATTAGCTTAAAATGTTACAACTTGTACAATAAAACAGAAGAATTGCAGTTGAAAAGAATAGTAGTGTTTTTTCTTTTGTTAACTCAAATGGCTTTTGGTATTAAACTAGTAAAATGATTTTGATATTTGCCAATCAACAGCTTGCCCTCTGATGGTCAGTCACATAAAATTTTTCCCACTTGGGAGAATCTATCTCTTTTTGTATACAAAAGTCCGATTCTGACTCCTAATGACTCTTCTGTCTCATTCCCTCCAATTCTTTTTTGTTGCTACCATTGTTTTCGCTAAAAATTCCCATCAGCAAGCCCATGATCTGAGTTCACCATTGTATGCCCAATATTATTTCAGCTAAATTAATTGCTATCAAGGAAAATATTATGACTACAACTATGGGCCATGAAATCTACACAGAAGAAAATAAATATACGAGGGAGATTTTTGAATATCTGATCTTGTAATGTAACAGTTTATCATATGCACAGTGGTATTAATTTTTAAAGAATCATTAATATTTTATAATATATAGTCCACCAGCAATGTCTGAGTATTTCTGTTTTGTTGCACCTGCTACTACACCAACAGTCATTATTGTTAAATTTGCTGCCAATTTCTCAAGTAAAGATACACTATTATTTCTTTATTATATATTTGTTTTACTTTTAATGAGGTTGATTATATTTTCACAAGTTTGTTAATCATTCAAATTTTCTCTTCTGTGAATTTCCTGTATGTTTTGATAATAGCACAAACAACTGAATACTAATTTGCCTCTGACTCTTCTCTCTTTCACCCTTAATATCTACTTCTCTTTCTCTTCTTGTTCTTCACATACAAACTCTGACAACTAAGTCTATGAACTTAATTGTTCACTGCTGAATATCACTACTGTCGCCTTCCAAGTATTCCTTTTGGGAAGCTATGCACCAATGCCATTACCTAATCCACTCTTCTGGAATGGCCATCAGAGCTGTAGTCACATTAGCCTTGACATCCTGAATATCTTCCTTTCAGTATTTTCTTTATCTTTGGGTAAGGAAAAAGTCATTAGGGGCCAGATCAGGTAAGTAGAGAGGGTGTTCCAGTATAGTTGTTTACTGGCTAAAAACTCCCTCATAGACGACTATACAGTTAAGTTCACAAACTTGCCACCATGCCACCTTGCACAATGGCCATTCCAGAAAGAGTTCCAAAATTGCTTTGAAGGGTGGAGTAGATGCTGGTGTCAGTGAATAGCTTCCCAAAGGGAGTACCTCGAAAATGACCATAGTGATATTCAGCAATGAGGTATGTAGCACTTTTTCTAGGATGAGTTCATAAACTTGTCAGACCTCACATTTTCCTTTAAATGTTGGCTTTATATACTAAGCAAAAAGGCCGAAGTGCAGAAGTAGTAGTGAAGAGAAATCCTCTGCTACAAATAATAAAATTTAAAAACTTTCTTCCCCACTAGCTAAGCCTTCCAAAGATACTTTCTCCAAGCTTCAAGACTGGATCTCTCAGTCTTCCTAAGGATGGCCTCATCCTGGAATACTTGAAAAAACAGTGAATAATCATTCATGATTATAATTCTGTGCAGACGTCTCAACTGGCTCATTGGAATATTATTACTTGGTTCCCTATACATAAAGAGCTACATGGTTTAAAGTCCTAGACTCTATGTAACTTTACCAGCAATCAAGATTCTAAAGGCAATAGTAGAAGAGAAACCATGCAGAAAAGGGCAGAGGAGAGAACTGTTGAATTTTCCGATACAATTTCACAGAAAGAGACATGATAAAGTGGTGGTGCTCAAAATATGTTGTCTAGACCAGCAGCAACAGCAGCACCTGACACTTGTTAGATATGCAGATTCTCAGTCCCTGCCTCACAGCTACTGAATCAGGAGCTCTGCAGTGGGACCAAAAACATGTGTGCAACAAGCTGCTCATGTGATTCTAAAGCATGCTCTTTGTCTTGCAAAACCCATGCCCACTTGCCTGCCACCAGCATATTTTCTCCAAGTGTTCCATCTTTCTAGAGTCTTGTCTCTCTTGGTATGCAAGTCTTTTCTTCTCACCACTGTATCTGTGACAGTTAATTTAGAACTATCTGGAGCAGAAGTAATCCCAAACAGGAGTTTTACATCAGAAATATTTGCACACTTCCTTGAAAATTCAGCTAATTTTTAACACTCTGAGCTTCCTGACTGTGCCCAGATATTGGGACTTTAAAAGGAGGGGAAACACTTTTATTTCCAGATCATTATTTGGGATCCATCCCAAAAGATTATGAAATATTGCTTATTCCTTCATTCATTCACTCAATAACTACTTATTATGGTGCTTGCAGTGTTTGTCAGGGCCTATACCTGCCTTTGGGGTACAGAAAGTAGCCAACAGATGTGGACCATGCCATCATGGGGATTAGAGTCTAGTCAGGATGATAGGGAGGATCCCTGGTGGCAAAGTGGCTGAGCTCTCAGATGCTAACCAAAAGGCTGATAATGTAAACCCACCATTAGAAAAAAGATACAGTAGTCTGCTTCTGTAAAAAATTATCGTCTTGGAAACCCTAGGATTCTACTATGCTCTACACAATTGCTGAGTCCAAATTGACTCCATAACAGTGAGTTTGATTTGGTAAGTGTGATAGGAATCCATGATGGTGCAAACGGCTAGTGCAATTGGCTGCTGACAAAAAGGGTGGAGGTTTCACAAATCACCAACTCTATTTAGAAAGGCAATAAACCTCAGATAAGTAAGACATTATACAAATTCAAACTGAAACTGAAGAAAGTTAGAACAAGTCCGCAAGAGCCGAAATATGACCTTGAGTATATCCCTCCCGAATTTAAAGACCATCCCAAGAACAGATTTGATGTGCTCACCACTAATGACTGAAGACCAGATGAACTGTGGAATGACATCAAAGACATCATCCATGAAGAGAGCAAGAAGTCATTAGAAAGACAGGAAAGAAAGAAAAGACCAAATTGGGTGTCAGAAGAGACTCTGAAAATTGTTCTCAAACATCGAGCAGCTGAAACAAAAGGAAGGAAAGGCCAAGTAAAAGACCTGAACAGAAGATTTCAAAGGGCAGCTTGAGAAGACAAAGTATTATAATGAAATATGCAAAGAACTGGAAATGGAAAACCAGGAAGGAAGAACATGTTCTACATTTCTCAAGCTGAAAGAACTGAAGAAATAATTCAAGCCTCGAGTTGCAATAGTGAAGGATTCTAAAGGGAAAATATTAAATGACTCAGGGAGGCTCAAAAGATGGAAGGAATACACAGAGTCATTATACCAGAAAGAACTGGATGATGTTCAGCCATTTGAAAAGGTAGCATATGATTAGGGACCGATGGTACAGAAGGAAGAAGTCAAAGCTGCATTGAAAGCATTGGCAAAAAAACAAGGCTCCAGGAATTGATGGAGTATCAATTGAGGTATTTCAACAAACAGATGCAGCGCTAGAAGTGCTGACTTGTCTATGCCAAGAAATTTGGAGGACAGCTACCTGGCCAACTGACTGGAAGAGATCCACATTTCTCCCCATTCCAAAGAAAGGTGATCCAACCGAATGTGGAAATTACCGAACAATATCATTGACATCACGTGCAAGTAAAATTTTTTCTCAAGATCATTCAAAAGTGAATGCAGCTGCATATTGACAAGGAACTGCCAGAAATTCAAACTGGATTCAGAAGAAGACATGGAATCAGGGATATCATTGCTGGTGTCAGAAGCATCTTGGCTAAAAGCAGAGAATACCAGAAAGATGTTTACCTGTGGTTCATTCGCTATGAAAAAGCATTCAACTGTGTGGATCATAACAAATTATAGCTAACATTGAGTAAAATGGGAATTCCAGAACACTTAGTTGGGCTTTTAAGGAATCTGTACATGAATCAAGATACAGTTGTAAGAACAGAACGAGGGGACACTGCGTGGTTTAAAGTCAGGAAAGCTGTTCGTCAGCATTGTATCCGTTCACCATACCTTTTCGATCTGTATGCCGAGCAAATAATCCAAGAAGCTGGATTATATGAAGAAGAACGAGGCATCAGGGTTGGAGGACGACTCATTAACAATCTGCATTACACAGATGACACCACCTTACTTGCTGTAAGTGAAGAAAATTTAAAACACTTATGAAGACCACGGCCTTCAGTATGGATTGTACCTCAACACCAAGAAAACAAAAATCCTCACAACTGGACCAGTAGGTAACATCATGATAAATGGAGAAAGGATTGAGGTTGTCAAGGATTTCATTTTACTTGGGTCTGCAGTCAACACCCATAGAAACAGCAGCCAAAAATCAAAAGACGTATTGCATTCGGAAAATTGCTGTGAAGGATCTCTTTGAAGTATTGAAAAGTAAAGATGTCACCTTGAAGACTGAAGTGTGCCCGACCAAAGCCATAGTATTTTCAATCACATCACATGCATGCAAATGCTGGACAGTAAACAAGACGGAAGAATTGATGCCTTTGAATTGTGGTGTTGGAAAAGAATGTTGAATGTACCATGGACCAGCAAAAGAACAAACAGATCTGTTCTAGAAGAAGTACAACCAGTGTGCTCCTTGGAAACAAAGATGGCAAGATTGCATCTTACATACTTTGGACATGTTGTCAGGAGGGATCAGTCCCTGGAGCAGGACATCATGCTTGGTAGAGTGAGCAAAGAAGAGGAAGACCCTTAACGAAATGCATTAACAGAGTGGCCACAGAAATGGGCTTAAGCATAAAAATGATTGTAGACATGGCACAAGACTGGGTAGTGTTTTGTTCTGTTGTTCACAGGTTCACTCTGAGTCGGAGCCAACTCAATGGCATCTAATAAAAGCCATGTATATTTTAAAGTAGATTGAAGACTCGGTATGCTTCCACTTAATTATGTCAGATTGCATACTGTAAACTGAGTTCAATATTTTTTATGTTTTTTTAATGTAAAATTTACTGCACTGATACAGTTCAGTGGTTATCAAAGTAAGATGGCTAGTAGTCTGATACCAGCTCACAACCACAAGAGTGGGTGAGCAAACTTCAGCATTATGCTGTAGCGTTTAGATTTCAAACTTTAAATCCAGGACTAATTGGATTATTGGTTGCCTACACCTTTGTAGCTGTTTAAACACCGTGGCTTTGCTAAATAACTATTGCTGTAGCATCCTTGTGTACAACGGAACCAAAAGATCCCTGGTCCTGGGCCATCCTCACAATCATTGTTATATTTTACTCCACTGTTGTAGCCACTTTGTGAATTCATGAAGATCTTCCTCTTTTTTGCTGACCTTCCAGTTTATCAAGCATCATGTCTTTCTCCAAGAATTAACCTTTCCTGTTACCACGGCCGAAGTATGTGAGACGGAATCTCGTTGTCCTCTTTCTAAGGAACATTCAACCTTACTTCTTTCAAGGCAGGTATATTTGTTCTTCCAGAAGATAATGCTGCATTCAGTACTCTCTGCCAACACCATAATTACAATGCATCCAATCTTCCTCTTTGGTCTTCCATATTCATTGTCCAGCTTTCACATGAATATGAGGTGATCAAAAATAACATGGTTTGGATCATGCACACCTTAATCCTCAAAATGACATCTTGCTTTCAACACTTTAAAGAAATCTTTTACAGTAGATTTTCCCATTGCAATATATCCTTTCTTTTGTTGACTGCCATTTCCAAGGCTGTGAACTGTGTGTCTAAGTAAAATTAAATCTTTGACAACTTCAGTCTTTTCTTTGTTTATCATAATGTTGGTCCAGTTGTGAGGATTTTTGTTTTCTTTATGTTGAGATGCAATCCATACTGAAAGAAGTAGCCTTGGATCAACGCCAGTCAGCCTTCATCATTTTCAGCAAGCAGACTGTATCATCTGTGTATTGTAGGTTGTTAAATTTCAAACTTAAATCCCTGGTCAACTTGTTTATTGATTGCCTATGCCCCTAGGGTCGCCATGAGTCGGATCCGACTCGACGGCACTTGGCTGGCTTGGCATGCCTAGTGTAACTGGTTACATTCCTTGGCTTTGCTAACAGGAAAAAAAAAAAAAAAAGAATGAGTAGAGTATAAGACAGTTCTCTGGGAATTATTCTTCACATTGTTTTGACATGCCCTCACATATTGGCAGTTTATAACCCACAGCTTCAGTGTGTTCTAAGTGACTAAGACAGCTCCCTGGGGAACTGTGTCTAGAAGCTCCCATGCTTGCTTATGCCTTCTTTCTCCTTTGCTCATATTTCTTTCCCCTTCTGTAGGAAGGGGAAATCCTGGTGACACAGCAGTTAAGTGCTATGTCTTTTTCCAAAAGGTTGGCAGTTCACATCCACCAGGCATTCCTTGGAAACTCTACAGAGTTTTACTCTGCCCTATAGGTCCACTCTAAGTCGGAACAAACTTCATGGCAGTGATCCTAATTTGGTTTTGGTAGGTACCACGCTTTGCTTTGATTAAGACCTTAACTGAGCATGTTCTATAACATATTATGAATCCTTTGTTTTCCAACTCTGTGAAATTATTGCATTTATACACAGTACAACACAAATTTTAATGGTTGATTTACTGAGTTTTTGACACACCCATGTGCTCCAAACTCCTATCAAGAAATAGAATATTATTCTTAACTCCGGAAAGTTCCCTTGCACCCATACCCAGTCAATCCCTGGCCTATCCCCAAAGGCATAGATTACAGTTTCCAACTGAAGGACTTCATATATACGTAACCATGCAGTAGGTAGCTTCTTTTTCTCAGTATAATGTTTTGAGATTCATTCTTGTTGTTGAAGATATCATTACATTGTCCCTTTTTATTGTTGCCATTATTTAAAAATCACTGCATTACCAGGGCTCCTGAATGTTCTTAGCCTCTTAAATTTAGCCATGTTGGTGGATTTACCATGGTATCTTATTATAACTTTAGTCTGTATTTCTCTAATTACTAAGGCTTTCAAACAGTTTTACATATGTCTAGTGGACATATGTATATTTCTCTTTGTGAAGTATCTATTAAAATATTTTGCCTATTTTTTATTAGAATGTTTTCCTTATCGTTTAGTTGTAGGAGCTTTATATATACATATATATTCTGAATAACAGACATCTTATTGTCGTGTGTTTTGCAAATATTACCACCCAGGCTGTGGCTTTACTATTCATATTTTTATTTTATTTTTCAAAAATATTTTGATGAAAGTTTACACAAAAAAATACTTCCCATTTGTCATGGGTTGAATTCTGTCCCCCCAAAAATATGTGCAGCCGTGTGGCTGGGACATGATTCCCAGTATCTTGGAACTGTCCTCCATTGTGTGGTTTCACTAAACTGTATGTTAAAGGGGCTGTAAATTCCTGCATAGGATTACTTCCTTGCTCTGCTGTGGGGGGAGTTTCCCTGGAGTATGGCTTGACCCACCCTTAAGCTTTTCAGCCTGCGAGAGATAAAAGGAAACAGAAACAAAGAGAATGAGGAGCCTCACACCATCAAGAAATGTGCACCGGGAGAAGAGCACGTCCTTGAGACCTGAGGTTCCTGCGCCAAGACGCTTCCTGGACAAAGACTGATGCAAAACCGGACCTTCCTCCAGAGCCAACAAGGGGAAATCCTTTCCCTGGAGCAGACACCCTGAATATGGACTTGCAACCTATCGGACTGTGTAAGAATAAATCTTCCTTGACTGTGTAAGAATAAGTCTTCCTTTGTTAAAGCCATCCACTCTGTGGTAATTCTATTAGAGCAGCCCTAGCTGACTAAAACACCATTTAACAATTCTTATACATTTCACATTGTGTCAGCATTCTCAGTATCTCCATTCTGGATGTTCTTTTTCTTTCCTATTCATTTTTATTAGAGATATTTTTGATGAACAGATCTATTTAATTTTAAAGAAGCCAAGTATAACAATTCAACTTGCAGAATAATCAAAAATAATAAACTCTTAAAATATAAAATTTGGGGATGGTGTGTTGTTTTTGTTAGTTATTGGCAACTCAGTTCTGACTCATGGTAACCTTATGTACAACAGAACAAAGCATTACTATGTCCTGTGTCATCTTCAATGTCATTCATATATTTGAGCCATCTATTGTAGCTATTGTGTCACTCTATATCATTAAATGTTTCCCTCATTTTCTACTTCACCAAACATGATGTCCTTTCCTGGTGACAGATCTTTCCTGATGATGTGTCCAAAGCAAGCAAATTAAAGTCTCACTATTCTTGCCTCTTAAGAACTACCCTGACTGTATTTTTTCTATGACTGAACTGTTCATTCTTTTGACGGTTTGTGGTATATTCAATATTCTTTGCCAATGGCGTAATTATCTGTTTTCATTTTTGCTGTCCAGCTTTCATATGCATGTGAGACAACTGAAAAGTCATGGCTTGGGCCAGGCCCACCTTAGTCATCAAAGTGACATCTTTGCTCTGGAAAACATTATAGAAGTTCTTTGCACCAAATTTGCTCAATGCAGTGTATCATTTGATTTCTTGACTGCTACGTCCGTGAACATTGATTGAAATGAAGAATGAAATCATTCACAAATACCAACTTTTCTCCATTTATCATGATACTTTTTGTCAGTCCACTTTGGAGGAATTTTGTTTCATTCACTTTAAACATAATTCATACCGAAGGCTTCAGTACTGGGTGAATTCCAAAAATAAAAACCTACTGCTGCTGAGTCAGTTCTGCCTCATAGGGACCCTACAGACAGAGTAAAACTGTCCCATAGCGTTTCCAAGGAGCACTTGGCAGATTTGAACTGCTGACCTTCTGGCTAGCAGCCCTAATGTTTAAACACTAAGCCACTAGGGTTTCCAATAAGAGATCATGATAGATGCCTATCTCCAAAAGCTAATGGGAAAACAAAGAAGGTTAAGCAGCCAGGAAGTCTATTTTGTGCCGCCTCATTTTTACCGGAATAAATATGGATCATGATTCTCTGATTGACTTCACTGTCCATGCTAAAATACTAAGGATTTCAAATACTTCATGAATTACGCAAGGACTGACACAGAAACTGCTGAAACCTCACAAGAATGGAGTTACGCTTTATGATTTTGAATCATGCTTTTTTTTTCTTTTTTAACTGCTGGCGGTTGATAATTTACATGACATAGCCAACAACACCTCTCCAAGTTGAGTAATCAGTTAATTAAAATGAAGTGAACCCTAAAAAAAATTGAGGCTAGTGTTATATAATTATGGTTGTCCTGGTTATAATGTAAAACAGTCAACTCAAAAGATTGTGAGAGTGTCTTTTTTCATTCACACCAGGGGATGATACTTAATGATATGATAGGCTCTTACAGAGGGTATTAACTAACATCAGTGAGGATTGCCATTTTTTTTTTCTGAGAAGGCAATTACAAAATACAATGCTGTGCTTGACTACTTAAATTTTAAAACAAAGAGATTAACATAATAGAAATGTCTTCAGCAGAAGTGTTATTATTTTGTTTTTATAAAGCTCCATGTTTTGGGGAAGAGAAATAACAATTCTTAAGAGCAGAATGGCAATCAAAATTTTTGAGAGAGAAGGAAAAAATTGAGTCTCAATAAATTTCCTCTTACATTATAAATCCAGTTATGATATGATAGTACTACAGTGAGGATGTTATTAAAGATTATTTCTTTATTCTAACCAGAGTGGCTCCTCTGAAATTTGGTTTATATCCTACAAAGTTATGCTACTATTTATTCCTTCATTCCTCAAATATTTCTCAGATACCAACTACATACCAGGTATTGTTCAGAGTGCTAGAAATTTAGCAATGAAAAGGTCTTTTTAGAAAGTCCCTGTCTTCATGAATTTCACTTTATAATGGGAAAGAAGGAACTAATAAATGAATAATATATCTGATAGTGGTAAGTATTCTGGAGAGAAATTAAACTGGGTAAGGGATTAGCACGTGCTGGAGAAAAAAAAGAAACCCTGGTGGTGTAGTGGTTAAGTGCTACAGCTGCTAACCGAAAGGTCAGCAGTTCCAACCTGCCAGGCTCTCCTTGGAAACTCTATGGAGCAGTTCCACTCTGGCATGTAGAGTTGCTATGAGTCAGAACTGACTTGACGACACTGGGCTTAGAGAAAGAAAGTGTGCTATTTTGCTATGGTGGTCTGAGAGAGACCAATTTGAAAGATGACGCTTGAGCAAACACTTAAAGGAAGTGTGAAAGCAACTCATTTAGCTTGCTGGGGGTAAAGAGGTCTGAGAAAAGAAAAAGAAAAGGCAGAGGTCTTGGGATAGGAATGTGCTCCCCTCTTTAAAAAATCTAATGAGACTGAAGTGGAATGAGATTGAGGAAATGTAACTGGGACCAAATCATACACTGACTTTCGTGCCACTGTAGACTTTCACTTCTTATCTGACTGAGAAGGAAAGCCACTTGATTTTTTGAGCAGAAAAGTGGCATGGTGTGACTTTTTTTTTTTTATTCATTCTATCAGCTTCATGACAAATATTGCAGAGCAAGAGTTGAAAGAGTGATACCTGATAGGAGACAATATAATTGATGGAATGAGAGATGACAGTGCCTTGGGGGATAGTACTGGAAATTGCCAATAGGTGGATGGATAAACATAGAAGACTAGACTAGAGATTTGAACTTCAGGGACCATAACGTACAACTGGCATTTAAAATGTTGAAATTAGATGAAACTGCTTCATAAATGGCTGTATATATGGGAAAACTAGCTAAGAAAATTCCAGAGGGGCTGTAGGTAAAACAAGTAAATGCATTGTCCCAACAGTAAGTGTTTCAAAAATGAAATACAGAACGATTAACTGCATTAAATGCTGCTGAAACCCTGAGTAAAATGAGGGCTGAGAATGGCCAGTGAATTCGTTCATTTGTAGCTCACTTTTGTCAGGGCCAGTTTTAAGGGTGGGGGCAGAGCTGAAAATATAAGACAGTAACAGTTGAGATAGCTCAAGAGAAAAAGTTTTTATGTGAAAAACCCCAGAATGTTTGAATGCAAATGGAAATGATACAGTGAAGAGGAAAAAAAATGGAGGATCTATCTAAGAAAGAAAAACTGAGGCCCTGTCATTAACCATTTCTCCAAACATACTGAAATTTTGCACTCCTGTGTCCTATCTTCAATGCTAATCTTTGTTCATCATTCTGCTGCCACCTTGGCCAAACCATGTCTGATGCTGTCTAGTCACTTCAGATTTGATCTGTGGTTCCCCTCTCCAGAAATCTGTACCTCAACCTCCTGTCTTGCCTCCATAAAACATTTCTCATTCTTCATTAAACAATTCCAAAATATTTTCTCTTCATTTTCCAAGTATTTCCTATCCCTACTTGCTAGTCTGAGTGGTAATTTCAAACAAAATATTTACTCATTTAAATTAATTGAGAGTAGATACTTATATTGTTTTTGTTGTTATTAGGCATTGTGGAGTCAGTTGATGGTCTGTTCGGCAGTCAGTGCCTGGCCTTGTTCTAATGGGTGATACTGAGCTTTTCTATTTTTTTTTTTTTTTTCACAGAAGTAGTCGGTTTGATTCCTGGGCAATTTTTAATAGTTTTTATTTTTGATAATTTGCTAAAAATGGCCTATCATTATTGTGTTTTATCTACATCTGATTGTCAGTAATTATATTAAATATAAATTAACAATTTATCTTTCCATCTTTGTAAACAGTTTGTGTGCCTTGTCTTTGGCTTATCTGTGGCTTACTTTACAGTATTTTCCTCCTCTGTGGAATGATTTAATCACCTTATAGATTAAGATTGTTAATAATTTGTGTTACATTGACTATGCAAAGGCATTTGACTGTGTAGATGATAACAAAGTACAGATAATATTTCAATGAATGGGAATTTCAGAACACTTGATTGTGCTCGGGAGGAATGTACATAGACCAAGAAGGAATCAGTCAAACAGAACGGAGTTATAGATAGGGTGGTTAAACAGGAAAAGGTATGCACCAGGGTGGTATGCTTTCACCAAACTTATTCAATCTGTATGAAAAAGAGCACAGCATGAGGATTGAAGAAAGACTAAAAACCTGCATTATGCAGATGACACAACTTTGCTTGCTGAAAAAAGATGACTTGAAGTACTGACTGATGAAGGCCAAAGAGTGGTCTTCAGTATGAATTTACACTTTAACATAAAGAAAACAAAAATCTTCTGACTAGAGCAATAAGAATTATCACATTAAATGGAGAAAAGTTGTCAAGGATTTCATTTTTATTGACTCCACAATCAACACCCTGGAAGAAGGAGAAAATCTACTACAAAAGACCTCTTTAAAGTGTCAAAGAGCAAAGATGTCACTTTGAGGACAAAGGTACACCTGACCCAAGTCATGGTATTTTCAATCTTGTATGCACGTGAAAGTTGGACAATGAATATGGAAGACTGAAGAACTTATAGGAATTTACATACTGTAAAACATATTAATCATTTTAGAGGTTTGGTTTTATTTAGATTTATAAAGCTCCTCTCCATTAACAAATTAAATAAGTATGTTTCCTGCTATTTTCTAAACTTCCTTTTCTATATTTAGCTCTTTCAATCTTTGATAATTTACTTTGATGAAATGGAGCTAAGTAAAATCAAAATGGATTTTTTTAAAACTAGTTCATCAATACTCTCAATAACACATTTTGAATGATCCATTTCTTTGGCCAGATTCATCAGAAGTCATTTATCACGCATTACGTTATACAGTCTGGATCTGTGATAGCTACTCTATTCCATTGATCTGCCAGTCTATTTTTCACTGACTAATTAGTATAGTTTAATCATCTAAATTATACATTTAATTATTATAGTGTTATAAGTTTTGCAATCTCATAGGACTATTCTCTGCTTATTATCCTTCCTTTCAAAGTTTTTCAAAATCTTTAACATCTGCTTATTTTTCAAGATAAGAATAATGTCCACCAATTTGGGTGCAGTTTTATGTAGTGATTAATAGCATTGATCCTAAATCAAATCTGCTGAGTTTCAAAATCCCAGCTCCATCATCTACTATCTCTGTATCCTCAGGCTAGTTACGTGACCCCTTTGTGCTTCACTTTTTCATTGAGAATATAACCTGCCTCATAGCACTATTGTGATAAAAGAATGAATGATTAGAATAGTGTCTAACAACATAAAAGTGCTTCCTGATGTTATTTAGCAATAGCAACTTTGCTAAACTTTATATACATCTATCATCATATGCATCATAAATCTCTGGTACTTATAGCTCTCAGCTCTCTAGCTCTTTCTAGCCCTTTTGACCTACTGAGGATGTTTAGAAAACTTATAAATTTAAAATATGTTCACATTTGTTCATGTCTAGTCTTGTGAGAAGCAGAGAGGTAATTCAAGACTTTTCAAATTCCATTTGGAAATAGATTCTTGATTCTTCCACCAACAGGATGAAAAGGAAAAGACAAATGCTAGTGTGAATATGTATGTATAAAATAAATCATAATTAATGTTTATTGAATGAATAAAATTTTGATTTTAATTGTAGTTTTACCCAATCTGTAAAACAGAATTTCATGAATGACTTCTCGCATCTTATGCCAAGCCAAAGCCAAGTGCCATCAAGTTGGAGCCAACTCATGGCAACCCTATAATCATCCTAATTATACACCTGCATATACATGACATCTGCTCAGTTGGTCCTTTCTGATGCACATCTTACAGTCTGGACTCTCAGTTGTTAATATAGACAAAAATTAAAGAAAGCACCATCAAATTGAAGATCCCAGAGATTCTGACTCAGTATATCTGTGCATTTAACAATGTGATAGAATACCTGTAGTGCCAAGGAGCAGATTTTGAGAAAAATTCTCAATGGAGAAACAGATGGGAAGCACTTCGTGTTGCCTATAATTGTAGCCCATTCCTTAATATTTTCTTTTTTAAAACTTCTCAGATTATCAGAGGTCTTAGGTTACACTGTGAAATGTATGAGTCAGGGATAGAAAGAAGATATGGACACATCTAGATAGGCTGCTGGAGCTACAATAACAGCTGCTTACATTCGGTAGTTGAATTGTCAAGCAGGATCTGGAGATCACTCTTCTTTCTCCATAACACAGAATACCTGCTTCAGGGGACAGATCTTCTTCCTCAGAGTCACTTCTAATATGGTGTCTAATTTCTCACACAAAAAGAGCCTCAAGAGAGCAACCCATTAGCAATAGAACCATGTAAATCTCCATCTTTGAGTTAAGGTCTTGACACATTCTCTATTTCAATCCTGTCCTTCCACAATGTCCTTGAAACTCTGGCATGTAGGTTCAGTGCTTCCACTTTCTGTGACTGACTCCTCATTTATGAATGAGCAGTCCAGAAGGAAAACATAAAACAAAACTCAAACCATAATAATAATTTTTAGGAAAGACCAGACTTAGTAGACTGACCAGAGACTAGAGGAATAACCTGAACTATCACCCTAAGACATCTTTTAACCTGAAACTGAAGCCATTCCTAGAGGTCACATTTCAGCCAAAAAATAGAATGCCTTATAAAATGAGCAATAATGCTCATGAGGAACATGCTCCTTTAAACTATCAGCCATATGTGAACCGAGCAGTTAGCATCTATACAGAAGCAAAGATGAGAAGACAAAAAGAGAAGAGAAACTCACTGGATGAAAATGAGGCAGCCAGGGTGGAAATGGTGAGAGTGTTAACACATTGTAGGGATTGTAATCAATATCGTAAAACAACGGTATATGAAGCGTTGAATGGGAATCAGATTTTCTATGTAAACTTTCACCTAAAACACAATAAAATATTGAAAAAGAAAAGAACAGGCAGCTCAAGTGGAAGGGGGAAATCACTAGATCTTTCTACTAAAAAAAAAATTGCAGTCAAGACAATTCTGTCTCATAGCAACCCTATAAATGCACACCCAAACCCACTGCCATCAAGTCGATTCTGACTCACAGTGACTCTATATGACAAAGTAGAACTGCTCCATAGAGTTTCCAAGGAGGGCCAGGCAGACTTCAACTGATGACCTTTTGGTTAGCAGACATAGCGCTTAATCACTACACCACCAGGGATTCTGTGGATGCCCACATGCCCACATATTTATGTTTCAGTATAGAAAGATCTAGTGTTCTGCATACTGAAACATAAGTATATGGGCATGTGAGCATTCCTTTCCTATTGCCTCCAGTTCTACATGAATTGAGATTTGAAAGGTAGAAATGAAATCACCAATATGTTATTAAACAGGAATTAAACTGTCCACTTTTCCAAATGACAAGAATAAATTTCTTCCCTTGTACATATGACCTCCCTCTGGTTACTTCTACAATCTGCACTTTATGGTAATGAATCCCTCTTTTCAGTGGGATTCATGGTATTTTGAGGCCCATTCAAGGGATTAATGTTTCAGAAAGTTCACAAAGAGTGCAAGATTTCAGTAAGAATTTGAAAGAAATGGTTCCCAGAGAACATTTATCATGTTTAACTTGCAATGAATTAATATTCTTATGATCTAATGTGCTTCAAGTATGTGATCAGCTTTTACGCTCCTTTTTTTTCATAAAATTGGTTATCACTCAAGCAGCTGTAGCACTTAACCACAGTGCCACCAGGGTTTTCTGAACTTCTTGTACTGGTTTAATATCGGCTGGGAGTTTCACAGACCATGAAGGGAATTCTGCTAAAAATGTTCATCTTTCAATGATGCTTATGGATAATAGTTTTCAGTGCAGTCAGTTATCTGGGCAGTGATCAAATGGGTCTTAGGTGTTGACATCTGTTGGTCTCAAATCACTGATGCAGGTGGTTTCAATGAATGTGATGCGAGTTTCACCAGCCAGTTTGCTTCACTTACGGGGCACAACATAAGTAGCAGCTTAACACTCGTGAAGTGAAATGTAATAAGTACAGAATAAATTTTTTTTTATTTTTATTTAACATAACTGAGTGAAAATGTACATTCACATGTAAATTTACATGCCCCCCTATATGCAGCTTCCACTGCTCTCCCTGTCCGGTGACTGCACACTATTCCTCTCTGCTCCATACATTTCTCATCCTCCCAACAGTCTCCTTTCCCCTTCTCTCCGTCCACTCCCCTTCCTCCAGCCAGAGGTCAGCAAGATGATATCTTATAGATGTATAGAACCATAAAGGGCTTCCAACATATGGTTACCTTGCATTGCCAAGTCCATTCCATTCCTGTCCAAAGAGTGGACCTTTGTTATAATTTATGGGAACGGGCAGCATCAGGGCCGGGAGCCATGCTCTCAGAGGAACCCCAAAACCGCTGGACCATCAATTGAGGTCTTTTAGTGGACATCTCATGATGCACCTCTTTTTATTCTTGTGTTGCTAGTGAGGCTCCCCTCTGTGAGCTCCGTCATGGCCATCACTGGTGGTGGCCGGGCACCATCCAGTTCTTCCGGTCCCAGGTCGATGCAGGCACCCACTCTTGTGGGTCTCTCTGTCTTCTTGGTTGTCTTTACTGCATGCCATTTTGGCCCTCGGTGAGCATCCGTTCCTGCTGAGTTGGGACCATTTGCTGTGTCCTCGGATGGCAGCTTGGCAGCTTTTAAGACCCCAGACGCCACTCACCAATGTGGGGTGCAGAGAGCTCTCTTAGCAAATCACTAGTTGTGCCAATTGGCCTGGAATTCGCCTAAGAGCATGGTCCCCCGCCACCCGCCCCAGCTACTCTATCCTTGCAGTATTGAGTTAAGATGGAAGGAGTACTCAAATTATGTTGAAGTCCACTTAATGTTGTTCTTGTTCCTAATGTGTGCTGTCACCGCTTTCTCCCAACTAGATTTCTAGTAACTACCTAAACTAAACCCTCCCCCCCTCGCACTCCCTCCCTCCCTCCTCTCCCTTGCAGCTGTCAAAGAGTCTTTTCTTCTATACCCAAGTCTGTTCTTGAGATCTTATCGTAGAGGTCTCATACAGTATTTGCCCTTTTGTCGCTGACTACTCTCACTCAACATAATGTCTTCCAGTTGAAACCAGGTTAGGAGATGTTTCCTGGAATCATCGTTATTCTTTATCATTGCGTAGTGCTCCATTGAGTATATGTACCACAGTTTACCTATCCATTCTTCTATTGTTGGGCATCTGGGTTGATTCCACCTTTTTGCTATTGTAGACTGTGCCGCGATAAACATTCTAGTGCATGTGTCCGTTGGTGTGAAAGGCCTTGAGTCTGTAGGATATATTCCAAGTAGTGGAATTACTGGGTCAAATAGTATATCAATATCCATTTTTTTAAGGAAGCGCCAGATTGCCTTCCAAAGAGGCTGGACCATTTTGCAACCCCACCAACACTGTAGGAGGGTTCCACTTTCTCCACAGCCTCTCCAGTATTTGTTGTTTTGTGTTTTCTGGATCATGGCCAATCTTGTTGGGGTGAGATGGTATCTCATTGTTGTCTTGATTTGAATTTCTTTAATAACTAAAGATCGTGAACATGCCCGCATGTGTTTTTTTGGTTGCCTGGATCTCCTCTTTAGTTAAATGTCTGTCCATCTCCTTCTCCCATCGCTTAATTGGATGGTTTATCTTCTTCTTATTGATATTTTGTAGTATCTTATAGATTATGGAGATCAGGCGTCGATCTGACATAGAGTTGACAAATATTTTTTCCCACTCTGTGGGTGTTCTTTTAATTCTGTTAATAAAGTCTTTGGATGAGCAAAGGTGTTTCATTCTTAATAGTTCCCATTTATCTACTTTCTCTTCTGTTGATTGAGGTTTCTTTGACAGATTTTGGAGTCTGTCCTCATTGTGTATTAAAACTTCCATTGTTGTTCCTACCTTTTCTTGGATGAGCTTTATCGTTTTAGGTTTGATATTTAGGTCTTTTATACAGTTGGAGTTGGTTTTTGTATAAGGTGTAAGATATGGATCTTGATTCAGTTTATTGCAGATGGATAACCAATTTTGCCAGCACCATTTGTTGAAGATGCTGTTTTAACCCCAGTTTAATGTCTTAGGGCCTTTGTCGAATATCAACTGTTCATAGGCAGATGGTGTAATCTCTGGGGTCTCAATTGTGTTCCATTGATCAGTCTGTCTGTTCTTGTGCCAGTACCAGGCTGTTTTGACCACTGTGGCAGTGTAGTATGTTCTAAGGTCGGGTAATGAGAGGCCTCCCAGTGTGTTCTTCTTCTTTAGTAGTACCTTACTTATCCGGGGCTTCTTCCCTTTCCAAACAAAATTGGTGATTTGTTTCTCCATCTCATTAAAAAATGATGCTGGAACTTGTATTGGGATTGCATTATATAAATAAATTGCTTTGGGTAAAATAGACATTTTCACAATGTTAAGTCTTCCTTTCCATGAGCAGGGTAGGTTTTTCCATTTATCTAAGTCTCTCTTAGTTTCTTGTAGTAAGGGCTTGTAGTTCTCTTTGTAAAGGTCTGTAGTTTCTCTGGTTAGATTAATTCCTAGGTACTTTATCTTCTTAGGGGCTATCACAAATGGTATAGATTTGATAATTCCCTCCTTAACAGTCTCGTTGTTGGTATAAAGGAATCCTACTGATTTACTTATGTTTATCTTGTATCCTGAGACTTTGCTGAACTCTTCTATCAGTTTGAGTAACTTACTTATAGATTCCTTGGGGTTCTCTGCATATATAATCATATCATCTGCGAACAGGGAGATTTTAACTTCCTCTTTGCCAATGCAGATGCCCTTTATTTGTTCGTCTTGTCTAATTGCTCTGGCTAGAACTTCTAGCACAATGTTGAATAGGAGAGGTGACAGTGGGCATCCTTGTCTAGTTCCTGATCTCAGGGGAAAGTCTTTCAGTCTCTCTCCATTCAGGATGATGTGGGCAATTGGCTTTGTATAAATGGCCCTTATTGTGTTGAGGAATTTGCCGTCTATGCCCATTTTGCTAAGAGTTTTTAGCATGAATGGGTGTTGGACTTTATCAAATGCCTTTTCGGCATCAATGGACAAAATCAGGTGATCTTTGTCTTTTGTGTTATTTATGTGGTTAATCACATTAACTGTTTCCCTGATGTTGAACCAGCCTTGCATCCCTGGTATGAATCCCACTTGGTCATGATGGATTAATTTCTTGATATGTTGTTGTATTCTGTTGGCAAGAATTTTGTTGAAGATTTTTCCATCTAAGTTCATGAGTGATATCGGTCTGTAGTTCTCTGTCTTTGTTCGATCTTTCCCGGGCTTAGGTATCAGGGTTATGCTGGCTTCATAGAATGAGTTTGGGAGTACTTCATCCCTTTCTATACTGTGAAATAGTTTCAATAGTATTGGGGATAACTCTTCTCTAAATGCTTGGTAGAATTCTGCCGTGAAGCCATCTGGGCCCGGACTTTTTTGGGTTGGCAGTGTTTTGATGACCTTTTCAATCTCTTCCTTTGTGATGGGTTTATTAAGTTGTTCTGCTTCACGTTGTGATAATTTGGGTAGGTGGTATGAGTCAAGGAATTGGTCCATTTCCCCTAGGTTTTCAAATTTGTTAGAGTACAGTCTTTCATAGTATTCTGTTATGATGTTTTTGATTTCTGTTGCATCTGTGGTGACAACTCCCTTCTCATTTCTAATTTGGGTTATTTGTTTCCTTTCCTGCTTTTCTTTAGTAAGTTTAGCCAGTGGTTTATCAATTTTGTTGATCTTTTCAAAACACCAGCTTTTGGTCTTTTCAATTTTTTCAATGGTTTTTCTATTCTCTAATTCATTTAGCTCTGCTCTAATCTTTATGATCTTCTTTCTTCCGGTGCCCGAGGGGTTTCTCTGTTGTTCTCTTTCTACTTGTTCAAGCTGTGGAGTTAGTTCCTTGATTTGGTTTCTTTCTTCCTTCCCAATGTGTGCATTTATGGAGATAAACAGACCTCTGAGCATTGCTTTGGCTGTATCCCATAGGTTCTGGTAGGAAATGTTTTCGTTCTCATTGGAATCCATGAATTTCTTTAATTGATCCCTGGTTTCCTCTATAACCCATGTTTTTTTGAGCAAGATGTTGTTCAGTTTGCAAGAGTTCCACTTTCTATCTCTGTTTTTTCTGCTATTGATTTAAACTTTGATGGCTTTATGATCTGAGAAGATGCTTTGCAATAATTCAATGGTATGGATTTTGTTGAGCATTGCATTATGGCCTATCACGTGGTCAGTTCTGGAGAATGTTCCATGTGCACTGGAGAAGAAGGTGTAGTTGTCTGCTGATGGGTGGAAAGTTCTGTATATATCAATGAGGTTTAGTTGGTTAATTGTGTCAATGAGGTCTTCTGTATCTTTACTGAGCTTTTTTCTAGATGATCTGTCTAAAAAGTCTCCCACTATTATTGTGGAGTCATCTAACTCTCTTTTGAGTGTAGTCAGTGTTTCTTCAACATATTTAGGTGCTCTGACATTAGGTGCATAAATGTTTAATATAGTTAAGCCTTGCTTGTGTACTGAACCTTTCAGCAATAAATAGTGTCCATCTTTGTCCACAATGGTGGATTTGACATTAAAGTTGATTTTGTCTGAGATTATAATTGCCACCCCTGCTCTTCTTTGTTCATTGTTCGCTTGATATATATTCTTCCAACCATTAATTTTCAGTTTGTTCCTGTCTTTAGGTCTCAAGTGAGTTTCTTGTAGACAACATATTGATGGGTCATGTCTTTTGATCCAAGATGACACTCGGTGTCTTTTTACTGGAGCATTCAGTCCATTCACATTCAATGTAATTATTGATAGGTATGTGTTCACTGCTGCCATTGTGATATGTTTATTTTTATGTTGATTTTCTCTCTGTTGTTCTTATTAGTCTGTTCTGAGACACTCTTTTTTGTGAGTTGATTTTTCACCTTTTTCAGAGCTGGTTTTATAGTTGTTGAGACTCGTGTGTTAGATTTCTTGAAATGGTATGATACATCTTTGTTGTGCTTTACAGCTGCCCCTATGAACTCCCTTAATAAACTATTTATAAACCCAATTTTAATTACTACCAATCTGGTCATCTTCCTCTCCATCTGGAAGGACTATAACGACTGTAGTACATCCCTCTTTTATTATGATGACACCATAGTTTTCATGATGATCACTGGATTGCTTCTTTCCAAATCAAAGCTGTGATTTACTTTGGAGCCTTCCCTAAATGAGTATTGAGTAGTGTGTTATTCTAAAATATAAAGTTAGTGGTTTCGTTCTTCTAAGCCAAAGCCAAGAACTTCTTTCAGTATTTCTTGTAGTTTGGGTTTGGTTTTTACAAAGTCTCTGAGTTTCTGTTTATCTGGAAATGTCTTAATTTCATTTTCGTGTTTGAAAGACAGTTTTGCAGGATATATAATTCTTGGTTGGAAGTTCTTCTCCTTCAAGACTTTGAATGTGTCGTGCCACTGTCTCCGTGCCAGCATGGTTTCTGCTGAGAAATCTGACGAGAGCCTACAGGGTTTCCCTCTGAATGTTAGCTTTGCCTTGAGTCTTGCTGCCTTTAAGAGTTGCAGCTTATGTTTCATTTTGTTAAGCTTGATTATAATATGCCTTGGAGTCTTTCTTTTGAGATCCATATTGGGTGGCATATGATATGCATCTGAGATGTCTATATTCTCTTCCTTATGATTTCTGGGAAGTTTTCTTTCAGCAGCTTAGCAATAATACTCTCTGTGTTCTCAGATGTCTCACCCTGTTCAGGGACTCCAATTAATCAAAGGTTGTTCCTCTTAATAGAGTCCCACATGCTTCTTAGTGTTTCTTCATTTTTCTTGGTTCTTTTTTCTGATTTCTGCTCATAGACACTGGCATCAGTAGCTCTGTCTTCCAAGTCAGAAATTCTTTTTTCCAATTGTTCCATTCTGTTTTCTTGGGTTTGCATGGAAGTTTCTATGTCTTTGATTTTCTTCTTGATCTGTTGGATTTCAGAGTACTGGTGTTCCATCAGATCGAACAACTTGCTTAATTTTTCATTCTGTTCTGCTGCATTTTGTATAAGGTCTAGAAGGGCCCTGTATATAATCAATTTGTATTCACTTCCTGATGCTTTCATAAAAGTTTCTTCATCTGGAAAACTCCTTGGTTGCTTTGTTTGGGAGCCTTCTGAAGCCATGAGTGATTGCTTGTATGCCACAATTGTCTGTTGCTTTTTGGGTCCCATGTGAGTATATAGAGGCTGGAAGAGGTACTGTGAGGATGGATTGCAAATGTTTCTGTAGGCTGTCTTCAAATGTAAAGCAAATGGTATCTGACCAGTTCACAAGTCAGTTAGGTTTTCAGGTATAGAGGTCCCTCTTCTCATCTGACAAAGTAAGCGCCACTATATCCAACCCCAGATGATAACAAACTAGTTCAGAATACAGCACTGCTAGTGCCCTGGTGGCCTCTGCTGACAGGGCCTAGCCTTATCCAACACTGAGTCAAGTACTGGTTTTGTGATAGAAAAGCGCTTTTTGTGGGCAGGCTCTGGCTCCCAAGCTAAGAATTAGGTCCAGCTGCGGCCACCGTACCCAAGATGGCGTCCTCCACACAGGCAGCAGACAGGGGGGCTAAAGGTGCCGAGAGGCAGCGATTCCTCTGCTTCTGTTGCAGGGCCCCCAATGTAGGCAGCACTGTGCAAAATCACTACTTTTCTGATGGAGAAGCACTGTCCCATTTGCAGGCGCTGGCTCCCAGGCTAAGAACGAGGTCCCGCTAAAATCTCGATACCAACATGGCGTCCCGCACCCTGACCACGGAGTTCCACACAAACCCCACTGAGACAGCTACAAAACGAAAGGCTCAAAGTGTCTAGATTAACAGAGTCCCGAGCATGGCTCTCAGAATATGGGAATTTTGCCTGCCTATCCCCCCAGCAGCGCGTCTGAGTCCAGCCGCTGGGCAAGACCCAGCTCCACCCGCCAGCCGAGACAGAGGAAAAAAAAGTCAAAATGGTGCGTTTACCTTCCGTCCGTGAGAGCCGGGGCTAGCCAGGAGCGGGAGTCAGCGAAAGAGAGGAGGTTTTTCGCTGAGTGGTATGAAGTCCCAATTGACAGCTCTGGGCAGTGTTCTGAGGCTGATTAGGTGACCAGAAGGCTCTGTTTGATTGTCAGTTCAGGTCTTGGTTTCCAGAGGGATAGAAAGAGACGTGGGCTTAGTCTGCCATCTTGACTCCGCCTCCCAGAATAAATTTTAAAAAGAAGAATGACATGAAAAGACAGTGTGCCAATCTAAGAAAAAAGAAAAAGTGAAATTTTGTACACTAAAAGTGTAAGTTGTAAAAGTAACTGACTCAAAAATGAGGAGTCTCTTTTCCTTAGGCCATTTTAAAGAAATGAAGGGTATTAACTGTCTCTGAGAATAATATCCACTCTGCTAAGTGACCAACTAACCAAAAAACCAAACTCATTGCTGTTGAGTCAATTCCAACTCATAGCAACCCTACAGGACAGAGTAGAACTGCCCCCTCAAGTTTCCAAGGAGTGCCTGGTGAATTCAGACCACTGACTTTTTGGTTTGCTGATGTAGAACTTAAACACTGCACCACCAGAGTTTCCAGTGAACAACAAGGAACCAACAATGGCCAGCATCTTAATATTTCTGGACTACTCCGTAAGAGCTTAATATCACGTTTAAATATCTTGAAAACTGTTCTTATAAGTAGAAACCTTCTCTAATGTTCTTTGCTATAGGACAGTCATTCATATACACAATAATCTTTTGCTCTCAGTGACTGTGACTCGCCCCTCCCACCTCATCCTCATTTTACTACCTGGTTTAATGCCAGTGGATACCAGGAGGCTGTGGGTGATTATCTTAGAACTCCAGGAGAACTACGGTGGTAAAGCAGAAGGCAGTTAGGCCAGGGGCACCACTTTGTCATAAGATCAATGTATATCTGGCTGCGGCACAGTGGGAATAACCTCTGACATACTGTCAGAAGTCCTGGGTTCCAATTTAGGCTCTTGTGTTTTCTATACATGTAAGTAAGAGCAAATCCACTGCCCCGTAAGCCTTGGTTTCCTTATTTATGAAACAGTATTGGTAACACCCAATTCAGGGGTTGTGATAGGATTGACTATGGCACTGTATTTGTAATTGTCCTGTCCAGCACCTGACTTATAGCAAGTACTTAGAATAGTTGGCTCACCCTAAGTGAAAATATTGGGAAAAAAGTTGTCTGACTTATAGCAAATAGTTAGAATTTTTGACTCACTCTAAGTGAAAATACTGGGAAATGAAAGTGGTCGTCAAGTCGATTCCAACTCACAGTGACCCTGTGGGTCAGGCTAGAACTGCTCCATAGACTTTCAAAGGAGTGCCTGGCAGATTTGAACTGCCACCCTTCTGATTAGCAGTTGTAGCACTTAACCATTATGCCACCAAGATTTTCTGAACATACTGAGGGGATCCCAAACACCTTCATTTCATTTCTACTCTCATTCATGCTAACAGTGCATGTTGCCACCCTCATGGAGGGCACTGCTTCCTCAATGCATGTGGTCCAGCAAATGCCCCCTTTGTTACACACCAGAAGTGTCCAGATCCCTCGCACATATTATTGTACAATCTACTCAGTTCCAAAAAAAGTAACTTAATAAACTGCACTGATTTGTATAAATATAATAGCAAACACTTCATGCCAGATACGATTCTAAGTGCATTATCTATAGCAATGTATTTGACCCTTAACTTGAAGGAGTTCATTATTTTCCATTTCTAAAAGCTCTTTTTTAAGTAAGAAACAACACAAACAGTAGCATCTCTATGTCTTAGAAATGTTTCTAAAGTAATGGGAAGCTTAATTTTGTGCAGGTGTTCATATCCTTTTAGCTCCAGTTTGGTTTAAGCATCCAAGGACTTGTTCCAGATTCAGAATGCTTCTAGAAGTGCTCCAGGAGGCTGGCCATTTAAGAGAGCTGCAAAACCACTAGAACCATAAGATATAGCAGCTAAGAATGAGTAGAGGTCAATCTAAGTCAACCCCAAAACCATTTATCAAAACAAAATTACTATAAATCACTATGGATTAGAATAAAGGGGCTTTTTCTTCCTTTCACTTTTTACTTTCTTGATTTGTGTTTACTACAAATCAAGAAAGAGAAATTTTTTACATTGACAGCTGGTATAGCCTTGTCTCAGAGTCTATTGGATGTTGGATATATTAAAAAGATCTCATTCCAAGACGTCAAAGGAAGAGACAGAATAAAGACAGGCTCATGTCGAGAGCAGTCAGTGGTATTTGATGACATTTTCACCTTTGAAGTAGCTGTGCTCCTCACTGCTGTTTTCCACTGAACTTGCAGCTTTCATATAAATGCCTCCTGGGGTTCAAATTCTTTTGCTTTAAAGTATGAGAAATATTTTTAATGTTATTGAAAGATCTTCCACTGGTAAGTTATATTTATATATTTGTACATACTGAAGCAAATTAAAACACGTATCTTAAACCAAATGCCGTAAGAAATTCACTAGAATGCACAATGATTTTAGGAACCAATGAATTTTAAAAGGCTTTTATATAGTTTTCCAATATTATAAGACAGCAATGCTTCTTTTTCTCTTAAAATACACCTTGTTTCTGCATATGAAATTTTTCTATACATGATTATTTTACTTGCAAAGGCTGAAACTCACTTTTTCAGGTTAAGGTTTCTTTTAAAATTGTAATACTTTAGTACAATACATATCCATTAACTATATTATTAGGTTTGTTCCAGTGCCTACATTGTCATGTAAATTGTTTTCTCTTCATTATATAACTGACTTTTTTTAAGACATTTGTACTCCAGTATTTCTAAGTTTACCTGTTAAGTTTCCCTGTTTCCCTGTTAGTGCTTAAAAGTATTTGGCAGTCATATTGTTTTTACTCATTTTTAAAATGTTATTGTCAGTTGCCATCAAGTCACCCATATGGTGACTCATATGCTCCACAGCATTTTCATTTGTGACCTTCAGAAACAAATCACCAGGTCTGTCTTTCAAAATTCCTCTGGATGGGTTTAAACCACCAACCTTTCAGCTGCTAGTCAAGAGATAAATGAGTTGCACCAACCATGGGCTCCAGTGAAATAGTGCAGCCTTGAAAACAAAATGATTTTTAATTGCTTAAATTATTCTATTTCTGTATGACATGTAAGACTGTAATTGCAATTTTTTGAGACATACAGAGTTTAAGGATTACGCTAATGTCAGGCACCATAAAGTCAGTTCTGACTCATAGCGACCTTGTATACACAGAACAAAGCACCACCCAGTCCTGTGCCATCCTTGTAACAATTGTTGTGTTTGTGCCCATTGCTACAACCATTGTGTCAGTCCATCTCCTTGGAGATGTTTCTCTTTTTCACCAATTTCTACTCTACCAAGCCTGATATCCTTCTCCAGGGAATGATCCTTTCTGAGAACATACCCAAAATACGTAAAATACAATCTTGCCATCCTTGCTTCTGAGGAACATTCTGGATGTACTTCTTCCAAGACAGATTTGTTCTTTCTTTTGGCAGCCCCCTGTATGTTCAACATATTTCACCAATACCACAGTTCAAACTCTTCTTTGCTCTTCTTTGTTCATTGTCCAGCTTTCCCACAAGTATGAGGCAATAGAAACACTGTGGCTTGGGTCAGGCTTTCAAGAGGTCATTTACAGAAAATTTGCCCATTGCAATGTGTCGTTTGATTTCCTGACTGCTGCTTCTATGGATGCTGATTGTAGATCCAAATAAAATTAAATCATTGACAATTTCAGTATTTTCTCCATTCATCATGATGTTGGTACAGTTGTGAGGATTTTGTTTTCTTTCTGTTGAATTGTAATCTGTACTGAAAGCTGTGGTCTTTGATCTTCATTAGTAAATGCTTCAAATCCTATTGACTTTCAGCAAACAATGTTGTGTCATCTGCATAACACAGATTGTTAATAAGCCTTCCTCCAGTCCTGATGTTCCAGCATTATTTGGTCAGCATACAGATTGAATAAGTAGGGTGAAAGTATATAACTCTGATGCACACCTTTCCTCATTTTAGACCATAAACTGTCCCCTTGTTCTGTTCCAGTGGTTGCTTCTTGATCTGTGTTCAGGTTCCTCATGAGCACAATGAAATGTTCTGAAATTCCCAATCTTCAGAATATTACCATAATTTGTTATGATCCACACAGTCAAATGCCTTTGCATAGACCGTGAAGCACAAACAAACGTCTTTTGGGTATTCTTTGCTTTCAGCCAGGATCCACTTGACATCAGCAGTGATATCCCTGGTTCCAAGTCCTCTTCTGAATCCAAATTGAATTTCTGTAAGTTCCTTATTGATGTACTGCTGCTGCAACTGCTTTCGAATTATCTTCAGCTAAATTTTACTTATGTGATATTAATGATATTTTGGGATAATTTCTGAGTTCAACTGGATCATCTTTCTTTGGAAGAAGTGTAGGTATGAATCCCTTAAAGTCATTGTCCAAGTAGCTATCTTTCAAATTTTTTGATATAGATGAGAGAGCACTTCCATCACTACATCTATTTGTTGAAACACCTGACTTGGAGGTTTGAATTCTTGCTTCATTTTTTTCAGCTTGAGAAATGCTAAGTATGTTCTTCCCTTTCGGTTTTCTAAGCCCAGGTCTTCGCTTGCGTCATTATGATACTTTGTCTTCTGAAGCTACTTTTTGAAATCTTCATTCAGCTGTTTTACTTCACCATTTCTTAGTTTCTTTTGAGCTACTGAATTTTCAAGAGCAAGTTTCAGAGTCTCTTTTGACATCTGTTTCTGGTCTTTTATTTCTTTCTTGTCTTTTTGATGACATATTGCTGTCTTCATTTATGGTGTCCTAATTAAGGCATTCCACAATTTGTCTAGTCTTCAGTCATTAGGGTTTTAATGTATCAAGCCAATTCTTGATATGGTCTCTAAGTTCAAGGAGGATATACTTGCAGTCATACTTTGGCTCTAGTGGACTTGTTCTAAT
Organism: Heterohyrax brucei; assembly: GCA_028571685.1. Lineage (NCBI taxonomy): Eukaryota > Metazoa > Chordata > Mammalia > Hyracoidea > Procaviidae > Heterohyrax > Heterohyrax brucei. Next base: position 167,007,654 of record CM053144.1, read on the forward strand.
TCTTTTCAACTTCAGCTTGGACTTGTATATGAGTAATTGATGATCTCTTCTGCAGTTGGACTCTGCCTTTGTTCTGGTTGATGATACTGAACTTTCCCATTGTCTGTTTCCACAGATGTAGTTGATATGACTCCTGGGTAGTCCGTATGGTGAGGTCCACATGTATAGTCATCATTTATGTTGTCGAGAAAAGATATTTGCAATGAATAAGTTACTGGGCTTGCAAAATTCTGTCACGTGCTCTCTGTCATTGTTTCCATCTCCAAGGCCATATTTTCCAACCATCCATCCTTTTTATTTGTTCCCACCTCACATTTCAATAACCAGTAATTATCAATGCACCCTATTTATATGTTCAGTCAATTTCAGACTCCAGAATTTGGTAAAAATCCTCAATTTCTTCATCTTGGACCTTTGTGGTTAGTGTATAAATTTGAATAACAGTCATATTAACCCATATTAACTGGTTTTCCTTGTAGGCATATGGATGTCATCTTATCACTGACAGTACTGTACTTCAGGATAGATACTGAAATGTTCTTTTTGATGATGACTGAAATGTCATTCCTCTTCAAGTTGTCATTTTGGGCACAGCAGACCATATGGTTATCTAATTCAAAATTGCCAATATCAGTCCATTTCATTTCACTAATGCCTAGGATATTAATTGTCATGGATTGAATTGTGTCCCCCCAAAACTACATGCAGCCATTTGCTTGGGCCATGATTCCTTGTATTCTACAATTGTCCTCTATTTTCTGATTTTGCTATGCCATATGTTAAAGGATTAGGGTAGGCTGTAAATCCCTTCAGATCACCTCCCTGCTCCACTGTAAAGGGAGTTTCCCTGGAGTATGGCTTGCCCCACCCTTAATCCTTGTCCTACAAGAGATAAAAGGAAAGGAAAGCAGGCTGAGAACTGGGAACCTCATACTATCAAGCAAGCAGCACAAGGAAGAGAGCATGTCCTTCAGACCTGAGGTTCTGGTGTCAAGATGCTCCCTGGACAAAGACTGATACAATACCGGACTTGCCCACAAGGGAGAGAACATTCCCCTGGAGCAGACATCCTGAATTTGAACTCGTAGCCTACTGGACTGTGTAAGAATAAACCTTCCTTTGTTAAAGCCACCCTCTCTGTGGTATTTCTGTTAGAGCAGCCCTAGCTGACTGAAACATTAATGTTTACACATCACATTTCATTTTTGATGATCTCTATTTATAGTAGATTCATACTTTGTACATTCTACATTCTGATTATCAGTGGATGTTTATAGTTGTTTCTTTTCATTGTAAGTTGTGCCACATCAGCAAATGAAGATCCTAAAAGCTTGACTCTATCTGCATCATTAAAGTCAAGTCTGCTTTGAGGAGGTAGCTCTTCCCCAGTCATCTGTGGAGCACCTTCCAACCTGGGAGGCTCATGTTTCAGATTATGCTAGATGAGATAAAGGATTATGTTCCAGTATATTTGCTATATTTGGACATAGAGTTGTCAGTAGATCCTGGATTATAAATGAATAAGCATCATCCTTGGAAAGAAATGGGGAATATTGAAGACTGAAAGAAAAGTGTTCTAGGTAGAGGAAGACGTAGAGTAGAAGACAGAAATTCAACCACTGGATATGCAAAAAGACCCTTGACAACAGAGAGCTTGGTGAAAGAAACCATGACCAGAGAAACTGAAAATCTTTCAATATTACAGAAGGAGTTCAAGTTGGAGAAAACAAAAAGATTAAGAGATCAAGTAGGCCAGAGCCAGCTTTAAGAGACTCTGTGAACCATCAAGGAATTCTGAACCTCATCTTAAATCAATGTGCACTGAAATTCCCTGGAAGGCTTGTTAAAGCAAGATGCTGAATCCCACTCCATTATCTGATTCAAGGAGTCTATTGGCGAGTCTCTGAAAATTTTCATTTCTAGTAGACTACCTGGAACAACTGGAGTTGCTGATCTACAGATCACACTTTAAGAACCTCTGCTTTAAGGGAAATGAGTGCAATGGTTAAGTACTTGACTACTAACTGAGAGATTGGTGGTTTGAACCCACCAGCTGTTCTATGGGAAAAAGCTGGGGTAATCTGCTTCTGTGAAGATCACAACCCTTTGAGGCAGTTCTGCTCTTTCATATAGCGTCACTATGAGGTGGCATCAACTCAGTGCAGTGATTTTTTAAGGGAAACCACTGAAAGATTTTCATGCTCTTTAGAAAATTCACTTTTGTTACATAGTGGAAAATGGATGAAAAAGGAGGAAGTGCAGAGAAACTTAAGATGTTGCTGTAGTGTAGGTATGACAACAGAGAATTTAACCAAACAGACAAGAGCTTTTACTGGGAGATATCAAAGACAAGGTTCTGGTTTGAACATTGCGTGCATGATCATGACATCTCTGCCCTAAGTAACATGAAGAAGGGATCGCCCAGGGAGGGACAATGTTGGACAGGGGTTGTTAAAAGGTAGTAGTGTCCTGGTAAATGTTTAGCAATATGCCCTTTGAGAAGAGAAGGCGTGGATTGGATTATTTGCCAATTTACATGGAATAAATACTCTCACTGTGACTGATTTTGAGCTACCAGTATGATATTCAAAAATAGGGGGAAAATGTTCAGTAACATACCTTACAGAGTACTTCCACATCACATAGACCAAAAAAAAAAAATCTATTGCTATCGAGTTGATTTTGACTCCTAGTAACTCTGTAACACAAAGCATAACTTTCTGTAGGGTCTCCAAGGGTGTCATCTTCACTAAAGCAGACTATGACATTTTTCTTCTTAGGAATGGCTGGTGATTTCGAAACACTAACCTTTCCATTAGGAGCCCAGCATTTAACCATTGTGCGACCAGGACTTCTTCCCATATAGACATAGTGCTAAATCCTGGGACAAGACTGCTGCATGGGAGCAGTGGGAAGAGCTTAGCAGCCGTAATAGTTTACAGGTACAGGGACAAGGTTCAGTCAGACAAACAAAACACAGGCAAGGATCAATTTGTGACCCAAGACCCAGTCTGGGAAAGCCCATAGGTAACTAAGACAAAGGAGTATGGGACTCCAAAGATGTGGAAGGAGAGGAGCAGAAATGGGGACCCCAAGAAGAACAGGTGGTTACCACAGGTACAGTGGAAATTAGCCATCAGGTTCTTAGTAACTCAGCCATGATTTGAGTCCAGGATTCTTATCTGTCCAACAGGGCAGTATGTAGAGTAGAGCAGCGCCTCAGTATTAAGGGTTAGGGATGTTAGATGGCCTGAACAAGAGCTATGGTGTGAGGCAGGAGGACAGGTACTGAAAAAGAGGCACGTGGTAGAGGTAGGTTTCCAGATAAGTCAGAAATCTAGTTATCCAGACTGGTGTTCAAGATCAGAGGCATACCACCTGTCAGGGTGAAGAGAAAATGCTGCATGCGTAAGACTGGGATAAATTTGTGTCTTGAGTCATGATACATCACAGAGTTTGAGACATTTAGAGAAGGGTTATGCATCCAGGAAGTTGCTTTGTTGGTGCAGTGGTTAAGCAGTAGGCTGCTAGCTGAAAGGCTAACAGTTCAAACCAGCAGCTCCGTGGGAGAAAGATAAGTCAGTCTGTGTCCATAAAGATCACAGCCTTAAGTACCCTGTGAAGTAGTTCCACTCTGTCCTATAATAGTGTTGCTACGAGTCAGAATACATTCTAGGTTAACGGGTTTGGTTTTGGTTTTGTGCATCCATGGGGAAAGAAAAGGAAGTTGTAGAGGCTGAGAACTGAGCAGAATGTAATAGCTATGAAGCTTGTTTACACCAGTATCTTTAGACTAACAGAAACTCTGGTGGTATAGTGATTAAGAGTGACAATTGCTAACCCAAAGGTCAGCAGTTCAAATCCAGTGGGTGCTCCTTGGAAGCTCTATGAGGTGGTTCTACTCTGTCTTCTAGGGTCGCTATAAGTCGGAACGGACTCAGCAGCAGTGCTTGTTTTTTGTTTTTTTGGATTAACTGGCCCCATCCAACAGAGCTTTTCTTCCACATTCTGAAGTGCCACTCTCTGTGGCCATGTGGGAAACCCTGGTGGCATAGTGGACAAGTGCTACAGCTGCTAACCAAGAGGTAGACAACTTGAATCTGCTGGGCACTCCCTGGAAACTCTATGGGGAAGTTCTAGTTTGCCCTATGGGGTCTCAGTGAGTCAGAATTGGCTCCATGGCAATGGTTTGGTTTCCAGGCCATGTGATTTTTCACTCTCCCAGGACAGAAAAAAAAGGCACTTTCTGAAAATTCAGTACTCATGTGTATTCTCTATACTCACTAGTCAGTAGATCTCATATAAAATTAAAATTAACAGGCTCCATTGAGTCCTAAACACAGACAGCCTGACTGAGCACCATAAGTTAAGTGTATTTTTTGAAACTACGGATTAGAGTAGCCAAAAATGATCAGTTTATCATTTGAATCACACAGTAGATAAATTCACTGAAAGTAATTGCAAAATTATCTGAATTAGTAAGATGCTGAGGAAGAAAAAAAAGACACTTTTTTAAGTCAACACAGTTTTGGATTTTTCCTGCCTTAAACACCATATGTTATTCCACTGAAAATCTCAAAAACAATTCTAGTCTTCCCTGTATTGAAAGAAATCATTTCAGCTTTCTCCTTATATGTACTGCACTTAAAACAATATAAATTAATTTGTTTCAATAGATTTCATCAAGAAAGCAAAAGCAATACTTCCCCCCGCCCCCCCAAAAAACAAGCTCATTGCTGTCAACTCAATTCTAACTCGTAGCAACCCTATAGGACAGAGTAGAACTGTTCCACAAAGTTTCTAAGGAGCTTCTGGAGAATTTAAGCTGCCAGTCTTTTGGTTAACAGGCAAACACTTAATCACTGTGCAACCTGGGCTCTGCAAAAGTGGTGGGATATTTCAAAAGCCAGTTTGAATGTATTTCAGCAAAAGAAAGAATGGAAGGAGGTAGAGAGAGAGAACAAGAAAGACAGAGAAAAAAATGAAGGAAGAAAGAAAGGAGGGAGGGAGGGAGGGAGAGAAGGAGGAAAAGAGAAAGGGAGGGAGGGAGTGTGGAAGGAGAATTCATAAGGACCCGAGGATCTCAGAATTATAACATAATGAAAAAAAAATTATTTTGTTTTCCCTAGCACTTTTTTTTTCTTAATACACTTTGTTGTTTCTTCACCTGATTTTTAAGACTGTTTCTTTAAAAAGACAAAAAGGATCAGTCATTCTATTTGGTTTCTATAGTAACAAAAACCAGTTTCTGAATTTCTTCATGAGCTAAGATCATGTGGAAACCAAAGAGGACTCACGGGTCTTGCAAAATATATGAAGTCCTTAACAAATAGGACTGCCATCTTCTGGCAGTTGTCCTAAACGACAGATAATTGTATCATGCCTGACTACTAACTTAGGTTTCCCCTCTTCCAGCTCATATTTCTAACATAGTACAACCGTAATGGGGTGGCACACACCCAGGCAGCTCCTGGGTGATCACATCAGGTTGTAAATGTGCCATTTGCCTCACCAGGAACGTGGAGAATTAAGGAGGTCTTAATACAAATGTTTATTCCAGAAGGCTGGAAGATGAATACATGAGCTCCTGAGAGGGTCAAAATGTTTGCATCTTTTAAGAGGTTTATTTAATTGTATCAGATGCAAAATAATTCAGAGAATAAGTGGTACAGTTCAAAAGGAAATTTCACCAGTGATTGCTGTGATGGAGCTTCTCTCTACTACGACAAAATAGACCGAGGACTAATGGAAGAGGGCATCTAGGCTCTGAGGACTTCCAGTCTTTTCAGCTGACAGTCCTGAATTATGAGGTGTTACAGAGTAAAGCAGAGTTACCATAAGAGCTGTCCAAATAACTTATGGCACTGAATCACAGCACCATCTTTGGGAGATAATTCATGTCACCAGTGAATGTTCAGTAATATGGATTTTCTCCAAAACACCATATTTAACAGGCAACACCACTGAGAGGTGAATTTAATGACAAAGTGAATTATTTAAAAGAATCGAACTGTATTCCAGTGTGTAACAGGAGCTGATTAAAATGTATGCATAGTTGATAAAGTAATTTAAATTAAATACTGGATGTGTGTAGCAAATAATAACCAGTCCAACATGTTAAGATGCCAGCCAAATCAAAGATTAAAGAGTAAAGAATAACCTAATTAGGACATGAAAATATTTCAACACTGCTTTTTATCATTACTGAAATACTAGTAAATTAAACCTTAAATGTACAAGGCAGATGCTTTATCCTACCAGAAGAGCTTACCATTGCAGTATTTATTCTTTATAGAATTAGGCACAATAATTACTTCAGTAAGTGCTTTGCTTATTCTAATATCGATAAGACATTAACATTTCTAAAAGAAAATATACCTTCGTGATTAAGATCTAATTCAGTTATTTTCAGAATCACAAAGTAAAGGTGGCTCCAGAAACCTTTCATTTATGAATTCACAGACTATATGTAGGCTGTCCCCAAATGTGAGCTAGAAACTACTCATCAATAATAGATTAATAGCAATAATTATGGAACATTGTGATATACAATTGTAGCAGTGACATATCGTTATTGATTCATTTAAGCAATGCTGTTACCTGTTTCCCTTAAGTAAACTGGCTCAAAAAGATGAAAGTGAGAGTTTAAAGCCCTTACCCCCAAATCGTGACTCTATTATGAAAAGAGTTGGAAGAGCATATTTAGCCGTGATCAGGGTGACATTTTGTCCCAGTGTGAATCCTTCACTGTTGTCTGCTACTAATTACATCTGACCAGTTTGTCTTGCATTTACCACGTGCATTTCTCTACAAGGGTAAAGCCAGTATATTTCTTTGCACTTTGCAGCCTTCAAGACTCTCTCACTGAAATTTTAATCTCAGTCAGAATGAAGCTTTCTCAAAAACAGAGCTAAGTGTCTCAGTCTGAAGTTTTACATACAGGCGATTGTTGAGGTCAAGAATAAGTATGTAGCACAATTCTACACATCTTACTGGATACACGTATGCTCAGCATATCTTTAAGTTGTCTACTGCCCTCACCATCTCCTTTCTATTCCAGCTTCCAACCACAGTTCAGGTCCACACTGCATTTCACCAGCACAGTTTCGGGCAATAACCTCCACGTTTTTTTGGTTTGGTTTTGGTTGTTGTTATTGTTTGTTTGTTTGTTTTTATAGCACAAGTGGTATCAATCGCTTATTTATTCTTTTATTAAATAAAAAATGAAAGTGTACATACTCTGCTTACAATATTGGGTTAAGAGAGGAGGACTACACAAGTTGTGTCGAAGCCCCATTAATATTGATCTTCTTACTAATGTGTATTGTCACCAATTTCACCTAACCAAATTTCTAACAACTATCTAATCTAAACGCTTGCCCCTCACCCTCCTCCCTCCTACCCTCCCCACTCTTGTAGCCATCAAAGAGTCTTTTCTATTATGTATAAGTATGCTTTTAAGTTTTTACCATAGGGGTCTCATATTATAATTGTCCTGTTGCTGACTAGTTTCACTCAACATAATGTCCTCCGGTTGAGACCAAATTGAGAGATGTTTCCTGCTATCATCGTTGTTCTTTATCAGTGTATAGTACTCCATGGAGTATACATACCAAAGTTTACCCATCCATTCTTCTGTTGTTGGGCATCTGGGTTGATTCCAACTTTTTGCTGTTGTGGACTGTGCCACAATGAACATTCGTGTGCATGTATCAGTTGGATGTGAATGGCCTTGATTTTGTAGGATATATTCCAAGCAGAGGAATTGCTGGGTCAAATGGTATATCTATATCCATTATTTTAAGGTAACGCCAAATTGCTTTCCAAAGAGGTTGCACCATTCTGCAATCCTACCAACAGTGGAGAGTCACAATCTCTTCACAGCCTCTCCAACATTTATTTTTATTATGATTCAAAGAAAATGTACATTCCCATATAAATTTGCATGCTCACCTATATGCAGCTCCCACTGCTCTCCCTGCCCACTGACAGCACATTCTTCCTCTCCACTCCATACACATCTTATCCTCCAAACAATCTCTTATCCACCCACTCCCCCACCTCCAGCAGTGATAGTCGTGATGGAGCTCACAAAGCTGAATCTCATTGGCAATACAAGATTAAAAATGGGTGCATCCTGAGATCTCCACTAAAAGACCACAATTGATGGTCCACAGGCCACAGAGTTCCCCTGGGAGCATGGCCCCTGGCCCTGATGCTGCCCCTGTCCATAAATCGTAATGAAGGTTAATTCTTCGGACAAGAATGGATTGGACTTGGCGACACAGAGTGACCCTATCATGTGTATGCGTTATCGCTCTGTGCATCTAGAGGATGTCATCCTGCTGACTTCCATGTTGTTTTTATGAACAGTTTCACCCCTATACAAGTTGTTCCACATGCTACTTTCAGAGTAGTCACCTGAAGAAACAACTCTAATTAAGCTACCCATTGGCTAAAAGCCAATCTCAGCCTACATTATAGAAAATCACCTAGATTTTCAAATACTGCAGGCTGGTACCAATCTTCCTTCTGGACTCATGCTCCCATTAATTCCAACAGTGAAGTTCATACTCTGGCCAAAACAGAGTCATTGTCATTTCCAATCCTTGCCTATTGCACAGTATACTTCTACATGATATTACTTCCTCCTGACCTCCGTTTCAAAATTTAAGGTCTTACTTAAACGCTGTCAGCTCTTATAATCTCTTGTATCTCTGCATCAAGGAACTCTCAGTCTCTGAACTCCCATTATCTCTTATGGTTTTTAATGCCTTTTCTAAAAGTATTAGAATTTATCTGTACTTCTTTTTATCTCAACCCTACAGAAAAGTAATTCCTTAAGACAGGTGTAAAATAGTGTCTGGTAGCTCACTTTTTCATTCCTGAGTTCAATAAAAACTTGTTGAGGGCCTACTAAATTTCAATCCTTTTATGAGGCATTTGCGAAAGAGCTATGCAGGTGCTAAAGATGATCCCTGCCCATGTAGAACACACATTCCAGCAACAAGACATACAATACACAAGCTAATAAATCAGTAAACAAGAAAGCCAGCTATTAGGACACATACTATAAGGAAAATACATATGGTATGTAAATAGATATTGGAGAGGAGAGATCCCGGGGCCGTGCTAATGTCTGCATATGACTGCATAGGGTAGCTAAGAGTTAGAATCAACTCAGTGCCAACAGGGTTTTTTTTTTAATTAACTTCAAGGTTGTGCTTTGAAACCCGCTCAGCAGCACCAGAAAAGAAATACCTAATGATCTGCTTCCATAAAGATTATTGCCAAAAAAAAAAAAAAAAACCCTTCATAGCAGTTCTACTCAGTACCATGAGATCACCATGAATCAGATCTGACTTGAGAAGATTACTCTGAAAAGAAGACATTTGAGTGGAAACTTGAGAATAAGAAAGAGATTGATTCTGAATCAGTGAGGATGGTGAAGAGACTCTAAGGCCAGAGTCCTAGGTGTTGGAAATAGTCTGATGCTTTTTAAAAGTCCAGGTACAGAATGTGAGCAACCAGGTAGAAGATGGGTTTGGAGGGTTTGTAAGATCATACCTGGCTGTGAAGCCCATAATGAAGAGTGTGGATTGGTTTTGGAGAAATCATAAGCCAACGAAGTTTATTTATGCTAGCATCTATTATTAGCTCAACAAACATTTATTAAGAGGCCAACTTTGTATAAGAAATAGTGCTAGTTATTGAGAATTTGCAGTTGAATAATGCACATTCCCTCCATCTAGAGTGAGGTGGAAGTTCGCAAATCATGTGACCAGTCAACAAACCCAGCATAGCTGGTAGCTAGAGAATGTCCGAAGTCTGAGAATTCGTGAACTCACCCTAGAAAAAGTGATACATTCTTCATTGCTGAATATCACTACAGTCACCTTGGAAAGCTATGCACCAATGCGAGCACTTACTTTACCCTTCAAAACAATTTTCAAACTCTTTTTTTTTTTTGGAGTGACCATCCGAGCTGTTGTAGTACTAACCCTCGATGTCCTGAATGTCATCAAAATGTCTTCCTTTCAATATTTCCTTTATCTTCGGGTAAAGAAAAAAGTCATCAGAGGCCAGATCACGTAAGTAGGGAGGATGATCCAATACAGTTATTTGTTTACTGGCTAAAAGCTCCCTCACAGGCAAACCTGCCACAGTGTGATGGTGCACAACGGCCATTCCAGAAAGAGTTCCAAAATTGCTTTCAAGCGTGGTCTAGGTGCTGGCTTCAGTGCATAGCTTTCCAAAGGGAGTACTTTGATGGTGACCAGAGTGATATTCAGCAATGAGGTAGGCAGCACTTGGAACTATTAAGTTCACAGAATTAATTGTTGGGCCTCATAGAAGAGGGAGCAACAAATACAACAGAGACCACCCTGCAATTGTTCATCTTGTTTTCAAGTGGGAAAAGAATATTTCTCTTGCCTGCAGCTTCAACCTGCCTTAATGGCCAGAAGATGGCCATAAATAAGTGATTTATTTTTCAATGCTGTGGCCAGTTTGGGGCTGGTGCAGTCCTAGAGAAAAATCTGGAAAAAACCATAAAAGACTGAAGTCTGAGAAAGCCAAAAGAAGCCTGATGAAACTATGTTGTCAGATTGACAGCTAAAGTAAAACACAATGCCTTCCTCATTCATCAAAGAATTGTAACTGGCTTTGTGTCACAATGAAGCCAGCTCATGTAAATAGAACACTACAAGCGATAGGACATTTCACATGAGTTCAAGTTCATCATCACACTTGATACCATCATCTGTAGACTCTCCCCCACTGCTGTCTTTTGTATCACTCCCTAAAATGAAAAAATAAATAAATAAACAGAGGAAAAAAAGAATATGAGATAGGACTGTATCAAGTTTACTGGTCTTTCCACTTGAATAAAGTTGTTATTATTGCTTTGTATGTTTTATTAGTGACAAAAATCCTAGACTTAATTGCCTCCAGCCAAAGACAAGTAGGAATAAAACTCCAGTTGAATAAGCTGGGTTTTTACTTGTTGCAGTGAGGAAAAACACACATCATGAGGACCCATGGGGCATTTCAGCAAGAAGGTGTCTTAAAGGACTTTTTGTAGGATTTAGGCTTGTGTTAGGGAATTTTGAGGAAGAATTGAAGTAAATGAGTCTTGGCCTTGGATTGGAAGCTCTCCCAAAGGGCAGGTAATTCTATGCTTAGAGTAAACCTTACCTAGAAGAAGGAAACTAGACACAGACTAAAGCATTAACTGGTGAAGAAACAGCAATTACTTATGTTAGTCAGGATTGGGGGCTATTTGGTTAGTTTTGTCACTTGGACAACGTGCACAATTTATCTGCATTCAGACAGATTACACAGTGGTTTTGATGTTCTTGATCTTGGTCAAAAAGTTGCCTTGTCTGCAACTAATGCTCTATAACGTGGTTAATGATTAACAGGAGAAAACCAAGACCTAGCTATAAACAGCAAACCAGTTCCTTGAGGTCCAAGATTGTTCTTACATTGTCAGTGTATTCTATGTAGTCATATACCATTGGTCTGTTTTTCTGTTTGTTTTGACATACACAATAAACTTTCTCTATTCACATAACTACTGTTGACCCCTGTAGAAGTACAGCTTATATATCAGGCCTTCGACATGATGATTTGCTGACTGCTGCACAAGATACCCAGGAAGAGCTTATCAGAATTCTTCTCAAGGGACTCTATTTTTGAGTTTGGAGTGAATAAATTTCTCTTTAATTTCTCTAGTGTTGTTTACATGGGACTGCTTGAGATTATGTTTCCTTACTCTTATGTACTGAATTGTGCCTCTGAAAAATATATGCCGAACTCCTCCACACTGGTACCTGTGAATGTGACCTTATATGGAAATAGTGAATTATTATAATAATTCCTATGGGCATTGATTGTGGATCCAAGTAAAATGAAATCATTGACAATGTCAGTATTTTCTATGTTTATCATAATGTTGCTTATTGGTCTACTTGTGAAAATTTGTGTGTGTGTGTGTGTGTGTGTGTGTGTGTTTTTATGTGGAAGTACGCTCCACACTGAAGGCTGTGATCTGTACCTTCATCAGTTAACTGCATCAAGTTCTCTTAATTTTCTGTGAGCAAGGCTGTGTAATCTGCATATTACCGGTTGTTAGTAAGTCTTCCTCCAATCCTGATGCCACATTATTCTCCATATAGTCCATCATCTAGGATTACTTGCTCAACATACTGATTGAATAGCGTGGTGAAAAGATACAACACTCATGCACACCTTTCCTGACTTTAACCAGGCAGCATCCCTTTGTTCTGTTCTAAAGACTGCCACCAGATCTATGTACAGATTCTTCATGAGTACAACTAAATACTCCCAAATTCCCATTCTTTGCAATATTATCCATAATTTATCATGATCTACACAGGCAAATGTCTTTGCATAGTCAAGAAAATGCAGGTAGACATCTTCTACTATTCCCTTCTATCAGCCTGGACTCACCCGCATCAGCAACGATATCACTTGCTCCACGTCCTCTTCTGAAACCTGCTTGAACTTCTGTCAGTTCTCTGTTAATGTACCACTGCAACCACTTTTGAATAACCTTCAGTAAAATTTTATGTATGTGTGATATTATGATATTATTTGATGATTCCCACATTCTGTTGGATCACCTTTCTTTTGGAAAAGGCACGGATACAAACGTCTTTCAGCTGTCTTCCAAACCCAGGTGGCGTAGTAGGTTAAGTGCTACAACAGCTAACTAAAAGGTTGGCAGTTCACTTCCGCCAGATGCTCCTTAGAGACTCTGTGGGGCAAGTCTGTTCTGACCTCTCTGGTTGCTAGGAGTTAGACCCAGCTCAGTGGCAGTGGGTTTGGTGTTTGCTTTTATCTTCCAAGCATCTTCTCAAGTCAGTTTCTGAAGAAGTTATACATAAGGAGAAAATCCCTTTGCTATACATGCCTTTGTTATTTTCTCCTACCTTCTATATCTACTAAATGCTTTCATAGCTCCACAAAGATGCTCACCAAATATTATTTGCAATGGTTATTTCTAAGAGTTCAAGACAGAATTCTCACTTATTTAGATTTAAAAAAAAAAAATAACAACATTGCATTCAAGTTGATGCTGACTCACAAGAATTCTACAGGACAGAGTAGAACTCCCCCATAGAGTTTTTCCAAGGAGCTGCCGGTAGATTCGAACTGTGAGCATTTTGGTCAGCCACTGAGTTTTCAACTGCTGTGCCACCTGGGGTGTTTGCTTAGAGAGAGATACAATGCTTTCAGTACTGTTCTTTAAACATAATTAGAGAGTTGGCAGAAACATTAAGAAAGGTATTGATTTTGGTTACTTTGAGGAAACCAACTCAATCTAAGAAGAGTGTAAGAAGCTTACACTAATGAAATATTTATTTATAGTTAGCTTAGCCACCAGGATTTAGTATGACAATTTAAGCTGTATCAACACTAAAATATTAGAATCAGATGAAAGATTCACATAATCAAATAGCTGTTTCATCTAAACACCAAATAATAAGAAATAAATGATTTTCAGATGTCTTATTTCCAAGCCAGGTGTTTGGCACTCTGTCAAAGTATTATTGTTTTTTAAATCTCTAGAGGACAAAGGTGCTATCCAAGCAGAAAGTATATATGCAAAAAGGAAAGACAGAAGCCCTTTAAAGATCAATCAAGCACAACAGTTCCTGCTTCACGAGTCCAAACCCATCTCTTGATTTCTTTTGTACTTCCATATGAAAATTTGAGCTAAAACATTCTTTCTTTCATGTGGCATAGCTTTTTCAGTCTTGCTATTAGAAGGTATTCAGGGTTCTGATGTTAGTACACCTTAAATCCTGTTTAAAAAGAAAATTTGAAAAATGCACTACAAGAAATATTTTTCCACAGTAGTTTTAATCATTACAAAAAACAGTTACATCGATTGAAACCCATGCAAGTAATTCGTAGATTCACCAGATTTATGATGCACCAACTTACTGAACTATTAAAGCAGAAGCAACTTCTCACGTGTTGGAAGTTACGAAGTAAAAGCTTTTAAAAAGTATACTGAGAAAGCAAGATTTTCTATGTTCTCAGAGTGTTCAGTTAAAATCAGGCCCAAGTTGTCTTCACTCGAAGTAATTATATCTGAAAGAGTGACTTCAGCTGTATTTTCTTTGTCTAGTTCTTAGGGATTTCAGGTTCTCTCAGTACAACTTTCCCCTCTTTGTAAATGACAAGCCTTGCACATTTTCCTTCTTATATATATATTTTTTAGATAATAACCCCCCAAATATTTTTATGAATCATACTATTACAAAAAAATTAAAGTTATTTATCATACACTACAATTTTTTAATTCATTTATTGAATCAAGGAATATGAGAAGTAAACAAATATGCTTTAAAGGGATATAATAGTTGCGGTCTATAACCTCTAACTCTTTCATCAGGGAAGGAGTTGACTCACTGAAAGTGAAACACCATTTAAAATAAATCCAAGCTAATGTATTCAACAATGCTACTGATTATGAGATGGAAAGGAAACAGCATCAAGTTGGAAATGATCTTAATTTTATTTGAGTTAAATTCATTACTAACTTAAATTCAATGAGAAACATGATACTGTGTGTCAAATGGAATTATTAAATCCCCACATCTACACATTCCCACAATCTGTGTGTTGGCAAATCACAGCTCAGGAGTCTAAAGAAATCTCCCATCAAATCCCTTCCTGGTAACACTCAATTATTTAAGTCTTCAGACAGTAGAATGAATACTAATTAATGTTAACAGAAAGCTTTAACCAGTTAAGTTTGTAAAATTTTGACAGTCACAATGTAAGTTGCATAATTTTTCAACAGCAATAACATGGGAGGAAAGAAGAGCTGCTTTCTCAAACCAAAGTCATTGACAAACATTTCTGATTATATAAAAGAAGAACATGCAACTTAGAGATCTAAATGACAGAATCAGATTGAGACAATCACACTAATACCCTAAATAATTCTAGGAGAAAAAGATGATAAGTCATCAAATTAGAATATATGTATTTTTCTAAACTTCAAATTTTTTTTTCTAACAAAAGGAAAATATTCTTGAATGAAAAACACTGGACACTAAGAAAGAAAGACATAGTCTTGAGGTCAGTGGATTATTTGTAGCTTTATTGCTAACTTGATTTTTATCTTAATTATTGAAGAGCCAAGATAAAATACCACTCACAAGGATTTAGCAGAGTTCTAGTTTTCACTAAAAATTACATAATTATCCAACAAGAAATTATATTTACAGTGATATTTAGATTTTGAATAATTTGAAGAAATGTTAGTAAAGTGAAAAGATATAATTATGAGATAATTTAAACAGAAGCTCCTCTGCTTGAAAACAGATTACCATTTCCAGGAAATTGTAAAACTCAATTCTAGAGCTTATGTCTTCAAATGTGTAACTTTTCTACCTTGAGTTTATTAATTAAAAAGTCAAAAGGGCATTCTAAAACTCAGCTCAATATAAAATAAAGAACTAAAGCACTAAAAATATTCAAACATTTATCTTTGTTTTCTGTCTCTTGATGTCGCTCTCTAATAATAAATTCTTATGCAAGAAATGTATACTCCTGTCCTGTGCAGTGAGATACACCAAATCATTTTATTCAAACAGTGCTAAATTTCATTAATATGGCTCTTGGCAAACTGCCTAGAGAAGAGAAACAAGTTCTAATTTTTAAATACTCTTGACAGATTATTACCCCTTAGGCTGAACTATGAAATCAGTGTAGGCAGATCAAACACATCTGAAAGCATCATGTCCTCCTGTATCCTGCTGCCATCACTTCTGACTCATGGCGACCCCGTGTGTTACAGGGCAGAACTACTCCACAGGGTTTTCTTGGCTGTAACCAGAGATGGATTGTGGGGCTTTTCTTCCATGGTGCTTCTGGGTAAATTCAAACCACCAATCTCTAGTAGTCAAGCATAAACCATCTGTGCCACTCAGGTACTCTTATATGGTCCTCATTAAGTCTAAGGAATTTCTTTGATTAAAAGGATAAGCAAAATTAAGATTGCTAGTGTTAATTTGCTACTTGGATAGATTTTTGTTTTTAATATAAGCTAGAAGTCCATTCCATTGGAATTGAATTTTATTAAGTATCTGCAAAATGCCATTTAGCGGTTTGACCAAACTCTTCCTACTTTTCCATGGAGAAACTTTCACCTACTGACAACCATGAACATATGAGGGTAAGTCTAATAGAAATGAAAGTGTGTTGTTAGAGTGATGTGTGGAGTTTTTTTCCTCTTATTTCTTTACTCTCATGTTGTGGATTTTGTATGCTGTCAAGTCAATTCCAACAAAAGTGAGTCTGTAGGTCACAGCAGAACTAGTCCATAGGGTTTCTTAGACTGTAATCTTTATGGAAGCTGACTTCCAGGTCTCCCAGCAGGTCCACAGAGCCACTGGTGGGTTCAAACCACCAAACTTTCAATTAGCAGTCTAGGGCTTAACCACTGAGCTACTTAGTTCCTCTCGTAGGACCATAGTTACGCATTCTAAGTCACTATGTGTAAAAGTCAACTCCAAGGTACCTAACGACTATTAATAAAATGTAAACCAAATGGTTGTAACTTTGGGTCAACCCAGCAGCACCAAAGAAGGATCTGATGATCTACTTCCCAAAAATCAACTGTTGAAAACTCTATGGAGCACAGTTCTACTCTGACACACATGTGGTCTTCTTCAGCTAGAATCGACTCAACTGCAATTTCATATATAATATACACATATACATATTCACATACATGTACATATAATAGTACAGTACATATTATAATATAACCTATAACCATTGAGTCGATTCCAACTCATAGCAACCTTATATGACAGAATAGAATCATGCCATAGAGTTTCCAAGGAACTGCTGGTGGATTTGAACTGCCAATGTGTTGGTTAGGAGCCATTGCCCTTAACCACTACACCAGCATAGCCCCAGATAATATATTACAGTGCTGTATTGTATCATATATATAGAATTAAATCATATAATAATATAAATATTACAATATGAGTAAGTAAAATGTTATATACTGTTGTATAAAAATAAGTATAGTTCTTATACAATAGTATAAGCAGTTGTTGCTGAGCTGACTCTGAGGGCGACCCGATGTGTAACAGGGCAGTGCGGTGCCCCACAGAGGGTTGAATGGGTCATCATCCACAAGGAGATGGTCAGGCCTTTCTTCTGAAGTGCATCTGAGTGGACTTGAACCTACTACCACTTGATTAGCAGCCAAGTGTATTTACCAATTGTACCCCTCAGGGACACCACATCTTTATATACATAAATACAAATAAACATATCTAAAATGGTAAAAGATGGGTCATAATACTGAAGATTTATTAGATAGCAGATTCTTAAGTAAGGTTTCTAATGTAAGCAACAATTTGAGCATTCTAGTACTTGATTGTCAGAACTGGTTATCTACAATGCTAAAATACCACAGATGATTAGAGGTTTCTTATTTCAAGCAGTTCTGTTAAGTGCCATTAAATATTTTGCAAAATACTTTTTTAGGTCCCTACACAAAACCAAACCCATTGTGGCTGAGTTGTTGCCGACTCACAGAGACCCTGTAGGACAGAGTAAAACTGCCCCATAGGGCTTGCAAGAAGCACCTGGTGGATTTGAACTGCTGACCTTTCGGTTAACAGCCGTAGCACTTAACCACTAGCCATCAGGGTTTCCTTAGCTCCCTTGAGTGGGCTTAATTTATTTAATTCTTCTGCAATGAGAAATAATGGATAATAGTTATCTGTTTATTGCCCAAGAGGAGAGTTCGTTCCCGTAAGTGAAACTTCAGTTAAGTTTTGCCGTACACCACTTGAAACAGAAACTACCCACTGTGATTTAAAGCTTGTCTCAGTATACGAAAAAACATGCTGCTTGAAATTTTGGTAAGACATAGCATGTGAAGACATTATGGCATTTGTAATAACTTGGCCAAAGAATTTAGAAAATGAAAGGTGATAAAAAATGCTGTGATCACAGGGTATAAGTAATGTTTCCTCCAATAATCATGAAAGATACAATTATAGTCAGATTTATTGAGCACTGTTTTTTTAAAAAATTCTTTTATGTATTTCTAAAGGATGTCATTCTGTACTATATAGCTGACCACGTTTACTGACACTTTGCCCTTTTGGGGGGAAGACTTTCACAAATGTTAATTTATTTGAAGTCGAAATGCACATGCTTACTCTTATTTTAAGAGAAAGTCTGATGGCTGGAACATTTCATTTCCCCTAAACTTGGTGGAAATGTTTCTTGACTGAATAATGAAGTCCCTAGTAAAATATTAGTAAGTGGAAAAATTATACTTGCTCAAAATCCATTAAGTATTTTACAACTCTAAGCCACCGGGGCTCTTATGACTCAACGTGATCATGTAAAATATTTAATACTTGTTCTAGCAAGCAAATTGTCAAATAAAATAAACATTTTCATATCAAAAAATGTTCTGTTAATTTTCATTTCTCTTCCGCTTTATTGCTACCATGTACAAAATGGAGACAGAAACTTGGCAGCAGATACAGTCATCCCTGCTTTTTATATAAGAAATATTTTCATAAAGGTATTCATATGAGTAGAGCAGATTTTAAGCTATTATCTTCATCTTAGGAAGGATAAAGATTAACTTAGAGAATAACCCTTTTCTCACCCACTCCCTATCCTCAAGTAATTTCTGCATTCCAGGGAGGAAAACTTTTCCAGCTTCCAGTGGATTATTCCTGGCAGTCTTGACTAGAGACTAAATATGTAATTTTAAAGTAATGTAAGTAAGACTTCAAGTTCTTCCTTCATTATATTAACTGCTTATTAATCTCCAGCTTCCTCATCCATAAAATGAAATCAGAATGTTACAATGCACTTTTGTAAAGAATGTAATGCTGGATAAACTTTATTATTATTTACTATGTGAGAAAATTACCTTAAAACATCATTATAAAAGCTACAGTTTGTTGAAAACTTACTATCCTGAACACTGAGTACTTTACTTGTATAACCTAATTTAACCCTCACAATGTTGTTAACCCATTTTACATATGAGCATACTGAAGGGGAACATTCTCTGGTCTCGAGTATTCCAAGGATTCTGTCTTTTTGTAATTCTCTTCAACAACCTCTGGTTTAAAGAGATGCTTCACATAAGAAGATACACCCTGTATCTGCCTTTAAAACTCTGATAATCTGGTTAAATTTCTCTTTGTTATGGCAGGCATTACCACATTAGACACCATATTTTCCTGAATCTGTTTCCTTGAAAAAGGAAACAATAAAGTTATCTAAATTAGAATCGTTGGTCTTTGGGGTCTGTTTGGTTCTGCCTTTATTTCTGGCTAATATGCATCACTGGTTTGGGTTTGCTCCCTAGTATGACTTCAGAGGTAAATTTGGGTTTATTTCCTTTCACTTATTCCTTGATAATAAGAACAATTAAAATTTTCGAATGCTGAGAAATTAATATAAATATTTCTGAAATTAGATTCATAAACCGTTTATAAACAAACATACATAAAACCCAACAAATAGCTTAGACTTTAATTTTAATGTGACATGACCCTAATATTACAAAATTTTATCTTCTTAAAATTTATGTTAGCAAGAACTTATACTTAAGATGTGTATATATTCTTTTAGTTTTTCATGTACACGTAAATGATTTTGTACTCATATATACCTTGCAAGATTTATGTACACTAATCTTGCAATCTTTCATATATATATGTATATATATACACATATATATATATGAAACATACATTTCTACTATCATCTTAATGCCAGTGAGGAAAAAGAGTTTGCTCAACCCTGTGACTCATGGTTCTTTAGGATTCTACAAATGGGGCTTAAGAGATTTATGAAACACTTAAAGTCAAAATAAAGTCTGTGTGTATTATTTGTTTGTGCACTTACCTGATGAGTCGATTGACAGCTTCCCCAAAGTTTAACAACTAGTTGAGGTAGGAAAAGACCACAGTTGAGCAGTGGTGGAGGGCTAGAAGGGCCACACTATTGTCTGGTTTAAAATCCTACCTTTTCTGCATGGTTGTAATTCTCTTTAAATTACTTGATATCTCTCAGCACCAAATTCATAAACTATAAAATAAAGACAATAACAATGCCAGGTACAGAGATGGATTCACCATGAAGTCAGTAAATTCTAGGTTAGGGCAGTATGTGCACATGATTAGGTGTATTTGTGAAAACTGTAAAACTGTATTCTTTTTAAAAAAGAGATCCACTGCATATTGTACCCAAATTGGATTCTTCTCTTATTCACCTCAAGGGTTATACTAGTACTGTGGATCAAATAAGATAATACACATAAAGCTTTATGACTGTGGCTGTAACATGGAAAAAAACTTTATTGATGCTCATTACTATTGATTATCATAGGCACGGAGCCCTGGTGATATACTGGTTAAGAGCTCAGCTAGCTAACCAGAAAATTGGCAGTTCAAATCCACCAGCTATTCCTTGGAAATCCTTTGGGTCAATTGGACTATAACCTATAGGTCTACTGTGAGTAGGAATTGATTCAATGACCACAGGTATCTTTCTGTTTGTCTGTTATATTATATACAGCTTGATTGTGTTTATTTTTTCTCTGCTATAGATAGATGAATTAATATTTTGTATCTTAAATAGCATGGTTTAGGCATGTTTAAGAAAAAGCTTAGTATAACCCACTAACCAAGTTTTCAGTTTACTTCTACTTGGCAACTTTGAAAAGAAAGTTTAAAATATATTGATATAAATATTAGACTTATAAACACATGCCTAGGCTGGGTAGCTTTCAGAATTTAATCAAAACTACATTTACTGTTTGAAGAAATCTGAGGCACTGATTCAGACAAGACTGTGATTTCATGCAGAGTAAAATTTCCTAAGTATTATACCACATGCTTGTCAGGTAGCTATTATGAGAGACCTTAAGTAGATGGCTGAACTCATGAGAATTACATAAATCTCACCTTATTCATGCAGAATCATCCAAATAGACACTTAGCAAGGTATACAAAGAAAGCCATGTTAATTTCTATGTCTTGGTTTTTCTATTGAAGACACAGGATACTTCTTTTGTGTTCATATACTCTTCTTTTTAGCTATTCATAATAAAAATTCATCTAATCTTTTAATCACCTGCTTAAATGTTATAAACTATTTCTATTAATTATGATTACACAAAGTATCACAATATACATTAACTTTTGATTAAGGGCTATCTTTTGAATTTTGTGATACTTTACTCAAATAAAAGAGGTATACATATGAACTAGCTATGAATAAATTTCATCAGGAAAATATGGTTCTATTTCAAATAATGAGGGTTTGTATTACCCCCATTGAACAGTTGAATCAATATTGGAATTTATTTCATGCTTCAAGATCAAGTTAAGATACATATACTAGAGCTGTCTAGCAATAGCCTAAATTATGAAGCAATATTGATTTACATATATTTCAGACTGCATTTCTGAATCATTTTTAAATGAACAATGCTGAAATTTAAAGTCCTACTTAGAGTCCATCATGAAATCATCTCATTAAGTAACTAAGGAACAGTAAGAATGGGACAATTTTTAAAGTCTGCTCTGCACAATAGGGATAGAAAAGTTAGTATGTTTTCTTTCTAGATAGTGAGTTAAATGGCCAGAATCACAGTGCTATTTCCTGCTTCATACCATATCCATTTAGTAAAGCAGAACTGGTCACCATGTTCTTAGCATTGCCCTTCAGAGATGTCATCCGCACTGCTGAAGAGCTGCGTAGGTAGCTGGTTGATCTCTCTTGATAGGACTTCCTCCCACAGCAGAGCTGACTGTTGAAATGCCTCCTGAAACTTTCACTGAGTAGATAAAGAGCAAATGGATTGACACAAGAATTGCAAAAGCTCAGAACCCGGGCCATCAAGGTGATAATCATGTGGCCTAAAGATGGGTCAATCTCCTTATAGTTGAAAGAGCGGTACATGTAAAGGATGTGATTTGGAAGCCAGCAGAAGACAAAGCATCCCACAAAGACCAGCACAATTTTAGCCAGGCGTTTCCGTGTCTCCATCTGAAGAAATAAGGAAACAGTTACGTAAAATGAAAACCGAGATATCACATCTGGCGCTCAGGAAAGGAATAACACCATAGAATGAAAACGCATCCCAAATTCCATAAATGATGCATTTTCCCCATCGTGGTGATGATTTTAACAGTTCAATAAGGCTTGTTTTGTCACTACAGTACTTTCATTTAAAAATGTTTGACAGTTGATGAAAGATTAGAAGATGAATTATTTATCAAAAAAGAATAAATCTCTTGCTATGGAGCCAATTCTGAATCATGGCAAACCCTTGTGTGACCTAGTAGAGCTGGTCCCTAGGGTTTCCATGGCTGTAAGCTGCGTGGAAGTGAATGATCAGGTCTTTCTTCTCTGTTGCCACTGGGTTGGTTTGAACAGTCAACAAACCACATTTGTCACCTATGGACCTTATGTTATTAATAAATAGCCATAGTTCTATACATTCAAGTCATGATCTTAAAAAGTTGCTGTTATTGTGAACTCTTTTCCATTTTTTAAGTCTTTCTGTGTTTACTATAAATTCCAATAATTTCTATTTTTATTAAATCCAACGGTTTAATGATCCATAGTATATAACCAGGCTTAGGGGAAAAAAAGGAGTATTTTAAATAGCAAAAAAAAAAATAGATCTTTTAAAATAGGGCATAAGTTTAACAGTACACAAAACAATGCACTTAAGATTTAAACTAGGATCTGCTGGAACTCTCAGCTCTTATAAATATTACTGTGTTTAGATGATTTAAAAAATAAAAACACATGCTCTTTTTTTTGTAAAATTTACGTACTGTTTTTACCATTTTATAAAAAGGTCTTCAGGAATGTGATACATGGACAGTTTGAAAATTGGACGTTAATCTGAAAATCATTTACTAGCATCTAGAATCCAAGATTCAGCTTATATGTGTCTAATTTGCTACAATATTTAAATAAGGCAACATAAATATGAAACCATAATGTGTCAAAAATATACTGATAGTGGGCAATGTAATATCTTCTGAAATAAAACTACTGGTATTCTATTCAAATATGACAGGAAGACTGGAAAGGGCTAGGATTGGAATTGATTTGATGTTGAAAAGCAGCAGTGAGTGGGGGCTGAGGTGTAGTAAACCAAAGTGCATGTGAGAGGACTCTAGTTCAACAAACAGAACACTCCAAATGGGTCCCTGTGACGTGCTGGCAAATGAAATATGAAGAACGTCAAACATGAACTGTCTCTCACTAAGCAGTGTTCTCTCCAGCAGATTGAGGCCTAGACCCAAGAATATTATTCCAGTCTGTACTTGGAGATCCACATGAATAGGCAGACCATTGACATGGAAGGGAAAGTGACTTACAAGGAGGAAAAAATCCAAAGAAAACCTTAAATACCCAAATGGGGATACACAGTGGATCACAGGTCGCCGAATACTGAAATGGAATGTAAATTATAAATCATAGTGGTGACATATCAGGTTGCCATGAGTTGGAATTGACTTGGAGGCTATAGGTTTGTTTTGTTTGGGTTGGGTTGGGTTGGATTGGGTTGGGTTGGTTTAGATTTTTTAATGAGTGTGTGACTAGACATTTGCTTCCAGTGATGTCACATATTTGGATAATAACTGTGTTAATTAACATAATGATTAATGAATTGTTTTAAGCCTTTAAACCTAATATGGATTGCTAATGTAGGTGGACTTCAACCAACCGAGACTACCACTCACACAAGAAACCTTCATCTGGTTCTGTTGTTGCTAAAGTACCCAGTGCCCCAGACGGTGTCTCCATGTACATCCAGCAAATTTTCATGATCTAAGATTTGATTTTTTGCCTGTCAGTTGAGGAAAAGGCACATAAACCTAACTTTTCTTTACCTATGGATATCTTTGGAAGCAGTTCCTCTCCTGGGGTGTACAAAAAAAAAAACCTTGAAACTCTGTCCTACAGAAATAACGTTTCAATCTATTTGTGAATTAACGCCATGGGTTTTACCTGAAACTACCACCAATGGTTTTACATGAAATTTAACACTATTGGTTTTAAAAAAGAGTAAATAAAGGACATGATGATATTCTGAAGCTGGTATGTATAGTGTATTCATAAAGTTATCAAGCTGACTTAGACCAAGTAAGCACTTGTACAGCATCAGGCCACCTTTTGATCCCACTCCATTTCCTGCCTTCTGTCCTCTAGTCTCAAAGTCTGCCACTTTGGCCATCTGACAGCACCTCATCCCCAGGTCGCGTGCAGTATCCTAGGGTTCTCTCCTGCTACAGACTTCCTCCAGGCTCTCTATCACCTTTAATATGCTGATGGGAGAGGAGCTAGTAATTCAAATCACACTTAAAGTGTGAAAAGTTCTGCATTATCATGTTGTTCTTTGCACATATATTTACACTTAAAGAAAAATATTTGAAGATATTAATGTCTAATTGTAGAAGTTTAGGCCTTGTCACAAGCTCAGACGAGAAGTAGGCTGGACCTGAGTGGATATTTTAAGAGTTATGATGCTAAAATACACTACAGATTCCTTTCAACAACTCTTCTAGTTAAGGTCAGTGCAGGCACAGGGGAAACCTCTGACTGTGCTCTAACCTCCACTGTATTAAAAGCCCATGAAATAGAACAAAAACTAATTGCTTGACCTGATCAACATACTACCTACACAGCCACTCACCCACCTACCCAACACCCCTCCCTGTCCCCACACCAAGCTTACCTGTTTCTTGGTATGCTCGTTATATTCCCCAGGAAGATTACGTACACTTTTCATTAAGGTCTTCGCAATATGATAATAATAAACACTAATAATAACAAGTGGTATAAGGAAATAGACCAAAAAGATGAGCACTGAATGAATTTTAGGATGTAACTCATCTGTCTGAGGGTAGGGTATGCAAGCCTTGAAGCTGCCGTTTTCTGGATTGCCAATGTGTGTCACTTCAGAAAACACTGCTTCAGGAACTGCCAACAGCACAGAGATGACCCAGATAGCCACGGCTTTCACATAGGTCCACATCACCGTCCCTGAGGTCTGGATGTCCATGGGGTTTACAATGGCTCTGTACCTAAAAATAAGATAAATTTCAATTATTCTCTTTTTAAAAAAATCTTGTCATCTTATCAAGTGCTGCTGTAACAGAAATACCATGAGTAGGTGACTTTAACAAATAGAAATTTAATTTCTCAGTTTAAAAACCCACCGCTGTGAGGTCCAACTCATAGCAACCCTGTAAGACAGAGTAGAACTGCTCTGTAGAGTTCCCAGTGAGCGCCTGGCAGATTTGAACTGTCAGCGTCTTGGTTAGCAGACATAGCCGTTAAGCACTACACCGTCAGGGTTTCTGCTCTCACAGTTTAGGATGCTTGAACTCTGAACTTAAACAGCACTAGCTCTAGAGAAAGTCTTTCTTTCCGTCTCTTTGGACTCTGGAGGAAGTCCTTGTCTCTTTTTAGCTTCTATTTCTTGGCGATTATGATGTTCTTCTGTAACATGGCATCTATCTTCCCCCGTCTCTGTTTTATTGCTGCTTGTTTAATCTACTCTTTTATAATCTCAAAAGAGATTGACTTGAAATATACCCTACACTATACTACCTAACATAAAAAAGAAACTCTTATTCCCAATAGCATTAAGTCCCTGGAGAAGGACATTATGCAAAGAAACAGGAAGCCCTTCCGTGCGATGGGCTGCGACAGTGGCCACAGCAACCGGCTCACGTACAGCAACGACTGTGAAGACGGCTCAGGACCCCGCAGTGTTCCTTCTGTTACGCCCTAGGGTCGCTGCAAGACAGAACCAACTCAAGAGACCTAACAACAACAGCATAATGGGATTTACCGAATGAGGAGACACAACTCTGTACCATTTGTGGAACCAAAAGGTTCTAGCTAACAACCACCCAGTTACCACGGGTTGACTCTGACTCGTGACGCCGTTATGCATGCCAGAATAGAACTAGGTTCCACAGGGCTTTCAGTGATGGACTTTTCAGAAGTAGATCACCAGGCTTTTCTTCCAAGGTACCTCTGTATGGACTCAAACCTCCATCCTTTTTGTGATTAGTACTTGAGTGCGATGGCCTTTGCAAATGCTCCCTTATCCTCTCCCTTTTTTGTATGGGAGGAAGACCTAAGAGCCCTGGTTACAAGCTATCAGCGCAATAGACAGAAAGAGGGAGAAAATGCTTTTAAGTCACCTTTTTCCAAGTGGCAATAACTTGTTTAATTACTTTGAGTTTTTCCAAAACAATGCATATCATATCTTATGTAATTTCATTTTTTAATTATCACTATTGTAATTTCTAAACAGATAATAGTCATAAAGATAAAATTTCCATGAAAAATACTATTAAATTCTACCTAAGACATTTTTCTATCAACTCTGAGCCTCAGGATTCCAATTTTGTTTTCTAAGATATTAACTCTAATCCAGACCAGAATTTTCTCCACAGTTCTATTACGAAGACTGAAATAAATGATAAGAGAACAGTATTCTATCTCTACAGTTCACTTTTATTTAATGTGATACCTCCCTCAAATACTTTCACCCTACAAGAGGAAAATTTTTCTTTAAACCAGAATCTATGTCTTGTTTGCCCTTATATCTGTATAGTACTTAACACAATGCCTGGCACACACTAGTCATTCAATAAATGTTTGCTTAGTTAATGAGGAAAGTATGTTCTGAGCAACAAGGAAATAACTTAGTAAGAGAAGTTTTGGTAGATTAGAGTGGTATTATTTTCATATTAGGTTGAGGTGGGATACCAGAGAGGGAGGGAGACAATCTAGTCTAATGATGAGCAAGCTGGCTTAATTTTCGGAATCACTAGAAAACTGAATACAGACAAAGCATGCTAGATTTCTTTTTAGACCTGTAGAAGCAGAGTCTCTGGATGTGAAACTTGGGATTCTCCAATTTAATGAGATTTTCAGGTGATTCTGAGATACAAAGTAGGATTAGAAATCACCTTTCAATAAGATTGTGAAAATAAACATATTTCCACAACCTTTCTGCAAGGGTTTCTAGTACAATAGGCAAGAATAATCCTGGGATTCCACAGTTCAGTGCTTCAAAATGTGATGCCTGCTCTTTCTGATATGCCACGTAATATTTTAAAGCATTGCTATAGCCGTAAAACTTACTCTGAACAGTTATTATTTGTCATTTGTAATTTTTTTAAATACTTCTGTGTTATCATGTAACTGTTGTTGTTGTTGAATCTGCTCCAGCTCATTACAACTTTTACAGAACGAAACTGTGTTCCAGTCCTGTGCCATGTTCATGGCTGTTGGTAGGTTTTAGCCCATTCTTGCTGCTGCTGTGCCATCCAATTGACAGTTTCCCTGGTCTACACTGACCCTCTACCAAACATAATGTCATTTCCTACTGGCTGGTCTTTCCTGGTGATACGTCTACAGTAAGTGAACTCAGGTCTCAGCATCCACACTTCTAAGGGGCATTCTGGTTGTATTTCTTCTAAGACTAATTTGTTTGTTCTTCTGGCAATCCATGCTATATTAAATATTCTCTGCCAATGCCAGTTAATCGATTCTCCTTCTGTCTTTGTTTTTCACTATTTCATGTTCACACAAATACAAGGCAATTAAAAATATCCTGGCTTGGGTCAGGCACACTTTAGCCATCGAAGTGACATCTTTGTTTTTAGAGTTAAAAAGAGGTCTTTTGCAACAGATTTGCCAATGCAATGCCTACAGAGTTTGATTTCCTGACAGTTACTTCCATGACTGCTGATTGTTGAAACAAAGAGAATAAACTCACTGACAACTTTAACTTCATTTATCATGATTTTTTTTATTAGCCCTGCTGTGAGGATTTCCATTTCTTCTCATTTAGGTGTAACATGTACTGAAGTCTCTAATATCTGACCTTCATTGATAGGTACTTTAAGACCTCTTCACTCTTGGCAAAATGTAGTAGTCTCATCTGCCTATCACAGATGGTTAATGAGCCTTCCTCCTAATCCAGTGTTCTTTTAATATAGTCCAATTTCTTGGATGGTTTGTTCATCATACAGGTAAAATAAGATGAAAGGATACAACCTTGCTATACACTTTTCCCAATTTTGAACCACACAATTATCCTCTTCCTGTATTAGAAGGATTAGCTCTTGCCTCATATGCAGGTTCACATGAGCACAATTAAGCATTCTGGATCTCCCATTCTTTGCAATGTTATCCATAATTTGTTATGATCCTTATAGTCAAATGCCTTTATTTACTCAAGAAAACACAAGTGAGCATCTTGCTGGTATTTTTTTTGCTTTCAATCAATATCCATCTAATATCAAGGATGATATCCCTCATTCCATATCCTGTTCAGAATCCAGCAGGAATTTCTGGCAACACTTTGTTGATACATAGCTACAGTCATTTTTATTTATCTTCAGCAAATTTTTTTTATATTTGTGATATTGTTTGATAATGTAACAAAATGTTCACAAATTTAAATGGCTTTTTAAACATATGTTGAGTGAATTGTGACTTTGGAAAGAATGAGAGCTGTTGTTATGGTGTGCTGCCAAGCTGATTCCAACACATAGCAACCTTATAGGGCAGAGTACAACTGTCTCATAGGGTTTCCTAGGCTGTGATGTTTACTGAAAGAGATTTCCAGGTCTTTTCCCCTGCAGAACTTCTGGTAGGTATAAAGCACTGACCTTTCAGCTAGCAGCCACGTGGTTACCCAGCACACCACTAAGGCTCCTTGTTTAATGAATTGTGACTTTGAAAAGGATGATAACTAATGGATTGGATTACAGAGATGTCAGCAACTCTTTTGTTCTCTACCTGAAGAAATCCATTTGTTCTTAACCAACTAAAGTGTATAGCTTTAATGATAGGTGAGCTTCATGAGGAAAGAAATGGCAATGACAAGTCACACTGATAAAGGCAGAAGATGGAACTAACCAGTCTGTAGTTAAGGAAATTGGGGAGAGGTCATAGAGGGCAAAGAGATCATCTTCATAAATTTCATAAGAAGTTAATTTTGCTCACTACTTAAATGCCTAATGTTAGATAATGAACTGCATATGTGAACAAATATTGATTTGAATTGGTGAGCCATTTCCCATCCTGACACACAGGCAATGTGGCAGAAATATTTGCATAGCAATCTACAGTTTAAAAATGCTCTCACATTATTTCACTCGATAATTCTGTACAATAAAAATGATAAGTTGTTCCCATTTCACAGAAAAGCTAATAAAGACTAAAGTATTAAGTGATGTTCAGATGATCACAGAGCCAGTAAGTAGATGACTCAGTTCAGATCTTATGATTGCAAATTATGTATTTTTCAACTACAGTGCTTTGCAAAGAATGGAACTAAAGATTTAAATGCTTTATCTAAAACATTTATTTTTAAGCATTTAATCTCCTTATGCTTTTAAAGCCAAAGCTATTTTCAACTTCAAAGAATTAATTTATAGCTCTAATAAGATTTTCTCAATTTAATTATCTTCTTATAGTTGGGAAACTAATCCTCAATAGTGCTAGAAACTAACTTTTCATATCATTTCAAGTCATCTCTAAAAACTGAAATTTCATATTATCTAACATTAGATTCCTAAAAAGACCTTTTTAATGTGTTGATATCTCCAAAAGTGTAGTTCTTTTCAAAAAAATAATTTAAATTAAATTGTGACCATTAAAATATTGATTTTCAAAATATTCACCCCAAATTCCACAAATGCTAAAAGAAAATAAAGTCTGCATTGAGAGTTGAAAAACATTTCTGCATAGGAAAAAACAAAGATAACTGTAGAGATCAGTAGATGAATCAAGGGAAATCTGGGGAGAAAGGAAATGTTTGATGCTTATTCCTACTTGCCCCGAAGACTTACGAATAATCAGAAATAAAAGTTACTGCCCAGAATGATGTTAAATCCGTGGTGCATGTTAGGCTGCAGTCTTAATAATGCTGAACACTTTGTATCAATACTTAGATTAATAAGTTAAGAGTCAACGAACTCATTTAGTTGGAACCTGAAACTATAAAGCTGGGTTATCACTTTACAACATGGACTAGAAATAAACATAACACTGATCATATGGAAACAAACAACAAAAAATAAAAGAGATCTAATCAATACATGTGTCTTTTCATGTAGAATATGAGCAAATAAACTTTCAAACTACCAGGTTGTCAATGTATTTGTGGTGGAGGTGACAGTTCTATAAGGATAAAAATAATCTGGTTGTGTAAAATGTAATCTAAAGCCTCCACGTTGTTTCAAAAGTAAAAATATTGGAATTAAATATAAAAATATAGCATATAACGAATCACCTAGTACTAAATGTTGGACCAACTGTTTTTGGAGGAATGCTCTCACCTTCAAGGGAAGGAAAAGTACATTTTGAAATTGGATATCTTTTAGAGGAGCTACAAAATAGGTAATAAAATACTATTGGAAAGGAATAAAGCATATTAGATTATTTACCTGAGGAAGAGAAAGATTGGATAACAATAAGAGATATATAAGATACGTCTGAAGATACAAGTTTAATTTCACTGCAGTTCTCCAAAACAAGATGGTGATTGTTCCTTTGTTTGTAATCCCATGGAACTTTGTTCATTATTTCAGAAACACAAATAAATGTTTTACAGTACTAAATCTATGTTACCGATAGGATATATATTCATTAATGTCTTTAGTCTCACTTTATTTTATTCACCTTTGAATCAGTGTATGTTATTGGCATCCAATAAGTACTGAAGAAGGAAGGAAGGGAGAAATGGAGGAGGGAGAGAGGAAGGGCAGAAGGAGGAGGGGAGAGGGGGCAGGGAGGAGACAGGAGGGAAGGAAGGGAGGGAGGGAGTATACAAGGAAGGGAGAGAGGAAGGAAGGCAAGAAGGGAGGAAGGGAGGAAAGAAGGAAGGAAACAACCATACAAGAATACACACACACACAAAAAAAATTTGGCACCTATATGTGAGACCAATGTCTGATCTCCATGATCTACAAAGTACTGCAGAATATCAACAAGGAAAAGGTAAGGAACCCAATTAAGCAGTAGGCAAAGGAGGTAGACAAACACTTTACCAAAGAGGACATCCAGGCAACCAAAATACACGTGAGAACATGCTCACTCTCATTAGCTATGAAAGAAATCAAAATCAAAATTACAATGAGATACCGTCTCACCCCAACAAGGTTGGCCATGATCCAAAAAACACAAAACAATGAATGCTAGAGAGACTGTGGAGAGATGGAAATTCTCCTACACTGCTGGTGGGATTGCAAAATGGTAAAACCTCTTTGGAAAACGATCTGGTGCTTCCTTTAAGACCTGGAAATAGATACACCATTTGATCCAGTAATTCCACTACTTGAATATATCCTACAGAAACAAAGACTGCTACATGGACAGATACATGCACACGAATGTTTATCGCAGCATAGTCCACAATAGCAAAAAGATAGAATCAACCCAGATGTCTATCAACAAACGAATGGATAAATGAATTGTGGTACGTATATTCAGTGGAACACTACACAATGATAAAGAACAATGATGATTTTAGGAAGCATCTCATAACCTGGTTTCAATTGGAAGACATTATGCTGAGTGAAATCAGTCAGTGGCAAAAGGACAAGAACTGTATAAGATCCCTACTATAAGGACTTAAAAATAGACTTATTTACAGAAGAAAAGACTCTTTGACAGCTGCAAGGGTGGGGAGGGAGTGAGAGGGCTGGTCACAGATTAGAAAGCTGATAGAAATTTGGTTGCATGAAATCGGTGATAGCACACATTAGAAACAAGAACAACATTAAGTGGACTACAACACAACTTGAATACTCCATCCATCTTAACCCAATATTGCAAGATCAGAGTAGCTGGGGCAGGGGACAGGGGACCATGCTCATAGGTGAAACCGAGGCCAATTGGCACAACTAGCGCATTGCTAAGAGGGCTCTCTGCACCCCACATTGGTGAGTGGTGTCTGGGGTCTTAAAAGCTGCCTGGCTGCCATCTGATGGCCCAGCAAATGGTCCCAACTTAGCAGGAATGGACGCTCTCTGAGGACCAAGATGACATGGGGAAAAGACAACCCAGAAGACAGAGACCCACATGTGTGGGTGCCTACATCGACTTGGGACTGGAAGAACCGATGGTGCCCGGCCACCACCTGTGACAGCTGCGATGGAGCTCACAAAGTTGAGTCTCACTGGCAAAACACAAGAATGAAAAGGGATGCATCTGAGATCTCCACTAAAAGACCACAGCTGATGGTCCGGCTGCTTTGGGGTTCCCCGAGGAGGATGGCCCCTGGCCCTGATGCTGCCCTTGCCCATAAGTCACTATGAAAGTCCACTCTTTGAACACGAATGGATTGGACTTGGTGATGCAGAGAGACTACATACTGGATGCACTTTATGGTTCTATGCATCTATAGGATATCATCCTGTGACCCTCTGGCTGGAGTGAGGGGTGTGGGTGGAGAGGAGGGGAAAGGAAACTGTTGGGAAGCTGAGACATGTATGGAGCAGAGAGGAATAATGTGCTGTCACCAGGAGAGCAGTGGAAGTGGCATATAGGTGGGCATGTAAATTTATATGGGAATGTACATTTTCACTCAATCATAATTTAAAAAAAAAAGAAATTTGGTTAGGTGAAAGCCATGACAGCTTAAATCAACTTAACTGGACTTCACCATCAGCTGAAAATGCTTCTAATCTCAACCCATATTGCAAGGATAGAGTACCAGGAGTGATCTCTTAGGACCATACTCTTGGAGGACATCAAAGCCAACTTGTGTAACTAGCTTATTGCTAAGAGAGTCTTCTGCACCCCATATTGGTGAATGGTGTCTGGGGTCACAAAGGCTAGCAAGCTGCCATTTGAGGTACATCAAATGGTCCCAACTCATCTAGAACAGATGATCACTGAGAACAGCAAACATGAGGAAAACAGCCTAGGTGACAGAAGGACCCATGTGAATGGGAGACTGTCAGTACATGACTAGAAGAATCAGATGGTGCCCAACCACCACCAAGGGCAGCTGTGATGGGCCACGCAAGTTGAGTCCCTGCAGCAACACAAGAGGAGTGCAGCTCAAGAACTCTACTAAAACCACAGTTGATGGTCCAACAGTCTGGGGGATCCTCTGGTAGTATGACCCTAGACCTGCTGCTGCCCCTGCCCACAAAACACCACTGAGGTCAAGTCTTCAGACCAAAATGGACTGGACTCAGGGACACAATGTGACCATATGGCATGTATACTTTATGGCTCTTTGCATTTATAGGATGCTGTCCTACTGGTCTCTTTCTAGATGGGAGAGAAGAGGATGGAGAGGAGGGGATAGAAGATTGTTAAGAGGATGCAATAAGTACAGAATGAAAAGGAGGAGTGTGCTGTCACCAAGCAAGGAGAGCAGAAGGAACTGCAGATAGGTTGGCATGCAAAATTAATTTGGATTGTATACTTGCACTTAATCACAATTAAAAAAAAAAAAATCTGTTCCCATGGAGAGACAAATAGGACAATACCAGTTCCAGGATTAACCTGAGGTTTTTGTCATAAGGTTCCATCCAGTCAGTTCCAGCACATAGCAATCGTATGTACATCAAGATGAAACACTACCCAGTGCCCTGCCATCATCACGGTTGTTACTATTTGAACCCATTTTTGCAGCTCTGTGCCACTCCGTCTCATTGAGGGTCTTCCTCTGTTTTTGTTGGCCTTCTGTGTTACTAACCATGATGCTCTTCTCCAGGAACTGGTCCCTCTTGATAACGTGTCCAAAGTATGTGAGATACAGTCTCAAATTCTCATTTCTAAGGAATATTTTGGCTGTACTTCTAAGGCAGATTTGTTCATTCTTCTGGTTTCCATGTCGTGTGCAATTTGTGTGTGTGTGTGTGTGTGTGTGTGTGTGTGTGTATGTGTGTGTGTGTGTGTGTGTGATCAACAAATTACCTCAAGTTAAGAAAGTAGCACTGCAAATAATGGGAATTCCAGAACATTTAATTGTGCTCAAGTGGAATCTGTATATAGACCAAGAGGCAGTTGTTTGAATGGAACAAACGGACACTGTGTGTTTTAAAATCAGGAAATGTATGTATCAGGTATTATCATTTCACTATGTTTATTTAGTGTGTATGCTGAGCAGATAATAGAAAAAGCTGGACTACATGAAGCAGAATAGGGTATCAGGTTTGAAGAAAGATTCGTTAACAACACTGTGATATGCAGATGATTCAGCATTATTTGCTGAAAGTCAACAGGACTGAAACACTTACTGAGGAAGATGAAAGACTTCAGTATGGATTACACCTCACCATAAAGAAAACAAAAATCTTCACAGCTGGATGAAATAAACAACATCATGATAAACAGAGAAAAGACTGACACTATCAAGGATTTCGTTTTACTTGGATCCAAAATCAGCGTATCCATAATGCTGTTAAGAAATCAAACGATATATTGCATTGGACAAATCTGCTGCAAAAAAAACCTCTTTAGAGTGGTAAAAAGCAAAAACACTATCTTGAAGACTAAGGTGTACTTGACCCAAGCCATGGTGTTTTCAATAACTTCATTTGCATGGACAACTGGACAATGAATAAGAAAGAATGAAGAAGAATTGATGCCTTTGAATTATGGTGTTGTCAGAAAATACTGAGTATACTACAAACTAGAACTGGGATAGTTGCTTATAAAAATGATATCCTGAAATATTGAGAAACAGAAGCA
The DNA here is from genome assembly GCA_028571685.1 of Heterohyrax brucei. NCBI lineage: Eukaryota > Metazoa > Chordata > Mammalia > Hyracoidea > Procaviidae > Heterohyrax > Heterohyrax brucei. The sequence goes on from CM053144.1 coordinate 167,042,472, forward strand.
ATATTTATAGTTCCTGGCTGGTCTAGAGGTAGTCCCGCTTGCTTGACAGGCGACAACTTGCTTGTTCTCAGCCTGTTTCCTTCCTATCTTCTTTCTATAAACTGTCTTCCCTTTTTTCTCTAACTTTCTTCCAGAACTTAATGACAGTCTATAGAAAATGAATACAATTTACGAGATGAGACTGCCATTGAAATTATTTTTCTGTCACTTTAGCAATTTTATAACCCAGGAGTGAGGGCTGAACCATTAATTTAGATTCTGGAGTTGTCTTTCTCCTTTTTTCTGTAATTTTAGATTTCCTTCTATTTGTCCCTTAAAGTGTGTTTGTTTTTTAATGTGGACATGCTATGATTCCTAGTGGCACAGCGGTTAAGCACTCAGCTGCTGACTGAAAGGAAGGCAATTTGAACGTGCCAGCTGTTCCGAGAGAGAAAGATGTGGCACTCAGCTTCCTTAAAGATGACTGTCTTGGAAATGCTGTGGAGCAGTTCTACTCTGTCCTGTTGAATTGCTGTGAGTTGGAATCAACTCAGCAGCAGTTGGGTTGGGGCATATGTTAAGTTATAAATAAATATTTCAAGAATGTTCTATGAAGAACACTCAGACTTTTCCAGAAATGCAATCAACCAAGAATAAAAATTCTAATGAAGAATTTGCTCAGCATGAGAAGGTAAAACACCAAATAAAATTATATAAGACCTTAGAAATGTGTCAAGCCTCCTAGACAATCTGTCATTGAAAGGACATAGGTGAACTATTTTTTTTTCCGAAATCCACCAATAGTGCTCAATGATACTGAGAAGAAGAGCATTGAACTTCATTGTGTTCCCTCCCAGTTCAGCCAGAGAAATGACCCCCTACTCAAATACAACACTATACACAAAAGACTCTGAAGTATCTTAGAGATGTTTTGTTTCCACTGAAGAGAATGCAGAGTAAAACTGGCATAAATTATTACATGAACGACTTGTGTGATACGGAGTGGACCAGCATGGGGGCAGAAGGCTGAACTGGCCATCAGCTACTCCACTAATCACCAATATTTCTTCTCCTTTCTCAGCATCTCTTCTATCAGTCCTAGAAAATGGAGGTAATGGAAGATATTTTTCTTAACTTGAAAATGAGGACAATTCTGCTTTATAGGCATGTGATTTTGAGTTGCTTTATCATTTTCTCTAAGTGGAACATTTGAGAATAAGAGATGCTGGAATAACACCAAGTGCCATAAAGCCCAGCTTGCTGCAGTCCCTCCTTACTCATAATGTTCCCCACAGGCATCAGATGAAGGTAGCTAACTGCTCTTCACAAACTATAAAGCAATATACAAATATTATGAATATTGTGAGAATTATACCACCTCTCCCCTCTAAGTTTCCTTCTGCCTTCTGAGATTATCCAGCTTCTCCTTTTTAAGATTCCTGTCCATTTCTGGGATTTTAAGGTGAAGAGACAAGGAAATAAACTAGAAATGTTTGAGATTAATTATTAAAAGATATCTAATTGATTGGGGTCAAGTATAACAACCTCCAAGAATAAATCTGTAAATTTAAATTAAAAATTCATAAATTAAGAGAAGAAATTACAATCTATCCTGTTTCTATGGTTATATAAAAATAACAACTAAGCAACTGCTGTGGAAAACAAACCTTCCTCTTGTACTGGCAGCTATAAAGCAAATCTGTCACTCACGTTCTGTGAAAATATGACTTATTTTCCCACTTCTGGTTTTTCTCCATTTCTGATTCCTGTTGTTTGTATCTTTATTTTTCACCTGACTTAAATTATTTTGGAGCAAGCTGAATGTAAAGAAATCATCACCCTGGTCACATGGGTGATGGCCTGTTCTCTCAGGATCTATGGCCAGTCTCGACTTTCCTAGCATTTATTTGAAAGAACATCCTGAGCACCAGTGTCACCACCGACTGAGAAACTAGGGGCTTTCTGCATACTTTTAGGGCTATGGACCGAAGAACTATCTCCTATCTGGGCATCTGATTAACCAGGACCTGAGCTCCAGCCACGGGGTTTTAGTGAGAAACCATTAAACAGGTAGTGGCACTACCTCTCACCACTGGATACAGTTTGATACAAAGTCCTGTTAGCCTTAGAAGGTGCTGGGCTCAGAGTGTATATTCAATCATTTTCTATACTGTATTTTAACATAATTATACCGATGAGACTGTTTGCATTAGTACAATATCCAAATAACATTAATGATTCGACTCTTCAGTTCTAGAATTAAATGATTATCCTAACTAGCAGACAAGAAGTTGAAATTATTAATGCATCTGCCCTTTAGTCAGATAGATGCAACATTATTTTGCACTAAATTATTTTCAACTAAATTAATTGCATTAAGGTAACACGTATTTTGCACTGAATTCATTATTACATATTGTCTATATTTCCAATCATTTCTGATAAATAATGTTGCCTATTAATATTAATTTCATTTTATTGTTTCTGTAGCTTTGGTTTTTAATTTCATTTATAAATGTATTTTAGTTAAAAGTTATTTAAGAAACAAGACTGTTTAAAATATGACTGTTTAAAATTATGACTGTTTAAAATATAAGGCTTATAATTTTTTAACACTACCCTGAGAGAATTTTTTGTATAAAGGAAAACAAAGAATTACCATTCTTTAGCATTTTAGTAACAGGTGTTTAGAAACTAAAAGGTCCTGAAGAGCCTAAGAAATAACATTCTAGGTTTCAAAATGTATCCACTTGAATAAGGAGTGAGGAAGATAGCCATAACACCATACACATAAGCAAAAGATGGGTGTTGGAGCTGTGCCAGGGTATGTGTCATGTGCCAGGGTAAGTGTCCCAATATACCATGGCAGAAGACAACAGTATGTCTGTAGGTGTGTGTGTAAAAACTGTTACAAATGTGATAGGACAATCTAGAAATACTTCAAGTCAGCTACTGAATTTGAGCAAGTGAAGAAAATGTACATTTTTCGAAATAGTAACAGAAAAACCTAACAACATACAAGTAAAACAAAAAACTAAGAATATCAGTATCACCCCTTCAGATCAGACACTGTCCCGCCTCTGGTCATGTTGTCTCTAATAGGCCTCCAAAGCCAGTACTGCCACCCTAAAGGAGACACAGATAATGTATCAGTTGAAAGTCCTCTAAAGAGCTGAAAAAGTCAGAAATTAGTGATCACAAGTATCGTAAAGTGTCCCCTATATCACCTTTTGGCCATGTGAAACAAAACAATTGAGTCCTCAAGGTTGATTCAGAATGACTGTGTTTCTTATTTCAGTCTGTTGCTACCCAGTGATGCTGCTATCAGTGCTGGATGATGCTCAGGTCTCCACTTCACATTGGAATATGCTTTTTGAAATCCACTTCTCTTTTTATTCCTTTCAGTACTTCTCTGTTTTCTTAGGCAGAAATACAACCGTTAAGGCATCCCATGAAGATACGGTATTTGGCTAGACGATTTAATTTGATTTTAAAAGCTCTGTGCTTTTTGCCTTAATGTTGTGGTTGTGAGGTGCTGTCTAGTTCGTTCCAATTCATAGTGACCCTATAGGTCAGAGCAGAACTGCCCCAGAGAGTGTCCAAGCAACACCTGGTGGATTTGAACTGCTAATCTCTTGATTCACCCTGTAGCACTTCACCGCTATGCCACTAGGGTTTCCTTTCAGGGTATCTTTTCATAGCAGGGTTTTTTCTGTCGTGTGTTTTTTGTTTTTTCCTTGAATTTTGCTGTTGCTGCAACTACTACTTCATTTTGAATTCAAGGTGCTGCTGTCTGTTACAGTTATATTTTATGATGTTCTTTTACTCTACCAAATAAACTTTGCACACCTACCCCAAGTTTTATTTTATTTTATTTTTAACTTTTGAGTGCTCTGTTTGAATTTTAACTTTTCAGTCAGCTGTTAATCATGAAAGACCACTAGGGATTTCCTATTCCTGAGAAAGTAATAATGTGGCTGAATGGTGAGATGTAAAAGCTTAACAGAGAGAAATAAACTATATTCAGAGCCTACCTCCACTATCTGCTAGCTGGAAGATCATGAAAATGTTGCTTAATTTTAAGCCTTAGATTTCTTAACTTTGAAAAAGGTAGTAAGTGCCAACTTCATAGTATTGTTGTAAGGATTATAAACACTCACAAAAGTTTTAGCTCAGTGCTAAATGCAAATTCATCTTATAATTATTTCTAAATCCACAAGAAATAAGATAAATTATTATGAGATCAAGTACTAATCCACACTTGTTTTCTGTGTTTTGGAATAAAAACAGAATTGTAGACAACATATAACAAACCATTTTCAAACCATCTCAAGTGAATATTTGAACTCATTATGTAATTTAGTCACCAGTGACTCAGATTTCTCAATTTTTATTTCCAAAACATATACCGATAGACAAAGTTAGCTTGATGGACAAAGCAGAAGAAGCAACCCACCTTTCTCTACCTTCGTTGTTCTATACTCACCAGTGAATACATTTGTGAATTTATATATGAAATGAAGACCTTTAGTAATGACATGAGGATCAGCATTTTCTCTGACCTTGGCCAGTACAGTTTTACCAGTGGACACAAACTCAAGCCCTGGGTCTTGACACTGAAACAATCTTTTTTTTTTTTTTTAAGGGAAGCATAATGACAGTAATTTTAACCATTGTAGTGACAGCTATTCATAAAGCTTGGTTTCAATCACTAAATAGAAACAGGCTTTCTTTTTAAAACAGCTTCCATAGAAATAGCAGCTAAACTAAAAAGCCACATTTTTAGTTACAAAATTCAAAGAAAACTTTTTTAAAGCAATAAAAATGGTATCGCATAAACAAAGTGAAGTTAATAACCCAAAAGGCACCCCATATTACAGGAATGTGATTTTAAAGAGTATATTGCACAAATCTGAAAGTTAATGTTCTTCAGTTTTAAAAGACAATAGCTCTCAACTCTCCACTGAATGTTCTCCTTCTTTTATATTCTTTAATATCAGAGTAATCTCAGATCCAAGTCGACGGCACTTGGCTTGGCAATCTAAGGGTATTATTGCAAATATCAGGAAATTTCTATCCAGAATCATTTTTGATTAACAGTTTCATTGATAAAGAGGAGGGAAGTAATAACCACCTTAATCATCCAAGTTACATTATTTTTCTACATAGCATTAATTCAGCCTGTCCAAGGGAATTAGACCACCAATTCCATGCAATGATGCCTAATTCTACATTTTAAATCTACTCCAATCCCAGACATTCTCTCCTGCTTAAATGACCCCAAACATGATTATAGCTTGGGATACTGGCACTGAATCAAGAATCAAAAATCTTGGGTTCTTCTCCCAACTCTACCAGGAGGGTCTACAATGTCTTCACCTGGAAATGACCCCTTGACCTAGTTGACCTATGGTAGAATAACAGGTGTTTCCCATCCTTTAAAAGGAGAAAAGCAGATTTGCTATCAAAGGACTTGATTATTTTTATCACACTATTTTAAGGTACTAAAATTTGGTAACTACCTCTTTGTGAAAAAACAACATATCAGTTGACTTATGTATGAAACAAGGAGGTGAAAAGTCATCTGTCTGAAGAAAGTTTATTATGCTAAATATTTTTCTTTACAAAAGGAAGTGTTTAACTAAAAAGTGTAAATGAAATTTTCCCTTACTGGGGCAAAAAAAAAAAAAAAAAAAGATTACCACTATTAAGGCAGATATTCTCATCTGTTAGTTTATTATTCCACCAAACAAGGAAAGTACTTCTAATAGGCTCACAGAAAAAGTTTCTACATGATAGGTACACCATTACACATTTATTCTACAAATGTTCTATGCAGCAAAGAAGAGATGCTAAAAAAATATTTCCAAAGTAACGGAGGGAGAGAGTGGGATGAGAGACTAAAGCTAATCTCACACAGAATTTTGTTTTTACCATAGTTTTTCAAAGCTTCACACTCCAGTCTGTTTGAACTCAGGGCACTCTAGTTCCTAGATACGCACCCCCCCCCCTTTTCCTTCTCTCCACCCTCTCTCTCTTAGCCCTTTGTGTGTCCCCTCCGGTCCAGGCACACCCATCCGACCTTGATCCACCACATTCCTGTGTCCTTACCTGTCAGCGCTGAGGGCCGTGAGAGTGAACACCGAAACCCCCACAGACGTAAGCTGGATGACCGGGATCAGTTTGCAACCCACCTCCCCAAATATCCACTCGTCAAAGAAGTAGCGCGAGGCGTCCACGGGGACGCAGGTGAGCAGCAACAGCACGTCGCCGGCCGCCAGGTTAGAGATGAAGATACTGGGGACGCTCCTCAGGGCGCTGTTGGTAATGAAGATCTTCACCAGCATGATGTTGCCCAGCAAGCCCACCGTGATGATGAGCAGGTAGAGGGACGGGATCACACAGCGGATGACCAACTCCGCTGTGACCCCGTCCGGGGCTGGGGCAAAGTCGCTTTGGGACATACCCGGGACGAGACTGCTGTGACTGGCGCCTGAGATCAGGGAGAGGTTGGTAAGAGACTTGGGAGTCATGGTCTTCGTTCCAGGAGAGTCCCGGGGACAAGTGCCCAGGTCCCGTGACAAGTGCACCGCACACGACTTGGGCTTAATCTATTTCTCTTTAGTCCCCTCAAGTTTACTACCCCAGCTAACTCGTCAACTCCCCGCCTCCCAAAGTGAGATGTCTGTGCCCTGCGCTCAAGTGCCTCAGTTCTGCAAAGAGAGCACTAGGGCTTAGTGGCTACGAATTTTTTTTTTAAAAAAAAAAAAAAAAGAAGGAAAAGAGAGACAGAGCAGTAATGTCTTTGTTCTTGTTTACAACGCTCGTTCTGTATACCAGAGAACAGTCAGTTGGTGAAAGACGAAGTCTCCGTCTGGGATTAAGAAAAGTACCTGACAGACTGTTGGCCGCAATAAGCGGAAGTCATCCTGGCGCTGTCCAGCGCGCCACAGCTGAAAAATGGGGCGCTAGTTTGGAGCCCCTAGCACTTGGCTCATCCCACAGCTTTCCTCTGAATTCTGCAGTTCCTGGCGCATTGTGAGGAACTGAAAGGAAGCTGAGTTCCCGCTCTCACGGGTGCGTCCCTACATCCATCCCTTCTTATTTGCCTCCTAGCGGGAGGAGCAAAAAGTTTGTGAATCTCAGAGGATTTCGGAGCTGAACTGCTAAATCCCTGAGGCACAAACACTTTGCTTAGGTAAGAGAACAACTGACGTATTCCGAAGTAAATGAATGAAATCCCCTCCCCCATTCTTCTTCCCATCATCCGCTTTCGTTACTCCAAGCATGGAAACTCTTTCCTACAACTGGCATATTACCTCTAACACATTTTGTAGAAATATGATGTCCACAAAGTGCACGGTAGTTAAGTGTGTATCAATCTACCCATCATCCCCAACCAACAATCTAACCACTATCTCCCAAAATAACTACTACTCTACTTTTATCACACTAGTTTCTCTGCTCCTGACCATCATATAAATGAAATTATTAAGTATGTCCAGCTTCATTCACTCGGTATTAGCTCTGTGACCTTCATTCATGTTTTGTGTGCAGTATCTTCATATAGTATTCCACTGTGTAAGTATACCTCTGCTTGTGTGTCTATTCTACTGTTGACTCACATGTATATTCTTTACAGTTTCAGCTAATTTGAATAAAGGATCTATGAGTGTTATTTTATATGTCTTCTGCTGTACATTTTGCTGAATACCCAGCTGTAAATTTGATAGGCCACAGTTATTTAGACTCTTTAATTTTAGCAGGAACTATTTTTTAAAGCAAATGACATACTTCTTTCTTGTTTTGGAAATTTGCTTGATAGTATGAAGGATAAAAATATGAATAATACCTGTGACCAAGTAATGCTACCTCTCGATATATGCCCAATAAATATCAGATACTTACAATGAGTATCCCTAAGGGAAAAATAACTTCCCAACTCAGTGTAACTGAGCCAAATATAAACCACTCAGAAATGGTGGTTCAGTTCTGGTGTTAGCCATATAACATTGTTTTCAGTAGGAAAAACTATGTCTAAATCTTAGTTACTAAAAGATAAATTTGCTTAAGTTTAGGAAATTAGTTAATAAACATCTACAGTGATCTGGCCATAGCTGGTAGAAGGTGTACATGACCAAAGCCATTTATGAAATTTAAGCTTTTTTCATTAATTACACTGTGTAATATGCTTGTTGATATCAATTTTTATTTGACATTTTCTAACTCAATTTTCTAAATTGATTGTAATATTAATGCACTTTTCTTCAATTTCAGCACTTAAAATCATCTGTTATTAAGATTGGCTATATAGTTGTTAGTGTGCACATGTTTGAATCAAGAGAGATAATAAAGGCAATTAACACTGCATGTGATTAAGAAATGACACTATCAGGTTTATCATTTTATTTAAGTTTTCTCTTTCAACAAATCTTACATATTATGAAGTCAGTTAACTTTAAAACTATGACTATCACATTTACTAACACTCATCTGTCAGTTTGTCATACTGTAGTGGCTTGCATATTGCTGTGATGCTGGAAGCTTTTCCATCAGTATTTCAAATGCCAGCAGGATCATCCATGTTGAACAGGCATCAGCAGAAATTTGGAAGACAGTTACTCAGTTACCTGACAGAAGGGATCCATACTTGTGTTATTCCAAACAAAGGTGATCCAACTGAATGCATAAATTACTTAACAATGACCTTAATACCATGTGCAAGTAAAATTTTGCTGAAGATAATTAAAAATAGTTACAACATTGACAGGAGACAGCCAGAAATCCAACCTGCATTCACAAGATGATGTGGAATGAAGGCTATCATTATTAGACCAAGAGGAGTCATTCAAACAAAAAAAAAGGGAGAGGGGACAGCGTGGTTTAAAATCAGGAAAGATGTACCTCAGAGTTCTATCTTTTTGCCATACTTAGTCTGTATGCTGAACAAATAGTCTGAGAAGGTGGACTGTGTAAAGAAGAATGGGGCTGAAATTGAGGACCTGAGGTCCTTGCTGGTGAAAATCAAAAACTATAGCTTTCGGTATGGATTATACTTCAACATAAAAAGTATATACCCTCACAACTGCACCAGTAAACTTTGTGTTGAGGTATAATCTGCATTGAAAACTGTGGTCTTTGAAATTCATCAGTAAGTACTTCAAGTCTTCTTCACTTTCTATAAGCAAAGTTACATCATCCTCATAACGTGGGTTGTTAATTAGTCTCACTGAAATTCTGATGCCATGTTCATCATATAGCCTAGTTTTACAGATTATTTGCTCAGCCTGAAGATTGAATCAATGTAATAAAAGGATATAACCGTGAGGCACACTGTGTCTGACTTTAAACCATGCAGTATCCTCTTTTTTGTTCAAATAACTGCCTCTTAGTCTATGTACAGCTTCCACATTGGAACAGTAAGTGTTCTGGAATTCCCTTCTTTACAAGGTTATTCATAGTTTGTTATGATCCTCACAGTGGAATGTATTTGCATAGTCAATAAAGCACAGGTAAACATATTTCTGACATTCTACTTTTATCCAAGAACTGTATGATATATGTCCTTCCACATCCTCTTTTGAATCAGCTTTAACCTGTGGCATTTCTCTGTCAATGAACTCCTGAAACCACTTTTGAATGATCTTCAGTAAAATTGTACTTGTGTGTAATAATTATGACATTGTTTTGTAATTTCCACATTCTGTTGGATAACTTTTCTTTGGAATGGACATAAATATGGATGTCTTCCAGTCAGTTGGTCAGGAAGCTGTCTCCCAAGTTTCTTTCTTTCTTTCTTTTTTTAAATTTCCTCAAGACCATGATACCCACAGCCCTCAGCCCAGAAATCAGGTCCCTCAGGAAGTTTGGATATGTCTAGAGCTTCCACGACCTTGTCTTGTACAAGCTATGCAGGCTTCCCCAGTATTGTGTACTATCTTACTCTTTACCAAAGTTACAACTTGTCTGTTGTCTACTTAGTGTTTTTCCATCCTGACCCCTCTCCTCCTTGTAACCATCAAAGATTGTTTCTTTTTGTGTGTAAGCCTTTTCATGAGTTTTTACAGTAAAGCTCTCATACAATACTTGTCCTTTCATGATTGACTTATTTCACTCAGGATAATGCCTTCCAGTTTCTTCATGTCATGAAATGCTTCACAGATTCATGATTATTCTTTATTGTTGAGTAATATTCCATTGTGTGTGTGTGTGCTGTAGTTTATTCTTTCATTCTTTTGTTGATGGGCATCCAGGATGTTTCTATCTTTTTGCCGTTGTGAAGAATGCTTCAATGAACATCACTGTACATATGTATGTTCCTGTGATGACTCTTATTTGTCTAGGAAATATTCCTCAAGGTGGGATTATTGGATCATATGGTATTTCTATTTCTAGCTTTCTAAGGAAATGTCATTCTGTATTCCAAAACGATTGTGTCATTTTTCGTTTCTACTAGCAATGCTTAAAAGTTCCAATCTCCCCATAGGCTGTCCAACATCTGTTATTTCCATTTTTTTTATTAGTGCCAGTAATGCTTGGGTGAAATTGTATCTCGTTGTGGTTTGGATTTGTATTTCTCTTACATTTACTCTTGTGTCGTTGATCACTTGAATGTCTTCTTTGGTGAAGTATTCATTCATTTTCTTTGCCCACTTTCAATTGGATTATTTGGCTTTTTGTTGTAGAGGTGTTGGAGTTTCATGTAGATTTTAAAGATTAGACCTTTGATTTGTAACAGCCAAAAACTTTCCTGAAGCTATAAATTCTCTTTTACCCTGTTGGTGAAGTCTTGATGAGCGTGTTTAATTTTTAGAAAATCCAAATTATCTAGTTTACCTTCTGTAATTTGTGTGTTGTTGGCTCCAAAGTTCTTGATATAGACAAGAGAGCACTTGAAGCGCTGCATCCATTTGCTAAAGCATTTCAGTTGATAGTCCATCAATTCCTGGAGGCTTGCTTTTTGCCAGTGCCTTCAGTGCAAGAATAGCATTGCATTCATCATCAGAGCATTTCAAGTCTGTTGTTAAGTGCAATGATGTCAGTGATGGGAATACTCATACAACTACAAGGAAGACGAGTTAATACAACTATTGTTCAAATTTATGCACCAACCACCAAGGCCAAGCCAGCCAAGTGCCGTCGAGTAGGATCTGACTCATGGACAAAGATCAAGAAATTGAAGATGCATTGATAATTGTGATGAGAATGCAAAAGTTTAAAACAAATAAGGTTTGGTAGTTGGAAAATATGGCCCTGGTGATAGAAATAATGTGAGATCACATGACAGAATTTTGCAAGACCAACAACTTCTTCATTGCAAATACATTTTTTCACCAACACAAACAGCAGCTATACACATGGACCTCATCAGATGGAATACACAGGAATCAAATTGACTACCTCTGTGGAAAAAGACAATGGAAAACTCCATTTCTGCAGACAGAACAAGAACAGGTGCTGACTGCTGCACAGACCATCAGTTGCTCCCATGCAAGTTCAAACTGAAACTGAAGAAAATTAGAACAAGTCCACAAGAGTATATCTCACCAGAGTTTAGAAACCATCTCAAGAACAGATATGATGTGTAGAACACTACTAACCGAAGACCAGACAAATTGTGAAATGACATCAAAGATATCATCCAGGAAGAAAGTAAGAGTTCCTTAAAAAGACAAGAAAGAAAGAAAAGACCAAACTGGGTGTCAGGAGACACCCTGAAACTTGCTCTCGAACATCAAGCAGCTAAAGCAAAAGGAAGGAATGATGAAACGTGAAGAACTGAACAAAAGATTTTCAAGGGCAGCTAAAGAAGACAAAATAGTTATAATGAAATGTGTAAAGAGCTGGAAATATAAAACCAAAAGGGAAGAACATATTTTGCACTTCTCAAGAGGAAAGAACTAAAGAAAAAAATTCAAGCCTCAAGTTGCAATAGTGAAGGTTTCTACAGGGAAAGTAGTAAATCACTCAGGTAGCATCAAAAGAAGATGGAAAGAATACACAGTCACTATACCAGAAAGAACTAGCCAATATTCAGCCATTTGAGGAGGGAGCATATGATTAGTAACCAATGGTACTGAAAGAAGAAGTTAAAGCTGCACTGAAGGCATTGGTAAAAAACAAGCCTCCAGGAACTGGTGGAATATCAATTGAGGTATCTCAATAAATGGATGCAGCACGGGAAGTGCCCACTTGTCTGTGCTAAGAAATTTAGAGGACAGCTACCTGTCCAACTGAATGGAAGAGATCCATATTTATGCCTATTCTCCAGAATGGTGAACCAACTGAATGTGGAAATTGCCAAATAATACCGTTAATATCATAAGCATGTAAAAGTTTGCTCAAGGTCATTCAAAATCAATTGCAACAGTATATAGACAAGGAACTGCCAGCAATTCGAGCTGGATTCAGAAGTGGATGGGGAACCAAGGATGTCATTGCTGGTGTTGGATGGATTATGGCTAAAAGCAGAAACTACCAGAAATACTACCTGTGTTTTGTTGACTATGCAAAGGCATTCAGCTATGTGGATCATAATAAATTGTAGATAACATTGTGGTGAATGGGAACTTAAGAACACTTCACTGTACCTTTAAGGAGTCTGTGCACGGATCAAGAGTTAGTCACACAAACAAAACAAGGGGACACTGCATGGTTTATAGTCAGGAAGAGTATGTATTAGGGTTGTATCTTTTCAGTATACCTTCTCAGTCTGTATGCTGAGCAAATAATCCAAGAAGCTGGACTATATGAAGAAGAATAAATGATCAGGATTGGAGGAAGACTCGTTAACAACCTGCATTATGCAGATGACACAATCCTGCTTGCTGATGATGATCAAAGACTGCAGCCTTCAGTATAGGTTTCACTTCAACATCAAGAAAACAAAACTCCTCACAACTGGACCAGTAAGCAATGTCATCCTTAATGGAGAAAAGACTGAGGTTATCAAGGATTTCGTTTTACTTGATTACATAGTCAACACCCATGGAAGCAACAGTCAAGAAATCAAAAGATGTATTGCACTGGGAAAATCTGCTGGGAAGGACCTCTTTAAAGTATTTAAAAAGAAAGACGTCACCTTGAAGACTAAAGAGCACTTGACCCATGCCATGGTATTATCGGTTGCATCACATGCATGTAAAATCTGGACAATGAATAAGCAAGACAGAAAAAGAATTATGCCTTTGAATTGTGGTACGGAGAAGAATAGTTAATATAACATGGACTGCCAAAATAACAGATCTGTTCTGGGAGAAGTACAACAACAGTGCTCCTTGGAAGTAAAGATGGTGAGATTGCATCTTAAATAGTTTGAACGTGTTATCAGGATGGCTTAGCCCCTGAAGAAGGACATCATGCTTAGTAGAGTGGAGAGTCAGTGAAGAGGAAGACCTTCGATGAGATTGGTTGACACAGTGGCTGAACAACAGGCTTAGGCATAAAAACAGTTGTGGACATGGTGCAAGACCAGACATTGTTTCTTTCTGCCACTATGAGTTGGAACTGACGTGATAGCACCTAATAACAACAACAATACAGGAAAAATATTAAACAACACAAGAAGCATCAAAAGAAGATGAAAGTACTATAAAGAGTTACTATACCAAAAAGAATTGGTCAACATTGAACCATTTTAGGAGATAACATATGATGAGGAACAGAAGTTACTGAAGAAAGAAGCCCAAGCTGCACTAAAGGCCTTGGCAAAAATAATGCTCTAGGCATGCACAGAATACCAAGTGAGACGTTTTAACAAATGGATGCAGTGATGGAAGAGCTCACTCATCTATGCCAAGAAGTTTGGAAGAGAGCTCAGTGGCCAACTGAGTAGAAGCAATCCATATTTGTGTCCATTTCCAAGAAAGGTAATCCAACAGGATGTAGAAATTATCAAAGACTGTCATGAATATCACATGCAAGTAAAACTTTGCTGAAGAATATTCAAAAGCAAGTGCAGCGGTATATCAAAAGGGAACTACCGGAAATTCAAACCAGATTTAGAAGAAGAGGTTGAACCAGGGATATCATTGCTGATGTCAACTGGATCCTGGCTGAAAACAGAGAAACCAGAAAGATGCTTACCTGTGTTTATTGACTATGCAAAGGCATTCAGTTGGTGGATCATAACAAATTGTGGATAACATTGCAGAAAATGGGAATTTTGGAACAGTTTATTGTCTTCATGAGGAATTTGTGTGGATCAACAGGCAGTCATTCAAATAGAAGAAGGTGATACTGCATAGGTTAAAGTCAGCAAAAGTGTCAGTCAGTGTTGTACTCTTTCACCATACCTATTCAATCTTTATGATGAGCAAATAATCCCAAAGACTGGATTGCATCAAGAACAGGACATTAGGATTGGATGTAGACTTAGCAACAACCTGAGTTATGCAGATAATGCAGCTTGCTTGCCGAAGATGGAGAAGACTTGAAGCACTTAGTGATGAAGCTCAAAGATCACAGCCTTCAAAACAGATTACACTTCAATATAAATAAAACAAAAATCCTCACAACTGGACTAAACAACATCGTGATAAACAGAGAAGAGATTGAGGTTATCAAGGGTTTCATTTTACATGTGTCCACAATTAACACTCGTGGAAGCAGCAGTCAAGAAATTAAATGATGCATTGTGTTGGGCAAGTCAGCTGAAAAAGCCCTCTTTTGAGTGTTGAAAAGCAAAGATGTCACCTTGAAGACTAAGCCTGCCACAAGTCATGGTGTTTTCAACTGCCTTGTATACATGCAAAAGTTTGACAATAAATAAGGAAGACTGAAGAAGAATTGACACTCTTCAGCTGTGGTGTTGGAGAAAAACACTGAATATACCATGGACTGCCAAAAAAGGGAACAAATCTGTCTTGGAAGAATTACAATGAGAATGCTCCTTGAAAGCAAGGATAGTGAGATTGCATCTCACATAACTTCAGGCATGTTGTCAGAAGGGATCAATTTTTGGAGAACAACATTATGCTTCATACAGTAGAGTGTCCATGAAAAAGAAGACCCTCATCTAGACACAGTAGCTGCAACAATGGACTCAAGCCTAGCAACAACTGTGAGGATAGCACAAGACTAGGCAGTGTTTTGTTCTGTTGTGTGTATGGTCGCTGAGTAAGAACTGAATTAACAGCTCCTAATAACAACTACTACTTCACATAAGGAGCCTTGGTGACATGATGGCTAATCATTTGGCTGCTAATCACAAAGCTGGTTGTTCAAGCCTACCCCATGGACTCTGTGGGAGAAAGACATGGTGATACGCTTCTGTAAGATTACAGACAAGAAAATCTTATGAGATAATTGTACTGTGTCACATGTTGCCACTATGAGTCAGAAATTATCTCCATGGCACTAACCAATTACCCCCATGATTTTATCTCAGGAAACACAACCTTTCAGCCACAAAGTAAGTTTTCCGTTTGACCCAAGCAATTGCCATACAATGCATACAACGTATATCGCAGATAAAATAGCATAGGACTATAACAGAAAGAAATCTTTGGGAGAAATAGGACCATGTGTAGGCAAATTAAGACAAGAAGAATTTGTTTTTAATGCAAAGAAATGTTCAAAGGAAAAAAAAAAACCCTTATTGAAAGAATATGATGTCTCAAGGTTATATAGTCCCAGGAAGATGGCAAATGAGAGACAATTTGTCAATGTGATAAAGTAGCTTTAACTAAATAAATTTTGTCAAATAGAACAAATGTTAAGACAATATGCCTTAATGAAATGGTGTGAAGGACCTTATATTTGAAAGACTTTTACACATACTATAATGAATTAAAGCAGAAGCAGCACAGGTGGAGAAGACAACTTCCAGGGTGGCAGCATGAGGCGCTTTACAGACATTCCCCCCGATGAAACAGCTGTACTGATGAAAACTATATATATAAAAAATTATTTAAAGTCCTGGAAGTTTTCCTAAGGTAGTCGAGCAAATGAAGAAACAATTATAGTATCTAATAAATTTCACTGAATGTCTGCCACCTTCGAGACTTGACACTTTCAGCTTAGTATAAAGAAAGCTTCTTTCCAGGTGGATCCAGCCAAGAACACAGGATACTGTCTCCATCTGCCTCCCACTGAAGACCTAAGGGGCAAGAGGTAGGCTGTCATTTTTCTTTTCCTGCAACTCCATGCTCTATTCCAGGCAAAAGTAGCTGAGAGATGTGGAGCTATCTTGCTTTCCCTAGTCCTTGCTAGTAAGGTAGGCCAAAATACTGGGATCTTGATCAGTCTCCACAGGGTAAGCTGTAGTAAGGAGGTTCCATGCTAGGAGAGACAAAACAAGGACACCAGAGACCATCATCACAGCTCATTGCTTTGATTGTGAAGCATGGATGTCATTGAGAGAAAAAAATGACCCTATCCATAAATCCAGAACAGTGACACAGAGTTTTGTTTTGTTTTGCTTTGCTCTCTCCCCATCATACCCCATAGGTAAGAGGTAGACTGCAAACAAAGGGAGTTATAAATTTCTCTCCAAAGAAATTGACAGTCCTGGTGTCTGTGTTTCAGAAAAAGATTAGATAGGCCTATAAAACAAACAAACAAAAAAATAACACATACGAAGAAGGTGCTTCTCAGCTCAGTCAAATGCAAGACCAACTGACCATCTCCTTTCTAAAAGCAAGACAAGAAGGCAGAAGGGGACAGGAAGTGGACAAAGCGACACAAGGAAACTGAAGTAGAGAGTTTTGTGATGTTATGTTGTGGTAATTGCAATTAATATCACAAAACAATATTTGTATAAATTTTTGAATTAGAAATTAGATAAAGTACAACAAAATAAAATAAAAAATAGAGCAATAATGGGGGATAGAAATACAAAAATGAAGGAGACATAAAAGCAGAAAGAAAAATATCAGGCAAAATCCTGCTACATAAACAACATAAAAATGTGAATGTATTGTGCAATGTTGTCAAAAGACACAGATTTTCAGACTGGGAATAAAAAGATTCAGCTCTGGAGAAGATGTATTTTAGACTCAAAGAAACACATAAGTTGATAGTAAAAGATGTAAAAGGAGTTACTGTATAAACAACAGGAATAAGAAAAGCTTAGAATGATTGTACTATATCAGACTAAATCTTAAACAAAAAATGTTGCTAGAGATAAAAGGGATACATCATAAAGATAAAAATAGCAATCCATCAGCAAGATTTGATAATTATAAACATACAGGAAGTTTCTTTGTGTTTTATTGACCATGTAAAGGCATTCCACTGTGTGGATCATACAGAGTTATGGATAGTATTGTGAAGAATGGGAATTTGAGAGCCCTCTAGTGTGTTCATGAGGAACCTGTACCTAAACCAAGACAGAGTCAAGGGGATAGTACATGGTTTAAAATCAGGAAAGGTGTGCGTTAGGGTTGTCTTTCATCATATTTATTTACTCTGTATGCTGAGCAAATAATCTGAGAAGATGGACCATACGAAGAAGGATAGGGCATCATAATTAGAGGAAGACTCATTAACAACCTGTGAGATGTAAACGGCAAACTCTTGTTTGCCAAAATGAAGATGATTTGAAGCGCTTACTGATGATGATCAAAGGCTATAGCCTTTAATATGAATTACACTTCAACATGAAGAAACCAAAAATTTTCAGAATTGGATCAATAAGCAATGTCATGATAGACAAAAGATTGAAGTTGTCAAGGATTGAATTTTACTCGGATCTGTAATAATTGCTGATGGAAGTAGCAGTCAAAAAAATCAAACAACTTGTAACACTGGGCAAATCTACTGCAGAAGACCTCTTTGAAGTGTTTAAAATTAGCACTTAATCAAAAATTAAGTTAAAAATTAATTTTAAACACTTCAAAAAGGTCTTTAAAGCTGTCAGTTGGAGCATTAACGTGTACCTGACCCAAGCCATGATGTTTTGAATCATCTCACAAGCATATGAAAGTTGAACAATGAAGAAGGAAGACCAAAGTAGAACTGATGCATTTGACTGAGTGAACAATTTTGAATGTACTACTGACTGTCTTGAAAGGAGTACAGCCAGGATGCTTCTTAGAAGTGAGAATAGTGAGACTTCATCTCACATGCTTTAGACATGATATCAGGGGACATCATGCTTTGAAAAGTCAGCAAAAAAATAAAAGACTCTCAGCTAGGTGGATTGACACAGTGGCTGCAACAATAGACTCAAACTTAACAACTGGAGGATGAGGCAGCATTACACTGTTATACATAGGATTGTTATGACTCAAATTGACTTAAGTGCACCTAACAACAGAAATAATATACTTGTGGATGTAATTCAGTTGTGAATCAAATTTTCTCTTTTGCACATTTATCAGTGTAGGTTGTACCTAAAACCTAATCAGGTGAGACATAAAATTAGCAGATTAGACACAGAAAGATGAGAACAAACTGGGAAAGAGAGATACACATGATACTACTGAGTGACCAAGGAATACCAAAAACTGTTGAAATACAAAGATCATCCCCCAGACAGTGCCAAAACAGAGAGCCTTCTGTTTACCCTGGCTCCGAGTCTTGTGTTATATCTGTTACCGAAGTGTAGAGAGTAAGGCAGGCATCTAATTACAGAGCACCAAAATATATAATGTAAATCTGTCAGAACTAAAGGGAGAAATAGACAAATCAACAATAATTAGAGATTTTAATATCCAACTTTCAATAGTGAATACAATAACTAGGCAGAAAACACCACAGAACCAGAAGACTTAAACTGTAAACTAACCAGAACTTAGAGACCTCTATAGAACAATTTACCCCATAACAGCAGGCTACGTATACTTCTTAAACATACATTCAACACTCTCCAGGATAGACAGTATGATGTTAGACCATAAAACAAATCTGAATAAATTTAAATGGACTGAAATTATAAATAACATGTTCTTCAACCACAATAGAATAAAATTAGAAATCAATAATAAAAATAAATTTGAGAAAATCAGATGATGTGAAAATTAACAACACATTCCTAAATAACCAAAGCGAGAAAAAGAAATCACAATATTTTGAGAGTATTTATAAAAATAAAGATACAATATACCAAAACTTATGGAATGCAACTAAATCATAAGTTTACAAAAGGAGAGGGAAGAGGAAGGGGAGAGGAAAATTTGTAGATCTAAGCACCTATATCAAGAAGAAAGAGCTCGATACAAGATTCTAACATTACTTCCTCAGACAACAAAAAGGAGAAGAGCAAATTAATCCTCGGTTGAACAGATGGAAGGAAATAATACTGACTGAAGCACAAATTAATGGTATTGGATGTAGAAAAACAGGTGCAAAAATGAATGAAACTGAAACTTTGAAATTTAAAGAGATTTTTAAAAACCAGCAAACATTTAATTAAAAAGACCAAGAAAATAAGAAGACTCAAATTACTAAAATCAGACATGAAAGAGGAGACGTCTCTTTTCCGCTTTGCAGAACACCATAAAAAAGGCAAAAAGATAATCCACAAAATGTGTTTTGCAAATCATACGCCTGATAAGGGAGTTTTCTGATAAGACAGTAAAAAAATAAAAAAACCCACAAATCTCCATAGTTAGAAATGGGTGAACGATATGAATAGATATTTCTCCAAAAAGTGTATAACAAATGGCCAATCAGCACCTGAAAAGTTGTTCAGCATCACTAACTGCCTGGGAAATGTAAATCGAAATTGCAATGAAATATCACTTCACAGGTACTTTGTTGTTGTTAGGTGCCATCTTGTTAATTCTCCAATTCACAGAGACCATATATACGACAGAAAAAAACACTGCCCAGTTCTGTGCCATCCTCACAATTATCGTGCTTGAGCCCGTTGTTGCAGCCACTGTGTCAATCTGTCTCATTGAGGGTCTTTCTCTTCTCAGGGAATGAGCCCTTCTGATAACATGTCCAAAGTGTAATATACTGTAGACTTAGTCTCTCCATCCTTGCTTCTAAGCAGCATTCTGGCTCATTTGTTTGACAGTCCGTGGTACAGTCGATATTCTTAGCCAACACCGCAATTCAAAGGCATCAGTTCTTCACTCTTCCTTATTCATTGTCAGGCTTTGTCAAGCTTATGACGTGATTGAAAATGCTATGGCTTCTGTCAGGTGCACTTTAAGCTTCAAAGTGACATCGTTGCTTTTCAACATTTTAGAAAGGCCTTCTGCAGCAGGTTTACCCAACACAGTAATGCATCTTCTGACTTCTTGACTGCTGATTCTATGGGTGTTGATTCTGATTGTAGATCCAACTAAAATGAAACCCTGACACTCTCAATCTTTTCTCCATTTACCATGATGGTGCTTATTATTCACTTGTGAGGACTTTTGTTTTCTTTATTTTGAGATATAATCCATACTGAATACTGTGGTCTTTGAGCTTCATCACTAAGTATTTCAAGTCCTCTTCACTTTTGACAAGCATCCACAGTATGACAAATTGACAGACACATAGGGTCCCATGTATTAGGATGACTATAATCAAAAAGATTGACAAAATAAATATTGACAACTATGTGGAGAAATTCAAACCCTTACACATTGCTAGTGGAAATGTAAAATGGTACAGTCACATTGGACACAGTCTGGAAGTTCCTCAAAAAAAATTAAACATAGAGTTAGCTCTTTACCCAGAAATTTTACTCCTAAGTCAGATCCAACTCTATGGCACTTGGCGTGGCTTGGCTAAGAAATGAAAAAACATGCCTACACAAAAACCCAAGCACAAATAACAGCGGTATTTTACATACTAGACAACAAGAGTAAATAATCCAAACATCCATCAAGTGATAAATGGATTAATATGGTATAATCCTCCAATAAAATATCATTTGGCATTAAAAATGAAGTTCTAATATATGGCGTAATATGAATGAGTCTTGAAAGCATTGTGTTAAATAAAAATAGCCAGACATAAAAGGCCATACACTGTAGAATTCCACAACATGAAATGTACAAACTAGTCAAATCTAGAGAGAAAAAAGTAGATTAGTGGTTGCCCAGGACTGGAGTAGTTAGGGAGACATGGGAGTGACTAATAAATGTACACCAGGGTTTCTTTGGGGAGACATTAAATATTCTAAAGTTAGTTACGTGCTGGTTGTACAACTATGGATTTACTAAAATACATTTAATTGTACACTTTAAGTGGATAAATGGTGTGATATATGAATTACATCTCAAGAAACCTGTTAAGAAGAACAAGAGAAGGAGGAACATGAGAAGGAAAAGGAGGGGAAAACAGGAAGACACAAAGAAATAGTAGCAACTGCTTAGGCTCATCAGCCTGGCGTATTTACTGCTAAGGCCATTTACAGAAAATCTATGAATCCTCTAAACTACTGAAATTTCTAAACAGGAATGTTATTTACATCAGTCTTCTTACAGTTTGGGCCATTTGGGTAGAATGGAATAAGTACCCAATTAAGCAGCTTGTAACAGTAGGAAATACATTAAATTTTTCTCGGAAAATCTTCTCGAAAATCAATGAGTTCTCATTGGGAACCCATTTCAACTTAATCCTGTGAGATTACAGAAGATCCATAGCTATTCCCTCAAAGCACCTATACCCTGCACTCATGGAAACACGAGTTTTAGTTGATATCCACATACACAACAAACTCTTGCATCTGGCTAGAAGTCATTTCTGTTGGGAAGAGGCAATAACTGCAACAGTCATAATTTTTACCTATTGTAAAAAAGCTAAATAAAACAAATGTTTTTAGTGAGAATTTGCTGTGGTTGTATACTAATGTAATTTCTGTTAGTTTTCCAATCATTAATATTACTTTTAATTTGCTAGACTGCTATTTAGGCACTAATATCTTAACCTTAACCGTATTCGAGGAATTGTCTTTGACATAGTTTTATCCATACACTAGTTCTGAACAATACTAGAGATAGCATGATAGAACTTTGCAATGCCAACTACTTATTTCTTGAAAATACCTCTTTTCAGCAATATAACAGCAATTATACACATGGACTTCACACACAGAAATCAATTCGGCTACATTTGTGGGAAGAACATTGAGAAACTGAATCTCATCAGGTAGAACAAGGCCAGGGACCAAGAGTGGAACAGACCAGAAATTGCTTATATGCAAGTTCAAATTGAAGCTGAAGAGAAAGAAGTCTAAGAGAACCAAAATATGACCTTCAGGATACACCACATGAATTTAGAACCCATCTCAAATACACACTGTTGTTGTTGTTAGGTGCCGTCAAGTCATTTCCAACTTATAGCAACCCTATGCACAATAGAATGAAACACTTCACAGTCATGCACCATGTCCACAATCATTTTTACTCATAAGCCCATTGTTGCAGCCACTTTGTCAAGCCTTCTCATTGAGGGTCTTCCTGTTTTTCACCGACTCTCTGCTCTATAAAGTATAATGTCCCACCTGAGTTGACAGAACATCTCTAGAAGCGATTTGATGTATTCACCACTAATGGCCAAAGACTAGAGGAATCGTGGAATGACATCATTCATGAAGAAAGCAAGAGGTTGTTATAAAGACAGGAAAGAAAGAAAAGACCAAATAGGATGTTGGAAGAGACTCTGAAACTTGCTCTCAAATGTCCAGTAGCTAAAGCAAAAGGAAGGAATGATAAAATAAAAGCACTGAACAGAAGATTTCTCAGGGGAACTTGAAAAGACAAAGTATTACAATGATATGAACAAAGACCTGGAAATACAAACTGAAAGGGAAGAACATGTTTTCCATTTCTCAAGCTCAGAGAATAGAAGAAGAATTTTAAGCCTGAAGTTGCAATACTGAAGGATTCTATAGGGAATATATTGAACAAATCAGGAAGCATCAAAAGATGGAAGGAATACACAGTCATTACACCAGAAAGAACTGTCAGTGTTCACCATTTGAAGAGGTAGCATGTGATCAGAAACTGATGGTACTGAAGACAGAAGTCAAAAATGTGTTGAAGGCATTGGCAAAAAAAAATAAGGCTCCAGTCATTGATGGACTATCATTTGAGATGTTTCAACAAGAATACAGTAGATACATTGAACCCTAAGACCAAAGACCAGATGAGTTGTGAGATATCATCAAGAACATCATACACAAGGAAAGCAAAAGGTCGTTTAAAAAACAGGAAGGAAAAAACCAAATGGATATCAGAAGAGTTTCTGAAACTTGCTCTTGAGCATAGTGTAGCTAAAGCAAACTAAAGAAATGATGAGGCTAAAGAGCTGAATAGAAGATTTCCAAGAGCTAAACAGGTGGTGGATACTCAAGGTCGTACTTTGGCTGCTCAAGAAGACAAAGTAAGGTATTACAAAGAAATGTGCAATGGGGCTGGAGTTTGAAAACCAAAAGTAAAGAACACGTACAGCACTTCTCAAACTTAAAGAACCAAATAAAAAATTAAAGTCTTTAGTGCAATTTTAAAAGAATCTATGGAGAAAATCTTGAATGAAGTAGGAAGTATCAAAAGAAGATGTAAGTAATGCAAAGGCAGTGATGGGCATTCAACCATTTCAGGAGGTCAAGAACCAACAGTTACTGAAAGAAGTCCAAGGGACGCTGAAGAAAACCAATTTCCATGGAATCGATTCTGACTAGTAGCGACCTTCCCTACAAAACAGAGTAGAACTGCCCCATCGAGTTTCCAAGGAGCAAGCAGTGGATTTGATTTGCCAAACTTTTAGTTACCGGCTGTAGCACTTAACCACTATGCAGCCAGAGTTTCCAAAGTGCAATGAAGGCATTGGCAAAAACAAGTCTCCAGGAAATGACAGAGTACCAATTGAGATGTTTCAGCAAATAGTTGCAGCACTGAAGGTGCCCACTTGTCTATGCCAAGAAGTTTGGAAGATGGCTAGCAGCCTGGCCAACTGACTGACAGAAACCCATGTTTGTGCCCATTCCAGAGAAAGGTGATCCAACCGAATGCGGGAATTATCAAACATGTCATGGGTTGAATTATGTTCCCCTCAAAATGTGTATATCAACTTGGCTGGGCCACGAATCCTGAGAGTTTATGATTTTCCTATATTTTGTAAATCCTGCCTCAGTGATGTTAATAAGGAAAGATTAATGGTAGTTGTGTTAGTTGTGTTTATATCTTGCGATATAAAAGACAGAAGTCAGGAGAGAGACGGGGGCCTCATACCACAGGAAAGCAGTGCTGGGAGCAGAGTGTTCTTTGAAACTAGGGTGCCTGCACAGAGAATCACCTAATCTAGAGGAAGACTAATGAAAAGGCTAACAGAGACAGAAAGCCTTCCCTTGGAGATGATGCCCTGATTTTGGACTTTCAACTTACTTTACTGTGAAGTAATACATTTCTATTTGCTAAAGCCATCCACATGTGATATTTCTGTTATAGCAGCACTGGATGATAAGATAAAACACTATCACTAGTATCACAGGCAGGTAAAACTTTGCGAAAGATAATTAAAAAATAGTTGCAGCAGTACATTGCATGAAAGTTCAAGCCAGATTCAGAAGGGATGTAGAAAGAGGGATATCATTATTGATATCAGATAGATCTTGGCTGAAGGCAGAAAATACCAGAAAGATGTTTTCCTGTGTTTTATTGACTTTGCAATCAACTGTGTGTAGCATAAGAAATTATGGGTAACACCGTGAAGAATGGGAATTCCAGAACACTTAACTGTGCTCATGTGAAGCCTGTATGTAGACCAAAAGGCAGTCATTTGAACAGAACAAGGGAATGGTTTAATGTAAGGAAAGGTGTGCGTCAGCATTGTCCCATTTCATGTACTTATTCAATTTGTATGCTGGGCAATAATGCGAGAAGGTGAATTTTTATGAAGGGCATCAGGATCAGGGGAAGACTAATTAAAAACCTGTGACATGTAAATGATGCAATCTTGCTTGTTGAAATACAACATGAAGCATTTACTGCTGAATATCAAAGACTGCAGCCTTCAGTATGGATTACACCTCAGCATAAAATAAAAATCTTCACAACTGGACCAATAAGCAGTCTCACATTAAATGAAGAAAATGTTGAAGTCTTTATGGATTTCATTTTATCTCGATCCACAATCAATGCTCATGAAAGCATCAGAGACAAAATCCAACGATGTATTGCATTGGGCAAATCTGCTGCAAAAGATCTTTTTTAAGAGTTTAAAAGCAAAGAATTATTTTGAGGACTAAGGTACTTGACCCAAGCCATGATATTTTCAATCACCTCACAGGCAAAAGAAAGCTGAATAACTAATAAACAAGACCAAAGCAGAACTGATGCCTTTAAATTATGCTGTAGGCAGAAAATAGTGAATATACCACGGACTTCAGCAGAATCAACAAGCCTATCTTGGAAGAAAAACAGCTAGAATGCTCCTTGGAAGCAATGAGGGCAAGATAGTGCCTCACAGACTTTGTACATATTATTGCAGAGACCAGTCCCTGGAGAAGGACATCATGCTTGGCAGAAGATTAGAGAAAAAGAGGAAGACCCTTGATTAAAAGTATTGACACAGTTCCTGCAATAATAGGTTTAACATAGCAACAATCTTGAGGGTGGTCCTGGACCCAGAACTCTTTCATTCTGTTGTGCATATGGTCACTGTGAGTTGAAATGACTCGATAGTACTTAAGAACAAGTTTCAAATAGTATTACAAAACTGTCAAAGATATCATTGCATGCAAATTAAAACATCTGCTTGACAGGAGACTGATTTTTATTGAAAGAAAATTGAACAGAGAAAAATGTGTTGACCAGAGAAAAATTTAGGACACCAGAAATATCAATGCATATATCATTCACACAGAAATGTGACTTCAGAAAAATATGAGTTCTTTAGTCATATTCTCTGAATGTCTATTTAAAACGCAGTCTTTTGGTGGTGGTGGTGGTGGTTTTTGAAATTTTGTCTAAGTAACTTCCTCAGGAGCAACCAAGGCACTTCTTACCACATGAGAGAATGTTGTTTTAGTGTTTTAACTGTTAAATGCACACGGTAAGGAAGTGTTTCAATTGTTTCTAGCTAAATAGTATTTTCCCATTCTGAAAAGTCTAATTAAATGCCACAATACATCCAGTTTTCATTCTAAAAGTTCAAGTGAGCAAAAAAAGGAAAAAGATAAAGAAAGTTTGCAACCAGGAACAACTGGCTTGAATGCAAAGTAGTAAATAGTCTACTAAGTATTGCTCAGAGACAAGCCCAATGATAATTTATTGAGAATTTGTAGCTCCCAAGAATCTATTTTGAACTTTACGTTTAATAGAATAATCTCATTGCGATCTAGTTTACCCCTCTTTCAGCATATGACTGCAAGTCTTTCATTTAAGTAAACAAGTAGACTTAGTTTTCAACAGATGAAGATATTTTGTTTTCAAAATACTATAAAATAGAAATAGTAAACATTGTCTTCAAATACAGTATAAAATAAAGAGTGAATAAATCTACACAATCGCTTGATATGGCATCAACACTCTACAAATAAGAAACAGTAAGGTCATTCTGTTATTACCCTCAACATCTTTATTTTTTTTGCAGTTGAATTTGGCAATTCAATACTGTACGTCTCACTAGCACCACCTACTGAGTACTAGCTGTATTTCATATATTGCAGTTGGCAAGTCAAGGGTTGTAAACACAAAAGAAGTAAAATCAAAGCAGCAAATACCCAAAAATATAAAAATTTGTTTCCAGAATTTTACTTTAATCCATGGCGTTTGAGTGCATTGATCAGAGTAATGAACATCGAGCAGGGGAAAATGGTAATTTTAAACTTGATTTCCAAAACCCACCGTTGTCAAGTAGCTTCCAGCTCAGACCTTGTGGGATTGAGTAGAACTGCTCCACAGGTTTTCTAAGGCTGTAATCTTTAAGGAGGAAACCCTGGTGGCACAATGGTTAAGTACTATAGCTGCTAATCCAGAGGTCAGAGGTTTGAACCCACCAGACGCTCCTTGAAAACTGTGGGGCAGTTCTACTTTGTGTTATAGGGTCACCGGGAGTCCTAATTGACTTGACAGCAGTGGGTTTGGTTTGGGATTTTAATCTTGAAGGAAGCAAACTACACATCTTTCTCCTTTGGAGTGTCCAGTGAGTTGAAACTCCCTGTCTTGGATTTAACAGCCCAGCACTTTAATCACTGTGCCCCCAGGGTTCCTCAAGCTTTGTTTACATAAGTATAATTTGAGTAAAGGAGGCTTTACCTGGGTGAAAGCAAACATCACTGTAACTGTACCTGCCTTATCTATCTCACAGATTTACAATAAATATTATACAAAATAATGCATGTGAAAATAAACTATATAGCACTAAAATTGAAAAATGTTTGATACGGTTCAATCTAAAATATTACTCTAGCATAGCTGCTAAATAGGTTCAGTTGATCTAAACGTTTAGAAAGGCTTTATTATGTAATCTTATTGAAAAGAGATTTTCTCCACTTGATGGTATAGAGCTTTTTTCTTATTGTCTTCTCACTTGCATAAATTGAAAGTGGTAGCTTTTATACCTAAAGTCTATTTATTTGTCATTTATGAGAGTGGATTGACTCATACACGCTGTAGACGGCATATGAAAATTTCATTCATGAAAGTTGAGTTGATTCAAACTTCTGATTTTTCTGAAACTACCGAAAGATTTCATGGTTTATGGGAAATATAAGGTTCAGTATCAAGTTCATTGACTTTCAGCTGCTGATTAACTTTATAAAACCAAATTATTCTTTATTAAAAAGTTCCTCTCATAAGCTTTATATCTTCACTGCTTTTTCTTCAAACTAGTCTGAATGATAATGAATGATAAAACAATTTAAAATAATAAAATTAAAATTTTTAAATTCCAAATGTCCAACTAAACACAAGTATTGCACTCATTTTTTTTTCTACCATTCACATTAGGCAAGTAGAACTACAGTTTTGAAAGACCAGTCAACTTTCATATTGCATACTTTCTTGTCTATAGCATTCAGTCACATAACAAGTTAAATTTGTAACCACCTACAAAAAAGAAATCTAAATGTATGTAAACATTTAAATATTTGTTACGAAGATTGCTTCTTAAAATGTTCTTTTCACTTGGAGTCTTTGTTATTTTGTAGATGTAAGCCTAACTATGGTATTGAAGACAACTATACTCTTAGTATGCAAATATATTAACATTTAATGGAAATCATCCTCTGGCCCAGTGCCCTCCTACACTGGTATCTTCGTGGTTGTTCTTCCTGAGTCCCCAGGGGTTTCTCACCATGATGAGCCAATTATGAAATAAAGAAAAGCTCCAGTCAAAGCCAACACATGCAGTTGCAGAGTGCACTGGAGAGGTTAAAAGACTGTTATGAATTTGGTCCACTGAATATAACTTGCAGCAATATTGTCGAAGAAGACAAGAATTTGAATGAGCCTAGGTTGGAAAAATAAATTACCTTGTCACTTCTGAAGACAATATCTGTGGGTCAGAGCTAAGGCCCTTTTCTTTGATATTGTGAAGAGAATTATATCTACTGCTTTTTCTGACCAGATAACTAGGTGAACTTGTCATTGTTGGGGTCAGTAATCTGTTATTTTTATCATGAATTGTCTTCCAAAAAATGGAAATAGTGCTCATTAATGGAATAGGAATGATTGATCTTATCAACATATGTCTTTGTCAAAATTCATCATCATATTCAATCAATGTCAGGGTACTAAGAAGACTACTATCTTACTCATTTTTATTTTCCTTCTCTGGGTTCCTATGTCTGTGTGTGTCTAGCTGATGTCAACATGAAAACAGCCAAGAAACATATAGTGCTGCTAATAATTACTTAAGATGTACCGTCTCGATAACGATTATTTAATTTAATTTCCACACTAGAAACTTTAGTTCAAGGAGAAAAACAGACCAACCTTGAGAGTAAGGATAGTAACATAATACATAATAGTTATAATTGTCAGTATAATTCACTGATTAGGATTTGGTTGCTAAATATCCAGCTAGGCAATGCACATTCACTAATTATGAACTCATTACAATTATTACTGTTTTATACATGACAAAACTAAATCTCTTACTGTTGTTAGGTGCCATTGAGTCAGTTCTGACTCGCAGCAACCCTATATAGGCACAACCGAATGAAACACTGCCCAGTCCAGTGCTATGCCCACAGTCATTTTTATGTTTAAATCCATAGTTGCAGCCACTGTGTCAATCCATCTCCTTGAGGGCCTTCCTGTTTTTCACCGACCCTCCACCCTACCAAACATGATGTCCTTTTCCAGGGATTGATCCCTCCTGACAACATGTCCAAAGTATGTGAGACTCAGTCTCTCCATCTTTGCTCCCAAGGAGCACTCTGATGGTATTTCTTCCAGATCTGTTTGTTCTTTTGTTAGTCTGTGGTATGTTTAATATTCTTTTCCTACACGGATCCGACAGCACTTGGCCTGGCCACACCACAGTTCAAAGATGTCAGTTCTTCTTTAGCTTTCCTTATTCATTGCATGCATGTGATGTGATTGAAAATGCCATCGTTTGGGTCAGGAGCACCTTAGTCTTCAAGGTATCATCTCTACATTTCACTACTTTGAAGAGGTCCTTTACAGCAGATTTTCCCAATGCGACACGTCTTTGGATTTCTTGACTGCTGCTAGAGAACTAAAGTAATATATACTAGGTCACTCAGTTAGATAGTGACAGAAAGTACGGAAATCTAGTTGATACACCATCCGATAAACCCTGTATTCTGGCAAGGGACCGCATCTGCAAGGATTCAAGGTACATTTTTTCTCATTCAAAAGTTCTTTGAGTGGTGCAGTGGTTTGCATTGGACTGCCGGTGAAAAACAGTCATTCCAACCTACCCAGAAGTACCATAAAAGAAAGGCTTGGCAATCTGCTTCCCATAGAGATTACAGCCAAGAAAACCCTATGAAATAATTATCATAATGATATTTACCCATGTTTTATTGGCATGCAAAGGCAGACAATTGTGTGGATCATAAAAATTATAGATAATATTTTGAAGAATAGGAATTCCAGAATGCAAAATCTGTACATGTGGAACTCGTACATAGATCAGAAGGCAGTCATTGGAACAGAACAAGGGTACACCACCTGGTTTAAAGTCAGGAACAGTAAGCAGTGGAGTTAGATTCTTTCACCATACTCATTCTGTCTGTACACTGAACAAACAATCTGAGAAATGAGACTATATGAAGAAGTTCAGGGCATCACGATTGGAGGAAGATTCATTAAGAACCTGCAGTGTGCACTGACACAGCCTTAACTTGCTGAAATTGAAAAAAATAATTAAAGCACTTATTGATGAAGATCAAAGACCACAGCCTTCAATACAGATTATACCTCAACATAAAACCAGAAATCTTCATATCATACTTGGATCCACAACCAGCAGCATCAAATCAAACCACACCTTGCATTTGCTATGTAAGACTTCCCTAAAGTGCTGAAAAGCAAAGATGTCAACCTGAAGATGAAGGTGTGCCTAACATAAACCATGGTGTTTTCAATTGCCTCGTACGGATGTGGAAGGTGAATGGTGAACGAGAAAGACTGAAGAAAAATAGATGCCTTTTAATTATGATGTTGGGAAAAAGTATTGAGAATACCATGGACTACCAGAATAATGAACAAATTTGTTTTGGAAGAAATGCAGTCAGAATGTTCACTAGAGGTGAGGGTACTAAGATTTTGTCTCACATACTTTAAATATATTATCCCTCCTGATAACATGGATGGATTCACACAGTGGTTGCAGCAATGGGCTGAAGCATAGAAAAGACTGTAAGGATAATGTAGGATTGGAGAGTGTATCATTCTTGTGCACGGGGTCACTATGAGTTGGAACCAATTTGACGGCACCTAACACTAACAAAAATTCTATTCCATATCACATGACTCGAAGGCACTTGGCTTGGCCATCACATGCAGGTTCCATTCAGTAAGTCAGAACTGGCTAGACGGTTAATTTTTTTTCCCCTGTGAGTCTCCTAAATTCACAGTTTATTCACCAAACTAGGTACCTATGGAACTATGTGCCCCAATGGAGCGATATTTTTTAATTCATACAAAGGTGTGAAGTGTACTTGTATTAACCCTCTGTGTCGCCAAACCAAAAACAAACAAACAAACAAAAAGCCCACTGCCATCAAGCTGATTCCAAATCATAGGGACCCTATAAGTCAGAGCAGAGCTACTGCATATAGTTTCCAAGGAGCACCTGGAGGATTAGATCTGCCGACCTTTGGTGAGCAGATGTAGCACTTAATGACTGACTACACCACCAGGTGTTGCCACGTGCTCTAAAAATTTGGGAAAAAAATTTGCTTTCGGTTCAGTTCATGACAGATGGAATCCTAGTGATAAGAGCTGAAGTTTAGCCTGAAAATGACTCGGATTTTAATAGAGACAATGAAAGCATGGTGGAAAAGATCCATGTGTGGGAAATAAAGGCATATCTGAGGAACAGGAGATAGTCTGGACATTCTACTGGGAAGGGTGAGAGAAGCTGGAGTTAGTTCTGGACAGGCTAGTTAGAAGGATGTGAGATCAGACCAAAAAAAAAAAAAAGGATGACTTACACTGAATTAAGGGCTAGCATCTGATTTCATTCAGCTTTGTGAAGAGAAAGTGGACTTTTTGTTGAAACAACAAAGCTATATCTAGGACCATTATTCTGGCATGGAGTGTAGAAGTCTTTGAGCAGCTAACAGGAAAATAACAAGTAGACAATTGAAAAATTATTAGCACCAAACTTGAATTATTCTATGCAGAAGTAAAAGAAATGGAGAGGAGAGGAAACTATCAGCAGGAATGTATTTGTTGTTCTTTCTTCCTGTGAACGTTAGTTGTTTCACAGTTCATACACCTAATATTGACTTATGTACATGCACATCAAAGCACTAACACTGTTTGGAATTTACCGGGGAGTAAAACTGTCCCATAGGATTTCCAGTGCTGTCATCTTTATGCAAGCAGGCTGCCACATCTTTCTCCCACAGAGCAGCTGGTGGGTTCGAAATACTGAACTCTTGGTTAGCAGTTGAGTGTTACCCTGCTGTACCATCACGACTCCCTACAGAGATAATAACTGTGTAAAAAAAATCCCACAGACTTTAAACTGTGATTTTAATAGAAATATTCAACTAAAAAAAAAAATACTTTTTGATGTCCATTGCCCTTAGCCTTAAAAAAAAAAAAGATGCATCTATCTAAACACACACAACTGCAGGCACACATGCGCACACACACACACACGCACACACACACAAATCTCTTCAGAATGTGTGTCAAATTCTTAAAATATTATTTGGACACACATAAAGGCCTTCAAGGGGTTCTATTTTTAAAGTCTTTTATGAAGGATTTAAGGATAAATTATTAGAGCTATATTTACACTAAATAGTTTTGAAGCCCTACTTGGATGCTTTTGAGTACTGACATATCAGGAATCAAGGGAAAATCCTTGTGTCATATCTATGATTCAACTCCAAATTGTTCTGTCCATCAACACTAGAGGATTCATTCCAGCAGGATCTTACCTTTTTCACAAGATCTCTTCGTGTCATTTGACAATTGATAAGCAATTTTCAGACATGTTTTAGACACACTCTTTAAGTTTTCTAAGCCAACCAGGCTTACATTCATAACTTAAATTTACATATTAATTTCTAATGTAACCATTGGCTGAAAATCACTGTTCAGCTTATTTCTAGAAACTTTATTTACTTCCAAATAACTCAGTTATTATCTTCATAATTAATAAAATGCTGTTTAACCAGCTGTTAATAACTTTTAGTAAGCATCACAATGATTAATAACATTATCCTGGATTAATATTATTAGAAAGCTGCCACCTTTCCTAAAATAAGCTAAAAAGTTTATAGATTTTTTACAGAATAAAAAGAAGAGCCCTGGTGGGGCAGTGCTTAAAGCACTCAGCTGCTAACTGAAAAGTCAACAATTCAAACCCATCAGCCACTCCTCAGGAGAAAGATATGTCAGTCTGCTTCAGTAAAGATTTACAGGCTTGGAATTCTTACATGGACAAATATATTCTGCCCTATAGTGTCACTATGAGTTGGAATTGATTCCACAGCAGAGGGTTTAGATAAAAAGTATTATTAGGAAGTTGTAGCACATAAACGTACATGTTAAACTTACCTACGTGCATATATATTAACCACATACACTTTATCAATTTTAATTCTCTGAAGAACCCTGAGGAATTCATATCCATAACGCATAAAGCTGGAAAAATCATTTCAGATGAAACTATTAGAAAATATGTGGTAGCTTTAGCTCGCATGACTCATAAAACTCAATTAATTATAGTCAGCAGCAGATTAATATAATCACCTCACATATGGTTTCAGATGTCACCAGCTTCATTACATTTGCATCTTGAGATGTATATTAACATTTTAAAGATAAATTAGCACATCCTAATACTTATTAAATAGGAAGTCATAAAAAGTGAACATTAAATTTTTCTCATAAAAAGGAGCAAAGGTGGTTTATAAATTAGGTGTTCATAACAAGAAAAGACATTAATCAGGTTTCAAAAGCTAACTTTGTCTCAAACTCATTATTACTCAAAGCAATGAATTTTTCCTGGTAACATGTCACAAAGGGAATAAGAATGAAATTTCTAGTGATAGCCCAGCAATTTAGCATGGTGTTTTAATTCAGTAATCTAATGTTTATGCACATCAAACTGATTATATGCACTAAAGTTCAGTTCTACAAGCACTTCTTAAATTAGAACAATGTTATGTGTTTCAATAGTACAAAACATGTTTCATTGTTGTCTTAGCCATCTAGTTCTGCTATAATAGATATGTCACAGGTAGATGCCTTCAACAAACAGAAATTTTTTCTCTCACAACCTAGTAGGCTAAAAGTCCAAATTCAGAGCGTCATTAGAAGGCTTTCTCTTTCTGTCAGCTCTGGAGGCTCACTACTCATCAATCTTCCCATGATTTAGAAGCTTCTCTGAGCAGGAAACCTAGGTCCAAAGGACACTCTTCTCCTAGTGCTGCTTTCTTGGTGGTATGAGGTCCCCCATGTCCCTCTGCTCTCTTCAATTTGTATCTCAAAGAGATTTACCTAAAACACAACCTAATCTTGCAGATTGAGTCCTGTCTCACTAACCCAACTGCCACTAATCCCACCTCAATAACATTGTAGAGGTAGAATTTACAAGACATAAGAAAATCACACTACATGACAAAATGCTGGACAATCACACAGTACTAGTAATCACAGTTTAGCCATGTTGACACGTGTTTTTATGGAATACAATTCAATCTATGAAAAGTGTATACTGAAATTAAGCAGTTAAAGTAGACTGTTTCGTTGACATACAACAATCATGAATTTTTCCTATACTAAAGCACATAACAAAAGCATTTACAATTTCTCATATGTCTAACTAATAGATGAAATGCACAACTTGTGTTGATAAAAGTTGAGATGAAGTCAAAACCGAAAGCAAGACCAAACCCATTGCCGTCAAATGGATTCCGACCCATAGTGGCCCTATTGGACAGAGTAGAACTGTTCCATAGAGTTTCCACGGACCACCTGGTGGATTTGAACTGCAGACCTTTTGGTTAGCAGATGTACCACTTAAACACAACAGCACCAAGGCTTCTGAGTACCAATCATGGACTGTCTGAATTTGACCTACAATGAATAGTTTCACAAAAAAACATCAATTAAGTAGTTAAGTCAGTTGCTATAGTTGCTAGCCAGACCATCAGCAGTTCAAATCCACCAGCTGCTTCTTGGAAACCCCATGGGGCAGTTCTACTCTGTCTTACTGAGTCACTGTGCTCCAGAACCAATTGATGGCAATGAGTTTGGTTCTTTTTTTTTTTTTTTTTTTTTTGATATGACTGCGTAGAAACGTACATTTGGTTAACATGTTCACTACTAACTAAAATCTTGGCAGTTTGAGTCCACCCAGTGGCTGGACTCAAACCTCAGAAGAAAAGTCAGTGTGACAATCAACTTCTGAAACAATCAGTTGTTGAAAGCCCTATGGAACACATCTCTAGCTGGAAATACATGGGGCCTCTATGAGTCACTGCTGACTAGATAGCAACTGGTGGTTACAGGTACTTGATTCCCAGGAAAAAAAAATAAAACTGAGCATGTAAATTTAAAAAGTCATTTTCTTGAAAGATGACTATAATCTTCTAACTAAAAATACAAAGATTCCAATTATGGATCATAATGTTCATTTATGCTCTCATGTGGATATGACTTCAAATAACATGAAGACTTAAGCATTTTTAACTGTGTGTGCTAAAACTCAATTTCTTAGACACCCATATTTACATTGTTAATCATTGCCACTCCATCATTTCTGACTTACGGTAACCTCCTGTGTGCAGAGTAGAACATCTGCATAGAGATTTCAAGGCTATGACCTTTTGGAAGCGATCACCAGATCTCTCTTCTGAGGCATTTCTAAATCCATTGCTGTCAAGTCAATTCTGACTCACAGCAACCTATAGGACTGAGTAGAATTGCCCCATAGACTTTCCAAGGAGCACTTGGTGGATTCGAACTGCTGACCTTTTTTTGTAGTGTTCAAATAGCCAAGTTTTCGGCTAGCAGTCGAGTGCTTAACTATTTGTGCCACCCAGGGACTCTACTCATATGTGGTCTTCTTTAAATTACTATCAAAATATCAAAACCAAACCCACTGTCTTTGGGTCAAATCTGACTCATAACAACCCTATAGACAAAGTAGAACTCTCCCAAAGAGCACCTGCTGTATTTGAACTGCCGACCCTGTGGTTAGCAGCTGTAGCAGTTAACCACTATGCCACCAAGTTACTTCCAGGAATATTAAACATGCACACACAGGTAATCTGAAAGTTTAAATTCCTCAGTTGCTATTCACAGTTGTGATAACTTCAGAAAACAGCACCACAAAGTTATGTTTATATGCCACAGGTTGTGTCATAAGAGAAGAACTGAATTGTTAATCAAACAGTTACCCCAATATGTCTTTAGGTTTCCCTGGAAATCACTCTTCACAGACGTGTCCATCTCTGAAGATCTTTCAGAATATATGGATCATTCAAAAAACTTCAGGCAGTCTAGAAGTTTCTTGGACATTGATGTGTATCTGAGAGCCAGTTATTCCCATCTCTAATACACCAGAGGGACAAATCTCTTGGCTGGCTCCTAGAGCTGTCATTTCCCGGACTTCAGATGGAACTGCACTAGTTGGCCTATTTCTTCCCATTCTGTACTGTCTTTATATTCCCCTTCCTCTTTAAGCTTCTGATCAGCGGACAAAATGTGTTCAGGAACATTTCTAACTTGGTCATGGGAAGAGCCAGAGCAATGGACTGTCTTCGCTCAGAAAGCAGCATCCTCTCAGGTAATCCTTTCATTGGTGAAGGCCTCGCATTCATGCTCCTAAAGTAAACTTAGACTGGAGTTCATGGAAACAGTTCTGAGATAATGAGATGTGTGTAGAAGGTGGATTGAAGAGTGCTCTCAGGAGTTGCTCCCATAAGAAGTAAAAAAGGCAGAACTGGACAAGAAAGAAATTTTCAATGCGATTGCAACTGAAGCCTTAGTCAGTCTAACGGAGAACTCTGGAGTTGGGATAGCCCTTCAGAGTTGTTCTACGCTGAGATGGGAGCAAGCCTTTTATGATTGTGTCAGACCATTCCCAGCCCCATGTCACTCTCTTAGAAGAAACATAACCTTAAGTAGACATTTCCCTTTCGTGCAAGGCTGTTCTCAACGTAGTACGTAGTTGTGAACTGTCAACAGCCAATACTCCAAGTAGCTGGGGGACAGTCTACAGGCAAAGCGCCCTAGCAATACAAAGAAGGGACATCTGATGTGGCTGAGTTTCCCCCTTCTAAACAGGAGTAGTTCATGAAGCTCGGCCCACAGTATCAAGTCTGATTATGGCTTGCCATTTGTTGATGCCCTGAAAACTGGCACAGGCAGTCATGGCCAGGTACAGGCAAGTTGTCTGTATTTCTCCCAAAATATAAAGCACCAAAAATTGCCAAGGACACTTGGCATGGCAGGTATGTAAAGACTTACTGACTTATATTAGCAAAACAAATGACAAACTGTTCAATAACAATCATAACAACAATATAATATTTTAGACTTACTTGGTATTTGCAGTGCTAGGTATTGTGTTATACTGTACAAGGTCTATCTAATTTAACCTAAAAAGCTACCCTATCCCCTAATGTTATTCTCTTTATGTTATAGATGGGAAATTGAAGCCCACAAACATTAGGGAATGCATCCAATATGCACATGACTACTATGTTGTACAACAGTGTTTTAGAGTCCGTCATCTTATGGGCTGTAGTAAACTGTCTACATAACCCGATGTATTACTATTTATATGTGACATGATGCTTGGATAAAACTCAGTTAACTCATTAATTTCAAATATGAAGTTAGATATGGAGCTTCAAGTCCACCGAAAGGCTGCACTTGAATTGCTACAAAGTATGACAATTAAATTTGCAAATTTAATTGTGCTGAATACCTCACTGCTGAATACAACTTTCACCTTTCAAGTACTCCCTCTGGGAAGCTATGCACTGACATGACACCAGTGCTTAGTCCACTTTTCAAAGCAATTTTGGAACTCTTTCTGGAAAGGACATTTTGCATGGTGGCATGCCAGCAAGTTTATGAACTTAATTGTATAGTTGTCTTTGAGGCAGTTTTTATCCAGTAAACAAATAACTGTATTTGAATACCCTTCCTACTCACCTGATCTAGCCCTGATGACTATTTTATTTACCCAAAGGTTGAGGAAATACTGGAAGGAAGACATTCTGACGACATTCAGGACATTAGGGGTAGTCTAACAGCTCTAATGGCCATTCCAGAAAAAGAATTCAAAAATTGCTTTGAAGGGTGGACTAAATGCTGGCATTGGTGCATAGCTTCCCAAAGGGAGTACTTCGAAGATGACAACAGTGATATTCAGCAGTGAAGTATGTAGCACTTTTTCTAGGATGAGCTCACAAACTTAATTGTCAGATCTCATATTTTGACATTTTACTTACTCAGAGGTCAAGTATTCCGTTATCTCTTCAAATTGTTGAGAACTACGGGACAAATTTAAAAGGCTTTTGTGTGTTCTCACAGAAAAGGAATAACAAGGCTTTGTTCTTCTCTCTTGCTTTAGACAACTAAAAACTGAACTAAAAATATTGAAATACAAGCAGCACAGGACAGCAATCTTTGAGAAAAGAGAAGTCAGGTGAACCCCGATTGCATCTGCTCACTGCCTGGAGGCAGTTTTCAGGCCATTACTGAGGAAGGGGAAGCCCTAAAAGAGAAGCGGTCTCTCTGAACTGGGAGCGAGACTTTCAGGAGGCAAAGATAAGTACATTACTGCAAGGCAGATTACTGGAGAGATGAGAGCTGTATGGAAAAAAGTCCAAGTTCAGCAGAAAGACCCACTCACGGCTTTGGCCAGTCCTGATACTCTCATGCATGAGAAGAAACTATTTAAGGCCAGAGAAAGAATTAATATAGAAACAGGAATGACGATATTTTTTATTTTCACAACCAAAGTAAAAAGACATTGTAACACATCTCTGTCTCGTAGGATAATCAGAAGCAGATGATCTTATTAATGAGACAAATTTTTACCATATACTGCAGCTACAAGCTGTTCTAAACCCACCCTAACAAAGGTTAAAACAAGGCTCCAATTTAATCATTGGGTCAAGCAATTGTTGGCACCATACCAGTCACATAAGTAAACCTCAAAGCTAGTACAATTTTGAGGTTAAATTATTTGCCTAAAATAACGTCTTGGTTATTAACTCTTTCTACTAAACCACCCCAATTCCATTCCATAAAATGTAAATTATTCACGCAGAACAACAAACCCAACTCTGCTTGGCGAGACAGAGACTTCGGTGAGATGAAAATTGGTTAAGGGCTGTGATTTATGAATCTAGACAGCTATCCAGATTGCCTTATCTAAGCTGCCCTTCTGTGAAACATACCGTGGTGAGTCCCTAAATTGACTTCTATTCTATTCTAGTCAACAGTCGTTGGTTTTATCCTGTGGAGAAAGGTAAATTACTGTGACATGAGGCAAAACACTGAGAATCAAAGAAAGAGAGAAAACTTATATTAAAGTCATCTCCCCTTGTTTTCTGTATGTAACACAAACCAGGATAGTTTGTGACTCTAATCTGAAAGGTTATAGCTTGTCTCATTTTAAACAAATTCTCAGCAATATACATGTTAATGACAAACATACATATATAGTGACATACATGTATCATATATACATACACAAATGGTGCATGTTTCTCATGTGAACCCTGTGATATTAATTTTTTTTTTTAAATTTCAACACATGTCCAGCACCTTACCCAGTAGCTGGTGTAATAGGTGCTCAATATGTATTAAGTGAAAGGGAAAAAAATGGACACATTTTAAAGTAGCACATGTACTACACTTTTTAAAATACTAAATTCAGAGCAGGTTGTGAGTAGTATAACATAACACTTATGGATTGATTTTCATGTGTGTAGTAATCATTATGTGCACTACTTTTTCACGCTTTTATTTCATTCAATCAGGTCTTGAGCTTTGCACAAAATTAGGGTTAATTTTCTCTCTGGGTTGGATCACAGATGAAAATATTTTACATCTCAGGCAGAAATATTAGGACTACAAGAATATCTATCAAAAGATTTTACAGAATTTCCATGGCTTAGATTAATACTAGTACATAGTGATGTTCAATTACTGTCAGCATCTCTTATTATTATTCATTGATAGTGGTAGTAATGGTGGTAGGTAGTGGTAGTGGGATGAGGCGGTGATAGTAGTGGCGGTTACGTTGGTGGCGGAAGAGCAGTACATCTGAGCTTACCTTCACTTCTCTATCTGAAGTTGACAACCTTAAGAACGTGTCATGGATTGAATTATGTCCACTCAAATATGTGTATGTCAATTTCGCTGGCCCTGGTTCCCAGTATTGTGTGTTTGTCCATCATCTTGTTATTTGATGGGATTTCCCTGTGTGTTGTAAATTCTGTCACCATGATTTAAGAAGATGGATTAGCAGCACTCATACTGATGAAGTCTGAAAGATTGGATAGTGTCTTAAGCCAGTCTCTGACCAAAGGAAAACTGATAACAGGAACCTCCAGAGACAACAGAGACAGCTTTACCCTGGAGCTGGTGCCTTGAATTTGGACTTGTAGTCAGCTAGATATGAGAGGATAAACTTCTCTTGTTAAAGCCATTCGCTGGAGACATTTCTGTTCCAAGCAGCGCTGTATGACTAGGACAGAAAGCTTGCACAGTGAACTGGCATTCTGGATTCAAATTTCAGACCATTTATTTAGGAAATTGGTGCAGATGCTCTGATCCATTTTTAAATACCTGAAGCAACTTCAGCTTTTCAGTCTAACATGTGAATAGCTTCAAAATTGTCACTCTCGTCCTCATAAAAAGAAAAAAAAAGCTGAAAACCTGAAAATTCAACAACTCTTCTTAGATCCATTAGAAAATCAAGATCATGGGGCAAACTGGAAATAGAGGTAGATACAGAAAATCACAGTGTACCAGGATCAACGACACTCATTGGATGCAACGTCAGTTAGGAATACTTCAAGATGGGAAAATCACTAAAGACTGGGCATGGAATAGCTTGAGAGAGAAAATTTCCTGGAGGCCCAGACTTGGGTGTTTGCCCCATTCAGGGATTACCAGGGTTCCCTACATTGACCACTTTTTTTTTTTGATACAATACAACATGCACATTTAACAAGACCCCTGTCCCTTGTCTACTGGTTACATTTACATGTATTATACAATCACTTTGCCACTTGGTGGAGGAGACAAATGAAATTGTCAGGGGTCAAAATGTTCAACAGAATCACAAGCAAAGGAAAGATGAGAAAGGCAGGTGTCAAAAGCCGGTATGACCCAACACTGACCACATGGCATTATAGGTGGATAAAAGACAGCAAACAGAGTTATAAGTTAAAAGGAAATTACTTGTCTCAGTCATGCCTGTTGATTCTCAGCACCCATAACAATGTCTGGCTGGAAAATGTATTTATCAAAGGACAGCAGAAAGATAGGGGAAGGAAGAGTTATTTATATGACCTGTTCTTGGTTCTTGTCTTATCTTGAAGCAGTCCTCTATCTCTTTCTTTAGAACAGAGACCTAACTAAAAATTTTTCCGTGTCTTGACGATCATTCAGCAAAAACAAATCTACAGTCCTACTGGCCTCTTACTAGGGAGGAGTGGGGAGGGTGGAAGGGAGGTGACAGGAGATTGTTAAGAGGACACGTACAGAATGGAAAGGAGGACTGTGCTGTCACTGGGCAAGGACAGCAGAAGGAGCTGCAGATAGGTGGGCATGCAAATTTAAACTGGAGTGTACATTGTAACTCAATCACAATAATATTTATATATGTATGTATAGATACACATAGTAGTACATCAGTACTATCCAATGACGTAAAGTTCTTCTGATAAGGATGTCGTATCTTTGAAGTGCTATGTCTGCTAACCAAAAGGTCAGCAGTTTGAATCATCCAGGCACTTCTTGGAAACTCTAGAGAGCAGTTCTACTTTGTCCTATAGGGTCACTGTGAGTTGGAATTGACTCAACAGCACTGGGGTTGGGGTTTGCGATCTTTGAACTTGAAGAAAACAAGTTGTATAAATGATACAGTTTTAATTGCTTCATTTTGAAGTAAGCTTGATGGTATTATATTTGGAAAAGAACTGTGGATAAATGGCTGTGGCATCTTCCAAATGGAACCCAAAATAATCAGTTATCATAGCCCAGTGTCTTTTGTCATTGACAGTCACAGTCTCTTCTTGTTCATCTTGGAAAACATAAGGGCCAGTGATTCTGCCAGACCCAAATCCACAGTGAACAGTAACTTTTGGGGGATGAAGTCTATGTTCTTGAATCTCCTTTGGATTCTTATCCTTCCAAATGCAGCTAGTTTCGTTTGTTTACAAAACCATTCATCAAAAAACGAGACTCATCACTGAAGATGATTTTTCAGTCAACAGCAGAGTCAGCTTCCAAGTGCTCCAGAGCCCAGTCAGCAAATGTACAGCCCAATTTATAGTCATTGGACTTCAGTTCTAGAGTTAAAACAATTTTGTAAGAGTAAAGCTTCCAAGTCCAGATGCAGAATCCACCAAATTATGTTCAATGGAAGGCTCAGTTCTTTTGCTTAGTGGGAAATTGATTGGGATGGATTCTTGCTTACGCTCTTATGAACTGTGGCAGTGTTTTTATTGGAACATGCCATTTGTTGATGCACAGGTATTGTCTGATTGGTTAACAGACCCAGTTGTCTCAAGTTTTTTGTTTAAACACCAAATTGTTCTCTCAGTGGGGTGATCATGTGCATCACACATTTCACATAATACAGGGAATGTCTGGTGAACGGAACACCCATTTTGATAATAACGTTTAAAATTTCTATGCTTTGTGGAATCGTGTGACTTTTCACGGCTATTTGTCAAGACCAAAAAAAAATGTGATAAATAAAGCTGCTGTAGTTTCATAAGTACCACCACCATGAGCTGTCAAAAACAGGATATCTTTATTGGAAGACCCTTTAGTAACCGTCATAACCATAGTTACAGTTACTTAGACTTAACCCCATTGCCACAAAGTCTATTCTGACTCATAGCGATCCTATAGGGCAGCGTAGAACAGGAGGCACCTAAATGGAAACAAAAGAAAAATAGGAAAGAGGAGAAGAGAGAAAGTCTTAGTTTAGGGATCACTGAGCTTCTGATAGAAACCCTGGTGGTGTAGTGATTAAGTGCTGCAGCTGCCACCCAAAACACAGCAGTTCAAATCCACTGGGTGCTCCTTGGAAACTGTACGGGCAGTTCTGTTCTTCCTTATAGGGTCACAATGAGTCGACATTGATTCGATGGCATTGGATTTGGTTTGGGTTTGAGCTTCTGATGGAAAAATTTGGAAATGAATAATAGTTATGGTTGCACAACATGGTGAAGATTACTAATGCTACTGAACTGTATATGTAAAAACATTGACATTGAAAATGTTTTGCTGTATGTAACTATATATATATATAACCTCTCTCTGTGTGTATGTGTATATCTATATCTATTTATTTATATACATTTAAGTCCTACTCACATAGTGGCTAAGTGCTGTGGGCTGCTAACCAAAAGGTCATCAGTTCAAATTTACCAGATATTCCTTGGAATTCCTGTAGGACAGTTGTACTTTTGTCTATCAGGTCACTATGAATCTGCATCAACTTTGATGCCAACATGTTTGGCCATCGATGCTGACTCATAGTGACCCTATAGGACAGAGTAGGCTGCCTCTGAAGGAATATACATATTAATCACTATATAAATAGCACCCCATATACCCCATAGAGTATATGCAAGGACTGCCAATTAAGTTCACAAACTCATCCTAGAAAAAATGCTACCTACCTCGTTGCTGAATTATCATTATGGTCAACTTTGAAGTACTCCTCTTGAGAAGCTATGCATTGATGCCAGTGCCTAGTCCACCTTCAAAGCAAGTTTGAAACTGTTTTTCCGGAATGCCCACCAGAGCCATCATTGTATTACCCTTGATGCCTTGAATGTCGTCAAAATGTCTTCCTTTCAATATTTCCTTTGTCTTCAGGGAAAGAAAAAGTCACTGAGGGCCAGATCAGGTGAGTAGGGATGGTGTTCCAATATAGTTATTTGTTTAATGCCAAAAATTCCCTCACAGAAAACCACACAATTAAGTTTGCAAACTTGCTACCTTGCTATCGTGCACAATGGCCATTCCAGAAAGAGTTCTAAAATTACTTTGAAGGGTGGGCTAAGCACTGGTGTCAGTGTATAACTTCCCAAGGAGAAGACTTCAAAGGTCACCATAGTGACATTCAGCAATGAAGTCTGTAGCACATAGATCAAGTAAATTTGCAGACTTGTCAGACCTCATACATATCAATTACTGTAATGTACTATAATCAAAAGATTATTTGGATATTTCAGGAGAAAATTTCAAGTTAAAGGGTCCACAGGTTTAGGAAATTCTGATAGGAGCATTTCTTAGGTGATGGCAGAGACACCGAGCACTGAGAGCCTGTATCAGCCTGGCCTCTTGCTTTGCTGGCACTCTTATCTGGCTGTCTGCTGGCCATGCTGACAGCGTAAGTTAAGGGATTATTAGGTTGACTACACGCCCTCTGCTTTTGTTTCTTTGTTTTTGTTTCCTTTGGAGACAGGAATAGGAAAGTTGACTGGGGCCCCAGAGATTTATGAAAGAAAAAAAAGACAGAAAAGTAGGAGGGGAGAGAAATTTGCAGTATTAAGTGTTTTCTGCTACAAGAGTCGTTAGACAAAACAAGAGTTTGATTCCAGTAGGTAAACTGGCAATGGGAGTCAAGAAAGAACCCACAGTGACATCAGAATAACATCTCCTGAGACATGTCT
Source organism: Heterohyrax brucei (assembly GCA_028571685.1). NCBI lineage: Eukaryota > Metazoa > Chordata > Mammalia > Hyracoidea > Procaviidae > Heterohyrax > Heterohyrax brucei. The sequence goes on from CM053144.1 coordinate 167,086,888, forward strand.
CTGAATTATATCAAGAACTTCTATGAAGGATGTGTGAGTACTATACAGATAAAGAATTAGTTGTATGAGTCTTGTCCATGTATTTCAGCCTGAATTGCATGAAACACTCAGGCACTCTGTGTATATGGAGAATAATATAAATATTAACTATATACTTCAAAATACTCAGAATTTAAAGCAATTAAGAAAAGATTTCCAGAAGTACTTTTAGCTGATGGTGTTTTGAGGTAGCTTCCTCTCTCACTTCCATGAATAAGACATAGAAAGTAAGTTGCAATGACAATACAGGAGAATCATGGGGTTTTTAAGATAGTGGGCATGCCAATGAGTTTAACATTTTTTTTTTTAATCTAAGCTTTTAAAGAGCTACTAGACAGTCTAAGATTCTTGTATTTTTATTGCAAAAAGATTACAGTGACACCACATTTCACTGCTATCAAGGTGACTTCAACTCAGTTACAGGGGGTGTTAATTGGATTACTTTTTTAAAAAATTTTCTGAAATTCAAGATTGTTTAGAAATATGTCCCCATGTGACTGTTGCATTTCATATTTTAAGAGTGAAAAAAAGGATGAGAAATGTCTTATTGCAGGGACTATGTTTGGTTTGAAGCTCTGTAACAGTCTATCTTAGTTTAAAAATCACGTGACTCCTAAATTTTTTAAATGTGGTTTAAAATGGCTTTCTGAATTGCTTGTTTTCAAATGATTTTTTTCCATCTAAAACTATAACAGGTAAAGCCTCCAACAGTGATTGGTCAATTCCACACCCTTTTCTTTGGATCAGTACGAATGTTCTTCCTTGGGGTGCTGGGCTTTGCAGTCTATGGGAATGAGGCTTTACATTTCAGCTGTGATCCAGACAAAAGGGAAATAAATCTCTTCTGTTACAATCAGTTCAGGCCAATCACTCCACAGGTAAGTTTTTCTGAACACACTTATACTTTTCAACAGATACATACAGAATTTTTTTCCTGCGTGTAAATTAATTCTACAACTAGATGAGAAACATCCTAACAGTTATTATTTCATGAATCATTTTCCTTGAGTTAGCCATATATTCCACATAAATTAATCTGAGCTGGTCAAGAGTTCTTCCAATGCCAGCATCCTACAACCTATTCAAGTTAAAATTATAATCCAAGACTGTATTTAGAAAATGAAAATAAAGTAGCCACTAAGATAAAGTAATTCATTATTATTAATTAGCAGATGAGAGTAAAATATGATTATATTTTTGTAAATACTATACACATTTTTAAAAACCTTAATAATTAAATAATATTCAACATTGCTATCTTCATTACATTAATTTTATTGCTTATCAAAATTTTATTAAATTTAGATATTTTAGGTTAACCTCTGAGACTGAGCAAACTTTTTATTGTATTTTTTGTTACATGCTAATTAACTGATTTGACTAACATATTTCTGACATATGTTAGGTGTTCTGGGCATTACAGCTAGTGATCGTCCTGGTACCTGGAGCTGTTTTCCATCTTTATGCTGCTTATAAAAGCATCAATCAAGAATGCATTCTTCAAAAACCCATTTACACTGTGATTTATATCCTTTCTGTTTTGTTAAGAATTAGTCTAGAGGTGATAGCATTTTGGCTTCAGATTCGTCTCTTTGGCTTCCAAGTAAAATCTCTTTACTTGTGTGATGCTAGATCTCTTAAGGGACAAAACAATATCATAACATGTATGGTGCCAGAACACTTTGAAAAGACCGTTTTTGTTATTGCAATGTATACATTCACCATCATTACAATGATATTATGTGTTGCTGAGATTTTTGAAATCATGTTTAGAAGATTATGCTCGCAGACTTAGAAATATCAGAGTTGAATACTTACTGTCATGCCACAGTTTTTTCAGCATCTCTACCCAAACCAAAACCAAAGTCTCTGTTATCAAATTGATTCTGATTCAAAGCTACTTTATGGGCAGACTAGAACTTCCCCATAGGTTTTACAAGGCTATAAATTTTTATGGAAGCAGACTGCCACATCTTTCTCTGCAGAATGGCTGGTAGGCTTGAGCTTTTTGATTAGCAACCAAGCACTGTAACTGCTGTGTTACCACGTCTCTCTCTCTCTTTTTTTAATTTAGTCTTACCTTAGCAAGAACCTCAACTTCAAACATGAATGTCTGTTTTTTAACCTTACCTCACTGTGTCTCAAATTTATATCTAATATTATGTTCTAAGGCAAAGATTATGAAACAAATATTTCATTCTGTTTTACATTTACCATTTATTTCATCAGAAAGTTCATAGGAGACTAATATTAACTCATGTTTGAATAGCACTTTTACAGAGTTTTCTCACTTATGTCTTATTTGATCACAATATTTTGAGGACAAAGAAAATTGAGACTCTGGGAGGTTAATTTCTGTGTCCACTATGATACAATCAGGTCTCTAATCTACTCATTATGAAATTACTTCTCTTTGACTGCACCATGCAGCTTTAACTTTGTAGATACAGTTATTTTTGCATTCATGCAAAATATAACTGAAGCACAACAGTTGCGAATTAATTATTGAGTCATTCTACAGTTGCATCACTAATTTCAAGAAACAGCGATGTACTTTTAATATTTTACTCATTTGTAAAATTTGTCTGAAAAGTTTAGTATTAAATGGTATAGAAATAAATGACATTGTGGAAAATACTATGCATTGTTTCCTTGTTTCTTGTTGAAATGAAGAAAACTCTGTGCCCGGAGATACTTTATCAATACTGCTTCTGTACTCAAGATTGTTGAAATGGAAAATTACATTTGAAACTAAACTTTCTCAATATATATGAAGTTATTTGGAAGACATTTTATATGAATCCAGTGCCTTACTGCCATTCCAACAATTATCTTAATTTGATATCATTTTGAATCCTCATGTTATAACTGCTTATACCAGTACCTTATTAGGGAGATAAGTTTTTTGTTTGTTTGTTTTTAAAGCCGGCAAGTCAATTCTGATTCGTGAAGACCCTATTAGACAGCAAAGAACTGCGCCATAAGTGATCCAAGGAGCATCCGGTGGATTCAATACGCTGAGTTTGTTATGGTTAGCAGACAAGGTTCCTAACCACTGCAACACCAAGGTTTTCAATTTTTTCCTTAAGATTTTTTTTTGGTGTATGTTTTATATGATGACTTTCTGGATTCACAATTTTGAAAACCACTTGGGATTTCTCCATATGAGACCACAGGAGAAAACCCAACTTGTAAATTGTTAGTCTACAGATAAGAGATCAATAAATTATTCATTCACTAAAATACTACTTGTCAGTTCAGAAGAAACTTTCTGTTTTATTTAACGTGGTTAGTGTTTAAGCTTAGAAAACACTTGGTTGGAAGTTAACCCTTCAAAGATTAGACAGGCCCACAAAACAAAACGAGACAAAAGGGACAGAGGGACAGAGGGAAGGTCTAAAAGGAAGGAGAGGATGGGAAAGCTGGAACAGGGAAGCGAAGGTCCAGAACGGAGAGTATTGGCATATCCTGAGGTTGTTAGGAAACTCTGGTGGCGTCGTGGGTTATGCGGTATGTCTGCTGACCAGGTCAGCAGTTCAAATCTGCCAGGTGCTCCTTGGGAACTCTATGGGGAAGTTCTGCTCGACCTCTAGGGTTACTATGAGTCGGACCCAACTTGATGGTAGTCAGTTGTTTGGGAGGGGTTCTTAACCTATGTGATAAAACACAGTGTATGTGCTGTTTAATGAGAAACTAGTTCTGTAAAAATTCAAGTACAATTAAAAAAAAAGGAAGAAAAAGAAAAAGCTTGATTACTTTATTCCAAGGGTCAACATAGAAAAATGTTATTTTCATTGCAGGCTAGAACTCAACGTTTCTAAAATCAAAGGCGTCTATGGACACCAGCAATATCAGTTGGGGAACTGTAACTGATAATTCCTGAATGATGCCAAAACCAAGTGAAGCCTTCTCAGTTTCACCCAGTTACCATACATTCATCATTTTCTTCTGGCCCTTCACTTTTTACCATTCCTTTTGCTACAAGCGGAGGGCGGGGCAGTGACACAAAACAATACACGCTTCTTCCTCCTCCAAGCAGCAGAGAGCGCTGCTGCCATAGGCAGCACAGCCCGGGCAGCTCAGCTTTTTCTGGGCACAGCGAGGTTGTCCCTACTCGCAATTCGTAGTTGGCTTTCCGTCACCGAGCAACGGAAAGTGGGCGGGATTGGCCGTGCGCGCGACCTCGCAGAGGAAGCGGAAGTGTGGGTGGCACGAGTAGGAAGTGGTGTTCCTGGGGTAGAGATGGCCGGGATAGCTGCGCTGCCCCCGCTCCCCCCTCAGTTTAAGAGCATACAGCATCATCTGAGGACTGCGCAGGAACATGACAAGAGGGACCCTGTGGTGGCCTATTACTGTGAGTCTTTCCGAGTTGCCGGTCCCCTTCTTTACGCTGTTACACTCCGAGGCCCGCACACCACACCTGGGTTCCAGAGGCGTCGCTGCCTTCCTGGTTCACACCTGAGCTTTGATCTCTGCCCCGTCTAGGAACTCTTGAGGTCCCCGCCCATCTCTGGGCACAGACCCTCTCCGCCCCCTTGCATGTTTTTTGAGACGACAAAAATCCAAAAGCACTACGGTGGCCGCTGCTTCTCTAGTCATGTGCTAGACTATTGCTAAACTCACTACATGAAATCCAGAGTTCTGAAACTGCTCAGGATTTTCCTTTTTTGTGTAGAAAACAAGAACCCACTCTCTCCACACGGGAATGCTGAAAATAATTTGGGCAGCTGAGTAATTGACTTGCAGCTACAACGAAGGTGAATGTTTGCAGAGATATTAATGATGTGAACAAAAGGAAGATAGACTATCCGAAAAATCTTAGGTGCAGGTTAGTTATGACGACCTGCAGGCTCATTCAGAAATGCAAATAGAGAGAGAATTTGCTATTAAACAAGCAGTTGAAGTTGACCATTCCCTCTTCTTTACTCAGACTGTAGTGTACTCTCCCACTAATGAGAATTTTAGTATTTACATAATACCTGGGGTCAAGACATTGGATAGAAACATTCGCACTTTGCTCGATTAAGATACATGTAATCCACAATTGTAAAAAACACTGAATAAATGGTCGGGTTTTTTTTTGCAATGAAAGAAGCAGTTTCAGTAGATAAACTATATTCCATACTGTTACATTGCTAACCTGTCTGAAAAAAAAAAAAACAAGTGGAAGAACAACTGTCAATCTTCTAAAAAGGATTTGTAGCGTTAAGAAGCTCAATGCAGTGTGAGAGTTCTCTGGCGTGGGTATTAAAAAATAGCTAAAGTCTTCCATGACCTCTTAAGTCTCATTCTTGCTCTATTCGACATACACCCCATTTACATTTATTAAACGTGCAAGAGCCTTTCACATCTCCGTGCTCTCCACTCTTGAAATGCGCACCTCTTTTCACTTTCAGGCAACTCCATGCAAAATCCAGCTCAGATGTCACTTCTGAAGTGGTTTTGAGGTCTGTTAAGTAGGCAGCAGGTTTCCTTTGTTCATTTACCTCATTGTGTCCAAATCCAGTGTCATTGTTTCTATTACCCTTCTTCAGATTCTTAAAGTGGAGACCACTAATCATTACTTAGTGTCTGTTGCCCTTCTACCAGCACTAGGCACTGGGGCTACAGTTCCTGCCCTCATGGAGCTTACATACAATATGAGGAGTGGGGTTAGACAGTAATGAGTGTATGGCGACATAAAACATGGAAACCCTGGTGACATAGTGGTTAAGTGCTATCACTTCTAACCAAGAGGTCGGCAGTTCACATCTGTCAGTGCTCCTTGGAAACTATGGGGCAGTTCTGTGTCCTATCTGGTTGCTGTGAGTCAGAATTGGCTTGATAGCTCTGGCTCTGGTTTTGGTTTTGTTTTGTTTAATATAGAATCTTGTGAGATTGTTGATATGAAAAAAAATAAAGCAGAGAAAGTGGTAGGGAATACCAGGATTGGTGGTGATAGGGAGTGCTGATTGCATTTCAGAATCCTAATGGTCAAAGGAGACATCACTGAGTTGACATTTGAGCATAGATTTGGCAGCTGTGAAAGGCAGGCTATGCTGTCAACTGCAAAACAGTACTCTTAGGTAGAGAGAATATCAAGTATGAAGTCCTGAAACAAAGTTTCTTGGTGGAGTGGACAGAACAAAAAAATGATGTAATAAGGAAAAACTATGTAAGAGGAACTCGTGCCCCTCTTTATTCACTGATCCATGTTCTCAGGCACTATGCTATGTAGGGAAACCTTGATGACATAGTGGTTAAGTGCTACAGCTGCTAACCAAAAGATCAGCAGTTCGAATCTGCTGGGAGCTCTTTGTAAGCTATGGGGCAGTTCTTCTCTGCCCTGTGGGGTGTCGATGAAATTGACTCAACAGCAGTGGTTTTGAGTGTTTTTTTGGGGGGGGGGGGTATTCTGTAGACATTCCTAACTGCTGACTGACCTAGCTGTGTCAGTTATTGCTTTCTGTCATTTTCTCCCTCAATTTTTTTTCCTAAGCTTGCTCAAGTTCAAAAACAAAAAGTTTCTCACTAAATTATCCCCCTGCAGTTGCCGACTTTATAGGTAAATTTGAAATAGTTGTGTGTAGTTGCCTTTACTTCCTTGTCTCTTGTAGCCCAAGCCTGAAGTTGTACTGAAATTCCTTCCACCAATCATGAACACTCTCACTGCTCAATCCATTGGTGCTTTAAAAATATATTTGTTATCGACAAATGGAACAGTTTTTTTAAAGCCTAAAATATATCAGTATTATGAGACATGCATGTCAAAACATATGATGTATGTGTAAAGTTTAAAGAAGAATAAAATGGACTAATTTTTTTTAGACCACATGTGGGATATTATTAGACTAAATTTTTGCTTCTCTAATGCAAAATGGTGTGTCTTTGGAGTGAAATTTGCAATTCCCTGACCTTAATGAGGTTGAGTGGCTTTTCATATGTTAATTAACTGTTTGTGATTCCCTTTTGAAATGCATAGTTATTTTTCCTGCTTTTCTATTTCACTCTGTCCTTTTTTAATCTAATTCTTTCTTCTTTATGTTTTGAATACCTTCTTCCAATTCATGCTTTGATTTTTCACATAGGAATCTTTTGATGTTCAAATATTCTTAGTGTTAAAACATAGCCACTTTATCAGTCTCATCTTTTATGGGGTGTACTGCTTTGTCTAGACCTTGGTTTCTTTCCATGTAACTTGGTTGACATTTGGTCTTCGTGAATCTATAGACAGCTGTCTATCAGTTTTGAACATTGTCTACTATTACCTTTTCAAATATTACGTTTATCTTTATTCTCACCTCAAATTTTTATTACACTGGTACTGCACCTTTCCATTGTAAAGTCATTGTCTCTTAATTCTTTCATATTCTTTGTTAGGGTCCATGATTTTCAAGATGCGACACTGTTATTTTAAGGTTAAATTTTATTAAAAAATATGCCCAATAGGAAAAATACTGGTGCACCAGGGATGCACCCCAAACTACACAGAGCAGGGGGCGACGACGAGCTTCCTCAGCACCCGGTATTTAAGTCGTGAGATTACAAAGCAGGGAGGGGGAACTGACCTTTACATTGATTGGTTAAGGCCACCTGGAATTCCTGTTAGTTATAAAATGTGGTCAAGGTCTAGGGGTCACTCGCAAGGCTGTCTGTGGTCAAGGTCTAGGGGTCACTTGCAGGGCTGTCCCCTGGCTTGTCTTGTGACAAAGTTTTTGTAAGACAAAGGTGAGATTACTCTGTGGTATTTTCTGCTATTAAGTTGTTTCCTGGGGCTTTCTTTAATACCTTGAATTTTTACTGTGTCCTTCCTCAAAGGCTGTCACTTATGCCCCATTTCAACATTCCCTCCTTGGTCACCATGGTAGGCACGGCATCTCATTAGGATCAGTTGAGTCTCTGTTCTCCTGGTCTCCGTGGCAGACCACCCTAGTCACTGCATTAACAGGACCACTTGTCCTCTTCATCTTCGCTTTAACTGTGGGTCCCTGCATTCTAAATAAACTACTTAAATTCGCACGAGAGAGACTGGCTACAGTCCAGCTCCTGGTCCTAAAACATCTGCCCCAACACCAGACCTACCACCCCCTGAACAGCCAGGACCTTGATCAGCCCGGCACCCACTCAGGGTCTAAGAGTTGACTCTGGAATGAGAAGTCAGGGGGGAGATGTTGAAATGAGGCATAAGTGACAGCCTTTGAGGAAGGGCACAGTAAAAATTGAAGGTATTAAAGAAAGCCCCAGGAAACAACTTAATGGCAGAAAATACCACGGAGTAATCTCACTTTTGTCTTACAAAAAATCTGTCACAAGACAAGCCTGGGGACAGCCTTGCAAGTGACCCCTAGACCTTGACCACGGACAGCCTTGTAAGTGACCCCTAGACCTTGACCACAGACAGCCTTGCGAGTGACCCCTAGACCTTGACCACATTTTACAACTAACAGGAATTCCAGGTGGCCTTAACCAATCAATGTAAAGGTCAGTTCCCCCTCCCTGCTTTGTAATCTCACGACTTAAATACCAGGTGCTGAGGAAGCTCGTCGTCGCCCCCTGCTCTGTGTAGTTTGGGGTACGTCTGTGGTGCACCAGTATTTTTCCTATTGGGCATATTTTTTAATAAAATTTAACCTTTAAAGTAATAGCATCGCATCTGGAAAATGGCAGACCCTAACATTCTTCATCTCTCTGTTTCCAGTATTGTATTCTGTGTCATTTATTTAGGACTGTCGTCATGTCTGTGTAATCAGTTGTTCGGCTTCATTATTGAGCCTCCACTTTTCAGTTTTTATTGCTAGATGTTTTCTGATTTCAGTTTCAAATCAATCTCGTGATTTCTGATAACCTCTTGTTACTAGTGCTATGTTTTAAACATTTCTTTAAGCATTTCTGATTATTTATGTTCTCTGCCTGATACTTCTCCATCTGCTACATTTCTGGGTGCCATCCTGATGCTTAATGGAAAGTTAGTCATTTCTTTCTCCCTGTGTGAACTCTAGTCATACTAAACCAAAATCAAAATACCAAACCCACTGCTGTTCAGTCAGGTCTAACTCATAGTGACCCTAGCAGTCAGAGTAGAACTGCCCCATAGAGTTTCCAAGAAGCGCCTGGTGGGTTTGAACTGCTGACGTTTTGTCTAGCAGATGTGGCACTTAGCCCACTATGCCACCAGGGTTTCCCATACTGAACCAGTCAAACTGGAATATACAGATGATTTTAAATTGCCAACTTTCAGGTACTTTCTTCCATGAAATTGGTCTTCCTAACAAAACTCCTGTGGTGTCAGAATATTACATTAATGCGTTGCTTCTTGTTTCCCACCATCCTATCTTCAGTTGCCTTTCTCTTAACTTGCAAAGAGAAAGACATAGTGTCACCCATCATGAATATTTTTATGGTGTTTTGCCCTGGAGGAGAAGACGAAAAACCCTGCAGCATGTCCAGAAAAAAGGGACAGTTCAGATTCCTAGTGTTAATGATGCCTCCTTTAATTATTAGGTAGAGCTTCATGTTTTTACCGCCTTACAGGGAAGAAAACCAAAGCAAAGAAAAATCCTTTATTTGAAAACCACAGGCTTAGGGAAGGAGAGTACCATTTTTGAAAGAAACAGGGAGAGCATGTGGAGTTGGTCTCCTTTCAGGAATAACTGGTTATGAGTGGACCTCTGAAGAAGGAGGATGTGTTCTTGGAGCTGAGAAGCCATTGTTGGATCATTTTGGATTTTATCAGGAGGAACACTGAAGAGTGGTTTGGGGCTGAGGTCCAGTGCAAGGAGGGGCAGAGAGGACTATCTGTGGGGACAAGGACGTGGAAGGGACATGTGGAAAATTCTGTCTTTCAGTCTCGTACGCGTGTGTCTGTTCAGGGCAATGTGAGGTTCCAAGAACTGGCCTGTGTGGCAGTGTTTTGAATTCCCTGAATTATGAAAGTTTTCATTAAATTATGCTTACCTCTTCATCAAAGGAAGAAGCTGGTGCATGACCCTGTAGCTTACCTCTATTTTAGAAATAGAACACACAAATGAGATGGGTTATAGGACAAAATAGGCTAACAAGTTTGTTTGAATTGGAGAATTTAGGCCGTACTTCTCTGAAAAAAATAAGTCTGGTTTGGCTGATTGGTTTAGAATTAATGCCTGCCTTTGCCCTAGTATGGTGGTTAAGAGCTACAGCTGTGCCCAAAAGGTTAGCAGTCCGAATCCATCAGGTGCTTCCTGGATATCATTTCAGGCAATTCTTTATCCTGTAGGATCACTGTTGCAGTCAACTCCATGGCAACAGGCTTGGGTTTTGTTTTTTGGTTTTTTTTTTGGTGTGGTGTGCCAGTTATATAATGTGGTACTCATTTACCTTAGGTGAACTAAATCTTTAACTCACAGGTATTATATTTTGTTTTTAGAAGTATTTTGAAAACATGGCAACCTTTTAAATATATGTCAGGGTTTTTTTTCTTGCAAAGCCAAGTGCCATTGAGTCGCATCTGACTCAAGGGTGGTTAATATTTAAGTTTTCCCAGTTCTTTCCCAATATCTGGAACAATAAAAAGAACCCCCCCCCAACAACAGCAACGAAAAACATGATTGCTGTCAAGTCAATTCCAACTTACAGTGACCCTATAGGACAGAGAGGAACTGTTCCATAAGGTTTCCAGGGCTGTAAATCTGTATGGAAGCAGACTGCCAAGTTTTTCTGCCTCAGAGTATCTTTTGGGTTCAGACCACCAAACCTTTTGGGTAGCAGTCAACCACTTAACCACTGTGTCCCCAAGGCTCCTTTATGATAAACAGGAAACCTCTATTTGAAACCAAATGGTAAATCTTGCTAAGATCTTTTGTGGATGTCACGGGAATTGGGAAAACAAATGACTAATGACAGAGTAACAAATCTGTGTATAGTTTTTAAGCAGATTTTCAGTTAAACCTAAGTGAATTATCAGCTGAGAGATTATTAAAAATACTATTAGGTGACAGCAAATTGTATTTAGCCTATAACACAGGAGGAAATTAAAGAGCTCAGTGATTTGGCTGTGACAAAACTTCTATTTGTATCTACTGCTTTTTGTGAATGACATTTCTGTAGTGTTAAAATCATAAAAATGAAAGATACAGAATTGACACTGTACTGTAGCCCGTTATGGCAGTAAATCTTATTGTCTCAGTCATCTGGTGCTACTGTAACAGAAACACCAAGAGCAGAAGCCTTTAATAAAGAGAAGTTTATTGTCATACAGTCTAGCAGGCTAGAAGTCCAGATTCAGGGTGCCGGCCCCAGGGGAACGCACCCTCTCTGGAGGAAGGTCCTTGTGTTGCATCAGTCTTTCTTTGTTCTGGGAGCATCTCAGTGCAGGAACCTCCAGCCCAACCAGGTATGCTCTGCTCCCTGCACTCAGTTATTGGTGTGTGAAGTCCTCAGCTCTCTGCTTTCTTCCCTTTCCTTTTATCTTTTCTAGGATAGAAGGATAAAAGGTACAAGCCACACCCCAGAGAAACTGCCTTTACATTGGATTAAGGAGGTGACTTGGTTAAAGGTGTTACAATTCCATCTTAATCCTCTTTAACATAATCTAATCTTGCCTTGTTAACCACAGGCAGAGATTAGGATTTACAGCATAGAAAAAATCACAAAATGGAGGACCACCACACAGTACCAGGGATCACGGCCCAATCAAATTGCTACACTTTTTCGGACAGACATAATTTGATTGTTGACACCAATCTTGACTGTTTTGATCTCAGTTTTTCATGCATGCATCCAGTTTCCTGACAGTCTGTGTTTGCACTGGTTGATTGCCCTTGTTACAAAAAAGAATGGATTATGCTGTTTGGAAACCACCATGCAGTCACTGTAACCTTTTGGGGGTGGGGTGCAGTAGTGGTCTTTGGTAATGCTTTAGAGGCTGCTGTGCATCTAACTATTGCCTGACTCATTATTACCAAAGAGTATCTGTCTTAGGCTGGGTTTTCTAGGGAAGCAAAACCAGTAACACGTGTAGGTACAAGGAAAGATTTGTAATATGTGTATAGACAGATAGATAGGTACAAATATAGGAAACAGCTCACGTAATCATAGAAGCTGAATGTCCCAAGCTCTGGCACAAGCCTCACGTGTCCACGGAAGCTGAGGAACCCAAGGTCAGCAAGTCAGAGACCAGAGTTGCAGATCACCGGTTGTGTAGATCAGTGGATCCCAAGCTGGTGGCAAGACGAAGCGACAGAGGCTGGAGGTCGGTGGATACCAAGCTGGTGGTGAGATGAAGTGACAGTGGCTGGCAAACCCAGGATCGGCAGGTCAGGGAGCAGGACTCTCAAGTGCCAACTGTAAGGACTGATGAGCCCAACAGCTGCTAGCTCAAGTCCCGGAACCAGACACTGGAAGAAGAGAGCAGGAGCTCCTGGCCACGTGAGCGATCAGCTGCCGTAGTCCAAGGTCGCGAGATGAGAGCCGAAGGGCAGGGAGCCACCACAAACCCCGCCCTGCCACTTAATACAGCAGCCAAATAGGTAGTAGCCAAGTTGACATAATCCGGACCACCACAATCCACCCCTTGTCAACTTGGCATCTGCACACATCTCACCTTACCATGCACAGTCTCTGGAGGGGTACAGTTACAAAGTCATACTTATGTCAGCATGATACAACTAACACATGTACAACTGAAAATGCATTAACCCATTTACATCGTATGTTTCATAAGTAAACAAAATATCCAGTACACACATACAAAGCAGGAATACTCCTAGCAATTACAGTCCTCATTTCTGCAACTGGTCGTGTGGTCGTAACTGATATTTAGAACTACCTTCTTCTACAACCCATTCTGTACTCCCTTTGCCCTCAGCAAGTACCTCAGCTGGTTGTGGTTCCTTGCCTGGTGCGGTGACCCAAACCTTCATTCCTGAAGGGTCTGGGCTATTATCACTCATTTTGGAGTTGGGTTGCTGTAGTTTTCCATTGACCTTAATCACAGGACATGGTAGTACTAGGAGGCATCCTAAGGGATCTCCTGCATTCCAAACATACTCTTCTTTACTTCCATTATGTAAAGTCAATCCAATTTCATCTTCATAGTCAGGATCAGTCACACCGGCCAGTATTGTAACTCCCTTCTTTGTCTGTTGATCGAGAGGTACAAGGAGCCCAAAATGGCCTGGTAGCAATTTTAGCTTCCAGTTCAGTGGAATCGTTGATGTGTCTCCAGGGGGCAGCATTCCTCCTTTTGGAACTAAGACACTTAGTCCTGTGGAACATAAAGTCATGGGGACAGGAAGCAAAAATCTTGCAAGTCAGTCACTAGGGGTAACAGTGAGTGGTGCCACTCCCATTTCCACCCCTTGTTTCCTGGACCCATGAATCCTGGCAATAGGAGAAACAGCACCGTATATTGGACACTGGTTTATAGCATACACAGCCTCCTGGAGAACACTTCCTCAACCCTGCAAGGTACTGCGACCTAGCTGGCAGCGTAATTATGTCTTCAGGAGACCACTCCATCATTCTATCAAGCCACCTGCTTCAGGATGATGGAGAACATGGTAAGACCAGTGAATTCCGTGAGCATGGGCCCACTGCCGCACTTCATTTGCTGTGAAGTGAGTCCAGAGGCAATGCTGTGTGGGATTCCATGATGGTGGATGAGATAGTGGTGAAAGCAAATCCTCCCAGTGGGCAGAACTTCGAGCAGTGCATATGGTTGTTCACTTTGCTTGGAAGGAGAGGTGGCCAGATGTGTGGCTGTATACCGATTCATGGGCTGTGGCCAATGGCTTGGCCAGTTGGTCAGGGACTTGGAAGGAACATGACTGGAAGATTGGAGACAAGGATTTATGGGGGAGAGGTATGTGGATAGACCTCTCTGAATGGGCCAAAGAACTGAAGATATTTATGTCTCAGGTGAATGCTCATCAAAGAGTAACCTCAGCAGAGGATGAGTTTAACAATCAAGTGGATAGGATGACCCGTTCTGTGGGAACCAATCATCCTCTTTCTCCAGCTACCTCTGTCATTGCTCAGTGGGCTCATGAACAAAGTGGTCATGGTGGCAGGGACAGTGGTTATGCATGGGCCCAGCAACATGGGCTCCCGCTCACCAAGGCTGACTTGGCTATAGCCACTGCTGAGTGCCCAATCTGCCAGCAGCAGAGACCAACGCTGAGTCCTTGATATGGCACTGTTCCTGGAGGTGATCAGCTGGCAACCTGGTGGTAAGTTGATTACATTGGACCACTTCCATCATGGAAAGGAGAGCGTTTTGTCCTTACTGGGATAGATACTTACTCTGGATATGGATTTGCCTACCCGGCACGACATGCTTCTGCCAAAACTACCGTCTGTGGACTTATAGAATGCCTCATCCACCGTCATGGAATCCCACACAGCATTGCCTCCGATCAAGGGACTCACTTCACAGCAAATGAAGTGCGGCAGTGGGCCCATGCTCACGGAATTCACTGGTCTTACCATGTTCCCCATCATCCTGAAGCAGCTGGCTTGATAGAACAATGGAATGGTCTCCTGAAGACACAATTACGCTGCCAGCTAGGTCGCAGTACCTTGCAGGGTTGAGGAAGTGTTCTCCAGGAGGCTGTGTATGCTCTAAACCAGCGTCCAATATACAGTGCTGTTTCTCCTATTGCCAGGATTCATGGGTCCAGGAAACAAGGGGTGGAAATGGGAGTGGCACCACTCACTGTTACCCTTAGTGACCCACTTGCAAGATTTTTGCTTCCTGTCCCCATGACTTTATGTTCCACAGAACTAAATGTCTTTGTTCTGAAGGGAGGAATGCTGCCGCCTGGAGACACATCAACGATTCCACTGAACTGGAAGCTAGAATTGCCACCAGGCCATTTTGGGCTCCTTGAACCTCTGGATCAGCAGACAAAGAAGGGAGTTACAATACTGGCCAGTGTGATTGATCCTGACTATGAAGATGAAATTGGATTGACTTTACATAATGGAAGTAAAGAAGAGTATGTTTGGAATGCAGGAGACCCCTTAGGACACCTCCTAGTACTACCATGTCCTGTGATTAAGGTCAATGGAAAACTACAGCAACCCAACTCCAAAATGAGTGATAATAGCCCAGACCCTTCAGGAATGAAGGTTTGGGTCACCGCACCAGGCAAGGAACCACAACCAGCTGAGGTACTTGCTGAGGGCAAAGGGAATACAGAATGGGTTGTAGAAGAAGGTAGTTCTAAATATCAGTTACGGCCACACGACCAGTTGTAGAAATGAGGACTGTAATTGCTAGGAGTATTCCTGCTTTGTATGTGTGTATTGGATATTTTGTTTACTTATGAAACATAAGATGTAAATGGGTTAATGCATTTTCAGTTGTACATGTGTTAGTTATATCATGTTGACATAAGTATGACTTTGTAACTGTACCCCTCCAGAGACTGTGCATGGTAAGGTGAGATGTGTGCAGATGCCAAGTTGACAAGGGGTGGATTGTGGTGGTCCGGATTATGTCAACTTGGCTACTACCTACTTGGCTGCTGTACTAAGTGGCAGGGCGGGGTTTGTGGTGGCTCCCTGCCCTTCGGCTCTCATCTCGCGACCTTGGACTACGGCAGCTGATCGCTCACATGGCCAGGAGCTCCTGCTCTCTTCTTCCAGTGTCTGGTTCCGGGACTTGAGCTAGCAGCTGTTGGGCTCATCATTCCTTACAGTCGGCACTTGAGAGTCCTGCTCCCTGACCTGCCGATCCTGGGTTCACCAGCCACTGTCACTTCATCTCACCACCAGCTTGGTATCCACCGACCTCCAGCCTCTGTCGCTTCGTCTTGCCACCAGCTTGGGAACCACTGACCTACACAACCGGTGATCTGCAACTCTGGTCTCTGACTTGCTGACCTTGGGTTCCTCAGCTTTCGTGGACACGTGAGGCTTGTGCCAGAGCTCGGGACATTCAGCTTCTGTGGTTACGTGAGCTGTTTCCTATATTTGTACCTATCTATCTGTCTATATATATATTATAAATCTTTCCTTGTACCTACACGTGTTACTGGTTTTGCTTCTCTAGAAAACCCAGCCTAAGACAATTAATAGGTAGTAGCCAAGTTGACATAATCCTGACCACCACAGTATCTGTTTCTCATCACAAGTAATGATATGTCACAAAACAGGCACATGGTGTAGGCTGGCAGTGCCAAGCATACCTCTAGATGTTCAGGTTTCTGATTTTCAGTTAAGTCTCATGGAACCTATTTACGCAGCTCTTTTGCTTTTCCATTGGCATTCAAATGGTGAGAAATAGTCATGCGTGATCCCAAGTCGGCTGCAAGATTTTGAAGTGTTGTTTGAGATTTGCTTGTCACTAGTTCTTTCAGTTGGTCTACATTTCTGACAGATTTTCGGTTTCCTTTTGAAGACTCTCGTCTCCAGAGCAGACTTTCTGAAACCACCACTATCCATTGGTTACTAAGACCCTTTCCGAATGCCAACTTATTTTACTCAGCTTCCATCACTTTTAATGTGTCCATTTGAACTTATATTTAAAAAAGTAGTTCTGGTTGTTCAGCAGTCCACATATTGAGGGGCAAAATAATGAGTGTTTACCAGACAGGAACCACCTGGAACATAAAGTTAAGTGGTTATGAAAACTAGCCTAGTGACACAAAACGATGCAACCTGATAGCCACGCACCCTGACATGTCTAATCAGGAATCAACAGTGTTCGACCTCAGATCTGGCCTTTGTGTCGTATACCCTAATATTGACATTTGAAAAGGTGAGATAATAATTTTAAGATGGCAATATTTGCTGTAATATACAAAGCACGTTTTGTGTCTGTTTAAAATTCTCATGAAAAATTATATGTGAACTTAAAAGTCTGGGAATTGTGGGGAGGGCTATGTTTCTATTATCTTAGAGCAAAGAAGAATTCCTTCAGTTCCTAGAGTAAAGAATTTTTTTCTCAGCCAAAAAATATATTCGGTACTTGTTTACTAAACTACTTGCTGATTGATAAAAGAGCCGTATTCTCTTTTACTTCTCGGACTTTTTATGTACTGCTGTCTGCCGGGAACTCCCTTCTGACTTCCTCTTCACTTGGTAAGTCAGGTCAGCCAGTCAATCCAGTGCATTTCTGTTCTGTTCCACTTTCTCTCCGGTACCAGCTGTTCAGTAATTCTTCCTTTGACCTCAACCTCCAAAGTACGTCAGACCTCACAAGTTAAAGGATACAGCCTCCAGACTGCCAAGTCTGCCTCAGATTTCAGATGCCAGCCACAAACTTTGGGATCCTGAATTCTCCTCTCACTTCTGCCCTGCTGGCGTCCACTACTTGGTGGTGCAGCGTTCAGTAATTCTCTGGGATACCTCACAGACATCAGGAAGGTGTGTACTTAATACAGTTGTGGCAAAAATGATACAAATGAAGAGGCACACAGGGCAGGGTCTGTCAGGGTGGCTGACATGGAGCGTCCATGCTTCATAAACTTGATGTGTCACCTTCTCAAGTACCAGTGACTCACCAGCTCGGCACTCATTGAGGTTGGCCGGAGCTTTTACTTGGGGTTTTGCGTCATGGGCCTAACTGATTGAACCACTGTCCGTGTGGTCAAACAGAGTCACCCTCTGCTTCAGGTCTGCCGGTAAGACAGATGTGCCTTTACAGCCTGGCCAGCACTGATGTAGGAGTGCTGTCACGGGGTTGTGCCCTGGAGCCGTCAGAGCCAACCAGGTTACTGCACTCACTGGGTGACATACAAGGTTTTGAGGTTCTCTCTCAGGTACAAGGGACAAAGGCCAGGTTCTTTGATAAGGGTTGTTGTAAGCCTCACAGTTGGTTAACTTTCTCTTACTGATTCATCCCAGATGTCGCTTCCTTTCATGATCTTGTAAAGATCTAGATACTCTTCCAGTGTGCCCCTTGTCATGTTTAAACACCTATTTCTGTACCTTTCAGTCTTCTGGATTCTCATGGAAGACAGGGATTGACATACACCTGTTTTCTTTTAGCATTCATAAATGTTTTGTCAATGGCTCCTCTGCAAATGATACTAATGTTTTGCTAGAATGTCAGCTCTATAAGAAGAAGTGTACATGATACTGAAAATCATTGATTCTGGCTCCTACTACAGTGCCTAAAACATGATGATGGGTACTTGTAAATTCTATCTGTTGATTGGCCAACTGAACTGTACAGTAATTTATAGTTTTTTTTAACATGTTGTCAGTAATCAGTAAGGAACTGTAATTGCAGGGATACCAACACTATATAGTTGATAACTATGGCCTTACTTTGCTTATCATAAGTTTTAGGTTATGTCATGTTATCATACTTTGTACACATTTATATGTGCCAGTAACAGTTTATCTCTGTCCTTTAATGGGGAACCACCCCAGTGTTGTATTATATTTTTAAATTGTAATCTTAATATTCTAAGTTTTGTGTTCTTTTGGTCTTTTGTTTTCCTTTAAATCAAGGTTGGATGTTAAAATATATCAAATAACTTGTTGGCTATGTATGGAAGTGATAGTATGCTTTTTCTTTTATTTTTTGAATGTTTTAATGTAGTAATAACAAAATGATTAATTTCCTCATTTCTGAAACATCTAGAAAGAATTCCACTCTTTTTTTTAAATTAAACTCTTTTATTTCAAGATAATTGTAGATCCACATACAGCTGTAAGAAATAATGTAGAGATACCCTTGGTGCTCTTTATGTGGTTTCACTCAGTAGTAACATCCTGAAAAGCTAGTTCAGCATCACAATCAGAATATCGACTTTGGCACATTGCACTAATCTGATCCAGATTTTCCCAACTTTACATATACTCATTTGTGTATGTAGTTCTCAGCACTTGTCACATGTATAGGCTCCTGAATGCACCACCACCGTCGATATGCAAAACTTCCATAAGAAAATTCCCTCCTATTCTTTTGTAACCACATCCCTTTCTTCCTCCTCTCTCTTTTCTTATTGTCTAGCAGCCATTAACCAGCTCTCCATTTCTACCGTTTTCTCATTTTTTAAATAATACATTACCTCATGAGATTGGCTTTCTGCAGTAAAAACAAAAAAATATGTGAGTGGCTACATAGACGGATACGCATGTCTGTACATGTAAAAGAAGGCATGTGTACGTATATATACATGTGCATGTACAGGTGTATCCACAGGCTTATGCGTATACATGTTTGTGTGTGCTGCAAGTGCAGGTATTTATTCCCTGACTTACAATGAGATTATGTTAGACAGACTGTCTTAAGTCAATTCTGAGGGAAGTGGAATACTTTTACCTTTTTATTCCCCCCACAATTACTGCTTTTTATTATCAGTATCGATGGCTTTGAATTATAGTGTTGGTGAAGAATATTGAATATACTGTGCACTGTCAGAACAACAAACAAATTTGTTGTGGAAAAAGTACAGTTGGAGTGTTCCTTAAAAGCAAGAATAGCTGGACTTTGTCTCACGTACTTCGGAGATGTTGTCAGGAGGAATCAGTCCCTGGAGAAGGACAATCATGCTGGCTAAAGTAGAGAGTCAGTGAAAGAGAGGAAGAACTTCAGTGATACAGAGTAACAAGGTGGCTGTGGCAGACATGGCAGGTGGCCTCAGGTGTGGCAGTGATTGTTAGGATGGCACAGGATCAGGCAGTGTTTCTTCTGCTGTACATAGGACCACTGTGAGTCAAAAGTGATTCCACAGCACCTAAAAACGGTACTATCAGTACTTTTATGAATCCTATTTTTGTTTGTCTTCAAGGGGTGGAAATATTGCATATACTCTTATAGATAAATTTTAATACGTACATTCAAAAAATACACATCTGTGAAAAAATGGGTAACACTGGCCTTTTGTCACTTGCAGTAACAACTCCCCTTATGTAAGTTTTTGGATCATCAGGTTATCTATTCCTGAGACTAGGGATGTCATTTCAGCAGAAAATTGTTGAGAGTTGTCAGTGTGGTCCCTTCACAAGCTGCAGCATTGCGTGTAGTACATACTGCTAACAGTGAAGATGTAAAATATATAAAAAGAAAAACATAAGTGTGGTTCACTATAACTTGAATATGTTGTAAGTTGGAAAGTACCTGTATTTTCATATATAATAAAGCACATAGGGGCAGAGTCATAGATACTTCCCAAACATACTAAACAACCTTGTAGGATTGGTTTACTGGGTTTGAAGGCTTAGGACCGTAGTCTGGTGGGACAACTTACTGGCACAATGTGGTCCATGAAATTTATGTTCTACATCATGATTTGGTAAGTAGTGTCTGGGGTCTTAAAAGCTTGCACGCAACCAAAGCTTGCACGCGCCTTCTAAAATAAAATTATTAGTCTCTGCTCATCTGGAGCAAAAGAAAAAGAATGAAACCAAAAACTCAAAAGAAGAAACCAGTCTGCAGGATTAATTGCTTACACAAATCACAGCCTTACCTGTTCTTAGATCAGAAGAACTAGGTGATGCACAGCTATCACTACTGGTCTTTCTGACCATGGTTTCTGGTAGAATGAGAGAAAAATGTAAAATACTTGTATTCTTAGTAGAAAAAGGCCAGGCTTACTGGCCATGTAGAAACTAATGGAACCTTGTAAGACTGTCCTGTTGAGAAAACCTTTAAACTTTGAAGTCAAACCACTCCCAGAGGTCACCTTTCAGCTAAAGAACAGATTGGCTTACAAAATAAACAATATTACCTATGAATACTATCCTCCTTTAATTTGTTTTTTTTTTTTTAAATTTTGTGTGTGATACTAAATAGCCAGTGTTAACCCAAAAGCAAAGGTGACAAGGTCGGGGCAGGAAGACAGGGAAACCACATGGGAATGGAACAACCAGAACAGAAGTGATGAGAATCTTAATGCAATGTGGTAAATGTGACCAGCGTGTCTAAACAATATGCTTAGAAATTGTTAAATGGAAACCTAGTTTGCTGTGTAAACTTGCACTAAAAACGCAGAAAATTATTGAAAGGGGAAAAGAAAAAAAAGATTGTTTTTCATATTTTCATCCAGCTTGTGTATGTCAAGAGTTTCTTTTTTATTGCTGAGTAGTATGCATCACAGTGTGTCAGGCCATTTACCCACAAAGAACAGTTTTGGTTATTACAAATAAAACTTGTATGAACACCCATGTATAGTAGTTTATTTATTTATTTATT
Organism: Heterohyrax brucei; assembly: GCA_028571685.1. Classification (NCBI taxonomy): domain Eukaryota; kingdom Metazoa; phylum Chordata; class Mammalia; order Hyracoidea; family Procaviidae; genus Heterohyrax; species Heterohyrax brucei. The sequence continues at coordinate 167,108,033 of CM053144.1, forward strand.
TGCCCATGAATACAAGCTTTCACTTCTCTCTTTAAATGCCTGAGTGTGTTAATTGCTGGATGTGTGGTAATTGCATGCTTAGTTTTATAAGAAATTGACAAAATGTTTTCCAGACTGACATTTCCGCCAGCAGTGTGTGAATGATTTGTGGTCTTTGTATCTCCAGCTTGACTGTGTCCCTTTTATTTTACTCATTCCTACATGTATGGTGACCTCTCATTGTGGTTTTAATTTTTATTTCCTTGATGACTAATAGAGTTTCTTAGCGCTTCATGTGCTTATGAAATCTCTGTTTAAGTCTTTTGCCCATGTCTTTTGAATATGATTTCATGTCTTTTGTTTGACTTTTATTGTTGAGTTTGAGAGTTTTGAGAGTTCTAGCTGTTAGTCTTCTGTCAGGTCTCATCAGATAAAATTTTAGTCTCATCAAATAAAATTTAAGTATCATTTATGGCCACTAATGATAGAAACTCTGAGTCATCTTTTGTGACTTTAGATTGAATTTTATTCCATTATTGGAATGTTACTCACTTTGTCTTGTCTCCAAGCATTTTGGTGTTTTATTCTCTCTGCATTCACAACACTATTCTCTCCCTCTCTCCCAAATCTGTTTTTATCTTTAAAGTACCAGCTTCAGTGCCACTTTTTGGGAGACCTCTTAAGCCCCTTAGTCTTTAGGTGCTCATTCTATGTGTTCTCATTGTACCTTGTATGGCTTTACCGTGATTGCTACTGCTTTTCAAAGTCTTTTTTAGACTGTGAGCTTACAAAGGCCTGACCGCTTCTGAGAGCTCTTTATTCGTCTACTGTGACAGGTAGTGCGAGTCCATTGTAGATATTTATACAATAACAATCAAAACCAGTTGTCATCAAGTAATTCTGACTTGTAGAAACCGTATAGGACAGAGTAGAAGTGTCCAGTGGTGTTTCCAAGACTGACATGTTTATGGAAGCAGTCCATCTCTCTCCCATGAACTGGGTGGTGGCTTCAAACCACCAACCTCTTGGTTCACAGCTGAGCACTTAACCACTGGCCTGCTAGTACTCCTTACAATAAAGATAGGTAGTCCAAAAAGTTTGTTGAATTGACCTGAATATTAAGGCAACAGTGGTCGTTAGAACTATAGGCATATAGTTAAATAAAAAATTAATTAATTGGCATCAATTTATTGACATATAGTTGTTACTGAATAAAGGGGCCCAGACAAGTAACGTTTATATAGCTCTTTGTACTTGCTTGGCTAGGGTCACCGTGAGTTGGGATCAACTTGAAGAGCAAGGGCTTGGGTTTTTGTTGTTGCTTTTTGGTTTTACAATTGTAAAAATGCTTTCTTTCAGTATATCTGTTTAGATCCTCTTGTTATTGGATATCTACAGGTTATTGCCTGCAACTAGAAAAGAATACCAAGAGGAGGCAACAAGAGAATTTGGAAGAGAATCACCTTTATTGGAAGAAGGAGAAGCACTGTGCAGAGAAGTGCTAGACAAAAGCAGAGTGGGGATTTTTAAGATTTACCGGGAAGCCTTGGCTCTCCACCTGTGGGGACCACTAGTTTTCTTTTCAGCTTTAGGCCTGATAGCTCATTATTTATCACTTCTCCTATGTGGCTGGTCATGGGTCAGGACATGTGGTTCTCAGAACAGATGTGCTTTGGCTTATCTGACAAAACAACCCTAAGTAATCATATTTGGTCATAATAGACCGAGAACAGCTCTGGGGTAAGAAGTTTCCTTCAAGGTCTTTCTGTTATTCAGCATTCCATCATCTCTTATTCCAAAGCTTATGGCTGGTGGACAAGTAGGTCCCAGGTTTTCCTGGTTTTTGACCACCTATCTTGCTTGTCTTCTCAGTCATCCTGACCCTTCTGGTAGTAAGAGAGGGAACCAGGACCTGAATGCCACAGACCATGTAAAAAATAGCTGAAAATGGTAGAATGAAAGGTTTTTTGTTCTCCCCCTACCCGCAAAAAATACAAAACCATACCTGTTGCCTTCAAGTTGACCCAACCCGTAGTAACCCTTTAAGACAAAATAGAACTGTCCGGTAGGGTTTCCAAGGTGCAGCTGGTGCATTTGAGTTAGCAGTCTTGTGGTTAGCAGCTAAGCGCTTAACCACTGTACTACCAGAGCTCCAACACTGCTGGTAGAAGGTAATAGAGAGCCGGTTACAGACAGAGCAGTAGAGTGAGTCACAGTAATGGGACAAGTTGGTGACAAATGAAAGGAGGATGTCAATAAAATAAATGGTAGATTCTTAAGTAGGGGGTAGATGTGGAAGAAGACAATGTCGTTAACCTGTCTCTGTCTTTGAACTTCTTATAATAAGCCTCTTTTTATATTTTCTGTAATGGAACTAGAATATATTTTAGTCCTTAATAAGAGCTGGATGCTATATGAGAAAGATTTTGACTCTGCTAGGTTTGGGACTGTAGATAAAGCTAAATTCAGAAAGATCCTTTCCATGTGAGTTTGATGTAAGTAACTGGATAGAGTTCTGAGTTTAAACTGGTTTTTGTTTTCCTCTGGGGGTGACATTTTAAAACTAATACACTTTTGATGAAAGTGTGTAAATATTCTTGAGTTTTTTTTTTTCATTTGCTTACTTCTGTGATCATGGAAAGACTAAAAACATTTGTTTAGGAGATAGCAAATATGTATGATTATTTCAATTCTGAGATGTTACAGAACACAGAATAATTTAGCTTAAGCCAGCCAAGTGCTATCGAGTCGGATCCGCTTAAATAAAAGCTAAATAAATACCATACTATGCATGGAGCTGGAAGGCATGCTGAGGAAAATAAGTCAATCACAAAAAGGCAGGTATTGTGTGATACCATTTATGTAAAAAGACAAGGAAAGACAAATGTATGAAGAGCAGAGTTTATTATTATCCCAGGAGTGGGAGCAAAGGGAAACATGGGGGTTAATGATAGTAGATTGAATTAAATAAGGATAGGACTGCACAGGCAATTATTGTAACTGATGTCAGTAAGTTGTATGCCTATGAAAAGCTTAATTGGCAAAAGGTGTATGATAGGTATATTTGGAAAAGTAAAAAAATAAGTGTACTGAAGCTACTTATATGCAACCAAAGACCTAGATGTTGGTTTCTTGGTTAGGAGGTTTAGGGTCATGATTTCATGAGACATCTCAGTTAATTGGCCCAGTAACAAGTTTAGTGCTTCTGTTGTACTTTTTAGTTCTTGACATAGTATGTGAGGCTGTAAAAGCTTGCAGGTTGCCATCCAGCATGGCAACAGTTGGTCTCTATTTGCATGGAGCAGCAGAGGAAGAAGGAGAGTCAGAAAAAGGGAGGCGGATGTGAAATGAGTGGCTACTTGCCTCCTTTAATATGAGACCGAAAGAACTAGATGGTACCTGGTTACCACTATTGAACATTTTGATCAAAGATTCTGTAGAAGACTCCTAATCAAAAGGAAGAAAATTCAGAACAGAATTTTAAAATTTTCATGGACTTCAAACTTCCCATAACCAAGCTAGTTGGATGAATCCCTGAAGCTGTTGCCTTGAGATCATTTCTAAACCTTAAACTGAAAATACACCCTGAAGTCTCTTTAAAACCGTATGGTAGCATAACTGACTAAAAGTCTGTTTCAAGCATTAATCTCTTTGAAGAGCTTTCTCTACGTATTACTATAAAGACTGTATAGCCTTCAGTATGGATTACACTTTCAGCATAAAGAAAAACAAAACTCCAGGGTACTGGACCAGTAAGCAACAACTTGATAAATGGAGAAGAGATTGAGGTTGTCAAAGACTTCGTTTTACTTGGATCCACAGTCAACAGCCATGGAAGTAGCAGTCAAGAAATCAAATGATGTATTATTATCTTGGGCAAATTGGCTGCAAAAGACCTATTTCATGTGTTAAAAGCAAAGCTGTCACTTAGAGGAATGACGTGCACCTGACCCAGCCATGTTATTTTCAGTCACCTCATATGCATGCGAAAGCTGAATCGTGGATAAGGAAAACTGAAGAAGAATTGATGTCCCTTGAATGATGGTATTGGAGAAGAAAATTGAATATGCCATGGACCGCCAGATGGTTGAACAAATCTTCCTTGGAAGTACAACCAGAGTGCTTAGAAGTGAGGGTGGTGAGACTTTATCTCACATACTTTGGACATGTTATCAAGAAGGACAGTGTTTGAAGAAGGATACCATGCTTGGAAGTAGAGAGTCAGCAAAAAAAGAGGAAAACCCTCGGCAAGACGGAATGACACAGTGGCTGCAACATTGGACTCAAGCCTAGCAGTGATTGTGAGGATGGCACAGGAGTAAGCAACTTTACGTTACCTTATACATAGGGTCACTGTCAGTGGGGAATGACTCGATGACACTTAAAATGATAGCAACACATAGAATCAAATTGACAGCAGCAACTTGAAAGATGCAGTGGGATCATTAAAGGTCAGTGAATTTATGGTAATGGGGGAGGAAGAACTCAAAAAGAAAAATGGAAATGGTTACACAACTCAAAGAGTGCAAGTGGTGTCACTAAATGCTACATGTAGAGTGTTGAACTGGTAGATGTTTTGCTTTGTATAGTCTCAACAGCAGCAGGCTTTTTTAGAGCTAAATATTGGGGTTTTTTGGTGACTACATGGATATTAGTGATAGAAATTAATTGCCCATTGTTTTTTTGTTTAATTATATGAAAATTGAGTATTTTTATTAAAGCAGTCAGTCTTAGTGAAGTCAATGAAAAGGAGCAATTGTTTTCATTCTCTGCCAGTTTCTCAATCTGTACAATGAATTGAAATGTGTACTACTATTGTCTAAGTTCTGTGGCATATTTTTAAATTTTGAGCTGACTCAGGACACTTTACCAGAGCAATGACAAGTAAATAAAAATTCACAGGAAGTTGAGCCATTGGTTTATCCATTCTCATATGAGTTATTTGTTTTTGCAAACTTACATGCAGATACATTATTTCTATTCATTGAAGAAGTCATTTCATTCACCTCATTGTGAATAAATGAAATCATTTCGTGTTACAAAATCATTTCATAAAGAGGTTTTTTTCTTAGAACAAAAAAGTATACGGTTGACAGGACAGAGTGTGGAGTTACATAACACTTCTACTGATAGTCATGCAGGTTAAGCATCTTTAGTAAAGATGCTAAGCATCTTTAGCAAGTAAGCATCTTTAATACTCTTGGCTACTAACCAAGTGGTCAGTGGTTCTAACTCAACAACTACTCTAAGGGAAAGAAACATAGCAATCTACTTACATAAAGATACACAGCCTTTGAAACCCTGTAGGGCAATTCTTTGTCCTAAAAAGTCAGTGGTGAGTCATGTTTTAGTCAGCTGGTGCTGCTCTAACAGAAATACCACAGAGTGGATGACTTTAACAAAGGAAGGTTTATTCTTACACAGTCCAGCAGGCTGCAAGTCCAAATTCAGGATGTCCACTCCAGGAAAAGGCTTTTCCCCTTGTTGCCTCTAGAGGAAAGTCTGGCATTGCATCAGTCTTTGTCCAGGGAGCGTCTTGACACAGGAACCTCAGGTCTGAAGGATGCGCTCTTCTACTGGTGCTGCTTTATTGATGGTGTGAGGTCCCCAATTCCCTGCTTGCTTCCCTTTCCTTTTATCTCTTGCAGGGTGAAAGGATTAAGGGTGGGGCAAGCCATACTTCAGGGAAACTCCCTTTACAGTGGAGCAGGAAGGTGATCCTGTGAAGGGATTTACAGTCCCACCGTAATCCTTTAACATAAAGCATAGGAGAATCACAAAATGGAGGACAGTCAGAATATTGGGAATCATGGCCCAGCCACATGGCTACACATAATTTTAGGGGGAAACAATTCAATCTATGACATGTCAGAATTTACTCACTGGCAGTGGGTTTGGTTTGGGTTTTATTTTTATGTCAGTGATGTTTGAATATTCAAAGCATAAACTTTTCTAAAGCAGTGTAGGATTAAATATAGTAGATTTCGGTAAACATGCTTGGTAAGTTATTGCTTCCACTCAGAAGTTCTCATTTGGTGGTTTACATATCTTATTTTTCTCTGGCTGGCAGGGTTGGTTTTTTGTTGTTGATTTTAGTAGGGCTTTGTTTCTTTTTGGAAACCTTGGTGGCATAGTGGGTTAAGTGCTATGTTTGCTAACCGAGAGGTAGACAGTTCAAATTCGCCAGGTGCGTCTTGGAAACTTTATGAGGCAGTTCTGCTCTGACCTCTAGGGTCGCTGTGAGTTGGACACGACTTGACAGCAGTGGGTTCTTGTTTCTTTTAATCTCAATTAATTATGTTGTGTTTTTAGAAGCACTGTTGGCATCTTGGCAGTACAATTCTTTGTTGTCAGGACTGCCCATTGCATTTCAGGATATCATGTTTTAAATGCTAATAGTGTTTCCAGGTGTTACAGCAACAAAAACACAGATAACAGCAGAAAGACACAACGTAAGCCTCTGTATCTTTCCAACTCTCCAAAGGGCCAGCTTGTTGAGAAAAGTTGACATAAATAATACATATTTATTGTAGCAAAGTTGCTGGAACAGAAAAAAATAAAAAGGGCAGCATAGAATTTCTCAGCTGAAATCATGATTGTTAACACTGTGCCATGTTTCAGTTTCCTTTGGTAGGCATCACTTTCTGAAGTAATTTAGATTAGTATGAAAATTGAAGTCATGTTTACTCTCTATTCTGTGACTTTAGTTGCTACTTAGTCTTCGTGGGACTTAATTTCTTTGAAAAAAGTTCATAAGCTAACAAAGGACTGGATAGATAAAATTCGTATCAGATTAAAATCTTGATCTCATGATCACAAATTGGTTAAACAGCTATGATGTGAAGAAAACAAACATTGGACTTCCTAATGTGATAGTCCAATTTATGAGACTTTACCTAACAGAGATATTGAAATGTTCTTTCAAGATCTGTGCCAAATACACTGCTGTCAGTGATAGATTAATATCCATATGCCTACAAAGAAAGCTAGTTAATACGACAGTTATTTGGATTTATGCACCAATCACTAAGGGCTTGATGGAGACAAAAGATGAAGAGACTGAAGATTGTTAGCACCTTCTGCAGTCTGAAATTGATTGTACGTGCAATCAGGATGCATTGATAATTACTGGTGACTGGAATGCAAAAGTTGGAAACAAAGAAGGATTGGTAGTTGGAAAATAGGGCCTTGGTGATAGAAATAATGCTGGACATCACATAACAGAGTTTTGGAAGACTAATGACTTTTTCATTGCAAATAACTTTTTAAACCAACACAAATGGCAGCAGTGTACATAGACCTCACCAGATGGCAGACACAAGAACCAAATCAACTACATCTGTGGAAAAAGATGATGAAAAAGCTCCATATAATCAGCAGCCAGAACAGGATCAGGTGCTGACTGTGGCACAGATCATCAGTTGCTCATCTGCAAATTCAAATTGAAACTGAAGAAAATTAGAACAAGTCCAAGAGAGCCAAAGCATGACCTAGAGTATATCCTCCCTGAATTTAAAGACCATCACTAGAACTGCTTTGATGTGCTGATCACTAATGACTGAAGACCAGATGAATTGTGGAAAGACATCAGAAACATCATTTATGAATAGAGCAAGAGGTCATTAACAAGACAGAGAAGAAAGAAAAGACCAGATCGGATGTCAGAAGAGACTCTGAAACTTGAATTTGAATGTCTAGCAGCTAAAACAAAAGAAAAGAATGATGAAGTAAAAGACCTAAACAGAAGATTTTCAGGGGTGGCTTGAGAAAACGAAATAAAGTTTTATAATGACCTGGGCAAAGAGCTGGAAATGGATAAGCGGAAGGGAAGAACATGTTCTGCATTTCTCAAGCTGAAAGAAATGAAGAAATAATTCAAGTCTCGAGTTACAATGGTGACGGATTCTACAGGGAAAATATTAAATGACTCAGGGAGCATCAAAGGAAGATGGAAGGAATACATGGAGTCATTATACCGGAAAGAACTGGTCAATGTTCAGCATTTTGAAAGGGTAGCATATTGTCAGGAACCAAAGGTACTGGAGGAAGAAGCTGAATCTGCGTTGAAGGCATTTGCAAAAAACGAGACTCCAGGAGTTGACTGAATATCAACTGAGATATTTCAACAAACATGCAGTGTTGGAAGTGCTCCCCTGTCTATGCCAAGAAATTTAGAGGACAGCTACCTGGCCAACTGACTGGAAGAGATCCATATTTACTCCCATTACAAAGAAAGGTGATCCAACCGAATGCAGAAATTACTGAGTAATATTGTTAGCATCACATGCAAGTAAAAATTTGCTCAAGATTTTTCAAAAGTAATTGCAGTGCTCACTTTAGCGGCACATAAATTGGAATGACACACAGAATATTATCATGGCCCCTGCGCAAGGATGACATGCAGATTCGTGAAGCATTCCATATTTTTATATGTACCAAGGTAACAATATACAAAGAAGAGCAGATGTGGCAATACTCATCTCAGGTAAAATAGATTTTAATATAAAATCCACCATCGTGGACAAGGATGGTCACTATTTATTGCTGAAAAGTTCAGTACACAAGCAGAACTTCCCATTATTAAATATTTATGCACCCAACACTATAATATCTAAATACAGCGAACAAACACTGAATGCACTGGAAAATGAAATAGATCACTCCACAATATAGTGGGAGACTTCAACACCCTACTTACAGTAATGGACCGATCATCCAGAAAAAAACTGAGTAAAGACACAGATGATCTTATTGCCACAGTTAATCAACTAGATCTCATCGACACATCAGAACTTTTTATCTATCAACGGATAAGTACATCTTCTCCAGTGCACATGGAACATTTTCCAGAATAGACCATGTATTAGGTCATAAAGCAGATATCAACAAAATCCAAACTACTGAATTATTGCAAAGCATCTGTTAGGACTGTAAAGCCACAACAGTCTAAATCAATACCAGAAAAAACATAAATAGAAATTGGAACTCATGGAAACTGAACAACACCTTGCTCAAAAAGCCATGAATCATAGAAGAACTCAAGGACGAAATAAAGAAATGTGTGGAATCAATACCAGAACCTACGGGATACAGCAAAAGCAGTGCTGAGAGATCAGTTTATCTCTATTAATGCACACATCTCAGGGAAGAAAGGACCCAAACCAAAGGATCCTCCCTACAGCTTTAACAAGCAGAGAGAGAGCAACAGAGGAACCCTCAGGCACCAGAACAAAACAGATCATCAAGATTAGAGCAGAACTAAAGGAATTAGAAGATAGAAGAACAATTAAAAAATTTAACGAAACCAAAAGCTGATTTTTTTTAAAGATCAAGAAAATTGACAAACCATTAGCTAAACTTACGAAAGAAAAACAGGAGAGAAAACAATAACCTGAATAAGAAATGAGATGGGAGATGTCACAGCAGACCCAACTGAAAGCAAAAGTATCCTAACAAAATACTACCAAAGACTGTACAGATTTGAAAACCTAGAGTTTCAGGTCAACTACCAAATTTATCACAAAGAGAACTAGATCAACTTAATAAACCCATCACAAAGGAAGAGATTGAAAAAGTCATCAAAAAAATACCAACCAAAATACTGCCAACCTGGCCCAGATGGCTTCACCCGAGAATACTACCAAACTTTTAGAGAAGACTTAATTCCAATATTGCTGAGACTGTTTCACAGCTTAGAAAGGGATACAATGCTCCCAAATTCATTTATTCTATGCAACTGGATCAACCCTGATTTCCAAAGCCAGAAAAAGATCCCACAAAAAAGGAAAATTACAGACCAGTACCACTCATGATCCTGGATGCAAAAATCTTCAGCAAAATCCTTGCCTGTAGAAATCAACAACATACCAGAAAAGTAATCCATCATAACCAAGTGGGATTCCTACCAGGGATACAAGTCTGGTTCAACAATTAATATGATCAACCACATAAATGACACAAAATATACGAATCACTTGATTTTGTCAATTGATGTAGAAAAGGCAATCAGCAAAGTCCAACACCCATTTATGCTGAAAACTCTCAGAAAAATAGAAGTAGAAGGCAAATTCCTCAATGCAGTAAGGGGCAGCTACACAAAGCCAACTGCCTACATCATACTGAATGGAGTGACACTGAAACAGTTCCCTTCAGGAATGGAAACTAGACAAGGATGCTCACTCTCACCGCTTCTATTCGACATTGTAATAGAAGTTCTAACCAGACCAGTTAGACAAGACAAAAAATAAAGGACTTCTGCATCAGCAAAGAAGTAAAAATCTCCCTATTTGCAGATGATATGGTTGTATACGCAGAAAATCCTAGAGAATCTGTTAAGTAAACTACTGGAACTAAGAGAAGAGTTCAGTGAAGTATCAGGATATAAGATAAATGTAAGTACGTCAGTAGGGTTCCTTTATACCAACAAAAAGATCATTAAAGAAGAAATCACCAAATCAATACCATTTAGTGTAACCCCCAAGAAGGTAAAATACCTAGGAATAAATCTAGAGAAATAAGAGACCTATACAAAGAGAACTACAAGACCTTACTGCAGGAAACGGAGAGAGAGTTACATAAATGGAAAAACCTACCCTGCTCATAGGTAGGAAGACTTAACATTGTGAAAATGTCTATTTCACCCAAAGCGATCTACACGTACAATGCAGTTCCAATACAAATTCCAGTGACATTTTTTAATGAGATGGAGAAACAAGTCACCAACTTTGTTTAGAAAGGGAAGAAACTGTGAATAAGCAAAATACTACTGAAGATGAGGGACACGGTGGGAGGACTCACACTGCCCAACCTTAGAACCTATTAGACTGCCACAGTAGTCAAAACAACCTGGTACTGGTACAAAAAGAGACATACAGACCAGTGGATTAGAGTTGAGACCCCAGAGACACCACCATCCTCTTATGAACAGCTGATGTTTGACAAAGGCCCTAAAATTGTAAACTGAGCTAAAAACAGTCTCTTTAACAAAGAGTGCTGGCAAAATTGGATACCCATCTGCAAAAAATTGAAACAAAACCCATATCTCACACCTTACACAAAAACTAACTCAAACTGGATAAAAGACCTAAATATCAATCCTAAAATGATAAAGATCATGCAAGAAAAAATAGGGTCAATAATGGAAATTTTAATGTACATCTTAGACTTCAAAATCTGAAAAAGCACAATCAACAGAAAACACAAATGGGAGCTACTAAGAATCAAACACTCTTGCCCATCCAAAGACTTGATCAAAAGAATTAAAAGACCACCTACAAAATGGGAAAAAATATTTGGCAACTACGTGTCAGACCAATGTCTGATCTCCGTAATCTGCAAAGTACTGCAAAATATCAACAAGCAAAGAAAAATAACCCAATTAAGCAATGGGCAAAAGAGATGGACAGACACTTCACCAAAGAGGACATCCAGGCAGCCAAGACACACATGAGAAAATGCTCACTCTCATTAGCTATTAGAGAAATCCAAATCAAAACTACAGTGAGATGCCATCTTGCCCCAACAAGGTGGACAATGATCCAAAAAACACAAAACAGATGCTGGAGAGGCTGTGGGGAGATTGGAACTGTCCTATACTGCTGGTGGGTTTGCAAAGTGGTACAGCCTCTTTAGAAACAATCTAGTGCTTCCTTAAAAAGCTGGAAATGGATATACCATTTGATCCAGTAATCCCACTGTGTGGAATATATCCTGTGGAATCAAGGGCAGTCACATGAACAGATACATGCACAGGAATATGTATTGCAGCATAGTCCACAAAGCAAAAAGATGGAATCAGTCCAGCTGCCCAGCAACAGAAGAATAGATAAAAAAAACTATGATACATACATTCAGTTGAACGCCGTGCAATGAAAAAGAACAGTGATGATTTTAGGAAGCATCTCATAACCTGGTTTCAATTGGAAGACATTATGCTGTGAAATCAGTCAGCAGCACAGGAACAAATATTGTATGAGACCCCTAATGTAAGAACTTACAGGCAGACTCGTATGTAGAAGACAAGAATCTTTGGTGACTGCAAGAGTGGGGAAGGAGAGAGAGGACTGTTCATAGACTAGATAGTTGATAGAAATTTGGTTGAGTGAAATCAGTAACAGCACACATTAGAAAGAAGATCAACTTAATTGGATGTTAGCATAAATAGGGGAGGGAAGGAGGGAGAGAGATGGTCATAGATTAGATTGTTGATAGAAATTTGTTTGGGTGAAAGCAGTGACAGCAGACAGTAGAAAGATCAGTTTAACTGGATTTCAGCATAAACCGAAAACTCATTTTAACCCAGTTGCGAGAATAGAATAGAATAGCAGGGACAGACGTCTGGAGACCATCCTCCCAGATGACGTCGAGGCCAGTTGGCATAACTAAACCTATTGCTAAGAGAGTCTTCTGCACCTGTTATTGATGAGTGACGTCTGAGGTTTTAAAAGCTAGCAAGCTGCCATCTGAGTACACCAAATGGTCCCAACTCAGCTGGAACAGATGATCACCAAGAACAACAAAGACGTGAAGGAAAAAGAGCCCAGGAAACAGAAGGAACAATGTGAATGGGTAAGTATAACCAACACGTGACCAGAAGAACCCAGATGGTACCCAGCCACCACCAAAGAGAGCCGTGATGGCCCATACAAAGTCAAGTCCCAGTGGCAACACAATAAAAAGAGAGGTGAGCCTCGAGAACTCCACTAAAAGACCGCAGTCGATGGTCTGGAGGCCTGGAGGTTCTCCTGGGAGCACAGCCCCTAGACCTGCTGCTGCCCCTGATCAGGAAACATTATTGAGGTCAACTCTTCAGACAGGAATGGACTGGACTCAGAGATACAGTGTGTGTGGTGAGTGTACTTTATGGTTATGTGCATCTGTAGGAAGCTGTTGTACTGGCCTCTTAATAGAAGGGAGAGGAGAGGGTAGAGAGAGGAGATTGTTAAGAGGATATGACATATGTAGTGTGAAAAGGAGGAGAGTGCAGTCACTGGGCGAGGAGAGTAGAAGGAGCTGCAGACAGGCAGGCATGCAGATTTTAATTTGGAGTGTGTACTTAATCGCAATTAAAAAAATAAGCAACTACAACATTATATTGACAAGGGACTGCCAGAAAGTTAAGCTGGATTCAGAAGAGAATGTGGAAGCAGGGATTTTGTTGCTAATTTCAGATGGATCTTGGCTGAAAGCAAAGAATACCAGAAAGATGTTTACCTGTGTTTCATTGACTTGGCAAAAGCATTTGACTGTATAGATCATAACAAATTATGGCTAACACTGCATAAAATGGGAATTCCAGAACATTTTATTATGCTCTTAAGGAAGTTATATATGGATCAAAAGAGGCAGTCATGAGAACAGAGCAAGGTGACACTGCGTAATTTAAAGTCAGGAAAGGTATGTGTCACAGTTGTATCCTTTCATCAGACCTTTTCAATCTGTATGCCGAGCAGGCATCAGAATTGGAGGACAACTCATTAACAACCTGCGTTACTCAAACACCACCACCCTAATTGCTGTAAGTGAAGAATATTTGAAACACTGATGAAGATCAAGGACCACGGCCTTCAGTATGGATTGTACCTCAACATCAAGAAAACAAAATTCCTCACAACTGGGCCAGTGAGCAACATCATCAAAAATGGAGAAAGGATTGAGGTTGTCAAGGATTTCATTTTACTTGGGTCCACAGTCAGTGCCAATGGAAGCAGCCAGTCAAGAAATCAAAAGATGCAGTGCATTGGGAACATCTGCTGCAAACAATCTCTTTCAAAAATTGAAAAGTAAAGATGTTACCTTGAAAACTAAAGTGTACTTGATGCAAGCCATGATATTCTCAGTCACATCATATGCATGCAAAAGCTAAGCAGTGAACAAAGAAGACAGAAGAAGAATTGATGCTTTTGAATTGTGGTTGTGGAGAAGAATGTTGAATGAACCACCAAAAGTACAAACAGATCTGTTCTGGAAAAAGTACAACCGGAGTGCTCCTTGGAAGCAAAGATGACAAGACTGCATCTTACGTACTTTGGACATGTTGTCAGGAAGGATCAGTCCCTGGAGAAGGACATCATGCTTGGTAGAGTGTCACTGAAAAAGAGGAAGATGAGATGGATTGACACAGTGGCTACAACAGTGGGCGTAAGCATAAAAACAGTTGCGGACTTGGCATAAGACCGGGTAATGGTTCATGCTGTTGTGCATAGGGTCACTGTGAATCAGAACTGACTTGATGGGCGCCTAACAATAGCAGCAGCAACCCAACAGACATAGTGGCACACGTGAAAGAAATAGCCACGTGAGTATATTCTGTTCTTGCTTTTGTTGTTACTTGCCATATTGCTTCTAGGTCATAGCAACGCTGTGTACAACACAACAGAACACTACCCAGCCCTCCACCATCCTTACAGTCATTGATAGGCTTGAGACCGTTTCTGCAGCCACTGTGTCTGTCTGTCTCATAGAGTTTCTTCCTCATTTTCACTGACTGTCTACTAGGCATAATGTCTTTCTCTAAGAGCCAATTCTTCCTGACAACACATCCAAAGTAGGTAAGATGTAGTCTTGTCATCATTGCTTTAAGGAATACTCAGGTTGTTCTTCATCTAAGACATAATCTCTTTGTTCTTTTGGCAGTCTGTGGTATAGTCAGTATGCCTCTCGTTGGAGAGGTGTCACTTCTATCTTCTTTATTGTCCAGCTTTCTCATGTGTGTGATACAATTGAAAATATCATGCCTTGGGTCTGATGCACCAGTCTTCAGAGTGAAATCTTTGGTTTTCAGCACTTTAAAGAGGCTTTTGCAATGTACCTTTTGATTTTACCTAATGCAGTGTATCTTTTGATTTTAACTAATGCAATGTATCTTTTGATTTTTTTTAATTTATTTCCCTATTCTGACTGCTGCTTCCATGAGCATTGATTGTGGATCCAATAAAAAGAAATCCTTGACAGCATCAGTCTTTTTCCCATTTACAATGATATTGCTTCATGGTCCAGTTGTGGGATTTTTGTTTGCTTGATACTGAAATGTAATCCATACTAAAGTCTGTGGTCTTTGACCCTCGTCAGTAGGTGTTCAAGTCCTCTTCACTTTCAGCAAGCAAGATTGTGTCTTTTGCATAACTCAGGTTGGTAATGAGTCTTCATCAAATTCTGATGCCCCACTCTTCATACAGTCCAGCTTCTCAGATTATTTGCTTGGTATACAGAGTGAGTAAACCCAAAAACCAAACCCACTGCCGTCAGGTGAATTCTGACCCTTGCCAACCCTGTAGGTCAGATTAGAACTGCCCCTTAGAGTTTCCAAGGAGTGCTTGGTAGATTTGAACTGCTGATCTTCAGATCAGCAGCCGTAGTACTTAACCACTGAGCCACTAGGGTTTCCACAGATTGAATAGGTATGGTGAAAGGATACAACCCTGAATCACACATTTCCTGACTTCAAACCATGCCATGTGCCCTTGCTCCATTCAAACGACTGCTTCATATTGTGTGTACAGATTCCTGATGAACACAAGTGTTTTAGAATTTTCATTCTCTGCAATCTTACGCATAATTTGTTATGATCCATACAGTTATCTCTGCATTGTGAATAAAATGCAGGTAAACGTTTTTCTGTTACTCTCTGCTTCCAACCAAAATCCATCTGACTTCAGCAGTGATATCCCAAGTTCTACATCCTTTTCTGAATCCAGCGTGAATTTTTGGCAGTTTCCTGTCAATATAATGCTCCAGCCACGTTTGAAAGATCTTCAGCAAAATTTTACTTGTTTGTGATATTTATAGTAGTGTTCAATAACCTCCACATTTGATTGGAACACTTTTCTTGAGAATAGGCATAAATATGGATCTCTTTCAGTAAGTTGGCCAGGTCACTGTCTTCCATATTTTTTGGCACAGACGAGTAAATACATCCAGCGCTGTTTGTTGAAACATCTCCACTGATATCCTCTGATTCCATGGAGCCTTGTTTTTTGTCATTACCTTCAATGCAGCTTGGACTTTTTCCTTCAGTACCATAAATTCGTGATCATATCCTACCTCTTGAAATGGTTGAATGCCAACTAGTTCTTTTTTGACGTAATGACTCCATATTCCTTCCATCTTCTTTTGATGCTTCTTTCATCGTTTAATATTAGAATGTATTCTAAATATATTTTATTTAATAGGTAGAATTGAAAGTGTGCTAAATACTTGTGAATATGAGCAAGTACACATCTGTTATGGTATATGATTATGTAACTGAAATGGTACAAGATTACATTTATTATAGAAGAAGATGCCAGTAGCCTACAGCATATTGCAAAAAAAGGAGGGTGCACACCTGTTAAATAGTCCTGTAGATGCAAAATTTGTGAGTCTGTGTAACTGTGTATGCATAGATGTGTCACCTATTTATGGGGTTGTGGTTTCGGAGTGGTAGAATTCTAGCCTTTCATGTGGGAGACCAAGCTTCAGGGCCAACTGATGGACCTTATGCCCTTCTGTCAGCATAGGATTGCATGTTGCTATGATATAGAACACGTTTAGAACTTTCTAAGATGACTTAGGAAGAATGGTTTGGAATTGTACTTCCAAAAATCATCCAAAGAAAACCCCATAGGTCACGTTGATCTGATGCACAACTCTGTTGTGCATGAGGTACCCAAAAGGTGGAGGGTCAACTCAGAGGTAGCTAACAACAACAGCCAAGTGCCGTCGAGTTGGATCCTAAGAAATCTTAATTTATAGTTTTTCCTTTCAGCACATTTTTGTCTTTTTCTGGTGATTAAATAATTACATGTATATTTGGTGATTCGGTGCTGGTGATTAAATAATTGCATGTATATTTGGTGATTAGGTGCTGTCAAATTGGTTCCTACTCATAGTTACTCTTTGCATAACAGAATGAAGCTCTGGTTCTGCACCATCCTCACAATTGTTGCTGTGCTGGAGCCCAGTGTTGCACCTACTGTGTCATTCCATTTTATTAAGGATCTTCCCCTCTTTCGCTGATCCTCTGCTTTACCGAGCATGACGTCCTTCTCCAAGGACTGGTCTCTTCTGATGACGTGTACAAAGTATCTGACATGAAGTTTGGCCTTCCTTGCTTTTAAGGATCATTCTAGCTGTACTTCTTCCAAGATAGATTTATTTGTTCCTCTGGTGGTGTGTGGTATATTCAGTGTTTTTCACCAGCATCTTTATCCAAAGACATCACTTAGTTTTGGGTCTTCCTCCTTCATTGTCTAGCTTTCATACACATATGCCAAGCCAAGTGCTGTCAAGTCGCACATGAGGTAATTTAAAATACTATGGCTTTAGGTCAGGCACACCTTAGTCCTCAAAATGACAGCTTTAAATTTTACCACTTTAAAGAGGCATTTTGTGGCAGTGAAATATGTCATTTGATTTCTTGACAACTCCTTTAATGGATGTTGATTTTGGAGCCACGTAAAACTAAACTGTTAACAGTTTCAGTATGTTTTTCATTAATCCTGATGTTGCTTATTGGTCTGGTTGTGAGGATTTTTATCTATATATTGCAGATTGTTAATGAGTTCTCTTCCAATCAGGATGCTGCAGTCTTATAGAATCCAGCTTCTCAGATTATTTGCTCAACATAGAGATTGAATAACTATCATTTAAAAAATGCAACTCTGACAACACCCTTCCTGATTTTAAACCAAGCAGCATCCCCTTGTTCTGTTCAAATGATTGCCTCTAGATTTATGTACAGGTTCCTCATGAGCTCAGTTAAGGGCTCAGGAATTCCCATGCTTTGCAGTGTTACCTGTAACTTGTTATGGTCTCACACAGTGGAATGTTTTTGCATAGCCACTGAAACGTAGATGAATTGTCTTTCTGGTATTCTGTGCTGTGAGTCCAGGTTACGTAGTTCTGGCAGTTCCCTCTTGATATTCTGCTTCAACTGCTTTTGAATGGTCTTCACCAAAATTTTACTTGCATGTGATATATGTTGGTTAATTTCCCCATGTATTGGATCCTCTTTCTTTAGATTGGACACAGATATGGATCGCTTCCAGGCAGTTGTCCAGGTAGCCATGTTTCAAATGTCTTATGTAGATGAGTGTGTGCTTCCAGTGTTGATCTTTGTTGAAACGTCTCAGTTGATGTTTTCTGGTATTCTGTCAATTCTTGGAGCCCTGCTTTTCACCTTTGCCTTCCGTGCAACTTGGACTTCATCTTTCAGTGCCATCAGTTCTTGTTCATATACCACGTCCTGAAATGACTGGTCCTGACTAATCTTTTTTTCTTTTCTTTTTTTTTATTATGATTGAATGAAAATGTACATTCCCATATAAATTTGCATGCCCACCTGTATGCAGGTCCCACTGCTCTCCCTGCCCGGTGAAAGCACACTCTTCCTGTCTGCTCCATACATATGTTATCCTCCCAACAATCTCCTATCCCCTCCTCTCCACCAATTTCCCTGCCTCCAATAAGAGGTCAGCAGGACGACATCCTATAGATGCATAGAACCATAAAGTACACACATGATATGGTCACTCTTGTCGCCAAGTCCAATCCATTCCTGTCTGAAAAGTTGACCTCCATTATGATTTATGGACAGGAGCAGCATCAGGGCCAGGGACCATGCTCCCAGGGGAACTCTGAGGCCTCTGGTCCATCAGTTGTGGTCTTTTAGTAGAGATCTCAGGGTGTACCCTTTTTTATTCTTGTGTCACCAGTGAGACTCTCAACTTTGTGAGCTCCATCATGATGATCACTGGTGGTGGACGGGCACCATCTGGTTCTTCGGGTCACAAGTCGATGTAGCCCCCCACTCATGTGGGTCTCTTGTCTTCTGCGTTCTCTTTTCCCTATGTCGTTTTGGTCCTTGGTGATCATCCGTTCCTGCTGAGTTGAGACCATTTGCTGTACTCTCAGATGGCAGTTTGGCAGCTTTTAAGACCCCATATGCCTCTCACGAATGTGGAGTGCAGAAGGCTCTCTTAGCAAAACACTAGTTTTGCCAGTTGGCCTCAATTTTCCCTGAGACCATGGTCCCCAGACCCCTGTCCCAACTACTCTGCCCTCGCAAGATTGGGTTAAGATGGGAGGAGTAATCATGGTATGTTGAAGTCCAGTTACCATTGATCTTCTTTCTAATGTGTGCTGTCACCTATTTCACCCAACCAAATTTTTATCAACTGTCCAAGCCCTCCCCCATTTACCCTACCTCTCTCCCCACCCTTGGAGTCATCAAGGACTCTTCTATGCATGAGTCTGTTTTTAAGTTCTTATCGTAGGCATCTCATACAATACTTGTCCTTTTGTCGCTGACTACTTTCAGTCAGCACAGTGTCCTCTAATTGAAACCAGGTTATGAAATATTTCCCCAAATCATGATTGTTCTTTATCATTGCATAGTGTTCCATTGAGTACATATACCATAGTTTACCTATCCATTCTTCTGTTGTTGGGCATCTGGGTTGAGTCCTTCTTTTCGCTATTATGGACTGTGCTGCAATGAACATTCTTGTGCATGTATCAGTTGGTGTGAATGGCCTGGATTCTATAGGATATATTCTGAAGAGTGGAATTACTGGGTCAAATGGTGTATCTAGATCCAGCTTTTTAAGGAAGCACCAGGTTGCTTTCCAAGGAGGTTGCACCATTTTACAGTCCCACCAGCAGTGTAGGAGAGTTCTAGTTTCTCCATAGCCTCTCCAGCATTTGTTGTTTTGTGGTTTTTGGATCATGGCCAGCCTTGTTTGAGTGAGATGATATCTCATTGTCATTTTGATTTGAATTTCTTTAATAGCTAACAATTGTGAGCATGTCTGCATGTGTTTTTTTGGCTGCGTGGTTCTCCTCTTTAGAGAAGTGTCTGTCCATGTCCTTTCCCATTGCTTAATTGGATGATTTATCCTTTTCTTATTGATGTTTTGTAGTACCTTATAGATTATGGAGGTCAGGCGTCAGTCTGAAATAGAGTTGCCAAATACTTTTTTCCCATTCTGTAGGTGGCCTTTTGATTCTATTAATGAAGTCTTTGGATGAGCAAAAGTGTTTGATTCTTAATAGTTCCCATTTACCTATTTTCTGTTGTTTGTGGTTTGTTGGACAGATTTTGAAGTCTGTCTACGTTGTGTATTAAAACTTTCATTGTTGTTCTTTTTCTTGGATGAACTTTATCGTTTTAGATTTGAGAGGTCTTTTATCCAGTTTGAGTTGGTTTTTGTATAAGGTGTAAGATATGGGTCTTGTTTCAGTCTGTTGTATATGGATATCCAATTTTGCCAGCACCATTTGTTGAAGAGATTTTTTTTTACCCTAGTTTAATGTCTTAGGGCCTTTGTCAAATATCAGCTGTTCGTAGGAAGATGGTGTCATCTCTGAGGTCTCAGTTGTGTTCCACGGATCTATCTGTCTCTTCTTGCACCAGTACCAGGCTGTTTTGACTACCGTGGCAGTGTAACAGGTTCTAAAGTCAGGTAGTGAGAGGCCTCCCAGTGTGTTCTTCTTCTTCATTGTGCTTCACTTATCCAGGGCTTCTTCCCTTTCCAAACAAAGTTGATGATTTGTTTCTCCATTTCATTAAAAAAAAAGTCACTGGAATTTGTATTGGGATTGCATTATGTAAGTAGATTGCCTGGGTAAAATAGACATTTTCACAGTTTTAAGTCTTCTATCCATGAGCAGGGTAGGTTTGTCCATTCATGTAAGTCTCTCTTAGTTTCTTGTAGTAAGGACTTGTAGTTCTCTTTGTAAAGGTCTGTTATTTCTCTGGTTAAATTTAGTCCTACGTACTGTATCTTCTTATGGGCTATAGTAAATGGTATTCATTGGGTGATTTCTTCCTTAATAGTCTCATTGTTCATATAAAGGAATGCTGCTGATTTACTTATGTTTGTCTTGTATACTGAGACTTTGCTGAACTCTTCTATCAGTTTGAGTAGTTCACCTATGGATTCTTTAGGGTTCTCTGTATGTACAGTCATATCATCTGCAAATACGGAGATTTTTACTTCTTTGTCGATGCAGATGCCGTTTATTTCTTGATCTTGTCTAATTGCGTTGGCTAGAACTTCTAGTACAATGTTGAATAGGAGAGGTAAGAGTGAGCATCCTTGTCTAGTTCCCTTTCTCAAGGGAAAGTGTTTCACTCTCTCTTCACTTAGGATGACATAGGCAGCTGTCTGTATAAATGGCCCTTATTGCATTGAGGAATTGACCATCTATTCCTATTTTGCTGAAAGTTTTTAGCATGAGTGGGTGTTGGACTTTATCAAATGCCTTTTCTGCATCAATAGACAAAATTAGGTGATTCTTGTATTTTGTGATATTTATGTGGTTGATCACATTAATTGTTTCTCTGATGTTGAACCAGCCTTGCATCCCTGGTATGAATCCAACGTGGTTATGGTGAATGATTTTGTTGATATTTTGTTGTATTCTATTGGCAAGAATTTTGTTGAAGATACTTGCATCTAGATTCATGAGTGATAATCGCTCTGTAGTTCTCCTTTTTGGTTGGGTCTTTCCCTGACTTTGGTACCAGGATTATGCTGGCTTCATAGAATGAATTTGGGAGTATTCCATCCCTTTCTATACTTTGAAATAGTCTCAGTAGTATTGGAGATAACTCTTCTTTAAAAGCTTGGTAGAATTATGCAGTAAAGCCATCTGGGCCCGGGCTTTTTCTGTTTGGCAGTTTTGTAATGACTTTTTCAATCTCTCCCTTTGTGATGGGTTTATTAAGTTGTTCTGTTTTACCTTGTGATAATTTGGGTAGCTGATATGAATCAAGGAATTGGTCCATTTCCTCTAGGTTTTCAAATTGGTTAGAGTCTTTCATAGTATTCTGTTATGACATTTCTGATTTCTGTTTGATCTGTTATGACAACTCCCCTCTCATTTCTTATTTGGGTTGTTTGTTTCCTTTCCTGTTTTTCTTTAGTAATTTCAGCCAATGGTTTGTCAGTTTTATTGATCTTTTCAAAAAACCAGCTTTTGGTCTTTTCAGTTTTTTCAATTGTTCTTCTGTTCTCTAATTCATTTAGTTCTGCTCTGATCTTTGTGATCTGTTTTCTTCTGGTGTCTGAGGGGTTTCTGCGCTGTTTTGTCTCTGCTTCAAGCTGTAGGATTAGTTCTTTGGCTTGTTTTTTTCTTCCTTCCAGATGTATGCATTTATGGAGATAAACAGACCTCTGAGCACTGCTTTGGCTATGTCCTGTAGGTTCTGGTAGGAAATGTTTTCATTCTTATTGGAATCAAGAAATTTCTGTATTTCATCCATGATTTCTTCTGTAACCCATGGCTTTTTGAGCAAGATTTTGTCCAGTTTCCATGAGTTCCACTTTCTGTCTATGTGTTTTGTGCTGTTGATTTTGATTTTTATGGCTTTATGATCTGAGAAGGTGCTTTGCATTAATTCAGTTGTATGGATTTTGTTGAGAATTGCTTTATGTCCTAACACATGGTTTTTTCTGGAGAATGTTCCATGTGCACTGGAGAAGAAGGTGTAGTTGTCTGCTGACAGATAGAAAGTTGTGTATATGTCGATGAGGTCTAGTTTGGTAATTGTGGCAGTCTGTGTCTTTACTAAGCTTTTTTCTTGGCAATCTGTCCAATATTGAAAGTAGAGTGTTAAAATCTCCTGCTATTATTGTAGAGTGATCTATCTTATTTTTGAGTGTAGTCAGTGTTTCTTTGATATATTTAGGTGCTCTAATGTTAGCTGCATAAATATTTAATATTGTTAAGTCTTGCTTGTGTATTGAACCTTTCAGCAATAAATAGTGTCCATCCTTGTCCACGATGGTGGATTTTACGTTAACATAGATTTTATCTGAGATTAGAATTGCCACACCTGCTCTTCTTTGTTCATTGTTACCTTCATATATATTCTTCCATCCTTTAATTTTCAATTCATTCCTATCTTTAAGTCTGAGGTGAGTTTCTTGTCGGAAACATATGGATGGGTTGTGTCTTTTGATCCAAGATGTCACTCAGTGTCTCTTTACTGGATGTCATGGATTGAATTGTGTCCCCCCCCCCAAACTATGTGTAGCCATGTGGCAGGGCCATGATTCCCAGTACCTTGTGACTGTCCTCGATTTTGTGGTTTTCCTGTGCTATATGTTAAAGGATTAGAGTCGGGCTGTAAATCCCTTCATAGGATTACCTCCTTCCTCCACTGTAAAGGGAACTTCCCTGGAGTGTGGCTTGCCCCACCCATAAGCCTTTCACCCTATGAAAGATAAAAGGACAGAGAAGCAGGAAGAGAATTGGGAACCTCATACCATCAAGAAAGCAGCACCGGGAGAATAGTGCACCCTTCAGACCCGAGGTTCCTGCACCAAGATGCTCCCTGGACAAAGACTGATGCAATACCAGACTTTTTCTCCACAGCCGATAAGGGGGAAAGCCTTCCCCTGGAGCGGACACCCTGAATATGGACTGGCAGCCTGCCAGACTATGTAAGAATAAACTGTCCTTTATTAAAGCCATCCCATCTGTGATATTTCTCTTAGAGCAGCCCTAGCTGACTAAAACACTGGAGCATTCAGTCCATTCACATTCAGTGTAATTATTAATAGGCATGTGTTCAGTGCTGCCATTGTGATATGGTTATTTTTGTGTTGATGTTTTCTCTGTTGTTCTTATTAATCTATGCTCAGGCATTCTACTTTGTGAGTTGATTTTTCTCCCTTTTCAGGGTTGTTTTTGTGGTTGTTGAGACTCCTGTATTATGGTTCTTGATCTGATATGTTGCATCTTTATTGTGCTTTATGGCTGCCCTTAAGATCCCCATTAATAAACTATGTATAAACCCAATTTTAATTACTGCCAGTCGTACTGACTTCCTCTGAAAGAACTATAACAACTATAGTACATCCCAGTTTTTAATATGGTGACATCATAGTTTTCATGATGTGATTACTGGGTCATTTCTGTCACTATTATAGCTGTGATTGAGTTTGGAGCCTTCCCTAACTGAGTAGGTTTTCTGAGTGATGTGTCCTATATTTGCTTCTAAAATATAAAGTTAGTGGTTTTGTTCTTGTAAGCCGAAAGATTCTTTCAGTATTATTTGTAGCTTTGGGCTGGTTTTTATAATGTCTCTGAGTTTCTGTTTATCTGCAAATGTCTTTATTTCATTTTCATATTTGAAAGATAGTTTTGCAGGATATATAATTCTTGGTTGGAAGTTCTTGTCCTTCAAGGCTTTGAATGTGCTGTGCCACTGTCTCCATGACAGCGTCATTTCTGCTGAGAAATCCAACGAAAGCCCATAGGGTTTCCCTCTGAATGTTAGCTTTGCTTTGAGTCTTGCTGCCTTCAAGAGTTTCTGCTTGTGTTTCATTTTGTGAAGCTTGACTGTGTTTTGGAGTCTTTTCTTTTGAGATCTACATTGAGTGGTGCTCGATATATACCTTGCATATCTACATTCTCTTCTTTAGTATTTTCTGGGAAGTTGTCTGTCAGCAGCTCAGCAACAATACTGTCTGTGTTCTCAGGTGCCTCACCCTGTTCAGGAACTCCAATTAATCGTAGATTGTTCCCTTTAATAGAGTCCACATGTTTCTTAATGCTTCTTCATTTTTCTTGTTTCTTTTTTCTGATTTTTCCTCATAAATGCTGGTGTCAGTAGCTCTGTCTTCCAACTCAGAAAGTCTGTTTTCTGTTTGTTCCATTCTGGCTTTGGATTGAAGTTTCTATATCTTTGATTTTGTTCTTGATCTTTGGATTTCAGAGTAATGGTGTTCTGTCAGATTGAACAGATTGCTTAATTTTTCCTTTTGCTCTGCTGCATTTTGGATAAGACCTAGAAGGGCTCTATATATAATCTTTTTGTATTCACCTTCTGATAGTTTCAGAAGAGTTTCTTTGTCTGGGAAATTCTTTGGTTGTTTCTTTTGGGGGCCTTCTGAAGTCATAGGTGATTTCTTACCTACAGTTGTCTCAAGAGTTTGTTGCTTTTGGGGCATCATGTGAGTCAGTAGAGGCTGGGAGAAATGCTACAAGGATGGGCTGCAGTTGTTTCTGTAGGCTGTCTTCAGATGAAGGGTAAAAGTTATCTGATAACTTCCAAAGTCAATTAGGTTTTCAGGTGTACAGATCTCTTCCCAGCTGGCAAAGTAAGCACCTCTATATCAAACACCAGATGTTATAAACTAGTTCAAAATGCAGAAAGGCTACTGCCCTGCTGGCCTCTGCTGTTGGGCCCCAGCCATAGGCAACACTGTGTAGAATACTGCCTTTCTTCTGGAAAAGTGCTCTGCTCCAGACAGACGCTGCCTCCCAGCCTAGGAATTAGATCCAGCTTAGGTCTCTTTTCGTATATCCCCCTCCCATTGAAACAAGATGGCATCCCACACAAGCTCTCTGACTGCCTTGGAACAGGCTACTCTATGGTGGAGGCAGAAAGAGAGGCCAAAGGTGCCAGGATACACAGAGTCCAAAGTTGGTCTCTGAAAATGTAGCAATGTCTCCTGCCAATCCCATCAGCAGTGCATCTGAGATTAGCTACTAGTCAAGGCCCAGCTCTGCCCACCTGCTAAAACAGAGAAAAAAAACTCAAAATGGTGACTTACCTTCAGTCCATGAACACCAGCACTTTCCAAGAGGGGAGTCAGTGAAAGAGACGAGGTTTTCCGTTCAGTAGTGCGAAGACCAAATTAACAGCCCTAAGTCACGTCCTAGGGCTCCCTAGGTGTCCAGAAGTCTCCGTTTAACTATCAATTCAGGTCTGAGTTTCCAGTTCCCAGAGAGATTTAGGAAGATGTGTGTTTAGTACACCATCTAGACTCCACCTCTGGTCCTGACTAATTATTTATGGTACAGTGACTGTCTGTATTCCTTACATCGTCTTTTGATGATTCCTGTATCATTCAGTATTTTGTCCATAGAGCCTTTCAATACTTCATTCACCTTAAGACTTGCAGTACTTTTGTACCCTTATACCTCACTGAGACACTTTTTTTTCCAATCTCTTTTCTCCTTAACTTTAGATTATTTCTGTCTAGTTTAACAGTCAATATGTCCTCAGATGATCGTTTCCTTGTATGATACTTAAAATGTTAGTCCTATCCAGTGAATTTTTCATTTCATGTATATTTTTTATAACTTTAAAATTTCTATTTTGGTTTCTTCTTTCTTTGTTTCTTTCTCTGTTTTATTTATCATTTCCTTTAAACTCAGACCCTGGTGGCGTAGTGTTTAAGTATTATATCTGCTAACCAAAAGCTTCCCAGTTCAAATCTACCAGGTGCATCTTTGAAACTCTGTGAAGTAGATTCTACTTTGAGTTGGAATCAACCAAAGGCCCTGGGTTTGGTGTGGGTTTGGTGTTGGTTTGGTTCCTAGTTCTCTAGTTTTTAATATCATCGTTATGTCTTTTATTAACTTTTTTTTTTTTTTTTTTGGCCATGAATGTGAGTCACATTTTCTTGCCTTTTGGCATATTGAATGATTTTTTTGTTGGATGCAGGACATTGTGAATTTAACATCCTTGGATGTCTGGAGTTTGCAGTCTGTCTTTCAAGGTATTAGAGCTAGTGAGCAATTAAGATATTTGCAATTCACTTTGTTTTGTGCTTCATTTTTGTTTCTTAATTTTGGGGACAGTTCTAGAATACCCTAGCTCTAAAGACAGGTTAGGCTTTCTGCTTCTTTCTTTTGAAGTGTCTACTGAAGGTCCTCTGTAAGCATCTAGGACTCCTCTCTCTGTCAGATTGCAGCTGGAATACACTCCAGCCCCGTGTATGCTTTGGAAATAATTTAGCTCCCAGCTCTTGGTCATTAATTATCTAGGCTTGTGGTACTGTTCTACTGAGCCTCAAGACTATCTTTATGGACATAATGGAACTCTTTTCTGCATAACTTATTCCATTTTTTAATACTGTCCCTCAACTTTAGTGGCTGAAGCCTCCAAAACTCCAGGCTGTGTTCTCAATTTAGGGAGACCTTTATGCTTCATGATTTGGAGGGTGCCTCCATGCAGAATGTTCAACTCATCATCACTGTCACCTTATTTGTTCTTTCTTCCAGGCATCATGATCTTCCACTGATTGTTTCCAGTGTCTGAAAGCTTGTTTTACATGTTTTGTCCAGTTTTCTAGTTGCTTATAGTGCAGTGGTAGATCTAGTCCCAGCTATTCCATCATGGCGAGAAGATGTTAGAGTCTAATTTTAATAATCAAAATGTCAAATATTTAGTGTCTGCTATACATCAGCACCGGCACTTAGCTTTTGGCTTATACATCACCACAACACTAGTATCTCAGATCCTGTGGATAATGAAAACATTGAATATCCTTTTTATGCTGATTTTTGTTACACTTTTAATGTTAGTTCAGAAATAGTTAACTTTTTCCCAAGACAGCTCTGTATAATAGGGGCTCCAAGAATATTTGTTTAATGAAGGAATGTGTTAAATACTCTTTATTGGTAGACGTGCATTCATAGTTTTGTTTTATTTAGTTAGTTAGTTTTAGTGAACAATGTACACAAATTATTGGTATCATTCCCTTTTATGTCACTTTACTAAATTAATACAGTAATCCCTGCCCACCATATACGTTGTTTTGCTTTCTTTGTTAGCTGAGGTCAACCACAGTTTGAAAAAGTTAAATGAGTACATAACATGATGAAATCAACACTGTTGTGCTCCCTCATTCACATAACTTTTATTATAGTATGTTATCATTGTTCTGTTGCATTATTGTTGTTAATCTCATACTGTGCCCAGTTTATATAAATTTCTGAAGCAGTGCTGGTAATTTCCATAAATGCCCTGACTTAGATTACTATGAATGAGATTAGATTTTACCAATATGTTGCCACTGAGTCAGTTCTGATTCATGGCAGCCCTGTGTGGTAGAGAGTGGAACTGTGTTCCATGAAGTCTTCAAGGCTGTGACATTTGTGAAACAAATTGTTGTTGTTAGATGCCATTGAGTTGGTTCCAAGTTATATTATCCTATGTGTAAGAGAATGAGATGCTATTCAGTCCTGTACCATCCTGACAGTCACTGCTCTGTTTGAGCCTTCTGTTACAGCCATTGTGTCATTCCATCTCTTTGAAGGTCTTCTATTTTGTTTGCCCGTACTTTACCAAGTATGATGTCCTTCTCCAGGAACTGGCTTCTGACCAAATGTTCCAAGTAACTAAGACAAAGTTGTGTCATCCTAGGAAGCAGATTACCTGGCCTTGTTTTTTGAAAGGTTCCTATGAATCTATTTGAACTACCCTGAAAACTTAATGTAAAATACTATACATTGTATGCAGTCTTTGTGTTTTGTATATAACTACGTTAATGTAGAGGCATACTGTTGTTTTCAAAAATCACTTGCAACAAGACCAGTCTCTTTTTTTCTTGCTTTTGGCTAAGACTTGATACATTGTTGTGGTTTGGACTGTGTGAACTTTTTTTCTGGATTTTAATGCGTATTTTGTGTCCTAACGTTGATGACCAGAAAAAAAGGTACAGAGATGCATTGAGAAAGCACAGAAAGAAAAACTTCTCAAAAATAGAGAATGATGCTATGAAAGGGCCATGATGAATATGTCGGTAGGTGCTGGATATCTGGGGTATTTTACACTGTACACGGTGCATCAATTAGGTGATGCTGGAGAAGCAAAATGACTTTCCCAGAGTCATGTGGTTAAAGTTTTCTGGATTTGCCTCCTCTGGGTTTTGTTTTGTTTTCTTTTACATCTCTCCCACTATTTTAAAGTCTATATTATAAATCTGTTGCCATCCAATAGATGCTAACTCCTAACTACCACCCTACACAGCTGAGCAGAGCTGCCCTATAGGGTTTTCAAGGCTGTAAATCCTTGTATGGAAACAAACAGGCACATCTGTCCTTTGCAGAGCAGCTGGTAGATGTCAGCCACTGACCTTCCAGTTCACAGCTGTGTACTTAGCAGTTGTACCACCAGGGCTCCTTTTCTGGGAAGAGAGTACCTCGTTAAATAGAACATAGGCTGTCAAACAAGGATTTTTAAAA
The DNA here is from genome assembly GCA_028571685.1 of Heterohyrax brucei. NCBI lineage: Eukaryota > Metazoa > Chordata > Mammalia > Hyracoidea > Procaviidae > Heterohyrax > Heterohyrax brucei. The sequence goes on from CM053144.1 coordinate 167,136,980, forward strand.
TACATCTTAACGTCAGTGTATTTTAAAATTATAATTAACATACATTCAACAGATGTGTACAGAGTACGTACCTTCTGTGTGCTGAGTATATCCTAGTGAAACAAAAGTTTCTGGTCTTACAAAGCTTGGCTCTCTAAATATTGAATTAAAAATTATCCAATTTAAATTTTAACAGTCTCTTCCAAATCTAAAATAGAAAAATTTCTACCCATGTGTCATGAATTTAACTGTGCCCCCCACCCCACCCCACCCCACCCCCTAAAAATATGTCAACTTGGCTAGGCTGGGATCCCAGTGGTATGTGGTTGGCCTCTATTTTGTGATCTGATGTAATTTTCTTATGTGTTGTAAATCCTAATCTCTGCCTGTGGTTCATGAGGCAAGATAAGGTTACGATAAAGAGACTTAGGGTGGGGTGCAACACCCTTACCAAGGTCACAGCCCCGATCCAATGAGGGGGATTTTTATTTGCCCCATTTTTGTGTTTATATCGTACATTTCATAGTTTAATATTTCTCAAAGATAGGAAAGAATGGGTTGGAATGTTAATGTTCAGATTTTATGGAACTTTAAATTACACATACCTTCAAGATTAGTAAATATTTGTCTCATAAATGACTAACATCATGTTAGAGTTTGGTAGGAAAGTATTCAATCCTTTGCAAGTATGCTTCATTGCTCATCATCAAATAATATTTATTCATAAAAGTAAACACTTTTACTTGATGAAATAAATCATAATTTTTAATAGATTATTTTAGCTACAGGCTTATTTGTTCAGTCTTAGCAAGTATTTTTCCATTCTAGACATTAATTTTTCATCATACTTCTGCTTCCACAATGAATTGCTTGTTTTGCACAGAGTTCTATATGAAAGAAGCCCTTTTTTTGACTCTTTATGACAAAAAGGCTTTTAGTGTACTATTTTCATAAGTGGAATTAAGGTCTTTTCACTCTTACTAATACTAGATAATGTATCTTGTGATATGTTTGCCATACTTCAGAATTGCAAGTCAGAAATACAAAAGCCCGGACGGTTTTTATCCCAACATTTACAGTCCTGAGATAGTCCAGCTCCTCAGTTAAAGGCATTACTAATTACTGCTAATGACCTTGTCACCTCAAAGACTAAATATGCATCCAAGTCAACAACAACAAAAAAATGCACATGAGGCAAGCCGTAAAATACCATTGCACCATATTTCAATTAGTGACTACCTGTGTTACAGTTAACTTTTAAAGGATAGGAAGTTGATACTTGTTTATATTTGTATTCTAAGGAAGTATGATAATGATTGTGGTAGTAATGAAGTGGGGATGATTCAACTGTTGCTTCAGATGAGAGGGAGATCATCCATTTTTATTATAAGCAAAAGTGGAGTAATTTAGAAGCTGAAAATTGGACAAAGGAATAAATCCTTTTTTGCACCTTTTTTGCATATTAACAAAAAGTACTAGGTTAATGTTCTGTTTGTCAGCTCATTAGTTAAGTACTGAGAAGGCTGTCATTATCAAGGTTATGCGCCATGCTAAATTTAGTCTCAGGAGTTTCAGGAATTTTCCAGTTTAGAATTGATAGGACCCAAAAAAAGAAAAATCACAAGTGGTAGTTGTCAGTAAGTAAACATTTTTAAACCTCTGTGTTTTAAAACAACATTCAAAAATTGAAAGACTAGGGAAAAATATTTGGATCTGGTGAGCTTATTATTGAGGGGCACATGTGAGGCACTTAAAAAAAAAACAACCTGCAGTATTACCCCTTCAAGGGTGGACCTGAACAACTCACAGAGGAAGTGATGAAGGAAGCTCAGTCACAGTTTGAAGAAGTCAAAAAGAATTAAGTAAAGCGGGCGCATACCTTGGGCAACTCAAACTGTGGTGAAAAAGAGGAAGGGTGGGTAGTTCAGCCCTGCTTTGATAGGGAAGGGTACGTGTTAAAAAACAGCAGATTGGGAGAAGACCCTGGACAACTTTACCTAAAGAAATGGGATTGATTAAAGCAAAGAAAGAAAAAAAAGCTTGATCATGCTGTGATCAAAGCAATGGATGTTTAAACCAAAATAAGGTGAAATTTTTGCTTCTAATATTAATACCTGGTTTGGGTAGCATCCTGCTTATTTAAGCACTCAGCTGGTAACCACAGGTCAGAGGTTCAAACCCATCAGCTGCTCAGCTGGAGAAAGACATATAGCAGTCTCCTGTAAAGATTTATAGCCTTGGAAACGCTGTGAGGCAGTTTTTCTTATAGGACAGTTGTGCAAAACATTTTAAATATTCAGTTCATATAAAGGATGTTGAAATGAAATTGTTCAGGTCATCTTTTCCTTTTCTTTATAGGTCGTTTATATGCAATGCAAACTGGAATGAAGATTGATAGTAAAACTCCTGAATGCCGTAAATTTTTATTGAAACTAATGGATCAGTTAGAAGCTGTAAGTTAAACATTGAAAATGTGTTTTTTTATTATTGTTTCTGATGTCATCATATTTCATTTGTGTATGATTTTATGTGTTGTAGTTTTAGTTCTTCCTTGACAGCCATCAGCCTAATAAGTATAGCTAAGGAAAAAAACAATACATAGTATTTTTTACATTATACCGCTAGAAAGTTATAAGCATAAATGTAGTAGATTGAGATATTTTTATACTCATGCATCTTGTTCCATATTACTGTAGATCGTTCTTGAGTCATCCTTTCCTAAGTGACAAATTATTTTTAACCTTCTTTATGGAGTCACATGGACGATTGATTTAAGAGTTCTTAAACAGCTCATTATAGCAAGGTAGTCTGCAGTAATCTCCCCTTGTCCAAAGGGGACATGCTGTAAGGCCTCTTGTGGATGCTTGACACTGTGGATAGTACTGAACCCCATATATATACTGTGATTTGTCCTGTGTGTACATACCTGTGAGTTAGGTCTATTTATAAATTAAGCGCTGTAAGGGACTAACAGTAATAATGATGAAATAGGACAGTTATACCATAATAAAAATTATGTGAATGAGGGAGCAGGACAGTGTCAGATTTCATCATGCTGTGTATCTCCTTTTGAACTGTGGTTGACCTCAGGTAACAGAAACCCAGGAAAGCACAACCACATACAAAGCAAGAGGGCAGCTACTGTATTTACTTAGTAAAGTGATAAAGAAGTGGAATGATGCCGATTGTTTGTCCTCTGTTCTAGCCACTTTTGATCCAGGTATTATTCTCCCTTCCCTAGGAGAGTACAGTGGTAGGTGACTAACGTAGTCACCTTCTTGAACTGTGGTACACAGGGCACCACAGAGGTACCCACCCAGGGGAAATTGAGTAGGTTGGGTTGAGTGTCAGTGTGTCAGGAATGCAGTGCCAGCCAGAGTATTTGGACCAAGTGATGAGATCTACACCCTGTGCCACCTGTGCCCAGTCCTCCTGTTTCTCTTTAAACAAAGTTAAAGTCTCTGCCAAAAAAAAAAAACTATTCATTGCCATCAAGTCAGTTCCAACTCATAGTCACCGTATAGGACAGAGTAGAACTACCCCTGTAGAGTTTCCAAGGAGCAGCGGTGGATTTGGACAGCTGATCTTTTCAGACAGCTAGGCTCTTAACACTGCACTACCAAGGTTCCTTTTATCTATTACTATTTAACCTTAACCCAGGGTGGGTTTGGTGACGCCACTGATAAACTTAGCTGCACTTGGAACCTGTCTGGGCTTCCAGTTATAACACTGCTTCTTTAGATGCATGACAAATTTGATGACTCTTTGTGGGAGGTGGGTGTGGAGGCAGGAAGGAGAATGTCTCCACAAATGGCAATATGTTTGTAAAATCTGATCTCTAATACATTTTAGGAAACGCTGGTGGCATAGTGGTTAAGTGCTACAGTTGCTAACCGAAAGGTCAACAGTTCGAATCCACAGGTGCTCCTTGGAAACCCTGGGGCAGTTCTACTCTGTGCTATAGGGTTGCTATGAGTCAGAACTGACTCCACAGCAGTAAGGTTTTTTTTTTTCGTTTGGTGGTGTGGAGATTAGGTGCTGCGGTTTGATAACCAAAAGGTTAGTAGTTCAAATCCACGAAGCATTTCTTGGAAACTGTGGGGCAGTTCTACTCTGTCCTGGAGTGTCGCCATGAATCAGAATGAACTCAACAGCAATGGGTTTGAGTTTAATGCATTTTGTACAAACTATGTCTCTTTTAATTTAATGGTATAATAGTAATATTTGAACTAAAAATAGTTTTGGTAAGACAGTATAGTTTTTTATAATGAAATATTAAATCTCATGTATGTAAAAGAATTTCCCAACAGTTTATTATTATGTAAAATAAACAAGTAGGGAAAGTGTATTTCCTGGTGAGAGCACGTCATATGTACTTCTGAAAGCAGAGAATACTAGAAAGGTGTTTACCTATTGGCTGTGCAAAAAGCCATTTGACTGACTGTGTGGATCATAACAAATTACAGATAGCATTACAAAGAATGGGAACTTCTTCAGAACACTTAACTGTACTCATGAGGAATCTATACATAGACCTAGAAATGGTCTTTAGAATAGAGTAAAGGATTACTTTGTGGTTTAAAGTCAGGAAAGGTAAGCATCAGAGTTGTATCCTTTTACCATACTTAATATGTTTGTGGAGCAAATACTCTAAGAATCTGGACTATATGAAGAAAAATAGGGACATAACAATTAGAAGATGACTTTATTAATAACCTGTGATATGCAGATGATATGAAGTTGTTTGCTAAATGTCAAGAGGATTTGAAGTACTTATTGCTGAAGAACAAAGACCAAAGCTGTCTTAGGCTGGGTTTTCTAGGGAAGCAAAACCAGTAACACATGTAGGTACAAGGAAAGATTTATAATATATATATAGATAGATACAAATATAGGAAACAGCTCACGTAATCACAGAAGCTGAATGTCCCAAGCTCTGGCACAAGCCTCACGTGTCCACGGAAGCTGAGGAACCCAAGGTCAGGAAGTCAGAGACCAGAGTTCTAGATCACTGGTTGTGTAGGTCAGTGGATCCCAAGCTGGTGGCGAGACGAAGCGACAGAGGCTGGCAAAACCAGGATCATCAGGTCAGGGAGCAGGAGCAGGCAGAGACTGGCGAACCCAGGATCAGCAGGTCAGGGAGCAGGAGTGGGTAGAGGCTGGCGAACCCAGGATCAGCAGGTCAGGGAGCAGGACTCTTTAAGTGCCGACTGTAAGGACTGATGAGTCCAACAGCTGCTAGCTCAAGTCCCAGAACCAGACGCTGGAAGAAGAAAGCAGGAGCTCCTGCCATGTGAGCGACCAGCCACCGTAGTGAAAGGTCACAAGATGAGAGCCGAGGGGCAGGGAGCCACCACAAACCCCGCCCTGCCACTTAATACAGCAGCCAAATATGTAGTAGCCAAGTTGACATAATCCTGACCACCACAAAAGCCTATGTTGGATAACATTTCAACATAAAATAAACGAAAATTCTCACAACTGGACCAGTAAGCAACATCATGGTAAACAGAGGAAAGATTCAGCTTGTTGAGGATTTCATTTTACTTAGATCCACAATCAATGCCATGGAAGCAGCAGTCAGGAAATCTAAAGATGCATTGCATTGGGCAAATTGGCTGCAAAAGACCTAAGTGTTAAAAGGCAAAGATGTCACCTTGACGTCTGAGGTGCATCTGACCCAAGCCATGGTGTTTTCATTCATCTCATATGCATGGGAAACCTGGACGGTGAATAAAGAAGACCAAAGATGCCTTTGAATTGTATTGACAGGGACTACTGACTATTGCATGGACTGCTGGAAGATCAAACAAATCTGTCTTGGAGGAAGTACAACCAGAATTCTCCTTGGAAGTAAGGATGTATCATGGACATGTTATTAGGAGGGATCCAGTCCCTGGAGAAGGACAGCATGCCTGGTAAAGTGGAGGATTAGCAAAAAAGCAGAAAACCCTCGGCAGAATAAACAGAGACACAGCAGCTGCAGTGATGAGCTGAAGCACAGCAGTGATTGTGAACATGGCACAAGGCGAGGCACTGTCCTGTTCTGTTGTACATAGGGTTGCGGTGAGTTGGAACCCACTCAGCAGGACCTAACAGTGACATACTTCAAGTATATTATGTTTTTACTGCCAGTTGTTTTATGTTCAAGATGAGATAGCATACTCCCAGTTAAAAAAAAAATGTAGAATTAAATCTGCCTTTATAAGTCATTTCACTGGAAATACATAACATCTTGTTTTTTTTCTTTTTCATTTAGGCTAAACAGCCAAAATTTCTGTAAATTCTAACATTAAACTTCCCTGTCCTTAAATTATTTTGTTGGAATTGTGAACATGTTATTTACTTTGCTAATTTTATGAGAAATCCTGAGACTTTTCTTTAATTCTTTATAACTTTGTAATACTTTATAACATCTCACAGAGTCATTTTATTTCAGTAAGACAGTCTGATAACAAGAACTTAGTTGTTAAAAACTTTATTTTATTTGGGATTCACAGACAAATTATAAGTTGTGTTGACTTGAGGTATATGTTTGTCTAAATTTAAGAAGTTGCCATAATTTGATTTCTGAGTTTGTCCTCTTCTATATTAGAATTGAATCTGTCACACAGTATGTTCTGGGAGATACTATTTTAGGAAGTAATGATCCTATGAGTATTATTTTTTACTTCTATATTTGATAGAAGTGACTGAAATATGAGAACAGATTGAAATTTTTAGTTAATATATGGCTAGGAAGAATTGTCTAATTCCAGTATTAGACTATCAGCTGCATTGAATAATGCAGCATTATTTCAGAACATTTGCTGAATGTTTTGGATCTTGAGAACATTATCTTTTTATTCTTGGTTATTTTGAATTTTAGAACTAAATTATACTTGCAAGTTACCTTAAGTGTGGTTTTACAAAGTTTCATAAACACTGAATTTAGTTCTAAATACATTGGGTTTAGGCCGAGAAACTTTCTTTTTGCCAGTTTTCAGTGACACATCTTTTACTGAAATGAATGTAAAATAATTTACTTAAAATTTTATGTTGGGATTATTTGTGCTTAAGCAGATACCTCCGTGGGTCCAAAACCGTAACTTTTGTTATATCTGATTTTATTTTAGCTTAAAAAACAGCTGGGTGATAATGAAGCTATTACTCAAGAAATAGTTGGTTCTGCCCATTTGGAAAATTATGCTTTGAAAATGTTTTTGTATGCAGACAATGAAGATCGTGCTGGGCGATTTCACAAGTAAGTAAAGATTGAAGAAAATAAAAGTTATTCTATAAGTTTGGTTACCTATTTAAAACACAGATTCTGCCCTATAGAGTTTCCATGGAGCGCCTAGTGGGTTCAAACTGCCGACCCTTCCGTTAGCAACCGTAGCACGTAATCAGTTCCCCACCAGCATGTCCTGAGTTACTACATAACCAGAATTATCACCCAGTTGTCTGATGAACACTTTCTGACTTCTGATTAAAACCAGGATGTATTTTTTGCAAAATTAGTTCTACCTCAGAACGATTTGGGGTTACAGGTGCAGTCCTTTCTTTTTAGAGGACAGTAGATGAAAGAAGAAATGCTTGAGACATTAACTAGCCATTCTCTAACATTAGTAAGCACTAAGAGGTGATTCACGTCCATATTCAGTAATGTTTACTTTAAAATTACTCTTCCCCACCAATTAATTCAAGTAATTTTTATTATTATTACGATAATAATTAAATGTAAAGAAATGCTTCATGGAATGATATGGATACCGTAAATACATTTTCTAAAACCAGTAGCATACAATATATACTTACCATAGCATATTTCCAACTTATAGCAACCCTGTAGGACAAAGTCCATCTGCTCCATAGAGTTTCCAAGGAGTGCCTGGTGACTTCCAGCTGCCAGCCTTTTGGATAGCAGTGGTAACACTTCACGACTACACCACCAGGGTGTCTAGTGAGGAGGAGTCAACTCAGTGGCAGTGGGTTTGGTTCTTTTGGGTTTGGTAGCATATTTACTTGTAAAATGGGGGTTGTTACTTCCTCCTGAGAAACAGGTTAGAAAAGATATTTCACTGTGTTCTTGAATCCGATTTTATTTTTTAAAATCACTTTTAGAATGCTTTTATAAACATTGGAATCTTTTTTTAATAGCTGTATGATAATTAAACATTTTAATGTTTTTCATGTAAGACAGACTGGTTCTCTCTTCTCTTCCAGAAACATGATCAAGTCCTTCTACACTGCAAGTCTTTTAATAGATGTCATAACAGTATTTGGAGAACTCACTGATGAAGTGAGTGTATTTTTTTATTGTCTTATTAGCTGAAGATCAGTCATGTTGCTGTTTATCAGTTTAGTTCTCACGCTATTTACTGTAGTATGTCCATCAGAAATATAATGCAAGCCACAATGTAATTTCAAATTTTCTGGTAGCCCCATTTAAAAAAGTAAAAAGTGATTTTAATAATATATTTTTCTAAGTTCTTTAAATTTAGCGTATGTCTTATACCTTAACATTTGTGTGGCTACTGTATTAGACAGCATGAAATTCACAAGTATTGTTAATCATGTATGCTCTTCATTATCTCCAGTGGCATACTGGTTAAATGATACAACTGCTAATCAGGAGGTCACTGGTTCAGATCCACCAAGCACTCCTTGGAAGCTCTGTGGGGTAGTTCTATTCCATCCTATAAGGCCACTGTGAGTCAGAATTGACTCAACAAGAATGTGTTTGGTTTGGTTTTTGTGATTTATTTGGTAAACATACTAGAGATGGACTTTAAAGAACTGATTTTTCCTATTTTGTTTTGAGTGAGAAATATTATTTATGATTTGTTTCTATGACACATATGCTGTATGTGTATGAAGTATGTATATATATGTATATATATACTTTATATATGTTAAGGATAAATTACTAACCCTTGGCACTGGAGAGGCTCCTCTCAAGGCACCGCAGTATTTCACGCGGTAGCTCAAGAGGCATGTGTCAAGCAACTGAGCAGCGACAAACAACCGGGAGGATCTTAACAATAAAAAGGAAGTACCAAGCAAAATATAAAAACCAAAATTCCCTAAAAAATCCACAGTAATATATCTAAAAGGTAACACTTGACTTCTAGTGTGGAAAGATAAAAGGACCATCACTTGTTTGACCAATTGTTGTAACATAGGAATGACTACCGTAAAAAGGAATTTACGAGGTGGTGTGGAAGTCAATGTTGGGCAACCTAATATTATAATCAGTTACTTAAAATATTTAGGTAGCGTTGATCGAGCAGATGCCTCAACATGTTTTCTGCAAAAATCTTTAAAGTGCGTTTGTGCATGAGGCTTTCTAGCAAGAGTTGATTTACGGAGCTTTGGAATACTTGCCCCAGCAGGCAGGATGTAGGCCTGAGGCCCCAGGCCATGTGGCCGTGGGAAGCGGAAGCTGAAGAGACAAAAGAGCCTGAGAAGCTGAACTGCCTCGGTCACAAATGGTATGGCCATGACCTCAGGTGTTTGAAAGGGTGGAGCCAGGGCTTTCTGTGTTTGTAAGGGTAAAATTGCCACTCAGTTGGGCTTAGAGTGCATCTAAAGCTGAGGGGACAGAGTAGCTGTCCAAGTGAGCCTTTCTAGGCAGGGTTGTAGCACAGGGCCAGGGGTCCCTGCTCAGAATCCAGGGAGTGTGGCCAGTACCTAGAGTCTGGAGGGCAGGACTATTATGTAGAATGTCTCAGAAAATGTAAGAGCATTTTCAAAGCTTTGAGGGCTAATGTCATGTGTTTTTTATTGTGTTACGTGCCCTGACAAACTGAGGATGCACCCAGGTTTTGTAAAATACCATACAGAAAGCAATCACAGAGCATAGTATTTCAAAGATTTTGTTTTGTAAGATGTAGAAATATAAAAAATGTTAAAATATAATATTTGTATACATTTGTTTGAGTTGCTAGTTTGCCCAGCAGCAAGAGTTCCAAGTGTAAAGGGCTACTTTTATAGACTTGATAATTTAAAAGGTGTGTCATATCCATTTTATTAGTTGAATTCCCAAAACAGTGCTGTTAAGATAAGCTAAACATGTATTCATTTTACATATGAGTACTTGAGGACAGGGGACAAACATATGGCTGTGAGTTCAGTGTTGGTTTCACTATAGCATCTTCCATAAAGATTGCAGGCAAGAAAACCCTGTGGAACAGTTCTGCTCTGTCACATGGGGACATTATAAGTTGAAGTGGACTCAGTGGCATCTGACACAGCAACAACGATAACAGCCACCACTGGCATGAAAAAAATTGTTTTCAGAGAGAGTAGAAGTCAATCTTAGAGAGACTGATGCAAGTGTGTTAGTTATTCAGATACCATGAGGAGCATTGCTTTCAGTGGTGTAATTTTTTTCAGAGTGGTGCACAGTTCATAGTGAAGTTGCAAACAAAGCAAAGTACCGTCTTTGTCTGAGGTATTTGTATTCTTGTAAAATAAGGTATATCAAAACTGTGCAAAAAGTTTTCTATGTTAAATGAAGTTCAGTCCTAAGCTTGATAATTTTAAACAGTGTTTTCACCAACATGAAAGTTGTGTAGAGTGTGGGACAATTTTTTTAAAATCATATGTGGCTATCTCTTTATTTCAAGATATCATGCATTTGTATTTCTTACCTGTAGCATTCCCTGATCATCGAGATAACCAAAACCATCCTCTGATTCTTTGAGAGTTTATAAGATTCTCAGCTGTATGAATAGAATACATTATGAATGTATTGACTGGGTTTTTCTGTATTATATTCTGGATTAAATTGTATTTCAAGTCCTTGAAGGTAGGGCTTTATCTCATTCTACTGTTATATCTTCTTTGGCATTAAGTACAGATTTGCACACTGAGTGAAATGTTGTATTAAAAAAGGTGGTTCATTAGTTGATATTTCAAAAATTGGTCTAGTTAGGTTTGCACTTTTCTGTCTGTTGATGGAAATGATGTTTCGGATTTCTTTAAACAGAACTTCTTTCATAGCTCTTCTAAAATGCAGTAGAGTTCATTTACTCACAGTATTTTCCTTGGTCAATTGCCTGGGTTTTTTTTTTCCTTTTTAATTTCATGTGATTACTCATAGATGTACAAAACTAAACAAAGTCTGTATTTTTCTTTAGCCTTCAGATGCTTTCTAAAACATTTTATCTGCCACTCTGTAGTCTTGTTTAGGTAAACGTATTTAACTCTTTTAAGTGTTCCTTATACGTAATGTCATCTCAATATTTAATTATGTCTGTGGTTATGTATATACATGTAGCGTTCCTGTGGCTCTTTTAGAAGCTTTAGATAGAGTTACCATTAATTAAAAATGAATTACATACTTTCTTACTTCTGCACCTTATATAATTTAATTATGGCCAATATTTTAATATTGAAGGCTTAGTGAGTTTTAGATGTATTTCACTGTTAGCAGTGTTTGAGGATTAAAAGATAATATTACTGCTGTTGAATTTCTACAGTTTGGGTGATTTAGGATGATGTGGTATGTGTTTTGCCCTCTAGGAGCATGGTTTCTAACTCAGGAAGAAAAGCAGAATAACTAACTAATATGTGGTTGTGTTAATGATAAATTACAGGGAAAAGACTTAATTTTAGTCACTATTATTTGCTTGATAGTGTATTTAGCATTCTTTAACTATGTATGTTTTTACCTATCACAGCTCTGAGTTACAGTTGAGAAAACTGAGGATTACAAAGCATCAGTACTTTGTCACCAGTTGATATAGCCCCAGGACCAGCCAAAGCCAAGTGCCATCGAGTCGGATCCGACTCATGGTGACTAAAATTTCTGCCATAAAAGTGTACCTTTTTCTTTTCATAAGTTCTAATGCATTGCAAGCTGCCCAATTTGTAAAGTATAAATAAAAAATTATCTAAAAAATATGTTAGGAAAGACATATACAATACAAGCCTACTTTGATTAGGTTTTTAAAATATCCTCACTTTCTGAATATCTTGTCACAAACTCGTAACAGTTTACAGATTAAGATTGGTTCTGGGCTGCACTTTGATAGGCACTTATCTGGATGCCTTAGTGGAAGCCCCTAAGGGATCCTCTTTGGCTCCCACCCTGGAATTCTCCCTGCATGAGAAACAGGGCTGCAAAATTACTGGGTGACAATGTACATGAATAGTTGGCTGTGGAGGTAGAGGAGAACTTCCTTATATTTTCTGTTTGTGTCTTAGGGCTGCCATAACAAAGTACTGTAAACTGAAAGGCTTAAAACCATGAAAATTTATTCTCTTATGCTTCTGCAGACTAGACATCAGAATTCAGGGTGTCAGCTAGACTGTGTTCTCTCTGAAGGCTCTAGGGGAAGATCTTTCTGTGTGTCTTCCAGATTCTAGTAGTCCCAGGCATTCTTGGACTTGGTGCAGCAGAACGCCAGTCTTGGCCTCCTTCTTCACAAGGCTGTCCTCCCCTGTGTCTCACTGACTATCTTCTGTGAGAACATCAGTCATTTGGATTAGGACCCGCCCGGCCCCAGTATGACCTCATGTTGACTCATTTCAACTACAGAGATGCTAATTTCATACATTTAGTTATCAGTGGTTAATACTTGAACATACATCTTTTCTGGGGGGGTGGGGGGAGCACAGATCAGCCCTAACTCTTGTATTCACTTTTGTATTGTTATTGCCAAGAATAGTTCTTTGCACATAAGAATTATTCAGTTACAAACAATCCACAAATCACAAACAACTTCTCTTCCTAGATCTGTAAGTTTAATGTGTACATAAGTTGTCAGATGTTTGTCTTGGTATTAGTGAACCTTTCTGTGCTTCAAAAAAATGCTTCTAGATAAACTAAAACATCTGTAACAACATGTTATTAATCATGTGTAGTGTGCCTTGCGAAGTAGCACCCATTTCTTGTTAGGAACTATCGTATGTGTAATATAATAGACTTTGGCGAGGTTGGTTTGTAACTAAGGGTTGTACATAAACCAGGCATACATAACCCGGGACTGCTGCAATTGTGAATGTGTGAACTTTTTTCTTTTAATTTACTGTAATATACTGTAGTAAAGAGTATAGGAATTGGCATCATCATTCCATTTGACCACTTCTTAACTGTGTAAATTAGGACAGCTAATTGAACTTGTGTAGACTGTTTCTACATCTGTAAATTTTAATACTGCATCAGATTTTTGGGAGATCAAATGGAGAAAATGCATACAAAACCTTTAAGAAAGTACCTAGCATGTAGTAAGTGTTTAAAAAACACTATCTCTTGCTTTCATTACGTGAGGAAACCCTGGTGGTGTAGTGGTTAAGTGCTACATCTGCTAACTAAAAGGTCAGGAGTTCAAATCTACCAGGCACTACTTGGAAACTATATGGAATAGTTCTGCTCTGTCCTATAGGGTCACTTTGAGTTGGAATCGACTCGATGGCACTGGGTTTGGTTTTTGGGGTTTTTATTATATGATAGGAGAACCAGGCAGCAGTGTAGTAGGTAGACTGAAAGAATTAGGAGGTTTTTGTGATCGAGGGTAAAAGATGAAAGCCTGAGTTGAGATTTTGAAGAAAATTAGGGAATAAGGTTGGATTTAAGAAAGTATGTTGCATTTTCTACTAGGAAATTATTAAGTGTATTATTGTCAGCTGCCATCAAGTGATCCCCAACTCACGTTAACCTTGCACACAGCTGAATTCAAGCTATATTAATCCATAGGGCTTTTACTGGCTGGTTTTTAGAAGTAGATCACCAGGCCTTTCTTCCTAGTCCATTTTCTGGAAACTCCACTGAAACATGTTCATCATTATAGCAACACACAAACCTCCACAGAGAGAAGGGTGGTGGCTATGTAAATAGATTGAGTCATATAAAATTGCCGGTGTTTGATCATTTTTACCTACTGAGAAAGTAATTTCTTATGGCCCAATCTGAATACCATGAATCAAAAGACAGTTGTTTAAACAAAACAAGGGGAACTGGGTAATTCATTATTGGAAAAGTTTTATGGTGTGGTTATATCTTTTTACCTTGCTGTGTACTGAACAAATAATCTGAGAAAACCAGACTTTATAAAGAACATGACATTAGGATTGAAGGTAGATTCTCTAACAATCTGAAATACAAGGGTGGCATGACCTTACTTGGCCAAAATGAAGATTATTTGAAGTACTGATTGATGGTCAAAAACTACGGTCTTCACTGTGGATTACTTTGAATGTGAGAGAAAAAAAAATCCTCATAACTAGATCAATAAACAGCATCATGATACATAAATAAGATACAGAAATTATCAATGATTTCCTTCTACTCAGATCAACAGTTGTCATTATGGAAACAGGAGTCAAAAAATGAAACGTTGTGTATGGCAAGTGTGCTGCAAAGAGAGTCTTTAAATTTTAAAAAGCAATGATGTCACTTTGATGTCTAAGTTACACCTGCCTCAAATGATGACCTTTTCACATGATTCAGATGCATGTGAAAGCAAGACAGTGAAAAGGGAAGATGGAAGAATTGATGCTTTTAGACTGTGGTGTTAACAAAAAATGTTGGCTGTACCGTAGGCTGCCAGAGGAACAAACAAATCAGTGTTAGAAGAAGTACAATTACAATGCTCCTTAGAAGTAAGGATGACAAGGCTTGGTGACTCTCATACCATGATAGGGTGGGACTTTGCAGATATGGTGCTTATACCCCACCAGCGGTATTGGACAGCTTGCTGATAATGTGAAACCATGCAGATTTTCAATCCTGCTAGGAAATCATGGTGGCATAGTGATTAAGAGTTGTGGCTGTTAACATAAAGGTCAGCAGTTCAAATCCACCAGCTGCTTCTTCGAAACCCAGTAGCTCAGTTGTACTCTGCCCTATAGGTCACTATGAGTCACAGTCAGCTCAGTGGTAATAAGTTGCTGTTTGTTGTTGCTAGGCTTAGAGCCATTCCCAGAGCAGAGGGGATCCTGACTACCACTAAGAAATAAGAGTTAGTAGTGGAAATGTGTTCTTTGGACCCAGGATCACAGTACTGAGAACCTCCTAGACCCAGGGGAGTGAGAGCTGCCAACAGTGGAGACAGCAAGAGATGACAAGAAGCAGTGTTAATCAATGACAGTAGAACTAGGAACCCTCAAGAAATGGCTCAGTGAGCCTTCTTGCACATGGAGGGGACAAGCTGAATGACTTTAGGCAGGAGGCTTGCTGGCAGAGTGAGGTGCTTCCTGGTACTTGGTGGAGCTAGAATCACTGACCCCACTGAGCAAGAGAGCTGAGTGCCTTGGGGCCAGGACCTACTGGCAGAGTGGGATGCTTCTGGGCAGTTAGTGTTGGCGCCAGTGAGTTTTGTAATGCTTGCCCAAACAGGGCAGAGGCCAGGCCAGGCCAAGAAGCCAAGGACCAGGGAAAACATTGCCTGTAGGCATGGCTGAGAAGCGGCTGTCCTCAAGAAAGAGCTTTATCATTCTGAGTTATCCCTGATCCTAACTTGTAATCCACTGCTTCCTTTATAACCCCATAACTGTGAATATGAGATGTGAATTTCTCTGTGGGCAGTGCAACAAATTATCGAACCTAGTAGAGTAGAGGGGAAACACTGGTGGTATAGTGGTTAAGTGCTATGGCTGCTAACCAAAAGCTAACAGTTCAAATCCACCAACTACTCCTTAGAAACTCTATGGGGCAGTTCTGCTGTATCCTGTAGGGTCACTATGAGTTGGAATCATCTCAGCAGCAATGGGTTGTGGGTTTTTTGGTTTGAACAGAGTAGAGGGTGCTGTGGGAGAGATGATTAATGTCAGAATTGGTAAAAGGTTGGAAGGTAGAAGTGTGTATTGCCTCTACCTCATAGGAATTATCTTTGGGCTGTTGATGCTGCTAATGATTCTCTTCTCCCTTTGTGAAATTAGACAAGGATGTCTGATGTTGCCACCATGCCATTTTCATCTCTGTTGACTCATGTAAACCCTGGTGGCTAAATGACTTAAGTGCTATGTCTGCTAACCCAAAGGTCGGCAGCTCAAATCTACCGGGTGTGCCTTGGAAACTTGGAGCAGTTCTGCTCTGTCCTATAGGGTTACTGTGAATCAGAATCGACTCAAGAGCACTGGGTTTGGTTTTAGTTTTTCTTTTTGTCTGACTCTGGTGGCCCAAGTGCACAATTGTCACTGATAGTCATCACCAAACACAGCCATCAGGTCAATGCCTACTCACTGTGACCCTATCTAACAGGCAGAATTGCCCCTTAGAGTTTCTAATTCGGTAAATTGTTACACAGCAGGTGGCCACATTGTGAGGTGACTGTTGAGTTTGAACCTCCTGTCCACCAAGCACTTGAACACCCTGTTACAAAACAGGAATGTAGAGGCCAAGGACAAAAGGTAACAGTTATTTTTTTGTAATTCCTGTTTCCCAGAAAGGATGTCTAATCAGCCAGAAGGAGGTAAGAGATTTTAAAAATATTAACGTCGTGAAAATTTTCTCCTACAGTGTTGTTTTATAGCTAACATCCTTTATTTTAAAGGAAACAAAATTGAAAAGTGAGTTAATTTTGAGTTGCAACTGCCAAACATTCCTGCTGAATCTTAGCACTGGTTAGGTGGTAAGTAGAGGTTGGAAACAGTGTGGACTAGAAATCAGACTGAGCCAAGCCAAGTGCCATCGAGTTGGAAAATCAGACTGAAGTATTGCTTTATCTGCTCTGGAAAATTCTATATAAAACATAATTTACTAAAATAATACATCTCAGGTTAGAGTAATGTTTTTAAACTTCACACACTGATGAAGGAATCCACAGTGGTGTAGCTTTACTACATTGCTCATATTGTAAAATTGAGACCACAAATAATTTTCTGGAGTCATTATATAGTACATCTTTCCAACCGAGTCTTTAGACAAAGTTAAATTATTTTAGACCAAGGAAAATTTCTCCAATTTTTTTTCCCAAAAATAATCGATGTAAACTTATTAAGCAATTATTGGAGTCTTTCAGTAGTCCAGATGGTTAACATACTCACCCGTGAACCTAAGGGTTAGTAATTCAGCCACAAGTACCTTGGAAGAAAAGCTTGGCAATCTTACCAAAAAGAAAAAGGCTATTAAAAATTCTGGGTAGCACAGTTCTCCTCTGGCAGATGTGGAGTGACCTTTAGTTGGAATCAACTCAGTGGCAACTGGTAAAGCAGTTATCAGTTTGTGTTAAAGTAGTCATCTTTGTGTTTACCCTTGCGTGTCCTACATTAATACTCATTAAGTATTTTAGCTGACCTTTTTAAAGCCCATTTTCCTTTATTTCATGTTCTGAATTGCAGTTTGCGGTGTGAAAATTGTAGCTTCCCAAAGCAGCCCTAAATTGAGTGGCTAATATCACTAGTAATAACATGACCTTGAGTATGTCAGCTCACTTTTGCAGTAGCATTCATGTGTCCCTATAATAATGGGGTTATAGAATCCTAAAAGAGAAAGATGAAAATTGCAGAATTTCGACTAGGACAGGTGCTACATTTAGGGGTAGAGTTTAATGTCAGACAAGTCTCTCATTGGGCCCTAACGTTCACCTGGCGTGTATGTCCTGTTATCCCAGCAGTTAGCACACTGCCTTATGTAAGTAAATGATTTATAGAAGTCTGGTTTGTGAAAAAATGTATGTATTTCATTTGAGTCTTGGAGAAGAGACTTTTGACAGAAGAGGAGACCATCCTGGATAGGGAGAATAGCATGAGAAGAAACTGCAGGTACAACAGAATCAGAATCCATAAGATGCAAGACCTCTAGGTTTAGCTACATTTACATTGAACAACCTTATATAACTCAAAGCTTCAGTTTCCCCATCAGATAAACACGAGGCAAGCCTGACCTGCCTAGATCTTAAAGTCATTGTGTGGATGGGGTAAGAGATAAATATGTGGAAGTGCTTTATAGTACGTCCTGTATATTATTATGAAGATGTTAGTCTGAGACTTTAATCTGATTTTGGAGTTATACTTATTGGCAAATTGATTTCTCTGCCTTCACTCCTGAAAACGCCTCCTTCATTTGTCATTCTGACTTAGCTCCTACTTTTCTTCTTCCTAAAATAATTCTGTTGGTCATAGTTTTTTAGGACTACCATTTAAAATACACAGAGAGAAAGAGAGAGAGACAAAGTTAGTGGCTATAAAAATTACACATTTATTTTCTCGCAATTCTAGTACTAGAAATCTGGTTCAGGGCATCAGGGGGACCATGCTCTTTTTTTGGTCACTCAAGGAGAAGATCTCCCTTTTATTGTTTCAGGTTCCAGCCAACCTGGGTGTTTTCTTTGTCACTTGGCTTGCAAATGGATTCTTGCATGTGTCTTCCCCTGTATGTGACTCCTGGTCTCCATGTGTAGTCTTTTGTTTTTGTTTTTTTTCCCCTTTGTAATACACACTTAGAAGAGATTCTGACCCATCCAACTGTAGTATGTGTTGGCAAAGAAAATTAAATCTAGCAAGACTGCCAGAAGAACGAACATAGCTGTCTTCGAAGAAGTATAGCTAGAATACTTCTCAAAGTGAGGATGCTGAGATTTCATCTCGCATACTTTGGATGTATATCAAGAGGGACCACTTCCTGAAGAAGCACGTCAGGCTTGGTAAAGGAGAGAGTCGGTGAAAGAGAGGAAGACCGTCAAAGAACTGGATTGACACGGTGGCTGCAGTAGTGGGCTCAAGCCAAGCAATGACTGTGACGATGGCACAAGACTGGGCCCTGTTTTTTTCTGTTGTATGTGGGGTCACTGTGAGTAGGAACTAAGTCACAGGTACCTTACAACAGCAGCCACACTCTAGTATGACCTTAATTGATAATGTCTACAAGAAAGAACTTGTTTCCAAACAAGATCTCATTCATAAACGTGAATGTATCCTTTGTGGGAACTCAGTTCAGTCCACAACACTACTTCTTCCCACCTTTTCACGTCACACCCATCCTATGAGACCAAACGACTGTACCTCTTCATTCACTTCAAAAAAAACTAAGACTCCTTGCTTATTGTCCAGTAATAATTTTTGTGTTTTAGCTCTGCATCCGAAGGAAGATGGTCAGCTCTCTAAGGGCAGAGATAATGAGTTTACTTGTTTCGTATCCGCTGTATTGTCTAATCAATTGGGTCTTACCAGTAGCACAGATTATCCAGCCTAAAAAAACGTAGCATATAATATATCTACATTTTTTTTTCTGAAAGAAAAAACTTTAAATCACTAAAACTGTAAGAATATGTAATATGTCTTCATTAATTTCAGTCACTGCAGTACAGGTTAATAATGAACGTTTTAAAATAACATAGTTTTTAGGTATGAAATTCAAGTGGACTTGCAAATCTAGGATTTGCAAGTCTGATAAACCAGCATTTATAAACCTGTAGTCTCAGGTGTCCAGGACTTTGAAAAAAACAGTCTGAAAAACTCTGTACTTCAGCACGTGTTCTTTGCTCTCAGAGAATGGAAGAAGAACGGGGGAGAAACAAGTTGAACTGTATAATATTACTCTACTGGAAATTCCGTATCATTCTACCTAATTATATATGAAAACTTATTAAACCCACTAATCATTATAACTGTACAGAAATAATCTATATATGGAACAGAGTAACTTCCACCAGAAAAAATTTAAGCCATTGTACCTCCAAAATGTGTTTTAAAAAACTTAGAAAAACTGCCCTGCGTTTGCTTCTGTCATGTCTGTGAAGCCAAATAGTTGTTGGGGAATGACTTGATGCTACTTACAGAACCAAGTGTTGAGTGTATCATAAACAGCAGGTAGATACTTTGTAGTTAGGTGCCATTGAGTTGCTTCCAGTTGCTTCCAGCAGTGCTGTGTCCAACAGAACAAAACACCGCCTGGTCCCGCACCGTCCTCACCTCACAATCTTTGCTGCGTTTGACTCATTGTTGTCACTGTGTCTGTCCATCTCACCGAGGGTCTCCTCCTTTTTCGCTGATGCTCCACCGAGTGTGCTTACCTTCTCCAGGGACTGGTCTTTCCTGATAACATGTCCAGTGTGTATGAGATGATGATGTTTTGCCATTCTTTTTTCTAAGGCTCATTCTGGCTGTACTTTTTCTAAGACAGATTTCTTCTTTCTTGTGGGAGTCCATCATCTACTCAGTATCCTGTGCCAGCACCATCATTCAGTAATACAAATTCTTCATCTTCCTTACTCACTGTCCGGCTTTCACATGCATATAAGGTGATTGAAAGTACGGTGAGTTTGGTCATGCTCCCATTAGTCCTCAAAGTGGTGTCTTCACTTTTTAACACTTTGAAGAGGTCTTTCAGCATATTTTACCAATGCAGTGCATCTTTTGATTGTGACTGTTGTTTCCATGGGTATTGGTTTTGTATCCAAGTAAAATGAAATCCTTGACATCCTTTCTCCATTTATCATAATGTTGTTTATTGGTCCACTTGTGAGGATTTTTATTTCCTTGATGTTGAGGTGTAATGCATAGCAAAGGCTGTGGTCTTGGATCTTTCTCAGTAGGTATTTCAAGTTTTCTTCACTTTCAGTAAGCAAAGTTGTGTCATGTGTATAACACAGGTTGTCACTGAGTCTTCCTCTAATCCTGATGCCCTGATCTTCTTCTGTAGTCCAGCTTTTTGGATTATTTGCTTGGGATACTGATTGAATAGGTGTGGTGAAAGGATACATGCCTGATGCACACCTTTCTTGACTTCAAACCATGCACTGTCCCGTTGTTCTGTTCAAACAATTGCCTCTTTATCCTTATACAGGTGCCCGATGAGCACAATTAACTGTTCTGGAATTCCGAGTCTCAACATTATTATCCATAATATTTTATGTTCATTGCAGTAGAATACCTTTGCATTGTCAATAGAATACAGGTAAACATCTTTCTGATGGGATGGTTCCATGTTCTCTTCTGAATACAGCCTGAATTTCCAGCAGTTTCCTGTCAATATGTCAGCAAAATTTTACTTGCATGTGATGTTGATGATAAGTGTTTGATGATGTCTGCATTAGGTTGGATCACCTTTCTTGGAAATAGGAATACATATGGATCTCTTCCAGTCAGCTAGCAAGGTAGCTGTCCTCCAAATTTCTGGGCATAGACAAGTCCTCCAAATTTCTTGACGTAGACAAGTAAGCACTTCTAGCACTGCATCCATTTGTTGAAACATCTCCATTGAATTCCATCAGTTTCTGGAGCCTTGTTTTTCACCAGAGCCTTCAGTGCAGCTTAGACTTCTCCTTTAGTACCATCAGTTCCTGATCATATGCTGCCTCCTGTGAAATGGTTAAATGTCAGCCAGTTCTTTTTGGTATAATGAATGTGTATTCCATCCATCTTCTTTTGATTTTTCCTGAGTCATTTAAGATTTCCCCTGTAGTATCTTTCACTACTGCAATTCAAGGCTTGAATTTTTTCTTCATTTCTTTCAGCTTGAGAAATATTGATCATATTCTTCCCTTTTGGTTTTCTATCTGTAATTCTTTGTACATGTCGTTATAATACTTTATCTGCTTGACCCCCCCACTTTGAAATCTTTCTGTCCAGTTCTTTTACTTCATCATTTCTTTATTTTACTTTAGTTACTCCATGTTCAAGAGCAAGCTTCAGAGTCTTTTCTGATATCCAGATTGGTCTTTTCTTTCTTGTTTTTTTAATGACCCCTTGCTTCTTGTATGATGTCCTTGATATCATCAGTGTTCAGTGCATCATATCTACTCTTGAGGTGGTCCGTAAACTCGGATGGGGTGTACTCGAGATCATACTTTGGCTCTCATGGGCTTTTTATAAGTTTCTTCAGTTTACTTCAAACTTGCATATGAACTGTTGATGGTCTGTTTCACAGTCAGCACCTGGCCTTGTTCTGACTGACGATGTTGAGCTTTTATGTCGTCTCATTACACAGATGTAGTCAGTATGATTCCTGTGTTCCACCTGGTGAGGCCCATGTGTATCGTCATTGCTGATGTTGGTTTTAAAAAGGTTATTTACAATGAACAAGTGTTTAGTCTTGTAGAGTCCTATCCTGCAATCTCCAGCATCATTTCTGTACCAAGGAGGTCATATTCGCTAACTACCACTCTTCTTCATTTCTAACTTTTCAAGGCATCCTGATTGCATATTAAATCAATTTTGGACAGCAGAATCTGACAAAAATCTTCAATTTCTTCATTTTAAGCCTTAATGGTTGGTGCATAAATTTGAATAATAGTCATATTAAATGGTCTTCCTTGTAGGAGTATGGATATTATTCTGTCACTGACAGCATTATACTTCCGCATCCAAGCCAAGTGCCATCCAGTCATTGGCATATGGATCTTGAAATATTCCTTTTGACAATGAATGTAATGCTGTTCCTCTTCATGATGTCATTCCTGGCATAGTAGTAGACTATATGATTGTCTGATTCAGAATGGCCAGTACCAGTCCGTTGCCGCTCACTCATGCCTAGGATTTCCATGTTTATGCATTCCATTTCATTTTTGAAGATTTCCAGTTTTCCTAGATTCATAGTTGGCACATTCCATGTTCTGATTATTAACATTTACAGCTGTTTCATCTCATTTTGAGTCATGCCACATCAGCAAATAAAGGCCCCAAATGCTTGACTCCATCCACATCACTGAAGATGACTCTACTTTGAAGAGACAACTCTTCCCAGTTGTATTTTCAGTACCTTCCTATCTGGGGGGCTTGTATTTCAGCACTGTATCTGACATTGTTCTGCCATGAATCATAAGGTTTTTGCTGGCTAATTCTGTTCAGAATTGGCCTGCTTTGTTCTTCTTTCTAGTCTGTCTTGGACTGGAAACTTGGCTGAAACCCCTCCTCCATAGGTAACCCTCTTGCTATCTGAATACTGGTGGCATAGGTTCCAGCGTCTTAGCACTGTGCAAGCCCCTGCAGTATGACAAACTGACAGACACGTGCCAGTACACTGTCTTAGGTTTCCTTTTATTTTCAAAGATTTGAGCAGGGCATTTGGTGCTCTTTCAGCAGTAGTTCATTGTTTATGTTTAATTCCATTTTGCCATGTTGTCCCCATGTGTAAGAATTGGCACATTTTTCTGAAAAGACACTCTTGCGTTGCCATTCTGAACCTTTTCTGAAAGGTGAAAACCATAAAAAGATAATCATACATTTTTAGAGAGGTAGTTCTGTGGTGGAATCCAGGGCTGGGGTGGTGAGATTGCCAGACTCCTTTCAGAGCTCCATCGTGAAAAATAGGTTTTATCTGAGAAATAGCTGACAGGTTATCACAAATTTGTATTTTTATTGGACTGCCTTACCACAAACTAATGTTCACATGTAAAACTATTTGCTTTTAGAATGTGAAACACAGAAAGTATGCACGGTGGAAGGCAACATATATCCATAATTGTTTAAAGAATGGTGAGACTCCTCAAGCAGGACCTGTCGGAATTGATGAAGATAATGGTATGTGTGTATTTGTTTTAAGTAAAATTGAGTGGTAGAATCATAACTGTTAGTACATTCTTACTTACTCAGAATGATTGGAAGGGATAATACAGTTTTGTTTCCTCCCATCAGGTCTAGAATCCATGAAAAGTAGGTATAAATTATGAATTTGGAGATGTAAAAAGATTAAGACCAAATTGTTGTATCTGCCTGTATGACCAAATGGCTTGGATTTCTGCTGCTTGTCTTCAGGTTTCGTACCTACATGAGAAAGGCAGTCCATTTATAGTTCGTAAAATTTCCCCAAAAGCACAAATACCTAGATGTTTTGTTTGTCTTGTTTTAAGTAATACATTCCCATGTCTTAACAACTGTAAAATGTAAACAACTTAACAATGTAAAAATGTGAAGTGAAATTATTTGTCTTCTATCTTTCCAGATTGTCCCAACACTTGAATGAGTAATTATCATTTTTATTCTTTTCTGTATTCTTCCAAAAATGTTTTTTATGAACTTAAAAGCAAGTAAAATTTCTACACAGTTATTTATATACTATTCTGGACCTGCCTTTCTCTTCTTTTAATGTAAACAAGGAAACATTGCCCTCACATAAGTGGATTTTACAAAATTGAATCATGAAAAAATGTAGATTGCATTGACTACTTCTCGTGGCCTTTCAGTTAACATTACTGGAAGCCAGCCAAGTGCCGTTGAGACATATTCGCCTAGGGTCGCCATGAGTCGAACATTATTTGGAAAGGAAAAAGAAAAACAATTTTCACTGACTTTTATTAGTCCTGTCTTACTCCCATCCCCACAGTTTTATTTCTCTAGCTAGTTCTTCTTGTATTACTTATGACCGTGTTTTCTATATTGCCTTGAACATGTTTGTAATAGCCGCCTTAATGTTCTTTTCTGCTAATTTCACTATCTGAGTCATCTTGGGATCTTTATCTACAGACTTTTCTTCTTTTGACTATGGTGGCTGTTTCCCTCTTCCTCTGTATTTCTAAGTAACTTTGCTGTTGATGGTATGTCATAGCTGTTTTCCATCCTGTCATCAACTTCCATAGGTTGTTGATTTTGTTGTAGTAAGACAGTTAACTTGCTTGAACTCAAACTGCATCCCTCTTTCTTACAGCATGTACAGCTATTGCTTTCTGTTGACCCTCTAGAGTCTTTTAAGTTTTGATGGCCAGTTTAGGGACATACATGCGTATACATGTATATATATTTCAAGGCTCACTTCTCCATAGTTGTTTCAGAATTATCCCTCCCTTACACAGACTTTCACATTCCTCTGGCATCTGTGAATGTAATCCTCGAAGTCCTCAAACTGATAGGATGGTGACATTATGCTTGAGTTTGAACTACCCCGTGCTGTATAGAGGGTCCCAGGTGTTGCAGTGGTTACTCACCCAACTGCTAACCAAAAAGTCAGCAGTTGTGTCCACCAGCTGTTCCTTGGAAACTCTGTGGGGTAGTTCTACTCTGTGTTTGATTTCGTTTTCATATTTGCTGTCGTGTAAAAGCCGCATAAAAGCAGACCTTACCTGGTAAGATTTTTTTTTGTGGAACGATCTTTACTCCAGTGTCTTTAGGTAGTGTTTTGCCCCTTCCCTAGAATGTATAAACATTAGAGGTCTCTGATACAGTAAAAGCATGGTGTTTGTGTATGAAGTCCAACAATTAAGTCCATGAACTTCATTGTTCTAAGTGCTGCGTACCTCAGCACTGAGTATCACTGTGGTCACCTTCGAAGTACTTTCAAAGCAATCTTGGAATCCTTTCTGGAATGGCCATTGTGCATGGTGGTCAGTCTATAAACTTAATTGTATAGTTGTCTGGGAGGGAGTTTTTAGCCAGTAAACAAATAGCTATATTGGAATACCCTCCCTACTCACCTGATCTGGCCCCCAATGACTTTGTATTTACCCGAGGATAAAGGAAGTATTGAGAGGAAGACATTTTCATGAAATTCATCCCATAAAGAGTGATACAGTCACAGCTTTGATGGCTATTCTAGAAAAAGAGTTCAAAAATTGCATTGAAGGGTACACTAGATGCTGACATCAGTGCTTAGCTTCCCAAGGGGGCTACTTCAAAGGTGGCCATAGTGATATTCATCAGTGAGGTATATAGCACTTTTTCTAGGATGAGTTCACAAACTTAATTGGCAATCCTTTTATATGAAGAATAAGTACATCCAGAAAGTTACGTAGTAAAATACCTATCTCAGAATAATACGTAGATTTGATGTTCCTTCCTATCTTAGTTATTTAGTGCTGTTAAGCGGATGGCTTTAAAAAGCAGAAATTGACCTCTCACAGTTTAGGAGACTAGAAATCTGGATTCACTGTGTCAGCTCTATAGAAAGGCTTTTCTCCTTTTTGCTGGTTCTGACAGAAGGTCATTGTCAGCAGTCATATTGGTCTGTGAACTTCTCAGCATAAGGACCCCAGGTCCAAAGGGCTTGCATGCTCGCTTCTCACTTCTTCATTCTTGGTGGCATGAGGTTCCTCTCCTCCATGCTTACTTCTCCCTTTTATACCTCAAAAAGAGATTGACTCACGATACAGTCTAATCCTGTGGATTGAGTCCTGCCTTGTTAACATAACAGCCTGTCTTCAGGCCTCATTAACATCATAGTGGTTATTACAACACACAGGATAATCACGTCAGATCACATAATGATGGGCAGCCGTACAACACTGGAAATCAAGGCCTAGCCATATTGACTCATGTTTTGGGGGGTCACAGTTCAATCCATAACACTTTATTTCACACTGTCTACATTGAACATAGAGTGTTCATGATCCAGAAAAAGGCTATTTAAAAGGTTGATAGAAAACAGCAAAATCCTGTTTCAGAAATAAGTAGCTCTAACTTGCTTTTTAAGATTTTATTTTAAATTACTAAAATTCCCCAGAGTAGCTGATAATACTGCCAAGGTTTAAGTTGCTCAAAGTGCTTTTCACTTTAGCTAATGATATAGTCTAGATTATAAAATATAACAAGCCAAGTGCCATCAAGTTGGATCTAACTCATGGCGACCCTAGGGGCCAGAATAGAACTGACCCCCAGAGTATTCAAGGAGCGCCTAACAAAGTCTTCTCATCATCTCTTTCTACAGGATAGCTAAATAGGAAGTATCATTCTTTTGTTTTTGTTTGTTATCATGACATTTTGAACAGAAAAGACACAGATAATTATCAAAGCTACTAAACAACAAATACTGACTAAAAGGCAGCTGTCCGAAAATAGAGTTCTCACTGGATAGCACAAAGAGGACATATTTTGCCAAAAAATGTCTTCAGGTTTTCATATTTGAAGAGTAAGTTTAAAGAAGAAACACTGGTTTTAAGAAAAATACACTATTAGTAATGCACAAAGAATTTTCAGAATCGAGAAAGCATTCACGTGAAAGAAATGTCAGTGTTACTATGAGAAACAAAAGGTTCACAAGAAGAAAACAAAGCTATAACTTTAAAAAATAGGTCCTACTTCTCAGATTGCATCACATAGAATTACATTTAAGGTTCTGTTTGTGGTGCGTGTATAGAGCGGGATAATGTATGTTTGATATTGTACTTAAGAATACCTAGTTTAACATTGTGTCTGTGTTGAGTGATAGACGTTGAAGAAAATGAAGATGCTGGAGCAACGTCTCTGCCCACGTCACCTCCTCAGCCATCATCCTCAGCATACGACCCAAGCACCATGCCATCGAGCAGCTATACTGGGATACAGATTCCTCCGGGGATACAGATTCCTCCGGGTGCACATGCTCCAGCTAATACACCAGCAGAAGTGCCTCACAGCACAGGTAGGGAGTGACAGCTGAGTTTCAGGCTGCCCTGTCATAAATAAGAACTGGACTTTATATCGTAATTTGTGCCTCAGAATGATCGTGATGAAGCCTGGTAAGATAGCTTAAATTCCATTTGAACCCTCATGAAACATTCAAATTGTCTTTACTGAAGTTTTAATATTAATATTTACTACTAATATCTTTTAGATATGGAGAAGCATTTATATACGTGTGATTGCTGTTGGCCTGTCATTTTATTACAAACAATTGTTTTGTGCTTTGTGTGTGTGTGTTGCTATTTCCCACAGAAAGCACTGAGGTGAGTGGGGCTTATGATTATGGTGTCTCATTCTGAGTTTGATGGGGATAACAAAATTGGATTTTTCTTGCATTATTCCATTAATATTTTGCCTCTGTCCTTGAGTATCATTATGATGGGAAAGTGAGGTTTGAGGAGCAGAATTCCAGTTGTGATGGAGCCAGAGACAAGGTATTTTTTTAACATAAAAAATATGTGACTTACCAGAAAAAAAGATATGTACTATCTTTGAATGGAAACCCTGGTGATGTAGTGAGTCAAGTGCTATGTCTGCTAACCAAAAGGTTGGCAGTTCAGATCTACCAGGCACTCCTTGGAAACTCTGGGGCAGTTCTACTCAGAGTCAGACTGTACTCAACAGCAGTGAGTTCATTTATTTGTTTTTATCTTTGAATAAATCTATACTGTACATCTGTCCTTTCACAGAAAAAAATCAAAACTACTGTCCAGTAATAAGTAAATTGTTAGTGGATTCATTAAATACACTTTCCCAAAGATGCAGGTTCTCTTTCACTTACTTCTAAATAGAAGGGCATTTTAAAGCTATAATTTAAATCTACCATTTAACTTTTTTCCCAGGAAGTATTCTTAAGATCTTTTATCCCAGCATAAAGGTGGTCTGTGGTGTAAATGGGGAGCCCTAGTGACTCAGTGGTGAAGGCTCAACAGTTTGGAAGGTGGGCAGTTTGGACCCACCAGCCGCTCTGCAGGGGAAAGATGTGGCATTCTGCTTCTTTAAAGGTTACACTTTGGGAACCCTCCAGGGCAGTTCTGCTCTGCCCTGCAGGGTTGCTGTGAGTCAGAAATGACTCAACAGCAGTGGGTTTGGTTTGGGTTTATGGTGCCAGACCCCCCAAGTATTCCACAATAGCTAAATGATAGAATGAGCATCCTTCCCCAAGGATTCTAATACACAGAGGTTATAGTACGGAGCATAATACATAGCATACTGATACTTCATTGACCTGCACTGGTCAACATGTTTTTACTCCATTTAGGTTCTTTTACATCCAGTTGAATAACACTGAAAGTTTTGTATTTTAGCCATTTAGTAGCAATTATGATTATTCTCTTTCATCTTACAGCTTTTAACTTCACATTATCTGCAAATATTATTAATTTGTAGTTACTGAAATTGCTGATAAAAACTATTTGAACACTGATCTCTTTTGTATTGTCATTCTGTACATTTACCTAGACTTTCCATTGCTGTATGGTCTAACATTAACAGACCAATTTGAATTGGTTTTGTTACAAGTAAAGTTTCATAGAACACTTTTCAATAGTTTATTATCTTTTAAGAGTAGTTAGTGTTTCCATTCTGGAATAGTGATAGCTAAGCTATATTTGCCTTAGATACTGTTTGAATTATACTCTGAAGTTTAAACATTAACCAAGAGTCCTAGACTAGCAGTATTGTCATAGAGGGGCGAATTAGGAATAAAGTACATTTTAGAGTCAAATAATGTTGATTATTAGCCTCTGCCCCTTGCTAAATCATCAACTCAACTGTTAATTCAACTTCCCTCTACCTAGGTTTTTCTTTAACATGAAGTTAATCGTATTTACCCCTCAGGGTTATTTTCATTATTAAAAGGAAAAGTCTGAAAATTGGCTACTACTATGCACAGTGGTTAAGTACTGTATCTGCTAACCAAATTTCAGCAGTTCATATCTGCCAGGCACTCCTTGGAAATTCTATGAGGCAGTTCTACTCTAACCTGTAGGGTCACTGTGATTCGAAATTGACTCGATGGCAGTGGGTTTTGGGTATGCTGTTATAAATTAAATTGTGTCCCACAAAAATGTGTCAACTTGACTAAGCTATAGTCCCAGTATTTTGTGATTGTCCACCACGTGCACTTGGCTTGGCTTGGCCACCACGTCATCTGATGGGATTTTCATGTGTATTATAAGTCATACCTCCATGCCAGTTATTAAAGGCAGTTATGTTAATGAGACAGAACTCAATCTGCAAGATTAGATGGTATCTTGAGTCAGCCTCTTTTTTAAAAGAGAAAACCAGAAACAGAGACAGGGGAACCTCAGACTACTAAGAAAGCAGTGCCAGGAACAGTGCATATTGTTTGTTCCCAGGATTCTTGTGCTGAGAAGCTCCAGGACCAGGGAAAGATGAGGTCAGAGTCCTTCCCTTGAGAACCAGCTGAAGAGACAGTCTTCCCCTGAATTCAGACTTCCAACCTAGAGAATAAATTTCTGTTTGTTAAAGCCATCCATTTGTGGAACTTCTGTTACAGAAGCACTAGGTAACTAAGACATATGCTTAACACAAAATGTGTACTCTCCAGCTCCTTTCTTTTTTGTCCCTCTTCTGTCCTCTTTCTAGTCTAAAGGAAAGCAAGTCCTTCAGTGGCAGATTAATGAAAACTTACAATCATTTTGTGACTCAAGAGGAAAGAATATTGACCATAAAGAAAGATTACTTTGAACACTATGTCTTTGGGTGAGGTTGTGACATAGGCACATAAGCATTTATATATACTTGCTGCTGTCAAGTCAATTCTGATTCATAGCAACCCTGTAGGACAAAGTAGAACTGCTCCATAGAATTTTCAAGGAGCAGCTGGTGAATTTGAGCTGTCAGTTGTTTTTAGCAGCCATAGCACATCAGCACTGTGCCACCAGGATTTTCACATTTATATATAGACATATAGTGTGTGTATATGTATATACATGAAATATACTTCTGGTAAACAAAAAAAAAAAACCCAACTACCATTGAGTCAGTTCCAACTTCTAGCAGCCCTTTAGCACAGAGTAGTACTGCCGCATCTGGCTTCCAAGGCTATATTCTGTATGGAAGCAGACTGCCACACCTTTCTCCTGTGGAACAGCTGGTGCATTTGAACCACTCATCTTTTGGTTGGCAGCTGAGCGCTCTAAATTGAACCGCATCACCAGGAGTCCTGTACTTCTGATATGAACACTGTATTAGGTTGAATCACATGAAATTTCTGTTTGTAAACAAAGTGACAAATGTTTGATAATTTCATATGTTTAAACTAATAGATATTTCCTGGTGAGTGGTGGTCTTCTTCAGGTTAGCATAAATCATTCTGATCCAGTTAACTCTGTGACATGAGCCTTTTTTCTTTTTTGTTCCTCTGAGAAACTGATGAGGCTGGACTTAACACTTTAGAACTTTTTTTAAAGCCCTATCTTCTTTTATATACTCTTTTATACCTAGTTTTTAAATAATTACTGTGGCTAATTTGCACACATAATTCTTGCGGCAAATCTGTTATATGTTGTTATCCCTAATTTATAAGCTCCAAAAAGGTTAAGCTGTTTTCACAAGAAAACAAATGTATAAATATCCCTAGTAAATAACAGAAGCAGAGTTTGAACCCAAATCTCTTTAAATTCATGTTTTTTGCCATCTCTTCCATGTGCCTTCTTCCCCAGAGAACTAAAGTCCCATCAAGTCAAAACTTACTGTCTAATGTACATTTATCCTTAAGATTGGTTTTACTTGAATTTATTGGAATCTCCTCCTCTTGGCTCCTAGATTTTTTTTCTATTTAAGACAGTTTAATTAAAAAAAAAAAACTAATTCATGGTTTCCTAATAGAAAATGAAATAACACTTTTCGTTTATAAATATAGCAGATGTTTCCCCTCTTACTCACTTTAAAAAATGATTTACTTTTTTCTTGTATAAAGGTCCAGGATACATTTTTATCAAAGGGAAATCCTTAAGATAACCAAAAAGAATAGTGTGTACTAATACACAGTTTTTAGTTCTTCCACAAAAAAAGCAAAGGAGGTACAAAGAGGGTAGGGATGGAGATTGTGTTTAAACAAGCAACTGCCTCTTGGGTTTTAACCTCAGTGTAAGTTTTAGCTGTAAACCTTACAGTTACGTGATTTTTTTTTTCTCTTGAAGAATACTTTTTATAGTCAAAATATTGAGGGATGTTCACAGTTATAAATCAAAATATATTGAATGATAGAATTATTTTGTGAACGCTAGACATGTAAATACATTTTCACCTCGTGCATAAGTTGAAAAAATGCCGATTGGTTATTACTGTCATAGTGCTACGTTTCATTTCTGCTGTAAGGCTTTTAAGGTTGTTCATATTCTGGCCATTGTCATTTTCCATGACTGTACTAACATTTCAGTTCATCCAGCCCTCTGTTTGTCTCACCTTTGCTTATAGTATTCTCCAAAGATAACTTGTCTTTCTCCCTTTTTCTTGGCCTCTTTTCATTACCGTCTCTCAGAATTCTGTTTAATTACATCTCTTAGCCAAGTCTTCTATAGTTTTCCAACCAACCCCCATGTCTCCCTGTTCTGAATCCCTGCACAGTTTAATCCTTAGATCAATTTAGTGCTTAACTAAAATCTTTTAATGTTTAATTCTTTAATGTGTGCTAATCCTATCTAATGTGGTAGGAAAAAAACTTAACCAGAAATTACTTGCAAGCACTTTTTTGGTTGTTAAATGATAGAAGCAAATTTCTCACAGTTTTGCCTCCCCCATCAGTGTCTTTGTGGCCCTCGTACCCCAGCATGTTGTGTGTGACGGAGCAGCAGCTCCTTTGCAGGCTGACTGGTGAGACCTGTGCGAACCACAAAAGAAAGAATTCAACAACTAAACACAGGCCTTCCCAAAAAATAAATAACAAACTGAAACTTGTTTTATTGACATCACTGTTACTTGTGAGCTCACTTAAAGCTAGTAGACCTGGTGGTAACACACAGCTGCCAGGAAGAGACATCCCTCCTTCAGACAGCTGAGCCGCTGCAGCTTCTCGCAGGGCAGCCCGCGGCACCTGGAGCAGCCTGTGTTTTTTGTTCCAGTTTTTAGTTCAATGACTGTGACCACAGATACTTAACTAAGATACAGGCCACCTTTTTAGTTTAGTTTTGTTTTTAATACAACTCAAATAAAATTAAACTGAATAACTAAATTCTCTCTCTGTAAATCCTGTGGTTTATTCTTGTCAATATTGCTCATTTAGTTAACCATTTGAAAATTTACAAAAAAGCATTTAACTATTTATGAAAGATGCTGACTAAAGTAGTACATTTTCTCAGTGGAGAAGGTTTGGACAGTGTTATTGATACAGAAACACAGATAGCTTAGCAGGAAATGAAACTGAAAACTACACATTGAACTGGACTCACACATGCTGGTGTGTGCACGAAAAAGGTGCCCTGGAAATTAGTTAATGGCCCTAAAATTGCCTGGGATAGGAGTGAAAAACAAGGCTTTCATCTGTGATTTGTTTTTTACTTTTTAATCCAATTTAGAAACTTTTTTTTAATTTTAATTTTAGATTAAAAAGTAAGATTTTCAGCTTTTAATAGTTCTAAAGACAGCAAATAAAACTAGTTTTCTGTAAAACATAATTAAATGAGATAAAATAGATTATATTTAAGCTATTTTCTCCCTTGGGCTAAAGGTGGAGAAGTCTGAGTCAAAATTTCATCCCTCTAGAAATATATTTTAGAGCTTCAGTCGAGCTCTGTGAAATCATCATTTTAGAAATCTTATTAAATGTGTACTTATGTTTTTTAAAATGTCCAGTTCTTCCCCTTTCCTCTATTCCCTTCATATCTCAGTGTCTTTCCTGCCCTGTCATTACTACAGATGGACTTTGCAAATGTAATCTATGACTTAGAAGCAAGTGAACCCTGTTTTAAAAATTGGACTTCATTGATTTAAAATAAGCAACTTTTCTTCTTCATTTGCCGTTCATTCAAGAGCAAGTTTCAAAGTCTCTTCTGATATCCAATTTGATGTTTTCATTCTTTTTTGTCTCTTTAATGACCTTCTGCTTTCAAGAATGATGTCCTTGATGTCATTCCACAGCTCATTTATAGTCATTCCTGTTCACTGCATCAAATCTGTCCTTTAGATGGTGTCTACATTCAGTAGGATCATCTCAGGGTTGTGTTTTGGCTCTCTTGAGCTTGTCTGAATGTTCTCTAGCTTCAGCTTGAAGTTACGTGTAAGGCATTGATGCTGTGTTCCAGAGTCAGGCTCGGAACCTGTTCAGATTAAGGATTTTGAGCATCTCCATCATCTCTTTCTACAGATGTGGTTTATTTGATTCATGTTTGTTCCGTCTGATAAGGCCCAGAAATGTAGTCATAGTAGCTTATGTTGCTGAAAAATGATATTTGCAGTGAAAAAGCCTGTCATGCAGTCACTGATACAGTATGTATGGCCATACAGTGAGAAAACTCTGCCATGCAGTCGCCAGTGTATGTACATAAATGCCCCAAATGAATTTCCTGCGTGTTTTCCCTCCAGTCTTCAGTGTCAGATAATTATGTCCAGTAGAAGCCTTAAGTTTTCAAGAAAACAGTTAAGTGAAGCAATGAAATTTCTCCATGATCCTTTAAATGCCTTTATAGTGTATAATTAAAGGGTGTAACACTTTCCTATCTGTTTTCCTGATTTGCAGGTGTAACAAGTAATACTATCCAGCCTACACCACAGACTGTTCCAGCCATCGATCCCTCACTTTTCAATATAGTTTCCCAGGGTAAGTCTGCTGACTCTTTTGTGGGATATATTGTGTCTCTTGTTTTGGAATATTATTTTGCAGTATTACCAGAAGTATACCATATCTTTAAATGTTTCTATTTAAATTTGAATATCTAGATAATATTGAGAGACATTTCTTTGAATGCTTATTTTTACTGGATTTTCAAATGAACTAAGACTTTCATATTAATAAAATTGCCCAAACCCAGAGGTGTTCTTATTTTTACTTACTCGTTTACTGTTTCTTCCTTTGTGTGTTGCTGGATGTTATGACCCAAACATGGAACCAAAGCTATCTTGGAAGATTTTGCCAAAAAACTGATTTTGAAGTTCGTGATTACTGTGTGCTATGATTATGATCTTTCTGATTAGCTGAGAGTTACCGACCATTGTTGAAAATAGAGATCTTGGAGAATAATTAGTTTGCTTGTATCATATGTTATGTTTTTTTTATTTTAATATTTCTGACTTACTAGCTTTTCTCCACTAGTCAGTTATTGTGTTTATCTCACTCAGAAGGGTTCCTTTCTCATACACCTGATGAGAAATACCCTTTTTGTGTTTAGAAGAAAGAACTTGATTATTTTAATAACTGTTACGGGTTTCCTTCAGAGAAAATAGCATGTATCTGCAAATTTGTTTCCCAGTTGATTTTTCAGTTCTCTCCTCTTAGGGGAAACTCACACTAGCTGTCTGCCTCTGGGCCATGGAATGAAGAAAGCTTTTTGGAGAGATGTCCCACTTACTTTGGGAGAACAACTATGTCTACACAGTTCACCTGAGTTTTATTAGAGACACCTCCCATCTTTTTTGTCCCAGGTCAAACTTGATAGGTGGGAAGTAGTTAAGGGGGTGGGAGGCTGGTAGAGCAGACAAGGATATGAAACTAGTGCAGATTTCTCTGAGACCCAGTAAAGACTCTCCTCTACCCGCCTCATATCTCTCCAACATTCATTTGAACAGATCAGCTCCATCACCTCCCCTTGTTCTAAACATGTTCTTAGTAGAGATTTTTTTCCATCCTTGTTGTCTGGCAGGGTACGTTCACTCATTTCTCACTTGACCAGAAATTGTGTTATCTCTCATCTCTAAATTCTCCTTCCTTCCCAATTTCTCTAGTCTTTCTCTTCTCCTTTTCAATTTTGGTCATTTGTTGCCCTTTATATTAATTTAATATGGTTTTAGTAGTTTTCCATCTAGAACAGAAAATCCTAGGATTCTTTGTCCAACTCAGATGTCAAGTTTGTTGTGAAGACAAAATAATTATTTTTTAGATATATCTAAATTTATCTGTCACATACCTTTTTTAAGAAAGTTACTTGAGGATATATACTATCAAATTGAGGGTGATAACCAAGTAGAAGAGAAATATGAGATAGGAGAAATGGTGAAATTAGGTAGTCTAAAGAGAAGAAATTCCATGGATACCTTTTCTATAGGCTTAAAAAACAGTTGCTCTGAAATTAGAACAGGAAATCAGAGAGTTTCCCTCTTCTAAGAAAAAGGAATGGACTCCATGCAGTCTATAAATAGGAAGCTGTAGTGTGTTAAAGATACAGTTAAGAAATCATCAGAATCTTCTAACAAGTGGGAATAAAAGATCTAATAAAACTAAATTATACAAAAAAATTTCAAGTAAGAAACAAACTAAAATATGTCATGATTTTCAACAGTAATGCAGTTTTTTAAAACGGTGTTACATATTTGTGTTAACTGTTGCATAATGTTATTATGTGAAGATTACTGCACTAGATGCTGCAGGGCAGATGTTTTTGCCACCCAAAGAAGTAATCAGCCTGGTAGAAAAAAATAGGAAAATGGAAAACATGGGTGCTTGTCAGAAAACCAAAAAGCAAAGCAAAACCATACAAAACAGAATTTCCATACTTCTTGAAGAAGTTGTAAGAAGCTTTTTATGAGCAGTGGCATCAAAATCTGTGGCTTGTTTTATAAGCAATCTTTATTTGCTATTCTTTGTGAAAAAACAGAAAATGTCAAGTTCTAAGTTTGTTGTACTTTTGTTATATTATTACTATGCACTAGAGAAAATTAGTTTCCATTCAGCAGTTTGTACGTGAAGAGTTCCATGACATTGGTTTCATTGCTCACGGGATGTCAGTGCTCATCTCATTTTTGCCCAAGTTTCCCAACTATAATGGAACCTTGAATTATAAGGAAAGGGATTTCGTTTGACTTGGTCACAAGACCATTCTCCTTCAAATGGCACAAGACTTATCAAAGAGCACAGATAACTCCATTGAAGACAGAATATAAATAGTATCAGCACCAGCAATTGAAAGTAGAGAAAATACATTCTGAAAGTTGAAAGATAGAGTGGATGAAAGAAACATGTCAGGGGAAGTATCCAGCAATGGAGTGTCAAGAGATTTCTCTCTAAAGCTGATAAAAGAAGAAATGGAAACTAAAATACATTATTCAACCTGTACAATAATACTAAGCAACTCAGGACTTTCTAAAGCTGATGAAAAAAAGAAACAACTTAAAATACCTCTTTAACCTATACGATAATAATAAGCAACTAAAGAATCTGAAATAATGAGCAACTATCAGAAATAGAGCAAGAGAGGAAAGAAGAGCATAGTGTAATTTAGCTAAATCCATATCTTTGAGAGTATAAGAGTGGATACTGTCTACAAACTGATAAACGAAGGACCAGTGGTAGAATGTTATGAGTTGGAATTGGGGAAATAACCTAGAAAAGAACAAAAAGTAGAAATAGTTCAAAGTAGGGTGGGGAGAGCCAGGGTACATGACTCACTGTGTAAACCCTTAAATAGGATCCTGACTTCTGAATTATCTGACATTTCTGGTGGCATAGTTGTCAAAAGTGCTTGGATGCTAACCAGAAGGTTGACGGTTTGAACCTATGAGCTGCTCCACACGAAAAAAAATGTGGCAGTCTGCTTCCATAAGGATGAAAATGAGAATACCTGTGTGGCAGTTCTGCTCTGTCCTGCAGGGTCGCTCTCAGTCGGAATCTACTGGACAGGAGTGGAATGGGTGCAAATACTACTTTGGGAGGGATGAATAGAACTGCCCAGCGTGATACCTGCCGCACTGGTGAAGTGACACCATTTTGAAAATAACAGATTGTTTAATAAATGTATTCTTTAGTTTTGTATTCAGTTGGCTGTCTGATGTGACAGCGGGAAGATGTATCTGTAGTTGGTTCAGGATCTAAATTGGTTTGGAGGGGAGGAGTTGGAACATATCCAGTGTCTGAAGTGAAGCACAACACATTAACTGCTCGCTGATACGGTGGTGGTGTCTCCAGGCTCTTTGGACTGTGTTGGTTGTTCTTTGTTTAAATGTAGTATATTGTTTACTACTGTTTATATTGTGAGTAATATTTAAATTTAGTCTACTTCCCAGTAAAGCAGAAGTAGCTATGAAGGCTACTGTTTGTGTGTTTCATGGGGGAAACATGTTTGTGTGTTTCATGGGGGAAGACAGTGCTAAGGTATGAAGAGTAGGTACAGAAGCTGTAATAAACTGCA
Organism: Heterohyrax brucei; assembly: GCA_028571685.1. NCBI lineage: Eukaryota > Metazoa > Chordata > Mammalia > Hyracoidea > Procaviidae > Heterohyrax > Heterohyrax brucei. The sequence continues at coordinate 167,174,500 of CM053144.1, forward strand.
GCAAATTACCAATGAATATAGTGCAGAATGATGGAGCTCGGGGGAGCACAGCAGTTACAGGCACTTGGCTGCTGTCTAGAGCATCTGTTGTTTGAACCCACTGCCTCCTCCAAGGCAGAGGTGGCAGTCTACTTCTATAAGGATTTCAACATTGAAAACTGTCTGAAATAGTTCTGCTCCATCTTATGGGGTCACTGTGAGTTGGAATTGTCAGCAGTGAGTTTATTTTTCTATAGTAGAAAATATTTATCTGTTAGCAGACAGATACTTGTCCAGCTAATACAGTGTTTATCTTTTAAACTTGATTTCTAGATTCCCCTCTGTTTTCCCACCCATTTATAAAAGCTCTGTCTGGAATTTGATGTGAAAATACCTGAGAGAATAGAGGAATAGATCAAAGAAATAGAATAAGAAATCCAGATACTGGGTCACACAGTGTGGTAATTAAATGAAAGATAAGGTGACATTTGGCTCAGTGTGGCAAGAATATATATTCATTCAGAAATGATGTTAGAACAATTGGCTATCAAGAAAAAATTGTGTCAGACTTCTCTCACAAGTCTAGGGTCTAGTTTGGGTGTGTCTTAAGTTTAATTAATGAAAAGTAGTAAATGCCATACAACAAAATAACTCACTGTCTCTACCCTGTTACATTATCAACATGCAGCTGATAGACTGGAGGAAAATACTGTTATTTTAAAAATAAGGAATTAATGTCCAGAACATAGAGAGAGAGCTCCTAAAGTGCAGTAAGTAAAATTCAACTCAGTAGGAAAAAATTGGCAGGTAATGCAAATGTCCAACATGTCCAGGAGCCACACGGAGAGATGTTCAGCCTCGTTAGTAATGAGAGTAATTATGAACTAAAGCGAGTTTAGTTTCATGATCATGAAAAAATATCAAAAACAGTTAAATCACTGATCTCCAGCTCATGAAGATAAAACCAAAAACCAAACTCACTGTCATCGAGTCAGCTCTGATTGATAACTGTTAATGAAGATAGAGTAAATACTGTTTGTGCTGTTGGTGAGAATATAAGTAGGTAGAAAAATTTTCTCATTAGTATTGTCACTGTGAAAATTGGAAATAGTTATTAACCTTTTGGTCCAACTGTTCTACTTCTGGGACTCTGCCCTAAAGAAATACACAGGGGCACAAAATGCATATTTTATTTTAGTATTGTTTACAGTCGTGATTTGAAAAAATAAATCTCAGTGTTCCATTAATGGGAAGTTGGATTGATTGTGGTATATCCATACTCTGAATATGGTATACACATTCAAAAGTGTATTGTAGCTCTCACATGAAGAGATATCTTAGACATATTAAGTAAAAAGGCAGGTTGTAAAACATTGCATATAGTATGATTCTGAATAGGACATAAGAAGAAACATTTCAAACAGAACTCTGTTTCTGTAAGTACATTTATTGCAGAACACTCGAACTATAAAACCGCAGTGCCAACATCATCTACCCCTGTGAGACTCTACCCCTGCTACATTTCTTTCCCCTTCATGTGTTCTACCTATCACGTTTTAATACACTTTGAGCTCCATAAAGACAAGAATTTTTGTCTGTTCCCAATATATTCCTAGCACCAGAAACAGTGCCTATTACATAATAAGCATCCACTACATGTTTTTGTAATCAATTTGTAGCTGGCTCTGAAAAGGAAAAGTAGAATGACTGGGGTTATCTTAAATTTTCTAAGTATTTACTTTCACACCTTGTATATCTCTTGGTATGAACAATAATAGCCTCGTAAAGTGTTTTGAAAATTAGGTGGAGTAATATCTGAAAAGTACTTAGCACAGTACCTAACCTATGAAAACTCTGGCTGTAATTATTATTACTGTTGTTGCTGCTATTAAATGACATGCCTCAGCAATGCCTAAGTATAAGGGGTCAGTATGAAGTAGGTACCTCCAAAATTTATTGTGGGTCATATGGTTCCTTTACAATTCTGCCTACATCCTGTGCTTTCTCTTGAGATCAGAGGACGAAAGAGTATACTAGGATCAGGTTCTCCAAGGTCTCTGGCATGCGAATTTCAGAACTACCCTGTTAAATAGAAAAGAATCTCCAAAGACCATGGCAGTATATAAATCAACCTTGGAAATGGAAGCATGCAGGGTTTCCTCTCTACACAGAATAATGTTATCTTTGATCCTGTGCTGACCCAGGTTCTCTGTGCTCATATTCATCCTGCTACTGGAGTATAGACCTCGACTAGCGGCTGTAGCAGTCTTCTTGCCTGTTCATGTCCCGCCCTCAAAGGGGAAGAAGCAACTCTTTGCTATAAACAGCCCTGTCCACAGCCCTTTCTGAAACCTAGAAGCACAGGTTTCAGAAGAGGTGCATTGGACAGTCTTTCTAAGCCTTTAAACAACTTCTAGGTCCACCTTATGCTTACTCTGGAAACCCTGGGTGCAGACTGGTTAAGTGCTACAACTGCTAACCAAAAGGTTGGAAGTTTGAATCTACCACACGCTCCTTGAAAACCCTGTGGCTGCAACAGTGGGCTTAAGTGTAAAAATGATTGTGAACGTGGTGCAAGACTGGGCAGTATTCGTCCTGTTATTCACAGGTTTGCTATGAGTCAGAACCGACTCAACAGCACCTACCAACAACATGCTTTCTTTGGTTCTGAGTGTGGCTTCTCATAAATTTTCACATTAGGGAAAATGTTTTTATTGTGATACATTAAGCCTGATTTTACTGTTATTAAATCAGATAAATTGAAATTAAACAATTCTTCCAGAAATGTGTTTTTTCTACTTTGTGTTTTGTACTTTCTCCGTGGAATTTTAAAATGCTAATTTAAAAGGTTCATAATCAAAAGACAGACTTACTCAGTTTTAGACTTTAATCCACATTTTATTATTATGACTTAGCCACTGTATTTTTTTTAATGGAAGAAAGCCTGATATGTTACAGACAGCAAACATATAACTATTTGATACAGTTTTTAAAAAAGTCTTTATGTATTTAATTTTAGAAAATAATTCTAAAATCTCTAAGTTTATAATTTACATTATCTAAATTTATACTTTGTTATTGAATATGAGTTATTAATTTGTTATAGATGTCTAAGCTAAATATATTTTATATATGTAGTTGATTTTTACTGTTAAAATATTTCATTTACATTTTATAAATGTTGGCTTAATTTTATGTTAAAATACATTTCAGTTTTATCATTGGTGAATAAGTTTATTTTATAAAAACTAAAGTAGTAACAGTTCTTACCACAGTATACATTTTGTCTGATTAATAAAGAGGTGATAAGTCTGCAAAACAGTGCAAAACTTAATGCTGTAAAAATAAGATTACTCTAGATCATTAAGGGCTTTCTTCCAGCAATGTGGTAAATTCTGGACTCATACTTTCATGAAATTGGAGAACAGATTATTAAGGCTCAAAATGAGCAATAGTAAACATCTCTTGATTTTTCAGTGTCTCTCTCACGCAGGTAATGCTGTGTATCTATGTGATTAAATCTTCTTTAAATATTTTAAATAGCTTTTAAAATGTTCTGAAAGGTATTTTCAAGGAAAAAAGTCATGCCTAAGTTGTCCACAAAGCTGGAGGGTAGTTTTCTTGTTTGTTTTATGTTTAGTAGAAAACAAAGGCCAAGTCACCAAAATATAAAAAGTAGAATTGTAAAGAAACTTTTTGAACATAATTGCTTTTAACTACTTTATTGATTTACTTTACTTGCTTTTTAGGAAGATGAAAATTCAAGGAAATTAAAATATTTTCTTTTAAAATCAAATTATGTGATTTCACCTCTATAAGTGTTCTTTTCTTTTTTGAATAGTGTCAGATCCTCCACTGTTAGATAGCTGTCCTAGGCAAATCACGGCTGAGAGTTAATGCTCATGAAGTATTTTTGTTTTTAATTTTTCAAATTATTCTTTGGATGAAAGTTTACAAAACAAACTAGTTTCTCATTAAAAAGTACACATACTGTTTTGTGACAGTGTTAAATAGCCACAACATGTCAGGACTCCCTTTATCAACGTTGGCCTTCCTGTTACCAGCTTTTCTGCCCCCTCCTACCATCTAGTGCTTGCCCGTCGGCTGGCATGCCCCTTTAGTCTCGTTTGAGTTAGAATTTTTTTCTCTGTTTTCTTTAGCTCTTTTGTGATCCCTGTTGGTGCAGTCAGTGGTGGTAACCAGGTACCATCTGACTGTACTGGAGTCACTCTGGAGGAGGCTGTTGTAGTTAGTCCTTTGGACTGATCTTTCCCTTGTTTCTTTAGTTTACGTTTTCTTGCTTCCTACAAGGTAAAAGCAGTGGAGTACATGGATGACCACTCACAGACTCACAGGCTTTAAAGACTCCAGACACTGTGCACCAAAGTAGAATATAGAACATTTTCTTTATAAACTGTGTTGTATCAGTTGAGCTACCCTGAGACCGTGGTCCCCACAGCACTCAGCCCAGCAGTTCTACCCCTCATGGAAGCTGTGGCACATCTGTGGTCTTGCTTTGTACATGTTGTGCTGGCTCTGCCAGTATTGTGTACTGTCGTGTTCTTTGCCAAAGTTACCACTTACCGATTGTCTACTTAATGCCAGTAACAGTTTTTGTTGTTGGTAGGTGCCGTCCGTAGAGCTCCAACCTCATAGTGACCCGGTGTGCCACAGAATGCAACCCTACCCAGTCCAGTGCCATCCCCACAGTGATTGCTACACTTGAGCTCATTGTACCCCCTGAGGTGGTCCATCTCATTGAGGGTCATCTTTTTTGGGACTGAACCCTGCTAGTAACATGCCCAAAGTAGGTGAGACAAAGTCTCACCATCCTTGCTTGTAAGAAGCATTCTGGCTGTACTATTTCCAAGACACATTTGTTGATTCTTCTGTGAATCTGTGATATGGTCAGTATTCTTCTCCAGCACCATAATTCAAAATCAGCAGTTCCTCAGTCGTACTTATTCTTGTCTGGCTTTCTCATGCTTAGGAGGACATTGAAAAGACTATGCTTTGGGTCAGCTGTACCTTAGTCTTCACAGTGACATTTTTGTCTATTACAGCAGATTTGCTCATGCAGTGTGTTACTTGATTTCTTGACTGCTGCTTTCATGGGTGTTAATTGTGGATCCAAGTAAAATTGTGTTTTTGACAACTTATTTTCTGTATTTATCAGGATGTTGCTTACTGGTCCATTTATGGCCAATCTTCAGTTTTCTAATCTTTGACATTAATGGCTGACACATAAATTTGAATGAAAGTCATATTAACTGATCTTCCTTGTAGGCATATGGATATTATCCTGTCACTGACAGCTAGTACTTCAGGACGGAGCTTCAAATGTTCTTTTTGATGATGAAGGCAGTGTCATTACCCTTGAATTTGTCACTCGTGGCATAGTAGGCCATATAGTTGTCTGGTTTAAAATGGCCATTAGCATTCCATTTCCACTCTCTAATGTCTCAGATGTTGAAGTTTATACATTCTGTTTCAATTTTAATGTCTTCCAGTTTTGTTAAATTCATACTTTGTACTTTCCACGTTCCAATTATTAATGGACATTTGCAGCTGTTTCTTGTCATACTGAGTCCTGCTACATCGGCAGATGAGGGTCTGTAAAGCTTGGCTCCAGCCATGTTCTTAAGGTCAGCTCTCCTTTTAGGAGGCAGCTCTTCCCCAGCAGTATTTTGCCTGCCTCACAACTGGAGCGGCTCATTTGTCAGCACTGTGTCAGGAATGTTCAGCTCCTGTTAATGATGGTTTTCACTGGCTGATTTTTTCAGAAGTGGACTGCTGAATTCTCCTTAGTCTGAAAACTCAGCTGAAACCTATCTACCAAGTGTGACCCTGCTGGTATTTGACATAGCTTCCAGCATCACAGCAACACGCAAGGCACTACAGTCTGACAAACTGACAAGACTAATTACTTACAACTACTTTATTAGTTTGCATCACTTGCTTTTTAACAAAACAGTTCAAGAAAATTAAAAAACTTAAAATTGGACTATATAATTTAACCTCATTCATAACAGTAAGGATACAAATATTTATGTTGTTTAATAATTCAAACATTTGAAATCTTACTGTTTTTAACACACTACTTGTTACTGCATGTAAATATATGAATGTATTATCTTTAAATTGAAATATAACTAATATTATAAAGAAACTTCATTTATTTTAAGATGTAGGGAATAATTGAGAGTACAGATGGTTCATACTCATTCACTAAAGTGTTTCGAGTTCCTACTGCTTCCCCATCCCTTATTACTTTAGGATAAATTGTTTCTGTAGTCTTACAACTTTTGAAAATACTCATTTGTATCATAATTTATTATAATACTTGATGTTGCTGCTGACTTCAAAGTCCTTGCCTAGCTAGTATCAAAAATAGAATCAAAACGTGTTGTTTGTTGATTATATTCTGTACCCCAGCCTTTTCATCAATTCAGATAACCCTCATAGAAATTTCCAAAGAAAAGCACTTATATATTTAAAAGGAAAAAAAACCCTACAGTTTCTGCTTTCATCTTTAAATGTACATATTCAAGTATATTCAAATTTTAGATTAAATGAACTGTCTTTAGAGTGATTTTTTTGTCCCAGATTATTTAGTTGAACTCTGCACATGGTAACCATCTGTGCAATTAGAAACTTGGTTAGAATAAGTCTTAGAGAAACAGTCAGCAAAAGTTGTTATGTGTTTAATTTTATATTTTAACACTATGAAATTGAAATCTTAATACTGAGCCTTAAGAGTTTTTTTTATCTGGATATCATAAAAACGTAGAATGTTTTCACGTTTAAAAAAGTAAAATGGTTTACAGATGCGATTTTTTTTGCATACAGTTTGTTAGACATTTTACTTTTTTATTGAGTTACATTCTAGTTCAAATAAGGATTGAATGGTTTAGTCTGTGTGTCTTGTTCCATGTAGAGAAATACACAGCACTAATATAAACACTAAAGCTACTATCCTTGTTTCACAAAATGTTTTTCTTGCAACTTACTAAAATATAAAAATTTTCAGCTTATTGTATAGCTGTTGCTTTGAAAAAAATATGATTACCATATATTGTCATCTGTGATTTATGGTAGTGATTACAGAAATGAAAAATGTCAAAAAGCTGTTCTTAAATTGTGAATGTAAATATTTGCCTGCCCTTAGAGAAAACTGTCTGTTTTCTTACTAAGTGTCCTAATTATCCTTTTACTAGGGGACGTTCGTCTAACTCCAGAGGACTTTGCTAGAGCCCAGAAATACTGCAAATACGCTGGCAGTGCTCTGCAGTATGAAGACGTGAGCACTGCTGTGCAGAACCTCCAGAAAGCTCTCAAGTTACTGACTACAGGCAGAGAGTGAAGAATGAGGCCTTTGTGCAGCAGAGTCCTGTGTGTGGGGCCTAAAGAACTAACAGTCATTGCTGTCTCATCAGCCTATCAGGAGCACAATTTTAAGGAAGAATTCAGTTCCATTGAATATGACAATGAAATCTGTGTCTGTGTGTCAGATTCCTGTTGAAGCAGTTATAAGCAGCCTCAGCCAGTTTTCATTGTCCATTCAGTGGATCCAGTAATGTCTGGGTATATAGGGCTGGTATTAGCAAGATCTTAAAAAGTACCCATTGAACCCTTCTTCAAAAAAGGAAAACACATCTATAAAATATATATTAGGAGTAAGTTTTATACCTTAATTTACATACAATAAGAGAGTTTCCTCTTTTTTTGTAATCTGTAATATTTCAATAAACAGTCCATTCTTGCTTTGCTTTAAATTTCTAAATTTAACTTTCAGCAAATATTGCCAGAAAATTGTAGAATAGAGATCATGGTTTTGTTTTTCCAGAACATCTAAAATCAGTATGAAAGTAGTCCTAAGCTTTTAAGTGAATCTCTAAAAAAATTATGTTCAAAACTCAATTTACATTCATACTAAATATAACTGCATTGAAAGTAAAAATATGGAAGGAAATAAAAACAGTAAAGAGGTAGAATCACCACCTTAGGCTTAAGAATAATGCTGGTCTTTCAGTTGCTTTACCGTATACATCAAAGCTTAAGGCAAATTGGTATTTGCTTCATAGGCAGTTTGAGTGCATGTTTTAGAGAATGAAAAAAAAAAAAGGTACTTGTGATAATGCCTGGAAACTTGGTGCTTTAAGTTAAGGTTCTCCTCTGCTGCTAATGGATTCCCTAGAGTGTATAGGTATAAATGATGCAGAAGATAAGAATTTAGGTTTTCAGTTGTTAACTATAAGTTTTGGGGGGCATTATGGACTTAGTGTGTCACCTGCATTTGTGCTGTGTAAAAAATAAATACAAGAGTTCATTCAACTAGTTCAGCTTACTGAAGAGCCAGATGTCTGGTTTTCCTCATATACTAGAGTTCTCTTTGGGGGGGGGGGGAATTAGGCTAATATGGATGTTTCTATAATAACAGAAATAACTAAAGAGAAAAAAAAAAGAAAGAAAGACACTTAGCAGATTTACCTGAAATTGATCTGGTCCATTTTATTCATTCTGCTAAGACTGTAGAATTTCTTTAACACAGAGGACAACAAATAGTGGACCCTGGGCTAGCCTTCCTGTCAGTATAAATCCAGTTTTATAGAACACAATGATACCCACGATTTGTCTTTCTCTGTGACTGCTTTCAACAACGTCAAAGGTACGTGGGTCCCAAATTCAAAATACTTACTATCTGACCCTTGAAGAAAAAGTTCACTGATTCTTGTTCTAACAGCACATGTAAAATAAAAATGAATCATCAACTCATCTGTGTTTGAATTTTCAAATTTTCTTTGCATAAATGTAATGGTCTTTTACAGCATTTGATAGAATGCATGTTCAAACAAAATAAATTGTTTAAAAAAAAGCTTCCTGAAAAGCATTTTCATGTTTACACAACTAAATCCTTCCGACATTTGTAATGTTCAACGTTCCCATCTAGAAATCTACCACATGGAGTGAGGGTTGGGAAAAAGTCCACTGCTTGTCTCATAGAGACCCTGTAGGACAAAGTAGAACTACCCCATAGAGTTTCCAGAGAGCACGTGGTGGAGTCTCACATCACTGATCTTTTGCTTGGCAGCCATAGTGCTTAACCCTTATGCTAACAGGGTTTCCTCTAGAAATCTAGTACTCTGGTACAGTCCTCGGAAACCTTGGTAGCAGAGCAGTTTTAACCGAAAGGTTGGCAGTTTGAATCTGCCAGGTGCTCCTTGGAAACCGTGAAGCAGTTCTACTCTGTCCTGTAGGGTTGCTATGAGTTGGCATCAACTGGACTGCAGTGGGTTGGGTTTGGTCTTGGTTTGGTATAGTTCTCTAGAACTATATTGTAGAAAAATGGCTAGGGTGGTTTTAGTGTTACAAGGTAGTGTAGTTCATCAAGTTTTAATTCAAGCCTTAACATCTCTAGGCACCAAAAAAGAAATAGACCCTAAATGGTGACTCCTAATTGAGACAAGACACAGAGGGAAGAAGATAATGTGAGATTGGCTACATGATGTAACACAGAACCTTCTTTGTAAAATGGAAGGGACACCAACAGCCGCCTCAGTGGTGGTTATGAGAATTAAATGAGATAATGTACGTGGCATACTTAGTTGTTGGTGGTAATATTACAGTAAGGAGCCCTGGTGGCTGGCTCAGTGGTTAAGCATGAAGGGTCAGCAATTTGAACCCACGAGCCACTCCATAGGAGAAAGAGGTGGCGATATGTTTCTGCAAAGATTGCATGCAGCCTTGGAAACCCTGTGTGGCAGTTCTGCTCTTTCCTGTGCCGTTACTATGAATAAGAATAGACTTGACTGCAATGGGTTTAGTTTTTAGTGTTATTATGTAACTTAGTTATTCTTCCAGTATCAGGAAATGCCAGCTATGTGTTGTACAGTTCTTGAAAACTCTTTAATGATAAGGTGGAACTTTGTTTTTTAACTTTATATTTCTTCCTAAAAATCGACCAAGCTAAATGTGGAAGACAATCCTCATATAACACTGGGATAAATGATTTTCATTTATTCAGCATACAATTATTGAATAGCTAGTATGTGCCTAGCATTGTTTGTTGCATAAGATACAACAGAAAAAAAATATCAGCCTCACAGAGTTTACCTTCTAATGGGGGAAAACAAATTCATTCAGTGAGTAGTTACGGGATATTATTAGAAGTACAAATCTGAAACCCTACCCAGGTCTATCCAATCAGAACATCAAGAGTGGGGCCCAGCATTGTGTTTTTTAACAAACTCTACAGGAGGTGCCCATGATATCTAAGCTTGAAGTGGTGTAACTTCACTGAAGTTGGACTGATTGAGAATTGTGGAGGAGAGGTTCTGAAGGAGTGGGCCTTAAGAGTGTTGTCCCTAGACCAGCACCATCAGCATCACCTGGGAAGTTGTTAGAATTTTCTAGGGACCACACATAGGGAATGTCTGTAAAAAAAAGTAAATGCTGTGGCAAAAACTAGGAGATAAAGGATGCTCTGACCTTACAAAGGTAACATTTTAGCGAAGACTTCAAGAAGGAGAGAGAGATCAAGTAGGCAGGTATGTGAGCAAAGCTCATTCCTATAGAGGGTGGAGAACAAGGTCAGGAAAAGTGGGAGGGTTACTGGGAAGAGAGCTAGAAGTCTTGGAGCCATAGAAGCTTTGAGAAGTCGCTGAAGGATTCAGAGCAAAAGAGTGGCCTGATGTGAGTTAGTTTGTAAAGCATCATGTTGGTAACTGTATTGAGAATAGGCCATTGAGAGTGCAGGGGTGGCAGCTGGGAGACCAGTTTTATAGAGTACTGCAGTAATCTAGGTGACATGATGGCTTAGACCAGGGGTTGCAATGGTGGAATAAAAATGTGATTGGTTATTTGCTATTCTTTTAAAGTCAAGCCACAGGATTTCTGATAGACTGGAGGATATGGAGTATGAGCATAAGAGGAGTCACAGTTGACACCATGGCAGCCCGATCATGTGAAAGTGATAGTCATTAGCTGCACTGAGAAAAGCTGCAGAACTAGTGTTTGGGGTTAAGTTCAGTGTTGGCAAGTTTTTGTGACCATCCCAAGTGGAATTATAACAATCTTTAGTCAATCCAAACAGACTGAGAAGATCCAATAAGATGTGGTACGGTCTGAGTTCCAGAACACTCACAAAGAACATGTGCATAGATGAAGAGGCAGTCACTGGAACAGAACAAGGGGATATCAGAAAAGTGTGTCAGGGTTGTATCTTTCCACCATGATTAGTTAACGCGTATGCTAAGCAAATAATCCAGAGAAGCTGGCTATATGGAGAACAGGGCACCAGAACTGGAGGAAGATTCATTAACAACCTGTGATATGTAAATGACACAAACTTGCTTGCTGAAAGCAGACTTGAGGGACTTACTGATGAAGATCAAAGACTACAGCCTTTGGTATGAATTACACCTGAAAACAGCAAAAATCCTCACCACTGGAGCAATAAGCAACCAGTAAACCAATAAGCAATGATACACAGGTAAGATTGAGGTGATCAAGGATTCCATTTTACTTAGATTCACAATCAGCGTTTACAAAAGCAGCAGCCAAGAAATCAAACGATGTGTTGCATTAGAAAAATCTGCAAAAGATCTATTACAGTGTTAAGAAAAATCTCTTCAAAGACAGATGCCCCAACCCACGCCGTGATGTTTTTCATCACCTCATGTGTACAAAAGCTGGACAATGAATACGGTGAAGAATTGACACCTTTGAATTAATGGTGTTGGCAAGAATACTGAATATACCATTTTCTGCCATATGAACAAACAAATCTTGTCTCTGAAGAAGTGCAGTGGGATTTCCTTAAAAGGGACAGTGCCCCTGTGGCAACAAGAGAAAAAGAGAGATACAGCTCAGCAACTCTACTAAAGACGAGAATTGACGGTATAACGGCCTGGAAGATCCCCTAGGAGCGTGGCCCCTAGACCTGCTACTGTCCCTGACCAGTAAACCCTACTGAGGTCAACTCTGGACAAAAATGGACTGAACCCAGGGACACATTGTTACCATATGGTGTGTGTTCTTAATGGTTCTGTGCATTATAGGAGGCTGCCCTACTAGTCTCTTTCTGGACGGGAGAGAGGAGGGTGAAGAGGAGGGGACAAGAACTTGTTAACAGGATACGAGTAAAGAATGTCACCGGGCAAGGAGAACAGAAGGAGCTGCAGGTAGGTGGGCATGCAAAATTGATTTGAATTGTATACTTGCACTTAATCACAATAAAATTAAAAAAGTGGGGTTGGGTGGAGAATGGTACTTTGGATGGATATGTTGTCAGGAGGAATCAGTCCCTAGAGAAGGACGTCGTACTTGGTAGAGGAGAGGGTCAACGCAAAAGAGGAAGACTCTCAAGATAGACTGACACAATGACTGCAACGATGGGTTCAAGCATAGCAGCAACTGTGAGGATAGCGCAAGACCAGGCAGTGTTTCCTTCTGTTGTGCATAAGTTTGCTGTGAGTTGGAACCAACTCCACAGCACCTACCAACACCAACAAGGTGAGACAACTACTGGTAATTTGAAGTTTCTAAGCTTAGCCTGCCTATTTCCGGCCACAAAAAGTATCATTCATGTAAGTAAATTACCTATTACATTATGGCAATGAAAAAAAAAAAAAAATCCATTACCATCAAGTCAGTTCTGATTTCTAGTAACCCCATAGGTCAAAGTAGAACTGTCCCCATAGACTTTCCAAGGAGTGCCTGGTGGATTTCAACTTCTGAGCTTTTTTTTTAAGCAGTCATAGCACTTACGCACTACAGTAACAGTGTTTCCATTGTGAGTATAAGGAAATGTTTTATGTAAACCTCACATTAGAAGGGTTGTTGGGCAATTCCTATTAGTGAGAAGCATAACAGATTTTTTTCTGCTATCTGAGCAGTATGTGCCAGCTGACACGGGGCCAGGCAGTGAACACAAGGCATGAACTTGAAAATCTAATTGCACCCTCAGTACTTGGGATAAGTACTGGAGCATCTGGCCTAGTGGTAGATGGACTGACTGCCATTCCAAAGGGACAATAATCAGGGTGTGAATAGCTGATACAATGAATTATGTCACCTTGGTGAGACCATCTGCTATCAGAAGGGTTCTCAGTTTCCCAAACATGCCAGTTTTTCCTTTTCTGCTTTAAACAATATCACTATTTTTCCTAGTTAGAGAGCCTCTACATTCAAGAAATCAGATTGAGATGTGAGCTTTAATATAGGAAGGCAAGTCAAGAAGTATTGTTCCTGGGTTCTAGTTCATATGTGCACGGGTTTATTCCAAACCAAATGTATTTAAACATGTCTCTGTGATCTGTGGATGGCTACAGTCAAGTTCTTTCAATAATACTATGTCTTAGTTCTGGTAAGGTACCTTCAAAAAAAAAAAAAAAAACAGAAGAAGAATACTCTTTGTGCCATGGACGAAAACTTCATTTTGAGGCCAGGGCTAATATCAATTCTTTAACAAAATTCAAATGCAAATCATTGAAGTTTTGCAACAAGTTCATGGGAATGCTGCCCAACATGAAACAAGAATTTCGATGGATAAAGCATTTTTAAGGAAGATCAGGAAGACCTCAACCATGAGTCAAGAGGAGGATTTCTCAGAAGGCTATGGTGACTGTTTTATGGAATTCCCAAGAGATATTCTTGATAGATTTCCTCTGATGACACGGGAAAATTATGGGGGCTTATGATGAAGTTTCAAGAAAACAGAAACTGTATTGGTAAGAGAAAGTTCAGGAAATTTGCACTGAGGAATATTTTCCTATCACGACAATGCACCTGCTCATTCTTCAAGTGTAGCAAGGGCTATCCTACAAGAATTTCGATGGGAAACCTTGTCTCCATCCACTCTACAGCCCCGATCTTGCTCCTTCAGACTTTTATTCGTTACCAAAACTAAAAACCAAAACAGTGTCATCGAGTCGATTCTGACGCATAGTGACCCTACAGGACAGAGCAGAACTGAAAGAACATTAAAAAGTAACACAATTTGAGTTCCTCAAAGATGCCCCATACTGGCTTTTTGATGGGTACAAGTTGAAGCAAACAGAACTCTTTGGGGGAAGGGTTAGAGAGATGGAAAAATCACCTTGAAAAGTGCAATAGACCTAGGTGAAGGATTTGTCAAGAAACAATAGCTTTACGTTTTGATATTTTTGTTCAATAAAGTCTTCTGCTTTTGTAGCAGTGCTTTTTGACTTATCCTCATAATACAATAAAGTTTGTCATGAGTTATTGCCTCAAATGTCTACTTGAAAGACATTTAATTCTCTCAATTAAATGTCTACTCAGACTTGGGGCAAAAATACCTGTTCTTTACTTCAGCTGTCTCCTGAAATTTGGACAGAAAGAGATGAATGATTACTTAACAATATGCTAGCTTCAGCATTCAGCAATCTGAGAGGATCTTATTGTGTGGTCCCTGGGTGGTGCAGTTACTGTGCACGACTACTGAACCAAAAGCTGGAAGTTGAGTCTACCCAGAGGCACCTCAGAAGAAAGACCTAGAGATACACATCAAAAGTGCAGCCAGTGAAAATCCTATGGAGCACAGTTCTATGCTTGACACACATGGGGTCACCATGAGCAGAAATCAACAACCACTTTTCTGGTTTATTAAAATATTAGTATAACAGGGATGAACAAATGACTTCAAAAATGCTAATAGTTTCGGAGAATTGGTCATCAGTTAAAGCTGAACATGGTACTGCTGTATTGGAGGTTATGTACAATCAACAATAGTGAGACTTCCTGGGGAAAGTCAGCCTCACAGAGGTTGAGCTGAAGGTTTACCAAGCAAAAGAACAGAAACTGAACAAAGAAGATCATGAGCATCAGCAGGGAGGAAAACAACGTGGGAATTTCAGGGAATTAGAGTAGTTTCTGGGAATTAGAGGAGTTTCGTACTGCTGTGGCGGATGGCCTGTAGAGAGTGAGAACTGTACATGTGAGATGACTCAGCTCAAGAGGACTGAAATTGATGGAAAGTGAAAAGAGTTTCAGTTTTCAGTTTCTTCCAAAGGTTTTGGCTCTATTTTCAAAGCGAGAAAGATCCTTATGTATTGCAACGAAACATATGATCCTCTCAAATATGCTCGTAACGCTGTTAGTTGCCTAGATTCTTGGTAACCAGTGGACTTGTTTTTTGCCTTTTGACCTTCAGCTTTCTTACTGCCTTCAGCTATGCACCAAAGCCAACACCTAGTCTACCCTTCAAAGGAACTTTGGAATTCTTTCTGGAATGGCCATTGCACATGGTAGCATGGTGGCAAGTTTGCGAACTTTTGTAATTGTCTGTGAGGGAGATTTTAGCCAGTAAACAAATAAACAGTATTGGAACACCCTCCAAGCACACCTGATCTGGCCCCAATAACTTTTTTCCTTACCCAAAGATAAAGGAAATACCAAAAGGAAAACACTTTGATCACACTCAGGACAAGAAGGGTAATACAGTGACAGCTCTGATTGCCATTTCAGATAAAGAGTTCCAAAATTGCTTTGAAGGATTGAATAGGTGCTGGTGTTGGTGCATAGCTTCCCAAGGGAAGTACTTTGAAGGTAAGGTGACCACAGTGCTATTCAGCAATGAGGTGTATGGTGCTTTTTTCTAGGACAAGTTTGAGAACTTACTTGGCAGTCCTCATATGTTATTTCTTTGTAGTATGAGGAAGATTCAGAATCCCTTGACAAAGAAGAGGACTTTTAGATTTGTCCATTGTACATTTCTGCATATAACTCTTTCTGTATAAAAGCAATAATACTCCTCTAGCATCAATAACTTAGCAAAATTACTATTTCCCTCTTCACATAATGAATCATGTAATTTAAGCTTTCTTCATTTATGTACATGTATCTCTGAGTCAGAATCGACTCAGTGGCAGTGGTGTTTTTTGTTTTGCCTTTTGGTGTCTTCCCCATTAGACCCGGAGCTCCTTCATCAGTATGTTCCGTGGTGGTACTTAGATGAGCCTGTTATGTACACAGCTTACCTGAGCCGTGAAATAAAGAGACTAATAGGTGAAAGAAAGAATCATATAGAACTCATCAGATGAAAATTACTTAGGTTAACAAAACTCTGTTCTCTGATATTGTGTGAGATAGTTATAATTTCACCTAGAAATTTTGAAGTTTAGAAATAATTGCTAATTATTACCCAATAAAAATCACATTCCTCAATATCAGAATATCATAAAATAGAATCCAAACCAGCACAGCCATCCTGATTCCTAATTTAAATGTGTGGTTCTTTATTGAAATCCTGAAGGAAAACAAAAAATCAGAACATTCTTACAACACACACTACTAATATCCTCTACTGACAGTTTATCTAGATTGCCATGAATTAAAGTGTGTTCTCCCCGAAAATCTATGTAGCAATTGGTTCCCGATATGCTGTGATGATCCTCCATGTTGGAATTCCTGCCTCTACGATGTTAAAAAGGGTGGATGGGCTGCAGTTCAGTTGCTGGGACAGGATTTAATGTGTGGGATTATTCTGTGCCTTGTGGCAGTCTCTTGAAATATAAAAGGAGGTAAGCTGAGACTTGGGCATCTCATACCATCAGGAAAAAAAAAAAAAAAAAAACAATTCTGGGAGCCCAGCATGTCCTTTGGAAAGGACCAGTGTCCCTGTACCTCAGAAACTTCCAATCCAGGAGAATGTTAACAACAAAGACCTTCCTCCAGTGCCAGCAGAGGAAGGCTTCCCCAGGAGCTGACACCTTCAATTTGGACTCTTAGCTTACTGGACTGTGACAAATAAAATTTATCTTTTTAAAGCCATTCACTGGTAGTATTTCTGTAAAGCAGCACTAGCTTACTAAAACACAGATTAATACCTACAAACTCACTGGATTTACTTTTTAAAAACTCTGTGTGCATGTGTGTGTATAAAATGGAAATACTTAGGCCAGGCTGAAGATTGAAAGCAGGAAGATATTTGACAAAACTGTAGCTGAAAGAGTATTTTCACAGGTGAATGGACACATGGAGGTTTAAATACAAAAGCTGTTCCTGAGGCCTGTGTATTTGGGGAAAGTCAGACTCACATGAATTTTTTCATTTTTGTTTCTCAGTGTGTACTCTCTTCACTCCATTGCTCTAAAGACAACAAACTGAAGAAAAAGTGTGACGAGTATAGCATGAAGGTCCAGGTGCAGAGAGATGCGAGACAGAGCGTGTTCTCAGTCAGGTAAAGGGATCTGGTTCCCTCGCAGCCACACTCTGTTTTGTCCGTCAACTGAAGAAAATATACTCTCAGTAAGCCTCCTTCATCCTTAGTTCTCCTACTTGTAACATGAGCAGGTATGACTAGATAGGTAAGGTTCTTTGAGTATCTAAGATTCTTCAAGCCTATGAATAGTCCTTAGACTTGTGCAGGCAATGTTTGGAATTAGGTTTGTGGACCTTTAATCTTCTGTGTTTGAATCAGACACATTGTGTATGTTTTCAAAACTCAAACTCTAACATTCATCCTATTTAATGAGTAAAATATCCTCTGAACATCTTATGTTAATATTCCAAGAATTTGGCAAAGAAATCCCTTTTAACAAAGTAGAAACTAAGCAAAATCATTGCTGTTCCATGGAGCAGGGAGTTTTGTTTTTGTAGTCTTTTTTTTCCCCCCCTGCTAACATGAAATTTGCCAGTTAGCAAAAATCTGATAAGACTTTAGAGCAAAGAACATTACCAGGAGTAACGAGATCATTTTATAATGATAAGATGGCCAGCTTATCAAGGGAACAAAGTAATCCTTAAGATTCGTGCTGGGTATCCAACCAGTTCTTACTAGTTCTAACCCCTGCTGAGAATTTGCATTTCTGATACGTTAAAAGAACTCTTTAACTTGTTTAAAAGCAAAAATGTCCCCTTGAAGACTAAGGAGTCCCTGACTCAGGCGAAGATGCTTTCAATCATCTCCTAGCCATGGGAAAGCTAGACAATGAACAAGGAAGATAGAAGAATTGACATCTTTGAATTTGGCAAAGAATATTCAGTATACTATGGACTGCCAAAATAACAAATCTGTCTTAGAAGTACAGCCAAAATGCTGCTCAGAGGTAAAGAGTGATGAGACTACATCTCACATGCTTTGGACACATTATTAGGAGGAATTAGTCCCTGGAGAAGGACATCATGCTTGGTAAAGCAGAGGGTCAATGAAAAAGAGGAAGACCCTCAAGAAGATGGGTTGACACAGTGACTGCAACACGGGGCTTAAGCATAAGGGTTGCGAGGATGACTCAGGACCGGGCAGTGTTTGGTTCTGTTGTACATAGAGTCACTACGAGTTAGAACTGATTTGAGGACACTGAACAACATGTTAGTTGGCCCTTGACATGTGGTGCACATAGATGCACAGGGATGCTTTGGTTTTGAAATCATGTGAAATAAAAAGAAAAGCAAATCAGAAAATATTTTTATAGTCTCCTCATCTGCTAAGGTTGGAAAGTTTCTTTTTTCCTGCTGTGCTCAGTAGTTAATTTCTCCTCAAACAGAGCTGCAAAAGAAGGCCAGAGTGTTTCCAACGAATGTGCTTTGAGCAGATGAGTGGAAACAGAAGGCATTCAGTTGAGCTCAGACCAGAGAGCCTTGGTTGTAAAGCTGCTGAACACAACCCAATGGCATGAGGTTGTCTTGGCAGTTCCTGTTGCTCAGGAGCTTAAAAATCTATTTAGAGATGCTGATATATATAGATAAGCACAAATAGAGGCATAATTTTAAGTAAGAAAAAGAAAACATTGATAAATTGTTGTTGAAACTTAATAAATATTTTTCTCCAAATTGGAGGCATGGGAGCAGGGAGACTTCACTGGGACGGTGGCAAGTGAACCACTCCTTACAGAATGAGCAGGATTCCAGTGAGAAAGTGAAGTGGATGTTTAAGATGAAATGGAATCCTGAGAGAAAAAATATAGCTATGAAAAATACATGATACCTTTCTTTCCATTATAGCAAAATAGCCACATTAGCCATGAAGAGACATTGCCCAAAAGAATGGGTACAGTTACATCTTCGCAATGACAGGCAGCAATCTCTTAAAGATGGAATAATAACCAAACATGTTGTCACTGAGTCAATTCTATCTCATGACAACCCAATAGGTCAGAAGAGCACTCCCATAGAATTTATAAGGAGTGCCTGGTAGATTCAAACTTCTGACCTTGTGGTTAGCAGCTATAACTCTTAACCACTGCACCATCAATGTTTCCAAAAATGGAACAGCTACCTTCAAGTCTACATCCCTTCCTCTATTTTCACTCTTCCTGAAGCTGAACACGTATCTACCTGAAGATCACGTCTTTGAATAAACTCCAGTACTTTTTGTAATCTTCACAGTCCCTGCCCCAAATGGCTCAGGTATCTAAAGTTCACAATGAGGGAGGGCTCCTGAAGGGCTGTGGACAGAAAGAGCTGGGCAGGGCTAGGAGGAGAGTAAGGTGGAGGGATGGAATGTTCTACCCAAAGCTTTGAAAGACAAAATAAGAGCACACTTCAATCTCAGTGATTACCAAAAGATAACACTAAATTTCTGCTTAGAGAATCACTGACGGTTATTGACACTGTGATCTTCTTTCCAGCAGGACTTAGGATAAGTCATCAGGATATCACAGTTTTTATTTTATAAGAGATTCACAACATACTTTCCTAAAAAAATTTTTTCCCTAGGACCTCACAAACTAATCCTTCTTTCATGTGGGCATAAAAGAATTTGAACAGGATTGGAGATAGCAAATCACTTCAGTTGAGTGTTTTACAAGAAGAAGTATATCTTACTAGGACTGTGTTGATAACTGTTAAAACTTATCTTCTCAAGAAAGTCTTCAATTTAAATTCTGTTTGGGAAACAGACTGGAAACTTGAATTCTGTCCTAATGAAGTGTAAAAGCTTTAGTAATGTTGATGATAGTAAGATACTCTTTGATTCAGGAACTCCTAAAATTGGAAGGGACCCTAGAGGTGATCTAATACAATCTGTTCATTTTACAAAGGATAGACTTGAAACTCAGGAGAGATAGGTTTACTTGATCCAGATCACACAGCTGGTTAAGGAAAGACGAAAAAATGAAGGGGGAAAAATAAAAGCTCTGACTCCCAGACCAAAGATCTTTCCACATGGCATATCTTATTCTAAAAATCAGTTTCAAAATGATCTCAAGTAGCCAAACACGTTGTTGAAAGGTGTTATTTTCAACAAAAATATGTAAGGACACTAACTCCCACCCACACCCCAGAAACCCACTAGGAAACAAAACTCGGTGCGTCAAGTGTATTCTGACTCCTTGTGACCACATAGGAGAGAGCTGAACTGCCCTATAGAGCTTCCAGGGAGCACCTAGTGAATTTAAACAGCTGACCTTTTGGTTAGTACCCAAAACCTTAACCACTATGCAGCAGTTTCCTTGTAAGAACAACAACAACAGCAAAAAAAACATTAACGTGGAGTCATTCTGACTCATAGCGACCTAATTACAGGACAAAGTAGAACTGCCCCATACAGTTTCCAAGAAGTGCCTAATGGATTTGAACTGTTAACCTTTTGGTTAGAAACCATAGTGTTGAAATGAGACATAAGTAACTCCATTTTGAGGAAGTGTGCAGTAAAAATTCAGAGAAAAAGTCTCCAGGAACCAACTTAGCAGGAAATAACAAGAAATACCATAGAGTAATTACACCGTAATTCCACCTTTGTCTTGCAAAAGATAGGGCCTGGAGACAGCCTTGCAAATAACCCCTGGAGCCAGCCCTAACAAATCTAGTAAAACATACACTAACGGTTTTACAACCCACAGAAATTCCATGTGGATGAGAACATTCACCAATGAGGTTGACACATTCACCCACAGCTACATTTTACAACTTGCAGAAATTCCATATGGCCTCAGCCAATCAATGCAAAGGTCAGCTCCCCCTCCCTACTTTGCAGTTTCACGGCTGAAATGCTGTGTGCTAAGGAAGCTCAGGGTCACCTCCTTCTCTGCGTAGTTTGGAGTGCATCCCTGGTGCCCCAGTCTTTCTTATTGGGCACGTTTTTAATAAAACTTAACTTTCAAAAAGAAACTGCGTCATGTCTTGAAATCTGGACCCTAACAATAGCACTTAACAACTATGTGACCAGCATTTCCAGTAAGGACCCTGACCAAAATAAAACAAACTCACTGCCGTCAAGTCAATTCCAATTCATAGCAACCCTACAGGTCAGACTAGAATTGCCCCATAGAATTTCCAAGGAGCACCTGGCAGATTTAAACTGCCAACATTTTGGTCGGCAGACATAGCACTTATCCACTGCACCACCAGATTCTAGGGATTATTAATTACTTAACTGGTAAATCGCTTCATAAATATTCATTCATTATTACCTTAAATTGCCTTCAAAGTTCCACTAACGAACAATGATTTCTATCACTCTGCTGACAAGGCTTCCAATCTAGTCAGGACCAAATCCAAAACAAAACAAAACAAAAAACCCGTTACCATGGAGTACTTTCAAACTCATAGCCACCCTAGGGGACAAAACAGAACTACCCCATGGAGTTTCCAAGGAGTACCTGGTAGAATGAAACTGACAACTTCTTGGTTAGTAAGCGTAGCTCTTAACTACTATGCCACCAGGAGTTCCTGAGCTACTAGGGTGCAGAGTTAAGAACCTGACTGCTAAGGAAGGCTAGCAGTCCTCAGAAAGCCTTTGGGACAGTTCTACTCTAACCTAGTGAGTCCTTATGAGTCAAAAATTCACTCAACAGTATTTGGTTTTTTAGTCAGAACAGAAAGCTACAAATATGTGTAAAGATTACTAACATCTCAAAGCAATGTTTGATCAAGTGCCAAGTTACTCATAGAGAAAAGCATGAGTTTTGGGCTCCCTCCCATCGCTGGAGCTAGAAATATCTAAGGAGACTTTGTAGAAAAACAAGACCTTGAAGATAATTGGATGTTTCTGGTGGCATTGAAACTCCCACGTATCTGCCATCTTCTTTCAGGCTTACAGTCCAGGATAATTTGCATGAGTAGTATAAAGGGGTCTGTACTCTCTTGCCTCTGCCAGGGCACACTGGTATGAGCTTTTCAGTTCTTGATATCCCCATAGACAAACAGTTCTTAACTTAAAAGGGGTCTGTGATCTTCGATGGGAAAAAAATATGCATCTTTAAGTTTTGCTAATCTCAGTCTGAAAATTAGCGTTTCTTTTAGTTACAAATAGAAACAATAAATGACAATTTCTGTGATCCCGTCATTAATAGCAAAAGCAGGTATTTCCTGCCTCACTGTAGTCTCTGCAGTTATTACTGATATATTAATAAATCATTTATGCTCATCACTATTTTGAATATGCAAATGACTAGAGCTGCTCTAGATTTTGTTAGTGGTAATAAAGATATCTATTATTATAACTCAAATGCATCTTCATAATCTATTTTTATCACTGATTTCCTCTGACTCGATGGCACTCAGCATTTGGTTTCCATATAATTATTTTATTTATAATCCTACAAGTGGAATAACTCCCTCCAAGGATGTCCACACACGAATCCCCCAGAACCTGTGAATATAATACGTTCCTTGGCAAAGGGACCTCGTAGATGTGATTACTATTAACTACCACCAGATGGGAAGGCTATCCTGGGTTGTCCAAGTGGGCTTAATCTAATCACATTTCTCAAAAGCAGAGAGTATTCCCAGCTATGGTTACAGAACAACCCATGAAAAGGACTCCTCTGCTTTCGGAGGCTTTGAGGATGGTGGAAAGAGGTCATAAGCCAAGAAACGCAGGTGGCCTTTAGAAGCTGGAAGAGGCAAAGAAATGAATTCTCCACAAAATCTCTAGAAAAGAACACAGCTCTGTCGACAACTTAATTTTAGCCCAGTGATACCTGTCAACCTGCTGATCTCTAAAATGGTAAGATAAGTGTGTCTTGTTTAAGCCACTGAATTTATGCTTGCTTGTTATAGCAGCTATTTGTTTTATGTATTTAGAGAAACGTTCTGAGAAACTTTACCAGATCAAGGTATTCATGCACAAAAACAGATTAAAACTCTTGCCTTGTGGTATCTGTAGCTATAGTTAAAAGGAAAACCTTAGGCAGGAAGAAAGCCAAGTCAGTCAATGTCCTTTGGGGTCCAAAAGAAAAAGATCTATCTATCTGTCTATCAAAAGTATAGTTCTCAGTCAAGCTTGACTTTTTCCTACACTTTATATATGTGTATATATATACTTATATATCTGTATATATATATGTTTACATATTTCACAATTATCCAAATGTTCTGATAAAAATTTTGCAGTACAATCACATGTATGGGTCAAGGTTGACTTTCTCCTCCTCTGTTTTCAGTGGCTCCTGTTTTTTCTGGGGGCCACCATTTTCAAATCTGGATTACGTTCATACGTGTGACTTGTTAATGCAGGAATGAGAGCCAAAGGAAGAGTGATTTTAATCCTTTTAATCGACATAATTACTTTATGAGCTTTCAGATGAACCCAGCAGCTCCTAACATATCATGCTAGGGGATTGTTGTAGGAAAACAAAAACTCAGTAAAAAAGAAATACACCAAAGAGATGTGTACCTCATTCCCAGTGCTAATGGGGTCTCTGGTGATTCATTTATGGAGTTCTTGGAATCATTTCCTAATCCTATAATAATGTGTTAATGCGAAAACTTTTTTTAGTTTCCATTCTCCTGTATGTTAGATATAGGAAATAACAATTTTTTTGAAGCATCTAGCTAGTAACACTTGCTAGTGAGAGTTGAGTTTTGTACAGCTCTGGAGAAATGCCTTATATGACTTTATAGTGAATTCTTATCTGTTATTTTGGAATTTTCCAGAAAAGAAAAAAAATCTTTCTTTGTGAATACAGAAGAAGAGGTGTGTCTTCTCTTGCAGAGATGAACAGTATCCAGCTTTGAGTCTGTCTTTGTCGGTACATCTGCCTGCTATTAGGCATGATTTACAATACACTTATCAGCAAAATGGTTACATCGTTTTGTCACGAGTCTTCTTAACACATGCATTTGAATCTTAAAAAAAATAAAAAGTAAAAATTTTCAATGCAAACACTATACTACTGTACCTTGTTCCTTGTTGATCAATTTGCTCTTGAAACCATCTATAAATCAGTCTCACAGTATTTTTCCCCAGTACTAGCTCCTCTGTGTAATGAAAGACAGATGTGCTAGTTTTTCCCAGGTCAAGAATATATAGCATATAATAAAGTATGCTATCTGGGCCTTAGACAAAGCTGAATGCCAAAACTTTGCCAGCTTTCCACTGTGCGATGTCTAATTTAGTTGATAAATCTGCTTACTTTGTGAACCTTGATGTGTTTTTCTGGAATTCAAAAGTAATATTTCTCTTATTACTGAGGACACAGTCTTTCAGAGCTGATGCACTTAATGCTGTTTGAAATGGCAGCTATTTAAAAAGTGGGAGATTTTCAGAATGTCTTACATAGTTTTTGAAAGCATAAAATAGCAACTGATGCTAAAATGCAGCTGAAAATTCCTTTAAAATTTAAATTATAATTCATAGAATTTTAAATTGCTTTTTAACAAGTGATTGCATAATCTCACACCTGAAACACATTCCATACCTTTAATGCTGTTGTTGTTGTTAGGTGCCCACTAGTTAACTCATAACCCTGTTTACAACGAAAAGAAACACTCCTTGGTCATGAACCACCCTCACAACCACTATACTCAAGCCCATCGTTGTAGTCGCTGTGTCAGTCTCTTCAGTTTTAATTTGAACTTGCATGTGAGCAATTGATGGTCTGTGCTGTATTCAACACCTGGCCTTGTTCTAACTGATCATACTGAGCTTTTGCATCATCTTTTTCCACAGATGTAATCAATTGGGTTCTTGTGTCTTCCATCTGGTGAGTTCAAACTGTGCAGTGTCCATTTATGTTGGTGAAAAAAGCTATTTGTAATGAAGAAGTCTTTGATTGTCTAAAATTTTATCATGGGATCTCTGGTATTGTTTCTGTCACCAAGGTCATATTTTCGAACTACGAGTCCCTCGTATTTGTTTTCAGCTTTTGAATTCCTGGTTGCATGTTTGATCAATTTCAGACTGCAGAAGCTGGTAAAAAACATACTCGGTTTCTTTATTTTTGGCCTCAGTGATTGGTACATGAATTTGAATAATAGTCGTATTAACTGGTCCTCCTCATAGGAATATAGATATTATCCTATCACTGATAGCATTGTACTTCTAGATAGTTAGTTCTTGAAATGTTCCTTTTGACAATGATGGAAATGCTATTCCTCTTCAGGTTGTCATTCCCAGCGCAGTAGACTGTATGACTGATTCCAGATGGCTGACACCAGTCCATTTCAGCTTGCTAATGCCTAGGATATCTATGTTTATAAGTTCCATTTCCTTTTTGATTATTTCCAGTTTTCCTAGATTCATACTTGATACATTCTACGTTCTGATTACTAAAGGATGTCTGCAGATGTTTCTTCTCATTTTGAGTCATGCCACGTCAGCAAATGAAGGTCCCAAAAGCTTGATTCCATCCACATCATTACAGTTGACTCTACTCAGAAGAGGCAGCTCTTCCTAGTTTGAGTGTCTTCCAACTTACAGGACTCATCTTCTGGTACTATATCGGCTAATGTTCCACTGCTATTCATAAGGCTTTCACTGGCCAGTTCTTTTCCAAAGTTGACTGCTAGATTCTTCTTCCTAGCCTGCCTTCGTCTGGAGGCTCAGTTGAAACCTGTCTGCCATGTGTGACCCTGCTGGTGTCTGAATACTGGTGTCAAAGCTTCCAGCATCACAGCAACACGCCAGCCCCCACAGTGTGACAAAGTGACAGACAACCTGGGGTGTGCGTGGGCAGGGGTTACTTTCTCAATATGATTTTAATTGCATCATTTAAAAAATCCATGGGAGAAATCCTCTACCTGAGAATACAAATAGAAATTAATCGAAAAATATATAATTTGACCATTTTTCAGAAATTCAACCATGCCTATGTTTTAGATATACAGTAAAGTTGGGACTTGTTATCACCCTCATCCTTCTTATCACAAGTTGCATTAAAATGATATGAAAGCTATATTTTCTTACACAATTACACATTTGACCAATTCAAAGAAAATAATCTGTTAAGTTGGATGTTTGTCCTTAAATAAACAAACAGTTAACTGAGTAAAATTTCTCAGCCTTGAAAGTGTTTCCCTAAACTTAATTTAATAAGGAAACAGTTATTAGGTTTGGCCTTGCCTTCCACAGAAGTTCATTGCCAGAGTGATGTGAAGAGGGAGGCCTAAGGTCTCGTATTTTGCTCGTTTTTTAAACAATTAAATTTCAGTATTAGCACATGCATTTTAGTGGATATTTTTATAAAGAAGAATTCCTTGGCATGTCACAAAGCTTAAAAACAATAAAAGGAAAACAAAAATCATATCCAACTTTTCAAAACTCTTTTTGTTAATATATATATGAAGCATACATTATGATAAAATACAAATTGGAAATGTGCAATACATATAAAAAAGGATTACTATCTCTATGCAGAGTATTGTAAATTAATGTAATAAAATTAAATCTCTATAGAGTTTTTGGCAGTAAACAGTAATGGAGAATTCATAAGGTGTGAAATACAAATGACTCCAAATTAAGTAGTCAACTTCACTAATAATAAAAGGAACACGTAAAATGATATATGCTTCATGTGTCATCCTGCAAAAATAAAGATACAAGTAATGATAAGTGTTACAATGTAAAGGGTGTAGGAAAATGGGCCGTTTCACAGTCTGTTGGTAGGACTGACTTGGTATAAACTTTCTGGAGAGAAGTTTGACAGCATGTTTCAAAATATAAAATGTAATTGGCCCAGCAATCTCACTCATATAAATTGGTACCAAATAAATAATCGCTTAAATGACAAACACTATATATACAATATATATATGAATAATTGTTAATAATATCAAAAAGGGGAGAGATTAATTAAATTACATGATGTACATGACACTGAAATACTACATTGCATTAAAATTTATGAGGTAATGGTATGGTATTGATGTAAAAAATGTGTAAGAGATACTCTTAAATGAAGAATCAGGATAAAAACTTACATGAGGAGTATTATTTAAAAAAAAGAAAAGAAAAATCCAAGTCAATTGCCTTCAAATTGATTTTGACTCATGGTGACCCCCAAGTGTTTCATTAAGCTGAAAGCAGGAAATACCAGACAGATGTTTGCTTGTATTTTATTGACTATGCAAAGGCATTCAACTGTGTGGATCATAACAAATTATGGATAACATTGAAGAGAATGGGAAGTCCAGAATAGTACATTGTGCCCATGATGAATCTGTCCACAGATTAAGAGGTGATCACTTGACTAGAACAAGGGGACTCTGCATGGCTTAAAGTCAGGAGAGGGCTGTATGTATCCTTTCACCATACCTATTCATTATTTGCTCCAAATAATATAAGAAACTGGTCTATATGAAGAAGAATACGGCATCAGGACTGGAGGAAGACTTATTAACAACCTGCATTATGCAGATGACACAACCTTGCTTGCTGAAAGTGAGTAGGACTTTAAAGACTTAGTGATGAAGATCAAAGATCACAGCCTTCAGTACAGATTTGCCTCCACATCGTGAAAACAAAATACAAGTATGCCAATAAGCAGCATCATGATAAATGGAAAAAAGATTCACATTTTCAAAGATTTCATTTTACTTGGTTCCACAATCAACACCCATGAAAGTAGCAGTGAGGTAATCAAAGGGCACAGACCACTGAGCCAATCTGCTGCAAAAGACCTCTTCAAAGTGTTGAAAAGCGAAGTTGTCACCTTGAAGATTAAGCTGCACCTGACCCAAGCCATGGTATTTTTAATTGCATCTTATATATGCAAAAGCTGGACAGTAAACAAGGAACACAGAAAAAGAATTGATGCCCTTTGAATTGTGGTGTTGCAGAAGAATATTGAGTATATCATGGACTGCCAAAAGAACAAACAAATCTGTCCTGTAAGAGGTACAATCAGTATGTAGCTTGGAATTAAGGATGGTGAGACCAGATCTTACATACTTTGTTTGGACGTCTTGTCAGGAGTGATCAATCACCAAGGAAGCACAGCATGCTTGGTAAAGTGGAGCATCAGCAAAAGAGAAGAGCTTCGTCAAGATGGGTTGGCACAGTGGCTGCAACAACGGACTTACACAACAACAATAATTCTGGGCATGACACAGGACCACAGAACCAGGTGATGTTTCCTTCTCTTGTGCCTGGGGTTGCTATGAGTAAGAACCAACTCAGTGACATGTGACAACAGTGAAAAGCCAAGTAAACTTTTAAAAACATGTATTTAGAGGAAAACATCTTATGATAAAATAATAATCTATTGTGGTATGATTTTGTTAATTTTAATTGACTATACCTTAAATTAATGGACAATGAGAATTGTGGGGATCTTTACTTCTCTGAAACTGCTGAACAAAAATAGTGTGTCATCTTGCCAGGAAATGCAGTGGTGGAAAGAGAACTGGACTCTGTCAGACCTGTTCTTAACAATGAGCTCTGCTACAATGTAGGAGCCTGGTGGGACAGTGGCTAAGAGGCGGGCTGCTAACCAACCAAAAGTTTGACAGTTTTAATCCAACAGCCACTCCTTGTAAACTCTACAGGGCAGATCTACTCTGTCCTTTGGGATCACTATGAGTTGGAATGAACTCCACATAACAGGTTTGGAGGGGTCAGGTAGGAGGAAACAACTGTTATCACAACTATTCCTTCTTTACAATTTATAATAAAATCCTTATCCTGTACTGTTCTGAGTAGGACTCTTTCTTAATATTCAGAGCCCAGCCTCATGGATTGAACTATGTCCCGCAAAAATATGTGTATCAATTTGGCTAGGCCGTGATGCCCATTATTATATGACTGTGTACCACTTTGTCATCTGACTTGATTTTCCTATGTGTTGTGAATTCTACCTCTGTGAATGTTAATGAGGTGGGATAGGTAGCTGTTATGTTAATGAGGTAGAACTCAATCTACAAGATTAGATTGTATTTTGAGCCAACTTCTTTTTAGATATGAAAGATAAAAATGAGAAGACATGGGGATCTTATACCACCAAGAAAGCAGTACCAGGAGCAGAGTGGATCCTTTGGACCTGAGGTTCCTGCATTGATGAGATCCTAGAACAAATGAAGATTGTTGAAAAGGACCTTGCTCCAGGACCAGAGAGAGAGAAAGTCTTCCCTTAGAGCTAGTGCTTTGAGTTCGAAGCTAGCCTCCCAACCTGTGAGAGAGTACATTTATCTTTTTAAAAGCCATCCACTGTGATATTTCTGCTAGTATCAGGAGAAGGCTATTTTGTTCTTGTTGACAGCTGCAGTCCCATCAGGTCTGACTAATGGTGAACTCTTGCGCAGCCCACGCCATCTTACTATTACTGGTGTGCTCACGTTCATGTTTGTAGCCAAGTCCATGTTTGCAGTCGTATGTATTTTGAGTGCCTTACAACTTGAGGGGTTTATCTTCCCACACTACACTGGATGATACTATATTCTACTCTACAGGGTTTTCACTGGCTAATTTTCAGAACGAGAATGCCAGGCTAGATAACCAAAACATTTAATTCAGGAAATTCGGAGAAAACTCTTTTACCTTCCGTAAAGCAAGTCTTTCACATATCAAACTTCTTTCAAGCTACCATCAAAATACGAACTCCAAAAAGTCTCTATTCTCAAACTCAAAGCAAAACACTGATTTCTTTTGTCTAGGCCGTGTCTGCCCTCTGCTTCTCTCAGGCATTAAGGTCCAGCTTGGGTCTTAACCTTAAAGGTAGAGAACTGCCAGGGACACATCTCAATTGACCAGAGAAAATACGCATCAGGCAACATTTAAAATTTTACTCTGCTTGCCTCAGATGCCAGCAACATGGTCCATAGCTCAGATGGAGCCACCATTTGCCTTAGTCACCGAAGTTATCACAGTGGCATTTCTTTTGGGTTCTTTCTTTGTCCTCATGTTGTCAACAGGGATTATCAATTTTCTCATTATAAATTTTATACCATGTATTTCCACCTGTCGTTCCCATTCCCGCAGCCCTCAATTCTCACTTAGCTTATTTCTGAAAAATTCTGTTTCCCTGCCTGAAGTCTCTCCTTCTTCACGTTCTTTCAGATATTCCTCTGTCAAGGTTAGCAATATGTACCGTGGGGTGCTGGAAACTGGAAATCTAGTTCTAGCTCCATATTTACTGATTTATGCATTTGAGGGAATTCTGAAACCTTTGTTGCTTCAACCTTGTAGCTCCATCAAGAGAGTTAAATGAGATCCCCTGTGTAGAGGACATTGCATCTGTCTGACTGATGCCGAGCATGTGCTCAAAGGAAGTGTCAGGTTTCCTCATTATTAGAACTGATTACCATTATTATTACTTATTGTAGTTTTTGTCATCAAGTGGGCTTTGCCTCAAGGTGACTTAATGTACAACAGCATGAAAAATTGCTAAATCCTGAACCGTTTTCATGTTCATCGGTACGTGTTCATTGTTGGACCTGTTGTGTCAGTCTTTCTCATTGAGGCTGTCTCTCATTTTCTCTGACCCTCCACTTTGCCTAACTTGGTGTTTGTCTCAGGCTGGCTTCTCTAGAAAGGAAAAACCACTGAAGTATATAAATATACGTATAAAGAGAATTGTATCAAGGAACAGCTCACATAATTTTAGAGGCTGAAATGTCCAAAGTCCTGGGTCAGGATAGAAGCCTCTCCAAATTCATGCAGCCATGGAAGCTGGCAAATGCAGTGTCAGCAGGTTGGAGAGGAGGGCTCCTGCTCCCAGGCTGTGAAGGTAAACAAATCCCAAGATGGCAGGCAAAATCGCAAGGTTTCATCTGATTCATGTAGCTGCAGAGGCTTGCAGATCCAAGACTGGTAGGTTGGGGAACAGGACTGTCACTCACAGGCTGTGAAGATATATAGATCCCAAGATTGACATATAGGCTCCTAGCTTGAGTCCCAAGAACCAAACGTCAGAAGACAAGAGAGGCAGCCGCTGGATCAACAGCAAGCCAAAAATCTTGGAAAGGTGAGCAGGATGGAAGTAGGAGGCAGAAGGTAGAGAGATGAAGGCTGAGGGAATGATGAGCCACCACAGGTCCTGCTCCCACTGGTACCACTCAGCAGATTCCATCACAGAGGTGACCACAACATTACATAGCTGTCAAAATACTGACAGTTGTTCAGCTGCCCAGCCAAGTTGACACACAATTTTAACCATCACAGTGTCCTTTTCTAGTCATTAGTCTCTCCTGATGATGTGTCCAAATTAAGCAAATCACACCATCCTTGCTTCTAAAGAGCATTCTTGTAGTGATTCTAAGAAATCTCTATGAATTGTAACACAATATTGTTATTATTATTCACTCTTATTATTTAATATAACTCTGCTAAAAGGTCTAAAATGCTTCCTAAGGCTTCCTGGTCAGGTGGGAAATGGGAAGAAATATTGGAGAAGCAGATTATAGAAAAGTCATGGATGACCAGGGTTTCTAGAGCTAAGATGTTATTTCTATTTCTGAGCATTGGAGAGGTTTTTGCACTCCACTTACAACAAAGTCACACATGTGTGCTGATGTAAGTGTGTGTGTACAAATTCTAAAATCAACAAGCAAAAGCAGGAAGTGCAAAAGAGCATTTGAGGTCTGACAATTAAGCCTATGTGTTTAATTGTTCTAAGTACTACATATCTCATTGTTGAAAATCATTATGATCAACTTTGAAGTACTCCCCTTGAGAAGCTATGCACCAGTGTCAGCACCTAGTCCACCCTTCAAAGCAATCTTCAAACTCTTTCTGGAATGGCCATTGCTTATGGTGGCACAGTGACAAGCTCGAGAACTTAATTGTATAGTTGTCTGTGAGGGAATTGTTAGCCAGTAAAGAAATTACTGTTCTGGAACACCCTCCCTACTCACTTGATGTGGCCCCCACTGCTTTTTTTCTTTACCTGAAGATAAAGGAAATACTGAAAGGAAGACATTTTGATGACATTCAGAGCATCAACGGTAGTACAACGACAGTTCTGACGGCCATTCCAGAAAAAGAGTTCCAAAATCACTTTGAAGGGCTGACTAAACTCTGGCGTCAGTGCATATCTTCCAAAGAGGAATAGGTGACCATAGTGATATTCAGCAATGAGGTATGTAACACTTTTTCTTCAATGAGATAAGTTTGTGAACTTAGTTGGCAATCTTCAATAAAGTAAAGAATTTCCCTTTTAAGACATGCTTATATTTTCGGAAAATTTCCTTCAGATTTTTTTAGTAGGAAATAATTTTTTACAGATAAAGTTGAAGTATCATGCCCTCTCCTCCCCATCAAGTACATGATTTGGTGCATTTGTAGTGTCTTTTAAACATTTTAACTTTTTTAAACCTTGGTTTCAGCATTGCAGTAAGGTCCTTCCTGCCTTTAAAGGTATCTTAAAAGCTATTCGCTGTGGAGTCAGTTTCCATTTGTGATGACCCGTGGGTGTCAGACTAAAACTCCTCCACATGGTTTTCGATGGCTGATTTTTTCTGAAGTAGATTTCCAGGTCTTTTCTTTTTTTTGCAAGGCATCTCTAGGTGGACTTAAAGAACCAGCCTTGCAGTTAGTAGCTGACGATATTCACTGTTCCACCCAGAAACTCCTCAATTGTGTTACTGTTAAACAAAAAAAAAAGATACAGAAAGAAATACATGTCAGGACCATGGAGAAAAGAGACAAGAACTGTCAGAACCTACTAATAGAGAAATATTTGAGTAGTAAAATGCAGGGATCAAACATTAAGGATGAGACACGTGGGAAGAAAAGTTGCTTGAGTAAAATTGCATACACTCACATACTTAGAATAAATATAACCACCATCACTCGCAATTCAAACAGGGCAGTAGAAGTTAAAATAAACATGTAAAAAATCAAATGCTTTTTTATCCTTATAAGAGAAAGCATCCAAATTAACCTGGTTTTATGGACAGCCAAGTTGGGAAGAATTCATGAGTACACACAATGTGACTAGTTAATTGGCAAACTCTTAGAAAGAAGAACCATGCCTATTTACTGTGTTAGCTGTTGTTACTAACACATAATTAGCCTTCAATAAATCTAGTCAGTCAAGCCAAGCTAAACTAAATGCCTGAAGGTTTGGAAAATATAAACTGTCACTGTGGGATGAGGCTGAACTTTTATCAGCCTACAGAAGAAGCTGTATTCTGCCAAGCCAAGTGCCATCGAGTCGTAGTCTCAGCTAAATAGTGCCTGGCGGGTAAAACTCGTTAAGGCAAATCTTGTTCAATTTTAAATTCTGACTTAAGGAAATTTAATATACATACATTTTTCTTTATTGGCCCTTTAGTATAAAGGAAATTTATCATGACTACAAATAAGTTCTGAGATCTAAATGGTTTCCTTTTGTTCAGGACCTTGCGACTTTCACAGAATGAGCCAGACTTTGGGTCACTATGTCGTGCCAGAAAGATGATAATAAAAGTACAGTCCTTATTACAGCCATTCTCCTTCCCACTATGTACTTTCTAAAGGGCTATCAGGAGTCCATGCATGGCACAAATGATAAAGCACTCAATTAGTAGATGAAAGGTTTTGTGTTTGAACCCACCCAGAGATGTCTTCAAAGACAAGTTTGGTCATCTGCTTTTGAAAGGTCATAGCCTTTAAAACTCTAAGGAGCAGTTCTACACTGTACACATGGGGCCACCATGAGTCAGAATCAACTCAACAGCAACTAACAAGAACAAAAAGCCATAAGGTTCTCTGCAAAGAGTTCAGAATTCCCAAATACAACTGAGAAAAGGAAAAAAGATTAGGTAGGCTACAATAGGTAGATTAAAAAAATGCTTGACATAATGTTTGATATCTTCTCCCATGTGTTCTTCAGGCTATTAATTACCCTGCTTCAGTGTATTAAAAAAATAAGATTTTAACTTCCAGAGGGTGAAAATTCTTTAAACCTTTATGGTGCACTAGAATTATAGCTACTAATAGTGAGATCATGGAAGAGTGAATAACACATTCCTGCTTGTTAAAGTTCTGTTCCCAAATGATACATCACAGTTTTAAGTCCCTCAAGTGGCTGTAACTTGCCATTAATAAAGAAGAAAATGTCTTTACTTTAAAATTTCCAGGAAATGGAGTCTTGAAATATATCTCTCCTGTTTATCATGAATTATCTAGTTTGTTTTTTCCTTCTTTTTCTTCCTTTTCATATTACTAGGGTAGAAGCAGGAGCTTGAGTAGCATCCTTTCTCTTGTTTCCAGGTTTTGCCATGAGGATATAGTACATTGTGTGGGTCAGAGCAGCTTATGTAATGGAAAAGACTTCAAAAAGTCTAAAGATATAGATAAAAATGTAGACCCTATCATCATTCACATTTCTGTTATTGCTGTTAGCCTGCTAATCTCTACTTCATATATTTGCTTTCCATTCCTGGTCAATGACTTTATCCTGCTCAAAAAAATCTGTATCTCTTTCAATGTTCGCTTCGTAAAAACCAATAACACAATTTTCCATTAAATTTAGATACAATGAACCCATTGCCATCAAGTTCATTACAACTCATAGCAACTCTACAGGACATAGCAGAACTTCCCACATAGGGTCTCCAAGGCTGTAAATCTTTACAGAAGCCAACTGCTACGTCTTTCTCTAGCTGAACTGCTGGGAATTTTAAGCCATAAACCATTCAGTTAGCAGCCAAGTGCTAACCGCTACACCACCAGGGTGCCCTTAAATTCAGAGAGGAACAGAAATAAAAATAGTAAAACTCTCCAAAGATCTGTAAACTAATTTAAAGTCCCAGTTCAATTTTTTTTTTTTTTTTTTTTTTTTTTGCCATGCAGATGAGATGGAACTGGATTGCACTGGAGAGAAGATGTTGAACTGAGAAAGTTGTTGATCTGAAAGAACTCTCAATTTTGTTTGTATTCAGAGTCCTGACTGATTAAACTACAGAAAAATTTGAAAAAGTGAGGAGATGAAGTTGATCACCCACCCTTCAGGTTGAAAGAATTCTTCATTGCTGTTGAGTGAAAACAAAAGAAACCAAATCCGTGTGTCTATACACTATTTCCCATGAGTCTTAAAAATGCAAAACACAGGAAAAAGTAATTGAGTAGCTATAAATTCCATCATAAAAATTTTCCAGCAGGACTAGGCCATGACTCCGTTAAAAATAAACTGCAGCAGGCATTCTAAATGGTGGAAAACATTACAAATAACTTGCAAGTTAGCAAGAAAGTACAACAAATAAATGCATGATAAGAATAGCAGCACCCACCTATTTGTCAGTTTGTTGTACAGTGGTGGCTTACATGTTACTGTGATACTGGAAGCTATGTCGCTAATCTTTCAAGTGTCAGCAAGATCATACCTGGTGGACAGCTTTCTGCATAGATTCCAAGCTAAAATAGTTTGTGAAGGAGGACTTGGAAAACTACTTCTGAAAAAACTGGCCAGTGAAAACTTCGTGAAAGCAGTGAAATATCTGATACAGTAACAAAAGATGGGTCCTTTAGCTTGGAAGGTACAGCATACAACTTGAAAAGTTCTGCCTCTTCAAAGTAAAGTCAACCTTAAAGAGATAGATGGAGTAAAGCTATTGGGGCTGTCCTTTGCTGATGTGGCATGATTCATAATGAGAAGAAACAGCTGAAAATATCCATTAATAATTGGAATGTGCAACATATGAAGTACGAAACTAAGAAAATTGAAAGTTTCAAAAATAAAATGGAAAACTTGAAGATCAAAATCCTAGGCATTAAGGAGCTGAAATGGACTGGTACTGGCCATTTTGAAACAGAAAATCATATCGTCTACTACGGCAAGAATGATAAATTGAAGACAGCATGATCACATTCACTGTTAAAAAGAATATTTCAAGATCTAGCCTGTCAGTGACAAGAGTTAGGTGATTAGTTAATATGACTGTTATTCAAACTTATTCACCAAATGCTAACACCAGAGTTGAAGAAAGGAATATTTTTACCAGTTTCTGCAACCTGAAATTGATCGAACATGGAGTCAGGATATGTTGGTAATTAATGGCAATGGAAATTCAAAAATTGGAAACAAAGGAGAATGACGTATATTGGCCTTGGAGATAGAAACAATTCTAGAGATTGCAGGATAGAATTTTGCAAGACCAATAATTTATTCACTGCAAATACTTTTTTCAACAACATAACCACAACTATACACAAAGACCCCATCAGATGGAATGTTGTTGCTGTTGCCAGGTACCATTGAGTCAGTTCCAACCCATAGCAATCCCATGTACAACAAAACGAAACACCACCTGGACTTGCATCATATTCATAATCATTTCTATGCCTAAGCCCATTGTTGCGGCCACTGTGTCCATCCGTCTCATCAAGGGTCTTCCTTTTTCACTGACCCTCCGTTCTACCACGCCTGATGTCCTTCTCCAAGGACTGATCCTTCCTGCCAACATGTCCAAAGTATGTAAGATGTAGTCTTGCCAACATTCCTTCCAAGTAGTATGCTGGTTGTACTTCTTCCAGAACAGATCTGTTGGTTCTTTTGGTGGTCCTTGGCACACTCAACATTCTTCTCCAACGCCACAATTCAAAGGCATCGATTCTTGTTCTGTCTCCTTTGTTCACTGTCCAGCTTTTGCATGCATATGATGCAATTAAAAATACTGTAGCTTGGGTCAGGCTCACTTGAGTCTTCAAGGTGACAAGATGGAATGTACAAGAATTAAATCAGCTACACTTGGGGAAAGATACAGTGGAGAAGCACGCTACCATTGGTCAGAACAAGACCAGGGGCTGACCACCAAATAGACTGTCAATAGCTCATATGCTGAAAAAAAAAAATTGAAACAGGTACACAAGAGCCAGAATATGACCTTTAATATATCCCATATGAATTAAGACACCATGTCAGGAATAAATTGGATGTATTAAATGCTAGTGACTGAGGATGAAACAAGTTATGGGATGGTATCAAGGAAATCATACACGAAGAAAGAAAAGGTCATTAAAAAGACATGAAGAACAAAGAGACTAAAATGGATGTCAGAAGAGACTCTGAAACCTGCTCTTGAATTTAAAGCAGCTAAATTAAATGGAAGAAATGATGATGAAAAAGAGCTGTGCAGAAGATTTCAAAAAGTGGCTCAAGAAGGCAAAGTATTATAAAGAAATGTCCAAAGACCTGGAGTTATAAAATCCCAAGCAAAGCATACACTCAGAATTTTTCAAGCTGCAAGAACCAAGGAAAACATTGAAGCCTCAAGTTACAATATTGAAGGGATTCTATGAGCAAAAAAAATTGCATGATGTATCAAAAGAAAATGGCAAGAATATACAGAGTCACTGTACCAAAAAGAATTGGTCAAGTTTCAGTTAGTACAAGAGGTAGCATATGATCAGGAAGTAATGATGAAGGAAGAAGTCCAAGCTGCATTGGATGCATTTGTTAAAAACAAGGCTCCAGGAATAAACAGAATGCCAATTAAGATGTTTTAACCAATGGGTGCAACACTGGAGGTGTTCACTTGCCTATGCCAAGAAGTCTGGAAGACAGCTACCTAGCCAACTAACTGGAAGAAATCCATATTTGTGTCCATTCCAAAGAAAGGTAATCCAATAGAGTGCAGAAATTACTGAATAGTATTAGTAATGTCACGTACAAGTAAAATTTTGCTGACGATAATCAAAAAATAGCTGCAGTAATACATCAAACAGAGAATTGCCAGAAATTCAAGTCAGATTCAGAAGAGGACATGAAATGAGGGACATCAATGCTTATGTCAGATGGACCTCAGCTGAAAGCAAAGAATACCAGATCTAACAATCTGAAAAGAAAAAAGTCACCTAGCATTTCTGTGTCACTGTTTTATCGTTTATGAAACACACATAGTAATACATTGGTGTCTACTTGGTATGATTCGACATGTCTGATATTGTAAGATCAAATAAGTATACATTGAAGCCCATTGTGCCCTAAAGAAATTGTTGAAATAATAATGATATTTACTGTGGGATGACTTGATCCCACTGAAGTTAATACTATCCTTTCCAGAGGTATTTCATTAAAAAAAATAAAAATAAAAAAACTAAACTAAACCAAAGGTATTAAAGATACCATGTCTGAAGACATCAAAACAGAAAAGAATTCTGTCAGCATAATTTTAGGCCCAGTACAGGGCTTATGGCTAGTTGGTCACACCCTGTACACAGTTACTTGTTCTTTTAATTCTGGAAAATGCCACTGGTTCTTGCCTTATTCCAGAACAGGAGTTGAGCATATGAAGCTCTGAACAAATGTTTTTTAACCTGACAGTATGCATTAAAAATAAGTTCACATCTTGCTCAAAACTTTGTGGTTAAAGAAGAAATCAAAGATGCAATAAGGAAATTTATGGTATCAAATGGGAGTGAAAACATAAACTAGCAGAACCTACAGTATATAGCAAAAGAAGCGCTCAGAAGTCAGTTTGTCTCCATAAATGCGCACATCTAGAGTGAAGAAAAGGATCAAACCAAAGAACTAACCCTACAATTCGAACAAGCAGAAAAAGAGCAACAAAGGAACCCCTCAGTCACCAGAAGAAAACAGGTAAAAAAAAAAAGATTAGAGCTGAACTAAATGAGTTAGAGGATAGAAGAACAATTGAAAAAATTAACAAAATGAAAAGCTGGTTCTTTGAAAAGCTCAACAAAATGGATAAACCATTGGCTAAACTTATAAAAGTAAGGTAAGTTCAACTGGTCAAAAGAAGCAGACTTTTCTGGACTTCATACAAAGGGAGAGAACCCCAGGCGTTATCTATAGAAATGTGGATTTTATATGGACCTGCAAATCATATTTTATGTCTTTAATGAGACTGTGGACCAATGAAGCTCTCTAGGCAGCACAGATAGCTTGGACATGATGACTAACTTGACAGACAGTGGTTCAAAGCCACCCAGTGACACCTCTGAAGACAAGCCTGGTGATCTGCTGCCATAAAGATTATAACCAAGAAAACCCCATGCAGCAGTTCTTCTCTGCAACACAGGAGGTCGTCTTGGGCAGAAGCTACTCCAGAGCCCTCTTTTTTATTGATCAACTACTTTAAAAAAAATAGGCCAATCCATTCGTGTCCAAAAGAGTGTATCTTCATTATGATTTATGGGCAAGGACAGCACCAGGGCCGGGGCCATGCTCCCAGGTGAACCCCAAAACCTCTGGACCATCAGCTGAGGTCTTTTAGTGGAGATCTCAGGATGCACCCCTTTTTATTCTTGTGTTGCCAGTGAGACTCAACTTAGTGAGCTCCATCGCGGCTATCACTGGTGGTGGCCGGGCACCATCTGGTTCTTCCGGTCCCAAGTCGATGTAGGCACCCACTCATGTGGGTCTCTCTATCTTATGGGTTGTCTTTACCCCATGTCATTTTGGTCCTCGGTGAGCATCCATTCCTGCTGAGTTGGGACCATTTGCTGTGCCCTCGGATGGCAGCTTGGCAGGTTTTAAGTCCCCAAATCATAACGAAGATCCACTCTTTGGACACGAATGGATTAGACTTGGCAATGCAGAGTGACCATATATTGGATGCACTTTATGGTTCTATACATCTATAGGATATCAGCCTGCTGACTTCTGGTTGGAGGAAGGAGAGTGGTTGGAGAGGAGGGGAAAGGAGACTGTTGGGAGGATGAGACATGCATGGAACAGAGAGGAATAGTGTGTTGTCACCGGACAGGGAGAGCAGTGGAAGCTGCATAGTGGTGGGCATGTAAATTTAAACGGGAATGTACATTTTCACTCAATCATATCAAATTAAAAAAAATTAAAAAAAAAAAATAGGCCCCAAAAGATTTCTTTCTTTTCCGTATGTATTTCAGAAAGGTCCTTGGGCTTCAGGTGAAAGTCTATAGCTCAGTTTCTCACAGAGAAATGTAAACACATATTGTTTTGTGACTTCAGTTGCAATTTCTACGATGTGAAGGAACTCTCCCCTTTCTACCGTGTGTTTCTTGTGCCCATTCAACCAGTTCCTGTCCCTTCCTGCCTTCGCATCTTGCCTCCAGACAGGAGTCACCCATTTGATCTTGTGTATCTGATTGAACTAAGAAGCACACTGTTCATGAGTGTTATTTTGTATTTTATAGTCCAGTCTAGTCTTTGTTTAAAGAGTGGGCTTCACGAGTGATTCGAGTTCTGTGTTAACAGAGCATCCAAGGGCCGTGGCTTTGAGGGTTCCTCCAGACTCGGTCCAACTACTAAGGCTGTTCTTTCCACGCGAATTTGAGTTCTGCTCTGTACCTTTCTCTCTGTCTGGGACGCCCTGTTGTGCTCCCTGTCAGAATGGTCATTGAAGATAACCAGACACCACCTAGTGCTTCTGGTCTCAGGCTGATGGAGTCTCTGGTTTATGTGGACCTTCTGCCTCTTGGGCTAACACTTTCTTTGTGTCTTTGGTGTTCTTCCTTTTCCTTTGCTCCAAGAGTGTTGGTACCAAGTGATGCATCTCAGACGGCTACTTGCAAGCTTCTAAAACTCTAGATGCTTGGCACACATTTTGACAAAAGAGTAAGAGATTCAGGAGGAGAAAAAATTTAAAAACAGGGGAAGGTAAAAGTAATGACACTTGGAAGGCTTGGTTAGACATGACAGTGTGGCCATTTGCAATACGAAGAACATACCTGGCTGCCCTTCACCATCATCATAAAGAATGAAAGCATCCGGCAGTGTGGTGTGGTCCCCAGAATACTTCTGATTTGACGTGAAGTCATTCTTCTCTGATTAGGTTCACAAGCCTGGCTCAACTCAGGTCAAGGATTCATGGGAACTCCCCAACCGGATTTCCAGAGTTCTCCCTACTTGTGCCTCTTCCTCTGTCCTACATGCTCCTTCTTGTTCTGCCTCCCCAGCAGCCACAAACTCTGATCTCTGTTTACTCATCTCAGCAGAGTCACGCTATTTATTCTGCAGTCTACCTCCTTGTACTTAGGAAACATCCCCCAGAAAAGGAAGAAGATGAAAGTGGATTCCTCTTATGAGAATCTCTCATTCTAGGGATTACAATCCTACAGGGCACATTTTGTAACATTTGAAAACAATTAATTCATGCTCTTCCCATTTTTTCAGTTTTAACTTTTTGTGGCTATAAGTAGAATAGGATTTGAAGAAATCACCTAAAGGTCATTTATAAGAGTCCATCAAGATACAATGAATACATATAAACAAAGACCAAGCAAAACGTACACCTGGAAAATGCTACTAAGGAAAGCTATTGCAGCCCTGTTGTTAAAACTGCCATGCCAATAGCTTGATGATGGATGGGCAAGGAGAATTATTAAATAATGCTAACAGAAAAATTCAGGACAATATAATGAAGCAAACTTGTGTGTGCTTCAAAACATTTTAAGATACAAAAAGAAAATATTTAATTAGGTACAAAAGAAATTTATAAATGTTTCATCATAGTAGGACATTGGAGCATAGCTCTTTCAATAATTGATATTGAAAGTAAATAACTAATTGTTAATATAAATTAATATAAATTATTTGAAAAACACAACAAATAAGCTTTACCCAACAATAACTCCACACCCTGTAATTGAGAGTAGATATTCTTTGCTAACACACAGGGAACATATATAAATATCAAACACATAAAACAAGTTCTAACAAAAATGAAATTGTATGTAAATATGGCACACATACACACACATGCATATAACTACACATTTAGAAGTTTAAAAACTCTCTCCCAGGTAATTTACTTCCAAGAAAAACTAACAATATGGACTAGAAACTGCTTAGAATAGAACGATAGTGATCATATTCATACTACATGATAC
Source organism: Heterohyrax brucei (assembly GCA_028571685.1). NCBI lineage: Eukaryota > Metazoa > Chordata > Mammalia > Hyracoidea > Procaviidae > Heterohyrax > Heterohyrax brucei. Next base: position 167,216,351 of record CM053144.1, read on the forward strand.
TGTGAGATGCATCTACAAAAGCAGAGAAAAAGGTAAAGTGTTAAATACTAACATGTTAAGAAACATTGAAAACCAATGGATAATCAACAACTCATAATTTAGAAAAAATAAATCCAATAGCAAAAGAAAGGAAGTGTTGACGAAAGCACAATAAGAAGTAATCGAAAAACAAAATAAAATTTAGAAGGTCAACAAAACCAAAAGCTGTCTACTAAGATCCGCAAACCTCTGATAAGAGTGATCAAGCATAAGAAATATGAAAGGAGGTACCATAGGTATATTTTTAGAATCTCAACAGACACATGGATACCTTTATGTTAGTGAATTTAAACACTTAAAGTGAACAGTTTCTTAGGAAATATTCATTCCATTTAAGAAAATTGAATTTGTATTTTCAAATGTGCCCATAGTTTTTTAAAGTGAAAAAAAGAAAACATAGTTCCTTAAAAATATCAGGCCACAAAAGCTTACCTGGAAAACTGTAGCTAATCTGTAAAAAACATGTAATACCTATCAAGGAAAAAAAATGTTCCAGAGGATTAAAATAATGGAGAAATTTCCCACTTATTTAGTGGAGAGGAAAAGCTTTCCAAAGTTCTCAAGGGATTACAAAGGAAAGTGGAAAGAATAAGGGTAATGAACGTATTATAACATTCTTATGATGTTGAGATGGCAAAAAATTATGGGGCAAATGGAGCATTATTAAGAACTGATGAGAAAATAAAGGCAATCCAAAAAAGTATCCAATAGCATATGCTAAGAGAAATAAATCACAGAGGAGTTGATTTAAACGGGCAATCAACATTTGAATACAATGGTCATTTGAAGAAAAAATTGCTCAGAACTATTGCTACAGAGAGATATCGCTTTTTATCCATCAGACTTGTATAATATAACAAGAGTTAGAATACTTATTGTTGGTAGGAGTAAGAGGAAATGTCACTTTTCCTCTATTTCCAAAGGAAATGTGCTGTCACAACTTTTTGGTGAGTTGTCCAAGCTTAGTCTTATTGACTCATCGCTGCAGATTATTTTTCATTTATCCCAGCTGCGTTTAAATTGGAAACCCTGGTGGCGTAGTGGGATAAGTACTACATTTTCTAACCAAAAGATTGGCAGTTCGAATCTGTCGGTGCCCCTTGGAAACTCTATGGGACAGTTCTACTCTGACCTTTAGGGTTACTATGAATCGGCCCTCACTAAACAGCAGTGGATTTTTTTAATGTGAATTATTTCCATATCTTCAGTGTTGGCAAGTTTGATTATAGTATGCCTTGGTGTCGTTCTTTTGGAATCTGCCTTGTATGTAGTTCAAAAAAATCTTGGATAGGTACCTTCTCTTCTTTCATGGTATCAGGCAAGTTCCATCTCAACAAAACATCAACAATTCTCTATATATTCTGCTACCCTCCTCTGTTCTGGTATTCCAATCATTTGTAAATTATTCCTCTTGATAGAGTCCCATGTAATTCTTAATGTTTTGTGATCTAAAATTCTTTTATCTGATTTTTTCCTTAGATACATGGGTGTCGTGTGTTTTATCTTCAGTCTCCCTAATTCAGGCTTCCTTGCTCAATTCTGCTCCTTTGATTCTCTGTAGAGTTGTCTAATTCTGTAATTTTATTATTAATCTTCTAAATTTCAACATGCAATTTCTCTAAGATTTCTTGCAGCCTGTTCAATTTGTTATGATGCTCTGCTGCATTTTGCCTGATCTCTTCCTGATCTTTTCAAGAGTTCTAAATATTAATGTTTTGTGTTGTACCTCTGATAATTTCAGGAAGTTTTCTTCTTCTGGAAAAGAAAAAAATCCCCTGATTTTTTGTTTTGAGAACTCTCCAAAGCCATTTGTGGTCTGTTTCTTCAAGTGAGTTGATATTGACTGCTGTCTCTAAACCATCAGTAAGTTTTTGTATTTATTTATTTTGAGTTTCTTACTGGATTCTAGCTTTTGTTTTGCTTTTTGAAAAGTCAAAATAGGCTACTCATGTGAACTATTTTAATTATTGGTGCCTTTGAGGCTCTAACATCCTCTTATTTGATGGTTTCAGTTGTTACTAAGCAGATGAGCCCAGGTATCCATTTATTTTTCTTGTAGTGTTCTGCTCAGGTGCACAGGTAATTGGTTACCAAGTATGTGATGCAGACCCTCTCCTACAGTCCTAGATGATTATAGTGATTGGTGTAGCCACAAGTATCTGGCTGCACATGCTAAGAAAAGCAGGGGGCTGATAGCTGTCAGTGAACGTCCTAAGGAAGACATGCCCCCTTATGGCTGAGCTTAGGCAAAAGAACTGCTTCTGCCCTTAGTTTCCAGTGTAGGGGAGCCAGTGGATTATTTTATTTATTTATCCCCTCTCTTGTTCTTTAAATTGCTCGCTCTCTGACTCTAGGAGAAAGGCTTAGGGCACACATAAGGAGTCCTTCCTCCTGCCCAGGTAAAGGCATCAGATTCTTGAGCAGAGTGCAATACAGAAAAGGGAGGTGGAAGTGCTGGGAGGAGAGAGAGAGTTTTATCCCAAAGAAAAGATATAGATCCTTGTCCTTAGCAGCAGATTTTCTCAATCAGTGAATCTTTTGATTTCTTGACTGCTGCTTCCATGGGCATTGATCATGCAACCAAGTAAAATGAAATACTTGAAAATCTCAGTCCTTTCTCCATTTACCATGATGTTGCTCACCGGTCCAGTTATAAGAATTCTTGTTTTCTTGATGTTGATGTGGAATCTGTCCTGAAGGCTGTGATCTTTGATCTTCATAAGAAAGTGTTTCAGATTGGAAGGCACTGACATGTATGAGCAGATGTATAAAGCTATTTGTTTTAGCCATGCATAGCAGCAAAAAAATATGTAAAATCTTAATACCTATTACTAGGGGAGTAAGTGAACAAATTACGGAACACTTGTATCATAAAAATTTTACCCATTTATTTAAAAAGTATTGTTATACTAGGAGCCCTAGTGGCACAGTGGCACTTGGCTGCTAAACAAAATGTTTGCAGTTCAAAACCACCCAGCAGCTCTGCAGAAGAAAGGCCACTGATCTGTTCTCGTAAAGATTCCAGCCTAAAGGGGGACCTCATACCATCAAGAAAGTAGTGCTGGGAGCAGAGTGAGTCCTTTGGACTTGGACTACTGCACAGAGAAGCTTCTACTCCTAGAGAAGATTGATGAGAGGGACCCTCCTCCACAGCTGACAGAGGAAGCCTTCCCCTGGAACTGACAATCTGAGATTGGACTTCCAGCCTACTAGACTGTGAGAAAAGAAATTTCTCTTTGTTAAAGCCAACAACAAAACAAAAGATTACAGCCTAGAAAGCCCTATGGGGCAGTTCTACTCTGTTGCATGGGTTCCTGTGAATCCAAAATTGACTTGAAGGCACTTAACAAGAACTTAACAGTCCTAAGGGAGAATTCCTAGTTGATAGCCAACTAGCTTCTACATGACAACTCTACATGGGACCCAGACTCCTTTTGTTCTGTGGCTCTACATCTCTTACAACTTGTGTATTCTCTGCATCCAGCTGGAGTTGGCTTGGGACATACTCGGTTGATGGGAACAGGAGGGGGATGCAGGAGCCAAGCAACTGCAAGAGCCCTCAGTGCGATGTGCTCCCTGCCGTGGAGAGCTAAGTGGTGAATTTACATAAACACCATAGAGAAAGAAAGGTGTCTAGTTGTTACGTGCTGCAGCCCCTAATCAAAAGATTTACAGTTTGACTGCTTGGAAACTCTATGGGGCACTTCTACTTTATACTACAGGATTGCTATGAGTCAAAATTGACTCAATGGCAATGAGTTTTTTGGGTTTTCTTTAGTAACTAAGTATCCCAGTAACAAGTGAGCATTTTCTAGTGCTCTCCAGAACAGAGCCAGGCACACGCCGAGCACTTCTTATCTTGGCACACGTAGAGAACAATAATATATCTGCAGCACTTTGTAGTAAGTTGAAGAGACTGCTTGTCGGCAAAGGAGTTCTTGTGATCCAGAGAATAGAGTGGAATTGGTATCTCAGAACTCCTATTTCTGAGGAACGTTGCCGGGAAGTTGTGATCCGACCCATCAGTTATTTTACAGAAAAAGTTTCTGTCTATCAGTACATTAGAATCACATAGAGGGCTTTTTAAAATGAGCGAATGCTCCAGTATGACCCCCAGACCCATAAAAATGTTTGGGATGTATCTCTGACATCAGGATTCTGATTTTTATGCACAAAGTAGAGAACTGCTCTTCAGGTGTACAGTGCAGTGACAGCACAATGGAAGAGAGATCTTCACGAAGGCAGGGCCTAGAAGCACACATCCTTGACTTTAAATAGGGGTGGCCCTGAGAACAAGGAAGTGATAATGGTGCGGTATCCTACTTCCTATTCGCCCTGGCTTTCCGGGAGCTGGCAGGCATGTGCATGGCTTGGTTTCCTGTATGTGCCATCACAGTCTGTTTTCCATCTTCATATTGGTGCTGAGTTTCTACAAAAAGGCAAATGACTCACAACAGCCAACACACACTGAAAGAATTCTGTACACTGTACACTGTACAACTGTCAAATACAGCAAATCATCAATTATTTTTTTCCCTCCCAGAGAACTGGTTGAACAGCATACCATTCCTTTAAAGTATATTTTTAGATTTCTCCTTCCAACTGTTTTATTTCCTTGACGTCGACTGGGCTATTTTTGCTCATTACGTGATGTAGTTTAATATGTTCTATAACTTAGTAATGTGATCAAATTCAGTTTTGAGAGTTTTAAAGGCTTCTTCACTGGTGTTATATCATTTTTTGGGGAGTCATAGAATTAAGGCTGCTCTTTCTTTTGCATGATGGTAGCATCCATGGAGCCTCAGGACCTTGATTTATTAATTCTTTATGATTATAGTGTCATTCTGTTTGCTTCACTGCTTCTGCTAGGCGTTGTCCCTCTGTGCCCTCACTTTAGTCTTGCTTTGGATCAGAATGAAACTATTAGGCTACTGACTGTTCTAAAATAAAAATCACTCAAAGAGAAGATCAGAATTATTGAAGAAGTGCTACACTCTAGATGACTTACTTTCTTCACCTAATCCTAACAATGAAGCTGCATACTCTTATTTTTATTACCATCATTTTAAAGATGAAGAAACTTGGGCTCAGGAAAGTTATGTGTTATGTCACATATGCTTATAAGTGGCAAAAACAGAATCAGGATTTCTGTTTTCTAATGCCGGAGACTGACTATACATATTGTACAATATATTTTTGTCACTGACAATTTAAGAAGCTGTATGAAAATTCTTATTCCTGGGTGGCACAAACAGCTTTGCACTCATCCAATCACTGATAATTTGATGGTTTGAACCCACTCAGAAGCATCTTGGAAGACAAATATGACCCTTTTCCCAAGGCATGGCCTTGAAAAATTTTGGACTTCAGTTTTACTCTCTTAACACACAGGTCACCATCAATCTGTATCAATGCACTGTAAACTGCTTATCTGGGGAGGTTTTATGAAAATTCTCTAAAGGTCTAGCTATGGGCTGAGCACTGTGAGTGCCACAAATGAAATAATTCACTGTAATTCACTGTCGTGTGAGCCTGACAAGTGGCCCTTCCCAACACTGGCTGTGTGGCTTAGCCAGGCTCATTGTACAAACAGCTGGTGCTGGTCCTGCTGAGATGAGACCTTCTAGGAACAAGCCTCCTGTGATGCTCCAGACATTAAAGCTGAGGAAGGTATTCTCTGGATCCTTTCTTTTCCGGAAACTTGCTGCTTGTTTCTGTTTGGCAGGGGAATGTGTGGTAGTAAAGTGTGTGCACGCCCTTTGGAATCAGACAAGATCTGGATTCAATTGCTAGCTGCACTGCTTATTAGTTCGGTGATTTTAGCCTAATTTGTCATTTGTACAATGGGATAATATCAACAGGGAAGATGGAAGGAATACACAGAATCATTGTATCAGAAGTTTAGAACTGATGACATTCAGCTGTTTCAAGAGATAGCGTACAGTCAGGAACCAATGGTACTGAAGGAAGACATCAAAGCTGTCTTGAAGGCACTGGCCAAAAATAAGGCTCCAGGAATTGATGAAATATCAATTGAGATATTTCAGAAGATGGATGTAGCCCTGGAAGTGGTCACTTGTCTATTCCAAGAAAAGTGGAGGATAGCTACCTGGTCAATTGACTGGAAAAGAGCCATATTTATGCCTATTCCCAGGAAAGGTGATCAAACTCAATGCGTAAATTATCAAACAATATCATTAACATCACACACAAGTAAAATTTCGCTCAAGATCATTCAAAAGTGATTGCAACAGTATATTGACAAGGAACTACTAGAAATTAAAGTGGGATTTTGACAAGGACGTAGAACCAGGGATATTATTGCTGATGTCAGATAAATCTTGACTCACCGCAGAAAATACCAGAGAGATGTTTACCTGTGTTTAATTGACTATGCAAAAGCATTCAGCTGTGGATCATAGAAAATTAAGGATAATGTTGCAGGGAATGGGAATTCCACAGCACTCAGTTGTGCTCATAAGGAATCCCTGTATGGAACAAGAGGCAGCCATGCAAACAGTACAAGGCAACACTATACGGTTTAAAGTCAACAAAGGTGTGTGTCAGGGTTGTATCCCTTCACCATACCTTTTCAGTCTGTATGCTGAGGAAATAATCTGAGAAACTGGAGTACACGGAAAAAAGAATGAGGCATCAGGATTTGAGGAAGACTCATTAATAACCTTGTTATGCAAATGACACAACCTTGCCGGTTGGCAGTAAAAAGAATTTGAAACACTTACTGATGTTCTGTTGTGCATAGAGCTGCTATGAGTCAGAATCAACTTGGCAATAACTGAGAGGACCAATGAAATAATGGATGTGAAGTATCACGTAAGTTTTGTAGTTGTAAAAGTGATAGGACCTATCTAACTTCAGGACCAAGATCAGCTCAAAACTGATTCCCTTGAGGTCGAGTTCAGGCATACCTCTTACCCTCCAACTTCTTACTAATTTGGGTAGCAGTTGTCCATCCCACAGTACTTCCTACTATTTTAATGGATTTGATATTCTATCACCACAGTCACGCAGAATTTATAAACTGTACCTACGGTTAAGTAGTTTATTAAGAAGCAGGGTACAACTGGAGATCAGGATCAAGAAGCACATAGGCAATCTCCCTTCTTCAGTGCAGGACAGCTCTGTTAGCTCCTCTCTGCAGGACAGGCCTCCTGTCAGCCCCCTAATCTCAGGCTCCTATTGGCCCTGTCATCTCTTACTTTGCGCCTCTGGCACTGGGCCTCTTCCAGGCATCTCAGTGTCTTTGATGTTATAGCCCTTGACCCATCTTACAGCTCTTTTATGAGGTTTCCTGTCTCCTGTCTGTTTGCTTCTTTTTTCAGCCTCTTGCTACTGCTTTTCTTCTTGTTTCTTTCTATCATAAAAACTTCTGTAGGGCTGGCTACTTAAAAATATAAGCTCTGTGGCAAATTCAAGGCATGGAACTCCTGCCAGGGCTATGAAGTGACCAATCTCCTCTTGGTAGGCCACTGACACTTAATTTGCATACTAGACTACAACTCACCTTATTAGCATAGTCTATTGACCAACTCCTGAAAGGTATGTACCAATCACAGGACAGGCTGCAGTCCAGGGCCAGGCAGAAAACATAAAACCATTCTCATTCACAGCTTACTCGGGAAATGTCAGTCAATCTGGATGAAAGTAGAAAGTAGAAAACTAGGGCAAAGGTAATTCCTCTGAATTTGTGGGAAAATCTCTCAAGCTGTTTTATCTCAATAAACCAAGGCAAAAGGCCCCCACATTTCACCACAATAGTAACCAAAATAGCTAACTGGGTACTTGGAACAGCAAATCTCTAGGTGAAGACATTTGTGTTTGTCTTCTATTGTCACAGGCACTCATTCTGATTTTTTTAAAAAGATTTTATACTCCTCTCTCTGTTTAAGGAAACCCTGGTAGCATAGTGGTCCAGCACTACATCTGCTAACCAGAAGGTTCACATTTGAATCCATCAGGTGCTCCTTGGAAACCCTGTGGGGCATATCTACTCTCCTACAGGGTCGTTATGAGCTGAAATTGACTCAACAGCAGTGCTTTTGGTGTGTGTGTGGCGGGGGGGTGTCTCTCTGAATGGAAAGTCATGGTTTCCCCACAGATGAGATTTTTTCTTCTGGTAAAGATAAATTCCTTGCCAATACCACCCCTGCAGAGATATGGTAACATTCTAACCTTAGGCATACCAAAAAAGGCATACATATAGACAGAGTTGATAACTCTCCATTTTAATATTCCATGGTGATTTTTTAAAATCCTTTTCTTCCCACAAAACCATGAATGCCCTTAGGCACGTATCGATCAAATATGTGTCAGATGTCTCTAAAAAAAAAAAAAAGAAAGAAAGGCTCCCTCTTAAATGCTAAAGAATGAAGATAACACTTTTTAGTTTTTAATCAGGAACATATTTCTGTGACTTTTTTTAACCATATCTTTCTAAGTATTTTGATAAACTTGAATGGATTTGTAAGCAATTTTACCTAATTAAGAGTTTTTAAATTACACTTTTGAAAGTCTAACTCCAAAGATGCCTTTCTTGGGTGGGAACTGAAAGCCAGGCACCAATATTTCCATATAACTTACAGACAAATTCTTTGGGCAATTGAGAAGGTGGTTTCCAGATGTTCTGAAAGTCAGCTTGATAAAGGAGGGAAGTAGATCAAAAAAATATTTTTGTGTTCTGAGAAGTCAGGGGTTCTTCTTTATGAATCATGCATGTTGTACACTAATGGGCATGTCCTTCATGTCTTTAGTGGCAGAGCTAAGTTCATAGTTTTGTTGATCATCTTTGTGTTCTCACTTGGGGATGCCTCCAAAATTAATACTCCAGTTGAACTGAAATGACTTTATCCCTATGTCAATTTTGCAGGCTCATCCCTCAAGACCAAAAAGCCGATAGCACGTAATACAAAGCCAAACACAGTTAGACTCTCCCATGATGAAGTACGGCCATGAGATACCAGTAGGAGAATATTTAGATTTGAAATCAGGGGTCTGGACTTCAAGTCCTAGTTTGTCTCTTATTTTCTGTGTCATCTAAGCCAAGTCAGTCTACTTATTCTGGTCTTTGATTTCTTTGTTAAATCATCTTTAAGTCTCCTTAAACAATGTTCTTTTTAATTCTAAGTGGAGATTATAAAATCAAGACAACCCAAATGTACTCAGGAAGAGCTAAGTGTACTCTGCCCGCTGATATGGGAGATTAAGTGAATCTTCAACCCTATGAGCATAGGTTTATTTTCTTTCTTTTTTTCTTTTCTAATTGTGCTTTAGGTGATAGTTTACAGACCAAAATAATTTCTCATTATATAATTAATAAAAAATTGTTTTGTGACATTATTTGCCAACCCTGTGTTGTATCAGCACTCTCTCCTTCTAAACCCCAGCTTGCCTTTTTCCATTTGTCCAGTTTTCCTGACCCTTCCTACCTTCTCATCTTTGCTTTTGGACTGGTATACCTTTTGTCTTGTATACACAATTGAACTACAAAGCACGTTCATCTTGTGTGGTTTTGTTTGCCCTATAGACCTATCTAATCTCTGGCTAAAGGGTAAATCTTGTGTGTGACTTCAGTGCTGAGTTAAAAGAGTGTCTGGGGTTCATACCTTCATGGTTTCTTCAGTGTCTGTCAGACCAGTAAGTCTAGTCTTTTGGGGGGACTTTGAATTTTGTTCTACATTTTTTATCCTCCTCTGTCCAGGACCCTCTATTGTGATCCCTGTTAGAGCAGTCATCAGTGGTAGGTGGCACCACCCAGTTGTGCAGGACTCAGTTCTGCAGTGATTATGATCGCTGTGATCCATTAGTCCTTTGAACTAATCTTTCCTGTGTGGTTTTCTTCATTCTCCTTTGCCCCAGCCAGGCAGGATAGATATTTCATTACTCTCAATTTTTTCCCAATCAGTAAGTTCTGGTTTTGCTCTTCTGGTGAAGTATTTTGATGAGTCAAAGAAAGAAAAACAAGACCAAACCTGTTGCCACTGAGTCATTTCCAACTTATGGTGATCATACAGGTATAGCCAAGCCAGCCAAGTGCCCTCATTTTTAGAAGATCTCACGTATCTAGTTTCTCTTCTGGTGTTGGTGTATTGCTAGTTACGGTTCAAATCTTATTTGTGCTCTGTATTAGAGGTGCTAGTGTTGGGCCTATTTTTTTCCTGCTTAGTATTTATAGTTTGGGGTTATGCGTTTAGATCTTTGATCGCATTTAAATTAGTTTTATGTATGTTATGAAGTATAGGTTCTGTTTCTTTTTTTGAACATGAACACGAACACAGTTTTGCCTGCAGCATTCATCAAAGATTGCCTTCCCCATTTCATGGACTTTGGGCCTTTGTCACAGATCAGGTGGCCATAGGTAGATAGATTTACAACCAGGTTCTCAGTTCTGTTCCATTGGTCAAGGCCTACTATTTGATTTTTCTTCAGTAATGCTTTATTTGCCTGAGGCCTCTTCCTTTTCCATGAAAACTTAGTAATCAATTTTTCCATCTTGTTCAAGACTGTTGTTGGTATTTGGATGGGGATTGCATTGTACATGTAAATTACTGTGAAAATGTCACATCTACCTATCTATGAGCATGGTATGTTTTTCCATTATGTAGGTCTCTTTTGGTTTCTTGCAGTAGTGTGTGATAGTTTTCTTAGTATAAGCTTTTATGTCCCTGGTTAGATTTAGTCCTAAGGATTTTTATTTTAATTTGGGGGGGAGGGGATTGTCATAAATGATAATGCTTTCCTGATTTCCTGTTCATAGTTCTTTCATAGTTCTCCTTATTGGTATGTAGGAATGCAATGGATGGTCTATAATTTACTGAGCACTGGTGTGCTTAAATCTCCTACCATTATTTTCCAACTGTCAGTTTCTATAGTCAGTGCATTTAGAGTTCATTTTATGTATTTTGGAACACATGGGCTCGTTTCCTGTTGTGGAAACTTCTCATGTACTCAGACTGGATCTGTGACTGTACAAGGATATGAGCTAAATGCTCAGACATTGGTCCAAGGAATGTTAAGTAGAAGTGTCTAGATGTAGTCACTGATTTTATGCATTTTACTTTTAAGGCAAGAGAAAAAGTCAAGAGATATTTCAGATTGAAAACTTTTTATCCATGATCTGAAGCTCTGCTTGTTATTACTTCAGGTTATGTATAGGTATCTTTCCTCTATGTAGGAGCCCTAGTGGTGTGATGGTTAAGCACCCAGCTGCTAACCAAAGAGTTGGTGGTTAGAACCCACCCTTGCTGGAGGATAAAGATATGACAATCTGCCTCCCTAAATGTTTATGATTAGACACCATATAGACCAGTTTGTGGTCTGTTCAACAGGGTTGCTGCATGTTGGAATCAATTTGACCACAATCTGTGTTTTTGTCTATGTGAAGTATTTATATGTATACACATACTTTGCATGACATGAATAAAATGCATTTTAATTCTTTTTTACATTTATCCATGTTATACATGCCTTGGAAGAACTGGTATATTATCCAGGCTTCTTCAGTTATAAGCAATAGCAACAGATTCTAAATAATTTAAGCCAAAAAAGGAATGTTTCTATAGGAAGCTAGGTGAAATCATAAAATTGAAGTGGTAGTATAAGAGCCAGAATTAAAAAGTTGAGGAGTTAAGTATTTCCAGGGGTTTCTTCCAGAACAAAAACAGTGCTGTCTTCATCAGTGAGCAGTCAGAATTAGAAGACATAAGTTCCAGCCATCTTTTTTGAATTTTTGCTCAAGATTTGAAACCCTGAGAGAGCAAACCTGCTTAGCTTAGTGTGGTGGTGCACTTTATATATCATTTTAGCTAGGCTGCAGTGCCGAGTTTTCGGTCAAACACTAGTATGGATTTTGCTGTGAAGATATTTTTTAACTCTGATTAATATCCACTACAATTGGCTGTGTAAAGTAAGCTGAAATCTGTTTGTGAAAGATAATCATTCTTAAACTTTTTCTTAAAGGCTGAGCTTTGTTTAATTTCTAAGTTATTTTTTAAATTAACACAGTATTGGTGATTTTTCAGTTGTTTTTTTTTTTTTTTTTTTGTAAAAGTACTGTCTCAGGAATATATACCATGTTTATTCTTTGTCTCCAGCAGCCAGCCTCTGGCACGCAGTCAGTGAAGGTCTTGACAGCAATCATGGCTCTCTAGCAAACAGGAAAGTGTGCAAAGAGCTGGTGCTGATTTCAAGGAATTTAGATTGAAATCTCTCTTATCTACTCAATGTGTAGATTTGGACAAATTGTTTCCCTTCCCTGAGACTCAAATCCCTGAACTATAAAGTAGAAATAATCTCTGACTGATGCCTAATGAACAGCACACATGTAGAACACTTGTGGCACTTAGGAAGGGGTCATTGTTGTTGCCAGTATTATGATGATTGCAATGGTTCATTACGTACGTCAAATGAAATAGGTCAAGTAACTTTTTAAATGCTCCGTAAAAATCTGATATTATCACTATTTCCCGTTCTTCTCAGGTTAACTTTTTTTTACCATAACCAGCATCTCACTGTTCCTGCTTGTTTCTATTGCACACCTTTCATAGTGATAATACCTGTTTGCCCGTGTGTCCTTCCCCCTTTTCTCTGATTAATCCCATTCCTACCTTCCTTCAGTGTCCGAGAAATTTCCTTCCTTTTCCATCATGCTTTCCTCAGTCCTTCCTATGGCGTTTGCTTTCATGAGAACTCTTGCATCATTTTTACGTGGACCACTCAGTTTTTCTGCTGCTCACCTTGTAATGATTTTCCTCCTCATTGCTTCGTGAATCTCAGATTCGTTTTCTTGACTGAACACTATACAAAAACCCAAAGCCACTGATGTTGAGTCAATGCCAACTCATAACGACTCCATAGCAGAGTAGAACTGCTCCATAGAGTTTCCAAGGAGCACCTGCTGGATTCAAACTGCTGACTTTTTGGTTAGCAGGCGTAGCACTTAGCCACTAAGCCATCCACCAGGGTTTCCCTGAATAGTATAGCAGACACTATACTTAACAGTGTAGCATCTACTATATACAAGGTGCTGTGTGAGATAATTCAGAGATTTCAGGGGTGAGTAGGACAGGCCCAGCTCTCAAAAGAAGTTCATACTCAGGTTGGAAGATGAGCATCAGCACAGCATAAAGTAGAACGAGAGGGGAAAAGTGCCAGAAGAAATGCCAGGCACCAGGAGGCTCACTAAGCAAGTCAGAGAAGTTCTTCCTGGTAAAATTAGCATTTCATCATTGCCTTCTTCATCAGGAAATAATGGTGAAAGTTGGGGGAAGGGCCAGGCAAACAGGACGGGCCTTCCAGTCAGCAGGGTGAAAAAAGGGAAAAAAATCACAAGCGTGACTCATGTCTTTCACTTCTCTTTAGTCTTCCCTAGAATCTGGTCAATGCTTAGGGCATTTGTCAGAACTCAGTAACAAGTGACTGAATTTCACAGAAAGACAGAGGAAAAAAAAAAAGACATACGTGGTCTGGCATTTAAGTTCGTAAACTCATCCTAGAAAAAGTGCTGCATACCACATTGCTGAGCATCACTACGGTCACCTTTGAAATACTCCTCTGGGGAAGCTGTGCACTTATACCAGTGCCTAGCCTACCCGTGAAAGTGATTTTGGAGCCTCTTTCTGGAATGATCATGAGAGCTATCGTTGTATTACCCTTGATGTCCTGAATGCCATCAAAATGTCTTCCTTTCAGTATTTCCTTTAGCTTCAGGTAAAGAAAAAAGTTGCTGTGGGCTAGATCAAGTGCACAGTGAGGGTGTCCCAGTACAGTTACTTGTTTACTGGCCCCAAACTCCCTCACAGGCAATATACAATTAAATTCGCAAACTTGCCACCACACACTGTGCACGATGGTCACTCCAGAAAGAGGACTCCCAAGAGGAGTACTTTGAAAGTGACTGTAGTGATATTCAGCAATGAGGTATGGAGCACTGAGGACAATTAAGCTCGTGGACTGAATTGTCAGACCCTGTAAAACTATGTTGGAGGAGTCACAGAACTATATGTTCTCTGGGCTTATGCTTTTTTTTTTTAAAGTAAATCAGGCTTCAACATGTAGCACATGTTCTGATCACAGTGTTCCTGGAACCAAGATCGAAGTGATTATGGAGTGGTCATTACTTCACAACCGGAGGCCCCACCTGACCTCGATACCCTAGTAGATCTGACCATTTTGCTATCAGCAACACTGAGCAGAGGCTGTGTGTCTCTAGTAGCTTTGGAAGAATTCACATCTTCCTTTTTAGGGAGCAGAAGCCCCAGTGGCTAGTGGTTAAGTGTTCCATCTGCTAAGCAAAAGGTTGGCAGTTCAAATCTGCCAGACACTCCTTAGAAATTCTACAGGGTAGTTCTATCCTGGGCTACAGTGTTGCTAGGAGTCAGAATCAAAATCATGGCTGTGGCTTGGCTTTTAGTGAGGTGCTTCAGAGAGAGGGACGTCAGGGTTCTGATGCCTTCCTTTAACTCAGCAGTGAATAGGAAATAACCAATTATAGAAAAGCCAAAAAGCAGATAGCGGCTCATGGATTTCATATCTTTTTCTCCAGGTAGAATAATACCAGCTAATAATCTGTGCCCCGATCATCATTCTTATGTTTAAAAGCAAGTACATTTAATCTAGGAGTTCCTGGGTAGTACAAATGGTTAGTTAACCAACAATTGGCTAACCAAAAAATTGACAGTTTGAGTCACGCAGAAGGAAGGCCTGGCAATCTACTTCCAAAACTATCAGCCATTGAAAATCCTATGGAGCACAGTTCTACTTTGACACATGTGTCAGAATTGAATTTAAGGCAACTGTTATTTGGTGAGATTTATTCTTTCACTAGTAGTTAATTTTACTGATTTACAAGTTTAGCTCAGTGACATATTGTGCTTTTGCCGTCATCCACACAGTGTTTTCCACAAGGATCTTTGCAAAGCCCTCTGGATTCCATTGTGACCACCCACTGGTTCCTTGTTTTTCATGCATAATAAATTTAAAAGCCACATGTTTTAGTCAACATTTTTGGTAAAAACTCCTACCTCAAGGGAGAGAAATTAGGGATGCATTTGATTCATTAATTGACCATTAAGCATGGACTTCTAAATCCAGAGTCAGGAGTGCTGCAAGGAAGGCCAAAAATAAAACGAAAACCAAACCCAACAAACCCACTGCCATCTGGTCGGTCTCACTCACAGCAACCCTACAGGTCACAGTAAAACTACCCCACAGTTTCCAAGGAGCACCTGGCAGATTTGAACTGCTGACCTTTGAGTTAGCAGACATATAGCACTTAATCTACTACGCAGTAGGGGGTGTGGCCAGGTGGTCACAAGTAAAAATAAAGTTTGCTGTAAACAAACAAACAAAAAAGAAAACAGAAAGATTGACCAGACAGACTCCATTTAGGGGATGTTTTAGAAGTCCTGTTTCTATTAGCCTGAAGTGCAGAAACAATACACAACCTCTAATGGAATTCTGGACGCTTATCAAGATAACTTGTTCCACAGAACCACCAAGATATTTCAAGGAGAAATTTAACAATGACTTGGCAATAACATGTGAGCTGCACAGCTGCCAGTTTAATATGCTGATTTTTCAAATGTTCAAAAAGCAAATGTTCACACCTTATATTTCTATACACCTTAGATGCACACAAGTGATGTTGTTTTCTTTCAACTTGGTGTTCCTTCCGAACACAATCCAAGGGAAATATTGTCGTGTTTTTCCACATCCTCTGAAAACTTATTTGTTTTTTTTATTTTAATTGTGCTTTAGGTGAAACAAATTCGGGTGGCCAAATTAAGAGCTGTGGCTGCTAATCGCAAAGTCAGCGATTCAAATCCATCAGGTGCTCCTTGGAAACCCAATGGGGCAGTTCTGCTCTGTCTGGTAGGGATGCTCTGAGTCAGAATCCACTTGTCAGCAACGAGGGGTTTTTTTGTTTGTTTTTAGATGAAAGTTTACAGTACAAGTTAATTTCTCATACAAAAATGTACACACGTATTGCCTTGTGATATTAGTCATAATCTCCACAATGTAAGACCACATTCCCCCTTTCCAGTCTGTGTACGTTTGGCTGGTTCCTGTCCCTTGCTGTCTTCTCACCCTGCTTTTGGACAGGAGCTACCCATTTGGTACCATGTATCTGACTGAACTGAAAAGCACGTTCCTCATATGAATTATTATTATTATATAGCCCTTTCTTACCGTTGTCTGAAGAGAGGACTTTGGGAAGGGTTTCAGTTCTGTGTTAACAGTGCATCTGTGGGCCATACTTTCAGGGGTTCCTTCAATCTCTCTCAGTCTGGTCTTTTCACGTGAGTTTCAGCTCTGGTCTACTCTTTCTCCTGGGAAATATGGCCAGTCTGTCTGAGACTCTGTTATACTCCTTACCAGGGTGGTCATGAGTAGTGGCCAGACACCGTCCAGTTCTTCTGGTCTCAGCCTGGTAGAGTCTCTAGTTTATACCGTCCTTTACTCTTTTGGGCTAATATTTTCTTTGTGTTTTTGGTTTACTTAAAATTATTTGGATGCTGTCTAATATCAGTGTATTGTGCAATAATAAGCTAATACTGTCTTTTGATCTTTTCAAAAATGACACCAAATGATCAAGTTCCATTTGCTATTCTAATATTTTTTCTGTTTCGTACCATTTCATGCTATTTGAATATAGCTTCAGATTAACCAGCTGCCCTGTAGTTGACTCTGACTCAAGGTGACTCCATATGTTATCAGAGTAGTACTGAGCTCCATAGCGTTTTCAGTGGCTGAGATTTTGCAAGTCTGTCTCCAGGTCTGTCTTCCTCGATATCTCTAGATGGACTGAGACCTCAAACCTTTTGGTTAGCTACTTAGCTCATTAATTGTTTACACCACCCAGGTACTTCAGCTACAGATTATGAGCTACTTGAAATCCGTAGGCAGAGATGGGTTCTGTTTTAGTCATCTAAACTCACTGCCATCAAGTTGATTCCAACTCAAATAGTGACCCTATAGGACAGAGTAGAACTGCTCCATAGAGTTTCCAGGGTGTGCCTGGTGGATTTGAACTGCCAACTATTTGGCTAGTAGATGTAACACTTATTCACCCCTCCACCTCGGTTTCATCTTAGTCATCTGGTGCTGCTATAATAGAAATATCACAAGCGGATGTCTTTAAAAATGAGAAATTTATTTTGTCACAGCCCTATAAGCTAAGGTCCAAATTCAGAGTGACAGCTCCAGGGGAAAGCTTTCTCTTTTGGCTCTGGAGGAAGACCCTTGTTGTCAGTCTTCCCCTGGAATGGGAGATCTGTGGCTCAGGGACCTTGAGTCCTTTCTAAAGGACTCGCTCTGTTCCGGGCACTGGTTCTTGGTGGTACAAAACCAAAAAAAACCAAACCAACTATCGTTGAGTCAATTGCAACTTATGGTGACCCTATAGGACGGAATAGAATGCCCCACAAGGTTTGCAAGGAACCCCTGGTGGATTTGAACTACCAACCTTGTGGTTAACAACATAACATTTAACCACTGGGTCACCAAGGTTTCCCTTGGTGATATGGCATCCCCAAATCTCTCTGCTAGCTTCTTTCTTTCATAGCTCAAGAAGGTGCCTCAAGGTACAACACAATCTTACACAATGAATCCTGCCCCACCGAAACAATAGCAGCCCATCCTCCCTCATTAATATCATAGAGGCCAGGTTTACAACATCACACAATACTGGGAATTATGTATAGCCAAATGGCTTCACACATTTTTGGGGAGAGACAAGTCAACCCATGACAGATTCCCTAAAAAGGGCTTTCTTCTAAAACATTACCTTTGTTACCATTGTGAATTCTTAAAAGTCTGTCTTTAGATATTTGGTATTCTTCTACTCTAAATGTTAAACTACAAACACCTGGGGAAGGTTAAGCTGTAATATATTTAGTTCTATCACTTATTCACAGCTTTCTCAATTTTTTTAATTGCCAGTAAACTTTGATGGTGGCATAGAGAGAGAACCAAAAGACCCTATGAGAGCCTGTACATGAGGAAATAGGAGAGAATCTGCAGGAGAAAGAAGACAAAACAAAGGGACTTTAAGAGGAAGCTGAGCAGAACATTTCCATTTTTAAGGGCCACGTCAGCGTCACTCGTTTCCTGAAGTCTTTCCTGTGTGCCCCAGTCAAAAATGTGGACCGTTGTCTTTTTTCTGAACATATATGGGATTCAGCACATTCAGTCTCATGATACCCCCACACACTATCTTTTCATTGGCAAATGTTTCATTGTCTCTGTTGTATGCAGAGAGCTTTTATAAATTCTTCTGATCCTCCTTTATCTTACAAATTCATAAGTAGATTTGCCTAAAGTGGGGCAAGTTATTTTCTATAACATTTAAGTCTGGAGCGAGGGGATAGGGATGGAGAACAAGCACTGTCTTGCTTCATGAAGACACATGACACTGCCCTGAACACACGAGGCCTCCTGGAGGCTGACTTTGGCTGTAGGAAAAGGACATTCTTAACCAGACAGTAACCTATTTTATGTAAATGCTTTATGTAACTAGATTATGTATTTAAATAACAGTAGTAATGTTTCTATTTGCACAATTCTTTATCCTCACATCAATACTGTAAATATATGGCTCTCTCTCTTTCCCTTTCCCTCTCCTATGTACATATACACTCTATTTTTACCTCCCTCTTCTCCATCTACTCTTACTCTCCTCCCACCCTCAATTATCAATGAATCATCTGAAGCTAAGAGAAGCTGGATAATTTCCCTAAAGGGCAAAAATTTTAGAGGGTGCTAAGCATGGAGATGGAATTGATTTCATGAAGGCGAAAGACTTTTTAAAGTATGAAAGCAGCAGTCAAGAAATCCAAGGATGTATTCACTGCATTAGGCAAATCTGCTGCAAAAGACCTCTTTAAAGTATTTAAGAGCAAAGATGTCTCTTTAAGGACTAAGGCGTGCCTGACCCAAGCCAAGATGTTTTCAGTTGCCTCATATGCATGAGAAAACTGGACAGATGAATGAGGCCGACCAAAGAAGAATTGACACCTTTAAATCAGGTTGCTGGCCGAGAGTATTGAACATACCATGGACTACCAGAAGAATGAACAAGTCTGTCTGTGAAACAGTATAGCCAGAATGTTTTTTAAAACCAAGGATGGTAAGTCTTCATCTGGCATAATTTGGATTTGTTATCAACAAGGACCAAGCCCTGGAGAAGGATATCATGACTGGTAAAGCAGAGGGTCAGTGAAAGACAGGACGACTCGCCACAAGACAGACTGACACAGTGGCTACAATAGGCTCCAGCATAACAACGATCTTGAGAACAGTGCAGGACCGAGCAGTGTTTCATCATGTTGTACATGAGGCCAGCATGAGTCAGACTTAACTCACAGCCCCTGATCTAACCGTGAGTCAAGTCACACTTCCACAAAAGGTATAACGTATCCGGAAAGGAAGAGTGGAATCAGTCCACTTCAGTATCATCACGTAGTGGTCCTTTTCAAAAAAAATAATACCTTCACCTCATTTTGAAATTAATATCTTCTGTTTATCCTGTCGTGGATTAAACTGTTTCCCCCGGAAATATGTGTAGCAATTTGACTGGGCCAGGATTTTTGGTATTGTGGGAAGTTCCTCCGTGTTGTAATCCCTGCCTCTATGATGTTAATGACAGAGGAAGGGAGGCAGCTGTGTTGGTGAGGCCAGGCTTAGCGCATGGGCAGTCTCTCGAGATATAAAAGAAAGTTAGCACAGGAAGTGGGAGACCTCACATCACCAGGACAGAAGCAGTGCTGGGAGCTGAGCACATCCTTTGGAAAAGATGTAGTCTAGGGGAAGACTGAAGACAAGGACCTTCCTCCAGAGCCAACAAAGAAAAACTTGCCCTGAAGTTGATACCCCAGGTTTGGACATTTAGCCTACTGGACTGTGACAAAATAGAATTTCTCTTTTTAAAGGTGTTCGTGTTAAAGCAGCAGTAGATGCCTAACACAAACTACACACAAGTCTCAGTACCAGTTTCTCTCCTCCTTCATCCATATTAACCAAACTCTCTCACTTTTACTTGGCAATATTCAAAACATTCATTCTCATCAACAAGATCTTAACGTTAAGTTTTCCTATGCAGTCTAGTGCCACAAACACAATTCAAACAAAAACAAAAAAACTTGAACTTGTTTTCCTACACTGCTAGAGTAATTTTTTTTTTTTTTTAATTTTTGGTTTTTTAAATTGTAATTTAGGTGAAAGTTACAGAGCAAATTAGTTTCCCATTAAATAGCTAATACAGAAATTGTTTTATGCCATTGGTTGCAAACCCCATGATCTGCCAAGACTCTCCTTTTCTCTACCCCAGGTTCTCTGTTTCCATTTGTCCAGTTTTCCTGTTTTTTCCTGTCTTTTCGTCTTTGTTTTTGAGCTGGTATGCCCATTAGTCTCGTGTACATGGTTGAACTAAGAAATATGTTCCTCATATGTGTTGTTATTGGCCCTAAGGACTTGTCTGATCGTTGGCTGAAGGGTGAACCAGTGCTGAGTTATAAGTCTGCCCAGGGGCTATACTCTTGGGGTTTCTCCAGTCTGTCTCGAACATTTCTCCAGCTGACTCAGATGATCCACTGATGGGTACAGGATGACATCCAAATTCTGCTTAGCATGAACTTCAAAATATAGCCTCCTTACTTTCCATCTTAATAGTTGATTCCTTCGCTTCATACCCAGCCATCTACGGAAAGAAAAATCTTAGTGTTTCCCAAAACATACCCGGGCTTTTCTAATTCTGTGCTTCTCCTCTGCCTGTCCTCAGCAGGACATTAATATCTAAAATTTATTGACCTTGCTGAATGTCCCAGGTCCCATTTTAAGCAATTTTGTGCATTACCTCATTTACTCCTTACAGCCACTGTCAAATGACTGTTCTCCTTTCTATTTTATAGTGGAGACACAGAGGCTTAGTAACCTCCCAGAAAGAAGGGGGAGTCAGACTGGAGGAAGATTCCTTGATGGAGATCAAAGACGATAGCCGACTGTACGGATTACACCTCAACACAAAGAAAACAAAAATCCTCACAACTTGACCAATAACCTCATAATAAATGAAAAGAAAGATTGAAATTGCCAACGCTTTCATCTTACTTGGATCCACAATCAACACCCATGGAAACAGGAGTCGAGAAATCAAATGATGAATTGCATTGGGTAAATCTGCTGCAAAACCCTCTTTAAAGTGTTAAAAAGTGAAGATGTGACTTTGAAGACTAAATGTGCCTGACCCAAGCCATGGTGTTTTCAGTCATCTCTTGTGTATGTGAAAACTGGACAATGAATAAAGAAGACCAAAGAAGAATTGATGTCTTCCAGCTGTGGTGCTGGTGAAGAATATTGAAGGTTCTATGGATTTCCAAAAGGAAACCCTGGTGGCATAGTGCGTTAAGTGCTACATCTGCCAACCAAAAGATCTGCAGTTCAAATCTTCCAGGCGCTCCTTGAAAACTCTATGGTGCAATTCTACTCTGACCTCTAGGGTCGCTATGAGTCAGGATCTGACTCAACAGCAGTGAATTATTTTGGGATGGACTTCCAAAAGAATGAACAAATCCATCTTGAAGAAGTACAATGTAAAAGCTCCTTGGAAGCAAGAATGGCAAGACTACATCTCACATACTTTGGGTAACGTACGCGTTATTAGGATGGATCAGTCCCTGGATTAGGACATCATGCTTGGTAAAGTAAAGTGTTGGTGAAAAAGAAGTAGACCATCAGCGAGATGATTTAGACAGTGGCTGTATCTTAGTTACCTGGTTCTGCTGTAACAGAAATACCACAATATGGATGGCTTTAAAAAGACAATTTTTGTTCTGTCATACTCCAGTAAGCTACAAGTCCGAATTCAGAGTGTCAGCTGCAGTGGAAGTCTCTCTCTGTTGGCTCTGGAAGAAGTTCCTTATCATCAGTCTTCCTCTAGCTAGGAGCTTCTGAGGCCAAGGGGCCAGGGTTCCCTTCCAAAGGACACATGCTACTCCCGGCACTGCTTTCTTGGTGGTATGAGGTCCCCCAAATCTCTCTGCTAACTTCTTTCTTTTACATCTCAAGAGATTGCCTCAAAGCATGAAAGAATCTTGCACATGGAGTCCTGCCCACCAACACAACTACAACCCATCCTCCCTCATTAACATCATCGGGGCAGGGCTTACAGCATATAGAGGAAACAACGCACAATACCAGGAATCACAGCCAAACTGCTGCAGTAGACACTTTTGGAGGAAAAAGCGGTGTCGCAATTCAGTCCACAACAGGCTGCAACAATGAGCTCTAGTTTAACAAGGATTGTTGCTGTGAGCCAAGACTTCATAGTGTGTTCATTCTGTTGAGTCACTGTGACTCAGAAATGACTCCTAAGAACAAGAACATTAGGTTGTAATGTATTATACATACAAAGGTATTTTGTTCCTCTATATAATCTTTAGTTTCTATTATATCTAATTTGGTGAAACATTGTTGAGGATTACTACAACTATGCTCATGAGGAATATTGGTCTGTATTTTTCTTATATGTTTCAGATTTTTTGTTTATTAACTTCATAAGATGAATTGGGAATTCTCCGTCTCGTTTACTTTCTGAAAGAATTTGTGTAAGACTGATATTATTTCTTCTTTATTGGTTGATAGATTTTTATCACTGAAGTGTTGTGGGCCTGGAATTCTCTTTATAGGAATAATTTTAAGTATGAATTTAAATTTTAATTGATATAGGGCTATTCAGATTTTCTACCTCTTCTTGAGTCAGATTCTGTTAGTTTTCTCTTAAAGGGTTTGTCCATTTCATTTATGTACTAAATTGGCATAAGATTTTTCAAAATATATTTTTATTGTCTTTTTAATACTTGTAGAATCTCCTAATCTAATACAAAGGATTTGTTTTGACTTGTTTGTTTTTCTCTTGGTCAAACTAGCTAGAGTCTTAGCAATGTTTCAAACCTTTCAAAAAGCCTTTTTTTTTTTTTTATTTTACTATATTATTTTACTGTTATCCCTTTTATTGAGTTCCCTCTTTTTTGTTGTTGTTGCATTCATTCTACTTTGATAAGGTTTAATTTTGGCATCGCTTGGCCTGGCTTTAGCATTCTAAATTGAACCTTTATAGCACTGATTCTAAATATTTGTTGATTTCTAATATAAGCAATCAGTGCTGTAAATTTCTCTCTAAGCAGTGCTTTAGTTTTCATTCCATACATTTAATCTATCAAGTGCTCATTGCCATTCATATCAAAATATTTTCTACTTTCTCTTTTAATTTCTTCTGTGATCAATGGCTTATTTACAAGAGTTTTAACTGCCATTCATTTGGGGGAATTTCTGGACATGTTTTTATTTAGAAGTGTAATTTTGCTGTCCATACTTTATATAACTTTAATCACTTTACATTTATTAAAACTTGTATGAACTACAATTTATCTTATTCAGTATTCCATATATACTTAGAAAGATTGTGCATCACCTTGTTGAGCCGTGTGCTCTATAAATGTCTGTTAGATCAAGTTTACTGACAGTACTGCTCAGATCTTCTGTTTTCTTCCTCATTTTCTTTCTACTTTTCTGTCAGATTCTGGGACAGCTACTGTAGAGTTCTAACATAGTTTTAATTTTATCTATGTCTTCTTTCAGTTCTGCCAGTTTGGGGAGCTCTGGTATTAGTTTTACATGTACATTTATAATTGTTATATTTTCTTGTTATATTAATCCTCTTAACATCCAGAAGTGTTTCACTTTGCAATAGCATTCCTTGGCTAGAAGTCAATTTCATCTTATATCAGTACAGTCACTCTCACATTCTTATTTGTTTGTCTCTTAAGCACAAGCTGTTTGCATGCACGTCTTGTCTACCTTTCTACTGTGAAACTATTCATGTCTTTAGATCCAAAGTTTGTCTCTTTTAGGCAGCAAACAGTGGGGTCCAGCTGTTTATTCCATCTCACAATCTCTGGCTTTTATTTTGTGCATTTCATCAGTACACTTACAGGTATTGTGGGATCTAATTCTTCCATTTTGCTGCCTTTTTTTGTTTGATCTCTGTTTTGTTTTTTCACATAACTCTTCCTTGCTGCTTTATTTTGTTTTATGCTTATATTTTGTAGTGTATCCCTATAAATTTCTATCAACTTTTTAACTTCTGGCTTTTCATTTTATTAACAACTGCCCTAGGGATGTCATGGGCTGAATTATGTCACCCTAAAAATATGTGTAGCCGTGTGGCTGGGCCATGATTCCCTGTATTCTAGGATTGTCCTCCCTTTTGTGGTTTTCCTACGCTGCATGTTAAAGGATTAGGGTGGGACTGTAAATCCCTTCATAAGATCACCTCCCTGCTCCACTGTAATGGGAGTTTCCCTGGAGTATGGCTTGCCCCAACTTTTAATCCTTTCATCCTACAAGAGATAAAACGAAGAACAAGCAAGCACAGAACTGGGAACCTCACACCATCAAGAAAGCTGTACTGGGAGAAGAGCGTGTCCTTTAGAGCTGAGGTTCCTGTGCCAAGATGCTCCCTGGACAAAGACCGATACAATACCGGACTTTACTCCAGAGCCAACAAGGGGTAAAGGCTTGCCCTGGAGTGGACCTCCTGAATTTGGACATGTAGCCTACTAGACTGTATAAAAATAAACTTCTTTTGTCAAAACCATCCACTCCGTGGTATTTCTGTTAGAGCAGTCCTAGCTGACTGAAACAGTTTTTTTTACATAACCCTTCTTTGCTGCTTTCTTTTGTTTTATGCTTCTGTTTTGTAGTGTATCCCTATAAATTTCTATTAACTTTTTAACTTCTGGCTTTTCATTTTATTAACAGCTGCCCTAGGGATTATTACATGCAACTTTATCACAACCTACTTAAAGTTGACATTGAATTACTTCCAATTAAATATAGAAATATTTCAAAAGCATAATTCTGTTTACTTATCCCTTCTTTGTATTTCTTTCCTCTACATACATTATAATTCCTGTAATACAGTAGTATAGTTTTTGATTGAAATATGCATACATTTTAAAGAAGCTAAGAATAATAAAGAAAATTATATATGTGTGTGTGTATACACACACACACACATATATAATTTTCTTTATTATTTTATTTTTATTTATTATGTATTATTTATTTTTATTATTATTATGTGTGTGTATACACACACACATACACACGTACATGTATTACCTCACATATCACAAATTTACTCTTTTTGGTGTTCTCACATTCTGTATACCTAAGTTACCATCTGATGTTATTTTATTTGAGACTGAAAAGCTTTTTATATCATTTTGAATAGTATAGTTCTGCTACCATTAAATTCTCTAAATTATTTTAGTTAGAAAATGTCTTTATTTTACCTTTAATTTTAAAGAATACTTTACCTGACATTGATTTTTTTATTTTTTTCAGCACTTTGAATTTGTTGTTTCAATGTATTCTAACCTCCGTTGTTTTAGATGAAAAGTCAGACCTTACACTGTGATTCCTTTCTATGAAATATGTCATTCACACCTGCCCCTTTCAGATACTCTGTTAAGTTTTGGATCCCATTCATCTGAATGTGGTATGTCTAAGTATAATTTATATATATTTTTATTCTATTTGGGTTCCACTTAGTTTCTTGGAGTTTGTTTTTCAACAAATTTGGGGGAAAAAAAATCAGTCATTATTACATTTTTTTTTTCTGCCTACTGTTTTCCATCTTCTGAGACTCTAACAGCTTGTGTGTCATATGACTTGATATTGTCCCAAGACTGTTTATTTTTCTTCTACTTTTTTCTTCCTTTCTGTTTTTCAGATAGGATAATTTTTATTGATTTATCTTCATGTTCACTGATTGGTTTGCCTCTGCTTTCTCAGATGAGCAGTGAAGTTTATCTAGTCATTATTTTTCTAAGCTGTATTTTTAGATCTAGAATTTTCAGGTTTTTTTAAATTTTCATTTTTCTGCGTATATTAATATCTATTTACACATTAGTATAATTTTTTTCTGTACTTCAGGATACTTTTTAATTTTTTGAATGTATTTATAATAGCGTTGTTTTGAAGGTTTGGTCTGTAAAATCCAACCCTGGACCCACTTCAAACTAGTTTCTATTGATAGTTTTTTCTCCCTGATTTTTTAAATATAGGTGCCTTCTATTTCTTTATGATTAGTAAATTTGGGTTGAAATTTGGATACTATAGCAATCCTGGAATCTGTTTTATTCTTCTGAGGATTCTAGATACATCAGGTATCCCACCAACAAAAGTTAAACAGTCTCTCACTCAATAGTCCTACTAGATTAGGGACCCCAGTCTTGAATTTGCAAACAAATCATGAGAAGCAACATAAATTGGTGAAACTGTTTGTATTCTTGATTAATAAATTAGCCAAAAGCCAAGCCAAGTGCCATAGAGTGAATGCATTTTCTTGTGTCGTTCTTGTTTTGAGGGTTCCAGGACATTTCTATTTTCAACCTTGTATTGCTGTGGAAAAATACGAAACCAGCCTCATATTCTCTTCACAGGTCGTGGCATTAATTTACATTAAGTTTTTTAGAGACGGACTACAAGCCTTCAATCCATGTATTCCTGTCTTCCTTTGTATGATAAAGTTTGTTCATATTATAACTGATTATCTTTTCTGTAGTTCAGAAATATCATGTGTGCATAGTTTGGATTTCCTTGAGCTGTCATTTTGGTTTTCTTCTAACTCTTTATTTCCCATTTAATCTTATTCATATTTCTTGCCTTTCCTCTGTCTTTTATGAGCGTGTGTGTTTTGGCAGCTTCCTCTAGTCCTTTTCCCTGCTCCCTAAGTGGTCTACATTTTTTAGTTCTATTTCCCTCTTCATTGTTTTTCCAACATTTTTTTTATTACCTTCTGTTTTTTAAAATTTTCTGGAGCTCTTGCATCTTTGCTCTCTGTTCATGTTTTAAAGAAAATCCTCTTCATTTTTTTCATTATGTTCTTTACTTTTGTGGAGAAATGTTGGCAAAATCTTTCTCAAAGTATATTCTTCATCTGTCTTGGAATTACTAGATCCTTACTACAGTATTTGTTGATGATTTTTAAAATAACTACAGTTGAAGGATGGCAGCGTGTCTTAATTTATCATATAAGAATAATATAGGAGAGTCTAGGAAGTAAACTGAGACAGTGGATAAACTGATGAACAACAGCTTGAGTTTAGTTCAACAGAAGATTTAGTTCTATAGAAAATCTCTCATATATGCTTGGCTGTATGAGAATGATCTGCTGTTAGTTAGTAGGAATTATCCACAGCTTATGAGGAGCAATTAGTAAGACAAAAGATGCATGTGTTTCTCTCTTTGTCTTGATTTTCCTTGATAAAACTTGACAGTTGGAGTACTGTTAAACCCTAAGAGTTTCTCCACCATACTGCCATAGAAATAGGCTTTCCTCCAGGATTGGCATGTTTCTACACTTCCTCAGTGTGGGAAGCCCACATCGCAGCCGCGCCTTGAAGATGGCGCCGAGACACCCGACCGCGCCCTGAGTAAACCCGCCTCCCCACGTCAGCCCCTGTGTGACGCCCATGATGGCCTGATGATTGCAGCCAGTTAGAAGAGAAAGCCGCCCTCACCCCATGCCAAACTGAATGCCTATTGGACATGGCTCGGTATATAAGCCGAAGCCCAGAAAAATAAAGTTGTTGTTGTTCCTCTCTTGTCTCCCTGCATTCGGTGTCTCCTGCTTGGGGCCCCGGGCGGGTTCCGGGGGTCGCAGGCAGCGACACCTCAGTTCAGTGTGCCACCTCTACCGGAATTTATCAAATGGGGTTCAGGGCTGCTTTGGAGACCGTTCTGTCTCTCACAGTCTAGTTGTCCCAAAAACAAGTTATTGGTTTTGACACTGGAGCTTTCTATTCACATTGAAGAATTCTGTCCTCTGCCAACCTGGTCTGAGGTCTTCTTTTGGTGCTCTCTCACATGGTGTCTGGTTCTTTTTTTATTTATTGTGGTTCAATATTCCAGCCAAGCCAAGCCAAGTGCCATTGAGTCGGATCCGACTCAATATTCTAACTTTATTAAAGATGGAGATTTGATTTTTCTTTTTCTTTCTTTCTTTCTTTTTTTTCCCTTTGTTCCCCTTGTTTTTTTCATTTGATTTTAAAGAATAAGGAGGTGGAGACAGCTTTATTTTGAAATCTGAAACAATTTAAATCATACGGAAAGGATCCAAGTAGTAACATTTGATCAACATTATCTAATGTGATTGACACGTTATACGGAATAGATGTTGCTAAAATGCTAATTTTTACAAAAATTAAGCTGTCTAAAGTCTCTCAGGTAATGCTCGTGAGGCATGTTTGCAGGATGCATGAGACAGTCCTGTTTTAATGCCCCTAGAAACTGTAATACTCGGCTTTGCTTAGTTTCTCTGCAACAGTAGCAATGCTTCACATTGATTTTGACTTCAAAATCAAGTTTCCTTCACTTCTATTGTTCTCCTATAGTTGTAATATTATAGAACTGTCATGGTTTGAATTGTGTCCCCCCAAAAATGTGTGCAGCCACGTGGCTGGGATATAGTTCCCAGTATCTTGGGACTCTCCTCCATTGTGTGGTTTTGCTAAACTGTATGTTAAAGGATTAGGGTGGAGCGGTGAATTCCTGCATTGGATTGCTTCCCTTCCCTGCTGTGGGGGAGTTTCCCTGGAGTATGGCTTGCCCCACCCTTAATGCTTTCAGCTTGTAAGAGATAAAAAGGAAAGAGAAACAAAGGACAATTTGCGGAGCCTCATTACCACCAAGCAAGCAGCACCGGGAGAGGAGCGCGTCCTTCAGACCTGAGGTTCCTGCGCTGAGATGCTCCCTGGACAAAGACTGATGCAATACCGGACTTTCCTCCAGAGCCAACAAGGGGAAAGCCTTCCCCTGGAGAGGACATCTTGAATTTGGACTCGTAGCCCACTCAACTGTGTAAGAATAAACCTTCCTTTGTTAAAGCCATCCACTCTGTGGTATTTCTGTTAGAGCGGCCCTAGCTGACTAAAACAAAGGCTAATAGAGACTATATTGAAACTGTTAGATTTAGAAGTCAAACTAATAATTAAATCTCAAAGTCAAATAGTTATAATTCATATATTTTAAAGTAAAATTCAAAATGTATGTTAACACATAATTGTAGAACTCACACTTATGTAGTATGTACTAAGCAAAGATACTACTTGTAGTATATTATTATTTGCCATTTTAAGGAAAATATATAATATAAATAATTGTGAACTTTAAAATAGAAACATTGAAATGTGGACAAACAAGATAAAAATATGACAAACACATTAACTAGTTATCTATGATGTTAGGCACAAATTCAGTCTTATTTTTGATTTGATAAAATAAAATTCATTTTTAAGGAAAAAATTTAGACATATAAAAGACTGAATAAGAAGTTTCTGAAAAGTTTTCAGTCATTTCTTACATTGTAATGACAGGTATGATGAATGTTTTCAAGACAAAAGAATACTATAAACATAAGTTATCACATTTTGTTAATAATAATAACTAATTTATTGAATAGATGCTATATGTCAGCATGCATGATTGGTAGGTATTTTATGTATATTACTCATTTCATTTAGATTGAATATGAAAACTTTGTTACATTAAAAAATAGGATTAATAAATTTGAATATTGTTTTTTTTTATGAACACAACCACAAAAACCGGCCTTTTGACCAGAGATTATCATTGCTCTACTACCTATAATCACTAGTAATACAATCACTAGCTGAAAATTTGTCAGTTTGAACCCATCCAGATGTACCTCAGAAGACAGGCCTGGTGATCTGCTTCTCAAAGATCGCAGTCCTGGGAACCCAATGGAGGAGTTCAGAATCAACTCAACAGCAACCAAGAACAACATGCTTTGTGTACATCAAAAGCTCAATAAACAAGGTTTTGCTAATAATTAAATTTAAGAAATTCCTGTTTTCTTCCTTAATACATCTCTCAGAGAAGCAGCCCTGGTGAGTTAATGGTTAAGGGCTGGGCTGCTGAGGAGAGGTCCTCAGTTGAAACCTACTAGTGGGAGAAAGACAGAACAATCTGTACCCTTCAAGATTACAACTTTGGACCTCCTAGGTAGTCAGTCCAGTAGTATTACTATCAGTTGGAATTGACTTGATGGCAACCAAAAAAAAAGCAATATTGCTCTGAGAGTTCACAAAAGTACAGCCAATAACTGTGTATTTATTTCTGCCTACCTCTTCAATGATGCACTAAGAAAGAAAACGTCTCCTTTAAGAGACAGCAGCCATTTCAAATACATTTAAAGAGGAAATCTAGACATATAGCACATACCTTGTACTGTGTTATGTGATGGAAATGACTGAAGACCAAACAGCGTCCAGCACAATATGATAGAACACCAGTTCTTTTGATGCTCCAGTGGATTCTCTTCTTACCAAAACAATGACCTATGCCTTGATTAAGTCTGAACAGGGGAAATAACAAAAATGATCATGGACTCATGGACATGAATCATTTCTTGGGAAAGATTTGTATTTAAATCTGTGACTACATATATGTATATGTACACACACCTGCATATAAGCATATATACATTTACACCCATTACATCTATATGATGTGCACATATATTCACATATACACTTGTATATATATATATATACTTACATTCATACATACATACACATACACCCAGAAACATACAGATCACACAGTTGTCCTTCTGTATCTGTGGGTTCCTTACCTGCAGATTCAACCAATCACTTATCAAAAGAGTGTACTCAGGGGTGGTGGGAGTCTCAAAAAGCAAAACTGGCGCTTGCCTTGCTGAGCACTGAGTACATGAGAACAGGGTGACATGCAGGTGCGCCCTGCTGTGGACCCTCCGACAGACAGAGATCCTCAGCCTTTCTCCAGCATTCGTCCTTTGAGCAGCCTTTGCCTCACATTTCCCTCATTTGTTACTTGTGTGCACCATTTGTTTCTGTAAAAAATGGTTTTCAAAAAGCAATTGAGTGGTCAAAGCAGTCACTCAAAGGCTAAAGGCAGCATAAAGTGCTATCACTCAAACAGAAATTAAAATCATAGATCTTTTGGAAGAGTAGAACATCACGAAGAGGGCCTTAGGTCTGTAAGAATGAATTGGACATTTGTACAACCAAGCAAAAAGAAGCAGAAATTCGAAGATGTGTCGTTGCTGCCCCTTATTGTTGTTGTAGCTACCTTCACTACGGTTTCGACTCTTAGCAACCGTAGGGACAACAGAATGAAACA
The DNA here is from genome assembly GCA_028571685.1 of Heterohyrax brucei. NCBI lineage: Eukaryota > Metazoa > Chordata > Mammalia > Hyracoidea > Procaviidae > Heterohyrax > Heterohyrax brucei. Next base: position 167,247,656 of record CM053144.1, read on the forward strand.
CTGCTTGTGTCCTGTGTCACTGTCACGACCACTGCTGTGTTTGAGCTTGTTGTTGCAGCCACTGTGTCAGTCTACCTCACTGAGCCTCTTCCTCTCTCTCTGACCCTTACTTGACCAAATGTGATGTCCTTCTCCGGGAATTGGTGCCTCCTGATAACATGTCCCAAGTATTTGAGATGAAGTCTCACAGTTGTGGCTTCTAAGGAGCGTTCTGGCTGTACTTGTTTCAAGACGGATGTGTTCATTCTTCTAGCAGTCTATGGACTGCTTTTTGACATTCTTTGCTGACGCAATAAATCAAAGGCGTCATTTCTTCTTCAGTCTTCTTTATTTATTGCCCTGCTTTCACATGCATGTACGGAAACTGAAAATATCATGGCCCGGGTCAGGTGCATTGCAGTTCAGTGCAGCAGACTTGTCCAATGCAATACACTGATTTTTGACCTTTTCTTGCATGGACATTGATTGTGGATGCAAATAAAATGAAATCTTTGACAAATTCATGATTTCTCTGTTTATCGTGATGTTGCTAGTGGGTCCAGTTGTGAGGATTTTTGTTTTCTTTATGTTAAGGTCTAATCCATATTGAAGGCTATAGTTTTTTTTTATCTTTATCAATGAATGCTTCCAGTCCTTTCCAGTTTTAGCAAGAAAGATCGTGTCATACAAACATTGCAGGTTGTCGATGAGTCTTCCGCCAATCCTGATGTCTCCTTCTTCACATAGTCTGGTTTGTCTGATTATTTGCTCAGCATGTAGTTTTAATAAGTATGCTGAAAGGATTCAACGCTGATGCACACACCTTTCCTGATTTTAAACTGCAAAATCCCCTTGTTCTGTTCGAATGTCTGCCTCTTGGTCTATGTACAGGTTCTGCATGAGCATAATAAAGTGTTCTGGAATTCCCCTTCTTCCCAATGTTATTCATAGTTGGCTTGATCTACATAGCTGAATGCCTTTGCATAGTCAATAAAACACAGGTAAATATCTTTCTGTTATTCTCTGCCTTTAGCCAAGATCCATCTGATATTAGAAATGATATTCCTGGTTCCACATCCTTGACTGAATCTGGCTTGAATTTCTGGCAGTTCCTTGTCAATCTACTGCTGCAAGTGCTTTTGGGTTATCTTCAGAAAAATTTTACATGTGTGAGATATGTTGTATGGGAAAAAAAATCACAGTCCAGAGTAAAGAAAGTTTTATTTGGCATATATGCAAAAATGCCAAAAAAGAAAGCAGGCAAGCACGCTGCTAGGGCTATATCTGCCTGAGTCTAAGGAAATTACAGAACAGGTAAAACTGGGAAAACAGACAAGCACATTACTACAGCCATGCCTGCCCAAGTCCGAGGAACATCACAGAACCGTCACTATATATTAACACCACAAACGGGCAAAGCCAATGACAGCTTCATCTTTTCACAAATTGGCTAGAAACCATGATCCTACCTTTTGAATTGTCTTTCTTAACAGCCATTGGTTTTAGTAATGAAAGTCAGGAGGGTCTTCACTGGTCCAACAAATTTTCTATTTATTAAATGTTAATAGAAAAAGATGAGTTCAAAGTCTTCAGTGTTCTGGCTTGTATGAAAGTTCCCTGAAACACCTTTTCCACGATTTTTCTATCTATTGTTTTTATACCCCAGGGCCCAATTGATGTGTCCTTGGGTGTTCAAGTAGGTCCAGCTTCAGGTGGCTTGCGTTCCTGGGCTCAAGAATAGGGCATGATGACTCTAAGTTTATTTTCTAAATCAGATGCTAATGATATTGTTTGATAATTTCTGCCTTCTGTTGGATAATCTTTCTTTGTAATGGGAACAGATATGGATCTCTTCTATTTAGCTGGCCAAGGTAGCTAGCTTTGAATCTCTTGGCACAGACAAATGAGCATTTTTAGAGCTGCATCTGTTTGTTAATCTATTTCAACTGGTACTATGTCAGTTCCTAAGCTTTCTTTTTTGCCAATTCCCTTGGCAGCTGGGACTTCTTCTTTAACACTGTTGCTTCTTGATCACATGCTACCCCTGAAATGGTTGGATGTCCGCCAATTATTTTGGTATAGTGACTCTGTCATTCAGTGGTTTCCCTATAGAAAGAATGCTTTAGTATTGTACCCCCTAATTCTGGCGTTGGGGCTAAACTAGAGTGGTAGAATGCTCAGAAGAATCCTGTGAAAAAGAAGACCTCTGAAATAATCAATAGTACTATTCCATATCGAAGGCCTTTTTGTACGCTTGGTGTATGATGCCCTTGGAATGCCCCTTCTCACACAATACCTCGTCATCATTGATATATTGTTAAAGTGTCAGTTAGTAGGCCTAGTGTAAGTAGTGCAGGAGATTTAAAGTGGAATCATATGATGAGACCAGAGGTTATGAATAGGGCTGATAGGGTTCCTGTTAGGGGTCATGGGCTTGGGTTTACTATGTGGTATGCATGTGTTTGGTGGGTCGTTAGGTATTGTCATGAATGTACAGGCTAACTAGAGGAGTAAATACGTAGGCTTGGATTAGTGCTACTGTGAATTCTAGGACTGTTAGTAGAAATAGGATAATGAATGAGATTGTGGCTTTAGTTCCTTGAGCTTGAGAAATGCTGAACATGTTCCTCCCTTTTGGTTTTCTAACTCCACGTCTTTGTATATTTCATTAAAATGCTTCGTCTTCTCAAGGCCCCCTTTGACTCCAATGTTCACCTCTACATGTGATCATTTCTTCCGTTTGCTTTGGTTGTACTGCACTGAAGAGTAAGTTTCAGAGTCTTTCCTGGCTTCCATTTTGGTCTTTTCTTTCTTTTTGATGATATTTTGCTTTCTCATGTATGTTGTCCATGATGTCATACCACGACTCATCTGGTCTTTATTCATGAATGTTCAATTCTTCAAGTCCATTCTTGAGATGGCCTCTAACTTCGGGTGGGTTATGCTTGAGGTCATAATTTGGCTGTTGTGGATTTGTCTGTTTTTCTTTGGCTTCAATTTCAGCTTGCATATGTGCACTTGATGATCTATTCTGCAGTTGTCCCCTGGCCTTATTCTGACTGATGATATTGAGTTTCATCGTTGTCTTTTTCCACAGATATAATTTGATTACTGTGTAGTAAGTCTGACAAGACTCAAATGCATAATCCTTATTTATATTGTTGAAATAAGATAATTCTAATAAATAGGTTGTTGGGTTTGTAAAATTCTGATATATGATCTTCATCCTCATTTCTATCACTAAGGCCATATTTTCCGAACACCAATCCTTTTTCTTTGTTTCCAACTTGTATTCCAGTCACCTGTAGTTATCAGTGCATCTTGACTGACTAATTTCAGACTGTAGAAGTTGGTAAAAATCTTCAACTTCCTCATCTTTCATGTTAGTGGTTGATGCTTAAATTTAAACAATAATCTTATTAACTAGTCTCTCTTATAGGCATGTGGATATTTTCCTACCAGTGACAGCATTGTATTTCTGAATAGATCTTGAAATATTCTTAATAATGATTGCAGTGCAATTCTGCTTCGATTTGTCATTCTCTACTTAGTAGATCATATCATTGTCCAATTCAAAATGGTCAACTCCAGTCCATTTTGGCTCCCTAATACCTAATGTACCCATTTTATGAGTTCCATTTCATTTTTGGTGACTTCCTATTATCCCAGAGTCATCTTTTGTACATTCCATGTTCCAGTTACTAATGGAATTTGCAGGTATTTCTTCTCTTTTCGAGTTGTGTCACATCAACAAATGAATATCCAGGAAGCTTTACTTCATCTATATCATCAAGGCTGACTCTGCTCCGAGGAGGCAGCTCTTCAGCAGTTGTATTTTGATGATGTCCTCCAGGGAAATCAACCTGAGGCCCTCCTCTTCCTGCACTATATCAGACAAAGTTCTGGCCAATTTTTTTGGAAGTAGACGACCAGATCCTCCCTGCTAGTCTATTTCAGTCTGGAAGCTCCACCTGTCCCCATTGGTGACCCTGTCTGCATTTGAAATAACACTGGCATAGACTCCAGCAGCATACAAGCCACCACAGTATGACAAACTGATGAATGAGGGGTGGGTGCTACCACTGCAACAACAAAAACAATCTCTGGCTCATGACAAAGTGGTTGCCAAGACTGAGAAAGCAGTAAACGGTGAGTGTAAGCATTACCAACTGTCTTAGTCATCCAGTGATGCTTTAATGGAAATACCACAAGTGAATGACTTTAAAAAGAGTCAGTTCAGTAGGCTAAAAGTCCAAATTCAGGGTGTCAGCTCCAGGGTAAGGCTTTCTCTGCTGGCTCTAGAGGAAGGTCTCTGTTGTCTATCTTGCCTTAGACTGGAAGCTTCTAGCAGCAGGGACTTAGGTCTTTTCTAAAGGACATGGTCAGCTCCTAGCACTGTTTCTTGGTGGTTTGAGGTCCTCAGATCTCTCTGCTAGCTTCTTCCCTTTATGCCTGAAGAGACTGCCTAAAGGTACAAAACAATCTTACACACTGAGTCCTGCCCCCGCAACACAACTGTGGCCTATCCTCCCTCGTTAGCATCATACGGGTAGCATTTACAGCATAAATAATAGTGGGAGTCATGGCTAAGCCAAATTTCTACACGTTTTTTGGGGGGAATACCATTCAATCCATGACAACTATTGACATATCATTTGTATTAGGTGTAAAAGGTTTTAAAGGAGGTAAGAGAAAGGAGAGAGAGAGTAAGTTAAGTATTGGCAGAAAGAGTTTATTTCGGCACCGAATATAAGGTGAGGTAGCGTAAATGTATCGGCGGCAGTTAAAGAGAAAGAGTGAGAGTCAGCAATAAAACAGCATTTATTGGTGCACTCCCAGGTGAACCCTGCAGCTCCAAGGTAGGAGTCAGAGAAGTCGTCCTTTCAAGTTGGCAAAGGGGGTTTACATAGAGGCAGATGGTTCCACCTAGTGCGGACCTTAGTGGGGACATGCGGAAAAAGGTGGGAGCCAATAGAATTGGGGCAAGGTAAGTCACTTGATTAGCGTATGAGAAAAACAACTGGGAACTTTCCAGGAAGGGGAGGGGTATGCTATGCTCTGACGATTTCCAGGACCCGCATCCTGGTTGCGATATCCAGGTACAGCCCGGCTGCCTGACATTAGGTATTATAAGTATCTAGAGATGATTTAAACCATATGGAAGGATATGCATAGGTTGTATACAATACTACACAATTTTGTATGAAACAAACATCTTAAAGTTTTGGTATCTTCAGGGTTCCTAATATTAATTCTCCCTGAAATACCGAGAGATAATTTTTCGTGTGTATGTATGTGTGTGTGTGCACATGAGTGCATGCGTGCGTACGTGTGTGTGTGTGTGTGTGTGTGTGTGTGTGTGTGTGTGTGTGTGTGTGGTGGATCTGAACTGCCGATCTTTTGGTTAGCAGCCATAGCACTTAACCTTTATGCCACCAGGGTTTCTGAGACACACACACACACACACACACGTGTTCTGACACGCATGTATGATTGAGAAACTCCATGTCATAGGTGGTATTTGACATTTAATCATTGTTGTTGTTAGGTACCATTAAGTTAGTTCCAATTCATAGGAACCCTATGTGTAACAGAATGAAATGCTGCCTGGTTCTGGGCTGTCTTCACACTCCTTGCTATGCTTGCGTCCATGGTTGCAGCCACTATGTCAGTTCATCTCATTTTTCTCTAGCCCTCTAATTTACCAAAGATGATGTCCTCCTCCAGGGACATAAGGTCCAAAATATTGAGACATAGTCTTGCCATCCCTGCTTCTAAGGAGCATTCTGGTTGAACTTCTTCCCAGACAGATTTGTTCATTCTTCTGGCAGTCTATGGTATATTCAATATTCTTTCCCAAAACCACAGTCCAAAGGCATCAGTTCTTCCATTTTCTTTGTTTTTTACTCCTTTTTGCATGCATATGAGGAGATTAAAAACATCATGGCTTTGGTTAGGCACACCTTAGTGTTCAAGGTGACGTCTTTGATTTTCAACACTTTAAAGAGGACTTTTGCAGCAGATCTGCCCAAAGCAGTCTATCATTTTGTTTCACTGCTGCTGCTTCCACGAGTATTAATTGTAGATCCAAGTAAAATGAAAACCTTGACAACATGGTTTGAATTAAAGCCAAGCCAAGTGCCGTCGAGTTGGATCTGACTCATGGTGCCCCAAAAATGTGTGCATCGGTTTGTCTGGGCCATGATTTCTGATATTGTGTGATTTTCCCTATATGTTGTAAATCCTGCCTTTATGATGCTAATGAGGAAAAATGGGTGGCAGTTGTGTTAGTGAGGCTGGACTCAATCTACAAGTTTAGATCATGTTGAGTCAATCTCCTGAGGGATAAATGTAAAAGGATACAAGCCAAATGTTGGGGACCTCATATTACCAGTAAAGAAGCACTGGGAGCAGAGCACATCCTTTGGACTTGTGGTCCCCATGTCCTTAAGAAGCTCCCGGTCCAGGAGAAGACTGATGACAAGGACATTCCTCCAGAGCCAACAGAGAAAGCCTTCCTTTGGAGCTGATGCCTGAATTTGAACTTTTAGCTTACTTTTCCGTGAGAAAAATACTTTTATTAAAGCCATCCTCCCGTGTTATTTCTATTACAGCAGTAGTAGATGATAAAAACACTTGACAACTTCAGCCTTGTCTCTATTTATCATGACTGGCATATTGGTCCAGTTGTGAAAATTTTTGTTTTCTTGGCGTTGAGGTGTAATCCATACTGAAGGCTGTGATCTTTTATCTTCATCTATAAGTGCTTCAAGTCCTCTTCACTTTTAGTGAGCAAGATTGTGTCAATTGCATAATACAAGTTGTTAATGAATCATTGTCCAATCCTGATGCCTTGTTGTTCTTCATACAGGCTAGCTTCTTGGGTTATTTTCTCAACATATAGATGGGGTATGTGAAATGATGCAACCTTGAAGCACACCTTTCCTGATTTTAAACTATTCAGTATCTCCTTGTTCTGTTTGAATGACTACCTTCTGATCTGTGGATAGGTTCCTCATGAACACAAATGCTCCAAAATTCCAGTTCTTTGCGATGTTACCCATAATTTGTCATGATCTGCAAAGTCAAAGGCCTTTTTATGCTCAATAAAACACACGTAACATCTTTGTTGTATTCTGTGCCTTCAGCTAAAATCCATTTGACATCAGCAATGCTATCCCTTGTTGCAAAAGCTCTTCTGAATCTGGCTTGAATTTCCGACAGTTCCCTGTTGATATACCACCACAACTGTTTTAAAATGATCTTGAGCAAAATTTAAACATTAGCTTTATTTAAACGATATATATACTGGCATATGAATGTTGATAAAGCTGTTCAAAATTGATTCATGTAATGAATGATGATTTCTTTGACAACAGTCATAACTTTTAGAATTGATAAGGAGAAACTGTTTATAAGATTCATTAATATGGCACTAGAATAATTAAGAAAACTGGTTACAAGGAATGTTGAATATACTTATTAAAAAATCTCTTTTAATGAATTTCAGTTTTAAAAATCTTTTACTAGTTGGATCACTTTGGATTTTACACAGTTGCCCAAGTCCAAATACACTTGCATTTTCCATGTCACTTTTTTTTTCCCCTGAAACTACTTAACTATTAGCAGTTATCTGTGTGAGAATAGAGGGAGGATTGTTTTTACTTCACTCAAAGATTAATGGTGTTTTATAGCTTCAACAGAAGCTTTCAGTTCTGGCTGTCACGGTAGGCACCTCCTTCTCCTCTCCTTTAATTTTATTGCCACTTTTTAAATGTAATTATGCATTCTGTGGCATATAAAAATAGTCTACATGGCAAAAGATTTTATTGAAAGTGAGATTTTGCTCTCTGTTAACTCTTTAAAATTTCACTTTCTTCTTCAGTTACCAGTTAGCATTGTAATCATTCCAATCATTTTTTTTTCTTAAATATTTGAGGCTAGCTGGGTTTTGGAATGGAGCTATAGAATGAGAGAGGCATGTTGAATTTGTTCTATTTTTCTCTATTTTGTATATTTGGGGGTTCTCCAAAAAATATGTAGCAGAAGTTTCTGTGATATAAATTAAAGCTTGAAATACTGTCAATGATTATCATTGACATTTATTATTCTCTATTAGCAGACCCAGAGCTAGAGTAGCACAAGGGACACAAACCTTCAAATGAAATTAGCATGACCTCTGCTTGTCCTGTCCTATTTCTAAGCCCTCCTTCACTTCAAACACCTTGGGCTTATTGGTCTCTCTTTTAACTTGCGTGTGGCTCCTGCAGGACACCCTCCAGTCTCAAGACAAAACCATAATACATACGTATTACACAAATGAGAAGTATAGAGTTGACAGTTTAGAGAAGTTGTAAGAGTCTTGTAACTTTCTTGTCAGTCAAAAAGCAGGGCTACTTATATAGAACATGGAAAGGGGGGTTTCTGATGATCATGGTGATGGTGGTGTTAGGAGCTGTAGACAGAGTTGCACTAGATCACGGTGGTCTTATATCTAACAGAACCAAACATTGCCTGATCTTGTGCCTTCCTCATAATTGTTGCCGTGTTTAACCCTATTGCTGCAGCCACAGTGTTGCTAGCAATGGTACTCCTCACAAATTATTGTGGTTTAAACATTCTCAATCTGCTGAGTCAGAAGTCTAGGTCACTTGGATTGTATGTTTGCCTTGTCCATATGGAAATACCAAGCTATCAGAATCTATTTTAAAAAATCACTAGAATTAAGTCTACTTGTTCTTAGTCTATTTTCAACATATAAACAACTTCTCATAATTTAGAGAGTCACATCCAGAAATATATTCGTCCTGGGCTACCACAACTAAAGCCAGGAACAGATTCTGTTTGTTTTCTGCTTCCCTTCTGAATTAAGATTACCCTGTCATAGTACGACCTCATAGTATTGACTTAACAGATAGCGTCTTCAAAGACCCTGTTTCCACACGAGGTCATATTTACAGTTATCAGGCCTTAAGACTTGAACTTACATTTTGGGAGAGATCATAATTCAATTCTTAACAATTCCTCATTCTTTTTTCTAAGCATCTTAATCTTTGGTCTCATAGTCACGTTTTATCTTCAGTAATATTTCTTGCCCTGAAATTGTCCTTGTGTCTGCTACCAACTGTTGTGACTCTGCCAGACAATTCTAATTCACCATGAAATTAGCTTTTCCAAGACCAAGAAAGAAAAGATACTATTATTTTTTGTTGTAATTTAGATGTGGGTTTATGGAGCAAACTAGCTTCTATTAAACTATTAATGCACACGTTGTTTTGGTGGTTCCAAACTACATGACATGTGAACACTCTGCCTCCTTGACCTTGGATTCCCTATTACCAGCTTTCCTGTCCATCCTGCCTTCTAGTCCTTGCCTCCAGGCTTACGTATCCCTTTAGTCTGGTTTTTGTGTGTGGGCCTATTCAATCTTTGGATGAAAGGTCAACCTCAGGAATGACTTTATTATTGAGATAAAAGTCTGCCCAGGGGCCATGCTCTTGGGGTTTCTCAAGTTTCTGTCAGACCAGTAAGTATGGTGTTTTTTTTTTGTTGTTCTTGTTCTATTTTTATTCCAGCTCTGCCTGGGATTATCTATGGCAATCCCTGTCAGAGCAGTCACTGTGTTAGCTGGGCACCATATAGTTATGCTGGACTCAGTGTGGTGGAGCCTGTGTAGTCGTGGCCCATTACAGAGATGATATTATTGAAGTGTTATTAAAGAATGATGACAGTACAAACTCTGGAAGCATTTCATGCCAATTAATACACCAAACATCACACAAATCATCAGTGACCCAGATAGAAGTTAAGCATTCATAAACTTCTAGAAAAATAAATGCTCAGAAAGTCCCAACATCTGAATCAGTATCTTTTAGTGAAAAGTAATTTGATTTGTATTTTCAAGATGTCAAACCTATCTTCTTTAGTTAAACCAGTCATTATTTTGCTGAGGGAAATGTGGATTTTGAAATTCTGTTGTCAACTTCTTCCTTCCCAAATTCAACAAAGCTGATTATATAAGCACACTCAAACCTCTGTTGAGATTTTCTCTACACTGATAAAACAGTCTTGTAAACTGTGCACACGTTTGATGGGTCAGCATTCCTTTCATGGAATTTGTTAGTATTCCTAGTAACAAGAAAAATTTGCTAGGGTTTTGTTTTGCTTTTAAATTTTATGGCATAAAGTTTGGCATAAGTCTTAGTTATTTTAGAACTGTTTAGTAGCAGTGTAATAAAATTTACTAAGATGTAGATATTCCCTAAAAAAACTGGCATCAGAAATGTTAACTACCACAGCCATAGACATCTGTATATTTTGAACCTTAGTATAAACTGGGACAAGATTACAGTATTTAAGTATGCTAAATAAAAACGTGGGATTGACTTTACTAGTGTTAAAAAATTGCATTTAGTTTTAAGTCATGACGTGATAAAACTTTTTATCAGAGTGTAAAATTCAATTAGCCTCAAAATTATATGGATTTCATATATTTCGAAACACAGACTGTAGTTTAGCTTTCTAGGAATCATCTTTTAAAGAGCAGAACAAATGTTCTGAACTCTGACACTTCTCACAACTGATTAACAAGTGCTCAATTCTATATTCTTAAGCTCTTAAAGGATCATTTGTCATCGTTTAACAGTATTAACATGATGCTTATTTCTCACCATTATGTTTATCTATTCTTACAGTAACTGTATCTTCAATGGAAACCCTGGTGGGGTTTCCAAAAGATCCACAGTTCAAATCCTCCAGGCTCTCCTTGGAAACTCTAGGGGGCAGTTCTACTCCTGTGGTCACTCTGAGTCAGAACTGACTCCAGGACACTGGGTTTGGGTTTTTGGTTTGGGTCTCTTCAATGAGATTTCAAGATATTTTTAACTCTAAAGATGAAAATATGAACCTAAAAAGCTAAGGGAGAAAAGGAGAATGACTTAGCAAAGGGAAGTGAAACCTACATGTTTGCTGAAAGGAAGATCAGTTGCAAGCAAGCAGACACGTTTCATGAACCTTGAAAAGCTCAGAAAATCGAGAGACAAAACTTGTCAGAAGCCAGTGGTGAGGTGGTGGCTGCCTGAACATCTACCTGTGTAAAAGAGTAACTGGTCCTGAGGTACCTATAGGGTCACTGTGAGCCAGAATCAACTCAATGGCAGTGGATTTGGTTTGGGCTTGGTTTGGGCCTGAAGCCCTACCCTCAGCCCGCAGTGTTAGGCAACCACTCTTCATGACCTAGCAAGAAAGGGAGGCTATTCTCTGGAGAAACTAAACCAGAGAAGCTCCAGATTCCAGCCTCCAGGCACACAGGAGGAGAGGGTAACTGAGAACAATGCAATAGAAAAGATGTATCTGTGGTGGAAAACCCTCCAGCCCATTCTTTCCACGCCCTGCCTATGAAAGCCCAAATCTAGGATTGCTAGAAACTTCAAAAGGAAAAATAATGAGGGAATTAATGCATTTGATACTCATAGCTAAGCAAGTTAAGTACCTGGTAGAATTCCTGTTTGGTGCTCATCATACTAAGAATCTGAGAAAGTCTAACCTAAGTGGAAGTTCTCTTAATGAATCATCAGTGAAAAATTATTGTCCAGAGCCAAATTCCCATGGAATCCTTTTGTAGCACCTGAGGACATTGCTTTTACTTTGTTCCTCAGGCGTATATACTTGCAACATCATTACAGTGATGTGAAGGCATCTACCTTCCATGCTATTGTTCTAAATTATTTCTAGTATCCAAATTACAGGGATTGAGTTATTCCTAGTCAGGACAAGAGGGAAATGACAGCTGATTAGTGGGTAGTGGGTAAAATTTGATCCTGGATTTGCCAATGTTTATTACACACCTTGTATCCTTCCAGCTTACTTACTCTTTCATATGAATTCCAACAGTACCTCAATCTCATAAAGGATTTTCAATAGATAGTTTAACCACCCATCAGTCCCACGAGCTCAACTTCCTCTTCATTTTGATCACTAAGGGCAGTTATTTAAGCCAACAGCTTGCAGATACCACTCCAGGATAATGTGTGGGGACCCATTAGACACCAAGTCTATCATACGCTGCCTGGATTCCTCCTCGATTCCCTTTACTTTCCAAGGACATGACTCACGCAGCTGCCCCGACTACTGTCAGTTTCATTTGAATCATTCATACTGATCTGCAAACATATGTTCCCTCCTCTTTTGGAGAAAAAAATGTCTCAGCTACACCTCTTTCAAAGTATATCATGTTCCATTATTCTTCTCAGGTTTGCGAAATTTCTTGAAAACAGGGACTGTTGTTGATTACTCATCTTCTAGTCTTTTTTCAAGCTATTCCATTGTCATTTCTGACCAAACCACTCCGTTGATTCTAGTTCTGTCAAAGTCACTCCTTGTAGTTGCTATCAATTCTGATTCATGGTAACTCCATATCTGTAGAGTAGAACTGTCTCTGGGGTTTTTCAAGCCTGTGACCTTGGAAGCATATCTTCAGAGGTGCCTCTGGGTGGGTTTGAACTGCCAGCATTTTGTCTGGTAGCTGAGTGCTTAATCATTTGTGCTACCTATGGAATCCACGAAAAGTATCATATCTGCTAATCAAAACGTCGGCTGTTCAAATCCACCTGGCACTTCTTGGAAACTCTATGGGACACTTCTACTCTGATCTACAGTGTCACTGCGAGTCAGAATCAACTTGAGAGTGCTGAGTTAGGGAATCCATGTCAAATTTACTAGGGAGCTTTACCACACCCAACCAGATCATCTCTGCAGCATTTAATCTAGCTGAGCCCTTCCTTCTTCTTGAAACATGTTCTGGTTTGGGCTTTGTTGAAGACACCTTTTCCTGTTTTGTGTTATCCTACCAGCCACTCTTTCTCGGTCCTCTTTGCTGGTTCCTCTTCCTCTTTAAGTGTTGGTTTCTCCTCTCTTCCTTTTGAAAAGCACCTTTCTTTTCTCTGTCTATCTGTCTGCATGGATAGTACTCTGATTCATCCTCCAAAGTCATCCATAAGCGGATGATTCCCAAATCTGTTCCTTAAACTAAGAAACATATACCAATCCCCAGTTTTTGATAAAGATAGCATAAGCCTCTCAAACTTAACTTGTTCTCTTTCTTCCACAACTACCCTTTACCTTCAGATACTACTTCCTTCCATGCAGCTGCTCAAGCCTAAAATCCAGGGGTCCTCCCTAAGGCTCTTTCCTTCAGCCTTCTATATCCAAAGTATTATACCTACTACCATCTTAACTTCCAAAGTTTATCCTAAATTCATCTACTTCTGTCCATCTTTGCTATCAACACTAATCCAAAACAATTTTACCTCTACCCAAGGCTACTGTAATGTCACCTAACTGGTCACCATGGTCTCATTATTGCCCCTCTCTAATCCATTCTTGACCCAGCATTTAATCATTAACTTACTTTCTGAATTCCTTAATAACAAAAAATACTACTTTTAATTCTGACTCTGTATCCTGACTTACAAGACCCTATATAACCCAGCTCCTGCCTATGTCTCTGCTCTTGTTTCCTCTTTGTCTCCCCATTGGCCACTGTGCTCCAGCCACACTTGCCAATTCTCCCCCCTCCAAAATGCTCAACCTGTTGCTGCTTTAGACATTTGTAGTACCTGTATCCCTCTGCCTTGAATGCTATTCTACAAATTAGAGCATAGCCAGCTCTGTTTCGTCAGTATGCTCTCATCTAAGTGCTTTGGCCATTAGTCATCAGCAAGCTGGTTCTCACTCATGATGACCCATGAATAACAAAGTGAAATGTTGCCTGGTCCTGTGCCATCTTCGTGAATGTTCGTAGGTCTGAGTCTATTGTTGCAGCCAAGTGTCAGTCCATCTCACTGAAGGTTTTCCTGGATTTTGCCGGCTCTCTGCTTCACCAAACATGATGTCCTTCAGTGACCAGTCCCTCCTGATGGTATGTCCAAATTAAGTGAGTTGAAGTCTCAGACAGTATTCTGTTGTTCTCCATGGTGTTCTCATTGGCTAATTATTGGAAGACAATTGTCAGGTATTTCTTCCTACTCTGTCATAGCTGTTCTACCAAGGTTGAGTCTGCTGGTATTTTGAAATAGTGGTAGTATAGCTTCTAGCATCAAAGCCAAAACATGTGAGCCACCATCATATGACAAACTGACAGATCAGTGGGAGTCTTTTTCCTTGCATTTCCTTTTAACCAGATGATACACCAAGAGTCTGTGAGTTAAGAATAAGGCAGAATGAACAATTTACACACAAAAATGGGTTAAACGATAAAAATTATGATATACTTCTTGAGCAACTTGACTTAGGAAATGCCTAGCACATAACAGAAGATGAATTGTGGCTCTTCCACCTCCTGCAATAAGTATTTTATGTGACTGTCCAAAAGGTCAACAATAACTTTCATCTGCAGAAAAATAATATTCATTTTAGGAGAGGTGAGTATCCCACTGCTATCAGAGACAAAGTACGGAGTCTACTCTGACGACCTCATAAGAACAGCTAGGGGACTCACCCGTAGATAGGAAAGGGTACTCCAAGCAAGTCCTGAGAAGTGAGACTGTGCATTTTTAAACCAACCACTAGACTCAACAGCAGTGGATTTGGGGTAAGACTGAACAAAAGAAGGCGGAGGAAAGAGATGATAGCTGTCTTCAGTTATCTGAAAGGCTTATTGTGGAAGATAGAATGTCTTTGTTCTGAATGGAAGTTGACGGCATGAATGTTTGATTCAGTCAACAGAAAGAGGAAGTTGCTCATAGTTGAGTGTCTATCAGTGTTAAGGATTCAAACAGATGTTCAATTTTCATTTTGTCTGGAATGTTGTTGGAGGATTCCTGAATGCAGAGGAATGTGGTCCTGGCACTTTCAGTTTGGGGATGATACGATATTCAGGGTAAGTGGAAGATAACGAACATTATCAAATTCCAGGAAATGTCCTGGGTTCTGTATATGTATCATCTCATTGGATCTGCCTAATGACTCTATGAGTTAAACATTACAAGTATTATTATTGTCTTTACAAATAAGGAAACCCTGGTGGCATAGTGCTTAAGTGCTACAGCTGCCAACTGAAAGGTTGGCAGTTCAATCTGCCAGGTGCTCCTTGGAAACTCTCTGGGGCAATTCTACTCCATCCTATAGGATCACTATGAGTTAGAATCAACTCAGCAGCACTGGATTTGTAACTTTTTTTTTTTTTTTTGGTTTTACAAATAAGGCTTATATAGTTTAAGTAAACTGGCAGAGTTCAGAGTGCTGGTAAAATTCAGGACCAAGTTTTGAACATAGGTCTATAGTATTAAAAGATCTTGTATGTTGTGTAATACAGTATACTCTTTCAAAGAAAAAGTATAAATCTTCTGTTCAAGGACAGAATTGTTAAAATTCTACCAACATAATAAGCAATGACAGGCACTGATCCACTGAAATATTTAGCCTATGATTTATGTAATTATGTGGACATATTGGTACATAAATTTATGTACATTTTAATATATAATAGTACATGTCTTCTAGATACAGGAACATTTGTTTCACTTACTTGTATTTCTTCGTTTTCCCTTATGTTTCCTAGTTTTTTCTAGCTTTAAAATCCTGTGGGTAGAGCAACTACATGAACAAGCTTGGAAGTGGATATTCCCAGTCAAGCCTTCAGATAAGATGGCAGCCTCAGATACCTTAATTTAGTCTTGTGAGAGACCCTGAACTAAGCTGTGCTGTCAAGCCAAGGTCCAGGGTCACCAACCAAAAGAAAGATTTATACACGCAGGCAGTGGATGAACCAACCCTTTATTCAAAGAGAGAAGAGACAGAATAAGGTCAGCTTCACTGGTGGGCCAACCCCCATGGCAGTCGATTGCCTCTGGCCGTCGGCTCAGGGCTGATGTCCTACCTGCACCCCTCCATCTTCTGCTGCAGGTGATGTCCATCATTCTGTCCCCTCTAGGAACAGATAATAGAAATGAAGTTGGCTGTATACTGTATAATACACACAAATGTAGAGCACAGAGGAAAGTTTACTTGGTACCCAGAATAGGGAGGAAGTTACTCCCAATACAGGGAAAAAACTGGAAGAGAGAGAAAAACTTAGTTCCCAGACTTCATTATCATGGTATGAGGCTTCCTACTAGGTAGTCCAGGTGGGGATCTGTAGGCTGAGCAATAGACATCTTTCCCCATTTTCCCAGCATGCACTTAGATTCCTAACCCACAGAAACTGTTGAAATAAAAAATGTTATTGTATCAAAAATAATTCTATGAGTGGAACTTGAATTGTTTTAATAGTCTTAATAGGGACTGACTTGAACTAGGAGTCTGGAGACCTGGTTCCTAGCTCTTCCAGCTGGGTCGTGCCACCCTTGTACCATCTCTGGGTGCCATTTCCCCATCTGTAATATGACAGAGTTAGGCAGAGAAGAGTTGTTGTGGTTAGGTGCCTCAGAGCCAGTTCTGACTCCTAGCAACCTTGTGTGTGACAGAATGAACACTGCCCAATTCTGCAACACACACACAATCCTTGCTATGTCTGAGTGTGTTGTTGCTGCCTCTGTGTCTGTCTATTGCATTGCAGGTCTTCCTCTTCTACACTGACCCTCCTTTCTGCCAAGCATGATTTCCTTCTCCAGGGACTGATCCCTTCTGGTAGCACATCTTTCTAAGGAGCATTCAGTCTAGACTTCTTCCAAGACTAATTTGTTTGTTCTTCTGGCAGTCCACGATGTATTCAAAAATCTTCACCAACACCATAATTTAAAGGCATCAGTTCTTCAGTCTTTCTTATTCATTGTCCAGCTTTCACATGTATATGAGCTGATTGAAAAATACCACGGCTTGGGTGAGGCTTGAGTCAGTAGCACTAATTTCCTTTAAATGATTCAATTTTTCTAGTAATCATACTGTTTACTCATCAAAATAAGTCCTGATAAGTCACCAGGAGAACACACCCCTAGATTCTCAGCCCTCTGCATTTGGTGGCTGAGTTCCAGCTTCCTTTCTACCAGTAACAAGCCGTCTGTGCTAAAATCCTGCTCTACTTCTTTTTCCTCCACCCCAACAGTCCTCTACCGCTAGTGGATTGAGGTTAAATAAATAACTGTTATGGCATTTTTGTGTGTGACCTGTGTTTGCGTATGTGTATGCGCGTGGGTCTATCACACCGTACAACCTGAGCTGCTCTGGGTTCCAACGTGCACACAGCTCTGGGACGGAAGGTGTGCCTGTAGCATTTTGTGTATTAATTGGCAGTAAGCAATGGGATGGGAAACTCCAAGTGAGTCCTTTTCCTTTCTTCTCAACTCAGATGAAGTTTATACAGATCCCTTTGCCAAGGAGCTACTTCACAGGAGTTCTGGAGACCAGAAAGGAGCCCTGGTGCTATAGTGATTAAGCTAGGCCATTAGCAGAAAGGTCAGTGGATCCAATTCACTAGCTGCTCCTGGAGTGAAAGATGTAGCAGTTTGCTTCTGTAAATATTGTTGTTGAGTGCTGCTGAGTCAATTCCGACTCACAGTGGCAGTGTAGGATAGAGTAGAACTGTCCCCATAGGGTTTCCAAGGCTGTAACCTTTATGGAAGCAAATGGACACATCTTTCGCATGCTGAACAGCTGGTGGGTTTGAACTGCTGACCTTTTGGTTAGCAGCTGACAGCTTACCCACTGGGACACCAGGGCTCCTTCTGTAAAGATTACAGCCTTGGAAAGTTCCACCCTGTCCTATGAGTCAGAATTGACTCCATGACAATAGCTTTAAAGTTTAGGGGTCTGAAGACCAGGCAGTGGGCCTTTTGCAATGGGTAGGTAGATCTGCACTTGCAAATCGATCCCACTGAATAAAACGTTATGTGAAGATCTTTCTAGCACCTTGTCGATATATTTCCATTTGTTATGGAGTGGATTTTAAAAGAGGAAATTACTTAACCTAGGGCAATTTGTCACCACTGAAACCCTGTTGCACTGATTCATACTCCTAGAGACTGTATAGAACAGAGTAGAACTGCCCCATAGAGTTTCTAAGAAGTTTCTAAGTAGTTTCTAAGAGTTTCTAAGTAACCCTTTGCCACTGAGTCAATTCTGACTCATAGCAATGCTATAGGACAAAGAAGAACTGCCTTATAGAGTTTCCAAGGAGCCCCTGGTGGATTCAAACTCCAGACCTTTTGGTTATTGGGCACAGGATTTCACCATCAGGTCACCAAGGTTTCTGGGGAATGCCTGGTGGGTTTGAACTTCTGACCATTTTGTTAGCAGTTGTAGCTTCTAACCACTATGCCAGGACAGTTTCTAGTTTGTCATTACCAGTCCTGCCAAGTTCTACTTTCCTGTAACCCTACTCCACTCTCTCCCAGGCTGTTTTACTTTAAATTGCCTTCATTTCTCTTTTCTAGATGGGATTTGAACAATTCCAAGCCCAGTTGTAAAAATTCAAAGTGTTAACGCTGCCTGGAGAGTTCAGATGCCTTTTAACAGAAGACAAAGCCCTAAATCAGAAAAAAAATTCATCTCTCTTTGTGGAACTTGAAGCGTCAGCACATCAGTGGGAGAAAGTAGTGGGTGTACTGTTGTGGTGGGTGGGGTGTCGGCATAGGTATACTGCCATTGCTGCCTGTCTGGCCTACTCTTAAACAAATCTTTATCCTTGATTTAAGGAGGGGGCTCTAGGGATGTCCCCCCTTCACACCATTACACCTCAGAGACTGAGAAATAGGGTGACAGCATGGGATGTCTAAGTGTACTCCCCAAACAGGCTCTCCCTTCATTCTTCGTATTAGGAGGAAACAAACAAAGAAAACAAGAACAAAAGAACCAAAGGAAAGAAAACAGCAAGTCAGAGAGAGGAAGGGTAAGGAAAAAATAAAGAGAAATGAAAGAAAGAAAAGGGAAGAGCAGAGCAGAGAGGAAAATAAAGGCAAAGAAAAGGGACGAAAAGAAAAAAAAAAGGAAGAGAACAGCTAGACAAGGGCCCTAGAACTTGTCGGAGGGCCTTCGAGGGGGGATTCCACCGGGCCAGGAGCGAGCAACCCCCGCGGGCAGGGAGGAGATGCCCACATCACTCGGATGCAGCCCGAGCTCATCCGTTTTTTCAAGAAGGGTCCCCAGGCTCCGCGCCTTTCGGGCGCCCTCGGGGGTCTGCCCTGAACCGCCTCTCGCGCGGGGTCTGCGCCCATCTGGCATCCCCACAGGCCGGCGCAACTTTGTTATCGCCGACGGGACCAGCGCGCGCCTCCCTCGTCACGCGGGGACCGCGCTCTGGCCGCGCACGGGTGGCAGTCCCGGGTGGGGCGCCGCGCCGCCCGGACGACCCCGGCCGCGGCGCGCGGCCCCGGCAGCCGCCCGCGCCGCCCGGCAGCCGCACCTGCGCCCGCGCCCCCGCCGGGCCCCGCGGCCGGAAGCGCGCGCGGGCGGCCCGATCCGCCCCGGCAGGGCGGCCTGAGCGCGCGCCGGAGCCAGCGGGGGACCGACTCCGGCTCCCGCCAGCGAGGGGCGACGGCCCGCCGACGCTGCCGACGCGGCCCCCGCCGTCCGCCCGTCCTCGTCTCCCACCCGGCGCCCCCAGAGTCACCCCCAGCCCCAGCTCAAAGCCAGAGCAACTTCCTGCACGTTTTCACTGGAACTTTTCCCCCAGTTCCCCGCGAGGAGGGAGCGGCCCGCCCCCTGGCCGCGCGGGCTGGGCAGCCCGGGAGAGCACCGCGCTCCGACGCCGCGGCTCCCGGTTCCACCTGGCGCCGGGCTGAGAGCCGCTGGGGAGAGCCTGATGAACTCGGCCCGAGGAGCGTGAAGGAGGGGTCCAGGTTCCTCTTGGTGGGACCAGAAGCCGAGGGGGTGCCGGGTTGCGGAGAATGATCCTGCGGCCTCAGGGGACCTCAGCGCGGTAATGCCAATATGTAAGTTTCACCTATCAGCTCGGAGTTCTTTCACACATGTATCTGTATGCGTTTTGTTTTATTTATTCTGATTAAGTCAGAGTGTACAATCCAGGTCAGTTTTCCGTATAACACCCCCAAGTACTCGCTTCTCTGCAACTCTTATCTGCTCTCCTCACCATGTGACAGCACGTTCTTCTTTTTATGTAAGTTTTTTCTTTCCCTTTATTTTTTTTGGCTTTTATTTTTTTTATTTCCACTAAATGATCTTGAAAGGACTTCAACTGCATTGACAAAATAAACCGGTTTGTCTTCCGTTTGGCCCCTCGAGGCACAGAGGAGGAGTGAGCCGAGGTGGCCGCAGAGAGCTGTGACAAGTGTGTGCAGCTTTTGTCCTGTGAGAGGGAAACCTCTCATTTGGAAAGCGTAAAGTATAATAAAAAGGGCAAAGCTTCAAGAATGGGGGAAAAGTGTTTTCGATTCAAATTAAGCAGGGCATAACAGGGACTGCACCTAGGTCCATGGGCCTGACCAGTGCCAAGACTGCGTTCTCCTGGATCAACACTTGGGGGCTTGGAAGATACTGGTATGTGGAGCAAATGTTGTTGACTTTACGCATTTTCACCCTTGACTGTAGAGGTTTTTCTTGAAACGCTGAATTATTTGGATGGTTGAAAAAGAAAAAAGCGCAGGGAGAAGTTTCTCCATGTACTTTATAGATTTGTGAGGGGACTTGTTAGAAGGTACCTAAATCGGAAAGGTGGGGGTGTAGGGTGGTGGAATGATAACCTAAAAGGTTTCTCTCCTATGGATGTATGTCAGTGGTGAAGGGCTTTAGAGCAACCCGGGAAAAGGGCCTCCAAGCACCACTTGGCCTTCCAGAATGGAAAAAAAAAGAAGGTTGTTCTCTGAAGGGCCAAGCTTATTTTTGTGGCCAACTAAGAAATTGCTTTTTCTTGTAATATGTAATTTTCTCTATGATATTTTCTTTCTTTTTGGGCAGACACCCTGACAGGCATTTTACCCGCTTTCACTAAGGTACAGAAATTTCTGGAAATTGGTGTTTTACCTTCTTTCCCTTTCCCAATTCCTGGAGGAGGAATTTCCACTTGAATTTCATATTTTACTGTAACACCTGGGAACAGATGTGCCCTTCAGGTCAGATTTTCCCCTTCCCTGCACTGCCTGTCCCCCTCTCTCTCCTCCGGCACACATGTTTAAGAGAGAAAAAGAAGTAGTGTCCACAAGCCTAGCCTTCTGCTACTCTGTTCCTGGTCGTGTGCAGTATGATTATGAATCACTTATTTTTATTAGAACTGCATAGGGAATAAGTCCACACCTGTGAATTTTAAAGTTTCATTTGTGGCAGTGAAATCACCTGGGTATAACTTGAAAAAGTTTATCTTGGGAAATAGCCAACAGTCTCATATAAGACTTGTTCTCATATCTAGGCGACACACTTGGAATGAATATGAATTTGTTTTAAACTTCACATTTCCCTGAAAATATAGTAGGATTTTTAATAGCAGATATTTCTCCGGCTTCCTTTCAACTTTCATAGGTATTTAGATCTTATAGGAGAAAAGAGATTTCATTTTTAAAAAAATACCAAGTTTTACAGTAAAAGACATGAAACTGATCAACAAGTACTATAAAATTTTCTTGATAGTGAAATTGAATTATGTGAAAACAACAGTAAAGATACTGGTCCATTAGAATTCCACATGATTCAAAAGCATTGTATGTCATTGAGGAGTAAAAGCATGATTATTCAATCATATAAATGTTTGTTTGGTATCCTGATTTGAGTTTCCTTATTGAGTTGTTTTGATTGAAAGTTTTCCATTTCTTACTAGATTTTAACTATGTTTTTTCCCTTTTCCAGTTTAAAATTCACAGGGCAGGCTTTAAGATGGTCTTAGTTCTTTTTATATGTTGATATGTCAAAACAAAAAAAAACAAGTTTAGAAGGTAAATATACCTATTTTTCTTATTGAAAGATATTCAATTGGGGAAAGATCCTTCAAATCTTAATTCTAATAGGTTAAAGTACAGAAACTATTTATAACATCTATTTCTACCTACCCCTTGTTGGAGGAAGAGAGAGAGAGAGAGAGAGAGAGAGAGTGTGTGTGTGTGTGTGTGTGTGTGTCTCTGTCTTTCTGTCTGTATGGTTACACGCACATTCTGAAATTGAAGACTTTTGTGTATATTTTGAAGTTGTAGTGACTGCATATTTTTCATGTGCTAAAATGTTTAATAGATTTAGAAGACTTGCATTAATTGGTCTCAAGCTGCATGAAGCTACTGTTCCATTTAGGGCTTATATAAATTACATGACATTGTGCTCTTCCAATGTCAATGGTGAATGTGGCTATTGTCTCTTGGCTTATGGGAAACATTAGAAGCCTGTAGTTTTACTGCTTTACTGAACACGTCACTATGGTTTCTGGAAATCATGATTTGAAAAAGAATCAGTTTGTGTATTAAAAATAAACTAACAAGTACTTCCTTAAATCTGACCATTTTTCTGTCTCAAGTATCTTACAGAGAGTTTACATCTTAAATGGGTTGATTAAGAATTTCTGTAGATTCTTTAGAATTTAGACAAAATAGAAAAATGCTTTGTTCAATGTGTGTGGTATGTGCTGGGCAAAAACTTTGTGTTTTCATTTTTACTTGTAATTGAGGGCATGTGTTAACAAAGGAGATACACTGCATGACTAGGCCAGTTACGTTTAAAGACTATTAATCTTGATAAAAATAGCAGTAAAACTTTAGCTTGGTTGCTTTACTTGATGCACATTATTTGAGATGGAATTATTTGTAATGTCTTAAAACAGACCTTCAGGGTTAATGCATTTAAGACATTTGTAGCAAATATGACAAAGGCTTAACATAATTAATATTGAATTAGTTTTAAAAAATCACAAATCAGTAAGAGAACAATTTCTTCTCTGATGAAAATCTTGACAAATGACTTGAACAACCCACTAAATAAAGGAAATCCAAGTGAGACACATTTCTTTTATCAGATTGACAGTAATTAAAGCAATAATACTCAATACTGATGAGCATGTCATGAGATAAACACTGATAACTTCACTGTAAATGCTATGTGTATTTAACTTCTTTTGACAAATGCTGTCAACTTACAGACAGGTTATAGACTCAAAAGGGTACAAAGAACACTTGTGTGCCTTTTATCCACATTCATCTATTGTAAATATTTTCTCCATTTGTTTTCATTCCCTTCCTTCTTCCATGTCTCTTGTTCTTTGTCTCTCTTGATGCGTGTTGTTGTTGTTAGGAGCTGTTGAGTCAATTCCGTCTCACAGCCACCCCATGTGTGATAGAGTGAAATGCTCCCCAGTGCTGTGCCATCCCCACATTTGTAGATATCTGTGTCCACTGTTGCAGCCACTGTGTCAGTCCATCTTGTTACGTATCTTCTTCCTTTTCACTGACCCTCCACTTTACCGGGCATGACACTTCTCCAGGGACTGGTCTCTCCTGATAATGTGTCCAGTATAGGTGAGACCAAGTCTGGTCATCTTCACTTTTTAGCAGCATTCTGGCTGTACTTCTTCCAAGACAAATTTGTTTAATTTTCTGGAAGTCCATGTTCTATTTACTATCCTTTGCGAATGCTATTATTTCAAATGCAACAGCACTTGGCTAATATAGGGTCACTACGAGTTGGAAATGACTTGAGGAGAGTGGTTTAGTTTAGGGTTATATGTTATATGTATTGTATATGTGTAACACATATATAATTTTTCCTCTAAGCCACCTGAGAGTGTTATCTAAGTTACAGACATTAAGCTTACAGGGTTGACATTTGTAATTGAAATGTTTATTGAGATGCGTGTAGATTTATGTGTAATTTTAAGAAATGATGCAGAGAGATCCTATGTTCCCTGTACTGTTTCCCTGAATAGTAGTGACATTTTGGAAAACTGAAGTATCATAAAGGAGCCCTGGTGGTGCAGTGGTTAAGTGCTCAGCTGTAACTGAAAGGTCAGTGGTTGGAACTTGCCAGCTGTTCAGCAGGAGAAAACTGTGGCAGTCTGCTTCTGTACAGATCACAGTCTTGGAAATTCTATGAGTCGGTTCTACTTTGCCCCATGGGGTCACTATGAGTTACAATGAACTTGATGACAGTGGGCTAGTACAACAGAGGCCTGGTGGTACAGTGCTAAGTGCTTGGCTGCTAGCCAAAGAGTTGACCATTTAAACCCATCTAGATGTTTGTGGGAGAAAGACCTGGTGATCTGCTTCTCTGATGTTGACTCTGTGGGGCAGTTCTGTTCTGTCAGGTGGTGTTGCTGTGAGTTGGACATCTACTTGATGGTACCTAACAATGACGTAGTACAGCATCACAGCCAGGAAATTGATACAGTCTACTACTGTTTTCAGAATTCCCCAGTTATTTGGTGTCTTAGTCATCTAGTGCTGCTATAACAGAAATGCCACAAGTGGATGACTTTAACAAAGAGAAGTTTGCTGTCTCACAGTTTCTCATAGGCCAGTTCAGGAAGTGGGTCCCAGGGAAGGCTTCTTTTTTTGCTGTCTGTGGAGGAAGATCTTTGTCATTAATCTTCCTTGGGTCAAGGAGCTTCTCAGAGCAGAAACCTCAAGTCCACAGGATATGCTCTGCTCCTGGCTTTGCCTTCTTGGTGGCGTGAGGTCCCCTTGTCTCTTGCTGCTTCCTTCTCTCTTTTATATTTCAAAAGAGATTGCCTTAAGACATTATGTAACCTGTCAGATCTCATCAGTATAGCCTTAACATCACAAGTATAAGATTTACAACACATAGGGAAGTCACATCAGATGAGAAAATGGCAGACAGTGAGACAGTACTGGAAATCATGACCTAACCAAGTAGACACATATTTATAGGAGACATAGTTCAATCCACATCACATACAGGCTTGTGTGTACATGTATCTGTGTGTTTCTCAAGGCTGACTTTGAATCACTCATCTGTGGTACAAACCAGATATGTGTATTGCTAATCAGTAAAGTTAAAATTTGTGCAGATTTGAAGAATATATCTTTCAGCCTTTTTGAAGGATGGCGTGAGCTTTAATGAAAGAATTTAGATAGATGGAGTAATGGAATAGTGTTCTTTTACTCATTGGTTCAGCATAGGAACGTAATCTTTAAGCAGAAGAAGAAATACAATTACACGCAGGCTTGAATAAACCAAATTACCATTGTTTTCACTCTGTAAGAGTTCACATATTCTTTCTGACATTCCTCATGTCCCGTTGTGAAGGAATGTACCGTAGAAGTGCAGTTGGGACATGGTGAAGGAAGTTCATTCTGTCTGTTGTTGATTTTAGTAGAATTAATATCATATCAATTTATCCACTAATTTCAAAATTTCTTCATTAATTTCTAATTTAAATTGTGACTTTGGGGAAAGGCATTAGGAGTACGGAGATGGAAGATGGTTGATTTTTCTGGATTATTTTAGCGATGCATGTGGATGAAGTCATGTCTACAAGGGATCCTGACTGTTTAAAACAATTCTTGTAAAAGGATTAAATTCTAAAATCTCCTTTAACAGGACTCAGCATATTGTGTTTTTTAGCCTATACAGATTGAAAAGGGCAACACATTTGCAATAGAAGTAGCTTGGTTCTTACAAAGGACACCTGAATTGAAGCTGGCATGGTGGTCTTTTGTCCTTCTCCCTCCCTACAACTGGTTATGTAATCTTGGGCACATACTTTAGCATCTGACTTTTTTCATCTGTGAGATGATAGGTTTTACCTCACAGTCTTTAAATTTCTTTCAGGTTCTGGAAGTTAAAAATCTCTGTTTATATAAAGATATTCCTTCTCTTTTCAGTAGAACTTTGAGTCCACATCCAAAATTGGACACAAGATTGTAGTTTTTTATAGTTCCTATTTAGAACCTTAGTAACCCTGTTCAAGATTTTCCATCCTTGTGAGAAAATGGTTTCAATCACAGATGTGTCTTTGCTAAGTGTTCCCCTGAGAAGATACACTATGCTGTCCTTCCTCTGTTCTATTCTTAATTTATTTGTTTTTGTTCTTCAATAAACAGTAAAGTAGATGAAAGTTAATGTGTCATGTGGCTTGTGCTTGGTGACAAATGCTTGCCCTGTCCTGGGTTCCTTTTCTGTACAAAGTGATGGAGTCTTGAGAGCTGGAGTGCATCAAGTCATCTGTCACCATTTGCGGCTGTTGCCTGATAGAGTTGCAGGCAGCTTTTGTAAAACAGCTTCACGATTAGATAATGCAGTCAGCAAATGTTAGAACCTTTTGTAGCAAAGAAGTCACACAGGCAAATAGGGTATTGTGTGTAGCCAAGCTCATGCTCATGAATCCCTGAGTATTGTTTAGAGAGCACGTGAATTTAGGAGAGATCCATTATTCACGTGTGGTAATAAAGAATAGTCATGTACTACAAGGAGTCAAACTAGTTCTCTTGGGCTGATAGTTCTGTTAGTATCTGTATGGCTAGTAGCCAGGTTTGATTGATTTGTCCCTTTATGTTGCTGAGCCTTAGTTTCTTCCTCTGTGAAATGAGGTTAGGCTTCTTCTTTGCCTCTTGCAGTACCAGATTTCTTTGCGTATATAATTGTGCTTTTGTTTTAGAAGCACACTCTTTGGGGCATGAGTGGAAAACACCTCATTTATCTAGCAGCAATGGAAATGAGCCTGTTTTTCCAAATGAGTGAACTTGCCATGTCAAAGAAGTTTGTTGCCTTAATGGTAGTTACCCTTAAAAAAGTAACTCGAGTGGTGCCATGGTGAACCACTCTGCCGCTAACTGAAAGGTCAGTGGTTCGAACTCAACAGTAGTAGCTCTTTGAGACAAGAGACTTGGCTGGCTGTGCCTGTAAAGATTCTGGTGTTCTCTTTGCAGCTGCATGGCTTCTCACAATTAGAGACAGATTTGAAATGCAAGCTTGAGTCAAACTTAGGAATTACTTGATGTCTGTTTTAGCTTACCCTAGTCTTTCCTTTCTGCTTTCTAGTTCTGGTCTTTAGCGTTAGACATTTTGCCTCGGATAAGCAACTTTCCAGTGAAAGTATTACTGTGACCCTAAAGTATATTGTTACTTGCTTTTCCTGATAAAGGTAAAATGACTCTCAATTATCCTTTAGTGTAAAAGTAACACTGGCTTGTTGGAGCTTTTCAGATGCTCTGCAGATTTCTTACTTGCCTGACTGCTTCACACCTCTGACTGATCAGTCCACCGGTGAATCCTCTTGGTGACTGACTTTTATTCTTGGTACCCTCTTCACTGACCTGTGACCTTGGATGGTGCTGAGTCAGGGAAAGACAGCAGTCCATCATTTTAAGCCAAGATAATGTGGCTGTTTTTCTCTAAATCAGTTTGGCTGCTAACCAGAAGATCAACAGTTCAAATCCACAAAGGGCTCCTTGGAAACCCAACGGGGCAGTTCTGCTCTGTCCTATGTGAGGCACAGTCTACTTGTCAGCAGTGGAATTTTTGGTCTAAATCAGTATAAAATATAATTTTCACTTTAAACATAGAACCACTGCGCAGAGAATTAGGAGAGTTTTCAAGACACCACTCTTCCATCTGATATCATTTACTAGTTTCTATAACATTTGTGGTCTACTAAACAAAAACAAAAAATCAAATCATTTGTTGTCAAGTCGATTCTGACTCATAGTGGCCCTGTAGGACAGTGGAACTCTTCTGTAGACTTTCTAAGGAGTGACTGGTGGAGTTGAACTACCATCCTTTTGGTTATCAGCCAAATGCTTAACCACTGCACACCAGGCCTACTAGCCATTTAAAAATGTTGATAGCTATTCTAGTATCAAGAAATTGATCTCTCTCTCTCTGTTTTTTTTTTTTTAATTAATGCTTCCATACTTTCTTTCAGAAAAGAAGAAAGCTTGGGCAATTTAATTTTATTTTGAATATTTCCATTTGTAAAGTAGCAGATACTATAAAATGAAAACATTTTCTTAAAGTCAGAATTTCTGGGGTGGTGGTATAATGGTTAAGTGCTATGGCTGCTGACCAAAATGTTGGCAGTTGGAAACCCTGTGACACAATTGTGCTCTGTGCTGTAAGGTCTCTGTGAGTCTGAATTGGCTCAATGGCAGTGGGTTTGGTTTGGTTTTATAACGGAGACTAATGTAAACATCTTCTTACTACCTAAATAGGCTTTTGTCTGTTGATGCTGCAACTGAGCTTATTTATTTTTTTAAATAAATAATTTCTGTCTTTCAGTATTTGAATATTTCACATCCTCATGCAGAAATCACCTATTATCTATACCTTGGTAAGGAAGATAGGACTAGTTAGCAAATAAAATACAGTGAAATTTTTAGAGAACCAGAACTCATTACGTCTGCCTTGTTTTTGCATGCAGGTCTTGCAAGTTTTCTGCCTTTGAGAGGGTGCTTACTGTTGCTCCTTACTAAGAATCCCACCTTGTTTTAGTTCCTCCCCTTTTTTTATTATGATTGAATAGAAATGCATATTCCCATGTAAATTTGCATGCTGACCTATATGCAGCTTCCACTGCTCTCCCTGCATGGTGACAGCACACTCTTCCTCTCTGCTCCATACATGTCTTATCTTCCCCACAGTCTCCTGTCTTGTCCTCTCCACCCACTCCCCTTCCTTGAGTATGAGGTCAACAGGACGACCTCATATAGATGCCTAAAACCATAAAGTGCCCACACAATATGGTCACTCTGCGTCACCAAGTCCAATCCATTGCTGCCCGAAAGTTGACCTTCATTATGATTTATGGACAGGGGCAGCATCAGGCCCAGGGGCCGTGCTCCCAGGGGAACCCTGAAGTGTCTGGACTATCAATTGTGGTCTTTTAGTGGAGATCTCAGGTGTACCCCTATTTATACTTGTGTTGCCAGTGAGTCTCAACTTTGTGAACTCCACTGTGGCTATCACTGGTGATGGCCGGGCACCATCTGATTCTTCCAGTCACAAGTCAATGTAGACATCCACTCATGTAGGTCTGTCTGTCTTCTGGATTCTCTTCCCCCATGTCATTATGGACCGGTAATCCTCTGTTTCTGCTAAGTTGGGACCATTTGCTGTACCCTCAGCTGGCAGCTCGGCAGCTTTTAAGACCCCAGACGCCACTCACCAATGTGGGGTGCAGAGAGTCCTCATTAGCAAAATGCTAGTTGTGCCAATTGGCCTTGATTTCCCGAGAGCATGGTCCGCGGCCTCTCGCCCCAGCTACTCTGTCCTTGCACTATTGGGTTAAGATGGGAGGAGTACACAAGCTGTGTTGAAGTCCCATTAGTATTAATCTTCTTACTAATGTGTGCTGTCACCAATTTCACCCAACCAAAGTTCTAACAACTATCTAATCTAAACCCTTCCCCCTCACCCTCCCGCCCTCCCCACCCTTGCAGCCATCAAAGAGTCTTTTCTGTTATGCATGAGTCTGCTCTTAAGTTCTTATCGTAGGGGTCTCATACAATATTTGTCCTTCTGTCGCTGACTACTTTCACTCAACATAATATCCTCAGGTTGAAACCAGGTTAAGAGATGTTTCCTGCTATCATCGTTGTTCTTTATCATTGCATAGTGTTCCATTGAGTGTATATGCCATAGTTTACCTATCTGTTCCTCTGTTGTTGGGCATCTGGGTTGATTCCATCTTTTTGCTATTGTGGACTGTACTGCGATGAACATTCGTGCACGTGTATCTGTTGGTGTGAATGGCCTTGATTCTGTAGGATATATTCCAAGCAGTGGGATTACTGTGTCAAATGGTATATCTATATCCGTTATTTTAAGGTAGTGCCAGATTGCTTTCCAAAGAGGTTGCACCATTTTGCAATCCCACCAACAGTGTAGGAGAGTTCTAATCTCTCCACAGCCTCTCCAGCATTTAGTATTTTGCGTTTTTTGGATCATGGCCAACCTTGTTGGGGTGAGATGGTATCTCATTGTCATTTTGATTTGAAAATTTTTAATAGCTAATGATCATGAGCATGTCTGCATGTGTTTTTTGGTTGCCTGGATCTCCTCTTTATAGAAGTGTCTGTCCATCTCCTTTGCCCATCACTTAATTGGGTGATTTATCTTTTTCTGATTGATATTTTGTAGTACCTTATAGATTATGGAGATCAGGCATTGGTCTGTTGTTTTAGTTTTGAGTTTTCCATCCCTGACAAGTGTCTGCCTTAGACAGATTTTGGCTTTCACGGGTTGTACTGTACATGATTTGTTTTTACCTTTAGCCTCAGTAACTTAAAGGTCCCTGAGTGGTTTGTACTTGACTACATGAGGTCAGCATGAGTCAGAATTGATTTGACAGCAGCTAACAACCACAATTAACTAAAGGTTGGTGATTCAAACCTACCCAGCATTATATCAGGTAAAAGACCTGGAAGTCTGCTTCCATAAAGATTCTAGCCAAGAAAACCCCATGAAGCTCAGTTTCATGCTTCAACACATAGGTTCACTGTGATGACATGTTAATTGAAGTGATGAGTTCGTTGTCGTCTTTGAAGCTCCTTTATTTCGAAGTAGCACTGAGAAAAGTTTCTGTTTTACAGTCTAGCTGGAAACCAGCTTCTACTATTAATGTCATAATGCTTTGCTGAGTGCACAGTGTCCTGAGTTTCACTTTCTTCCCTTGCAGGATGCTTCAGGCAGGTGGAATGTGGAGCTATCGTTGGAAATGGAAGCCGGGTCCTGTTCTCTTCTTACTTGTTGTATGTATCATGTGTGTTCCTCACTCAGGTAAGACACACACTGTCACCCAGCTCTGAATTTGATGATGATTACATTGCCCTTAGTGTAAGTGTGTGGTTCACTGAAGTCATTTTAACTTGATTTATTGCTCTCATATTTGGTTTCTGTCCATTGCCTCTTTAATTCTCTGAGTTCTATGTCAATACTCTTGCTTTGATAATTGGTTTATTTTCTGATGAATATATTTCTTTCAACACTGTTGCATTTTAATTTTATTTATCTAGTCCATATTAAGTGATGAGGTAGTATGTACCTGACACAAAATAAATGCTAGTACTTTCTTCTACTAATTACATATACAGCACTAAATTCTCTCTGTTTTCAAGGTTTTATGTAGTTATTTAGAGCTTCACTGCTAACTAAAAGATCATCAGTTCAAATCCATCAGCTGCTCCTTGGAAACCCTGTGGAGCAATTCTACTCTGTCCTATAGGGTCACTGTGAGTTAGAATTGATGCCATGGCAGTGGGTTGGTCTTTTAAATATATACAGTAATGTATGTGAAGTATAGACTTTGCTATTTCAGTTCATTCACATCTTATGAGCAGGTTACAATATGAAGTAGGAATTTGAATTACATTTTTAGACTACACAGTTTAGTTTATTTAAAATGGTATGAAGAAATGAATTGTAAATGTAGATTTTTTTGGAATCAGGGTATCTAATACTTGTAATTACATTTTTTTTCCCATGAATTTTGAAGCATGGTTCTTTTGGTTGTCAAAACTAAATTTTCTGCAAATAAGTACATGAATAAGCCAGTGAGAGCCTGAGAAATGTGAATGGTGTTTAAAGGTAAACTTTTTCTTCATTACTTGGTTTTTTTCACTGTACAAACCACCACTTGCCTTAGGTGCATTCTGTTTGACTCTTCTTTTTTTGCCCCTGCCTGTTGAATTGATGTAGTTTATTTGTTTTTTATTTTAGAATTAAAGTAAAACATCAAGAAAATAATACTTATTTATTGGGATTTTATCAGGGTTTTTCTGTTACATACATAGATGTATTTTCTTATAAATTATGCTTTTAAATAATCATGTAGGTAGAGTACTTAAATTGCTTTTTCATAGGTTGTGATATTCAACTTGTGTTTAATATGTCAGTGTTTTTTTTTTCAAAGCCACCAAGTATTTGAAGGGTTTTTCAGCAACTTACTTGGGAAAACTTCTGGCACTTGTTTAGTGACTTCAAACAAAACTGATCTTGAGGGGAAGATTTTGGCATCTTTGTTTCAATTTCATTAGAAAGTCCTCTGTAATACTGAGTCATTGCTTGAAAGTAAAAATAAACTTGTAAAGAGACCTGAAAAGAAGGAAGTGTGGGGTCTGTACCATGTACACTTTGAAGCTACCACTTCTTACTTTTTGAAAGTGCTTTTCTACAGCCAGTCACAAGAGGCGAGATTAACTCTGAGACGGCAATCTGCTCAGCTGTATTTACTTCTTTAATTTTCATCTTTGCAAGTCTCTAAGGCATCTTCATACCAAACCAGCTCAAGTGGGGACTTTGTAATTTAGGATGTCAACATTTTCATTGATAGAAGAACATTTCAGTTTAATCCTTTGAGTAAGTGAAACAACACACATTATTTGAGATTAATTAAAAAGAATCCACAGGGCTGGGATAATGGTGAGGCAGGGAAGAATTTAGGGTGCATAATTTAAGGAGGCATGCATTTTCAATGTACTTAAATTTGTTTATAAGTTACTTTCTCATACAAGAACTTTTTCAGCTTTATTTCTCTCATTACCCAACTCTTTGTGTGTGCCTTATGTAAGGTTTTGTGGCGATTTGCTGTGTTCACTCATGGAGCTAGAACATTTGTCATCTTTCTGGAATCTCTGTAGCCGTGGGTCACTTTGAGTGCCACCCCCTGACTCATAAGTTTCTGAACTCACAAAAATACCTTAGGAATTATTGTTAGCATTTTAGTATACAGTTTTAGCCTAATAAGAACTCAGTGTGGAATTTTTTACAATGACCTCTCAGACTGTTTAAAATAATGCAAAGTACAACTTTAGAGATACCCAGTTTTCAAAGTCCTATGCTTTGCATAAATTGAAGCATTAAAAAACAAATTAAACTTGTTGCTGTTGAGTCAACTCTAACCCATGTCAAACCTACAGGTCAGAGTAGAACTGCCCCAAAGAGTTTCAAGGAACAACAGGTGAGTTTGAACTACCAAACTCTTAATTAGCAGCTGAGTTCTTAACAACTACACCACTGGGCCCCCAAATCAAAGTATGATACCACTATAATGTTGAAAAACCGTGTGTGTCTGTGATGGTATACCTCTGTATGCACACTCTGGCTTTTACCCTGGATGACCCCTAGGTGAGCTCCTGAAGCTCAGTGGCATTAAGTGGCATTGTGGTACTCATGTTTTCTAAGTCTGTATCTTTAGCACCAAGTTCTTCTAAATCTAGAATCTCCTCTTTGGTTGTTTATGCTCATCTGCCCTTGGATATATAATCAAAGAAACCCAGTCTAACCGTGCTGCCCCCAAGTTGATTCTAACTCATAGCTACTCTGTGAGCAGAACTTCTCCGTAGGGTTTCTAAGGCATAGGGTTTCTGTAAATCTTTATGGAAGCCTACTGCTTGTCTTTCTCCTATGGTGGCTTCAAATTGCAGACCTTTAACCTCTGTGTCACCAGGGCTCAGATATAGAACAGACATCACAAACTTCATGTATGCAAACAGTGCTTGATTCCTCTCTTTGAGCTCCAGATCTACTTCTCCCTCAGTCTTAGCAGCCATCCTCTTGTCCTAGTATTCTGTCCTCCTCGCACATTTTCTGGGCACACTGGGTTTTCTGCTCCTTCTCTGGGCTTTCCCAGTATCTTTTCTTCCGTAACACTGACACACCAGATTCTTTACTGACATTCAGATCTCGGTTTAAATATTACACCAGTTCTTGGCAAAAAGGCCTAGTGATGTACTTCTGAAAAATCAGCCATTGAAACCTTTGTGGACCACAGTTCTGCTCTGACATATCTGGGGTCACCATGAGTTAGAACTGAATGGATGACAGCTGCAGCAGATATCCCCCAATTCAGCCCCTCTCTATTGTTGGCCTTTAGTAGTGATCAGCTGAGGAGCTGTTTGCTCTGTGGTCACTGATGCTTTGTTAATTTGACTATAATAATTAGATTGGAGAATAGGCAAAAACTTTTTTGATTGTTAAAATTGACACTTAATTCCAGTGTTTATAAATTAGAATCCTATGGATGGTGTCTATAACTTACTTCATATAGAAGAACTGTAATGTTAAGTTTCTTAATGGGGTTAAGTTAATATTTGTGGTTTTATATGGCACTTAAAAAGCAAACAGTGTAGGTTTTTGTTTTTTAGAACTTTAAAAGCTGCTGTAAAAGTTTTTTACCTACAGCACCATAAAATTAAAAGTGAGTGAATGTGGCAAAAAAGAAAAAAACTCATGTAGACAAACAACCAGTCTCTTGACAAGTGATGGATATAACTTACGATAATAACTACAGTAACATAACAATGAAATGTTCAAACGGATCCCATGGAAGTACAAATCAGCACGACACAATGTGGATAACATCCAGCATTAGAAAAGTTGTTGGGAAAAAGGTCATTGTTGGTTTAATCTTTTGGGAAAGTAATTAGAAAACAGTTTTTGTTTTAAATTATGAGTATACATACTCTTTGACATACCACTCCCACATGTAGCTGTGTGCCTTATAGAAATAAAAAAATAGTAAATAGTGCAGTATGTACCAGGATATTAACTATACAATTATAATAGCAAGCAGCTGCAAAAGAACCTAATTATTCATCAACAGGAAACTTGTGCCATAAATTTTGGTCATACCATGAAATACTATGTAGTCATTCAAAATAGTGTGGTCAAAATGTATATATTGATTGGTTTGGAAAGATGTCCATCATAATAATGTTAAACTAAAAAGCTAGTTAATTTGGAAAAGGATAGTGATAATGGTTGCACATCTTGAAGAATGTAATCAGTATCATTAAATTGTGGATGTAGGACTTGTTAAAGTGGTATATCTTTGATTATATACATTTTTACCAAAAAATTTAAAAAAAAAAGCTAAAGCACTAGTCATTTGAGGAACTTAGAAAGCTCACACACAAACAAATATAGCATATAAAATTATCCCAGTTTTATAATAAGCCATATTTTTTACATGCGTGTTTAATTAAGACTGGTGGCATATTAATAAAACGTGGAATGATACATACTAGGCTCTTAGGGGCATCGGCTTGGAAGAAGGAAGAAAGGGGATGGAGCTTTATACACTTCTGAGTTATTTGCCCTGTTAGAGTGAGCATGTATTACTTCATGTAATTTGAGGGCAAAAAAAACGCTGATCCATTTCTTTGTTTAAAAAAAGAAAACCACATTTAAAAAAGTATTCACTAAAACTGCAGAAGTGTTACTCAACTTTAGTCATGTAACTGTTACTTAGTCCTTTTTCCCTTGATAAGAATCTCTGAAAGGTGTTTGAAGTGATTTCCTTTGTGTGTCATGACATCTCCAGGACTCTGGAGATGACTAATGATACCTCGAGGAGACAGAGGGCTGTGGCTTCAAGTAGAGCAGGAAACAAACTGCCCAGAGCCGATGAATTCCTAGGCAACAGGCGGCCTGTTTCCACGCGAGATAGCCTGGGTCACAAGCGCTGAGCGAGGAGCCTGCCTTCTCTCCTGAAAATCGATGTTACCGGCTGATCGTTTCAGAGCGTAGTGTTTTTCTGATATCTGTGATATAGCAACAGCTGAAAGAGAAATGTTTCTGAAAATGTAGTCTGAACTGTGTACTTTCTAGCTCACTGCACAGTGTCGTTCTGGAGGACATGATTGGGTAGAGTGGAGCTTGTGCTTTTTTTGGGTTGTATGTGCGCATTTTTCTCATGATCACGTTGATTGTTAGCTGCCACCTGAGTGCCAGTCTGTAGATTCATGGTGACCTCATGTTACAGTGAACTAGTCTGTAGGGTTTTCTTGGCTTGTAATTTTTACAGAAACAGTTAACCAGTCGTTTTCTTCCTTGGAATCACTGGGTAGGTTTGAACAGGCAACCTTTAAGTTAGCAGCAATTGCAGACCAGGTAGTGAGCTATTATGTTGTGGTGTCAGTTACAGTGCAATATGTATTTAAGTGTTAAACAGACATAGAGTCACAAACTGCCTAATGTCTGTTTGGGCAACACGCAACCCCATATACGTCTGTGGTTTCATAGCACAGTTGGAAATCCCAGTCAGAGAATGGGACATAAAACATCTTTGATGTAATAAAGCAGTTCTGATGATAATGATGTTTTGATATATGTTGTAAAGTAGTGCCCATCTGTTATTGCTGACTACTGTGTGTACCTCAAGTGTTTAATACAAGCTTTACAGGGGTTGGTTCATAGCTATGGGTTGTATGTAAATTGCATGTTCATAAATCAAGGACTGCCTGTTTACAACACGGTGTTTGTAAGTTGCATAATGTCCTGTTTCACAGAAAGTAGTGAGCGTGTTACATGGTGCAAGACAGCATTCTTTTTATATGTATTTTTTCATATTGATCACAAGTCTTTCAAATGCATAGAAAAAGAATCCTTTTATAAATCTGCCATTATTTTAAGCCATTTTAATGTCAGTGTTTCTTTCATATTACTAAATTTACAGAAGAAGGAAAAAATGAAGTTCTATTGTGGAAACTGTTTTGCATATAATGATAAATTCTCTAATTTTTCATTCAAGGTTAAAATGTTCCAAATTACTAACATTTTCAGTGAAAGGAGCTGTCTTCCAATTCACACTTCAGATTGGAAGGGGCCCTGTGATTGAATAAGCAGAACCTGGGAAGTTTTACCTAGTGTTTCTGTGAGGCATCTTCCCAAATATTTTCCTTGGTATACCTTTGGATGATCTGAAATCAACACAGGTGAATACGAAATCCTACTATCAGGGTCGTAAAGTCCATTACATGCGTGTAGAATGGGGGTTACTTGCCTTGTCACTACAGTGACAGACTCAGATGAGTAAACCTTCCTGGGACAGCCGTGAAACTGACAGGTGGGGTCCTTTGCTAATCAGCATACACTTGTCTTCAGGCATGGGTGACACATTTTAAAGGAAACTAATAGAGAATACCTGAAGAATGCAAACGAGGATGATGAACCTGGGACAATGTGAGGAGTATTTCAGCACCATCTCTATCTTAGCTGGGTTTTCTGTAGCCTCTCTGAGGCTGGGTTACAGCTGCAGACTCTCCTCTTTAGTATCATATATGGCATTGCTACTTTTAGCTGTGAATGCTTTTTCTTAAAGAACAGTCTTGCTGAATTAAAAAAAAAGACTATCAGCACCTTTACTCTGGAGTTCTGAAGTCTTAGTAGGAAAAATACAGCGGTTTTTAGACACTTGAAGAGTGGTCATTTGCAAGTGTCTCTGTTGGACTAGGACCGGTAAGTGAATGCTGTAAGTACTGGAAGATTCTCCCAGTACTTCCTTGGTGTTCCTTTGTGGTACAACAATTCACCCAATGGTTGGAGGTTCAGGTCCTCCCAGAGGTACCTTGAAAGAAAGGCCTGGTGACCTCCTTGGGAAAAATCAACACTGTGGAGCTCCGATCTCCTCTGACCCACATGGGGTTGCTGTGAGTCAGAGTTGATTTGATGGCAACTGGTAAACAGGGAAAAGTAAGCAGCTGACACACAGTAAAACCATCCGTTCTTCAGATTCCTCATCACTGGAAACCTGGACTTGAAGAAGGAATCTGATGATTGAGGAAAGTTTGTAATAGAAAATTTGTAGGCCTGCTCAGGCTACAGGTCTGTCATGGAGTGTATGTGTGTGTTGTAAGTTTACTTTTTAATATACGTGTACTTTTATTTTGCTGACGGCTGGCTGAAGTTTTTTCTGTGTGCGTTCTCTTTTGATCCTATCAGCTTACCAAAGTAGAGATGGAAGAGATATTTTCTTGGACAGGGTAGACAGGGGAAACCTATAGGCTTTTATAGGTAAATGTCAGCTATGAAAGTCATTGGCAGGTAAAAGTTTCCCTTTCCTTTCAAATTACTAATTTCTTAAAGAATTTTCCTTTTATTGTCAGCAGAGGGAATGCATATTTTCAGTACCATTGTTGCTGTAATTCAAAATGAAGATATTTAGTCACTCAAGAATATGGAAAAGAACAAAATGAAGATGAACCAAAGGAGGAAAAAAAATCTTACTCCAGATTTAATGAGTAAATACGTTTTATAGAGTGAGGCAACAGGGGAGGAAAGCAGAGAAGATAGATGAGGAAATATTTAATCCCACAAGGTGTGTGAAGTTATAATGTTAGAGTAAAATATCCTTCCATGTCCATTAAATTAATAGAATTAAACACCTGAAAAGAAGCAACCAAACAAAACAAAAAGCAAGGTCATTTGCCAACACATGGGTCATGGCAGTCACTTGTTCAGATTGACCTTGTGTACCATTTTCTTAAAAAAAAAAAAAAAAGGAAAACTCCCAGAGAAGGAAGAAAGTTGACCTTTGAGGACTCTATTATCATCATATTTCTATGGTTAAGGCTAATTATTCTGATTGTTCAAAAGTCATTAAAAGTATATACAGCCAATTAGCCTTTTTGGATGAGCTCTTTCTCAGGAAAATAGTTTGAATTATAATGCATTTTATGTCAAAATAGTTTGGTTTGTCACCTTAGCTGCTTTTTAAACTTGCTGTTTAGAAAATAATATATGCGTATTTTTTTAATTACCAAATTTTCTCCAATAAATCAGCTGTTAAGTTGTAAGTAAAGAAAAGATACCTTTCTAGTACAGTCTGCTCTAAGCTTTGTCTTATGGGTGTGGATAAAGAAAAAGAAAGTTTTCACACTGGAGCCTACATGACAGTTCTGTAAAGGAGCTGGCTGTGATCTTCCCAACCCATTGGATAACAGGATATTTTCTTCCCTTTAATTATAGAACTGCACTAATTACTATTATTGTCCTGGGCAGAACTACAAGAATGAACTGATGTTCACACTGTCTGCAAATCCTCAAACAGAAGGATCTTTTTAGAAGATTCTTTACCTGGTCAAAACTTTAAAATTGTTTAAATGAAATACAGATCTGGAAAAAAAGAAAATACTTGAATGGGAACATTAATCACCTCTTTAAACATGTCCAGTTCCTTTCTTTAGTCTTTTGTTCCTTTTTTTTGTTTTGCCTTAAATATATGTCGAGAAATTTAGCATTATATCTAATTATTGCTGGTACTTTTACTTTGTTACTGACTTTATTGAACAGAGTTTAAAAGTAGAGGATTAGAGGCCGTGACCATGCTGATTTCAGTGGCTGCAGCATGGCATTACAGGAGGAAAAGGGCAGACTAAGGGATAACTTGCTTCGGACATAGGTTTTTGGAGAGGTTGAGCTCTAAGTATGACCTCAGTTCTCTGGATCAGACTGTGCACACCAGTTGACTCCTGGCTGGCTCACTGTAGGTCACTACTCCCTTTTATTTTTCCTTTGTATAGCTGATCTCATCACTCTTTAGAATGGTAATTTGAAAATCTCTTTCTTGCAGGGAAACTCATGACCACAACCTTTTTTGTTACAATACTGATGCAGACCTCCTGTTGTGGCAAAGCTGGGTTTGTGGTTCTTCTGGCTGAGCCTTTGCTAAGTTGCCCTGGTACTTGTGCCCTCCACCTTAGTGGATTCTCATGCTTTAGCTGGTGTTTGATGAGGATGATGAGGACTGTCATTATTTCATGTCATCTGACTTGCTGCCTGGTTTGGTATATGTGCCCACACAGTGGAGCGGTCTGCCTTTTTGGTTATTAACTGTTTTAGAAGAACGTTAGCTCTGAGTTGTAAGCTATCTTTTTTTTATCTATAAGTTGGCATCCATGTACAAATATGACACTACTGATTGTGCTGTGATAGCAGAGGTGTTCAGCAAATACAGAGTCAGCAAACCGCATTACTTTCAAATTTCCCAGGTGACCTGTTGGATTTCTCATAGCAGGATGATGCTAGTTGATCCAGGAGTAGACAGTCTTAATCAGTGCCTAGTTCCACCCCCAGTATTATTAAAGTATGTTCAACATTTTTGATGGCATTAGAGTAGTTAAAGGAGTCACAGAGAATATAGAATTAGTCCTACTGCTAATAGAGAGATAGGTATAGATATGTGAGTAAGAAACCATGGTGGTGTGGTGGTTAAGAACTATGGCTGCTCACCATAAGTTGGCAGTTCACATCCACTGAGTACTCCTTGGAAGCTCTATGGGGCAGTTATACTCTTCCTTTAGTATTACTGTGAGTTAGAATCAACTGAATGGCAATGTGTTTTGGTTTTTTTATGTGTACATGTGTATACATGTATTCATATGTACATTTGAATACACACATGTGTCATACACACACACACACGCACGTACAGCTTAGGCTCTTTTCGGATTCCTAAGTATGCAAAACTAATTCCTCTTTCTTAATGTCAAGGAGTTGTAGTCTAGATGGGGAAGCTGATAGGAGACAAATAAGTAGGATGCATTGTGATACATGATCTAATAGAATTTCAGATGTTGTATCAAGAAATAAAACCAAAACCAAACCCACTTCCATTGAAGCGATTCTGATTCATAGAGACCTTATAGGTCACAGCAGAACTGCTCTAGAGAGCTTCCAAGGAGTGCCTGGAAGATTCAAACTGCCTACCTTATAGTTAGCACTCAATCACTATGCCTCCAAGGTTTCCATATCAAGGAATAGCAGGAGAGATCTTACTGAAGTTTTAATGGAGGAATTTATGTTAAAAGTTTTTATTCTACTATCAAGAGTGATGAACAAGGTATTTGAAAACTGGTCTCACATCACCACTGACCCTCTCCACAGATTTCCCTGGGATCAGATTGGATGAATGGCTGTAAAAGCTGATTCTGCTTTGAGAACAGTTTGCACCCAGTTATCATCAGCCCTGTAGATAACAAAAAGCTAAAAGATGGAAAAGCCAAAATCAAACCCGTTGTTGATGAGTCCATTCTGACTCCTGGTGACCCCATGTGTTATGGGATAGAACTTCCCCATAGAGTTTTCTTAACTACAGTCTTTATGGAAGCAAGAGCACCAAGCCAAAAACCTAAAAGCAAACCTGTTGTGATCTAGTAGGTTTTGACTAATGACAACGTTCATTATAGGACAAAATCAAAATGCCCCATAAGGTTTCCAAGACTGTAATCTTTATGGAAGAAACTGCCACATCTTTCATCCATGGAGCAGCTGGTGGATTCAAATTGCCTACTTTTCACTTAGCGGCTGAGCACTTAACCACTGTGCAACCAAGCCAAAGGAGTGTGGAAGTGGAGAGGACTGATCTAGATCAAGAAAGTGACAAGGGCAAGGGCCAAGCCATGGATGTGCTAAAATCATTGTGTGTAAAGATGAATGTTCCTGTCAACTAAAAGGAAGATTATACAGAAGAGGGGGAGGAATGAGGCTAGACGCAGAAGTGGGAGGCCAGAGGACCATGCCGGTCAGTGGACTGTGCAGACAAAGCAGAGGAGGACTTCCAGCCCAATGAGGAGATCGATGTCAGCTACTAGCTATAATTCGGTATGTTTTTGTGTAATCAGGGCTACATACTGGAGGACAGAGATTAAGAATTTCTTAGCATCATACTTAGTTTAGCCAGTGGCATAATCATTTGTTTAGTGAATCTGTGCTTTGCTTTTTTCTGTATCGTGTTGTTTTGCTTTCAGATGACAGCCTTGATTTCCTCTTTGGTGAACAGCTTTGATAGACTCTGAATAGTTGGAGATGTTAATACAACTCCAGGCACTATTTATACCTTCTGTTTCTTGCTTGGACTCACATTTATTTATGATCAAGAGCTGCTGAATCTAAATCAGTAATATCTTCTCTGTCATTGCAACTACTGTCCCAAGGCTGTTATCTCCATCAGATGTATTGTTACCTGTTCCTGACTAGTTTCTCTTTGTCCAGTGTTTCTGCTAAACCAGTTTGATTGAGGTCCCTTGAAAATTCTCATTGTTCACAGAGAGGAGTGTATTACTCTAAACTTATATATATCAGGGCTTCTTGCATTTGTAATGCAAAAAACCATACCCGTTGCTGTTGAGTCAGTTCTGACTCATTGAAAAACAAAAAGGAAAAACCACCATTGACTCAGTTCAGACTCACAGTGACCCTGTAGGACAGAGTAGAAATGACAGTAGCCTTGTAAAGTCCCTGCCAGATACTAGAGTCTCAATTATTGAATGAATGCAAAAAATTAAAGAATTGATATATTTTTTTGCTAGGAAAATATAAACAGGATGGTTTTGCATATTTATTTAAGAGGAAAAAGTGGCAATAAGGTAGAATATTGAGTGGTGCAGCAGATAAGAGCTAGGGCTGCTAACCAAAAGGGTAGCAGTTGGAATCCACCGGCTGCTCCTTGGGAGCCCTTCGAGTTCTACCGTATAAAGTTGTTGTAAGTCAGAATCAAATTGAGGGCAACAAGTCTATACTTCCGTCTTTGTACATGACTGCCAAGAGAGGAAATTTCATAAAACCGTAATTATTTTTACCAAAGAAAGTGTTCAATCTAAATGAGTGTAATAACTAGAATAGTGGGTTTTTTTGTTTGTTTCTTGTTTAGGTGCTCCAAGGACTGGACTTCTCATGGCAGCCCATGTTTTTTAAATGTCAGGCTAATCTCATCACTGTTAAAATCAATTTTTTGTTGAAAGTAGAGAAAATACGAGTACTTTCATAAAATACTTTCAGCTTTTTCATGTCCGCTTCTGGTGATCTTTTCTAACAGTGATTATCCTCACCATCTCCTGCATCTGAAACTTTTTTCTCTAAGCTTGTACATTCTCTAGCTTAGCCCCAAAACATGCATTTAGGTCTTCTCTGTGTCCCTAACGCCTCATTTTGATTTAGGCCATCATGTTCATTTGTCATTTCCATTATTTCTGAATGGCTTGAAAGAGTAGCCTATGTTTAGAATTCCTGCTTTTTCCCCCTTAAAAAGTAGATCTTTATGTTTTGGAGATACGTTGGCAAGTGCGGTTACAGTGTATGTGTGAGCATGTGCTTGTGTGGCAGCATGTGTGCGTTGTGTGTATGTGTGTAAGGGATATGCATTTATCAAAACTCATTGAACGTGATTCTTAATATCTGCATATTTTATTGCATGTAAATTATGCCTTAGTAAAAACAAAAACCTCAGGTAATTAAAAATAAATAGTAATAGTTTTAGGAGATGGTAGACAGTATTCCAATACTAAACTATGAGAATTACACCAGCTGTATCAAACTGTAGTGGCATAGTGGTTTAGTGCTGCAGCTGCTAACCAAAAAGTTAGTAATTTGAATCCGCCAGATGCTCTTTGAAAACTCTCTGGGGAAGTTGTACTCTTGTAGGGTAGCTATGACTTGTAATTATCAGCAATGAGTTGTTTTTTTGTACAGGTATCAGTAATGCAATAATAGCTATCTAAGTCACAGCTTGTTTGTTATATTTTCTTTTGCCTCCTAGGAGGAAAGGAATATCCAGTTTTAACTTTATTTGTATTAATTCAATTTATTTGAATTTTTTCAGTATTTTAGGATTTTCTTCTCCCCATCTCTGTTCCTCTTGGGGGAGGAGACATTTCTTCAAGGATGTAAACTTGACCTAGCTGCAGTATAAACTTTCATCTAGCCCTTCTTCAACCTCTATGCACATTCAGAATTCTAGGTTATTATACCTTTGCCTGGTAGCTCCTTTCCTAGATAGCATCTTTCTTCCATTGTAACACCAAAAACTAACACAATTATCGCCCTATTATTTTTACGTATTATTCATATATATTGGATTTGAGTTTTAACTGCAACCTTACAGAAGACTTATTGATATTTGCTTGTCACCACTC
This sequence comes from Heterohyrax brucei, assembly GCA_028571685.1. Lineage (NCBI taxonomy): Eukaryota > Metazoa > Chordata > Mammalia > Hyracoidea > Procaviidae > Heterohyrax > Heterohyrax brucei. Next base: position 167,291,140 of record CM053144.1, read on the forward strand.
ATATAATTAAAGATAAGAAAGGGTGGCCCAGGAAAATTTACTTGTCATTTTTGTATGTTTGTCTGCTTTTCTGTTTATTTTGTGCTAAATAGTGCTGGTGATTATTTATTATAAAGCAAGCTGTAGTTGTTTCACAAACTCAGACGATACTATTGAAAAATTCCTTAAGTGTTTTTTTATGAATTTGATTGCCTGGAAAATACAAAGTATGAGCTAGAAAGTAAATTTCAAATACTTGAAAATTCTGACTCTGGGTAGAGCCTGCATGTGGTGCGTGGTCTGACGGATCGGTCATCTGCTCTGCTAACGGGCGGCCAGTTTTAGTGTTGGGTTGAAAGCACCAGTCAAGACAGTCTCATATCTGAAGAAGCACCTGCTGTGACTGTACCTTTGAATAAAGGTCAGTTTTGCTTATGAAGGGTTTAATGAAAATGTGTCTATTGATTGAAGCAAAATAATGAGACTGACAGTCATCAGCTGTTCATTAAGATCCTTGATGATGAACAGGCTGTACAAAAGCATCTCACGAAGGTGAGTGTGTATCTGTTTTGGATGGATCATTTGAGGAAGCACTATCTATAACTCAGTAAATCCTAATGACGAAAGTGGCATAATTAAAAAGTTTGATAAATATTACAAGAAGATGAGCCTCCACATTTGCACCTTCTGCTCTGATCTCATTCTGAAGTTCCTATGGACGTAAAATGCAGCTGAGTTAAGTGCTTTGCTGTTTTAACAGTTACAATATCATGGGCCATAGTGATTGACTAGGGTAACATTTTAATGTTTTAAAATATGTATATGGTATTAAGTCACTGGTATGATCTTGGGGCCAAGCTTATATGATCATTTTGCAGTGAGTTGCTTTTGCATTGGCTCCAACTCATGATGACCTTGTATATAAAAGGACAGTGTGTTGCCTGGCTGCGTGTTGTCTTCCTAGTCGGTGGCATGTGTCAGTCCATCGTCATGGATGCTGTCAGTCCATCTCATGGAGGGTTTCCCTTGTTTCTGTCAAGTCGAATTTCTTTGACGATAGGTCCAGTCTTTGGAGCTCAGTGGTGTCTTTCTTGCAAAAGTCATAGCAATTGTGCACCATTAGTTTTTTTTTTTTTAATTCTACTAAAGCAGGGGTCAGGGAGATTGCTTCTGAAGTAATCTGAACACAGGATCTTTATCTTTACATTTCCACCAGTCATTAAAGGCTGTTTTATCCCAAGAGCTGCTTTTATTCACTTTTGTGTAAACTTTCTTAACCCTTAAACTGAATTTTTGTAGAATTGCACAGTCATATGTGTGTTTTTATTGGCTTTTGTAAAATGTAATAAATTTGTAATTATTATCATGTACAGCTGGCCAGAAGTGGTTTGGAAACAGGTACAACCCCATAAGCATAGACTCGATTGGTGGGAGCAGAAGTCCACAGAACGTAGTAGCTTTAAGTGTTCGGATTGCTGTAAGCACTTTACACAAGCTTTATGGGGGACGTCATGGGAGTAGATTAATCCAGGGAATCAAATCAGTAATCTAGGGAGAAGTCCTAATAGACATCTGTGCAGTCGTCTCATCATTTCTTCAGCCTAAGCATTTCCTGGCTTCAGTGTGTTAATAATCTTAGTTTTCACTCCTTCCAAAATAAAACTTTCAAAGATATCTTTAGTTCCTTCTTTGCAAAATCTCTGATTCAGTCCATCCCCAAATCTGACAGTATCTCCTGTATCCTTCATCTTCTTTTAATGCCTTTTATTCTAAAACAAGTTCTCATTGATTTTTGTCTCAATTTCTGTAAGAATAAAAAAACCATTGTTTTCCCCTGAATTCTTATGAAATATAGCAGTAAACAGCTTTCGTATAATAGTTGAAGATGTACTATGGTATTGAACCTTGAAGCACTTTCAACAGCTGAGTTAAATACTGTTTTTACTGATTGACGTTCAAGGTCTTTACCATATGTCCTCAGTCTATATTTTCTAAACTATTTCTGTTACTTCCTTATATTTATAATCAAACTGAAGAACATTATGCTGTGACACTCCATGTACTTCTTTGCCTCCAAGTCTTCTTTGTACATCTCTTTAACCTAAAACTGCTTTTTTCTTCTTCATTACTTAACGAAGTATTTCTCCATCTCAAGACCTATGCCAAATACATCTTTATAGAGGGGGCATTTAAAATGAAGTTGGAAAGATTTTTTTTCCATTGAATTTTCATGTATGCATATCCCAGTGTAAGGATCCTTGGTGGTACAGTGGTTGAGCACTTAGCTGCTAACCGAAGGGTCATTGATTTGAACTCACCAGGCACTCCATGGGAGAAGGTCTGCTTTTGTGAAGATTAACAGCTTTGGAAACACTATGGAGCAGTTCTACCCTATCTTATAGGGTCATTATGGTGATTACAAGTCAGAATCAACTTGGTCACAATGGGTTTTGTAACCAGCTGATGGATAGCAGTTGACTGGTCAGAAACAAAGCAGAGAAGTATTTTCCAAGTCTCCAGTTTTCCTCTACATATCCTTTGGAATTCTATAGCATTTTGTTATCACGTTTTGTTGCCTTATTGTTTTAGAGTCCCTGAGGCTACAAGTGATTACTGTGCCTGGTTGCTAACCAAAAGGTTGGTGGTTCAAGTCTGTCCAGGGGCCCCTCAGAAGAAAGGCCTGCCAGTCTTCTTCCGGAAAGGCTGCCATTGAACACCCTGTGGAGTGCAGCTCTACTTCAGCACACATGGGGTCACCATGAGCCAGCCAGCCTGGCCACATCTTTGTGTGCGTGTGTGTGTGTGCGTGTGAGGGTGTTTCATGATTATCAATAAGTGTATGTTTTCTTTCTTACTGATTTTAAATGCCTATTTAGGGACCATGTCTTTTTGTATTTCTGTACTTCTTGCAAAGCCAAGAGAGTGTAGGTACTGCAGTAAGAGTGAATTAAAGCAGATTATTTAAAGGGAAATAAGGTGTGGTTAGGGTAACTCATCCACTCTACAGGTGTCAAGTGAAGGGCGGAGAAGCAGTGCTGTAAGCATGTAGACCAGGGCACATTACATTTCAGATTTGGAGCAGATTTCCTTGAATACTGAAGCAGACATACTTGAGGCATTCAGAGGGTCACAAACTCTCGTGGCTCATTCTGCAGTACATTAATTTCGATTTTCTCTGTTGTTGTTAGGTGCCATCCAGTTGATTCTGACTCCTGGTGACCCCATGTAACAGAGCAGAACTGCTCCAGAGGGTTTTCTAGGCTGTAATCTTGACAGGAGTAGACTGCCAGGTTTTGCTCCTGTGGGGCTGTTAGGTGGGTTTGAACAGCCAACCTTTCAGTTAGCAGCTAAACCCCTGACTTGGATATATGTTTATACAGTTTATACAGTACATAAAAAACATCAGAGCTATAATAACACTGGACTTAGAAAAATATGTCTAAAAGTCTACAATTTGTCTACAAATATGTCTACAAGTGATTACTGTAGACATATTTGTCATAAAGTTCGTCTCTTTCTGTCTTCTTTCCGCGGAACTATTCTTGGTGTAGGTGTTTGCTCCTAGCATCTCCCTCCACTGTAATCTGCTTCTCTCCCCTTTTCTGTGGGAGCAGAGGGTAAATTCTAGAGCTTTCATCAAGTGCTACCTCTATATTCTTCAATCTCCTATGATAGTCATAATTGAGCAGATTCTTGGGCTGACGCTACAAGCTATAAGTGGATTTGGGATTCCAGTTTAGCTATGTTATGTGTTGGCTTGGGATTTTAACTGAACTTTGTGATGTTATTTCAATGGGAAGACGAATTCTAGAATCCATATAACTGACTTGGAGCTCATTTTTTGCCTCTTAATGAATTAGTACATTTTGGACTTCTGATTTTTGACTTTTTAAGAAAAGATATTTCTAACTGTTTCTATGTCCTGTTTATTTAAGTTAGGTTCAAATATGCTTAACTGTGTTTATGAATTTATAAACATGTTAGTTCAGTGTTTCAAGCTTTTATCAAGTTATGTGTTGTGCTTCCTGTTTAAATGATTACCTGTAGATTAAGAAAGGATTTCTCTCATAATCAGTAGACTTATTTTACTAAAGCATAGCTGTTTGATTTTAAAAACATCGTGCTGTATTTATTCATGACAGGAATTTTATATCATTTGATTAATCCCTGGAAGATTTGCCCAAGAAAACAATCAATCAATAATCATAAACATGAAGACATCCATTAATACCATCTATCGAAGGAAACCCTGGTTGGTGTAGTGGTTAAATGCTACAGCTGCTGACCAAAAGGTCTGCAGTTCGAATCTACCAGGTGCTTCTTGGAAACTAAGGGGCAATTCTCCTTTGCTGTACAGGGTTGCTGTGAGTTGGAATCCACTCGACAGCAGTGGGTTTGGTTTCAGTTTTTTACTGTAGAAAAAAACAAAAAGGACAATGTAAAATGCCATTAAGGTAGAATAATTGCATGCATTATAGCAGAATGACTACCCTCACCATGTAGAAATACACACAGAGACTGGTATAAGTAAAAAAAGTCACTGCTAAATATTGTTGTTGTTAGGTGTCATTGAGTCGGTTCATAGCAACCCTGTGTACAACCTAAGAAAATACTACCTGGTCCTGTGCCATCCTCACAATCTTTGCTATACTCGAGCTCTTTGTCGCAGTCACTGGGCCAGTCCGCATCATTGAAAGTCTTCCTCTTTTTTCGATGACCTTCTCCTTTACCAACCATAATGCACTTCTCGAGGGACTGGTCCCTCCTGATGGTGAGACAGTCTCACCATCCTTGCTTCTAAGGCTCTTTGTCTTCTGAAACAGATTTGTTTGTTCTTTGGGCAATCCATGGTATAGTCATTCAGTATTTGTCCCTGAAGATTAGGTATACTACATTTGTAAAGGAAACCCTGGTGGCATAGTTGTTAAGTGCTACATCTGCTAACCAAAATGTCAGTACTTCACATCCACCAGGCACTCCTCTATGGGGCAGTTCTACTCTGTTCTTTAGGGCCACTATGAATGACACTTTTTTTTTCCTTTATGTTTGTAAAATATGAGTGCATATAGACTACTGAGACATAGTAAGAGAATTGAGTAACTTCTGATTTTAGAAAAATGTATCTTTAATTTCATTTGGTTTTAAACAAGTTGCTTCTAGAAACATAATGCAGGCTGATTTAAAGCAGTACGTATTGTTTCTCTGCTTGCTCCCTAACAAGAAAGGTTATTCTAGTAAGTGATTCCCAGTCATTGGGTTTCCCCTTCCCTGAATTGTTGCCACTTGTAAATTTTAAAAGCTCTCCTACAAAAATAAATGGGATTTAAACATTAACTAGAATTTAGAATTTTAGAAAGATAATTGGCATATCTCAATGGACCTAGTTATTTATAATATGCAATATAATCATAATGGTCAGACTTCTTTTTTTTTGAGTCTTGAATGTGGTGTAAGCTGGGTGTCATGCTGAATGCCAGCTCCTTGTGCAGAACAGAGTTTGTTTTGTTCTTATATACCCCTGACTGTTCACTGTTCTTTTAAATTAACGATGCAGGGACAAGCTCATTCTATGAGACTGACATCATCTGTTATCAAAACCCAATTATTAGGTGAAGACAGAGCCCTCGTGGCTGAAGTGATTGTAGAAGCATCTGTGGAAAGAGTCTTACAGTCAAGTTGGGGGAGGGTGAAGAGCTTATGTAAAGGGGAACAAGTGAGTGGCTAGTTGGATATAAACCCTTTTTCTAGACTTAGGGAATTTGTATTTGCATATATTTTCTTTTATTTAAAAATATTGTTGCATTAAGAATTTTTTTTTTTTAAATTAATGGACATAGATCATTCTTTCTGAAACTGACAGCATCCAGAAAAATCTTAGTATATTTTTTCGGATCCAATGTCAAATTATGGATATTGTGAAAGTATAATTTCTTGTCTTGGTCTGATTATGAAAGACTAATATACCAGCTTGCCCTGATACTTTGGGTATTTATATTTTGTTAAGTTCTGAAAATGTTGTAATTTTGAAACCTCTCAAATGAAGGATGAGATAGGTGAACCACAACTTCAATTAAAATAACTATATGCAAAAAAGAGACAAAGAGGTATTTAGTTAGGTTTTCTGTCTTGTTTTATCTAAGTTTTTGAGGACTAAGGAACTGAAAGTACCATCATAGCAATATCCTTTATAAAATGGAAAATCTTATTGAAACTCAACCAGTGAAGTCCATGTTTAGTAGTGGTAAACACTGTTTCTATTCTGAACACCATGTGAAAATCAGAAACAGATTTTAATTAATGCATACACAGAGTACATGTATAAGGATAAACTCTACCAATTTTCCCACCAAATTTTTTCTTCCAGTTTTTCCTCCAATTCTATAGGAAAAATTCCTGACTTTTCTCTTTGAATTTTGGAATTAAAATATGCCTCCAATCATGATTCATTATAATAATCACTAATCATAAATTAGCATGAAATTGAATTCTCTTTAAAAAAGTCATATGTTTTGAGTCATATCAAACTTGATCAGAATCAGAGTAGTTTTTATTCACGTGCTCATTAGATTCTTAACAGTTTTACACCCTCCTCAAAACAAAAGGGAATCATTCGTTGTGTGATATGGATGAAAAAACGTGAAGAATGGTTCTTGGTGTTAAGAATAGTTAAATGACCATGATGTAGAGTCAGAACCAGAGTGAAGTTCTTGTAACACTTTGCATGATGTTAGAATAAATCCCCTAAGGGCCCCATACCAGGCAAACGTGATGATGATCACGTGTTTCTTCTCTTCTAATTAAATTGACTTCGTCCTGATAACCAGGAGTCAAGGTACTTTTTTTTTTAAACTTTAAAAACATTTTTTGTGTTAGTGTTGAGTATATACGTAGCAAAACATACATCCATTCAACCAGTTTCTTCAAGTACAACCTAGTGACACTCATTACATTCTTTGAGTTGTACAACTGTTGTCTCTTTTCTTTCTGAGTTGTTCCTGCCTCATTAACATCAGCTCACTGCTCCCTAAGTTTCCTTTCTAATCTCCAGCTGCTGTTGTCAGTTTTATCCCATATAAATATTTCTATAAACAATGTAATTCTCAAGGCAGACTTTGTTTACAGTTAAGCTAAACTATTGCTTGGTTTAAATATGACTTGAGGGAACATTGTTGGTTTAAGGTTTAAAGATTATCTAGGGAAATAGGTTCAGGGGTTCATCTACCTTCAAGGGCTTCAGAAAGTCTGGACTCAATGAGAATTTGAAATTCTGTTTGGCATTTCCCCCCTTTTGATCAGGACTTCTTTTTATGCAATGTCTGATCAAAATCTTCAGTATTGGTAAGAGGGCTCCATCTAGCTTTTTTGGGTCTCATAGCAGAGGAGATAGTTGGTTATGTTCATGGAGACAGCTACACAATCCGTATCGTCAAGCCAAGGAACCAAATCCTGTGAGGTGTTTGGTTGTACGTCAGGGTACATTTTTAAATGTAATTTTTATTTGGTGGTAGTACTCGAGAAAGTTTCTTTCATTATATTTCAACTATAGTTTACCACCAGAATAAAGCTTTATACCAGTGTTTCTTAAACTGCTGTGGACCTGGGAACAATAGTATTGTGGTCACCTCAGAACTTCGTAGACATGCAAATTTTGGAGCTCCATCAGTGGGGGATAAGATCCAACAATCTGTGTTTCAGCAAGCCTTCCAAATCACTTTGATGCTAGCAAAAGTTTGAGAACGACTATTTTAAGCTGTTATTAACCACAATTGAAATCAGATTAGGTGTAGTTTTTTTGTTTGATTGTTTGTGGTTGTCTGTGTATGTGGGTGTGTGGGGGATATCTAAGGACTCTCTCCAGCATTTACAATGCTATTCTTGATTATGTCTGCATCTCACATTGGCTGCCTGAGATAGTAGCATGTAATGGTTTCAGTATGTGGAGTATGCAGACAAACTATATGAGTTGGAAATTGATCAATGACTTACAAGTTATAGGGTCTCAGGAAAAGTCTGTAAAGTGAAGTCCTGATAGTTACCTGCCTCCTAGAGTTGCTGTGGCAGTTAACTAAGAGAATTGATGTAATGTGTTGAGAAGAGCCTGATGCTGATGCTGTAGAGGCAGTCCCTGGGTGGTACAGGCTCTTAACAAGCCCCGCTGCTAACAGAGTGGTTGTTGATTTGAGTCCACCCAGGGACTCTTGTAAGAAAGATGTGGTGATCTACTTCTGAAAAACCAGTATTGAAAACCCTCTGGAGCACAGTTCTACTCTCACGATCTGGGGTCCTGAGGAGTCAGAATTGACTCCACGGCAGCTGGTTTATGAGAAAGCAACAATTGAAATGTTAGCAATAATTGTTACCGTTTTTCAGCACAATGAATGACACAGTGAATAAGGAATTCTTGTCTTGGAAAATAGTGTTTTCAGTGTCAACCTAGGACTTTAAAAAAGGTAAAACTATTCCTGAAGCCCACTCTTCAGACACAGATTAGAAAGCACTGCAAAACAAAAGAATAATACAAATGAGGATTGTGCTTTTTAGTTCAATAGCATATACAAGACCAGAGGGGCAGCTCCTGTCTAAAAGTAGAATGAGAAAGCAGGAAGGGACAAGAATTTGTTGAATGGACACAGGAAACCCAGAGAGAGGAGGAGTTACTGTCAGATTGTGGGGATGCTGCTAATATTGCAAAACAGTATGTGTGTAAATTTTTACATGAGAAATTAACTCGAGCTGTAGGCTTTCATCTAAAGGACAATTTTTTTAAAAAACAAAACTTTGGGGGAAGCAACAAGGCTTTTCAGGGATAGCATGTAAGGATCATGTCTCATTAGCAGTTTTTTCTGAGATATCATCTGCAATTTCTTATTTGTAAGTAATTTATTAATATTTAAATGTAGCCAGAAAGAGAACCTCTTAGCCAAAGTAAAACAACAAGCAAAAGAAGAATCATCTGAGCATGATTTTTTCTTTCGCCTCCAATATTTTCACTGGTGAAAGTGAAGAACAGAATGGGTAAAGAAGTGGCGTCTGGGTGTCAGCCGTCTTCAGCAACCTTGGTCTCTGCTTTCGTTAAGCTTTCAGATGTTCCTGATCCACACTAAAGGGAAATTCCAACAAAGTGAATTACATCTATAGCTTCTTTCAGTGGATAATCATTTCCTTCCTTCCTTCAGTGGATGATCGTTGTTCATAGGAAATGCTGAAATGCTACAGTCTTTGAGTCTTTGCTTGTTTGTGATGAACGCAAAGGGTAAATGAAGGGCCCCCTAAGCAATGGAAAGTTATTGAGATACTCTGAGGATTTATTTTCACTTACCCATTGGTCCTCAAGTCCAGAGCAGACAAGGCGTTCCTAGTTTACTCCTTAGATTTCTTGCTCCTCTTCTAAGTTGGAAACCCTGGTGGCATAGTAATTAAGTGCTATGACTGCTACCCAGAAGGCTGGCAGTTTGCATTGTCAGGCTGGCCTTGGAAACTCTATGGAGCAATTCTGCTCTGTCCTGTACAGTTGCTATACATTGGAGTTGACTCGATGGCAGTGGGGTGGTGGCTCTTCCTAAGTTTGCAAGTGCACTGAGATGGCCCTAGTCATGTTTCTGCCACCTGTAGTAGAAAACAATAGAGAAGAAGGTGGCAGGGAAGGGCTGCTGTGCAAAGGTGAACTCTGTGAGCCTGGGAAGCACTTCTCTCTGTCTTCACTGCAGCCCAGAGGAAGCAGCTGTTTGCTCCTTTATTTAGTCTTTTGTAGCCTCTGGCAAGGAAAAATAAAATGTTCTGCTGGAAGACATTTTTTGTTTGCCATTATAATTTTTTTTAAAGGAGTAAAGCAAGGTAGAGGCGAGAAATTAAGTGGCGATACACTTTTTTCCTTGATGGTATTCTCCGTCAGAGGTTCTTGTGCAACTCGGAAAGATGGGGGAGTAAATGCAACAATGTGCATTAATCATGAGAACTGTATTTAAAAAAAAGGGTTTCCTATGCTGCTCAATGTAATTTGTGAGGTGACCAGATTCGATTTGGAACTCGGCAATTCTTGCATGTGGTTGAAGATCAAGAAATAGATGATTGATTAGAATTTTTTGATACGTTGATTTTCCCCTCAGGAAAACAAGGAACATGTGCTTGAGCTGAAGGCACATTTGATTTAATATAAGATTGGAAGATTGGATGCATTCAGTGGGCTGAAGGTTGAAAATAATTTTTTTCTGTCTTTTTCCCTAATGGTCATTAATTTGAGGTTTTGAGGAGGAGGAATTTCCAATTGACTCCTCGCGTTTTCATTCTCAGAGTTTAAAAGCCTGTTCCTTCTAGCTTGAGAAATCAATTTTCAATTTAAAATACATTAGAGAACCTGGCTGCAGTGTATTACTCCTACAGCATAGACTTCTTGTTTGTGTCTAAAAAAAAACAGAGTTGTTTAAAAGAAAGAAAAAAGAAAAACAAAACTTCAAAAGTTTCATTCTTATAACTGAGTTTGCTTGATGAATACTTTCGTCTGTGGAAGCTCAGAAGCCAATCTCGCCTTTGTTTGGAAGTCACAGATGGGGCCCCGGGAAGTTGAGTCTCTTTTTGGTGTTAGAGTGAGAAATGGGGTGACTGACGTAGGCATTGTATAGAAAATAGCAAGGTATTTAGTGGAAGAATGAAAAAAAATAGCTGTCAGATTAGTGTTTTTTGATTGTCTTGGAGTTTTGACTATTTTCCTGCTGAGACAGAACCTTTGTCACCCCTGTGCCTCTGATTCTGAGAAGATAACTCTCTTCTTTTCCTTCCCTGCATGCCTTCTGCTACTGCCTTTCCCTCCCACCCCCCTGAATCTTATGGCTCCTTTAAAGTGAGCAGTTCAAAGAAAAGCCACAGTGAAAAGGGCTGTGTCTTTTAGGCCTAGTGAAACATGTCCTGCAGTCCACAGGCTTTGTATGAGCTTTCTGTGATCTCATCGTGCAAAGTCAGAAGTGAAAAGAGATGCCTCTGTTCTGGGTTTGCCGGTATAATCATCCTGCTGGATGGTGGAAATGCAGTGGGAGTTCAGAAATGACACGACCTTCGGAAAAGAAATTGAAGACTCGACTTTACAGAAATGTCATCAGCTTGACCTTGATTTGTTTTACTTGGTAATGTAGTCCTGAAATACACCAGCATTTACACCCTGTGGATCTCAACTGGTAGTATTTTCAGTTTTAAAGCAACTTTATTGATTACTTTTGGCGAAGTTAATGGAATTGAATAGTTGGTGAAAGCTGTTGCCCTCTCGTCTCTTTTGTAAACTGCTTATTTTATGTGCTTTTGACTGAGTAGGAAAATAAGTGTCAGTGTCCCCTTCAGCCTCCCCCCTTCAGCCAGTCATCCTCAGTCACAGCTCCTAGAATTTGGCATGTTTTCATAGTAACTTCTTTTGTCTAGAATATTAAGCCATGACAGCATTTTTACAGTTCAGTATGGCATTGATGCTTCATGTTAATAAGAGTTTTACCAAAGAGATACAATAAAGGTCTGTAAATCTTTAGAATAAAATGCTATCAAATCTAAAACTTACCATTGTTGGCATTACAGAATAAGAGAAAACATCTATCAATACAGATATGGTACATAATTCCTTTCTAAAGTAGTGGGATAGAATTTGATATCAAAATATGAGTAGATCACCAATTGATGGTTCAAGTGACTTATCTTTGTAGTATATAACTGGTTCCCATAGTTGTGAAAGGCTTGGACACTTACATTTTCAACAGAGAAGCTGCATTGGTAGCATTGTGATGAGTAGGCAGCATATCCTAGTATGTGCATGATAGCCCTTTTTAACTCTAATTCACAAAGAAACTTAAACATATGTCAGTATTGGACAACATTACATAGACATGCAAAGTGTTTCTTCATTAATAAAAGTACATTTTGTAAAGTTTTTTTTTTTTTTTTAGTATGATTGAATGAAAATCTACCTTCCCATATAAATTTGCATGCCCACCTACATGCAGCTTCCACTGCTCTCCCTGTCCAGTCACAGCATACTCTTCCTCTCTGCTCCTTATATGTCTTATCCTCCAAACAATCTCCTATCTCCTTCTCCCCACCCACTCCCCCACCTCCAGTAAGAGGTCAGCAAGACGATGTCCTATAGATGCATAGAACCATAAAGTGCACACATGATATGGTCACTCTGTATCTCCACGTCCAACCCATTCCTTTCTGAAGAGTTGACCTCCATTATGATTTAGGGACAGGGGCAGCATCAGGGCCAGGTGCCATGCTCCCAGGGGAACTCTGAGGCCCCTGGACCATCAATTGTGGTCTTTTAGTGGAGATCTCAGGGTGTACCCAACATTCTGTAAAGTTTTGACTTGATGTATTTTCTCAGTTTTCCATTGAACTGTTTTTTAACCAAGGTGTTTTTTGCCCCCCTTTTGAAGAAAGACTGGGTTCAGCAGAGTTGGCATGTGTTGGCTTATATACTGAGCCACCTAATTCCAAGGCAGTTTCTCTGGGAGATGATTTCTTCTTCATGTAAGTCTTCCTGTGGGAACTGGATATTGTGTGGACTTTAAACATTATTATTTATCAAGTCAAGAATGATGTTTTTTCCAAGAGAGATAAAAAAATTAAGCTTGTTTTATAGATGCTGGTTTGTGGTCTTCTGAAATTTTATTTAGCTCTTTCTTGTGTATAAGTTGCTCTACATCAATTATTGAGACTGCTTGCAGTCCCCCAAAGAAGCACATAGTGAAATATAATTGGGGCCCAGGACTCATGGCAAGGGGAGCAGGCCAACAGGAGTTCATGTAGCTTCCAGGGCTTATGTCCAGGTGCCTGGAAAGTCAGCATATGGCAATGCCAGTGTTCTGCCTAATTATTAGTATCTTAACCTGGCCACACTAGGAAACTTACTGAGCATAAAAATAGCCTGGTATTTACCTTACTGACTCAGAGGTGTTGAAACTGTCTTAAAAGCTAGAATTAGAGACGGTCGGATTCTTCTGTTATACAGATGGTGATAAGGATGGAAAAGCATCCTGTCCTTTGTCTCCAGTTTTGGAGCAAAGAGAATATATGATACTCTACTTGATCTTAAATTATATTCTTGCTTGAATTTGTCAGTTAATCAGTGTCTTGCTGATCAAACTCACCCCCAGAACAATGTTGGGCAGAGTGCAAAGCCCAGATGGTTAGAAAAAGGGCACTGTATATTGACTGATTTGTTTTCATTCATCACCAAGTGTATTTATTGCTGATTTGTCAGGCTTATATCCTCTTATGAATTATTTCCAGATGTTTGCATATGTCATCAGAATAATACAATGTGATAGATAAGCTAGCTCTTCCTTATTTTAGTATGTGGTGTACTGAGAGTGAGGTTACAGTTGGGCAAAATGTAACTATGATGTCATCATCACTGTTAAGTTTCAATCTCTGGAAACTTGGAAATGATGGATGGGATTAATAATATCTGTGCCACACTGTGGTGAGGTTGAAATAGTGTGATAGATGTCACTAGTATGTTGTATTCTCTTATCATTTAGAGGCAGGAAAATTGAGATGCAGAGCAGTTGGTTGATTTGCCCATCATCACACTGGGATTTAATGGCAGGCAAGAATTTACATTCAGACCTTCTATCTCCAGTCCTATGTTCTTTCCACACCATTATTCCTCTTCATTAAAAAAGGTTTTACTTGATAAAATCTTTGCCAAGATATGATATGTGGATAAACACTGTTTGCTGAAGGAGCACTCATACAAATTATCACCAGTTAATGATATAAAACAGATTGTGATCTGGATAACACCAATGACACTGCTGACTGAGAACACAACAGTCTCTGATATAGCAGGAGAAAAATGAGATGCAGAACTCAAACTGTAGTGAAAAGACCAGACTTGATAATCTGACAGATTGGAGGGTCCCTAGAAGACATGGACTTGTACTCTCTGCTAGCCCAAAACTAAGCATTCCCGAAGCCAACACTTCAGATACAAATTGTACTGGACTATAAGATGTTGGAAAACCTGCTGGTCTAGTGGTTGAGTGCTACGTCTGCTAACCAAAAGGTTGAATCTGCCAGGCACTCCATGGAAACCCTATGGAACAGTTCTGCTCTGCCCTGTAGTGTTGCTGTCAGTCAGAATCAACTTGATGGCAGCGTATTTGATATGATTTATAAGACATAAAATAGTACTGGTGAAGAGGATGCCTCTTGACTTAACTAGATACGTGAGACTACCTGGGCACATCCTTGACTTAAATAGATATATGAGACTATAGGCAGCCCCTGCCAGGAGGCAAGATGAGGAGGCAGAGGGGTATAGGAGCTGGTTGAATGGGCACTGGAAATAGGGGATAGAGACTAGGAGTGTGCTGTCACAGTGGAGAGAGCAATTAAGGTCACATAACAATGCATGTGAAAGTTTTTTGTATGCCAAACTGACTTGAATTGTAAACTTTCGCTTGAAGCACAATAAAATATTTTTTATAAAGAAGGGAAAATAAACCAGACTGTGAACCAGGGAGGAAATTTTTTTTTTTTTTCCCCAGTAACTCCTGATGAATGGATGAATCAGTTCTGTGATAGTTCTCAAGATATGTTTCCAAGGTGAACCTCAAAGTATGACAGTTCAACCTGAAATTGTATAAAGGTGGCCATTAAAAGAAACATAGACTTCCTAAACCAAAAAAAAAGTAAGAAACAATCCAGGGAAAAGCTAGGAAGAGTAGTTGTTTCATGTGAGATGCAGGGAATCAGAGCGAGTAAGTTTGACTCAAGGAAGAAAGTAATAAGGAAAAGGAAGGAAAGTCAGACCTCTGCATCACTAGTTAGGCTAGGCCTATATTACAGTACTTAGCAGTTGGAGGATCCAGATATCTGTACCTTCGTGTGCCCCGTAAAGCAGTAAGGTGGATTTGCAAACATGAACAGCATGTAGGGGTCCTGTTACCTGACTCTGGAGAAGTAGCAGGAGCCCAAGTATTTGTAAAGCTAGAGCGGACATTAATGAGCAGAAGTTACCAGGAAGTATATTTTGGCACAGAGTAAGGAAGAACTTGGTGACAATAAGAGTTACCAACAATTGAATGTCCTGCTCCCCAAAATAATGAGTTTCCTCTCTCCACAGAGTCAGGCAACAGCTAGAGAATTGTGAGGGGGTGCTGTTGAGGGGGTCCAGTATTGGGTCAGAGTTTGAGTCAGATGAAGGTGAAGGTCTGTTGTCGAGATTCTGTGATTCTATGACTACTTTAGGTATACTGTATTTCTGTTTCACACTCAAAAGAAAAAAAAAAGCTTTGCTGTATTCATAAATACCTTTTAATATATTTAGGGAGGGACTTGGGTTTATGAAATAAGGCTAAGAATGCTTTCAAAGGAAGCAATCAAATGAAATTCAAAATAATGTGTATTAAAGGAAATAATCCAAATACGGAATTCTTTTCAAAGTCATATGTAGGAGTGGTTACAACTTTAGTAGAATGAATATAATTTACGAAGGGGGTTCTTAGTTACATTTAGTCTTTTTCTGTGGCAGAGGAAAGAGTTTATACGGGATGGGAAAGGTTTTTGAGGGTATCAGTGGGAAAGCAGGTTTGGCATGGTCATCTGGCTGCCCCAGATACAGAACTGTGCATGGGACAGAGAGCAGGACTTGAGACAGGGATTTGGAGTTATTTACATAGAGGGAGGAACTGAAAGCATGAAATTTCCAATGGAATGACTATCTGGGGAAAAGAAAAAGGTAAAGAGACTGCTGAGCAGAGCTTTGAGGAGCAGCCAAATATGGGGAAAAAGTAGCCAAAGGAAGTGGTGTTAAAAGAGTACTTAGTAAATAAGGTTAGAAAAAATAAAAATATGTTTTGGAAGTTGGGAAAGGAGAGATTTAAGAAAACATGGCTAGTGGCTATGTCACTGACCTTATTTTGTTGCTCCCGTGTGCCCTCCAGTCAATTCTGACCCCAAGTGACTAAAGGGTAGGACTGCTCCGTAGGGTTTCCAAGGAATAGCTGGTAGATTTGAACTGCTGAGCTTTGGTTAGCGGCCTGAGCTCTTAACCACTTCACCATCTATCACTGCTGTAACAAAGTACCACAAAGTGGGTGTTGTATAAGAATAGAAATTTATTTTCTCACAATTCTGGATGTGGCAGCTCCAAATCAGGGGCCCACCCATGTCCCTTCCTTCTGAGAGCTCTGAGGAAAGAGATTCTCTTCCGTGCTGTCTGTCCTAGCTTTGGGTCAATAGCTGCTGGTCCTCAACATTTCATGGCTGGTACTGCATCACTCCCAATCTCTGCCTCCTCCTTCACAGAGCTGTTTTCCCTCGGTGTCTCCCCCTGTCTCTTCTCGTTTGTGAGGACACCAGGCATACTGGATTAAGATCTACTTTATGTCAGTTTGACATGGTAACTGTTGACATCTTCAAAGACCCTGTTTCCAAATAACATCACAGTCACAGGTTTCAGGGGCTAGAACTTCAATTATCTTTTTGAGGGTACTTGATTCAATCCATGTAGTGACCTGCAGAGAGCCCGTAAAGAGTGGGAAGTCAGGGAAATGCAGAGGTTGCAGTTTCTGTGAAAGACAGAACTACCTTTTAAGGGGTTCCTTCAACTGTGGGTGCACCTGTATAATTTTGCAAACATGAAGAAACTAAAAACAGCAAAATTATCATTTAGTCAGAGTTTTGTTTGGTACCTAAAGAGCCTTTTTATGATTTCTCTCTCCGTTTTCCCCCTTATGGGTGATAGTGGAGCCCAAATAGTTAAGAACTTGGCCACACCAAAAAGGCAGCAA
Source organism: Heterohyrax brucei (assembly GCA_028571685.1). Classification (NCBI taxonomy): domain Eukaryota; kingdom Metazoa; phylum Chordata; class Mammalia; order Hyracoidea; family Procaviidae; genus Heterohyrax; species Heterohyrax brucei. The sequence continues at coordinate 167,307,894 of CM053144.1, forward strand.
TTTGAAGCCAGCAGCCCCTCCTTGGAAACCCTGTGGGACAGTTTTACTTTGTCCTGTAGGGTCACTGTGAGTCAGAATTGACTCACCAGCAATGGGTTTGGGTTTTTTGTTTGTTTTTGTGTGAATGACAGCAACACTTTTCTGTGTTTAGGCGTGAACTGTGCACCTTATCTGCACCCCAACTGTGGCTTCCCTCAGGGATAAAGTCTCTAAGTCAGGTCTAAATTTGGGTTAGACTCCTTTAGAGGTCTGTGGTATTTTTGTTGCTATTTTTCTTTCTCAGGGCTCAGTAGATGGCTGGCACACATTAGCGTAGACCTTCAGTTTATCTCTGATGTAATGTCATACATTAGATAGCCTTGTTGTAAAGCTGACCTTTGCTCTAAAATAACTGTCATTTTATACAATAAGACTGTAATTGGGGAGTAGTTAAAAACTTAAGTCTTGATATACTGCTGTCTGCTGTAATGGGAATAACTGCTTTAGCTGAAACTTCAGTCTTTGAAATAGCTCATCTATTACATTGTGGCAACGACAGTGTATTTAAAACAAATACCTGTATTAACAGAATAAACCTGCATTGATATAAACCATCTAATGCATCTTAGCCATAAAACTCTAAATATACCCAAATTAATTTTCTTAATATGAAAAGTTCACAACAAAATTTTTTATTATGGTAATTACTATTTCAGTAATGGATAAAATGTGGATAATATTATTAGATTTATAATTTTATAATCTTAGAAATCTAAATGAGTCGCAGTATAATTGTGGTTCTCTCTGATATTTAACTAAATGATATAAATAATTTTTTCTAATTATAATATCAATAATTTTTTTTTGGATCATTGTACAACCACCTATCCATGCAAAATTAGAAGCAACCCAAATATAAGGTGACTTTTTTTTTCAATAGCTAAATAGTTGTTTAAATAAGCTGTATTATAAGGGTCAGCACAAAGCTGGTTCCTCTGAGGCACAGATGAAAGATGTCCCAAGTGTCCAGCACTCCCAAGCTGCTCTTCTGCCCATCGTCCCTAGCTTCAGCTACTGCCTTCCCCTCAGTAACCTACTTCCTGTCTTTGGGTTCCCTGATTTGCTGCAGTATCTTAAAGAACTTGTAAACTGTATAAAGGAAATGGCTCACCTGGCAAGCTCCAAGTTCCTGGGTCACATGTGGGCTTCTCTTTATCCACATGGCTGCAGGAGTTGACAAACCCAATCCAGCATATCAAACCACAGGCTGCTGTCTCAGATAGCTGCAGAAACCGGGGACACAGTTGACTTGGCCCAAGGGGCTGTGGAGGTGAGCAAATCCCAGGATGAGAAGGTCAGATATTAGGCCTCTGGGGAGGTCAGTTGATTATAAACTGGATGTGGGATCTATATGTAGAGAGAGTGAGCCTTGCCAGGACACATACACATGTCTTATATGCAAGCCACATACCAAGAAAGGACAAAACTTTAGTAAGGGTTGGGCTTGAGTCTTGCCTTCTTGCAAGGCTTCGACCCCGGACACCCCTTGCATGCGTCTGGCCTCATCAACATGTAGAGTTCAGGATCCATGGCACATAAATTGTAGGACACCCATACCATACTGAGAATCAGGGCCGAGCCAAGGCGACACATGACCCCCGAAAGCACAGTTTCCATATCCCTTATTTGCATGGTCCCACTAGATCGCTGTATATGAGTCATGAAGATCGTGACTAGAAGGGCCATTTTAAGTATATTAAGTAATTCATTGCACTACTTTTTTGTAGAGGTTTGTTAAATTTTCCCCACAGCTCTCCACCCCCACTCCACGTCCCACTGGCATAGTATTAACTCTAATATAAGAAATTTTGTTATCTTTGTGTTTTTTAATCTTCATATCCAACTGTCTTTCTAATTCATAACCTAATTTAGTCAGCTATTGAACAAACCTCAGCTGTCGGTTTAAATATATTCATAGTATATAGACTCTTCACTGTTTTGAATTGGAAACACTGATGGGAATTTGATGCTAGCTACACACAAAATTTCACGGTCACTTGGAGGAGGTTAACAGACTGCTTAAAGCTCATTCAAGGACAGCCAAGTGGAGAATCCTTTCTATGCCATAAATTGTCCACTGACATCAAGAGACATAATGGCAGTGCAAATGCCTTCAAAGAAGCTGATGCCCAGCAGACAGAAAAAATTGGCGTGAGACATCGAACTTAGGAATTTGATTTAGGCACTCTCAAGTGTCCTTTTATCAAGGCTGAGCTCAGAGCTTTCTAGAAATCATACTAAAGTTAGCACTCCCCCCATCCCTCTGCAGCGACACGAGTGAGTACCCCCATACAACTGTAGCCATTTCTTTTTGTCAACTGCTTTGCTGGAGAACCCAGATTTGTCATTACGTATTGGTACCTATAATCCCTTGGCAATGTCAAGGAATAGCTTCATGAGATGTCCTGTCACATAGGGCAGTCACAAGCAGGCCTTCTTTGAGAGTATCCATGCTCCCAGGATGTTTTGACTTTAAGGGATATTATGTGCTTTATTAGAAGTGCACATTAAAAACCACTGTGAAATTACCTCCTGAACCTTTTCGTTAGCACTCTAATGCAAGATAATTGTTTCTGGATTGTCTTACATCACTGAAACTGTAGAAACCAGGTGATTTTTGTGGTTGTTTTTTTGTTTTGTTTTTATTCTAGTGTATTGCTCTTCAACGTAATAGGATAAATATTCCCTTCTGTGTTACACTGTTATGCATGTGTTTTGCAGGTGTGGCTGACACTGGAAATGCTGGCTCTGGATTCGTAGATAGAAAATCTCTCAAATATTAGATGCAGAGTTAGACAGTGCTAAGCCAACCTTGTTTAACAAAGCTATCTTTTTATTTTGTCTTGTTAATGGTAACTTTTGCATATTTCAGTAGTTTATATGCCCAATGGGGCCAGGCTGTCTCTCCTGTAAGCAACTGCACATGTGTAAGAAAGGGAACATTAGTAGTGGTGCTAGATTAACGAGTGTTGTTATCCTGATGTACCATCAACTGCTGCAAGTTATTTTGCCAGGAGGACAAAATGGAATGCAGGTGTCGTCTCAAGAGGAAATGTACATTTGTAGTAGTGGGTACATTATTGTTGTTATGTTGTTAGGTACTGTTGTGTCATTTCTGACTCATAGTGACCCTAACACAGAACAGAATGAGGCACTGTGTGGTCCTGCACCATCCTCACATTTCTTATTCTTGAACCCATTATTGCAGCCACTGTGTCATTCCATCTTGTTGAGGGTCTTCCTATTTCTCACTGATGCTCTCATCTTTACCAAGCATGTATGGCCAAAGTGTGTGTGATATAGTCTTCCCATCCTTGCTTCTAAGAAGCCTTCTGGTAGTACTTCTTCCAAGACAGACTTGCTCTTGGTTCTGGTCATCCATGGTTTATTCAGTATTCTTCACTAACACAGCAGCTCGGAAGCCCTGGTGGTGTAGTGGTTAAGTGCGGTGTCTGCTAACCAAAAAGTCAACAGTTAGAGTCCACCGGGGGCTCCTTGGAAACTCTGTGGAGCAGGTCTGCCCTGACCAGTAGGGTAACTGTAAGCTGGAGTTGATTTGACAACAGTGGGGTTTTTAACTGTTTCAAAACTGTCTTTCTTATTTGTTGCACAGTATTTACATGCGTATGAGGAAATTTAAAACCCATGGCTTTAGGTGTACCTTAATCTTCAAAGAGGTATCTGTTGCTTTTTAACACTTTAAAGAGGTCTTTTACAGCAGATTTTCCCAATGCAATGTGTTGTTGGGTTTCTTGACTACTGCTTCCATGGATATTGGTTGTAGAGCCAAGGAAAATGAAATCTTTGACAATTTCTACCTTTTTAATGTTTATAACAATTTGTTTATTTGTCCAGTTGCAATGATTTCTTTATGTTGAGGTATAGTGTTGGTACATTACTTATGGAAATGCCCCTGTATGCTAGCCTTCCTCATCAAAATTGACCCTATATTTATTTGATTCCCAGGGAGAATTGCATTCCTATAATTTACAGTTACCTGTGTGCACATGCACATATAGGTCTATAAAGTTCAGAGCATATAAAAACTATAAGTGTGTATATATACATTGTACAAACCCACTTAACAAAACTCAGACAGTTCTAAAATGGGACAGTGGGCTATATGCCAAGTCTATTCCAGTTACTAGTTGCCAGTTGCCACCAGCTGGCTCCGACTCATGGTGATACGTGTGTCAGAGCAGGACTGTGCCCCACAGGGTTTCAACTGTTGGCTTTCAGAATTAGCTCATCAGATTTCTTTTGAGTTGCTTCTGGGTAGACTTGAACCACCAACCTGTTAGCAGCTGAGAGCATTAACTACGTGCACCACCCAGGAACTCTCATTCCAATTAGAATTCTATGATTCTGTGGTATTTTACTAGTGAATACCAAATGAGAACAAACAGCAAGCAGAAATGCTTAATGAGTCTGGAAGGAACATCACTGATTGAAATGTCCTCAACACTGATTTGTTTAGTCATCGTGAAAGTGGAATCTGGAAACAGCCCCCATGCCATTTAGGGTTACTGTAAAAACACGTTTTTGGTGCATTTCACTTCTTTCTTAAGAAATAGCCTTTCATCATTTGGTGACTCCACTGGTCATAAAAGCTTGTGCTTTAAGGACCTGCGTGCAAAGAGGGAGTCAGAGGGAGTGGAAGGCGAATGGGATGATGGAAGTGTTGAGTAGATGCAGTAGTCACGAGAGAGCCCTAGTGGCACAGCGGCTGAGTGCTCGGCTTCTTACAGAAAGGTTGGTAGTTCAGACTGACTCCGAGGCTCCACAGAAGATGGACCTGGCAGTCCATGCCCGTGAAGAAGCGTAGAAAGCCCTATGGGGCAGTTCTCTCCTGTGGCGTGGGGTCACCGTGAGTTGGGATCAACTTGACAGCACCTAATGACAGCATTAACAGCAGCAGTGAAGAAGCACAGCATAACGTAGTAGGGGGCAAGATTCTCCAGAGGCCAGAGAACGCTTTCAAAAGGAAAAGCATAGAAAACTAAGTTCATCTCAAGGATTTATTCCAAAAATCAAGTTGCAGCAGAAACCCATTGCTATTGTATTTTTCCAATCCATGCCTGTGCTCTGGTATGGTGCAAAATATTGTTCATTATGAGAAATTATAATATCCTTGATAATCAAGAAAACAATAGCATATTCTTTTAGAAAAGCATCTTGTAAGAAATGACCCCAACCATTAACTTGAAAAGCAGTTGTTTGAAACCATAGTTCCCTGACCAATTCTTACTGAAACCTTAACATGTGAATAAAAGATGATAGAAATTTTTCTGATTAACTGGCCATTTTGGTTGTATTTCATCCAGATCACAGTTAGTATAACAAAAAGTGACATTAGGCTTTTTTTTTTAATTTGTCAATGTAAATAATTTCTAAATATTATTAAAACTCTATTCTGGACCTGCCTATCACACAGTAGAAAAACCATTGAAATTGATTTCATTTATACTCGTCTGGCATAAGTCATTATCTTCTGGCAGTAAATATATATTCTGTGATGTAGAGGAGGAAAAGTAATGGAAAAGTCTTATGTGTTTATTTGAAAATATAATTAGATCAGTAACATTTGCTGAACTACAAATGAGATTCTGACTTACCATTTCCTCATAATACTTGTACTTTTATGTGTACCCAGTGCTAATTCCCAGATGAATGTGAATGAAACCTTTATAGTAAACTGTGTAAAGACAGAAATATAAATCTGTATGTTTTCTGTGCCGAATGAAATTTGTGATTTTGACAACTATAAAAACTTTATTTACTACTTTTTCTCTTTTGATTTAGTAATTTTAGTGTTTCCCAAATCCATGCTGTGCAGTTGTCGTATTCATGGAGAACTTTACTTGAATATATTTGATTATGTGACATAATAAAAGCACTTGGAAATAACAAGATATCTTTAAAAAAAAGTCACCAGAAAGGGAGAATTGTCTTTAAGCAAAGACTTCATAAACTATACTTGTACAACAACATGTGGAAAAATTACATTTATTTCTTTTATCAAAATTGGAGAGGCATATCAATGTCTTTAACTAAAGATGTTTATTTGCTCTTTATTTTAATTTTTTTTCCTTATAAACTTATTTTCTAGAATTGCTCTTGGGAAATAAAAAGGATAAATAATTTATGACTGTGTATATTCATTGCATGCAAGGCAGTTCAGGTTCTTCCTGAGATGGTAAAGTTATAAATTTTTAAATTATAGAGTTTTAAGATTAGAACAACATAGTTGTAGTTACAATGTTTTCATTATCACTGAAGACAAGCATATTGGAAAATGCATTTAGTTTCCAAACATAATACCGTTAAAATAATCCATAACTAACAGAACCCAAAGACATGAGAAATTGCAGTTCACTTATTTGTTTTGACGTAGTACACAGATCAAGATATTTTTGTATGTAAATAATCTGATAAAAAATTCAAAATTCAGAAAAGCAGGGTTTGATTTTTATTCTCTGGATTGAAACATTAAGAGTCACACTATCCCAGAGAGTTTTGTTCAGTATATGTCACTGATACTTGAAATTTACAACAATGAATTCTGTTCCTAAGTCTTATCTAAATATTAAATGCATGAAAGATATCTTTGTTGAACAATAGTTAACAGTTCCTATTCCTACTGAAATTTTTTTTCCCCTTTTTTGATTTGGAGGACTGAAAGAGTGCTCACTAGCTTATATGCAAATGCCTGATTTGCTATTCTGGATTTATTACTCTGGGAAATATGAAAAAAATCCTTCCCTAGATGGTGTCACTGATTGTTTTGTTTCCAGTGTATTAGTGACAGGAAAAATACTACACGGGCTCAAAATCACAAAGGAAAAAAAAAAAAGGAAAAACTATATAATAAGCAGTATAAATAAGTTTTTCTTTAAACTATAATTTTGTAGTAAAATGATATTTTAAAATTCTTTATTAAGACAAATGTAGTTCATGTGAGTTTTAGCATGTGACAGTTATGCTAAGTCTTCTGTGTTTTAAATCACATGGTAAAGCATACAATCTTAAAAGAAAAAAATAAGACATGTATCCTTTGAGTTTGTTCAAATTTATTATGCATTTATTTACAAACATTTTAAAGACAGTAGTATGGAAGATTATTTAAAGGGTTATGATTGTTAAGACTACAGAAAAGGAATTCCCAAGCCTGTTCAGTTTAAATAACTTGTACAGTTAATTGGTTAAATCATGTTTTCTTTAGACCTCAAATAACATGTCACGTGTTAAGAGGTACTACTGTCTCCAAAAATTTTTGTTAATGTAGCTGATTACCTTGAGGCTATAAAGAAACAGCTTCTGTCTACATCCTTTCTATTTGAAGCAATAATTGGGTAGGTAAGAATTTATAACATAGATACACAGAGCACACGAGTAGAAAAGCTTTCTCACACTCATTCTTTCAAGATTTCTAACATGGTGATATTCAGTCTGAATCTACAGTTGTAATTGCAAGCTGTCCTTGTTTCAGGGCTGAATAGATTGATGACTACAAAATATTTTAAAATTTCTTTAAATGAGGATATTGGGAAATGACCAGATTCTCCCCCTACTTCAAATATTCATGTGTCCTAAGGTGGGACATAGCAGACGGGTAGAATGGAGGATTTGAGGACCTGCGAGTCCAGCTAGCCCTACGAAAGTATCAGAATTATGGGTTGTAAAACATTGTTGAATAGGAAGGTCAGAGGAGATAGCAATATTCATTCCTTATTTTCTAAAGCTTTGCATGACTGAAAAGTTTCCTATAAAGTGAGAAAAGAGAAAAGGTATGTGTTCTATGGATTTATAGGTGTGTTAACAATGTTTTTTGATGTAAAATATAATTGTCAGAAGGGTCGTCCAAGACGGCAGCACAGTCAGATGCCTCCTGATGTTCCTTCTCTAACAGAGATCCAGGAAAACAGAAGATTCAGATATAGAGGGCAGCTTTGGAACCCTGAGCATCAAAAGCAGGCTGAAGAATTGGGCTGAGTGCTAAGCAGAAGGAGAGACTGTACAAAAAGTGCAGACATCACACCCCATTGTCCCCCACATGCCAGAGGCCCACAGACCTGTGGTGACCCCTCACCTACCCCCTCCACGTGTGATCACTGTCCAGGGGTACCCTCCACTGCCCCACCCTCTGAATGAAGGATACACAGACAGGCAGTGCCTGCCTCTCTGTCTGGCCATCAGCTCTGGGGACTCATGGAACGGAGGCATTCCCTTTTCCACCTGTCCACCCATGTTGAAGACCCATAGTCCACAGCACCTGCTCTTAAGCCCAGTCAGCTGAACTGGGCCCTTAGAATGCTGACATCCACTTAACCTGCCTGGTGTCTGCTAATCCATCCCTCTTCGGCCCACTCAGTGGTACTGTGAGCCCATCATCTGGCACTACCTGTTCTGCCCACCCAACCATGCCAGGGACCTGTGGACCATGGCAACTGCTCCTAAGCCTAGCCATCTGCGCCAGGTCACCCCTGATAATGTCTGCTTACCTGCCTGGCCTCTAGTACTGGGAGCCTAGGGACTGGTGACAGCCCTCTTCCACCTAGCCAACTTCACAGAAAGTATCAGTGCTGCAAACAACCGGAAGGACCTCATCGACGTACAGGATACTCCACCCAAAGCAGCATAGCATACTTTCTTTTCCAGTGCATGTAGATTGTTCTCCAGGATAGACCACATTTTAGGCTACAGAGCAAACTTTAAGAAAATCCAAAATATCAAAATAATGCAAAGCATATTTTCTGATCAGAGTGCTGTAAAAGAAGTTAATAACAGAAAGAGTGCGAGTGGGGGAGGGATCAAATACATGGAAACTGAGTAATGTCTTGCTTCCAAAAACCAAACTCACTACCACAGGTTCAATTCTGATTTGTAGTGACCCTATAGGACAGAGTAGAACTGTCCCATGGAGCTTCCAAGGATTGCCTGGTGGATTTGAACTGGCAGCCTTTTGGTTAGCCATAGCACTTAACCACTACACCACTAGGGTTTCCAGCCTCTTGTATAAAAACCACAAAATAATGAAGAAACCCAAGATGAACTTAAAAAATGACAAGAATCAAATGACTGAAAACACAACATACTAAGACCTTTGAAACATAATAAAAGCATGGCACAGAGGTCAGTTTATAGCAGCAGACACATAGGCACACGGACAGACAGACAGACAGACACACACACAAAGAAAAAAGGGCCAAAATCAAAACGTTAACCCTACAACACAAAAAAGTAGAGAGCAGCAAAAGAAGCCCAGAGTTACCAGAAAAAGGAAATGGTAAACATAAGAGCAGAAATAAATGCAACAGAGAGAAAAAAATAAAAAGAATCAGCAAGACTAAAAACAACAAATATGCAATAGATAAAACAGTAACTTTGGATGAAGAGTAAGAGACAGTACACAATTAAAAGAAGGAAGAATCAAGACTAGAAGAAGATTCTTTGAAGAAAATCAGTAAAATGGGTAAGCCATTGAAGAGACTGACAAAAGTGGGAGAAGACACCAATAAACCCAACAAGAAACGACGTTATAGCAGTACCAGTGGGAAGAAAAAGGATCCTAGCACAGTACTATGAAAAATTCTACTCCAAAAAAGTTGAAAGCCTAGAGGAAATGGACAGTTTACTAGAAACACACTACTTAGCTTAAATATGACAGTGATTACATCCCCTGAGTTTAGAGACCATAGCAAGAGTAGACTTGACACATGGAGTACTAGTGATGGAGGACCAGACATGGAGGACATCAAGGGCGTCCTACATAAAGAAAGCAGGAGCTCATTAAAAAGAAAGGAAAGACAAAAACTGATTTCAGAAGAGGCTGTGAAAGTCAAGCAGCTAAAGAGAAAGGAAGAATTGATGAAGTAAAACAACTGAACAGGAGATTCCTGTGGGTAGCTGGAAAAGACAAGTCTTATAATGACATGTGCAAAGAGCTGGAGATAGAAAACTAAAAGAGAATAACACACTGTATTTCTTGATCTGAAAGAAGTGAAGAAAAATTCAAGTCTTAAGTTACAGTATTGAAGGATGCTATGGGGAAAACATTGAACTCCATGGGAAGCATCAAAAGAAGGTAGACAGAGTACACAGACCCATTATACCAAAAAAAAAAAAACCTGGTCAACATTCAGCCATTTCAAGAGATGGCATAGGATCGTGAACTGATGGTACTGAAGGGAGAAGTCTGAGATGCACTGGAGGCATTGGCAAAAATAAGCCTGCAGGAACTGAAAGGCTATCAGTTGAGACAGCTAAATGGCCCAGCTAACTGGAAGATATCCATATATATGTCTAGTCCCAGGAAAAATGATCCACTCAGATGCAGAAATTATCATTGTCACTAATATATCGAAGTAAAATTTTGCTGAAGATCATTCGAAAGCATCTATAGCAGTATATTGGCAAAAAACTGCCAGAAATTCAAGCCAGATTCAGCAGAGAACGTGGAACCAGGGATGTCATTGCTGAAGAAGAGAATATCAGAAAGGTGTTTACTTGTGTTTTACTGACATGTGAAGGCATTAGACTGTGAGGATCATAACAAATTACGGATACCATTGCAATAATAGGCATGTCAGACTGCTTAATTGTACTCACAAAGTACGTCTACATATCAGTTCGCATTTGTTTGGACAGAACAAGGGGATTAAACAAACAAGCAGACAAACAAACAAAGCCAAACTCATTGCCATTAAATGAGTTCTGAGTCAATGACCCTGGGGACAGAGTAGAACTGTACCAGAGTTTCAAAGGAGCACCTGGCCAATTTGAACTGTTGACTTTTTGGTTAACGGCTATAGCACTTAACCACTATGCCACCAGGTTTCTCAACAAAGGGATACTCTGTGGTTTAAAGTCAGGAAAGGTGTGGTCAGGCTTATATCCTTTCACTATATCTTTTCAGTCTCTGTTCTGAGCAAATATACCAAGAAGCTGGACTGTATGAAAAAGAATGGGACATCAGAGTTCAAGGAGGACTCATTAACAGCGTGTACTATACAGATGACACAACCTTGCTTGCTGAAATTGAAACACTGACTGGAGAATATCAGTGACTACAGCCTTCAGTATGGATTGCACTTCAACATAAAGAAAACTGGTCAGAACTGAACCAGTAAGCAACATCATGATAAATGAACTCAAGATTAAGGTTGTCAAAGATTTAATTGTGCTTGGATACACAATAGATGACCGTGGAAGCAGCTTTCAGAAAATCAAAAGACCCACTGTATTAGACAAATCTGCTGCAAAAGATTCCTTTAAAGTATTGAAAAGCAAAGATGTCACTTTGAAGACTAAGGAGTGTCTGACCCATGCCATGGTGTTTTCAGACATATCATATGCATGTAAAAGCTGGAAAGTGAATAAGGAAAAGAAGAATTGACACCTTTGAATTGTGATGTTGGCAAAGAATATCAAATATACCGTGGACTTTGAAAAGAACAAACAAATCTATCTTGGAAGAAGTACAACCGGAATGCTGCTTAGAAACTAGGATGGCAAGACTCCAAAGTCTTTTATACTTTGGGCATGTTAGGAGGAATCAGTCCCTGGAGGAGGACAGTGTGCTTGGTAAAGTAGAGGTCAGCAGAAAAGAGAAGAACTCTCAGTGAGAAGAATTGATACAGTGGCTGCAGCTATGGGCTCAAGCGTAACGGGGATTGTGAGAATGGCATGGGACTGAGCAGTGTTTCTTGCTGTGGGACATTTGGAACTAGATAGCACCTGACAACAACAACCTAAACTAACACAAACTGAGGTTGTAAAACTGAACAGATCCATGACAAGCAATTGAGGAAGCAATAAAAGAGTTTTCAGCAACAACAGCAATAATTCTGACTCTGAGGGCTTCACTGGAAGAATTTTATCCAGCATTCAGAGAACTCACACCAGTACTACTCAAATTATATCAAAGCATAGAAAAGGAAGGAATACCCTTAAATTAAATCTGTGAAGACAATATAACCCTAATGCCGACGCCAGGCAAAGACCTCAAAAAAAAAAAGAAAAAGAAAATTAAAGACCAGTATCCATCATGAATATCAACACAGAAGCTCTCAACAAAATTCTAGCCAGTGCACTTCAACAGCATATCAGATGAGTACAGTAATACAAATGGGATTCTTAACCAGATATGGGTATGCAGGTATGTAACCCACTATCATCGAGTTGATTCTTCCTCAGTGCTGCCCTGTAGGACAGAGTAGAATTGCTCCATAGAGTTTCCAAGAAGTGCCTGGGAGATTTGAACTGCTCATCTTTTGGTTATCAGGTGTAGCGCTTAACCACCATGCTAGAAGGATTTCCTTGCAGGTATATAAGTAGATAGATACGCCAAGAGGTATAAGAGGATCGTGTCTACCTGCAGATACAATTTGGGTGGTAGATGATTCTTTACATATAACTGTAGGTGCTGCTTACAAATGTGAACAACAGCACACAAGGGGGTACATCAGAGCATCTTCTTAGACGTAATGAAACATCTTGACCTGGACTTGAAGGCAAAGGATACAACAGTCTCTTCTCACCCAGAGCAAAGGAGTGTATAGAAAAGCTAAGACTCAAGGGAGCAATTAGTCCAAAGGAACTCGTGAACCTCAGCCTGCACAACCTTGAAACCAAAAGATGACTGCTTGGACTAGGATCACAACGGAGGTTCCCAGACAGGACTTGAGGAAAATACAGAACAAAAGGCAAATCTATCAAAAAGATGTGACTTCCTGGTTTGACAGAGACTGGAGGAACCTCTGAGATTATGGCCCAACAACACCCTTTTGACCTGGAACTGAAACCATATTCTGGACACTGCCTTACATCCAAACCATAGGCAGGCCCATAAAATAAGCAATAACACTGAGAGGGTTGCGTTCCTTAAAAGAATCAATTGTATGGTATCAAAAGGAAAACATTTTCCCGAAAGCAAGGACAAGAAGACAGGAAATGGTAGAAAACTAGGTGAAAGGAAATGGGGAAGCCAGCACAGAAATGAGGCGAGGGCCAGCATATTGTGGGAAGCCAGTGTTGTGGGACACTTTATATATAAACTATCAAATAGGAAACTGATCTGTATACTTTCACCAAAGCACAGTAAAACAAAGTAATTGTCTTCTTGTACCTGATCATTCTGTAGTGTTACACTAGGAAATGTTAGTGGTGGTGTTAGAGAGGGCTGTTGAGTTGGCCCTGTCTCTTGGTAAAGCCGTGTATTATAGGGTAGAACTCTTCCATTGTGTTTGCTTGGCTGTAGTCCTTAGGAGGCAGTTTCCATGCCTTTATTCTAGCCTAGGAAAAAAATGTATGTAACTTGAAAAAAAAAATCTTAGCATTCATGGCAGTCACAGCGAAGGCTTTTCTGCTTACTCTTGTCTAGTCACTAAAAGCATTGTATACATAATGAAAATACTGAACCTAAGTTTGGTTTGTAAATATAAAATTAAACACTAGTTAATCTCCTCCTGTTGGTTTAGAAGTTCTCTTCACATCATGATCAGCTGTGTTTGTATTCAAAATATTTCTTGTGTTTACATGTCAGTTAAATGCATAAATTCTTAGTGGGTGCTTCTGACATTCAAAAGCAAAGGAAACAGTCTATCATAAATATTAGATTCTCCCCCAAGAGAATGTGCAGAATCTATGCTCAAAGACAGTTTGTTACATGTAAATGTATGAACAATTATATCAACTAAAAATGTATTTTTAAGAAAATAACAAAATGTTACAGTCTGTGGCTAAATTGTAACAAACTAAAAAGTTTTTAGTTACATAGTTAATGTTGACTGTTTTCATCATCAGAATTGTAAATACTAGTCAAACTTGAACTTGAAGCTGAATTCATTTATAGCATTATACATTAAATTAGTTAGTGATTGCCATAGATTTGTGTTAGGGATTGTCATAGATTTGTGTTAAGAACCCGGAGAATGTAAGGTCGTTTTTAGGAAGATGTAAGGAGATGCTTTTAGCTTTAGGAGTTGGATCTGGAGAGGTTGAGTTGTTGTAGACATAGTCTTTATGTTAGTAATCTCACTGTAGGTTCTGTGGCAAAAACACACCTGGTGTCTGCAGGGCTAGTGGGCTGCCCATCAGAACCCTGACAAGAGACTCACAGATGGCCACTCCTCACCTTGGGGAACTGTGCCAGCTCTCCACCTTGGAGGCTCAGAATTTTCATTTTGAACATACTCTGAGAGTAGAGCCATCTAGTTTAATCCAAGCTAATGGATTTATTATACATAAGAATTATATGTGTGGTTGCTGGCTTTGTTGTTTATCTGTAAACAAATTATTGGGTCAAGTGCTATGCTAAGCTTCCAAGATAACATAGTAAATAGGACCTAGACCAAGCTCTCAGGAAGCTCACAGTGTAAGGAAGATGTATAAATAAGTAACTGTATGTTTACCTACAAGCACAGGGGAGTGCAGAAATTTCACACCTACAAACAGTTTACCGTGGTTCATCTCAGTGGTCAGCACTGACTGGTTGGTCAGGAATTAAGGCCTGATTTTTACTGGTTGTTAAATATTTTTATTTTCGCGCTTGTTTCCAGTGCTGTGATAGGGGTATCTCCCTACACGAGAAGCCAGATTTTAATTAGCCAACTTGTTCATTTATGAGTAATGTCTATCAGAGGAACCAGGCGAGTAAACGGTCCACCTCTGTGGAAAACCAAATGATGATCTTGGCATGAATTAGAAGACTGTGATAAATCCAATTTTGAAAGTCATCAAACTAAGTCTTATGTGTGTATCTGTCTTAGGAGAGAACTAGCCGTATTGGTAGCAAGTGAGCTGTGGGTCGTTGGCTGGGCTTCTTTTCTTGGCCCTTTGCAGTGCTCAGAATTGGTACTGCCCTCAATTTCTTCCACTTTCTTTTTACCACATTCAGTGTATTTCTCTACATTCAATCCGATAACAGTGAAGGCTTATTCTTTTCACAAAGATTCTGTTTTTCTAAGGTAACTGTGCCATTGTGCTTCAATGCAAAAAGAGTTAGAATTTGACACTTCAAAGAACAGTCTGATTTACTAATTCTTGGAGAACTTAGACCTTCACTCTCAAGTGCTGACAAGAGTTTGTAGTTGAATAAAGTAATTAAGTATTCTCCTGGATTCCTATTTTTTTTTTTTTTCTTATTCTGGACCAAACTACTATGTTTTTTCTGGCCAACGGGTTTTAAATCTAAACATAACGGTTTATTTTTCATAAATATGTTTTGAATTTGACCTTCACAAGGAACATTTTAAGTGTCGTAATCAATGAGGTTTCAGGTCCCTTTTTACAGAGCGCTACTGTGATTATGTTTTTGTGGTTGGATTTTTCTGAACCCATTAGCTACACGGTAATAGAGTGGTGGAGTTAAGGTTTTGAGAATCATCACACCACCCAACTTACCAGAAATTCAAGAAAAAACAAACATGAGTGATAGGTTTGTGTTCTAGTACAGTATATTTTTAAAATAGTTTGTTAAGCCCTCCAGAGTGTACATGAAAGAGAATATAAAAATCCAGCTTTGAGCAACTAAGCCTTGAACTCAGCATCATATGTTGAAAGATCAGATGGAAGAGGCCAATGCAGATACAGGCGTGAAATAGGTTGTTTTTTTTCAGAGAAAACAATGTGTATGTTTAAATTATGTATAAATAAAATAAAGGAAAATGTTATTTTCTGATTCTCTACACTATTTCCAAGAACTTCATCCCCTGTTTATTTCTAATCTTTTGATGGCATCTGTCACCTCAGTGTGAATACAAAGTTCCCTTGAGTAACTAAATTTAGCTACTTCTCTGTGCTTCAGAAAGTCCATGGGTCATGAGCAAAGCCATATTTGAACTTGAATTTTCTTTTTGAATATAAGGACTTCATTGCAACAAAGAACTGGTGTCCTAAAAATTACTTAAATCTTTATAGGAATATAGAACCTATTGCCATGAAGTTGATTCCTATAGTACAGAGTGGAACTGCCCCATAGGGTTTCCAAGGAGTGGCTGGTGGATTGGAAATGCCAGCCTTTATGGGTAGTAGCTGAGCTCTTAACCACTGTGCCACCAGAGCTATGATAGGGATATAGGAAATTGTACTTATCAATGATGTTTTGGTTAGTGTTAGATAACACGTTACTTAATGAAGTTTGACTAGATAGGATTAATCTGCAAAGTTGTGCATTCCAAATTGTTTTACGAAAGTATGATCTTTAAAGTAGCTGTCTTTGGCCTGTGTCTTGATTTGGGATGTTGAAAATACAGCTACTATTTTTTTTTTTTTTTTTTGCACTACAAGTAGTTTTTTTTCTTGGCCTGGAACAAACACTATGCTGTTGGGCCTAAAGACAGGATATTGTGAAGGAATCTATACTTTGTATCACAGTTGTAAAGATCACTTTTTTAAAAAAAATAAAAAGCAGAGCTACTAAGTAGCTGCCTTAGCATAGGTGTAGTGACTTGAACTAGAACTTAGACCATCTGGTTCTCACTTCAGTGTTCTTTTCATGACAGCAGTGCTGTTTAAATGCAGATTTCTTTACTAGCATCTTCAGTGCCCACTGTTGCATTCACTCGTAAGACCATGCAGTGCTGACCTGTGCTCAGATGGGTTTCCAGGAAGCTGACTCAGAGATGGAGATGAGTATGCAGGAGGGTGCTGGTTCAAGGCCTGTCAGGTAAATAAAGGAAGAGAACAGGGTAGATGGGGAAGCTGGGCAGTGGTGCAGTCACCACCGTGGTCGGTTCCGGATCTGGGGTGCTCCTCAGGTTTGTTTAGATGGGGACTAAGGAAGGGAACCAGTCACTGGATGGGGGTGCAGTGGCAAAGGAGCGTGACTTGAGCGAGGCCTCTCTCATCAGCTAACGGCAGTCTCCTGAGGAAGACTCAGCTTCGAGCTGTCAGTGACCATCACTCTCAGTGGCTGAGGGAGTGCGTCCAGTCATGAAGAGGGGGAAGAAGGGGTCTGGCTGGTTCGGGAAAGCAGCCCCTACACTTCTGTCCATTGAACATCTACTTTATCAGCTGCTCCACAAGGTGTTCTATGTCGGTGTCACTGATCTATACAGTAACCGTAAAAGGAAAGTAATGCCTTCTTAGTTCCAAGATGAAACAGGCTCAGTGAGGTTGAATAACGGGCCCCAAATCACATGAAGGTGTCAAGTCTGCATGACTCCAAATTCCTTATTATTTTCACAGTGATGCTGCTTCTGATAAGAGAGTGGGGGTGTGGGTGGAGGCAAGGGAGAGGGCTGTGTCTCAACTCAAAACCCACTGCTGTCAAGTCGATTCTGACCCACAGCGACCCTATAGAACAGAGTAGAACTGCCCCATAGAGTTTCCAAGGAGCCCCTGATGGATTTGAACTGCCGACCTTTTGGTTAGCAGATGTAGCACTTAACCACTACACCACCAGGGTTTCCTCTCAACTCACAGATTCCTTAAAATCCTTTGATTCTAGTGAAAGTTTGAAAATAGAATTAGTTGTCATTATTACTAAAGTGACCACCAACAGTACCACTACTAGAGAGATTTAGCATGTAATTGACTAAAGTGAATTAGGTGTGACCTCTTACTTTCAGAGGCTAGCAGAGTATATTACATGAACAAATTAATGTGTAAAATTTGTATACCAAAACTTCAGTGTTAACAACTATAAAATGGTGATATACCACCCACTTTGTAATAATTTAATTTACATATAGAAAGATAGTAATATCATAGGGTTTGAGATGTCTTAAACACACTGTAATTTATTTTCTCTATTTAAATTCAGTGTTGTTTTTGTTGTTGTTAGGTGCCTTCGAGTTGTTTCCAACTCATAGCAATCCTGTGAACAACAGAACAAAATACTGCCTGGTCTTACACTACGTCCACAATCGTTTTTATGCTTGAGCCCATTGTTGCGGCCGCAGTGTCAATCCATCTCATTGACGGTCTTCCTATTTTGGCTGACTCTCCACTATACCAAGTATGATGTACTTCTACAGGGACAGATCTTTCCTGACAACATATCCCAAGTATGGAAGATGCAATCTTGCCATCTTTGCTTCCAGGGAGCACTCTGGTTGTACTTCTTCAGAACAGATCTGTTGGTTCTTTTGGCAGTCCGTGGTACATTCAATATTCTTCTCCAACACCACAATTCAAAGGCATCAGTTCTTCTCTGTCTTCTTTGTTCATTTTCCAGCTTTCACATGCATATGATGTGACTGAAAATGCCATGACTTGGGTCAGGTGCACCTTAGTCTTCAAGGTGACATCTTTACTTTTAAATACTTGAAAGATGTTCCTGGCAACAGATTTTCCCAATGCAGTGCAGTTTTTGATTTCTGCTGCTGCTTCCATGGGTGTTGATTGTGGAACCAAGTAAAATGAAATCCTTGACACCTCAATCCTTTCTCCATTTATGATGATGTTGCTTACTGGTCCGATTGTGAGGAAATTTATTTTCTTTATGTTGAGGTGCAATCCTTACTGAAGACTGTGGTCCTTGATCTTCATCAGTGTTTCAAATCTTGTTCACTTCCAGCAAGTAAGGTGGTGTTGTCTGTATCATGCAGGCTGTTAATGAGTTGTCCTCTAATCCTGATACCTTGTTCTTTATATAATCCAGCCTCTCAGATTATTTGCTTGGCATACAGATTAAAAAGGTATGGTGAAAGGATACAACCCTGATTTTAAACCATGCAATGTCCTCCCTTTTCTGTTCACACAACTGCCTCTTGATCCATATGTGGATTCCTTAAGAGCACAATTAGGTGTTCTGGAATTCCCATTTTCCACAACGTTAGCCATAATTTAGTATGATCCACACAGTCGAATGCTTTTGCATAGTCAATGAAACACAGGTAAACATGTTTCTGGTATTCTCTGCTTTCAGCTGAGATCCATCTGACATCAGCAGTGATATCCCTGGTTCCATGTCCTCTTCTAAATCCAGCTTAAATTTCTGACAGTTCCCTGTCAGTATACTGTTGCAGTCACTTTTGAATGATCTTGAGCAAAATTTTACTTGCGTGTGGTGGTAATGATATTGTTTGATAATTTCTGCATCCAGTTGGATCACTTTTTTTTGGAATGGGCATAAATATGGATCTCTTCTAGTCAGTTGGCCAGGTATCAGTCCTCCACATTTCTTGGCATGGATGAGTGAGCACTTCCAGCACTTCATCTGTTTGTTGAAATGTCTCAATTGATACTCCTTCAATTCTTGGAGCCTTGTTTTTTTTTTTTTTTTTTGCCAGTGCCTTCAGTGCAGCTTTGACTTCTTCCTTCAGTACCATTGGTTCCTGATCATATCCTACCTCTTCAAGTGGTTGAACGCTGACAGTTCTTTCTGGTATAATGACGCTGTGTATTCTTTCCATCTTCTTTTGATGCTCCCTGAATTGCTTAATAGTTTCATTGTAGAATCCTTCACTATTGAAACTCAAGGCTTGAATTTTTCCTTCAGTTCTTTCAGCTTGAGAAATGCAGAATAAGTTCTTCATTTCAAGTTTCCCATTTCCAGCTCTTTGCACATGTCATTATAATATTTTATTTTTTCTTCTTGGGCTGCTCTTTGAAATCTTCTGTTTAGGCCTTTTTTTCCCACCCCTCCTTCTGTTAGCTTTAGTTCCCCAACGTCCGACACCAAGTTTCAGAGTCTCTTCTGACATCCAATTGGTTCTTTTCTTTCTTTCCTGTCTTTTTAATGACTTCTTACTCTCTGCATGGATGATGTCTTTGATGTTCATGCCACAGTTTGTCTGGTTTTTGGTCAGTAGTGATCAATACATTGAATCTGTTCTTGAGATGGTCTTTAAACTCAGCAGGGATATACTCAAGGTCATACTTTGGCTCTTGTGGACTTGTTCTAATTTTCTTCACTTTCAATTTGAATTTGCACATGAGCAATTGATGATCTGTGTCACAGTCAGCACCTCGTCTTGTTCTGACAGCTAGTATGGAGCTTTCCTGTCGTCTTTTTCCACAGATGTACTCGATTTGGTTCTTGTGTATTCCATCTGGTGAGGTCTATGTATACAGACATAAAAATATTAAAGGATATTTGCGTTGATCATAGTTGGGAAATCCAGTTGAGCTTCATTTTCTTTTAATTATCTGTGTGTTCTTGGGTAAGACAATAGGTATCCATAGGTTTTAGTGTCTTTATAAAATGAGAAATATGAGGTGGTAAACCAGAAGCTTTCTACTGGTAGTGAACTCTTTACACATGTTAGTGATGGTAGAGGTCCAGGTGGTTCAAGATCAAACAGAGCACAAAGTCAACAAGCTGAGTGGGCCTTAAGGACAACCGCCCTCCTATGTCAGGACACTTAGGGTACTTTTGCTGCAGCTCTCTGTCTTCGTCAAAGAAAATCTTTTTACTTGTTAATATTTATACTGTGTGCCTTACACAAAGTGTGTGCTGAATTAATATAACTAGATTGACTCAAGTGAGGCAAACGTATTATATGAAATCAAAAATAATCTTATCCCAGAATGAAATTTAGTTTTTTCATGACCAGCACAAGGCAGAAACAAGCAACTTGATCAGTTTCTCAACCATGTAAAATCTGTTCTGTGTCTTATTGGGTCATGACTTTTGTTGTATGTACCCTTTGTTTCTGTGAAAAAATGGCTGCTAAGAAAGTAATGAGGTAAGGAAAGCAGTCCCTCAAAGGCCAAGTGTGAGGGGGCTAAAGAGAGGCAGAGGAAGGAGAGTCTGAGGCTAGCAAGTGAAGGCTGGCGAGCTCTATAAGGTGTTCCAGCCCAAGAACTTCAAGATCAAGGTGGAATCAGCATTGACTGGCTGGTTACTAGGCACAGCAATGTTCCCAGAAGAGCTTAAGAAACTCATAGAAGAGCAAGTCTTTCATTGTGAGGAAACAGCTATGTACAGAGCTTGTACATTGTAGTAGGGATTATAAGTAATCTAGAGATCATTTAAAGTATAAGGGAGGAAATACATAGAGTATATGCAAAGACTATATCATTTTATAGAAGAGATTTGAGTATCTGAGGATTAGCATTTCCACTGGGGTCCTGGAATCAATCCCTTGGGGCTACCAGGGGACGACTGCACATGTGAAAAGTTCATCCTATTTTGTTCTTTACTTTTTTGAACCTGACTCGTCTTATGAATTAGTGGCATTTAATCAAGAAAAAGATCTGACAAGGGAAGCAAGCAAATAAAATTAGATGAAGAGTGCCAAGTAAAATAGTCTTAAATTTCAGAGGGCGTAGCTGAAGATTTTCCTTTCCTTGCTGCCCTGCAAACCTCAAGCCTTTTACACTGTAGACTGAAGGAAAGCCTGTAACTTTGTGTGTGGGCATTATGTCACAGTATGAATGCTAGAGAAGTGAATCCCCTTAGAAATATTCACTTGCTGTTTTTTTTTTTTTTCTTTCCCTCTACTACCATTTTTGTTGGATGAAACAAAGTAGGACAGAGATTGCAGACAACAAAGGGCTCCTTCCCAAACTGGGTCCGTAGTATTTTTGATTTTACTTCTCTGTATTAGTCACCACTGCTGACCAAAGAGGCCATAAGGGAAATGCGAGGGCTTAATCAACCATGGAAACCCTGGTGGCATAATGGTGAAAGATGATGGCTGCTAACCAAAAGGGCAGCAGTTCAGATCCACCAGGTGCTCTTTGAAAACACTGTGGGGATAGTTCTGCTCTCTCCTGTAGGGTGGCTATGAGTCAGAATGAACTTGCCAGCAGTGGGTTTGGTTTGGTTTTAATCAACCATAATGCTGTTCCAATTATGCATAAAAAGATGCCAAGCTTGTGATTTAATCACAAACATTTAGCAAATGCTCAGTGTAGAATGCCACCCTCCCTGCCGTCCCCTAAAATCGTAGAGTGAATTAACTGAACTTGGCATTTTTTTTTTCTTTCTTGTCTTTGTTGTCGCCTAAAGGTGGTAAAAGGACCACCGCGTCCATATGACTTGTGTTTTGTAACAAGTGGAGTAGAATTTGATATACCTTTTTCTTTAAAATTTTATTAATGCAAAAAAAAAAAGCCACCTTTCACAACAGCTTTGTTACAAAAGTTGTTGTAACTTATGAGCCTTTCCAAACCCTTATTTTTCATATTTCTGAAAAGTGTGCACCCAAGGGTGAAAATGTGTGGCCTACATCATTGGAACCATGTAAAAAAAAAATCAGTCTATGAATTGGAAGGCTGTACCTAGCAATGATGCCATGAAGGGAGTTGATAGAACCAGATAGGATATAGTGCTGCCTTTGTCTTCTGCTTGTGCGGCTCAAATCTAATTGTTGAGTGATGTGTTTAAGAGGACAGTAGTGCCTTTCACTGAAACACTGTGCAGAAAGTTCCAGCCAGGCAGTGAGCTATTTTCAGCCAAGTATATGGAGGCTTTACATGCTGAGTGCAGCTGGAAGATTGAAAAGATAGGAACAACTCAGAAGCCAGCTCAAAGAGAAACAGACTTGTCTCCAAATTAGTGTCTGTGAAATACAGGGTTCAGTTTTTGGCTGTCCCATGAACAGATCTTGAAAAATAGTAAACAGAATACATGGATAGTTTTATTTGTCTGTGAAAAGTAACTTTTTTGTGTCTGAGTTGTTAATAACCAGAGATTGACCTCAGTTTGTCAATCACACGTGATGCCTTGAATGCATTCACTTATGTGTGACATTCTGTTTTGTGTTTTGGCCACTGGCTTTGCCCTGAATTTTGAATTCAGTGTTACATGTGTATTTTGAATTAATTATACTTGCTATGTAACAAAAAATGACCAAGGAGCATCGCCTGCATTTGTTGTTAATTGTTAGTCATTATTTTGGATTTATGGAGAGAAACTTTAAATATCATAAAGTAATATCTGTTAAGTGCTATATTATAAATAAAATACTTTTGATGATTAAAAAATATATACTCCCTTGGGGAGAAATCACATGTAGGTGAACTACTTGTCAATATAATTTTACAAGAAAATGTTGTTTTATTAAGCGTTCAATTAAAATCCCCCCCCACCCCCAATTTCGCGCAGTGGTGCTGGCAGTCCTTGCATTTATAGCTGTACCACGTAGGCTGAGGTGGTCCTAGGGCTGAGCGAGGGTGACCCTTCAGGAACGTGGGTAGTGGCATGCACATCCAAAAAACTGAAAGTCAGTTGGTTGTATCGGAGGGGGAAGGCAATCATTTTGGTTCTTTTAGTAGTTAATGATTCAGCGGAAATTATCTTAGTGAATAATGTTCCCCAAAACCAATTATTCAGCATGTCCTATTTATTTTTGTTAATTAATGAATTTAAAAAAAAATCAACTAAGGTTTCTTTTCTTGGTTTAAATTTGATGGCAAAATAGCACATGATCTTCCTATCATATACATTCCGTAGAAGAACCGTGTGTGTGTATTGAAAGCTTTGTATTTGTATTAGGGTCCCAAAAGGCTTTTCCCCCCACCCCCGGAAATTTTCCCTGTCAGTTTTTCTGTAAGGTGTATCTCCTTATATAATTTCAGTAACCAATTGGACTCAATTGGCATATTAGTGTCATCTTAGTGGAGAGTGAGGTGATTGAATCGTGTGTTGTTGTTTATACTAAAGCAAGATGACGGCACTTGGCTGGCTTGGCTATCATTATTTTTAAATAACTTCTTTACATAATTCCCTATGAAACTTTCTTACTTGGTGTTCTAAATTGGATCATGAAAGGAATCTATATTTAAAAGTGGTATTTCTCTGTCTCTGTCAAACAGCACTGCAAAGGCTAAATGGTAATCGGGAGCATAGAAGCAATTTTATGGAAACTGCAGATGATCATTCAGCTCCCCCCCCAGTGAGGAAACAGATGCCCGTGGTTGAGCAGTCCTGTGCTCTCCAGCAACAGTTCAGACCTTTCCAACACTGACTAGCTTCTGTTCTTAGGCTTAGACACTGCGTGTTTGCTTGGTAGACCACCCAGCCCACCTACTTTGCGCGGTTTGGCCTTCTCTCAGGCTGGCCTGCAGGTGTGACCTCACTCACCCACCTATAACAAGTTACTCCACCATATTTTTTTTTTTTTGGAATTTAAAAATATGACTTGCTGAAAGAAGACAGTGAGCAAGTAGATTTTTATACTCCACTGTAAACTTATAATTATAAAATTTGGTGACCTTCATGAACTTTTTCAAGTGCGTTTTTGCTGTAGACTGGTGGGGAGGATCCTTTGGGCATAGGGGAAGCTGTTTAAATGCAGAGAAATTGTATGAATTTCCTTGATTCAAGCTCTCCTACACTATTCTACAATAGCAAGAGGCTGTATAGTGCTCATACTTAACATCACCTCACCCTTTAGCCTGTGCAATTTGAAATTAGATAAACATTTTGGCAATGTTGTGGTAAACCAAAATCCAGCCCTACTTCTGAATAGCTATATCACCTTTATAAAAGTAATAAATATTTTTTTGTGTATATATATATACACACATACACACACACTTTATGTATATAAAGTATGCTGGTAGGCATCAAGAACACACTAAAGTAACTGTATTAAGCAAAAAAAAAAGGAGGTGATTTTTTTTTCCCTGACGTACCCACGCTCTAAATCTTCAAAATCTGTCACAGCTTGCTCCATAATTCTAAGCCAAGAATATTCAAAATAGCACAATAAGTACTATTAGCAAGATGTGGAAATTCTGTTAAGCAGCAGGAATGTACCACAGAAGCCAGGCTGTTTGCTGACCATTAGCTCTGCCTGCTTTCCACCTGTGTTGGCTGTCCATTTGTGTTATGGAATAGCTATATCAACCCTTTCTTATTATGTTTATGTATAAAAATATTCTATAAAGAGATAAAATTATACCAGTTGCATCTATAATTTGCTTTGCTCCAAACCTTGGCTATTTAAATTGCTTACAATTATGTCACAAAACCAAGCTGATTTTTTTTTTCCCCAGATACCCTCAAATTAAAGGCTCATTTGGAAAAATTGAGCTAAGATGTACACTTAGCCTGTCACTTCCATCTTCTTCCCAATACATTTGCCCAATAATTGGGAGGGTAAGTTTGTAAAACCCAGACTTGCTTTAGCTGTTCATTTCAGGTTCTTCACCTGCACTACACAGGTTCTTCCCCTGCACTAAATAGGAAGCAATAACCTTCAGTAACCTTAAATTTTGTTTCACTCCAGCCTGCCCTTCTGGCTGCCCTCTGTAACCATCTGTGAAAACATCTAGAAGAAAACTGAACACGAATGAAAGTTAAGGCCCAGAAAATTCCATGAATGGACTAACATATGGTTGACATGTTCTATTAAATGACAGCAGCTATCACAACAACACTAAAATCTAGCATCAGGTCATCTTACTTACTACGAGCCAAATACAGTCTTGGTTCTTTATATGGGCATCTCATTAACAATATTCATTGGCTGAAGAAGTTAGGAATGCACTATTTAACCAGTAATGACAGCATTGCCTTCATAGGTATTAGAACTATAATTAGCTTTATTAGGCTGAGACATCCTGTACTTATGTTGGTACCATTTAGCAGTATTTTTCTGGGTAGTGCCACCATAAACTAGTTTTAGTCCACAACTCTGCCTAGATAATCCATATGGAAAGATTTTCTGTGATAGTCTCAAGTAAAATGAACATTAGATGGGTATTTACTTTTCTGTAGTTTCTTCAGTCTTTCTTTGGAAACTGTGCATGGGATCAGAGAAATTAGAGAGAACTTAGATGAAATCAGAGGAAGTTGGATCTTTGATGAACACTAGATTGATCACTCTGCTGCTTTTATATCTTACCCACTGACAGGCTTAGCTTCAGTGAGTGCTTGATGGCATAGTGGCTAAGTGCTATGGCTGCTAACCTAGAGGCTAGCAGTTCAAATCTTCCAGGTGCTCCTTGGAAACTCTATGAGGCAGTTCTCCTCCATCCTGTAGGGTCTCTATGAGTTGGCATTGACTCAACAGCATTATTTTTCTTTTTTTTTTAACCACCACTGCTGCTTTACTATGGTTAAAAACAAGCTGTCGTGTGGCAACTGTCTTTTGTCTTTCTTCTTAGCGTCTTGGAGTTAGGCTGCCATAATTCTTGCAGCTAGGCTGCCATAATTCTTGCAGCAGTCTTACTCACTGGTAGTTCTTTGTTTTTTTATGTATGTTGTTAGGTTCTGTTGAGTTGGTAACTGATAGGTAACTCATAGTTACCCTGTGTGCAACAGAAGAAAACATTGCTTAGTCCTACATCCTCCTTCCATTTTTCATGTATGTGAGGTTTTAAAAATAACTGTGCTAAAACACAAATCTGATTATTTTACATTCCACTGACAAATATGGAATGCTGTATGAGTCATGGAGCCCTGGTGGCACAGTGGTTAAGAGCTCAGTTGCTAACAAAAAGGTTGGCAGTTTAGATCCACCAGCTGCTCCTTGGAAACCCACCTGTGGGGCAGTTCTACCCTGTCCTGTAAGATTACTTTGAATTGGAATTGACTCATTGACAGTGGGTCTGATTTGTGATTCGGTATGTGTCATGCAAAGGAGCTGTCCTTGTAAGAGCCCAGTGAAGACTCTTGATTTAGAGGAAACATATTGCATCCTTGGATTGCATAGATCGTTCTCATAATGATATAGAGGGTGAGCTAGAAGTAGCAAGACTGTTGACAAGAAGGTTAGTTTATTGAGCTTTTGTTTAAACTAAACAAATATTCATAGATATCAAATAATATGAATAAATTAAATGCTGTAGCCCTTGATAAAGTGTTTGAAATGATATAGGAGAAAGGGGAGAGAAGAGTTATTCAGAATCTTAGTGTGGATGACTTTAAATGATTGTGCTACTAGCAGTTATAAGGAGGATAAAAAACATTGTTTTTGGTGGTGGTTGCATTGACAGGCTCATGGGATAACCAAGTGGAGATGGTGAGTGTACATTCTTATGTTTGGGTGTGATGCTCAGTAGAACATATGTGTCATCAGTATTCAGACATACTGAAGGCTGTGTTCATATGAGACCACCTAGAGAGAGTGACTGTAGAGAGAGGAGACCCCTTCAGGGTATTGCCTGGAGGCAGTCTTAGTTGCAAGGAACAGAACCCCATTAAAACTGGATCTGGTGAGTAAGTGGGAAGGTATGTTTGAGAAGCCACAACAATTTCTCTCATTGACTACTGAGTATGAAATGTCTGGAATTAAACTATTGTTCAAGGGTCTGATGTGCTGTCATCTCTCTGTTCTCCACACTTTCTCACTTTGTTCATCAGCTTTCTGTGTCAGTGGCAAAAACAGGTGCCACTTTTGAGTTAACTAACCATTCTGTTTCTGGGTTCAGGTTCTTAGAAAAAGAGAGGGACTGATGGATTAGCCAAGTCCATGATTAGGTTCCACTCAGGTCAGCAGTCTACCCATGGGTCAGGCAATACAAATATAAAAGCAGAAGGGGTCTGATTCTCTTGGGAGAAGGTGTACACATGGAGATTGTGAGTGGCTTCTGTGAACTGTTATTTAAAGAAACACTTCTCCAACTGTAGTGTGTTTATGAATCACTTTCATATAAAACTCAAATTTTAATGAGCTTATAAATAACCTGTATATGAAAATCTCATCAAATCGCAGATTTTGTTCCTTATATCTGGTGATTCTGCATGTGTAACAAGCTCTCAGGTGGTGCTGATGTTGCTTATCTTAGGACTACACTTTGAATAGCAAGGATTGTAAGGGCAGGCAGAAAGGGAGCCCGCAGAGAAGGCTGAAAGGCACCATAGGGGATGAGTGAGACTCTGAAGAAGCAAGGAATGGTCAGATGTATCAACTGTTGCAGACGATGACTAAGATAAAAATTGAGATCTCCTTAGCCAGGAGTCAGCTCCGACTCGACGGCACTTGGCTTTGGCTTGGCTTAGTACAAATAACCTGAAGGTTTTGTGAATTCTTTTCCAGTGTTCGGTGCTAGAGTACAATAAGGTCTATGGGCTGGATTAATCTAGAGTTGGGGTCTGCAGGGCAGGGATGTGAAAGGGGTTAAGGAACTTGAATGAATTAGTTAGGTCGGTTAAGTGATAGAACATGAAGCTTAGGCTGTTT
The DNA here is from genome assembly GCA_028571685.1 of Heterohyrax brucei. NCBI lineage: Eukaryota > Metazoa > Chordata > Mammalia > Hyracoidea > Procaviidae > Heterohyrax > Heterohyrax brucei. The sequence goes on from CM053144.1 coordinate 167,335,958, forward strand.
GCAATTATCTGTTGCCTTTGGGTTGTTTTTTTAACAGCTGGAGAAAGAATTAATGACTGCTTACAGAGAGAAGAGTTTCCCACGAAAATGTATGTGGGTGTGTATGTGCATATGCATGCACATGTGCTTGTGTGTCTAATCCTTTTGCAAGGGATGTAGATCTACATAAAAAGCTGACTTGAGAAGGATTTACAACAGTTCATTTGTTTGTATCTCCAGCCAAGCATTATCTTCCGCAGTTAAATATGGAATGTTCTCATGCCAAGGTGATTATGGAAAGACATGACTAATTTTAAGCATTGGCTTTATTACAGAAGACAGAAATGTATTTGAAGATGTGGTTCCTATGAACATCTTGGGAGATTCTAAAAATTACCAAGCTTAATGGTTCTTCCAGCTTAATGGTGTTTCACCAAGGAACCTTCAGTTAAACATCTTGTTAGTTTTCTAGCTGTGTCAAAATTAATTAATTCAAGCCAAGTCTTAGCATTTTGCACTCCTGCTTAAGTCATTGCAGTAGCTTCATCTGATAGTAGTTCCAGAGAACTTTCTGAGGTTGAACCATCACAGAGGGAAAGGAAACAATTTTCCTATTGACTCTGAAGAAACCAGTGTTTAAGGAAGAGTGAACTGATGGCATCTTTGGGTGACTGCTGCTGTTGTAACAGGAGATTAGAATAAACATAGCTCTGATTTAGAAGCCCCTAGGTGGTGCAAGAAAGCCTGGTGGTGTAGTGATTAAAAACTGTGGCTGCTAACCAAAAGATGGGCGGTGGGAATCTACCAGACACTCTTTGGAAACCCTATAGGGCAGTATTTTTCTATTGTATAGGGTTGCTGTGAGTAAGAATCAACTCAGCGGCAACAAATTTGGTTTTAGTTAGGTGGTACAAACATTTGATGAGCTTAGCTGCTAACCAAAACTTGACATTTGGAGTTTTAAGTCCATCCCAGTTTCAAGGCACCCCAGAAGAAAGGGCTGGAGCTCAACTTCTGAGAAACCAGCCATTGAAAACCCTGCCGAGCATAGTGCTGCTTTGACACACGTGGAGTTGTCATCAGCCCAAATCAACTCAACAGCAACTGGTTTAATCCTGGTTTGAGATCGACCCTCCCCTATATGGACACGCTGTTGCTGAGTGCACAGTTGAAGACCGAGTGGTAAAGGAGTGTGAGGACGCTTGCCAAGTATGGCGCCTTAACAGAATCGCAGATATCATGGCCAGATTGCCTTCAGATTCCTTTCCATCCTGAAAAATCTGGGTAGTGGCCTGGAATCACTTAAATTTACTTAGTTACTTGATGAAGTCATTCAACATTGTGTATTTTCAGTCATTTAATACATACTAGTGTCTAAATGTTATTTATATTCTACATTTGAATGATATTACATCTGGCAGTGCTTTACTTGACCTAGAGAAATGGTGTAGTTGTCCTGATTCTGTAAAGATTTGGACACGAGAACTGGTTCTGGAATTCTCTGGTTGCTGATTCTCCAGTTTAATCTTTAGACACCACCAAAGTTACCAAATATTTTAACACTTTTAAAGCTGCACCTAAGCCCTGTACTCATTACATCTTATTCTGTTTGGATTAGTAATTTGAACAATGACCTTGAATAGGTACACAATGAGCAGGCATCTTAAATTAACTTTTCTGTAGACAGTCTTAACCAGCCACTTTCCATCAAATTCATCAGGGAGTTTCATTGCCATTCAAATAAAAAGATTGCATTTAGATGCTTTAATGTTGACCACCACTTAATACCATGTAGCAAAAAATAGTTGCCTTATCACAGATTCATGTTGAAAGTAGCTAAAATTGATTTCTTTATTTGCCTCATGGGATCTGAAATTCCTGTTTTAGCACAATTTTAAAGAACATGGTTTTGGACTTGACAGAAGAATACATGTAGCAAGGGTGGAGTATAAACTCAGATTTCTGAGGTGAGAAAGCCTTTAATAATGGTTGTTAAAGCTATATCTAAATTTTTTTAATAAGTTGAGTTGGGCTTTAGTCTGACTGGGAAGTTTTCCTTTTAAAACTTGAGTTTTATTGAAGGATGAACCTTTATGAAAATATGCATGAATAAAGAAATCTAATTCTAGCTGTTCTCAGCATAAGTGAGAGCTGGGGGTGGAAACAGACTGGTTGGCTTTACATTTGGGTGGATTACCTGAAAACTTTGCTTTTATAAATTTTATATGTAACTGTGTTACTGTGTCTGTCTTTGAAAACATCTTGAGCCAGATGCTTTGAGTTCAATAGCTTCTAGAAGATACATTGATCCTAGTTTTTACCAAGGGTTCATTCAGTGAACTAAAATAGCTCTCTATTTTAATACTTGGCCTCTGAGAGAACAAGTTAATCATACATCTTCACAGACTAGTTCATGGTTGAAGAATCAATTAGCAGTGACATATGATTGCTCCAAATAGACAAATCCAAAGACCTGTGTTCCAAACTTCGTAACATTCTCAACTAAAATATTTCATATTTAGTTTTTTAAGCATATTAGCTTTATGGTAATAATGTTTAAGAAATCCACTCTAAAGAATCTTTTCTTCTATACACAAGTCTGTGTTTGAGATATTATTGTAGAGGTCTCATATAGGATGAGACATGTATGGAGCAGAGAAGAATAGTGTGCTGTCACTGGACAGGGAGAGCAGTGGAAGCTGCCTGTAGGTGGGCATGTAAATTTATACAGGAATGTACATTTTCACTCAGTCATAGTAAATAAAAAAAATAAAAAAAAGAAATTCGCTCATTAAAAATACTCTTAAAACTGATATTTACCACTTTGCTGTTTGTCTTTTATGTAATTGTGGCAGGTCCCCTTCTCTCACCTCCCCCCAAAAAAGACATTAGATTTACATTCAGAAAAGCTGGTTTGAATCTTTGGCCTGCTATTGATTAAATACATCACTTTGGGAAAACTATGTGATCTGTATTAGCCTCATTTGTTTCCTCTAAATGTGGAGAAAGTGGCAGTTACCAGGGCGTCTGATATCAGGTGACGTATGTTAAAGCCGTTTACTGGAACCCATGTGTAAATATAATAAATATGATACTGTACCTACTTTAATTGATATTTCATCCAATAAATGTAATGATTACCATTTAATAGTTTCATTACTAAATGCTATGAAGATCTTTTTAGCTGCCATAGATAAGAGTCAAATAGAAAAATGCTTAAAATTTTTTTTGTGTATATGGATTATGAATATATTGCTTTCTCTTTTCTGAGAGAAAAACAAACCACCACTGTCAAGTCAATTCTGATTCATAGCAACCCTATAGGTCAGAGTAGAACTGCCACATAGCATTTCCAAGGAGCACCTAGAAGATTTGAACTTCCGGCCTTCTGATTAGCAGCCATAGCATGTAACCACTAGGCAACCAGGGTTTCCCAAATGAGATTAGTGCCTTCATTTTATAAAGATTTCAAAGGAAGGTAGATATTAATTACAAAAATACCCTCCTGGGAGCATGGCCCCTAGACCCGGTGCTGCCCTTGTTTATAAATCATTACTGAGGTCAACTCCTTGGACAGGAATGGATTAGACTCAGTGACACAGAGTGACCATATTGTGTGCACTTTATGGTTCTATGCATCTGTAAGATGTTATCCTACTGGATTCTTACTAGAGGGGAGTGGAGAGGATGGAGAAGAGGGGACAGGAGATTGTTAAGAGGCTATGACTTGTATATAGAACAGAAAGGAGGAGTGTGCTGTCACCGGGCCAGGAGAGCACTAGGAGCTGCACATAGGCAGGCATGGGCATTTAAACTAGATTGCACATTTTCACTCAATTACAATAAATAACTTAAAAAAAAAATACCACTAGACTAGTAGACAGACTCTGGTTTCTGGTTCCAGCTGTTAGCTATGCTTTAGATAAACAATAAGGGGGAAGGTCCCTGCTGTTCTCATCGGTAAAAATGGGATAAGAATATGTTCCTCTGTGAGAAGATTCTTTTATATACATATTCAATTGAAAGTTATTGTGAATGTATGCTGTGCACTAGGAATCTAGAGAAGATCAAAGGAGACATGACCCTGAGCCTCATGAAGGCTGTAGTTCAATGAGAGAAAGCAACTTTAGTTTGTAAGCGGGCTTGGCCTTTCTGCAGTTCCTTTGGACTGCACTGCTCGAGCCTGAACCTTGCTTCAGTTGGATCTCTACTGAAATGGAGCCTCTTCAGAGAAGCCTTTCCTTCCCCAATCTCCCCAGTGGTCCTCCCTTCTTGTAACATACTCTCCATCCCTGGCTTCACTTGCCTTCATACTTTGTGTCCCCATCTGCTGTTCTCTTTTAGTACGATTTATCCTCAGATCCAAGACTGAAAAATCAGTGAGACAGACTTGGTCTTTTCTGTTCACTGGTATAAACACTACTTAGAGTAGTGTCTGGCATGTGGCAGGCACTGAGTAAGTATTTACTACACAAATGAGTACATGAAGTAATCACACAAGAATATAATTATCAATGATGATAAACAAATGAGATAAGTGAAAGTACTTTCAAAACTATAAATAGTCCACACATGCAAGGTGATGCTATTTATTTGAATTGTAGAAAATTAAAATCTGCCAGAAGATAACTTGTTTATTGCTTTGAGTTGTAGTATTCTGTTTAAACATGTATATCCCAAGAGTTTTTCTTCCTTTTATGCCTTGTGGTTTGAAATAGCAAGCTTTACCTTTATGGTTTGTACCACCCTTCTCTGCTTCAGTTCACTTGTTCTCCAGAGTAGATGGGGATTCTTATCCCAGATCTCTGGACCTTTGCGAAGGCCACTGCTGGCTCCTGAGGTCTTCTTTGTTCCCCGAAGCTGTGCGCAGCCCGTGCTGATTCATGCACGTTGTACTGGGAAAAGTTCCCATAGCTTTCATCACATTTTCACAGTATATACTTCCCCCCACCCCCAGGTTTGACTCATTGCTCTAAAATTTTGTATGTTTCTTTTAGCTTTTTTGTTGTTCTCTTGGTATATCTCTTTCTCCTTGAGATGGTTTCATTTTCCTTATTGTATTTTGGCATTTTAAAATGTTTACCATTTGATGACAGTCCCCAGTGTGTGGTATGCTTGTTTTGTTGTATGCATCTGATCCCAGCCTTTCTCTCAGTCTCTCTTTTGTCTGTCCAACAGCGTGGGCGTGTGCCAATTGCAGGGTTGACCTGTCCAGCCCTTCTGGGACCTTTACTTCTCCATGTTATCCAAACGACTACCCTAACAGCCAAGCTTGCATGTGGACCCTCCGGGCCCCCACTGGCTACATCATTCAGATAACGTTTAATGACTTCGACATTGAAGAAGCTCCCAATTGCATTTATGATTCATTATCCCTTGATAATGGAGAGAGCCAGACTAAATTTTGTGGAGCAACTGCCAAAGGCCTATCATTTAACTCAAGTGCAAACGAGATGCATGTGTCCTTTGCAAGTGACTTTAGCATCCAGAAGAAAGGTTTCAATGCCAGCTACACCAGAGGTATGTAAACCAAAGGCGGAGCCAACCTCTGCTTTCATTTAACATATTCTGCAGTAAACACAAGAACCAGAAGACAGAGTTAGGCTCTTTTATGTGCATGTGAATGATTATGATTAGGCTTTAAGGGCAAGAATCTGTTAATATTTTGGGGGCATTCTCATTAGCAGTGTATAGTTAGTTACCAGATCAAAAACCTGGCTACAGGTTTTTGAATTTTGTATTGTTTATATGTAGAACATTTAAAAGGTTTCTTGGGATACACAGTAGACATTCTACTGATAATAATTAAAGTCTATAAATTTAACATCTCTCCGCTGATAATTTAAAACATCTCTATTTAGAAATCCTTGTATTTTGGGCATTTTAAGAGGATATCCTTTTAAAACCCTCTGCTAATGTACAAAGATAGGAAATTTGCAGGTAAATTAAAATAAAAAGGACTATTAATAACTTAAGCTAATAATGTAACTCAAGGAAAATCTCCTGAAAATGACTAAAGGAAATAAAATCCATTTTTATTAAAATATAATTTCCAGATATTGCACATAATAACATGTAAATAATCTTACTCTTTCAAAATCTGCTTTTGCTGAAGGAAAACTTTTCTGGATTCAAGATTATGAGAGTTAGTTATATACTTTTTCTTTTTTAAACTCATGAGCTTGTTAGCAGATACCTTATACAAAAAGAAAGAACAATGATAAAACTGTGACAGTGGCTGACTCAATAGTATAAATTGTGTTTTTTGCTTATGGAGTTATTTACTGTGTGATGGACTTCAGATGTGTGTGTGGTTAATTAAAACACATTCTTTAATTTTTTAAATAATATTTTAAGAACTATATAAGAAATTTGGAAATGAAAAATAGAAGCAAGTTGATGTGGTTAAGAGGTTACCTGTTGACCAATAGGTCAGCAGTTTGAATCCACCAACCACTCCTTGGAAACCTTATGGAGCAGTTCTGCTCTGTCCTGTAGGGTCATTGTAAGTAGAAATTCACTCAGTGGAAATGGGTTTATACCTTTACCAACTTGCTGTAACCACTAATACAATGCTGGAAATTAATTCTGTGTAATAAAAAGAATTCCCTCCGGCACTTACTGATTTTTAATGCATGTAGAATACTGGATTCTTATTAATAAGCATCCTTTCGAATACAATTTAATAAAATAATTTTATTTTTTAAAAATAAACTAAAATCCATGATCCTATTAAATTTCATCATTTTTTTAGCTAGACATTTTAATTAAAACCATGTTTTTATCATCCAGTTATTTTTTGTATATATAGAAAATTTTAAAAATTAAATTTTTAGGTCAGTGTGTTATAAGGGAAGGTGCATGGATTTTGGAATTGGGCAAAATGACTTCGAATCAGGTTATTTATTACCAATGACATTAAACTTCCCTGAATGGCAGTTTCATCATTTGTTAAATGGAGACAACAGTAACTTAATATGCAAAGTTATTGTTGGTAGACTGTACAAGATAATGCTTACAGAAACATTCAACAATGCCTGGCACATACAGTATCAATAAGTAGTATCTGTTATTCTTCTCGTTGTTACTGCAGCTGGTATACCACTATTGACAATGAGTCGATGGTAGAGAGGGTAGGCGGAGAAGTGAAGGGGAATGCTGGCAAAGGACGAGTAAAACATTAATTAGTAGAGAGTGGCAGAGTGAGCTGGTAGGTCAGACTTTTGCATCTCATTAGGCAGTGTTCTGGAATTAACATTGTCTCTCTGCTCTTATGTTTTGTCATAGTTGCTGTGTCCTTAAGGAATCAAAAGGTCATTTTGCCCCAGTCGCTAGATGCTTACCAAGTATCTGTTGCAAAAAGTGTCTCCATTCCAGAGCTCAGCGCTTTCTCCCTGTGCTTTGAAGCAACCAAAACGGTCAGTGAAGACAGTGACTGGACAGCCTTCTCCTACTCAGATGCATCCTTCACACAACTGCTCAGTTTTGGAAAGACCCAGAGTGGCTACTTTCTAACAATTTCTGGCTTGAAATGCCTCCTGAATAGTGCATTACCTGTCAAGGCAAATGAAGACATTTTCACGGAAAGCTTTGAGCAGCTGTGCATTGTTTGGAATAACTCCTTGGGCTCTGTTGGTGTCAGTTTCAAAAGAAACTATGAAATGGTTCCCTGTGATTCTACCATTAACAAAGTTATTCCTGGAAATGGGAAATTGTTGTTGGGTTCCAATCAAAATGAAGTTGCCTCTTTAAAAGGAGACATTTATAACTTTCGGCTTTGGAATTTTACCATGAATTCCAAAATCTTCTTCAATCTCAGCTGTAATATGAAAGGGAACGTGGTTGACTGGGAAAATGATTTCTGGAATATCCCAACCCTAGCTCTGAAGGCTGAAAACAACCTAAGCTGTGGTAAGTCTGTAGCATGTTCACTCATTTTTTTCAGCATTGGTCAATGAATATATTTGTCAACAAGAAATTGTATCTACTACATACACACACACACAGTTGTTATTAATGAGCTATTTTAATTTTTAAATGGGATCTGTCTAGCCATTTATCATATATATTTGGTTACAAGATTTGCTTAATTAGAGTTTTTCAGTCCTACCATTTTTAAGTTTTCCTAATTTCACCAACTATCACACTGTTTATCACTAAAGTAACAGCAGATGTATATAAATTATCATGTCTGAAATAGAAATATTAACAGTGGGATAAGAACCATTAGACTACATTAATGCATAAAGGAATCACTACTTCTAATCACGAGTAATATAGTAATAAGCTGATGTTTATCTTACTGGCATGAAATTTCAATTACTTTACTTATATAGACAACCACCACCTAAAAGAATGATACTTATTCAGTCACTATTAAAATAGAAATGTAAAAATCTCAGTAATCAATCGTCAGTTTTGTCTCTTCAGTTTTTCCTCCAGTGGTTTGCAAATGAACATGTGTCATTTGTTTCAAATTCTCTTCGGGTTTTGGTCTTGATCTTTGGTCTTTGATCTTTGAGAAACTTTACCTGTGTTATAACTGGAAGTAGGTGAGTGCAAAATATTTGGGGAAATAATTCTATGTAAGAAAAATTAAAATAGGCCTCCATCAATTTTCTCTGTGTGCACAGGCACTTGGCTTGGCTGGCACAGTTAATTGTGGAAGTCCTTATTTTACTAGAGGACTGATTAAAAAGTAGCATCTCCATAATTGATTTTGAAGGTCATGTGACTAGGCACAGAAATAACTTTCAAAAAAAGAGGGAAGAAGAGGTCTCTTGTTCAACAGTAATTTGTATTTGACTTCGTAGGAACTTTCATCAGAAATTCATTTCCAATGCCTTGAACCAACTGGGAAGACCTGAGGCTATCTCTCCAGCTTCTTAAAGCGTGTGTCCTTCCAACCTGGGGAGATTCTCTGTCACTTACCTCTCCATGTGGATTTCCCACCTGTCTGTGTGGTCTGCAGTGTTCTGCAGATACACAGCAAGCTACTAGTGACATTGCTTGAGAGCTATTTTTTTGTGGGTCATTGAAGAGAAGGTGGGCCATGATCCTATTCCAGAAGGAGACTATGTAGTCTTAAAAGAGCTAACAGGGTTCCCCTGTATCCTCTCTTGGTCTGAGATTTGATAGCTAAGTGGTGATTGTTACTTTGGAGTGTGTTGTATTTTGCCACTTCCCTATTTTTCTCACACACATCAATCCCCTTTCTGACTTTAGACTGCCTCTGGACCTTCCAGGCATTTATATCTAGGAGTCGCAATCTGGGACACAAGTGTCATGTAGACAGAAAACTGAAGCCTAGAAAAAAACAACTCAATGACTTGTCCATATCCAACGTGGCTGGTGGGCTGCTGTCTCTTTTTCCAGTGTTTTAATCTGGGAGTTCTCCTATTTCCTTTAATGTAATCTTAAAGGCTTCTTTCTCAAACCCAGAATGCATCAAATACATGCTCACTCATGTAGCTTAATCATCTGTATCAATTTCAAAGTGATTTCACATCAGCAGAGAAACACAACCTTAACAAGGTCCATAGACTTGAGTCCATTCATTTACGTTTTTCATTGTGGTAAAACACGCCCTTTAATTTGTATTGTGGCCTTCTTGATCTTCCAGCATGACGTGGAACATCCTCATTCTGTACGTTCAAATGTCCTGGATTGCATTTCAGGAGTAATGAGGAATTTCCTGCTGCTTAATCACCAACTTTGGGAGTTAGAGAACCCAGGTCACTTATTAACTGACAGGAAGTACACATAACAGAGATCAGATCTGGGCCTGTTAACTAAGCAGAACTTCACAAATTAAAAAAAAGTGTGCTTTGTTAACGTTTTAAAGTTCCTTTTCTTGAGACAATGTAGTGTGCTGTTTAGGGTAATAGTTAATTTCTAACAAACTGATGGTCAGTACAGTAACCAGTGGGCAAATGCAGTTTCATTCCTACTATTCTATTGGACTGACAGTCCCAGTTAAACATTAGCTTTTATAGCAGAATCAGCTTGTGACACAAAATTTATGGCTTTGCCAAAGGTTAATTGCTAAATAAGACAGTGAAACAGAACTCACTTCATTTAATATTAAAACATCCTGCCATTTGTTTCAGATATTAACTGTTGTAGCCTTAATAAATTATATTTATTAAAATTAATGTTTCTACATTTTTAGAGTTGAAATTTTTTTTCTGTACTTTTTAAATCATATTTGGGGCATATACCTTGATTAAGAAATTTTCAGCCACATTTTTTTTTCCCCACATGCTTAATCTTTTGTCATTCCTTTTGTCAAAAAGAAAGATTTTGGCATTTCTGTTTTTTTTTTTTCCATTTTATAGCAACACTGTTTTCCTAGAAGCATCTTATTAAATATTTACTTTTAAGACCTCTTTGGATAGATAATTTTCTTAGTGGACCCTTTAATTATAGGTACAAGTATTTGCCTGTGTTATGACTCAAGTTGGGATACTGGCTAATGTCCACCAATTTTCACAAAGAACAGACAGTGCTTTCTGTACCATTTTTATTGATTTTACTGATGACTGCTCTTTCCTGAGGAGTGGTGCAGTATAACTCAATGAATAGTCCAAGTTCAAACAAGTCCCATTTGTTTAACAGGCATTTATTAAGCACATCTATTTTTTAGCCACTGCTGTGTAGAGATAAGCCGTGGTTCATATGTACCCAACATTGTTATTCTTCACTAAAAATTTTTGGGTTTCCTCTGACTTTTATTTTTATCACCAGAATTTTACACCTACTTGTACAGCTTCACCAGCTTTAGGATATCAGCTCTTTCATTTCATTTTCTGATACTGCAGTTTTGTCCTTCCCTGCTGTAAAATTCTGATTGGTTATTGGCCCGAAATTCCTAAGTATATTACATTTAGTTTACTAAATCATTTTTTTTTTTAAATAATAAAGTCATACCCTTTGGAAAGTATTTTCTTCTTTGAAGATGTCTTAATTCCTTATGAGCATAAATCACTTACAGAGAAAATTTTGTGTATAAACTATACTTATTTATGGAAAAGGTAAGTTTCACCTTAGTAACAATTAGAGACAGTTGAAGGGAATTCATTTTTTTGTTACTGAAACTTAGTGTGAAAGTTTACTCTGTTACCATTTGGATTATCATTAAGTAGGTTCAACGTAAATTGTTGGTTCTATGTCAGTCTTTTAAAGCCCCACTTGTGTAAAAATACTGACATATTTTACTAGCATGATTTTGGAAGAAGAGTGACAGATACAGGAGAGAAATGAACAATTTTATGAATTCTCATCTGCTTCCCATGTTTAGCAATTACAGTTCTTTTTGTTCAAGAAAATCAGGCTCTAAATTTTACCATTAATATTAACTGAACACATTTGTGATAGCCACAAAAAAAAAAATCAGCGAACATTCATAGGTCACATTCTGAAGAAAATTCATCAATAATAATATGTCATACTCTAGGAGGGAGGATTATCTCTAGTCTACCAGTTTCCTGGTTTGTAAATATGCTATCCCAGGAAAATTGAATGTGAGGAGGGACTCTTCTACATGCTGAAAACATAATTGTGCCCAAATAAAAATTTTGTGTATATTTTTTGCATTTTGTGTATTGAGTGTATTTATCATTGTAATTTACTTACAGTTAAATCTGTTACTTGTATTTACACTGTTTTCACTAAATCCTCAAGTTTCCCTTGCCGTATTGGATCATAATAAAATAGTGTATATTGAGGATGTATAAAGCAGTATCAATTTGCTGAACTAGAAGTGCCGGGAGGGAACCTGACTCTTTAACAACTAATAACTAAAATATTGTGAAGCAGCTTTTACAATTTTTCATGACAAGCGTGTCAGATAATGAAATTTATGATTATTCCTGTATGATGAAACTGGGGAAATATTTAAGAAAATTGCTAAATAGTTTCAGTTCTAGTTGTTCCAATTTTCATTCCTTGTTTCTACCTCTCAGCTCTCTGATACACTGTAGTGGAAATGTCATTAGCCTACAAACATCTTTGGCACAGCATGATCCCCGTTATCTCCCTTTGTCTCCCGAAGATACTGTGTCAGTGCCAGACTTGGCCTAGGGAGACTGACTGCCAACACTATGTGTAATTTAAGAAGCACAGAAACACCATCCAAGGGTCCCCTCTGTTGCATGCCAGAGCGTGGCTGAAAGTGTTCCTCAGTCACTTTGAGTTTTAAAGACTTTTGGTTTGCAGAAGTCACTCTCTAGAACATAAATACTGTTTGTGAAGAAAGGAGATTCTGCAAGAAGGGAGTGTAAGTTGAGTATGATGGCAGCAAAATAGTGGGCAGAGACGTGCAAGATAAATTTCTACCTCTGTCCTATCTGAGGCTGCTTCTCAGTCTTCACCTTCTGCTTCCTCAAGTGCTCTTGTCCCATAGTGTACTTAGGTAAGACTTTAGCCTTTGAAAACTCTCTTTCTTTCTCCCTCCTTGTCTCTCTCAGCTTCCTGTCGGAGCCAAGCTTCCTCTTCCTCCTCAAGTCTTAGCAGTCTAGATGTCATTGCTCCCATGCTATTTATACTAATGTGTCTGGAGCGACTACCAAAAATCCAACTGTCAAGTTAGGTCTTTTTAGTCTTTATCATATTTTTTGCCCTTTCTGGTATACTTGGGGAAAAACCCTGGTGGCGTAGTGGTTAAGTGCTGCATCTGCTAACCAAAAGGTAGGCAGTTCAGATCTGCCAGGTGCTCCTTGGAGCAGTTCTGCTCTGTCCCATGGGTCACCATGAGTTGGAATTGACTCGACGGCAGAGGGTTTGGTTTGGTTTGGGACGTATAATTGGGATCGTGACACCCTCCATGAAACTTCCTTCATTAGAATTCTGCAATATCACTTTCTACAGTTCTACCTTGACCTTCTCGGGACCTTGTTTTTCTTATACCTGATACTTTAAAACCTAGGAGTCTCTACGATATCATCTGTTCTCTCTTTAATCTACCCTCTAGCCTTGGAGATCCCAGACACATTTACAGTGTCTGTTATTTCCTGGATAGATTTTTTCATAATTCTGTCTTCAAATTTCTTATATCGGTCTCATCTTTCCTTTCTCATTGTACTGATGGTATCAAGCATGAATCATCAGTGTTATTTCTGCTTCCTGTATCTTTTTGGTTTTAATTGGTTGTGGCAAATGGAAAGTGATTGTTTTAAAGTGTAAATCTAATTTTCTCATGTAGCTTCCTTTTATTTTTTTCCCATTGATGTTAAGACAGATTCCTAAATTTTAGAAGTCATTTATAATTTACTCAGTAATTTGTTCAGTAAAGGTTGAACACCCACTACTGTGTGCAGGCTATACACTGCTGACAAAAGACAGAGTCCTTAAACTGCTGTGCTGACGTTCTAATAAGGCCCTGGACAAGCTACCTGTTACCTCTATCTCTACGCCTCCTATCAAAATTTCTGCAACTATGGTTTGCCAATGTAATGCCAAGTTACTTGAGTTAACGGCACTTTGCTGCGATGCTGTGGCACAAGTTGCAGCTCTTCTGCGTGCTAGTAGTCCTCACTTCTCATTTACCCGCAATCAGTGGGTAACCCGCGATCACTGATATGCCTCGCAAGTCTTCTTATCTTGGATGGTTTTCATGTTTATCCTTCTCCGATCAGCATCTTCTCTGTGAGCATTCAGAGAAATGTGAATTCGTCTCACATTACCTCCCACTCATACCTCTTTTAGAAACCCTGGTGGTATAGTGGTTAAGTGCTGTGGCTGCTAACCAAAAGCTCAGCAGTTGAGATCTAGCAGATGCTCCTTAGAAACTCTAGGGGGCAGTTCTACTGTGTCCTACTGGGTTGCTGTGAGTCAGAATCAGCTCAATGGTAGTGAGTCATTAAGTGCTCTTTGAGAGCAGTGACATTGTCTTCTAGACTGTGCCTTGTATGTTGTAGGCAGCAAGTCAGTGTTTGTTGAATGAATGCCAAAAACTTGGTTGGTAATGTGAACACCTGGACAGTTAATATAGTAGACCTGCCTGTAGGACTGGTCCTTTCTTACGCAATCTGATTCTATGGACCAGGTTCCTAGGGCTATCAAGAATGACCGAACTGTGCCTACTGATATGCTGTTAAACTGTTGGGATGCTTTCTGCTTATATGCATTCATTTACCTAATTAGACATCATTTATTAGCTTATGCACCAGCTCTGTCTTCACATGCTGTTGCCACAGGAACATTTGGGGGAACATGTTCAACCGTTAGAATAAAAACACTATTATAGAAATATCCTTTGCAATTTAAAACAAAATAAAACATTTATTTTTATTTACTCCTGTGGGTTGGGTGCTTTATTGGTAGTGGAAGATGATTTGTGGTAAGTTGAGTTCGTCTTCCCTAAGGTTCAGTCTGTAAAAGTTTAATTGTCAGTAGAGACACAGTAGAAACCCTGGTGGCAAGTGGGTTAAGTGCTTCATCTGCAGCCCAAAAGATCAGCAGTTCATATCCTCCTAGGGCTCCTTGGAAACGCTATGGGGCAGTTCTACTCTGACCTGTAGGGTTGCTACCGGTGGGACCTGACTCGATGGCAGTGAGTGAGAGATGGAGTGCGACAGAGAAAACCCACCTATGGAAAAGTTGTAGTAGAAAATCAGCCCAAAGCCAGGTTCCTGCTGCAAGTGTCAGTAAAAGCTTGAGACAAAAAGAGAGACTGAATTGAAGTCACAAAAACACTCCTGAAATTGCCAATACCGTGTGGTAGCACCAGAGAATCAAAAACAGGCCTTTGGTGAGTAATTAATAATATCCAAGTTCACTTTTCAAATGGATCCTTGATTATTTCATTTGTGTGACTTTCCACCAGAGCCTCATAAATTACTGTGCAAAAAGGCACCACGCTTTTTACTCAAACTTTAAGAGGCAGTGCCACTCCTTATCCCTTCATGTGTGCATGCCTCATAAAATTGAAGATTTTGAGGGCCATTTCAACACTTTTATTTGACATTTGAGAAAATTTAGGCACAGAGAACGGAAGTGATGTTCCCAGTGTTGGAGCAGTACTTGTGGACTCCCCCCTGGCTCCTGGTTCACCAGTCCTATGACTCATGGTTTTGTTTGGATAATGTCACTAGATCATAAGTCAAACTTGTATAACCCCTCTCTGTTGATTAAGGTTCCTACCTGATCCCACTCCCAGCAGCAGAGCTAGCCAGCTGTGCGGATCTGGGGACCCTGTGCCAAGGTAGGGAGACAGCGTCGTCCTCTGGAGTCTGTGTCTTGGTTTGGATAATGTAGCTGTCATTGTTTTGATTTTGATCTTCATTTTCACTGGGCAAGCCAGAAACCAGTAAAAGAGAAGAATTTCTGGATGTCTGTTGGTTGTGTGGGTGCACAGTGCATGTAGCCTGGAGAAAGAAGGCATTCACACACTGGTGACCACATTTCCATAGAGCACTGAGGTTTTTAAATGTGAATGATTATATGCTATTGAATGGGGGCTTATGTTATTTTCACTTCTGTTTCTTCACAAGAATAATGCACTGATCCCTTATAAATACTGTCATGCAGTATCCTGAAGTATTCATGTTCATAAAACAAGCAGAAAATGGTATCGTTAAGTTGAATATTCATTTAAGTGTAAGTCAAGAGTGTCAAGCAATTAGTGTAAAATATAACCTAAATATTAAGATAAAATATATCTTGTAAGCTAATATTTATATCATTAATTATATTAAATGATAATGAAGCCTACTGATTATATTATTATCACTGTTCTGTTTATATATTATGCACTAATTAGTTATATGCCAAATAGTGTATCATTAAAATCATGTAATTGTTTAACAGTAATGTAAATGTTGTGCTTTAGTTGCATCATTATTTCTTCTAATTATCTGTGACCCTTTTTCATCTATTTATCCTACTGAATGCCTCTTTATGAAGTAGCATGTTCTGTGTACTGCATTAAGAATCATGACCATGCCTTGGTAAAAACTAGATCTTTTAGTAAGAGAGTCAAAGCATGAAGGTGACAAATGAGAAGTGAGATTAAATGTAGAAGCCCAAACATGTCAGGAGGGCAGGCAGAGGAGGGGAGTGTAGGACATAATAATCTTTGTTACCCTTTCTGAGACACTATTTCTCTAATATTATTATTGATCATGAAAATGTCATCATATACTGTATTTTGTATGCTTTTAAAATAGTTACATGAAATAGAAAAAAAATTTTGTTGACTTTTCTTTCTTTTAACCTGAAATGCCTATTATACTGATTCATACGTAAAAGGATCAGATATCAAGACTTACTTTCTCTGTCTTGGGGAAAAAAAAAGAGCCCTGTTGACACAGTAGTCAGTCACTCCACTGCTAACCAAAAGATCAGTGCTTTGAAACCAGCAGCCCCTGTGCAAGAGAAAGATGTGGTAGTCTGCTTCCGTGCGGAAGTTTACACTCGTGGAAACTCCAGGGTGCAGTTCTGCTGTCTTCCATAGGGTTGCTGTGAGTCTGAAGTGACTCGATAGCAATGGATTTGTTTGTTTGTTTGGTTTCTGTCTTAAATGTCCCAAAGACATTTTCATGTTCATTGATGTATTTTACATTAATACAAACATGATAATGAATTTTACATTAATACAAACATGAATTCATGATAAAAGAAAAATAAAGACTTTTGGAAAGATTTCCCATTCATATATTTCTTTGGAGTGGAAAATGATTATAGTTAAGGATGCATGTTTTGAAATAAAAAATTCAAAATTTTAGAGAGTCTTTCACAAAGTAATTTTCTGCATAATCTCTTAAATGTTCTAAAGGTGTAGGTAATTTTTTAAATCAATGATAAAAAATACAGGATCATTGTACGTAGAAATGTACATCTAATGCAAGTGTTATTCTGAAATAATCTAAAGATAAATTGTGTTTGTTATTTGTTTTACTACTTACATGGCTACTCCAGAATTCCTTAGAAAAATGTTGTCAAAGCATTGCATGAAATTTTTATCTGAAACTCTGTACTCATTCAGAATTTTAATAATACTGAAACCAATAGCTATGATATAATGCTTTGAAAAAAGCCTTGCCCTGATGAAACCCATTTTAATCCATCAAGCTTAGTAAACTTGTTTGTATCTTTAAGTGACTGACTTAGGCTATGCATTTTATTACCCTGAATCTTATTTTTTTTTTTGTACATGCCTTTTCAAAGAGATACAGGATTTCTTCTGAGATTTTATTTCTCTCATCTCAGCATGTCAGACAGACTTAACATATAGTTTAGATATTTTCAAGCTGATAGGTTCTTTAGACAGCCTTCTGTAACCATTTCATTTTGCAAACTCAGGAAATCGAGTTTGAGAGAGGTTTAGCAATTGGTTGTATGGTCATTGGCCTGATAGTGACAGCCCTACAATTAAAATCCAAGTGTCATTTCTCCAGTCTCTTCATGCTAGAACCAGACCTTTTTATACAACATGACACCAAAGGCCATGTGAACTGATTCTTAATGTTCGATAAGAAAGCATTGCTGCATTTTATGCATTATAACCTGAGAGTCTGTTGTATTCAGAGCCAAGCAGTAGTTCCTATTCCTCCTCCGTATATATATTAATTATAGATTGCTCATCCATATTAACTGTGATGTGCTCCTTGCAAAATTACATCTTTCTCATCTTTATTAGCAGCTACTGTAAACTCTCCTAGTCCTCCACCACCCACTGTCACCACTAACATGCCTGTTACTAATACAGTCGATAAGCAAAAGAATGGTAAGATATCATCTTCACCTTTTATATTTTTAATATGTCTGATGTGATAAAACATTGTATTTGAAGAATAAGAGTATCTACTTTTCAAGCCAAGTGGGTCTGTTATCCAAGTTTGGGTTCAGTAGCTGTGTTTGTATATTTGCAAGACTAGTGAAATAAATATATAAATAAATATTATTGACTCTCAGAGTTCCCTGTTCTTAGGACTAGTGGAATGAATTACACCTTCAATTCTACTCTCCTATACTTATAATGAAAATCTCCTTTAAGAGAAGCTTTAAGAGCCAAGCCAGCCAAATGCCCTTGTCGAGTTGGATCTGACTCACGGTTACTCTAGAGAAAGAAAGATACTTAATGAAAAGCAGTTAGTTTGCATTGTAATAGAAGTCTGTGAACACTGTGCCATCTTGAAAATTTTGAGATTTTGTAGTTTTCTGACATTTTCTTCAGGAAGTTAGGTTTTTTTTTAAAATAATTTAATGATTTCAGAACACTGAATAATCTTCAGTCATTTAATCTCTCAATGAAGTCATTGTTTACACTCAAGCATTTCGTATATTTTAATCAGTTTCCATGGTAATGCCCTTGATTTATTTGTTGAATAATTGTGAGAATGTGATGTATGTATCAGCTAAATCATAAACCAGTTTTAGAGTGACAGAAACTCAAGTAACAGCCAACATGTTGTGTTTTTTTTAATATATACTTTTCTATTTATATTATTTATAATTTGGAACTGTATCAATTGTATACTGTAAAAAATGAGCAGAGGGAAAAGCTACATGATTTATTATTTAGTACCCTACATATGAACCACATATGTAGCCTTTTGGTAACTCAGGGTTTATGATTTTGGTTTCTTCTCATGAGGGACATTCTAATCAGGTGACCACACCATCGTCTTGAATACAGTAT
This sequence comes from Heterohyrax brucei, assembly GCA_028571685.1. NCBI lineage: Eukaryota > Metazoa > Chordata > Mammalia > Hyracoidea > Procaviidae > Heterohyrax > Heterohyrax brucei. The sequence goes on from CM053144.1 coordinate 167,354,577, forward strand.
TATTCTCACATATGAGATATTAGAAACAAAGGAATTTTCTCAACCCTAGTCCCTTAGCTTGTGAGGCCAAAACATCTGTAATGTATCACCAGAGACCCAAAACCCAGTGTAAAGAAACCCACATACTTCATTTTTTCACTTGGCTTTGGGGTTACATCAACTTCCTCTGTAAGGATATTTAAATTGGAAGTATGGAATATTTTATGTTAAATGTAGATATAAATTTCTTTAGGGTTATAAAGACACCAATTCAGAGAAGCGTTTATAGTTATTCTGGTGGTTACACCAAGGAGATTTATGATGGAGCAAAAATTCCAGCAACCCAAGAAAGTAACAGCAGCTGGATTTTCCAGTGCATATTTCACATGGCCTCCAGCCAGTAGATGGGAATATTATAATTCTAACTCAGTATTTCAGTCTTTGTGTGAACATACAAAGAGCCTCTGTGGCATTCTCCCTCCAGGACTGGCACATCCCCTGCTGCCCGAGAACGTTCATATGATGCTTCAGAGCCCTTGACTCGGTGGACTGGGGCTGTATTCACTCAGTCATGTCACTTGTGACATTTTTGAAGAGAGCCTTGTTCAGCCCATCTCTTTCTGCGTCATAACTTTCATTGGAGCTTCAACAAAGCAAGACGACATTAGAATCAGTTAAATTGGTTTATCTTGACACCATTAAAGAAAAATAGAACCAAGTTCAGATGATTCTTGATAAAAAGTGAAATCTAGCGTTTAAAAACATTCGAAGGTTAATGTGTGGTAGAAATATTCTCAAACGTGTATCCTCTAATTTAGGTGCCATCTTGAAAATTTTGACCACATCCATGAGCTACCTTACACTATTTAGCTTATTAGGTTCCCTGCCCCCCCAGTTGACTCACTCTTTTACTTAAATATTTTTTGATTATTGTATTTTTATGCAAATAGTACACACTTTACATGTTTTTTCTAACTGGGCAAACTACTTCTGAATTATTTTTCTGGTGTGCTGTGCACATTATATGTGTAGGTGCGTTATTTGAAAAGAAGTAATAATATATAGGGAAATTTCAGAGACCTGATGTTGTAGTAGTTGAGCTCGACTGCTCACCCAAAGGTTGGCAGTTCGAATTTACCAGCTACTACTCGGAAATCCTATGGGAGCAGTTCTGTTCTAGCCTATAGGCTCCCTATCAGTTGAAATTGACTCAGTGGTAATGGGTAACTTGTTAAAAAATAGAAAAAAGCCAAGGAAAAGTGAAAATGATGAACACAATGTTACTGAGGTCTCCCAATATGCTATTGCCTGCTTGACTCTCAGAACTCTTATCTTTAAAAAAAAAACACTGCCATCGAGTCCATTCCAACTCATAGCTACCCTTTAGGACAGAGTAGTATTGCCCATAGAGTTCCCAAGGAGCACCTGGTAGATTTGAACTGCTAACTTTTTGGTTAGTAGCCATAGCGCTTAACCACTACACTTACCAAAATTTCCTCTATATTAAAAGAGAGAGTTAAAAAATGGTGTTAGAGGCAGGCTATAACCTAATTAAGGGTTTTCTGTGATGTGATCAGATTTGAAGTCATTTAAAAGAGAATTGCTTGGTTCACTTGTTTGTTGCTGTTGAACTGATTGATAGGTTAGAGAATTCCATTTTATTCACTATAAGAAACATAGACACAACTATCGAATATATTCTCCACTTCATTAAGCTTTTTAATTCTGAACTCAAAAAGAGCCTTATTCAGTCCACCAGGAGTGTTGCCTAGGTGGGAAGAGGTTGAGATTGGTTCACAATCAGATATATTTCTACACTGTATCAATAGTATCAGTTATTTTTCTGTAAAATATAATTTAATTTATAATCATGGTATAGAAAATAAAAAGAAAACTATAAATGTGTCTTAAAGAATGTCAAGAGAGAAAGTATTACCGTTCAGTTAAATACTTATGAATCCTCTTCATGGGAGAGTGAAGAAGTAAATTTTCGATAACCAGAAATATAGGGAAATAGCAGTCATTTGTGTGATCATTTTTCTCTCAGACTCCACTCAGAAAGTGTCATTTACCTTGACAAGTTCTGTAAGCCAATTTCTGCAGCTTTTATGATATGTGTTTATTTTTCTGTGTAAAGTTCTCCTTGTAATTTTCAGCAGAACTTTGATACTGCAATTTACATGCTAAGAAAATACTGCATTCTAAGCTACTTTTCACAGTGCTGGGAAACAATTCTTAATCAGCTGAGGTATTCCCCCAAACAGTGAACCTTTGTACCTTTTCCATTATATTCCCAAGAAAAGCTGTTGAAGTAAATGTTGATTCCATTCAAATCATATTGTCTGTGCCTGTAACTTCACTCCAGTGGTACTGAATTGTAATCTTAAGCCCACACAAGCAACTAAGTTAGGACTAACTTAATTATTCTTAATTGTTATGAAATCAGTTGTTCTAAAAAACAGTTTGCAAGTACAAACTGCAACTCTTCTAGTTTATTAGCTTATTACTTAGTTTCCCATGTATGTTCAGCAATTTGAATAACAGACTCCCTCGCTATATTTGAATCAATCCAGCACTCCAGCTAGACTCATTCTCCAGATATCCTAAAGAAATTGTCTCTGTAGAAACAGCAGGGCTTCAGCCATATCGTAAATACTTCTGTCATATTTACAGTTGCCTTGTCACCAAAGGAATCATCTCCAGTCTAAAGTAACATTTGGTTTATATTTTAACATCTGTGTTTTCAAACCTGTATTTCATGACCTTTATCATGTACAGTAGATAAAGTAGTATCACTCTGTACACTCCAAGGAATTCTGAAGACGGTGGTAATAAGAAGGCCAAAAAAAAGGACAGATTAATTGAAGAGGTGTAGAGAAAGGAGTGTTGGTACCATTTTGATACCATGTCTGCAATGGCAGGCAGTGGTTTCCTCTTAGAAGTTACGTATGTCTTGAAGAGTTACTTCACTGGAAGCAGATGAGTATATACTTAATTTTTTTTCCCATGAAATGCCGTTGTTAGGACAGTACATACGTCCTTTGAAGTCTTTGGAACACAAGAGATGGGAATTTGTGAATAGTTTTTGTAATGAGACATCATAGTAGTTACGACATCTACGGGGGAAGACTCATCGACTACTATGACAACAGAGAAAATCCCTCCTCAGTTTGTCTTAATTGTGCATTTTTGCTGATGACATTGGTGAAGCCAAGTATTTTACTACAATCCTCAAATCCTCCACATTACCCCTTCAGTGAATTTTTTTATTCTAAAATCTTGTGTAGCTGATTCACTCTTGTACATTTTTCATAAGTACATTTTGACTACGTTATTCAGCATTTTTAATGTATAGAAAAAAATAGACTGTGGAGTAATTTTTAACTAAGTTCAAGAAGAGACTACTTAAAAACTGTTGATAGCCTGGGAGACTGTGTAACAGAAGATACTAGGTTATGATATAAATGTTTTTAATTTTCAGTAAGAAATATGACTCTAGGAAAGAGTACTGTATTTATAAATTTATATAGCTGTGTCCAGTATTGGATGGGAAACTCTAGTGTCACAGTGGTTAAGTGCTGTGGCTGCTAACAAGATGGTATGCAGTTCAGATCTGCCAGGCTCTCCTTGGAAACTCCACTCTGTCTGTAGGGTCACTAAGAGTCAAAGCCCTGGTGGTACAGTGGTGGAGCTCTTGACTGGTAACTGTAAGGTCAGCAGTTCAAACCCCCAAAGTTCTGATCCTTGGAAGACAGATGTGGCAGTCTGCTTCCATAAAGATCTCAGCTTTGGGAACTCTATGGGGTGGTTCTGCTTTGTCTTAGAGGACTGCCATGAATCAGAATTGATTTGACAGCAGTATTTTTTTTTAAATTTTGAATGACTTTCTTTTTCATAAAAACAATGAATCGTCAGTCAGAAAATGCTTAAAATTCAAAGAAAAGTGTCTTAATTGTTAGAATGTTTCAGAAATATCAATGATGTCTCTGAATGAATCAACATACTGAATTTTACTGTTTTGCAGTTATTTTCCTGAGAGGGGAAGAATATTCTTATTATGCTTTAGGTCTCCACCTAGTGGTACCTTGTCAGTTACTCTCCTGACGTCAGTGAAGGTTCACGGGAATCTTTCCCACTTGAGTCTTCTGTCCCTCATCCACAGCAGCCATGGTTCAGGATGATAAGATCTATATAGAAAGGTTTTTTAAAGGAATTATTATCATGTTTAGTTTAGGATTTTTTTTTAAGGACTGTAACTTTTTTTTTGTTTAGAGCCAATACCTGAAGAGTTTCACCAAGTTGAAATAACCTAGTCTGCATGAATTAAACTCAGCTGTCCTTGACCTGGAAACCCCGGTGGCATAGTGGTTAAGTGCTATGGCTGCTAACCAAAAGGTCAGCAGTTCAAATCCACCAGGTGCTCCTTAGAAACTAAAGGGGCAGTTCTACCCTGTCCTGTAGGACTGCTGTGAATCAGAATAAACTATTCAGTCCTTGAACTTTTTACATCCGAGAGTGGCGTTTTCTGTTCTTCAGCATGAAACTGATGGCATTAGTCAAAAGACATTCTTTCTGTAGTGTGCCTGGAATTTGCTTTTTGATAGATTTGCCAGTTGTCAGAGGTGCGCTTTTGTTTTTTTTTCTGCCACCTCTTCACAATTTTCATTAAATCCAATCCTCAACATTGTTTTAATTATATACATGTGAACTTTATTTGACTATTTTACCTGATATTTCCATAAACAAAAGCTTGAAGAAAGATGACTTACACTAGTGGAAGGCCAAAATAATATTCTTCTCCCTATACTTTATCATATTTTAAAAGATTATTTTTTCTTAGTCACTACTTTTATGAAAGTGTCATATAGCACATATTTGGAGAGGTTTAACAAACCCTGGCTGGTGAGTTTGATTTTCATTTTTTAAAAAAACAGACTACTTTAAGAAGTAACATAAAACAGCAAGAACCAAACCCTTCTTCAGATAGACACAAGACTGTCTTCTTAAAGCAAGTTGAATTTAAAATTTTATTCAAAAATATTTTTTATTTTTTCTTCTGTTGCTTTACAAATGGCCACATTTATGATATTTTTATGAAAAATTCGGTGATATCCAACCCAGTATCTTAGTAGAGGAAACCTTAGTGGTGTAATGTTTAAGAATTATAACTGTTAACTAAAAGGTCAGTAGTTCAAATGCACCAGATGCTCCTTGTAAACTCTGCGGGGCAATTCTCCTCTGTCCTATGAGTCAGAACCTTTATGGTAACAGGTTTGGTTTGGTTTATCTTAGTAGAAGTAAATGCTTTGTTGGACAGTGATACGCTGGAAACAATAATTTGCCATCATACGAGTGATATAAATAATATTAAAATACCAGGAAATCCCTGGTGGCGTACTGGTTGGCTGGTCAATCCACCAGATGCTCCTTGGACACCCTATGGGGCAGTTCTACTTTGTCCTGTAGGTCAGCTGTAAGTTGGAATGGACTCAACAGTAGTGAGTTTGGGTTTGGTTTTAAGTGAGATTACAATAAAAAAAATCTTTTATGTGTGTGATCATCATACGAATTTTCTTTGAAGAAGTTGCTGGTAATCTTTTGTGTTCTGTGATTAGAATGAGTTTGGGGGAACTGGTATTCCTGCTGGAGAAACAGTTTTGTAGTAAAAATAATGGAGTAAGGACAGAAAGTGTATATATATATGTATATATATACACACACTTATTTTCCTTTCTTTTTTTTAATTTTGTAAGATAGCTTCTGCCCATCATTTCAAGTTTTAACATCCCAAACTGTATCATTCTTTATAGTATACCCCCAAAAGATAATATCTCTTTACAAGAAACCAAATTTTACATTAAAAACCACCACTGTTATGGATAGTAGATATCAGAAACTTATGGGAATTATGAAAACATGAAGAAATACATTTACATGATAATTTAGGAACAGTGAATTACCCATGTGAGTAAACTAAATGGTAAATATTTCTAAAAAGTTGCAAAGGTCACTGAGCATAAAATAAAAATAGCTTAAGATTTTGTATACCTATGTGCAAGGTGTGTCTTTTAAATTATGTGAAGTATGTCATTGTAAATTGGCCTTGAAACTAAATGATCAAATCTTATTTCTGACGAACAGATGGAATTGTCTATAGAATTTCCTTAGTGATTGAAAACGTCCTTCATCACCCTGAGGTAAAAGTGCAGAGCAAGGTGGCAGAGTGGGTAAGTGAACATCTAAGATTTCTTTTTTGTTTTGTTTTCAATATTTAACCTCTGGAAATCTGTAGTAAGACAGAATTGAAACACTTGAAAGTCACACCATGTGGGTAACTGAATCCAGAGATCATATGAAACATTGATATTGTTATGATAGTTATGTGACTAACCAAAAAAAAGGGTTCCGTCAAGTAGATTCCAACTCAGAGCAGCCAGATAGGACAGAGTAGAACTGCCTCATAGGTTTCCCAGGGAGCAGCTGGTGGATTCAAACTGCTGACCTCAACCACTGCTGTACTGGGGCACAGAGTATGTGGATAGGTATATAATAAGCGAGGTGCTGCCGTTATGCGTGAGAAAAGTACATTTGAATTAATCCACCAAACCAAACCTACCGCTCTCTCGTTGTTTCCAACTTGTAGTGACTCTATAGGACAGAGTAGAACTGCTCCCTGGAGTTTCCAAGGAGAGCCTGGAGGATTCAAATTGCTGACCACTGTACCGCCAGGGTTTCTACATTTGAATCAACGATTAGAAATGGAAACTAACAGACTATCAGTATCTTAAACAAAAAGTGCCACATAATGGAAATGAGTTTTGATAGGTGTGTTTATTTACTATTATATCCATACCTTTTCAGGAGTGATTTTAAAAATATTTTTTTAATTTTTTGAATGTTTGATTCAAAAAATGAAAAATGGTAAACTAAAAAAATAAAATAAAAGGATATGTATGATGTATCTCCTTTTGATCCTTGATGCTGAACTGCCTGGAGTCTATTTGCTTAGAAATCACTTTAGGTTAGTTTATCTTGCATTTTTCCAGAAGTAATTTTTGCATATAAAAGCAAGTAAGACTATAGGTTGGGTTTTTTTTTCTTCCTTTTTACAGTAAAAGAACCATATGTAAACATTCTGTACCATGTATTTGTTACCAGACTTTCAGTATTAATATGCAGTGAACTTCCCCATCCTTTGTAAATACGCTACTTTAGAGCAGTTTTAGGTTTACAGAAAAATTGCACAAAAAATTCACAGTTCCCGTCCACTCTCCATATACTTTACTGCTGCAGTTTCCGTTATTATTAACTTCTTGCATTCCTATGGTGCTTTTGTTATAATTGATGAACCAATATTGATATTAGTAATAGAAGTCAATGAGTTCCGTTAAGGTTCACTTGTGTTGTACAGTTCTGTGGGATTTTAACAAATGCATAATATCGTGTATTTACCATTACAGTATAGGGCAGAACTCATCTTTTTTTCTTTTTTTAACACCAGTATGCATTATTCTTTTTTGTGGCTATACATTCATTTAACAAGTCTTACTTACACTGATGGACTTTTAGGTTGTAATTTATTTAGCCAACCTTCTGTTAATGAAAATTTTGGTAATTTTCAATTAAAAAACTAACAAAACTTCTTTTCCTTCACAAACACATTCTAGATTTTTTTTTTTTTTTCCATTTTCTTCTCCATACCAGTAACAAAAACTTTTATTTTTGTATTGGTTTCTGTTTTTCTCTTAATTCTTGTTCTGCCCATAGCATACCATGGGAGTTTTGTATTACCTTTTTTCTGTATAAGATTATTACATTGTGACTGTTAGTTTTTATGTGAATAAAGCTGCTAGAGTATTCATTCTGAAGTAAGAAATATGAGTTCGTATCTCTTACAGTAGATATCTGATAAATATTTCCTCAGGAGCAAATGGAAGTATAACCAGATTCTGAGCAGTTGTGGTTAGGTGATTTTCTCTCTTACTTATATTTAAAGAATAACTGATGGTGAACCGTAGCCTTATTTTTAAAGGCAGTACCTTATAACAAGTTGCATAGGAAACAATCTCACTGCCTGTTGCCATCAAATTGATTCTGACTCATAGCAACCCTATAGGGAACAATAATTTGTAAATAAAAGCTCTGTCATAAAATCAGAAGGGGAAAGGAAAATTCTCAAATAGAAGTCAAAGAGATACTACTGTTGACTTTGGGGGGTAATGAAAGTTTAGTAACTAAATTAAACATTTTAGAAGATATATTTGATTTGTGCATGGAGAATAGACTTTAAAGAGCTTATTCTTGTGTACCATTCTCTCTCTAACATTGTTCTTTTTGTTTAAAGTCAGAATGATATTAAAAAATGAAATTTCTTAATCCTAAAACAACCCAATGCTAGTAATATTAATTTTGAAAGTTAGTATTCATTGAAGAGCCTGATACTTTAGACAAAGTATAATTTTACATTTATGTGTTTAATGGATTTATACTGCATGTTTTTAAGTATACAGGCATTTTTATATGAAGCTTAATTTTTCTAGAACCTTTTCATTTAAAGTACAAAATATCAAAGCAGACTGTTGAGAAAATACAAGTGGTGTTTTTTATTCACAAAACCCTGGTGGCTTAATGGTTAAGTGCTACAGCTGCTAACCAAAAGGTCCGCAGTTCATATACACTAGGCACTCCCTGGAAACTCTATGGGGCAGTTCTACCCTATCCTGTAGGGTTGCTATAAGATGAAATTGACTCAACAGCAGTATTTTTTTTTTTTTAAGTATTGTTACAATTTACAGTGAAAAACTCATCTAATACTTTTTGGTAGCATTTTCTAAAATTTGCATTCAGTTTCCGAAGTACTTGCAACGCAAGTCTAAATGTGTGTTTGAAACAAGACTTGAGGAACACTGAGGCTATGATATATAAGTAGGAGCGTTTGGGGTCAGTAAGAAAATCCTGTTTGTGATTGTTTTAGGTGATGCACCATGGAAGCTCATTATTGATACTGAAAGGAATCCATTGCCTCTTTGAAGATGTCTGCTCCTGAGACCCATAAAGACTGATAATCAATTAATAATGACTGTAATTTTTGATAATATTGAACTGCTTTTTGTTTGTGTGATGGTTTATTTTTAATTTATAGTTTTCTTATTGTAAATGTTTTTATGAGATGGTAATTACCAGAAAACCATATTTTATTGACTGTCACTGCTTATTAAGTGAATATGAGAGGTGTTTACTGTGTTCATTTTCCCTGCATACCCTGTCACGGCTACATCCTCACTTTTACGGATAATATAAAACTCATTATAAAGATCCATGAATCCATGACACCATGAGGTACAAAAGAAGTATAGGATGTCTAGACAGACAGACGTGGGTTCAGTCTGGGATCTACTGCTTCTGAGTTAGGTCACCTTGAAACTGAAAGTCAGCTGCTTCATCTATAAGATGGGAGAAATCATTCCTATCTCTCTGGGTGTTGTAAGGATTGAAAGAAATAACATTTGCAAAGTTCCTGGCATACAGTGATCCAGTAACTGTTATCTTGACCTTTGACTCCTCTAGTTCTCCAGGATTTTCCCAGGGTCTTATTCCAATAACAACTTATCTTTTGGGAGGGAAGAAACTTGACTCAGATAAAAAAGAAATTCTTAAAACGCACCCTTTCCCATTGTGTTTTTCAGCTCAATTCAACCTTCCAAAATTGGAACTACACTGTTTATGTGGTTAACATCAGGTAAATGGCAAAGTGAATTATTTAAGACATTTAAAAAATTTGTCTAATTCAGTTCTGTACCTCCGCACACATAGACACAACTACACATCCACACACACATGAGCCATACTCACAGTCTTTCTCAAACAGTACTCTATGATGTCATTTCTTTGAACAGAAAGCCTCAATGCTATAGTTTAAAAATCTGTTGCTGTCGTTGCCGTGTTGACTTATGTTAGGTACCTTCGAGTCAGTGCTGACTCATAGTGACTCTATGTGAAACAGAACGAAATGTTGTCCTGCCCTGAGTCACACGTACAATCTCTGTTATATACATTATAATGGATCAAACAATTCAGAGGACAATTATGTATGAGTAGAAACTAAGTCGGCACTTGGCTTGGCTAGAAACTAAGTTAGTTTCTTCTTATGTCCCACTGGATCATCTAGAGCGCCCCTGAGTTGTATGTACCCTAGTTTAGAGACCAGACGACAGAAGAATTGATTTCTTTGAATTGTGGTGTTGGAGAAGAATGTTGAATGTACATGGACTGCCAAAAGAACAAACAGATCTATTCTAGAAGAAGTACAACCAGAGCACTCCTTGGAAGCAAAGATGGCAAGACTGTATCTTACATACTTTGGCCGTGTTGTCAGAAAAGCTCAGTCTCTGGAGAAGGACATTATGCTTGGTAGAGGGAAGGGTCAGTGAAAAAGAGGAAGACCCTCAACGAGATGGATTGACACAGTGGCTGCAACAATGGGCTTAAGCATAAAGATGATTGTGGACATGGCACAAGACCAGACAGTGTTTTGTTCTGTTGTTCATAGGGTATCTGTGAGTCAAAACCGACTCGATGGCACCTAACAACATTTTCAATATAAGACTTTTTCATCTGATGGCAACACAGTTTTGCAAAACCCTCCTGAATTTTAAGTCCTGCACGAAATCACCAGCCAGCAGTATCATTCACATGTCCTTATCTGTACATTGTTTTTGCAGTTGAAAATTAAAGCTTTTCACAGTGTGTTTCATGAAACCTAAACTTATATTCAATAAACCGAAGAGATAAGACAACTGTTAACACAGAAAGAGGAATTCCACTGTCATATAAGCTTGGGAATACATTATTTAAAAAATGCAACAGATTTCTATCAGAACTACTCGGATTCTTTAATATACTAATATGTATTGTGCATTTTCAAGAAAGAGCAAGAGCACAGAGTTGCCCTGTTTTATGTGACTGTGGAGCTGTTTTGTCTCAGACTTGTGAATCTCAGAACACAGGTTTGGAAATACAGGTTTAGAATGTCTGTTTATCTTGCCACTCTCTTCCACTTCCTCAAGTTTTGATTTTGATGATGAGGTGCATGAGAATGATAAGGAATATATGGTTTTTCATTTTTCAGTCTTCATCTGGTCACTGGAGAGGACAAGATTAAAGTCAAGAGAAGCATTGACGATGATTCAAGGTAAGAGTGACAACGTCTTATAGACAGTGTAACATTCTCTTGTCTGTGTTTCATATGTTTGGTAAAGAAGTAGAGGCAATGATAGAGAATGGCAGAAGTTAATGAAACACCACACCTTAAGGGCATTTCTCGGTACTAGTCAGTGTGTGTGTGTGTGTGTGTGTGTGTGTGTGTATGTGTGTGTAATTAAAACCCTTGTATAACAGTGCTTTTACAGAACTCCCACAGGTGGATGGCTTTAAGAAGAGAAATTTTATTTAGTTACAGTCCAGTAGGCTAGAAGTCCAAATTTAAGGTGTCAGCTCCAGGGAAAGACTTGCCTTGCTGCATCTAGAAGGTCCTTGTCACCAGTCTTCCGCTGGACTGGAAGTTTCTGAGGCACAGGGACCCCGGTTCTTTCCAAAGTATGGGCTCAGCTTCTGGCACTGCTTCTTAGAGATATGAAGATCCCCAATCTCTGTGTTAGCTTCTGTCCTTTGTATCTCAAGAGACCGCCTCAAGGCCCCAAACAAGCTCACACATTGAGTCCTGTGCCATCTACACAGTTGCTGCCCATGCACCCTCATTAGCATCAAAGAGGCAGGATTACAACATAGAGGAACCTAACCCAATACCAGGAATTATGGCTCAGCTAAATTGCCACACAGATTTTGGGGGAACACAGTTCAGTTTGTGACATGTACATCGGATGAAAAAATAATTCAGAAGCTAACATTTAAAGTGTCTGTTATTATTTGTAGTCTTTCCAGGTTATTTGTAGTCTTTTCAATTTATTTGTTATAACATATAATTACTTCATGTGAAATTTCAAGGAGATCCTCAAAGCAAAGAACAAATAATTTGTAGTTTTAAAGAAAAGACTTACATCTAATAATATTGGTAATAAGCGCTAAAATATCTTCAGCCTTCAAAGCTATCAGTAAATTCTTGGAGGTCTCTGTTTTTAAATACTTACCAAGTTTATGACTGAAGCAGGCAGGTAATTTAAAAGATAATGTCCACCATATATTACCAGTTTATAGGGGCCACCTGTGTAAAGAGCTGTGTGGTTAAAATATAACAAAGGGAACCCTAAACTAAGTGGAATAAATTTAGTCATGTGCATGAAGTAGATTGTATCTAGATTAAAGAAAGAAAAAAAAAGTTGAAAAGCAGAAGTTCTTGTAAGTTTTGCTGACTTTCAGTGGACTGAATTGATGTTAGGCATGTGTAACTGTGATGATGAATTATGCTTCTTTTCTGGTGACTTGTTCTTGCTGTTTGAAGATCAAAATAAAATTTCATGTCACAGTTTACCAAGGTTTTTCTTTTCTTCCTTTTTCTATTCAACATTAGAAAAGCAAATGTTTTTAAAATTAGCGTTGAAACTTGCCATTTTTGTATATAATCAGGGCACTAGATTGAGCTATCAGATTAGAGAAAATTGTTCCTGTTTTCTGACATTACTCCTTTTCCTTTATGATCTGAAGAACAGAGTAATGTGTGCCATGTATGCGTTCTTGATGGAGACTGGATTTTTTTTTCCCTCTCTAGCCACATGATGTCTTCTCTGACCTTACTAGCTGGGTCATATTTGGCCTTGAGTAATGGTTCCAGCTGGGCACCTGTCACATTTGTTTAGCAGTTGGGGCAGCCTTAGTTTGATTTCTTGCCACATGGCATACCCTCTTCAAGAAGTCAGCCTTGTCCCTTTTAGTTTATTTAGCATGGTTTTACTGTCTTGTGTGTAATATTAAAATCATATATATCATTAATATATGTCAGCACCGCAGAAGCTCTTGTCTGAAAGACATCTAAAATCATAGAACCTCAGTTTTCCTAATCTATCAAACCCAAAGAGTAATTTCACAGAAAACTATAAGGAGAATGAACTAAGACAGCGTAATGGCAAAATCCACATGTTTGGTTTTTCTTTGGTGTGAACTGTCCACACTTTGAGTGACAGCCTTTTCCTCTTTTTTTCTTCTCTATTCTCCACTCTTGTACTCACTGATGAGCCCTTAGAGTCACTCATAGTTTTTCTTGAAACCATAGGTTATTAGTTTTACCCACACCTCCTTTTTCTACACTTTTCCGTTTCAATTGGATTCTATCAGCGAACACAGACCATAGTTTCAGATAATGCTGTCGTGCTCTATCACCCCAACAGGCAGGAAACCAGAGCCACAGAGACTGGTTTGTTCAAATAAGAGTGGTTGATAGTAACAACAGATAGAACTTGGCTTTGTAAAACCATAAAATAGTTTCACTTTTCAGGATGAGAAAGGAAAATACACACATACACACACTCGGATAAGACCAGTGAAAATACACAGTTATTCTTAAATTGCTGAGTTTGGGTATTCAATACCGTCCACAATTCCTCATGCTAAGTGTGTCCTCGGTATGCAAGAGCAGTAAAAAGTGACAGTTGTGAGTCCTCAGTAAGTGGAGTGGCAGAGCTCGTCTTCAAACAACATGTAATTAAAGAATACTTGTTGGTAGGATGTTTCAGAATTGTTAAGATAGCACAGGTCACTGTTATCGTCATGTCTCTGTCTCGTCCTGAAATATGGGTTATGCATGAACAGCAAACAGTATATCATTTTTGAGCTAAATAACTTTTCATAGTGAATTATGAGAATAATAGTGCACTTTGTCTTTGAGACAAACATAGATATATAGAGGAACAAAAGAGAGCTATTGTTTAATGTTATCTAACCTTGAATCACAAATATGTCACTTATTCTGTTTGTTTTTTTTAGCACCGCAGATATTTGAGTCCTCTCTGACTTGATGGCACTTGACTTGGCTCACTACTTCATTCTTATTGAAACTTATAAACTCTTGTTAAGGGAAATGCACTGTACGTCTCCACTGACTATTCCCTGGCTGTTTCAGAAAATACTGTTGCTTTGATTTTGGCATGTGTCTTGATAGTACTGTATCTGATTCATTTTTCCTCAGTGTATGAAGAAGGTAAACATTGCGTTGCAAACTTAGAGCCTTGACATATAAGGAAGTGAAGTTTTCTTCTACTTTGATACAATAATGCCATTTAATTTTACCTCAATGTTGAATGAATAGTTTTTATTTCTGCTACTGGCTCTAGCTGTGATCACATTTGACCAGAAAATCATAGTACTACAAATTATAGAGCCAAAATTTTGACAGGGCCTTTAGGATATATCCTTTTGCTTCCCATGGAGATATTTCTGTTTAAAAATCCTTCAAAGTCAGATAATCCTGTAACCTTTGTCAGTAATTATTCTGAATACTTCATCTGTAACTTCCTACCTTACAAAGTCCTTACAAATACGTAACACAACTGAAAAACCAAACCCGTAACCCTTGAGTCAGTTCTAACTCATAGTGACCCTATAGGACAGAGTAGAATTGACCCCATAGAGTTTCCAAGTATCACCTGGTGAATTTGAACAGTTGACCTTTTCATTAGCAGCTGTAGCATGTAACCACTACATCACCAGGGTTTCCTAAATGCTTAAAGGAGGTCAAAAGTCATGTGTCACAATCCTAAAGAAATTCTGTCACCTTTGTAAACAAAAACACTTCACAGATAATTTGAAAAGTGATCACTTGAAATGTGAATTTTTCTAAAAAAAAGTTTTTTTGCCCATAAAAAAATGTAGAATTAACCATAAGCAAACATAACCTTTTTATGAATATATGTGTATGCTATAAAATATTACTTAAAACATTTCTGAACAGAAATGGAGTGGTATAAGCTTCTTTCTTTCACTAGTTTTAACCCAGACCACGTAGACTGTTCTGTGATTCTACATTTCCTTTGATGAATTTCTATATCACTGGCCCCAGACAGATGTAAGCAAGAAGCTTAACTTGGCCACTTCGAGGTATTTTACGGTAGTGTAGACCTATTGTTTGGAGGCATGAAGCATGGTTTTCTTTTTGTAATGTAAATTGAAACCAATTGCCATCAGGTTTGTTATGATGCATGACTAGTCCATGTGTATTAGAGTAACGTTCCAACAGATAGATATTTAGGTGGGTAGGTGGGTAGGTGGGTAAGTAGGTGGGTAGGTAGGTCGATAGGTAGATAGAAATGGATTTGGACATCCTTTTTTATTCCTATTATTATTATATATTTTAATTCCAAAACATGAATAAGAAATGCACTTATTTTCTCAATTACTTTGTAATTGAGTAAAAATTTATTACATTGCAGCAGAGATTAAATTTCAAGGAAATTGTGCCTTTAGGTTGATTTAAAATCGTTTTACAATTTCAGTTATCATTAAAAGCCCTTTAGTCTCCATCACTGCTCTTGCTTTCTAATGGTAATTTGCTCACGTGTATGAACTGAGCATTATACAGTGTATTTGAAGATCTTGCCACTCTTTCCTAGAGTCGTGCGTGAGAAGATGTAAAGAAGGCTTGCGCTTGTCTGATGTTTAGTTCTGCTCCGAGTCTCTTAGTGGCCTTAAAGACTCTATCCCGTTAGTGTTGTTTGATACCCTGGTGAATTATCTTTTACCTCTAGTTCCTAGCCCATTGAGTAGGTCATATTAGTTGTTTAGAAAAGTTTAACTTATGTTGAATTATTAATTAAAATGAGTATTTGGTAATTATAATTTCATATGTGGAAATTCAGGTTCAATAGTGTCAGTAAAATGCTATTGTTGTGTTGTTTTTTCAACCTAATATGTATGCCTCCTTTCTTACCCAGGTAGACCAAATTCTCTACCTCAAACTCTTAACACCATGTCATAAATAAGAAATAAAACTGGGAAAGTTCTGTGGCAAATAAAGACAATTTGTAGACAGTGATTAAATCATTTCAACAGTATGACCTTTGCTACTAGATGAATAAGTGAGGAGACATAGCAGTTGTCTTGGATTTTCTTATGTGGCCAGACTTTGAGAATCAACAGAGTTCCCATATAAGCCTAGGACTGGAGGTTGGATGGTGGAGGCTGTGCACACCATAACTGGAAAACAAAGAAATAACTGATGGAAATAGAACTCTTAGTACAGTCTCCCATGATAGAAAATCACTTTGAAAATGTTTTAACATAATTTATGCAGCCACAGAGAGAGCCTGTAAGTACAGCCTGTCTTTCCAGTCTCAGCAGCGTAATGGTGATCACTCTTGTTACCTTATCCAAGTGTTTTGTTTATTTCACCAAAAACACCAACCAGTCAACAAGACCCAGAACAATTCTCTCTCAAATATTTTCTTTAGGTTGGTGATTTTGGCCCTCCTAGTTTACAATGCTACCAACAACATCAGCTTGGAAGCAAAAACCATTCAGCAGAAGCTCTTAAGAAATAACAAGTCCCTGGATGAGGGCTTGAGGCTCTATACAGTGAATGTGAGGCAACTGGGTAAGCAGTTAATTTAATGATAATAGGTATTTCGTATGACTGTATTTTCAGGCTTAGTGGAAACTACAGGAAGAACAGCAACAACAAAAAATGATATCATGATATAGCTCGAGAGTTTTCAGAAAAAAGGTGGGGTGATTGAAGATAGCATGTGGGTATGACATTTGGGGTGGGTTCACAGATGTTGTTTTGCTATTTCACTGCCAAGCATCCAGGCTGAAGAGGCTTTTGGAACAGCTGAAAATTTTTCATATAGTATACTATAACTCAATGAAAACACTGTTGATAGACTGTTTTATTAGCTTTTGTTGGTTAAAAATGAAAAGTACATTTGAATTTTTCAGGGTTTTCATTTTACACACAAAGTATGTATCTTAAATAAAACCTTATTTTTTTTTATTTTGTCTGCTAGTAATTCATATTGGAATGAAAAGTGTGTTTAGCTTAATATGTATCTGCATATTTTTTTATTTGATGATTTTCTAAAGTGTTAATAATTTTATCTGAAATACATTTAATATTTAATTTTTCTAATTTCTAAATTTTCATATTCTGAACATGTTAAAACTAGTATCTTTTTGTGACATGGAAAAAAAAAGTAATCACCAGCATTGCTATTTTGATCTCATGTTGCTACCACTAACTTAAAAACATAGGTCAGTGTATTTTGTGTTGTGTCTTATGCTCACATAGATACATGTCCTGCCAATGAGGACCCCAAAGGCTATCACTGGCCCACCATTGAACCTTCTGAGTATATTCTACCCTGTAATGGAAAACCTGGCTATTATGCGTCACGGACATGGTAATAATTTCATAGACTCTTCTCAAAAAAGGTCCATGTTACTTGCCTTCCCAAGATTACTTGTTGGGGATGCTGTAACAGAATACCACCAAGTGGGTAGCTTTAAAGAAACTAAATTTATTTTCTCAGAGCTCTGGAAACTGCAAGTCCAAATCAGGGTCTCAGCCATGTTAATACCTTCTGATAGCTTTGAAAGTAGAACTGTCCCATGCTGTTCTCCTAGTTTCTGGTAGTTTGGGTTTTCCGTATTGTTTGTTGACTTGTAAAAGGATCCTCACATGGTGTCTTCCCCTTGTGTGTGGCTCTGTTTTTGTGTGTTTTATAAAATGTCAATCAGAAAGTGTTAGGATGGGGACCCACCCAACTCTGGTATGACTTCCTTAATTTAACCGATAACATCTACAGAGAAATTCTTTCCTCAAAGTTACATTCAGTCCAGGGGTTAGGACTTCAGCGTATTTTTCTGGGGGCACACAGTTCAGTCCTAATCACATGTGCTACATGATGGTTCCCATGCATTGTACTGACTGGGGAAAAGGGCAGAAATCTCTTTGTGAATGCTTGCATCATATACTCTCTGGGGGTATAAAGATGAGGTAGGGAGAAGAGAGGCCGTAGTTCTTTCCAGTAGCAGGCTAGTTTAGCGTTCTCCAGTGGGATCAGGAGTTTGAAAACCAGGGCCTGGCTCCCCAGCAAGGTAGACTGTATAGAGGTGAGGCAGTTTGCAGCCTAGGTACCTGCCTCTGGAGTTCCAGGACCATTTAACCATATGGAACAATTACTCTTAAAGGTGAAATGGGTAGCAAAGATGAGATAGAGATAGAGTCTAGTTGGGGCAGTCTTCTCAGGCACACTGCATATAGAGTGTCCCTAAGTTTTTAACAAAAATCTAGATCCAGGACTACTGCTGAAAATTTATAATAAAGTAGCAAGTTAAGTTTAGTTCTTCACCCTCCTTCCACCTCTAATTATGGTTTTCTTGGGGGAAATTCAGAAACTACCCAAGTGTAAGTATTTTGTACCTGCTTGTGTGTTGGACATGTGGGAGGGTGAAAAGACTCATTGCACCCCTCCAGGAATCAACTCAGTGGCAATGGGTTTGGTTTGGTTTTAGGGAGAAAAGAAAAGGTCTTAGAGAATTATGGACATGGTACTTCCTGGCTGTGAGGCCTTAAAAAATTTCTTCACCTATTTGAATCTACCGTCTCATCTATAAAATGTGGATTACACTCTATTTTACAGAGTTATATAGCAATTAAGATGAGATTGTAACTGAAAAGTTTATAAAGCAGCGCTTGACCATGTCACTAGATATGCCTTCATGTACCCTTGGCAGTCATGTGTGTCCTAGGGTGGGCTACAATATTTAGGATGCTAGTATTTTGATGCCATGCTGTATGTGACTGATTTTTTTTCCAGTAAGAATTTTTAATGTGAGTTTTATTTCAGTGCATTACAGTTTCATTCTTTAATGAAACTTTTCCAGAGATGAAGCTAAATCTAAAACTTATTAGTGAATTTTGTCAATTATAATGTCATTTGTGTCAATTATTCAAAATGTCTTTTCTTATTTCATAGTCATCGCAATCTGACCAACTCATCTCTAGCCTTCTGGGGGCTTCCTGATGTCTCCAGTTGTTCAAGTGAGTGAGGAATTTTCTTTCACTTCCCAAAGATGAAATGATAGCACTTCATGCTTCATGGTTTCCATCCTCTTCAAACAGGTTTTCCTCCTGTGTAACATTATTTTAATAGAAAAAGTCAGGCAAATGATTGTTTCGCTTCAAGATTGAAGATGCTTTCTTTCCTCTCACTTTCTTTTTCTGTTCCATTCATTCTGAAAGGACAATTAGAGTCAAGAAATTCTAGACAAGATTAAGAATAATATGTAAACTTGCATCTGTATTGGTGTTTCATAGTTTTGTATGATTTTCAAATAGCAAATGTGTGCTTACACAGTGATGCTTGGGGCATTTCTGTTAGAATGTTGTCAGTAACAGTTCTTTCAGTTTATTTACCTGTATTGTTCAAAAGCACAATATGTATCTCACTAAAAAAGAGAAGTTAATCTCTGTTCACCACCTTGAAGAAGTATTATTGCCATGTGAAGGTTGTGAAAAGGAAGCCTACTTTCCTGCTTCAGCTGTGAAGTGAAATATTGCACTCTGTTGTAGATTCCTAGAAATGCTCACAATATACAGATAAAGCTTTGTGTGTTGTTTCTTCTGCTTTTTTTTTTTTTAGATGAACTAAATAATGTCAATACGATTTTAAATTTAACTGGTGAAGGACAGAACTTAACCTCGGCCAACATTACCAGCATTGTAGAATACGTCAAGAGAATTGTCCACAGTGAAGAAAACATTGATATAACCCTTGGCTCAACTCTAATGACTATATTTTCTAATATCTTAACCAGTTCAGACACTGAGTTGCTTGAGTCTTCTTCTGAGTACGTAGTTTTCTCTTTTTCTGGAGAGTGAAATTTATTGGAGAATACAACCCGCTAACCCACTGCTTTGAAGGCAATTCTGACTCATAGCAACCCTGTAGA
Source organism: Heterohyrax brucei (assembly GCA_028571685.1). Classification (NCBI taxonomy): domain Eukaryota; kingdom Metazoa; phylum Chordata; class Mammalia; order Hyracoidea; family Procaviidae; genus Heterohyrax; species Heterohyrax brucei. The sequence continues at coordinate 167,374,452 of CM053144.1, forward strand.
ACAGAATAAAACTGCCCCATGGAGTTTCCAAGGGGCAGCTTGTGGCTTCCAACTGCTGATGTTTTGGTTAACAGTACCACCTGGGGCCTTGGAGAAATGGATTATTATATAATTTCTCACATATCTGAATGTTTGGTGTCCAGATTTCCTAAGTAAAATGTCCAGATACTTTCCAACGCCAGTCACAAAGAGAACATTATCAAAGTCCCCCTCTTTTTTTTTTGAAAAATATGATTTACAAAGTGCCCCCAGGAAAGACATGTAAATAGCCCCAGAAAAGTGTAATCATTTTCTTTTCCTAGAATAAAAGTTCTGGAAGTTTGAAAAATGAGAGTAAGTGAAAAGATGAACAAATAATTGTAAAGATACTTCTGTTGGCTCACAAAGGGGACACTGAGCTGACGTTCATTCACATCCTTTATGCTGTGAGTCAGAATAGACCCGACAGCAACAGGTTTGGTTTTTGGTATGCATAACTTTGTCACTGTAAGTCCACTGTTCTTATCAGCCATGCCACAAAACTGCCACAGTTATGCAGCTGTTGTACTTCTGAAATGAAAAGTCATAGGGTAAGGTCTAAAATGTACCTATATTTATACAATTCAGTTTACATCTGGTTATTTCATTTAATGTACTAATACCAGGATGTTTAGTTTCTTTTCTTTCAGCCATTTATCTTGGTGAAATTTGTGTATTTGTTAAAATGTGTACTCCAGTGTATCCTATCTACAGTGCAGTAATTACAAACATTTTTAGCATCTTTCAATTCAGAAACACACTTCTGCCACATTTCTTTGCTTCTCCAGACTAAATTAGGATGTAGGGAAGGTAATTTCCATATGAAGAAGGAAAGGTGAAGGTGAAAGACATACTCTTTGTTCAGTATGACTTAGCTGTTGATTTTCCTGAAAACAGGTATTTCTTTTGAGGATACATCCACCAATATAATTCTGTGTTTCAACAGATACTGTTTTGGTGTGGGGTAATTTTTGGCCATTCAGGTTAAGATCAGAAAGTCTATAGATAATTTAAGATCAGAACATTTATAGATAATTTTTTTAAAGTCTATATTTTGCCGTACATCCAACCATATGTGTTTAATGTCTAAGCTATGAAATTGCTTAACAGTGGTGATGTTGTCGTTTCTTTAGAGCTTTAAAAACAATTGATGAATTGGCCTTCAAGATAGACCTAACTAGCATGTCACGTGTGAATATTACAACTCGGAATTTGGCTCTTGGAGTATCAGCCCTGTCACCAGGAACAAATGTAGTTTCAAATTTTAGCATTGGTCTTCCAAGCAATAATGAATCATATTTTCAGGTAATGAATCAGTGGTTTCTTTAAATAATTAGTTACAAAAATAAAAACTTGCTCTTCACCTACCAGTTGCTCATTCAAGTAGATTTTGGTCCATGGAATGGCAGATAGTCCAAATGTTGGCTAAGATTAACAATAGCAATTGTTGTTGTTGGGTGCCTTGGAGTTGACTTCACCTCCCAGGACCTTGTGTATACCAAACAAAACGGTGCCCAGTCCCACACCTCCTCGCAGTCGTTGTTAATGTCTGAGCCCGTTATTGCAGCTGCTGTGTCAGTCTTCTCACTGAGGGTCTCTTTCTCTCTCACTGGCCTTCTACTTTACCAAGCTTGATGATCTTCTCAAGGAGTTAGTCCACCCGATGACATGGCCAAAGTAAGTGATAGTCTCACCATCCTTGCTTCCATCGACCATTCTGACCCTGCTTCCTCTAAGGCTACTCTTTTGGCAGTCTGTGGTATAATCAGTATTCTTCAGCAGTACCTTAATTCCAGCGTGTCAGTTCTTCAGTCTTTGTTTTTCGTTGTCCAGCTTTCACATGCATATGAGGTGATTGAAAAGACCATGGGCTTGGGTCAGGTGGTCCTTAGTCATCAAACTGGCATCTTTGCTTTTTAAGAAGTTAAAGGTCTTTTGCAGCACATTTGCCCAGTGCAATACATTATTTGGTTTCTTGACTGCTGCTTTCATGAGCATTAATTTTTTTGTTTTAATCTAAGAACTAGAGTAAAAATTTTGACAACTTCAGGATCTTCGCCATTTGTCGTGATGTTGTTAATTGACTCAGTTGGGAGGATTTTTGTTTTCTTTTTATGGCTACTGTTGTCATTTTTGTAACAAAAAGTAGTCCTAAGATATTGTGGAAGTAAAAAGGAGTCCTATACTTTTATAACTTCAGTGAGAGTAGTGATCAGCGTGCTTTCCACCAGAGGTGAGGCTGGACCTAAATATTAGAGCATGAGTAGCAGTCCCCTGATGAGGAGTGAGGGTGAGGATCAGTTCAGGAAGAAGGGTTTACTGAGGGCCCAGGGCTGGGAAGGAACATGGTACACTCACACCGGTTCTCAAATTGAGTTTTAGAGTCACCTGAAGGACTTGCCCTGGTGGCAGGTGCTTTAACCATTGTTTGTTGCACAATGGTTAAAGCGCTTGACTGCTAACTGAAAGGTTGGTAGTTCAAAACCACCAGCAGGTCCACAGGAGAAAAGCGAAGCAATCTCCTATAGAGATTTACAGCCTTGGAAACTCTATGGGGTCCCTATGAGGTAGAATTGACTCCATGGCAGTGGGTTTGGTTTTTTCAGTTTGTGGGACTTCCTAAAACAGATTTTGTAAGACTTACACTCTGAGTTTCTGAATGGGTCCTCAAAATTTGCTTTCTTAAAATGCCCTCAAGTATTGCTCATATTTGTTCAAAGGACTGAGCTTTGGGAACCAGTAATAGAGAAGAGTGGGACAAATCAGCTAGGGCCCAATTAATGGAGAGCCTCTTTGACCTGTTAAAGAGATACTTCGGCAAATAATTTTCAAGTTCCCACTATTGCCAGGCAGTACTGGCCACCAGGGCAAACAAAATGAATGAATGATCATTGGCAATCTAGGAGGCCATGTATACAGAGCCCAACATTTCTTTAGCTGCAGAGTTAAAGCAAATGAAAACCCAAAAAATCTGGAGTTAGGCTATCAGGAAGAGCGTTTTCCTCTTTTAGGCTAGAGGCTCTTTTGGGTATTTGTAATACACATCTTAAGAGTGGAAACTCAGGCAGTCTCAGTCTCATTCGAGGTCCATTTATGGGAAAGCACCCTGGCGTGAACTCTGGATTTGGGAAAAATGATGCCCACAAGTCTTCAGAAGACTTCAGCTGTTTTTCCCTTGCAGGGCTACTCATTCTCTATAGTCAGAGAACTAAATTTTTTTTTTTTTTGTAGTTAATATCTCTTTCAGTAAGGATTTTGAGAAAACTTAAAATCTGATAGAGATAAAGTTACTCATTATACTTAAAAATGCTAACTGTTCTGTAGATAATGAGTTTTTATTGTTAGCAGCTGTAGAGTTAGCCCCCACTGGTGGGGACCTCTGTCACAACATGACAAAACTCTGCCCAGTCCTGCACTGAGCTGTGCCATCCCTCTGATGGGCAGCTGGGCAGACTGTTAGGATCTGTAGGTTTTCACTGGCTGCTTTTCAGAAGAAGATCATCAGGCCCTTCTTTGTAGTTTGTCTTCATCTGGAAGCTCCAGTGAAACCTGGGAACCATCGTAACACATACATACCGTCGCTGACAGATGGGTGGTGGCTGTGCAGAGGGTACGCTGGCCTGGAAACAAATTCAGGTCTCCTGTGTTGTAGATCTTTTGGTTTTCCAAACCAAAACCAAACCCATTCCCACTGAGTTGATTCCGACCCATCAAATCAGTGCATTTTCTCATTTGCCACATGTGCAAAATGCAAACCAGACCTCGAGCTGGGCCTCTAGGGGAGTGACTAAGGGTTACAGAGAGACTGCTTAGAGGTGAGGGGAAGTTGCCATCCTGGCTAACTTCATACTTGCAGGTGCCCTTGCCCTTTGCTCAGGCAGGTGGAGTCAAGGTACCACTGCGACTGAACTGTGATGACTCAACCTATACGTGTATGTGTGTATGTGTGTCTGTCACAGATGGATTTCGAGAGTGGACAAGTGAATCCATTGGCTTCTGTAATTTTGCCACCGAATTTACTGGAGAATTTAAGTAAAGAAGATTCTGCATTAGTTACAAGAGCACAGTTTACTTTCTTTAATAAAACTGGACTTTTCCAGGTAAGTGCTCAATAAAACATTATTTTTACACTGCCAGTGTAATCTTTTCCTCAAAGGTAGAAATAAAAAGGACAGATTGTATTGAAATGTGTTAGGACATGTAAACAGACAAACCAGACATTGCCTTCAAGTCACTTCTGACTCATAGCGACTCTATAGGGTTTCCAAGGAACAGCTGGTGGATTCAAGCTGCTGGTTAGCAGCCAAGCCCTTAGCCACTCTGCCACCAGAGCTCCAGGAGGTATAGAAAATTCAATTTTCTGTCCTTTTAAAAAGGAAAATTTTTCATATGATTGTTTAAATATGATATTATAGATAATATGCTTATTAACAGGATATGTTTATTCCAGTTTCTTTTTAGTAAATCAAATATTAGGCAAGACTTACATGAAACAATTAGAAATTGAATTAGTGAGAAAGTTATTTATTACTCCTTTTGTTAAATATTTTATGCTGTCTAGCCAGAGTTAAAAAAAAATTGTAAACCAAAGGAAAGGATTTTTCCCCCCTAATTGGTCAGGAAGCTCTGTTTACATAATAAGCAGCATTCTTGGCTTTAATCAGTTTTGCCATTAGTATTTCCAATGACCTTTTGCTTTCTCACATCCGCAGAGTAGGGTGGCATTGTGCTGAGCACATATTATCATTTTTATTGGCATCATTTCTAGATACTAGAAAATCCACTGCCAGCAAACAATGATGACCTCTATTTGCCTTTGAAACTGCAACTCAATCTAGAGCAGTTTCACAGAGTGCCTTTTTAGAAACAAAAGCCACCTAGTAAACTGAAGAGACTGGTACCTATCAAACAAGGTGACATATGGAGGGGAAAGTAGCCTATCTCAAGGCCAGTCAGCTTGTTTCTTATAGATGTGCCCTGTATGACGTGTGTAGAGGAATGGCAACATGCAGCTTACAGGTCAACAAAAGGAATGCCATGGCATTTGTACAGTAATTCTGAAATTTTCAGATTTCTCAGCAGTTATCTTTTAGGGGGCAAACCATATACAACTTTGAGCAGATTGAAAATGTCAAACGTGTCTTTCCTCTGAGGGAATTTTTTTTTTTTGCTGTGAACACAAAACTTTGTTAAAATTACTTTTATTTGAGGTTTAAAGCAATACTACCTTTAAGAAATTACAAAAAATGTAGTGGGGGGTCACAAAAGGGGAGTGTTAAAAAGAAGGGGACCAATTTCCACAGGCTGGGAAGAGTTTCAGACAACTCCCAGAGCTCTAAGAACCTGTGGTTGTTTCATTTTGAGACTTATCTTATCCATGACATTTTTTTTTCCTTCTCCTTTGGTATCTCCTCATCAAAGTTGTTAGGAAGCTTAAGTTAGCTTTTTAAAGTAGGAAAAAGTTAAATTTATGGCAGAATGAAAACTCTGTAAGCATCCTATGGTACTTCACATGCAGTATGTAAGATAGGAGTGTTTTTTCAATTGTGGTAAATATGTATGTAACAGAACCTTCACCATTTCAACAGTCTTGTTTTATTATGATTACTGAAAGTATACAATCCAGATCAATTCTGCATGCCTGCCTGTCTGCAGCTACATCTGCTCTTCTCACCCTGTGATAGCACACTCCTCGTTTTACTGTGTACTTCTGGTATCTTCTTACTGAGCACCTGTCCCTTCCTCTCCACCCTCCTCTCTCAAATCTAGAAAGAAGCCAGTAGGAAAGCCTCCTATAAATGTACAAAACCATAAAGTTCACACACCATATGGTCACACTGTGTCCCTGAGTCCAGTCCACTCTTGTCTGAAGAGTTGACCTCAGTACTGGTTTCAGGTTGGGGTCGGCAAAAAGTTGAAGGGCCGTGTTCCCAGGGGACCCACCAGGCTGTCCGACCATCAGTTCTGGTCTTTTGGAAGAGTTCTTGAACTGCACACATGTTTTTCTCATGTTGCCTCGGGTACTCTGTATTATGTCCCCATCACAGCTGCCTTTGGTGATGGCTAGGCACCATCTGGTTCTTCTGGTCCCATGCAGATGCTGTCTCCCACTCATATGGATACTTCTGCCTCCTGGGCTCATTTTACCTTGTGTCTTTGATGTTCTCCGTTGTCATCTGTTCCAGATGCGTTGGGACCATTTGGTGTACCTCAGATGGCAGCTTGCTAGCTTTTAAGACACCAGATATCATTCACCAGTGTGGGTTGCAGAAGACTCTTAGCTGAGCACTAGCTGTGGCAGTTGATCTCAACATCCCCTGAAAATGTGGTCCCCAGACCCCTGTCCCTGCTACTCTATCCTTTGAAATACTGGGTTGAGTTAGGAAAACTTTTTGGCTTATGGTATAGTCGAGTTATGCTGGTACGCTCTGTACCTTGTGCTGTCACTCCTTTCCCTTAACCAAATTCCTGTTGTATTTAATCTATGAACATCCCTCTTCCTCCCTCCCCACCCTTGTAGCCATCAAAGAGTCTTTTCTTCTGTACTTAAGTGTATTTTTAAGTCCTTATAGAAGAGGTCTCATACAATACTTGTCCTTTTGCAGCTGACTAATTTCACTCAGCGTAATGTCTTATAGTTGAAACTGGGTTATGAAATGCTTCCTAATATCAGCGTTCATTCTTTATCATTGCGTAGTGTTCCATTGCATGTATGTACCATAGCTTGTCTATCCAATCATCTGTTGATGGGTTCATTCCATTTTTTTGCTGTTATGGATACAGCTGCAATAAAAATTCTTGTGCATGTATCAGTTCATGTGACCACCTGTATTTCTATAGACTATACTCTGAGCAGTGGGATTGCTGGATCATATGGTACTTCTATTTCTAGCTTTCTAAGGAAGCACCAAGTTGCTTTTGAAGGAGGTTGTACCATTTTGCATTTCCATCAGCAATGTAGGAGAGTTCCAGTCTCTCTACTGTTCTCCAGCATTTGTTGTTTTTAGTTTTTTGGAGTATTGCCAGCCTTGTTGGTGGTCAGCGTTTTTTCACATGTGCCGTTCAGTCACATTAATCTCATCCATGTCTTTGTTCAACCATCCACACCACATAGCTGGTTCCAGCTGTTTTCATTAGCCCTAAAAGAAGTTACATGTTTCTTAACCAGCAAGTCCCTGTTTCTTCCTTCCTCCCACCCACCCCTGGTAGCCACTGATATACTAGGCCTCTCTCTACTGGCCTGTTCAAGAAATTTCATAGAAGTGGGACCATGCAGTATTTGTCCTTTTGTGACTGCCTTATTTCACTTGGTATGATGTTTTCAAGTTTCATCCATGTTCCAGCATGTCTCAGGATTTCATTTCTCTTTAGGGCAGAGTGACACTCCATTGTATATATATATGTATATATACCACATTCAGTGTGTGTTGCAGAACAAGTCACAGTAGCCAAAGATAGAAACAGCTTGTATGACCATCAGCAGATGAACGGATAAACAAAATATGGGTCTTTTAAGAATAAAAGTCTATTTGTGAAGAATTAATTTATAAGTTATGATAGAGAAATTCATGAGACTTGAAACTGGAAGGAAAGAAAGAAGTAGAGATGGCCCAGCTGGAGAGATGCCTTGTAGTCTAAATCACTTTGTAGTCCAGGCTCCTTCACTCAATTTCCCAGCAGCCTTATCTCTAAAATGGGACCTGCAGATACTGGCAAGGATACAACCAGAACAAGAAAGTAGTGGTTCTGGACAGGACCTGGATGCAATAAATTACATTTAGATATAAGTTAGTCAACATGTCAGGCTATCAGCATGAATGGAAAGAGGAACTGCCCTGTGTTTTTCACAGCATATTTCCTTCATACTTCTCTAAGGGAAAACAGCTTCATCTGCTTTCTTGTATAGGGAAATGATCTTATTGTTTCACAGCTTTTTATGAGTTTATGTTATATGAGTTTGCATTGTTTCAGACATTAACTGGCTGACATCAGTCATAGCCATCAGGAGTCAAGTTTTATGAACATTGCTTTATAATACTGGCTCATAATTTTCCTTCAATGTAGTTATTGTAACAGGGGAAATAACAAAGCACCTTCAGGAAAGTCAGCAGTTTGATCTTATAAACAGGATGCTCTATAATTGAAGATCTTAAGTGTAAAAATTGCTGACAGCTTACTTATTTCGGAGTGCCAGAATAAAATAAAAGTGTGTACTTCTGACAAATACATGTCGTTTTTTTCTCTCTGAAAGGATGTAGGAACCCAAAGAGACAACTTAGTGAGTTATGTGATGGCGTGCAGTGTTGGAAACATCACCGTCCAGGGTCTGAAGGATCCTGTTCGAATCATAATCAAGCATACAAGAACTCAGGTAGGACGGTTCTTCATGACAGGTGAACAGAAGGCAGACTATTTCAGAGAGTTCTGAGGCTTTTTTTCCTACATGGTAAGAAGTAATTGTCCTTGTCTTTAAGGAGCAATATTTGAGAAAGGGAAGGGACAGCTAGTCAAGCAGGGTCCTAACATCACAGTGAATGTGGCAGATGCCGGGGAGTTACTCTGACCTACGTCTAGCTAAGGAAACCCTGGGTGGTGCTGATGGTTAATGTGCTTGGCAGCTAACAGAGAAGTTGGAGGTTCAAGTCTACCCTGGAATAGCTTGAAAGAAAGGCCTAGTGACCTACACTTAAAAACTAGCCTTTGAAAACTTGAGGGAACATGTTTCTACTCTGACACACATGGGTCACCATGAAATGGAGTTAATTCTGCGGTAGCTGTTTTGTTTGCTCATTTGTATGTTTTAGGACTAGATAAACTGGAAAGAAAATGGAATGAAGAGCAGGACAGCCGTACAGTTCTTCAAATAAATTAGACGAAGCTGCATTTGCAGTTGCACACTGCTACCATTAAAGATTCTAGGGGTTTCTTTGTATTTTTTATGGCAAAGATCACAACTGGCAAAGCAAAGGGGAAGCCAGGGGAGGAGTGACTTACTTTGAGCCATTAGTTGTTGTTTAAAATCTTTGCAAGTGTGACTTTTCTTTTTGCTTCATCACCCTTGCTGTCATCTGATTATTTGATAAAATTAGATAGGGGTTCACACTGTCTGGGATGTCCCAAGCCCAGGGTTTTCTCTCTTTTGTAGTGGGGTCCTGGTCATGATTCTGCCATTTATTAGAGTGGCCAGGAAGTGAGCAGGTTGAGAACAGTGTGACTTGCTGATAAGGACTAAGAACTAGCCCTTCTGTGTCACCGAGACCTATGTTCTACCATGTGATCTTTTTTGGGGCACTTCTTCGTCAATACAGGAGACTTTTGAAGATGAGGTGATGGTATAAAGAGCTTTGATAAACCAACTGAAACTAAACCCACTGCTGTAGAGTCAGATCTAACTCATAGTGACCCTAGAGGTCAGAGTAGAACTGCCCCACAGTTTCCAAGGAGCACCTAGCAGATTGGAACTGCCAACCTTTTGGTTAGCAGCTGTGGCACTTAACTCACAAGGCCACCAGGGTTTCCATGCTAAGAATGATAGTAGAATCAGCATTTTCGTGCATTGCTGTGATTCCAGTTCATGACAACCCCACATACTTTAGAGTACAACTGCATTCCACATGGTGCAATGACTTACCATCATACAGAAATAGATGACCAGGGCTTTCTTCTGTGGTACCGCAGAATGGATTTGAACAAACAACCTTTCAGTTAGTAGCTGAGTGCAAATTGTTGACACTACCCTCCCATAATAGGACATTCACAGTAACCTGCTGATAAAGGGCTAACAGGATTCCTTGTGAAGTTAGAGTTGGTTTTCAGTTGATGTCTGTCTGATAGAGGGGCTCCACCTAGATGGTCTGTGATTTTAGGTAATGTTGGCATAGCTAGTGCTGATCTACTTCTGTATGCAAACCTTAGCATTTTTCTCTTTTCCCATATTCAAATCGTATGACTTCAAAATTATTTTAAACACAATTTCCCATGTTTATTCTTGTGTTAATATAGGCAGTGCATCATCCCATCTGTGCCTTCTGGGATCTGAACAAAAACAGTAAGTTTTAAAATACAGATTGTCTTGATATAGAGGAAGGAGTTTTAAACCTTACTAGACACCCTCATTTCCTTTCACTCCCACCCAAAACCAGAGTGAGTCACAATCTGAGTGGAGCTGTAAAATCCAGTTCAAGGTAGCTTGGGAAGGCAGTTTGAATTTCTGTAACCTTTCTTCTAAGAAGAAATGGACAAAATCAACTTTACTTTTTGTTTGGTTTGGTTTTTTTTTTTTTTTTTGGTCTTTTTGATACAACAGTCTATCATTTCAACTCATTTGTAAAATATAATATATATTTTTATTGTCACTTTTAGATTACCTTAGATATACACCTGGTGTCATTCTTGTGATACGCTTCTTAGGAGGTTATTTGACATGTGCTAGGCATACAGTGGAAAGCTTGGTGGCAGAATGGTTAAGTGCTGTGGCTGCTAACCAAGAAGTCAGCAGTGTGAACCCACCAGCTGCTCCTTGTAAACCTTATGGGGCAGTTCCGCTTTGTCCTGTAGGGTCGCTATGAGTCAGAATTGACTTGATGGCAATGTGGGGGGGAGTATGGGTAAGCATACAATTTGAAATTTAGCTTCCAGAGGGGAACACATGCTAAAGGAACATACATATAAGATGGCTATAATTGGAAATACTATTTAAAAGAAAGGAACTGCCACCAAAATGACATTTGACGGTCATAGGTAGATGGCAGAGTTAAACACATCACTAAGCTTAAGGTGTGGAAATCTCTTTCAGGGGAGGGCAGTGATGAAACCTCTCACCTCTACCCCTACGAGTCACCTTTTCTCAGGGTTCCTCTGTTGGGATTTGTTATGGCCAAATCCATATTGGCAGTAGTGGAGCCTGTTTGCCTGGTGAAAATCTGGTCTGAAAGTGGCAAAAATTCCCTTTTGACATTTTCTGTTTCAGTTAGACAATTTTATTGTTACTGCATTGGGATTTAGTTACAGAGTTCTAAGAAGATCCTGACTTACTCAGATACATAGCTTGAAATGTTACTACCTCCTAACCTCTACAGATTCTTCCAATAAATAGAGCCAGTATTTGACAGTGCATGAGTTGTTCACAGTCAAATGAGATGTGTTCAAGTCATTTCAGAGTAGGCTATGACTATGTGGGTCTGCTGGGTACACTGTGCATATTCCAAGGAAGCAGACTGTCTTTGTTTTGTTCTCTTCACAAAAAGGTAGATTGATCGTAGGAGTGAATATGTTGATCTCCATAGGTTTCAATTAGTATGTGACATGTTTGAAAATGCCTTTTTCTAAAAAAAAAAAATGGAAGTTTGCTTTAAAATATGTTTAAAATTAAAGTGAAATAAAATGTTAGCAGAATGCAGTTTTAAGCAAGTGATTAGGTATCTGTCACTGCCCACCTAGCACTAACCTTCCATGATTCCATGAGTCTAAATTACTCTAAGCGTTCAGTCGCTTAAAAAATGACTTGTTAGTTATGATGAGACAGAAGACACTGAGGCCCACTGCCCTGCTGTAGGTCTCATTCCCTGCAGAGAAGGCGCTTGGCCTGCCACTGATACCCTGCTGCTGTCTGTCATCTTCCCTTTGCGCCAGGTTTTGGAGGCTGGAACACGTCGGGCTGTGTTGCATCCAGAGGTTCAGATGAGAGCGAGACGGTTTGCCTCTGTAACCACCTCACCCACTTTGGAGTCTTGATGGTAAGGGGGAGCCTTTACACTTTGGAAATGACAGTTTGGGAAGGTATACTTTGTCTTGTGAGTCAGTGGTTTTGTTTTTTCTTTTTTAAGTTGTGTGTTACGGGCATTATTTCCTGACAGTCTTCCTCTGTATACTGTATCTTGATCCTCAGTGAGTAAGATAGTTAGCAGAGATTACATATTAGAAAGTCTTTGAAACTCCTTATAGCAAAGAACCTTACCATTTTTTTTCCTAGTACACTTACATTGAAAAAGAAAATCAGCGTAAGACCTGGGGCTAAGGGAGGGGTAGAGAGAGGTGGGGAGAAGCAGAGGAGGGGGAGTCGAGGCAGACACAGTCAGTGACAGTGACAGCTCAGGAGTGTGTTCAAGTGTTGGGTTTCGTTAACATGAAAGAAGACTAAAAACCTAACCAGAAATTTCCTTTGTTGTCATTAAAAATATTTTTGAATGTAACGTTGTCCCCAGTAGTGTGCTGGGTGGTATAGTTGTGACTCCACCTGTCATGTTCCTGATGGAGATTGCCCTCTTTAGGGGCAGCGTAGTGAATGAGACTAGACGGAGTCTTCAGTCTGTGAGAGACATGAGGAGTGTGGGCTTTCTTGCACTGTTAGGCCTTCGTCTCCCTCCCTGCCTCCCTGCCTCATTGCCTACCACCTTTCGTCCCTCCTTTCCTCACTTGGCCTAGTTTTTACCTCATTAGCCAACCTGTCAATTAAAAAAAATATTAAACAGCAATTAGATCACATCAATTTTGATTTTTCATCCTACAAAATTTTCAAGACCTGTCCATATCCAGTGACTTGTTTGAATTCAATAATAGATACCAAAAAGAAAAAAGTTTCAGTTGAGTTGATTCCCATAGATATATTCCTTGATATTATATCGGATACATTTCTGGTTTTGCCAACACTTGTGTGGTGCCCACTGCACCCTCTGGAATTCTGACATACCCATTGTTTCTTTCAATTTCCCGTAAAGGAACCAAACCATATTTGTTTTTTAATGGTGTGAGTAATACGTGCTGAGGCAAGAATGCTTTTCACATTAGAATCACAGACGTCAGCTTCTGTTTATCCCCTCCCTGAAATCTTCTATGCTTCCTCCTGTGGGACCTGGGAGGAAGCAGTAAGGAACTATGGGATGTAGTATTTGGCCCATAAATCTCTTTGGCCTGTGTTAATGTCCATTGTCATATGGCAGCTCTGCAAGTTGTAACTTTCCTGACAGTCCCCTGCATAAATGCTCCCAGGGATAAGAAAAAAGGTGTCAGAAAAGGCGAATCATAGAAAACCATAGAAAACGTCCTCTTCACTCGCTCAAAACAGAAGTCTGTCTTTCTTTACTGCTGCATGTGAACATGAACAGTTAACTGACAGCATGTCCTCCCCGACGAGGGAAAACAGTGTTCAGTTTCTTGAAAAAAAATTATAGCAGGTCTTCTTTCAGACAGCCCTGATTTTGTGTGATGACTCGTGCAGATCTATAAGCTTCAGCTTCATTTATGGAAATAGTTCAGAGGTGTGCTTGTGTGTGCGCAAGGATGATTGTGTGTGCAGTGAGTCTAACATTAGTTAAGTAGAAAACAGAGTCACAGACAGCAGTAACAAAATTGCCACTCAGAGGTGATCTGTATGGGGCCAGAGTTTGGGTTCCTGTAACACTGCCATTTTCTTTGTATGTTGTTGAAATAAATTTTATTTATGAAGTAGGTCATTATTTCTTTCTCTGCAGCCATCTGACTAAACAGTTTTACTTGTATATGGAGACATGCATTTTTAGTGGTTAGTCTTCCATATTTTACAGCTGCTGGGAGAAGAATTTCCCAGAATTTATCCTTTCTGGCAGTGGTTCTTATCCTTTCAGCTTCTCCAGACCACCAACATTTTTAAGAGTCTTGCTTGATTAACAAATTCTTTCTTCACTTGCATAAGCTGTTCCCACAGTGTACCTTGTCTCGTGACACATTTACCACATGAGAAGTTAATAAGTACGTACCCATGCCCATAATTATATTGTATAAAAGACAGATGTGTAAAGAATTTAATGCCCTCTGCTGCATTTCTTTGTGGTAATACTGAGTTCTGTATTTTTAGTGGTAGATCATTTTCATGTTGTCTAGTTCAGAGGAATAAATCTTTTTGTGTTCTTTATTCTTTGAAAGTACAAAGTAACATGAGAATTGCTTGTAATTGTGTGTCAGGATTGCTTTATGTATTTTAAACTGTGGCTTTAACTGTAGCTGGTAAGTCAATAGCTTTACTTACATAGAAGCAATAGGTTTTTCAGAAGAAAGTAACAAGGCATTCAGTGATCCTTCAAGACTGCAATTCCATGTCTCCATCCTGATGGAGTCCTGGAGTAGCCAAAATGTTTCATGTCACCTGTGGGTGAGGCACTGACTGAAACCACATTCCATGTTTCATGAGAGCCCCATGTCTTCCCCGTGTTTTGAAGGATCTATGGGAGAGGAGGACTGGGGAAGTTCCCTGGGATCTGGTCCCTAAATCTGCTGCTCTTTATCACTTTCTGCCTTATTTTGATGTCACAGAGGTACCCTAGTTGTTTCATACTACCTCAGCCAAACCTGGAGCTGATCCCAGTTCTTTTCATACATGTGTGAGCAGCAGATTTTACTGACATTTCTGTGTAAATTAAATGAAAACCTACCATGGGAAAACAAGATAATAAAGGTGATGTTTTGTTTTCATAATTTAAGACCTAAAACTAAACTGGGTGGTCCTTTTGAACTCTGTGTCTTTTACAGAAGGTTCCACGTTCAAACATCTGCATAGTTGACAGGTTGATCTTCTCTTAGGATTTATCCCTGTCCTAGTCACCGTTTCTGAATCTGGAATTGCAGGAAGATTCCCCTGGGACCCACTCATCAGAGGATACCTGGGTGAACAGAAGGATTCTGTCCCTTTTGGGTCACTGCAAACTGCAGTCCTGCTTGTTTATTCTTCTTAATGTCCCAGGGATGATTGCTAGAACACATACACACATACATACCCATGCATGTTCACACACACCTTTCCCCAAAGCATTGTTTATACTTATTTATACAGTGTAGTAGGGAGCAATAAGGGAGGTTTCACTGACAACACCAAGCTTTGCAAGCCTGTCTTAGCACAGTGAAATAAATGCTTGATCTTAATAATGCTGGGAATGTTTACTTCTTCCTCCTCCATAACTCCTAACGCTTTAATCTTCACCCTTCTGGGACTAAAGAGATCAAAAATCTGTAACCCTCAAACTCTTAATAGGTTCTCATCTGTGTAGGAAAAAAATATATATATATTGTCCTACCCTCAACATACTGAGCTTTGAAATGATTCTGCCTAAGTAGCACTGTCAGTGTTGGGCAGCCTGGCCCCCATGCCATCCTTTGGCTGTCTTCCAGTTGAGACCTTCCACCATGGTGAGGAGTGCCAGGACCCCAGGGCATGCACACAGGGCCGCAGTGGCTGTTACTGATACTCTCACTCCCAACTCGAAGCATCGGGGATGGTAGTGTTATTTATTGTTCAAGGCAGCTGCTGTTTCTCTCATTTCTGTAGTGGAACTGGGTGGTTTTCTCCTTCAGGTTATATTAGTATGAGAAGAGCTTTGGTGGCAAGGTAATTATTTTTTAAAAATCACAACTCTTAACAATACTCCATTTTTTTCATGCAGTGACCTACAAGAGTACAGCAAGTGTAAATTTCAACATTGATTTTTACGCTGTTTGCAATCTGAAATATTAACCTACTGTAAGATTAGCAATACACTTTCTAGTAAAATCAAGTACCTTTCTTATTCAAAGAGAGAGTCTCACAACTATTTCTTAATGTTTTTGGTAGGACCTGCAAGGAACTGCCTCACAGATAGATGCAAGAAATACAAAAGTCCTCACCTTCATAACCTATATTGGATGTGGAATATCTGCTATTTTTTCTGCAGCAACTCTCCTGACATATGTGGCTTTTGAGTAAGTGTTTTGATATCTGCTAAACACAGTGCTCACTCTTGCAAAATGTGAATAAGAAAATTTCTTCTTTTTAAAAGCACCTGTATATTTAAATCATGTAGAAGGATTGAATTGTAGTATTCAGGTTTCTCTTAAGATAGGTATATCATGCAACAGGAAATTTTCGGCAATAGAGTCCTCATTTATAATTATTTCTATTTATAAAGTCCATTTAAATCTGTTAGAAGTTAACATCAATATTTATGTGAATAATAATTGTAGAAAGTTCTTTTTACATTGTAAAAGATAAAAATAGTTGCTTCACAAATCTTGTATAATTGGTCCTAATAGGAAATAAAAAAATAGATTCTTAATGATTAAAATCAGTAAACTTCAAAGCATTTAAAAAAATTGTTTAAACAATAATGTCATTTTTGTAACTCTAGAATTTTTTCTGAAATGAGAAAAAATCTGTTAAAATCAATTGGTAATTTACTGAACACTTGGAAATAGTTTGGAAATAAAATTAGTATTAAAAAGTTTGTAACTTGACAAATACTTGTAGATCTCTTTGGGCTTTCTTCTAGTGGCACCATGTCATAAAGATGGCATTTCTCAACCTGGTGGTGAGTTGGGCAGGATATGAACTCACTGTGTGTGTTATGGACCTGTTGGTAACATCAGGCTGTTAGCTGCTGTCAAGTCACCTATGACGCATGGCAGCCATGTCTGTAGCAGAACAAAACCTGCTCAGTCCTGTGTTATCCTCACAGTCACCAGCACGTTTGAGTCTATCCGTGTGGCTGTTGTGTCACTCCATGCCACTAAATATATCCCTTGCCCTCGCTGTCCCTCTTCTTCACCAAACACATTGTCCTCTTCCAGCGATTGATCCCTCCTGATGATGTGCCCAAAGCCAGCAAGTTGTCCAGTGTTCTGTCGTGACTCATAAGGTTTTTGTTGGAAACTCTTTGAAAGAGTAGATTGTCAGGCTTTTATCACTAGTATCTTTTAGCCTAGAAGATTCACAGAAACTTGTCCACCATGGTGGCCCTCCTGGTATTTGAAATACTGGTGGTATAGCTTCCAGCATCACAGCAACATGCTAGCCTCCAGAGTGTGACAAGCTGACAGACGGGTGGTGGATTTAGGACATCAGTACTCGTTTATCTTTCCTTTTTCCTCTTTCAAGAAAATTGCGCAGGGATTATCCCTCCAAAATCTTGATGAACCTGAGCACAGCCCTGCTGTTCCTGAACCTCATCTTCCTCTTGGACGGCTGGATCACTTCGTTCGGCATGGATGGACTGTGCACTGCTGTGGCGGCCTTGTTGCACTTTTTCCTTCTCGCAACATTTACCTGGATGGGGCTGGAAGCAATTCACATGTACATCGCTCTGGTTAAAGTGTTTAACACTTATATCCGCCGGTATATACTCAAATTCTGCATCATTGGCTGGGGTAAGCCTACCCCCAATTTTTTTTGTTGTTATGAAAATTGCAAGGGAAAATTCTTATTTTTAAAGAATATCTAGTAGAAGCCTTATCACTGCAAATGATCTGGATGATAGAAACATACCGTAAGAAGGGAGCACCCTCAAAACTATTCTTTTAAAAACTGCTCGCCAGTACTGACTGAATTCATGAAGGAAAAAACCCAAGTCCTGAGTCACCACAAACTTATTTTCTGTGTCCCGGAGCCAGGCCACCCAAGTCCAGAGAAGCAGCTGGCAAACAGCGGTGCATTTCCATTCCGCTTCGGAATACAAAGGCCTGCTCAGGCTCTCGGTGATACTTAAACCCCTAGACAAAAGCCTATGTCTTGGAAACCAGAGAAGGAACATTAGTTTTCTGTGTGCAACCAGAATGTTGACAGAACTCTTGCCTTGAACTTTTTAATGTGAGTCCCCAGCCAGACATGTAGGGCCGTATTAGCCTCTTTGGAAGCTCCGGACTGGCCTCCTTTCTTTATCTGGGTTTCGTTTGGGGCCAGGAATTCTGCAGCTCTCCCCCAAATGTCTTTTTCAGATGACCGTACAGGAGCATGAGTAACCGGCAATTAGACATTTCCAAAGCTCTCCGCACCACCTTAGAGAGCCATAGAAGTCTCGTTGTTTTTTTTCTAAAAAAAAGAATTAGCGTGATATCCTATTTTCTCACTGAAATGTACATGGAAACATTTTATATATTATCTTAAGAGAATTTGAGAGAGTTTGTACTCCATTGTTTTCTGTCTACTTTTTCTAAAGATTTTTCATTATGTAGGAAGTGGCAAAAAAGCTGCCCTGTTTTGCTTACCTTTGCTTTACCTTTGAAGAGCTTTGTGTTTTGTTTTTTTAATTGTTGTTGATCAGAGTTGAATATTCCACACCAAGGAAGGAGATTTGTTCTTGTCATTTTTAGCCGAGTTGCCGTTTCTAAGAAACATATAATTCTGTGATATGAAGTTTTCCACGTCCTCCCTTGCCCTCCTCAGTCTCGTGAGGCCTCTCCCGTGGCTTCAACAGTTGTTTGCATCGCGATCTCTTCACAACAGGTCTGCCTGCCTTAGTGGTGTCGGTTGTCTTTGCGAGCAGAAATCAGAATCAAGTCTACGGAAAAGAAAGTTACGGAAAAGAACAAGGGGATGAATTGTAAGTCATGGAAGGCCATAGGGGATGTATGTGTGACGGTCCATGTCCTCCTGTGTTTCCCAACATTTGGTACTAAGTTGCCATGGCAGCAGCAAAGCTCTCGGTTACGAAAGTTGAAGTTAGTTTGCGTGACTTCCCGAAGGTCACTGCTGCATCACAGATTAATTCAAATGAATGCCCCCGAATTGCTGGAACTGCTTTTTCATCTTCACAGTGTACTGTGCCATCTGGGCAAATTCAGAAGAAGTCTAAGATTTATCTTCCAGCCTCAGAAGACCTATTCTATTTAGGGATTTTCCATAATAATTTTACCTCCTCAAACCCACACACATCTTGAAGAGAGTTAAATAGCAATTCCTGACAGTCTGCAATTTGATGCCAGTATGAGGCATCTGTGGAAACTCAGGGAATGTAGAAATCATTGAGTTTGTGAGCCATTTGTAAAGTTCCCATCAGACTGTGATACCATTGTGATACTCATTTTTAGCAGTCTCTCTTATCTTCTGCTCAATAAGTGCTCAATAAATTTTTGTTGATTGCTTCAGTTGCTGATTGAATAAAGATCTTATCCTGAGACAAGATAGGTGCTACTACATTTTTATACACATTTCGTGGATTGATAAAGACTTTTTTTTTATTCAGTCTGTCCCATTGTCTTATGGCCTTCCCGTGCTTTATATTTCTAACGTGGCACTCAAAAGATACCACAAGACCTAGAAGAAAAGAAGGGATCCTGGATAGGGATTCCAGGAGACTTCCATGTATACCAAAAATTTAGCTCCAAGGACAAGCAATATCATTTTGGAAAACTTTGTCATAATATATTTTAAAAATAGAAGTTAATTCATACATTCTAAATAAAGAGATTTAAAAGGTATATTAGTCAATGATGAGAGCACATTACGGCACTGTATATTAAATTACTGTGCCATCAACACCACTCATTTATTCAGCGTTTATTATATGCCAGGAATCAGGTTCTAGGATCCAGATATGTTGAGGACACAGCTTTTCCCTTTGTGAAAGGCATATTCCACTATGAAAAGAATTACCTAAAATGATGACTCATGTACACTGGAATTTTAAAAACAATTTAATGGCCTTAAATAGTTCATCTAGTTTTTGAAAAACCCGAGAGCTTCCATAATATTAACTAGGAAGTGGGTGATCTGCAAATTGCAGTGTGTACCAGTTCCACTCAGAGCTGCAGAGCTACTGGCCCTACATTTCCAGCTACAAAATCTGTGTCACTGGTTGCCTACTTCCATGTTCTTACCATGTGAGGTAAGTAATTTCTACTTACCTAAGCAACACATACTGTGGTGTCGGTGCCATCCCCAGCCAGGCGTGTTAGAATCTCCTGACTGACCTCCTGTCTTTATCTGGGTTTCATACTGGGCCAAGAATTCTGGAGCTTGCCCCTAAATGTCTTTCACAGATGGCAAGGGCTTTCCCTTGCAAATTTCATAACAAAGGCAAAATTATTCTCACTAACATACTTGATATGGTTGAGGCAAGACTTTGATACAGAACTGTGCTACTCTTATTCTGAAACGTCCCATCTACGTTGAAAACTTTCACATTGATTATAGTGTCCTTTGGAGCTAAAAACATATTATTTTGCATTCAGAGTGGTAATGGTTTTTTATTTTGTTTTTGTTGTGATTAAGTGCAAGTTTACAATCCAAGACAATTTGCTGTACAAAACCCTGAACACATGCCTCTTTGCAACCGTATCTGCTCTACTCACCGTGTGACAGCACACTTCTCCTTTCCAGCCTGTACTTCCAGTATCCACTCAGCAGACACTTGTCCCCTTCTCTCCGCCCTTCCCTCTCCCCTCTAAAGAGGAATCAGTTGGACAGCCTCATAAATATGTTGTGCTAAGAAGTGATATGATAATTTTATAACTTACTTTCATCTCTTAGTGGATCTCCATAGAGTTCTGAATTAGAGAAACTTCCTAGTTTTTCTTGTAGCTGTTGACTTAAATGACTAGTTATTAAGATAAAGATCGTCAAAAAAAGAAGAAGACAAGAAATGTAAGAAATGACTAGAAAAGAAACTAAGACCCAAGGAAGCAAATTAACTTCTAAAGGCATTTGGGAGAACACCCATAATGTAATCTGCAGTGGTATAAATGAAGCCAGGAAAAGTCTTGGGTAAACGGAATTTGGAAATAAGTCTTTTTCTTTCTTGTCTCTTCCATTTACAGCTGTTGGATTCAGGACCCAGTCATATTTTATGTGACCTGCGCTGGATATTTTGGCATCATGTTTTTCCTGAATGTCGCCATGTTCATTGTAGTCATGGTGCAGATCTGTGGGCGGAATGGCAAGAGAAGCAACCGGACCCTGCGAGAAGAGGTTTTGAGGAACCTGCGCAGTGCGGTTAGCCTGACCTTCCTCCTGGGCATGACGTGGGGGTTTGCTTTCTTTGCCTGGGGACCCTTAAATGTCCCTTTCATGTACCTCTTCTCCATCTTCAATTCATTGCAAGGTAAGCTAAGTGGTCCCTGAAAAACTTTTATGCTAATTTTTATGTATTTGTAAACAAGTTCTCTTTTAGACGGATGCCCTGTTAAGGTTCTCCATCACTATTCCAGGTGCTGAGCATTGTTTCTGGTACACACTGATATAGATATGTGTGGGTGGATGGCTGGATGGGTGGATGGAACACTGTTAGATAAATGAGGTAAAATTTCTGGGTTATTCCCCACCACCACCGCCACTCCCCATAATGTATCTCACATACCTAGAACACAAGCAGATCGTGGTCACTCAGTCAGTAATTACTGTTGTATGAATGAATATGGGGCATGGGAGCATCTAGTTGAGAGCCCAGCAGAAGGCTTCAAAAGTTGCACAGGCAACTTTCCTTCTTGACAGCTTGGCTGGGTATTGGTGCTGTTCATGGAACCTTTTTTCCATACAGGTTTACCATCGTTGAGCAGAAGAATTTTTAGACTCTATTCAAGTGCAAAAGTATTCTCCACAATTACTTGGTTCCTTGGAGTTGAAATAACTACTGTAGTTCAAAAATCTTTCTTTTCTTTTTTTAAACAAGATATTAGTTCAACGATTTAACAAACCTTTGCTAATGGTCTGCTTTTTCAAAAAAGAACAAAGAAAAAAAGACTGTCTTCAGGGATCTTAACTGTCATGCTTCTGAGTAGTAGTCCTCAAGTCAGCTCCAACTGATGGTGAATTTATGTATAAAGGGACTAAATCTTCATGATTGTGAGTTCCATGGCACTCGATAATAGATATCTCTTTTAAGCTTAAATGAATATGAATTATTTTTTTATATTTAAACTATAATGTTTAATATATTGGATATAACTTATGCTGTTGATAAAATTCCCTAACATTCAGGAGTACCATGAAGCAGCAGTCTAAGAAGAATGAATATTTGGAATATTTCTAAATAGGGCAATATTGCTGTTTTACTGAAGCTACTGGTCATGCATTTGTGGTTGGGAGGAAAAGAAGAGCTGATAAAACTGAACATACCTGAGCTGGGGTAGAAAGGGTGGTGGGAAACAGGTCTGTGCTACTTGGCAGTGAGATGGCTGTGTGAGTGTTCCCTGCAGGTGTGTTCTAAGAAAAGCCTCTAGTTATCTCTAGTGTTGCGCTTTCTGCTTTGTATTGTACTATCTGCTTTTTCTTCCTTGGTCCCCCAATGGTCTGTGACCTCTGACAAAAGAATCTGTAGTGTAGTGGGCACTCAAAAATTCTTTGTTAAATGAATGAATAATTGCTGGATGGAGAGAGAGAGGGACTTTTGGAATGTCCTAAATCCCACTGGAGACTCCTCTGGCGTGTTGTTATGCTCGTAGGTGCTGTCAAGGCAATTTAGACTCCTAACCACCCCTTGAGATAGGCTAGAACTGCCCCATAGGGTTTTTGTGGCTGTAGATTTTACAAAAGCAGATCTCTAGGTCTTTCTCCTGAAGAGCCACTGGGTGGGCTTGAACTGCAAACCTTTTGGTTAGCAGCCAAGTGCTTAACCATTTTCACCACCATTAATTTGTTCAGCAAACTGTATTGAGGTTCATTCTCTTATAACAGAGGAAAGATAAGGGCTCGTTGTCTTTAGTAAATAGGATCATCTACCTCATGTGTATCTCCAAAGGAACTCTAGTGGCCCCATGGTTAAGAGCTCAGCTGCTAACTAGGTCAGCAGTTTGAATCCACCCACTGCTCCTTGGAAACCCGATGGGGCAGTTCTGCCTGTGCTATGAAGTGTCTGTGTGTCTGAATCAATGCAGCAGCAGTGTGTGTGTATCTGAGATACCACCAAAAGGTAGAAACTGTATATATAGCATATGACTACATCTTAATTAGAATCTAGCTTAGTACAGTGATTACCCAGTTAATCTCTTCTATAATATAAAAGTGCCTACATAAATATTGGCAAAAACATCCATTAACATTAGCAGTTACATGGTTTTATATGTCAGCATTATAGATAAAAGACACATAAGTCAGCCAGCCCAAATCTGTTTTCGCTTTTAGAATTTTCTGGCAGTTCCTGTAACCTTCAGCTGCCATAGTTGTCTGTTCAGCTCTGTTTCCATTCATGAGAATTGGGATGTGTTGTTTTTCCCAGCCTGGGTCTCCTTTAGGAGGGAAAAATGTTGTAAAACGTCATCAAGCCAGAGTTCTTCATAAATCAATGAGTTTTAAGACTGATTTTAGGTTGTGTGAATTCAGAACAGATTTCTGTACATCAGTGATATTTAAGTCACCTCCAAAAAAAGGAAAATTTAAATTTGAAACCCAGTGACACAAAGCTCATGAGTCTACTGATAATTACTTACTGGCCAGGCTTGCACAAAAGGAAAAAAATTCTCAAGATGCTGTACAAAGACCATTAATGGTTTTTTGCTGTTGTGTTTTCTGAGCTTTTTAAGAGAGGCTTGATTGCTGTAAGAGGTATGTGCTTTATTAAAAGCAGCATGTAGAATTTAGACAACTAGATTATGTCTGTTGTGTTCTTTTTTCTTATGTCCTGTACTGCAGTGAAAAGTAGATGCAGCCCATTTACCTCTTGAAGCTTGTGATCTAGTAGGGGAGACTGAAGGTAATTACATGTATCATGATATAAAAAAATGCCTGAAGATACTGAGAGGCCACGATAGAACATGTGGTATCAGAGCTGAAATCTGAAGGATGAATAGGAGTTAAGTAGATGAAAGATGGAAACAAGAGTAAGGAAAAGAATATTTCAGGTCAAGGATATTGCATGTGCAAAAGTCACTATAGTTGGTGATTACAGCATGTGTTTAAGGTATTAAGAGAAAGATCAAAGAGTGAGTGGAGGTGTAGCAGAAGGAGGTAATCCAAGAAGGATGCCAGGGTTCTACCCTGAAGGTCCATACGTAGACCTTGGTAAGAGCAGTGAGAAGTCTTTGAAAGTTTTAGGTATGTAGGTGACATCAAGTTTACATCTTGTAAAGGTGAAGCTGGACTTGGTGTGAAGAATGGATTCCAAAAACCCATTGATGTTGAGTTGATTTGACTCATTATAACCTTGAAGGACAGAGTAGAACTGCCCATAGAGTTTGCAGAGAGAGCATGGTGAATTCCAGCAGCCTAGTGCTTAACCACTGCAACCAGAAGGGTTTCCTAAGAATGGCTTAGAGTAGCCCACAAGTAGATGCAGAGAAAAGAGGATACCACATACCATCTCTGACTGGGTGGTGGTCCCAGTCAGAGGTGGTATGTGGTATTGTAGACTATGGTGGGGATGAGGGGGCTTGAGAGATGTGAGCTGAGTCAAAGGATTTAGGAAATGTGCTTCTAGTACACCCATCGTCGGTTCGGGTACACTCGTTTTCCTAGAGTGATTAGAGTAAAACTTCTTGTTAATGTAATATTATAATTAATTAAAACCTATCATTGTAAAGACAGCAGTGGTCAAAGATCTGGAATGTCATACAGTATTCTGAAAATTTAATCTATGCCAAATACATTTTGATTTCAGATTTAGCTTGCAGTTGAGCAGCTAAATATCAAGAGGATCTTTGTTAGAATACTGTAAGTCACTGTACAGTATTACAGAGGTGTAAGCTCTGGGGGCCAACAAGTCTACACTGATGTCAAGGCATATGTATCAGATGAGTTGCTTTTGATAGCAGATTTTTTTTTTCTTATTTATTTGTTTCTTTGAAAAAAAATGCTGTAATATGTGAAAAGCCTCTTTCAGGATTCTTGGAAATGTGTATGTGTGTTTATATCCACATGTAGTTATATGGACACACATATAAATATGTCTAGTCTGTATATTTGGGTGGGTTGGTTATATTTAAAGGAGTCTGTGGGTAGTGTCATGGTCGACTCATTCATCTGCCAACTGAGAATTTGGAGGTTTGAGTTCACCTAGAGGTAGGTACCTCAGAAGAAAGGCCTGGTGATTTCCTGCCGAGGTCAGCCACTGAAAACTCGTGGAGCACAGCTCTGGTGTCACACACATACGGTTGCCTTGAGTCTAAATTGACTCTCCAGAAAATGAAATAATAAATATACATATAAAAATAAACACAGACATATTTTTTCATGTTGTTGTTTTTAGGTGCCATTGAGTCAGTTCCAATTCATAGCGACCCTGTGTACAACAGAATGAAACACTGCCCAGTTCTGCAGCGTACCCACAGTCATTTTTATGCTTGAGCCCATCATTGCAGCCACTGTGTCAGTCCGTCTCCGTGAGGGTCCTCCTCTTTTTCTCTGGGACTGATCCCTCCTGACAGCAGGTCCAAAGTAAGATGCAGTCTCGCCATCTTTGTTTCCAAGAAGCATTCTGGTTGTACTTCCAGAATAGATCCATTCTTTTGGCACTCCATGGTATGCTTCATTATTTTTCTATAATACCCGAATTCAAAGACATCAGTTCTTCTGTCTTCCTTATTCATTGTCCAGCTTCCACATGTATATGATGTGATTGAAAATACCGTGGCTTGGGTCTTCAAGGTGACGTCTTTACTTTTCTGTACTTTAAAGAGGTACTTTACAGCAGATTTTCTTAATGCAATGCATTGTTTTCTCCCAAAGTTTTTTTTTTTTTTGTAATTGAATGAAAGTGTACAATCCATTTTAAATTAGCATGCCCAGCTATCTCCAGCTCCTTCTGCTCTCTTTGTCCAGTGACAGTACACTCCTCCTTTCTGTTCTATACAAGTCATACCCTCTTAACAATCTCCTGTCCAGGATCTCCTCTCCACGCTTCCACTCCCCTCCGGTAAGGGGCCAGTGGGATGACATCCTAGAAATGCATAGAACCATAAAGTACACACATGACATGGTCACTCTGTGTCCTCAAGTCCAGTCCATTCCTGTTGAAGGAGTTCACCTCAGTAATTGTTTATGGACAGGGTCAGCATCAGGTCTAGGGGCTATGCTCCCAGGGGAACCCCCAGGCCTTTGGACCATGAAGTGCAGTCTTTGAGTGGAGTTCTCAGGGTGCACCTCTTTTTTTTCTTGTGTTGCCACTGGGACTCAGCATTGTGAGCCCTTTGATGGCTGTCATTGGTGGTGGCTGGGCACCATCTGGTTCTTCTGATCACATGTTGATGTAGTCACCCACTCACATGGGTCTTTCTGTCTTCTGGGTTCTCTTTCCCACATGTCATTGTTACCTTTGGTGATCATCTGTTCCAGCTGAGTGCAATGCGTCTTTTGATGTCATGACTGCTGATACACCTATGTAAAAGAAACCAAACCAGTTTACAAAGCACTGTCATATACGTCCGTGATCTGATTCAATTCCTGCAGCAAATCTGAAAAGTAAACACCTAAGAAAGAAACTGTTTTATCTGTTTTGGAGATAAAAAAACCTGAAGTTAAGTTAATGACTTGCACAAGGGCAGTTAGAATCTGACAACATAATATTTACAGTGGAGCATATGTGGCCATAGAAAAGCAGATTATTGGAGGCTAAGGCTGAAACAGAAAAGTAAAATGAATTACTGCTTTTTCAGTTTTTTAATTCAGAGTTTCTAGGAAGTGAATACTTCCATTAAAAAGAAACCCATCAGTACATATATATTTAGTGAATAAAGGAGAGTGTAATCTCTTCCCCTTATTGAACAAGATTTATTTGGGGAAATGCATTTATTTTGCTGATGATTTTAATCGCACTGGTCATCTGATAAGACTAAAACAAATTATCAGGTAAAATATGCTAAATGTTGGCTAACCTCCCTTGCCACAGGAGGTTGAGCTTAGAAGCCTTGCGAAAATTACGCTGGGCCATAAACATGCCTATAGGATACCCAATGAATTGGCAGCAAAGATGGATAAAGCACCTTTCACCTAACACTGGAAATAACATTGTGCTGGCTGAGACTTTGCACACCACAAGGAAACACATTACTCATCTTTTGGAAGTCATTTTGTGCCACAGGGAAGTAATTTTCTAGAGGGCAGCTTGGTAGTATGAAAGGAGAATCACCAAGTTTCCACAGACAGCTGTCAGCTTTTAAAGACCCCAGTCATAAACCCTTAGAGACCCTAGCCCAGCAGTCTGCCGGTTCTGTGACAGTGAAACCCAGTAGCTGTTCAGAGATTTGAACTCCAGCTTGATAGGAAGTGCAGAGGTGATTTTGTCTGATTTTGTCAAAATTCAGTTCCATGGAACACATGGCCTCTTTGCAAATACCTGGTGTAACTAATTCTTGACTGATTTTCCCGGTAAAACTCTTTATCTTCATGGCCTGTTATGGAGACAGCAGCTACTCTTTATTTCTCCCCACTCTCATTCTGCCCCTGTCCCTGTCACCCTCTGTGTACAGTCCCGCCTTCCCCTATGTCTCTGGATGTCTGTCTTCCCTAATCACTTTGAGAGTGACAAAAGGTCATCTCTGGCAGTTTGTCAGAATTTATTGGTAGTGGCCTGAGGAAAGTGTCACGTGGCCTTTTGTTGGGAAAGAAGTCATTAGGAGATGAGAACCCAAGCCTTTTAAAAGAAACATTTACCCTACTAGGCTCCTTGGAAATGACCTTTTAGAACTGGAAAAGAATGACAATATAGGCTGTCTGAATTTTACTATATTTAGCATTCATTTTTATATCCAAGGGAAACTTTCTGGTAATCTTTTTCTTTCACCTTTCAATAATCAGGCTAAAAATCTTAGAACATCCATTTGTCTACTTACTTCACATCTGCTGTGGAAAGCCGCCTAGTATTGCCAGACTCTGGCAAAGGGAAAAAGCTGTATGGGGAGACACACTCGTAGCCAAAGGACTGATGTTAATTGTTTATTTTTCTGTACACTACGGCTGCTGAGAGGTCAGCAGTTCAAATCTATACATTCCTTGGGAACTCTAGGGGGCTGTTCTACTTTGTCTTCTAGAGTCACTGTGAGTCAGAACCGACCCAGTGGCAATGAGTTGAGTGTTTTGGGTTTACAGTCTACAGTAAAATTAATGCCAAATAAGTAGACATAGGTTTTGTTTTTTTACTTAACACACTAACTGTATTTTGAGGTAAGTGGAAGGACTAGATATCAGAAAAAAATCCAACTACGTGATGAGACTTTTCAGAATGTTTCACAGCTGTAAGTTTAGCGCACCGTCTTAGATGTCCCGTTACCGTCTCCCTTCACCGTGTCCAGGGAACCAGCCTTGGCCCGTGCACTTCTCTGGGGGATTTGGTGACCTAGAGTTTAGTACACAGCCCTCCCAAATAACACCTCCAGGCACACTCACTGCCCCGCAGTTCCAACTGTCTTCCCTGTCATGGTTTAGAAATGTTACTTACTTTTCAATGAGAAAATTTCAGAATTCACTCAGAATTGAGACCTCTTGAGCTTACATCTTGATTTTCTTAAAAAAGAATGTATACCTATGGTGAGAGAAGGATGGTTCTCTTGCTGAGAATTCAGGGTTGAGTGGGCTGAGATAGGAGACTGGTGAGGAATCTGTTTCTTTAAAATATGTTTAAGGCTTTTCTTTTTTTAATTGTTGTTCTGGTGTGGTATCTACGTTCATAAAGGCAAAATAAAGAATTCAGACAGTTGTCAAGCTGAAGAAACTATTGTGAAGGAACTTTAATATGGAATTCACCAAAAGGGTGGTTTTTCAGATAGAACTCACCAAAAAAGTATGACTTTGAGCTCTGTTTTGTGATATAACAAGATTTCAGGAAGGTAGCACTACTGTATTAAAATGCAGTAAAAGCTTTAGCTATGAATTTAATCATTTGAGTTATTTTAGCTTCCAAAATTCATGGAGCAACATTGCCTACTCCTTGTCAGTTAAATAAAGCTGCACCATGACGACCGTAGACCTGGGTCACAGCTTAAAGCCCTTTCCAGAGTACCAGAAGAGCATAGCTTTCCATGGTGGTCTCAAGGAGCCCTAGTGGTGTAGTGGTTAAGCACTCGACTCCTTATACTTTGCTGCCTGAACATGCTAGATGCTAGCTGGGAGGAAGGTGTAGTAGTCTTTTCCCCTGAAGATTACAGCGTTAGAAACCCTTATGGGGCAGGTCTTCTCCGCCCTATAGGGCCACTGTGAGTTGGAATCTAATGATGATGGATTTTGTGAAGGAACTTCTTGAAACTTGGTGGAGTGGTTGATATGAAGGTCCTGGAAGGAAAATGATAGAGAGCAGGGACAGGGGAGGGAAGTAAGACAGATTCCTTTGGACAGCAACATAGAACTCCAAAGGTTTTTTATTTTAATTCTCTTTCTGGCACCAAAGTGTTTTGTTAGATGGGGATGAGGGCATTCAAAGGTTAAGAAAGAATAGCCTTCTGTTTTTTTCTTGTTTTGGCCTCCTGATGCCTTTTGATTTTCTTATACATTTTCATTTTCTGCTACTCTTTCTTGAAGCATTTAGAAATTCCACAGTGCTCATGTGTTGCAGTCTACGTTCCTGTAGATGAACTCAAAAGAGAATATTTTTTGTGTGTGCTTTAGGTGAAAGTTTACAGCGCACATTGCGTTCTCATTCCCATGATGTCTCATCGCCCTCCCCTCTGGATCTCAGGCTCCTTGCTTCCATTGGTCTGGCTTTCCTGTCCCTTACTGCCTTCTTGTGTTTGCCTTTGGGCTTATGGGCCCTTTGAGTCTCTGTATACACGTGACTGAACTGTGTGCGTTATCGGTGGTTTTATGTCTAATCTTTGGCTGAAAGGTGAAGTCACTGTAGGAGTGACTTCAGTGCTGAGCTAAAAGGGTGTCTGGGGGCCATTCTCTCAAGGTTTCTCCAGTCTTTGTCACACCAGTAAGTCTGGTCTTTTTTTGTGAGTTTGAATTTTGTTCTACGTCTTACCCTGCTCTGTTTAGGACCTTGTGTTATGATACCTGCAAGAGTAGCCGGTGGTGGTAGCAAGACGCCATCTAATTCTGGACTTGGTCTGCTGGAGGCTGGGATAGCTGTGGGCCATTAGGCCTTTGGATAATCTTTCTCCTGTGTCTTTGCTTTCTTCGTTTCCTTGTGCTCCAGACATGGTGGGATTAAAACATGTATTTTAGGTGGCTGTTCATCAGCTCTTAAGACCCCAGATACTATTCCAAAATAAGATATGGAACATTCTGTTTATCACCTATGTTATGCCATTTGAGCTAGATTTCCCCCAAGGCTGTGAACCCCAGCTCTCAGCTCAGTAACTTGATCCCTCAGGGAGTTTAGATGCTTCTGTGAAGTTGCTATGATTTCACAGCCATCCAGTTTTGCTGATTTCCACAATAAAAGGGGTATTTAACATTTTATCCTAAAAGAATTTTAGTATACTATTTATTGCCAGACTAACTTAAATTCTTGTAGGGGGGAAAAAAAGCCAGCTAATGCAAATAGTAAAATAACATATTGTAAGAATGCTAGTCTGATATTCTGATTTAAAATGTAAAAATATGTCAAGGCTAAAGAATTTGTAGAAATACAATGTCTTTAAAAATATTTTCATTACTAAGAATTCTAATTTCTCATACCTGTTATTTTATCCTATTTATTCTTAATGGGAGATGGAGCATCTGTGTGACTTCTGCTTTATCACGTAATTTTAGAGATGTATTGGATTTTTTGATCATGTTTACATGGCGTTATTCAACTTGCTCAGGAACACAGAGTAAGATATTGGGTTGAAATTTGTAAACATCTGGAGTTAAAAACCAAAAGGGAAGAACACATTTGGCATTTCTCAAGCTGAAAGGACTAAATAAAAAAACTCAAGTCTCAAGTTGCAGTACTGAATAATTTTATGTGCAGAATATTGAATGACACAGAAAACTTCAAAAGACGATGGAAGGAGTGCATAGAGTCACTGGAGAAAAAAGAATTGGTTGACTTTCAGCCATTTCAGGAGTTAACATACGGGGACTGCCAAGTAAGATTGTAAACTCATCCTAGAAAAAATGCTGCATACCTCAAAAGTGCTGAATATCACTGCAGTCGCTTTTGAATTACTTCCCTAGGGAAGCTGTGCACTGACACCAGTGCCTAGGCTACCCTTCAAAGCAATTTTGTAACTTTTTTTCTGGGATGACCGTCAGAGCTGTCATTGTATTATCCTCCATGTCCTGAATGTCATAAAAATGTCTTCCTTTTTATATTTCCTTTATCTTCATTGTCATTGGGGGCCAGTGTTCACTGCGGTATTAATTACAATAACCAGAAGGTATAAATGACCCAAGAGTCTATCAAAACAGATCAGTAAATATGTGATATTTACCTACAATGTATTATTTATCAGTCATAAAAAAATGAAGTTTTGAAGCAGTTTATAACATGGATGAACCTTGAAAACAAGCTGAGTAAAGTGAGTCAGACAGAAAAGGACAAGTATTGTATTATGACCTTCCATATGTAAAATATCTAGAATAAGCAGGTACATAGAGACTGAAGTAGATTCATGGTTACCAGGGCCTGGAGGCAAGCTGGAATGGGGTTATTTTATCATGATAGTAAGTTTCTGTTTGGGGTGATGAAAATATTTTGGAAATAGAGAGTGGTGATGGTTGGATGGCATGGTGACTGTCATTGATGGCACTGAAGTGAACAAATGACAAATGCCTGAACTGTACAAAATGATAAATTTTGTTTATATATTTCAATGTAATACAATCCAAACAATAATTATATATATATATAAAAAGATCTCTCCCTTATGTAAACATGCTACTTGTACAGGTATAGTCTATCACCAGGGAAGTACCTTAGCAGCTTGGTTATGTATTTTCCAGAAACTTTTGCCTTATGCATATTTTCATGATATTCTTTTCATCCCTTAATTTATGTTCTATTGGTTTCTCTTATTCTTAGGTCCCCACATTTAATGCATTACAAATGTACTTTCAAGTTCAATTAACTAATATATCGTAGAGGAGTTATTAATTGTGGTTATAGACCTTCACTTAACAGAAAGCACTGAGTTCCTCTTATGCACTGCTGCTGAGAATGGAAAATGGTACAACCACTTTGGAAAATGATATAGCATGTCCTTAAAAAGCTAGAAATAGAAAATATTGTACGATCCAGCAATCCCATTCCTAAGAATATAGCCTAGAGAAATAAGAGCTGTTGCAACAATAGACATGCATACTCATGTTCACTGTAGCAGTATTCACAATCGCAAACAGATGGAAACAAGCTAAATGCCCATCAACAGAGGAATGGGTAGAGAAGTTATGGCACATAGGCATAATGGAATACTATGCAATGCTGTAGAAAACTGGTGAATCTGTAAAACATTTCCCAACATGGATGAATCTGGAGAGCATTATACTGAGTGAAATAAGTCAGTCACAAAAGAACAAGTGTTGTATGAGACCACTATTGTAAGAAAACAAGCATTATTTGATAGTTACAGGGTGAGGAGAGAGAGGGAAGGGAAATCACTACATAGTAGACAAGTGCCAATTTCAATAAAGGGAAGAACAGACAGTATACAGCAAGTCAGCAGAGCTAGACCAAAACAAAAGCATAGCCATTTCCTAGACACATCCCAACACTCTGAGGGACTGAGTAGCTTGGACTTGGGCCTGCTGACCATAGTCCCCAGGGATATCTAGGTTAGTTAGCATAACATAGTTCATAAAGAAGATGTTCTGCGTCTCACTTCGGTAGGTAGTAGCTGGGGTCTTAAAAGCCTGTGAGCAGCTGTGTAAGATAGATCCATTGGCCTCATCCCAACCTGGACAAAAGAAGAAAACCAAAGAGACAAGGAAAACACTAACCCAAAGACTAAAGGACCACATGAACAAGAAACTACACCAGCCTGGGATTAAAAGAACTAGGGGGTGCCCAGCTACCACCAGTGACCGCCTTGACAGAGATCACAATGAAGTGTCCTAGACAGAGCACTAGAAAAATGTGGACCAGAATTCAAATTCACCTGAAAAGACCAGACTTACTCGTCTGATGGAGACTTGAGGAATCCCCGGAGCTATGGCCTCTGGACATTCATTCTGATAACCCAGAACTGAAACCATTCCTGAAAATTTAGACAGGCCTATAAAACAAAAAATAACACACATGAAGAATGTAATTTTTAGTATAAGACCACCTGTTCAAAAGTAGGATGAGACAGGGAAGGACAAGAACTAGATGAATGGACATAGGAAACCTGGAGTGGAAAAGGGGAGTGTGCTGTCACTTGACGGGGATTGCAGCCAGTGAGTGTCATGAAACGGTATACATGTAAATTTTAAGTGAGAAATTAACTTGAGCACTCAGCATTTACCTAAAACACACACACACACACACACACACACACACACATACACACAGACAATTTACTGAGTTCCAGCTTTTATTCTGGGGTTAGCCAGCGCGGCATTAACTAGACAAACAGCTCTGTTATTTTATTACCTACTGTAATAACCCTGGAAACCGTGGTGATGTAATGGGTTGAGTGCTACATCTGCTAATGTAAAGGTAGGCAGTTCAAATCCGCCAGGCATTCCTTGGAAATTCTATGGGGCAGTTCTCCTGTGACCTCTAGGGTCGCTATGAGTACGATCTTACTTGATGGCCATGGATTTGGTTTTTATAATACGATTTCTCTTACTACCAGTTATAACAAATGTAGTAGCTTATTGCTTTTGAGTAAGACATGATCAAGCAAATAGATGAATGAATGAATAAGGATACAAGAGTATCAGGTCCTGATTAGTTTTGTGAAGAAAATAGGTATATGACAGAGTAACTAGAGGTTAAAAGTAAGCAGATGAAAATCAATGCTGAATGTTGACTTCCCTGAGGAGTTAGTAGTTGATCTGAGACCTGAATGACAGCAGGAACCTGTTACAGAAAGATCAAAGGAAGAGTATTCAAAGAGATGCTGGACAGAGATAAGCTTGGTATGCTGAGAAGCAGAAGAAGGACAAGTATGGTTTGAAGGTAGTAAGGAAGAGGAAGAGGATTTCTGTTTAGGACTCTGGGGTTTGAGATGCCACTGAGTAGAGATACAGCCAAGTGAAGATATCCTATAAATTCAAATCCTGGTGGTGGGAGGATGAGAGGGAGTGTGGACGAATATGAAAATCAGTCTGTAGTACTTATTCCATGTGCCTTGTGTAAGATTAGAACCCAGTGGATAGTGTAGCTGTAGGTGAGATAGAAAGCCAGGATGGAGCACACAGACATGTCAACTATATTGTAAGAGCAAAGCACAGGAATCTATTAAGGAGACCACGAAGGAATTCTGATCAAATTTAGGGGAAAATAATGGTATAAAAAACACATTTGAAGGATGAGGAAATAGTTGACTGTGTTGAGTGCTGCTTAGAGAGGTCTAGAAAACTTGGAATGGAAAATTGAATTAGCAATATGGAAGTCACTGGTCTTTACAAGAGCAATTGCGGCGTATTTGTGAGTGGGTTGAGAAAAAATAAGCAGTAGAAACAGTGAAAAGAAACCATTTCAAAAGTTTTACTGGAAAAGGAAATGGAGAGATTGAAGCTTGAAGAAGATTGAGGGTTGAGGGAGGAATTTTTGGTTCTCTTTCAAAAATGGTAACTAGAATCAACTTGTAAGGTAATGGGAATTACCAAGGACAGAGGAATAGGGGAGACTTAATAAGGTGGTAAGGAGACAGTTAAGTTGGAGGAGCAAAATCCTTGAAAAGGTTGAAGGGGTTGGCTTCCAAAGCACTGGTGATACAGCTAGTTTTTTTTATAGGCACAGGGAGTCACTATAATACAGAAATATTTCCATGTTAAAATGTTGGAAAACTGAAGCAGGTCAGGAAGTAAATATATTAGATGGAGCCACATGAATTTGTTGTCCCTTATCCATTTTTGAACTACAGAAATACAGTTTTCTATGGCTCAGCTAAGTACACTGTGATTACAACCATAATGCAATATATACATAAAATAGCTCAGAATACAAAATTGAAAATAGACACTTAGCTTATGAATGTTTTCATTTTTCTGTTCTAAGTCATATGAAGTTTCTACAAAATTTTAAAACAAATATAAGGAAAATGTAAGTGCTTTCTAAAGGAAATATTGTTTATTTCAGCTTGAATTTTCTTAAGCTTTTTGTTTCTTCGTGATTTGTATGTAAAGATTTTTAAATGAATCCCTGTAAATTTTAAAATGAATCTTTGAAAATGGATCAGTTGGCTTGTATATTTGTATCTTCTTTTGCCACAGGCTTGTTTATATTTCTCTTCCACTGTGCTATGAAAGAGAATGTTCAGAAGCAGTGGCGGCGACATCTCTGCTGTGGGAGATTTCGGTTAGCAGACAACTCAGGTAAAGGACATGTTACTCATTTTTTTTGTATCTAAAAGTACACTGAAACTTTTTCCATGTGGTCTTTTGAGAAACCTAGTCTCAACACAGTAGCAGGTCATAAAGTTGGAGCACATAAAGATGCTGGTCAAAATCTTAGCAATTACAACTGGGAGAGACCCAGATCTCCTACTGTGCAAAGGAAAAACTAGAATCCCACATAGGTTAAATGCCTTCCCCATGGCTTTAGGTCACATTGAATACCTCCGTTTTCTAGAGGTTCTGCTGCACCATACCCTTGTTTTCAAAGTTCTGACATTCCCAATGGTGTTATTAGGCAGAGAGATTTTTCTATGTGAAGAAATACTACTTTTTAAATTATTTATCTTTTTTTTTCCTTCAGTGGCTCCTTTTTATTTTTAATCAGAGTGGCTCTTTTCCCACTATTAATGTGGAATCTTAAACAACACATAAAACCTAACCCATTACGATGGCATTGATTCCAACTCATAGTGAGGCCATGGGATTTCCAAGGCTATCAATCTCTGGGGAAGTGGACAGCCCCGTCTTTCTCCCAGGGAGCTGCTGGTGGTTTCCAACGGCTGACCTTTCTGTTTCACCACTGTGCCACCAGGGCTACCAACAGGGTCAGAGTAAGAAATGGATCAATTTTTTCAGTTTATTATATTGTCTATATGTCAGTGTCTTCTCTGAGCCATTGCCAGCTGATCAGAAAATTGAATGCTCCAGGTAAGTTACTTAAATCATGCAGTGATATTCTTTCAAAGTAGAGTGCATGCCTCATAAAGCAGATTGATGGAGAGCTATGTTGTTTCTTTCAGACTGGAGTAAGACAGCTACCAATATCATCAAGAAAAGTTCTGACAATCTGGGAAAATCTTTGTCTTCAAGCTCCATCGGTTCTAACTCAACTTACCTTACATCCAAGTCTAAATCCAGTTCTACTACCTATTTCAAGAGGAATAGTCATACTGGTGAGTCCTTCCAGCCGTGCTGAAGATGTTCACTGCTTCTCGTTACATTTTCATTGGGAAGATCGGCATATCTTGAACTTGGACGGATGACAGTGCTTGACAGGGTGCTTATTTTATATTTAAGAAAACCCAAGTCTCTTTATACACTTTATCTAGCACCTTTGTGAATATTTTGTCTGTTTATTCTACAAGCAGATCAGTGTCATCATCTCTGTTATTGTAACATCGTCCTTTCATGTAGAAGTTCTCTCTTTTTATTTTAAAATATGGAGATCAGGCTAGCATAAAAGATAGTTGACAAATCCTCACAGAACTAGAGAGACACCATACAGGGCATATGTTACATTTAAGACTTAGTTCTTAACCACTGGACAATGTTACTGGCAATAGCTGTTTAAATCACTGATTAAAAAGGAAAGAACAGAGAGCATACTATTTGAAAAGCAGTTCAAGAGCATATAAAATAGACTTTGTTCCTCTCCTGTTTTCTTCTGTTAATTTACTGTGACTACAAATTTGGACAATGAGCTTGTGTGTGAACAATACTGACAATGACATGGAAATAAATAATTTTTTGTCGTACTTGGTAGCCAGTAAGTGGTGATGTGTAAACGTAATCTTTTAATAACTTCAAAGAGAAAGAATAGAATCCCTGTTTTTAAATTCAAAATAAACTGCTTTTAGCATGCAGCAATTTTCTAATTAAAAATTCTTCCAAAAGAAAAATAACAATTAAAAAAAAACTGTTTGGCTGTTAAATATGAGCAGAGATGAATGGCACCAGAAAGTCAATACTGGATATTTTGGAGACTGAGTGAGGAGTGTGGTGTGTGATATATCTCTAAATGTCCAAATTTCAAACAGTGGCGTTACAGATGACCCTCAAGTACAGCTTACATGCAACCCAACGTGGCACTACTTCCTCTGCCTTGCTGTTGGAGTGGCCATTCCTTGGTCTTCATGAATAGCATTGTGGAAGAAAAGTTGGAGTGTTTAGAGTGTGTTAATTCTGAAAATAACTAAAGAAAGATCTGAAGCTTGGAACAGCTTAGGACAGCAGTTTTTAAAGTTTCTTGGAGTCAAGAGAATTTTTAGGGATGGAAGGAAAGTTATAAACTCTCCTCCAGAATAAGACACAGACTCTGAGTCATGCACACTCTTTTATCTAAACTTCAAAGCTCTGTGTACCCTTGTTTAAGGCTACCTGATGTAAGAACTCTTCAGTAGTCTACCTACTTGGTAGTTCTCCAACACAAAATATCGTTTTCTTATCACGCTTTATCTAATCAAATTTAAAATCAGGTACACGGATTAGACTAATTGAATTGTTTTAACACAATAGAGAATGACTAGCCTGAAGGAATTCTGCCATTAAATGGGGTAGAGAAGGTAGCAATGTAGATTATTTGGAATGTGGGAAACTTTGAAACTATGAAGACAAGAAAATTGAATAGAAAATAAGAGATGAAGAAATTGAAGTACCAGAGTTTAACTTTATTATTTCAAAGTAATTTTTTTAAAGAATATATGTTTGTTTGGGAGAGGTGTGAGAGGGGTTTTTGTCAGCTAGCATAAGAATATAGCCAGTTCTCTGACTTTACTTTTGTAGGATAATAAATTATATTTTTTAGTTATCTGGTTTCCCAATGGCCTTCTGATACGCAGCCAGTCCTCAATGGGGTACTGGTGTGTATGGAACCGCTCAAGCTGTGCGAAAAGTCACTGCCTATCATCATGAGTATCTGTTTGGTTTATTTCTTGGAATTGATCTAGACATTCATATGTTTATGGTGTAGATAATGTCTTCTAAGAGCATTCCTTCACCAAAAGTGGATCATCCAGGTAAAACTTTCATTACTTTTTTGAGTGCATGAGTTTTCTGCAAGGTAAAGAGAATACATGCATGGATTAAGCTAAGACTCTTGCTGCACCAGCAAAATTGCTTTTACTTTATGATATTTCTAAGCTAGCACAATGACATACCTGCACTGAATTGAAATTTCTGAAATTGTAAGTGGTAGTGTGCTATGCTGGCTCTTGTCTGCATGGGGTGCCCGCAAGCTGCTCCTTCTAGGAAATGTACCATGCTCTGGAGTTAGTGAGCTTCATGGTGGGTGAAACTAGACAAACAAATAAAGAACAATAGAAAGCAGTATTTGAGAGAAGAATTATTATAGAAAGAACTGAAATTCTGTACTTTCCATTATTGCTGTTACGGGTTACTAGATATGTCATGGTACATTCATAGAAGTCATAAGAGACAAATTGTCAATTCCAAGCCTGCTTTTTGAAGATCTTCTCCTGCTTGAAATTTTAGCAGAAGTCCAATAATAGTTCATTTCTCTAGCCCCTGGTTTTCGATCTTCCATTTATAATCAAAATCAATATTATTCATAATGTTATATCTAATGAGAAGACTGGGAATGCCTTGTATACTGAATTTTAAATTGTAAGACTGTGAAGACTCATAAAAGTGGAGCACATATAAGGCGTGGAGATGATCAAAATCTCTGGAAGTACATTCTCCTGGAAATTGTCCGTGAACGCAAATGAATGTATCCTTGAAGTTTCTTTGAGGATGTGTAGTTTTTAAAAAAAAATATGCAGCAAGAATTTCTCATTGTTGGCATTTAAGTCCTTAGAAAAATTCTCAATAGAAAACCAGTGGCTAGTGAATGTGTGAACTGGAAGAAAGCACAGAATCAATCAGCTTGCTGGGAGCCAAGTTGGGAGGGGGCTTTATATTCTGAACCCCTGAGCCTTCGCGACAGCACTGGGGCCTAATCGTTGTGCCTTGTTTCAGTCTGCCCATTATTTCCGTGAGTCGTCATCTGATTCTCTCTCTTGCTCCCTTTAGTGTGGGATGAGAGCACCCTTTTCTGTTGTGGTCCTCCTTTGAGATTTAGTGTTGACTCCAACACAAGGCAACAGCTGAACAACTCAGCTTCCAAAGACAGAGGATAGAATGATTATGGTTTACCCAATTATTGATGCATTTTTAATGTTATATCACATACTAGGTCCCACTTCTTCAAAACATAAAACAGCTGGGTTGAACGTTGCAGTATTGAGTCATGCTTCCTTAAATCATCTTTTCAGAATAGAGTTTTCTGGCTCTTTAACACTGAATAGAGAGCAGATGACTGTAGGAGACTGAGTACTTTGTAGGTCTCTCTAGTTCTGTCATCACTGTGAAATCTCTGGGGTTAATCTGTGGATAGAATTTTCCTCCATGAGGCTGTAAGAAGGAGAAGGGTAGGTCCTTACCAGCTACTCCTAGGGTCTGTGAAGACAACCACATGTATTTATAGATAATGGAGCTTGAACAAATTTCAGAGCACTATCTTGAACCAATTTTAGAAAGCTTTAGAGTCTATAAAAATCTGGTTGACTACATGGTATTGAAAAATTCAGAACAGAAATTTAGAATATTATTACTGTATATAAATTGTTCTGATATTATTGCTGTCTGCAGTAGTGTTATTTTGAAACTGTAGCACAGTACATAAAAAATACTTATATTAAAAATGTTCTTGATGAAGAGAATTTTGATGTCTGTATTTAAAAATGCTTTTTTGTATATTCGAGTCATTTCACAAGCTAAAAACTGTGGGGAAATGTGTTCAAATTAGCCTTCATGTTTACTTTCAGTCACTTATTCTCTGCAGTCCTTTCAATTTTACTTCCATAAAAAATTTTATGAAAATGTCAAGTATATATAAAAACAAGATAGTACAATCAATCATTTTGTGCTCATCAACTCTTATAAACCCATCCTCTTCTTCCTTTTCCTATAGTATTTTGAAAACATGTCTCAGACATCATGTTACTTCTTCCATAAATTTCTAAGAGTATTTTAAGTCATTCCCTCATCTGTCACTTCTTCTTTTGAGCCATTTGCCACATATATTTTTGAAGCAGATTTCTGACTTTTTAATTCATTGACTCTTTGAAAAGTGCCATTCACAAGAACATTTCCTAAACCCCCACGTAAATTACTAGGAAGCAAATTAACATTCAGTGAATATCAGGAATGTGGTCTCAAGATGAAAAACAGGAAATTTTGGTGCTGCATATTATCAGCCTAAGAAAGAACCAAAGTTTCATTTCCTTTGTGCATTTCTTTAATGGAAAAAAAGAAATCTTCAATATGGCATGTCCCCAGCTCTGCAGGCCTGTCATCAGCTCATCTTGCAGTCTGATTTTTTGTATCCTCTCTTACAGACGGTGCATCCATGGAAAAGTCTTCATCAAAACTAACCCATGGTGATGGAGAACAAACATCAATCATACCAGTCCATCAAGTCATTGATAAAGTCAAGGATTATTGCAGTGCTCATTCAGATAACTTCTATAAAAATATTATCATGTCAGACACCTTCAGCCACAGCACGAAGTTTTAATGTCATTAATGTAAAGAAAAGGAACTAGTCTGTAGAAATGTGGAGGTCTGTATGCAATGAAAAAACAGCGGGTAGATATAAATGTGCTATTACCTAGGTAACTGCATACAGATGAGGATATTTTTAAAAAAATGCTTTTGGGAAGTGCAAAATTTACCTGCTCAGTGTATTTCTTCCATGGGAAACTATTTCACCACTTCTGAAACTACCATCTAGGCCAAAATGTGAATCAGTAGCTACAAAGAATACAAGTAAGTGTATGTGTATGTGTGTATATATGTATATGTATGTGTATATATATATATACATACACATAAGCTTATATTCTTATATTCACACACATACATATACATGTATGTATATATATGTATATACATATATATGTATGTACAGTTGAATCAAACTAGTCAGAACTATATGTATACACATACACATAAACATATTATTATACAGACACATGCATATACGTATGTATGTATGTTGAGTCAAACTAGTCAGAACTCAGAGAAGAAATATTAAAATCAGAGGATGAGGGAGAGGTGAAGGTAGAGATAATTCATCCTTCATCTCTTCGCTAGATTTGGATGTAATTGCTTTCTCCATCAGCTTCCTCAACAGTTGAAAGCACACTAATATTCATAACTACTATGGATACCCATGAGTTCTATCCCAGTCTTGATTTCTATTATTGCACCAACATTTTCCCTTTTTCAGTGAAATTTCAACCACACGTAGACGAGACTGTTGAACGTCTGGCCCAAAGATTTAAGATATTTTGTTGTTGTTGTTATACCAAATGCCAGACATGCTGGACCATAAGATGCTTAAGAGAAGAAGTTACCCCACAATTTTGGCCTGCTTAAGAGGAGGTGGTATAAATATCTAATGTTTAATGAAACCCTTTTAAGCCCCAAAGATACCTAAGGTACCAGGTTTAAGAATTATCATTAATTAACATTGAATCCTATACATTTGAGTCAGGTCTCAGGTGGATGTTCTACCAGTGTGGCTCTCTCTCAGTAGTTTTTTTTTTTTTTTTTTTAATGATTTTGTTCTGCTTCTGCTGCAGCTCCTTAAATGTATATTGAGCCTACAGGTTCCTGCAGGGAAGAAGAATTTCTACCAGGCCCACCACCTACAGTACTCTGTCCCTTTTAGGAGACACAGGCATTGAGGCGTTATGATCCTGTCCTTGCTAAAATGCTTCCAGTCACACAAATAAAAAACCTCTTTCTTCCCTTTTCAAGAGTTTCATTCCAAGAAATAGAAATTGAGACATATGGAGTGATTTGTCATAATCAAAAGAAGTCCAACATGTGAGCCTGCAATTACTGTTCTGAAATTTAGTTGTACCTAAGTCCTCTGAATGTATTATGGAAGAGCCTGAGGCAGTCAGGCTAGATAGGTGGTGTGTTATTTATGAATTAGGCTGCTGCACACAAGCCAGGCATAGTGTTAAGCAGCTCATATAGCTCAAACTGTCCTGAGTGATGCATTCTTGCTTGTGAATATATTTGTAAAAAAAGAAAACCCACTGCCATCAAATCAATTCCAACTCATAGCAACCCTATAGGACAGAGTAGAACTGCTCCATAGAGTTTCCAAAAAGTGCCTGGCAAATTCCAACTGCTGACCTTTTGGTTAGCAGATGTAACTGCTACGCCACCAGGGTTTCCTGTGAATGTATAGCAGACCACATTTTAATTTTTCTGGAACACTGGGGTTGCATCCAGTGTCTTACAAATCTGTCTCTGTAGAAGCTCTGCATTTGCTCTGGGAAGCAGCAGCATCTGGAAGGTAGCAGCATAAGCAATGGAAAAGTGAGACATGCTCATGAAAGCAGTCTGTTTCAAGGCAGGGGCCATAGCTGAGCACCTTGAGGCCTTTCCCTCTGCATAGAAAATTAGCTGTCAGTAGGAGAGCTTCCAGGCTGCGCCACAAGGCAAGGAGCGTCTCCCTCATCTATCGTGCAGCTGTTTGCCAGGCAGGGAGGAAATATGAGGTGGGGTGGTAGTGAGCTTTTACTATCGTTCTGATGTTCCGTGGTCGGGAGCCCCGCCACTGAGAGCCTGAGCACTGTCCAGCTTGGTTTGCACAGGGAGGACTGTTCAGAGGAGGACAGTCTTCATGTTTCTAAGATTTGCTGTGGTTGAGCCCAGTCCTTTCTGTAGGCATATATTAACAGACTGCTTATTCTGGCACAGGTTACATAGAGATGAAAATTAATCCTAAATATTCACTGAGTATTTATATACTTTCCCTTAAACCTTAGAGACAGATGATAGAATGTAATTAGCTTTCTACTGTGAGATTTATGCCCAAAGTGCTTACTTACTTAGTAGTAATTAAGGCATAACTTCGAAAATGACTTGGCTTTTGGTTTCTAATCATACTCATCCAGGTCTGAGAAAACCTTTTTCTTTTTTTATATTTAACACTGTCAGCT
Source organism: Heterohyrax brucei (assembly GCA_028571685.1). NCBI lineage: Eukaryota > Metazoa > Chordata > Mammalia > Hyracoidea > Procaviidae > Heterohyrax > Heterohyrax brucei. The sequence continues at coordinate 167,417,319 of CM053144.1, forward strand.
CAACTTTAGAAATTTTCAGTAACCAGGTGAGGAAAAATGAAGAATCTAGCTAAACAGAAACATTTACAAATGCTTGTGAAAATCAACCAAATTCCACTTTCAGTTCCAAATAAGCAGCTTTTGTCTGCATTTAGGACGTGAATTTCATGGGGGGTAAGCCAGAATTTAGTGTAACCTAACTTTGAGAATAATTGGAATTTGGAGACAAATTTTGTTCTGTTTTTTGTTTTCCTTTTTTTAAGTTAAATTGTGTTAGAGTCTTAGCCAAAATCCTGAGATATTTTCCTTTTGTTTTTCACTGCAGCTTGCAATGTAGATTTTCTTTGTCCGTTGTTGGCATAGACTTATGTGTACATATTTATTTATTTGTGTTTATAAGTGTCAACTTGTTTCATATCTGAGCTTTGTATCACCTGGCTTTTTTTTAATTAACTTTCTTGTTGGAGAGACTGTACATATTCTTCTGAGTGCTTCATGAAATAGTTTTCTATAGCAATATATTTGAATATGATGAATAAAAATGACTGTGAGTGCAAATTAGAATTAGTAGTAAGACACTACTACAGCTGATTTGCCATTTAACTTAAATGGAAAATGTTTTTCAAATAAATACTGATGTCGTTCATGTTCCAAATTATTAAATTCCTTTATGAGTGACTTTTTATTTCTGACTCTTTAGTAGGAAAAGATTATTTGACAACTGGAAAATAACCTGCCACAAATTAAGTTGGTGACATAAGACTTCTTTGCCAAAACACTAGGAATAAATATATTACAAAAATCTAGTTCACTGGAGATTAATGCACTTTGAGGTTTTTACATTTTCTTAGTGTGACTAATGCAAACCCAAACTCTGTGGGAGATTAAAAGTAATGGGAAATCTTCAGCCTCCCCAAAAGGGAACCAAATCAGTAGCATAATGTAGAAATTAGGACCTGCAATGTTTTCCTCATGTTTATGGTGGCTATTTTCCTTGTTGGAGTTGCAAATTGGATAGCATTTAACCCAGTTCATTTGCGTGATTAGAAAAGAACCTCCCCTTCTTCTTTTACCATGATTACTGAGGATAATTCTTCCTGCAGAAAGCCAAGGCCCAATTTGGCACACAGTCCTTGGCAGCAAAGTGTATGCCCGGTGCTAAGTTGTGAGGCGCTTTGGCCAGGCACAGCTGAGCCAACCTCCACAACTCCTGGCCGAGCCGCCAGCGGTGTTAGGAAGAAGGCAAGTGGTTGCTCAGGGTTCATCAGCAGCCCTTATGGGCAGGTTCCTTCAGAAAACGTTGAGAGCAGCAGCAGGGAATAGCTGGGAAACACTTGTTTGATCTGCAGGCTGACATGTGTTTATACTGTTTCTGAAATCTGAAGGGGTTGGGCTTTGGAAATATAGTATCTTAGAAGCACATGTGTTTTCAGTTGAGTGATACTCACTTTTCTCATATAAAAGCATCAAATCAATCAACCTCTCCCCCCTCCCTTTCCTATCCCAACCTTTCTCCTTTGCTGTGTCCTCACCTCTTGTTGCTGTTTCTCTCTCCCTCCCTCTCTCTTGCCCTCTTCATTTCTAGGAAGAATAACATTTTTCTTTGAGAAAAATAAGAATTGATGCGATATATCCAAATATTTGCATTTATGTTCTGTAACCCATTGCCATCGAGTCAATTCCAACTAGCTTGCCCACCAAAAAAGAAAAAATAAATTAAAAAAAAAAAGCCATGTTGTAGTACCATAGGCAGCACTAACCTGAATTAATTAGGACTTGATAGAAAAAAATATCAAATCCTTAAATATGTTTCAGGACCAGACACTTCCTATTTCCTGTCTCATGTAATTTTTACCACAATTCTATTCCATGAGGAATTACTGTTGTTCTCATTTTTCATTTGGGGCAACTGGTAGTTAACAATGGCTATAGCATCACTGTGAGTCGGAATCGACTCAACGGAAGTGTTTGAGTTTTTCTTTTTTTGTTAAGGAACTTAACTGAGGTCACAGAAAAAGAAAATGTGGGATTTAAATACAAGACCACCTCATTGTTATGTTTGTTCTGCTATGTCAAAGTACCTAGCTGCCATCAAGTTGCAGACAAGCTTGTAAAAGAAGAGAATCCCAAGGTCAAAGTAATGCTGCAAGACACTTTCAGCGCTTCAGATGTAGGCTCTACCAGCAAGACATGAGTGATGGCCTGGCCTTTTACATTCTGATAGACTATGATAGGCCATTTGTGGGTATGAGTGTAGAGCCTGTAAACCAAACCATACCCACTGCCGTTGAGATGATTTGAACACATAACAACCCTATAGGACAGAGTAGAACTGCCTGTCTCAACAGGGTTTTGAAGGAGTGGCTGGTGGATTTGAACTGCCGACCTTTTGGTTATCAGCCTGAGTTCTTAACCATGGTGCTACTAGGGCTCCAGAGCCCAGGGCAGTGAGTGGGAAATAGTTGAAGTTAGCTTGACTTCAGGTGTGGGAAACAGGTTGTAGAGAAGGGCAGGGAACCTTGAGTTTCAGGCTGATGAAGCACTTGTAGCTATCCTAAAGTGGACTGAACTCATTGTGACCCTGTTTATGTATCAAGGTAGAATTGTGTTCCAAAAGGTTTTCAGTGGCTGATTTTTCAAAAGTAGATTGCCAGGCCTTTTTTCCAAGGCACCTCTGGGTGGGCTCAAACCTCGAGCCTTTGACTTGGCAGCAGAATGTATTGACTGCACTGCATGGGCATGAGGGAGGCATAAGGGTTTCCAGGCAGGTTCCAAGTTGGGCTTTAGGAAGGTGACTGTGATGGAATAATTAGAGGAAAAGGGGACTGGACTTGGGGGAGAAACTATGACAAGAAGAGTCCCCAAATCAGCTCATTAAAATATTTTTATTGACTGTCCTCGGAACAGTTATAGCCAAACAGTGTTCTAAATTCTCAAGTTATTGGTCAAGAATTTCTTCAAAGAGCTGTGAATAGTGCAGCTCAAGAACTCTACTGAAAGACCACATTTGATGGTCTGATGGCCTGGGGGATCCCCTGGGAGCGTGGTCCCTAGACCTGCTGCTGCCCCTGTCTAGAAAATACTACTGAGGTCAACTCTTCCGAATAAAATGGACTAGAACTGGGGACACAGTGTGACCATATGGTGTATGTACTTTATGGCTCTGTGCATTTGTAAGAGGCTGTCCTACTGGTCTCTTTCTAGACGGGAGAGAAGAGGGTGGAGAGGGGACGCAGGAGCTTGTTAAGAGGATACGACAAGTGTAAAAAGAAAAGGAGGAGTGCACTGTTACGGGGCAAGAAGAGCAGAAGGAGTTGTGGATGGGGGGTATGCAAAATTCATTTCAATTCTATACTTAATCACAGTAAAAAAAAGTTGTGAATAAATAAATAGTGAACAATTTTAGACATACACCAAAATCTGTAGACTTTTCTAATAGGGTCAAAGGAGTCTAAAGACTTTAGAGTGTGTCTGAAGTTGTTCCTAGTGGACTTGGCTTATTTGCATTCTGAGTTAATTAAAATTATTTTGATAAATTCAACATGTCAATTAGGACAAAACAGATGATGTTGTTGTTAAGTGTTACCCAGTTGGTTCCAATTCATAGTGACCTTATGTGCAACAGAATCAAACACTGCCTGGTCTTGCTTCATCCTCACAATCCTTCTGTTTGAGCCCATTGTTGCAGCTACTGTGTCAGCCCATCTCACTGAGGGTCTTTCTTTTTTTCACTGATCATCTGCAAGAAGCCTTGATGGTACTGTGGTTAAGAGCTCAGCTGCTAATCAAAAAATTGGCAGTTACAGTCTATCAGCTGCTCCTTGGAAGTGCTGTAGGGCAGTTCTACTGTGTCCTACAGAGTTACTGTTTGTCAGAACCGACTTGATGGCACAGAACAACCACAACTACCAAGGACGACGTCCCTCGCCGGGACTGGTCTCTTCTGATAAGATGTCCAAAGTATGTGAGACAAAATCTCACCATCCTGTCTTCCAGGAAGCACTTCGGCTGTACTTTGCCAGCGCAGGTTTGTTCGTTCTTCTGGCACTCTCAGGTGTGCTCAGCATTCTTTGCCAACACCATAATTTGAAGGCATCTGTGCTTCTTTGGTCTTCCTTATCCAGTGGCCAGCTTTTGCATTATGTGTGAGGTGACTGAAAATACCATGGTTTACATCAGGTACACCTTAGTTCTCAAAGTGACATCTTTGCTTTTTAACACTTAGAGAGGTCTTTTGCAACAAATTTGTCCAGTGCAATGCATCATTAGATTTCTTTTCTTTCTTTTAACTTGAATGAACATAAATTTCTTTTCTTACATGTTAGGAGACTAAAAGTTTGAATTCAGGATGCTGGCTGGCGGGGAAAGTGCTTTTATTCTTAGGTCCTTTGGCAGATCCTGTGCCACACATCTTCCCCTTCCTTTGTGCGTGCTTGTTTGCTTACTGTATCTTTTTTCTTTTGTTATGTTTTATGTGTAAGTTAATTTGTCATTCTATATATATGTATATACGTACACACACACATATTGGTTGTGACATTGTTTGCAATTCCCACAATGTGTCGGTATGCTCCCCCTTTCACCCTGGGTTCTCTCTGTCCCTTCATCCAGTTTCTGTCCCTGCCTTCTTGTCTTGCTTTTGGACAGGGATTGTCCAGTTGGTCTCATATATTTGAATGAACTAAGGACTGTGCTCCTCACGTGTGTTACTCATGTTTTATACACCTGTCTAATCTGAAGAGTAGGCTTCAGGAATGGTTTCATTTCCAGTTTAGCAGAGTGTTCGGGGGCCATTTCTTGGGTGGTCCTTCGGTCTCTGTTAGGCCAATTGTTGGTCACTTTCTTGACTGCTGCTTCTCAGAATGTTGATTGCAGATCCAGGTAAAATGAAATCCTTGACAAGTTTGGTATTGTCTTCCTTTATCATGATGTTGCGTACTGATCCTTTATTTATTTACTGATCTTTCTTTATGCTGCGGTGTGATCTATACTGAAGTCTGTGGGCTTTGATCTTCATCAGTGAGTGTATCAAGTCCTCTTCACTTTCACCAGGTAAAGTTGTGTCATCTGCATATCACAAGTTGTTAATGAGTATTCTGCCAGTCATGATGCCATGTTCTAATTCATGGTGCCCAGCTTCTCAGACTATTTGCTCAGCACACATATTAAATAAGCATGGTCAAAGGATACGACCTAGACCTACACCTTTCCTGATTTTTAACCACACAGAATCACCATGTTCAGTTCAAGCAACTACTTGTACTCTGTATACATTCCTCATGAGCACAGTGAAGTGTTCTGGGATTCCCAAATCTTTTCAGTGTTATCCGTGTGATCAACAGAGTCAGATCTCTGCATAATCAATGAAAGACAGGTAAACATCTTTCTGGTATCCTCTGCATTCAGCCAAGATCCACCTGACATTAGCAGTGTGTACCTTGTTCCACATCCTCTTCTAAATCTGGCTTGGATTTCTGGCAACTCCCTGCTGATACGCTGCTGCAAGCACTAAAATAGGTGATATTCTCATTAAATATAGTTTAATATTGATATTTCTGTCGCCTAGATCACTCTGGGTAAGAAAGTACACTAGGCAACTACAACGTAGTGGGTAGAAAATGAGGAACTGCCCGTCTAAAACGTGGAGCCTTCCCATAGGAAGTTCACCAACTTGTGGACCTGACAGATCACAGACGTTTGAAACCATTCAATCCAAACAAATAATTGTTTTCTTTGGAAAGATCCAAAATTTAACGATTGCTGCTAAATTAGAGCAAATGCTTTCTCCAGCATTACCACTCAATGGCAATCAGTGTTGATTAAGTGCCTCAAGTGTCTACGGCACTTACACTTGAAACCTTGGTTTTCTTTTATTTTTTCATATATGTTTGTTTTCTACCAAAGAATATTGTTAATGTTGAGATCAGGCAAACTAGATCGTGTTTGTGTTTGTCAATTTCATAGGCGCAGAGACTGCTGGCTGCAAAACTGCTCCATTAATGTTTTTTGAAATGAATCGTAATTCACAATTTATCTGATCCACTTGCATGCTGAAAAAAAATCCAGGTACTTTGGACTTTAGTGGGTTTGTAAGTTTATGGATGAGAAATACAAAGCAAAAGGAGAAAACCAGTAACATTACCATTATGCTATATTCAAGACCATTTACCCCAGTTGTACTGTGTCGGCTTATATGATGCAGATGATGGGATAAGAATCAGAAGTCTTCTATTTGATACTGACTCTAAATTCTTTTTCATGTTTACAGAACAAGAAGTAGGTCAAGCTTATATGGGTGAGTGGTGAAACTTGCTTTGGAGCAGTTGTCTTGGGAACTGTTTTATGGCTCGAGCCAGCTCTAATGTTGGAGGATTTCATGTCAGAGCACAGAGGGGCCTCATGGAGCTCAGTCACCAAGTGTGGGTCAGGCTTGGGGGACGTGGCCAGTCATCCAGCACCAGTTTCTTTGTGATCCTATAGTTTTTCTTCTTTGCTGGTTTCTGCTTTTAGCAGTGGACAAGCTTCCTCTCTAAGGCCTTCAATTTCTGATTCAGTTTTGCCGTGGTGCCAATTCTGGTCTCAGCCCTGTACACAGACTACAACTTCAGTTCTCAGTACCATATGAACACAGTTTCAGTATCTTTAAATTCTTAAGAAAGTTCCCCTGATTGGCTCCTATTTATCACTCTAGTCCAAGAGCACATGTGTGAATATATCTGCCCAGCCTCATGCGTTCAGTAGTAACTGAGTGGAGGAAAGACAAAGTTCTAAGTCAGACCAGATTCTTAGAGTGCATTTAATTGAAACTATTAGATAATTAATCAAATACCATTTGTTAAAGAGTGCTGAAAGCTAAAAGTGTTCAACATTAAAGTTGGTTACTGGGTCAGTTTGAGTCTTCCAAGAAGGAGATACCAATATGGTCTTAGAAATACCAGTGATTTTTTGGAGATTGTTATTGTGTTAGTTACCAGTGAGTCACCTCTGACTTATGGGAACGCCACAGACAACGGAATGGAACATTGCTGATTCTGCACCATGGTTATAATCATTGTGAAACTCAAATCCATTGTTGTGGCCACTGTGTGGCCTTTTGAGTGCCTTCCACCCTGGAGGGCCTATCATCCAGCGCTGTATTGGACGGTGTTCTACAGTGAGCTGTAGGGTTTTTACTGGCTTATTTTAAGAAGTAGATTGTCAGGCCTTTCTTCTTAGTCTGTGTTGGTCTGGAAGCTCTACCCAAACCTGTCCACCATGAATAATCCTGCTGGTGTTAGAGATACTGGTGGTGGGAGGGTTTCCAGCATCATGGCAACACGCAGGCCAGCACAGTACCACAAACTGACAGACGGTGGTTACTGAGGATAACACTCAGGAAAATAAAGGAGAGAGGGAGCACGGGTAGGTAATGAGAGATCCGAGGCTGTGCTGCAGGAAGGAAGGAGGTTCCGGCAGGGAAAGCCCCGGACTTCAGTAAAGATCTGGGAAAGCCTTGGTCAGCCCAGTAGAGAGCTCAGGCACAAAGACTGCTTATTAAAGAGTCCTGCAGTGGATAGAAATGAGCGAGCCTTTATACGCCTAATGTGCTCAGTTACTGGCTCAGGACTGCTTGAAGAGAGCATGTCCTCCGCTCTTAACACTGCAGCAGGTCCCAAGGCACCACATCCGGATGCTGTTGAATGATTCATAAAAAGTTCTCCATTGAAAGATCTGAGCAGTGAACTTCCGTTGCTGCCTTCCACACTGACAGACGTCTGAGATGGCTAAACAATCTGATTTGAATGCTTTGTAACCAGGAACAATCCCAGGCTCATCGCAGGACTGCCAACAGGCATCATCGTATCACTGATCGGGCACAGGCATGAAAACACCGTGTAAAAGATACTAGTTGTAGTCATGTCAGTTTTGACTCATCATAATCATGTACCTGTCAGAGCAGAACTGTGTGCCATCATATTGTCAGTGGCAGATTTTTCAGAACTATGTACCAGCTTGGCCGTACTTCTGGAACCATCTCCTTTTTTGTCCTTAGAAGGCATACTTTTTGTCCTGAAAATACTAAACTATATGTGTTGAAAGGCAATTATTTTAGAAAGAAAAGGAATCTAAAATACATGTATCCCTTAGAAAAAATTCTAGCTATACAAGGTCAAGTGTCTTGGTGGGTATTTAGCATTCAGGTTTTTAGGTTCTTTGTTTAAATTGGAACTACCAGCATTTTTATACTTAATTCTAGAGCCCTTAATCAATCTCCTGGAAGGTAAACTGAGTCCCAGAGCACATAATTGATGCACTTACATTCACACAGCGTAAACAATTGCCAGTCAAATAAATGTTTCCTAAAGTTATTCCAGTGACCTTTCTTCTGTAATTATCTGACACTTGGCCCCAGTCTTCATATGGCAACTGTGGGATTAATGACAAATAAAGACATCCCACTTTCCCTCTCGACCGTATGTTACAGCACAGTGTACAGGTCCAAGTGGAAAGAAGAAAACAGGCACAGTCTACGAAGACGGTGGACAAAATCGATTTGACAGTTGCCAAGGGTTGGCCTCAGAGGTGCACTATGGGAACTCTTGCTGAGTGAATGAGAAAGGCAAAAGCAATAGGCCCCACTTAGTGAGGGCATGTGGGTGTGACCCCCAGCAGAGGCCATGCTTTACCTGCGATGTCAGCACAAAGTAGCTGGGGGAAGCCCTGTGGATGGATGTTAAGAGAGCATGGAACTCATTGTCAGAGATCAGAGAAGTACTTTAAAAAAATTTCATCTCACATGATTCCCTTTCAACTGGAAACCCCTAACCCATTGCCCTCAAGTCAATTCTGACTCATAGTGACCTTATAGGACAGAGTAGAACTGTCCCATAGAGTTTCAAGGAGCACCTGGGGGATTTGAACTGCCGACGTTTTGGTTAGCAGCCATAGCACTTAACCACTATGCCACCAGGATTTCCAATGAGGTTTCCAAGAAGCAGCTGATAGATTTGAACTCCTGATTTTCTGATAAGCAGCTGTAGCTCTTAACCATGGCACCGCCAAGGCTGCCTTTCAACAGCCCTGAGATACTGCTTTGTTATATCAAACGTGAGTTCCCAGGCATCGGGACAATGGGCAAGAGACAGCAATGCAACGATGAAGAACAGAGGTGAGGAGTGCTTGGGTGACGGCATGAATTGAATTGTGTCCGCTGAAAAATGGGCGTGCTAATTTGGCTAGGCCGTGATTGCTACTGTTGTGTGGCATTTCTGTATGTTGTAAACCCTGCCTCTGTGATGGAATGAAGGAGGCTAGACAGTGGTTGGGTTAGTGAGGCAGGACTCATTCTCCAAGACTGGACTGTACCTTGAAGTAATCTCTTGAGTTATAAAAGAAAGGGAAGCGAGCAGAAACTTGGGGACCTCATACTGTCAAGAAAGAAATGGAGCAAAGAGTAGAATGCATCCTTGGACCCAGGGTCCCTGTGCCTCAGGACCTCCTATTCCAGGAGGAGATTCATGACAAGAACCTTCCTTCAGAGCCGACAAAGAGTTCCCCTGGAGCCGATGCCCTGAATTTGGACTTCTAGCCCACTTTTCTATGAGAAAATGCATTTCTCTTTGTGAAAGCCATCCATTGATGGGTTTTCTGTTATAGCAGCACTAAATGACCAAGACAGATGACTTATGAGCTAGTACAATTCCTAATTTACATCTTTAGAAGAAAACGAAACCATGTATGTTTAATGAGAACAGAAATTATCATCACCTTGATAAGTCCACTGGTAGTCCCGGAGTGGTGCAAGCAGTCAGTACCCTCCACTGTGAATTACGGAAGGTTTGGTGGTTTGAGTTCACCCACAGAAGCCTCACAAGAAAGACCTAGCAATCTGCTCTGGAAAGTCAGCCACCAAAAAGCCTGTGGGGCACAGTTCAGCTCTGACACAGGTGGACTGGCTGTGAGTCAAGATCAACTTGATGGCAACTGCTTAGTTAACATTGTAACCTGAAAGTAGTGAAGAGTGTTTCTTCACTGTTTTGGGTAATTAACTGTTAGGGTCTCTCTCTCTCTCTCTCTCTCTCTCTCTCTCTCTCTCTCTCTCTCTCTCTCTGTGTGCATGCAGTGCTGTTGTTACTGTTTTTGCTTGTATTACTGGAATTGTGACAAGGCCATTTTCTTCTCAGGAACAATTTCAAGCCAGACCTCCAAACATAAAAGTTAGAAAATATTCTACTCTATCTTTGCCGCAATACAGAAAAATCAGTGATGAAGTGTTTTTTCTTTTTCCTCATCCACAGGAGCTGTAAGGAATTGCCAGCTCAGCTGTGCCTCTCATTCTTCCAGATAATTTCCACTTCATTTGATTTTTTTTTTTTTCCTTCAAGGAATCTTTTTTTTGAATACTTATTCCATTATTTTCCACTTGATTTGCTTAGTAAAAGCACTTGGAAAATTTTCCCTCCCTTAATCCTTGAGCTAAAATGTAGCTGTACCTCACTTGTTAGCATGTGTTGGGCTGACAGTGGCTGCAGTGAGGACCTCTCCTGTTTTCAGTTGCCCTTTGTCACCCACCACTCTAGCTCTGTGAAAGTGACCCCCAGGGCCTCTAGAAGCTTCCAGATACAATTAGCGTACAAAGTTGGCTTTCTTCATAGTCACAACAAAGTAGCAGGAGAAACTGACTGTATTCTAAACCCTCCGTCTAAACTGTTGTTACTGCAGGAAAAAAAAGCACACTGCCATTGAGTTTATTAGCAAGAACAGAGTGGAATGCACCATAGAGTTTCCAATGAGTGCTTGGAGTTTCCAAGGGTGTTTGGTGGATTCAAACTGCTGACCGTTTGGTTAGCAACCATAGGACCTGTGAGTACCCCCAAACCAAACCATACCCACTGCCATCGAGTTGATTCGAAATCATAGTGACCCTGTAGAACAGAGTAGAACTGCCCCATAGAGTTTTCAAGGAGCACCTGGAGGATTTGAACTACTGACCTTCTGGTTAGTAGTTATAATACTTAACCACTATGTCACCAGGGTTTCCTGTGAGTACAGACATATATAAATCCAAGGTTGGGGCAGGTAGGGAACCAGAATCCAATGTATGCTGAATTACAGTAGTGTTATATTGCCTAAAATTTGTGAAAATGAACCACTAGGTTTCATGGAATATTTCTCTTAAATGTTGTTCCACTTCGGGCGTTTAGAAAAGGTCTCCTTGAGGGCCTGGAAGGCAAATTTATGTATTTATATGTATATAGGTATACACATTATATAGTGTGACATAGATATTGTATAACATTTTCTAATATAGATACATATGCTTTCATCATTAAAATCACCAGTTGGTACAAATGGTTAATGTTCTTGGAAAGACTGAGTTCACATCCCCCCAGAGGTGCCATGGAAGAAAGTTCTAGTTATCTACTTAGGAGAAATCAGTCACTAAAAACCCATGCAGCATAGTTCTATTGTGACACACATGCTGTCACCACCAGTCAGAACTGACTCAGTAGTGTGTGGCTTAATGTATAAGATACTTGTTCCCGGGTGGAGTGCGATTAGCCACTTTATGTGACTCTCCCCATTCTTGGTCCCACCTAGGGTTAGGACACTTCGGCACTTTTAGAGCTTAAAAGTGACACTGCAAGCACATGGCACTGGAAACTGACCCTAAAAGTCTAGCATCATGGGAGTAGAAGGAAACCACATGGCCTGGCCACCAAACCTAGGTTCTTGGGCCACATTTCTTCTATGCTTTTCCCATCATTTTAGCCACAGAGAATTTTTCCATAAGTCATATTTAAGTATCATTAATTTTAAATAAAAATAATATTAATATTGATGGTCCTTTACGTGGGATTTCGTTAAACCAGAAGGTGGTAGTCTGTGGAAACAGTAGAAGGTATTTTTTTTCTTTTTTTAATTGCGATTAAGTGAAAGTTTTCAATCCAAGTCAATTTGCCATATAAAACCTGAGCACTTGCCTCTGTGCAACTGCATCTGCTCTCCTCCCCCTGTAATGTCACACTGTTTCTTTGAAAAGAATATTATATGTACATATGTATGTATGTGTATATATAGCTGTTAAAAAAAGTATATTTGAGGGCTTCCAGCTGTCATTGAGAACAATCTTAACTTAAGCCTGGCTTCTCTTATCTGTAAAAGGAGGATGGTGGTAATGATTCTGATGGCTGATGAGCTAACTCAGATGATTGTGAACATCAAGTGAGCTAACATGTCGAATTATTTTATAAATGAAAAAGCATCAGGGCCTGGATTGGTATTACCATTTTCTAGTCGGTCAGATTCTCAGTTCTAGAATCATGGGCCACGGTCAAAGCCATCTTGACCATCACTGTTGAACTTGTGAGTATTAAAGGTGTTTCTCATATCTAAATGAAGGTACTAGCTTTTCATACAAGAATTTGAGCTTAAACTTGGTGAGGGAGAGGGGAGGGACATCAGTCTAGTCAGTCTATAGTCCTAACATATGTATTTACTGTTTCCTGCTGGAAATAGGCTGAAGTTCATATTAGAGAATCTGTCAGCTTCAGGCAAAGGATTCTTTTGTTTTCCTTCTGTAATATGGTCCGGCCTTTCTGTATTTGTTGGATTTCTTAGATCATACCTTCTGTCTACGTGGGTGAAGGTAAAAGCGGAAATGTGTGTTTTCACCAGCTTTTGCTGTTCCTGGAAACCCTGGTGGTGCAGTGGTTAAGGGCTGTCTCTGCTAACCAGAAGGTCAGTAGTTCAAATCTGCCAGGCAGTCCTTGGAAACTCTGTGGGGCAGTTCTGCTCTGTCTGTAACACTGCCACCAGTCCCAGTTGACTTAACAGCAACAGATTTGTGGGTTTTTATTTTTTATTTTTTGGTTTGCTGTTCCTGGTGAAATTTGATGTCTGATGCTGGAGGCAATCCTGTGCCTTCAAAGCCCAGGCTCTCAAATACCAAGCTAAACACAAAATCACAGCCAAGTTCTATTGATGTTGCCAGAGTATTAGTGAAAAACCCCTCTGTACATGTTCTTTCCAAGGTCTAAGGTGATTTTTCTTTCAGAATAAGGCTTTTGAGCTTCGCCGAAAAGTTCTCCAACTCTGATGCAGGTTTCGTTTTCCCTCGTTGCTGGTTCATAAGAAACATTTCAGTTTTACTACTTACCTCAGCACTGTCAGGCTTCAATAAGATTCATTAGCTTCTCTACCCTGCTCGGACTGGACTACTAGAATAACTGTAATAACTGCAGAAAATATTCTCTACTTGCATGTAGATTTCTACTAGTTTGTAAAATCATCCATATCAGTCTCTCTAGCAAGTATAAAGAGTACTAGGAATTTGTGAAATTTAGTGTTACTGTTAACCCTGGTGGCTAGTGGTTAAGTGCTATGTCTGCTAACCAAAAAGTCAGTGGTTCAGAGTGACCGGGTGCTCCTTGGAAACTGTGGGACAGTTCTACTCTGTCCTATAGGGTCACTGTGAGTTGGAATTGACAGCAGAGGTTTTGGTGGGTTTTTTTGGTTAACCAATTTGAGTGGAAGAGTATTTTACATTTTCTTTGTTTCTGGCTTCTGCATTTGTAAACCTGTATGTCTTCTACAGTTCATCTATCTGGCTTTAGTGAGTACCCCATGTGGTGTGTGTACCAATCCATCATACACACATCAACCTAATCACGTTTCCTAAATCTCAGCTCTAACTATATGGTCCCATCCCCTACTTACTAAATCGAGGCTAGAGTTATTTCCCAGGAATTCAAGCTCTCCTTAATACACAGATGCCATGGTCAAGCTGAGCCATTTCCCCAAATTTGCCTTATCCTACCCCTCTCCACTGGCTCGGGATGTACTTTTTTCTCTGTCTGTTCCTGCTCTTGCTCTCCCCATTCCAAATGGTCCCTGTTATGGATTGAATTGTGTGCCCCCTCAAATAAATAAGTTGAAATTCTAACCCCTGCCCCTATGAACCTTACTCTGTTTAGAAATAGGGGTTTTCTTTTGTTATATTAGGGTAGACTGGATTGTAAATGTAATCACTTCTCAGTTATTTAAAGAGAACAATGGCTCTGATGGATCACAATAGAAGATCCCAGAAAGAGTGGGTAAAAAAAAAAAAATCAAACTTCTGTTAAAAAAGACCAGGTTTACTAGTCTAGCAGAGATTGGAAAGGCCCTGAGAATATGGCCACCAGCTACCCTTTAACTCAGTACTGAAGTCACTCCTGCATGTCACCCTTCAGCCAAAAATTAGACAAGCCTGCGAAGCAAACAATAACACATGTATTTCAATCATGTATACGAGCCTGAGAGGGCAGACCAGCCCCCAACAAAGAGGAGAAGGCAGGAAATGGTAGGAAAGCTGGACCAGTGGAACTGGTTAAACCAAGGCTGAGAATTGGGAAGTATTACACCAGAGGGCTGGCAACCAGCATCACAAAACAATTTGTAGCTTGTTTAATGAGAAACTAATTTGTTCTGTAAACTTTCAGCTAAGGCACCGTAAAGAGAGACAGAGCGTGCACAGAAATGGCCATAGGAGCATATTCAGGGAGGAGACAGACACCATGTACGGACTGTGTATGATGAGGAAAGCCCAGGATGACCCACCAGAAAGGAATCGACGTGGCTGAGACCCTGCTTTGGACTTTTAACCTCCAGACTGTGATAAAATAAATTTCTATTCTTTGAAGCACTCCCATGTGTTAATTCTGTTAGCATTACATTCACTACTTGGGAAAATGGGGCAAAAGCGCTTTCTCATCTCTTGTCATGCCCTTCTCACTAAGCTTAATCACTGCTAGCTTTCAATGTAAAGCGAAAGATGTGCAGCACTTCTTTCACTTAAACATGTACAGGCCACTATAGAGTTATTAATTGGTCTGATTTCAATATTGTTGAAGAGAGGGAGGTAGAAAGGGGAACAGTTGATTGATCAAACAAGTAAACACACTTATGTTCACTGTCTTACACGGGTGCGGTTGTGGTGCTTTTATTGTGTGTGTTTTGTTGTTGCTGCATTTTACTGTGTTTTTAAATGAGTGGTCCTTAAAGTGTGGGAGAGAGAGACTGGAACAGAAATGAATGGAATGTGGTGTTACTGACCTCAGTTTGGGTGACATCTGTACTTACGCAGGAAATCCTGGTGGTGTCATAGTTAAGTGCTACAGCTGGCAGCCAATAGGGCAGCAGTTCACATCCACCAAGTGCTCCTTGGAAACGCTATGGGGCACTTCTCTATTCTGTGGGGTTGCTATAAGTCTGAATAGATTCGATGGCAGTGGGTTTGGGCTTTTTTTGTTAGACGTGTGCTAAGAATGCCATAATATGTTTACTAAAGATTTAAATCCTGAAGAGAAGTAAGTGGCAACGTAGAAAAGTTGAGTGACATGGTGGTGTGGGCTGTAGCCTCAGCCTGCACAGAGCTAATGCTCAGGAGTAGTTCATGCATCTGGATTATTGCTGATGGCCATCGCATCACTCCAACTCATGGTGACTGTTACGGATTGAACTATGTCCCACCAAAATTTTGTGTATCAGTTTGGCAGGGTCCTAATTCCCGGTACTGTGTGATTTGCCTCTAAGTTGTAGATCTTGTCACTATGATGTTAATAAGGGAGGATGGATGGCAGCTGTGTGGATGAGACAGAACTCAGTGCATATTGTGCCCTGAGGCTATCTCTTGAGAGACTAAGGAAAGGGAAGTGGACAGCTGAGGACCTCACACCACCAAGAAAACAGTGTCGGGAACAGAGCACAACCTTTAGACTCCAGCTCCCTGCATCTCAGAAGCTCCCAGTCTAGCGGAAGATTGAGGACAAAGACTTTCATCCAGATCCAGAAAAGAACAACTTCCCCTGCAGGTGATGCCCTGAATTTGGACTTTTAGCCAATTTTCTGTGAGGAAATAAATTTCTCTTTGTTAAAGCCATCCACTTAGTCATCATCAGATGACTAAGACAGCAACCTTATGCCTAACAGAAGGAGACGATAGCCAGTTCTGAGCTACCTTTGTGATCATCAGCACATTTGAGCCTGTTGCTGAGGCTACTGTGTCATTTCACCTAATTAGTGGTCTCACTGACCCTCTGTCTCACCAAATGTGATGTCCTTGTCCAGAGACATCTTTCCTGGGAACATGTCCAAAGTGAGGAAGCTGATGTCATGCCACCCTTGGATCTAAGGAGTATCCTGAGTTGTGTGTCTTCTAACACTGACTTGTTTGTTCTCTGATGGTATAGTCAATATTCTTCGCCAGTACCACAATTTAAGTTCATTAATTCTTCTGTCTTCTTTCTTCACATGCCTTTGGACAGATACCTCAAATCCCAACTCTGCCAAGTCATAACTGCAAAAGCAGTTGCAGCTGTACCAGAGAAAATGAACTGGAGATTGAATATGTAAGAATACTAGAAAACAGATTTTTAAATAAATAACACTGTAAATTATGGAGAATGAACATGTGCTGTAGTTTTTGGCATAAAAACGTAAGATGACCAGACCAAGTTTAACTTACAGAGTTCCTTTAGTCTAGAATGCCATTAATAATCAAAAAAAGGAATCTCCTTCATTCTTCCTCCAAGAGACATATTTCTTTTGGGCTAAGCAGGATTTGAAATAAATGCCACAAGCAATTTAAATTAAGATTTAAGTAAATAATAGAAATTGATGATGTTTGGGCAATTATACAGCCTAGGATAATCCATGGCAATTTTCCGTCATTACGCAGTAATAAAGTTAGGCATATGTAATGAATAAAAATAATACTATTCCATTTGCCTGAAAGCAGTCAAATCCTTTTCTAGATCCATCTTTGCCAAACTGTAATACAAATAAACCTTATCAAGATAAAGAAAAAGGGAGTCATATATGATACAATGTTAGCAATAGCGCTAAATACATTATGGTAGTGAGGGCTGACTTTATAGGGTGTTTTGGAACTCCTTCCCCAGTAACGAAAATGTGTTGTGGAAAGAGAAATGAGCTGTTTTTTTTACCTCCTTTTCTTGTCCCATTACAAAACACTTGGCTCCAGAAATCAGTAATTTATACAAAGGGTTTAAAAATAGAGGTGTGAGCAGGGAAAGCCGACTGTGATCCCAGAATCACAGGCTGCCCTGTTGGTAGAAATAAAAAAAAAAAAAAAAAAAAAAGACCCTCTAAAAAACAAATGAGCCTGACTCATAGCTACTCTGGACTGTGAGAGATCTGATAGTTTCCCAAATCTATTTACAAATGTTTTTGTCTGATCATTTTTTAGGAGAGTTTGTAGGTTTTATCTAATTCTCATAAAATTGAGTGATTTCCCCCCAAATTAAGAAAGAATAAGCTCATCCAACCGGCCTGTTTAGCTTCAAGTCATGCACATCAGAGCCTGTATTTAGGATCTTGCCCTGGAAAGTTCCAGGAGAGAAGTTGAAGACATCAGGAGTTATTTTCTAAGAAACCTACTGGCTCTTCAGAGATATAGCTACTTGCTTTTGTGTCTTACTGTCTTACACGGCTTCGGGCATACTATTAAAATAGTTACAGTTAGGGAGGCTGGTTCATCTGTAAATATGCTTTTCTGTCTATAGGTAGGAACAGAGATAGACCCTTTTGAGCATAATACCAGTGCCGACCAACTTCCAAGGAGACCATTATTCCCAGAGAACACTCCTAAAATTCTGCCTGATGGAAACGATGGAAAACAATGCAGTCTATGCTTGCTGAATCTCAATAGCATGACCAAACACCCATTGCTGATCCTCTTAGTAAGCCTGAGTCCTATTTGAAAATCCCCTGTGGTGAGAAGCTACCATTCCTCAGAGCCACGTTTCCATTTTTGGATTACCAGTTGCTGTAGATCCGACTCATGGCAGCTCCAACTCATAGAAAGCCCATCGGGTTTCCAAGGCTGTAGGAGTTAGGGAAGCAGACCACCAGGGCTTTTCGCCCATGAACCAGTCAGTGGGTTGGAACCACCGGCCTGACGCTTAGCAGTTGACCATTTAACCACTGAGTCACCAGGGCCTCTCATTTGGGGAATTAGTATATCTCTGGGGCAGTTCTTCTCTGTCTGCAGACTCACTGTGAGTCAGAATCAACGGCAGTGAGTTGTGTTTTTTTATTGGTTGTTTTTTTAAAAATACCTATGTTACTGTTCATCTTTCTACTCCTTCTATCTCTTTTTCTTTACTTTTGTATATCAATTTTATTGATTACACTTATTTTAAGGGCACAATTCAGTGGAACTGGACAAAATTATAAACCCATGTAAGCACCACCACAATCCACATGATGAACACTGCCATCACCCTAAAAGCCTGCTTGTGCCTTTATAGTCAGTCTCTCCTGTTGACCACAGGAAGCTGTTGAATTCACTGTCTTCTTTAATTCAGATCCCACTGCCTCCTTTTTATAAGGACTCCTGTAGTTACACTGAATCCACCTGGAAAATCCAGGATACTACCCCCATCTCCAGATCTTGAATCACATCTTGTAAATTCATTCTGCTGTGTGAGGTAATATATTTAGATATTTACAAATATCTAGGATGAGGATGTGGACAGTCCTGAGAATGGCCTTGTTCAGTTTTCCGTGTATATTCAGGTATTTTCAGTTGAAATGATAAATCTGGAATTTGCTCCAGAAGAGAGAGAAATGGGAAAAGGAGAGAAGAAGAGAAAGAGACAAGGAGAAAGGGGGAAAATCTTGATGAGGAAGATAAAATAAGATTGCCAAAAGGTTAATGCTGTTGAAGCTGAGTACTGGATCCATAGAAATCCATTTTAATATTTTCCTTACCTTCACATAGGTTCAAAACGTAATCAAAAGTTTACAAAGTAATCCTAGCCCTGGACTCTTTCACCCACTGACATGGTAACCCACAATACTCAGATTCACAAATCCATTGTTAAAGTTTTGATTATTTAAATGTGGTTTCAAATAATTTTGTAGAACCTTCACATAGCAGATTTACAATTTAAAAATCCAAAATCAATTATCAGTATGTTTCCAGGTTCCTCCAAGTTTCCCGAAATGCCTTACCACCCCGCCGTGCTCAGACTTGCCTTGAGAATTTTAACTGACCCTTGCAGCCACTAACTGACCCTTGCAGCCACTAGAAGCCCTGGTGCCATAGGGGTTAAGTGCTGCACTTGCTAACTGAAAGGTCAGCAGTTCAAATCCACCAAGCTCTCCTTGGAAACTCTATGGGCCAGTTCTACTGTGTTGTATAGGGTCATTATGAGTCAGAATTGACTCGATGGCACTGGGTTTAGTTTTTTTGGCTTTGCACCCACTGCTTTGTCAGGGATAATGATGCTCTTCTTGTCCACCAGCCCCACCAAATTTGACTGGGGTCTCAGAGACTCCACTATCCTCTGCTGGGGCCTGAGCAGAGGGGGACAGTTCAACTGAATTGTCTCCAAGTCCATCGTGACTCGTGGCGACCCCGTGTGCCATGCAGCTGAACCGAGCTCTGTAGGATTTTCTTGGTGGTGGTCTTAACGGAGGCAGGTTGCTAAACCTTTTCTTCTGTGGTATGTGTGGGTAGATTCAGACTACCACTCTTTGGGTTAGCAGTCAGGTACAAACTAGGCAGGGTTGTATCTCACTGAAGGAATGCTGGTGGGCCAGTAGGCAAGCACTCACTTGCTCTGACCTTCTGGTTGGTGGTTGAGACCAGCTGCTCTGTAGGAGAAAGATGTGGTAATCTGCTTCCATACAGAAGCACCACCTTGGAAACTCTACGAGGGCAGTTCTTCTCTGTCCCATAGGGTCACTGTGAGTCAGAATACCTGCGAGGGCAAAGGGCTGCACTTCATGGGGGAAAAGCAGAGGTGGAGATTACCACTGTCTGAGCTACAACTACGACCACAATGGTACTCCTGGCTCTTGTTGTGTTGTTGTCAGGTGCCGTGGAGTCAGCATCATACACAACGGAGCAAACTGTCACCGAGTCCTGCGTCGTCCCCACCATTGTTGCTGTGTTGCTGTGGTAGCTGCTGTGTCAGTCTGTCTTGCGGAACGTCTTCCTCTTTTTCGCTGATGCCCTGCTTTGCCAAGCATGAGGTCCTTCTGCAGGGACTGGTCCCTCCTGAGAACATGTCTAAAGCACATGAGACAAATTCTTGACATCTTTGCCTCTTAGGAACATTCTGGCTGTACTTCTTCCAGGATGTGTGGGTTCATTCTTCTGGCAGTCCACGGTCTAGTCAGTCTTCTTTGCCGACGCCACATGAAAACACATCAGTTTTTCAGTCTTCCTTATTCGTTATCTAGCTTTTAAATACATGAGGTGATTGAAAACACCATGGCTTGGGTCAGGTGCATCTTAGTCTTCAAGGTAACACCTTGGCTTTTTAACACTTTAAAGGCTATTTTGCTACAGATTTGTCCAAACAAATACATCAGTTGATTTCTTGACTGCTGCTTCCATGACCAATTGATTGTGGATCCAACTGAAACAAAATCCCTGATCCTTCAATATTTTCTCCAGTTTCTCATGATGTTACCTAGTAGTCCGGTTCTAACGATTTTTTTTTTAATGTTGTGTTGTAATCTACACTGAAGGCTGTAGTCTTCAATCGTCATCATTCTTAAGTTCTTCAAGCTGCCTTACGGGTAGACATTAATATATTATTATAGAATGACACAACCAGCTGGTCAGATGTGAAGCGCTTGTGTAAATGTCAGAATGTGCAAAGCTCCGACGGAACATTTTCTCCCTTTAAAGTCATGAAGACAGACTCCTTGTATTTTAGGTCCCAAATTAGGGCTGTGTGGATGGGAAACTGTGAAACTGGAAAAACTTGTTTTCAGCTATCTTCACCTCTTTTCACCTCCAAATTTCTGGAGGATTGAGGAAAATACTTGAACACCTAAATTCAGGATTGTTTTAGGTACCTGCACCCCGCATGGTGGAAAATGGGGAGGTCAGATTTGGATCAGAAGAGCTGAAACCCTTCCCAGATTTAATGGTTCTTAGATCTCTAAGAGGCTGTCTGAGTTTCTCTGGAGCAGTTCATATCTCTTAAGAAAAAGCTCAGACCTACCGAAATCGCACACGGCAGCACATACCCTGGTTTCTAATAAGAACAAAGAAAACCGCCACAAAAACATATAGTTAAAATTTTTATTTTTCCTAAAATGTTACCGGAACAACATGGCCCGGCTAAGAGATCTTGCTTTTAAAGGACCAGGCACAATACGTGGCACAGAAGCCTTGGGGTTTTCCAAGTCCTTCAGGGATTTCCCCACTCCTTTAGGAGGCTCAGTCAAAAACCCACTGCCGTTGAGTCGATACCCCACAGTTCACTTAAAATTCTCTGTGGAAGGGACGGCACCTCGCTAACGGAGCTTACCCTCTAACCCCTGCTTCCTGGCCAGGACTCTGCAGGTCCCCAAGGAGGCGCCCCACGCCACTTTCTGCTCCTCCCCTCCGGCGTCCACATTCAGCTTGTGGCCCTGTCCTCCCGGGCCTGGGTGGCTTCCTCAGTGCGGGGGGAGGCAGAGATTTCGTCATTCTGCATGGAAAATAAGGAGGTTTTCTGATAGCCAAACATCATTTTAAAATCTTAATATAAAAGACGTAAGAGCTTCTCACATTTTTTTTCTTCTCTAAACGCTGTTAAAGCAATGTAATAGATTTTCCTTTTTACAGATACAACTGGAATTACTCGTGTTACCAGCAGATGGCGATACAACATTAATAATAGTTTCGCACACTGTTAAACAAACAGAACCCACTGCCGTCTGTCTGGTCGCGTCTGACTCATAGCGACCCTAGGGGTCAAGGTAGAACTGCCTCATAGAGTTTCCAGGGAGCACGTGGCAGATTTGAACTGCTGACCTTTCTGGTTAGCAGACAAAGCGCTTAACCTGCTACACCACCAGGCTTTCCCCAATTTTAAACTAGGTTGTTAACTTTTTTTCAGGATTGATAGATCCATTCAGAGGTGTTCTATTCTGTCCTATAGAGTTGCTGAGTCTGCATCAACTTGACGATATGGGTTAGTGTTTGGTTTGGGTGGAACAAACGGTTAGGCACTTGGCTAACTAGCCAGCTGGTAACAGAAACCCATTCAGAGGCACCTCAGAAGACACAACCAGTGATCTGCTCCCCCCAACCCCCAAAGCTTACACCTTGAAAACCCTGAAGATCAGCTCTGTTCTGCACACGTGGGATTCCCGGGAGTCAGAACTGGGCTGACAACGACAAACAACAACAGATCAGTATGCTAAGTAAATGTTTCTGGAGCTCCTGCTATGTGCCAGGGTCTGATCTGGACTTGGGAAGAAGTTGGTGGGCAAAGCCGGCAAAAAACCGTGCTCTCACGAAGCCAGATTTCAGCAAAATAAAGTGGACAAACGAGAAAACTTTCCCAAACTTGTTGCTTTTCATTTCTTCTCACCCTTCCTTGCTTCATTGAAAGTCACGTTTGTGAAATAAACTATTATAATGAAAACAGGGAAACAAAATGAAAAATAAACAAGGCATTTTATAGATGAGGATACTTAAGAGAAAGTAATTGGCCCCAATACATCTAATAATTGCTAGATCCAAATTAGTTAACTCAATTTTTTCTGCACTGATTCTCTAGTTGACAAATTCAGGAATTCAGTGTTCTAGTCCTTCCCCTGTCACTGACTCTTTGTGGTTTCTTAAATAAGTTATTATCTTTAGGCGTTTATTGAGGAACCCTATACGGTCGCTCTGAGTCAGTGTTGATTCTATAGCTATGGCTTGTTTGGGTTTCTGGTAGCACAGTGGTTAAGCAATCAGCTGCTGATCGGTAGCCTGGCAGTTGTAACCTACCTAGGAGCTCTGTGGGAGAAAGTCCTGGCAACCTGCTTCTGTGAAGAATGCAGCCAAGAAAACCCTCTGGTGTGGGGATGTGCATGTTTGCAAAGAATGTGAAATCCTGCTTACCCTGACCTTGCCTGTGTCTAGATAGGGACTTGTCTCGAGGACGGCAAAAGCCTGGCAAAAGCCCTTGAGACAAGTTTAGTCTCAGGGAACTGGAAAACCAGGACGTGCTGAAAACAGCATTTACTGAGACTAGTTCAAGGACTTTCCCTTTCCCCCCTCCCTGGGAATGCCTGTTCTTTATTTGAAGTAAGGAACACTGACAAGATGCCTTTTCTCACTTTCTCAGCAGGAGCTTGTTTACTTTGCTCAATAAAAGCTGGTGGGTTAAACAAACTGATGTCAGTCTCTACTTGCAGGAGACTGTCCCTTTTCTGCCCACAGCAAACTACAAGTTTGTTGTCAGTGTGATTTTCAATCTCAGCCTCTCACACTCATCACACCCGTAAGTGGTGTCCCGTTTCATGCCAGTCTGTGGTGTCCCGTCTCACACCTGTAAGTGGTATCCTATGTTAATCACACCAATGGCTGGTGTCCCACTTGAATCGTGCCAACACTCTGGGGCACTTCTGCTCTGTCACATGGAGTCACTATGTGTTGGTGTCAAGTTGACAGTATCCACACAGACAGCAGCAGATCTGTATTTCATTTTCTATAAAAATTAAGGCATTGGACCAGGTAAGTGGGCTCAAACATTTTTATCAGTGCATTTTTTTTCCCCCTGTAAGTATATTCCTAGCCAAAAGTTTAATACATAAAGTAAACTTCTTGACTTAGAGGAGAATTGTCCCTCTTGAACTTGCTGTTTCTCCCCTTGAATCTTAGGCCTCCTCAGAGAGCAATCTGAAAACTGCCACTCTGGTTAATGTATGTAGCTTCCAATCTTAAATGTTCATTATTCTTCACATGCACTGAATTAAAGGTGAAATGGTTGTAGCTGCGCAAAGCATTTGGTGCTTGGTAGAAGCTCAGCCCTAAAGATGCTGACATGCTAGTGCAGTCCATTGTTAAGAGCAAAAGGCAACTGACATTTAAAGCATTTTTGATATTTTTAACACACTGCCTTCTTTGTAAGACAGCTCTTCATGTTGTACAGTGCCCATCCATGCATAAGCCAGTCTCAGCTGTGAACAACCTCTGGCACATGCTCTCAGATACAAGAAGGTCATCTCTGGGGAACACTGTCCCCGTACCCTTCATTCAGCATCAAGGACAAGACTTTGGCTCCAACAAGCCAAGAAAGGCTTTAGCTTGTAGCTGAATCATGGCAGACTCAGCCAAGAAACCAAGCCAACCAAATTAAAAAAAAAAAAAGTCATTGCCATCCAGTTGATTGTAAGGTACATTTAGGACTGCAAGGTACATATATCATCCAGAGTGGTGGTTTTCAAATTGCCCTCTGAGGAGGTCTAAGATTCAAGGGGAGAAACAGCAAGTCCAAGAGGGACAATTCTCCTCCAAGTCAAGAAATTTATGTATTAAACTTCTGGGTAGGAGTATACTTGTGGGGGGAAAAAAAATTCACTGATAAAAATGTTTGAGCCTACTTACCTGATCCAATGCTATAGGGTCGTCACGACCCTATAGGACAGAGTAGAATGGCCCCACAAGATTTCTAATGGGTGGATGGTGGATTTGAACTGCTGACCTTTTGTTAGCAGTCAAGCTCTTAGCTACTGCAGGGAAGAGCTCTGGAAACTCTCCAATCACATAGCCATAGGCAGTGATGGGAAGGACAGCTCAAATCAAAGAAATTCAGAAAAGTAACTAACAGGACAAACTCTAAAATTAGTCTTCGTGTCTGTGAGGCCTGACAAGTCTGTGAACTTAACAGTTTCAACTGCTAGATACCTTGTTGCTCAATGTAACTACAGTCACCTTTGAAGTCCTCCCCTTGGGAAGCTATGCACCAATGCCAGCACTTAGTCCACCTGTCAAAGCAATTTAGGAACTCTTTCTGGAATGACCATTGTGCACCATGGTACAGCGGTACAGCAGCAAGTTCAGAAACTTGATTGTCTAGTTGTCTGTGAGGGAGTTTTTAGCCAGTAAACAAATAACTCTATTGGAACACCCTCCCTACTCACCTGATCTGGCCCCTGGTGACTTTTGTCTTTACCCAAAGATAAAGGAAATACTGAAAGGAAGACATTTTGATGACATTCAGGACATCGAGGGTGATATGATGACAGCTCTGATTGCCATTCCACAGAGTTGCAAAATGGCTTTGAAGGGTAGACTGGGCACTGACATCAATGCATAGCTTCCCAAGGGGAGTACTTGGAAAGTGACAGTAGTGATATTTTATGCAGCACTTTTTCTAGGACTTATTTGGCTGTCCGCACATACGCTCTGGCTCATAGGTATCCATCACCTTGGATAGGTTCTGATATTTTAATTTCACATAATCACTATTTCATGGCAATGATAAAACCATATAGGGCAAATAAGCAGTGGTCAATTGCTGTCAAGTCACTTCTCACTCATGGCTAACCCGTGTGTCAGAGCAGAATGGTCCTCCAAAGGGTTTCAGTGGCTGGTTTTTCAGACTTAGTTCTCCAGGCCTTTCTCTGGAGACATATCTCCAACTTCTGAGTTAACAGCCAAGTGAGTGGCTCATTTGCAGCACGGAGAAGAGGGCAAAGAAGAGTAGCCAAACAATGGAAGGATGCGAACACAGGTAAAAACCACGTCGTTTCTTGCAGCATTCTTGCAAACACCTGTAGACTGGTTTCTTCACTGTTCCTCTTGTCACCTTTTAGTCCATTCTCCATGCAGCTGACTGAGTAACGGTTATAAAGTCAGAAAGCAGCCCTCTACTTCTGAATGTCTTCAGGGGCTCTCCTTTCCACTTAAAAGAAAATCTAAATTCTGCACAGTGATTTTCAAATCCTTCCTAATCATCTTTGTCCCCTTTCCAACGTTAATCTGCCACGCCGACTGTCCTGCACTTCTGACAGCTGACGGACCAGCCCGAGCCTTTTCCACAACTCCGAACTCTGGTGCTTTGCTCTGTTTCCCGTCAGCCTCCGCGGATGTGCTTCTCAGAGAGCTCTTCTCTGATCACCTAGAGAATGCAGTGTGCTTTATTAAGCACCAGAGCTGGGAAACTTCAGCCCTCTGTCTCGGTCATCTAGTGCTGCTATCATAGAAATACCACGAGTGGATGGCTTTAACAAGGAGAAATACAGAAAAGTAGGTTAAAAGTCCAAACTCAGGGCATCAGCTCCAGGGGAACTGTTTCTCGGTTGGCTCTGGAGGACAGCTCTGAGTTGAATAGCTGAAAAGACTAAAATACTTACTATCTGGCCCTTTACAGAAATTTCATTTGTCCTTTGTCTAGTGTATTATTATATTCATTTACTTTATAGTACAAATCACAGTTGTTCGTGTTTTACTTATTTGTTTACTTATTCATTATCTTCTTCATTTACTTGCACGGAGCTAAAGATCTTTTCTATTGTATCCTTTGTTATATCCCCCAGCAACTAGTACAGTGCCTATTGTTAGGTGCCACGAGGTTGGTTCTGACTCATAGTGACCCTGTGTACAATAGGACAAAATACTGCCCAGTCCTACACCATCCTAACAATTATGGTTATGCTCAAGGCCATTGTTGAAACCGTGATGTCAGTCTATCTCATTGGTAGACTTTTCTATCTTTTTCAAAGATCATTTACTTTATCAAGCATGATGTCCTTTAACAGGGACTGATTCCTCTTGATAAGATGTCTAAAGTGTGAGAGACACGGTCTTGACACTTTTGCATCCAAGGAGCATTCTGATTATATGACAGCTGCCAATTAAGTTCATGAATTTGTCCTAGAAAAAGTGCTACATACCTCATTGCTGAATACAACTATGGTCACCATCCAAGTACTCCCATTGGGAAGCTATGTATCCATGCCAACACCTAGTCCACACTTCAAAGCAATTTTGGAACTCTTTTTCTGGAATGGCCATCAGAGCTGTCATTGTACTACCCTTGATGTCCTGAATGTCATCAAAATGTCTTCCTTTCAATATTTCCTTTATGTCCAGATAAGGCAAAAAGTTATTGGGGCCAGATCAGGTGAGTAGGGAGGGTGTTCCAATATAGGTATTTGTTTACTGGCTAAAAGCTCCTTCACAGACAACTATACAATTAAGTTCACAAATTGGCTACCTTGCCACCTTGCTAGCATGTGCAATGGCCATTCCAGAAAGAGTTCCAAAATTGCTTTGAAGGGTGGACTAGGTGCTGGCATCAGTGCATAGCTTCCTGAGGGGAGTACTTTGAAGATGACTGTACAGATATGCAGCAATAAGGTACATAGCACTTAAAACAATTAAGTTCAAGGACTTAATTGTAAGACCTTGTGTATCTGTTGATGTTGTGAATTACATTGTGCAAAGCAAACAATACTCTTAGAGAAAAACAATACAGGATCTACATGTTAACATTTATGTACAGGATACAATCTGAAAGCACCAAAAAAACGGAATATGTTCTCATGAGAACATATGTTTATGATGCACGTGTGTGTGAAATCACAGTTCCAAATGGCCAGTGCCTGAAAGTGTACACTGAGGAAACAGCATGACCTGTCAGCAGTGATGTAATGTCCCCCGACGTCTCTAAAACATCTTCAGAACAAGTCTCTAATGGAGAAAATAAAATTCATGGCTGGGTTTGAACTGCAGACTCTGTTTCTTGGGCAGCAGCTCTGGTTTCAATCCAGATCTTTGGCTTTTGCCGAGTGGTGTTGAATCTGTTTTGTGTGTACGGTAAGTCACACGTAGGTGAGCAGGCCTGGAGATGCCCCCGCTGACCCTTTTCCTTCCACTTACTTCAGCAGTCACACCTATCCACTTTGCTTTTCTGATTTTCTACCCCAGAAAGACTGAGCTTTGTTCCACATTCACCATTCCTACATTGTGCTCACAATTTGAATTTAACTTCTTATTGTTGTCTGCTCCTGCCATGTTGGCCTCTGACTCATGGCAACTCTGTGCACAACCGGACTAGATGCCACCCTCTCCTATGCTAGTCACATTATCGGTTTCGTGTTGGACCACCGTGACTCACTGGATTTCCATTGGCTGATTTTGGGAAGGAGATCACCAGGCGTTTCTTCCCAGTCCATCTTAGTCTGGAAGTTCTGCTGAAATCACTTTCAGTATCATAGCAACAAACAACCTTCCAACTGACAAATGGGTGGTGGTTGCCCACGGGGTGCGTTGGTCTTGAACCAAGCCCCAGTCTTCCACGTGTGAAGGTGAGAATTCTACCACTGCACCACCAACACTAGGCTCTCAGCTGGACAGGAATTCACTTCTACCTCTGTCTTGTCTCCTGCAAGCAAGGTCATGCTTGTAGCAGAGTCTCCCTGCTTCTGTTTACTCTCCGCTGCCTTCAGGTACTTAACTTTTTGGATGAGTTGTAAGTTTTATAATGGCTTTCTACAGAAAAGGTTATTCTACAGGGTCTGATACCCTCATACCCAGATACTAATCATAGTCATGTTAGTAATTCCTCTGATAGTTCCAACATCTGAATCGTCTATAAGTTTTATGCTATGGTTGATTCACCCCATAACAACGGGACATTTTTGCTTGTGATAGATACACAGACAGATACAGGTATACTTAAAAAACAAAAAAACCTAAACCTAGTGCCCTTGAGTAGATTCCGACTCATAGTGACCCTGTAGGGCAGAGTAGAACTATTTCCATAGAATTTCCAAGGAGCGCCTGGTGGATTCAAACTGCTGACCTTCTGGTTAGCAGCCCTAACACTTAACCACTACACCACCAGGGTTTCCAGATAGAGGTACAGCTGCAGATAAGGACACAAATATATCATATTTTTTATTGTTATTGTTGTTTGTTTCATGAATGGCAGACATCAGGTGTAGCAGAATGGCAAAAACTGAGATAAACGGCATTTACACCTCCTACATCTCTTGTGTGTGGCCAAAGTGCAGTGGGTTGGCTCTGTGGCATTAGCCGTTGCAGTCAATTTTGTATTTTATGTCGCTATTATAAGCTTTCATGCACCCCGGTCTTCGAATTACTTGGCAATGGGCTTCTCTCACCTTACGTCTCATGACACGCAGTGGAGGCCGAGGGAAATGAACTTCTGAGTGCATGCAAACTTACTTTGTGTGAGGCTTTGGGTTTTAATTTTCACTGATTTTGTCTGACCCCCTATCTTAGTCATCTAGTGTTGCTATGACAGAAATACCACAGCTGGATGGCTTTAACAACACGAAGTGTATTGTCTCACAGAAAAGTAGGCTGAAAGTCCAAATTCACCGGAAGTCTTTCCCTGTTGGCACCGGAGTCAAGTCCTTGTCACTTTCTTCCTCTGAGCTGAGAGCTTTCGAGGACCTTAGGTCCAAACCACATGTTCTGTTCGTGGTACTGTTTCTTTCTTGGTGGCTTGAGGGGCCCAACTCTGCTTGTTTCCTTTTCATCTATATCCCAAGGGGTTGCCTCAAGGAATGGTACAGTTTTACATATTGAGTCCTGGTGACCAACACAAAGGTAGCCTGTCCTCCCTCATTAGCATCGTAGAAGTAGGGTTTAAAAGCACAGGAATATCACACAATACCAGGAATCACTGCCTAGCCAAATTTCTACACAGATTTTTGGGAGGGCACAATTTGATCTACGACACAATCTTTTACAGAAACCCCGTTTCCTCTATGTTCCGCCAAAGGTGAAACAGTTGTCCTATCTCTCCTAAGAAGAAGTCTAGTCAGTTTTGGACAATCAGTTCACTTGTTTGGCTACAATCTAAGCTACCTGATGGGTTCAAGAAATGCTTTTGTACATTACCTGACTTCTCTTATTTTTAGAGTAAGTATGACTTTAATAAAACTTTCTCCATCCTAAAATGGAATCATTCCTAGAATCAGAACTCAGAAGTTCAAAACTGACCCTTATAATGTTTTCTATCGCAAGGACTATTACGATATGAAGGGAACACAGATGTTCAACTCTCCAGGATTAATAGAGGGAAGGGATCAGGTGCACTCTCTACTTCCAGTCCTCTTGCCCCTGAATCACCACAAGGAAAGAACCTCAACCGACTCTCAAGACAGGAAGCACAAAGACTAATATGTAAGAACTGAGTAATGTCACTGCCACGTGAAGCATGGTAAGATAAAGAATGTGCCGAGAATTCACATTGGCACAGTGCTGGACAATCAGCAAATGAATTTGTGCCAGCTTCTGCAATGATTAAGATAGTAGATACCTATTCAGTTGCAAAATTCTGAAAGAGTACCAAGCATCACAAAGTTCGTAACTTCCATTTCTGTGGGTGTTTCTGTATCAAACTGCACC
Source organism: Heterohyrax brucei (assembly GCA_028571685.1). Taxonomy (NCBI): domain Eukaryota; kingdom Metazoa; phylum Chordata; class Mammalia; order Hyracoidea; family Procaviidae; genus Heterohyrax; species Heterohyrax brucei. The sequence goes on from CM053144.1 coordinate 167,447,452, forward strand.
CAAAGCAAGGTGAAATAAAGACTTTTATCCATTAGCTTTTCAACTTCACACTTCCTGATAAGGCTTTGCAAATACCCTGAAGACGTCTTCTTCCACGTCTGTCTCCAGCTCCTGCAGATAGATTTACACTCCACACCTGGTGCTGCTAAACGCATTACAGTGCCTCGTGTTCCATCAGCAAAGCCATGTGCGAGGGGAGAGTAAGTGTGCAAGACGGAATGTCAGACGGTTTAGTGATTTGGTGGTGGGAATAACTCAGAGGGATCTTCATGCTATATGGTTGAGAGATGCCTGGACCAATTAAATGTGGAGCTTTCCAAGTCTCACCTTTCCCTAAGACGCTAGTCCTGAAGATGTTTTATAGACTGGGGCCAGGGAAGGGTGAATTGCATCATCTTTGAGCAGTTAGCCTGTTTTCTCAGTGTCATGGATTGAATTATGTCTTCCAAAAAAATGTATGTAGCAACTTGGCTACACAGTATTATGTGATTGTCCTCCATTTGTGATTTTCTTACACTGTAAATCCTAATTTCTGTCTGTGATTAATAGATTGGATTTTCCTAAAGAGGATTTGAGTGGGACTGTGACACCCTTACTAAGGGAGTTGCACTGGAATATGTCTTATACCACCTTTTATTGTCCGAGAGATAAAAAGAAAGGGAAGCAAACAGAGGGGTGAGGACCTCAAGAGAACATCACCGAGAGCAGTGTGCACTTTGGACCTGAGATTCCTGTGCCAAGATGCCCTCAGACCAAAGAAAAACTGATGAAACACAAAGACCTTACTCTAGAGCCAAGATAGAGAGAGTGCATTCCCCTGGAGCCAGAACCCTGAATTCAGACTTTCAGCCTACAGGACTGGGAAAAAATAATGTTTTCTTTGTTACAGCCATCCATTTGTGGTGTTTCTGTTAGAGCAGTACCAGATGACTAAGACAGAACTTGGTACCAAGAGAGGGGGTTGCTGCTCGAACAGATAACGTACAATGTGGAAGCAGTTTTGAAACTGTAAATGGATGGAAGTCTCAGAAGGAACCAGGAGAACTGTGAACACCTGCGAAGGTGCAGATGGTAAGAAACAGGAGATAAGGACTGGCAGCAGCTGTGAACTGGGAACACAGAACCGAGAGACCAGTGCAACCCAGCACTGGGGCTGACCCCTGGAGCTGATCGCCTGCGCACTGGAGGCTTCCTGCCAGAGTGGGTGAAGCTAGAGAGCACTTGTGGGTGAAGCTAGAGAGCAGGGTGGACCCAGGCTTGAGGCCTGGGACAAGAGGCTGCTGGAAACAGAAGGTGAAGAGACAAGGAGCACAAGAAGTTATGCTGCCTTTGTCTGAAAAGGTATGTCCAGGACTTCCAGGGCTTCAAAGCATGGAGTTGTGACCTCTGATGTTTCCAGTTTGGTATTTCTAAGGGTGAACTTGCATCTGAGATGAACTAGAGAATAGTGTGCCTAAAGCCAAGTGAGCAGTCGTTGCTGTTCAAGTGGACTTGGAAGGTGGAACTAAAGCCTAGGGTCAAAGGGTCTCTACTCAGAATCCAAGCAGTATGGCCAATACTTAGAATCTGGAGGGCAAGGCTAAAGTATAAATTGCCTCAGACAACAGAGGATTATTTTTAAAGCTTTAAGAGCTAATGTAATGTGTTCTACTAACTTGCTTGATGCCTATTATGCTTTCTTTACCTCTAGTTTCTTCCATTTGTAATGAAACTGTCTAGCTTGTACCTGCCTGTTCCACCACTGTAGTTTGGAAGCAGATAACTTATAGTCTAGATTTCACAGATGTAGAGAAATTTCTGTATTTTGGACTTGGAGTTGATTTAAGACTTTTGTTATGATATGGGGTGAATATGTTTTGCATGTTGCAAGGATGTGATTAAGGATTGAATTGTGTACCCACCACCACCAGAAACATGTGTAGCAATCTGGTTACAAAGTATTATGTGACTGTCCTTCAGTTTTGTGATTTTCTCATTCTGTAAATCCTAATCTCTGCCTGTGGTTGATAGATTGGATTATGTTAAAGAGGATTAGGGTGGGACTGTAACATCCTTACTAAGGGAGTTTCCCTTGAGTGTGGCTTGTACCACCTTTTATCATACAAGAAATAAAAGGACAAGGAGGCAAACAGAGAGTCGGGGACTTCATACTATCAAGTAAGCAGCACCGAGAGCAGAGTATGTCCTTTGGACCTGAGGTTCCTGTGCCAAGATGCTCTCAGACCAAAGAAAGACTGATGTAACACAAAGACCTTCCACTAGAGCTTACAGAGAAAATACATTCCCCTGGAGCTAGATCCCTGAATTCGGACTGCCAGCCTACTGGATTGTGAGAGAATAAACTCCTCTTTGCTGAAGCCACCCACCTGTGGTATTTCTGTTAGAGAAATACCAGATGATTAAAACACTCAGTTTACACTCTTCTTTAAGCTTCCTGTCGCTAATTCACTCATCAGCTATTTGGGGCCGTGACTTCAGGTAGAGATACATCATAAGAATTATTTTTCCTGGAAAGACACACAGACAGACAAGAAAGCCAGCATGCAGCATCTCCTTAGATTCAATTAAGTCACATGTTCTAGAGAAATAACCATTTGGCCTTGTCTTAAATAGTCCTATCTATTCACAGAGCCCTGGTGGTATAGTGGTTAAGAGGTTGGCTGCTTATCAAAAGGAGGGCAGTTCAAATTCATCAGCCACTCCCTAGAAACCCTATGAGGGTAGTTCCACCCTGTCCTACAGAGTCACTATGAGTCAGAATCCACTTGACGGCAGCGTTTATATACATGTATAAACAAACATTCTACTTCGAACACTAAACAGGAACATGGAATTGGCTTCCATGGGTGCCACCTTTCTGATTTCAGCTCCCTTCTGGGATAGGTGGTGATTTGAGAGCTGCCACTTGCTGAAAGCTGCTAGCCTCCCTCATGGTGGGGAATAGGAGGGGAGGATGTATGCATTTATCACATCAAAATGGGTCAGAGAGTGGGCACCTGTGACTTCGGTAATGTTTCTGTCAGCAGTGTGACTCTGAGCTACTTCCTTATTTCTGAGAGTTTCATGCACCTCATCTATGAAATGCTGTTAAAAATATCTACTCCTTATTTTTGTTGGGATTAGAAATAGTGTGTATAACACATCTTGCGCGCACTAGGCTCTGGCTAGCACACATGGCTGCTAATGACATGTTGGAGGTTCAAGTCCCCCCAGAGGTGCTCTGGAAGAAGGGCCTGGTGATCTACTTCCCCAAAACCAGCCATTGAAAGTTGCACAGAGCACAGCGCTGCTCTGACAACACACAGGGTTGCCACAAGTAGAGATTGAACTGATAGCAATTTTTTAAAGTTACTATTAGCTGAAAAAGAGGGTTTGCCCTCTGGCAGTTTCTCAGAGAAGAAATTTTTGAACACTCTCCGATCAACTAACAAAGAAAGTAGAAGAGTTGAGAGGAAAAGGTTAGGAAGGAAGAATTTACTGGGATTTTGTAGGCTTGAACTCGCTGCCACTGAGTCGCTTGCAGCCTTGAGGTCTGCCCCAGCTGAGCCACTAACTAACAGGGGGAGTTAGAGACAGCACTCCTGGCTCCCAGTTTCCTTAAGAGGGCATTTGTAGGCTAGGCTGAGAGTTGGAAGGCAGAAGCTGCCAGGTTTCTGCTTGAGGAAAAGAACATGTTGCCTTGGGGTATACTGTCCGTCACCGTCTTTGTACCGCACCCCCAGTGAAAACTGTATTTTTCCCCTGAAGGCAGTTACTTCTCTGTCTGAGGTTTCTGGCCACGAATTTCCACATCAAGAATTCTGGTTTCCCAAAGCCCTCCACCTGCAGGCTCCTGATACGCAGCAGTCCCTGCATTGAGCCTGCAGCAATCCAACACTTGTGCCTTTGTGGTCTTTTAAATTTTTATTTAAAGTAACATTTGAAGGTTTCATGCTGTTTGGTTTTTGTCTTGGCTGGTGGAACTTAACTGTTGTCTCTCCTTTTTCTAATTGAGGAATACTTGGATTGTTTTATTGCCTGTTTATTTTTAAAGAGGTCTAGGAAACAGCTGCAGTGAGTGTATGTATGTAATCCCAAGGAAGGGCCAGGCTTCAATAACGATGGTCTCCTTTCTGATTTGCTCTGTGCAGGCCTACCCGAACTGGAGAGCAGCCTGTGGTATCCTCCTTTGAGAAAGCTCTTAGGAAAGACAAGTTCAGAATGTTTTTTCAGGTAATTTCATCCCAAAACACTTGATTGTGCTCCCTAACAACCTGTACATAGACCAGGACTCAGTCATTAGAGTAGAAGAAGGATATACTGAGTGGTTTAAAGTCAGGAAAGGTATATATCAGGGTTATATTATTTCATCATGCTTATTCAATCCTTATGCGAGTAAATCAAAGAAGCTGCACTATATGAAGAAGACTGGAATATTGGGATTTGGAGGGAGGCTCATCAACAATCTGCGTTATGTGGGTGACACAACCTTGCTTGCTGAAAGTGAAGAGAACTGGAAACCCATACTGATAAAGATCAAAGACCACAGCCTTCAGCATGGATTACACTTCAATTTAAAAAAACAAATCTTCACTACTGGGCCAGTAGACAACATCATGAGAAACAGAGCAATGAGTGAAGTCATTAAGGATTTCATTTTGCTTTGATTCACAATCAACACCCATGGAAGCAGCAGTCAAGAAATCAAAAGACAGCAGTGGTACAAACGATGTCTTTAAAGTGTTAAAAAGCAAAATGCTGCCTTGAAGACTAAGGTGCCCTGATCCAAGCCATGCTATTTTTGATTGCCACATATACACGTGATAGCTGGAGAATGTATAAAGAACAACAAAGAAGTAACACCTTTGAATTGCAGTGTTGGCTAAGAATACCGGATATACTCTGGACTGTCAAAAGAATGAACCAATTTGTCTTGTAAGAAGTACAACCAGAGTGCTCCTTAGAAACAAAGATGGCGAGACTGCATCTCACATACCTTGGGCATGTTACCAGGAGGGACCCAGTCCCTAGTAAGAGACCTCATGAATTGTGTCCCCCCAAAAATATGTGTGGTAATTTGCCTGGGCCAGGATTCCCTGTATTCTATGATTGTTCCCCATTTTGTGATTTTTCTATGCTGTATGTGAAAGGATTAGGGCAGGACTGTAAATCCCTTTCATAGGACCACATCCCTGCTCCACTGTAAAGGGAGTTCTGCTGGAGTATGGCTTTCATCCTACAAGAGATAAAAGGGGAAACAAGCAGAGAACTGGGAACCTCAGACCACCAAGAAAGCGACCCCAGGAGAAGAGCGCTCCTTCAGACCTGAGGTTTCTGTGCCAAGATGCTCCCTGGACAGACTGATGCAACACAAGGACTTTTCCTCCAGATCCAACAAAGGGGAAAGCCTTCACCCGGAGCAAACATCCTGAACTTGGACTTGCAGCCAACGGCACTGTGTAAGAATAAACACTTCTCTTTCAAGACCATTCACATTGTGGTATTTCTGTTAGAGCAGCACTAGCTGACTAAAACACTTGAGTGTTAGCAAAAAAGGAAGATCCTCAATGGGATAGATTGACACAGTGGCTACGGTGATGGGCTTAAGCATAACAATTGTAAGGATGGCACAGGACTCGGTAGTGTTTCATTCTGTTGCGTACTGGGTCACTATGAGTTGGGAAAAACTCAACAGTACCTAACAACAACAATTCAAAAAGGACTTCTCAATGGAAGTACTGTCACAATGTGTTTATTTATTTATTTTGTGTGTGTGTGTGTGTGTGTACGCATCCTCTAGTCTCCTTTATACCCATTCTTGGTGCACCTCCAGCCTTTCTCTCTTCTCGCCTTCCTTAGCATCAGGATGCTACAGAATGGGGCAGCGTTTCGTTCTGTTGTACACAGTGTCACTGTGAGCGGGAGCCAACTCAGTGGCAGCTCAAGCTACCATCCAAGAAGGATGATTATCCCAGCTCCAGAGAGAGCACTGGGCTGGATCAGGACTGTGGTTTCCTGTTTTCAGAACCCAAAGAACAACATAGTACAAGGGTTCAGAATACAGACTTTGGTTTAGCCTTAGGTGTGTGACCCAAAAATATGTGACTTAAGTTTTGAACACTTCAGAAGTGTCTTCTTGTGAAATAACACTGGCTCATATGTTGTCAAGACGATAAATGAGTTAGTAATTATAAAGCACATAGATCAGGACCTGACACATAGAAAGGTGTGTATTTAAATATTGGTCAAATAAAGTCACTATGTCTAATAAAGGGAAACCCAGCTGGCATAGCAGTTAAGTGCTATGACTGTTAACTAAAAGGTCAGCAGTTGAAATACACCAGGTACTCCTAGCAAACTCTATGGGGAAGTTCACTTTGACCTGTAGAGTTGCTATGAGTTGGAATCAATTTGATGGCTATGGGTTTGGTTTTTTGGTTTGTCTCTGGCCCCTGGGGTTGCCATGAGTCGGATCTGACTGGACGGCACTTGGCTGGCTTTGGCTAATAAGAAGACCTGGTACTACAGTGGTTGAGAGCTCAGCTGCTAACCAAAAGGCCCACACTTCAAATCCATCAGCTGTTCCTTGGAAATCCATGGGGTAGTTCTACTCAGTCCTGTAGGGTGGCTAGGAGCTGGAATTGCGAACTACAGCAGGGAGTTGTTTTTTTAATCTCTAACATAACTTCCTTAGAATTCAGCTCATTCTCATGAGTTGTCTGTTCATGAAAGGAAAAGAGATGAGTCGAGATCTTTGCTATTCCTGTTTCTTCTTTCAGTGTGTGTATATCCACTGTTCTGCCAGTTGCTTTATTGCTTTCCGTTAGTTCCCATATCAGCTATGCAAAGTCGGCGTTATTAGTCGGTCTTGTTATTAGCTTGCAGACAAGGCCACAGAGGTCAACAGATTGCTCATGTTACAGACTCTGTAGAGGGCAGAGTTTGCACTCACACCCACAACTACATGCTGCCAGTACCCAAAGCTTGCCCTTCTAGTGTACACACATAGCTGGAGATTATCCTACAAGGAAGATTCCGGGAAACAAATAACCAACTTTGCACAACAAAAGATCCATGACAGAAAATAGGCCAAGAGGCCCAGAGTGGTTTTATTAGAATGGTAGATTTATGAATTTTTTACCTCTTCTCTTTTTTATCAAAATGATCCTTTATAAGTTATATTACTTTTTACAAACCTTAGGTTTATATTTTAATCAATATACTTGATAGATTTTTGATATTAACACTTGGTAAATTACTTTCAAGTTGCTTATTTTGATTAAATATGAGTAAACAGATTCACTCTTATGGGATTGATTCAAAGACTTCCTCTTCTGCTTCTTCTAAACATGAGAATTGAAGAATTCTGACTGTGACAGGAGGTGGTAGGATAGCAGCAATCTTGCCTGCCTTTACAGGCATCTCCTTCTGCCATATGAAAAGTCCTATAATGTTTTCTGCCATTCAGGGCCTGGGGAACATTCTAGAAACCATCAAGATCAAGGAAACTGCTTTAAGTCCTGTCATGGATTGCATTGTGTCTCCCCCTCAAATGTACATATTGATTTGACTTGGCTAGGAGTCCCAATACGGTGCAATTCCTGCATGTGTTGTGAATCCTGCCTGTGTGATACTGATGATGGAAATGGACAGCAGTTGTGTTGGTGGGGCAGGACTCAAGTTACCGGCTGCGGGATATAAGGGAGACAAGTGAACAGAGCAAGTTGGGAACCTCATACCACCAGAAGCAGCACCGAGAGCAGAGCATGTCCTTTGGACCTGAGGATCCTGTGCCAAGACGCTCTCACTGGGTTTGGACTCAGCTGACTGGACTGTGATAAATTCTCTTGCTGAATGGACTTATAATTTGTAAATGGATTTGTGGCATGCCGGACTGTGTGTCTCTTCATAAGGCCTTCCACTCGTGATGGTTTCCGTTAGAGCAGTACCAGGCGGCTGCAACAATTCCCAAACAGGTCAAAACCAGCTCTTCACCAAACATCTCTGAGAGCACCTGGAGACAGCTGGGGTTTTCAGATGGACAGTCCAGAGACCTGCAGAGCAAATTGGCCATAATGGGCTTCAGACACTGAATAATTCTTTTGGTCTAATAAACGATGTCCCCACCTACATTGTCAGCATGAATGACATAGCAGACTGTCACAGCGGGGTTACCCCTGTCCTGGCAACCCCCTAGCAAGGGCTCCCTCCTGTTACAGCCGCTGACAGCTACCAGGGTTTTTTGCCTAGCTGGTATCTCAGTGCCCTGCCTGCGTTTGGCTATCTTTCACCTAGGGGTAGAACTAACTCCCATTTAGAAAGTGAAAACATGTACTTGTTTTATTTATTTACTTTTCCCAACAAATCAGATTCACTGATCCAGAACTCTAAAGGAGCCTTAGGGTAAGGAAGGAAGGAAACGGTGAAGAAGGCAAGAAAGGGAAAGAAAGGGACAGGCTGGACGTGAGGAGAGGGACAACAAGATGGAACGGGGAAGGGAAGCGTTACTAGGATTCTGGAAACCTGAGATCTATTCCATCTCAGCCACTAACTAGCAGTGGGAATTCAGAGAGAGGCCGTGGGTCTCTCAATTTCCTTATCTACAAAATTAAGACATCCTTGGACTAGACTGAGAATTAGGAGGCAGCAGTTCTTGATGCTTCTGTGATACGAAGAAGGAGGCAGAGAGAGAAATAATCGGCCCTTGGAACAGCAGCAGCTACAACTCCAGGTACTTTCAAGGGCAGGAAAGGCTGTGGCGTTTCCAGGGCCATGTCTGGTGTCTATGCTAGGGACACCATCAGGTGGGTTCCAGTCTGTGGCTTTGAGGCCTTCTGTAAGTGCTTGACTACTAGTTGAAAGGTTGGCAGTTTGATGAACCTTCCCAGAGGCACCTTGGAACACAAGACTGATGACCTGCTTCTGAAAGGTCACCATCTCAAAAACCCAGAAGCAGGATGACAAGGCAGGAAGGGACAGGAACTAGATGACGGACACAGGGCACAGTGAAGTGGAAAGGAGGAATGAACTGTCACGTTGTGGGGATTCCAACCAATGTCACAAAATAATATGTATATAAATTTTTGAATGAGAAATGGAGCTGTAAACTGTCACCTAAAGCACCATTAAAACAAAAAACCTGACGGAGCAATTCTACTCTGCACACGTGGAATGGCCCTGATCTGAATTGACTCAAGAGCAACCAGCCGCAGCCTGGGCTCCCCCTGTCCTTGCCTAGCTACTTCTAAGCCCTGCTAAGCCGTGTCTCCATCAACACAATGAGTTACATCAACTAGTGCCAGTTTGGGGCACTTACTCCTCATTATCAGACTGGTTCACTTTCCAACTCCTACCTGGTTTGACCCATTGACTCCCAAACCCCACCAGGTCCTATCCTGACCTCACTAGCACTTCATCCCTTGGTTCCAATTACGTCAATTAGGACTCATTTTGTCCCTTTGCGGTGGCATGGTCCTTTCCTCCTTTAGACAACTTATCAGTTCCTCTAACTTGGAAAACAGTAATAGTGACAGACATTTGTTGAGACTGCACCACTTGCTAGGTGTTATACCACTTAATCATAAGTAAAAATCCTTAGGGGCTACTTACCATCATTATGACAGTTTTGCTGATTAGGAAACTTGCTCAGAGTAATTACGTAACTGTCCTGTGTCCCCAGCCCAGCATACAGCAGAGATGGGGACTGACTCCACGTCAGTCTCCCTTCGTACTTGAACCGCTTTACACCACTGTCTGTCAGGGACTTGGCCAACTGTACTTTACCTGAAGAAGCTGGTCAGGTGGACAAATCAGTCACCAGAGAAACATTTCATCTAAGCTTCCAGAGGTAAATAATTCTGGATCTGGGGAATTCACTGACTCATATTCCACAGTGATTAAGATATTTCTCTTTTCTGAGACAAAAACGGAAAGGGGGGAATAATTAGCATTCCCACTTTTAAGAGGTAAAAAGGTTATAACAAAAAGCACCTTCTTGTCCAGGTGACAAGTCCTCTTTCAGTATGTCCACTGGGCAGTACAACTTTGCCAGAACTCAGGGCAAACCTGCTTAAACCAATTTCTGTCAATTAAAATTGAAAACTATTCTAATCGACACATTTTCCAAGTGCCTGTAGCAAGCATTGTGAGTCAGCTGGTTAACCTGAAAGCTTATTTCTGCCCTAATCAGCCTCAACAGTAACAGTGTATTTCCCCTCTTTCCAATGGGACTTTAGTAAGAAAGAGGTGGTAACTCTCAATGTCAAAGTCCTCTTGTAGCAATAACAGTATCAGTGGACCCCTAGTTCTTCCTCTGTGATAATCTGAATCTTAAATACTCACACAACAACTCTGTCCCTTACGTGAGAAAATAGTGTCAGGATCAGAGTGGGACTGCTTGGGGTTCCTTCATAGCTTCTTGGTATAAGAAGATAATTTATCTCCTTAAATACAATGATTATTTTGATACAACACATTTCCCTTTAGGGTCTTAACCACCTTTTGGTGATGGTTATAATTCAAAACAATGATGGCCTTTAACTCCAGGGCAGCCAAGCACTACAAATGACAGTGAATCACATAGCTAATTCTGGCAGGAGAAGGCCACACTGAGGCCAGCTAGAACCGACAGAGCCTGAGGCTGAGAGACCTTCATTCCCACCACAAACCCATATTAGGGTTCAACCAACTTACCTAGTTAAGTTGTCTCAATTTTCTCAACTGAAAACTCTTGGTGGTGCCCTGTGCCCCCAAACTCAATTTTCCTAGTGAAATTACATGACCATATAATATAGTAGGAATATAAAAGGGACAATACATAACCTTGTTTGTTATCTTATGCCATGTTATCCTATCAGTTTCATTTCCTAGGGTTCACCTTTGAAGAAATTTGCTATGTCACTTACGGTGCCTCACTGTAAAATGATGATATATCAGCTATGGCAGCAGAACAAGTTTTATAATGCATTCTGCAAGGTGAATGTCACTACCTACTTAAGCTGTAACCAACCCCTCACAGGACAAACTAATCCATATCCCATTAGAAGCCCAGAGGAGCTGTTGAAACATTATCTTTGACCTCCAACCCTTATGCACTCTGCATTTTGGTTTTTCAAATCACTGTCACCATTTCTGAAAACCCTGGTAACGTAATGGTTAAGTGCTACATCTACTAATCAAAAGGCCAGCAGTTCGAATCCATCAGGCACTTCTTGGAAACTCTGTGGGCAGTTCTACTCCACTGTATTGAGTTGCAATCAACTCAACAGTAATGAGTTTGGTTTGGGGTTTTTTTGTTTGTTTTTAATCATCACTTCTATTCTTATTGGTTCTCTTTTCTACTGATGGCCTTCCTATCTTTCTATCCTGCATTTCCAGAGCAGAGCCACAGGGACTTCAGAGCGACAACCCTAATACTTTCAGCCCTTAGAGAGCCTGTGAGAGCCACTGCCAAGGTGCCCCACGCTGGTTGGCTCCGCCCTTTCCCAGAGCTTTGCTGTGTGTACCAGCCAGTAAGGAGATGAGGCAACTCTCCTCTTCTTAGGTCAACACTGCATCAGAGCCAAGCTTTGAATCTTCAAAACTCGCTTTAATCTCTCCTAACATGAAAGACAATCCACTGCCCTTGTGTCAGTTCTGACTATAGCAACTCTATCGGACAGAGCAAAACTGCCCCATAGGGTTTCCAAGGAGTGGCCCTGATAGTGCAGTGGTTAAGAGCTCAGCTGCTAACCAAAAGGTCAGCAGTTCAAATCCACCAGCTGCTGTTTGGAAAGCCTATAACGCAATTCTATTCTGTCCTATAGGGTCACTATGAATTGGAATTGACTCAGTGGCAATGGTTATTTTGGTTTTAAAATTGACGAGAGCAGAAGAATTCAAGATAGGAAAAGTGTTAAAAGGACCACAAAGCAGTAACTTCCCCAGAATAGAAAACTCTTTTTAACCCCTGTTTTGGAACCCCTGGTGGCACAGTGGTTAAGTGCTATGGCTGCTGACCAAAAGGTTGGCAGTTCAAACCCACCAGGTACTTCCTGAAACTCTATGGTACAGTTCTACTCTTTCGTATCAGGTTGCTATGAGACAAAATCAACTTGAGGCAACAAGTTTGGTTTATAACTCTAGTGCCAAACATTAAAATAAAGACAATTGGAATGGACTGATCCTGACTGTGCCAATTACATATAATGTGACTAATTCCTTAATTCTGATGACTCTCAATTTTCTTACTATTTTCCATAGTCTTCTATATATCGTATAAAACTCTAACATGTGGCTTCACACGCAGTAAGCGTTCTCGAGATGTCAAGGTTTTCTTCAAAAATATTTCCAAAGAATTGGATTACCAAAAAAATAAGAGTACATCTTAAAGTCAACTAAAGAATATTTTGTAACAAGCATAAATTGCACGCACATATATGCACACCCCATACATATGTTTATCATTGAGAAAGGTATTATTACATAAAACCTATGAAAGTGAGTCATACATCACATGCAGAATTTTTTCATGATTTTTCAGGGATGAGGGTGGGATGGTAGAATGCAAGTGAGAAAAAGAAACCAGGATTTTTGACCTCTAACCTTTTAAAAATAGGAATAGAAATAGTCTGATCTTCTACAGAATAAGGTCTTCAAGCCAAAATATATTATCAACTACTGTCTGCCCCCATTAGAATTAGACTGTTTGGCTCATGAACGGATAAACATTATGAGTCTCAGCTGACCAATTAATAGCATGCGCAATACAACTACTGAACAAATATAGATCAAAGAAACAGACATCTGGTTTGTTAATGACAGGAGGAAATACAGTTAAATGCAGTGGGAAATTATTCAGGAAGCTGTACAGAAGCTAAGCCTCATTGCTCTTTGCTGAGGAAGTAACATGCAAGGTTATGTCACCATGCAAGATATACCAGAATGAAATTCTCCTCTCTTCCTAACAAAAGCTTTAAGTCTATTGCATTCCAGAAATAATCATTGAACATCTCCTGTATGTCCAGCACCTTGGCTGGCATCTGTGGGAAGCAGTACATTAAAATGGTGACAAGCACAGACTCTGATATCGAGCAAAACAGATTTAAAACCCAGCTCCATCATTTGCCAGTTTGTGTTTTTACCTTGGGCAAATTTGTTCATTTCTTCCCTCCCTCACCTTCCTTTTTTTTTTTTTCTTCCTCCACTTTTTTTTGTCTCTACCTTCTTCCTTTATCTCTTCCTGAAATGAGGTACAACTTTCATATCGTAAAATACAAATTCTAGATTCTAGTTTTTATATATAACAGATAGAGCATGCACGTCATCCCTGAAGGTCCCTGTGCCCCTTACCAATCAATACTCTTCAACTCCTTCCTCAACAGAGGAAAAGACTGTTCTATTTCTCTGTTACTATCATATATGAGGTTGGCCAATTAAGTCTGAGAACTTAACTGTTACATAACTCAGAGCCGAATATCACTACAGTCACCTTTGAAGTACACCCCTTGGGAAGCTATGCACTGACACCAGCTCCTAGTCCACAGTGCAGAGAAATTTGGAGCTCTTTTTCTTGAATGCCCAACAGAGCTGTTGTTGGACAAGGACCAAGAATTAAATTGGTGAACTCATCCTAGAAAAAGTGCTTTGAGGGGTGGACTAAGCACTGGCTTTGTGCATAGCTTCCCAAGGGCAGTACTTTAAAGGTGACCACAGTGATATTCAGCAATAAGATGTGTAGCACTGTTTTTAGAATGAGTTAGTGAACTGAATTGTCCAGTGTCTTAGTTTTGCCTGTTCTGGGACTTTATATAAATGATTCTGTACCTGACTCTGTCACCAAATTTTTCCTGAGGTGCACCTGTGTTGTCACGTATGGTATTAGTTTATTGTTATTGTTATAACTTGGTAGTATTCTATCATGTAAATATATCACAATTTATACATATAGTCTTCTGCTTATTGACATTTGAGTTGTTTTCAGTTTGAGCTATTAGAAATTTAAGAATGTCAATATTGCATTAACGAATCTTGGATATGTACTTAGGACTAGAATGGCTGGATCATAAGTGTAGGCGTATGCTTAAATTGCATACAAACTGGCAAAGAGTTTTTCAAATGGTTGTACCATTCTATCCTCTAACCAGCAGGGTTTAAGAGTTCTGGTTGCTCACATTTTTGTCAGCATTTGAAGTTTTCATCCTCTTTGATTTTATTCATTCTGGGGAATATGTTGTTGTAACGTTACGTGCTGTCAAGTCAGTTCGGACTCATAGTGACCCTCTGCACAACAGCACTAAACACTGCAAGGTTCTCTGCCGTCTCCACGGCACTCGAGCTCATTGTTGCAGCCACTTTATCAACTCATCTTGTTGAGGATTCCCCTCTTTTTCGCTGACCCTCTAGCCTACCGAGTGTGATGTCCTTCTCCAAGGACTGGTCCCTTCTGATAACGTGTCCAAAGTGAGCCGTAGTCTAACCATCCTTGCTTCTAAGGAGCATTCTGTTTATACTTGCTCCAAGACAAGTTTGTTCATCCTCTTGGCAGTCTATAGTATATTCAATGTTCTTAGACAACACCACTATTCAAAGGCATCAGTTGTCTTCGGTCTTTCTTATTCATTAACCAGCTTTGTCATGCATATGAAGCAATTGAAAACACCAAAGATTGGGACAGTCACACTTCAGTTCTTACAGTAACATCTTTGGATTTCAACACTTCAAAGAGATGTTTTGTAGCCCTTTGTCCAAGGCAATGCAATCTTTTGATTTCTTGACTGCTGCTTCCGTGGGAGTTCACTGTGGATCCAAGTAAAATGAAATCCTTGACAACTTCATTGTTATTGTTATTTTAATTTCGTTTCTTTGCTTGTTGGACTTCAAGGTATCCTTCTTCTGCAAAGTGGCTTTTGTTGAGCAAGTTAGTTTTGCTCTCTCAGCCTCTGTTCCTAATCTGTAAAATAGGCTCAGTAATAATATCTTGTGAGAATTAAATTGGAGAATATATAAAAAATGCTTATCCCAGTGTCTGGCACATATTACTGCTCAGCAAGTAACTGTCATGATGTTTATCAGTGCTTTTGTTTAACATCAGGAGGGGACAGTCAGCAAGTGAACTTGATTCATGGCCCATGGGGTTCAAAGAACAGCAGGAATTGCGGCGCAGACATCATCTGGGAACAGGCACTGAGTAGAGCAGAGCTTACAGACAGACGAATGGGCACTCCGTGACACACACAAATAGATAACAATAAAAATCAATGGTTTCATCATGCTTGACCATTTGCTAAGTACATTTCATAAGCCATTTTTCATTTTTATGCAATCCTGAGGTTAACGAGATCTGACTTTGCCTTTCTTATTTCTACATTATGAATGATTAAAGGTGATCTTACCATAAAGTAGCTGCAGAGAAATTTAAAAGAGAGTTTTTAAGCCATTAGCAGTGAAGTAAGGACTTTTACTGAAAAAGTGGCTGACACGTGGCATGACTTCATGTCACTTGGCTTTACCCGACTCTGATCATAGTTGTGGGAAGCAATAAAATTTCAGCAAGAATCAGAGGCGAATAAAATGAAGGGTTATACAGCTTTTTGCAGTATGTGGGTGTATATGGGAAATTAGCTTAAATACTATTTGCTGTGAATAAAATGTGGAGGTGTATGCCTGGCTCTAGCTACCTTAGAAGGTAAAAACATCTACCCAGAAACCAGTGGGATGACATTCTCTTTTTGGTCTTTTCTTATAATAAAGTATTTTTTTAATCTTATTAATTTTTTAAAAAAATAATACATATCTATCATTGTAAAACACCCATGCCAGTAGTCTTTTTTGGCTTTTAAAATTCTAAATTATTTATTCCAATCTTCAATTTTCTCAGATACATATAGTTCATGATTTTCTTGAGGTATAATTGAGATATGATAAACCGCACATACTTAACATGTACAACTTGATAAATTGTGACCACAATATAATCACTACAAATATGATAATGAACACACCCCTCACACCCATGACTTCTTTTACCCCTTTAGAACTTTCTCCCACCCCTTCCCCACCTGCTTCCCATCCTACTTTCTGTCACTACAGATTAGTTTACATTTTCTCGAATTTTATAAAAATGACATATGAAATTCATTGCCATCGAGTTGATTCTGATTCCTGACAACCCTATAGAACACAACAGAACTGCCCTCATAGGGTTTCCAAGAGGGGCTGGTAGATTTGAACTGCTGACCTTTGGGTCAGCAGCTGAGATCTTAAGAGAGCTTAACCCTTACACCACCAAACCAAAAAACCAAATCCACTGCTGTTGAGTCATTTGTGACTCATAGTAACCCTACAGGACAGAGTAGAACTACTCCGTAGAGTTTGCAAGGAGCGCCTGGTGGATTTGAACTGGCAGCCTTTGGGTCAGTAGACAGCACTTAACTACTGTCCCACCAGGGCTTATGCCACCAGTGCTCTAAGTGTCTGACTTCCTTTACTCAATGTGATTCTTTTAACTTTCATCTTTGTTATTGTATATGCTGATAATTTATTCATTTTTATTGATGAATAGGCTATTTTACGGGCAAACAATAATTTGTTTATCCATTCATCAGCAGGAGGACATTTGGGTTATTTCCAGTCTGGGGCTATTATAAATAGGGCTTCTGGGAATATCTAGATGCTACTTGAATATTCTAGACGGCAGTTCTACTCTGGCCTCTAGGGTGGCCACGCGTCAGATCTGACTCGACAGCACAGGGTGAGTTACGAATATCTGTTTATAACTATCTATGGACAAATGCCTTCTTTGCTCAAGGGTAAATAATTATGAATGTAATGGCTGGATCATGTAGAAAATATATGTTTAGCATTTTTTAAAGAAACTGACTGTTCTCCAGTTGGCTGTACAATTTTATAGTCTCAGCAGCAGCGTACAAGGATCCCCATCTTCCCACATGCTCCCTGTTGCTGGGTGTGGTCAGTCTTTTTTAATTTTAACTATTGCCATACGTATGTAGAGCTATCAAATTCTAATTTTAGTTTTTATTTGCCTAACGATCAAAGATGCTTTTCAGATGTTAAACCAACATTGCACTCCTGAGATGACCCACGCTCTGCCCTAATGTACTGTCATTTCCATGCATTGTATCTAATCTGTTATAATTTTGCTTACAATCCTTGTATCTCAGATTGTGAGGAATATTGACCTCTGGGTTTTCTCTAGTCTTATTATCAGAATGATACTAGTCTAATAGAGTAAGAATAATTTGAACAGGGAAAGCTTAATATAAGGAAGCAGTAACTCTACCAGAAGCCCTGGTGGTGTAGTTGTTAAGTGCTACAGCTGCTAACCAGAAGGTCGGCAGGTCAAGTCCACTAGGCACTCCTTGGAAACTCTAGGGGGCAGTTTTACTCTGACCTGTGGTGTCACTATGGGTCAAAATTGACTCTATGGTAGTGGGTTTGGTTTGGTTTTAGTAACTCTGCCAGGAGACTGGAATAAAGGTTTTGGTTAGAATCTCTGGCACAAATGGTTAAGTGTGGGACTGCCTATTGACTGAAGAGTTGGCAATTCAAACCCACCCAGTGGCACCTCGGAAGACAAACCTGGAGATCTGCTTCTAAAATGTCACAGCCTTGAACCCCTATCAGAGCCTTCTACTCTGCGTGCACAGAGTCTTCAGGAGTTGAAATGGACTTGACAGCAGCTTAAAACAACAACTACTCTAAAGAGAACAGATATAAGGAACAGACACTATCTGTAGGGCAGACACCCACAGAAGCAGTTCATCTCTGTCCTCAAACGTGAAACCTGCTGGAGAAGGCTTGGCCCTGGCTCACAGGATAGCAGAGAAGTCACCGCAGTGCTACACAAGTAGAGTTAACTAATCATTTGTTCCAGGTTTGGGTTGTTATAAATGGGCAGCAACTTTCTTGGGCTTGCTGGAAATCTGCACTAGAGGGCACTGGATAAAGCTGTTCAAGGGGAGATAATGCCTCTCTAGAGGCATTCCCCGATGAAACTGCATGGGTTTCCAGGGGTGATGGCCATCTCCTGGATGCTACTGACCACTAACTACTGCTGTAGCTGATTGCTAGAGAAGCAACTTGAGCTGCAGAAGTCTGGAGCTGAAGAAGCATCTATAGTGCAGGAGCTTGGTCTTTTTTAATATTTACCATGTCTCTACTCAACTTTTTGAAAATGTAGAATATAGTTATAATAACTCTTTTAACATCCTTACTTAGTAATTCTAACATCTGGATCAATTCTGGATCAACTTTGGTAGGTTTTTCTCTTTCAGAGGGTATACACACACACACACACATATAAGCTCAGAATCTTTTTAAGATTCTCATATCTCAACTAAAATGACAGGAATATCTTGTTAGGACAAAGACTGTAGGAAAAAGGATCAAATATCTATTTCTCTTAAGGATATTATATTTCTAGACCTGTAATTTTACAGTGTCTGGGTGCTCTTTAACTTGCTCTGAAATGCTGGGTGCTCATTTTGAATGACCATGTATCAGCCATTGGCTGCACAATGAAAAGCATGTATGCATTTCGCATATGCCGTCTCATGAAGTCCTCATAGGACAGCAGTATGAAGAAAGATTTTTCATCCCTGTGTTTTTAGAAAGCTGATCAAAATCACACAGCAGGAAAGTGATCAGACCAAAGTTTGAACTTAGATTTGTCTGAATCCAAAGTCTAGACTTTTCCTATGCAGAAAGACAAAAAAATGGGACAACTATTTGCTCAGACAAGAGGCAGTCTAAATCTTCATTGCTCATTCACTTTCTCAAAGGGCTTGACAGCTAAATGTTACTTCATTATAATGTGCCACGTTGTTAAACTTTCTGCAACCTCTTTTATTCCTTATTCTTAACAGACGACTTGACCTCATACTTCATTAAAAAATAGAAGCAATCACATAGGAACTCCTTCAACTTCCTACCAGTAAGTCTAGCAGCCAACCTTGATCTGCACCCATATTGTACCAGCCAGAGGGTCCTTGTTCTCAAAAAGGGTCAATATCTCTGCTTTTGTTCTCAATCCCATTTTCTTTCCACTATAATTACCCCTTCTCTCAAGTAATGGGAACTCCTGGCAACGTAGTGGTTAAGAGTTCAGCTGCTAACCAAAAATTCAGCAGTTTCAATCCCCTATGAGCTTCTTGGAAACCCTATGGGGCAATTCTACTGTATCCTATAGGGTCAGAATCAACTCAGCAGCAATGGGTTTGGTTTTTCTACTCTCCAGTAGTGTCATCTTCTCCCACTCTCTGACAGCAGCCTCTTCAGTTTACAGACATGCTGATTTGACTCCTCATGTTAGCAAGTGTTATCATTGCTAGCTCAAGATATCTTGATCCTTTTTTCATCTCCCATATCTAATCTATGAGTAAATGTGGTTGATTGTCGGATCTGACTCGACAGCACTTGGCTTGGTGGCTTACCTCTAACACATATCACAAATGTATCCTCATCTCTTCATCTCTGCTACCACCACTGTGGCTGAACCCACTATTGCTTTCCATATGGATGGCTTGGCTGGAAAAGTGTCCTAACTGGCTTTCCACTTCTACTCTTAAATCCTGAAAATCTTTTTTCTAAATAGCAGCTAGAGCATTTGTATTTCTAACTTTGTAATTTGACGTAATTTCAAACAAAGAATTGCAACAGTTCAACAAACTCTCTTTTAACCTGATGCAATTTACTAGTCATTAACATTTAGCCGCTGTTGCTTTCTCTGTCTCAAACTTTATATTGTATATATATAATTCTAATTTTCTGAAACCACTAAGAGTAAGCTGTAATCAGTATGCCTCTTTATTCCTAAATAGTGTATGTTTCCTAAGAACAAGGACGTTATCTTATATAATTACTAAAGTATGAAAAAATTTGGAACTTGAACATGGATAACAATAATATTATCTAATAATTCACATTGAAAATTTTCTAGCTGTCTCAGTAATATCTGTTATAGCCAACCCTTGTCCCCAATTCAGTATCCAATCTCAGTATCACACTTTATACATAGTTTTCTTCTTTTTTTAACCATTCCTCAGTCTTACTTTTTATTATGGTATTAACATTTTAAAGATTATAGGTCAATTGTTTTTGACACTATTCATACATTTGAGAATTTATTCATGATTAGTTTTATGTTTTGCAGTGTTAGAAATACATGTAAATGATGCTGCCTTCTCAGTGCATTATATCAGGAGGGACGTGATATCCATACTTAATGAGATCAAGTAGTTAAAGTAGCTTCCTCCAAGCTTTTCCATTATAAAGGCACCATTTTCCCTTCATAATAACTAACCTCAGGGAGAGTATTTGACACTATGTAAATATCCTGTATATGGCCAAATATTTGTACTATCTTGTATTTTAAAATGTTAGTCCGATCATGCCATTCCATCCAAAATATTTTCCTAGTGCTTTGTTTGCAACTCAAATTTCTCATCTTACAAGATCCCACACCTACCCCTTGTTCATTCTGCTCCAATCTCCATTAAAAAAAACAAACAAACTGAAAAATACTGCCATTTAGTTGATTCCAACTCATAGTGAACCCATGTGACAGAGTAGAACTGCCCCACAGAGTTTCCGAGGCTGTATGTAATCTTTACAAGAGCAGATGGCCACATCTTTCTCCCACAGAGCAGCTGGTGGGTTTGAACAGTCGACCTTTTGCAGACGAGCACTTAACCACTGTGCCACCAATACAAAAAAACACCAAACCCGTTGTTGTCAAGTCAATTCCAACTCACTGGGACCTTATAGAACAGATTAGAATGGTCCCATAACATTGCCAAGCAGTGGCTGGTGGATTGGAACTGCCAACTTTTCAGTTAGCAACCAAGTTCTTAACCACTTTGCCATCAGGTCCCCAACAACAGGGCCTTGATAGCAGGACACCTTCCTCATAGGACGGATTCCATCAAGCCTCTTTTCAGATCAGCATACCCTCACCGTAACATCAAACTAGTTAGACCCAACTTTCCCAACCCACATTTCCAACAATGACTTTTTCTTGTAGTACCTGACTTCTTTCATGCTGTGTCTCATGTTTGAAATGCTGGCATTTATTATTCTGTTTGTTTCTGAAGTTCTGTATTTCCAGACAAGAAGCTCCTTTAGGAAGAAATTTCTGTTTTCCCAGCTTTTCAATCTCCAACATTTGGGAAGGAGAAACACAGCTATAACTTTATATTTCTCTTTCTCCTGCAGTATGTTGTTACTTTCAAATATGCAGTGAAATAGGTAATAAATTACCAGAGCGAGATTTAGACTTAGAAGCCTAATGTTTAATGTATCAGGCAAGATATCAGAGGCATCAATATGACAAATTTCTATTTCCAGACAATATACATATGTATTAATGTTGCAGAGTCAAATAAGTGACCGAGACCTATTTTCTGTTATTCTAGGCTAAACACTTGGCCATGGAACTAGGACAGTTAATTTTATTACCCAGTGCAAATGCTATAGCAGAAACGCTGGTGGCATAGTGGGTAAGTGCTACATCTGCTAACCAAAAGCTTGGCAGTACAAATCTGCCAGGCACTCCTTGGAAACTCTATGGGCCAGTTCTACCTGACCTCTAGGGTTGCTATGAGTTGGAATTGACTCAACAGCAATGGGGAATGGGGAATGCCATAACAGACAAATAGTTTTGAGAGGCATTTACTTTTCACAGCTTTATCAATTGCCTCAGTAATTAGACTAGTAAAACATATGCATGAGGTCTGATGATTAATTCCACATACTTCATTGTTCTAGGTGCTACACACGTCATTGCTGAATATCACTACAGTCGTCTTGGGAAGCTATGCACTGACACCAGCACCTAGGCCACCTTTCAAAGCAGTTTTGGAACTCTTTTGGAATGACCATTGTGCACAGTGGCAAGTCTGTGAACTGAGGTGGTTTTTAAGCCAGTAAACAAATAACCATATTGGAATCCTCCCTACTCACCTGATCTGGTCCCCAGTGACGTTTTTCTTTACCCAAAGATAAAGGAAATGTTGAAAGGAAGACATTTGGATGACATTCCAGACATCAAAGCTAGTACAACAGACCTGATGGCCATTCCAGAAAAAAGAGGTTCCAAATTTGTTCTGAAGGGTGGACTAGGACTGGCATCAGTGCATAGCTTCCCAAAGGGAGTACTTGGAAGGTGACGGTAGTGATAGTGAGCAGAGAGGTCACAAACTTAATTGGCAGACCTTGTATATACGCATATTTTATTTTTTCACTATTTGTCATTGACTATAAAAACCAGAACATTTTGCCTTTTTTTTCTGGGTAAAGCCAGGCCTTCTAATCATTCTCTAGATCCAATTGATCTTTGGTCATCTCATCAGATGGAGTGCAATGGTCATTCAGTGGTAGAACATTCACCGTCTGTGTGAGACACCTGGGTGAGTTTCATACCCAAGGCACCTATGCGCAGCCAGCACGTCGGGGAAGCTTTTGTGTTGCTATCTTGCTAACCAGTTTTTCCATAGATCACAGTGGGTCACCATGAGATACAGGCTGACTGGATAGCAGTTTACAGTAACAACTGTTGCATTAGCGTTAGTGGCAGACTCAAGCGAACCAAAAAACCAAATCTGTTGCTGTTGAGTGAAAAAACCGAAACTTGTTGCCTGTTAGGGTTCCCAAGGAGAGTCTGGTAGAATCGAACTGCTGACCTCAAGGTCAACAGCCGTAGCTTATATCTACTATGCCACCAGGATTTCCAGAGGTAGATTACAGAAAAACAATTCAAAACATTAGAAACTTCTAAGTGGGAATCCTTATGCAAACGTACATTTGATATATGGGGTCCTTCCCAGCTATAAAGAAATAGAAAGTTTAAAAATATATTTGGAATGAAAAGTTCCAAAGACATGCTCAAAATGGAAACCCTGGTGGCGTAGTGATTAAGCGCTACAGCTGCTAACCAAAAATTGGCAGTTTGAATCCACTGGTGTTCTTCGGAAACTCCATGGGGCAAGTTCTACTCTGTCCTGTTGGGTGATTATGAGTCAGAATCGACTCTATCATAGTGAGTTTGATTTTTTGATTTTATGTTCAAAATGTTCATTTAAAAAAGGAAGGAAAAGCTGAAGAGAGATCCATTTAAGAATATCTATTTCACAAAGATGCGCTTAAATTCAGGTTACTCCTTTTGCCTTCATTTATAGCTGATTTCATCAGTGATGTATTCTCTGAATTCACCTTATAAACTCAGCAGCACCTGGGGTGCCCATGCGTCCCCTCAGGGCGCTCCTCCTTTGTAGCTGTTTATAAACTGATGCCCGGGAAAGGAAACTGAACTGGAGCCTAGCCTAAGAAAGCTGTGGCTCTAGCACAGCAATTCTTTATTCACACATTAAAATGCAAAGAGGTTGTGAAAGCTTTTAAAAGGTGGTTAGATAGCGCTAACTACTCTTCTAAACTCAGAAACATTTTTCTAAGATTTTTTTTTACCTCTCTAGACAACGGATGGAGTCCTGCGAGACCAAAAAAAACCATGCCCACTGCAACTGAGTCAGGTCTGCCTCGTGGCAACCCTATAGGTCAGGGTAGAACTGTCCCATAGAGTTCCCAAGGGGCACCTGGTGGACCTGAACTGCCAACCTTTTAGTTAGCAGATACAGCACTTAGCCACTATGCCACCAAGGTTTCCTCATGCTGACAGAGTGGTTAAGAACTTAGGCTGCTGATCAAAGGTCTGCATTTCCAGTATGCCAGCCACACTGTGGAAGAAAGAGGTGGCTGGCTGCTTTTGAGATGATTACAGCCTTCAAAACCCTATGGAGCAGTTCTACTTGGTCCTACAGGGTCATTATGAGTCAGAGTTCACTCTCTGGCATTGAGTTCGTTTTCTTGTTTTGTTTTTAGACAAAGCATTAAAGCATAGCTTTTTTTTCATTTCTCAGTGAGTTGGGTCTTTGGTCTGGCACTGGGTTTTTGGTCACTACACAGTCATTCAATCAACTTTAACTCCTATTTTATAGATACAGGACATAATGCTTACCTTGTTAAATTCAGGGTCCAAAAGCAATTTCAACCTTACACACAGCAAGAAGAATACTGTAATAGAATACTGTAATAGAAAGTAGAATGCAGCTGAGCTTAACTGAGGCTGGAGAAGTATAAAAACCATGGTAAGAAGAGGTAATATTGAAGCTAAGCCACAAAGAAGATATTGAAGTTAGTTCATTAGAAGGGAATGTAGAGGAAGAGTGGTTGTGACTGGAGAATATCTGAAAACAAAGAGACGTGAAAGAGTCAGTGGCATTGCCAATGACATAGAAATTACAGGATTAATAGGATGCAGGTCATGGGACAAGTTAGTTAACCCCCGAATGGTTATTTAATACCCACTAATGGAACAAATCTGAGCTTAGTGTTGTCAGGGGATGGGGAATGTGCATAAACAGTCCTGTCCTCTCATGTACATTGTAATCGGGAAAACAAGACATAAACACATGAAGCATAAGCAACGCTACAAGCCAATAATAAGCACCACAGTGTTTATGAAAATCGAGACTTTATTGATTAAAGTCAAGCTCTCCATTACTCATCTCCACCAGTAAAAAGTGTTTGAGTATACATCCTTCTATGTGCATATTTACTTACTTATAAACAACATATGTATTATTCCAATACATTGAAATTAGAAAAACAAATAAAGTGACTAATTTAGTTGCTGTTGAGTCAATTCCAACTCCTGGCAATCCCCTGTGTGTCAGAGTAGAGCTGTGCACCATAGGGCTTTCAATAGCTGATTTTTTGGATGTGATGGCCGATCCCTTCTTCTGTGGTACCCTATGGTTGACTCAAACCTCCAGCCTTTTTCGGTCAGCAGCTGAGCCAGCATAGACAGAAATTTGAATTTTTTCCCTATCCCACTGGATTACCTTCTGTAATCCTTAGGTTTAGTACACTGACTCGGAAAACCACTAACAGAACATTTGGAAAGAGTTTCACAGAAAAAGTATTTTTCTCTTTCCACCCCAGGCAGTATTGTAAGTGAGTGGAATTTTCAAGAAACAGTAAAAAGGATATTATACTAAAACACTTATTTTCTGATCAATGGGTACAGGATGTACCCCAGAAACTGCAGGAAGAAAATACTTAATAGAATGTAAAATAAAGGAGAGCATTGCATCAAGCTTGTAAGTTGTCGTTCGCTGCCATCGACTTGGTTCTGACTCACAGCAACCGTTTGTACAACAAAAGCACCGACGAGTCCTGTGCCATCCTCACAAATGTTGCTGTGTTTGAGCACATTGTTGTTGCCACTGTGTCAGTTCACCTCCTTGAGGATGTTCCTCTTTGTTGCTGACCCTCTACTTTACCAAACATGATGTCCTTCTCCAGGGGGCTGGGCCATGCTGATACCTTATTTAAAATACATGAGACAAAGTCTCACCCTCCATGCTGCTTAGAATTCTGCTTGTACTTCTTCCTAGGCAGATTTGTTCATTTTTATGGAAGCCTGTGGTGTGTTCAGTACTGCTGGCCAGCATCATAACTCAAAGGCATCAATTCTTTGGTCTTCCTTATTTGTTGCCCAGCATTCATTCACATGCATACACATTATTGACAATATCATGGCTTGGATCAGGTGCATATTAGTCCTCAAAGTGACATCTTTGCTTTTTAACAGTTTAAAGTGGTCTTTTGTGGCAGATTTGCCCGATGCAATACACTGACTTCTTGGCTACTACTCTCATAGGCATTGATTGTGGATCCAAGTAAGATGAAATCCTTGACAAATTCAGTCTTTTCTCCATTTATCATGATACTGCTTAAGAGCCTAGCTGGGAGAACCATTATTTTCTTTAAGTTAAAGTGTAAGCAATACTGAAGGCTGTAGTCTTTGATCTTCATCAGTAACAACTTCAAGTTCTTTTCACTTTCAGCAAGCAAAGTTGTAGCATCTGCATATTGCGGATTGTTAATGAATCTTCCTCTAAAACCTGATGCTGCATTCTTTCATGTAATTCTGATTCTCAGGTAATTTGCTATTCATAAACAAAAAAAATGAAGCCCATTGCCATGGAGTCAATTCCTACTCATAGTAAACCTACAGGACAGAGTCGAGCTGCCTCGTAGGGTTTCTCAGCAGCAACTAGTGGAATCAAACTAATCACCTTTTGATTAGCAACCAAATGCTTAACTTGGTGACAGGATAATTTGGTGACAGTATACAATGTTGATCCACACTTTTTAAAACCTTGCATTATCCCTTTTCTGTTCAAACACCCCCTTGATCTATGTACAAGTTCCTTGTGAGCACAATTAAGTGTTTGGGGAGTCCCATTTTTCAGAATGTAGTCCATAATATGTTCTGATCCACACAGTCTAATGTTTTTGCATAGTCAACAAAACACCAGCAAACTATTTCTGCTATTCTCTGTCTTCAGCCATGATCCGCCTGACATCATGAAAGACACTCCTCATTCCACATCCTCTTTTGAATCTGGCTTGAATTTCTGGCAGTTCCATTTTCACGCACAGTTGCAATCACTTTTGAATGATCTTCAGCATACTTTTATTTACTTGTGATATTAATGACATTGTTCAATAATTTCCACATTCAATTGGATTATCTTTCTTTGGAATGGGTATTAATATGGATCTCTTCCAGCCGATTGGCTCTTTCTTCAATTTTCTTAACATAGATGAATGAGTACCTACATTGCTGCCTCATTCTTTGAAATGACTCAGTTGGTTTTCCATAAATTCCTAGAATCTTGTTTTTTAGTCAATGCCTTCAGTGAAGTTTGGTCTTCTTCTTTCGTTACCATTGGTTATTGATCATATGTTACATACTGAAATGGTTGATTATTGACTACTTATTTGTGAGAAGTGGCTCTCTGTTTTCTTTCCATCTTCTTTTGATGCTTCCTGTGTCATTCAATATTTTTGCTCATGGAATCCTTTGATATTGCAACTTCAGGCTTGAATTTTTTCATCAGTTCTTTCAGCTTGAGAAATGCTGAGCGTGTTCTTCGCTTATAGTTTTGTAACTTCAGGTCTTTGCACATTTCATTGTAATATCTTCTCTTCCTGAGGCACCCTTTGAAATCTTCCATTCAGCTCTTCTAGCTTATCATTTTTTCCTTTTACTTAGCTTTTTTACATTCAAGAACAAGTTTCACAGTCTCTCTTAATATCCATTTTGATCTTTTTTAAATTCTCTTCTGTCTTTTTTATGAGCTTTTGCTTTTTCCAAGTAAGATGTCCTTGATGTCATCTCACAGTTTTTCCTTTTTCTTTTTTTTTATTTATTGTGATTGAATGAAAGTGTACAATCCAGTATAAATTTGCATGCCTGCCTATGTGCCGTTCTCCCTGCTCTCCCTGCCCAGTGACAGCATATTCTTCCTATCTGTTCTATACACGTATATCCTCCCAACAATTTCCTGTCCCCTCCTCTCTACGCTCTCCCCCTCCTCCAGTAAGAGGCCAGCAGGATGACATCCTATAGATACATAGAACCATGAAGTACACCCATGATATGGTCACTCTGTTCACTAAGTCCAATCCATTCCTGGATTGATTTATAGACAGGGGCAGCATCAGGACTAGGAGCCATGCTCCCAGGGGAACCCCAAGGCCTCTAGACCATCAGTTGCAGTCCTTTAGAGGAGTTCTCAGGGTGCATCCCTTTTTATTCTCATGTTGCCTTTGAGACTCAACTTTGTGAGCCCCATCATGGCTGTCACTGAAGGTGGCTGGTCATCGTCTGGTTCTTCCGGTCACATGTTGATGTAGTCACCCACTCACTTGGGTCTCTCTCTCTAATGGGCTCTCTTTTTCCCCACACCATTTTGGTTGTTGGTGATTGTCTGTTCCTGCTGAACTGGGACCATCTGATGCACCTCAGATGGCAGCTTGCTAGTTTTTAAGACCTCAGACACCACTCACCAACATGGGGTATAGAAGCCTCTCCTAGCAATAGGCTGGTTCTGCAAATTGGCCTTGATGTCCCCTAAGAGCATGGTCCCTGGAACCCCACCCCAACTACTCTGTCCTTGCGATATTGGGTTAAGATGGGAGGAGTACTCAGGTTATTTTGAAGTCCAGTTAAATTGATCTTCTTTCAGATGTGTGCTGTCACTGATTTCACCCAACTAAATTTCTGTCAACTATCTAATCTATAACCAATCCTCATCCTCCCTCTCCACCCTTGCAGCTGTCAAAGAGTCTTTTCTTCTACATGAGTCTATTCTTAAGTTCTTATCATAGGAGTCTCATACAATATTTACCCTTTTGCCACTGACTACTTTCACTCAACATAATGTCTTCCAGTTGTAACCAGCTTATGAGATGCCTCCTAAAATCATCATGTTCTTTATCATTGTGTAGTGTTCCACTGAGTACATAGACCATAGTTTATGCATTCATCTATTGTTGGGCACCTAGGTTGATTCCAATGTTTTGCTATTGTGTACTGTGCTGCAATAAACATTCGTGTGCATGTATCTGTTCAAATGAATGCCCTTACATCTGTAGGATATATTCTAAGCAGTGGGATTACTGGGTCAAATGGTATGTCTATTTCCAGCTTTTTAAGGAAGTGCCAGATTGCTTTCCAGAGAGGTTGTACCATTGTACGTTCCCACCAACAGTATAGGAGAGTTCCAATTTCTCCACAGCCTCTCCAGCATTTGTTGTGTTTTTTGGATCATTGCCAACCCTGTTGGGGTGACATGATATCTCATTGTAGTATTGATTTGCATTTCTTTAATAGCTAATGATCATGAGCATTTCCACATGAGTTTTTTTTGCTAGCTGGATATCTTCTTTAGAGAAGATAGGTCAAATACCAACTGTCCATCTTCTTTCCCCATCGTTTAATTGGATTATTTACCCTTTTCTTATCAATAGTTCGTAGTACCTTATAGATTATGGATATTAGGAGTCGGTCTGACATATAGTTGCCACATACTTTTTCCCATTCTGTAAGTGGTCTTTTAACTCTTTTGATAAAGTCTTTGGATGGACAAAAGTGTTTGATTCTTAGTAGTTCCATTTTATCTATTTTCTCTCCTGTTGATCGTGGTTTGTTTGTCAGATTGTGAAGTCTATCTACATTATATATTAAAACTTCCATTGTTGATCCTATTTTTTTCTTGGATGAGCATTATCATTTTAGATTTGATATTTAGGTCTTTTATCCAGTTTGAGCTGGGTTTTGTATAAGTTGTGAGATATGGATCTTGTTTCAGTTTTTTGCAGATAGATACTCAATTTTGCCAGCACCATTTGTTAAAAAGATTGCTTTTTAACCTTAAACCTTAAACCACAGTTTAAGGTCTTAGGGCCTTTGTCAAATACCAACTGTTCATAGGAGGATGGTGGCACCTCTGGGGTCTCAACTCTGTTCCATTGGTCTATATGTCTCCTTTTGTGCCAGTACCCAAACTGTGGCTACATAGTAGGTTCTAAAGTCAGGTGGTGAGAGGCTTCCCGGTGTGTTCTTCTTCTTCAGTAGTGCTTTGCTTATCTGAGACTTCTTCCCTTTCCAGACAAAATTGGTGATTTGTTTCTCCATTAAATCTCATTAAATATGTCACTGGAATTTGTATTGGGATTGTATTATATAACTAGATTGCTTTAGGTAAAATAGACATTTTCACAATGTTATCTTCCCATCCATGAGCAGGGTAGGTTTTTTCCATTTATCTAAGTCTCTCTTAGTTTCCTGTAGTAAGGACTTGTAGTTCTCTTTGTAAACGTCTGTTATTTCTCTAGTTAGATTTATTCCTAGGTATTTTATCTTCTTGTGGGCTATAGTAAATGGTATTAATTTGGTGATTTCTTCTTTAATAATCTCATTGTTGGTATAAAGGGATCCTACTGATTTTCTCATGATTCCTCTTGTATCCTGATACTTTGCTGGACTTTCCCACCGGTTTGAGTAGTTCACTTAAGGATTCTTTAGGATTCTCTACTTATACAATCATATCATCTGCAAATACAGAAATTTGGACTTCTTCTTTGCTAATACAGATACCCTGTGTTTCCTGGTCTTGTCTAATTGCTCTGGCTAGAACATCTAGTACAACGTTGAATAGGAGAGGTGAGAGTAGGCATCCTTGCCTAATTCCTGTTCTCAAGGGGAATTGTTTCAGTCTCTCCATTCAGGTTGATGTAGGCAATCGGCTTTATGTAAATGGCCCTTATTGCTTTGAGGAATTTGCCTCCTATTCCTATTTTGCTGGCAGCTTATAGCATGAATAGGTGTTGGACTTGGTCAAATGCCTTTTCTGCATCAATAGACAAAATCAGGTGATTCTTGTCTTTTGTGTTATTTATGTGGTTGATCACATTAATGGTTTTTCTGATGGTGAACCAGCCTTGCATCCCTGGTATGGATCCAACTTGGTCGTGATGAATTATTTTTTTGATATGTTGTTGAATCCTATTGGTAAGTGTTTCGTTGAAGATTTTTGCATCTAGGTTAGCGAATGATATTGGTCTATAGTTATCCTTTTTTGTTGGGTCTTTTCCTGGCTTTTGTATAAGGGTTATACCGGCTTCATAGAATGAATTTGGGAGTATTCCATTTGGTTCTATGCTGTGGAATAGTCTCAGTAGTAGTGGAGTTAATTCTTCTCTAAAGGCTTGGTAGAACTCTGCAGTGAAGCCATCTGGGCCAGGGCTTTTTTTGGTTGGTAATTTTTTGATGACTTTTTCAATCTCTTCCTTTGTGATGGGTTTATTAAGTTGTTCTGCTTCACCTGGTGATAATTTTGGTAGGTGATATGAATTAAGGAATTTGTCCATTTCCTCTAAGTTTTCAAATTTGTTAGTGTACAGTCTTTCATAGTACTCTGTTATGATAGTTTTAATTTCTGTTGGATCTATTGTGACATCTCTCATCTCATTTCTTATTTGGGTTATTTGTTTCCTTTGTTGTTTTTCTTTAGTAAGTTTACCTAGTGGTTTGTCAGTTTTACTGATCTTTTCAAAAAGCCAGCTTTTGGTTCTCAGTTTTTTCAATTGTTCTTCTATTCTCCAGTTCATTTAGTTCTTCTCTGATCCTTATGATCTGTTTTCTTCTGGTGCCTGAGGAATTTCTCTGTTGCTTTCTTTCTACTTGTTCAAGCTATAGTGTTAGTTCTTTGGTTTGGGTTCTTTCTTCCTCCCGGATGTGTGCATTTATAGAGATAAACTGACCCTTGAGCACTGCTTTAGCTGTATCCTATAGGTTCTCACAGGAAGTGTTTTCATTCTCATTTGAATCCACAAATTTTTTTATTTCATCCTTGATTTCTTCTATTAACTGTGGCTTTTTGAGCAAGATATTATTCAGTTTCCATGAGTTCTAATTTCTATGTGTTTTCTACTGTTGATTTTGATTTTTATGGCGTTATGGTCTGAGAAGATGATTTGCAATAATTCAGTGGTATGGATTTTGTTGAGATTTGCTTTTTGTCCTAACACCTGGTCTATTCTGGAAAATGTTCCATGTGCACTGGGGAAGAAGGTGTAGCTATCTGCTGATGGACAGAAAGTTCAGTATATGTTGATGAGGTCTAGTCGGTTAATTGTGGTAATAAAATCTGTGTCTTTATTGAGTTTTTTTCTAGAGATCCTGTCCAATACTGAGAGTGGAGTGTTGACGTCTCCCACTATTATTGTGGAGTGATCTATCTCATTTTTTAAAATGTATTCGGTGTTTCTTCGATGTATTTAGATGCTATAGTATTGGGTGCATGAATATTTAATATTGTTAAGTGCTGCTTACATATTCAACCTTTCAGCAATAAATAGTATCCATTGTTGTCCACAGTGGTGTTTTTCACATTAAAATCTATTTTATCTGAGATTAGTATCACCACATGTGCTCGTTTTTGTATATTGTTAGCTGGGTATATATTCTTCCATCCTTTAATTTTCAGTTTGTTCATATCTTGAAGTCTAAGTTGTGTTTCTTATAAGCAACATATAGATGGAGAGTGTCTTTTGATCTAAGATGTCACTTGTCTCTTTACTATAGTATTCAGTCCATTTACATTCAGTGTATTTATTGATAGGTATGTGTTTAGTGCAGCCATTGTGATGTGTTTATTTTTGTGCTGATGTTTTCTCTGTTGCTCTTACTATTCTGTTTTGGGACATTCTTCTTTATAGGTTGATTTTTCACCCTTTTGAGTGTTGGTTTTGTGTTTGTTGAGACTCCTGTATTATGTTTCTTGATTTGATATGTTGCATCTTTATTGTACTTTGTGACTACCCCTGTGATCCCCCTTAATAATCTATGTTTAAACCAAGTTTTAACTTCTACGTGTGTTATTAGCTTCCTCTCCATCTGGAAGCACTATAACTAATGTTGTACATCCCTCTTTTTAATATGATGATATCATAGTTTTCATGACATTATCGTTGGATCACTTCTTTTAATATTATAGCTTTGTTTGACTCTTGTGCCTGCCCTAACTGAGTAGATTTCTGGATAATGTGTCCTGTATTGTCTCCTAAAATACAGAGTTAATGGTTTTGTTCTTCTAAGCCAAGAGCTTCTTTCAGTATTTCTTATAGCTTTGGTTTGCTTTTTAAAAATTCTGTGAGTTTCTGTTTATCTGCAAATGTCTTGATATCATTTCATATTTGAAAGATAGTTTTGCAGGATATATAATTCTTGGTTAGAAGTTTTTCTCCTTCAAGGCTTTGAATGTGTCATCCCATTGCCTCCGTGCCATCATCGTTTCTGCTGAGAAGTCAGATGAAAACCTACAGGATTTCCCTCTGAATGTTAGCTTTGCTTTGAGTCTCTCTGCCTTTAAGAATTTTTGCTTATGTTTCATTTTGGTAAGCTTGATTATAATATGTCTTGAAGTCTTTCTTTGCCATGTATATTGAGTTGCATTCAATTTGCATCTTGGATATCTATATTATCTTCTTTCATAATTTCAGGGAAGGTTCTGTCAGTAGCTCAACAACAATCCTCTCTTTGTTGTCGGGTGTCCCTCCCTGTCCAAGAACTCCAATTAATCGCAGATCGTTCCTCTTGATAGAGTCATGCGAGCCAAATGATAGAGTCATACATGCTTCTTAATTCTTTATTTTTCTTGTTTCTTTTCTCTGATTTCTCCTCATAGATGCTGGAGTCAGTAGCTCTGTCTTCCAAGTCAGAATGTCTATATCTTCCATTTGTTCAATTCTGTTTTCTTGGCTTTGTTGAATTTTCTATTTCTTTGATTTTGTTATTGATCTGTTGGATTTCAGAATACTGGTGTTCCAGCTGTTTGAACAGCTTGCTTAATTTTTCATTTGATTCTGCTGCATTTTGTATAATGTCTAGGGGGGCTCTATATGTAGTCCTTTTGTACTCTACCTCTGATAGTTTCAGAAGGACATCTTCATCTGGAGAGTTCTTTTGTTCTTTCTTTTGGGGGCTTTCTGGAGCCATAGGTGAATTTTTACTTATGTTTCTGGTCAAAGTTTGTTGATTTGGGGGCATCTAGAAGTTATTTAGTTTCTCCGGTGTTACATTCACAGGATCTGAAGTATAGTCTGAGAAGGAAGGTGATCACCAGTCACCTCTATGTACTCCAGTGACTGGGCCCAGTGGAATCTCTGTGGTAGCAGTCTCTACCTCCTGACTGGCAAAGACACGGCCCTACTCATGGAGTCATTGAGGGGCTGTCAGCTGACCCTATGATGTGGATCAGTAAAGGCTGGAAGAGATGCCGTGAGGATACACTGCAGTTATTTCTCTAGATAGTCTTATACAGGAAGGTAAAAGCTACCTGACATCTTCCAAAATCAGTCAGGCTGTCAGGTATGCAAGCCCCTCTTTCCAGATGTCAAAGTAAGCACCTCTATAACCCCAGATGCCGTAAACTAGGTCGGAGTACAGAAAGGCTACTGCCCTGCTGTCATCTACTGTTGAGACCTGTCCATAAGGCCACACTGTGCTAAATACAGCTTTTCTGCTGGAAAAGTGCTTCCCAGGATGGCACTGCCACCCAGCCTCGGGAGCAGCCCCTGCTGAGGACTCCATTTGGGTAACTCTGCTCCCCAGTTGAACAAGATGGCATTCCACACAAGCTGTCCCACCCACTGTGGAATAGCCGATTCAATGGCGGAGGTTCAGAAAGAGAGAGTAGAGGGGCTGTGGTGCACAGAGTCCAGAGCCAGGCTCTCAAAATGTGGCTGTTTTGCCTGCTCATTCCGTCAGCAGTGCAGCTGAGCTTTGCTACCAGGTAAGCCTGATCCTGCCGGCTGGCTAAGAGAGAAAAAAAGCCAGGCAGCCAAGTGCTGTCGAGTCAAGTTACCTTCAGTTCATGAGAGCTGATATTCAACAAGGGCAGGAGTTTTCCATTCAGTGGCATGAAGTCCAAATTGTTAGCCCTATGCTGTGTCCAAGGGCTCACTGGGTGTCCAGAAGGCTCCGTTTAATTATCAATCCAGGTCTTAGTTTTCAGAAAGAATTAAGGAGATGTGTCTAGTCCACCATCTTGACTCTGCCCCTCTCACAATTTTTCTAATCGATAATATTGAGCTTTCCATTGTATCTTTCCACTAGAGTAGTTGATTTGATTCTTGTGTATTCCATCCATCAAAGTCCACTTGTATAGTTGCTATTTATTTTGTTGAAAAAAGATATTTGCTTTGAATGAGTCATTGTCTTGACAAAATTCTGTATTGGAATTTCCAGGGTCATTGCTATCACCAAGTCTATATTTTCCAGCTATTAATCTTTCTTCTTTGTTTCCTATTTTAGAATTTCAATCATCAGTAGTTGCCATGCATCTTGATTGCATATTTGATCAATTTCAGACTGAAGAAGTTGGTAAAACTCTTCAATTTCTTTATCTTTGGCCTCAGGTGGTTTGAGTGTAAATTTGGACTACAGTCTTCCTTGTAGGAATACAGATATTGTCCTATTGTCCTATTGTCCTGTCACTGACAACATTATATATTTAAGGATAGATACTGAAATGTTCTTTTTGAGCATTAATGTGACTATTTCTCTTAAGTTTGTCATTCTTGGCATAGTAGACCAAATGATTGTCTGACTCAAAATGGCCATTACCAGTCCATTTCAGCTCACCAATGCCTAAGACTTCCACTTCATTTTTCACTACTTCCAAGTTTCCTAGAGTCATACTTCATATAGTCCTTGTTCTGATTATTAATGTATGTTTACAGCTGATTTTTCTCTTTTTGAATTATGCCACATGAGCAAACACAGATTCTGAAAGCTTGACTCCATCTGTGTCATTAAGGTCAACTCATCTTCTGACACTGTATCAGGCAGTGTTCTGCTGCTCATCATGAGATTTTTTTTAACTTTTTAATTTTTTATTAATTACAGTAAAAGAATAAAATTTCTAACATCTAACAACTATCTCACCTATGACAAACCCTCAGCCTCCCACCCACACATGTAACCAACACAGTCATTTTCTTCTATGGATAATTCTCTTGTTAAGTCCTTATAACAGGGGTCTCATACAAAATTTGTCCTTTTGACACCGATTCATTTCATTCAGCATGATCTCTCCCAAATGAGACCATGTTATGAGAAGTTTTCTAAAATTGTCATTGTTTTTTATCATAGCATAGTGTTCCATTGAGTATATGTACCATAGTTTGCTTATCAATTTGTCTGCTTATAGGCATCGGGGTTGATTCCAACTTTTTGCTATTGTGGACTGGGCTACAGCAAACATTCATGTACATGTGTCTGTTCATGTGACAACCTTTGTTTCTGAAATATGAATTCCAAGGAGTGGAATTACAGGATCAAATGATATACCAATCTCCAGCTTTTTAAGGAAGCACCAGACTGTTTTCCAAAGATGTTGTACCCTTTTGCAATCCCACCAGCAGTGTAGGAGAGTTCCAGTTTCTCCACAGCCTCTCCAGCATTTGCTGTTTTGTGATTTTTGGATCATGGCCAACTTTGCTGGGATGAGATGGTATCTCACTGTAGTTTTTATTTGAATATCTTTAATAGCTAATGATCGTGAAAATTCTGCATGTGTCATTTGGCTGCCTGGGTATCCTCTTTAGAGAAATATCTGTCCATCTCCTTTACCTATCACTTAATTGGATTATTTATCCTTTTCTTGTTGATATTTTGTAATACCTTACAGGTTGTGGAGATCAGACGTTGGTCTGACATAGAGTTGCCAAGTATTTTTTTTTACCATTCTGTAGGTGGTCTTTTAATTCTTTTGATGAAGTCTTTGGATGAGCAAAAGTGTTTGATTCTTAGTAGTTCCCATTTATCTATTTTCTCTTCTGTTGAATGTGCTTTGTCTGTCAGATTTTGATGTCTGGCTACACTGTGTATTAAAACTTCCATTGTTGATCCTGTTT
The DNA here is from genome assembly GCA_028571685.1 of Heterohyrax brucei. Lineage (NCBI taxonomy): Eukaryota > Metazoa > Chordata > Mammalia > Hyracoidea > Procaviidae > Heterohyrax > Heterohyrax brucei. The sequence goes on from CM053144.1 coordinate 167,483,758, forward strand.
TATCTTAGATGAGCTTTATCATTTTAGATTTTATATTTAGGCTCTAAGTACTACATACCTCTTCACTGAATATCACATTGATCACCTTCAAAGTACTCCTGTTGGGAAGTTACATACCTATGCCAGCACCTAGTCCACCCTAGCCCACTTAAGATTACATTTCTTTTTCCCAGTAGATTACATATGATATTATGCATGAAGGTTGTTTAGAATTTGGGGCATCTTACTCTTCAGACAGGTGAATATAGATCACTAGTGATACCTGACTAATAGTTCTCTGTAATGATCATTTGTAAGGCTTAATCTTTGGATGACAGCTGTAGTTACATTTCAGAAGTTCTGGCACTTTAGCTCATTCTTGTCTTGAGGCTAATCATATATGAGACAACTGAATTAGATTCAAAATTTCTGAGTCTCCTGTTCCATCAGTACATTTTGTCACATATTGAACCATCAATAAATGCAAACTGATTATTTTAGCTTAAACTGAAAAGAAACCAAATATTGATTTATGGTGCTTGTTATTCATGACATAGTTCCAGTTTGTACCCAAATGTCCCCTGATTGATTTGGAACATAGAGCTTGTCTGCATCTCGCTTGTTCCACATATTGAAATAGCTTTTGTTAGATTAAAAAAAAAAAAATCAAGATGGGGGGGAGAAAACCTATATACATATATACCTTCCAACAAGAAATAATTTTCTAAGTTCACAGTTTGTTTTTTTTAATAGATATCTCTCTTACAGCACCTACCACTTTCTTACATCTAACAACAAACATGCACCCTTGAATACATCTCTGTTACGATGCTTCAAAAAGGTACAATGTGGGATTTTCATTTTTGTAGACTTCACCACCTCTAATATTAATTTAGGAAGTCTTGGTACGCATTGATTTGATATTAAATGAGCTCTCCACACCCAATCAGGATTTCCAGAGGAAACCAAAAACTGAAAACACAATGCCTACTTTTACATCTATTTGGGATCCTCTAGCTTCTGTGCCATAAACCTATAACTCTACACCAACTGAGGCAAAGACTTGACTCCAGTAGCTTTCCACCCTTGGTCAGCTGTTGACACCATAATTACTAACAATAATAGCAAATATTTACTCTGTTTATTTATACAGTTGATGAAACTGAAACTTGGAGACTTCGAACAAATTCCCTAGAGGGTTAAGTAGGCAGAGCCAGTCTTTCAAACCTTGTCTGTACAACACCACAGATGAAGACCCTGACATCCTTTGCATGTATCTCCACTCCAGTCTTTCTAGGTCTTAAGTTTACATAATGAAAGATAAACATTTGGACAAAATTTAACAACAGACGGCACTTGGCTTGGCTAACACCAAATCATGATTTTTGGTGATAAACATATTATTCCTTAAATAGCTTATGTGTTACATTAGTTAGGAGCCCTGGTGGCACAGTGGCTTAAATGCTTGGCTGTTAACTGGAAGGTTGACAGCTCAAATCCACCAGGCACTCTGCAAGAGAAACATATGGCAGTCTGCATCTGGTAGTTTATAATTTTGGAAACCCTATGGACAGTTCTGCTCTGTCCTATAGGTTTGCATGTATTGCAATTGACTGGACAGTAATGGATTTGTCCTCATTTATTAATAAAGTCTAAAACATTGACAACATTAGTCAAACATGTGGAAACATCATTATGTTATTCCACAAAGGCAGAGTCACTGAACATCTGTGTCACAGGAAACTATATTTCAAGGTTTGTAAATCCTCTGAAATAATTATAGGCACTACTCGTGGGGCCTCAGTTGTGTGTCAGGCATTATACTGTTTACTTTCAGAGATAACAACACCCCAAGGACGTCAGAACTGACATGCCATTTTATATTAGACACAGCAAAGACTCAGGATGGGAAGGTAGGTTTCTTGTCCTAAGTATCACAGATTGGAGGCAACTCTCAAATTTTTCTTCCTCCAAAGCCCTACTCTCTTCAATAAACTGCATTGCCTCCTGTATATATTCCCACCCACCTTCAAAATACAAAGTTCTCCATTGACAGATAACAAACAAGTGCCTTATCTGAACCCTCGTTACAATCAGGTTTCATGACTCTCCTGAACTCCTTCCTTAATTGTCTTCTTCTTTGAAGAAGTTCTGTAATTCTTTAATCTGTGCATTTCTCCCTTTGATCATACCAGTTGCTAATCAGTCGATTCTGACTCTTCGCAAAGCTATTTTCAGAGTAAAACTGTACTCCGTGGGGTTTTCAGTGGCTGCTTGTTCATCAGTAAATCACCAGGCCTTTCCTTCGAGGTACTTCTGGATGAAACTGACTGACTAGCCTTTTGATTAGCAGCCAAGTGAGTGCATTAATTGTTTGTACCACCTACAGGAAACCCTACGTCTACCAACCAAAAGGTCAGTAGTTTAAATCCACTAGGCACTTCTTGGAAACTATGAAGCAGTTCTACTCTGTTCTATGAGGTCACTATAAGTGGGAATCAACTCAGTGGCAGTGGCTGACCACCTATGGGCTCCTCTTTGGCTACAGTGTTTTCTCAATAAGTTAGACATCCAGCATCTGTGCTAACCCTGTAATCTTGTCCTTCTTCATCGTTTTCTCTTTGATATTTATTCACCAAATATTCATAATTTCATGCTCACTTCATGAAGATGCAAATTCTCCTGCATTTCATTTTTTAAAAATCACTTTTCTGTTGAGCCTTTCCTTGCTGCATTTTTATTTTATCTTTTATCACACACAGACACACACAGACACACACACTGACATTCTCTTTAGCATCAACAGCCATAAAAACCTACAGCATGCAATTCATTGACAGCCTCCTCTCTATCCCTAGCCTCTAGAGAAATCCACACTTAGCTGAAGTTCACTCTAGGGCTGAGGGATCAGTGATGGTATAAATTATTCATAGTTTAGCTTCTGCCAGCTAAGCATCTCAAGGGAGTTGTTATTTTCCCCCAAAGGAAATTACATTACGCTTAGCATGCTCCTCATAAGGAAGAATTTTACTGAATTCTCTCCTCTCTGATTGTGACCAAGAAGAAATAGGAGGAAACAAAAAAAAAGAAGTTTCTATTTTAGTGCTGATGGAGGCTAAATTTGGAGAGGAAGCCTGTGTTCCATGGGAGACTAAATTTGGAGAAGATTACAGTGGAAATTAAGGATAACTGAGATGGAGGCCATTGAGTACATCAAACTGAAGATGTTACTTTTATCTATAATCAGGGAAGCACTCATACCAGTGACTTTTAATACTTCTTCATTGTAGAATCCATTTGGAAATGCTATAAACTCTGTATTACAGATGTAATGCATGCACCACTTTAAATCTCCTCTTCCCTCAGTTGAAATACTGAGGCCTACTTTTTAAACTTCATGCTTGGATTGCAGAAATGAAATATTCTGAGATCATGAATGAACAGTAATTCACCACCTGAAGAAACACAGCCACACTGCCACCAAGCATTTTTCAGGAAAGGCACACCCATCATTGGTCATGAATATTTACTCCCAACTAGCCCAGACCACCTGTAAATATCCTAGCCTGATATGGAAAATAAAAAATGTTTGCCACACCTTTGTGCTCCTTCCAGATGAATGTTAACAGTGTATGAACAGTATTTACTTTAGAAGAGATTTCACTGCTTTTTGCCTGTAAGATGTAGAGGAAAACCCTCTTGTGAGGATGTTTGTGATGGAGAACTTTAGACCATGCAGTGCTGCCTGGATGAGTTGCTGAAATATACACAAATCTTTTTTTTTTTTCACCAAAGAAAAATAACGTTTTTCTTCGTCACAAGTATTATCTTTTCATTGTGGAAAACGAGAAGATTTCAATTTGCAAAAAAGGAAGGGAAAATAATAAGAAAACAACCACCTTTGACCCTAGCATGTAGAGAAAAATCACAGGATATTTTGTATATATCCTTCCAGAACTTCTTTTTTCAATTTACGCATCTATATTTTCCCCAAAACAAATACAGAGCATTTGATTTGTAAACTGTTGTATTACGTTTAAAATGTATCAAGAACAGTTTTCCATGTCATTAAATATGCATATTCTTCTAGTCATTAATGTCAATGGATGTATAGTATTTAATAAATATTTGAATCTAGTATCCTATTACAGGCTTCCTAGTTTACAGTTTTCCATTATGATAAACAAAATCACAATGAACATTATTATAATTTAATTTTTCTACTCATAAACATTTTCTGTAGTAGAATTATCCAGAGTACATTCTCAAAAGCTCAAAATTTGAGGACTTATCTGTGGAATATGAAATTATCTGTTAAAAATGACAGTTTTTTGTGAGTTTTCACTCATAAAAGCCTTGTCATTGAAAGCTTTCCCAAAAGTAACAAAATTGTTTAAACATATTTAAATTTTATCTTCTTTTATGCTCTCAAAAAAGAACTTTAAATGGAGTTCTGAGCTTATAAACAAGTCTGTTTCAAAGGATAATTTGTAATTCAGTTATTATTTCCTTTGGGCACATGTTCTGTGTCTCAGGATTACATGTGGCAGACAGTCGCTAGGTCGTATGTCATTCCTTGTTTATTCTGAAGATATATTTTAAAGAGTTCTGCTTATAGAGACATGACTGAAGTTTTAACTCCACTGAGAAAATGGTAATAAAGGATTTTCAAAACATGGAAAGGAATACATGAGCGAGGAAGGCAGAAGTGGGGTTACTGCAACTGACCCCTTCCCCCCCTCCCCCCATGCTCCAATCTCTGGCAGAGCCCTCCTCCTGTGCACTGGATCCTGTCTCCCCTGGTCCTCTTAAAAACAGCATTTTGGCAACTCTCCTCTCTGTCTTCATATCAGTGACTGCTTCTTTACTGGTCATTCCCATCAACATACAAATGTGTTTTTATTTTTTCCAGTGTTCTCCTGACTCATTCTTTCAACAGCTATTCCTCACATGGCAACATTTCTCTATTCTTCTATTCAGCAGTGTTCCTCAAAAGCATTGATTACATTCACCAATTCTTCTCCTTCATCTAGTCCTTTAAAAGTCAGTTCAGGATCTCCTCAACCTAGAAATTTTCTAGGTCTCTGTAAGCCTGAGGTATACATCCCTCCTCTGCTTTTTTCTCAACTCTTAGATGATCTGTCCACCACTGGTGGACAGTAATCTTTTTACTGGAAGCTTCTGTCACTTTACTCTAGCAATATCCTGGGCTGATACAATGTCTTACATGATACTTAAATATACTATCTCTAGAGTACCTAACAGAGTGTCTGGAAAATTATAAATACCCAAGAAATGTTGCCGAAGGAAGTGATTCTTCAAAGATATGCAGGAATTCACAAGGAGCCAATATTTCATACATAAGGTACAGACTGTACAACAGCACTGAGGCTGGAAAGAATGTAGCAGGCTGTTGGAACTACAAGTCATTCCTTGTGGTGGGGATGCAGGACAGGAGCAAATAATTAGGCCTCTCCTGAGTCATTACGATTCGTATACCCTCTGGCAAAGAGATTGACTTCATTTTATTCACAATGAGGATTCACAAAGTTGAGAGCAAGAAACTGGAAATACAATAGTTACCAAAGTAGACAAGAGAAATCATGACAAACTCATAAAGCAATAATACTCACCTGGTAAAATACTGAACTTCATTGAATATATTACATGTATCAACTTTGATAAATGTCAAAAATCTTACTTTAATGGAAAATGTAGTGTCCAATAGGATATATAATCCATGATACCATTTTGTTGTGTTTAAAAAATCAAAATAATACCATTTACAAATACAAGAAGACAATCTTCAGGCTAGTAGTTACCTTTGGGGTGAGATGAAGGGAAGGAGGAAAATTACACTGTCGGTGGGGAGGTCTTCAAACCTACTGGCAACATTTATTTTTTTCTTACCAATATAAGGTCTTCAAAAGATTTGGCAAAATGTTGATATTTATTGATAATTCCATCTCTTCAGCATTATGATGAAACTCTAGTGGCATAGTGCTTAAGTGCTGCATCTGCTAGCCAAAAGGTCAGAAGTTCAAATTTGCCAGGTGCTCCTTGGAAACCCTATGGGGCAGTTCTGCTCTGCTCTATAGGGTCACTACGAGTTGGAATCAACTCAACAGCAGTAGGTAATAGGTAGTGTTATGTTAATAATTTTTTAAATTACTGTTTATGTTTTTAATAATTAAGAGATAAAAATTAATTTCCTGAAAGCAAAACAAAGTAACATAGGTAGCGTATCAGTTCTATATTCCCAACATCTAGGACAAGAGGGTATAAACCAAACCAAATCCAGAGCTGTTGACTCATAGTAGACGCTTAATTCATTGGTTAACTGTCTTTGGGACATCTGATGCCATTAGGAGAGCATATTGGAATCAGACCTCACGATGAAATAACCTGGTACAATGCTCCAGTGTGGAAAGTGGGATGGACAAGTGTGCCAGATAATACCCTTGTTGCTAGTGGCTTTATTCATCCCAAGACCCTCTGCAGTGAAGCAGCAGGAGAATTTGGACATCCCAGACAATGTGTTCCAGAAAGAGACAGCAGGTACAGAGGGACTTAATGCCATTCTTTTTCCTTTAGTGAATTATGAGAAATCAGAGGCACAAAGAAATGTACTGTTGTGGGATGCTTTTGATCTGTCACAAAATTTCCCAGGAAGCTATCTTGTGTTCAAAAGACTGGGGGAAGGAGGAAAGCCTTAGGACCACCCAGCGTGGCTGAGACTCAAGGAACTGAAGATTAGAGGAATGTGGGTGGGGAGAGAGAGGTAAGGAAGCCTCTCAGGCAGTGGCTGAATCCCTGCCCTGGCTAGCACAGCTCCAGGAATCCCTCTGTCTGTCCCTGAGTATAAGAGGGAGGCAGCTGTTTGTGCTCAGGACACTTCCCCTTTCAGGCTGCAGCTGTGATGGATTCTGCTGCTGCTCTCAGGGACCGGACAGAAATAGGTTAGTAAAGGCATACAGTTCTCGGATTTAGAGACAGAGTTGACAGAGTAAGGAAAGATTTTTCCCTGCCCGTTCTTCCCTGTCTGGAACTCTGGCTGGAAGAATATATAGTTGCAAGCATTTCAAGGTTAATTAGAAGTGAAGGTCCCTGTAGCAGCAGACAACAGAGCGAAGGACTCAATTTGCTCCAAATTGTATGTCAGTGCACGTTGCTGACAGGTCACTGTCACTGACTAGAGGAGGTAGGGGGCAGTGGGCAGTGTAATAGGTATATGTTTGTAGTCTCCCTGGGTTCTCATCTTTTAAGAGAGAAATCCAGTTTAATTTGACAAGGAAGGAGAGAAATTTGCTGTTGTCCCTCTTTCTCTAGTCGTGGATTTATGAGATAAGAGGTGCAGACAAACTGTCCTCACTTGGAGAGTTATTGCAAGATTAACCAGAATAAAGTGCAGGCTGGACACAGCAAGGCCAGGGCTGAAAGCCAGGAACCAAAGAAGAAGGTCAGCAGACATGCTTTGATATCAGCTAATATGTTCACTCCTTGATGTCGTTCCACAATTTGTCTAGTCTTTGGTTATTAGACCTCAGTGAGTCAAATATGCTCTTGAGATGGTCTTTAAATGCAGGTAGGATGTACTCAAGATCATATTTTGGCTCTCATGGACTTACTCAGATTTACTTCAGCTTCAACCTGAACTGGCATATGAGCAACTGATGGTCTGTTCCACAGTCAGGGCCCTGGTCTTGTTCTGACTGGTGCTAGCGAGCTTCTTCACTGTCTCTTTCCACAAATATAGTTGATTTGATTCCTGTGTATTCTATTTGGTGCAGTCTACATGTATGATAATAGACTTGCTGTAAAAGATATTTGCAAAGAAGTCACTGGTCTTGAAAAGTTACATTATGCAATCACCAGTGTTGTTTTATTACAAAGGCCATATTTTCCAGTTACTGTTCTTTGTTTCCAACTTTCCTATTCCAATCACCAGTAATTATCAATGGATCTTGATTGTGTGTTCGATCCACTTCAGCTTGCGAAAGTTGGTAAAAATCTTCAATTTGTTCATCATTAGCCTTAGTGGTAGGTGCATGAATTTGAATAATAGTTGTAGTCACTGGTTTCCTTGTAAACAGATGGGCGTTATGTTATCACCAACAGCATTGTACTTCAGGACAGAGCTTGCAGTGTTCCTTTTGGTGATGAATTTGACACTATTTCTCTTCAATTGTTCATTCCCGGTACAGTAGACCAATCTTTTTTAGCTCCCTAATGCCTAGAATATCAATCGTTATGTGTCCCGTTTCATTTTTGGCAACTTCTCAGTTTTCCTAGAGTTATACTTCATACGTATCATATTCCAATTACCAATGGATGTTTGCAGCTCTGTCTTCTCATTCTGAGTTGTGGACTACATCAAGGACACCATATAAGAAGAAAGCAAGAGTCATCAAAAAGACAGGAAAGAAAGGAAAGACCAAAATGGATGTCAGAAGAGACCCTGAAACTTGTTCTGGAACACACAGTAGTTAAAGTAAACAGAAGAAATGATGAAGTAAAAAAGTTGAACAGCAGATTTCAAGGCAGCTCAAGAAGATGAAGTAAAGTATCTAATAAAATGTGCAGAACTGGACTCAGAAACCTCAAGGAAAGAACATGCTTAGAGTTTTTAAGCCAAAACAACTGAAGAAAAAACTCATCTTGAGCTGTAATATTGAAGAAGTCTACCAAGAAAAATACTAAACGACACAGGAAGTATCAAGATAATGGAAAAAACATAGAGTCACTGTACCAAAAAGAACTGGTCAACTTTCTCATAATGACAGGGAACACAACAGAGAGTCCTATACAGGGCAAGATAAAGTGGAGAACAGAACTCAAATTCATATAAAAAGATCAAAATTAATGGCCTGACAGAGACTGGAGGAACCCCAAAACTATGGCATCCAAACACCCTGTTAACCCCGAACTGAAGCAGTTCATAAAGCCCACTCTTCAGACAAAGATAAGTCTGTGAAACAAAAAATAATACATGTGAGAAACATGCTTCTTAGTTTAATCAGAGATACAAATAGTTCCTTAGAAGCAGGATCAGAAGACAAGAAGGGGCAGGAACTGATTGAAAGGACATAGGGAACCTGGGATGGAGAGGGGAAGTGTGCTGTCAACTTGTGGGGATTGACACTAATGTTACAATATGTGTGTAAATTTTTGAATGAGAAATCAGCTTTAAATTTTCTCCTAAAACACAATTTTATTAAAAGAGTTGACTTTCAGCTATTTCAGGAGTTAGCATATGACCAAGAAGCAATGGTATTGAAGGAAAAGTCCAAGCTACATTGAAATCATTGACAAAAAGCAAGGTTCCAGGACATCAACAGATGAATGGATAAACTATGGTATATATACACAGTGGAATACTATGCAGTGATAAAGAACAATGATGATTCTAGGAAACATCTCATAACCTGGTATCAACTAGAAGACATTATGCTGAGTGAAATCAGTCAGCTGCAAAATGACTAATATTGTATGAGACCACTATTATAAGGACTTCAAAAAGGACTTACACACAGAAGGAAAGACTCTTTGATGGCTACAAGGGTGGGGAGGGAGGAAGAGGGTTGTTCATAGATTAGAAAATTGATAGCAAATCACTTAGGTGAAGGGTGTGACAACACTCATTAGAAGACAGGTCAGTATAGCTGAACTGTTAAAAGGTTTTCTAAATTCATCCCAACATTTCAAAGGATAGAGTAGCAGGGACATGGGTCTGGACACCATGTTTTCAGGGGACACCAAGGTCAATTGGCATAACCAGCCTTTTGCTAAGAGAATTTTCTGCACCCATTGGTGAGTGGCATCTCGGATCTCAAAAGCCAACAGGCTGCCTTCTGAGAAACATTAATTGGTCCCAGTATACCTGGAAAAGATGATGACCAAGAACATCAAAGATATGAGGAAAAAGACCCCGGGAGACAGAAGGGCTCATATGATTGGGAGAGTACATCAGTACAAGACCAGAAGAACCAGACTGTGTACGGCCACCACTAAAGCAGCCTTATTAGGGTGTACAGTGTGAAGTCCCTGAAACAGCATGAGAAAAAGAGGTATGCAGATCTAGAACTCTACTGAAAGACCAGAATTGATGGTCTGACAACCTGAAGGGTTTCCCCTGGGAGCACGGCCCCTCAACTTGCTGCTGGTCCTGACCTGAAGTCAGTATTGAGGTCAACACCTCAAACAAAGGATGCACTGGACTCAGGGACACAGACTGAGCATGTGGTGTGTGTACATTATGGTTTTATACATTTATAGAAGGCTGTCCTATAGATTTCTTTCTAGAGAGGAGAGGGTAGAGACGAAGAGATAGGTGTTCATTGAGAGGATACTAGAAGTAAAGAGTGAAAAGGAGGAGTGTGCTGTCATAGGATGGGGAGAGCAGACAGAGTTGTAGAGAGGTGGGCATGCAAAATTGGCTTGGATTGTATATTTTCACTTAATCATAATCATAATCATAATCATAAAAAACAAGTTTCCAGGAATTGATGTGATATGAACTGAGATGCTTCAGAAAGGGATGCAGAACTAGAAGTTCTCATTTGTTTATGCCAAGAAATTAGGAAGATAGCTACCTGGCCAGCTTTCTGGAAGAGATTCATATTTGTGCCTATTCCAGAGAAAAAGGAACAAACAGAATGCAAAAATTATCAAACATCATCACTAATATCACGAGCAAGTAAATTATGTTGAAGATCGATCAAAAGTGTTTGCAGCAGTACCTCAACAGGGAACTTCCAGAAACTCAAACCAAATTAAGAAGAGAATATTGAATGAGCAACTTCACTGCTGATGTCAGATGAATCTTGGCTTAAAGCTGAGAATATCAGAAAGATATTTCCCTGTATTTTATTGATTACACAAGGATTCAACTGTGTGGATCATAACAAATTATGGAAGACGTTGCAAAGAAAGGGAATTCCAGAACAATTAATTATGCTTATGAAGAACTTGGATGTAGATCAACACGTCATCATTTGAATGAATGAAGGGATACCATGTGGTTCAAAGTCAGGAAAAGCCCATGTCAGGGTTGTATCCTTTGATCACACCTATATAATCTATATATTAACCAAATAATCCAAGAAGCTGGGCTGTGTGAAGAAGAACAAGGCCTCAGGATTGGAGGAACACTCACTACTGTGTCACGCAGATGATACAACCTCGCTTGCTGAAAGTGAAGAGGACTTGAAAAACTGATGAAAGTCAAAGACCATGACCTTGAGTATGGATTACACCTCAACATAAAGAAAATAAAATCCCCACAACTGGATAAATAAGCAATATCATGATAAATGGAGAAAAAACTGAAGTAGTCAAGGATTTCATTTTACTTAGATCCGCATTCAACACCCGTAGAAGCAGTAGTCAAGAAATCAGTGTACTAAACTGGGCTAACCTACTGAAAGAGACCTCTTTAAAGTGTTAAAAAGCAAAGCTGTCACTTTGAGGACTAAGGTGCACCTTACCCAAGCCATGGCATTTTTAATCACCTCACATGCAAGCGAAAGCAGGACAATGACTAAGTAAGTCTGATGAAGAATTGATGTCTTTGAATTACGAGGTTGGTGAAGAATTTTGAATATACTGCAGACTGCCAGAAAAATAAATTTGTTTTGAAAGAAGTACAGCTAGAATGCTCCTTAGAAGCAATGACAGCTAGAGTTTGTCACACATGCTTTGGACATGTGATCAAGAGCGACCAGTTCCTAGAGGAGGACATCGTGGTTGGTAAAGTTGCGGGTCACTGGCGAAGAGGAATCACCCCAACGAGATGGACTGACAAACCAGTTCCAACAGTGTATTCAGCCATAACAAAGGTTGTGAGGACAGTTTGGGACCAGGTAGCGTTTGTTCTGTTGTGCACAGGGTTACCACGAGCGGGAGCCAGCTAGATGGCCCCTAATAACAGCAATATGTTCCCTGCTTTGACATTGAATTCTGCTTATTTTTGTCACTTGATGGCTTCCCTCTTTTGTAAGGCTGACTCCTTAAAGTAGTATAATTTTGTTTAAATATTTTATCTAGCACATGTGTTTGAAAGAAATAATATCTGGATTAATTCCATTTGCCACATTTTTGAACCCTAAAATCTGATTCTTTACAAGAATTTTTTTCACAATAAAAAAATTGTATTTTATTGTTTTTTAAGTGAAAGTTTACAGTTCAAGTCAGTTTGTCATACAAAAGCTTTCACACACATAGTTACATGACCCTAGTTTCTCTCCCCACACTGTGACAGCATACTCCTCCACTCTACCTTGTGTTTCCCACAACCATTCAACCAGCTTCTGTCCCTCTCTGCCGTCTCATCTTGCCTCTGGACAGGAGTTTTCCAGTTAGTCTCATGTATCTATTTGAACCAAGAAGCACATTCTTCACCAGCATCACTTTATGTGATGCTCTTTGTCTGCAGAGTCTGCTTCAGGAATGGTTTCAGTTCTTAGATAACAGACAGTCCAGGGGCCATGTCTTCCAGGAACCCTCCAGTCATCAGACCATCAAGTCTGGTCCCTTTACTTGAGTATGAGTTCTCCACCTCACCTTTCTCCTGCTTCGTCAGAGACCGCAGTCTTCCCTCTCAGGGCAGTCATTAGTGGTAGAGCGCAATCTGCTTCTTCTGATCTCGTGCTGATGCAGTCTCTGGTTTATGTGCTCATTTCTGTTTCTTTGGCTTGTATTTTCCTTATGTTTTTGGTGTTCATAATTCTGCTTTGCTTCAGGTAGGTTGGGACTAATTGATGTTTCTTAGATGGCCACTGGCTAGCTTTTAAGACCCAGACACCTTTCACCAAAGTGGGATACAGAACACTTTCTTTTTTTTATTTTTTATTTAACATGACTGAGTGAAAATGTACATTCCTGTATAAATTTACATGCCCACCTATATCCAGCTTCCACTGCTCTCCCTGTCTGGTGACAGCACACTATTCCTCTCTGCTCTATACATGTCTCATCCTCCCAACAACCTCCTTTCCGCTTCTCTCTGCCCACTCTCCTTCCTCCAGCCAGAGGTCAGCAGGATGACATCCTATAGATGTATAGAACCATAAAGTGCAACCAATATATGGTCACTTTGCATTGCCAAGTCCAATACATTCCTGTCCAAAGAGTGGACCTTTGTTATAACTTATGGGTAAGGGCAGCATCAGGGCTGGGGGCCATGCTCTTAGGGGAACCCCAAAACCACTGGACCATCAATTGAGGTCTTTTAGTGGAAATCTCAGGATGCAACCCTCTTTATTCTTGTGTTGCCAGTGAGACTCAACCTAGTGAGCTCCATCGTGGCTATCACTGGTGGTGGCTTGGCACCATCCGTATCTTCCAGTCGCAAGTCAATGAAGGCACCCACTCTTGTGGGTCTCTCTGTCTTCTCGGTTGTCTTTACTGCATGTCATTTTGGTCCTCGGTGAGCATCCATTCCTGCTGAGTTGGGACCATTTGCTGTGTCCTCGGATGGCAGCTAGGCAGCTTTTAAGACCCCAGACGCCACTCACCAATGTGGGGTGCAGAGAGCTCTCTTAGCAAAACGCTAGTTGTGCCAATTGGCCTGGAATTCACCTAAAAGCATGGTCCCCCGCCCCCCGCCCCAACTGCTCTATCCTTGCAGTATTGACTTCAGATGGAAGGAGTACTCAAGTTATGCTGAAATCCACTTAATGTTGTTCTTGTTTCTAATGTGTGCTATCACCGCTTTCTCCCAACCAGATTTCTAGCAACTATCTAAACTAAACCCTCCCTGCCTCACCCTTCCTCCCTCCCCTCCCTTGCAGTCAAAGAGGCTTTTCTTCTATACACAAGTCTGTTTTTGAGATCTTATTGTAGAAGTCTCATACAGTATTTGTCCCTTTCTCGCTGACTACTTTCACTCAACATAATGTCTTCCAGTTGAAACCAGGTTAGGAAATGTTTCCTGGAATCACTGTTACTCTTTATCATTGCGTAGTGCTCCACTGAGTATGTATACCATAGTTTACCTATCCATTCTTCTATCGTTGGGCATCTGGGTTGATTCCATCTTTTTGCTATCGTGAGCTGTGCTGCGATAAACATTCTCGTGCATGTGTCTGTTGGTGTGAAAGGCCTTGATTCTGTAGTATATATTCCAAGTAGTGGAATGACTGGGTCAAATGGTATATCGATATCCATTTTTTTAAGGAAGCACCAGATTGCTTTCCAAAAAGGCTGGATCATTTTGCAACCCCACCAACAGTGTAGGAGGGTTCCACTTTCTCCACAGCCTCTCCAGCATTTGTTGTTTTGTGTTTTCTGGATCATGGCCAATCTTGTTGGGGTGAGACGGTATCTCATTGTCATCTTGATTTGAATTTCTTTAATAACTAAAGATCGTGAACATGTCTGCATGTATTTTTTGGCTGCCTGGATCACCTCTTTAGTGAAATGTCTGTCCATCTCCTTTGCCCATCGCTTAATTGGATGGTTTATCTTCTTCTTCTTGATATTTTGTAGTATCTTATAGATTATGGAGATCAGGCGTTGGTCTGACATAGAGTTGCCAAATATTTTTTCCCACTCTGTGGGTGTTCTTTTAATTCTATTAATTAAGTCTTTGGATGAGCAAAAGTGTTTGATTCTTAATGGTTCCCATTTATCTATTTTCTCTTCTGTTGATTGTGGTTTCTTTGACAGATTTTGGAGTCTGTCCTCATTGTGTATTAAAACTTCCATTGTTGTTCCTACCTTTTCTTGTATGAGCTTTATCATTTTAGGTTTGATGTTTAGGTCTTTTACCCAGTTGGAGTTGGTTTTTGTGTAAGGTATAAGATATGGATCTTGATTCAGTTTATTGCAGATGGAGAACCAATTTTGCCAGCACCATTTGTTGAAGACACTGTTTTTACCCCAGTTTAATGTCTTAGGGCCTTTGTCAAATATCAACTGTTCATAGGCAGATGGTGTCATCTCTGGGGTCTCAATTCTGTTCCATTGATTCATCTGTCTGTTCTTGTACGAGTACCAGGCTGTTTTGACCACTGTGGCAGTGTAGTAGGTTCTAAGGTCGGGTAATGAGAGGCCTCCCAGTGCAGAACACTTTCTTAATAAACTTTGTTATGCCAGTTGACCTAGATGTCAATTGAAGGTCCCATACTCATGCCCCTGTTACTCTGTCCCTCGAAGTGTTTGGTTGTATTCAAGAGACTCCTTAGCTTTTGGTTTAGTCTAGCTGTGCTGATTTCTCCTGTACTGTGTGTTGTCCTTGCCTTCACCTAAAACAGTTCATATCTCCTACCCAGTTAGTGAATACCCATCTGTCTCCTTCCCTCCCTAGGAGCCATCAAAGGATGTTTTCTTCAGGGTTTAAGTCATTTCTTGAGTTCTTGCAATAGTGACTTCATACAATATTTGTCCTTTTTGTGACTGATTAATTTCACTGAGCATAATGCCCTCCAGATTCCTCCATGAAATGAGATATTTCACAAACTCATCATTGTTCTTCATCATTGCATATCATTCCATTGTGTGAATATACCATAATTTGTTTAACCATTCATCCATTCATCCATTGATGGGCACCTAGGTTTATTCCACTTTTTGCTATTGTGGGCAGTGCTACAGTGGACATTGGTGTGCATATATCTATGTATATGACAGGTCTTATTTCTCTAGGGTATATTCCAAGGAGTGGCATTGCTGGATCATACAGTATTTCTACCCAGCTCTTTCAGGAAGCACCAAATCTATTTCCAAAGAGGTTGCGCCATTTTATATTCCCACCAGCAGCGTATAAGTTGAACACTAAAATATGATATTTAGTGACATGTGCCTAGAGTGGAAATTATAACAAAAATAAAACCCAAACTCACTGCCTTTGAGTCAATTCTGACTCATAGCGACTCTGTAGGACAGAGTAGAACTGCCCCATACAGTTTCAAAGGAGTGCCTGGTGGATTCAAACTGTCAACTTTTTAGCTAGCAACTGTAACACTTAACTACTACATCCCCAGAGCTTCCTGGAAACCATAAGAGGATACC
Organism: Heterohyrax brucei; assembly: GCA_028571685.1. Lineage (NCBI taxonomy): Eukaryota > Metazoa > Chordata > Mammalia > Hyracoidea > Procaviidae > Heterohyrax > Heterohyrax brucei. The sequence continues at coordinate 167,499,748 of CM053144.1, forward strand.
ATTACATGACAGCAAAATGTCTTTTGGGCACAAAAAGAGGTGTGGTATACAAAGTGGTGTGAAGAGATGCCCCACAACTCCTGAGACCCTTGCGTGGTTTTATGTTATTCTCGTAGAGAAAATATTAAATTCCTCTCGTAGCCTCCTACAGCCTCCCTACCAAAACAACAGCAAATATATATATATACCCCAAACCCACTGCCATCAAGTCAGTTCCACCTCATAACAGCCGTACAGAACAGAGTAGAACTGCCACATAGGAATTACAACAAAAACCAAAAAACCCAAACCCTCTGTCATTAAATCAGTTCTGACTCATAGGAATTCTATGGGATAGAACTGCCCATAGCGTTTCCAAGGAACTGCTGATCTTTTGGTTAGCAGCTATAGCACTTAGCCACCATGCCACTAGGATTTCCAAAACTAAACTCATTGCCATTGAATCAAGTCTGTCTCGTAGCAACAGGATCAAACTGTCCCAAAGGGTTTCCAGGGAGCAGCTGTGGATTTGAACTGCTGACCTTTTGTTTAGTGGTCAAGTTCTCAACCACTGTAGCCTTAGAACTCCTGCCTACAGCCCTCCCTAATCTCTCACTACCTCCTCCTTTTGTAACCTATTAACCAGGCTCAGGAACCCATTTCATTTCCTCAAGTGTGCCATTATTTCTCTAACTTTTCTGCCTCAAGTGTGAATTTTTACTTCTCAGAAGCTTTCCTGCTTCCAATTCCTTCATGTCTTTCCGAGTCCTTGGTTAGGACAACAGTTAACACAGTCAGCAGGGAACTGATTGTTTGGAAGTTTGAATCCACCCAGGGGTGCCTGAACAGAAAGGTCTGGCCTTTTACTTTCAGAAATTACCTATTGGAAATCCTACAGATCCCAGTTCTGCTTGAACACATGTGGGGTTCACCATGAAGTGGAGTGAGCTCATCAGCAAGTGGTTACTTGCTCATCAAGTTTTCTTCACCAGGTGAGAGAAGTTAACATCCCCAGAACAAAGAAGGTAGGACGAGATCATTTAGGGGTGATGTGATTTAAAGTAAGGTGGGTAAAGGAAGAATGGGGAGGAATAGATGGTACTTAGGCAGTGGGAGGAGCCCTGATGGGCGCAGCAGTGAATCGTTCAGTTGCTAAGTAAAAGGTCAACTGCTGGAGCCCACCAGCCTGCTCTGTGGGAGATAAATATAGCAGCATGCTTCCATAAAAATTAAAAGCTTTGGAAGCTGAATGAGGCAATTCTATTCTGTCCTATAAAGTCATTATATATTGTAATCAGTTGGATGGCAAATGGGTTTGGTTTTTTGGGGGTAGTGAGAATTGGTGAGTTCCTACTAAGTAGTTAGGTGCTGGCTAATCAGCACATATCCTGTGTGTATTCTGTCTTTACTTTTCTTACCAGACAGAGGTCAGGAATGTTATGGCAAGAAAATTTTATTCCACAGAAGACCTATCCTATGACTTAACAATAATAAAATAAATACTATTTAAGTATTTAAAGAATATATAAATAAAAATGAATCTATTGAAAAAGTTATCTCCATATCTTCTAGTTTATGTGGTCTGACTACCGACCCATTGTGGGCTGAGTTTTGTTTTTTCCTTGGTGAGGGTCTTTGTTGTTGCTGTCATTTGTTTGGTGGTGTTTTGAGGGTGGCTGGTGGAATCTGTTTTGTAGTTCTGCGGTTATAGGTCTTGTCAGCCTTTTTTTTTCTTCCTGTGTTGTGTCTTGACGTCAAATCTCTGAGAAAGAGCCTTGCTCATTCTGGGTCCCACTAACGACTTAGTATACTATCTTCGGCACTCATTAAATGTTAACATCAACAGAGTATCATGAAGAACGATTACACAAGGGGGAAATAAACAGACGGGCAAGTGTTGGCAAGCATCAAATAGATACACCCACATCTTCCCCCAGACTCAGGATTAGAGAAGGTATATATTTTCTCAGCATCTTTAACTCTTTTGCTTCTGGATACAAATACAGAACTAAACAGCCTGCAAAGTGCATTTTTCTAAAGACTTCATCAGAAACTCAGATTTCTCTTTTCACTGCAGAAGCTCTTCCAAGAATCATAAAACGAAGTTTATTCTTTTGAAAACCTCCAAGGTCAGCAACATCCATATTGGCAGAAGTAGTACATACAGTTCTCGTTTTCCTTCCTCCACGACAGTAAAAGGATTCCAGTGTGGAGAAGAGCTCGCTCGTGCCAAAGGACTGTGCCTCCCCACTCCCATGGATAGCAAAACCAGGGAAAGATCCAGAAGCAGGCTCCAGCTACCAAACACCTTGTCTCCATCAACAAATCTGCCCAGATCTGATTCTCATTAAGCCTTTCGAAAACACTTTATATGTCAGTGGGAGTGAAAGAAATAAAGGAAGCACTTTTATTTGGCACCAAAGATATTGCTCATTGGCCAAAAAAATATGTGAATGAAGTAAGCTTTAAGACCGTATGGTTTCTTTGTCAAGATGAGCCTAACAAATTAAAATTGGAAATATTTTCTACCATCTCGTAAGATCTCAGCCATCGAAACGCACTTCATTTCTCTTTCCTCCAGCTCAGACCCAATGAGGAAAGACAGCTGGTAAGCTTGGGGCTTAGTTAAAGGAAGACGCATGATCAGTGAAGAAACAGTGCTGTTGCTACAGAAAGTTGGAAGTGCTAGCTAGCTTCAGGTTTAGTGTTTAAATGTGTCAAAGGAAGAGAGAGGTTGTAGAGAAGAAAACCTTGAGAATCTTCAGGGTTGTTGTCTGTTGGCATCCCAGCTAAGTGTTAGCACAAAAGCCCCAAAAACATGGAAATGAGAGGAATAAGTCAAGTATTATCCTCACATCTACAGCCTTCTGTTTGAATGGCATGGAGCACCTTTCAGACATGGAAGCTGGTGTTGTCTGAGAATAAATATCAAAAGCCCTTTGCTGATAAACTTGACATTCTAGTTAAATTACAAAAGTTCTTTTTTTCCCCCAAGATATTTCCTTAGTCTATAATATTCTTAACTCATTTGACTATATTGTAAATAGATTCAAGACCAAAGCCTTGACTGTGTTAATAACCTCAAGACCAAATAGCCTTGAATGAGTCCTCTTAGTTTTTAAAAAAGATCAAGGAAATGAAAGATGGCACAGGACTGACCAGGTAATATTTTGTTCTGTTTTGCATAATGTTACCACGAGTTGGAACCGACTCGAGGGCAACTTGCAGCAACACAAACTGAAAAGGCTTTTCTGTTTAGATGATTAAGCACTGCCAAAGCCACTGCTGTTGAGTCAGTTCTGACTCATAGTGACCGTATAGGTCAGAGTAGAGCTGCCTCATAGAGTTTCCAAGGAGCACCTGGTGGATTTGAACCACTGACTTCTGGTTAGCAGACCTAGCACTTAAGCACTTTGCCACCAGAGTTTTCCATCAAATACTAGGGGCTATCAAATCATGAAATTCAGATCATTATGAAAAAAAAATAAGAGAAAAATCTAGGCCAGAGTTTATAAGCTCATATGTTTACAGGTCTTAAAAGAGAGTTGCAGCGTAGCACACCGGACAATGGTAAGGACTGTGGACTGTACAGGGCTGAATTTGCCTCAAGGGGTAGCTCACTCAGCCTGAACTAAGATGCCTGCCCTGTGTGGCCAGATTTTTATGAATTTTCAGGAGATGATGAAAATCTATGAAGAATTTTCTAACCTGGAGAACACGTCCAACGATTTAAAGTATTTTAGAAAACATTATGACGAACCACAAAGATTCATTTGCAAAATCTCTGGTCTACAGTTTGTAACCTCTGATCTGGACAAAAGGGCTGTCATTCTCTATTACGAACCACATGTCCTGGGGACTTTCCAATCTCTAACCAGAAAGGCCATTAAGTAGAAGACTGGGTGAAATATTCTGATGCCAACCTGGCATTTGTGGCCACACTGGCCTGTCTTTACAGCTCTTGTATATTCCGAAGGTGATACATCAGCCCAAACAGGAAATCTTCTTTCTGCCTTTGGCTAAAATAAATTTTCATATTACAAAACCCTCCACTTCTACCCCAGAGAAACTCAGAATTATTTTCAATACTAAAGAGAAATAATTATTTCCAAGTAACTCTGAAGCTGCTTCACAGGCAACCTGGAACTCAAAACCTGGAGATGCCCTTTGAGCTCTAAAGACAATATTCCAAGTACCAAGAACTTCCTTGTTGTGTACATGTGTTAGCCAATAGGGCCATACTGAAGAATGAATAATACGTGGTTGGTGGAAAGAACTTTGGCTGTGAATAAGATAGATATGGATTCAAATCCTGATTCTGTTGATAGGCATGTTACTTTGCCTAAAACTCAGTTTCCTCATTTGTACAATGGAGAAATTAATACTTATCTTGAAGCGTAGTTGTGAGAATTAATTGGGGAAATATCCATTAAAAGCTAGAACACGGTGGATGACCAACACAAATTACCTTTGTATAAGCATTGGTCTCAAATGGGTGTCAAAATGGATTCTTGAACTTGAAAATACAGCTTTATGTTCCACTTCCTTTATTTTTTAACTGTGATTAAGTGAAAGTATACAATCCAGATCAGTTTTGCCTACCCACCTATCTGCAGTTCCTTTTGTTCTCCCCACCTGGTGACAGCATGCTCCACCTTTCCGCTCCATACTTCTAGTGTCCCCTTAACAAGCATCTGTCCCCTCATTTCCACCCTCTTCTCTCCCATCTAGAAAGGGACCAGTAGAACCACCTTTCCTAAATACACAGAACCATAAAGCACACATTGTATGTTCACACTGTGTCCCTGAGTCCAGTTCATTCTTGTCTGAAGAGTTGACCTTGTTAATGGTTTCCAGTCAGGGACAGAAGCAGGTCTAGGGGCCATGTTTGTTCTATCTTCTTTTAATTCTTTCTCTAAATTGCTGCCTGATAGAGCTTCTAAAACTCTGAATTTCCAATCTAATCATGTTACCCTCCTGCTTGAATCTCTTTAGTGTCTCTCCACTGGAGAAAATCCAGTCTCCCTAATGAGACACCCAAGGTCCTGCCTCCATGATCTTGTCCTTACCTAACTCTCTGGAATCACCCCCTACTTTCTTTCTCTGGAACTCCACCCCAGTCAGGCTGAGCTAATTGCTATTTCATGTTCTCCACATTTTATTGCTTCTCTTCACTTGACTTTCATAGTTTGGAACGCACCACCTGAAAATACCATTCATCTTTTACGACTCAGCTCAAATAATTATCTAAGGAAGTTATTTCTGACACTGGTCTATAAAACTGGCTACCCTCCTTTGTATGATTCATGTGTCTTATTCATAGAGTGAACCTATGCCGTGGCTTTTCTTGGAGACCCTTGTTTTTATGCTATGGCCCCCATATGCCATACACCTGGCACAGACATTATTATAGTCTATTTTACTCAGAACACTCAAAACTGTTATAACTTAAAGATGAATAGTCACTCTACCCAGAAAGAATTTTTTCTTAGGATTTTCAATACTTGGAGCCCTGGTGGTACAGTGGTTAAGAGCTCAGCTGCTAACCAAAAGGTTGACAGTTTGAATCCACCACCCACTCCTTGGAAACCCTATGGGGCAGTTTTACTCTGCCCTCTAGGGTTGTTATAAGTGGGAGCTGACTTGGCAGGAATGAGTTTTGTTTTCATAAAACCCTTAACTTACCTGTTTATAGAATAAACTCATGCTTTAATAGGGTAAGTAAACAGCCTAAATTACCTGTTTGTATGTTAGCGTATTTCAAGAGGGCAAGTTCTTACAAAAGCAAAGACATTATTTATCTCTATACACCCAGTGTGCAGCCAAAGCACATGCTCAATAAAACTCCTTGCTGGTACAAGCGCTAATGCACTTGACTCGTAACAGAAAGATTGGAGGTTAAGTCTACTCCCAGACTGGTGATTAACTTCCAAAAAGTTAGCTATTGGAAGTGTTAAGGTCACACATGGGTTAGCCGTAAGTTGAGGTTGACTGTGTGGCAACTAGATAAACTACAAGAGTGAGGGTGAAATAAAAATCAACTAACAAAGGATTAAAGGACGAGCTACTAGCAAAAGGAAACACACAGTATATGAAGTAAGAAAGTATAGCAAAAAAAGGACTGGGGACACAAAGCAACAGACATTACACGTGAGGATACTGTGAGTCACATTGGCTGGTAACAGGCAGAGGGGAACCATAGCAGGTGCTTAATAAAGACGTGTTAAATTGATTGGTCCATCTGAATGTATTATGGACTTACCAATTCAATGATACAAACAAACACAAAATTATATTCACGCAACAGTTCACTAGGTGCTCCTTGGAAACTCCATGAAGCAGTTCTACTCTGTACCATAGGGTTGCTATGAGTTGGAATCGACTTGACAGCAGGTGGGTTGGTTTTTTTAGTCATTTCTTGAGGCATATCCCACTATATATTCCCATTGTGTTACTTTCCTTCTCTCTGTTGTGTTCATGAAAACAGAGCAGTTATAAAGGCCCCAAACTAGGAAAAACGGCAGAGGGAGACACACTCATTGAGAGGTTAGGCATCTGATTGTGACGGGGCAACAGCAGAGAATCCTGGGAGGAAGAACAATTGTGATAGGGGTTGCCCATAGCAACGGAGGTGTAAGCTCAACAGTGGTGATACAGCAAGAATCAGAGGAGGTCTGAGTTCTAGGTATCTTTAGTTGCAGGAATAAGTTATAGGGTGGTTTCTAACCTCAATAAATGGCATCATGACAAATGGAGAAAGGATCCAAGTTGTCAAGGATTTCATTTTACTTGCATCCACAATCAGCATCTACGGAAGCAGCAGTCGGGAAATCAGTGACACGTTACTTCGGGCAAACCTACTGTAAAAGAGATTCTCAGCTGGATCGTCAGAATGCTGAACCAGGTAAGAACCATACATTCCCGTACAGTTTGTACTGAAGCCTCTGAAGAATCTAAAGACAAATGGTTTGTGATCAGTTGGTAACATGAACGCTGGTGGTTCAAACCCACTCAGTGGGATACTGGAAGGAAAGACCCAGCAAGCTGTTTCTGTTGAGATTATAACCAATAAAATCCGAATGAGCAGTCTGACTCTATAACACAGAGGGTTTCCATGAGTCAGAACTGAAGAATCCAAAGACATAATATTGTTTCATATTTGAGGTTATTTATCGGACAAATAATTCTGATATTTAATGACTTCAGCAATGTATTTGACATATCTGTACATCACCTCCTTTACTGAACTTTCCAGGAAAGTAAAAACAGGCAGATGAGAAAAAGTTTCAGAGGTGAGGTAAGTAGCTCCAAATAAATTCATATGAATTCAAGAAAGAAAAAAGACTTCCTTCCCTGCAGTGATTCAAGGCAGGCATGCAGGAGGAGATGGCAGTGCCCAGGGAATACACAGGACTTCCACTCATGCTGGACACACCTTGACCCTCGCTCTTGCAAAAGAATTAGGATCCAGGGAACTCCCACCTGCTTCACAGATTCTGGCCCTCTGAACAGCTCAGGGTTTTCTCCACAAAGCCCCCTTGGTATTTCCAGCCTTCCTCCCAGCTTCCGTCACAGCTGCACCTCTTAAATCAAAGCTTTGATCCCTGCTAAAAAGCAACCACTCAGTACAGAGTTCAGTATTCTTTTAGTCACTATTTTACATTCTTAATAACTTTTTGTTGAACATTTTGCAGAATGTTGGGCCCTGGAGGTATGGAAAAGTGTAACCTAATTAGTGTCAGTCCGAATCTAGTAGCATTTCCTACTTGTAGTGACAATAGAAATAAAGGGTGTTACGGAAGCAAGTGTTAGGGCTGCTTGTCCCAGTCTTGTGGGAGTGTGGGGGTGGCTCACAGATGGGCATTTAAGATGAAACCAGAAGGATGCTTAAAAGTATGACTGGATCACCTTGTTGGCCACGGTGGGTGAAGAGAGAGACATGGGAGAACAGCAGAGACACAAACAAAACAGGTTTGTAGAGGCAGCAGGAGCAGGTAATGCGAGGCCTAGAGTCTCTCTCAGAGACAGCAGGGAGCCAATGAAGTGTTTCAAATATTCAAGGGTTATTCTTTTATCTTTCCTTCCCTCCCTCCTTCCCTCCATCCCTCTCTCCCCTCTGCTCTTTTCTCCTTCTTCCCTCTTTTTATGATTTTAAAAGACAACTTTGACTGTCCTACTGAGGATAATAGAAAAAATAGGTAGATTCAAGAGCTATCTGAAAGGTGGAACTGGCAGAACTGAGCCACAATAGCTGCCGGGCAAGAGATAGACAAGAACAAAGAATAAAGCCCAGATTTCTTACTCTATGTTAGGGATAGTATATGTTTCCCCCCAAAATTATGTTGAAGTCTTAATCTCTGTACTTACAAAGTAGGGATTTTCTTCGTTAGTTTAATATAGTCACAACAGAGTAGGATGGGTCCTAAGCCTAGTATCTTTCAAGTGGCATCTTACAAAAAGAGCAGAAAGGACACAGAGGCACATACAGGAGGGAGACACCATGTGAAGACAGAAGCCAATAAGAATGGCAAGGACAGGTGGCAGTCACCAGAAAGCAGGAGAGAGGCACATAGAAGGAAGGGACACAGCCAAGACCCTGATTTGAACTTTCAGGCTTCAGAACTGTGACAAAATTCATTTTTGTTTTTTAAAGCAACCCACTTGTGGAAATTTTTGTTAGAACAACACTGGGTAACTAAGACAGTCTCTGAGTGGATGGTTGTTGCATGGACTGAGATTGGAGGCAAAGAAGAAGGAGCAAACTAGGAAGAAAGATCTGAAGATTTACTTCCGAAAATCAAGCAATGAAAACACTACGGATTACATACCTGGTCTGTAACCAATCACATGATACGTTGGAAGCAGCTGGTGGCTTGGCTGGTGGCTCTCTTCCCTGCTCTGCCTTTGAGAAGAATGTTTCAAGTTGATGCCTCCGTCAGCCTCAGTTCCTGAAGGTCTACAGTGAGAACTGTTTCACCAGATCTTGATGACATGCAGTTTAACCACCAATGAACTTCATTTTGTGGCCTGTCTTGATTGACATAAAAATCTAGGGTCCTCACACTCAAGTTCAGTGTTACTAGGTGGTCAGATTCATGGCACTTCTATTGATGTTTCCACTTGTCCTGCTTTCAGAATTAAGGCAAACTATCCAGGAGTCCTGATGGCACAAAGAGGAAGCAATCATCTCCTGACTAAAAGGGTGGTAGTGTGAACCCACCCAGTGGCACCGCGAGGGAAAGTCCTGGTCATCTTCTTCTGTAAAGACTGCAACTTAGGAAACTCACTGGGACGGTTCTAAAGTCTTATGTAGGGTTACTGTGAGTGAGAATCAGCTAGACAGTGCACAGCAACAATATCCAGGAGTCAGGCTAGACTTTGAGAGGCAAAGAAGATTGCAGTGTCGATAAGGAAGGGCGTTAGGTGCTTTCACCATCTCCTGACCTCCCTAGCTGTAGGCAAGACCTATAGTGTTAGAGGAACTGAAATGACAACTCACTTCCCAAGGCAATATGCACACAGCAGCCAGAGAAAATGTAAATCAGAGCTGGCAGTAAGTAATCAGTGTAAATGAACCTCACCTAGATTGGGGTCAAGGTGTTAGCAAGTCAGTTCAGCGGTCTCCACAATGACATTTTTAATCTGTTCACAGGGCATTGTTCACCTATCAGTGTTCCACACCTTATACATATGGGAGGGACACTAACTATTCACCAAGGCAAAAATGGCCAGCCCTTCCATTGTCTCTGCAGGCAGTAAAAGGATTCTTAAAGCCCAGAAAGAGTTCACTTCAGCAGACATTTATGGAAACACAGACTATGTGCCTGGCCTTGTGCTAGCTAGGTACCAGCAGTTGCAAAGATGTAAACTCGACATTTTCCTGCCTACAAAGAAGTGATAGTTTAGTGGAAACAGAGATACACAACAGATCAGTGAATATTATTAGGGATGCAGACAAGGGTCATCCTAATTTTTAACAAGGTTTAAACAGTTCAAAGTGTGTAAAGTTTTATATATTTTTTTGTCCTATAAATTGAAAGAGATAAACTTCAGCTGTTAGAGTAAGAATGTTTTTTATTTATACAAAAGGACAGATACAGATGGAATGGAGCAAAGATGACATCATTTGTTCTACAAAGCCTGAACTGAGTCAGCCAATGAAAGAAAGCCCTTAATGAAGTCAGGGTTTGATGACACAGCTTCAGACAAGACATGGATACTTAATAGAAAGTATGGATTGTGTTCATTCAACAAATATTTGGGGAATCCTTGCTGTGTGTCAGGTCCTATTAGAAGGATCCAATGAGGAACAAGGTATTCACTGCCCTGCCCTCGTCTAGTGGCACAGACAACCAAGCAATACAACTGCAGAAAAGCTGCTCAGCCAGTCTCTGGCACATCGCTGAGCAGTTTGGGATTTCTCAGCCGTACCAAGATACTCCTCTCTGCAGCTCCCGGGAGGTTGGGCCCTGGATGGCTGAGGCCCCAGACCGTTTCCTTTAGCCTTGGTCAGGTGCATCCCATTGTCCTGATTATGGAAGCAAACTTTAATTTTTTATTGCATCCCAGGAGGAGAACAATTCAGAAAGTCCTGTGTGCAGTGTGAAATGGGGTAGAGAATATCAGGTGCCATGGAGTCCACAGGGGATCAGCTTGTCTAAGTTTCTTGATCTCATTTAAAAAAAAAAAAAAAAAAGCCAATGGTCTATGTAAATGCAGCTGTAACACAGCTATAGCTTTCTTCTTGCTCACCTATTGCTGCAATACTTCAGGGATTCTTGTCAAAAATTCTGATGACTTTTTGAACTTAAAATCCTAAGTTATAGCATCTGATAGAGATTCAAATGAAAATGTATTCCAGAAACTTAATTGGAGTTATCTACGAGTAAAACCAAACCCGAACCGTGGGCTGTCAAGTTGATTCTGATTCACAGCGACCCTGTGGGACAGAGTATAACTGTTCCACAGAGTTTCCAAGGCATCAGGTTTCTTCCCGGGATACTAGGGGGTCAGATTAATGAAATTTTCTAGAAGATGAACACTTCCTGTGTCTTTCAACTGTCAGGTGAAATGTGATCCTGCTGTTTGTAGCCATGTTTCCACTCTCTTCTTCCTACCATCTCAGTTTTTCCAGGATCCCTTCCCAGAGGCCCAGGGGGCACACATGATGACCAGACACAGGGGGGCCTTGTGGGAAACAGGAGGGCTTGTAGGCTCGGGTTTAGTCCTTTCCTACCTCAGGCCTGACAGGAGAATTCCAGCTGGGATGCTCCTATTCTAACTAGAGCAAAACCACAGGTGATCACAGGTTTCTGTCATACTTATTCTGCCCAGACACCTAGAATTATGCAGTAATGGTGACAATGGGGTTTACAAAGCAGTACTCCAATGAGTCACAGCCACAGTCTTCGGATGTGGATGTACTCTCACTAAAATGCTATTGGATAATTGGAAACATTGCTGAGATACAAAGACCTTGAGGCACATGTGTCTACCTCAGGGGTAAACAACAGGTCTGGGAAACGTTACATGGTCATTTGCTTGCCTAAAACACATGTAGAAAGTGAGCAAAGGACACATCTCTATCTTAAGGATAATACATTATGGTTCCCAGGATTGCAAGTACTGAGTGTTAAGTGGCCTCCCTCAAACAAAGAACAGTGGGGAGGGGGAGCTTGGGACACACAGCTTCTTTTCACCCCGTTCCTGCTTACAAAATACGGTAGTATCTCTGGGTTGACTGGTCCCTTCAGCATTGCCATGGGATACCTTCTAAATGCCCAGTTTCTGGCACATGAGAGGAGCACATTGTCGGGGGCTTGGGAAAGGGCTACACTGCGTCACCTTTTGCTAGAACCAGGAGTCAGGAAAGCAGATCTGACAGCTACTTACTTCTAGGCCAAATCTAACTGAGATGGAGATTGCAAAGGCCTCACATGTAGATCAACCTTTAAACAGAGCCAACCATTTAACTACTCAAGAGGCATCTACAGGGGTTTTTCAAGTCCTTTTCTTGTCCTCACTTGCATTCCGTAGAACATTTTTCTACAGACACAGTAGCTTGCATGAATTTCTTAAGCTTCAAAATATACTATTCTTAATTTTTATTTTATAAGAAAATCAAAGTCAAACTCAGCATCAACTTGATTCCAACTTATAGGGACCCTGTAGGACACAGCACAACTGCCCCAGAGGCTTTTCAAGAAGTGACGGAGGCATTCCAAATGCTGACCTTTTAGTGAGCGACTAAGCTTTTAAACAGTGTGTCACCAGGGCTACATTTTAAAAGAACACAGTATTTATTCAAAGATTGTTGACTGAAAGTTTTTTCTTAAAATATTCTATATGCTTTATGGGGCTTCGTACATATTCTTTTATAGCATATTTAGCGTGACTCCGGCTGTCCAGCCTTCTTGTGAAGCAGTACCCGCAGGGGATGGTGGAGACATCTATAGTTAACTGTCATCTCTTCCATTGTCCCTGATTGGCAGAAGTAGGGTTCTAGGAGGACCGTTTTACACACATACACAGGGTGATTTAAGGATAAGTCTTTTTAGTTAACAACACCGCTTCTAAATTCAAAGCATATGGTTAAGTTCTGATGTTTGAAAAAAATAGCCCATCTGTATGCCTGTTGCCTGCAAAACTGGTTTGACTTGACTGTTCAGAGCTGAAAACTTTTCTCAGTTTCTGCCATCTATGGAAAACAGTTTAAGAGACTAAGAGAAGGGTTTCGAGTAAACGCTGAAAGCCCTTTCTCCAAAGAGGGAAACAGAAGAGGAGTGATCTGCCTGGGCTGGCTGTCATCAACGCCGTCCTTATGTCACTGCCTCCATAACATACATTCAACTAGCACTAAGAATGTGCTGGGTGACAAAAATGGGATCAAGCCCATGCCATGAAAGTTTCCGGGTCACGACCTTTGCAGGACCGCCATTACATCTTTGTATACAAATTATCCCTGCATCTTTGGATTAAATGCACCTTCCAAAAAAAGGAAAAAAAAAATTGCACATCATTATTGAATCACAGTTTCATACACTTAGTCTGAAATTTCCATTCTGTCAGAAACACTCATATTACCCACAGTTTCAAAAGACTAAAATCATTTTACTGTAACTATATATTTTTTTTCAATACTAGGCCAAGGATAAATGTGGTTACATTGATTTCTCACAAATGAACCTCCAACCCCTGATTTAAAATGAGAAAAACACTGTTCATGATTATTTTCAATCTGAGGTAGGTTTCATTGGCTTAAAGGAACATTGCCAGCTCATTTGCAAAGAACTTTGAGCTCACGGTTGTTTGCCATGACCTAGAAGTTTGAAAATGAAATAACATCTCTTTCTTCCCGGAGTTCCTCTATGTCTCTCACCCTCAGTGGTGTTTCTTTTGGGAAGCAGAAGCCCCTGACCTGTTGACTTCTCTTCCCAGTGGGGTGTCAGCCTCACTCTGCGGTCGTTAACGAAGAATAAGTTTAGAATAGCCCCTGCCTGAATCCAGCTTACTGACAGGGGTATTTTGTCTTCAATTTCTGGAGGGATGTTAATAGCAAGTTTTTACTCCCAAAAGCCTTTCGTTTTGGGAACAATTGTTATGATGAGTTTGTCAACCAGACAGAACCAGTATTGGTCCACCAAAAGATTTTTCTTAAACGCACTCAGAGTTACTATCCATGCCAGACACCTTCCGTGTGCTGCTGAGATCTATTATCCTCCTTTGCTCTGGGTGCCTGGGACACTGACCTTTGTGTCTGCATCAGAGGGCTCCTTGTCTCCCAGGTTCTGCTTGGCTTCAGCTGTGGGAGGCAGTAGCCGGAGATCAGAGAAGAGGGGGAGGGTGAAATCAGGGTCTTTTCCCTTGGTTTTCTCCCTGTTGCTTGTCTCTAAGGGTGCTCGAATGTTCATTTTTCTTGAAGGTCAATCCTCTGTCCAGAAGACCTGCTTTGCCGCTCTCTCCACCTCAACTACTAATTAAAGGTTGGTGGTTCAAACTCATGCAGAGGTCCTTCTGAAGACGATTGTGGTGACTGGTGTCTGAAAGGTAACAGACTTAAAATCCCGGCAGAGTGGTTCTCCTCTGTACACATCGGGTCACCGCAAGTCACAATCAACTTAGTGACAACTGACAACAACTGCCACCTCCTCTGGGGTCTCCTGACTTTTCCTTCTTTGGTCCCCGTGGTTTGTTGTGTTGTTGTGACCTGTCTTCCAGTTATCTCGCATCACAGTGACCCCAGGCGTGGTAATACAATGCCAGGCTCCTTCCCCATAACTTCCTGTTTTCCCTTGAAGTCACCATTATTTTTTAATCAAACTAGTTTGTTTACCTTACTTGTTTTTGAGTCAGCTATTTGTTTCTAATTGGGGCAATAACTGGAGCATGGTTGTTGCATTATTAGCTGCAGTGGACTCGCAAAGACCATACATGCAGAGCAGCAGTGCTCCATAGGGTTTCTAAGGCTGTGACCTTTTGGAAAAAGATCACTTGGCTTGTCCTCCAAGGGACCTCTGGATGAAACTGAGCCACCAGTCTATGGGCTAATATTCTAGTGCTCAACCATTTGTGCTACACAGGGATGTATGGAGTATTCATATAAACTAATTCTCCTTCCTTTACCTACATCATCCCAAAATAAAGAATGAAGAATACACTATTTACTGAAAATTAAATCCAGTAGTCACTTTTAGCCACAGAGCCTAACAGGATCCTGAGTATATGGGAAGACAAAGCCAAGATCAATCACACAGGACTGCCTTTCATCCGCTCCAGGCCCCTCTGTGTGCTTGTTGCTACACTGCCCTTAATGCTAATTCCTGATTTTCTTTTAGCCCCAGGCTCTGGAGATAAAGCCTATTTGTCTGTCTGCATTAATCTGTCTTCTAAGGAGATTAGACAATCAATTATTAATTTAAGAAAGCTACACACACTGAGTTTGAAGTTACAAATTTGAATAAGTGTAGCTGTTCTGGGTTGCATAAACAGATATATGTAGGGAATATTAAAACCTCAACTTTCTGCTTGGAGAGATAATCAGACACGAGGGAATAGTTCAGATATGGTCTGTTTTGATGCTATCTGCAGAGGGAAGCAATGGAGCAAGACTTTATGTTCTCATTTCAGAATCAGAAAAATCTGAGGTTGGTCCTAACACTGACTATTAACAGCTATGCTGCTTTGAGCAAATTAATTTTAGAGAGAGGAGCTTAGAAAGTAGATTTCTCTGATTCAGTGCCACTGCCCTGTATTTTGCTAGGAATTTGCTTCCCTTCCTTCAGACACTAAAACCTACTGCTGTCGAGTCGATTCCGACACTAGCTATCTTAATTGTTGGGTGTTCTAGTCTATGTCACAGCTACTAAAACAGATGTCCTCATACTTACCATTGCAACTATTTAAATAACTAGTAGTTTTTTTTCCTAGAATTAAAATTTTGCAGGTGAGTCTGTTAGAATTCATGGTGACCGCGTGTGTATCAAGATAGAACTGTCTCCACAGTTTTCAGTGGCTAAATTTTCAGAAGCAGCTCATCAGGCCTTTCTTAGGAGGTGCCTCTGGATGGATTCTAATCTTTAGTCTCTGTGCTAGTAGCCAAGCATGTAAGCATTTGCATCACCCAGGAATTCCTTTTGTAGAATAAACCAGAAACCACACCCACTGTCGTGGAGTTCATTCTGACTCATAGTGACCATTCAGGATAGAGTTGAACTGCCCTACTGGGTGTCCAAGGCTGTAATATTTATGGAAACAGACCAGCATACCTTTGTCCCATGGAGTAGCTGGTAGATTTGAACTGCCAACCTTTTGGTGAACAGCCAAGGGTTTAACAGCTGTGCTGACAAGACTTCCACACATTCAACTTAACTTATTTCAAATATACCTAAACGTCATTCTCCCGGTATTGATAGTTACTACATCTTGTTCACTGGATCACATGTCCTTCAGTCTTCAAATTTCTGACATACTTTTTCCCTCAGTTCTTCCCTCACATAAATTGAAAATGCTTCAAGGGAAGGGTAAACAGAAACTTCTTCTTACTGTTTTGAAAATAAGAATTCTCCATGCTTCTTATTTCTCCAACTTTACAATTCACTCTGTCAAAATTCTGAGAAGTTCCAACATTCTTTGCAATAACGCAGATGCGAACATGGCTCAGGTCACTGCTTTCCTTCATTAGTGACAGTTGAATCCAGCTGGGGACCTTTGGGGAGACCCTGGCAGCGTATCAATGCTCACCAGCCTGCTCCTTAATATTACTTCCTCCTTGAAGGTTTCCAAGGAGGGAAGTGTTCTGTATGACGCTAGTTTACTCGCTCATTAAATCATGATTTCTGGATCACAGGATACATAACTGTTGCTGGCTCACTGAGGTAGTTCTCAAAAGGTGATTTTATTTTTTACCATTGATCAACACACAGTGTATGGATATATTTCTTCATGAACAAACACAGATATATGTACTAGTTGATCAGTTAAAAATATATCAAGGCATTTATTACTCAAGTAAATAGTGTGTTCACTGCTTTATAAGAACACCAACACGTTAAAAGAGATCATTTTGTACACAGGAACAGCAAGTCACTCAATCAAGAATGGGTATTGTATGGCTATGAGAATGCTGTCTGAATACTTTTGCTTGGGTTCCCTGACCTTGCTGAAAACTCAGTGAACCTAAGACCAAATCCACTGCGCAAAATGTATGAATTCTGAAAATGAAGTCTGTGAATTAAATTGTTATAAGTGCTACATACCTCATTACTGAATATCACTGCAGTCACCTTCAAAGTACTCCCCTTGGGAAGCTATGCACTGATGCCAGTGCCTAGTCCACCCTTCAAAGTGATTTTGGAACTCTTTCTGGAATGGCCATTGTGCTTGGGTGGCACAATGGTGAGTTCACAAACTTAACTGTGTACTTGTCTGTGAGGGAGTTTTTAGCCAGTAAACAACTGCATTGGAACATTCTTCCTGTTCACCTGGTCTGGCCCCCAGTGACTTTTTTTCTTTAACCGAAGACAGAGGAAATATTGAAAAGAAGACATTTTGATGACATTCAGGACGTTAAGTGTAATACGACAGCAGCTCTGATAGCCACTCCAGAAAAAGAGTTCCAAAATTGCTTTGAAGGGCAGACTAGGCACCAGCGGTGCAGAGCTTCCCAAGGGGAGTACTTGGAAAGCAACCTTAGTGATATTCAGCAATGAGGTATATAACACTTTTTCTAGGATGAGTTCACCAGCTCAACTGGCAGTCTTCATAATTTCTCTCCCCAACTACGTTGCTTCTCATTCAACTTTCCAATGTCCTAGCCATTCAAGATTTGTTGCCTTTGGCACTTTCCTGCTTTTCATCCATATATCTAATCAGTTATTGATCTTTACATTCTACCCATTGCCATTAAGTCAATTCATAGTGATGGAGTAGGACTGCGCTATAGGGTTTCCAAGGACGTAAGCTTTACAGAAGCAGACTGCCATATTTTTCTCCCATGTAGCAGCTGTTGGGTTCCTACCACCACGCTTTTGGTTAGCAGTCAAGCACCTGACCGCTGGACCACACAGCTTTCCATTATAGTCCATATAAGTTCTTTAAAGTGTCTACCACATTATTCCTGACAAAAGCTGTTATAAGAAAACCAACACCTAGAAAAGGACATCATGGTTGATAGAACGTTGGCAACAGTGAGGAAAACCCTCAGTGAGATGGATTGACACAATAGACACAACAATGGACTCAAACATACCAACACTCATGAAGAGGTCACAAGACTGAGCAATGTTTCATTGTTACACACGAGGTCTCTATAAATAGTAGCCAACTCATGGCACCCAACAACAGCCACCACTACTCTTCAGAGGCAATAATCTCAAATGACATTTTGAAAAGTATTTCTCAAGATTAACGTTCAATAAAAACATTGCTGTCAGGTTGATTCCGACTCACAGCAATGCTCTGGACAAAGTAGAACTGCCCCATAGCATTTCTAAGGAGAGTGGTTGGTGGATTTGAACTGCAGATTTTTAGGGTTAGCGGACAAGATCTTAACCATCACACTACCAGGGCAGCCCAGAATATTTAAAAAGTGAATACCAGCTATCCTAATAGTAATATGCATGTGGTAGGTTGATAAAACAATTTTGAAATGAGTATTAATGTTTTATATCTTCTTACATTTTTGGATGAATGGTATTTTGGGTAATGATTTTTCTTGAGAGGTTGTGTAACTTCCTCTTACTTTAGCCCCTCTGTGAGACCAGCTTACGTTATGGTTGATACCACTGGAGAAAGAGGGGCACGACAGGGTATTCAATATTTACTGGTTTGTGATAACGTTTAGCTAAATGGTAACTCACCTTGTTGTTCTGTCAGTTGACTACAAACATGATTCATTTGTAGCTGTGTAAATAGACCCCTTATTACCCTTCGTGTTTTATACATTACAATTACAATCACTTCTATACCATAATTGAGTTCAATGTCAATCAAGAGGAACTGCAGAAGAAAATGTTTTCAGGCCCTTTATTAGAGGGGAAAAATTTTATTGGCCAAAAATCTTGTTGTCTTGTAAATCAATAACTAAAATAACCTCTCCGAGCTGTCTCAACCCCTGAATTCAGATTGGTTGGACTGACTTATTAAAAAAAAACACATTTTCGAAGTATGATGCTTATGTCCTAACATCTAAAGCTAGATTCCTGATGCCTGTTGGTAAGGCCCTTCATAATTTGGATTCAAGTTTGTTCAACCGTATTCTCCATCACTTTCTGCCAAAAGTTTGTCAGGCAAGTCTCCAAATTGTGTTCCCACCCCATCATACCCCTACTTTTTCTTTTAGTTTTTTGCCTGTATTTGATTATTCCTCTCACATGTAAGAGAAGGTATTTGTTTATATATATTCTATGTGTGAAATTAAATTTGCTTTAACATATGTTGTTCTTAAAAATAACTCTGATCTTTAAAAAAAGCCAAGTGATTAAATCATTCATCTAGTATCAAATGTGAAGATGTGCAAGACTGAAGTCGTCGGAAGTTGGTAAGCATAGGCATCTGCTACATAAAAAACTACCTTGGAATGTTTTAGAGGTGAGAGGAGTTGGATCCCGGATGAGGCACAAATGGTAAGCACTTGACGGCCAGTCGAAGTGTTGCCAATTCAAATCCACCCAGAGGGATCTTGGAAGACAGGCTTAGCAATCTGCTTCTGAAAGGTCACAGCCTTGAAAACCCTACGGAGCAGTTCTACTTTGTCCACACGAGGTTGCCAAGAGACGGAACTGAAGTGACAGAAAGTAACAAAAGTCACATACAAGAGAAAGGCTCTCAGCACAAGGAGGACTGCTCCAGAAAGAGAAACCACCACTTCAGAAAAGCAGTTTGGATGCAGGAGGAAGATTTTTCCGAAGATTATTACAGGAAGAGGCAATTGACTCCATCAAAACCTGAAAAATAAGCACAATGGAGTTAAGAGACCTTAACTGTAAGCAACACTGTTGTTCTAGTCAGGTGTCTTTCGGGACTTCTTTCTGATTCATAGCAACTCTGCAGACAAGAGGAAACACTGCCCAGTCCTGCGCCATCCTTGCAATCATTGCTATGTTTGAGGTGACTGGTGCAGGCAGTAGGTCAGTCCATTTCCTTGAGTATTTCCTCTTTTATGCTGACCTCCACTTTACCATACATGATGCCCTTCTCCAGGGACTGGTCCCACTTGATAATATGTCCAAAGTGCCTGAGATGAAGTCTTGCCATCCTTGCTCCTGAAGAGCATACTGACTGTACTTCTTCCAAGACTAATCTGTTCATTCTCCTGCAGTCCATGGTATAATCCAATGTTCTTTGCCAACATCATAATTCAAATGCATCACTTCTTCTTTGCCTGAAAATACCACGGCTTGGAGCAAGTGCCCCGTAGTCCTTAAAGTCACATCTTTGCTTTTGAACACTTTTAACTGGGCCTTTTGCAGCAGATTTGCCCAGTGAAATACATCCTTGGATTTTTGACTGCTGTTTCCATGGGTGTTGAGGGTGGATCTAGAATAAAATGAAATCCTTGAAACCTTCTCCCTTTATCACGATGTTGGGTTATTAGTCCAGTTGTGAGGGTTTTTTTGTTTGTTTGTTTTATATTGAGGTGTAATTCATACTGAAGACTATGTAGTCTTCAATCTTTATTGGTAAGAACTTCAAATTCTATGTTTTCTGCAAGTGAGTTTGTATCACCTGTAAATCTCAGTTTTTTTATGAGTCCTCCTTCATTCTGATTCTTCATTCTTCAGACAGTCCAGTTTCTGAGACAATTTGGTCAGTATACAGAATAAGTAAGTATGGTGAAAGAACACAATCCTGATACAGATTTTTCCTGATTTTAAAGCATGCAGCATTTCTTTGTTCTGTTCCAATAACTGCTTGTCTCTTGATCTATGTCAGATTTCAGATGAGCACAGTTAAGTGATCTAGAATTCGCGTTCTTCTGAGGTCAGCTATGTTTTGTTATGATCCACGCGGTTGAGTGCCTTTCCATAGTCAATAAACACATGTAAACATCTTTCTGCTATTCTCTGCTCTTAAAAA
Source organism: Heterohyrax brucei (assembly GCA_028571685.1). Classification (NCBI taxonomy): domain Eukaryota; kingdom Metazoa; phylum Chordata; class Mammalia; order Hyracoidea; family Procaviidae; genus Heterohyrax; species Heterohyrax brucei. Next base: position 167,520,301 of record CM053144.1, read on the forward strand.
AAGATTCACGTGACATCAGTAATGGTATCCCTCCTTCCATGGCCTCTTCTAAATCTGGCTTGAATTTCTTGTGGTTTCTTGTCAATGGACTGCTGCAGTCTTTTCGGATGATCTTCAGTAGAATTTTACTTTTGTGAGACATTAATGATATTGTTTGACAATTTCTGTGTTCTATTCGATCTCCTTTCTTTGGAAGAAACACAAATATGGATCTCCTTCAGTCAAATGGCCACATAGCTGTCTTTCAAACTTCTTTCCACAGACAAATGAGCACTTCCCATGCTGTGCCCATCTGTTGAAACATCTCAACTGATTTTCTATTGGTTCCTGGGGTTTTGTTTTTCCCCAGTGCCTTCGATGCTGCTTGGAATTCTTCCTCTAATGCCATCAGGTCTTGATGTTAAGCTACCTCATGAAATGGCTTAATGTCAGCCAACTCTTTTTGGTACAGTGACTCTTTGTATTCCTTCCATCTTCTTTTGACATTTCCCGTGTTGTTCAATTTTTTGCCTATAGAATCCTACAAAACTACAACTCAAAGGTTAAAATGTTTCTTTAGTTCTTTCAGCTTGAAAAATACTGAGCCTTCCATTTTGGTATTCTGTCTCTAAGTCTTTGGAGATTTCATTAGAACACTTTGTCTTCTTTAGCTGCCCTTTGTAATCTTCTGCTTTTACTTCATTTTTTCTTCTGTTTGCTTTAGCTACTCTACATTCAAGACTAAGCTTCATGGTTTCTTCTGGCATCCACTTTTTTCCTTTTCTTGTCTTTTTCATCATCTTTTGCTTTCTTCTTGTATGATGTCCTTGATGTCATCTTGTAACTTGTCTGGTCTTTGGTCATTAGCGTTCAATACATTAAATCTATTCTTGAGATGGCCTCCAAATTCAGGTGAGATACAGTCAAAGTGGTACTTTGATTCTCGTGGAACTGTTTTATTATTATTCGGCTTCAACTTTAATTTGCATAGGAGCAATGATGATCTGTTACCCAGTCGGCTCCCTGAGGTTCCTTTAGTCTCTATTAGATCATATTTTCTTTATGAATTTGATCTTCATTTTTCTTCCTCTCTGTCCAGAACCTTTTATTATGATTCTAGTCAGAGTGATTGGTAGTGGTGGCTGGGCTCCATCTAGCTTTTCTTGTCTCAGGATTGTGTTCTTCTTGTCTCTGGGTCGTGTAGGTTGTAGTTTATGAGGTCTATTCATCCTTTGGACTCACTACTTTGTTGAGTCTTTGGTTTCATTCACTCTCCTTTACTCTGGATGGGAAGAGGCCACTAGGTATATCTTTGATGGTCACTCTTAAGTTTTTAAGACTCCAGAATGTATGCACCCGAGTAGGATATGTTTAGTTTGTTAGGTGTTGTCAAGTCAGTGCCGACTCATAGCGACCCTGTGAACAACAGAAAGAAACACTGCCCAGTCTTGCACCATGTCCACAATCGTTTTTATGCTTGAGCCCATTGTTGCGGCCACTGTGTCAGTCCATCTTGTCAGGTGTCGTCTTCTTTTTTGCTGACCCTCCTCTCTACCAGGCATGATGTCTTTCCCCAGGGACTGATCTTTCCTGAAAACATGTCCAAAGTATGTAAGATGCAGTCTTGCCATCTTTGCTTCCAAGGAACACTCCAGTTGTACTTCTTCCAGAACAGATCTTTTGGTTCTTTTGGCAGTCTGTGGTACATTCAACATTCTTCCCCAACATCACAATTCAAAGGCATCAGTTCTTCAGAATATGGAACATTGTTTTCTGCACTCTTGTTATGTCAATACGTTAGCTAAATTCTAGCTTTCAAACCTAGTATCTTCGCCCTGACTGTTGTTTGGTTGCATGTAAGTAGTTTCCTTGATTGTGCCCAGTGTGTGTTCTGCTGTTTTTATTAGCATGCATGCAACATCTACAAGTGTGTATGCAGAGACAGTCTCAATCTAACTTTTACCTTTAGGTAGGTGTGCCCTCTTATACTCTCCCACACCTCTTTAGCATACCCATCTACTTATACATCCTTTTGTAAGTTATGGTTTGTTAATACTGTTGTAGCAGGATTGTCACTGTCATAGTAATTATTACAGTTGTCTTTGTTCTTGTATTACTTTTGGGGTCTTCCTTTTGCCTTGTCATATTGGGCTGATTTCCCCATACAGTGTGTGCCTTTGTCTCCATCAATATTATCACATGTCTTCCATTTAGTAATTTACCTTCCTTCTCCCTCCCTTCTTTGATAGCCATCAAAGCATACTGCCTGCTGTGTATAAGGCTTTTTTTTTTTTTTTAATGATATGGTCTCATAAGGTATTTGTCCTTTGTGATGGACTAATTTCACTCAGCATAATGTCCTCCAAATTCATCCATGTTGTGAAATGTTTCATGAATTTATCCTTACTCTTTATCATTGTGTAATATTCTATTGTGTGTGTGTACTACATTTCATTTATCCATTAATCTGTTGATGGATGCTTAGGTTATTTTCACCTTTTTGTTGTGAATAAAGCTGTAATGAACATGAGTGTACATATGTCTAGTCATGTCATGTTATTTCTCTAGGATATGTAGCTACGAATGAAATTGCTGGATCATATGATATTTCCATTTCTGGCTTTTCAAGGTGGCACTATATCATTTTTCTATACGGCATTTGGCACTTGGCTATAGTTACTATACCATTTTACATTCCCACCAGCAATGTGTAAGAGTAGCATTCTCCCAACAACCTTACCAGTATTTGTTGTTTTATTTTTTTGATTAGTGCCACTGATGTCAGAATGAGATGGTTTTAGCCAATCATTTTTTGAGATACAAAAGGAGAAGATCTGATGGGATTCACAAAGTTGAGTCTCACTGGCAACATGAAAATAAAAAAGAGTGCAGCCTGAGAACTCCGATAAAAGACCACATTTGATGGTCCAGGGGCATCGGGGTTCTGCGGGGAGCATGGCCTCTGGTCCTGGTGCTGTGTGTGTCCATAAATCATCACTGAGGTCAGCTTTTTGGACAGGAATGGATTGGACTCGATGACACAGAGTGACCATATCGTGTGTGCACTTTATTGTTCTATACACCTATAGGATGTCATCCTGCGGGCCTCTTACTGGAGGGCAGGGAGAGGGTGAAGAGAAGGGGACAGGAGATTGTTAGGAGGACATGACATGTATAGAATGGGTAGGAGGAGTGTGCTGTCACTGGGCAGGGAGAGCAGTGGAAGCTCTACATAGGCAGGCATGCAAATTTATCCTGGATTGTACACTTTCACTCAATCATAATAAATAAAGAGCAGATCACACACAGAAGCAAGCTAGAACAGATGGGTGAAGATAAATGCTAGGTCTCAGGAATATTGCCAAGGGATAGAGAAATAGAAACTGAGAAGAGATGAAGACTGTTCCCTGGGCCTATAGATAGAGACAGCTGTCCCTTGGAGTGAATGCCCTGAATTTGACTTTTAGTCTCCTAAACCAAAAAAACCAAACCCAACCCACTGCCACTGAACTAATTCTGACTCATAGTGACCCCATCAGGTTTTCAAGACTGTAATTTTCTACAGAAGCAGACTGCCACATCTTTCCCCCACAGAGTAGCTAGTGATTTTGAACTGCCAGCTGAAGCTGGCAGTGGGTTGCTTTAACTACAGCACTACCAGGGCTCTTTAGCCTACAAAACTGTAAGAAAATAAAATTTTGTTCACTAAAGCCACCCACCTGTGGTACTTCCGCTGTAGCTATACTAGATAACTAAGGCAGAGGGTGAAAACCAACAGTGGGAAATGAGCAGTGGTTGTAATCTTCATGGCTGACAAGTAGACTGGAGACAGATTGAGAAAGGTTTGCCAGCTAGTCCCAGATACCTATTTATGGGAATGAAGAGGCAAGATATAGTCTCTCAAGGCTCTGAAAGACTGAATCTAGAGAAATTTAGGTATATATATCAAGGGAAGTACCTATTGACTCTTTCTTGGAGTGCAAGGTTAGAATTAGTGTAGCCAAATTGTCCTAACATCTCCCAAACTGGAGGACTTATTGCTAATCACTGGCTGTTGGTATCTACTATCGACTCACTTCCAGCTCATGGTGATTTCATGTGCGATGAGACTAAACCTTGCCTAGTCCTGGGCCAACTGCGTCATAAGTTGTGGGTCAGACCATTGTGATCCATAGTGCTTTCTTTAGCAGATTTTTGGAAGTAAACCACAAGACTTTTCTTCCTAGTCTGTCTTAGATTGGAAGCTGTGCTGAAATCTGTTCCCTGTCATAACGACATACAAATACCAACTGATAGACTAGTGGTGGCTGGACGTGAAATGCACTGGCCAGGATTGAACCCAGGTCTCCAGGATGAAAGACAAGAATTCTGCTTAGCCAAGTGCCATCGAGTCGGATCCAACTCACTCTGCTTAAGGGCTCATAAATATCCGGGCTCCAAAGAGGGCTAGATCTTCAAGGGATAAGAAGGTATACCAGGGGGGGAGATGAAAGGCTACAAAGACAATTAACGTAGTCACTTACTTTGATGAGCTTTTAGATGTTATTGATGCTTAGCGTGTTTAAAGTGACAAAATTATTTTGTGTTTATTTTAACTTCTTTTTGCTGTATGTATGTAAACTTGGCTTGTGCTTCTTGCGTGGTACAATGGTTAAAGCACTTGGTTGATAGCCAAGAAGCTGGAGGCTGAAGTTCTTACTGAAGCACCTTGGGAAAAAGGCCTGGCCATCTACTTCTGAAAAACCAGCTGTTAAAGACCCCACAGAGGAGGCAGGGCCAAGATGACAGAATAGTCACGCACGTCCTATGGACCCCACTACTTACAACAAAGACTTAAAAAAAAAAAAGAAGTAAATCAATGATATATGACAACCCCGGAGCCCTGAATAACTAGAGACAAAGCCAAGGAGTTGAACTGGATGACAGCAAGAGGGAGAGACAGTTGAGAAGTAGCAAAGGTTTGCCAGACCTGAGCTGGCTGGCACACTGCAAGCTGGGTTGGTCAGCTTATGAGCACTGAGGCAAGCAGAAGTGTTCAAGAAGTGCTTTCCACACTGAAAGAAACTGAGAGGCAGAAAATCTACATAAACCTCCAGAACCAGAGAAGAGTGTGCTGAATCTGAGAAAGTATGTCTATCCTACCCTGCCAGAACAGGGGGGAACAAACAAACAAACAAAAACCTTCTCCCTCTGGGAGGTACCTCTCTCCCACTTTCTTGTCCCCTCCGCCTCTGCTCTGGACCCATCCAGCTTCAGTAATTGCTGCACCTGCTAAGCTGGAAATGAGACCCATTGCACACCTTGAGCTATTCTCCCAGCTTTGAAGAAGGAACAAATAACAAACAGGAAAAAATATCTGCCAGCCTCTTTAAGCCAGGAACTCAGGACACGCACTACCCCTTTGCTTAGGCACAGGCATAAGCAGTTCATGGACTCTTAATGCCTTTCACCCCTGCCTGGACCTATGTAGCCCATTTCAGCAGTGCAGGCCAACATTAGCAAAATACAATCAAGTAAATACCTGAAGTCTATTTTTAGGTGCAACAGTTCAGGGGAAGTGGCAGATCTGCGACGTCTGACACTGCCCTGTCCATTAATAAGAGTCCTCACCTACCCCCATGTGGTGCTCAGAATTATGTCAACTTGGCTATTCCATATTTGGCTGCTGTATTAAGTGGCAGGGTGGGGTTTGTGGTGGCTCCCCGCCCGTGGGCTCTCGTCTCCCAACCTTCACTACGACTGCTGGTCGCTCACGTAGCCAGGAGCTCCTGCTCTCTTCTTCTAGCGTCTGGTTCCGAGACTTGAACTAGCAGCTGTTGGACTCATCGGTCCTTACAGTCGGCACTTGAGAAACTTGCTCCCTGACATGCTGATCCTGGTTTTGCTAGCCTCTGTAGCTTTGTCTTGCCACCAGCTTGGGATCCACTGACCTACACAACCGGTGATCTAGAACTCTGGTCTCTGACCTGCTGACTTTGGGTTCCTCAGCTTCTGTGGCCACGTGAGGCTTGTGCCAGGACTTGGGACATTCAGCTTCTGTGATTACGTGAGCTGTTTCCTATATCTGTATCTCTCTCTCTATCTATCTAATCTATCTATCTATATTATAAATCTTTCCTTGTACCTACACGTGTTACTGGTTTTGCTTCCCTAGAAACCCAGCCTAAGACACCCCATTAGGGACCTATGGAGTGGTGGCTCCACCCACTGTACCTAGCTAACAACAGGGGTCTGAGATTTACTGGCGTCTCCCACACTTACAGCCAACAGTATCAGGTGCCAAAAGTCTGGCTGTAAAACCCATCCAGCTATGCCCTCTAGGAAACAGGAGCACACCTTCCACCCAGGCACTCAGGGGTAGTCCACAGCCCACTACCTTGCTCAACACATAACCCTGTACTGTAGCTGGATACCTGTGCCTACACCTGTCACTGCTACACAGCCCTGCTCATCTAGGACATAGGTGAGAGCTTGTACCACATACTCGGTGACCAATGACCTGAATACCTGAGCTGAATCTGCACAAGAAAAGCAAACAGACACCTCTGCTCACATACTTAGTACCAACTCTAACCACCTGGTACCCGGATGTGAGAACTTTGAAGACTCCTGTCATGAATTGAATTGAGTTCCCCCCCAAAAGAGTGTAGTAATTTAGCTAGACTTTGACTCCTGGTATAGTGTGATGTTCCTTTGTGTTGTAAACCCTGCTGTATGATGTTAATGAGGGATAATGGGTAGTAGTTGTGTTGGTGGGGCAGGACTGAATGTATGAGATTGTATTGTGCCTTGAGTCAATTTCTTGAGATATAGAAGAAAGAAGCTTGCCAACAGATTTGGGGACCTCATATCACCAAGAGAACAGAGCACATACATCCTTTGGAAAGGACTTGGGGTCCCTGAACCTCAGAAGCTTTCAGTCCAGTGGAAGATTGATGGCAAGGACTTTCCTCCAGAGCCAGCTCTCCCTGGAGCTGATGCCCCTACTTTGGAGTTTTAGCCTATTAGACTGTGACAGAATAAAATTTCTCTTTTTAAAGCCATCTACTTACTATATTTCTGCTATGGCAGCACTAGATGATAAAGACAATGCTAATAATCAAAGTAGCTTACGTGACCAGCCTATTTGGGTGTACCAAAACAAACAAGAAGCAAGGATACAACAAGGAAACATAAAATAAATAAATATAATAGCAGTCAATATCAAATCACATAAAGAGGCAAACCATGAAGATTTCAGCAAGTGATCAAAACAAAGAATTGAGAAACCTCTCCTGAAGAACAGAAAATCTTGGAATTACCAGGGGTAGAATTCAGAAGATTAATATACAGAGCCCTTCAAAAATTGGGAAGGAGATCTGACAAAACACAGAACATGCCAAAGAACACACAAAGAAACAGAGAATTTAAGAACATTATACAAGAGTATAATGACAAATTTAATAGGCTGCAAGCATTCACAGAGAGCCAGCAAACAGAAATCCAAAAGATTGACAGTAAAATTTCAAAATTAGACAGCTCAGTAAAAAGTCATTGGAGCAGAATTGAGACAATGAAAGTTAGAATTAGTGAGACTGAAGACAAAGCACTTGACATCAATTTATCTTAGGAAAAAATCAGAAAAATAAATTTTAAAAATCTAAGAATTTTGTGATATTCTACCAAGAAGAATAAGTTACAAGTGGTTGGAATACCAGAACAATGGAGATAATAGAAAATACAGAAAGAATTGTTGAAGGCATGTTGGCAGAAAACTTCCTTGATATCCTGAAAGATGGGAAGAAAGTCATCAAACACCACACAGGATAGGTCCCTAGAGTGCCACCAAGACATATTATAATCTAACTTGCCAAAACCAAAGATAAAGAATTTTAAGAACATCTAAGAATAAACAAGAAGTCATTTTCAAAGGAGAATCAACAAAACTGAACTCAGAATACTCAGCAGAATCCATGCAGGCAAGAAGCCAATAGGATGACATATACAAGGCCTTGAAGGAAAAAAATGCTAGCCAAGAATTATATATCCAACAAAGCTGTCTCTCAAATCTGTTGGCAAAATTAGGGCATTTCCAGATAAGCAGGAGTTAAAGGAATTGGTAAAATCCAAACCAAAATTACAAGAAATACTAAAGGAAGTTCTCCAGTTAGAAAATAAGTAACATCAGATAAAAACCTGAGATAAGAACACAGAACAGAACAACCAGTTATCAACTCAGATAGGGAAGTCAATCAGGGTAGTACTTTGGCTCTTATGGACTTGTTCTAATTTTCTCCATCTTCAGCTTGAACTTGTATATGAACACTTGCTGGTCTGTTTCACAATCAGCCCCTGGCCTTGTTCTGACTGATGTAGAATTTGCCACAGGTGTAGTTGATATGATTCTTGTGTATTCCATCTGGTGAGGTCAATGTGTATAGTCACAGTATATGTTGTTGAAAAAAGGTATTTCCAATGAGGAAGTCGTCGGTCTTGCAAAATTCTATCATGAGATCTCTGGTGTTGTTTCTATCACTAAGGCCATATTGTCAAACTACTGATCCTTCTTTGTTTACACTTTTCACATGCCAGTCACCAGTAATTATTAATGCGTCTTGACTGAATCCTTGATCAATTTCAAATTGCAGAAGTTGGTAAAAATCTTCAATTTTCTCATCTTTAACATTAATGTTTGGTGCATAAATCTGAGTAAAAGTCATATTAAATGGTCTCCTTTGAAGGTGTGTGGATATTATCCTATCACTGATAGCACTGTACTTTAAGATAGATCTTAAAATATTCTTTTTGATGGTGAAGACATTGTTCCTTTTCAATTTGTCATTCCCGGCATAGTAGATTATATGATTAAAAATTGCCAGTATCAACCCATTTCATCTCACTAATGCCTAGGATATCAGTCTCTACACATTTCATCTCATTTTTGACCATTTCCAATTTTCTTAGATTCACACTTCATGTACTCTATTCCATTGTATTATTAATGGATGTCTGCAGCTATAATATCTCACTTGGAGTCTGTACCACATCAGCAAATGAAGTTCCTGAAATCTCTACTTCATCCACATCATTAAGGTCTACTAAACTTTGAGGAGGTAGCTCTCCCTCAGTCATATTTTTAGTATCTTCCAATAACCTGAGTTGCTAACACTCTGGCACTGTATCAGACAATGTTCTGCTGTTGCTCATAAGGTTTTTGCTGGTCACTTATGTTGGAAGTAAACTACCAGGTCCTTCTTCCTAGTCTACCTCAGTCTTGAACCTCTACTGAACACTGTCCACCAACAGTGACCCTGCTAGTGTTTGAAATGCTAGTGACATAGCTTCTAGTATTATAGCAGCAGGTAAGCCACCACAATACAAGACAGTGACAGACATCAGGCGGTCAAAGAACACAGAGTCTTATATAAATCTCTTTCCTACTAGTTATGTTTGGGATTCCTGGTAACATAGCAGCTAAGAGTTTAGCTGCTAACTGAAAGATCAGCAGTTTGAATCCACAAGGTGCTCCTTGGAAACTCTATGTGGCAGGTCTACTCTGTCCTGTGGGTCTGCTATGAGTTGGAATTGACTAGATGGCAATGAGGTGTTTTTGTTTTTTTTTGACTAGTTACACTGGAAATGTCACAAGCGTTTCATAAACTTGTCTCCTCTGATGAAGAAGAGACATCTGCTGACACAATTCTGAGCCCAGAGTATGTTCCATCCCTGAAAATACATGTTTAAATATTTAATAAAAGCATAAATAGAGTAACTTCCTGCAGCTGGAGAGAGAGAAGTAGAATAGAAGACAAAGTGATTTTCATTTGTGGGGATTAAGAGTTAAAGAGATAACTATGGTATTATACAACCACATGGTAAACAAATACTGTGGGCAAAAATGAAGAAAAAAAGACACATACAATGCCTGCCCCATGCAAGGAAGTGAACATGTACAGAACTCCAGAGAAATTCAAGCCTGAAGTAAAATCCAAGCTACCACGGTGCCAAAAGCTGTCTATAGCCTTGCTTGTAAATCAGCGCAGCCCCTCGGGAAGACAGATGGCTGAGTATACAACACTTACGTAACCACAACCTGAGCTGAGCAGAACCTGCCAGAAGCCAAGGAACAAGGGTGCCTCTGAGAAAAGATAAATTGTACTCTCTTTAAAACCCACTGGAATTGCTAGTCGTGGCAACTTGAGGCACAGCAGGGGGCATCAGACTCTTCCAGCACACAGCCAGCCAGCTGTACAACCTTGGCAAAGCAGCCACCAACCACTGCTAGGCAGTTGTGAGCCATTAACTCTAACCTCCAAGCACCAGGGTGGCTCCCAGTTCCCCCAGGCTGTTCCTGGGCATGGCAGTGGTTGCCTTCTGAGTTTCGAGAAGTCAGCATTCCAGGGCTTTGGAGTGGGGAATGTGAGTCAGCCTTGGTGAGCACAGGCAGTACCAGACTCACACCTCCTGATTTGATAAATAAGTGATGTCAGAGTGGCACAAAGGGTCTCTCCTGCCCAGGCCCAAGACAGCAATGGTGATTCTGTTTCCAAGAAAGTCAGAATGGAGTAACAAAGCGGTGAGGGAAACTGGGAATCCTGAAAGCCAAGCAAAATCTGGGAAACTCAGAAACAGTTTTGAGGATTAACTGTAATCACCATTTAACCGCCCAGCCGTTTGACAAACAGGGCATTTACTTGAGTGTGATTCATTGTGATCAGCTTGTTTCATGCCTAGCACATACATGAGGTCTCCGAGGTCTCATAAAGTCAAAAAACTTTGCAACTCTTTTTCTGGAATGGCCATCAGAACTGTCACTGTATTACCCTTGACATCCTAAATGTCATCCGATGTCTTCCTTCCAGTATTTCTCTTATCTCTGGGTAACGAAAAAGTCACTGGGGGCCAGATCAGGTGAGTAAGGAGGGTGTCCCAATGCAGTTATTTATTTACTGGCTAAAACCCCCTCACAGACAACTATAAAACTAAGTTCACAAACTTGCCACTGACACCATGTACAACAGCCATTCCAAAACGAGTTCCAAAACTGCTTTGAAGGGTGGCCTAGGGGCTGGCATCAGCGGAGAGTACTTAGAAGGTGACCATAGTGACATTAAACGATGAAGTATGTAGTACTTAGAACAGTTGAGTTGGAGGACTTAATTGTCAGGCCTCCGGTTGCTGTAAATCCTGCCTCTGTGATGTTACCGGAGGAGGGTGGGCAGTGGTTGCGCTACTGAGGCAGGAGTCAATGTATAACAGTGTATTGTGCCTTGAAGGGATCTCTTGGGATATAAAGGAAGGGAAGCAAACTGAGAATCAGAGACCTCCTACTACCAGGAAAGAAGCAGTGCTGGGAGCAGAATGTGTCTTTTGAAACTGGGGTCATTTGGTTTCAGAAGCTCCCAGTTCAGGGGAAGATTGATGGCAAGGACATTCCTTCAGAGCCAATAGAGAAAGACTTCCCTGGAGCTGATACCCTGAATTTGGACTTTCAGCCTACTTTTACATGAGAAAGTAACTTTCTCTTTGTTAAAGCTATCCATTTGTGGTTTTTGTGTTCCAACACCACCAGATGAGTCAGACAAGGATCATGTCACCTGTCAACAGGAATAGCTTTACTTCTTCCTTACCATTTTAATACCTTTCATTTCCCTATCTTGCCTTATTGCTGTAGCTTTGATTTGTAACATGGTACTGAACAAAAGTAATGATAAAGGGAAACCTTGTCTAGTTCTTGTTCTCAGAGAGAACACTCTCGGTCTCGTGTAGCGGGTTAAGTGCTACAGCTGCTAACCAAATGGTCAGCACTTCAGTCTGCTAGGCTCTTTTTGGAAACTCTATGTGACCTCCAGGGTCACCATGCATCGGACCCTACTCAGTGGCAATGGGTTTGGGGTTTATGGGACTCTTCTACTCAGTCACAATGAGTTGGAATCTATTCAACAATTGTTTTTTCTTAGTTGGTTTTATATACATGCCCTTAATTATATTTAGAAATTTCCCTCCTATTCCTATCTTGCTGAGAGTTTTTATCAAGAATGGGTGTTGAATTTTATCAAATGCTTTTGTGCATTGATTGAAATAATCATGTGATTCCTTTCCTTTGTTTTACTAAGGTGGTGAATTATCTTGATTTATTGTCTAATGTTAAACCATCCTTGCATATCTGGTATCAAAGCCACTTGGTCATGATGTATTATTATTTTAATATGCTGTTGAATTCTGTTGGTTAAAGTTCTGTTGATTTCCTACATCTGTGTTTATGATGGATATTAGCCTATAATTTGCTTTGTTAGTGGTGTCTTTGCCTGACTTAGCTATCAGTATTGTGCTGGTTTCATAGAATTAATTCAGGTGTATTCTTTCCTTTTCTATGTTCTGGAATAGTTTGAGGAGGATTGATGTCCTTTCTCTGAATGTTTGGTAGCCTCAGGCCAAGAGTTTTTTCATCCATTTATCTACATTCCATACAATATTATTATTCTCTAAGTAGACAGCTTTGATTTGTTGCGACCTGTGAGTAGTCAAGTAAAAGACTTAGAGGAATATACAGTGAACCTGAGACCAAAGTAGTATGAAAGCTCAGATGTAGTGATCCAAATGGAAAATTAGTCATCATGATCTTCCCAGGGATGACAGTCACTGACAGATGGGGAAGAAAGGCAGCAGTGCAGTTCAGCACAGACGCGTAAATGCTGGTGATAGTGGGTATGTGTCAGCCTCTGGGGCCTTTGTCATGATAGAGAGTAGGAAGCCCAAAAACCATCTTGCTGGCATGTCACCATTGTCACTTCCCTGCTCCATGACAGGACTCTAGACAACTAGCTTCAGTTTTCTACGTAGCCCCAAAATACGAGGAACAATAGGGGAGAGAGAGATGTAGCAGTCACTTAATTTTAGCCATTTTATACCAATTATGATTCGTATGTGTTCTTCATTTCATCCTGAGGATTCATAGCAAGCCACGCAACTCCAAACTGGCAGTTCTCATCCTCACATTGCTTGACAGAGCCTGTGTGACTTTCAAATGAGAGATCACTGACCCAGGAGTATTCAACAGGTCACCACAACAGACCTGAAACCAGGACAGCTGGTTCAGCAGCCTGGCAGCACACTGCTGCCTAGCTGCCTGGAGACAGATGTTGCCCTAATAGGTAACATTTAACAGGACAGTAAATTACACATTGTGCAATCCTAGACTAATGACGAGGTGATGTTTCTAGGTCTTTAAAGATCATTCAGATATGACTTTGCCTGGGTTGAAGTCTAAATGTTTATGATCATTAACATTCTATGTCAGTGTGGCTGGACCATGATTCTCAGTGGTTTGGCAGTTATGTTGCAGTTTGGCACACATATAGTAATGTAATCACTTCTGTGATGAGATCTTATGTACTGTGATCACCTCTATGATGGGATCTGCTGGGGGTAACCAATCAGTTGAAAGAAAGTATCCTTGAGGATGTGGCCTGCATCCAATATAGGTGGACTTTCTGGCAAGGCTTATGGGCTTGTGGTCACTCTGGATACTGCAGTTGGCTCCTCTTATTCTGACCTCTGGTTCCTAGGAGTTGAATTAGCAATTTATCTGCTAATTTTGGGATTTGTCAGTCTCTGTAGCATGTGAGCCAGAGGCCTGCTATCAGATCTGGTGATCCTGGGTTCGCTAGGCCCTGCAGCTATGTGAGTCAGGGGAAACCCCCAGCCTGACACAATGACTTGGGACTTTGTAACTACTGCAACTGCATGAGCCATTTCCTTGCTATGTGGGTCTATGTATATTTCTCTGAACATCTGCCAGTGTGTCCTACTGTTGTGACTTGCACTTTGTGTGTGTGTGTGTGTGTGTGAGATTCTGGAAGCTTTGCCATAGTATTTCAAATACCAGTAGGGTCATCGTCTGTGGACAGCTTTCAGCTGAGCTTCTAGACTAAAACAGACTAGGAAGAAGGACCGAGAGGGCTACTTCTAAAAAAATTAGCCAGGGAAAACTTCATGAATAGCAGTGGAATATTGCCTGATATCATACTGGAAGAATGGCCCCTAGAGCTGGAAGCCACTCAAAATACAACTACGCAAGAGCTGCCTCCTTAAAGTAGAGTCAGCCTTAACAGTGTGGATAGAGTTAAGCTTTCAAGAGCTTCATTTGCTGATGCAGTGCAACTCAAAATAAGAAGCAGGGGTTGCAAAGATTCATTAACAACAGAAGGTTCAAGGTACAAAGTACAAATTTATAAAAATTGGAAATCATCAAAAATGAAATGTAACATGTCATAATCAATATCCCGGGCATCACTGAACTGACATAGACTGAAATTGACAATTTTTAGTCAGACACTCATGTGGTAGACTATGCTGGTAATGAGAAATTGGAGAAGAATAGCATCGCGTTTATAGACAACAAGAGCATTTCATAAAGTACAGTGCTGTCGGTGACAGGATACTACCCACGTGTTACAAGGAAGATCCACTAGTTAATATGACTGCAATTCAGATTTATACACCAACTACTAAAGATGAAGAAATTTAAGATTTTCACCACATCCTGTGGTCTGAAATTGGTCAAATATGGAATCAAGATATATCAGAAAGTCTTGGTGATTAGGATGTGAAAGCTGAAAAAAAAAAAAAGAAGAAATAGGTCTAAAATGCTACCAGAGACAACAAGATCGAATTTTTGACAGGCCAATGACTTCTTCATTGCAAATACCTTTTTTCACCAACATAAACTTGGCTGTATACTTGCACCTTGCCAGATGGAGTACACAGGAATCAAGCTGACTATGTCTATGGAAAGCAATCAAGATCGACATTATCAGTCAGAATAAGGATCGGGGCCAACTGCAGAAGAAGCTCTTCATTACTCATGTGGAAGTTCAAGTTGAAGCTAAAGAAAATTAGAGCAAGTCCACAAGAGCCAAACACGACTTTGAAGTATATCCCATCTGAATTTAGAGACTATCTCAAGAATAGATTTGACTAAATAAACATTATTGACTGAAGCCAAGACAAGTTCTGGAATACCTCAAGGACATCCTACATAAAGAATAAAGAAGTCTTTAAAAAGATAGAAGAGAAAGAAAAGACCAAAACAGATGTCAAAAGACATTGTGAAACTTACTCTTGAACTTCCAGTAACTAAATCAAAAGGAAGATATAATGAAGTAAGAGAGCTAAACACAAGATTTCAAAGGGTGGCTTCAGCAGACAAAGTAAAGTGTTGTCATGAAATGATCTTTGCACAGTTAGAAAGCCAAAAGGTACTGATAGGTCTGGAATTTCTCAAGCTGAAAGAACTGAAGAGAATTTGCAAGCCTCAAGTTGCAACATGGAAGGTTCTTGTGGAAAATATTAAATGACGTAGCATGCATTGAAATAATACGGAAGGAATGCACAGTGTCACTATACCAAAAAAGAATTGGTTGAAGTTTAGCCGTTTCAGGAAGTAGCATGTGATCAAGAACTAATGGTACTGAAAGAGAAAGTCCAAGCTGACTAAAAACTAAAGCTTCAGGAATTGACTGAACTAATGCCTGAAAACATTGATGCAAAGCTGGAAGCATCTATGCCAAGAACTTTGGAAAACAGGTACCTCCTCAACCAATAGAAGCAATCCATATTTGTGCCCATTCCAGCAAAAGGTAATCCAACAGAATGCAACAACTATTCAACATCATCACTAATATCACACACAGGTAAATTTTGCTGAAGATCATTAACAGCAGTTGCAGCAGCACATTTACAGAGAACAGCCAGAAATTCAGGCTAAATTTGGAAGAAGAAGGATATCATTGCTAATGTCAGATGGATTCTGGCTGAAATCATAGAATACCAGAAAGATGTGTATCTGTGTTTTATTGACTACACAAAGGCACTCAACTGTACAGATTTTAACAAATTATGGATAATATTGTAAACAACAGAAATTGTAGAACACTTAACTGTACTCTTGAGGAACCTGTACATAGAGCGACAGGCAGTCATTTGTATAGAATAAGGAACATTATTCCATGGTTTAAAACCAGTAAAGTTCTGTTTCATGGGCTGACCTTATATTTATTCAATCTGTATGCTGAGCAAATAATCAGAGAATCTGAACTATATGAAGAAGAAATTGACATCAGCACTGGAAAAATCTCATGAACAGTCTGCGATATGCAGGTGATACAACCTTGTTTGCTGAAAATGAGGAGGACTTGAAGCACTTACTGATGAAGATCAAAGACCCTGGCTTTCAATATGGATTAGACCTCCACATTAAGAAAACAGAAACACTTAACAACTGGATCAATAAGCAACTTCATGATAAATGGAGAAGAGACTGAAGTTGTCAAGGACCTTGTTTTGTGTGGATCCACAATCAATGCCCATGAAAGCAAAAGTCGATAAATACAACAACGCATTGCCTTGGGAAAATCTGTTACAAAAGATCCCTTTAAAGTGTGAAAAACAAAGGTGTAACTTTAAGGATTAAGGTGCACCTGACCCAAACCATGGTGTTTTCAAATACCTCACATGCGTGTAAAAGCTGAGCAATGAATAAAGAAGACCAAAGAACTGGTGCCTTTGAGTTAGGGTGTTGGCAAAGAATGTTTAATATTCTTTGGACTACAAAAAGGATGAAAAGCACCTGTCTGGGAAGCAGAACAGTCAGAGTGATCCTTAGAAGCAAGGATGGCAAGACTTGGTCTCATATTCTTTGGATGTGTTAGTAGGACACACTGTTGTCTGGAGAAACCCATCATGCTTGGTAAAGCAGAAAGTCAGTAAAAAAGAGGGAGATCCTTGACAAGACGGATGACACAGGGACTGCAACAACAGATGCAAGTATAAAGATTGTGAGGCTGACTCAGGACCAGGCAGTGTTTTTGTTTTGTTGTACACAGGTTTGCTATGAGTCAAAATCAACCTGATGGCACATAGTAACAGCAGCATATGTATTTTTGTACACTTGACTCATTTTGTGTCTTCAAGCGGCCCGAATAAAATAGCAATCCATGTAGAGAAATGGGAGATGGCACTTTTTAAAACGAACTGTTTATAAATACATGTTCTGAGTGATACTGATATCCATTTTCAAGTAGCATGAAAAGGAAGCAAGCTATGTTAGGTGGCCACAAGAGCCACAGAAGTCTCCTAAGACTCATTAAGGTTTAAACAACTCTTAAGAATAATACTTTGCTTCACTGATCATTTTTGATTCAGTACTTCATTGATCCTGTTGGAAATGCATATAGAATATATATATGTATATATATACAGGAATGTATGTAAAAAAGTTATTATGCTAACACCTATGACTACATTCCTCTTTTAGGTTTTATATATATATAACATATATGGAGCCCTGGTGGTACATTGTTTAAGCTCTCAGCTGCTAGCCAAAAGATTGTTGGTTTGAACCCAGCCAGCTGCTCTTGCTCTGTAAGAGAATAACCTGGTGATTTGCTTTCATGAGCACAGAGCCTTGAAAAATTTATGGTATACTTCTACTCTGTTACTTAGGGTCACTATTATTTGGAATCAACAAGATGATACCCTAAAATGAACAAATACACACACACACATTTATATGTTTATATGCATATATATGTTGTTAGGTGCCATTGAGTTGGTTCCAACTCGTAGCCAGCCTACATGCAACAGAACAAAATACCGCCTGGTCTTGCCTCGTCCTCACCCTCATTGCTGTCCTTGAGACCAGTGTTGCAGCCACTCTGTCAGTCCATCTTGCTGAGAGTCTTCCTCTTTTTTGCTGACCCTCTACTTTACAAATAATGCTATCCTTTCCCAGGACAGATCTCTCCCGACTAGTCCAAAGCATGTAAGCCGTAGGCTCGCCTTCCTTGCTCCTAAGGAGGACTCTGGCTGTGTGTACCCAAGACAGACACGTGTCTGTGTGTGTGTGCTGTTGTTGTTAGGTGCTATCATGTTGCTCACGACTCATAGCCACCTTATGGACCCTATGTACCCCAGAACAAAACGCTACCTATTTCAACACCATTCTCATAATCATTGTTAATCTTGAGCCCTTTGTTGCAGCCACTGTATCAATTCTCCTCATCGGAGGGTCTTTCTCTTTTTTCACTGACCCTGTACCAAGGATGTCCAGAGTATGTAAGACATAGTCTCACCACGCTTGCTTCTAAGGAGCATTCTGTTTGAATATCTTTCAAGACCGATTTGTTCCTTGTTTTAGCAGTCTGTGATATATTTAATATTCTTAGCTAACATCACTATTCCAAGTTGTCAACTCCTGTTCAATTTGCCTTATTCATCATCCAGCTTTCCCATACATCTAAGGCAACTGTTTAGGGCACACCTTAGTCTTTAAGGGGACATAGCTGCTTTTCAACACATTAAAAAGGTCTTTTGCAGTAGCTTTTTGCCGGGAGTCAGCCGCGGCAGGGTTTCAGGAACATGAAGGGGTTGGGTAGCGTCGGCAGAGGAGGAAAACGATGAGACTGAGACGGGAAAGAATTGTGGAGAATGGCAGCCCCATAAAGGTCTGTCTTCCTTTATTTGTTATAGTCAATGAAGTAACTGTACTTTGACCATGGAAGTGATTGGCTAGCAAGGAGTGAGTACCTCATGGCCTCCCTTCATGTCAATCATTAGTGTCTTCTAAATAATGGCTTGAGACAGTGGTCTCTTTTCATGTTAATTATTAGAGTCCTCTCTGTTGGCTAGCAAAGAACTGATACCTTGAAGTCCTTTTTCATGTTAATCATTAGGGCCCTCTGGGTA
The DNA here is from genome assembly GCA_028571685.1 of Heterohyrax brucei. NCBI lineage: Eukaryota > Metazoa > Chordata > Mammalia > Hyracoidea > Procaviidae > Heterohyrax > Heterohyrax brucei. The sequence goes on from CM053144.1 coordinate 167,539,006, forward strand.
ATGGCCCAAGACAAATATATTGTGATTATGATCAACAGTGAAATAAAAGCTATACCTTCAGCTCTATCCTCGAGGTCAAAGGTGCAGGAAAAGAGAATAAACTCATCTTAAAAAATTATACTCTGACAGTCTCTATTTGCTCCTTCTTTGCTCTTCCTTATCTCTTCCTGTGGGGACAGTAAATGTCCACCGTGCCTCACTCTAAGCTTCTCTTAAACTGTTCTAAGAAGGGTATTTCTTTAGCATTTGTCTATTTGCCATACCAAACACAATAAACTTGGAAGCTTATCTGTCTTCCTGATGTAGGGAGTGCAATATCTATATTCTAAGGGCTGTGTGTGGGGGTCATTCCTGGGGAGCTTCCCAGAGCCCTTCTGCAATCTTGTTTTTTCTGGGAAGGGGGATGTGCAGCTGGGAGAAGCCAATGGGGTTGGGCTGGCCCCGATGCTCTCAGGTGGGGCGTGCTGCATTGAAATTCATTAAGCCGAGGGGGTTGTAAAACCTTTCTTCTTTGATCCTTGTGCCGGAGGTAAGGAGGTGTTTTTGAGGAAGGTTTGATTAGGTTGCAAAATATCATCAAGGAGAGTATGGCCAGAAAATATGTCACGGGTGGAATGCCTCCACCTGTCATCACAGAAGCTTGTGGCTTTGTTCACAGGGGCTTTTGTGGGTGACAGACCTCGGCAGGTTTTCCTGATGGAATGAGTCTTTTGATTTCCTGACTGTTGCTTTGATGTATATTAACTGTGGATCCAAGTAAAATGAAAACCTTCACAAATTCAATTTTTTCTCTGTTTATCATGGTGTTGTTTACCAATCCAGTTGTATTTTTGTTTTCTTGATGTTGAGGTGCAATCCATACCGAAGGCTGTAGTTTTTCTTTCTTTCTTTTTTTTTCTTTTTATCTCCATCAGTAAGTACTTCAAGTTCTTTTCACTTTTCAGCAAGAAAGGTTGTAGCATCTGAATAACACATATTGTTAATAAGTCTTCCTCCAATCCTGATGCCATGTTCTTCTTCATATAGTCCAGTTTCTCAGATTATTTGCTCAGCATACAGTTTGAATACACATTGTAGAAGGACACAGCCCTGATGCTTAACTGGTTTAAATCATACTGTATGCCCTTGATCTGTTCAAATGATTGACTCTTGGTCTACGTACAGGTTCCACATGGGCACAAAGAAGTATTCTGGAATTCCCATTAATCACAATGCTGTGCATAATTTATTATAATACACACAGTTAACTGTCTTTGCATTGTCAATAAAACGTAGGTAAACATCTTACGGGCATTCTCTGTTTTCAACCAAGATCCATCCAACAGTAGCAACGATATCCCTGGTTTTATGTCCTCTTCTGAATCCAGCTTGAATTTCTGGCAATTCCATGCCAATATACTGCTACAGCCACTTCTGAGTGATTTTCAAGAAAACTTTACATGCGTGTGATATTATGATGCTGTTCAACAAGTTCCACATTTGGTTGGATCATCTTCCTTGGGAATAGGCATAAACATGAATCTCTTCCAGCTGGTAGGCCAGGTAGTGGTCCTCCAAATTTGTTGGCGTAGAAGAATGAGCACTTCAAGTGCTGAGTCTGTTTATTGAAACATCTCAGCTGGTGTCATGGAATCAATTGTGTCCCCCCTCAAATATGTGTAGTCACGAGACTGGGCCATGACTCCCAGTATCTTGTGACTGTCTTCCGTTTTGTGGTTTTCCTATGCTGTATGTTAAAGGACTAGGGTGGGGCTATAAATCCCTTCATAGCATCACCTGCCTGCTCCACTGTAAAGGGAGTTTCCCTGGAGTAGGGCTGGCCCCACCCTTAATCCTTTAATCCTATAACAGATAAAAGGAAAGAGAAGCAGGCAGAGAATTCGGAACTTCACACTGTCAAGCAAGCAGGACTGGGAGAAAAGTATGCCCTTCAGACCTGAGGTTCCTGTGCCAAGATGGTCCCTGGACAAAGACTGATGCAATACTGGACTTTCCTGCGGAGCCGACGAGGGGGAAAGACAACCCCTGGAGCAGACATCCTGAATTTGGACTTGTAGCCTACTGGTCTGTGTAAGAATAAACCTTCCTTTGTTAAAGCCATCCACTCTGCAGTATTTCTGTTAGAGCAGCACTAGCTGACTAAAATGATAATCCAGCAACTCTCACCAAAGCTTTCAATGCAGCTTCGATGCCTTCCTTTATAGCGTTGATTTCTGATCATATGCTGCCTCTTGAAATGGTTGAACACTGACCAATTCATTCTGGTATACTGACTGTATATTCCTTCCATCTGCTTTTGCTCCTGCCTGCATCATTTAGTATTTTCTCTGTAGAATCCTTCACTATTACAACTCAAGGCTTGAATCCTTTTTTCCAGTTCTTTTAGCTTAGAAATGCCAAGTGTGTTACTCTCTTTTGGCTTTGTAGCTCCAAATCTTTGTGCATGCCATTACAATACTTCACTTTGTGCTCTGGTGCCATCGTTTGAAATCTTCTGTTCAACCCTTCAACATTTCTTCTTCTCTTTGATTTAGCTGTTTGATATTCAACAGCAAGTTTCAGAGTCTCTTCTCACATCCATTTTAGTCTTCTCTGGCATTTTAATCACCTCTTTCATCAAGTATGATGCAATCATACATGAAAATGTCATTGCACAACTCAACTGGTCTTCAGTCATTAGTATTCAAAGTATCAAATACATTCCTGAGACTGTATCTACATTTAGGTGAGATACACTCAAGGTCTTTGGTTCTTGTGGATTTGTTCTAAATTTCTTAACTGTCAACTTAAACTTGTGTATGAGCAATTGATAGATTGTTTGAAGTTAGCCCCTGGCCTTGTTCTGATTAATGATATTGAGCTCATCCATCATCTTTTCCTATAGACATAGCTGATTTGACTTCTGCTTATCTCATTTGGTGAGATCCACTTCTATCATTGATATTTATGTTGGTGAAAAGATGTATCCATATTGAAGAAGTCATTGGTCTTGCAAAATTCTGTCATGCAATCTCTGGCATCTTTTCTACCATTAAGACCACGATTTCCAGCAAACTGTTCTTTCTTTCCAACTTTGTCATTCCAGTCACCAGTAATTGTTAGTGCATCCTGATTGCATGTTCAGTCAATTTCAGACTGCAAAGAGTGGTTAAAATCTTCAGTTCCTTCATCTCAGACCTTAGTTGTTGGTGTGTAAATTTGAATAATGGTTGTAATAATTGGTTTCCCTTTTAGATATATGGATATTGTCCTATCACTAACAGGACGGTACTTCAGGATAGATCGTTAGATTTTTTTTTTCTTTTGATGATGAACACAGTGTCATTCTTATTTATCATTCCTACTGTAATAAATCATACAGTTGTCTGATTCAAAATGGCCAGTGTCAGTCCATTTCAACTCACTAATGCCTTGAATGTTGATATTTGTGCATTCCATTTTTTTTTTTGACAATATCCAATTTTCATGTATTCATACTTGGTACATTTCATGTTCTGATTATCAGAACAAAGAGCACCTGTGGATTCGAACTGCCAACCTTTTTGGTTAGTAGCCATAGCACTTAACCACTATGCCACCAGGATTTCCAGTGGCTCTTTATTGATCACATATTACACGTATTTCAAAAATACTGAAAAGCTGAGGAAATACCCCGAAGATGCTTAGATGTACCAGTGGCCTGGGTTCTCGAACCTTAGTTTTCTCACTCCTACTTTCTTCTTCAGGGATGTAACAGTGGCTTCACTGATAACCACAGACAGGATCTTTCCCTGCTCTCTAGATTGGTGTGTACCATGTGACTACAGAGTTTCTCTGGGCCTCTGTGGATGCCATGTGATAGCAAAATGGATTACTTCAGACAGCATTTTGAGAACTATATCTTAGACTCCTAAAAGGAGGTTGCCTTTTCTAGAGATAGGTAAGTACTGAGTGGAAACAGCTTGGATAATCAGCTTAAAGCAAGTGGTTAGACCAACATGTATATGTTTCTGTATCCTGCAAGCACAATAGTTAATGCTTGCAGACTACATGAGCTAAACGGACAGTAAGCATCATTGCAACATTGCAAAATGCCTTATCTTTGACCATCAAGATGAAACACCAAACAAGCGGCAGAAATTTTCATTAAACAAGTACCGGTAGTTCTCGTCACAGCAGAAAAGGTCGACAAAAATACAATAGCTCCACGTCTCTTTTCTATCTGTCAAGGGTACCTCTGGCATTCCATTTAAATCCCACACTACTCTTAGAGTCATGGGGAGTGAGGTCATTAGAGTCAAAGTGGTTACAGAAGTTCACAGTGGACCAGAGCTATGTGGGAAAGCAGCTTCAAGCCTGGAGGCTTTCTGGCCAAATTGAACAACCCCAGACATGCTTTTCTCCTCCCCTCCTTGGGTATCATGGCAGTGCCTTAACAATCATGGATTTCTCGTGGCTCCATCAAACCACATTGCCTCAGAGAAGCCCTTTTCTCTCCTGCTGATGGAAATGAATTCCCCTAGCACCTACTCAGTCTTGGTCAACCTTTGGGGCTTTATGGGGATAAACTCTGTTCAGAAGCCCAAAGTACTCTCTGGCCCAAAAGTGCATGTTGGGGGAATGTGAAGGTCATGGCTGATTGGGAGAATTGTCAATTTGCTCAAAACGTTAGGTGAGACAGACTCTTGAATCTGAGACTAGGATGCAATCTTTATCAGTTATCTCATCACTTTACTTTTTGGATCGTTCAGGTACCAACCCCTTTGTTCCGACTTGTACTCCTGAAAGCCTTCTGACACGGCACATAATTTTTTCCATTTGTTGAATTAGCACACATCACAAAAACCCACATATGCAACTGTGGGAAATGAACAGGAAAATGATGTCACAAAGCAAAGGAAGTAAGGCTGCTGCCAACCGCAATCAATACGGAGGCATCAGCTCACCACTGACGGCCAGTCACTAGCTCTTGTCTCCAGCGAGAAGAGTTAAGATGTGGAAAAGACCAACAGTTCTTTCCCATTCTGTAAACCAGCTTATCTTTTTGATGTTTCTTTCACAAGATTTTTTTTCATTTCAGATGAGCAACAGCTTTTTTTTTTTTTTTTTTTAATTTTCTCTAGAAGTCTCTTCATGCCTTTTTATTGAATCATAAAAAAGGTTTACCATGAGGTCATGGAGTACGGATGAAAGCATGAGATCTCAAATCCTATGAACTGTTGGGAAATGTTCTGATATAGGGAGTGTGTAGCACGAATGGTTGAGGACTAAGTGTAACGTTGGTAGTTTGAATCTACCCAGAGATACCTCAGAGGAAAGGCCTGGTGGTCTAGTTCCAAATATCACCTCCACTGAAAACCTTACAGAGCATAGTTTCACTCTGCAACACATAGAGTCACCATGGGTAAGAATCAACTCAACAGCAACTGGTCTGGTTGAGTATAAGAAATCTGTGGTGCAATAGGAAACCCTGGTGGCGTAGTAGTTAAGCATTTCATCTGCTAACCAAAAGGTCCGCAGTTCAAATCTGTCAGGTGCTACTTGGAAGCTCTATGGGACAGTTCTACTCTGTCTATAGGGTCACTATGGTTTGGAATCCACTCAACGGCTGTGGGTGGTTTGAACGGTAACAATAATTTTACATTAACTCCTTCTAAATTACTGAAGGAGAATGGATGTTGATTGAAGCATACATAGGAAAGTAACTTTTCTACACACACACACTCATATGCACGCACTCACTCTTTGTCATTTCCCAAATGCATAGTGAAGGACCTTTATTACACATTTCAAGTAGTTTAATCCACAGAAACCTACAAAAGAAGATATTTTGGAAGGAAAGGGAAGTAAGCCATGTCACACTGTCCCATAAGGAAGTGTGTCTCCCTCACAGTGTTACTGTCATGGTCCTGAAAATCTTTTTAGGTGCCACAATTGAAACACAAAAGAGTGGTGCAAGTCACAACAGCAGGCATAACGTATGGACAAAGAAAGCACTGCATGGTCTGCCGTCAACTGTTAGAATCACAAAGTACTGATGCACAGATACCATGTCCAGAGCTGAGCTAACCCCCAGGGAACTGAAGAACTTGACTGGCAAATCCAGTAATAATAAGTAGAGTAGAGAAGTCCTAAGACAGCCACAAAGGCACAGAAGAACTCTAAGATTTTGAGAACTGCAGCTTCCCAGGGAGTTTCAAAGCTTTTGTTTCCCGAAAAAGAGCACTGTCATGGATTGAACTGTATTTCCCCCAAAACGTGTGTAGCCATGTAGCTGGGCCATGTTTCCCAATATTTTATGATTGTCGTGCACTTTATGATTTTCCTAGGCTGTATGTCAGAGGATTAGGATGAGATTGTAAATCCCTTTATAAGATCACCTCCCTGCTCTGCTGTAAAGGGAGTTTCCCTGGAGTACTGCTTGCACAACCCTTATCCTTTCATCCTACAGGAGACAAAAAGAAAGGGAAGCAAGCAGAGTATTGGGAACATCACACCATCAAGAAAGCAGCACTGGGAGTAGTAGCATGCGTCCTTCAGACCTGAGGTTCCTGTGCCAAGATGCTCCCTGAACAAAGACTGATGCAACACAAGGACTTGCCTCCAGAGCCGACAAGGGGGAAGACCTGCCCGGGAGCGAACATCCTGAATTCAAACTTGTAGCCTACTGAACTGTGTAAGTATAAACTTTTCCTGTTAAAGCCATCCACTTCGTGGTATTTCTGTTAGAACACACTGGCTGTCTAAAACAAGTACCTGTATGCCTTCTTTCTATTTTGCATACTCTGGTAACTCTTTCAGATATATAGTAGTCCCATTAATATTTCACCTCAGTTCTTTCCTATTCCTGTTGATAGGACTCCCTGGTCTGATCTGAGGGCAAAACCTCAGTGAAAAATCTGTCACAAAGTTCTAAACTTCATCCTCAAATATATGCCAACTTGGCTGTACCTTGATTCCCAATATCGGGTGGTTATCCATCATTCTGTGACTTGATATGAGTATCCTATCTATTGTAAATTGTAACCTCAGTGATGTCAATGGAACTTTGGTGGCACAGTAGTTAAGAAAAGCACTGCTAACCAAGATATCAGGAGTTCAATACCATTAGCTGCTCCTTGGAAACTGTATGGGGGTAGTTCTACTCTGTCTTAGCGGGTCCACTATGATTCAGAATCAACTCCACGGTAATGGGTTTGGTATTTTTGATATTAGTGAGGCAGAATAAGAGACATTTATGCTAATTAAAACAAAAACAGAAACACATTGCCATGAAATGGATTCCAGTTTATAGGGACCCTCTAGGACAGAGTAGAAATATCCCATAGAGTTTCTGAGGAGCACCTAATAGATTTGAACTACTAATCATATGGTTAGTAGCCATAACACTTAACCACTATACCACCAGGATTTCCTTGTATTAATAAGGCAGGACTAAATCTATAGGACCAGGCTGCATCCTGAGTCCATCTCTTCTGAGACATAAAAGAGAGAATCGAGCAAAAAGAGGAGGACCTCCTACCACCAAGAAAGAAGAGACAAGAGTGGAGTCTGTCCTTTTGACCCAATGAATGTGCACTGAGTAGCTCTTTCACTAAGGAAAGATTGATGGCAAGGACCTGCCCCCAGAGCTGACAAAATGAGAAGGACGGACCCTGGAGATGACACTCTGAATTGGGACTTCTAACCCCCTAGACAGTTGAGAGAACAAACTTCTGCTTGTTAAATACTCTGGTATTTCTGTTATAACAGCACTAACTAACTAAGATGTTTTCCTAAAGCTAGAGAACACTCTCAACATTTTCAAAACATGTGGTTACTCCTCAAAAGTCAGAACACCAAGAGTAAGAGAAAACAAGCAAAAATAGTGGCTAAAATTATCTCCCATACAGGACTCAACCTGAGAGTTAATTCTTGTCAGAACATTGAGAGGAAGATGGGGATTGTTTAAGACAGAATGGGTGGAGGCCCCAGGGCCAGGCTCACTGCTGTGAAAACAGGTGGAATTATAGGGTGTGGATTTGTGGCATGACAGCTGGAGCACCCACTGACGGAATCCAGCATCAGACAGAACCCTGGGTTGGCATCTTTGTTCTTTCGTTCTCCAGTTATGCGACCTTGGCTTAAGTAGTGAACTCCTCTGAGCTTTGGTTTTCTTACCCCCCAAGTGGAAGTATGAACATCTATCTTCTGGGAATACTGTAAAGATTTAATTAAAAAACAACTGGAAAAAAATTGAGTAGCACTTGTCACATGTAAAGGAACCCTGGTGGTACAGCAGTTAAGAGCTACAGTGAGCTATATCTGCTAACCAAAAGAAAGGCAGTTTAAATCCACTAGCTGCACTTTGGAAAGCCCTAGGGGACAGTCCTACTCTGTCTCACGGGCTGCTTTGAGTTGGCATTGACTCAGTGGCAACAGGTTTGACTTGGTTTGGTTTTTGCCACGGGCTTGGTTTTGAGACTCAGAAAATGATACTAACTTAAAAAGTAATATTTTTGGTGTTTCTGCACATTTGGGCTGAAAAATTCCAGTGGCAGTCTGTCATTTTAGTTCCTACAGCAGTGGAACTGTAATGAGTTAACATTTATAGAACGTTTTCTATATGTCAGATACCACTATAAGCATTTTACATATGTTAAGTCACTGAGTCTTCCTTCGGGTAGTTATTCTTGTCATCCCCATTTAACATATAAATAAATAAATGGTGAAAAAAAAGTTTAACTAACTTGCTCAAGGTATGTGATGATGAAAATTCAGGGGGTTCAGCTCTTAAGACTTAGTGCTTTTAGCCACTATACTGTCTTAGCACACCTAGTGCTTTCAAATAAAAGGGCTGTTTATTGCTTTCAGATATATCTATTAAAAAAAGCTGCCACTTGATGGTGACAGAATAATATCTGTATACCTACAAGGAAGACTACTTAATACAACTAGTATTCAAATACACCCACCAACTGCTAAGGCCAAAGATGAAGAAGCTGAAGATTGTAACAACTGATACAGTTTGAAATTGACTAAACATACCATCAGAATGCATTGATAATTGTTGGTATTTCAAATGCAAAATCTGGAAACAAAGAAGAAGGATCAATAGTTGGAAAATACGATACTAGTGATAGACATGATGCTAGAGATTGCCCAGCAGAATTTTGCAAGGCCAAGTGCAAAATTCATCGCAAATACTTCTTTCAACAACATAAACTGTGACTGTACACATAGACCTGGCTGGATGGAAAGCACAGGAATCAAATCGACTACATCTGTGGAAAGAGATAATGGAAAAGCTTGATATTAGCAGTTAGAATAAGACCAGGCACTGACAGTGGCATAGACCATCAATTGCTCAAATGCAAGTTCAAGCTGAAATTGAAGATAATTAGAACAAGTCCAGGAGAGACAAAGTACCTCCTCAAACATAACCCACCTGAGCTTAGAGACCATCTCCAGAATAGATTCAACTGATTAAACACTAATGACTGAAGACCTGACAGGTTGTGACATGACATCAAAGATATCATTCATGAAAAAAACAAGAGGTCATTAGGAGAACAAGGAAGAAAGAAAAGACCAAACTGGATGTCAGAAGAGACTCTGAGTTCACTGTTGAGTGTCAAGTAGCTAAAGCAAAATGAAGAAAGGATGAAGTAAACGAACTGAACAGAAGATTTCAAAAGGATCTCGAGAAAACAAAGTATTATAATGACACATGCAAAGAGCTAGAGGAGAAAAAAACAAAAGGGAAGAACACGCTCTGCATTTCTCAAGCTGAAAGAACTGAAGAAAAAATTCAAGCTTCAAGTTGTAATCGTGAAGAATTCTACAGAGGAAATACTATAACAACCCAGGAATCATCAAAAGAAGATGGAAGGGATACAAAGAGTTACTCTGCCAAAAAGAACTGGTTGACATTCAGCTGTGTCAGCAGATAGCACACGATCAAGAAGTGGTATTAGTGAGAGAAGTTCAAGCTACATGAGGGCACTGATGAACAGCATCGCTGTAGGAACTGCTGACATTGCAACCGAGATGCTGCATGGGAGCTCTGACGGTTCTTCACAGACCTCTTCCTACCACGTGCAATGCCAAGTCTTAGAACAAACTAAGCATGAGGAGGAGGAGGGAGCATGGGAGTGGAACCACAGTCCTAATGATGACATGGACCTGTGCAGCCAGAAAGACCTTTGGTTTTCATTGTATGCAGTATGCTCCCTTTATTAAGAAAAAAAAGAAGCTGAATTTTTTGTAATCGGCATTCTTACTGATAACGTTCTATATGAAACTCTCTGTTTGGAGTGGAATATATAACTTCAGTTCCTGACACAGATGGGGACATTGGTGGCTGAGCAATAAAGCTTTTATCTTCCAATTAGGAGTTGCTGTTGTTGTTAGGCGCCATCGAGTTGCACCAACTCATAGCAACCCTGTGTGCAACAGAAGACACTGCTCACTCCTGCACCATGCCCACAGTGATTTTTATACTTAAGCCTGTTTTTGCAGCCACTGTGTCTGTCTATCTTGTGGCAAGTCTTCCTCTTTTTCACTGACCCTCCACTCCATCAAAAGCGATGTCTTTCTCCAGGGATTGATCCTCATCTGACAGTTTGTTATACTGTAGAGGTTTGAGTGTTGCTGTGATGCCGGAAGCTATGCTACTTGTATTCAGATACTGGAAGGGTCACTCAAGGTAGACAGGTTTTAGCTGAGCTTCCAGATCAAGACAGACTAGGGAAAACCTCATGAATAGCAGCTATTCAGTAGACTCAAATTCAATTCACAGCCAGAGTATCTCATACATGGCCATCACTCCTCTGTCAGTGAAGGTTTGTATATTTCTATGATGCTAAGCATGCTTCAGCACAGTTTCCAGACTGAGACAGAGAAGGAAGAAAGGCCTGGTGACCTATTTCTAAAGACTAGTAAATGAAAACTCTGGATCACAATACTCTGATCTGCCTCTGATCATAGGTTGGCATAGGTCCGTGCAGTGTTTTACTCCATTGTGTATGGGGTTGCCATAAGCCAGGGCTGGTTTGATGCAGCTAACTATCACAACCTGATGCAGTGACGGATCCAGTCTGGCAAAAGTTCAATGAAATTTATTTTGTCTGGAGAGGAGCTGGCAGTAGATCAGGGACAGAGATTTGGCCAAAGGAAAAAAAAACTTATTTATTTATTTATTTATTTTGAGAGTCTACCTCTATTTGCCACATAAGACTAAAAGTCATTGTCCCCAACCCGTGGAGAAATGTTGCTGGAGATAAAGTAGCAATGTTCAACAAAGACTTCAGAGATGAAAAATAAAAAGAGAAAATTCCTGTTGCTATCCTCTGAGCATCTGGATCTGGTTCTATCTCATTTCAGATCGTATCATTGCATTTTCAAAGTCCATAGTCAAACAATTGTCATTTTTGTTTCAATTAGTTTGAGTTTGATTTCTGTCAAGTGTAGTGGTTAAGTGCTGTGCCTGCTAACCAAAAGGCTGGCAGTTCGAATCCATTAGGAACTGCAAAGGGAGGATCATGGAGCTCTGTCGGGTGCTTCTACTCTGTCCTGTAGAGTTGCTATGAGTTGGAATCAACTCTACAGCAGTGAGCTTTTGAGTGACGAGAGAAAATTCTGATGACTATTTATAACTATCAAGATGGCTCTGCTTAAATGCAAACACATCCCTTGAAATGACCAAGGAGCCCGCCTGCACAACGAGTTTAGTCACAGTGGTGGCCTAACGGCTCCACCACATGCTCACCAGTCAGAGGCCAAACGGATGCTGGGGCTACCCCGCCCCTTTAATCAAAGCAGCCCTGCTTCTTTTGTTTTCTGTGCTGGAAATTCTGCACAAGATATTATTTGCAGAAAGGAGTCCTTTGAAAACTGCTGGTTCATCAGATTTGAGAGAAGACTTCAGGACAGTAAGGACTGCAGAGCAGTCTGCTTTCCAAAGGCCTACACAGAGTCCTGCAACCCTTGGGGCACGGCCAGAGCTTGGCTGCTGATCGAAAGGTCAGTATTTGAATCTGCCAGCAGCTCCCTGGAAACTCTATGGGGCAGCTCTACTCTGTCCTATAGGGTCGCTGCGAGACAGAATCAACTCGATAGCGGCAGATTTGTTTTTTGGTCCACAGAGCCCTACCGTGCTGAGGCCTGAGAGAGAGCGAGCGAGCGTATTGCAGGCAGGAACCACCAGAGGGCAGTGCAGAGACACAATAGGCTCGGGCTCCCTTTACCAAAAGGCAGGCTGCGTCTCGAAGACCTTCCCTTTGCAGATACTGCAAAGGACTGACTCAGACTTCCTGCCTCAGTGCTGTTTTTTTTGTCTTAATTTATTATTATTTATTAGTCCTCATTCCCTCTGGTGACTGTGTGATTCCGCTATAATGAGAACAGCTGCAGAGCAATTTCTACTGAGTTTGCTGCTAGTCATCAAGCTTCTTGGCATTCAGCGGTCAACTGTCAGTTTGTGTTTTTCTATTTTGTTGTTTTTACCAAAAATATCATTCCAGAGAAAGACAGGCAAACACCTCCAGGCCTGTGTGTTGTTCTTTCCAAATTATCCATCAGATCCTTTGGCCAAAACCCATTTGCCTCCATGACCTGTATTGAATAATTATGGGCTTTTCCAGTAATGGGCAACACAAATGGATCTCTCAGCTGCTCTAACCTAAGACCCAAATACTCATGCCGAAGCCAAGGGTTTTAAACTTCATATAAACCCAGGCAACTTTTTTCCTGGATGTTCTTCACAGTCTTGGAAACCAGAAATCAGCTGGAAGAGTTTTCCCATAAGTGAATAAAAGTCTGTGACAACGAACACCAAACTGGCAGTCACGTGGCTCTCCTTGTCACAAAGTCTGCTAGACCAACAAACACTTTGGACTGACTGCTGACAGGGGTGCAATATTCTCACCTTCTTCCTGGGCTCCCCCGGTTGCCATTAGTCATTTCCTCATTGAGACCATTTGCTGAAATTTCCCATATAGCTTCAAAGTTGAATCTATTCTTGCAACTTAATAGTCCATCTTATGATCTGGTTTTCTTTGCAAAAGCTTTTTATGTTCGCTCTTCTAAAACTCATTTCCACTTTGCCAAATGATACTACTTTGAATAACAGAGCATTCTAGAAGTAAATTATGATTCTAAAATTAGCTTCATGAAAATAGGAGCAGATTTTAAAAAATGAAATTAAATGGGCCAGATTCAAAAGACATGAGCCAAGGAGGAGACGCAGAAACCAACAGAACTTCTAGAACCACATTTCTCAAGGGGGATCATGTGCTGCAGAATCCCTTGGGACTGCTGGGTAGAAATATAATACTGTGGACCTCGCATTCAGTTTCCTAAATCAGAATTTCTGGGAGTAGGACCTGGACAATTGAATTTTGAACACAGTCTGAAGGGTCTGTGACACATGCTACTGTCTGAGACTCTCTGCCCTAAAAGTTGGATCCACCCCTACTGTTACAGATTGAGTTTTGTTCCCCCAAATTTATGTGGAAGTGCTAGCCCCTGTACCTATAAACCTGATCCTGTCTGGAAGTAGGGCTTTTCTTTTCTTTGTTAATCAGGTCATACTAGAGAAGACAAGTCCTAAATCTAACCCCTTCTATTGATGTCTTACAGGAAGAACAGAACAGATACAGAGACACTCATAAGAGGAAGACAGATGTCACATGAAGAAATATGCCAGCTGCCGTTAGAGCACCCATGGACAAAGATAAGCTCTCCCCAATAGCTGATGCTTTGATTTGGACTTCTGTGGACAGTGAATTCATCTTCTTTAGAGTCATCTACTTGTGGTATCTTTTGTTAGGGCACTGCTAAGAAGCTAAGCACTTGCGAGCCAACTTTAGGTAGTCTTTCCCTTGTTGGATTTGTGTCCTCACCAATAAGGCCAAGAACAAGACTTGGAACTCTTGTTAACTTAATTGTATTTTATGGCAACGTACTACACTCTAGCTATTCAGAAATGCTATCAAAGGCCACACTGAAAACCCAGAAAGAGGACAATCTTCCATTGACTCAAAATGTGGTAGGATCTTGAGTAACAGTATACTTCAGCACTCATTTATATCACAAATGAGGAGACTAAATACTTTCCAGCTCTAGAAAGATATGATTCTAGATGTCTTTACTTTTCGATAAAAATGTTTGTTTATAGAGCCTGAGGATGTTTTCAGGAAAATGTAGCGTTAGTTCCTTATGAGTTATCCTTTGATCATAAGCTATTTTTGTGTCCAGAACCTTTAACTTCTGTATTTTCAAGTCCCCAGCTGCTAACCAAAGCTTTGGTAGGCTGAATCTGCCAGCTGCTGCTTCGAAATCCTATGAGGCAGTTCTACTCTGTCTTGTGAATAAAAAGTCACTGTGAATTGGAATCAATTGGATGGCAATGGGTTTTGTTTTTTGTATAACACTTCAATAAATTTACATTATCTGAGACCTTGAGCTGTAGATTATCCATAGGTAATTTTCCAGAGATCTACCTCTGTTTCATTGACTATGCAAAGGCATTCAGTTGCATGACCATAACAAATTATGAATAACATTGCGGAGAATGAGAACTCTAGAAAAACTTAATTGTGCTCATCAGGAATCTATATATGGATCAAGAGGCAGTCATGAGAACAGAGCAAGGAGACATTGCATGGTTTAAATTCAGGAAAGGTGTGTATCAGGACTGTATCGTTTCACTGTATCTTTTCAGTCTATATGCTGAACAAATACTCTGAACAGCTGGACTCTGTGAAGAAGAACAAGGCATCAGGAATGGAGGAAGACTCAACCTGTGTTATGCAGATGACACAATCCTGCTTGCTGGAAGTTAGGAGGATTCAAAACACTGATGAAGATCAAAGACCACAGCTTTCAGTATGGATTGCACCTCAACATCAGGAAAACAAAAATCCTCACAACTAGAACAGTAAGCAACATCATCATAAATGGAGAAAAGACTGAGGTTGTCAAAGATTTCTTTTTAGGTGGTTCCACAGTCAATACTCACGGAAGCTGCAGTCAAGAAATCAAAACACACATTGCATTGGGCAAATCTGCTGTGAAGGACCTCTTTAATGAGTCAAAGAGTAAAAATGTCATCTTGTAGACTAAGGTGCATCTGACCAAAACCATGGTATTTTCAACGGCACCATATGCATGAAAAAGCTGGACAATAAATAAGGAAAAGAGAAGAAATGATGTCTTTGAACTATGGTGTTGGAGAAAAATACTGAATGTACCGTGGACTGCCAAAAGAACAAACAGATCTGTTCTCGAAGAAGTATAGCCAGAGTGCTCCTTGAAAGTAAAGATGCTGAGACTGCATCTCACATGCTTTGGACATGTTGTCAGGAGAGATCAGTCCCTGGAGAAGGACATCATGCTTGGTAGAGTGGAGGGTCAGCGAAAAAGAGATAGACCCTTAAGGAGATGGATTGACACAGAGGCTGTAACTATGAGCTTAGGCATAATAACAATTGTGGGCACAGGACCAAGCAATGTTTCATTGTGTTGTGTACAGGGTCAGTATGAGTTGCAACAAATTTACAGAACCTAACAACAATTTTCCCAAGGACAAAATGGTTTCTTTCTTAAAAGTGAATTGATTTAACTCTCTTCAGCTTAATATTTCAGTATATCTCTATTCCTTCTTGTAAAATTGGGAGCAACATACCTCTGTCTAAGTTACTGTTCTTTCTAAATTGCTCTCATCATGTCAGCGTAACATCAGCCTTTTCAGTGCCCGTAGTCAAAATGCCAGATTTCTAAAGTTCTGTTTTCCAAAGTACAGAAGGGAGCCATGTGCTTAATGGTGAAGCAGAAGAGAGGTTGATTGCATCCTCAGTGACCTAATCAGTCAATCTCTGTGGTGGCTTGAATCATTAGAACAGCTTTGTTGATTTCTTCAATGGCAAGTCTATCCACTTAACACAGTTAAACACACTTACTTAAAATTCACCGCTGTCCTAGGCAGCTGGAGACCAAACAAACAAACAGAACCGAACCTGTTGCCATCAAGTCAATTCTATCTCATAGAAACCCTATAGGACAGACTAGAGCTGCCCCATAGGGTTTCCAAGGCTAATATCTTTGTGAGAGCAGACTGCCACATCTTTCTCCCACAGAGTAGCTGGTGAATTTAAACCACCAGTTGTTAGGCTGATATTGAAGAGCTTTAACCACAGTGCAATCAGGACCCCTTTCTAGGGAAACCAGTCATCCTAAAATAGGATACAACAAATTATAAACGGTGACCTAACTAAAGAGTTCCTTCTAATCAAATGACTAAAGAATAATTGTAGAGCAGTGGTTTTGGCAATGTGTTTTGTCACAACAGGAGGGCAGTGGGTGTGCTCCTTTCATCCAGTGGGTATGTGCCAGGGCTGCTGCTAAACATTCTACAATGCCCAGGACAGTCCACACAACAGACAATTATCTAGCCCAAAACGTCACCATCTGAAGGTTGAAAAGTCCCGCTCTAGAGTATAGCACAAGTCCTCTAGCCATGCTATATTAGATCTGTGGAGGGTACTGTATACATTTAAAAAGAAACAAACGTTACCAGTAGGTAACATACATGGCATGTAGAAAATTGGGGTGCACTAGACTGTGAGAATGTCCTGATTATTATCCAGATGTCTTCATTACCTAATGCGGCTGGAACTGAAATACAACAAGTACGTGTCTTCAAAGAACAGAAATTTATTTTCCTACCCTTCTGGGTGCTGAAACTTCAAACCAGGGTCTCTGCTTTTTGCATCGCTTCCTTATAGGTTGTTCCAAGTCGTCCCATTTCCTTGGCTTACGAATGATCCTCACATGCCTTCTGTTTGCCCTGTGTCTATCTGTCACTGTGTTTAATTTGTCATTTGTAAAACTCAGGTGATTAGATTTAGAATCCATCCTACTCAGGTAAGGTCCCTGAGTGGTGCAAATGTTTTGTGCTGGATTATAAACTGAAAGATCAGCGGATCAAACCCACCCAGGGGCACTGTGGGAAGAAATGCCTGTCAATTTACTTTCGTAAGATTATAACCACTGAAAACGCTATGGAGTATAGTCCTACTCTGACACACAGGGAGTCGCCATGAGTTTAAATCATCTCAACTGCAGTGGTTGTCTTCTACTCAAGTATGATCTGGTTGACATAACAATTGAACCACCCTTTCCGGTCACAATTTACAGGACAGGTGCGAGGATTCCAACACTTTTTTTGGGGGGGAAGGGGCAGGTGCCTACAATTCAGCTTATAACACCAAGTGAGAGGACGTGTTGGCTGTTGGAACTATAAATACATTATCCCAGAGGCAAGGCTAGCCCTCTCCCAACTAAAGGACTCTTAAATCCACTGCTGTCGAGTCGAGTCTGACTCATAGTGACCCTAGGGGTCAGAATAGAACTGCCCCATAGAGTTTCCAAGGAGCGGTTGGCAGATTTGAACTGTGGATGGTTTGGTTAGTAGACACAGCACTTAACCCACCACGCCACCAGGGTTTCCAAAGGACTCTTATGATTATCAAATTCTCTTCTAAATGTATTTCTAGTATTCTCCAAAGCAACATTTTGATTATAATGCTGCTTCTTACATAATTTAGCAGCTGAGGATTTGCCTTCTATATTTCTGAGAAATTTTTTATCTTCATTTCTAGCCAACAAATTTTAGTCTCCCTTTGGTTCAGAAAATCATCCATGGTGTCTTTAATAAGAGTACTACAGAGTGCTAAATAAAACTTTTGGGCTACCACTTTCTCTCTCTTTTTTTTCTTTCTTGAGTGTCTTTCTAACTCATCAATAGGTGTAAAAGAGAGCCGTGAAGGAAGAGATATAACAGACTCAGATCAAACATCAGGCATCACATTTTCCTGAAACTCACAGAAGTATAATGAGGTATCACCTTAAATTTTCTTCACCATCTGCCTTCAACCAGAAGGAGATCAAAATACAGAAGAGCCCCCAAAGAACTCCTTTATTATAGGGTGCACTGTGTCTGAGCCCAAACAAATCGTGAGCATCTGAGTGAGAATTGAAACTTCTTCTGTGCATTCTTACTTATCTAAATTAAGATTGCCCACAGAGTTCAAGCATTTATTTCAACTTCAAAAACATGATTAACATCTAAATTGCTGATGAGGTATTTTTCTTATACTGATCCTTACTGAGCGGTGACATGCCGCTAAATGCTGGAGGAACAAGATTTCCTCTGCAGAGAAGGGTGCTGACAGAACCCGAGAATGAGGCAGGAAGGGGCAGGAGGGCGGGGGAGTCCGAGCGGCTGAATGATAGGCAAAGAATCCCTTTGTTCTTTTCACACTGTGGAATCAAAGGTATTTCGGCTCGCTTCCCACACCTGAGATGCTTGTCACTAAATCGCTTCCTTCTCTCTGAAGTGGTTTTAGACAGTCATTTTGCTGCTCTGAAACGTACGTCCTATTCTTTTCCCAAACCACATCCATGCTTCTGTCAGCTCTAAACCCTAAACGAAACCCATTGTCGTTGAGTAGATCCCAACTCCTGGCGACCCCCTGTGTCTGTTATGCAGTAGGGCTATTCTGTAGGGTTATACAGAAGGGTGTATAACCCTACAGGGTGGGACAAGGGTGACACCCACCACCGGGGTCTCTCTCTCCAAGGGAGAGACCTGGCAAAGATTACAGCCTGAAAAACCATCCTGGGCAGTTCTGCTCTGTTACATTGGGTTTCTGTGAGTTGGAAATCAGCCAGTTGCACCTAACAACAGCCATCTTTATAGAAGCAGATGGCCAGGCCATCTTTCTGTGGTGCTGCTGGGGTGGATTCGAACTGTCAATCTTTGGGTTAGTAGTTGAGCAGAATCTAGCTGTACCTCTCAAGGACCTTATTCTGTCAGTTCATCCTCCCCAGAAATATCCATTCTCATGCAGGGTCTGCACTCTGGAAGTTTATAGCTTGACACAACAGACAGAACTAATAATTTAAGGTGGTGAGGAGGGGCTCCTTTTTGCAAGGAAATTGTAGACTTTTCAAAATGTATAAGCCTATTTTGCCAGGGCTCTGATTTTTACCAGCATGAAGGCCAACCACAGTCAAGTGTGCTGTGATCAGTTCCATTGGAGTTTCTGTTTTATTTTGTTTTGAGCAAGTATGTGCATGGAAGCAGACAATTTGACCTTGTTTTACTGGGAATGCTTACCTGTAAAATCATCTCACAACATTTCAGTTGTGGAAGGACACGACAAGCTAGTGACTTGTTCATAGGTTTTTGCCTCAAGTTTGAAGAGTGGGAACCTGGTATTTAACTTAGTGGTTTGTTAAGGTTTAAATTTCTGTTTCTATTGCAGCTGTTTGAGCAGTGCTAATCCCAAAGCAAAGAATGATGCAAAAAATTCTTGCTCATTTTGAAAGTGTTAGACAACTTTTTTTTAAAAGAAAGATTGACTCCTTGAATTCTGCAGGAAATTGTGCCCTCCAGTTCAAACAAATACCACTTTCCACAGAGCAGCTAGTCAAAGGCACACCTTGTTCTATGTTCTTGGAACTCATCAGGTTGGTGTTATGGGAAGTGGACAATTCAATTAATAAATAATAACAAGGCAGATGTCTAAAGGAATTTTAGGGATGGATGAACTCTTAAGAAAAGACCTAATTCATTCCCTTAACTTCAAGCAATTAAATTCATAAATCATCTCTGATCAATGTCTTTTTATTGTGCTTTGAAATATTTTTAGAGAGGAAGAGCTGCCTTTCAGGTTAGATAAAAATAAGGAAATTAAAATTCTTGGGTGAGTGCTAAGTTGAGCTAAAGATATCCACTTCCATGTCTATGGACAAACCCTAGATATAGATCTCATCACATTCGAGGATGTGTAATCAAACAGCTAAAACTCTCGTGAAATGATACTTGACCATAAAGGGATATGATCACAGTTTCAAAGATGGAAAGGAAAAGCTTATCATTAAAAAATAACCTTAAGCAAGCAAGAAAAGACTATAGAAGATATTTGTTTAATGCTATTAAAAGAAGCAAGACTACACAACAGCTATGAAACAGGCAAAGGAAATTACAAAAAGTTATTAAGATAAAGGCAGTGATAAAAGAAAATCATCTTTAGATAAAGAACACAAGAGAATATCCACTGCCAAAACAAAATCAGTGTCTGTATTGGAAGCATTAATGAATAGAATTAATAATGCACAAAGTGAATCAGTCCAATGGAGTATCTTCATATTTTCCAGAGTGTCAAAGAAAAAAAAAGTTCAAAATACTAAGAGAGAAGATGACCAACATAGAGGAGCAAGGAGAGCCATGAAAGTGTATATGTTCCAGGAAAAGGTAGTTGATTAACAGGAATAAACCCCAAATAAAATCTATAATAAAACTGTTTAAACTTAAAAAGTGTCTAGAGTTCACATGCACACACACACAAAGAAGAGCTCACTGAATTAAAGGTAAAGTAACTATCAAAGGAAAACAAAGAATGCCAAATATAATCTGGCTTATTTTTTTGTTTCAACCTGGGGAACATAATGTCACTGAATTTCACATGTAAAAATGATTGAAATGGCAAAAAAGAAAGAAAGAAAAAAGGCTAGCTTTAGGATACCTAGAAAGTGACCAAAAATAATTAATTTCGAGAACATCAATAAATAAGTAAAAATCAGGCTAACATTTTATTAATAAGGACAAATATCCAGGTTAAATATGAAATCTAACTAGGCTTCTAGGTTTCTAATATATAAATCAATATGACAAAGAAGTAATAATTATAAAAGAAATGATAATTATAAATAATAATTATAAAATTATAATAATGAATTATTATAAATAATAGTTATATAATTATAATATAATTATAATAATAATTATAAAGAATAATTATAAAAGAATAAAGAACTATCAGTTTAATGCTAAACATAAAAGAAGACAGGGATTACGGTCCTATTAAGACAAAGTAAAATTCAGAATAAAATGCAGTTATTAAAAAAAGAAATAATCTTTTCACAAAGTAGTGTAAGTTCTAATCTATAACAAAATCAAAGCATTTTTGTGCCCGCAAGCGTGGCATCCAAATACAGAAAAGTACTGTTTTAGACAACCAGAAAATAATTTAAAAAAACAAAACAAAACAGGGGTATAGTAACATAAATATTAGCCATTGGGGTATTGAATATAAAAATAATAACCATCAACTGGCTTTCATACTGCAGAACCTGTTTTATGCCTTAGGATCTCTAAAGTCTGAGATCGTTCATGGAGGCTAGGGTTCCTACAGCCTTCAGTCTGACCATCCTTAATCCTGAACAGATTTTCTTGGGACTTCTAAGAGAGTTGCTTGAGCACAGTGGCATCTGACAGCATGGTTCAGAACTCCTGTCATCAGCAAATCCATTACCAATGTCTGACTCTCTCATACCACAGTACACTGAGCATGGTCAAGGAAATATTCTACCACTTGAGCATCTGATTTGTAGCCACTTGCAGAATATCCTACTGCTTTCTGTTATAGACAAAAGGCCCAGGGAACTTCTAAGGAGCTCATGTGGTGTCCTCCAAGGAGCAAGTTGTGCATCTGAGGTTGTAGCCAGACCTTACAGAAAATGAGCAAGAATATACCTAGGAAGGCTTTGAGAAGTTCAACCAAAGGCAGCCGCTGAAAGGCTTAAAAAAGAAAGAAAAGAAAACAGATGCAGAGAAGATAACAGCTGTTGACCCCTTGAGGGAGACAACTTGGATTTATTTTCAGCCTAACTTACTGCCTTTTAAAACAAAAAATCAACATTATTCAAAGAGGAAGATAATATACTCAAGAATTTTAAAACATTTTTCACAATGTCCATTATGCAACAAAAAACTACTAGACGTATGAATAAGCAGGAAAACGTGACCTGCAAGAAAGAGGAAAAAGTTACAAAGCTACAGTCATATAAATAGTTGGGTATACAACATGCCCATATGTAGAAATAGAGACTGGAAACACTTAAAATGGGAGGATTGAGCAGGAAAGTGTACAAGGAAGAAACAAGATGACAAGAAGACTGAAAAGATAATTAAGTTAGCTAGAGGGTCTTTAAGAACAAAGATTTTGAACAGTTTATGTTAGTTTTTCTGCTCCTTAAATATAAATTCCCTTTGCCCCTCATCTAACTTTCAGTAGAGTTTTCTGTGCATCAGTAGGTCCTCCTGGAATATACTCACCGTGGAAACAAAAAACAGTGCTGCATGCGTCTCTGGGAGACACTACAGCAGAGAGAAAGGAAAATTTTAATATTTAAAACTGAGAAGAATAATACAGCAGATTTAAAACACCAAACTGGAGGTCATCATAAGAGATTTACAGAAATCTTGGAAGTGGAATTCCAAGTAAACACACACAGATCTTAAGAGACATGGAGACTCCCAGTGGTGGTCCACAATTCTGCCCTTTTTTCCTAAAACTGTATTTTTTAAAGATAGCTGTTTCAGTTATGTATCAAATCCCCTCATTCCTTTTGTAGCTTGTCACTTCAAGATTGCTTTCCATGATTTTAATTCAAGAGGAACTCCTAGCTCTTTCAGTAAACAAGTGTGAGGAAAGTGGGAAGAAAGAGAAAGAACAAGTCAGAACCTAAATGAAAAATAGAGCTTGAGTGTCCTGAATCAATCTCACAGGGCTAGGTGTGCAGGACAGCGTAAAAGGTAACAGACATTGGAGTTGGGGCAATTTAAGGACTTCCCAATTAGTTTTAAAACCGTGGGCTGGATTTTCTATTCTGAAACGAATAGTCTTTTAGTGTTCAGTTACCCTGTTCAGGACAAAGCTTTTTACAAAGCAATCAGTAGTTTAGTTTCTTGAACTGTTAGCCAAATTGAAATCACTTTGGTGTCTGACACCTTTTTTTATGAAGTATGAGAATGAGATGTAGTGACAGGAGACTAGTCTCCAAGTTCGAGAGAGTTCACAGCTCTTGAGGGAGCGAACAGAAGCCAACTCCCCCCACTCTGAAAAGGAAATGCTTCCCAACACCTACTTGTTTTTTTTTTTAATAAGCTGTGCTTTGAGTGTTATTTTACTTCAGATGAAAACAGCTTGACAGACCCTGTAGTGTCGTGTACTACAGATCTTTTTCCTATATTTTCTTTTCTGATTTCCAAGGACTTAATTCTTCCACCCCATCAACTCTGTAGTCTCCTTGATTCAGAGTAATTACTTCCCCTGAGAAAAGTGTGAGAAAGAAGGCTGCCTAAGATTTCCAGGGCCTCCAGCAAAAGGGTCAGAGAATAGTCAAGGTTTTGTTCTTTGCCTTTAATTCAAGAACCAGGACCAAGGGTCTC
Organism: Heterohyrax brucei; assembly: GCA_028571685.1. Lineage (NCBI taxonomy): Eukaryota > Metazoa > Chordata > Mammalia > Hyracoidea > Procaviidae > Heterohyrax > Heterohyrax brucei. Next base: position 167,562,266 of record CM053144.1, read on the forward strand.
AGTTACCTAGTGCCTTGATAACAAAAGATACCACAAATGAGTGGCTTTCAAGAACAAAGAATTATTATTTATTGAATCACACTTCAGGTGGCTGAAGTGCAAATTCAGGACGTGGCTTTAAGGGGAGGTCCTCTTGTCTATTTCAGCTTCTGCCAGCAAATCCTCAGCATTTCTAGGCTTGTAGATACATCCGTCTTTATTGTCTCTCTCCTTCTCCTTGCATGTGTCTGTGTGTCTACTGTACTCTTTTTATAACATAGAAGTTCTTACATTTAGCATTAGTGGTTAAGAGATTGGCTGCTAACAAAAAAAGAAAAAAAAAAATAGGTTGGCAGTTCGAATCCACCAGCTGCTCCTTGTAAAGCCTATAAGGCAGTTTTACTCTATGCTGTAGGGTCACTGTAAATCAGAATGGACTCAATAACAATGAGTTTGGATTGGATTTTGTTACTGTGATGTGACCTCATTAACATAACAAAAAACCTCTTCTAAACAGGCTTGTATCTGCAAGTACGAGGGCTAGGCTTTTAACACACATTTTGGGAGACCCAATTCAGTAGTCTACTCCATGGCACTTGGCTTGGCTAATTCAGTAGTAAAACCGGAGGCAAAGGTGATTGTCAGGACTTTTGAAATCAGATTATCTCAAACATGTGAAACTATAGAGAAATATTTAAATTGAACACTCAGTTTATGGCTTCCCAGAATGGTTTATATGAAGTCAAATTCTAACACAGCTCACAAAACCCTGTACGATCTGATCTCCCCCTCTCTCTCACACTCAAGACTTAACACGCTCTTGTGCCACTCTACACTTTGTAGGAGAGAATTTTCGGGAATACTGTTGCCTTGTACCATATTCCACGTTCTTTTTACCTGGTTAATTGCTGTTCATCCTTCCAGGCCTCCCTGACCCTGGGTTAGGTTACTTTTCGCACTCCCATTGTATCCAGCATTTCTCTTGTTGTAATATTCATCATGTACCCAGCATTTCTCTCATCGTAATATTAATCATGTTGCTGTTGTTTTTAGTGGACATTGAGTTGTTCAGACTCCTAGTGACCCTACATGTAACAGGACAAAATACTGCCCCGTCCTGTGCCATGTTCAAAGTTGTTGATGTGTTTAAGTTTCTTTTTGCTACCACTGTTTCAGTCCTTCACCTGGAGAGTTTTCCCCATTTTCACTGATCTACTTGACCGAGGCTAATATCCTTTTCTAGACATTGGTCATTCCTGGTGACGTGTGCAAAGAAAGCAAAACAAAGTCTCACCATCCTTGCTTCTGTGGTGGTGCATTCTGGTGTAGTTTCCTCCAACACTGATTTGTTTGTTCTTCTGAAAGATCACGGTATATTTAATATTTTTTGTCAATACCACAATATCCACCCTGCATGATGGTAGGTATTCATTGTACTGTCTTACTCGCTGGACTGATACCTATAAACACAGAGCCAATAGGAACACATTCACAACTGTATTTGCAAAATGTTGTGTCTGACTCATAGTCAGTCTTTAATAAATGCTGCATCACCCAAGTTCAAAAGACAGTCACATAATACTAGAATGTTACCAAGAAGTCTAAGAGGGCTGAGAATGGAGCAACAACCTTTGACCCCACTACTTTAACCCCATTGTCTATTCTTTGTTTCACAATATCAAGGACAGTGCATGCATGGTATACAATATGACCAGAAGCTTATGGAAAAAAATAATACTAGAATTTTAAAAACCTTAAAAAAAAGTTCTAACAGTGAAATATCTGGAGGAAATTGCTCACCATTTTCTCACAAACCTACTAACAAATTAAGGATCATACAATTTATAATAAATGTTACAGAATTTAATATTTTTAACAGGATATAAATAGCAAAGTAAAAATAAACTGGCCTGTGTTAAAGTTTGTTATTGTCAAAATATTCATAAAAAGTCGAACATCTTAATGAAATTTTGAGCAGTGAATTTTAATATCAGAAAATTAGCCACCAAAGAGAAACCTCTAAATGGACAAACTTATATCTGATACAACTTCCCATGGGTGCTGAAAATGGACAAACTAAATCCCCAGTAAAATTAAATGATACTACTCTGGGGATCAGTTCTACTCTGGCCCGAGGGTCGCCATGAGTTGGATCCAACTTGACGGCACTTGGCTGGCTACTGAAAATAATATCAGTAAGATAAAAATGGAAAATTATAAGCACTCAAAACATTTTATCTGCCTTTTTTAGAAAGTTGAACAATAAATTAGTTTGATAGATTTCTTTCTTGAAAATAATTCCTTGGAAAAAATTGATCATTAAATGTGTATGTATTGTTGTTGGATGCTGTCAAGTCTATTTCAATTCATATCCATCCAGTGCGATGGACTTTTCTAGGCTGTAATCTTTCTGAGAGCAGATGGCCAGATCTTCCTCCTGAGGAAACACTAGGTACATTCAAACCACCCTCCTTTCAGGTAGAGGCCAAGCACTTAATTATTGGGCCAAGAGGACTCTCCATCTAGATACGAAATTATGGTTTACACATACATAAATGCCATTATTTATGTACACACATACCATTATTTATGCATGCAAACACACATATTCCACACATCAACTTTCTTGGAGTAAAATCTGTTAGCTCAAAACAATAGGACAAGTAATGTCTACACACTAGTGGGGCAAGTTTATAACCATGGCAAGTGAAAACCAGATTGTTGGTTGGTTAGCACAGTATCAAAAAGAAAGCAGCAGACAGGTGGACAAGCAGGCAGGTGGGGAGGCAAGAATTCAGATTAAAATATTAGCCTAATGTGTCTGTCTTCATACTCAGGACTTGAACATCCAAATTATATATCCTCTTAGTTTGTTCAAAAGCATGTTGCCAGATTTAGAAAGCAAATTTTCACTCCCTTACTCCTAATATAAACCTGATGGACTGGCTTTCTTACTTGTTCCTAGGTACCATCAAGTCAATTTCGATTCATAGTGACTCGAGGTACAACAAAATGACACACTGCTCAGTCTTGTGTTATCCTCACAATCATTGCTATGCTTGTACCCCTTGTTGCAGCTGTTGTAGCAATCCATCTCCTTGAGGGTCTTCTTCATCACCGATCCTCTGCTGTATGAAGCATGGTAGCCTCCAGAAGCTGATCCTTCCTAATAACATGTGAAAAGTATGTGAGACACAGTTTTGTTGTCTTCATTTCTGGTGAACATTCTGGCTGTACTTCCTCCATGACAGACTGTTTGTTCTTCCGATCATCTGTGGTATGTTTGGTATTGATCAACACCGTAAATCAAAGCCATCGATTCTTTTTCAGTTTTTTTTGTTCATTGTCCAGCTTTTGCATTCATATGAGGTGACTGAAAATGCCGTGGCTTGGGTCAGGTGCAACTCAGTGCTCAAAGTGACATCTTTGCTTTCTAATATTTTGAAGAGGTATCTTGTATCAGATTTAGCCAGCATAATATGTCATTTGATTCCTTGACTGCTGTCTCCACGGGTGTTGATTGATTGTGGACCCAAGTAAAAGGAAATCTTTTGACAACTTCAGTATTTTTCTTACCACCGTCTTAGGGTTTTCTAGAGAAGTGAAACCAGTGAAGTGAGTATATTTATGTACATATTGAGACAGAGAGGGAGAGACTTATCTCTAGTTAGTGGGTCAGGCATCAGGCTGAAGACCTTTCCTGACTCACATAGCTGCAAGGGCTAAGGAACCCAAGTTTGGCAGGTCTGTTGGCAGGCTACTGGCTCGTGGGCTGCAGAGGCTGACCAGTTCAAGACTGACAGGTAAAATCACAGGCTGCTGGCTCCTAGGCTGCAGAGTCTCTAGGATTGACAGGTAATACGGCAGGCTGCTGGCTCAAGTCCTAAGAACCAGAGGTTCAGTGATGAGGAGCTAGGTGCAGTATTCAGGGTGAGAAAAGCCAGCAAGCTCTGAGAGAACTCCGTATATATTGGATACAGGCCATGCCCATGAGGAAGCTCCCTTTACAACTCCTTGGCTGACTATAGCAGATCACATTGTGGAGGTGATTACATTGTAACACAAAATGGAGAATAATTACATCATCACATAGCTGCCAAATTATGTCTTTCGGTAACTGCCAGTCCACTGAGAATCATGGCCCAGCCAAGTTAACACTCAACCTTAACCATCACACTCATAAATAATGCCATATACAGTTTTGCTTCCTACTTTAATTTCTCTCCTGCTCTCTTAGTCATATCGAATCAAAGCTTTCTGCTTCGTAAGCTCTACTCTGATCAACATAGCATCATGATTTCTCTCCCATACCTCTTTTTGAATGTCTCGAAATGTTTATTGTTATACAAATACTTCCTCAATGATTATATTTGTCATTTTTTGGAGGAAAAGCATTTCTGTTTCTAATAACTAAATAATGAGTTCATTGAGAAATAGTGAGGGAAAATATCTTAGATTGCTTTGTAGCTCTCAACTCGTGTTGTACATATTAGACATCTGACACCAGTTTTACTGCCTTTTAGATTCTAAATGAAGCTAAATTCTAAGCAAAACGGGAATGTCTTAAGAGTCTATCATGGTACTGTTTCAAGAAACACATGTCTTCATTAATACTTAGGAGAAAATGATAACATCTCGTTTAATAAGCTACTTAAAAAAAGAGAGAGAGAATATCTTGACCACAGGTAACCTAATAGTCCCTGTCATGTTTTAATTGACCCTCAAATATTGTTATGGCTTTTGTTGTTTGCAACTTAATTCACTGTCGATCTTTAAAAGTCAAAAGAATTAGTATTACAATCCAAATTCTGCTTACTCTGGAAAAATCAGCAATTTTGATAAACTGGGTCAGTATGGTTCAGTGTGACAATCATTGTCAAAAGCCAATGCCTCCTGAAGTTTACCAAATTCTCCACTCAAGCCCCTTAGCTTTGTTACCTGGCTGACCTACAGAGGCACAGGGGTTAAAGCACCTGCCCTTTGAGACATTCTGAAGCAGTGACAATGCTCATAGTTGATTTTAGAACAATCTATTTTCCTAGAAGCAAAACCTCTTTCTCGCCAGAAGTATGCCTCTGTTTTTCCATCCTCAGAGAGGGCAAATAAATCACAATTCACTGTCCATTCTGCTGATGTTTGAGATGGTCCAAGTAAAAGCTAGAACTTTAAGTCTCCAAGGAAAGAAACCAAGCTACCACTTATGAGATGAAATCATAGGATGATGGCTCAAAAAAAAGGGGGAATGTATCATTAGTCAACTAGACAGAACGCAGCACACACAGAAAGCAGCAGCAAATTCACTGAAATCTTAGCTGACAGGGGAGCATAGCTTTGCTTGACAGACTTGCAGGAGTTTCAATCCAACAAACACAGAATTCCAGCCCCATTCTGAGAACAAATGTTTTTGTTCTCACACTCTGGATACCTAATTTAGAATACTGTACTGAACCTCAATTATCACATAACTTCTCAGAAACACTGTATAATACAATCCATGCCAAATGATGCCAGAATTTCAGGGTGTTATAAAAAGCTGGTTCATTTACCATAAGAATACATTGAGACTGGGATCCAGACAGGCAGAAAGAACTGTATTCAATCAAGAGGGAATGGAGAATATATATATATAATATTTTTATATAAAGGAAGAAGAGTGTATTTTTAGAGTATTGGGTACACATAGAATCCAAGAGGCATTTGTCTCCTTACCACAGAGATATTGCAAAGATTGGAAATAAGAATACATCATTAAAAGAGCATAATCTGTATACTCTAATCTCTGCCTTCAAACAGTAGGGCTGTGGGGCTTTTAATACGTTGTTGGATAAAAATGCACTGCCCCGAAGGACTTGGCCAAGCCAAGTGCCATCAAGTAGACAGGCTAAATGAAATACTAGTACCATGCATTCAGCAAAGACTTACTGGACACCTCTTTACCTGAAAAAGTTAGTAAGTTCACTGCACCCAGAGAATTTACAGTCTAATAGGGAGAAAGGGAAAGAAACACACCATAATATATATTTATGAAATAACAATAGTAGTGATAGGAATAGTTATCAGTTACTCTGTGCTGCAGTGTGTTCAACACTGTTTCGTGATACACTTCTGTCATCTAATTTATTCTTCGAAGCTTACATGTGGATATAGTGGTGAGTACTTTACAGACGCAGGGAGTGAAGCACGGGAAGCAAATACATTGTCTCAGGTCACACATCTGGAGCAAGCCAGAGGTTGGCTTTAAACTCAGATCTGACTCCAAGCCTGTGGTCATCTCTAGAGACTTCATTTCCTGTTTCTTATGTGATCAAATCAAAAAGAAGATAAAAGTAAAGAAAGTAGTGATTTTTATTACAACTTGTGAAATGACTTTGCAGGTGTGGTTTGCAGCAGGGGAAAATTTGGGTGGGGTAGGATATCCCTGGACAGTATAAATGGTTAATGCATGTGGCTACTAACCCAAAAGTTGGCATTTGAACCCACCAGATTCACCTTGGGAGAAGAACCTGGCTATCTGCTTCTGAAAAGTCACCACTGTGAAAACCCTATGGAGTCAAGTTCTACTCTATAACACCAGGACTGGCTCTGAGTTGAAGCCAGCACATGGCAATAGGATATTGTTGAAGTGTCTGAGCACTGAAGTTACACTCAAGCTTATGTTTTTTGAAGACTAATTTGTTGGAGTACAACATGGGGGGTAACCGGAAGCCGAGAGAGTCATTTAGGCTACTGAAGCACGGTCGTCACGAGGTGGTAAGGTTGAACTAGGCATGTGGAAATGGTCCCTACTGACACAAAGAGATAAGCTCTGAACTACTAACCATAAAGGTTGCTGGTTAACATGTACTCAGTGGTGTCTTCAAAGAAAGTCCTGGTGAATTTCTTCTAAAAGTTCATAGCCATAGTTGGAACTGATGCAACAGACTTTTATGCTGATGGAAGTGAGAAGAGGGACAATCTAATGAAGAAATGCTAAAAAGAATTCATTGTATTACTCATTTATTTACTGAGCACCTACTTGGAGCAAAGCAATATGGTTTGTGCCAAAGAACCAGAGGAACATTGTTTCAAAGGCAAGCTCTGGCTTTTACTACTTCTATGAATTTAGGCACATTATTCACTTTCTCTGAGTGTCAGTTTACACTCTGTAAATTGGAGGTTATGAAAGTCTGTCTCCGTAGAATGTCATAAGCATTAAATAAGATATAACATGTAAAGAAAACAATTCAGTGCTTGGTACATAGGCAATTCATTCATTCAATAAATAATTATAGTTCAAGGTATTTGCAACACAACAGGATTAATAAAAGAAGAAAACAAACTACCTGTTAGCTAAATAACAGGTTGATTTGTATAATGACGATTATTACTGGACACCTTTAAAAAATCGTCTATATGATACCAAATGGTCACCAACTACTCTAGAACAAAGGATAAGCTCACAGGGAAACCGGATTACTTGAAAAGAAATATTCACAATGCAATTAATGAGAATGTTGACACACGATGAAAAATTTAACCAACATCACTGAACAATTTGTGCAGTAGTTGTTAAAATGGGAAACTAATCCACCGTGTAAATTTGCACTGAAAATGCAATAAAATATTGCTTAAACAAAGAAAACAATGTTCCTACCTTCATGATGCTTGCATTCTAGTGGGAGACATAGTAGTTTGTATATACCATGGCCAGTGCCATTGAGTAGAGCTGTTTCTCACTCATAGGGACCTATAGGACAGAATAGTACTGCTCCGCAGAGTTTCCAAGGAATGTGTGGTGGATTCAAATGGCTGACCTTTTGGGTTAGCAGATGTAGCGCTTAACCACTATGCCATCAGCATTTCCAAGTTTTTATATATAGATATATATGTGTGTGTGTATATATATATGTATACATATGTGTATATGTACATGTGTACACACACACACATATCAAGTAGCAATACTCGTAAGTGGTATGAAGAAAATTAAAGGCAAAAAGATGACAGAAGGAGGTTTCTTGGAAGGATAATAGTTAAGAAGATACTCGAGTGAAATGAGAAAAAACACTACAAGTGTACTAGGGGAAGAATATTTGAGGTACTAAGAAAGTCCGAAAGTCCTGAAACAGGGATATGTATGAAAACTGTTTACTTATCTATTTCTTTGGGGAATGATATTATAAGAAGACTTGAGCCTTCCCTCAAGAAACTTATAATTCAGTAGTAGGATAAAACAAAGATACCAAAGTCCTTAAACTTGGCAGAATATAAAAAAGACATACCATTAAAACTTAATAGGCAGACAATTTGTTTAACTTGGCAAGCAGGGGAATACTGCATGGTGGAAAACGTTGAAACAGTACTTCTAAGGGCAAGTAAGATTTGGCAGCTGGAAAGTTGGAGACTCAGTGTGTGTGGGTGAAGAGCACTTCCCAGTTAACGGAAAGAACCTGATCAAAGTAGAGCATTGCAGTAAAAAGTAGTTCAGCTTGGCCAGAATATAGCATAAATGAGAGCAAAAAAAAGATAAACAGTCTCTGGAAACACTGACTGAGGGGAATATTCATTCTATGCGAATGCATTTGCAAGCCAGGATTGGTAGGAGCTGGTGACTCATTGAACATGAGGGCTTAGAAGGAAGGGTGAATCAAAGATGAGACTGATGTTTTGCACCTCGGCGACAATGAGAAAGGCTGACCAAAGTAAGAAATCCAGGAAAAGAAGTTTGTTGACAGCCCTGAAGACAATGTTTTAGTGTGCTAAACATGACCTTTCCAAGCATAGTTCTCAAGCATTAGAATTCATCAGAATTATTGGGAGCTCTTCTCAGTCTAAAGAGTGTCAATTTTGGATGCATTAGAATTCACATTGCTAACAAATTCCTGGGTCATTTTGATGCTTGCTATTTGAGCAGAGACTAAACTTGGAGAATCGCTATTTTGGAAGAATACACAAATTAAAACAGGAGAAAATACAGGACTAGGAAAAAAAAAAATCATCTACCCAAAATGGCAAGGAAGCCATTCAGTCTAGGGAAGGATGGCAAAGTTTTGCAAAAGTCACTTTAAGAAGCTTTCTATTTTGTCTCATAACTAGGATTCGACTCAAGTCACCAGTTAGTGTTTGTCTCTGTTTCATCATTTCATCTTCTCTAGTGACATAGTGACTCTTTAGGAGTAGAACAGGTGTTTGCAAATTACTTTGCAAATGTCCTGGAAAGCACTGTACAATATAAATAATGCAAAATATGGAGGTAACTTACTTTTCTGGTAGACTCATTTTAAAAAGCAAAAAACAGGTAAAATTGTTGTTAGGTGTCATTGAGTTGGTTCTAACTTATGATGGTCCTCTGTACAGCGAAACAAAACCCTGCTTGGTCCTACACTACCCTCCCAGTTGTTGCTGTGTTTGAGCACACAGTGCAGTCATTGTGTTGGTCTATCCTGTTGCAGGTCTTCCTGTTTTTCACTGACTGTCTGCCTTACTGAGCATGATGTTCTCCTCCAGGGACTCGTTCCTCCTGATCTCACGTCCAAAGTAAGTGAGATGAAGTTTCCAGTCCTTGCTTTTAAGGAGTATGGGGCTGTACTTATACCAAGTCGTATTTGTTCGTTATTCTCCAACACTGTATCAAAGCCATCAGTTCCTTGGTATTCCTTATTCCTTATCTAGCTTTCACTTGCAATACGAGGCAACGGAAAATACCATGACTTAGGTCAGGCACAAGGTCTCAGAGTAACATCTTCGCTGTCCAATGCTTTAAAGAGGTCTTTTGCAGAAGATTTTCCCAATGAAATACATTGTTTAATTTCTTAACTGCTATTTCCATGGATATTGATTGTGAATTCAAGAAAAATGAAAGCCTTTACAAATTCCAACTTTTCTCCTTTTATCATGACGTTGCTTACCAGTCCATTTGTGAGGATTTTGTTTTCATCATGTTGAAGTGTAATATATACTGAAGGCTGTAGCCTTTGGTCCATCCATAAGTGTTTCAAGTCCTCTTCACTTTCAGCAAGCAAGATTGTATTATCTATATAACACAGATTGTTAATGGTCTTCATCTAATCCCAATGCCACACTATTCTTCATAGAGTTTAGCATCTCTGACTATTTTTTCAATATACAGGTTGAATTTAATTATGCTGAAAAGATTCAACCTTGCCTCACACAGCTTTCCTGCTTTTCAACTTTGTGGTATCCCCTTGTTTTGTTCAAGCTGCCTTTTGGTCTATATACAGATTCCTTATGCACATAACTAGGTGTTCTAGAACTCCCATTCTTCACTATGTTAATTATAATTTGTTATGATCCACACAGTTGAATACCTTTGCACAGTCAATAAAACACAGCTAAACATCTTTCTGGTATTCTCTGCTTTCAGCCCAGATCTATCTGACATCAGCAATGATATCCCAGATTCTACGTCATCTTCTGAATCTGGATTGACCTTCTGGCGGGTCACTGAGGGCACACTTCTCCATCTGTTTTCTGAAATATCTTCAGTAAAGTTTCGCTTGTGTGTGTGGTTATTAATGATAGAGCAAACCAAGAAACCAAATCTATTGCCATCGAGCCAATTCCAACTCACAGTAACCCTATAGGGTTTCCAAGGTACAGCTGATAGACTGAAACTGCCAATCTTTTGGTTAGAAGCCAAGCTCTTCAGCACTGCATCACCAAGGTTCTAATAGTAATGATACTGTTCATCAGTTTCTGCCTTCTGTTGGATCACTATTTTAATAAGTACTAAATGTAAAAATTTATTAATGAGATATTTGACACTTTTTTGCATTAAATCTTTGAAAACCAAGATGTATTTTATACTTACAGACTATCCGAATTTGGACTAGTCATATCACAAATTTGCAATAGCCATATGTGTCTAGTTATCATATTGGTTATCATATTGGACACCAGAGTGATGAAAATGAATAATAATAGTAATGACAGTTAAATATATCTAGCACTTTAAAGCAATAGTGAAAGACAGAATTTTTCACCTAGAAAGACTTGTGTGTGTGTGTCTGTGTATATATACACACACATACATACATATGTGGAATACATATATGAGACATGTATGTCTTACATATGTGTACATACACACATAAATAGAAACACTTGTGGGTCGCCATGAGTTGGATCCGACTCGACGGCACTTGGCTTGCTGTGGCATAGTGGTTCAGTGTTATAACTGCTAACCAAAAGGTCGGCAGTTCAAATCCACCAGGCACTCCCCGAAAACTCTATGAGGCAGTTCTACTCTGACCTACATGGTCGAAATAAATAGGAATTGATTTGACAGCAATTCCGGAAGCACTTATTCACCTGCACCAAGAAATTAGGAAGACAACCACACGGCCAGCACACTGGAAGATGTCTATTTCCACACCCATTCCCAAGAAAGGTTATCAAATAGCTTATGTAAATCATCAAACTCATGCTCACAAAACCTTGCAGAAGGTTATTAAAAAATGACTGCAGCCAGGTATCAACAAGAAATTGCCAGAAGAAGACTTATTATTAACCTTTGATATACAAATGACACAGGCTTGTTTGCAGATAATAAAGATGGCTTGAAGCACTTACTGATGAAGCTCAAAGACTACAGCCTTCATTACTGGTTACATGTGAGTATAAAGAATATGAAAATTCTCACAACTGGGTAAATTATATCATGATAAATGTGAAGAAATTAAAATTGTTAAGGATTTTATTTTACCTGGATCAATGATCAATGTCCATTGAAGTAGTATTCAAGAAATAAAACACATAGTGCATTTGGCAATCCTGCAGCAAAGTATCTCATTTGGTACTCCATCAATTCCTATTGTTGTTGTGATTAGGCACTGTTGAGTTAGTTCCAACTCATACAGAGTCTGTGTACAGCAGAAGGAAACACTGCCCGGTCCTGTGCCAGCCTCATTGTTGCTATGTTTGAGCTTATGGTTGTAGTCACTGTGTCATTCCATTTTGTCTTTGATCTCTGTTTCCCTCACTTTACCAACCGTGTCCTTCTTCAGGGACTGACTATCCTGATAACACACTCAAAGCACATGAGACAAAGTCTTGCCATCCTTAGCTATGCTTCTTTCAAGATAGATTTGCTCATTTTTCTAGCAGTCCATGACATATTCATTATTCTTTACCCATACCATAATCCAAAGCTGTGGATTCTTCAGTCTTCCTTATTTGTTGTCCAGCCTTTGCACGCCTTTTTTTTCTGAGTTGCCTCACATGTATGCAAAATCAGTTCTTAAGTCCTTGTTTTTTCACCAATCCCTTCAAAGCACCTTGAACTTCTTTCAGTACCAGTGGTTCTTGACCATATGCTGCCTCCTGAAATGGTTAACCAGTGGCCAATTCTTTTTCATACAGTGACTGTTTGTATTCTTTCATTTTCTTTTGATGTTTCCTGTGTTATTTAGTTTGTGTCTATCTTCTTCTTGTCAGATGCCATAGAGTCAGCTTTAATTCACAGCAACCCTACCTACAACAGAAGAAAATAGTACCTGGCCCTACACCATCCTCACAATTGTTGCACTTGAGCCCATGGCTGCAGTCACTCTGTTGACCCATGTAGTTCAAAGTCCTCCTCATTTTCAATGACCCTCTGCTTTAGAAGCATTAAGCCTTTCTCCAGAGTCTGATCTCTCCTGATAAAGTGTCCACAGTATATGAAATGAAGTCTTGCTATCCTTGCTTCTAAGGAACATTCTGGCTGTTCTACTTCCAACACCAATTTGTTCATTATCTGGCAGTTCATGAAATATTCAATATTGGTCACCAATAGTGTAATTAAAAGGTATCAATTCTTCTTTGATCTTCCTTATTCATTTTCCAGCTTTGCCTACGCATGAGGTGACTAAAAACTTCTTGGATTCAGTCGGTTTCACCTTAGTCCTTAGAGTAACATAGAATCCTTTGATACTGCTACTAGAGGCTTGAAATTTCTCTTCAGTTCTGTGAGCTTAAGAATTGCATATTGCAGTCTTCTCTTCTGGTTTTCTAACCTCAGATTTTTGACACTTCATTATAATATTTTACCTTTTCCTCTTAGAGCTGAGTTTGTAAGCTTCTGTTCAGCTATTTTACTTCATCCTTTATTCTGTTGGTATTAGCTGCCCTGCACTGAAGAACAAGTTTCAGTCATTTCCAAAATTGATTTTGTTCTTTTCCTTCTTTCCTACTGTTTTAATGACCTACTTTCTTCATATTTGATGTCCTTAATGTCTTCTGGTCTTCAATTGTGCATGTTCAATACATCGATCTGTTCTTCAGATGGTCTCTAAAGTCAAGTGGAATATAATCTAGATTATATTTTGGTTCTCCTGGACTTGCTTTGATTTTCTTTAGTGTCAACTTGACCTTCAATATGAGCATTCCACAGTGACATCTGGCTTTGTCTTTGCTGCTAGTATTGAACTTCTCTATCATCTCTTTCACAAAAGTGGTTGATTTGATTCCTGAGTAATCTGCCCACAAAGTCTTTATGTATAATCATTATTTGTGTTCTTGGGGGTGAAAAAAAAAAGGATTTACACTGAGCAAGTCGTTTGTCTTGCAAAATTCTATCTTGGTATCTCTTACATCTATTCTGTTGCTAAAGACCTCTTTTCCAACAACCATCATTTCTTCTTTAATTTCAACTTTCATGTTCCGATCACTAGTAATTGACAGTGCACCTTGATTGCACATTTCATTCATTCTAGATTAAAGTAATTTTCAATTACTTTATCTTTGGCATTTGTGCTTAGTACATCAATTTGAATAATAATCACATTTACTGGGCTTCCTTAGAGCTGTTTGGATACTAACCTATCACTGACAGCACCATTCCTCAAGATATATCTTGAAATGTTCTTTTCGACAATGAATGAGACATCATTCCTCTTCATGTTGTCATTCCCTACATAGTAGGCCTGATTGTTGAATTCAGGATAACCAATACCAGTGTATTTTACCTCTCTAACACGTAGGATACTAATCTTCAAATGTTTCATTTCTTTTTTAATGACTTCTAATTTTCCTTGAGTCATGCTTCATACATTCCACATTCCACTTACTAATGGGTATTTGTAACTGTTGTTTCTCATTCTGAGTCTTATCACATCAGCGAATGGAGGTCCTGAAGATTCTACTCCACATATATCATTAAGGTTGACTCTAGTTTGAAGAGGCAATTCTTTCTGTATCATATTTTGAGTGCCTTCCGACCTGATAGGCTCATATTCCAGCAATAAGTAGGACAATGTTCTATTGCTATCCAGAAGACTTTAAAATATATCACCAGATCAATATCCTAGGTGTTAGAGAGCTAAAATACACTGGCATTCACTATTTTGAATCCAGTAATGTAGGAAATGACAAACTGAAGAGGAATGATGTCTCATTCATTGGAAAAAAGAACATTTCAATAGGCTAAGTTTTAAAGTAGATCACCACGTCTTCCGTCCTAACCTCTTCCTAGTTTGAACACTCTGTTGTAAGCTGTCCATTGTAGGTGACCCCACTGGCATTCGACTTGCCAGTGTCATATTTCCAGCATCATAGCAACATACCAGCAATCACAGTTGGACAAACTGACAGATTGTTGGTGGACATTGTTTAGAGTTACAGAAAATAATAAAAGACTTAAAAATAGTCATATTAAAAAGCTGATTACATTGAAGCCTGAAAAGAGGAGCATGAATAACTAAACTTTCTGTTAGCTGGAATCCAAATAAATAATTTAATTTTAATTTATTTTAGAATAGTGAAATACCAGCATTAGAAGAAAGGAAACTGACTTTTAAAAATAGAATAAGAGAGCTAAATCCTTACCAGAGTGGAGAATCCATAGATAAAGTTAAATTGGCAGATCACAAAAGAAAAATAGAGACATGTGCTATATCTTACTTGTGAATTAATATATTGTCAATTTTAGATTAGAATCAATATTTTTATGAATTTAATATTCTTCAAAGAAGCTAGAATGTTGTTTTTATGCATTGAACTGCATTCTCCCAAGAGGTGTGTTGAGGTCCTAATCCTTGCACCTGTGAATGTGAGCCTGTTTGAAAATAAAGGCTTTGAATGTGTTATCAGTTAACATGAGGTCATGCTGCAATAGGGTGGATGTTAAACTTATATGACCTGTGTCCTTATACAAAAGGGAAACTTTCACAGAAATAGAGACACAAACCAAAGACACAGTGTGTTGCTACAACCACAAACCAAGGAACACCTAGAACAACTAGCAAAGGAGACAGTCACGCAACAGATCTTCTCTCAGAGCTTTCAGAGGAGTACTGCCAATGCCCTGATCTTGGACTCCTAGCCATCAGAATTGTGAAACAATCTATTTCTATTTTTACAGTCTACCCAGTATGTTATATTGTTATATCAGCTCCAGGAAACCAGTAGAGTTCATGAATATAAATACGTTAAATTAAAATCCCGTGATTATCTTATTCATTCAAACACTGAATGGAAACTTTAAGCAATGACTTTCAACTTCATCCCTGTTGCAATAAGAATGTTCAGCAGTCTACAAAATTCCTGCAGTAGAAAAGAAATACTTTATAATAAGGAAATAAATGAGGTTAAGGGGAATTAAAAAGTTTTGGAGGAAAAACTAAGTCAAGAAAGAAGTTAATACAGAAAGTGCTGAGAGTTTCAGTTCAGGTGGCTCAGAATTTGACCTTTCTGTCTGCCAACATAAAGACTAGAGGAATATTTGAATGATGTCCCTAAAATAAAAACATGCCTGTGACTCAGGAGAATCAGAGTTTCCCTGATACTGACACATGGGGAAAACTGTTCCACTGAGTCTTCATGAGAAGGATATTAAATTATAGTGAACATTTCCTCAACAGCAGAGCTGCAATTAATTTAATAAAGATTTTTCCAGGGCATCCTTCAGAGCAGGCAGATGGACAAAGGCAGAAGTGCATCTGTAGAGGTTACAGCTATTGAATCTAGATCTTGTAGCTCTCTAATGGTTGCGTTTAATCCAACTGCACAGAAAGTGAACCGCTGTTATGCAAAAGAAAGGAAAAAATTAGGAATCCAATGTTCCAATAAGTTTGGGAGATTATAAGGTGAGAAAAATGTTAAAAAAAAGACTGTCGTTATAGAACTTTTCAGTCTTTGTTAACACATATTGTGAATTTTTTTTTTTAAAGTCAGTCTTTCTCCCTTTACCAAACTAGTTTTCCCAGAGTTAGTTGCCCAGGTTTTTCCCAAATTGACTTTTCCAGTATCTACTTTTTCACATGATATCTATAGGGGCTAGTGTTTTGCTGAAGACTTTGAAGCTGATTTAGAGACATATATCTCTGTCAGATTTTGGTGGAAAGCGGAAAGTTGTTTTACCAGTGTCTTACTGACTATACAGAGGTATTCAACCTTGGGGTCATAACAAATTTTGGAAAACATTGTGAAGAAAGGGAATTCTAGAACACTTGATTATGGAAACCCTGACAGTGTAATGGGTTAAGTGCTACATCTGCTGAAAATCCACCAGCTGCTCCTTAGAAAGTCTGTTGGGCAGTTCTACTCTGACCTCTAGGGTCATGATGAGTCAGACCCAACTTGACAGCAGTGTGTGGGTTGATTGTGCTTATGCAGAACCTGTACAGGGATCAAGAGTCAGTCTTTCAGACAGAACAAGGATACTACGTGGTTCAAAATTAGAAAAAGTGTGAAGCCAGGTCATGTCCTTTGCACCTTGCTTAATCAATCTGTATGCTGAATAGTCTGAGAAGCTGTGCTATATGAAGAAGAACCCAATTGGAAGAAGGTTTGTGAACAACCTGTGATAGCTGATGAAGGTAAGACTCCAGCCTTCATATGGGTTACATCTGAATGTGAACAAAACAAAAATCTTCACAACAACATGATAAATCTAGAAAAAATTGAGGTTGTCCAAGATTTCCATCTATTTGGAGCAGCAAACAATGGTCATGGAAGCAGCAGTCAGGAAATCAAACAACACACTGGACAGGGCAAACTGCCATAAAAGACCTCTTTAAAGTTCTAAAAAAGCAAAGATAGTTTGTGTGTGTCTGTCTCAACTAATCTACGGTCATTTCAGTTGCCTCATATGCAAGAAAAAATTGGATAATGAAAAAGGAAGACCAGAGGAAGAATTGATACATTTGAACTGTGGTATGGGAAAAGAATATTGAATAGACTATAGATTGTCAAGAGAACATAGGAATTAGTCTTAGAAGAAATAAAACTAGAATGTACCCTAGAAGTGAGGATGGCGAGACTTCTAGTCACTTACTTTGGATAGACATCTGGAAAAACAAATTGCTAGAGAACATCAACTTTGATTAAAGTGCAGACCCAGTGGAGATGAGGGAAAATCTCAAGTAGATGTGTTGACGCAAAGCTGTAACAACGGATTCCAACAGACCTCACAACTATGTTTTGTTGTGTTGTTAGGTGCCATGCAGTCTGTTCCGACTCCCAGCAGCCCTCTGCACAACAGCATGGAACACAGTCTGGTCCTGCCTCGTCCTCACAGTCCGCTATGTGTGAGCTCATTGTCGCAGCCACTGTGTCAGTCCGTCTCACTGAGGGTCTTCCTTGGCTGATCCTCTGCTTTACCAAGGATCATGTCCTCCTCTAGGATCATGTCCTCCTTAGAACACGTTCAAAATATGTGAGATGAAGTCTAGCCATCTGCCGTTTTAAGGAGCACTCTAGCTGTTCTTTCAAAATGGATTTGTTCATTTTTCTGGCAGTCCATGGTCAACATTCTTTGCCAACATGGCAATCCAAAAACATAAATATTTCCTCAGTTTTCCAGCTTTTGTATGCATATGAGGAGACTGGAAATGCCATGACCCAGATGAGGTATACTTTAATCCTTTGAGGGCTGTCTTGGCTTTTTAATCACACAGGTGGTGCAAAACCAAGCAATATTTCATTCTATTACATATAAGGTCGCCAAGTGTCAAGTCCACTTGGTGGCGAATAACAACAATAACAATGTGTTAGGACCCCTGATATGTTGCGGATTGTGCATCTTTCTGATGCATAGGCTCAGAGAGCAGAGTTTCTTCTTTGGACATCAGTTGTCAGTAAATGAGTCTGTCTGAAAACAAACCGATGGACTTTGGGTAAGTGCCCACAAATCTGAAGCATTTTCTCTCAACAGTAAGAAAAGTTGAAGAATTAAAGACTTTTGCACGGTTTAGACACAAACAATTTTAAATTAGTATCTAACAATAATGACAAACAAAAAAGACTTAAAAAGAAAAAAAAAAGGCAACTTGAAGACACACATCACAGAATAGAAAATTAATTCCTGAGAAAGTAAAGTAACTAATTCCGCATATGCAAAGTAACTTCACAGATTCCCAAACCTCCACGGCCTGAAGCTTTTTGCTTCAAGAGCAAAATGCTTCTTATTTCACTAGACCAGCTGTCTTTTAAGAAACAGTGAGAGCTGCTAACTCTGGGTTCCTGAGTGCCTGTTGGGGGTCTTCAGCTTTGTTGCAAAGTCAATGTCTCTCTCTGACAGCAGAGTGTCCTTGATCAGCATTTTGACACACAGTAGTATGTTATTAGAAGCAGAGCGCACGTGTTAAAAATTTTCAGGCATTTTTCGCTGCCTAACATGCTTCATCACTGTGTTCCAGAGAAGGTCAACAAGATTAATTAGCATTTCCAAAGAAAGAAACATCATGCATGGATTTCTTATTAGACATTCCGAGCTACTGTATTTTATACAGAATACTATCTATCTGACTTATTGTCACTGGGTGGTACAGATGGTCACGTGCTTGACTGTGGACTGAAAGGGGTGGGGGGGTGGAGTCTACCAAGAAGTGCCTTTTGAAGAAAAGCCTGATAACTTCTCTGAAAAAGAAAACACAAAAAGAGTCATTAAAAACTCTTTGGAGCACAATTCTACTCTGCTACATGTGAACTTGCTGTGAGAGTCATTCAATGGCAACTGGAAGTTCTTGTACAGGCTTATCTGGTCTTGTTCTGAAACAGCAGAGTCAAGCCAGCCAAGTGCCGTCGAGTCAGATCCGACTCGTGGCGAAACAGCAGAGGGAGATGCACATGTCCTAGATGGTGTGATTTGAAAATGCAAAGAGAGCTCCTTCTCCCCTGAAACATTCACCCCGCTTGTTTAAGAGTGCTGTATTTACCACAAGGATATTATCGTTTAGGCCTGTCTCAGGGAAATTATAAATGAGTTTAGACACTCTAAAGGGAAGCTCATTTCTTAGACCTTTTACAACTAAGAATGAAGAGAGTTGATACTTTTGGAATAGGCACCTAAGAAATGCAATCCCAGGTTTTGGAAAACAATTAAATGGAGTAAGTACAAAGAAAGGAGGACCTAAAATCTAGCTAAACTGAAGAGTTTAACAGATAGCAAAATTCTATAAGGGCAGAGGACTACAGCAATGAGTCACCTATTGCAGGCAAAACAAAAACAAAACACCGAACCCACTGCCAGCAAGTCAATTCCAACTCGTAGGATAGAGGCATGGTAGAAAAAAAAATCATCAAAAGGCCAGAGAGAAGAGACAAAGCCAAAATTCACTTATTTGTAACACGGAAGGGAGAGGTGGTTTCTTAATAGTGAGACTGGGCTCAGCATGTAAGAGTTGAGACAGAAGTAAAGCTGTCTAAGATTCCAGAACCACAGGCCTGTTGGTATCTTCCAAGATCAGCAAGGTCTAGGGAATGCAGACCAGGGCAACTGACTTGCAGTAGGTAGCTCAGAGCCCAGTATAAAGGGGCACAGTCCTGTACAAGGTACCACGAGGGTATTAATATGGAGTCTAGGACAGTGTCTCTTTTAAAAGACTTTCAGGCATTTTGTTCAGTATGACTGGAGATGGACTAGAGTCGTGGAAAGATGTGACTCCATCCTTTAACCCTTTAACTATGGTGCAGACAGGAACCTCAAGGAGAATTCAAATAAATCTTCCACAGGGCTTTCATACTTCCACTTCAGCAAGCAACACATAGCTACATTGGCCCCTAATTCATTCTTTGAACTCATCCACTCTAAAACTTTTATTTCTGAGGTCAGAATGCCAGGTGCCGAGTGAGTAGAACATTCCAGTCTCCTGACTGTTCACCTTCCTGACCAAATCATCATTTGGATAGTGTTACAACTTCAGTGCCTTGGTTTTTTTATAGTAGTTCTTGGGAGTTTGCTTACCTCCCTCTCCAGCATAAACCAACATTTTCTCCGCAGTATTGTCAGAAGCCTCAAGTGCTTCACCCCACTTAACCTAATAAATTCCTGCTCTTAGATGAC
This sequence comes from Heterohyrax brucei, assembly GCA_028571685.1. NCBI lineage: Eukaryota > Metazoa > Chordata > Mammalia > Hyracoidea > Procaviidae > Heterohyrax > Heterohyrax brucei. The sequence goes on from CM053144.1 coordinate 167,582,508, forward strand.
TTGAACCGTCTGTTTTTTCTTTTGTCTGCACTTTGGGCATTCAATCAAATTCCATAACTCAACTGGTTGATTATAATACAGAATAATCATTTCTGGTCTTAGCTCATTTCTCAAAAGTAGACTTTTTCTCTAATTCATTTAACAAACTATGATTGCTCACCACTTTTCTGATATATGTGGGAAAATACGTCAAGTGCATGTCTGAAGTGACAAATATTTATTCAGTTTTGATAATTGAAGGGTCCTTATGAGATTCTTGAAGTGATTAAGACGCAGTAATTACTGTTCAACCTTTCATTTTACCATAAGGATGATTACATCTTAGATTCTTTAAGGATACCCCCTCAAAAATAGATCTGAACAAGTGCAGAGGCTAGGTGGCAGTATCCATGGAGAGCAACAACACAGATCCACAAACCTACTGGAGACCAGACTTAAAGGAGGAGGCTCAGAGTTTTGTTGCCTCTCTCACTCTTGTCTTGAGCTTCTGAAACCTGGGATTTCCAGCATTCTTTGGCCTGCCTGGAGTTTCTAGCTGTGATGTGAAGCCTGTCTCTCCTTTCAGGCAATAATCTGAGCTGGAAATCCATGCTCCATCTTGCTCCAATTTGTTTCAGGAAAAAAATCACTGGAATTGACTGTTATGCTAGGCTGTATGCTGAATATAATACCATCAACAAAGTCACTAAATCTCCTTTTGAACTTTCCTCAAAATGATACTTTATAAGGTTTTAGTCATCTTGTTTTAAATATTTATATATATATGCCAAGTGCCGTCGAGTCGGATCCGACTCATGGCAATGTGTATACATACATATATATATATATAACATAGCTTTATGTGCAACTTACGTAAGAGCTAGTCTTGGGAATGAATGAATACATTTTTTCCTTAGAAAAAGGGGTCGCCATGAGTCGGATCCTACTCGGCAGTACTTGGCTTGGCTAGAAAAAAGTAAGACAGTCAGAGGGGTGGTAACCTTCCTCAGGAGGATGGGTAGCCCCCTAGAGAAGTCTGAGATGGATATTAACAAAGCTGAAAATGTTATATTCTATTGGCCAGCATTTCTCAGGACAGAATAGCAATGGATAGAGTGAAGAGAACAGCCCTGGAGTTAGGTTCTTCAATGAGATAAAGTTCTGGGTTAGCGGTTATTGCTTATGCGAAGGAAAAGGTAATCTGAGCTCATTTTTTTGAAGCCTAACCTGATGATAATAGGTTACTTAATCTACCTTTTCTCAAGACCTGAATGATAATTTAGCCAAGATTTATGCTTGCTTTATTATGCCCTCCTTATATGCAACAGTAATCACTTGAGCCCTTTCAGATTAGAATCTCTGGCATTGATAATACTGTTGTTTTGATAGATGCTGTCCAGTCAGTTCCTGCTCAGAGTTGGTTCTAACTCATAGTGACCCTACATGCAGTGTAACAAAACATTGCCTGGTTGTGTGTCTTCCTCACAATTACTCCTGTGCTGAGTCCACTGTTGCAGCCACTGTATCAACCCATTTCCCTGAAGGTCATCCTCTTTATTGCTGACCCTCCACTTTACCAAGCATGGTATCCTTCTACAGGGACTAGTCCCTCCTGATAACATGTATAAATTACATGAGACTGTGTCTCACCATCTTTGCTTCTAGTGAGCATTTGGCTATACTTATTCCAAGAGAGATTTGTTTATTCTTCTAGAAATCTGTGTTGTATTCAATATTCTTTACTGACACCATAGTTCAAAGACATCAATCCTTCTTTGGTCTTCCTTAGTCATTGTCCAACTTTCACATGTATGTGAGGGGACTGAAGATATTATGGCTTGGGTAAGGCACACCTCAGTCCTCAAAATGGTATCTTTGTTTTTTAACACTATGAAGAAGTATTTTAAAGAAGATTTGAACAGTGCAATGCATCTTTTGATTTCTTGACCGGTGTTAATTGTGGATACAAGTGAAATGAAATTCTTAAAAACATCAATATTTACTCTGTTTATCAAAATATTGCCTGTTGGTCCAATAGTGAGGTTTTATGCTTTTTTATGTTGAGGTTTTGAATAATTTGCTTGTCTTTAAGCAGTTTGTGAGTTTCTGTAGTGTCTGGGAAATATTAGGAAGGTAAAATGAGCCAAAAAGCCAAGTGCCATCGAGTCAGATCCATAGGAGGCAATATGGTACAGTGGTTTAGATCATAGATATTCATATCTGATGGTCAGGATACGAATACTCAGTCTATAATTCTTCAGCTGTTTGATGTTAGACAAATAACTTTACTGTGCCTCGGTATGCTTGTATGTAATATAGACATAACTATAGTTCTTACTCTTCAGAATTATTTTGAAGATTCAATGAGACAGCACATGTAAAATTTTTTTGGTATGATGTCTGGTAAAGGAAAAGTACTGAATAAATACTAGCCACTATGATCAGACATTACACTCAAGATATCGTGAGTAAAGGGCAAGAGGATGTCAGTCATGCAAAATATTAGAACTTTCCACTTTTCACAAATTTACAACCGTGTGATCAAGATTTTGTTCAGCTGTCAAATATGTTTATATTCTAAAAAATAACATAGAAGTTCCCAATCGTGGATTACTTGAAAGAATTTTTGCCCCTTTTGGCCATACTCAATGATTTGTCTCTTGGCCCTAATTCAGCTGTGCTTTTTTCACTCTTTCTCTGGTAATCTCATTTAATGCCACGACTTCAGCTGTTGTCTTTATAGAAGTGTTTCTCAAATATTTTTCCTTGATCTCCAGATCCATATTTCCAACTTGTGGAAAAACATTTCTGCCTGGATATTCTGCCAATCCAGGCAACTCTATTTCTGTCTTATTCTTCTTGATGTCTGTCTTAGTCATCTAGTGCTGCTGTAACAGAAATACAACAAATGGATGCCTTTAACAAACAGAAAGTTATTAGCTCACAGTCTAGGAGACTAGAAGTCAAAAGTCAGGGTGCCAGCTCCAGGGGAAAGCTTTATGTGTCTCTCAGTTCTGGGAGAAGGTCCTTATCATCTATCTTCTCTTGATCTACCACCTTCTCAGCACATGGACAGGGACTCCAGGTCCAAAGTATGTTCTTCTCTCCTAATTCTTCATTCTTGGTGGCATAAGTTCCCTCTCCTCTCTACATGCTTCTCTCTTTTATGTCTGAAAGGAAATCTATTCAAAATACAGTCTAATTCTATAGATTGGATCATGTCTCAACACAGCTCTCTCTAATCCTGCTTCATTAACATCATAGAGGTTAGGATTTACAACACAAAGGATAGTCACATCAGTCACAAAATGGTGGACAATTAGACAATACTGGGAATCATTGCCTAGCTAAGATGACACATATTTTGGGGGGACACAATTCAATACATAACTGTAGCTAATCTCTACATAACAAAGATTTAAAAATCTCTGTGTTTAAATAGATTGATGTAAATGCACAGACATAGAGGCATGCACAAATGAATGTATGAATAAAAACTGAACAATTCTGTAGTTTACGCTGAGTTATATTAGCATAGAGTCTGTAGGTGTAGGTGGTGCAAACAGTTGATGTAGTTGGCTGCTGACTGACAGAAATGTTGCAGGTTTGAATCTACTCAGGGGCACCTCAGAAGAAACACCTAGCAATCTATTTCCCAAAGCAGCCACTGAAAATTCTATGAAGCACAGTTCTACCTTGATACACTGGGAGGTTACAATGACTCAGACTCAACTTACAGCAATAGAAAATGGCAATGTAAAAAGTCTTTAAATTACTTCATGGCTACAAAGTCAAACTAAGTTGTGAAATTGAATGCTGACTTCCTTATTCAATTTGAAATAGATGTCCAAACATGAAGTTCAGTGAAAGACCTGCCTTGCCTTGCAGTCATAAAGTGCCACAAGTCATAAAGAGGCTCAGGCTGCAAATGATGGCATAGAAAGGAAGTGATCCGTCTCAGCCACAGGCAGATGACATGCACATGCATAATGATTTGTCCTATATAAGGGATTTCAAGGGGTAGGGAAATGTTAGACCATCTAAATCTGGTAAACCAGTGGGAATCACCTCTCCTCATTAAAACAAACAAGCTATGAGTAAAAGAGCTTAAGATGCCAACAGACCAGATATTCTAGACACTAGAGAAAAATAACAGAAAGTAAAACATTGTACAAAATGTTAAAGAAAGTAAAATGTTAGGCTATGAAAAGTATAGTCCCCACTCTTATTTATTAGAATGCTCCCTATATTTTAGGTACTAGGCTGTGTCATTTATATAAGCCAAGGAACGCTGTAGGGTTTGTACTTCTCTATCCTGTACAACCCTACTGTGCTCAAGATGGCAAGTCCTTCTAACTTTTTCAAGCTCTTCTAATTGTTTTCAGATATACTCTTCTCTCTGCCGCATACATGAGTATGGGCCACTAAGAGACCTAAGTGATCACATGTTCAATCAAGCCATGAAAAGTAAAGTCCCCTAAGAATACATTGCTAAACCATTGTGATGTGCCAGGTACTGTGGGTGGTGCAATGGGTTAACCAATCAGGGACTAACAAAAGGTTTCAATAAGTGAGCAGCAATTAATATAAATTATATGTACTGATACCCATTACCTCATTTTGTTTAAAAACTAGGGGACTGCTGATGTGAAAGCCCAGCACAGACCCAAAGATGGGCAAGTCTGTATGAATTAATATTTAATATGAAATTATGGTTATGATATCTCTTACATAAAGTAGAAACTATTTAAACAAGGCTTCCTTGTTTCCTTGTTCTAGGCTTATAATTATCATCATTAAAACCTGAAACATAAAACCAGAACACAGTAAAGCATTGTGACTGAGAAGTTAGGTGGACAAATTCTAACCTAGGCTTAGGAGAGCCAGTTTAATAATTTGCTGGGCCTGGTGTAGAGTGGAAATGCAGAGCCTGTGGTGGCCCAGTGGTGAAGAGGTGGGCTTCCATCCAAGAAGATAAGCAGTTTGAATCCACCAGCCATTCCTTGGAAACCCTATGAAGCAGTGTTGCTCTGTCCTAAAGTGTCACTATGAACTAGTATCTACTCAATGGCACTGTGCCAGTTTTGGTTTGATTTTTGTTCTTGTTAAAAATCAGAGAAAAAGAAACCCACTGCTGTCAAGTTGATTCCAACTCATAGCAACCCTATAGGTTGGAGTAGAACTGGCCCATAGAGTTTCCAGGGAGTACCTGGCAGATCTGAACTGCAGACACAGCACTTAACCACTATACCACCAGGGTTTCTGATCTTAAAACTAGAGAAAAAAGTGCCATTCAAAATACTGAAATTAAAACTATTTCACTTCTTCTACATCCTGGTATTTTTTAATGTTCTATTTAAATTGTGTTAAATAAGAAAAATTACAAAATTAAATGATCAGCATGAATTTTAACATTTTATATTGCATGATGATAGTTTTTAATGCAAATATAAGAGCATTTTATACATGTGTAGGTTAACTGAAATCATAAAATTTATATTTTGTAGATTTTACATGCATGAATTTTTTTTTTTTCTTCACAAAACAATGAAAATACTGCACAGGAAAACTCAATTTTTTTTTTTTAATTTTTGATACGTATGCATCCCATCAACAGAGTTTATCTTTGGGTCACTGGTAGGTAAGGAAGAACTGACAGGAAAAGGAGCTATGGATTGTCCTGTATTTCCATTTCCTTCTGTGTCATCATTTTCAGTTGTTGGTTAATCCAATGAAGTGACAACTGAGAAAGAACACAAGAAGTTTCCTTCATTGTTTGTGTTTCATAGAATACTATGCTTTCTCCACATATATAAAGAGAAAAGAGGGATAACGGATACTTATGACCAGGTATTAACCCATTAAAATATGTATTGGAATCATATTAAAGTCTTGGAATACATGCATGTGTATATGAATACATAATAGAATCAGAGAGAGTAAATGAAAAATTTAGTTTTTCATTTTGGGAGCAGTCAATATATTTTTATAGGTCAAGATTGTGCAGTATTTTCTAATAAGATATTTATATGTCCAGCACAAAACTAAACCAAAATGCCTCAAAATACTTTTTCTAATGGATGGAAAAACCAAATTGTTTCATTTGCTACAGTTCTAAGAAATTTGCTTATGCCAAATCCCACATCTCGAGGATTTTACCATTCTTCTTGGGAATTCACATTAATATTCACTCTTTTTCATACTGCACAAGTAAAAAAGGAAATTGTCTCTCCATATAAAATGAAATTTATATGGAAAAATTAATTTAAAATATAATACAGTCAGATCTTTACAAATATGTTCCAAAACTCCTGCCAAGAAATGGGTATTTATACAATTGTATGCCTCACACTTGATTTCTTCTTAAGTAACACAATCGAAAATTTCATTACCTTTTTTCCTTGACTATTAGCATAAAAATTCTCATCTAATGAGGCCATCAATTAATATTTTTTCCCCCTTATGGTTGCCTTAGGTTAAATCTCTATTACAAATTTCAACACTTTTGATATTGTCCAGACTAAATTTTTATTTGCTAACTTCTTTGTTGAAGAGTCACAGAACTCCTGCACCCTCAGGATACTAATTCCTTTAACTTTCCTCCAGAATCTTGCAAGTCTTGGCTCCCCAGAGCCAGTAAGAGTACAAGTTCAGAAAATAGCATTCAAGTTTTGCCAGCCTCTTGCTTGGAATGGATCCTGGGAAAGGACCCCTTTCAACCCCTTTGCCATCCAGTTTTCCCTAGCACAGAACATTCTATTATTTTATTATTATTATTATGATTGAGTGAAAATGTATGTTCTCATATAAATTTGTATGCCCATCTGTATGCAGGTCCAACTGCTCTCCATGCCCGCTGACAGCACACTCTTCCTCTTCCCTCCATACCTGTCTTATCCTCCTAACAATCTTCTATCACCTCGTCTCTACCCACTCCCCTTCATCCAGTAAGAGGTCAGCAAGACAACATCCTATAGATGCATAGAACAAGAAGGTGCACACATGATATGGTCACTCTGTGTCGCCAAATCCGATCCATTCCTGTCCAAAGAGTTGACCTCCATTATGATTTATGGACAGAGGCAGCATCAGGGCCAGGGTCCATGCACACAGAGGAAACTCCGAGGCCCCTGGACCATAAATTGTGGTCTTTTAGTGGAGATCTTAGGATGCTCCCCTTTTTGTTCTTGTGCTACCAGTGAGACTCAACTGAATGAGCTCCAGCATGGCTATCACTGGTGGTGGCCGGGTACCATCCAGTTCTTTCTGTCACAAGTCGATGTGGTTGCCCACTCACGTGGGTCTCTCTGTCTTCTGGGTTCTCTTTCCCCATATCATTTTGGTCTTTGGTGATTGTCTGTCCCTGCTGAGTTGGGACCATTTGCTGTACCCTCAAAGTGGCAGCCTTGCAGCTTTTAAAACTCCAGATGCCACTCACCGATGTGGGCTGCAGAACACTCTCTTAGCAAAATGCTAGTTGTGCCAATTGGACTCAATTTTCCTTAAGAGTATGGTCCCTGGTCCCCCGCCCCAGCTACTCTGTCCTTGCAATGTTGGGTTAAGATGGGAGGAGTACACAAGTTGTGTTAAAGTCCAGTTAATATTGATCTTCTTTCTAATGTGTACTGTCACAGATTTCACCCAACCAAATTTCTATCAACTAACTAATCTGAACCTTCCCCGCGAGTCTTCCTCCCTCACGACCCTTGCAGCCATCAGAGAGTCTTTCCTTCTATGCACGAGTCTGTTTTTAAGTTCTTACAAGTGTCTCCTACAATAGTTGTCTTTTTGTCATTGACTACTTTCACTCAGCATAATGTCCTCTAATTGAAACCAAGTTATGAAATGTTTCCTAAAATCATTGTTCTTTATCATTGCATAGTATTCCATTGAGTATATATACCATGGTTCACCTATCCATTCTTCTGTTGTTGGGCATATGGGTTGATTCTATCTTTTTGCTATTGCAAACTGTGCTGTGATAAACATTCTTGTGCATATGTCAGTTGGTGTTAATAGCCTTGATTCTATAGGATATATTCCAAGTAGTGGAATTACTGGGTCAAATGGTATATCAATATCCAATTTTTTAAGGAAGCACCAAACTGCTTTCCAAAGAAGTTGCAACATTTTGCAACCCCACCAACAGTGTTGGAGAGTTCCAATTTCTCCACAGCCTCTCCAGCATTTGTTGTTTTGCCTCTCTTGGATCATGGCCAACTTTGTTGGGGTGAGATGGTATCTCATTATAGTTTTGATTTGAATTTCTTTAATGGCTAATGATCGTGAACATGTCTGCGTGTGTTTTTTGGCTGCCTGGATCACCTCTTTAGACAAGTGTCTGTCCTTCTCCTTTGCCCATTGCTTAATTGGATGATGTATCTTTTTCTTATTGATATTTCGTAGTACCTTACAGATTATGGAGGTCAGGCTTCAGTCTGACACATAGTTGCCAAATATTTTTTCTCATTCTGTAGGTGGCCTTTTAATTCTATTAATAAACTCTTTGGATGAGCGAAAGTGTTTGATTCTTAGTAGTTTCCATTTATCTATTTTCTCTTCTGTTGTTTGTGGTTTGTTTGACAGATTTTGACATCTGTCTGTGTTGTGTATTAAAACTGCCATTGTTGCTCCTACATTTTCTTGGATGAGCTTTATCATTTTAGATTTGATATTTAGGTTTTTTTATCCAGTTTGAGTTGGTTTTTGGATAAGGTGTAAGATATGGGTCTTCTTTCAGTTTTTTGCAGATGGATATCCAATTTTACCAGCACCATTTGCTGAAGAGATTGTTTTTACCCTAGATTAATGTCTTAGGGCCTTTGTTGAACATCAGCAGTTCACAAGAAGATGATGTCGTGTCTGGGATCTCAATTCTATTGATCTATCTGTGTTTTTTTCGTACCAACACCAGATTGTTTTGACTACTGTGGTAGTGTAATAGTTTCTAAAGTCAGGTAATGAGAGGCCTCCCAGTGTGCTGTTCTTCTTTAGTAGTGCTTTACTTATCCAGGGCTTCTTCCCTTTCCAAACAAAGTCGGTGATTTGTTTCTCCATCTCATTAAAAAATGTCACAGGAGTTTGTATTGGGATTACATTATATAAGTAGACTGCTTTGGGTAAAATACACATTTTCACAATGTTAAGTTTTCCTATCCATGTGCAAGGTAGGTTTCTCCATTTGTGTAAGTCTGTCTTAGTTTCTCGTAGTAAGGTCTTGTAGTTATCTTTGTAAATGTCTGTTACTTCTCTGGTTAGATTTATTCCTAGGTACTTTATCTTCTTAGGAGCTATAGCAAATTGTGTTGATTTGGTGATTTCTGCCTTAATAATCTTGTCTTTGGCGTAAAGGAATACTACTGATTTACTTATGTTTATCTTGTATCCTGAGACTTTGCCGAACTCTTCTATCAGTTTGAGTAGTTTACTTATGGGTTCTTTAGGACTCTCTGCATATACAATCATATCATCTGCAAATAGGGAGATTTTTGACTTCTTCTTTGTCGCTGCAGATGCCTTTTATTTCTTGGTCTTGTCTAATTGCTGTGGCTAGAACTTCTAGTACAATGCTGAATAGGAGAGGTGAGAGTGGGCATCCTTGTCTAGTTCCCATTCTCAAGGGAAACTGTTTCAGTCTCTCTCCATTGAGGATAATACAGGCACTTGGCTTTGTATAAATGGCCCTTACTGCATTAAGAAATTTGCCATCTATCCCTATTTTGCTAAGAGTTTTTAACATGAATGGGTGTTGGACTTTACCAAATGTGGTTTTTGCATCAATAGACAAAATCAGGTGATTCTTGTCTTTTGTGTTATTTATGTGGTTGATCACATTAGTTGTTTTTCTGATGCTGAACCACCCTTGCGTACCTGGAATGAATCCAACTTGGTCATGATGGATTATTTTTTTTTGATATGTTGTTGTGTTCTATTGGCAAAAAAATTTGTTGAAGATTTCTAGATTTATGAATGATATCAGTCTATAGTTCCCCTTTTTTGTTGGGTCTTTCCCTGGCTTTGGTACTAGGGTTACACTGGCTTCATAGAATTAATTTGGGAGTATTCCATCCCTTTCTATACTATGAAACAGTCTCAGTAATATTGGAGATAACTCTTCTTTAAAAGCTTGGTAGAATTCTGTGGTGAAGCTACCTGGGCCAGTTGGCAGTTTTTGGATGACTTTTCAATCTCTTCCTTTGAGATGGGATTATTAAGTTGTTCTGCTTCATGTTGTGATAATTTGGGTAGGTAATAAGAATCAAGAAATTTGTCCATTTCCTCTAGATTTTCAAATTTGTCAGAATACAGTCTTTCTTAGTATTCTGTTAGGATATTTTTGATTTCTGTTGGATCTGTTATGACAACTTCCCTCTCATTTCTGATTTGGGTTGTTTCCTTTCCTGTTTTTCTTTAGTAAGCTTAGTGAATGGTTTGTCAATTTGGTTGATCTTTTCAAAAAACCAGCTGTTGATCTTTTCAATTTTTTCAATTTCTATTTTATCTGAGATTACAATTGCCACACCTGCTCTTCTTTGTGTATTGTTAGTATGTTTATATATATTCTTCTGTCCTTTGATTTTCAGTTTGTTCCTATCTTTAAGTCTAAGGTGAGTTTCTTGTAGGCAACATAAGAGACATCACTCGATGTCTCTTTACTGAAGCATTCAGTCTATTCAGATTCAATGAATTATTGATACCTATGTGCTTAGTGTTGTCATTGTGATATGTTTATTCTTGTGTTGATGTTTTCTCTGTATTTCTTATTAGTCTGTTCTGGGACATTCTTCTTTGTAAATTGATTTTTCACCTTTTCCAGGGCTGGTTTTGTGTTTGTTGAGACTCCTGTATTACGTTTCTTAATTTGATGTTATGTTGCATCTTTATTGTGCTTTATGGCTGCCCCTATGATCCTCCTTAATAAATTATGTATAAACTCAATTTTAATTACTACCAGTTTGATTAACTTCCTCTCCATCTGGGAGGACTATAACAACTGTATTACATCCCTCTTTTTAATATGATGACACCATTTTCATGATATGATCACTGGATCATTTCTTTCAGTATTATAGCTTTGATTGAGTTTGGAGCCTTCCCTAACTGAGTAGGTTTTTTGGGAACATGTCCTGTAATTGCTTCTAAAATATAAAGTTAGTGGTTTTGTTCTTCTAAGCCAAAAGATTCTTTGAATATTTCTTGTAACTTTGGTTTGGTTTTTACAAAGTCTCTGAGTTTCTGTTTATCTGCAAATGTGTTAATTTCATTTTGATATTTGAAAGATAGTTTGCAGGATATCTAATTCCTGGTTGGAAGTTCTTCTCCTTCAAGACATTGAATGTGTCATGCCACCGTCTCCTTGTGAGCATCATTTCTGGTGAGAAATCTGATGAAAGCCTACAGGGTTTCCCTCTGAATGTCAGCTTTGCTTTGAGTCTTGCTGCCTTTAAGAGTTTCTGCTTGTGTTTCATTTTGTTAAGCTTGATTGTCATATGTCTTAGAGTCCTTCTTTTGAGATCGATATTGAGTGGCATTTGATATGTATCTTGGGTATCTATATTATCTTCTTTTCTAATTTCCAGGAAGTTTTCTGTCAGCAGCTCAGCAATAGTACTCTCTATGTTCTCAGGTGTCTTGTCTTGTTCAGGAACTCCAGCTAATCGTAGATGGTTCCTCTTAATAGAGACCCACATGTTTCTTAATGCTTCTTCATTTTTCTTGTTTCTTTTTTCTGATTTCTCCTCATAGATGCTGGAGTCAGTAACTTTGTCTTCCACACCAGAAAGTCTATTTTCCATTTGTTCCATTCTGTTTTCTTGGCTTTGAATTGAAGTTTCTATGTCTTTGATTTTGTTTTTGATCTGCTGGATTTCAGAGTACTGGTGTTGCATCAGCTCGAACAGCTTGCTTAATTTTTTATTTTGTTCTGCTGCATTTTGTATAAGGTCCAGTAGGGTTCAATAAATAATAGTTTTGTGTTCACCTTTCGATAGTTTCAGACAGATTTCTTCTTCCGGGAAGTTGTATGGTGCTTTCTTTTGGGGGCCTTCTGAAGCAATGGATGATTTCTTAGTTGCGGTTTTCTCCAGAGTTTTTTGCTTTGGGGGGCATCATGTGAGTCAATAGTGCTGGGAGAGATGCTGTGAGGATGGGCCGTAATTGTTTCTCTATTCAGTCTTAAAATGAGAGCTAAAAAGTATCTGACAATTTCCAAAGTCAGTCAAGTTTTTAGCTGTATACGCCCCTCTTCCTAGCTGGCAAATTAAGCACCTCTATATGAAACCCCAGATGTTATAAACTAGCTCAAAATACAGGAAGGCTACTGCCCTGCTGGCCTCTGTTGTCAGGCCCCAGCTGTAGACAACACTGTGTACAACACGGTTTTTCTGCTGGAAAAACACTCTCCTCTAGGCAGGTGCTGCCTCCCAGCCCAATTAGGTCCAGCTGAGTCTTCTATATGGGTATATCTGCCTCCCAGTAGAACAAGATGGTGTCCCACCCAAGCTCACCACCTGGCTGGGACCAGGATACTCTATGACAGAGGCTAAAAGAGAGGCCAAAGGTGCCAAGATGCACAGAGTCCCAAGCTGGGCTCTCAAAATGTGGCAATTTTGCCTTGTGATCCCACCAGCTGTGCGTCTGAAACTAGTTGCTAGCCAAGTCTCAGCTCCACCCATGAGCTAAGACAGAGAAAAAAAAGTTAAAATGGCGAGTTACTTTTGTTCCATGAAAGCCAGACTCACCAAGAGTGGGAGTTGGCAAAAGTGTAGAGGTTTTCCATTCAGTAGTATGAAGTCCAAATTAACAGCGCTATACCGTGTCCTAGGGCTCACTAGGTGTCCAGGAGACTCCATTTAATTATAAATTCAGGTCTTGGTTTCCAGAGGAATTTAGGGAGACTTGCATTTTGTCCACCATCTTGATTCTGCCCCACCAGAACATTCTATTATTTAAGTAAGGTCTCTATGTGACACAAACAATTTGGTCTTGACTACTAACCTAAAAATAGAAAGTTTGAACCCACCCAGTGATACCATGGAAGAAAAGCCTAGTGATCTGCTTCTGTAAGGATTCCTATATTTTTATGCAAATAACATGAGCCTTCTACATTTGTTTGTCAACTGCTGCATTCCCCTGAAAGGTATTTTATATGTGTGTGCTAAGCTAACTTTTTTACAACTATATGTAAAAAAGTGTCTGGTATAGCAGCACTTATGAAAATAATTCATGGGAGGAGGGACTGATTGGCCAACAAATAAAAAAGAAACTAGTATTTGCATAAAAATGCAGTATGATCAAGAAAATCTCATGTAGCAGTTCATTAACTACATTAACAACCTGCCATGTGCAGATGACACAACCTGGCTTGCTAAAAGCAAAAAGAACTTGTAACACTCACTGATTGAAGAACAAAGACTATACAGAGCCTTTAGCAGAGATTACACTTGAACACACAGAAAACAAAAATCCTCACAACTGGCCTGATAAACAACCTCATGATAATTAAAAAAAAAAATATGTAAGCTGTTAAGTATTGCATTCTTCTTGCATCAACAATCAGCACCCATGGAAGCACCAGTCAAGAAATCAAAGGACATGTTTAATTGCATTGGGCAAATCCAGTGCAAAAAATCTTTTGAAAGTGTTAAAAGCAAAGATGTCAATTTGAAGACCAAAGAAAAATCAACATATTCAAATTGTGATGTTGGCAAAGAGCACTGACTATACCATGGAGTACCAGGAGAACAAGGATGATGAGACTTTGTCTCCCTGACTTTGGGTCAAAGGAAATCTGAGCATCAACTTTCTCAACTGGACTGATGTGGAGATTAAATAAGATAATATATGGAAGAGTACAAAGTAGATATCACAGAAAGCGTTGCTAGTTGAAACTGCTACCAACACATTGCTCATATAAAAATTGCCTTTGTGTAATTTCTGACTGTGTGTGTTTTGCTTTGTTTCATTAATGTTATGCAAAATCCTGATGGTATAATGGTTAGGAGTTATACCTATTGAAATTAATTCAGCAGTTCGAATCCACCAGGCACTCTTTGGAAACTCTACTCTGTCCTACAGGGTTGCTGTGAGTCAGAATTGACTTGACAACAGTATATGTGTGTGTGTGTGTGTGTGTGTATCTTAGCTCTATGAAGTAGGTACATCAGACAATAGTGTTTCCATTATACAGATGAAAACAACCGTGGTTAACGAAAATTAAAGAACCATCTTCTAGAATTAATCCCAGAGTCCAGCTTTGAGCTAAGCTTTCTGACTAAAAGTCTATCCTATGTTACCAAACCTTTCTACTTCTCTTAAATCCTGCTTCACATATGGTTTATGAGAACAACAAAGTGTTTATAAAAGTAGATTATTATTGTTCCTACATATCCACATTTCTAAGGAAAAAGCTATAGGTAAAGAAACAGCCATTCAAATTTGATCTGTATCTCTGCTTTGAATATATGACTTACTGAATCAAAGACATGGTAACACAAGAAGGAGACAGTACTGAAGAACAAGTTTCAGCCATTTTCCTTGGTTAAGTTACTGACACCAGTGATCTGAAATTCTTAGCAAATCCCACTCTGACAATAAGACTTCTTAACTGTTTTCCTTTTAGAGTCCAAAGAGTTATAAAATGTTTAAAGCTGGAAGACCTTAGAGTCTGAGGTCCAGGAAAGCACATGATGTTCCAAGGAATGTTCTGTCTGGGCAAGTCATTTCAAAATATTAAATGGGTTATTGTCTTTCAGAACAACACTCCTGGGAGCTATGCAATTATATTTTATATACGATGTGTTTCATTTTTATTGTTATCTCCTAGGAGTTCTGAAGTGTCCCATAACTGGACCTTTTGGTTCTATCCCACAGGTAATGACAGACACAGTAGTGGTTCTGACTTGTGGATCTAGACTACTTACAAATATATCTTTGATTTGCCTAGATGTTCTTAATAATCCAGGTCACAGAATATACAGATAGACTTTGGAATAGAGAGGCCACTGGCACCATAATATTTTAAGGTGTCAGTTCACCAAATAAAGCATTCATTTCACACTTGACTTCTGGGTATTTCCCAAGTAATGAAGCTGTCAAAAAGGCATCCTCATCCTTTTAGTGAGAGACAGGAAACACAGGAGGCTACGAGAAGCTCATGAAGCTCTGCACTCGGCACTCACAATGCTTTATTTAAACAGGTGAATATTCAAAGATGGTAAAGAAGTACTTGTGATACAAAGAAGACACCAACACAAAGTAGGAGTGAGAATCCAAGCAGCCCCAGCTCCGCACAGACACATAGCCTTTGCTTTCAGACTATGTGGTAATAAGTAACTTCTATCACCTTGCTACAAAACTTCCCTCTGATGTTCCAGACTCAGGTCAAAAGAGCACTAGAGAAATTCTGTGTAACCAGAACGTTTCTGCCCTGTGAAGACGGAGTTCGTGGGTTGCCTATATTTCCTCTCCTGGTCCCTTGACCGCTTAAAACATACTTCCTATTTCTTTTAAAAGAGTAAGGGCTTGTGCCTTAATAGTTGTAACAATACTGATATGATTTATTTGTCATCAATCCCTTCAGAAGAGTGGACCGAGAGAAAAATACAGACCAGTAGATTTTCATTATGTGTATGCACAGTTAATACAAGCATGAAAATAGGGCTCACCAATACAATGGAAATATTTAAAGAAGTCTGTAGATGTATATTGCAAAGCTGTGCATCAAGGCCCTTTGATGATATATCCAGGAAAGACAGCAAAAATATAAAAACTGTCACAATCCTACCAAGAACCTATAAAAGAAAAACTGAGCCATGTAAGTTGAAGTATTACTTCACTTAAAGTATGAAGCTTTAGTTATACTGTTGGTCCCTTAGCCAAAGTAGTTTTTACTAACCAATCATACTTAGCCTTATTTTGACTATTATCTATCATTCTTTTTGAAAAAAATCACTGGATATCCACTTCTAGTCATTATGGAGTAACGGGTACCAGATTTGCTTTCCTGTTGTAACCAGCTAGAAAACAGTGTAGAATATATGAATTAATTGCTTTCAGTTGTTAGACAACAGGCGCTACAGTGCTATGATGCCTAAGAGAAGGAAAAACAAGTGAGATGAGTCTCATAATTGCCCTGAGTTTCTGCTTGGAGGAAGTTTCTTGACCACAATGCAGGGAAAGGGAGCATAGTGGTCTGAGTTGAAGAAACACAGATTGGGGTTCAGAGAGGATGCAGAGACTGCAATGTGCAGAGCACATTACATGAGAGGAGTAAACTCTGCAGATAAAATGTCTCAGATGTTCTCTTTGGGTCACTCTGAGTCTTTGCTTGAATAAACTGTACAGGAAAACTTGGGAGTCCACAAAGTTGATCAAAAAGCAACTTTAAAAAAAAAAAGAGAGCTACAAGCAAAAATTTCACAGAGCTTACAGAGAATTGTGAGACATGCAACCAAAGTTAAAAATATTCTTGAACACCCAGGATACTCAGGTGAGGCTCAAGAGATTCAAGTCCTGGTTGTTATTGTTAGGTGCCATTTAGTCAGTTATGACTTATAGTGACCCTATACTGCACAACAGAACAAAATATTGTCCAGTCTTGTGCCATGCCCACAGTATTTTTATGCTTAAGCCCATTGTTACAGCCGCTGTATCAATTCAGTGTTGCTTCATCTCATTCAGGGTCTTCCTCTTTTTCAGTGACCCTCTAGTTTACCAAGTCTCCAGGAACTGATTGCTCCTAACAATCAAGTCTTAGTACTGGGGCTGAAATGCCAAGCCAAGTGCCGTCGAGTCTGAAATAGTCATAAAATAAAGGCTACTGTAAATCTGTGCAGAAATCCTAGTGGTGGATGTCGTAGTTAAGAGCTGTGTGGTTAGTTGTCAAAAAGTCGACAGTTCAAATTTACCAGGTGCTCTTTGGAAACTCTATAGAATGGTTCTATTCTGTCCTATGTGGTCGCTGTGAGTCAGAATTCACTCAACAGCAATGGGTTTTATTTGACTGGTAAACTTATCCTAAAAGTTTTTAAAATAAACGTTAAAAAGATTAAGCTTATATGCAAGTAACTTGACTGCCTGCCAAAAGACCATTTAGTACTACTTAAAGGAAAAAACAAAAAACAATTGGCATACAATGTGGCATACATTGTCAGCAATGTGACAGAAAATGTCCAGTATTCATTCAAAAATCACTAGACATGTGGACAAGCATGAAAAATATGACTCATGCCCACAAGAGAAATCAGTCAATAGGCACAGATGCAGATACAATAATGAGATGGAAGCTCTAAAACATGTATTACAAATATGCTCCAGGAGTTAAGGAAAAACACAAATGTCTTGGTTATCTAGCACTGCTATAACAAAAATACCACAAGTGGATAGCTTTAACAAACAGAAGTTTATTCTCTCACAGTCTAGTAGGCTGGAAGTCCAAATGCAGGGTACTGGTTCAGGGAAAGGCTTTCTCTCTGTTGGCTCTGCAAGAAGGTCCTTGTGATGCTTCAGAGTCTCCTAGGCCTAGGAGTATCTCAGCACAAGAACCTCAGGTCCAGTGGATGTGCTCTACTCCTGGCACTGCTTTCTTGGTGGTATCAGGTCCCTGTGTAATGCTTCTCTCTTATCCAATCTTATAGATCTCATCAATATGATTGTTTCTAATCCATCTTATTCAGATCATAGTGATAGAATTTACAACACTCGGGAGAATCCTATCAAGTGAGAAAAAGGTGGGCAATAATACAATACTGGGAATTATGGCCCAACAAAATTGATACACACATTTTGGGGCAGGGAGCACATAATTCAACCCATGACAACAAACATCATAAGAAATGACATGGATGGACCAATAGATGGACCATCAAGAGCTGAAGAACACATGTTTGAACTAGAAAATTTACTATATGGGTATAATAGAATATTAGACTATTACTTTCAAGTAATGGTTCTCAACTGGGGGCAGTTTGGGCAATATCCGAAGATACTTCGGTTGTTACAATTGGGGGATTGCTACCAGCATCTAGTGAAAGAAGTTAGGGATGCTGTTAAACATATATAATGTACAGGACAGCCACTCACTCATGCACAACAAAAATAATAATATTAATACTGTGACCTAAAATATCAATAGTTCTGATGCTGAGACACTCTGCCTTAGAGCTCTTGCAATGGAAACTATGGAAATAAAAGAGAGAGATTTTTCAAAAAAAGAATGGGCAAAAGTTCAAAGAATAAGTTAGTTCTAGAATAGCACAAAGTAGTCTAACAGATGAGTATTTAGCAACACAGATGGAAAATAAAGAGGAGATGAGGAAGGTTGGAAAATCTAATTAAAATTATAATGATTGAACATTTCTCAAATTTGATGAAAATTATAAACTAACATATCCAAGAAATTTGATGAACACCAAGTAGGATAAACATAAAGGAAACCATACCAAGTTCTGTCAAAATCAAATTACTAAAACCCACTCACAAAGAGAAAATCATAAAAGCAGCCAAAGAAATAAAACATGTTATTATATACAGATGAACAAAGGCTGACCTCTGATCAGGATAATGAAAGCCAGAAGAAAATAATACAACAGCTTTAAAGTATTATGGGGAAAAACGTCAACCTAGAAATATATATTGAATGGGAAGTATCCTTAGAAACTGGGGGTTAAGTGAAGAAACTTCCCAAAAGAAAAGCTGAAGAAATTTGTTATCTGGGAAACTGTATTCTAAGAAATTTGAAATGTTCTACACACTGAAGTAAAATGATATGGAAACTAAAATTTATGAAGAGGACAGAAAAACATCATAAAAGGTAAATTTATGGGTAAATTCAGAAGGATTCTCAAGGAGCTCTAGTGATGCAACAATGAAGTGCTCAGCTGCTAACATAGAGATTTGTGGTTTGAATCCATGCTGTGGCCACACAGAAAGCTCTGGTGATCTGCTCCTGTAAAGACTGTAGCCCAGAAAACCCACTGGGGCACTTCTTCTCTGTCTCCAATGGCACTCAGCAGCAGCATGGAAGAATCTTAGACCTTGTGTTTTCATTTACTTAAAGGTTTATTGAAAGTTAATTCTTCTTCAGTCCTCCTTATTCATTGTCCAACTTTTCTATGCATATGAGGTAACTATGGCTTGGATCAGGTACAACTTAGTCCACAAAGTGACATCTTTGCTTTTTTTAATGCTTTAAAAAATTCTTTTGCAGAAGATTTGCCCAGTGCAATACGTCATTTGATTGCTTAATTGCTGCTTCCCTGGACTTTGCCTGTAGTTCCAAGTAAAATGAAATCCTTCACAACTTCAGTCTTTTCTCCACGTATCACAATGTTTCTTACTGGTCCATTCGTGAGGATTTTTATTGTCATTATATTGAGATGTAATCCAAACTGAAGGCTCTGACGTACGTTAGCAAATCTTCAAGTCCTCTTCACTTTCATCAGATGAGGTTGTGTCTTCTAACCTGTTCATCCTATGATCCAGATTCTCTGATTATTTGATCAAACTCACTTTTGTCGAGTTGATTCCTACTCATAGTGACCTTCAGCATAAAGTTAATAGGTATGGTGAAAAGATGCAGCCTTGACTCACATCTATCCTGATTTTAAATCATACGATATCTTCTGTTTGAATGACTGCTTATTGTTCTATATTGTGCATGAGCACAATTAAGTGTTCTAGAATGCAGATTTTTCACAGCATTATCCATAATTTGTTATGATCCACATAGTCAACCCCCTTTGCATAGTCCATAAAACACAAATAAACACTTTTCTGGTATTTTCTGCCTCCATCAGGATTCATCAGAGATCATCGATAATGTTCCTCCTTCCACGTTCTCCTCTCAATCTGCCTTGAATTTTGGGCAGTTCCTTCTTGATGTATTACTGTAACCACTTTTGAAAGATCTTTAGTGAAATTTTGCTTGCTTATGATATTAATGATATTGTTTGATAATTTTCACATTATGTCGGATCACCTTTCTTTGGAATGGACAAAAGTACGAATCTCTTTCAGTTAGCTGGACAGGTAGCTACTTTTCAAATTTCTTGCTGTAAATAAATGAACACCCCCAGCACTGCATCAGTTTGTTGAAATGTATCAATTGATAGTCTGTCAGTTTCTGGAGCCTTATATTTTGTCAATACCTTCAGTGTAGCTTGGACTTCTTCCTCAGATTCCACCAGTTTCTGATCATAGGCTGCGTCCTGAAATGGCCGATCACTGATCAGTTCTTTTTGGTCCAGTAACTGTATTCCTTCCATCTTTGATTTTGCCTACAGAGTCTTTCAGTATTGCAATTCAAGACTTGAATTTTTCCTTCAGTTCTTGCTTGAGAAGCATTGAGCATGTTCTTATTTTTTAATTTTCTGACTCCAAGTGTTTGTAAGTTTTGGAATATTTTACTTTGTCTTCTTGAGCTGCCCTTCCAAATTTCCTGCTTAGTTCTTTTATGTCGTCATTTCTTCTATGCACTAAGTTCAAAAGAAAGTTTCAGAATCTCTTGTGACATTCATTTTGGTCTTTTCTCTTTTCAGCCTTTTTAGTGACCTTTTACTTACTTCGTGTATAATGTCCTTGAAGTGGAAACCCTGGTGGCATGCTGGTTAAGTGCTATGCTAACCAAAAAGCCAGCAGTTTGAATCTGCCAGGCCCTCCTTGGAAACTTTGTGGAACAGATTTGCTCTGTGCTACAGGGTCACTATGTGTTGAAATTGACTCTATGAGAGTGGGTTTAGTTGAGTCCTTGATGTCTTCGTACAACTCATCTGGTCTTTAATCATTAATATTCAGTGGGTCAAATCTATTCTTGAGATCACCTCTAAACTCAGATGGGATATAGTTAAGGCCATATTTTGGCTTTTGTGGGTTTGTTTTAATTTTCTTCAGCTTCAATTTCACCTTACATTCAAGCAACCGATGGTCTTTTCCGCAGTTGCCCTTGTCCTTGTTCTGACTGATGATATTAAACTTTTCCATCATATCTCCCACAGATGTGGTTGACTTGAATTCTGTATTTTCCGTGGCTGATATAGCCCAGGATGCTGCACTCTGTAGATGTGTTTAGCTTTAAAGCTGCTTATTTGCTGAGAGGGGCACTGTGGAACATCCACTGAAAGCAGCTGGTCCCTAGGGGTGGCAGGCTATGCCTCCTAGCTGGAAAAGACAGTGCCCTGCTTATGGAGTCACTGGGGTGCTGTCAGTCAATGCTATGATTTGGATCAGTGAAGGGTGGTAGAGATGCTGCCACCCCACTCGGCAGTCAGTTCTCCAGGTAGTTTTATTTTTAAAAGGTGCTTTACTGATGAGCGAGGAGCTGTCCATCAGCAGCTGCAATCAGTTCAGCCCTCAGGTGTGGTTGACCCCACTTCTCCAGCTGACAACAAAAGTACCTCATAAGTTGTCCCCAGATGCTATGATGCAGTTCAAAGAAGGGAGAATTTAGGGCCTTGCTGCCCTCATCTGCCAGGCCCCACCCATAACTGCAGGCATGATCACCTTAAACAAAGCTCTTATGCTGGAGAAGCATTATCCAGAAGGGTCTGCCGCTCAGAGTGAGAGTTAGCCCCAGCTGAGACCTCCATATGGCTGATTTCACCTCTCAGCTGACTAAGATGGCATTCCACCTATGCTGCCCTTCCTTGCTGTGAGACAGCAGAATCTATGGTACAGCTCAGAGAAGAGAGGGTGGAGGGGCACAGGTGCCCTCAGTCAGCAGCCCAGCTTTCAAGATGTGGTCATCCCAAGCACAGTCTCTGTGTTGCACTATACACTGTTTACTTAAGCACTGCAGTTCAGTGTACTAACTGGTTCATGCCCAGTGCCTGCCTCTCACATAACAAAGAAAGAGTACCTGCAGTCCTCCCAAATGATGTGCACCACTGTCTCATCCTTAAGAGAGGTAGTTTCTCACTTACTGGTGCCTAGTCCAATCTGACTACTCTATGCCAGATCATAGGGCTCCCAGGGTGTCAATGTTGCTCCATTTAATTATCATTCCAAGCCTTAGTTCTCAAAGGGAATCAAAGAGATGTGTGTCTAGTCCACCTTATTGGCCTTGCCCCAGTTCTCACATTATATATAATATTAGAAAATAATCTGTAGTAAGCACATTGTAAACACAAGAACATCCACTCTAGGAAAGAAATAATATCTAATAACCCAATGGTATATAAAATGAAATGTAAATAAAGGTTCAAACAATCTAAAAGATGGCCAGAAAAAATGAAAAAACAGAACAAAGAACAGATGGGGCATGGAGAAAGCCATTAACACGATGATAAGTTTAAACACAAGCATTTTAATATTTGTCCCCACAATCTCTCATTATCATTGAGTCAATTTTGACTCATGGTAACTCTGTAAGAGTAAAAGTGCTCCGTAAGCTTTCCAAAAAAACTAATTTTTTGCTAATGCAGATTTCCACGTCTTTGTCCTGCAGAGTAGCTGGTAGATTCAAACTGCTGACCTTCGGGTTAATAGCTGAGCACTTAACCACTGTGCCACCAGGGCTGTTTTTAATGATTGTATTAAATTTAAATAGTTTTGACTCAGCTTCCATTTAGGATGTAGAAATCTGGAAAGAGCTGTGCTCTCTTCTATTAAGAAAAACAACCTGGATAATCTACAAGATCATGACTTTTCTTGAAATCAGCATACAGCCACCAACTAACCTAAAATCTGAGACAGGAATTCTCAGGAAATATTGATGGAAGTACTCATTTAGACACAAATTTTAAAAATTCTAAAGGCCAAGAGTAGGCTAATGTCAGTCTGTAGTAGCCTTATTAGTTACAGACAAAAAGGGTGTTCACACTCACTTGTACCTGCTTCCCAGAGTGTTCACTGGGAGCTCACAAGAAAGGTGAAATGGGGCAGGAGGTTCAAGCCCACCCCCTCAGGGCATAGGCTTGAGACAGGGTAGCAGCTGCCCAGAACTTCTTCCTGACACCCCTATAGAATAAAACCTTAACTCACTAGGGAAAGGGCATCAAAAACTGTCTTCTATGTCACCAGCTATATACCCATTCTGATGTTGCTAGACTATGAGGGAGAGATGTGAGAGAGAGGTGAGAGACGAAGTTAAAAGTAGCCCGACTGTGATTGCGAATGTAAAGTTCACACACTTACACAGCCATATGCAGTATACTTATGCAAGAAAGAGAGTATAGCAGAGTTGGTAGGCATAGAAGCCCTGCAGCTGGACCGCAGGGCTTACCATGCTCTAGCTCCACCATATATCTCTGTGTAACCCTGTCCAGTTATTTGGACCCACTGTGCCTCGTTTTGCTCTCTGATAAGTGGGTATAATAATATTACCCTGATGATTAATTGAGTTAATACAACCAAAATGCTGCAGAAGTGTTGGCTGTTATTGTGTATGCGTGTCTGTGTGTGTGTATATGAACTGCCTTATATATGATGTTATTCCATGCTAGGTTTTTGGCTATGTACCCTGTGGGAACTCACTGCTCCCTTTAGCAGAGAATGAAGCCAACAAGTATCTATGTGTGCACCTTGTATATATCTTCCTCATTTTCTGTGTTTGGCAAAGCCAAATCCAGGAAGTCAGTCTGATAATCATCACTGCTTTCCTCCATCCATCCGCCTCTAACTGGAACCATGTGAATATTATAAAACCTCAGCCTTGAACTGCCTTCTAATGCCACCAGGGGCTCAGGTTTATTTAAGCTTTTAAACTTATATGAGCAAAGAGGATTTCTCTGTCAATACTGAAAAGCTAATACCAAATGACCTTGCGTATAGTTAAGTAGCTGTCTGTGTCAGCTCATCTTTTCTGGTTTGGCTCCAGCAAAGTTTCAGGTTGTGCTTTGATTCTAGAAGGATCTGGGAATCTAGTGACTGCATGTGTCTAATCTTAGTGGAAGCATTTGCTTTTTCTGTGACACTTTCAGCTGATATCTAACCTTTCTAGAAGAGTTTTATCATGTGTACCCATCCGAGCACAACAAGGGAACTATTAGGAGATTGGTACATGTGGATGTATTTTAAGGGATTTGTCTCAGGGAATTGGCTTATACAATTATGGGATTTGGCAAAGCTATCTCTGCAAGGCTGTTATCTTCACAAATGGGGCTGGCAACTAAAATCCAGAGAGGAGGCAGGCAGCACGGGAATACAGATGTAAAATGTGGGGAGCAGGAACAAGCTGGACCACAAGCACAACATAGATTTCAGCCAGCAAGGATGGACTAAAACTGGAGTCAGTTCTTATTACCTCTGTCATTGGTGGTGTGGGCCTCATTCAGGAGCCAAGGTCCTTCTTCATGGACCTAAATACACACACCTGGTCCAGGAGCTGTAGATGGTAAAGGAGAAACCAGAGAAAGGAAGAGCAGTTGCAAACTCAACTGTTGCTTCGCTCCACAAGAGAATCAGCACATCAGCAACAATAAATCTGTCACCCACCCTAGCTGGAAACATGCAAGAAAAGCAATGCTAGAAAATGTATTCAGCCTCATCAAGCTGACATATTACAAAGCCACCATATCATGCATGTAGCTTAATTAATTTTAAAATTTTTCCTGTACACAAATAGCATTGTCTTGAATATTATAAACTTCAGAATATTTATTTCCTTTAGGTTTATCACTTATACAAAATCTCTGTTATTTTCTTACAATGTAAAGAGCCAGAAAACAGAACATTTCTTAACATTATTTTACAGCATATCTCTCCTAAGTTATTTTCTACAGAAAATGATTGTTTATTATTAGAATTGTGCACCAACACATAAACAATGGAATCGTGAGGCTGGTGGAAATTGCAGAAGTGATATCAGGTATTCTTCTATTTATGTCTGGGTATGCTCCATCCAAATCCTTTTAGACCAAAGCTCAGTCATCTTTCTCTCTTTGGATGGTGTCTTTTGGTAAACTTATTATTGATTCTGTGTTACTTAACGCTAGGATAAACTCAGTTTACGTAGGTGTAAGTAATATCTACATAAAATAGACATAAATAATATAGAGAAGTCAAGCCTATATATCTACTATTAGCTAACCTTTCTGGAAAATGGGATCTGGCAGTTCCTGAGATAATAGTTATACTTTTTCATGTTTACAGGGACTATTTCTACATTTGGCCAATAGTCATTTTTACTGGCTACTGTAAATCTTCCTAGCTGCCCTGGTGAGGCAGAAACCTCACCAAGCACCTAGAAGGAAGTGTATAATTTTTTTGCAAATGTTTTATTGTGCTTTAAGTGCAAGTTTGCCACCCAGATCAATTTGCTATGTAATTCCGAATGCTCCCCCACCCTGCCTCATAACAGCACACTCCTCCTTTCTACCCTGTAGTTCTCATATCCACTCACCCAACTCCTGTCCCCCTCCACCCTCTCATCTCACCTCTGGGCAAGAGCTACTCCAACAGCCTCATGTATGTATTTAAGCCAAGAAGCGCATTCTTCACCAGCATCACTCCATGTTTTATAGTCCAGACCAATCTTTGTCTGAAGAGTGGGCTTCGGTACTGGTTTCAGCTCTGGGCTAACAGTTGTGGGCCATGTCCTCAGAGGATCCATCAGCCTGACGGACCTTCAAGTCAGGTGTTTTAGTAAAGTTCTAGTTCTGAACACCTGCTCTTCTCCTGCTGTGTCAGGGACTTTACACTGTGTTCCCGATCAGGGCAGTCATTGGTGGTAGCAGGGCACCATCTAGTTTTTGTGGTCTCGTGCTGATGTAGTCTCTGGATCATACTGTATCTTCTCTCTGCTGGGCTCATTTTTCCTCATGTCTTTGATGTCCTTCATCCTCTTGTGCTCCAGGTGGATTGCGACCAGTTGATACCACTTAGATGATCACTTGCTAGCTTTTAAGACTCCGGACACCATTCACCAAACTAATATGCAGAATATTTTCTTTAAAAACAAAAACAAAAACTTAGGCCAGTTAGTCTAGATGTCCCCTGAAACTATGGTCCCCAGACCCCCATCCCTGCTACTCTGTCAGAAGGAATTCTTTTTGATGACTCAGGCAACGATGCTTTTATTTTGTGTGTATATGCTACCACCCTTATTGAGATAATTTCCTCTTTATGCAATCTAAACCCCTTCTACTTCAGCAATTACATTTTCTTTTTTTCAGGTGGAATAAAGAACAGACTGTCCAGCACTTCGACAAACTGGCCCCTCACCTAAATGAGGACAGATTTTTATTTTACCACCCCCCAGATTTTCTCAGTGGATTCCGGTTGCTTTCCCCTTCTCCCCTTTATTTTCTAGTCCTTTGACCCTTCTTTCCCTTCACCTCCTAAAATATTGGCAAATCTTCTTCATGTTTATTAGACCCTAAAACTGAAAGTCAAATAAAGGACATTGTTAGAGTTTAGCAATTTAAGGATTTGCAGAGGAAATTTAAGCGCTAAAACTTATTTATTTCATACTGCATGAATGCCCGTTAAACTCAGATCTGAACAGGAACTGAGCAGTCTTTCAACTGCTTCTCAGCTTTTCAATCGACCTGATCCCTGTGTCTTCAAAGAGTCCTTCTGTAGTTGCAAAAGGCTTACCTTAATAACTTAAGCTGCAGTTATGATATAAATAATCTGTGAAGAACCATTCAAAGGCAAATTGAATTTTTCTTTTTTCTTCACTTCTGCTCTACACCATAGGACTACAAGCAAAGGGACAGGTTACTTTCTCCAGGTAGTTGTGTTCTGTTTGCCAAGCCGTCTGAGATAAAAATCTTGCCATCAATTTACATGAGAACACTCTTCCTTTCAGGAGAGAAGACCTGGCAATCTGCCCCCACAGAGATCATAGCCTAGAAAATGCTAAGGAAAGTCATACTTTGTTCTGTAGGACTGCTGTGAGTTAAGACTGAAAGGTGCCTAACAACAAGAACAGATTACTTCTAACACTGCCATTGAGAAAGTTGAAAAAGAATCTTTATAGAGATCCTACGTCAGGCACTGATCATATGCTTTGCTCTCTTATTATCTCTCCACTATTTATAGCTTTTCGGAAGAAATCTTTCTCTCATTTTATTTACATATTTAGTCTGATTTTACTCATACAGACACTATAGGACAGTCTGGAACTGCCCACAGAGTTTCCAAGAAGCAGCCCATGGATTTGAACCACCAACCTTTGGCAGTTGTAGCTCTTAAACACAGCACCATCAGGGCTCTGATTAGTTTGCAGGATAAATTTTCCTTTTTGTTTCACTGATGCCACCAACAAATGTTTGTGAATTATCATGTGCAGCCACCACCTGTCTGTCAGTTTGTTGTACTGTAGTAGCTTGTGTGTTGCTATGGTGCTGAAAGCTATGACAAATGCCAGCAAGGTCAGCCATGCTGGACGGGTTTCAGTAGCGCTTCTAGGTAAAGACCCAATAGGTGGAAAGATCTGGTGATCTACTCTGGAAAATTAGCCATTGAAAACTCTATAGATGACAACAGAATGTTGCCCAATCCCCTTGTTTTGACATATCTTCAGGAGGGATCAATTGCTGGAGAAGAACATCATGTTTGGTGAAGTAGAAAGCCAGCAAGGGTGAGGGAGATCCTCCATGAGTTGAACTGGCACAGGAGCTGAAAAGATGGACTCAAATGTGCTGGTAATAATGAAGATCATGCAAGGGCTGAACAACATTTCCTTCTGTTTTGGGTAAAGTCACAGCAAATTGGAGTCAGTTCAATGACAGCTACCTACCTACTTAAGTATGCATGTACCTATCATGTGTGGAGGGATGCATTGTTCTATATTCTGCACACAATTTTCTTATAAACAATTTTTTATTCTTGGAATTTATAAATTAACAGCAAAGAAAAAAAAAAAGAAGAAGAAGAAGCCACCACCTTCAAGTTGATTCTGACTTATGATGACTCTATAGGTTAAAGTAGAAGTACCCCATAGAGTTTTCAATGACTGCCTGGTAGATTTGGACTGCCAACTTTTGGTTAGCCGATGTAGCACTTAATCAGTATAGCACCAGGATATTTTAGCAGAGGAAAGAACAATTACTTCATCCTTTCCTTTAAGAGAAATAACATGTTTAGGAAAATACTGTTCTGCTCAGGAGAGAGTTCCAGCACTTTGGACTTCTAAATAAGAAACCTGGTGGTGACTATACTGAAAATCTATATCACAAAGTATTTTTGTATAAAAAGCCATTTATTGACTTGGAATTGTTGATGCATTCCAGTAGAAAAAGAATTAGAACTGAAGTCACCTTTCATTACAGATTGTTGGAGGGCACTGCCTTGGCTTTGACCCTCTCCAGAGAAAGGCAAAATTTCTGCAGGCTATTTAACCTGGTGGTCTCACTCTGGGGAGGTCAGCATCACTTGTATCATTTAAGAGAACAATTTGATGCCAGCCCTTTTCAAAGGGTTGCTGGATAACTGTAATTCTTGACCTCTGTTTTTGACAGATTGATGTAGAAACAAAAAAATGTTGGTTGAACTAGTTTCTCCTTCAAGAAAGGTAAAAGACAGCACTGTACAGTTAATATATTATTGTTATTAGGTGCCACTGAGTCAGTTGTGACTCAGAATAACCCCGTGAAACACTAGCATGTCCTGAGCCATCTCCACAATCGTCATTGTGGTTGAGCCCGTTGTTACAGCCACTGGGTCAGTCTGTCATTGAGGATCCTCCTTCTTTTTGCTCGTCCTCTACTTTCCCAGGCATGATGTCTTCCTCCTGATAACATGTCCAAAGAACATGAGATGTAATCTCACCATCCTTCCTTCCAAGGAGCATTCTGGTTGTACTTCTACCAAGATGAATTTATTCATTGTTTTGATAGTTTATAATATATTCAATATTCTTCCACAAAGCCACAATTCAGAAGCATCAGTTCATCTACTATATTCCTTACTCATCACTCAACCTTCGTAGGCACACGAGGTGACTGAAAACACCATGTCTAGGCGGTGACCCTAATCTTCAAAGTGACATCTTTGCTTTTCAACACTTTAAACTGGTCTTTTGCACAACAGTTTCCCAATGAAATATGTCTTTCAATTTCTTTACTGGTGTTTCCATGGGTGTTGGTTGTGGATCCAAGTAAAATGAAATTCTTGACAACTTCAATCTTTTCTCCATTTATCAAGATGTTGCTTATTGGTTCAGTTGTGAAGATTTATGTTTTCTTTATGCTGAGATGTAATCCACACTGAAGGCTGTAGTTTTTCTTATTCATCAGCAATGCTTCAAGTCCTCTTCACTTTCAGGAGGCAGTGTTGCATCATCTGCATAAGTGGGTTGTTAAAAAGTCTTTCCCCAATCCTGATGCCCTGTTCTTCAAATAGTCCAGCTTCTCTGATTACTTGTTCAGCATGCAGACCAACGAGATATGGTAAAAGGATATAACTCTGATGCACAACTTCCCTCGTTTTAAGCATGTAGTATCCTCTCACTCCATTCAAATGATTGCCTTTTGATTTCTGTACAGGTTCCTCAAGAACACTATTAAGTGTTCTGGAATTCCCATTCTTTGCAATGGTATGTGATCTCTGGTATCATTTCTATTATCATGGCCATAGTTTTTCAATTATCAGTTTGTCTTCTTTGTTTCCAACTTCCTAATTCCAGGTACCAGTAATCATCAATGCATCTTGATTACATGTTTGATCAATTCCAGATTGCGGAGGTTGGCAAAAATCTTCAATTTCTTCATATTTAGTCTTAGTGGTTGATGAGTAAATATGAATACCACAGGAAACATATTCCCTTCTGTATATTATTTAGATATGAACAAAAGTGCCCAATAAAAAGAACCTTAGCATCGAATTACCATGAGAGCACAGTAGCAAAACCCTTTGGGTTGCCAAGAGAACATGGTTTCAAGATACTTTCTTGGTGTATCTTAACTTGGAGCCCAATCAGCAGCATAACTACTAAGCTATTGTTTTCCATCTTAGTGGAATCTGTCATAAATTATAGAATCATTGAATATTCAATGGAACATTATCTTTGGGAAGAAAAAGGAGCCCTGGGGCTACCATGGTTAAATGCTCGGCTACCAAGCAAAAGATTTGTCGTTAGAACTTGTCCAGCCACTCTGTGGGAGAGAGATCTGGCATTCTGCTCCCATAAAGATTGTTTGTTGTTGTTGGGTGCTGTCCGCTCCGTTTCGACTCATAGTAACCTCACATACAGCAGAATGAAACCGCATCCGGCCTTGTGTCGTCCTCGCCGTCGTTTCCGTGCTTGAGCCCACTGTCACAGCCCCTGTGTCAATCTTATTGAGGGTCTTTCTCTTTTTTACCAGTCTTCTACTTTACCAAGCAGGATACATGATATCCTTTTCCAGCGATAGGCTCAGCCTGATAGCATGTCCAAAGTAAGTGAGATGAAATCTCTGCATCCTTGCTTCTGAGTAACACTCTGGCAGTACTTCTTCCAAGAGAAACTGTTTTACTGGCAGTCTGTGCTATACTCAATATTCTTTGCCAAAACCATAATTCAAAGGTGTTAATTTTTCTCTTATCTTCCTTAGTGCCCAGGTTTGCACGAACATCTGTAAAGATTACAACACAGGACAATTTATGGGGCTCTTCTGCTCTGTCACATGCTCTCACTGTGAGTCAGAATCAGCTCAGTAGCGTTCAACAGCAAGAGGGAGAAACGTGACAAGTTTCCTAATAGACACATCACAAAGTTCTGTGAGAATAAATTCACAGGTAAAGGAGAATTCAGTAAATATCTGAACACCTCAAAACCTTCAAAAAATGTGTGCTGAAAATCTATTGTGAAAATGAAGTTATTGCTGACTGGAAAAGAGGCCAATTTATCAAGGGTGGAAAATGCCTTGGGTAGATATAAATCACCACTCCATTTAATATGAGTTGTTAAAATCTAGTTAAAAGTTATTCAAAAGCTGAATTCTTAAGCCTCATTGTTGTTATTTTTGGGTGCTGTCATGGATTGAATTGGGTGCCCCTAAAAATGTATGTGTTGATTTGACTTGGTTAGGAGTTCCTACATGGTGCCCTTCCTCCCATGTGTTGTGAATCCTGCCTCTGTGATACTGATGATGGAGAATGGTCTGCAGTTGTGTTAGTGAGGCAGGACTCAAGCTACAAGCTTGTGGAACATAAGGGAGAGAAGTGAACTGAGAAAGCTGGGGCCTCATACCACCAAGAGAGAAGCACCGAGAGCAGAGCACATGCTTCGGATCCGAGGTTCCTGTGCCGAGACGCTCTCACGGGATTTGGACTCAGCCCACAGGACTGTGATGATTTCTCTTACTGAATGGATTATAATTTATAAATGGATTTGCAGCTTACCAGACTGTGTTAATAAGGCTTCCACTCATGGTATTTTCTGTAGAGGCAGTACCAGGTGACTAAGACAGGTGCCATTAAGTCAGTTCCAACTCATAGCATCCCTGTGTTCAACAGAAAAAAACATTACCTGGTCCCGCATCCACCTCATATCCATTGCCACCTTGGAGTCTGTTGTTTCAGCCACTGTGTCAATCCATGTCCTTGAAGGTTTTCCCTTCTTTATGGGCCCTCTACTTTACCAAATATGATGTTTTCTTCAAGAACTGGTCCATTCTGATAACACGTCCTGGGTACATGAGGCAAAGTCTCACCATCCTTGCTTCAGAGAAGTATTCTGGTTGCAACTCTCCCAAGACAGATTTGTTTATTCTGGTGGTCTGTGATTGTCTTAGTCATCTGACACTGCTGTGATAGTGACACTACAAGTGAATAGCTTTAAACAGAGAAATTTTATTCTATCATGGTCCAGTAGGCTACAAGTCCATATTCAGGGCATCAGCTACAGGAGTAGGCTTTCTCTCTTGGCTCTGGAAGGAAGTCTTGGTCATCAATCTTCCCCTGGACTGGGAACTTCTGAGGCACAGGGACCCCAGATTCTTTCCAAAAGATGCCCTCTGCTCACAGCACTGCTACTTTCCTGATGGTATGAGACTCCCAACTCTCTGCTTCCTCTCTTTCCTTTTGTCTCAGCCATCTAGTCCTGCTATAACAGAAATACCACAAGCGGATGGCTTTCAAAAGAGAAATTTTATTTTGTCACAGTCCAGTGCCACGCATCTAAATTCAGGGCATCGGCTCCAGTGGAATTCTTTCTCTCTCGGCTCTAGAGGAAGGTCCTTTTCATTAATCTTCCACTGCATTGGGAACTTTCTGAGGTACAGGGACTCTGGGTCCTCTCCAAAGGACGTGCTATGTTCCTGGTACTCTAGTCTTGGAGGTAAGAAGTTGCCAAATCTCTCTGCCAGCTTCTTTCCTCTATATCCCAAGAGATTACCTCAAGACACAATACAGTATTTCACATTGAGTCCTACCTCACCGGCACAACTGGGGCCAATCCTCTCTCACTAATACACAGAGGAAGAATTTACAACGTGGGGGAATATCACACAATACTGGGAATCATAGACCAGCCAAATTGCTGCACACATTTTTTTGGGGGAACACAGTTCAGTCCATGACAACGGCATATTCAATATTCTCCACCAACGCCAACACCGACATACAAAGATGTTAGTTCCTTTTTTGGTCTTCTTTATTCATTGTCCAGCATTTGCATGCATTTAAGGCAATTGAAAATGGACTTGGGTCAGTTGCTGCTTTTGTCTTCAATGGGAAATATTTGCTTTTCAGCACTTTAAAGAGCCTGTTGTCTGGGTTTAAATAATGACACAGGCAGTCACTTAACTTCTTGGGCCTTTATTTTCTCAACTATAAGATGGAGTAATAATGAAATATTTCATAGGACTGGCACAAGGTTAAATAAATTAAAGCACTTATGGCAGTGTCTGGCATGTAGTAAGAGATGTAAGTGTAAGTGTATTAATTTAAAAAGTATATTAAGGATAAATGAAAGAAAGGAATGAGGAATGATTGGGGAAGGGTTGACAGAGGCTTCTGACATGCTTGCAATGTTTTCCTTGACCACAGTAAAATAGTTATATGAACGTTTGCTTTATTATTATTTGTTAAATAGTATATCCTGCTGTGCATTTTTCTATATGTGACCATTGTGGTGGTAGTGGTTTTACGTTCCACTAAGTGTGTTCCAACCCATACCGATCCTGTATGACAGGAGAATGGCCCCACAGGGTTTCCAAGTAGCATTTGGTGTGAACTGCCAATCTTTTGGTTAGCAGCTGTAACTCTTAACCACTGTGCCACCAGGGCTTGTATGTGACTATATCTTATTTAAAAAATGGTATAATCCCTATTGAAAAAGTTCTTAAACTTTTTGGTCTCAGATCCCCTTTATAGTCTTCAAAGCTTTTGAGAAATAGCTTTAGTTTGTGAATTACATCTGTCTATAATTTTAAAAATAAAAACTGATACATTTAAAATGACATTAGTCCACTTCTATGCTAATACGATTAATGTATTTTGATAAAATTCTGCTGTATTTTCCAAAATAAAAAAAAAAATTAATGAGAAGAGTGGCATTTATTTTTGCAAATCATTTTAATATCTGGCTTAATAAAAGTCAGCTGGATTCCCTATCTCCTTCCGCAGACAAACTGTTACAATATGTTGTTTTGGTTAAAATACATGAGGAAAACCCAGTCTTACACAGATAGGCCTTTGGAAAGAGGAAGCGAATTTTAATTGCCTTTTCAGAGAGTTGTGAATAAATTTCCTAAATATCAAGTTTCTTGTTTAGTTATTCACACTTCTGGCACCAGAATCTTGACTTAGCCAGTCAGAAAGCAGTCTAGTTTACAGAAGATCAAGCTTCCCTATATAGATACTGAGATATTTCTTTCATTTAGCTAGAAGAAATACAAGAGGATCCTTTGAAAATGATTGACTCCATATTCATAAGAATGTCTTCTCTACCCATTATTCCAAGTTTTCATTGAATTCTCACTTGAATTTTGTAAAACATTTTAAAATTAAAATGTGTATTTTGATGGTGAACCCCACAAAAAGTGTTTTCCCAAGGTCTAGGGGAAGTCCTGAAAGGAAAGCTTCCCGAAAAAAGTAATGTTTGAGACATGAAGGAGTGATTAAAATTAAAGTAGGAAAAGAGAGGGAAGAATTTTGTTCTACACAGAATAAACAGTATGTGCAAATGTCCTGTGGTGGAAGGGGCAGAGTAACTATGAAGGGTGTAATAAGGAATGAATTCTGAAATGTAGTCATTGGATACTAATAATAGCCTCTGGTTATCTATTCACCAAGGAACTGGTTTAAAAATCCTTAACTGGTATAACATCTTGCTCTTCATTTGTGCATGCTTCCTGATTCTAGTTCTCCCAAACCTGTTATGCACTGGTATTCCCGGGTGGCAGGATATCATTCTCAATCTCCATTTCTTGACTAGAAAGGCAGAGCTATAGCTCTCAGATCTTCTCAGTTGTAGAATATGTGCCCTGAGGTCTCACATACAGCCTCAGTTTCTTCACAGAATCAGAGTTCTTCCTCCCATCATGGCCATCTGGTACAAAAACAGCTTCTTGCTTATTGAGAACATTTGAAATGATCCTTCTAGTAGAGAAAGATGATGCAATGACATTCCTCAGTGACAAGATTAATACTTCCCTTGGCAACTAATGCTTAGAGCATTGATGTTTAATTACTTTACACCCAATATTATTTGGGCTGCATTCGCTTTTCTTGAAAGATAAAATTAAGATTAATTTCAATTAAATTATTGGGGAAGACATTGTAAGAGTGCCCAGAATCAAGCATTTTTTTCTCTTAGGCTGTAAGAGTTTTCTGTATCAATGGTTCTGCGTCTCTTTCATCCATGATTTATCCTGAAACTATGATCCCCTTAGCTCTTTTCTCAGGCAAAATAAACTACAACTACCTTTGCTGTGTACGTACCAATGATGTGAAGAAATGGTACAAAAAGTAACAACTTAATAGTGACACCATCATGATGAGAAAGGCAAGAAAGGAGAAAGACTTGAAGTAGGGTGGGATTGGAAGTAAAGAAGACTAAAGGACACACACACACAAAAGCGTTGTGACAGCACCTCTTCTAACCACTGCCATCAAGTCAATGCTGACTCATAGTGAACCTATAAGACAGAGTAGAACTATCCAATAGAGTTTCCAAAGAGTGCCTGGCAGATTTGAACTGGGCACCTTTTGGTTAGCAGCTGTAGTACTTAACCACCGTGCCACCAGGTTTTCCACATCTCTTCTGGGAAACCTTTGTTTCTTTACACATTTTAACAGCCTGCATGAGGTTTAATAGAGCCAAGCCAAGTGCCGTCAAGTCAGATCTGATTTGTTCCAATCTAACATCAAATTGAAGAAGAATGGTGTCATATTCATAATCAAAAAGCACATTTTAAGGTGTATCCTGAAGTATAGTCCTGTCAGTGATAGAATAATAAGCATGTGCCTACAAGGTGTATGAATGTGACTACTATTTGAGTTTACATACCAACCATTAATATAAAAAATGAAGAAATTGAAGATTAATACCAACTTTTGTGGTCTGAAATTGAACAAGCCTACAATCAAGGGGCATTGATAATTACTGGATTGGAATGCAAAAGCAGGAAACAAAGAAGGATCTGCAGTTGAACAATATGGCCTTGATAATAGAAGCAACAATATAGATCTCATGATGATAGAAATTTGCAAGACCAGTGACTTCTCCGTATAAACAGTAACTATGTACATGACCTTCACCAGATGGAATACAGAGGAATCAAATCCACCATATCTGTGGAAAAAGACTATGGAAAAGCTCAATATCATCAGTCAGAACAAAGCTAGGGGTTGACTACAGAACAGACTATCAATTGCTTAGATACAAGCTTAGAGCATCGATGTTTAATTACTTTACACCCAATATTGTGTGGGCTGCATTCGCTTTTCTTGAAAGATAAAATTAAAATTAATTTCAATTAAATTATTGGGGAAGACATTATAAGAGTGCCCAGAATCAAGCATTTTTTCTTTTAGGCTGTAAGAGTTTTCTGTATCAATGGTTCTGCGTCCCTTTCATCCATGATTTATCCTGAAACTACGATCCTGTTAGCTCTTTTCTCAACAAAATAAACTACAACTATCTTTGCTGTGTACGTACCAATGATGTGAAGAAATGGTACAAA
Source organism: Heterohyrax brucei (assembly GCA_028571685.1). NCBI lineage: Eukaryota > Metazoa > Chordata > Mammalia > Hyracoidea > Procaviidae > Heterohyrax > Heterohyrax brucei. The sequence goes on from CM053144.1 coordinate 167,618,537, forward strand.
AAGTAACAGCTTAATAGTGACACCGTCATGATGAGAAAGGCAAGAAGGGAGAAAGACTTGAAGTAGGGTGGGATTGGAAGTAAAGAAGACTAAAGGACACACACACACAAAAGCGTTGTGACAGCACCTCTTCTAACCACTGCCATCAAGTCAATGCTGACTCATAGTGAACCTATAAGAAAATTAGAACAAGTCCATGATAGCCAAAGTATGACCTTGAGCATTTCCCACCTGAATTTAGAGATCATCTCAAGAATACATTTGATGCATTGAACATCAGTGAGTGAAGACCAGATGAGCTGTGCAAAGACATCAAGGTCTTCATACATGAGGAAATCAAAAGTGCATTAAAAAGACAAGAAAGAATTTTCAAAATGGATATCAGGATGGACTGAGACTTAACACTGAGTAGCCTGAATGAAAGGAAGAAACAACAAAGTAAAATCTGAACAGAAGATTTCAAAAGGTGGCTCAGGAAGACAAAGTTAGGTATGATAATGAAATGTGCAAAGACCTGGAGTTAGAAAACTCAGAGGGAACAGTACATTTGACATTTCTCAAACTAAAGGTGCTGAAGAAAAAAGTTCAAGCCCGGAGTTGTGATTCTGAAGGATTCTATGGGCAAAATACTGAACAACACAGGAAGTATCAAAAGAATACAAAAAGAATACAGAGTCACCATAGCAAAAAGACTCTGTATTCCTCCTATCCTCTTCTGATGCTTCCTGTGGTACCCAGAAGAGGGAAACCGTGGTAGCATAGTGGTTAAGTGCAACATCTGCTAACCATAAGGTCAGCAGTTCAAATCTGCCAGGCTGTCCTTAGAAACCCTATGGGGCAGTTCTACTCAGTCTATTGGGTGGCAGAGAGTCAGAATCAACTCAATGGCGGTGGGTTTGGTACCAAAAATAACTGGCCAACATTCAACCGTTTCAGGAACTAACATATGATCAAGAACCAATGATACTGAAAGAAAAAGTCCAAGCTGTACTAAAGGCACTGGTGAAAAACTAGTCTACAGGAATGATGGAATGCTGTTTGAGATGTTACAGTAACCAGATGCAGTGCTAGAGGTGCGTGCTTGTCTCTACTATGAAATATGGAAGACAGCTACCCGGCCAATGAACTGAAAGAGATCCATATTTGGACCCATTCCACATTCAATGGAATGTGGAAATTATCAATCAATATCATTAATAATACAAGCAAGTAAAATTTTGCTGAAGATAATTGAAAAGTGGTCATGGCAGCATATCATCACGGAACTGCCAGATATTCAAGCCAAATTCAGAAGAAGATGTGGACAAGGGATATGGTTGCTGATGTCAGGTGGATGGCAGCTGTAGAGAATACCAGTTGTTTGCCTGTGCTTCATTGACTGCCCCAAAGCATTCAACTACGCAGATAATAACAAAATATGGATAACAGGGAAGAGCAGGAATTCCAGAACAAATTAATTATGCTCATGGAAGAAAAAAAAATCACCAAACATAGCAGCTGAGTCAATTCCAATTCATACAGTTGCTCTAAGACAGAGTAGAACTGTCTCATAGTTTCCAAGGAGTGCCTGGTAGATTTGAACTGCTGACATTTTGGTTTACAGTAGAACTCTTAACCATACATACCTACAGGGTTTTCTTATCCTTACAAGGAACCTATATACAGACCAAGAGACAATCATTTGAACAGATCAACAGGATACTATGTGGTTTGAAATCAGGAAAGTCGCATGTCAAGGTTGTATCCTTTTGGCATACTTATTCAATCTGTATGCCTAGCAAATAATCACAGAAACTGGACCATATGAAGAACTCAGCAGTAGGATTGGAGAAAGACCATTAACAACCTTCCATAGGCAGATAACAGAGTATCTTGCTTGGTGAAAGTAAAGAGAACCTGAAGAACTTAATGATGAAGAGCAAAGATCACACACAGTCTTCGGTTTGGATTAAACTTCAACATAAAGAAAACAAAAGTCCTCACAAATGGACCAGTAAGCAACATCATAATAAACAGAGAAAAGACTGAAGTTGTCAAGGATTTCATTTTAGTTGGATCTATAATCAACATCCATGGAAGTAGCAATGAGGAAATCAAAAGGCAAGTTGCATTGGGCAAATTGGCTGCAAAAGACCTCTTTCAAATGTTGAAAAGCAAAAAGGTCACCTTGAAGACTAAGATGAACCCAGTCCAAGTCATGGTATTTTCATTATCTCATATATATGTGAAAGGTAGACAATGAATAAGGAAAATGGAAGAAGCATTGATGCCTTTGAACTATGATCTTGGCAAAGAATATTGAACATACTGTGGACTTCCAGAAGAATGAAAAATCTGTCTTGGATGAATGACATCCATAATGCCTTAAAACAAGGAAGGCAAGGCTTTGTTTCACGTACTTTGTAAATGCTATCAGGAACAACTACTCCTTGAAGAAGGATATCTTACTTGGCAAAGTAGAAGATCAGTGAATGAGAGGAAGACCTTCAGTGAGATGGATTGATATAGTGTCTGCAACAGAAGACTCAAGCACAGTGGTGATTGTGAGGATGGAACAGGACTGGATATTGTTTTATTGTGCTGCATGTAGGAGTGCATGGATCAGAATTGACTTGATGGCATCTAACAATAACAATAACAATGTCAGTGTCATTATACACTGGATTTAAGGAAGCAGCCAGTACCTGAATTGCTAGAGTTTGTGACTAGAAGGGAACTCATTTGTGTGGCACTGAGGGGTGGCACATCTGAGTGACTGGAAGAATAGATATGAACGAGAATTTCTGGGCTCCTCACCTGGATGGGAAATCTCTTGAATGATTTCCTTCTTTACAGCCCCCAAATTTAAAATGTCACCTTACAAATAGATTCACTGTTTCATGATAATGTGATTTTTACCAGTTCTGCGGTAAATGTCTTAGTGATAGTGATGCGGATAGGGACAGCAATGTTGGTGAGGAAGACAAAGATGCAGAAAGAAAGACAAGAAGATCTGGCTCCAAATGAGTGTCTTCTCAGCTTTCGTCTTGAGTTAAGAGAGGATTTGGGACAAGATACGAGGATTTCCAATTAAGTTCGTGAACTCGCTCTAGAAAAAGTGCTACATACTTCACCGCTTAATATCCCTACAGTCACCTTTGAAGTCCCCTTGGGAAGCTATGCACTGATGCCAGTGCCTAGTCCAACCTTCAAAGCAATTTTGGAACTCTTTCTGGAATGGCTATCAGAACTCTTGTTGTACTACCCTTGATGTCCTGAATGTCAACAAAACATCTTCCTTTCAATACGTTTCCTTTATCTTCAGATAAAGAAAAAAGTCACTGGCGACTAGATCAGATGAGCAGCGAGGGTGTTCCAATACAGTTACCTGTTTACTGGCTAAAAACTCTTTCACAGACAATTGTAAAATTAAGTTCACCAACTTGCCACCATGCCAACGTGTGCAATGGCCATTCCAAAAAAACTTCCAAGATTGCTTTGAAGAGTAGCCGAGGTGCTAGCAACAGTGCATAGCTTCCCAGGGGGAGTACTTCAAAGATAACCGTAGTGATATTCAGCAATGAGGTAGGTAACACTTAGAACAATTAGGTTTGTAGACTTGTTGGACCTCATATTTTGTTTTGTAGATAAAAGAGAGAAGACACAGGAATTATGCATACATCTCTGTAAATGACTCTAATGGTGACTGGCATTCAGTTAAAACAAAAACCATAACCATATCAGTTGCTGTGGAGTCAGTTCTGAACTCATAATGAGCCTATGTGCTTCAGAGTATAATTGCTCTTCACAGGGTTTTCAACAACTATGACATTTCGTCTCTGACAGCTGACCTTTCGGCTAGCAGCCCAGCACTTAAATGTGTGCACCACCCAGGGACTCCTCAACTAAAACAAGCAAAGGTATTGAATGCTTCTTATGTGCCAGATGATACTTCATCTCAGCCACGTTTGATCATCCAAATTGCCAATGCCGTAACTATTTTATACAATTTTTCACTTAAAACCTTATTCCAGGGATACTGGAGTTTCCAAAAGTCTTTCCACAAAAGAAGGGGCTGGAGTTCATAGCTGGGTCTTCTGTCTCAGTCCCAGATCTCAACCCGGTACCTACAGCAGCTGACACCCACCCTGACAAAATGTAACTGATGTTCTTTCTGAGCAGTGTGCATCCCACGACATTTATTTAAAACACAATCCATCTTTCTTTCTTCCAAACAGCAATATCATCTTGAGCCAGTTGTTTGTGCAGACATCTTCCCTACCATCCAGAACATTATGTAAATATTTCTTTGGTTCTTTCCTGCCCGTAACTCATGCTTCCCTTCCTTAGCAAAGAAAGGCTGAATAGTGCGCAGCGGAGACTTCTCTGACACAGTCCTTGGTTTCTCCGCTCTCAGGTCCCAAGGGACTCACTAGACCATGGAGCTGGACCTCCGGCCTCTGGGAAATGCTGCTCTGAACCAAACCAGAAAGATCATTGTCTGCCTTTTCCTTAAGAGTCAGATAAGGAAACTCCACTGATCCCTGGAGAGATTCATCCTGGTCAATCAGGAAGTTTTCCCTGAATGGCACCAGCAGCAAAAATAGAAAGATAATTATTAACCTTCACACAGAGATTCCAGATGGCAAGCTGGCCTTTCATCTCCAGTGGAGGGGAAATGACAGAGACAAAATTTAAGAGATTAAAAAATGGTAGAGGTACTGCCTGTGGGTGATTCAGCTTAGTGTTCTGATAGTTGCAAAGGTGGATCTCTATCAGGGAAAACTGAGGCAGATGAACTATAGTTTCCTTTGGAGGATGTCGAGTGCTTCTCTCTGATCTGCTCAGCACATGTCTGCCAAATTCAGCTCATTACATGAGAATAGGTAAATAAAATTGCTTCCAATATTTTTTGGCCGAAGACTGTGGGAGGCCATTGAAAAACAGAAGCACGATTTCACACATCTTTAATAAATTTTTTAAAAAATATTTAAATAGTATTAAGCTTTTCCACGTGTCCATACTGACTTAAAATTCATAATGCTATGATTTGAAGCTCTTTTTCAAAACTTTTGTAATTGTTAATATGTTTACTAAAGGAAATGTATTATGCATTGGCCTTTTGTGTTTTTCCAAGTTTCTTCGATTTTAGCAGCTGAAAAACACCAAGGAGCCAGAAATTTTGTCCAGCAGTCGAGACAGCAGGGAGTGAAACTCAGCTCTTTGACTACTGACCATGAAAATGAACTGGGTCAAGCCCAACTCTGTCCTCCCCTGGGCTTATCAGCACTAACATTATTAGAGTATTTTGATTCCTGCAGGCTTCCCAAATACTAGCTGTATTTTCTCTGTTTCATTTAAAGTCTTTGGACTATTATAACATCAATGATCGAAACTTTAGCATCAAAACTTAGGTCTAACTACTTACTAGCTGTATATGCTGGAGCAAGTTGCTTTATCTCTCTAGTCTTCAGTTTCCTCATTTGTTAAATAATTATGATAATGACAAATACTTCATCAGAGCACCATGGGGAATCTATTATGGATACAAGTAATAAAGTAGGTGTTCAATAAATAGTAGCTTTTTTCGATTGCTTGTATTACTATTACTAATCTTTCCTTCATTTTATTAACTTCTTTTGCCAGGAAATAAATCATCTTGCTTCCTTTTCTACCTAATCTCTTCCTTGACAGAACATACACCTATTTTTGACATCTTTTCTCATGTACGTGCTTTCCATGTGTCTTCTCTGGTCCCCTCACCTGGAACTGAACTCTCTGTAATCTCTAATCCTGTGTGACATTTGTATGGCTCATGTAATAGCTGTCCTTTATTGCCTTGTGCTAAAGTTTGTTTTCGCCCTTACCTGATCATCTTAATTAGAATAATACCTTCTGGAGGTCAGGAAGCAAATCGCTTTTTTCTGGAAAAGCCTTGTTGAGTGTGTGTTGAATGAATATACTCAAACTCTGGAAACATGTCCGGTTATAATTTTGCATTACTGCATTGGATCGAAACAGAAATGATTAAATTTAGTAATTATGACTTTGCCCTGAAATGACAACACAACAGTTGAAGTCAGGATGAAAAGATAAATTTCTGAAAGGTCTGGCAGGGCACTCTGGCTGTCAATCTCTGGATCCCTGCAAGTAAGTATAATGCCTTCCAAAACTAGGTCATTGTGGTTGTTTTCAGGTGCCCTCAAGCTGTTTCTGACTCAGAGTGACCCCTACAACAGAACGAAATAGCATCTCTTCCACACCACCCCCATGATCAGTTGTAGATTGGATGGTTGGGATCCATATGGCTTCCTTTGGCTGATTTTTAGAAGTAGATCCCCAGTCTTCTTAGTCTGTCATGGTCTTGAAACTCCACCAAAACCTTTTCAACAGTATTGCAAGAGACTATTTCCACAGAGGTATGGGTGATGGCAGTGTGTGACATACATTGGCTAGGAATGGAACCTGAGTCTCCCACACAGAAGTGAAGAATTCTACCACTGAACCCATCAATACTCATAGAGCCAGGTGGTAATGCTTTCAAAATAGCTGGCAATACAGCCCTATATCCTCAAGCAAATCACATCACCTTTATCTACTTCAGTTTTCTTACTTGTAAAATGAATGCAGGAAGCAGATCAGGTGATCTTTAAGAAATTGTCCCTCCTAAAAGATTTCTAATTTACTATTTTTAAAATGAGCATACTGAATCTAGTGATCTTGAGGTTTCCTTTCTCAGATATGATTCTTTGTTTTCTTTTTCCCCAACCTTCATAGCGTGTCCATAAGAATGGCCAAACTTTGTTTCCCAAGCCCTGCATACACTATTCAAAAATTTTCCAGCTACTTCTGAGACTTCTGGGAGTTCTTTGACATTTGAGAAACATAGCGTTTCTTACATGTGTTCATAAATTAAGATTTCCTCAATTCTGTAAGGATTCCATCACTGTTCTTTATTCTAGCCATGTGTTCAATCACTCTGACGTCCCAGGAAGCTGCCTGTGCTACCGGGGCGTCATTGTTCATGGAACAGGATTTTTCACTTTGACTTTCTCATCTTTAAAATGAGCTAAACTCTTCCATCTAATCTGATAATACTATGTAAAGCTGTGGTGTCTGAATCGTAGGTATAGCGTCTAAGAACACATCTCAGACTGCCACCCAAGACTCTTGTTCTATAATGCTACAGTGATTTAGATGCACTGGAAGATTTTTGGAAACCCTAGTGGCCTAGTGGTTAAGTGTTATGTCTGGCAATTGATAAGTCAGCAGTTCAAATCTGCCAAGTGTTTCTTAGAAACTCTATGGAGCAGTTCTACTCTGTCCTATAGGGTTGCTATGGGTGGGAATCAACTTGACAGCAGTGGGGTGTTTTTTTTTTTTTTGGAGTGGGGAGGAAAGATGTTTGTATCATTAATACTAATGTTACTATAGTAGTTTGCCAGAAAAAAAAAAGAGTTCATTAGGAATCCCCAAATATATCCAGGATTGAAGTGAGTTGTTCAGTAATAGCAGTTAGAATGACCCAAATAATTTCATTAATTGACCAGCACTTGGTGTAATTTTGTAGGGTGAGGTCAGTATGGCTAAACTGTGGTGATGCTGTATTAAGGAGGAGCTGTTGGAGATTACCTAGCAGTGCTAACATGAACTTGGAGTCTGGAGGGAGATGTGTGGAGACAGAACTTTTATTTCTCCTCATTGATTAACAGAAATCAAGTATGAGCTGCATATTCTGGCCTTTAGGTAAGATCTCAAGATACCAAGACTCTTAGTTCAGCTAGTTATACCACACTGAGAAAAAAAGTTGAGCCAAATTGCCAGAGAGAATTCAGGAAAAAGAACAATGAAATTTCTCTAAGTACTTTTGTTTCTCTAGGGAATCTCACTTTGGGGAATTTTTCTTTTGATTTTTTTCAAATACAAATTTGCAAAATTGTCTTGTACTAGGAAGACAGAGCTGTCAGCTGCTTGGGAAAAAGTACCCTGTTAGTTGCTGAGTGATGAGATCTTGCAAATCAAGCTTCAAGAAAAGGTCCAGTAGGAGTGAAAGGATTATCACTGATCCCTCTCTGCAACTTCTAGTCTGGGAAACAGAGTCCTTGGAAATAATGTTCAGTAAAACTCATGTCCTCTGCAGGAAGCTACAGGAAAGTTTAATACCAAAACCCTTGCTAGTGACACAGGTTAATTTTCCTGGAGGTTCCTATTGGCTAGCCTCCCTGAGCACCTGAAAAGATGGTAGACCAATAATGGAGGATTCAGGACTTTATCTCTTTCTCCCTCATTACAGACACCACTTACAGCTGCCTGTGGGTGCAGCACCGGAAAGGTAGGAAACAATCAAGGCAAAAACATTGCCATGTGCTATCATCTCTGGATCCCAATTCCCAAGAGCCTCAGCTTCCCTGAGACTCTTCATATCCAGGCTTCTCAGGGGCCTCAGCTGCAGCAGAGCATAGGCACTCACAACCTAATGAACAGTGGCTCCTGCTTTACAAGCTGAGGCAGGAGCCCATGGTGCTACACAGAAAATCACAGCAACCTACTCTCTGACATTAATGTTGTATTGCTAGAAGAGAAACAGATTTCACTTAATTGACAGACGTACTCAGATGACAAAAGAGGGCCAATTTAAAGACGGCTATGTTTTGTGGAGCACTCAGGTGGTGCAGGAAACCTAGCAGCACAGTGGTTAAGAGCTACGGCTGCTAACCACAAGGTCAGCAGTTCGAATCCATCAGGCGTTCCTTAGACACTCAATGCAGCAGTTCTACTCTGTCCTATAAGGTTGCTATGAGTTGAAATCAATTCGAAGGAAGCGAGTCTGGTGAATATTGCAAATGATTAAACACTTGACTGCTAACTGGCAGACTGATGGCTTGAACTCACAAGAGACGGCTCAGGAGAAAGACCTGGAGACGCACTTCCAAAAAGGCACAGTTTTGAAAACACTACAGAGCACAGTTCTCTGCAACACGTGGAGCTGTCATGAGTGCAATCAACTGAATGGCATTTGGTTTCGGATTTTTGGTTATGTTTTGCTCTGTTTTCCTTCTGGAAAGTGGGTCTCTGTTGTCTCTATGGAGATTTAGTGGTCTCCTGTGGGTCTTATGAGGTTCATTTTGAGGGTGATATTTCAGCCATTAGAGCACTGTGTGTTTACATGCTTGTGTCTTTAAATCTATGCAGCTAGCCAGGCAGGTTGTTGAACTACGGAAGAGACTTAAAGTAAAAGAGAAAGTTTATTACAGGCAAAGTGTAGCGCTGAATGGAGGTCCGTGTTTCTGACAGAGAAATTCCACAAGTGGGGCCGGGGTGGGATTTGGAAACAGGGTGGAAAAATAGCCTGGTGGTAGGGAATATTTCTGTACCTCACCTAATCTCTCACCGAGCTCTCTTCCTATGAGTAATTTCTGCTATGCCCATCTTCCCACTTGAGGAGGAAACACTGAATTAAGTTAAACAGCCTTTCTTTGAGTATCCAAGGTAGTAGAAGTGCTAATCAATGCTGTCCTTGTTACTTTGAATCAGTCCCCCCAGGGCATTTGTCATTTGTGCACTGTGATATTCTGACAGTCACTTGGCACTTGCATTTTGTCATGTTGTAATGGAGTACATTTCCATTGCCTTCAGTATTCTTCACTCCAATTACATGCAAGGAATCAAAGCCTTGCTAGAGTGAGATTTGTCTGAAGCCCTCCCTGGAGCCAAGATCTCCTGGAAAAGCCTGCTCTGATAACTGTCGTGGGTCTGCAGAGTGCCTTACTCTCAATCTGAAGAGCCGCTAATTTGATTTGTTCTCTTATTTGAGAGTGAACCAGATCATTTGCATTGTAAATACAACCACTCCTTGTCTTTATTTCCATCATTTTTTATTGCTTTTGGCTGCTTAACTTGAATAATTTAATCATAGGCCATATGAAAGAGAGCAGAGCAAAGATTTTAAATAAGTTCAAGAGTAAGCTCGAAGAGAATCTGTGGTAGCAATAGACGATTAAAGCATTTATGATTTCAGATTTTGTGAGTATTATGTATCACTTGAGTTATCCTCCCTACTTTTAAAAAAACTGGAAGAGTACCTCTTAAAACACGTCCTCTATGCTAAATTCAGGATTGGTACTACACATCACTACCACCAATCTGTTTGTTAGTGTGTCACTCTGCATTGTTGCTACCACGCTGGAACATTTGCTGCTAGCATTTCAAAAACCAGCAGAGTCACCAATGGTGGACAGGTTTCAAAGGAATTTCCCAACTAAGACAGACTAGGAAGAAAGGCCTGGCAATCTACTTCCAAAACTTAGCCAATGAAAACCCCAATGGATCGCAACAGAATATTATCCAGGATGAACCCTCTAGGTTGGAAGACACTTGAAATACATTGTGGCTGAGACAATGGACTTGAGCATACCAACAATCATAACAATGTACCAGACTGTTGTTTTGACTACTGTGGCAGTGTAATAGGTTCTAAATTTGGAAAGTGTGAAGCCTCCCACCGTGTTCCTCCTATTTAGTAGTGCTTTGTTTATCCAAGGTTTCTTCCCTTTCCAAACAACACTGGTAATGTGTTTTTCCATCTCACTGAAAAATGTCACTGGAATTTGTATTGGGATTGCATGGTATGTGTAGATCACTTTGGGTAAGATAGACTTTTTCACAATGTTAAGTCTTCCTATCCATGAGCAGGGTAGGTTTCTCCATTTATGTGAGTCTCTCTTAGTTTCTTGCAGTAAGGTCTTGTAGTTCAGAAGGTTGTTTCTGCAAGACTAGGCAGACTTTCATTCTGATTTACATAAGATCTCCATGAGTTGGCATTGACTCAAGACGACTAACCAAAATAAAACTACACATCAGGCAACATTTCAGTGTGCCCCTGGAGTTTCATTATTGGTGGAAGAAAGACTATATCCTCTGCAATTATATCCTGACACTAGGGCAATGTCTACTTTCCCTCAGCCTAGAACTCAAGTGAGAGCAGACACACTGAGTAGAATTTATTTTATTCAATGATCTTTATTGGATAGAGAATAGAAGGAACAATCCTAGTAAGTACTTGTTTTTTTGCCCAATTTACCAATTGTGAGAGGGCAGCCATCTCCCAGAATAGTGAAAAAGAAATTAAAATGGTCATGAAGATCATTTCAAAGCTTAAATTACTTCTGCTGTACTTAGTCATTATTGATCTGATATTCCCAAGATCTACATTTATTTCTCCAGATGATGATTCTGGAAGATGGGGCCCTCTGGATTCTCAGGAAGGTCTCACAATGACAGGAAACTTCTTGGAAAGATTTGCACTCCTTACTTTCACCATGTATGGCTTGGGGGTGACACTGAGCAGCATGTGCTGGATCAAATGTCCTGTTTAGAGCATTTTAACCCCACTTGGAATAACATGGAAATATCAAGGTGACCTCTGAACACAGTCTTGCTAACCTCAGTTGCCTCCTTTCAAAGAGGCCAGGTCATTGTCACTCCCAGGAGACTTTCTTTTCTTTAGAAATGCCATAATCTCAGCACTGCTGACTCTTGACAGGCTTGAGGGCCACATCCTTCATGGGTTTTTTTGTTTGTTTGTTTTTAAATTATGATTGAAGGAAAATATGTGTTCTCATATAAATTTGCATGCCCACCTATATGCAGCTCCCACTCTGTCCCTGCTCAGTGACAGCACACTCTTCCTCTCCACTCTATATATGTTTTATCCTCCCAACAATCTCCTATCTCCTTCTCTCCACCCACTCCCCCGCCTTCAGTAAGAGGTCAGCAGGACGACATCTCATAGATGCATAGGACCATAAAGTGCACACATAATATGGTCATTCTGTGTCACCAAGTCCAATCCATTCCTGACTGAAGAGTTGACCTCCGTTATGATTTATGGACAGGGGAAGCGTCAGGGCCAGGGCCCGTGCTCCCAGGGGAAACTCCAAGGCCCCTGAAACATCAATCATGGTCTTTTAATGGAAATCTTAGACTGCCCCCCTTTTTATTCTTGTGTTGCCAGTGAGATGCAACTGTATGAGCTCCATTACAGCTATCACTGGTGGTGACCGGGCACCATCCAATCCTTTCGGTCACAAGTTGATATAGTCACACACTCATGTGGGTCTGTCTGTCTTCTGGATTCTCTTTCCCCCGTGTTGTTTTGGTCCTTGGTGATCATCCATTCCTACTAAGTTGGGACCATTTGCTGTACCCTCAGATGGCAGCCTGGCAGCTTTTAAGACCACAGATGCCACTCACCAGTGTGGGCTGCAGAAGGCTCTTTTAGCAAAACTCTAGTTGTGCCAATTGGCCTCGATTTCCCTTGAGAGCATGGTCAGTGGCCCCCTGGAGGGCCACATCTTTTGAATCCACTGGGAGATACCTGGCTTGAACCTTCTTGGCAACTTCTGGCCAGCTAACTCATCATAATGACTCATGCATTACAGAATAGAACTGCTCCATAGGGTTTTCATGGCTGTAGTCTTTACGGAAACAGACAGCCAGGATTTTCTTCCAAGGCATCATCTTTAAGTTGGTAGTTGAATGCAAACTATTTGTATCACCCAGGGACTGAGGGATAACTGGCTCCAGGGCAACGGTTTTTTTTTGTTTGTTTGTTCATGTGTTTAAGCAAACCATAACTCACCTCTCTTGCTATTAACTGTTCTTGTCATATCTCCTTTTTCAACATCTTATCTTCACATTGCTCCAAGCTGTCTCTTTTTTTACCCAGATGTTATAAGTTGATATGTGTCTTCTAAAAAGATATGTTGAAGTCCCAACTCCTTATCTTAGTCATCTAGTGCTGCTGTAACAGAAACACCACAAGCGGATGGCTTTAACAAAGAGAATTTTATTCCCTCACAGTCCAGTAGGCTAGAGGTCTGAATTCAGGATGCTTGCTCCAGGGGAAGGTTCTGTCTCTCTGTGTTGGCTCTGGAGGTAGGTCCTTATGATACATCAATCTTCCCTTGGCCTGGGAGATTCTCAGTACAAGAACCTCAGATCCAAAGGACCCTCTTTGCTCCAAGTACTGCTTTCTTGGTGGTATGAATCCTCAATTCTCTACTTACTTCCATTTCTTCTTATCTCTTGTACTATAAAAGGTGGTGTAGGCCACACCCCGGGAAACTCCCTTTATGTTGATTGGGGATGTGACCGTCCTAAGGGGGTTACAGTTTCCCACCCCAGTCCTTTTTAACATAAAATTACAGTCACAAAAATGGAGGAAAATCATGCAATACTGGGAGTCAAGGCCCTGCCAAACTGAGACATACATTTTTGGGGTGGGAGGGCATAATTCAATCTATGACACTCCTGATATCTGCATATGTCAACTTTTTTAAAAACTAAGATCTTTGTAGATCTACAACTGAACTTGAGGCCATAGTGAAGTAGGCTAGGCTCTAATCCAGTATACCTGGATTCTTATAAAACAAGACAACACAGACAAAGACACAGAGACAGACGCAGAGTAAAGACAGAAGCTGAGATTAGAGTTACGTTACCGAAAGCCAAGGAGCATCAAGGGCTGCCAGAAACTGGGAGAGACAAGGAGTGATCTTCCTCAAGAGCCTTTGGAAAGAGCACAATTCTGTCGACACCTTGAATTAGGACTTCCAACCTTTAGAACTGTGAGAGCATGAGTTTCTGTTGTTTCAAGCCACCTCATTTATGCTAAATTTTTACTACAGCCTAGGAAACTAATAGGTCAGGTGTTTTGAACTGAATCATGTTCCTCTGCCCTCAAAAAATATGCTGAAGTCCTAACATCTGTCCCTGTGAATGTACACTTGCTTGGAGAAAAATGGGTTTGTTCTTTGCAGATATTTTATATGTTAAATTAATGTTGTCATACCTGAGTAGGGTGGGTCCTGTTTCCTTCTGAGCTGCATCTTATTAGAAAGGAGTCATACACAGGAGGAAGAGAGAAGTCATGTGAAGATTGGGGGCAGACTCATCTATAAGCAGAAAAGGGACCCCAAGGAACACCAGCAGCCACCAGAAACTAGGAGACAAACATCAGCTTCTCTTTTAAAGCTCCCAGAAGCAGTCAGCATGCCTGATGTCCTGATTTGAACTTGTAGCATCTGACACTGTGAGAAAATGAATGTTCTTTAAAGCCTCCCACCCTATATTTTATTATGGCAGCCCAAGGAAATGAAAACACCAGGCTGCTAGCATTTTATTCTTTTCCTAACCTTCCAATAGTGCTCTCTGGAACTCTATATCCACGGCTAGCCTCTTCTCTTAATTCTGTGATTATTGCTTTCACCTCTCAGCCTTTCCTGAAAACTGCCACATCTCTGAGGCTATCACATCCCAGAAAGCATCTCAGATGGCAGCACTTCACAGTTCAACGTCCCATATACCATGTATTTGGGAGCCTGGGTGAGCAAGCTCCTTCCTTCCACCGCTTCTTCCAGACTTCTTCTATTACTTCTTGTTCCTCATGCAAATCAGCCCTTACTGCTTTGAGACTAACATCAACGATTCACTGACTGTAGCCTGAAATACCACTTCTACTTAAAACTTTAGTGCTTGGTAGCATCACCACTGCACGTAGTAACTCACTGTGGATCTGCTATTGCATAAATTTGAAATAACCTTTACATTCTGATTCTAAATAAAATGTACACCCTTATCTACAGCCACATTTCTTTGCCCCCTCCACAGAGCTGTTTCTATGTATTTACCCATCACTTTGCTCAATCTCCTTCTTCCCATCAGCCATCTGAACTGTTGCTTTATAGTTCATTAAATCTCAGTTCAAATCCTATCATTTTCATGCAATATATTCGAGGATACCAACCCTAAATTATTTCACATTCTGTAGACCCGTAGCATTTATTATCCCTGCACGTAATAGCTGTGACCTCCTTTGATTGGTGAAATTTTCCATCGCCTGGCCTGGCCCTTTCAGATCTCTTGCTGCTAGTACTGGTGCCATGCAGACAGTCCTCATTATGCTGGTCCATCCTGTCATCCTCACCATGGGGCACAAGAGTGAACCTGAAAGAAGCCAGGAGACATCTTGAGTCCAAATAACAGATTCATAATCATCACCTCACAACTGATGGTTACACACCAAACACTGACATCAGAACTCATTCCAGGTATTAATCACTTCATGTGCCTACTTACACCTTTTTTTTTGTAATTGCTAAATAGACTGCTAATTCATTTCTAAAAATATAGTGTCAAAACCCGCCCATAGAGATGAAAGGATCTTTACTTCCTACATCTATTATTTTACCCCCAAAAATGTAATGTATGTTATTATATCAGTCAAGATAATTTTAAACCAGCAAATATATATTTTTTACTGATGTATCATTGCCATGGGTCTTTGAGGAGTATTGTTGATCATACTCTGTGAGGAACCCAGGTTAACTGGTATATATCTTGATACATACTCTTCTACTATTAGCGAGGCAGATTATACAGAATTCACAGGGGCCTCACCCTGCTGACTGATGGATCTGGCCCAGAACTGGTAACTGTTGGTTGCACTCACAACTCTCTGGTCAGAACCAAACTATGGTCCACTCAAGCACAAGAGGACCAGAAAGGCAGTCTTACATGTGCCAGTAACAGCGAAGACGGATGAGCAGCATCAATAGCTACCAGAGCATACCTAATGCTAAGCTTCCTGTGTTCCACTTGTGCCATATCTCATAACACGAAGGAAGTAACTGGAAGGGTATAAAATGAGTAAGCACTTTGTAGTCAGAAGACCCTCTGTTCTGTCAATTGTCAGCTGAGCCTGGGTAGCTCAGCTACCCATGTGACCTCTCTGAGAGTTGATTCTGTCAACTGCTAAATGGTTGTTTAGCAAGACTGCTATGAGGAGTCAGTGAAACAGCAAGTGAAAACTACAGAAAGAGAGCAATTGTTGGATCAATAGTGTCATAGATAGAATTGTATCCCCCCCCCCAAACGTATGTGTTGATTTGACTTGGCTGGGAGTTCCAGTATGGTGTCCTTCCTCCCAAGTGTTGTGAATCCTCCTCTGTGATACTGATGATGGAGAATGGGCTGCAGTTGTGTTGGTGAGGCAGGACTCAAGCTATGAGCTTGTGGGATATAAGGGAGAGAGGTGAGCAGAGGAAGCTGGGAACCTCACACCACTGAGACAGCGGCAGGACCAAGAGCAGAGCACGTCCTTGGGACCTGAGGTTCCAGTGCCAAGATGCTCTCACTGGATTTGAATTCAAATAGCTTGTGAATGGATCTGTGGCTTACTGGACTGTGACAATAAAAATTTCTCTTCATGAAGCTTTCCACTCATGGTATGTTCTGTTGGAGTAGTACCAGGTGACTAAGACAAATACATGTAGTTTTTCTTTTTACTCCTTATTAATGCTTTGTTTACCTTCTGCTTGTCATTCCTTACTTCCCTTATGATCATGATTTGTTCTTCCTTTGTAGTTGACTCAACCTCATTTCCCTCACCAAAAGATGATCATGTTCACTTTAATGCCATAACAATATTGTATTTTAACCAATACTTCCACCATATTGATCATCTCCATTACTGTATAGAGTCAAATAATTTCCTCTTTTGTGTGTGATCCAGTGTTACATAAATCCCTTTAAATAATCTTTGAGTCACTCCTCACCCATACTCACTCAAAATCTGTTATGTTTTCAAAACCATATTGTATTCCCCATATAAATCACAAGATGAGCATTTGAGGAATACAGCTTCAGAGAGTTCCTCTGAAAAGATATGCTGAAATATGTTTGCTAAGTTAGAGATAAAACTGGCAAATGCCTTGAGGCAGTAAAAATAAATCTTTTCTAACAGACAAATTATTTACATCACTCCTAAGCAAAAGTGTACAAGATAACAAGTAACTTAACAGAGCCTGGCTCTAATCAGTAGTGTGAATCAGTAGTATATAGCAGGTCAATATTATATAATAGGACAAATTTACAAAAGAGCTCTTTAAAGTGTTTAAAAGCCAAAATGTCTCACTGAAGACTAAGGTGAGCCAATTACCTCAATAGGCATGTGAAAGCTGAACAATGAATGAGGAAAATCAAAGAAATGATGCTTTTGAATTATGCAGAAAAATATTGACTACACCAGGGACTGTCAAAAGAATGAACAAATCTGTTTTGGGAGAAGCACAACCAGAATTCTTCTTAGAAGCATACTCAGTTAACATTCTTTGGACATGTTTTCAAGAGGGACCATCTCTGAAGAAGAACACCATGCTTGGTGGAGTAGAAGCTCATTGAAAAAGAAGACGATCCTCAATGAGATGGATTGTCACAGTGGCTGCAACAGGGGACTCAATCACAGCAATAATTGTGAGGATGCAACAGGACTGGGCGATGTTTTGTTCTGTTGTATACAAGGTTGCTATGAGTTGGAACCCAAACTCAACGACACTGAACTACAATATTATGTATTGGCTTGATTAATTTACATGAGGGAAGCAAGAAGTGTTATTTAATCTTTTATTTAACCATGTAAACTTCTTTATGATCATCATATCTAGAGTTAGTTACTAAAGTCAGAATTAACTTGTATCTGGAAATTATATCAAGAATTCTAGATTGGACTTGTTCAAAGTAGTCCCTTCAAGTCTCATTATTTTTTCTTTTATCCAGAGGCTAAGAAACCAAACCCCAAAAGTTCTCTCCACCAGGTTTCACCTGCAAACAAAGAAAACCAGTGCCATAGAGTCAATTCTGACTCATAGCAACTCCATAGGTCCGAGTGGACTGCCCCATAGAGTTTCCAAGGAGCACCTGGTGGATTGGAGCTATAGAGCTTTTGGTTAGCAGATGTAGCTAACCACCAAGGTTTCCAGGTTTCACCTGCAGTACCCATAAATGTGGGTAAATTCCTTTCAACATCACTGATAGCTCTCATGGACCAAATCAGCAAAGCAGAAGCTTTCTTCACTGCCTGCAGAGCTGGATCTTTGTAAGCACACAACAGGTATCAGGAGAGTTTTCTGGGAAGAATTTCTAGAACTCTGGTTGCTTAATTGTAGTCTTGTCATAAAAATATTAAATAATATTTATGCTCAAATAAGACACTCTGAGTATGTCTTTGGTTTCACAATCAATGTGTCCAATTATATGCAGGTAAATAGAAGGTCGGTATCTTCTGAATCTTACGCAAACAACTGCATTGACTTGAAAAGTAAAAAACAGTAAAATGTTAATTTCTATATCCTGAAGAAGCAGGATGAAATACATAATATTTAAAGAGTGACTTATTTCCAGTTGCAAAAGTTATTTTGTACCTATTGGAGGGTTAGAGCTAGATTGAGGATTAGAAAGGGCTTCGTGGAATACTCAGTAAAATACAGAATATTAAAAACCATATTAATGACATTTCAAAATAAACAACCACAGTTCTGTTTTTCTTTTCATTCATCCTAATTAATGATTTCCTTTCCCACTGGATCTTAGATCAGCAGCTGCTTTCATAAAACCATTGCATTCTGGATTTAGAAGAATCCTGGAAATACTTACTTTGTCTCCAAGTACAGTAAGTTTTCCAAATCATGTTCATTTGAAAGCTGGTACTCATGAAATATCAATAGATGGCTGTCTTAGTTATCTTGTGCTGCTGTAACAGAAATAACCACAATGGATGACTTTAACAAAGAGAAATTTATTCTCTCACAGTTCAGCAGGCTAGAAGTTCAAACTCAAGGGTATCAGCTCCAAGGGAAGTCTTACTCTTGGTTTTGGCTCTGGAGGAAGGTCCTTATCATCAATCTTCCCATGGATTAGGAGCTTCTCTGCTCAAGAATCTCAGGTTCAAAGGATATACTTTGCTCCTGGCACTGCTGTCTTTGGTAGTGTGAGGTCCCCTCAGTCTGCTCGCTTCCCTTTCCTTTTATCTCTTGTAAGATAAAAAGTGGGGCTGGTTACATCCCAAAGAAACTCCTTTTACATTGGATCAGGGATTTGATCTCAGCAAATGTGTTACATCTTACCTCAATCCTCTTTAACATAATCTAATGTCTCATTAACCCCTGGCAGAGACTACAATTTATATCACATAGGAAAATTATATGAATCAAAAAATGGAGGGCCAACCACTCAATACTGGGAATCATGGTCTAACCAAATTGACACAAACTTGGGGGGACACAAGACAATTCATGATGACAGGTTTGTCTGGTTTAAGTCTTATCCAAGCTGTCTTTTCTCATCTTTTCTCAAGCTGTCTTTGTTGAGGACCAAGTTCATTCCCTCTGGCAAACACGAGAAGAAAGTAGAGACAACATGCTGCTGTAAAGATTGAATGACTATTCAATCATTACAGTAATCAACAAAATCATAATGGAGAAAGGTCAAATTCTCAGAGTAAATAAAATCCAAAACTGTTCTGTAAGGATATGATTAGTGTTTTTACTGAAGGTAGGAATATGTTATGGACAACAAGACCAAAAACAAAAACCACAGCCATCAAATCATTTCTGATTCATAGTGACCCTATAGGTGAGAATAGAATTATCCCATAGAGTTTTGAAGGAGCACTTAGCAAATTTGAACTGCTAACCTTTCAGTTAGCACTTAACTGCTACCTCATCTTAGTTTCTATGGACAGCAAGGGCACTGGAAAAATTTCTAGGGCCTTCCAATGCAGTCTGTAAGTTGTATAGTCAATGAAGCACATTTACAGTAATAACTTTTTCCTTGTAAAAACTAACCTAGAGAAGGCTGAATCTCTTTATTTGATACCCTTTCTCATGAAACTTACAATATTGAGCTAATTAGAAAAGTGTAGAATATTAAAAAAGCATGATTATTTTTATCATTCTTTTCCTTATAAGGTGAAAGAATTTTTATGGTTTTCTAGTACGCATCTAAAAAAATCTCAATACTCTGAAAATTTTATTGTCTTTTTTTAAAAAAATTAAGCCCTCCTCTTATGAAGGCAAAGTA
Source organism: Heterohyrax brucei (assembly GCA_028571685.1). NCBI lineage: Eukaryota > Metazoa > Chordata > Mammalia > Hyracoidea > Procaviidae > Heterohyrax > Heterohyrax brucei. Next base: position 167,638,433 of record CM053144.1, read on the forward strand.
CAGTGTGCTGCTGCGGGGTATCATCATTTGGTTAAGACTGGATCATAGGTATATCAGAATGAATGGTTGAGCTAATAGTGGTTGAAATTAAGTACCTGTTAGTTGAAGTGAACCATAATATTTTTAAATAAGCATGAAATTGGAAGACACATCAGTTTAGAAGTGAGGAACTTTTGTTATTTATTTTTTAAAATCAAATCAAGAACACGATAAAGCCATTATAAAGAGCAAAGTTATTCTGGTGACATATGAAAGCTCTGCTTCTTGGTAAGATTATCAAAGATATACACTGTCTTTTTATTTGTATTAAGATCAGACTGGATATTCCAAGACTAATTTATCATTTTAAGACTGAGAAAATTAAATTTCTACTCTTATTTTAGCAAATTAGTTTTATAAACAGTTACATTGAAACTGTTTTAATTGTGGCCCAAGCCCTCATCTTCTGACCATAATGAAGCAACAAAGACAAGATTTACCGTATCACATTATGCAACTAGAAAACTCAACAAAAATATATGAATTTATAATTTCCCAGACATGGGACAATAGTAAGCATAGAACAGAACCTTAGGAGAAGGGAAACTACTGGAACAGTCTCTGTAATCACCCCAAATCATTTTGAGGAAAGAAACCCTGGTGACCCAGTGGTTAAGAGTCTTGCTGCTAATGAAATGGTTGGCAGGTCAAACCCACCCAACAGTTCCACACCTGGTGGTATTCTTCTATAGAGATTTCAACTAAGCAAATTCTACAGGGCAGTTCTACTTTGTCACATGGGTTCACTATGAATTGTGATTGACTCAACAGCGCCCAATCACGATACATTTCCTAGATTCAGTTGAATTTACAGTTAAATTCCAGGAACCAATGGCTTCACTGGTGAAAATTTCCATTTAAGAAAGAAATAGTAGCAACTGTACAGGAAATATGCTAGAATATTGAAGAGGAAAACACCTTTCCCAACTCACTTTATGAAGCCTACATTACCCTGAAAAGAAAATCATAAAGATATTACAAGAAAACTGCAAATCAATAACTCTCATTGTCATGGATTGAAATGTGTCCCCCCAAAAATAGGTGTAGCCATGTGACCACGATTCCCTGTATTCTATGATTGTCCTCCGTTTTGTGATTTTGCTGGGCTGTAAAAGGATTAGGGTGGGACTGTAAATCCTTTTATAAGGTCACATCCCTGTTCCACTGTAAAGAGAGTTTCTCTGGAGTACGGCTTGCCCCACCCTTAATCCTTTCACCCTGCAAGAGATAAAAGGAAAGAGAGGCAGGCAGAGAATTGGGAACCTCACACTATCAAGAAAGCAGCACTGGGAGAAGACTGTGTCCTTCAGACCTGAGGTTCCTGCAACAAGATGCTTCTGGACAAAGACTGATGCAATACCAGATTTCCCTCCAGACGACAAGGGGAAAGCCTTCCCCTGGAGAGCACATCTTGAATTTGGACTCGTAGCCCACTCGACTGTGTAAGAATAAACCTTCCTTTGTTAAAGCCATCCACTCTGTGGTATTTCTGTTAGAGCCGCCCTAGCTGACTAAAACACTCATGCACCTAGAAATGAAAATCCTTAATAAAATTTTAGCAAATCAAATCAAACAATTTGGAAATAAAGAATGCATAATCACCAGAATGACACATATTACTTGTTGAAAGCAAAGAGATCTTAATGTACTTTTTTGAGGATGAGTGGGTGTTGGACTTGATCAAATGCCTTTTCTGCATCAATAGACAAAATCAAGTGATTCTTGTCTTATGTGTTATTTATGTGGCTGATCGCATTCATTGTTTTTCTGATGCTGAACCAGCCTTGAATCCCTCGTATGAATCCAACTTGGTCATGATGAATTATTTTTCTGATATGTTGTTGTATTCTATTGGCAAGAATTTTGTTGAAGATTTTTGCATCTAGGTTCATGAGTGATATAGGTCTGTAGTTCTCCTTTTTGGTTAGGTCTTTCCCTGGCTTTGGTATCAGGGTTATGCTGGCTTCACAGAATGAATTTGGGAGTATTCTATCTCTTTCTATACTGTGAAATAGTCTCAGTAACATTGGAGATAACTCTTTTCTAAAAGCTTGGTAGAATTCTGAGGTGAAGCCATTTAGGCCAGGGCTTTTTCTGGTGGTTAGATTTTTTATGACATTTTCAATATCTTCCTTTGTGATCGGTTTATTAAGTTCAGCTTCACCTTGTGATAATTTGGGTAGGTGATGTGAATCAAGGAATTTGTCCATTTCCTCTAGGTTTTCAAATTTGTTAGAATACAGTCTTTCATAGTATTCTGTAATGATATTTTTTATTTCTCTTGGATCTGTTATGACAACTCCCCTCTCATTTTTTATTTGGGTTATTTGTTTCCTTTCCTGTTTTTCTTTAGTAAGTTTAGCCAATGGTTTGTCAATTTGGTTGATCTTTTCAAAAAACCAGGTTTTGGTCTTTTCAATTCTGTTCCTTAACTCATTTAGTTCTGCTCTAATCTTTATGATCTCTTTTCTTCTGGTGGCTGAGGGGTTCCTCTCTTGTTCTCTCTCTGTTTGTTCAAGCTGTAGAGTTAGTTCCTTGATTTGGTTTCTTTCTTCCCTCCCGATGTGTGCATTTATGGAGATAAACTGACATCTGAGCACTGCTTTGGCTATATCTCATAGGTTCTGGTAGGAAGTGTTTTCATTCTCATTAGTATCCATAACTTTCTTTATTTCATCCTTGTTATCTTCTATAGCTCATGGCTTCTTGAGCAAGATGTTGTTCAGTTTCCATGAGTTCCACCTTCTATCTATGTTTTTTCTGTTATTGATTTTGACTTGTACAGCTTTGTGATCTGAGAAGATACTTTGCATTAACTCAGTGGTATGAATTTTGTTGAGAGTTGTATTTTGTCCTATTTTGGTCTATTCTGGAAAATGTTCCATGCGCACTGGGGAAGAAGGTATAATTGTCTACTGATGGATAGAAAGTTCTGTATATGTCGATGAGGTCTAGTTGGTTAATTGTGGCAATAAAGTCTTTTGTGTCTTTACTGAGCTTTTTTCTAGATGGTCTGTCCAATATTGAGAGTGGATTGTTGAAGTCTCCCACTATTATTGTGGAGTGATCTATCTCATTTTTGAGTATAGTCAGTGTTTCTTCAATGTATTTAAGTGCTCTAATATTAGATGCATAAATATTTGGTATTGTTACATCCTGTTTGTGTACAGAGCCTTTCAGCAATAGTGTCTATCCGTGTCCATGATGGTGATTTTACATTAAAATCTATTTTATCTGAGATTACAATTGCCACACCTGCTCTTCTTTGCGTATTGTTAGCTTGATATATATATTTCCATCCTTTAATTTTCAGTTTGTTCTTATCTTAAAGTCTAAGGTGAGTTTCTTGTAGGCAACATATGGATAGGTCACATGTTTTGATGCAAGATGTCACTCAATGTGTCTTTACTGGAGCATTGAGTCCATTCACATTCAATGTGATTATTGATAGGTATGTGTTCAGTGCTGCCATTGTGGTATGTTTATTTTTGTGTTGATATTTTCTCTGTTGTTCTTATTAATCTGTTCTGGGACACTCTTCTTTGTGGGTTGATTTTTCACCTTTTTGAGGGTTGGTTTTGTGGTTGTTGAGACTCCTGTATTACATTTCTTGATTTGATACATTGCATCTTTATTGTGCTTTATGGCTGCCCTTAAGATCCCCCTTAATAAATTATGTATAAACCCAATTTCAATTACTACCATTCTTATCAGCTGTCTCTCCTTCTGGAAGGACTATAATGACTGTAGTACATCCTACTTTTTAATATTATAACATCATAGTTTTCATGATATTGTCACTGGATTATTTTTTTCACTATTATAACTTTGATTGAGTTTGGAGCCTTCCCTAACTGAGTAGGATTCTGGGTGATATGTCCTGTAATTGCTTCTAAAATGTAAAGTTAGTGGTTTTGTTCTTCTAAGCCAAGAGATTCTTTCAGTATTTCTTGTAGCTTTGGTTTGTTTTTTACAAAGTCTCTGAGTTTCTGTTTATCTGCGAATATCTTAATTTCATTTTCATATTTGAAAGATAGTTTTGCAAGATATCTAATTCTTGGCTGGAAGTTCTTCTCCTTCAAGTCTTCGAATGTGTCATGCCACTGTATCTGTGCCAGCATTGTTTCTGCTGAGAAATCCGATGAAAGCCTACAGGGTTTCCCTCTGAATGTTAGCTTTGCTTTGAATCTTGCTGCCTTTAAGAGTTTCTGCTTAGGTTTCAGTTTGTTAAGCTTGATTATCATGTCTTGGAGTCTTTCTTTAGAGAAGATCTATATTGAGTGGCATTTGATATGTATCTTGGATATCTATATTGTCTTCTTTCCTAATTTCTGGGAAGTTTTCTGTCAGCAGCTCAGCCACAATACTCTCTGTGTTCTCAGGTGTCTTACCCTGTTTAGGAACTCCAGTTAATTGTAGGTTGCTCCTCTTAATAGAGTCCCACATGCTTCTTAATGCTTCTTCATTTTTTTTTGTTTCTTTTTTCTGATTTCTTCTCATACATGCTAGAGTCAGTAGCTCCGTCTTCCAAATCAGAAAGTCTATTTTCCATTTGCTTCATTCTGTTTTCTTGGCTTTGAGTTGAAGTTTTTATTGCTTTGATTTTGTTCTTGATCTGTTGGATTTCAGAGTACTGGTGTTCCATCAGCTCAAACAGCTTGCTTAATTTTTCATTTCACTCTGCTGCATTTTGCATAAAGTCTAGGATGGCTCTATATACAATCCTTTTGTATTCATCTTTTGATAGTTTCAGAAAAGCTTCTTCTTCTGGGAAATTCTGAGGTGCTTTCTTTTGGGACCTTCTGAAGCCATGGGTGATTTCTTAGTTAAGAGTTTCTCCAGAGTTTGTTGCTTTGGGGGCATCATGTGAGTCGATACAGGCTAGAGAGATGCTGCGACGATGGACCACAGTTGTTTCTCTAGGCCATCTTAAAATGAGAGGTAAAAAGTATCCGACATCTTCCAAAGTCAGTCAGATTTTCAGCTGTATACGTCCCTCTTCCCAGCTGTCAAAGTAAGCATCTCTGTATTGAACCCCAGATGTTATAAACTAGCTCAAAATACAGAAAGGCTACTGCCCTGCTGGAGTCTGCTGTTGGGTCCCAGCTGTAGGCAACACTGTAGAATAGTGCTTTTCTGCCAGAAAAGCATTCTCCTCCAGGCAGGCACTGCCTCCCAGCCCAGGAATTAGGTCCTGTTGAGGCTCCCATATGGGTATCTCCATCTCCCAGTGGAACAAGGTGGTGTCCCACACAAGCTCACCACCTGGCTGGGACCAGGCTATTCTATGACAGAGGTTGAAAGAGAGGCCAAGGGTGCAAAGATGCACAGACTCCACATGCAGTTTTGCTGGGCCCTAACCATAGGTAACACTGTGTAAAATACTGCTTTTCTGCCAGAAAAGTGCTGTCCCCCAGAAGGCGCTGCCTCCATGCCTAGGAACTAAGTCCAGCTGGGGCCTATGCATGGGTGTCTCTGCCTCCCAATTGATCAAGATAGAGTCCCTCAAAAGCTTGCCACCACCTCAGTCCTGGCTACTATATGTCAGAGGCAGAAAGAGAGGCTAAAGGTGCCAAGATGCACAGTCTAAAGCCGGGCTCTCAAGACATGGCAATTTCACTTGCCAATCCTACATCTGAGATTAGCGGCTAGTCACATTATAGCTCTGCCCAATGGTTAAGACAGAGGAAAATAAATGGTGAGTTACCTTTGCTCTGTGCGTGCCCTCTCTCATCGAGAGTGGAGTCAGTGAAAGAGAGGAGGTTTTGTGTTCAGTGGTATGAAGTCCAAATTAACAGCCCTATGCTGCATCCTAGGGCTCACTAGGTGTCCAGAACGCTCCATTTAATTATCAATTCAGGCCTTGGTTTCCAGAGGGATTTAGGGAGATATATGTTTAGTCCACCATCTTGACTCTGCCCCTTGCAAACCATGGTAATTTTAAATTGCCTCATATACCTGCAAAAGCTGGACAATGAATGAAGAAGGCTGAAGAAAAATCAATGCCTTTGAATTATGATGTTGATTTCAAAGTATACTGTGGATTGCCAGAAGAATTAAACAAATTTGGCTTGAGAGAAGTAGAGCCAGAATGCTTCCTAGAAGCAAGAATGTCTAGACTTAGTTTACCATACTTTGAACATGTTATCAGGAGGGACCAGTCCCTGGAGAAGGATACCATGTTTAGTAAAGTCAAAGTTCTGTGAAAAAGAGGAAGACCCTTAGTGAGATGAATTGACACAGTGGCTGCAAACACTCATTCAAACACAGCAACCATTGTGAGGACGGTGTAGGATCAGGTCACGTTTCATTCTCTTATACAGGGGTCACCATTAGTTGGAAGTCCACAACATCTAACAACAATTAAAAAAAAAAATTGGTGTTGAACTGATTGCAACTCTTACTGACCTTGCAGGACAGAGTAGAATTGTCCCACAGAGTTTCCAAGGGATACCTGGTAGATGTAAACTGCTCACCTTTGGGTTCACAGCTGTAGCTTTCATCCACTATAACACCAGGGTTTCCCTAACAGTGATAACAAAAAAAACCCCAATGCCATCAAGCCATCATACTAACCCTATAGAACAGAGTAGAACTGCCCCATAGAGTTTCCAAAGAGCACCTGCTGGGTTCAAACTGCTGACCTTTGGCTTAGTAGGCATAGAAGTTAACCATTACATCACCCAGGTTTCCCTAACAATGACAGTGTTTATTACAAGAATAAAAGTTTGTATTAATGTTAGAAAAACAACACATTTCATTGTATTAATTATAAATTATAAATATTTGAAATTTATAAATATATAAATATAAATAAATTGTAAATATTCATTGTATTAACACAATGTATTTCATTGTATTAATATACTAAAAAATAACCCATCGTCATCAAGTGGATTCCAATTTAGTGGCCCTATAGGACACAGTAGAATTTTCTCATATGGTTTCCAAGGACTGCCTGATCGATTTGAATTGCCAACCTTTTGGTTAGCAACCAGCTCTTAACCACTACAGGCACCAGAGTTTATATTAATAGACTGTTGTTCTTAGCTGCTGCCAAGTTGATTCTAAGTCATAGCAATCCCATGTACAAAACTGCATGTCAGAAGAGGCTCTTAAATATTAATAGAAAGGAAAAAAATTACAATCTTCTCAATAGATACAGAGAAAACATTTGACAAAACTAAATATTTACTCATGTCAAAAGTTGAGTGAAGAGAAGAAAATTTTCTCAACCTAGTAAAGGGCATTTATGAAAAACATCTAACATCATTCTATACTTCACCATGAAAAACTGAATCCTTGCATTCTACAAAAGGACACCTTGTGTAATGAGATCTGCTCTCTCTACCTGTATTCAACACTATATTGGTGGCCCCAGACACTGCAATAAGACAAGACAGTAAGTTACAGATTGAAAGTGAAAAAGTAAAACTGCCTTTATTCTTGGATGACATTTCTGTCAGTGTATAAAATTCTGAGAGCTTTATAAAACGGCTATTCAAATGGCTAAGGAAGTTTAGCAAGTATGTGCAATATATGATCAGTATATAAAATCACTTTAATTTTTATATCAACTGATCAAATTTGGGGATTAAAATTAGTAAAAATATACTTGCAGTATCAAAATGTAGGCAATAGTTGGAGATCAATTTGACAAAAATTGTGTAAGGTCTTTATATTGAAAACCACAAAGCAATGCAGAGAGATATGAAAAAGGAATAAATGAATGAAAATATACAAAAATATACACATTGATTGGAACAAAGCATGCTCTTTTAAATCTTTATAATCTAATTTATTAATAATAATCTGATCTATCTATTGGAAACCCTGGTGGAACAACTGGTTAAGTGCTAAGTCTGCTAACCAAATCTTAGCAGTTTGATTCCACCAGGCACTCCTTGGAAACTCTATGGAGCAGTTCTATTCTGCCCTATAGGGTCACTGTGAGTCAAAATCAACTTAATGGCTGTGGGTTTGGTTTTGGTATTTGTTTATTATTGTACTTTAGATGAAGGTTCATATAACAAACTAGTTTCTCATTAAACAGTTAGTACACATGCTGTTTTATGATATTGGTTAACAACTATAAAGAGTCAACACTCTAGCTTCTCAACTTTGGGTTACCTCTTACCCCCTTCTGCCTTCTAGTCCTTGCCCCTAGGCTGACATGCCCCTTTAGTCTCATTTTGTTTTGCTATCCTCTCCAATCTTTAGTCAAAGGATGAAACTCAGGAGTGACTTCACCATTCAGCTGAAAGATTGTCTGGGAGCCATACTTTCAGGGTTTCTTCACTACCTGCCTCGCCAGCAAGTCTGGTCTTTCTTTTTGAGTTAGAATTTTATTGTACGTTCTTTTCTGGCTTTGTCCAGGACCCTGTTACAAAAGTCAGCGGTGGTAGCCAGGCACCATCTAGTTGTATTAGATTCAGTCTGCTGGAGACCATCGTAGATGTGGTCCATTAGACCTTTAGGCTAATCATTCCCTTGTATCTTTAGTTGTCTTCATTATTCCTTGCTCCTGAAGTGATAAGACCAGTGGAATATCCTAGACGGCCACTTACAAGGTTTTAATATTCCAGACTCTACTCACCAAAGTAGAATGCAGAACACTTTCTTTATGAACTGTGTTATGCCAATTGAGCTAGATTGGTTAACCTAATTTATGAATACCTTCTGAAAGTAGGAAAATATTTCAAACTTCACACTGAGAGGTAAAGGCACTTCTCAGTTGGGGTCATAAATACAATGAGAAGTTGGCAGCATCGGTTCTACAACCTTAGTTTTAGGTCAAAAATAAACACAGAATGCAAAAATCTTACAGTCCTGATCTCAGTGGATGGTTTACTTTTCCAGGTGGCGTAAAATATTTTTTAGGTGATTTCAACTCTTTAAAGAACAAGTAGCAAAACAACAAAAAAAGACTAATAATAATTAATCATTAATTTCTTTGTCATATCTCGTGTAACAGAAAATAGTTCTGCACCTACCTGAGAGAGATAAATAATTGCTCAGACAATAAAATAAGATTCCCAGTTTTTGATGTCCCATGCCCAACAGGAAAAAATTTACTAGTGTGCACAAACCGTATTTCTATATATACACAGGGCATTCTCCTCACTATGAGAACATTGGTGGTTCAGTGATAGACTTCTTTTTTCAGGTAGAAGATTTGAGTTTGATTCTTGGCCAGTAAAAGAAAGAATTTTTCATGTCATTTGTAAAGACTCTTTAGTCTTTGGATAAATTCTCAACTTACTAAGAGAAAATGGCAATGAAATATAGGAGGCATGAATTTAAAAAATATATTTCTTTTACCAGTAAAGTCCTAAAATAGAAGGACTACACAAAGACTCAGAATCACCAAGTAAGTATAGTCTTGCCCTATCTCTTTTGTAGTTTTAATGTACAAAATCAATTATTTTTATAGCTTCTATGAATAAAGCAAAAGAATATTATTTTATTTTTTAATTTCAGTTGCCTCACTAGCTGAGACATCAGAAAATCGAACCCTTTTCAGGATTCAGTTTTCTCATGGGTAAAAATCTCTCAGATTTTTTGAAATTGTATGGCACAGTGGTTAAGAGCCTCAGTTGCTAACCAAAAAGTCAGCAGGTTGAATCCATCAGATGCTCCTTGGAAACTATGGGGCAGTTCTACTCTGTCCTATAGTGTTACTGCATTTCTTGAAATTCTGAAAGACTGTGAATGTATGATTTTATAACACTAGTCTCAAAGATGGAAATCCTGGTGGCATAGTTGTTAAGGGCCACAGCTGCTAACTAAAAGGTCAGCAGTTTGAATCCATCAGACATTCCTTGGAAACTCTGTGAGGCAGTTCTACTCTGTCCTATAGGGCCACTAGGAGGACAGCTAATTAAATTTGTGAACTCATCCTAGAAAAAGTCCTACATATCTCATTGCTGAATATCACTACAGTCACCTTTGAAGTACTCTCCTTGGGGAGCTATGTACCAACACCAGTGCCTAGTCCATCCTTCAAAGCAATTTGGGAAATCTTTTTCTGAAATGGCCATCAAAGCTGCTATCATATTATCCTTGATGTCCTGAATGTCATCAAAATGTCTTCCTTTCAATATTTCCTTCATCTCTGGGTAAAGAAAAAGGTCTTTGGGGGCCAGGTCAGATGAGTAGGGAGGGTATTCCATTATAGTTTTTTTATTTACTGGCTAAAAACTCCCTCATAGGTAACTGTACAATTAGTTCACTAACTTGTCACCTTGCTGCCGTGGACAATGGTCATTCCAGAAAGAGTTCCAAAATTGCTTTGAAAGGTGGACTAGGAGCTGGCATCAGTGCATAGCTTCCCAAGGCAAGGACTTTGAAGGTGACTGTGCTGTATTCCACAATAAGATATGTAACACTTACAACAACTAAGTTCATGGATTTCAGTGTCAAATCTCATATTCCTTGGAATCGACTCAACACCAATGGATTTGGGTCCTCAAAAAGGACCAGAAATTTTTTTTTTAAAGAGATATAGGGCAGGTTGGGGAGGGTGCTTATTCAGAAATTTTCAAGTTTTATTTTGTTTTCTATTTTCATCACTGAATTCTTCGTTCAAACCACCATCATCTGAGAACATAAGCAAGTAAAGCGGACATGTAGGGCAGGAATGTTCTGGTGGAAGCAGGCAGGAGGTAGCAGGACTCCAGCTTGACCAACCCTTCCATCTTGGCCTTCAGATTTTGGGGTCCCTAGGGGCTCCAAGTAAACCCTGGTGGTGTGGTGGCTAAGACCTACAACTGCTAACCAAAAGGTTGGCAGTTCAGATCTACCAAGCACTCCTTGTAAGCATTTTAGAGCAGTTCTACTCTGTCCTATAGGGTTGTTAAGCAACTCTACTAACCCTGCACTTTCTGGAACATGTTTGGAAATCATTTCTGAAGTACAACCTACTTATTTTAGAAATAATAAAATATGAGGCAAAATCAAGTTAAGTTTTCCTAAACAGGAAAAGTTTCCTAAATTCCCAGCAATCAGAGCACAGAATTTAGACCAGAACTGCTCCCCCAGGAACTCTTTGGTCTTCTATGTCATCTCCCTAAAATATGAGTCATTTTTCTGTACACTGCCAATTCATTAGGAAACCCCGGTGGCTTAGTGGTTAAGTGCTATGTCTGCTAACAATATGGTCAGCAGTTTGAATCCACCAGGCACTTCTTGGTAACTGTGGGGCAGTTCTACTCTGTCCTGTAGGGTCACTATGAGCTAGAATCAACTCAACAGCAGTGAGTTTGGTTTTTTGTTGTTGTTTAGCCAACTCATTCAGCCTCTTTTCTTCACAACAGCTTCACAAAATATAAGAAGGACCCATATTTGATTTCAAACCTATTAGAGGTTATTATTTTTATAGTCTTGCAGAAGATATAGTCAACACCAAGCTCAATACATCTAAATATCTCCATGTAAGTCATCTGGTAAATGGAAGAAACAAAGAAACCATGTCTCGAGGCTAATACAGTTTGCTTAGATACTCTTACCTCCATTAAATCTTCAATAGAATTCACGATTTTGTTCAGGGACATGTTACTGATGGGGGATCTTTAAGTTTTCTCCAGAGCTTCACAGGTCATTTTTAAACCTTTCCATGTTCTCTGTCACTTTATACCACTTCCTGCTTCTAGTTCAGGGTATACATTTCCTGCTGAATCTCTACGTTTCCCAAGGAGGCAAATTCTCATTGTTCTTTTAGTGTTTGTCAACTTAATGAACTGTTTTATGACTTAGACTCAAATAAAGGGGCTTTGTCTCCACAATAAGCAAGGGACAGGAAGGAAGCCAAGAGAGAAGGGGGCTGTGCGGTAAAGGAATAAACGCGACCATATTGGGATTGCCTTTTTAAATCCCACACAGATTTTTTTTCTCCATTCAGATAACTTGCTGACCTTATCCTATGCTACATCTGATTGCAATTACTTCAGTTTGTTCAGCTGACCAATTTTAGAAACTTGGACAATGTAGTTTGCTGCAATCAGATCTACATTAAAAGCCAGAAAATGAAAGATGAATCAGTGGTTGCCTTTGAAGTTGTTTTGGTGTATTTTTTTTCCACCGAAAGAAATACACTCACTTCAGCAGACGTGAACCTTGATTTCCTCAAATTTCTAATGGGTCTCCTGCAAAATAAAACCTGGTATCTTCTGGTAATCATGTAATCTCATGAAGCTCAATGATATGCTGTTTTAGTTTCCTAGCTCTTTTCTGTTCTTCTCCTTTGTTAGTTTTGTAATTGACAAAACATCTTAAGACACAAAAGACACAGAGAAGGAAAAAAAAAAAAATAGGGAAGAGCCATAAATATTTCAGCTTTAGAATTTAGGGCCTCCTTGTTCACTGATAAATACCAATTTATCTTTCAAAGGGCCTTGCCTGCCCTTCCCCCTACCTCCCATGGGAGGAGAGATTTGGCAACTTCTTAACACAATACGATTTGAAGAGGACAAAAGAAGGCATCTGTGATTAAAAAACACCCCCTCTCTGGAAATTGCCTCCGCGTTCAAATCCCCACCCACTCCTGGAGGAATCATCTGAAGGCAGAAAGCCCATTGAGCGCAGGTGTGTCACCTGGGAATGCAGACTTTAATCTGGGATCTGCCCTGTGTGCATTGTAATTTAGCAAATTGAGAGCAGTGCCCTGGGGGGCCAAGATGAGACTTCAGGAGGGGAGAGTGGGTCTGGGCAGGGCACAGAGCCTCTGGGGCAGCTAGACACACTCTCCTGGCTTCATAAAATTATGTATTTTTTGGCTAGCAGGAAAGAGGAAGCCCTGATGATTTAGTGGTAAAGTGCTGTGGCTGCTAAGCGAAAGAGGAGCAGTTCAAATCTACCACATTCTTCTTGGAAACTCTACGGGGCAGTTCTGCTCCAGCCTCTGGGGTTGCTATGAGTAAGAATCTCTCTAGCAACCACTTGGTTGGTTCGCTGGTTAGCAGGGAAGATCAGGCCTAGGAGAAATGCTTTGGCAGGACCAACAGCAACAGTGGGGTTGGTAAGAGGGCCTGCTGTGGGCCAGGTGCTGGTGCTCTCAGATGTACTGTTTGATTTCATTTAACCCTCGAGACTCATTGAAAAACAGGTGATCCAAGCCTGTCAGCCACTGTGCTAGGGCGTCTGCTGCTGTAAAATTACAGCCTTGGCAACCTCATGGGGCAGTTCTACTCTATCCTACAGGGTCTCTATGAGTCAGCATGGACTCGATGGCAAGAAGTATGGTTTGGTTTCATACACCAAGTGGGAAGGAGCCTCGTTGGTGCCAATGGTTAAGTGCTCAACTGCTAACCAAAAGGTTGGTGCTTGGCCCCCACTCAGGCTCCCCAGGGATAAAACTTGGCAATCTCCCTCCATTTGGCCTCTGTATAAATTTCCTTCCCACCCTCGTAGGGACCCCATGCTGCCCTCCATGCTTATATCTCTGTCTATCTTTTCAACCTTAGTACATTTATATACATGACCTTGAGTAAGTTGTTTTGCTGTCTGTGCTATAGCTTTTAGAACTTGATGTGGAAATGACAACTGTACTTATCAAAGAAGGTGATTTGATGGATTAAATGAGATAGTCAATAATCTAGAACAGTGTCTGTCCTTTACTAAGCTCTTAACGAATATTAATGCTGCACTATATCCATCCATCATAGCCAACTCACTGACTGACCGCAGCTGAGCTCTCCACTCTTGTTTCCCCCCTAAGCAATTCCACGTGCACTATCTCAAGCCTCAAGTCTCTAGTCGGGCACCTCCCTTGTGGCCAATGTCAGAAACTGTTAATTGCTCCTAGTATGTTTTTTCTGCCTCTCACCTGTGAACTTCAGCCAGGTGCTGGGGTGAACTATAGGGTCACTGTGAGTCAGAATCCAGTGTGTGACACTTCTTTTCTTTTTTTTCTGACTGGGGTACCTGACTAAAGACTAATTTCCCGGCCTTGTTTGCAGTTAAGTGTGTCCATGTCACTAAGTGCTGTGAGATGAGCGGAATTGATGTATACAGCCCATAACATGCCATTAAAGAAGTATGCCTTCACTAGGCTGACTGGCTTGCAAATAACATGACAAGAGGTAAAATACCCACCTGAGACCACAAGGTGGAAGCCCCATGGTGAAGATAACAGGAAGAAGATAGAAGGAGCCTGAGTCCTCAGATGACATTGTAGAGAAAAGCCATCCTATTTGAGCACAAGCACAATGGGCTAACTGTACTTTCTCTTACAAATTGTACTTTTCTGTTTGGTACCTTCGTGATTCATGATCCATTATAACGTAGACTAGAGGCCTGGATAGCTACACAAAGAATTAGGCTGTGGCTTCCAAAATCCTGGATCTTGACAGATCTTAATGTAGAATTGTGCAAATTGTTAATAGAATGGTCTTCCCTTTCTTGCTAGTCAGTATAATTTTTAAAAAATTGAGATAACTTGGCTAAATCATAGTTTTTTATTAAAATGCATTCTTCAGTATAATTTTCTGTGACTTGTCTGTGAGGGTTTCAAATTTACACGACCACCGCTTATCTGTTGTCCACAGAAGGGTCTTCCCTCTTATCTCAGCAACTGTCACTACATCTGTGGCTGCGTATATAAAACTTTGCCTCTTGTGAGTCCCAGATTTGACAGAATCAAATTTGCTTCATTTTCCAAACAGTGTTAATTTAGTTTAAAAATACATCTCTCATTATGTTATTACAAGGGTCTTCTTGTATTCCGTCTCATGTTTTAGTCTATCCTGGGTCTAACATTTATTTAATTAGAATTTTATTGTTGGGAAAAAAAAGTTTCAACAAAACTTGGCTATCACTTCTTAACTTCTCTCCATCAAATGTCTTGTAGTGGATTACATGAATAAAGGAAAGTACTACTTTCCTCAAGTAACACACAATAAATACCTACCATTTAGAATGTATCTTCGCTACACGTCCATTTATCTGTAGGTAGTTTTCTTGTGGACTTCACAAGGCAAGTTCAGTTAAAAAAAAAACAAAACAAAACAGTGCTGTCAAGTCAATTCCAACTCATAGCGACCTTGTAGGGGACAGTAGAACTGCCCCATGGCATTTGAAAGAAGCACCGGGTGGATTTGAACTGCCTACCGTTTGGTTAGCAGCTGCTGCACTTAAGCACTATATGACCAGGGTTTCCATAATGAAAGGTAGTTCAGCTTACTTACACTTGAGTCCAGGGGAAATTAATTTGTACGTTAAATTACAAAGTTCTACTACCACACCCATTCTTCTTAACTTCAAGACTACAGAATTCCCCTACAGTAACTGAAACATTCAGTGAGAGAAAGAAGGGAAATTGTCATACCAATGTCAGCTTGGGCTTCCAGGTAAACAGAATTTATCTACTCAAGCTTTATAGAATTCAACAACAAAATGGCTTTAGTTTCACAAATGACTAAAGCAAAATTAATTTCTCCTTGAAAGGTAGAAATGAAAAATTATTACAGTTTACCTTTACCTAACTTGCACTTTTATAAAAGAGATATTGTAAGCCAAGCCAAGTGCCGTCGAGTAAAAACAAACTAAAATAAAAATAAAAACTGTACCCCAAAAGGAAATCTGTCCATACTTTGCATAAATTTGTACTCGGCACATAGCCTAGGTTTCTCTAACTTATGTGCCATTCTCTCCTTAGTACTTTCCAGTCTCTTTTAAGTCTTTTACCAATGCATTCCTTTCTTCACTAAAATTCTCATGAGAGGGGAAAAACTGATAAGATGTCCATTTAAAAAAATATTTCTTATAAAACCTACTGAATAAAAGAATGTTAAAATTTTTTTCTCAGCTTTAGTATTTACAACATTTAGACTACATGAAAATTAACTCTTCTTAGCCACACAACTCTCAGTGACTGAAAGGCGAGTGACTGAGGCTAGGGATTAGTGAATGATCACTTTTGGAAAACAGTCACTGGCTATCATAATTGAGAATATCTGAATTAATGGATCCAAGACACTGAACTAGGAACTATATTACACATCTGTAATGTTTAGTCTAAAATTTCTTCATCTCGATAAAGATGGAGAGGGGAAGTACATCCTCCTATATATGAATATCTCATTGGGAAAACTGACTCTGTTCAGATTTTCCTGAGTACGTTTATGTATTCATCATGAGACTCATCATCGTTAGCAACAACAAGCCTTAGCTAAGAAATTAGCAAAACTAAGAGAAAAAAATCAGAGGTAAATTGGGAGCTTTAGATAATTTAGGGGAAGGAACTCAGCATTCATTGCTATCATGAATAAGGAGTTGTAATTACTCAGTAATTTGATGAATAGCAGTTGACAAATAGACAGA
This sequence comes from Heterohyrax brucei, assembly GCA_028571685.1. Classification (NCBI taxonomy): domain Eukaryota; kingdom Metazoa; phylum Chordata; class Mammalia; order Hyracoidea; family Procaviidae; genus Heterohyrax; species Heterohyrax brucei. The sequence continues at coordinate 167,654,789 of CM053144.1, forward strand.
AGTGATGACTTTGAAAAGAAAAACAAAAATATGGTATTCTACAAGGCAGCAAAGTCCACTTAACAGAAGCCTAAAGTACAGTTAAATGAAGCCCACTGCACTTAACTGAAGTCTAAGAGAAAAATGCCACCAATATTCAGGTACCAGCAGAGTCACTCATGGCAGACAGGTTTCAGCTGAGCTTCCAGACTAACACAGACTAGGAAGAAGTACCTGGCAGTCTCTGTTTCTGAAAAGAATTCACCAGTGAAAACCTTATGAATAGCAGTGGAAAGTTATTAAATATTGTGCAGGAAAATTAGTCCCCTAAGTTGGAAGTCACTCACAAAATAAGAGAGGAACAGCTACCTCCTCAAAGAAGAGTTGACTTTAATGACCTGGATGGAGTCAAACTTTCAGGACCTTCATTTGCTGATGTGACACAACTCAAAATGAGAAGAAACATCTGCAAACATCCATTAGTCATTGGAACATGAAATGTACGAAGTATGAATCTCGGAAAGTTGGAAGCCACCAAAAATGAAATGGAACACAAACATTGATATTGTAAGCATTAGTGAGCTGAAATGGACTGATATAGTCTTTCTGAATTGGACAATGATATGGTCTACAATGCTAGGAATGACAACTTGAAGAGGAAGGACTTTGCATTCATCATCAAAGAGAACATTTCAAGATCTATCCTGAAGTACAATGCTGTCAGTGGTAGGATAATATCCATTTGTCTACAAGGAAGACCATTTAATGTGACCACTGTTTAATCTGGTTCGACAACCATTAAGGCCAAAGATGAAGTAACTGAATGTTTTTTCTAGCTTCTGCAGTCTGAAATTGATCGAACATGGAATCAGGATGCATTGACAATTACTGGTGATTGGAATGCAAAACTTGGAAGCAAAGAAGAAAGATCAATAGCTGGAAAGTATACACTTGGTAATAGAAAAGATGCTTCAGAGCACATGATAGCATTTTGCAAGACCAATGACTTCTTCATTGCAAATACCTTTTTCACCAAAATAAACAGCAGCTATAAAAAGCTAGTGGCATGGTGGTTCAGAGCGATGGCTGTTAACCAAAAGCTCAGAAGGTCTAATCTACCAGGCACTCTTTGGAAACTGTGTGGGGCTTTTCCACTCTATTCTACAGGGTCGTTATGAGTTAGAACTGACTTGATGAAATTTTAGATTTTTAAATGGTGACTGTACACACGGACCTCCAGATGGAATACACAGGTATCAGATTGACTATATTGGTGGAACGAGACAATATGAAAACTCAATATTATCAGTCAAAACAAGGCCAAGTGTCGACTGTAGCACAGACCACCGATTGCTCATATGCAAGTTCAAATGAAATTGAAAAAAAGTCCACAAGAGCCAAAGTGCAACCTTAAGCATATCCTACCTGAGTTTAGAGACCATCTCAAGAACAGATTTGATGTTCTGAATGCTGTCGACCAAAGACCAAACAGATTGTTGAATGACATCAAAGACATCATACGTGAAGAAAGAGATAATTGAAAAGAGAGGAAAGAAAGAAAAGACCAAATTGGATGGCAGAAGAGACTCTGAAATTTGTTCTGAAACATCAAGTAGCTAAAGCAAAAGGAAGAAATGATGAAGTAAAAGAATTGAGTAGAAGATTTCAAAAGTCTGCTCAAAAGACAAAAATAATGTATTATAATGACATATGAAAATATCTAGAAACAGGAAACCAAAAGGGAAGAACACACTCTTCATTATTCAAGCTGAAAAAACTGAAGAAAAATTCAAGCCTCAAGTTGCAATAATGAAGGAGTCTACAGGGAAAACGTTAAACAATGCAGGAAGCATCAAAAGAAAATAGAAGGAAACCATACAGTCATTATAACAAAAAGAATTGGTTGATGTTCAACCGTTTACAGCTGTAGCATATGATAAGGAAATGATGGTGCTAAAGGAAGAAATCAAGGCTGCATTGAAGGCACTAGTGAAAAACAAGTCTCCATAAATTGATAGGCTACGAACTGAGATATTTTAACAAACGGATGCACCATTGGAAGCACTCACTCATCTGGCCACCTGACTGGAAGAGATCCTTATGTACTCCTATTCCCAAGGAATGTGATCCAATTGAATGTGGAAATTATCAACTAATGTCGTTAATATCATCTGCCAGTAACATTTTGTTGAAGATCATTCAAAAACAGCTGCATCAGTTTATTGACAGGGAGCTGTCAGAAACTCAGACTGGATTCGGAAGAGGATGTGGAACCAGAGCTAACATTGTTGGTGTCAGACAGATCTTGGCTGAAAGCTGGAAACAATAGAAGGATGTTTACTGTTGTTTTTTGACTACACAAAGATATTTGAATGTGTGGATCATAACAAATTATGGATACTGTTGCGGAGAATGGGAATTCCAGAACACTTAATTCCGAAGTATGTACATAGTTCAAGAGGCAGTCGTTCAAACAGAACAAGGGGATGCTGTATAGTTCAAAGTCAGGAAAGACGTGTGTCAGGATTGTGTTCTTTCACTATGCCTATTCAATGTGTATACTGAACAAATAATCCACGAAGCTAGACTAGATAAAGAAGAACAGGGTGTCAACACTGGTGGAAGATGCGTTAACAACATGCGTCAAGCAGGTCAACTTTGCTTTCTGAAAGAGGACTTGAAATACTGATAAAGATCAAAGACCACAGCCTTCAGTGTGGATTACACATCAACATCAAGAAAATAAATATTCTCAGAACTGAACCAATAAGCAACATCATGATAAACAGAGAAAACATGAAGGTTGTCATGGATTGAATTGTGTGCCCCCAAAAATGTGTGTAACAATTTGGCAAAGCCATGATTCTTGGTGTTATGTGATATTTCTATATGCTGTAAACCCTGCCTCTATGGTGTTAATGAGGGAGGATGGCTGGCAATTGTGTTAGTGGGAAAGGACTCAGTGTGTAAGGTTGTTTTGCACCTTGATGCAATCTCTTAAGATACAGAAGAAGCTGGCAGAGAGATTTGAGGGCCCCATACCATCAAGAAAGCAGTACCAGGAGCTGAGTACATCCTTTAGAACAGCTTGAGTTCCCTGTGCCTCAGAAGCTTCCAGTACATGGGAAAATTGACAACAAGGACCATCCTCCAGAATCAGTAAGAAAGCCTTTTCTGGGAGCTGATACCTCAGATTTGTACATTTAGCCTAGTGGACCATGACAAAACAAAGTTTCTCTTTTTAAAGTCATCCATTTGTGGTATTTCTGTTAAAGTAGCACTAGATGACTAAGACAGAGCTTGTCAAGGACCTTATTTCACTTAGATCAACCACCAACACCCATGGAAGCAGCAGTCAAAAAATTAAGAGACATATTTCATTAAGAAAATCTTTAAAGACCTCTTTCAAGTGTTGAAAAGCAGAATATGTCACCTTGAAAGCTATCATGCCTCTGACTCAATACATAGTATTTTCTGTTGTCTAGTATGCATGCAAAAGCTGGACAATGAATAAGGAAGACAGAAGAAAAATTGAATTGTGGTGTTATAAGAGTATATTGAATACGCTATGGACTGCCAAAACAACTGTCTTGAAAGAGGTGCGACCAGAATGCTCCTTAGAAGCAAGAGCGCTGAGACTACAACTTACATATGTTGGACATGTTGTCAGGAGGGATCAATCCCTGGGGAAGGACATTGTGTTGGATGAAGTAGAGGGTCAGCAAAAAAGAGGAAGATTCCCAACAAGATGATTGACATGGCGACTGCAACAGTGGGCTCCAACGTAACAATGGTGGGCGTGGCACGGAACCAGGCAGGGTTTCATTCTGTTGCACATAGGGTGCTGTGTGTCACAGCTGACTTGATGGCACCTAACAACAACAGAAGAAATACACCGACAGCAGCTAACTGAAAGGTTGGCAGTTCCCACCAGTTGCTTTGGGTGAGAAAGACCTGGCAATCTGCTTGCAGAAAGATTACAGCCTTGGAAACTCTGTATGACACTTTTATTCTGTCCTATAGCATTGCTACGAGTCAGAATTGACTCCATGGCAACAGGTTTGGGCTTGGTTATTGGGTCACTGTGAGTCCAAATCTATTCAGCGGCTGTGGGTAGCTCAGAGGCTATAGGATTATGTCTGATGTTTCTTCAAGAAGCCATACTTGGGATTATCCCACATTTACTCACTTTCAGGAATTGTAGGTTCTCACACCTTGCTGGTACATATATGGAGGCCTTTGGTGAGCCACTTGAAAATAGAAGCAAAAATATCTTAGATGTACATGTCTTTGACACCACAGTAGTGTTCCTTGGATTACGAAAATAACAGGGTATAAGAAGACAAATGTCCAGTTATGTTATTCAGTATATTATTTTTAATGGTAAAAATTTACAAATAAGCTGAATATTATTTTAGTCAACTAGTGCTGCTCTAACAGAAATACCACAAAGTGGATGGCTTTAACAAAGAAAAGTTTATTCTTCCACAATCTGGTAGGCTACAAGTCCAAATTCAGGATGTCCACTCTAGAGGAAGGCTTTCCCTCTTGTCAGTTCTGGAGGAAAGTCTGGTATTGCATCAGTCTTTGTTTGGGGAGCATCAGGTATGAAGGACTCGCTCTTCTCCTGATGCTGCTTTCTTGATGCTGTGAGGTTGATCAGCTAGTGCTGCTCTAACAGAAATATCACAGAGTGGATGGCTTAACAAAGGAAGGTTTATTCTTACGTAGTCTGGTAGGCAACAAGTCTAAATTCAGGATATCTGCTCCAGGCGAAGGCTTTCCCCCCTTGGAGTTAAGATTCAGGATGTCCCCCTTGAAGTGGACATCCTGAATTTAGACTTGTAGCCTACCGAACTGTGTAAGAATAAACCTTCCTTTATTAAGCCTTCTACCCTGTGGTATTTCTATTAGAGCAGCACTAGCTGACTAAAACAAATATCTACAGTTTGAAAACAGATTTAGCAATTATAAAGCATCCAACAGTGATGTTATGTCCCTTTAAATTTTCTACCCTTGACTTTGAATCAATTCTGACTCACAGTGACCCTATAGCACAGAACAGAACTGTCCCATAAAACTTCCAAGGGGTGCTGGTCGATTCACACTGTGAACTCCTTGGTTAGCAGCTGACGTCTTAACCACACAGCACCACCAGGGCTGGGATAAAAGAATCCCTTAATCTGACGTGAAGTGAAAGAAGCAGTTTACAAAACAGCACACAGCATACAATCCCATTTTTATTAAAGGAAACAGGTACAGTTTTGTGCTTAAAGCTCTAGAGAGATATAAATTAAAATCTTAACTGTGATTAGCTTTGGGTAGGAATATGTGTGATTTTTATTCTCCTCCTTCCTCTTCCTCCTCCTCCTTCTCCTTTTTGTTTGTATTTTCTTAATCCTTTGTGATGATGACATATAATTATTTAATTTGAAAATAAAAGATTTCAAAAGGTACACTTGGATTTCAGCCAAACATATTCCACTGTAACTACAATTCCTTGAGTCCACTTTATGTAAGGTGCTATGTCAGGTGCTGAGACGACAAAATCCTTGCCTCAAGGCACTCTCAGTCCCACTTGGGCTCTGAGTGATGACACCTGCAAAGGTGGCTGAGTTGGATTGAGCAGAGTAGGAGGGAGAGGCAGAGCCTTCTCCACCATGAGAAATGTAGGTCCTGGTACACAACTATAGATATAAACGTATTTGTACATGGGGGAGTCAAATCCAAGTTTGGACTTTACAGGTAAAATGCCCAGGGAAGTAAAATTTTCCTTAGCTCATAATTTTATTTTTAGAGCTCAAACCTCTTCACTAATTCACAAACTTATTTTTGAAATAGAAAATCTGAACGTTAAAAACTTTATTTATTTTTCTTCCTAAACTTTGTTTCTATTGCAAAACATTAAGTTAGGCTAAATATTACTTCCTCTGTATATTTGTGACTGCTGGAAACATTTAGTTAAATTTATTTTGGAAATGTTTCACCTGCGTGAAAGATTCCACACGAAAACCGCACACCAGTCAAGGTTCTCTAGAGAAACAAAAACAGTGAGAGAGAAGAGAGCTCTGTCTACAGAGACAAAGATATAGATGTAGAGACACACGTCTCTCTATATATCCATATATATCTACATCTATATACCTCTCTGGAAATCCTGCTGGTGTAGTGGTTAATTGCTATGGACCAGGAAGTCGGCAGTTCAAATATACCTGGCGCTCTTTGGAAACCCAGTGGGATGGTCCTACTCTGTCTATAGGGTCACTATGAGTCGGAATCAGCCAGATGGCAGTGGGTTTGGTTTTGATTATATACCTATCTGTATAGATATAGAGGTAGCGGTAAATGTAGAGCTAGAAACAGATCTATCAATATAAAGAGTAGGTCCATCTACGTAGAGTTACAGATATAAATACAGATACAGACATAATCAGGTATAGATATAGTGGCATGAGGACCTTCATGTAGATTGCATCATGCAGGTGAAACATTTCCAACATACGTTTAACTGAATATTTTCAGCAGTCACAAATACATAGAGGAAGCTGTAAAACCCAAACTTAGTGCTGTCGAGTCAATTCCGACTCATGGTGATCCCATAGGACAGAGCAGAACTGCTCCATAGAGTTTCCAAGGAGAGTCTGGCAGACCTGAACTGCTCCCCTTTTGGTTATCAGATGTAGCACTTAAACACTGTGCCACCAGGGTTTCCAGAGGAAGCTATATCTACCTTAATTTAGTATCTTGTGTGAGAAACAAAGTTTGTTGTCATCGTTGTTAGGTGCAGTCAAGTCAATTGTGATTCATAGTAACCCTGTGTACGACAGAAAGAAACACTGTCTGGTCCTGAGCCGTGCTCACAATTGTTCTTACCTTTGATGTCACTGTTGTACCCACTGTGTCAACCCACTTTGTTGAGGTAATCTTCTTCTTTTCACTGACACTCTATTTTAACAAGCATGACATCCTTCTCCAGGAACAGGTACTTCATGATAACATGTCTAAAACATGTGAGATGAAGTCTTGCCAGCCTTGCTTCTAAGAAGTATTTTTGCTGTACTTCTTCCAAGACAGGTTTGTTTGTTCTTCTGGCAGTCCATGGTGTGTTCAATATTCTTCATCAATATCATAATTCAAAGATACCAGTTCTTCTCTCATCTTCCTGATTCATTGTCCAGCTTTCACACGCATATGAAAACCAAAAAAAAACAAAACTTGTGCCACTGAGTCAACTACAACTCTTAGCAACCCTATAGGACAGAGTAGAACTGTACCATAGGACTTCCAAGGAATGGCTGGTAGATTTAAACTGCCAACCTTTTGATTAGCTCTTAACCACTGTGTCCAGGGCCCTGGACAACTGAAAACACCATGCCTTAGGTCAGGCACACTGTAGACCCTAGAGGAGCATTTTTAAAAACACTTTAAAGCTGTCTTTTGCAGCAAATTTGCCAAATGCAATGAATCATTTGATTTCTTCAATACTCCATTGTATTCACTGGCAATGAATCCAAGTAAAATGACATCCTTAACAGCTTCAATCCTTTTTCTGTTTATTGTGATATTGCTTGTTGATCCACTTACAAGAATTTTTGCTTTCTGTATGTTGAAGTGTGATTCTTACTGAAGGGATCAATTAGTGCTTCTGATTCTCTTCACTTTCAGCAAGCAAAGTTATATTATTTGCGGAATGCAGGTTGTTGATGAGTCTTCCTCCAGACTTGATGCTCTATTCTTTTTCATTTAGTCCAGCTTCTCGATTATTTGTTTGCTTTACAGATTGAATAGGGGTAGTACAAGATACAACTCTGATACACACCTTTTTTGACGTTAAACCACGCATATCTCCTTGTTCTGTCCTAATGATTGCCTCTTAGTCTATGTACGGGTTCTTCATGAGAACAATTAAGTGTTCTAAAATTCCTTTCTTTGAAATGTTATCAGTTGTTTGTTATGGTCCACACAGTCCGATGCCTTTGCATAGCCAATAAAACAGAGATAAGCATCTTGCAGGTAATATCTGTTTTCAGCCAAGATCCATCTGACATCAACAGTGATATCCCTTGTTCCATATCCTGTTCTGAATCCAGATTGAACTTCTGGCAGTTCTCTTTCAAAGTACTTCTGCAACCACTTTTGAACACTCTTCAGCAAAATTTTACTTGCATGTGATATTAACGACATTGTTCAATAATTTTCACATTCTGGTGCATCATCTTTCTTTGAAATAGGTACAAATATGGATCTCTTCCAGTCAGTTGGCTAGGTAGCTGTCTTCCAAACTTCTTAGCCTAGACAAGCGAGCAACTCCAGTACTGCATTTGTTTGTTGAAAGATCTCATTTGGGATTCCTTCAATTCCTGGAGCCCATTTTTTTGTCAAAGTCTTAAGTGCAGCTTGGACTTTTTCCTTCAGTACCGTCAGCTCTTGAGCACATGCTGCCTTCCGAGATGGCTGAACATCAGCCATTTCTTTCTGTTATAGTGACTGTATGTATTCTTTCCATCTTCTTTTGATGTTTCTTACATTGTTTACCATCTTGCCCATAGAATCCTTCAATATTACAACTCTAAGCTGAAATTTTCTCTTTGGGTCTTTTCACATTTCCTTGTATTACTCTGCTTTGTCTTCTCTAATTGCTCTTTGAAGCCTTCTCTTGAACTTCATTATTTCTTCCTTTTGCTTCAGGTACTAAAGATTCAAGAGTAAGTTTCAGAGGCTCTTCCAGCATCCATTTGGGTCTTTTCTTTCTTTCTTACCTTTTGATGATCTGCTTTCTTCATGTATATATCCTTGATGTCATTCTACAACTCTTCTGGTCTTTGGTCATTAGTGTTCAGTGCATCAATTCTGTTCTTGAGATGGTCTCTAGATTGAAGTAGGATGTTCTTGAGGTCATACTTTAGCTCTGATGGGTTTGTTCTAATTTTCTTCAACTTCAGCTTGAATTTGCACAGGAGCAATTGATGGTCTATTCCACAGTTGGGCCCTGGCCTTGTTCTGACTGAAGGTATTCAGTTTTTCCATTGTCTTTTTTACACAGGGTAGTTAATTTGATTCCTGTGTGTTCCGTTTGGTGAAATTCACATGTGTAGTCACTGATTATGTTGTTGAAAGGTATTTGCAATGAAGAAGTCTTTGGTCCTGGAAAATTCTATCATAAACTCCAGCATCATTCCTATCATTAGGACCATATTTTCCAACACCAATACTTCTTTGTTTCCAACTTCTGCATTCTGATATCCAGTAATTATTAGTACATCTTCATTGCATGTTTGATCAATTACAGACTGCAGTAAGTTGGTAAAAATTTTCAAATTATTCATCTTTGGCCTTAGTGGTTGATACATAAATATGAATAGTAATCACATTAACTGGTCTTCCTAGTAGGTGCATGAATATTATCCTACCACTAACAGTGTTGTACTTTAGGATTCATCTTGAAATATTCTTTTTGATGATGATTGTGAGGCCATTTTAGCTCACTAATGCCTAAGACATCAATATTTGTGTGTTTTACTTCATTTTTGATGATTTCCAGTTTTGCTATATTCATACTCTGTACATCTCATGTCCTATCATTAATGGATGTTTGCTGCTGTTTCTTTTCATTTTGAGTTATGCCACATCTAGAAATGAAGGTCCCAAAAGCTTGACTTCATCTACATCATTACATTTGACTCCACTTTGAGGAGGCAGCTCTTTCCCAGTCGTATTTTGAGTGTCTTCCCATATGAACGGCTCTTCTTCTGGAGCTACATTTGACACTGTTCTGCTGTTGCATCGGGTGTTCACAGGCTAATTGTCTTCAGAAGTAAACTGCCCAGTCGTTGTTCCTAACCATCTTAGTCTGGAAGCTCTGCTGAAACCTGTCCACTGGAGGTGACTCTGCTGGCATTTGAATATCAGTGTCAAAGCCTCCACTGTCACAGCAACATGCAAGTCTCCACTGTGTGACAAACTGACAGTCACTTGATAGAAACAGAGTTTAGGCTGAACAATGAATAGTAACATTTCATGTTAAAATTTTCTATCTCAAAGATGATTTATTTTTAAAATTAATGAAGAGATTTGAGCTCTAAAAATACAACCATGAACTAAGTAAGATTACAGACAAGAAGACTGTGCGGGGCATTTTTTCTCTGTCATATGGGGCCAGTATGAGTTGAATATGTTCAATGGCTCGCAACAACAAGCAGATAGATAGATAATTTACTTCAAGGAATTGTTTCATGTGATGGTGGGAGCTGTTAAGTCCAAAATCAGTAAGACAGGCAAGAGAATGAAGACTCTTTCAAGCTTGCTTCCCAAGGTCTGTATGTAACAAGCAGAGAACAACATCAAGTTCTGCCGGTAATATCTATTTGTATTCTAGAAGCAGAATACACCTAGGGAAGTTCCTTTTTGATTGATGCATCACATTACATTAGATTACATTATGGAAAGTTATTACATTGACATTTATATTAGATTGTATTATCGAATAGGAATTAGACTAGGGCTTTCCCAAACAACTGGGAACCATAGACTAGCCAAGTTGACAAATAATTAACTATCATAGTCTACATTTTGTCAATTTGGCACCTGTACACATCTCCTTAAGCCATATTTAATATCCAAATAAAGAAAAGACAGTCATACTTCTGCCTAACATGATGTAACTATTATGCATACAACTGAAAAAACACTAACCTTTTTTTTATAACTTGTGTTTTATGATAAGTAATGGATGAGAGAGTAAAGAAAGCATAAATGCCTGCTATATATGTAAATACATACACACAAAGGAAGAAATACTCATAAAGATTACAGTCCTCATTTGTACAACTGTTAAGTGGTTTTAGCTTCTATTTATATTTACTTTCTCTCCATTCTTTGTTTCTCCTTATCGGTATTTCAGGTAAACCTATAAAAATATATTTCATTGTACTTTCAGTTATGAAAATCCCTTTGTTGAAGTGGGAGGACATTTTCTTGATGCTTTAAGTTAGATTGTTCTTAAATGTGTTATGCAATTAATATCAAAGAGATTGGCAAGATATCAAAGTGAGATATAAGGAGTTACTGTAGCTGGTTGCTGGTTACCTTATGGTGATGTATTCACTATTACTTCTAGTGATCCGTTTGCAAAATTTTATTTCCTGTCCCCAAGACAGATCTCTTGGCTTAGAAGCCTTAGCTCCAGAGACTAGGACTGCTGTAAGAGGAAATACAACAGTGTTACTATTGAGTTAGGAGTTAAGAATGCCACTAGATGAATTTGGGCTCCTCAGGCCTCTGAATTAGCAGGAAAAATACTATATAGGGGTGACTGATTCAGATTATCAAGAGGAATTTGAAATGTTGTTACACAGTGGAGGTAAACAGGGGAGGAGAACCTACAACCACCCAATTCAGACAGGACACCTAATGGTGCAGACTTCACGATAGAAGGCTTGGGATCATCCCACTCCAGCTCCTACCCAGAGAATAATGACCAGCTGAGGTACCTGCTGAGAGGAAAGTCATGTGGATCATGTAGTGGAAGAAGGTAGCTACGCTGCTGTTAGGTGTTGTCGAGGCTACCCAAACTCATAGCAACCCCAGGCACAACAGAACCATCATTTCTCGGTCCTGCACCACCCGCCCAACCGCTGCAATGTTTGAGTCTGTTGCTGCAGCCATTGTGTCATTCTGTCTCACAGAGTGTGCTGCTTTCTCCCTCATCCTCTACTTTAACACACTTGATGTCCTTCAGGGACTGGCCCCTCCTGATGCCATGCTGAAAACAAATGAGTCCAAGTCTCAAAATCCTTATTTCTAAGGAGTACATTCTAGCTGTACTTCTTCCAAGACAATCAATGCTATATTTAATATTCTTCTTCAAACTGTGATCCAAAGGCATCAATTCTTCTTTGGTTTTTCTTATTCATTATCCAGCTTTCACACATATATGAAGGAGTGAAAAAATTATGGCTTGGGTCAGACCCACCACAGTCCTCCAAGTGACATCCTTGCTTTTTAACACTTTAAAGAGATCTATTCCAGCAGATTTGCCTAACACATCACTTGATTTCTTGACTGCTGCTTCTGTGGATGTTGATTGTGTTGCTGTTGTTGTTAGGTGCCATTAAGTTGGTTCCTACTCATAAAGAACCTTTGTCCAGCAGAATGAAACACTACAGGTCCTCTGCCATCCTCAGTATTGCTAATATGCTTGAGTTTATTGTTGTAGTCACTGTGTCAATCCAGCTCACTGAGGGTCTTCCCCTTTTTCTTTGTCCCTATTCTTTACCAGGTATGATGTTGTTCTCCAGGGACTGATCCCTCCTGATAACATGTCCGTAGTAGGTGAGGCAAAGTCCTCCTATCCCTGCTCTAGCATTCTGGCTGACTTCCAAGACAGATTTGTTTGTTCTTTTGGTAGTCTATGGTATATTTGTATATTCCTTGTCGTCACCACAATCCAAAAGACGTCAATTCTTCTTCTGTCTTCCTTATTCACTGTCCAGCTTTTGCTTACCCATGAGGCAACTGTAAACATCATGGCTTGGGCAAGATGCCCCTTAGCTTTCAAGTTGTCATCTCTTCACTTTTTAACACTTTAAAGAGGTTTTTTGCAGATTTGTTCAATGCAGAGTTGGAGAAATTTTGTGGCTTTTTCTGGAGAAAATAATATACAGATTTATAGATGTCAGTTATACTGTCTTCCATTCCTACATTTTTGTATCTTAATAATTAAAGCATTTAAAACCAAAAGTTTCTAAATTTCCTTCCAGACTGTGTGTTCAACACTGTTTTAATCTTCCCTGTGTGGAAGTCTAGGTAGCTACTTCTTTAGGAAGAGATGAGAAATGGCAATCATTCATTTGAGCACCTAAAACCAGACAAATTCTAGAAAGGAAGGAGAAGTAAAGAGGGAAGAGGAAGGAAAAAGAAGAAGACTGGAATCTGTGGCAGAGCAAAGTAGAGGCTCACAAACTCAGTTTTTGTTCTTCTGGGTTGAAAACTCAGCCACATTTCCTAGCTTCCCTGTAGTTAGGAGACATGACGCTGAGCTGTGACCAGTGCAATGTGGGAGGAAAGGATGTTCACCACTTCCAGGCCTGGCCCGTCAAACTTCACTCTACCTTTTCTCTTCCTTGCCACCCATATATAAAGGATCAAATGAAGGACTCTGAGCAAGTCCTAGGCTATATAAAGCCACTAGATAGAGTGAGTCTAGGCTCCTGAATGAGTGAGAGATGAAAAGCATCCACATTGGCTGGGCAACTGAAGAAGTTACTCTATACTGTGTTAAGCCAGTACAAGTCCCTGTTTAGTGCAAATGGTTTAATTTGCTTGGCTCTTATGGAAAGGTTGACAATTTGAATATACCCATACATGACTCAGAACAAACTCCTGGGGTATTTCTATAAATTTAGCCACTGAAAACCTGTAGAGCACAGTTGTACTCTGACACACACATGAGATCGCCATAAGTTGAAATCGACTCAGTGGCAAGGGTCAACTTGTTGGTTGGTCTGTTGGTGTTATGACATGGACAGTTTAGGTTGTTTCCTACAGTAGTAGCCTTCTATGATTTTACAAAAAAAAAAAAAAAAACAGTGCCGTCAAGTCAGTTCTGAGTCATGGTGACCCTAAAGGCCAGAGTAGAACTGCTATGATACTAAATAAATAAACTGTTAATGGGAAGCTCTATTTCTTCTTTCAGCCCTGTGAGGCAGTTTACCCTCACCAACAAGGCTGAGGCAGTTATGCTATCTCTTCTGAGAAAATAGCACACTGAAAGCAGCTCTAAATCCACTGAGTAAGGGGCACCCTTGTCCTACAAAACCTCACTGCACAACCTCGGGGGCCCAGGGATCTTCATGGCTTGGTGCATAATGCACTGTTAATGGTGAATGATCTCTCTATTCCTTGGGGTGAGAGGAGGAGAATCCGGGGGCAGTGATGTTAGATTTCATTGACATGTGAAGCAAATTTGGCAGACTTAGCAAGCCTTTTGGTGGTGATTTACATCTAGTCGGGGAGAAATGACATCTGGGTTGTCTGATTTATTCACTAGAAAAATGCTGGCTGAACCTAAAATAAGAAAATAGAGATTTATGTAACAGATTGTGGAGCCTTAATTTAAGAATGGTTTGGAAACTAGCAGACACTCCACAGCTTTGCTCTGCTTAGAATCACATGCTCCAAGTTAATATTACCTTTCTCAAAGTATTTAGCCACATGTTGAGAATTAGGCCTTTCTCAAACCTATTGCCCAAGTTGATTACAACCCATAGTGACCCCATAGGACAGAACAGAACTGCCCCTGTAAGGTTTCCAAAGTTGTAAGTCTTTAAGGACACAGACTGCCACTTCTTTCTCCTGCAGAGTTGGTGGATTTGAACCACTCACCTTTCTGTTAGCAGACAAGAGTTTTAACCACTGTTCCATCAAGCCCATTCCAATCAAGCTGATTCCAGTTCATAGTGACCCTACAAGACACAGTAGAACTGCCCCACAGGATTTCGAAGGAGCAGCTGATGGATTTGAACTGCTAACTTTTGGTTAGCAGCTGAGCCCTTAACCACTGCATGGAACTCAATATCTAAACTTTTTCAAGATAACTGTTTCATACTCAAGTAAGTCTTGGCATTGAATTACAAGCTGACTGCCATAAAGAAGCAAGCAACTAAAGGGAGAATTTAGCAGACAGTTACAACCTATTGTAATTCTGCTTGGACTTTCACAGGCTACTTCATTTCATCTCCATGTCAAGAGAAGCTGGAATATACTGCGATTCAAGAAGTAAAACATTCTGTTCCTTCTATTGCGAGACTACCTAAAATCAATATCTTAATTGTTTCCTGTTTAAAACCTGACATTTCCCTGGGGTATACTCAGGTTTATAAACTACATAGTACAATTTCTCTGTGGTCTCAGTACCCACCCAGGAGACGCTCCTCCTGAGCTGGTGATTTTGACTTGTCTCAGAGCTACTGTATTGTGCACCGGGATCCTGATTCCTGCTTACAGAAGCTATTAGAAAGTTCAAAGCCAGCACTCAAATCTTCTCTAGAGAACACAGAGGACTTTACCACGTGAGTGGGGTGCACTAAACTTATTCTTCACAACTGTCTATCATTCATCGTACTGAAGGGGCTTGAGTGTTGCTATGATTCTGGAATCTATGGCATTGGTATTTCAAACACCAGTAGAGTTACCCATAGTGAACAGGTTTTAGTGAAGCTTCCATATGAAGACAGATTAGAAAGAAAAGTCGGGGGACTTACTTCTGAAAATTAACCAACAAAAACCCAATGGGTTGTAACAATGTTTTGTGTTATAGTGCTGAAAGATGAGCACCTGAGGTGGGAAGGCACTGTGATAGCCACAGCAATGGACTCAAATATACTGGCAATCGTGAAGATGCTACAAGACTAGGTAGTAGGTTATTCCGTTGTGCAGGAAATCACTATAAGTTGGAGCTACTCGACTTCCATAGCAACCTAATTCTGGCTTCCCCCTGTACTACTCTCTTTATCTGTCATTGCGTCACGTGTTCTCATCTATGCATTAGCTGGTCAACTACTATAGTTATAATGTAAGCTGGCTGAAATTCTTTCAAAGCAAGGTGAGAGGACCCACACAGAAAAAATTGGTGACAAAAGAGAAAATGATGAAGGAAGAAGGGAAGGAGGAAGGGAGAAAGGAAGAGAAGGTGCATATGGAAAGGGTCATAGAGAGAGTCCCATAAGATAAAGGGATGGAAGGAGAGAGGGAAGCCATCCATATTCACATCAGTCTTCAGCAGGTGTGAGAGTTCATTGCCCTGCCAAAAGATCACCGTTGTGAGGCGATGTCAAGTCAGTTTTGACTCATAACGGCCCCATATTAACAAAGTAGAACTGCCTTGTAGGGTTTTCTTCGATGCACTTTTCCCAGGAGCAGGTCACCACAACATTCACCCATGGAGCCACCAGGTTCAAACAGCCAATCTATTGGTTAGCTAGTGCCTAACTCTTGTGCCACTAGCTCTCCTAAAAGATCACG
Source organism: Heterohyrax brucei (assembly GCA_028571685.1). Taxonomy (NCBI): domain Eukaryota; kingdom Metazoa; phylum Chordata; class Mammalia; order Hyracoidea; family Procaviidae; genus Heterohyrax; species Heterohyrax brucei. The sequence goes on from CM053144.1 coordinate 167,670,788, forward strand.
GCGTAGGTGTATTTAACTTTTTGCTTTAGAGAAAATCAAGTCTCTCACATTTTCTCCTTTCTTCTTGTTGATTGGCCATAGAGTGAGGGTACTGCGATGAATAACTCCTCCTGCATTCTGAAATTTTGTTAACTCCAATTTTTCTTTCTTTAATGTTAAGGTTTAAACAGAGTCACTGTTAAACTGACTATGGATGATATTTTGTCCCTAGCAAGCCTAACCTTGCTAAACCAGCTAAGACTACTTAGTTTCCCCTTTCAAAACATCTCAGGAAACATGGTTTCAGCTGCTTTACACCTTTCACTGGGCAGCATAGCACTGGATGAGAGATTGAACGGGTCACTCCAATTTCTCTCCCTTCCCTCCAAACCACACCCTTCATTAAGTCACTGCTTGCCATCTTGAGGACCTTGGATGAGCTCTTTGCTTGTTCACAGTCCTCTTCCTCTGTGTCTAACACAGCAAAGTCCAAGATCAGGACTTTATTGCTTCTCCCACCAAAATTAAATGTTTTTTTCTTCTCTTTGCTTGGAAAGAATTTAATGAATGGTTTTATACTTAAGGGCTATCGGGTTCCATTCCCAGTCTTTAAAATAGAAATGGGAGGAAGTTTGAACTACAGAAGCTGTTCCATGTTCAGTCTTATGAGAATATGGAAAGCATGACCCAAACTAATAGGTAGGTGGGGAGAGGGTGGGGTTGGCCAGCCTACTTACCTACTCCATATGCATGTATTTGACCATATCAAGGAGGGCTTTCTATTCATACACAGTCATCACTGATACGCTTGTTACTTAAGTCTATGAGGTTCCGTGAAGTCAGAGAACTTCTCAGCTTTCATGCCAAACTTTGGTTCCCAGGAGTTCAACTTTTTCACTCAGCCCACTCCCCATACCTTCTAGAATTTTGTGTATAAATATGAAGGAGAAAGGGCCATCTGGTGCTCCCTGTCTTGGGCCTGTTTCCTCTCTTCCTTTTCAGTCCAGTTGCTTGGATCTCTTGAACTCCAAGAACTACGATTCATCACTCACGTTTCTTCCAGGAACATCCAGTGTGACAAACGCAAGTTTCACAAGTGAACATTAAGCATTTAAGAAGGAGAACTGCTCTCTTTATTGAGTAATTTCTACTTTCTCCCTGTATCATACATGCTTCTGAAACAAGAGAACACAGAGATTTGGCCACAAAAACAAAATACAATTAATTACTCAATTGAACAATCTCTCCACAAGTTACCATAGATGGAATCAGAAGCACCGCTGAGAAGATGAACTAGAAGCAGATACGGATGGCATGGGGCTTGCTCCCTACCACATTCCCCCACTGAGGAAGGTGTTCCAACCACACACATGTGGGCCAAAGAGAAGAGATCCTCCGTGGGAAAGGACCTGATCTAGTTATGTAAAGAACACAATCTGAGAAAAAATGGGGTTCAAGTACGGGTTCTACCATTTAGATCATGTGCAACGTGAAGATTAAGTCTCCAGTCTGTGTATTATGTTCACTATTGTTGTCAGGTGCTGTCACAGCACCTCTGACCCATAGTGACCCTGCGCACAACAGAGGCAACACTATGCGATCCTGGGACATTCTCTCAGTCAGTGCTATGTTTGAGCCCATTGTTGCAGTCACTGTGTCAATCCATCTTGTTGAAGGTCTCCCTCATTTCAATGACCCGCTGCTTTATCAAAAAAGATGTCCTTCTTAGAGACTGATCCCTCCTGATAACATGTCCAAAGTATTGAGACACAGTCTCACCATCCTTCCTTCTGAGGAGATTCTGGATGTACTTCTTTCAAGACAGATTTGTTCATTCTTTTGGCATTCCACTGTATGTTCAGTATTCTTCACCACCACAACAATTCAATTCAAAGGAGTCAATTCTTCCTTGCTCTTCCTTATTCATCGTCTAGCTTTCAGGTTCATATAAGGTGACTGAAAATATCATGGCTTATGTCAGGTATGACTTAGTCCTCAAGGTGACATTTTGCTTCTCAACATTTTAAAGAAATCTCTTGCAGCTGATTTGGGTTGAATTATGTCCCCCCTAAAAAGGTATGTGGAGGTTCTACCCTTTGATACTTGTGAATGTGACCTTCTTTAGAAATAGAGTTTTGAACATGATATTAGTTAAGTTAGCCAGGTTGTATTGGAGTAAGATGGTTCCTAAGCCAATAGGGCTGGCATTCTTATAAAAAGAAGAGAAGAGATGTGGAGGCAGAAAGCAGGAGAGTGGGAGCAAATAAGAGAGAGGAAAAGAGAAAGGCAGAGGCAGAGACCAGAGAAATTCTACTACAGGCCAAGGAACACCGAGAGCCTCTAGAAGCTAGGAAGAGGCAAAGAAGGATCTTTCCCCATAGAGTCTTCATAGAGACTATGGCCCTGCTGACAGCTTAGTTTTAGACTTCTAGCCTCCAGAACTCTGAGACAATAAATTTCCATTGTTTTAAGCCATCCCATTTGCTGTAGTTTGTTATGACAACCCTGTGAAACTAATATGGCATTGTCTCTGTAACATAGGATAATGACACAGTCCCTCCAAAACACTCACGTGAAGCAAATAAGCTCCCAGTCTCCTGGCCCCTCTCTGAAGTTAATGTCGATGTTGAAGAGCCAGTGAAGATACATCCTAAATATTCTAGAACAATTTTCTTCCCTGGCTCAATCTGTTATTAAGCTTCGCATGCCAGATCAAGGAGGAGAGAAGAGACGTAATGGGCATGAGAGTCTTCTGTTCTTTCCTCATCTTTTCTTCCTATGACCCAGGTGGTGATCACGTCCAATATAGTGCCATGGATAAGCTGCCATACCTTGGAGTCAGTCAGACTTTGATTTGAAGCCCAATTTTATCACAAAAGGGCTCAGTGGGCCCCTGATGTGTGAAACAGGGAAAATCTCACTTACATCAAAATGCTAATGTAATTTTAAAAAAATGAAGGGAAGCATAAAAGATTTAGCTCTGGGCCTTATGCTGATAGTATTGCTCCTACCATTTTTTATTGTCATTAAAGTTAACATCTGCTATCCATTTATTAAGAAACCTTTCAATAAATACGCTAGCTACTGCAAATTTTCCTTTCCTGCTTGTTTAGTTGATTTTACCTCCCAAATGTTTAAGCTCTTCCTGATAACCTTTGGTCCTGGGTGAGTTCCATTAATCCCCTAATTTGGAACCCCGGTTTTCATCCATTGCAAGGCAGCTCCAAGAAACAAGAGTCTGCTAACAACAGAGAACTGCTTCCATGGTGCTGAAGCGGGAACATCCTGGCCCATGCTGCAAAGCCAGTCTTGCCTGTGACATGTGCTTATAAACAGTCTCTCCCTCACCCAGGATACCACTCGTTATTATTATTATTCCTCTCTGTTTTCCCCTTGCACGCTGACGAGTTGTATCAGGTATTTCCTTCTCACTTAGATACCAAAATAAAGTCTGTTCCAAGCTTATGGCTTTTGAGTTCCCATGCCAGGGTGTCCAAGCCAGCCCTTGAGTCACTCAAGCTGAAAGCCAAGTTGAGGGAGGTGATTTTCATCTGAGGAACTCTGGTAAGCTTCCTGGAGACTAAACAGTGTGGCATCAATAAACAGAGTAGAAAAGAGGCAGTCACAAAACTGAAACTTAAAGTTTAGGTACAATGTTGTTGTTGTGAGGTGCCATCGAGTCGGTTCTGACACATAGCAACCATAGGAACAACCGAACAAAACACTCCCCGGTCCTGCGCCATGCCCACAATCGTGCCCATGAATACCGTGCTCCTCAAGAGCAATATTAACCAAAAGTTGTCATTGTTAGTTACAGCTGAGTAAGCTGTAATTCATGGTGTCCTGACATACAACAGAATGGAGTATCATTCAGTCCTTCACAGTCTTTATAATCATGGGTATGTTTTGAGTCCATTGTTATAGCTACAAATAAAAATTGTGCTGAAATTAAACATAGTTCTACAATTGAATGCATTTCTATGTTGTGGTGGTTATTAGGTGCTGTTGGAATGGTTCTGACTCACAGTTACACTATGTACAAGCAAACAAAATACTGCCTGATCCTGTGTCTACCTCACCATCATTGCTACATGTGTGCCCGTTGTTGCAGCCACTGTATCAATCCAACTGGTTGAGGGCTGCCATCTTTTCCACTGTCCCTCCGCTTTACCAAGTATGGTGTCCTTCTCTACGAACTGGTCCCACCTGATAGCATGTCCAAAGTACATAAGATGAAGTCTTGCCACCACTCATCTGTCAATTTGTCACACTGTGGTGGTTTGTGTGTGGCTGTGACATTAGAATCTATGACACCAGTATCTCAATTACTACCAGGATTACCTATGACAGACAAGTTTCAGCTACACTTTTCCTGCTGTATAAAGAAGATGATAGCAGCTCCCATATCAGAAGCTTGCTGTGGCGGACAGGAGTACATGAATTGCTGTGTGCCAAAAGGCTTACAGTAGTGTGTGGCATAGAGGAAGCCTTACCTAGTACTCTTGTACCTAGTACTAAGTGTTCTTAGTACTTCTCACTGGAATGGAAGCTCACGGAACAGGAACCTTCTGTTTGTTTTGTTTACTGCCTATCCTCAGTGCTTAAAACAGAATAGGTACTCAATAAATATCTGCGAAATGATCAAAATGAAACAAAATTCATTGACTGAGATTCATGTTATGGGAGAAGTGAATGGAGTTCTCTAAAAGAGAGCAAAAGGAGGGCAGGGAGCAGGGGTGGCGTAACCAGGAGGGATCTCTTTTAATGACCTAGGGGCAGACGATGTAGAGAGATGGAGGGAGTGCGGTGTTTTCTGGCAGAAGAAGCTTGTGGTGTTCTAAGGATGGGCTTTCTTCTAGTGCGATAGGCTGAACACATGCTTCTCAGTGGCTGCGGTTGCCCGGGCTATACCCTTAGTGTCCCCATTGTTTGTCTCTGGCCCTTTGCCTTCTCTCCTTGGGACTTACTCTGTTTTCCTTGTGCAGCAAATCATGAGTTCTCTCAAACTGAATACCTCTTAATTTGTTTATTTCTTTTAAAGAATAGTGTTGGGAAGTAGAAGAAGCAGGAAGGGGAGGAACATGTGTTTCTACTTTGCAGCTCTCCAGAGACTTGGGGCAACATAGTAAGCTACAATGCCATCATATGGAGTTCCCAGACACCCTCATCATTTACTTCTGTTTAACACCTCCCTCTAAGGATACTTGACAGCTTGGAATTCCAATGACTTATCCTTAAGCTCTTAAGTGAAGAGGCTGTTTTAGTCTAATAAATTTGTTTTCCAATAAGAGATTTCCATCTGTATGTCCCCATGCTTACAGGCTCAAAATTCTTCTAAAAAGGCCTACTACTGTGTTTCAGGAAACACTTATATTTGCTCAAAAGAGGAAGTGGTATTATTTTCCCATGTTTTATGAGACCTCATACATCCTAGAAGGATTTGCTTCTGATTAGAAAGACAGGGAAGAAAGAGACTCCTGGACTATTTGTGAGATGTTGCCATCTAGATGATGGGACATACCAGCTTCTATCCCACAGCTCCCCAGCCTGCCCCCTTCCCTCCCTACTCACACTATCAGCCCTCCTGGGTCAGCTGTTTTCTCCTAGTATGAAAGGCTGAGCCCACGGAAGGGACCAGAAAGGGAGTGGGTAAAGAGGTATGTCTGGTGTTCTCTCTAGTCATCAGTTTCAGAGAAAGGAGCAAGAAAGAAAACATCTAAGCAAGTTCTCTGTTGGCTTCTTTGTGGTGGTTCTCTGATGCCTGGGATATCTTTGTCAAATTAAGAAAGAGAATTCCAGGGGGAGCAGATAAAACATTTACACTACACAATATCTTACTGTGAACACCAACACTGGTTTCTCTTTTCTTTTCATCAGGGCCCCCCCACCCCGGCATTCTTGTAAAGACACATGTATCAGTTCAAGTCCTGGGCACAATTCTCAGTTCATGGGAAGTGCCCCTTGGTCTGCAACATCCTCGCCTATGAAATGAGAGGGCTGTGCTTGCCAGCAGTTCCCGCTCTCACGAGTCCTGTGGATCTGCTCCACAAGCATGAGCTTGCGGATGTTCACTGGCACACCCAGAGAGGAATTTATCTTGTTCGGGCACCATTTACTGAAAACTGCTGCTTATCACCTAGGATCCAAAGTTTTGGCTGCAAATATCACTGAGACTCACCTAGTTCAGGTATTTTTCTGTAGCAATTCAATATAGAGTTAATTTTGGTTTTGATTTTCTATAGCAAAGAGAAAAAAAGCAAACTCTATACCTAAATTCTTAATCTATAAAACAGAGTGGGGACACACTTATTAACATTATGTTTAAACATAAAGATCAACAGTTACTACAACTAACAAACAGGTATAATGACAGGGTGGCTTCTCATATTACCACCAGTCTTCCTTCACCAAGATAGTGATGACACTCTTAGCCAGATATCTCTGTGGCACGTGTCTCCGTGGTGGTCCTGCTCTTATCTTTCTTTTGTAAGCCTTGTTCAGAACAAAGCAGGACTCTTCCCGTATGTAACCTTCTTTATATACTAACTTTGGAGAATTCTTAGTGTCTTCTATGATTTCACAACATTCACACATTAAAGTTCAGAGTCTTCATCAGTTGTCTTTATATAACTAGCTATTTCTGTTCCTGCTTGTGAATGCACGGATTCATGCAAATGCAGAAATGATGGAAAGCATGGCTCATCCTTGGGGCCGACTCTACAAGTGCTGTCACTTGTTTGCTACAGAACACTCCTTTGCTCTGCCCACAGCCATGGAAGGGCTTTTATACACCACCCTGACTTTCGCAGAGCAAGAGCATCTGAACCGAGAGCTGTCTGTAGAACTCCTTTCCATCGTGCAGAAGCTACTCCCCGTGGTTATATCTGAGTCTCACCAACCGAGCTCTCCCAAAGGTAGCAGCTGTGAAGAAAACCATAAACTTTCAGGTCACAGAAGTTTTGCCGTTTAACTGATTCACTCCCCTTCTCTTCCACATCTACCACCCACCTGTTACTTTGTCTTGCTGTGGTCACTTACATACTGCCGGGAGGCTGGAAGTGGAAGAGGCAGAGTACAATAAGTGGCGGCACATTAAGCACCACTTTGTTTCTTGATTCTGCCTTCAAACCTGAGTCCACTGTGTCCCATAGTTTTTCTCAAGGTTAAGGACTAGTCAGTGCTCTCTTTAGGACTGTGGGAAAACACGCCGTAATAATCTAAAGATTTTCTGAAAAGAAAAACAAAGGAATCTTCTGGGAGATTACAAGGTCAGACAAGTCCATGAACTTAGTTATTCTAAGTGCCACATACCTCGTGGCTAAATATCACTACCTTCAAAGTACTCCCCATGGGAGGCTATGCACCAATCCCATCCTTGCAAGCAGTTTTGGAACTCTTTCTGGAACGGCCATTGTGCGTGGTGGCACAGAGGCAAGTTTGCAAACTTAACTGTAGATTTGTCTATGAGGGAATTTTTAGCCAGTAAATGAAAAACTGTATTGGAACACCCTTCCTACAGACTTCATCTGGACCCCAGTAACTTTTTGCTTTACCCAAAGAGAAAGAAAATATTGAAAGGAAGGCATTTTGATGACATTCAGAACATAAGACTAACACAACAACAGCTCTGATGCCGTTCCAGAAAGAGTTCCAACTTAGCATGGAAGGGTGAACTGGGTGCTGGCATTGGTGCATAGCTTCCCAAGGGACATACTTCAAAGACAACTGTATTGATATTCAGTGATGTATTATGTAGCAGTTTTTAAGAGAATGAATTTGCAAACTTAATTGTCAGACCTCATATATGACAGCCAGACCGCCTCCCACCTCCCAACTCAAAACACCAATTAAAATTTCAACACATCTGAGACCTGACCATCGTGACCACCGTTCTGCCCAAGACTCAAATACTTATCCTTTTCTCCTATAAAATCTTTAGCACCATTTTGGAGTGGCAGATTTTGGAAGAATCTATCCCCTCTGTCTCCTTGCCCACTTGTATGCAATAAATATCTTGCTTCTCATCTCACCTCTGTCTCAAGATTAGCTGTTTGTGGTAGGTGGCACAAACTCCACTTAGTTTTGTGGTAACCGAAGTTAAGAAAAAAAAATTGCTGTGGAGTCAATTCTGACTCAAAATGACTTTATAGGAAAGAATAGAACTGCACCCACACAGCTTCCAAGGATCAGCTGATGAATTTGAACTGTTGACCTCTTGGTTAGCAGCTGAGCTATTAACCACTGTTCCACAAGTGTTTCACTGCAATTTATACGACTGGTATTTCAAGTACCAGCAGGGTCACCTATTAGTAGACAGGTTTCGGCAGAGCTTTCAGATTAAGACAGACTAGGAACAAATACCTGGTGATCTACTTCTAAAAATTAGCAATGACTCATAACAGGACATTAACCAATATAGTGCTAGATTGGAAGGAATTCAAAATACACAGTGGCCAAAACAACCAACTCAAACTTATTAATGCTTGTGAAGAGGGTTGCAATACCAGGCCACACTTAATTCTGTGGCACACAGGGTCACCGTGAGTTGGAGCCAACTTTATGGCAACTAATAACAACAGCTATTCTGCGTAATTCTCTGTTGGTTGTCAAGGATTTCTCCACTTTAGCTTATGTCTGCAGAGCTCCAAGTTATTTGTATGCATCCAGTGATTCATAGTTTCTTGGGAACTACGGGAGAGGAAGCTCAGTAAATACTCCTTTCAGAAGTTGGCCCAGAAGAATGTAAGTGGGTTGAAATAAAGAGCAGAAGCAGATGCTCTTAATACACCTCATCTGTGCGTTACCTACAGGGCAGATGCCATGTTTCTGAGGTGGCAGCATGCATCCCGTTTTTAATTTACCATATTCCTTGATGTCCTCAGCACAACAGATCCTTAAATTCCCTTTCTCTGAAAGCCATATATAACCTCAGCATTTCTGAATTTCAATCCCATCCTTTTCATATGCTTGACAAAAGCAGGTACCTTATTGTGAAACTTGGAAATCTACTTGTTCTTCACTGACAAACTGTTATTTGTTCTCAGCATTTCATTGCAATACATCCCCACGACCCAAAGCAAACCTATTACTGTTGAGTTGATTCCAATTCACAGCAATCATGTAGGACAGGGCAGAGCTGTCACATAGGGTTTCTAAGAGTGGCTGGTATTTTACTTTGATTAGATTTGAAAGGTTGACAGTTTGGTTAGCAGCCAAGCTCTTAACCAGTACATCACCATGGCCATCACTTAACCTTACTCAAGAGTTTATCACTTAGGAAATATCTTACTCATTTAGGGCTGCTACAACAGAAATACCACAAGCAGATGGCTTTAACAAAGAGAAATTTATTTCTCACAGTCTAGGAGGCTAAAAGCATGAATTCAGGGCACCAGCTTCAGTGGAAGCTTTTCTCCCTCTGTTGGCTCTGGAAGAAGGTCTGTGTCATCTGTCTACCTACAAATAAGCTTCTCAGCACAGGGACCCTGTGTTCAAGCACATGCTGTTCTCTTGGCATTTGTTTCTCGGTGGTCTGAGGTCCCCTGTCTCTCGGCTCTAGTCTTGCTTTCATATCTCAAAAGAGGTTGGATTAAGACAAAATCTAATCTTGTAAAGTGAATCAAATGAAAAAATGATAAATAATCATACAATACTGGAAATCATGGACTAGTCAAGTTACATAGATTTTGGGGTGACACAACTCAGTCTATAACAAGGAGTTGTCTCTGCATCTTATGCTCAATAAAAATCCGGTGAACATATACAGTGGCCTCTATTCCCTACAACAGACAATATTCTTGGTCTGGACTATACTACTTGAAATGCACAAGTGTGAGGGCCATCAAAGTGCTAGCTGTCTTTCATGCTCAACACAAGCCCTTGCAAGGAGCCTTTTATGTCAGCTCTAGCCTTCTAGAGACCACCTGTCTCCTCTGTTGTTCTATGATATCAACATCCCCTGACCCATGGGCAGTACTTAATCAGATCCTGTGCCATACTGATGCCTGTTGCCCTGTGTATGATGCTCTTGTCCTGCCAATTATGTTGGTGTTTCCTTGAAAGGTAGGATCCCACCCACTGCCATCGAGTCAATTATGACTCATAGTGAACCTACAGAACAGAGGAGAACTGTCCCATAGAGTTTCCATGGAGCACCTGGGAGATTTGAACTTCTGACCTTTTGGTTAGTAGAAGTAGCACTTAACCACTAGACCGCCAGAGTTTCATGTATGTTACTAAATACTAGAATCTTCCTTGGTCTTCGGCCTTAAAGAATAAAATGAGCCCTCTTCTCTGTTCCCCTAGCACTCTCTTTATTCCTCTAAAAAGACAGTTTTCACATTGAGTTGTCATTTTTTAATTTTGGCATTTCTGGCTGCACCACTAGAAGTCTTCCAGATCCTGTTCTCACTCTCACTGCTATGTAGCACTCATTGACAGTGGGCCAACATTTTGTGTGTCTTGCTATCTATTGTCTATACCCAGGGAATAAACACTTTCCAAAAAGTGCTTGCTCCACAGAGAATGGATAGATGCATGGATGGGTGGGTGGGTGGGTGGGTGGGTGGGTGGATGGGTGGATGGATGGAAGGAAGGATGGAAGGATGGAAGAGTGATGGTCAACAGTTTTTAATTTCTGATACTGCTTTGAGTGCTTTAACAGAATGCTAGCTAAATACTGAAAAAAATCAATAAATACTGCATTTGAATAATAAAATAGTTGAATATCTTTCATTGACCCAAGTTTGTTTTCCATGTCCAGATTGTCCCAAATGAGTAGAACATTCTCTATAATGTGCAAAAGGCACAGAGTCATTGCTCAGATGCAAATGAAAGCTAGCATTGTGCACTGAAAAATGTGACCTGAAAATAGTTGCTGGCTTACGTGTCACATGCTTAGAGAAGTCAAGACATGTTCATATAGTAATTTCTATGTCTTTGATAGCTTTAAGAATGACATTAAAGTATCACTAATATATATATGCCAAGTATGAAAACCTGACAGCCTACCTTAGCTCCTGCCAAGGGTCTGCCTGTACATCTGGTTTCTGGGACCAACTTTTTTTTGTATGTGTGTACCATCAAAGTTGACAGTGGCTAACAAAGTAGACCTTCAGCTTATCTGAGATCCAGAACAACACACCCATCTACTGTTCCTCTCTATGCTGTCTGCAAAAGAGCTCACCTAAAAATCCTACCAGCCAGCCCAACCCACTGCTATTTCAAAGTACAACCCACATGTGAGAAATGAGCCTGTGGCAGATCATTCAAGGTATTAAAACCATGACTCATTGCCAGACAGGAAAAAAGTGTTCTCTGCACAGAAATTCAGCAACATGTTATTGCTAAAATTATAAAAAGAAAAAAAAAATAAGAAAAAACTCTCAAGACAGACCTGCTAGGAATTTGTATAAATGATGGTATTACAACATAAATCTGGAAGAAAAAAAAAAAAGACTCTCTAATTTTCCAGTAAATTCATGGAAGAACATAAGATAATACCAAATGGTAGCAGTAAAACAGGGATATCCATTTAAAAAAAAAACTTCTTTAAGTGAATGAAGTCATGGAATCCTAACAGGATAGGCTGGCTTTCCTGGCAAGGCTTATGTAAACTAAGTTTGGAAGTAATTTCAAAAAGAACTACCATTCCTCAAAAAATGCTGCCATCATATAATTTTCAATCACAGTTACTTTGCACTCGTGATGCAGAAGCCTCCTCACATCTCTGGCTGCTCACCGGTAATAGGGTCCCTCATAGGAATCACAGGTCTTATGCTACAGGCGGCACAGAGACATTCATTTCACATATTACAAACATTTTACCCATCTTTCTGGAAGCTAATAATTTTGTATCAAAAACACATAAACATGATAAAGTGTGGCAACCAGTGAGGAAAAGAAATCAATCTGACTATTAGAAAAATACCACTTTATCTCAAGACTGGTGAGACCAAAGAAAGATCAGTGCATGTCTCCACAATGTCAAAATTGGTTTAAAAAATTCAAGTTTCATTTTGTTTCTCAGTTGTTTATATTTATGGTACAAACAAATACTTGACTGTTTTGGAACCGAAGTGATCCTTTCAGACACCACAGCGCTAGAGTGCGACATGAAGGTGTGATGAGTAGCTATTCAAAGGGGCAAAAAAAAAGGAGCACAAAACATGGGTGAGAATAATGGAAGGCTCAGGAGGAGAGGCTACAGCACTGGGTGGAAAGTGGTTTCATAGACTAATCACCCTGAGAGCAATTTCTACAGGCACCATTCAAAGAACCAAAAAGCTTCGGTGGCAGAGGTTTGCTGCAGAAGGCAGAGCACATGATTGACAGCGCGGGGTCAGGAGTCCGTGTGAAGTGTCATGTCCCCACATGGCTCAGAAAAGAAGCCTCCAGAAGCTTTAAACTTATAAATCATTTAAGCAAAGGACAATTAAACAATTTATATTGACTATATTCTTTATCTGTTTTGCAGGTTCATAGAAAGAAGTTTCTTGAATATTTGAGACCCCGGACAACATACCCTTCTACTACTCCTCTCTTGAGAAGAACACAATTAGATAGATCTGAAAAATTTTAGAGCTATGTCTTTCATGTCTATTCTGGGCCCTATGGTGTTCATCATTTCTCCTAAACTGATGTGATAACATACATACATTTTATATCATTGACAAAGAAAATTGAAAAAAGTGTTGAATTGAGAAGAAATTATCTCAGTAGACTGGGACAATGGACTGAGTCTTCTCCTTCCGCTTTTAATTTGCATCTTTCTTCCCCAGGCCTTTAAATGAGGTCTTCCTTACTCTCTTGTAGCATCTTGTCCTTTCTCTTTCTTTATAGCAGATTGTGAGTTTGTTGAGGGCCAGTGGTATCAGTAGGATTGGTGTCACCCAATCCAGTCACCTCCCCCACCCTATAGGTGAAAGAATCTATCCCCCACCCCCAGTGCCAAGTGCCATACTCAGTGGCCATGACCTTTGTAGTACCACCTTCTACAGCTTCCTGCATTTCCTCCCCTTTCCCACTGGGCAAGGTGGGTGCCATGCTCTGTCTGCCTGCATCCTGACTGGCAGGTGATGAGAGGGGTGGGAGAGTGGTGGTAATGAGTTACTGCGCTGGGTGACAGGTAACACCAAATTTAGTGACTCCACTGCCTTGCTGGCTCCTCCTCTTAAGGCACTGACTCATCCACAACTGCTGCTGGGGACTCTGGGGTCATTTTGGTGTCATCTGCTTCGACAGAATCAGGTGGTACAGTCCATACCCCCATCTCTCTCTCTCTCTCTCACACACACACACACACACTCCTGGTTGTGCTGCTGTTGAGGACAGGAGAACAGTTCTACCTCATTCATCACTGTATCTCTAGTGTTCACAGCAGTCCTAGCATGTACTAGGTGCTCAGTAAATGTTACTCGGATTAATGGATGAGTATATGAAAGTTAGCAAGTGGGCTGGGAGAGCCGAAGGTGTAGCAGGCTGTGGCGGTGGTAGAGGCTGTGATTGCTAAAGAGCAGGTGTGAGAGCAAGCTATGGAAGACTTCCTTGGTCAACAATGAATCAAAACTCTCTAAAGAGTTAGCATAACCCTGGCTGCGTAATTAAATTCAGAATGCCACCCAAATAGGAAGTGATAGTTTTGTTCTGTCTTCACTGGAATATTGCATCTACTTCTGGGAATAATGGCAAAAAAACCAAAAACTAATCCAGCCAAGAACCATCATCATAATGGGGCCTCAGAAACTTGAGGGATGCTTGAAGAACTGAGGCAGATCAACTCTTAAAAGAAAAAAAAAAAGAAAAATCTTTACTGGCCCATTTCTATATATAAGATATAAAAAGTTATTAGGTCTCAGGGAGACCGAATAGCAACCTTCCTGTTTGAATGGTTTTCCTGAGAAAGAGGATTAAGCCTTGTATTGTGTGTAGTTCTGCTGAGGAGAGAAAGGACCAATGAACGTAAATTACAAGGATATAAGTTTTGACTTAATGAAAGTAAAGAAAAAAAAGTAATAATTGTAGCTATTAAAAATAAAATGTGCTTCTTCAGTCTTTAGAAGTGATGTTAATAGAAAACTATGTGATGACAAAGGGTGATAAATGCTAATTCTAAAAGGAAAGTATGATTTTTCAAAATAACAGTGTGCTTACATGCATATACACACACACTAGAATATATATCTGAAAGTTCATGTGCAGCTAATCTTTACCTTATTGTGTGCTTTTCTGTTCCATTTTCTAAAATTCTTACAGTGAGCAAAATTATTTTTCTAATGACAGAAAGAAATACTGTAATGTAAAAATGATTGCCTTGGAACACAGGAAGTTGTTTGCTGGAGGTGTGCATGCAATGGCACGCTGCTGTCAGCTCAGAACAATACCAAAGGCGAAACCTGCCACAGCACGAAAGACACCTGTTACCTTTATCACCCTCCGTCTGAATTTCAGATTCAGAGAGTAGGCTGTATGAATGATTAATCAAAAAATCAGAGACTCTCAGGTTTGTTAGGAAGCTCAGAAATCATTTTTCCAGGCAACACAGACATTGCATACAGAATCCTATGGGTAACAAGTACAGGTAGGTGACTGCCTATAGTTAAGGACTCATGCCATTTCACGATGCCCACTCGGCATGGCCTCTGTTGGCAAGTAGGCAGCATGTTTGTCTTAAAGGTGCCGAGCCCAGTGTCCGTGAAATAATCTGCCTATATTCTCTTTCTTAAACGTGAATTGATAACTTCACTCCGTCCCATGGCATTTTAATCCCTCTCTAATCTTTCACAGTGAAAGAAGCACTCTTTGCCACTATTTATGCAACATCATTTCCTTGATCTGAAAATCTGATCCTTGGTCGCTTCAGAGTACATATCTTCCGTTTCTTTGGTAGTTCCTCATGTTCTATTGCCAAATCCATGATCTTGTTGTTTTTCTGCTGACGATGCCTGGTTATTTTTACACAGAATGACTTTTACATGTAAACATTAGTAGAATTCAAATCAGGCCACCCAGCTCCAGGGACCACCACTCCTCTGTCGGTTTGTCACACTGTGATGGTTTGCATGTTGTGATGACACTGTGGCTATGCCACCAGTATTTCAAACACTAGCAGGGTCACCCCTACTGGACAGTGTTCAGTGAAGTTCCCGGACTAAGACAGACACTTAGAATAAAGACTCGACAATGTACTTCTGAGAGTTAGAGGATGAAATCCTGTAGACCAGAACAGAGTACATTCTGACTGTACTCAAACATCCCAATGGCTGTGAAGACGGCTCAGGACCGGACAGTGTCACATTCTGTTAGATGTAGGGTTGCCATGAATTGCAGACAAGTCAACAGCAGCTAACAACAGCTCCAAGGAAAATCTTAGGAGAAATTTGAAGTCTAACATATATTTATTTTCAATGCCGCAAGATGTTCAGATGCTCCCTGGGCATCTTCCGTCAACTTCCCTCGGGTCCCATGGTCTCTCTAACACGTCCTTCCTCTGCCACCTCAGACACAAAATTCAGTTTTAGAAAAGAGATTTGGTTACTTTTTCAAAACAGTTGATCAGGAATCTGATCAATCCATTTTTTAACTGCTTCTTGACCATCCTGCCATGCACAAAATCCCACATAAGAAAGTGGCGGTGCAAGACAGTCGCTGTCCTTACAAAGATGACAACCTAGTTGGAGAAATAAAAGCAAATTCATGAAAGCACAGACGATACACAGTAATTAACAATCTAATGGTGCGAACAGTATATGCTGTTGGCAAACATTATTTAAGTTCAGGAAAAAGAAGTAATTATTTTTCAGGTGACAAATTTACAGTGCTACCAAATGGATGAGGAATAATTACACAGGGTAGTTGCCAGGATTGTGGAGGTGGGGCAGATACAGCAGAACACCGCAATACCGTAAAACAAGCAGGACAGGTCAGACCTTCCTGCTTCTCAAAGTGCTACTGAGGTGTGTTCCAGGGATCAACGTCATCTACAACACTTAGAAACTTGGTAGAAATGCAGCATCAAGAACCCGACCTAGAGCACCTGTAATCTACATTTTAGCAAGATCCGCAATGATTCATGTCCAGTTAAAGTTTGGTAGGTGCTGGTCTAAACTGGAGATTCTGTGCAAGTTCTTTACACTTAGGTTCTCTATGAGTATTAAAGTTGCTTTTTAGTAAACAATTATTAATTTGTAGCTTGCAGTACAGTCACAAACTTAACTCACTATCTAACTTTAATCTCTTCCTCATTTATTTCTCATCAATATCTTCTTATTCAGGAAGGAGAGTGATTAAGCATGGCTGACATATTTTCAAATTCAACCCAGGAATGGAGGAACTACACAGCGTCTTACACTAGGGGGTGCATGAGGACTAAGATTCATGATCTTCTAGGCCACCTTCTGCACAGTGATTTTTGTCAGCTACTGCCCACTTTCTCCAGAACTGATTTTCCAAGGACATTAATTAGAAGAGTAATATGAGTTCCTAGAAATATCCTCTATCCTCTCAAGCTGAGGCTTTCCTCATCCATACCTGTCTTCTCTCAGTTCAGCCCCCTGGGCCTGAGAGCTATACATCCAGATGATCTAAGAACTGAGACAGAATGGAGAAGGATAGTTTTCATTCCAAAGACGGATCAGTATTGCCTCTTTCTTTTCTGAGATGTTGGTCATTTTATCAGGTTCTGCAGCTGACCACCTTTGACCTCCTTCTCTCTTCAGATTCTTATAGTCCAAATATTTCAGAAGGCCCCAGCTTTTTACACTAGAAGTCTTTTAAACTCCTGTTCTACTCTGTTGTTTTACGGAGAGATGTTAAGAGCCCTCTGGAAGAGAGTAGCTAAGAGGAATCTGACGATGATGTCTCAGATCCCTCTTGAGGTCTTCACTGACTGCTTAGCCTGGAATGAACCATAATTAGAACAATTAATGTTTCATACCTTTAGGAAGTATTTCCTCCTCTCCAGCAGAAGCCAATTCTGTCTCTGGGATTTTGTTTTAGAGGGTGCGTAGGAGAGCTAATCTACTGAATCCGTAATGTTCATCACTGCTTACACAGTGATGGAAAAAGAAAAACTTGCAAGTGTACTTGTCATTAAAATAATTCACAAATGTATTGGAGAGATTGTTGTAGAATTTTCAGCATTCCATGGGTCTTCCACCTCCTAAAAGTTTTATGTCTTAATGAGATTAGAAAACAAACTTTTTACAGCAAGATATATGATAAACTTACAAAAATCATTTAGATTCCTACACATCAATAAAGAGAATGAAGAAAAGGAAATCAGGAAAACCATACCATTTATAAAGGTCCCTAAAAAAAAAATAAAAGAATTAGGAACAAATTTAACCAGAGACATAAAAAACCTATACAAAGAAAACTACAAAACACTGCTGCAAGAAACCAAAAGAGATCTACATACATGGAAAAACATACTGTGCTCATGGACAGATAGATTCAACAGTGTGAAAATGACTATTTAACTCAAAGTGATTTACAAAGGCAACACAATTATCATCCAAATACAAAGAGCAGTCTTTAAAGAGATGAACAAAACTAACCATTAACTTTATAAGGAAAGGGAAGAGTCCTCAGATAAGTGAAGCACTACTGAAAAAAACTAAAACAGGAGTACTCATACTACCTGACCTCGGAATCTACCATGCAGCTACAGCGGCCAAACAGCCTGGAACTGGTATGACAGACACATTGGCCAATGGAAGAGAACTGAGAACCCACATACAAACTCATTCACCTATGGCTATCTGATCTTCCATAAGAGCCCAAAGTCCCTAAGATAGGGAAAAGACAGTCATTTTAACAAACGGTGCTGGCAAAACTGGATGTCCACCTGCAAAGAAAGGAAATGGGACCCATACCTCACACCATACACAAAAACTAATTCAAAATGGTTGAAGACCTAAGTATAAAACCAAAATCTCTAAAGTTCATGGAAGAAAATATAGGCTCAATGCTAGAGGCCCTAATCCATGACATTAACAAGCTACAAACTGTAACTAACAACATACAAACTCCAGAAGATAAGCTAGATAACTGGGACGTTCTAAAAATTAAACAGCTACATTCATTAAAAGACTTCACCAATGGAGTAAAAAGAAAATTTACAGACTGGTAAAAATAATTTTGGCTATCACAAATATGACGAAGCTCTAATCTCTGAAATCTATGTGAAAATCTAACACATGTACAACAAAAAGACAATCTGTTTAGAACATGGGCAGAGTTAACGAACAGGCATTAACAGAAGACATTCAAGCAACTAACAGACACATGAGGAAATGATCATAAGCACTAGCCATTACAGAAATACAAATCAAAATCACTATGAGATACCATTTCACTCTGGCATTACTGGTACAAATAAAAAAAAAAAAACAGAAAATAATAAATGCTGGGGTGAAATTGGTGACAGCACACATTAGCAAGAAGATCAATATTATGGGACTTCAACACAACTTGCGTACTCCTCCATCTTAACCCAATATTGCAAGAAGAGAGTAGCTGGGGCGGGGGGCCGGGGACTGTGCTCTCAGGGGAAATTGATGTCAGTTGGCACAACTAGTATTTTGCTAATGAGGTTTCTCTGCACCCTACATTGGTGAGTGGCATCTGAGGTCTTAAACACTGCCAAGCTGCCATCTGAGGGTACAGCAAATGGTCCCAACTCAGTAGGAACAGATGACCACCAAGGTCCATAACGACATGGGGGAAAGAGAATCCAGAAGACAGAGAGACCCGTGTGAGTGGATGTCTACATTGACTGGTGACCAAAGAACCAGATGGTGCCTGGCCACCACCAGTGATAGCCACAATGGAGCTCACAAAGTTGAGCCTCACTGGCAACACAAGTATAAATGGAGGTGCACCCTGAGATCTCCACTAAAAGACAGCAATTGATGGTCCAGGGGCCTCGAAGTCCTCCTGAGAGCGGGGCCCCTGGCCCTGATGCTGCCCCTGTCCATAAATCATATTGAAGGTCAACTTTTCAGACAGCAATGGATTGGACTTGATGATGCAGCATGACCACATTGTGTGGGCGCTTTATGGTTCTAGGCATCTGTAGGAGGTCATCCTGTTGACCCTACACTGGAAGAAGGGGATTGGATGGAGAGGAGAAGATAGGAGACTGTTGAGAAGATTAGACACGTATGGAGCAGAGAGGAAGAGTGTGCTGTCACCGTGCAGGGAGAGCAGTGGAAGCTGCATGTAGGTCAGTATGCAAATTTATACGGGAATGTACATTTTCATTCAATCAGGATAAAAAAATAATAAATGTTGGAGAGGATGTGAGGAAATTGAAACTCTTATGCACTGCTGGGGGATACAAAATGATACAACCATTGTAGAAAACAATATGGTGCTTCCTTAGAAAGCTAGAAATAGGAATACCACATGAACCAGCAATCTCGTTCCTAGTAATATGTCCTAGAGAAATAAGAACCATCACACAAATAGACATGTGCACACCCATGTTCACTGCAGCAGTATTCATAAAGCAAAAGATGTAAACAATCTAGATGCCCATCTAGATTTATCTAATGGATAAACTGTGGTCCATATACCATGGAGTACTACAAAATGACAGAAAACAGGAAAGAATCTGCGATGAATCTGGAGGACATTATATTGAGTAAAATAAGTCAGTCACAGTAGAACAAACATTACATGAGACCACTGCGATAAAGTCACATTGGAAAGGTTTACACAAGAAAAGAAACAGTCTTTGTTGTTCAAGAGGGAAGGGAGGCATGGGAATGGGGAAACACTAACTAGACAACAGACGAACGGTAACTTTGGAGAAGGGTAAGCCAGTACACAGCACTGGAGAAGCCAGCACAGTTTGTACCAGGTAAGGTCCCAGAAGCTCTACAGACGCATTCAAACACCCTGAGGGACGGAATTACTGGGCTGAGGGCTGTGGGGACCGCAGTCTCAGGGAACACATAGCTCAACAGGAATAACATAGTCCATAAGGAAAATGCTCTACTTTGGTGAATAGTGTCTGGGTTCTTAAAAACAAGTGACTGGCCATCTGAGTTACTCCACTGGTCTGACCCCTGTGGAAGCAACAGTGAATGAATAAAACTGAAGACACAAGGGAAAGACCAGTCCAGAGGACTGAAGGACTTCAGCTGCCATTGCATCCACCAGACTGAGTCCAGTACAACTGATAGCGTTGGGGTACCACCACTGACTGTTCTGACAAGGGTCGCAGTGGAGGGTCCCAGACAAAGCTGGAGAAAAAGGTAGAATGAAATTCTAATTAATAATGAAACTATCAGACTTACTGGCCTGGCAGAGGAGGCAGAAATCCTGGAAGTACGGCCCTCGAACACTTTCAACTCAATTATGAAGTCACTCCTTATGTTCACTCTTCATCCAAAGATTAGACAGTCTCATGTAATAAAAAGAGAGTAAAGAGGCACACCAGTCCAGGGGCAAGGTCTAGTAGACAGGAGGGGACAGGAAGGAAAGCTGTTTGAGAAAGGAGAGTGCTGAATTATTGTGGGGCTGATAACCAACATTGTAAAATAATATGCCTACTGTTTAGTGAGAAGTTAGGGTGTTCTATAAACCTTCATCTAAAGTACACTAAAAATAATACTTTTTAATTTTCACTTTTTAATAATGTTCTGAGTTCCTGGGTGTTATAAACCTAAAGGTGGAGGTTTCAAATCACTGAGTGGTACCGTGGAAGAAAGTCCTGGCCATTTGCTTCTGTAAAAGTTACAGCCAAGAAAACCCTATGGCGTGATAACAAATGGGTCTTTGTGAAGGCAGAACCTTCTCAACAACAAAGAGTTTGGTTTGGGTTAATACTGTTGTATTTCAAACTTTAATAATTGTAGCTGTTTGTTTCAATATGCAATCCCACACTGAAACAAATTGGAGCCACCCCAAAATAAAATGAAAATGGTTTCAAATAATGACAGAAAAACATTTTATTGGCAGGATACTACAGGAAGCCAGAAGGAATGGCAGAGAAATCCAGTGAAGAGTGTAAAGCAATGAAAGACCTTTTCCATATGTGTGGCCATTAAAAAAAAAAAAATTATTATGATCCCTTATGTTGCACATACAGGATACATCTTTATCTCGTAATAAAAAATAATCTTTTCTGACATTCCTGCAGCCATTGACAAACAATGTCTTATAAAATAAAAGAATATAATGAAGCAACCCAAAGGAATGTGAAAAATAAGACCCAGGGCTGAACAGGACACCCAGCTGACACTCAATAAATTCAAGTTGATGACAATGATTGACTTTAACACATGGAGATTGCTCTTTAGATTAGCTCAGAACCTCACACATGTGCTGGCTTCCCTGTTAGTGTGGAGCTGGGTGTGGAGTTTTTAAAGAACTAAGCAAGGTCTGACAATTCTTCAAAACATGGGAGGAAGTGTTCATACTCAGTATGTATGTCCTCAGCATTATTAGTCAATTCACCAACTATTTCCCAGGGACCTACTGTGTGCCCAGTGCTATGAAATGTGATTGTGTTGGGTTCCATGCTATAGAGACAGAAAGGCCATCTGCCAGCTTGGCTGGGAAACTGAGCATAACTCTCGTAGATAGTCCCTTTGGGGGATCTGGGGGGAGTGTGACATCCAGAAAGCTTTCCAGTCTCGCTTCAGCCTCTTTTCCACCAGCCCAGCCAGCACGTGCTCCCTCCACCCGCCTCTTCGGGCTGCCAAAGTTTCCAGATTTGTTCTGTCTTGCAGTTGCGTCAAGCCACACTCAATCCCAAGCCTAGCAGAAGGCATAAATTAACATGTTATTATATGTACTTGTTAGGGTCTCTCAAATAGACATGCAAATTCAAGACTCTCCTAGTAAATCCAGGCATACCCGGATTAACTGAAAATAAACCAAGTTGCCCTTGCCAAACCCTTGGAAAGCAGCACCTCCCTGAGCTATCCTGGGGCAGATCCTCACCCCAGCTCTGGCCCCCAGTTGTTGATCCTGGCCCTTGGCCACTTCCTGCTCTGCTTGGCACACTAGTCCACTTTGTCCAGCTGCCGTGGGCTCATATGACTCCTGGTCAACTTTCATTTACAAGGAACCAATTTCACCAGCAGCTGTAGGTGAGCCTTTTATGGGTCTCTGGTGAGTGAGTGAAAGGCCTCAGGGCCTCCTCCATCCAGCAGCTGGACAAATACATCTGCCATGGCCTGCCACTGGGACCAAGCTATTTTGAGGCTACCCTTTGATGAACACTTCCTACTTGTTATTGTTGTTAGGTGCCCTCCAGTCAGTTTCAACTCACAGTAACCCCACAAACAATAGAATGAAACACTGCCCGGTCCTGTACCATCCTCAGATTGTTGCTATGCTTAAGCACATTGTTGCAGCTTCTGTTGTTGTACCTTGTTGAGGATCTTCCTTCCTCTTTTTAGATAACCTTCTCCTTTAGCAAGCATGATGGCCTTCTTCATGGCCTGGTCCACCCTGATAGCATGTCCAAAGTAATATGAGGTGGAGGCTCTTAATCCTTGTTTCTAAGGAGCGTTCTGCCTATCCTTCCAAGGCAGATGTAGACCTTCTTCTGGCAGTCTGTGGTATACTCAACATTCTTCACCAATACTGTAATTTGGAGGCATGTGGGATAACTGAAAATACCATGGTCTGGGACAGGTGCACCTTAGCGTTCAAAGTGACATCTTTGTTTTTCAACACTTGAAAGAAGTCTCTTGAAGCTGACTTGCCATTGCAATACGTCCTCTGACTTCTTGACTGGGGGGTTGATTACAGATTCAAGTAAAATGAAATCCTTGTTTTTTCACTATTTTCTCTATTTATCATGATGCTGCTTAGTGGTCCAGTTGTGAGGATTTTTGTTTTCATTGTGTTGAAATTTAATCCACCTTGATGGCTGTACTCTTTGATCCTCATCAGTAAGTGCTTCAAGTCTTTACTTTCAGCAAGCAAGGTTGTGTTATTTGCCTAACGCAGGTTGTTAATGAATCTTCCCCCAATCCTGATGTCTCATTCTTCTTCATATGAAACAACTTCTCAGATTATATGCTCAGCATATAGATTGAGTAAGCACAGTAAAATTATACAACCCTGGGAAACTTGTTCCCTGATTTCAAGCCATGTAGTATGCTGTTGTACTGGTTAAACAACTGCTTCTTGGTCTATGGACAGACTACTTAACCTCAGCTTAGTAAGTCTTTATGTTTCAATGTCAGCCCAGGTAATGCAGTGATTAAGAGCTACTGTGAGATACAGCTACTAACAAAAAAGGTTGGCACTTCAAATCAACCAGCTGCTCCTTGGAAACCCTGTGGAGTATTTCTAATCTTTCCTGTTAGGTCACTGTAAGTCAGAATTAACAGCAACTGATGAAACCTTAGCAGTTGAGTGATTTGTAACTCAGTGGTAGAATTCTGTCCTTCCACGTGGGAGGGCCCTGGCCAAGTACAACTCACGTGCCATCATGACCTGTCTGTTCATGTCATTCGCTTGTTGCTCTGATCCCAAACAGGTTTCAGCAGAGCTTCCAGACTAACATGGAGTAGGAAGAAGTCCTGGGGAGCTACTTCCAAAAGAACTAGTTGATAAGAACCCCACGAGTCATAACAATTTCCTCCACAACTGAGCACAAGGACAGAACAGGTAATGCCGTGCGTGAGTCAGGAGCCGGGGCTTACTCAAAGCCAGCAAACAGCAGTAGCCTTAGAGGTTACCCTTGCAAGTACCTGCAGTTAGTTCTTGTGTGGTTGGAATGTATAGGAATGCCTCCCAGATACCTGTTTCCCTGCTTCCAGGTGAAGACTATCTGATTCTCCCCAGCTTGTGGCTCTAATGGAACAGATGTGCTCTTTCTGAACTCTGAAGGGTGCTTATCTACCCACAGCTGCAACTCTGAGGACCCCAGGTCTTGCCTGCCACGTGGCTGGCTGAATCTTTTAGTTCCTTCTATGCAAATGCTTCTTACCCTCCTTTCTCCATCTCCCACCTCTTTTTCAGCTTGTCTGCTTCCTTCCCCTTCTTGTTTCACTCAGTTTTTCTTCTTAGCATATCATCTCACCTTCCTGCTCTGCACAGAGCTATGTGTGGTTCTTACTTTCCCCCAGTGGCATTTAAAGTGTTTCTTAGTGCAAAACATCCTATTCATTGCCATAGAAACAGGAAGCTCAGTGTGGAAGAAAAAGAAGAAGAAAAAAAAAGTCTGAGAATCTGAAGCTTTGCAGTTCTGTTATTTTGCCCAGATCCATAAATGGCAGCATGCTGGGGGATACGCAAAAGCCTACCCGTGCTGGAAGAAGAGAAGGAAGGGCCTTGCAGTCCTGGGAGACATTTCACAGGTTTTTACCGAGGTTCTTCAACTAGCCAGCTTGTATGGAAAAGATCTCAGCTTTCCTTCTCGTGGACACTCTCAGCTGAGCCTGGGAAAGTCAGGTCTTGAGAACCCTGAGCCAGGAATCAGACAAGCTGCATTCTGTTTTCAGTTCTGCTCCTTTGCAGCCGCCACACCTTGAACCCTTCACATGACCCTTCTCAGTGTCGTGGCTGTGAAATAGGATACCAACTTCTGCATATGTCTCAGTCTCCTGTGAAAGTCACCTGAGAACATGAAGAACTGTGACTCCCTTGTGTCCCCGGATGAAGCCACAGCACCTTTAGACAGTATGGAGTTTGGTTCATTGTCCTCAACCATAAGTTCAACCTGTCCTACCCTCCAGAATATAAAGCTAACGGTGGAAATTCACATTCATGTCATTCTTAAAATAAAGCGATGTCTCAGAATATAATAATGTGTGTTTAAATTTTACGTCTTCATGCTAGACCGAGAGTCTCTTTCCATCCATTAAATTAAAAAAAAAGTATCATCTACCCACTCTCAAGCATGGTTCTGTTTTTCTATGTCCTCAGCCATCACGGGGACCACAGTGCCTCCATGGAGGACAGACCAGGTAACTGTGGAGTGGAGACTCAAGCTCTAATGGGAAGGTTCCTTGTGCTGTCTCCACTGAGAGCAGTGAATTTCACTGAGGCAATCTGGATCCTATTTTTGGAAATGCTCTCTGCCTTCAGACAGCGACTTTGCTTTGGCGTCCCCTGGGGGTCCAGGTAAGGTGGTGTGACTGCTTTGTCACATACACATCACTAACACGTAAGAACTGTCCCAGGGGCAATGCTCTGTTGGTGCTAGTTCAACAGCTTATTCATCTATAAATAGGGTGCCATATGGCTCATTGCGCCCCAGTATCCCAGCTTACACCTGTCAACCTGATAACAATTATTAATAGTGCCCTTGTTCACTCTCAAAGCAGTCCTCATTTGGAATATAAATCATAGGGTTACCTTAATATAAAGGAGAACAAATGAATTACTGATTAAAGAGGTAAACATCTTCAGTACTGAGAACTCATTGCAACTTCATGATTTTGGACTCATATTTCCTCTTTAGGAAAGGGCCTAAATGAAAGATACAGACGTTCTAAAAATATAATTGTTTGTCTTCACATGATACGCAAGAAATTAAAGAGGAAGATGCAGCTAGATGAAGGATGTATACAAATCAGACCTATGAGTCATGAGAACTGAGGGACACAGCAGTGGAGAAATGGCCTCCCGAAAAGCTGGGCAAGGGCAGGAGTCACTGAGAGCAAACCAGTTGCTCTGTCATTGTCATGGGCTTCAGTGTTAGGTAGCTGAGATGAGAAATAGGCATTCTGTCATTCCACAAATACACTTTGCCTCTACTGTATGCCGAACACCTTACTAAGTTTTGGAGATACAATCAATCAGCTTCAGTTCCTACCCACAAGGGGCTTGTTCTAGAAAGAAAGAGAATATAACATGCAGTGACAGAGACTTCAAAAGGGATAAAAACAAGCCTATCTCGGAGTTGTCAGGAGCCTTGGTGGCACATTGGTTGAATGCTCAGCTGCTAACTGAAAGTTCAGTGGTTCAAACCCAGCAGCCACTCCATGGAAGAAAGATGGGGCAGTCAGCTTTTGTAAAGCTGACAGCCTTGGAAACCCTATGGGGCAGTTCTACTTTGTCCTATAGGGTTACCATTGGTCAGAATTGGCTTGATGGCAATGGGTTTTTGGGTATTTAAGAGTAGTACTGGAAACCCTGGTGGCATAGTGGCTAAGTGCTACAGCTGCCAACAAAAAGGTTGGCAGTTCAGATCCACCAGGGGCTCCTTGGGAACTCTATGGGGCAGTTCTACTCTGACCTCTAGGATCACTATGAGTCAGAACCAACCGGATGATAGTAGGTTTGGTTTGGTTTTGGTAAGAGAAGTGCTTCATTCTGATCTCAAGTATTACTTATAAATGAGCTGGGTTGTGAGAAAGTAAAGAGAAGTGACTTAGAGAGCCCTTGTAGTTGGAGCTCTGATCCTGAGTAGAGTGATAGGCTACTGACCAAGCTAATCTATCCAGCCACTATAAACCCACAAAACCACTCTAAGGAAAAAAGACTTAGTGACCCATAAGGATTATAGCCTAGAAAACCACATAGATCACTATGAGTCAGAAATTGATTCCAAAACCAATGACAAGAAGTGGTAGTTGAATTAGTGGATTTCTTGGTTGGCACAAATGGTTAAGTGCTACTTCTGAAAGGTCACAGTCATTGGAAACCTTACGGAATGCAGTTCTACAGGGATGTACACTGAGTCACCATGAGCAGAAATCAACCTGACAGGAACTGGTTTGGTTTGGTGTTTGGTTTAGTAGTCAAACCAATGAGAATAGAGATCATTGCCTAAGGACCCAGAGGCTAAATGACAGAGTCAGAGGGCGTTAACCATTTTAAATAAATTGGGACCCATAGTGACCCTGTAGGGCAGTAGAATGTCCAAGGCTGTAACCTTTGAAGAAGATGACTGCCACATTTTGTCCCTCAGAGCAGCTGGTGAGTTGGAATTGCTGACCTGTTTACCTGGCAGCTGAGTACTTAACTACCATACCATCAGGCCTCCTTTCCATTTTAAACACATTATTTCTTTTCAACATGACAAAAACTCTGCAAGGCGTCATCTTATTCCCACTTTTTCCTTTCCTTTTTTTTTGAGAAAAGTGATGTTTGGGGAGGTTGCCAACACCAGCCTGTAGCAAGCATCCAAAAAACAGGCTATAGTAATTGCCTGCGTACTACAGAACATCTGTCTCTAGGTCCTAACATTTCTTGACATTTAGAAGTGAGGGATAGTAAGGACACCAGGAAGATAAATGACTGAAGTCCAAATACAAGAGAATTGATTCTGAATGCTCCTTATTTTCCATTCACCCTTGAGTCATCCATATTCTTCCTTGGGTGCTGAAACTGATACCAGCCTTTAAAATTGCTAGCCCTCATGTCAGAGAGAAAAAGCCTCAGCTGTGTCTCAGGGACAACCTCATCACCATTCTTCCAGGGATGTCTGTTGGGGGTTGTTTTTAATCAAGTCCTAAATAAATCTGTGACATGCAGCTGCACTGTCTGTCATGGAATGTACTTCAATGAGAGAAATTCATGATTTAGGAATGCATCTGAAGTAGGCTTTGCTTCTCCATGCCCTAGTCAGATGTAGGGTTGTTTTGGTCCTCAAGCGAGTTATAAATAAAGAGCCAGCTCTAAAGTTTTGCTGTAGAAAACTCAAGGTTGATGGAGCAATCCTTTACCAGCCTGACTTACACAATGCTTTGGGCATATGATGTAGCTCTCCCCAGACAGAGAGCACTCCTTTAAAAAAAAAAAGTGTGTAATATTAGTACATTATTTTAGAGTTAAGGAATAATAAAGGCAGAAAGGACATTAGAGTTCAACTGACCCTGTATTTTCATCTTAGATAGGGGAAGTTGTAGAGCTATTTAATAGAATTCCATGACTGGGACTCTTTATATCACAAGGGAGCACATTTTGATTCAACATCTTAGAAATCTGTATGGATTATAAATTACCAACAATGATTGCTTAGACGATGATGAAAGAGTAAAATGTGCTGTGCTTTCCAATCTCAAAGTATTCAGTGCCTTGTACAGCCCTCAGGATCCAGGGTCCACCACTGGGTTACTCTTGATTTAAAAACAAAACAAAACAAAACATGGCTATCAAATCGATTCTGACTCATAGTGACCCTGTAGAACAGAGTAGAACTGTCCCATGGAGTTTCCAAGGAGTTCCCGGCAGATTTAAACTGTCAGTCTTTGGTTAGTAGTCATAGCATTTAACCACTACACCATCAGGGTTTCCTACTTCTGATTAGTGCCCAGTGTTTTGTGTCTCTATCCTCTCACTTATCATCAAATGTATTTCCCTATTATGCTCCCTGTTTTTAGGACCCTGACAAATGAGAGCTATTCTGATAAATTCATTTACTCAAAAAAACCCACACCAAACCCGTTGGTATTAAGCTGATCCTGACTCATAGAGGCTCTAGGGAGCAGGGTAGAACTACGCAGTAAGGCTTCCAAGGAGCAGCTGGTAGATTTGAACTGCTGATTTCTTGGTTAGCAGCTATATCACTTAATCACTGCACCACCAGGATATTCATAAATGATGGTCTGTTGGTGATAGTAAGCTGGAAAAATATCTACTAAACAACAATAAAAAATACAGGCCATTATTAATAGTGAAGAAGCAGGCATTATACTAAGCATCTTACATTTATCATTTTATGATGACAACTCTGCAAGGTATCATATTGTTTCTCCATCCCCCCTTGTCCTTTTTTTTTGATAAGCAAAGTATTCTTTGAGGAGGTTGCCCAATGCCATACCATTAATAAGTGGCAGAACTGAAATACAAATCTAAGTTATTTGAATTCAAACCCTACAGACTTGACCACAGTGTCTGAAATGAAGCAGCTACCCCATGCATTGTGATTGCTGTAAATAATAATAATACTAACAACAATAATGATAATCACATTTTTGTTATACCACATTTCTCGGAGTCACAAATTGTGATCATTCAGATTGAGTTCGTTTTCAACAGCTTTTATAGTGCTAAGCTTCCTTGTATATCCATTCATTAGATCAGCCCTAGTAATTTGAGTACACAGTCAACAATACCAAAAAAAAAAAAAAGCATCAGAAAGGGCAATGCGAAAATAAAGATTACTTCTCTCAGTGAAGCCGCCTTCACGTTTCCAAGTTCAAACCGAAAAACCAAGGCTCATTGCTGTTGGATAGGTTTCTACTCATTGCTCCATCCAAATCACTCAACTGTGGCCTATTTTCAGTCAAGGCACCTTCCTTAGTATCACTGCTGTTCTGCCCCTTCCTTCCAGGCTCTGCTCAAACCCCATTGGCTCTTGGAAGTACTCTTTGTTCCAATAAGTGGCCAGAGACAGAGAAGCCATGAACTCTCTTTAAATCATTCTCATAAATCCACTAGTTTTTCAGCTTCCCTTTTCCTCACCTCTACTACTCCTCAGAGATCTAGTGTCTTTTATTTAGCTTCCAACACAAGACTGTGTGCCCAGGAAACAAATATGGGACCCACCCTGGAACCCAATAAATATTCTTATCTTTTGTGAGAGGAGTCCTCTCTGGGCCCAGAAACCTGCTGGTGGCCTCTCAAGCTCTGAGGAGAAGCATTCACCACATTGGCCTTCTTAAGATAGACTGAGACCTGTCACTACTCAAGAGATGTTTCCGTTGCCTAATGGTCTGCCAAGCTTCTGCGGCTGCCCACTAGTTCTTCGATCCAATCAGAGCTACGTTGTCCTGTCTCAGTTGTCACTGTACTCAGGTTGCCAGTCATGAGATGTTTATCATTTCTGGCCAACTTACATCTCTCAGGAGAGGCTATTTCTGATTCAGCCTAAATTTCCTGACCCGCCCAGGCTGTCTAGGTCTTTCTCAGGGAAGATTCTATTCTCCAGATCTTTCCCACTTTGAATGCAGGACAGAGCCTCATTTGCTGAACAGTAACAAGAAACCAAAACAGTTACCACTGGGTTGACTTGGACTCATGGTGACCCAGGTGTGTCCTGGTAGAACTGTGCACCACGGGGTCTCAGAAGAAGATCACCGGCCCTTCTCTGAGGCATCTGTGGGTGCGTTCAAGCCACCATCATTCTGGTTAGCAGTTGAGAGCTTAAACGCTTGTACCACCCAGGGATTCCAAAAGTTAATAAAACAAAACCAAACCCAGTGCCAGTGAGTCAAGTCTGACTCATAGCGACCCTACATAGATGGACACAGTTCATAAATTCCATGCACTCTGCCCTACGGGATTCAATCAAGGACCTCCGATGTGTTCTCTCCAACAAAACACCTCCGAGCTCTAACTGAAAACTATCTGGCTAGAAAGACAAGGTACAGACAACACTTAGTAGTTTCCCATGTAAGTTTTGTGAGGAGTTTTTATTTAATTTTTTTCTTTCAAGCACTTACATAGCTTTTTGGCTGAGAGGTACACAAAATAATGACCTCCTCAAAGATGTACACATTCTTGTCAATGGAATCTGTGATTACGTCACCTTCTCTGACAAAAGAGACCTTGCAGATATGATGAAGCATTAAGAGACAGATTTATTTTCCTACATTATAACAGCAAAATCACATAAGATCTTAAATGCAGAAAACTTTTCTTGGCTGTGGTTGAAGAAGAATGGGCAACAGAGAGGTAACACTGCTAGTTTTGAAGATGGGGGAGGGCGGCCACGAGCCAAGGAATGCAGGCAGCCTCAAGAAGTCAGAAAATGCTAGAAAATGAATTTTCCTCTAGAGCCTCCTGGAGGGACTCAGCCCTGTGACATCTTGACCTTAGCCCAGTGGGTCCTGGGTTGGAATTTCAGGCCTCTGGAACTGTGAGACCGTAAGTTTGTGTTGTTTTCAGACACTATGTCATGGTAACTCATTAGGACAGCGATGGAAAACTGACACAGGCTGAAAAGAGGAGTAAACAACTTAACACACTTGCCTTCTCAGAACTACATTAAACTAAAAATTGTCAGACGTCTCCCTTTCAACTTGAGCTGCCTCTCAATAGTCAATTGTTATGACAACTTTGGGGGGGGGCAGGGGGAAGGTCACTTTGTTTCCAAGTTTGACTTGTTGTCTCTCTTGAAGAGACTCAATGTGACCAATTTTAGAAAAAGAAACAATGTAACATCAAAGGTCAATATTATCCAGGCTATCTAGTATATATTTTCTGCCATTTGGGAACCAATGTATGGGCTGATAAATGTTGACATCTGAGTTCATTTTCAATGGAAACAGTTAATCTTTAACATAACATCATTTTAGATTACAAAGTAAATGAACACGTGGCAGAGTTCTGTGATTTGTTGTCCAGTGTCTGGAAAAAAGAAAGAAGATGATCTGGAATCAGGGCACCTTAGTTCATCTCAGTTCACCACTTAAGCCAAAGAACTTGCCCTGCGGATCCAATAGGTTTCCATAGCATGGCAGTTGGAGTTGTGCAAACCCCCGTCACCAAACCATTCAGGGAGATGACATTTCACTCAGTGCCTTTGTTAGTTGTCACCAAGACCACTCATAGTGACCTCCTACATAACAGAAGAAAGCTTTGCCCAGTGCTGCACCATCTTCGTGATGGTGGCTCTGTTTGACTCCGATGTGCTCTCTACTGCATCAGTCCGTCTCGCTGAGGCCTTCCCTTGCCCTTGCTGGTCCTCTAATCTACCAGCACCATGGTGTCCTTCTCTAGCTACTGGTCATTCCTGATGATGTGTCCAAAGCTAAGTGGGCTGAAGTCCTGCCATCTTTGCTTGTAAGGAGCACTCTGGTTTTTATCTTCCTAAAACTGATAAATACTATTTGCTCACAGGTGTCAGTGCACTTCTAATAGAAAAAATTAAGCTTTGCCAAATTTGGTCAAGAGCATTTAAAGCAAATTTCAAAGTAATTGATAGTTTCTCTTACATTTTTATTTTGTATTCCTTCCAAATACTAAAAAAGTGAATTTCTGCCCACATGTAGTCCCCCACCTCAACCTCAAGGATAGTCCATAAAATGGTTTCAGGGTTCCTAGTATTAGTCCCTTTTTTTCTGGACCTGTGAAAAATAGGATTAACAATTGTGATCATTTGATGAGCACTTCTACAGACTATGCCCCTGATGCACCTTATATTCATCATCTCATTCAATTATTATTCCTGTTCTTTAGACAAAGAGAGGCCAAGAAAGTTTAAATAAGTTACCCAACTCACAAAGGTCAAAGCTACCGAAAGCCGGAGAGTCCGCTCTGCTCCTTGGTTAGGGGTCTATTGCTTTTGCTCACTATTGCTCATGTTTCTTGAGTGCGGAATGTCTTACAAGGACAACAAGAGCCACATCAGATGGATGTCAAAGAGGTAGGTCCACTGGTAGACATGAGTCCAGCCTCCTTGCTTCATGCCCCAAGTTTGAGCTTCTGGATAGTGGCAAGAAAGAGGACCCCAAGTTCTGTCTCTGGTATGGATGAGAAGGAAATTAAGGAACCTCTTCTCAATTTTGAAATGTGCTTTTGTCAGTTGGTCGTTACATTTCTTTTCTATTCTATTCTTTTTTTTTTTTTTTGATGGCACCCCCTAAAAGCCCTGGGAGAGTAGAAATACCTCAAAGCCCAGAAAGCACTTGTCTTGAAGATCGCAGTTAACTTACTTATTTCTGCCAGGTAGAAAACCAGTGCTCTGTGGCTACTGAGCAGGCACTCCTCATTTCTCTATTCTGTTACTTGAATTTGATTGCTGATCCCTAAAACCTTTTCCTCAAAGAAGTATTTAGTACCCCTAGTATCAGGCAAATTGGTCTGTGTGCTGTATCAAGGTCACTAAAAAAGAAAAAATAAAATTCTGTCAAATAGATTCCCACTGGTGGTGACCCCAGGTGATACAGAGTCTCCAGATGGTTTCCTTGGCCATAACTTTACAGAAGCAGATCTCCAGCTCTTTCTTCCATAATACCACCGGGTGGATTCGAACTGCCAAACTTTAAGTTGGTAGTTGAGTGTAAACTGTGCCCTTAAATATTTACTCTTCAACAGTTCAAAATTCATCCTCCAAATTTGCAGCAAAATAGTCACCTCACAGATATTTCCTACAATAGTGACTGCTAAAGAATGACTCCTAGTCTACCCAACTGATGGACAAATTAGAGCAGATATAACCTTCCAAAACATAAGTCTAGTCTTGAGTCACTTAGTTGCTAATTGAATTACTCACTCTGGCTGGATGTCAGAGTATAAGGTATTCCCTCTCTGGAGGAGACTTACATTATCCAGAGCCTCAACAAGCTTTCATCCACAGTGCCCAGCATTCAGTCAAAAACTATGGTCATACCAACAAAAAGGATACAATTAATATGTATTTATAGTTACAGATATAGTTAAGATAAACAGACCCACAGACATCCCACTCATTGAAGTTGTTGTACTTGAATTCTAAAGAAATGGTTAATGTAAAAAATTAAGAAAATACAAATCAAACAAATATACTTCCAACAAAATACAAGTTCAAAGATGGAAATGAAAGAGAAGCTCTTAGCCAGCCCGACTCCATCTTACTAAAAACTGTAGCACAGTAATTAAGATAACAGTAGTTAGGACAGTATTTAAGACAACCATTTATAAAGATCGAGTCCTGAGAGCTTGATTTCCCCATCCGTTAGAATTGACCCTGTACTGGTCATAGGCCACATGGCTATTCTTTCCTCTTGGAAATGTTGATTGATTGTTCTGTTTATACCCTTTCAGTTATTCTCTAAGACTGCTGAACCAAATCACCAGGCAGTTGGATGATTATCAAGCCCTAACTTGTTGGAGCCATTAAGGCCACCACAAAAAATATTGTTGAAACATTGGAAGAATTACTTGCATAGACCGATAAAAATATGAACCAGCACTCTACCCCTCTTCCCACCTTGATCAACCTATATAACATTCAGGCTTAGCCTATGGAGGCAGGCAAGCTTTGGAGGAGCTGATTCCCTCTTGCCTCTTGTGTGTCGCCACTCAGTAAGTGTCCTCATTTAATCACCTCACCTCCTGTCTCAGTATTGGCTTTGCAGAGAGGAGGCACGGATCCGCGATTGCGGTTACAAAATCATAGAGCAGTCTCTACATTAACACGGATCGCAGAATGCAAGATGAAATCATGATCCCTGTCACCAACAATCTATTCATACCACTGGTAACCAAAAAGAGTATACCAGGGAAAAGATGCACCATCGCAGGCCGTGCACTCAGGAATTCATCAGAAATCATTTCTGTCACCTTACCTAAACTATGTTCTGTGTATTTGCCATTTCTTTTTTATCTTCCCAAACATCAAGCCCTGAAATCTCTTTCAGCAATTTTAGAGGACAAAAGGCCAAGGCAGTTCTGAAGGATTGTTATGAAGAAGACTCAAGTTTGTCTTCTGCCCTACCCAGCATGTTTATAAATGGTTGTCTTAAATACTGTCCTAACTACTGTTATCTTAATTACTGTGCTACAGTTTTTAGTAAGATGGAGTCGGGCTGGCTAAGAGCTTCTCTTTCATTTCCACCTTTGAACTTGTATTTTGTTGGAAGTATATTTGTTTGTTTTGTATTTTCTTAATTTTTTACATTAACCATTTCTTTAGAATTCAAGTACAACAACTTCACTTCCTTTCACCTGTCTCACTCACATCCACCCAATCAGAGCTACATTGCAGTTGATGGAAGACTTATTGTTGGTCATGGTGCCATCAAGTTGATTCTGACTCATAATCACCCTACAGGACAGACCCCCATAGAATTTCCAAGGCTATGATTTTTACGGATGCAGACTGCCATGTCTTTCTCCCATGAAGTCCTGGTGATTTTGAACAGCCCACCTTTCAGCTATCCACTGAGTGCTTAACCACTGTGCCACCAAAGTTCCTTGATGGAAGCCTAAGGCCACTAATATCCCAACAAAAAGTCATTAATTACCCTCCTCCTAGTTTTAAAATTTCTGAGAGAAAGTGTTCCCAAACAGGGCACAGTCCCTGCTACTTTCACCTTGCAATACCACTTGACAGTGAGAGTGGAGATCCCTGGGCCCCTGGGTGCAGCAGACCAGCCTAGGCAGCATTGCTTTGAAAGGCAAGAGCCCGTCCAGCCATGTTCATAAGTGACCACCTGGTGTCCTCCTTATTTTTGCCTCAGTTTCACAGGCTCTGATTAAAACAAGCCTCCAAGATGGCAACTGTTGGCTCGAAGCCTCTTGGTTGGTTGACTTGTTGTTCTTATGGGTGCCAGACACCATGTTACACACCGGTGACTCATTTCTCACCTGAATAGTCCAGTTATCAATAGTTTTATAAAATGCACCTGCACACCACAGAGCGTGACTAACATAGATGTTCTTGAAGAGGTAATTCTAAGGTAGTTTTGATTGTATTTAAAGGCATGGTATGCAAGTCAAACATTTTCCTTTGTTGGCAAGAGAAGGGGGACCATGGGCCTTTTAATTTGGGATTAGGGCACCCCAGGAATATCAGATTAACATATAAGATTCAGCAAATTTTTCTCCTTAAAGTTAACCATGTCTGCTTTAAGGTAATGGATATCTAAACCCAGGAAACACCTTTATTTGCTGAAATTCCCCTTGGAACTGGGAATGGGCATTCTTATGGGGCAACAGAAATCTTGTGAAATATTTCTTGAGACAGAGAACTCAGGTGATAGCGGCAATGGTTAAGACTGTGTTAATTTAGCTGGGTCATGATCCTCAGAGTATATATGCCATCGCTCCTGTGATGTGGGCTGCTGTAACTAGCCAATCAGTTGAAAGAGAGTTTCCTTGAGCATGTGGCCTGCATTCATATAAATTTATAAGTGGATATTCTGGCTTTTGACCTCTCTGGATCCTACAACTGCCTCCTGTTCATCTGACTGCCAGTCCTCAAGACTTCAAATAGCAGTTTGCCTGCCGAGCTTGCGACCTGTAGATTTCTAGCACCTGTGAACAGGAGCCCTGCTCTCTGACCGATCCATCTGAGTTTCCTTAGTCCCTGGTGGCATAGTGGTTAAGTGCTACAGCTGTTAACCAGAAAGTCAGCAGTTCAAATCCAACAGGCACTCCTTGGAAACTCTACAGGGCAGTTCTACTCTGTCCTATAGGGTTGCTATGAGTTGGCATCAACTCAAAGGCAGTGGGTTTAGGTTGGGTTTGGTTTAGCCTCTGTGGCTATTTGAATCAGAAGAAGCTTCTATCCTGATTGGTGCCCTTGGGACATTCCAGCCTCTACAATCACGTGAGTTATTTCTTTGATATAAGTCTCTCTTTGTATATATATTTATACACTTTACTGGTTTTACTTCTCTAGAGAATCCAGCCTAAGACAAAAGCAAAATGCTTGATCACAGGTAAACATTTTAGTGTTGTAGAGCTATCCGGGAAGACCGGGGGAATGAGACATGCGATTGTCATTTCTGGATTATAAAGGTTGCATAATAACTTGTTTGGGAATTACCAAAAGGATGTGAAGATAAAGTGATTACATAAATGGAAAAATCTCCTTAATCAATCAGATGGAAGTTTGTATCCCAGATAATTTTATATTAATATCAATAAGGGCAATCTTGATTTGAATAATGAATTCTATCCTTGCAACATACTTCACAGATAAACTGAATGAGGATTATAGTTAGAAAGTGTGCATTCAAAGATACGATTTAACAAATAAACAAAGGTAGCAGAATTGGTCTGTGATGTCCATTTTACATGTGATATTTAAAAATTGAAAGTAATACACATCTTATAATTAATGTCTATCCTATTTGACTTCTGACTTACCATAAAGAGAGTTCAAATAGTGAGGGACACTCTCAGTGGATTATGTTTTACTTAACCAATAAAACAAAGATAATAGTTGGGCAGAGGAAAAAAATAATCCTGGTCACTTGAAGAAGCTATATAGGTAGTCATATAAATTGACGTATGAGTTGAAAAGATCAAGAACTATGTGTTATTCACATAAACTAAAGCTTAGCAGAGTGCCTAACACAAAGATGCTCAAAGATATTTGGGGGGGGTTGCTGAAAGAAAGAATAAATAAATTGATCAATGACTACTGCAATACTAGAAAACCCTTGTGGTGTAGTGGTTAAGTATTACAGCTATTAACCCAGTGGCTGGTAGTCTGAATCTGCCAGGTGCTCCTTAGAAACTCTATGGGACTGTTTAACTATGTCCTATATGGATGTTATGGGTTGGAATCTGCTCGTCAGCAACGGGTTTGGTTTTCTCTGTGTACAATACTTGCAGCTTGATAAAGAGATACTCAATACATCTGCTTAGTTGAATCATACACATTAAACTTTTATTCTGAATTGTGACCATAGCATATTGAACAACTCTCAGTCTCAGGCTAGCTTGCTTTCTTCTCACTCTTCATCCTTCTTAGAGAAATGAAATATAATTCACTAACATTCTCCTGTATTAAACAAAACCCAGCTTTCCACCAGTTTTACAAATGCAGCTTCCGTCAGTCAAAATCATCACCATCTTCACTGATACAACTTGTTGATCCTCAGAGATATTCTGTCTGTAATCAGATTCATTTGTTCTATTAATTACATTGTTATTGATGCAATACATCAGGTATTTTTTATGTTGTATGCTGCTAAGTTTGCTAGCGATGAGGCCATGCGAAAAAAAGATCTGTTTAAATTTTAAAGATTTATAGTATAAGTTAAAAATCATTTCGTTGGGATGATACAAACTGCATGAGTGTAATTATTTCTGAGAAGACCATAAGAAGTATGGAGTGAGATACTTTAATTAGTATTGTAATCATTTATTTCTGCAGGTGGGAGAAGGAGACCTAAAGTAACCATGGCAAAATACTAGTGCCATTAAATCTGAGTGGGGATTTCACGAGTGACTGTTACGCTGTTTTTCCTGCATTTCTTTATGTTTGAAGTATTTAACAACATAACACTTTAATTTGTGTTTTGTTGCTATTTGTTGTTTCATGGTACAGAATTGTTAGTCTCTGCTTAGAGAAGGAATTCAGTTAAACCAAAGAACCAGTGATGATTATTTCCTCATTGCCCTGTGTGCAGGTGCTTGCTATCCATTCGATTCTTTTTAGTTGCTCATTAAGTATAATTAGCTGTCTATGCTGAATTAATTCACTACTTGAGTCAAGGATAGAGCTGGAGGAGGTACCTAGAAATGAGTGGTGCTCTCTGTGAAACAGTTATCTGGTCTTTAAACCATGTCTTCATGGAAATTCTCTGCAAAAATATTGGTATACAGGAGACAGATAAAGTCCACATGGTTGTTGTTAAGTGCTTTATCAACAAAGCGCAGATAGACTTCTTTCTGGTATTCCCTGCTTTCAGACAAGCTCCCTCTGACATCAGCAATGATATCCTCTGTTCCACGAGCAACTCTGAATCTGGCCTGAATTTCTGGCGGTTTCCTGTTGATATACTGCATTAGACACTTTTGAATGAACTTCAGGAAAATTTTACTTGCATGTGATATTTATGGTATTGTTCAATAATTTTAGTATTCAGCTGGATCACTTTTCTTTGGAGTAGGCATAAATGTTAAGTTCCATATAAAACATTACCAAAGAAAAGTTAAACAATGGAGCAATAAAGAAAGAGTCAGATTAACGGGGGACAATCGGTTGTACCCAATCCAGGTGATCATTAATGTATAACTAGTGAGTAGTAACTTGTTGTCAACATACTCTCAGCTCTCGTGACCAAGGAAAGTGTCCACTAAAGACCGTCCCTATGATTTCATGATCACTCCCTCACCTCATTTATAAACAATTCACCTCAGGAAACCAGTGTTGGAAGACTAGATTTGACTTTGGACAAATTGTTAAGCATTATGATACTAGCCAAAAGCATTGGCATTTGTTAACATATTCCAGAGGATAAAAAAGGAGAGGATGGAATATACATCAAAATTTGTCAAGCAGGAAATTACAGCAAAATGCTCTTGTGCTAATTTTCTAATTTGGGACAAATAAGTGATGAGGAGACAGTTGTAAATGGACAGATATTCGGTAGTTGCACACTCACCTGGACAGAGCAGTGATTAAAACATCAGAATGCTACACACTGATTAGCGAATAGCTGCTGCTCAGGGGCCCACGTGCCCCCACCACAGTTTACCCTGTGCTAGCGCCTCCAGCCCTCCTCTGTTCCACCCCAACTAATCTTCCTGAGATCTGGATATTAAAGAGTTAAAATTCAGCACAGCAGGGGACATCCAAGATCTTCAGTGACCCCCGACCCCCAGCCTCCTCTTCACCACACAGAAAACAAACCAAACCCTTTCCCTTCCTGTAGACTGGACTCATAGTGACTTTGAGTATCGCACCAAGTTAAAAGAATGGCTCTTATGTGTGTGTCCAGTTTTTTCCCTGGCCAGCCTATTCTCTCTCTCGCTCACACATGCCGCTAGACCACTAGACATCCCTTTATTGGCTCATTCTGAGATGATTGTACCGTGACTCAGTGTCACATCAAGCTTGCTGCCGGTGCCCTGCTGACCTTGTCCACCATCCAGGGACTGGACTGTTCATTTATTGCTGTAAATAGCTCTCGTCTTGTTTTCCAGTGAAAGTGGCAGCGTCATGATTTTAATTCACTCTGTTATTGGGTGCCCACTATGGATGAGCAGTTCCTGGTGGTGCTGACAGTTAACAGGCTTGGCTGCTAACCAAAGGGTTGACAGGTCGAGTCTACCCAGGGTCACCTTGGGAAAAAGTCCTCAAAATCTGCTTTTTAAAAATCAGCAATTGAAAACTGAATGGAGTACAGTTCTGCTGTGACATGCGTGGGCTGTCTATGAGGTGGAATCCACTTGATGGCACTTGGTCACTGTATTGCCAATGGGCTCTGTGCTAGCACTGAGGAGTGCTGAGTGGTGAATGAGATTATAACTCACAGGGGCTTGCGTTTTGCTACCAAAGCTCTACCTTGTAAAGCTTCCAAAACGACAAACCAAACCTACTGCCACCAAGTGGACTCTGACTCATAGCGACCCTGTAGACTGAGTAGAACTGCCCTATAGAGCTTCCATGGAGCCCCTGCTGGATTTGAACTGCCAGCCTTCAGGACATAGCATTTAACCACTACGTCACCCGGGTTTCCTGCAAGTTTTTCAGCACCTTAGTATTCTCTGTTGATTTTATCTGTCCTTTTAAGTACCAGTCCTCCAGTTGAACTGTTAGCTGATACCACTAACTTTTTGTACTGTGACTTTCAGTTATTTTTGATAAGTCATGGAGTTTATGTTATCTAAGAATAAAATACATTTCCATAAGTGAAGAGGTTGTAAGCTAAAAAAGTAGATACAGTTTTCCAGTTAGGCTGCAAGAATCTAGGAAAATGTCAAAGGCTAGGGAGGGCGAGATTTCTCTTTGACATGAAATTACCTGTGAAACAGCATCCCTGCAACTGACGTAAAAAACCACCGAAAGAAGCTTGTGAGCATCAAAAGATGTTTAAAAGCTTTCAAGGTTGCAAAATTCTACTAATGGGAAGGAAAAAAGATTATGAGGATGTGGTTTAGAATGGAAAGCTAGAATAGATAAGCCAGGAGTCGCATGGTAGAATAACCTCACTGTTCTTTTAAATGCTCAGTCTTGGAAGGACAGCCTATCTGGACAGAGGGGATCTGGGCCACTGGTTCTTCCAATAAACACAGGCTTTCTAAATAACCCTAGCTCTGTCCAACCTAATTCTCTTGAATTTCTCTCCAAGACTATCTCTAGGCTCCCATCATGATGTCACGACAATTGAGATGTCACCTAGCCACCAGTTATTAAACATCCAGACCACTGAGCAGTCACCAAACCCTATGGACCATCCCTAGAAGCAAGCACAGTATGCTTCCAAGAGTCCCCCACCCTATGACTGGGTCTAATTTCCAAGCCTGATCCTTCCTATTCTGATCCTGTCTACTGCCTCTTCAACCTCATGATCAAACTCTGTGTGCACATGTATCTATGCACACATGTTTTATCGGCTGACTTTTGTAGTAAGCTTTTTTAAAAAAAAAATGTGCTCTATTTTCGAAAAGCATTTAAAAACCACAGATTTAGTCCAATCTCTGTTTTACAAATGAGTAAATCAAGGGAAGAAAACAACTGTTTCACAGTCAGAGTTACTTAGCTTGACTTGGGACTAGAACCTAGGTTGTTTGATTTCCCATGTGTGTTATGTACCCTACACCACATAGCAAGGAGAAAGGGGAAAAACAAACAAACAAACCTGTGTGTATGTTTGTTATATGCTTTCATGATAATCTAGGGTTTCAATGACAAACCAGAGTGTGAGAATGGAATAATTCCATTCTATAAAGTGTCTCAAGGAATCCTCACAAAATCAGAGCCTACTAAAGGGTTGGAGGCTTGGGCTAATGAAAATTTGTTGAAGCTACAATTTGGTAACCTATAGCCTATATTTTCATAACATAGAGAGGCACCATGAATTGCAAATAGCCCTCACAAGAAGCTTCCCGTCAGGAAGCTTGTGATGGAACTGTACCGCATAGACTAACACAATTCTTAGTTTCTGGCTCATTACTTCTTTGTGAGGAGTGTTTATTAGAGCTCTGGTAAGGCTTATGACCAGAATGCAAACTGTAGCTTGTAAAAAGAAAACTCCAGAGAAAAAGCTGTTAATTAGAATGGTCTTAGTGACCAGAAACTTTTAATATTTATATATGTATATGTATATATACACATGCACCTTCAGAATAGAACTGTCAAGGGTTCTGCTGAGTTTCAAACCTGTGTTTCATCTACAGCATGAGTTAGCAGGGATTCTCAATAACAGGTGTATTTTAGAGTCCTCTGAGGAGCTTCAAAGCTACTAAGGCCAGGCTCAGCCCCGGAAGTAAGAGTCTCTCTAGGATAAGACTTTGAAGCAGTATTTTTGTATTTCTTTGTTCTAAGTGATTTTAATACATGACTAGGACCAAGAACCTTCCTCCCTCCCTCCCTCCCTCCCTCCCTCCCTCCCTCCCTCCCTCCCTCCCTCCCTCCCTCCCTCCCTCCCTCCCTCCCTCCCTCCCTCCCTCCCTCCCTCCCTCCCTTCCTTCCTCTGTCTTCCTTGCTTTTCTCCCTCCCTCTATCTCTCTTCCTCTCCTTCCCTCCATTCTTTTCTTCTGTGGGGAGGCGTTCCCCTGAGACAAGCAAGGTGATGGGATCTGGACTGGCTAGACATCAGCAGTTACGAAATCCAGCATCAGCTTCATCACTAACTTGTGTGAGACTAAGAGCGAGCCCATTCACCTGAGTGCATTATTGCCTTCCCAAACAAAAATGATCCCCAAGGAAGGCAGGATGGGAATGATAGGGCTGTAATATCCCTGTGGCTGAAATCTGCCTACAAGGACAACTGAAGCACAAAGAAAATTATTTCCAAAGAGTCACAGAGCAACCTATACAAAATAAGAAAGTAACATCTTTGATGCGTATTAAAAGGGGGGGCACATGAGATGAGAATTAGGCTGCTGAATTCGTGAAGAGATAACCACTTGAATCAGTCAGTGGCTGCATCAGAATCAAAGGTTTCCATTTTCTGAACGCACAGAGCTTCTGTTCCCATATGCCGTGTCTGTGCTCTGTGTCCCCCCGTTCTCACTGGAATTATGCAGACTTTCTTAGTGCCACAGGAAGGGAGAACTGGGAGATTTTGCATCTAACAACTTGGCTCCCAGTTTGGATCCCCTAGGAAATGAAATTCCAAAGGGAAATTGAGGCCAAATGAAGGCTCTGCCGGAAAAGCTCGTGGGATGCCAGCTTCAGCTTTTCTGAGCTCCCACAGTGACACTGAGAATGGCAGACAACCTCAGGAGGAGACAAGGGACCCAATGTGTTTCACAGATACAGTCACACTGTGAATGCACTGTGTCTGAAGATGTTGCTGACAGCCCTGGCTGCTCCTCCCCAAGGAAATCTTGCCACTTAATGGATTTCAGCTGGCCGAAGAGGAGACTTACATCTTCGGCACCCCGCTCGGTTCAGACAGGGAAACCCACGGCGTGTCCTCATTCAGAGGTCTTTTCCTCTGTGGGTATCTGGGGCTCTGTGGCTGGGAACTTTCCTGGGATGAACAGAAGGACTGGGTCTGTTCATGTTCACACATCTCATTTCATTCACTCACACTTCAGAAGGTTTCAACTGCTGTTAAAATTTAAGCTCTTTCTTTTTCTCAAATCTATTTTTAAAACTGGCACCAGTGCGCCTGAGTTCCAGGTACAATATATAGCTCCTCGCTACCTCCCACTGCCAAGCCTTGCCACCTAGCGTGCCACTCACATTCGTCTTCTTTCAACACAAATTTGGGGCCTTCATGTTTTCCACTGCAAATGATGGATGGGAGCTGAGCTAAATACAGAGATTGGAGCTACAGACATATTTTGTTCCTGTTAAATGTTCCACTTCTTGTGCCACTGCCTTCTCTGGTTCACATTAAGTCACCTCCTTCCTTTTCTCTAAAAAGCTGGTACCTGTGATTGGGGCCCACCAAGCATCTGTTGGGTTGCCATGTTGTGCTGGCTTGTGGGCTGCTGTGGTGCTGGAAGCTAGGCCACCAGTGTTTTAAATCCCAG
The DNA here is from genome assembly GCA_028571685.1 of Heterohyrax brucei. Classification (NCBI taxonomy): domain Eukaryota; kingdom Metazoa; phylum Chordata; class Mammalia; order Hyracoidea; family Procaviidae; genus Heterohyrax; species Heterohyrax brucei. The sequence continues at coordinate 167,714,282 of CM053144.1, forward strand.
CCAGGTCACCTACAGTGGACAAGTTTCAGCAGAGTGTCCAAATTAAGATAGACTAGGAAAAAAAGGCCTGGTCATCTACTTGGAATAATTAACTAATGAAGACCCTACGGATGGTAACAGAACATCACCCAATGTAGTGCTGGAAGAGGAGCCCCCTAGGCTGGAAAGCACTCAGCACAGACTGCCACAAGTGGCTTCAACAATGGACTCAAGCGTACAATCAGGAGTGGATAATCCAGTAAGCAAGGTAAGCATGGGCTTATTTGTGCTTACTTGCTAATCTGTGGTGAACAATTTCACAAAGGTTTTTACCACATTTCTGATGTGGTGAAATTGTTCACTACAGATTAAGTAAGCACAAGGAAGCTCATGCTTACCTTGTTTCCTGGGTCATCCACCCCTGTCTGGGATTTTGTTTCTACAGGGAGATGCTGTGGGCTTGGGAGTGAGACCCATGCCAGCCATACCTAGGAGCAGAATCTTTGATGTGGTGGAAAAAAATGTGAGTTTTCCCACTGTAGATGATCACTGTGCTTGCCTTGCCTGTCGGCTAATCTGCACTGACATTGGTGATGATGAACAAAGCACAAGATAACGCAACTTTCCCTTTTGTCCTATGTCAAGTATAGACATGGTAGGAGCTGCCTCACCATCTACTAACCATGATGTGATTGGTGCCCTGGAGATCAAGAGCTAGACTCCGCATTCTAGATCTGCTTTGGAATTTAAAGAGTGTTTCTTCTTACGTGTAATTTCCTATGAGGATGAAGGAACCCAGCTGTCACTTCCAGCTCCTTGAAATTTTGGACATTTATTATTCTGTGGTCATTACAGGCAATGAAAAGTGAGTTGCGAAGATGGTACTTCTGGAAAACTACTGTTAAAGTTTCTCCCCTGACTTTTAACAAGGTAAACTGGGGAAGGGAGGAGGGGGTCTGGTTCTTAAACACTAACAAAAAGCTGACAGTCCGGGCTTTGGAGAGAACCACAGAAAGCTTAGGCTCCTACTTCTGTCTCACTAGCTTGGGAGTCTGGCCAAGTGGTTTGCACTTGAGCAGTCTCAGTCTCCCAATAAAGTGCCCTCTTTGCACCTTGGTGTCGTATCTTTTGTTACCTACAGTGTAGAACAACTCCTGTGCATTTTTCCAAGTTTTTGTTGTTGTTATCTTTCTTGACTAACCCTTTTGAAGAATCTATTCAGTTATCTTGGAGAATGTCCTGCTGTTGTTGCCGTTAGGTACCGTTGAGTAGGTTCCACCACAAAGCGACCCCAAGTACAACAGAATGAAACACTGCCCAGTCTTGTCATTCTCACAGTGGTTGTTATCCTTGAGCCCATATTTGCAGCCACTGTGTCAGCCTATCCCACTGAGGGTCTTCTCTTTTTTGCTGATCCTGTACTTTGCCAAGCATAATGTCCTTTTCCAGGAAGTGGTCTTCCTGATAGCATGCCCAAAGTATGTGAGGTGAAGTCTGACCATCCTTGCTTCTGATTTTGTCTTATTGTTTCCTTATTATTATTACAAGATTTCAATTTTATATCATATTTCAAATCTCTGGCAAGAATACTACAAAGGTGATATATACTCGTTGTATTTCAACAGGTAGCGTGAAGTGCCAGTTTGTCACTTTACTAGTGATGTCCAGTTTGATTACTTCTTTCAGGTCATTTCCATCAGATTTCTCCATTCAAAGGAAACTATTTTACTCTTTGTAATGAAGAAGTAACAATAATCAGTGAAGAGAAATTCTGAAAATTCATCAGTGCTAAGTTCCTGCAAAACCTATCCTCTGTTGGCTCTAGTCTCTGCCCTATAGGGTTGCTATGAATCAGAATCAGGTAGATGGCAGTGGGTTTTGCAGTGTTCTTCCCTCCATCCCTCTTTCCCTGGTTCTTTCTTTTTGAGCATCACTAGGGACTGATAGAAATCCTGGTGGTGTAGTGATTAAGTGCTACAACTACCAAACAAAAGGAACAGAAGGTTGGCAGTTTGAATCCACCAGGCACTCCTTGGAAACTCTATGGAGCAGTTCTACTCTGTCCCCTAGGGTAGCTATGAGTCTGAATTGAATTGACAGAAGTGGGGTTTTTTTAACGGACCAAGGGAAACTCCCTTGACATAGTGGTTAAGAGCTATGGCTGCTAGCCAAAAGGTCAGTAGTATGAATCTATCAAGTACTCTTTGGAAAACCTATGGTGCAATTCCATTCTGCCCTATAGGGTTGCCGTGAGTCAGTATCAACTTGATGGCAACAGGTTCTGGTTTTTGGTGTTATAGGCTATTTGTTTGTTTGTTTGTTTGTTTAAATTAATGTTCTATAATCCATTGCTGTCTTTATTCTTTTTGATTCTGGAATTGCCCTAAAGGTGATCAGTGGGAATCCCTTCAAACAGGCTTTTGTAAAATTTTAGCTATTCTTTCATTTTGCTTTGTTTTTAATCCTTACATTAGGGTTCACAATATGCTTATTTTATTTATCACAGTGTACTGTCAAGTAATATCATGCCAAAACCAAACTCCTTGCCCTTGAATTGATTCAAACTGCCCTCGTAATGCTTCCAAGGAATAGCTGGTGAACTTGAACTGCTGACTTTTTGGTTAGCACTGAAGCTCTTGACCACTATACCTCTAGGGCTTCAAGTAACATTATATTTCCTTAAAAATAACATAAGAACCTTACTACAATGTGTTTCTAGGTCTTGTCTTTAGGACTTTGTTTTGCTGTTGTCACACAACTGAAGTCTATATGTACTGGAAACACTGTAATTATTGCTTTAAACAACCAATGATTACAAAGAGTTTTAAAATGAGAAAAAACATATTTACCCACATATTTACCATTTCCAGAACTCTTACTCCTTTGGGTAGGTCCAAATGACCGTCTAGTGTCATTTTGCTTCTGCTTGCAGGACTTCCTTTAATTTTTTTTTTTTTGAGGCAGATCTGCTTCTAGTGAATTCTTTCAGATTTTCTTGGTCTAAACAGTCTTTACTTAGTTCCTTTTGGAAACTATTTTTCTGGATATAGAATATTAGGTTCATTCAGTGTTTTAAAGGTACCATACTACTGTCCACTAATTTGCATAGTTTCTGACAAGAAGCTTCCTGCCATTCTTACATTTCTTTTTCTGTAAATATTTGTGTTTTTATTTTTGGCTGCTTTAATTTTTTTCTTTTTCTTTGTCACTGATTTCAACAATGTGATTATGATATGCTTTGGTGTGATTTTCTTTGGGTTTCTTATACTTGGAGTCTGTTGAGCTTCTTGCATCTATGACCTGATAGTTTGTTTTTCTTTTGTAACCAACTTGGGAAAATTTTTGCCCTTATTTCTTCCAATTTTTTTGTGAATTCTTCCTTTTAGAAATTCAGTTATGTGTGTAATTGATTGCTTGATTTTAACTAGCTCACAGAGACTTTGTGTGGTCATTGTGATGGTGGTGATAGCATTACAAGGTTTTCTAGGCTGTTTGTCTTCTCTTCCTTCTTCTTTAGTCTTTTTCTAGGCACTTCATTAGTTTATATTTCTGTCTTTAAGTTCACTGATTTTTTTATTCTACAGTGTCTAATCTTCTCTTAATACCATGCAGTGTACTTGGCATTTCAGATATCATCCTTTGCATCTCTAAAATTTCTCTTGGGTTCTTTTTTAAATCTTCCCCTTCTCTCTGCATCATGTTCATATTTTTCTTTACATTCTGCTGAATATCAAGGATATTTGTAACAGCTGTTTTAATGTCCTCTTGACAGCTGCCAGTTCTATCATCTCTGTCCTTTTTGGATAAATTTCAACTGATGGGTTTTTATCCTGGATGTACATCATGCTCTACTATAGCTGCATGCCTAGTTATTTTTGTCTGCATGTTGGACACTGAGATCCTTAGGTTGTATTGTATGCTGTTTTGTTTTATTTCTTTAAGCACTGCTGGGACTTGTTCTGGCAATTATTTAAAATACTCGGAAATCAGCTGGATCTTTAGAGGTTTGCCATTGAGTGTTCTTGGGGTGAAGCAACTGCAATGTTTAGTCTAGGACTAATTTCTTCACACTGCAAAAACAGTAGCCTTCCAAGGATTCTGTCCACTGCCTTATATGTTACAGTGTCTTTGCATTCTGGCTGATAGAAGCGCAGACTGTTTCCACTGCTACATGAGCTATAGGAATGATTCAGCCTATTGCTCTGCAGTGGCTCTTTCCCTGACTTTGGGTATTTTCTTCCCAAGTGTGCCCTAGCAGTGATCAGCTAAATGTTTGGAAGGACATTCTACAAATGTCTGGAGCTCCCTCTCTGTGCAGTTGACTGCTTCCCTGTACTCTGCCCTTAAAACGTTGCTGCCTTGAACTCTAAATTATGATCTTCTTCAATGATAGTCACAGCTACTTAGTTTATCTTATGCCTTAAACAATTGTAAAACTGGGCAAGAATATATGATTTAATGGTGTTGATACATTGAACAGAAACGTTGGTGGCATACTGGTTAAACTTCTGACCACAAGGTTTGCAGTTCCAATCTGCAGTTCTACTCTGTCCTATAGGGTCACTATGAGTTGGAATCAACTCAATGGGACTGGATACACATTGAACAATAAATACTGCATGACTACAATTACAATTTCTTAAAAGGGACATAAATAAAATTAACATGTATACGTACATATATGAGATCTGACAATTAAGTTCATGAATTGAATTGTTCAGAGCTCTAGATACCTCATTGCTGAGTATCACTACGATCACCTTCAGAGTACTCCTCTTGGGAAGCTATACACCGATGCACGTGCCTACTCCACCTTTCAAAGCCGTTTTGGAACTCCTTCTGGAATGGCCATTTGCACACAGGCAAGGTGGCAAAGTTGCAAACTTAATTGTATAGTTGTCTGCAAGAGAGGTTTTAGCTAGTTTAACTGTATTGAACACCTTCCCTGCTCACCTGATCTGGCCCTCAGTGACTTTTTTCTTTACTCAAAGGTAAAGGAAATATTGAAAGGAGGACATTTTGATGACATTCAAGACATCAACGGTAATACGATGAGAGATCCGACGGCCATTCTAGAAAACGCGTTCCAAGGTCGCTTTGAAGGGTGGACTAGGCACTGGCATCGGTGCGTAGGTTCGGGGAGTACTTTGTAGGTCTTACAGTGATATTGAGCAGTGAGTACATAGCACTTTTCCTAGGACGAGTTTGTGACTGTAATCTTCAGTCCTCGTATAACGACAAATGCGATGCATGTGAGATGCCTCTAGGGTTATCTAACTGGGGACATCAAGTAGGTAATTGAGCATATTAATACGGAGTCAGAGGAAAGATTAAAATGTTAAAGATTTCTTCCTAATAAGATGCTGTCAGTTATTTCTTACAACTCACTTTTATTTTTACCCTATCAGTTACCAAGTGATATTTAATTACGATTTAGTTGAAATCAATCTCTCTTAAATTTCCTGTACACAACTTGAAAACAAGCAATGCTCTGTCAAACGCACTTTTAAAAGACAGACTTCTCCTTATCCTGACAAACGGAATCCGTTATCTTCATACCATTAAGCTCAGTTTTTAGAACTCAGTTTTCTAAGTATGGCCTTTGAGAACTTTCCAAGTTAACCACAGCCTGCTGCTTTGGGGAAAGTCCGTGAACGCAATTGTTACCATTCAGATTCAGATTCCTCGTTTCTTCTATACATTTCTTGAAATGTCAGGGGCATAATTATTCCACAAGCAGATTATCGTGTCGGTCAACCTGAAATTGTGGGCAGGGAAAGACTTCTGTTGCTTCATCAATTAGAGTGATCTCAGTGCAGAATAAACACAAGCAGTGGAGAACTGACACTGAAATATATTTCTGGCATTACACAACAGTACTAGCTGATACTAATAAGCTTAACAGAATGGCTAAAAGCACTTTAGTGCCATAACCTTTCCGTTCTTTCAACACTGCAATGCTCCGAAGCGGAAGACGCTACCCTAAGTGCTGAGCAGTTACACGCTTGAAAAAAACAGACACGGGGAGGGAGACTTGACAATCTGCTTCTCTAAAGATTAAACAAACAAACAAAAAAATTCTATCAAGTCAATTCTGACTCATAGTGACCCTAGAGGACAGAGCTGAACTGCCCCATATGGTTTCCACGGAGCAGCTAGTGGGTTCGAACTGTTAACCTTTTGGGTAGCAGCCATATAACATAACTACTGTCCCAACAGCGCTCACCTAGAGAAGCCCAAGGGACAGTTCTATTCTGTCACCTGGGGTCACTGTGAGTCAAAACTCTACAGCACACAATGACAACAAAGCAAATTACCTTTAATGGGCTTTTTTACAGTTGAGTAGACAACTACATTCACCAGTATTATTACAGTAAGAAGTAGTGTATATTATACGACTCTGAATTCAAAAGCCATGAGGATTCAGTGACAGTGGCATTAATTCTGATGGAGGAATTTGATAAACTTCTTCGAGGAGATAAGATTTAATCGGAACCTTTTTTAAGGCTAAGCAGAATTTTGACAGCAATAAGTGACAATTGGTTTTGATTTGAGCTAAGGATACCTGCTGCAGGCTGTTATAAGACTCAAGATAACAAATGATAGAAAAATGAATTAAGATAATTTCAAAGGGAATAAAGAGAGACAGGAAACCTTGGTGGTGTAGTGGTTAAATGTTACATCTGCTAACCCAAAGGTCAGCAGTTCAAATTCTCGGAGAGTCTTCCTTGGAAATTCTGTGGAGCAGTTCTGCTCTGTCCTGCAAGGTCACTGTTACCTCAGTGGCAGTGACTTAGTGACTGGCTGAAGGAGGACAAGAAGAGACTTCAAACATCAAATCTTGGAAAACAGGAAGAGTTGATAAAATGTTGCTGATTATCCCACATTGTACTTACAGTTTAAAACAGGAAAAAAAAAACCCACTAAAATAAAGATTTAATACCTTGAAGATGCTCCCAAAGCAGGGTGAATCTTCTGACAAATTTGTTCTACTGTCTTTACAGGGTTGTCATCCATATCTGCTGATAAAGTGGATGTGAAAAAGTATCTTGTTTGCTGCAGAGTGCTTTTGTTACTTTTTATTAACAGAAAGAACAATAACAATTTGGTTATTAAAAAAAAAAATTCTTTTCTTTTTGAGTCTAGAGTTCCTGGAAGTAAAGAGAAACCAAAGATTGTAATGAGCTTTACAGCAGAAAATCATTCTACCATAGGTTTCAATTATTTCTAGTTATTGGAATTTGAACTTGTTGGCCTCTACAAAGGCAGGACAAAGAACTCCAAACTCATTTCTTAGTGGAAAAACTTGTTTCCTTTCCTAATGAAAAAGGAATGTTTTAGAAGCCCAGACAGTTCAATTTTTTCCAGGAATGTAGGATGATTGTGGTAATCTAAAATTTCCAGGAATCTTTCTTCCCCATCTCCTCTTTGGGGAGATACATGAAGGCTAGCTATGACATGAACAGTCTAATTTCATGAGCACCTCTGGCCTCTTCTGTACTACTCAGAGGAGGTGACCTCAGGGGACAAATTAGGATTGTAAATTTCCAAAGAAATGTATTGCCATCACCACCATCATCCACAAAGCATTTAAGGAACACCTGGTTTCACATGGAAACTGGTGGGTAGAGCTGATAGAATCACCTTGCTTTTTGACCAGTCCTGCTGATGTAGATAACCATAGGCATAGACCCTACAAAGACAGACCAATGGCTTCGTGCAGTGTATGTGTCTTATCAACAGGAAAGCAACGAACACTAGTATTTATTGAGTGTGTACCGCATATGCAGACACTCTTCTAATGGATTCATATGTTTTGACTCATGTAATTTAAGCATCAAATCACCATTTCAAGTAAGTATTATTACTCCTGTTTCACTGATGAAAAAACTGAGGCAGAGAGTGACTAAATAACTCATCCCAAATTATGTACCTAATATACAGCAGGGCTAGGATTTTAAGCCAAGTAGTAAGTCCTAGTGCCATAGTGGTCACTTGCTGAGGTTCTAACTGAAAACTTAGTTGTTCAAATTCAACAGCCATTCCACAGGAGGAAGCTGTAGTGGTCTGCTTCTGTAAAGATTTACAGGCTGGAAAACCCTGCAAGGCAGCTCTACTCTGCTCCTCAGGTTCACTATGAGATCAACTCAAAGGCAATGGGTAATGGGTAGGGTGGCTTTGGAGTTCATGTTTTTAATCACTATGGTCTATTGCTCCTACAGTCCTTTTTTTTTTTTTTTTTTTAAAAAATAACATTTTGTTGAGTTTTTGGTGAATAGTCACATAGCACGTTAGGTTCCTTTTTGCTCATTTCTGCACAGATTTTTCCAGAACTCTAACGTACCCTGGCCCATTTATCTTCTTGCCTTTGAGTGATTGTTGACCTTTTTGTCTCAGGCAGATAATTTTTAAGTAGAACACCAATTTTATGGGTAATATCTTTTATTTTGTGTGCTACTCTGAATGTTGCCAAACAGTGATCTCAGGGAATAGGGTCAGTTCTAGTATTAAAGAGTGTGTCAGGACAGTAGTCTCAGGAAGTCCTCCTCACATTTTTCTCCCATTCCATCTGATGCTATCTGTTGCGATCCTGGCCAGAATGGTCAGTTGTGGTAGCTGGGCACCATCTAGTCTTTCCAATTTCAGAACAGATTCAGAACAGATTCTTCATGGCTGATGAAGACTTGTTTACTCCCTGAGCTTTTGGTTACATTCTTACTGTTTTGCTACTGGCAGGTAGAGATCATTAGTCATGCCTTAACATGGTCTGTCTCATGCTTTGAAGACCTCAGATGCTACTCACTTTCTAGGATGCAGACCATGATTTTTCTGAACTATATTATGCCAGTTGACAGAGTTGCCCCCACGAGACTATGGTCCAAAGCTTCCAAACCCAGAAGATCAATCTTGGAAAGTTGTTAGGTCTGAAGAGTGTCCATACTTGTGTTATATTGAATACACGTAAGTGTACCCACATGTTTGTGTTTGTAGTTATCAATTCGGGAATCCTGTTGGTGTAGTAGTTAAGTGCTACGGCTGCTAATCAGAAGGTTGGCAGTTTGAATCCACCTGGGGTTCCTTGGAAACGCTATAGGAAAGTTGACACTGTCCTATAGGATCACTATGAGACAGAAGCGACTCGACAGCAGTGAGTTTCGAAGTTTTGGTATAGATACTTCTATCTGTTCTCATCTATCTATACCTGTGCATACCTGTATACCAATATGCCTATACCCATCCATATGTGTTCAAACACCCATTTTTATGTTGGCTGTGCTATGCTCACTGTATCCCCATTTGGTGCCACTTTTCCCATGCCCAGAAATGACAAGTTTCTACAATCTAATAAAGTATAATTTCTTTTCCCTCCATTTACCACCAAAGATCATGGGCCTCTCCACAAGTATCTATCCTGTCTTCTTGTAGAAAAGGGATCATATGATAATTATCCTTATATGCTTGACTTATCTCAGCATTATGCCCTTCAGGTCTATTCCTGTTACAATATGTTTCATGGTCTCATCATTGTTTTTCATGCTTCTGGAATGTTCCATTGTATATGTGTACCACAGTTTGCTCATGCATTCATCAGTTGTGGATGCTTGTCTCTGTTTGTTATTCCAAATAAAGCAGAAATGAACATAGATACACATATGTCTGTTATGTCATTGTTTTGAGGTCTTCACTGGATCATAAACCAAAAACCAAACTCAGTGCCATCGTGTCAATTCCAACTCACGGCGAGGACAGAGTAGAACTGCTCCATAGAGTTTCCAAGGAGCAACTGGTGGATTCGAACTGCTGACCTTTTGGTTAGCAGACGTAGCACTCAACCACCATGCCACCAGGCTTTCCTCACTGGGCCACAGCATAGTTCTAGTTCTAATTTTTTACCACTGTATCTTATTGTTCACCCTAGTGTTTGTCCCATTTCACAGTCTCACCAGCAGCAGATAATCATTCCACATACTCACCAATTATTGTTGTTATCCATTTTTTTTATTATGGTTTTTTGTCAGTGTAAGTTCAGGTGGGTAAGACGGTATGCCATTGTAGTTTTTATTCTCGTATCCCTAATGGCTAATGTGTTGGAGAAGAATGTTGAATGTACAATGGGCCACCAAAGGAACAAAAAGATCTGTTCTGGAAGAAGTACAAGCAGAGTCCTCCTTGGAAGCAAAGATGGCAAGATTGCATCTTTTATACTTTGGACATGTTGTCAGGAGGGATCAATTCCCAGAGAAGGACACCATGCTTGGTAAAGTAGAGGGACAGCAAAAAAGAGGAAGATCTTCAAGGAGACTGATTGACACAGTGGCTGCAACAATAAGCTTAAGCATGAAAATGATTGTGGCCATAGCACAGGACTGGCTAGTGTTTCATTCTGTTGTGCATAGGGTCGCTGTGAGTCAGAACCAACTCAGAAGCATCTCACAACAATGACAATGGCTAATGATTACGAACGTCTTATATATTTGGTAGCTGCTTGGAAGTCCTCTTTGGTGAAGGTTCTGTTTGTGTCCTTTGTCCATTGTGTGATTGGGTTGTTTGTCTTTTTGTCATGAAGTCATTACACTTTTCTCTACATTACAGTGTTTAGGCCCTTAACAGATGATTCATTTCTGAAGATTTTGTTTCCCAATCTGTAGGTTGTCTATTTACTCTTTAAATAAAGCCTTTTGATGCACACAAGTGCTTAATTTTTCAGAGATCCTATTCACCTATCTACCATGTGTCCATCACTATGTTACACTGTGGGCACTTACATGTTGCTCTGATAATAGAAACTATGACACCACTACTCAAATACTAACAGGATCACCCCTGGTGGACAGGTGTCAGCTGAGCTTCCAGACTAATACAGACTATAAAGAACAACCTGGCAGTCTACTTCTGAAAAGAATTAGCCAGTGAAAACCTTATGAATATTAGTGAAACAATGTCAGGAGATGAGCACCTCAGGCACTCAACATATGACTGTGGGAAGAGCTGCCTCCTCAAAGTAGAGTCAAACTTAATGACATGGAAGGAATCAAGGTTTCAGGATCTTCATTTTTTGGTGTGGCAAGACTCAAAATAAGAAGAAACAGCTGCTGGTATCCACTAATAATAAAAACGTGGAATGTATGAAGTATGAATCTAGGAAAGCTGGAAAATGTTGACAATGAAATAGAACACATAAACATCAATATCCTAGACTTAGTGCCCTGAAAAAGACTAGTACTGGCTATTTTTAATTGGAGAATCACGTGGCCTACTATTCCAGGAAGGGCAAATTGAAGAAAATGCCATTGCATTCATTGTCAAAAGAGTATCTCACGATCTGTCCTGAAGTACAACACTGTCAGTGATAGGATAACATCCATATGCCTACAAGGAAGACCAGTTAATATGACCATTATTCAAATTTACATACCAATTACCAAGGCCAAAGAGGAAGAAATTGAAATTTTTTCCAACTTCTGCAGTCTACAATAGATCAAACATACAATCAAGTCATTTGGATAATTAGTGGTGACTGGAATGCAAAATTTGGAAACAAAGAAGGAGCTGTAATTGGGAAATATGTCCTTGGTGATAGAAATTATGCCAGAAATGACACAATAGAATTTTGCAAGACCAAAGACTTCTTCATTACAAGTATTTTTTTCAACATAAACAGAGACCATACTTGTGGAGTTTGCTGGATGGAACACATAGTAATCCAATCAACTACATTTGTAAAAGAAACTACACACACGCACACACACACACACACACACACACATTGTTGTGGAGTCAATTCTGACTCACAGCAATCCTATAAGACAAAGTAGAACTGCCCCATACTGTTTCCAAGGAGCACCTGGTGGAGCTGAACCACCTACCTTTTGCCTAGCAGCTGTATCTCTTAATCAGGGTTTCCAAAAACTGGAAAAGCACAGTTTCCTCAGCCAGAACAAGGGCAGGGACTGGCTGTGGAACAGACTATTGATCACTCGTGTGCAAGTTGAAGTTGAAGAAAATTAGAACTAGTCCACAAGAGCCAAAGTATGATCTTGAGTACATCCTACCTAAACTAAGAGACTGTCTCAAGAATAGATTTAACATACTGAACATTAATGACCAAAGACCAGACAAGTTGTGCAGTGACCTCACAGACATCACTTGTGAAGAAAGCGTTAAAACGATAGGAAACAATGAAAAGAAGACAGGACCAAAATCGATGTCTGTAGAGCCTCTGAAACCTGCTATTGAACTTCAAGTCACTAAAGAGAATGGAAGAAATTATGAAGTAAAAGAACTGAACAGAAGATTCCAAAAGGCAGCTTAAGAAGGCAAAGTATTACGAAGACATGTGCAAACACCTGGAACTAGAAAACCAAAAGGGAAGAACATTGTTGGCATTTCCCAAGTTGAAAGAACTGAAGAAAAATTCAAACCTCAAAGTACAACACTGGAAGATTCTATGGGCAAAGTACTGTATGACACAGGAGGCATCAAAAGAAGATGAAAGGAACACACAAAAAAGAACTAGTTGAGGTTCATTTATTTCAGGAGGTACACTTGATCAAGAACCAGAGATACTGAATGAAGAAATCCAATCTGCACTGAAGACACTGGTGAAAAACAAGACTCCATAAATTGACAGGAAATCAACTGAGAAGTTTCAACAAGCCGATGCAGCTCCATAGGTGCGTGCTTTTACGTCAAGGAATCTGTAAGACAGCTGCCTGACCAACCAACTGGAGGAAATCCACATTTGTACTCTTTGCAAAGAAAGGTAAGAATTATTGAATAATATCATTAATATCACAGCCAAGTAGGATTTTGCTGAATATCATTCAAAATCAGTTGCAGCAGTACATTGACAGGGACTTACCAGAAGTTGAAGCCACATTCAGAAGATGACGTAGAACTAGGGATATCATTGCTGGTGTCAGATGGATCCTGGTTGAAAGTGAAAAATACCCAAGCATTTGACTGTATGTATTGTAACAAATTATGGAAAACATTGGGAAGAATGGGAATTCCAGAACACTGTGACTGTGCTCATAAGGAATCTGTACATAGACCAAGAAGCAGTTCTCCACACAGAGCAAGAGAGTGCTGCATGGTTTAAAGTAGGGAAAGGTATGCTTCAAGACTGTGTTCTTTTACCATACTTCTTCAACCTATTTGCTGAGTAAGTAGTTGGAGAAGTTAGACTACATGACTAACAGGGCATCAGGATTGGAGGAAGACTCGTAAACAACCTGCTTTACACAGATAATACAACTTTGCTTGCTGAAAGTAAAGAGACCCTAAAGCACTTACTAATGAAGATCAAGGGCAACAGCCTTCAGTATGGATTACACCTTAACATAAAGAGAACACAAGTTTGGAAAACTGGACTAGTAAATGACATCATGATAAATAGAGAAAACATTGGCGTAGTCAAGGATTTCATTTTACTTGGATTATCAGTCAGTGCCTATGGAAGCAGCAGCCAAGAAATCCAAATCAAGCGTGGGGAAAATTGGCTTCAAAAGACTTCTTTAAAGTGTTATAAAGCAAAGATGTCACTTTAAGGACTAAGGTATGCCTGATCCAAGCCACTGGTTCTGCTATAGTAGAAATATCACAAGTAGATGGTTTTAACAAAGTGAAATTTATTTTCTCACAGAAAAACAAGCTAAAAGTCCACATTCAGGGCATCAGCTCCAGGAATAGTCTTTCTCCGCTGGCTCTGGAAGAAGGTGCTTACTGTCAGTCTTTTCCTGAACTGGGAACTTCTGAGGCTCCGTGACCCCAGGTCCTTGGCAAAGGATGCATTCTGCACCTGGCACTGCTTATTGGTGGTATGACGTCCGCAACGCTCTGCTTGCTACCCTTTTTTTGTATCTCAAGAGATTGCCTCAAGGCACAACACAGCTATAGATTGAATTCTACCTCACCAACACAGCAACCTCCCCATTCTCCCTCACTGACATCACAGAGGCAGGACTTACAACATACAGGAATATCACAGGATATCAGGAATCTTGGCCCCGCTAAATTGCTACACACATTTTTTGGGAGACACAGTTCAGTCCAGGACTCTTTATACTTGTGTGAAAGCTACACAATGAATAAGGAAGACAGAAGAAGGATTGATACCTTTGAATTACGGTGTTGGCAAAGAACACTGAATCTATCCTGGACCGATAAAAAACAAATACTTAGAGGCAAGGTTGGCCAAGACTTCATTTCACATACTTTGGACACTTTGTCAGAGGTGACCAGTCCCTGAAGAAGGACATCATGCTTCTTAGAGGGTCAGCAACAGAGAGGAAGACCCTCAGTGAGGTGGACTGACATAGTGGCTGCAACAATGGGCTCCAGTATAACAAGGATAACGAGACAGCTCAGGACCGGGCAGTGGTTTGAATCAACTTGACAGCACCCGACAACAACTTTTATCTATCCTGTCTTCTGTTCATGGATTTGTTATGTTTGTCAACCTATTTTTGCAGAAGACAGTTTTCTCCCTGTGTTTCCTTCCAGAACTTTTAAAGTTTTAGGTTGAACATTTAAGCCTTTGATCCATTTTGAACTTGTTTGTATATGGTGTAAGGTATTGATCCTGTTTCAATATTTCTGCAGGTGGGTGTCCAGTTCTGTCAGCACCATTTATTAAAGAGACTGTTTCTGCCCCCAATGAATGGCCTTTGACCATGTATGGAAAACCAGTTGTCCTAGGTTTACTTCTGAATTCTCATTTCTATTCCACTGATCTTTGTGTCCATCAGTGAACAAATACCAGGCTGTTTTGATTGGCTGTACACAATGCTTTGATATCAGGGAGTGCTTTGTTCTTCTTCTGCAGTGTTGCTTTGATTATTCAGGGTTCCTTTCCTTTCCATATGAAGCTGGTCATTAGTTTTCCCATTTTAGTAAAAATTGTTGTTCTCCAGCCCTGTCCCCAAATGGCTGCAATGAACAGTTACTGTAGATGTCCCCAGATAGGTTGTCCCAGCTCCTGTGCTGGCCCCACTTCTACTCCGTTTCTGTGCTCTTCATGACTCTCCAACACCTCAGCCACAATCTGGACTTCTGGGATCTCCATCTCTGTGTGTTTTCATTCATTGTCCATTTAGGAGAAGAGTAAATTGCCACACTGACTCACGTCACCATCTTGCTCTGCCCTCTTCCTATGGTGCATTGTAAGGCTCAAGAACAGGAAGGACTGATTGGAGTGTAAGAAAATAAACAGAATTCCGTGACCAGTGAGAACCACTATCTTAGGAATTGTTCTTTCAAAAAATTACCAATCAGTAAACATTTTCTAGAATGAGAACAAGATGCTTTCCTCAAATACCTAGCCTTTTGGTAAACATTCTTGGAACCACTGTCTTAAAGGTTCATGTAACAGACCATCAGGTAAGTGTTCAAATAGATCTGAAGAAAAGAAAGGGACAGAAAGCTTCATGATGTTTCTGTTATTTTTTATAAATCTTCTTATTTTTCAGAGTAATGGTAAACAGATTACCTGGTAGGACCCATTTTGATATAGTAATAAAGGTTGTCTCTTAAATATTTGTCAGGTTCCTAGGATGTGTGCCTGAAGCTTTGCCTGTAGCCTCATAAAAGCCTCCCACATGTGCTGTCATTTTTCAAATGTATCCAAATGATTTTACCACTGATAAAATCCAAACACATTTTCAAATGTTGAATTTACCATAATTTTCAATTATTGTGGTACTTTTTTAGTTAACATTTGCCTTAGTAAAAAGTCCATGCATTTTTTTTCACATGTAAACGACATTCTCATACGCAAAAAATTAAGGAACACTTGTTAGATCACAAGACAAGAATGAGCTCTGAGCCATAAATTTTGTTGTTCCATTAACATAAGCCTAGAGAAAAATTTCTGAGCATGTCTAGGTTGTTTCAAGGTCTCACATGATTTTATAAGACTGTCTTAGTTTCATAACACTGCTGTAACATAGGTATCACAAGTGGGTGAATTTGGAGAACAAACGTTTTCTTTTCTCACAATTTTGGAGGCTGAAAGTCTACACTGGGGTCTCAGCTATATCGATTTCTTCCTTGTAGGTAGTCCCAGATGTTTGTTGGGTCCTCGGATTGTAAACATTCCTCACAGCTTGTTTCTCTCCCTCACTGCCCTTCCGGGATGTGTAGCAATTTGTCTAATCTGTCCCTTTTATAACTCAGAGACAACTGGATTTATAACCCACCCTACCCAGGTGTCAGTCAGAAAGGACCTGATGGCACTGTTTTTTGTTTTTGCGGGGAGAGGAGGGTTGGTGGGTAGCGCTTACTCAAGTATGACCTAACAGGCATGACAAAGAAAACTCTATTTCCTGACAGGATTATACACACAGTTACAGGGTTAACATTCCAGTATATTTTGAGGGGAACACAAATTAATCCAAAACACTGCTCGTAAATATTCATTCTTGTATTATCACTTGAATTCAACAAAATCTTGCAAGCAGAAAACTGAGAACCTTGAGTGAGTTAATTACATTTATCTGCACATTAATGAAAATAAAAATCTTTTGGGAAAAAAAGATAGAACTTTTATATTTCTCCCCAAGACCCAGTGACCTTGTAACTGCATAGAAATATTATCAGTTGTTTAATATAAAAGCTGGTGACAAAAAGAGAGAGAGAGAAATCACAACAGAAAAGCTAAGCTGGTTACTTGTCGTAATTGCTAGTAGATGAATCAATGGGATGGGGCAGACTCATAAAACTGGATGGAAGTAAAGTTGCCCACTCGGTATTCTTTGATGGCTGGAGGAAAGTCACAGCTGGGCTTGGCTGTAAATCTAAAATAACAAGGATAGCACCACACAACAGCCTCAGGCATATTGTGAACACTGGATGAGCAGTATCTTTTACTTATTTTTACTTGTGGTGAAAATATACATAAGAAAACATTCTTTAAATTGTGCAACCATTTTCACTATTGTTTTTCAAATCATTCCACCCCCATTAACATGAACTCTATGTCCCCTAAGCACAAACTCCCTTTATGCTTCCCCCCCACCCCTCGTGGTACCGTGGTTACGAGATATGGCTACTAACCAAAAACATCAGCAGTTTAAACCCACCAGATGCTCGTTGGAAACCCTACGGGGCAGGTCTACTCTGTCCTATAAAACCAGTGTGAGTTGGCATCCACTCTTTGGCAATGTGTTTTGTTTGGTTGGTTGACTGATTACCCATCTCTGGTAATCTTTGATTCCTACGTATTTGCTTATTTTGTAAAAGTGAGATCATACAGTACTTGTCCTTGCACAGTTGACTGACTATATGCAGTGTGATATTTTTAAGGTTCATCTATGTTGTGGCTTGCATCAGGACTTGATTTCTCTTCATGGTTGAGTAGCATGCTATTGGAAACCCTGGTGGCATAGTAGGTTGAGTGCTATGTCTGCTAACAAAAAGTTGGCAGTTCAAGTCCACCAGGCACTTCTTGGAAACTCTATGGGGCAGTTCTACTCCGACCCCTAGGGTAGCTATGAGTCAGACCTGACTCAACGGCAGAGGGTTTGCGGATGGCTAGCCCAGAGTATCCCTTCCTCCTGGTTCTCCACTCAGGAAACACAAGCAGACATACTCTCAAAGGAGCCTCATCAGTCTGAGCTTCCCCGAGAATGAGTCGCACACTCAGCTTCTTCTGTGAGATTTCTGAATGAAC
The DNA here is from genome assembly GCA_028571685.1 of Heterohyrax brucei. NCBI lineage: Eukaryota > Metazoa > Chordata > Mammalia > Hyracoidea > Procaviidae > Heterohyrax > Heterohyrax brucei. The sequence goes on from CM053144.1 coordinate 167,731,932, forward strand.
ACCCTGGCTGTCAAGGACACTCCCAAACACTTCACCCAGGAGCAAGTAAATGTCATATAGATCTTGAACCTCTTGAAATCCTGACTGCTTAGGGTGCTGACGTTCCCCAAGGACAGATGCTTGTTTTGTGATATTATTGCATCTAACACTCAGTGAGTCTCCTTCAAGGATTTGTATTCTGATTACACCTCAAAGGAGTAGGGCAAGTGACTCTCGAGGACATGGTGGCATCTATCACATTCCCTTTATTTTCAGTCACCTTGTAAAATCTTTTTGAAAATAGAGCGACATGAAGAGGTCTCCAAAGTTTCCCACAGCCCTTGGAAATTGATACGGTAAGCACAGTAGGGATTTGAGAGTGTGCACTCACACTAGTTTATTTTTCTGGTTCGCGGGGACTATATAAAAGGATCTTCAGGAACTAATCAGACAAGAATTGTACCCAACCGGATTAACGGGTTCTCCTCAAGTGAGGGCGAGCCCGCAACACCTGCCAGCAGGTAAAGAGTTGAGACCGACAGCCACTGTGACAAGTTGCTTAAGACTGATCTGGCAATACAACAGGTGACACCCCACTTTGAACTGCTAGCAGGAATTTGCTAACAAAGCACAATGCATAACGTGGATCTGAGCCCCAAGTGTCCGTCCACCCTCATCCCTCCAGTGGAAGACCTAGTATTTTTGTTTCAAGAAGTGTGTGATGTTTTGAATTTACAGGTTCAGGCTTTTATTTTAGAACAAATGCTAAAATTCCTTGCCCCTTAAAATTTTAAACACATTGTCCCCTGGGGACGTTGGGAATGAAGAGTGTGAGCAGGGAACAAAGTTGTAATGGGAAAATGTAGTGTGAAATCCCGTTCCCACAGACTTGGCCATTTTCAGACAATTGGGCCTCGAGTTCTGTGTCATTTCCTTTACCTCAGTTTCCTCTTTACTCCGATCATGTTTCCCCTGTGAGCAAAGGTCACTGCCAGCAGCGTCCACTCCCCGTCTAAAGAATCTGTCTTTCTGTTTTCTTGGATGTCTCAGTCAGCAGCGGCGATCAGGAGCCCTGCAGGCTGTCTGGAGATTTAGAGATCCACAGGCCATAGCAAAAAATGTTAAATCATATTCAGCATGTTTCCTATTCATGTAACGCAGGAAGTTCTGTTTCCACAGGACCCTGTGCTCTCAGAGATAAGGAAGGTTCTGCCCTGTTCCATATTTTCAGACAGACCATTGGAATTTTGCGCGAGACATGGAGCACACTGTCCTAGACACACGAGACAGGACGTTCTTCATAAGGTGTCATCACCCACTGGAGCTGTCTGTCAGGGCCTGGGAAACTTAGATAGCTGGGATTCCTCTGTCAACACCAGAGGCTGTTAAATGTGTGTGTGTAAATAAATGCAGATGTGTAACTCGGTATTACTGTGGAATATCACTCATGGGAGGAAGCTACACAGTAAATAAAACAGATCAAACTGTGTTAGATAGGTCTGCACAGGAAAGCAGGTGCAGATTTGACAGCCCAGTGTCTGGTTAGAAGATCAAGTGAATCATCAGGAGGTAAATGAATCATCATTTTGTTTTATGACTTGAAACATGTACCCACTCCAATGTAAGGTAGGATATAAGTAGTAAGGTAAAGCACAATCGCAGAAGTTGTGATGTTCATATTCCAGAGGATTTGGTTTGTTTGGGGAGTACATCTGTGTGTGGGTGGAAAGAGTCAATATCTACATCATGAAAAAATGACATGAATAATTCTTAACAAGAGATAGTTGGAAACATCAAAATGCTTCTGTTGTGGTTTTCAAGAAGAAAAGAAAAAACAAAATTTCAATGCATAGTAAATTTTGCAATGATGACTTCACTATAGAAATTGTGTTTCTAGTAACATAGCTGGAAGAAAATATAAAGAAATGAAGGCAGTTATATTCTTGATAGATAGTAGGTCTTCCTCCACCCCCACTGTCACACTTATGAGGTATAATTGTTAACAATGGACAATGTGATTCCCTAAAATTTTGTTGGACTATGCATTTCAATATGTTTTGATGTTAGGAGTTCTTTTTTTTTAAAGAGCAGATACCTACCTAACAAGCTGTTTTTCCTACTCTGTGTCCAGAACTTGTTCTTGGTAGAAAATCAGCAACATTTTCTGTTGGAGCCCTGCCTCTAGGATTTCTGTGTCCCAATCATTTCTTTAGGGTAGGTAAGAGATGCACTTAAATATTCGGCTTTCAAAATATTTCCTTATAATACCAGTTGCCATTGAGTTGATTTGGACTTATGGTGACCCCTTGTGTGCCAAAGTAGAACTGTGTTCACTGGGTTTTAAAGACTGTTTTTTCTGAAGTAGGTAGCTAGACTTTTCTGCCAAGGCATGTCTGAGTTGTCTTGGAATCTCCAGCCTTCCTGTGAGCAGCAGATTCTATTAAACATTTGTACACACTCAGGGACTCCTCTAATGATAGGCTATGATTTTGTGGAGATGTCGTTGGTCATCACCGACATGGGCTCACCTCCAAGTCCTGTTTGGTCTTTGCTCTTTGAAAGTGTCTTATCAATTCCAATGAAAATCCTGCCAACTGAATCATACTTAGACTTTTTGATCACATTAACTCTTTAAGAGTAATACATGGCTCCTTTTTATTTCTCATGCAATGTATTATGTCATTGCAGTAAAGTCTCCACCTTAAAAATACATCCCAGATGTAACTATTTCTCATGACTTCCATGACTATTACACAAGTTCATCATTTCTTCCCTGACTGCCAAGTAGAAGTGACTCCTAATTGCACTCTGCTTTCACACTTGTACTCTGTAAGGTATATTCTCTACAGGTAGCCAGAAAAATCTTTTCAAATTCTATTGTCAATTTGCTGAAAGCAAGACAGAGGTCATATTGAAACTGGGGATATCAATGTAGACTCATGATTGCTAGAATGTGCGTAGGTTTTTTATATATGTTATCTATAATTGTGTATACATGGGTGTTGTACACACACACACACACTTACTAGCTCTGTCTGCTGAAAGAACCCAGAGTCAATGATATTTCCAATAACAAGCTGCACCCCTAGCCTCCTGATCTTGACTTCAGATGCCATCTCTATGAGAAGAGCCAGGGCTCCCCAGAAAATGACTGAGTCTGGGCCTGGAGCAAATTAAGTACTGTATGATCCTGGATATCTTTTTATGTGAAAAATAAGGAAATGCCTCTCCCCACAAAATAATGAAAGCTTGTCACAAAGATACAGGAAGCAGCTTGAAGGGACTTCCACTGATCAAATCTGAGACAACTGGAGAACAAAAAATTATTCATTCATAATAGTTGATCACAAGTCACTAAGGCACAAGAATGCTGAAATCCACACTGGTTAGAAATAGTGAAATGAAGGGTGGGAGACAAGGGACCTGTCTTGCTTACAGTAAGGTAGGAGGAGGGGGTGTGTTACAGATGGAAAACCATCATTTGAAAACATCACAGTACAGACTGATTTGGGCAAAAATAATCAAGAGATTCTAAATACGGGGAAGAAATTTGGTTAAGAGCAAGAGATACATATGATTTCTTATTTTTAAACAAAAACCAGTTGTCATCAAGTGCACTCTGACTCATGGAGACCCCATGTGCTGGTCAACTAAAGCAAGTTCATTCTGCCTGACACTGTAGCCAAAAATTCAAAGATGGCATGGGGTTCGAGGAATACTTTATTTTTAGATATGCTGGCAAATCTGGAGGACAGTGAGAATAGCTTCTTCAAAAACTGTCACACTTGGGTTACATTTCCAGCAGTTTTTCTATCCAGAATTCAAAAAGATTGGTGTTTGTCACAGAACAATAGTCAAGAGTCATTAAGATTTCGTTACATCATAAGATTTCATTACATCTTATCAAACAGTATGAATACTCAAAATTTCATTGTCTCTCTCTGAGGTCTTAATTTTACTTCCTCAGAGATGTGGAGGGGAATGCAGACCAGCTAATCCTGTCTGAGAGTGGTAACTGAGGTAGAGATGGAATGTAGCTTAATAACCTAAGTGATCTTTGTTAGATTCTGACATTTACCACCAGATATGTGCCAGAGTGGAATGGACTGTGCTCTATAGGGCTTCCAGAGGCTGAGTTTGGGAAATGTTTAAGTTGCTATAAACCTTTGAATTAAAAATATTTAATCTATTAGCTACTTGCCCTACATTCGTGTATGTGCTATTTTCTAGTTACAGCAGTGGTTAAGAGCTTGGCTGCTAACTGAAAGACTAGTAGTTCAAACCCACCGTAAGCCTTTGTGGGAGAGATAGGTGATGATCTGCTTATGTGAAGACTACAGCCAAGAAAATACTATGGGGTAGCTCCACTCTGCCACATGGGGTCGCTATGGGTCAAAAATCAGCTTGACAGCATACAACAAATTCTTGTGGCAAGAACTTTAGTGCTAAATATTGTAATGTTGCTGATGAGTATTTAACCCAAACCCACTGCCGTCAAGTAGATTCCCATTTATAGAGACCCTATAAGTCAGAGTAGAACTGCCCCATAGGGTTTCCAAGGAGCACCTGGTGGATTTGAACTGCCTACCTTTCGGTTAGCGGATGTAGCACTATGCCAAAGGGATTTCCAGATGAGTATGATATATATATATATATATTATTACAGAGAAGTCAGAAGAAGTGCAGGTTGATGAAGAGAAAAACTGTTTATGGAATATGTAGTTCTGATTGTCTGAAAATTAACCTAGTTAGGGTGAAAAGTCTGGTAGATGCAGTAATAACAAGAAAAGCCCCTGAGAACAAAGCTTTACATTTCTAATCTGGTAACACACCTGAAAAACAATAAAAGATTAATAAATGTTTGTAAAACTTAGGAAATAATCTATCAGGAGTTCATATTCAGGTCATTTGAGGTGAAATAAAAAGAACAGGTTAGTTTTACACCTTTTAACAGATTCTTTTTTTAAGTAGAAAAGAACTTATTAGAGTCAGAGATAGCGTTTCCCCAATGGCACTGGGACAACATTCAAAATAATAACATAACAATGTCAGCATCTGCCTTAGGATAGGTGTCACCTTCGTACCATTCTTGTGTTTCATGTTTTGTTTTTTTGCACCTCTAGTTTGACTGACAACTCCTACCTTCCCAAAGAGCCATACGTTCCTGCAGAAGGCCATAAACTCTCAGCATTCACCATGGAGGAAAGCCAAGCGAACGTAATAAAACCACTTTTTGACTATCGAAAATAAAAATGACATTCCATTTGCAACGAGATTTAATTAGTAGGCTGTAAGAGTCAGAACTGACTCAGTGGCAATGGGTTTGGTTGCTTTTTTGTTTGCTTTTTAGGTGACATTGGCATTGAAAGGTCTCAGTCTTCTACATTATTATAGCCTGATTTGTACTTTCAAACTCCATGTAATATTGTGGTAGTTGTACCGTGTGAAGGTTATCATGTGTTTCCAGAAAATCTGTGTTTTTCTATGTTCAGTGCACTGGGGGAAAAACGTGGTCTTTGGGAGATACTTGTCAGATGCACTTTGTTTCCTGTTTTCTACTCTCTGGCAATCTGATATTGACCACTAAAATTCATGCTACAAATGTGGAAGGACAGCATTTGTTTCACATATAACCAAGCTATATTGAAATGCATTTTTAAGCTTCAAGTTATCATTAGATCATGGTCTTGTGCATATGCATATATTACCATTGACCTTTTCCATGATGAGGACTCAATTTCACCACTAACATTTCCTAAGCTCTGAAGAATTGAGTTATCAATCCAGTCTTTTTTTTTTTTTTCCTTTAAACTGAGATATAATTTGCATACGCTAAAATTCATCTTTTTAATGGACTGGCCTGTGAGTTTGGAAAAATGCATACAATCATGTCACTAATGCCACAGTCAGCATATAGACCAATTTCATCAAACCTCCTCATAAATTCCTAAGTAGCCCTCTGTGTCAAACCCTCACCCCACCCACCTTCAGTCACTAGCACTCACTGGTCAAGCCATTCTTTGAATCTGAACACTTTCATTATGTTTATTAAGCCTCACTTATTTGCTCTAATAAAGGTAAGACATAATAGAAAGAATTCAGGGCTCAAAATCAAATTTCATTTTCAGCAAAGGCAGAAAACCAGATTAATACTGATGCTCTTGTATTTCCTTCCATCATACCTTATTTCAAATTACGTTATCTATATTGCTTTACCAATATGTAGAACTTTTTTAGTTAATAAACAAGGAAAATGGCATACACCTGGTAGATAAGCAAAAGAAAATTAAAGAGAATCACCTGGGTGTCCATACCAAGCAAATGTCATTTCCATAACAATATCTAATTTATTAATTTGTTTATATTAACTTTCTGAAGTGATTGATAATAACAAACCATTCTTCTAATCAGAGATGTGAAAATGGTCTCAATTCAAATACAGACCAATCGCTAGTAGCTGCCTAGGGTTCTAGATTTCTGAGAATTAAAAGATTCAATGAGCCATGCTAATAATAACAAATATTTAAGTTAAAAAATTATTAAAACAGCAAACATAAAGTGTTTGATCCCAATGACAAGCCTCTGAGAATGGTCCTATTGTTAATTCCACCCTCTGGAAGGGGAAACTGGGTTTTAGAAACATTAAGAAACTTGTTCAGGGTCAAATAGGTGAGAAGTGATAAAGCTGAGATTTGAACTCACCTAGCAGGCCCCCCAGAGATGGGTATTTAATAGCTTTCCCACATAGTATTTTGAACAATTGATCACATAACATTTGGAGTCATGAAAGTTTTGTTGACGAAATTAATCCAGGCTGAAATAGGCTTGAGGGACTCATGGAGAGCAAGGAAGAAGCTTCTGGGAAGAGCTGGAGGAACAAGGCACATCGGAGGACTGACAAGCTGGTGTGTCTGAAGGAGTCTGAAGGGCAGAGGGCCAGGAGAGGGATGGTATGGGGTGAGATGGAGAGAGGATGAGGCCACACAGGCACTGTGGCGTGGGAAGGACTTTGATCTTCTCCTAAGGGCATTGGAGAGCTCCTGCATAGTTTCAAGCTGGCTAGTGACACAATCAAATATGAGCATTAGAAAGGTCACTCTCCCTACAGAGATTTATTCATGTGGATTAAGAGAGAAAGGTACTGGGTAGTGAAAACAGTTTGTGCTCTACTACTAACTTTAAAGTAGTTAAGAGCTATGGCTGCTAACCAAAAATTCAGCTGGTCAAATCCACCAGGTGCTCCTTAGAAACTCTGTGGGGCAGTTCTACTCTGTCCTATAGGGTTGCTATGAATCAGAATTGACTTAATGGCAGTGTGTTTACTGATCTTAAAGTTGGCAGTGTCAGCCTGCCCATGGCAATACAAAAGACAAGGCTAACAATTTGCTTCTGTAAAGATTCCAAAAACCAAACATAAGTCCATTGCTATTCAGTTGATTCTGGCTCATAGCAACCCTATAGTACTGAGTAAAGCTGCCTCACAGGGTTTCCAAGCAGTGGCTAGTGAATTCAGACTGCCAACCTTTTGGTTAGCCACTGTCCTAGTCACCTTGTGGCTGCTCCAATAGAAAATACCACGAGTGGAAAGCTTCAAGGAAGAGAAACTTTTATTGTCACATTCCAGTAAGCCGCAAATCAATTCATAAGTTACAAATCCATTCAACAAGAGAAGTTATCACAGTCTGGTGGGCTGAGTCCAAGTTCAAGGAGAGTATCTTGGCACAGGAACCTCAGATCCAAAGGACATGCCTGTTCTCATCATGCTGCTTTCTTGGTGGTATGAGGTTCCCGACTTCCACTGCTCACTTCTCCCCTTTATATCCCACAAGCTTGTAGCTTGAATCCTGCCTCTCCAACACAACTGCAGCCCATTCTCTATCATCAGTATCACAGAGGCAGGGTACACAACACGTAGGAGGGAGGGCACCATGGTGGAACTCCTAGCTGAGTCAAATCAACACATACATTTCGGAGGCACGCAGTTCAATCCATGACAGCCGCCAAACTCTTAAGCACTTCATTACCCACATGTACACTATAGGGCAGAGTTCTGCTTTGTAACACATGGTGTTGCCATCAGTTGGAGTAAACTCAGCGCCAGTGGGTTTGGGGTTTTAAGAGAGGTGGAGAAGAGCAGTTGGAAGACAGCTGGAAGAGATCCAGTTGGGAGAAAGTGGCGTTCTTGAAACGGTTGGCACTTCTGGGAATGGTGAGGTGGAATGATTAACAGGCCACAGTGATGGATTGACTATGATGAAGATGGGTGACTATGATGAAGACTGGACGGAGAGGAAGTGTCAAAAGGATACCTAGGTGTCACCGATTAAATTCTGTTTCTCCCATCTACCTGGCCATGATTCCTGGTATTGTGTGCTGTCCTCAGTGTTGTAAACCCTGCCTCTATGATGTTAATGAGGGAGAATAGGCCCCAGTTGTGTGGGTGGGGCTGGACCTAATGTGTAAGATAGTTTTGTGCCTTGAGGCAGTCTCTTGAGAGACGCTTTCAGTCCAGGAGAAGACTGACAAGGACCTTCCTCCAGATCCAGCAAAGAAAGCTTTCCCCTGAAGTTACCTGGAATTTGGACTATTAGCCTACCAGACTGTGACAAGATAAACTGTCTCTTTTTAAAGCCACCCACTTGTGTTATTTCTGTTAAAGCAGCACTAGCTGACTAAAGCCTAGGTTTCTAGCCTGCAAGCATAGAACCCACCCACTACTGTTGAGTCAGTCCCACTCCTAAGGACTCTATAGGTCAGAATAGGACTGCCCCATAGGGTTTCCAAGGAGTGCTTGGCAGATTTGAACTGCTGACCTCTTGGTCAGCAGACACAGCACTTAACCCACTACACCACCAGGGTTTCCTGCAAGTGTAGAGAAACTATAAATAGTATGTACTTATACACCACTTTTGTTGTCCAGGCCCTGTTCTAATCATGTTAGATGTATTATTTCATCTAATCCTCCTTGACGGCAGTGAGTTAATCCTCCTTAAAATCTTTTTTCCTCTTCCCATTTCACATAGATTGAAACTGAGGAACAAAGATTTGCAGCTAACTAACTGTTCATCTATCCACCCCTTCTGCTTCCTGGGCTTCATTTCTTGCATCCTTTGAGATTGTTAGTGGTGGTGGTTACTGTTGAGTCAGTTGTGACTCATGGCAACCTCATATGTTACAGAGTAGAACTATTCCACAGGCTTTTTTTTATGTGTACATTTTTGTGTTTTTAGTAGAACTTTACACAACAAATGAGGTTCCCATTTGCCAACATCTATAGTAAATATCATTGATGGTATAGTGGTTAAGTGCTACCGCTGCTAACAAGCAGGTTGGTAGTCTGAATCCACCAGATGTTCCTTGGAAACTGTAAGGCACAGTTCTGCTCTGTCTTATGGGGTTGCTAGGAATTGGAATTGGCTTAATGGCAATGCATTTGGTTTGTTTTTTTGGCATACATACTATTCAGTGACATTGGTTACATTTTCCCACAACACGTCAACCTTCTCATTGTTTTCTTTATGGTTGTTCCAGTTCCACTAATCTAGCTTCCCTGCCTCTCTTCACTTGCAGCTTTTCGTCTTTGCTTTAGGGTAAATGTTGACCATTTGGCTCATGTAGATGATTTCTGAAAGGAGCATAGTATTCATGCATCCATAGAGCTCTCTTGGGTGTAATCTTAGCAGAAACAAATGGCCAGAACTTTTCCTTAATAACACCAAATGGGTCCAAACCTTTGGATTCACAGTCAAGTGCAAACAGTTTGCAGCATCTGGGGGCCTTCTCTCTTGAGGTTGGGTGTCTGAGTTGTGTCCGAGTTCTGTCTACTAGCTAAAGTATAGAATAAATGATGTGTGTGGCTCTTGTAGGCCTGGCTTGTAAAATTCTCCCATATGTCATTCTGTGTTCTTTTGTCTGTTTCTAGATTAATAAATACAGAATCACTGGTGGCATAGTGGCTAAGTTCTATGGCTGCTAACCAAGAGGATGGCAGTTCAAATACTCCAGGCATTCCTTGGAAACTCTGTGGGGCAGTTCTACTCTGTTCTATATGGTCACTATGGTTGGAATCAATGGCAGTGGGTACACTGATAAATAGACCCTGGAAGCCTTGTTTTGCAGATAGTAGAGTTGTAAGACAGAAGTTGGCTTCTGAAATCAAGGAACAACACACTTTTCACGTAACAAAAAACACCAAAAAGTAGTAATAAATATTTGACACCTTTTCTTTTAACATAAAACAAAAGAAATGCATGTATCTCACCATCTTGTATGGTAGCATAGTGTCGAGTGCCATCGTCCCTTTAGGCACTGGTGTATCATTGGAGATTGTCAGATTGCTTAAAGCCACCGAACTACACTGTCATGCCTAAATATCTATTTCACTTTACCTAAGAGGTACTGAGAATTTAAAGACATTTAGAAATGAACTGGAAGGCAGAATCATTCCTGATTTTTATTTGATTCTTCTAATCTTTTATATTCCTATCACCCACATACAATGTAATGGCAATTTTTAATGACTATTCTTTATAAAGGTTTTCCAAAGCACTTAACAGTGTTCATAAAAGAAAAAAAAAAAAAACTTTCCTTTTTTGTATTCATATTGCATGGATTTACTAAGGATTTAAATCACAGAATTAAAATAATCATAGAACCTTTATAAACTAGCTTAGGATCAAATTTGGCTCTAACCAGTGACAGCTCAAATGTGTAGGTGTACAGAGGATAGCCTTGAGTACTCAATTCAGGAATGGAATGAAGAAATACAATTACTCCTATAAATCCATTAGTTAGAAGTCAATTCCAATGTGTACACAGAAGGAATGTCTCACGTTTGCATGTTGCACAAATGCTTTACCTGTCCTCCACCAAAATAAATATGGTAATGGTAACACCTCATGATGTCATAGAGACAGTAGTGATCTTCTTGTCAGACTTAAATTTAGACAGGATCGTCTCCGTAATATCTGCAACATCACTGTGTTTAAATGGACTTAAATGGTAGCAGTCTTCTTAACACACTGGATGTATATATATGTCTACAATGCATATTTAGCTATATTTACAGCAATGTCAAGTACTTTGAAACCTCAGGCATAAAACCCCTCAAAATCATTGATTTTATGATATTGAGACTGAGGTTTTTAGAAAATAAATTGCTGCCTGATGCATTTCTGTTCATATCTACTTCACTTATTTTCAAACAGACAAGTGGTTCTCATTTGAACGTTACCAGTTCCAAAGCATTTGGGAAATGCATGGAGATTTTTTAATTGATGCTGATGATTGCAGGGTGTTAGTGAATTGGCAATTTTGAATCAATCATGTGGTCTACCAAGCCAGGAATTATAAATTGAAGAATGGCATTACAGTCATCATCAAAAGGAAACTTTCAAGATCTATTCTGAAATACAACATTGTCAGTGATAAAGTAATATCCATAGAGATACAAAGATCAACTAATACAACTATTATCTAAATTTACACACCGACCACAAAGGCCAAAGACAAACAAATTTAAGATTTCTACTAACTTCTGCAGTACGGAATTGTCTGAACATGCAACCGAGATGCACTGATAATTAAAGGCGATTGAAATGTGAAATTTAGAAACAAAGAAGGAATAAAACTGATTGTTGTGGACTCCAACTCATAGCTACCCTAAAGAATAGTGTACAGCAGCCTCATGGGATTTCCAAGGAGCAGGTAGTGGATTCAAACTACCATTCAAACTTTTTGTTTAGCAGCCATAACTCTTAAACACTATGTCACCAGAGTTTCTAAGAGGGAACAGTAGTTAGAAAACATGGCTTTGTGATAGAAACTATGCTTGAGATCTCATGACAGAATTTTGCAAAACCAATGACTTCTTCATTGCAAATACCTTTTTCCAACAATGTAAACAGTGACTATACACATGGACTTTACCAGATGGAATTCATAGGAATCAAATTGAATATATCATAGAGAGACTATGGAAAAGCTCAATATCATCAGTTAGAACAATGTGGAACAGACCATCAGTTGCTCACATCAAGTTCAAGTTGAAGCTGAAGAAAAGTAAAACAAGTCCACAAGAGCCGATGTATGATCTTGTGTCTAGTTTACCTGAATTTAGAGGTCATCTCAAGAAATAGATTTGACACATTAAATGCTAATGACCAAAGACCGGATGAGTGTAGAATGATGTCAAGTACAATACACATTAGGAAAGCCAGAGATCATTAAGAATACAGGAAAGAAAGAAAAGACCAAAATGGATGTAATAAAAGACTCTCATATTTGCTCTTGAGGATTGAGTAGCTAAAGCAAAAGAAGAAATGATGAAATAAAAGAGAGAAATAGAAGATTTCAAAGAGTGACTCCAGAAGACAAAGTGTGAAGTCTGCCAATTAAGTCTGAGAACTTCATTGTTCTAAGTGCTATATACCTCACTGCTGAATATCACTATAGGCAGCTTCCAACTACTCCCCTTTGGAAACTATTCACCAATGCCAGTGTCTAGTCCACCCTTCAAAGCTATTTTGGAACTCTTTCCGGAATGGCCATGCACGCAGTGGCATGGGGGCAAGTCCACAAAGTTAATTGTATGGCTGTTGGTGAGGGAGTTTTTAGCCAGCAAACAAATAACTCTATTGGAACACCCACCCTACTTACTGGATCTGGCCCCCAATAACTTTTTCTTTACCTGAAGAGAAAGGAAATATTGAAAGGAAGAGATTTTGATGACATTCAGGACACCAAGGGTAATACAACGACAGCTCTGATGGTTATTCCAGAAAAAGAGTTTCAAAAGTGCTTTGAAAGGTGGACTAGGCATTGGCATTGGTGCATAGCTTCCCAAGGGATGTACTTCAGCAGTGACCACAGTGATATTCAGCAACAGGGTATACAGGACTTCTTCTAGGATGAGTTTTCAAACTTTATTGGGAGTTCTCATATTAGGCAATTAAAAACATTGTGGCTTGGATCAAGTGCACCTTAGTCTTCAAGGTAACACCTTTGCTTTTTAATACTTTGGAGAGGTCTTTCACAGCAGATTTGTCCAGTGTAATGTGCTTTTTAAATTTCTTGTTTGTTACTTCCTTGGGTGCTAATTGTGGATCTAAGTAAAATGAAATGCTTGACAACTTTTATCTGTCCCCCATAATCATGAAATTGCTTATTGATTCAGCAGTGAGAATTTCTGTTTCTTTTGTGTGGAGGTATAGTTCACATAAAGGCTGTGGTCTTTGATATTCATCAGTGAGTGCTTCAAGTTCTCTCCACTTGCAGCAGGCGAGGTTGTATCATCTGCTTATCTCAGGTTCTTAGTGAGTCTTTCTGCAATCCTCTTGCCCCATTCTTCTTTACATGGTCCAGTTTCTCACATTACTTGCTCAGCATACCAACTGAACAAGCATGGTGAAATAACACAACCCTAATGTGCATCTTTCCCGATTTTAAACCACACAGTATCTTCTTATTCTATTCAAAGGGCTGCTTGAACACAATTTAAGTCTTCTGGAATTCTCACTCCTTGCAATGTTATTCATAATTTGTATGATCCACACAATTCTCTCCACATAGTGAATATAACACAGGCAAACACTTTTCTTGATTTCTCTCCTTTTCCACCAAGATCCATCTGACATCAGCCATAGTATATATCCCTGGTTCCACTTTCTCTTTGGAATCCAGCCTAAATTTTTAGCAGTTCCATATCAGCATACTGCTGTAGCCACTTTTGAATGATCTTCAGCAAAATTTTACTTGCATGTGATATTAATGATATTGTTTGATAATTTCTGCATTCGGTTGGATCACCTTTCTTGGGAACGGGCACAAATATGTATTTCTTCAGCTACCTTCAAAATTTCTTGGCATAGTTAAGTCAGCGCTTCCAGGGCTGCATCTCTTTATTAAAACATCTCAATTGGTATTCAGTCAGCTCCTTCAGTTCTGCTTTTTGCAAATGCCTTCAGTGCAGCTTGGACCTCTTCCTTCAGGACCATGGATTCCTGATCATATGATACTTCTGGAAATGTTGACCAGTTCTTTTTGGTATAGTGACTATGTGTACTCATTTCAACTTCTTTTGATGCTTTGTTCAATGTTTTCCCTGTAGAATCCTTCAATATTTCAACTCAATGCTTGAATTATTTTCTTTCAGTTGTTTTAGCTTGAGAAATGCTGAACTAGCCTTCCGTTATAGTCTGAATTGTGTTGTTCAAAAAGGTATGTTGAAATTCTGATCCACCATACCCATGAATGTGACCTAATTTGCAAATGAGGTCTTTTCAGATGTAATTCATTGAAGTAACATGAGGTGAAACTGTAGTAGGAAGGACCCTAGTATAATACAGCTGATGTCCTCATGAGAAGAGGAGAAGAGATATCCAGACAGAGACAGACAGAAGGAGAATACCAATTGCCAATGGTGACAGAGATATAGGAATGGTGTGTCTACAAGCCGGTGACCACCTGGGACCACCAGAAGCCAGAAAGAGACAAGGGAAGATTCTACCCAGAGTCTCAGAGGGAGCAGCAGTCCTTCAGAAATGTACGAGACTACATTTCTGTTGTTGTAATACAGTCCAGTTACTGTACTTTGCTCTGGCAGCCATGGGACACTACTACAGCTCTTACAGTTCAGTTCCTCTTTCACCTCATCAGATCTATGCTCACCAACACTTCTCAGTAAAAATATAATGTTAGTCATAAATGTAATTTCAAGTTTTATGGTACCAACATTAAAAAAGAAAAACACTTAAAATTAATTTTATAACAGTTTATTTAATCAATCATATATGGAAGTATTATCATTTTTAACATGCTACCAACATGAAAAATTATTAATGAGATATTTTATACCTTTCTCACACAATGTTATAAATCCTGGTGGCAGAGTGGTTAAGAGCTACGGCTGCTAACCAAAATGTCAGCTGTTCAAATCTACCTTGGAAATGCTATGGGGCGGTTCTACTCTGGCTGGTAGGATCACTGTGTGTCAGAACTGACTCAACAACACCTAATAACAGCAGCAACAACTTGTATCTTACAAGGTTGCTACAAAGAGTAAGTAAAGTGTGTTTGGTAGGGTCATGGGAGATGGTTGGTTGGTTGGAGTACATAGCATGGCATATATTTATCTTTTTACTTACAATAGTAAATCTAGCCATATCTCTTTCACTACAGAAATTTCTAAGTGTATGTATCCCAAGATTTAAGCCCCAGTGGTGCAGTGATTAAGAGCTTGGCTGCTAACAAAAGGTCAACAGTTCAAATCCTCCAGCTGCTCCTTGGAAACCCTGTGGGGCAGTTCTACTCACTCTTACAGGGTCACTTTGAATCAGAATCAACTCCATGGCAATGTTTTTTTTTTTTTTTTAGGTTTAGAAAGAAGTGTCTTCACGTCAGGCTGTAGCTCCAAACACATTCTGTAGTGCGGTGTTAGCCTGAAAGATTGTTGCATGTGATTTGGAGGGTGAATGAGTACAGATTTTCACTTTTCCTTCCTATTTGGCTTTGTGAGAAACATTTTTTCACAAGATGTCCTCATGTTAACAGTTTTCTGATAGAAACCCCGGGTTACTCAGTGGCAGGAATGCCAAAATCCTACCTAAAATCAGTAACACATCTGTATCAGAACCATCTGGTCAAATGAGTGAGGCTATGCTTGACATTCTGAACTGAGCAAGGAGTTGGGGGAATTCATGTTGGGGACTTTAGCTTATTTGGACATTAAAAGGAGAAAGGGCTTTCTTTTTGGCATTTAAATGTGTTCTGGGACAGTTATATTTGGGGTATTTTCATATTGCTGGCATTGTACAATTTAGGGGAATTTTATTCTTATGGACTCAATGTATAATTTCTGGTAAACAAGATTTGGCAATGTGACAGGGCTTTAGTTGAATTGAGAGTTATTCCATTATTCCGTGGCCTACCGCTTCTTGAATACGGTTCCATAAAAATATTAAGCATTCATGCCCTAAGACGTGTAGTGAATTAACTTCTCTCCTATGCATGAAAATGGTCCTAGTTATGTACCAGCTTTAAGAGAACTAAATAAACAGTCATTCATTTGAATCATTTTCTGTAGGGCTTAATTCTCTCCAGCAAAATACTGATGGTCTAACATTTGTCCTAAGGTGTAACTAATTAATTCCTTTGCCTAATTTGTTCTGGTTAAATACGATTAGCATCATAATCTCACTGGCTGAGTATATTTTGGGAGAAACAGTAGATCCTTGGTGACAGGTTTTCTCCCAAGAGAAGTAAATTCCCAGTATGGCTGTGTATGGGCTTGGCTGGAGTCCCTGAGTGGTACAAACAGTTAAGTGTTCCACTACTGGTTGAAAATTTGGCAGTTTGAACTTACCCACTGGCATTTCAGAAGATATGCCTGGTGGTCTGTTTCTGAAAGGTCACAGCCACTGCAAACCCTATGGAGTATAGTTCTAGTTTGCACGCATGGGGGTCACTCTGAATTAGAATCGACTAGAAGGCAACTAATAACAAGAACAATAATCACACGGGTTTGGCTCCTTACACCAGCAGGAAATGGTAGGGGAAGAGGTTTTTCTCCCCAGGGCCTTCACTTAAGAATCAGCATGGCAGTGCAGGAAGAGGAAGCAAAACCCCTCCATTACTTCCCCTCCACACCCCCTTCATCACTGAGGGAAACAACAAGGCATGGCTGCTTGCCCAGTTGGTCAGAGAGATACCACAACTTCAAGACAGAATCCTTAGGTTAGCCTTATCCTTCCGCTTCCACTTACTTACTTTCTTGTGGTCAACAGAAGAGCAATGTGGAACATTCAGGAGCCCAGGGGCAAAGAGTTCTCCACAGACCTCTATTTCTGTGCAGAATGAATATACTGAGTCACGACCCTTCTTGAAGCTTAGTCCATCCAACTGGCATGCTGGAGAGTATATCCACGTAGCTTAAAGGTAGGAGGTGGCAAAGCCTACTTCAGTCCTGATCATCTGGTGCATTCTCCATCCTAGCTTCTATCATAGATTCTAGCAGAAGAAAGGGAAAGAACTTATCAGGCACTTACCTATCTCTTCAAAAAATCATGCTCCGTGAGTTTCAAGGTGCAAAACTTGACAGGAAGAAGAGTAATCGATAGGATTGCATCACCCAAATCCTTAACTGAACACTTGGTGGTAAGCACTGAACACAAGTTCTAACAGGGCCGACTTTTTGCCTTTTTTGTTGTTGAGATGAGGTCAGTCAATTAATTCTGTGAACTTAATTGTTCCAAGTGCGTCACACTTCATTGCGGAACATCACTAGTGTCACCTTCAAAGTACTCCCCTTAGGACACTATGCACCAATGCCAGTGCCTAGTCCACCCTTCAAAGCAATTTTTGGACTCATTTTGGACGGGCCATTGCATATTGAGGCAAGGAGGCAAGTTCGTGAATTTAATTCTATAGTTGCCTGTGAGGGAGTTTTTAGCCAGTAAAACAAATAACTCTATTGGGACACCCTCCGTACCCACCTTATCTGGCCCCCAGTGACGTTTTTCTTTACCCAGTGAGAAAGGAAATATTGAAAGGAAGACATTTAGATGATATTCAGGACATCAAGGGTAATACGATTACAGCTCTGATGGCCATTCCAGAGAGTTGCAAAATTGCTTTGAATGGCATCACTACATAACTTCCCAAGAGGACTACTTCAAAGGTAACCATAGTGATATTTAGCAAGGAGGTATGTAGCACTTTTGCTGGGATGAGTTCATGAACTTAACTGTCAGACCTCGCATATCCCCAGTGTTGAGAACAGAACCTGGCACAGATGCCAAGACACGTAGTTCTTCAAGGAGCCAGAAAGCAGAAGATGAAGAGACAAGGACATTGTTCCAGAGCTCATAGAGAGAGAAAGGTTTCCCCTCAAGCCAGCCTTCTGACATCAGACCTCTAGCCTCTGACAGTAGGAGAAAATACATCTCTATTTGTTGTAGCCATCTATTTCTGTAACAGTGGCTCTAGATAACTAAGATACTGGGTAAACTGAGTTTTGTGAATTTTAAGTGAATGAATTTTAAAATAGATGCTAGCCCATAGCTCCTATCATTATTAGCTAAAAATGCTTTGTATTGAGATGCTGTCCAAATATTAGGGGCTGCTGATCTTATTATGTATAATAGAAGGAAAAGTTGCCCAGTCCTGTGCTGCTTTCATGATTGTTAGCATATTTGAGTTCATTGTTGTGACTATTCTGTCAATCATCTCATTGAAAAGTTCCCTTCTTTCCACTGGCCCTCTATTCTGCAAAATATGATTTCTTTTCCCTAGTGATTGGCCTACAAATCCCTAAAAGTTGAAATACTCAGTACATTAAGATCCTCATGGACTTTGCACTCCTCAGAATTGGGATAACAAAACAGAAAACAACCTCATTGCCTTTGAGTAGATTTCAACTCATGGTGAACCCCTGTGTTACAAGAGTATAGCTGCTCCAAAGGATTCTCTTGTCTGCAATCTTTATGGATTAAGATCACCAGGCCTTTCTTCTTCTTCTTCTTTTTTTTTAAGAATTATTTTATTTTTTATTTAATATGACTGAGTGAAAATGTACATTCCTGTATAAATTTACATGCCCACCTCTATGCAGCTTCCACTGCTCTCCCTGTCCGGTGACAGCACACTATTCCTCTCTGCTCCACACATGTCTCATCCTCCCAACAGTCTCCCATTCCCTCCTCTCTACCCACTCTCCTTCCTCCAGCAAAGTGCATCCAATATATGGTCACTCTGCATTGCCAAGTCCAATCCATTCGTGTCCAAAGAGTGGACCTCCGTTGTGATTTATGGGTAAGGGTGGCATCAGTGCCAGGGGCCATGCTCTCAGGTGAACCCCGAAACCACTGGACCATCAATTGATTTCTTTTAGCAGAGGTCTCAGGATGCACTCCTTTTTATTCTTGTGTTGCCAGTGAGACTTAACTCTGTGAGCTCCATCGCTGCTATCACTGGTGGTGGCCGGGCACCATCCGGTTCTTCCAGTCCCAAGTCAATGTAAGCACCAACTCATGTGGGTCTCTCTATCTTCTGGATTGTCTTTACCTCATGTCATTTTGGTCCTCAGTGACAATCCTTTCCTGCTGAGTTGGGGCCATTTGCTGTGTTCCTAGATGGCAGCTTGGCAGCTTTTAAGACCCCAGACGCCACTCACCAATGTGGGGTGCAGAGAGCCCTCTTAGCAAAACACTAGTTACGCCAATTGACCAGGCCTTTCTTCTGAGACATTGCTGTGTAGATTTGAACTGCCAACATGTGTGTTAGCAGCCAGTTGGAAGTCATTTGCATTCCCTGGCGACCTCAGAGCTGGACACTTGACTATAAATGGGCAGCACCACTGAGGGCAGATCTCTATCAGTTTCTACAGGCAAATTGAATGTTCACAGCAAGTGGCTCAGCTCCTGGCTACCATGCTTTCTGTCTGACATATACAAGTAACCAGTCCAGTTTTCCAGGTAATCTCAAGCTTCATCATTAGAGAAGTCTCACTGGAACTTTTCCTCTCTGAATTATCCACAAAAATTCTTTGGGGGATATGATGTGATCACTAATATCATTTTATGACCCATTATGTCACCATGAATCAGAATCAACTAGATAGCAACGAGTTTAGTTTGGGTTTGACATTTTTTTAAATAGAAACTTTTTTTGAGACAATTTTACTCATTCACATGATTTTTTCAATGCTGAATAAGGTATGTCTTTACTAATTCTGTTCTTTCTGAAAAGAAATTTTACTCATAATTTTTAAAAATGTGTATCAATGAGATATCAAAGCTTCGAATCTACCTAAAGTATCAAAACTGCCATGATGTATAGCAGAACTTGAAATGTATTCTACAATACTTAACTGAACAGAAAATAACCCTGTTGGTTTTATTCACTTTGATAACCCATATACACCCAGAGATGACCCTGGTTTTTATCATGTAATGAGTGTGTACATATAAAATGATCCATACCAAGTTCTTGAAAATTGAAGAGTGGTAGCTTTTGTTTGTTAATCCTGAAGCATTCTTTAATGTAAAATAAAAGACTTTCTTCCGTTTTTCATGTTCTTCAGTATAAATACTACATGGTCCAATTTGGTTGATTACTGAATCTAAATAGAGGTTTCTCTACACTAAGAAATCAGTTGGAACATTTTTGTGCTCCATATGATAGCAAACCTGCCCTGGGGAAAGGGCATTATGCTGTGGCAAAGTAGATGCAATGATTAGTTAGTAAGGTTTTCTAAACCAGTAACAATCTTGGTCATCAAGGGCAGAAATGAACTTTGTGCTCCTTATATTATTTTAAGCTCATTTACCCTTGGCAAATATCACTGTAAATTTTTGTGGTTTTAAAATGCATCTAAATGAGAGGAGCATATGTAATGGCTTGTTTTGCTTGTTTGGGGACCCCTGGTAGCACAGTGGTTTAGCACTCAGCTGGTGACAGAAAGGCTCGCAGTTTGAACTCACCGGGAAAAAGATAACAGCAATCTGCTTCTGTAAAGCTGTACAGAATTGGAAGCCCCATGGGGGCAGTTCTACTCTGTCCTATAAGGTTGCTATGAGTCAAAATTGATGCAAGGGCAATGGGCTTGGTTTTGCATTTGTTTAAGCAAACCCATACGGGGAGTTAGGAGATCTCAGTTTTTAGTACTGACTCCGTAATTAACCACCTAATCTTCCCTTAAAAACTTCACCTGACCACTCTGGACCAGAGGCACTGGAAGAAATGTTTGTACATTAGGTTAGTTCAGTACTCACTACTTGATTAATAATGTAGCTGCCAGTATGTTTATGAAGAAAATTTCATAGCTTTTCCTAGTTGCCGTCAAGTAGTTTCCAACTCATGGCAACGCCACGTGTGTAACAGCTCTACAGAGGTTTTGATGGCTGATTTTCTGGAAGTAGATCTTCTCCCAAGGTACCTCTGCATTGAACTTGGACCTCCAACCTTTCGTCTGATAACAGAGTGTGTTAACCACTTGCATTGACCTTTTTCCTTGAAAAACGATTTTCTTAGGTTTTTATTTTCTAGAAATTGTCTTACAGAACTTATAGAAATCAAGTTTTTGAAAAACCTCACTATAATTGGAACCTGGAACATAAAATATATCTGGAACACATCTGACTCCCTTACTCCTTGTGTACTCTGAAATCCCCCAAACTTCCTCTTCTACCTCTGTACATCTGAGGAATTTCATCCTATTTAGAAATCTCAGCTACAACTAACTGAAAAAAACCTGACAAACCAATCTCCGGTTCAGGCTTCCCTTGTTTGAAGTCAATCTCTTCATTTTCGATGGCTTGAGAAAAATCCAGGTGGCTCATTTCACCTCCATTATGGATGAATCTACCCTGTTCTGGTGCTTAATACCCCAACCCTCATTCACTTGCCCAAGTTAAAAGTTCCCAAGTTAAAAGTCGTCTTCAGCTCCTTCATTTTCATTATCCCCAATGCCAAAAAAGTCACTATCATCAATTCCTCTTCATTAGTAAATTTGTCTCTTCTTTCTCCAGGTCTCTACCATCTGTTGTTTGGATTGTTTCTCTCCTTGTTCCCATAGAAACGACATAGTCTTATAATTCTCCTAGCTGATATCTTTGCCTCTATCCTCGCGCCCTCAAATGCGTTTTCTTCACTGGCTGCCACAGTGATTTTTCTAAATAACAATGAAAAAGAATGGTCATTTTCTTGCTTTAAATCTTTCCTTAACTCTCCATTGACTACAGAGCCAGGGTTGAGTTCAACTTAGCTCACTCTAGAATAGAACAGAAACCTGGCGGCATAGTGGTTATGTGCTGCATCTACTGACCAAAGAGTTGGCAGTTCAAATCTGCCAGGCACACCTTGGAAACTCTATGGAGCAGTTCGACTTTGTCTATAGTTTCGCTATCAGAATGGACTCAACAGCAGTGGGGTTTTTTTGTTGTTCATTTGTTTTGTTTAGAACAGAACATGGGACTTTGATCTGCCTTTCTAAGTTTATCACAGAGCACTCAACCACAAACCCAGGAGGCCAACAGCCTTTGTTTTTTATCCATTCCCTGTTTTACACAATCTCAATCACCTGCCTGACATAACTCTTCTCATTCCCGCCATTAGAATATAAACTCTATGAAGGCAAGAACTTGATGTTTTGTGCGTCATTGTGTGTTTCATATAAAACTAGTGTCCTTCTACAGATACTACTCATAGAGATCCCATAGGACAGACTCAGACCACTGCACAGCTTTTCCAAGGAGCACCTGGAGGATCTGAAGTGCTGATTTTTCAGTTAGCAGCTGTAGCACTTAACCACTATGCCACCAGGGTTTGGGCATCAACTCTACAACACTGGGTTTTTTGTTTGTTTGTTTGTTTTGGGTATAGATACTAAGGAAACACTGGTGACACAGTACTTAAGTGCTACATCTGCCAACCAAAAAGCTAGCAGTTCGAATCTGCCACGTGCTCTTTGGAAGCTCTCTGGGGTAGTTCTGCTATGCCTACGGTGTCACTGTGAGTTGTAACCAACTTAATGGCAGTCGGTTTGGTTTGAGGTATAGGATTAAAGACAGTCTGGTGGCTTAGTGGTCAAGTGCTATGGCTACTAACCAAAAGTCAGCAGTTCAAATCCATCAGGTGCTCCTTGGAAGCCATGGGAGCAGTTCTACTTGGTCCTATGAGGTCACTGTGAGTCAAAATCAACATGATGGGATTTTTTTAAAATGGATACTAAAGAATAACTGTGGAATGAGTGATTCAATATTATTGTTTCCAAGATGTGTCCAAAGGCTACCTCTGTTGAAGTGAGGCAGTTCTTTTTCCCATTCTCAGCAGTGATTGCTTTTTCCTTTGTGCTTGCAACATATTGCATTTTAGCACTTACATCATATTACATACTTACTCATGTATGTCTCCTATTTACTTGACCTCCTATGTTCAACACCATCAAGTTGATTCCAACTCATGGCGACCCCATGTGTGCAGGGTTTAATGGCTTGCTCCATAGTGTTCTCTGTGTTGTGACCTTTTGGAAGCCGATAACTGGGCCCATCTTCCAAGAAGCCTCTGGGTGTATTCAAATCATCAGTCGTTTGGCTAACAGTCAAGCACCTAACCACTGGCAACACCCAGGGGCCTATCTACCCGATAGTACCAATCACTGCACACAGCAGGCACTCAAATATGTTTTTTCAATGGATCAACGAGTGAATACATGAGTGATGAATTATAAAGAAAAAATGATCACCCTATTTAGCCTAGGATCTCTCTCTCTCACACACTCTGTGTTTTTCTCACACGTGTGCACACACGCGAGCAGACACACACATACGTATGTTAATGACAAATAAGACACACAAACCACTCTACATAATCAAAATGTTTCAAGGATTCTGCTTTGTGACAGCTATTATGCAGGCTGGCTGCATCGACCTTTAACTCACTTTTGTGAAAAATAGTTTAAAAAGACGATCTGGCTTACAAAATAAAATAGGTGAGTGGTTAACCCATCAGTCTGAAATTTTTACAATGGAATTACTGATAGATCTTGATCTTTAATGAGCTTCTATTTTTATTATACATTTGTTACCAAAAAGTTCACTTCTATAACAACATAATTGTGGTTGTGGATACTTTACGGCCATGTGTCAGCTGTTTTTTTTCTTGAGTCACCTCAGCAGAAATAAAGGAGAGGTTTCCTAGAGAAATTTCAGGTAAGTATGCATACGGAAACAGAAGCACAAGAGAAAATGCTAACTTGCTTTATTCATGACTCGTTTCAGGAAAAACTCCACGTGACCCATGCCCAAATTTGGGTCTAGAACCTACACTTTGGTGTCCACTACCTTATTACAGGAAACCCTGATGTCATAGTGTTTAAGTGTTACGACTGACTGCTAACCAAAAGGTCGGCAGTTCTAACCTACCAGGCACTCTATGGAAACTTTCTGGGGGCAGTTCTATTAAGCGCTACAAGGTCACTGTGAGTCAGAATCAACGTGACAGCAGTGGGTTTAGATGTGATGACAGGTAAAAGCATTCATACGCAACATACCTCGGGACAGGCACAGTCCAGTAAATAAAAACAAAGATGGTATCTCGCTAACATCTGTCTTAAGAAACAAAACTCATCAATTAAAAAGTTAAATACACAAAAACTAGACACCTCAAGCATGTAACTGTATATTTATTTCTTTTTAAAGAACACTCCTTAATGTAGTTCAATATACAAACTTGGTTTCACAGAATAATCCATAAGATAGCACAAAGATAACCCAGGTTGTGTATGCACGTGTGCACACACATGTGCATGTATGTGCACACGCTGTGGCACGCCCTCCGTCTATTCCACTCTTAAGGACCTACAACCAAAGGCTCTCCCACCTTCAGACATGAACCAAAAGCCATTCTGAATGTTATATACAGAACACATCATCCTCCCACAAGTTCTCTTCCTTTGAAAGCTTCATTCCCCCATTCCCCCTGAGGTAGCCAGGAGAGTGACACTCTTCCCCATTCGAAAGGGTCAAGTGGCTTCCCCTAAAGCTGATGTCAACCCTGTTCCCAATGTGGACTGGCTGACAGGAAGAGCTGGTGAGCAGGTCTCCACTCCCCCATCCCTGCTTCCACAGCCCACCCTCAGAGTCCAAGCGCAACCCCGCTGTACTAGCCTTAGCTCCAGTTGCCTTCTTGTGCAGCAAGAACCAAGCAGATTTCTGCGCCCAGGTCTTCTCCATGGGCAGCGCACAGCACTGCCTGCCAAGCCACCGGGCCGGCCGATAACCAAGCTTTACACAGTCCCATGTGCTTTGTCACTTTAATTTTTTAAAGACACTCTAGCATAGGTCTGGGCAACCTAGTGTCCGACTGAGTTACATAAAATTGTACCAGTGATGCACTTGTACATATTTACATGGGGCGGAATGTTTTCCCATATTTTTAGATGAGTATATAGATCAACATGTTCACATAAGACCAAATACTTTTAATATTATTTATAACTGATTTATAAAGCTTTGAAAAAACTCACAATAGCACATTGTTTACTTTAATGCTTTACGGTACTATCAGTTTAAAATCACGATCAGCACTTAAATTATAATCAATCCAGCAAACAAGAGACAAAAAAATTTACAAGAGTTTAAGAACTGACTGATACATCCTTTATCTTTTTTTTGAACTAATGCATAAGTGCAGAATAAGATACTCTAGTTTAAATATTCTTGTTTACAATATACATTTTTTTGTTCTAGTTACGCAACAGTAAATCCCATGCTTCACATAGAAAAGCAATCCACAACATTAAGAAAAAATGTACAATTTATGAAACAAAGTAAATAAATATTAGTATTACAGAATCAGAGCTGTACATAAAAGCTGTTCAGTTTTAATCATATAAAAATATGTTTTAGTGCAACCTCACATATATATCGATGCGGTTTTGCTTTACATCATTTAGATCCAAGTGTCCAAAAAGGGAAAGAAATTACATTTATTACAAAGCAGATACACAAATTCTAAAATATGTACAAATTACTGCTAAAAAATGCTTATAAGAATATAAGCAAAGTAAAGAAAAGGCACAAACATCTGTACAATTTTAAAAGTACCAGACCCAATAGGTTCATTTCAAATTTTGTTTTGGTCAGGCTCATGATGACTTGTTATTTTCCCTAATTCTTTTGATATAACAAAAGTATATATAAGAGCAAACTACTGTAACTTAGGACAGGCATGCTATCAACTGGATTACCTCTATGTCTAGAAAAACAAAAACAAAAACAAAAAAATGGGAAAATGTGTAAATGAAAGTCTCCATGCATCTTAGATCAATGTAGTTGACTCTTTTCCAATGAAGGTTCCCTGCCTTCCTCTGTGCTGGAAGAGAATTCACTGCTGCTTTGAAAGCCCACCTGTTTGTTATCCACGCAACTCTTGCTATAAAATGTGGAATGAGCTAATGCGGTCGGTGAGGTACCAAAACTGTCCTTTTCACCGTCATGCAAGTCAGGGTGGGTGGCTGAGGTACAGGGCTGACCTGGCTCAGGTCCACTAAAGTGTCTAATGCTAGCATGTGCACTTTCCAGGGGTTTCTGCTGGGGCTCCTGCACCCGCACCGGCTGATCTGCCCCAAGCAGAGCGGCCTCTTCTGTGGCAATCCGAAGAGAGGCAATGGCTTTTGTACAAGTCTGGATGTTTTCCTCCTGTTCCCTCTCTGTTGCATTCAGACTGTCTTCGGAAGTGCTCTGTTTCATCAATAGCAGGGGAGAGGAGGGAGTGCTAGGTGGACCAGATGACTGCAGGACGTGGGGAGATCGTTTCTCGAGCTGCTTAGAAATAGCATAGGGATCCTTAGTGAAGGAGTCCCCTGAAGCCCTTTTCTTCTCCTCAGAGCCCTCCATTGGCAGAGGCAAGGTGGGTGGAGGGTGTAAACCAGAAAGGGCTGGCGGCATGGAGTGAACCATTTGGATCCCACCAACGGGCACCATGGGAATAGGAGCTCGCACTTGTTGCTGAGAGTGGAGTGGAAGATGACTGAAGACGTAGTCACTAGGGGCCTCAGGGCAGAGGCTGGAGCCTTGATGTTCATAAGCACCTTCTTGGTCTCCATAGAGACTGAAGTAAGGGACCTGAGGTAATCCTCTTCTTAAAGTCTGCACAGGGAGACAAAGCAAGGACACTGTTCAGGACACAGACTCTTCATTTTGATTTCATGCATTCCATCCATTCATCCATCCAAAACACTTTACAGACATCTCATCCTTTTACTGATTTTTCATTAACAAAAGACATTTCTCAGTTGTTGTCTGTAATGCTTATATAAACTTGTCTGCCTGTGAAAAGTTACCTAAGTTTGAAAAGTCATGTGATAGAAGTATTCAGTGTGTTCCCCACTAACCGTAAAAAAAAAAAAAAAAAGAAAAAAACCAAAACCAGTGCCGTTGAGCAGATGACCTGTTTGGGCAGCCTGAAGGGTGCGCCATGCAGGTTTTGCTCCCTGACAGGCATGGTATTCTCCAACGCAAGGAGCTTAACAGCTCTTTATGCTGCCACGGGATCCCTGGTAGTGCAGAGCTTAAGGGCTCAGCTACTAAACAAAAGGTTGGCAGTTTGGATTCACAAGTTGCTCCTTGGAAACTCTATGGGGCAGTGCTACCCTGTTCTGTAGTCAGAATTCATGCAATGGCAGTGGATTTGGTTTTGGTTTTATGCTGCAGTGGCATAAGCCATGAAAGATGCCTGTTTCTTTAGTAATTGCATCATGAAATCTAAGGTGGTACCAGGCTTGTGAGAAGAGTGTTGGGGCTGCGAGAGTGGCATGCAGTGGCGGGTTCTCCTAAAGTTTACAAAGGAGAACCGAAGCTTATGATGCAGGGCTGGTGAAGGGTGATGGGAGGGAGGAACACAGCCCCCCAGGACAGTGATAATAAGAACTGGGGGCCATCAGTGCTTCCCCTGTCTACAAAGGCTGGTGCTGATCTACAGGACAAAAATCCAGAGGAAAGGCAGTACAACAAAAAGCAGAAACCAAAAGAACAGCTACATTTAAGACAAACCAACTCAAGAGGAATCATTCTTTCATCTGTGTTAAATGTCTGCTTCATTTGTTTTAACATTTCTAAGAAATGGAAGAACCTGGTGGTTCAGTGGCTAAGACCTCTGCTGCTAACCAAAAGGTCACTAGTTTGAATCCATCAGCCAGTCCTTAGAAACTTTAGGGGGCACAGACATCAAGGTCTACTGGGCCACAGAGTAAAGCAGGCTCAAGGTGCTTCTTTTAACGGATGTACATTAAACCTACTGCTTACATCTAATTCATGATGGCTACCGTCATCCTCAATTGTGATGAAGGCATAATTATACATATATCCTGTGATGCTTTCCCTTGACTTTCCATTCTCTTTGGGCCTCCATTCTCACTGTTGTTCACCCAGCAAGTGCCCTCGGTAGCACGAGGTGCTGAGAATGGTAAGGAACGCCAGATACACTCATGTCTTTGACTTACAAAGACAATTAGCCCCTTGTTAATTTCACACACCCATTCTCTGTGGGCAAAAACATAAGTGCATTGGGGAAAAAAAAACATAAACTTGAAACTCCAGGACAATGACTGAGTCAGCATCCTTACCATGCAAAAAGATACATAAACGACACCTAAGTGGCCCTGTGAGCATCTACGCATTCATGTGATTCCAAAGGCTTCACTCTCTTAACCATGTGAGGGTTTCAGTGTGTGTCTATAATTAGTTCGGCTTAGAAAGCATTTATGAAGGCCTCACCTGTTACCAGCTGGAAACCCACTGAGCTCTGACGTGACACCACAGTGGGGTAATGCCACAGGTTATTTGCCTCACAAAGGCTCGTCATAAGAAATGTCTTTCTGCTGTTTTCAGTAAGCAATTTTACTCCTTGCCATGAGAAATGAAAAAAACAAAAACAAACCCACTGCTGTGGAGTCAATTCTGACTGCCAGCAACCCTCTAAGTTCCACATCTCGACTTACGTATTAAAAAGAGAAAGCTGATCATACTTACAGGAGGTCCCAATACAATTGGCTCTGCTTGCAAATACTGCCCCATAGACAATGGCGCATTATGGTATAAAGCCCTTCTGGGTGATGGCGCTCTTATGGTGGTCAGGTATCTTCTCTCTCTTCTGGGGGAGAGGTCTCTTCTTGCACCAATATCTTTCCCAGGTGACAGTGGCCTCCTTGGGGACAAATGTCTTCTTGGGGAAACATCTCTTTGTGACATCTCTCTTCTCAGTGCAGCTTCCTTTCTCGGTGAAAGATGTCTCATAGGTGACAGATCTCTCCTAGGCGACAAATGTCTTCTGGGTGATAAATCTCCTTTGGGTATCAGATACCTCTTTGGTGAGTTATCTTGACAGGGTGAAGAATCATATCCTGGTGAGGAATGACGGCTTGAGGGTGAGAAGTCCCTCGGTGAGGAGCTGGGCTCTGAAGATAGAACACACTCTTCTTCCATACCGCTCGGTATGTCTAACCTGTCCTTGTCTGGTTCCGAGTCTGTACTTTTGCTCTGGAATAACCTCTGGTACTCTGTCATCTGGGTATCTTCACATGAGTCACTTGGTGTCATGAGCTGAGTAACCTGAATACTCGGCAAAGTAACCAAATAGCTGATTAATGAAGAATGTCCCAGGGAACCATCGGAAGGAACACCATGGGGTACAGCGCCAACATTCACAGGCAAGGAAGAGAACCTAGGAGGCTGGGGACTGGTGCTTCTTGATCTTGTTTTTGGTGTCAGATCTCCCTGATCATCAAAGTCATCATCGTCTTCATCATCATCGTCATTATCATCTCCATCCTCTCCATCTGACTCCTCAGCATCTGAGAACTGATGATCAGTTGAAATACTGGACATGCTATTCTTTTCAGTTGCTTTGTGCAAATCTTCCATATTTTCTGAAACAAACAAAGATGGTGAAGATCAAGATCCAAGTATCACGGTTAGGAGCTAATTTAGGCTCCATCTCTTCCCAATCCAACAGCTTTCCCAGCCCTCCAGTTTCAAGTGATAGTTCTGCCTCTGAACTTTAATAACACCCATTAGCAGCAGTCTGCCTGTGTGACCTTGCATTGTTTTTTTTTTCCTTCCATGTAACCATCTGGTTTCATCCTGGCCCTGCAGGATGAATTATGACCTTTTATCTTAGCACATCACCCCTTTTAAAAAGGCCCTCAACACATGGGTTCCGCTGATGTTGTTAAGAATCATGGTACAAAATAAAAGAAAAGCAACAACCTGTCTTTACAGGCACAGGTGCAAACCTATATGTAAACACCAAACCAAACTCATGGCCATCAAGCCAGTTCCAATTCTTGGCAACCCCTTGTGTTACAGAGTAGAACTGCTCCATGAGGTTTCGTGGCTGTAATCTGTATAAAAGCAGACTGCCAGGCCTTTCTTCTGTGGTACCACTGAGTACGTTTGAACCACCAACTTGAGGTTAGTAGCCTAGTACAAATCATTTGTGCCACCCAGGGACCTTGAACTATGTAAGCGGTATGTATCAGGAGGTCAGGTTGATGCCCAAGTTTTCCATTGATGTCAATGATGGATTTGTCTTTTCTGCTAGGTTTCGTCTTAATAGGAATAATAACACATTAAAATGATTTTCAAATGTCCCCCCAAAAATGTCATAATA
The DNA here is from genome assembly GCA_028571685.1 of Heterohyrax brucei. NCBI lineage: Eukaryota > Metazoa > Chordata > Mammalia > Hyracoidea > Procaviidae > Heterohyrax > Heterohyrax brucei. The sequence goes on from CM053144.1 coordinate 167,762,076, forward strand.
TTTAAATCATCATCATAATACAAGTAGAATTAGATTTTCTTCATGGTTCTAGGTCAAAGTATCTCACAATAAGACCATTTTCCCCTTCAGTCACAACTGAAATAATTTCTCCTTAATGGATTACAAGGAATTCAATGTGGCAGACTTCTTTTCAACATTTAGTATTTAATCCAGCCAATTCTTATCAGCTTTGGAAAAACTGACCCTTATTTGGCCACTTCAGCCCTGGAACCCTCGTGTACACAATGACATACCTGCTTCCTCAGTTTCCGTATCATCTACTGATGTCATTGACACTCCCAGCTCCAAGCATTTTTTCATGTGTGCTTTAGATTTCATATGCTTTGTTAAGTTTCCTAACATACACAACCAAAAAAAAAAGGAAGGGGAGAGAGAGAGAGAGAATTGATGACTTACATGCGATCCGTTTCCAAAAATTCAGTGCTGAAATGAACTAAAATGAAATGGTTTTTCTACTACTATCCCTTACTTCAAACTCAAAAGGAAAAAATCTGGTTTCCGAAGATGTAAACTCTGGAGAGCTTCTGCCCAGTCTCAGGTTTTTCACTCTAGAACACATGTAGAAGGTGAGGGTCCCATCTTTTCTGGTGTTGACTCTAAGCAGGAATAGGGATCCCAGCCTTTCCTGCCTGAGAAGGGATCTATTATACTTGTCTAGACCAAACATGGCCACCTCTTGGGACTCCATATAAACACAGCAGTATGAGTTAGGCCACATAAAAACCTCAGAAAAACTTCAGAATGAAATATTCTCATTAACACACCCACTCAGCCCCAGACTTGCAGCCACCCATCAGATACAGATTGTCCCAAGGATCCTCACTGATCATAAGAAAAATATATACTAACTGATATGAGGATTCCTGCAAATGAATTCAAAGATCTTTGAAAATACTCAGCTAACTACTTACAGTCCGACTCGACGGCCCTTGGCTTGGCTGCCATCACATTAATTCCTACTCATAGCATCCTAAAGGACAGAGTAGACAGCTCCATAGAGTTTTCCAAGTAGCAACATGTGAATTTGAACTGCTATATATGTATATCCATATAGAGGTACATAAAGATACATCTATATATTTCTACAATTTGTGTAATATGATAAAAAAGCCTTCTCCTGGAGCTGAATTTCAACTTCTAGCCCCATAGACTGTGATATTTCTGTTACATCAGTACCAGATAACTAAGAGAGAATTTGGTATTTAGTACGGTGCTGCTCTAAGAAGACACCTAAAATGTGGAAGCAATTTTGAAACTGAATAGACAGAGGCTGGAAGAGTTTCAAAATGCCTAACACTAAAAGCCTATATTGCTCTGAAGAGACTATTGATAGGATTGTGTCCATCAAAGACAATTATGGTGAGGACTAAGAAGGAAATTAGGATAGCTGTCACACTGGAGATGGTGCTAATGGCAAGATGCAGCAGCAAAGAAATGGCAGTGGCAGAATCAGGATACCAGTGTAAGACAGCAAGTACCAAAGCCAATCTACAGAATGAGAGAGCTGAGTGCTTATGAGAAGCAGGCTTTCTGGTGGAGTGAGGTGCCTCTCAGCACTTGTAAGTGAAGGTAGGCTTGCCAACTAGAGAGCAAGAGAGCTGAGTACCTTCTGGCTGAAGTTTATTGCAGAATGGGGTGTCTCCAGGCACTCATCCCTGGATCTGAAGAGGTTTGGAACACTTGCCCCCAAAAGGCAGGCACAGGTGGAAAGATCCAAAGGGACGAAAGGCCAAGGAACAATGAAGTAGAAGCCAAAAAGACTAGGAACACAGAAAGTATTTGCCTCGGTCTCAAAGGGTATGGCCACGACCTTTGGGTCTCAAAACATGGAGTCGTCACTCAGGTGGACTATGAGAATGGGACTGCCTAAAGCTAAAGAAGCAGAGCTGCTGTCCCAGAGAGCCTAAAGGGCCTCAGAGGACAGAGGATTATTTTCAAGCCTTGAGAGTGGATGTAATATGCTCCGCTGACTTGCTTTGTGCTTGTTACCCCTTCTTTCCCTCCCATTTCTCCTATTTGTAATGGAAATGTCTATCTTGTGCCTGTTTCACTACTATACTTTGGAAGAAGATAAACTGTATTCCAGATTTCATAGATGAAGAGGGATTTGGGGATTCTGGAGTTGAAATTAATACTTTTGCTATAATATGGGTGAATGTGTTTTACATGTGGCAAAAAATAAATCTGGCAGACCAAAGGGTGAAATGTTATGGACTGAACTGTGTCAACTCTTAAAATGTATGTCAACTTGGCTAAGCCATGATTCCCAGCATTGCATGATTGTCTACCACTTTGCCAAGTGATGTGATTTTCACATATAATGTAAATTCTACATCTACAATATTAATGAGGCAGGATTAGAAGTAGTTATGTTAATGAGACAGGAATGAATCCACAAGATTAGACTGTAACACAAACAAATTTCTTTTGAGAAATAAAGGAGAGAAGCAAGCAGATTGACAGTGTGATCTCACACTATCAAAAAAAGCAATGCTGGGCATAGAACATACTCTTTGGATCTGCAGTTCCTGCACTGAGAAGCTCCCAGATGAGGGTAAGATTGGTGACAAGAATCTTCCCCTAGAACTAACAGTGAGAGAAAGCCTTCCCCTACAGCTGGTACCCTGAATTCAGACATCTAGCCTCCAAAACTGTGAGAATCAATTTCTTTGTGTCATCCACTTGTGGTATTTCTGTTATAGCAGCACTAGATAACCACAACAATGACATTAAGAAATTCTGATAACAGTGATCCAATCACCCTTGGCTCAGGATCTACAAAGTTCTGTATATTAGTCTATGCTACAGAACTTACCAAAAGTGACCCCCAAACTAATTCCAATGTTAGACTTTTACATCCATTTCAATAAAAATTGGTCACATTATTATTTGTGACCTTTGATAATGCTTTAGTAATTCACCAACAAATACTATAATGTTTAAAAATAGGCTTACTGAGATCTAGTTGGAAAGTCTTAGCCCACTCAATTTGTTCTCTTTTAAGGGGTGGCTACCTACCATGAGTCGGATCCGACTCGACAGCACTTGGCTTGGATGGTATTCAGCCTCAACTCAATGCCACTGGGCAAGTGGCTAAAGCACTAGACAGCCAACTGAAGGTTTGGGAGATGGAACCCACTGACTGCTCCACAGGACAGAAATGTGACAGTCTGCTTCCATAAAGAGGTACACCCCTGAAAATCCCACAGGGCAGTTCTACTGTGTCCTATCAGTCATTTTTCAGTTGGAATCTACTTGACAGAAGTGAGTTTGATTTTTTTGGTTATCTCAGAAGTATGAACCATAATTCTACACTGGGGCATTTTTTTGTTGTTGTCTATATGTTTATTTCCATGTCTATATTTTTACTTAATATTTTATTTATTCCTTATATACCCATGAATTTTATGTATCATTCTGCTAATTTCAAATGCAGAAATATTTCCATTCTCTCAGTGTTCTTATTTATCAAATAATTGTATCTATGATTTTTTTATTTAAGGGCTCAAAAAATTTTACAGGTGCATCATCAGAAATCTTAAATTTGTAAATTAATCAAACAGTTAACTAGTTGCCATTGAGTCAACTCGGACTCACTATGACCCTATGTGTGTCAGGGAACCATACTCTATAATTTATAGCCTGATTCTTCAAAAGGTCTTTTGGTTTGTAGCTGAGCATGTTAAACCTTTTGCCCACTCATGCAAAAACCAAACCCACTGCCACTGAGTTGATTCCAGCTCACAGTGACAACTATAGACAGAGAAAAACTTCCCCATAGAGTTTCCAAGGAATGCCTAGCTGATTTGAACTGCTGACCCTCTGATGAGCTGCCATAGCACTTAACCACGACACCACCATGATTTCTTTGCACCAGCCAAGGACTCCTATTTTAATGAAATACATCTACAAACTAATAGAAATCATCTACTTCTGCAAGGATGCAGGTAAGCTATGTATGAGTATAGGTGTTTACACTGGTATCAGGGTAATGTGCTTAAATCTTAACATATATTTCATCTCCTGTATGTTTTTCTCCATCTGTTTCAAGCAGTTAGTCAGGTTTTGATTTCCTTTCTGCAGAATGTTTGCAATTAGAAATATGAATCTGAAGCAAACTCACTCTGGCTTTGGATCTTCAATGTCATGACCTTCTGGAAGGACTGGGCAAGCAAGACCATGGAGAAAGACAGCAAATGGAGAATGCTTAAAGTACTGGTACAGGAACGGCAAAGGAGTTAATTCTACCTACACACCTGAAAACCCTTGTGGTGTAGTGGTTAAATGCTATGGCTGCTAACCAAAAGGTCAGCAGTTTGAATCTACCAGGTGCTCCTCAGAAACCGGATGGGGGCAGTTATGCTCTACCCTGTAGGGTTGCTATGAGTTGGAATCAACTTAGTGGCAGTGGGTTGTCTTTTGTTGTTGTTACATACCTCCCAGCAGTGCTTCAGCCTGCGTGGGTTTGGATAATAGGCTTTTCAGCTGAAACCCCAAACTGGCAGGACTTCTCAAGATATTTTGCTCATTTTAAGATTCTGAGACATTTGCACATTCCCCAAGGGTGACAAGGAAATGCTAATAATGACCAACAGTAAATTATTTCCTGCTAAAACTCCAGGACAATCGTTTAGAGCCAAAAGTGATTGATTAAAAACAAAAAAAATCTAAAAATGTGCAATTTCTTATTCACCCCAGTTCTTCTTGTAGCTGTATCTTCAGCCAACCCATATGCCCACCACCACCACCACCCACTGCTGCTGAGTCGGGTCCAACTCACAGCAACCCTGGAGGTTACAGTAGAACTGCCCCACAGAGTTTCCAAGGAGTGTCTGGTGGATTTGAACTACTGACCTTTTGGTTAGCAGACATAGTACTTCACCCACTATGCCACCAGGGTTTCCCCCATATGTCCAGTGCAGATATATCATTTGCAGTGGCTGGTGAATTTGTAGTATTTTCTGAAAGTCTAAGTTTACATCTTCTTATCTCCCAAGAACTATCACAGCAAAGGTCCATATGAAAGGCTTGATTGTGGAAAGGCAGATAGTATTTAATCCACTACCGTCAAGTAGGTCCGACTCATGGCAACCCTAGAGGCCAGAGTAGAACTGAGCATAGAGATTCCAAGGAGTACCTGGTGGATTTGAACTGCTGACCTTCCAGTTACCAGATGTATCACTTAACCCACTACACCATCAGACAGTATTCAAAAGACCTTAAAAGAATCCTTTGCAGGGCAGGTCATTCCAGCTCATAGTGACTCTATAGGGTAGATCCACCCTGAGAGGGTTTCCAAAAGAGTCACTGGTGGATTCGAACAGCCAGCCTTTAGGTTAGCAGCCAAAAGCTTAACAATTATCACACTATGGCTCCGAAACTAATTCCCTTGTGATCCAGATGGGACATGCAAGACTCTGCACATTATTTACTTATTTAGTTTTCATTGTTATTGAACACTCACTCCTCTTTTCTGGCTTAAAAAGAGGCAAGCCTTAACACAGATACATTTTTAATAAAAAAGACTCAGAGGTTATACATTTACCCTTCCAGCAAACTAGTAAAACAATTTAGGATTTTTGACTATGAACATAGTTTTTTGACAAAGGGAAAATAGTCATACAGTTATCTATCAAAGGCTATTTTATCTGCTATCTATTTGGATTGACAGGCAGTGGGGCAGGTTAATTGGTATGCAAACTTAAAATTAAAAGATTGGAAACGATGGCAGAGTGGTGAGGGGATGTCTAGCATTCATTAGCAAAAATGCAAAACATATATCTTCAAACTACTTCCAGTCACTACTTTTGGTATTCTGAATACTGGGCTTCTGAATATTGTCACAATTTTGTAACATAACAGAAATATAATGAAATATATTATGAAATATAATGAAAGCATTCTTCTTGTGTAAAAGATTTTGAAATTACTTGTTAGAAATAGATTTTTTGTTTTAACGAGAGAACTATCATTTCATGGTAAATCTTATTTTATGAGATTAACAGTGCGGCCTCAGTGTAAGAAATTGTCTCTGTGCAGAAAAATACTCAGGAACACAAGCTATCACATTTCTATACATAATTAATGTAGCTGAGGATGGAGGGGCCCACCTGGGAGTCTGTGGAGCTCTACATTATTTATGAACTTGAAACTGACCATGAGCACATGTTTTCTTCCCAGCTGCTGCCTTGGTTTTTAATGCCACTGTGTGCATTGTCTCCCTGTAAGCATTTCAGTGCTGGTACAACTATAATCTAGACCACATAATATTTCCAACCTGAAGTAATAGTTATCTAGGCAATTCTTACCCACTTCCTCTGGAGCCAACTGGCCTGGACGTAAGCCTATAGCTCTTAATTAAGTCATAAAAGGAGTCTCACAGTCTCACATACATCCTTTGATCACTTTGATGAGGGAGAAAAAAACATTTTGTGGAGTCACACTTCCACAAACAAATCTGTCTTCTTGTCGATGGATGTTAGATATGAAAGACTACTCAGAATCTTAAGTAGCCAGAATAAAGCATCTTTCCTCCCAAACAGTCCAGCCCCGTACCTTTTGTTTTAAAAGCGAAGTTACATAACTTGCACACGTATGGCCGTACATCAGTGTGAGTACGGATATGCTTTTTGAGCATACTTGGCTTCTTGCAGCGAATCCCGCATTCCTCACAAATGTACTTCCCACGCCCGCGTCCTCTAACATACACATAGTCTTCATTTGATTTATACCTGTTAAAAAGGGGGAGGCATATGCTTTTAGTATGGTATGTATCAAAGCAAAAGCTAAACATTTACACAGCTAATTCTATGGGGGTCTTTTACAAATATTCAGCTGTATTTCCATGAAGCTTATGATTTTCACATAGCAAATGCCTACAAGAAGTGGACAACAGCGAGCTATATTTGGCATTGTAAACCGAATGTCACTGTTTCTACTAATTTTCTTAAGCCTTTTTTTTTTCCTTTTCCCGGAAAAACATGGGATTCAAAATGGAGCTGGTTCTTCTATCAGGTGTAAACATATAGACTCAGGGTATAGACAGTAAAATGAGCTTATTGCCCCAATGAGGTGCAGACTTAATGCAACTTTTGGCTTCTTGTGCAGCCTCTAATCAAAAGATATCAAAAGGCATACCCACAAATTCAAATCATTACACATCCTTCATTCGCACAACATCATCTAAGAAGAACATGCGCAACATATACACAAACTTCTTAATTTGATAAACTAGGTATGACGACAACAGAACACTTCAGTGAGGGTTTATTTTTACAGTCCTGGCCTAAGAGTATCTCAGGAAACCTCTTGCTTACACTGGCTAAGCTTAACATACCGACTGTGGTCTACAGATTTGATCGGCTCTTCTCTAAGACCGTGAATCTCTTTTAAAGTGCAGTCTAGATTTCAACTGGCTTCTTGAAGCGAAAGTTACATAACGAAACTAGAGATTCTATGTTTTCAATCAAATTTGCATTTATTTGCAGAAGCATTTCACAGAGAGGTTTGAAAGAATTTCTGAGGTCATCTAAAACCCAAACTAAATCTGTTGCCACCAAGTTAATTCCAACTCACAGTGACCCTAGAGGACTGTGTAAAACTGTCTCACTGGGGTTCCAAGGCTGGAATTCTTTTGGAAGCAGACTGCCACCTCTTTCACCCACAGAGTAGCTGGTGGGCTTGAAATGTAGACCTTTTGGCTAAGCTCAACACTTGACTGCATTACCAGGGCTTATTTTCTGAGATCTTCTAGTTTAATCAAATCAATTGAATGAACAAAGTCTTAAGTTACTCAGCTTGATAACCAAGAGAAAAAAACACACCCTATGCTCAACCATCATATGATCTATGATGGTAGCTTTAGTAGCATTCTACCAATTTGATGAGTGTCATTATCTTTTGAATCATTGCTAGGGTAGAATTATGGGTCTAGTAACATTCCTGGAAAGATAATCCTTTGAAGGGGTTCCTTTTTTTTTTTTTTTAACAAGGTAAGATGACACACAAGCGTCATAAGTGGATTTACTTAAAATTACTAGATTAACAGTTTTTTTTTTAACAATCCAAGAGCATGAGCAACTCCTCTGTTTTGTCCAAACAAATCCATCGCCAACAATAAAAGCAAGTTCAATTTCAATAGTCCAATCCAGTGATGAATTGTTAGGGGAGAAAATCCAACCAGCTATTTAAACTACAAGCTCTGTTATGGATATTGTTTAACCTGAACACTATCTGCTTTTGCGTTAGTACAAATCCAAATGAATGCTCAAAATCACCAAACCCACTGCCATCGAGTAGATTCTGGCCCATAGGATCCTATAGGACAGAGTAGAACTGCCCCATAGAGTTTCCAAGGAGTGCCTGGTGGATTTGAACTGCTACCTTCTTGGTTAGCAGCCATTGCACTTAACCACTATGCAACCAGGGTTTCCAAGGTAAATGCTAAGTAGTATCAAAATTATGACTAATCAGTTCTGTATGCCTTTTGCTTCTTTAACTCTTTCCCTTTTACAAGAAATTTCCAACTGCAACTTGTTCTTCAAAACTATTCTGAACTTAGTGTTATTTCGCATTGTCTTCTGTAATAAAGTAGAAAAGTACTTAAACATACAAACTATCTTTCACTTTTTAAGTTCACTGTTCTGTGCCCCTAAATAAATAAAATTGCTCAAGGAATACAAAATGAAACAAGTGATTTTATGGAAAAAAAGAACATCTAGATTTTCTCAGGGAAAGCTATTTCAACCTCCATCGTAGCCCATCATTACAGTTGGTGGGACACATCTTACAGCAAAATGATAAAACTTTATTTTTAATATTTTATTTGAATAACTTCCTTCCAGAAAGAAAACAGAGTAAAATTCTGTATAAAATATATCTAGGTATTACAGAAACCTGTGGAAATAAAGTGTGTACTGTAAAACAGTTCTGCAGACAAAAGAATCTGTTCGATAAGACAATGAATAAAGTCTGAAAATAACTGAGGTACACATTGAGCTAAATTACTACATCCATGAATGTGATAATATAAGGGACATACCCTTTTAAAAATATGATCTACAGTACTTTAGTTTTTAAGAAGTTACACCTTGCAATCAGTAGAATAAGAGGTGGTAATATAGTGTTTGAAATTATCACCTGTCAACCCAGACATCAAAGTCGGACCCAGGTTAAGTAATGATTGAGGCCTGGTGCATGATTAATCCACTGCCATCGAGTCGATTCTGACTCATCGCAACCCTACAGGACAGAGTAGAACTGCCCCATAGAGTTTCCAAGGAGCACCTGGTGGATTTGAACTATTGATCCTTTGGTTAGCAGATGTAGCACTTAACTGCTATGCCACCAGGGTTTCCAACACATACATAATAAGGGGTAATAATGAAAGGAGAAGGAAATGAAATATGGCCATAGCTCTTCCAGATTATCAAAACTCAGTGATCAAATGTTCACACACGCTTTTCTACTTATGCCCTTCCTTAGTGGAGATGGGATCCCCCAAGCACACAGTAACTTGGAGGTCGTGCTGATCTTGGGGTACAAACACCGCTACGGAGAATCTGCTGAATGCGAGAGTGCTGATTCAGTCTCAGGGACTTCTGGGCCTCTGGGGAAAGAGAAAAGCTCTGTTTCTTTAGTTTGTGTGAAAAGATGAGGGACGATTTAAAAAACAAACAACTACTCATTGAGATAATCTTCACATTTGCCCATAACACTTCCTTACCCTCCTTCAAAAATTTTAATTCGGATTGGCTCCGTTTGTTTGGATCCAATATCCTTCTCTCCATGAATATCTCCTTTCCCTCTCTCCTTCAAGATACTTCCCACTAGTTTCCTTTCTAGTTTGGTGCCAAATAAGAATGATGCATCAGGTTTCATCTGCAGGAGAGAAAGAGAGAACATTTCACATGCTTCTGCAAGAGAGAGGGGAAGGCTAGCTCATACATCCTGCTCCCTACTCTTCCATAACCTCTGAAAACTGGCCATGATCCCACGCTCAAAGGCCCTACTCTGGTTATAGAAAATAAGGAACACTTGGAAGAAAATCAGAGAATGAGAGAAGGAATTCAACATATCAGTAAGAAGCTACTTGGTGAGCACTTACTCTGGGAACACTAGTAAAAACACAAAAGGTACATTCTATATCCTGAAGTAACAATGAAAACAATTCATGTTATTTTAAGAAATATTCCTGAAAACTACTGAAGGGAAAATGGTAACCAAGTGCAAATATATCTTTAAATCCTTTATCTGCTTCATTAATAACTTAGCATGAACTCCAAAGTGTTCGTTATTAATGTTCTTATAACTTTACATGTAGGGTATTAGTTGTTCATGTAGGAACAAAGCTAGAAAATAACTTGGAAAAAACAATTTTGAAATAAATACATAGAAAATAAAATATGAGTGGACAGTATCATCAAGGAGAATAAAATCCACTGCCATTGAGCTGATTCTGACTTCAGTGACCCCATAGGACAGAGAACTGCCCCACAGAGTTTCTGAGGAGCACTTGGTGGATTTGAACTGCCAATCTTTTGGTTAGCAGACATAGCAATTAACTACTATGCCACCAGAGTTAACATCAAGGAGACTAAGCTCTCTAATTTTAGTTTGCAAAGGTCAGTTTTGACACCATGCACATTTCCGTCTTGATCTTTCTTTTCAGCATCCAACCCCTGGTCCAGCTCCCTATTGCAAAATTCCCTAAATCCCTAACATCAAAAAAAAAAAAATACGTCTGTTAGGTCACTAACACAGGTCAGAAAGGAGAAGAACCGGAATGGTAGAATTTCGTGGGCTTCAGGGTAAAAGAAATAATAATGTATTTTGGGGGCTTTCTTCGGGACCTCATAACAAACTGCATAGTCAGGAGCCTCTCTCACTCAGAGTGTGGGTGCTACCAAGAGCTCCCTCAACTCTGACATCAATTCTGCTTGTAGATTTCAGACCTTACATCCTTCTCTGTGTATTCTGCTTAACAATCAAACCCGCAACCCCAAGTGCTTTCTAGAAGAGCATTCATTACCTGAGCAAACTGTTTCCAAGCACTTGATGATGTCAGTTTGCCGGTTCCAGGTCTATGCATAGCAGCCAGAGTATAAATTTCTGCGGTCATTTTTTGCTTGGACCTCAGAAGAGCCAGTGTGGTCTTGGTGTTCAATCCTGATGGGTTTGGGTTACAGGAACTAATGCACCATGAAGCATACACCGAGGATTTGAAGGTGGCCTGTTGCACAAAATTGGGTTTTGTATAATTCAAGAAGCACCAACTCACAGTAGTTGTTGTCCGCAGACTAGGAAACTGAAGAATCTGCTGACAATCTGCCGCATCCGTGAAAAGAAGAGTTGAGTTTGCCATTTTCCCGCCTGGACCAGATGCCATCTGGACCAGCATGCCAACCGGCAGCTTCTGGCTCTTGCCTTGCCCTTCAGACTGACCGTCCCCTGCTGGCAATGAAGAACTTTGTGGGCTCATGCTCATATCAGATGCTGTCTCATCAATATCTAACTCATCGGATGACTCTTTGCTTTCAGAAGGCCCACTGGACCTCTGCCCCGGAGGTGGTGCCCGGGAACCCCAAAGCATCTCCCTGCTGGGTGGGAATGGCTCCCTCGAGGGTGTGCTGGCAGATGGGTGGTCTTGAGATGAGGAGGGTGACAGCGAGGAGAAGGAAGACGATCTTGACTGTGAGCCATCCTTGGGCTCAGAAGCGCAACCTTGCCGAACCAACTGCGGCTTCTGGGGGCGCGAGAGATCTTTTTTGATGTCGGAGTTGGTTAGCTCGACAGCACTAAGCTCCTCAACAATCTGTCCGTACATCTTTTCCTCTTTCACCCTTTTCTGCTGCTTGGTCTCCATGAAGAGTTCTAAGCTGCTGGCTGGAGAAAGCATGCGCTTGCTACCTCCCAGTGTGGCGACGCCGTCAGAGGTGGAGGGTAGACACAACGGGATGGAGGATTCTAAACTGAGGGGTAAGGTCTGAGGTACTTTCCAAATGGGATATTTTTCCAAGCCCGCATGCTGCCCTAGCACCTGGGCAATGTTAAACCCTATCCCTTGCATGGTTGCGCTGGTTACCAGTGTTCTTTGCGTCATATTCTCGTCAACTTTACATATGACAATCGCAGGGCTGTTCTGCCCAAGGATCTGAGAAATGCTTGTGTACATGATGCTTCCGTACGACGGGACATGAGTCTGGATCCTAACGGGAACCACGGCTCCGGGTAAGGACTGCAGAGGCCCAGCGCTGGCCGAGGCAAAATCTTCTTGGAAATGCTGCTCAGAAGGAGTCTCTGTTGACTTAGTGCTCTGGTCTGAGGGGAACTTGGGAAGAAGGCTCTTTGAGTGTAGCCCTGATATTCCTGAATAGGATGGGTAAGTTTGCTCTTTTGCATGTGTGTAATCTGCAGATTTCTTCCCAGCGTGCTCTGCAACATGCTCTAAAGGATAGCTAGGATGAATTTCTGACTGGAAAGAAGCCTTGCCATAGCTCTTCTGAGGGTGTGGAGCAAAGGAAGGTGGGAAATGCGCCTGCCACCAGGGAGGCTGCTGAGCTGGCAGGTGAACCATACAGACAGTAGGATATTGAAACTGAAACAGGGCATTCTGAATTGGAGTAAACGGAATCGTCTCTTGATGCGGAAATAAGTGTGGCTGTTCAGATACGTGCTTGCTGGCAATATAAGATGTGGGTTGTATCAAGGGATTTCTCAAAGATTCCTGACTGTCCATGTGCATGATCTGTTGCGGGGCCAGGTGGAGAGGCCCAGGACTCAGTTGAGCGCAAGGCCCCACAATCTGCTTCCCGGGGTCTTCTGCTTGCAGGGGAGGAAGCACAGCGGATGGGCCGTGGTGCCACGTGGACCTGAGGCCTGCGTGCAGGTGCTCTAACTGCTCCTGCTTCACACTCTGATCGACGCCACTGTCCCCCTGGGCAATCTCAGGGGACCCGCTGAAGGAAGCCTGCCGAACCAAGAAGCATTTCTTTCTCTCTCGTGATGGTGATAAGGTCGAGCCCAGCGCTCCCGCCACAGGAGCATGAGACAGGCTTCCATAATCAAAAGATTTGCTCCGAATTTCAGGGACTTCTGTTGGGTGAGGACAAGGCATCTGCTCAGATGAGCAGCGCCTCATCTCCTTCTGGTGATGATGACCAGGGACAGACAATGAGTAGGAGCCAGCAGGGACAGTCAGAAACTCCGAATGCTTCCCAAACTCATCCTGCCGTGGAGGTGCAGCAAGCTTAAGGGTTTCTTCTCTTTCAAAAGACATTGAAAAACTGGAGCTGTGGGATAAGTTGCTTTCTTGACTGGGGCTGCGAGAGAGACCAGTTCCTGTCGACTCAAAACTGGACTCCCCTGAAGAGTGCTCCATGTCTGCAAGTCGCAAACGCTTCTTTTTAGGTGGCAACTTCTCAGCTGGGAGCTGGGAAAGGGTCTCACTTCTCTGGGGCCACTGAAATTCCTCCACAGGCTTTTCTGGTTCCTTGCTCTGTGCTTCTTTCTCCTTCTCTGGTTTATCAGGCTCTTCTGTCACACGGATCTCGGGGACTTGAATGTTGTGCTGGCGAACCAACCTGGGCTGTGTGTGGTAGGACTGTTGCTGCACCTGCTGAGAAGGGGATGGCTTCCCCCCGCTTTCTGCACTGTCTGCCTGTGCAGCCCACTCTGGACTCACCGGGGCTTCTGAAACCTCACTGTCACAAGTCTCGGAAGGTGAAGAGGCTTTATCTTGCACGCAAGCCACGAGTTCAGCAGACTCAGACCTTTCAAAGGAATTGGGTCGGCTCAGTGAGTTCGTGTGCTGAATCACAGAAATCACATTCCCAGGAGGTTTCCTGCCACCTAGTTCTAGCATCCTGTCTGAATCGGTGGCTGAGGGTGACTCCTCTGACCCAAGAGACGGACTTCCAGATTGCAACTGAGGTCGACCCAGGTCAAAGCGCTCAGAGTGACCCAGAGGAGGGTTCTCATGTCCTGTCATGGCAAATCCACTCCTTATTCCTTCCTGCATCTGCAATTTGGGGTCATAATCTGAAGTCATTATGCCCACGGGAGTGCTACAAATCATGGGGGTGTCTTCCTCATCTCCGACACTCTTCTCTTTCCGGCGTTTTCTATTCTCACACGTAGTTCCAAACACGCTTGGCACTCCCTGCAATGGCACCAAGGGATCCATAAAATACTCTCCACCATGTTTTAAAGAACCTAAGCAGGAAACGTCCCTGTGGCTTTGCTTTGGTGTTTCCGAGTCTTCCCACTTTTTATAGGGTTTCCGACATACATCATAGTCATATCCAACCCTGTCCCCAGGAGGCAGTTTCTTTTCTTTGAAGGATGAACCTGTGGTACCTTTGGACATTCTTCCATGATGCTCAACCTCCACGTGCCCCTCCTGTACCGAAGGCAGCTCAATCGCTGCTTGTCTTCTTAGCATGCGCTGAGGGGGTATTCCTACCGTCCCTGGATAGAACACATCATCTGAGCCAGTCATCCTTTCATCAAACGAGTGGCTGCCTCTCAAAGAAGGAGGGATACTTAAATTAGTTGCTGAAGAAGTTGGCATTGAGTTGCTTCTGATAAGAGGTAAAGAGTCCACAGGAGCTTCTAAGAGGACTGGGTTGCTGCCTTGGAAATTTGCTGAATAAAGTTTTCCTTCATTCCTGATAGATGAGACAATCGGCTGCAATTGTCTGGACTCACTATTGAATTTAGAGGATTTCAGCATGCCTGTTTGACTGAGGTCAATGTCTCCTTTGCCTGAGATCAGCTGTGATACAGGATCTTCAAACATCTTGACATCTAACCCGGTGCTGACGTGAGGTAATGATTCCATCATGCCCTTCCTCCCCATTGTGGTGCGTTCCTGACTCGTGGTAGCAACACTGAGTGCATTTCTCGGACTAATCCGACCATATTTGCCAAAGATGATTTCTTCATAAGACTTTGCATTTGTGTTTGGGGGGCTGATCTGTTGCTCTGCACTTTCTGAGCGAGAAAAGTAACCAGAATCAGTGCTTCCTTTACTGTGCGGGCTCAGGAGATTTAGAGATGGCTCAGAGTCTTGTCCTTTTTTCTCTGACAATCTTAGTGCAAGTTTCTGTTTAACTGTGTGAGAGTCATCAGCTTTAACATTTAAAGACGGATTTGCCAGCATATCAGGGCCAATATACTGAGAGCTTTCACTAGGCAACGGAATCCCACTTTTGGGGATAATCAGAATCGGCACCTTCATCGGACCTCCTAGTGGCTCTTCCAAAGACCCATGATAGCTGCCTCTGCCAGCAATGTCCAGCGGGACAGAAGGGCCAGGGCTCATCTTGTCAGAAGCCTCAGCAAATAATGAACTCTCCTCATCTGTGTCTGTACTCTGCTCACCATCTGAATGTATTTCTGCTTCTACATCAATAAAACCAGCTTCGAGGTCCAATTTAGATACAGCTGACTCTGTGAAAGGTACTAAGCCCGCCTTAATTGCATGAGCATGGGACTTCCTGTGCTTGTACAAATTGCTTTTTGTCTTGAAAGAGAAACCACAAGGTATACACGGATACGGCCGCTCCCCCGTGTGGGATCTGATATGCTTTTTCAGTACGCTTGGTTTGGCACACGCCCTGCTGCAGTAAGGGCAAATGTACTTGCCAGGCTTTTTGGGTTTGTGCTCTTTCTTGTGAGCATCGTCAGACTGGTCGAGACTTTTCTGGGAGTATTGGCTGTAAGCAGGGTTCAGACTTGAAATCTTCTTCCTAGGATAACCACCACTGTGGCCGTGGATAGGAAAGGAAAATAAGTCCTCGGAGGCAACAGATGGCAAATGGCCAGGGAAAAGCCATGGAGGGCCTTCTAAGCTCTGATGGGGCTTGTTGCTGTGCATGGCCCGCTGTGGCAATGAGTGCTGGGGAAAAGACAGTGAGTGTTGGCATGAGTAAGGGCTCGGACGGTGCGGTGGGTATTGCTTCTCTGGGACTTGCTGGGCCACTTCACTGGGTGGTGCCAGTTTCCCAGAACCAAAGAGTTGTGCTGATGCTGTGTTTCCGATTTGCTCAGGATCTATTTGTGGTGGCTGCTGTCCCTCTTGACTGCCAAAAGTGCTCATCTTAATAATAGCTGAGTGCTCCTGTCTCCATCGACCTGACGCTTTATCAGTTTCTCCAGACCTTGAGGTAGCTTTTTGTCCTAGAGCTGTGTCCCCAGTGTCCATTTTGTCACACAAGGTCTTAAGTGCTCGTTCACGTGAAAGCCATGCAGACTCATGGAGTGTGTCCAAAGCTGTGCTTTGTTAAAGCTGGGTTGCTCCCATGTTCCAGGGGGTTTGCCCACTTGTGGATTGTTCTTTCTCTTTGGAACTGTCCACACCCACACCACAGCCTATGGGCATTAGATGATAATGTCCTTGGACCAAGGCTATAACATAGTTCTCTCCATTATTGAAGTGTCCATCCAAAAGCTAAGTGCAAATCTAGAAAGACTTCCTATGGCATTGGAATATTTGTGACTAGGATGAAACTGGGACTACGAATAGTCTAGAAGTTCTGTCCATCAACTAGAGCAAAGTTGGATCACCAATCTCACTAAGACACAACGACCTGAAAGACAGAAAACACAGAGACTGTCATACTAGCTATCAAACAAGAATTCAAAATCAATTTTAAATAACCAGCCAGAACTGGATACACTGAGAATGTATTTTACTTCAAGGAATTCTTTCTATAGCTATTAAGTTAGTTACGTTGCTGTGCTGTCTTCCTGTGTCACAGAGCCACCAACTTGGACACATAAGGACTCTACAGGAGAGAGTGTAGCTGCGCCATAGAGTTTCTGAGGCAGAAATTGTTATACGATAAGACTGCTGGGTCTTTTCTTCCCATCAATCTGCTCCTGTGAAGTGGCTGGTGGGTTTGAACTGAAAGACTTTCAAGTCACAGCCAAGTGAATGACCAATGGGCAATCAGGGCTTTCAGTTACGTTATTAAAGGACATTAATTTTAACCTAGCATTCAATCATGGGCATAAAACTCTTCCACGTTTCTTTTAAATACTGCTAAATTTTGGTTAGAAAAATTATTTGAAGGAAAACATTTTCTAAAAATTATTTCTGAAATCATAAAAATTTTACAGCCTTCATTAAAACACATTTAGGACTATTTCTGAGTTTTTTGACTTGCCTGGTGAAGTGTATCGTTTCACAGTTTAAAAGCAGTGGACAGTGTAACCAGAATGGAATTACAGAATCAAAGATTATCATAAAATTTTGGAAAAGGCAGAAGAATGCATCTAAACAAAAGAATTCTGAAACTTCCATAGTACTGGAAACAACACATATCGAAGGGGACAGTTTCAAACAAAATGATTACCTGAACAATTTAGAGTTCTTATGGGCATGACTGTCCTGGCACTTCCTGGAAACAAAATAAACACAGTTAAGAGAAATTGTTCCTTTCACCACAGCACTTAAAAAAAAACAAACGAACAACCAACCCAAACCCAGTGCCACTGAGCTGAGTCTGACTCATAGAGACTCTATAGGACAGAGCAGAACTGACCCAATAGAGTAGGGGGGATTTGAACCAACAACCTTTTGGTTAGCAGAGGTAGCACTTCACCATTATGCCACCAGGGTTTCCACTGCCAGATATAAATTTTAATTGTAAATTCATTATACCTACAGCTCACAATACTTGGTGCCATATGCAACAACTAGGACCATCTTTGAATGCACTGTCCTAAAACTGCAAATCCTATACTGACTCTGTCTTCAAAAGTGATTCAAAGTGAAAAAGGACATAAAAAAATAGTAATATTTCCTATGATACAAGATGATCATATCAAGACATTTTAGTGTCTAGCACAGTAAACCTAGTTCTAACTCTCTAGATAATAAAAAAAGTGGGGAACAGTGGCTTTGAAAGAATTTGCATATTTTTACTTTTAAAAGAACAGATTTACTTTGCAGGAGATTCACATCACAGCAAAGTGAAGGACTGCTCCAGATGACAGTGAACGGCTCAGGAAGACCTGGCAACTTAGTAACTAATTAGATTTTAAGGGCAAGTTTAACATCCTTTGGGGAGTGGACTAGTGGTTCAATGTCAGTACCCAGAGGATTCTGAGCACTTCAAGGCTAAATTGTAACAATTAGGCTGAAAGCTAAAATGTTTCCTTGATGGACACTGGCAATGCCTGTCAAAATAATAAAGCTCATGCCCTCTGGCCCAGAAATTCCACCGCTAGGAATTTATTCTTCCAGATATGCTTCCACAAGTGCAGAAAGATGTATGTACAAGGTTTCGTTAAATAAACTAGGTCTCAACCATAAATCCCAGCCTTTTTAAAACTGAAGTACAGTTTATAAAAATTGGTGTAGAAATCTGTCGAGGAGCTCGTAACATTAAGTGAAAAAGAGCATGTACACGACGGCTGTCAATTAAGTTCATGAATTCATCCTAAAAAAAGTGTTACATACCTCACTGCTCAATATCACCATGGTCACCTTCAAAGCACTCCCCTTGGAAAGCTGGGCACCGATGCCAGCACCTAGTCCATCCACCCTTTACAGCAACTTTGGAACTCTTTTTCTGGAATGGCCATCAGAGTTGTCAGCATATTACCCTTGATGTCCTGATGTCATCCAAATGTCATCCTTTCAATATTTCCTTTATCTTCAGGTAAAGTCAAAAGTCACTGGAGGCCAGATCAGGTGAGTAGTGATGGAGTTCCAATACAGTTATATGTTTACTGGCTAAAAACTCCCTCACAGACAACTATACAATCAAGTTCACAAACTTGCCGCTGTGCCAACATGCGTAATGGCTGTTCCAGAAAGAGTTCCAAAACTGCTTTATAAAGCATGTACTAGGTACTGGGGTTGGTGTATAGCTTCCCAAGGGGAGTACTTCAAAAGTGGCTGACCATAAGTGATATTCAGAAATGAGGTGTGTAGCTCTTAGAGCAACTAAGCTGGTGGACTTAACTGTCAAACCTAGTGCATGTGAGTATGTGTGATATACACATATACAGCCATTCTATTTCTGTAAAAACAAGTGATAAACAGAAAAATTTCTTGCACTTCCAAGCAACTGTTAACAGTACTTAAATTGCAGAACGGGAACCAATAAATCAGAAGAAGAAAAGGAGGGAAGTGGTTTCTACTTTACAATGTTTATTTAAACATAAGCATGCATACATTCATAATAAAACATCAGTTAATGAAAAGATGTCACCGTGCAAATGTATTGCAGACTGCCAAACTCAAATTCAAGTACTGCTTACTCCCATGTCCAACTGGCTGCCTACTATGGAACTCTATTGTGATGCTACTGCTGATAAGAACAGCTGCCTTTAGAAAGGGGAAAGACCACAGAAATTCCCACAGGAACAGTTAAGTCTTTCGGATAAGAAATCAGCAGTCCCCAGATTTCTCTTGCAAGACCTCTGTAATCAAAAATTTCTCTGGCAACAGCCAAGAAACACAACAGACTGATAAAGTGGCTGTCAGAAAAACTAAGCAACAAGCATATTCACTTGAGTTTGATAAAAAGTTTTAATATTCAATTCTACTCTTCCTCTCCCAACCTCACTACCCACTACAAAACCCAACACCAAACCAAGCCTACTGCTGCTGAGACAATCCCAACCCATAGTGACCCTACAGGGCAGAGTAAAACTGCTCCATAGAGTTCCTAAGGAATGCTTGGTGGATTCAAACTGTGGATCTATTGACTTAGTTTCAGCACTTAACCACTACACCACCAGAATCCCACTACAAAAGTGAAGGAAGAACTGCAAGCGAAGGGTTGATCTCACAGTACTTTCATGCAAGGTTACCTCTGTCAAGTCCAGAAGCCACAACGTCAAACTTAAATTGACTTGGCTGGCAAACATCTAAAGTTCATGGAGACATAACATCTGTCTAACTCTTACAGATGAGTATCTTCCCACCCCTCAAAACTCCCAAACCAGTTAGTGTCAAGTCCATTCTGATTCTCGGTGATCCTGTGTGTGTCACAATAGGACTATCCTGTACACAGTTTTCAGGATGGTGACCTTGGGAAGCAGATCACCAGGCATTTCTACAGAGTTGCCTTGGGATGGGCTCGAACTACCAACCTTTTGGTTAGTAGTTCAACATTTAACTATATCTGTTCTGTAAAAATGGAAGCATATTTGCAATTTAAGACAGAAGCATGTGAGTCTTTCTTCCACTTGGACTAAGAGACTGGATTGCCTAAGTTATAAGCTACTTTTCAGAGATAATATTTTATCATGGTATATTATCTATGCAGTTCCATTGCTAATAGTAATAAGGATGGCTATGATTGAAAATTTACTATGTGCCAAATACTATCACAATGCTTCACATACAGTATCTTATTGAATGAAGTTCACGGCAATCTATATTCAAACTCATAGCGACCCTGTAAGACAGAGTAGAACTCCCAGACAGGGTTTCCAAGGCTGTCAGTCTTTATGGAAGCAGACTGCCACATTTGTGTGTCATGGAACAGCTGCTGGGTTCCAAAAGCCAGCCTTTCCATTAACAGTATTAAGAAGTACCACTAGGGCTTCTTAATCTATGTAACAGGTATTATTATTATTATATCTCTTTTATAGTTAAGGATTACATTTAAGGAGGTTCAGTGGCAGAGCCAGAATTCAAATCTAAGTCTTGCAGGCCTTCAAGCCCAGGTATGGGGCTTTACCCCATTCCCAATTTATCACAAATTAATAAAACATCATCAATAATACTTTCTTGCAAACATTTTCACTTTACTTCACTATTTGAAAAACTTGAGTTTTGAATGGTCCTGGGAGAACATACACGAGTTCTGCATGGCTGTGGTACAGAAGATGGCCCTAAAATGCCATTACTTAGAAATCGAACAAATCCATACAGTAAATCATGTTCAAAATATGCCTGTTAAAGTATTAATGAAGACAGCGACTTGTATCTTCAATAAATACAAAAATTTTTACAACAAATAATTGACTCCCTCTGTTCTTCAAAAAGTACTACTTTTTACATAGTGGAAAACAAGGGCCTTACAAGTGAAAACTGGGTATATGGGAACTTATCATACACTTATTTACACAGAACACACAATTTTGCTTAAATCATGAGTTTCAAGTTAAACAAGCACATACAGCTTTATGAAAAACTGGACTAGGAAACAGATTTAACAAATTATTAAGTACCATATGACAGTTTCACTTAGGAATGCTGTAACACCTTCATAAATCAGACAGATTCAATGTTTATGATTCACAGTAATAAATTAAAAAGCATTACATCCTGCATTAAAAACATATACAATTCTGATTGTAAGAATATATCATAAAATCAATATGCCAATTAAAATCCCAGCAACAGTCAATCATATTCTGCTATTAAGCCCTAACCAAAAAGTTAGCAGTTCAAATCCACCAGCCACTCACTGGAAACCCTATGCGGCAATTCTACTCTGTCCTACAGGGTCACTAAGAGTTGGAATTGACTCAGTAGCAATAGGTTTATTAGAGAATAGACCCAAAGGTGGAGAAAAGTGATTTATATAAAATCTGTAACACAGATATTGTAACACAACGGCCAGAACAAAACTTATCTATGGCATTCAGTTAATTGTTGTCAGATTTAACTTTTAGAAAGGAGTTAATCAGGAAAAAAAAACCATATGTACTATTTTATTAAGGAGCCCTGGTGGCATACTAGTTCAGTGCCTGCTGCTAACCAAAAAGCTGCCAGCTGAAATTCACACAGAGGCTCTGCAAGAGAAAGACCTGGTGGCCTGCTTCCTTGAAGATTACAGCCAGGAAAATCGTATCAGGCATATGTCATATTCTGTCACATCAGGGCACCTTAGAGGAACTCACTCAACAACATCCGAAAACAACTTTTTTATTAAAAAAGTAAAGATCAGTTCTGCTAAGGTTAACATAGAGTCATCTTATATACCAATCCCACTTATTATTTAGAAGACTGTAAAATTCAAATCTTTGATATGAGTAAAACACACACACAAACACACACAGAGAGACACATACCCCACACAACACACACACAGTAACTCAATTACACTAAGAGCTTTCTCACAGGAAAATGCTTTCCATGCTCCCTCCTCCCACGGCTTCAGGAGGGGTTTCTGCATTGTGCCTGAACCAGGAGTCTCAGCAGCACAGAGATTTCACTGGGCCACATTACCTGAACTGGAATATCTCAGCTTTTACATCAGTCAGAGCTATAAGAACATTACCAGAAACTGAGGATCACCCCTAAGTCATGAAACTTTTACACTAGATTTTAAACATATTTGAAGTTGTATTATTCACTACAAAACTGTCCTTGGGGTATGTTCAACTTAGTACTGACTATAAAGTCACTTTTCTTCTTGGAGTTACTGAGATGTAAAAACAGAAGGGAGAGAGAAGATGAGTGATGGGTTCTTTTAACCCACCTTTTAGGAATCGACTAAGCATATTCATGAACCACTACAAATACGGATTCATCTCATTTGTCTACCAGTGCTTTATCTTGCATCTTGAAAAGATGCTGCAATGTAAACTGTAGCATCATATCTCTATTACTATGCACGGTATGCCTTTCTCTTCAAAACTAAACAGGGTTTGGGAGTGTTCAAAAGTTTCCTTGGTGCTCTCCTCAATTCATTCTTAGGAAAAGAATTTTACTTGAAAAGTTGTAAGGCTTTCAAAATTTAATTCAACATTGATAATAATGTTTGGGGGGGTGGTTAGCCGAATCTTATCCAGTCACTTAGTACACATCGCAAGCTTATGTTTTATTACTTAAAAAACAAAAACCAGACTGACTCATGATGACCCCTATGTGTTGCAGAGTAGAACTGCTCCAGTAGAACTAGCTGTCATAGTTACAGAAGTAGGTTGTCAGGTCTTTCTTCCGTAGTGCTGAAGAGTGGGTTCCACCTTGTGATATTTAGTTAGGGCTGGGCACAAATAATTTGCACCACCTACTTTAGAAACCCTGGTAGCATGGTGAGTTATGTGATAAGTCTGCTAACCAAAAGGCTGGCAGTTCAAATCCGCCAGGTGCTCCTTGGAAACTCTATGGGGCAGTTCTACTCTGTCCTATAGGGTCGCTGTGAGTCAGACCCAACTCGATGGCAATGGGTTAGTGGGTACTTTTATTACTTAAATGTATGGAAATGGGTATAGATGGTAAAACATTTTCTAAGTCTATTACAGAAGGAAATCTACATTAAATGAATAACAGTCTAGGAAAATACTTTCTTTGAACTTCATAATTTTATTATAAACCAACAAATATACGCACATCCCTGCAATTTCAGTCTGATTTTCTCCATATTAAACCAAACCAACTGCTGCTGAGTCAATTCCGACTCATAGTGACCCTACGGGACAGAGTAGACCTGCTCCATAGTTTCCAAGGAGTGCCTGAGGATTTGAACTTCGGAACTTTTGGTTAGCAGCTGCAGCACTTAACCACTACCCTACCAGGGTTTCCTTCTCCACACAGAGCTACTGAAATCTGTAAAGATCTATACTGAGGTGGTTAACTACTGTTACATTATTTCTCTATGTTCACGTGGACTCAACTCATGTTGCATATTGTCTAACTGTATGTTAGAAATAGATTCCACTATGTTCCCAATCAAATGATATCTTAAAAGTGCAATATAAGAGCAAGTCTCCTAAAAAGAACACAGCTAGCTATCATTTTATTCAATGAGGTTTCTTTTTATGGTTACCCAACCCACACACAGCCATTTCTGGCACCCACTGCCAGCAAAAGAGAAGCATTCCAAACAGAGCTTCACATTCATATTTCAATTTTCCCTGGACCCAGAGGATAAGGCTCTTGAGTTTCCTGCGGATGGTGCTACAGCCCCTCAAAGTCCTCTAGTCAGCAAAGACAATCAGCTACTAACAGGCCCTTCACATTTTTTGGAGGAGGGTTAGGGCCGAAAAAGATACTACATTCTATGAGGTTCCTTCCAGGATAATAAAACTAAAGGAAAAGAAAAGATACCTCACAGATGAGTTGCCATTTCTCTGCAAGTATGTCCTCTCCTTGGCCACTCTTCACAGGCCCACTCAGATAAATTTGGCACCCGGTTAAATAATTTCCTCACACAGGCCTCAAAAGGAAAGACCCAGAAACAACCTCCTGTGGAGTCCTCTACAGAGGTCTCTTCAGGATAACAGCTGGGTGGGATTGGCAGGAGGCAGGCATGCTCTGCAGATGAATAAAAGGCTACAGTGCCCGGGGTTGTCAACCTGGGAGCTTTCCCTTAGCAAAACACTACCGTAGAAAAGACTTCACCTCAGGAAATTAATCATTACTTGAGTGGTGGCAAAAGTCAAGAGAGCATTAAATAATAACATCCTAAATAATAATAATACACAATGAGAGCAACAAATACTCTTTCTTGATTTCAAAATTTTAACAGTGAAACCATTTTTAAAAATGAAATGGTTCTGGGGAGGCCTTTAAAAAGTAACTTGATAGTATTACACTGATAAACCAAACATACACCTTAAGACAGTAATTATTAAACAACATTAGAGGCAATTTCCACTGTATCTGTTTTTGAAATGCCCTAAATCAATTACCGACACTCAGAGCGACACTATAGGACAGAACAGAACTGCCCCATAGGGTTTCCTAGGCTGTAAAGTTCCTGGGAGCAGATCGCCAGGTCTTTTCTCCTGGGAACCACTGACCTTTCGGTCACAGCAGAACGCTTCAGCACACAGGCCGCTGTAAGTCACAGTCAATTCAATGGCACACAACAACGAATCAGCTAGAAACTATTTTAGGAAATAGAGGAGAATCTCAGGAAACTGTTGCTCTAATACTGAGTGCTCACCACTTAGCGCCACTCACTGTCCTCTCCCAACTACAGACTCCCTTTCCCACAGTGCTCAGAGTGTGTATGTGAATACTGGATGAGGGAAAAAGATCAACCTCTAAACCATAATCAGTACCAGAATCCAACTGAATACACGTTTATTTCCACAGGATGATTTAAAAAAAAGGTACCTTCCTGAGAGCCAAATTCATTATAAATGTCTCTTTTTATCGGTAAAAATCTCCATGACAACCTTATTTCTCCCCCAAATCTGCAAGCTGACCATTTGTAGAGAATAGAGATTAAAAAGCTTGATGAGCAATTTAGGGAACTTCTGAAGATAAGGAAAAATGTTGGTATGATCAAACTCTAATTTGACCTACATTAAAGTAGAACTAGATGTTGAAAATCTAATGGAAAACTGAACCCATATTTTTCTATCTGGCTAAAATTAAGGCCAACTACTCGTCTGTCAGTTTGTCATACTCTGGTGGCTAATGCGTTGCAGTGATGCTGGAAGTTAAGCCACCAGTAGCACAATGGTCACCCATGGTTGAGGCTGGCACAACAAATAACGTAGTCACCCATGGTGGCCGTTTTCAGCGCAGCTTCCAACTAAGACAGGCTGGGAAGAAGATCTGATGAGCTACTTCTTAAAAAAATGGTCACTGAAAAATTTAGGAATAGCTTCAGAACCGTATCTGGCATAGTCCTGGAAGATGCACTCCTTGGTTAGATGTACTCAGAATATGACTGAAGAAAAGCTGCCTCCTCAAAGTACAGGCAACCTTAGATGACATGAAGTCAAGCTGTCAGGACCTTCATCTGCCGAATGGGGCACAACTCAAAATGAGAAACAACAGCTGCAAACATCCATTAATAACTAGAAGATAGAGTGTATGAAGCAAGAGTCTAGGAAAACTGGAAATTGTCAAAAACGAAATGGAACACTTGAAGATGGATAACCAAACCAAACCAAACCTACCGCCGTTGAGTCGATTCTGACTCATACTGACCCTACAGAACAGAGCAGAACTGCGCCACAGAGTTTCCAAGGAGAGCCTGGAAGATCTGAACTGCTGACCTTTTCATTAGCAGCCGTTGCACTTAACCACTACACTACCAGGGTTTCCACATAGACAGTAGTGAGCTGAAATGGACTGCTATTGGCTATTTTGAATCTGACAATCACACGGTCTACTATGCCAGAAATAAAAAATTTAGGAATGGCACAGGAAGCATCAAAAGAAGATAGAAGGAATACACAGAATCTCTGTACCAAAAAGAAATGGTCCATGTTCAACCACTTCAGGAGGCAGGACACGATCAGGAACCAAAGGTCCCGAAGACAGAATCTGAAGCCGCACTGAGCCAGCCAAGTGCCATCGAGTCGGAAGGCACTGACAAAAACCAAGCCTCACAGAACGGACAGAACACCAACTGAAATGTTTCAGTCAACAGATGCCAGGCTTGAATCCCTCACTTGTCTGTGCCAAGAAATTTGGAAAGCAGCTACCTGGCCAACTGGCTGAAGAGAACCTGTCTGTGTCATTTGGAAAAAAAAAAAAGGTAAGCGAACGGAATGCTGAAATTACTGAAGAATATCATTAACATCAAATTCAAGTAAAATCTCCTTGAAGATAACTCTAAAATGGATGCATCACTACTAACAGGGAACTGCTGGAAACTCAAACTTGATTCCGAAGGGGATGTGGAACAAGGGATATCATCACTGATGTCAGATGGATATTGGCTGAGAGCAGAGAATACCCAAAAAAAGTTCACGTGTTTTACTGACTGTGCAAAGGTATTCAACATTGTCGATCATAAAAAGATTGTGGATAACATTGAGAAGAACGAGAATTCCAGAACACTTAATTGTGTCATTCTGAACTTGTACATAGAAAAAGAGGCAGTCATTAGAAGAGAATACAAGGGGACACTGAGTGGTATAACGTCAGAAAAGGTGTGTGTCAGGGTTGTACCATTTCATCATATGTGTTGAGTTTGGACGATCAGCAAATAAACTGAGAAGCTGGACTATATGGAGAGGAACACGGTATCAGGATTCAAGGAAAGCAATCTGTGATAAGCAGATGACACAAGCTTGTTTGCTGAAAGGAAAGAAGATTTGAAGCACTTACTGATGAACATCAAAGACTACACACTTCAGTCTGGATTACCCCACAGTACAAAGAAAACAAAAATTCTCTTAAGTAGACCAAGAAGCAGTAACATAATAAATAGTGAGATTAAAGTTGTCAAGGATTTCACTTTTCTTGAATCCGCAATCAGTGTCCATGAAAGCAGCAGTCAAGAAATCAAGTGATGTATTTCAATGGACAAATCTGCTGCAAAAGACTTCTTTAAAGTATTAAAAATCAAATATATCACTTTGAGGATTAAGGTGCATCTGATCCAGGCTATGGTATTTTCAGGCCCCTTATATGCATGCAAAAACTAGGCAATGAGTAAGAAAGATTGAAGAAGAATTGATGCCTTTGAATTACAGTGCTGGCAAAGAACACAGACAGTATCACGGGCTGCCAGAAGAATGAACAAATCTGTCTTGGAAATAAACAGAGCAGAATGGCTCCTTAGAAGGGAAAATGGGAGCTTTCATCTACATATTGTGGACGTGTTATTAAGAGAGACCACTCCCTGGTGAAGGACATCATGTTTGGTAAAGCAGATGGTTAGCAAAAAAGAAGACGACCTTCAATGAGACGGACTGACACGGTGTTTGCAATAGTGGGCTCAATACAGCCAGACTGTGCGAACAGCACAGGAGGGCACGCAAGACCGCTGTGAATCACAACTGACCCAGTGGCACCTTATAACACAACAACAATAATGAGGACATCATTGCAGATATTCATACAGTTTGCAGATGTAATCAGAACATTTTGAATACAACATGCCACTTTTAATATTTCTACCACAATTTTAAAAAGAAGGACTACTGGAATTTCACTTTTCCAGTGTTTTCCCACTGCATGGCAGGACTTATTGAGTGGAATTTCACATTAAAATGCAGTTGGTCATAAAGAATTGAGTGAGAGGATATCAGTTAAGGAGATTACAATTACACTTAGTCTATCATGCAGAAAATAATAAAACAAAACCTTCAGAACACTTTCCTCTGTAAACAGAATATACATTGCTTTTGAGGATTTGATGATAAAATCAATTTGCATATAGGTACACTGTATGCAGCAAAAACTATATTTTAAGTCAAATGTTAAATAGTTGAGTAAAAGAATAAGTTTTAGTTATTAACCTTTTATCCTCATATCAAAAATCTGCATCACAATCGTCTTTGCTTTCCAAGATGCTAAGGCTCCCCACAGGAATTCATGTACAACTTCTGGGAATCTACAAATGAATGAGAAGGTTTAAAGGATGATGACACTGAGAGTGAATTTAACAGTCATGCTTATTAGTCACCCACAAAAACTGTCTTCCCTCAGGAAAGAAAACTTGAAACTGGAGCTCTGTAAAGGGCTTTTTTTCTTTTCAGCTAATATATATATATATATACACATATATATATGTGTATATATATATATATATAGTTTAAGTCTTTTGAGTAAATACTTGTATTAAGAATGGACTGGACTCAGGAACACAGTGTGACCATATGGTGTGCATCCTTCACGGTTTTATACATTTACAGGAGGCTGTCCTACTGGTTTCTTTCTAGGTGGAGAGAAAAAGGTGGAGAGGACGGGACGGGTGCTTGTTAAGATACTAGAAGTACAGAGCGAAAAGGAGGATGTACCATCACTGGGTGAGGAGAGCAGACAGGCGTGCATGCAACATTGATTTGGATTGTATACTTTTACTTAATCATCATAACAAAAAAATATTTACATTAGCTGGGAATTGTCTGTAACAGCTTGTGTGGAAACAATCAGAAAAATCACGCTAGAGCTAAAATTTAATATGTTACAACTAAAGTTATGCCACTGGCATCCATGATGCAGTTGTGTGTTAGAGCTGAGATCCTATCAAACATCAGCAACTAAAAGGCACAAGATGAACTCTTACATAACCTCTTAACACGTTCTTTTTTATACTTAATTTACCTTAATACTGTGCTGGACATAATTTTTGAAACTGAAAAACAGAATCAGCCAACATAAAATATTACAATTTCATAAACTGTAGTAATAAAGAGATTTTCTTGAACTTAGAATTAAAGTCTGATGTCAAGAAATGCACAGATGTGCAATGAAACAACTGAGACCCAACAGACAAATGAACCAACCATCTGAAGGGAGTTCATCTCCCTGGAGAAAAGGTCCATTAAAAAAAATGATCCTGTTACTACACCCACCCATAGATGGTTACTGCATATTTATCATTAAACAAAATAAATAAATAAAAACATTGCTTCTTTTTCCAGACCACTTATTACCAAAACGTTCATAGAAAGAACTCAAAGCACGGGAGACGTGACAGATACAGTGTGCCTTTCTCCAGAACCACTTCGTGTGCACAGCGAGACCGTCTAAGAGAAGCACTTGGCTTTAATTCTCCCCCTGCAGTAGCATTTCAGGACACCCTGTGCACTTCGAGACATGAATCATTATAATAAGTAAGCAGGCCCACTCGATTCCTCAAGAGACACAAAAGGTACAAGAATAGCTCCTGCAATTGAAGCAGACCACGTCAGCAACCAGATGAACGAGGATGGTCAGAGAAGATATCGTTGCTCAAAACAGCCCAAAATCAAGCAAACGCTCAATGTATTCTCTTTCTAAAATTATGTTCTTCTTTCCTCTAGTGAAACACCTTTATGCCATGCAAAAATGACACCTGACAAGTTCTATTCTCAAAGGTGAAAGCTTTGTCAATGCCAAAGAGTAATGACTGATTAATCCTGTTGCCACTAAATTTGTTTTTGAAAAAAAAATATTGATGTTTTACGTGTGTGTGTGTATTCATGAACTACGGAATGTTGATTCAAGGATCAATTCAGAATTTATGATATGAGTTATGGACTTTGAGATCATGATTTGGTAACACAAGGCCACTGATAATGTGAGTGGCACTGTGGCACCACAGGTTTGTGGTGTGACAATACCAATAAGAACCAAATACACAGCTTAGGGTGAGCACCTCTCCATTATATGGGGAGCCTCGGGTTTTCCATATACAACAACAAAATAAAAAACAAAATAAACCCATTGGATCTCCCTAAGTATCACACAGAAAGTCAAAATCAATTCGTATCTCACAGGCAAAAAAAAGGAAATAAAGGCAAATTTTTACAAAGCTAACACTTCCAGGAAGCATCACCTAATAGAAGGCTCCACCTTCACAAGGAGGCTCCAACTCAGGTCAGCCACTCCAGTCACCCGAGTTTCATGCATCTCCAAAGAGACCCACCTTAACAGCAAATGTATTAGAGTTGAAATAAGTTAACCCACAAGGTTGAGAGGCATAAAAGGTGGCTATATACTGTTGGGGCTCCGGTAGTGCAGTGGTTAAGAGCTTGGATGTTAACCAAAAGGTCTGTAGTTCAAACCCACGTGCTCCTTGGAAACACTGTGGGACAGTTTTACTCTGTCCTACAGGGTCACTGTGACTCGGATTTGATGGCAACAGGTTTGGGCTTTCTCTCTTTCTCTCTCTCTTTTTTTTTTTTTTTTTTTGGTATACTATTATAGCAACATTGACAAGTTCTAAAAACTAGCATACATGTTCTATAAAGTCATTGACTATATGTATCCACTTTTTTAGCAAACATCACCTTTTTAAACAAACACACAGCATCTCTTTGTCTCTCATGTAAACGCACTTGAAAAAGGGAGAAACCTATAGCCCAGAATGGAAACCATTCCTGAAGCCAAATCCTCAGGAAGCAATTGAACTGGTATATAAGAGATAAAACAATACTGGTGAAGAATGTCCTTCTCGGCTTAAGTAGATACAGGAGGTTAACCGAGCAGCTCCCATCTAGAGGCAAGATGGGAAGGCCGACAAGAGACGGGAGCTGGCTGAATAGACACAGGAAATACAGAGTGGAGAGGAGGAATGTGCTCTCTCAGTGTGGAGTGAGCAGCTAGAGTCACATAACAAAGTGTAAGTTTCTGTATGAGAAACTGACTAACGTGTAAACTTTCACTTAAAACACAGTTAAAAAAAAAAGCAACTTGTAACTTGATAGTATAACCTGAGTTAAAGTATGATAACCCCTTGGCAGAAAAATAAATGAATAAATAAATTGCTGAGTTCTTTGGCACTGTGAGCAAACCTCACCCATTACATAAATGGGCTAACGTTCTATAGATGTAACTACTTAGGGGAAATAGCAACCAGCAGTACTCAGTGACTACTGGTGATTTGCAGTCCCTCAGTCAGAGACCTAAGAGGCAAGGAAGTAAAAGAAGAGCTCAGTTGGGCAGTATACTGTGCACAGCTGTGAGACAGAAATTCCGACTCCTACCAACAGTCTCCACAAGTAAAACAAAGCATGCACATGACCCCATCTTCCTAGTTCTGCCTCTGTTTTTCCAGTCTTACTGTAAGGAACTGTGTCACTAGGAAATGGGATCATCTCATGACACAACCCCACATCTGGGATTTCAGATTACAAGAAATCTCTCTTTATGCCCAATGAGAATTTTATAATTCATAACCTCTTTAATGTCTGGGTTTTCCCCTGAAGCACAGAAAAGCAGTAGTAATAATATTGTAATTATATTTTGCTTCCCAGAAACTTTCAGACACTTAGTATGATAAAGCAAAGATCTCGAAAACAGTAAAAAAGAGATACCACAGACTTCATCAATTCTGCACAAATCATTTTGTTGCAAATTGTAATCAGTAATGGCTTTGACAAGAGAGGTAATCATTGCTTCTATTAAAATACAGAGAAGTATTCCTGCAGTCACTATAAGTTTCTTCATCAAAATAAACACATGTTCCTGCAAACAGCTCTTGAGAATGTAGTACTACGGAAATTCATGCTCATGGGGGGAATCCTACTGCCACTGAGGCGATTCCAACTCATAGCAATCCTATATGACACAGCAGAACTGTCTCATAGGGCTTCCAAGGAGCACCTGGCAGATGTGAACTGCTGACCTTTTGGTTAGCAGACATAGCACTTAACCACTATACCACCAAGATTTCCAGTCATGCTTATATTCCCTAAAAATCACCCCTTTACACATCATACCCTTTAAATAATGGAATAAAAGGAAGTATAGAAATTTTCACTTCCTTAAGTCTACTTTTAGGTTATTAAATTCATAAAAAATCACCAGGCAACGAAGCCTTAGTATTTAATAAAAACTAACAAGTTTTCAGAAAAAAGTGCCAACAAATCTTGTTAAATATCCTCAGGTTGTTTAAGATTCATTCCTAATTATGAGGTGAAAATTATCTTTCCCTTTACTAACAAGGTATAGACATATTTTCTGTCTGCTTCAGGTTCACAGGAGAGATGCTTGAATATATTTTACACCCTTCTATCTCCTATTAGAAAAAAACACTTGGCAAGTTTAAGTACGAGGACTGCCAACTAAGTTCGCAAACTCATTCTAGAAAAAGTGCTACATACTTCATTGTTGAATATCACTATTGTCACCTTCAAAGTCCTCCCCTTGGGAAACTATGCTCTGACATCTGCGCCTAGTCCACCCTTCAAGGCAATTTTGAGACTCATTTTTCGAATGGCCATCAGAGCTGTCATCATATTACCCTTAATGTCCTGAATGTCATCCAATATTTCCTTTATCTTTGGGTAAAGACAAAAGTCACCAGGGGCTAGATCAGGTGAGTAGGGAGGGTATTCCAATACAATTATTTGTTTACTGGCTAAAAACTCCCTCACATACAACTATACAATTAAGTTCATGAATTTGTCACAATGTGCAATGGCCACCCATTCCAGAAAGAGTTCCAAAATTGCTTTGAAGGGTGGACTAGGTGCTGGCATTGGTGCATAGCTTCTCAAAGGGAGGACGCTGAAGGTGACTGCAGTGATATTCAGCAATGAGGTATGCAGCATGTACAACAATTATGTTCACGGCCTTAATTCTCTGATCTCATATTATGCTTTTTATCCTAGTGATTTCTCAGTCTCTCTCTCTTAAAAAATCAGTGAATCCTTGACATTGCATATTTATTCTTGGATTCTTACAGGTTATTATTATTGTACCAAGCAATGGTAGATAGACAATTTTCAAATGTCCTTTTTTTTCAGGAGGAATTTTATTGTCTCCA
The DNA here is from genome assembly GCA_028571685.1 of Heterohyrax brucei. Classification (NCBI taxonomy): domain Eukaryota; kingdom Metazoa; phylum Chordata; class Mammalia; order Hyracoidea; family Procaviidae; genus Heterohyrax; species Heterohyrax brucei. The sequence goes on from CM053144.1 coordinate 167,795,180, forward strand.
TTCTCTATTCTTCCAAATAATCTTGAAACAAGCTACTTTTTAAAAACATGAGTCTTGGATGAAGCTTGTAAGAGGTTCAGGTTTCACTGACACATCTTTCATACAAATACAAGTATCTCCCATCACCTTTGCTTTTCCTGAGGTCACACAAATGCAGACTGGGTCATAATTTTCGTAAAAGAGTTCATATAATAAACCTTTAAAAGACAGCTGTCTTTAGAAGACAGCTGTCACAGTTAAATAGGGTAATTATTCACAATAAATCTGTAGGCATTTGACAAAGAGGACTGAAACAAGATGCGCTACCCATCTTTCTCAGTTAAAAAGGGTATTTAAGCTTGACATGTTGAAAAGAATGAACACTACTCCTCATACACTGGAGAAGATGCCTTTAGTTTATAGTAGGAGGTAAAACAAAAACAAAAACACCATTGCCATCGAGTCAATTCTGACTCATAGTGATCCTATGGGACAGAGCAGAACTGTTCCACAGACTTTCCAAGGCATGCCTGGTGGATTTAAACTGCCAATCTTTTAGTCACCAGACAGATCAGATAACCACTATGCCACCATGGTTTCCACAGGAGGTATAAAGAGGTCCAACGGCAGTGGCTGCAGAAGACAGAAGGCTACTGAAAGAGAAATGGGGTCTCTGAGATACATTTCATCACTTTCACAAGTTTTATGTAGAGAAGCACCTTCCTTTTCTCCTTTACAAAATAAAAAGGCTCTAAAACTGTCCAATTTTTCCATGTCAGAGTGTCCAGAATGATGAGGTAGGAGGAGGCTGAGAATGACAGAGAAAATAGATACAGGATGGAATGATATTCAACCACAGACATACACAGGTACATCAGTAAGTGTGATGACTATATGCCTGGATCTTTAGGAATGGTTTCAATGTGAAAGGAAGGGTAGGAGTTGGGATTTCGAACATAAAGAAGAAGAAAAAAGGTGAAAGAGATGCCAGTAGGAAAGGGCAAGAGTGGTAATTTTGGAACATAAAGCAATTCATCCCCAGGACAACACAGTAGAAAGAAGGCTTCGGAAAGTCAAGAAGGCCATCAGAGCCTTTCCTAGTAGGAAAGGGCAAAAATGATAATTTTGGGACATAAAGCAATTAATTCCCAGGACACCAAAATAGAAAGACGGCTTTGGAAAGTCAAGAAGGCATGACAGTGACTCCTACATAGTGCAGTGAAATGATAGTTCATGGAGACACTTAGGGAATAAGGTGTTCTAGTCACACAACCTTATGGTAGGTAAAGATCACAGAGAACTTATCTTTGTTTTAACATCTGTTAGTAATTATTTCCAAAACTGCATTAGCCTTCTCCTTGAGTTAATTACAGTACACAGAACATAATTTAATCTTTCTTTGATGATTCAGGATCATATAGTGCCCGCAGTCATCATTCCGCATCTCCGCTATGATCATCTGGTGTTGGCAAGGCTACCTTTTCCCCACATGTAGCCTGCATACATAGCCTCAGTCCGCTGATTGTGTTTTCCAAGATCAGAGTTAAAACTGAGGTTTGTTTTCCTCACCACAGATCTGACGTCAAATAAGGCATGTATCTAACATGTTTTAAGAGCAGATATAAACTATAAATTTCTACCACCATTTAATTTTTGAGCTTATTCTAAATTACAGATGCATTTTGAGTAATGTAAAAGAACTTCTAAGTAACTGAATCCATCAGCCAGCAAACAAGGAGGGAGGGAGGGAGGCAGAGAGGGAACTTATAAGGGTTCAAGGGTTTCAAAATTATAAAATAAGGAGAAAAAAATTACAGATTGCTTGGGGATCTGCATTTAAGACAACAGTATGCTAGATCTACAATGGAGACTAGGATTTGGTAGGTGGAAATGCAGTGGAAAGGTATTTAACGTGGATAGTATCACTGTGCAATACTGAGGTGCAAGGCATACTGGGGAAATAGCTGGTGGGACTGGAGCACTGAGTATCTTGAGATAATGGAAGTTGGGGTTGAAAAGAAAAGGTGGTAGCAGACCACAAAGGGACTTTATTTGGTGGGCAGTGGGAGCCATGGAAGGCTCCAAGAAGATGACTGCCGTAACTGTAGAGATGGTTAGGTATTCCATCTATCTTTTTTGGATAGACTTCTGCAAATGTGCAGCTTGAGAAAGAATGAAGATCAAGGGAAAGTTTATTTAAAAACAAGGGATATAAAGCTGAGGAGGCAAAGATACAAGAGATAAGACAGTGGAATAAACTCATGAGAATGTGGAAAAGAAAATCTATAGACACAATAATTAGTTTCAGAAGAAAGTAAACTTTTCCGTTTTAGACTGAGGGGGAAAAAGTCCATTGCCATCAATTTTGACTCACAAAAGCAACCCATCACCATTGAGTTGATTCTGACTCACAGCAGCCCTACAGGACAGAGTAAAACTGCTCCATAAAGTTTCCAAGGAGCACCTGGACGATTTGAACTGCCAACCTTCTGGTTTTGCCGACCTAGCATTTAATTACTACACCACCAGGGCTTTTCACTCGTAGTATCCAAACTCACTGTCATGGAGTCGATTCCAGCTCTTAGGGACCCTATAGGATAGAGTAGAATTGCTCCATAGAGTTTTCAAGGAGCACCTGGTAGATTCAAACTGTTGACCTTTTCATTAGCAGACACAGCACAGAAATACTACACCACCAGGGTACGTTACCCTATAAGAAAGAGGAAATAATGAAGCAAGATATCTTTTAGACAGAGAGAAAAGAAAAGGAGAGGCTCTACTTCTTCTCCTCAGGAAAGTAGGGGGCTACATTTCGGGAGTAAGAGAGACTGAGTTTGTGGGAGGGGCTTGATGTGTTTAAACAGCCATTTGCCTCATTTAAAGAAGTCTTAAGGAGAAGACTGTCTCACTGTTGTTGTTGTTGTTAGGGGCCTTCAGATTGTCTCTGACTTATACCAGCTCTGTGTGCATCAGAATACAACGCTGCCTGGTCTTGCACAATCCTCACAATCTTTGCTATGTTTAGGCCCATTGTTGCAGCCACGGTGTCAAGCCTCTTTTTTCGGACCCTCTATCAAGCATGCAGTTCCTCCCCAGGGGCTGATTTCTCCTGATAACATGTCCAAAGTGAGATGAAGTTGCATCATCCTCGCTTCTAAGGAGCACTCGGGCTATACCGTTCATTCTTCTGACAGTCCATGGTATGTTCAATATTCTTCACCAGTATCATAGACCAAGGCATTAATTCTTCCCAGTCTTCCTTATTTACTGTCCAGCTTTTACATGCATATGAGGTGCTGGAAAATACCATAGCTTGAACCAGGCACACTTTAATCCTCAAAGGGACATCTTTGCTTCTTAACACTTTAAAGAAGTCTTTTGCAGGAGACTTGCTCATCAAAGTCTGTCATTTGATTTCCTCACTGCTCCTTCCACGGGTCACTATGAGCTGGAACTGACTTCATGGCAAAGGTTTGTCTTCAGTTTTTTATTTCCATGGAGGTTGATTGTGTAACTAAGTCAAATAAAATCCCTGACAACTTCAACCTTCAACCTTCACTTATGTGATGTTGCCTATTGGTCCAGCTGCACAGGATTTTACTTGATGATGAGGTATAATCCATCAGTAAGTGCATTAGAACGTATGGTAAATTAATAAGTATATCCAAGTAATTTGATAATACATTAAACCGAATCAAACTCACTGCCATCCAAATGCTTCCAACTAATAGTGACTCTACAGGAAAGAGAACTGCCCTATAGAGTTTCCAAGGAGTACCCGGTGGGTTTGAACTACCGACATTTTGGTTAGCAGCCACAGCACTTAATCATTACACTGCCAGAGTTTCCCAATAATACATTATATCCAAAAAATCATCTTTCACTTCTAAAAAAAAAAACAACACTGAAAATGAGCAATAAACCACTATCTCAGTAATAATTTTAAGATATATTTTTAAAACTTTATATATAAAGTCACCATGAGTCAAGCTCAACAACAGTGGAGTTTTTTTTGTATAGTCTTTTGACTGTTTTACTAAAAATGCAGCTGAGGTCATCTCCTTTATTTTGCAAATGTGAAAAATGTTCTATTCTGATTTTATAAATGCTATGGAGTTGTAACCCAAGTCCAACCTACTGCCACTAACTCTATTCTGACTTGTACAAACCCTACAGGACAGGGATGAACTGCCCCCCAGAGTTCCCAATGTTATAAATCTTTAAGGAAGAGGTGTGCCACGTCTTCCTCCTTCAAAACAGCTGGTGGATTCACACTGCCAACCTTTTGGTTAGCAGCTGAGGACTTACGCACTGTGCCACCAGTGTTCCTTCATGGATTTCAGGAGTACAAGTCATTAGTTAACATACAGACTATTGATTCATTACACTATTGAATTAATAGTAAGCTGTATAGGAAATACATATGAAGTCCAAAGTCATTTGAATATCCCACAAAATGTAGGTCAGTGGTTGGGAAAGTAGACATTCTAAGAGAGATTAGTGGGTTGAATTAATATGTGAATAATGAAATAAGATGCAAAAATGAAAAAAATTAATGACTGTGAAGAAACTCGTGCATGTGTCAGTGCACGTGTGTTTGTGTAGCACCTGGAGAAGAAACTGTTCTTGCTTGACAACTGACAAAGAGCATCACAAATTCTCAGATAAAAAAGGTGGAAGGTATCTTGGCAGTGCCACCACCAGACACAACAAGTGAGGAAACTGAAAGCTGATAGCATCCTGTGATGGATCTAATTTAATTTTTGGAAAGTTGAGCATCCCAAAGATTCAAAAGAGGATTAGTGTTAGAGAATCTTGGCACTCTTCAGGCCATAAGACATAAGAACAACTTATCCTGTAACTGTTGAGAGATATAGAAAGCAGATATGCTATGATGCAAATTCAGATTTAAAAAAGATAGAAATGTGTATTTTATCAAATTATATGTGTAAAAATCTAAGCACTTTACCTTCTGTCAAGTATTCTCTCCGTAATTAAACTGAATGGTTAAGATTTAGACTTACATCTCTACTCAAGACACAAATCAAAAAACATGCATTTATCTTGGTCTCTCCAATTTCTCACTTTTCTTTTCCTTCTTGTTTATTTATTGGAATATTTCTTTTAATTGCTAGAGACCTACAAAGTTTGACAGTGATTCCACATATACCTGCGTCAAATATCTAAATGTGAAGGTCATTGAAACTGGGGATAGGGAGGAAGGAGGCTCCTGAACTTGAACTTGAAACATCTATAGACACAAGCTTCTACCTCTCCCTTGAGTGATGGTCAAAAGCTAAACAGGAATGTGACATAAACGTTCCCAAGAAATAAAAATTCATCCATTGTGGCTGTTCATGATATTTCTACCATCTGGAATCTGAGTTCAATTTATTTCACTATCAAGAGGCTGGTTTACTTGCTTCCTAGAACAATGGAAAGGTCTATTGTGTAAGACCCCAGGTGCTACAGTCTGACTGCCAATGTTCAAATCACGGCTCAAACACGTCTTAGTTACATGACCTTGGATATCTCTGGAGGGAAGTAATACCAAATATCGTCTACCTTCCACAGCTAGTTGTGCGCATGAAAGAGATGATGACTACAAAGTACTTAGAGTGTCTTACAAATGCCAAGTGTTCAAATATTCCTGTTGTCATTATTACAGGTCAGAACTGCCCTCAGAGGCTTTGGCTAGGCCTTAGTTAATCTAATTCCAAACGATATCAGGGTGTATAGTCAACCCAGAGTGTGAAGTCACTGTCTTAAATGGCAATGGCTCACTCAGTCTTGCCCCAGTCCTCACCTAAGTCTTTACAACCCACCCTCCCACCCCTCTCCATTCTTCTACATGAAAATTTCTCACAACTTACAATTATCACATTTACACACGTGAATAAAATTATCGGGATGAGGGAGAAAAGGTGCCACAAGAAGAATACTTGGATTTTGAACCAGGAAATTCATATTCTTTACTAGTACTACTTCTTGGTAGTTGTGTAATCTTGGACAATTTATTCAACCCCCCGATTCTTTTTTTTTTCACTCATCAAATGGAAACTATAATCCCTCCCATGCAGGGTGTTGTAACCAGGACACCCTGCATAGTACCAGTAAACCACTGAGTCGATTCTGAGTCATGATCCCATGTGTCTCGGAGCAGAACTATGCTCTGAACGGCTTTCAATGGCTGGTTTTATAGAAGTCGATCATCAAGCCTTTCCTCTCGCTCACTTGGGTAGGCACAAACCTCCACTCTTTCAGTTAGCAGCCAGGCCTGTTTACCATGTCTACCACCCAGGGACTCCATCTGGCAAGTAAACCTTCAATATACTGATCTTTAAAAAGCAGTGGGGCCAAGGCAATAATTAAACATATCCTCTCTCATTATTCTATATAACTAGCTAAAGCAGAACATCATAAACCGCCATCTGTGCTTACACCGTTCAGGTATTTAGAAAATACTTCTTATTGTTCTCAATGTTCACCCTTTATGGTGCTATTAGTGGCTGAGGTGACTTTTTTCAAGATTTCAATCAATAAATTTATCAAGGAAAATTCGTAATGATTCCACACCACTCTCCCCAATTCAATGATTACCCAAATACACATACTTTGTTACTATGATTAAGACAAGGTGTCTACTCTAGTTTATTTAGCAATTGAAAATGAGCTGGGTGGTTCCCTGGCTTTCAACTATTTAAAATGAAGGAACATAGGAGAAATGTCTATAGTCTCAGTATCAGGGAAAATTACATTTTTACAGAAAAGTGACATTACAGACAGTACACTTGGGGCCTAATCTATGGGTCTCTTTAGGTTGACTGATAACAAGTAACAACTCACTGTCATTGAGTCAATTCTGACTCATAGCGACCCTGCAGGATAGAGCAGAACTGTCCCATAGGGTTTCCAAGGAGTGCCTGCTGGATTTGAACTGCTGACCTTTTGGTTAATAACTGTAGCTCTTTACTACACCAATAAAAATCTAGATTTGTGGATTTCCTCTATGAAGTCCCTAGGTTTTCCTGCCATGTATTTTTGCCACTAATATCACTTCTACGTTCAAGTACCACTTTTATTTCTGTTTCCTACTGTCTCGTATTCACACTTACCCCCGCCCCCCCCCCCCCCACAATAATGGGGACTATCGCAAAAAATACAATAAATACAGCTAGGGACTGTTAGAAGAATTGAATCTATTTTGTATATTTCAGTCGAGTTTGAGCTGCACAAGTGTGAAAAGCAAATGGGTTCTTGGTATGTAAAAGTATTGTGGAGACTCTGAATATCTGTCCTTTCCTTCAGCTTTCAACTGTACTGACGCCCTGAAGAGAAATGACTTCATACCTACAACAGAAAAGGGATCTATTACACAACTCTGTGGAAACGCTCATAATCATCTGTCTCTAAGGAATTGCAAATGAGTAATATGGAAATAACACGGTTAAATTATATTAACTTTGAGACATGGTCAAATTTCAAGCGACTGTCAAAGCTCAGTAGCAGACACAGTAAACACATCTGACATCCTCTTGGGTACAGATAAGTTCATCTGGCAGATCCCCCCCACAAATCCTGGGGAGTGAATTCAAGAGGCTGGATGGATGTTTTGTATTTGTGGCACATCTATGGGGTATAAAATCAGATTTAGAAATACTGACTTGAACACATTTTTAATCCATTTGATCTGAAGGAACTTCAAGTCTCAAATTACACTCTACTTTTCAAGTCTAAGAATCCACTACCCTGCTGCTGTGTGTGCCATGGAGTCAACTCTGACTCCGAGACACCCCATATAACACAGCAGACCAGGCAGGGTTTCCCAAACTCTAATCTTTACGGGAGCAGGTAATGAGTGTTTTCCCCTGCAGAGCCACTGGTAGATCTGAACCACTGACCTCTCAGTTAACAGCTGAGAGCTTAATCACTGCACCACTAGGGCTCTTTCAACTCTCCTATTTTATTAAAATTATTAAATTATTAAAATCATATTAAATATTACTAAAAATTTAAACAATGAATTGAAGGGCCTGAAAACCATTTCTCCTGTCATTTCCATTAACCAACTACATGTGATTTAGGTTGATCTTTGTTTTTTAAAACAATCTTCCAAATGCCAGATTGCGCAGTTTGGGTTTCAGTCAATTTTGACAATGATCTAAAATAGCCATACTGACTTTGTTCCTACACGCTTCACAGCCATGTATGTAATTTGGAAAACACAATTTAAATAATGCAAGCAAAAATAATTCACCCTGAAAAAATGATAACAAATCAGAGAAATAATGCTTTTGTTTCAGTTTTTCAAACGGTTTGCCAAAATCTTCAGGTTCACAAATGGCCTCAATTCACACAATATTCAGTGAATCCACATTTATTGATTTTTTTTGTTGTTATTCTCACATCTCTCTCATATATCTCCAAAAGGAAGGATTTTGCTTTCAAATATCACATTAAGAATTCTTCCTTAGCAGATTCTCATGAAAACACATTACAGTAGAGAAAAATAATCAAAAGCAAATTAGCCACCACAACACCAAGAAGATCACAAAATTAAATATTGTATCCTTTTGCCTAATTTCTATCAGGCACGCTTTGCTTTTACTGAGGGCCTTAAATAAGGGCGCCAGAACTAATTTTACGGCAGCATCTGTTCTGTGGTATTTAAATGGGTGTAAAATACTTGAGTAAGATTATATTTCTTTTAATTTGTAACTAGCAAAAGAAAGTGGTATCATAATGCCTTATAATACATTTGTCTTGGAAACAATACAATCAGAACGCTCCTTAGAAACGCATATGGTAACACAACCTTTAATACACTTTGGATATGTTATCAGGAGGCATCAGTCCCTGAAGGAGGACAGCATGCTTGGTGAAGCAGAGTCACTGAAAAAGAGGAAGACCCTCAATGAGATGGACTGACACCACGGCTACAGCAATTGGGGGTCAAGCATAACCAAGGCTGTGAGGACCACTCAGAACCAAGCAACGTTGCATTCTGTTGCACAGGGTTGCTATCTGTCAGAGCCAACTCAACAGCAGATGACAGCAATAACATATACATTCTTTTATTGTTCAACCTCATAACATCTTTCTAATGCAAGAAGAGTAAGCATTATTAGCAAGTAGGAAACTGGAGCTCAGAGAGGTGAAGTCATTACTCAAAGATCACACAGTTAGTGAGGAGCCCCACCTCCTCCCACTTCTTGGTGCAAAGCTATTTCCATGGAAACACACGGATCCATAAGCCAGTGCTAAGTCAGTGTGTGAGCAGTCTGTGGTTGGGAAACATAATTTAAAATCCCCTCTGCTATGGACTGACCTTGGGTGCATCCCTTGCTGTCTCTGAGCTTGACTTTCCGCATCTGTAAAATGGGAATGATAAAGGTGGCAGTGCCACCGCTGCACAGCTTCATTAGGACACAGGAAATTGAGAAGAGCACCTGTTAAAAAATTTAAGTTGCTCAACAGTAGAACTTGTTGTTGTTGTTGATATGAATGGCGAGTTTTGCTTTATCTTTATCTGGTTGAAGAATCTAAAATAGATGAAATTAAAAGGCCTGAGTCCTAACTAATACGTCTTACTTCACTGAGGACTCAGAGCAAGTACTTCCAATATAGTGATCAGTTAGAGAGCTTTCACATGACAGATTAATGGGACTTCTTTATGGTTTATCAAAAACAACAACAAAAAGCCCTCTGCCATTGAGTTGATTCTGGCTCACAGCGACCCTACAGGGCAGAACAGAACTGTCCCACAGAGTTTCCAAGGAGTGCCTGGTGGATTCAAACTACTGACCTTTTGGTTAGCAGCCATACAGCACTCAACCACTATGCCACCAGGATTAAGGTTGGCCAAAATCTTTTCTGTTCACAACTATCAACAAATTTTTACTCATTTTATTCATAAATTCAGACCATTTTAGCATTCATCCATCTGTGACTTTCCACTGAAGGAGGAACTGGCAAAGGCTAGGTGGGACTAGGCAAGTGAGTTTTGCTATTCTTCTATCACAGGTGGAGTCCCTGGATGGCATGAATAGTTGAGCACACAACTAACAAGAAATTCTTGATTCAAATTCACCCAAGAGCTCCTTGGAAGAAAGGTCTGGTCTGGCAATCTATTTATGAAAGGACTCCACTACTGAAAATCCTACGGAGCAGGTTCTACTCTGAACGTAAGTAGTTGCCATGCATCTGAATCTACTTGACAGTAACTGCTTGTAACTGGTTCTAGTGCAGGCACTACAACATCTCTAACCAGAAGCTAAGAAAGGTCTTGTTTCATCTGTGCCTGGTGCATTCCACATTAGACACTAACCTTTTGTAAATAAGAGAGAGCATATTAAAAAAAGGAAAACCCACCAAAATCACTAGTTTTCTTAATTTTATCCAAAAAGCCAAGTGCCATCGAGTCGGATCTGACTCACGGCCATCCCAGGAGCCAGGGTAGATGGGAGGGGAATCACTGAGACACTGAAAAACACCTCTAAATACTCACATTGACTCAGTGATCCTTGTCCATAAAAGTGACAGGGCTCTGCCACTGAAGATAACATGGAGAGTGTGGTTCATAATGTTTCTGTCCTTGGAATACGGCTCATTTGTTATTACATCTAACCAGGTCCTTTCCCTTCAAACTTGATAACAATAAATCCATTGTTCCACAACTGGAGATAAGTGAATGGAAGGGATGAAATAATATACTAAATAAGCCTGTGGGAAACTTCATTACCTCATTACCATAAATAGCCATGGCTAGTTAATAAAATAGATCTCCCATTCTATTCTGTTGGCAACCCTGGTGGTGTCGTGGTGAAGTGCAACAGCTGCAGATCAAAAAGTCAGCAGTTCAAATCCACCACACACTCCTTGGAAATGCTATGGGGCAGTTCTACTCTGTCCTATAGGGTCACCATGTCAAACTCACTTCGAAGGCAGTGGGTTTGGTGTTGGCTTTTCTATTCTCCTAATGGAGAAAAGGAGAGAGAGAGGGTGGAACTTCTAAGGTGTAAATAAGAGAAAAAAAGAAAAAAGACAACACGGACATAGTACTTAGAACCTAAAAATAAAAGCACATCATATGGAAAACATTTTTAAATAGTATCTCCTTACCAAGGAGAGTTTTACTATAAATGGAGAGTTTCCATGTTACTGTCAGCTTATTTTCTCTGGCAAAGACATCTTAAAATTTTAAGAGACTCTATCATTATTTGGTTTAATTTCCATGAATATAAACTGAGGTTAGATGGTAAAATAGTTACACTTGAAAGTTCTGGAAGGGAAACTTTATTTTTAGGTATTAATTAAACTTGATCTACACAAGCGAAATCCAAACTAAAATATTTTGTTCTAAATTGTTTCACAGCCCTTTTCTACTGGGAACAAAGGAAATACACTTGCAACTCATCAACTGTAACGAATCTGAAATACTTTGCTCAAGGAGACAGTAATTAGAACTTTAATACGAAAACAAATTATTTAGTGACTGGAGCCAATGACACCCCAAATTATAAACATGGAGTTATTCTTCTTGAATAACAGTTTTCCCCATGTGTGCATATGTGGTTTGTGTCCTCAGGCAGTGTATACATACATCTGGAAAACCATTCCCTTTGTCAATTTTGGTAATTTGTGTTAAGGCAGTGTATTAGAAATCATTCTGAAGAAGTGAGCTTCTTAGTAACAGCAGCTAGTGTCTCTCCCACATGAAGGAAGAGGCCATAAAAGATTCTTTCTTTCTTTGATTTATGTGGCAAGGAGTCTGGAATCTTTCCTGGCACTGTTACGACCATGCAGGAAGCCAGCCTGAGGACAAATGTGCTATACAGAAGACAGAATCAAAAGAATCCTAACAAGAGAAACCAGATCCTGAGGATATCACAAGTCTCTGGATCAAGCCATGCCTGAAAGCACACTATCTTTGGACTGTTGAGAATCTTAAGTCAATAGTTTTTCCACTTCCTGCTTTATATAGTTTGGGTCAGGCTCTCTGTTCCTTGTAATCAAAGTCATCATACAAATGTTAGGATTAAAATACTTCTGTTAAAACAGATTTGATAAGTATTTTCTACTTCCTAGCTCTACCCACACACCATAAAGGATGACTCCCAGGAATAACTAAGTTGTAAAGTCTTTTACCTGGGTGGCATCTATCTATCTGCCTATCTTGCTCTCTCACATCAAGAAACAGTTCTGCCGCTGACTGCTCAGAGTTCAAGGGTGATCTCATGATGACAGAGTCAGGCTGACAAAGGGCATGTACCCTTGAGTTAAGAGAACTGGATCCTAATTCTAACACATCCCTCACCAGCTGAGGGATTTATCTAAATCTCTAAGTCTCCAAACATCTGCTGCTTCATAATGAAACTTGGATAACAGTACTATTTATGCTAAGATGTTGTTGCAATTGATAAATGAGATTGAAAAAATTCCGACAACAACAAAGTTGTCATAATGTATGTCTGATCAGGGCTTCACAGGGTTTTCAATGGCTGAGTTTTCAGAAGATATTGACAAGGCACCTTTGGATGGACCTGAATGTCCAGTCTTTTCATTGAAAGCTGACTGTATTAACCATTTGCACTACCCGGGACTCCTATTAAATGAGATGTTGCTGTTGCTGTTAGGCACCAGCACATACAACAGAAGGAAACACTGCCTGTCACCCTCGTAATCACTGCCATGTTGGAGCCCACTGCTGCAACAACTGGGTCAGTCCATCTTATTGCAGTCCACTTCTTTTTCACAGACCCTCTACTTTACAGCTCCGACTCGACGGCACTTGGCTGGCTACCTCACCAAGTATGACGTCCTTCTCCGGGAACAGTCCCTCCTGGTAACATGTCCAAGGTAAGTAAAAGACAAAGTCCTGCCATCCCCACTTTCAAGGAGTATTCTGATTGTATTTCTTCCAAGACAGATGTGTTCATTCTTCTAGCAGTCCATGGTATATTCTTTATTCTTTGCCAACACCATAATTCAAAGGCATCAGTTCTTCTTCAGTCTTCCTTATTCATTGTCCAGTTTCTGAATACACGTAAGACTGAAAATCCCATGGGTCAAGTATGGCTAGCCTTACTCAGCAAAGTGACATCTATGCTTTTGAACACTGTAAAGAGGTCTTTTGCAGTAGATTTGCCCAATACAATGCATCATTTGATTTCCTGACTGCTACTTTAGCAGGTGTTGACAGCAGATCCAAGTACAATGAAATCCTTGACAATTTCAATTTTTTCTCCATTTATCACGATGCTATTTATTGGTCCAGTCGTGAGGCACACATGTAAATCATTCAGGACAATGTAAATATTCAAAAAGTGTTGGCCTTTACTATATTTCCAGCAGCTGTAAATATAATCAAACATTGTATCTGCAAAAGTAGGCACTCAACTTTTACTACTTTAGCTACAAGGAAAGCAAGTGTACCTTAATAATTGAAAATGGTTATTTAATTCTGCATGTGTGCAAACATTTGTGAGCATATTAAAAAGGCAAACTTTTTACTGTATTTCATAAAGTAAGAGTTGTGAAACAGAATATCGATGTTGTAAGAGTATCTCTAGTGTTTTATATGTGAAATGTAACCTATTCCTTGGCTTACTAGCTGAAAAGTGTCATTCGGGTCATCAGTGTAGCCCGAGGAGAGCCCAGCACTGTCCATGGTACCATCTAAGCGTCTCTGAAAACAACTATGAGTGGGAATCCCGTTAACGGCAGAAGAAGAGCGGTTCTTTGCACACAAGGGGTTACCTTGAGTTGGAATCAACTTGATGACAACAGATTTTGCTGTTCTTGCTTTACATTTCAGGGACAGCCATTTCTCATGAGGACCTAAAAACCCACTGCTGTGGGGTCCATGCCAACTAATAGCAACCCTGTAAGTCAGAGTAGAACTGAGGACGTGAAACACTAAAAACAGGAAAAGAGAACATAAACAAATCATCCTTTCTCCTGGAAGCTAGCACCGAGTTCAGATTTCTATCCTACTAGACTGGGATAAAATAAATCTCTGCTAAAGGCAAATTAAAAAAAAAAAAAATCATTCTTTCCCATAAGAAGTTGATGTTCATACTATTATTCATTGTTTCTTCTGATCTTATTAAAAAAATGACTAAAAATTAGTGAATTCTGGTGCTTGATGGACACCTTCAAAATCAACAATTATTTGAAAAATTAAAGTTCGCTGAAACATATTGAAATCTTATGCATCCGAGAGTTCTGTCAACTAGCTTCTATAATGCAACCTGAAACTGTAATTCAAATTCAAGGTTGTAAGCATCAAACTTGTGACATCACAAATCAAGGAAGTCTCTGGGCATGCAGCCAGCAGGCAAACACAGGCCCTTTGCAGGACTAGCCACAAGTGAGAGAACAACACACACCCCATGACAGTGACTTAGCATGACTGATTAGTTTGAAATTAAGCTTCTTCACTGGTGCTAGAAATACACATATCACTTAATGACAACAAATAACAGATCCTCTTCAAATATTATTGTCAGGGTTGCAACACAGCAGGGTGGCAGGAAAAAAAAACTGTTATAAATGTCTGCATGTGATAGGTGTGAAAAAATTTCTTAATCGTTTGCAAATATCTGAGAAATTATCTGTATTAAACCAAGGAGTGTCACCACATTCAGTTTCTGAACTCTGTGTCTATTTCTGTACTTTGTAAGATACTTTTTACATTAAATTAACATTTGTGATATGACATTAGTCATTATTAACACTTGTTAAGCACCTCTATTTCTATTATGCTAAGTGCAGAATTCAAGTTTAATAAGGCAGGACTCTCACTGCCAGATGGTATCTTCACTTGATTTATTCTTCTCTATAAAGCACCTAGGAAATCCTGGCTGTATAGTGATTAAGTGCTATGACTGCTAACCAAAAGGTCAGCAGTTCAAATCCACTAGGACCTCCTTGAAAACTCTATGGGGTAGTTCTACTCTGTCCTGTAGGGTTGCTATGAGTCAGAATCGACTCAATGGTCGAGGGTTATAAAGCATCTGATTCCTTTCTAAGCTAATCCTCAAGTTTCTAAGAATAATTGTTAGTCTATGACTCTTCGTTCTCATCTGTAGCCAGTATGCTGAGAAATAAGAAACGGAGGACTCATGAGTAAATTTATGTATCAAAATGTACTAAAAGAATATGTTTCTCTTTAAAATGATAAGGATCTATTTAATGAGAAAGACTCAACTTTGTTGGGAGCCAAGCCAGCCAAGTGTCATCGAGTCGGATCCGACTCATGGGACAGAGTTATTTAAAACCAGAAGATTAAATCTTAGAAATAGCTTCCTTTGGATATGCTGAGAGGGGATGGTGAAGCAGAAGAAAAAAGAAGAATGTAGGAGATGGAGTAGGAGAAGGAAGACCCCAAGATATATGGGAAATATTTACATCTATGGAATTAATTCAAAGAACAGTTCTTTTTTAAAAACTGGAGATACTTTTCTATGGCAGAAGTGTTGAGTATTTCCTCCACAGGCTAACTACAGGCCACTCAATGACACAGTAAAGTGCCAGCCTATCCCAAACAACAGTGTTTGAGCCAGTGTATTTTGTCTTTGGCTGCTTTTTGATGTTACTGAACAACTAAAGAAACAAACAAATGAAGAGAAAAACCCAAACCCAGGACCATCGAGTCAACTGCAACTCATAGTGACCCTATAGGACAGAGCAGAACAGCCCCAAGGAGTAGAACTGCTCCAAGGAACACCTAGCAGATCTGAACTGCTTACCTTTTGGTTAGTAGGTGTAGCACTTAACCACCACAACCACCACACCACGAGGGTTTCCAATAATGGTACTGCTTAAACTGGGCTAGTTACATAGTGACGATGTGGCAGACTCTTCTACTTTCAAGCAGACTATTTAGGGACTCCCCTCACTGCAAGGCAAGGAACACAATCAGAGCTCCATGTCTGCAAAGCGGAATCACAGCCAGAACAGCACATGCCGGAGCTCAGCTCAGTCTGCAGATCAAAAAAAGAGAAGGCCTTTCCCAGGCTCTGACCACGCTGTCATTAGGTGCTGTCAAGGCATTTCCACCTCACAGCAACTATTTACAACAGAACAAAACACAGCAGCCCTGCGCCAGCCTCACAATCATTATGCCTGGGCACACTGTCATAGCCACTGTGTCAATCCATCTCTTTGAGGGTCTTCCTTTTTTTCGATGACTCTTCGCTTCCGAAGCATGATGCCCTTCTCCAGGGTCTGGTCCCTCCTGATAACATGTCTAATGTATCCTTACTTCCAAGGAGCTTTTTGGCTGTACTTCTTCCAAGACAGATTTGTTTGTTCTTCTGGCAGTCCATAGTGTATTCAGTATTCTTTGCCAACACCATAACTGAAAGACATCAGTTTTTCTGAAATCTTCCTTATTCATTGCCCAGCTTTCACACGCATATGAGGTGATCGAAAAAACTATGACTTGGGTAAGGCACATCTTAGTCCTTTATTTTGAAGACACTTTAAACAGTTCTTTTGCAGCAGGCTTGCCCAGTGCAAGGCATCCCTCGATTTCTTGACCTACTTTCACGGGCAGTGATTGTAGATCCCAGAAAAATAAAGTCCTAGACAATTTCAGTAATTCCTCCATTTATCATGGTATTGCTCATTGGATTTTTGTTTTCTTTATGTTCAAGTATAAGCCATACTGAAAGCTGCAAGTCTTTGATCTTCAATCAGTAAGGCTTCAAGTTCTCTTCACTTTGGGCAAGCAAAATTGTGTCATTTGCATACTGCGGGTTGTTAATGAGTCTCTCTCCAATCCTGATACCCTGCCAGTCCTAATGCCCTGTTCTTCTTCATATAGTCCAGATTCTCATATTATTTGCTCAGCATAAGGACTGAATAAGTATAGTAGAACAATACAACTCTGACGCACACATTCCTGATATTTTCAATCATGAAATATCCCCTTTTGCTGTCAGAATGACTGCCTCTTGGTCCATGTATAGGTTCTTGGTCTACGTACCAAGTAGTGGCCAGTAGAAAAAATATGAAGTGGGACAAGAGAGCACACAGAACGCAGAACTGCAGGTAAGAAGCACCAGTATAACATGAAAAGAACCCGAAATTAAAGCAAGTCTCAATGTTCTTCAAAATACTTTATTTTGTTAAATTCTTACGATATTCCTGAAACATAACATTCTCACAGTGGAGAATATTACCTAAGACCAAAGGTCACACACATACTAAATGCTAAGCACAAGATTCTAAGCTAATTCTTTTTCACACTAGAATTCCAAACAGTCCATCTTCTTCAGCAAACTAATTCAAGCTTCTCAATTATGGACCTTTTGATAAGTACTTAAACTGAGTAGGCTGGATTTCCTAATCTATAAATTGGACCAATAATTCCTGTCTTGCTACCTTCCTGGGCTACCATAAGAGCTAAGTAAATCTATATGTCTGACAACAATATTACAGTGGAAATCACTAGGTCATTGAAAGACAGAATGTTATTCTATGACCTTTCAATAACAGGTTTAAAGATATTCCTATCATAGACTTTCTGTGTCATGACTTAAAGTCAAACTTGGCATTTCAATCTTTTCACAGATCCAGGAATTTATTTGGCTTATTTGCATTTACCTTGAAGTCCAAGCATATCATCCATCCCACAGGAGTTTTCCCCAAATCCTCCTCTGTGATCCCACAGGACAGACATCTACAACACGGTTCATCTCCCTTTGGCCGACGGATGTACTTAATAGGGTATAAGGCCCTTGGAATCATACTGTTCATTAATGTGCTATTACCTGCTGTAACAAACACACTTAAAATGCTTAATGGCTCATTCACAATGTTGCTGTTGTGTCAGGTGCTGTCAAGTCTGTTCCATCTCACAGCTGTCTGCTCTGGAGCCAGTCTCCTAATCAATGGGATGCTTGAGTCCAATTACTGTTGTGACTAATGTCTCAATCCTTTTACTTTATCAAACATGATATCCCTTTCTAATAGTGGCCTTTCCTGAGGACATGTCCAAAGTAATACAACCACAGTTGTTTCTCAGAAGTAAGAATGGCAAGACTTCAACTTGTTCACTTTGCACATGTCATTAATAAAATCTAAAACGAGTGTCTTGATAGATGGGGGACTCCCCTCCTGGGTTCTAATTTTAGAACCCAGAATCCTTCACATTTACAGCTTCACCATCTTCAATAAAGATTCAAAGCCACCATGACTATGATCGTCTGTTTGGGACTGGAAGAAAGGGAGAGGTACAGAGAGTCCTGCACGGGAGGGCTGTATGAGTCAGCCCTCCAGGTTACTCACAGCACTCCCACCACTCACTTTCCACTCATTAGGCCCATTGTTGTCAAGTCGCTTCTGACTCATGATGACCCTACGGGACAGAGTGGAATTGCCCAACAGGGTTTCTAAGGAGTGACTGGTAGATTCCAACTGCCAATCTTTTAGTTAGCAGTCAAATGCTTAATGACTAGGGCTTCCTTCCATTCACCAGACCTCAGTATATGGCTTCATCTAACTGCAAAACGAGCACTGAGAAAAGGACACAGATTTGCTGAAGTGCCAGCCAGGCTCTGTTGTACTTTCACTAGGAACTTAAGAGATGCTTCCTGATGAGTGAATGAGCCAACTAAAACACATAACCCTTGGTTGCTGAGTAATGTAGAGGAAAAAATAAAAATACTGTATATAAAGCATATTTTCAAATCTAGTTCATTTAATTTTACAAATCATTGTCTGTCCTCCTGTCCTCTTTTTCCTGATGCACTAAAACCAGCTGTAGTTGACTTGCCTCTGACTCATGGTGATTGCATGGGTGTCACTGAATAGCTGTGTCCCATGATTTTTCAATGGGGGAAGTGGATGAACAGGCTTTTCTGGTGAGACACTCCTGGGTGAACTTGACCTTCCAGACTTTCAGGCCAGCAGCTGAACACAGTCATCATTGGCAACATCCTGGGATTCCCCGAAGACATTAGAACTCAACTTTAAGGCTAGAAAGCCAAATTGCCAAAAAAAAAAAAAAAAAGAAAGAAAGAAAGAAAAAAGAAAGGCAATGCATCATCAGCAAAGCCCTTTTTTTAAAAAAAAAATTAAAAAAGCCTCCTATGGGACTATCACACAGAGTGGGGAACCAGAGGCAATACATAAATAAAAGGTGAGGAGAACACACTAGAAGCTACTTACTCTTCAACTGACGTCAGACTTCTATGTGTTCATTATGCTAAGAGGCAAAGTCCTGTCTGATCTGGACGCTTTCATACGTAAGTCGTTTTAAAATCAATTAACTTTAAAGGCTCATCAAACTAATGGATAAAAAAGACATTTACGATTTTTGTGTTAAATAAAGTCACTAAGCACAAGCAGCATGAATCTGTGTTTTTTTTGTTTTGTTTTCTAAAGGTATCATAACGTTTCGTGGTATGTCAAGTACTTGTCAAAATTCATATTTGATCAGATAAAGATTCTAGTGTATTTGATATTTACTAAAAGAAATCTGTCAAGTGTAAATTTAAGCTAAAATTAAAAATTAAGTGCTTCGGATCTGACTCGACAGCACTTGGCTTGGCTGGCCCATATTTTATCATCGCCTAGAAGTTTCAGGTGATGAAACTGTGCAGTTAAATGCTCCAGCCCCGAGGGTCTCTTTACTTCAGGGGAATTTGTTTCACCACATAAGCTCTCAAAATAGGTTTATTTCTGCTATTTTCCTGACTGTATTTTAAAAGGGTAATGACATAGGATTCACAGATGCTGGTGAAATAATTACAGTTGCATAAGCGAGGCATATAATTAGTAGAAGTGGGTTAAAAAAAGACTTCACCTACACTATGGGCCACAAGGACTGAGCATTAACTGTGAAATAACTGCTGTCTGCATCTTTCACACATGTAACCAACAGGAGGGGGATATCTACATAAAAGCTGCCCTGGTGATACAGTGGGTAAGCGCTCGGCTGCTAACTGAAAGGTTGACAGTTTGAATCCGCCAGCAGCAACATGGAATCAGTCTGCTGCTGTGAAGATCCACTGTTGCCACTGAGTCAATTCTGGTTCATAGCAGTCCTGGAGGACAAGACTAGAATGACTGCAGAGGGTCTCCACAGCTGTAGCCTTGACGGACGCAGACTGCCCCCGCTTTCCCCCACGGAACTTGGTGGGTTCAAACCACCAACCTTTTAGTTAGCAGCTGAGCACTTTAACCAGTGGTACACCAAAACCTACGGGGCAGCTCCACTCTGTCCTACACAGTTACTATGAGCAGGATTGAGTCCATGGCAACATATTTGTTTGTGTATACGTATGCATGTGTGTGTACATGTGCAGAGAGAGAGAGAGTTGCTGGGTAGTACAACTGGTTAACATCCTTGGCTGCTAACTAAAAGTCAGGGGTGCAATTCTGCCCAGAGGCACTTGGGAAGAAAGCTCTGGTAATCTATTTCTGAAAAAGCTGTCACGGAAAGTCCTGTGGAGAATAGTTCTACTCTGAGACATGTGAGGTTTGCTGTAAGTTAGAACCATCAGGACAGCAACTGCTTCTGCTCTATGTGTATGTGTGAGCACAATACACAGGAAACCCTGGGGGCATAGTGGTTAAGTACCGTTTGCTAACCAAAAGGTTAGCAGTTCGAATCCGCCAGACATTCCTTGGAAACTCTATGGAACAGTTCTACTCTGACCTCTAGGGTTACTACGAGTCAGAATCAACTCAATGGCACTGGGTTTTTCCTATTTTTTTGGTTTTATGTACACATACATAAAACCAAAAAAAAACCAAACCCAGTGCCACTGAGCCAATGCCAACTTATAGTAACCCTACAGGGTAGCATAGAACTGCTCCATAGAGTTTCCAAGGAAGCGTCTAGTGGATTTGAACTGCCAACCTTTGGGACGGCAGACATAGCACTTAACCACTAAAATACAGATATAAAATATAACTGTTGTTGTGTGCCACAGAGTCAATTTCAACCCACTGTAACCATACAGGAAAAAGCAAAACTGCTCATAGGGTTTTCTAGGCTGTAATTGCTAGAGGAGAAGATTACCAAGTCTTTTCTCCTGCTGATTTTTCAGTTAGCAGCCAAGAAATTAACGGTTGTACCACCAGAATTTATGTATATTTCGTGGTTTGGGTTATGTACATGTGTATGTATGTGTATGTTGTTAGATGCTGTCAAGCTGGTTCCAATTCATAGCGACCCTACAGAAATGCCCTACAGGGTTTCCAAGGAGTGGCTGGTGGATTTGAACTGCCAGCCTAAATACACACACACACACACACACACACACTCAACGTTGTTAGTTGCCACCTAGTCAGTTCCAACTCATGATGATCCCATGTGTGTAGAATAGAAACGCTCCACAACATTTTCAAGACTGTGACATCCAGAAGCAGATGACCAAGCCTGTTTCCTGAGGTGCCACTGAGTGGGTTCAATTGCCAACCTTTCAGTCTAGCACTTACTTAACTGCTTGCAAGGCACACATCAACACACATACACATATTCAAGCAACGCAGGACACAAAGAGAAGATATCCTTCCTAAATTCAAGAGATTACAGACACCTATATGGAAAATAAACTCAGTATTTACCTTTACCCCACAGGTGTGTAGTAAAACTCAGGACAGAACAAAAGCAGAACACAAAACAGCAATGTGGTTCCTCCCTTTGTAGATCCACAAACTAAATGTATTTTCCCAAGCCCCAAAGAAAAAGCTCTTCTTTGGCTCCTGTGAGAAAGTGAAGATTTGTCCCCGCATGAACCTCTGACTCTTCAACTGTGGGAGGCTAAAATTACCAAGAAAAGCACAAAATTCTCTCTTCTTCATCTAATCTTTGTTGAACTCATATGGGTTTCAACTTCCAAGCTGAAAGATCCCTTAAACATAAACACCTATTTTTAAAATCTCCTTTAATGATTTTATGAGTTTGCAAGCAAGTTTACAAGGACAGAGTGGCCAACTTCAGTTCAAACTTTAATTATATAGTGAAGCACAATGCCAGTTTATTTTCATGCAACATGTATAAATTATAATTAGAAGAATTTGCTCATGGCTTAAACAATCGTGTTGTCACTGTAAAGAGCTCAAAGGACTTGTGAATAATTACAAATGAATACCACACGTGGTTGTGGCCAGGCCAGCTCATTTAATTTCAGTTGAAACTATATCACTACTGAAGCATATTTACGGGCCCACAAAGTGGAGGACTGAGAAAGGTATATTCAGCATTAGGGCTCACACTCTTCTGATTTAGCTTAATATTGGGGTCACTTTTAGAACATCAACATTCACCGTTCAGGTACCTTCAGAGACCAGGGTCATAACGTGGAGTGGCTTGGTAAAGACCAGAGGGAGTGATCATGTGGACAGGAGCCAGATGGAGATGGAACAGCTTGTCTTAATAATGTGAACTGCACTGAAGGAAACACAGTTATGGTCAAATCAGTGGAAACCTCTGAAAGTCCTGACTGTTCACTCCTGCCTGGACAAACAGCATCTTTCTCCCAACTAAGCTTTGGATAAGATATTGGGCAAACGAAAGAAGTTAAAGTTTTTGCACCTGAGAAGTATTGAAGTGTAGACACTCTAGCTTAAAGTATCTAAAATATGGAGCTTAGAGTCCTTACGGATGGTTGCTGTCCTTTTAAGACAAGAGCATACCCCAAGAAGGACATGGGCCTGAATGTAAGGCCACTCTACTCCAGTGTACAGAATAGTTTCACCCACCAACAAAAGACAACTGGGAATCTCAGTCCTTTATCTATGACTCCTAGGAGCCCTGGTGGCACGGTGGTTAAGTGCTCAGCCGCTAACTCAAAGACCCGTGGTTCAAATCCACCAGGCACTCCTCGGGAGAAACCTGTGGCAATCTACTTGGATGAAGATTACAGCCTTAGAAACCCTATGGGGCAGTTCTACTCTGTCCTAAAGTGACGCCGTGAGCTGGAATCAAAAAGGTGACAACAGGTTTGGTGTTTTGGTTTATGACCAACTCCACAGAGTATGGCCACCCAAATTTTTGCCCCTTGTTCAAACAAACACAATTTGAAAAACAGATAGTCAACAAAATTCCTTAATCTTGCACTAAAAGAACACTACTCTATAAGACTACATGGGAATGAGCCCACCCACTAGATGAACTTTATGCAAAATATACACCATGTAACTTATGAGAAGACATGCTCTAACTGGAGTAGTATTTATCTGGGGTGGTGGGCCAACAGATGTGCTTTAGGAATGTAGGGGGCCAGAGGAGCAAAATGAGCTTGGGACAAGCCCTTAGGCACTTCTAGCTGGGTCCCAAAGAGAGGGCACAGCCTATGCTCCTACTGAAGGATACGAGAGCAAGTGGCACTGCCAGGGCCCCTTTTCAAGGAGCCCCAACTCCTCACCACTCCTCAATATTCCAACAAGCCTCGGAGAGTATAATGCTAAGAAACCAAGTCAAGGGGGCACTGTTAATACTTAATTCTATCCCTGGCAAGCAGCCCTGGTGGTGCAGTGGTGGAGTGCTCAGATGCTAAAAGAAAAGGGAGTGGTTTAAACTCCCCAGCGGTTCCACCAGAGAGAGAGATGGCAGTACGCTTCCATAACAACTGTTGTTGTTGACTCACAGCAACTCCACAAGAGCGGGGAACACTGCCCAGACTCGGGCCATCCTTACAATCATTATGTTTGAGCTCACTGTTGCAGCCACTGCCTCAGTTCATCTCATTGGGGGTCATCCTCTTTTTGCTGCCCTCTACTCTGCCAAGTATGATGCCCTTCTCCAGGGACTGGTCCCCCATGCTAACATGACCTAAGTACTTGAGATGAAGTCTCATCCTTGTTTCCAAGGGGCACTCTGGCTGTATGTCTGCCAAGACAGACTTGTTCAATCATCTGGTAGTCCATGGTATACTCAATATTCTTTGCCAACACCATAACTGAAAGGTGTCAATTTTTCTACAGTCTTCCTTATTCAGGGTCCACCTTTCACACGCATATGAGACAATTGAAAATATACTGGCTTGGGCCAGACACACATTAGTCCTCAAAGTAATATTTTGGCTTTTCAACACTTTAAAAGAAGTCTGTTAACAGCAAATTTACCCAGAGCAACACTGTTTGATCATTTGATTTCTTGCCTATTGCTTCCATGGGTATTGATTGAGAATCCAAGTAAAACGAGATCTCTGACAACTGCAGTCTTTTCTCTGTTTATCATGATAATGCTTCTATGTCCAGCTGTGAGAATTTTCGTTTTCTTTATGTTGAGGTGTAATTGTTACTGAAGACTGCAGTCATTGATCTTCAATGCTTCCTAAGTGCTACAAGTCCTCTTGCAGCAAATGTGGATGGATCATTTGCATATTGCAGGTCACTGATGAGTCTTCCACTAATCCTGATGCCACATTTATCTTCATATGTGGTTCATCTACTCAGGTTATTAATTTTTTGCATACAGACTGAGTAAGTATAGTGAAAGTACAGAATGCTGATGTACATCCTTCCTGATTTTAAACCACACAGTATCCACTTTTTCTGTTTGAATGACTGTCTCTTATACACAGGAACCACATGAACACAATTCTGGAATTCCCATTCTTCACAATATTATCCATAATTTGTTATGACCCATACAGTCAAGTGCCTTTGCATATGTAAACATCTTCATGTATTTCAGCTAAGGTCTACCTGATATCAGCAGTGGTACTCCTTATTTAATGTCCTCTTCTGAATTCAGCCTGAATTTCTGGTTGTTTCCTGTCAATATACTGCTGTTACTGTTTTTGAATGATCTTCAGCAAAACTTTACTTGCATGTGACATTAATGACAATGTCTGAAGGCACTGGCAAGAAAAACAGGCTCCAGAAACTAACTGAACACCAGTTGAGATGTTCCAACACATGGATGCAACACTAGGGGCGCTCACTCAACTACACCAAGAAATCTAGAAGACGGCTACCTGTTCAACCAACTGGTAGAAATCTGTATTTGTGCCCACTCCAAAGAAAGGTGATCCAACAGAGGGTAGAAATTTTCAAATAATATCAGTAAAGATTACAGTCTTGGAAACCCTATGAGGCAGGTAAATGGCATTACTCCTATTTTATAAACAAGATACATAGTGGTTCAGTAACTTAGCCAAGGTCATGTGGATATAAGTAAAAGGCTGGCAGTGGAACTAGGTCTACACCAGTGCGATGCCCATGATTTTAATCTGTAATAAGTGCTATAAGAGTTATTCAGAAGGGAAAAAATAAAGTATTTCTGGCGTAAATCTCAAAGGTGGTTGAATGGGAAACAGTGACATTAGACATGAACCTTGAAGAATTAAAAGAATTTTTAGAGGCAAAGGCAAAGGCAAAGAAGTTAGAACAATGCTCCAATAGCCTGGAGAGGGGAAGGAATATATGTGATGGGCAAGGATGAGTCAACTTGGCTGGTACTTTGCAGTTTTGTGTAAATGAACTGGGAAATAAAAGACTAGAAAGGTCAGTTGAGATCAACTTTCCCTTCATGTTTAACTTAAGCAAATATGAAACTCAGTTTGCATGTCCTGAGTGTACTCCATATTTAATTTGCATTGAGGCCAACTGGGGCATCCAGATCAAAATGCCTTGTTGGTAGAGCACTTCATTGGGTTGGACTGAAAGGGACAGCTAAAGAGAGGGTGTCATGGATTGAACTGTGCTCCCCCCAAAATGGGTGTGGCTGTGTGGCTGGCCCTTGATTCTTGGTACTGGGTGATGTTCCTCCGTGTTGCAAATCTGCCACTGTGATCCCAACGACAGAAGATGGGTGGCAGTTGTGTTGGTGGAGCAAGACTCAATGTGTAAGACTGTTTTGTGCCTAGAGGCAGTCTCTTGAGCTATAAAGGAGAGCAGCTAGCAGAAAGATTTGGAGAGTTCACATCGAGAAGAAAGAAAGCTGTGTGGAAAGCTGAGCAAGAACTTTGGAAAGGTCCAGGGTCCCTGCACCTCTGAAACTTCTAGTCCACAGGAAGACTGACAAGGACCGTCTTTCTCCAGAGCCACTAGAGAAAGCCTTCCCCAGGGGCTGACACCCTGAATTTGGACTTTATCTTACTGGACTGTGACAAATAAAATTTCTCTTTTTAAAAAGCCATCCACTTGTGGTATCTCTATTATAGCAGCACTAGACAGCCAAGACAGACGGCCCATGCACCATGCAAAGATAAATGACCTGTAGCTGGACATATTCCTAGAAAAAGTCATTGCAAGATTCAATTAAAGTAAATCAAATCTCCTTTACCATAGAAACAATGTTATAACTTTACATCAATGGATGGATACCCATATTTTAATAAAAAGTACCCCAAACACTCTAATTTTCCAATAACTTGTGTTGGCTAAAGACAATGCCTTAAGTGTATACACACTAATTAGGTGGTATAATAGTCATAAAATTTTAATGAATTAAAACTACCCCAGGAGACAAAGCCTTTGCTACACTGGGAAGGACTATGAGACCAGAACCCAAAGTGACTCCAGCATGACTGCACATGGCTCACCAGCTGAATGAAAGCAGCTGTGAAGAAGAAAAGTGACCGCTGGTCCAAAGCATTTGGGATCATGTCTTAGGCAAAGTGACAGGGGTAATCAAAGCCAGCTACAAGGTGTTTTCTTGCCTTAAGGCTCCTCTCTCACCAAATTAATCCACATGTTATGGCTACCAGATGAAGCTTCTTAAAGCAATATCCGTGATGTGATTGTTGTCTTGCTCAGAAACCCCCATTTCCTACCAATTTTCAAACCCTACAACCTGCCATTTATGATCTTCCAAAATCAGCCTGCCTAACCTTCTCTTCCCCTCCATCTGCCATGGGCTCTACCTGGCAGATCTGTCTTGTCACTGACATCATTGTGACGATCAAAACCCACCTGGACACCAGAGGCAGCTTTTGTGCCAGCTGTCCCATTACGGCTGGTACATAATAAGTTCTCTTTACATACGGAAGGATGGAGGATGGACAGACAGACATCACAATGAAGCCCAGCTGGTAGTGATCTTTCCCATGTCAGTATGCCATACTGCACTGTGGTTTCACTTAAAGGAACAATGCATGCCTCCTTCTCCACAAACCAATGGATACAGTTATTCCCTCTCTATTAAATAAGAGGCTCTTGAAGGCCCAACGTTACAGCTCACACAACCCCCAGTACAAGGTCATTCATAGACTGTGTGCTCGAGATACCAGAAATAGAGGAATATGGCACTCTTGGCAGCAGGTGGTAGATGTGCCTAATGGCCAGTTTAATGCATACAGAAGACAGAGTCCAGGCACGGTCAGTACATGCGCCTGGTTAGCTTTAACTACTCCAGACAAACGTTAAGTGTCTATTCTGAATTTAACTCTACCAGGATATGCAAGGTCACCATCTCCTACTACTTCTTCACAACTCAGCCCTGCTGTCCTCTCTCCCTTGAAGCCTTCTGAGAACAGTTTCCCAGCTGACCCCTTATAAGACTCTGGGTCCACTCTGTTCTTGCTCACCTGGCAGACTGCACAGATACCCTTCACTAATAAGGTTTCAGCACACTGCAGTGTAAAACTGCTGCTCCCTTATTTCTCTTCGGAGAGGAGTCACCTTTGCTCATTTCTGCATCCTTCATCCCCAGAATGGTTATTTGGCACACAGTAGGCTCCCAATAAAAGCTTCTTCATAAGTATTTTATTTTAGAAGCATTTAGCTAACATTCAGAAATGATATCTACTACATGTGATCATCACTGTTACTAAACTCAAAAGACACGGCAAAATCCGTGAGGGTAGCAGAACTACCCTGGCTTTTGTCATCAGATGCCCCCCGTCTTGAAAATGAGCTCTGCCTCTCACTAGGGACGTGGGTTTGAACAAATCACTATCTCTGAGTCGATTTCCTCCTGTCTCCCAGCAGGGGTGGCAAACAATGTTACCCCTGCAGGGTGTTGCGAAGACCAGAAGTGATGTAGATAAGGTACCAACAGGGATCCTGGCATGCAGTTTATTGGGTAATAAGTGATAACAATTATAAATATTACATAGGAGGACATGGCAAAGTAAATGTTGATATATATACACATATAATTCAATATACATAAACGGTTTTCAGTGATTTTTTTTCAGAAAAAAAAAAAAAAAAACTTAAAAAAGGTTAATTTAGCAACCCCACAGGAAACCCTGGTGGCATAGTGGTTAAGTGCTACGGTTGCTAACTGAAAGGTCAGCAGTTCTAATCCACCAGCTGTTCCTTGGAAACTCTATGGGGCAGTTCTACTCTGTTCTATCGGGTTGCTATGAGTTGGCATCAACTCAACAGCAGTGTGTTTTGGGTATGCAGACATAGGAATCCCTGGGTAGCACACATAGCTAAGCATTTGACTACCAGGTAAAAGGTTAGTGGCTCAAACCCACCCAGAGGTGGCTCAGGAGAAAGATTTGGCAATCTGGTTGCAAAAGCTCACAGCCCTGAAAACTCTATTAAGCATAATTCTACTCTGCACACACAGCCTTGAAAACTCTATCAGCACAGTTCTACTCTGTACACACTGGATGGCCGTTAAGTCAGAAATTCATTAAAAAAAAAAAAAAAGAAAAAACAGTAGAGAGGAAAGAGGATGTATCCTCAACATTAAATATTTAAAGTAGGTCAATAAAAGCACTCCATATCAGGAATTATTCATCAATCTCCAAGCCCCCCAAACATTAAATATGTAAGTGGCACATATGTATGTCATACTGAGAAAAACCAAGGTGGAAATGGGTTTTGGACACAGTGTACAAAGAAAAGAATCCAGTGCCTGGCTTCCTGTATAAACAAATGTCATCACCGTCAAAGAACAGTACATCAGGAAACTCTCTGGAACATGGAGATGTTTTCATAATGTGTGGGGAGGGGTAGGTAGGAGACATAGAGAGGGAGAGATCTGACAGCCTTCCAGCATAGAACAAGCTCAGAAGCACTAGAGGACACATTATGAAAAATGCAACACATGCAAATACTCCCCTCTTGCAGATTCAGAGAGGTTAGGAGAGCAAAATGATCATTTAAGATCAATTTAAGAAACCTGGCTTCTTACAGATAGGAGTAAGTAGGTGGATTTGTCCAAACCACATTATTTGCATCTTCTAAACCCTATCATTTTGAGCAATGGCTAAAATTTGGTACGTGTCACAAGTCTTTTCTCTTCTCCCTGCCACACAATGTGACTGCTTTTAAGGATAAGAAGGAAAAGCCATTATTTTAAAAGTCTCACATATTCACAATTGAATTTCAATGACACAACTTTATTTAAAAATGGATAAATGGTTTATAAAAGAGCCAACAGAAATATGCGTCACGAAATATTCACTAATGTGCAGACCTCTCTATGTTAGATATGTACATTAAATTAAATTAAATCTTTTAAAGATTATTCCAGCAGCACCTTGAACTCAAAAGCCAATGACTGTTCAATAAGTGGATAAACAAATATTGGAATACTTGATCCTGACACCATCTTGGATTAACATGGAATAACGAAAGTCAGATTTACCCTCCTGGTTGAAATCAATTTAAAAAAGTGAGTAATATATATGAAACAAAGGCTTTTAAGATACTGGACACTTAGCAATAAAGGACAATATCCCTGGGAGGAGAAAAACAAATGAGGCAAGCCCTAATTTGCCCCAACTTACTGCCTGTAGAAAGTTCTCAGGCCCTGGTAGAAGGAAGAGAAACTCAGAGACCAGTGTGGTCGCCGAGAGATGAGCCCACAGCAACAGAAGTGTGGTGAAGATCAGGCGGCCAGAGATCACTGGGCAAAGTATGAGGGAGGAAAGCACTACACAGGAAGAACTAATGAAATTTCAAATCAACTATTCAGTTGGATATTGACCAGCACATAGGAGGAAACTACCCATAACAAAGGGAAGAACCACTTGAACAAATTAGAGGGAGCAGTCCTAGTACTCACAAAGGACCTAGAATAACGTCTGCCCCCAACAGCCAGAGTGGAAATTTCATAAATTGTGAGGCACTGGGCAGACTATTAGGAAAGGCTTTGTTTCAATAGCATAGGAAGAATAAACTTAGATTAAATGCTATCCTGGTCCCACCTAACAAAGCTGAAAAACAAGAGTCAAAGGGGTCAAACTAGTTTCCAAGAATCTTAACTATGTCCTGCAACAAAGCTCAAGAAAATTTTTAGCAATACAAAAGCGTTTAGTGCTGAAAAGGATAAAATTCTGGTATGCCAAGAAGGAGGATAATACGGCCCATAATTAGGAGAAAAATCAATCAATCAAAACTGAACCAGAAATTACACAGGTCAGAAAACTTGTAGAAACAAACATTAACACAGTTACATTAACTGTATTGCTTATGTTCAAGAAACTTGAGAAAAAAATGAGCATGTTGAGTAGTAGAAATATGGATGTATTAAAAACAACCCAAACTGAACTACTAGAGAGGAAGACCTTAAAATCTGAGATGGAAAATTCACTGCATGGCAGCTTGGACACTAATAGCAGCTTAAATACTATAGAACAAAAGATTAGTGAACTTGAATACATAACGATAGAAACCGTTCAAAATGAAACAGACACAAAATACTTTGTCTTACTCGAAGTGTACAACTACAAAAGTGTGTGTAAGAGTTAAATGCGGTCAGATGTCCTGAGGCTGAGACAAAACTCACTATGTAGTTGAAGACCAACTTGATACTACATTACTGCATTTTCTTACATTAATGCAATCAAAATCATTAGAAGGGATGATTCCAATTACAGAATTAATATTCTTTCTTTTGTTTTTTTTTTACTTTTTTTATTATGATTAAGTGAAAGTATACAGTCCAAATCAATTTTGCCTGCCCGCCTATCTGCAACCCCATCTGCTCTCCTCACTCCGTGACAGCACACTCCTCCTTTACACTCTTTACTTCTAGTATCCTCTTAAAGAACACCTGTCCCCTCCCCTCCCCTCTCTTCTCTCCCATCTAGAAAGAAACCAGTAGGACAGCCTCCTATAAATGTAAAAATTGTAAAGTACACACACCACATGCTCATACTGTGTCCCTGAGTCCAGTCTATCTTTGTCTGAAGAGTTGACCTCAGTACTGGCTTCAGGTCCAGGGCAGCAGCAAGTCTACGGGCCATGTTCCCAGGGGACCCACCAGGTTGTCAGATTATCAATTCTGGTCTTTTAGTAGAGTTCTTGAACTACACATCTCTTTTTTTCATGCCACATCAGCGACTCGATATTGTGTCACCACTAACAGCTGCCTTTGGTGATGGCCAGGTATCATCTGGCTCTTCTGGTCTCATGTTGATGCAGTCTCCCATTCATGTGTGTCCTTCTGTCTCCTGGGCTCATTTTCCTTCATGTCTTTGATGTTCCCAGTCAGCATCTGTTCCAGATGGGTTAGGATCACTTGATGTTCCTCAGATGGCAGCTCACCAGCTTTTAAGACCCCAGATGCTACTCACCAGCATGGGGTGCCGAAGACTCTCTTATCAATAGGCTAGTTATGGCAGTTGCCCTTGATGTTTCCTGAAAACATGATCCTGGACCCCTGTTCCTGCTACTCAATCCTTTGAAATATGAGGCTGAGTTTAGAAAACCTTTCAGTTTAATATTCTTTGTTTTTCTGATCCAGTTTTTAACTGTTTCATTTTCTGAATCTACTTCTATTCTAGTACCTGTTAGATCTCCTGGATTCTGGAAAATAAAAATCACACTCAAGATTTCACTACCATCTATAGATGGATATCACCCACATTTCCTTAAATTTGCCCCCATTAGTGTTGCAAGAATAATACATGGTTACATTTTTTAAATTCAATAATTTATATGCCACAAAATATATAAATCTGGATACCTCATTATCAATTCATATTTTCAAAAACAGAACATATATTCAGTTTCTCTTCAAAATCTTTCCTTTATCACTTTATTGAATATCCAACAAGACTATGCTGTGCACTGAAAATACAATTATTTATTATTATATTTTCAGTGACCAGCATAGACCTGCTAGTTACTTAACCCTCAAAGAATTTACAGTCTAGGGTCAGATAAGTGAAAAGCATTTTGACACCATATATGTGCTCAAGTATGATCAATCATCTGGAGCAGAAGTAAGAAGTTGGCTAATTGCTTGGACGGAGAGATGAGGGAGAAGACAGGTAAACTTGATAAACAGACCATCTCTATGCCTTACAGTATGTGTGGAAGTTCACCTAATAGAGAAACTGGAAAGGGACACTACAGAGACAGGAAACAGCAACTGTAAATGCAGAGAAACACACAGAAACACTGCATATTCTTGGAATAATGAAGATTTGTGTACTGCTGAAGCATAAGTTTTATGTGGATAGTCATGAAATGAGAGAAATGAGGTAGAAATTAAAAAGTGGAATAGATAACAAAGTATTCTACTTATAGTAAGGATTTTGAATTTTATATGAAGGCAACAGGAAGCCATTAAAAGTTGGGGAATGGCAAGACTTGATTTCTATTTAAGAAAGATAGCTTTAGAAGCAGTTTGAAGATCTTACTGTACATAAATGAAGTCTTACAGTAAGGACACCTGGTCAAGAGTCTGCTGCAATAGTCATGAGAGATATGATGAGAAATTGGGTGGGGTGCAAACAGGAAGAGACTGATTAAGAGATATTTAGGAAGAAGAATGAACAGAATTTGGAAATTGGCTGTGTATGTCTGTGTGGCATAAGAGTGAGGAATGAGGGAAGGATGATTCCACGGTTCTAGCTTAGATGATTGTCAGGCTGGTGGAACTTTTACTGGAAAAAGAGGAGTAAAGATGTGATTTTTATGGGAAAGACATAATTTTGAACATGTTAAATTTGTAAGTTTCCTTGGGCAGTTTAAGCAGCAGTAACTGATACTTGGATATACGGAAATAGGAAACTAGAGCTTCTGCTATAGCATTATAGTAGAAGAAATGAAAGAAAACAAGGGGACTCAGTTCTTTAAATCACGTAGCACAACAAGAGAAATGAAGCTGTCCTGTGACACAACCCTGTGTACGGCAACATTTAGTGAGCCGATGGAAAAACACAGACTGAAAGGAATTACTGGGGAAAATGTACAGCAGGAGAACGTGGCATCCAGGAAACCAAAGGAGAAGAATATTTCAAGGAGGAGAAAGTATCAAAAGCAACAGAGAAGTCTCATCAAATGTAAAATAACAAATGTCCAAAGCAGCTGCCAATTAAAAGATCATTGATACCTTTCACATGAAACCAGAAGCTTATCAGATAGGAAGTGGAGAACAAGACATCACTGATATAGATTAATACTTTAAAGATTTGAGAGATGCAAGATCTAGTCACCAGGTTACATTAATAACAACAATAGCTGTGATATTAAACAAATTATGGGAAAACTGCTATTTGTCGGGCACTGCACTAAACATTTTAAATGCACTGTCATGTTTAATTCAAGAAACAGAGACAACTCAGAAACAGTCTTTCCCTTGAACCCACATTATTCCTATATTATTGCTAATCTTCTAACTCGATTGTCTGTACTATAATAATAAGGACTGTGCCTCCTTTTCTGTTGTCCTACATGATGAAGTTCCAGAGACGTAGTAAAAACTTGGTATCTTTAAAATTCTTTAAAGATTTACTGAGGACTTGCTGTATACATAACTTTGCATTATACAATAAAAAAACCCAGTGCACTGCACCAGAGAGAAGATATTTTTTATACTGATTCCCCTCAAGTTTGGAAGTCCACTGAAGAACCAGATGGGCAGGTAAAAACTGAAATTATAGCTTTAAACATAAATTACATGCCACTCCATTTATAGCAGTACTGCATGAGCACAGTAGAGGAGAGACTGCTATGAGCGAGTGCTGGAAAAGAAATATTTATGCAGCTGGTAGAAGTTAAATAAGGACTTGAAAATTCTGACATGCAGAGACAAGGCCTTCCAGGAGGCGGAAATGCCTGAGCAAAGAAACAGTTGTGCATCTCATGAGGAGTGTTCGTGGCCAATGATTTATTGAGCAAAATCTTCAGCTCTATTGTTCTCTGCCCCAAATTAAGCCTATTTCCAATATGTAATTTTCTCCTTTCCCTACATAGTCTAAATTTTTCTCTTTGTCTACATCACACAGGCACAAGCTTCTCTGTTCATATTCTCTATCAACAATGACAGCCTCCTCATCACTCAACACCTTCAGCCTCTCTCTGTACCCTTGCAAGCAAAAGCTGGGCAACAAAGAAGGAGAACAGAACAAGAACTGATGCCTTTGAATTGGGGTGTTGGAGAAGAGTTCTGACTGTACCACAGACTGTCGAAAGAACAGATCTGTTCTGGAAGAAGTATAACCAGAGTGCTCCTTGGAAGCAAAGATAGCAAGACTGTGTCTCACATACTTTGGACGTGTTGTCAGGAGGTATCAATCTCTGGAGAAGGACATCATGCTTGGTAGAGTGTCAGTGAAAAACAGGAGGACCGTCAATGAGATGGACTGACACAGTGGCTGCAACAATGGGTTTAAGCATAAAAATGATTGTGGGCATGAGGCAGGACCAGGCAGTGTTTCATTGCGTAGGGTTTCTATGAGTCAGAAACAACCTGACGGCACCTAACAACAACTGGATCCTTAGTTCTACATCTGAAGCATTTTCCATTGACCTGGCCCCACTGTCTGTCTCTTCATCTGGTACACTACTCACGATTTCCTAGTACTCTGCATATTACAACTGACAGCACCCCGTCTCAGTTCTCAGAGAACTTCCTCAACTATCAGGTACCGTATCCTTCCCCCTTTGGTTTTCTTTCTCTGTTCTAACTCGCTGCTGTTTTTCCCACACAAATTTTCTCTCAGACCTCCTGCAGGCAACTGTATGTCCCCTTCTTCTGATACTTTCCTGCTTCCAAATCACTCTTCATGCTCAAAACTTTCTAAATCACAGCTCACTGCTTAGGAACCAATCATCACGTTCACAAAGAGCAGAGCTTACTCTCCCTGCTCAAGTTCTAAGACAATTTGGTTCTGTGCAAATGTTTTTGTTCTAGTTGCCCCTAAAATGGTTTGTACTGGTGTAGAGAAACAGGAGTTGAAGAATGACAGGACCTTAAGAACAGGTCGCAATTATGTTCAACTGAAGATGAAGTGCCTTCATCAGGGCACGTGAGAATTTAAGAAACAGCCTGAAGAGAGGCAGATGTGTGTGTCCTTCAAGCTGTCCTTCAACCTCAGGTTCTAAAACTTAAAATGCAAGTGCTGTCAAGTCAGTTTTGACTCACAGGAACCCCACGTACATATAACACAAAGGCTTGGTGAGGTCAATCTTCTTGCAACTCAGATATTAGGTTAACATATTTTATAAATTTAATAGTTCCCCCCCCAAACACACACACTTATTCATTCATTCATTCATTAATGTGAATCACTCGACTGATCTGACAGAAACGCTAGTCAGAATACAGCGGTTCTGGTTTACAACAGTCTAGAGAGCCCTGGTGACACAGTGGTGAAGAACTTGGCCACTAACGAAAAGGCTGACAGTTCAAATCCACCAGCTGCTCTTGCAAAATTCTATGGAGCAGGTCTACTCTGTCCTATAGGGTTGCTATACATGGGAATTGACTCGATGGCAATGGGTTGGTTTTGTTTTGGGTTATAACTAAAGCTAGAAAGCATGTACTTTTAGTACTAGACTCTGTCTGTCCACTAAATTTCACTTTGGTTATAAGCTGACAATTGGACCTCTGTTCTTAGCTGACTGTTGTTAAGTTCTATTAAGTTAGTTCCCACTCATAGCTACCCTAAGTACAAGAGAATGAAATACTTCCTGGTCTTCCACCATCCCCCTAATCACTGCTGGGTTTGAGCTCACTGTTGCAGCTACCGTGTCAGTCTATCCCATTATGGGTCTTCCTCTTCTCTCTGATTTCCTACTTTATGAAGCATTATGTCCCTCTCAAGAGACTGGTCTTTCCTAACAACCCTATAAGTATGTGTGATGAAGTCTCATCACCCTTGTTTCTAAGGTGCATCTTGGCAATTCTGCCAAGATTCTCTCAGTCCACGACACATTAAATATTTTCCACCAGCACCATAATTCAAATACATCCACTGTTCTTTGGTCTTCTCCATTTACTGAGCTGACTAGTATTCACATACATATAATCTAGTAGCAATTATAAGCCCCAATCCAAATCATTTCATTTCTAATATGCATTAGACCATTGCTATATAATAAACAGGAAATTCCTATAAGCATTATGATACACCCAGCAAGGACAGAATAAATAAAACCTTACTAGTAAACATAAAAGATTCTTCAAGCTAACATCTTGAGATGTCACTGAAGATGACACAATTTTAAGAGTAAAGAAATTTACAAAGTAATAGAAGAACACAAACAGGAAAGTGGAAAAAATACAGAATTATCACCAAGCCAAGCCAAGTGTCGTCGAGTTGGATCCAACTCAAAAGGATGTGCAAAAAAGTGGCATTTAAACTAGGTCCCCAAGGAAGAAAGCAAGAAGAGAAGAGCAGAAGTGTTTATTAGGCATGACTTATTTGCCAGACATTTTATATACATCATCATATAGGTTATCTCATTGCTGCTTCCACTTTAGAAATAGAGACACTGAGGCAGGCACGAAGCCACCTGCTAGAATATGGCACAGCCAGCTTCGAACTCAGTTTTGAGTGTTCTGGAATACACTATCTCGCTTCCAAGGTCAAGTAAGTGGTTGCCAGGTCAAACAGGAAAGGAACTATTATTGCCACAACTAAAGTCCCTCGTCGAAAATCCTTACTTAGAATGAATTAACATTTTATAGTTGCAACTATAATTTTCTGTTTTTCCATAAAAATAATTTTCCTTTTTCAGCATTTATAACCATATCTTAGCAGAAAATACCTGAGGTCTGAGGTCACTTAAACAATTTGCGAAACTTTAAAAAATGGATGCAAAGTGTATCTATGTGCATTTTTTTCATGGGGAAAGGTCAAAAGCCTTCATCAGAGTCCTGAAAGGGCCTATGAACACCCACTTCCCCCACAAAAAGGGAAAGAACCACTGATTTACTGTTTTCCTAGGCTTTTCAGTACTTTTTTCCACAAAGGAAAAATTATATATATAATCTACTTTTATGTACAAGGAAATCAGTTTCCTATATAATAGGGAAGAATATTAATATACTCTATTAATAATGAAACAACTTGATAACGAGACATGGAAAAGACCCTTCCCCATGTCTCTAATTACTCAGGCTAGGCATAGTGAAAGGATCATTTAGAAAGCTAATTTCCTTTTCATCATGTTTGTTAAGTGTTTACTTTAATTCACATCCTGTGTGACCCTATGGGAAAATTTGTAATTAATACCGGGGAAAATCCCATGGGGTTACACAGGATGTGAAGCGGGCCAGTACTGAACTACCTTCGGCTTCAAAAATAAAACGAGATAGGTGAGTTTCACTTTCTGTTTGCCTGTCATAAGTTCCACTTTCTGGATCCCAAAAGTTTAGGTTCCCAGCATACCCATGTGTCTGCAATGGAAGTTCAATACAACTTCAAAATCTGCACTCTCTTTTGAAAGGATGCTTTCTCGCCTGGTAGAGCAAAGAGCTTTCTGCAAAAAATGCAAATGTGTGGAGCAATCGCAGAGCCACACGGAGTCCCCCAAGTGCTCCTCCATACCTGTGCGCATCCCCGGCTCAGCTGCCGCTTTCCATTTCCTGTGGAGAACACACATCACACCACTTCCCCTATAGAAAAAAGAAAGCAGTCCAACTTAATTGCTGATGGAAACACTGTCATACTTTCCACTGGCCAAGCTTGAAACCATTACCGATCTAACCTTCATTAATTTTTCCACAACAATTTGCAGAAATGTCAGGAAGCAGCTGCACAAAGACTGATTAATTATTCTTATCACTGCTACTCCACCAGGATATATATATATGTACATGTATCTCTGGATGTGTGTGTTTTCCTTACTTAAAAATAAAATTTGGATTTTTTTCTCTACTGGTTCATATTGGTGGTAGCGCCTCTTATTCTGAAAAACTCAAATCTATTTTTGACATCTTCCAGTGCTCCAAACATTTTCAACCTGGAGGAAAGTCCATCAAGTTTGGAACAGCATCCATGGAGGAAAAGATTGCTTCCTGCCGATTACTCAGTTATGTCTGTTAAAACAGACGTTAGCAAATGCAAGTCTTATATAGCAACACTGCATTTATTAGTCAATCACAGAAGCTCCGGTTTCCTTTCCAAATGTGAATTAGAAAATCAAACACCCTACTTCTAATTTTTTTTTCCCCTGTGGCTTTTCTCTCTCATCATTTTAGTTTGAGCTATACCATCTGTCTCAACCTATCAAATAATGTACTCTGTATGCCTGGCAAAAACAAGTGGAACAGTGCACCTCATAACCCTAAGTATATAACCGCTGAGAATCTATACAACTGGTACAAAACAGAATTCAGCCATCTGGGAAGGACTGGTTGCAGCAAGCTCAGCTTCTCCGCCAGCACTCAGAGCTGCAGACTTTTAACTAGTTGGCACAGTGTCAACTAGCATTCAAGAAGAGAAACACTAACAAACTTTTCTTTTTC
Organism: Heterohyrax brucei; assembly: GCA_028571685.1. Lineage (NCBI taxonomy): Eukaryota > Metazoa > Chordata > Mammalia > Hyracoidea > Procaviidae > Heterohyrax > Heterohyrax brucei. The sequence goes on from CM053144.1 coordinate 167,833,740, forward strand.
CTAAACTCAAGAATTCAGATACAACTTTTCTAAGATGGAGTACTTGCCAGCATCGCTGATGAGACTTCAAAAAGCAAAGATCAAGGGGCTGTTACATCCTTGCAATAGAGAACTAGTTATTTTAAATCTAGCCTTTTGCGGCACTAGTCAACTTTTGGGGTCTGAAAATGTTTTTCCTTCCCCATATTGCCTGACTATGCACAGACAAGGGATTAAAGCTGAACAGACTTTGAACCAAATGACACAGTACCTTTCGGAGACAGTTGTGAAAGACTGGGAAAGTTTCTTCCCAGGACTACATCAAAATAATTGCAAGGCGTCCTTCATCTCTGATATGAGGATTCCTAGTATAGCCCGAAACCAAAGGAAAAGACACTGGACAACTGTAGTGGAAGATACAGGTGTAGTAACTGGATGTGCGGCACAGTGGCTGGAGCCTGCACTCAGGAGCAAGAACACCTGCTTTCAAGTCCCATCGCTGCCACTTGCTAAAGCCAAGCCAAGTGCTGTCGAGTCAGATCCGACTCATGGCTGCCATTGAGTCAGATCCACTTACTAAACACATCAATAGCATCAGGCAAGTTACCTGACCTCTGAGTCTCAGTTTTCTCATCTATGAAATGGGGATGATATTAATATTGTTACACTTGTCAAGCCAACCAAGTGCCATCGAGTCGAATCTGACACAAGAAGTGTCAAGAGAATTATACAATGCTCACAAATGGCACTAAAAAACACTATATATGTTGGCTGGTCATTCTGTATTTTTCTGTTGATATGTAATTCAGGCATTAAAAAATCACATTGATTGTTATCCAGACAATTCTTACTCACAGTGACTCTACAGGACAGACCAGAACTGCCCCCAAAGGTTCCCAAAGTTCTCAGTCTTTAGGGAAACAGGCAGACACATGTTTTTCCCACAAAGTACCTAGTGGGTTGGAACTGCTGACCTTTTGGTTAGCAGCTGAGTGCTTTAACCACAGTGTTACCAGGACACCTATTTCAGGCACAGCCTAAAACTGAAGCGTAAACAAAGTAATAAAAGTTACCAAATTACTTGAAGAGAGCCCACTAGGTCGGCTGAAAATGTGCCCCCGACACAGAGGGTCCGCATATCGCCTGGAGGGCCATCAGTAAAACAGGGTCCAGCAATCAGGGCTGACACTCTTTACAGGGAACCCTCAGGTGTCTCAGGACAACATGCCTTGTGATGCTGCAGGGTAAGGGGGCCAGCACTGCTAGAGGTGACCATACTTCATCACCTACCTCACCACTACTGCCCGGCCGCAAGCCAGGGAAGTGCAACCAAAGAAGGAAGCTTCTCTCCACCATGCTGACTCGGCTGTCCCTGTCACCAAAAGGGCGGTGCTGGCTCATTTCTCTGGCACTCAGATCTGAAATGAGGTGCCAGGAGGCCATGCAGTGCGGGCCGAGCATCACTGTTAATTCCTGCTTCACTGTGTGACCTTAAGTAACCCCTCCAGTCTCCAGGGCCTCATTCCTCTGTAGTCCAATAGGGACTGTCCGCTAGATCAGAACTTCTCATTCCTCCTATCACCACAACCTCCTCTGCAGCCTGATGAAGCCTGTGGATTCCTTCTTAGCATAATGCTTTAAACTACGTCAAATATACAGGAATACAAAAAAAAAAAAAAAAAAAAAACTAGTTACAATGAAACGGTAAAAAATAAAAAAAAAACAAACTGTCCTGGAGTTGATTCCAACTCATAGTGACCCTACAGACAGGGCAGAATTGCTCCATAGAGTTTCCAAGGAGCACCTGGTGGATTTCAACTGCCCAGCTTTTGGTTAGCAGCTGTAGCTCTCAACCACTAGCCAATAGGATTTCTATAATGAAACATGGTTATTTCTAATTTTACAAAAAGAACTATGACAGGAATCTCTGCAGTTCTTTGTTAACAACTAGAAACAAGGTATAGTGGTAATCTAATATCCATCATAATTTTGAATAGTCCTAAGCATAAAGATACAATATGTCAGCCACAACAATAAGGTAGTATAAAAATATTTGTGATTTCTACTGGTGACAAAGTCACAGACACGCTAATACTATTGTAACTTTCTGCCTACATTAATAAGTGAAGGGAGGGCTAAGTTGTAGTTAGAGGCTAGTGAAATCCAAGTTATCATTTTTATTCTCAACCAAATTCTGAGGCCCCCTGAATTCTATCCATTCATGGTTAAGATTGCAAATCTTGGTAAATAGTTGTTCCCACCACTGGCTACTGGGTTGATTCTGATTCATGACAACCTTGTATGTGTCAGAGTAGAACTGCTCCATAGGATTTTCCTGGGGGTAATTCTAAGGAAAGCAGATGACCATTTTTTCCCACAATCCTGCTGAGTGTGTTGGAACCGCCGACCTTGAGGTTAGCAGTGGAATATAAATCGTTGGCACCACCTGGGGACCTTTAGGTCAATAACATATCTTCTGTCTAATTCCAGTGTTAGAGGGGCAATGATTCAACTGTGTTCCTGGCACACTCCATGGAGAACAGTCACAGGGGAATAAAGGCAGCGGCACCCTCTCCCAGTGTGTAAAGATTGACAGGATTGACTTCCCGTCAATCATCAGGTGGAGACAAGAGAAGGTATTGACTTTGAAATAAGTTAATCAAACACTACCAGGCCCTACCAGCCTACAGATAAATACATACGAAGTGGCATTAAACAAACAAACAAACAACAAAAACCTCCAACCCATTACCACCTGGTGAATTCTGCCACAGAGGGTTTCCAAGAGATGGGTGGTGGATCCAAATTGTTCAACTGTCAACCTTGTAGTCAGCAGTAGGGCTCTCAACGAACGCCATCAACAGCCTGTTCCCACAAGACCTCCAGCCCTCCCAACCAAGTATTTCCGGAATTCCACCAAAGGAGACCCTAAGGGCATTGTAGAAATCCTGGTTATACACTAGCTAAGTGCTACAGCTGCTAATGAAATGCTGGCAGTTAGAATCCACTGGACACTTCTTGGAAACTCTGTGAGTCATCCTACAAAGTTACTATAGGGCCACTATGAGTCAGAATCAACTCCAGGGTAATGGATTTGGATTTTTTCTTTTTTTCACAGGTATTACATTCTGACAGCTAGTTCTAACACCAGCTGCTGTTTTTTCCTTCCTGCACCAGCTCCTCCTAGTGTCCCAAAGAAGTAGGGACTGTATTCATACACGGTGCCAGTAGAGACAACAGTATGTTGCAGAAGGCTTCACAGCCAGTACAGTCACCACATAGAGGGAAAAAGGGTTCTGGCCCCGGGACACATGCTTTAGAAAACCCTACATATCACAAAAACCAGTTCCCAACTAGTCACGGTGACTACCTGTATGCCAGAGGAGAACTGGGGTCCGCAGAGCTTTCAGTGGCTGATGTGGTGGAAGCAGATCACCAGGCCTGTCTTCTGAGGCTCCTATGAGAAGACACAGCCTCCAACCTTTAAGTTAGCAGCTAAGCATCTTGACCATATATACTACCCGGGGACTCTACTACATAGCACAGACACACACAAAATACATTTACTGAAAAACACACGGCCAGCTTTGCCATTCACATCCAGTTGACTTTTAACCCTCAGCAGCCTAGCTCCCGGCTGCAACTGTCCAGGTCCTACAGGATTGTCTCTTCACATGTCTTGCCCAATCTCTTTGCTCCAATCAAAAGGTAACTCCATTAAAATGCCCTGAGGGTTTGCAGGTTTGCGGACACGCAGACTGTTGAGTTAGACATTATTTCAACCTGCACGTAAGATCTGAGAACCATTAATGCAAAGATGGAGCAACTAGTCAAATCGTTCTTCTCTGACTGCATCAACACAATAGATTCTTCCATAACAATATAGCGTAATCCATGCATCCCCTTTCTTGCTTCTCTAAGTGTTGTGATCAGTGGATCCAGAGTTATTAGCAAGTTAGCACAGTAACTGGAACAACCGCACATGGCACCTGAGAAACATTTTGTACTTAAACGGGGCTTATTATTCATAAATTTCTAAAGGTGTAAATTGCATGAAGCATGACAGAAATTCTTTACATTAACTTCTAATGGGCATTGAATATTAAACCTGTAAATACTTTTATAAAAATATTTAATAGCACTTAATTAAATTTCAAAAAAATTTAAATGTTTTATATTTATTTAAATAATTTTGGTTTTAAAATATGTTATTCACCTATTAAGTATGTATTTGCTTTTTAACTTCAATATGAGTAATTATGGATATATCGGAAGAAAAATAACTTACAAAAACTGCTTAATTTTTTGAAATTTTACACACAACTATAATTTTTTCATGAAAATACATTGGTATTTTGTGTACTCTGGATAACTAAATTTTATTTTAAAAACCCTCTAGGCCATAGAGAATGAGTAAAAATTGAGATCTTGATACATGTAACTTCTTTCCTGGATCTCAAACATTGAGAAGGCTGAGGGGGAAAAAAAAGCAACAGAAAATCAAAAAGCAGTCAGTCTGCTTAAAGTTTTAAAGCTGGAAACAATGAAAGTAAGTGGACTTTTGTTAAGCATGACCCATATACAATCCACTAATAGAATATTATAAATTCTTTATTTAATGAAGATTTCATTACTGTTCAAAATAATAAAATTGTGCCAGAAAATTATCCTCATCAAATTCACAACTTGAACTGGTCAGATAAAATTCCTGGGACTTCATATTCTTTACAGGTATTTTATCACTGATCAAATTAACAAGGATGTGTGTAGGCTAAACCCCACAAACACTGACAGCATGTCCTTTCCCCAGCTGTATAGTCTTAAGCCCCTCCACCCAAAGGCTAACCACCTCTCCTCCAAGACAGCTATGAAAGCAGACCCATCTGGTGTTTGCCTCCACCGTTATTCAGAGTCTCATGAAGTTTATCATGAAAACCTTGTATAGCTATGTAACGCAGTAACTCAAACTCAGTTCAAGGAGCTAATGAGGCAACAGCTATTCCCTCATTTTCCATCTTGGAAAATTCTCTGCCCCACCTCAGCCAGTTACAAACTCACAGCTGAATCCAGTGTGGGATAATACACACTCACCAGATCCAGCTCATGGGGGCAAAAGAGGAGAGAGTTTTGCAGATAGAGTCAGATCAATTCTATCCATTTATAGACAGAACCATTCACGTGGTTTCCCACGTTTCCATCTGTTTTGTCTTCTCCCTGATTCCAAGGATCTTGGCTGCCCTGTGCTCCCCTGCCCCACACCGCCTGTGCCCTTCCCGGACTTACTACAGTTAAGGTCTAGTAGGAAGAAGGATGGCAGCAGAGGCCAGAAAGAACGAAGCAGGCCTCCAAAAGGGTCCTTTCACATTATTGCTAGTTACATAGTTCCCAACCCTGCGGGATCAATCTCCTGAAAGTTTTTTGGTTTGTTTCTTTCTTTCTTTCTTCTTTTTTTTTTTTCCTGTCAATAATTTACACAAGTGCAGAGAATTTTTTTTTTAATAGGGTTCTCTCTTTCACACTTGGAAATTAAAAAAAAAAAAAAAAAATGTTGTTCAGTGGATTGCAACTTACCACAACCCTACAGAACAGAGTAGAACTGCCCCATAAGGTTTCCAACAAGCGCCTAGGTGGATTCAGATTGCTGACCTTTTGGATGGCAGCCGTGGCTCTTAACCAGTACACAACCTGAGTTCCACTTGGACACTTTAGAGGAACTACAGCTCCTAAGCAGCTGGTTAAGAGACTGACTCTCATGCCAATTCATATCACTTTTGCTTAAAAATCTGTACAGAGTCTGAATTTTCATATTTTAGACCAGGAAAGACTGACGCTGACGGTGTTGTTGGTTTTTAATACGCCAAAAAAATCAAGGCAGTAGGTGGTGAGCTAGGAGCAGCCTGAGCTACTTGCTAAGGTCTGTGAATGTTCTATGAGATCTGGGGCAAGGATCCCAGTTTGCTGACATTTTAACCAATCCTCTTTCTGTTTCCAGTTAATCACTACCCTCGTCTCACCACACACACAGGTAACTACTCATGTAATGTTTATTTATTGCCATATAATGTAGATATTCAGTTAGGAAATCAGTTATCAAACGGTTTGGGTAATGTTAGAAAATGAAACTTAGAAACCTTTGAGTCATCAAGAGTTATGTTTCACCTAAGTAATTTTGCATATTATTAAGTATATAAACTCCAACAAGTCTAATTTTAATGAAGTTACAGAAATTATACAGAACATTTCTAAACTTAATTCTCTAAGGCATCTAAGAGATCATTTGAATAATAATATTATGAGCAAAAAGACTTAAAAATGTTTTCTTGAGAAAATGTTAACTAACTGCATCTGTTGTGAAAAGAAATTCACAGGGCTAACCTTAAAATGGAATTAATTTATTTTAATCTAATTTTTCATCAGATTTCCAAATTTGATCAAACATATGCATGTAATACAGAGCACATAGAAAATAAGTGGTAAGTGATTACACACCAGCAATACATATCTAAAATAAACTATACATATCTTCAACTAACTGGTTAAATTGTCTTGACCCACTAAGTCATTTTTATCATCTAGACAAAATCTAAATGAACAAACAGATCTTATATCATATATACTCCACTGGCCAACCATCCTGCTTCCCAAAACACATCTTATTTAGGAACTTCTTTTAAAAAATGGAAACTGGTTCTTTAAAATAAAATTTCCCCACATTGCATATAATTCATAGTTTTATAAGATTTCCACTATTTCCGACAATCAGTTCACAAACTGAATTATTCTAAGTGCTACGTACCTCATTGCTGAATGTCACTACAGCCACCATCGAAATACTCCCCTTGGGAAGCTTTGCACCAACGCCAGTGCCTAGTCAACTCTTCAAAGCAATTTTGGAACTCTTTTGGAATGGCTGTTGCGCACGGTGGCAAGGTGGTAAGTTTGTGAACTTAATTGCAGAGTTGTCTGTGAGGGAGTTTTTAGCCAGTAACAAATAATCGTATTGGAACACCATCCCTACTCACCTGCTCTGGAGCCCAATGACATTTTTATTCACCCAAAGATAAAGAAATACTGAAAGGAAGACATTTTGATGACAGTCAGGACATCAAACACAATACAATGACAGTTCTGATGACTATTCCAGAAACAGTTCCAAAATTGCTTTGACGGGTGGACTAGGCGCTGGCGTAGGTGCATAGCTTCCCAAGGAGAGTACCTGAAAGGTGAGTGTCGTGATGTTTAGCGATGAGGTGCGTAGCATTGTTTCTAGGATGAGTTTATGAACTTACCAGGCCTTGCATAACCAGTTTAAAAATGAAAACTGTCATGAGGACTCTGCATAGCTCAATTTACTTTAACTAGTAGGAAGCTGTTGATAATGCACCAAAGTATTTCAAGTTTTGTTCCTGTCAGTTAGTAAAAGCTCACAACACACAAATTTAAATATATATATATAACTGCTGACACTTTTAAAAGACTATGTATGTCCCTTTGACCTGTGAATACTAAAAGGAATATAATAATGGCTTAATTAATAATATATCAAAATGATGCTATTATATTCTTTCTGATCAGATAACAATATTTTGCCCACTTACCACAACTTTAAGTTTTCACATGTTAAGTGCCTCATTAGCACCATACTTCCCAGTTAAAAACATCTGTCTTACATTTGTGTGAACCAATATGAAAAATACAAGTTAATCACCAACAGCCTTCCACCCTTAACCTGAATGAGTGAGGTTGCTCCAGATGCAACCCTGACAGCGTACTGGTTAAGTGCTTATGGCTGCTAACCAAACCGTTGGCAGTTCGAACCCACCAGGCACTCCTCGTAAGCTCTACAGCACAATTTTACTCTGTCCTATCGGGTTGCTATGGGTTGGAATCAACTCATCGGCAGCGGTTTTGGTGGTTTAGATGCACACATCAGACCTGTCGGTTCTAATTTCTGTCTTCTCCTCCAAGACTACAGGCACAAGGTGCAGAAACAACATACAGATGCTTTAGGAGGCAACGCAGGCACAAATGTATGCTACGCAGAAAATGCCAAGTTGCAGTTAGCTATTTTTTTTTCCTGTCTAGAATTTCGAAGTCAACACATAACATTTTATCAAAAAAAAAGAATTGGTCAAATAAACATTTCCAGATTTGCTTTGGGGAATAAATATACAAATTAACATATAGTTACTCTAAAAAACCAAACACTTGGGAACTTTATCACCAGGAAAGCCTCAAAACTTTTATTTTTTAATTACAAAAATTACTTTAATACATACATTATCAGGTACATATGTTTTATATTTGCTTTGCAAACAAAAGAACTCAGGATTAAGAGTTCTATCACCAAGGTCCTATTGGTTTCTTAATTCAGTGTGAATTTTTGACTATTTTAAACAAAGATAAGCACGGTGGCATGTTACACTTTGCTCAGGTATCTAGGTACACAGCCTGCAAAGCAAACAGGGGGAAAATAAAAATCAATGCCTTGTTTTCTCATACACCGTAATCAAGCTGAAATAAAAATAGAGTAAATCTTGCAAGACACAAACCTGTCAGCCACAGGTGCCAGTCAGAAAAAAAGTGATAAATGATCTTAAAAGGTAAAAAAAGGAAGAAGAAGTAAAAGAAGGAAATAAAAGTAAACAGTAAAAAGGAGCGAACAATACTTGGCAGGGATATCTCTCTACACTCACAGACCCACTGCACCTTAAGAGGTCAGCTGGAGTCCTGGTGAGGCTGTGTTTAATAGCTACAGCTGCTAACCGAAAGGTCAGCAGTTCAAATCCATCAGTCATTCCTCGGAAACTCTTATGTGGCAGTTCCACTCCACCCTACAGGTTTGCTGTGAGCCAGAAATGGCTTGAAGGTCTGGCTTTGGTACAGGAGACTGGTTTGAAATCCCAGGGTGGTGCAAATCTTTAACATATTCCGTTGCTAATTCAAAGGTTGGCAGTTGAGTCCACCAAAGGTGCCTTGGAAGAAAAGCCTGGTGGTCTGTTTCCAAAAAATCAATCTGGTGATCTACTTCTGAAACGTTATAGAGCACAGCTCTATTCTGACACATGTGCGGTTGTATGAACTCAGGTCAACTCAAGGGTAACAGGTTTACAAGAGACTAATTTAAGTCTCCCATTTCCAGCGGTTCCTCTCCATCCTGAGTTTCATCACTGGTTAAAAAGATCTTGCCAGTGTCTCCAAAGGTCTAGCGGGGGCTACAAGTGGGAAATTCCACGGGGATATTTACATTTACATATAAACACACTGATCTTATCTATTGCAGGGCTTTTGATGAGACCAGGCGAAATATCTTGCCAACTCAAACCTCAAGGAAATGGGATCCCACTACTGTTAGGTGCCGTCCAGTAGGTTTCGACTCACAGCAACCCTATAAACAACAGAACAAAACACTGCCTGTCTTGTGCCACATGTCCACAATCATTTTTATGCTTAAGCTCATTGTTGTGGCCACTGTGTCAATTCATCTCACCAAGGGTCTTCCGCTTTTTCGCTCACCCTACCAAGCATGATGTTCTTTTCCATGGACTGACCTTTCCTGACACCATGTCCAAAGTATGCAGACATAGTCTTGCCATCTTTGCTTCCAAAGAGCACTCTGACTGTACCTTTTTCAGATCTGTTTGTTCTTTCAGGAGTCCATGGCACAGTCAACATTCTTCTCCAATACCACAATTTACAGGCGTCAATTCTTTTGTCTTCTTTATTCATCGTCCAGCTTTCGCATGCATGTGATATGATTGAAAATACCACGGGTTGGGTAAGGCGCACTTTAGTCTTCAAGATGATGACATCTTTACTTTCAAATACTTTAAAGATGTCCTTCGCAGCAGATTTTTTCAACGCAATGCATCTTTTGGTTTCTTGATTGTTGCTTCCATGGCATTGATTGTGGACCCAATAAAATCCTTGACAACCTCAATCTTTTCTCCATTTATGACAATGTTGCTTATCGGTCCAGTTGTGCAGATTTTTGCTTTCCTGATGTTAACGTGCAATCTATACTGTAGGCTGCAGTCCTCGATCTTCATCAGTAAGTGTCTCATATCTCCTGCACTTACGGCAAGTAAGGTGGTATCATCTGCGTAACGCAGGTTGCTAACGAGTTGCTCTCCAATCCTGATGCCTCGTTCTTCTGCGTAGAATCCAGCTTCTTGGATTATTTGCTCGGCACACAGATTAAAAAGGTATGGTGAAAGGACACAACCCTGACGTACACCTTTCCTGACTTTAAACCATGTAGTATCCCCTTGTTCTGTTCACATGACTGCTTCTTGATCCATATACAGATTCCTTAAGGGCACAATTAGGTGTTCTGGAATTCCATTCTCCACAATGTTAGCCATAACTTAGAATGATCCACACAGTCAAATGCTTTTGCATAGTCAATGAAACACAAGTAAACATCTTTCCGGTTTCTGCATTAGGTAAATGGCAAACAAGAACACAGGGCATTTCTATACAAACTCTCTTGTTAGCCGCCATTGAGTCAGTTCCTATTCAAAGAGACCCCATGTACACCAGAGAGAAACACTGCTCAGTCCTGTGCCTTGCCCATAACCAGTGTTATGCTTGAACCTACTGTTGCAGCCACTGGGTCCATACATCTTATTTGGAGGTTTTCCTCTTTTTCACTGACCCTTTGCTTCACCAAGCATGATGTCCTTTTCCAGGGACTGATCCATTCTGAAAACATATCCAAAGTATAGAGGACATAGTCTTTCCATCCATGCTTCTAACGAGCACTCTGATTTGTTCATCCTTTTAGCAGTTCGTGGTATATTCAGTGTTCTTACTCAACATCACAATTCAAAGGCATCAGTCTTCCAGCTCTCACATGTATAGGAGGCTACTAAAAAGATCATGGCTTGGGTCAGGTTCACTTTAATCTTCAAGGTGACCTCTTTGCTTTTCAACACTTTTAAGTAGGTCTTGTGCACAATGTAATGTGTCTTTTGATACAAACTCTGATAAGCTGAAAAACCATTAATCTAGTGGGTGCATTACTGTATTCTTGTAATTGGAATACATGTTAGGGTTCTAGATAACAGAGAATAGCTTTGAAAAGTAAAAACATTAGTATGTAACCATTTAAAAAATTGCTGTCAAGTTGATTCTATCTCATAGCGACCCTATAGGACTGTCGCTAGAGTTTCCTAGGAGATCCTTGTGGATTGAAAGTGCTGACCTTTTGGTTAGCAGCCATAACTCTTAACCACTAATACATCATAAATACAAACAAGCCATGTATAAAACAAAGAGATGACACTTATATCTGCTAGTTTCTGATATGAAAGATGTATTTTAATTAGAAAATTTGCATGTCTTTTCCCTATTCAGCCTATTTCGCAGCCCCGAGCCTGGAATATAAAGGAAGCTCAAAAAATGTTAGCTGACGGAGTGGTTAAGTAAATGAATGATTTTAAACACAGTTACATGTTCACTGTGCTCAAGTTCTAATGTGCATCTGTAGCATTAAATAGCAGTTGCTGCTGCTTCTGTTCTACTACTCTTTTTAACTTCTTTTTATTCCCTTTCCTAGTTTTTCACAGGTAAAATAACCATCACAGAGTGGTTTGATATAATTTTAAATACCCCTTTGTAGTAACAAGAGTACTTCTCTGAATGCTCTTTTATTATACTCAGTGCCTTGTAATAATTGCTTAAAAGAGAAGAGCTATAACAAAAATCAGCCAAACATAACCTCCATATAAATGTCACCCCTTTCCATTTTCTATAGTAATATTATACAAATACATGGCAAAGAAAAATCTGGTTTTCTCTTCAGCAAGTTCAGTTATTACTCCCCAAAGTTAAATTATTAATATTATCCCTGCCAGCCCGGGGGTGGGTGACACAGCTTGCCTGAATACCACTGTATACCACGTCTGTCTACTGGCACATCAGTGTCCTTGAGGACAGGAAAAGAACTGGTCTGTGTTTGTCTTTGTGTGTGTGTGTGTATACTTCCCTCAATTGTTCTCCATGGAAATCTCCCTCCAAATGGGAAAAGAGCCAAGGAGAGCCCGAGGACTTCCCTGACCCTGAGCCATGGGTGCGGCAAATGCATTCACCCTTACCAGCTGGGTGTTCTAAAGGAAGGAGCAGGACGGGAGAAAGAGGAGGCAGGAAGGAGGAAGGAAGCGGGAGTAAGTAGGAAGGTCTTTTCCTTGTGATTCAATAATCTGGGAGTCTAACATTGTTTTAGTATTTTCAAGTTTGCAAAGACTTCTCAGGATGAACACATTCTCAAGTGACGCCTTCTAAGACCTGCCAGAGTGCAAAACACTTCACCCACTGGAGTTTCTATGAATGGTACCCATGAGGAGAAATCACTGAGGAACAGCTCAGCCTTTCTCCTATGAACACCGTTTAAGAAGGTCAAGTTAAGAAATAACCATTTATAATGCCCCCTATGCTATTGCTATACTGAAGCTTCCTCAGAAAGTAACTCTAATCCTTAGATTTCCAAGCCAAGTGGCCCTTTCTTAGATTTTATCATTGGTGAGAATCCTAGGGCATTTTACACTGTTGAGCCTAATCTTAAGGATAGAACTGCCAGCTTGGCATGTATAGTAGGCACTCAGTAAATAAAACATCTCCTTTCTCTATGAAGTTCCTTCTCCTTTGGCTTTTTTTTACACTTGTCTCTCTTGATTTTCCAAATACGTGTATGACAGCTAAGATACTGCAATATCCTCTATATGACCCCAAATCCACCAGGCTGTCCTTGGAAACTCCATGGGTACCTCTATGCTGTCCTTTCGGGTTGCTGTGAGTTGGAACTGACTCAGCAGCAACAGGTTTGGTTTCTCTGTTTGTTTTAGTTTTTGATCAGATCTCCAAGGCCAAGTTGAAGTATGAGAATGAATACTTGTCCCCTTTCTGTTGCCATAACCCTTTGCTGTACTTCCATTATCATCCTACTCTTGGATTGAACTGTGTTCCCATACAATGTCTGTCAACTTGGCTAGGTCACAATTCCCAGGATGGTGTGACTGTCCACCACTTTGTCATCTGATGTGATTCTGTTTCTGTGATGTTGATGAGGTGGCTTAGTGGCAGTTATATTAACAAGGCAGGACTCAATCCAGAAGATTAGATTGTGCTTTAAAACAGGCTGTTTTGAGATAAAGTCTTTGGATGAACAGAAGTGTTTGATTCTTAGTAGTTTCCATGTATCTATTTTCTCTTCTGTAAGAGAGACATGAGTAGAGAGATGTAGGAACCTCGTTCCACCAAGAAACAAGAGCTCGGAGAATAGCACGTCCTTTGGACCTCGGGTCCCTGCACTGAGGTGATCCTTGACTCAGGAAGGCTGATGACAAGGACCTTCCTCCAAAACTGACACAGGAAGAGTGCTTCACCTGGAGCTGGCACTCTGAAATCAAATTTTTAGTCTCCCAGACTAAGAGAATAAACTTCTCTTTTTTAAAGCCATCCACTTGCTGTTATTTCTATTACCGAAGCAGTACATAACTAATACAGTCTGGTTTGTGTTTTCGTTAACTGGGTACATATTTTCTATCTCCCATTTCATTTTCAGCTACCAGGGAACAGGGTTATTTTCATTTTTCTCAATACCCATCTCTAGCACCAAGCACAATGTCTTTCACGTGGCTAACTTTTCAGAAATGTTGGATGAATTCAAAACTTCACTAAAGGTGTTCAACTCCTTCTTGTTCCAACCCTCTCACACCAATCACATGGCAACACATACCTATCACTCACCCACAGTGCCCTTCCCATCTGTCTTTTCTTCTGTATACTTACCACAACTGTGCCAGTTCAGAACCTCCTTCATTCTCATGGAGACGATCTCAACACCATCCTAATCTGTCTATCACCAGGTCTTCCCTTTGTTATCTGTGATACTGGAAACCCTGGTAGCATAGTGATTAAGGGCTGTGGCTGCTAACCAAAAGCGTAGCAGTTTGAATCTATTAGACGCTCCTTGGAAACTCAATGGGACAGTTCTATTCTGTCCAATAGGTCACTGTGGGTCAGAATTGACTTAAAGGCAACAGGTTTGGTTTGGGATTTTATCTGTGATACTATCTTCTGTGGACAGTTTAATCTTTACAAAAATAATTCATCCGTGTTATTCCTTAGCTCAAAAATGGGTCAAGTTTCCCTAATGCCTACCAAACTAATGTATTAATTATATCCAAAGACCTCTATGCTCTCTGGGTCTCTAGGTACATTTCCTTCCTCTTCACTTACAAATGTTGTATTTGAAACACACCACGTTATTTGTTGTTCCACAATCACACTCACATTATCTATCCTATCTCTTCGCCTACATCCATGTAACCCTACTCACCTAGCAAAATTGTTCCTTTCTTTAAAACTTTCCTCAGAAAACACTTCTTCGTCCCTAGTCTCCCTCTTCCCTACAAACCCACAAGAAAATTCAAGTGATTTCTTTCTCCTCTGTATTAGCAAAACAATTATTTACACATCCCTGAGAGTACACTTAGGAATTTTCTTATGCTCCAGTCAGGTATGCACTAGTCTTATCTCTATTTTAGGTTTATAAGCAAATTAAAATGCCAATTTACTCATGACTGTATTCTTCCACAACTCCAGAACACTAAATTGCATATGGCAGAAATGCCATAAATATCCCCTGACTTTAACCTCACTGAAGCTTTCAGAAGAAACCCTGGGGGCGTAGTGGGTTAAATACTGTATCTGCTAACTAAAAGGTTGGCAGTTCAAGTCCATCAGGCACTCCTTGGAAACTCTACAGGGCAGTTCTACTCTGACTTTTAGGGTTGCTATGAGTCAGACCTGACTCAATGGCAGTGGGTTAAAGCTTTCAGAAATAACAACAATGAAAACAGCTCAGGTTTTTTGTAAGAAAGACGGAGGTTCAAGCCCCCTCAGTGCTGGCATCTGGGAAGATTGGCATTCACAAAATTTCCACTTAAGTCCGATGACAGAATCAAGCCCTGCTACAGTCAATGAATAATTTATTTGTGCACAGAGAAACATTCTGTTAACGGAAATCTTTTTATGGCCCATAAATCTATTCACTGCCCTATAGTTATTAAATGTTTGCTTTAATCATTAGCACACAAGATAATCACAAATGATAATTACAGGATAATTATATGCCCTTAAATGGATTTAATCAAGAATGTGTCTTCTGAAATTCCAAAACTGCTTAGTGGAAGGTGATGGGGGTAGAATAACACTGGAACCAACCAACTCACTGCTCCTAGCACATTTAACAGCCTAAGGATTCCATGAGAAATACTACCAATGGAAAGAATAACTGTAGATCTGAGTATCTATTTTTTAGATCTTTGTGCTCTATCAAAAATCCCCCTGCATCCCTGAATTAGATTGTCTCAGTCAAGTGCATCATAGAAAAAGAGAAGTGTGTGTGTTTGTACATTCCCTAGATTTTCCAGCCTGCCAAAAAATGTTCCTTTGCTGTGCTATTTCAACAAGTCGTGCGATGGCACTGATCGTATCCCTCAAAAGGAAGACATAGCTATGTTTCCCATATGTTTTTATTTTGGAGGCTACAAAGCACACTACTGGCTGCTGAAAAGACTCTGACAAGTACGCATGTTCCTACGGAGGAGAATCTGGGGAATTCTGGCAGGGGTAAGGTTGACAAACCCTAAAACCATCCTAAACTCTTGGGTAATATTTAAGGAACTGGAAGAACAGCAAAAAGGAGACTCAAATGTTCCAGTGAATTCTTTTTCTAACTGTACACTCTCACGGGAGTGGGGGGAGCCAAAGTGTATGAAATACAGGCTTTTCATCTTCTTTTCTCTCATACTGGATGGGCATGCAATGAAATTCATCATCCTACTACCCAAATCATCTTTTTCTCTCTATTTCCTTTTTCTATTAAAAGTCATGTCTAAACTCCCAGGCTCAAAGCCTGATGTCACCACTGACCACTTCCTCCAGCTTTCCAGGCCCCCAGTAAAGTGCACACACCCTGTGTACCCAGTCAGGCAGCCTACAAATGGCTTCCTGCACACTTTCCCTCATATCCTCTGTGTCCTGTTGATCCTCACTGCTACCACTCCAGTTCTGAGGCTTATCACCCGTCTGATCTCCCACCTCACAATGTCAGGAGATCAAAGGGTACTCTGAGGCCAAGTGGCAAGTTTCCAAAGGACAGGTCAGGGCACAGTGCCCTTGGTTCCATGGAATCCAGGGACAATTACCAGACACAGCAACCTGTAGACTTGCCAAGAGACTATTAGGGAAAATAATTTGAACTGAAAGTAGCCCCAGGGGCTCCATGATGCAAAAGCTGAGAAGCAAGAAGAGGGGAGACAAGGAAGTGAAATCAGAAAGAATCCCCAGCTCCTGGGACTCAAATGCTCCCTAAAGTTTTCCAAGCAGTGCCTTTGTGATCTAAGTGTGGAAAGAGACTTAAAGGCCACAAAGCGAGGTGACAGCTCTCTTGTACATCGATGTAAATGTCTCCTCAGTGGTTTTGTGCTTTGGGGAGTCCTTTGCCCACTCAGTCCCACTCTCACCTCTACCCTCCCTGCAAGCTGCCCAACACAACCCAAGTCAGATTTATCTTCCTAAAGTGCAGCTCTGATTACATCATTTTTCTGTTCAAAAATTTCCAGGGACTTCCCACCACAAGCCAAATTAAATTTACACATCTTAGTCTTGAAGTCACAGAGGGCTGTGTGCTCCACATTCACACATTTCTATGTAAATCTCCAGGAATGTCTTCTACTCAGTGGGCCAGATGTTATTTTCTCTCTCTGAATCTTCTTACAGGAGGCCTGGTTGCACAGTGGTTAAGCGCCTGGCTGCTAACTGAAAGTTCAGTGGTTCCACCAGTTGCTGTGAGAGTGACAAGACCTGGTGATCCACTTCTGTAAAGATTATAAACCTAGGAAACCCTGAGGGACAATTCCACTCTGTTCTATGGGGTTGCTATAAATAGGAATCAATTCAATGGCAAGCAACAACAAAATTTCCTCTTAGAGATTGTTTTGCTTCTAATGTCAAGCTAAGGAGAATAAAAACCCCAGTGGCACCGTGGTGAAGAGTTTGGCTGCTAACCAAAAGGTCAGCAGTGTGAATCCATCAGGCACTCCTTGGAAACCCGTGGAACAGTTGTATTCTGTCCTAGAGTCACTGTGATTTGGAATTGACTCAGTGGCAACGGGTTTGAGTTGATTTTTGTCAAAGGAATATAAGGGGATTTGCTGTTCTGGGTCCTGGGGGAGAGAGGGCGTGTTACTATTTTTCTCTAAGAACATTTTTTTGCATTAAAAAGAATTCCTAGAAAACACATACACTTCTTGTGCCTCTGAGCTGAATATTTAATAAATACCAGCCTTTCTGAATCACCTCACTAATATTATTAAAATTGAATCAAAAAAAAAAAAAAAAAAGGCCTGTGCTCAGGTATCAATTTGGAGCCCTCAAAATGAATTTTGAAAGAAAATTAACAACCAGATATGTTCACTAAATTTATTAAATATTTACTGAATCTGTGTTTTTTTCTTTTTTCAATATTGCTATCAAGGCTGCAGAGGATACTAATAAAATAAAGACTTTGTCTTTAGCCTCTAACAGATTACAGCAAGAGACGAGATACCAACTTCACAGAAATCACCTTAACAAAAGGCATGAGCACAAAAATACATACAAAAAGTGACATAAGTATACGAAGTATATGGTATTAAGGGGATTCTGAGGGCAGATGAGATGATAAAGCATAAGTAATATTCATAAATAAATACAAAAAATAAAATACAATAAAACAATCAAATTCTGATACCAGCACAGTATATTAACTAATAATGCAAATAATAGATGAGACAAAAAATGCAATTAAAGTTAATTTGCCTATTGGCTACTCATGGATGAGTAGTCACCATGACATCAATTTCAAAAATAAAATGAAGATTCCTATGTGGTAATTTTGACCAATAATCAATTTAGTAATTTAGAATGAAGACTATAACTGCCAAAAAATAAAGCCTTGTTGCCATCAAGTCAATTTCAACTCATAGTGATCCTATAGGACACAGTATAGCTGGCCTATAGGGTTTCCAAGGAGTGCCTAGTGGATTTGAACTTCTGACCTTTTGATCAGCAGCCATAGCTCTTAGTCATTATGCTACCAGAGTTCCCACGAGACTGCAAAGGGAACCCTAGTTCCAAAGTGCATTCTTGCTCTATAAAGATGTTGCTTGGAAATTACGACAGAGCAGGAGGACGGACTGGGTAAGTTTAATAGTTAGTGTTAGCAAGCTTCAATTTCTAGCAGAAAGTTATCCCTATCAGAGATCTGGTAAATTTACATTCGTGGGTCCCAACATTTTCTCCCTTGGAAAGAAGGCAGAGGTATACAGCCTCCAATGGTCTCTGAAAGGATGAGATCTGACTATTCCCTGGAACTCCAACATAGCTCCATCATAGCTGCTGCTTCTTTATGTGAATCACGTTAAATAGAAGACGGTGACCACCTCAGCAAAGGTCCGATAGTTAATACTGTCAGGAAGATGACACCAGTGACCTGGCAGTGAAGGACATGATACCTACAGCTGGGAGAAAAAAATCTGTTGCCACTGATTCTGACTCATGGTGACTCTCTGCGTTTTTCAGCAAAACTGCTCCGTAGGATTTTATCATAGCTGGTGTTTCAGATAAAAACCTGGTGGCATAGTGGTTCAGTGCTACAGCTGCTAGTCAAATTTGCCAGCTGGAAACTGCAGGGCAGTTCTACTCTGTCCACAGGGTCGCTAATAGTCAGAATCAACTCAACAGCAGCGGGTTTGGTTTGGTTTAATATTTCAGAATTAAGTCTCCAGCCCTTTCTTTTGGGGTGTCTATAATAGGTAGGTCTGGATCTTTTGGTTGTGAAAACCAAATTCTGGTGATACCATTCACTTCTGCTGTGACTTTAAGGAAATCAATTAATTATAACCCCTGAGCCTCCATTCCTCCCACATAAAATAAGGTATGAGTGGTGTCTGTATAACAGTCATTGTCTTAATGTACAGTGAAGCCTTTGAAAACTGTAAAATATTGCTCAGATGTTATTTCCCACCATCATAGAAACAATGCACATAACCACTAAGTTCCATTGTGTAGGTTTTGTGTGGAGAGTGAAGGATGAGAAGTCCCCACACAGTGCAAGCTGAAGCAAGGTGAAAGGAAGAAGGCAGGACAGAAGAGAATCCTATGAGAGGATGTGAAAATTACCCTCACTCGGGGTTGCAGACAGCTACAGAATGTTCATTGAACCAAACATGCACTGCTCACACTACTGGCTTAATTCATGCTTGATGATTGACTGCGTGAAGGTCTAGCTGAGCGAAATGCTTGAAAAACAGAGTGAAGTTGTGGAGAGGAGTGTAAGAAAATAACTTTGGAAAAAATGAAAACATGTAGCCCAAGAAGCTAACAGTAGTAGATTCTACTTACAGAGGCTATAATGGCAAAACAAATGGCAGTCTTTGCAGTCAAGCACGAATCTGACAAGTATTATGTCAGTTTGTTAATTACTGATACCATCTTTAGTTAAGGAAAACAAAACGACCCAATAGAACTCTACGCATGTGAAAAACTATTTTTTAAAAAAATTGCTCTGTATGGAGGAAATACTTCAAAGGTCCCATGGGGTCTTGAAGCTGAGAACATTCATAATGAATTCTATCTGTCAGTAGAAATATTACAGATTTTGCCCATACATTACACCTTTACCAAAAACAAACCAAACCCACTGCTATCAAGTGAATGCTGACTCACAGCAACTCAACAGGAGAGAGCAGAACTGCTTCATAGAGTTTCCAAGGCGCACCTAGCGGATTCAAACTGCCAACCTTTGGGTTAGCAGAGACACTGCACCACTAAGACAAGACCCGCTAAAATGCAATCAAACTGAATGGACTGAAAGTATCATTTCTTTTTATTTTCTTCATTGATTTAAGTGATAACAAGGAAAAATATATAGAAGCATATCAAAAGACAAAGTAGCAGGTGAATGAATGAATAATGGGCCTTAGAAAACTACAAAACGTAATAATTTCCACTGAAAATAGAATTACATATTTTGGACTTCCCCATTTCAAATACAATTTCAGTAACTTTTGACTACAAAAATTACTCACCCTGATAACGGTGTGATTCCCCACAAATTAATTATTGGTCTGAAATTTGATTTCCCCAAATGAACATGAGAGTCTAAATTTTTACTTTAAAAAAATTAAGCACCTAGCATAGAGCCTGGCTTTCAGAAATTATTCAATGATTGTTAATGATTTTTACTCTCCCTCTTAATTCCCAAATTTTGAAGAGACACCACACGTACACCTAATAGTCCCAGTGCAGCAAGAACAGATGATCTCCAAGGACCAAAATGACATGGGGGAAAGAGAATCCAGAAGCAGAGAGACCCATGTGAGTGGGGGACTATATCGACATATGACCAGAAGAATTGGATGGTGCCCAGCCACCAGTGATAGCCATCATGGGGCTCACAAAATTGAGTCTCACTGGCAACACGAGAATAGAAAACGGTACACTCTGAGACATCCATTAAAAGACCGCAACTGATGGTCCAAAGACCTTGCGGTGCCCCTGGGAGAATGGCCCCTAGCCCTGATGCTGCCTCTGTCAGTAAATGATAATGGAGGTCAACTCTTCAGGTAGGAATGGACTGGACTTGGTGACACCGAGTGATCATATCATGTGTGCACTTTATGGTTTCATGCATCTATAGGATGTTATCTTGCTGACCTACTACAGTAGGCAGGGAGAGGGTGGAGAGGAGGGGATAGGAGATTATTAGCAGGATATGACACATACAGAATGGAGAGGAGGAGTGTGCTGTTAACAGGCAGGGAGAACAATGGGAGCTGCACATAGGCAGGCATGCAAATTTACAGGATTGTACATTTTCACTCAATCATAATTAAAACAAAAAAGAAATGCCATGCATACAATTCCTAAATAACTACATCTGAAGTAACAAGAGACTAAGTGTGAACACATGGTTAAAAGTCCAAGCCTAGGTAATGTTACATCAAAATAAATAATGACAAAACAAGGTGGAAGCACTGAATACTTGGAAGTCAAGGGCAAGATATGAAAAGTTACATCATTAAAAAGATAAAAGAATCTGTATTTATCTTTTACCAAAAGTACCATAAAAGGAAGAACATTTTAAGAGTGAAAGTATTCTTACACTGCAAATTGTTTTCTACTTGTTATCAACTGCAGCAGGGAGAATCAACAAATATTTCAAATTTATTATTTGAAATAATTTCTCAGTCAAGCTAATGCCCCCATCATGGACTGAATGACAAGGTCACCCCGAGATTGGCAAGTGCGTACAGTATGTCCACCATGAAAAACACTTAATTCCATACGGTGTTTCCTAATGAATACGAACATTTTGTTTAAAAGAGAAAAATGTATCCATCTCTATGAGTTATGTCCACAATGGTGAGTGTAATCAGTCACAAGATTAATACAACAGAATTGCTATTATATTTAAGGAATGATTGCAGCTACTATTCCCACTACTAGTCATTGTCACCTTAATCGTGACTAGTTACTGAGTTCCTATACTGCCAGATGTTTACTCCTCACAAGATCATATGGATTATCCCCTTTCACAGAAGGGGAACAGATGCATACTAAGACTGAGTAGTAATAATTATATCAAAAGTAAACAGAATAAACTTTAACCAGATACTAACAAGTCATTGTGAAATACAGGAGGAAGAAAGCCTTAAACAGTACCTCCAAAAAGTTTAAACATTTTTCAAGAGCAGTGATAAACACACTTTATTTTGGTTAATTATTGTATCACTTATTTAACTCAAAAAATAATAAGAATTTTAAAACACAGTGCCTCCAAAGACCTGACTTAACCAAAAAGGCCGAGACGTCACACAGCACAAGAAACAAGGAGAAATTTCATGGCACTACAAGTCCAGCTTCTTAGGGTACAGTTCTAACACAGGATCCTAAGCATAATCTAAACGAGGTTCCAGCAAATAAAATGCAACTTGAGCACTATGAGTAGTTTGGGAATAACTGGACAAGCCTACCTCGTGAGTTACGTGCAAAGTGAAATGTGGCAGACAACGGCATTGAAGTTAGCACTTCAGAGTACCAATTTTCATCTCCTAGCAGCTACTATTGCTGTGGAAGAAACTAAGGCTTTGCATTTCAAACTGTTTTAACATCTCTCTACCTGATGAGTTTTTTTATCTAAATGCCATACATCCCTTTAATTATCCAATTTTTTTTTTTTCAAATGGTATCATATGCCTGTAATAATGAAAAATGGTTGGTCACCAATAAATACTGGGAATGTGAACACTGCAGGTGAAATGACAAGGTTTCCTGGAGTTTCCACACTTGGTATTTTCTGTCCTCAATCAATGCTCAAAAGCTACACTGAAAATCAAGTTCCAAGGCAGGTGCCTCCAGGGAGATTAATTTTGAAAAAGTCAAGGGGAGTCGTTGGCATTGCAAAAACTATAAAACCAAACCAAACCCACTACTGTCAAGGTGATTCCGACTCAAGGTGACTCTACAGGACAGAGCAGAGCTGCCTCACAGAGATCCCAAGGACCCCTGCTGGATTCAAACCACTGACCTTTTGGTTAGCAGCTATAGCACTTAACTACTAAGCTACCAGGATTTCCAAACTAAACAGCATCACTGAAAAACTTCCTGACCTCATCTTCAGATGCCCACAGGTAGAGCAGGCGTTTTGATTTGAAAGTCTGCTCCCCAAATGAGTAAGTACCTTCCTCTCTTATTCCTTACCATTCAGCAGGTTTTAGAACACTCCAGTTTATTCAGAGGAAAATTAACTAACAAGTTGTCCAATTTTAGAGTCAGGAATAAAATTTAGAATGTCACTCAAATCTCTTGATCTAAGCTAGGCATATTAAATTTTTCCAAGTTTTCTGTAACTATATAAAGGGTTAACTGAAACATGAGTTTGCCTGGATTAAAAAAAAAAAAAAATTACCAAGCCCTAAAATCAGTATCATTTAGACTTCTGATGCCAAGAATCTGTTTGAGAGAGCAGGTTTTTACTATACTGACATTTCAGCAGTAGCCAAAGTCCTGTTCCCACTAAATTCTGTCTTGGCAGCATCGACAGTTTGCTAAAAGCCTAAACTCCTCCTGGTTAAGAGTTCTCTGTCTCAGGAGAGAGAAATACAGTACAACAAGGAAGTTGAGTTGAGCAAGTCCTTATGATTTCTACTCTTTCCAGAGAAACCATGCATTCTGTAAAATGAGAGTAGTTTCAAATAAGGACACTTGCAATTTACCCAAAATGTTCCCTATACCTTAGCTTGCACAACACTGTATGATTTCCCATCAAAATCTCAAAGTAAAATCTCATATTCTCATATTGCCTCAAGATTACAATGAGCAAATTATCATTAAAATAGTAAACAAAAGTCTCTGGTTTCAAACTATAAATGACAAAATTTTTCAGTGTTCAGCTAAAATCAGGCTATTTCCAGAAATGTGGGAAAGACAAACATTTTCATTTAAATTATCCCTTACATACCTATCACAGGCTATACGTGCTTCAACTCATTACTGTCAAAAGTTCACACTAAGCTTACTATTGTGCTTGAGAGATCTTTCCAATAATTTTGAAATCAAACGAAATAGAAAGCACTTGGATTCACTTACCTCGCGGTTGAATGTTCAAGAATGGGTAAAAGAGTATTCCAACCAAATCAATTCGCTTTAATTTTTCAAGTAGATCTGATTACCATCATCTTTAACAAAGTCCAAAGACGCCCCCTAATGAGGAAAAACAATAATAAAGAACACTTACACAAAAGCAGCATGACATGATCTATACATTATTAACCCAGAAATAAAATCAAAACAATTAGTGTTCTTTTTCTTCCTAGGACACTGTGCTACTTAAAACTACAAAATAACAAAAGTATACAGCAACTAAAATTTCCAGTTCAGAGCAAAATGAATATTTAAGCATAGCCAAACAGCCAAGCCAAGTTTAAGCGTAGAGAAAACAATAAAACATTACAACGAAGGGTGAGAACACAGATTTTCTTTACTGATTAGCTCAAGGAAATGATGGTTATATCATGTCAGCGTAGCTAAAATTAGAGATGAGGAAAGGATGCAACTGATTGTTTTGGAATTCTACTCCTTGATTCTTTTTTAACTTACTGGTGCAATAAAAATTTTCAGGATGCAATTGGTTACAGTTGTTAAGCCTTAGATTCAATCTCTGTTGAGGAATATAAATGTGTATCTAGATAGATCATTTCAAGATGATAACAATCAAGAAGTCTTGGAGATAATTCACTAGAATAACTTCCAAATCATTCTAAGAATATTATACTTTACCACCCACGGGAGTTGTTTACTTAAAGACCCATAAAGAGCTTGATTATGATCTACATACAATCTCAAATAGTTCTGTTCATTTTACCAGTAGAAGCACATTTTCTAAAGCCCAAATATTAAATTACAATCATAGCTCCAAGAGAAGGTTTGCAAGAACACAACTCATATCTCAACTGCAGAGAGAGAGAGACATTTATGAAAAGAGAGAGAGATGTTAGAAGGCTGATCGGAAGAGGGAAAGAGAAAACTGGACAGCTTCCAGCACTCCCAAATCTAGTCTTCCCAGAGTAGATTTCCTGTTTTAAAGTCCCAGAACATCAGACAAAACCATGTTACAGTCAAAGTTGAAAAATCTATTTAAAAGCTATAAATAATTTTTTTTGTATTGAGGGATTACCCACATACCTCTACTCCCCCAACATCGTTATAAACGCTAGTAAAATTGATAGTTGCTAATCCCAATATGGAAAAATAAAGGCAGAAAGAGATTTGCTTTCTACTCAGCACACATGGGTTGCCATGACTTGGAATCCATTCACTGACAACCAAAAAGAAACAATGACAATGTATTAGAAGGTACATATTCTAAAAAAAAAAAAAAAAAAAAAAAAATTGCTAACAGTGGGGAAAACAAGTATAGAAACCAAACAAGTAGAAATCTACAATAGTCGTTGGGAAGTATTTTTCACTTCCAAGGAAATCTCTCTAGTTTCTAGCCATACTGCCATTCATGATAGAATTACCTTGGAAACTCATTTGGACATAGTCTCAAAAGACTTTCTCATTAATAAAGAGTTTTAATTGATACTCTAGGGTTCTTGCCATAAATATAAAAAGAAAAATGTCCAATGGTTTGGCTATTTTACTATTTTTAATTTTCTTATTGTGCCTTAGGGAGAAACTTAGTCTCCTATTTAATAGTTTGCAGGTAAAATGTTCAAGGATATTGGTTGCTGTTTTAGTCACCTGGCACTGCTCTAACAGAAAACACCATGAGTGGATGGTTTCATGAAGAGACACTTTATTGACACAGTCCGGTAAGCTGCAAATCCATCTATGAGTTACAACTCCATTCAACGTGGAAACTGTCACAGTCCAGTAGGCTAAGCCCAAGTTCCAGGAGAGCATCTCGGCACAGGAACCTCAGGTCCAAAGGACAAGCTTTGCTCTCAGTCTTGGTGGTATGAGATTCCCACCTCTCAATTCTCACTTCTCTGCCTTATACCTCACAGCTGTTAGCTTGAGTCCCGCCTCACCAGCACACTGCTGCCCACTCTCCATCATCAACATCACAGAGGCAGGACTCACAACACATGGGAGAAACGGCACTAAATTGGGACTCACGGCCAAGTCAAATCAATACATACATTTTAGGGGAGGCACAATGCCGTCCACGACATTTGCTCTCCCGTTCAATGAGTCGGCACGCTTCCCATTTCCGCCCTGGATTCCCTATTTCCGTTTCTCAGATTTTCGAACATTTCCTGCCTTCTTATCTTTGCTTTCGGGCAAGTATTTTCCTTTTGATCCGTATGATTAATTGTTCTAAGGAATACATTCCTCTAGGGTGTTACTGTTTATTTTATAGGCCTCTCTATTGCTTGGCTGAAATGTGGTCTCCTGGAATGACTTCAGTTCCAGGAGAAGGGCCATCGTGTCAGATGTTCCTCCATCTCTTCTAGACCAGTATGTCTGGTCTTTTCTGTGAATTTGATTGTTTGTTCTACATTTCTCTCCCACATTGTCTACCCTCTATTGTGATCAAAGTCAGAGCAGTCAGTAGTGGTAGTGGGGCACCATCTAGTTCTTTCAGTCTCAGGGTCTTGCAGGCTGTGGTTCATGTCATCTGTCAGTCCTTTGGATTAACTGCTTACTTGAATCTTTGGTTCCCTTCACTTTCCCGTGCTCCAGACAGGAAGAGATCAATAGGATTGGTTATTTTAAATTACATTGTGGATCGCTGAATACAAGCACCTAAATAATAAATTGCAAAAATAGTACAACACATATTTTAATCGATGTGAGTATATTTTTGTATTTTTCAAAGCATTTTATGTAGTAATTACAAAGGTTCTTTCAAATAACATTTGGAAACTAGTTTCATAACCACATCTCTGAATACTTGCCAGAATGGATTTGCACAGAAGCTAACACACTGTTTATCAACCTATGTTTATGCCAATCAGTTTCAAAGACAAAGCCAGGGTGCTTCCTGTCATGGTGTAGAATGAACTTGAGTATGGGCTAAAGTTAAGAATTGTTTTTTTTTTTTTTTTAAAAGAACTGTTTTTTTAATGGGGTTTTTCAATGTATAACATAATGCTGATCCACACAAATGTCTACACTTGCTACCCCCCTTTACTATCCCTTGTTCATTTCTTAGGTAGGGTACTGTTTCCTTACACTGTGAAATTCTTGCCTTCTAAGAAAACTTAAGTTTCCTAAATGAGGCCAACCATTAAGCCAATATCTCAAATAATTTTACTCCTAAAGCAGCAAGTATGTTCTAGTTTCAATCTAACTAGCTATCTGAGTGATCAGCAATTTCGAATTGAATTTTAGGGTGTTCACGAGTGTCTATTAAGTGGTAGTGCAGGCATCTCATATCAAACTTCAAAAGCAATAGACACAAAATACCTTCGTCACTCATATGAATGACTCCATTAAATGATTGCCCCTCATTAGCTCCGAAAGTGCACATCTGTCCCCTGTATAACAGGTAAACCTCATGTGTACCAACCACAACAAATTCCCTTCCGAATGAACAATGACACCTGAGCTTTGATGGTATGTTCTCTATAATTTCAATGCCACACATTAGTGCAACACCTAAAATAATTTTATAACCTAATTAACGCACTTGTTTGGTTGGTTTTACTGCCTTACTTAACACACTAGGATGAAAACAAAAAAATAAAAAGTCTGAATGGTATTTTGGCTCCATCAGAAAAACCAAAGACATCTGAACTTTGTATTTCAGTTACATGGTCTAAACAATGGATTAATTTATCATTAAGTAATATTTGAACGTGCTTGGCCTATTCCAGTTATTTGCATATAATAAATCAAATGTACCTAAAATGTTGACACTCAGTGACTTTCTCCAGCTGAATGGTTTAGCCCAAGTAGTACACAGGAACCACACTCTCCGGGTTCCCAGGACACTCTCTGAAAGCCCTGTAGCTGACACTAGTTGAATGGCTGAGATGACCCTCCCCACCCTTCCACTCTAACCAATGCTTAGCTTCTTTCTTTTGTGATAGGTTTAGGTTTCAAAGACAAGGACACATGAAAATAACAAAATTATGATAAAATATAATTTACACTAGAATTTCACTGAGAATAGTCTGCATATTATTGTGCATATTGGCTAAATACAGTATGGTTATATCCAATCAGTTATATCTTTGATATAATGACCCTAGGCACACTCAGCCAGCCAAGGAAACATATTTTATGCATCCCAGATAAAGAATTCTAGATGTTGTCTGGAAAGCAAAGTAAACAGATAGAAGAAATTTAAGGAAAAAAAGGCATAAAAAGAGGAAAATAAGGACAGAAGCTGTTTTTTATCCATACTTTGAAAGTCACACTATGTGTCATGTTGATGGAAAGCATTACTGACTTAATTCTTCACTTTCCTGAAAAAAATGAAATACATAGGAAATGCAGCAAATATATTTAATCTAAGCCTTGTTTCCTGAAAGACTGCAAGATACCCACAAATTTTCTTTCCCAGAGTTCAAAATAGCAAGCTGAGTGGGTGTAAGCACTTCAAGAGCAAAAGGGAAGGAAAAAAAAAAAAAGAGTAACTAAGGAAAAGGAAGTCATACTTTTGCTCTTCACTATGAGAATGAAAAAGAGCCATTTAAAGACATATTAATGATTTGGATCTAGTTTTTTTCATGAATCAGGATACAAATACTGTCCTGATGACTTGCTACAGAGTCCTTTGGTCACTCTTCCAATGTAAAGACTAAATTTACAACCCATATTATAGTAAGAATTCTCATACAACCTAGTACCTAAATCACAACAATGAGGTCCTTGCAAAAGAGGAAAAACTGAATGCTCCTGGGGTCTCTGTCCCTCTTAAGGAGAGGGACCCTGTTCAACAACGCTACTAAAACATTGACTACATGCAGAAGTCTCCAGGGGAGCTTGCTGCAATGTAGATTCTGGATTCTGTAGGACGGAGTGGGGTCCAAGATTCTGAATTTCTAACAAGTTCCAGGTAATATTGATAGGCTGGCCTAAGGCCCACTTTTTGAGAAGCCAAGTTCAGCCAGAGGACAGAAACAACAATCAACTAATTAAGAATAATTGCTAGGTACCAACACTTTGCTAGTTGTTACAAGAGTACATAACAAGCACCTTGAGTGGATACATAAAAAATTATTTTTTAAAAGCAAAAGTGCTGTTTAAAATGTGTGGTACTGGTTCTAAGGATAACAGAAGTTGAGAACAGAAAGAATTCAGTAAAGACTACAGTAGTTACAGCTGGCTTGATGGAGCAAGTAGGATCAGAGCAGACCCTTCCTAGGTTGGGGAGGAGGTGGACAGACAAGGAATGCTGTGTGCCCTCAAGTTGATTCCAACACACAGTAATCCCATGTGACAGAGTAGAACTGCCCCATAGGGTTTTCTTGGCTGTAATCGTTACAGAAGCAGATGGCCACGTCCTTCTCCTACGGAGCCACACAGTGGGTTTGAACTGACAACCTTTAGTTAGTAGCCAAGGGCCCCACCACTGCACTGGCAAGGCTCCTACAGTCAGAATAGGGCTGAAGCAATTCTAGAAGGGAGAGCTCTGAGTTCCAATCAGAGAAAAAAGAGTGCACCTGCTTTTGATTGTGGCTTTCATCATCGGAATTTTTTAATCAGGATTCACCGGTATAAAGGGGACCTCTAGCCTTGTTTAAAAATTGTAGGATAGGGGAATTACAGGCTTGACGATCTTTTCCATGTTAACAGTCAAGAAAACACGGTAGAAAAGTTGTGGCCTAATGGTTAAGTGCCACAGCTGCTAACCAAAAAGGTGGCAGTTCGAATCCACCAGGCGCTCCTTGGAAACTCAGTGGGGCAGTTCTTCTAGGTCTCACAGTGTTGCTATGTGTCTGAATGGACTCTTGAAAGTAATGGGTTTTTTGAGGGTAACACACGGAATTGCCACCAGTCGGAATCACCCAGTCAGCAATGGACAACACACAACAATACTACACCAGGACAGTAAAGAAATGGGTAGCTTTGCCTTAAGCAAATTTTCTCCAATGGCAGCACTAGAAGTGTTATTAAAGACATTCTAGGTTTAAGCCTGGAGCAAAAGATGGCAGCTTCTGTATATGTATTCATGTATATACATATATCTTTCATAACATATGTCTTTAATGATGAACAATTTTAATGGCACTAGAATCATAACTTTTCACTACAATAGAATAATCTTCTGTTATTTAGAGGGTTTGGATTTTACTTTTATTATAAAAATAAACCTTTTTTTTCTCCTGTAAAGTACTTTTGGATAGCATGTACCCACACAACACCCTCAGCACCAGCATTACTCTTCCTTTTCCTCCCACACTCACCGACAATGGGAAGAAAACACATCCAGAAACAGAATGAAATTGTTAATGAATTATACTTTCTTTTTTTTTTTTAATTTCCTTAGAAAGTTTTCCCCGTCAACCCACAACATCTTGGATACCCTGCACAATGGATTCACCAGCAAAGCAGGAGAGGATTTCCAGAGGTCAGTTTAAATACGAATTATAAGTTGTTTTTGTTTTTGTTTTTTTTTCAGTTGAAGATAATTACAGAAGGATGAGGATACATACATGCTGTAAGAGGGAAGGGAAGCTTCTGAAAGAGAAGTAACCTGGTGGTACAGTAGTTAAGTACTACAGCTGCTAACCAAAAGGTTGGCAGTTCAAATCCGCCTGGTGCTCCTTGGGAACTCTATGGAGCAGTTTTACTCTGTTCTATAGGGTGGCTATGAGTCGGGATCGACTCGATGGCAGTGGGTTTAGTTCAGTTTTTAAGGCTAGGTTAAAAATTCCTTCTTCTGGTCTTTGAGAGTACCAACTTCATCACCTTAGTGTCAGCCTTAAGAAATAATCCTTGGAATACTTGCAAGTATGTTCACGCAAAGTGCCATGTCTCCGGTTAAGCCACAGCTACTGTTCTTTCTGTGCTCACATTCTACCACGCGTCCCTGCACCTCCCATTAAAGTCAGAGTTTAGGCAATGAATTATGGTAAAACTTTGCTATTTCAAATCATCTAGGCTTGAGCATTATAAGACCTCTATACCACCTTAAACCAGACCAAACCCAACGCCATAGACTCTACAGCACAGAATAGAACTGCTGAGCACTTAACCACTGCACCACCAAGGCCCCTTCATCACTTTTAAAAACAAGAAAAGCCACTGCCTTCAAGTCAATTCCGACTCACAGTGACCCTACAGGACACAGCAGAACTGTCTCCCAGGATTTCTAAGCATCACCTGGTGGATTCAAACCTGCTGATCTCTCAGCAGACAGTGCCTCCAGGACATCAGTATGGTCATGCCAAACAAGGCCCTAATATTCATGAGCTGGAATCCACTCAACAGCAACTGAGTTTTTGTTGTTCGTTTTTATACAAGATACATCAGTGCACCTGCTTCCCACCCCCAACATCCAACATACGCACAAAGAGACACTCACACACATGCACTGATCAACAAACAAGAAAAAAGATATCACCACAAGGATGCTAAATTAATTGTTACCCATGAATGACTGCAAAGCAGTAAACAGAATAACAGAATGCAAGCAGCACATGCTCTACTCAGACTGTGAGGTTTGTCTTCTACAAATCTCTTCCCCTTCCTATTCTGAACCCTTCCACACGTCTTCCTCTCACTAGGTCCCAGAATGGGGTAGCCTGTACTCCCATTTACTGGAAAAAAAAAAAAGCTAATCATCTTTGACATCCAACTGCCAAGAATGTAGTATTTCCGTTATTAAGGAAACTAACTTTATATACAAACAGGACAAAACAAACACTTGGGACATTATGAAACTTAATACAAAGAAAAAAGTCAGTGTCAGTGTTAGCAAGGAAATGTTTTTAGGAGACAGGGGCTTACCGGTACGGAGGCAAGAAATCTTTCTCTGTGCAAACTGTTATTACTGGTAGCTGTGGGTTGGAATAGGCAGCAGTGGGTTTGGGGTTTTTTGGGGGGGTACACAAGATACAAAGCAAGGTACTCTGTCATAAATAACAAGATATAGCCTGCTTTCCGGTTCCCAGTGCAATTTCTATGTGAATTGAATTGGCTCTACAGAAGCCAGTACATCAGTGAACATGACGTGCGTACATTCATTCTTTCCGTCTCTCTGCTGAGTATACATATATTTTTTGGTTCGTTATAAATGCATAGCCACAATTTTTTCTTCCTCAGTATCCACCAATCTAGTTTTCTGTGTTTACAAGTCCAGCTGTTTTCAGAATTACCAACAAATATTACCAGAAATTTCAAGAGTTACAGCGGAGACACTACAGACTCCTAGCTACAAGCCTGGACCCCTGGGAGAACTCAGGTTCAGTTCAGAAGGTCTTCCTGAGCCAGAATGCACGTCCTCACTGAGCGGGCTGCTGGTCCTGGATCAAATGAAGGTCGAGGCAGTGTCTCTGAGCAAGCCGTTCAGCTCGCTGGGTGGGTGCCCCATGCCCTGCCAAGGAGGCCCTGCGGAGTGCCAGCGGGCCTGGCAGGGCTGCTGTCTCCCCCGCCCCCACGGACAGCCCCTCCCCCTGGATGACAAGCTGTGTGTGAACCCGTCTTTCACAGACACCAAAACAAAGCAAAGCGGCTGGGGCAGACACTTGTGGCTGACACAAAGGCCAGCTCCCTCTGCCGCAAGAGGTTTAGGGACCTCTGACAAACACTGGGGCTGTCGAAATCTATATTGCAAGACAGGACATCCCTCCTGGCACTGGGGTTTGAGAAGCCCAGACCACAGCACTGACAGCCTGGTCCGAGGACCGCCTGCACCACACTTCAAAGCCCGAGGCCAGAGGGGGCTGGCGGGCAGCCAAAGACGCAGAAGCCCAGCAGGGGAGCATGTTGCCTCAGGACAATGGAAAACCGGGACCGGGTAGAGGCTGTGAATTCCAAGCACTAGGGAGGTCTCCTCAGAGATTTTACCCTCTCCTGTTAGGACTGTGATTTAATTTCCTTTGAAGGCAAAAAGAAAGAAAGAGAAAAAGAACCCACATTCTCCAGCCTTCTGTCTGCAAAGGCAGACACACAGCGCCAACTAATGCACTCTGGTCCTTCTCAGCCTGCAGCCACTGTCTAAGACAATACAGCTAAGTGAGATGTGACATTCTCCTGTTCATCTTGATAGGGCATTAAGTTGAAGGGGTAATTAAGACCGTTTAAATGCAAGCATCACTATACCATTGCTACTATCTTCCCAGATATTTCCCATCAATTCTGTCTAATTAGCGTAGCATCACACGTTAATTATAGTCTGCCAGTTTTGTTTATTTGACAGGGCCCAGCATCTAGTCCCACCTTAGGTCACAAGGACTTCAGGGGAGGAGGCATCCAACTCTTAGTCACAAAGATCCCTCAGGCTCTCAAATGAGAGGATTCTACTCAGAAAGGTTTACCATTTCCCACTTGCTGGTGGGAAAGGAATTATTTTACATCCTCTTCTTTGTGTTTTATACAGTTCCAGGGTGACACAAATGCCTAATGCAAGAGGCTGCTACCTGAAAGGTTGGGGGTCCAAGCCCACCCAGAGACACCTAAGAAGAAAGACTGGCACTCTTCCCAGAATCAGCCCTCGAAAACCCTACAGAGGAAGCATGGTTCTATTCTGACGTACATGGAATTGCCATGAGTCAGAACAGACTCACTGGCAACTGGCTTGATTTTATGGTTTCTTTTATCAGTTTTTGCAGACAACTATGCAGAAAACAAACTAAGAAGACACGGCAAGAGAGTAACAGAGAAACCAATCCCTCTGTATTCTGTGATACTCCTGTGAGAATTTTAAGGACCAGATGCCTGTGGGTGGACTTGAACCTAGTAGCACTGTGGACTTGAACGTAGCATTATGAAGTCAGTGCAATGATAAGCAAGCATCAGACAGAAACATGGCCCATCTATGCCACTGATGTACCTGGGTTCTATCATGAGAAGCCATGCTCCACAAAGACTCATTAAAAGAGACAGGGGCTTGTTCCTTTTCCTTTCAGAAGAAATGAATATGAGTTGAGGTCACTGTACTCTAATCTACCCGTACATCAGGGTTATACTTCCAGCAGCACATGCTCCATTAAGCCAGCAGTTTGTCACAGCCCAGCGTGTCATCCATAATGGCATGCTGGGGGTGGAATAACTTCCAACTCCCTGCTAATCCGGTGTGGGGAATGCCAAGGTACAGAGTTTTACTTGATTGCATAAAATGTACAGTTATTTTCAGCTTCTGAATCATCATTCTGGCTCTTTCACCAGTCCTAAAGCTCTATGACAACCCCCTGAAAAAATACCTCCTCTATTCAATTTTCACTTATTGTTCTTTATTTTTAACGTAAGCACTTACAGCAATACTTCTATGCTTCCAAAAGATTCAGCTATAAAACAGAAGCAAAAATAAAAGGACCAAAGAGAGTTTTTAGAAATAATTTTCATTTTAAAATGTTTGCCACATTTTTCTGTGGGCATTACTCCTTTTTTTTCTTTCTTTCCCAGTTTATCTCCAAACTCTTCACAAAAATCTGGGCAATTAACACTTAGCAGGGCTTCAGTGCCTGAAGACACAAATAAGTTTGTTTAAGTCACATGTGTAGAAACGATTTGAGAAACACTAAATAATAAAAATAAAAAGCTGCTAACTGATATAAGACAAACCTTAGCTATTGCTGTAATAATTCCATGGGGATTTGTGCTGGATATTATAAAAACAGGATGTTTTGTTTACCATTCCTCATAAAAGACTATCAAGACAGCATGAGACTTCAAAATACACGAAAACTAGATATCTACATTAGGCTTGCTAGTAACAAAAAAGCCAAAAGGAATTTCTATTCAAGTATTGAATATTTTTGCTCTATGTATGATGACCTCAAGATACACGCTTCTTGTTTTTATGAACACCAAAGGGAAAATATATAATGTAATTCTACAGTAGCCAATACAGAGAACTTTAATACAGGATAGTCACAGATGAAGGCTTCCTACTAAAACTCCTTCTTTTGAAAATTAGTATGGCTTAACCTATGGTAGTCTTAGGAAAGACATAAAGAGAATGCTCCTCAGAAATGAAGCTGGTATGACTCCAGCTTGCCTACTTCGGACACACCACCAGGAAAGACCAGTTCGTGGAAAAGAACATGTTTGGGAAAGCAGAGGGTCTGTGAAAATGAGGAAAACCTTCAGTGACATGGGCTGACACCCTAGCCACAACAATGGGCTCAAATACACCAAGAATCACAAAGATGTCACAGAATTGGGCACCATGAGTCAAGGCTGACATGACAGCAGCTGGCACCAACCACAATTAAATATCTGTTCCATTTAGCAAGAAGCTATCCCAACAACACAAGGATTCCAGTAAGCCTTTCCTAATGTTACTCCAGTGCGGTGTGATGCAGCTATCGGCACCAGTGGCTGATCTTAACACTAGTAGATTGAGAGGTCATTTTCAGCGGGTATGCCTGACATACCCAGATATACAATCTCAACTCTGTGTGTATGTCGGGCAGGGAAAGTTAATCGCCACCATAAATGAAATTAGGATTTTTTACTACTTTTTGCCTAAGTAAACAAAAGCTCACATTTTGTCATCTGCATATCCTGAATCAAACAGCCTCATTTAGGAATTTAGAAAGAATGGAAGACTGTGGAAGAACCACGTACAGGGGACAAGTGCACATAAATATCCTCCCAAAGTGGTTGGGCTCCACTGTGTCCATTTTTTATATAGCTGGAAATGTCACTCAGAAGACTGTACTTACTGACCTGACTCCACAGATGGGAGATCTGTACCTGAACCAACCGAATGCATCATTTCAGCCCCAAGTCTGTGAAAGGAAATCAAGGCTTTAGATGTCTTCTGATATCTTGCATCTAATCAATGAGGCTAAAGTCTTTACTTTTTCATAAGGTTCTGAGTATCTTTTTAAGATTTGCCTACTGATAAACCTTCCTACCTGGTGATATAAAAATTTTGTCTCCTATCTCAGTATCTATAATTGGCCATTTCTCCATCTGCTAACCTACTCAACAACCATGCATCAACCACCTGTATCACACACCCAGCCCTGTGCTACGTTAGAAGCCACACAAACAACTCCGATCTCAAAGACCACCTGACTTCCAGGCAGTGTGAAAGTGCCACCGTACAAGGTAGAGTAGCGCCCGTGGGATGTAGACAGGGGTAGATTTCAAGGAAAGCCTAAGAGTGAAGACCACTGCAGAAGATCATGAGTAATCAGCAGAAGCTGGTCAGGTAGGCAAGGAGAAACATCAATTTGAGATAAAATTGGTAGATTTGGTTTTAGGATAAATTTTGAGGTGACTTTAGAACATACTGATAGACAGTTGGATGGTACACATCAAATTAGATAGCTGGATAGGTGGAGATGCAATCCAGAGAAATGTGTGAACTAAAAATACAGTCTGGGAGACCATTAACACTGCTAGCATCTAGGGTGAAAGTTAAATAATGGACCTATGGAGAACAGGTAGTCTGGGAGGCAATGGAGTGCAAAAGGCTTAAAGGCTGAACTCTGGGGTAACCACAAAAACAGGAAGCACATGAAAAAGCCAGGCAGAGATGCAGGAGTACCAGGCCACAGCACCCCAACACCACCACCAGTCAAGAGGACAAAAAAATTAAATGACAGAGTCAAATCTAAATCAAGTGATAGGTCAAAGGTGTCGAAGTCTTAAAGATTTCACTGAATTTCAAAATAAAGAATTACTTGCTAAAGCTGGTGGTGAAAATCACGAGGCAGTCGAGACAAGCAGTTACTGTATTTTTAGTAATTTTGACCACGAAAGAAAGGAGAGAAACAGCATTGCGCTGTAGCTAGAAAAGCTGGCAGGATTATTAATTTCCTTCTTTGTTGGCTGTTTGTTTTCAAGATGGAGGAGATTTTTTTTCAGACTGAAAGATTTTTAACAGCTATGATCCTAAAAAAGAGAGAGAGAGAGAGAAAAGTCCTAACAAGAGTTTACTAGATTAAAGATTGGCCGCAGTGGAGAGACATAATTATGATTTGATTGTGTTAAAGTAAAATTTCAATTTCTCAGCAATTAACTTGCCACTAATACAGATTCATTGACCTGGGGAGCTTTGAATTGAAGGAATATGTTGTTCTGCTGTAAAACAAATCACACAAAACTGTGATGCACTTTTAAACCTAAAATTATCAAAAGGCAAAGGTAACATGTGATCACAGAACTTTCAAGCTGATGATACTTTACAAGTTATTTCTTCCAAAGACCTCATTTTGAAACAGATTTTACATCAGCTAAAAAATACTCAATTCCACTGAGAAACAGCAAAACTAAAATTGTACAGGATGAAATAAATCGTTCATGACAAAAAGAATGCACAAACTATCCTGTTTCCAAAGCTTTCAAACATTTCATTTGGACATCTTATAAGGCCAGAATTCCTAACGAGAAAAAAAACAAACCCTCTGTCATCAAGTTGATTCTGACTCACAGTAACCCTATAAGACAAGGTAGAACGAGCTATTGGTTTCCGAGGCTGTAATCTCCACAGGAGCAGACTGCCATGCCTTTCTCATGTAGGGTGGCTGGTGGGTTCCAGCCACTGTCCTTTGCTTACTAGATGAGTACTTAACCACTGCACCGCCAGGACTCCTAGAATTCGTAAGCCCGGCACTTGACATGTTAGAGGTGGCTGCACCAAGGTAAATGATGCAGACGCACTCTGAAAGAATCACCTGACCTCTCCCACTCACAGCACCCAATTACTAGCAGCCCATCCTGTTGAATCTGGGGTCACACCCCACTAAGGATCTTACCCTGAAAACCGCACCATGACAAGAAAATATTCCTATTAGAAACAATATGCAAGAAGCTGTAGCAACTAACAATGTTAGTGTTACCATGTGCTAATTTGTGTTGTATGATTATAACTGAAATGCTAGTTTCATTCCCATGATGAGAAACTCAGAAAAAAGTGCTTCAAAAGAACTCCAAAGATTAACTGTAAAATGGGTGTCTGGGAGATATCAGTGTAACTGAAGCACCTTTGTACTTCCTCTACAGGCTTAACTGCCTCTATGCTTTAAATAAGAGATAAGCTCATACATACATATATATATATATATATGTATGTATATGAGGAGGTCTGGCAGCACTGTGGTTAAGAGTCTGGCTGTTGAATAAAAGGTCTGCAGTTCAAATCCACTAGCCACTCCTTGGACACCTTATGGTGAAGTTCTGTTCCGTCCTGCAGGGTTGCTATGAGTCAGAATTGACTCAGCAACAATGATTTTGGTATATAAGAGTTTGGTATCTGGTGACACGATGGTTTAAGAGCTTGGCTGCTAACTGAAAGGTTGTGGTTTGAACCCACCAGCAGCTTCAAGAGAGACAAGACATGGTGATCTGCTCCTATAAATATTACAGCCTAGGAAACTCTAGGGGCAATTGCACTCTTGTACTAAAGAGTAGCTATGAGTCAGAATTGACTCTGTGGCACCTGACAACATATTTTGGTAACAGGTTCAGTCATTCATGACTGCCGGCCAAGAGGGAGAAGAGCCTGCCCTCAGTCTGGTAAGCCTTAACTTTGGGGCTCCTTCACAGACAGACACACTAACACACCCCAAGCATTATCTAACTGCTGTCTAAGACATGGCACCCAGTTGTGCCATCCTAGACCCTGTTTATGCTGCTCTGATTTCCATAAAAAGGAAGTTTAAAATTTGGACTTACTACTGAAAAAACACTAAGGAAAAAAAAGATCTAGACGGATGAATGGGCTTTGTAAAAATCATCAATAAAAAAATAAAACCACCCATATTTACTGAGTTCTCGTGTTCCAGATAGTTGCCGTGATTTATGTGCATTTTCTGATTTAATCATTTACAAGGCAGGTACTATTATTGGTCCCCTTTGCCAAGGACTTGAGGTTCCACAAGTTTCAGGAATTTGCCCAAGGCCTAACATTAAGTGCTGAAACTGGTTTTTGAACCCTATCAGTCAGACTCCAAACCAGTGCTCTTAAAAACAGGCATCCTGTCACTATGCAAGTACCCTACAGTGACTTGTACCCAATTTTCTGTTTGATACCATCATGACCTGGCAAATGGGCCACCACAGCCAAGTTAAAGGAAGTGGAATATTCTGAACCATTCCTGATTACTCTCTATCTAAGCTGGCATGAATGAACCACATGGCAGAAGAGTTTCAGGTCAGCGAACCAAGTCCTTATACAGCAATGATGGAATGCTTTCACACTTTGAATGAAGGTCATTGCTCTAAATTTGGCAACAAAATCAAAATCTTTCTTACACAGCTCAAGAGTATTCTTTTACCCAGATCACTGTCCTAATTTACTTTGGCACTGAAAAGTGTTTATTACTTTAAAGTAAGACTAAAATTGATGGGTTTGGAGGCCTTTATATGCCCATGTTCCACTAGATTAATTTTGGAGGGCATGCCATGCTTTCTTTTTGTAGGAAACACAATATTTCTTTGTTCTGAAATAAAAGTCACAAATTTCCATAAAGAAGCAAAACTTCACTGCATGATATTCTTTTAAAGTTTGCTTTAACTCCATTACTGGGAAATCCCTTTCTTCAATTTTCTATCAGAAAAGAAATTACGCTTTTCTCGTAAAATATTGATGATGTGTTTCCCCCCTCATTTATTCAATTATATATTCAATAAACAACAATTCTATGCTTCCCCACATGTCATGGTTCTTGTGTTCATAGAGCCTGGGAGAAAACAACAGACACTGAAAACAGACTGTTATTAAGAAGATTCCATAACAAAAGCCATGCTAGATAGACAGACCACAAGTAACTGGAGGAATGCAACTCTCTTCTAAATGTATGCTATATAGAACTTCTCAAGACCTGAAACCTACAGGTGACTAAAACAGGCACAAACTAACCAAATCCACCACAACTGCACTCTTTTAACAACTGTCAGTTGTCTCAGGGCACCATGAACCCAATTTGAAAATCATCAGTATACATATCCTAGAAACTTCCCAAATTAAGTCACTGGCTCATCCACTCTGTATTCTAGCCTGTCTGGATTTATCACTCAATCTAAAGCATCAATTTGGCAATTTGACAAATTTATAAGAAAACAAAAACAAAATAAAACAAAAAAGAACGGAAATCTGTGAGTAGCAGTCTTTTCCAACACATCTTTCCAAGTCTAAGATAAACATTCCTATATTTGTTAAATGTTTTATTGGACATAAACATTTTTACTTCATAGAACA
Organism: Heterohyrax brucei; assembly: GCA_028571685.1. Classification (NCBI taxonomy): domain Eukaryota; kingdom Metazoa; phylum Chordata; class Mammalia; order Hyracoidea; family Procaviidae; genus Heterohyrax; species Heterohyrax brucei. The sequence continues at coordinate 167,873,608 of CM053144.1, forward strand.
AAAAGAAAAAGAAAAAAAATGCCACTGAGTCAATTCCAACTCACGGCAACCCTACAGGACTGAGTAAAACTGCCCCATTGGGTTTCTCAGGAGCACCTGGTGGATTCGAACTGCTGATCTTTTGGTTAGTAGCAGTAGCTCTTAAGCATTATGCCCCCAGGGTTTCCTTACTTGATTTAGACTATTTTCTGTTCCTCTCTTTCAATGAATTATAAACTCCTCTTGGTTTCACTGTATATGGTTTACATATCCAGCTGTTAACCAAAAGGCTAGAGGTTCAAGTATACCCAGAGGTAGGTACCTTGGAAGAAAGGTCTGGTTTGCTGCTTTCACAAAGTCAGCCAGGTGAACTCTGTGAAGCACAGTTCTATTCTGACATACACAGGGCCGCCATGAATCAGAATCAACTTGACGGCAACTGGTTTTTGTGTAACTCCTCTTTTCTCTTAGTCTTTCTAGATCCAGTTATTGTCTTACTGACTTTCTTCAGATAGACTCCAGTCCAAAGATTAAGGTACTCTCCTTTTCCTCTCCAAACAGGCTAAGTACATTTGGAAAAAGTCATATGCAAGAGCACGTCCAAATGGAATCCAAGGAGATTGCCAGATGTCTATTTATTCCACATCAGAGAAGCAAACCACAGCTGGCTTAGCTTGTCTGTCCTCCGAGTCTGGGAATTTAGAGTGGGAGGGTACAGTACTAGTGGCCTAGCTGGAATCTCAGCTGCCTACCCAGAGGGTCTCCTTGTGGTTTTGGCAAGGAAATCACCAGAAACAGTTGCAAGCTGAGTTGTCACACCTGTTCTCCTTGTTTCCCCAAGTGGTTCTGAACTTAAAATAAGTTTGTTTCAAAAGTTTGCTTTTAAGACTACTATTTGAAATTTGGAATGTTCCTCCCTGGAAAGAGTGCTGCAAATAGTGGTTGGTTGACCGGACTATCCTTCAAAAGCCTGTATAACCCAATGTGCAATTAGCCTATGACAATGTAACAAGAGCACAACGGAACCTACCAACTATATCTGGCATGGTTTCTATTAGAAAAAAGTCAAACTAAGCTCTTGAATCAATAGGATACGAACCTACATTTTGCTTTTTCCTACGTGGGTAATACGTGGGTAATAAGAGCGTAGGTAGCACTCCCAGAAGTAAATAACAAAGGATGGCCAAGATGGGAGAGTGGCCAGGCATTTCCTGTGATCCCTCTGCCAACAGACCCCACTGTGAAAAAATATAACAAGTGAATTGCTTATATATGACAATTTAGGAACCCTAAACATCAAAGACAAATTTGAGGAGTTACACTGAATGGCAGGGGGAGGCACAGATAGTTCAAAAGCAGCTGAGATTTGCCCGACTTGACCTGACCAGCATGCTGCAGGCTGGACCAGCTGGCGAGTGGACTACAGCAAACAGCAGTGCTCGGGACAAGTTTCGCACACTGAGAGAAACTGAGCTGTAGAGCGCATGCTCAAGTCTCCGAAACCACGGAGAAGTGGTACTGACTCTGCAAAAGTTAAACGCAAATGACTAACCTGTCGTTCAAGACCAAAAATGTTCTTCCCTACTTTGGGAAGTACTTCTCTTCCATTTATCCATCCCCTTCCCACTCTGATCTGGTCACAGTGATTGTTATACCCCTGGTCCAGAAGTGGAACAAGACGTGCTCCCCAGGCCATTCTCTCAGTCTTGGTGAGGGAACAAATTAACAAACAGGAAAAAATAATCTGCTGGCTTCCCTTTCTGGACTCAGAGCAGGCACAGCCCCTTTTCCTAGACATAGGTATAAAAGGCCCACAGACTTGGAATGCCTTTGACCCTTGCACAGACCTGCATTGGGCTATTTCAACAGCAGAGGCCCTCATGAGCATGGTTACAACAAGATATATTCCTGAAGTCTATTTTCAACTGCAATGCCTAAGCAGGAGTGGCAGAGTCATGACGTTTGACACTGCCCTTTCCATTAAGCAGGGTCCTCAACTACCCATACCTGGGGCCTCAGGATTAGTAGCTCCACCCACTCCACATAGCCACTTGTGGCAGAGGTTTAAGAATAAGTGGTGCTTCTCAACCTTAGGGAACCCTAGTGGCATAGTGGGCTAAGTGCTACATCTTCTAACCAAAAGGTCAAGCAGTATAAATCAGCCAGGGACTCCTTGGAAACCGTATGGGGCAGATGTACTGTGACCTCAGGGTCTCTATGGGTCACACCCAACTCAATGGCAGTGGGTTTCTCAGTCCTTACAGCCAACAGCATTGGGTACCCAAATTACAGCCGCAAAACCTCCCTGCCTACATGCTCTAGGGAACAGGGATACATCTTCCACCCAAGCACTCTGGGGCAGCTGTAAGCCACCTACCTACTTTGCTCACCACATAACTCCTGCTACAACCAAATACATATGTCTATGTCAATCAGCCATACATAGCCCTGCTAAAACAATGATAATAGAGAAAAAGAGATATCAGTGTATAAAAGAAAACATTAGCCAAAAAAGACTTTCCTATGGAGACGAAGTTGATACTAAGAAATAAAAGATTGGTTTAAACATAAAAAAAAACATAGGGGTAAATATTAAGGTAACCACAAAGAAAATGAACAATCCTTCACACACACAAAAAAATAACAACCTAAAGACTTAGCAAGCACAGAATACCCAATGACAATGAAAAAGATGACAAAAACATACATATGGAAAAATGATTCAAAATAGAAAATTAAATGGGACAAAGAAATTGTCAGCACACACACAAAAATATCAAAATGACAGTACTAAACTTACACTCATCAATAATTATGCTGAATGTAAACAGACTAACTACACCAATAGAGACAGAGACTGGCAGAATGGATTAAACACATATATGCATGCACATGCAGGCGCGTGCGTGTGCGCGCACACACACACACACACACACAACTATCTATATGATGCCTACAAGACACATCTTAAAGACACAAACTAAAATTCAAAGGATGGAAAAATATATAAAGCAAACAATAATCAAAAAAGAGGAGTATCAATATTAATCTCTGAAAAAACAGACTTCAAAGCAATATCTACCACAAAGCATAAGGAAGGCCATTATAAAATTATTAGAGTCAATACACCAAGAGGACATAGCCATAGTAAATATTTATGCACTCAAAATGGTCCAGCCTCTTTGGAAGGCAATCTGGTGCTTCCTTAAAAAAATGGATATTGATATACCATTTGACCCAGTAATTCCACTACTTGGAATATATCCTACAGATTCAAGGCCTTTCACACCAACGGACACATGCACCAGAATGTTTATCGCAGCACAGTCCACAATAGCAAAAAGGTGGAATCAACCCAGATGCCCAACAATAGAAGAATGGATAGGTAAACTGTGGTACATATACTCAATGGAGCACTACAAAATGATAAAGAATAACGATGATTCCAGGAAACATCTCCTAACCTGGTTTCAACTGGAAGACATTATGTTGAGTGAGAGTAGTCAGCGACAAAAGGACAAATACTGTATGAGACCTCTACGATAAGATCTCAAAAACAGACTTGTGTATAGCAGACTCTTTGACAGCTGCAAGGGAGGGGAGGGAGGGAGGGAGGGCAAGGGGGGAAGGGTTTAGTTTAGGTAGTTACTAGAAATCTAGTTGGGAGAAAGCGGTGACAGTACACATTAGGAACAAGAACAACATTAAGTGGACTTCAGCATAACTTGAGTACTCCTTCCATCTTAACTCAATACTGCAAGGATAGAGTAGCTGGGGCAGGAGGCGGGGGACCATGCTCTTAGGAGAATTGCAGGCCAATTGGCACAACTAGCGTTTTGCTAAGAGAGCTCTCTGCACCCCACATTGGTGAGTGGCGTCTGGGGTCTTAAAAGCTGCCAAGCTGCCATCTGAGGACACAGCAAATGGTCCCAACTCAGCAGGAACAGATGCTCACCGAGGGCCAAAATGGCATGCGGTAAAGACAACCGAGAAGACAGAGAGACCCACAAGAGTGGGTGCCTACATCGACCTGGGACCGGAAGAACCGGAGGGTGCCCGGCCACCACCAGTGATAGCCATGACGGAGCTCACAGAGAGGAGCCTCACTGGCAACACAAGAATAAAAAGAGGGGCATCATGAGATCTCCACTAAAAGACCTCAATTGATGGTCCAGTGGTTTTGGGGTTCCTCTGAGAGCATGGCCCCCGGCCCTGATGCTGCCCGTTCCCATAAAATTATAACAAAGGTCCACTCTTTGGACAGGAATGGAATGGACTTGGCAATGCAGAGTAACCATATGTTGGAAGCACTTTATGGTTCTATACATCTATAGGATATCATCTTGCTGACCTCTAGCTGGAGGAAGGGGAGTGGACGGACAGGAGGGGAAAGGAGACTGTTGGGAGGATGAGACATGTATGGAGCAGAGAGGAATAGGGTGCAGTCACCGGACAGGGAGAGCAGTGGAAGCTGCATATAGGGGGGCATGTAAATTTTCATGTGAATGTACATTTTCACTCAGTTATGTTAAATAAAAAAATATATATATATTTATGCACTCAATGACAGGGCTCCAAAATATATAACACAAACTCTAACAGAGAAACAGACAACGTCACAATAAAAGTAGGAGATTTCAATACACCACTTTCAGTGAAGCACAGAACATCCAGAAAGAAGCTCAATAATAACATGGAAGATTTAAATGTCACAATCACTCAGCTTGATCTCATAGACATACACAGAACACTCAACTCAACAGCAGCCAAATATATTTTCTTTTCCAATGCATATGGAACATTCTTCAGAACAGACCACATTTATGCAAGAAGGTAAGCCTTAACAGAATCCAAAACATCAAAATATTACAAATCATCTTTTCTGATCATAAACTCATAAAAATAGAAATCAGTAACAGAAAAAGCAAGTAATACATGGAGACTGAATAACACCTCACTCAAAAACTAATGGGTTATGGAATAAATCAAGGATTAAATAAAGCAACTCACAGAACGAAATGAGAATAAAAAACATTCTTTGGGACATAGCAAAATGAGTGCTCAGAGGTCACTTTATAGCAATAAATCCACACATCCAAAAAGAAGGCAGGACAAAAATCAAACCATCAATTTGAACAAAATGAGAGCAGCAAAAGAAGCCCATGCGCACCAGAATAAAGAACATAATGAAAATTAGAACAGAAGTAAATGAAATAGAGAATAGAAAAACAATTAAAAGAGATAACAAGACCAAAAGCTGGTTCTTTGAAGAAAATTGAACAAAATTGATAAATCATTCACCAAACTGACAAAAGAAAAACAGGAGATGAAGCAAATAAACCAAATGAGAAATGTGATGGACAATATCACAACAGACTCAAATGAAATTAGAAGAATCAGAATACTACGAAATAGAACTTTGACAAATCTGAAAACCTAGAAAAAAACAGACACATTTCTAGAAACACACTATCTACCTAAATTAACACAAAGAGAGATAGAACAACTAAGTAAACCTATAACAAAAGAAGAGACTGTATTGGTAATTTAAAAACTGCCAATAAAAAAAGTCCTGGCCCCAGCTTCACTGGAGAATTCTACAAAACTCTCAGAGAAGTGTTAACACCACTACTACTAAAGACATTTCGGAGCACAGAAAAGGATGGAATTCTCCCAAACTGACTCTACAAAGCCAGCATAACCCTTTTATCAAAACTAGGTAATGACACCATGCCAGCCAGCCAACAGAAATAGAAAATTACAGATCAATATCCTTCATAAACACAGCTGCAAAAATCCTCAACAAAATTCTAGCCCATAGAATTCAACAACATATCAAAGAAATAATTTACCATGACTAAGTGGGATTCATACCAGGGATGCAGGGTGGTTCAACATCAGAAAAACAATCAATATAATCCATCACATAAATACAATGAAAGATATGAATCACATGATCTTATCAATTGAAGCAAAACAGGCATTGCAAAAAGTCTAACATCCATTCATGAGAAAAACTCTCAGAAACTTAGGAATGGGAGGGAAATTCCTCAGTATAATAAAGGGCATTTATACAAAGCCAATGGAAACCCTGGTGGTGAAGTGGTTAAATGTTATGTCTGCTAACTAAAAGGTCAGCAGTTCAAATCCACCAGGCACTCCTTGGAAACTCTGTGAAGCAGTTCCACTTTGCCCTATAGGGTAGCTATAAGTTGGAATCAACTTGACAGCATGGGGTTTTATACAAAGCCAACAGCCAACATCATCCCAAATGAAGAGAGTCTGAAACCACCACCCTTGAGAACAGGAACCAGACAAGGATGCCATTTATCAACAGTTATTCAACATTGTACTGGAAGTCCTAGCCAGAGGAATAAGGGAAGAAAAAAAAAAGGGTAGCCAAATTGGTAAGGAGGAAGTAAAATTATTTGCACAAGATACTATCTTATACACAGAAAACCCTAATGAACCCACAAGAACACTAGTGGAACTAATAAAAAATTTCAGTAGAATCAGGACACAAAATAAAAATATGAAACTTGGTTGGATTCCTCTGCAGCAGCCAAGAGAACTTCAAAGAAGAAATTGCCAAATCAATACTATTTACAATAGCCCCCAAGAAGATAAAATACTTAGGAATAAATCTAAACAGAGATGTAAAAGACATAAAAATTGCAAGCCACTACTGCAAGAAACCAAGAAAAAAAAAAAACCTACTTAAGAAACCTACCTTGCTCATGGACAAGAAGATTCAACATTTTGAAAAAATATATTTGACCCAAAGAAATCTATAGATACAATGCATTCTGACACAAATTCCAATTGCATTTCTTAATGAGATGGAAAAACACATCAACTTCATATGGAAAGAGAAGAGGCCCTGAATAAGTAAAGTATTAATGAGAAAGCAGAACAAAGTAGGAGGTCTCACATTACCTGATTTTAGAACCTATTATACCATCAAGGTAGTCAAAACAGTTTGGTACTAGTACAGTAACAGATATACAGACCATGGAACAGAACTGAGAGTTCAGACATAAAATCATCTACTATGAGCAGCTGATATTTGACAATGACTTGAAGTCCATTAAGTGGGGAAAATACAATCTCTTTAACAAACACTCTTAGCATACCTGAGTATCTATCAGCAAAAAAATGTAACACAATCCACACCTCACAAAACACATAAAAACTAACTCAGAACGGGTCAAAGACCTAAATATAAAATCAAAAGTGATAAAGATCATGGAAAATAAAATATGAACAACAATAAGAGCCCTAACACATGGAATAAACAGAAGAAAAATATTACTAATAGCATACAAACACCACAAAAGAAAGTAGATAACTAGGAGCTCCTACAAGTCAAAGACTTCACTAAAAGAGTAAAAGGACAATCTACAGACTGGGAAAAAGTTTAGGCTGTGACATATCTGATTAGAATCTAATTTCTAAAATCTACAACATACTGCAAAATCTCAACAACAGAACGGCAAAGAACCCAATCAAAAAATGGGAAAAGATATGAACAGCGACTTTACTGAAGAAGACATTCTGGAAGCTAACAGATTCATGAGGTAATGCTAACTATCACCAGCCATTAGAGAGATGCAAATTAAAACTATAATGAGATACCATTTAACTCCAATAAGGCTACTAGTTAACCCAAAAAACACAAAATAATGAATGTTGCTGAGGTTGTACAGAGACTAGAAGAACACTTACACTCTGCTGGTGGGAATATAAACCATGTACAACCACTTGGAAATTGATTTGATAATTCCTTGAAGTTAGAAGTACCATATGATTCAGCAATCCTGTGCCTTGGAGTATATTCTAGAGAAATAATAGCCATCACATGCACAGATACATGCACACCTATGTTTGCTGCAGCACCGCTCACAAGACCAAAATGATGGAAACAACCTAAGTGTCCACTGACAAATGAATTATGGTCTATTCCACAAAGGAATACTATACAACAACACAGAACAATGAGTGCAAGATATCTCACGACATGGATGAATCTGGAAGGCATTACACTAAGTGAAATTAGTCAACTGCAAAAGGACAAATGCTGTCTGAAACCACTATCATAAGCAGTCAAGAAAAGGTATACACATAAAAGAAAACCCTCTTGAATGGTTTTAAAGGTGGGGAGGGAGGGTGAGAGGAATTCACTAGCTAGATTAAAACCAAAACCAAACCCCTTGCCATCAAGTCGGTGCCAACTCACAGTGACCCTACAGGACAGAGTGAAACTGCCCCCCATAGCATTTCCAAGGAGACCCTGGGAGATTTGAACTGCCAACTTTTGGGTTAGCAGCCACAGCACTTAAGCACTACACCACCAGAGTTTGCAACTAGATAGTAGATAACTATTATCTTACTAAAAGGAAGAATAATGCACACTACAGGGGAAGTCAGCACAAGTGGACTAAATCAAAAAGCTAAGAAGTTTCCTGAACACAACCAAATACTTTGAGGGATAAAGTAGCAGGTTTAGGGGTATGGAGACCATGGTTTTAGAGGGCAAAACAAAGTTTATTAAGAGAACATACTGCACCCCACTTTGGTGAGTGGCATCTGGGGTGTTAGAGGCTTGCAAGCAGCCATCTAGAAAGCATCACTTGGTCCCAAGCCACTTGAAAGAAAGGAGAATGAAGAACACCAAAAACACAAGGAAAATATTAGCCCAAGAGACAAAAAGTCCACATAAATCAGAGACTCCACCAGCCTGAGACCAGAAGAACTAGGTGGTACCCGACTGCCATCAATGACTGCCCTGACATGGAACACAACAGAGAGTCCCTGATGGAGCAAGAGAAAAGTGGAGCGCAGAACTCAAATTCACGTCCAAACAAGTGGTGGTCTGACTGAGATTCTCAGGCACCTCAGAAGACACGATCCCTACCCCAGGACTCTTTGCTAATCCAGAACTAGAACATTTCTAAAGTCAACTCCTGACCTAGGTTAGACTGGACTATAAAACATTTAAAAACAGACCCTCACGAACAGAGCACTTCTCAGTTCAAGTAGATATGCAACACTAAACGCACTCCTGTCTGGAGGCAGAGTGAGACAGCAGACAGGGATAGGAGCTGACTGAGTATGCACAGGAAACCAGGGGTGGAAAGGGGAAGTGTGTTGTCACATTATAGGGACTGCGAGCAGGGCCACATAACATATGTGCATAAATTTTTGCATGAGACGTTAACCTGAGCCGTAAAACTTCACCTAAAGCACAATAAATTAATAACAGTAATACTGAAAGATGACTAGAAAGAAACATTCTCCAGGGACAGAATGATGCGCTAGAGGCCTCAGCAGAAAAATCTCAGTGGGTCCAACAGGAATGTGAGAAGACTGAGAAGAAAACAGAAGGCACAGAAAAGAGGTTAATCATGAACCAGTGCAGTCTCTGCAAAGGGAGTGTCCCACACGTGGAGGCAGGGGAAGGAGAAAGGGAATTCCTTCCATAAGCCAGCAGGGAAACTCCCCTGGATGGAGTTGCCCTTCACACTCTGTCACTGACTAGGAACATTCATTATTTAGAAATACAACATTCCCGGCCTCAGTTTGTTAGTTTGGTTTTAAAAACTCAGACTTTATATTGTTAATGAAAACCTAGGTCAGGCTGATCAATGTGCAATTCTCTCCTGATTCATTGTCAGTCCGTAGTAGTTCTCCACCAGGGTGGGTTTTCATCCACTACCCCAGCAACACCAACACCGGGCAATGTCTCGGGATATTTCTAGTTGTTCTCACTTAATGGGATGCAAGCGGTACTTGGTGCATAGAAGCCAAGGGTGTACTAAAACTCCTACAGTGCACCGGGCAGCCCCCAACAGCAGAGAACTGTCACTAGTACCAAAGTTGAGAAACCACTGTGCAGCAGTTAACTTTCTGGAACATGTCACCATGCTCCCAACATGCATGAGCAAACGACTATAGCATAAATCCCATACACAAACTGTATTATATTACTCAAACTTCAGGGAGAGGATCACGTTCAGCCAGAGAAATTCTACAACCAATCAGCAGTTTTCTTTGGCATTACAGCGTTGACATCCGTGTTTTAGCTGAAGAGTACTCAACTTAGCCAATCTTTTGAGAAGCTAGCAGAAACAGCATAGCATTAACTTGGTATCAACTGGGTCAAAACGAAGTTGTCTAGAGCAAGGCTCTCTTCAGCTCCCCATGTGAACGTGAACTCTGCCACAAATGCCACATCCTGCTTCTCTAGCATTGCTATAAACAGCAGCTATATTTTTCCACCAGCAGCAAATGGCAATTCAGGAGCACCAGTAAGTTTCTTAACTGCTCACGGTTAACCAGTATTAAAGAAATGACTTCTCCCATGAAAAACCCTACTGGGCTGTCTGTGTAAAAAAGAATGAAGCCAAGCCAAGTGCCGTCCTCTCTGCCACCACAGGCTCCACGACCTGGGCAAGTGACTTAGCCTCTTTTTCATGGCCTTCTCACTGCGCAACTAAAAAGAGAGTTTGACTTCCACATCTTCAACATCCTTTTCAATTCTTGCCACTGTGATTGTTTTCTTCTCAAATGGTCAAGACGTGGGGGTTACCCCAAAGGCAGTGAGCAGAAGGGACACTGTAAGTCCCCTAGAGGAGGACTGCAGCAGACGCACCACGCAGGCAGCAAACCAACGGCAGCAGAGTTTTCTTGGCACAGGGACAAAGGCAGCCTCGAGCTTGAGAGACTCATTCTCCACTCAGTGCCAGGCTGTATCAGAAATGATGACGGTAAGAAATCAAAGCGCAATCTGCAAGTGTGCTCAGCAGGGAAGGGACTAATCATCCCACACCGGCCTGCTTAGCCACAGCCCCCTGCACAGATAGTCATCACGTCCACCGCACCACTGTCTTCTCATTAGAGAGGACAGAAGAAAAGGACAGTTCACTGCTAACCCTGTCTTTGTAACAAAAACATAAAAAGGGAAAAGTAACCGGTAGGGTAACAACCAGGCAGATTTCAGGAGCCTTTGGCTGTAACACACAAGTACTTCACGGGCATATAATCATTTGGTAGACATTCAACCTAGTTCTAGGCAACTTCTCAGCAATAGCAAAAGATCTAGTAAAGGGATGGTTCGCATTAACCACTCAGCTCTAAGAATGAATACTGTTTTCCTGAAACTCTCCCCTTGAATATTTTTATGCACTGTTTCTGTTCAAAGGCTTGGTGCAGAGCAATGATGTCTCGAAGGTACATTCAGGGCTCTATCAAGTCTGAAAAGTAGAAAAACACACTTCTAGTCCTCAAGCTGTTTTAAATCTGAGTGCAAAAGCTATTAAAAAATACACCACCATGGGGGGATTCATCAGAAGTGGAAATGATAGAAACTCATTGTTCTCACATTTCAACACAATCACAGCTACGCAGAGTGTTGTTTTCCCAGCTGAAAATGCAAGGATTTTCCTATGAGTTTGAAATTTGAGATCTTCTGATACCACGTTTGTTTGCTGCTTTATTTTTTCAGTAAGAGCTGGTAATTTTGAAAACATCTGCATGTGTTGTTCAGAGCACTTGACAAACATTCTCTCATTACTTTTTAACCACATCCTGGTGAGAGGGAGACGGCAGCTGCTATCATCTATCCTCCCATTTCACTAAGAAACAGGCAGTAATAGGTTAAAAAATGAGAGCTTCAAACCCAAACCCCCCTAGTTCTACCTATTGCTCCCCAGTAATATCCAGGATTTTCCCCCTAGTTACCCCCAAATAAAAGACTGGAAAGAACCCCCTTCGGCTCCTGTTAACTACCACCGAGAGACTTAAGATTTGATGTACAGTGCTTCCGCAGAGAAGCCAAAAGCAGACCAGAGGAGCTGAGTTGCCTCTCCGTACAAATAAGGCTAAGAGGACCAGCCAAGCCAAGTGCTGTCAAGTCGGATCCGATTCATGGCCCTACAAAAATCAATAACGGTCCAACTGCTTTTGGGGGAGCTGCCGCAGCAGTCAGCTGGAGAAGGAGGCATTGCTAAGCTCAGGCACACTGCCCCATCAAGGACTGAGGCGAGGAGAAGCTGAAGTAATTATTAACACGATAACTGGAGAGCCTGATAGGAACAGATCAGCAGAAAGCCTTTGACACACAAACCAAATTCTTGGCTTGGTGACCATAACACGCAATAACCAATGAAATCTAGGTTGCATTACTCGACTTTCAACAGTTTAATGCCCCCTTTTATGCTTACAACAGTGTCATCTCCAGGGGCACAAAGCAATGGCCTGCAAGGGAGAATTCTAGTTGAAAGGGGCTCCGGGATTGCCCCGAACCCACAACAGGAAGTGTAAGGGGAAACCTCAGCGATTCCTGTGATACTAACTTGGTCTTCAGTGCAAGGCTACAGTGCGGAAAAAGACAGTCAGTGTAGTCCATTTGGTTCCCAAACATTTTACACTATTTAAAAGAACAAAAATCCAGTCAATAATTGCCCAAACAATCCCTTCTGCAATTCTTCCCATGTCATTCAAAAACACTGCAGTAATGGTGCATTCATGAGATTCTGAGAACACAGGACAACATCCCTCTGACCTTAGTTTTATTTTATAAAACATTATTTAACTGCAACCATCCAGTAAACATAAGCTAAAAATAAAGAGCGGTAAAATATTTGTTAGAAAGTAGAGCTCGAGTGAACAAGTAAATCAGAAGGAAATATATATATATATACACATATACACACACATATGTGTATGTATCTTGATATCAATGTTGTCTGTCAACCTAAAAAGAAAAAAAAAAAATCCAAATAAACATGGGAGTCAAACAGCCCTACAATAAGCTATTGAATGGCTTACAGGTCTGGGTCACCTACAACTCCCGGAAATAACTGTGTATTTGCCAAACGTTCTTATTTTGTATGTTCTCACGGCTTTTGGTCCTTGTGCAAATTGTTTTCCAAGCACCATCCGGCCATAATGACCGGGTTGCTACCATAGGTTTGTCAGTTCACAAACCCACAGCACAGTCAGGCGTCATAACGAGCACGCAGGCACAGCTGCGCTCACCACAGTGCAGCAGAAAAACAACCCTCTTTGCAATAACCAGTTCTGGGCATCGCTGGTTAAAAAAGACTACTTTCCTGTTTTTCTCAAAAACTTAAAAAGTGTGGGTATTGCTATTTTTTGCCCCCGCCCACGTTTTTCTTTCTTTTTAATTGTTGAAGCTGAAGTGCTGTAAATACCTGATTGTGGTCTTTTGTTTGTTTGTTTTTGATTACACCTCCGCGTTTCACTGTAGGTCCAATTTGCCTTCCCAGCCGAGCCTCCACTTGGCTGGGACCCGCGGGTGGCGGGGGCGCCGGACGCCGGAGAAGCCGCGGGGCAGCCCGGCAGACGGGCGGGGCCAGAGACGCCGGGCCGGCACTTCCTCGTGCCCTAGTGGCCCCAGCAGCTGCCCTGGCTTTGCCCTCCCGGCTGTCCCCAGGGCGGCCTCCCCGGACCCCTGGGCTCCTGGCCCCAGCATGGTGCCCTCCATGGTCACTGCAGCTGGCCCTGGGGACCAGAGGGTGAGGCCGGGGACAGGAAGGAAGACTGTCCCCTAGAAAGGGGATCGCAGCCTGAGCTCGGGTAACAAACACCCTGCCAGCCAAGGCCAAAGCCAGGTGCAGGTCAGAGGGCATCTCCAGGTGGGCCTGACCACACACCCCAACCTGGGGGCCTTCTGATGGCATAAAGCAGAAAGCTCCGGCATATAATCTCATGTGTACTAAATGACTGCTCTGCCTCACTTGGAATTGGCAGAATTTTGAAATCCAGGTGGCATGAAGGTTCAGCTCTCTGCTGACTGAAAGTCAGGCAGTTTGATCCATCGCCCCCCCCCAACCCCGGGGTTACATGAGGGCCAAAGACCTGGCAATCTGCTTCCTAAAAATTTCAAGCAAGAAAATGCAATGGGGCAGTTCTACTCTGTCACATAGGGTTGCTATGAAACACGCAGTGCACACGATGGAGTGACCAGGGTTTGTATGTGCTGGTCCTTCTGCCTGACCCCTTTCCTGGGTTCAGGTCCGTGTTCACATGTCACCTCCTCACGGACAGTCTCCCTAGCTAGTTCACATACACCCCCACACCCCTGTCACCAACTCTACAATTCAGGCTTTTGAAGGCAGGTTACCCTGTTGTTCAGCCTTGTAAAGCTAGCACCTTAAATCACAACTGGAAAATAGTAGGTGCTTGGCTCAAGTTTCTTCCGAATGAATGCCCTTCCCCCCACACTGTGACTCATTTCCTCCTTCCTCTCACCTCCTGTTGTCTTGTCAGTGTCTCTGTGGAAACCCTCAGCCAGGTGCTGCAGCCTGTGTATACCTGACTTTCTCATAAACCAGAGATCCTGGAGGTGGGCAACTGTGTAAAGCAGGGTGCACAGTACCTGGCCCACAGCAGGTATGCCAAAAACGTGCACTGAATGTTGTGAAATGAAATCACTCGTGATTGCCTGCTTTGGGGCCAGGGTCTATGTAGCCAGCCAAGCCAAGTGCCGTCAAGTCGGAGCCGACTCATATAAAGAGGAGTGACACACAGATTTGCCTGACATATATATATTTTTCACCAATATTGTAACTTTTGGTCACTCCAAGAAAAGTCTGAGCTATTACGTCAGGCAACAACAGTGTATGTGCAAAGGCAAGACAGAACTCAGCGCCCTCGAGTCAATTCGACTTACAGGAATCCTACAGGACAGAGCAGAACTGTCCCAGAGAGTTCCAAGGAGCACCTGGCAGATTTGAACTGCCGACCTTTTGGTTAGCAGACATAGCACTTAATCACTACTCCATCAGGAAGACTTAATCCACAGACATTTGAAAAAAGACTAAAGAATTTTTTAAAAGCAAATTGAAAATAAAGTCTTTATTGCTATATTGCCAAGCAAGAAGCTGTGACGCTATCCTGTGAAAGCCACTGGTCTGGAAGAAGAGGATTCTAACCCAAACAAGAGTTTTGTCTTGATTAAAGTTTACAATGAGGAAAAAAATAATAATAAATTTTTCTTTCCCACCAGAAGCTCTGCTTTAAAAAAAAACTTTTGGTCATAATCCTACCTAATGCACACGCCTTGAGATCTCACATGATTCCCACTCATGTTGAAAAGACCCAAATGGACAGAAATTCCAAAGGGTCCTTACTACGGGAAAGCTAACTTGTAGTATTTGGCTATTGTGGAACCCTGGAGACACAGTGGTTAAGAGCTACATGGAGCTACAGCTGCCACCTATAAAGTCAGCAGTTTGAATCCACCAGCGTCTTCGTAGAAACCCCATGGTTGGTTTGAGTCTGTATTACAAGGTCATTATGGGTTGGAACTGACTCAGTGGCAATGAGTTTAGTTTTTATCATCTACTCTGAGAATTTAAAAAATTACTTACGTGCATGCTTCTGTTAGAAAGCTCTACCAGATTCCTATTGCTATGACTTGTACACGAGTCTTTACTCCTAATAAATTTTGAGCTTGTCTAAGTAACAACTTAGAATTTTTACAATCAGGTAAAGGCTCTTCTCTTTAATTCCTACGTGCATCACTAACTACAGAAGAAATAAAAGAGAAACAGAAGTTAAGTCAAGCTCCATTTCATAGAAGACTTGGATGTATTTTTCAAAGACTAAAGATCTACTTAGTACATTCATGATATGCCCAGGTGGCACAGAGAGTGGTTAAGAGCTCAGCTGCTAACAAAAAGGTTGGCAGTTCGAATCCATCTGTCACTCCTTGGAAACCCAATAGGGCCATTCTACTTTGTCCTATATGGTCACTATGAGTTGGAGTCACTTGACTGTAACAAGTTTGGTTTCTTGTTTTGTTTACTACTTTCATGTTTAAAAGCAAAGATGTCACCTTAAGACAAAGGTACCTGTGACCCAAATCATGGTGTTTTCAATTGCCTCATATACATGCAAAAGATGGACGGTGAATGACAAAGGCAGAAGAACTGATGCCTTTGAATTATGGTGTTGGAGATAAATACTGAAAATACCACCAACTGCCAAAAGAACAAGCAGCTCTGCCTTGGAAGTACAGTCAGATTGCTCCTTACAAGCAGTGATGGCAAGACTGTGTCTCACACATTTTGGACGTGATCAGGAAAGTTCAGTCCCTGGAGAAGGACATCATGCTTGGTAAAGTAGAAGGTCCAGCAAAAAGAGGAAGACACTCAATAAGATGGACTGACACGGCAGCTGCAGCAAGGGCCTCAGGCATAACCACAATTGGGAGGATGGAGCAGGACTGGGCAGTGTTTCTTTCTTTTGTACAAAGGGTCACTATGACTCAGAACTGACTCAATGTCACCTAACAGCAGTTAACACTCATGTATCAGGTAACTGAAAAACACCTCAGCAAGGTCACACATCACCAAGTGACAAATGAAGGCAATATAATCAGAATATTCAAAAGCAAAGGTACATTCATGATGAAAAACATTGATTAGAAGAGCAGAGCCTCTTGGCTTCTGTATGTTTAGAAATAAACACATTATTGGCTTCTATTTTATTATGAAGTAGCAAAATCTTTCCCCATTCATTGGCAGGTCAATTACAATGGCCTGAGATAAATAAACCAGTTTCTAGATATGGAGGGAAAAAAAGAAACCCCATGTAGACCAAAGATCTGATGCAATAATACTGTACAAACTATAGCCAAGAAGCCAAGTGCCGTATAAACTATAAGCAACAAAATTATTCCATTCATTACTTGCAGCAATCCTTGGACAAAGTGGAACAGAGCCACACAACCTACAGGAATGTGAAACAAAACAAATACCTACAGACTCTACAGTAAGGCTGATGCCAAAAAGTAATGAAGATGAAAAGTTAGTGTCTCAAATTTAATACTAAATATATACATTTATGTAGACCAGTTTTGGCTTTCTTTCCAAGTCATGAATAAATGCCCTTGAAACTATCCTCCCTCCGAACAACGGAACGTAATCTTGGATTACAAGTTGTCAGTGCTACCCTTTCACACTACATAAAACTCAGTGTAGGGTCATCTATCTAGAAAAATACTCCATTTCAAAGTGGGTTCCTAAGAAAGCAATGATAAATAAGTAGGCGAGACATGGCCGCAGTCTAACTGGAAATGAGCTTGGTCCACCTGCAGGAACAGATGGTTACTCTGGACAGCTGCAAGAGGATGGTGGAAATAGCTTGAGAACTAATGATTAAAAGCAACAACAACAATAATGAAACAGCATTTAAATTCTTACAGTGTTACGTACCACATCAGCCCAGCAGTCTGTAATACTTTGTTATCAGTATTGCATACCTGAATCTTTTTGCCACCCTGCATTCTCTTTTTCCACTATAAAAATCTCTGCAACAGAAGCACTGATAACAGAAAAGTGTGTTTGGATAACAAAATTATAAGAAAGAATGAACTGTAGTTTCCAGATGTGTTATTTTTTTTCCTCATTTTTTCTACTTTGAACAGAAAAACAGAAACATATCAACAAATAAATTCACTACCAGAGCAATTACAACATGCAAAGATTGCAAAACAGATTGATTTTCTGTAATAAAACTTCTGTTAAAAGTTCTGTAACATATCACCACATTTAATACGAAACCTTTTACAGTACAACTATATGTTTAGACAAATTCTAAATTAAACTTTGTTTTCTTTAATATGAGTTCTCAATATAGGCAAAATTTTTATCTGCCTCACCAGTGTTCCTGACGTTAATCAATAACATTGCTTTATATCTAAAAAAAATTAATTCAGATGTCTTTATAAATTAATACATTAGAGATTCTTTATATTAATAATGACCACTAACAGACACTATGCATAAAATGCAAACGCTGGTAGTGTGGTGGTTAGGTGTTACAGCTGCTATCCATAAGATCAGCCATTCAAACCCACCAGCCACACCTTGGAAACTTGATGGGGCAACCCTACTCTGTCCATAGGGTTACTGTGAGTCAGAATCAACTTGAAGGCAGTGGGTTTGGTCCGAGGTGGTACTAACGATTAAGCACTAGACTACTAGCTGAAAAGTTGGTGGTTCATACCCACCCAGAGGTAGTGGGTTTGGTTTGTGGGTTTACACATAAAATAACTTACAAAATGTTGCTTCCTGGAGAATCAGAAAGCATGTCATCTATAATATTACAAAATAATTCTAAAGACAGCACATGTGACTTATGAATCCTGTCACAGATTGAATTCTTAGAAAATAATTTTAGATACTCTTTTTCTCAAAGATGTCAAATTCAATAGCGTGTTCTGTCTCCTTTAAAGTAAACAAAAAACATCAAAGTTTTCACAAGATCTCACATGTACAATCATCTAACCATGCTATTACACATTATGTATTTTGAGGTCCCTTCCTGTTCTGTATCTGTCACTAGGATAGGTACTAGAATCTTACAAGGAGCAAGACAGACACATTTTTTCTTACAGAAAGTTCACATGCCAAGGAAGACTACTTAAAGTACCCATATAGTTTATGTATGTGCCTAGTTAGTTATCAATATACTACATACTGATTTATAGCACATATATATCGATTTATAGTATAGACATGAGCGTATTTACAGTACACAGATTCCTAAAACACATGTAAATTCTTATTTTAAAATTATCCTTATTATTTTATGTATCTTTTGTTCCAGTGTGGAGAAACATGCATGCTGCTAGAAACACTTCAAGTATTGTACTAAACAGCTCAAGTATTGTACTAATTGTATTAGCAATTTTCAAAGCACACTTGCAGGGTTTACCTTTGCCTCTTCTGCAAAAAGGACCACCCAGTAAGCAACCAGATTGATAAAAGGACTGTGGGCTGGGGGACAGGGGTCTCTTTCACTCCTCTCTGCTCCTCTTGCAGAGTTCAAGCTTCTGCTTCCTCCTCATCCTATGTCCTGCAGCCTGGCACTGGAATAGAACCTTTGCTCTTTCCCCTAACGGTCCCCAAGCTACAGGAACATCCATTAGAGCCTCAAGGACAGCCTCGCAGTCCCTCCCTGCAAGCAAGGACCATGAGGAGTCTAGAACTTGGAGCCAGGAAGGTACCACTGCCTCAAAAACAGAAAGCGCTGTTCCCTAGGATCACAGCTTGTCACTCACTCACAGTGAGTTCTTCCAGAGAACCAGACGATCAGCTACACGACTCCTTCGCTATTACTACTTCTTCAAGTATGTCAATATAGCCCAGCTTTTGTGGACTTAGCAAAGAAAAAGAAATACTATCGTAGGAGACAGTGTATGCCTGGCAGATATATGCATATAGGCAAAGAAAACCTGAATCTTTACACATGACTTTTATTTATTAACTATCTGAGCACCTAGTAACTTTTAGATATGTACACCTGCTATTACATACCTTAGTGGACAGGCTTTATTCTGCTCTTTTCTTTATTGTCTTTTCTTTCTTTATTTTTTAAGATGAAATCTTTTGCAATTTCAGCCTGCAGTTCAATTCACTGCAAAAGAATTAAATATAAGGAGGGAAAAATCCTCTGCACACAATCCGTCACTCACACAGATGACACTTCATCATGTCCCTCAGTACCCGCTTTTCCCTAAGGCCTAAACCCCCAGGAACAAATACAGAGTATTCCATCACCAACTGCAGTTAACCTCCCATAGGATGAAAACACATATCCTAGCCATCAAATCTCATGAAATACATGCTATCTCAGCATACAGACATATATACTTACATACACACACATATACGCAGTAATACTAGAGTTCAGAATTGAAAAACGTACTTTAAAAAAAAAACCAGTTTCCCACCAGCAAGAGTTTGACTACAGCCTATCTGATGCTGTCATGAGTGTTGTTTTTGTTGCCATTTTTTATTTCCTGACAAAAAAACAGTGAGATCTGAAGGCACAGCAGTAAAGAGCTCAGCTGTTAAAGGCAGGGAGTTTGAATCCACCAGTCGCTCCTTGGAAACCATACAGGGCGTTTCTCCTCTGTCCTGTAGGGTCCTGTGAGTCAGAATCAATTCAAAAGCAAGGCTTTTGCTTATTTGCTTTGTATATGACTAGAGGCTTCTTACAGCCACTACTGCCCTCTGGACAATCAAATCTCTTCTGAATGATTCCAGGTATTCATTATGCTGACATGTTTGTAATCTATGAATCTGGACTGCTATACATAACCCAGGAATTCCAATGTTATCTTCCATTGTATTTCTAATTGCTTATTCTGTTGGGCTGTGGCATGGTGTACATTAATGTCATCAAGAGCATTGTTGAAATATGCTAGAAATAAAAGCCACACTAGAGGTATGCTACTAACTAGTGATGGCCTCCAGTTATTAAACCGGCAGGGGCAGAAGTAGAAAGATTTACCAAGAATAGTGCTACCATGACTTTTCTCTTTTACTAGCTTCAAAATCCCTGCATAATTAATACAGTAATACTTAATACATGCATATGAACCTACCACCTCTCCTCTCTTGAAGTTTAATTAGCTGATTGACTTCAGGCATACTATAAATTATAATGACAATTTAATTACTTTTTTAATGTGCACACTTAAAAGATTTATAAACAGGAATAGAACAGCCCGGGGTGTTGAAAAGAGGCACACTGAATGAAAAGAAGCCCAGCCTGGGATGATGACGCCAAGTCCAAAGGCCAAGTGTCGTCGAGTTGGAGGCAATTTCTGTAAGACAGAGTTGAACCAAAAGGGGTTTTGCATATTTCACTAAACAGCTGCTCTACTCCCTTACAACCAACTATGGACAGCCTATGCCGGCCTCTTTATAATCTTAACTGTCTTTACAAGGAAGCAGCTAGAACTCCCAGATTTTTTATGTCTTCCCAGAAAAGCATCTTCTTGCAGTGAAAAAGCACACATTTTTGAGCAAGTCAGATCTCGGTTCAAATCCCAACTCTTCCATTTGCCAGCTGTGCAATCTTGAACAAGCTAGCCTCTCTAGGGTTCAATTTTGTCATCAGTAAGAAAAAAAGAACACCTGTCTTGCAGGGCTGTTGAGGAAGCTCTGTTAAATAGGCAGAATGGTGTGGTGTTTGAGAAGCATGTTCTAAGACTTTCTGGATTCAGATTCTACCTCTGCTTCCTACTAGCCCTAGAACTTTAGGTAAGTTATTTATTCTCCTAGTGCCTCCATTTCATCATCTGTAAAATGGTGATAATAACAGTGACTGCCTGAAAAACTTGTTGGATGATTAAATACGTTCCTATACACAAAGCACTTGTGCCTGGCACACAGGTAAGTACTCAACAAATATTAAACCAAAACAAAAAAACAAACTCACCACTGTCAAGTTGATTCTGACTCATAGCAACCCTATAGGACAGAGTAGAACTCCTCCACAGAGTTTCAGTTTCCAAGAAGTACCTGGCAGATTTGAACTGCTAATCTTTTGGTTAGCAGACGTAGCACTTAACCACTAGCCACCAGGGTTTCCTAACAAACATTTAGCTATGAATAGATCAGTCAGCTGCCAACCGAAAGGGCAGAGGTTCAAGTCCACCCAAAGCACCTCAAAAGAAAGCCCTGGCAATCCACTTCTGAAAAATCAGCCACAGAAAACCCTACAGAGGGCAGTTCTACTCTGACACACATGGGGACATCATGATTCAGAACCACTTCTAAGGCAACTAGTTTTTTATTAGTAACTCACAGAACATAATCATTGGCACACAGTAAGTACACAATCACAATTAATTTTTCATCCTTGATCTCAACCTTTCAGCTACACAGTTATTTCCTACTAACAGTTTCTGAAATTCCACTTCTGCTGTGAAGCTTTCTTATGAAATTAGGCAAGACCTAAGTGCTCTATAAGCTGTCCAACCTGTGTATACATATTCATCTCACAAGGCCCATCTTTAATCTTCAGCTTCTAGAAAACAAGTATTTATTCTGGAACATTCTCTCCATAAGGCATATATAACAATCCCAAAGCAACCTGTGTTTCGATGCTAACAATAACAAGGAGAACCATTGGGAGGAGATTATGCAAAGCTGTACAAAGGTCATTCTTTAGATCTTCAGGAGGTTTGTTGTTGGTTGCGATCAAGTCCTATTGACCCCATGGGACAGAGGAGAATAGCCCCATAGGGTTTTCTAGGCTCTGATATCCATGGGCATAGATCAATAAGGTCTTTCCTCTTTGGAGCCCTTGGGTGGCTTCACACAGCTAATCTTTCAGTTAGCAGCTAAGCACTTAACTGGCACACAACCAGTGTTCCTCATCTGTAAGTCAGAGCTCCTCATCTGCAAACCAGGCCTCCTCTATTTGATTTGACCACCTCAGGGTTTCTCTTTATCCCACCATGGTCCAAGTGACATAAGATCTAGTACAATCGATCTGGTTATCCCTTTCTAACTGCTAACAAACAATTTCCCTTTCCTTTGAACTGCCTTCACAAAAAGAAAAAAAGAGGCCAAGAATCAGAGCTAGAAGCTTTTGATGGGATGTGTTCTCGTGGAAATCCTGGTGGAATAGTGGTTAAGTGCTACACCTGCTAATTTGGATCTACCAGGTGCTCCTTGGAAACTCGATGGTGCCATCCTGTCCCACACGGTCACTATCAGTCAGAATCGACTTGATGGCAGTGCATTTGGTTTTCTGCTTTTATTTTCTTTTCGGGGGGAGCAGGTTAGTTCTCTTATATTCCTTGTAGAGACCAAGTAAAGTAGGAAAAAGACTAGGTCCATCAGGTTCTGAGAAATCTTAGGTAGGAAAGTCCCAACAATGGTATCTCTAACCTGTTCTGATAAGTGTGGTCTTAGTGTTCCTCTAATCAGTAACTGGATATGTGCCTAACTTAGTGTCAATATTTACTTTAACCAAAATACACTTACTAATTAGCAAGCATCACTGACAGCTTATATCACAAAACACACGTTTTATTCTTTTGATATCATGTATCTCCATTTGTCTTGTCTTTGAGTGATACTGAACATCAAATTTTGTGTTAAAAACTTCATAAAAAGGCTGCAACAAGTGCTAATGAACACTACATATCAATGAGAAATTCTTATTGTATAAGTTAGGCAATCGTATATACTCAGCAAGTTTTTTATTAACTATTAGTGGTGTTTATCACTATGGCCTGTAATCTACTGTAGATGCGGTTAAAGACAAAGTGTCTGGTGTGAACTGCCTTCTACAAACCAGTTGTTATCATCACAGATTGACTGCAGCAGACATCCTTTTAACACAGAGAACCTGAACACATCATCTCAGACTCTTCCTCCACCCACTCCAGTGACAACTTTGGTCAGCAACAGCTGCAGCTGATAGATTATGCTACTTGTTTAAGACAGTGGCATAAATAGATTGGATGTCATAAAGCTGTGAATACTGGACACAGCTCTTACAAAGTTTTCCCGAGCTAGTCAGGAAAAAAAAAGAAGAAAGTAGCTTACAAGGCATGTGGACAAACATATCTTTTCAATAATCCAGTGCCATCAAGTCGGATCTGACTCACAGTGACCGTAGAGGCCAGAGTAGAATATCTTTTCAATAATGAATCCAGTCATAGTAAAGGGGTAGCATGTAGGAGTTGGAAGGCACTCTCATGCCTTTAAGACAAGAAAAATTCCAATAGGCTCCTATGTGAAAGCACTGAAATGCCGTGCTACAACAGGTCATTTATTTTTATATATCTTGTTACTTTAGCAAATAATAAGAAATTCCCAGCAGTCTCGTGGTCATCCAACTGAGTGACACAACTACAAATTCTATATATCATGATTTCACATCTCTAATCTGGTGAGTTGGACACAACTTGATGGCAGTGGGTTTTAATCTGGTGCAGATTAGCAGCAGAAAAGGAAGTGTAGGTCTATAATCTTAAAACTAGAAACACATCACATTGTAAGACTGCTGTGTCAGTAATTTCCGTTTTCAAGAGTTACACAATACTTAAACAATAGTTACCCTACCGAGCTACGGTTCAGCCAACTTCACAGTCCAACTGATGACTGACAAAGGGTCAAGAGGATAGCAGACTTTGGGTTCGCAACACTTCGGTCCTTTATCAAAGATGGCAAGAGGCCATGGACTACAATAACTGAGCAAATACTTCCTTTTACCCTACAGCAAACTCCTTCCTTTGATTGGCTAAAGCTCCAGCCCACAGTTCACAAGAATGAAAATGTGGTCTATCATCTGCAAAACACATTTTAAAGAGCAGTAAATTGCTGGCCCAAGTGAGGTGTTACATCCCTACAGAACTTTAAAGCAGGTTATCTACTTGCCTCTTGATGCTAACCACAAAAGACCAAGCCCTTTGCCATCAAATCGATTCCAAATCATAGTTTATTCTATGCGGTATAGATTGAACTGATCCACAGAGTTCTTCTGGCTATAATATTTACAAAATATTCTATGGCACCACTGGATAGGTTCAAAACATCGACTTTTTGTTAGTTGCTGTGCCCAAACCATGGTACCTACCAGGGACCTTACCATCTTATGCTAAAACATTTAGAAATAGACTTCAGAAACTCCAGCATCAGAGGCACAAATCCTTACCCAATAAGGCACACATCCAGCCGTCAAGGCAATGAAAGCTTTCCATACGTACATGAGAAACATATAAGATGTTCTAATCGCAGAGAACATGTAGTATACAACCAACCATAATAATGATCTTTCATTTATTTAAAGTTTTTAAAATCTCGATCAAATCACTGTTATAAATTAATTCAGAACGAGGAGGCTCTATCTATTGTGAAATAATCAAAATATTTGGAATTCTGGTTAACTGAATTTTATAGTAACTCAGAATTCATCACAAAACACTATTTCAGCCAATATTGTTGAAAATTGTATTTTTATTAATAACTGGTAAGTACAATTTATTGCCTCTATATAGTATTTTCTCTTTCTTGCTGAGGATTCTGAGCATCTATCCAAATTTGCAGAATAATACAATTTCAGGTGAGGTAAGAGAATTGAATGTATATTGGAAGTCCTAATTCAATGATTCTCAACCAGGGGTAAATTTGTCCCTCAGGGACATTTGGCAACATCTGGAGACATTTTTGATTGTCACAACTGAGAAGAGGGAGTGTCTACTGGTGTCTCCTGGATGGCAGTGAGAGAGGCTAGTAAACATTCTGCACTGCACAGGACAGCCTTCCCACAACAAGAAATCATTCAGCCCTCAATCTCAACAGAGCTGATGGTGAGAACCCTGGTTTAGCTATTGCTTTAAAAAATAAATCATTACAACATCATGTCTTCTACATCACTCACCTCCTGCTCTGAAAAATAAAGTGTGGATAGTCAATTTTTTAAAAATCATATTATGGCTAATGAAATTTTACAGCATAAAAATTAATTTATTTGACAGGCACAGATTGTATAACTACACACAACTCTCCAAAGTACAAAAAGTTTCATAAAAATAATGTATTCAATGTAATACCAAAATTAATTCAGTTTTTACCCACTAGCATGCATGAAATAACTCTTCCTTTTAAAAATCTGTTCTTTCTCTTTCGTAAAAGTGTAAATAAAACATCTAATTTTCTCTGATCATTTTCCCACATCTTGGCTCCTTTGAGTTTTTAATATGACAAATAGGATAGCCAGTAAAGGGAGAGAATCCAGCTTTTAAAGCTTTGTTTTCCTGTAACTTAAAGAAAAAAAAAAAGGAAAACTGTATTGTACAACAATCAGCATTTAAAATGTACACTTGAATCACAACCAAGATGTCTAGGTCGATCAAACCAACGTTTAGATTGTACTGATGTTAATTTTACTAAGTTAATCGACAGAATGACCCAACAAAAGCCTGAATTAAAAGTCTTAACACTGTTATTCCTGCACAGTCTGTATTCAACCACCCCAGAGACATTCATTACCTTCCTTCCTAGCAAAAAGGCAAGACTGAGGCTTAATTTCTTCCACATAACACTGATCTGCAATGGCATTTAACAGAGATTAAACAGAGTCTTCACAGAGAGGCCAGGAAGAGACAGGGAGCTCTTAAAACCTCCTTGCAGCCGTGGCAAGGCCAGCCATGAACAGCTGTGGGCTAGCTTAGTGTGTGTTCTAAGTATCTGAGAAGGAAGTTCCCTGGATCCTCACCAATACCCATCTGTGTCTGCAGGAGCATGTGATCCTCTGCTCCTGTGGGATTTTTCACCTAAGGTCAAAATAAACACGAATATTTCATGTAGAGCAGAGAAGAATTAGTGTAATGTAAGAAAGAAAATTATGGCTAGAGTCCAGGAAGTCTGGATCTTGAATCTGACTTTGCCACTCCCTAGCCACATGTCTGTCTGCCTGTGAGCCAGTTGTTGAGCCTCTCTGAGGAGCAATTTCCCTATCTATAAAATGGAGTTGTTGTGAAGATTAAATGAAATAATGTATGTGAGAGAACTGTGTAAATTGCCAAGCACCACAAAACACAAGCATTTTGCGTCTTAGGGAGAGTTAATGCAGACTTACCTTCTCTCTTCCCTGATCTTCCCAGTGCACCCTCCTACTCTCTCCAGCCACCCCTCCCTGCTCCCTTCCTCTTCCTCTCGAGAGACACAGCACCAGCTTCAACAGATCCCACCAGACAGCATCTAAAACAGTACTGTTGTTGTTAGCTGCAGTCAAGTTGCCCTGATTCACAGCGACCCCTTGCACATGGGGATCTGAATCTTGTGATGCAGAGTTTTTACTGGATGATTTTCAGAAGGAGACCATTAAGCTTTTCTACCCACTCTGTCTTAGTCTGGAAGTCCTGTTGAAACCTTACCAGCAACACACAAACCTCCCCTGCCAGATACATGGTGGTTGTGAGTGAGGTACTTTAGTTGGGAATCGATCCCAGATCTCCTGCATAAAAGGTGAGACACTTGCCACTGAATCATCCCTGCCCCCCGAAAACAGGGTATGAGATGTCAATAGTGCATCCCTCCAACAAAGAGCTTTATTCCTCCTTTTAGTCTATGTTGTGTACTAAGCGCTTTAGATACATAATTTCATTTAAACATCATAACAACCCTGCCATGTAGTCACTATCCTTAATTTAGTATGTAGAAAACTAAGGCACAATGACATTAAAAACTTGCCCAAATTTCCCAAAGCTAGTACATAAGGGAATCAGGGTAAGAAGCAACACGATTTAATCCCAAAGCCCACACTCTTAACCGGTATTATCAGCAGTATTCATGTGAAGGAAATCCCGATGGTTGCAGTGGTTAAATGCTTTGGCTGCTTAACCAAAAAGTCAGCAGTTCAAATCTGCCACGTGCTCCTTGGAAACTCTATGGAGCATTTCTATACTGTCCTGTAAGGTCGCTGTGAGTCAGAATCAACTGCACAGCAGTTGTTTTGGTTTGAGTTTTCTCCTGTGAAACATAAAATTATCTGTAAAACCAAATACCAACTTTTGTAAAAGGAGCACGCAGATTAACTAAGCAATGCATGACTCCACTCTGTACAAACACACTCAATTTGTTTCCTCCACATACCTCGCTCCTGCCTGTGCTTCTTGATCTCTGTCAGGACCCTGGTGGTGGGGACCAGCAGGACCAGAGAAATCAATGTTTTGCTTAAGACAGGGTTCTGTTCACAAATCAATTTTTCCTAAGTTCGAGAAGAAAGTAGCTTCTCCACCAGCCTTTAGTTGCCTGCGGAACTGACCCTGACTCATGGCATTCCCCGTGTGTGCAGAGAGGGACTGTGCCATAGGGTCTTAAAGGCTGTCATCTTCTGGAAGCAGACTGTAGCCCTCTCTTTCTGAGCACCTCTGGGTGACTTTCAATAGGCAACCTTTCAGCTATTTGTGGGACATTTAACCACTCACACCTCCGAGGGACTCCATTGAGACACTCAACACAACAGGAGTGAATGACTATATGTTTGATGGAATAATGCCAAGCACTGAATACATGAGAACACAAATATCAAAGACAATAATAAGAAATGTTCATTTATAACACCTTTCAGACGATACAATGCTTTCATACGTACTATCTCACTAGGTGGGATCAACCAATCTTAGGGAAAGAGATTTTCAAGTACTGGAAGGAAAAACCAAGCCAAAGGTCAGAAAATCCAGGGCGAGAACTTAAATTTCTTAGATTTCTTAAATTTCCAAGATTCTTCTTTATCCTACCACCAAAAATGCAACTTTAGAGCTACTGAAGGACTAGAAGGGAGCACATATCTGGTGGGTTTAAAAGAATTCTGAAAATTACCATTTTTAACTAGGGTAAATATATACATAACAAAACATTTGCCATGTTCACAGTTTTTTCACACATACCATCCAGTGACATTAATGATGTTTAGCCTGCTGTTCATTATTTCCTTTTAAAGGAGGACAGCAAAACAAAAGAGAAAAAAAAATTCCATCTGCATTTTTACACTACCAAAAAAAAACTCTTAAAAATACACAATTTACTTTATCTAACATACTTTGTGAACACATTCCAAAACTAAACATCACAGAAACATATGTATATGAAAGTACAATGTATAGGTTTTGCCTCACTTGCCCCTCGTTTTTATCTCTTATCCCCCAAGTCACTGCCACCCCTTGCAAACAGCTCTAAGGACCTCCTTTGGTGTTTCCTCCCAAACCTAACAAAGGACTCTGTCCATCGTGGGGACTCCATTAAAACACGTATTGGTTAATTAACAGAAATTACGTTATTAGTCCACTACAATAAAATAAATGACCCTGAAAAAAATATTGTTGATAGCACATGGTCAAACAACCCTAATTTCAACTGGAATCCAACCCTGAGCAAAAGCAGACCGCACATTTAACAGCACTACAAGAAAAATGTTCCTTTACAATTTGACAGCTCCCAGTCATGTGGGCTCACAGTAGCACACAGTAAGCGGCGCTCTAAAAGTCCTGCGGTATCTTCTGAATCACTGCCATTACCCTAGAAAACCCCAGGAAGTGGTTTGACTGAGTAGACGGACTGGTGTGTAGGTATCAGCTGACGTCTCTCAAACCCATACACATGAGTTGGTTAACAATAGGGACATTGTAAAACCCAGAATGGCCTGCCCTTATCATCAGCAGTTTGGGAAATCATTTCTAACCCAGTGAGTATGTAACTTGGGACCAAGTCAAGTGGTTAATTATTAGTCACTGAGAGTTTAGTAATTAATCTGTTTTGGGCCAAGTATCACAGAAGCTGAATAACACAAGGATGTCCAACTTCTGGAACAATGAATCTTTGGAACTATTTCCATAAAGCAGCAATCTTTCCTCAACAGTCATGACCAACCAAGAACAAAGCCCAAGTGCTGGTAGCTGCTGGCAAAAAACCAACTAAAAGGGCCAGTGATGTCATAAAAGCTTTCAAATTGATTTCATTTCAAAATATAAAGTGATGCCTCCTCTCTTGTGCTCAGGCAAATGTCTGGTGCAGATCACAGTACTGCCTGGTGGAACACCAGCTGCTGACGAATCTGGGGATGATAACTCAGTGAGCTCGCTCAGAAGATGACGGCCACAGAACATCACAGTGACAGTCAGTCCTCCCCTCAACAGCATCCCCAAACAAAAAGAACAAAAGGAATCCAAATCACCCTCCCAAATCAAAGCTAGGAGGTGTTGTGATTTACTTAAACATGCAGGTCTAGATTAAATAGTTATCGTTTTCATATAACAGAAGTTACCCTTTTTATGGTCGAGACTAAACGTTGAAGTAAGATTCAATGCCGTATTGGGTTTCTGCGTTACAACTCGTAATTTACTCCTTTGACAACTGTCATGGACTGAATTGTGTCCCCCAAAAAGTATGCATAGCATTTGACTGGGTCATGGTTCTCAATATTGCACAATTGCCCCCCCTTTTGTGATTTTCCTATGCCATAAATCCTAATCTCTGCCTGTGGATAATAGATTATGTTAGATAGGACTAGGATTGGATGATAACACCCATCCTAACAACACATCCTAAGTCACCTTCCAGCTCCACTACAAGAGATAAAAGGGAAGAGAAGCAAGCAGAGAGTTGGGAAACTTGTATCATCAAGAAAGCAGCACCAGTAGAAAGTGTCCAGACCTGAGGTTCCTGCGACAAGATGCCTCCTGACCAAAGACTGACGCAACGGAAGGAACTTTGTCTACAGCCAGCAAAGAGGGAAAGCTTTTTCCTTGGAACAGACATCTTGAATTTGGACTTGTAGCCTAATGGACTGGGTAGGAATAAACATTTCTCTTTTTAAGGCCATCCACGTGTGGTGTTTCTGTTAGAGCAGTACCAGATGACCAAGACAGTATTTTTCTATCCATTACACACTAGTTGAGCTCAAATCTACCATTTCTCTATATTCCTTGTATGCCAAATCCCCACATCTGTTTCAGTATTAATTCGCCAAAGGATTTAAGAAGCTCACACCAGCACCATAAGACACAACTATTTCACCACCATATCAGCAAGATGCCCCTACAGAAAGAATCTGCAATGCCAGTACTAAAGTATTACATAGTAAATCTTTCTGACCAATGCACATAGCATGAGGTTGCTGGGCTGGAACATACAACAAGATTCACCTGCCTTCAACACAGGCATCTAGCTACCAAACTCTCTTCCAGATATTCCATGCAAAACTACAGCAAATTTCTGGGAAATTCTCTGTAACCTAGCCAGCAGGAAAAAAAAATAGCTATTTACCCATTATCCAAACCAGATATTTACAAAACTGACTTTTTCTCATCCAAAGGAAAAGGATGACTTGAAAATAAGTTGTTAATTGAGAGCAGCAAATTCTGAAATGGTCTGAGCATTAACCCAGTCATTAGCATTCTTTAGATTAGCAATACTACAGAGCAAAACCTGAGGCACACAGTGATTACTACGGTTCACTAAGAGCCTTTTGTGTTATCTTCCTTTTTTCCCAATTATTAACTAACTTCTTGGAAAACAGGTAATACAGAATGGAATACTATGATTATTCTTAATTCCTAAACCACTCTGAGTTGAGAGGAATTTAACATTTGCACATAAAGAATTAAGTATGGTCATATCTCACTAGGGTCACATATTAAGTGGAAAAAACAAACAATGACCTCTTTGGAAACCCCAGGGTCATAGTAATTAAGTGTTATGGCTGCTAACCAAAAAGTCAGCAGTTTGAATCCACCAGGTGCTTCTTAGAAACTCTATGGAGCAGTTCTACTCTGTCCTTAGGGTCGCTATGAGTTCGAACTGACTTGATGGCAGAAGGTTTGGTTTGGTTTCTTATGATCTCTTTAACACAAGCCCTTCCTATCCTGGTCCATATAAATTTTAAGACAGCCCCTAAAAGGATGATTGTAAATTAAATTGCTTATGATAAGCATGAAACAGGAAGCGTTCCTTAGCTCCCGAAGTTTTTAAGTTGGCCAGTAATTCTTCTAATTGCATAAGAAACATATCCTTCTAAAACACTGAGTTTTCGGGGGTCTGATCAACATCAAAGAGAAAATACATTTGCATCAACCCAGAGGCTGCTAGCATGACTTCTGCTTGGAATGGGAGGACACACTGTACTTAAATTTACCCACTACAAATGGTTCCCCTCCACTCAGCCGTTTGCTATTAAAAGAACCAAGCTGTTCTGAAGATAAGCAGGAAGAGGATATTCAAGATGTGTAGGAGGGATATTTCCATGGAGCTTTTCTAAATTCCAAATACCTGAACAAACTAAATCAAATTGAAAACCCAAGTCGAGCTTTAACCTGAGTTAATTAAAAAAAAAGTACATTTCCCTTTGCAATAATCCAAGAATGTACTTTTATATACACAATTAAATAAAATTAAAATTTATAGCAATACTCTTGCATAATGTTTCTTTCAAATGTCTGCAAAACACCACATCATCTTAAGTCTAAATTTACATTTTCAGCTTGTTTTTGTCTAGTTTAATATCTATTTGGTTGTTTTAAAAAAACTCCACTTTGACCCATATAAATCAATAAAGAGTCTTGCACTAAGAAAAGAGGCAGAGGCCAGATCCCACCTTCACTGTCAACTGGGATAAGCATGAATCCAACCTCCAAAGGTAGGTCCTCCTCCAGACCTCACCTTCCCGCTTCTCCATCCTCATCAGCCACTAAGCGCACAAACTCTCTCTCTCCCCCACCACCCGCCCCTCCCCCCCAACCTTAGCCACAGGAAGCTGGATCTGAGCTTACAGATTAAAGGGACACTGTCCTTCATACCAGCTGCTCACACAGTCCCTTCCCTGGCCTAGCCACCCAGACTAAGACAGAACTTACAGGTTAAAAGTGCATGCAGGTAAATGCCAAACCCTGCTGGCTCTCACAGCCTCTTCGAGTTCAATAATTCACTGGAATGACTCACAAAATTCATGGAGAATATATCATATTTATAATTACAGATTTATTACAAGCAAAAAAGGATGCAAAAAGACGCATAGGGTGAGGTCTGGGAAGGTCCCCAGTGTGAACCTTCTGTGTGCCCAGGGACATGCAACCCTTGGAAAAAGAGGAAACTTAGGACTGCTCCAGGCTCTTGTTGGCCTTCCCATGGTGCTATGACAGAACACATCACACCTCCTGAAACTTAGTCAGCACTGGCCCTCAAGTAGTCTCTCTTGATCAAACCCCACTTATTAGCTTCCAGTTCTCATGAACCAAGAACAAAGGCCAAATTGTTTTCTGCACCTCATAAATCTAAATATTCTTGTTGTTCTAAATTCGCTGTTTCTGGAATACAACATACCCTTATTGTTGAGTTATAAGACATATACTCAGCATGTCTCTATGTCACTGCTATGACAGCTGCCATTGGGATCCCAAAGACCTGTAACCGGAAATCACAGACCCAGGCTTGGTAGCTAAGAATCTACTAGGAGAGACAATATAGGAGGTAAACAGTTGGAAGTCCAGAGAGAAACCTAGGAAGAAAAGCTTGCCAATTTACTTCCAATCAGTAGTCATGTATGGAGAACAGTTCTACTCGGACACACATGGGATCACCATGAGCTAGAACTGACTCAGCAGCAGCTAGTTAACTCATTAAGGGATAAACAGAAAAGAAGAAAAAATACATGAGGAACTTGGCAAGCAAGGATGTGAAGAAAGGGTGCTCAAGAGGCCTAAGGACTTAAATAAAATCACAGGACCTTAAGGGTGTCAAATGGACTAGACCACCAGGGGGCTTAGGAAATGATCATAAAATTAACTAAGTGGAGCAGGTGAAAGGTCACATGTCCTAACAAGTTTGTTTTACAGATAAGGAAACTAGGCTCAAGGCAGCAACTGAATCAACAAATATGTTTTGGTGCCCACTATGCACTCCTTGGAAACTCTATGGGGCAGTTCTACTCTGACCTGTAGGGTCGCTGTGAGTCAGACCCAACTCAACGGCAGTGGGTTTGATTTTTCTGGTTTTTATGCACTAACCTTAATGGCATAGTGATAAAGAGCTATGGCTGCAAACCAAGAGGTAAGCAGTTCAAATCCACCGGGCATTCCTTGGAAACTCTATAGGGCAGTTCTACTCTGACCTATATCGTCACTATTGGCACACAACAACAACAACATGCCCTATTTAGGAAACTCTGGTTATATAGTGTTTAAGTGCTACGTCTGCTAACCAAAAGGCCACCAGTTCGAATCTACCAAGTGCTCCTTGGAAACTCTTATGAGGTAGTTCTACTCTGTCCTGTAGGGTTGTTATGAGTCAGAATGAACTTGATGGCAGTGGGCTTGGTTTGTTTGGGGTTCTTTCTCAAGGTGAAAAGAAGAAGCTGCCCAAACTTGGGTCACAGACAGCCTGTCCAGAGAAGCGTGTTTGAGTTGAGACCTGAACAAGGAGAAGGAGCCATGCCTGAGAGGACACGGCTTGAATGTGTTTAAGCACAAGAAACAGCACACGCAAACACTGAGGCGGGAAGAAGTTCAGCAAGTTTAATGAACAGAATGAAGACCAGTATGATCAGAACCTAGTAAGGAAAGGGGGCGCAGAGAGAGGTGAGCTCAGAGCCATAAAGCATTGGAAAATAGGTTAGACTGTTTCCTAAGGGTAATGGGAAGCTAACAGAGGATTTTTATCATGTGAATACATTATATGATTTACACTAACAGGCTATTCTCAGGAATGTGGAGTCAGAGAAACTAGTAAGAGCTTTTGTAATACTAGGCCAGATACTGGTGCCTTGGGACAAGGCTATTACAAAGGAGAATGTAAGGAGACATCACATTCAAGCTTATTTTTTGAATCAGAAAGCCAAAATGACTTAGTGTGAGGTCCAAGAGAATAAGAAGATTCTAGAATGAATTCTGGATTTTTTACCCTAAGCAACGGAAGGCATTGCTACTCTGGTTGCTGAAATGGGGAAGGTCGGGCTACCAGAGCTGGAAAAGGGCAAAACTCATAGTTCTGCTTTGGTATATTAGCCTTGAGATATCTTTTGGACAGTAAAGTGAACATAGTGAATATACAAATCGAGAGTTCAGGGGAAGATTCATTGATGGAGATACAATTTCGAAAATTACTAACATACTGATGCTAACTGAAATTATAGGATTATATGACATGTGCTAGAAAGAGAGTTTAGGTACAGGAGATAAAGACACAACCCTAGAGAACACCAAGAATTAGAAGATGGTCAAATAAGTGAGACACTCAGGTGACAAAACAGTCACCCAAGTATAGGGTCACAAGAAGCTGACAGAATCAAGCATTTCCTTAAGCAAGGTGTGGTGGTCAACGATTCCAAATGCTGGTAGGAGTAGAGATGAAGACAGAATACAGGTGACTTTGGTAAGATGTATAAACCAAAGCCACTGCCGCGGAGTTAATTCCAACTCAAAGCGGCCCCGTAGGACAGAGTAGAACTGCCCCATAGTGTTTCCAAGGAGCACCTAGTGGATTCAAACTGCTGACCTTCTGGTTAACGGACATAGCTCTTAACCACTACACCACCAGGGTTTCCTTGGTAAGATGTATAGGAGGTGAAGAAATTGGGAAAGTAAAGATATATCAATCTGAAGAATATTGATGAGTCAGTTACAAAGTAAGTTAGAAGCCAAACAATATGAGGCAAGTCTCCAGATTCCACTTCCTGTACAATGTTTGTAACTCAAAGATATCTCTCATTTTGTGGACGATAAACACCTTCAATAAATACCTCCTGAAGGATTTCCAGCAGGAAAGAAGTGTTCTGAAAGAGAGTTCTTCGTAGAGCTAATCTGAGAGCAGGGTAAACTTTTAGTTAGCAGTAGAAGATGTCATGGTATACAAGCGCAGAGTGATGAGGACCCGCGTTAGTGCCGACAGGGAGGGAGATGAACAGATCACAGGGGCAGCTTCCAGAGACACAGCACTAGGGCAAGCTAGAAGGGCTTTAAACTAAACGGCATGGATCCAGGAGTCATTCAGTAAAATAGGAGAAAATAAAGCAGTAAAATACAAACAGGCTAAGCATTTTTGAAAAATTGTATTACATCATATGTCCCATGACTTCTCTATTACAAAAGATGGGATAACAGTGTCTGCAAATATATCGACATATTGTTGTTCTGTTCATTATGATGTATTATGAACAAGCTTCTTTTATTATCACTAGATAGTTTGTGTATAACATAAATTAGACTTCCACACTATTTTTAACCTGTGATGAAATACAATGTGTACTAACAAGTCCATAAAGTACATGTAA
Organism: Heterohyrax brucei; assembly: GCA_028571685.1. Lineage (NCBI taxonomy): Eukaryota > Metazoa > Chordata > Mammalia > Hyracoidea > Procaviidae > Heterohyrax > Heterohyrax brucei. The sequence continues at coordinate 167,909,191 of CM053144.1, forward strand.
AGGCCAAACGCAAACCCGTTGCCATCGAGTTGATTCTGACTCATGGCAACCCCACAGGATGGAGTGGAACTGCCCAACAGGGTTTCCAAGGAGCAGCTGGTAGACTTAAACTGCTGATCTTTTGCTTAGGATTCAAGCTCTTAATCAGTGCACTACTAGGGCTCCACAGGACATATAAAACCCACTGACATCAAGTCGATTCCAATGCATAGCAACCCTATAGGACAGAAAAGAACTGCCCCATAGAGTTTCCAGGGAGTACCTCGTGGCTTCAACTGCTGACCTTTTGCTTAGTAGCTAAGCTCTTAACCACTAAACCCCCAGAGCTCAAAAATACATATACACATGTCTAATTAATTTTCATCAAGAATGCCCTCTTCAATTACTCAGTTTTTATAGCTTCTAAAAAACTAAGACAGAATGAAGAACCAATAAGTCATAAAATGTATCAGTACTTCCAATGAGGACCCCAAGAAATATATATATAATATATATATATATATATTTTTTTTTAATTACCCAGAAGGTAAATAATGCAATATCAACAGTTTAGAATCTAAATCCCACTTCAGGGCTATTTTTCTTTCAACATCATTTACAATTTCTGCATCTTGTTGCCTCTCTTAAAGTGCTTTACTACAGTAAAGTCCAAATTGTTATTTTATCCCAATCTATTATATACTATTTCAACCTTGGTAAAATTAAAGAAATGGGGAAAAAAATCCAGAGTTTGGTAGTTGATTCCTTCATACTCTTGCCCCGCCCCTTTTAAATGTTTTAATTCCATAACATGGAAGGCACTCAGAAAGTTAGAGACACATATCTCAGCCTCATGAGAAACTATTCTACTGTCTTTGGAGGGATGTACCATGACCAGGGAGTGGAAAATCATAGGAATTATAAAGTGGGTTGATAAAAGTATTCTGACTACTCTTCCTTTGCAATAGCTTTTCTCATTAGAAAGATGCACTCCTTTATTATAGAAATGCAACCTAAAGGATGTAGGGTCAAAATTTCCAGATGCTGGGATTTTGGGGGATGGGGCGGGGGCAAGAGAAGCTTAAAATGGAGACTCCAAGGTAATACAGTATGCTTACAATAAATATACTATTTAACTCATCCTGATGTACATATTGCTTCCATCAATTTTACTAAGGCATTTGTTGATATTGCAGACAATGGTCAGGCATGTTTTTTACACTTAAACTTCTGATGCAGTAAACTGTCTCCCAAAACTCTGTCAAAAATCCAAAAGACATTGGCTTCAGTACAACGAGAAAACGATGGAAACAGAGTGTACTCTACAACCACGTTAACACAGCCTCATTAATCATCGCATCACTAACAAATGTTCTTGATTTGAGCATGTAGCTTAAAGCACAGCTCTACCAAACCAAACTGACGGCTGCGGAGCAGATTCCGACTCATAGCAACCCTACTCGACCAACAGCTGCCCCATATGGTTTCCCAAGGCTGTCATCTTTACAAAAGCAGACTGCCACATCTTTCTCCCCTGCAGTACAGCTGGTGGGTTGGAACCCCTGATCTTTCTGCTGGGTCTTAACCTGAGCACTTCACTGAGCACTTAACCACTATGCCACCAAGGGTCCTGAGTACAGGTCTATGCCTTGTGATGTACAGTACTTGTTTTGAAATTATTCAGGTCTGAATGGTTACAAATTCATACATTCATTAGTATAACAAGTGAGTCAGATCATGCACATTCAGAGCATCTGTGAGAAGCACACCTTATCAGAGGTCGCTGTCAGCGGTCAGAAGCCATCCGATAAACAAGTGCAAAGCCACTGACGACCCTCTCCAAGTTTCCTACGAGACAGGCTGGCACTCGGGGATGACATCAGGGAAGTACAGAGTGTTTTCTGTGCCTCTCCAGATGTCCTGGCAGGAGGCAGGCTTTTCCCAATCTAAGAGAAAGTCAGCCAGGAAAAGTCTCTCAGTTCACAACCCTACATCACTTCCTAGCAGGAACAGACAAGGGACTGCAGGAATGTCTAGAGGCCACCCTGCCATCCTGCTGGAACCGACAGCACATCCTCTCACCATCCTGATTACAGGATTAAGGCTCAGGGTCACAGTGAGGCCATAGTGTAGCACAAAACACCTGGATGTGAACTCACAAGACCTGAACACTACTTCTGGCTCTGTCAGTCACAGCCCATGTTATTCAGCCTGTCTGATCTTCTGGTGTATCATTTATAACTGAGGAGGAAAGCAACATCTCCTATCTACCCAACAGGTGTGAGAGTTCACTGAGATGACACACATATGTGTATATATATGCCCTTAGTAAACTAAAGCAAAAGTATACTGTATATTACAGTAAACTATAATGCTCTCTGAAAATAAAAGTTTTCATTTTATGGAGGAGTAGATAGTTTAAACTGCAGGCAACGGGTAGCCAGTAAAGGTTTTAGATCTTTACAGAACTCATTTAAAATGATATTTTAAGATGAAGAGCCTGGCAGTGGAATGAGGAACTGATCAAAGGCAGAGTGATTTGAGTCAAGAACACCTATGAAAAGCCAAAGAGCTGGCAGCGGACCAGGTGTGAAGTGCTGAAACTTTCATGAATAATGGCGGTTGAAATATACAATAGAGGATTTTTTGTTTTTGTTGTTAGTAAGAACATGAATGGTGAACACAATGAACAATAAAAAATTAGAGATGAGTACTGTACTACCATTACAATAAACTCCTATCATCCAATGTCTAGAGCTCTCACTAATATTCTACACTTGAGCTCCATTGACCCCTTTCTTCCCATCTTTTTCACTTTCTCACAACTGCTAAAGCAACTCTTTGCCCTCATGTTAACTTCTGGTCCCTTAATCTCACCCTCACTGGCCATCTGACTTCAGCTATTTCAGCATCCATCAACTACATGCTCAGACATTCCAACAGCATCCTCACTGCCTGCTACCATCACAGCCCCGCCCCTAATTTTCCTGCCATATCCCTCTCCAAACCCAATGCACCCCATCAGGTGTTTTCTCCACTTCAGCGGTTTAAGTCAATACCAGGAAAAATGACACAGGAGTGGTACCCAGGTACCCATTCACCTGGCAGTTGTTTATGTTGCTGTGGCTTGTGTCTTGCTATGATGCAGAAAGCCATTCCACCGGTATTTCAAATACCACAAGGGTCCCCCATGATGGACAGGTTTCAGTAGAGTTCCCAGACTAAGACAAACTAAGAAGAAAAGCCTGATGATCTCACTTCCAAAAATCAGCCAATAAAAACCTTATGAATCATATCAGAACACCGTTCTACTCACTTGATTTGGATAGATCATCAGGTGAGATCAATCGCTGGAGAAGGGTATCATGTTTGGGGAAGCAGAGGGCCATTGAGCTGAGGGTGACGACCCTCAACGAGATGGACTTGACAGTAGCCACAGTGATGAACCCAGCATGGAGGTGACCATGAAGATGACGCAGGACCGGGCAGCACTTCAATCTGTTGTACACAAGGTCACCATGAGTCAAGGTCATCTGAGCGGCAGCTATCTGTCTGTTTACCCATCTATCTGTCTGTCAATCTACCTACCTCCCTACCTACTGAGTGATACCTTGTCTCTCTACAAAGCTGTGATCTTTGACTTCAAATGAAGTCTTCAAGGACAAGGGACAGTCTGATTTCACTATTGTATACACAGAAGCTAAAACAACAAGAGGCATACAGAAGACTCTCAATATACAATGAACGAATACATGATTGACATCGATAATAATATTAATACATCTCCCTCCTTACAGCATTGTCTTGTCTTCCATCTACTCCCTTACAACTCTTTTCACTCTCCTTGATCAGAACCTCTATATCTTCCTGTCCCTCAAATGCTAATATTTGTGAAGGTTCTAAACTCAGTTCTCTTACACTACCTTTTTATTCTTTCTCCAACAGATCACTTCTGGCCAACACAGTCAAGCATCAAGATATTTCAGACAATCATTATTCTCACAAGTACCCTAAAAGTACCATTCCTACCAGGATTCCCATAACTTGAACCTTGCCCCAGGAGGTGACGCAGCACCAAAAAAAAGAAAACTCAAATGAAAAAGAACAAAGGTCAGGAAGAAATCCGACTCTCCCAGCAGGAACAGGTGAGCCTCAAGAGGAACTGACAGGCAAGCCTTTGCCATCAGACAGTCACCAATGTGTCCTACATTAATGACAAAGAAGCCTCTTGTCTCAGGGATCATTACTTGTCTTTAAAGGTCCAGGCTCCCTAAGGCCTGGGAGCTGTACACCTTTAAAGGTACTTGCCGCCCTTCTTTGAGACAGCCTTCAACATATAATAGAGAAGGGCTTGCTTCAGACTTTACTGCAAGTGTGGAAAACTGACCCATATGACTGAGACCCTGGCCCACACCTGCACTTTCAGCCTACTTGGCTCTAAGTTTCCAGGTGAAGTTCAGCCTGCAATTGGGCTCTGCCTTGATTCTTCCCGCCCACTTATCCTGAAGACACCTCAAGGCAACAATTACAACCATAGATGTGTCATACTACTGTCAGCAGAAACCAAAACCAAACCAATTGCCATCAGTTTGATTCCAACTCACAGTAACTCCATGTGCTTCAGAGGAGAACTGTGTTTCACAGGGTTTTCAATGGCTGTGATCTTTCAGAAGCAGATTGTGAAGCACCTCTGGGTAAATTTGAACAACGAGCTTTTCAGTTAGCAGCCACACACTGAACTCTAACACCCTGACACTCATCTCTGTTAAGAGCACTATATACATTCAAATTTGCCTCCCTAGTATTTCGGGAAACCCTGGTGGCATAGTGGTTAAGTGCTACATCTGCTAACCAAAAGGTCCACAGTCCATATCCACCAAGTTCTCCATGAAAGCTCTAGGGGGCAGTTCTACTTTGTCCTATAGAGTCACTATGAGTTGGAATTGACTCAGTGGCAGTGGGTTTCAGTTTCTGGTTTTTTCCCTCACTATTTTGGCATTTCCTTTCTCTGTCATGGAGACTCTCACCCCTCTGAGCCCCTCAATGAGGGTTCAAACCTCAATCATTCTTGACACTATAGTGCTAAGTTTGGAATCACACGTGGGACAGATTTCACTTTCTCCCCATACTAGACTGAGTTTCTTGAGGGCAGACGTATTTATTGTATGCTTTACAATTATAATGCATAGATGCTTTTTCATAATTAGAGTACATATCCTGGGTCTTTCCTAAATTTATTGACTCAGGAGAAATATGAATTCTTTATCAGATTATGCCATGTGGTCCTATGAATATTGTTCCACTCATAAAAACCAAACAACAGAAGGGCATAATTTTCAATACGGTCTTTCCTAATAGACACAGCAGTTAGACCACGACTTTACAGAAAAAGAGGCACCTGTGGGCAACTAATTGTTTAAATATCTGTAAATCTCCATGTGAGGAATTTTGAAATGTCCAGTTAAAGAAATCTAAAGGCCTAGAAAAGGGGACATTTTTTACAATAAATTCTGCAGCAAGTGAATTCTAAAAAGATGAGCATAGTTAATATAGCAACCTGTTTGACACATAGCATAAATTCCTTTACACATATTCTTAGACGCGATTCCTGTCCATTCTTTAGTTTTGATGCAATCAGATATTCTAACTTTAGTTAAGTTCGAAGTATGCTTTGATGAAATTTCTTGGATCTCAGTTTTGCCATCTCAGTTGGAAAGAGAGCCTATCAGATCCTGCTTTTTAGCTCTCAAATTAGATACAGCCACACAGAGTTCCATGCTTACAGAAATTATATTTTCTTCCACACTAAATGAAAGAGGAGAATAAAATATTTCCAATCATTTATCTCAATCGAATGTGTTTACACAATGATTTGCAGTCTATCACTGGGCTCCACCCTTCCTGCTCCATGAAAGCCCTCTTTGAAGTCCACCTTTCAGCATGAGCTCTAACCCTGCCGACTCAAATGCTGGCATTGTCGGGGTGGAGGACTAAGCTATCCGTCTTCAAGAAAGACCTGAAAAACCAAGCAGCACAGATACAGATGCCAATCCTTGAACCCTGAGCTTTAAATGAAGGGATAAAGTATTAGAAGGCAAGCCACCGAGAAGAAGAAACTGATCACAAACAGTGAATGAGCAGAGATACAGAGTGGAGGATCCCTGCCAGCTGGCACGGCACAGTAGTGCCATCTTGGGATGAAGCCAACAACCCCCGCAACAAAGAGCACAAAAAGGCACCTTCACAAAATTCCCAATACAGAGGAATGATGTGGATATACTCAGAGTGCATAAGATCTCATTCGTTGACTGCAGCTCAGATACGTGCCCACACACTCACAGTAACCAGACGAACAGGCTCCTACAACTTGTAACCTTCCCCCAACAGCCCTGAATGCCAGCGACCACGGTGCAAATCTCCCACTCCATCTAGCCCTGTCCTACCTTCTCTCCACCTCCCCTCCCTTCACCATCAGCCTGACTTTCTCCTCTGGCCAGGTCTATCCTGCTGCATCATAGTCAAGCAGAACAGGTCATGCTCCACCTCTTTTCCCATCATCCCACCCTGCTGTGCCTTGGTCAAGCAGAACTAGCACCATGCTACCTCACTGCCCCCCCCCACTGGCTCCTGACACCCTGTGCTGTGATCAAGTGAACCAGCCCTGCACCATACCCCTCCTTGCTGGCTCCACCCCTCTGCACTGTGGGTGAGTGTCACGAGCTCCACACTACCTTCCACTTCATCCCCACCACTTGACCCCACTGTACTGCCGTCAAAGAGAAACTGGCCCCATGCTACTCTCCTTCACATCAGCTCCACACTGCTGTACTACAGACAAGCTGAAACAGCCCTGTGCCAACCCCTTATCCACCAGTCCCTCCTCGCTGCACTGTAATCAAGCAGAACTAGCCCTGTGTTGCCTCCATCCTCCCCACTAGCTCTACCATGCTGCACAGTGGTCTACAGAAACTGGTCCTGTGCCAGCCCCATCCCTGCCAACTCTGACCCACTGTGCCATGGTCAGATGGAACTGGCCCTACTTTATGCTCCTCCACGTTGGCTCCAAACCACTGCACTGTGGATGAGTGGAACCAATCCTGTGCCACCCCTCTCCATATGGAGGAGGAGTTCACATTAAGCTTTGGTAGAAAGGAACTGGCCCCACGCCACCCCACTCCATGTCAGCTCCGCCCCATCTGCCACTATAGCCATGGCACCCCCATCTCTGAGGGCCCCACCCCATTGCCCCACGGCCAGGCAGAACAGGCCTCATGCTGCCTTCCCTTACTGCCAGCTCCACCTCACTGCACCACAGCAAAATGACTCAGCCCTGGACCACTTATCCCCAACTGGACCCAACCCATTTCATCATAGCTGAGCAATCTGCCTTCCCATCCAAACACCATGATGAGACGTATCATGCCCACAGACAAGAAACAAATAATGCACATCTGGGCTACCTACTAAGAGATGTCAAACAAAGCAAAAAAAAAGCTGGATGAAAGTAAAAAAGCATATAATCAACAGATAAAGAAAATAATACCAGAATGTCTCAGATATATCACACAACATCCAAAACATGAAAAAGCAGGACACACTGATTCTAGCAAGCGACTGAAATAAAATGTCAGATATCCTTCTGGTAGAAAGAAACAAACTGAAACTACCTGAAATGGAATTCAAAAGTCTAATATTTAGTGGTCTGTAAGAGATTAGGAAAGACATCAGGGAAAACATGGGAGGAGGGGAACCTAAGAAGAAAACAGGCAAAATCACAGAACACACAGACAAAACCAATGAAAACATAGCCATAATCAAGGAAAATTAAGACAAAGCAACAGAAAATAAAAATTTCAAAATACATAAATAACATAGCAAAAAAAAAAAAAAATCCAAAGTCCAAAAGACAAGCAGTGGAATTTCAGAAATGGACACTTCACTAAAAAAATTAAATTTGTTTCAATTTGAAACAATGGAAAACAGAAACAGCAATATTGAAGACAAATCCATTTATAACAACTTGAGTAAAAATCAGATCAAAGAAAAAAGAAACATGAAGAAAATCTAAGAATTACATGAGATACAATCAAGAGCAAAAAATTGTGATTCAAGTTCCAGAAGTGAGAGAGGAAGGTTACTGAAGATTTGCTAGCACAAAAGTTCCCTAGTAACATGAAAGACAAAAAGCTGACCATTCAAGAAGCTCAACAAATTCCATATACAGTAGATCTCCCAAAAAAGTCACCAAGACATAATTACCATTGCCAAAATCAAAGACAAAGTAAGAATACTGACAACAGCTCAAAAGAAAAAAAAAACGTCATTTACAAAAAGGAAATGATAAAACTGATCTCTGAATACTCAGCAGAAACTATGCAGCCAAGAAGGCAATGGGATGATGTACATAAATCCCTGAAAGAAAAAAAAACTGCCAACCAAGAATAACATACCCCGCCATATTCAAGGTTTTCCAAGAGATTAGGAAAACAGAAAAAGAGTAAAGAAAAAAGTAGACAAAATCATGAAACACAAACACATCACGTTTGTGAAAAAGTTGGGGAGACTCATGAACTCTCTCACAAACATGATGGCAGAATTTCCAGATAAACAGAAACCAAACCAGACTCAAGAAATATTCAATTAGAGAAGCAACAACATCAGACAGCAACCCAAGTCTAGGACACCAGACAGAATCGGCCAAATACAAACTTAGGTAATAAACTCTCGATAATAAAACAAAACTAAAAGATTTAAAACAGGGAACCAGATGTCAATCTGTAAACAACAACAGGGTCCAAATAACAAAAGGAGAAATAAATGGCATAGGCACAAAACTTGTAAACAGAGAGGAAATTAAGGGAATATCAAATAGTAAAGGACTGGCTTAAACTTAGAACAATAAGTATAAAAGTGAAAGTGACCAAAAAGATAGTTAATAAACCTAATTATCAAAATGTAAAAGAAGAAAAACATAAAGACTCAATAAATATAAAATATAAAATATAAAATTGCAAATGAAGTGAAAAGAAATTCCACAGACAAAAAGAAATCAGCACAGGAAAGTACCAGCAACAAAGAAAATGTCAGCACCATAAAAACAAGTACAACAAAATGACAGCAAAAAACTCACACCAACTGATAACCACATTGAGTGCAAATGACTTAAACACACTCATAAAGAGACAGAGTATGACAGAATGAAATAAAAAAAACGATCACCCATCAATATGCTATCTACAAGAGACACATCTTAGTCACAAAGAGAGAGATTTATTTAAAAAAAATCAAAGGATGGAAAAAACATATCAAGCAAACAGCAACTGAAAAAGAGCTAGAATGGCAATGCTAATCTCAAATAAAATTGACTTTAAGGCAAATTCACTATAAAAGACAAGGAAAGACATTATATAACAACTAAAGGGACAAACTACCAATAAAGATCTTTGGATCCAATAATAGAGCTCCAAGATACATGAAACAAACTGAAACAGTACTTAGAAGCAGTTCTATCACACGCTTTAACACATCACTCTCAATAAATGACAGAATATCTATGAAGAAAACGCCACAAATACACAGAAGATCTAAGAGTCACAACCAAGCAACTCAACTTCCTAGATATATATAATAAACATCCCCCGACAGCAGCAAAATGCATTCTTTTCCAAGGCACAGTGAACATTTTCCAGAATAGATAACATTTTAAGCCACAAAGCAACCCTAAAGAAAATTCAAAATACTGAAATGATACAAAGCATCTTCTCTGATCACGATGCCAAGAAAGCAGAAATTAATAACAGGAAGAGCAAGAAGAAAAAAATAAAAATCCCATAAAGTGAATAATAGTTTGCTTAAAAACTACTTGTTAATAGAAGAAATCAAAGAATTAAAAAATTCCTAGAATCAAATGAAAAATGAAAACAGATCATACCAAAACTTTTGAGATACAGCAAAGGTAGTGCTCAGGTCAATTTATATCAATACATACATCAAAAAAGAAGGACAAAATCAAAATGTTAGCTCCACTACTGAAACAAACAAAAAGAGAACAGCAAAAGAAGCCCACAGTCTTCAGAAGAAAGGAAGTAATAAAGATCAGAGCAGAAATACATGAAACAGGAAAAAAATAAGAATCAACAACACTAAAAGTTGCTTCTTTGAAACTACCAATAAAATCAACAAACTATTCGCCAAATTGTCAAAAGTAAAACAAGAGAGGAAGCAAATAACCCAAATACGAAAGCAGACAGGAGACATTGAAATACACCCAATTGAAATAAAAGGGATCATAACAAAGGACTATGAAAAACTGTACCCCAACAAATTTGAAAACCTAGAGGAAATGAACAAATTTCTAGAAAATATGACCAATGGCATATAACGGAGAACCCAGACTAAGTCTTTCCACCTAGAGTCTGCTGATCTTTTTAATAGTTCAAAGGTCTTTAAAGGGAGAGAAGACTGTTTCCTTAACAGTGCTGACACAACTGGATATCTATATGCAAAAAAAAAAAAAAAAATGAACATCTCTTACACTATACACAAAAACTAATTCAAAATGAATCAAAGACCTAAATACCAAAAAAAACCCACCAAACCCACTACCGCCAAGTCAATTCCAACTCATAGAGACCCTATTATAGGACAGGGTAGAAATGCTTCATACACTTTCCAAGGAGCACCTGGTGGGTTTGAACTGCTGGCCTTCTGTATAGAAGCTGTAGCATTGAACCACTATGGTATCAGGGTTTCCCAGTATAAAACTTGAAATTATAAAAATTACGGTGCAAAAATAGGGCCAATGCTAGGGGCTCTAATGTATGGCATTAATAAGATACATAGCATAACCAACAATGCACAGACACCTAAACATTAAAAACTTGTGCTCATCATACACCTTCCCTAAAGGCCTGAAAACACAACCTACAGACTGGGAAATAGTTTGGGGCTATGATACATCCAATATGAGTCTAACCTTTAAAATCTATAAGATACTCCAACACCTCAACAATAAGAAGCCAAATAATCTGATTAAAAAATGAGCAAAGGATATGAACAGACACTTCACCTAAGAAGACATTCAGATGTTGAACAGACACATGAAGAAAGACTCAGGGTCAATAACCATTAGAGAAATGCAAGTCAAAACTACAATGCAATACCACCATCTTAACCCCAAATTACTGACACTACTCAAAAATAATAACAACAACAAACATTGGTCAAGTTGAGGGAAGACTGGGGCTCTTAAACACTGATGGTGGGAATGTAAAACAGTGTGATCACTTTGGAAAATGATTTGGCACTTACTTAAAAAGCTAGAAATAGAAATACTTTATGATCCAGCAATTCCACTCTTAGCAATATATCCTAGAGAAATAAAAACTGTCACACAAAGAGACATATACACACTCATGTTCACTGCAGCATTATTGACAACAGCAAAGAGAAACAACCTAAGTGTCCTTCAATGGATGAATGAATAAACAAATTATGGTGCATAAACACAACGGAATTACTATGCAACAATAAAGAACAATGATGAATCCACAACATTTCATGGCCTGGATGAATTTGTAAGGCATTATGCTGAGTGAAGTAAACAAATCACAAAAGGTCAAACACAGTATGAGATCACTATTACAAAAACTGAAAGAAATATTTATGCACAGAAAGAAACAATCTTCAATGGTTACAAAGGTGGGAAGAGTTGAGGGTAATAGACAAGTGGTACCTTTGATGAAGGGAAAGACAGAAAAATTGTGTATTAACTACTGAATGAGAAACTAATTTACTCTGCACAATAGAAAGGGAAAAAAAGTTACATTTTATTGTAGAAATCTGAGTAGTGGATGGATCTACACATCACTCATTGAGGGACACTGCCAACCTCTGTCACAAGAAGATTAAGACAACACAGTCAAAGCATCAAAACTAATTATCCAAATTTTGCTGCTATTATCATGACTGCAAAAGGACTCTATCCAGAGTCACTGAAGGACTCTATCCAGAGTCACAGATCTGAGACCAACACCTTTCAGCTCCTAAACCCCCAGCAAAGACACTCTGATGGGGATAGCTTGTCCTTCGTCCACTGTCAATGTAATATGCAATTTCAGTTTAAAGACCATTAGGTTATTAAGCCTCATATCATTCATTTCAAAAATGATAATAGTGAAATATGAGCATCTCAAAACCCGACTAATTGCTAAGCAGAACTAAAAAAACCAAGGATTGTTTCAATGCTGCTACCTCACTAAGTACTATGTGAGAAGTGGAAGACTCCTTTACTAAATGAAATTGTTTTATGTCTTTCCAGAATGAGCTTTGTAAGTAGATCATTCAGTTCTTCTCACACTGTCAGCTAGGCATCATCCTAACTGTATGTCATTTAGAGGGTTTCTGTTTGTTTGTTTATGTAATGCTGGAACAACGCACCTATAAGAAGGTAAGATCGAGGATCCCATCATCTCAGTGTTACAGGCAAATTTTTGGTGTTTTAAGTCACTCTCTTAAGCTCTGTAACATAAAAGGAACCTTATGAAAGAATTGCGTGTTAGCCAGGCAACACTGTCACCTGCAAAGACCAAAGCTGGTAGAGCACTCAAGCTGAATTCAAACCATCTACTTATCCATAGGTAATAGAACTGTTTCCATAAAAACTAAGTATCTAGTGGAATCTGCCCACAGCAAAAGATCTGCTTTAACTGAAAGACTTCAAGACAAGAGTTGACGCACATCTATATATACTGACATCATGAGATGTTACACCTTTGGAATTTCAAAGTCGTGGAGATGACCGCCCCCCCCCCCCCAAAAAAAATTGCTCATGGAGAAAGAAAGGAAGAAAGGAAAAAAAAAAAAAAAGGTTGGGAGAAAAAATTTGTATCTGCAGTTATAAAAATACCAAAGCAGATTCCACCCTAAGCTCTGCTAAAAAGTAAACAATTACTGTTACCCACCAGTGTGCAGTCTTGAAATTATATTCTCTTTTCCACAGAGAAGCAGTCATCAAATTATCAAAACGAGGTTATCCTGCCCAAACTCACATGGTTCTTATACAGAGTAAGCACAATGCCATCAACAGACAGGCAGCTATTTCCCTCCCACACAAACTATAATCTTTTGTGAAATATATTTTTAATGAAGAATATATAACCCTCCTACAACTCTGGTTCTGCTCTCACACTCTCCCACACTAAAATCATAGAGAGATTTTAAAGTGAGGGAGAAGAATTTCATAGTTTCTAATAGCATTCCCCACAATGTAGGGCAAAGAAGAATGTCAGCATCTGAACTAACCCCAAATGGGTCTTTTTCTCATGTTGCTCCTCTTGGGAAAGTGAAGCTAGTCACCGATGGCTCCTGGGGGATGGCACAATGAAATAAACACAAACAGTGGATTTCACCAACATTTTAATGATTTCTTGCTCATTAGATTTATTACGAAGGCTTAATTCCTTCAAATACTAATGACTCAAAACTCACAGAGCTCAGAATTGTCATATTTCAAAAATTTCAAATTATAGATTGCTTGTCATGACTCATATTGCTTTTTTTTGTTTAGGGGAGGTTAATAGTAATACTCACTCTTCTTTTTCTTTCTATCATGTAAATTTTAAATGTCTGAAATTGAAGCAATAGGACTTGACAGTTGTTACATAGATTATCATTCAGATAGCACATTTGAAATATGGCTATTAAAATCATTACAACTGTTCATGCCATTCAATTGACTTGTATGAGGAGGAGGGGGAAACACAGAATAAAATCCCTTTTTTTTTTCCACTAGGGCTTTTTTATGCCCACACTGCATCTGTTTTATGGTACAAGTCTTTGGAATGAGCTTTAGAATTTGGTTCCAAATAAGCAAAATAGAAAGATATTAGTTTCAGCGAAAACCAACATTGGTAATGCTACATGAAAGACATATAGCTTAGTTCTGGGCAGAGGGGACCGCTGATGGATATAACTTGGTAAAGCAAGTCAATAAATGTTATTTTTGTCATTTTTCTTAAAGAAAATAGTCTTAAAGGATCAGGAAGCCAGCTCTGTCTAACTGTGGAAATGATGTAATTGCATTACATTTTAATAGAGTATTTCAATTTTATCTAATTGTCACTGGAAAAGGCAAAATAATTGTTTGAAAAGATAGCCACAAACACAGGCAAACTACAGGTTAGAGTTTCATTCACATGTGTATCATATCCGTACAGAACTTTGTCTTCCTTAACTCAGCAGGAGGTAAGAATTACTTCTGCAAACAGAGGAACATGGAAGAGAGAGACAAGAGCAATAAGACCAATAAGAAGAGAAAAAGGAGTTGGGAAGACAGAGACTAGGAAAGAAGTTTAGGAGATGATCATCCTTATCCAGGAGCCAAAATGAAGCTGCCGAAATGCAGGTGACTGAAGCTTCCGGCAGTTCAGGAACCTTATTCACACACACATAAGGAAGACACAGCAAGGAAATGAGAAAACATTTTTGTGAATTCAGTTACAGTTTATCTCCACGCACGTACTTAAATGCAAGACTCAGCTTCCCGAAGCATGTTGACAGGAGGTACATACAACTTAACTTTACAAATCACCTCTGGATAGATCCCTCTGCAAGTCTAGATTAAAGCCCACACTAAATGCCTACACATTACTATGGATGCTGGCACCACTCTAAAATCCCAAACTCCTATTTTTATCCATTCTTGTGAAAGTCCAGCCACTCATGGACAAATCTGACCGGCAAAGCGATTTTGAAACAAAACATTAATTAATGAAAGAGAACTCCATGCCTTCCCCACTGGCAAACCACACAGGGTGGCTCTGTGTCTCCTAGCACCAGGTTCTGACTGTCCACTCGCTGGGGTTCTGGAAAGGCACCTTTCCTCACGCACAGTCTCCAAGAGCTAGGAACAAGCACAGCCGAAACTGCCACTGTTCACAAAAGGAATTCCCCCTCCCTCTTCCTTTTCTTCCTCCCATCTCCTCTCGTCCCTCCCCCAGTCAGCCGCTGTCGTGAAGAATAGCACTCTGCTACCTGCCTTGATCAACACCGTGAGACCCTGTCTTCAAGCATTCAGAGAATGTAACAGCCTGGAAATTCCTGTTGTCCATGGGCTGAGGTCACAGACAAAGCTAAACAACAGCCGTGGTTCCCATCAATCATAAGTCACTCACTCACTGATAGAACGTGTGGTAGGAGACCTGACGTAAGCGAGTCACCAGAGAAAATACCCACTGATGACGCATATCCAGGCATAAAAATAGTTACAGGGCCCTCAAAGGGATTATTCAACAGCCTACATTTAGACTTTCTTACAAGAGACCTGAAGTCACTGTGCTGCAGTCAAATGGTCGCAGAGCTGAAGCTTCCTCAAGAGACACAACCCCAGGTAGCCAGCTCAAATCAGCGCCCCGACCCCCCACGCCACCCCCGCCCTGGGGCTTGCTCAATGTCAGCACAACTTTACAAGCATTTTAACAGTATTGCCAACTATCTATAAAATGCTGCATCATCTTTTACTTTCTTCGCATTCCCCTTCATGTTTTAAGAGTATTCCCCAAACATGAATGCTTAATTAGTCCAAAGAAATAGCGTATTAGTCTACTTCTAATTAAATGCTAAGAAAATAACAAAAATTGCTGGTCTGCCTCCAGATTCCTTTCAAACAATCTTTCAAACATGCGTAAAGCTTAATTATAACTTTCACCTAAGAAATGGACACTTTGCCATTCTATTTTTTCCCAAAATTGGTGTATCATTTCTAGAAATAATTATTATATATAAATTGACACAACTACTACAGTATTTTACACCCAATGGGCACTTCTGTTTGCTTGACAAATCATGAAATGAATGAATCAATAAATTAAAGGTTATGTGCAAATATTTTAACTGACTGACAAGTAGGAGGTAGACTAGTGCTGCAATTCTAGATTTTGATTTTATCAGGAGAAAAAGAACTTTTTACATGTGTAGCAAATCTCATAGTTTTTAAGTCATCTGTCCCCTTTTTCCTCCCACTCAAACATATGTACAGCTACCCTGTAAAGCAGGTCTTTCATAGAATGTTCATATTAGAAAAGGCTGCAGTTTCGCACATTTTGTATTTGACTATCTAAAAATGTTTCCTTTCCAGTTCCTTTGTAAACAAATGTGCGGAAACAGTGAACAGTAAGGGCAACGCGATGTGACAGACCCCCAAATTCTGCCTCAGAACTTGCATGCTTCCTATCTGGCTGCTCTATTAGTCTTTATTTCCAACCCTTTCCTAACACCAAACTAAACTCACTGTTGTAAGGTCGATTCCAACTCACAGTCACAGATTTTCATAGTTACCCAGCTATTGCCCCAAAATTGAAATTCACTGATGCCCAGTCAATTCAAAACTCCTTGGTGAGCCTATAGGACAGAGCAGAACTTTCCCACAAGGTTTCAAGGAGCAGCTAGTAGATGCAAACTGTCCACTTTTTGGTTAGCAGGTGAGCTCTTAACCACTGTGCTACCAGGCCTCCAGGTAACTATTTGCCATGAACTATTTCTCTGTGGTAGAATTTATCCCAGTATCTAACGATATTAATTCTCCTATCCATATGTTTGGCAAAAAAGGTATCAGCAACAGCATTAATACAGCTTTTGACAAATGAATGAAAAGCTTTATTGCAGAAGGCAGAACATGAAGTAATTTGTATACTTCTTTTCCTTCAGCCACAGTAACAGGATGCCATTTTTCTTGCTCTACAGATAGGTTCAATATCACTTTCCTCAAGTGTGATAATGCTGCTATAAATACAGGTGAAAAGTATTTTTAGTACTAAGATTTCGCAAAGCATTCACGTTTCTCTCTTGTGCATACGTGTCAACAGTACGTGGCCTAGTTTAAAGAGTCAAAATGGAAATGTTCACTGGTGACCCCTAGTTGGTCTTGGTTAAGGCAGTTCTGAAGAAACACTCCTGCTGCCTCCACCACTTCCCTCAAAAATATTGCAAAGTTTCTAACCTTCTCCAGAGCAGTCAGTGAGTAATGCCTGGCATAAAAGCGAGACAACAAAACAAATTTCATCTGGAGTATATTTTATTTCATATGGTTTCATTATTCAGTTTTTGCAAATGAACAAGTAAAAAGCAAAAAAAAAAAAAGGCAAGATAATAAGACATAGTTTTTGCCAAAGATGAGAGAATGTGCTTAAAAGTTAACTGACTCAGAAACCAAAAGTGATTTTGCTAATTTTACTGAAGCGGATGTTTTTATGTAACTAAAAACTTGGCAAGATACCCAGAAACGATTCTATTTCACCCTGCAACACACATTTGACAGTTTTCAGTCATGGCCATCTATGCAAAGTCGGAACTGAGAGTCTTCAGGTGATTTTAAAATACTGGCAGTCTCTCAAGTAGACATTATTTCAAATTATACAGACATGTGAACCACCAACTCAGTGAGCAAAGAGTGGTCTCCATAAGAAATTATTTCTATCATCACTGCTGGTTTTCATAATCTCACATCTGTTAGACACTATCAGCAATACAACTGATTTTCTGTTTTTTCAAAAAGGGAACTTCATTACCCTAGACTAGAACTCATATTATCCAGCATTCAAATATATTATCAAATATTCATCATTATAATTATCCAAACCTGCTGCCTGAATTTTTCTGCTAAAATGAAGTCAAAGAATCCACTACTTAAAATTAAGAGACTCTAAAACACATTTTAAAGGATACTTGTTAATTTTCTTTTTCAAAAAAAATATATAAAACTACATAATCACGTGACCACTAAATTTAAGACCAGATTATTCAATTCTATGCATAAAATTATTGGTGTGGGGACTCACATACTTACAGCAGTGTAGCAAAAAGAAAAAAAAAAACAGCCTACTTTTTCAGCATTAGGCTTTCTTGAAACTATATTTAAATTCATTCTCTACAGCACTAATAAAATACCATTATAAAAATCCTTTGACAGGTTGACTACATTAAAAAGTTGGAAAATATATCTCCAGGACATTCTCCCATGCCTCGCCTAAGGCAGATTCGTTAAATTTCAAAACAAGGTTGGTTATCTCTTTTAGTCTCAGTGGGCTTAGTATTCTGGCTATACTTCTCCAAGTAGAGCTGGAATCCTCCTTAGGAGCAAGGATGCAAAGCCTTGGTCTCACTTACTTTGCACACGTTAGCAGGAAGCACCAGTTCCTGGGGAAGGATATCATTCTTGGCAGATAGTCAGTGAAAAAGAGGAAGACCCTCAACGAAATGATTTTAAGCATGGCACAGGATCATCAGGTTGCACACAGAGTCACTGTGAGTCAGACTTAACTCCACGGAACCTAACAGCAAGTCCTAGTATTAAGATCTGATTCTGAATTAATTTTTTAAAATTACTTATGTAAAACATCTCTGTTTAACAACAGTTGCTTCCATTTTGCATTAAGATTGCTTCCTGGACTTCTTATGGGCTGCAGTCAACTAAATCATTGTTCATCTTTCCCATCCTGCAACGTATCTACAGATACACGCACATGCATGCACACGTGTGCACACACACAAATAACTTCTGCCTCGTATCTACTCTCTTTTGATGAGGCCGCACATTCACCAAGCACCCAGGGTAAATACATGTCAGTCATCCCAACTCCTCCTTAATCCATATCTCATTGTTTGTTGCTAGGTGCCATTAAGTCAGCTCTGACTCAGAGTGACACCACAGACACCATGCTGCCCTGCCCTGCCCTGCCCCTTCCTCACAGTCTTTACTATGCTTGAGCTAACTGTTGCAGTCACTGCATTAATCCATCACACGGAGGGTCTTCTTATGGCTAAATCCCAAAAATTTTACCAGGTTACCTGTCTGTAACCCCACCACCACAACCTTAGTTTAAGCTCCCAACATTCCTTCGCTTGGGGAAATGCAATAACTGCCCCATGCTTTTTCTCACCTACTGTCACGGATTGAACTGTATTCCCCCAAAAATCTGTGGAGCAATTTGGCTAGACCATAGTTCTTGGTATTGTGTGACCTCCCTCCATGTTGGAATTCCAGCCTCTATGACATTCATTAACGAGGAGAGATGGGAAGCAGGTGAGCTGGTGTGGTAGAACTTCACATGTGGGGTTGTTTTGTGACTTGAGGTAGTCTCTGGAGATATAACAGAAGAGGAGGCTGACTGAGATTTAGGGACCTCACATCATCAAGAAAGCAAGCAGCACAGACAGCAGAGTGCATCCCTTGGACCTGAGATTCCTGTGCCAGGATGCTCTCATATTGAATTTGGACTCTTAGCCTACCAGACTATGATAGTTTCTCATACTGAATTTGGAACTGTAGCTTACTGGACTGTGACAAAACAAAATTTCTCTTTCTAAAGCCATCCACTTGTGGTATTTCTGTTAAAGCAGCACTAGATGACTCAAACACCTACCAAACTATGCTCTACACAACCAAAAATGATTTTATAAAACACCTACTGACTACAGCACTCATTTGACTAAAATCCTTCAATGGAACTTGGGTGTGCCACACAGGCTTGTCTTACCTAAACCCCATCCTCCTCTCTGACCTGCTCCTTAAACCCTGTGCCCCAGAAACTGCAAACTCCATATACTTTCCCAAGACCTATTGTTTCACGACTCCATGTCTTTTTCTGCGCACGCACATGAATACATTTGCACAAACAACAACTTGTACTCATCTTTCAAAACCCTCCCCTGAGTCACCTCCTAGGTAAAGCATTCCCTGACCTCTCCCTGCCCCTAGAAGAGATGAGCACATGGTATCATAATTGTCATCTAGACGTCAGACTCCCCATTTGACTCTGAGCTCCTTGAGGTCAGTGGTTGTGGTTCCTGAGTACTTCGGCTCCAGCTCCCAGTACAGTAACTGACATTTAGTTGAACCACGGTGGACTGCATGATGGGACACTGTACTGATATTTCTAACTCCCAGTGTAGTCTAACTAGATTAGAAAAACAGCGTGGTAGTAAGTGGGAGGAAAAAAACATTCTATTTCAAATAAAAGAAAACTGTGTTCAACGCACAGCCCTATCATATCTTACGCAATCACCTAACCCCTCTCAACCTTAGGATCCCAATTACAAAACGGCACTAGGATAAAATAAAAGAGCACACATTATGTGCCTAATAAAATCACTGCCAATTATTGAGAAGGTGTTCAACAAATGGTAGCTATTATGTCTTTGATATAAATGTATAACAGCAAATTTCAGTTGCTGATGTGAGTTATAACCCACTGCCCTACAGTCAATTTTGGCTCACAGGGATCCTTCAGGACAAGGGTAGGGGTTTGAAAGGCTGTAACCTTTACAGCAGCAGACTGCCACATCTTTCTCCTGCAGAGTGGCTGGTGGGTTTGAACCGCTGACCTTGCAGTTAGCAACAGAGCACTTAACCACTGTGCTACCATACATACATACATATGTAAGACCTCAAAAGTGTTTATTTCAACATGGCCCATTAACATATGTCTATGTTTTGGAACTGTCAGACACAGTAGCCACTAGCCACATGCAAAGATTGACACTTGGAAAGTGACTAGTTTGACTGAGGAAGTGCTTCATTTTATTCTAATTAATTTAAATGTAAATAACCAACATGAGACTGGGGCTACTATAATGGACAGCTCAGATCCACTTCAACCAGCCTCAGTGGTGCCCCCCTTTAAGCACCTGTCGTCTCCCCTTCTCCCCCAAATCAGTTTTTCCATAAGATTCAAGTGTCAGTGTTAACTAGAATCTGTGTCTTCACTGTTGTTGTTGTTCTTAACCCAGTATTGTGTGTGTTTCTAAAGAAGTCAGACCTAAGTGCCTATAGTTTTCTTTCCATTCATAAATCACCTCCGCCACTAGTAGAAGAGGTTCTACATCAGAAGAGCCTTATAAAGACAACCAACTCCAGCCAAAGAGATTTAGTCCTGCAAGTAGGAGAAGGTCATATACAGAGTTCCACATGGAACTTCTTCCTCCAATACCAAAACCAATCCAAACCCACTGCCATCAAGTCAATTCTGACTCATAGTGACCCTCCCTACTGGTCAGAGCAGACCTATCCCATAGACTTTCCAAGGAGCACCTGGAGGATTTGAACTGCTGACCTGTTGGTTAGCAGACATAGCACTTAACCACTGCACCACCAGGGCTTCCCTTCCTCCAATAAGCACCTCTAAAACTTTGCCTCTTCTATAGCTGTCAATCTAGTCCATCCCTTATCCTATGTAGGTAATTACCTATATATTTATACACTTGCTTTGCATTTCCTCTAAGACTATAAATTCCTTAAGGATAAAAGCAGTGTTGCTTCATGTTTCTTTGAGCAAAGGAGTGTTCATCTTAAATCAAGGATTGTATGAATGACAGAAATAAATGAGGACTGTAGCCCACAGAATAGAACCTTCAACACTATACAGAAGGACAGATTACAGTAGCAAGAGTATCTGAGACCAAACAACCTTGCTTCAAATTCCAGGACTGCCATTTACATTCCATAGGTCTTAGAAAAACTGCTTGGCCTCAACTCTGTCAAATACTAAAAACCAGTAAAACCAACTGCCATTGAGTTGGCCCCATCGCATAGTGACTCTATATGTGGCAGAACAGAAATATACGCCATTACATTTCTAATAGCTGATTTTCTGGAAGTAGTTCACCACTGAGATCAACCATGTACACATATATTAGTGCCTATTGTGTACAGTAAAAGTCATAAAAATATCATTTAAATCTCTACCTGCTATAGTACACTAAATAATGTCCTGTAAACATATGGCACACCACACATAAATCTCAATAATTTGGGTAAGCATCTATAGAGAAAGATCAATTTTAAAATAATTATAAGAAGGACTATACTTCCATTTGTAGACTACAATAAAAGGATTAATTAGGTCATGACACTCATTAGTGCTGACCAAGGTCAGATAATGTTGAAATCTGCTTTTGGACATATGACCTGTCTTCTTAATTATATCATATGTGCTTTATGAATAGGGTCTTAGGTAGAGATAGTTCACTTTTGTTCTGTGCTTTACCATTCACAAAGTACTTTCATGTATTGATACACCTTTTTTTTAATCTTCAGGATAATTCTTCGACAGGCTTAGAGTTTTATTATTCTCATTTTGCAGACAAGCCAAGAAATAATAGAGTGAAAAAAGAGTACCCATCCAACAACTCCCAGGGGAAAACACCTGTCAATCTGTTATCATAAAAATTACAGCCCAGGAAACCCTACCAGGCAGTCTGCCTCTGTCACACAGGTTCACTATGAGTTGGAATTAACTCGGTGGCACACAGCAACAACAGATACGACCGTCTGGTTAATAACTTTAAGTCTAGAGATCTTGCCATTATAAAACCAGCTGCTGTCCAGTCAATTCTGAAGACCCGTGTCTATCACAATAGAATTGAGTTCTCCAGTGTTTTTCGGAGGTTGATTTTTTGGATGCAGACAGCCAGGCTTTTCTTTCCAGGTGCCTCTTTCAATTAGTAGCACAGCATGTTAACGCTTTCTACAACCCTGGGTCTCCCTTGCCATTATCCAAAAACCAAACAAAACCACTGCCACTGAGTCAATCTAATTCATGACAACCTTACAGGACAAAGCAGAACTGCCCCATAGAGTTTCCAAAGAGCACCTGGTGGACTTGAACTGCTGACCCTTTGATTAGCAAGCATAGCATTTAACCACTACATCACCAGGGTTCTCGCCGTGATACTCCCTGGGAATTGCACAGTGTTTCACATTTCCAAAAAGGAACCTAGATTTTGTTAATGCATTCCTGTAAGAACAATTTTAACAAAGCACTAACTACTATACTATACACGTAGCCTATCATAAACACACACACACACACACACACACAAGGTCTGACAATTAAGTCTGTAAACTTAATTGTTCCAAGTCCTACATACTTTATTGCTGAATATCATCACAGTCACTTTCAAAGTACTCCCGTTGGAAAGCTATGCGCTGACACCAGCACCTAGTCCCCCTTCAAAGGAACTTCAGAACTCTTTCTGGAATGGCCACTGTGCATGGCTGCGCTGTAGGAAGTCTGCAAACTTAATCATGTAGTTGTCTGTGAGGGAGTTTTTAGCCAGTACACAAATAACTACATTGGAACATCCTGCCTACTCACCTGATCTGGCCCCCAATGACTTTTTTCTTTACTCGATGACATAGGACATATTGAAAGAAAGACATTCTGAGGACATTCAGGACATCAAGGGTAACACAATGACAGCTCTGATGGATTTTTGCAGAAAAATAGTTCCAAACAGTTCACGAGCTTAATCGGTAGTTCTTACATATATACCTAAAAGTATACATGCATGTGCGTATAATTTAATAGTTTAAAAAGCATCTTCACACATACCCAGTTAGCACATACTTACAATAACCTCATAAAGCAGGCATGACAGACAGGTGGACGGGGAAAGGCGGGTGTGGAGATACGCTGACCTTTATGACTACATCTTTGCAGTGTGATAGAAAGCAGTGACCCGAGTACTTGGACCGCAGATCCGGCTCTACTGCCAACTAGCTGAGCAACTTTCGGCAAGTCACCCAGCCTCTCTGGGCCTCATCTTTCTTATACATAAAGTGACAGAATTTAAGATACCACCTATCTATAAAAGTCTCTAGTTGCAACTTGGCTAAGTCAGTAAGGTCGCTGAGACAACGCCCCAGATGGTACCAGTCCTTGCTGGTCCTTTGTCCATTCCCACACGCTATACTCCTTAAAACAGCTCAGTTTTCTTCACAGTTCAACAAACTGGACCTAATTTAGGAATGATTCAGTTTTGTTTGCATGGTTGTTTATTTCCATAGAACACCATGCCCTGTTTACATCGTGTTTATTCTTTGACCTGTTGGCATATGCCAGTAAAAACATTCCCCTCTAAGAAAAGCCCAGCTGAAACGTCGGCAACATCCCTCACCCCAGGCAGGTGGGTGGGAGGAAGGTGTTCCTCAGTTGAGCTTCCTGCACTGGGCTGCTACATTTTCACCTCAAGGATAGGAGATACTTGTTTGTTCTGATGGCTCTTAATACCTTTTTTGTTTTCAAAGATACAGTATAAAAACCAAGGTGGACAGGAAAGACAGCTCTTGTACCCAGATCCCTAGAAAGAGGCACAAGGACTTTAAGGGAACGTCTAAATGTGACCCAACCAAGAATCTTTCCACCATGAAACAAGGAGCAAGTACAGAAGTGACAGCTTGACGGAGCCTGGATGAAGGCAGGGACTCATGTGCACAAAGCCACACATACCCCCTCTACTGGGATAGAGCAAGCTCTTCCACATCCCTGTGAGGTGCCAGAGAAATAAGCAACCTGACCCTAGAAGGGTGTCTTTGGAGCCTGGCAGTAACCTGACCTGCTCTAGGTTATTTTTGCTGATGGCTAGTGGCTCTTAAAGAGACATGTTCTTAGTATACACATCCAGACACAGAATGCAAATCAATGAAATGACAGATTTTTTTAAAGAGCAAATAAACAAATATATGTCTAAATATATATTACCTATATATACTGAAACCCCGGTAACATCATGATTAAGTACCCCAGCTGTCTACCAAAAAGGTTGGCAGTTTGACTCCAACAGGTGCTCCTTGGAAACTCTGTGGGGCAGTTCTCCTCTGCCCTACAGAGTCGCTATAAGTTGGAATCAACTCAACACCAGTGAAGTTTTTTTTCGGGAGAAAAGATTAGAGTCCAGTCCACAATCGATTTTGAGACCAGGATCTACGTCATGATCCCACTCAAATGTTAGCTGCAACCTTTACAAGCAGAATAATGTCATTTTACAAAACAGGAAACTAGAGCTCACAGAGGGTCGTGACATCAGCAAAGCTGCAGGACCAGATGGGGCATGCTTTTTCCAATACTGTTCACAGGCATGGTGAGGATTCCAAAGGCAAACACCCATTCCAACGACAATTCTCATGAAACAACTAATCCTGTCATTCTCTGCCCCACATTCCTACACTGGCCTAGGAGCAGCAGGAATAATCTAGTAACTAGGGAAGCAGGATCTGAAGTCACAAATGGCCAGGTTTGCATATGTGCTCCACTCCCAAGTCACTGGGTGACCTTGGCAAGTTCGTTTCACTGCCTGAGCCTCAAGAAGGGTGACTTAACAGTCATACACCATCAGGCTGTTTCAGAAATGAAACGAGATCATATATGTAATGACATACTTTGGGTGGTGCATGGCACTTAGAAAAGCCTCTGTAAAACAGTTTCTATTACCTGTTATATTAGCATTCCTAACCTGTACTCGACAGCACTTGGCTTTTGGCTAACCTGTAAGCACATAATTCAATTTGCTTTGAAATCTGATATTGTATAATCACGAGAAAAACAATACAGCTCACTACTGAGCAAGGACTTTGGAGGCGTTATTTCCAGTGCTCATAACTTCGCTGAGTCTGGTTCTACTTCCCTTTCCAGAAGAGGGAACCAAGGCTCCCAGACCTTCAGTAACTTGCCCAAGTAATACACTGGGAAATGACACAGCAGGAATTTTAACTCACCTCTGAATTTGAAGCCCACATTCCTTCCACTCAACTCAGAAACAGCCGGGGGAATGGCATGGAGAGTAGTGGAAGGGACTGTCAGCTTCCTTTCCCACTCCACCATTGGCTACCTGTCTCCTGGGCCAGTCACTCAACTCTCTGCCCTATTCCATTTTTCCAGCTATGATAGTTCTTCTAAGCTTGGCAAAAAGTTCCACATCTACGATTAGTCTAGAGATAATTTACAGAGAATAGTTACGTTCTCTGTATACCTATTACAACTACATCGCTCTGTTTTTTTTCTGAGCCATACAGCCACTAAATCAATTCCAATTCATGGTGGCCATATATGACAGACTAGAACTTCCCCATAGGCTTTCCAAGGAGCAGCTGGTGAATTAGAACTGCCAGTCTTTCAGTTAGCAGCCAAATTCTTAACCACTGTACAACTAGGCTTCCTGAGCCATAATATCCAAACTAAGCCAAGCCCCTCGACATCAGGTTGATTCTGACTCATAGAAATCCTGTAGGACACAGCAGAACTGCTCTGTGGAGTTTCCAAGGAGTGCCTGGTGGATTCAAACTGCCAAAACTTTTGGTTAGCAGACATAGCACTTAACCACTACACCACCAGGGTTTCCAAGCTATACAGAGATCGTTAGAAATTGACACGTCTTACATGTTTTTGTTCTTTAAGCACTGTCAAGTAGACTTTTGACTCCTAGCAACCCATGTGACAGACTAAAGCTGTCCCATAGGGTTTCCTAGGCTGTCCTCTTCACGGAGTGGGTGTCCAGGTCTTGATTTTGAACAGCCACTAACCTTTCAGTTACCAGTAGAGTGCTTAACCATTGTGCAACCAGAGGTCCTTATACCTTATATGAATTACGATAAATCAAAATAAAAAAAACAAACCCACTGCCATCAGGCCGATTCTGACTCATCCAAAACCATACAGATGCCGAACATCTTAGAGTTGGTAAAGCATTTTCAGAAACATAAGCTCAATTCATCATCCTAACAATTCAGCAAAGTGGCTACCTGCCTGCTTTTCAGGTGAAGAGGCTGAGACATAGGTTCCATCAACTGCCTGTGGTCCCAGAATCAGTCAGTACAGCAGTCAGCACCTGACTCTCCAGGTTTACCGCTCTCATGCTCTATGCGCCATTCATTTTCCTAGATCTGGCTCTGGAAAAACATCAGCATCTTGTCTTGTGCAATCTGCTATGCTTAGCGATATACCAGCATCCTCCTCTGTCCTTCACACACTGTCTTCTGCTTGAATTGAAAACTGTATTTTCAATTAACTTCTAAGCTATTTCCCCAAATAGTACAACATCTGCCCAAGAAAACTAAGCTAACAGTATACCTTCCAATGCCTGAGTGTTCAGAGGACAAAGACCATGTCTTACTCATCTTTTTTGCAGCCTGGAGCAATTTGCTATCTACAATAGTAGGTATTCAATGATTTGCATTGAGTAAGGCTCAAGAGAACTGTAGCTTCATCAATCATACATACTTCCTCATGTTGAAGAAGCATCTTTAAAATTTTTAGAGAATGCAAAATTTCAGAGGTTCTCAAACTTTAGAGAACTTGACAGCAGCAGTTATATTTCAGGTTAACACATACTGAGTGTTCACAAAGACTCTTGAACTGTTCCAAGTGATTTATATTCACTAATTTTAAACATTACTGGCAATACTTCTATAGGAAAGCAGTGTTATGAGTCTTCTTCTTACGGGTAAGAATACTGAGTCAAGCTAACTTGCCCACGGGTATAGAACTAGTTAGTGGCAAAGTAGTCACTGGAACCCAGGGAATATGCCATCCACAGTTCACAATCATAACGATTCATCTCCACTGTCTCCACTGATTATTTGCCAGACATTGTCCTCAGATCTCATTTAATCCCTACCACCTTAACACCAAAACAAACAAACAAAAAACCCAAACCTATTGCCATCAGTTGATTCCAACTCATGGAGACCCCATGTGTTACAGAATAGAACCGCTTTATATCATTTTTTTTGTTCTGATCTTTATGGACACAGATCACCAGGACTTTCTTCTTCTATGGTCGCTGGGTGGGATCAAATCACCAACCTTGAAGTTGGTAGCCAAGTACAAACTGTTTGCATCACCATAGTCATCTGGGAGATTGAAAGGTGCCTTATGATTCACAGGCTTGATGTGACATTCAGGAGAAAAATAAAATAATCTAATTTATTTAACAGTCCTGCTCCCAACAGTCCTGCTCCATGATCAA
The DNA here is from genome assembly GCA_028571685.1 of Heterohyrax brucei. Taxonomy (NCBI): domain Eukaryota; kingdom Metazoa; phylum Chordata; class Mammalia; order Hyracoidea; family Procaviidae; genus Heterohyrax; species Heterohyrax brucei. The sequence goes on from CM053144.1 coordinate 167,936,968, forward strand.
AAATTATCACAAGTAGTACATCCACCGCACTACAGTTTAAAGGGTAGCTGACTCAGTAACATCCATGGTTACATTTGACCTTTGATACTTAAGAATTTGTACTTACCACCAATTCAGCTCTTCATGGATGGTATCTTTTGATTTTATTTTTCCCCGTGCTGTCTTATACTCACCACCTTGATTTTCATTTGTGATCTACAAATGACCCACTGTAGCGTATCTTTTAAAGTACAGAAATTTATAAATGGATTTCTTCAGGACTTTAATTTGTATTTCTCTTTTTGCCTTCCTCAGCCTTATTCTCTCCTCATCTTTTCCTTTTCTGTATTCCCTCTCTTGCTATTTATTCCATTTATTTTGTCAAAATTATTCAGGGTAATGCCCAGTCCTGCAGCAATCTCCCAGAAAGCTTTACTCGAGTTGTAACTACAGACAACACACACCCTTAGGTCCAGGGATGAGCCCTGAAATCTGAATTTTCCCTGAGCTGCCTTGGTGAGTCCTACACGTACTGCAATAAATCACAGAATTCTCAATCTGTTATTTCCTACAAATAATTTTTGGCTTTTATTGAAACTCCTTTCATTCAGCAATGCATATATGCTAGTTTGATAATAAAAAAAATGACTTCAGTTGAGACTGTCACACAACATGAGACCTTTTAGGTACTAAATTTAAACCAAAGATTTTAACACACTCCATTATTTATTTCAATGTGTAGCAACCAGGAAACACAACAAGAGAATTGGAAGTGGATCAAACAAGGATGCCACATGTAATTGCTTAAAGGAACATGCCCAGCCTGTTTCAGCCAAGGTTGCTGAAGCGATGGATTTTTATTTTCTGAGTTTTATTTTCGTGTAAAACCTGACCTTTCAGCTCCCTATACTTATCGCGATTTTCTAAAACCAATTTTTGCTGAATCAACTAGGAAACAAAGATTGATGTGGGAGAAAAATGATCACATAAAACGTCTTCAGAAGTCTTTATGTCATATCACATCACACTGTTGTCAAATCGATTCTAACTCATAGTAACCCTACAGGACAAAGCTGAATCACCCCGTAGAGTTTACACGGAGCAGCTAGTAGATTCAAACTGCCGACTTCCTTCTGATTAGCAGCCAAGCTCTTAACCAGTGTGCTGCCAGGGCTCCCCTTTATTTAATAAGAAATGTTACTCCCTGGAAACCCTAGTGGTGTAGTGGTTAACTACTACAGCTGCTAGCCAAAAGGTCAACAGTTCGAATCTACCAGGCACTCCTTGGAAGCTCTACAAGGCAGTTCTACTCTGTCCGAAAGGGGTGCTATGAGTTGGAATCAACTCAATGGTAAAGGATTTTCATACATAAATATAGTTGTTACTACTGCAGGAGACAAGCTAGAACTTAAAACATAACCTTTTTTGAAAGGCTATTTGCTTAAGCATTTGTTTATTTTCTGTAAGATCTTATATAAAATTCATATCAATTTGGTTCAAGATGACAGACTACTATATGCAAATCTCATCTTGTCACCTGACCTGTCACTCTATTATTCTTTAATTTCACTGGCACCCATTTCCTCAGCTCCTCCCTTCCAACAACTCACCCTCTCTCCCCTCCTCCTCCCTCCCCTCCTCTCCCTCCTCTTCTCTCTTCCTCCCACTGCTTCCTCTCTTCAGCCTCCTCTAGGCTGTCATCACTGTGCTGCCCAGATCCCACTGTGAACCGTCCCACACGTGTCTTGCCAGCATCCCGATTCATTTGTCACCTTGTCCTTCCCTGTGCCCATCCTTAAAACCACTCAACTGTGGATCCTCACCCTCTCTGTTCCTGTACCACCTACTCCAAGCGGCTGAGGAAGCTAGAGACTGGGCTACTTCCACCAGCCCTCTGAATGTCAGTGCCTTCCTAACGCTCCAGCCAGCTCACCAGTCTATTTTCTCCAGGGACAATCACTATGTTCCTCCACTATCCTTATAGTATCATTTTCCTAGACAAATGACTCTGCCTTCTCTTTTAAAAAAATAATAAAATAAGGTATATGAAGAGTTTTTCAAGAAAAAAAGTGTTTTTGATTTATAATCCCTACCCACATATTTAGTAGTGGGGCTTTCAGCCCCACCAGCCTGCTTTCAGCCCACCAGCCCTTTCCAGAGTTCAGCACCTTCTGGTTACTCCTGGGCTCTCTCTGCTCAATCAGTGGCCATCTTCCTTTTGTGTCATCTACAATTCCCTCTCCACTAGCTCTTTCTTCAGCACATAACAGGTTCACATCAAATACACAAATGTCCTCTAGGTCCCCCACCTCCAGCTGCGTATCATCTTACTACTTCTGTGCACAGTCAAGCTGTCAAAAGAGTGGTCTAGATAATAAACTTCATGACAGCAAATGTAGGACTGTATTCCCTGCTCTAGCTCTGTTGCTGGCACAGTTCTTGGTAGGTCTTCAAGCAATAATTTTTATTGTTTAATACTGATGCTGTAAAAAAGGTAGAAAAACCCAGGAAAAAAGTTCAACAGGCACTTCATAAAGGAAAATATCCAATGGCTAACAAGCATATGAAAAAGAGTTCAACTTCATTCATCATCAGGGAAATAAAAATCAAAGTCACAAAGCAACAGGGCTTAAGGGAAAAGAAAAAAAAAACACCAAAATGGCTAAAATGAAAACATGACCAGGCACGTAATTAGGACTCCCATGCATTGCTGGAGGGAACATAAATCAGTACAATCACTCTGAAAATGTATGTGACACTTAACTATAAAAGCTGAATATACACAAGCCTGTTAGGTGCCACAGAGCCCAGTACTGACTCACAGCAACCTGATATACAACTGAACGAGACACTGCCTTTGGATCCAGCAACCCCACTCTTAGGGGTACCGCCAACAAACATGGACCATATATTCAGAGAAGAACTATATTTCTAATAGCTCAAAATATAAACAAGCCACCTCTTAATGGGAGAATGAATATAGTATAATCATACAATGGAATAGGACACAGTGCGGGGAATGAATGATCTCTACAGGCAACAACATGAAGGAATCTCACTAACACTCTTAATTGAAAGAAGCATGACACAGAGAGAAGATAACATCTAATTCTATGTACACAGTGAATTCCACACACACACACACACACACACACACACACACACACACATACACACACATCATGTTAGAGGCTACTGAGCCAGTTCTGACACCTAGCAAGCCTGTGTACAGCAGGACAAAATACTGTCTGGTCCTGCGTCTGAGCCCACTGTTGCAACCACTGTGTGTCTCTATATATACACAGTACCAAAATAGACAAAATCAATATACCGTGTTAAAAGTTTAGATAGCAGTTACCTTTAGGCCTTCTATAAGGGGAAGAGGGCTCATAATGTATTTGATCCACTGCTCACTTTCTAAAAAGTCATCAAGGTGTACATGTCCTTTTCTGTATGTATATTACACCCACATTGCTGTGCCATGATCCTCTTTTTATTCACAAGATTCTTGATTTTCTTCTCTCCCTCACTTCACAGACTCAAGATCTTTAAGGCTAGAAGCTAAATACTTTTCATCTTGGCTTCTCTCATTTTCGTGCAGAGCTTGGCATTCAGCCAGCTCACAACAAATGGTTCTGGATGAATGAATGAGCCTGCCATCTCACCCCACTGATAGGTTCTATTCTCGTATCTGCTGGACTCCCAAGCCTGCAAGCTCCGCCTCTCCGCTGAGCTCCAGGGCTCAGTATCTGCCTACAGAGCACTGTAGTGATAATAATCTGCCTTCTATTTGAGAAGAGGCTTTGGGTCAGGAGCTTTACATAGATTATCTCCTTTACCTATCACAAACAGCCTGCAAGCTAGTAATTATCCCCACTTTACAGACAAGGAAATTAAGGATCACAGAGGTTAAGTGACTTACCTATGAATGCACAGATAATTAGCTGGAGGAGTAAAACTGAAACTCAGGTATTTTCTTAGCTCAAAGTCAGTGTTCTTTCCATAGACCACGGAGGGCCACAGATTCAACAAATCTAAAACACAGGGCCCTGACTTTTTCAAAGGCCTTCTCATCTTCCCATATTCTTAATCCAAGGTAAGGCCATCACTATCCACCTTGTCCTCAAGTTGGGGGTCTAGGAACTGACTTCCCATCTCACCACCAAGTACTATTTTCCAAGCCTGATCTTGTGCTCATCGCTCAGAATACCACAGCATTAGTTCAGGTCTAACTGTCTGCAATCCATGTCTCCAAATCCAGGCTTATCCATAAAACCGGCTGCCATCAAGCCAACAACCAACTCATCGCCACCCCACATGACACAGCAGAACTGCCCCATAGAATTTGCAAGGGGTGCCTGGTGGATTCAAACTGCCACCGGGGTTTCCGATCCAGCTTTAATTCCTTCTAATTCCTTCCTGTGATGCTAAATGATACCTCTTTGTAAATATAAACATCTCTCTCCTCACTGCCTACAGGGTAAAGTTGAAACATACTGGCATGCCATGCCCTCTTGGGCATGGTCACTGCCAAGCTCTCTGAGTCCTTCCCTTCCCACCTCTACTCCTCCTTCCCTCCTACTCTGCGGTCCAGCCACATAAAGGTTTATTACTCACAAATACATCTCACTCTTCCCATGCCTCCAGGCCTTTGCATACCAGAGTCCCATGTTCCTGAAACATCCATCATCTTGCTACTAAATTCCTACTCATCTTGCAAGAGGCAATTCAAGCATTTCTTCTGCTGTCAAGCACCTCTAGCAGAGCTGAGCATGGTTTTTATGTACACTGGGCTTTGTGTGTCCTTCTCTTACAACCTATTTTCCAATGTTGTACACTTGCATGTTGTCTGCGGTCTTCCACTTCTAGACCAATAGTTCCTGAGGGCAGTTACATGCCTGTTCTTTTTGGTATGTTCAGGTTTGGTTCACAACAGTTAGATAGGAATACCTGAACAAGTGTATCAATAAACTGAATCAATTGTATACAGGCATATATAATCACAGTCACAGACCATTTACTTTTAAGAGAGAATCTAGAGAGAATCTCATAAGCAGAAATGATGGGGCAGAAATAGATCATTTCACCATGAACACTGATAGCCCACAGGTTAAGCTGAAAACATTTAGCTGTTGTGTAAGCATCTTCAGAAGCACATAATCCAATCTCTCCTCAGATCCCCATCAATAATCTTCTTCCACTACAAGAGCCATCCATCTACAATACTGTTTAGGAACTAAGCTCAGGGATGGCTGGAAAAGAGTGAAGAGCTGTATTGAGTAGAATACTTCTTGGATCTCTTATTCCTGTCATATCACACGAATCCAGTGGTGACAACCACTGACATTCAACCTCAAGCTTGAGGTGGAACTAGAATTGTCTAATGAGTCCCTGGGTAGTTCAACAATTAACTGCTTGGTTATGAATCAAAAGGCTGGCAGTGCAAATCCACCCAAAGATGCCTGGAAAGAAAGTCCTGGCAACTGACATCTGAAAGATCACTGCCATCAAAAACCTTATGGAGCACAGTCCCACTCTGAAACACATTGGGCCACCGCTAGTTGGGATCAACTCTGAAGCAACTAGTTTGTTGTTTTGTTTTGTTTTTTAAGTTGCCTAAAACTTATTAGTGACTGTTTTCAGAGTTAACCAGGAAAGATCAGAGCACTCAGCCCATCTACCAGATCAGCCATATTCAGTACAGCAAAAATAAACAGGTTTCATATTGTTCTGCCATCTCTAAGGTGCAGGACAGAAACACAGCCAAGCCAAGCCAAGGGTCGTCGAGTCGGATCCGAAGTATAAGATTTTCTTCCTTCAGAGTGAAGGGAATAAGTAAAGGACTGATGGTATTGATAGAGATGATTGTGGCCGTGAAGCAAAAGTGGGAGAAGAAATCTGAAGTTCCCAAGTTGAGCCAGAGGCTGAGAAACTGTGGGCAGGCATACTTAATTCTCTAGTCACTACAGCCATGCAGGTCAGCATGGTCTTAAACATAAGGGAGGCCATCAGATGAGAGGGAACACTGGTAGCGTCACGGGTTAGGTGCTACATCTGCTAACCTAAAGGTCAGCAGTTCAAATCCAGCAGGCGCTTCTTGGAAACTTTATAGGGCAGTTCTACGCTGACCTCTAGGGTCACTATGATTCCGACCCAACTCCACAGCAGTGGGCTTACCAGATGAGAGACAGAACACTCTCCTTTCCCCAGAGGATGGAGCTGATTACTGCTTTCCTGACCCCTTAACACAACGTGAAGACTGCAATTTAAAGGCGCTCTCTCTAGCATAAGACAGTGCAAAGCAGCAGCAGAATTGCCCCCAGAGACACACAGAAAAGCAATTACTCTGTTGACGTTCCAAAAAGACAGGGGGAAGAGTGTTTTCATCGCAGCAACATTCTTAATAATTGCCTGTTCTAGCCTCCTTTCTGGAAAGAGAAGGGAGGTGGGTGATGGCAGCGAGATCACATAAAAGACCCGAGGGCAGCTGACATGAACTTCTCTCTGGCTCCTTGTACAAAGAACTTATTATAATGCACACAGAGAAAAGTGTGGGCAGGACTTGGAGGGCTCCCCCCCACAAACTCACTCCCAACCTCGTGCTTTGAATGTATTTGTATATACACACCCTCTGACAGAATAGGTTCTCCATGTTGCCATGGAGCCGAAGCCTCTGTAGTTTAGATGGCAAGATCACACTGTTTTTACACTCCCAACAGCACAAGACGTAAGAACAACTGCATAACATTAACTCCACTTGTGTTTCTGATTTTCAGGTGCTTGTCTTTGTGATCGGCATCAGAAGTCTTTCCTTTTTTTTTTTAACTTGCTCCTTGTAAGATTACAAGATAATGGAAGCTGCCAGCAAACTGATTCTTGTTTTTGTGAAATCAGTATGGCAAAACTTGAGCACACATGTGATCTGTGAGCTTTTCTCTCCTCCTCCAACCTCCCTTCCTTTCTTTCTAAAAGAGTTCATGACCTTATCAAAATGTAGGAGAGCATATAAGAAATGCAAAATGTAGATCAGTCCATATTTAATAAATATGCTATAAAACAGAGAAAACGTCCCATTCTCAGGAGCTGGTTTCTCTGAAAGGATAAATCTTAAGACTGTTTATATCCTGATTAATATTTCTCAACTAGGATTCAACAATCAAAATCATAGCTATTATACTTTTTGCAAGTATTATAGACACACTTCTGCAAGTTTCTCTGTTATTTCATTTCAAAACTCAGCTGTTAACCTACTGTTCGGAAGTCAAATTAAAGAATCTAAAAAAGGAATGCAAAGTGATTTTTCTAAAGCAACTTTGATACCTATGTCACTCCACCCACTTCTGAATCTTGCATTTCCTAACAAAATGATGGTTTCACTCTTACAAAATCAAATGCAAAAGAATTAAAGAAGACAATTCTGATACCCTACCTGGAAACCTGCTGTCTGTTTTAGTCACACAGTCTCATAATCCTGAGGTTGAATTTCTCAGGTAAATTCTCCAATCTGTTGATAAGAAGTTTTGTATTATGACGTCTCCTCTTACAGGGCATACAATAAAACTTGACTATGAGCATGACCTTAAGTGTTAATCAGAGAAAGAAAGTTAAATAGGCTGGTTTAAAGAATAAGTGTGCAGGAAGAAAATGCAAAAAAGAAAAAAAATGATGTGTAACACATGCTTTGCCAAGTTATGCATAATGCTGAAATACCAAGCAAAACAAAATGTAAAAAGTAAATAGTTTCTGAGCCAAAAAAATAATGATAGCTTTGGGTGGTAACAGAAAGATAACAAATGAATGGATGGATAAATCATAAAAAGTAGGTACTCTCTCTCTTTAAGAGGTGAGGTTTAATTCTTCTTCCCTAGGCATGTACTCCCATTCAAAGAACAGCGTACTAAAGAGAAAGATAGTAACTTTACAGGGAAAAAACCTGAAAGATTCTGCCATAACCAAATGGTCAAAGTTAATATTACCAGTGATAAGTCACGTTGACATGACAAATCTCCTAAAACAACGCAATGACAAAGGCTCCATACCCCCACCCTATGGCATTACTCCCAAATATCCACAATCCCATTCTACAAATTTGCCCACCAATACTCTTCAAAAATGTCAGTCGTTTCTCAAGTGGACATTATGTTGTATTATTGCATATCATAGTTTCATTGTATTACATTGAATAGTTTTAAGTGAATAAGCAATATTAAATGAACTTTTCAGGTAAAGCAAAATGTTTTTCAAAACTGTTAACCAAGCACTCAAAAAGAATGGCCTTTTAATACAGAGATTTTGTTTAGATAACAATTTTTCTTTTTTATTCTGATGCTTCCAAAACACATCAGAATTAACACCTCCAAATGATGTAAACTTTAGTTGTTTTTTCTTTTCTTACCACAAACTGTGTGTACTTTTTCACTATGACTAAGAACCGGACACCTGTTTGTCATAGATGATGCTGCCAACTATTGAAGGTTACTGTAGGTCTACTTCAGCACACAGCAATGCCTACAGCTCGATGTCAGTCGGTTACAAGACTTCCTGAGCACCCTAGCCACACAGCCTGAGCTACCTGTGGATAAGCATTCTCCAACCCTCTTGGCACAGTGACAGGAACCACAGCAACCCACAAGGCAGGTAGAAAACTGATGAATGCAATGATAAATATTTGTGATGAAACAGGATGTTGGAAGCGGGGGAGAGGACAGCACAGCTCTACTTTCAAAGCTACTTTGAAACCTGAACAGTGTTCTCTTGAAAAATCGAGAGCAGTAAACAGATGATTTCAGCAGTGTTTTCCCTTTTATTATAAGTAACTTACAGAATTACTACTTGTATTGAACGAGTAGCACTACTTGATGTATAAGTAGTACATCTAGCAGACACAGAACTCAAGACTCTGGGCCATTTGACCATGAGGGCGGTATGCAAGCAAATGCTGCAAAAGTCCATTTAAGATACTTCAAATAATGATGTCAAAATTTCCACATAATACTGTCAAGTCAGAGAACACATTTTCAACATACATGACCTTCCTGTTGACTGAATGTATACTCTAAATGATCATTTCTTCAGCTAAACCTTTCATCTATACCACTTAATAACAACAACAAAAATAACAATTCACAGGCTCATGATCCTTCTCAAGAGAGAAACTCTGAAATAAAGCGTAGTTCTTTACTTCTTACACAAGGTCTCCAGATTGAGCACTTCCCTTATACAGAGTCTCGATACTCAGGGTATTGACTCAAGCACTTCTCATTTATTCACACCCTGATTCTGACATCTGATTTCCAGTCATAATGAAACAAAACAAGAAGATGAAATTGCTACTATGGCAGCACTCTTGTGAATTCCTTTTTTTTTCCCCATAAATATATTATCACCAGTGATGCCTTCATACAGTATACAGTAATCATCTTCCTTGTCTATTTCACTCTTTCTGCTTTACTGCTACCTATTCCATCAAAGCAAAGCATAATATACCCAAAACTAAAACACATTTGAATAACGATTTGATACTTTAAATGGATCTCTGAAGACTTCTTCTATTGAAAGTCTCCTAACAGTCATTTTGCTCTACATATAAGGACACAGAATGACAGCACTGACAGGTAGCGAGGACTGAGAAGGACCCAAGAATTGAGCAAGATGACCCTAGCTCATTCACTTTATGTTAAATAACAATGCGAAGTTTCACATAAACATAAAACTTCAGCTTTTAGTAGCTTTTAGACTTATAGGCCCAGTTTATCCCATGTGAATTTCAACTAAATACATTTGACAAATACCTCCAGATGAACAACTAGGAAATTACATGAATGAATCTGAGGACACATGTTTTCCCTTTTTCCTAGTAATTATCCTCAAATACAACTTGTGATTTCCAACTTCTGCACCCTGAAATTGATCAAAATCAATATGCACTGATGATTACTGATAACAAGAACACAAAATCAGAAACACAGAAGATGGATCAGTAGTAGGAAAATATGGCCTTGGTAACAGACCAGATGCAGGACATTACATGACAGAATTTTGCAAGACCAATGACTTATTCATTTCAAGTATCTGTTTTCAACAACATTAATGGTGACTGTACATATGGACTTTGCTGAATGGAATACACAAGAACAGAACTGACTCTCTCAGTGAAAGAGACAAGAAAGAAACTAAGTATCATGTGTCAGAATAAGGCCAGGGATCAGCTATGGAAGAGACCAATTGTTCATATCTAAATTCAATTTGAAGCTGAAGAAAATTAAGACAAGTTTCGGACAGTTAAAGAAGGACCTTCAGTAGACTCCTCCTGAATTTAGAGATGATCACAAAAATAGATTTAACACACTCAACACTAATAACTGAAGACAAGTTGTGCAACAACATCATGGACAACATACACGAAATAAAAGATCATTAAAGTGATAGAAAAGGGCAGGAGGGGGGACCAAAACAGGCATCAGAAGAGACTCCCAAACCGTACTGCACATCAAGCAGCTACAGCGAAAGGAAGAAATAATGAATTAAAAGAGATGAACAAAAATGTCAAAGAACTGCTAACAAGACAAAGTAGGAGATTATAAAGACCTGTGCAAAGACTCGGAGTTAGAAAACCAAAGGGTAAGAACATTCTCAGCATTTCTCAAGCTGCAGGAAATGCAAATAAATTCAAGCCACCAGTTGCAATATTGAAGGATTCTATGGGCAAAAAAAAATGCCTCTTAGGTTTTCCAATACTGTAAATCGACTCAGTGGCAGTGAGTTTGGTTTTTTCCTTTTCTTTTGTTTTGAATCTTCATGGAAACTGACTGCCAAGACTTTCTCCCTCACAGCAGCTGGTGAGTTCAAACCACACACCTTTCAGTTAGCAGCCAAATACTTAACCACTGCACCACCAGGGTTTTGTGGTTGAAAGATATGACAGTTTACTTCCATAAAGACTTACAACTTTGGAAATCCCATAGGGTAGTTCTGCTTCGGCCTATAAGGTCACTCTCAGCTGAAATCTACTCAATGGCACTAAATTTGGACAAAAACGTTAATAATACAGGAAGCATCAAAAGAAGATGAAAGGAATGCACAGAGTCACTATACCAAAAACAATGGGTCAACATTTAATCATTTCAAGAGATAGCATACAATCAAGAATCGATGGTGCTAAAGGAAGAAGTCTAAGCTACACTGAAGGCATTGGTGAAAACCAAGGCTCTAGGAATTGAATGTAAAGCTGGAAGCATTGACTTGTCTATATCAAAAAATTTGGAAGATATTTACCCGGCCAGCTGACTGAAAGAGATCCATATTTAGGTCCATTCCAAGGGAAAGAGATTCCACGGAAGATGGACATTATTAAACAAAATCATTACTATTACATGGAAGTAAAACTATGCCGAAGATAATTCAAAGAAAGTTGCAGCAGTATCTTAACAGGGAACTGCCGGAAATTTCAACCAGATTCAGAAGAAGAAGTGGAATCTGGACTATCATTGCTACTGCCTGATGGATCCTAGCTGAAAGTAGAGAATACCAAAAAGATGTTTACCTGCCCTTTATCAACTATGGAAGCCCTGGTGGTATAGTGGTTAAGTGTTACAGATACTAACCAAAAGATCAGCAGTTTGAACCTGCCGGGCACTCCCAGGAAATTCTACAGAGCAGTTCTACTCTGCCCTATAGGGCTGCTATGAGTCAGAACCAATTCAACAGCAGTGCATTTGGTTTGCTATTTAAAAAAAAAAAAAAAAAAAAAAAAGATTGAATGAAAAGGTACATTCCCATATAAATTTGCATGCTTACCTATATGCAGCTGCTATTGCTCTCCCTGCTCAGTGGCAGCACACTCCTCCTCTCTGCTCCATACATGTCCTATCCTCCCAACAGTCTCCTATCCAGTCCTCTCCACCCACTCCCTTTCCTTCAGTAAGAGGTCAGCAGGATGATATCCTATAGATGCATAGAACCATAAAGGCCCACAAAATATGGTCACTCTGTGTCGCTGAGTCCAGTCCATGGCTATCTGAAAAGTTGACCTTCATTATGCTTTATGGACAGGGGCAGCATCAGGGCCAGGGGCCATGCTCCCAGGGGAACCCCAAAGCCCCCAGACAATCAACTGTGGTCTTTTAGTGGAGATCTCAGGGTACACCCCTATTTATTCTTGTGTTGCCAGTGAGACTCAACTTTGTGAGCTCCATCATGGATATCACTGGTGGTGGCTGGGCACCGTCTGGTTCTTCTGGTCACAAGTCGATGTAGACACCCACTCACATGGATCTCTCTGTCTTCTGGATCCTCTTTCCCTCATGTTGTTCTGGACCTCAGTGATCATCTGTTCCTGCTAAGTTGGGACTATCTGCTGTACTCTCAGATGGCCGCTTGGCAGCTTTTAAGACCCCAGACGCCACTCACCAATGTGGGGTGTGGAGAGGCCTCATTAGCAAAACACTAGTTGTGCCAATTGGCCTCGATTTCCCCTGAGAGCACCGTCCCCAGCTCTCTGCTCCAGCTATTCTGTCCTTGCAATATTGGGTTAAGATGGGAGGAGTACACAAGTTGTGTTGAAGTCCAGTTAATATTGATCTTCTTACTAATGTGTGCTGTCACCAATTTCACCCAACCAAATTTCTAACAACTATCTAATCTAAACCCTCCCCCCTCGCCCTCTCCCCCTCCCCACCCTTGCAGCCATCAAAGAGTCTTTTCTGTTATGTATGAGTCTGCTTTTAAGTTCTTATCATAGGGGTCTCATACAATATTTGCCTTCTTTTTTTACTGACTACGCAAATGCAGTTAACCGTATCAATCATAACAAATCATAGATAGTATTGTAAAGAATGGGAATTCCAGAACACTTAATTGTGCTCATGTGGAACCTGCACATAGACCAAGACTCGGTTCCTTGAATAGATCAAGAAATACTGCTTGGTTTAAAATTAGAAAAGGTGTGCATCAGCGTTGTATCTTTTTACCATATTTATTCAATGCTCATGCTAAGCAAATAATCTGAGAAACTGTACTTTATGAAGAACACGGGGAAAGGCTTATAAACAACCTGTGATATGCAGATGACACAACCTTGCTCCCCAAAGGTGACGAGGTCTTCAAGCACTTATTACCACAGATCAAAGACAACAGCCTTTAGAAAGGATTACACCTCAACATAAAGAAAACAAAAATCCTTGCAACTGGACCAATAAGCAACACCATGCTTAACATAGACAGTATTGGAGTTATCAAGGATTTCACTTTACTTGGATCCACAATCAACACTCATGGAAGCAGCAATCAAGAAATCAAGCAATGTATTGCATGGGGACGGGGGACCTCTTTAAAGTGTTAAAAAGCAAAAACGTTACCTTGAAGATTAAGGTGACCTGACCAAAGCCACTGTATTTTCAAATACCTTATATCCAGGCAAAAACTGAACAGTGAATAAGGAAGACCAAAGAAGAATCAATGCCTTTGAATCACGGTGATGGTGAAGTATACCAAATATACCATGGACTTCCAGAAGAGCCAACACATATGTCTTGGAAGAAGTACAGTTAGAATGCTTCTTAGAAGCAAGAATGGAGACATTTCCTCTCAAGTACTTTGGACTTGTCATCAGAAGGGACCAGTGAAAAAGATACTATCCTTAGTAAAGATGAGGGTCATCAAAAAAGGTAATGACCCTCAAGGAGATGAACTTACATAGTGGCTGCAAAACTGGGCTCAAACATAGCAATGGTTTTACGAATTGCACAGGACTCTTTGTTCTGTTGTACACAGGGTGACAATGAGTCAGAACCAACTCAAAGCACCTAATAGCAAAAGGAGATTTACCTATCTCTATTACAAACTCCTTTCTAAAAATCATTTACTGGAAAACTTACTAATTAACATTTTGAAAATGATGCTGGAATGAAAGTTCGCAGTGTCACGTAAACTCTCCTTCAATAATACATTAAACATTTTTCTGCGAATCTGCTGTTCGTGCTTCATGACACAACACCCAACCTGACAAGGTGAAATAAAGGCTATGAGAGAAGATTGTGAGCGCAGAATCACTGATGAACACTGCACCATTTTTTCCAAACACTGTCACACATACACAACTAAAAAACTTCCTTTTAGGGTTATTAGTTGCCATCAAGTCAGCTGCTACTGGGGGTGACCTTACATATAACAATGAAACACTGCCTGGTTCTTTACTCAGATTTGAATCTTAACTCAGTATAGAAATTAGTTTATACCCTCATTCTAAATGAAAGCAAAGCAACTCAATACAACCAGTTATCAAACAAATAGTTCCCTCCTGTTCCACAAAAAAGAAAGTCCTCCCACAAGAACCTGTCTACCAATGGTGAAGATATTAAAAACTTACAGTTACAACTGAGATTATTTTCTAAGAACAATTCATTATCGATTTGTTTTTCTTTTTCAACCTCAGGTTTCCCTAACATTCATTTTTAGCCTTTATCACTGTGCCAGTTTAATTTCATTATTATTTATCAGCTAAGTAACCATGGGTAATTATGGTTTTCTCATCTAATAACCTGAGAAGTCATGAACACACAACAAACACAGTTTTTCTGTCTTTATGGTTTATAAAAAATAACTGAATTACATTTTCTTACTAACAGTTTTAATCATTTTTTACCCATGTATTTCAGGATATGTTTGATGTAAAAATATATCTTCTAAAACTTCTTAAAGAGAAACAATCTTCCATTAGCTTAGTTAGTATCTTTGACTGTGACTTTCTTTTTTCATTTTAAAAACCTCCATATGAAATGAATCAGAAACATATAAACCAGGTAAGACTAAGCTAAGATTGTTCAATGCATAAAATGACAAAACAAATGTACATTAAATCACATTGGACAATGTAAGAACCACATCTAAGTAAAAAGGAATAAGCATTTACAGTATATTAAAAATCCACAGAAACTTTTTTTTAAATCAAGATCCTTGAAAGTAAATTAGAAAAAAACAAATAACGAAATAATTCGAATAAAAAGTGCCATTAAGAAAGCAACTTCACTATTAAAGAAATGCAAACCAAAGCAACCAGGCAGTGAAAATTTTTACTTTGGTGCAGGCATGATAAAAATGGTAAGCGATATGAAAATACGGACCGTGTGTTATAAAAATATTCAAACCCTTTGACAGGTAATCACACAGGAGAAATTGAATAAAAAAAGAAATGAATTTTCAGAAAATCGTGATCATTAATGAGATACAAATTATGTAGCCATTAACAGAGTACAGAAATTACTAAAATGGGAACGTGTTTATAAAAATAAAGATTACATCAATATCATGATTGCCACTATTTCAAATGTGTGAATATGAACAAAGATTAGAAGAGGATATAGGAAAAAGTTAAAAATCAAGCCAATGAATTTTGAAAGGTGATCAGATTTTTTTTGTCTTTCTTTTTTAATATTTGCAGTATTTGTGTTATAAATAAGAAGCCCTGGTGGCATCATGGATAAGCACTTGGCTGCTAACTGAAAGGTTGGTAGTTTAAACTCATCAGCTGCTCCTAGGAAGAAAAGATTTGATAGTCAGCTTCCATAAAGACTACAGCCTAGGAAACCTTCTGGGGGTAGTTCTAACTGTACCCTACACAGTCACTAGAAGTCACAATCAACTCGATGGCAACAGGTGTGTTGAATGAAAAACTTGACAAAAACAAATTATAGTAAACTAATCACACTCCAAACAATGAATTCAAACAGCAACAGCTGCGAGGGGGCACAAGACTGGACAGCATTTCCTTCTAGTGTATACAGGATCACTGTGAGTCAGAACCAACTTGAAATCACCTAACAGTCAGCCCCGATACAAAACCTGCCGAAAGGCATCAAGCAGTACCTACCACCAAACAGTAACTATTCCACAGGTCTCCGTAACGAAAGCAAGACTCACATTTTACATGGAATGAGCTGTGAACAATCCATTAGCATATCCAGGTTCTCTGAGCCATAAATTCACTCTCAAGTTTTTAAAAAGCTTATTATCTAGCATGTGATGTTAAAGATCATTCATTTTTATCCCTTTTAATTGTACCACATCCAGATTCCTACAGGAGTTTATAACACACTACCGAATCATGTTGTTTGAACACAGGCAGTTCTCAACTTACAAACACCTGACAAAAACCAAAAATAAAACCAGCTGCTGCTGTCCCTAGCTGTCGCCTTCTCACACCACTACAAGTCTTGCTGTTACCCGCAGACAGTCTCAGCTGTCGCGAAAAAGTCTTAAAAAAATTTTTTTAGAGAATTCAAATGGAGTAGAGGTATAAGAAATAAAAGCAAGACCAACTGGAGAGACCAAAGCTGTGCCTACCCCAGGTGAACTCAGTAAATATCTGCAGAATGAGTGAATGTTCATTTTCACTCTTGTAATTTGAGCCTCTTTGTCCCTGGAAACTCTAGTAGGCATTTCTACTCGTCTGATAGGGTCACTATGTGTCAGAATTGACTCGAAGGCAGTGGCTTTGGACTCTGTCCCTATCTGACTCCAACAGTCTCATCATACTGATTACATGTCTCTTTCTTGAGCTCCTGATTCACAGAGTTGGAACGGAAAGAGACAGTCAAAACTCAGGAACAAAAGCCAGCTAGGATGTCTGCTGAACAGTTCACAGGACAGAGTCCCAGACCAACCCAAAACAGCCCAGTGGCCAAAGCACAAGCAGACAGCACATGATACCGGGCAAGAGAAGACAGTGCACAAATGGTGGACAAAAGTGAACAGTTGAAAGTCTGGTGAAGCTTATTAGTAAGGATGCAAAGGGGAGATCAAAGCAACAAAGTCTTGGTATAAAATAGAAAGAGCAAAGCTAGTATCATGGCCAGGGTGGTCTGGGACTGGCCTGGAGCTAAACCTGTGACCCCTGAGAACCAGTTGGTTGTATTCTCCTAACTTCAGTTTGATGATCTCTCAGAAGCAAAACCACTTTAAACACATCTGAAGTCCAGTACCTTGTCAGTTTGTTTCACCCTATAGATCGCTAACTAATTATTATTCATCTTCCGAAATTTCAAGTAACTCTATTCCTTTAAGTTCTCCCCCAGTTCCCTCATTCAAAAAGAAAAAAAAACAAAAAAACATTACAGAATCTCAGAGTTATAAAGGCCTTTGAGCCTAACAGGCCAATATAAGGGATGAAACAACTTCATCCTTTCATTTAAGACCCATTCCAATGCGGGACAGGCTTATTAAGCACTGGGAAATTAACCAGAAGGTTGGTAGTTAGGATCTACCCACAGGCACCTCCAAAGAAAGGCCTGGAAATCTGCTTCCAAAAGGGCATAGTCACTGAAAGCCCTATGGAGCCTAGTTCTATACCGAAACACACCGAGTTGCCATGCATTGGAATCAACATAACAGTAGCTGGTAACAGTCATATACAATGACTCCCTAATGATGCCCCTGAGCATCTCCCCCTGGCTTTCACTCATGGCCATCATACTACCAAACTATGGGGGTACCATTTATATCAGAGTCTGTGCGAATGGTGCCCTCAAAAGTTTAACTATATCCAAGTCTTAGATAGCCATGTGGGGTGGCCCTACTTTCACTTGTAATGTTCTCTCCACTGGAAATGACACATCCTGAGTCCATTCACGCTTCTAAAGATGCTGCCTATTCCTCAAGGTCTGCATCCTCCATGAAATCTTTCCTGGCTCCCACAACCGGAACATACAATTTAGGCAGTTCTCACCTTACAGTATTGGCTGAATATTTTCTCTGAACTTTCTACTTAGTTATCCCACTTTAAAGCATATTCTGTCTCAGAATAATTACTTAGTTATACACTTGTCTTATTACCAGTACTAGATGACATACACGCTGACAGCAAGAATAATTCTTGCTATACAGATCCTAGCCCAGTGCCAAGCTCAAAACAGGTACCTAAATAATTGTCGGCTGGGACTTCTGATTGGAAAGGAAACAGAAACAATTCAGGGGCTAAAGAAGATTGGGAGAGTAGTTTAGACTGGAACGGAATATAGGGATCAGAAATTTAGGGCGGAATGTTGATAGCTTAGTGACTTCAGATCCACCAAAAGGAAGAGAGGAGGAGATACCAAGTTGTTGGATGCCAATATCAAAGACACAGTTTTTCCTACTTCAAAATGTTGACTAAGACCAAATACATACCTATGAAAAAAGCAGACTTTATCTCTTTCCCCTCCTGTGAGATAAGATCCCCTGAAGAAATTAATCACAAGCTCCTCAATCAATTAAAAACAAACTCATGGAACAAAGTATGAAGTAACTAAGCACAACTTAATTTGTTTTATAGAAATCAAAAATAAGTTTCCTTTTTCAGTTAACCAAGTTTACTAAGGAGCATACTCCAAAGAACACAAATTTGAAACACTTGGAGAGCAGGAATACCATTGTAGAGAGATCTATGTAAAGTTTTCTCTATTGTAAACTTTCACTTAATCACAATAAAGAAATTAAAACACGTGAGAAAAAATGTTTTCTCTGACATGTGGAGCTCACCTGTCTGCTTATGGCATAATCTGCCTTTTCTAAATTAGTGTGCATGCCAAAACATCTGTTTTTCATAGATGCATCATGCTTCAAGGAAACATTATGATGTGTTCAAGAAGGATTAACCATATAAAACATCAACTAGGCATGAGTACAGAAAGAAGCATCTTCAAATGGATAGCCACAGATTTCCACCTTACTGTATCTCTCCGGAAATCCTGATGGCGTAGTGATTAAGTGCTACAGCTGCTAACCAAAAGGTCAACAGTTCAAATCTCTCAGGTGCTCCTTGGAAACTCTAGGGGATGGTTCTACCCTGTCCTATAAGGTTGCTATGAGTCAGAATTGACTAGACTGCAATCAGTTTGCATGCACTTTAAGAAAACCTAAATATAAATAAGGACGGGGAGAGGCCAACAATACTGAAGAGTAAGGGTGAGCCCACCATGCTTCCAATCACCACTTGATCTCTCTAATCTATAAGATATAGCAAAACCTCAATAAGAAAAAGACAAGCAATCCAATTTAAAAATGGGCAAATGACATGAACAGGCACTTCAGCAAAGAAGACATACAGGTTGCCAACAGATAGATGAGGAAATGTTCACGACCACTAGCCATCAGAGAAATCCAAATCAAAACCACAATGTGATACCATCTCACCCCAACGAAGATGACAATAATTCAAAAAACACAATATAATAAATGCTGGAGAGGATGTGGAGAGATTGGAACTGTCCTACACTGTTGGGACTGCAAAATGGTTTAACCACTAGGGAAATCGATTTGGCACTTTCTTAAAAAACTAGAAATAGAAATACCGTATGACCCAGCAACCCTACTCCTTGGAATGTATCCCAAAGAAATAATGAATACCACTCAAACAGGTACTTGCACACCAATGTTTATTGCAGCTCTCTCCACAAAAGCAAAAAGTTGGAAACAACCTAGATGCCCATTAACAGACAAATGGTTAAGTGGCTGAGTGAAATTAGCCCGACAAAATGACAAATTTTGTATGACACCATTATTATAAGGATTCAAATGATCACTCAAGCACAGTAAAAATCAGTATTTGATGGTTACAAGGTGGGAGGGCCAGGGAGGGGTTTTTTATAAATTAGATAATGATGAGGATTAGAAATGGGAATAGGATGTGACAGCATGCACTACAAGTGGGGTACCCACAACTACTCAACTTCAAAACCAAATTATCCCCTTAACGCGGACCCCCTCTTTGAAAGAACAGAGACACTGGGGCTGGGATTGCAGGGCCACGCTCTCAGGGGACATCCAGACTAACTCTCCCTCTCTCAAGATATCATTCCACATGTGCATGGCAAATGGGGTCTTTAAAGCTAGCAAGTTGTCATCTAAATAGCACCAAATGGTCCCAATCCACCTGGACCTGGGGCAAATGGAGGACATCGAGGACAGGAGAAAAATAGGAGTGCACCAGATGGAAGAGGCCATATAAACCATAGCCTGCTTCAGTACAGGACGAGAAGCACGGGACAAGAAGAACTAGATGGGCTTATCGGTGGCGACCACCAGCAGCAGCCCGGATGGGGTATGCAGAACAGAGCTCCAGACACAGCAGGTGATGGAGTAGAGGGTAGAGCTAGAACTCTACGAAAAGACCACACCTGATGGTCCTTCTGGATGGAGTGCCCCCTGGGAGTGTGGCCCCCAGACTCTCTAACCCCAAACTGTATCCAGCACTGGCACCAGCTCCCTAGACAAAGACTGACCTAGACCATACAAAACAGAGATGTTGGAGGTAAACAAACCTTTAAAAATATACACGGGGTTGTATGAGGGATACTTTGCTGGAGCCGAGTTGACTGGGTGAGGAGGGCCAGATCTTTATCAAAAGGTCACAGGAAGTTCCAAACCTAAGAGGAAGCATGCTGTCACATGGGGGTTAAGGGGGTGGGGCCGCTAGACTAGAACAGAGGTGAAAGTTCTGAGTGCTATATATGGCAACATGATATAAACTGTAAAATTGGTCTTAATTCACAAGAAAAAGAAAAAAGAGGAAGGATGAGCAGACTGAACACTGGGGATGAACTACACACTAAGAACGTAGAGTGAGCCTTCACACACCAAAATTTGAAGCACATGTATGTATGCCTATGTCTACACGTGTGGGTAGTATGTGTACAAACAAGGAGCCCTGGTTGCACATCAGTTAAGCACTTGCCTGTGAAGTGGAAGATGGGCAGATCGAACCCAGCCAGTGGTTCCTCCAGAGAAAGACCTGGCAATCTGCTTATGTAAAGATGACAGCCAAGAACCCACCACAGGCAGTTCTACTGTCTCACACAGGGTCTCTGTGAGTCAGAACTGATTCAACAGCAACCAACAACAATCCATACATATATGTGTGTGTATATTTCACGTATTCAACATGCCAAAAGTACTAGAACGGCTCCACTGAGTTTCCAAGGAGCACCTGGAAGATTTGAGCTGCTGACCTTTGGTTCACTACTGTGCCACTAGGGTTTCCCAGAAGTACTTGCATCTCTTTTTAATCAAAAGACTTGGTGGGAGGGAGAGGTGGTTATCATCATAAACAGAGAATACTGCTACAAATATATCTTTTTATTTATATCTATTATCTAAAAAAATGTCTTTGGAAGCGTCTCCTAGGAGATAAGCACTATACACAGTCCTGGAGATGCAGCATCGGGGGAGATGCACATGGTCTCAGCCCTGCTGGCAGTCTATGGGGAGAGAGACCAACACATAACTGCTATAGAATCGAGTCATTCCATCACGCCGTCCGAAGAGGCTGACAGGCCAGCGTTGGCTCGTCCCTTCCCTCTGCAATTTCCCCATTGACCTAGAGCTTGTTCTGCCTTTTGAAGACATTGTGTCTGATTTTTATAGTTTATTTCCTTCAGACCTTTCAGGCCATTAGCTATTACTTTTGCAATCAATCTGTCATCCTTTACCATTAGCTGACATTCACTGTCCATCTCATGGACTGTTACAAAACTTCTTTATAGAAGGTTATCAAGGCAGTTAAAATTATGCCTAAAATAAGAACCAATATGCTCTAACTGAAGGCTTCCTAAGTGCTTTATATCACTGTGGTTTAATAAATGCATTATCCATTTCTTCTTTCCAATATATTCCTATTACCCCACTGACCTAGGCAGACACTTGAGAAGACCATTTAAACGGATGTTTTACCCATAAAATTTCCCCACCAACTCTCTCATTCTCTCCTAAAACATACAAAAAAAATAGTACCCATACTTGTATTTGAAGCAACAGACCTGCTGTCAGAAAAATCTCCTTTAATCAGAGTTCTTAGAAATGGTTATGGTAATATGTATACCACTCTTTCTCCAAGAGTCCTTCTCAGGGCACCTGCTTCAGAACTACCTAATTTGTTCCTAAAATGCGGGTTTCATAGGCCCCATCTTAGACCAAATGACTCATGTTTACAGAGCCCATGAACTCCAGGAGACAAAGAGGTGCATGCTAAAACTTGAAACCACTGGGCTCAGTCAGCAAATTGTGCTCACTGAAGACATCAGTCTGAACCTCAGAGACTCAGTCCTCAACTGTGTCAACAGTCCGCAAGGTTTCCTGAGTGCCACTCTCTGCGAAGCACTAAATAAAGCAAAGTTTAAAAAGGTTTACAAACTCCAGCTTAAAGGCTGTACCCAGGAAGCCTCCATGCTAATCAGGACAACAAAACACAGACTTATGGAAAGAGCTTAAAAATAAACACCAGCAATATTTACAGGGAAAAGACGGGTAACATGCTGTTGCCAGTTGATATCAAGTCGATCCTGACCCATGGCAATGCCATGAGTACTCAGCAGAACCACTTCATAGGGTTTTCAGGATACAGATTGCTAGGATTTACTTTTGAGGTGCCTCTGGGTGGGTCTAAACTGACAGCCTTTCAGTTAGTAGCTCAATGCTTAACAATTGCTGCTGCTCTGTGCTGTTGAGTGGCTCCCATCCCACAGGGAATCTACAGGACAGAGAAGAGATGCCCCCACAGGATTTCCTCGGCTGTAAATCTTTACAGGAGTTCACCAGGTCTCTGGTGGCATGGTGGTTAAATGTTATGGCTGCTAACCAAAAGGTCAGCAAATCAAATTCACCAGGGCACTCCTTGGAAACTCTATGGTGCAGTTCTACTCTACAGGGTCACTGATGACTGGTGGTTAGGTGCTTTGTCTGCTAATCAAAAAGTTGGCAGTTTCAATCTGGGAGGCACTCCTCAGAAACTCTATGGAGCAGTTAGTTCTACTCTGTTCTATAGGGTCACTGTGAATCAGAACAGACTCATTGGCAGTGGGGTTTTTTGTGTTTGATTTTTGTCCATAAGTGTGACTGCTCTTCTTAACCATCACATCGCCAGGACTCATGGTAAACCACAGTGAGAGGGACAGAGTCAAGGAATGAGCTGAGTCTACTTTGGAGTCATAAAAGAAGACTTATAAAACAAGTCTGCTGGTTCAGATTTAAAAAAGATTTTCCATTAGTGGGTCTCTGAAAACATCTGAGAATACTGAGGGGCAGGTAAGATCAAGAAGCAGATTTGCCTTACTGTACGTCTGGTGCCACTGTCAATCCTGAGAGAGAGACAAGTGCTCAGGTGTGGAAACATCTCCCTGCAAAGAAACTTTTACACACATGTACTCTCTTCTGAGGCAGAGAAGGTATTGCCATGCTCCATTTTCAGGCTAGGAAAGAAGAATCACTTGAGATTGTTTGGGGACATGTATACATGTGACTCTGGACACACACGTATGTCAGAACGAGTATGTGAAAGAGCTGTCACTGGCTAATGGAGCCACTCATTATTTCTTAATTAATGAATTGCTGAATTTTTATATTCACATCAGCTAGCATTTATAGTAAATTACACAAAAAAGTAAAAGCCAGTCAAGTCTCTTTTATTTGCAATAAAAATCATCATCATCCAAAATGATCACACTGAGCTAGTGACACTCATGCGTCCTGCCGCTTTCCTGTCCAACACAGCATCCAGGAACCATATGTGGCTGTTTAAATTAAATTTACATTAATTAAAACTCAATAAAATTAAAAGATTTTAGAGCCTCAGTTGCACTAACCATACGATCAGTGCTCCCGAACCACATACGGTCAGTGGCTACAATGGTGGCCAGGGGCCAGCACAGACAGAGACAGTTCCGTCATCACTTGGTTCGATCTGTTAATGCTGCCCTGCTGTATCACTCTCTGAAAACACAACACATCCCAATATGCACAACGGGTATTTACATCTAGTTCTGGACACGTACTAGCAATGCTGGTCATTAAGCCTTCCCAAGTCCTGTCTACTACAGATTCATGGCTTTCTCCTCTGAAAGCCCTAATTCCTCCGACTTGTCACACCTTTCTTTTCATGATGATTTTTATCTGGCTTGATCGTTACATGCAGATTCAGCTCAGCTACTGGTAGCTCATCAAGGCCGGCAGGTCGTATTTATGTGAGCACCCTCTCATCACCTAACCCAGGAAGAGTTTCTTAAACACAGGGTACATTCATAATTGGGGGCAGTAGTGGTTCAGTGGTAGAATTCTCACCTTCCATACCGGAAATTCAGGTTCACCTGCTGGCCAGGGCACCTCAAGCACAACCACCACCCGTCATCTGTCAGTGTCACTATGATGCTGAACAGGTTTCAGCAAAGCCTCCAGACGAAGACAGACTAGGAAGAAAGGACTGGTGACCTACTTCCAAAAATCAGCCAGTGAGAAACTCCATGGATCACAGAGGGCCGGCATGCCATGAGTAGGGGGCTAAGTTGATGACAGGTAACAACAACAAAATATTCTTGCTTGGAATTTATCCTTCAGAAACAAAGATTGTCACACAAACAAACACATGTACATGAATGTTTTTTGCAGCACAGTCCACAATAGCTAAGAGATGCCAACAATCCAGATGCCCATCAACAGATGACTGGATCAACAAACCGTGCTACATATACTCAAACAAACACTATGCTATCATAAAAAACAATGTAGATTTTTGAAGACATCTTATAACGTGGTTTCAACTGGACGGTGTGCTGAGTGAAACCAGTCAGTGTTAAAAGGACAAATACTGTATGAGACCCATGTTATAAGGGCTCAAAAATAGAATTACCTACAGAAGAAAATAACTGTGTTGGCTACAAGGGTGGGAGGGTGAGGGTTTATCACAGATAAGTTAATGGATGGATTTTAAAATTCTATTCATTTACTGTAATTAATAAATAATAAAAATTTCAAAACATAATATTTAAGTATAATTAAAAACCCATATTCTTAATTAAAAGATTACAAGGTAGAACATATTACTAACAGAAATGGTGTCACTGTTGTTAGTTGTCATAGCGTCCATTCCAGTTCCCAGAGCCCGTGCGCCCCGAGCAGAACCGCTGCAGTGGGTGTTCACGGCTGCGGCCTTTCAGAAGCAGATGACTAGGCCTGTCTTTCCAGGGGCTGCTAAGAGAGTTCAAACCGTCGACTCTTCACCTGGCTCGCAAGAGTTTAAACATGTGCCCCACCCAGAGACTCCTAGGAAAACAGAAAGGCAGGCATAAAAGGGAGAAAGAAGTAAGAAGACTTTCCAAGGTATGGTAAGGTACTGTGATGATTCCTAAGAGGAAAATTTGTAGGTGGAAATATTGCTTGCGCTGCAGGTTTAGAATGAGTCAAAAAAATAATAATAATAATTTTTTTTTCCCCCAGAAGCGGATCAAAAAAATGTACTCACTAGCATGAATCAGAACAGTACTAGGCTAGTGCCTGCCCTGAGACACTGCCATCAGCCAGCCGCAGAGGCTGGCCCTTTATCCCTGTGCAAAGGGAAGACACCAGGACTTCCAGTGACCTAAGGCAAACTCAACTGCTCTACAGAGAACAAGCCTTTCAAAGAGCTTGTAATCAGTTCAATCTTTCCTCACGCAGGTAGATCACCCCGAAAAACTCAAGTCTGGGGATCCAAATGTGAATTTTGATTTTCACTCTGAGAACTACTGCTGGTTCACAGACAATAAATAAATGCCCTTCATATTATCATTGGGATAGTTTCAAAGTATCTGAAATATAAAAAATGTTTCATTAAAACACACACACACAAACATCTGGCTGGGGAAAAAAAAGCTACACACCTATGAAAAAGCCTCTGGATGTCTCACAGAACAAGGGAACAGGGAAAAATCACTGTACGCGTGCCTCACAGCTCACTGCAGCATTCAGCCAACCTGAAGACAGTCTCCCATGCTTGACTAAGCTTCTGAACACTTTCCCACCAGCCCTGGAAGCTAGAGATACCTTCAGGGCCACCTCAGAAGTGAGCAAAGGTAATTTCACAGGAAAATGAAACAAGTAAAATAGCAAGAACACAACTGATGGCAACTGGGAGATGGGTGATAAAGGCAATGGGGTGCCGAATGTGGCATTTGGCAGAAACGAAACTTACAAGAGAGCTCAAGGTACATCATTTTCCACAAGAAGAGTCACCGACTCTCACCCTGGCCTCACTATCTCCCTCTCATCTCTTTGCTCATCATAATGGAAGGTCTTCATTGTTAATGCACCAGATAAATAAAACGTGACACAGACAGTGAAAGCCCTGAATCATCTAAATCACCCAACAGCAAGTTTCACGTCTATACATACCTTTCCCAACACAACAGACTCTCCAAAACTTCATCTGACTAGAACCTTGACATACCATCAAGCTCTCAGTATACGCAAGAAAGCACCTGAGATATGCTATGATTTTTGCAGTCAGGTTACAGGTAGTGGGCATGATAGTTAAGAGACTGCCCTCCAGTGCCAGTCTGCTGGGGTGGAATCTGGGCTCTGCTACGCATCAGTGTGTGTCCCTGCACAAGCTATTTCATTTCTTGGTGGCTCTATTTGGTCATCTGAAAAATTGCAGTTATCATATGCCATTATAAAATATCTGTCAATTCTAAGACATCATTTCTTCCTATTTTAACATTTCTGAAATAGAACATGTTCTATTGTCATTGGCATCCTTCAATTAATCAGAAGCTTTCTTTTCCTTTCTGAGAGGTGGATCAAATGCCTGAGAGTCTCAGAAATGAGGTAGCACACACTTTATAGGGTTTGGTTAAAGACTGTATTAGTTAATTTAGGTGAAGAATTTGGAACAGTTGTTGGGCTTGAATCAACTGTGCAATTATTGCTAGCTACTATTATGAAATTTATGACTCCAAAAGTGGAAGCAGTTCTAAGAGAAAATTCTTATATTTTTACCCACAAATCACATGTTAAGAGAGTTAGGGCCAAGTCAGCAGAGAAGTCTGATGCTTCCTATGGTCCCTTTTAGAAAAAAGACCTGAAAAAAACAGAAACCTAAACTAACTGCTATGGAGTCAAGTTCGACTGATAAAGAACGGAATATATGTGGCAATCTAGGAGCCTTGAACATGAAAGACAATGTTAAGGAGTTGGAGTGGGTGGCAGGGGAAGTGAGAGACAATTAAGAAGCCAGGATTTGCCAGATAAGAGCAGGCTGGCATGATGGAGTTCACAAAGTAGAGTCTCACTGGCAACACAGGAATAAAAAGTGGTGCACCCTGTGACTTCCACTAAAAGACTATAATTGATGGTCCAGGGGCCTCAGAGTTCCCCTGGGAGCACAGCCCCTCACCCTGATGCTGCCCCTATCCATAAATCATAATGGAGGTCAACTCTTCAGACGGGATTGGACTTGGTGACACAAAGTGACTATATCATGCATGCACTTTATGGTTCTGTGCATCTATAGGATGTGATCCTGCTGACCTCTTACTGGAGGAGGGGGAGTGGGTGGAGAGGAGGGGATAGGAGGCTGTTGGGAGGATAAGACATGTATGGAGCAGAGAGGAAGAGTGTGCTGTCACCGGGCAGGAAGAGCAGTGGGAGCTGCATATAGGTGGGCATGCAAATTTATTTGGGAATGTACATTTTCATTCAATCATAATAAAAAAAAAAGAAAAAGAACAAGAACAAGAACAAGAGGAAGACCAGGCTGGAATTCTGCAGGCTGGATCTGCCAGCACAGGGGGACAGAAGAGAATGCAGAACCCAGACTTAAAGCCACCCACGTATGAGCATCTGGTATTTCACAAAGGCCTAAAGACCTTTTAATGGGAAAGAAGACAGTCTCTTTAACAAATAATGTTGGCAAAACTGGATATCTAGCTGAAAAAAATAAAACAAGGCTCATACTTCACACTATTGACAACAATTAACTTAAAATACATTAAAAACCTAAATATAAAACCCAAAACGATAAAGATCATGGAAGAAAAAATAGAGACAATGCCAGGAGTCTTAACACATGGCATACATGGAATATAAACCATAACTAACAAGGCATAAACATCAGAAGAGCAAATAGATAACTATGAGCTCCTAAAAATCAAACACACTCATCCAAACACTTCACCAAAAGAGTAAAAAGACAACATACAAACTAGCAAAAACATTTTGGCAACAACATATCCAAACAGAGTTTAATCTCTAAAATCTACTAGGTACTGCAAAACATCAACAGCAAAAAGACAAATAACACAATTAGAAAGCAGGTAAAGGATGTGAACAGACACTTCGCCAAAGAAGACATTCAGGAAGCTGAGAGATACATGAAGAAATGCTCAACATCATTAGCCATCAAAGAAACGCAAACCAAAAATGCAAGGAGATATCCCCTCACTTCCATAAACCCAAACTAAACCAAACCCATTGCTGCTGAGTCAATTCCAACTTATAGGATGCTACAGATAGAGCAGAACTGCCCCCAGAGTTTCCAAGGAGCACCTGGAGGATCTGAACTGCTGATCTTTTGATTAGCAGCCATAGCACTTAACCACTATGTCACCAGGGTTCCCTAACCCTGACAAAGCTACTATTAATCCAAAAACCACAAAATAATAAATGTTACAGAGGTTGTGGAAGGACTGGAACATTTATACACTGTTGGTAGAAATGTAAAATGGTACAATCATTTTAGAAATCAATTTGGCACGTTCTTAAAAAGCTAGAAATGATCCAGCAATCTCACTCCCTGGCCCGTAGCTTAGATAAATAACAGCCTACATGTACACCTATGTTCACTGCGGCATGGTTCATAACAGCAAAAAGCTGGAAGCAACTTATGTGCCTATCAACAAACAAATGAATAAAACAAAATGGTACATTCACACAGTAGAATACTACACAACAATAAAGAATAGTGACAAATCTGCAGAACATCTCACAACATGAAGTATAACAATATAAGTATAAATTTTTGTATGAGAAACTATCTTAAGCCATACACCTTCACCTAAAGCAAAATTTAAAAAAAAAATTTAATGTACATTATAATTACGGTTACTGCAAAGATACTAGAGACTATCCTTTTAAACACTCAAAATGTGATATATCCCCAGCCTTTAGCACATTGCCTGACACATGGTAGGTGCTGAATAAATATTTGTTGCCTAAACCAACTGAATGTATGTATCACCCTGTCCTATTGATACCAAGATGACCATAACGTACA
The DNA here is from genome assembly GCA_028571685.1 of Heterohyrax brucei. Classification (NCBI taxonomy): domain Eukaryota; kingdom Metazoa; phylum Chordata; class Mammalia; order Hyracoidea; family Procaviidae; genus Heterohyrax; species Heterohyrax brucei. The sequence goes on from CM053144.1 coordinate 167,965,994, forward strand.
GAAATATCTAATACCCTCTCCCATATAAAAGGGAGTATTGCTCTTTTGTACTAGATTTTGTGTAGCCAAGTTCTACTTTTAAAGGATGTGAACACTTTTCCAGATCAAGACTTTATGCAGGGTTTCTCCTCCGGTTACATCCTCTTCATCTCAGCTTCCACAAATTTAAATCTCAAATCCCATCTGCAAGGTGTAACTCAAATTTCATCTCCTCTAAGAAATTTGGTTTCCTATTCTCCTTCTCCACTATGCTTTATTTCTATTGCTACCCTTTACATCATGTCAACATCCATAAACACTTTATTTGGATATCTTTGGATCCAAAAATATATTTTAATACTTTGTATTAAAATACAGTGCCAGACAGTTTGGAGTTTTAGTATCATGACTTCTCGGGACAGCTCAGTAATCGGCCTAACAAATGTGCCTCATACTTCTATTTGGTGTCTGGAGTCTTAAAAACCTGTAAGTGGTCATAACAAAACCAAACTCAAGCCCAGTGCCATCGAGTCAATTCCAACTCATAGTGACCCTATAGCACAGAGTAGGACTGCTCCATAGTTTCCAAGGAGTACCTGGTGGATTCAAACTGCTGACCTTTTCGGTTACCAGATGTATCACTTAACCACTATGCCACCAGGGTGTCCGTAAGTGCTCACAGAAGGTATAATAATTGGTCTCTATTCGCCTGGTGCAGCAGAGTCAGGAACAGGAGGCAGACATGGAATGTGTGGCTACTTGCCTCCATGAACAACTGTCTCCTTTGCTGTGAGGCCAGAGAGCCTGAGCAGAGAGCCCAGCTACCATTACTGAACATTCTGCTGAAAGATTCTATAGAGGAATTCTGGTCAAAGATGAAGATATAGAGCAGAATTTAAAATTCTCCTGGAATCGACTTTTGCAGCCATTGGAGTTAGATGACTCCCTGAAACAAGTGCCCTGAGATAATCTTTAAACTTTAAACCAAAAACCCACCCTCAAATCTTCTTAAAGCCAGTTTATTTCTGTCAAGTTGATTTCAACTTAAGTGACCCTATAGGAGAGAGTAGAACTGCACCATAGGATTTCCAAGGAGGGCTTGGTGGGTTTGAACTGCCGACCCTTAACGGTTAACAGCCATAGCTCTCAACCATCACACCATCATGATTTTCAAAACCAGAGAGTAGTCTAGTTTAACTAATAAAAAAAATCTGCCTTGAGCATTATGCTCTTTTACAAGCTGCCTATATGCAATCAAAGGGACAACAATAATTCTAATGATTACATGGAACCTTAGGGGCCAGTGAGTTTATGTTAATGACAAGAAGCAAGTCAGAAAAGGTGCATGAGAATGGCTGCCCAACTCGAAGAAGGTTATCTGTGTACTGAACTGTACATGCAGAAACAGCTGAAGGGGTATACATCTTGTATATTCTCTTCAACAAGAACAAAATAAATAAGTATCGTGTGAGAATGGGCACCTTATCTCGGCTGTCACTGCCTGTCTGGAAGTCCTTACACAAGACAGAATCTGTTTGAATTCTCCCCTCATCTACATCTTGTGACATTTTTGTTGTTCTTCTTCTCTAGCCAACCTTTCCGAATCTTCTTCGAGAGCTTGGCCCCTTATACCAGGTTGAAGGAGATACTGCAATCTGCTTCCATAAAGATTTATAGTTTTGGAAACCCTATCGGGGCAGTGCTACTCTGTCCTAAAGGGTTGCCATGAGTCAGATAATCAATATAATAGCTACGGGTTCTCTTTATGTTAACCAGATATTAAATACATTTCTTCTAATACAGTATTGATTATGCTGCCATCAACAACTATTGACTCACATAACTCAAAATCCCAAATCCACTTTAGATAATAATTTCTTTCTCGTATTTTAATAGCCCAGATACAAACAAGTAAAAATTAAGTAACAGTCTCACATGTAATTTACAGTTGGTTGTATCACTGATTTTCTCTTTTCTAGAAGTATCGCTATATTTGATATTTAAAAATGGAACATGCTAACAATCAGAGAAATAAATAACTGATCTTACATGGTCAAAATGAGTCACTTACTCTCCTGCCCCTATTAAAAAATGTTTCTCCACATTTTCCGAGTGCAGATCTCAGCATGACACTAGAAAGGCAACAGGAGCAGTCACTCTGGTGGCAGCAACATGTATGATTTCTGTGTGAAACCCACACACGCAGCAGATGGCAACAACTCCGAGTGCGCTGAACTCCTGGTGAACAAGCCTCATTCTTGTTAACAGCACAATAAAATGGAATGTAACCCATTGCTTCTAAATGATGAGGAACTGTTAATATTTGAGCATCATTTTATCAAATAAGAATTTTATAAACAACCTTGCAGGATACATGTATCTGACAGCTGCCAAAAACTTTGGATATGACTGTACAGAGGAATCTCAAGCAAACGCAGCAGTGCTACACGGGAGCCCCAAAACACCGATACCTGTACTTCAGATGGAACCCTCCGATGGAAACCCTAGGCAGTTCAAATTCACCAGGTGCTCCTTGGAAACTCTATGGGCAGTGCAACTCTGACCTATATGGTTGCTATGAGTTGGAATCGACTCGACAGCAATGAGTTTGGTTTGGTTCGGTTTGGTACATCAGACAAACAAATCCTATTTCTCAAGCACCTTCACGCACTCTCAGAATCCTAGTACTTTTCTATCATTTTAACAAGAGCAATGTTAGTGATGAAACAACTGTCTGCTTCCTTTCTCAGCACCCTTACTTTCTTCAATTTCTTCCGCTCCATCTCTCTTGTTTATTTTTTCTACTAAACAAGCTCAGATTTAAAACGGCAACAACACCAAGAGAGTTTTCAGAGATATAAACTTCTAGCTATGTCCTCTGTGCCTTCCACCTGATCCAGCCCTCTTATTTTTGGCTTCAGATTTAAATTTGGCTGCTACTAACGAACACCTACTTTTTTTTCTTAACAAACACCTATTAAAGCATTACCAGACTAGTGACATTCTAACTGCAGCACCTCATCACTCTGCATTGGCTTTTTAACTCTGCAGTAGCTGCTTCAGAATTGTCTTCTCAAGATTCATGCCCACGAGGTCATACCCAACTGACCTCTTTCGATCAGGATCCTTTGAAGCACAGCTGTAAAAATAAAAAAACTCTAAAAATGATTTCTTATTCCCCAATCAACAACACAATGTATTTTCAATTTTAGGGACCTAACACATTTATCTAAGTATATAGATAGAAGATGAAGTAAATGAATGGAAAGGTTTCCAATGATATGTTTTCCCATGACCAAGCAATATATAAACAAACTCTTGACACATCAAAGTTCTAATGACTTAGAAAATGTGGATGACATAAAAGCAATATATCTGGAAGAGGCTAAGGTCTCCGAATAAATCCTGCCCACCATGTGTTTTTTAATATACACATCTGTAGTTAACACATACATAGTGATATGTATGTATATGATTCCCTACAGATTATAGTCTACGATTCGCTGCAGATTATCTTACTTTTGGGTGACACAATTCAGATTGTTTTGCTTTTTCAAATATATTCATCTCCCTTGATTTAAATGTCTTTTGTTAGCTCCAACTTCTGATCTCCATCATGTCACTCCTCCTGGTTTAATGACACTTTGATTCATTTACACCAGCTTTTTGATTCATGGTATATTTTCATGGTGTTTTTATTTTAGATTTACAAAAGCACAAGCAAAAGGAAATTGTGACAATTACAGAGAAATTTGAAGTAAGCCACTGTAAGTTTTTTAGAGAGACAAACTGTGAATAAAGTCAACAAAATGAAAATTAGGAAATGGTATTGTTAAATGACTTTTATGTGAAATATATAAAATAGCAGTCTCTTGCTTCCTGATCATAGTGATTTCTTTGCTAGTTTCAGAGCTATACATTTTAATACTTGATCTATAATTGTGCTTTAAAACTAAAATTGCGAATCTTACTAGATTTTTCGTTGGGTAGGTCAGGAATGTGCTGTAGGCATACAGCTCACCTGACGAACTGTCTACAAGTGTCTTCTTAGTAAATTGAAGTCCACAACAATCTTCTCACATATAGGCTATTTTTTCCCCCAGAATCACATTGCTCCTAACGAGATACATGTCGCATACAGCTTATAATACGGACGTTGTTGCTGTTGTTGTATGCCCTTGATGAGTTTGTTATTCTAATCAAAAACCAATTTTATAACTATGTTCTTATTATCTTCTAAAAATAGACTCTGTGTCCAAACTTATTAAGTTTCAGGAAATAAAATATAATACACATTACCTCAAACCCTGGTGACAGAGTGGTTAAGAGCTATGACTGCTAACCAAAGAGTTAGCAGTTTAAATTTGCCCAGTGCTCCATGGAAACTCTACGGGGGCAGTTCCACACTCTTCTACAGGGTTGCTATGAGTCAGAATCAACTCAATGGTAGTGGGTTTGGTTTATTTTGTATGCAAGAATCCTGGTGGTGCAATGGATAAAGTGCTCAGCTAACCAAAAGGTCAGTGGTTTGAACTCACCAACTGTTCTGTGGGAAAAACATGTGGCAGTGTGCTTCCATAAAGATTATAACGTTGGAAACTCTATGGGACGTTTCTATTCTGTCCCATAGGATCGCCAAGAGTCAGAATGTATTCAAAGGCACTGCAGTTGGTTCTAAGCTTTGGTTTTACACAAGAAAAATAAAAGCAGTTGCCATTACGTCAATTCTGACCCACAGGAACCCTACAGGACAGAGCAGAACTGCCCCATCTGGTTTCCAAGGAGTGGCTGGTGGATTTGAACTACCAACGTTTTGGTCAGCAGCCAAGCTCTTTACCACTGCATCACCAAGAGTCCAAGCATAGTAAAGCAATACTTTGATATATTGGTAATTATCACTTTACTTAGTTTAAAAAATAATGATGTCCTGACATGAATCTCACTCTTTTCCTTCCAGTTAACGCGACTATTCACAAGTAATACTAATAAATTGTAAATGAATATATAGCAACTCTACACTGCTCCCAAATGTATCTCAGTCCTCAAAAAACAAGGCAGAGACATCTCTCAGAATCACTCATTCAGAAAATACAGCTGAAGATTAAGCAATGTCCTACATTTTCTTAGTCTGGGTGAGAACAGATTTCTAAGGACATTTTATGTTCCTAAGCAAAAATAAACTTTTCAAAAGTATTTCTATGGTAAGAAAGTTTCATTAAATGACGTCACTCTGTTTGTAGTAAAGACACGATAGTTCAATCTTTCCATAAGCCCAGCAACTATTTCCTTTATCATTTATATCATTTCCAAAGATGAGTACTATGGCTCCATTTTACATTTAAGTGTCTCATAAGGTCACAAAGAATGTATGAATTGTAAGAGTAATGTCCCTTGTGTCCCATTCTGCTATTTTTTTTGCCATTTAGTTGCCTTGGTATTTCTTAAGACAGGGCTGCCGGGGTTGCCGGGGCTGCTGAAGGCCACAGCACTCAGAGCTGGCCTTGATCCAGTCCTACGTCACACAGGAAGTGGTTCATGGCTTTTGTAAGCGATGACAGCAGTGGTGTTCCACCCTTCACCGTCTAGATGACAGGTTTCTATTATGGACAGTGGTCCCCACAAAGACCCCATAAGCCACACCAGCAGGGAATTTATTTGACAATTCCCCAATCAACTGCAAATTAAATTCCCAAATACACTTTCTACTTCAAGAATTTAGCAGCAGAATTATTCTCTGAGGTGACAGAAAAATAAACTTCCCTTGACGGCACTTGGCTTTTGGCTTTTAAAAAAAATAAATAAACCACTACCAGGGAGATAGCCTTTTAATTTACATTTACTAATCTTTCACTAATTATCTGATTACTCAATCTTCCCATCTACCCAGCATACATAGACTGACCTACAGTGAAGAAGCAAGAGATACATTATGACAGAAGAATCTGGGATTGATTTGAAATCAACCTTCAAAACGTACTTTGTCACATTGAGTGCACTTGGGTGGCACAAATGGTTACCAATTTCTGAAAAAAACAGCAACTGAAAACCATATAGGAAACCCTGGTGGCACAGTGGTTAAGGGCAACATCCACTAACCAAAAGGTTAGCAGTTGGAATCCATCAGGCGCTCCTTGAAAACTCTATGGAGCTGTTCTACTTTGTCCTATAAGGTAGCCATGAGTCGGAACTGACTTGAAGGCACTGGGTTTGGTTTTTTGTTTGGGGTTTTTTTTAGGAAAAAAAATTCCCTAGAGAATACAGTTCTCCTCTGACACATGTGAGGGAGCCATGAGTTAAAATGATCTGCAGTGACCTTGACTTGGCTTGAGCTTCATATGATTATAAAGCATTAAACATGGAGGCATTAAGATATGAGAATAAACTAACTAACATACATGAAGTGTCTAGAACAGTGGCTCATACTTGTTTCTTTTCAATTATACTGCTATTAATTTAAAACTGTCACCTAAAGTTACACTGACAAGTAAGACCTCATCATCCATTCCCTACTGAAGATTACAATTTGGTGGCTTTATCTAATCTGAAAGAATTGGCGCAGTGGATTGTAAGGCTTCTTTTTTGTAATTCTAGGACCGACACTCTTCACATCAGTAACTTCTGTGTCTGACTTAAAGGTCTCCTCCATAGTTAACAATAATCAGAGCTTAAATGTCATTCACAGTAAACAGGAAATGACAGGAAAAAAAACTCACATCCAGCATCTCCCAATTATTAAATCATTTCTCAGTTATCTGATCTGAACTCTCCCTATCATCTGGCATTGGTGGTCACACCCTCCTTTACTCCCTTGACCTCTAAGATACCACTCTTGTTTGGTTTCACACCTACCTCTCTGATCATCACTTCCTGATCTGGCTGAGATTGTATCAGTAAGCAATTTTCCACAATCTTCCATTAAGAATTCACCAAATTACCCACACTTTCTCAATCCCTCACCAAGCTATTCCAGATGCCTAGTGATGCTTCATAGGGCAGCTGAGAGAAGGTCCCATTTCACCCCTGCCCCCAGGGAGGGCTGAGGGTTCTTTCCAGGCCATTGGTATCACCCTCTCCTTCCATCAGCTTTAGCCCTTCTCTCACAATATCCTAATTCTTGGATTACAAATTAACACCCCAACTCATTCACAGTGTCTTTGTCAGCAGCAATGTAAGTTCTCCATTGCTATTTTTAGCTGCCATTGAGTCAGCTTCCGATTCACAGAGACCCTATGTGCTACATACAGACAAGAAGCGCTCTATAAGATTTTCTTGGCTTTAATCTTTAACAGAAGCAATGTGTCTGGCCTTTCTGACCCAGTACCTCTGGGTCTTTAGGTTCGAAGCTGACTGCAAACTGCTTGCAACATCTAGCTCCTTGGCACTTAGTGTTTGCTAAAAATGACTAAATAACATGTATACATACATTTTTCTAATTTAATAAGATCCCAATAGCCTGGGCTTCTTTTCTCCTTATCTAGCATTTATTGAGTGCCTACTGTAGACCAGTCACTTTATATGTGTTTAATTGGTTTTATTCTCATAACAACCTTTGACATCTGTTTTAGAAGTATCCCTATTTTACAGATGAGGAAGACTGAAGCTAAGAGAAATGGTATCAATTGTCCCAAGTCACACAACTGAACACTGGCCTGAGCAGCATTCAAACCCAGGCAGTCGATTTTGAAATGCACACCCCTGGTCAAGCTCTATACTGCCTCTTTTCCAGCCATAAATCTGATTAGGCAATAGAATTACGCAATGGAATTCTCCATAAGAATTATGAAATTTATATCTCTAGAAAGCTTTAAGGGTATATTTAAAAAAAAAAGAAAAGAAAAAAACTCTTAATCCCAGGAAGCAAGGGATGGACCTGAAACCACATCAAATTTTTTCCACTACTATATTCTATTATTTCACAGACTCCTTAATGCTCTACAGAAAACAAAGAAACAGACCTTAGTTATAAAACCAAAAACCAGACTAGTTGCACTGAGTTGATTCCAACTCACAGCGACCCTACAGGACAGAGCAGAATTGCCCTTGCCCAAGGAGAACCTGGTGGATTCTAACCTGGCAACCTTTTAATTAGCAGCTAAAGTCTTAGCCACTATGCCAACAGGGCTCTAGTTTTACTATAAAATTTGCCTAAAGTCTAACCAGTGACTATTTATCAATGTCAACAATATTATACTACTGATAATAGGAAAAAAATTAATAATTAAGAATTTAATATTCTGTAGTAAATAAACATGAACTGAAATGTCACTTAAGACATAAAAAAATACATAATGCTATCTCTTACATTTCCCATTTCATTAGCTTCAATTGCTTATGTTCTTAGACATGTTTATTTAGTCCCATCCAACCAAGAGAATATACTGAAAATTTGCAGAAGCCTTTCTAAGGCCATGCACCTTCAGTAATATCCATTACTGAAATGATCTAAACCAGTCTTATTTTACTGAGCTGCACCTCCGTGTGTCCAAGAAAATATGATCAAAACAATAATGTTTCAGAAGGAAAATCTAAGTTTCTTAATGCTGTAGATAAGTCACTTATTTGTCAAGCATATTTACTGAGCTCCAAGATCAGCCACATAATTCCCAGGGCACAGTGCAACTCAAAAATGCAGGGTCCCTTCACCCCAGTGACTGATCATGTCAGGACAGCGAAAGCATAGCCTTAAACCCAGCACTGAGCACATGCTACTGCACTGGTCACATGCCCACCAAGCTGGCCCTACTGAGCCCTTGATTCCGTGCCAGGCGTCATGCTAGGCACCGGGGGCACTGAAGTCGCCTTTCTGACTCACAATCCCTGTTTCTCAGATGGCTCAAAAGCCATGGCAAAGATCCTACTAGGCAAGGAATGACCAAACATACACTACAGTTAAGAGTTCCAAGAATCCTCCTCGGGGCTGAAGCTGCTATGTACAACCTCAGGGTTAAGTGCTAGATGAAGGGACTCAAATTCAAGTGAGCTGCTGCTCTTCAGCTTCACCCATACCTCTTCCTTAGTGAATCAACAGGCCAATGGGCCTTTTAAAAAACACATCTCCTCAGATGGGGAAAAAGGGGATTGGAAATGATTACACATACCACACACTCGCACTGCCACAGAATCGATTCCGACTCCCAGGAACCCCATAGGACAGATAGAACCGTTCCACAGTTTCCTAGGAGCACCCAGAGAATTCTAAACGCCAGCCTTCCGGTTAGCAGACGCAGCACTTCACCACTAGCCCACCAGGGTTTCTGGAGACGATCAGAATAGTAAATACAGGACCAGGACCGTAGTACTGAGAAATACCACGTGTCTCACACTAGTTTCCAGTTTAACGAACTTCAACTGTGCACCTACTATACGTGGTTACACATCACTGAAAAATCAAATCGAGTCTTGTTTTTTTTTTTCTTTGCTGAACTTAGGCCACTTAACAAAAAGAGAATTTTAAAGGTATGGCCTAGGCATATGAAATATGAGGGGGTCACAGTATTGTCTTCTTCATCTGATCCTTTTGCACAAGAGGGCATTCTTCTAGCCCCTGGGGTACAGTTGGGACAAGACACACTCTGACCTCCCTCTGCTGTCCAGTGGACAAGCAATTCTTTTAAAAATTCCTTTTTACAATATTTTTTAAGTTCTTATTCCAAGATATAATGAAGGATTGCATTTATTCTAGGATTTTTCTCTAAGTACAAACTTCTTAGGGGAGAGGTGACAGACACTCTTCTGCCACCACATGCAGAATTGCAGTTTGGGTTACTACATAGGTACAAAATTACTCTACAGCATAAACTGGACCTTCAAACATGGATAAGTACAATTAATTACATATAAATGAAAAACCAAACCCACTTCCATGGAGTGGATTCTGACTCACAGCAACTCTACAGAGTACAACTGCCCCATTGAGTTTCCAAGGAGCATGTGGCTGGCAGATTTGAACCTGTGACCTTTTGGTTAGCAGACACAGCACTTAACCACTACTCACCAGGGTTTCTGAGTAATTAAAATCACATATGTTTGGACCATAACTCTAGATAAAATGCTGGGTTTGGCTTAATGTTATAAAAATTCACATCCTATGCAATCTATAAGGGCTCCCTCACATGGCAGTTTTCATAAAACAGTAGGCTAATCTCCTGGTTGTTACGAGATTTAATTAAAATGTCAGAGGATCCTAATTAGCACCTCCAATAAAATGCTGCATAAAAACTGAGGATTACTGTTAATACAGATCTGGAGTAACTGATCTTTATAATACCATACTAAAACCCATTGCTACCAATTTGCTTCCAACTCATAGTGACCCCAGAGCACAGAGTAGAATGGTCTCAGAGTTTCCAAGGAACAGCTGGTGGATTTGAACAGCCAACCTTTTGGTTAGCAGCCTGAGTTCTTAATCACTGTGCCACCAGGGTCCCTATAAACAGCTAAGCAGGGTTTAAAAGCAGCTGTCTTACTAAAGAGCAAATCAGCACAGCACAGAGGACCCAACTGTAAAGTGGCCACAAAGCATGACTAACACCCACTTTAACTGTTCCCCCTTGTTACATTCAATATATCCTCTGTATAATTTTGTTATAGGGAGAGAGAAGGGAAAGAAAACGGCATTTAAAAAAAAAAAAAAAAACAGTCTTGCACTGATACAGTCCTCTCCAGTTTTACAAAGCATTTTCACTTACACAGTCACGTATGTCCCCCAAATCTATTTAACTATTAAATGTATGCAATCATGGAGTCTACTCTGAAATAATACCGAAAAGCCACAATTTCCGGTCTGTTCCTAGCATATAGCTTTTTATTTCCTTTATTGGACCACTGAGAATATCTTTACATATATTTTTGTGCATTTTATAACCAAATAACTATATTATAATACCAATTTGTCTGAGGCTCTTATGTTAAAAGATGATTTTTGTTCTATTCAAACAAAACAACTACCCAGAAAAAAAATGTAACAGCTACAGCTGTTATTCTGAACATACTCAACTAATTTCCTCATTGCATAAATCAGCTGTAAAGTTTCCAAGGGAAATTACATTGTATTTTATGCACATCTAATGACCCTAGGGAATTTTTTTTTTAAGGAAAATATTTAAGCAACCATTATGAAAACAAAGAAGGTCTGTGTGATTATTTTCATGACTCAGTTCAACTAAAAAAATTACACATAGTATGTTCCAATTTGGAATAACTTTCTAGGTCTATTATCAACAACCAAGTAATATTCTCATCTGTTAAATCTTTTCTCTGTCAAGTCTTTGGTATAAGAAACCTCAGCAGACCTCCCAGTGAGCTTTGGCATTTTGGCCGTGGGGCCAGAGCAACAATCTACTATCGCAAAGCAATTCCTGAGTCACCCAGAGAAGTCATCGCCACAATTGGCTGCCCACCTGATGGTGCTCTTTATCACGCCTGCAAGTATTTAAGATTCATGTTTCTAAATTATTGAATACTAGTGCTAAATTATAATTTGAAAGATTATCAATGCAAAAACCTTTTCTATTAAAATGTCTGAATTTGCTTGTTTTTCTTTTATTGTTTTTTAAGTCTCCCGAGGGCAAATAAAGCAGCCCTTAGTGGCACACTGGTTAGGAGCTCCGCTGCCAATCAAAAGGTCAGCAGTTTAAAGCCTTGTTAACAACCCTACGGGACAAGTCTACTCTGTCATGTAGTGTCGCTATCCACCGGAATGACACAACGGGTTTCTTTCTTGGTTTTATGGTAAATCATAAAAGTAAAAATTAATATTAAAAATCCATCTGCACTTGGACAGCAATGTGTCCGAGGCCACAGTCCTCAAGTTAAACCAAAAACCGAACCCACTGCCATCGAGTCGGATCCACCTCGTAGCGACCCTACAGGTCGGAGCAGAACTGCCCCATAGTTTCCAAGGAGCACCTGGAGGATTTGAACGGCCCACCTTTTGGTTAGCAGACATAGCACGTAACCCACTAAGCTACCAGAGTTTCTGACCTCAAATTAGAGTCCTCAAATTCCCAAGATCATTAGTCAGTAATTTTTTTAAAACAGATTCACGAATTTACCTAAACAAAACTATTAAAATCATGAAATCGCAGCTAATTTGCTTGTAATGGTTCTGTCTCAATGGATGCAACGGCACGATGCTTGTGCTTTGCACTAAAACAGTCACATGCTTGCTTCTACAACAAAAGTAAAAAGGTGGCAGTCAGAAGAGAGTGAAACAAGAGGTTTCCTGTCTCGCGTTTGTGAAAAGGAAGACTGCATATTCTCTCCGGGCAAAGAAAAACCGACACCGGCCCTCTGCAGGCAGCATTATTCAGCACTAAAGGATCCTGATGGCAGGAGCTTTCTCGAGCGTTTTGCCCATCTGACAGTCTTCCCTATTGTGCAAGTGATGTGGTCTCCGCAGGGCAAATCACAGCTCCAGCATCCCGGTCTGCGCAGCCCAGCCGAATCCCGTGACGAGCCCCGTACAGGGGCGCCCTGTGAATCACAGCCTTCTCCCCCAGTCCCGGGTCCCGGCTCCGGGCCCCCGGGGCGCCGCCGCTGCGGACGGGAAACTAGGTCTCTGCCGGGCTAGGCAGTCCCCGGCCGAGGCCAGCCCCACTTTCTCCGAGCAGGAAGGGGCAGGCCGAGAGCATTTCCTGTTGTGCAGCCGAAACTGGCGGAGACGTCACTGCAGGCGCGCTCCCCCGGGTGTCCGCGGACCGGGGCCAAAGTTCAGGCGCTCCCAGGGCGGGCCGCGCGGGGCCCCCGGGCGGAGGAGGGGCGCCTCTGCGGCAGGGACGCCCCGCGCCTCCGCGACCGCGCCGCCGGTGGCAGGAAGCCGGGGGAGCCACCTGAGGCGAGCACCCGGGCTGCACGGGGAGGAGCCGCGTTTTCGCCCTGATTCAACCTCTTTCTGGGCAACTGCACCGCTCGGTGCGATGGACCCGGCGCTTGGCTTCTCCTGGCACCCCTCTAATTTCCCAGAGTGGGGGCACGGGCAAGTGTTTCCAGGTGCTCGGAGGAAGCACTTTCTTTGCGCAAGTTTCTTAGCTTAATTTTTAACGTAATTTCCCCCGTTTTTGTTTTTTTCTATTAGGATTATTTAAAACTAATCAAAAGTAAGTATCACATCAATGCTGTTGGAATTATGTTTTCCCCTCTTTTGTATCTCCTCTTTAATTTTACATCCCTTAAGCAGCTGTGGAATACAAAAGAAGAAAAAGAACATTTCTTGACTCATAGCAGCAGTGAGGTCACAGAAAGCAAGAAGATCCCCTTTAAACGTTTCTAAAAATATGTGTGCTTTATAAAACACCTTTTCATAAAATATAAACTTTTATCTTAAAAACAAAAAATTACTTTCGAGTCGACTCTGACTCACAGAGACCCAACGGGACGGAGTGGTACTGTCCCAGTGGTTTCTGAGGAGGGCCTGGTGGATTCGAACTGGTAACGTTTTTTGGTCAGCAGCCATAGCATTTAACCACTACACTCATCAGGATTTATCCAGTGGGATAGTAAACATGTAGCCGCAAGGTTTTAAAATGGAAATTACTGATAACAAAATAATGGTGATGTTTAAAATTTCCTTTACCTTAAATTGCCAACCTTTCATTTGGTTTAAAACCAGAAACCAGAATGTAAGCAGAGGACCAGCAGCTTAAGGTCAACAACGACGAAAAAGATCATCATAAGGTATTGTGTAAACATTTTAAAATTTAAAAATGAAATCTTTGATACCAAATTCCAGATTTTGTTCTTCTCATAGTGAACCAATGCTCTAGATGCTCTAACATTTAAACTACGCAATGAATTTAATTAAATTCATTATCCAAGTCTACCCAATCTTTTTGAAGCTTTCTTTATTGATGGTTACTGATTTTTTTTAATACTAATATATAATAAATATATTAGTTTTTCACATCCAGTCCCCATTTGTCACCTGAGGGCAATACCGAAAGTAATCGAGGCTTTTGCTTAAGAGCAATCTAAAGCTCCTGAACACTTCTGTTGTCTATTTAATAAACAACTGAGCACAACTGAGTGTTTTCTCAGTGGTTAAGAGGTCAGGCCGCTAACCAAGGTGGGCAGTGCAAATTCACCGTCGCTCCTTGGAAATCCCATGGGGCAGTTCTTCTCTGTCCTGTAGGGTCACGGTGAGTTAGAATCGACTCAGCAGCAGTGGTGTTTTGTTGTTGTTTCTGAATTCGAGTTTCCCATTTACTTAATAGACAATCCTATTCCCATTTACCAAGAAACAGCCTCAGAAAACTACAATCTTCCTGTCGGGTCAGGACTCATATAGACTACTGGACCTTAGAGGGGCTTCTTTCAATTCTTCTGAAAAAGAATCCCAAACCCTCCTCATTGCCAGCCTCCTAACTGAAACTAAAATTTAATCAAGCCTTCTTTCCTTCCCAGGATGCTCCATGCTAGCTTGGTTCCTGGCCTCTCAGAGCGGGGGTGCTTGCGGAGTCCTACAAAATAAATCTGTCCAACGACTTTATTTACTTGACTTAAATTACAGCAACTTTTACATAAGTGCTGAGAGCTTCTCCAACTTTATCAAAGGATTGTGCATTGTAAAAGTCATTTTAATGGGTCCAATGCTGGAAACATGTGACAGGTGTCTGGCTCTAGGGTGAGCCCACTTTGTTTTCTGCATTTTTTCTTTTTTTAACATCTGCTTTTTCCTCCCTCCTGTCAGTAATCCTTTCACCCATTACATCCCAACAGTGACTCTTGTGTTTTTTATTAGAACATGATTTACTTATACCTTCAAATCACCTGTCAATGCTATGCATATTAATACTCCACAAACTGCAAGCAACTACTGAAATGGATCTGCTGTTTTCTGCTGTGAGCTGTAGAGTTGATTTTCAAGGTAGTGACATCATGTGACAAGAGCACTGCCCCACAGGGCTTCCAAGGGACAGGGGGTGGATTCAAACTATCTACCTTTTAGTGAGCAGCTCAGCTCTCACCCACTGCTTCACCAGGGCTCCATAGGGCCACCAACCCACTGCCAAACTGACTCAGAGTGACAGGGCTCCTTAAATACAACCCAGCCTCCCAGAACACTTTCTGGGAAGTCCATGCTTCTGGTTTATGCTTAATTGCTGATTCTGGCACCTATGAAGAACACAACAGGACTAGCTAAAGATTACCCTATTTTATAATCCTAATTATGGACAAAATGATATCAGTATTACTAAACACTTATTATACAGACTGAGGATATAAAGACCCAGCACGATAGGAATAAAATAAATGTACTTGTGAATAAATACAGAATTGAAAAACAGAAGCCAGAAAAGCACACTGACTCTTCAGATTCCTGAGGCTATTTCCAAACGCATCTTTTGTATATTATCCAAGAAAACAAGTGAACAGTGAGACTAAAAGCGTGCTTTGCCATGTTTTACAGTTTCTCTTTAGAAACTGGAGGGAAAAATTTTAAATTTGCCAATTTTTGTGGTTTTGAGTACATCATGGGAGTGCATATTTCCAACCTGATAAGATACATCATCACTTCATTCAAAGAAAAGGACTGTCCCGTGAAGTTTCCCAAATTAACCCCTTCAACATTCATTGTTTAGGATCAGTTTCATGGAGATGTACAGTTGTAAGTCAAAAGTAACAGGGACTTGCCACTATAATATTTGAGTCCCAGTGTTTCTGAGATCTCAGTCTCTCTATAAGAGCCCCACTTCTCCTTAGATTTGAAAAGTCTTTGCTCTAAGTAGAATGAGAGATGAGGCTGACTTGTCTCAAAGCTGGCCTCCTCACTAAAAATAATCAGGACAGCACAATTTTTCTTCTTCTCTCGTAATATTCAACAGTGAGTGTTATTCTGCCCAAATGACACTCATCCACCATTTATTTTTCCAGAAAACCAGCTCCCGAGAAATGCCATGACAGAACCATCAGGATGCTCTCCTTTCTCGGGTCCACATTCCGTTGCCATCCCATGCTGGAAGGCTGCAGGCTGCGTGGTGCCGCCAGAGCCAGTCTTTTCCCCGACTGAAGCCCAGCTCAAAATTACATGCCTGAAGCACAATCATAGGAAGAGAGCTCACTAACTGAACAGACATTTGCTGGGATGGAGACAGAATGCCATTCATTTGTATATGTGAATCAATACATGAATGAAGTGTTTGTGGAAAACCTACCCACGTATGCACTTCAGTTTTTTGGTCCAATAGTATCCTTTTTCTACTTCAGTTTTTCCAAGGCAGTGACTTTATTTTTCTCACAAACTCCCCGAGAAACTATAACCTACTCTTTATTAAGTGGCCCTTAGTTCAAATTACTACAGCCTTGGTCCCATTAAGGCTGGATAGTAATACAAAGCAGCACCTGGAACTAGGAAGGTCCCAGAAGCTACAGGTGACTCAAGGCACTGCTCCTGCTCTCCTTAAGACAGTGATGAGGTGGGGCACTGTCATGCCTTTTCCACTTCTGGATGAAAGTCAGGAGGTTCTTCAAACAGAAATATATTTACATAGTTCTCAAGAGTACCCATCCTTTGTTCAGCCTCCATCTATTTTTAATACTTCAGAATAAGCCCCAATAAAGGCTAAATAATAGTAAGTGCTCACACAGTCTATAATCAGTGTTCCCACATGCATTTAAGTAATTGAAAATTAATGAAGTGTATGTTATTTTATTACAATTCAGTATTTTTTTTTAATTACCTCCTAGTCCCTCACAAAGACCTGTGTACTTCGCCAAAGACTGAAAGTGTGACTAAAGCTAAATCTAAAATAAGTAGTAGAAAACAGGAGCTCCCAAATCAGAGTAGTTTGCATAGGAGATGATAAAATTCAACTTTTGTTTCAGAATCACATAATTATTATCAACCCTCAGTTATCATCTGATACATTGCTTCCCTCCACTTCTGCAAAAAAGCCCATTTGTCCTATGAAATATGTGCCCATTTAAACACATACCGTCTTTGCTATTCATTAAGTGGATTAGATGCAATCTGTGCAGAGAAATTAAGAGAAGCATGCTTTCTCCTAGATGCTAAAGACCGTCTAGATCTAAAGTAAGATTATTTTTCATTACTGATACATCTTCCTTCTGCTAACAAAATAATGTAGCAGAAGTATTTGTATACTACAGGGTATGCAATAGATGATACTCCTATGAGTAATGGTACTACCCCAAACCAGACCAAACCTAGTACCATAGAGCCAGATCAACTTATAGCGACTCTAGAGGTCAGAGTAGAACTGCCCTATACAGTTTCCAAGGAGAACCTGGTGGATTTGAACTGCCGACCCCTTGGTAGGCAAACATAGCACTTAACCCACTATGCCACCAGGGTTTCCAGTAATAGTACTATTACCAGCATGGAAATATTAACATTTTATATGCCCAGGTTTAATGAACACTACAAACCGAAGAAAAGGTTTATTAGCCTAAGCTGGTAGTCATTTGCAGTAAATCAATTATCAACTGGCATGCTGTTTATATGTCTGAAAATGTACAATGTAGAAAAAGCATAAACAGGCATAGATTTGAATATAACATTCCACTGGCAAGACACTGTCTTTACCTGCTTACAGTCATTACCCTTGGCTTTGCTAGTGTTCTAGGACAATCAGAACACTAATGATATGCTAATTCAAAATCAATACATTCTTAAGTTTGTATGCAAAAATACACATGTATCATGTTATTTATCAGTCCAGCTGAATTTTCTGCACAACAAATGCTCATACGCGTATCTTTTACCTGTTTATTTAACTATGTTGTCAAGTTGTGGAATTGACAACCTCATGTACCAAACTTGATACAAGCCACAGTGGAGCCACTGTCATCTGTCATTCTTAGGTACAAATCCTTAAGCTGCAAAACAAGCCCTTACACAACACACCCAGACATTTCTAGCCTCTGCACAACACTCCCTGACTTTACATTTTATGCTGCCCTCAAACCAGATACAGCTCTGAAAACACCCTGACACTTTCTCATGGTGATGCACTTGCTGAATTTGCCAGTGGCTATCAAGGCCTACGGGAAGCATCCCCTCTCCCACACCAGCACCTGCTTAATGCTTTATATGCACTTCTCCTGGGGCACGTAACGTGTTTCTTCAAACAATAGCTTTCTTTTACATAATGTTTTTCCTCAGTATTGTCGGTTATAAGGTTTTGATGATGGGATAGGAACCTCCCTTCTCTGCATTTCCCACATTTCCTGCACATACTAGAATCTCAATAATTACATTTATTAAAATAAACATAAATTACAGTATCATAAATAATAACTCTGCTCCATTGGTGACCTATCAAAAATATCTCAGGAAATGTGTCTAGGCCTCTTTTATAAAAATACTTCTAATCTGTCAATCTTCTGAATAAGTAACTGCAGATAATCATTTATTTTTGAGGCTTTGTAAATAAATAGCCAGAACATGATCAACCTGCTCCCTAAACAAATTAATAAAATGAAAATGAAAACTATATCATAGGAAGCCAAACTGAAGGAACCAGTAATATTTAGCCTGAAGAAAAGAATACTCAAGGTGAATACGATTGCTACCTTTAAATAACTGTAGGAGTGTCATGCAAGACAGTCACAAAGAACTGAGTAGTTCCAAAGGATTCAACTGCTGATAGACTGAAAAGTTAGAGTGCAACAGGCCACCCTGAGAGAGAGGTGTTAAAGCAAAGACTGAATGTAGGCTGTACCAGGGGAAAGGCTTCTCACTCAGCTGGCAGTTAAAAAATGCCTACGACAGTCTTCCCTAACCCTAACATTCTAGGAAAGACTTCACACTGTGAAGAGTCTACCATTTCATAGGTCAAAGTCAATACACCAGAACCTCAGGCTTAAGCAAATTAATAAGAATAATTTAAATAAGTCATCACTGGCAGTACTCCAAATTGTATGTGAATGACAAGGGGGAAAACTTTTCACAAAAATGCTAACCTAATACTGAAGATCACGTTGCTCAAAACCAAGGTTGGACCCAATAGAAGAAAAGCAAGGGTGAGAGGTGACACTGAGGAAGGCTGCCAGCTATTTGCATATCACAGAAAACCCTCAACAGCTCAGTTCTTCATTCCTCTGGCTTCTCCCAACTGTTTTTTTGGAAATGTACACAGGTCACACATTAGAACAGTAGTTTGCTTTACACAACTGTGTGGCACATGTACATTTTGAGACAAAACTTAAGCTAAAACCCATTGGTTCAAAGATCATAAATGCTTGATGTTCTTCTAGGCACTGTTAGCTTTTTCAGCTGTGAAAAGGTTTAGTATAACCACAGACGCTTCAGTCCCACACAAACTTGGTTATTATCTTCAAAATACCTTCTGTTAACTTCTCATTGCATCCATTTGGTTCCATTATCCATGTAGATATGGGGAATGAAAGATAAATGAGCCAGACAATTTGTTTACAATTTAAAATTCTGGAGTTAGCTTGCTAAGACCAGATCAACTGTTCCTATCCACCATTATTTCTTGACTTCTTTTAGGCTGAACCTCAGCAAATTCCCACCAAACATGCCACAAAATCAACTGAGGATTGAACAAATTTAGAGTCTGTCCATTAAAAAATCTACTCTCCAACATTTAGTGTTCAGTTATTTGTTATAGTCTAAAAAGGTCATTTAGAACAGTCTCAGCCAGTTAGCCCACTTTAAAAATTACACCTGATTAAAATTGGACACCAAATTCATCATGAATATCACTGAGGCCATTTCAAGAAGTAAGCACATTTCACATTCAAAAAGCAAATGTCTTTGTATTCTGCCTGACTATGGGTGTGGCTATCTCAATGTAGTTTTACACATGTGCGTAAATGGCCTACATGAAATTCACATCCTTTAGGGAACATCACAACAAGCTATTGAGCTACTGGAAACCGTGGTGGCATACAGGGTTAAGTGCTACATCTGCTAACCAGAAGGTCAGCAGTTCAAGTCTGCCAGGTGCTCCTTGGAAACTCTGTGGGTCAGTTCTACTCTGACCTACTGGGTCGCTCTGAGTCAGACCCAACTCCACAGCAGTGGGTTTGGTTTCATGGATTCACTGCCCTTTACCTTCCTGAAAACAGCAACATAAATTACAGGAATATCAGGCAGTTATGTCCTTGTCACAAATGTATTGCTGTTTATCAGATTTTTTTTCCAACAATTGAGTTATTTTCAAGCTACACCATTACTTCACATACTAACTACTCCAATTCTCTTGTTACCCTGCTTTATTCTCAGAAGGTACAACTGTGCCGTAAACAATACTTTATTTTTAAAGAGGAAGAAATAATGAAAATACAGCCTGTTGGCCTGAACTCTTGAAAATCAGTGATGAGGCAAGCAATAAACTCACAGGGTCAGCGCTCACAGTCTCCCATTCTGGTGTCCTTTCTAGGCAAGGCTCTAACAAGCACATTCTCACAACCTGGGCAGAAAAGAGATCTGAAGTCCTCATTTTATCCAAAAACTGTATGTTTCTTCCAACATAAATGGTTACACATGGCTCCTGACACAAAAAATAAATTGACTGTTTATAACTCTGTGTTTTTCCCTTGCTAAAAGGAGGAGTTATTCAAAATGTTAGCATCGGGAGAAGAAACGGAAATAAAGTTTGATAATCATTCATGGGCAATTAGAAGGTGAAGTGCACATGCCCTACCCATAAGATACTGGACCAACCATCAGGACTGTCCCAAGGGGCACGGCTGCACTGCAAAGCCAGAAGAGTTCACTGCCAGCTTTGCATGAGAAGAGCTAGACAGACTCACCCTAGTCTTTCCTCCTTCATTCTTCTGTGCCTTTGTAGAAAGATGTGTAATGTATAGTAGAAGAAAGGAATACACGCCCTCCTTGATATCTAACTCATCTAAGCTGGTCATCCAAGAAACAACACTTCCTCACATCCAACGTGCATAGGCCAGGATTGAGACTTCATACAGCTCTGTCTTTTCAGAACCCTGAGGAAAGCATGGCCAGAGAAAGCTGCTCTATAGGGAAGAATTCTAGTTTAAGTATCAACTTCTCTACCTGTAGGAAAAAATGACCTCCACAGGGCTCCGTCGGTCCACTTGCTGTAAAAACAAATGATAAATGCAGAGCCCAGGAAGCCCTTGATTTTAACGTAAGTAGTGTCTGTGATTGCTGGGTGGACAGGTAGAGGCACGAAACACCTAATGGTGAGGCGTTCGACAGACTCTAGCTGCTGGAGCAAAGGTGAACTAGGACTCCATTCACACTGAGGACCGCCCTCATTTGGGTCCCATGTCCCCCATCTTATGGTATGTCAAAACATACTTTCTTACCATTTATTTTGTGAGCAGTTTGAGAATTACGATTTTACATATTGACCAATGATGTACTGTGTGCCTCAGTATTTAATTATGTACAACTAGTACCTTTTCAGCAACCCTAGTGGCTTAGTGGCTAAGTGCTACAGCTGCCAAGCAAAAGGCTAGCAGTTCAAACCCACCAGGTGCTCCTTGGAAACTCTATGGGGCAGTTCTACCTTCTCTGTAGGATCACTCTGAGTCAGAATCGACTCGAAAGCAGTAGATTTGGTTTTTGGTTTTAGTACCTTTTCAAAAACTATCTTACTAGAAATATATCTATAATAAGTAATATTTTCATTAGTGATTAATGCTAAGTGTAACAACCCTTTTTTAAATGTTATTTGAGAGACTCCCTATAAAAGCAGGGGTTTCTGAAAACACTGTGAATTGGTAGAGCGAATCCGTCATAAAACTTTCAGAATTAATCCATTACCATCTAAACTCCACCAAGGCAAGGAATTTTTTTTTTTTTTTACTATTTTCCTCAAGATGAATCCTTGGCATCTACAAACTACCTTGTCTCAAGCACTTACTTAATAAATATTAATAAATGAAACTAGTAATTCTTTTTTTAAGTCAGCAGTTCCATGAACACTCCAGTTTTGTCTTCTAAGCAGATTCAAGGCTCTTCATATAAACATTAGTTCTCCGGCTTATGCAATTCATGGAGATGCTCAGGCTGGGGTGATTTGGGTCCCAAAGTCTATTCTTAGACCCCAAACTCCCAAATGATTATCCATAGAGAGCCAAAGAATGTAGCTCACTTCATTAATGTAGCAGTGGCCGAGGGTCGCCATGAGTCGGATCCGACTCCACGGCACTTGGCTTGGCAGCCGAGCTGAGTGAGAAAACCCCCAAATTGCAACTCCTATTTCCTTGTGCTAATTGCTGAAAAACATGTGCATTCTGAAACGGGTCCTTAAACTATTTCAGTCAAGAGTTTACTAAAACATAGCATGTTCAAGAAATATCTTACTGTCACAGTAATTTGAGTTTTTTGTGTTTTTTAAGTCTAATCCCTTCCTACTAATAATCAAAGTTACCCAACAGTAAATGTTTATTACCTGCTCACTTAGCTTGGTGCCCATATTCTCACAAAAATGTCACAGTCACCTTTCGGCAGGTGGGAGCCTGCTCTATCTGTCACCTCAGAGACATTATGTAGTTTCCTAAGTCCCCCAAGCCAGTGACACAGATGGAATTCACCCAGTTAACTTATAACTGACTTCCAACCTCCAGGCTCTTAACAACTAAACTACCTTTCTGCCTGACTAGGGCATACCCACATAGCTACCGCTGAAGGAACGTGGTGCTAAGTGATAAAAAAATGGAATTTTTTTCACTTTTGAAATATTTTTTGCCATGAAAGCAAATTCTTTCTGGTATGTGAAATGGTGAAAACATTATATGCTTTCATGGCCAAATAGCTCTAAGTTCAAATCCAGCTTCACCAATGACTAGCAGATCATTCTCTGGTTTCTCAGAAGAAACCTTAAAGTGTAAACAGGCAGGTAGTAATATCAGTTCTGCTGAGGGTTACTGTGTAGAGTAAGTGAGCTAATGTACGTTTAAGCACTTGGTATGGAGCCTGGCACAGACTAAGTGCTCTTTAAGTATCAATTCCCTTCCTTCTAACAGATTTGCTAAATTGGCACTGTGCTGATTTTTCTAAGTGTTTAGTTCATCCTTATATTACCATAATGACATATAATAATTACATGTAATACCATAATTACAGAATATAACAACATTGTGTTCTCTATAACTACCAACGACTACTCATTTATCAGTTTGTCACATTATGGTGGCTTGCATGTTTCTGGAAGCTATGCCATCAGTGATTCAAGTACCAGCAAGGTCACCCAGGGAGGACTAGTTTCGGTTGAGCCTCCAGACTAAGACAGACTAGGAAGAAGGAACTGATGATCTACTGCCAAAAGCAACAGGCCAGAGTAGGCTTTATGGATAATAGCAGAATACTATCTGATATAAGGCTGGAAGGTGAGCCCCTCAGGTTGGAAGACATTCAAAATATGACAGGAAAATAGGTGGCTCCTGAAAGTGGAGCTGACCTTAATGACATGGATGGAGACAAAGTTTGAGAACCTTCATTTGCTGATGTGGTGCAACTCAAAATGAGAAGAAACACAATTATCCATTAGAAATTGGAACATGGAATGTATGAAGTACGAATCACAGAAAACTGGAAGTTGTCAAAAATGAAATGGAACTCTTAAAGACTGATGTTCTAGGCATTAACAAGCTCAAATGGACTGGGACTGACCATTTTGATTCAGACAATGTTATGGTCTACTATGCCGGGAATGACAAACTGAAGAAGACTGGCATCGTGTTCATGGTCAAAAAGAACATTTCATGATCTATCCTAAAGCATAATGCTGTCAGTGATGGAATATTCATGATCCTACAAGAAAGACAAGTTAATACAACTATTATTCAAATTTACACATGAACCACTGCTGACAATGAAGCAACTGAAGATTTTTACGGCTTCTGCAGTCTGAAATTGATTTTGGAAAAAAAGAACTTGAAATCAGGGTGCATTAATAATTACTGGTGATTGGAATGTCAAAGTCAGGAACAAAAAAAATCAGTAGTTGGGAATATATGGCCTTGATGAGAGAAATGACACTGGAGATGACGTGGTAGACTAACAGAAATACCTTTCTTCAACAGCAAAAACAGCAACTATACGCATGACCCTCCCAGGCTGGAATACACAGGAATCAAATTAACTACATCTGTAGAAGGAAACAACGAAGAAGCCCAGCATCACCAGTCAGAACAAGGAGAGGGACCGATTGTGGAGGAGGTCATCAATTGCTCATACACAAGTTCAAGTTGAAGCTGAAGAAAATTAAAAGATGTCCACAAGAGCCAAAGTACAATCTCAGGTGCATTCCTTCTGAATGTAGAGGCCACCTCAAGAGCAGATTTGACATAGCGAACACTAATTTAGACTGATGATCAATAAGCTGTGGAATGACATCAAGAGCATTATACATGAGGAAAGCAAAAGGGAGTTAAAAAGACATGAAAGAAAAAGACCAAATTGGTTTGCTCTTGAAGGTAGAGTAGCTAGAGCAAAAGGAAGAAATGATGAAGTAAAAGAGCTCAACAGAAGATTTCAAAGGGCGGCTCAAGAAGACAATGTAAAGTATTATAAGGGCCCATACAGATACCTGGAGATGGAAAACCGAAACGGAAGGACATACTTGGCATTTCTGGAGCTGAAAACTGCTAAAGAAAAAACCCAAGCTTCAAATGCATGCGAAAACTGGACAATGAATAAGGAAGACCAAAGAAGAACTGAGGCCTTTGAGTTAAAGTGCTGATGAAGAATACTGAATTTGCCGTTGACTGCCAGAAGAACGAACATCTGTCATCGAAGTAGTACAACCCAAATAGTTCGTAGAAATGAGGATGGCAAAACTAGGTCTCACTTACTTTGGGCATTTTATCAGAAGGAATCAGTCCTTGGAAAAGGACATCATGCTTGGTGAGCGAAAAAGAAGAAGACCCTCAATAAGATGAACAGACACAGTGGCCACAATCATGGGCTCAAGCACAGCAATGAGGGCGAGGACGGTGCAGGACCGACAATGTTTCATCCTGTTGCACACAGCACTGCTATGAGTCAGGACCGACTTGATGGCACCTAACAGCAGTAACAACATGACAGCAAAACAGAATTTATAAACTGATGGAATACGAGCTGGATGATGCTTTAGAGACCATCTGTTTTGATCCGTTCCATTTCCAAATGAGGTCCGCAGATCTTAAATGACTTGTTTCCAAGTTTTCACACCAAGTTCACTGCAAAGAGTGGACTAGACCTTGTCTTCTCCATCCCCGCCCTCACGACATTCCAGTTTTTGTCTCACATTAGGCAAGTTTGGC
This sequence comes from Heterohyrax brucei, assembly GCA_028571685.1. NCBI lineage: Eukaryota > Metazoa > Chordata > Mammalia > Hyracoidea > Procaviidae > Heterohyrax > Heterohyrax brucei. The sequence continues at coordinate 167,991,194 of CM053144.1, forward strand.
AACACATGTAATTTTCAGACAATTAAGCAATATAAAATAACCTCAATTTAATTGCCTCCAATTAAAAGCCAAATTAGCATTTCATATGTACACTATTAAACTAGTTGTCTGGCTTCCAAAAGACATAAAACACTATTTCAAATGAATCTAACATGTCAGAGAACAAATGTACTTAGACAACTTAAATAATCTTTTCTACAGTCTCCTTAATATGGAATTAGACATAATCTCCATTTTAAAAGAAATGCTTTCTGCAGTGATCAGGATGGTAATTCAGGTGGTGTTTTAGGTATCAGAATGTTAACTCTCAGTGAACACACATGATTTTCTAAGATTTGTACACGTGTGAGTACACACATACATGCCTGCACACATGTGCATACAGGCATGTCTGCTTGTACAAATGTTGGTGTGTCTACATGTACCTCCTGCCTAGTTTCAAAAGCTCTGTGTTTGTTACAGGGCGTCTGAAATCGAGTGAATCTGCCACAATGCAAATAAGAACTTCCCTGATCTGCTTTCTTTTTCACAGAAAATGAAACTACCAAATAAACCTTTGGCAAAAAAAAAAAAAGCACTGCATTTTAAATACACTTCACCGTACTATCTCACTGGTACAAGTAAGTCCCAAACTTAGGACATTTTGCTTTATGATGAACCACACTTATGACTGTTTTTTTTTTTTTTTTTTGGTGGTGGTGCATCTTATGGTTAGCAGGAAACCCTGGCTGCCTACTGGTTAAGTGCAACAGCCGCTAACCAGAAGGTCGGCAGTTCAAATCCACCAAGCACTCCTTGGAAACTCTATGGGGCAGTTCTGCTCTGTCCTGTAGGGTCGCTATGAATTGGAATCAACTAGGCGGCACTGGGTTAGGTTTTCTTGGTTTACGGTTGGTGGTATATACTACATATAAGGCCATAGCATGTAATTTGCTGTTATTATTCTCAGATGTTCAAAGATCAGATTTATAAAGATACTGATAATAAAAGGCATTAATAATGAAAACAAACAACCAAAGAAGTATTCAACTTACAGCAGAACAAACTGAAGACTGTCATTAGAACAAACCCACCATAAGTCAGGGTCTAACTGCACCACCAGGTTTTAGGTACAACTTGTTGCTGCTGTTGTCAGCAGCTGCCGTGTCCAGTTGTCCCAAGTCACGACACCGTGTGCACAATTATATCAATTTTTGAAAGTATTGTAATTAACTTTTAAATGAACCACTTATCCTTCATTATGTATTTATGTCTCAGAAACACTTTGCAATTACACATGTAAACATTTTTATTAATTGGCATTTTATGGCCAACTCTTCACTTTTAACATTTTTTCTGAATATTTTCTGCAGTAACATATTTGACAGTAAGTTAAAATAATCATGTAGTATTTTACAATAACAAGTTGTGCAAATTGACAATCGTATCAGCGAGTCTGGTCCGCCATATAAATTTGTCCATGTTGAACAAGACGCTGTAATCACCTTTCTAGTTACTGTTATTGTGGTTTCTTGTTTTTTTAAAGGTGTCTGAAGATGTCCATTAACAGAGTGAAAAAAATTCTCGTTGCTGCTGCAGTACTAACTACTTTCTCTTTGGGGACGTAACAGTAATCTAACTTGCCTTCTTCTTCTTGTCTCTAGGGAATTTGACCAGTATGTCCCTGTAATCTTTCTAAAACACAGACTTTACAGCAGTACTCCCCTGCTCAAAAACCTTAAGGGGAAGTACAGCTTTCCCAGCAGAGCTTTGTGGTCCAAACAATCTGGAATCATTGCATCTTTTCTAGCTCAACCTACTCCTAAGAGTCCTCCCTCTGTCTCCAATTATTCTCCTTATGCCCCACCAGAGCTAAACAGATTCCACTGAGATCCTCCATTCTCTCTATGCTTTACGAAATTCTTCTCTACCCTCAAAAACAAACAAATAAAATAACCAAACAAGTTGCCATCAAGTTCATTCCAACTCATAGTGACCCGACAGGACAGAGTAAAACTGGCCCACAGGGTCTCCCCAGAGTGGTGGGGGATTCAAACTGCCAAACCGGTTGGCAGCAGAGCTCTTAACCACTTCACCTCCAGGGATCCACCCTCACGACTCAGCCCCCAAATCATTTCCTTCTATAAACACACTCTTGTCTTTCCACTTGGAATTGACCTTGCCTCCATTTATACTTGACTTTCACTTGTAAGTTGCAATAAAGTTTACTTATAAACCACATGCTTTCTCTAGATTGTAAAACTCTTAAAGTCAGGGATCCTTTACTTTCTCAATTGCTGAATTTGTGCTTTAAACACAGTAGTCGTTTACTAAATAATGATATTTAGTTGGCTCTGATTCATGGCATTTCCAAGTGTATCAGAGCAGAATTGTGCTCCATGGGGTTTCCAATAGCTACTTGCCACAAGCAGGTGACCGGATCTTTTCCAGAGGCTCCTCAGGAGGGCTCAAAGCACCAGCCTTGGGGTTAGCAGTGAGCATGTTAACTCTTCACCCACCCAGGACTAGAAAATCAAAATTGTTACCACTGAGTCAATTATGGCTCACACCAATCCTATAGGACAGAGTAGAACTGCCTTGTAGTTTCCAAGGAGCAACTGGTAGATTCAAACTGCCCATGTTTGGGTGAGAAACTCTGGTGGCTGGCATAGTGGTTAAGTGCTACGCCTGCTAACCAACTGGTCGGCAGTTCAAATCCACCAGGTACTTCTTGGAAACTATGGAGCAGTTATACTAGGCCCCATAGTACCATTATGAGTCAGAATCGACTCGTTGGCAGTGGGTTTGAGTTTTTGGTTTTTTTATGCTTGGGTAAGCAGCTGAAGGCTTAACCACTGCACCACAGGGCTACACCCAAGGACTAGTTGACTTTTATAGATACTTTATTCGACGGCACTTGGCTTGGCTTGGCTTTATATGTACAAATACATGCTACACACTAATTATCTTGTCTATTCATGAAGAAACTAAATCTCACACAGCCCGTCAGCAACACAGCTGGAAGGGCTCATACAGTATGATTCCAGAGCCTCCAAACCGCTACATACACAGACTCTTTTTGTTAACTGATTTGAATTTATTGCATTCTGTAAAATGTAAAATAGGGAGCAAATTAATAAAATGATACAGCTGAAAGAAAAGGAACATGAATCTAAGAAGACATAAAAGCATGTGATTTTTCAGTAACCTCTTTTCCCACTCTTCACATTAACCATTAATCATATGTGCAGAGTCGAAAGTCAAATCTCAATTTCTCCAAAGATCCAGCTATCTGCAGTCATGTACAGAAATTGTCAGAGAAATGGAATGTTGCCCACTTTCACCATTTGTTTAAAAACATATAGATCCAGCTCATGCAGAGATGAATTGGTTGCTTCACACAGTGACCTTGCAAAGACTCCTGAATTGCTAGTTATTCATTAATTTTATCAACAGTGTTGACCAACCTAGTTTAAATGGAGTCCTAAATTTGTTTTTAAAAAATTATTCTTAAAAAAAAAGTTATCTGAAAATAATAACCTATAGCTCTGTCCCTCCAGCTAAAGCCAGAACACACAACATCCCAAGCATTTTCCAGGGGATCAAGGACCATTGGCATGGCATGGGTTGTGCAGGGGCCCCCTCCAACTCCTAGACCCTGTTCCCACAGTTCCCTCTCCAATTGATCAGTCTCTCACCTGCCCTGGTTTGCTGAGAGAAGTCCCCTTGACTCTAAAGAGCGTCCTGGTTTGGACAATCAGTGACACAGTCAGTGATGGCCCTGCCCACATGGCCTGGCCCCAAGTTGTTTCACCTCTTTCTGACCTCTAGCTGCACTCACTGGCTTGCTTTCAAGTCCTAGAAACATGGTACCTTTTCCAATTTCAGGATATTTCATTTAACATCCTCCTCTACCCACCTCCCTGTCTATCCTTCAGTCTCTTTACCCCTCAGGTCAGGCCCCCCTGATACACACTCTTTTGTTTCTTCCACAGCACTTAAAACAAATGTGGATTGTTAGCCCTCAACTCATGGCAACACATTACATGATGGGATTGGACCTTTTTCTAAAGCAGAACACCAAGCCTTTCTTCCTAGTCTATCATAGCTTAGTAGCTCCACTAAAACCTGTTCAATGTCATAGTAACACTGACAAATCAGTGATGGCTGTGTTTAAGATGAACTGGCAAGGAAGCAAAACTGAGACCTCCCCACGGAAAGCGAGAATTCTACCACTAAAACAATTCTCATAACAGATGCGATGTGACATAAACTGTTTGATCACATGATTAATATCTGTCAACTTCACTTGGATATAAACTCCATTATACCCTTGATGTCAAGCACAGGACCTGCCACACTGCCACTACTTCTCAAATGAATGGATGAATGAATTATATCAATCAATGAAGTATCTGTCCTAATACTCTGACAAGACGGCTAAGATAATATGTAACAAGTCAAAATGCTAGATTTGTGTTCTTCTTGTCCTTAAATACAGCCATCCTGCGATCCTGAAGGGACAGATCAGATCTGAAGGAGAACAGACTCCACCTGCTTTCTGCCCAGAACTGCCCTCAGACACAGACATTCTTTTCACCTCTTCCATTCAAAGCACTGAGCTCTTCACTTTGGTGGAAACAGTTAGACCCCAAGTTTTAGGCTGACAGGAAATCCAAAGTTATGGCCACTTGTAGCATAGATCACGTGTCACAGTTAACATCCCAAATGATGGGTAGCGGGAGTACATGTTAAGATTTGCACAAATTTGGCCCAGAACAATAATGACCCAAATAACAGGCTGTTCTGATTCTATTCTAAATGCAGCTGTGAAGCCAATATAGGTCTGTGTCTATCTTCATGCCAGAACTCATGGCCCATCTCAGAGAAGCAAAGATTCTACACACCAAGTCAGCTAAACTAGAGTCTGAAGCTGAATGATAAGAGACAAAATGCTGAGTTGTTTTCTGGGATTACTTAGAACCAATTCACGATTGCAAATACTGATGTACCCCTCTTTTAGTTGTTGTTAGCTTTGTTCTTAGCAGCAGATAGGAATTAATGCTTTTGACTGCACATTCTGATCAAATATTAGGAACAAATAGAAAATTATGCTGCTTCTCATATAATTTCCTTCAAATAAATACCATCTAATTTTCCTGATGCTCCTCCTATTTTCCTTCAATTCTGTGTGTTCAATCCATAGCTTCCAATATTTATGGAGACTTTAGGCTCTGCTGCACAGCCCTCATTTGAAAATCATTACAGTTTTACTCAATCTGAATGCCAGTTTGGCCTGGGTGATTAAAGCAAACACATACACCGGACACTAGATGGTTTGATGTTCCTTGGGAAGCCTCAAGTCCACTAGATTAAGGTAACAAACTACTGCGGTTCTTTCTCTTTTTTTTTAACACCATTTCAAAAATTGCAGCACTCCTATGTCACGTTTTAGCCAATAAATTTACCAACTAGAAGCTTATCTTTGGAATTTTCAGTTGGAGATTTAAATGATCAACCATTTCTCCACCTTCAGGGTGGCTGCTAGTCCAAAAGAACTTTTCTGATGCTGACTATGTATCACAATGCGGAAACAGTGCTATTATTAACAAACCTAGAGGTGTGGCCTGTGTGATTCCCAGCTATAGGTTTGTTATCTTTCTTTCCTATCTGAGTTAATATATCAAGTATTATTTTCTATTCTAATAGATTACACTTGGATTCATACCAAATAACATTTTCTAAAGGTCTGTAAAACTATTTTTGCTATACAGAGCCTTTCCGATTAATTTCACCTAATTATGGATGATAACTGAAAAACCTAAAAGTGACACAATTAAAATGCTTGCTATTTGTTGTTGCTTCTGGGGAATTAAGAGCTGTTTTTCTTTTATTTAAAAAAAGAAATACGCAAAGTTTTAAATAACATTCTTCATTTTAAATTGAATCAGCAGAAAAGATTGAACCTGGTCTCCCGATTAGTGACAACGTGCCAAAAGCACAAGAATACACATGTAACATTATTCCCAGAGGAATGCCTGCACACATGTTGTCCTCTGTTTTGTTTTCATAGTAACAAGGTTTACAGACACACCTCATGTAAAAGGAAGCTGATCAACCAAAACACTCTGTTCATTAATCTTTCAGGATAGTCACACAACATGATTTCACTATGTGATAACATACAGACAGCAAATGAACTTGTACATTCCAACAGAAATTGAGAAATTCCTGATCCACTTTAAGGTATGTTACCAAAGAGCTCCACAAACATCTAATCGGTTAAAAACCAGGCAAATTTAAGAAGAATATCATTAATATACTACCATCCCAAAGGAGTCTCCAAATCAATCTCCCATCAATTTAATCTTAAATCTCCTCAATAAATATAAGCAATGTCTAATCAAACCAATCACGTAAGACACAATCTCTGCAACAGAAATAGTGTCTCACATTAGCTAATTCTCTGTTTCATACCTGGTTCCAAAGAAGAAACTATCTCAGTCAATTTTTCAGAAGATTCACCATTGCAGTATCACAATTTTCTACATATAGCTCAAACCTAGTGGTCAGAAAGGATTATGACACCTCGAGCTCACTAGCAGTATTAAGTGCATGTTTCTAAACACTGTTCACTTCAAAATAAAAATGCACAATTGTCAGCTCGTATTGTCACTTCTTAGTGTTCAACGGAATTTTCTCTTAATAAAAATCATAACTGCTTTATTCACACAGAGTACACTTCTCGTCTGATAAATTATTTGCCCTATATCCTAAAATCAAACCTAATCTATTCACCACTCAATCTATTTGGTTAAAATCTTGGCTCTCTCATAAGGCAAAAAAGCAATCAGGCATTTGCAGATTGACACACAGACACAAACACACATGTATCTACATGTACTCAAACATAGGTATGCATATGCAAGTATGTAAAATAGCTTGTTTCTTCAAGGACAAAAAGCACCAAATCTTACTGTATCATTAAAAGAAATGTTTCTAATTAAGTTAAATGGCCTTTTTCTAGGATGACAGATCATTGCAAATTTAATTAAAATGGATCTCATTAATATTTCAAGTAATTACTGGGCTTGGTTAGGCACTACAAAAGAAACAACTGTACTGAAGAGAAAAATCAATAGCCCTTGACCAGGGCTCTGAGTATGCTAGAAAAATACAGTTCTCTTCTGAATTATTGGGGAGGAGGGTGTGGTAGAGGGGAGCATCAATATTTATTTGTAGATAAATTTGAGTTCTTTTTAAAACGGCAGAAAAGGAACGAGAAAAATCCGTTCAAATTTTCCATTATAATGAGAGTACCGGAAACAAGTCTTTTAATGTTCATCTCAGGCCCAAATAACTGTGCAGAGAAGAAGGCTTTTGCAATGTCAGTGGCACACACAGCTTCCTGTTTGACTTCTAAGCCATTACAGGTGTCCTAAGGCCTCCAGTGAAACCTGTCATCTGGGGCTTCCTCTGGTGCCCTCAGAGCCATCCCTATTGCCCCCAGCCCCGCAGACATCATGGCCTGTCTGCTTAATCAAGGACCCTACCTCTTCGCCGCACTCCCGATGTTAAAGTAGTACCCACTTTGCCTCTGCTTAGCAAGTCAAAGCGTTCCCATTAGAGAGGACTAGTTCCTGCAGTCCTTTTTAGACACTTTCAAGTCAGCGAGGAGAGTGAAGAACCACTTGAAGAAATACACTCCTTCTTCCCCCAGCCGCCGGGAGCCAAGTCCCTGAAGGACAACACCCACGGACACTTCTTGACCTTCCATCCCCCTTACCCAGTGTGGGCATGGAGGGTTGGGGTCGCATTTTCTCGTGTCCTCTGCTGCACTGGATGTGTTATGTAAGAGGAACACAACGCGGGAGGCACATGCGTATAAAATGCCCCCATCTGTGATAGCAGCTGGGGTACTGGGGCTGAACTGTAGTCTCCTCCACCAAGTACAACAGACACTACACATGTGCATCACCCCCACATACACACACGCACACACACACACAGACACACACACACACACACACACACACACACACACTGAGCAGTGTTTTCCTGTCTCACCCCTACCGGTCAAAGACGCATAGAATGGAAAGGGGGGGGAGGGGGTAAAGGGAGGTGAGCAGGGGAGGAGGAGTGGCGGCAGCATATCGGCTCTGATAGCAGCCGGCAGAGCCACCGCAGCAGCAGAGCCCCTCGTTAACCCCCTTCCTGTGGCTGCACCACGTCATGGAACATTCCCGGAACGGGCCAACGTTCCACCCACTTCAGGGAACAGACATAAAGGCGCAGACCCAGCTCCCCACAGTGCACAACCCAAACACACATGTCCCTCCCGGTCCCTGGCCAGACGCACAGACAAACACGCATGCAAACCGCCCCCACCCGCCTCCACGCGCCCCTGTCCAGCCTGCGGCGGAGGCGGCAGTCGCGCTGCGGCCAGTGCACCCGCAAAGGCGAAAGCGCCTCCGCTGAACCTTCCATTGAGACAGTCCCCTCCTTCCTTGCTTCCTTCCTTCTCGCTTTCCTTCCTTCCTTCCTCCCTTCTTTCCTTCCTTCCTCGGGAGCAGAGCGAAGTCACTGAAATGCCCCCAGTCCGCGCCTGCCTCGCTGCTCGGCCGCAGCCCGGCAGCCTGGCCCCCAGGCCGCCCGGCCGTCCTTCCCCGCCGCCCCCCGCCGGCACCGCGGCCCCCTCCCCCGCTACCTGACAACGGGCCGCCGGCGGCCGCGGCAGCCGCAGCAGTGGCGGGCCGTGCGCGCCGGTGCACGTCCCTCATTAGTACCCAGGCACATTCCTGCCTCCAGCGCTCCCGCGCGCCCCCTCCCCCCAGGACATTACGCAAAACAGCCTCCCCTCATCTGCATAGCGCCTCAGCCAGGGTATTCCCCACATTGCCCAACGCGCGGCCCCTCGGATTCTCACCCCTCGGATTCTCACCCCTCAGAAGGGGCTGAGGGCGCGCGCCCGGGGAGGATGAAGCGCGGCGGCGGAGATTCCAATGTAAAGTGAAACAAGCTAATAGTGCTCCGGAGGGCAGGAAAAACAGCACCGAGACCTCTTACTGAGCCGAGGAGGAACCTCGATTCCCGCTGCGCTGCTCGCAAATGGTTCACCCCGCACGCACCCCAAGGCTGCACCCAGCATCCCAAAGTAGAGACGTGGAAGAATATTGCTAACGTGCCCGGAGACCCTCCAAGTTGCTCCCCGCGCCCGGGAGCGTCAACGTCCAAGACACAACTTGGCCAATACTTGTGCTACAGTCACCGAGGATGTGTTTTTGAAGACCCTCCTCGCGGGGAGAGACAGCGCTCGCTGGTGCCCGCTCCCCGCCTCTCCACCCCCTCACCTCCAGCCCGCCTCCCGCCGGCGCCCTCCTCCGGGCCGCGAGCCCCTCCGGCGGCTGTCAGCTCCCGGCCGCCCGCCGCCGGGTGACAGCAGCGGGAGGAGGGTGCAACGCAGCGGGCAGAGCCCGAGCGGGCGAGGGGGATCCTCGCAGCCGCGGCAGCCGCTCACCTGGGAAGTCACCGTTGAGAAGGAGGAGGAGGACGACGACAAGGAGGAGGAGAAGGGAGAGGAGGAGGGAGAGGAAACCCCCTGGTGCCCTTGTTGTCGCTGCCGCTGCGGCCGCTCCTCGCCCAGGCTGAGCGTGTCTGGTGGGGGGTGTCTGGTAGCATTTCCTTAAGGACAGAGGGAGGGAGGGCGGGCGGGGAGGAGGGAAGCGATCCCGACCGCCAGCCCAGGCTCCTCTTTCCTTTATTTATTTTTCTGACAGTGTATGGAGAGGGACCCGGGGCAGGGGCCGCCGGCTCGGGAGGGCGCCGCGAGGCCCAAGCTGCAGTTGGCTGCGTGCGGAGCCGCAGCGGCCCGCTCCCCGCCCGGCCGTGGACGCCGGGGTTATTCCTGGCAGCGCCTCCTCGAACAGAAGTTACTAGGGGGAGGGGAAACAAGGGAGGAGGAAGAGGGAGCGACTCAGCCAGCGACGTCATCGGATCCCCCAGCGCGTCCCAGGGAGGGAGGCTGAACCAGAAAAACCAGTCTGGAGCCGACGAGAGCGCGAAGGATGTGCCGCGCGCTGGGCTCCGGGGGAGGGAGGCGGCCGCGAGGGCAGGGCTGGGCCCCGCGGGGCGACCGCGGCCGCGCTCCGCTCGCTGCAGACCGGGAACTCCCGGGAGAGCTGGCCTGTGCTTGTCCGGCAAAACTTGGGAGTCTCCAGGAGCCTGAGAATTTCCTTTAAGGATGTGGAAACCTCCTTCGCCACCCACCCACCCCTCATTTTCCCGATTTCCCAACCAGTCTTCCCAGCTTTCCTGGCACATAGAATTATATAATAAGCGGGAATGTCGTTCTTATTTTGCCTGTGGACTCCTGGCCCTTTGCTCCACCTCACTCCCCCCTCTACTCAAGATCAGGTTATCAGTCAAGAAAAACAAAATCAGGCCGTAGCTCCCGGCTGCGTTGCAGGAGCTTTGCAGAGTGTTGACTGGCACTTTCTGTGCCCTTTCCAACAAGGCGAGGGGAAGCGCCAACTTTTCACGCTCGCCTTCGAAATGCCCCATTTGCCTCTCCTGGGGTCACTTGCCCGGCCCTCGGGGCGCACCCAGCCGGGGCGACACGGTCCACCCTCTACGGGTATTCAGAAGGTTAGAGCAGCGGTGGGAGAAGGAGCTGGCAGTTTCCTGGTGGGCCGCTCTGGGATCTGGGTGCAAGGAGCACAGGACAAGCCTCGGGTCTCAGCCTTTGCGCGCCCTTCTCCTCGAAAGGAGAAGAAGGGAAAGCACACTCAGGCCCGGGAGAGCCGGGCAAGGGGGCGGGGGAATCCCAGGCGAGTGGCCGCCGGGGCTCTTGGCTTCCTCCCCGGCCCGGAGATACCCGGGGGACACCGGGGCTCCCTTCGGGCTCCCTTCGGCCGCTACCCGGCTTGTGTGGACTTGGGGGAGGCTCTGGAGGAGGCTGCGGCAGCCGAGAGCGCTTGGTGGCTGCCAGACCGGTGGCCCGAACACCAGCTCAGGGTGGTCCGGGCCAGGCCGGGACTACAAAGGCCCCTCCTGGGCGCCCCAGCTGCCTTGCAGAGTCAGCCCAGGCGAGCTCCCCGGGCGCCTCGGGCCAAAGCCGCCTTCTCCACCCGGGCGGTGCCACCGCCCTGCTCCGGGCGGAGTAAACAAGAGACGCGCAAGATTTGACCTGGCGCGACCTGGCTTTCTGGCCGGGGTTCCCCTGAGCAGGTGACTCCGTGGGAGGGGTGGAAATTAGTCTCTGGAATTCCGGGCCGAAGACATTAACTGTGGCTCTGCTTTTAAGGCAGGTATTTCACCAACAACTGCGGAATGTTTTGCTTCTCGAGTTTCAGATTTCGCCGAAAAGGACCAACTGGCAAGACATATGAAATACTCTCTTCCCCTTTCATTAAAAATAAATAGATTAAAAGGGAGGGCAGCCCTTTTAGTGACTGTGAGAAAGCAGTGCTTGGTTTCATTTTTGTTCTATTTTGTTTTGTTTTTCGTTTTGACCTATAATCAGTGTATTTTGACGGTCCCCATGCAACGTGACAATGCAGTAAAGGGCGTCTGTGTAAAATTAAAGTGATTTTTTTTTAATTGACTGTTCTTTAAAAAAGGAAAAAAGAATCTAAATAATTTGCAATAAGGTTCACAAAGGCCTTCCTTTAAGTTGATCTAATTTAAATTCAGGGCCTACTTCCACTTTGAGTGGCTTCTGCTTTCATTCTACGACACAGTGCCGTGGAGCTGGGTTCAACTCCTAGTCGACCCCAGAAGTCAGAGTAGAACTGCCCCATAAGTTTCCAAGGAGCACCCAGTGGATTTGAACTGCCAATCTTTTGGTTAGCAGACGTAACACTAACCCACCGCACCACTAGGGTTTCCACTTTCACTATATAGGTTCTTTAATATCCATCTTTTTTGGACTTACTGTGAATCATTTAATACAAACTCCTCAATCATCACTTTTTCTTAAACATACGCAGTTGCATTTTTACACATCTATTTGAAATGCAAGACGTAATTTTCAGTTTTCTTTCTTTTTTCACATTGAAGCCTACCTGCTACTTACTTTCAGGGCTCATTTTATTTAATTGCTTAATAGAAAAGATTAAGCCATTTCTTTAAGTATCCAATTTCCCTTCCACGCACACAGTTGTTCACACTCCCAGCCAGGGTAAGAAAGCAGTAGACAGTCTTTTGCTTCACTAGAATGAATGTTACTTTAAATCTTAGCGCCCCCTTTAAAGGACTAGATTAAATGGGTGTAATGTCAGCATTAATGTACTCAGGACAGTTCAAATGACGGTTTTATTTATTTATTTTCGTGTGTGTCTGTGTCTGTGTCTGTGTGTCTGTGCGCGTGCATGTGCGCGCGCGCGCGTATTTGTTTTTAGAAAAGCTAGTAGCAACAAACAAAAGGCAAATAACACACATCAATTTTGGCCTTAAAAGTCATAACAGAGGATTTCTAACTGTCCCTCAAGACTATCTGATCAGGCCTGAGAAGGCCATTGAAAACCAGCTTTACTCAAATTTAGATACTTTTTGCATTGTTACTTGTTTCAAAATTATAAAGATCCAAAGGAGACTGAGAAATTGTCTTGAAACAATAAATATTCTGTAAACACATGTAAACCAGAAGACAGCCCCTCTGCTGGGAAGAATTACTACAGTTAAATGAATATATTGTAGCTAGCCAGGTTTCTGGTGCGGCCTCTCTGCACGCAGCTGCGCAGTGAGGCACCACTGCAGCGCCAGAGGGAGTCGGCGCCTGCGGCCCAGAGCCTGGCCTAACATGAGACTCCTGATGGTAAGAGCTATCGGTGTCCAAGTCTCTGCCTATAGCAACTCATAGCGGCCCAGCTGCTTGGGGCCTCTAAAAAAGAACCCGAGGCCCCCTCCCCTCCAAGTGAATTTCCTTGGATATCTTACAAAACGGGACACCCAAAATTACTAGTATCAGTCCCTTTGCTTACAGGTGAGGACAACGTAATAACAAGAAAACTCTTCTCCCTAGAAAACCTTAGAAGTCACAATTGGCATTAGTGGAAAACTGCAGTCACCCCTGAAAGCTCTATGAGAAGAGAGGCTAGAGGAGCAGAGTTGACCTAATCGCTTCCCAGTTGCAAAGGGAGGGCAAGTTTGGGAATTGAGCCTATGAGGCCTTCAGAAAGCAAAAGATTTTATGTCTATATTGCATTTTACTCATATATCAGAATCACTTTCATTCAAAAAGTATTGACAGAATGCCTACTATTGTACTGAAGTTCCTAGCACCTAGTTGCATTGAGGAAAAACATCCCAGCCAGCTCCTGCTGCAAAGATTACAGTCAAGAAAACCCCACAAAGCAGTTCTGCATGTAACATACAAGTGTCCGTGAAATGGAACCAACTCAGCAGCAATGAGTATTTTTATTTATTTGTTGTTTTTTTTGTTTGCTTATACTATGCAGCCGTTCTACTCTGACCTGAAAGGTCACCACTGTGAGTTGGAATCCACTCCAAGCAACAGGTTCAAGGGTTTGGAAAGGTAGTTAGGATTCACCACTGAACAAACTAGAGATTCCTGCTGCCTCAGGAAGCTTGTGTTCTAGTGTGAGGGAGGTGGAGGAAAAACAAGATAGACAATAAACATAAAAAATATTTGAATTTGATGTTGTTTGAGTGGATACTGGAAGAAGAGTGTGCTGTCACAGGGTAGGGAGAGGAGACATAGAGGCTGGCACTCAACCTTTTATATGGCAAATTGACTTGGGTTGTAAACTTTCCCTTAATCACAATAAAAAAATTTTAAAAAATATTTCAAACTTTGGAAGGTACAAGATATTATGAAAACCCAAACGAAACCCCTTGCGGTCAAGTTGATTCTGAATAGAACTGTCGCACAGGATTTCCAGGGAGCAGCTGATGGATTCCAGCTGCTGACCTTCTTGTTAGCTGTGGAGTTCTTTACCACTGTCCTGCTAGAGTTCCACAGGTTATTATAGATGAGGGGAGAAATAAATAAACAAATGAAGCAGTGTACAGCAGGGGGTGGAATATGTGTACGGTATGTTAAGTCAGTAAGGAGATCAGAGTCAGTTTTCCTGAGAAGGTAAGATATTTGCCAAGACTAGAAATGATTTGGCTGTAAAAATATTGGGGAGTCGAAGTGGGAAGCTTTTCAGGCAGACAGAGTAACTGAGATTGGAGTAACTTTTGCTCGAAGACCAGATAAAGCCTGGCGTGTTTGCAGAGCCTCAGGGAGAACAGGGGCTGGTCCAGAGTCAGAGTAAGACAACCTGTTTTGCAGCAAGCAGCCTTCCTGGCTGCACCAACAACTTTCCTCACCCAGAAAAAAAAGCTTGATAAAAGAAAGGATTTGGAACCTGTACTATCTAGTCCCATTGCATCCAGCTCTTGTGGGCCCAAAAAGCTGCATTTTTAATTTTTAAAAAGAAAAAAAAAAAAAAACGCAGTTGACTCTTGTGCATTCTAGAACTTTAGACCTACTGCCACAAAGCATGCAGCTGGATATACTCAGGAGGAGAACTGGGCACCAAGAGACATTGTGTATAACACTTCTAGAACCGCACATGTCCCTGTTACTGATCAGGGCTCTTCCAGTTGCAAGTTAAGAAATCAGCTCAAACTAACCTAATGCACTGTCATCGAGTCGATTCCAACTAATAGCAACCCTATAGGACAGAGTAGAACTGTCCCCGTAGAGTTTCCAAGGAGTGCCTGATAGATTCAAACTGCCAACATTTTGGTTAGCCACCACAGTGCTTAACCACTGTCCCACCAGGGTTTTCCAGGTCAGAATAGTTTAACCAAAAAAGGGAATTCGTTGAGTTAGATAAGTAGAAGTCAAAGTCTAATTTGCAACTCAACAAAATTCTGAGGATGAAAAGACGCTTCCCCAGTTCAGTCTTTATCCATCTCTCAGCTGTGCTTACCTCTTTGCCTTTTTCTCATCAAAGGAACTCTGCGGGATGGTGGCCACAGTCCCAGATTATCATTTTCCTACTTTAGCAATCTGAGTGGGAAAACACCTTCTTCCTAGATAGCCCAAGAAGCTTTAGTCATGTTCTTGTGCTAGAACACATTTCCGGACTTGGGAGGTGAGGCAATCTGCTTGGTCATGCTTCGATCTTGGGAGAGCAGTCCTCACAGAAAGGGGGACTTTCAGGAAGAAAGGAGTTGTGCAGACGCCTTTGAGGAGTGGGGAGAGGCAGGGAAGAAAAGTGTTCACTATATCCCTGAAGTCTTTCTCCCTTGGTTTCTCGATTTTTAAAAAGAGTTGTTAAGAAGATGTATCTGATTCCTTCTGGCTCTCAATTGACTATGTATCTCTGTAATCAATCTCTCTGCAAAGCCACCCAAAGTGAATTAACTTGCATGTCATTCTTTCAGATAAATTTATAGTACTTTGAATAAGACACTGAAGGGGTGATCTGCTTTGCAGTTCTAAAGAATAAATGGAGTTTATCCTTAGATTTTTGTAAAGCATAATGGTTTAGACCTTCCTTTCTGATGATGTCCCCACTTCTTAATTCTCTGCTTTGACTGGTATGCAAGAAAAATTTAAATAGTGTCGTGATTGGTGTGGTATGAAGAATACTCACGGCTCCAAAAATTTGTTGAAGAAAGAATTTTGAGGGAAAGATTGTCTATTGAACTGTAAGACACAAGTCTCCTCTAATATAGGTCATCTCTTTATCCCATGGTAACTTCTTTTGGTTGGAGACTGGGGCAGGGGATGGTAAATAAGAACCAATCTGTCAGAGCCAGGGGACTCAGGATGACATCTGTTAAGAATGAAGATGAAGTGCTTATCGTGGCTTTCACAGGGCCAACAATGACGTCCAACCAAGCACACTTTTACCAAGTATGTTCCAAGGCCACCCCTAACAATATTTCTTCAGGTGTTTATTTAAGTCTTGCCTGTCCCCTGTATTTTAAAAATCAAAATTTTCAAGATGAGGACCTGAGAAAGTCCATAGCAAATAAGATCCCCTCTTCTCATTCAAACTGGAGAACCACTGCTGTCCACTTCGCCACTTAGATTGGAAAACCCTTCTCTCCTCTTCTTTATGTTTCTCAGCTTTCATGTTATCCTTTGTGTCAAGTTGGTCCCCTTTTCTTCTCAAAGATACTCTTTCAGTGCTTATTTTAACCAGATTTCATCTTTGCAAAATACGTTACGATGAAACCTCGCCAGTCCCCAAACAAAGGAGGTTACAGTAGGGTAAATAAACTATAATGTTTGGATTTCTATCCTATTAACAATTCAGCAGATAGATTGTTCCTTAACATCCTTTTATGCAACTAGATTTTGCCCCAGTGAATGTCCTAGCCCTGGGGGTGTAAAGGGTGGAGAGTGGCCAGAGATATGCTAGAGCAGAGACTATGTGCCAGGAACACCCATGGAAGAGAAGGGTGAGAAAGAGTAAGCCAGCAGAGACGGAAAGGATGAAAACAGATCAAAGATTTTCTGGTTTTCCTTATGACTAGTCCTGTCCACAGATGATGGAAGAACACTGTGAATTTCAGCAGCCTAAGACGCCAGGGAAGTTAGCATTTTGCATTCTACAGAGCACCAGAAGAATGTCCATGGCTGATCTTGATTCTGAGAAAGACAAATTCAGCAGTGTCTTATAAACAATCCTTGAACACTAAAAAAAAATCCACATTAGCAAATAACTGGAGAGAATAGCACTCTGTCCAGGATTACAGATGTCTGAACCAAAAACCAAACCAACTCATTGCTGTTGAGTCAATTCTGACTTGTACTGATCCTATAGGACAGAGAAGAGCTGCCTCATATTGGTTTCCAGAAAGTGTCTGAAGGATACAAACTGCCAGCTTTCAGGTTAGCAGGTATAGCTCTTAACCATTATACCACCAGGGTTCCCACCAATGCCTGATGTACCTCCTAAATGGTTAATGGGGTCAAACTCCTAACCAGAAGGTCAAAAATCTTCAAGTCGACTTGAAAGTGCAAGTCCACTGAGAGGCTCCCTGGGAGAAAGGCCTGGAAATCTACTTCTGAAAAATCAGCCTTGAAAAACCTACAGAGTTCTATTTTGACATATCTGGGGTTGTTATGAGTTGGAATCGCTCAGTGGCCACTGGTTAGGCTTATGATACAACTTCAAGAACTTAAAAATATCACGTTAAGCCACTTCCACTTTCTTTCATCACCGTCGTCCCATCCCAAAATTGTTGTTGTTATTGTTGCTGTTAGGTACCACTGAGTCAGTTCTGACTCACAGTGACCCTATGCGCAACAGAATCAAACACTGCCCAATCTTGCACCGTGTTCACGATTATTTTTATGCTTAAGCCCGTCATTACAGCCACTATGCTATTCCATCTCATTGAGGGTCTTCTTGGTTTTCGCTTCCCTTTCGCTCTACCAAGCGTGATACCCTTATCCAGGGGCTGATCTCTCCTGACAACATGTCCAAAGTATGTGAGGTGCAGTCCTGCCATTTTTGCTTCCAACTCTGGTTGCACTTCTTCCAGAACAGATCTATTTGCTCTTTTGGCAGTCCATGGTACATTCAACATTCTTTCCCAATGCTGCAAGTCAAAGGCATCAATTCTTCTGTCTTCCTATCCCCAAATTAGTTATAACTAAAATTCTTCCACCAAACCATCACTGCCTGGAACTAAGGATCAACTTCATGGAACTCTTTTGTTAGAAGTCTATTGCAAGGGAGCTCTTAGTATCCTAAGCCCGTAACTCGTCATTAACTTCTCATGAGAGATTAAATAATCAGACTTTCCAGCATGACAGCAAGCGTAAGACTCACACAATTATCCTGACAGCACAGAATGAGGCTGATATGAGGAGGCTTGTGAGGAGTGAGACAGAGAGATCTGAAGCTTGGACACAGCTGACACGGGATGTCATGAGATCACTAGGAGTCTAGGAATAGGACACAAATCAAAGTGAAAAGAAGACACAATAGGAGAGAAAAAGCAATGTTATTGTCTCCCAAAGAGATTGCCTGTCCTTAGGGTCTGTGGAGAGAATAGTCATGATGATTTAGTCTTCTGAGGTAGAGGCAGAGTATCTCTGTTAGTTCAGGCTACAGAACCTAGCTCTGACCTTGGCCGTGGGGAAGACTTATGTGCCCTCTCTGGACTTCTGTTTCCTCATCCAAGGAACAAAAGAGTTCCCTTCTAGCCTTAACGTTCTGAAATTTGAATGCTTGCCAATCCAGTGTGATCAGAAGAGAAGAATCAGGAAGAAAGGGGAAAGCAATGGAGAAAAATGGGGAGGAGAATTTATCAAGAACTATCAAATTCCTCCCGAGCTCTGGTAAAGGTTTCTGAGAGCAAAACATCAAAATCTAATTAAGAAAAAAGAATTGGCATATATGGGAGGGTAGTTCAGGGGAGAGAGATTTTGGTTTTGACCTCTGCCATAGAAATTGGATATACCGTATTCTCAGAAATGAGAATTGTTTCTCATTAAGCCAAGTGCCGTCGAGTCGGATCCGACTCATGGCGACCCTAGGGGCCAGGATAGAACTGACCTCCAGAGTATTCAAGGAGCGCCTGGTGGATTTGAACTGCCGACCTTGTGGTTAGCTGTTTCTCATTAACAACCTCAAAATGTTTTCAAAAAGCTGTTTTTCTTGAGTTTAACCAATGAAATATTTTATTGATAACCATGTCTTCAAACTTTTAACATTTTTGAAATAACGACTTGGTCCATCCCTAGCCTACCTGTAGGTCAAAGGTCCAGTACATTAGACCTTTTCTTGGAAAAATATAGCTTGGATTTCTGAATCAAGACCAGAGGGGAAAAAAAGATAGAAGTCAAATAATTGTCACAAATCTTGTACAGTGATTCAGGCCATTAGCTAGAAAATTTGTGTGTAAAATAAGATAACAAATTAAAAAAATAACATACAAGAGAGGATGTGCTGGTAACTGTTAAGCAGGATATTGTCTCAGACCTGAAAAAGATGCTTTCAGCAAGGAAAACTGAAAACACCAAATCTTTTGCTGTCAAGTCCATTCCAACTCATAGCAACCCTATAGTAAGGAAGCAGATAGCAAAATTACATAGACGCACACAGGGTGGACTCCTTTGGCTGTTATTGGGGTAACAGCACAGTAACTGCAGAGATGACCCTGTGAAACCACTGAAGTGCATCGTAAACCAGCACCATGGAGAGACAAGTGTGTCATATCACAATACATTTTGTGTAACCCATTGCTTGAATCCAACTCACAGCAACCTTATAGGACAGAGTAGGAATTCTCCATAGGGTTTCCAAGAAGTAGATTGGTGGATTCAAACTGCCAGGCATAGCTCTTAACTAGAATACCACATTTTGTATGTTGTTGGGTGCCATCAGTTCCAATTCATAGTGACAGGAAAACAAAACACTGCCCAGTCCTATGCCATGCCCACAATTATTGTTACGCTTGAGACCATCATTGCAGCCACTGTGTCAATCTATCTCTTTGAGAGCCTTTCTCTCTTCCTACCCTCTGCTTTACCAAGCATAATTGTCCATCTCCAGGGTCTGATCAGTCCTGATAAAATGTCCAAAGTATGTGACACACAGTCTCTCCATCCTTGCTGCTTTGGAGCACTCTGGTTGTACTTCTCCCAGGACAGATCTGTTCCTCTTTTGGCAGTCCGTGATATATTCAACATTATTCTCACAGTCCAAAGGCACCAATTCTTCTTCTGTCTTCATCATTCATTGTCCAGTTTATGCACGCATATGATACAATTGAAAATACCATGACTTGGATCAGGTGCACCTCAGACTTCAAGGTGACATCTTTGCTTTTCAACACCTTGCAGTGGACTTTTGTGGCAGATTTTCACAATGCAATGTGTCTTTTAATTTCTTGACTGCTGCTTCCATGGGTGTTGACTGTAGATCCAAAGAGAAGAAAACTCAGAATCTACTTAGAAAAATGTCTACAAAATATAATTACAATCATTTTTAAATATGTAGTATGGGCTAAGATTTAATCATTTGAAAAGTTCATTTATATAGGATGAGACATTTCTCAGTGATTTTTCTCTGACATAATATTAGAAAATTACAAATTTATTTTCTATCTTTTAAAAAATGATTTTCTTAAAGGATCCACTTGTTCATTATATGATTTCCCTTTAACATTCTTATATACATAGATGGATATGTCAAAACTTTCTGTTCTCATTAAACTGATATACTTCATATTCCCCTAATACCTTCTCATTTGATCTATCATTGTTTTACAATCATTTCTTTTAGACTAAATTTCAGATTTCTCAATGTCAGGGAATGTGCATTTATTGTTATTTTTATTGCCAAGGCAATGCCAGTTAAGCATTGTGTTGAATAAATACACTGAATTTTTAAAAATTGTGGTGAATATATAGGTAATGAAACACTTGCCATTTCTATAATCCTTACATGTATGGTTCCATGACATTAATTTTGTTCATCGTGTTGTTCAGCCATCCCCATTAGCAACCCCCTGATTTTTCCCTCACCCTGCACAGAAGCTCAATGCCCCCTGATAACACTGAGTATTGAGGTTAATATTTCACTCTTGACATTTTATCTTTTCCTGGTCTGCCCACACAAGCTATGACATATGTACTGAAAATTCTAAGATTCTGAAATTCTTAGCTAAAGTCATACAATGACAAGGGTGAGATCATAGTTAAGAGATATTCATGTTAAAAGAACAATGCTTGGCCTTGAGGAGGCAACCAGTTCCATCATTGATCTTACCTCTTCCTTCAAGGCAACCATTATTTTCCAATAACCAGACATTTCTGCCTGGATACAGGGATGCCTGAACCCAGCATCAGTGGTATAGCGCTAGCCAAATCTCGTGCTTGGAGAGCAGCCCTTAATGAGCTGTCAAATGTACAGTCTCTGCCGCTGAGGAAGTCACATTGTAGTTCAGGGAAGATGATTATGAAGCAACAATTTGATGCAACAGTTAGCATTTCTTTTTTATTTAGGTACACAAAGGAAACAAATCCTAGGTTTGTTTCATATGTATATATATGTGTCTGTATGTGTGTGTGTGTGTTTGTGTAACTCCTACTCTGATGAAATGGATAACACTTTTAACACCCCAGGGAGCTTTCTTGTGCTCTTTCCTACTTAGTAACCTCCAGGTAACCAGCATTCCCACTTATATCTCCATTGATTAGTTGTTGAGTCAAGTCATAGGTCTATTGATCAAGTTATTCATTTATTCATTCCTTCCAAAAATAATGTACAGAGCAGCCATGTGCTAGATGCTGTGTGGTGACTAGAGATATAAGGTGACCAAGGCAGCTGAAACCCTCTGTGCACCCTGACGCTCACATTCCAGTAGGGGAACTGAAAGTTGGCAAGTAACCAAATAAGATAATTGGGAATCATGAAAAGTGATGCACAGAACACAAGATGATCATCAACAGTAACTAGGTAGGATAGAGCAATATTAGATGAGGGAAGGAGCTGCAAAATTTGACATTTGGGCTGTGGATTGTCTGACAATGGGCCTGGAAAGAGGGACCTGAAAGTACTAAAGTTCTAAAAGAAGAAGAAGAAGCTGAGAGCAAGCAGGAACTGAAAGGCCACTGTGGCTGGACATGGGTGCTAGGGGTTGAGATTCATGAGAAATGAGGTTGGGAGGGCAAGGAGGAGCCCAGCCAGAGGAAAATTCCCTTGTGAGGCAGATGATTTTCCAAGAAGGGGTAGACAAGCATAAAGAAATATATCTGGTATAATCTACTAATTAATTAAAAAGAAAAGCTTTTCCCAGAAGCTATGTTCAGTAAATAAGCAATGACTGCTGGGTATGACTTGCAACTGTGTGGCAGGTCAGCAATGAAAGCATTCCAAAGCAGAGGATTTTCTGAAAGCATAATTATACATATTGAAAGTAGCAAAGGGAAAATAGTTTTTTAAGGTAGCAAACCCTAAAGCAAATCTGGATAATGTGGGTGCTATTCTTCACATTTTTCTATGGTTAATTAGAGAGAGCTGGGAAACACACAATGCTGCCCACAGCCTTGCCAACCCATTATGGGCACTTCTAATTTCAGATAAAGGAAGCCTTCGTGACCACCCCTGGTTTGTCTTAGAACATGCATTGTATTATCAGAGCAGATGAGTAAAAATAATAGCCTTCTGAGTATCTACAAAAGGTACCTTTCTAATTAGTAGATACTTAGAAGTTCAAATCATATCTCCATGTTAATAAAGCAACTCCCAAATTTACTTGGCTCTTGAAAATCTAATTTTTCAATTCTTCCCCTTTGTACAGAAATTGTGATAGTTGACTCAGTGGCTTAGTTAAGAGTATGAACAGTTTCATACATATGCAACTAAGAAAAAAAGAATGATTATGTAAAATCTTAAGTATATATACTTTCTCTTTGGTAAATATGTGTGTATCATCTTAACTGGAAACCCTGGTGGCATAGTGGTTAAGTGCTACATCTGCTAATCAAAAGTTTGGCAGTTCAGATCCACCAGCACTCCTTGGCAACTCTATGGGCCAGTTCTACTCTGTCCTATAGGGTTACTGTGAACCAAAAGTGACCTGATGGTCGTGGGTTTCATTTGGGGTTTTATCATCTTAAGAAGCATTGTTAATCACATACATTGATCCAAATACATACTTGTATGTTAAAAATATGCTGAAAACATATTTAGCATCTTTGCTAAATAAAACCACAAGACTACTTTTTAAAAAAAACAACAAAGTATACATGATGGGGATTTTTAATCTCATGTTTAGGATAAAATTTGAAGGAGAAAAAAGTCTACTGTATCAGAGTTTAAATTTCTGAAGAGAAATTGCATCATCAGGTATATTTCTTTGTATAATAGAAATGTTTGCAACATATAATAGAAATGATTGCAAAATGTCCCCCCCAAAAAACTGAATGAAAGGAGAAATGAAGAAAAGTTACGTGATTAGAAACATCAGGACATCAGAAACTATAAAGGCTATCTGGCTAAGTTTTTCCATTATTATCCAAATTTAATTTTACATACAAGCTGAAAGCTCTTTCTGTTCTGTTGCTTCAGAATTTAGAAAAAGCTACTGCTCGTTTTATCTTTTTTTTTTTTCTCAATCATTCTAAAATTCCATTAGCTGTTAAGGTGAGCACAGATTAAAAAGTATAAATGCATAAAATGCTGTAAATAGCATAAATAGAAGTTTCCGTGATGGCAGTGGAAAGCACGGTACTAGAGGAGACTTGATCCTTTTAAGAGAGGCAAGCAGTCTACTGCCTGACAATGTTTTTAAAACATCCAGTGACAGACCAGGTTCAAATTCAAGCACTGTCACCTAACTTTGTGGTTTGATCACGTACCTTGATATCACTAAACACTTCAATTTCATGAAAAACTAAGACACTAGCATTTATTTCATGGAGTTAATTATAAGGATTAAATGGCATACACTGAGTATTCAATACCTGATAGTTCTTTATGTAAGTATTTATGACTCAGCCATTACCTTTTTATGCGAGTGAGCAAAGTGTTAACTTTGAGGCTGAAGTGTCCTCACCTATAAATCAAGAGTTGAAACAGTTGAACCCTAATAATCTTTCCAAATTCAATATTCTACAATTCTTCATATTTATGTGACCTCAGTTTCCTCATGTTTACAGTGGGTCTAATTTAAGCACCTACCTGCAGGATTTTGAAAGGACAAAATGAGTTAAGATAGGTGGAACCTCTTATAATAGTGTGTGGTACATAGACAGTGCTTAACTGATATATGTTAGCCAGGAAAATGATCCTGACGGTAAAGCAGATGATGAAGGCATCCATTCATAAATGACAAGGTAGCTAAACAACACTGAGTATCAGATTAATCTATACCTTCTTTCAGAGTCAGTGTCAGGGTTATCGAGACTTTCACACTTCAAGGTTCTTCAAGACTAAACTCACTGACTTCTAAGTAAGAAACACACTGTCCTAACCCTGGTGGCATGGTGGTTAACTGTTATGGCTGCTAACCAGAAAGTCGGCAGTTCCAATCCACCAGCCACACCTTGGAAACTCTTTGGGGCAGTTTTAGCCTATTACGTAGGGTCAGTAGGAGTCAGAATCAACTCAACAGTAATGGTTTTGTTGTTGTTGGGTTTTGTTTTGGTTTGGTTTGGTTTTATAGATTTTCAAGTGCAGATACCCTAGTGTTTTAATCAGCTAGTGCTGCTCTAACAGAAATACCATAAGTGGATGGTTTTAACAAAGAGAAGTGTTCATTCTTACACAGTCCAGTAGGCTACAAATCTGAATTCAGGGTGTCCACGCCAGGGGAAGGGCTTTTCCTCTGACAGCTCTGGAGGAAGGTCCTTGTGTTGCATCAGTCTTTGTTCAGGTAGCATCTTGGTGCAGAAACCTCAGGTCTGACGGATGCACTGTTCTCCTGGTGTGGCTTTCTTGACCGTATGAGATTACTGACTCTCTGCTTGCTTCCCTTTCTTTCATCTTCCATAGGATGAAAGTATAAGAGGTGTACGAGCCACACTCTAGGGCAATTCCTTTAGCGAGGGTCTTGCATGCAGTCCTACCCCAGTCCTCTTTTTAAAATAATCAAACTATCTATTAGCCACAGGCAGAGATTAGGATGTAGAACATAGGAAAATCACAAAATGCTGGGAACGATGGCCGAGCCAAACTGCTATGCACATTTTTGGGAGGACACAGTTCAATCCATTATATCCAGTAAGCTAATGTTTTTTTGGGATTTTGTATCAACATTTTTAAGAAATGAAATGACTCGTTTATGGCCCCTTCTCTTCTAGTGAGCATGTATGTGTGTTTATGTTCATTCTAAAAAAGAAAGTATAGCTCCCAAATCCCACACAGGTTGTCAAAGCTTATAAAACGTACCTGAAGAGTTTCCTGTGGTTTCCTTCTTCAAATTGTTTTAAATAACACATGCTTCCTTCAAGGAACTAAAACATGTAACATTTCATTGACACACGAAGAAGAGCTTTGATTTATCCGGAACTGTGATTTGCACAGGTCATTTCCTAGTTGTCCCTAAGCACTTAACAAATATGAAATGCAACACACAATTAAATAAGCTAGCCAAGTCAAATGAACCGGTGAGTGCATTATAAATAGCTACCAAAATTATAGTTTGGATGTGGGTGTTAACTTGCTGGCTCAGTTTAATAACAAATTACATCATTTGACAAATGAGATAAGACCTTCACCTTTAGCTTTCTGATCCAAACTTCTAATAGTTGAAATGTATTATTACCATCTGGTGTCTGGCTTCTGAATCACCGTGGTGATGTCTGCCTCATTTCAAGTAGTCGGAGCTTGGATGCCAAAGAGCAGTCTCCTAAGCATCTTGATTGGCAGGCCCAGTGAGAAGGCTAAGAGCTCAATGAGCCATGGAGGTGCAGCTCCTGCCCTGTAGACGTTTCCTCTAGTTCAAGGCGGATTTGTTTGCTTACTTTGGCTGCAAAGAAATTGTCTCTATCAAAGCTATTTTTATTTCAGATCTCAGTCTGGAAGGATACAATCTTTACACTTTTCAAGAATGCTTGAGTCCTTTTTAATTTATTTGGCACTATTTACAAAATGGTAATAACATAACACCTTTCTTCCTTAGGTAAAATAATTTGAGAATGAAACTGAGAGTGATACCTAGGTCTGGATTTTTAACTCTGTGAAAAAATATGAATCTGGCAATGCTTTGTTGTTCTTTACATGCGGTGGTGTTGCCATTAGCTGCCACTGAGTCAGTCCCCAGGCACTTGACACCCCCGTGCACAGTGAGATTGCACCATTAAGACCGATAAGGTTTGCTTATCACTGGTTGATTTTTCAGAGGTCGATTGCCAGGGCCCTTCTTCCTAGTCTGTCTTAGTATGGAAGCTCTGATAAAGCCTATTCAACATTGTGGCAACATGCAAGCCTCCACCGGTAAACAGGTAGTAACTGGGCATAAGGTGCCAGGGTCTGGCAAAGGTAAGTTTTACTGCTTTCAAGAAACTTGCACTATGGTAGGACAGAGCTAACACAGACGACAAGAGATAATAACACAGGTGAAAGTGAAGTAAGTGCTAAATAGAGTGGCATAGATTAGAAGTGCTGTGAATTTTCTTGGGGAGTATAAAAGAAAAATTTAAAAAGATGAAATGTAAGGAAATGATTGGAAATGAAATATAAATAACAAGATAGTGAGTTTAGAGTAGATAGATATATCTGTGTTTTGGCAGACTTAATAGGTTAGAAATTAGAAATAATATGAGATGCTTGGCAGATTCATCAGTGTTCTTCATCACTGCATAGTACCCTGCTGTGCTTATGTACCATAGTTGGTTTATCCATTTGTTTTAGTCCCCTAGTGCCACTC
The DNA here is from genome assembly GCA_028571685.1 of Heterohyrax brucei. NCBI lineage: Eukaryota > Metazoa > Chordata > Mammalia > Hyracoidea > Procaviidae > Heterohyrax > Heterohyrax brucei. The sequence goes on from CM053144.1 coordinate 168,017,528, forward strand.
TAACAGAAATACCACAGAGTGGACGGCTTTAACAAAGGAAAGTTTATTCTCACATAGTCCGGTAGATTTCAAGTCCTAATTGGGATGTCTGCTCTAGGGGAAGGCTATCCCCCTTGACGGCTCTGAATGAAAGTCTGTTATTGCATCAGTCTTTGTCCAGGGAGCATCTTGGCACAGGAACCTCAGGTCTGAGGGATGTGCCCTTCTCCCAGTGCAGCTTTCTCGATGGTGTGAGATTCCCAATTCTCTGCTTGCTTCCCTTTCCTTTTATCTGTTGTAGGATGAAAGGATTAAGGGTGATGCAAGCCATACTCCAGGGCAACTCCCTTTACAGTGGAACAGGGGATGATCCTATGAAGGGATGTATAGTCCCACCCTAATCCTTTAACATACAGCATAGGAAAATCACAAAATGGAGGATAATAATAAAATATTGGGAATCACGGCCCAGTCATATGGCTACACATATTTTTGGGGTGACACAATTCGGTTCATGACACCATTCATCTGTTGATGGGCACATGGATGAATCTAGAAGGCAGTATACTAAGTGAAATAAGCCAACCACAAAAGAAGAAAAATTGTATGAGACCATTATCATAAAATTTCATGAAAAAGCTTACACCCAAAAAGAAACAATCTTTGAAGGTTATGAGGGATGGGAGGAGCAAGGATGGAAAACTGCTAAATTCACAATAGACAAGTAGCGACTTTGGCCAAGGTTAGACAGTGCACAGTACTGGTGAAGTCAGCACAACTCGTAGCAGGCAAGGTCATGTAAGTTCAGTATCCACAAACACCTCCAAACTCCCCGGGGGACTGAATTACTGTGCTAAAGGCTGTGGGTTCCATGACCTCAAGGAACATCTAGTTTAACCGGCATAATGCAATTTATAAAGTAATTGATCTACATTTCACTTTGGTGAGTAACACCTGGGGTCTTGAAAGCCTGGGAGTGGGCATCTAAGGTATTCTAATGGTCTCACCCCTTCAGGAGCAAGGGAGAATGCAGAAAACTAGACACAAGAGGAAGATTAGTCAATTGGGCTAATGGATTACAACTACTACGGACTCCGCCAAACTGAGTCCAGCACAACTGGTGGGACCTGTCTACCATCAGTGACTGCTCTGACAGGGATCACATTAGAGGATCCCAGACAGAGCTAGAGATAAATGGAGAACAAAATTTTAACTCATAATGGGAAAAGAAAAAAAAAAAGGTTTCTAGCCTTACAGAGGCTGGAGAAACTCCTCCAATACGGCACTTGAACACGCTCTTAGTTTAGTAACGAAGTCGGTCCTGAGGCTCGCCCTTCAGCCAAAGATTAGACAAGACCCATAAAATGAAAAGAGACTCAAAGGGCCACACCAGCCCAGGAGTGGAGACTACAGGGCAGGAGGGGACAGGAAAGCCAGTAATAGGAAAACCCAGGTGGAAAATGGAGAGTGTTGACATGTCCTGGAGTTGTAGCCTATGTCATAAAACAATAGATGGACTAGTTGTTTAATGAGAAGCTAGTTTGTTCTGTAAATCTCCATCTAAAGTACAATAAAAAAAGAAAAAGTTAAAATGCTACGCCTGAACCAAACAGGAGTTACCAGTAACAACAGCTGCAGCACTAGGAGAAACCCAAAAGATGTTTTTCCTGGTTGCCATGGAGTTGACTCTGACTCATGGAGACTCCATGTGTGCAGAGTGGAATTGCATTCTGTGTGGTCAAGATCAAGTTCATGTTTGTCAAAGGAAAGGCCTAATGACAGAGTTCCCAAGATCATCAAGCCAATAAGAGAGCAGAATTCAAATACAGGGCTAAGGACAAAGCTATTCTCCTGACTCCTCACAGAGTCACTTAGTAACTCCACTAAGGTCACCATATAAATTTGAGAGTGAAGGGAGGAGCTGTAATAACCTATGTCTGCCTGGACGATTAGCACAAGCCAAAAACAATCCAGGACTGATGAGGAGTTATGATCACCCTCTTTATAATACATTCCTGTTTCTGGGGATTTATCTAGTAAGCTTTTTTTCTAGTTGCTGGTATCTTGGAGTAAATTGATTCAAGTCCTAAAATTCCAGGAAGTGTTTCCGTTTTTACAGGTGACCATAGAGAAACAGGTCCAATGAAATGAATCACTAACAGTGGAAATTCAGGTAGACAGGTGCTTGATAACAACTGTTTCAAAACAAAACTATTTTTCTAGCACTTGTCAAACTACACCATTTCACGATACTTGGCTGGCTGGGTGTCTAAGCATCATTGGTCAGTGACATAGGTGTATGGGTGGATTCAGTGGCAAACACTCTAAATTAAAACCAAAGCCCTCTGTTGTCATGTTGGCTGAACTCTTGACTACCCATGAAAGATGTTTTGCCCAAGTTGCTCAATGATACTCAGAATTTTATTACAGTTTTAATATCCACTTCAGAACTCATCAATTTAAGAAGTTTTTTTTTAAATGGAGAGTGTTCAGAAGAAATTAAAGACAAACAAAATTATCAATAAATATACAAAGCAACTAAAATGGACTATATTTCAATAAAATGATATATGCATGCCCTTGATTCGCTTCAACTCACACACATTCACAAATGGATATAATAGACACCCACAGATGTAGAAACAGAACACCAAATGTGTACAGTTTGCACAGAATTTTAATCTAAACCTAATTTCCATTCCATAGACGAGTGACATGTAAAATAATATGTATGTTTTGGTTACATTTTTTGATCATCTTAAAATTCTTTTTTGTTGAAAAAAAAGTATCTATAAACAATTAATGGAAACGGTAGAGGGAATAGAATGAGCACTAAAACAGGGGAAAACACCAACACAGAGAAACACGTAAAAATACTCAAGCCAGGCTCAGAGAACCAGCATTCCTGACAGCAAGTGTTGTTAAACACTGGAATGCGTTGCTAAGGGAGGTTGGGGAATCTCCCTTTCCCAGAAGCCTTTAAAAATAGGCTCACATCTGTTTGGGTGGGATAATGGCAATGCTGCCTGACTAGACAGCTTCTTGAGCAAACCTGTCGTCTTGTGATTCTACCATTTCTATTTCAGAGAGTGAAAAGGAACAAGTAAATTCAGTTTGCCTATCAAACTGATTTACAATGATTTATGATTTTAATTATGTTATAAAATGATTTGCATAGTAATCTGTAATGCCAAGGTAGGTAACTAAATTATTCAGGATATACTTGAATTAACACCAAAAGCTGTATAACTTTTATAACATTTCCCAAAGTAGTTTTCGTATTTGCCGAATGTTAAATAAAATATTAATATAAATATATATTACATAAAGCACTACTAAAAAAATCATGAAACCAAAAAGGTACTAATTTTATAACCTACAAGAAAGTTGTAGAAAAAGCGATATACAGAATCCTATATTTAAGTTTTTTAACTGAACAGTATCAGTAACCAGCAGGGTACAGAAGACTAGATTGAGTAAATCTTAGCAAAACTGGGGGCTGACAGAGGAGAATCCCAGCCAAGAGGTAAAAGTAGGTCTGTTCCCTGGTGAAAGCTGAAGCTGAAATTCAGATGTTTCTGTATCTCTCCTCCATTACCAGAAAGCAGCTTTATGAAAAACGAACAGACTGTGTGCCTCCACTCCCTTTAATTGCATAGACATTCGCTAAGCTCCTACTTTTTCTCAAGCGCCGTGCCAGGAATACAAAGAGGAGGATGTCAGTCACCAACGTAAGAAATGGCCGGGGCTCACATGTCATGAAGCCACACGTTAATATAATTTTGAAGGTGTATGAACGGAAACCGTCGTAGTGTAGCGGTTAAGTGCTGCGTCCGCTAACCTCAAGCACTGCAGTTCAAAGCTGCCAGATGCTCTTTGGAAACTCTATGGGGCAGTTCTGCTCTGTCCTATAGCGTCCCTATGAGTTGGCATCAACGGTAGCGTGTTTCTTGGTTCTTCTAACAAAAAGAGACATAAAATTAGAAATACAAAATTAGAATGAAAAGCAGAAAATAAATCACAAGTTACAAGTTTTAAAATTCTGACAAATACTAGAAACATCACAAAATTTACCGGGGGAAAAAAGGAAACTATTTTTTTTAATTAACAGACCTAGAATTGTAGTCCTATTTATACTACATTTTATCTGCATATTGTTGATAATATGACAAGAATTTTGTTGTATGATTTCCTACAGAAAAAAAATAATGAGAATTCAATCGTTCTTCTGATAGTTTTTTTTCTTTCTGCTTTACATTTTAGTCATAATTCTAAGTCAATTTTCAGAATTGCTGTCAAGTACAGGAAAACTCTAATCAAGTTTCTTTGACATATGAGCTGTAAGAGCTGTCAGATTTCAGGACATTGCAAAATTTTTCTGAAGTGTGAATAATTTTTAAACACTTGTGATCCATGATACTAACTAGCTTGTCACTGGTGTCCTTGTTATAATGGTATACTGTGAGTTCGATTTTTCTCTGTCTGTGACAGTATTGTATATTACCTTTGAAAGAAATTAAATATTTTTTCGATGAACTCATGTGGTTCAATCCTCAACATTAATTGGATTATTAAAGAACAAATGGTCTATCTAGTCCTTCTCTTCAAAACCTTCCTCTTGTGAATGTATTCTTGCTTTGTATTATCTGAAAATTTTGTTGTTGTTGTTACAATTTACTTCTTTATATCTCAGAATAATTTGCTTGATTTTATTATTTACTTTTCTTTCATATTCCAATAACTTTTATCTTGTTTTCTCTTCGTTGTTTAATACAGTCATTCATAGATGACAATTGAAGGTCCTCTTCATACATATCCAAATCAATATTCAGAGACTTATAGGGTTTTTTTTTGTTTTGTTTTGTTTTTCAGTGGTAAGGTTCCCAAATATCTCTCCAAATTGCAGGGAAAATGAATTGTTTATACTTTACCAAATTTTGAAATAACTTTTTAACATTTCATTTGTGTTTCTCTTCCAAGCCTTTGAAAGTATGTCTGAGTCATTAGACTGCACTGTGCTGTACCAGAGGACCAGAGCAGGGACAGTACAGGCAGCCCATGCTGCTACTCTTACAATCTTAGAAGAAATGCTTTTGTTTCCTTTTTAAAAAATTTACGTGTAATTACTCTTCAGTAAAATGCACAAATCACAGTGTTCAGCTCAACGGGTTCAAATAAACTCATGTTACAAAAAAAATAAAAGCCTTGTTATAGAGTCTGTTTTAGCTGGCTGGTGCTGCTTGAACACAAATACCATGAGTGGATGACTTTTAAAAAAAGAAATTTTATCTGTCACAATCCGATAGGCTAAAGTACAAATTCAGGGTGTCAGCTCCAGGGACAGACTTTCTCTGCTGGCTCTGAAGGAAGGTCCTTGTCCTCCTTCTTCCGCTGGACTGGAAGCTTCTGAGACATAGAGACCCCAGTCCTTTCCTAAGTACTCATTCAGCTCCCCATACTGCTTTATTTCTGTATAGTATGAGGTCCCCAAATCCCCCTGCTAGGTTCTTTGTATTCCAAGAGATTGTCTCAAGGCACAAAACAACCTTACACGTTGTGTCCGGCCCTACCAACCCAACTGCCACACCCCCTCCCTCATTAACATCATTGGGGCAGGGCTTACAGCATACAAAATACCAGGAATCATGGCCCAGCTGGATGGCTACAAACATGTTTTGGAGAACACAGTTCAATTCATGACAGTCTATTCCAACTTATTACAACCCCCTGTGTTACAGAGTAGAACTGCTCCATAAGATTTTCTTGGTTGGAATCTTAAAGGAAATAAATCGGCAGGCCTTTTGTCCGTGACACAGCCAGGTGGGATTGAGCTCCCAACTATTAGGTTTGTCAAAAACCAAAACCAAACCTGTGGCTGTAGAGTCAATTCCAACTCATAGTGACCCTACAGGACAGAGTAGAACCACCCCATAGAATTTCCAAGGGGTGCCTGGTGGTTTCGAACTGTCAGGCTTTTAGTTAGCAGCTGTAGCTCTTAACCTGTGCCGCCAGGGTTTCCTTAGGTTTGTAGTCAGGTGCAAACTATTTGTAGCCCCCTGGGACCTAAACCCATGTAACAACCACCTAAAACAAGATAGAAAGTTCACTTTTGTTCTTTTTTATTTTTTAATTGTGATTGAGTGAAAGTGTACAACGAAGTTTAAATTTGCATGCGTACCTATCTGCAGCTCCGTCTGCTCTCCTTGCCCAGTGGCAGCATTCTCCTCTTTTCTGTTCTGCACATGTCATATCCTCCCAGCAATCTCCTATCTCCTCCTCTCCACCCTCTCCACTCCCTTCTAGTAAGAGGCCAGGCCTGGGGGTTCCCCTAGGAGCATGGCCCCTAGACTGATGCTGCCCCATCATAAATCATTACTGAGGTCAACTCTTCAGACAGAGGAGGACTGGACTTGGGGACACAGAGTGACCATATCTTGTGTGCACTTTATGGTTCTATGCATCTATAGGTTGTTCTTCTTCTTCTTTATTTTAATCAATACCCATCTACCCAGAACAACTGTTTTATTAATTCTTTCACCGTAATACATTTTGCCTGTTCTTAAACTTCTTGTAAATGATATCATCCAGTATGTAATCTTTTGTGCCTGTCTTATTTCCCCAGCACAATGACTTTGAAGTTTCCAACCGTGTTGCTGTATGTATCGGTAGTTTCTGTTTTACTTCTGAGTGTTATTTTATTGTGTGAATATGCCACAATTCGTTTATTTGTTCTTCTGTTGATGGACATTTGGGACTGTTACAAATAAGGCTGCTCTAAAGATTCTTCTGTGAGTCTTTGTGTCAACATACATTTTAATTTCTCTTCAATAAACACGTGAGTGCCCATTAGTCTGTCCGTTTGCCATACTGTGGGGGCTTGCACATCACTATGATGCTGAAAGCTACACAGTTGGTATTTAGCTACCAGCAGGGTCACCCATGGAAGACTCACTGCAGCTGAGCTTCCAGACTGAGACAAACTAGGAAGAAGGACCCAGCGAGCTACTTCTGAAAAGAATTAGCCAGTGAAAACCTTATGAATAGTAGCAGAACACTGTCAGGTATCGTGCTAGAAGACAGGCCACCCACAATGGAAGGCACTTAGAAGACCACTAGGGAAGAGCTGCCTCTTCAAAGAAGACTTGCCCTTACTGGCATGGATGAAGTCAAAGTTTCAGGCCTTTCCTTGGCTGATGTGGCACAACTCAAAATGAGAAAAAGGCACCTGAAAATGTGTATTAAAAATCAGAATGTGGAATGTATAAAGTATGAAAATTAACAATCTTCAAAAATGAAATGGAACACACAAACATTTATATCCTAGGCATTAATGAGCTGAAATAGACTGGTAGTGGTTGTTCATAATCAGACAATTGCATGGTCTACTATGCCAGAAAGGACAACTTGAAGAGGAATGCTGTTTCATTCATTGTCCAAAAAAGCATTTTAAGATCTGTCCTGAAGTACAAAGCTGTCAGTAATAGGATATCTACACACCTACAAGGAATGCCAGTTAATATGACAATTATTCAAATTTACACACCAACCACGAAGGCCAAAGATGAAGAAATTGAAGATTTTTACCACTTTCTGAGGTCTAACATTGACTGAACATGCAGTCAGAATGTATTGACAACCATTGGTGACCAGAATGCAAAAGCTGGAAACTACAAAGAAGGATTTATCTTTGGAAAATCTGACCTTCGTAACAGAAATCATGCTGAATATTGCATGACAGAATTTTGTAAGACCAATGACATCTTCATTGCAAACACCTATTTTTACCAACATAAATGGTGACCATACACATGGCCCTTGCCAGATGGAATACACAAGAATCGGATCAACTACATCTGTGGAAAGAGATGATGGAAAAAGTCGATATCATCAGTCAGAATAAGACCAGCTGCTGACTGTGAAACAGATCATCAGTTGAGCACATGTAAGTACAAATTAAAACTGAAGAAAATAAGAACAAGTTAACAAGAGCCAAAGTACAATCTTAAGTATATACCACCTAACTTTAGAGACCATTTCAAGAATACGTTTGATGCATTTAATACTAATGACAGGACAGCAGACAAGTTGTACAATGGCATCAACAGACATCATTCATAAAGCAAGCAAGAGGTCATTAAAAGAAAGAAAAGACCAAGTTGAATGTCAGAATAGACTCTGAAACTTCCTTTTGAATGTCAAGTAGCTAAAGCAAAAGGAAGAAATGATGAAGCAAAAGAATTGAAGATTTCAAAAGGTGGCTTGAGAAGACAAACTGGAGATAGAAAACCAAAAAAGAATGAACTGGGCTTTTCTCAAGCTGAAAGAACTTAGGAGGAAGTGGGGGAAATTCAAGCCTGAGTTGTAATAGTGAATGAAGCATCAAAAGAAGATGGAAGGAATGCAGCGTCATCATACCCCAAAAGAATTGGTCATGTTCAACCATTTCAAGAGGTAGCATATGATCAAGAACCACTGGTAGTGAAGGAAGACATCGAAACTGCATTGAAGGCATTGATGAAAAACAAGACCCCAGGAACTGACAGAATATAACTGAGATGTTTCAACAAACAGCTCCTGCTCTGGAAGTTCCTACTCATCTAGGCCAAGAAATTTGGAAGACAGCTATTTGGCCAACCAACTAAAAGAGATCCATATTCATGCCTATTCCCAAGAAAGGTGGTTCAATCAAATGAGGAAATTATCAAACAGCATCATTACTATCACACACAAGTAAAATTTTGCTAAAAGTCCTTCAAAAGTGACTGCAACAGCTTATTGAAAGGTAACTGCCAGAAATGCAAACTGGATTCAGAAGAGGACATGGAATATGGGAAATCACTGCTAATGTCAGACGGATACTGGCGGAAAGCAGACAATACCAGAAAGATGTTTAACCTGTGTTTTATTGACTATGCAAAGGCGTTTGTCTGTGTGGATCATAAAAAATCCATGAACAACACTGCAGAGAATGGGAATTCCAGAACACTTCGCTGTGCTCATTTGGAATCTGTACATTTAGTCACCAGAACTAGAAGTCACTGGAACAGAACAAGGGGACTCCAAACGGTTTAAAGTCAGGTAAGGTATGCAACAGGGTTGTATCCTTTCATCAAAGCTTTTCAATCTGTATGCTGAGCAAATAATCTGAGAAGGTGTACTACAAGAATAATAAAATAACAGGGTTAGAGGAAAACTCACTATCAACCTGTGTTATGCAGATGATACAATCTTGCTTGCTAAAAATGCAGAGATTTGAAACACTTACTGATGAAAATCAAAGAGCACAACCTTTAGTATGGACTGCACCCTAAGAGCCAGAAAACAAAAATGCTCACAACTGGATCAGTAAGCCACATTGTCACAAATGGAAACAGGACTGAGGTTGTCGAGGATTTAATTTTGTTTGGGTCCACAATTAATGCCCATGGAAGCAGCAGTCAAGAAATTAAGAAGCATTGCATTGGGAAATTTCCTACAGAAGATCTCTTTAAAGTACAGAAAAATAAAGATGTCACATTGAATACTAAGGTGTGCCTCACTCAAGCCATAGTGTTTTCAATCACATTATATGCATGTGAAATCTGGACAATGAATGAGGAAGACAGAAGAATTGATGCTTTGAACTGTGGTGTTGGTGAAGAATACTGAATACACCATGGACTTCTGCAAGAACAAACAGATCTGTCCTGGAAGAAGTACAACCAGAGCATTCCTCAAGATGGTGAGACTATGTCTTACACACTTTGGATGTTTTGTCAGGTGGGATCAATCCTTGGAGAAGGATATCAAAGTAGAGGGTCAGCAAAGATGAAGACAAGTTGCAACGACACAATGGCTACAATAACGGGCCCAAGCATAGTGTTACTTGTGAGGATGGAACAGGACTGGGCAGTGCTTTATTATATATGCACACGGTTGCTGTGAGTTGGAGCTGACTTGGTGGCACCTAACAATAACAACGAAAACAACCTGAGAATGGAACTGCTGGGTTGTAAGGTGTGTATATATGTTTACTTTTATTAGAATCAGGCATATGATTTAAAACATTCCATCGAAAAGGAAAACACAAAAAGAAAATATGTGATTGTTGCCCAATACTGAAGTTGTCAATTAACCTGGGCTGAAAGTACCTCATCCTTCATGTGCTCTGCTCATCTGCAACTTCTCATCCACTGCTGTGCAAAACGCAGTAGGACTTGGTGTTCCCTGAGTACATGACTCGCTCTCTTCCTTGTTCCTCTACAAAGTACTTCCTCTGGCTGGCTGCTCTTGCCTTTCCTTTCACCAGCCTTAGCCACCTTTATGGACTCAGTCTTTTTTTTAATCTCTGAGAGGCCTTTTGGTATCTCTCTACCTCGCCCATTGCTACTCCCATCAAGACTGATTTATATTTCCCTCTTTTGTGCTCCCATGGAAGCTTGTAATTTCACTATAAATATCTGGTCATTTGTCTCTACGGCTGAACTACTAGCTTCCTGAAGGTGTTCTCCTGGTCACCGCTAGAATCTAATGTCTAGCAAAGACCCAGAGTAGGTGCTCAACAAATATTAGTTGAATCAATCAATAAATACTTGAGCAGATATGATGTTGTTGTTGGACGTGGGAGACACATCTTCACACCTGCGGTGTATTCAGGTAGAAACAGGCAATAAAAGTCAGAGGTACAAGTGTCAGGCTTACAAACAGTAAGTGGGCTGGAGATATAGAGATACAAGTACCCCTCTTTAGTCTCACTGTGTGCAAGCAAGCATAGAACATATGAAATCTTATGAGAATGCTTGGGGGAAAACTTCATAAAGAGGTTTAAAGCAACTGAGTGTAACTGAAAGGAGGGAGAAAAATTGCACTAGACTCTGGATTAAATGGCAAAAGAGGAGAGAATTAAAAACCGACTGTGTAAACCGCTAATTCAAAAGTTGAGCACTAGGTTGATAAGTAGGGCAATTACGGTAATATCCTAAGAGGTAGATGAAGTTGAGTAACTTCACTTTTATTTTTAGTTGTTCAAGAAAGAAAAGAAATTGAGGCAATTCTCAAATTGAAGAGGTAGGGTCTTTGATGAGAAGTTTTGGGGGGGAATAGAACACCACACAAAACAAGCTTAGTTTGTATAAATTAATGCTGAGGTCTCACTCCAGTAAGTTATGATTTGCAAAAATTTTTTTCTCTCAGTTTAAGTAACTAGTGAGTGCCCAACATCTTACTTTAATTTCCAGGCATTGATTGGGATTGGGGATTATAAGTATTCAGGTGGCTCAAAGCAGAAGCCTTTATCCATAATAATTGGAACTGACTGAAGACTGTGTGAGAGTTTGGAGAGCCACCAGGAATCTCACGTCATTGTTGCACTTCTTTTGTTACGGATCTAACAGCATAAAGAAAACCGTTTCACCGTGAATTCTATACAATGAGATTTTGGAACTAGAAATAGCTTAGAGTCCATCTTGCCCAGCACTTTCCAAACTATTTCTTGGTCAGGACACAGCATAGACATCGATTGCTCTGGGAATCTTTCCTCAAGATGTGAATAAATATGACTTTAAAAAACAAACAACAACAAAAATCTTTGTGGGCAAATCTTATACCTTTATTTTTGAGTTCTGTGATTCTTACTATTCCAGTGGGCATGGTAAGCCTCTGAGGAGATTCGCAGCAAAGAAACTCATTTAATTTTGAGTCACAAAATATTTCTGGATCTTATCTTAACACTAAACGCTTATGCTTTTATGCATCTTAGGGACCGTACTCTCAGAGACACTGATTTTCTTCCGTCCTTTAATTGAGCTAGAGGTTTCTTCTGGCATTTTTACCTTCTTGTTTCTGCTCTCTAATATTCTATAACAAACCACCTCAACATTTAGTAGCTTCAAACATTTTATCACCTGAGTTTACTTAGATTATCTGGGAAGTTCTTCTGGTCTTCATAACGTCAGCTGAATCTACAGTTATCTGTAGCTTGACTTGTCTGGAACATCCAACACGGTTCACTCTGAAAGTCTGAACTTCACTTTGGATAATGGCATAGCTGGGCCTCTCTCTCTCTCTCTATCTCAAGAGTCTCTCATTCTACATAACTTTACCATGTATTCTCTTCTTGTGATCTTCTCATAGGGTAACTGGACTACTTACATGGTGGTACAGAGCTCCAAAAAGTACAAAATTAGAAGATTCTAGGCCTTTTTAGTTTCAGCCCAAGAACTTTACAGCATCACTTCCCAACACTGAGTTGGTTAAAGTGGTCACAGGACCAGCCCAGATTCAAGTTTCTTGGTACCACAGAGGTTCAGTGAGATCTTGCTAGATATTCAGCATCAGTTGGTTAGGCAAACAGCCAACAGGACCCAGAGCCTACATATAAAATAGGAGAAAGTGAAAAATCTACAGTAGTTCCTGAATTTTAAACCAGAAGCCCCTGAGTGAAACTACTCATTGCTTGCTTCTGCAGAAAAATGTTTGTTGGAGTATAGCATACACATTTACCTCTGTATTGTCTACAGTACTTTTGTGCTACAGAGCTAGAACAGTTATGCCTGAGATCATCTGGTCTGCAAATTCTGAAATATTTACTACCTGGCCCTATGCATGAAAAGCTTGACAACCCTGATCTAGACTGTACAAACTTTACAAAAAGATAGTTACGTTGTCACGAGATAACTCTTCGTACACTAAGAAGTGTAGAATAGAAGCAAGCTTTAAAACTCAAAAGAGAAAGGAATTTGTGTTGTCAGATACATTAACAGTTTGTTCTTTTTACGGCTGACCTGTGTTCCATTTTTTAGACATTCACCTGTTTATGTGCATTTGGCTTGTTATAGTCTTGAGTTATTACAAATAAAACTACCGTGAACATTCCTTTACAGATCTTTGTACAGATAGTTTCATTGAGTAGATAATCTTAAAGTGAAATTAATCATGTAGATGATACAGGTTTAACTTGTTAAGAAACTGACAAGCTGTTTTCCAAAGATTTTACGTCTCCATCAGTAATTTTTGAGAGTTTCTGTTTCCCCACATTTTTTGCCCACCTTTGATATGGTCAGTCTTTTAATAGTCATTATAATAGGGGTGCAGTACTATCTCATTATCATTTTAATTTGTAATTTCTTCAGGGCTTTGAACTGTTTCTTGCAGTTATGGTGAAGGGAGTAAAGCCAGAACAGACCCGAATTTTTTTAATTTGAGTGAACCGGAACCATAATCAGAACTGTAAAAATTACGAGTTGAAGTCCTTCGAGAAGCCGAATTTCTCTCTTGGAAAACAAGGGCAATGTATGTGTTACATAGTAAACAAAGCTCAGTTCCATTTGGGAATCACAATGCCCTATAGACAGCTGGCAGTTGACCAAGAGGCTTTGAATATGTGTTGCTTTCCATATTCCTGCCAATAACCCAGTCTCACATCAGGATCCCTAGCTGGCTCACTACACCTCTTCCGAATCTCCCATTCCAGGGCTTTGACTCTTAATTTTCATGTTCATCTGCACTTTCTACATCACACCTCAGAATAATTCCCCTCAGGAATAAGGAAGCAAAAATATGTATTTACCAACCCTGGGGGTATAGTGGTTAAGTGCTATGTCTGATAATCAAGAGGTTGGCAGTTCAAATCCACCAGGCACTCCTTGGAAACTCTATGGAGCATTTCTGGTCTGTCCTTTAGGGTTGCTATGAGTTGGAATCAACTCAACGGCAGTAAGTTTTTGGTTTTTTATCTCTCATTGAGAGAGCTTTTTCCCCGTCTATCAACTCCCAGACACCCCCCCGCCTGCCAAGAAGTGGATTAAGCATGTCACCACCGGAGGCTAACACTCTTCTGCGGAGGAGAGCAGTTGCTTGAGAGAGCTTACTGCTGGAATGGCATTCATTGCAGCTCACCCAAATTGTAAAAGTTCAGATCTTTTCTGGTTTTTCCTCACTGGCCATCACTGGACCCATTCAGATTGGTTCAAAACCCTGAATTTCTCTAATGACTAATGATGTTGACCACCCTTTTGCAGCTCATTTGCCATCCATGTACCATTTTCAGTGAAGCATCTATTGAAATCCTTTGTTTTTAAACTGGATCGTTTGTTTCCCGTTGTGGAGTCTGAGAGTTCTTTATGTATTCAGGATTAAAATCTTTCGTCAGATATATGATTTACAAATATTTTCTCCCAGACTGTGGTTTTTCTTTTCATTCTCTTTCAAAGAGAATTTTAGAATTCTGATCCAATCCAACTTATCAATTTATCTTTAATGGATAATGCTTTTGATGTCATAGCTAAGAAATCTTTCCTTAATCCTACATCACAAAAATTTTCATTTATGTTTTCTTTGGGAAGTATAGTTGGTTTTGATTTTACATTTAGGTAGATAACTTTTTTATAAGGTACAAAGTATGGATCCAAGTTCTTTTTCTTTTTTTTCTTATAAACATCTGGTTATTTTAGCACTATTGGTGGAAAATACTGTCCTTTCTCCACTGAAATGCTTTTGCACTTTTGTCAAAGGTCAGTCATCTGTATTTCTGTCTATTTCTAGACTCTGTATGCTGTTCCATTGCAATGCCAATTCTTCACTGTTTAAATATGATAAATCTTGAAATCAGCAAGTGTTAGAGTCATAATCTGTTCTTTTTTAAAGCTGTTATGGGCATTCTAGGTCCTTTGCATTTCCATCAGAGTTTTATTATCAATTTGTCAATTCCTGCCTGCAGTTTTGATGGACAACTGTAATACGCTACAATTGTTTGCCATCTCAAGCATCAGTTGTCTCCCACTGAAGGTGTTCTCCACCTGTAAGAACGTGCTTGATCCACTTGCTGGAAGGCTAGATGTGTCTGGATGGATACACCTAGCACCTAGAACCTAGCACCTGGGGAAGTAACTCTTGATGAGAGATAATCAAAACCCACTGCCATCAAGTCAATGATGACTCATAGCAACCCTACAGGATAGAGGAGAACTACTCCATAGAGTTTCCAGGGAGTGTCTGGTGGATTTGAATTGCCAACCCCTTGTGACCAAGGGGTTGAGGTAAGAGTTGGCAAATATATATACTTGCTTTCTTTTTCTGAGAGGAACTGTTTTGAGGTGTGGCATGGACAGTCTCTGAGTGAGTTTTCAGAAGAATTAAGCTTCAGTTGTCCACTCATTAACATACTCACATACATGCTTTATTTGCCTATTTTCTACAATTGTCTCATTCCTTCATTCTGTCACTGTGTACTTCCTGGAGTCCCCTGTACAATATATCACTTTCATTTAGTTTTGTGTCTCAGTGTTGGCTTTTGGATGAACTTAATCTGAGACAATTAATACAGGAGTTACCCTTCAAAGTAGAATGCTAGGGTGGTGTTCTTGAATTATATATAGTGGATTTGAACTAACATTAATATCAGAACATGCAAGCACCTACACATCCCCCCATTAGACTGAGGACAGAGAATAGGTGATAAATGGAGTTCTAGACCAAATCCATATCATCGTGGGCCCATGGACTCAACCCAGTTCATTATCCCAGTTTTTGAGTGTATAACCAAAACGGATATACCTAGCACCTGTGAGAACCCTGACTTGTTTCCCTGACTTGTGGGGAGCTTTCTTTGCGGTCTAGGAGGGCCAGAATCAGTTTCTGCTATGTCAACACAACTCTGTGATGATGTGTCTAGAAATGAAGCAATGCTATTCTTAGTGACATTTTATTTTGCTCGAAAGTTGCTGGTTATGGTAACCAGTTGCCGTTAATTCAGCTCTGACTCACGATGAAGGGGACTCCCTTATATTTGCCTAAGACCTATATATACATATTTTGCCTTAATTTTCACAATCACCACATGTTACTTTAATTTGTCATAACAGTCCGCAGCTGATCCGTGGAGAGCTGTTGTTGTTTTTCGATGTCATCAAGTTGGTTCTGGCTCACAGCAGCTCCAGGCACGGCGAAACTAAATGCTGCTGGGTCCTGAGCCATCACAAAATCATTGCCCTGTTTGAGTTTGTTTTTGCAGCCATTGTGTCAATCTGTCCCCTTGAGGGTCTATTTTTCATGGACCCTCTGTTTTACCAGGCATGATGTCTTTTTCTAGGGACATCTCCTGATAGCCTATCTGAAGTATGTGAAATGAACTCTTACAATTCTCATTACTAAGGTGCTTTCTGGCTGTACTTTTTTCAAGACAGACATGTTCATTCTTCTGACAGGTGGTGGAATATTCAGTATTTTTCCTCAATACTTTTGTTCAAAAGCATCGGTTCTTCCTCAGTCTGCCTTATCCACAGTGCATGGCTTGGGTCTGGTGCATCTTAGTCTTTAAAGGGACATCTTGTCTTCAGAACATTTTAAAGAGGTCTTTTGCAGCAGATTTGCCTAACGCAACACATCCTCAGATCTCTTGATTCTTGCTTCTATGGGTCTTGATTGTGGATCCAAGTGAAATGAAATCCTTTAACAACTTCAATATTTTCTCTGTTTTTCATGATGTTGCCTATTAGTCTAGTTGGGAGGGTTTTTGTTTTCTTTATATTAAAATGTTATCCATACTGAAAGCTGGAGTCTTAATCTTCATCAGTAAGTACTTTAGGTTCACTTCACTTCCAGAAAGCAAGGCTGCGTCATCTACACATTGCAGGTTGTTAGTCTTCCTCCAATATCGACAGGACATTCTCTGTTATATAGTCCAACATCTTGGATTATTTGTTCAGCGTATAGGCTAAGTAGAGTGAAAGGATACAGCCCTGTTACACACTTTTCCTGGTTTAACACCACACAGTATCCTTTCTCTTGGAGAGACTTGCTGATCCATGTAAGTTTTCCCATGAGCACAAGTATTCTAGAATTACATTCTTCACAATATTATCCATAATCTATTATAATCTACACAGTCAAATGCTTTCATATAGTCAATAATACACAGGTAAACATCTTTCTGGTATTCTCTGCTTTCAGCCAGGATCCATCTAACATCAGTAATGTTCTCTTCTGAATCTGGCTTGAATTTCTGGAAGTTTCCTGTCAATGTACTGTTGCAACCACTTTTTAATTATCTTCAGCATAACTTTACTTGCATGTGATATCAATGATACTGTTTGATAATTTCTGCATTCTCTTAGTCCTCTTCTTTGGAATGGACATTAATATGGATCTCTTCAGTTGGTTGGGCAAGTAGCTATCTCCCAAGTTTCTTGGCATAGGAGAGTGAATTCTTCCAGCATTGCATTCATTCTTGAAACATTTTAATTGGTATTTGGTCAATTCCTGAAGCTTTGTTTTTAGCCAATCCTCTTGGAGCAACTTGGACTTCTTTCTTTAATACTATCAGTTCTTGTTCATGTGCTACCTCCTTAAATGTTTGGATGTTGACCAATTCTTTTTGGTACAGTTCCTCTGCGTATTCATTCCATCTTCTTTGAGGCTTCCTGTGGCATTCAATATTTTGCCAACAGAATCTTTCAGTATTGCAACTTAAAGTTTAAATTTTTACTCAATTCTTTCAGCTTGAGAAATGCCAAGCATGTTTTTCTTCTTTGGTTTTCTAACTCCTGATCTTGGCATACCTCATTGTAATACTCTATTTTGTTTTTCAAGCTGCCCTTTTCAATCTTCGGTGTAGCTTTTACTTCATCATTTCTTCTGATCTTAACTGCTCAACATGCAAGAGCAAATTTCAGAATGTCTTCTGACATCCATTTTGGCCTTTTCTTCTCTTCTATATTTTTGATGACATTTAGCATTCTTCATGCATGATATTTTGATGTTGTCCCACGATTCATCTGGTCCTCAGTCATTAGTGTTCGATGTATCAAATGCATGCTTGAGATAGTCTCTAAATTTAGGTGGCATCATGGATTGAATTATGTCCCCCCAAAATGTGTGTGGTAACTTGGCTGGTCCATAATTCCCAGTGTTGTATAGTTGCCCTCCATTCTGTGATTTTCCTATGTTGTAAATCCTAATCTTTGCCTGTAGTTTATAGGACAAGATTGAATTGTGTTAAAAAGGATCAGGGTGGGATTGTAACACCCTAACTCAAGTCACCTTCCTGATCCAATGTAAAGGGAGTTTCCATGGAGCTTGGCTTATACTGTCTTCTATTCTGAAAGAAATAAAAGGAGTTGCTCCCAGTCCAAGGAAGCCAAGCCAAGCCAAGTGCCGTCGAGTCACTGCTGCATTACCAGGACCTTCCTCCAGAGCCAGAGCAAGAAAGCCTTACCCTGGAGCTGATCGACGCCCTGAATTTGGCCTTAGAGCCTACCGAAAGGTGAGAAAATAAACTTTTTTTTTTTTTTTGCTAAAGTCTTTCACTTATGGTGTTTCTACTATAGCTCCAACCCCAGCATTGTTGAGTCGATGCCAAGTCATAGCGACCCTATATTATAGCAGCATTAGATAAATAAGACAGATAGGATATAATTAAGACGCTTTTTCGGCTCTTGTGAGAATTGTTTTAATTTTCTTCAACTTCAACTTTAACTTGTATATAAGCAACTGATGGTTTGTTCTGCAGGCAGCCCCTGGCCTTTTCTGACTGATGACATTTTCTCCATCATCTCTTTCCACAAGCATATTCAATTTGATACTTGTGTGATACATCTAGTAAGGTTTGTGTGTATCCAAACCAAACCCTCTGCGGTGAGCAATTCCAACTCACTGTGACTCTATACAATAGAGTAAAACTATGCTATACAATTTCCAAGAAGTGCTTGGTAGGTTTGAACTGCTGACTTTTGGGTTAGCAGCCGTAGCTCTTGCAAAATTTTAGTGTACAATCTCCAGGGTTGTTTCTTCTACCAAGGCCATGTTTTCTAGACACTGATTCTTCTTGCTTGTTTCTAACTTTCTCATTTCAGTCATTAACACCTTGTTTGTATATTTGATCAGCTTGAGACAGCAGAAGTTGGTAAATATATCCAGTTTCTTCATGCATGGCATTAGTGATTGTTACCTAAACTTGAATAATAATCACACTGACTGGTCTTCCTTGGGTACTGTCCAATGCCTAACAGTGTTGGACCGTAGGATAGATCTTGCAGTGTTCTTTTTGATGATGGATAGGACGCCATCCCTCTTCAATTTGTCATTCCTGGCATAATAGATCATATGATTGCCCTATTCAATATGGACAACACCAGACCATTTCTGCTCATTAATTCCTAACATAGTGAACTTCAAGCACAGTTCTTTCGTTTTTGACAACTTCCAAATTCCTTGGTTCGTAATTCGTACATTTTATTTTCTAATTACTAATGGACGTTTGCAGCTGTTGCTTTACACTTTGGACCATGTCACATCAGCAAATGAAGGTCGTGAAAGTTCTTCCCATCTTTACTGTCATCAAGGTCAGCTCTATTTTGAGGAGGCAGCCCTTCCCCAGTTATATTTTGAGTAATTCCAGCCTGAGGGACTTGTTTTGGAGCACCATATCAGACAAAGTTCTGCAGCTCTCCATAAGGTTTCCACTGGCCAGTTTTTCAAAAGTAAGTTTCCGTATTCTTTTTAGTCTCTCTTAGCCAGGAAGCTCTGTTGAAATCTGTCCACTATGAGTGACTCTGCTGGTGTTTGAAACAGCAGTGGCATAGCTGCCAGCACTACAGTAACACACAAGCTACCGCAGCATCACAAACTGACAGACCAACAGTGGTGTGGGGAGTACCCCTCATCAACTCTCGCTTCCGTCTCCGATGTATGGAGTGGACATGTGACCTACACTCAGCCCATCACACATTGTATCTGCCTGGCTGTTGGGATTGATTCAGATATAAACATACCATCCAAATCATGTTAATTAGAGTCGCTGTCAGTCAACTCTAAGTCTACTGTTATAATGGCTGGGAAACAAATATTCTCTCCCAGAAGCTAACTGGATTTAAGCCTAGAGATTTTGGAGGCCACCTTGCCACGTGAGGAGAGGCTGCCTGAGAGCTGGGCCTAAAAGAAGAAAGCAGAGCCAGTACATAGAGAACGACTGAGTCTTAATGACACTGTTTGAATCAGGAGCCAGATAGAACTGATGACTAGCTCCCAATAGACTTCTCTGCTGCATGAGACAATACATTTTTCTTTCCTTTTGCCAATTTGGGTTGAGTATCTGTCATTCACAACTGAAAGTGTCTTGTGCTTTTAGTTGGGGGGTTGCCAGTTCTCTGATTTATAGGAAAGTAAACAGAGTTTCAAAGAGCTTAGCAATATGCTATATCACTTGGCATACACTTAGTAGGGCAAACAGAAAGCAAAATTGGCTTGAAGTACAGTGCTTTTATTATGTTTCATTTAATTAAGATTTATTTTAAGTTCCAAAGCCTTTTTCCCTTTTCCACAAAGACTTCACAAAAGTTTTATCAAAATAGAATAATTTCTACACCATATCTGTAAACTTCAGCCTTTCCAGTATTTATTGATAGTTGTGGTGCAGCATTTCATTATTACAAATATGAATGGTGGAGCCATTCTCAAAAAACAAATCATAAATTTAGCCATGTTGTGAGCCATATGATGGATGCTTCTGCTTCTGTTCTATACTTGAAATAAATATTTTTCTTGCAGCTACAACCCAGGTCTGATCTAAAATCAATAGAGAAGCTTTGAAATACTCAGATCTCTGCTCCTTATGAAATCTAGCAGTCTGGGGGGAAAAAGAGCATGTATGTACTGTATACTTGAAAATAACTGAATAAGAGTATTCTTAATGGGGAAAAAATCCCATTTTTTCCTGGAACTGTGAACGGAAAACTCAACTGCATACCATTCCAATTCAAGGGTCTGTAATCTTAGACCTTTAAAGAGTTCCCCATTCCAAAGAATGTTGCTCTGTGTGGTTTTAAATCTCCTGACTTTCTGCAAAAAAATTGACATACCATGGGAAGTTTAGGAAAAATAACAATGTAGGAATGTCCTACATCTCCTTAAATTTTCATATCTGAAACATAGTTCTTCCATTTTTATCTCTCATACTTAGTTATAATCTTTACTTCTTTTGATTTTACTTCATCTCCAGAGCAAAATCAAGAGCTATCAGGAAGGTATACAGATTATCTCCTTCATAACAAACATGAAGACAAGGTTTGCTTGAACTCAGTCACAGCTACTACAAAAATATGTGGACAACTATGTTTTTAGGAATTTGGTACTCTAGTTATTCTTTTATATATAAGTATGATTTTACTGAAACACCATGGCATTCTATGTTGTATTTACCTTAATAAGATTATCTACTCATTGCCTGCCTCCCCATGCCTTCTTAACAACAATTCATGTGAATAAATAGCTCAAATGGAGTCCCATATGGGGTACTGATGCAAACTGTTCTTCTCTTTATGCCATGGTATGACACTGAGGCACAATAAAGGGGCTTACTGTCCGCTGGTGCTAGGTCTTTGGCCTAGAAGTTAGCACCGAATATGGGGTCAGAAAGCCTAATCATTTAATCTCTCTTAGTCTCACTTACTTTAGCTATAAAATAGAAATACTAATGCCTACTTCACAGAATATTATAAAGTTTAAAATGGAAATATTCCTTAAACACTTATTAACTGATCAGCCTAAAAAAAAAATCACTATAAATTACATGTGACTATAAAATATTGAGAACAATTATGTACTAGTTTTAAGATATTTTTCAATTAATTTTTGTTGTTGAGAATATGCACAGCAAAAATACAGCAATTCAAGTTTTAGCATGTACATTTCAGTGACCTTGATACATTCCTGGCATTCTCACTCACATTTTGAGTTGTCCCATCCCCTTAACATAAACTTGCTGCCCCCGAAGGCTTTTACTTCATCTTTCAAGTTGCTATTGTCAAGTTGATCCCATAGAGATACATTTTAAAAGAACATATTGCTCAAGCTAGACATTCTTTACTAACCAAACTAAACTATTTTTCAATCTTAAGAGGATTTCAAGGGATATTTTTCGTTTAAGGTTTAAAGATTATCTTAGGTAATAGTTTTGTAGGTTCATCTAGCCTATGTGCCTCCAGAAAATCTGGATTCTATGAGAATTTGTAGTTCTGTTCTGCATTTTCTACAGTTTGTTTAGGATTCTTCTGTTGAATATTTTATTAAAAAGGTTAAGTAATTGTAGCTGATTTTTAATATTTTCTCTTGCAATACAAGTTATGGCAAATGTATTTAAGATTCAGGAACTAACACCCTATTGCCAAATCACCAATAGCCAAACCCACTTTTGTCAAGTTGATTCCAACCTATGGCAACCCTGTAGGTCAGAGTAGTCAAAGGCAGCATGGTATGAATACAATTTGTCTTGGTTATCTACCACTTCACACCTTTTTCCTAACCTTCTCTTCCCCAGAGCCTCAGGTATCAGGAATTTTCACACTGGCCTCTCTGTCTCTTCTGAGGGATCTTCAGCTCCAAAATGATCATTTCCTCTCCAACCCCTCAGCTTCCCTTTCCATTAAACTCACCTTCACTTAAATCTGCCATTGTCAACTGGGTATAAAAAGGAAAAATAATCAAACTCTAAAGTATAAATCCCTGCTTTTTTTGTTCTTTGTTTCTTGGGGTTTGGTTTTTAAGCATCTTGTATTCGCCTATAGTTATTGAAATCTCATGAAATCTAGAAGGTTGGCAGTTTGAATCCTCCAGCCACTCCTTGGACAGTCCTACTCTATCCTGCAGGGTTTCTGTTAATCAGAAACATCTCAACAGCGCACAACAAGAATAACAAAAGGGGCCCAGATTACAAGATTTGGGGGCAATGGACTGTCTTCATTCCTTAAACTTTCAGCCCATATGTGAAGTTTTCTCTCACTGTGGTTAAGGTCAGTCTCCAGAAACTCTATACCTATTTCCTGAGAAGAATTAATGCTCAGGGATGGTCTGTCATTTCTGGATGCTATCACGAGCCTGACACCAAGAATGTAGCTTTGTTTATAGAGCATGAAAATGGCTCGGAGAGAGCTGTTGACCTGTACAAACCCATGAGGAAATAAAGTCTCTCGTTCATGTGTCTGTGCAGATGCAGATGCAGCGCCAGTACGACCACCAGTTGACACTGAGTCAGTTCTGACTCATGGTGAACGCTTGTGTGTCAGAGCAGAACTGTCTTCCACAAGGTTTTTAGTGACTAACTGTTCATGAGTACAGAGTCAGATCTTTCTTCTGAGGGGCTGTTGGGTGGATTCAAACCCCCAGCCTCTCAGTTAGCAGCCAAGTTCATTAACACATGTATTCACCAAAGATCCACAGAAAGACAGCTAGGTAGAAAGATAGATAGATGATAGAATACTCATTCACATACCAGCACAATTGCATTGGGTATTTTTCTCATTTCTGGAATTAGAAGATATAAAGAACACTATGCCTTTGAGTAACTCTTGCTCTCTGAAGGCTCAGAGAGTCTCAGGAAGAATGGGTACGGTGCACAAATTTAATTACTTTGGTTGAATATGTGAAGTTGCAGTGGTTCCTTACATGATGTTGCTGTTAGGTGCTGTCAAGTTAGTTCTGACTCACAGTGATCCTACGCACAATAGAATGAAACACTGTCCCCAGCCCTGTGCCATTCTTAGTATCATTGTTATGCTTGGAGCCCATTGTTGCAGCGACTGCGTCAATAGTGCTCACAAATTGTGGCAATATATGTTTTTTGTTAATTGCTTTGTATCAATTTAAATATGAGCCATAATTTACTTGACGGCACTGGGTTTACCAGTAGAAATCAATTGCATTTATGGCTTATTTGACTATTTTTGCTTGCATTCCTTAAACTTTATGAACAGCAAGATCAAAGGATTTTGGAAACAGGATTTCACTTTAGCTAAAGGATTTCATATATTTGCTCAATTTGAGCATAAACCATGGAGGAAGCAAGAAATGTACATTATATTCTTAAAGCTAGAGGTAAAGAGGGAGTTACTAAACTGCCAATGTGGAAAAGTAAAACATTGATGAGGCAGGTCTAAAAAGGATAATCTCTACTTTCCTCAGCATGTATAACCCCCCTTCTGACTCCCCCGTACTACTGAAATAATTCACAGAATGATTCTAAATCAATTCCTAATTGCTGAATTTTAAAGCCTAATTTCAGTCAATTGTCCTCAACATGGGCTGACACAGTGGTTACAACATTGGGCTCAAACAGACCTACTATTGGGAAGATGGCCCAGGGCAGGGCAAGGTTTTGCTCTGTTACGTACAGAGTGTGGAGGAATCCGAGCCAACACCACAATGTCACCTAACAAGAACATTATGTCGTTGACACAATTTCTTCTTTGGCCTTTAAATATTAGACTTCCCAAAAGTCCCTCTGCTGCTTTCCTTCTGTTCTCACTCTTCTTTAAAGTTCTCAAAAGTGGAGGCCCACAAACTGGAAACAAGTTTACAGGTACATTCAGTCTAGACTAGACTGTACTGGGCCATAAAATATTTAGAAACAAGAACTGCTTACCTATTCATTCGGATTTCTCAGAATTTTTTTTTTTAAGTGGAAATATACTAGGCCAATGTTTAGCACTGAAAGAACTACAGAGCTATCTGGAGGTTCTTTCTTATAGATCAGGTATTTGCTCTCTGGTTACCACTGACTCACTATTTCCTTTTGCATTAAATCCCTGCCCCCCCCCCTGAGTTAACCCACCCACAAGCATACGTTTTCAACTGCTCATCTTGTGCCATCTCATCCTTTCTCTGGCTTAAACTTCCTCCCTCTAAAGTTCTAATCCAGAACACATCCTTAAAATCTATTCATCAGCTTCATCTGCACATACTATAAAAAACAAACAAACCCACTGCCATCTAGCTGCTTCCGACTCATAGCAACCCTGCAGGTGAAAGTAGAACTGCCCCACTAGAGTTTCCAAGGAGCACTTGGTGGATTCACACTGTCAGCCTTTCGGTTAGCAGCTGTAGCTCTTAAGCACCATGCCACCAGTGTTTCTGCAAGTACCACTATGGGTTCCTCAATCTCAACTTGTCCAGAACCAAACATTTCATTCCATCTCATTAGTGATCAAATTTGTTTCCCCTATGGTTCTTATCCATAAGGTTTTCCCTGGCTGATTCTTTTCAGAAGTGGACTGCAGGGTCCTTATTCCTTGTCTGTCTTAGTCTGGAAGCTCAGCTGAAACCTGGCTACCAGGGGGTGACCCTGCTGGTACCTAAACACCAGTGTCGTAGCTTCCAGCATCACAGCAACATGCAGGCCTCCACTGACAGAGCACTGTGTTGACAAGGAACTGACAGAAATTCAAGCTGGGTTCAGAAGAGAACATGGATCCAAGGGATACCACTGCTGATGTCAGATGAATCTCGGCTGAAAACAGAGAATGCCAGAAACGTGTTTACCTGTGTTTCACTGACTATGCAAAGGCATTCAGTTGTGTGGATCATAACAAATTATGGCTAACACTGCAGAGAATGGGAATTCCAGAACATCTAATTGCACTCTTAAGGAATCTGTATATGGATCAAGAGAAAGTCGTGCCAACAGAACAAGAAGATACTGCATGGTTTAAAGTCAGGAAAAGTATGTGTCAGGGTTGTATTCTTTACCATACCTTTTCAATCTGTAAGATGAGCAAATAGTCTGAAAATCTGGATTATACAAAAAAGAATGAGGCGTCAGGATTGGAGGCAACTCATAAACAATCTGTATCACGCAGATGAGACCACTTACTTGCTGGAAGTGAAGAAGATTTGAAACACTGATGAAGACCAAGGACCACGGCCTTCAGTATGGATTGCACCTCGTCATCAAGGAAACAAAGATCCTCACACCTTGACCAGTAAGCAACATCATGATAAACAGAGAAAGGATTCAAGTTGTCAAGGATTTCATTTTACTCGGGTCCACAATCAACACCCATTTAGGCAGCAGTCAAGAAGTCAAAAGACACATTGCACTGGAAAAATCTGCTGCAAAAGATCTCCTTATAGTGTTGTAAAGATGTCACCTTGAAGACTAAATTGCTCCTGACTCAAGCCGTGGTATTCTCAATTGCATCATACGCATGCGAAAGCTGGACAATGAGTGAAGAAGACAGAATTGATGCCTTTGAACTGTAGTAGTAGAGAAATATGTTGAATGTACCATGGAATGCCAAAAGAACAAAGAGATCTATTTCTGGAAGAAGTACAGCCAGAGTGTTCCTTGGAAGGAAAGGTGGCAAGACTGCGTCTTACATACTTTGGACATGTTGTCAGGAAAGATAAGTCCCTGGAGAAGGACATCATTCTTGATAGAGTGGAGGGCCAGCTAAAAAGAGGAAGACTCTCAACCAGGTGGACTGACGCAGTGGCCGCAACAACGGGTTTAAGCATAAAAACAATTGTGGGCATGGTGCAAGACAGGGCGGCGTTTCGTTCTGTTGTTTGTAGGGTTGCTGTAAGTCGGAATCGACTTACAGCACCTAACAATGACAACATAGTTCTTACACAGTCAATGGTATCTTCATCTTTTTAGACATCAGACTGTAAAAGAGACTTCTTCAACTTTTTTTTATCTCTTTACAGGCTTATATTCAGTGGCATCCTTTTCAAATTATTTTTCAAAATAGGTGTCAAATTGTATCTCATAATTTTTGTCATCCTTTCCCCTTTACCTAAAGTTCAAAGTTTAAATTCCTAAGTAAGGTACACATTAATACTCTATATCTATTCCCCACTTACTTCTTCTGATTCCTTCTTTTGTTGTGCTCCTGGCTTCCTGGGACCTATAGTCAGGTGGAAATGGCTCCATACTTTTTAAGGCACCACCATAGTTAACTCTTCTTCAGTTAAGCTGTTTCCACAGTCTCAAATTTCCTCCCTAACAAAGCACCTGACAAAAGCCTATTCAACTTTGAAGATTTAGGAGAAATATCTGCCTTGTATGGAGACTGCCATCTCCTTCCCTTCCCCCATATAATTGACTAAAGCTTCCTTTTTCCTCCCATCTTCCCATACATACTTTACCTAACACCCATAATATAGATGGCATGATACACTTTATTTCATCTGTTCTTTCTTAGGTCTCTCTTCCTCTGTTAAACTGGAAGGCTCAATTTGTTACCTAATTTAGTAGAAACTTGTGGCAACAATTGATATTTGTCCTTCAATATCCACAGCAACCAAAATCCTAGGTAGGCACAGGGCCTCTCAGAAGCTGTGCAACAATTTTAGCGTCCTTTATAAATACCCTTGGCCATGTACCTAAGTTCTGGTCAATAGGATCTAAGCAGAAGCGCCCTGTGCAGTCTTCCAAGAACTTTCCATCTGATGCAGCTGTCACAGGCCTGGCAAAGCAGAGAGCTGCAAGGAGCCTTGAATCCAGAGGACTTTGTAGAGCAAAGTCACTCTACCAACCACAGATTACTCACCTCAACAGTTTTACTAGGGAAAGAAATAAATTTTCATTGCATTTACTGTTTCAGAGGAAACAGTTCTATTACTCACGATCAAAAGTTAATCCTAGCTCATATATGAACAAGTTGTGCCAAAGTGTTTTTCTTTCCTTTTTTTTTCCTTAGGGGAAGGAGTCTTAGCACATCTTAGCACTTTAATCTTTTAAATTACCTATAACTTGTTACTAGATCCAAGTCAAAAAGGGTTGGCAGTCTCAGAAGTAAGCTCATTGTGAGTTTTAAAACTTGGATCCAGTGTTTGCACATGGTTTTCCTGGTGTTTGAGAGAAGTTGTACCTATATTTGAGCCTATGGGTTTTGACTATGCTGCATCTCTGATCCCTAGAGAACATAATCCTTGAGATGCATTTTGCTCCACTTGGCTAGTACCTGACTGGCCAGGCCAGCTCCATCTCCTTCCAGTGCAGGTGAGTTAGCAAATCAAACAAGGGAAGGAACGGGTAGCTGGGAGCCATGACTGAGTTAGCTAGGAGGCTGAAACCTGACTAGGGAAAGTGTCAGCACCATAGCAGAGAATTTGAGTGCATGGTATATAGGGAAACAAAGCAAGGCAATGGGAGAGAAATATTCAAGCTATTGCTGGGATGATCTAGTTTACTCCTTTAAAGATCAAGTTCACGTCCACCTGAACTATGACACTTTATAATCCTTTTCCAAAATGGGATCTAGATATTCTTTTAGGCTCTTGTGAGAACATAAATTGATAAAAGCTTTGGGGGGTCAACTGAAATATTTTTATAAATATTTTAAAATGTGTATTTGCTAGGAACAAAAGTGGTTTCTTTTTCTTATTTTTTTCCTTAGGGGGAAGGGTCAGCGTAAACACTTGGAATCTGTGTCTTCATTATTTAGAATAATTCAAGAGGTTCTAATCATGCAACAAGACATACAAGCATAAATTGTCTCTATTCCCATCAGTTACAAGATCTAAGAGATTTAGTAGTACACTTAACAGGAAATATATAAATCCATAGAAAGAACTGTAAATTCTAATTGAAGTTTGTATGAAGGATAAAACTATCTTCATTTGCTGATGCTATAGAAAACTCCAAAATTAACTGCTAGTTTTTTAACCCCAAAGTTTAGTAAGACAACTACATATAAGAGAATGTATAAAGATTATTGGATCTTTTTTTTTTCAACATACGCTAGCAATAATCATTAGAAAACATAATGTGAGGGGAAAAAGGAAGCATTCCAAATGATAACGTTAATGGAAGATTGATCAAAAAATGATATTGTGAAAATTTGATAGCCAAGGATGTAGAATAAAATTACATTCCTTACTCCCAGCACACATACATATGCACGCACGCCTGCACACGCGCACGCACACACACACACACACACACACACACACACACACACACACACACACACACACACACACACACACCAATACATGCAGTTTAGAAGATTTATCTATAGGGGGCAGAATCAATATGGCGGAGTAAACACACATCTCCCTAAATCCCTCTGTAAACCAAGACCTGAAATGATAGTTAAACAGAGCCTTCTGGACACCTAGTGAACCCTGGGATGCAGCATAGGGTTGTTAATTTGGACTTCATACCACTGAACACAAAACCTCCTCTTTTCACTGACCCCACTCTTGGTGAGCACAGGCTTGCACAGACCGAAAGTAACTCACCATTTCAATTTTTTTTCCTGTCTTGACCGGCGGGCAGAACTGGGACTTGACTAGCTGCTGATCTCAGATGCACTGCTGGTGGGACTGGCAAGCGTAATTGCCAGGTTCTGAGAGCCTGCCTTTGGACTGTATACACCTAGGCTCCTCTGGCCTATCGGGAAATGGGGAAGCCCAGGCAGAGGCCCGGCTGGACTTGGTTCTTAGGCTGGGAGGTGGCTCCTGCCGGGAAGAGAGCACTTTTCTAGCAGGGAGGTGGTGTTTTTCACAGTGTTGCCTCGGGACAGGCCCAGTGGTGGAGGTTGTGGACTCTGGGCATTTCAGCACTCTTGGCCTCTCTATCCACTGGTCCCAGCTGGCTGGCGAGCTTATGAAGAACACAATCTTGTTTTGCTGGGAGGCGGGGTCACCCATACAGAAGCCTCAGGTGGACCTAATTCCTGGGCCTGGAGGCAGTTCCTACCCAGAAGAGACTGCTTTTCCAACAGAAAAGCAGAGTTCTACACAATATCACCTACAGCTGGGGCCTGACAGCAGAGGCCAGCAGGCTAGTAGCCTTTCTGTATTTTGAGCTAGTTTATAATATCTGGTCTTCAATATAAAGATGCTTACTTTGCCAGGTCGGAAGAGTGACGTAGACACCTGAAAACCTGGCTGACTTTGGAAGGTGGCAAATACTTTTTACTTCACATCTTAAGATGGCCTAGAGAAACAACTGTGGTACAGCTTCACAGCATCTCTCCCGGCCTCTATTGACCCACAGGAAGCCTAAAAAGCAGCAAATGTTGGAGAGGACAGTAACCCAGAAGTCACTCATGGCATCAGAAGGCCCCCAAAAGAAACCACCTCAGAACTTCCCAGACAGAGAAGCTTTTCTGAAACTATCAGAAGGTGAATACAAAATGATTACATATAGAGCCGTATTAGACCTTATACAAAATACAGCAGAGCAAAACGAAAATCTAAGCAAGCTGTTTGATCTGATGGACCATCAGTACTCTGAAATCCAACAGATCAGGAACAAAATCAAAGACATGGAAGCTTCAATTCAAAGCCAAGAAAACAGAATGGAACAAATGGAAAAGAGAATTTCTGATGTGGAAGACAGAGCCACTGACTCCAGCATTTATGAGGAGAAATTAGAAAAAAGAAACAAGAAAAATGAAGAAGCAATTAGGAAGCATGTGGCACTCTATTAAGAAGAACAATTTATGATTAATTGGAGTTCCTGAACAGGGTAAGACACCTGAGATCACAGAGAGTATTGTGGCTGAGCTGCTGACAGAAAACTTCCCAGAAATTAGGAAAGAAGACAATATAGATATCCAAGATATGTATCAAATACCACTGAATATAGATCTCAATAGAAAGACTCCAAGACATATTACAATCAAGCTCAACAAAATGAAACATAAGCAGAAACTCTTAAAGGCAACAAGACTCAAAGCAAAGCTAACATTCAGGGGGAAACCCTGTAGGCTTTTGTCAGATTTCTCTACAGAAACAATGCTGGCACAGAAACAGTGGCATGACACATTCAAAGCCTTGAAGGAGAAGAACTTCCAACCAAGAATTATATATCCTGCAAAACTATTTTTTAAATATGAAAATAAAGTTCAGACATTTGCAGATAAACAGAAACTCAGAGATTTTGTAAAAACCAAACCAAAGCTACAAGAAATACTGAATCTCTTGGCTTGGAAGAACAAAACTGCTAACTTTGTATTTTAGAAGGACACATTATTCAGAATCCTACTTGGTTAAGGAAGGCTCCATGTAAACTATGATATCATCATATTAAAAAGAGCGGTGTACTAGAGTCATTATAGTCTTTCCAGATGGAGAGGAAGTTGACAAGAATGGTAGCAATCAAAATTGGGATTATATATAGTTTATTAAGCAGGATCATAGGGGCAGCTGTAAAGTACAATAAAGAAGCAACATTCTGTATCAAGAAATGTAATACAAGAGACTCAACAACCACAAAACCAACCCTGAAAAAGGTGAAAAATCAACTCGCAAAGAGGGTCACAGAATAGATTAATAAGAACAACAGAGAAAACATCAACTTAAAAATAAACGTACCACAACGGCAGCACTGAACACATACCTGTCAATAATTACATTGAATGTAAATGGACTGCATTCTCCAGTAAAGAGACATCAAGTGACATCTTGGATCAAAAGACATAACCCATCTGTATGTCGCCTACAGGAAACTCACCTTAGACCTAAAGATAGGAACAAACTGAAAAATCAAAGGATAGAAGAACACATATCAAGCTAACAAAGAACAGAAAAGAGCAGGGATGGCAATTCTAACCTCAGATAAAATTGATTTTAATGTAAAATCCACCATTGTGGACAAGGATGGACACTATTTATTAATGACAGTTTCAATACACAAGCAGGACTTAACAATATTAAATATTTATGCACCTAGTATTAGAGCACCTAAATACATCAAAGAAACACTGACTACACTCAAAAAGGAGATAGATCACTCCACAATAACAGTAGGAGACTTCAACACTCCACTCTCAATATTGGACAGATTGTCTAGAAAAAAGCTCAGTAAAGATACCGAAGGCCTTATTGCCACAATCAACCATCTAGACCTCATCGACATATACAGAAAGTTCTATCCATCAGCAGAAAATTACACCTTCTCCAATGCACACAGAACATCTCCAGAATAGGCCATGTGTTAGAACATAAAGCAATTCTCAACAAAATCCATTCTATTGAATTACTGCAAAGCATCTTCTCAGATCAGAAAGCTGTAAAGTCGAAATCAACAGCAGAAAAAACATAGATGGAAAGCGGAACTCATGGAAACTGAACAATACCTTGCTCAAAAAACCATGGGTTATAGAAGAAATCAAGGATGAAATTAAGAAATTTATGGATTCCAATGAGAATGAAAACACTTCCTACCAGAACCTACGGGATACAGCCAAAGCAGTCCTCAGTGGTCAGTTTATCTCCATAAATGCACACATCTGGAAGGAAGAAACAAAACCAAAGAACTACTGACCCTACAGCTTGAACAAGTAGAGAGAGAACAACCAGGCACCAGAAGAAAACAGATCATAAAGATCAGAGCAGAACTAAATGAAGGAGAGAATAGAAGAACAATTGGAAAAACTGAAAAGACCAAAAGCTGGTTTTTTGAAAAGATTAACAAAATTGACAAACCATTGGCTAAACGTACTAAAGAAAAACAGGAAAGGAAACAAATAACCCAAATAAGAAATGAGACAGGAGTGGCCACAACAGATCCAGCAGAAATAAAAAATATCATTGCTGAATACTATGAAAGACTGTATTCTAACAAACTTGAAAACCTAGAGGAAATGGACAAATTCCTTGATTCATATCACCTACCAAAATTATCACAAGGTGATGCAGAACAACTTAATAAACCCATCACAAAGGAAGACTTTGAAAAAGTCATCAAAAAACTGCCAAACAAAAAAAGCCTGGGCCCAGATGGCTTCACTGCACAATTCTTTCAAGCTTTTAGAGAAGAGTTATCTCCAATACTACTGAGACTACTTCACAGTATAAAAAGGGATATAGGTGGGCATGTAAATTTATACATGAATGTACATTTTCAGTCAGTCATATTAAATAAAAATAAAATAAAGTCTTTTAATATTAAAAAAGGGGGGTGGAATACTCCCAAATTCATTCTATGAAACCAGCATAATCCTGATACCAAAACCAGGGAAAGATCCAACCAAGAAGGAGAACTACAGATAGATATCATTCATGAATCTAGATGCAAAAATCTTCAATAAAATTCTTGCCAATAGAATACAACAACATATCCAAAAAATAATCCGTCATGATCAAGTTGGATTCATACAAAAGATGCAAGGCTGGTTCAAC
The DNA here is from genome assembly GCA_028571685.1 of Heterohyrax brucei. Taxonomy (NCBI): domain Eukaryota; kingdom Metazoa; phylum Chordata; class Mammalia; order Hyracoidea; family Procaviidae; genus Heterohyrax; species Heterohyrax brucei. The sequence continues at coordinate 168,050,390 of CM053144.1, forward strand.
ATCAGAAAAACAATTAATGTGATCAACCACATAAATACCACAAAAGACAAGAATCACCTGATCTGGTCTATTGATGCAGAAAAGGCATTTGATAAAGTTCAACACCCATTCATGCTAAAAACTCTTAGCAAAATAGGAATAGATGGCCAATTCCTCAATGCAATAAGGGCCATTTATACAAAGCCAACTGCCTACATCATCCTGAATGGAGAGACTGAAACAGTTTCCCTTGAGAATAGGAACTAGACCAGGATGCCCACTCTTACCTCTCCTATTCAAAATTGCACTAGATGTTCTAGCCAGAGCAATTAGACAAGACCAAGGAATAAAGGGCATCTCCATCTGCAAAGAAGAACTAAAAATCTCCCTATTTGCAGATGATATGATTGCATATGCAGAGAATCCCAAAGAATCCATAAGAAAACAATTCAAGCTGATAGAGGAGTTCAGCAAAGTTTCAGGATACAAGATAAACATAAGTAAAGCAGTAGGATTCCTTTATACCAACAACAAAAATATTAAGGAAGAAATCACCAAGTCAATACCATTTACTATAGCCCCTAAGAAGATAAAGTGCCTAGGAATAAATCTAACAAGAGAAATAACAGATTTTTACAAAGAGAACTACAAACCCTTACTACAAGAAACTAAGAGAGACTTACACAAATGGAGAAACCTACCCTGCTGATGGATAGGAACACTTAACATTGTGAAAACGTCTGTTTTACCTAAAGCAATCTACTTATATAATGCAATCCCAATACAAGTTCCAGTGACACTTTTTAATGAGGTAGAGGAACAAATTACCAACTTTGTCTGGAAAAAGGAGAAGCCCCGGGTAAGCAAAGCATTACTAAAGAAGAACACACTAGGAGGCCTCTCATTACCCTACCTTAGAACCTATTACACTGCCACAGTAGTCAAAACAGCCTAGTACTGGTACGCAAACAGACAGATAGATCAGTGGAACAGAATCAAGACCCCAGAGATGACATCATCTGCCTATGAACAGTGATATTCAACAAAGGCCCTAAGACATTAAATTGGGGTAAAAACAATCTCTTCAACCATGGTGCTGGCAAAATTGGATGTCCATCTGCACTAAATTAAAACAAGACCCATACCTTACACCTTATACAAAAAGCAGCTCAAACTGGATAAAATACCTAAATATCAAATCTAAAATGATAAAGCTGACCCAAGAAAAAGTAGGAACAACAATGGAAGGTTTAATACACAACATAGACTTCAAAATCTGTCAAACCAGAAACAACAGAAGAGAAAATAGATAAATGGGAACTACTAAGAATCAATCGCTTTGGCTCATCCAGAGACTTTATTAATAGAATTAAAAGGCCAGCAACAGAGAGGGAAAAATATTTGGCAACTCTACATCAGACCGACACCTGATCTCCATAATCTATAAGGTACTACAAAATATCAACAAGAAAAAGATAAACCATCCAGTTAAGTGATGGGCAAAAGAGATGGACAGACACTTCTCTAAAGAAGAGATCCATGCAGACAAAAAACACATGTGTACATGCTTATGATCATTAGCTATTAAAGAAATTCAAATCAGAATGACAATGAGATACCATCTCACCACAACAAGGTTGGCCATGATCCAAAAAATGCAAAACACTAAATGTTGGAGAGGCTGTGGAGAGATTGGAACTCTCCTACACTGTAGGGTCACCATGAGTCGGATCCGACTCGACGGCACTTGGCACTTGGCTACACTGTTGGTGGGATTGCAAAATGGTGCAACCTCTTTGGAAAGCAATCTGGAGCTACCTTAAAATAATGGATATAGATATACCATTTGACCCAGTAATTCCACTGCTTGGAATACATCCTACAGAATCCAGGCCATTGACACCAAATGATACATGCACATGAATGTTCATTGCAGCACAGTCCACAATAGCAAAAAGATAGAATCAACCCAGATGCCCAACAGTGGAAGAATGGATAGGTAAACTATGGTACATATACTCAATGGAACACCAGGCAATGATAAGGAACAACGATGATACCAGTAAACATCTCTTAACCTGGTTTCAACTGGAGGACATTATGTTGAGTGAAAGTAGTCAGTGACAGAACGACAAATACTGTGTGAGACCCCTACGATAAGAACTTAAAAAGCAGACTCATGCATGACAGAAAAGATTCTTTGATGACTGCAAGGTTGGGGAGGGAGGGGGGAGAGGGAGAGGGTTTAGAGTAGATAAGCCAAGCCAAGTGCCGTTGAGTCGGATCAATATTAACTGGACTTCAACACAACTTGTGTATGCCTCCCATCTTAACCCAATATTGCAAGGACAGAGTAGTTGGGGCGGGAGGCCCCGGACCGTGCTCTCAGGGGAAATCGAGGTCAATTGCCACAACTAGAGTTTTGCTAATGAGGTCTCTCCACACCCCACATTGGTAAGTGGCATCCGGGGTCTTAAAAGCTGCCAAGCTGCCATCTGAGGGTACAGCAAATGGTCCCAACTCAGCAGGAATGGATGATCACCAAGGTCCATAATGACATGGGGGAAAGAGAACTGAGAGGGCAGAGACACCTACATGAGTGGGTGTCTACATTGACTCGTGACCCAAAGAACCAGATGGTGCCCAGCCACCACCAGCGATAGCCACGATGGCACTCACAAAGTTGAGTCTCACTGGCAACACATGAATAAATAGGGGTGCACCCTGAGAGCTCCACTAAAAGACCACAACTGATGGTCCAGGGGCCTCAGAGTTCTCCTGAGAGCAGGGTCCCTGGCCCTGATGCGGCCCCTGTCCATAAATCGTAATGAAGGTCAACTTTTCAGACAGCAATGGATTATACTTGGTGATGTAGAGTGACCATATTGTATGGGCACTTTATGGTTCTTGGCATCTGTAGGGTGTCGTCCTGTTGACCTCATACTGGAGGAAGGAGAATGGGTGGAGAAGAGAAGATAGGAGACTGTTGGTAAGATAAATCATGTATGGAGCAGAGAGGAAGAGTGTGCTGTTACCGTGTAGGAAGAGCAGAGAAGCTGCATGTATGTCAGTATGCAAATTTATATGGGAATGTACATTTTCATTCAATCATAATAATAATAAAAAAAGGATTTACCTATATGAATTAAATATATAGGATATAAAGTATGGTAGCAATGAAACAAAACAGAAGAGAATTTCTCTTGCGGTAGAAGGGCCTAGTGTTAACCCAGGCCTTGTCAACCAAGCTTGAAATCTATAAAGAAAATATTGACAGCTGTCTACATAACCTTAGGACTTACAGACTGTGGAAAAGTGATCAACAAAAGAAAAAGAAATATTTGCCATACATTAGAAGTATTTAATGTCATTTTTATAAACAATGCCCATATTAAAAAGGCAAATATTCACCCAGAAGTGAACAAACTGAAAAAGCAACTAAGAGAACAGACTTATGAATGAATAATAAACATGTGAAAAGTTGACTAACATTACTAAATAAAATACATAGAAATTAAAATGAAAAAAATCTAATACCTATTACTAGAAAAAAAAAAGCACCTAATTAAAAAAAAAACTGATGGAAGATAATTGTTGTTGTTGTTGTTGTTGTTAGGTGCCTCTGAGTTGCTTCCAACTCGTAGCAACCCTATAAATAGAACGAAACACGGTCCGGTCTTGCACCATGTCCACAATTGTTGTCATGCTTAAGCCCATTGTTGCAGCCACCGTGTCAATCCATCTCATTGAGGGTCTTCCTCTTCTTTGCTGGCCCTCCACTCTACCAAGCATGATGTCCTTCTCCAGGGATTGATCTTTCCTGATGAAAGAAAATAGACAGTGTTTAATTGTGTATCAGATTAACAAAGATGAAAATGGTTATAGAGTGACACAAGCTAAGGAAGTTCATGTTTATGTTTGCTCTCCCTGGAGGTGTCCCCTGCCTCTTTTCCAGCCTTGCTGTTCTCTTACCTCATGAGGCCCCCTTGGTTTCACATTAAAAAGCTCTCTGGGTTTCCTGTCACTTCCCTAAATCTATTGATGAGATTATGCCTGGTTTCTTAGAGAATCAAGAAGAGTGTGCAAAGTTTGAATGGGAGAAATACCAAAATGGTGGTGGAGAGAAAAGGAGAGAAAGAAGAAGAGATTCCCAGAGAAAGAGAAATAATCTGAGGTTCAAAGTGTCCAAAGGACAGCAGAAACCTCAGCCCCTCTGGGCCAACAACCCCCTATCCCTCTTCGGGAACCTGGACTCAGCCCTAGGTTCACAGTTTTCAAAAATCCCCAGCTTCCATGTAAGAATAGAGGGTCAAACTTCCCGGGCCCATGAGCCTTGGAGAGCAAGTCTGTCTGTGCTAACCTGGTAGGCAGAAGGCCAGAGGGAGCTGTCTGCCCAGTGGCATAATTTTAAGAATCTCCTGAGATCATTGCAAACCATTGTTTGCGGAAGAGGAGACGTTGCTCAGGAGATCCTCCATCAGGGCTATAATTTGACATCAGCCTCCCTCCTGCTGAATCAGTTTAGTCAGTCACTATGTCTATCTTAAGCGCATAAAGAAATATGACATTTCTTGCACACCCAGGTTGGTAGTTGCTTAATCCTGAGAGTGTCAGCCAGCCTGGGAAAAAAAAATAGGCATCACCAAGAAACAAGCGTAACTATTTAGGAGGATTGCTTGGCAGTGTATGTCAAAATGTAAAACAAGTGTGCTTTTTCACTAGCAATTTTAACTCAAGGTCTTTATGCATAATAATTTTACTTATTGACCAAGGTAATTAAATATACCATAAAATTGCTTATAATGACTAAATAAAAAAAATTTTTTTAAAAGTTTATGTCCATCAGTAGGGAAAAGTCTTCAATAAATTATGGACTAAATCATGGTACACATATACAATGAGATATTCTCCAGCATTAATTGATTATGTGGTTATATGTTAATTAACATGAAGTATGGCTTTTTTTCCTATTTTGATGAAGTTTTTTTTAAAATTGTGATTAAGTGAAAGTACACAATCCAAATTAAATTTGCTTGCCCACCTATCTGCAGCTCCTTCTACTCTCCTTGCCCACTGACAGCACACTCCTCCTTTTCGTTCTGTGTATATCATGTCTGCTTAATAATCTCTTGTCCCTGCCTCTCCACTCTCTTGTCTCCCTTCTAGTAAGAGACCACTAGAACAGCATCCTGTAAATACATAGAACCATAAAGTACACACACTGTGTGGTCACATCATGTTCCTGAGTCCAGTGCATTCCTGTCCGAAGAACTGATCTCAACAACATTTTCTGGTCAGGGGCAGCAGTAGGTCTAGGAATCGTGCTCCCAGGGAATCCCCAGGCTGCTGGACCATCAGCTGTGGTCTTTTAACTGAGTTCCTGAGATGCACCCCTCTTTTTCTCATGTTGAACTCAACATTGTATGCCTCATCATGGCTGGCTTTCGTGGTGGCAGGGCACCATCCATTTCTTCTGGTCCCATGTTGATACAGTCTCCTTCTGTTTCCCGGGTTCTTTATCCCTCATGTCTTCGTTGTTCTTGGTGATCATCTGTTCCGGATGAGTTGGGACCATTTGATGTACCTTAGATCGCAGCTTTCCAGCTTTAAGACCTCAGATGCTACTCACCAATATGGGGTGTAGAAGACTCTCTTAGTAATAGGCTAGTTATGCCAATTGGCCTCAATGTCACCTGAGAGCATGGTCCCCAGACTCTGTTCCCTGATACTCTATCCTTGAACTATTAGGTTAAGATTAGAAGAGTTCTCAGTTTATGTTGCAGTCCAGTTAAGTTTATCTTCTTTCTATTGTGTGCTGTCACTGCTTTCACTTAACTAAATTTCTATCAACTATCTAATCTATGACCAGCCCTCTCCCTCCATCTCTGCCCTTGCAGCCATCAAAGAGTCTTTTCCTTTCTACATAAGTCTATCTTTAAGCCATTATAGTAGGGGTCTCATACAATATTTGTCCTTTTGCTGCCGACTGATTTCACTCAGCATAATTTCTTCCAGTTGAAACCAGGTTATGAGATGCTTCCTAAAATCATCATTGTGCTTCCTAAAATCATCATTGTTCTTTATCATTATATAATGTTCCATTGAGTATATGTACCATTGTTTACTTATTCATTCATCTATAGTTGGCATCTGGGTTGATTCCATCTTTTTGCTATTGTGGACTATGCTGTAATAAACACGCATGAGCATGTATCTGTTTCTGTGATGGTCCAGCAAATCTGGACAATGAACAAGGAAGACAGAAGAAGAATTGATGCTTTTGAATTGTGGTGTTGGAAAAGAATGTTGAATGTACCATAGACCACCAAAAGAACAAAGAGATCAGTTCTGGAAGAAGTACAACCAGAGTGCTCCTTGGAAGCAAAGACGGCAAGACTGCATCTTATACTTTGGATATGTTGTCAGGAAGGATCAGTCTCTGGAGAAGCACATCATGCTTAGTAGAGTGGAGGTTCAGTGAAAAAGATGAAGACTCTTGATGAGATGGATTGACACAGTGGCCTCAGCAATGGGCTTAAGCACAAAAACAATTGTGGACTTGGCATAAGACCCGGTCATGTTTCGTTCTGTTGTTTATAGAGTTGCTACGAGTTGGAAGCAACTCAGAGGCACCTAACAACAACAACAGTTGGCCCATCTCAAGGGCTGATTTTGAAGATGAAACACATGTAGACCTCCTTCACAGACAGTGCAGCATTCTCAGTGTCTCAGGTAGTAGCTGAGCCCTTAACCATTTTTCCACCCAGGAACTACCATCACAACACAGTAAGTACCAGAAGAACCTGGGTGGCAAAAATGATGACGTGTTTCACAACTAGCTGAAAGTTTGGTAGCACAAACCCACTCAGAGGCTTCTCAGAAGTCAGGCCTGTGATTTTCTCTAAAAGGTCACAACCTTGAAAATGCTGTGGAGCAATTCTCCTCCGCGCACATGGGGTCACATGAGTCAGAAGTGACTCCACAGCAACTAACAATGATAAACCTTAACTCGTGCCTGCCTCCACCTCTGCCACTTCTGCTTTCTCCCTGTTCCCGTTCCTTGGCCCACGATTAGTTTAGAGCTGTAGTTCTTGTTGAAGATTCTATCCTTCTCTTGTGGTATTTTGGAAATTGGAACAAGGACATGTTTTGTGATAGAGGGGCTACTGGGATTTGCCAGCTCCCTAGGAGGGGTCTCAGAATGCCAGATGACTACGATACACTAGGCACTCCCGGACGATGAGGATTCTCATACTTCCTGTACAATTCCGCAAAGTCCCACAAGTCAAACAGGTTTTTAACTTATGTAAATAAGTTTTTTAACTTATATAGATAAGTTAAAAAGGTATTTGTATTATAGAATCTAATTTCATTTTGTATAGCAACATTGCATTTCCCAGAGGAAAGATTGTACTTAGTTTTCTTCAGAAAATTACCACTTGTCTCAGGTTGGTTTGTCTTGTGGAGCCAAACTAAAACATATACATACATCTGTTGTCAAGTTGGTTTTCATTCACACTGACTTTTTGCAGTAAATATCCACCAAAAGCCCACTGCCATCAAGTTGACTCTAACTCATAGTGACCCTATAGGATATACAGACCCCATAACATAGAGAGACTTATTTCAAGGAAATGGCTCATGCAGTTCTGAAAGCTGCCAAGTCCCAAATCCAGGAGTCAGGTATCATGCTGGAGGCTTCTCCTGATTCGCATGATTCAAGGGGCTGACAAACACCAGATCAGCAGGTCAGATGGCAGGGTCTTGACTCACGTCCTAAGTAGAGGTCAGAGGATGACAAGTCACATGCGGGATCAAGAGAGAACAAGTTTTGACAAAATATTTATATATATTGGATGTAGGCCATACCCTCAAGGAAACTCCCCACTCAACTGGTTGGCTGTTCACACCGGATCCCAGAATGGAGGATGATTGCATTGTATCCATCAAACAACTGAGAATCATGGCCCATCAAACTGACACATAATCTTAACCATCACACACTTTTTGAAAAATCACATCATTGATGGTAACAGCACTTAAACAGTATGTGAGTTCCCAAATCCAACACAGCTTTAGCCAACACACTTCTACCTTCTTAGCTGTCACAAGTTGATTTTATACATAGGTGCAACGTCTGACTATCCCAAAGGGTCTTCCTAGGCATTTACATAGTGAAGTCCATACTAATTGATTATAAATTATTTTCCTGTTATTTATCTTTTATATTCTATTTTGTGTATTGTATTGCTAGTTGAAAAAAAACTATGTGTAGAAAGGCTGTATTATTCATGTCATTTATTTCAAACTTGTAAAGGCAGCATTACAAGTGTTTATTTCATAAAAGAAGCATGGCCAAGTTGAGAACTGGCCTAGAAAATTGTAGTTTTTCAGTGGCAGCAAGAACCCCACAGCGGGAACAACTCTCTTGGGAAGCTGAGTAAGTTTCATGCTCTCAGTTGTAAAAAATAGCAACATGAGTGAAGATTCAGGTATCTCCCTGTTTCCATTTCCTCAGAGATCCCAGGCATTTATGACAACAGCCAATATGCGTCCTTCCAGAGCCAGACCCAAAGGCAACAGGACGTTATAAGAAAAGTCTTGGGCCTAATGACCTGCTAAAAGTAACCCACTACCGTGGAGACGATTCCAACTCATAGTGACTCTATAGGACAGAGTCAAACTGCCCCACAGTGTTGCCAAGGAGTGTCTGGCAGATTCAAATTGCTGACCTCATGCTTAGCAGATGTGGCACTTAACCAGTATACCAACATTGTTTCCCTGGGTCTAATAAACTCAAAAACCCACTGCTGTCGAGTCGAGTCTGACTCATAGAGACACTAGAGGTCAGAGTAGAACTGCCCCGTAGAGTTTCTAAGGAACGCCTGGCAGATTTGAAGGCTGAACTTTTGGTTAGCAGATATAGTACTTAACCCAGCAAGCCACCAGGGTTTAGGGTCTAATGAAAATCAGCTACTGTTGAGTCAGGCCCATGGGGTCTAACAAGGGAGGTTAATTAATTCTCTGGCATTTCAGCTTGTCAAATCAGACAGCAAGCAGCCAGAAGTGAAAGTATACTGAAAATGGGTGAGGATGGGGACAGTGGTTGATAGCGGAAGGTTGACAAAGACAGTCAATTGGATAGGGAGTACTATAAAGAGTGTGCATCTCTGTTTTGGCCACCACATCTCTTGTGGGCTGGGCTCAAGGTGGCCCCCTTGATTTGTATGCTTGGCAGCTAAGAAAAAGGTTAGACATTTGAGTCTAACCAGAGGTGCCTCACAAGAAAGGCCTGATAATCTGTTTCCAAAAACTCAGTCATTGAAAACCCTGCTGAACACCCTTCTGCTGTGACACATACAGGGTCACTGCGAATCAGTGTGACTCCATGTCACCTGAGGGTCCTGAACACTGAATGCTTACCACTTGGTTTCTTTCCTTTTTAACTTGAAACAGTTTTACTTGCTTTGAACTACCATTATTCCAGCAAGATAACTTCCTTCCTTTTTCTTTTTTGGTGTGAAAGTCAGTACTTATTTGGACTAAAGACAAAACTCACAAGAAATGACAAGTATTTAAAGATAAGACAAAGTGCATAAATAAGATACAGAAAAATATTTTAAGATTGTCATTAACTACTTCCATACTACAGTAAAATTTTTCCATACATTCTTTTCAGACTTTTTTAAATTACCCTATTTATTACAGTAAATGAAAAAAATTCTAACATCTATCAACTATCTCATCTATAATAAACCCTCAACCCCCCCCACCCTTGTAGCCATCAAAGTTATTTTCTTCTGTAGTTAATTCTATTTTAAAGTCCTTATAACAGGGGTCTCATACAGTATTTATCCTTTTGACACTGACTGACTTCACTCAGGATAATATCTTCTGATTAAAACTGTTATATGAGATGTTTTCTAAAGTCTACATTGTTTTTTTATCATTGCATAGTATTCCATTGAGTATATGTACCATAGTTTGTTTATCCATTTATTGATGGGCATCTGGGTTGACTCCATCTTTTAGCTACGGTGCACTGTGCTGCAATAAACATTCATGTGCATGTGTCTGTTCGTGTGACAGCCTTTGTTTCTGAAATAAATTCCAAGCACTGGAATTACTGGATCAAATGGTGTATATATTTCCAGCTTTTGGAAGTACCAGATTGCTTTCCAAAGAGGTTGCACCATTTTGCAATCCCACCAGCAGTGTAGGAGAGTTCCAGTCTCTCCACAGCCTCTCCAGCATCTGTTGTTTTGTGTTCTTTTTCTTTGGAAATGCTTTATTGTGCTTTTGGTGAAAGTTTACAGATCAAACATTAGTTTACTATTTGACAAATTGTACAGTAAGTGTTTTATGACATTGGTTGCAATCCCCACACTGTGACAACACTCTCCCTATTCGCACCCTGGTTTTCCATTTCTTTTGTTCTAGTTTTCCTACTGCCTCTGATTTTCTGTGCTTCAGTTTTGGGAAAATGTAACCCTTTTGGTCTCTTACGATGGTTTGTTTCTACTGAGCATTTTCTTTTCTGGTATTATTGTTTATTATATAGGACTGCCTACAGCTTGGCTGGAAATCCTGGTGGCACAATAGTTAAGTGCTACATCTGCTGACCATAAGGTTGGTAGTTCGAATCTGCCAGGTAGTCCTTGGAAACTAGAAGTTCTATTCTGTTCTATAGGGTCACTATGAGTTGGCATCGACTCAATGGCACTGAGATTTTTGGTTTGGTATGGCTTGGCTAGAAGGTGGTTTCTGAGAATCACTATAGTTCCAAATCAGAGAGGTGTCTTAGGGTCATAGTCTTACCACATTGCATAGTTTCTTAAAAGTAACATCTAGCATCTTCTAGATAAGGAATTAAGACATTTGACTTCCTGAAGTTTCTGTGTTACAGGAGTAGAAGATGGGTGGAAAGTATCAAAAATTATCAATAAATAAGTCATTATTTGTATTTTGGAATTTCCTCTGTTACTTTTATTCGAGTCTTTGCTTATAATAGGAAGTATTCCTTTACAGACTGACAGAACATCAACACAGGATGAGCTGTGGTAACCATGGTCAACTTCCCACACTTTTCCTGAGTATGAGGAGATACGTGATGGCTAAGCTTTCCTCATTCACTTCAGGCTACAGAGGTTTTGTAGAAAGTCCCTAAGTGAATAAGCCAGAGTGAGTGACGTGAAAACATTTGTTCCATTATCTGCTTGATTCTAAATCATAAAACAAGTTCATAAAGAGAATTCGAAAACAAGATTTGCTTCAGGTAATGTGCAAAATGAATAACTTGCACCCCTAAATAATGCAGTGATTATGCAAAGTGAGGCATGATGTCTGAAGCAGAGTAGTATTAAAAATAATTCTGAATGAGATAGTTAGAAAGGAGTCAAGAAGATATTTTATGCAGATGAGAAACAAAGCATTAGAAGAGGGGAGGTGTTTGGTGTAAAGAGGAGAGAAATCACAAGGCAGTATGTCAGTTAGTATTCTTCCAAAATTTGTAGTCTATAACACATTTTGAAGTTGACACGAGAATCCACCCTGTTGCTCATCAGACTTGTTACTCTATGATCCAAATATGCATATCTATGTGTTTGCACATGTGTATACATACACATGTATGTATATATTCATATTTGTATGATATGTAAATAGAGAGATATAGATAAATATATAAAACTAATTCTTACAGACGTAGGTTCGGAAATGCTGCCATACAACTGGTGCATAGGAGAGGCAGAACTCTGTCTTCCAAACGTGAATCTGTAAATGGGCAGCCACAGCAGAGAGCCATGCTGTCATTGTTATATAGCACAGTAGCTGCAGGGGAATCTCAGAATGGCATCTAACCTAGACCTGGATTGCAGAAGAGCTTTCCAGATGAAATGATGTCTAAGCTGAGATCCCAAAGAAAAGTTGGGATTTGCTGTGAATGAGTGTGGCAGATGAGCAGGAAGACTGCATCCTACAGAGTCATTAGCATCTAGAAAGGCCTGGGGAGAGTAAGGACTCTTTCAAAAAGTTCAACGCAGTGGCAGCAAAGACTGGAGGAGAAGAATGAAGAAAGAGGAGAGTCTTTGGTCTTTATGGACACTTTATTGACTTGAAGGCAGCTGGGACCACTTACAGATAATGACAGGAAAGGATGTTAGAGAGGTTGTGAAGTGAAAGAATCCATACAGAGGATAAGAGGGAAGAACTACTCACAGTTGGGCATGCAAGCTGAGAACAGGCACTGGCCTGCTGCTGAAACCGTGAGGATCATGCCAAGTCAAATGCAGTGTCGGCATTAAGTATTTGCGTCTATTAGGGATGTGACTACTAAGACATCAGTCCTTGCAGTAAACACAACAGACAGTATGGAAACCAAAACAAACCCACTGCTGTGAAGTTGATTCTTACTCATAGGACTCTATGAGTAGACAGAGCAGAACTGCCCATAGAGTTTCCAGGGAGCACCTCGCAGATTTGAACTGCCAACCTTCTGGTTAGCAGCCATAGCACTTAACCACTACACCACCAGGGTTTCCAAGAGCTTAAAAGCCATTAGATGATAGTGGTGAACGGGGCTTGTGAGAAATCTTTGCTTTGACGACTAGACTTCAGTGCTAGTAGAAAGTAGGCCGGAAAAATGAGTTACTGTAATTTGGCCAGGGATTTATCATGCTTAACTAAATTATTTGCTGATGATCTTAATGATTTTAAAGAGCTCTAAATAACTGTCTGCTTCTGAGAAGAGCTAGAGAATGTATATAACGAACAGACTGCAAATCATTTGTGTTCTCCACCTTCCCCAGTTACTTGTGTTTTCTCCACTGTGGGGTCTAATAACTCAACACACATTCCTCCACCTTCTACCACTTTCAAAAATTGACCAAGGAGAAACTAAAATAAGACAACCACTAAGGATTACTTTCTACATACCTAGAAGCTTATCTGGAAAGGAGAGTAGAGAAAAACACGCGAAGAATACGCAGATGACAGGGTTCTGACTGGTGAGAAACTTTGAAACTTGGGTTCAGTACCAATTTCACAAAATTGGCAACTGAAAATCATGGAAGTCTCTGAACAAGGCATTGAGAGCAAAAATAACATGTTACTATTTAATTATAGTTTTGTTATAAGGTTAATGAGGGAGGGGAAGTTGAGAAGCTTCCTCGGGAGTTTTTAAGAGGAAGACAATGCAGCAAATAAAATGGAAATGAGTGGATTTTTTGGATTATTCTTACTGACTGGAAAAAGGGAAAAGAAGAAGTGGTTACAGAGATGCTACAGTTACAGAGAGTGTCACTTGAAGCTGAGCTACACATGAGGACAAGGAACAGGGACAAGAAGTGCAAGAAGACAGTGCTCAGTAACTAGTATTAACACGAATACATGTGCTCAACAGTAACTCAGCAACTAGTGTTAACACTAGTACATGCTGAAGGCGTTTGTAGGCATGAGGCCACTGTATTTAACCACAACAAACAACTGTTACCCTCCAATGGACATGCTCAAATTAGAGGATGTCTAAAAAGTAGGGGAAAAGTTAGTAGAAAATAAAACCATTTGCTGATGACTAAGTTCCAACTCACAGCAACTCCCTGTATGCCAGGGTAGAACCACGCTGCATTGGGTTTTCAAGTACTGATTTTTCAGAAGTAGCTCACCAGGCCTTTCTTCTGAGGCACCTCTGAGTGGACTCCAACCTCCAAACTCGGTTAGCAGTTGTTGAGCATGTCAACCACTGGCGCTACTCAAGGATAATGAAATTGCCAAAGAGATGTGGCAGATGGGGAGTAGTGGAGACAGAAACAAATATGTTGGGCTTCAGGAAATAGTAAATGTATAGAGATGGAAGAAAAATTAAAATCCAAAGGCATGAATAAAGATCATAATGTTTCTAATGGTTTTAGTGGTTTCGTTGTTTGGTTGTTGTTGTTAGGTGCCATCTAGTTGGTTCTGACTCATAGTGACTCCATGAACAACAGAATAAACACTGCCCGGTCCTGCACAAATACCCACAATCATTTTTATGCATAAGCTCATTGTGGCAGCCCTCAATCTACCTCTTTGAGGATCTTCATCTTTTTTGCTGACTCTCTACCAAGCGTAATGTCCTTCCCCAAGGACTGATCCCTCCTGACAACATGTCCAAAGTACGTAAGGCACAGAACTGGTGAATTCACTTGAGTCAGCTGTATATTCAGTATTCTTCTCCAACACCACAATTGAAAGGCATCAGTTCTGCTGTCTTCCTTATTCATTGTCCAGGTTTCATATGCCTATGATGTGACTGAAAAATACCGTGGCGTTGATCAAGGGCACCCTGGTCTTCAAGATGTTATCTTTACTTTTCAGTATTTTAAAGAGGTGCTTTGCAGCAGATTTTTCCAGTGCAATGCATCTCTTGATTTCTTGACTGCTGCTTCCATGGGCATTGATTGTGGAACCAAGTAAAATGAAATCCTTCACAATATCAATCCTGTCTCCATTTATCATGGCATTGCTTGCTGCTCCTGTTGTGAGAATTTTTGTTTCCTTGATGTTGAAGTACAACACAGGCTGTGGTCTTTGATCTTCACCAGTAAGTGTTTCAAATCCTCTTGGCTTCCAGCAAGCATGGTTGTGTCATCTGCAAGATGCAGACTGTGAAGAGGAAGCTCCATCCTGTTGCCTCATTAATGAGGAAGCTCCATCCCAATGGCATGTTCTTCTTCCTATAGTTTGCTGCTCTGTGAAATATCAGTTTGGGAGCTCTTATGGATTGAATTATGTCCTCCCAATATATATATAGTAAATCCTAAATGCCAGTAACTATGAATACAATCCCATTGGGCTAGAGTTTTGTTATATTAATGAGACCATATCAGTTTAAACCAATCATATTTGAGATGTAAAATGAACAAATTAGGCTCAAAGAAGCAAGCACAAAGGGGGAGATAGACACTTGCCACTTGAACATCACCAAGGAACCAAGAAACTGAAGCTTAAAAGAGACAAGGACCTTCTCCCAGAGAACATCTTCACCTACAGCCAGTACTTAAATTTCAGTTTCTAGCATTCTAACTCTACCATTTGTCTGGGGTAGAAATGCCAGAGATCATGTGATAGAATTTTACAGAGCCAGTGACTTATAGATTAAAAACACCTTTTTTCAACAACATAAATTAAAACAAGACTACAAAAGCCAAAATAAGATCTCTAGTATATCTCATCTGAATTTGAAGACCGTCTGAAAAAGAGATTTGATGCACTGAATACTAATGATCAAAGACCAGCTGAGTTCTGGAAGGGGTCAGTAAGAAGACAGGAACAAAAGAAAAGACCAAAAAGGATGTCAGAAGAGACTTGGAAACTTGTTCTTTAAGGTAGAGTAGCTAAAAGAAATGGGATATGTAATGAAGTAAAAGTGTCGAATGGGTTTAAAAAGGTGCCTCAAGAAGACAAAATTAAGTATGGTAACAGAATGTGCAAAGACCTGAAACCAAAAAGGAAGAGCATGCTCCGCTTTTCTCAATCAGAAAGAACTGAAGAAAAAATTCAAGTCCTAAGTTGCAATTCTGAAGGAGTTATATGGCCAAAATATTTAGTGGCACTGGGAGCATCAAAAGAAGATGGAAGGAATACAAAGTCATTATAAAAGATTTGGTTAATGTTCAATCATTTCATAAGGTAGCATGTGATTAAGAACCAGTGGCACTGAAGGAAGAAGTTGAAGCTGCACTGAGGGCTTTTGGGGCGTGGGGGGGGGGAAGGCTCCAGGAATGAATTGAGATGTTTCAACAAACATCCAGACCAAGAAGTCCTCACTTGTCTATGCAAAGAAATTTGGAAGACAGCTACTTGGCCAACCACCTGAAAGAGATCCATATATGTTCCCATTCTGAAGAAAGCCAATTCAAACAAATGAGGAAACATCATTAATATAATACACAAGTAAAATTTTGTTCAAAATTCTTCAAAACAGTATACCAACAGGGGACTACCAGAAATTCAAACCAGATTCAGAAAAAAATAGGGAAGGAGAGATATCATTGCTGATGTCAGAAGGATGTCAGCTGAAACTGGAGAATACGAGAAAGATGTTTACCTGTGTTTTGTGAACTATATTAAGGCATTTGACTGTGAATCATTACAAATTATGGATAACATTGCAAACCATTGGAATTCCAGAACACTTAATTGTGCTCAGGAAGAACCTGTACATAGATTAACAGGCAGTTTTTCAAAGAGAATAAGAAGATACTAGAGAGTATAAAGTTAAAAAAAAAGTGTGCACCAGGGTTGTTTCCTTTCATTATACTTATTCAAACTGAGTACTGAACTAATAAATCTGAGAAGCTGGATGTATGAAGAAGAGAATTGGAGGAACACTCATTGACAACCTTGCTTGCTGAAAGAACGGAAAACTTGAAACACATACCAATGAAGATCAAAGAGTTACAGCCTTCAGTATGGATTATAGTTCGGTATAAAGAAATCAAGATTCCTCACCAATGGACCAATAAGCAACATCAGGATAAAGGGAGAAAAGATTAAAGTTGTCAAGGATTTAATTTTACTTGGATCCATAATCAACACTCATAGAAGCAGCACTGACAAAACCACCGGATGTATTGTATTAGTCATATCTACTGCAAAAGCCCTCTTTGAGTTGCTGAAAAGCCAAGATGTCACTTTGAGAGCTAAGGTGTGCCTGACCCAAGCCACAGTATTTTCCATTGCCTCATGGGTGTGCAAAAGCTGGACAATGAATAAAAAAGATAGAAGTGATGCTTTTGAGTAATGATGTTGGCAAAGAGTATCGAGTACACCATGGAAGTCAAGACTGAATTCAGAGCCTAATGTCATAACACTCTTTTTTGTAATATGGTAAAAAATAGTATTTGTAGAGTAATAGCAAAAAATGGAAAAAATTGAAGGTGAAATTAGGAAAGAGGAAAACACAAACCCTAGAAAGGTAGTGTTAAAAAAATTACAGGATATCAGTGCTCCAAGTCATTGGACTGTTAAGAGAACTGCTTCTGGACTAGTAAGGAAATAACAACCATTTCATAAAAAGCTGATTTCTACATCCAGAACGGTAGGGAGAGACTTGCATCCTCAACTGAGACATCATGTGAGAATTGTAAATAACGAGGAGATTGTCATGTTTCCTCTGGCATAAAAATATTGCCAGATTGTGGCAATGGTTCAAAAATTTCCTGAAGGAGACCTCCCCTAGAGAGGAGCTGTCTTTCTTCTCCCTCCTCTCAGTCACTTCTATCAGCAAGCCCTTCTCAGTCACTCTGATTTCGGGAAATAAAAACTGCAGGAAATTCACTGCTCTTGGCAGCTCGTTCTCTTTTTCCAGGCCACCCCCACACATTTCCCATTTGATCTATCTATTATAATATGTATCCCCATTTCATACCCTTCATACATACTTTCAAATAAAAGAACTACCAGCTATCAGTATAAAAATATCTCCTTCATGAGTGCTTTTCCTAAATGTCATGGCTTGAAGTCCATGCAGAATAAATAGATCAATAAAATGTAAAATAGCTCTTCCCCGGACAAAACATTTCTGAAAATTGTTTATTTCATGAGAAATGCGTGACAGATGGTATGAGTAGTGGTGAGGCATTCAAAACAGCTACAAAGTTTCCTACTGTTCTGTCAGATGTTTCCACACTCTGTTCCATCCATTAAATACTGACTTATTTTTCCTCCATAAACTTCAGCATGTTTTTTTAAATAAATAATACTTCTCATAGTTATTTAAGATTTTTATTATACTGTTACTGACAACCTCTATCTCAAATGTAACCTTTACACGACACAGAATAACTGATTGGAAGGATCTACTATACAAGAAAAATGTCACAACCTATAGAGTGCTCACTGCTCAAGGAGCATCAGTTATCTTCCCTATGATCATTTAAATGACTAAATTCACTGTTAGATTGGCCCCTAAGTAACATTTAAATACCTTTCATTAAGGAAGATGAATCTTAAAATTCTAAATGTCTAGCTAGGTAGCAATTAATTTACTAATGTAATATCCATAAAGAATCATAGTACCTCAGAGATGGTTCTATTCAACTATATTTTGGTAAATGACAAATTGCTTCTTAGCAGAGAACCATTCCACTTGGTGATTGAATTCAGCGCATAAAACTGAAATATTTGCATGCTGTTGTGTGTGCATACACATACACACTTTTCAAGAAGATACTGTTTTAGACTTACCCCAGATGTTCCAAGCCTACTACATACTTCTCTTGCTTGTAGTTTGTTTTTCTCTTTTCCCATTTTAACTCTTGAAGAATGAGCTTAGATCCAAAGGAAAACTGAACCCCAGAGAAGAACAGTTCTAGAGATACAGACCATGTTGCTTTCAACGGATGTTTCAGATGACATATGCATTGCATTTTTTCTTCAGAACATTTTATTGTGCTTTAGGAGAAAGACTACACAGCAAATTTCTTCTCCATTTAATAACTCACACACAATTTCTTCCATGACTTTGGTTATCATCCCTGCAGTGTGCTAGCATTTGCCTCATTTCCAGGCTGGTTTCCCTGTTCCCCTTCATCTGGTTTTCCGCTTCCGCCGCTCCCTGCTTTTTCATCTTTACCCTTGGGCCACTGTTGCCCTTTTAGTCTCTTATAGTTGACTGTACATAGAAACCCTTCCTCTCAAGTGTTGATGTTTGTTTTATAAAATGATAACCAAACCCACTGCTGTCAAGTTGATTCTGAATCAGTCTATGACTCAGCTAAAAGCTGACCTCTGGGAGTGGCTTCAGCTGCAAGGTAGCAGCATGTCTTAGGATAGTAGTCTTGGGGGTTTCTCCAGTCTATATTAGACCAGTAAATCTGGTCTTTTCTATGTCCTAAATTTTTCTGGCATTCTAACAGGTACCTTCTGTTTTCTTCCTGCTCAGAGCATTGGTAGTTGCAGCCAGGTACCATCTAGTTCTCCTGGTCTCAGAAGAGAAGAGGCTGTGTTTCCTGTAGGCCACTAGTCCTTGGACTAATTGCTTCCTCGAGTCTTTGGTTTTCTCCATTCACTTTTGCTCCAGATGGAAGAGACCAATAATTGCATCTTAGATAATCATGTATTGTATTTTCATTCTTTCAGTTGAGTCAGATCCTTTATAGAGTTGAGTGACTTTGTATATGCTGTTCTATGATAGAAACTCAAGTCAATGTCACACAAAGGACTGTCATCTCTTAAAAGAAAAACAAGAATTAAGAAAGATATTTAAGTGAAAGATGCTCATATAAGGGGAAAAATTCAATAAAAACATATCTGCTAAAAATTAGATGAATATTTTCAAGGCTATTCTGAAAATAAATGGACTCTTCTTGGCAACCCTTACAAAACGGGAAGTACTGCAATCTTGTCTGCCAGTTTTCAACTGAGCAGTGCTAAGAAACAAACCCCAGATTCCTTTGCTTTAATTTTTTTGTCTAAATGACCAACAAACCTATTTGCAAATCATTTTATTGTTATAGAAGACATTTACAAAGTAGATTGCCTTCTGTAATTTTTTTTTAATTCAGTAGCATAATTGGCTAAAATTTCATTGTTGATAGAATCCTAACTATAATTGCAAACTGAAGATATAACTAGGATATGGAAATCTGAGTAGTCTGAAGCAGCGTTTTTAAAACAGCAGCAAAATCTGCTATGCAGATTTGCCTTTTAGATTTGTTTCTCAGAATTCAAATTTTTGAAATGCACAGGTATGTGCTTAAACAGAGTTCATAGAGTTAACTTTCTTGGGGAAGAGGTTATACGAAGGAGAGAGAGAGTGAGTAAGTACTCTATTCAGGGAAGATACTGAGTCACATTATCCCAAATACAATGATGGATTCTAACGCAGGCAGGTTATCCAATAAGTAAAGAAAGCGTGGTACTTACCAGACCATTTGTAATGAATGATTTCTCAGTTTCTCCCCACCTCAAAGGTTCTGCTTCTAGGTGTGGCTGGCATCGGTTTCTCCCAATACCGCAGCATCTTCCTGCAGAATCAAAGTCTCCTTTCAAATTTTACGATCTCTGAGGGGGCAGACGACCCAGTAGACAATATAAGTGTGGGCTTACTAGTACTTACTTACTAATCTGTAGTGAAGAATATCACATGGGTTTCACTTTGATGTGGAGTGGTGAAACCCTGTAAAATTGTTCACTACAGATTATTAAGTAAGCACAAGTAAACTGATGTTTACCTTGCTAATTGGATAACCTGTCCCTGTTCTAACCACCTTAGTAGAAAGTGAAATGTCTTCTTCTTCTTAGACTACCTAGTTACTGTTACACATCCTTTCAAGAAATTCTTACTGAGTATATGATGCAACTGCCATGCGGGGGCTTGCTGCTGCTGTGATGTTGGAAGCTACGCCACCACTGTTCAAATACCAGCAGGGCTACCTGTGGTGGAAAGGTTTTAGCTGAGCTTCCAGACTAGGATAGACAACGAAGAAAGACCAGGCAGTTACTTCTGAGAAGATTTAGCTAGTGAAAACACTATGAATAGTAGGAGAACACTGATATAGTACCAGAAGATTAACCCCTCATGTGGGCAGGCACTCAAAAGAAAATTAAGGAGGAGCTGCCTCCTCAAAGTGGAGTTGATCTTTGTGATATGGGTGGAGTCAAGCTGTCAGGATCATCATTTGCTGATACAGCATGAATCAAAATGAGAAGAAACAGCTGAAAACATCTATTCAAAACTGGAACGTGGAATGTACGAACCATGAATCTAGGAAAGCTGGAGGTCATCAAAGATGAAATGCAACACACAAACATTGCTATCCTGGGTCTTAGAGAGCTGAAACTGACTGGTATTGGCCATTTTGGATCATATAATCATGCGGTGATTGTACTATGCTAGCAATGTCCACTTGGATAGGAATGACCCTATATTTATCATCAAAAAGAACATTTCCAGATATATCCTGAAGGACAAAACTGTCAGTAATATCCATATACTTACAGGGAAGAGCAGTTAGTATAACTATTATTCAAATTTACACACCAATCGCTAAGGCCAAAGATGAGGTTGAAGATTTTTTTTTACCAACTTCTGTAGTCTGAAATTGATCAAAAGCAACTGATGCACTGATAAAGACTGGAGATTGGAACGCAAAAGTTGGAAATGAAGAAGGTTTGGTAGTTAGAAAATGTAGCCTTGGTAATCGAAATGGTGCTGAAGATCACTTGGTAAAATTTTGCAAGACCAATGACTTCTTTATTGCAAATATCTTTCTTCACCAGCATAAGTGATGGCATAAATGATGGACCACTCAAGATGAAATATAAGGAATTGAATCCATTACATCCATGGGCAAAGATGAAGGAAAAGCTTGGTATCATTGGTTACAATGAGGAGCCAAGTGAGGAACAGATCATCAATTGCTCACATGGAAATTCAAGTTGAAACTTAAGAAAATTAGAACAAGTTCACAAATTTACTTAACCTTGACCTTAAGTATGTTCCACCTGAATTTAGAGACCATCTTAAGAATAGATTTGACCCCATTAGTTCTTAGAAACTAATGACCAAAAAAAAAAAAAAACCCAAGTGAGTTGTAGAATGACATCACACACAAGAAAGGCAAGAGATCATTAAAAAGGCAGGAAATAAAGAAAAGACCAAAATAGATGTCATAAAAGACTCTAAAACTTACTCTTGAATATTGCATAGCTAAAGAAAAAGGAAGAAATGATGAGAGTTGAACAGAAGATTTTTCAAAGAGCCTCACAAGAAGATAAAGTATTATAACGACATGTGCAAAGACCTGGAAATGGAAAGTCAAAAAGGAAGAACAGGCTCTGCATTTTTCAATCTGAAAGAACTGAAGAATTCAAGCCTTAAGCTGCAATAGTGAAAGAGTCCATGTGGAAAATATTAAATGACACAGGAAGTATTAAAAAAAAGATGGAAGGAAGACACAATGTCATTATAGAAGAAAGAATTAGTTGATGCTCAGCCATTTCAAGAGGTGCCCTAGGAACAGGAACCAATGGTACTGAGGGAAGAAGTCCAACCTAACTGAAGACATTGGAGAAAAATAAGACTCCAGGAACTGAGAGAGTATCAACTGAGATGTTTCGACAAACAAATGCAGTACTAGAAATACTCATCTATGTCAAGAACTTTGAAAGACAGCTACCTGGTCAAACTCATTGGAAGAAATTTGTATTTAGGAAAAGTGATCCTACCAAATGCAAAAATTACTGGACAGTATCATTCGTATCACACTCAAGTAAAATTTTGTTGAACATCATTAAAAAGCAGCTGCAGCAGTATATCTACAGGGAACTGCCAGAAATTCAAGCTGGCTTTAGAAGATGATGCAGAAGCAGTGATAGCATTGCTAATGTCATATGCATCCTGGCCGAAAGCAGTGAATACCAGAAAGATGTTCATCTGTATTTCATTGACTATATGAAGGTGTTCAACTGTGTGGATCATAACAAACTACAGATAACACTGCAAAGATTGAGAATTCCAAAACAATTGTGCTCATGAGGAACATATACATAGATTAGGGCAGTTTTTTGAGCAAAACAAGAGGATACTGCATGGTTTGTAGTCAGGAAAGTTGTGTATCAGGATTATATTTTTTCACCATACCTATTCAACCAATATGCAGAGCAAAAAATCTTAGAAACTGGACTACCAGAAGAAGAATACATACGGCATTAGTACTGGAGGAAAACTCATTAACAACCTGTATTATGCAGATGATACAGTCTTACTTGCTAAAAGTGAAGAGGACTTGAAACACTTACTAACGGAGATTAAAGACCACAGTCTTCTGTATGGATTACACCTCAATGTAAAATAATTTTAAAAATTCTCACAACTAGACAAATAAGCAACATCATGATAAACACAGAAAAGACTGAAATTGTCAAAGATTTCATTTCACCTGGATCCGTAACCCACATTCATGAGGGCATCAGTCGAGAAATCAAAAGATGTATTGCATTGGGCAAATTTGCTGCAAATGACCTCTTTAGAGTGTTGAAAACTAAAGATGTCACTTTAAGGATTCAAGTGCACCTGATACAGACTGTAGTATTATCAGCTGCCTACTATGCATGTGCAAGTTGGACAGTGAATAAGGAAGAATGAAGAAGAATTGGTACCTTTGAATTGTGGTGTGTAGGAGAATATTGAACATACATGGACTGCCAAAAGAACAGACAGATTTGTCCTGGAAGAGGTACAACCAGAGTGCTCCCTAGAAACAAGGATGCAGAGGCTACATCTCATAATTTGGGCATGTTGTCTGGAGAGATTTGTCCCTGGAGAAAGATATTATGCTAGGAAAAGTAGAGGGTGGGGAAATGAAAGGAAGACCCGCAATGAGATTGATTGACACAGTGGCTGCAACAATGGACTTCAGCATAATAGTGTTTGTGAGGGTAGTGTAGGACTGGGCAATGTTTCATTCTCTTGTACGTAGGGTCACCATGAGTCACAAGCAACTCAGTGGCCCCTATCAACAACAGGAGTCTAATGCTTGGTAGTATTTTGCCAATAATGGCAAATTACTAATCTGGAATAGTAATTTCATTATTAATGGTGAAAATCATTATCACAGAATGCATCCTTAGATTTTGATCAAGATAGAATTCTTTCTAAGGCTGAACTGTCTCTGGAGGAAAGGAGGTAAGCCTATCATTAATTATCTTTCTGGAATTTACTTTCATCAGTCTTCCTAGACAGCACAGAGACTTATCGCACCTACTTCAAGCCCCGATTCAACCAGAGTTCACCTTTGAGTTGCAAAATTTCTCTAAACTAGCACACAACTTACATGTGTCCCAATTAGATCATGTTTCTCATTGTTTTTAGAATAAAACATAACTGCCTCTTGGGGGGCATGTTAAGGAGCCCAGGTGGTGCAATGGTTAATAGTTTGGTGGCTAACCAAAAGGTTGGCTGTTCAAATCCACCATCTACTCCTTGGATAGAGGACCTGGTAATCTACTCCCATAAAGATTTCAGTCTAGGAAATGCTATGGGGGCAGTTCTAGGCTGTCCAATAGGTTTGCTGTGAGTCAGAATTAACTGGACTGCAAACAACATACAGTGTCCTGTACGATCTGGCTGTGTCTAGCTCATGGATGGCATCTCATCCCATACTCTGCCACTGTTCTGTAGCCGCAGTGGTCTGACTTGTTTTCCTATAGCATTCTAGGCTTCTTTTATTATTATTATTTTACTTCAGATCTGCACTTGCTGTTTACCTATTTGAAATACTCTCTCAGTTCAATCTTCATGGCTCGCCTCAAACATTATTCCTCATTGTGGATTTCCCCGGTCTTCTTAGTCACTGTTGTGTCATTTTGCTGTATTTTCTTCAAGAGCACATATCTTTATTTGGAAAATTCTTCTTCATATGTGTATTTGTTTATTGTCTGTCTTCCATCTCATATGAACCACATGAAAGCACGCAACATATTTTTTTCTTTTCCATTGCTACATTTATGTGCCTAGGATAGTGCCTGGTTAAATAAGTGAATGAATAACAAGTTGCGTAAAAAGGATCTTTAACTGAGAACTTTGTCACAAGATCTTTCGGCTATTGGTTCCTTGTAGTTACTCTTGATTTTGCGTGGCCTGCCTATCTAAGGAGGTTGGATCTTACATATTTCCCCTGACATTGAGACATGGTCCACCTTCTGGTATTTATATCATTCTATCTTTTTTCTTTTTTTTAACTTGGCATATGTCTAATACTCCGTCTGCCTGATGCTCCTTGTTACACCCAGATGTACTGACTTAATTACTTGCTCTGGACTCTAATACAAAGGCAGCTATGCAATAGTAGAAAAAAGGCTTGAGTCAAGGTCTTGCTTCTCTGACACTCTCTGCCCTTTGGGAAAGTTGTTCAAAATGTGAAACCCTTCTTGAAGCAGTGGTTTCTGAGAGGCTGGACCTGGAATGTAAGAGAAATTGAGAAGGAGACATCCAAGGCTTTGAGCCAACAGGTGAGGGAAGCTGTATTTACTGAAGTGGCAATGACTACTGCCAGAGCAGAATGAGGTGGGAGAAAGCCAGTGGCTACATTTAAGACGTGTTAATTTCAAGACACCGAATAGCCTTACACATCGGGAAGTCATAAAGACAGTTTCTGGATGTGTCTAGTTATTAAAGAGGCCTGATTTAAAGATAGAACTCGTGCAATCAATGACATATTAAAAAAAAAAAGAAAGAAAAACCCAAACCTACTGCCGTCAAGTCAATTCCAACTCATAGCGACCTGTAGGTCAGAGTAGAACTGTCCTATAGAGTTTCCAAGGAGCAACCGGCAGATTTGAACTGCTCACCTTTTGGTTAGCAGGAGTTTCCAACGACATAGTAGGAGAATGCACAAGACTGAATGAGCTCGCCTGGAGACCAGCTACAGCAGAGAAATAAAAGAAAAAATATCCTCTGAACTAAATTCAGAGGCCCACAAACACTTAGAAGTCGGGGAGTTGAGGAGCACTTAGCAAACTAAGGATCAATGATGTTAAACAAAACCCAGGAGAATGGATTTCAACAAATGAAGAAATAATATATTCTGCAACAGACTATTTCATATCAATTAATTAATTCAGGAGCTTGTATGTGATTGGGAACTGATACTACTGAAGACAGTGGTCTAAGCTGCACTGCAGGCACTGGTGAGAAGTAAGTCTCCAGGATTTGACAGAACACCAAGTGAGATGACTCAACAAGGAGATGCAGTCCCAGGAGTATACACTAGTGTATATCAGGAAATTCGAAAGACAGCTAGGTACCTGGCTGACTGATTGAAAGAGATTCATATTTATGCCTATTCTCAAGAAAGGTGATCCAACCGAATGTAAAATTTATAGGATAGTATCATTAATATCACGTGTGAATACAACTTTGCTGAATATCACTAAAAAGAGGCTGCAGAAGTATGTCAGTGAGAACCACCAGAGATTCAGGTTGCCTCTGGAAGAGGATGCAGAACCAAGGATATCACTACTGATATCAGATGGATCCTGGCTGAAAGCAGAGAAAACCAGAAAGATAGTCACCTCTGTTTTATCAACTATGCAAAGGCATTTGACTTGTGGATCATAACAAATTATGAATAATATTTCAAAGAATGGGAATTTCGGAACATTTAATTGTGCTCATGGGGAACCTGACAAACAGGTAGCTGTTGGAACAAAACAAGGAGATGCTGTGTAGCTTAAAATCAGGAAGGAAAGATATGTTTCAGGGTTTTATCCTTTCCTTATTCCGCACAGCTGCAAATAATCCAAAAAGGTGGACTATGAGAAGAAGAATATGATGTTAGAATTGGAGGAAGAATTGCTAACAATGTGTGTTGCATAGGTGACACAACTTTGCTGCTGAAAGCGAAGAGGAATTGAAGCTCTTAAGGATGATGATCAAAGCCTACAATCTTCAGTGTGACTCACACTGCAACACAAACAAAACAAAAAATACTTACAGCCGGACCACCAAGCAGCATCATGATAACTGGAAAAAAGACTTTGGATTCCTTAATAAAATTTGCACTCCACCTACTCAGGTACTTATCAGGTGGAGAGGAAGATGATGAAAACAGATTACCGACAATGGAGGCAAGCCAGAAAGAGGCAAAAGAAGAGGTGAGGAAAATAGGATGCCGTCAAATACTAGAGGATATGTGTACCACTCATCTGGAGGACAACAAAGATTTGTGGAAAGTTTTCAAGCACAGACTGAAATAAAATGGTTAAGTTCACTAATTAGCTCTACGTAATACACATTATCACTTCTTTCCTGGGTAGTCTGTTGTTTATTTAACCTGGTTATTATTGCTATCTTTAGATAAGATGCTATTGACATCTTAGCAGCCAAAAGTGGTTTGGAATCATTTCTTGGTTAATTAATTCTTTCCCTCTAAGCATTTACTGAGTACTCACAAAATGCTTCCATATGATAGGAAAGCATTCTCTTCTGGTAAAGAGTTCAGATAGTGTACCACTGAGATCCAGCAGACACGTAATATAGCTTTGAACTTGATAGTGCTTCAGTGTTTTATTCAATATTTATTTCACAAGCTTAGAGAAGTCTTAGATCTGGTTTGTGTTTCTATCTAAAGGAACTGAATCATAAATGTAAAGAAGTTAGCCCTCTGGACGCTATGAAATGTAGACAGATTTGAGGGAAAATGAATTTAAGCATAGTGGCTTTATGAAACTTTGTAAATCGAAAGGAAACTACTGGACTTTGTATCCAGATGTAAGGGAATAACCGGATCCAGAAGTACACTCCTTCCATTTGTTGGTATTACTGGGCGCAATCCAGTCAATTCTGACTCTTAGTCATCTTTGTACTACAGAATGGAATGCTGTCCAGTCCTGCACCATCCTCACAATCGTTTTGTTTGAGCACACTGCGGCAGCTGCTGTGTCAGCCCACCTCTCTGAGAGCTCCTTTCTCACTGGCCTTCTCCTTTACCGACCACGGGGAATGGTCCTGCCTGATACCATGTCCAAAGTACTGGAGACAAAATCTCGCCGTCTTTGCTTCTAAGAAACTTTCTGGCTATACTTCTTCTAAGACAGACGTATTCCTTCTTCAGGCAGTCCATGTTATATTCTATGTTTGCCAACACCGTGAATTCAAATACGCCAATTCTTCTTCAGTGCTCGCTATGAATTATCCAGCTTTCACATGTATATAAAATGATTGTAAATACCACAAATTGAGTCAGACTCTTCTTTGTCCCCAGGGTGAGATTTTTGCTTTTTAACACTTTAAAGAGGTCTTTTGAGCACATTGGCTCAATGCACTGTGTTGTTTCATTTCTTAACTACTGATTCCGTGGGCACTGATTGTGGATCCAAGCAAAATGAAATCCTAGGTAACTTCAATCTTTTCTTCACTTATGATGCTGTTTATTGGTCCACCTGTCAGGATTTTTTTTTCTTTGTGTTGAACTGCAATCCATATTGAAGGCTGTGGTCTTTGATCTTCATCAGTAAGTGCTTCAGGTGCTCCACATTGACAGCAAGGAAGGTTGTGTCATCTGCGTATCGCAGGTTGTTAACAAGTCTTTCTCCAATCCTGATGCCCCATTCTCCTTTGTATAATCTAGCTTCGGGGGTTATTTGTTCAGCATGCCAAATGAATAAGTATGGTAAAAACATACAACCTTGATGAATACCTTTCCTGACGTTAAACTATGTAGTGTCCTCTTGTACTGTTTAAACAACTGCCTCTTGATTGATATATTCCTCATGAGCACAATTAAGTGTTCTGGGATTCCTACCCTTTGCAATGTTATCCATATTCTTGAACTACTTTAAGCTGTAGAGATGGAATGACTCACCATTTCTCCTCTCCCAGTCTGGTTGAAGTTAAGTTTGACTTAACAGGAATAAAGAACCCACCGGGCCCCTGAGCTGTGCTGTCAATAACTTCTTTTTAAGTGAGGAAGCCTGAAAAATCAGTAAGGGGACTGACGTGTGCTAATGCGGTTCTCTCTTGGCTTTTTCTCCATGAGGCTTTATTATTCTCTGCCTCACAAGGCAGTCAAGTGGAGTGCAGTTTTTCATTCCACCCGAAGAGCAGCTTGGCCTGGAATAGCCTTGAAAAGTCAAGCAAGGGAGGAGTTGCCTCTCTGGAATGTTGAGTAAGTACATTTTTACCTGATACTGTAACCCTGGATTCATCCTTGGCTCTGAAATCTTCTCCTCCCACATGGTCTGCAAATCAACTTATCTTCATCCCACGGTGCCTGTTTATTCCACTGCTTCATCTGATGGTTGTTTGTAGCACCAACATCTGTTGCTTATCTTCCTTTTAGGAGACGAGTGATGTAATATGTGTTAAAATGAGAGGAAAATACTTCAGCTGTGCTCTTTGCCAGGGTCATAGACTCACAGGTCAAATCATCTTCCCACACTGCCATGAATTAATAATACCAGGTAGTCTTTTACATATACCAAAAAACCCCCAAAAACACTGTCCTCAAATTGATTCCAAATCATAGTGATCCTGTAGGTCAGAGCAGAACTGCCTACATAGACTTTCCAGGGAGTACCTGGTGGATTTGAACCGCTGACCTTTTGGTTAGCAGATGTGGCACTTAACCACTACACCACCAGGGTTTCCCTTTTACACATAGGACATTATAATTCCCAAAGAATGAAGTGATGTAGGGGAAACACAACTGAAGATATTATCTGAAATTAGAACTCAAATGTCCAGGTTCTAAGGGTTACTTAAAACACTACAGTCTCTCCATTCCGTGGAGCATCTAAGGAAATTGCATTACCATGTGAGAGGCCCAGTGTCAAAGGCACACAAAATTACCACTTTCTGACCTCTAAAACACAAAGCAGAACTAAGATTTCTCATAGTGGAATGTATTTAATTAAGAGTATTATCAGGAATCCCTAGGCTGTGCAAATGGTTGAATACTGGAAGTTAGAGTTCACCTAGAGGCAACTTGGAAGAAAGGCCTGGTGATCTACTTCCAAAAAATCAGCCCGACACTCTACTTGCCCCAAATCAGAAAACCCTATGGAGCACAATTCTACCCCACATATGTGGGGTTGCCATGAGTCGGAGCCTACTCAATGACAATTATGTCTTCTAAGGCTGTGTCATACCATCTAAAAAATAATTTTATGACCCTTGCCTTTCCATTTATATCCCAGTCTAGTTCTAAGCATAATTTTTAAAAAATTGTTGTTTTCTGGTATAAGGTCAAAGTAAACACCTTAGACAAGGTAGGAAAAAAAAAAGATATCACCCCCAAACCTTAGTAAGGACAACTGCTGTCATAATTTGGGTGAATAATATCCCCAGAATTTCCTGTGCATATGAATATAATTATATTTGTTATTAAAATACCAGGTAATTCCTCCTTGTTTGAAAAACTCCTTCTTATGCTTATTACAAAACTTTCTCTGTGAACTTTATATAATCTGAGTTTTAATGGCTGAGAACTAGTCCATAATCTATGTATACATCATACAGTATTTATGTATACAGTATATGTTGGAATATTAGAAAGTTAATTTTTATATTACTAACATTGATCAAATTAATACATGCTTGAATCTTTATGCATACCCAGAATATTAGAATAAATACGCAGATGAAATACGTACTATTAAAGTTTGAAATCTTTTGGCACACTTTGCTCTATTGTCTCTAGAAAGTTGGTCTCGATTTCCACTCTTCAAGCACTGTCTGCTTCCCAGTGTCTTTGGTGTGACTCTTAGAATTACCTTTGGCTACAGGTGACAGGTAAGTTGCCTAAAAAGAAACCAAATCCATTGCCGTTGAGTTGATTCCGACTCATAGGGACCTTGTAGAACAGAGAAGAACTGTCCCAAGTTCCAAGGATCACCTGGAGGATTTGAACTGATGACTTTTTGGTTAACAGCTGTAGCACTTAACCAATATACCACCGAGATTTCAGCTGCTTTAAAAAATAAGAGGCCGATTTGTCTCATGCCAAAAGAAGCCAACAGTCTGTCAGGCTGGTAGAGATACTCAACAGTATTATGAGGGAGTCATCTAATTCTGATTTTCTGCTTTGCCAGATTGAGCAAAGGGCTGTCATCTCCTCTGTAGCAAAGTGGCTGTGGAGACTATGTGGATTATTTTAATATTCTTCATCCAAAGGGAGAAAGTCTCAAGTAATGAATTTTGATGTGAAGGCACACAGAATACCATTTTCATTACATCATATCAAGAGCGCATCTAGAAACATAGCTTATCACTGATGATGTTAAACTTGGTCACATGGCTGAGGTAGTGTTTCTCAGGTTTTTCCACTGTGAAGTTACCCTCCCTCACCCTTTCCATATGGTACTCCTTGGAAGAAGTCTCTGTGCATCCCACACCTGAGACACGGGCCATTATGCTTCACTTCATGGTTGGGCAGTGTCTTAGTCATCTGGTACTGCTCTAACAGAAATATCAGAAGTAGACGGTTTTAACAACAAAAAAAAAGTTTTTTCTCTCATAGTCTAGCAGGCGACAAGTCCACATTCAGGGCATTAGCTCCAAGTGAAGCCTTTCTGTCTCTTTTGGGTCTAGAAGAAAATTCTTGTCTTTCAAGGTACATCTGTCTTACCTTGGTCTGGGAGCAGGAAACTCAGGTTTGAAGGATATGCTTTGCCCCCAGTGCTGCTTTCTTCATGGTATGAAGTCCTCAGCTCCCTGCTTGCTTTGTTCTCCTTTTATTTCCCATAGGATAAAAGGTGAAGCAAGCCACACTCCAGGGAAACACCCTTAGTAAGAAAGTTTCACAGTCCCACCATAATACTCTTTAACATAGTCCAATCTTGCCCTCTTATTAACCACAGGCAGACATTAGAGTTTACAATATTTGAAAATCACAAATGGAGGACAACCACACAATACTGGGACACGTGGCCCAGTCAAATTACTGCTCACATTTTTGAGGGGGGCACAACTCAGTCCTTGGTAGGCAGTAACTACATGAGTTACTTAAATTCTTCTGAGTGGGTCATTTTTAAATTCAGTCATCTATTTATATCAGGGTGAACTCATGCATGCTTATATTTTGAGTGATTATCCAGGACTACATTATGTATTTCATTGCTCAAATAGTTCTAGTTTGGGCCATTGGAAGCTCAGTTAGTGCTATGTCCTCTTCTGTTAGCTGTGTCTTCCTTTGACACAGCATCGTCCCTCTGTCGTTCGTTGAGAGCTTCCTCACCTTCTTGCAATACAAGATGCTCCAGCCTCCTCCTGAATATTTCCTACCCTGGGGATCAGCCACTTTTCCCAAGAGTCTTGGTTTCTTTTATTGGAGAGAAGTATTAGATACGAAGATCTGGGTACTGAGTTTGTCTCGTACTTTATATCCTGTAACCAAGAACGTATTGTCTCCTACTCAAATATAATTCACATTGTGGTTAAACAATATCTACTGATATAATCCATAATAACTGTAAATTAAGCCTATTCTTTGAGTCCTGTCCTTAGTAGAAATAAAGCAGGACAGTTTTCCAGCATCCATTAGATTTCTTTTACTGTTACTATGAGTAAATGTAATACATGGATACCAGCTCGGTGGGCTGGAAACCCTGGTGACATGGTTAAACGATATAGCTGCTAACCAAAAGGTGAGCAGTTCAAATCCATCAGGTGCTCCTTGGAAACTCTATGGGACAGTTCTACCCTGTCCTATAGGTTTGCTATGAGTTGCAATTGACTTCATGGCCACAGATTTGGTTTGGTTTTGGTTTGCTTTATGGGATAAATGAGCTTCCTCCATACTTTCTCAAGTCTACCTGAAATTCTTAGCCTTCACCCCTTAGAAGCTCTCTGAACTTGCACAGGAGAAAGGACAAATTCCACTGTATCGTTTTGTCTTACCTCAATAAACTCAGCCCAGGAAAGCCACTTATATTCCAGTTTATCCCCCCTACTAAGTAGCCCCAAGAGTCAGCCTCTTAAAAAATGCATTTTCTATAATGAAGTGATAACAGAGCAAACTGTTTCCTGATTTGAAGCTCCATTTTGTACTATTCTATTTCTAAAACTATTGCGAAATGACAAAGCAGAAACACCAGGGAATTCATTCAGTTTCGTGAAGGCATTGTAGCATTGTATAAAGACAGGGACTACTGGAATCCATTCTAAAATAAGAACAGGATAGTTGTGCAGCGGAGAATCCATCGTATTAACAGCAAACTGCACACTGATCACGTATCTATTATTTATCATATAAATAAGTGTATCCTGTCTAGACTGCAGAAGCGCTTAAAGACAAAAGTTTCAGTAATTACAGTTTGAGTAACTATTAAATAATAATTAATGTGTGAATTAAATTTTTAAATGAATGAAATATAACAAAGGCATCTATATAGCCATTGTATTCATCAATGTAGCCTATTATATTATGGAAACTACGGACTATGTCAGCTATAAATCTGAATTTTGGAATTGGGTAAAAAATACTCTGATTTTCAAAATAATTTTAAAAAAAAGAAAACTTTCTAGCTGAGAGGTCAGCTGCTAGTAAAGGCCAACAGCTGGAATTCGCCAGCTGCTCCTCATAAACTCTATGGGACAGTTCTCCAAGGCTGTCCTACAGAGTCATCATGAATCAGAATTGACTCAATAACTACTTTTGTTTTTGTTTTTGTATATTCCTGGTGTTGGCTTGGCTGTATTCCTGGTGGTTCAAATGACTAACGCATTCGGGCACTAACTGAAAAGTTGGAGGTTACCTGGAGACACCTTGGTGGAAAGGCCTAGTAACGACCTACTTGTAAAACATCAGCCCTTGGAAAAGACAATGGAACATAGTTCTGCTCTGATACACGTGGGTCACCATGCATCAGAACGGATTCAACGGCACCTTTGTAAAATGAATTTTGTTGTTAGATGCCACTGAGTTGGTTCCAACTCATAGTGACCTTATACACAACAGAATGGAAGATTGCCCGGATCTGTGCCGTGCCCACAATCATATTAATGCTTCATCCCACAGCTGCAGCCACTGTGTCAGTCTATCTCGTTGAGGGTCATTCTCTTTTTCACTGACCCTGTACTTTACCAAGCACGATGTCCTTCTCCAGGGAATGATCTTTCCTGACAACCTGTCAAAAGTATATAAGACACAGTCTCACCATCCTTACTTCCAAGGAGCAAGATCCACCTGTTCTTTTAGCAGTCCAGGTTCTTCTGTCTTCCTTACTCATTGCACAGCTTTTGCATGTAGATGATGCAATGGAAAATACCATGGCTTGGGTCAGGCTCACCTAAGTCTTCAAAGTGAAGAGATGGCTTCAGAACTGGTTTCAGCTCTGGGCTACCAGAGGCCAGGATCCACATCTTCAGAGAAGCCTCTAGCCTGTTAGGATGACAGTCTGGTCATTTTATTACAGTTCTATTTCTGCACACTCTTTTTTCTCCTGATATATCTGGGATGCTGTGTTGTATTACCTGTCAGGGCAGTCATTTGTGGTCACTGGCCACCATCCAGTTCTTCTGGTCTCATACTGATGTAGTCTCTGGATTGTATGGTCCTTTCTGTCTCTTGGGATCATATTTTCCTTATGTCTTTGATATCTTTCGTTGTCCTCTGCTCCAGGTGTGTTGGGAGTAATTGATGCTATATAGACGGCTGCTTGCTAGCTTTTAAAACCCTAGATGCCACTCACCAAAATGCTATGCAGAGCATTTTCTTAAAAAAACTTTGTTGTGTCAATTGACTGAGATATCCCTTGAAACCGTGGTCCCCAGACCCCTTCCCCTGCTACCCTCTCTTCAAAGTGTTCAGTTATATTTTAGGAAACTTCTTAGCTTTTGGAGTCCCGTTGTGCTGGTCTCCCTTCTACTGAGCACTGCCCCTCCCTTTACCTAACCCAATTCCCACCTACTATCTAATCAGTGAATACCCTTCCCCCTCCCTCCCAACTTCTGTAGTAATCAAGGCTTTTCTTCTGTGTTTAAACCGTTTCATGAGTCCTTATAATAGTGGTCTCATAAAGTATCTTCCTTTTGCAACAGACTAATTTCACCCAGCATAATGTCTTCCAAGAATCCTCCATGTTAAGAGCTGTTATCCAAGATCATCATTGATCATTATCATTGCATATTACTTCATTGTGTGACTATACTGTAGTTTGTTTATCCATTCATCTATTGATGGGCACCTAGGCTGATTGCATTTTTTTGCTATTGTAAAGTGCTGCAATAAAAGTTGATGTGCATGTACCTAATCACATGACAGCCTTTATTTTTTTAGGATATCTTCCAAGAAGTAGGATTGCTGGGTCATTGGTATTTCCAGCTTTTTAAGAAAGCATCAAATTGACTTCCAAATTGGTTGTACCTTGGTACATTCCCACTAGCGGTGTTTAAGTGTTCCAGTCTCTCTACAGCCTCTCCACCATTTATTACATTGTGGTTTTTGGATTAACGCTTGTTTCGGTGAGATGGTATCTCATTGTAGCGTTTATTGATTTGGATTTCTCTGATGACTAATGATCGCAAGCATTTCCTTCTGCATCTGATACCTGTCTGGGTGTCTTTGTTAGTGAAGTGCCTGTTCATATCCTTTGCCCATTTTTTTTTAAATGGTTTATTGTCTTTTTGTTGTAGAGTTTTGTAATATCTTATAAATTACAGAGATTAGATGCTCATCGGATTTGTGGTAGCCAATTTTTTTCCCAGTCTGTAGGTAGTCTTTTTACTGTTTTGGTGAACTCTTTGGGTGACAATAAGTGATTTTTAGGAGTTTCCAGTTATGTATTTTCTCTTCTGGCCTTTGTGCCTTGTTAGTAATGTTTTCTAGTCTGTTTATTCTTTATTGTTTTAGATTTGGTATTTAGGTCGTTGATCCACTTTGAGTCAGTTTTTGTGCATGGTGTGATACATGGGTCTAGTTTTGTTGGTTTTTTTTGCAGATGGATATCCAGTTATGCTAACACCATCTGTCAAAGACACTGTCTTTTCCCTCATTTACAGACTTGAGCCTTTGTCAAATATCAGCTGCTTATAAGCTGGATAATGTTGTATCTGGATTCTCAGTCCTGTTTCATTGGTCTATGTATCTGTTTTGTACCACTGCCACGCTGTTTTTTTACAGTGGCATGTAACAGGTTCTAAAGGCAGTCAGTGTGAGGCTTCCCACTTTGTTCTTCTTCTTCCATAATGCTTTAATTATCCATGGCTTCTTTCCGTATGAAGTTGATGATTTGTTTCTCCATCTCTAAAAAAATGCCATTGGGATTTGTACTGGGGCTGCATTGTATCCATAGATCACTTTGGGCTGAATAGACATTTTCAGGATGTTGAGTCTTCCTATCTGTGTGCAAGATAGGTCATTCCACTTATGCAGGTCTCTTGATTACTTGCAGTAGTGCCTCGTGATTTCCTTTGTATAGGTCTTTTATGTCTCAGGTTAGACTTATTTCTAAGTATTTAGTGTTCTTTGGGGTCATTGTAAATGGTATTGATTCAGTCATTTCCTCTTTGATGTTTTCTTTGTTGGTGTAAAGAAGTCCAACTGATTTTTGTGTGTTTCTTATGTATCCTGATGTTTCATTGAATTCTTCTATTGCTTCCATTAGTTTCTGGTGAATTCTTTAGAGTTTTCTGTGTACAAGATCATATCATCTGCAACTAGAGATACTGTTACTTCTTCCTTACCAGTTTGGATGCCCTTATTTCTTTATCTTGCCTGACTGCTATAGGTGGAACCTCCAGCAAAATGCTGTATTAAAGTGGTGACAAAGGGCATTCTTGTTTGGTTCCCAATCTCAAGAGGAAAACTTTTAGACTCCATCCATTTAGGATGGTGTTGGCTGTTGACTTTGTATAAATGGCCTTTATTATGCTGAGGAATTTTCTTCCTACTGATATTTTCTAAGAGTTTTTAACATGAGTGAATGTTGGACTTTGTCAAATGCCTTTTTTCCATCAGTTGAAAAAATCAAGTGGTTCTTGCCTTTTGTTTTGTTTATGTGGTTGATTACATTGATTGCTTTTTAATGTTAAACTATTCTTGCATCCCTGGTATGAATCCCACTTGGTCGTGGTAATTTTTTTTCTTTTTTCTTTTTGGTGTGTTATTGAATTATATTAGCTAGAATATCGTTGAGATTTTTAGACTTTTGCATCTAAGTTCATGGTCTGTGATTTTCCCTTTTCTACTGTCTTTACCTTGTTCTGGTATTAGGGTTATACTGGCTTCACAGAGGGAACTTGGGAGTATTCCATCCTTTCCTATGATCTGAAATAACTTTAGTAATAATAGTATTAACTCGTCTCTAAAAGTTTGGTAGAATTCTCCAGTGAAGCCATCAAGGCCAGAGCTTTTTCTGATTTGGAGTTTATGAATTTGGTTTTCAATCTCTTCTTTTGTGATGGGTTTATTTAGTTGTTTTACCTCTGTTCATGTTAGTTTAGGTAGGTGTTGTGTTTCTAGAAATTTGTCCATTTCCTCTAGGTTTTCAAATTTGTTAGAGTACAATTTTTCATAGTATTCTGTTATGATTTTTTTTTTCTGTTGGATCTGTTGTAATACCACCCATCTCATTTCTTATTCAGGTTATTTGCTTTCTCTCCTGCTTTTCTTTCGTCAGTACGATTGAGTATTGCCAAATATTTTTTATTTTCAAATCTTCTTGTATCAATTTTATGTCCAGTAAAAAGGCCTAAAGCTAACGATTTCTTGTGAGCAAATTTAACAAAGATGATTCTTGTAGCCTCAAGCAAAATTCATGTATCAGAAAATGTGGTGGATAATTGAACATATACTTAAAGTCAGGAAATTGCCCTCAGATAGTCCTAAATTCTCTTCTGTTCCTCCCTCGCCCTCCATTGCTGAGTTTTTCAGTTAAAGGAGTATTTTATTTTGAGAGCATAGTCAGTCCCTAAGACCACGCAGGCTGGAAGGAACTATACCTGACAGGAGAAGTATCCATGCAGTTCACTGGGAAAGCTAACTCAGATTCTCAGGCTTACACTCTGGGTTCAGGCTCACGTACCCTTGCCAGATAAAACTCATTGATCTGGTGCTATGTTTCCAGAAGCATTGTGGTTCCTGGACAATCACTAACTACATCTGGTGAGTCCTTGCAGTGTGTGGTCAACAACTGTGCTGAAAGTAGAAATCCATGGCACAATGTCAGTGTCTCAGTGAGTGTGAGGGTCCTAGTGACAGGAGACCTAGGCAACCACAGGGAAGCAGGGTCTCAGCAGAAGGACCAGATTTCAGGGACAGGATTCCAATATCTGGTAGGGTACTGTCGTGCAAGAAAGCAAGCTACTAGATCAAGAACAAAGACCTTTAATGGATTAAAGCAGTAGTCTAAATTTAGAACCAGAGACACAGAGCAAACGGATAAAACCACTTCTTAAAACATGGTACTAAAGGGAAATTGTCACTAGGGCACTAGTGTAAAAGCCAAAGCTTGACAGGACACATCTTATCCAAGTTCCAGTGAAAAGCAGTGGGGTCTCAGAAAAGTAATTTCTGGAACACAGCACCACACAAGACCTGTGCATCAGAACAGATTTGCTAGCTCAGCAGTAGTCCTTAGTGTGGGGTCAATGTAATGAGGAATGGGACTGGGTACCACCAAGTCTTCACTCTGGGTGACAGGTGCACTTTAAATACAATCTGACCCGGGGACTGAGTTGTTCTTGAAACAGGAAAGTCAGGAAGTACAGCTGTAGGGACCTGGGAATTACAGGGCTAACATCAGGAGCTAAGAGGCTTAAATATGATGTGGTGTCCTGAGTATGGTCTGGGACAGAAAAAGGTCTTTGGGTGAAAAAGGTCATTTTCCAAGGACTGTTCTCTCCTGACAACACATCCGAAGTACATGTGAATCTGAATGAAGTGCGGACTTGGGTTAATCATGATGCATCCATATCAGTTCATTAGTTGTTACAAAAGTATCATAGTAACAGAAGATGCTGCCTGTAGGAGAAACTGGGGGCAGGGTATACAAGAACCCTTTGTACAACTGCAGCAGCTTTTCTGTCAATCTAAAACTAACTGAAAATCAAAAGGTAGCTTTTTTTTTTTTCGAAAAAAGTCAAGATCTGTTATTTTCCCTAACACTTTTCCTGTTCATTGTGAAGACAACATTTCCAATTTATTTGATCTGGGAGTTTGTATTATCACACACTTAATATGCCTTCTCAGTGATATCACACTGTATGTATACATATAAGATACAAAAATTGGCCCATTTCTATTCTTTTCTTCCCAAACAGCATGAACTGTGACTACCAATATTATGTTAACTTTTAAAATATCTTATTCCTTTAAAAAAAATCACATTTTTAAAACATACACTCTTAAAAAACAATAAAATTACCTATAACTCACTAAAGGTTAGTTTTCAAATTCATACCTGAAATAATTTAAATTTAATTTATTCTTTCTATTTCTTCCTTTATTTCTTCCTTTTTTTCTTTCCTCTTCTTGCTCTTTTCCTCCTTCCCACTGTCTTACTTTTAATCTCACAGATTTGAAGTCCTCCTTAGATAAGTTTTCTTTGGATGCCTCCACATTCTAACATTATCAACTCCCTATGACTTGCTGTTTTTAGGTGCCATGGGTAGATTGCAATTCCTAGTGACCCCACGTAAACGGAAGGGAACATTGCCGGGTCCTGCACCATTCTTGCAGTCACTGCTGGGCTTGACCCACAGCTGCAGCCACTGTGTCAAGCCCTTTTGTCAAAGGTCTTCTCTTTGTTGCTGACAGTCTACTTTACCAGACATAGCATCTTTCTCTAGGGACTGTACCCTGCTGACAGCATGTCCAAAGTTCATGAAACAATGTCTCCCCATTCTGACTTCAAAGGAATACCCTGGATATATTTCTTCCAAGACCAGTTTGTTCATTCTTCTGAAAGTTCATGGTGTGTTCAACATTCTTTGCAAACAGCACAATTCACAGGTGTCAGTTCTTCAATCTTCCTCCTTCGCTGTCCAGCTCTCACATGCATTTATGAGGTGACTCAGAACACCATGGCTAGAGTTAGGCTCAGCTTAGCCCTTAAAGTGACATCTTTTTCAACACTGTAAAGAGATCTTTTGCAGCAGGTATGAATTAGTAACCTGGTATAAGTTTACAGTAGTCACCCTGCAGTGTTTTGTTGAAAATCTATGGTTGTATATACTATATATGTAAAAACACTTTAGGTTAGTTAGACTTAACAAGTTATCTAATTCAAGCACAACTTTTGATAAAGCAGCTGAGGTTCAGACTTTGGAGAGGCTGCCTAAGTGACTTGTTTGAATTCAAATGTATGAATAAAGAGCAGAAATGGGCCTAGATGCAGTAGTCTGTCAGTCAAATGCACAATTTCCCTACACAAGGTGGACTTCTCTCTACAAAAAAGTACTTTGTTTGCAGAATTTTCCCTTTCTATGTGGAGAAAGACATATTTGTGCCAAAATCTCTTCGCCTGGACTTCATCATCTATTGTTCCAGCAGGATGTTGTGAATCTTTTTACAGCTTAACTTCATAACCTCTTTAAAAGGAAGTGCTGGGAAAATTTCATGCTTCTCTTACTTAGATGAAAGTGCCAGCTAGTCAATAATTTATAAAATAATGTACTCCTATATGGATCCCATCCAATCTAATCCCATATTACAAGTGTATATATGCTCTAAAATTTTGATAAACAGTGATGGTGTTTTTTAAATCATCTCTCCAAGAGTTATAAAGCAGTAAAGTAAATGAAATTTGTTACTCTTGAAGGTGATGCTGCAAAGATATAAGGTTACTTGTAGAATATGACACATTCATTTGTTTGTTCTGGGCTTTCTTTTGTTGCTGCAATTTCTTTGTAACACTTTTCTCTAAAGGAGCTTCTGCTTCTGTCACAAAGGATCTGTGTTCCAAAGGAGCTTCTCTAACATTACTTGCGTTTCCTAAAAGCACTGTTACATTAAAAATTTGTACCATTTAAATGTCCCTTCTGTCCCTACTCCAGCCCCAAACTAACAGCGGCCTCAGGTGCCTCTCCCTGAGGGCAATTGCTGTCATCTTTCATGGGTGTCCTTGTGGTTCATAGTATTTAGAAGTGACTGGGGAAAATGGCTCAGTAAGTCAGATCATTATGGCAGGTATGGGATCCCGGGTTTGTTGATAGCACACCTACCCTGT
The DNA here is from genome assembly GCA_028571685.1 of Heterohyrax brucei. Lineage (NCBI taxonomy): Eukaryota > Metazoa > Chordata > Mammalia > Hyracoidea > Procaviidae > Heterohyrax > Heterohyrax brucei. Next base: position 168,091,019 of record CM053144.1, read on the forward strand.
TCTGGCTCGTCAGCTTGCTTTGGGACTTGATGACTCTCTGGCGCCACACTCTGGTATCCTAGATACAGGCAAAGCCCTTGGGACTACAACAACCCATGCAGTGCCGCAGATAACCCTGGAGAAACCGGTGAAGAAGGCTGACGGGAGGGGCATGGGAAGGGAAGCGCCATAAAAATCTCTTTGAAATTGACCCTATTCCAAGCTGAAGTCTTAACCCAACTGCACCCTGTGGAGTGGACTCCAACTCATGGCAACCTTGTAGTTTGGGGAAGAACTGCTGCATTGGGTGTCCAAGACTGTGAGCCTTTCCAAAAGCACACTGCCACATCTTTCTTCCACAGTTGCCAAGCACTTTAGCCAGGGTACCATCACGGCTGACTGTGTAGTCTTCTAATTTCAACTTTTGTTCTCTTCGGGCATTTAGAGACAGAGCTAGGAACAAGTTTAGCTTTGAGTTGCTATTCTACACTGTACTTTTGATTTTAATTTTATTCTTTGTTTTATATTTTCCAGCTACCAGTAGGAGCCCTTGTGACATGGTGGTTAAGAGTTTGGCTGCTAACCAAAAGATGAGTGGTTCAGACCCACCAGCCACTCCTTGGAAACCTCGAGAGGCAGTTCTGTTCTCTCCTGCAGGGTCATCATGAGTCACCACCGAAGTGACATCACCTAACAACAACAGCAACAGTTACAAAAAAGACAAACATTTTTGAAAAATAGTTCAAAAGGAAGTGAAATCCTGCATCCCTCTATCGTTCCTCAAACTACTGATTGCATTTGGTATATATCCTTCTAATGTTTTGACTGTGCTTGTACAAACATCTATACAAAAGTGTTACACAAAAAGGCATAATACTGTGTGTGTGTGTAAGCTGCATTTGCATTTTTGCTTCCCCTACAATGTACAAGGTCTCATGATAGCTTCCATAGAACAAGACTTGTTTAGCAAGGTTTTCTACATATAAAACTTATTTTCTGTAGGTATGTTTATGATTTTTGCTATCATTAAACTTTAATTAATCTGAGAATGTTTTAGGATATAATTTAGATGTGAAAATGTAAATTCGTTTCTTCTCAGCTGGATAGCCAAATTTCACAGCCTATTTGTTGATCAACGTGTCTTTTCCTCACTGACGTGAAATACCATTTTATCGTAGAGTAAACCCATAAAAATTAGAGAAACTTTCTTGTTTTATTTTGTTTGTTTTACTATAACTGATAATACTAGCATATTACTTAGGATAACTAGCTCATTGATGTATTGCTTTGTGTCTGTGTCAGGATGTTTTGATTGCTTTAGTTTTGCCATGTTGTTAGGTGCTGTCGAGTGATCTGGATTTTTGATAAATTGTTCTTCTCAATTAAAATTTGCATATTTCCTAGCTTCTACCTATTAATAAATGACAAGTTAAACCTTTTTATTAATCTCCTTTGTATTTTTCCTGGCTGTCCTATCTGTTTATTGTTTTCTGAATGAAATTTAAAATTAACATTTTTATTGGGGCATTTCATTTAAATTTTATTTAAATTACATTTGGTTTTAATTGTAATTGCAGTAAATTTATTGTAAGTTATGAGGGAAATAGCTTTATGTATTTTTTCCAATATGGTTATGTTTCTTCATTTATTTTCATCTGCTGTTTGTAATTCATTAGAAGTCTTGACTCTTTCTGTTGGATATGTCTCTAGGTATGTTTATCAGTGTTGTTAATGAGTCTACTCTCTCATTACATTTTGTAACTTCTTGTTGATTATTAGTATGTTAATTTTATATTTTCTGCTTTTTTTCTGTTGCTGCTAATAAGTCAAATAATTTTCTTAGTTTTGTTTCAAAGCAGTTACATAATTCTTGGTAATGATCATAACTTTTTTCCCCCAATATTTGTACATCATTTCTTTTTCTTATGTTGTCTAATTGGCCAAAATTTCAGAATATTGTTGAAGGAAAATGGTTTTAGCAAAAGTCCCCTCTTATTTATGACTTCTATGTCATTATTTTTGATATGTCATTATTAAGTATTATCTTTGATCTGAAATTCTGATAAATACTTCTTATCAATTAAAATTTGCTTCTTTCCTAGCTCACTAGGAGTACTAACCAGAAATAATATTGAAATGTAAAAAATGCCCTGTTAACTATTGTAAAGATTATATTACTAGTGTTTTTATATTGAACAACATTTTTTTTCCTGAGTGAATTTCATCAGGCAAAATGTATTACTGTTACTGGATTAAAAGTATTTTGTGAAACATTTTCTGGTTTATTGTATTAAAGTATGCCTTTTACAGTTGTGCCACAGCTAAATAGCATGGAATTTAACTGTCCAACTAGTTGATAAAAATTTCGAAGAAAACCAATAGGACCCAGAGTCATTTTACAGCAGTTTTGATAAAATTACAAGAATATCATTATATTGACATTTTCTCTCTCTTATGGTCTTAAATTTAGTTATTTGTATTTGCCTATGAAAATGTATACTTGATATCTTTAAAAATTTATTTGCAGGACAGTGTACAAAATTTTATATACAAATTTCCTTTGGTATATCCTTCTTGTCTTTCCTGATATCTTTCCTAATATTGTATTTGTGTTCTCTTTTGCTTTTTCTTTTGGCTCGAGTAATTTCGCCTTTGTTTTTTTCATTTTGTTTTGTTCATACAGTTTTTAAAATAATAGCTCTCTTTTTGACGATAAACTACTGTTTAGCTTTCTTGTTTTCAATCATGGATTTTAAATTCCTTCCTTTTCTTTTGATCTATTTGCTCTTGTTAAGTCCCTGATTTACATACTTTATTTATAAATAAAATTTCCTCTATGATATGATTTGGCTATATTATCAGGTCTTTTTTTCCTCTTCGATACAAGAGTTATATAGAATATTATGCCTTTTTATCCAGGCAGTTTTTTGGAGTCGACTGTTAATGCTAATGTCTAAATTTATTGTACCAAATCAAAAATATTTCTTGTGTATTACATTCATTTTCCTATATATAAATTTTTAATTACAAAAGTAACATATGAGTAAATTATTATTATAAAATATTCATACATTGTAGATAAAGTTAATCCTTCCAGTCATATCTTTAGGGGCAGCTTTAGTCATTGGTTTATTGTATGTTCTTTCAACCTCTTTTCTGTTCATTCACATACCACCACTACTGACTAGCACTATACTATACGACTGTATGTGTGCTTCTCTTCCACAGGAGTCATGTTTTTCTAGGGGTCTATAACATCTTCTGAGGCCTTCTCATTGAGGGCCTAGTTATTACACCAGGGGCTGGAGATTTTTAGTTGTTGGGGGATCAGAATCAAGACCCCTGATGTTAGATTGCTTTCATAAGGCAGAGAGCTAGAAGTCATTGACACTTCTGAAACAGAGACACAAGATTCCTCACTTGATGTTTGCGGTAGCTGGAGAGTTAATCTAACTACTTGCCACAGACCTAGTGGGATGTACATTCACACAGGTTCAGAGGTCCAGAGACATGAAAACAAGTGAAAATAATTTCTGAATCAGATGGTGAAATTAGTCCAACTATGTGAAGACATATGCAAAGAACAGTGTAAGACTGAACTGATAACTGACATTGAAGGGCACAGACACTACATTTTATTTTTTAAGTTGATTTTAATATTTGAAAATGCAATTAAGAAACATGATTTACTTGTATAGAATCTTCCCTCTAAAACTTTTATAAAAAACATATTCTCAACCACACATTGAAGATATGTGAAAACTAAAATGTTAGAAATGATATGGCAACAAGTTTTAAACAACTGTCGTGACTGAACACATGTTGTCTGCCCACGGTGCACTGAAACTAGATAGCAACATACCAAAGCATGTAGAATACAGCTAAAGCTAAATAGAAGTTTTTATTTAGAAAAATACATATACTGGAAACAAATGAGATAAAGTTTTAACTCAAATTTTAATAGAAGTAAACAGAGCAAATCAAAAGACTACAGAAGGAAACAGTCAACACAAAAATAAAATACATTAAAAAAATCAGACATATAGATTTTGAAAAGATTAGTACCATATTTTTGAGGAAATTACGTGCATCTTATAAGTTAGTTTGCCAATGACACCACCCCATTATCTACCAGAAGTTACTCTTGTAAGCACCACTAATGTCTCTCTTTTTTTTTTTTTTTTTTAACTTGTTACTGTCAGCTAAATTCCTAGTAGGGCAGATGAACAAGAAGAAAAAGACGTCATAATTAAACAACACTAAAAAAAAATCAAGCCAACACTATCTGCTATCAAGTAGATTCCAGCTTAACACTGGCCCTACAGGACAAAGTAGAACTACCCCATGGAGTTTTTGAGGCTGTAAATCTTTAACGAGTCAGGCTGATGGATGTTTTTCCTGCAGAGCAGCTGTGAGTTCAAACCACTAAGAATAATTTTAGAAATGAAATATAGCAACAAACACAGTAGTTTTAGTAAATCATTAGACAATTATGTCAATGATTTTGAAAACTTAGATGAAATGAACAAGTTTCTTTAAAAATGGAAGTTCATACGTTGACCTACATAGAAACACAAAATCCGAACAATCATTAAAGAAGTTGAACAGAATAGTCCTTAACCACCCATTTGTCAAAGACCCTAGACACAAAAATTTTGCAATCAATGTTTGAACAAATTATCAAGAAAGAAAGAATCTTTATTTCATACAAATATTCAAAAATATTACAGGAAATAGTAAAACTATCCAAATCATTTTATGTTCTTAATGCTAAAATCAATAACCAGACTAAAAATGTACGGTAAGGCCAAGCACATTTAGGCAGATGAAACAGAATTTCTAAATAAATATTAACAGATCATATTCAGCAGTCAACAAAAACTTAAATCGAATCAAATCCTTAGGACCAGTGTCATTCACTATGGGATGCCAGGCTAGGGAATGAGAACATGAAGGAGGCAGTTTAAAACTCCGACACATGTCACTTCCACTCACAGTCTGCCAGTGATGACATAATGACCCTGTAAACCACCTAGGCTGCAATCTTTATCAAAGGAGATCACCAGAGTGGCTGATGTATTTGAACCTTTGATCTTTGGGTTAGCCATTGTGCCACCAGAGTTCTTTTCCCAGTAAGCAACATCTCAACCTAAAGAAAAGAAAAATGCTCACAAGACCAAAAAGCACCATCATGATAATCCAAGAGAATACTGAAGTTATCAAGGCTTTTGTTTTTCTTGGATCAACAATCAATGCCCATGGAAGTAGCAGTCAAGAAATCAAATGTGTATCATTGGACAAATATCCTGCAGAAGACTTCTTTAAAGTGTTGGTAAGTGAGGGTGTCACTTTGAGCACTAAGCTCTGTTATTCTAGGTCACCTCATGTACACAAAAACTGGACAATGAATAAGCAAGATCAAAGAAGCATTGATGCCTTTGAATTATGGTGTTGGCTAAGAATAGTGAGTATACCACAGACTGCCAGAAGAATGAACAAATCTATCTTGTAAGAAGTACAGTCAGAATATTCCTTAGAAGTAAGGATGGTGAAACACTGTTAGGCTTACTTTGTACATGTGGTCAAGAGGTGTCAGTATCTGAAGAAGGACCTTGTGCCCAGCAAAGTAGAAGGCCAGAGTAAAATGTGATGATGCTCAAGGAGATGGATTGACACAGTGGTTACAAAAATGGGGTCAAGCATAACAACAATTGTGGGGATGGCACAGGGCCCAGCAGTGTTTGGCTCCGTTGTACGCAGGGTCACTAACAGTAGGAGGTAACTCAGTGGCACCCACCAACAACAACGACAAAGTCACTATGAAGCTAAAGTCGGACTCCACTGTACCTAATAACAACAGCTCAGTCTTATGGAACATGGAACTTGGATTTTGTTGGATTAGTTGCAGTTCTTCTTACTCGTAGTTCCTAAATATTCCAGCCAAGAGCTGAATCCAGGCATCTGCCTCGAAATCCTACGCTTTCAGTTCTCTTAGAATGTCTTAATATCCTTCTTCTCATATCTTGTTCTCCTTTTGCTTCCCAATGTGTTTCATTTGTTTCTTCACTTTTTCTCTAGATTATACTTGTGAACGTTTATATAATTTTACAGACATTTTCAAACTTTTCAAACAATGCTGTGTTACTGTGGGCTGCAAGTTTACTTAACTAAAAAATGCTCTTGTTTTTTGATAAATGCATCTTCAGTGACACATATTCTTCTCCATATCATACAAGCATTGCAGTGGTCAACACCTGACAATGAGGATGTCAACAGTTGGCACACTGCCCTGTCACAGACCCACACAGCAACAGACACTGCTCAAATCTGAAGTCCAATTAATTTGTTGCCAAGGCCTGGACTGCGGGTGCAAGGGACATACTCAGGTGTTGGTTAACCTGTTTGTTCTTACTGAAGGACTCCAATTGATCACCCTACCCCTTACTCTTAATGCTCTCCTGCTTGCTGCATTCGTTAACATAAAAAATTCTGTCGTAAAAATGTTTCTTGCATGCGTTCTGGCCATACATTTCTTCTTTGGTGATCTAATTCATTTTCTCTTTTAGTTACTTATCATAGTGTCTAGTCCACCGATGCATCTTCATTTTATTGTGCAGTGAGGTTACAGATTTCTTTCACTAGTCATATGCCTGCACGTTTCTGTCAGTTTATTGCACTGTGAGGATTTATGTGTGTTGCTGTCATTCTAGAAGCTGTGCCACCAGTATGGAGATACTAGCAGGATCACTCATGGTAGACAGGTTTCATCTGAGCTTCCAGATTAAAACACACTAGGAGAACCTGGCAATCTACTTTTGAAAACTATTAGCCAGTAAAAAACATATGAATAGCAGTGGAACATTGCCTGATCATACTTTGGACATGGTCTCGGGAGAGGTCAGTCATTGGAGAAGGACATCATGCTTGGTAAACTAGAGGGTCCGTGAAAAAGAAGAAGACTCTCAGCAAGATGGATTGACATAGTGGCTGCAACAATGGGCTCAAGCATACCGAAAACTGTGGGCACGATGCAGTACCAGGCAATGTTTCGTTTTGTTTTGTTGTACAGAGGATTGCTATGAATCAGAACTCACTCAACAGCACCTAACAACGGCATATATTTTGAGGGATTTTTAGGAATTTCACATGATAAAGTGAAACCATAACATGTCAGTATGCTTTCTTTTTGGGGAATGAGAGTATGTGTTTCATATAGTGATCATTAATTTTTATAAATGTTCTGTGTATTTGCTGTAAAGATTTCAACTGATTTTTAAATAATTTTTAAACTGAATTATTGAAATCTTCTATAGCTTTACTTTTTGTGTTTATTTGATCTGCTAAATTCTGGAAAAGGCATTATGGTAGGTAGGATAACGCCTGCCACCCAAGATGTTTATGTTTGAATCCTCAGAACCTGTGTGTGTATCAGGTTAAATGGTGAAAGAACTAAGGTAACTCATCAGCTTACCTTAAAATAAGGAGACGTAAGGACTCCCACCTACAAGGGGTAGGTAGAGTAAGTTTAGAATGATGAGATGTGAAAAGGACTTATACAGAGGAAGGGAACTATAAGCCAATAATGTGAGCAGCTTCCAGAAGTTGGAAAAGACAACGAAAAGGGATCTCCCCTAGATCCTCCAAAAAGGAGTGCAGCCTTATGGGTTTCGATTGTAGCCCATTATGACTTGTCTGTTGCCAGGCTTCATGGAAGCTTATTGATTCAGAATCTCTAGGATTGTTGGGAATACTACAGGCCACTGGAAGTATTTTGCTTAATGGAGACTTTTCTTATTATCTTTAAAATTTTTTTACTTTATACATTGCCATCATTGTGGTAAGATAATATATTGCTTATTTTTCAATACTTTTAGAGTGTTATCTCTTTTCTCTTCTGACTACATTTAAGATTTCTCTTTGACCTACCCCACCCCAAAACACTTTTGCTATAATGTGCCTAGATACAGTTTTCTCTCCATTTACTCTGCTTTGGACTTTTAAATTGTTTTTTAAATATATGTATGTATATATTTTGTTTGATGTCTTTCATTAGAATTAGGAGCCCTTGGACACTATCAAATATTCTTCAAATATCTTTGATTCTCTACTTTCTTTTAGGAATGTCAATTACATATATTAGAACTTTTCTTCACACAGTATATATATATGGAAACTCTGGTGGTATTGTGGTTAACTGCTACAACTGCTAAACAAAAAGTTGGCAGTTCAAATCCACCAGGTGTTACTTGGAAACTCTATCAGACAGTTCTGCTCTGTCTATAGGGTCACTATGAGTTGAAATCGACTCCACAGAAAGAGTTTTGTTTTGTTTTGTTGTTAATATATATGTCTTTCACTTCTTTTTTGTATTTTCCATCATTGGAATCAGGATACTTTATCTATCTTCTAGTTCGCTAACTCTCTCTTTAGCTTTGTCTAATGTGTTGGTGGCATAGTAGTTAAGTGCTACAGCTGGCAAAGAAAAAGTCACTGGTTCAAATTCACCTGATACTCCTTGGAAACTGTATGGGGCAGTTCTGTTCTGTCCTATAGGGTCACTCTGATTTGGAATCAGTTTGATGGCAATGGGTTTTTAATGCATTATTAAGTATATCTACTGATTTCTTAATCTTAATCATTGACTCTTTTCACTCTAAAATTCTCTTTTTAAAAATAATTTTTGATTTTCTACTTACATTTGCCACCTTTTCATTTTCTTTCTTGAAAATATAAATCACATTATTTTCAAGCCTCAGTTTGTTCACAACTACATCTAGAGGTCCTGTGGATGTATTGCTATTGTCTGATTTTTTTCTCTTAGTGTCAGGTCAGTTCTTGTCCTTTTGACTATCTGGTTTTTTATTTTTCTTAAATGCCGATTACTAAGTATGGAAAACCAGAGAGGAATTACCTTTCTTTTGGGCAGGTACTTGTGGTGGAGTACATCAGCTTAAAGCAATCTGGTGTTGAAATTATTTGAAGTTGAGCTCAGTTTTTGGAGTAATGGTATATTTCTGATTTACCTTACCCCTAGTTCTTTTGGGGGTTCCCAGAGGAAGTCTGAGGTTTCTAGCAGGGCCCACACTTTTGGGGAGGCCCAGAATTCCTGTTTTCCTCTTTCTAGACTCATATGACTTCCAAAAGCTCTGTTCAGTTTGTTCATCTTTCAATCCTTGAAAATATCTTAAATGCAAAAGTAGCTGTAAATGTCAGGCTCATAACTTAAGACTTTTCTCTCTATTGTCTTGGTTCCTTAAGCCATTGCAATCTTGGAACTGTCTGATATCTTCACTGTTCCATTTCCCTCTCTCTTATGAATTATATCTTCTGTTTTTAAACTATTATTCTCATGAGTATCTTACAGATAACAACTTGCATATAAAATTTTAATTTTACTACTTCCCAACTACTGTTAGAATCATAGCAGACTAATTCATTTACTCTTCTTCTTACTTTGTATTGTTGTCATCACGTATTTCAGTTTTTACTATTTGTTTTCAAATATTTTCATTTTGCCTTCATTTTTAATGGTTGGTTTTCCCAGGTTGGCATTTATTTTCTGTCAGAGCATTAGAAATATCATTCCACTGTCTGCTGGCACCCATAGTTCCTATTAAGAAATCAGCTGACAATTTTATGGCTGCCTTTTCATAAGTAATCTATCTTTTTTACTTTGGTTGAATTTAAGATTTTTTTTCACTGTGTTGGTTCAGCAGTTTTGTTCTGAGTTGTCTAGTTGGGGCTTTCTTTGCACTTATTCTGTCAGAAGTTTTGATCAGGTTCTTAATCTGTGGGTTAATCCTGGTGGCATAGTGATTAACTGGTGCGGCTGATAACGAAAAGTTTGGCAGTTCAGATCCACCAGGCACTTCTTGGAAACTGTATGGGGCAGTTCTGTCTTGTAGGGTCTCTGTGAGTCATAATGAACTCAGTGGCACTTGGTTAGGTTTGTTTTTAATCCTATGAGTCAGTACTTTTTGATGAGTGTCACAAAATAATCCAAAGTATCTCCTTGTACCATCATTTGGTGACATCTAATAGAATACCCTATTACAGTGGCTTAAGCAAATGTGGGTTATTTCTTTCTTTCATGACAAGGAGTCTGGATGGAGGACACTACTAACATTGTTTCAGCAAGTTGTTGATAATCAAGGTGAATATCTCTATTATTCTCTTGTTCTCCCTGTGCTACAGGATGGCTACTGCCAACCTTTTAATTAGCAGCCTGTCTCTGAACCACTGTACCACCAGGGCTCCCCAGCCATGATATGCACAGTCAGATTGGAAGAAGGGAAGAAGGGGGTAGGAGAAGGTTGTACTAGTGAAATAATTGTTGGAAATTCTCTTAGCAGAATCTAAATTTGCTCAGAACTATAGTGTGTCCAGTAGATCACTGTAGTACAAGTAATCATCCAAATGTCCTCATGGGTCTGATATTTTCTTCTACATCCAAAGCCTACCTGTAAGTGATATGAGCTTTTCAGCTGCTTTTTCTTTCTTTCTTTTTTTTTTTTTACAGGAATGACAATTGCTTGCTCAACTTCCATGGGGCAAAATCCTAGAATAAGGCTTGGCTCCACAAGGCCCACTTGGGTACCAGGACTCTCCTTCGGGTGAGAGAACTGAAAGCTCCTGGAGGCAGACTTTACAAACAAGTTAAACTGGCTTTTGCCTATTGGCAGGCCTGCTTGATGTTGCCATCTCTCGAAGCAAGTCACATCTGTCCAGAAAACAAAATGACAGGGCTTAGTTCAATTTTGTTGAATACATCATTTTTGTCCTGGATGTTTATTCCATTAGTTTCTCAAATTATCTTTTAACTGATTTAGTAGATTACTCACATAGAGGGCCAATAAACGGACTGAGAACATTTTAGCTGCCATTCTTCTTGGGGGAAATTTGCTTCCTATGAGAAGTGACATCCTCACCCATCCCTGTATTCCACATTCCAGTGATGTTGCATCAGTGCAGACCCCTGTTTCCTTAAATTCTTTCCTTCTATGGACAGATAGTCTGGGCCCTAAAGGGCTAGTTTATTTAGCTACTTCATGTCACTGGAAAGTACTAGGGAATAAGTACTCCATCCTAAGAAACAGAGGAAATTCTCACTGACATCTACCCTACCTATGAATTGGCTACTTTGGTGTTAAGGACATTGCAGTGGTACTTCCTATATTGAGGGTAGCGGTGATTGTACCAAGGTACCCAAGGGCTGTTGTATCAAAAGGCAATGCCATGATTGTCATTTAATGTAACGTGAAAATACTTCCCAATTGACAGAGTGTCATGCAAATGTAGATCTTATTATAGAATTGCTGCCAGACCAGGGCCTTGACAAGTAAATAAATTTTCAAAAGATGGAGAAGATGATGTGGCATATTAGTACCTGAAGGAGACAGGAGAGTTAAAGTAAAAATTGAGTTTGAAAGAAAAACAATCTTCCTGTGATAATAGAGTACATATTATTAAGAAAGATACAGTAATAGAAAATGAAAACCTCAGCTAAGTTCAGATAAACCATGGAACATACTTGAGAATCGCAAACACATGTATTTTCCATATGTTATGTATATGTTATAGGAATAAGATATCCTATAGATCATAGGAAATCAATAGCTATTTCTGAGGAGAGGAGTAACATGATCTGGCCTATATTTTACTAAGTCTGTATTAGTCTCAAATTGAAGGAATCTATGAATAAAGTATTGAACAACTCAGGAAACATTGAAAGAAGATGAAAGAATATAGTCACTGTAACAAAATGAATTGATTGATGTTCAGTCATTTCCGTAGATAGAGTGTGTTCAATAGCCAAGAGAATTGAAGGAAGTCCAAGGTGCACTGGAAGCACTGGCAAAAAATAAGACTGCAGGAATTGACAGGATACCAGCTGAGATGTTTCTACAAACAGATGCAATATGCAGCACTAGAACCAGTTAACCACCCATGCCAAGAAATTTGGAAGACAACTATCTGGCCAACTGACTAGAAGAGATTCGTATTTTTGCCCTTTGCAAAGAAAGGTGATCCAAGAGAATACAGAGATTTTCAACAGTATCAGTAACACCACACCCAAGTAAACCTTTGCTGAAGATATTTCAAAACTGGTTGTAGCAACACACCAACACAGAACTGCCAGATATTTTAGCCAGATTCAGAGAACGAAGTAAAAAGAGGGATATCATTGCTGATGTCAGATGGATATTGGGTGAAAGCAGAGAATACCAGAAAGATGTCTATCTGTGTTTTACTGATTATGCAAAGGCATAGACTGGGGGTCATAGCAAAGTATGTGGATAATACTGTGAAGGATGGGGTTTCTAGAACACTTAATTGTACTCCAGATGAAACGATATACAGAGGAAGAGGCAGTCTTTCAAACAGAACAAGGAGATATTACATTATTTAAAACCAAAAAAGCTGTGTGTCAGGGCTGCATTCTTTCATCATACTTATTCAGTCTGTATGCTGTGCAAATAATCTGAGAGACTGGACTCTGTGAAGGAGAAATGGGCATCAGTAGTGGAGGAATACTGGTGAAATACTTTCAATACGGAAATGACACAAACTCGCTTGCTGAGTGAAGAGGACTTAAAGCCCTTTCTGAGGAAGATCAAAGATTACAATCTTAAGTATGAATTACATCTCATCATAAAGAAAACAAAAGTTCTCACAGCTGGACCAATAAGCAACATCATGATAAATGGAGAAAATGTTGAAATTGTCAAGGATTTCATTTTACTTGGATCCATAGTCAATGCTCATGAAGTCAGAAGTCAAGAAATCAAAAGATGCATTGCACTGGGCAAGTCCACTGCAAGAGACCTCTTCAAGTGTTATAAAACAAAGATGTCACTTTAAAGACTAAGATGTGCCTGACTAAGCCATAGCATTTTTGGTATCTTCATACGTATGAGATAGACAATGAAAAAGGAAGAATGAAGAACTGATGTGTTTGAATTATGGTGCTGGTGAAGAAAGGGAGGAAAAAGTCCACTTTCAAGAAGTACAACCAAAAGCTCCTTAGATGTGAGAATGAATGTGTAATCAGGAGGGTCCAGTGCCTGAAGAGAGGCATCACGCTTGGTAAAGAGGAAGACACTGAACTAGACGGATTAACACAGTGGCTGCAACCATAGGTTCAAGCATTACAATGATTATGAGTAAGTTGCAGAACCGGGCAGTGTTTTATCCTGTTGTACATAAAGTTACTATGAGTCAGAACCAACTTCATGGCACCTAACAACAACAGTTCAATCCATAACAAGTAGCAGTGATAGAGTTATACGGAGTTGCAAGGATGGAGGCAGGAAGATGAGTTAGAGTTTATTCAACAGGGGAACAGCAGTAGAAATAGAAATGTCTGAGCAATGTTGCAGAGGAAGACAAATTAGAATTTGACTATCAGTTGGATGTTGTGGTAGAAAGTGTTGTGATCTGTTTTCTTCTCATTCTGTGTTAACAGAGGCCTGGTGTTGGGCTAGGCAAACAGCCACCCAGAATACAGACTGCTTTTCCTGTGCTTGGCCACATCAATGAATGCTGACCAGTGAGGAAGGGAAAGGTTGTATAGCAGCCTCTGCAAACCATCAACAAGGGACAGTGCACATGTGGCCTTCTGACTTGTCTTCTATTTCCATCTATCCTGTTTCATGGAATATGGTTGCCAATTGCAGCCAGAGTAATCTTAACTCTGATCAATGAGGAGAAATTGCCTATGATTCTGAGGCCTGATAGAGACCTGTAGGTATCCTGTGTAAGATGTCCCTGTGGTGCTTTTTGAAAGGGATAAGCCAGAAGTCACAATTCTCAGCCAACCAGCTGATTATAGCACACATACGTGCTCTTTCTGACTGGCACAGTTTTTAACAAATTTGAAACGAAATGCCTTTGTTAGGGCACTTTTTAGTTTTTCATAGACCTATCAGTACCAGATGCTATGGATTCAATTCTGACTCATGGTGACCCCATGTGGGTCAGAGCAGAACTACACTCCTTAGAGTTTTCAGCAGCTGATTTTTCTGAAGTAAATCACCTGGTCTTTATTCCAAGGTGCCTCTGGGTCGACTCAAACCTCCAACCTTTGAGTTATCTAATAGCTGAGTACATTAAGTGTTTGCACTGCCTGGAACTCCTCATAGATCTAAGTATCACGGCCACCATGTTTACTACTGCTACTACTATCAGTTGCCATTGAGTTGATTCCAACTTATGGCAACTCCACGTGCTTGACAGTCTAACTCTGCCCCATGGGGTTTTCAATGGCTGTGACCTTCTGGAAGTAGATCATTAGGACTTTTTTTCCAAGGCACCTCTGGGTGGATTTGAATTGCTAACCATTCAGTTAACAGTCATGTGGTTAATGAGTTGTGCTTCCAGAGACTCCATACATTTAGCCTTACTTAGTTATAATACATGTCTGGTCTTGGAAGGATTCATGTTTCAGATCTCTTAAATCTTCTTTAAATATTTGTTCAACATGTATATAGAATAGAAGTTAAAAGCTGTGGGGAAGAAAGGTGTTCAGTAGTCTTGCCTCACCTCTACTACCCAGGGTAATTTAACTCCAGTTCCAAGCTCCCACCCACTCCACTCGGCAAAAATAAAGCTCTGCAATTACCCTGACATCTATTTGGTAAATTTAGCAACTATTTAATATTACACTAGCATGCTTTACGAAGTCTCTCCACCAGCCACTGCCATCCACTAAAGTAACTTAGGAAAACATTTCTTTTAACAGCACACAGGAGCCTCCCTGAGAAGAATTATGTTCCTTTGTGCTTGCTACACTTCCAGGGGTATGTTAACATCCTAAAAGACTGCCTTCCCTACACCCCTCCAGTCTGGCTCTGTCCTCACGTTTTTGACGGTAGTTGGTGGTTTTGTTCCCAAAGAGTGGGAACATGGTAAAAGGGGAATTTTTGAATATAATGAGTTCAGTAAGTACATGTAGAATTTATTTTACCTGTAAGCTCTTTGTCTAGCAGGGCAGAAGACCACATCATGTTAATATGTCCTGAGGAAGATGGTCAAAGTGCATTTATACTAATCTTTTAGGATGTGCCGGATCTAGGCACACACAGACACACAGACACACACACACACAAAGCATTCCAAACAGGAGGAACTACATTAGCAAATGCACTGACAGCCCTTGAGGAAGCAAGAACAGCTTTTACGTCTGTGTTAGATTCTTTCTGATGACTTGTGACTAATCTAGATATTCCTTTTTGTAAAAGTTGTTCAGTGACCCTCCACAGAATACTGTGTGTTTAGAAATCTCACAACTCAGCACTCTACAGCAAATATAGTCCACATCTGAATTAGTGAAAGCTGTGGCAGCTGACAACATCAACACAACTGTAAGCAGCTGCCTTCCATTTGACCTGCTGGTAGCATCTCTACCTGGTTAATAGACGCAAATCTGGCTAATTGAATGCATTAGCATTGTATCTCACATGTAAGACAATTTTTATAATATGTAATAAACATCTATCCCTGGGAAAAAGACTAACTTTTCTCCTTTTGTCATTTAAATCTTCTTCCCCAACTGCTACCCAAGGCAGAGGTCTTACTGACACCTCAACTCACTTTAAGCACAAGTAAACAAATGTATACAGTAGGTTGGAAAATATGGCCTCTCCATTGGTTTTGAGCCGCAAATTCTCCTTAAAAAGTGACCTTTTCAATTCAAGCTGTGAACAGCATATTGTATCTTTAGTAATAGGAAACTAGAAACAACATAAACATGCAAACACAGGAAAAAGTTTAAACAAAATATGACTAAGTGCACAGAATGTCAGCTATATTATGATTTAAAATGATTTTTATAGAGCTTTTAAAAGACAAAATTCTTATAAAGCAAAAAAAAAATTCTGCTTAATACAAATTGTGTATATAATATGATCAGAGCCAGATTAAGGCATATGCGAACCCTAAACACCGATAATCTGTCATGCCCTTTCCTCTGCTTACTCACATGTTTGAATGTGACTTGTGACTTATGTATATTTATTTAAAGTATTGAAAAGTAAAGATGTCACCTGGAAGACTAAAGTGTGCCTGACCCAAGCCATGGTATTTTCAATTGCATTGTACACATGCAAAAGCTGGACAATGAACAAAGAAGACAGAAGAATTGATATCTTTGAATTGTGGTGTTGGAGAAGAATGTATCACAGACTACCAAAAGAACAAACAGATCTGTTCTGGAAGACGTGTCAGAGTGCTCCTTGGAAGAAAAGATGGCAAGACTGCATCTCACGTACTTTGGACATGCTGTCAGCAGGGATCAGTCCCTAGAGAAGGACGTCATGCTTGGTAGAGTGGAGGGTCAGTGAAAAAGAGGAGGACCCTCAGTGGAATGGGTTGACACAGTGGCTGCCACAATGCCCTGAAGCATAGAAACAATTGTGGATACGGCACAAGACCAGGCAGTGTTTCATTCTGCTGTGCATAGGATTTCTATGAGTCAGAACCAACTGGAAGGCACCTAACAACAACAGCAACATACATGTACATGTATGTGCATGTGTGCATGTGCATCTTAGCTGTTCATGATGTAACTTCTTTGTCATGTGACTAATATTAGAGACTGAATACAAAAGTGGCATATGCCATTTTAGTGGAATGAAACGAATTGGGTTATAAAGCTTTTTTTCATATAATTAAGTGAATCATACAATGCAAATCAATTCCGTACGCCCACCTATCTGCAGTTCCGTCTGCTCTCCTCACCCCACAACAGTACATCCCGCCTTTTCTCCCTGTACTTCTAGTATCCTCTTAACGAGCCAGCACCTGTCCTCTCCCCTCTATCCTCTTCTCTCCCATCCAGAAAGAAACCAGTAGGACAGCCCCTATAAATGTATAAACCCATAAAGTACGCACGCTATATGCTCACACTGTGTCTCCAAGTCCAGTCCATTGCTGTCGGAAGAGTTGACCTCAGTACTGGTTTCAGTTCTCAGCCAGTAGCAAGTCTAAGGGCCATGTTCCCAGGGGATCCTGCCAGAGCACCATTTCTGGCATTTTAGAAGAGTTCTTGAACTGCACATCTCTTTTTCTCATGTTGCCTCGGGGACTCTATATTGTGTCCCCCATCACTGCTGCCTTTGGTGGTGGCCAGGCACCATCTGGTTCTTCTGGTCTCATGCTGATACAGTCTTCCATTTATATGAGTCCTCCTGCTTCCTGGACTCATTTTCCCTTGTGTCTTTGGTGTTCTTGGTCAACATCTGTTCCAGGTGAGTTGGGACCATTTGGTGTACCTCAGATGGCAGCTTGTTAGCTTTTAAGACCCCAGATGCCACTCACCAATACGGGGTGCAGAAGACTCTCCTACCTACAGACAAGCTATGCCAGCTGACCTTGATGTCCCCTGAAAACATGGTTCCCAGACCCCTGTCCCTGCTACTCTATCCTTTGAAATATTGGATTGAGTTTAGAAAAACTTTCAGTTTATGGTGTAGTCCAGTTATACTGATATGAACTCTATTGCGTGCTGTCACTCCCTTCACCTAACCAATTTCCTATTGACTTTCTAATCTATGAACATCCTTCTCCCTCTCTCCCCACCCTCATAGCCTTCAAAGAGTCTTCTCTTCTGTACTTAAGAACATTTTTAAGTCCTTGTAGCAGAGGTCTCATACAATACTTGTCCTTCTGTGGCTGACTGATTTCACTCAGCCTAATGTCTTTTAGTTGAAATCAGGCTATGAGATGCTTCTTAAAATTACCATTGTTCTTTATCATTGCATAGTGTTCCATTGTGTATATTTACCATAGTTTGTTTATCCATTCATCTGTTGATGGGCACCTAGGCTGAGTCCATGTTTTGCTGTTGTGGACAGTGTTGCAAGAAACGATCACGTGCATGTGTCTGCTCATGTGACTGCCTTTATTTCTGTAGGCTCTATTCAGAGCAGTGGGATTGCTGAATCATATGGTATTTCCATTTCTAGCTCCTTAAGAAAGAGCCAAATTGCTTTCTAAAGAAGTTGTACCATTTTGAATTCCCACTAGCAGTATAGGAGAGTTCCAGTCTCTCTGTAGCCTTTCCAGCATTTGTTGTTTTGTGTTCTTTGGATTATTACCAACTTTGTTGAGATGAGATGGTGTCTCATTGTAGTTTTGATTTGGATTTCTCTAACAGTTAGTGATCATGAGCATTTCTTCATGTGTCTTTTGGCTACTGGGATGTCTTCTTTGGGGAAGCATCTATCCATCTCCTTTACTTATTGCTTAATTGGGTTATTCATCTTTTTCTTGTTGATATTTTGCAGTTCCTTGTAGATTATTGTAATCAGATGTCAATCCGATGTGTAGTTAACAAGTGTTTTTTCCCATTCTGTAGGTAGTTTTTTAACTCTCTTGATAAAGTCCTTGGATGACATAAGAGTTTGATTTTTAGTAGCTTTCATTTTACCTATTTTCTTTTCTGTTGTTTGCGCATTTTTGGTCAGATTTCATAGTCTGTCTAAGCCATTTATTAGAACTTCCATTGCTGTCCCTGTTTTTTCTTGCATGATCTTTATCATTTTAGGTTTGATATTTAGGTCTTTGTTCCATTTTTAATTAGTCTTTGTGTAAGGTGTGAGATATGGGTGTTGTTTCAGTGTTTTGCAGACAGGTATCTAATTTTGCCAACACCATTTGTTAAAGAGATTGTTTTTACCCTAGTTTACAACCTTTGGACCTTTGTCAAATATCAACTGTTTGTAAGAGGGTGGTGATGTTTCTGGGGTCTCTGTTCTGTTCCATTGGTCTAAATGTCTCTTTTTGTACTGGTACCAAGCTGCTTTGACTACCATGGCAGTGTAGTAGGTTCTAAGATTGGGTAGTGTGAGGCCTCCCACTGTGTTCCTGTTCTTCAGTGGTACTTCACTTATCTGGGGTTTCTTACCTTTCCAAACAAAGTTGGTGATTTATTTCTCCATCTCATTAAAAAATAACACTGGAATTTGTACAGGGATTGCATTGTATACGTAGATCACTTTTGGTAAAACAGACATTTTCACAATGTTAAGTCTTCTTATCCATGAGCAAGGTGGATTTTCTCTACTTAAGTAAGTCTCTTTTGGGTTCTTGCAGTAGGGTCTTGTAATTTTCTCTGAATAGGTCTCTTGCTTCTCTGATTAGATTTATTCCTACTCTTGGGGGCTGCAGTAAATAGTATTGATTTGAAGATTTCCTCTTTGAGGATCTCTTTGTTAATATAAAGGAATCCTACCGATTTACTTAGGTGTATCTTAAATCCTGATATTTTGCTGACCTCTTCTATTAATTCCAATAGTATATTTACAGATTCTTTAGGGTTCTTTGTATATACGGTCATATCATCTGCAAATAGGGAGATTTTTATTTCTTCTTTGCTGATGTGGAAGCCATTTATTTCTTTGTCTTGTCTGATTGCTCCAGTCAGAACCTCTAGAACAATGTTGAACGGAAGTGGTGAGAGTGGGCATCCTTGTCTAGTTACCGCTCTCGGGGAATTCTTTCCATTCAGGATGATGTAGGTGGTTGGCTTTGTGTAGATGCCCCTTATTGCATTGAAGAATTTCCTTTCTTTTCCTATTTTGCTGATAGTTTTTAGCATGAATGGGGTTGGACGTTGTCAAATGCCTTTTCGCATCAGTTGAGAAAATCAGGTGATTCTTATCCTTTGAGTTATTTACATGGTTAATCACATTAATTGTTTTTCTGATGTTGAACCAGCCCTGCATCCTTAGTATGAATCCAACTTGGCCATGATGAATTATTTTTTTGGTATGTTGTTGAATTCTATCGGCTAGGATTTTGTTGAAGATTTTTGCATCTAGGTTCATGAGTGATACTGGTCTGTAATTTTCTTTTTTTCTGGATCTTTCCCTGGCTTTGGCATCAGGGTTATGCTGGCTTCATAGAATGAATTTGGGAATATTCCGTCCCTCCCTATGCTGTGAAATAGCCTCAGTACTATTGGAATTAACTACTCTCTAAAAGTTTGGAAGAAGTCTCCAGTGAAGCTGTCTGGGCCAGGACTTTTTTTAGGTAGTAGGTTTTTTTTTTATTACTTTTTCAATCTTTTCTTTTGTGGTGGCTTTATTAAGTTGTTCTATTCCTTGTGATAATTTTGGTAGGTGATGGATCTAGAAACCTGTCCATTTCCTCTAGGTTTTCAAATTTGTTAAGAGTACAGTTTTTCAAAGTATTTTTTTTATAGTACTTTTAATTTGGGTTGGATCTGCTTTGGCATCTCCCATATCATTTCTTATTCAGGTTATTTGTTTCTTCTTCTGTTTTCCTTTTGTAAGTTTAGCCAATTGTTTATCAACTTTGTTGATGTTTTCAAAAAAAACAGCTTTTGGATTTGCTAGTTCTTTCAATTGTTTTTATATTCTCTAATTTGATTACTTCTGCCCCAATTTTTATTTTCCATTTTCTTCTGGTGCTCGAGGGGTTCTTTCATTGTTCTCTTTCTACTCATTTAAGTTGTAGGGTTATTTCTTTGGTTTGGGCCCTTTCATCATTCCAGATGTGTGACTATGTAGAGATAAATTGACCTCTGAGCACTGCTTTCACTGTATTCATAAGTTCTGGTAGAATGTGTTATCATTCTCATTTGATTCCATGAATTTCTCTATTGCACTTCTCATTTCTTCTGTAACTCATGAATTTTTGAGCCAGGTGTTGTTCAGTTTCCAGGAGTGCAGATTTCTATCCATGTTTTTTCTGCTATTGATTTCAACTTCTATGGTTTTATGGTCAGAGAAGACATTTTGCAATAATCCAATGGTTTGGATTTTGTTGAGGCTTGCTTTATGAATTAATATGTGGTCTATTCTGGTGAAGGTTCCATGTGCATTGGAAAAGAAGGGGTACTTATCTGTCATTGGATAAAAAGTTCTATGTTGATGGGGTCTAGTTTGCTGATTGTTGCAATAAGGTCTTCTGTATCCTTATTGAGCTTTTTTTCCAGATGATCTGTCCATTACTGAAAGTGGAGTGTTGAAGTCTCCTACTATTACTGTAGAGTGATCTGTCTCATTTTTCAATGTTGTCAGCATTTGTTCAATGTATTTAGAATCTGTAGCATTGGGTGCATAAACTTTTAATGTTGTTATATCCCACTTATGTATCAAACATTTCAGCAATAAATAGTGACCATCCTTGTCCACGATCATGGGTTTACATTAAAGTGTATTTTACCTGAGATTAGTATTGCCACTCCTGCTCTTCTTTGAATGTTGTTAGCTTGGTATATATTTTTCCATCCTTTGGCTTTCGGTTTGCTCATATCTTTGAGTCTAAAGTGTGTTTCTCACAAGCAGCACATAGACGGATTGTGTTTTTTGATCCAAGCTGTTACTCTCTGCCTCTTTATTACAGCATTCAATCTATTTGCATTCAGCGTAATTACTGATAGGTATGTGTTTAGTGCTTTCATTTTGGTTCCTTTATTTTTGTGTTGTTGATGTTTTCTTTGTTCCACTTAATATTCCCTTCTAAGTTGTTTTCTTTTGATCTTTTTCAATGTTGGTTTTGTGTCTGTTGAGACTCCTGTATTATGTTTCCTGTTTTGGTATGTAGCATTGTTAGTTTGCTTTGTGGCTATCCTTTGATCCCACTTAATGTTCTAAGTTTAAATCAGTCTTTAACTTCTGTTATCTCCTTAACTTCTTCTCCATCTGAAAGGGCTGTAACTACTGTAACATATTCCTCTTTATAGTGAGATGATGTAATAGTTTACATGTTAAGATCTCTGATTCCCTACATTTAATATTTTAGTTTTGATTGAACTTTGTGACTTCCCTAACTGAGTAAGTCTCTGGATACTGTGTCCTGCATTGCATTGTTGAGTACACATCTGTTGATGTTACTGATTTTTTAAACAAAGAACTTCTTTCAATATTTTTTGTAGTTTGGGTTTGGTTTTTGCAAAGTCTCTAAGCTTCTGCTTATCTGACAATGTCTTAATTTCACTATCATATCTGAGAGACAGTTTGGCAGGGTATGTAATTCTTGGTTGGAAGTTTTTCTCCTTTGGGGCTTCGTATGTGTCATTCCACTGCCTTCTTGCCAATGTGGTTTTTGCCGAGACTTCTGAGGAAAGCCTTCAGGGCTTCCCTTTGTAAGTTTGTTTTGCTTTAAGCTTAATTGCCTTTAAGAGCCTATCTTTATGTTTCATTTCATTAAGCTTGATTATGATATCTCTTGGTATATTTCTCTTGGGGTCTACCTTCTGGGGTGTTTGACAAGCACCTTGAATATCTATGTTCTCTTCTTTCATGATGTCAGAGAAGTTTTCTGTCAGCAGCTTTTCAAAAACTCTTTCTGTATTTTCTGTTATTCCTCCCTGTTCAAGAATTCCAAATATTCGTAGATTATTCCTCTTAATAGAGTCCCATATGCTTCTTAATATTTCATTTTACTTGTTTTTTTTTTTTTTAATGTATTTCTCTTCATAAATGCTGGTGTCAACTGCTTTATCAACTGGGTGGAGGTCGTCATCTGGGTGGACGTCAGCTGGGTGGAAGTCTTCTTCACCATCTCACAGGCCATCACCAGCCATCAAGGAAAACAAACTGGGGTTAAACTCATCTAGCCAGTAACCTAGAATAAAAATGCTCAAACACAAGTTATTCTCCATCCTTCTGGCCTACTGCTTGATTCTTTTATCTTTGCTTTTTTTTTCAAGACAAAAAAGAGTCATTTATCATCTATAGTTCACTGAATCTATAGTGGAGCCTACAGAGGGTTCCACCCTAGTATCACCACCTGGGGCTTGTGCAGTGAGGAGGTCATCTCTTTCTTTCTGTTAGAGGTGATCTGAAACAATGTCTCTTAGGTCCTTAGCTTTGAACACCCCTGACATGGAGGCTATCACAGCCTCTGATTTCAATGTGACCTGCTAAAAATGGATTAAACTAAGTAACGAGTTCTAATAAAACCAAAACAATTTCTGTTTTGTAGGGACCTAAAGATTTCATTTCTTCCTGTAAAAGATAATCTACGTTCAGTGACTGTTCTAATGACAGCAAAAATGGTTTGCAAAATGGCTTTCCAATATTGACATTCTGCATTACTTTGTGTTTCCAGTTCATCGGTTAAGCCAAAACCAGCACTTCAGTTTAAATATGACAACACATAATCTCTGTAAATTGGACTGTTTTCATGTTTGTCATTCGTATTCAAGTTGCGCCAATCATTAATTTCACCCCTAGCAAATTGAGAATTACATGAGTTAGGGCTGAATGGTTTGCAGACATAACAACATACACAGCTGACCTGTGAAGAATGCAGTAGCCAGTCCCTCTTACAATGTTCACCTTTAGCTTTGCACCTTAGAAATATATTCTGGCTACAGAATCTTGTTTGTTTACTATCTATAAATTTCGACAACAATTTTCAAATGGTCCCCTGTGATGCTCTCAATCTCTTAGCCCTTTTTCAGTTCAGCAATTTATATCTGTCATAGTTGTCATCATGGGTTGAATTGTGTCCTTCAACCCTGCAAAATGTATACATTAATTTGGCTAGGGCTTGATTCCTGGTATTATGTGATGCTCCTGCATGTTGTAAACCCTAGCTCTGTGATGTTAATGAAGGAAGATGAGGGGCAGTTGTGGTGGTGGGGCAGGACTCAATGTGTGAGATTTATACCTTGAGGCAGTCTCTTGAGATATGAAGGAAAGAAGCTAGCAGAGAGATTTGAGAACCTTGTGCCACCAAGAAGCAGTGCCAGGAGATGAGTATCTTTTGGAAAAGTCATGGGATCCCTGCTCATCAGAAGGTCTCAGTCTAGGGGAAGACTGATGATAAATAGTTTCCTCCAGAGCCAGCTGAATTTG
Organism: Heterohyrax brucei; assembly: GCA_028571685.1. NCBI lineage: Eukaryota > Metazoa > Chordata > Mammalia > Hyracoidea > Procaviidae > Heterohyrax > Heterohyrax brucei. The sequence continues at coordinate 168,114,829 of CM053144.1, forward strand.
GACTTTGGGACTACTAGACTGTTGCTACCGCAAATCTAAGTGGAGTTTGTGCCACCTGCTGTGAGCAGCCAATCTTTGAGTCAGGGATGAGATGAAAAGCAAGATGTTTATTGTATACTGGTAGGCAAGGAGATGGAGGGAATAGATTCTTCCAGAATCTGCCTCCTTATAATGGAGACTAACTGGAGATATTTTAGGATAAGGGGACACAGTTTTGAGTTCTAGGAATGTTAATCTTTTTTAGGTGGTCACAGTAGTCTTGTCCCAGATATGTTAATGTCTGAATTCGTGTTTTGAGCCCAGAGGTGGTCTGGCTTTTGTATAATGCCTGGCAGATTCTTTCTTTCTTTTTTTTTTAAGGCCTTTAGATTATTATTATTTGTTTATTTACAGTTCTAAAGAGAGCACAGATTGGTTCTTATCTTGAAAGAATCTAAGGGAAACAATGAGTTTATGCTTGGAGACAGAATTAAGAAACAAAATGGTATAAGTCATGCTGATCTAGTCACATATTTACTTTGCCTGTTCCACTGTAACAAATAAAAGTTTTCTTTTTAAAGCCATGTACTTGTGGTATTTCTGTCCTAGCAGCACTAGATAACTAAGACAGAATTTGGTACTGACAGAGTAAGATGTTGCTCTAACAGATTCCCAAAATGTGGAAGCAATTTTAAAACTGCCAATGGATAGAAGACTCAGAAGAAACTAAGGAGAACTGTTAATACCAAGGAAAGCATAGATGCCAAGAAGCAGTAGTGAATGGGCAGCAGCAGTAGTACCAGGAGACCAGCATGAGACAGCACTGGAGCTGAGCGCTTTTGTGCAGGAGGCTTCTAGATGGAGTAAGGTGCCTCCAGGCACCTAAATCGGTGGCACTAGGTTTGACAACCCACAGAGTGAGAAAACTGAGTTATCTGTGTTTAGAGGCAGTATCCTAGACGGCCACTCACAGGTTTTTAAGATTCCAGAGGCTGCTCACCAAAGTAGAATGGTAGCACTTTTTCTTTATAAACTATGTTATGCCAGTTGAGTTAGATGTTCCCTGAGACCATGGTCCCCATTGACCTCAGCTTAGTGATTTGGTCCCTGATGGAGTCAAGATGTGTCTCTGTTGCTTCCGTGACCAAGTTGCAATGGCATCCCCAATAGTGTGTACCACATCAGCCTTGGTCCAAGCGACCATTTATCTATTGTCTGTTTAGTGTTTTCCCATCCTTATCTCTTCTCTCTGATAACCATTGTTAGGGTCCGCGATTTTCAAGATGTGACACTGTTACTTTAAAGGTTAAATTTTATTAAAAAATATGCCCAATAGGAAAAATACTGGTGCACCAGGGGCACACCCCAAACTACACAGAGCAGAGGTCAATGACGAGCTTCCTCAGCACCCAGTATTTAAGTCGTGAGATTACAAAGCAGGCAGGGGGAACTGACCTTTACATTGATTGGTTAAAGCCACCTGGAATTCCTGTTAGTTGTAAAATGTGGTCAAGGTCTAGGGGCCACTTGTAAGGCTGTCCCCAGGCTTGTCTTGTGACAGATGTTTTGCAAGACAAAGGTGAGATTACTGTATGGTATTTTCTGCTATTAAGTTGTTTCCTGGGGCTTTCTTTAATACCTTGAATTTTTACTGCGCCCTTCCTCAAAGGCTGTCACTTATGCCTCATTTCAACACCATCAAGGATTGTTTCACCCTATGTATAAATCTCTTTATGAGTTTTCATAGTAGTGGTTTCACGCACTGGTCTCTCTGTGATTAACTCATTTCACTGAGCATAATGCCCTCCAGTTTGCTCTATGTTAGGAGGTGACATCCAGTTTTGCCAGCACTATCTACTAAAAAGACTGTTTTTTTCCCATTCAATGGACTTTGGGCCCTCATTGAACAGCAAGTGACCATAATCCCCACTGCTGTCAAGTTGATTCTGACTCAGAGTGTCCCGATACAACAAAGTAGAACTGCCTCCTAGAGTTTCCAAGGAGTACCTGGTGGATTCCAGCTGCCGATCATTTGGTTAGCAGATATAGCAGCACTTAACTACAAGGTCAGCAGGGTTTCCATCAGGAGGCTGAAGTAGCCTCTTTGTCAGGGGTGCTCAAAGCTAGTATCCTGAGAGACATTGTTTCAGATCAGCTCTAACACAAAACAAAAGACAAGACCTCCACAATGCACAAGCCCCAGGCCAGAGATGCTAGGGTGGAGCCCCCTGTAGGATACACTGTAGATTCAGTGAACTCTAGACGCTAAATGACTTCCTTTGTCTTGCTAAAACTAGAGATAAAAGAATCAACCAGGAGGAGGAGTGGAGTAGGGGGTAGAGAAGTAACTTGTGTTTGAGCATTATTCTTCTAGGTTACTGGCTGGGTGGTGACTAACACCATTCTGTTTTCCTTGGTGGCCAGGGAGATTGTGAAGCAAATCTCCACCCAGTCAATCCCCTCCACCCAGTCAACATCTACCCAGATGACCTCCATTCAGTTGGCCCCCACTTGCCCCATTCTGCCCACATTGTTCCCTGCATCTGCATGTGGTCTTTCCCTCTAAGTACTCAGAATTCACCTAACCAATTTGGACAGGATTCGAGGATGAGAATATCTCCCTGGCCCTTTGCAATGCGAGCTTGCAAATAAAACCCTCAATATCACCCCAAAAAGCTCCTGTCTCAGTGAATTGGCTTTTTGTGGCAGGTAGCCGAACTCCCGGGCTTTTCCAATAACAACCATGGGAGGATGGATTCACATCTAAATTCTCATCTGTGTTCTACTGGTCAGTATCAGGCTACTTTGTTTCTAAAGCATGTCTCATGTAACCAGCATATGGATAGACCCTGTTAATCAATTCTGTCGCTCTTTGTCTCTTCATGGGTGTATTTCGGCAATTTACATGCAGTATCATTGTTGATGCATGTGTCTATTGCTGTCATTTTGTAGTCTTGACATTTTCTTTGTTCCTCTTACTCTCCTGTGCTGAATTCCTTCAGTTTGTTGATTTCTTTTTCACTTCTTTTCCAAAACATTTATTTAATAGTATTTCCTGGCTATTTAAAGGAAACACACCATAGGAAAAACATTATAAATGGCCTTATGAAAATATTATTGTATTTTGCAATGACAGAGTCTTGTAACTCATTTTCTAAACTGTAAGGTGGGAAGGTTTGATGACTAATGCCATGTGTTAACTTGGTTAGGCTATGACTTTCAGCAGTTTAGCAGACACTGGATTAACTGCTCTTGCATAACATAGTACAACATAATATAGCCTCCCTGATGTGACCTGGTATGATAACCCTGTCAGCTGAAAAGAGAGTTTCCTTGGGACTGTTGAAACTGGAGGCTAAAATAGCCTCCATGTCAGGGGTGCTCAAAACTAAGGCGACCTGGGTGACATTGCTTCAGATCACCTCTAACACAAAAGGAAAGACATGACCTTCACACTGTGTAAGCCCCAGGTGGTGACACTAGGGTCGGGCCCTCTGTAGGCTCTACCGTAGATTCAGTGAACTATAGACAATAAATGACTCCTTTTGTCTTGATGAATCCAATGATAAAAGCATCAAGCAGGAGGCCAGGAGGATGGAGAAATAACTTGTGTTTAAGCATTATTCTTCCAGGTTACTGGCCAGATGAAGACTAACACCAGTTGTCAAGCAGACCTCCACACAATTGATCCCCTCTGCCCAGTTGGCCTCTACCCCGTTGACCTCCACTCAGTTGACTCCAACATGCCCCGACCTGTCCACATTGTTCCCTACATCTGCATGTGGCCTTTCCCTTTAAATACTCAGACTTTGCCTGGCCAATTTGGACAGGATTTATGGATGAGAATTATCTCCCTGTCCCTTTGCAATGCCGGCTTGCAAATAAAACCTTTGATCTCACCCCAAATATCTCCTGTCTGAGTGAATTGGCTTTTTGTGGCAGGTGGCCGAACTCCCAGGCTTTTCCGGTAATGATGTGACCTGTCTTTCTTTCTCTCTCACTTGACCCTGTACTCTTCTCACCTGACATTCAGTTTTTGGGACATGTTGTTGTTAGGTGCAGTCAGGTAGGTTCCTCCTCATAGTGACCCTATGTACAATAGAAAAACATTGTGTGCTTTTGTGCCATCCTTACAATTGTTGACAGATTTGAATTCATTGTGGCAATGAGTTCAGTGTCAGTCCATCTTGTTGAGGGTCTTCCTTTTCTTCATACGGCGCCCTTCTCCAGCGGCTGGTCCCTCCTGATAAATGTCCATACTACGTGAGACGAAGTCTCACCATCCTCGAGTTCGAGGAACATTCTGACTGTACTTCTTCACCATAGATTTGTTCATTCTTCTGGCAGTCCATGGTATCTTCAGTATTCTTTGCCAATGCTACAATTCAAAGGAATCAGTTCTTCTTTCTTATTTGATGTCCAGCTTTCACATGGCTAGAGATGATTGAAAATACTATGGCTTGGGTCAGGAGCACCTTGTTTCTCAAAGTGACATCTTTGTTTTTTTTTTTAACTGCTTTAATGAGGCCGTTTGCAGCAGACAGGCCTGATTTCTTAATTGCTGCTTCTATGGGCATTGACTGTGGATTCCAGTAAATGAAATCCTTGACAACTAAACATTTTCTCTATTTAAGACTTCAGTAGTCTATTTTTTTTTCCAGTTTTAAAAACATGTAGCATGGACACACAATTATAAAATATACACTCAACTTTCATATGAAGATATGAATATTCAATAAACAACAGTTTTATGCTAGTAGGCTCTTCTTGGAATCATTTTAATGTTTGTGACATTAATTTCTAGTTGCATGAGTTATAATGACAACTTAAAAAATCTGGAAGGTTTCTTTATCTTTGTTTAGAGTTTGACTGGAAAATATTCATTTCCTACTTTCTCTTTACCTGGAAAACTATGCTTTCCATGCTTTTCCACACTCTACATCCTCTGACTCAGCCACTATTTGGAGGCAACACCTGTCGTAAATGGATCCCAGGAAGTAGCTATGTTGTCTTTTCACAACCTGATCAGGCACTGGGCAGCCGAAATATGATCATGATTAAACAAACAAACAAAAAACAGATGCCCACAGACGGAGGCGACTTCAGTGTGACAATACTTACTGGAAGCGTTGGAATGCAGTTTATATTTTCCTTCCATTCAGCCCGGACACTGTTGTGGGGGGTGGGAGGAGTAAAAGGGCAAAACCATTTGAACTTCGGAAAAGATTAGTATTAAATTATACACACTGGTTTTACAGTCACATTCAGTATGGTTTGTTTTTGAGGTGAATGCCATCTTGCAGTAGAAACAGCTATTTGAATCTCTTTCTTTATCATTTTATTTCTAAAACTCTTATCCAGTAGTTACAAAGTTCTTGTCAAGAAGTGCAGGGTAGCCTACCCACGGAAAGTAGCATTTATATGGCAATTTCATAGTGAGTAACAGCCGTCAAGAAACACTAACAACCCACAAAATAATGTGAAGTCACATTAATGACTTCATATGGGGCTACCAAGAGCAGCTTGATACCTTACGTTCCCACGCCCACCAGGTTGGTTTCCCGGGGAGCAAACCACGTGTCCAACAGCAAGGACCCGGGAGTCCTGCCCTCATTCCCCGAGCCAGGCTGACCTCCTTCAGTCCAGGTTTCCGGATCCCTCCTCTAGCCCAGCTTCCATCCCTCCCTAGACGAAGGTCCCTCTCCCCCTTTACCACCCCGTGGAGTTCCTGGTGCCCTTCCCAAGCCCTGGTGGCCCTCGGAGGCGGCCCACCCACTGCTGGGACGACTAGGTGGCGCCTCCGGCCAGGTCTTCCGGAACCCAGGAACGCAGGGGCATAATGACGAAGATGACGACAGAGGTGACGTCAAGCCGCCTCCCGGGCCGCGGCTCCTAGAGCGCCCACAAACAGCCGCCCCGCCCGCGCAGGTCGCCAGGCGCTCGCCCACCCGCTGGAGCCCCGGCCCGCGCCCGCCCCGAGCCCGCCCGAGAGCCGCCGTTCCCGCGCCTGCCCGCGCGCCGCTCGCCCGCGCTCCTGGCTGCGGAGCCACCCCGGGCCCTGCGCGAATATGGCGCTTGTCCCCTGTCAGGTGCTGCGGGTGGCTATCCTGCTGTCTTACTGCTCTATCTTGTGCAACTACAAGGCCATCGAAATGCCCTCGCATCAGACCTACGGAGGGAGCTGGAAATTCCTGACATTCATTGATCTGGTAAGGCCGTCCCCTCCCCTCCCCCTGGGCACCCCACACCCGCCGCGCTTGTGGGTGGTGGGTGTGTGTGTGCCCGCGCGCGCCTCCAGTCTCCAGTCCTGTCATTGCCTCTTCCCCACTGATAGCGTGTGTAGTCCTTGCTGCTACCGCAGCGTCACGTTCTGGACACTCAGCATTTCCTGATAGGTGGGAGACAAGCAGAGTTGAGGCGCAGCCAGGTGGTGGGCTATTTGGAAGGGAAAAGCACACCTGCTTCTAAGAGATGATGTGGGAAGATTCTCAACCAGCAGCACGGCCGTCGACCTTGACCATGAATGGCTTCGGACTTACGCGCTCCCAAGGTGCTTTCCGGGGCACCCACCTCGGGATGAAGTTGTCACAAATGCAGGACACTCGGTATTGTCCGGATACTTGGAGCTTCAGCCTCTGGAAGGGAGAGAAGATACCAAATAAAGTTGTTTTCTTTGCCTCTGTTGTAATCTACTTTTGCCCTTTCCCACAGATACTTTAGGGACTTTCAAATTGCATTTCCAGTGTGAGTATGCGCGCATCCCTGTCTTCTCATGTAAGAGTTTGCAGTCGTTTGCATAAGCAGCTCCTCTACTGACCCAACATTACAGTCTTGACAGTGGCAGTTTTTGTTTGTTTGTTTGTTCATTTGTTTCGTTTTGTTTTAAAAACGTACTTGCTTCCTACACTGAAAGGGCGGGCCCTCATAGAATCAAAAGACGGGCCTAAGGCCCAGTGATAACACAGGGTGGGTGCTGGGATTTCAGGATGAAAAGTGACTGCTGAGACTGGTCACACATACTAAAGACGATCAAGTTGGGAAGGAGAGTAAAACAAGGGCAAGGAGCTCTCAGGCCTTATCTAGAGAAAAGCGGATACTGTTTCTGGGATACCAGAACAGTCCGTCCAAGATTACACACAAGGTCAACATTACCAGCAAGAGAATAGTCCCCAATTGTTGACCCAAGGTTTTGTTTTAGAAATACCACCTTATGTATGCATCCTGTTAAGAGATTTTCAGCACTGAATATGCTTTCAGCAGTCTTCAAGCTGTCTACATAGCCCTACAGTACACAGGACTGCCCAGGAAGGAGAGCATTTCAAGGGTATTAATTTTTGAATTCTTGACTTCCAACTTTTTCTTGAAACTGATTTGCCACTGAACATGCCTGATGTCTGCCAGTTCTCCCCATTCATCCAGGTGACAAGCACATGGCAAGACTCTGTGCTGTGTTTATCTCTTTTGCCATTCAGAAGATAGATGGTTGTCACCAAGACTATTTTGATATTTGATTGAAAAATGAAGTCAGGTTTTTGTTTGTTTTTCCATTGCACTTTAGGTGATTTACAGAGCAAATTAATTTCTCATTGAATGGTTGATACGTGTTTTGTGACATTCATTGCAAACCCTGTGACATGCCCACGCTCACTCGATCCTTCTCAATCTTAGGTTCCCTGTTACCAGCCCTCCTATCCACTCCTGCCTTCTGATCTTTGTCCTGAAGCAGGTGTGCCCCTTTAGGCTTGTTCTGTTTTATGGGCCTGTCTAATCTTTAGCTAAAGTATAATTCTCAGGAGTGACTTCAGTGCTGAGTTCATAAAATGTCCTGGGCCCATACTCTTCAGGGTTTTTCTAATGTGTATCAGACCAGTGGAAACCCTGGAGACATAGTGGGTAAGTGCTACAGCTGCTACCCAGAAAGTTGGTGGTTCCGATCTGCCAGGCACTCCTTAGAAAGTCCGTGGAACAGTCCTACTCTGTTCTATAGGGTAGCTATGAGTTGGAGTCAACTTGATGGCAGTGAGTTTGTTCTTTTTTGGTATCAGACCAGTGAGTCTGGTCTTTTTTTGTGAGTTAGGATTTTCTTTTACATGTATCTCCAGCTCTGTCTAGGACCCTCTGTTGTGATCCCTGTCGGAGCAGTCAGTGGTGGCCGCAGGTACAGTGTGGCTATGCTGGATTCAGTCTCACGGAGGCTGTGGCAGCTGTGATCCATTAGTCCTTTAGACTGAACTTTCTCTTGTGTCTTCAGTTTTTTTCATTCTCACTTGTGAAGTCAGATTTGTTTTTGTTTTTTAAAGTATTTTATTGGGCTTTAAGTGAAAGTCTACAATCCAAGTCAATTTGTCATACAAAACTTGCACACACACTGCTCTGTACCTCTAGCTGCTCTCCCCGCCCTGTGACAGCACACTCCTCTTTTTCACGCTGTATTCCTGTGTCTACCCAACCAGCTCCTGTCTCTATCCAGCCTCTTATCTCACTTCTGAGCAGGAGCTGCTCAGTTAACTTTGTGTGTATAATTAAGCCAAGAAGCACACTCTTTGCCAGCATCCTTTTACATCATGCAGTCTACTCCAGTCTTTGAAGATGGCTTTTGGGCTGGTTTCAGCTCTGGCCTAGCAGAATCTGAGGGCCATGGCTTCTGGAGACTCTCTAGTCTGTTGGACCATCAAGTCTTGTCTTTTAATAGAGTTCTGGTCCTGCACACCCATTTTTCTCTCACTACGTCAGGGACTCTATGTTGTGTTTCTTGTCAGAGCAGTTGTTGATGGTGGCCAGGTACCATCTAGTTCTTCTGGTCTCATGATGATGTAATCTCTGGATTATATGGACCTTTCTGTCTCTTTGGATCATATTTTCCTTGTGTCTTTGATGTCTTTCATTTTCCTCTGCTCTAGGTGGGTTGGGACCAGTTGATGCTGCTCAGATGGCCACTAGCTAGCTTTTAAGACCCCAGACACCATTCACTAAATTGGCATACAGAACATTTTCTTAAGACAACTTTGTTATGCCAGTTGACCTAGATGTCCCCTAAAACAATGTTCCCCAGACCTCTGCTCCTGCTACTCTGTCTTTTGAAGTGTTAGGTTATATTTGGGAAGCCTTTTAGCTTTTGCTTTTAGTCCAGCTATTCTGACTTTCTTTCTGCCGTGTGTTGTCCCTCCCTTCACCTAAATCCAGTTCCTATCTACTGTCCAATCAGGGAATACTCATCTCCTTCCCTTTCCATCTTTGTAACCATCAAAGACTGTTTTCTTCTGTATTTAAACCTTTTCTTAAGTCCTTATAGTAGTGGTCTCATACAATATTTGTCCTTTTGCAACTGACAAATTTCACTCAGCACAGTGTCCTCTGGATTTCTCCAGGTTATGTTTCCCAAGATCATCATTATGCTACCAGAAAAACCTAGTTGCAGACTTGTTCTGCCTGTCACTATTAAAGCCAAAACATCTCTTAAAAGCACTTTACTCAGGCTGTCAGCAACCTGAGAAGGCAGGTTAGCACCCTAAAACCCATCTTATCATCTCAGTCTGGTCTGGCTAGGTTTATAGAAGGATTTAGGGAAGGAAGGGGAGTTAGGCATGTGGATATTCAGAAGAGTTGTCTTTGATGTCTGGAGTCTCATTATCTTTTTTCAGGAACTGTGTTGCTTATGTGCATACTGGGCTGCAAATTGGTGTCATTCTGTCAGGTCAGCATTGAAGAGCAGCCTGGAAAAACAATCTCAAAATTTTTATGAGTACCACTCAGGAGGGAGGTTAAACAATTTTCTTTACGTGTCAGCATTCCTGGGGCAAAAAGAGGTTTAAGTAATAAGAAAGAAGCCAGCTAAAAATTTTTATGTAGCTATTGAGCCTATCAATTCTTTATAATTGCATAGTATTCTACTATGTGCATATACTACAATTTTTTTATACATTCATCTGGTGATGAACACTTAGATTGATTCCATTTTTTGCTATTGTGGGCAGTGCTGTGATAAACATTGGTATGTATGTATCTATTCATGTGACAGCCCTTATTTATCTAGGATATATTCCAATAAGTGGGATCGCTGGATCATATGGTATTTCTATTTCTGGCTTTTTAAGAAAGCAGTGAATTGATTTCCAAATTCACTGTACCATTGTACATTCCCACCAGTAGTGTAGAAGTGTTCTTGTCCCTCCACAGACTCTTCAACATTGTTGTTTGGATTAATACCAGCCTTGCTGGGGTGAGATGGTATCTCATTATGGTTTGGACTTGGATTTCTCTATTGGCTAATGATGGTGAGCATTTCCTCATGTATCTGATAGCCGTCTGGATGTCCTCTTTGGTGACATTCCTGTTCTTATCCTTTGCCCGTTTTTTAAATTGGGTTGTTTGTGTTTGGTTGTTGAGGTTTTCCAGTATCTTGTGGAGATTAGATGCCTACTGGATCGATAGTAACCAATTTCTTTTGCCCAGTCTGTAGGCTGTCTTTTTACTTTTCGGAGGAGCGTGTTTGACTTTTAGGAATTTCTAGTTATCTTTTTCTCTTCTAGTTTTTGTGCATTGTTAGTATTAGTGTTTAGTCTGTTTATGCTATGTATTAGTGCTCCCAGTGAGGTTCCTATTGTTTCTTGTGTGATCTTTATTGTTTAGATGTTTAGCTCTCTGATCCATTTTGAATTAGTTTTCATGCCTGTTGTGAGATGTGGGTCTTATTTCAGTTTTTTTTGCAGATGACTATCCATTTATGCCAACACCATTTGTTAAAGAGACTGTCTTTTCCCCAGTTTACTGACTTTGGGCATTTGTCAAATATCAGCTGCTCACAGGTAAATGATGTTATATCTGGATTCTCAATTTTGTTCCATTGGCCTATGTGTCTGTCTTTTGTGCCAAGGCCAGGCTGTTTTGACTACCATGGCAGTGTAATAGGTTCTAAAGTCAGGTAGAGTGAGGCTTTCCACTTTGTTCTTCTTCTTCAGTAATGCTTTACTTATCTTGGGCTTCTTCCCTTTCCATATGAAGATGGTGATTTCTTTCTCAATCTCGTTAAAAAAAATGCAGTTGGAATTTGTATTGGGACTATATTGTGAGTATAGATTGCTTTGGGGAGAACAGACATTTTCATGATGCTTAGTCTTCCTACCTATGAGCAAGGTTGGTTTCTCTACTTATGTAGGTCTCTTTTGGTTCCTTGGGGTAGTGTCTTGTAATATTCCTTGTATAGTTTTTTTATGTTTCTGGTTAGACTTGTTCCTAAACATTTTATATTCTTGTTGACTATCGCAAATGGTATTTATTGGGTGATTTCTTCTTTGATGTTCTCTTTGTTGGTATAAAGGACTCTAACTGATTTTATACGTTTATTTTATGTCCTGATGTGTTGCTGAACTCTTAGTTCCAGTAGGGTTTTTTTGTGAATTCTTTAGCATTTTCTGAAGTCATACTTATGTTGACAGAAAGTACTATTAAGATTGATTGGTGTCTCAATGAGGACTGGCTTTGCCAATGAAATTGTGTAGCAGACATCTTTCATATATTGAATGAGTTAGTTTTGCAACCATGAGGTACTAATGTGTATGTATGTAAAGCAAGTATACAATATCTGAAATACCAGAAGTGATGTCCCGCCTTCAGATGTTTAAGTTAGATTTTCATATTTCAATTGGTATTTCCATGATCGCTGGAGCTTTGTATTTTACCAGTGCCTTCAGAGCAGCACTTTCAATAGCATTGGTTCTTGATCATATGCTACCTCCTTAAAAACATGAATGTCAACCAGTTCTTTTTCATACAGTGACTATGCGTATTCCTTTCATTGTCTTTTGATGTTCTCTCTGTTGTTCAATATTTTGCCCATAAACCAACACAAAAGCCAACCAGTTGTCATCAAGTTGATTCCAACTCGTAGTAACCTTATAGGATGGTTTAAAACTGCCCCATAAAGTTTCCAAGGAGCAGCTGGTGGATTTGAACTGCTGACCTTCTGGTTAGCAGCTGAGCTCTTAACCACTGTGCCACTAAAATGAGGAAGAAAAAAAAACTAAACCTATTGCCCATTGTCAATTGTGACCCTATAAGGCAGAGTATACCTGTCCCATAGGGCTTCCAATGTACTTCTGGTGGATTTGAACTGCTGAGCTTTTAGTTAGCAGCCCTTGCACTTAACCACCATGGCACCAGGGTTTCTAGCACATTTTACCCATAGAATCCTTCAGTATTGCAGCTTGAGATTTGCTTTTTTTCTTTAGCTGTTTCAGCTAGAGAAATGCTGGGCATGTCTTCATCTTTGGTTTTCTAACTCCAGGTCTTTACACAGGTCATTATAACACTTACTTTGTCTTCTTGAGTCGCCCTTTGACATCATCTGTTTAGCTGTTTGAGGTCATCGTTTCTTTTCTTACATTGGCTGTAGCTGCTCTGTGTTAAAGAACAAGTTTCAGAATCTCTTCTGACATCTGTTTTGGTCCTCTTTTCTGCCTTTTTAATGACCTCTTCTTACTTTCTTCACTTGTAATGTCTTTTATGTCACCTTACAATTTCTCTGGTCTTCATAAATAGTCTTCAGTGCATCAAGTCTGTTCTTAAGACGGTCTTCAAATTCAAGTGGGATATACTAAAGGTTGTATTTTGGCTGTCTTGCCGTTATTTTAATTTTCTCCAGCTTCAACCTGAACTTGCATGTGAGCAACTGATGGTCTGTTCTGCTGTCAGTCCCTCATGTTGTTCTGACTGATGCTTTTCCATTATCTGTTTTCACAGATATAGTTGATTTGACTCCTGTGTATTCCATCCATTGACGTCCACATGCATAGTCACCTATCGTGTTGTTGAAAAAAGATATTGTACAATAAATAAGTCATTGGTCTTGCAAAATTCTATCATGTGGTAAGCAATGTTGTTTCTATCACCTACACTATATTTTCTAACTACCAATCCTTCTTTGTTGCCAACTTTTGCATTCTAATCACAAATAATTTTCACTGTAGCTCAATTACATGTTTGTTCAATTTCACACTGCAAAAGTTGTTAAAAGTCTTCACACTTTTTTTCCATCTTTGGTTTTAGTGGTTGGAGGGTAAATTTGAGTAACAGTTATAAATAACGAGTTTTCCTTGCAGACATAGAAATATTCTATCACTGACAGTGGTGTACTTCAGGCTACATCTTATAATGTTCTTTTTGATAATAAAGGGATACTATTCCACTTTAATATATCATTCCTTTACAGTAGACCTTATGAGTGTTAGATTCAGAATGGTAAAGACCAATCCACTTCAGCTCACTGATTGTCTACAGTATCAACCTTTATGCATTCCATTTGATTTTTTACAGCTTCTAGTTCTCCTAGATTCATACTAAGTCTATGTGCAAATTATTAATGCATGTTTGCAACTGTTTCTTGTCATTTTGGGTCCTGTCACATTAGCAACTAAAGGCTCTGAAAGTTTTACTCCATCCATTGCTATTAAGGTTTATTCTACTTTGAGGAGGCAGCTCCTTCCTGGTTATATTTTGAGTGCCTTCCAACCTGAGGGGCTCATGTTCTGGTACTGTATCAGACAGTGTCCTACTGCTATTCATAGGATTTTCACTGGCCAATTTTTCTAGAAGTAGACTACCAGATCCTTCTTCCTAGCTTGTCTTAGTCAGGAAGCTCCCATGAAATCTGTCTACCTGCTGATGGTTGAAACAGTGCTGGAATAGCTTCTACTATCACATCAACACGCCAGCTACCATAGTCTGACAAACTAAAAGATTATGAAGTCTGATGATTTAGTTTGTGAACTTATCCTAGAAAAAGTGCTACAGACCTCATTGCTGAGTATTACCGCGATCATTTTTGGAACTCCGTTTCTGGAATGGCCATCACAGCTGTTGTTGTGTTACCCTTGATGTCCTGAATGTCATCAAAATGTGTTCTTTTTAATATTTCCTTTATCTTAAGGTAAAGAAAAAAGTCCTTGAGGGCCAGAGCAGGTGAGTAGGGAGGATGTTCTAATACAGTTATTTATTTACTGGCTGAAAACTCCCTCATGGACAACTATATAATTAAGTTCATGAACTTACCATTGTGCCACCATTTGCAGTGACCATTCCTGAAAGAGTTCCAAAGTTGCTTTGATGGGTGGACTAGGCACTGGCATCGGTGCATAACTTCCCAAAGGGAGTACTTTGACAGTAACCATAGTGATATTGAACAGTGAGGTATATAGCACTTAGAACAGTTAAGTTTATGGACTTGTTAGACCTCATAAGACTAAGGCACATCTGACTCAAGCAGTGGTATTTTCAATCACCTCATGTTCATGTAAAAAGTAGACAATGAATTAAGGAAGCCCAAATTGATGACTTTTAATTATGGTATTGGTGAAGAATATTGAATATACCATGGAATTCTAGAAGAATGAACAAATCTGTTTGGGAAGAAGTACAGCCAGAATGCTCTTGGGAAGTGTGGCTGATGAGACTTTTATCTCATGTGTTTTGTACATGTTATCAGGAGGGATCAGCGCTTGGTAAGGTAGAGGAAGACCTTCAGTGAGATTGGCTGACAACGGCGTGTGCAATAAGGGACTCATAGCAACAATTGTGAGAATGACACAGGACTCAGCATGTTGTGTTTGTTGTGTGCAGGGTCAGTGTGAACGAGAACCGACTCTGTGGTAGCCAGCAATAACAACAACTAACTTAAAGAAGTTCAGATGTGCATTTTAAAATATGAACTTACATCCCCAGAATTCTCTTGGCAAAGGTGAATAAAGTGGAGCCCTGGTGGTGCAGTGGTTAAGCTCTTGGGTGTTAACTGAAAGGCTGATGGTTTGAACCCACTGGCTGCTCCATAAGAGATAGGTATGTCAGTCCATTTCCATAAAGATCACAGCTTTGGAGACCCTATGGGGCAGTTCTATGTTCTATAAAGTCTTTATTAGTCAGATTGACACAAAGGCAACTAGTCTATGAGAAAACTCCAATAGGACTGTTGTCTTGTCTATTTCCTCATTTTGGCCTTTCTCAGCCTTGGCCTGTTTGGGTATTGCATAGGATCTGACTCCACGGCACTGGGTTTACAGGACCCATACTGAGCTGAACAATGGCAGAGAAGGCCAGCTGTAGGGACTCCGACCAGTGCTCAGAAGCGCCCTGGCATTAGACACTATTTTGGGGAAGAGCAGGGGGACTGGTCACCAGGGGAGAGGGGTAAAATTAAGAGTGTTTGTTAACCAAAGACAGATTACTGCTTCTCACACTGGCATTGCTAAGGGTGTGTTAAAGAAAACAGACAAGTGAACAAATACAAAAACAAGCCTCATGAGAAACAATATACTTCTTGCAACCTTTGTATGAGAGCCTAGGTGGCATAGCGGCTAAGAGCTAACAAAAGGTGGGCAGTCCCTAACAGCCAATCCTTGGAAACCCTGTAGGGGGTTCTACTCTGTCTTACATGTTAGCTAAGAGTCGGAATCAACTCAGTTGCAATGGGTTTGGTTTTTCTTAACCTTTGTTTGCCATGAAGCTGTGGTAGAGTCAGTTTATATTTTTGCATTAAATGGTTGGACTTACGTATTTTAAATAACACCAAAAAAAAAAAAAAATCAAACCAACTATAAGCCAGTGTATAACTGCCCATAGTTTCCAAGGACCGCCTGGTGGAACTGAACTGCCAACCTTTTGGTTAGAAGCCTTAGCACTTAACCACTACGCCACCAGGATTTCCTTAAATAACACAAATCAACATAAATACACTTCTTTTCTATTCCAGAATTCAGACTACAAATTAAAAGTTGTTCCATATTTAGACTGAATCTGTGTAGAGCCTGCAGCCTATCAAACATTTACTCTGTTAGCTCTTGATGGAAGTCTAATAATTATCTTTTACCAAGAGTTCCTCTGAGAAAGGCTGTGTATAATGCATTCACAAAAACACTCTTGCAAAGTGTTATTCTTTTTGTTATTAGAAATTTAGAGTCTTTAGCTCTTAAGCACTGTACAGCTGTAAAAACAACCAACCTGTCAGTCCTCGCTGATGTTCTGAAAACTATTTGGCTACCATAATTTGCTCATTTCATTTTTGATTTTTTATGTTTAAAAAATGTGGAATGTACTTTCTTAACTAGTGCCTTGGAAAATTTTAATGATCGTCAAAGTGTATGAGATCAATTTTGGAAGAAGATTTTGCTTCTCAAAGTTTTGACATGAAGGCCCTCTTTCCCTTTTCCTAGTGAACTTGGATTACAGAGTCAGGGTGTTATCCTGGTGGTTGTAGTCTGACACTACGCGTCATGGCACCAGTTTACAGGATGCAAATTGGGAGTCTTAGGCTATATGTATCCAGGAGAAGAAAGCTATGTGGCAGTGGCTATTTATGACTGTATCCATATCACTTTTTGGGTATGAGAGTCATCCCAACAGAATCTGAGTTCATGGTTAAAAAAATGAAATGCAGGTACAAGTAATCTTCTGCTGCTTATTCACTAAGCATTTTTTTCTACTGTTGAAAAACTGTAAGAGAACTGAAGTGCTTCAGAAAAATTCAAGCTAGTAAATGGACATGGAACCTTGTCTTGGTGTGGTGGGCAGAATAATGGCCCCAAGGATGTCCATGTCATAATCCCAGGAGCCTGGGATTATATGAGGACCGCTAGTTAAGTTCCTGAACTCGTCCTAGAAGAAGTGCTACATACCTCGTTGCTGAATATCACTAGTTACCTTTGGAGTACTCTCTTTGGGAAGCCATGCACTGATGCCAGCATCCAGTCCACCCTTCAAAACAATTTTGGCATCCTTTTTCTGGGATGATCATCAGAGCTGTCATCTTCCTATCCTTGATGTCCTGAATGTTGTCTTCTTTTTAGTATTTCCTTTATCTTTAGGTAAAGAAAAAAGTCATTGGGAACCAGAATATATGAGTAGGGAAGGTATTCCAATACAGTTATTTGTTTACTGGCTAAAATCTCCCTTACAGACAACTATACAGTTGAGTTCATGAACTTACCACCATGCTACTGGGTGCACTGGCCATTCCAGAAAGAGTTCCAAAATTGCTGTGAAGGGTGGACTAGGCGCTGGCATTGGTGCATAGCTTCCAAAGAGGAGTACTTCAAAGGCAACCTTAGTGATGTTCAACAGTTAGGTATGTAGCATTTTTTTTAGGATGAGTTCATGAACTTGTCAGACCTGGTATTCAATAATGTCTTCAACTGTTTTTTAGCAGAATGTGTAGAAATGTTCGTATATTGACTGTTTCTATATCATGATCTGTTGATAGCCAAAGGCAAATTCTCATATATTCACCAGGTAAAGACATTTTGGTAGAGATTAAAAAGAAGTATAATCTAGGTGCGTTTTTGTTTTCTAAATCCGCATTGCGAAAGAGGTTGAGGAAATCACTGATGGAATAGAACAAATAAGGGTTCAGATGTAGAAAAGCTTGATTTAAGTACACCTGGAGGATACAGATTTTGTTTGCAGATTTGCTAAGAATTTCTGACATTAAAAAAAAATTTAAAGAGATAGACTAAGCTGTATAAACTCACTGCTGTCATTGATTCAGACTCCTAGTGACCCTATAGGTCAGAGTGGAACTGCCCCATGAAGTTTCCAAGGAGCACCTGGGGGATTTGAACTGCCAACCTTTTGGTTAGCAGACGTAGCACTTAACCACTACACCACCATGGAAACCCTGATAGCCACAGCCAAGCCAAGTGCTGTCAAGTCGGATCCAACTCATTAGTATTTAAGTACTGCGGCTGTTAAGCAAAAAGTCAGCAGTTGAAATCCACCAAGCACTCCTTAGAAACTGTGGGGTAGTTCTGCCCTGTCCTGTAGAGTCAGTGTGAGTCAGAATCAACTTGGTGGCAGTGAGTTTAGCTGCATAAGTATACCAGATTTCTCATTTGAGATTGCCTTATACTTATTTATATACTTACAATAAAATACATCCTTGACTGAAGTTCATGGTTTAATAGGAAATAAAATATCTTGAGAAGAGATTCTGTATGTCCTTATGTAATTGTGGGACTTCATTTTGATAGTCCAAGCTGCACAGGGACCTGTGAAGACCATTAGTGCTTTGATTTCCGAGTGACCAAAATTAGTTGGCTTCTAATTGTTTTGTTTTGGATATTCTACAAAGAGAGTGAAACTGAACAATTTTTCTTCAGTAAAGTCTGGCTTGGCCCTAAAATACTCACATAAATTTGAAGGATGACATAATGCTTTTTCCTAGACTGGGAGAAGAATTTGGAGTATAATACTCAGCATAGAATCCTCTTTGCCTCTTTCAAAGTGTTTCTTTTGGACCAGAAATCACCTAGGGTCCTGGTTTTGTCAGAGAGAGGGAAATAACTGTGGATATAATCATCCATTCTCTTTTCTCACTGCAAATGTTATTGAATGTACAGAAAATCATCACTAGTTGAGGTCACTTTTTTTTCCATTTCTGCCATTCTCCCATGTCTGGTATAACATTTAGTCAAATTGGTAGGTGCATTTAGGGTTTTTATTTGTTTCTTTGTGTTTTCCTGAAATGTCAGATGTTTCTGTGGATGTGTGAACAATAGTGCAATTTTCCGTGTTGAATCATTTGTTTCTGGGATCGAAGCATGCTTGGAAAAATCTTACTCCTTTAAATTCCATAACAGCATAGCTTTCTCTTGTGCAGCCTGTGATGTTAAAGGGCTCGTTGCTTACTTGTAGTGAGTGTACTTTTGTCAGCGTGTGTGAGAACAGAATTCACTTTGAAAGGGAAAGACTGACCCCTTGATCAGATCCATAGAGGAGTAGGGCAAGATATGGGATATAACTTTGACAGGCTTAGTCAAAATAGACTAACCAAAAATGCCCAGCAAAACTGCTTGAATGCGCAAGGTGACAAGAATGCTGCCATTTCCAATCTTGGAGAAAATCTGTGTGTGTCTATTATAATACTTATAAGCATGGAATTCTAGAAGGGTCTACCCCCTTCATATTGACTTATGTTTAGATCATAAGGGCAGTATTTTAGTGTAAAAATATGATTTCCAAAGCAATACATAATCATAGAAAATTTATAAAATAGATAAATTGTAGGGGAGAAAATATATTCTCTCTGAATTCTCCTGATTTTTTGCATGCATTTTAGCATTTTAATACTTCAAGAAGAGATATATTCCACAACTTGATATGTATGTGCAGGCTCACACAATCAGACTGATTAAATATGAGTGTATGTACATAGATATAGTCTGATTTCACAAAAAAAAGAACCATTCATTTTAAAAATCTTATTTCAGTCAGAGATTCACTCATAAATACCAATATTGGTATGTTGGTTTTTGCCTGTTCATTTAAATATATACTTTTAAACCATAAAGCTTAATACATACATATAAACCAGTCGGACTGATGTTCGACTCATGGCAACCCCGTATGTTTCAGATTACAGATGTGCTCCAGAGGGTTTTCATGTCTGTGACCTTTAGGAAGCAGATTTCTAGGACTTTCTTCCAAGTGCCTCTGTGTGTGTTCCAACCACCAGCCTTTTGGTTAGTAAGTTAGCACTTAACTCTTGCTACCATCCAGGGACTCCTGGCTTAATACATGCACATAGTTTTGTAAATTTATTTGTAAATTCATGTTTACCCAAAGCTGACTGCTTTTGTTGTATGGTTCTTTGAATTTTAATAGATGCAACCCGTGAACATAGCACATCTCTCCACTTAGTTAGAGCTTTGATTTTATTCAGCAGTGTTTTGTAGTTTTCAGAATACAGCTTTGGTACGTATTTTGCTAAGAATTTCGTATTTATTAGTACTATTGTAGGAAGTACTTTTAAAAAAAATCTACCTTTCATTAAACTTTGAAAAAGATTAATTGAAGTTTTATGTTGAGATAACTTTAGTTTGACATGTAGTTGTGAGGAACAATGCAGAGAGATTCTATGTATAGCTTATGCACATTCTCCCAATAGTAACATCTTACAGAATTGTAGCATACGTAACCAGGATATTGGCATTGATGCAGCCAGGACTGAGAAGAGTCCCCATCAGAAGGGTCCCTTGTGTCATCCTTGTATGGCTACATTTGTCTTCTTTCCACCTACCCACTGCCCTGATCCTTGGCAACCGTTAATTTATTTCTATGGTTTTCTCTTTTCATAACTGCTATGTAAAATGGAATCATGTAGTATTTTACCTGTTGGGATTGGCTTTTTTCACTCAGCATGATCTCTGGAGACTTACCCTGGTGGCCATGCTTTTCAATAATTTTGTTGGCAAATTGAATCCAAGTTTGTTTCCCCTGTTACTGTAGCCAAAAATTCAGACTGTATAGGGTTCAAGGAATAATTTGTTGGCAGATCTTGTAGCAGTCTGGGAGACAGCAAACTGAAAGCTGTCCCATTTGGGTTACATTTCTAGTAGTTTTTATAGCCAGAATTCAAAGGGGAGAGGGTTTGTCACAGAACAATATCAGAAGTCACAAGATTTCATTACAACATAAAGTTTCATTACATTTAACAGTGTGAATTGTTCAAAGTTTGTCAAGGATAATCAAACAGAGTAAACCCAAAAGTCTGTCACATGATAGTCAAAACAGAGCAGACCCAAAAGTTTGTCACAGGATAATGAAACAGAGTATACTATCCAAAAAATTTCTACCTCTCTTTGAGGTCTTAATCCACTCTGTATCCTCAGAGAAGGGAAAGGAAGAGATAGGGGAAGGAATGTAGACCTGTTAGTCTGGTATGGGGGAGGTTATTAAGACAGAAAATAGAATGTAGCCTAGTAACCTAAGTGACCTTTGTTAGGCCTTTACATTTACCACCAGTTTGTTTCCTTCTTTTGCTAAGTAGCATTCCACAGTTCCAGCATTTCAAAAAGTAGTATGTAATCAAGAGCCAATGGTTTTGAAGAAAGAAGTCCAAGGTGCACCAAAGACATTGGCCAAAAACAAGGCTCCAGGAATTGACAGAATAACAAGATGTTGCAACAAATAGATGCAGTGTATCTGTGCCAAGAAATCTTGCTTGAAGACAGGACTCAGCCAAGAGACTGGAAGAGATCCATTTTTGTGCCCATTCCAAAGAAAGTGTTGCAATAGAATGTAGAAATTATCAATGCTATCATTAATATCACAAGCAAGTACTATTTTGCTGACAAGCATACAAAGAATTACAGCAGTACCTGAACAGGAAACTGCTAGAAATCTAAGGCAGATTCAGAAGAGGCCAGAGAATGAGGAATATCATTGCCGATGTCAGCTGGATCTTGGCGGAGAGCAGAGAATACAAAGATGTTTACTTGTGTTTTATTGGCTATGCAAAGTCATTCAACTGTGTGGATCATAACAAATATGGATAACCTTGTAAAGAATTCTAGAAAACTTGATTTGCTCATAGGGAGCCTGTGCATAGAGCAAGAGGCAATCATTTGAGAAGAAAATGGGGATACTGTGTGGTTTAAAATCAGTGATAAATGTTCATCAGTATCATAGCATTTCAAACACCTATTCAATCTGTGGAAACCTGGCTAGTGTAGGGTTTAAGAAGCTGTGGCTGCAAACCAAAAGGTCAGCAGTTCAGGTCCACCTGGCACTCCTTGGGAACTTGATGGGGCAGTTCTACTTTGTTCTATCAGGTAGCTATGAGTTGGAATTGACTGAGTGGCAATGGTTTTTGTTTCTCTTTAAATTCAGTCTGTGCGCAGAGCATATAATCAGAGAAGCTGGACTATATAAAGTAGAATGCAGCATCAGGATTGCATGAAGACTCGTGATACCTGTAATATCATACAACCTTGCTTGCTGAGAACAGTTGAATCACTTGCTAGTAATGAAGATCAAAGACCACAGCCTTCAGTATGGACTATACCTCAACATCAAAAAAACAAAAATCCTCACAACAGGACCAGTAAGTAACATCATGATAAACAAAGAAATGATTGAGGTTGTTTTAGTCAGCTAGTGCTGCTCTAACAGAAATACCACAGAGTGGATGGCTTTCACAAAGGAAAGTTTATTCTTACACAGTCCAGTAGGTTACAAGTTCAAATTCAGTATGTCCACTCTAGGGGAAGGCTTTCCCCTTTGTTGGCTCTAGAGGAAAGTCCGGTATTACATCAGTCTTTGTCCAGGGAGCATCTTGGCACAGGAACCTCAGGTCTGAAGGACATGCTCTTCTCCTGCTGCTGCTTTCTTGGTGTTGTGAGGTTCCCAGTTCTCTGCCTGCTTCCCTTTCCTTTTATTTCTTGCAAGATGAAAGGATTAAGAGTGGTACAAGCCACACTTCAGGGAAACTCCCTTTGCAGTGGAGCAGAGAGCTGATCTTCTGAAGGAATTTATGGTCCTACCCTAATCCTTTAACATACAGCATAGCAAAATCACAAAATGGAGGACAGTCATAGAATACAGGGAATTATGGCCCAGCCACATGGCTACAGCTGTTTAAGGGGGACACAATTCAATACACGACATCCCACCGTTTGGCACCCCCAAAAATCACATCATTGAAACATGTAGCACATTTATCCCGTCATAGCAAAATCATGTCCATTCCATATGATGGTAGTTTTAAATTAATTTCGAGTCCGAAATTCAAAAATTCCTTTACATCTGTGAAACGTAGAATATAAGCTATCTGTTTCTAAATCTGCAGTGGTAGAACAGGTACAAGTTAGACATTCCATTAGAAATAGGAGGAATTGCAGGGAAAGAAGATATTAACAGGCAATCAGCAAGTCAGCAAAACGTTACATTAGCCCTCAAAGCTTTGAAAATACTCTTATATTTTCTGAGACATTCTACACAATGGCCCAGCCCTCCAGACTCTAGGTATTTGCCACACTCTCTGAGTTCTAAGTGGAGGCCTCTGGCCTTGTGCTACAACTCTGCCTGCCTTCAAGACCCACTTGGACAGAAACTCTGCCCCATTGACTTTAGGTGCACCCTAAGCTGATCTGAGTGGCAATTCTACCCTTACAAACACAGAAATTCCACCCTTTCAAACCCCTAAGGTGATGGCCATGCCTTTCGAGATTGAGGCAGCTCAGCTTCTCATACTGTTGGTCTCTTCAGCTTCTGCTTCTAATGGCTGCATGGCCCGGGCCTCTGCCCTGCTAGGGTAAGTATCCTAAATCTCTGTAGCTCCCCTGATTCAAATGCCCAGAGGTACCCCACTCTTGCTGGAAAGCCTCCTGCAGAAAGGCACTCAGCTGTCTCACTCTGTTGGTTAGCAAGGCCAGCTCCTTTGATTCATGTACCCGGAGGTACCCTGCTCCGCGAGGAAAACTGTGCAGACGCACTCAGTTCTCTTGCTCTGTGGGTCAGCTCCAGCACTGTCCCTGGTTCTGTTGCTGCCATTGCTGCTGCCACCAGTCTTCCGCTGTTTGTTTCTCACCATCTGTGCCTTCTTCAGTTCCTCCTGAATCTTCTGTCCATTCACAGTTTCAAAATGGCTTCCACATTTTAGGTGTTTGTTAGAGCAGCACCCCACTCCTGGTACCAAATTCTATTTTAGTCAGCTAGTGCTGCTGTAACAGAAATACCACAGAGTGAATGGCTTTATTTAACAAAGGAAAATTTATTCTTACATAGTCCAGCAGGTTGCAAGTCCAAATTCAGGGTGTCCACTCCAAGGGAAGGCTTTCCCTTTGTTGGCTGTGGAGGAAAGTCTGATACTACATCAGTCTTTGTCCAGGGGACATCTTGGCACAGGAACCTGAGGTCTGAAGGACATGCTCTTCTCCTGCTGTTGTTTTCTTGATGGTGTGAGGTTCTCAGCTCTCTGCCTGCTTCCCTTTCCTTTTATCTCTTTCAGGATGAAATGATTAAGGTTGGGGCAAGCCATACTCTAGGGAAACTCCCTTTACAGTGGAGCAGGGAGGTGATCCTATGAAGGAATTTACAGTCCCACCCTAATCCTTTAACATACAGCACAGCAAAATCACAAAATAGAGGACCGTCATAGAACACAGGGAATTATGGCCCAGCCACATGGCTACACCTGTTTTGGGGGGGACACAATTCAGTATATGACAGAGGTTGTCAGTGATTTCATTTTGCTTGGTTTCACAGTCAACACTCAGGCAAGCATCACTGAAGAAATCAAAAGCCACATGGCATTGGGAAAATCTGCTGCAAAAGATCTCTTTCAAGTGTTAATGAGATGTCATTTTGAAGACTAAAGTGTACCTGCCCCAAGCCATGGTATTTTCAATCATATCATATGTATGTGGAAGCTGGACAATGAATAAAGAAGACAGAAGAATTGATACCTTTGAATTGTGGTGTTGGAGAAGAATATTGAATATACCATGGACTGCCAGAAGAACAAACAGATGTGTCCTGGAGGAAGTGCAAACCAGAGTGAACCTTAGAAGCAAAGATGCTGAGACCCTGTTTTATGTAGTTTGGACATATCAGGAGGGATTGATCGCTGGAGAAGGACATCATGTTATGTAAAACAGAGGGTCAGTGAGAGAGAGGATGATCCTTGACGAGATAGATTGAGACAGTGGCTAGCAACAAGTATGAGGATGGGGCAAGACCAGGCAGTGTTTCGTCCTGTTTTACATAGGATCCCTGTAAGTCAGAACTGACTAGAGAACACCTAACAACAACAGAATTCATGATATGCATGTACCACAGTGTGTGTAACCAATTCACTGATTAAAGAAAATCTGGATTGTTTACAGTGTGGGATACTTACACATACAGCTTCTTAAGAACATTCATATACAGGTGTTTTGTGAAGATCAGTTTTCATTCTCTGATGTCAATATCTAAGAGGGTGATTTCAGGGTTTTGTAGTAGTTGCATGGTTTTTTGTTTTTGTTGTTGATTTAGACATTTTATTACTTCCAGCACAGCAGAATAGTTGCATTTTTAATTTCAGAAGCTGCCCAACTGTTTTCCAGGGTGACTGAATCATGTTATCGTTCCACCAGAAACGTATGAGTAATACAGTCTCTCTCCATTTTTGCCGGTTGTCACTATTTTTTGTTTTAGCCATTTTGATTGGTGCATACTCGTAATCTCACTATAGTTGTAATTTGCATTTCTCTAATGCTAGGTGTTGAACATTTTTATGTGTGTTTACCTGGCATTTGTGTATCCTCTTTAGTGAAGAGTGCTCTTTTGTTAAATTTTCCTTTCTGTTTATTCTTTGATAGTGTATGAAGATGCAACCTTTTTTTTTCACACACTGACCTGTGATTTTGCTAAACTCATTTACTGGTTCTGGGAGATTTGTTGTAGATCCGTGAGATTTCTTTTTCAGGGAGACAGTCATGTCATCTGCTAATGACGGTGCAGGACCAAGCAGTGTTTCATTCTGTTGTACACGGGGTCACTACGAGTTGGAACCAACTTGAGGTCACCTAGTAACAATTGCTTCAGAAAGACAGAACCAGCTAATGAGTAGGGGCAAAATGCCTTTTCAGTAGAGGTTCATTGCATGTAAGCCAACTAAACTGAGCTAGAATTGTACATATAAATTTATTAGCTAACCACATATTTGGAACTGGTACAGCATTCAAGTAAAAGAGTGACTCCCAAATCAATCTGCATATCTTTTTGTTGTTGTTATTGAAAAATACTGATATTAGACAATTCTCTTCTATTTTCTAGCTGAGTTAGTAGAAAAACAAACTTATGTATAGCCTCTGACACTTACTGCAGAACAAAGGAAAGAGAAAATCATACCGAAAACTCAGATGAGCACGCTGATACGAGTTATTTATAACGAGGTTATTGTGTGCCATTGAGTCAGTTCTCACTCATACTGGCCCTCTAGGCAGAGTAGAACTGTACCACGGGGTTTCCTAGGCTGCATCTTGGTGGGAGCACCTTACCAGATCTTCTCTCCTCCAGAGCCACTGATGGATTTGAACCACAGACCATTCAGTTAGCAGCCGACTATTTTAAACACTGTGTCATCAGAGCTCTTTGTTATTTATAATAGGAAAATTTTTTATTGTGCTTAAGTGAAAGTATACAATCCAAATCAGTTTTTGCATGCCTGCCTATCTGTAGCTTCATGTGCTCTCCTCCCCCAGTGACAGCACATTTTTCCTTTTCATTCTATACTTCTAGTATCCTCTTAATGAGCACCTGTCCCATCTCCACCCTCTTCCCTGCCATCTAGAAAGAAACCAGTAAGACAGCCTCCTATAAATGTGTAAAACCATGAAGTACATACACCATATAGTCACATTATATCTAGGAAATATTTTAGAAAAGTATTCAGAACCCTGAATAGAATGGAAAGAGACATGGTGTCCAGGACATAGAACGTGTTTAGAAAAAGGAAACATTTTATTTTTGTTGATCTGGGAGAGGTTTTCAAAGATACTTAGCTGTAGTAGAAATGTTTGACCTTCTCACCTTCCCTAAGTCCTTCATGTTCCCTCATTTACTCACTTCTTTATTCCTTAGTAGCTTAGATTTCACTGTCAAACATGACAGGCACACCCTTGCATATTCTCAACTATCATGTTTCTTTTTGCCTTCGATCTTATCCACCTGGAAACTCTGTAATCCTAACTAAACCCAAGTACCTGCCTACACATGTCAGCATTGGGGCCACTGAGCCTGATTAAAGAAGTCACACAAAGTGGTTGTTGGGTCTTGCTTGATACGACCACAGGTATCAAGTGGGCCCTCAGTGCTACCCAGCTATGTTCTGTATTTTCCTAGTCAGCTTCATCTCTCCTTTTCCTTTCTCTTTTTTCTCTTTGCCCTCAAATCTTGACATTCCCTCCCTGCTCCTCTCACTCACCCTCTCCCTCAGAACACCTTCAGGTTGGCCAACGCACATGATGACCTTGCCGGTTGAGTCAATGAGAAAACGGAAGCAATCTGAGGACACTGCTATATTTTCTCACCATCAAATCTACCAACCTACGTTCATCTGGACCTGTACCCCAGCTTTCCTTAAGAACAGTGGATGAACTGTCTGTACTTCTGAGGACAGCTCTTTCATGTGCACACTGGACTCCATCACCTCTCAACTTCTGTAGGAGATAAAGCAGTCCAGTGGAATGCTGGAGAATCTTCTCTCCCTCCCGTGTTATGTCGTTTTCCATTTCAATGGCTTCATTGCCATCAGCCTAAAAATGTGCTAGGATATCTCTCAGCTAAAGCAAAGCAAAATAGAATGTATTCTTGGTCTTGAATCTCTTTTCAAGTCCCACCCTATTTCTCTTTTTCTATTTTCAGAAAAACTCCTTGGAAGAACTGTCTGTACTGGTTTCCACTTCCTCTTTTTCCAGTCTCTCCAACCCCTTCCCTGCCTCTGACCCAGCCGTTGTCAAGGCCATCAGTGACTACCACGTTGTCAGATAAAAGGACCGATTCTAAGCTTTCCTTTAAACTCAGATTGTCTGGAACATTTGATCTAATTGTTGTCTTTCTCCAGACGCTTTAAGACTTAGCTTGGGGGAGAACTACAGTCTTCTGGCTTGTCCTTTCCTCTCTGGCTGTTTGTTGCTTGTTTCCTTTCCTGGTTGCTCTTCCTCTTCTTAACCTCTTAATGTTGAATGCCCCAGAGCTTAATCCAAGATCTCTTTCTCTTTATACTTTACCTTCACTCCCTTGGAGATCGTATCTAGCATCTGGCTTAAATAAGTGTATGTTTAATAAATTTACTACTCTTATTAATTGTAATTGGTGTTATGTATTTTATATAAAATAAATGCAAATTATATATTGTGGTTAGTGCCCACCAAGTCAGTTCTGATGCATGTGGTAACAACCCCAGGTATGCACAGTAGAACTGTTCCATAGGGCTTTCAAAGGTTTTCTTAGACTTGTCTTCAAGGAGCCACTGGATGGCTTTGAACTGCTGACTTTCTGACTAGTAGTAGGGTGCTTTACATTTTGTGCCACCTAGAATTGACTAAGTGGCACACAGCAACATCCACCTGGAAAGTCTGCAATCCTGACTAAATCCGAGTACCTGCCTACCATGTCAGCACTTGGGCCACTGAACATGACTAAAGAAATCACAAAAGCTGGTTGTTTGTCTTGCTTAGTACTTACGATCACATATGTCACGCAGGCCCTCTGTGCTACCCAGTGATGTTCAGTATTTTCCTATCTAAACATAAAATATATACAAAAATAAAAACAAGCTATGTAAAATAAATTTAAAATTGTATTTAATATAAACATTAATAGTAATACACTTATTAAAAATAAATTCATTTCAGCCATGTCAGCCAGCCAAATGACGACCCTATGACACTAGGTAAAATCCTCAAGGGAGTGAATATAAAATCACAGATTAATTCAAATAACATGGAGTTCTAAAAAATAGGAAAAAAGTATGAAAACTGTTTTTGTCAGTGTAAATGAGGAGGCTTGTCTCTATGAGGTGTAATTTGAATTCCCCATGCTAAGATTTCATTTATGTGTTTAGTGCCGTGCTAATATGGCTGTTCAATAGATGCTATATGATAACAATTAATACTCACTTTTATTAGTGGTTTCTGTGTCTTTGAAAAACTAATTTCCTAAGAAGGTCTTTCAGTCAGACATGTTTCCCTTTCAGAGGTCAATATGTATGTGTCATAAAAACCCATTGCCATTAAGTCCATTCTGACTCATAGTGACCCTGTAGTCAATTCTGACTCATAGAGACTGTATATGACAGAGTAGAAGTGTCCCGTAGGGTTTATGAGGCGCTTTTGGTAGATTCGAACTGCCAGCCTTTGAGTTAGTAGCTGTAGATCTTTAACAACCACACTACCAAATATATACATTATAATTGCAATTCAGTAATTCCTATACTATGTTTTTACTGAAGGGTAAACCTAGCATTACAATTTAAAATTATATATGATATATATACAGATGTATATGTAGATATATACACACAGATCTTTATCTATATCTACATATATATGTAAATGAAAATCAAACCCACTGCTATCGAGTCAGTTGTGACTCACAGCCACCCTATAGGACAGAATAGAACTGCTCCACAGAGTTTCCAAAGAGCACCTGGCAGATTCAAACTGCCAGCCTTTTAGTTAGCAGACATAGCACTTAACCACTACCTCACCAGAGTTTCCATATGTATTTATAAATATATATAAACACATAATATAAAATATATTCATTTATTTACAATGACAAGGTCAGTTACAGTTCATTATTCTATTAATTAATATTAATTAAAAAATTATGCCAGTGGAATAAGACCATGCAGTGTTTCCTTCCCTAGTACACAGGGTCACTATGGGTCAGAACCTACTCAGCTGCACCAACGGCAACAACACTAAAATTTAATAAATTATATGTGATGATCTTATGTATTTTTGTCTTGAGTTCCAGTCGGTCTGTTGAGTTTAATATTCCTATATCTAATTTTTCTGCTTTATTTTTCAGCTGGGAAGATTAATATGCATTTTAAACTTAACATATTTAGAGACAATAGTTGATTTCATCTCCCAAACCTGCTTCTATCATATTATTTTTTTTTCTTAAGTAAATTCCATCCTCATTCAGGATGATTGTGTTGGCAATTCCAGGCTGTTCTTACAGGTTAACAGAATTTTTATTTGCATCTTCTGTGCATTTTTCAGGAGCCCTGCTGGCTCAGTGTTTAAAGTGCTCAGCTGCTAACCCAAAGGTCAGCCATTTGAACCCACCTGCTGTTCCATGGGAGAAAGCTGTCTGCTTCTGTAAAGATTTACAGCCTTGGCAATCCTAAGGGACATTTCTGCATCCTATAGGGTTGCTATGAGCTGGAATCACCTTGACAGGAACAGCTCTGGTGTTGAGTTTTGTACATCTCTCTTGGTGCACTCTAACAAGCATCTCATTTATTTGAATTGGACTAGCAGATGCAGCAAATACATGGGCCTAGCTCATGAAAATTTGTTACATCTATGCATATGTAATAATTAAAATATAATAATACATAGGTTAATTACATGATGAAAATTGTCAAATAATATCCCTTTGTTGAAGAGTGCCTAAGATCTGAGAACATCTGTCATACTGGCCAAAGCAGAAGATGTTCACAGAATCTTTTAGCTAGCATCAGATGTTGGAGAAATTCCAGTGAAGGGCTTTTGATTAAAAATGTTTTAAAAAATTCACTTTTGCTTAGTATTTAGGGCAGTCGTCATGCATCATGTTTGAATTCCACCAACGGTGGCCACATTTGTTCTTTGGCAAAAAAGTGGTAAATGTCAAAGAACCGAAAACTCCTCAAGGGCTGTTTCTGTTTGTTGCTCCTTCTGCTGGAAGCTTCCTGAGCTTTTCAGGATTGTCCAGATCACAGCACTTTCAACAGGCTTCTAAATTTAGAGTAAATAACAGACATTCCTTATGCATAATCCAGGTATATTGTGCTCTATTCCATGTAATACTCATATTCTAAGCAAGAAAGGGATTTTTAAAAAGTTACTCATGGAATAAATGATAAACGTAAGATGACATATGCTACATGTGTATATGTGTCTAAGCATGAGATGAAATTAACTTTACTGCTCTGTTCCTTTCCCATCCCATATTCCTGCCTCCTGCCTAGAGTTAGCTGTTAGCCTGAATTTTGTGTCTATTTCTTTCTTTCTTTCTTTTCTTAGTCGCATGTACCCCTAAACAATACATTGTGTTGGTTGGTTTGGCTTGATTAGAGCCTCTATAAAAATGGTGTCATTACTGAGACTTTCTTTATCCCAGTAGAAGTAGCCTGCTTGAGCAGGGTAAGCTTGACAGTACAATGATCCACTGTGATGCTGTTTACATGCTTTTTTTTTTTTTTAAAATTGCCTTCAGTACTATGTAATTTGGTCTTGCAACTGATTAGTCAGTTAGGAACTGCAAGGGTGCTATGTAAATGTTACTGCCTAACTGACAGAATGATTTATTAGAAGTGTTTATGTGGAATTTCACCTGCTCCGTTGTTTGGGGGAGGGGGGGGCCCAATGCCAAATGGAAACACATGTGTCAGTGACACGCAGTGGCCAGCTTTTTAGGAAAATTCAGCCAAAGTTGAATTCCATTCAAGGAAAATGTTGTTGTTTGTGTGCCAGGGGTGTCACACTGGTCTGAAAATGCATTTTCCTTTTCCATAGCTTTGATTGGCATTGTCCAAACTTGCAACATGTGTGGCTGTAACCGTGGGTCCTGATGTCACCCACTGGCTGCATTGTAAACTTTGCCATCGTTTGTGCTAGTACTTTCTATCCTTCCAGTATCAGTGTTTGTACTACATTTTTCCTGCCAAATGGACCGTTTGAACCAGGAGATTTACATGATGAGACCTTCAGTTGGCTCTTAGGAAATTATGTGGAACTCACTGACCCAGTTTGTTTACTTTGGTAGGAGAGATGGTTAGAGCTTGATATTACTATTTTGTCTCTGTGTGATTTGGAAAGAAAATGCTATCAATAATTTTTTCAAAAAAAGCAGAAAAAGAAGGAACTGATATTTGACCAGAACTTTTATTGATGAAATTAAAAGAACATACATTTGTTTAGGAAATGAGAAGAGTCAGTCTTCTGAAAATGTGTTGTTTAAATCTTATCTGATGTTCTGATAGGTCTTTAATCACTTTGTTTTAAAAGTAATGTACACATAGGTCCCACCCTTAAAGATGTCCTAAGGTGCTAGTGGAGAATGAAGTCCTGGTTGTGCAGTGGTTTAAGACCAATAGTTACTAACCAAAAAACTCAGCAGTACAGATCCACCAGCCACTCCTTGGAAACCGTATGGGCCAGTTCTCTCTCCTCTAGGGTCACGTTGGTTTGAAATCAACCCAAGAGCAATGGGTTTGATTTTTGTGGTAGAGAACAGAATGATATTCTACTTAATGTTGATTCCTTTAAAAATTAATTTAAACCATAATATTTTGAAAATGTAGTTTGCATCCCTTTTGTATGCTTGTCTGAGAAGTTACTATTTTTCTTGCATCCCTTTCTACTTGTGCTGATGTTGCTGAATGCCGTCCAGTTGGTTCCAGTTCATAGCAAACCTATGTGACAGGGGAGAACTGCCATGTAGGGTTTTCTTATTTGTAATTTTTACAGAATGAAATTCGATTGTTAGGTCTTTCTGGGAGCCACTGAGTGGATTCAAACTGCCAACCTTTAGGTTAGCAGCTGAGTGCTTAATGGTTTGGGCCATCAGGACTCCTTGTTTTGATGTTAAACTGCTTAAGTAACAGATACAGTTAATTTCATTAAAATGGGATGTCAAGTTGCTGGGTTTTGTTCTTCAGGTTTCTGTTTTAGGAAAATTGGGTAAGAAAATGTGATAATGAGATGCCACATGTAGAGACATCTGGTAGACCACTGAACCCAGTACTCAAAAACCTCCTGGAAAACTGCATTATTTAAATTGCCAGTAGACTGCAAAGCTTATATACATCAATAATCTCCAACATTGTATGAATTGCTCTATTCAGGTTGTGACTTTTTTTGTTTGTTTTCCTATCATCTTAGACTAATTCTGGAGAGTTACTTACTTGATCAAGAGGGACAAGTTGGAATGGACAGAGAAAAAAAGATCATGTTTAAGAGTGTGATTTTCTTACAAGGGATATGGTAGAGTAGGCAGAGAGGTCTGTTGGGGCTGGAGACGATTAAAGGACAACATGAAGTATAAGCCTATGGGACCCCCAAAATTGGGCAGAGTCCAGTCATATGTAACCACTGTAGAACCCACCTGCTATATGTAATTCCTGGATGGATGTCTAAAGAAACATTTTTAGCCAGGAGAATGACTTAAAACATTCAGGAGATAATTAAAGAAAATATCATTATTTCAGAAGCTTTTAACGTATTTTTGAAAATGTAGAGCCAGAACATACAAAATGGGAGATTTTATTAATCGTTCACATTGCATTCATTTGAACATTTTGTACCCTCTGTGTAAAAGCAACCTTAATAAAATAATAGTGGTCAAGTTTTCTTTTTATGAGCAGCATCTTTTCTTTTTGTTGCAGTTAACCAGTAATACCTACCAGGTCTGTTAGAGTTAATATATTTGACTTACATACAAGAGAGAGGTATGCCAGATTTTTTGCTTCAAAAACCAAACCAAGCTAAAACAGTGATATAAAATTCCACACATTGAATTCTTACTTTAATCATTGTATCTCAAAGTCTTGCAAATGTACATACATATTAGTCATAAACATACATCATACATGTGTCTTTCAAAAGTAAGGATGTCACCTTGAAGACTAAAATGTGACTGACCCAAGCCATGGTATTTTCAATCACATCATATGCATGCAAAAGCTGGACCATGAACAAAGAAGACAGAAGAAGAATTGATGCCTCTGAATTGTGGTGATGGAGAAGCATGTTGAAGGTACCATGAGCTGCCAAAAAACTAACAGATCTGTTCTGGAAGAAGTACAACCAGAGTGCTCCTTGGAAGCAAAGATGGCAAGACTGCATCTTCCATACTTTGGACATGTTGACAGGAAAGATCAGTCCCTGTAAAAGTACATCATACTTGGTATAGTGGAGAGTCAGCCAAAATAGGAAGACTGTCAATGAGATGGATTGACACAGTGGCCGCAACAATGGGCTTATGCATAAAAACAATTGTGGAAGTGGTACAAGACTGGGCAGTATTTCGTGCTGTTGTTCATAGAGTTGCAATGAGTTGGAACTGACTTGATGGCACCTAACAACAACAACAGCATGTGTCTTAGGAAATGGATTTTAGAACACAGTCGTTACCAGAGAATCTTTTCTTTCAGAAAATGTCACTGAATGACACATTTGCACTTAAGGCAATGAAAAATAACATATTTTTTTTATTAATTGTTGACTCAATAAAAGCTGTCTGAATCCCTACAATGTGCCAGACATTCTATTAGGTTATATTAGTAGAGAGGCAAATAAGACACAACCTTTGCCTTCAAAAATATTGCTGTGTAATGAGATTGTCAGACGCAAACAATTAGAAAACAAGGAAGCGGAGTGAAAGACTACAGACTATTATGAATTATTAAAAACTCTACCCTTAAGAATCATTGTCTCCTAAGGTAACATTGATTAGCTATATTATGTCCACTCTAGGAACCACAGTGCTTTGCAGATGCAGATATCCATTCTCTCTCTGCCTGGAGAAGTAAATGCTTGTATTGTGTTAGGTCATTGTGGTATCATTTATTGCATTGATGGGATAGATGTCATACATATAGGAGTTTTCTGAAGTGAGCTAAGAACCACTCTTCTCCCGGAGGACTTCCAACCCCAAATGGCTCACTAAAGAAGAATTACCCAGGCCTTGGAACGACTTCCATCACTGGTCCGGATTCTTCACGGCAACTAAGTGAAAGCACGTGCCCCATCAGTGCAGTTTGCCTTTATTTTTTGCCCTCACGGAAGCAAGAATTGTGTTTCTGGTGGTTATTGCTACTGCTGGTGGTGGCGAGATGGTGAAAAGTGGTTTCTGTTTGTATTTTCATCTGACACAGATGTTCCACAGAAGGGTGGGAAAAGCTCCCGTGGTTCGTGACATCTGGCCCATGCCGGCTGCAGAGGATCCCTTCACTGCTTTTCTCTTGCCTCTTCTTTCTGGCAGCAGATCCCGGGGCGGCTTGTTTTCCTCTTCTTTGGTAGTTGTTTCTACCCACTGTATTTCCTGATGAAGTCAGGAAACCCATGTCCTCAGTAATCTTGCTTTCCATCCTACAGATTGAAGCCTAGTCCTCAGACCCTTTTTCATTTTAGAGTTTTACAACTAATCATTCTGTGGAAAAGTCATAGTACTAGAATTAAAAAAAAATAGAAACATTGAAAGTGTTTGGTGCCGACAGCCCTCTTATAGAAAGGCCTTTTCCTTGTATTCTTCCAGCCCCTTTACTGCAGTAAATGAAGGATTCTGGCTTCTCTTTTAATCCTAAGGGTGGAACTTTCTTCTGACCTCATACTAGTGCAAAAACTCTTTTCTCTATGAAGATGCCATCTGTGCAGAAGGATGGGATCCTTTGTCTGAACTGGATCCTTTGCAATTATAAAAACTCTTGAGTGTATGGTGCTTGATTCACTGTAGACCTGTCACCTAGGTATGAGCCCTTCTGGTTTTATTGTTGATTTTCAGTGCTGAAACAGAGAAATCATAGAAGCTGTGGAGTATCTTGAGCATGTCGCAGAGCTACAGCTAGTAGGTCTGGAATTAAATAAGTGTGCTTTGTCTAACTTGACAAAACGCGGTATTTTAGCAGCTTAGCTCAGTTAAGGTAAGATTCTCACCATGTTGCATAACCCATGGACACACTTCTGTTTTATAAAATTGTGTTTAAAATAAGGACTACACAGCATAGTATTGGGAGGTTGGTCAATCTGTGTTAGTAGTTGATTGGGGCATCCCAGTTCCAAAGCAGCCAGCTAAACTGAAGTAATTTGACTGATCAAAGACAGACAGAACATGCAAGGTGCCACCCAGAGCAGAAGGGAGTGTTTGAGGAGAAGGAAGAGCCTTACATTGCCGTCAGAAGAAACGTGAGTGATGCTTCAAGGCAGAGCTATGGCTGACCCTAGGAAATGTTAACAAGCAGAGCATAGCACTTCCCAGGAAAAAACTGAAATGTCCCAGAAGCTCAGAGATCTGTTGCATATAGATCCTTCACTCTAAAATATTTGCCTGAAAGTGTGATAGCTGCAACGCTTTTCTCAAGCTGACTATAAACACTATGAAGTGTAGGATTTTCAGAAAGAAAAAGAGGGTTGAACAGTATTAGTATTTCTCCCATAGTTTAGGAAAAAAAAAATCTGTCCCCAAGCACAGTATTATCCTTCACCTGGCAATACAACTGAAATGGATCATTTTATGCAAAAAAATGTATTACTGAGTTGTGGCATAGTAGTTAAAGTGCTACATCTGCTAACAAAAAGGTTGACAGTTTGAATCTGCCAAGTGCTCCTTGGAAACTATGGAGCAGCATAGGATCGCTATGAGTTGGAATCAACTTGACAGCAGTGGGTTTAGTTTTTTTGGTTTTGCCCTGGAATCTGGTGAACGGCCGTATGAGCTGGAGTGTCTTCCATCTGTGCTCTCCTCTCTTCCTCTGTTATCCATTTTTCTTATCTAGCCCCTCTGATTTGCCTGGCATTCTTAGAGGTCGAGGAATGTCTCTTGGTCATCTCTGAGTCCTAATTACACCAGTGCCTGGCACACTTAGAGAACCTCAGAGTATGTATTGGATAAATAAGTAGATGTGTTCATTTCTCCTAGTAAACATTTGTCTCTGTCAACGAGAAGGACATATATCCTATTCTTAGAACTTAAAAATTTATTCCAGCTTTATTATCTTGACCTTAGGTTGGACTCAGTGTGGCTTCCCTTGATTAATCCTTCTCCCCAAATCCTACCCTTGCTCCTGCTTTAATTATTTCTGTGTAAAAAATTATAAACAATTTTCACAGCATCTACATCTAAGTGAAATTTTAATGCCGCTGCTTCAGCAGAGGCTTTATTGATAATAAAATTTGTATAGATATTGTCAAACAGTTGGTTAAGATTGCCTTATGAACAAATAACCTTTTTTTATTGATGGGCAAATTAAGCAATATAAAGATGCTGATACCATGTATAGTATAACTAGAGTTGTCCACTATACTGGTGGACAATTCTATTCAGAGAAAAGATATAGTTTATCCAAAACATTATCAATGGTGTAAGCTAGCTATACAAAATTATAGTGATATAAATGAAGAAAGCTTTTGTTTTTTTTTTTAAATGGTGAGTGGAAATGTAAGCACTTAAAAGTGAAAACATTTACCCCAGAAATGCAAGCAACAAAATTATGCCACTGACCCTATCTGGAAACTTCAGCATTTAGTTGCCTGAACTGTAATCTTTGTAAAAAGACCTGAAAATTTGAGGGCAAGAAGCCTTACTAGTGGAGACTCTTAAGGAGCTGAGATGAACTAGGAGATCTCAGCAAGAGAGGGTGATTCTGTGTCTGCAGTGGAAGTGGATATATTCTGTGGTAATTTTCTCGACCATTGAGCTGAAACTTCTTTCTGAAAACTTGGAGATGAATTAAAATACCATGATAACTTGGAAACATTTTGAATAGATCTTTTGTGTGTTTCAGCTCCTGTGGTTCTTTGTGCTTGGTTGGCTGTGTTTCTTCTGTGAGAGGGAAATAAAGAACAAATACTTCCATTAAACCCTTGATCCAGTTTTAAATATGGGATGGACAGCATGGTTTTACATAAAAACTTCCCTCTGAAAGTCATTTGCTTGACTTACTGCTGTTTTAACTTGAGCTATACATTGTGCTTAAACGGTTAGATTTGCTGAAATATCTGTGCAAAAACTTTTATGTCAAATTACATCTCTCAATTTACAGTTAAAAGTAGTTTCAGAGCAGAGGAAGAACATACCTTATGTGGTAATAGGTGATTCTACAGCACTGCTCTTCCCTTTGTGTGTGTGTGTGTGTTTTTAAATTTTATTTCTTAAGCATACTGTAAAACAGGTGTAAATTAGGAGACATGAGCCCTTGGTGGTGCAGTGGTTAAGTGCTCAGCTGCAAACCGAAAGGCCAGTAGTTGGAACCTACTGGCTGCTCCATGAGAGAAAGATATGGCAGACTGCTTTCTTTGAGTCCCTTCCATCTCATGTGAGTAGAATTGCCCCACATGTTTTCTAAGCTGAATCTGTACAGAAGCAGATTGCTACGTCTTTCTTCCATAAAGATTACAACCTTGGAAAACTTACTGGGCATTTCTACTCTGTCCCACAGGGTTGTCATGAGTCAGAATTGACTCCAATGGCAACAGATTTTTTTTAATAGCATTTAAGAAAATATTTACTGAATTTAAGACAGTAATTTGAGAAAACCTGAAACCAAGTGAAAAGACGTCAGAGGAAGACATCTGATCAAGATTATTAAATGTTTTTGGTGTCTATTTGATAGGGAACAAGTGACATAGAGCTCCTTACTTTCCCTTATCCTCGACCTAACCTCTGTTTAGAGGAATGAAAAACAGAATGGCAGTTTGTAGCTCAGAGAATTTTTCCTTCACAGCTTCAGCTGGTATGGGCTGAGGATCTATATGAAATTACACTTTCAGCTATATGTGAGGATATTAACACTTACTTTTTGCCAGTTTCAAACAGACGCACATATGTGATATACACACCGGTATTTAACTTTTCTGAGATAGAAATGTCTTTTGGAATCTTAGACTGTATACATAGGGGTATTAGTGTAGAATACCATGATTTGGTAAAACTGACTCCATATTTCCATGTCTCCTTAACTCATTCATTCATTTTTCTATTTTTGAAGTCTAACATAAATATTGTACAGTGCACATGTCTTGCACAACTAGAACATATGTGTATAGTCACCACTCAGGTCAAGTCATTGAACACTGAACCACTGACATTTTGCTTAGCAGTCGTAGTACTTAACCACTACACTGCAAGGGTTTCCCATTGAACATTACTAGCAGCCCAAAAGACTGCCCTCCCCCACCCTCGCTTCCTATTTCCTTTCTATGTCATTACCTCTTCAAAGACAGCCACTGTTCTGATTTCTATCACTATAAGTTGGGTCTGCCTGTTCTTGAACTCTATAAAAAATGGGAGTCATGCAGTTTCTATGTTTTGTTTGTTTGTTTGCCCCTTTAGCTTCTTTTGCTCAGGTATGTGTCTATGAGGTCTATTTGTGTCGTTTCTTGTGATGGCAATTTGTTCTTTCACATTGCTGCACAGAACTTTGTCGTAACACAGTTATTCAAGCCCAGGAGTATTGATCCGTGATTCAGGCAGACTCAGTGACAGAGACACAGCAGGTGTAGTCATACCAGCTGTATTCATGCAATGGTGATGGCGGCAGGTACAGCAGTCGGCAATCACAGCTATCTTGTGGCACAGTGACCTTATATATAGGTTTAGACAAAGGTGGCTGGTGTCCAGATACATGAGCTTCAAGGCCAGGTTGGTTATAAACAAATTATGTAACTAGTGCTGAATCAGCTGAACCATTCTTATCTGGAAGGCCTGCACGTAGCCAGAAGGCCTGCACATGCTGTCTCCACAGACTTCCATGCTATCCTCACAACCTTTCATGCTATCCCCACAGACTTCCTGCTGTGAATTAAAAAATTTATTTTTAATTCTATTACTACTCTGTCCAGTAGTGTCACTATGATTCAGAATGGACTCAAGAGCACTGGATTTGGGTTTGGTTTTAATTATTGATGCAGTAGTGGGTTACCTCCAGCTTTTACATGTTGAGAACAATGCTTCTGTGAACATGCTTATGAGTGTTTTTTTGGTTCATGTTTCTTCTGGGTTATAAAATATACATTTGTTTAGCTTAGTAAATACTGTCAAACAGTATCTAGTTTTTCTATATTCTCACCATTACTTTGTAGTACCACATTTTTTTCTTATTTATTTTATTTGAGGTATTCTGGTAGGTATCTGGAAACCCTGGTGGCATAGTAATTAAGTGCTGCAGCTGCTAACCAAAAGGTCAACAGTCCAAATGCACCAGATGCTCCTTGGAAACTCTATGGGGCTTTACTTATACACTTTTCTCTGGGGTCGCTGTTTGTCACCATTGACTTGACAGCAGTGGGTTTGGGTTTTTTTGGCAGGTATGTGGTACTATTTCATTGTTATTTTAATTTGTATTCCTCTGGTCATTAATATTCTTAAACACTTTTTTATTTGATTGTTGGACATTTGAATAGCCTCTTCTATTTCATCCATTTTTTAAAATTGTGTGGTCTTTCACTTGCTTTCTGATATATCAAAGCCAAGCCAAGAGTCTGATATATCAAAGGCGAGTCTTTTTCAGATGAATTAAAAATACATTTTCTGCCTTAATAGCTTGTCATTTCATAGTTATGGTATCTTTTGATGAACTGAAGTGCTTTCAATTAACCCCAATCTATATGTGTTTTCCTTTATCATAAATTCCTTTAAGAAAAATTTACCTAATTCAAGGTCATTATGACATTTCCTATGCTATATTTTGGAACTTTGTCATTTTGTGGTTCACATTTATGCTCTGTCTGATAGGGATTTATGTGTATGATTTGAGGTAAGGATTAGGATAATTCTTTTCTCATTTTGAAAATCCATTCTTCTCCCAGTGAGTGGGAGTGGAAACTTTGCTAAAACTCAGGTGACCATTTATGTACATGTATGTTTCTGTATTCTGTTCAAGTCCATTGGTCTATTTATCTTTCCATGCACCAATATCACAATTTAGCTACTATAATTATAAACTAAACCTTGATATCTGGTCATGTAAGTCCTCTAATTTTGTTGTTTTTCAGCATTATCTTACCTATTCTTGATCTTTGGCATTTGCACTTAATTTTAGAATTGTGTTGTCAAATTTCATATTCAGAAAATTAGGTTATTAAGTGACATCAAAACTACAATCAATTTAGGGAATGTGGTTGTTTTACAATATGTCATCTTTCAGGAACATAGTGTATTCATCTGGTTTTTAACCTTCGCTCAATCTAGTTTTGTGGTTTTTCTGTTTAGAGTCCATTTTTCGTTAGATTTATTCCTAGTCATGTATCTCTTTTTAGATTTTTAGTAAAGAGCAGATTCTAGGCTAGAAAGGAACAAAATTTTCCTTTGTACTCATACCCTTAAACAAAGCATTGCAGAGAAACTCTATTTTGAAACTGGAGAAAGGAAGTGCCCTTGCGCCTTGAGGAGGAGGTATCTTTTTTTGTCTTTTTGGCGTGCTGTAGGTGAGATACAGTATGTCTTGTCCAGATGGAATCTATGGAATATGCTTAAAAACAGCAGATGTATGTGGGAAGAATGGCAGAATATATTGAGAAGCAGACTTATTTAATGCCTTAGGTAATTACACAGTTGAATGAAGAAACCAATGCATGCTTGAAGGAGCCGAAGCACATTCATTGCTGTGCACCAATTGACCAGTCTAAACGAATAGATTATGTCCTAGACCTGCCTTCCTAAGTCTGACTTATTGTCACTAAGCCATCTCCAAAGAGTCAAAGATTTAAAATTATTGATGAAATATTATCAGGGTGATTGGGTTAGGGACAATTTTTTTGGATTCACTATCATGCATTTCTCATTAAATTAAAGGATAATCTTCAAAAGTTAATAAACCATACATGAATTGGTGTATTTTTCTTCTATTTCCCTGTTATGCTTTGCCAAAAGTGCTTCTGACTCACTGACTTCATCTCCATTACTCACAGTGCCTCCTGATTTATAAAGCCCTTTGAAATTGCTCTCTTAATTGCCTGATCC
This sequence comes from Heterohyrax brucei, assembly GCA_028571685.1. Classification (NCBI taxonomy): domain Eukaryota; kingdom Metazoa; phylum Chordata; class Mammalia; order Hyracoidea; family Procaviidae; genus Heterohyrax; species Heterohyrax brucei. The sequence continues at coordinate 168,156,010 of CM053144.1, forward strand.
AGTGGAAAAAAAGTTTTTCCACCTTTTCAACTCTCTTCAACACTTGAGTTAAACTATTCTTTCTTGGCTACCTTGGTGTTTATTATCCTCTGCAGATCTTCCCCCTCCCCCGCCTTCCTGACAGTCCTCATCAGCCAGTGTTACAGTCATTCTTCCTTCTCTAAATGCTAATGTCCCACAAGCCCAGCTCCCATGCCTATCTCCACACTGAACTCACATTTGGGCAGAACTTGTTTGCTGTCATGGCTTCACTAACAAGCAGTATTTTGAAGATTTTGAGAGCTGTTTTTGAGATAGGCTAAACTACAAACAGGTATAGTCAATTATCTGTCCAACCTCTCCATTTAAATGACACCAAGAAACCTCAAACTTAGCATGTTAACATTAATTTCCTTTTTAACGTGTTCTGCATCTTAATGAATAGCACTCTTTCTGCTACTGAAACCAGAAAGTGGTTATTGACTCTTCTTTCTCCTTTAATCACCCCTGTATCCAGTGACAATATCCTGCTGTCTTCCTCTTTAATATCTTTCCAGTGCCATTTGCCTCATAGGGTTTCTGATGAGTGCCTGGTGAATTTGAACTGCTGACTTTTTGATTAACAGCCACAGCACTTAACCACTAGACCACCGGGATTTCTTTTCTAATCCCAGACTTCTCTATATACACTGTCTTGGTTCATACTTACACAGTCTCACGCTCAGGTACCTAAACAGCAGTACTGCCACTCTGCACTCCATTCTCTGCTCTCAGTGTGATCGTTTCAAAATTTACCATTCTTCCATTGAAAATTCTACTGTGGTTTAATTTTTCCTTCAGGATAAAGACCGTACTTCTTGATAGGGCTTAGAAAATTCTTGTCATAATTGAACCTGTCTCTGCTTCTTCAGACTTATTTCGGGACACTACTCCTTTTCTACCTAATATGTTTGTGATACAGAACTACTTGTAGTTCTTCCATCACAATGCACCTTCCCACCATCAGTTCTGTTGTTTCTGCCCAGACAAGCCACAGTGCCATCCTTACACCTCACCTTCCTTCTGTGTACTGGCTCTTATTAGTCTCCAGAACTCAACTCAGATATGACATGTTCTAGGAAACACTTTCTTATTCCCTGTCCCTCCCACCAATATGGATTATACCATATTATAAGTGTTTGTTAATTTTGGTAACCCCTGTTCTGAACTTTTTGAAGACAAGGAACATGTCCTTCATGTTTATCTCTTCCTTTCTTGGGTGCTTTTAGAAATGTGCACTGTGCCAGGCTCTGTGGATGCCAAAATGAGTAAGACATAATTTCTGCCCGTGAGACTTTCAAAATATAGAAGGTGAGAGAGAAACATCAACAGATAATTGCTGTGCAATTTGATGAGTGCAGCATCATAGGTATTTCAAAAACATGGAAGAAGGAGGACCTGATTCTGGGTCTTAGACAGTTCTATTTAAGTATACACAGAGATCCCTAGAGGAATGATGCATAGCAAAATAATCCTCCAAGGATCATCTCCAGGAAAATTCCTAGCAACTCCAGAGCCAGCTTTACCAGTCAGCCTCCAGGGAGTACACACTTAGATCTCCAGACACAGAAGTTGTAAAGCAGGGAAACTATTAGCAAATGGCACCTGAACATGTAAACTAATACTGTGTGGTTTGATAGGAGAGATCCAAACATTTTACATAATTTTAGGATGCTTGGTTGAGACTTGAAAGAATCAGCATCTTATTTTGCGTGCCCAGGAGTTTTCTCACAAAATCCTAACCTTGGTAGAGACCAGAGTTTGAGCCACCCTGACTTGGTCTGAAATATTTGCCTGTGTAGTGAAAAAAATGAATCTAAAGTCTCGAAAATCTCAATCTAGTTATTTTACAGATACCAGGTTAAATCCCGGAAAGCTATCTTACAAAGCAGGGTCATTACATTTCAGCCTCCCTCCGTCTATATCCCGCCTGAAAGTTATTCTACAAGTATCTTCCTAGGCCCTGAGGGCAATGGGCAGAGTTCTTGGGCAGTTTAGGATGAATAGTTACTGTAGCAGTTACAGAGTCAGAGCCTAAATCATCTGGCGTGAGGTCATCTCTCCTTTATATAGGATTGCCTAGAATCAGTGTTTATGATTGGTGGCACATAGCCTCCAAGGACCATAAATGAGGTTCAGGGGACTTGAAGAGTCCCAAAGTTGAATGCAAAATTGAGTATTTGTGCATACGAGGAGGCGGGCCACAGCTTCACCTTATTCTCAGAGTTCTTGTAACTCAAAGAACCACTGATCTACACACTGTTTTATGTTCATTGTGCTTATTCATTTGGTAGTAATTTTGGAATCAAGGTACCAGGCATTTTGCTAGCTGCTGATTTTCTATCGTGATGTCTGTGGAATGCAATGATTCACCTTCACGTTAACATTAATTGAGAAACTTACATTCTAGATACTTCCATGTGCAGGATCTCATTTAATCTTCACAGTGAATCTGTTCAGTCAGTATTTTTATTCCCATTTTACAGAAGATAAATTGAAATTCAAAGAGTATAAAGCATTTTCCTAAGTTCACCTGAGTACTCAAGCTGGTGAATTGGACCTGAGAATATAAAGAGAAATGAAACATTATCCTCTTCCTCAAGAAGCTCACAGGAGTAGTCTAGTAGGATAGACAGACAGGCAGATGGAAAGAAACATTTAAATACAATGGCATAAATGTAAGGGTACAGGAATATACAATGTTAAATCTGGGAACGAGGGTGGGTGTGGTCAATGCAGCTATACTGTGACAAGCCCAGTCTCAAAGGATGAATAATAGTTTTCTAGTGGACTGGAATTAGAAAGGCATTCCAGATTGAGATATAATGTATTTACAAAACACAGACATGTGAATTAGTCATGTGTTTGTAGAAAAGTGATTGTGGTTCGGAATGTTGAACAAATACATAAATAAATAAATTTGGGTGCACAGGAAGACATATATTGGACAACCAGATCCTGCCCTGTATGCTTCTACCTATAGTAATGTGTCTATAGTTTGTTTCCAGGCTATAGGTAGCTATAGTCTTGAAGACTGGGAATCTCCAAGTCCCCTGAACCTCAATGATGGTCCTTGGAGTCTATGGGCCACCAGTTTTGAAGAATATATGTATTTTTAACTCTGCGTTCTTTTTTTTTAAATTTTTTATTTAATATAACTGAGTGAAAATGCACATTCGTGTATAAATTTACATACCCACCTATATGCAGCTACCACTGCTCTCCCTGCCTGGTGACAGCACACTATTGCTCTCTTCTCCCGAGAGTCTTCTTTCCGCTCCTTTCCACCCACTCCCCTTACTCCAGCCAGAGGTCAGCAGGATGACATCCTATAGATGTATAGAACCATAAAGTGTATCCAATATATGGTCACTGCATCGCCAAGTCCAATCCATTCCTGTCCAAAGCGTGGACCTTCGTTATGATTTGTGGTCAAGGGCAGCATCACGGCAAGGGGCCATGCTCCCAGGGGAACCCCTAAACCACTGGACCATCAATTGAGGTCTTATTTTCTTTTTTTTTTTTTTAAAAAAAATATATTTCTATTATGACTGAGTGAGAATATACAATCCTGTATAAATTTGCATACTCACCAATGAGCAGCTCCCACTGCTCTCCATGCCCGGTGACAGCACACTCCTCTTCTCCATGCCGTACGTGTCATATCCTCCTAACAATCTCCTGTCCCCTCCTCTCTACCCTCTCCTCTGCCTCCAGTAAGAGGTCAGCAGGATGACACCCTATAGATGCACAGAACCATAAAATGCACACATGATATGGTCACACTGTGTCACCAAGTCACCAAGTCCGATCCATTTCTGTCTGAAGAGTTGACCTCCATGACGATTTATTGATAGGGGCAGCATCAGGGCCAGGGGCTATGCTCCCAGGGGAACCCCAGGATCCCTGGACCATCAATTGCAGTCTTTAGTGGAGATCTCAGAGTGAACCCCTTTTTATTTTCATGTTGCTTGTGAGACAACTTTGTGAGCCCCGTCATGGCTATCATTGGTGGTGGCCAGGCACCACCCAGTTCTTCTGGTCACAAGTCGATGTAGTGATCCACTCACGTGGGTCTCTCTGTCTTCTGGGTTCTCTTTCCCCCTTGTTGTTTTGGTCCTTGGAGATCATCCGCTCCTGCTGAGTTGGGACCACTTGGTGTGCCTCAGATGGCAGGTTAGCAGCTTTTAAGAACCCAGATGCCACTCACCAATTTAGGGTGCAGACGATTCTCTTAGCAAAACGTTAGTTGTACCAATTGGCCTCAATATTCCCTGAGAGCACAGTCATGGTCCCCTGCCCCAGCTATTCTGTCCTTTCAATATTGGGTTAAGATGGGAGGAGTAATCATGTTATGTTGACGTCCAGTTAAAATTGATGGTCTTTGTAATATGCACTGTCAGTGATTTCACCCACCCAAATTTCTATTAACTATCTAATCTGGCACTTGGCTGGCTGGCATCTAATCTATACCCCACCCTCTCCCTCACTCCCCTCCCCTTGCAACCATCAGAGAGTCTTTTCTTCTATGTGTAAGTCTGTTTTTAAGTTCTTATCGTCGGTGTCTCAGACAGTATTTGTCCTTTTGTCACTGACTACTTTCAGTCAACATAATGTCCTCCAATTGAAACCAGGTTGTAAGAGGTTTCCTAAAATCATCATTGTTCTTTATTATTGCATAGTGTTCCATTGAGTATATATACTATAGTTTACCTATCCATTTCTCTGTTGTTGGGCATCTGGGTTGATTCCATCTTTTTGCTATTGTGGACTGTGCTGTAATAAACATTCATGTGCGTCTGTCAGTTGGTATAAATGGCCTTGGTTCTCCAGGATATATTCCAAGCAGTGGAATTACTGGGTCACATGGTATATTTCCAGGTTTTTAAGGAAGTGTTAGATTGCTTTCCAAAGAAGTTGCACCATTTTGCCATCACACCAACAGTGTAGGAGAGTTCCAATTTCTCCACAGCCTCTCCAGCATTTGTTGTTTTGCGTTTTTTAGGATTACGGCCAACTTTGTTTGGGTGAGATGGTATCTCATTGTTGTTTTGATTTGAATTTCTTTAATAGCTAATGAGTGTGAGCATGTCTGCATGTGTTTTTTGGCTGCCTGGATCTCCTCTTTAGAGAAGTGTCTGTCTGTCCACCTCCTTTGCCCATTGCTTAACTGGATGATGTATCTTTTTCTTATTGCTATTTTGTAGTACCTTATAGGTTATAGAGATCAGGTGTCAGTCTGGCATATAGTTGCCAAATTTTTTTTTCCATTCTTTAGGTGGTGTTTTAATTCCATTGATAAAGTCTTTGGATGAGCAAAAGTGTTTGATTCTTAGTAGTTCCCATTTATCTATTTTCTCTTCTGTTGATTGTGGTTTCTTTGTCAGATTTTGAAGTCTGTCTGGGTTGTGTATTAACATTTCCATTGCTGATTCTAATTTTTCTTGAATAAGCTTTATTGCTTTAGATTTGATATTTAGATCTTTTATCCAGTTTGAGTTGGTTTTTGTATAAGGTGTGAGATGTGGATCTTCTTTCTACTTATTACAGATGGATATCCAATACTGCCAGCACCATTTGCTGAAGAGGTTGCTTTTACCCCAGTTTAATGTCTTAGGCCCTTTGTCAAATATCAACTGTTCATAGGAGGATGGTGTCATCTCTGGGGTCTCAGTTCTGTTCCATTGATCTATCTGTCTCTTTTTGTACAAGTACCAGGCTGTGTTGACCACTGTGGCAGTGTAATAGGTTCTAAAGTCGGGTAGTGAAAGCCCTCCAGTATGTTCTTCTTCAGAAGTGTTTTACTTATCTGGGGCTTCTTCCCTTTTCAAACAAACTTGGTGATTTGTTTCTCCATCTCATTAAAAAATGTCACAGGGATATGTGTTGGGATTGCGTTATATAAGTAAATTGCTTTGAATAAAATAGACATTTTCACAATGTTAAGTCTTCCTCTCCATGAGTCTCTCTTAGTTTCTTACAGTAAGGGCTTGTGGTTCTCTTTGTAAAAGTCTGTTATTTCTCTGGTTAGATTTATTCCTAGATATTTTATCTTTTAGGGGCTATAGTAAATAGTATTGATTGGTGATTTCTTCCTTAATAATCTCATTGCTGATATAAAGGAATCTTACTGATTTACTCATGTTTATCTTGTATCCTGACACTTTGCTGAACTCTTCTATCATTTGAGTAGTTTACTTATGTATTCTGTAGGATTTTGTGCATATACAATCACATCATCTGCAGATAGGGAGACCTTTACTTCCTCTTTGCTGATGCAGATGCACTTTATTTCTTGGTCTTGTCTAATTGCTCTAGCTAGAACTTCTAGTACAATGTTGAATACGTGAGGTGAGAGTAGGCATCCCTTGTCTAGTTCCCATTCTCAAGGGAAACTGTTTCAGTCTCTCTCCATTCAGGATGATGTAGACAGTTGGCTTTGTATACATGGCCCTTATTGCATTGAGGAAATGGCTGTCTATTCCTATTTTGCTGAGAGTTTTTAGCATGAATGGGTGTTGAACTTTATCATATGCTTTTTCTGAATCGATAGACAAAATCAGATGATTCTTGTCTTTTGTGTTATTTATGTGCTTGATTACAGTAGTTGTTTTTCTACTGTTGGACCAGTCTTGCATCACTGGTATGAATCCAACTTGGTCATGATGTTGTATTCTATTGGCAAAAATTTTGTTGAATATTTTGCATCTATATTCATGAATGATGTTGGTCTGTAGTTCTCCTTTTTTGTTGGGTCTTTCCCTGCTTTGGGTATCAGGGTTATGCTGGTTTGATAGAATGAATTGGGGAGTATTCTGTCCCTTTCTATGCTGTGAAATAGTCTTAGTAGTGTTGGAGATAACCTGTCTCTAAATGCTTGGTAGAATTCTGCTGTGAAGCCATCTGGGCCAGGACTTTTTTTGATTGGTAGTTGTCATGGGTTGAATTGTGTCCCCCCCAAAATGTCTGTTGATTTGATTTCACTGTGGGTCCCAATATGGTGCCCTTCCTCCCATGATGCCCTTCGTCCCATGTGTTGTGAATCCTGCCTCTGTGAGATTGATGATGGAGAACAGAAAACAGTTGTGTTAGTGAGGCAGGTCTCAAGCTACAGGCTTGTGAAATATAAGGGAGAGAAGTGAGTAGAAGAAGTTGGGAACCTCATACTGCCAAGAGAGAAGCACCGAGAGCAGAGCACCTCCCTTGGACCCGAGTTTCCTGTGCCAAGATGCTCTCACTCGATTTGGACTCAGGCTACTGGACTGTGAAAAATTCCCTTACTGAATGGACTTACAATTTGTAAATGGATTTACAGCTTACTGGACTGTCTCAATAAAAGCTTCTCCTCATGAAACCCTCCACTAGTGATATTTTCTGTTAGAACAGTACCAGGTGACTAAGACAGTAGTTTCTGGATGACTTTTTCAATCTCTTCCTTTGTGATGGGTTTATTAAGTTGTTCATTTTGGTAGGTGATATGAATCTAGGAATCTATTTCCTCTAGGTTTTTGAATTTTTTAGAGTACATGGCTTTCATAGTATTCTGTTATGATATTTTGGATTTCTGATGGATCTGTTGTGACAACTCCCCTCTCATTTCTTATTTGGGTTGTTTCCTTTCCTGTTTTGCTTTAGTAAGCTTAGCCAATGGTTTATTAATTTTGTTGATCTTTTCAAAAAACCAGCTTTTGGTCTTTTCAATTTTTTCGATTGTTCTTCTATTCTCTAATTCATTTAGTTCTGCTCTCATCTTTATGATCTGTTTTCTTCTGGTGCCTGAGAGATTCCTCTGTTGCTCTCTCTCTCTACCTGTTCAAACTGTAGGGTTAGATCTTTGCTTTGGGTTCTTTCTTACTTCTGGATGTGTTTGTTTATGGAGATAAATTGACTTCTGAGCACTGCTTAGGCTGTATCCCACAGGTTCTGGTAGGAAGTGTTTTCATTCTCATTGGAATCCATAAATTTCTTTATTTCATCCTTGATTTCTTCTATAACCCATGGCTTTTTGAGAAAGATATTGTACAGTTTCAGTGAGTTCCACTTTCTGTCTATGTTTTTTGTACGATTGATTTTGACGTTGATGGCTTTGTGGTCTGAGAAGATGCTTTGCAACAATTCAGTGGTATGGATTTTGTTCAGATTTGCTTTATGTCCTAACACATGGTCAATTCTGGAGAATGTTCCATGTGCACTGGAGAAGGTATAGTTGTCTGTTGATGGAAAGAAAGTTCTGTATATGTCAATGAGGTCTAGTTGGTTAATTGTGGCAATAAGATCTTCAGTGTCTTTACTGAGCATTTTTCTAGATGATCTGTCCAATATTGAGAGTGGAGTGTTGAAGTCTCCCACTATTATTGTGGAGTGAGCTATCTCATTTTTTAGTGTAGTCAGTGTTTCTTCAATGTATTTAGATACTCTAGTATTGGGTGCATGGATATTTAATACTGTTAAGTCCTGCTTGTGTACTGAACCTTTCAGCAATAGATAGTGTCCATCCTTATCCACAATGGTGGATTTTACATTAAAATCTATTTTATCTGATATTAGTATTGCCACACCTACTGTTCTTTGCATATTGTTAGCTTGATATATATTCTTCTATCCTTTAATTTTCAGTTTGTTTATATCTTTAAGTCTAAGGTGAGTTTCTTGTAAGCAACATATGGGTGGGTCGTGTCTCTGGATTCAAGAAGCCACTCGTTGTCTCTGTAGTGGAGTGTTCAGTCCATTCACATTCAATGAATTATTGATAGCTATGTGTTTAGTGCTGTCATTGTGATATGTTTATTTTTGTGTTGATGTTTTCTCTGTTCTTATTATTCTGTTTTGGAACATTCTTCTTTAGGGGTTGATTTTCCACCTTTTTCAGTGTTGGTTTTGTGGTTGTTGAGACTCCTGTATTATATTTCTTGATTTGATACGTTGCATCTTTATTGTGCTTTGTGGCTGTCCCTGTGATCCTCCTTAAAAGTCTATGTTTAAACCCAATTTTAATGACTACAAGTCTTATTAACTTCCTTTCCATCTGGAAGGACTATAACGACTGCAGTACATCCTTTTTTTTTAATGTGATGACATCATAGTTTTCATAATATGATCACTGGATCATTTCTTTCACTATTATAGCTTTGATTGAGTTTCGAAACTTCCCTAACTGAGTAGAATTCTGGATGATGTGTCCTGTATTTCCTCCTAAAATATATTAATGGTTTTGTTCTTCTAAGCCAAGAGCTTCTTTCAGTATTTCTTGTATCTTTGGTTTGTTTTTTTTACAAAGTCTCTGAGTTCCTGTTTATCTGTGAATGTCTTGAATTCATTTTCGTATTTGAAAGATAGTTTTACAGGATATCTAATTCTTGGTTCCGACTTGACGGCAGTTGGCTTGGCTAATTCTTGGTTGGAAGTTTTACTCCTTCAAGGCTTTGAATGTGTCATCCCATTGTCTCCGTGCCAGCATTGTTTCTGCTCAGAAATCTAGTGAAAGCTTACAGAGTTTCATTCTGAATGTTTGCTTTGAGTCTTGCTGCCTTTAAGAGTTGCTGCTTAGGTTTTATTTTGTTAAGCTTGATTATAATATGTCTTGGAGTCTTTCTTTGGGGATCTATATTGAGTGGCATCTGATATGCATCTTGGATATCTATATTCTCTTCTTTTGTAATTTCTGGGACTTTTCTGTCAGCAGCTCAGCCACATATACTCTCTGTATTCTCAGGTGTCCCACCCTGTTCAAGAACTCCAATTAATCCTAGATCGTTTCTCTTAATGCTTAATGCTTAATGCTCTTAATGCTTCTTCATCTTTCTTGTTTCTTTTTTCTGATTTCTCCTCGTAGATGATAGAGTCAGTAGCTCTGTCTTCCAAGTTTGAAAGTCTATTTTCTGTTTGTTCAATTCTGTTTTCTTGGCTTTGAATTGAATTTTCTGTCTCTTTGATTTTGTTCTTGATCTGCTGGATTTCAGAGTACTGGTGTTCCATCAGATCAAACAGCTTTCTTAATTTTTCATTTTGCTCTGCTGCATTTTGTATAAGGTCTAGGAGGGCTCTATATGTAATTGTTTTGTACTCACCCTCTGGTAGTGTCAGAAAGACTTCTTCATTCTGGGAAGTTCTTTGCATCTTTCTTTTGTGGGCCTTCTGAAGCAATAGGTGAATTCTTCCTAATGTTCCTGTCCAAAGTTTGTTGCTTTTGGGGTATCTAGAGGTTATTTTTTCCTCTGGTATTACTTTAATGGGATTTAAAGCTCAGTCTGAAAAGAAAAAGAAAGTTGATCACCAGACACCTCTATGTATTCTACTGACTTGGCTCAGTGGAATCTCTCAGGTAGCTGGCTTCACCTCCTGATTGGCAAAGACACAGCCCTACTTACAGAGGCACTAAGGAGCCATCAGGTGGCCCTATAATGTGAGACAGTAAAGGCTGGAAGAGATGCTGTCCGAATGCACTGCAGTTATTTCTCTATTGGAAGGTAAAAGGCATCTGACAGCTTCCAAAATTAGTCAGGCTTTCAGGTGTGCAAGTCCCTCTTCCCACCTGGCAAAGTAAGCACCTCTATATCAAAGACTGCTTTACTGCCAGAAAGGTGCTCTCCGGGCAGGCACTGCCTCCCAGCCTGCGAATTAGGTCCAGCTAAGGCCTCCATATAGGAAACTGCGCCTTCCAGTGAATCAATATGGCATCCTGCACAAACTCCCCTGCCCACCTCAGAAAAGGCTATTCAGTGGCAGAGATTCAGAGATTCCAGGAAAGAGAGGTCAGAGATGCCCAGCTGCACAGATTCCAAGGCCAGGCTCTCAAAATGTGGCAACTCTACTTGCAGATCTCATCAACAGTGCTTCCAAACCTTGCTGCTAGTTACCTCAGCCCCTCCCACCAGCAAAGACAGAGAAAAAAAAAAATTAAAATGACTATTTGCCTTCAGTCTGTGAGATCCAGGACTCAACAAGGGTGGGAGTCTGCGAAGGAGAGGAAGTTTCCCACTCAGTGGTATGTAGACCAAATAGACAGCCCTATGATGTGTCCTAGGGCTCACTAGGTGTCCAGAAGGCTCTGTTTAGTTATCACTTCAGGCCTTGGTTTCCAGAGGGATTTAGGGAGACATGTGTTTAGTCTGCCATCTTGACTCTGTCCCCCTGAAGAATTTTTTTGATTAGAGTTTCTTACCCCAACTGATTCAATAGATGTGTCTCTTACACTGTGAGAAATTCTGGAATGACCTTTTGAATCATTGGTGGATTTTCTCAGAAAGAAGAAATCACCATAAACATATTCTTAACCTAATCTGATTGTAAACAAAATTCCAATTTAACAAGTAACGGAAACAGATTGATAACTGTTTCAACCATTCCATGGTCCTGAATGGCGCAAAGTCAGTAGAAATGGGTATCTAGAAGCTGAGCTATCAAAACATATCCATTTAATGCTTGCTTTTTTTTTTTTTTTTTTTTAGTCTCCTGAAAAGCAGCATGACTGGTTTAAAATAATGCTAGATAATTCCCAAGGGAAAATTCTGCAAGAACATTTTATGTAATGAGTTTGCTGCCTTCACTTGCTGTTTTTGTTACATGTTTTCAACAATTTCTCAGAACTATGAATGGAAAGAACTCCTCTGGGTTCACTTTAAAATATGTGGGAAAGAAAATGCACAAAGGTGGGAGTGGCAGCAGGGAGAGAAAGAAAATCTGAGCAAACATGAGGCTGATACTATTTGAGTTTTATTAACAATCAGACATGGGGAATTATGACTTTCATAAAATGATCACATTATAAATGTATGACTTACACCTGAAGAGTTTCACTGGATCTCAGATCCCATCTTCAGTGGCTGTCAAGAACAGGTATTGACCAGGGAAGCACAGCTGTCATCAGGTTAAGACCAGTTGCTAGAAAAGAGCATCCCAGTTGGTGAGGTGAAGGGTCAACAAAAATCTTGCCTGAGATGGATTGACACACGGCCACAAAAGTAAATGCAAGCACATCAACAAATGTGAAGATGGCGCAGGACCAAGCAACGTTTTGTTCTGTTATATATAAAGTCACTGTGAGTCAGAGCTGGCTTAATAGCAGTTAACAACAATGAAGTGGTTTACTCTATGCTGTTACAGTATTATGATCATTAGTTGTTTAAAGTATCATAGTGAAATGCTTTATTTTTAGACTTATTTCTTTGTATACAGTTTATGTAAATTTGAGACTGAACTATGTATAACATGTTTCTTTGTCCCTCTCTGCCTTCCTCTGCAAAATAAGGATGATTGGAGAACCTGGTTTAAAGTATTTGTGAGGATTAAATGAGTGAGCAAAGACTTTAGTACAGTGCTCAGCACATGATCCACATTCAGGCAAGTTTAGCTGTTGTTACTTTTTGGTATTTGCTTTTTTGACTTGATTATATGTCATAAGCATTTTCTAAATATTATTCAAAGACATGATGTTTCCTGGGTATTTCATCAAGATTTTCGTAATGCCATCTTTGTGAGTTTAGCAATTTTCAGATTCTTAATAGTATAAAATACATTGCAGTAAACATCTTTATTCATAAGTCTTTGTGATCATGTAAGATACATTTCTAAAAGGAGAATTATTGGGCCAAGATGTATATACATTTTAGAGATTTTTGATTTAGGAATTTCCAGATTATACCCCTAAAACCTTGTGTGCATTGGAAAGTACCCACTTCCATTATGATGCTTAAATAAGATTTCAGTAAATGTAAACGAATGTGGAGAAAAGTAATAGAAGGCTGTAAGTTTCAGAGTCAAAATATTTGCATTTATTTATACTGTGGGAGGCAAGACAAATGTGTTATGATGTCTGTTATTTTTGTATTTAATAGAAGCCTTTGTGTGGCATAATGAAAGCATTGTATTGAAATCAAGAGGCCTACTTTCTGTGCTGACTGATACAGGAATACATACAAAAAGCTTGAAGAAATCACTCTACCTCTGCTTCTTATAGATTCACAACTTGTAAAACGGTTATACAAAACCTCTCTATTAGGACTTTTGTCACAGTTAAATAAAATTGTCCCTGAAAAACATCACATAAAGTCAGCACTTGTAGGTGACTATATTATTGACTATGTGTAAAATTTGTATAAGCAATATCATGATACCAAAAATAGAGAAAATATTGAAGTTGTCAAGAATTTCATTTTACTTGCATCCGTAATCCCCACCCTTGGAAACAGAAGTCAAGAAATCAAACAGCTATTGCACCGGACAAACCTGCAGCAAAAGACTTCTTTAAAGTGTTGACGAGATGATTGTTTAAGGACTGACCCAAACCATGGTAATTTCAGTTGCTTCTTATGCATGAGAAAGCTGGGTGGTGAATAAGAGAAACCAAAGAAGTATAGATGTCTTTGAGTTATGGTGTTGACAAAGAATATTCCATATAACATTGACTTAGAAGAATGAACAAGCCTGTCTTGGAAAAAGTACAGCCAGAGTGCTCCTTGGAAGCAAAGATGGTGAGGCTTCTTCTCAGGTCCTTTGTACAGGTGATCAGGAGGGACCAACCTGGAGAAGGACATCATGTGTGGTAAAGCAGAGAGTCAGCACAAAAGAGGAAGATCCTCAGTGACATGGGCTGATGCAGTGGCTGCAACAATGGCCTCAAACATAACAATAAAGGGAATAGTGCAGGACTGGACACTGTTTTGTTCTATTGTGCATGACGTCACTGAGACAGAGCTAACTTGATGGCACTTGACAACAATAAGGGAACTCTTGTGGTACAATGGTTAAGAGCTATGGCTGCTAACCAAAAGATTGGCAGTTCAAATCCACCAGCCACCTCTTGGAAACCCTATAGGGCAGTTCTACTCTGTACTATAGTTGCTATGAGTTGGAATTGATTTGACAGGAATGGTTTTTTTTTTTTTAAAAAACAAACAAAAAAAAAAACAGAATATTTGACTGAAGAACCAGCCTTTAACTTTCTGCCATTTCTGCATTCAGGGATTCAGCCATCTGCTTTCAAAAATTAGCCATTGAAAATCCCACGGAGTAGAGTTCTACTGTAACACTCATGAAATTGCTGTAAGTTGGAATTGAGTTCATGGCAAGTCATTTGATTTTTGGTAGATTCTTACAGATCTAGAAGTCCAGTTGTGTCTACTGGTGCCTTGAGGAATGAGCAGGGAACCTTTGAGTTTTACTGTGAACATTTCTCTGTTGTTGTTTATCTTTATCTTTTATTTATTTGGTTAAGAATGTACATTATAAATATGCACCAGTGAGAAAGTTTTTACAAGTACAATTCGTAGACATTGGTTTCATACTTTAAGTGGTACATTCTTACCTCCTTTTCTGAGTTGGTTCTCCACCATTAACATAAACTTATTACCCTCTAAAGTTCTTATATAACCTGTGGAGTTGGCTGTTGTCATTTTGATTCCATATAGTTAGTTCTTAAAAGAGCAAAATACTCAAGGCAGACATTTATTTTTTACTAGTTAAGCTAAATCACTGTTTGGTTTTAAGAAGACCTCAGGGTTTGTTTTTGGTTTAAGGTTTAAAGATTATCTCAGGGTAATAGTTTTAGGGGTTCATCCAGCCTCTTTTTATTATGCATGAGACAAAATCCTCATTGGAGGATTTTGAGCAGAATGACACAATGCTGGCTGAGCAGCCCTTTTCCTTTATATGGAGATCGAATGTAACTGTCAGCATTTCTAAGATTCTTTTGATACAATTTTATTCCTTGAGTTTGCTCTTTCATCTGAGGCACTGGACCAAGAGTTGACGATACAGGAATGAATACAATGTAATCTTTACCCTTGGCAGTTACAAAATCTAGACAAGAAGTGGTTACCATCTTTTGTGGGGAGTATTCTTTTGTTGTTGTTAGGTGCTATTGAGTTGAACCTTATGGGAGAGAGTAGAACTGCCCCATAGAGTTTCCAAGCAGCAACTGATAGATTTAAACTGTCAACCTTTTGGTTAGCTGAGCTCTTCACCACTATGCCACCAGGGCCCCTTCTTTCTCCTTAGTAATCACTTGTTGAGCTCCTCTGAGTCATTCCCTGGTAGATATTTGGGACTGAAAGTGAGTGAGGATAAAGGCAGGCCCAGCCTCTAAGATAGTAAGAATGAGGTATGTATTTAACCAGCAAGCTACGCTAGGAAGGATATGAAGTTGGAGTCAAAAACTGTTGGTTCACATTCAGACTTCAAAATGTGTTTGCTGATTGACTTAGAGCAAAGGCAGACCCTGTTTTTAAAGAAATACAGTAAGAGAGTTAAAATTCAATTATTCACTCATTTATTGACAAATATTTATTGGCTGAAGGGGACACAACAGTAAAGAAAATATAAAAAAAAAATCCCTGCCCTCTTGGAGCATAAATTCTAGTGCAGGGGTAACAGGTGTAAAAACTGCTCTGGAAAGAAACAAGAAAGTCAAGAAGGATGACTTTGGAATGTCAGAGAGGATTTCCAGCTTTAGGGAGCATTACAGGGAAAGCCTCACCATAAGCTGGAGTTGGAATGAAGATCTGAAGGAATTGAGGGAGTAATTTGAGAAATAGCAAGGGCAAAGGTCTCAGCGTGGGAGACCAGTGGGAGCAGAGCAGGGTGAGTGAAAGCGCGAATGGTAGGAACAGAGAAGAGCCCTGGGGACATGCAGTTAAAGACTGTGACTTTTATTAGGCATGAGACAGGAAATCATTGGGGGATTTTGAGCAGAGTGACATAATTTGACTTTTAACAACATTATTCTGACTGCTGTATAGAGTAAGTTGAGGAGAAGCAGAAAAGTAAGGTGACTAGATGGAGGACCAACCATTCAAGTGAGAGACAGTGGTGGCTTGGACCAGGGGAGCAGTGATGGGAATGGGATGAAGTGCCAGCTTCTGAGGATTGTTCCAGAAAGAGCCAAGAGGATTTGTTAATGAGTTGTATAAGAAAGCTTTTGGAGTTGAATAACTGTAAGGTTGGAGCAGCCAGCATCTGAAGTGAGGATGACCGTGGAAGCAGTGGATTTGTTGGGGTTATGAGTTCAATTTTGGGCCTGTGAAGTTTGAGATAGAAGTCCCTGGGTGATGCCAATAGTTAAACTCAGGGCTACTAACCAAAACGTTGGCAGTTCAAGTCCATTCACAGAAGCCTCAAAAGAAAGACTTGGTGGTCTATTTCTGAAAGATGACAGGCTTGAAAACTCTGCGAATTACAGCTTTGTTTTGCACACATGAGTTCACCATGAGTTAGAATCAACTTCATGGCAACTTAAAAAAAAAAAAAAAAACAGAAAAGACTTTGAGATGTCTGTTTGGCATTTCTTTTAGAACTTTATGTAAATGCTTGTTCAGTCTTCTATGACTTGCTTTTATTGTTCAACATGATACTTGTGCAATTCATCGATGTAACTTAAGACATTTCTTTCCCTGCTGCATAATATTCTTTTAATACATCTGTTTATCCATTGTCAAATCTGTGCACATGAATGTTATTTCCTGTTTTTTGCCTTTACAAACAGTTCTGATGTGAACAGGTAGGACATGGTAAAGATTGTTTAATTTCCGACACACAATTGAGTTTTGGTCATTCACTTGACTTCTTTATCATAGTTAGAATAAGTGAGTAGCAAGTCAGACCACTTTGATTTTTCTACCATATTTCAAGTGTTTAATGTCTTTTATCAGCTTTCCTGATCTACAGTAGATAGAAAGTGACAGAAAATAATTAAATGAATGAAAGTCTGGAGATAGGGCTCAGATTGCCAGTCAGACAAATTACAAAACATATATTCTTCATTGATTTTTCTGCACCTCGTTAAAAAAATAAAAAACTCACTGCCATTGAGTTGGGTCCTACTCGTAACCCTAGAGGTCAGGGTAAAACTGCATCATAGAGTTCCCAGGAAGCACTTGGACGATTTGAACTGCTGAGTTTTGGTTAGCAGATGTGGCACTTAACCCACTATACTACCAGGGTTTGCAGCACCTTATAAGAGTAACTGAAATATCTATTAAAAAATCAATGCATAATCAGCCATAAAGAGAAATGGAGTCCCGATCCATGCCACAATGTACATGAACCTTTAAAGCATTGCATTGAACAAAAAGAGTGAGTTGCAAAAGACGAATAATATATAAAATAAGTAAATATGTAAAAACCAAGGATTATTGGTGGTTACCAGAAATAGGAGGGAAGGAGAAGAGGAAGCGATAATGATGGCACAACAAGATGAATATAATCAGTATCATTGAAAGGTACATGTAGAGATTGTTAAGTTGGCACGTACTTTGTTGTGTATACTTTCATTACAGTCAAAAGAAATACATAAACATACGAAAAATAAGCAGTGCAGTTCAGATGAATTAAGTGAGATAATATGGATTGCCTTTCAGCTTCAAATTTGCCATTCAGTCTCTAAGATAATAGACTGGAAATTTTAAGCATTTCTACTTAAAAGGATGGTGTTGCTCTTGGTTTACAGAGGGCATTGAAAGCCATGGGAAGAGGAAAGGACTTCGCTTGTCTCTGGCTGCTGTACCATTGGTCAGTGGTACAAGTATGATGACATCTAGTACTGCTCTGCCCTAGCTACACACACACAGAATGTCCAGTCATTGCGTGACCTCTTGATCCCATTCTGCCTGGTGACCCCTCTCAGGAACTCACCCAACAAGGAAACCATAAGTTACAGACCCCCTACCCAGAGTAGCACCTTGACTCCTGTTCATCTGCCCATCAGCCGCTGCTCACATGCACCCAGGAGGGCTGCTTCCTGCTTACTCAGTGGCTGTGGACCAGACGTGTCCCAGGCAGCCCAGGGAACATTTTTGCCATCAAGTAGTCTGGAACCACAGCATCTGCAGTGAGGGCTGAAGGTCCTCTTTGGAGAGTTCCCTTCAAGATTTTCCTGGGTGGAGTCCTTGAGCCCTAGGCAACATTTTCAAGTTTTCTTTCCATCTTACAGGTACTCTTCTACCATAGCTTAATAATTCTTTATACCAAATGTCTCCTTCTTATAGACATAACTATAAGAAACAGACCTACATAAGTGGAAGAACCTACTTTGTTCATGGATAGCAAGATTCAACATCAAGAAATTGTCTATACTATCCAAAGTGATCTATAGATACAATGCAATCCCAGTACAAATTCCAATGATAATTTTTAATGTGATGGAGAAACAAATCACCAACTTCATATGGACAAGGAAGAAACTATAGATAAGTAAAGCATTACTGAAGAAGAAGAACAAAGCGGGAAACCTCCCATTACCCGACATTAGAACCTATTACATGGTCATGATAGTCAAAATAGCTTGGTACTTGTACAAAGGAGACATGTAGACCAATGGAAGAGAATTGAGAATCCAGACATAAATTATCCACCTATGAGCATTTGATGTTTGACAGATGCCTAAAGTCTGTAAATTGGGGAAAAGACAGTCTCTTTAACAAATGGTGTTGGCATAACTTGATAGCTGTCTGCAAAAAAATAAAAATAAAAAAATGAAGCAAGATCCATATCCCACACCATGCAAAACACTTACTCACAATGGATCAAAGACTAAATATCACATCTGAAACAATAAAGATTATGGAAGGAAAAATAGAGACAATGCTGGGAGCCCTAATACATGGCATAAACAGATTATAAAACATTACTAACAATGTACAAACACCAGAAGAGAAAATATATAATTGGGAACTTCTAAAAATTGAACGTATGCTCATCCAAAGACTTCACCAAAGAAGACAACCAACAGATGGGGAAAAAAAAACTGGCTGTGACACATCTGATCAGTGTAATCTGAAAAATCACAACAGCAAAATGTCACATAACCCAATTTAAAAAAATGGGTAAAGGATATGAACAGGAAATTCACCAAAGGAGACATCTGGGAGGCAAACATGTATGAGGAAATGCTCACCATCATTAGCTATTAGAGAAATCCAAATCAAAACTACAATGAGATTCCATCACACACCAGCAAGGCTGGCATTAATCCAAAAAACACAAAGTAATAAATGTTGGAGAGGCTGTGGAGAGATTGGAACACTCCTGTACTGTTGGTGTTTAACATAAAATGGCACAGCCAGTTTGGAAATCAATTTGGCACTTTCTTAGAAAGCTAGAAATAGGAACACTATGATCTGGCAATCTCACTTACTGGAATAGTGTCACATAAATAGATACATTCACACCAGTGTTTATTGCAGCACTGCCTACAGTAGCAAAAAAGGTGGAATCAACCTTTGTGACCATCAACAGTTGAATGGATAAATAAACTATGATATATCCACACAATGGAATACTATGCAATGATAATCTGGAGAAACAGCTCAAAAACATGGAGGAATCTGGGAGACTTCATGCTGAGTGAAATTAGTCAGTTATAAAGGACAAATACTGTATGAAACCACTATTATAAGGACTCAAGAAAAGGTTTAAATCAGAAGAAAACAGTTTTTTGGTAGTTACAAATGTTCTGCACCCTACTTTGATAAGTGGTGTCTGGGGTCTTAAAAGCTAACAAGTGGCCATCTAAATAGCATCAGTTGGTCCCAACCCACCTGGAGCAGAGGAGTATAAATGACAAATTGACTTCGATTGTAAAATGCTCACTTAAAACACAGTAATTTTTTTAAACTTCCCATTTTTGAAAAATATCAATGAAGTCTATTCTAACACCTATCAGAAACTTACAGTTCCTTTATGCTAAATGTACAGTCCTCATGTTACACTTCACTTATGACTCAAAATTATGTCAATTAAATTGCTGTCAGTCTGTATGAAAAAAATATTTCTTTTTTTTATTATGACTGAGTGAAAATGTACATTCCTGTATAAATTTACATGCCCACCTATATGGAGCTTCCATTGCTCTCCCTGCCGGGTGACAGCACACCATTCCTCTCTGCTCCATACATGT
Source organism: Heterohyrax brucei (assembly GCA_028571685.1). NCBI lineage: Eukaryota > Metazoa > Chordata > Mammalia > Hyracoidea > Procaviidae > Heterohyrax > Heterohyrax brucei. Next base: position 168,175,916 of record CM053144.1, read on the forward strand.
CTCGTCTTCCCAACAGTCTCCTTTCCTTTCCTCTCCACCCACACCCTTTACTCCAGTCAGAGGTAAGCAGGATGATATCCTATAGATGCATAGAACCATAAGGTGCATCTAATATATGGTCACTCTGCATCGCCAAGTCCAATCCATTCATGTCCGAAGAGTGGACCTTCATTATGATTTATGGGCAAGAGGAACATCAGGGCCAGGGGCTCTGCTCCAAGGGGAACCCTGAAGCCGCTGGACCATCAATTGTGATCTTTTAGTGGAGGTCTCATAGTGCACCCCTTTTTATTCTTGTGTTGCCAGTGAGACTCAACTTAGTGAACTCCATCGCGACTACCACTGGTGGTGGCCAGGCGCCATCTGGTTCTTCTGGTCCCAAGTCTATGTAGGCACCCACTCATGTGAGTCTCTCTATCTTCTGGGTTCTCTTTACCCCGTGTCATTTTGGTCCTCAGTGAGCATCTGTTCCTGCTGAATTTGGACCATTTGCTGTGCCCTCGGATGGCAGCTTGGCAGCTTTTAAGACCCCAGACGCCACTCACCAATGTGGGGTGCAGACAGCCCTCTTAGCAAAATGCTAATTGTGCCGGGTGGCCTCGACTTCACCTAAGAGCATGGTCCCCTGTCCCTACCCTAGCTACTCTGTCCTTGCAGTATTGGGTTAAGATGGAAGGAATATTCAAGTTATGTTGAAGTCCACTTAATATTGTTCTTGTTTCTGATGTTTCTATCACCAATTTCACCCAACAAGATTCCCACCCCCCTCATCCTCCCTCATCTCCCTTACAGCAGTCAAAGAGTCTTTTCTTCTATACATAAATCTGTTTTTGAGATCTTATCATAGGGGTCTCATACAATATTTGTACTTTTGTCACTGACTACTTTCGCTCAACTTAATGTCTTCCAGTTGAAACCAGGTTATGAGATGTTTCCAGGAATCATCATTATTCTTCATCATTGCATAGTGCTCCATTTAGTATATATACTGTAGTTTACCTATCCATTCCTCTGTCATTGGGTATCTGGGTTGATTCCATTTTTTGCTGTCATGGACTGTGCTGTGATAAACATTCTTGTGCATGTGTCTATTGGTGTGAAAGGCCTCGATGCTGTGTGATATATTCCAAGTAGTGGAATTACTGGGTCAAAAGGTGTATCTATATCCATTTTTTTTAAGGAAGCGCCAGATTGCTATCCAAAGAGGCTGGACCATTTTGCAGCCCCACCAAGTGTAGGAGAGTTCGACTTTCTCCACAGCTTCTCCAGCATTTGTTGTTTTGTGTTTTTTGGATCATGGCCCACCTTGTTGGGTGAGATGGTATCTCATTGTAGTTTTGATTTGAATTTCCTTAGTAACTAAAGGTTGTGAACATGTCTGCATGTGTTTTTGGCTGCCTGGATCTCCTCTTTAGAGAAATGTGCGTCCATCTCCTTTGCCCATCACTTAATTGGATGATTTCTTGTTATTGATATTTTGTAGTACCTTATAGATTATGGAGATCAGGCTTTGGTCTGATACATAGTTGCCAAATATTTTTTCCCATTCTGCAGGTGGCCTTTTAATTCTATTAATAAAGTCTTTGGATGAGCAAAAGTGTTTGATTCTTAATAGTTCCCATTTATCTATTTTCTGTTCTGTTGATTGTGGTTTGTTTGACAGATTTTAAAGTCTGTCTACCTTGTGTATTAAAATTTCCATTGTTGTTCCTACCTTTTCTTGGATGAGCTTTATCATTTTAGGTTTGATATTTAGGTCTTTTATCCAGTTGGAGTTGGTTTCTGTATAAGGTGTAAGATATGGATCTTGTTTCAATTTATTGCAGATGGATATCCAATTTTGCCAGCACCATTTGTTGAAGATACTATTTTTACCCCAGTTGAATGTCTTAGGGCCTTTGTCGAATATCAGCTGTTCGTAGGTAGATGGTGTCATCTCTGGGGTCTCACTTCTGTTCCATTGATCGATCTGTCTGTTCTTGTACCAGTACCAGGCTATTTTGACCATTGTGGCAGTGTAATATGTTCTAAGATCGGGTAATGAGAGGCCTCCCAGTGTGTTCTTCTTTAGTAGTACCTTACTTGTTCGGGGCTTCTTCCCTTTCCAAACAAAATTGGTGATTTGTTACTCCATCTCATTGAAAAATGATGCTGGCACTTATATTGGGATTGCATTATATAAGTAGATTGCTTTGGGTAAAACAGACATTTTCACAATGTTGAGTCTTCCTAACCATGAGTGTTGTAGGTTTCTCCATTTATCTAAGTCTATCTTAGTTTCTTGTAGTAAGGGCTTGTGGTTCTCTTTGTAAAGGTGTGTTATTTCTCTGGTTAGATTAATTCCTAGGTACTTTATCTTCTTAGGGGCTATAGTAAATGGTATTGATTTGATGATTTCTTCGTTAACAGTCTCGTTGTTGGTATAAAGGAATCCTACAGATTTCCTTATGTTTATCTTGTATCCTGAGACTTTGCTGAACTCTTCTGTCAGTTTGGGTAGTTTACTTATAGATTCTTTGGGATTCTCTGCATATACAATCATGTCATCAGCAAACAGGGAGGTTTTGACTTCCTCTTTGCCGATGCAGATGCCCTTTATTTCTTGGTCGTATCTAATTGCTGTGGCTAGAACTTCTAGTACAATGTTGAATAGGAGAGGTGAGAGTGGGCATCCTTGTCTAGTTCCTGTTGTCAAGGGAAACTGTTTCAGTCTCTCTCCATTGAAGATGATGTAGGCAGTTGGCTTTGTATAAATGGCCCTTATTGTGTTGAGGAATTTTCCATCCATTCGTATTTTGCTGAGAGTTTTTAACATGAATGGATGTTGGACTTTATCAAGTACCTTTTCTGCATCAATGGACAAAATCAGGTGATTCTTTTCTTTTGTGATGTTTATGTGGTTAATCACATTAATTGTTTTTCTGATGTTGAACCAGCCCTGCATCCCTGGTATGAATCCCACTTGGTCATGATGGATTATTTTTTGGATATGTTGTTGTATTCTGTTGGCAAGAATTTTGTTGAAAATTTTTGCATCTAGATTCAAGAGTTATATCGGTCTGTAGTTCTTCTTTTTTGTTGGGTCTTTCCCTGGCTTTGGTATCAGAGTTATGCTGGCTTCAAAGAATGAGTCCGGGAGTACTCCATCCCTTTCTATACTGTGAAATAGTCTCAGTAATATTGGAGATAACTCTTCTCTAAAAACTTGGTAGAATTCTGCAGTGAAGCCATCTGGGCACGAGCTTTTTTTGGTTGGCAGTTTTTTGATGACATTTTCAATCTCTTCCTTGTGATGGGTTTATTAAGTTGTTCTGCATCACCTTGTGATAATTTGGGTAGGTGATATGAATCAAGGAATTTGTCCATTTCATCTAGGTTTTCAAATTTGTTAGAGTACAATCTTTCACAGTATTCTGTTATGATATTTTTTATTTTTGTTGGATCTGTTGTGACAACACCCCTCTCATTTCTAATTTAGGTTAATTGTTTTCTTTCCTGTTTTTCTCTAGTACGTTTAGCCAGTGGTTTGTCAATTTTGTTGATCTTTTCAAAAAGCCCAGCTTTTGGTCTTTTCAATTTTTTTCAATTGTTTTTCTATTCTCTAATTCATTTAGCTCTGCTCTAATCTTTATGATCTCGTTTCTTCTAGTGCCTGAGGGGTTCCTCTGTTGTTGTCTCTCCACTTGTTCCAGCTGTAGGATTAGTTCCTTGATTTGGTGTCTTTCTTCTTTCAGATGTGTGCATTTATGGAGATAAACAGACCTCTGAGCTGCATTGGCTGTAGCCCATAGGTTCTGGTAGGAAGTGTTTTCATTCTCATTGGTGTCCATGAATTTCTTTATTTGATACTCGAATTCTTCTATAATGCATGTTTTTTTGAGCAAGGTGTTGTTTAGTTTCCAAGAGTTCCACTTTCTATCTGTGTTTTTCCTGCTATTGATTTTGACTTTTACGGCTTTATGATCTGAGAAGATGCTTTGCAGTGATTCAATGGTATGGATTTTGTTGAGAACTGCATTATGTCCTAACACAAGGTCAATTCTGGAGAATGTTCCATGTGCACTGGAGAGGAAGGTGTAATTGTCCGCTGATGGGTACAAAGTTCAGTGTATATCGATGAGTTTTCATTGGTTAATTTTGGCAATAAAGTCTTCTGTATCTTTATTGAGCTTTTTTCTAGATGATCTGTCCAGTATTGAGAGAGGAGTGTTGAAGTCTGCCACTATTATTGTGGAGTAATCTAACTCTTTTGAGTGTAGTCAGTGTTTCCTTGATGTACTGAGGTGCTCTGATATTATGTGCATAAATACTTAGTATAGTTAAGTCTTGCTTGTGTATTGAACCTTTCGACAATAAATAGTGTCCATCCTTGTCCACAATTGTGGATTTGACATTAAAATTGATTTTGTCTGAGATTAGAATTGCCACACCTGCTCTTCTTTGTTCGTTGTTAGCTTGATATATATTTTTCCATCCTTTAATTTTCACTTTGTTCCTATCTGTAAGTCTCAAGTGAGTTTCTTGTAGACAGCATATAAATGAGTCATGTCTTTTGATCCAAAATGTCACTCGATGTCTGTTTACTGGAGCATTCAGTCCATTCACATTCAATGTAATTATAGATAGGTATGTGTTCCCTACTGCCGTTGTGATATGTTTATTTTTGTGTTGATGTTTTTTCTGTTGTTCTTATTAGTCTGTTCTGGGACATTCTTTTCTGTGAGTTGATTTTTCACCTTTTTCAGAGCTGTTTTTGTAGCTATTGAGACTGCTGCATTACATTTCTTGAAATGGTATGATACATCTCTGTTGTGCTTTACAGCTGCCCCTATGGTCCCCCTTAATAAACTATATATAAACCCAATTTTAATTACTACCAGTCGTGTCATCTTCCTCTCCATCTGGAAGGACTATAATGCTGTAGTACATTCCTCTTTTTAATATGATGGCACCATAGTTTTCATGATAATCACTGAATTGCTTCTTTCAGTATTAAAGCTGTGATTGAATTTGGAGCCTTCCCTGAGTAGAGTTCTTAATAATGTGTCGTTCTAAAATATAAAGTTAGTGGTTTTGCTCTTCTACACCAACGCCAAGAACTTCTTTCAGTATTTCTTGTAGTTTTGGTTTAGTTTTTATAAAGTCTCTGAGTTTCTGTTTATCTGGGACTATCTTAATTTCATTTTCCTATTTCAAAGATAATTTTACAGAATATATAATTCTTGGTTGGAAGTTCTTCTCCTTCAAGGTTTTGAATGTGTCATGCCACTGTCTCTGTGCCAGCATGGTTTCTGCTGAGAAATCTGATGAAAGCCTACAGAGTTTCCCTCTGAATGTTAGCTTTGCTTTGGGTCTTGCTGCCTTTAAGAGTTGCTGCTTATGTTTCATTTTGTTAAGCTTGATTATAATATGTCTTGGAGTCTTTCTTTTCAGATCTATATTGGGTGGTGTACGATATGCATCTGGGATATCTGTATTCTCTTCTTTCATGATTTCTGGAAAGTTTTCCGTCAGCAGCTCAGCCACAATACTCTCTGTGTTCTCAGGTGTCTCTTCCTGTTTGGGGACTCCAGTTAATTGAAGGTTGCTCCTCTTAATAGAGTCCCACATGCTTCTTAATGCTTCTTCATTTTTCTAGTTTCTTTTTTCAGATTTCTGCTCATCGATGCTGGCATCAGTAGCTCTGTCTTACAAGTCAGAAATTCTTTTTTCCATTTGTTCCATTCTGTTTGCTTTGAATGGAAGTTTCTGTGTCTTTGATTTTGTTCTTGATCTGTTGGATTTCAGAGTACTGGTGTTCCATCAGATTGAACAGCTTGCTTAATTTTTCCTTTTGTTGTGCTGCATTTTGTATAAGGTCTAGAAGGCCTCTGTATATATTCCTTGTGTATTCAGCTTCTGATGATTTCAGAAAAGTTTCTTCATCCGGAAAACTCCTTGGTTGTTTTGTTTGTGAGTCTTCTGAAGCCATGGGTGATTTCTTGTATGCCAAAAGTGTCTGTTGTTTTTTGCGTTTTGTGTCAGTAAATAAAAGCTGGGGGAAATACTGTGAAGATGGACTGCAGATGTTTCTCTAGGCTATCTTAAAATGTAAAACAAAAAGTGTCTGATCACCTCACAAGTTAGTCAGGTTTTCAGGTGTAGAGGTCCCTCTTCCCAACTGGCAAAGTAAGCACCTCTATGTCCAACCTCAGATGATACAAACTAGTTCAATATACAGCAATGCTACTGCCCTGTTGGCCTCTGCTTACAGGGCCCAGCCATAGGTGACACTGTAAACTACTGCTTTTCTAGTAGAAAAGCGCTCTCCTGTGGGTAGGCTCTGGCTCTGAAGCTAAGAATTAAGTCCAGTTGTGGCCACCATACCTAAGATGGTGCCCTCCAGATGGTCAGCAGATAGAGGGGCTAAAGGTCCCAGAGGTAGTGAGTCCTCCACCTGTGTTACTGGGCCCTGACCGTAGGCGACACCGTGTAAACTACTGCTTTTCCTCAGAGTAGTGCTGTCCTGTTTGCAAGCGCTGGCTCCCAGGCTAAGAATTAGGTTCCTCTAAAATCTCCGTATCCAACATGGCATCCTGCACACAGGCACTGCAGTTCCGTACAAACCACTCTGTGGTAGTGATAAAAAGACAGACCCAAAGTGGCTAGATAAACAGAGTCCTAAGCCTGGCTCTCAAAATATGGCAATTTTTCCTGCCTACCCCACCAGCAGTATGTCTGAGTCTAGCCGCTAGGCAAGACCCAGCTCCGTCCACCAGCCAAGACAAAGGAAAAGAAAGTCAAACTGGTGCATTTACCTTCAGTCCGTGAGAGCCAGGGCTAGCCAGGCTAGTCAGTGAAAAAGAGGAGGTTTTTCACTCAGTGGTATGAAGTCTAAATTAACAGCCTTGTGCCGTGTCCTATGGGCTCACTAGGTGATCAGAAGTCTCTGTTTGATTATCAATTCAGGTCTTGGTTTACAGAGGAATATAAGGCTATGTGTGCTTACTCTGCCATCTTGATTCCACCCTGAAATAAATATTTCTTAATAGAAAGTTAGGTTAAGAAGAGAATGAGTGTATTTACTTTGTCGTCTAGAAGTGAGTATATTTCTTATTTCCTTGTGTAATAAATAACTGGACCACTTCTCATCTTCTTTTTTTCTCTCTGTCCCTCTCCTACTCCTTTTTGTTCTCCTTGTCGGATCTGACTCGATGGCACTTGGCTTGGCTGTCTTATTGGTCTTATCTTCCTCCTTCATATGCTTTTTGTAATTCATAGTATTCTAAAGGGTTAAAATATGTACTAACTCCAATCCCATCATTTGTGGTTATATACATCCTCATCTTTATTGCCAAGCCAAGCCAAGTGCCATCGAGTCAGATCTGACTTTATTAGATAATGCTATTATTTTCCAAAGTAATTGCACTAATGTATACTCTACTAGCATCACTGCCACATGAGTTTGGTGATTGAACACTTCTAACAATAGCTTCATACTTTCTCAAACTATAATGACTTGGAGCTTGTATAAAGAAATACTTTCAATCTAAAAGTGAATATTGGGAGTTCACAGATGAAAGAGCAGAACATAAGTTTTGTTTCTTCTCATTTTGAGTCATGCTACATCAGTGAATGAAGGTCCCGAGAGCTTGACTCCATCCATGTCTTTAAGGTCGACTCCAGTTTCAGGAGGCAGCTCTTCCTCCATTTTCTTTGGAGTACCTTCAAACCTGGGGGGCTCATTTTCTGGCACTATATCTGACAGTGTTCCGCTGCTATTCAGAAGGTTTTCACTGACTAATACTTTTTAGAAGCAGTCTTCTGGGTCCTTCTTCTTAGTCAAAGAAGTAAAAGAACTGAACAGAAGATTTCAAAGGAAGTATCCAGAAGACAAAGTAGAGAGTTATAATGATATAGAAATAGAAAACCAAAAGGGACAAACACATCTGCATTTCTCAGGGTGAAAGAACTAGAGAAAAAAACTCAAGCCTTGAGTTGTAATAATGAAGAGTTCTACAGATAAAATATTAAACAACTCAGGAAGCATCAAAAGAAAATGGAAGAAATACAGTGATTATAACAGAAAGAACTCGTTGAGGCTCAACTATTTGAAGAGGTACCATATGATCACCAATGGTACTAAAGGAAGAAGTTGAAGCTTTATTGAAGGCATTGGTGAAAAACAACAGTCCAGAAATCAGTAGGGTATCATTTGAGATGTTGCAACAAATGGATGCAGCGCTGGAAGTGATCACTCGTTTATGTGAAGAAATTTGGAGGACAACTACTTGGCCAACTGACTGAAAGAGAGCCATGTTTATGCTCATTCCCAAGAAAGGTAATCCAACTGAATGTGGAAATTATTGAATAACATCAGATACAAGTAAAATTTTGCTGAAGATCATTCAAAAGCAACTGCAATAAGGAAATACCAGAAATTCAAGCCAGATTCAGAAGAGGACATGGAACCAGGGATATCACTGCTGATGTCAGATGGATCTTGGCTGAAAGCAGAGAGTACCAGAAAGATGTTTACCTGTGTTTCACTGACTATGCAAAGGCATTTGACTGTGTAAATCATAACAAATTATGGCTAACATTGCAGAGAATAGGAATTCCAGAACACTGATTTGTGCTCATGAAGAATCTAAATATGGGCCAAGAGGCTGTGGTGCAAACAAAACAAGGGGACACTGCATGATTTACAGTCAGGTAAGGTGTGTGTCAGGATTGTATTCTTAGACCATACCTTTTCAAGCTGTATGCTGAATGAATAATCTGAGAAGCTGGACTGTATGAAGAAAAAAAGAGATGTTAGGATTGAAGGAAGAGTCATTAACAACCTGTGTTATGCAGATGACACAACCCTGCTTGCTGGAAGTAAAAAGGGTTTGAAATACTGATGAAGATCAAAGACCACAACCTTCAGCATGGATTGCACCTCAGCATCAAGAAAACAAAAATCCTCACAACTGGACCAGTAAGTAACATCATGATAAATGGAGAAAGGCTTGTGGTTGTCAAGAATTTCATGTTACTTGGTTTCACAGTCAATGCCCATGAAAGTAGCAGTCAGGAAATCAAAAGATGCATTGCATTGGGAAAATCTACTGTAAGGAACCTCTTTAAAGTATTGAAAAGTGAAGATGTCATCTAGAAGACTAAGGTGCACCTGAGCCAAGCCATGACATTTTCAATTGCATCGTATTCATGCAAAAGCTGGACAATGAATCCAGAAAACAGAAGAATTGATACCTTTGAACTGTGATGTTGGAGAAGATTCTGAATGTACCATGGACTGCCAAAAGGGCAAACAAATATGTTCTGGAAGAAGTACAATCTGAGTGCTCCTTGGAAACAAAGATAGTGAGACTGCATGTCACATACTTTGGACATGTCAGGAGGGATCAGTCCCTGGAGAAAGACATTGTGCTTGGCAGAGTGGAGCTTCAGCAAAAAAGAAGGAATACCCTCAAAAGAAAGATTGGCACAGTGGCTGCAACACCGGGATTAAGCATAAAAATGACTGTGGACATGGTACAAGACCAGGCAGTGTTTCTGTTGTGCGTAGGATTGCTATGAGTCGGAACTGACTCAATGGCACCTGACAACATAAACATAAAGAATGGCTCACTTTATATCCTTTTAGGCTCTATACCAGTTAACTACAAAATGATATATTAGAAAAGTTAATGTGGTAGAACAAGGACCAGTTCGAGTTGATAATAGGAGTACTGTCGGAAAAGGAGCAAGAACTTATCAGAAGCCTTTGTTCTGAGGATCCTCTTCTGGAAGGCAGAAGTCAACGTCTAGAAATAGAAAAATGCCTCCATAACTATTTGAACCATTCAGTCCTCTGCCAATTATTTATTTGCAATTGCATAGGCACAGCCTTTGTGTAGACTCAATGTTAGACAACAATCAATATATTTATAAATATTTAAAATGGCAGCTTCTAAGGACAGGAACTATGTCTTTGTACTTTGCTTTAGCAACATAATTTCACCAGCATGTATAGGCTCTTAATACATTTAATTTAGTTTATTATATGCAGATTGTACATGGTCTGTATGATTATCTAATTCTATACGATCTAATCAGTTAAGGTCTGATCTGATCTGAACATAATTCTGATCAAATTCCTTTTTTATTTGAGTTTCAAATTTTACTCTAGTTCTTTAATTGATGATTATTTAGAGTATTTACATCATCCTCTACTGTGGTAAATTGTTCCATAAGTAAAGATTTGTTGCTTACGATACATTTTATAATGTTAGAAATTTTGTATGCTTTCCAGAATAGATTCATGTTACTAAAGATGGAAAATCTTTTCCTTTTATTTGATAGTTATTCATCGTTGTGATCAAATATGTAGAAATTGCTAAATTTGAGGCTTGCTCTTCTAAACACATTCACATTTGCAGTGTAGTGTATAATCCTTTAATAGACTGATTTCTGCATTACTAGTTTAATAAGTTGTGCATAGTTGTTAACCAATAAATACTTTTTTTAGTAACATTTATCTAATGATCTTGGAAACCGTGGTAGCATAGTGGTTAATTGCTATATCTGCTAACCAAAAGATCAGCAGTTCAGATCTGCCCAGTGCTCCCTAGAAACTCCATGGGGCAGTTTTATTCTGACCTACAGGATCACAATGCGTTGAAATCAACTCAATGGCAATAGGTTTGGGCTAGTACTCTTATAATCACAAGTGGATGACTGTAACAAACAGAATTTTGTTCTTTCATAGTTTAGGACACTAGAAGTTCAAATTCAGGGTGCCAATTCCAGGACAAGGTTTTCTATCTCTGTTGGCTCTGGGAAAACTTGTCATCCATCTTCCTCTGATCAGGAACTTTTCAGCACAAGGACCACAGGCCTAAAGGATGTGCTCCTCTCCTGCCTTTTCTTTCTGGGTGCTAATGAGGTCCCTCTCTTCTCTGTTCACCTCTGTCTTGTATGTCTCAAAATAGATTGACTTAAAATGCAACCTAATCCTGTAGATTGTGTCTTGCGTTATTAACATTGTTGTTGTTGTTAGGTGCTGTTGAGTCAGTTCCAACTCATAGCGACCCTATGAACAACACAACGAAACACTGCCTGGGCTTGTGCTGTGTCCACAATTATTTTTATGCTTAGGCCCACTGTTGCAGCTGCTGTGTTAGTCTTATCTCATCGAGGGTTTTCTCTTTTTCGCTGACCCTCCACCTACCAAGTATGATGTCCTTCTCCAGGGACTGAATCCTCCTGACAACACGTCCAAAGTATGTAAGACGCAGTTCTGCTGTCTTTGCTTCCAAGCAGCACTCTGGTTGTACTTCTGCCAGAACAGATCTGTTTGTTCTTTTGGTGGTCCATTGTACATTCAGCATGCTTCTCCAACACCACAATTTAAAGGCATCAATAATTCTTCTGTCTTCTTTGTTCATGGTCCAGCTTTCACATGTGTATGATACGATTGAAAATACCATGGTTTGGGCCAGACACATTTTAGTCTTCAAGGTGACATCCTTCGTTTCGAATATTTTAAAGAGTTCCTTTGAAGTAATGTGTCTTTTACCTCATTAACCTAATTGCCTCTAATCTTACCTCATTAACATCTTAAGAGTTAGTACAACACATAAAAATAATGACCTCAGATCACAAAATGGAGGACAACTATATGATACTAGGAATTATAGCCTAGCCAAGTTGACATACTGTTTTGGAGGACACAATTCAATCCATAACATTTTACCATTTTGCTCCTCAAACGTTATGTCCTTGACATGTGTAAAACACATTTGCTCCATAATATCATTCCAAAACTCTTAAATCAACTCCAAATGCAAATTCCATCTTCAGGTGAAATTCCTCTTCATCTGTGGAATGTAGAATACAAGTTATCTGCTTCAAAATGCAGTGGTGGAGGAGGCACAAGGTAGTCATTTCCATCATAAATGGGGGCAATTGGAGGTAAAGAAGAGATACCAGGCACGAAGGAAGTCTCAAACCCAGTAGAATGTGTTTCCTTAGCTCTTAAGGGGACCATTTAGGCAATGACCCCACCGTTCAGACTTTGGGTATTGGCCTCTCTTGGAATTTCATGTGGAGACCATTTGGCTCTGGGCTTCAGCTCTACCTTCAAGACCCCTGGGGACAGCCAACTCTGTTCGCTCAGATTTGGTTGGCCCCATTCTCTTAGTCCATCTGAGTAGCAACCCTACCCTTACAGCCCCAAGCAGCTCCTTTTCTTCTTAGGCATAGCAGCCTCACTCCTTCAGCTTTGGGCATTGTGTCTCTCCCATCAACCTGGCACTCATGGACAGCAGCCCCATACTCCAGAACTGAATTCATGAAGACCCGACTTTTCTGAAACTTAGGAAGCTGTGATTCCACCCTTTGAGACCCAGCAGGCCCTTATTCTACCCTTTGAGACCCTAGAAGTTATGGCTCTGGTATTTGAGACTGAGGCAGCTCTGCTTCCTGTGTGCTTTATCTCTTCAGCTTTTGCTTCCGGTTTCTTGGGCTCTTGGCCTCTCAGGCCTCTGGGGCTCACCTGGGATCTGCCCTTCTCAACCAGGTGTTACAAAACTCTTTAAATCTGCCAGTCAGTACCTAGAGGTAACCCACACCATAAGACAACCTCCTACTAGACGGCACTTAGGTCTCGTCCCACGGGTCAACTCCCATGGTCTCATGTAGATGTCCTGGTTCTGCTGCTGTGGTTTTTCTGCTGCTGATTCTTGCTGTCTGTGCCATCTCTGATGTTGCAGCTCTTCTCACTTCCTTCTGAGCTCTCTCTGGAATTGCCCTTGACATACATGATTCCACTAGCTGTCCTTTTAAGACAGTTTAGCTTTTTACTAGTAGGCCCCTTAAAATTCTTCCAGCATCTATTCATTACTCAATTCCCAAACCTCTTCCCTCACTGTAAGCATCTGTTAGACCATCATCCTTTCCCAGTACAAAATTCTGTCATAGTCAGCTAGTGCTGCTACAACAGAAGTCCCACAAGTGGATGGCTTTAACAACAGAAGTTTATTCTCTCAGTTTAGGAGGCTAGATGTCTGAATTCAGGACACTAGTTTTAGGGAAAGTCTTTCTCTTTCTGTTGGCTTTGGGAGGAAGTCCTTGTCATCAACCTTCCTCTGATCTAAGAGCTTCTTAGCGCAGAGACCCCAGGTCCAAAGGACACACTCTGCTCCTAACTCCTTTTTCTTGGTGGTAATGAGGTCCCTCTCCTCTCCTCACTGTTCTTTTTTGTATCTCAGAAAAGATTGACTCAAAATACAACTTAATCCTGTAGATGAAGTCCTGCCTCATTAGCATAATTGCCTCTAATCGTTCTTCATTCATATCGTAAAGGTTAGGACTTTTAACACATGAGACAATTACTTCAGATTACAAAATGAAGGGCAACCACATAATACTAGGAATCATGGCTTAGCCAAGTGGGCACATGTTTGGGGGGAACACAATTTAACCCATAACAAATAAACTGATGGTTCAGTGTTCAAAAAGGATTCATGCAAACATTAATATTTAAAAAAAATCTTTAAGCCTATACACTTTTTGAGTAACTTGTAATATCACTATAGCTATGTGTAGTTGTTAAAGCTCAGTGCGAACCTCCAGGGGAAGTTTTTTTTTTTAATTGTTACTAGCTCTCCATTCTTTCCAGAGAATGGAGCCTCTGGAAAGGTCCCTGCTGAACTCTTACCCAATTGTTGATGGAACATGGCATGATTGTACCCATTACTTTATGAAGCATCTCCAAATGCCTTCTTTAGATGACTGCTCTGCTTGCTAATTATGTATGGAAAATGATTATGTGGTATTGTAATGAGTTTGGTTGACAAGCCCTCCTTCCCAAGCTCCTTATCTTAATGCATTGTTTCTGACTGAAAAGCTTATTTTCTTTCTTTCTTTTTTTTTCTTTCCTGTCTGAATGGATTGCTTGCCAGTGGTGACTTATGGCTTACTTCATCGATTTTCAGTAATGAGATAGAGCAGTATGAGATAAATGTCTGTGCACATGGGCATGGATGCTAAATCACATTCTGAAACCACGGGCTTGATGATGCAGCTAGTCCATCTCCTCAAAAATGTTTGTGGTGAAAGGTCCTTGAAAAGGCTTGGGCTTAAAACACATCACTTAAATGACAGATTTAGGAAAAAAAAAATAGTGCTGCAATCATTAGAGTGAGAGAATCATGTTTGATTGTCCAGGGTACCCTGCCCCCCATAAGAGTCGAGTAGTAGAGGATAATTTACCACACAGTGCATCTAATGGATATTGTCTCGGTGGATAAGGGAGGCGCAGTGAGCCTGTGGTAGTTTTAAATGCATTGATTTCTCCACAGAGAAGCATTCGAACATGTAACTGATCTTGAACTCCCGCGATGGGAGAATTCTTCTCAGATGTTCAGATGTCTCAGGCAGGGAAGGCACTGGGACCAAACACAGAGGATAGCCTTGCAGAATTCATTCTTCTGATTTCCTATCTGAGTTGTTATGGTATTGAAAGATCTTTGACATTCTCTCTTAATCTGGGTAACAGGGAGGAGTAATTCACTATTAACAAGTAAGATGTGTGTGGAATGGAGGGAAGTCCCTCAAAGACTGTTGTATGACTTTGTTGTTTTTGCTAATTTTCTATCCTTTCTGCATGTTATTTAACTCCTTCAGCCACATTCTGTCTTTACTGAACACAGATATTGCTATGGGTTGGTTTCCATTAAGCACTGTGTTGAAAGTTTTATGAACTGAAAACAGAATTATTTTTTATGCTCTACCTACAGTATAAGTTGGTACATGACTGTAGGTGAGTTGTGGGAAGGACTCAAGGTCAAACCATTCCTCCAAATGTGTTACCTTTCTACACAGGAGAAATTATACCCATATGCATAGTCACACACGTATGTGTATGTGTGTGAATAGACTTGTATAAATATGTGTTTATATGTGTATATACTAAAAAACAAGAACTTGTGGCTACTGAGTTGATTCTGATTCATAATAACCCTAAAGAACAGAGTAGAACCACCCTATAGGGTTTCCAAGTAGCGGCTGGTGAAATTGAACTGCCAACCTTTAGTTAGCCGCAGAACTCTTAACCACAGTGCTACCAAGACTACATACGTGTGTGTGTAAACCAAACTTGAATCCCATTCATAGTGACCCTATAAGACAGAGTAGAACTGCCCGCATAAAATTTCCAAGTCTGTAGATCTTTAAGGAAACAAACTGCCCTATCCTTCTCCAGCAGAGCAACTGGTGGATTCAAAGCACCCATGAAATATATATGTATTTCATGTATATGTGTATATGAAACTACTTTGGCTTTAATGAATTGCTTTTAAATTTGTTGAAGATTAAATGATACTTTATATTCTTTAATTAGAAAATGATCCAGGTAGATTTTTCATATTTTTTTGTTTGTTTTTTATCATTTTCCTGTTAATTAATGCTCTTATCCTTATATGAAGGATCCCTCCAGGCCTTCCCTATGACAGCTATAACTCTCACTACCTTTGTTCCATCTGTTCTCTCTACAGTTTTCCTTTGTTTCGTAGTCCATGTCATTCCAATTACCATTCCTACCCTTCAGAGTTCTGTCATCTTGTTTCTTCTGTCTACCGTGTCTAAAATTAACTTTTAAATATGCACAGTTTTCAAGATAAACATTATGGTGTGCTTCACAATTAATCTTAAGAAAAGTAAACGTAAGCAAAACATGGTACACTGTAGACAGTATATTAGACAACTTATTCCAAGAGGTCAAATTAGTAAAGACAGCTGCACTGTGATCATTTTTAAATTCGTATGATAATCCTTTCCTTACTTAGTGTGCTAATTTTCCTACTTTGGAGGAAAAGGCAGCCAGAGAGGCTAAAATGAAAAAGTTACTAATTAATGACATAACCTGATATATATACTGTAGCACTATAGCTTTAATGCAAGTCAGTTTAATTGTGACTATTAAAGATGATGTAAGAGAATGAAAGAAAACCTATTCTGAATAAATGATACCATATATTTTGGGGAGTAAATGGTAGAAGTTTAATGAATTTGTTCTATAACATGAACAGAGAATTGTAATAATTTAGTGCTTTCCAGAGAACAAAAGGAAATAATACTGTATAAGTTTAATGTATTCACATCTTAAAACCACAGAAATATGAATGGAAAATGAGTACATTTTCATCTTTGTGAAATCAGCTATGATTTCCTGAAGAGGGCAGTTGAGAAGGCAGTGAGAAAGTGTAGAAAAAAATTAAACAGTGGAGGACATTCTAGAGGAACAAACATTAGAATCACTCCGGATATCCTGAGGATTTTTTTTTTAATTCTGATTAGTTCTTACTTACATTTCTTAGAGAGATGAGGGACAGCTGACCACTTCATTTCTACATGAGATACAAAATAATGAGAGTAACCAGCTTGCTAAGACTTCAAAGCCAGATGGTATGTATATTTGTCATGCTGAGTTGATGGGTTGGAAATTCCAGTCTGCGCGATGACTGGAGCCAAGTAATGCTTCAAGGTAATCCTGATTAAGATCCACTTTTACATTTTTGTGTAACTTTTACATTTTTAGCAGTTAGCTTGATGAATTTTAAGTTGCAATGAATAACATGGTACACATAAGTAACAGAAAAATGCAAATAATGTGATTTAACTGGCAGCTCAAATTAAATTCTAATAATAGTGGCTGAAATATAAGGTGGTTTAAGAGTATTAGCAAACTGCTTCTTAGATAAGCAAATAATCAAAAGTCAAGCCATGATTCTTTCCAGGAAATGGTAGACAATTTCATAATTTTTAAGAATTATTTTTTGAGAGTTGGCCAGTATGGACTAGAACAGCAATAAACAGGAACAACAACAACAGAAAATTCCACCTCATTCTGGAAATGAGAAGACGATTTTGAGGTATGACTCTTCCCTGATCTCTACGTACTAATCACTGAAGTCTTCCACAGCAGTACATGGTGGGGCCAAACTCTGGTTTCAGATGCGGCAGAGCTCATGAGAAGTCTACAGACAGTGACAGGGTAGCCACCAGGTCATTATGAGAGAACAGCTATAGCGTATCAGATAACAGCATTCGGGGAAAAAACAAAAACAAAAAAACAAACACGCAGCCATCAAGTTCGGTCTGATTCACAGCAACCACAGAGGTCAGAGTAGAACAGCCCCATAAACTTCCCAAGGAGTGCCTGGTGGATTTGAACTTCCAGTCTTTTCTTTAGCAGATGTAGCGCTTAACCCACCATGCCACCAGGGTTTCCAATAGTATTTGATAAGAAGAAGATCAATTAATTACAGAAAAGTAGAAAACTGGCAAAATATGTTTAGACTGTTTGCATTTGCAAAAATTCTTTTGTTTTTCTCCACTTCTACTTCCCTTTTTCATTTCAATGTCCCTTCTCTTTTTTCTTTTTTCATATTGATAAAAACATTTCCCAAGAACCAGTGAGTTATTTATTTATTTTACAAATCTTTATTGAGTAATTTAGCTTCATGCTAAATTATTTTTGCTTTCTGTATTTTAAAACTTTGTTATTAGTCACATACACGTTTTTGTTCTTGATACTTTCTTAGTGAATTGACCCTTTGCCATTATCAAATGTTCCTTTTTATTTTCAATAACAGTCTTTGTCTTGAAACCTACTTTTTGCTATTAGCATAGTTAGTCGAGGATTGAAGTTGTCAAGGATTCAAGTAAAATGAAATCCTTGACAATTTCAAACCTTCAGTAGCTATGCTAATAGCAAATAATACATTGCATCAGCCAAATCTGCTGCAAAAACCTTTTAGAAATCCAAATCAAAACTACAGTGAGATACCATCTTACCCCAGCAAGGTTGACGCTAATTCAGAAACACCAAACAACAAATGTTGGAGAGGCTGTGGAGAGATTAGAACTCTACTGCACTTCTGGTGGGAATGTGTACTGGTACAACCTCTTGGAAAGCCATTTGGCACTTTGTTCGAAAGCTAGAAATAAAATTACCCTATGATCCAGCAATTCCACTGCTTGGAATATATCCTACAGAAATAAGGGCCACACATGAAAAGATACATGGAAAGGAATGTTTATTGCAGCACTGTCTACAATAGCAAAAGATGGAATCAACCTAGGTGCCCATCAGAAGATGCACGGATAAACTATGGTACATGTACACAATGGAACACTATGGAGTGATAAAGAACAATGATGATTTTAGGAAACATCTCATAACCTGGGATCAACTGGAAGACATTATGCTGAGTGAAATCAGTTAGCTGAAAAAGGACAAATATTGTATGAGACCACTAGCATAAGGCCTTAAGACACACAGAAGAAAATACTCTTTGATGGCTACAAGTATTGGGATGGAGGGTGAGGGTTATTCATAGGTTAGTCTATAGGAATTTGGTTAGGGGAAGGGGGTGACAGCATGCAGTAGAAGGCGGGTCAGCATATCTGGAGTGCACCACAAGCTAAAAGGTTTTCTAAATTCAACCCAATATTTCAAAGGACAGAGTTGCAGGGGCAGGGGTCTGGGGACCATGTTTTCAGGGGACTTCAAGTTCAGTTGGCATAGCTAGTCTTTTTCTGAGAGAGTCTTCTGCATCCCATATTGGTGGGTGGGGTCTGGGTTCTTAAAAGCCAGCAAGCTGCCATCTGAGGAACATCAACTGGTCCCAACCCACCTAGAACAAAAGACAACTGAAAACATCAAAGACAGGAGGGAAAATGAGCCCAGGAGACAGACAGACCCATATGATGGGGAAACGACATCAGCATGAGACAAGAAGAACTGAATGGTGCCTGCCCACCACAAAACACAGCCCTGATAGGGGAACAATGTAGAGTTTCTGACGTAGCCCGAGAAAAAGAGAGGTACACATCAAGAATTCTATCAAAAGACCAGAATTGATGATCTGACATCCTGGAGCATCCCCTGAGAACATGGCCTCTAGATTTGCTATTAGCCCAGAGCTGCAATCAGTACTGAAGCCAACACTTCAAAGGATGGACTGGACTTGGTGACACAGAGTGATGCTTGTGGTGTGTGTGCTTTATGGCTTAATATACATATGAGGCTGTACTACTGGTTTCTTTTTAGAAGGAAAATGAGAGAGTGGAGAGAAGGGGAAGGTGTGGTTGAGTGGATATTGGAAGAGTGGAAAAGAAGAGTGTGCTGTCACAGGGCGAGGAGAGCAGACAGAGTTGCAGAGAGGCGGGTACTCAGGGTTGTATATGGAAAACTGACTTGGCTTGTAAACTTCCACTTAATCACAATAAAGTAAATTTTTTAAAAAATGGGGTAAAAAAACTACACACACAAAACCTCTTTAAAATGTTACAAAGCAAAGATGTCACTTTGAAGACTGAGGTGTGCCTTACTCAGACATCATGTTTTCGGTTGCCTCACGTGCATATGAAAACTCAACAAAGAGGATGGAAAATCGAAGAATTGGTGCTTTTGAAATAATGATGTTGGTGAAGAATGTTGAAAATATCATGGAGTGCCCCCAAAATAATCCATTTTAGAAGGAGTACAGCCAGAACGCTCCTTAGACGAGAGAATGGTAAGACTTTATCTGACACATTTTAGAGATGTTATCAGAAGGGACCAGTCCCTTGGGAAGGACCTCATGCTTGGTAAAATAGAGGGTCAGTGAAAAAGAGGAAGATCTCCAACCAAATGGACTGACATAGTGACTGCAACAATGGGCTCAAATACAGCAATGATTGTGGAGATGGCACAGCACTGAGCAGTGTTTTGTTATATATAATGTTGCTATGAATCAGAATCAACAGCACCTAACAACAGCAACAGTCAAGGTTTCTTATGATTAGGATTTGTGTCCATTTGTTTTTAACCTATCTGTATCTTAATATGTAAAGTATGTATTTTTAATTCTAATTTGACAGTCTCTGCCTTTTAATTGAAGAGTTCAGACCATTTACTTTTAATATAAATACACTTGGATTTAAGTCAGATAACTGTATTCTTTTTTTCCAAGCTGCTCTTAGTTTCCTTTCTCTACTTTCTGACTTCTTTTAAATTAATTTAATATTGTTCTGTTTTATTTGCAGTATTGGTTTACTGGTATGGTAGAAGTAGAGTGTCATAGTCAGAATTTCTAAAACAGGTGTCTTAATCTCAGAAACTATGAATCCAATGAGATATCACCTTATGCCTGTATTATGTTCTGTGGTATAGTTGGACTTAAGGAAGGAAGAGTATCCAGGTTGGTCTCATTTTATGACACGAGCCCATAGATAGAACTTTTGCAAGCAGATAGCAGAAAAGGAAAGCAAAAGGGAAAGTTAGAAAGATCTAGGACATGAAAAGGATTCTCCATGCTGTTGCTGGCCTTCCAGATGGAGGAGGCAGTGTGCAAGAACTGAGGTGTGTATGCAAGAAGCTGAAGGTGATGCTGGTCAACAGCCAACAAAGAAACTTGACTTTTAGTCGTATGGTGACATGGAAAAGGATTCTGCAAACAATGTAAAGAGCTTGAAAGTAGATTCTTAACTCAGTTCCCCAGATAAGAGGCCAGCTTGGCCAGTACTTTGACTCCAGCCTTGTTAGACCCTGAACAGAGAACCCAACTGAGCCCACCTGAATGTCTTACCTATAGAACTGTGGGTGAATAAATTGGTATTGTTTTAAGTCAGTACATTTGTGGTATTTTTTTACACTGCAGTAAAAAAAATGCGTTGGCTAAAACTGTTTTATTTTTATAGTTGTGGCTCTAGAATTTACAATATGCATCTTTAACTTATCACAGCCTTCTGTCAAATAATATTATACTGCCTTATTGTAAGAAACTTGCAACAATATGTTTTCCATTTCCATAGAACTAGTTATTTATGCAGCCAACTGGTAAGAGACATTTCCACCTGTTTTGAAACAGTGAATTTGACAATTAACTTTCACACAGATGTTAGTGTGCATGTGTGAGAGTTTCTGTAGCGAAAACACCTCCTGGTAGTCACAGGTAATAGAGTATATGCATCTTTAAATTACTAGATATTGCCCAATTGTCCTTCAAACTTCTTCAAAGAATTTTCATTCTCACTGTAAAATTTCTGGTGGCTCCTCATCCTTATCAATATTTGCTGTTATGGATTGAATTGTATCCTTCCAAAATGCTATGTTATAAAGCTTAACTTCTATGCTTGTGGCTATAATCCTTTTTGGGAATGGATTGCCTTTGTTATGTTAATGAGGCAAGATTAGTGCAGGGTATGTCTTCAGATGGTCTCTTTGAGATATAAATGAGATTAAATAAGCAAGCTAAACAGATAATGGGAGAAGATTCCTGTCAAGCCACACAGAGATTGCCCAAGAATCAGGAAACAAGCTGAAAAGACAGGACCTTCTCCCTTAGTGGACAAAGAAAGCCTTTCCCTAGAGCTGGTGCTCAGGATTCAGTTTTCTAGCCTCCTAAAGTGTGAGAAGATAAAAGTTATTTGTTAAAGTCATCCATTTGTGATTATTTCTGTTATAGTAGCACTAGGTAAGCATATCGGTTATTATTAATTATCAGCACTATGACATTGGCTTTGGCAAGACAATTGGTATTATCAAAATTAAATTTTGAATAACTATGTTGATAATGAATACTGTCTCCTTGGGGTCTTAATTTGTATTTTCATGGTTGTTGCTCAGCCAGGCATGTTTTAATATGTTTATTGCTTAGATTGGAATGGAGATAGTTATTACCTGTATCAACCCATTGTCACTGAGTCAATTCTCATCATAGCAACTCTGTAGAACACAGTGGAACTGCCCTTTGGGGTTTCCAGGGAGCAGATGGTGGACTTGAACTGCTGAGCTTTTGGTCAGTGGTAAAAATGCTTAACCACTGCATCACCAGGACTCTGATTCTCTGTATGTTCACTGTAATTTCTAAAACTTCCTTGAAACTTGAGATTCAAACTTCTAAAGTTCTAAAATAAGCTATAGAAAAATTTCCTAAATATAAAATTATTCCCTGAATTATGTAATCTATTTCTGGTTTCTGTAACATGATTTTGGCAATAATTCAATTGGGCCATGCTCACTGATGGCAGTCATATTGTCCTACTCAGTTTTTCTGGCTATAGAGAAGACAAAAACCTTAGGTCATCTGAGGTAAAAGGTAGCCTAAGTTAGGCAGGAAAAGTAGAACATTACTCGTTAGTTTACTAGCTTAGTGAGGGAATCTTCATTATCAGGAAATTTCAAAGTATTTGGGGTAAAGGTTAGAACCGATTTATTGACAGTCTAAGAGCACCATTGTGAGACAAGGATTGGAACGGGGTAGCATTTAAGGATTATTCTTCCTTTTGAGCTATGTCTTATGTAGGAATCCATCAACAGCTTAAACAGACTATCAACATGGAAATTAAAAAAAGAAGTCCTATTTTCTAAAGAATTATTAGCGAAATTGTATCTTTTACAAATATATCATGAGTAAAATATTTTTAGGGGAAGCAGCCAGAAAAATTTCCCTAAACTCAAATGCTGGTGCTTAATGGGAATGGCACTGAGCCCAGGGCGTGTGTCTTCCAATCTTCCTGTAATTTGAATTATCACTTGCTGAGCTGTTTCCCAGTAGACTGCCTGCCTCCATTCATAGCTCTGGATCTTCAGGACTGTTCTTCCTCTGTTGAGAAATTTCCCCAGTAGTTGCGCTGCAGTGTTTGACTCTTCCCTCTACCCCAGTCGTTGTGAGGGTCTAAACAAAAACACAGCTGATAGAGGCAGTTCAGTCTCTGATTGATTTGAGAGTGTTACAGCTGGCCATTTTTTGTTTTGTTTTGTTTTTGAAAATGGCATAGTGTATCTAAGTTGGCTTTACTTTGGAAAGATTTTATTTCTGAAAATCTGTGAAGGAGGTTGTTTAGTCCAAGTTTGACAAGAGAAAATTGTTTCATATCAGAATTTTGATTATTGCATTCAGTGAATTTCTCTACGACTCCAAGATTGGAAGCTTCCTCGGGTGGAAAAATTTCTAGATGTAAGAGATTTAAACTGTGGGAAAGACTGCTTTACCTTCAGATGAAATTGTCTTTTTTTGTTATTCAACAAATTACCCTGATCTCTTTCTTTTTGCTCCTTGGGTAATTTGTAACCCCACTAGTCAATATAGCTTCATCGTAGATCTTGATAGAACATTTTCAACCAGTGGGAAGTTCAGTCTGATGACATTGCTTCCTTCAGAGCTGATTTAGATGTGTGTTTATACATTTTTACATTTGCCCCAACTGAACGAAAATGAAAGCAGTGTTGTTAAATCAATTTTCTCATATATAAATTCAAATTATAAATATCTTACCCTTTTTTTGGAAAATCTGGTGGCCGTGAGTCGGATCCGACTCAATGGCACTTGGCTTGGCTGGTGGCATAGTGGCTAGGTGCTGTGGATACTAACCAAAAGGTCAGCAGCTTGAATCCATCAGACACTCCTTGGAAACTCTGCATTATAGGCTGCCTGTGAGTTACAATTGACTCAGCATCAGTGGGTTTGATTTTCTTTTCACCATATTTAATTTGTGGAGTCGCTAGGTGCTGCAAATGATGAACATGCTCAACTGCTAACCCAAAGATTGGAAGTTCAAGTCCCCCCAGAGGTACTTTGGAAGAAAGACCCAACCATATACTTCTAAAAACCCTTTGGAGCACAGTTCTACTCTGACACACATGGCATCACCATGAATCGAAAGTGATGGGACAAAACCTGTGACGATTTTTTGTTTTATTTGTAGGGTGATCCCTTTAAATATACTTCTGATCCTGTTTTATCTATTACAGGTCTGTGACTTGTTTGCCATGTCCCAGCTAGACTTGCTCTGGATCTTATTGACTAGTACTAACCCTTGTTTCTCTTTCTCTACAGGTTATCCAGGCTGTCTTCTTTGGGATCTGTGTCCTGACTGACCTCTCCAGTCTTCTGACAAGAGGGAGTGGGAACCAAGAGCAAGAAAGGCAGCTCAAGAAGCTCATCTCTCTGCGGGACTGGGTGCTGGCTGTATTGGCCTTTCCCGTTGGGGTTGTGAGTATGATCACGGAGAGAGTTTCATCTCAAAAGAAACTTGTGTCTATCTTCAGACATTTTAGGGGAAAAGTGGCTTCATTAAAGGAGGTCCTATTACTTGGCATGCAACCCAAACTTGAAATGCATGGTCCTTGGGTCTGTGACCATTCTAGTATTTCTAAACTTGAGAGAAAAAATCAGCATTAGCTCATGTATTCCTACTTCCCCAACAGTGCCTTTAGCTAGTATCACTTAAGTAAATGCCACTTAATGTTTTCAGTGTGTTCTGGCTTCACTGATTTTCACTGATTTCAATTAGATTCCTTCCATAGCTCCACTTCATGGTATCTTGAAGGTCCAGGGTCCCATAAGATTCTATAGATTTTAACCCAGCATCTTAGGGATCTAGTGCTTCTGTGACACAAGTACCACAAGGAGGTGGCTTTTTAGAACACAAATTTATTTTTTTTTAGAATTTTGGAGGCTAAAGTCCAAATTAGGGTGTCAGTCAATCATGTCCTTCCTTGTTGGTACCCTCAAGTGTTCCTTGGCTTGTAGGCAATCCCCATGTGGCATCTGTCTTCCCCACTGTGTGTCTTCTCTGTGTCCATCTGGTCTTTTTATAACTCACGAGGGTATAGGCATAGGAGCCACCTAACCCAATACGTAGACTGATATAACCTCATCAACATAACAAAAGAGAAACTAGTATTTCCAGATTTACAGGAACAGGGCTTAGGATTTCAACACGTATTTTAGGGAGACACAATTCAATCCATAGCACTCAGGTGTGTCCAGATAAAGAATGAGAGAAGTCTTGCATGGCTCAGGTTGCGAGGCCGGTAGAAGTCTATTACCTAATTCAAATTCAGATCTTTCATTTGCCAGCTGGATTTTTGGGAGAAACAGAAGCCCAGGTGACCAGAGATAGCACGTGCACCAAAGTCCAAGATCCAGCACAGGGAAAACCAGAAATTTGTGCTTTAGTCATCCAATGTGTCTATTCATATTTGCCAGATCTATAGCTGACAGAGAAACTCTGGTAGTATATTAGTTAAGTGCTGCTACTGCTAACCAAAAGATCAACAGTTCAAGTCCACCACGTGCTCCTTGGATATTCTATGGGTCATTTCTACTCTGCCTTGTAGAGTTGCTATGAGTCAGAATCGACTCAATGGCCGCCAGTTTGTTTGCGTTTTTATAGCTGGCAGTGATTTCTACATGCTGATCCTAATACCATGTTGGGGAATTAGCAGGCTCCCACTGTCACTGAATTGCTTTTTCTATGTACCAATCGTAGTTTTTTTGGATGAAACAGTTCTTAGCTCTTAAGGACAATACAAGGGCCAGGGAAGCCTTCTAATCCGGTCACACTCCTCTTTTCATTCCCTCATTTTTGTTTCCTGGAAATTTAAACAAGTTCTTAGATTGGAATCAACTACTAAATTTCTGAAATTCTATTCTTGACAGAGTTATAAACTTTCTAATTACTTGATATTTCCTCCTTCTAACTTGTGTTACAAAATTCAAGAATTTTCATCAGAATAGCCATCTAGAGACAATAACCGTTGCTCTGAAGTGTAAGGACATGTTCTTTCTTCCTAAAGGAGTTATCTGGAAAACGACAGGTTTGTAATATTTGTGTTTCTTTTTCTTCTACTCCATTGTTATTAGATGCTGTCAAGTCAGTTCCCACTGACAGTGACTTTGTCCACAATGAAATGCAGCCCTGTCTAATCCTGTATCACCCTCGTGATCATTGCTGTAGTTGAGTCCACTGTGACAGCCACATTGTCAATCCATCTCATTGAAGGTCTTCCTCTTTTTTGCTAACCTTTTACTTTACCAACCATGATTTCCTCCCCCGGGGACTGGTCCCTGCTGATAACATGTCCAAAGTATGTGAGACAAAGTCTCCCCATCTATACTTCTAAAGAGCATTCTGGCTGTACTTCTTTAACACAGATTTGTTTGTTCTTCTGGCAGTCTGTGGCATATTCCATAATCTTTGCCAATACCATTCGTTCAAAAGTATCAACTTTTTGATCGCCCTCATTCACATGCACATGAGGCAACTGAAAACACCATGGCCTCACATCTTTGGTTTTTAACACTTTAAAGAGATCTTTTGCAGCAGATTTGCCCAATGCAATGTGTCATTTGATTTCTTGATTGCTGCTTCCTTGGGTGTTGATTGTGGATCCAAGTCAAATGAAATCCTTGACAACTTCAAATTTTTCTCCTTTTGACAAACATAATTTACTGTTTACTCTCTTGGAATTTCTGTAGAGTAGGAACAGAAAAGAAGTGTTTTGACCTCTAGAAGTCTACTTTGACTAGAAGGCAAAGCTATAAATAGAAACGCATCATCAACTTTTTTTTTTTTTTTTTTAACTCCACCTCTCCTGTTATGTGTTGTCAAACTGAGTCTCTCCAGGGAAATTGCCAGCTTATATTCTGAGTCTTGTCATTGCCATCAAAGGCTCATTTGATGTGCCCTGTAGAAATTTGATATTACTTTTGGGCATCTGTTGGAGTATTTGTCAGCTTTCTGTGTCCTTTATGAATCTTAGTCTTTGCCACCTCATTGTTTGTGAGAAGAGTAATAGCTCTTCTGCTTGTTGGTTAGTTTTATTGCATGTGATATTTCCCTTCATGTTTTATTACTTTTCGTTGTTTTATCTGTATTGAGGGAAACCCTGGTGGTATAGTGGGTTAAGTGCTACCACTGCTAACCACAAGGTTGGAAATTGAAATCCACCAGGCCCTCCTTGAGTACTCTAGAGGGCAGTTCTGCTCTGGCTTCTAGGGTCACCATGAGTTGTATCCAACTCAATGGCATTTGGCTGGCTTGGCTATCTATATTTGATGTAGGGGAAAGGAATAAAGATATCTTTAAGCTACCCTGTCTATTATAATCCAAAGTCAGAACAGCACTTGTTCATTACATGTACATAAACCTCTGTTAGCCAGTGAACTCCCTGATAGCAAGTGCTTTCACCTCCTTGGTGCTGTGCCCCACTGCCTACCTGCTCTACTACCTGGCCTACACTAGGTGCTCCAAACCAAAACCCAGTGTCATCGAGTCAGTCCCAATTTATAGCCACCCTATAGGACAGAGTAGAACTGTTCCATACAGTTTCCAACAAGTGCCTGGCAGATCTGAACTGCTGATCTTTGGTTAGCAGATGAAACACTTAACCATTATGCCTCCAGGGTTTCCCTTAGTAGGTGATCCAGAACCCAAATAAACCAAACCCAGTGCCATCGAGATGATTCTGACTCATAGCAGCCTTATAAGGACAGAGTAGAACTGTTTCATCGAGTTTCCAAGGAGTGCCTGGCAGATTTGAACTGCTGACCTTTTGGTTAGCAGATGTAGCTCTTAACCACCACACCATCAAGGTTTCTGGTAGGTGATCAGTGCTCTTAAATTAATAGGCAGACTTAAAGAATAAGTAATTAGTCAGATGTGCAGCCTCACTGAATTCTTTAACTCTCAGTTTTCCTCGCTCAGTGGTACTTTATGGTCAGTTTTTCATGATTTTCCCTTATTTTGAGTCACTTCCCTTGATGGCAGTGGGTGGGTTTCCCATTTTGATTGACTAACCTTTTCTTCTCCCTGACCTTTCTATGGTTCCTCAGCTACATTTCTTTCTCTCCTCTTTCTGTCTCTGTATTTAATATTAAAAAGAGCCCTGATCAATATTCTCCAGAAATCTCACTGCTTCACTCTTTCTTCTGTTCTTGTCTTGTTCTGTCATTTGACTTGTTTTTAACTTACCTAATTTCCAACAGATTTCTAATTCTAATGCCTAGACATTTGTTTTGAGGCAAAACAAAACAAACCTAATAAGTGACTTCTTCTCAAACCACATTAATTTTTAGCCAAGTGGTATTTATCAAGCATAAAAGTTTGGCTCTTTAAGCATTTTGACCTAGAATAATTTTTTTTAAGTTAGCAATGTGATTTTACATATCCTGAAGATTATTTCCCAACTGTGCTTTCCATTTTTCCCATTTCTGTGCTGTGACTACAGAGGCTTTCCTCCACCGCTTCTGTACTTCCCTACACTGCTCAGTGACCTGGTGGGATCAGGAAATCCACTGTGTGTTTAGCCTTATGGCTTAAGACTTTGCTTCTTATTACAATGCCACCCTTCCTAGAGCAGTGTCACTAAGAATCACTTCAACAGAAGTCATACCTACTCTTCCTGCAGCCCCTGGCCTGGAAAGGAGGGGCCCAGCCTAAAGGGTTCAATGTATCAGAAGGGTGAGGACAGCACTCATGCCCAGCATCTAGCAGAAATGCTGTCGTGCCGATAGGAATCTGTAGTAAGAATGCTTATCATGTGTGCAAATGACTCAGTGTAACACTTTAATTAAACACCTTTCATCAGTTTGCTGGACATAGTCAAAACCCTAAAAGGCAAAACACGTGAGAGCTCTCTCTGTTGCAAGATTGACTCGAGCACACTCAAGCAGCCTAATGAAGTAGACGCAGTGCCTTTACTGTAAACACCTGTGGGGTCCCCAGAGGCTTTCCCTGTTTGGTCACCTGCACTCCCAGAGTGAGGCCAGATCCCAGGAGTGCTTCCGCTACTGTTTCCCACTCTGCTTCCTTTGCTTGAAGCTTTTTGTCTGTCAGTTCGAAGGTTACTGGCAAAGCAATGTTATTTTTACTTCACGGCACAGAACAAAAAGGCATCAAGAGGGCAGAGAGCAGCCGTTGAATTTATCACCTCTTCTCCAGCTTTTTCTGATGAGACCTTTGACCCCGGGCCTCTCCTGATGTTCACATTCTGTTTCTCTTTCTCGCTTCAACTGCTACGATGTCAGAAAGAAAGGCCCAGGCAGGGGTTATCTGGGATCTGTACCATCTACATTAATGCGTCCTCCAGTAACAAGGTTAACTGTGAGTTGACAGTAATTGCTTTATGCGGGCATTTAGCACTAAATATGGTTTTATGACCAGTGGTCCTAGGGTGTGTGCTTCACGGACTCTGTATCTCAAGGATACATAAAAATCATGAACCATTCCAATCAAAGATAACTGGAATCAACTTTTACTTCAGCATAACCTTGAAGAAATCGGTCTGAGTCACTGGAGTGAGCACAACTGTGGCATCCCGATTGGTGTAGATTCTCATAGATGACAAGCTGGCCTTGATTAGTAGCGCTAATGGCCAGAAACCACCACCACTCCCAAAGCCTTGCAACTCATTTTGCAGGGATAACCCAGGGGAGGCTCTTTTTCCATGTGCAGTTTATTTCTGAACCCTGTTGCCCTTTTAAAGAAGCATTACGAATAATTCTATGACATTATGTGGTCTGGAAGTACTGAAGTTTATTGGAAGCAATCAAACTGAGAGTGTCTTTTGTCTCCTGTGAGTTTGTTGACTTTTGTGCTGGCAGATGTCATTATCATAGTTAAGAGAGTAGATTTGAACCTCCAACCAAAATAGAAAAGCAGGAGAAAGCCAAGGAATAACAAAAAAAAATGAATATATGAATATGAGTATGAAAGTGTTCCTCTCCAAAATCCTAAATGTGTCTCCTGTCACCATCTAAAGCAGCCCCTTTAACGACAAAGAACAATCACATATTTTCCCTTAGTTCACATCCTCATACGTATTCCATTAACTGCAATCCTCACATCTCATTCATTTGTAACTATTCAGCTGAATAATATTGTAATCATATTTCACCACCTCCTCAGTCCCCAGGTTATGGACTAACTTTGGGTTGCTGTAGACCAGCTACTTCCTGTCTCTAAGTTAACCCTGGCACTTCCCTAATTTAAAGAGTTTTAACACGAAAGGACTAGTCCAAGGAAGTCTTGGAGATAAGAATCTGCTCTAAAACCTCAGAGCCCACTGAGCATCCAGGTTATCAGGAGCAAACCAGCAGGTACCTGTAGGAGCTTTTCTGGAATTTGGCTTTCTTATCCGACTTGAGTCTCAAAGCTGTTTGTTAAGTAATCATTTCTGGTGCTGTAATCATTTTTCTCATAAAGATTTAATGAAGATTTCGTAAGTACCAATCTATTTCCGAATCCTTTAAAACTTGTTTTTGCTTGTGATGGGGACTGTATTGTACCTGCTTCCCTAGACAACATTTGGGAAATGGAATTTAAAATCTGACATGCAAACTCCAAGTATCTAGCAGTTGTTTTCGAAACACAATTCCTGAAAGTCTTCATTTGTGGACGTGTTAGCTAACTCCAAGCTATTCTTAGGGAAAAAATATGCAATACATGTGCATTTTGATTGTTACATTCTTATGGTTTAGAACCCAATTATTTCACTACTGATTTTAAATGTTTAAGAGGTTGACTTCATGAAAAATAAACATTAGTTACTAATAAACATTAGTTACTAACATTAGTCTGTTAATGTAACACATATAGGAAGGGAATTCTACTTGTGGTCATGAACACAAGCCAATGCCTTTCCTTCTGTTTTGATACTGAGGGGAAATTTTTAAAAAGCACATAGCTTCCTTTATTCCGTAAACTCTGGATTTAATTTTAAAATATCCTTAATAAACTCTGATCCTGTCTTTATTGAATTTTCGTATAGACACCTAAAATAAAACTCTTTTCTACTTTTTCTTTAAGCCTTAGCTGATGTTTTAAGTTTTAGTGCCTTTTCCCTCTTTTCTTCACCTTTGAAATTAGGAATCAAAACTCTGCTAAATCACTTCTGGTGGAATCAGTCATATGATTGCTCTATGCTGAAATGAGCAGGGTAATTAGTGGTCGCAAAATATTGTGGGCCTAGTTGCCTAGGAGGGCAGATTCCTAGATGACCATTCGAGGCAATAAACAAAATCAGCCGTTTCTCCCATTAACAGGAGAAAAAGTCAGATGATTGTAACTACTTAACCTAAATGAATGCTCTTATGATTATTTTTGAGTAGCCTTTCCAAAAGTTACAGGACGTAATATGATTAGAAGATGTACCTGATGGAGAACAAGGTTACTTATCAACACTCTCATGTTTGCTTGTGGTATTACAGGTTACACACTCTTCTTCCTTCATGTCTCTACTCGAATGATCAACCTTCAGCCTTTTGTGTATAACCTGTCTTAGGAAACCATGGTGGTATAGTGGTTGAGTGCTACCTCTGCTAATCAAAAGGTCAGCAATTCGAATTTGCCGGACACTCCTTGGAAACTCTATGGGGCAGTTCTACTCTGACCTATAGGGTCGCTGTGAGTCACAGTTGACTTGATGGCAGTGGGCTTTTTTGGTTTTAGTCTTTTGGCGTGGCTATAACAGAAATACCATAAGAACCACAATTTTTCTGCCTACATGATCTATTTCATTTGTACACATTCATGCTAACTCAGCGTAGTCAGCTTCTTTGAGGATTGTAAGACATATTTTTAAACACAAAAAATAAGCATGGGAAAAAAACCAAATTTTTTGCCTTAGGTGCCTACACTGAAAACTCCCTGTTTCTATCCAGACCATCCAAAGACAGAAGCTACAGTGCAGTGAGTAATGATGTGTGAGTACATGGATCCTGCTGTATAGCACATAGTGTGTATGGGGAGCCGGGATAGTGGTCTTGTGTTTCAGGGGCTCACCGTCTAGTAAGAGTGACATTTTTAAAACTATACCAACAAGTAAATTAAAAATAGGACCTGATGAGTACAACCATACATGTGTCTAAGATGGAGAAGTAGCCCAGTAGGGGAAGGAAATAATTTTAGTGAGTGGGTGGGCAGGCCTGGAAAGTTCCCAATGATGATGACATCAGTGCTATTTTTAAAGATGAGTAAGAACTTACTGGATGTATAAGTTAGTGATAGTTTTAGTGCAAATAACAGAATACTCCAAGATATACACATGGCTCATCATTCTCTAAGGAGCTTTGGTGATGCCGTGGTTAGGCACTCACCTGCTAAATGAAAGGTCAACAGTTCAAACCCACCAGCTATTCCACAGGAGAAAGATGTTGTAGTCCGCTTCTGTAAAGGTTTATAGAATTGGAAATCCTACCGGGCAATTTTGCTCTGTCTTTTGGGGTCGCCATGTGTCAAAATTGACTCAGTTACAGAGGGTCTTCACTTTCTTCATTCAAGTCTCTGCTCAAATGATCAACCTTCAGCCTTTTGTGTATATGTCTGTCTTAGGAAACCCTGGTGGTGTAGTGGGTAAGTGCTACCTCTGCTAATCAAGAGATCAGCAGTTCGAATTCATCAGGCATTCTGGAACTCTATGGAGCAGTTTTGCTCTGACCTATAGGGTCGCTATGAGTTGGAATTAACCTAACAGCAATGGGCTTTTTTGGTTTTAGTCTTTTGATGCTGCAGTCTTCTGAAATACCTCAAGTGGATGGCTTTAACAAAATTTTTCTTCCATAGTCTAGTAGGCTACAAGTCCATACTCAGAGGATCAGCTCCAGGGGAAGGCTGTCACTTTGTCAGCTCTGGAAGGAGGTCCTTCTCCTCAGTCTTCCCCACTGTGATAGGAACTTCTCTGCACAGGAACCCTGGGCCCAAAGGACATGTTCTGCTCCCGGTGCTTCTTTGTCAGTGGTAGGATGCCCCCAACTCTGTGCTTATTTCACCTTCCTTTTATCTCTTGTAAGATAAAAGGTGGTGCAGGCCATACCCCAGGAAACTCCCTTTGTTCTAGATCAGGGATGTGACCTGAGCAAGAGTGTCACATCCTGCCCTGATCCTCGTTAACCACAGGCGGATACTGAGTTATAACATGTGAGACAATCACAGATTAGAGGACACCTACACAATACCCGACTCGACGGCACTTGGCTTTGGCTTGGCACACAATACTGGGAGTCATGGCCTACCCAAGTTGACTCATATTTTAGGGAGACACTGTTTAGTCCATTAGTGTCTCATTATTGTCTATCCTATTATTGTGTCATTGTTAATTTGTTTAATGTGTGTATTCCCCTGACTTGATCCATGCTCTGTGGGACCAGGGAAGCTGTGTGTTTCATTCACTGCTGCGTCCCAAGCACCAGCTATGATGTCTGAACAATCTGATATTTGTTGAAAGAATGGATAGTCGTTCATCCATGGCTTAAACAATGAAAATATTTAATATCTCACAGAACAAGGGGAATATAGGCAGGTAGTTTCAGGATTGTTGTTGTTGTTCGGTGGTGTTGTGTCATTATCAAGGCGTAGCAACCCTGCATACCACAGAACGGAACTCTGCCTGGTCCTGCACTTTGCTCCTAGTTGTTATGTGCTTGAAGCTTCCTCTTTTTTTACTGACCCTCTTCTTTACCCAGCACGATGCCCTTCTCTAGGAACTGATCCCTGTTGACAGCATGTTCAGACTGTGTGAAGCTTGGTCTCACCATCCTTGCTTCTCAGGAGCACTCTGGTTGCACTTCTTCCAGATCTGCTTATACTTTGGGCAGGCCATGGTATATTAGTACTCTTCACTAGCACCGCAATTCAAAGGCGTCGATTCTTCTTCAGTCTCCCTTATTTGTTGTTCTACTTTTGCCTTCTTATGAGGCCGTGGTATTACTTATTGTTATCATTTGAAATATAGGCATTTTCTGTTTTCTCTCTTGTGTCTTCAGAGTATTAGTGTTTAGTGTGTCAGAACTGTTCTTGAGGTGTCCTTTAAATTCAGGCGTGATATACTGAAGGCTGTCATGGACTCGTTGTACTTTTCTTCAGCTGCAACTTCAGTTTGAGGACTAAGGGACACTTTACCCAAGCCGTGGTGTTTTCAGTTGCCTCATATGCACAAAAGCTGGACAGTGAATTAAGGAAGCCTGATGACCTCAGAATGCACAGTAGGCACACAGTGGGTTTGAGCATCTTAGCATCTTAAAGACGACACAGAACCAGGCGAAGTGTCATTCTGTTGGACATGGGTCACCATGAGTTGAAGCAGACTTTACGGAAGCTAACCGCAGTGCCATCATGGTTAGGAATGTCGCATGGCTAGAACCAGCTGAATGGGAGGCTGGGAAAGCAAGTAGAAGCAGGAAGGAATGACTTCACTGTGAAGACTGATACTAATTATGATTCATTCTCTGGGCCTGGGAAAATTACTCCTCCAACAAAACCAGAGGAGTTTCTGATTTATAACATGAGAAATGTTACAAATTACAAATTTGAGAATAACAATAAAATGTCAAGTAAAACTGAACAGGCTTTTAGATAATGTATTATTTGTTTTTCTGTATTGGTATGAAAACTAGATACAGTGAAACAGATGAGACTAATCGAGAATTTTTTATCTCAGCCAAGAAAGGCATCTTTTTTCCATTCATTCTTTGACAGAACACTTTCAGTGGATCTTTTACCAGGGTAGACATCAGCAACTGTCTAAACCTGACGTCTGAAGGAGTCTCCCAGAGAAAGTCAGGTTTCTCATACAATTGACTAAGTGGCTTATGTTTAATCTGTGAAATTCTGTACAAAATTTGTCAGAGTGCCCCTTGCTTTAGGGTCCTATTGCCAGCCTGCAGACAACCGTGTTCAGTGAATGCAGGCTTCTGAGGACAGGCCCCCTAGAAGTTACAGAAGATTCTCATACCCTGTATATCATTCAGAGAACTTGGTAGCATAGTAGTTAAGTGCTACAGCTAGTAACCAGAAGGTTGGCAGTTTGAATCCACCAGGTGCTCCTTGAAAACTCTATGGGACAGTGCTACTCTGCCTCTTGGGTCACTGTGTGTCAACATCAACTCAATGGCAGTGGGCAGTGGGCAGTGGGTAGAAAGCCGGAGAGGGAGATCAGGTGCCTGGAACCAAGAGTTCACAAGTAGGCCCACTACTGGGCTCGCTGTTTCCTCAGCTCCTCTCAGGGGCAAATTTTAAAAAAATTTCCCTCCACAGAATGTCCCTTTATCCTGTAGGTTAGGTCTGTATTTGATTTATGCATAGGGACAAACATGTACAGAGAGTTTGGACTGCACGGGTGAGGACTGATGTGACATAAGGCAAGTGAAGGCATTTATGTCGCAGAGAGGGCTGGATGGAACCCTTCAATCCTGATCTGGTTTGTGTTTTTTTTGTTCTGTGCTACTTTGTTTATTGAGGGGAATGGGGAAAGGGGAGTGAAATAGGAAAAAAAAAAACCTAAACATGATCAGTGGTGCACTCATGTTTAAAGACAGAAATGGAGGCGAGCTTTCTGCTCTGTCTTTGTTACTTCATCGCTTGTTTGATCTTCAGTAGTTAAGAACTAGACAGCTAGCTAAAAGGATGGCTTTCTATACTGACAGGAAAGCTGGATACAGTGAAACTGGATGCAGTTCAAATCCACCAGCTGTTCCTTGGAAACCCCATGGGGTGGTTCTTTTCTGTCTTATAAGGTCCTTCTGAGTTGAAATCGACTTGATGGCAACAGTGTTGTGTTTTCTTTATCTTCAAGCAAGCTCTCTCCCTATTGCAAAATAAAAATGGCCGCCTTCATACAAGCATGAAATAAATATAAAAAAGAAACCATAAAGTTCGTATCTTGAGAGGTTTATAGTAACATGCTCCTGCCTGGGGTGCTGATGCTACCGAGACTCATTGCTGTTGAACTGATTCCAACCCACAGGAACCCTATAGGACAGAGTGGAAGTGTCTCATAGGATTTCCAGGGGGCAGCTGGTGGATTCAAACTACAAACCGTTTGGTTAGTGCCAAGCTCTTAACAATAAACATTGAGTCAGCGAAGGAACAGACACCCAGATGCACTGATACAGTGACATTTTTGTCTGAGTAGTCCCAGGAATGCTACCTGCATTTCCCTCTCCCTCCTATTCGCGATTTACCTCAGAGTGGCAGAGAAGACACCACGTACGTACCCAGAGGGCTTTGTTGTTGGGCTGGTTTGGGTTTATAGTTCCTGTGTGAGCACTTCCTGCGACCTCCTGACCATCTCCGTTCCCAAGGTGGCAAAACCCACAAATAACCTGGCAGCCTGAGAAATCTAATACAGCCTAAGTTCTACTACATGTGTACAGAGGGCCAGGCACTGCCCTCAGGGCCTTACGTTTTATTTATGTAATCCTCGTAATCCCATGATACCGATGTCTCCATCATTCTAATTACACAGAAGATGCTAACGTTTGATGGGCAGGTTTCCATTTTACAGACAGCCTGCATATGGCCACATAGTAAATGATGCAACCATGATTTAAGCCCAACCCAGACACTCTAAGTCTTATAAATCTGGTCTTTTTAATGATTTTGCTTCCCTTCTACACTTGCTCTGCCCTGCCCAGGATTTTGTTGTGATATCTGTCAGAGTGTTCCTTGATAGTAGCCTGGCATCATCTAGTTCTTCTGGTTGCAGGCTGGTAGAATCTCTGGTTCACTTGGTCCTTTAGTGCTTTAGCCTAATATTTTCGGGGTGTCTTTGGTTTGCTTCATTTTCCTTTGCTCTGGGTAGAATGGGGTCAATAGTTGGATCTTAGATGGCTGCTTGCAAGCTTTTAAGACTCCAGATGCTGCTCACCATAGTGGCTTGTAGAACATTTTCTTTATGAACTATGTTTGACTTAATTGTCCTCCAGGACTGTGTTCTCCAGGCCCCAGCTCTAGCTTCTCAGTCCCTCAAAATGTTTGGATGTATTTAGGAAATTTCTCTGCTTTTACTTTCGTCCAGTTGTGCTGACTTCTCCCGTATTGTGCACCAAAGACGATGGTTCTCTGCTATCTCGTTAGTGATTTATCCTTCCCCTTCCTCCTCACAGTGGGTCATAATGGTTAAAGACTACTTTTTTAAGGTCTTGTAACATAAGTGTCGTGTAATATTCGTCCTTTTGTCACTATCTTATTTCACTCAGCATCGTGCCCTCCAGATTCATCTGTGTCATGAGAGTTTTCGAAGATTCATCGTTGTTCTTTTTATTGTTGTATAGTATTCCATTATGTTTATGTACCATAATTTGTTTATCGGTTCATCTGTTAGTGGGCATTTTGGTTGTTTACATATTTTTGCTACTGTGGATAGTGCTGCAATGAACATGAGTGTGTATATGACTATACATGTGACAACTTAGGATATATTCCTAGAAGTAGGATTTCTGGATCAAATGGTATTTCTATTTCTAGCCTTTTAAGGAGGTGGCACATTGATTTGCAAAGTACTTGTACCATTTTACACTCCCACCGGCAGTGCATAAAAGTTTCAGTCTCCCTGCAACCTCTCCAACAGTTACTTTGGGTTTTTTAGATTAACCTATTAACCCATTGCCATTGAGTCAATTCTAACTCATAACGACGCTGTCGGACAAAGTGGAGTTTCGGAGGAGTGCTTGGTGGGTTCAAACTGGTGACCTTTTGGTTAGCAGCTATAGCATTTAACCACCATGCCACCAGGGTTTCCATTTTTTGGATTAGTGCCATTAATGTTAGGATGAGGTGAGGTCTCACTGGAGTTTTGATTTGAATTTCCTTGTGTATCAGTTAGCTGCCTGAATGTCTTCTTTGGTGAAATATCTGCTTAAATCTTTTGCCCATTTTTTCATTGGATTATTTGTGTTTTTGTTGTTCGGATGCTGTAGTATCTTATAGATTTTAGAGATTCGATCTTTATCAAACATATTGTAGCCAAAAGAAACTTCTCATAATCTGTACGTTCTTTTTTACTCTCTGATAAAGTCTCTTGATCAGCCTAAGTGTTTAAATTTTAGGAAATCCCAATTATCTAGTTTCTCTTCTGGTATGTGTGCATTGTCAGTTATGATTTGTATCCCATTTTTTGCCATGTATTACAACCCCTAGCATTGTCCCCAGTTTTTTTTCATGAGTTTATTCATTTTAGACTTTATATTTAGGTCTTTGATCTATTTTGAATTAGTCCATGTGTATAGTCTGTGGTGTGAGTCCTGTTTCATATTTTGCAGATGGACATCCATTTTTGTCAGCACCGTTTGGTAAAGAGACTATTTAAAGTCTCCATTTAATGGAATCTGGGTCTTTTGTTAAATATAAGTTTGTCATGGATAGATGGATGTACATCTTGGGTATCAATTCTGCTGTATTGGTCTGTGTGTCTGTTGTGCCAGTAGCAAGCTGTTTTGACTACCATGGCTGTGCAGTAAGTTCTAAAACCAGGTAGTGTGATGCCTCCTAGTTTGTTCTTCTTCAGTAATGATTTACTTGTCCAGGATCTCTTCCATTTCCATATGAAGGTGGTGATTTGTTTCTCCGTCTCTTTAAAGAATGCTGTATATACTTTCGGACAGAACTAATCTAACTTCGCTTTTCATCGTTGACTTAACACATATTTTCTAATATGCATTGTAGGTATTAATATTATACATGCATACATAAAGCCTGTCATTGTTAGCTGCTGTCAAGGGGACCCCTGACTTGTGGCAACTGTGCACCATAGAACCAAATGCTGCCCTGCCTTGCACCACCTCTGTGATTGATGGCAAGTTGTACTATTGCCAGTCATAGGGTTTGAATTGGCTGATTTTCAGAAGTAGATTGCCAGGCCTTTCTTCCTAGTACCTTGCAGTCTGGAAGCTCCACTGAAACATGTTGAGCAAAACGCAAGCCTGCACAGATAGCAGTAGCTGTGTGTGAAATGCATCGACCGGAAGTCAAACCCCGGTGTCCTGCAGGAAGGCAAGGATTCTACCACTAAACTACCAATGCCCCAACATAAAGCCTGAGCTGACAGAAAGTTTTCATTCAGCAGAATGTATTAAAATAATGGAGAAAACTGTGCAGTATCTGTGTACAAAAATCACTGCTTTTTCTTTTTCCTTTAGGCTCTTTAAAAAAAGTCTTTGTGTTCATTTGTGCCTTTTGGTATTTCCTTTTGATAATGTTGTTTCACACTATAAAACAAAAAACCAAACCCAGTGCCACTGAGTAGATTCTAACACACAGTCACCCTACAGAGACCCTATAGGACAGAGTAGAACTGCTCCACAGAGTTCCCAAGGAGCAAGTGGCGAATTTTAACTGCCTACATTTTGGCTAGCAGACATAGCACTTAATCACTACGGTAGCATGGTTTCCATTTCACACTCTAGGGCCAATGATTTTATAGAGTTTCACAGTCCAGATTGCAAAGCACAAGTTTTGACAAGAAGGGAAATCTTTTCTGCCTTGTCTTTTCATTTTATTAGTTGAATACAGACTTAAGCTACCACATATTTACCCAATATGCTTGCTTTTAATATGTAAAAATGAGGTTTTATCAGTGGAATTAACTTCATATTAAAGAATGGTTTCTAAATATATCCATTATCATCAAGAAGCCATGACACTGAAGGCGTAGTTCATAGTTACACAATTGCAGATCAGTATTTTTGTCACTCAGTCATGCAGTATATTCCACGCAGGCAGCAGTATCCTCAGAAATGAACTGTACCTACCCACTGAAATGTCTAACAAGAATTCCTGGAAGCCACTTAGTCTACTTTTTCAAGAGTAAGTTTTCATTCAAATCTGGTCTTCTTTTTAAATATATAATTTACACCCACACCTGTTTTCAACCAGGATTTGAGGTAACATAAGACAAAGTTAGTTAATCAGACAAAATGGTCTTACATTCTGGACCTCAGTTTGCCCAGCAAAGAGGTCTCCTGAAGTAATCTTGGCTATTTTGAAGAATGTTCTTGATAATATGATGTAAGATATGTAGAGGACCTCTCTTATTTATTTGATCTTGAAAAGTGAGGGAAGCCAGGGAAATAGAGGAGAAATCTATAGATCATCTGGCAAACTCCTTTAACCATATGTCATCAATGAGCCTTGGCAGCTCAGTGGTTAAGCCCTAGGCTGCTAAGTGAAAGGTGGACGGTTTGAACCCATCAGCCACTCTCTGGGTAAAGGGTGTTGTGGTCTGCTTTTGTAAAGGTGACAGTCTTGGAAACCCCATGAAGTGTCTAGTCTGTCCTGTAGAGTTGCTGTGAGGTGGACTCAACAGCAGCAGGTTTGGGTTGTGGTATGTGCTCATCAGGGCATTCATATGTGGTACAAGCAGTGAACACCCTCAGTCGCTAAACAAAAGGTGGGAGGTTTAGGTACACTCAGAGGTGCCCTGGAAGGAAGGCCTGGCAGTCTATTTCCAAAGAAATCAGTCGTTGAAAGCCCCGTGGAGCACTGTTCTACTCTGACACACGTGGGGTCACCATGAACCAGAACTGACTTGACAGCAACTGATGGTTGTGCCCGTTGCTGTGTTAAATGCTATCGCATTCTTTCACCTGCTATAAAAGAGAGTCTTACATAAAGCAAAAGGCATTAGGCCACAAGAAATTCTTAGAGTGTGATGCTTCCTAAAGGTATGCAGTGTGGAAAGGTGGGAAAGCTGCCACCGTCCCAGATGGGGCCACCAGGTCTTGCTGTCCTTCAGTCCTATCAAGAGAAAAATAGCCTCCGTGTTGCACCTGACTGATAGTGCTTGGGGAGTGACAATTTGGGCTGGTAGTTGCCAGCAAAAAGGGTAGTAAAGGAAGAAGAGAGAGCTCTGAGGAAAATCATCACCCGTATGAAGTTGATTTCGTGGGGTCCCCTGGCTCTTTTCACAGGTCAGCATGAAAACAGACGTCTCTCCGTCTCCTGGCGCCTTCCTGAATTACTAATCCTCAAAGTAATTACTGTAGTGTAACGTTCAGCTCTTAATTGAAGAGAAGGTTCTTCAACAACAAAAAATCCGTAATTGGTCAGCAATTCTGGAGGGGGCTTATGCAAATGACAAGGAGCTCAGGTAGGCCAAATGCCAAGGGGGGACCAATCAGGAAGTGCCACCAGGCAGCAGACTGCTGACACCGGGCTGCTTATACAAGCCCTTTGTTTCCAAAGACAACTGCTTGCTTGCTGACTTCTTTCATTTTATTTGTATGGCAGAGATGATTGTAGAAAAATTTTAAAGGCAAAAACAAAAGCCCACACACTTTTCTACAATAAGCATTTATTACTTTTATAATAAGAAAATCCCACAGAAAGTTGTTGGCAAAAGCTTTCGTACAACTGCTCACTGGGAAATAGATCACAGTTATGTTTGCAGATATGCACCCACTGAGAGATGTTTACACTCTAATTTAAAGGGCAGATTGTTCATAAAAGGAAAAAGGAAGAAGTATTGATATGCTGTTGATAGCGTACTAAGAAACAAACCCATCCACCTTTCTAAAAGTCCTTTTCCCATTGCAAACTACGTATGACCTAACTTATATTCTTCTATTTTGTTTATGCATCTAATCGTAAAAAAAAAAAAAATTAACCTTCTTCCTCTCATATCTCTGTAGCAATTTAAGGACAGTGGGGTCGATATTTGTTGGTGTCCTAACGTGCTGAGGGCAACCTTACACAAATGGCACTGCAAATTGGGAGCAAAGACCCCAACACACAGTTTTGTGACTATTTTGAAGTGATTTATCTCTTAGTAAATGAATTACCAACTAAATGATTGTAGACTAAAGTTTAAATCTGAAAGATAAGTAATATATGACAAAGATAACAACAAAAACAAAAAAACTATGAGGTAGAATAGAGTAAGCACAAACCCTCCCTGCATGCAGAACAGCTTTGATGAAGTTACCGTCTTGCTGGATGATCTCTGGGTGAAGTTCAAAGCAAGCTAGGGGAGATAATTGGATGATATGCATAGCAGGTAAAATCCAGTTGTCATAGTCTAATGCATCCTTTTGCATCATAGGGCTGAACTTGCTAAGTAGACCACCTCGGGTGACCAGGGGACCCTATCCTCTGTGCAAAGCTGGAGATACATTTGTATAAGCCCACCCCGTCAGGGTGATCACTTCCTTTCTGTTTCCACGTCCTGCTGGGTCAGGCTGTACTTCATTTGAGCAATGCTGTACTTCTACCCTAAGAATAGCGTTTCAATCAAGCTGCTCGGATAATGACAGCTAAAGCACTGAATGTAGGCACTCTTTGACAGACTGTCATTTGGCACAGGATGCTACCACAAATGGATGATCTAATTAAGTAATTTAACTGTTAGCTTTTTCTTGATTGATTCTCAGATGGTGTCTTAGTCATTTAGTGTTGCTTTAACAGAAGTACCACAAGGGGATGACTTGAAAAAGAGAAATTTTATTTCATCACAGTCCAGCAGACTAAAAGTCCAAATTCAGAGTGTCAGCTCCAGGAGAAGGCTTTCTTTGCTGAATCTGGAGAAAGCTATTAGTTGTCAGCCCTCCCCTGGACTGGAAGCTTCTGAGGTGCAGGGACCCTTGTTCTTTCCAAGGGCTGTGCTCAGCTCCTGGCACTGCTTTCTTTCTGATGGTATGCAGTTCCCAAATCTCTCTGCTAACTTCTTCCCGTTGTATCTTAAGAGACTGTCTCCAGGTACAAAACAATCTTATTCATTGACCACTGCCCCACCAACACGTCTGTGCCCGTTCTCTCTCATTAACATCACAGTGCCAGGATTTACACTGAAAGGACATCACATAATACCGGGAATCGTGGCTCAGCCAAACTGCCACACACGCTTTTTGGGGAACACAGTTCAATCCATCATGGATGGTAACTTCAAACTCAAGTTGTTGGTAGCTGGATGTCCCTCTTATGTACTAAATGCTGTCATGTGAATACTCATTTTAATGTAATTGCGTGTCATATCTAGACTAACACCACTGAGTTGACTCTGATGTATGGCAACCTGATATTAGAACGTAGTTGTGCTCGATTGTGTTTTCAGTGGCTGAATTTTTAGAAGCAGATCAAGTCTTTTTTCCCAGGTGCCACTGGGTGGGCTCAAGCTTCCAAACTTTTGGCTAGCAACCAAGTGTGTTAACCATTTTCACTTCACAAACAAAAACCAAGCCAAACCCACTTGCCGTATGGTCAACTGACTCATAGCAACTCTATGGGACAGAGTACGACTGCCCCGTAGGATTTTCAAGAAGCACCTGGTGGATTCGAGCTGCCAACCTTTTGGTTAGTGGCCATAAGTCTTAGCCACTACACCGCCAGGGTTTCTTTTCACTAGCCAGGACTCCAATAATTACACTTTAAACTCAAAACTGAATGCTTTACTGTCTGTTCTGACTCAGTGAACCTATAGGATGGAGTAGCGTTGCCCCCTGGAGTGCCTGGTGGATTCAAGCTGCTGGGCTTTTTGGTTAACAGCCAGATTTTTAACTGCCGTGCCATTCTCTAGCCCTTTAAAAATTTAATTTTTTGTTGTTTATATCCTAGTCATGTTTTCATTTGTCTTATTTGTATATTGAAATATATTTAGCAGCCTTTATCTTCTGTGTCTGATAAGGACAGCATCTGACATCTTTGGGAATTTTATCTTATTCAACGAATTCTGCCATCTAATTTTTTTTTTTCTGTTTCATATTTTCTCTGTCTTCCACTTTCATTCTCTGTTTAATTTTTGTCTGACTTATAGTGCCTTGCTTTCTTTTGTGCTTTATGATGCTTGACCTTCTGAGTTCGTATTCCTTGCAACTTTACCTAATTTTAATTAATTCTTGGAGGAAGATGCTCTGTCATGCAGCAAGATTTGCCTTTGCTCTTATTAACCACCTGGAGAACTCTCCAGCCAAGAGTGTTTTAAATTAAGTTCTCCTGAAGTTTTATGGGACTACACATGAAGCACAAATCAGGGCACACATCCAGAAAATGACAATCTGATGGTCATGAATTCTCAGGGTCATTTTTTTGCCCTCCTTATACAAAGTTAAAAATATAGCAGGCAAGTTTCTTAACTGTCCTCTTTGCACAGGTCATTTCTCATTCTTTCTTACACTGATGGTATGAACCCTTGGGGTACCAACTTTATATGGAGGCCTCCTATGAAGTTTCCCACCTTGGGCAGGCTTTACTGTGTCAGGAATGACAAAATAAAGAGAAGTGGCATCAACTCATTGTCAAAAAAAACATTTCAAAA
Source organism: Heterohyrax brucei (assembly GCA_028571685.1). NCBI lineage: Eukaryota > Metazoa > Chordata > Mammalia > Hyracoidea > Procaviidae > Heterohyrax > Heterohyrax brucei. Next base: position 168,219,741 of record CM053144.1, read on the forward strand.
TCCATCCTAAAGTATAATGCTGTCGATAGTATAATATCCGTACACCTACAAGGAAGACCAGTTAATATGACTATCATTCATATTTTAATATGACTATCATTCAAATTTTAATATGGCTATCATTCAAATTTTGTGTCAACTACTAAGGCCAAAGATGAAGAAATTGAAGATTTTTCCCAACTTCTGCAGTCTGAAATTGATGGTACATCTGACCAGGCTACGTTGATAATTACTGGTGATTGGAATGTGAAAACTGGAAACAAGGAAGAGGGATCAGTAGCTGGAAAATAATGACCTTGGTGAAAGAAACAGTGCCAGAGGTTACATGACAGAATTTTTCACAACCAACTGCTTCTTTATTGTAAATACTTTTTTTCAGCAACACGAATTATGACTACACACATAGACTTTGCTGGATGGAATACACAGAAATCCAGTCTATTGTGGCAAGTATCATCAGTTACAACAAGGCCAAGGCCTGGCTTCAGAACAGACCGTCTGTCAGTTGCTCAAATGCAGGCTCAACTTGAAGCTGAAGAAAACTAGAACAAGGCCATGAGGGCCAAGGTACATCCTTCAGTATATCCCAGTTGAGTTTAGAAACCATCTCAAGAACAGATTTGACACATTTGAACACTAATGACCAAAGACCAGACAAACTGTAGAATGACATCAAGGATATCATATATGAAGAAGCAAAAGGTCACTAAAACATAGGAACAAAAGAAAAGGCCAAGTTGGATGTCAGAAGAGATTCTGAGACTTGCTGTTGAAAGTCAAGTAGCTAAAGCAGATGGAAGAAATGATGAAGTAAAAGAGCTGAAATGAAGATTTTGAAGGGTAACTTGAGAAGACAAAGTATTATAATGACATATGCAAAGACCTGGAGTTAGAAAACTGAAAGGGAAGAATATATTCAACATTTCTGAAGCTGAAAGAACTAAAGAAAAAATTCAGGCCTTAAGTTGCAATATTGAAGGATTCTGTGGACAGAATACTGAACAATGCAGAAAGCATCAAAAGAGGATGGAAAGAATATAGAGTCACAGAACTGATGAACATTTATTCATTTCAGGTGGTAGCATATGATCAAGAACCAATGGCACTGAAGGCAGAAATCCAAACTATACTGAAGATGCTGGCAAAAACCAAGGCTCTAGGGAGTGACAGAATACAAATTGAGATGTTTCAATAAAGGGATGCAGTGCTGGAGGTTCTCCCTTGTCTACACCACGACATTTGGAAGACAGCTACCTGGCCAATCAACTGGAAGAGATTCGTGTTTACACTGATTCCAAATAAACTGACCCAATGTAATATGGAAATGATGGAGCAATGTCATTAATGCCACACACAAGTGAAGTTTGGCTAAAGAACTTTCAGAAGTGACTATGATAGTATGTTGACAGGGAACTGCCAGAAATTCAAGCTGGATTTAGAAAAGGATGTAGAACCTGGGTATCGTTGCTAATGTCAGATGGGTCTTGGCTGAAGTCAGAGAATACCAGAAAGATGTGTACTTGTGTCGTATTGCCTATGCAAAGGCATTGGACTATGTGGGTCATAACAAATTATAGGTTAACGTTTTGAAGAATGGAAATTCCATAACACTTAATTGTGCTTATGAGGAACTTGTACACAGATCAAGGGTCAGTCATTTGAACAGAACAAGGGGACACTGCACTGTGGTTTCCAGTCAAGAAATGTTGTAGCCTTTTTTTCTGTATGCAGAGCAGATAATCTGAGTAGTTGGAATCTGTGAAGAAGAATGAGGTTTCAAGTTTGGAGGAAGACTCGTTAACAACCTGTTTATGCAGATTACATAACCGTGCCTGCTGAAAATGAAGAGGACTTAAAACACATACTGATGAAGATATAAAACTGATATAGCCTTTGTTATGGGTTTGATCTCAACATACAGGAAACAAAATTCCTCACAACTGGACCAATAAGAGTCCCTTGTAATAAATGGAGAAAAGATTGACATTGTTAAGAATTTCCTTTCACCTGGATCCATAGTCAGCACCTACAGAAATAACAGTCAAGAAATGAAATAATGTGTTGCTTTGGGAAAAAAAAAATCTGCTACAAAAGATCTCTTTAAATTGTTAAAAAGGTGTCACTTTAAGGACTAAAATGCACCTTACCCAAGCCATGGTGTTTTCAGTTCCCTAGGATGCTTGGAAAAGCTGGACAATAAACAAGGAAGATGAAGAATTGATGCTTTTGAATACATCATGGACTGCTAATAGAATGAACAAGTCTGTCCTGGAATGCTCCTTGGAAAAGAGGATACTGAGACTTGTCTCTTGTACTTTGGACACGTTATCAGAGGTATTAGTCCCTGGAGAAGGATATCATGCCTGTTAAAGTAGAGGGTCAGTGAACCTGAGTAAGACACTTAACAAGATGGATTGATACAGTGGCTGCCACAATGGGCGTAAACATAAAAATGATCATGGGGTCGTATAGGACAGGGCAGTGTTTTGTTCTGTTGTGCATGGAATTGCTATGAGCTGGAACTGACTCCCTGGCACCTAACAACAAGGGAACATATGCAAACACACATACATTTATATGAATGAACATCTGTCCATTTGTGTGTGTGTGTATGTGTGCACATTACCAAAACTGAACCCAGACCCACTGCCGTCGAGTAGATTCTGACACATAGTGACCCTATAAGTCAGAGTAGAAGTGCCCCACAGAGTTTCCAGGGAGCACCTGGCAGATTTGAACTACCAGACTTTCTGGTTAGTGGATGTAGCACTTAACCACTATGCCACCAGTGTGTGTATGAGGCTTTTTTTTATTGCTGCTGTTTTCATTGGGACAGTAATCTCAGCATTTATTCCACCATGTAGCTGGATGTGTATTCCTTCGTTCTCTTCCCATTGCCTGCCTAATCTACAGAATAGGAGCCCCCAGGCCTCCTCTTGATAATCCTTTGTATCAGTGTGTCAGTGATAGAAGTTATCTTAGGTCCCTTTTTAGCAAATGTGGTGTTTGAGAAGCCAGAGTTAACCTAAAGCATTGTGGAGCTAAAGAAAATTAATGGTTTCCATGGTGTTGACTGAATCCAGCTACATTATTATTGTACTTGCTCCTAAAGCACCTGATTGCCCTTTTCTTTCTGACTGTGTAGTCGGCTGTGATCTTTGTGGTTTTTCATCTGAGTCACAGCTACTCTGGATTCATGCTCAGTATATCAGTGGTACTTGGATTTCTTTGGTTTGACAAATGACTGTAAATTGGAATATACAGTTTTCTCCCTTTCTGCCTCATTTTCCCCACTCCCTACTTCTCACAGCACATACCACCTTTTAACCAGGCACCACCACCAGAATATTCCCTGTGCAGTATCATAAATCTTGTGATCATTGCACTTCACACACAAGAAGACTGCCAACACTAGAAGCCAACCCCAGGGAACTTGGACCCCTTTGGTCGGAAAACAAAACATTATAAGCTGTGTGTTGTGGTCAGTTGTGGGATAAAGTAATTATGTCTGCCAAGAAATTGGGGGAAAAACTGCACAATGAAAGTAACGCTTGATAAGGCCTTAATTTTGAGTAGTTTAGCTTAGCTTTTTTTTTTCTTTTCTTTGTAATGAATCACAAGCTGCAATTATAAGGCACACAACATTCTGGTCACTTGGAAGCATGTGGTAAATTTGGGAAACTATGGTCTGTTGAATAAGGTAGCTGGTTGTCTTAGCTATGTGGTGTTAGTGTAACAGAAATACCACAAGTAGTTGGCTTTATCACAGAGAAATTTATTGTTTCACAGTGCAAAGTCAGGGTGCTAGCTCCAGCAGAGGCTTTCTCTCTATCTTGAGCCTGGAGGAAGGTCATTGTCTTCAATCTTACCTCGGTCTAGGAGCTTCCGAGCATGGGAACTCTGAGTCCAAAGGACATGCTCTACTCCTGGCACTACTTTCTTAGTGATATGAAATCCTCCTGTCTCTCTGCTTGCTTTTCTCTCTTATACCTTAAAAGAGATTGACTCAAAATACATCCTACTCTTGTAGATTGAGTCCTGCCTCACTAGTCTGACTGCCTCTATTCCTGCGTGATTAATATCATAGAGGTGGGATTTACCAAACCTGGGAAAGAACATCAGATGACAAAATGGTGGACAAATACACAATACTGGGAAGCACAGCCTATCAGAGTTGACACACAATTTTGTGGTTGCTTGGTGCCATTGAGTCAGTTCCAAATCAAAGGAACCCTCTACACAAAAGAGCAGAACACTGCCCAGTCCTGTGCCATTCCTGCAATCAATTTTCTGCTTCAGCCCATTATTGTAGCCACTGTGTCAGTCCATCTCGTTGAGGGACTTCCTCTGCTTTACCACACGTGATGTCATTCTCCAGGAATTGGTCCCTCCTGACAACATGTCCAGAGTATCTCAAACCCAATCTTGCCATCCACGCTTCCAAGTAACACTCTGAATATACTTCTTCCAGGACTGATCTACTTGTTCTTTTGGTTGTCCATGATATAGCCAATATTCTTCTCCGACACACAATTCAAAGACATCAGTTTGTATTTCTTCTTACTCACTGTCCAGCTTTCACATGCGTATGTTGTGATTGAAAATACCATGGCTTGGGTATTTTTAAATTTTTAAATACTTCAAAGAGGTCTTTTGCAGCCCATTTTCCCAAAGCAATGTGTCTTGAGTTTTTGACTGCTGCTTCCGTGGGCATTGATTGTGGACCCAAGTAAAATGAAATCCTTCACAACCTCTGTCTTTTGTCCTTGTCTAGTTGTTAGGATTTTTGTTTTCTTTATGTTGAGGTGCAATCTATACTGAAGACTGTGGTCTTTGATCTTCATCAGTGTTTCAAATCTTTGTCACTTTTCAGCAAGCAAGCCTGTCTCACTGCATAACACAGATTGTTAATGAGCCTTCGTCCAATCTCCATGCCTTGTTCTTCTTCATATAGTTCAGCGTCTTAGATTATCTGAGTAGCATACAGATTGAAAAGGTATGGTGAAAAGAGACAACCCTGACACACACCTTTCCTGACTCCTAGCCTTACAGTGTCCCCTTGTTCTGTTTGAATGACTGCCTCTGGATCCATCTTCAGTTTCCTGATGAGCACAATGAAGTGTTCCGGAATTCCCATTCTTTGCAAACTTATCCATAGTTTGTTATGATCCACACAGTTGAATGCCTTTGCACAGTCAAGAAAATGTAGGCAAATGTCTTTCTGGTATTCTCTACTTTCAGCCAAGATCCATCTAAAATCAGCAGTATATCCATGGTTCCACATCGTCTTCTGAATGTGGCTTGAATTACTGCTGCAATCTCTATTGAATGATCTTTAGCAGAATTTTACTTGAGTGTGAAATGCATTAGAATACTTTTCTTGGTAATAGGCATAAATATGGATCTCTTCGGCTTGGCTGGCTCCAGTCAGTTTGCCAGGTAGCTGTCTTCCAAATTTCTTGGCATAAATGAGTGAGCACCTGCAATGCTGCATGCATTTGTAGAAACATCAGAATTGATATTCCAGTAATTCCTGGAGCCTCATTTTGCACCAGTTGCCTTCAATGCAGCTTCAACTTCTTCCTTCGGTACTATCAGCTCCTGATCATATGCTACCTCTTGAAATGGTTGAATGTCAGCCAATTCTTTTTTTGCATGACTTTGTGTATTCCTTTCATCTTCTTTTGATACTACCTGAGTCATTTAATATTTTTGCTATAGAATCCTTCTGTGTTGCAACTCAAGGCTTGAATGTTTTCTTCAGTTCTTTCAGTTTGAGAATGGGGAGCATGCTCTTTCTTTTTGGTTTCCTATTTCCATCTCTTTGCACATTTCATTATAATACTTTGTCTGCTTGAGCTGCCCTTTGAAATCTTCTGTTCTTTTACTTCATCATTTCTTCTTTTTGGTTTAGAGACTCGACATTCAAGAATAAGTTTCAGTGTCTCTTCTGACATCCAGTTTGGTCTTCTCTTTTCTGTCTTTTTAATGATCGTTGGCTTTCTTCATGTGTGGTATCCTTGATATCATTCTAAAACTCATCTGGCCTTTGGTCATTAGTGTTTAGCACATCAATTCTCTTCTTGAGATGGTCTCAGAAGTCAGGTGGAATATACTTAAGGTTGTATTTTGGCTCTTGTGGACTTGTTCTAATTTTCTTCAGTTTCAGTTTGAACTTGAGTATAAGGAATTGATGGTCTGTTCTGCAGTCAACACCTGATCTTGTTCTGAATAATGATACTGAGTTTTCCATGATCTCTTTCCACAGATGTAGTCAATTTGATTCCAGTGTGTTCCATCTGGTGAGGTTCATATGTATAGTCACCATTTATGTTAGTGAAAGAAGGTATTTGCAATGAAGAAATCATAGGTCTTGCAAAATTTTGTCATCCCATCTGTGGCATCATTTTTATCACCAAGGCCACATTTTCCAACTACTGATCCTTCTTCTCTGCTTCCAACTTTTGCGTTCCAATCATCAGTAATTATTAACACATCCTGATTGCATATTCTATCTATTTTGGACTGCAGAAGCTGGAAAAAATCTTCAGTTACTTCATCTTTAGCCTTTGTGGTTGGTAGGTAAGTTTGAACAATATTCGTGTTAACTGGCCTTCTTTATAGGTGTGTGGATACTATCCTGTCACTGATAGCTTTGTACTTTAGGATAGATCTTGAAATGTTGTTTCTGATGATGAATGGAACACCATTCCTCTTCAAGTTTTTGTTCTGGGCATAACAGACCATATTATTGTCCAATTCAAAATGGATAATACTGGTCCATTTCAGCTTATTAATGCCTAGGATATCAATGTTTTTGTGTTCCATTTCTTTTTTAACTATTTCCAGTTTTCCTAAATTCATACTTTGTACATTCCATGTTTCAATTATTCATGGATGTTTGCAGCTGTTTCTTCTCATTTTGAGTCATTCCACATCAGGAAATAAAGGTTCCAAAAGCATAACTGCATCCACACCATCAAGGTTGACTCTACTTTGAGGAGGCAGCACATCCCCCATCATCTTTTGAGTGACTTCCAACATGAGGGGCTCATCTTCTACTCCTATATCTGAGAATATTTTGCTACTATTCATGACATTTTCACTGGAAGATTCTCTACGGAAGTAGACCACCAGTTCCTTCTTCTTAGTCTGAAGCTTAGATGAAACTAGTCTGCCATTGTTGACCCTGCTGGTGCCTGAACACCAGTAGCAAAGCTTCCAACATTCCAGCAACATACAAGCCCCTACAGTGTGACAAACTAACAGACAAGTGGGGGACACATTTGGGGGGGTAATTTAATCCATGACACTTATAGAAGCTGAAAAGGAGGTACAAAGAGAATTTGAGGTCACATCACAAGGAATGTTTCGATATTATTCTACAATCAACAGAAAGCCATCAAAGGCTTTTAGTTTGGAAGTCCTTAAATTTTTAGTAACTGTGAACCCATGATAAAGCACAGACGGAGTTAAAAGGAAACTCAAGCCAGTGAGACTAGTCCAGAGTGGGGACAGCACACCTTTGAACTGGGACGTAAAAGTTAGGGGCACAGAGAGGAGAGACTGAATGACAAAGATGCCACGTAAGAGTAGTCCCAACAGGGACTACTCAGTCTTGGGAGCTTCCCTTTTTATTCCTTTGAGGTCCTCGCATAGCTACCTAAAAACATACAGGTCATAGGACCATTGCAGCATTATTGACAGCTGAAAACTTGAAAAGAGTGTGCTCTTCCAGTAGTGACTGCTGAAGTAAATTATGGTGCATAATTCATACAGTGAACTACTATGAAGCACTTAAGAAAAGTGAGATATATTAAAATACGTTTAAATGAAAAAAAATTCAGAAGATTAGGCCTGATGTACAATCTAATTTTGTAAAGTTGTCTATTTCACATGCATAGGAAATGGTCTTGAAGAATTAAAGGGGGAGGGGGAGGTTGCCATTGAGTCAGTTCCTACTCATGGTGACTCCAGGTATGTCAGAGTAGAACTATACTGTGTTTTCATGACTGTGGCATTTCAGAAGCCAGTTGCCAGGGCTTTGTTTTGCAGCACCTCTGGATGAACTCTAACTGCCAACCTTTTAGTTAGTAGCCCAGCACTTAACCATTTGCACCACCTAGGCTGCCTCCTTGAAGGATTGCGAGTACAACTCCCATTGCCAGCAAGTTGATTCTGACCGCAGTAACTCTATAGGACAAAGTGGAACTGCCCAGTAGGATTTCCAAGGAGTGGTTGGTGAATTTGAGTTGCTGACCTTTGGTTAGCAGCCAAGCTCTTAACCATTGCAGCACCAGGCTTCTCTTAATGATAGACTCCTCTCTGATTATCTTTTCAGGATGCGAATGCAGCACATTTTCACCAGTAGGTTTCTTTATGGTAATGTGTTTGTTGCAAAGGTTTTCATGTTTAAAAATATCTGTCTCTTAACATTTATACATACATAAGGTGGTCTTGGCATGGGTTCCCTTCAAAGAGGCCCTTGGGGAAAGAGTATGTGCACAAGAGATTTGCTCTCAGAAGATACACCTATTAGGAAGTGAGGAGGACAGGACTGGACAGGGGAGAAATTGACCCACATTGCAATTGTTACTAATGTGTACTCAGAGCAGACTCTGGAGGAGGGATGGCCCTGCAGAATTCTCCCAGATTAAGACCAGGGGACTAGGTCTTTGTTTCCCAACATCAGCCAGCAGTGAACTTGGACTTCCCCAGGAGAGGGTACATAGCCTTGAGCCAAGCGCATCCTTGAAGTGGAGAGCAGTTCCTCCCTGAGAGCTGTCACTGAGAGTGCTGAGAACCCATATTCCTAGCAGCTTGGAAATGGGTGCGTTGGCTCTGAAGAGCAGATCTGGGGGAAGTGCCACAGAATTCACTGGAGTTTTTAGGTGTAAATATAAGATATATTTTTCTGAAGACTTTGAAGACCTCACTTAGTACGCTTAGCTTTTCTCGTAATATTCTGTTATGATATTTTTTATTTCTGTTGGATCTGTTATGACAACTCTCCTTTCATTTCTTATTGGGGTTATTTGTTTCCTTTCCTGTTTTTCATTAGTAAGTTTAGCCAATGGTTTGTCTGTTTTGTTGATCTTTTCAAAAAACCAGCTTTTGGTCTTTGCAATGTTTTCAATTGCTTTTCTATTCTCTAATTCATTTAGTTCTGCTCTAATCTTTATGATCTGTTTTCTTCTGGTGCCTGAGGGGTTCCTCTGTTGTTCTCTCTCTACTTGATGAAGTTGTAAGGTTAGTTTTTTGGTTTGGTTTCTTTCTTCCTTCCAGAGGTGTGCATTTATGGAGATAAACTGACCTCTGAGCACTGCTTTGGCTATGTCCCATAGGTTCTGGTAGAAAGTGTTTTCATTCTCACTGGGATCCCTAAATTTCTTTATTTCATCCTTGATTTCTTCTATAACCCATAGCTTTTTGAGCAAGATGTTGTTCAGTTTCCATGAGTGCCACTTTGTATCTATGCTTTTTCTGCCATTGATTTCAACTTTTAGGACTTTATGATCTGAGAAGATGCTTTGCATTAATTCAATGGTATGAATTTGGTTGAGAATTGCTTTATGTCCTAACACATAACCTATTCTGGAGAATGTTCCATGCGCACTGGAGAAAGTGTAGTTGTCTGCTGATGGATAGAAACTTCTGTGTATGTCGATGAGGGCCATTTGGTTAATTGTGGCAATAAGTTCTTCTGTGTCTTTGCCAAGTGCCGTCAACAGACAATCTGTCCAGTATTGAGAGTGGAGGGTTGAAGTCTCCCACTATTATTATGGAGTGATCTTTCTCCTTTTTGAGTGTGGTCAGTGTTTCTTCGATGTATTTAGGTGCTCCAGTATTAGGTGCATAAATATTTAATATTGTTAAGTCCTGCATGTTTATTGAACTTTTGAGCAACAGATACTATCCATTCTTGTCCATGATGGTGGATTTTACATTAAAATCAATTTTATCTGAGATTAGAATTGCCACACCTGCTCTTTGTTCATTGTTAGCTTGATATATATTTTTCCATCCTTTAATTTTCACTTTGTTCCTATCTTTACGTCTGAAGTGAGTTTCTTGTAGACAACATATGAATGAGTCATGTCTTTTGATCCAAAATGTCACTTGATGTCTCTTTACTGGAGCATTCAGTCCATTCACATTCAATGTAATTATTGATAGGTATGTGTTCCCTACTGCCATTGTGATATGTTTATTTTTGTGTTGATATTTTCTCTGTTTTTCTTATTAGTCTGTTCTGGGACCTTCTTCTTTGTGAGTTGATTTTTCACCTTTTCCAGGATTGGTTTTGTGGTTGTTGAAACTCCTGTATTACATTTCTTGATTTGATATGTTGTATCACTATTGTGCTTTATGGCTGCCCCTGTAGTCCCCCTTAATAAACTATGTATAAACCGAATTTTAGTTACTACCAGTCTTATTAACTTCCTCTCCATCTGGAAGGACTATAACGACTGTAGTATATCCCTCTTTTTAATATGATGACATCATAGTTTTCATAATATGATCACTGGATCATTTCTTACGCTGTTATAGCTTTGATTGCATTTGGAGCCTTCCCTAACTGAGTAGGATTCTCAGTGATGAGTCCTGTATTAGCTTCTAAAATATAGAGTTAGTGGTTTTGTTCTTCTAAGTCAACAGATTATTTCAGTATTTCTTGTAGCTTTGGTTTGGTTTCTACAAAGTCTCTGAGTTTCCATTTATCTGCAAATGTCTTAATTTCATTTTTGTATTTGAAAGATAGTTTTGCAGGATATATAACTCTTGGTTGGAAGTTCCTCTCCTTCAAGGCTTTGAATGTGTCATGCCACTGTCTCCATGCCAGCATTCTTTCTAATGAGAAATCTGACAAAAGCCTACAGGGTTTCCCTCTGAATGTTAGCTTTGCTTTGAGTCTTGCTGCCTTTAAGAGTTTCTGCTTATGTTTCATTTTGTTAAGCTTGATTATAATATGTATTGGAGCCTTTCTTTTGAGATCTATATTGAGTTCTGTTCAATATGCATGTTGGATATCTATATTCTCTTCTTTCATAATTTCAGGAAGTTTTCTGTCAGCAGCTCAGCCACAATACTCTCTGTGTTCTCAGGTGTCCCACCCTGTTCAGGAACTCCAAGTAATCATAGATTGTTCCTGTTAATAGAGTTCCACATGCTTCTTAATGGTTTTTCATTTTTCTTGTTTCTTTTTTTCCAATTTCTCCTCATAAATCATGGCATGAGTGGCTCTGTCTTCCAAGTCAGAAATTCTCTTTTCCATTTGTTCCATTCTGTTTTCTTGGCTGTGAATGGAAGTTTCTATGTTTTTGATTTTGTTCTTGATCTGTTGGATTTCAGAATACTGGTGTTCCATCAGATTAAACAGCTTGCTTAATTTTTCATTTCGCTCTGACTCAACAGCACTTGGCTTGGCTGGCTGCTGCATTTAGTATAAGATCTAGGATGACTATATATATAGTTCTTTTGTATTCACCTTCTGATAGTTTCAGAAAGGTTTCTTCATCTGAAAGTTCTGTGGTGCTTTCTGTTGGGGGCCTTCTGAAGCCAGGGGTGATTTCTTGGTTACACTTTTCTCCAGAGTTTGTTGCTTTGGGGCCATCATGTGAGTCGATAGAGGTTGTGAAAGATGCTGTGAGGATGGACCGCAGTTGTTTCTCCAGGCCATCTCAAAACCAAAGGTAAAACACATCTGACAACTTCCAAAGTCAATCAGGTTTTCAGGTGTACAGATCCGTCTTCCCACCTTGCAAAGTGAGCACCTCTATATCAAACTTCGGATATTATAACTAATTCAAAATACAGAAAAGCTCCTACCCTGATGGCCTCTGCTGTCGAGCCCTAGCCATAGGTGACACTGTGTAGAATACTGCTTTTCTGCCAGAAAAGTGCTCTCTTCTGGGCAGGCGCTGCCTCCCGGCCTAGGGATTAGGTCCAGATGAGGCTTCCATATGGGTATATCTGCTTCCCAGTAGACCAAGATGGCGTCCTGCACAAGCTCTCTGCCTGCCTCCATACTGGCTTCTCTATGGCAGTGGTGGACAGAGAGGCCAAAGGTGCTGAGATGCACAAAGTCCAAAGTCAGGCTCTCAAAATATGGCAATTTCACCTGCCCATCCCACCAGCAGTGCATCTGAGATTAGGTGCTAGCCAAGTCCCAGCTCTGCCCACTGGCTAAAACAGAGGAAAAAAGTTAAAATGGTGAGTTACCTTGGGTCCATGAAAGCCAGCACTTGCCAAGAGCAAGAGGAGGTTTTCCATTCAGTGGTATAAAGTCCAAATTAACAGCCCGATGCTGTGTCCTAGGGCTCACTAGGTGTCTAGAAGGCTCCATGTAATTATCAGTTCAGGTCTCATTTTCCAGAGGGATTTAGGGAGACGTGTGTTTAGTCCACCAGCTTGACTCTGCCCCCTAGCTTTTCTCTAATACCAAGATTTTTTTAAAAAAATAAGTGAGTTGAGCCCAACTCTTGAGGACTCTATGCCTCTCAGAGTAGAACTGTGCTCCACTGGATTTTTAGTAAGTGATGCGTTTGGAAGCAGATTGTCACATGTTCTTTTGAGATACTTTTGGGTGAACTTCAACCGTCAGCCTTTTTGTTAGCCTCCAAATATGTCAGCTATTTGCATCATGCAGGGACTACAGTGCAAATATAAAGGGAAAAAAATGATTATCCCAATCAATGCAGAAGAAGAAAATGAAATTAAGCCTCCTTGACTAAAAAAATAAAATTTTAACATTCGGGAGTGGAAGGTAATTCCTTTAACCGCATAAAGGATGCTATTTCTAGCTGACGTATCTTAGCCATCTAGTGCTGCTGTAACAGAAACACTACAAATGATTGACTTTTTTGAGAAATGTACTTCCTCACAATCTGGTAGATTATCTATGGTATCTAATGTTATCTATGAACATATCCTGTACTATACCAGATTCAGGGTATCAGCTCCAGGAAAAGATTTTCCTTGTCTGTTGATTCCTATCATCAGTCTCCTCCTGGTCTGGGAACTTTTCTCCACAGAATCTCCTGGCACTGCTTTCTGGGTAGTGTACAGTTCCCACACTCTACTTGCGTCCCTTTCCTTTTATCTGTTGTAAGATAAAAAAAGGTGGTGCAGATGACACTCCAGGTAACGTCTCTTTCCATTAGTCAGGAAAGTGACCTTAATAAGTGCTGCAATCCCACTCTAATTCTCTTTAACATAAAATTACAGTCACCAAATGGAGGAGAATCACACAATACTAGAAATTATGTCCTAAGCAAGTTGACATGCATTTTGAGGGAAACAGTTCAATCCATGACATCTACCCTTTGACTGAAGGCATAGCTCTTCTCTGAGGGGGGCTTTCTACAGTGGTTTTGGGTTTGGCACCAGCTCTTACACCTTGAGTGAGCCCTTGGCTCCAGTTGTCCAATTCCTGGGCACAGAGAGACTAAGAATGAGATATTTGTGCTGGCCTTCAGGGCAGCCCGTCTTTGTTTGCTGTTATTCTAGTTTATTCCCTCTTCTTTTCGGTCTGTGTGTAACTTTTGACTCCTAGTGGTTTCCCATCCCTTCTTGTTTACTCAGTAACACATTTAAAAATGTATTTGTTGTAATTTATTTAGCCCCCAGTGTTTTGCAGCACCAAGGTTTTCCAGTATATTTAGTCCCCAGTACTGCTGGAAGCAAACCCTGCAGCCTGTTCACCAATGGCAATTTTTCCTTTTCTGGCTTATGACTTTCTGCTGTATATGGTTTTGTTTTTCATATTTTAATCCTTTCTTAGGTTGTGTTCACTCACTTCTACTCTCCCTGCTTGCTACTCTTCTTTAGGTCTCAATTTTCCTTCTTTGGCCTCTTTTTTAAATAGCTTTAATGGATAATTGTTTGATCATAAATTATACTTATTGTGTTACATAATTTTTCTGGTTGTGCTGTTCATGTGCCTTTTTTGGTCATATTCCTCTTTGTGTTCTTTTTCATGGTATCTATGAATACATCCCGTGCTATTTCTTTCATTATGATTACTCATCCTTAAATCGTTCTGTTCTTCCTGAGCCAGCTATTTGTGAAAGGGTAGAACTGTAGACAGGCTTGGGAACTGAGCTTGGGCAGCTGGAATTTCCGTCTGTTTTCCACCAACACTCTTCCCTGTAGAATGGCTTTTGGGGGGATCTGTTCATTTCTCTTTTCTTGACTCCTTTTCAACAGTATTCTCTTGCCTGATGACCTTTGTCAGGTGATCTTGGGCTCTGTTTCTAGACAGTTACCACCAATGCTTTCTTGTTCATCTGTATATCTGCATCCTGTTTCTTACACAGGTGACACACTGGCCACTTATACCTTTAGTATCATCATCTCTGACACCTGAAGCCACACAGAGATAGGAGCACTTACCCCAGTGTTCCCATAAATCTCCAGATCTCCCTGTCTCCAGCAAGGACCACTGGCAGTGTCCCACAGGGTCTGCCATCTCAGACACCCCTCTGTTCTGCTCACTCAAGTCTTTTTTGCCCTAGTTCAATTTTCCAAATACTTAGCAGCCTTCTTAGAAGATTGATGTTTAGGCTGTTGGTGCTTGATTTCTATTTCTCATTTTCCCTATTCTTCTTTGATTTCAGGGATGAGAACTGTTAGTTTTCCATCTTGAAGTAGAAGTCCAGAGAAGGATTATTTTTGGATGATAGAGGACAAAGAGGCAAAGCAGGAGATAAAGGAGTTCTGGGAAGGAGCAGACTGGAAAATTGCCCTTGAAATAAGGGTGTATTTTCTTAACTAATAGAAAGGTGCAAAAAATCCAGGGGAAATTTTAGATAAGTAGGAAGAAAACTGAGGAAAAGGGTACTTGCTCCTGTGGGAGGTATATGGTCTGGCACACATCAGCTATGACAATATGCTTTCACTCAATTATTATATACATCTTTATCACCAACATGCTATGCCAGGCAATGGGATAGTAACAATGATCAGGACAGACAAATTCTTATTCTCTGAGACATTGCTTTCTTGTAGGGGAGTCTGACAATGAACAAATGAACAACAACAGCAATTAAAAAAAAAAAACAGGAAACAAAAAACATTTTCTACCAGGGCCTGTGATACAAAATGAGACAATGAAGCCTATTTTAATTCAGGTAGCCAGGAAGGCTTCTTGGAAGAGGTGCTGTGTAAGCTGGACTAAAGGGAACAGAAGAATCCAGGCATATGAAAATAGAAGAGAGAGGGTAGAAAATGCTATGGCCTTGAGTGAGTTAAGAAGATTTGTTTCTTTTTTTAGGAAAAATCACAATGACAGTTGGAGTTCAGAGGGAAGAGAGAGAATGCCACAAGCTTGAGATTCATGAGAAAGGCAAGGGCCAGCCATCTGCATACTTGGAGGAGCTAGGTTTTTAATTGCGTACTTCTTAGTTGTTGTTAGTTGCCACAAGAGACTCTGACTCTTGGACACCCTATGAGCAAGAAGAGCTGACTGTTAGGAACTTACAAAACAAGTGTCCGACTTCCTCCAAGCCCACAAGTGGGTAGGAGAACCAAGATAAACAGCCCAAGGCTGGTTCATACGAGGCAGAGGTCAGACATGCCTCCTCTCTCTGCCTCCTTTACCAATTCTGATACCAACTGTCCCTCCCATAGCACTGTCTACTTCTCTGCTGTGTTTGATTATTTACTGCAGTGACCACACAGGACTCACAGACCATACTCACAATTATGGGATTTATGAGGGAAGTAACAGATACAATTCAGGCTTAGGAACACTCAAGATACAATTCTTACATCATGCTAGAATCTTCCCAGGTGTGCCAGAAGGCAGGCCTTTCCCTGGCCCTCAGTCCCTGTCTAAAGGCACTCAGCTTCCTCTCTCTTCTGGCTGGGAAGCTCACCATACTGTCTCCTGCTTTTCTTTCCCTCAGTCAGGGTGTACTCCTCATCTCTGCTCTAGAATTGGCTCTCTTTGAAGGCAGACCTGACCAATCCCTTTTGTAGGCCATAATTACCCTATCGCACAACCACCTGGGTGTGAGTTACAAGGCCATGGCTAGGAAGGCCACATACAAAAGTAATTAATCCACTGTAGGTCTGGAGGGCTTCCATTGGCTCATTTCAGGGAGTAAATAACCATCTTAGTCTGATGAAACATACTCAGCATGACAGCAGCTCAGAAGCTTCCACTGATGTGGAAGGTGGTAGCTGCATGTAAGAAAAATTGGCCAGCAATCAAACCCTGGTTTCCTTTATGGAGGGTGAGAGTTCTATCACTGAACCACCATGGCCCCCCAAATGTAGATTTATATGGATAAATGATAAATTTAAGGAAAAAAATAGTTGGGTTGGGAGATGTGAAAAAATAAAGGGCATGGCATCAACTTGTGCTTTAGAAATTCTCTAAATGGAGATTCTGGCTTAAAGGTAATTTGGGCAGAATGTATAATATAAAAAAATTTAACATTACTCACAGCCTCATAATGAAAAGTAGAAATCCATGTCACACTTCTAGAGATGAATAATAGAATCAAGTGGACCTGGAATAGAAGCTAACATTGTATTTCAAACTTGGCGGCCCCTCTGAAGGAGAAAGATGTAGTATTGTGCCTTCATAAAGATTACAGACTCGGGAACCTGAGAAGGTGGTTCACTCTTTCCTGCAGGGTCGCTGTGAGTTGGAATTGACTCACTGGCAACTTTTTTTTGTGTGTGTGGTTTTTGTGTCATTGTCCTATAGATCATAGCTCAATTCACAACCAAATATTTTGTTCTGTCGTACATGAGTCAGGGATGTTTCGGCACCTAACAACTACATGCTTCATCATGTATTTCTGAGTGTTAGAGGGTAACTGAGGGATAAAAAGTCAAGGAGGTGAGGACTTGGGGGACCGAGCATCTCCTAGACCTGTGAAGTTCAGAAGACAGAGGCCAGGTCAAAAAAGAGACCTTTTGTGCATAAAGGACATTAGAAAAAAAAAGACATAGCAGCCAGAACACACAACTTATTCTCGTGTAGTTGCTTCATGTGTTAGGAAAGAGAAATGAGAATTGGAAACCTCTTCCAAAATTACCTATCGATGACAGTAGAGAGGAAATGATGGGAAAATAAGTCATGAAAAAGAAATCTAAAAGCAAAGTAATAGAGCCCCAAACAGAATTTAGTTGTTTTCTTATAAGCACTTGGCAAAGTCTGAGTATGCATTTGTTAGTTTTAAAAGAAAAGCAATATTATAGGATCATATCATGTTGAAGATGAACACTTTAAAAACGTATTCATTTTCTCTCCCTCTGTCTCTTTATCCTTCCTTTCTTTAGCAATCCATTCAAATGGTGGCAGAAATGGAGCTGGAATTCTGGTTTCCTGACTATACATAATTCTTTTCCCTGTATCCTGAAGTAGTTTTTCTCTTGATTTTCAGGTTGCTTCAGATAGCTTTGTACTCTTCAGTGTTCTTATAGACTTGAAATCAGTTTGGAATTCATTTATTTTTACACAGAAAACAAATTTTCTTCACTTATCTGTTTGAGATCATGCTAACTGGCCTTTTTAGACCAATCCATAGATAAGGGATCTCCTTCTTCTCTTTTGCCTTCTTCGTGGCAAATTCTCTGTAGCATCCTTTGCATTTTATTCTGTTTTACTAAATTCCAAAGCCCTTTCCACTCCTTTTCTTAGAGGTGCTCTGAGGCCAATTAGTTTCAGCTTCTATCAGATTCCATATGAGAGATTCCTTTCAAAAAGAGGCAAACCGTGGCGCTAGTTTTATTTTGGTGTTCATTTTCCAAATTCTGGTGGTTTATGTGGGGACTTAGTGAATAACTGTAACACAAGAATTTTGTCTGAGGAATTTGAAGGCCTGTAAGTTGACTGCTTCTTTCACTCATGGTTTAAGTACAGTATTCTGGTCTTAGCAGCAGAGAAGCAGCAGGTGCAAGATGAGGACTAGCTGGCCATTGGTCCTGGCCAGAAAAGAAGCTTCTTTATAACAGTGGAAGCTTTAACTATCACTTAGGTGGTCCAAGCGAACCTATTTTTGTTTCATACCTGTGCCTTAATATATAGGTTTGCTGTTGCCCATACACTATCAAGAGAATATCAAGCTACCATCTGTGCTGTGTTTACATCTAAAGAATTGTGTAAATGGTTGATCGTTGAGTTGGCTGTGCTTCTTGCTCTTCTAGTGTTACATTGAGAAAGGTAGCTAACGCTTTCTTGAAACAGAAACCAAACCAAACCCAGTGCCATCCAGTCTATACTGACTTATAGTGACCCTATAGGACAGAGTAGGACTGCCCCATAGAGTTTCCAAGGAGTACCTGGCAGATTTGAACTGCCGACCTTTTGTTAGCAGACATAACAATTAATCGCTATGCCACTAGGGTTTGAAAGCTACTTCATTTTAATAACCTGCATAATTCCTTCAAAGTATCGTAAGGATCAAAGTATTGATCAAAGTCACAATGTTAGATACTGACCTCAGCGTGCCTTATACTTGGGATGGTCTGATCCATTGTGCATGGGGTTGCCGTGAATTGGGACTGACTCCACAGCATCTGACAACAACAAAAAAAAAACAAGGGACTTATTGAATGATCACAGATGCTCTCCAGTGTAGTACATTGGCAACTGTTCAACAACAAGCTCTAAAAGGAAAGAATACTTGATCTGTAGCATTTTCCAGTTTCCACAGTGGAATATTAAGAACAACTTTGTAAATTAAATGATTTAGGTGAAATGGAAAAAATTCCACAAAAAACAAAAATGACTAAAACTAATTCAAGGGAAAGGAGACAACTTGGATAACCCTCTATCTGTTAAAGAAGTTCATTTCACAATTCAACCTTTCCACAAGAAAAATTGCAAGTTTAGATGGCTTTGCTAGAGAAAACTACATGTAGCGAAACCATCTGACAAAATTTAACACTCATTCATGATTAAAAAAAAAAAATCCTCAGTAAATTAAAACTATAAGAGATCTTCCTTAACTTAGGTAAAAGACATCTAAGAAGAGTCTGCAGCTAATAGCACATTTAATTATTGAAAGCCTGAGCACTTGCCCTTAAGATAAAGAAGAAGGGGAGAATGCTCACTCTCAGCATTTCTCCTTGATACTGTGCTCAAGGTCTCTTATGGACTGGATTGTGTTCTCCAAAATCATATGTACTTGGCTAGGCCACATTCCCACTACTGTGTAATCATCCACAGTTTCCTCATCTGGTACGATTTCCCTGTATGTTGTAAATCCTGTTTCTGTGATGTTAATGAGACAGGATTAAAGGCAGTTACATTAGTAAAGCAGGACTCAATCTACATGATTAGGCTGCATATTGAGTCAGTCTCTTTTGGGATATAAAAGAGGGAAGTGAGTAGAGAGACAGGGAGACCTCAGTGCCACCAAGCAGGAAGAACTAGGAGCTTGCGTGTCCTTTGTACTCATGGTCTGTGCGCTAAGAAGCTCATAGACCTGGGGAAGATTGAATACGAGGACTTTTCTCCAGAACTGACCAAGGGAAAGCCTTCCCATGGAGCTCACACCCTGAATGCTGACTTTAGCTTCCTAAACTGTGAGAGAATAATTTCTCTTTGTTAAAGCCATACACTTGTGCTGTTTGTGCTGTGGCAGCACTAGATATGTAAGTCAAAGTCCTAGATGGTACAAGAAGAAAAGAAAAAGACGTAAAATGCATACAGATTATAGAAGGAGAAAAACTGTTTTTATTTGCAGATGATATACCCATGTAAATTTACATAGAGAAACCTAAAATAAATTTCTAAAGTAACTACTAGAACTAAGTGAATTTAACAAAGGTACAGGATGCAATGTCAGTATACAGATACCAAATGGCATTTTTATATACCAGGCACTCCTTGGAAACTCAATGGGGCAGTTCTACTCTTACCTCTAGGGTCACTACGTGTCAGACTCAACTTGATGGCAGTGGGTTAAACAACAAAACATGTAGAAAAATTAATACTACCTATAATAGCATCAAAAACACAATTTTCAGGGATGTCATTGCTATTAGGTGGCATCTTGTCAGTTCTGACTCATAGTGACACTGTATACAACAGAATGAACACTGCCCAGTCCGGTACCATCCTCACAATCATTGTTGTGTTTGAGCCCATTGTTAGAGCACACTACTGTGAATCCGTCTCACTGAGGGTCTTCTTCTTTTTCGCTAATCTTCTTCTTTACCAAGCATGATGCTCTTCTCTGGGAACTGATGCCTTCTGATGTGCCATTAAGTTGATTCTGACTCTTAGAGAACCACTGCACAGCAAAAGGAAACACTGCCTGGTCCTGAAACACTGCCTGGTCCTGCACCATCCTCACAACTATTGCTATGCTTGAGCGTGTTGATGTAGCTACTACGTTAATCTCGTTGAGGGCTTTCCTTTTTTTCACTGACCCTCTGCTATGCTAACCATAATATTTTTCTCCGTGGATTGATTGTCTTGCCATCCTTACCTCCAAAGAAGGTTCTGGTTCTGCTTCTTCTGCAACAGACTGCATTCCTTTGGTAATTCATGGTGTATTCAGTATTCTTGGCTGACACCACAATTCAAAGGCTTCAGTTCTTCTTTGATCCTCCTCACTCCTTTTCCAACCTTCAAATGCTTATGAGGCAACTGAAAACACCATGGCTTGGGTCAGGTACACCTTAGTCCTCTAGTTGACATCTCTTGCAGACAGTTTGCTCAATGGCAATGAGTCTTTTGATTTCTTGACTATTGCTTCCATGGGAGTTGATTGTGGATCCAAGTAAAATGAAATCGTTGACATCCTCAATCTTTTCTCCATTTATCATGATGTCACATGTATGAATGTCTTTAAAAAGAGAAATTTCATCCTGTCATAGTTCAAGAAGAGGAAGAAGAAGAAAAACACTGCTATCAAGTCAGTTCTGACTCATTGCAACTCTAGAGGACAGAGTAGAATTGCTCATAGAGTTTCCAAGGAGTGCCTGGGGGATTTTAACTGCAGACATTTTAGTTAGCAGGCATAGCACTTAACTACTACTTAACTACTATGATGCCAGGTATCACAGTCCAGTAGGCTACAAGTCCAAATTTGTAGCATCAAGCTCTAGAAGGTTTCCCCCATTGCCTCTCGAGGGAAGTCTTTGATGTTGAACTTCCTCTGGACTGGGAGCTTCTGAAGCTCAGAGACCTTGAGTCCTTTCCAAAGGACGCACTGCTCTTGGCACTGCTTCTTGGTGGTATTAGGCCCCCAATTCTTTGCTTGACTCCCTTTCATTTATATCCTGAGAGAATGCCTCACGGTACAATGCAATCTTACACACTGAGTCCTGTTCCACCAACATAATTGCTGCCCATCCTCCCTCCTTTAAACATCATAGAGGCAGAAATTAAAACATGGAGGAATACCGCAAGATAACCACAAATCATTGTGCAGCCAAATTACTACACACACTTTTTGATGGGGCACAATTCAATCCCTGACAGTCGAGTTGTGAAGATACTTGTTTTCTTGATGTGAGGTATAAATCTCTCCCATAATGTGCCCAGATTTCACCAGACAACATCTCATCATCCCTGCCTCCAAGGAGGATTCTGGCTGTACTTCTTCTATGATAGATCTGTGGGGATAGATTTCTAAAAATATGTGCGAGATCTGTACACTGAAAATTACAAATATTACTAAGAGAAATTAAAGAAGAACTAAATAAGTGGACATATAAACCATGTTCATGGACCAGAAGACTTAACATTAAGATCAATTTTTCTCACACTGAGTCCATTAACTTAACCCATTGCTAACTTAGTACGTTCTAAATCAAAATTGTAGCAGGATTTTTTGACAGAGATGAAAGAACCAAGATAATAAAATTTAAATGGAAAAGCAAAGGACTTAAAATAATCAAAAACAATTTTGGAAAAGAAGAAGAAAAAAAAAGGAAGCCTGTGGTGTCCAGGATTCTAAAATGGCTCCAAGATTCCTACCCCTTGGTGTGACTCTGCAGGCCCTGTAAAATCCTCTCCATTCAAGTGTAAATGTGATTAACTAGTTGTCATCTAGTTGATGCACAGAGAAGACCTGTGCACCATAATTTTCAGTGACTGATTTTTCAGCAGTAAATGGCCAGGCCTTCTTTTCAAGGCACCTGTGGGGGAACCCTAACTGCTAACCTTTTGGTTAGTAGCTGAGCTCATTAACCATTTCCACTACCCAGGGTCTTGGAGGTATGATTAGATTACACTGTATGACAAAGATGAAGGCATTTCCTGCAGTGGTTCCATCTAGGTATGAAATTATGTCATGCCCATATATGGATACTGAAACATAAAATTTTGATCCTTATCCTCCACAGACAGCTTTTAACCATCTCGCAGGCTGAGGGATGCACACTTTATTACACAAGTCAACTCTCAGTAGTGAGAGACTCTCACAGGTCCTGAAGTATACCCTTGTCTATTTGGACAGGAAGTTTCAGGGTTACCATTAGCTAGGATGCAATCTAGAAGGAGAAGGGTGTGGGCTCTGGGTAGACAATCTACTTGTTCCCAGGGACCCCTCACTCCATGGGGAGGTAGGACACCAGAAATGATTGGAATAGGAACACTTAAAGCAGGACATTTCAAACTTTTATGTGCACACAAAGCACCTCAGGTGGTTTATTAATACGCAAAATCAGAACATACCTGATGAGACCTGGGATTCTTCACAGCTGTTTAGCTCTCAGGGATATAGATGCTGGTGGTCCAGGGACCACACTGTAAGTAGCAACACTGTACAGCAGGGGCCCAGGTTGAACAGCAGAATTAAATGAAGTATTGTAGTTCATCCTTGGGGTTAAGGCATATGATGGGCTCTAAATTGGTACTGCATAGTGTCACTTAGAATTGTCAGATCTGTGGGTCAAGAAGAAAGTGGGGCAAAATGAAGGTGAGAAGGTGTCCACTATGTGTCAAGTGCCTTTATGTGTGATGTCATTTAATTCCCTAGCAACTGTCACTTCACAGGTAATACTTACAAACACTGATCAGAAGCTTAGAGATGCTCTTGCTAATCTTATGGAATCTCTCATAACGGATCCCCTATTGGACCCAGTAACCAGATACCTAGTACAGGGAACCCCTCCAGGATTCTCTTTCTAAACTTGTACAGAGACCTCAAGGCAGCCAGAAGGACACCTTAGTTGGTCCTCCTACAAAATCATGTTTGCTGTTGTTGAGTGCTATTGAGTTGATTTTGACTCATAATGGCCAATGTGACAGAGTAGAACTGCCCCATAGGGTTTTATAGGCTATAATCTAGGCAGATTACCAGGCCTTTCTCTCATGGAGCTGCTGCATGGGTTTCAACCACCACCCTTTCACTTAGCAGCTGAGCACTTAACCATTGCACCACCAGGACTCTTTACAAAACCATCAGATCTCAATTGGGCCATCTTTAATTCTTGATAGTCTTCCTCATTATCAACAGCAGCATCCCGGATCACTTCCACTCTTTGTATTCAAGCCCTATTGCCAACTGTCAGCAAACATACTTGTATCCCACTTTAAAGACGGGTAGGAAACTTAATCTGTGTTCCTAGTTCTTGTCTCCCTCTTCTCTTGGACTCTGCCCTTCTGTCTCTATTTATTCTGATTTCTAGCCACTCAAAATGCTACCTTGTGGTTGTTGTCATCTGCTGTCAAATTGGCCACAGATTCATGTTAATCCCAACAGACAGAAGTGCTGCCTGGTCCTGTACTACCCCATGATTACTGTACACTGATCATTGTGATCTATAGGGTTTTCATTAGCTTATTTTCAAAAGAGGATCCCCAGGCCTTTCCTCCTAGTTGTCTTTGTCTGAAAGCTCCTCGGAAACCTGTTCAGTATCGTTGTTGTTGTTAGGTGCCATCAGGTTGATTCTGACTCATAGTGACGCTATGTACAACATAGCAAAACACTCCCTGACCTTGATCTTGCACCATGCACCCAATCCAATCACTGTTATGCTTAAGCCCATTGTTGCAGCCACTGTGTCAGTCCATCTTGTTAAAAGTTTTCATCTTTTTCACTGTCCTACTTTGCCAAGCATGATACTGTTCTCCAGGGACTGATCCCACCTGACAACATGTCCAAACTGTATAAGATGCAGTCTTGCTATCCTTGCTTCCAAGGAGCAGTCTGGTTGTTACTTCTTCCAGAACAGCTCCATTTGTTCATTTGACAGTCCATGGTACATTCAGTGTTCTTCTCTAACACCACAATTCAAAGGCATCAGTTCTTCTTCTGTCTTCCTTATTCATTGTCCAGCTTACACATGCATGTAATTGAAAATACCATGGCCTGGATCAGACACACCTTAGTCTTCAAAGAGACAACTTTACTTTTCAAAACTTTAGGGAGGTCTTTGAAGCTTATTTTTCCAATGCAATGTATCTTTTGATTTCCTGACTGCTGCTTCCACAGCTATTGATTGTGAAAACAAGTTAAATGAAATTCTTGGCAACTTCAGTCTTGTCTTCACTGCTTGTGATGTTGCTTAGTGGTCCTGTTGTGAGGATTTCTGTCTTCTTAATGTTGAAGTACAATCCACATCAAAGCTGTGGTCTTTGATCTTCATCAGTAAGGTTTCAAACCCTCTTCACTTTCAGCAAGCAGGGTTGTGTCATCTGCATAATGCAACTTGTTAATGAGTCTTCCTCCAATCCTGATGCCTTTTTCTTCTTCATATAGTCCAGTTTGGGGATTATTTACTTGGCATAAGAATGGAGAGATACGGTATAAAGATACAGCCCTGATGCACATCCTTCCTGACTTTAAACCATGCAGCATCCCCTTGTTCTGTTTGAGCAACTCTTTCTTGATCTATGTACAGATTCCTCATGAACACAGTTAAGTACACTGGAGTTCCCATTTTTACAATGTTGTCCATAATTTGTTATGATCCACACAGTCCAGTGCCTCTGCCTAATCAATGAAACACAGGTAAACGTCTTTCTAGTATTCTCCACTTTCAGCCAAGATCCACCTGACATCAGCAATGATATTTTTGGTTCCATGTCCTCTTCTAAATCTGGCTTGAATTTCTAGCAGTTCCCTGTCGATATACTGCTACAGCTGCTTTTGAATGATCTTTAGCAAAATTTCTGTTGCATGTGATATTAATGATACTGTTCAATAATTTTGCCATTTAGTTGGATCATCTTTCATGGATGTAGGCATAACTATGGATTTTTTCACTGGAAACCCTGCTGGTGTGATAGTTAAGTACTGTCTGCTAAACTTGAGGTCAGAAGTTTGAATCCACCAGCTGCTCCCTGGAAACTCTGTGGAGCAGTTCTACTCTGTCCTATAGGGTCACTATGAATCAGCATCGACTCAACAGCAGTGGGTTTTTGAGTTAGGGATCTCTTCCAGTCAGTTAGTCAGGTAGCTGTCCTCCATATTTCTTGGCATAGAGGAGTGAGCACTTCAGCACTACATCTATTTGTTGAAACATCTAGATTGATATTTCATCAATTTCTTCAGTTCCTAGAGTCTTGTTTTTCAGTAGTGCCTTCAAAGCAGCCTTGCCTTCCTTCCCTACCATTGGTTCCTGATCATATCCTACCTCATTAAATGGTTGAATGTCAACCAGTCCTTTTTGGTAAATTTATAAAAACTGTATATTCTTCCATCTTCTTTTCACACTTCCTGCATTATTCAGTATTTTGCCTGTGGAATCCTTCACTATTGCAACACAAATCTTGAATTTTCTCTTCAGTTCTTTCAGCTTGAGACATCAGAGTTTGTCCTTCACTTTTGCTTTTCTGTTTCCAGCTCTTTGCATATGTCATTGTAATACCTTGTCTTCTTGAACTGCTCCTTGAAACCTTCTGTTCAGCTCCTTTGCTTCATCATGTCTTCCTTTATGCTTCAGTTATTTGATGTTCGAGAGCATGTTTCAGAGTCTCTTCTAGCATCTAATTTGGTCTTCTCTTTGTTTCCTGTCTTTGTGATATCATCTTTCTTCATGGATGATGTCTTTGTTGTCATTCCACAACTTGTCTGGTCTTGGGTCATTAGTCTTCAACACGTCAAATCTTTTCTTGAGATGGTCTTGAAACTCACGTAGGATATACTCAAAGTCGTACTTTGGCTCTTTTGAACTTTTTCTAATTTTATTCAGTTTAAATTGGAACTTGTATAAGAGCTGTTGACAGACAGTTCTACAATCAGCACTTGGCCTTATTTTGACTGATGACATTCCTTTTCCGTCATCTCTTACCACGGATGTAGTCAATTGGATTCTTGTGTATTCCACCCGGTGAAATCCATGGCTGTAGTCACTGTTTATGTTGGTAAAAAAAAGTACTTGTAATGAGGAAATCAGTGGTCTTGCAAAACTCTATCATGCGATCTCTGACATCATTTTTGTCACCAAGGCCATATTTTCCAACTACTGAGCCTTTTTCTGTTTCGAACTTTTGCATTCCAGTCACCAGTGATCATCAATGCATCCTGGACTGCGTGTTCAAACAATTTTGGACTGCAGAAGCTGGTAACAATCTTCAATTTCTTTATCTGTGGCATTAATGGTTAGTGCAGAAATTTGAATAGTAGTCATACAAGTATTAACTGACCTTCCTTGTAGGCATAGGGGTATTATCCTATCACTGATGGCATTGTACTTCAGGATGGATCTTGAAGTGTTCTGTTTGACAACAAATACAGTACTCTTCCTCTTCAAGTTGTCATTCCTGGCATAGTAGCCTCTGATTGTCCAATTCAAAATGGACAGTACCTGTCCATTTCAGCTCACTAATGCCTATTATATTGATGTTTATGCATTCTGTTTTATTTTTGATGATTTCTAATGTTCCTAGATTCGTACTTTGTACATTATATGTTCCAGTTATCAATGGATGTTTGCAGCTGTTTGTTCTTGTTTTGAGTCATACCATGTCAGCAAATGAAGGTCCCGAAAACTTGACTCTACCTACTTCATTAAGGTCAACTCTACTTTGAAGAGGCAGCTTTTCTTCAGTCATCTTTTAAGTGCCTTCCAGCCAGGGGCCCTCATTTTCTGGCACTATATGAGGCAGTGTTTTGCTGCTATTCATAAGGTTTTTGCTGGCTAATTCTTTTCACAAGTAAACTGGAGATAGGGACCCCAGATTGGTCTTAAAACTATGTATGGGATCTCAAGTTACCTTTTCTGTAAGTATCCTTCAGTATGCTTTATGGGACCATAAATGTTCCTTACTTCTTAGCTTTTAAAGATGAAATTTGTTTCTGGTCCAAAATGACACACATTACAACTACTTCCTAGTTTGTCTTAATCTGGAAGCTCAGCTGAAACGTGTCTGCCATGGGTGACCGTACTAGAATCTGAGGACAGGCGGCATAGCTTCCAACATCACAGCAACACAAAAGCCCCCACAGTACGAGAAACTGGCAGACAAGTAGGAGTTTGGTATCATAGCAACATACCAGCCTTGCTGACAGATGGTGGTGGCTGCCCATGAGGTGCCCTGGTTGAGAATCAAGCCTGGCACTCCCACACAGCAAGCGAGACTTCTGCCACTCAACCATCTCATAAAATAACATATATTTTAAAATAATGCCTATATCTCCAGTGTTGTAAAATCATTCAGACTTTCCTTAGACCCTGTTACAGGTTTCCTGTGGCAGACCATCTGTCTCCTTCCCTTACTGACATACTGCCCTGAAAATGGAACTTTCTTCCACTGCTTCTGCTACTCCCCTGCCAGTCTCTTACAACCTGGACTTGACTCCCACCAAACTACCAAAACTGCCAAGTTCAAAGTCATTTAAGGAAAATTAAGTTTACATGATTTTTACTAGCGAAAGCACAGTCAATTTTAACTTTCTTTAGCAAATCCTTTCTTAATGAATTAAATCTGAAGCTATATTCATTGAAGATTCCATCTGCATTATCACTGAAGGTGTTGCTAGCTGCCATTCAGTCGTCTCCACGTTATGGTCACACCATGTACAACAGAACAAAACGTTACCTGTTCCTGTACCATCTTCATGACCATGGGTTGCTTGAGTCACTTGTTGCAGGCCTGTGTACTTTGAGTGCTTTTTGACCTGGGGGCTTCATCTCTCAGCACTGTGTTGGTCAGTGTTCCTTTTTGACCCATAAGGTTTTCACTGATCAACTTTTGGAAGAAGATCACCAGGCCTTTCTTCTTAGTCTGTCTTACTTTGGAAGCTCTGTTGAAATCTCTCAACTATGGGTAACCCTGCTGGTATTTGAAATGTTGGTGGCTTCCAGCCTCAGAGTAACGCACAAACCACCACAGTCCATCAAATTGATAGAGATCAAAATTAACAAATTTTAGTGAGATTCCATTGATGTATGAAGACTTGTATACAAACAAATGCTGTTAAAGTAAGTTAAAACAAAGACTTGACTTTGCTATTTGTTGAAAGATGCAATGATCTGTATTCCAACCTGCTTTGAGGAGATAGTATGGAGACTTAATGTTATAAATATTTATTAGGAAAAAAAGTACCTTATAAATGCAGTTACCATTGATTGCATATTTGAAGTCTGAGTGGAATGAATAACCCAAAATAATGAATAACTCAGAAGTCGTTCATTGTACCTGGAATTTTTTTTCCTCTAGATCCTGATGATCGTTAATGTTAAACTAACAATAGGTTTTTTTTTTTTTTTTTTTTTTTTTGGCTATTTTTACATCGTGTGCATTTATCAACAGATAGTGAAAATGGTTTATCAGAAAGTAAGATAAATGACAGGGACCCCAGACTGATAGTAAAACTATGTGTGTGATCTCAAGTTACCTTTTTCTAAGTATTGTTCAGTATGCTTTGTGAAACCATAAATGTTCATTACTTCCTAGATTTTATGGATGAAACTTGTTTCTGGTCCAAAGTTACACACATTACAACTGACATCATTGGAAAAGAACTTTTAGAACCCTCTCTTTGCTACCCTTGAACAATAACCACCAGGTGTTTTATAAAACCTGGCACTAAAAATAATTTCTTATTTATAGTAATAAGGTACGGTAACTGTGAGTACTTATAATTACAGAAAGTTAAGTAACAGTTGTTTCTGTTGTTAATATTCATGGTACATTTTTTTCACTCTATTTATTATTTTGAGAACTCACCCAGCACTGATTTGGTCTCTCCTTAAGAAGTGGTTCCCTTTTCCATATGACCTTTGTTGACATTTTTTCCTTCTGGATTTTAGCTGAAGGTTCAGACCTTGGGCCACTCATCAGTTTATCAGAATATCTTTTTCTCACCACTAGCTTGAAGAAATGTAAGTTAAGTTATAGAATATGCTGTTTTAATGATTATGTTGCTGATGTGCCAAACTAACCTCTGGAGCCCAGATGAACCTATCAGTTATTCCACTAGAATTAGAAATCTTCTTTGCCTTCCATTTAATTTGCTTCTCAGTACAGCTAAAGCCCTGGCTTAGGCTGTATAAATTAATACATTTGCTGGAAATCTGACTTTGGGATATTTTATAGCAGTGGTTTCAATGCTGTCAGTGGTGAAATGGAAACTTGAGAATGTGAAGATTAATCTAAACCACATGATGGGTTCAAGGAAAAGGGACATAGGCTACAGTTTCTTGAATGTGTGCTAACTTGGTAGAGTGAGGAATGGGATCAGGAAAAACCACAAGTGAACTTTTCAACCCTCTTGAGAGGAATAAGACTGGTGCAATGAGCTCTGAGATGGAGCTATTCCCAATGACAGGGCTCTTCTTTCCTCAAAAACAGATAGATCCCATTGCCTGAGAGTGGACACAATTGGGAGATCAATGAAAGAGGAGAAAACCAAACCCAAACCCACTGCTGTTGAGTTGATGCTGACACCTAGTGAACCTATAGGACAGAGTAGAACTGCCCCCTAGAGTTTCCAGGGAGTTCCTGGAAGTTTTGAACTGATGACTTTTTGGTTAGCAGCAGTAGCACTTAACCACTATGCCACCGGGCTTTCCTCAAAGAGGACCCACTGCCATCAGGTCGATTCTGACTCATAGTGACCCTAGAGGTGGCATAATTGTTGCCACTGATGAAATGAAACTACAGCTGTCTTTCCACTCATTTAATGGTTTACAGATTTTCCTTTTGTCATAGATCCCAACTCCTGTGGGAGTCTTTTAATAATAGATTTACACAACAATTTGTATACTGCAAATAGTAGATATTTTAGTCAATAAATGCTGCTGTAACAGAAATGCCTCAACGTGGACAGCTTTAAGGTAGAAATGTTCATTCTTACACAGACCAGTAGACTACAAGTCCGAATTCAGGGTGTCCACTCCAGTGGAAGGCTTTTCCTCTGGGGGCTCTGGAGGCAAGTCCTTGTGTTGCATCAGTCTTTAGTCAGGGAGCATCTTGGTGTAGGAACCTCAGGTCAGAAGAACTTGCTCTTCTTCCAGCGCTACTTTCTTGGTGGTGTGCGGGTCCCAGCTCTCTGCTTGCTTCCCTTTCCTTTTATCCCTTGTAGGGTGAAAGGATAAAAGAAGGTGCAAGCCACACTCCAGGAAAACTCCCTTTACAATGGAGCAGGGAGGTAACCTCAGGAAGGGATTTACAGTCCCACCCTAATCCTCTCTAACATAAACCACGCTGAACCACAGGCAGAGATTAGGATTTACAGCATAAGAAAATCACAAAATGGAGAGCAGTCACAGAAGGCAGGGAATCCTGGCCCAGCCAAATTACAGCACATATTTTTCGGGGGGAAACAATTCAATCCATGCTAGCAGATGAGTTAGAGATCAATGATTTCTTTTTCCTTCCAGTTTGTTGTAGCGGTGTTCTGGATCATTTATGCCTATGACAGAGAGATGATTTACCCGAAGTTGCTTGATAATTTTATCCCAGGATGGCTGAATCATGGAATGGTGAGTGGATTCAAACAAATGATTTCCTTTTATTAAAAGTATCTATTAAAGACCTATTTTTGAAAGTAGATGCTCCACAAACTCTATTTAGCTATGAAATGTTGGAAGATTATAATGAGAGATGATACTTACAGAAGAATACTGTATGTAAACAAAAGCCTCTTGTCATGAAATTGAGTCATTATTAAGGTTCTGTAGTAGGTGAATCCATGGTTTAGATAATACCACTAAATCGTTCTAGTGAAGAATTTAATACCTGTGCTGAAAAAAAAGATTTCTCCCCTATTAGCGGCTAAAGATTGATTCCTGACTGCATGACTACAGAACACCTGCCCCACCTCCACTTCACATCATGGAATTTTGGAAGCAAGTATTGTACTTACAGAATTTCCTTTCAGGGGAGAAGCAAGGCTATTGTTTTCCTTAAAAGATCATTGCAAGCATTTGGGGGTATTTTTGGCAGTGGAGTTTTCTGCCTTGTCGGGTTCTGTCCATCCCAAGATGTCTGTCTATGAATGCAAGACTTTTTGTTTCTTCTCAGTCTTATTCTTTGTGATTCTTTCCATGGTATAACCTATACTAATTCCAAATCAAGTATTTGCATGATTTGCGTATCACTATACAAGATTTGAAGCTGCATTTTCTGCAGAGAAATGCTGTATCGTCTTTCTTTTGCACTTCTGGAATTGAGCATTGTTTTGTTATTCACTAAGAAGCCTGCGTTTTGGTTACAGCAATTTTTAGACCATGTCACTGGGTGTTCCTGGTGAAAAGGGCAACCCATCACAGAAATTATAGGGGAGCAACAAGCTAGAAATCACGAGTCTTGGGTCCAAAATAAGTTTCCTTTCTGCCCCCAATTTTGATGTATTTTAAGAAAAGTGGTAAATGTTAACGAACGTTTTTCTACCGTGAGGCTTTGAACCATTCTTAAGCCAATTCATCATAAGCAGCCTGTCTCAGAGAACTGGAATTTTCTTGGATTCTATTAGAGCAATAGTGGTGAAGGATTAACGTGGCATCTCTGGTCTAGTTTTATCAGAGTGAGTTGAGTCTGGTCTCTTAAGCTTAGCTATCAAAGAGGCCTGACATGCTTACTCGGCCACCCTACAACTTTTCACTTCTCTTGATTGTGAGTAATCCTTCATAAATCCATTAGTTCATGCTCTTATGCACTAAACACCCTTCTCAATTCTTTCCTGGTAGTCTCTACTTATCTTTGTTGCTGTTGTTTGCTGCCATTGAACCTGCCTCTGACTTGTGGTGACGCCTTGCACAGCAGAATAAACACTGCCCAGTCCTGTACCATCATCGTCATTAATAGTGGCTCAGACCGTGATGATCTATAAGGTTTTCACTGGCTGATTTGTGAAAGTAGATTACCAAGCCTGTCTTCCTAATCCATCTTAGTCTGAAAGTTCCACTGTTCAGTGTCATACCACAAGCAAATCTCCACTGATACATGAGTCCAACCTACATCTGCCACATGGAAGGTGAAAATTCTTCCACTGACTACCACTGGCCCATTACCAGTTGCAACAGAGTCAACCCTCACTCATGGCAATGCCGTGTGTGTTAGAGTAGAACTGTGCTCCATACGGTTTTCAGTGGCTGGTTTCGGAGAAGTAGATCACCAGACTTTTCTACCAGTGTGACTCTGGGTGGATTTTCATATCCATTCTTTTGGCAAGCAGCTGAACACATTAATCATGGCATCATCCAAGGATTTCACTGCCACACTAGAGGTAGCTTCATGGCCACCTTCCCTAAAAAGCCTTTCCTAACTCTCCCAAGTAAAGACAGCATGTTATTTGTGCTTATGTGGCACCTGTTACATATCTCTATTATACACAACTGTATTCCCCACAAGAATGTTAAGCTTCTGGTGCCAAAAAAATAAAATAAAATAAAATAACAGCCTTTGAATTTTTGTCACTTTGCCCAGTCGTCTGGCATATAGTAGAATCCATACATACAAAGTCTGACAAGTAAGAAGAAACATTTTCAGGATATTTTGAAGGACCATTTCAAATTATGTAGTGTACTTCAGCAATCCGAGATCATCCAGTCAATAATTAGGTAATATTTTAAGGAAAACATTTCAGGATATTCATGACCCCTAAAAGCAGAGTTACAAATGAAAGTTAAGTTTTGCAAGTAGCCATTGCAGACCTTAAACCAAGAAAAAATTGTCACATGCCAGGCTAGAAGCAACCTTCAATCACAAAGCAGGCATATTCCTATGTAGCAATCATCCTCTGTGGTGTTATCTCGAACTATGAGAAAGAGCGATGTCAATTAGATAACTTTTCATTATGCACTCAAGCTTAGTGAACTATCAAAGGGAGACTTCTAAAGCTGCTGCCTATAGGTGAATGTGAAATAATGATAAACACAAATTACCTCTTTTATGACACTAGGAAGGGATCAGCTAGGAACAAATAATTATATCATGTGCTATCAAAGTACAGTCCTTGACTAGTTGGCCTATTGCCTCTGAAGCTAAATTCCCCAAGATTACCATCAGGCCAGAGAATGAATCGCAACTATGGCAGGTCCTGATTCTGTATTTGTAGTGTTGTGAACAAATGGCTTATTAAGCAGCATGGATACAACCATTACAACTTCAGCTTGAGTCTACTTTCATAATTCTCCCTTCTCACTGTGGGGTCAACATGAGTCAGAACTGACTTGATGGCAACTGGTTTGGATTTTGGTTTTCTTACTTTGATGGGTTCAAGTCCTCACTCTTGAAGACAAACACTGCTTAGAAATGCAAAGAAGCTGTAAGTAACACAAATATTTAGGTAAAAGAAAGGATGCATTGGTCGGCATGTCCAGTCCTCCCAGATAATACAAGCTCAATAGCTTCTTTCATGATGAACTTTGTTTTCTGGTAGAACAGAGTGTCCAGGTCCTTGCTTTTCTTCGTGTTTCAATTTCTGGTGCCACAATTACCAAAAATGTTATACATGGTGGCTGAGGATATTTTACAATGTTATACAATTTACATTACTTTAAATTTGTGTATGTGTGACTGTATATATGAGGTGCATAAAGCATGATGTTGATGCTTTACATTGGGAGCTAAAATGCAGACATTAGAAGCTAAGTCATGAATAATTTTTAAAAAATGTATAGTAAGATTTAATAAATTTCAAAATATTAAAAAATTTCATCTTTGTTTAAATGATTTAATCTAAAAATTTGATAATCATTAATTATAATTTGTATTTGCTTTTAATCTTGATGGGTAACTAACATTTAAATGCTATTTGAAAATATATGAAAATAAGTCAGTGTTTAAAGTATTATGTTTATTTTAATCTGCATATCTTGATGCAAACATTCAAACTGTGTGTACTTTAATTGTAATTACATTTTATTTTTAATTGGTAATTTAGATTATTGCCCTTAGTAGAGTTCAAATCTTGTGAAGATTGATTATAATGACATGCTTAGTGATTTTGCTGAAGTTAAAGCAAGAGTGATAAAATTTTGGAGTATTTATTGTATTTAAATTTTTACTAGAATAAATATTTAAATTTTTGTGTCTAATTTATAAATACATGTCTTTTTTAAAAAACTCATGAAAATACATGTTTTTTCATTTTATTTTTTGAAAATGTATCTGACAAATGTAGAAGTATAGAATACATTTTATTTAATACTTTTATAGCTTTACTTATAGACCCACTGGGTCTATCTGTTATTAACCTGCTTAGATTTTTTGTGACTGGAAGAGTTGCAATAGAGAATATGCCCTGTTCGTATGTCTGAAGAGTGTCTTAGTCATCTAGGGCTACTGTAACAGAAATATTACAAGTGCATGGCTCTAACAAAGATAAACTGATTTCCTTACAGAAAAATAAGCTAAAAATCCACTTTCAGGCTCAGGGAAGGCTTTGTCTTTTGGGTCTGGAAGAAGGTCCTTGTCATCAGCCTTCCCTTGGACTGGGAGTTTCCCAGGTCCAAAGGATATGCTCTACTCCAGGCTCATTCTTGGTAGTATGTTGTCCCCAGCTGTCTGCTTGCTTCCCCATCCTTTGAATCCCAAGAGATTGCTTCAAGACACATACAATCTTACACCTGGAGTCCTGCCCCACCAATACAGCTGTTGCCCAACCTCCCTCATTAACATCGTAGAGGCAGGATTTATAACATATGGGAACATCACACAATACTTGGAATCCTGATCTAGCCCAATTGCTTCCTGCATTTCAGTCCATGACAAACAGTCTCAACATAATTTCTAGGATTTCAGAGCTCTGAACCACAGAGTTGAGATATATTTTACAAATGTATCATAATGCTGTATCAGAGGTCATCACCGCAGCAGACTTGAATCTGCAGCAAACTGCCCAGCACAAGAATAGTCAGAAAATGGGCATGAGGAAACTCAGAGGCATCTGCTTCTTAGACTTATACCAAAGTTGCCAGAAGCTAGACATGAAAATATGTCTTCCCTTCCATTGTCTACCTCTTTTCTGTCTCAACAAATCTGAGAATTTATTTACAGAAGAGAAAAAGGGTACATAGATGATTTAGAACAGTATTCCAACCTTGGTTGTATAACTTACAGGGTATCTCCAGGCTCCCTGAAAATAGGCAGACTAAGAATGAATTTTAATTCACTACAATTAAAAACAAAAACAAACAAAAAGCCACCAAATTTGTAGCACATTGAAATGAAGTTGTTCCAATATCCCAAATGTAAAATGGCTTGATCCTTGCAAGAGCCCTGGCTTTTTTAGCTTTTATATTCTCAGCAACTCAAACAGTACATGGCACCCATGTTTGTGATAAAAACAGATGTGTGTGCATTTTGGTGTGAAACTTGAAAGACAGTTCCAGTCATCTTTATGTCATTTTACCAGCTTTCTATCCTTGGTCTGTTGGTGATCAGACCCAAGAAAATAGGTGGTATCTGCAAATGGGCCATTGTTTCTAGTATATAATTGAGACTGTTATTGATTAGGGCCAGTTGTGGTATTGTTCAGCAGAATGTGCAATGTGCAAGACTGAGCTTCTGTTTAATTCAGCCTGGCAAATATCTACTGAAAACCTTCACAAACATTTATTGCCAACCCTATCTATGCAAAGCATGCTGGTAGGCATGGTGAGATTCGACAAAAAGAAAAACATGCAGTTTTAAAGGATAGAATGTTTGAGATATGAATGTTTGAGATAGAAACCAAAAAAAAAAAAAAAAAATCCCAAACCCATCGATGCTGAGTTGACTCCAACTCATAGTGACCATATAGAAAGAGTAGACCTGCTCTACCAAGTTTCCAAAGAGCTCCTGGTGGATTTGAACTGCAGACCTTTTGGTTAGCAAACATTGCACTTAACCACTATGCCAACAGGGTTTCTGAGATAAAAGAAAATAAGCAGAAAAAGCCAGTTCACAAGCTATCAGAAACCAAACTAAACCCGCAGCCATCATGTGGACTCTGACTCCCAGAGACCCTACAGGACAGAGTAGAACTGCCCCATAGAGTTTCCAAGGAGTCCTTGGTGGATTTGAACTGCCGGCCTATCAGAGCAGTGCCCAAAGGACTGTTGTTACTCTGACATTGAAAACCAAGATCCATAGTTACAAAAAAGATAGAATTCTGTTAGATAATTCTGATGACTTAAGCTCTGAAAAGATTGTAGGCTTTCCAGTGATGCTGCAACAGGAAAAACCAATAATGAGACAGTTTCACTTAAAGTTCTTTGAGAATGCGGACCACTGTCAAAGATTCAGATGTTATTATTACCAGAGAACTGTAAGCAGACGTAATCTAGATACTCTCATAGTCACAGCAAGAGTTGCTCATACCTGTATAATTTACGAGGAGCAAAAAAATAAGCCCCATCTCTGGCTGCACTTGGTTTGTCAGTTGTTCTTGTTATATGTACTTGGCCCCAAAGAGAACCTTAATTTGATCTATTGAACTATTCCATTCGACATCATGTTGGCATTTCCTAATTAGTAAAGCTTTGTGTATCTGTCTTTCCTAGAAGACATTAAAATACTAGTTGGACGATCATGGGTTTTGCAGGAACACAGAGCTGGAGTTATTCTTTTGGTTGATAGCATGACTTGGGGAAAGTTTCCAATTCTGGGGTGTACACAGATTGTGCCATTCATTTCTCATAGTCAGTGCCACACTGATACTGACTATTTCTTAAAACAAGCTGCTGGTTAAAAGGCCACTAGAAACATTTTGTATGAAAAAAACTGACCTTTCTCAATTTTTTCCCATGTAATCTAAAAAGAGCTGTAAGACATTTGAAGAATTAAAAAAAAAAAATAGAGTAAGAAACCGGGCCAGTGGTCACAATCTTCCTGGGAACTTCTCTGGTAGCTGTAAAGAAGCTCCCAAATAAAACATATAAAACCCCAAAGATCAGAAGAAAGAGATGGGTTACATCCAAATTAAGGCAAGATACCTTCAGAATTGCTGCATACTGTTTTCATCTAAAATTTTTAATTTTTTATTTTTTATATCAAACAACTGATTATCACTTCTTCCAATGTGCGTTTTCATTTGTAATCATTAGTTCTGCCAACTGCAATTCTCCCATGTTAGACTTTGCAGATCTAAATTTTGACAGGAAGATGTGATTATTCTTTCTATTTGAATCAGTAATAAATTTTATTGTAGTCGATTACCTATTGACACTTTTACTCTTTATTTCATATTTCAACCAGAAATCTTCACTGTAAATTGGTGAACGTGTGTCTTAGTTTCCCGATGCCGCTCTAACAGAAACACCACTGGTGACTTTTATAAAATAGAAATGTATTTTCTCATAGTTTAGGGAGCTCGAAGTCCAAATTCAGTGCCCCAGCTCTGGGACAAGGCTCTCTCTCTGTGAGCCCTGGAGAAGGAAGAAACTTGACTCTTCCCGCTTCTGTAGTCCCAATGTTCCTCCTTGGTGCCTTTGAGATCTTCCCATGGCACCTGTCTTTCTCTTCCTAGGCCTTCTGCCATTTGTACTTGTCTGTGTGTCTGTGCTGCTCGTTATGTAACTCAGAAGTCATAGACATCTCATATGCTGATATACCTACATTAACATAAAGGAAACCCTGTTCCCAAATGAAATTACATTTACAGGTATAGGGATTAGAAGTTCATCATGTATTTTGAGGGGACACAGTTCAATTCATAACATAGGTTCTTTTGAAACTTATATTTGAGAAAATTGTTAACAGATTTGTGAGATGGCTGGAACTGGAATGAGAAAGGGAGATGGGGAGAGTGTTTGAATGGAGAAGGAGCGAAAGACAGAGAAGAAAAAAGGAAGAGTAATGTTCTGGGTGAGAAGAGAGATGGCTTCAGAAAAGAGGGAGACAGGATAAGGGACTGGGAATGAAGGAAACTAGAGGGGAAAGGAAATTTTACAATGTCCTAGGACAAACAAAGCACACTGACAAAGTCAAACCATCTCATTTTCTTATACCATGTCTCTTCAGTGGCCCCTTAAATTTCAGGATTAATTTTTTTTCTCTGTTAATCTTGGCATACTGTAGCTTCTCAATAACACTTTGATAAATAAGTTAATGTTAGGTGAGTTACCCTCCTTGAAGTTGCTTGAACACAACAAGCATCCTCCTCTTTCTGGAATGCCCTTTCTCCAGAAGTCTCTGGTTCACTACATCACTTCTGTCAAATCTTTTTTTTCAGTCTCACCACTTCAGTAAGGGCCTGTTAACTACGACAGTGACCTCCATGGTCCCCTGTACACTGTAGTCACCTTACTCTGCTCTCTTTTTCCCCTATGGCACTTCCTCCATCATGTGGATGATTCTGCTTTTATATTTTTATAGTTTATTGTCCATTTCTCTCTGCTGGAATATAATTCCCATAAGGGCAGAATTCTTGATCTGTTATAGTTACTGACTTACCCTAAGTTCCTCCAACAGTGTCTTCATATGACAGACGTCAATGAATGTACACTGAGTGAATGAATTGGCTGTATTATTGTCACATGCTCGTGTTTTCTCTTCTCTTTTCTTTTTCTTTCCCTCTTTCTCTTTTTCCCTCCATAACAAACCATTTGACATCAAGCTGATTCTGACTCATGGTGCCCGATGTCTCTCAGAGTAGAATTGCACTCCATAGCGTTTTCAGTGGCTGGTTGTTTCGAAGTAGATTACCAGGCTTTTCTTCTGAAGCACCTCAGGATGAACTTGAACTTTTAAGCTTTTGGTTAACAGCTGTCACAGACTGACTTGTGTTTCCCCAAAATATCTGTCAACTGGACTAGGCCACGATTCCCAGTATTGTGTGATTATCCACCATTTTATCATGTAATGTGATTTTTCTTTGTGTTGTAAATCCTGCCTCTATGATGTTAACTAGGTAAGATTAGCAGCAGTTAGGTTAAGGAGACAGGATTAAATCTATGAGATTAGGTTGTGTATTATTAAGTCAACCTGTTTTGCGATGTAAGAGAGAAAAGTGAGCAAAGAGACATGGAGACCTGATACCACTAACAAACAAGAACCAATTGAATAATGTGTCATTTAGACCCTCGGTCCCTGCACTGAGAAGCTCCTTGGCAGGGAAGGGTTGATGAACAAGCCTTTCCTCCACAGCTGACGGTGAGAGAAAGCCTTCCCCTAGAATTACACCGTGAATTCAGACTTCCAGCCTGCTAGACTGTGAGAGAATAAATTTCTCTTCGTGCAAGCCATCCGTTTGTGATATTTCTCTTATAGCAGTGCTAGATGGGTGCAACAACAGGCAAAGGTGTTCAGAGTCTGCACCACCAAGGGACTCCTCCCTTGCTAACAGTTGACAGAAGATTTATTTCTTTCCTGACTTTTACTTCACTCTCCCGTATCAGCTGCACTGCAGCAAAAATCCTGCAGTAGCTATATAGTAGCCTGTGATCACCTCAGAGCTTCTTAGTGACTGGTATCTGTCACATTGCTCCTAATGCCTGAGAAGGCTTGAATTCATGTCCAAAGTGGACACAGTGGGCTGCTGGAACATTTAAAATTGTAGGCAAGGTGTATAATAGCCTGCATCAGTTTTATTGGAAAACTCTTCTATATATCGATGATTTTATTGAAGTTAATTATTTTTCTCTCTAGGATAATACTCAGACAACAGCTTGTAAGCAATTTTCTACCATCACAAATTCCTTTGTATAACTCAATTTTCATGCAAAAGTGAAATTCAAGGCTAATGTTATCAGTCAGCTTATTCTCTGCTCTTTCTCTTGTTGCATTTAAAAGATGGGCAGGCGCAGCAATAGTATGAGTTCATCAAAAGGTCTATAACTTATATTCACATATCTTAGGGTCAGCAAAACCCTAAGTGTGGTTTACCCAAGTGCTTTCCCCCTAATTCTTAAATCCATAGATATTTCAGAGTAAACTGAATTCATATGTTTTTCATTCATTTGCCCTTAGCTGTTCTTTTGGGGAGCGGTGGTGAGAGTCACAGGAAGGTGCCACCCTGAGAAGTTGCTTTCTTATTCACTGCTACAGACAGATCACTTACCACGCACAGACCCAACTCCTTGGCACAAGTCCATACCCGTATCTTTTCCAGGTTGCTTTTAATTGAAGCTCCAACCTCAGCAAACGTCAGTGATAGCTGCCAAAGAAAGTAAAGTGAAAAGAAGTTGCATTTTCTATCACAGTATCGTAGAGTCCAAGAATGTTAGACTTGGGAAGTGATTTGAAAGGTCACCTGGTCCATAAACCACATTATATTTAACAACCTCCTTTCACCACACCTATTTCATCTGTATGCTGAACAAATAAGCCGAGACTGCAGACTATATAAGGCAGAATGTAGTATCAGCATTGCAGGAAGGCTCATTAGCGACCTGCAGTGTGCGGACAACACAGCCTTGCTTTCTGAAAGTGAAGAGGACTTGAAGCATGTTCTGATGAGGACCACACACCACAGCCTTTAGTGTGGATTACACCTCAACACAAAGAGAACAAAAATTCTCACAACTGGACCAATAAACAGCATCGTGACAAGTTGCAGAAAACATTGAATTTGTAAAAGATTTTACTTTACTTGGAATCACAATCAACACCCATGGAAGCAGCAGTCAAGAAGCCAAAAGACACGTTGCACTGGGCCAATCTGCTGCCAAGGACCTCTTTAAAGTGGTAAAAAGCAAAGATGACAGTTTAAGGAAACAAAAATATGTCTGACCCAAGCCATGGTGTTTCCAGTGACCTCATATGCATGGCAAAGCTGGAGAAGAAAAGGAAGAAAGCAGGGAGGGAGGGAGGAAGGGAGGAAAGAAGGATTTCTGTAATTGTTCCTTACTCTCTCAGTCTGTTAACACTTTCTGGAAAGGAAATAAAGTTATTTTCTCTAAGAGAGGAAGAGAAGAGAGAAAGAGGGAGGAGGGAGGAGGGAGGGAGGGAGGGAGGGAGGAAGGAGGAAGGACTTCTGTAATAGTTCCTTACTCTCCCAGCCTGTTAACACTTTCTGGAAAGCAAATAAGGTTATTTTCTCTAGATGAACCTAGCTGGCATCTTAAGATCACTATCTAATTTTCTAAGTTTCATACCCTAGCCCTTCACTGACCTATTCTTGAACTTACACCATTCTTGGCAAGCTCATTGAGGTGTGTTTTTCAGAAGCAATCTTCCTCTGTTGAGTAGCAGAACTGTATTTGCTGGTTTCCAGGTCTCCAGCATCTGTCTCATCTTCTGGTGGTTAAGTCACTTGTCCGAACTCACATGGCTGCTGATTAGCCGAGCAAGGGGTGCAATGTGACCGAGCCATGTTAGAACATTGAACTGTATGTACCACAAAATGTCTTGGTATGGAGCCTTGTAAGCATCTCATTGAGGAGATGCCTGTAAACAAGAATTGTCATTATATTTCACTAAACATACTTCATTAGGCTCCTGATCAAAATTCCTGAAATTTAGATGCTTTTCCCTTTCTATCAAGCAAGGAGGATTTTTTCCTATTGTTTGTACTATCTCCATATCCATGTCTAGAGAAGGAGTTTGCACTTAATGATCTAAGTAAGATGTGTGCTGACCCAAGTCCAAGTATTAGTTCTCATAGTATGACACATTGTCCTTTCAGGCAAACTGTTTTATCCTTAACACAGTCATGAATTCATGTGGCCTGGTAATAGATCTAATTGTCAGTATATTCAGGTGCTGTTGCTGGTCTTGTTGCTCTCTGTGTGTGTTAGGATAAAAAGATTGACATTAGCAAACATGCCTTCCTGTGCCTCCCACCCCCCTCCACCCCCCCGCCACCATTGTTCCTCATACAATGATATGTGTTTTTTGGCTGCATTTATTTTTCTTGCATGAGGTTAACCCATAAAGCTCTTCTCCATTTCTGCATTTCACACTTCTAACAGATGCAGACATTTGAGACGTGAGTCATGTAGAAAGGAGGACCAAGCCAAATAACCTTTCAAGTTGTTCTCTGGTTTTATGATTTTGTGAAAACAGTTTGGTATAAATGATTTAACAGACAAGTCAGCATAGAATTCTGTGCTCAGCAGTCTTTTTAAATTTGCCCACTGGGTTTTGCTAATGTGAAACGTATAGCTTGCTGTGGGGTTTCATGAACTCAAGCATGGAGGGAGCGAACACTGGGCCTACCACTTAGTAGGCCCTATAGATACAAGTCCACTAAAATAACAAATGAGTTTCTGGGTGGTACAGATGGTTAATGCACTCAGAAGCTAGTCAAAAGATTGGAGGGTTGAGTTTACCCAGAGGTACCTTGAAAGAAAAGCCTGGTGACCTGCTTCCCAAAAACTCACCCATAAAACATCCTACAGACAACAGTTCACCTCTGCCACGGTGAGTCAGAGTCATCTGCAGGATGACTGGGTAGCACAAAATAAAATAAAACAAAAATGTCTCAAGAAGTAGCAAGTTAGTGTCAAGCTCGGTCTAAAGCTTCAAGGAAAATTGCCATGCTGGAAATTCTAGATTTTTAGCAACACTGAATTTGTAGATACTCCTATCATAAAATATTAATGAAATTCCTTAAAAGCTTATGTAAAAAGCGGGATACTGGTCCTTGAATAAAGATTTCAACTCTTCTATTTTTATTTTTTTAGAATTTCCCCTCAGTTGCACCCACTGGAAAGAGCTTTGCTTAACTTCAAAATTTGCTAATGTTCACACATATGGCAAATATGAACTAATCACACCACAGATATTTTGCTGCATTCCACGGCGTCTCATTTATTTGTTTAATTTGCAGCTATAGCAACTAGATTCCACCACTTCGGGCCTTGACACAGGCCTGCAGTAGGAGCAGCTTGGCTGACGGCTGGCACTCAGCGCTGCATTCAATGGAAGCAATGTGCACAAATTCACTTACCACATTTTGAGTTTGTTTTCCACACGAGATAGACAGGTAATATTTAAAAATATGAACAGCAAACTTGCACTATAAGCTTAGTAGACAATTACAGCTGTTGCGACTTTTTTTTTGTCTGTAGCATTCCAAATTTTAAAGTTTTCTTGGCATGCTTTTCAAAAGCCCATCTGATGTTGGAGCAGGCTGCATTTCCACAGATAGCTCACTCCAGCAATGACTAATGGATTGACCCCGTGCCATGGTGGTGCTGTTCCACGCACACTGCACTGCACAAGACCAGCATTTTTGGAAATGACCTTGAAACTGATTTTTGCCAAGATAATGAAATATGTACCTTCAAGAAGTGCCATTTCACAAGCCATTTACAGAAGGCTAGTCGCACTCTTGTCACAGCTGGGCTTTTTAACTTGTCATTGGATTGCCACTCATTTTTAACATACCTAAGGAATGAGGCTCACTCTTGTTTTTATTAATGGCACTTTGCAACAGGTTGGAAAATTAGGTAATGGAGAAGACTGGCATCTCACTGATGTTTCCTTTACATGTTTTTGCAACCATTTGCTAAAGGGAAGGAAGGCACTCAAAGGGTAAAATTTGAAACAGAGATGAGAGGTACCTCCTTAGAATTAAGGGGAAGCTAGCTGCCTATGGGAGTAAAGGTACAGCTAGCAGATAAAGAAGAGGAGAAGAGGTGTGTCTTGTCGTCTGCCCAATTAATATGATTTTGAGTCCCAAAATTTAGGGTTAAGGAAGGAAGCATTTCTTACCCCAGTGTACATATCCATATAGTAAACTTTTTTAGTTGTTTGAAAATGGTCATCATTATGGGCACCAGCTGTTGCTATATAGTTTCCCATTTGAGTAACTGTGGTCTTTATGCTGGTGCACAGTGTCTCCTTCAGATTCTGTTTCTCATGCTGGTCAAGTTGGCTGATATTCTGGGATCAGAATAATGATATCCTGATTTGACCTTGTTTGGAAGTCAGCGATCGGGTTCCCGGATTGGTATGACTTTGGCACATTGGCTTCCCATCTTGTGATCTTGCTTCTGCAACCGTCAGGAGACTGACTGCACAGTGGTTACAGCAAGCACTTGGCTGCTAACCCAAAGATCAGTGGTTCAAACCCACCAGCTGCTCCCTGGTAGAATGATGTGGCAGTCTGCTTCTGTAAAGATTTACAGCATTGGAAACCCTATGTGGCAGTTCTGTTGTCTTTTAGGGTCACTATGAGTCAGAATTAACCAATGGCAGCTTATTTTTTTTAAGGAGATTATTACATGGATTTTTATATAAAAGATATTGAATAAAATAAATGAAAATATCCCATGGTGGTTTTGCAAAACAGGCAGCTTAGATTAACAGAAAGTACCTGGAATCAGAGAAGGTTTGGCTTAAAACCAGGGTCTGCTGCAGAGTGTTGCTCTGTCTTGGCAAGTTTCTCATCTTCTCCAAGTCTTAGCTCTTCGTATATGAATTGGTGCTAATGATCCTGCCCCTAGGGCTACTCAGAGAATTACATAAGCTGGCATATGTACATAGCTGGCTCAGAGCAAGTGTTTTATAAGGATTCATGTTCATCTTCCTAGATGCATCCTATAGATGCCATCATCCATCTTTGTAAATATTCAC
This sequence comes from Heterohyrax brucei, assembly GCA_028571685.1. Taxonomy (NCBI): domain Eukaryota; kingdom Metazoa; phylum Chordata; class Mammalia; order Hyracoidea; family Procaviidae; genus Heterohyrax; species Heterohyrax brucei. The sequence continues at coordinate 168,264,556 of CM053144.1, forward strand.
GGCCTTTAATGCTCATCAAGTGATTTTTCACAAACATGAACAAGTCATGCGTCATCTATTTGTAAAATTATCCATCTGTCTGACTCTCCCACTAGATTATACAGTGCTTGAGAAAAGGGGATCTTTCTGTTTTCTTGCTAGTGGAAGTGGCCAGGAGCACATAGCGCACAGTATATTCTCCATCAGTATTTGCTGAGGGAGGGAAAGAAAGTATTTCATTGAGGATGTGCTAACATGGTCTAAGTGTTTTGCTTTTGGGTGGCCAGCTTGCCTTTGAAGGACCCATGTAGCAGCAGAGAGCCTCAAGAGAATGGCTTGCTGTTCCTTTGGGGCGCACTCCTGTGCCAACGTCGTTACTGTTGTTAGGTGCCATCAAGTTGGTTCTGACTCTCAGACACTCTCTGTACAATGGAGTGAAATGCTGCCTGCTTTTGTGCTGTCGTTGCCATTGCTGCTGCGGTTTGGACATCCTCAGAGTCTTCCAGTGGAGTCTCCTTTCCCTCCAGCATCAACCTTCCTGCTAGAAGTTCTAAGTAATTCCACCATCGATTTTACGGCTTTTATGTCTTTAGATCTACAGGTTTCCAACAGCATAGTCTACATCTACCATTGGAAGTGTACAATACTTTGGCTGCAAAACTGAATAAGGAGATTTTTTAAGCTCATCTTGAAGGAAATTAATTACCACTTATGTAGCAATATTTTTGTGGTAACATATATTTCCATGCCAAGTAACTGATTCATTAAGGAATCTTGGAAACCCAAACTCATTTGTACTTCCAGAGTTGTCTGCAACATATGAATGATATACTAGGAAAGTTTTCTTTTTCTAATCCCATCAAGTCAAAAAAAGTGTAAGAAAAAGCAAAATGTTATTGTGTCTTCCTTCTGTTTTTCCCCCTTCATCTATTCCCCTCCTTTTTGCCTCCCCCCTTCCTTCCCCTTCCTCCCTCTCCCCTCCCTTCCTATTCCCCTCCACTTTTGCCTTCCCCTCACCTTCCTTCTTCTCCCCTCGCCCCCCACCTTCCCCTTCCTTCCTCTCCCTTGCCCTGGCTTCCCTGTCCTCCTTTTCTTTGCCTTTCCTTCTTCCATCTGTGTCCCTTCTCATATTTCTCAAATGCAATTTTTTTAATTTTTAATTCCCTGTATCCCAACCCATACTGCCAGAAGAAGTTTTTAAAAGTGTAACACTGTGACTCACCTCACTGTAATTGTATTTACAGGGTTTATAGGAAAGTAATGAGGTCCAAGAAAATAAAATAAAATTTAAAAATCCCACCGACAAGTACAAATCATTTCTGTAAGGAAATAGAGTTATATAAAAGATTTATATTTTGTTTCATATAATTCAGAGGAAACCCACAACCCCTGTTAACTGCCATCACTAATTAGTTACAGACCATTTAACTTCATAAATGTTTTCAAAGATTAATGATAACTGACACACATATTATGTTTTCAATCTTCTAAAAAATGTTATGATTAATTTTTCTTAGAATCCTGGAATAGTAACCAATATTTTATTTTATTTTTATTTTAGTAGAAACTAGGGTAGGAAGGTTACCTTGTAACTACCTAGTAATGATGAGTTGTCCCGCTTTGGCACTTTTTCCCAGCCCTAGCTCTCATGACAGCCACTTCCTGATTGTCACCTTCCATTAATCCCTTTCACTGAGCTCAGGGTAAGCCAGGGAGACCAACAGATTCATGCGTTCTCAAACCATGTGAGGGAGCATAAAAAATACAGATAGTGCAGGAGTCTCTCCTTACAAACCAATCAGAATCTCTGAGAAAGAGATCTGGGCCAACCAGGGTTGTCTAACATTAATGTGGCTTTAATGGTATGGTGGGAAAAAAATCTTTCAGATATCTACAGGAGTAGACTTTTTAAGGAAAAGAGAATTTTCAATAGGATCATGTTTCTTTCAGTCCTGTGTGCTAGTGTGTATGTGTGTGAGTGTGTGTGTGTGTGTGTGTGTGTGTGTGTGTGTGTGTGTGTGTGTGTAGCAAACCAGTTGCTGTAAAGTCAGCTCTGACTCATGGCTATGCCATGTGTTTCAGAGTAGAATTGCATTCTATATGGTTTCTAGTGACTGTGACCTTTTGGAACTTGATTACCAGATCTTTCTTCTGAGATGTCTCTGCGTAGACTTAAACTGCCTCACCATACATGTACAGAATCCTTGGATGGTACAAATAGTTAACATGCTCAACTGTTAACCAAAAGGTTGGTGGTTTGAAGCCACGTAGAGGTTCCTCAAAGGAAAGATCTACTTCTGAAAAATTAACTGTTGAAAACTTTAAGGAGCATTGAAAACTTGAAGGAGAACCTTTGCCTCCTCATTCCTGACTGTTGTCCTCATTTCACAGAAGGAGAAACTGAAGCTTAGGCAATTTAAGTGATTTAAGGTCAAGTGAGAAAATAAATGTTCTCCTGATAATTTAGCAAGAGATAGAAGAAAGAAATAGGGAGAAAAGGGATTAAAGGATATATGAGAGAGATAAATTACTTTGGTGCTGGTCAGTAAAAGGTAAGGGAGAGGTTAGGAAGAATTGTAAGGGATTAAAAAGTAAAGATGTCGCCTCGAAGACTAAGGTACATCTGACTGAAGCCATCACGTGCATCATACGCATCATTTGCATGCGAAAGCTGGAAAATGAATAAGGAAGACAGAAAAATCGATGCCTTTGAATTATGTTGTTAGAGAAGAATATTGAATGTACTGTAGACCACCAAAAGAACAAATAGATCTGTTCCAGCAAAAGTACAACCAGAGTGCTCTTTGGAAACAAAGATGGCAAGACTGCATCTCACATACTTCGGGCATGTCAGGTGGGTTCGGTTCCTGGAGAAGGACATTGTGCTTGGTAAAGTGGAGGATCAGTGAAAAAAGGAAGACCCTTAACAAGATGGATTGACACAGTAGCTGCAGCAATGGGCTTATGCATAAAAACAACTGGGGGCATGGCACAGGATGGGGCAGTGTTTCATTCTGTTGTGCACAGGGTTGCTATGAACCAGCACCAACTTGACAGCACCTAGCAACAACAATGATAAGGAAATTGTTCTTCTGAACCATGTGTTATTCTCTTGTCCAATAGAATGGAAAAGTAATTTTTTTTTAAAAAATCACTTCTTTTTTTTTTTGTCTATGACACCTTCTCTCACTAAATACCTTGGCAGTGAGTGGGGTGGGTTGACTTGGACTTAGAAACTTCCTTACTCTGCATATTTATTTCATGTTGTGTAGTTTAATGCTGTGGAAGGAAACCTAAAGTCTTCTTTATCCCTTTGTTGCCCAGCCCTGGTTTTCCTGTGTTCACCCAGCGTGCAGTAACCCCGGTATTCCTAGAGAACGTGAACGTGTACTTGGCCCCTCTGCCTCTTGGCAGGAAGAGCACGAGCATGCTCCCAGTCAGCACTGCCACGGGAGCAACACCCCAAAGCCCTCAGAGCACACTTATTACATTAGAGCTCTGGAGCAGGAAGACAAGGAAGCAGGGTCCTCTCTGTCAACCCATTCTGGAACGAGGAAACAGCTCCATCAGGCAGTCTGTAGGAGGCAGCCATCACCTAGCGACTGAGCGGGAGTAATGGTGAGAGGTTAACCCATTTATCTTACGCCAGGTCACTAAAGAAGCAAATTACATACATACACAGAGAGAGAAACAGAGAGAGATTTATCTCAAGGAAATTGTTTACATGTTGTAGAGGCTCTCAAGTCCCAAGTTTGTGGGTCAGGCAATGGGATGGAGGCTTTTCCTGACACATGGACTCACATAGCTTCAAGGGCTGACAACCCAAGACTAGCAGGTCAGATGGCTCACAGGCTGTAGATGCTAATGAATACAGACACTGTCAGGCAATACAGGCAGGTGGCTCAAGTCCTAGAATCAGAGGTCAGATGATGACAAGCTGGATGCAAGATCCAGGGCAAGCAAGCAAGCTTTGCCAGAATACCTCTAAATATATACTGGATGCAGACTACACCTCCAGTAAAACTCCCCTTACAGCTGATTGGCTGATCATATCAGATTATATCACCATTTTATAACTGCTGAACTGTGTCATACGTAACTGCCAAACCACTGAAAATCATGGTCCTGCCAAGTTGTCACACAACCTTAACTATCATACCATTTATGATTTGCTCAATAAGAAATTCTTTAACAGCCTTGTGCCTGGCATTATGCTGGCTACTAATTTGCTCCTCTTAAGAAAGAACAGCCAATCAGAAGGGGGAAAAAGCTTTAAGGAAGGATTGAGGAATGTAGAGCAGCTAGTTTTAGAGAGCTGAGATTGGAAGTTTACAGTGCGTGTAAACTTTTGACGAACAATATCCATCCATTCTGACATTGCTACTGTTAGGTACCACTGGACTGATTTCAATCATAATGACCCCATGGGATAGAGCAGAACTGGCCTATAGGATTTTCTTGGATGTTCTCTTTCCAAAAGCAGATCATCGAGGCTTTCTCCCTTGGAGTAGCTGGGTGAGTTATAACCAGTCTTTTGGTTGACATCCAACACTTAACCATTTGCACTGTGATGACTTCAGAAAACTCAAAAGAACTGAATCTATTTGGAAATGAGAGTCAAAGGTGCTGCAAAACCTGAGTGTGGTTGGAGCAGTAACAGCGTGCAGATTTGGGAAGGCCATGCCTACCAAAAAATAGCTTGTGTTTTATCTTTTAGAAAACTAGAAACATAGACAAGTTTTAAATGACTAAAGTGGTTCAATTTGCCCGTTAGATAGATCAGGAAAAAGAGAGAGAGAATGACAAGGTAAATGCACAAACACAGGGTGATCTGCCATACTTGACCAACTACAGGAAGTACAGTCTGCCTACAGCAGAAGGGCACAAAGTGCATGGGTGCTGGATAGGCCACCTAGTGCTGATCAAAAATGCCCTTGTGTCCTGGCCAACAAGGCTATTTTATCCAGATAGCTTTGGAGAACTGTTAAAAAGAGTTTTAAGCAGTGGGAATGTGGGGCCAGATGAACATTTCAACCTTTGATTCTTATAGGGATCAGGGAAAAGAATCAGCAGAGCCAGCCTGAGTTGAGGATGTGTTAGCTTTGTTCTACTCTGTCCTATAAGGTAGTTATGAGTCAGAATCAACTATACAGCAATGAGTTTGGTTTTGGCTTTTATTAGTTTTTTGGGGCTGCTGTAACAAATACCACAAATCAAGTGGCTTACAAGAACACAACTTTATTGTCTCGCTGTTCTGGAAGCTGTTGTTGTCTGATGCTATAAAATTGTCTCTGATTCATTGTTGTTTTGTGCTGTCAGGTTAATTCTGACTCATAGTGAACCCTGTAGGACAGTGAATGGCCCCATGGGGTTTCGTAGGTTACGATCTTTATGGCAACAGATTGGCAGGCATTTTCTCCTGCAGATTCCAGTTCAAACCTTCCCTGTGACTCCTTGTGACCCTTGTGCAACAGAATGCACCATGGCCTGGTCCTGAGCCATCCTCACATTTTTTACCCACTGCTGGTGCCAGTGTGTCACCCTATCTCACTGAGGGTCTTTCTGCTTTTTGATGACCCTCATCTTTACCAAACATGATGTCCTTCTACAGGGATTGGTCCCTCTTTATAACATGTCCAGAGTCAGTGAGTCAAAGTCTCAACATCTTTGCTGCTAGGAAGCACTCTGGCTGTACTTCTTTTCCAAGACGTATCCTGGAGGCTACAATTATTAAGTTCAGGAGCTCAGCAGGGCCATACACCTTCTGAAGGCTCTAGCTTCTGGAAAGCCTACATGTTCTTCGACATGTAGATACATTTTCCCATGGCCCTGTATGTGCTTCTTCTCTTTTATGAGGATACCACTCATACTGGATTAGACCCCACCCTATTCCACTCTGGCTTAGGACCCACCCTGCTCCACTGTGTGCTCATGTTAGTTTAATTGCTAACATCTTCAAAGACCCTGTTTCCCACATGATAAAAAGGGGTGCACCCTGAATCTCCACTAAAAGACTGAAATTGATGGTCCAGGGGCCTTGGAGTTCCCCTGGGAGCATCTCCCCTGGCCCTGATGCTGCCCCTGTCCATAAATCATAATGGAGCTCAACTCTTGGGACAAGAATGGACTGGACTTGGCAACACAGAGTGACCATATCACTTGTGCACTTTATGGTTCTATGCATCTATAGGATGTCATCCTGCTGACCTCTTACTGGAGGTAGGGGAGTGGGTGGAAAGAAGGGGGTAGGAGATTGTTGGGAGGATAAGACATGTATGGAGCAGAGAGGAAGAGTGTGCTGTCACCAGGCAGGGAGAGCAGTGGGAGCTGCATATAGGTGGGCATGCAAATTTACATGGGAATGTACATTTTCACTCTATCATAAATTAAAAAAAAAAAGTCCTGTTTCCAAACAGGGTCATATTCATGTCTACTAGGGGTTAGAACTTCAACATCAATTTGGTGGATATACATTTACTTCATAACAGCATGGAAGAGAAGGCTGAGATTAGGACCATGGCAGCACTAACACTGTGAAGTGTTTGGGAGATGTCTTGGTTATCTGGTGCTCCTAGAACAGAAATACCACAAGTACATGGTTTTAACAAACAGAAATGCATCCTCTCACAGTCTAGGTCAAAAGTCTGAATTCAGGGTGTCATCTCCAGGGGAAGGCTTTCTCTTTCTGCTGGCTCTGAGAGAAGGCCCTTGTCATCAGTCTTTCCTGGGTCTAGAAGCATCTGTCAGTTTGTTGTACTGACATCTGCAAAGAGCTGGAGATATAAAATCAAAAAGGAAGAACATGCTCAGTATTTCTCAAGCTAAAAGAACTAAAGGAAAAATTCAAGCCTAGAGATGCCATACTGAAAGATTCTATAGGGAAAATATTAAATAACTCAGGAAGCATCAAAAGAAGACGGAAGGAATACACAGAGTCAATATATCAGAAAGAATTCGTTGACATTCAACCATATCAAGAGATAATGTATGATTAGGAACCAATGGTACTGAAGAAGGAAGTCCAAGTTACACTGAAGACACTGGTGAAAAACAAGGAATTGATGGTATACCAATGGAGATGTTTCAACAAATGGATGGAGCACTGGAAGTGCTCACTTATCTCTGCCGAGAAATTTGGAAAACAGCCACCTGGACAACTGACTGGAAGAGAACCATGTTGATGTCTATTTCCAAGAAAGATGATCCAACTAAATGTGGAAATTGTCAAACAATAATATCATTAATACAACGTGCAAGTAAAATTTTGCTAAAGATCATTCAAAAGCAACCGAAACAGTACATTGACAGGGAACCACCAGAAATTCAAGCAGCATTCAGAAGAGGATGTGGAATCAGGGATATCATTGCTGATATCTGAAGAATCTTAGCTAAAAGCAGGGAATACAAGAAAAGTGTTTATCCATGTTTCACTGACGATGCAAAGACATTCAACTGTGTGGATCATAACAACTTACGGATAACACTGTGAAGAATGGTGATTCTGGAACACTTATTTATGCTCATGAGGAATCTGCACATGGATCAAGAGGTAGTCATTTGAATAGAACAAGGGGATGCAGCATGATTAGAAGTTAGGAAAGGTGTAAATTAGGGTTGATTCTTTCACCATACCTATTTAGTCTGTAAGCTGAACAAATATCTCTGAAGCTGAGCTATATGAAGAATGAAGCATCAGGGTTGGAGGAAAACTTATTAACAATGTGTCATATGCAGATGATACAACCTTGCTTGCTAAGTGAAGAGGACTTGAAGCACTTAATGATGAAGATCAAAGATCAGAGACTTCAGTTTGGATTATACCACAACATCAAGAAAAAAACTCCTTACAACTAAATGAATAAACAACATAGTGATAAATGGTGAAAAGATTAATATTGTCAAGGATTTAGTTTTTCTTGTTTCCACAATCAACACACATGGGAGCAGCAGTCAAGAAATCAGAAGATGCATTGGTTTGGGAAAAACGTGCTGCAGAAGATCTCTTTAGAGTATTGAAAAACAAAGATGTCATCTTGAAAACTAAGATGCCCCTGACCCATGCTATGGTATTTTCAATTGCCTTAAATGCATTGAAAGTTGGGCAGTGAATAAAGAAGGCCAAAGAATCATCATGTCTTTGAATTGTGGTGTGGGTGAAGAATATTGAATATACCATCAACTGCCAAAGGAATGAACAAATCTGTGTTAGAAGAAGTAAAACCAGAATGTTCCTTAGAGCCAAGGATGGCTAGACTACATCTCACATACTTTGGACATTGTTTTCATCAGCTAGTACTGCTCCAACAGAAAATACCACGGATGGATGGTATCATGAAGAAAAACTGTATTGTCACAATCGAGTAAGCCACAAATCCATTTACAAGTTACACGTCCATTCACTAAGAGAAATTATCACAGTCCGGTAGGCTGAGTCTAAATTCAGTGAAAGCACCTTGGCACAGGAACCTCAGGTCCAAAGGACGTGCTCTGCTCTCCGTGCTGCCTTCATGGTGGTGTGAGGTTCTCCGCTTATTCTGCTCACTTCTCTCCCCTACATCCCACAGCTGGTAACTTGAGTCCTGCCTCACCAACATAGCTGCTGTCCATTTTCCCTCATCAAAATCACAGAGGCAGGGTTCACAACATGTAGGAGGAATTGCACCATACTGGGATTCATAGCCAAGTCAAATCAATACATAGCTTTTTCAGGGAATGCAATGCAATCCATGACAGAAAGGTTATCAGGAAGGATCAGTCTTTGGAGAAGGACATCATGCTTGATAAAGGGGTCAACGAAGAAGAGGAAGACTCTCAACAAGATGGGTTGACACAGCGGCTGCAACAATGGGCTCAAGCTTAACAACAATTATGAGGATGGACGGTGTTTTGTTCAGCTGTGCATAGGGGCTCTGTGAGTTGGAAACAACTCAGTGGCATCTAACAAAAACTACAGGAGCTTCTCAGTGCGGGGGTCTTGAGTCCAAAGGAGACGGTCTTCTGGTTCTCCATTCTTGGTGACATAGGTTTCCCTGTCTCTGTGCCCATTTCTCTCTTTTATGTCTCAAAAGAGATTGACTCAACATACACCCCAATCTTGTAGATTCAATGCTGCCTCATTAATGTGACTACCTCTAATCCTTTCTGATTAACATCACAGAGGTAGTATTTACAACATACAGAAAAAAATCACATCAAGCAACAGAATGGTGAACAGTCACACAATACTAGAAATCGTGGCCTAGCCAAGTTGACACACATTTGGGGGGACACAACTCAATCCATAGTAGGAGAGCCAGGAAAGGGAAGCAGAAGATATACTGAGAGAGGTAGAGAATAACTCAGGGACAGAGGTGCCCCCAGAAGCCAAAAGAACAGAGCGCTGCAGGAAGGAGTGGCATCAGCAACCTCCTGGGTCACAGATGTGTGACCAGAGAATGACAGTGACTGGGACATGTGCTGATAAGTGGCAAAATAGTTACAATGGGATAAACCAGTAGAGAAAAAGTAGAGCCTGCCTACAGCAACAACAACAAAAAGCAATTAAAAAAAAAAAAAAAGCCATCAATGTGGCTTTTAATTTTTTTATTATGGTTAAGTGAAAATTTACAATCCAAGTCAACTTTCCACATGAAAGCCTGGGTAACCTCATCTCTGCAACTCTATCTGCTCTCTTCAACCTGTGACAGCATGCTCTTCCTTTTCACTACTCCAGTATCCACTCAACCAGCACTTGTCCCCTCTTGTCCTCCTCACCCCTCTAGAAAGAAACCAGTAAGACAGCCTCATACATATATTAAACCATAAAGTACACACACCACATGCAGCACTCTGTGTCCCGAGGTCCAGTCCATTCTTTTGTCTGAAGTGTAAGCTTTAGTACTCGTTTCAGCTCTGGGCTAGCAGCAATTCTAGGGGCCGTGTTCTCAGTTGACCCTTCAGGTTGCTGGACCATCAATTCTGATCTTTTAATAGAGTTCTTGATCTGCACACCTCTTTTTCTCAGGCTGCATTGGGCACCATCTAGTGCTTCTGGTCCCATGCTGATGTAGTCTTCTAATCATATGGATCCTTTTGTCTCCTGGGCTCATTTTCCTGGTGTCATTGATGTTCTTGATTGTCATCTGTTCCAGGTGGATTGGGACCAACTGATGTTCCTCAGATGGCAGCTTGATGGCTATTAAGAACCCAGATACAATGTAGCATTGTTTTATGTGAGGGAAAATGGATTGTTCCATCATTCCCTTGAACCAGAAACAAGGGCAGATTGAGTGCTAGCATTTGCAGGGTAGATCTAATTTTTCCCTTGACAGCCTCAGCTCTTGGAGATCCCCCACTTTCTTCCCAGTGAAAGAGGGGCCGTTTCTGACATCTGCCCCTTGCAGGGTCAGATGTTTTCCCAGCTACGTGATAATGACCTCTTTCTTTCTTTTCATGTACTGTCATCCTGAATAATGTTTTCTACATTCATCTGAATATTAATCTGTAGATAAAAATGAGAAATCCTAAGACCATGTGCAGGAAAAAACGGCAAAAGAAATTCATTCATTTAAGCATGTTTGAAAGGAAAAAAAAATACTTTAAAATGGACTTCACCACTTGTGCATTCCCATTTAACACATCAGAATTCACAAAATTGAATTTAAAAAATGATTTGATAAAATCAAAGGCTGTTTGGATTAGATTACATGTCTTTCTTGAAATTTCTCTGACAACAGGACTTGTTAGATTGTTAAAAAAATTACTTATAATATCATCATTTTTTAGTTTTACCAACAATTGGATTGTAAACGTTTGATTTAGATGTTGTATTATTTTCCAAAGGCTTCTATGGCAGAGTATCACAAGGTACTTGTGTGTAAGAAACAGAAGTATGTTGTCTTAGTGTTCTGGAGGCTGGGAGTCCAAGATGAGGGTGTCAGCCATGTTGATTCCTTCTGTGGGGCAATCTGTTTGATGCCTCTCTCTTAGCTTCTGGTGGCTCAGGGTGTTCCTTGGCTTGCAGCTATAGCATCACATGGAGTCCTTCTTCTCTCTGTGTCTCCTTTTTCTTGTTTTAAAAGCTAGAACTAAGATTGAATTTGGGCCCACCCTACTCTGGTATGATTTTGTGTTAACTGGTAACCTCTTTAAAAAATCTTTCCAAACAAGGTCATGGAAGATTAAAAAAAAAAAAAAAAAACAAGTTCTATCTAGTCAACTCTGACTCAGCAATCCTATAGGAAGAGTCCTATTGTCCCATAGGGTTTCCATAGGGATTCAAACTGCTGACTTTTTGGTTGGCAGCTGAGCTCTTAACCACTGTACCATGAGGATTCCTCTGAAGGCTACAAAACAAAGAAAAAAACTGTTGCCATTGAGTCAATTTGAATTTACGAATTTGAAAATATCTTTTGGGAAGATACTATCCAATCTATAAAAGATGTTTTAGAGTCTTAAGAAATATCTGTGGACACATGGTTAAATATAAACTATTTTTGTGGAGATTCAAAAAGAGATACGTATTTTAGAAAATAGTTTAAATTGAAAAAATAATCCTTTGATCAGATAACATCATAAAGACACTGGCCGTGATTTATAGGCTTTTTTTCTCAAGTTAAATATGCACGTAGAAACCAATATGTTGCCACTGAGTTGATTCCAACTCATAGTGACCCTGTAGGACAGAGTAGAAAACTGCCCCACAGATTTCCAAGGCATGCCTGGTGGATTCCAGTTGCTGACCTTTTGAGCTCCTATTGTGAGAACAAAAAGGGGCATTTTCAAGGGTTGCAGTGAAGTTGGTATTACGATATGTTAAGAATGTTCACGAAATTAATGCTTCTCAGTCCTGTCTCAAAATTTCTCTAATTTCACTTGCAATAATAAAAAAAAATCTTCATAGGTATATAATGTTATTCAATTTGCAGCAGTTGTCATGGTTACCTACAGTTTTATTGCTTTATTAATGTGTAATTCCCTTTATTTCTGGAAATATTATTATATTGAGACATAATAGTCTGCAGCCTCTTTGCGAGTTTCATCATGTATCTCAGAGACTCTGACAGTGGCCATGATGAATGTGTGTGGTTTGGGGGCCACCTGTATGCTGTTGATCCAGTAACTAGGACATTATTGTTTAAGAAAAGACAACCTGAAATTAACAAGTCATGAGACTACTCTCAAACTCTGAGCTCAACTTTTTCTCTTAACAAATGTGCTTTTTTTCTGTTAAAAAAATACCCAAAGACTTAAGTCTTTTTCCAACTAAAATAATTAAGGTTTTCTGTCATGAAACCTGTCTTTAAATGAATTATTAATATTGAAGTCACTCTGGTGGAGTAATGGCTAAGTGCTATGTCTGCTAACCAGAAGGTCAGCAGTTCAAATTCTCCAGGTGCTTCTTGGAGGCTTTATAGGGGCAGTTATACTCTGTCCTATAGGGTCACTATGAATCAGAATTGACACACTGGCACTGGGTTTTGGTGTTGGAAGTCATCTGAGGTTTTCACGAATTTTCTTAAGATCAATTCTTTGTAAAATTATTTTACTAAATTGTTTCTTGTTCATAGGAATAGTTTTATGAAACTGTGTTCATATATCTATTTGAGCAACATTTTCTCAGAGTGTTATCTCACTATTCAGATGAAGGTAAATAAAATAGTTCAATAAATTGTATTTCAGACTAACTGGCTATGACAGAGGCTGCTAGCTGAGCCCCACACTCTTCTTGTCTTCAGCCAAACTACACATTTGTCAGAGTGCCTTAAAGTTATGTCTAGCCAGGAGACTTGGGAGATTAGATGGTGGGTGGAAGTTATATGCACCACTTCCAGATCTAGTCTGCAGATTAACCAGTTGCCATATAGTTCACTCCGGTTCTTGGTGACCTAATGTGTGTCAGAGTAGAACTGTACTCTATAGAGCTTTCAATGGCTAATGCTTTAGAAGTTGATCACCAAGCCTCCCTTCGAAGACACCTCTTGGTAGATTTAAACCTCTAACCTTTCATTCAGCAGCCAATACCACTGACTGTTGATACCATCCAGAGACACTAGCCTGTAAGTAAAGCAAACAGCCTGTTGCCATGAGTCAGCTTTGACTCAGGGCCACGCAATGTGTGTCACAGTAGAATTTTTCACTATAGGGTTTTTAAGAGCTCTTCTTCCAGAAGTAGAGAGCCAGGCTTTCTTCCAAGGTGCCCCTGAATAGACTCAAGTTCTAACGCTTCAGTTAACAGTCAACCATTTGTCCCACCCTGGAACTTGACCCATAAATACTTCTTACTTAATCCTATTTTCTTATGTTTTTGAACTCTTAACTGTCTGTCTGAATCTTTGACTAACTGGGTAGATCAGAGCCTCAGTGCAGACCAGGAATACCTACTGCTGTGTGTGTTAGACAGATAATCTGAGATGTGAGGATGGTGCATTACATCAGCTGGTATTACCCTAGTACTGCTTATCACATTTCTTTTGCCTCAAAATCCTGAGGAGAAGGGCCATGTTTTTAATCCAGAAGTATCTCCTAGAACCTCTTTCTTGGTCTTTAGAAAGAAACTGGTATTTTAAATCTCGGGGTCCAATAATAACTCTGCTGTTTTGGAAGACTACGAAAGACCTGATTGACTGTGGTAATATGAAATATTTAGAATATATATTAGACTTACGAGCACAGGATATGAAAGGGAAGGGAATTAACCTTTAATAGATACTTCCATATGTACCAGGTGACATGTTCTATTGACTAGTATAGGCTGTCTTATTTACTTGCTATAATTAATCTGCTGGGAATCTTTATCATTCCCATTTTATAGATTTTTAAAAGTCACGTAGTTTAAATAACTTCTTCATAGCTAGAGAGTAGCAGAGAGGATTTAAACAGAACTTTGCCTGGATCCAAAAATCAGCTAAACTTTCATCTTAGCTTTGCTGGGTTTCGTGCTATGCACTCACTAAATCTCAGTTGGCTATCATACACTGGGATAGAATAATAGCTACTAATAATTAAAAACATGCAAACAACTTTTGCTTATCTTTGGTACAGGAAACAGAACTTCTTGTTAGAGTGTTATAAACCAGTAATACGACATTGTTGAGTTTTCTCTTCTGTATTAATTGGGTGGCTATTGGTGTAGTTATTATAACTGATACTAAAATAACAGTTTAAGCCTGAGGTTCTTGAGGTTGGTAGGCCAACCCTTCTTCATAAGGTCCTGTAGGACCCCTGGCTCTATCATCTGGAACTTTAGGAGAAATCTTCATCTGCATGGTTGAAGATAGCTTTCTACACCGCACTTGCATTTTACCCATCAGGTAGGAGGTAGAAGAGAGATAGCATGTTTTCTTCTGCTTAAGGGCACAGTCTAGAAACTGTTCTTATTATTTTTGCTCTTATTCACAAATGTCAAACAGCCACATGACTGTCTAACCACAAAAGGTCTAGGAGATGTCTTTAATTGAGTCTGCTTGTGCCAGTATTTCCATGACTATTGGAGAAAGGGATGACAAATATTATGGAACAGATCAGTCTTGCCACACCTTGTTTCCTCTTCCACTCTGTGACAAGATCTAAGACAGAGGTGGCAGAACAGTAAAAGAAGGGCATTAAGGAGACTAAGTAACTCAGGAATTAAATATCTCCTCTCTTAACCTCTTTCCATGCATATGCTAAAAGAATCAAGTTAGTTCCATGCATTAAGTTGCTTTTACATTGGCCTGACTATTAAATCAAGTATTCTCCAAATAAAATGATTGCAACATTTGAGGACATTTGAACAAAGACTAGATATTAAATCATATTAAGAATTTAGAATTCATTTTATTAGATCTGACATGTGCTTAAAATATAAAACAAAACCTCGTCTGGTAGATATATTTACTGAGGTATATGTAAGTGAAATGATAGAATATCTGGCATTTGCCTTAAAGTGCTCCAGAAAAAAATGGCAGTGGGAGAAAATAGACTGGGACAACGTAACTAATCACTGAAGCTTGACAATGGGTTCTTGGAGGTCCCTAATCCTATCCTTCCAACTTTTGTATATAATTGAAATTTTCAATAATAAAAAGTTAGATTAATACTTCTTCCAAGAAACGTAATTTTTGGCAATGTCTTGCTGTTCATATGAGCTCATTTCTGTACTTCAGTTAAGTACATTTTAAGTTTCCAATGAATTATTATTTATCCTGCATGCATATGACTGGAAAAAACTCATTCTCATCTAAAGAATTCATTAGCAATTTGCTTCCAGCCAACTGAACAAAACTTGGCGAGTATCTGCTGGGTCTAGTGATGCAAAGAACTAAAAAATGGGTAAGGTAAGCCTCTGGCCTAAGTAAGTCTGTCTCTCAAATCAAATCTAACGAAAAGAAGTAGACAAGAAGACTTAAATATTAGTAGATCACATGGAACTGGAAGGATCCAGGAAATGTTCCTGGATTAGCTATCATAAGCCTTACAAGAGTGGTAGACATCTGACAGATGGAAGTGATGGAGAGAGTGGTCTGGTCAGAAGACTCCTGAAAGCAAAGTCTCCAGGGTATACAAGGTCTGACAATTAAGTTCATGATTTCATCCTAAAAAAAGTGCTACATGCCTCATTGCTGAGTATCACTATGGTCACCTTCAAAGTACTACCCTTGGGAAGCTGTGCTTTGATGCCAGCACCTAGTCCACCCATCAAAACAATTTTGGAACTCTTTTTCTGGAATGGCCGTCAGAGCTGTCATCATTTGAGGTCTGACAATTAAGTTTGTAACTCGTCCTAGAAAAAGTGCTTTGAAGGATGGACTAGGTGCTGGCATCGGTGCACAGCTTCCTAAGGAGAGTACTTTGAAGGTGACCATAGTGATACTCAGCAATGAGGCATGTAGCACTTTTTCTAGGATGAGTGTGCAAACTTAATAGTGTGACCTTGTATAAGTTCAAAGTATGTAGGTAGAAAGTAGTCACTAGCAATCTCTTTCTGACAGATCCCAGGGGGCTACAGAACATGTGCAAACAGAAACCCAAATAACCAAAACCACTGCCATTGAGTCGATTCAGACTCATAGAGACCCTATAGAAGAGAGTAGAACTTTTCTGTACGGTTTCCCAGGAGTGCCTTGTAGATGCGAACTGCTGACCTTCTGCTTAGCAGACGTAGTACTTAACTGCTATGTCACCAGGGTTTCCTGTGCAGAGTATGACTTCATGTGTGCAGCCAGTATGGTTTATGAATTAAATAAACAGCAGATTTATTAGTATATGTCTGTATTATTTTTCATATGAGTTGTATACTCATAGCTCATAACTTTGGAGCCAGGCAAAACTAAGACTTTGGGATAATTAAGACTACAGGCATCAGTGTTGGTTGTTTCTTTGTTTCTTTCTTCCTTTCTTCCTTCTTTTGCTTTTTTTTCTTTCTTACAGTGAAATTAATAAGACAACCTCTTGAATTATGGTTGTTGATTGGGATCAGCCACATAAATCACTCACCACTTAACAATCAACAAAAAGTAGATACTGTTCTTCTTATTCTGTCATGATTTAGAAATTCAATTAAAACTATGACTGGTTCCTGGTGGGTTTTTTTGTTTTTGTTAATATATATGCTTTCTCCATTAAAGGTTATTAAAAATATAGCTACTATGATATGAAGATTGGTGAAACTTAGGGGGGCATAGGGGTCCCCTGTGTGGAGAAGATGGAACCACTATACAGTAAAATTGGAAGTGTAGGTTGGTGAGCATAATGTGGAGTGGATATTGACAGGATATTTTCTATTAATTTGGTAGTCTTTTTAAGAATTTGAAGCATAGGAATGGCATGGTTGGAGATGTATTATAGCAATAATAGTAGTAGAAAAATTCAGTTTAATTTGATGCAAAATTAGGACAGAAAGAGATAGGAAATGATGAGCTATACTGTTAATACAAAAGTCTGAGGACTAGTTTTGGCTGGAAGCATGAAAGCGAGATGGCAGGCACAGATTCACACACGAGAAACACAGAAGCAGATTTCACAGGACGAGATACAGGCTGAGCAGTGAGGGGAGCAAAGCTGAGAGGACAGCAGAGCTAATAGCTGATGGGAAAGGGTGACATGATTTTGAATGTGAAAACTGATAGCTTCCTTCAAATTAGGGCGGTAAAGATGAACTAACTGAAAAAACTGTTGAGACTTGAGATGTCTATTGGAGTTCTTAAAATGTGGTGTTGGAACATCTGAGAGACATTAGCATGGGTAGTCAACTGCGTGAATGTGATAGTTGGGACTGTAGGTAGATGACGAATTTCCTGCTGAGGAGAATAAAGAAAAGGTAATTTAGAACAGTTTTAGTAGCCTAAAATATGGGAATTATAACAGTAGCATCATGTAATAAAAAGATTCAATGATTTCAGTCGGCCTTCAAGCAAGACGAATCATTGATGTGACAAGATCTGTATGTTGTCCCCTCTCTATCTAGCGACTTCTCGTCTGTGCCTTCACAGATCCTAGTCATCTCTAGTTTCTCTCTCCTCTCTCCTGCAGTCTACGCTCCTCCAAAGACTGTTTATACTGCCTGACTTCAATTCACTCTTGAGCACGCTCTGAATCCTGCTTTCCCATTCCACCAAAGCTGCGTTTGTTGGAGTTATCAGTCAACTTGTCAGCTGGCCGGTTCCACGGGCACTTTTTGCTACTCATCTCCCTGACTTTCTGAGCAGTATCTGACATAGCTGAAAACTCCTTCCTCTTTGTTGGCCTCTGACTTCTCTTCTGGTTACCGCTTTCTCCATTTTCTTTCTAGCCTCCTCGTCTCGTGAACTCTCTTCTCTTTCTGTTTCTTCTCCTGGAAGAGCTTCTTACAGTCCCATGGTGTCACCTAACAAAAGTCGACAGGGCTCCTACATTCATATCCCATCTGAGCTCTGGACCTACTTAATAGCTCCACTTGGAGTTCTCACAACCGTTGCATAGGTAACACATCCAAAACTAAAAGTTCGACTCCTCCCTCCCTCCCTTAACCCATGATCATCCACCACCAGCTTCTCCCTTGATACTCATGCCAGTGAAATGAATCCTTTTGTTTGCAAAGAATCCATAGGACAATCCCATTGGCAATCCCAAGCAAATAGCAGTCTATTCTGAAATGTTCTTATTTGATCTCCAGAGTAACTGAAATATATAGATCTTAAAAAATAAAGCTTTATGGTGTATCAGTACTATGACATAGTTTGATTTAGGCTCTAGTGCTATCTCTAAATTTATGAGTTTTAAATTTAAATTTATAGTTACTTATATATGGAAAGCCAAACTCTTTGTGATGGCCACATATGGTTAGTCAGGATTAACACCAGCTAACCCCGTAAAAGAACCCTGGTGGCGTAGTAAGCCAAGCCAAGTGCCATCGAGTTGGATCTGACTCATGGTGACCCTAGGGCTAAGTGCTGTGTCTGCTAACCCAAAGGTCAGCAGTTTGAATCTGCCAGGCGCTCCTTGGAAACTCAATGGAGCAGTTCTACTCTGTCCTATAGGGTCACTGTAAGTCAGAATTGATGGCATTGGGTTTGCTTTGGTTTGTTTTAACCCTGTAAAAAAAGAAGGCTTCACAAATCTTCTGAGAGAGCCTGAGATGCCCGCTGATGCGAATTCTACTGTTCTGTTGTCTCCAGCGCTCTTCACTCTTACTCTGTAAGCCTTAGTTCTCCTCACTAACAAGGGCCTGGGACTCTTCTCCTTTCTACTCTGCAATACCTTGAAAGGACAGAATTTGAGCAAGCCTGTGTTTTTAATTCATTTCTATGACTCTGTGTTCTCTGGGGAAAGGCACATTCATTTGGAGGAAAGGGCATCTGCTTCTAGTTATACTTCAGCAAGTCAGGATAAATCTGATTAACAGTTCTGTCCTTACCTCTTTTCTATACCTTCTCTCCACATCAAATACATAATAATAATAACTAATGCTACTTATTTTCTCTGTGCCAAACAGAGTTCCAAGTCCTCTATATGTTTAAACTCAGTAAATCCTCTTAACAACTTATGAGCTGGTTTTTATTATTATCAGTATTTAACAGATAAGGCAATGAAGACATAGGTAGTAAGTTGCATAAGGATAACCAAAAGTGAAGAGAGGATTTAAATTCAGGCCATTTTACTCAAGAAAGTGCACTTTTAAACTTTTGGTTGTACCAAGTTGCATAGAAACTGCCTCTCAATTACTTTTTTCCCCTCATTCGTATTGTGCCATTGTCTTAGTCATGTAGTGCTGCTGTAACAGAAATGCCACAGTGGATGACTTCTAACAAAAAGAAATTTATTTCTTCACAAAAAAGTAGGTTAGACATCCAAATTCAGGGTGGCAGCTCCCAGGGAAAATTTTCTCTGTTGGCCCTGGAAGAAGGTCCTTACTGTCATTCTTCCCATGGCCTGGCAGCTTTTGAGGTACAAGGACCCTGAGTCCAAAGGATACACTCTTCTCCTAGCACTACTTCTTTCCTTGTGGTCTGAGGTCCCCAACTCTCTGCGTGTTTCCCTTTCCTGTGTACCCCAAAGAATTGCCTCAAGGCATAGTATACTCTCAGAGATTCAGTCCTGCCTCTCTAACACTAGCACTGACCATCCTCCCTCATTAACATCATAAAAACATGATTTACGACGTATAGGAACATCACACAATACCAAGAATTGGGACACAGTTCAATCCATGGCAGCCCTTGATGTAAGCTGTACCATCAATTTAATAATAGCTTGCAGGAATAAAGTAAACACTGCTAAATTAAGAGTAATTATAGCAGGGCTATGTTGTAAAATTCTAACCGGTGTCTTCTTTTTTAATTTCATTTTTGGTAGTTCCTTTTTACCTGCGGCTTTCTAGATTCAGGGACAGGCTCATGGTAAGTCTAAAATTGAGTCATGCAGCTCCTAAAGAGTCAGGAATCAGGGCTAATTTGGTTTGGGGCTTTTGGTTTTGTTTGTACTTTGATTTTATTTGTAGTTTTATTTTTTTAATTGCATGGCAGGTTTTTTTTTAAAAATAAACTATAAAAAAAATCTTTAAGGTTTGCTTTGTCTATCAAGAACTAAACCCAGACATTTCTTGCATCAACAGTAGAACTGAGTAGAATAAAAGGTGATCTCTGAGAAAACAGTTGCCCCAAAGTAGATTTTTATCTGCTGGTAGGAGGAGAATCTACAGTGTAGGTGCTGAAGACTCTGAAAAGTCACTCCATGCCATACTGCCCCTGGGAGTGGGGGATACTGGATGAGTCTGGGAAAATTCTAGACAGTAAGGGGGGACCTAGACTTCATTCCTAAAGCACTGCTCTTGAAAGGGCCACACCTAACTGAGAAATCTTAGAAGCCACAAGAATGGAGTGGCATAGCAGCGATGACTGGTCGAGGTATCCAAGCAGCAAGGAGAACATCTTAAAATTTTCTTTCTCCCCAGAAGCTGCCAGGGGAGGTAGATCAGAAAGTCCTTACCCGGGGACACTGTTATCATATTTGATGTGAATTCTCTGAGCATGAATAAGCAGTTGAGAAGAGAGCACAACAGATTATCGGTGCTCAGGGTTCAGTCCTGGCAGGCATAGAAAAAAAAATCTATAGCCATCTTCAATCTCCCATAGAGAGAACTGATGTAACAGTGTCCTGAACAATGTGGGGAGCTCACATTGAGAGCAAAGGTAGAGGAATTATTTTTAGAGAAGTGGACAGAAAAGCCTGCTTCTGGAGATAAGAACAAAGGAAAAAGAGTGGCAGGAGGTATGGTGAGATAGAGATTTTGAAAAAAAAAAAGAAGAAGAGGAAGCAGAAGCAGCTATTTTCAGAGGATTCGTGTCATTTCAGGCTACCTAGTGGGAGAGTGATTCCACATAGTGAATATTGTATTACCCACCCACTGTCCATATACTTATACCTCTAGGTTTGGTTTGGTTTTTTGTTTTTCATTCTGATAATAGATCTTCTCTGGTGTAACCAGGCACATGCATAGACTTTCTGCCTGAAGGCAGATTTTCTACAAGATCTTCAGGCCAAGATTTCCTATTCTTTTTGTACACATCCCATACGGCACATCAACGTCTGGTGGCACCCGGGGCTGTGGGACAGGTTAGTTGGCCTCCCTGGAAAATGAGCCCATTTGTGGCTTCATTCCCAGTCCACTTGTAGGGGATTGAGCAGACCAGCCGTGAGGTCAGGCTTGACTAGCAGAACATGAAATCTGCTTTCTACAAATTATCCAGATAATCTCTTTCAAGCCCCTTATGGATAAAACGCAGAGCCACATGAGGGTGACAGGTTGGCATGCATTCAAAGCTGCAGTGGCTGTGGTTTGGGCCCCTGTTATTTCCAGAGAGCTGTTAGATTGGATTTATTTATGCAGTTCTGCCTGTATGTATCCTTTTGATAAGTATCTTTAGAAGCTTGTTAATTAATGTGAGAGGAATGTTTCTCCTCGGCATCACGTCTCATTCTTTTGCCCATTATATATTCTGGTGATAAGTGACAGATGCATAAGTCCATTACCTTGACTCCATCACTGTTTTCTGCTGTTTATGTAAAGTGCACAAATTGGATTTGCTTCAGGATAGCTGAATAGGGAATGTGACACTTTGCCAAGTCAGACTCTCTCTTGCCCAGACAACACACATGTGGATTTTACAGTTGTTTTCTTTTTAAAATAGCATACATTTGTGGTGTCATTGATTAATGTAATATTGCATTAATGTGCTGTTACAACACCCCAGGGTACCCATGCTTTCTTTCAGTCAGCAGCAAAGAATCCTCCAAACTGAAGTTTTTTAATAAAATACAGATTGCAGGGCAAAAGTAAAAGAAAAACTAACTGTGGGAATTTATGGGTAGCATAAGTGCTTGAGGCATCGACTTTTGATGGACTTGCCAATGGAAACACCGTGTAATTGTTAAATAATTCCATTCCTCTAAATCATTAGAAGTCATCTATATCATTTTGTTGACTCTGTTTTTAAATGACTCAGATATCATGACTCTGTTGTTCCACGACTTCTTTTTAAGTTTCTGTTGTTTGCATAGTCGGGTGGTCAGACCCCCAACTTCAGGGAAGGCTGCCATGCCCACCTATGTGACATGCTTAAGCTGCCAAAATTAAAGTGGACTTTTCAGTGTCCCTCGAAGTGGCCAGCAGGCAAGTTTCTCCAGTGCAGTGCTGATGTAACTCTGACATGGGGTTGTCTGAATCTATTTTAAGGAACGAATTTTTTTCTTCCCTTTCTCAAGGTAGTTTTTACTTTTTCAACATTGTGGATCTGGAATAACATTTTTTCTAAATGAGTTAACTGATGTAAAATTTAGCTGAATAAAAATATTCTTAATACAATATACTCAATTTTGTCAGCATATGCTTTTGCTAGTCCACTGGTAGGGCGTAATCCAACTGCTCTTTTTCAGATTTCCAGAGTGTGGTGGGTGTTTCTTTGTAAGTTTTAACCTCAACTCTTCCTTCTGAAAGAGAAAGCACAAGCACTTCCCACTTGATAGTGTAAGGCCCCCTTAATCTTCCAGGAAATTTAAGATATGAAAAGGGATATTTCTCCTTTTAACCCTCTAAAACTATTAAGATCCAAAAAGAAATAAAAGATGCAAAAATAAAAAAGTATAGCACTCCTTAATGGGAAGAAAATTCCTTCTGTAACCAAGTTTTATGAATCAGCATTCTGTTAGCAGTAGTTTACAGCTATGATCATAAAATGGTGAGCTTTCATCTCACATGCTCTGATCGTCTTATGAGCAGGGACCAGTCCCTGGAGAACTACATCATCCTAGGTAACAGAGGGTCCATGAAAAAGAGGTAGGCCCTCAACAAGATGACTTGACACGGTGATTCCAGCAGTGAGCTCAAACCCAGCGTTGACTGCGAAGACAGCGTGGAACCAGTGTTTCATTGTGTTGTCCATAGGAGTGCTAGGAGTTGGAACTGACTCAGCAACATGTCACAATAGGTATTGAAACATTAATTTCAAACATGTAGAGAAACATTTCATAGTCTCTGCTAATAGTTGTAACAGAGGCCAATGTAGATGAGCCAGGCTACGGATTTTAATGGCATGGCTTCAAAACTCTAATAGATACTCATGTTTAGAATTGAGGTGAAGAAGATATTTCTCCTATATTTAGATACTTTTAGATGTGGGCATTTTGCAGTGAACACTGCCAGAGAAACATGAACTGAGAGTGACAGTTGACAATTAAAGCAGGGGATATGTTTCTTTGGTGGTCATGTGAGTTTAAATGTGTTTGCATGAGAATAGAGTGGGTGATGCCATCTCTAGTATCCTGAATTCAGAGGGTGTTCAGCGGACACCCTTCTACTCCATAGGAGTGGTGTGTCAAGGGGCAAGAGAAGGAAGTTGTCACTCCCTCCAGGTGAAAGTCATTTTTACTCTTTTTTCCTCAGTCGTAATGACTTAAGATTTAGATCCCATCCCAGAACTGTCCTTTTCCTAAAACCACCAGATTGAATGCCTTCCCAATTATACAATCCTCTTGTGTTTCCCTGGTGTTTGTATTCCCATAGTTGCAAATAAAAAATATATTTTTAGTTTTAGAATTTTCCTTTCCATTAAAGAAAAAAAAAATCCCTGAAGATTTGTGGCACCAGTGTTATTTCTGTTAAGGTCATTGCTTCCATAGCAGCAAGCTAAGACTTTGTAAGAAGCTGTGTTTATAAAAACCAGTTATCTAAGTGAACATTATAACTACATGCCTCAAAGCTTCATTTAGAGTTCCTGTAACCATTTCAACACACACACACACACACACACACCCCTCCAGTTTATTATAAACACAATTTTATTATAAACACATTTATTATAAACACAACGTAACTAGCTAGATTACCCTATGGAACTGGGAAGAGCCCGACCATCCATCTACACACCTATGGTGGAATGAAAGCCAAGGAAACTCAGGCTCTTTCTGCTTCCAGAATCCAAAGGATCTATTTTAATTATCTATAGAAACCCTGGTAGCACAGTGGTTAAGTACTTCAGCTGCTAACCAAAAGGTCAGCAGTTCAAATCCACCAGGCATTCCTTGGAAACTCTCTGGGGCAGTGCTACTTTGACCTATAGGGTGGATATGAGTCAGAATTGCTTTTTATGTAAATAAGAATTGAATATAAGATAATTGGATTTGTAGTGATACTTAATGTTTACCGGTTGTGATTCTGACTAATAATGACCTCGTGTGTGTCAGAGTGGAGCCGTGCTGACTTCAGAAACAGATTGCCGGATCTTTGTCTGAGTCAACTCAGCCTCCATCTCTTGGGTTAGCAGCTGATGGCTTATGTCACCCAGAGACTCTTTAATCCTTAAGGCGATACTAAGAAAAAAATCAAGGGCATGAAGAAAATAAATGCCCAGGTTTTACTAATATCCCATTTTACTAAGTGTAAACCCAATGTTGTCTCTTGTATTCATTTTGCCTGGAAGATTTTCCCTGTAGAATTTCCATCAACAGAGTCATGTCTTTAGTTGGTGGTTTTTCAAATTTGGTTCACCATCTTCTAGGTCAGAGAGTTCAGTGGTAATTCTGTGGTGAAATGAAAATGGCCAGCTGAAGAGAAAGTTCTAACTAGACCTAACTCAGTTTGAAAAGAGTCGAGAACATCTCTCAAGAAAGCATCCTAAGGGATGCGCCCCAGAGTTCTCGTCTTCATGTGCATAAGGCAGCCTTTGTCAAAGGTGTCTTGGCATTATGAATTTTCTCTGAAAAATTCATTCAGTCTTGCTGATGGACGTGACCCCTGTTTTTTCACTTAGGTAAAAACTAGCTAGAAAATTTATATATATATATATATATATGTACCTTTTTCTACAGCATTTTCAAGCAATGCTCAATTAAATCATCCAGTTTAGCAACTCCCGCCCATAGCACACTGATGCCGTTTGCAGATCCGCACACAAAATAAGAGCTATGGGTTCTTTCCTATATTCGTGCTGAGAGCTTACAGTTGCAGAGAAAATTCAGCCCTGACTCCAGATTAAAATAGATGGATACAAGTCAGAGGGTTGAAGTGACATGTATGCAGCCAACTGTGTCGTGTAATCACGGGCAGGAAGGGTCAGTCATACTAGGTCTTGTTAGACTGTCAAGGCTTAAGTTTTATGAGATGTTTTTGAGGAATGGAAGGCTGTAAGGCAGTGAAGAGGAAGGATAGCAGGCTTCAGATACACCCAGCAAAATAGTGGCATCATAAAACAGAGCAACACTGCAGAAATTAAAAATTAAACTCACCGCATTCATTCTGCATAAAAGCAACCCCATAAAACTGGCTAATGTCTCACTTCACCAATCAAAAGCTTTTGTAAATCATTTTAGATATTTTCCCCAGTAATTCTAACATTCAGCTTCCTTATCTGCAAAATGATCTCTTAGGGTCCCTAAAAATGTTACTGTTTATAATTCAGGAAAATTGCTACAGCCAGCTGAAATCAAGGTGGCAGGCCTCTCAGAGAAACTGCGGGAAGAGGTGGCCACTGAGAGGAGGTGAGGACGGGTCACCACTGGCAGTCCTGCACCAAGTATAGTAGTGGCTACCCCCAAGGAAGGAGCTCTGGTGACACAGTCATTAAGCACTCTGCTGCTAACCTGAAAGTCTGCAGTTTGAATCCACCAGCCACTCCATGGAACTCTGTGGAAGCAGTTCTATTCTGTCCAGTAATGTCCCGATGAGTCAGAGTCTACTCAACAGCATACATCAGCAGGAACCCCCAAGGAGAAGCAAGAGCAATGTCAGATGGGCCTCCCCTTCAGAGCCTGATGTGTCCGGGACCCTGGATGTCTTCTTGGCGTTGCAGTAGATCACTTTGAGGGAACCTGGAAAGCTGGCTGAAACTGCTGCACTTCTCACTGTTTCCCCTGTGAGGAAACCATAGCTTGTGCTGTGATCATTTAACAAGAAGCAGATGTTGATAGTTTTGATTCACATACCATGTAATCTATGTATTAAGCATCTATTCTCTGTAGGTATTAAAGAGGATACCAAAAGCATAGCTCCCTCCTAACTTCTTTGTATAGTTCCCTGGGTGATATAAATGGTTTAACATAAAGTAAAACTAACGTAGAGGCAGATAGAGCCTACCTAGCAGCATCACAGAAGAAAGGCCTAGAAATCTGCTTCCAGAAATAGCTGAGAGAATTCTGTGGTGCACTTCTGCCATATAGTACATGGGGTTCCCATAAGTTGGAATTGACTCCAGACAACAAGTTTAGTTTAGGTTTCATGTCATTGTAGTAAGCAGACTAATGGCCCCCCAAAAGATGTCCACATCCTAATCCCTAGCATTTGTGAATATGTTATGTTACATATCAGTGGAAAGTTAAGACTGCAGATAGAATTACAATTGCGGATCAGATGATCTTAAAATAAAAGATTACCCTAGATTATCTGAGTGGGTCCTTTAAATGTGTGGAAAGGAGGCAGGACAGTCAATATCAGGATGAGGTGAGGTGGGAAAGACTCGGATGCCATCATCAGCTGTGCAGACAGAGGGGAGCTGGAAGGCAGGCAGTATCCATGCTGGAAAAGACAAGACAATTGATGGATCCCCAGAGCTACCAGGAAGAAAACACAGCCCTCCCAACACTGTCTTTTTAACCCAGTGAGACCCAGGTTGGATTTCTAACTATTGGAACTATAAGATAACAAAAGTTTTTTTTTGTTTGTTTGTTTTTTAAGCCACCATGTTTGTGGTAATTTGTTATAGCAGCTATAAGAAACTAATATATTTACACTGTTGATTTCCTTTATATAATGTCAGAAAAATGTTCCTGTGTGGTGCCAACGGTTTGCACTAGACTGCTAACCTAGAGAAAACCCTGGTGGTGTAGTGATTGAATCCTACAGCTGCTAACCAAAAAGTCAGCAGTTTGAATCCATCAGGCATGCCTTGGAAACTCTGTGGGGCAGTTCTAGACATTGGTGTTTGGAACATACCTAGCTGCACTGCAGAGGAAAGATCTGTTTCTCTGCTACTGTTCAGCTTGTAGTCCAGAAAATCCTATAGGGGCAATTCTACTTTGTAATATGGAATCTCATGAATTGGAATTTAATTAATGGCATTAGCTTTGGGGAGTCATGTCAGAAATTACCTTCTGCCCTTGCTTCCTTATTGTCTCCTTGTGCACTGGAGAACATCCCTCCCTGAAGGGCAGCGCTCACTGTCATGCTCATTGTTGTATCCCCGATACTGGGAGCAGAGCCTCAAGTACAGTGGTGTGCCCTAAGTACTTGTTAAGTGTCAAGTGAATAATCTTGTACACGAGTGAATGATAAAAATCTCACTTGCTTGTCTCCTGGGCCCTTCACAAGATATCCACATACGAATTAACCAAGAAAAAACAAAAAGGAGTGATATAGCATAGAGTAATACAAAAAAGGATGGTGAAGTTTCAGAAAATGTCAATTACAAAGCAAGATTTAAATCCTCCTTTGGGTGCTATAAGGTCACTATGAGTCAGAACTGACTTGACAGCAATGAGTTTGAAGTTGGATTTGGTCTCTGGGGAGCCCTGGTGGTACAGTGGTTAGGAGTCCAGCTGCTAGCCAAAGGGTCAGCAGTTCAAATCCACCTGCCACTCTTTGCAAACCCTGTGGGGGCAGTTCTACTCTATCCTCTAGGGTCACTATGAGTAGAAATCAACCCAATGGCAAAAGGTTTTATGAGTTGTTTGCTATGAGTGCCTGCAAGACCTCTTTCAATACAGAAGAAGGTAAAAGTGTAGAAAGGAGTAGCTTCGATACAGGAAGAAAACCAGTGGCGTTCAACCACAGAAAGCTGTTACACTGCTTTTTTGGGGTTGATATACCATAGCGCCATAAATCAGTTTTTATCAGAAGACAATGAAAGCGAAATCAGGCCACAGCAATAAATATAGTGAGAAAGCTGGGTGTAGTAGAAATCTTGGCACAACTTTCATTGTGAGGTAAAATCAATATGGTAAAAATGTATATCCTACTAAGACTTTCAATGCCTTTTGCCTTAACAGCTTTGCATGTTTGTTACATGGCAAAGAAAGTGCTTCGATTTCTAACTTCTTGGAGGATAAAAGCCAAATTGTTTGACATGTTTCTACCCTGATTCGGTGGTACACACACAAGTTCTCAAACCTGTTTTTGTTTTTTGATGTTTCATTCATTAATAAGTATTAAGCATACTGTAGATGGTACCATTGAGTCCTGCTTATGTGGTGCAAATGACTAAGTGCACAAATACCAACCAAAAGTTTGGAGGTTGGAACCTACCAAGAGGTGCCTCAGATGACAGCGCTGTCACTCTGCTTCCAAGAGGTCGCAGCCTTGAAAACCTCTGGAGTATTCTGCTCTGCACACAGGGGGTTGCCTTGAGTCGTAATAAACTTGGCAGCAAGTAACAACACTGTTAGGTGTCTCTGTTTTTATGGACAAGGAAACTGAGGCTTTGTTAAAGTTAAATGACTGGGGTAAGTCACACACTGGTGGAGTTGGGATTTCAAACCCGGTTTAAACCCATTGAAACCCTTCCACTAAAGTGACTTTCTGCTAGGGGAGTCCCCTATCTTGCTGCCACTTGACCCCCTCCAGGCGCTTGATCTTCAGAGAAGCAGCAGGTACCCCTGACTGAGTACCTGGTCCTCCAGAGCTTACGCTGTGGTACAGGAGTCAGAGAGTGACAAGGGTCACACAAACGTCTATCATGGTCGAGGGTCTGAAAGAGACACAGAAACAGAGAAGGCCGACAGTGAGAACCCCTGGGACTCACTGTGTCCTGGGAGCAGCCACCTGCAGCAATCCTAATTTACACTCTGTGCTAGCAGTGAATGAATATTTAAATGTTAGAATGTCTTCATAACCACTTTATGTGTGAACATTGTGTAGACATGGATCAGGTGTAATTTGACTGAATCTATTAAACTTTCCGTGTTCAGTCAATTTTTCTGTCTCCACCTTGCAGATAGTATCACACTGGCTCTCTGTCATGGTGGTTGTCACACACTGTCAAATTCTGACTCACAGAGACCTTATAGGACAGAGTAGAACTGCCCCCAGAGGGTTTCCAAAGTTGTTAGAGAAGCAGATCTCCAGGATGCGTGGGCCCACTGGTGTGACTGAAGCACTAGCCTTTTGATTAGCAGCTCAGCATGGAAGCATGTCCTATGCCTGCCCCAGGTTTTTTAGCCTCTGACCTTTTCGATCAGATAATTTGTTATGGTGGGTGATTCATCTGTGTATGATAGGATGTTTAGCAACCTCCATCTGTTCTTTCTATTAGGAACATCCCCTCTTCCCGCACCAGTTGTGATAGCCAAAAATATCTCCAGACATTGATGAATGTCCCCTGGGTTACAAAACTGTCCAAGTAAACTATCAATAATTTAAATTCCACCCATCTTTGAAGACCCAGTCTCTTGTCTAATGCTGCCAGCCCTTTCTTCTAACTTCGCTCAAATCCACAGCAACACCAGACAGTCCTGGAAGCTCAGCAGTTAGCGTTTTCTGAATTCGTCCAAGCCTTTTCCTACCCCCTGGTCCTGACGACCTCTGGATGCAAAGCTGTGCACTGTGGAGGGGCCTCAGGACTGGGCTCCTCACAGCTCTGCATGAGGCTAGCTTTGGGTTTTCTACCTCCCTCTCCCCCACAAATGCTCCCTTTGGGGTGTCTGATCTCTGCAGGTACTCTGTTGACTCAAGAATAGAATGAAAGAGGAAGGGAAGTGAGCTAAACAGAGCAAAAGGAGGGGAAGAAATAAAGGTCAGGTATAAAAGAGCTGTTATCACAGAGTTACAAGACTAGCTCAGAGCAGTAGATGCCAACAAGGTCAAAGGCAATTCTAAGAATTGTTTTCAGACATGTTTTGAGCAAGTGACCAAGTAGGCACTGACTTCAGACAGTTGGTGATTAGTTGCTTTATTATGTTGTATCAGCTTATAATTACACATTTTCAGGTACCAGTTTTCAGAAAAAACTGAAACTGAAAACTGAATCCTAAAATGAAAACAAGGTGTTGTACAGCTGACAGTTGCAATCCACTGTGGAAAAGGAAGAGTAAGATGTGTGGGTGTGAGGAGCTCTGAGTAGGGGTGCCTGTGTGAGCCATAGGTCCCCGGAGTTTAGATCTCACTCAGAATGAAACATCCAGGTGTTTTTGTACTGTGATGTGCCAGCACAGGAATCAGTCAAAGAGTGGAAATCAAAGAAAATTATAAAGGTGTATGTGCCCCATATTTAACATCTGGTCTTATGCAATAGTGACCGAAGAAACCAAGAAGCTTTGACTGACTCCATCAGGCCTGTGCTGTCAGTGGAAGAATGAATTGCAGACAGCCGTCTTTGGACTCATTGCCCCTCAAAGTGGCAGCTTTGCTTTTTCACACTTTCTTTTTGGCACACTTGCCCAATGCAACGTTTTCTTTAATTTGACTGCTGCTTCCATGGGCATCGATTGTGGATCCAAGTAAATAAATTCTCTGACAATTTCAGCAGTTCCTCCATTTATCATGATGTTGTTTATTGGTCCAGTTGTGCAGCTTTTGTTTATGTTGAGATGTAACCTGTGTTGGAGGCTGTAGTTTTTTATTTTCATCAATAAGTACTTCAAGTCCTCCTTCACTTTGAGCAAGCAAGGTTGTGTCCAGTGCGTATCACAGGTTGTTATGAACCTTCCTCCAGTCTTGATGCCGTGTTCTTCTTCATATAGTCCAGAATCTCAGATTACTTCGTTAGCATACAGACTGAGTAAGCATGGTGAAAAGATACAACTCTGACTCATATCTTTCCTAGTTTAAACCACAAAATATCCGCTGTTCTGTTCAAATGACTCCCTCTTGGTCTATGTACAGGTTCCTCATGAGCACAATTAAATTTTCTGGAATTCTCATTTTCTGCAACATTACCCATAATTTGTTATGATCCACACAGTCAAATGCCTTTGCATAGTCAATAATCCTCCCCCCAAAACAAAAACCCACTGCTGTCGAGTCAGTTCCAACTCACAGTGACCCTATAGACAGTGTAGAACTGCCGCATAGAGTTTCCAAGGAGTGCCTGGTGGAGTTGAACTGCAGACCTTCTGTTTAGCAGCCATAGGACTTAACCAGTATGCCACCAGGGTTTCTGCATGGTCAACAAAACACAACTGACTAGCTCTCTGGTGTTCTCTTTTCAGCTGGTATCCATCTGACATCAGCAGTGATACCCCTCCTTCCAAGTCCCCTTCTGAATCTAGCTTGTATTTCTGGCAGGCCCCTGTCAATGTACTGCTGCAGTTGTTTTTGAGTGATCTTATAATATTGGTCTTACGATACTTATGATACTGTTTGATAATTTTCACATTTTATTGGATCACTTTTCTTTGGACTGGGCACAGATACAGATCTTCTAGTTGGTCAGCCAGATAATTGTCTTCCAAATTTCTTGACATAGATGAGTGAGCACTTCCAGCACTGTATTCATTTGTTGAAACATCTTGATTAGTGTTCTGTCAATTCTTGGATCCTTACTTTTCACCAGTGCCTTAAGTGAGTCTTCAACTTTTTCTTCAGTGTCATCAGTTCTTGATCCTGTGGTACTTCCCGCAATTGCTGAATGTCGGTCAGTTCTTTTTAGTACACAGTGACTGTATGTATTCTGTTCAACTTCTTTTCATGTTTTTTGCATTGTTCAATATTTTGCCCATAGAATCCTTCAGTATTGCAACTCCAGGCCTGGATTTTGTTTCAGTTCTTTCAGCTTGAGAAACTCTAAGAGTGTTCTTCCCTTTTGGTTTTCTAACTCCTGGCCTTTGCATATGTCATTGTAATTCTGTACTTTGGCTTCTCATGGCACACTTTGAAATCTTGTTAGATTCTATTACATCATCATTTCTTCAGTTTGCCTTATGTTCAAGAGCAAACTTCAGAATCTCTTCTGACATCCATTTTGGACTTTCTTGCCTTTTTAATGACTTTTGCTTTCTTGATGTGTGGTGCCCTTGATGTCATTCTCTCCGCTGGTCTTCAGTCATTAGTGCTCAGTGTGGCAAATCTGTTCTTGAGCTAGTCTCTAGATTAAGATGGGATATACTCATGGTCATACTTCAGCTCTCATAGACTTGTTTTAGTTTTCTTCAGCTTCATCTTAAACTTGTGTAGAGCAACTGGCCTTTGGCCCCTGGTCTTGTTCTGACTCGTGAAAGATTCCCTAACTGAAAGATTATAGCCACAAATACCCTATGGAGTAGTTTCACTCTTTAACCTGTAGGGTTGCCATGAGTTAGAATCAACTTAATAGCAATAGTTTTTTTTTGTTGTTGTTGTTGTTTTTAAATTGTTCCTCAAATTCTTAATTATTTGCAGTAAAAGTAAAGCTGGAGGTAAAATTCCTTCTTTAAACATGCTAAGAATTTTAATACAATATTTTATACATAATTTTGTGTGTTTAGTTACAGTATTGCTCTCTTTTTATTAATTGACAAAGAATTATTGCAGACTGTCAACTTCCAATCACTCTGCTAAACTCTGGAGATCTAAAGATCAGTAAGTACACTGTTGTTGCTTTCAAAGCTCACACAGTCTAGTGGAGAAAAAGGTGAGGAAACCAATAATCACAGTACAGGTTTTGAAGTGTTTTGGGTAGAGTATGGACAGGATAAGAAATGAAGCTGAGATTCAAACTCAGACATGAGGGTGGGGGCAGGGTAGCAGGTATCCGGAAAGTTCTTTCTAAAAAGTCAAAAATCTATGAGAACAACTAAAATAGTCTTTAATTAAGCTGATTTGAGACTTTAAGCCAGTCTGTTTGAGAATTCTTATGGCCTCCCATGTAAATGATGAAAGTTAGACTATAATCAAATAAATAGTTGAAATCATAGGGAAACAGATTTTCATGAGTGTTTGAATAATTGCCTCAGCACTGAAGTGAAGGAATAATAAAATATATGCTTGATTTTTCCTATTAAGAGAATTTGCCAAAGACTGGAAAAATACTCTTAGTATCATGCTTCATAACGTAAGAGAAAGGAAGTGTATCCATCTTTTCCTACATGTAATGCCACTAAGATATGTTACTGCCAAAACATGCAAATAATATTGCCTGGACTGCATTTGGAGGTGACAGGTTGAGTCTGCAACGTTTTATGTTGTCAATTTACAGTAAAAAGAGAACTGGAATTGGATTCAGAAAACTTCAGTGCAAACTCCACTCTTCCACTTGCTAGTTACGGCACATAACTAGCTAGTTTTAGGCACATCATTTAACCTTTCTAAGTCTGAATTACCTCATCTGGAAGAGGAGGCCTCACAGAGTGGCTGTGAAGATTAAACAAATATAGGTCATTTCTATTCATTGTTCCTCTTTACCAATTAGCTGTTGAGTGAGTGGTTCTCCTTGTGCAACACTACGACATTGTATTTTAACTTAAGCATAGTTGCAGAACAAGTAAATAGGGGTAAATAGGAGTCTTTTCCTCTATTTTCCTTCCTCCCACTTCTATTCAATCCTTCCTTCCTGTGACCAAGATGATCTTTATGAAACACAGATCTATCATATTCCTTTTACAAGTGCTACCCTTCTGTGCCTACTCATCCCTATCCAGATGAAACCCAATGCCTTGGTGCCAAAGTCCCTTGTGTTCTAGGTGTGATCCATGCCCATCTCTTTGGCTCGTTCCTTGTCACTCTTCTAGACCCTGTGTTCAGCCAGACTGCGCATGCTCTCTATCTCTGTCGCTCCTCCGTGTATGTGTAGCTGCTGGTTCCAAAGGCACCACTTCATCCGCTTCACCTTGCTCAGTTCCTTCCAACTGGTTCTTCAGCAATCAGCTGGAGTCTTAAGACCTTCCTTTGAGCTTTCAATGGTGTATCCAATTATATACTCCCTGGGAAACTTGTCACACTGTATAGTCATTGTATCTCTGTTTGTGTGCCCTCTGCCCACAGCCTTGACTCTGGACTCGTGAGGGTGTGGACTAGTGTCACGCACTGTCCATCTCCACTGTGCCTGAAACATCGTAGGTGCTCAGCAGTGTTTGCTTGGGTGAGTGAATTGATCAGACACTGGCTGATTCATAATTGTCTCGTACACGTACCACATCATTAAACAGCAGACAAAAGAAGTAGTATGTACAGTGCCAGAATGCAAATTTTTTATTCTTTAAAAGCTTTCACCCAAAAGATGGAAAAATGTAGGGATTATCTTTGAATGTGATACTTGTAACGTCACCAAATAAGTGTTTTGTAGTGAAACCCAGCATCTGCGCTGTCCTGTCTCCTTAGTAATAGCCTTATTTTTAGCTGAGTGCATGGCCCCCAGCAGCAAGGTATGGCAAGGGACTAAGTTCTGGCAAATAAAACAGAAATGGAAGTGGTTTGTAGAACTTCCAGGAAGGCTGCTTAATGAGAGCTGACTCATCAGGGGGTATCGAGTCCCCATTTAACCATCTACTTTTCCTCTTCTGGTCTGAATGTCCAGTACGGTGGCTACAGTCCCAGCAGCCATTCTGGACCATGAGACGACCTTAAGGATGAAAGTCATGTGTTGGGGTGGCAAAGCAGGAAAAAGGAGCCAGGACTCTATGGCACTGTGCAGCTGCTATTTTAATCTTACCCTGCTGACATCTACACTTCTTTACATGAGAGAGATAAAGTTGTACTCTAAGGCAAGGGTCAGATAGGAAATGCTTTAGGCTTTGTGAACCATACCATCTCTGTCACAGATACTCAAAAACAGTCATAGACAGTACAGAAACACATGAGTGACAATATTGAAATAAAGTGTTGTTTACCAAAATAGGTGGCAAGCTGGATTTGGCCCATGGCTATAGCTTGCTGACCCCTGCTCTCAGACCTTGTTATTTTGAGTGTCTCTGATACATGTAGCCAGATCTAACCCTAACTCATTCTCATTTTCTATCTTATGTGGTGAAACACACCTTTTACAATGGAGAGAGAAACTATCAAACCCTTGTTTCATTTTTACTTTTTTTTCTTTCACTAGACTGCTTCCACCTTCACTTACTCTGATCTGAATTACACCAAGTTCTGACATTGATGTTTGCAGACTCTTTTGATTATTAAGACTAGCTAAAGGAGATCTAGGACTTGCCTAGGTTTCTCTCAGCTCCATTGTCTTCTGTTTGGAGTATTCCTGCAGAATATAAATAAGCCAGTCATCAGGTATATGGGAAGAGGGGATGGAGGACAAAAGGCAAGCCTATAAGTTCTGAATGAAGAATATCATGGTAAGACTTCTTGAAATGTGTTTAACTCACCTGATAAAACTTTCAGAATGACCAGATGGTAGCTTATTGCACTTGGTACTTGGTTGTCAGGGAAATTGTATCAGCAAAATGGATGTTCAGCAGTAGGACAAGAGCTAGCTTTGAAGATTTCTTTTCAGCCAGGACTTTGCTTGATGCTCTTATGATGTCATGGCATTTGTGGTTTAGCTCATCTTGTAAAAAAGCAATGCAGTACAGACCTGGAATGGCAAATTGATTTCCCCTGACAAGCAAACCTCAACTGATAAGAAAGTGATGTCTGGAGATCTGGGTTACGAAAGCTCTGTGCTTGCATCAGCCTTAACAGACTTGCGTTGTGCTTTCCTACCAGTGACAGCTGGACACATAAGTGCAAAGTCTTCAACAGACTGTCGCTTTTGGTATAGTCTCAAGGAAGATGAAAGCCAGAAAGGAGTCATAGTTTAAACACTAACATGGTTTTCCAGTTTATAGACAACAGTATTAAGATTTAGCCAAGTGCCGTCGAGTCGGATCCGAAATATCAAATATCTCATGCAACGTTATCTGTGTAAATAGTGATAATACCAGTTTAGAAATTGTCTTAGTCATCTAGTGCTTCTGTAATAGAAATACCACAAGCAGATGTGTTAATTTTTTGTTTTAATTCTGTCACAGTCCAATAGTCTACCCAAATTCATGATATGAGCTCTAGCAGAAGTCTTTCTCTGGGCTCTGAAGGAAGGTCTTCTCTTGGCCTGGGAGCTTCTGAGGTGCAGAGACCGTAGGTCCAAAGAATGTGCTCTGCTCCCAGCACTGCTTCTTTCCTGATGGTATGAGGTCCCCAACTCTCTGCTTGCTGCCCCTTCTTTATATCCCAAGAGACTGCCTCAAGGTGCAGAACAGTCTTACACATTGAGTCCTGCCCCACTGACACAACTGGGACCCATCCTCCTTCATTAACCTCATAGAGGCAGGATATACAACGTGGAGGAACATCACACAGTACTGGGAATCACTGCCTAGCCAAATTGCTATGTACATTTTTTGCGGGACTGTTCAATACATGACAGAAATCAAATCATATTTTCATTACACAATGCATCTTTTTGTCACTTGCTGGGTCTTGTGCCATCGTCATGATCACTGGAATGTTGGTGTGCACTGTGGTGATGGTTGTATCCGTCTGTCTCCTTGAAGGTTGCCTTTGTTTTGGGTGACTTCTTGTGTTAATAAACATAATATCTGTTTCTAGGGGTTGGTCTTCCTCAATGATAGATCCATAATAAAAACCCGAAAATAAAACCCACTGCTGTCAAGTTGATTGCAACTCATAGTGCCCCTCTAGGACAATTGAACTGTCCTGTAGAGTTTCCAAGGAGCACCTGGTGGATTCAAACTGCCAGTGTTTTCCGTAGCAACCATAGCATAATAAGCAAGCCAAAATCTTGCTATCCTTGTTTCCAGGATGCATTCTAGTTTTTATGCTTTTCACTAATTTTTATAATTTATTTCTACCATAGGACATAAACTAGTTTGTGAGTGAGATCTTTGCTTGGTTCCTACAGCCAAGCTTCCAGAGGTATTTTGTTCCTGATATTTGTACAAGCCTGATTCTTGAGACTCCGTTTAGTTTTGTAAACCCCACAGCCTTCCAGTAATTCCTTTGTTGTTGTCGTTATTAAGTTAGTGATGATCAGCATCAGTTTAGTTTCCTGCAATCAAGAACTATGAATGACATGGAAATTGATCCCCAGGCATGGATTTCAGGGGATCCCACAGACTCTCAGGGAACTGTGCAGAATTGGGAATTGGTTATCTCACCTAGATTAGATAGAAGGCAAGGAAAATCCTACTTAATCTCAGAATGTGAGTCTAAGAGCTTGTAGCACCAGTGGTAACACAGCTAATTAAATGCACCTGGGCATCAACTGCTCACCGAGGGCAAGGGTTTGAGTTACCATGGCAACAGAAGAATTGAAAAGATGTTGAAAGATCAAGGACCCAAAGGTGGAATAGCAGCACTGGGCAGGTTAAAAAGGTAGAACAACAAGCTCACATCCATTCATGCTTGGTTCAAAGCAAGAGGAAAATCTAGGAAATTTCTATGATCATGCAGAAAGGCTTATTTATGAAGCCTGAAAACAGAGAGATCAAAAAACATAAAAAATCTCAAAGTTGGATCCTGTGGATTTTTCAGAAACCTTGATAGCATAGTGTTTAAATGCTACAGCTGCTAACCATAAGGTCAGCAGTTCAAGTCCTCCCAGCACTCCTTGGAAACTCTACAGGGCACTTCTGCCCCATCTGTAAGATTACTGTGAGTTGGAATCAACTCGATGGCAGTGGTTTCTTTGGGTTCTGGTTTGGATTAGTTGAACTCACAGATCAGATCTCCCGGAAAAAGCAGGGCCCAGCAAATTAGAACAGTTGATTAGGGGAACTCAACAGACCTGGGAATCTCCTCTCCCAAGAAGCCCCCTTACCCACAGATGTGGCAACTCCCACCTCACACTGGTGTAGCTTCTCCTCCCTTTCCGAAGACACTGCAGCCTCTGGATTTACAGGAGTTCTGCACAAGGGGAGACCAGTTTCCCCATCATGGTTAGGATATCAGAATGTTATCTTTTCATCCACACTAAACCTTTAGGTCAGAAATCCTGGTGCCATAGTGATTAAGTGCTATGGCTGCTAACCAAAAGGTCAGCAATTCAAATCTGCCAGGCACTCCTTGAAAACTCCAGTGGACAGTTCTACTCTGTCTCTAAGGTCTCTGTGAGTCAGCACTGACTCAGTAGAGTTTAACCCTTAGGTTAAACTCCAGTTTATTACAATATATTTTCTCCAAAATATTAGTAAGTCTTCATTTTCTTTCAGGTCAACAAATCAGGGGTTTTTTTTTGCAAATTTGTTTTTTCCTTTGTTCAAGGTAAAAGAGCAGTGCTGGTTCGGTGGTAGAATTCTCACCTACCATGCAGGAGAAAACTAGACAAAAACCAAACCCATTGCCATTGAGTCAACTGCAACTCATAGTCACCCTGTAGGACAGAGTAGAACTGTCTCCTAGGGTTTCTAAGTGGCAGATGGGGGATTCGAACTGCTGACCTTCTGGTTAGTGGCTGAGCTCTTAACTACTACATCATCAGGGGTCCTCCATATATGATAGACCTGGATTCAATTTTTGGCCGTGCACCTCAAGCACAACCACCATCTACCCATCAATGGAGCTGTCCATGTTGCTATGGTGCTGAACAGATTTCAGTGAAGCTTCTAGTTGGAAGAAAGACCTGGAAGACTACTTTTGAAAATCAACCAGCAAAAACTCTAGGAATCACAAAGATCTAATCCCATTTTTCACAGTGTTGCCATAAATTGGGGGCCAACTCAAGGGCGTTGAGCAGCATTCAATGTAAGTCATTTTTAGACAACAAAATTTCTTCAGTTCATACGTCAGAGTAACTTTTATTTTTGTGAATTGTGAAAAATTCTACGAGTGGGTTAAAAAAGCTCTCATTTAGATCACTCATAATTTTTCAATTAAATGAAAATAGTTTGCTGAATTAACAAATTGTTAATATTAATAAATTACTAAGAATACACAACTAAAAGCACTTTTTTAATAAATAAAAATTCTCAAGTGCATCTGATACTTTCCTAATTAATCTTCATCTTTTTTCAATCACCACTTTATTTTTCCATTTCTCTCCTCATTTTTGAATCTTTCTTAATTTAACAATATAACCACACAACAAAAAAGCAAGGAAAAAGAGAAAAAAAGGATCCATTATCCCGTTATTCTTAACATTTGGGGTTATTTCCTTCTGAGCTTTTCCTCAACATTGTGATTAACATAATGCTTCTGTTCAGTTTTTTTAAACTGGATGTATCACATGCATTTTAATCCCTTAGTGTCTGCTTAGCCTCATTTCCAATAGTTGCATAATATTCAAAAGAGTAAAGGCATTAAATTGTAATTATGAATTATTGAGGGAAAGGACTGCCTCATTATCCTGGTAGGCATTCAATTATTGTTTGGTAGATTGAATTGAAACTCCTTGACCATTCTAAGTTTATCATATCTTAAAGATTGCCTTAACAAACAGCTTTATGGATATAGCTTCTCACCTACTTTTGATTATTTTAGATTTCCAGAAGTGAGAATACTGGTTATGTGGTATGACCATGTTTAAAGCTTGTTATGTATTGCCAAATTGCTTTCCAGAAGATTGTATCAATTTACAATGCTCCCTACAATGCATGAGATCACTGGTTTCACTACACCCTGGTCAGCAATCATAGAAGTTGCAGCATCTCATTGTTATTTTAATGTAATGTTTTTCTCATTTGTGTGTTTTCTCCTTTGTGAATTCACATACTCTTGCTTAGTAGCTTGAATGAGCTCTCTATAGATGGAAGGTTGTAACTTCTATTAGCTGCTAGAATTGTCTTTGTCTCTCAGAAGATGGGCCTCTGCTTTTGAAAGATCATAGCCTTGAAAACTCTATGGGTCTCATTTCTACACTGTACACACGGAAGCACCATGAGTTGGAATCAACTTGATGACTGCTGACAATTGTCCTTCCTCTCTTATCCAAACAAAATCCAGTGCTGTCACATCAATTCAGACTCATAGCAGCCTTATAGGACAGTGCAGAATTGTCCCACTGCTCTTAACTACTATGCTGCCCTTGTTCTCACTTGGGACTTATTTCTTTATCTGCTTGTGGAGTGTTTTGGAACATCTTGACCTTCCTTCAGAGACAAACCTGTTCACGCTTCTGCTCCAAGTACCTTGAGCTCTGAAAATCTGCAACCTTGTGAAAATGCACATAGCTGGCTTCCGCTGCCAGCATTGTCTCAGCAAAGGTGGAGAATTCAACCAATGTGAGCTAAGCCTGTGAGCACTGCCTGTGCTTACATCTCAGTACTACGTTCCACGGTCATAACTGGAATATGTTTCATATGTTCCCCATCGTTACTGCCCCTGTCCAAATATGAAATTTCCTTTCATTTTCCTGTTTGGAAAGGGGTATAACAACGGAGAACATACGAAACATATGTGAAACAAGTGTCTAACATATGTCTGTATTACTCTTCACAGATTCCTGTCTTCTAAACTGGCTTCCGATGTTTTAAAGGAACCGAGTCTTTCCTTCCATCAGAACCTGAGTTCTGTATAACTCACCAGTTCTCATTATCTATGAGATAATGGTGGTGGTGGTTCTTATTAGGTGCCATCAAGTCATTTCCAAGTCACAGTGACCCTGGATACAACAGAATGAAGCCCTGTCTGGTCCCACACCATCCTCACAATCGCTGCTTCGTTTGAGCTCATTTTTGCAGCCACTCTGTCAGTCCTTCTGTGTCAGTCCATCTCACTGAGGATCTTCCTCTTTTTCGCTGACCTTCTACTTTAAAAAACATGATGTCTTTCTCCAGGGACTGGTCCCTCCTGATAGCATGTCCAAAGTATATAAGATGAAGTCTTGCCATACTCCCTTCTAAGGAACATTCTGGCTATACTTCTTCCAATACAGATTTGTTCATTCTTCTGGAAGTCCTTGGTATATTCAATATTCCTTGACAAGACCATCATTCAAAGGTGTCCATTCTTCTTCAGTCTTCCTTATTCATTGTCCAGCTTTCGAATGCCTATGAGGTGACTGAAGATATCAGATGCACCCTAGTCTTCTTTGCTGTCGAACACTGGAAGAGATCTTTTGCAGCAGATTTGCCCAGTGCAACATGTCATTTGATTTCTTGACTGCTGCTTTCATGGGTGTTGTCATGGATTGAATTGTGTCCCCCCCCCCCAAAATAGGTGTAGCCATGTGGCTGGGCCATGATTCCCAGTATCTTGTGACTGCCCTCCATTTTGTGGTTTTCCTGTGCTGTATGTTAAAGGATTAGGGTGGGACTGTCAATCCCTTCATAGGATCACCTCCCTGCTCCACTATAAAAGGAGTTTCCCTGGACTATGACTTTCCCCACCCTTAGTCCTTTCATCACCTTCCCCTGGAGTGGACATCCTGAATCTGGACTTGTAGTCTACTGGACTGTGTAATAATAAACTTTCCCTCATTAAAGCCATCCACTCTGTGGTATTTCTGTTAGAGCAGAGCTAGCTGACTGAAACAGGTATTGGTGGTGGATTCAGGTAAAATGAAATCCTTGACAACTTCAATATTTTCTGTTTATCATGATGTTGCTTAGTGATCCTGCTGTGAGGATTTTTGTTTTCTTTGTGTTGAAGTATAATCCATACTGAAGGCTGTAATCTTTCAATGTCGTCAGTAAGGGCTTTAGGTCACCTTCACTTTGAGCAAGCAAGGTTGTACCATCTGCAGAATGCAAGTAGGTAGTGCTTCCTAAAAATGAGTCCAAAAAGAAAACCTTTATTCATTCTCACATTCTGCTAATCATCTCTTTTTTTAAAAAACATCTGCTACCTTCTAGCCCCTACTCCTATAGTTTATTGTGTCACCAGATTTCAGCTCTCCTTTCTCTCTAATTTTTTTTTCTGATCCTTTAGAAATTGCTACTCTAATTCCATTCCATCAGCCTTCACACTTAGCCCCTAACTGAAACATCTGTTAGTTTTGAGGAAATGTCTATGAACTGTAAGGTACTACAAATAGGACCAGTATTTATTGTTCAAAATCAGTTAAATAGGAAGGTGCTTTT
The DNA here is from genome assembly GCA_028571685.1 of Heterohyrax brucei. Lineage (NCBI taxonomy): Eukaryota > Metazoa > Chordata > Mammalia > Hyracoidea > Procaviidae > Heterohyrax > Heterohyrax brucei. Next base: position 168,306,394 of record CM053144.1, read on the forward strand.
CAAATTGGGAGCATCAGAAGTCAGACATAGACTTTTATTAAAGAAAATGCATACCTGTAGATGTAAAGCAGAACATTAGGCAAATGCTTTATCTGTAAAAATCAGGATGCATATTTTTAACATATATAGCACATGATTACTTTTATTAAATCAGAAGTCAGGAGATGGATTTTAGTCTCAGGTTGTCCTTCATTGGCTAAATGATATTGAATGTTGCTGTTAGATGTTGTCCCATCATTTCTGACTCATAACCACCTTATATGTCAAAGAACAAAACACTGCCCAGTCCTGTGCCATGCTCAAAATCATTGTTATGTTTTAGCCCACTTGTTGCAGCTACTGTGTCAGTCCATTTCATTGAAGGTCTTCATCTTTATTCTGATCCTGGACTTTAACAAGCATGATGCCTACTTCAGGGACTGATCCTTCCTGAAAACATGCCCAAAGTGTGTAAAATGTAGAATCGCCTTCCTTGCCTCTAAGGAGCATTCTTCCAAGACAAATTTGGTTATTCTTCCGGCACTCCATGGTATATTTAATATTCTTAGCCAACACCACAATTCAAAGATGTCAATTCTTTGGTCTGTCTTATTTCATTGTCCAGCTTTCATGTGCATGTGATGCAATTGAAAATACCATGTCTTGAGTCAAACGCATCTTAGTCTTGAAAATCACGTCTTTGCTTTCCAACATCTTTAGGCAGTCTTTTCCAGCAGATAAGCCTGATGCAATGCATCTTTTTGTTTCCTAACTGCTGCTTCTATGACTGTTGATTGGACATAAGTAAAATGGAATACTTCACAACCTCAGTCTTTTCTCCATTTGTTATAATGTTGCTTACTGTTCCAGTAGTGACTATTTTAGTTTTCTTGATGTAGAGGTATAAACCAAACTGAAGGCTGTGGTCTTTGATCTTTGTCGGTAAGTTCTTCAAGGCCTCTTCACTTGTAACAAGTGATGTTGTGTCAGCTGCATAATACAGGTTGTTAATATGTCTTCCTCCAATCTTGATGCCCCATTCGTCTTCATATAGTCCTGCTTTTCAGATTATTTGTTCAGCATACAGACTGAATAGGTATGATGAAAGGATACAATCTTGACACACAGCTTTCCTGACTTTAAACCATGAAGTATCCTCTTGTTCTGCCTAAACAACTGCCTCTTGATCTGTGCACAGGTTCCTTATGAGCACAGTTAAATAATTCTCATTCTTCACAATATCAGCCATAATTTGTTATGATCCACACAGTAATATGCCTTTGCATTGTCAATAAAACACAGGTAAACATTCTTCTGGTGTTCTCTGCTTTCAGCCAGGATCTATCTGATATCAGCAGTGGTATCCATGGTTCCAAACCTTCTTCCAAATCCAGCTTGAATTTCTGTCTCTATACTGCTCCAGGTGCTTTTCAATGATCTTTGGCAAAATTTTACTTGTATGTGATGTTAATACTGTTTGATAATTTCCACGTTCTATTGGATCACCTTTCTTGGGAATTGGCATAAGTATGGTTCTCTTCCAGTCAGTTGGCCGGGTGGCTGTCCTCCAAATTTCTTGGCATAGGGAAGTGAGCAATTCCTGCCCTCCACCATTCGTTCAAACATCTCAACTGATAACTCCATCAGTTTCTGGAGCCTTGTTTTTCACCAATGCCTTCAGTGCAGCTTAGACCTCTTCCTTCAGTACCATTGGTTCCTGATTATCTGATACCTCCTGAAATAGTTAAATGTTGATCAATTCTTTTTGGTATAATGTCTTTGTATTCCCTAGCTCTTCTTTTGATGCTTTCTACATTATTTAATGTTTATCCCCTTGGAATCTTCCACTATGGCAAATCGAGGCTTGAATTTTTTCTTTAGTGTTTTCAGTTTGAGAAATGCCAAGAATGTTTTTCTCTTTTGGCGTTCTGTCTCCAGCAGCATTTGCGCATGTCATTATAATACTTTTTCTTTTCGAACTACCCTTTGAAATGTTCTGTTCAGTTCTTTTACTTCATTAATTATTCCTTTTGCTTTAGCTGCTTAATGTTCAAGAGCACATTTCAGAGTATTTTCTGACAGCCTTTTTGGTCTTTTCTTTCCTGCCTTCGTGTCTGATGTCTTTGATGTCATTCCACAACTCTGTTCTTCATTAGTGTTCAACACACCAAATCTATTCTTGAGATGGTCTCTAACTCAGTTGGAATATATTCAAGGTTATACTTTGGCTCTCATTGACTTGTTTTTTTCCAGTTTCAACTTGAGCTTGCATATTAACAGTTGATGGTCTGCTCAACAGTCAGCCCCTGGCCTTGTTCTGACTGATGGTATTGAGCTTTTCCATCATTTCTTTATTGATTTCTGTGTAGTTCATCTGGTGAGGTTCATGTGTCTATAGTACCATTTATGTTGGTGAAAAACATTTGTAAGAAAGAAGTCATTGGTCTTTCCAGATTCTAACACGTGATCTCCAGCATCCTATCTATCACCAAGGTAATATTTTCCAACTACTAGTCCTTCTTTGTTTCCAACTTTCTCATTCCAAACACCGGTAATTATCAATGTGTCCTGACGGCATGTTCCATCAATTTCAGACACAGAAGCTGATAAAAAAAATCTTCAGTTTCTTCATTTTTGGCCTTAGTGGTTGGTACATAAATTTGAATAATAATTGTATTAATTGGTCTTCCTTGTGGGCATGGCGGCACTTGGCTTGGCCTGTAGGCATATGGATATTATTCTATCACTGACAGCACTGTACGTCAGGATAGATCTTGAAATGTTTTTGACAATGAATGTAATTCCATTCCTCTCCAAGTTGTCTTTCCTGGTATAGTAGACCATATGATTGTTGGGTTCAAAATGGCCAATATCAGTCCATTTCTTCTCACTAATGCCTATGATATTGATGTTTATGTGTTACATTTCATTTTTTTATGATTTTCAGTTGTCCTAGACTCGTACTTTGTACATTCCATGTTCTGATTATCAATGGATGTTTTCAGCTCTTCTCATTTTGAGTCATGTCATGTCAGCAAATGAAAGTCCCGAAAGCTTGACTCCATTCACATCATTAAGATCAACTCTACTTTGAGGAGGCAACTCTGCACCAGTCATCTTTTGAATGCCTTCCATCCTGGGGGGTGCTTATCTTCCAGCACTAGATCAAACAGTGTTTCACTGCCATTCCTAAGGTTTTTGATGGCTAATCCTTTTCAGAAGTAGACTGCTGGGTCCCTCTTCCTAGTCTGTGTTAGTCTAAAGCTTGGCTGAAACCTGACAACCATGAGTGATCCTGATGGTATCTGAACACCGGTGACATGCCTTCCAGCCTCCACAGTACAACAGACAGTCATTTAATAGATCTGGTAACATCTTTGAGAGTCAGCTTCCTTTCATGTCGTAGTGGTTAAGTGCTACAACTGTTAACCAAAAGTTTAGCAGTTTGAATCTACCAGATGCGCTTTGGAAACTATAGGGCTGTTCTACTCAGTCCTATAGCATCCCTATGAATCAGAATCAACTCAGTGGCACTGGTTTGGTTTAGGTTTGGTTTCCTTTCCTATGAAATTGGAAATACTGGACTTGATATGTGATTTTGAAATTACAGGCTTTTTTTTTTTTTCTTGTTTTTGTTTTTAGCTACATAATTATTTTTTCCAATAAAATGTAACAAACACCTGTAGAATTTCCCTAGCTGAAGAACTGGGAGGAAGCAGGGATGGCGTGCTCCGAAGCACACACAGGCTTACTCGTGCTTACATGCTCGTCTGTGCTGAACAATTTCACCTGTTTCATACTCGCTCAAAATTGTTTACTACAGAATATTAAGTAAACACTATTCAGCTGGTGATTACCTTGCTTACTGGCTAATCTGCCCCCACCTGCTTAAATTTATCCTAACCTTCCGTCGATCCCCACCCTGGATGATCATGTGATAATTGGTAAATGGATGGAACAAGTTCTTTTCCAACTCTAGAAGACTACACTGCTCAGTGGTTAAAATACAGATCTTGCTTAGATAAGGTTGGGTTGGTTAGGTTGACAGACTGGCATAGGGATCTGCCCTTGGCATAGGGATCCACCCTGGTGCCCCATGTACTGTGCTGCTGACCACCCTGCTCATCTTCTCTCATTCTCACCCCAGCTGCTGAAAACACCTTAAGTGTTCCTCAGACACATAGAGTTTGATGCTGGCACAGGACCTTTAGACTCCTCTGCCAAAGCTACTCAAGGTGGCCCCTTCTCTTCTTTTAGGTTCCAAATCAGGTGTCACCTTCAAAGAGAAGTTGCCTTTGACCATCCTCACTAAAGAAATCCTGGGTTAACCAATGTCTTAAAATAATATGCATACTAACTGTTAATGAGAAACTAGTTTGTTCCGTAAATCTTCATCTAACGTACAATAAAAAGAAAAACGTAATAATAAAGAAATCCCAGACCCCTGTTTCATTTCATGCACAGCATTTATTACTATCTGTCTTAGTTATCTGGTGCTGCTATAACAAAAATGCCACAAGTGGATGACGTCAACAAAGAGAAATTTATTCTTCAAGTTCACGGCTCCATCACCAGAGGAAGACTTTTTTTCTCTGTTGGCTTTGGAGAAAGGTCCTTGTCATCAATCTTACACTTGTTTAAGAGCTTCTCAGGCACAGGACCTAGGTTCAGAGATCAGGCACTACTCCTGGCAGTGCTTTATTGGTGGCATGAGGTCCTCATGTCTCTCTGCTCACTTCTCTTTTGTATCTCAAAAGAGATTGATTCACAATAGAACCTAATCTTGAAGACTGAGTCTTGTCTTATTAATGTAATTACGTCTAATCCTGCCTCATAAACATCACAGCAGTAGGATTCAGAACACAGGAAAATCATATCAGATGACAAAATAGTGGGCAGTCATACAACACTGGGAATCATAGACTAGTCAAGTTGACACATTTTGGGGGACACAATTCAGTCTGTAATGCTATCCAAATAAATATTTAGGCAACTAATTCATCACATGTGTGTTTACTTATTTTCTGAAGCCTTCCAAGTACAGTGAAATGTAAGCCCCGTGGAGAATAGAAACTTTGTCTTGCCCATCACCAAATCCCAGCACCTAGAAAAGTGCCTAGCATACAGCAGATGCTTTATAAGTATCTAGTGAATAAATCAAGGAACAGAAAAGGTCATCATTATATAGAAGGCTTAATTAACAAGTCAAAGTTTATATTTAATTAACAACCCAAACCATGTAACTAGTATATTATGGAGCCTGGAGTCAAATTCAGATTTAACCCTCAAAGTTATCCTTAACAGCTATTTGGCCTCTCTTCATGGAACTGGAAACACTGGTAGTTTAATGGTTAAGGGCTAGGGCTGCTAACCAAACAGTCAGCAGTTCAAATTCACCAGGCACTCCTCGGAAACTGTATGGGGCAGTTTTACTCTGTCCTATAGGGTCAATATAAGTCATAGTCAACTGGACAGCAGTAGGTTTTGGTTTTATAGAAATATTTTCAACCCTAATGCTGTCCTCAATGCTGTCCCTGTCAAGCAGATAGAATAAGTGACAGTGACACTGACAGTTATCATAGGAATATTTAAATAGCCTTTGAGCATTTCTGAGGCCTTTTGATGACTTTGGTCACCTGATCTTGCGCTGTCTCAGCCTGAAGCACATTCCTTAAGAAATCCTTGTTGTCTTCAGCCAGACTCTACTTTCTTGTATCTCCTACTGATTGATCCTAGTTTCTCCCCCGGAATGGAATGAATGAAATGTTTTTCGACTGCCAGGTTGGGGGAAGAGGTGGATAGCAGCAGGGGGGACTCCAGATTTCCCTAGTTTCTTGAGAATGCAGGTACCTGGCAAATCAAGTATTCCCAAGTGACTAATTTGCAAAATAGTTTACCCTCCTTGGGTGCTTTAATGACTGTTGTTGTGTTGTTTTATCCTAATTAAGGGTAGCATTCTTTACCTCAGCCAGTAGATTAGTGCATTCCTATTAAGGAAACTGAGCCCTCAGTACTGACCTTGAGTAATTGCTTTTGTCTCAGCAAGCCATCTTGAAAGGAAAGTGATCTTCTTGCTGTAGCCCCTTTACTCTGACTTGACTGTAAAAGTTAATGAAGAGATTTCTGGTAGACCCTCTGAGTTCTTTGAAACGGCGTCTCATTGCAAATGTTTTTAATAATGTTCTGTGGTCTCCAGCTTCCACATTTGACCTTCTAGAGCACTGTACACCAAGCTATACTGTAGTCTCCACTGTCTGAATCTTGTATGGCTTGTAACTTTTATCTAGATCCCAATTTTTTATTCCGTTCCACACAAAGAAATAGAGAACATGTGGTTACAACAGCTAGTATTTATTACACTTTGTGAGGCAGGAACTATGTTAAATACCTTACTTGGATTATCACATTTAGTGTATAATACCGTGGCCTGAGAAAACAGCACAGGCGCTGTGCTAAGTTGTTTACAAGTGTTACTTCATTTGGTCCTTAATTTCTATTTCCTGCTTTATCATAATCTATCTTCCTCAATGATATTGCTGATTAGATGCAGTAATCCACATAAAATGCTTAGAATGGTGCCTAACATGAGATTAAAACCCCAAACCAAACCCTTTTCTGTCAAGTTGATTCTGGCTCATAGTAACCCTGTAAGAGAGGGTAGAACTGCCCCATGGGGTTCCCAAGGCTGTAATCTTCAGGGAAGCAGACTGCCACATCCTTCTCCCATGGAGTAACTGGTGACCTCAAACTTCCAGCCTTTTAGTTAGCAGCCAAGAGCTTAACCACTGTACCAGAAGGGCTCCTTGGAATAGAACTAGCACTCAAGAATTGCTGGATGTTAATATTATCATATTTCTTTTTCCTTGATTCGGAACAGACTCAGTAATTTGGGATCTTGACTTTCAATGAAGCATGTAATTTTCTTGTTTAAATAAAGACACTGTATGTGATAAACTAGGTAGATAAGGTATGAATAGCAACCTATTGACTGACAAAAGATCTGAGGTCAGGCTTTAGCTATGCCATTAAGTAGACTGGGGTATCTCAAGAAAGTACCTAGACTCCTGAGAGCCTCAATTTTTCTTATCTATAATATGAGATATGTGAACCCAGTGATCTTTAAGATCTCTTCTCCCCTGCCTCAATGCCTCCCCCAGGTATTTCTTTGATAAAATGTGAATATCACCATCATGAGGATTATATTTTTACCTTCTCAGCCCACACACATGATGACCTTTTGTGTAACACAATGAACCATTGCCTTGGTCACTGATAATTTTGAGTCTATTGTTGTGGCAATTGTGTCAAATTCATCTCATTGAGAGTTTCTGTCTTTTTTGTTGGTCCTCTTTTTTTTCACCAAACTTGATGTCTTTTTCTAGTGATTGATCTTTATTACCGACAAATCTATCTTAGTCATCTAGTGCTTTTATAACAGAAATACTGTAAGTGGATGGCTTTAAAAAAGAGAAATTTTATCCAGTCATGGTCCATTAGGCTACAAGTCTAAATTCAAGGCATCAGCTCCAGAGGAAGGCTTTCTGTATTGGCTCTGGAGGAAGGTCCTTGTCATCAATCTCCCCCTGGACTGGGAGCTTCTGAGGCTCAGGGATCCTGGGTTGTTTCCAAAGTATGTGTTCTGCTCCTGTACTGCTTCTTTCCTGATAGTGTGGGGTCCCCAGCTCCCTACTTGCTTCCCTTTCCTTGTATCCCAAGAGATTTTCTCAAGGCACAATGTAGTCTTAACTGGTTGAGTCCTGGGCCCTGCCCCTCCAACACAACTGCCGCCCATTCTCCCTCATTAATATCACAGAGGCAGGATTTAAAACACTTGGAAACATCACACAATATCAGGAATCAGGGCTTAGCCAAAGTGATACACACATTTTGGGAGAGGGGACATAATTCAATCCATGACAATGTCCAAAGTAAGTGAGTCAAAAACTTACCATCCTTGCTTCTAAGCAACATTCTAGTGATATTTCTTCTGAGACTAATTTGTTCATTCTTCTGGCAGTCTACAGTGTGTTCTGTATTCTTCACAGTTCTAATACATCAGTTCTTCTCTATTTGTTTTTTCCTTAACTGTCTTTAGCGTGCATACAAGGTGACTGAAAAGACTGTGATTTGAATTAGAGGCATCTTAGTCAGCAAAGCGACATGTCCCTACTAAAGAGACCCTAATCAAGACAATGAAGGGTGCAACAGGAAATGCCTATTAGAAGATCAGAAAAGCCCCTTCCAAGGCTCCATTCTCCCTGGTCCTCTAGCTCTCTCTAGTTGGTAAAGGCATGCTGCCTTCAGGAGACAACTGGATTAGGGATTTGCATGCAAAGTGCAGCATATAATATTGTTAATGTCATGGGAGATAGAGTCTTGTGGCAAGAAAAGCACTGGCCCCAAAGTGAAGCATCTACGGGGTTTATTCCAGTCCCAGTTCTGCTAGTGTCTCATTCTTGGGCAAATGACCTTGCACCTTCACTAGCCCTTTGTTCTCTGTCATCAAACAAGAAAGGAAAGTCTAAAATGTCTTCCAGTTCTAATAGTCTCTGCTTTGAAGTTCTCTATACAATACTCGTATGAAATCCTATGGACAAAAAAATATTTTGTCTCTCCTCCCTCCTTTATTTGCCAAGTATAATGAGTGTTGGTGTGGAAAAAAAAAAAAGTTGCTGTAAAAAGGTTCATTCAGTCTTCCCTTAATAGATCGAGTGGTTGGTATTTCTGCTGGCTTCTGAAATACATTACAAATCACAATCTGGAAAAAGTTCCAAAGCAGCTCCAAGTTTTCCTGCTGAATTTGGATACATCTTTAGGTCTTATGGTGCAGCTCATCCTTAACAACTGACAAAATATTTACTTTGCTCGATACAGAAAAGGGTAACATTTTCCAAAATATTAGGCTAGGTTGGATTCAGAACACAGACAATGAGGCAAAAAGTTGGACCTCTGTTCGAGGCAACGTCGTTGAATCCTTTTCCAGAGTGCCCTGAGAAACAGAGCTCTAGTGGGTGTTTGTGCTCCACGGTGATTCTGAAGAAGGCAGAAGGCAGCCAGCTACATGAGCGTGTATCCAGCAGTTCTCCAAGTGTAGTAGTGCCCAAAGCAGCAACAGCAGCATCACCTGGAAACTCTTTAGGAAAGGACATTCTCATAACTCATCCCAGACCTACAGAATCAGGAACTCTGAGGGATGGCCAAGCACTCTGGGTTGTATCAAGGCAATTGTGATGCTGGATACAGATGCAGGCCCTTGAATTTGCTTATTATGTTCAATCAAAAGCATGAAGCAATGACAAGAAAGGGAACTGAAGTTCTTACCAAAAAAATCCAATTTCTTTCTAATGTACATGAACTGATTTGGAAATCTGAAATCTAGAGTGTTACTTTTTGAACTGATCTTCCTTTCTCCTTCCCCCTACTGTCAAACTCACAGACTCATGACAGTTGTGCCTCAATTCTGTCTGGCTGTTTTTTAGGAGAATAAAAAGCACTGTATTTTAAAGACTACACTTGGAAACTCAGTGGCATAGTGGTTCAGTGGTTAAGCTCCAGCTGCCAACCAAAAGGTTGGCAGTTTGACTCTGCCCAGTGCTCCTTGTAAACTTAATGAGGTAGTTCTGCTCTGTACTTTATGGTTGCTACAAGTCAGAATCAGCTCACAGCAGTGGGTTTGGTTGTGGGTTTTATATATGGAAACCCTGATGGTGTAGTAGCTGCGTGCTACAGCTGCTAACCAAAAAGTCAGCAGTTCAAATCTGCCAGGCACTGCTTGGAAACTTCATGGAGCAGTTCTACTCTGTCCTCTAGGGTAACCATCAGTTGGAGTCCTCTTGATGGCAGTGGGTGTGGTTTGGGTATACTTCTATATACCTAACAGTTTTGATAAGAACTAGCTGCATTTTTTAAAAAGCTTTCATTCGAGGTTCTACTTAGGATAAGAAAATAAGTGGAATAAAAATGGAATGACTACAATTTATATGTTTCCTATCCAAGTTGTTAGCCATATTTTAACAGAATAATTTTTTTAATAAATGAGTTATGATTTCTTTTAAATTAAATTACCAGAAATTGCTCTAATTGACTACTTGACTTGAAGACTAGACTATCATTTTATCACCGTATTGTTTCTGTCTAAAATAACATGATTTCTGGGTTAAATGAAGATCACCTTACAGACACCTCCTCCTACTCTCCTGGTTATTCCACAGCTCCCCCTCAATTTGTGTCACCTGCCTGGTCCCTGTGAACATTGGAGTTGTGGCCTTTTCTCTGCACTCTCATGCTTGGCAATGTCATTTCGTCCCAGGGTTTCTACTCTTGCATCTGCTGATTTGGAAGACTCACAAATTTGTAACTAGAGTGTGATTTCTCTTCTAAGCACCAGCCAGTATCTCCGACTGCTTTAATGTCCTTCCAGCACCTTAAAGACGACACAACTAAATCAGAACTTGCCATCTTTTAAACTTGCATTATCCCTTATGTCACAACTATTTCTTTTAATGGAACTGCCATTATTCTAATCACTGGACTGGACATTGGTCTTTTTGAATTCCCTTCTCTCTGTGCCCTCCACAACTAGCCAGTAAGTCAGGTGGTTGGAAGGGGCAGGAAACCAGGTATCATAGAAAGTACATGGATTTTGAAACTACATACATCTGGATTCAAATCCAGACTGTAACCTTTGCTGGTTACATGTCATTCAGCCAATCAATTCTCAGATTTTCAGTTTCTTCATGAATAGAGTATTGATTTGAGGAGTAAAAGAAAACAAATATGTAAAAAGTGACCATGTAATAAAGTGTCCAAACCAGAATGCTTTTGAAAGTGCAAAAAGCCATTGTCATTATTTCCTCCCCTACCCCCAAAAGGGAGGAAAAGCATAAACATAAACTTACTCCAAGCAAAGTAAGGCGAGTGTTCATCCTATACATTAGTGCCCTATATAACATATAGGAAGCCCTGGTGGTATCATGGTTAAGTACCATAGATGCTAACCAAGAAGTAGACAGTTCAGATCCACCAGATGCTCCTTGGAAACTATGATCCAGTTCTATTCTGTCTTGTAGGAGCACTATAAGTTAGAATTGACTCAAAGGCAATGAGTTTAGTTTTTTGGTTTTATAACATGCAGTAGGACCTGGACAAATACCACTTCCCTGTCCCTTCCTCCCTGCTATAGTGATATTTGTCTTAATGGTTTCTGAATCTGCCCTCTGTTTCTATTTCTGATGCCCCCACAGCTGTCCTCAGTCTTTGTCGTAGTGGCAGTAGCCTCCTGATTGGGCTTCTTGCCTTGTATTTTCCCCTTTAATAAATGCTGTATACTTTAGCCAGCCCCCATCTCTCTGTCAGTTTATTGTACTGTCGTAGCTTTCATGTTATGATGATACTGGAAACTATGCCACCAGTGTCACATATACTAGCAGGGTATCACCCATGGTGGACAGGTTTCAGTGGAGTTCTCAGACTAAGACAGACTAACAAGGATGAATTGGAGATCTACTTCTGATAATCAGCCAGGGAAAACCCTATGTATCAAAACAGAATATTGTCAGATATGTTACTGGAAAATGAACCCTGTATATTGGGAGGCACTCAAAATGTACAGTGGCTACAACAGGGGACTTGACGAACCATACCAACAATCGTGGGGCCGGTATGGGCCTGGGCAATGTTTTCTTCTGTTACACAGGTCTTGTCATGAGTCAGAACCAACTCCATGGCAGGTAACTGTCATCTTCTGAAACTGCATCTGTTAAATCACTCTGATTCAAAACCTTTTAACAACTTCCCATTGCCTGCTTAATAAAGTTAAAACTCCCCAGCATTGCATTTAAAAGCCTTTGTGTTTGGGGCCTAGTCTGTTTTTGCAGACCTAATTCCAAGCACTAGGAAGCTCTGGTTGCACAGTGGTTAAGCACATGGCTGCTAACAAAGAGGCAATGGATTCGAACCTACCAGCTACTGAGTCTACAGGAGACAGGTGTGGCAGTCTGCTTCTGTAAATATTAGAACCTAGGAAACATATGGGTAGTTTTACAGAGTCTCTGTGAGTCAAAACTGACTCAGCAGCAACAGGTAATTTCAAGCACCGCTATTTAAATATACCAAATTTCTGGGAATCTCCACCGTCCCCACGGTGTGTCGTGCCTTTTCCCCTGTGCCTTTGTTTATGCTCCTCGCTCTGATTGTAGACTCCTCCCTCCCGTGTCCACCTGCGAAAACTCACTTTGTCCTTCATGCTTGAGTGTGGCCTGCTCCAAAAAGCCTCTCCCAGTCCTCCCAGGGAGAAGCTCTACCTTTTCCCCTAACTCCTCCTGACTGTGTCTCATTCCTAGCCTAGAGCACTTGATGTTCTCCACCGGATATTGTGTTTAATCGTGTTCATGTCATAAGCTCCCCATAAGTGTGGGAGGTGAGCAGCAGACACATCTGGCAGTTTGCACATCGAGGAAATTAGTAAGTGCTGAATGAATAAATGAAGGTCACTTTTGCCCCGCCAGTAATATTGCAGTTGCTGCTTCACATGGCTAAAAGCTCCCAAAATAATGTGCCAAAGATGAACATTTATTTTACTGCTTTTAAGAACTAAGAGACATAATCATTAGCTCAGAGACAGAAAAGGTTCTGAAACTGCACGTGACTTTCTCCTGTATCTTCACGTGAATGTTATGAGCGTTATTTGCCCAAAGCAGCAAATTATTTGATACTGAAAAAAAAAAAAAAAATTGGTCTGAGAAGCAAATTTCACACATGTGTATATTGAAAGCCAGTCATCTGTTTGTAACTGAGGCGTTGGAAAAATGCTTAAAACCAGTCTCCTTGACAGCACTCTCCAGGTTTCAAAATGTTTGGGATAGCTTTGTCTTGTTTTTTTTCTTTCTTCTGAATCTGTCCCAGTTCGACAGGCAAATTTTTATGTCATTTAAGGCACCGTGACTCTTCTGACTCTTTTGGCACATTTGTCTGTGTGGTGCTTCCTAGTTAATAAGAGATACTTCTTTTTTGTTTTAAGAATACATCTATGGTTAAGGAAATTTTAAAAAGCAAAACAAACGTGTTGATGTCAAATCCATTCCAACTTACAGTAACCCTGAAGGACAACGCAGACCTGTTGCATAGGGTTTCCAAAGGCTGGAAATCTTTACAGACACAGAGTGCCACATCTTTCTCCCATGCGCAGCTGTAAAGTTCAAATCACCTACCTCTCGGTTAGCAGTTGAGTGCTTAACCACTGAACCACCAGGGCTCCTTTGGTTGGCTGAATTACAAGTTTTGTGAAGGATATTATTATTGTTGTTCAAAAGCTTTTTAAGAGAAAGCTACTTGTCTACAGAGAGATTATCTGGAATCAGTGAGGACTCCCGTGTCATGGTGGTCAGAGGAACCCAGTCATGCTAGTTTTCTCAATATTTATCCACTTTCTTCAAATCCGCCAGGCCCTCCTTGGAAGCTCTATGGGGCAGTTCTACTGTGACCTCTAAGGTCACTATGAGTCAGACCTGACTCCACGGCAGTGGGGTTTTTGTTGTTTTTTGTTTTAAATCCACTTTCTCAACTTGGGAAAGTGCTCCAGTATGAAGTCACACCTATAAATCCCCTCCTTAAAGGGAGTCCTACATCCAATTCTCCTTAACTTCGTGACCACCCCAGACACAACTAAGCATTTCATGGTAGTATGGTCAGGTGCCATGAAGTCAGCTATGACTCACATGAACCCTAAGCAGAAGGAAACACTTCCCAGTCTCACACAGTCCTCGCGATCACTGGATTTGAGCCCATTATTGTAGCCACTGGGTCAATCCATCTCGCTGAAAGTCTTCTTTTTCCCGAACTCTGTATTTTACCCAGCGTGATGTCCATCTCCAGGGACTGGTCTGTCCTGATCACATGGTCACAGTATCTATTTTAAAGATAATTACAAATGTGGTTTCACGCTCACATAATGCTTCTTAATTTACTGTTGACTAGAGTCCATAGTAATGAAATGATTGTCACCAAGATGATCAATGTGACCCAAGGCAGGTGTAGCGTGGGAAACAGAGAAAACAAAAGTGACGTCCCTGTGGAGGTCTCTTTGAGTAGATGTATAGCTAACTTTTAAAAAATGTATTCTTCCCATTTTCAGAGCATTCTTTAAGATACAAACTCATTCGATTTCAGAGTTTAAGCCTTTTTCCCTATAAAGGTGAAAGTTGCTTTTATGGATACTGAGGCATTGCTTTGAATGCTGCCTGGCCAAAATCCTTTTGGCAGTGTGAAATCCTGCCAATGCTATGGTTGAAACCAGAGTGGTGTCCATTTGGAGGGATTGTGATTCTCCCAGAAAGAAGCTGCATATGGCCCCAAGTGGGCCCTCCATCTCAAACAGGGGGAAGGCCTGACTGCAGGAGTGAACTTGGACTTGGCCATAAGTCACTGTGAAGAAGGCAGCTCTGTTTCTTGCAGTTTGAACAATGTACGTAAAACTATTTGTATTTACTACTCAGATTTGAAGATCTTTCCCTTTGAGTAAAAATTGTGTGAAAATAATCAAGTTATAACTCTGGCTTTGACATCAGTGTATTCTGTAGTTGTGTTCCACTTGTTTAGCCTTTTTGTTTCCCTTTCTGTGAAAGAAGCATTCCACAACTAATGTTTCCCACATTGGAGAATCCCACAAAGCCTTCCCAGTTCTCTTCTACCTTCTCTGAGGTTCTATCACAAATTGACATGTATAGCCTGTTGAGAATGGAAAAGAAGGTATTTTATCACATAACACTCATTTTCTCATTTGGATTTTAATGGTTTTAAACCCACAAGAACATATAAAGGATCATTACTAAAACAACGACTGCATTCACCGGAAACTGCTATGATGTCACGGGACGTGTATCTCTGGTAGATTAGGCCATGATAACATTGCCATGTCCGTGACGTCATCCTCAAATACCACCTTCCGCAGCAAGCAGTGGTCAAGCCAATGCCGTTAAAATGTTTGTTTGTTTATCTTTTGTGTAATAATTCCATTATTTGGGTACTTCTGATATTTGGACATTCAGCAAACTGACCTTGGATTATAGTCAAGGAAGAACTTTGCTGGTTTATATGGTACCATCACCTATGTAGCCTCTCCCGTTTACAAAGTCTTCTGATTTCAGCAGTAGGAAATGACATTATATCAGACACTCCTGGTCTTCATGTCTATTTTACTTAAAGATAATTACAAATGTAGTTCTAAGTTTATATAATTCGGGGGAACTTAGTGTTGACTACAGATACTTTTCCATCACCTTCCTTCCTTATACCCACAGAGTAGGAGATAGGCTTCTAGAAGTCTAAGATATCAACCTGATTATGCCACTTCCTGGTTTAAAATCCTTTAGTCACTCTAATGTCCATAGTGGTTTCCCAGTGGGTGGTATATACATTCCTAGTGATATATGAGATGATTTTCCAGGCATAAAGACAAATGTTAGTGCTATGTATATATTTGTTTTACTATGTATTAGGAAAACTAAAGTATATATTAAAGAAAAACTAATGTATGTAAGTTAATTGTTAATATAATAATATATTATGCATTAACGAGGATATTACATTATTATATTTTAATAACTATTGCTGTTAGGTCCCATTGAGTTGGTTATGACTCATAGCAACCCTATGTGCAATGGAACAAAACACTGTCTGGTGCTGTGCTGTTCTCACAATTACTGTTATGCTTAAGCTGATTGCTGTAGGGACTTTGTGAACTCATCTTATTGAGGGTCTTCCTTTTTATCACCACCCTTCTACTTTACCAACATGATGTCCTTTTCCAGGGACTGATGCCTCCTGATAACATGTCCAAAGTATGCAAGATGTAGTCTCGCCATCCTTGCCTCTAAGGAGCATTCTGGTTGTACTTCTTTCAAGACAAATTTGTTCATTCTTCTGGCAGTCTATGGTATTTTCAATATTCTTGGCCAACACCACAATTCAAAGGCATCAGTTCTTTAGTCTTCTTATTCATTGTCCAACTTTCCCATGGGTACAATGCAGTTGAAAGTACCAGGTCTTTTGACAGACACTTTAGTCTCCAAAGTTACATCTTTGCTTTCCAATGCCTTAAACATGTCTTGTGCCACAGATAAGCCTAATGCAATGTGCCTTTTGATTCTTAACTGCTGTTTCCTTGGTGTTGATCCAAGTAAAATGAAATCCGTAACAATTTCAATCTTTTGCTTATTGGAGATTTTTGTTTTCTTCCATTGTAGTGGAATCCATACTGAAGGCTGTGGTCTTTGATCTTCATCAATAAGTACTTTAAGTCCTTTTTACTTTTAGTAAGCTGTGTCATCTGCATAACACAGTTTGTTACTGAGTGTTCCTCCTGTCCTGATACTCCACTCTTCTTCATACAGATCTGACAATTAGGTTCACAAACTCATCCTGGAAAAAGTGCTACATAGCTCATTGCTGAATATTACTGTGGTTACCTTCGATGTTCTCCCTTTGGAAAGCTATGCACCAACTCCTGTGCCTAGTCCACCCTTTGAAGCAATTTTAGAACTCTTTTCTGGAATGACCATCAGAGCTGTCTTCATATTATCCTTGATGTCCTGAATGTCATCCAGGTGTCTTCTTTTCAATATCCCCTTTTTCTTCAGGTAAAGAAAAAAGTCATTGGAGGCCAGATGAGGTAACTAGGGAGGGTATTCCAATACGGTTATTTGTTTACTGGTGAAAAACTCTGTCATAGACAACTATACAATTAAGTTCATGAACTTGCCACCTTGCCACTTTGTGCAATGACCGTTCCAGAAAGCACTCCAAAATTGCTTTGAAGGGTGAACTAGGCTCTGGTGTTAGTGCATAGCTTCCCAAGGGGAGTGCTTCAAAGGTGACCATGGTGATCTTCAGCAATGAGGTATGTAGCACTTAGAACAGTTAAGTTCATGAACCTAACTATCTGACTTCGTATGGTCCAGCATCTCAGATTATTTGTTCAGCATATAAATCGAATAGGTATGGTGAAATAATGGAACCTTGATGCAAACCTCTGCAAACTTTAAATCATGCAGCATCCCCTTGTCTTGTTCAAACAATTAGCTATGATCTATGTACAGTTTCTGCATGAACACAATTAGGTATTCTGAAATTCTCATCTCTCACAGTGTTATCCATAATTTGTTACAATTCACACAGTTGAATGCCTTTGCATGGTCAATAAAACACAAGTAAACATCTTTTTGGTATTCTCTAGTTTCAGCCAGGATCCAGGTGACATCAGCAGTGCTATCCCTCATTCCTCATCCTTTTCTGAATCCAGCTTGAATTTCTGACAGCTACTTTTGAAAGCTCTTCAGCAAAATTTTACTTCTGTGTGATATTAATGATAAATCATTCAGTGATTTCCACATTCATTGGGCTTACCTTTCTTGGTAATAGGCATAAGGATCTCTTCCAGTTGATTGGCCCTGCATGGTCCCTATTTCTTGGCACTGCATCTATTCGCTGAAACATCTCAGCTGGTTTTCCATGAATTCCTGGAATCTTGTTTTCACCAATGTCTTCAGCGCAGCTTGGACTTCTTCTTTCAGTACCATTTGTTCCTGCTCATATGGTGCCTCCTGAAATGGTTGACTGTCAAACAGTTCTTGTTGGTATAGTGACCTTGTGTATTCCTTCCATCTTCTTTTGATGTTTCCTGAGTTCCTTAATATCTTTCCCATGGAATCCTTCAGTATCACAACTCTAGCCTTGAAATTTTTCTTCAGGTCTTCCAGCTTGAGAAATGCAAAACATGTTCTTCCCTGTTGGTAGCCCATCTCCAGATCTTTACACATATCATTGCATTGATTTACTTTGCTTCTGAAACCTCATTTTGAAATATTCTTTTCAACTCTTTTACTTCATCGTTTCTTCCTTTTGCTTTAACTACTCAAGGTTCAAGGGCAAGTTTCAGAGCGTTTTCTGAAATCCATTTCAGCATATTCTTTCGTGTCTTTTTAGTGACCTCTTGCTTTCTTCATGTGTGTTATCCTAGATGCATTCCACAACTCATCTGTTCTTCAGTCATTAGTGTTCAACGCGTCAGATCAATCCTTGAGATGGTTCTAAGTTGAGGTAGGATGTATTCAAGGTTGTACTTTGTCTCTAGTTGACTTGTTCTACTTATCTTCCCTTTTAACTTAAACTTCTGTGTGATGTTCTGTTCCACAGTCAGCCTATGGCCTTGCTCTGATGGATGACATTGAGCTTTTCACTTGTCTGTTCCCACAGATGTAGTTGATTTGGTTCCTGTGCATTTCACCTGAGGATGTCCATATGTAGTCACCATTTATGTTCGTGAAAATAACTATTTGCAGTGAAGAAGTCATGTGTCTTACAAAATTATATCATGACATCTGTGGCACCATTTCTGTTACCAAGGCTATTTTTAACAACTACTAATCCTTCTTCTTTGTTTCCAAAATTCACATTTCAATATGTAATAATTTTCAGTGCATCATGATTGTGTGTTTGATCAATTTCAAACTGCAGAAGCTAGTAAAGGTTTTCAATTTGTTCATCTTTGGCCTTAGTGATTGGTGTATAGTTTGAGTACGAGTCATATTACCTTCTCTTCCTTGTAGGCATGTGGATATTATCCTATTACTGACAGAACTGTACTTCAGAATAGATCTTGAAATGTTCTTTTTGTCAATGAATGTCATTCCTGGTGTGGTAGAATACATGTTTTCATGATTCCAAATGGCTAATACCAGTCCATTTCAGTCACTAATGCCTAAGAAATCAGTGTTCGTGTGTTCCATTTCTTTTTTGACAACTTCCAGTTTTCCTGGATTCACACTTCATACATTTCAGGTTCCAATTATTAATGGAAATTTTATAGCAGTTTCTTCTCCTTTTGAGTCATGTCACATCAGCAAATGAAACTCCAAAAAGCTTGGCTTCCTCCACAAGATTAAGGTCTACTCTCTTTTGAGGAGGCAGCTGTTCCTTGCTGGTCTTTTGGGTGCCCTCCAACCTGAGGGGCTCATTTTCCAACACTATATCAGACAGTGTTCCACTGCTATTCATAATGTTTTCACTGGCTAAATATTTTCAGCAGCAGATTGCCGGGTCCTTCTTCTTAGTCTGTCTTAATATGGAAGTTCAGGTGAAACCTGTCTGACCTGGGTGACCCTGCTCATATTTAAATATTAGTGGCTTATCTTCCAGCATCACAGCAATACCCAAGCCCCCACAGTAGGACACATTGACAGATGCCTGCCCAATTTTAATAATAATGTATATGAAATCATGAATAACCCACTGCTGTCAAGTTGGGTCCAACTCATAGAGACCCTAGAGGACAGAGTAGAACTGCCCCATAGAGTTTCCAAGAAGCACCTGGTGGATTTGAACCGCCGAGCTTTTAGTTAGCAGACATAGCATTTAATCCACTACACCACCAGTGTTTCCAAATCATGAAGAGTATTGCTTAATAAATAAATAAAGCAAGTGAGTCAATACAAAGACTATTTAAAATACACTAAGTAAATAACAATAAAAGCTGTTCTTAAGAAATAGCAAAGCTCACAAAGATGATAAAGGAATGACAACAGTTTGAAAAGTGATGGCCATCAGGATTAATCTATCTCTTTACCTTGTTTCCAGATTCATAGCTTGCCAATGCCTCCTACTCACTTTGATTTCTGCCACTGGGAATGGTTTGGGGGTCCTGAAATAAACAACTGAGGTACCTAGGTAACAAAGAGAAATCATGGTGGTACAGTGGTTATGGAGTCACCATGAGCCAAAGTTGACTCAACGGCAACAGGTCCACTTTGGCTTCGTTTGTTTATTTTTGGGTGACATAAATGATTTGAGTGCTCAACTACTCACCAAAAGTTTGACAGTTCACACCCATCCAAGGGAGTCTTGGAAGACAGACTTGGAGATCTGCTTCTGAAAAGTCATAGCCTTGAAAATTCTATACAACAGTTATGTTCTATACACATGGGGTCACCATGAGTTGGAACTGACTCAACAGCATCTAGGAACAACAACAAATAAACAGTTAACTTTCACTCCTCCAATTCATGGGTACTAGTGTTGGGTTAATAATCATATTGCATGTGGTGACTTTGAGAAAGACACTTAAACTCTTTAGGCCTTAGATGAGTTACCTCACCTAAAGAAATAAGAATAAGCAACTTACCACCCAGCAGAGGTTTCTAAAAAGAAAGGTATTAGGTACAACAAATTATACAAATACAAGCGATGCATGTAAGATATCATTGTGGAAGACAAATGGGTCTTGGCTGAAAGCAGAGAATACCAGAAAGACAGTTATTTCTGTTTTGTTGACTATGCCATGGCATTTGATTGTATGAATCATTATAATGTATGGGTAACACTGAAAGAATGAGAATTCCAAAACAATTGTGCTCGTGAGGAAACTGTACATAGAATAAGAGGCAGTCATTGGGACAAAACAAGGGAACACTATATGGTTTAAAATCAAACAAAGTGTGCATCAGAGTTGCATCCTTTTGCCATACTTATTCAGTGTGCATGCTGAGCAAATAATCTGCAATCCTGGACTGCATGAAGAAGAATGTGACATTAAAACTGGTGGAAAACTCATTAACTATATGCAATATGCAAGTGATACAACTTTGCTTGCTGAAAGCAAAGAGGACTTGAAGCACTTACTGATAAATACCAAAGACTACAGCCTTCACCAAACATAAAGGAAACAAAAATGGACCAATAAGCAGTATCATGACAAACAGATGAACAAAAGAGTGAGGTTTTCAAGGATTTCATTTTACTTGGATCCACAGTTAATGCCTATGGAAGCAGCAGCAGTCGGGAAATCAAATGACGCATTGCATTGGACCACTGTGCTGCAAACGCATTGCATCAGGCAACTGTGCTGCAAAAGACTTTTTTAAAGTGTTAGAAAGTGAAGGCGTCACTTTGAAGACTAAGATGTCCCTGACACAAGCCATAATATTTTCAGTTGTCTTATTAGCGTGTGGAAGCTGTACCATGAATAAGGAAGACCGAAGAAGGAATAATGCCTTTACATTACAGTGTTGGTGAAGAATATTGAATATAGCATGGATTACCAGAAGACAGAAGAAGTCTGTCTTGGAAGAAATACAACCATAGTGCTCCTTGGAAGGAAGGATACTGAGACTAGGTCTTACCTACTTTGAACATGTTATCATGAAGGACCAGTCCATGAGGAACAACATCCTGCTTGATTAAGTAGAGGGTCAACCAGAAAAGAGGAAGACGTGATATACCATGGCTGCAACAATGGACACTAACATAACAATGACCGTGAGGATGGTATAGGACCAGACAGTGTCTTACTCTGTTGTACATAGGTTTGCTATGAGTTAGAACCAACTAGGCACCTAACAACAACAAGGAATTATAATATTTTACCTTATATCTTTCATAACAAGGTCTCGTTGAATATATGTTAGGGAATAATTGAATGCAAACCACTGAGTTCAAGTTTGAAATGGCATTTAATTAAACAAATGTTCATGGAATGATAATGCTTAATGCAGAAATGTTGGGGAAAGGAACTTTACCTTCAAGGAGCTCAACTTAATGGAGGAGATGAGCATCTAAAGAGGTAATTACAATATAAAGTATTTTATTGACAATTTTACAATAGAGATATAGTGAGGAGCTGTAACTCAACTAGGAAGGCTTCCCAGAAGAGGTGATGCTTGAGGGTGAAGAAAAGCATTCTGAGAGGGTGAAGAAAAGCAAGTTTGGCAGACAAAGTGAAAAAGGGTTCTCTCAGCTGAGGACACATGAGTGTAGCTGTAGACCAGACTAACAGAAATATAATCCCAGCCACAAATGTGAGTGATGTTAAACAAAATAAGAATAAACAATTGAAATTAATGTTGATAGTTTATTTAACTCCAAGAATCCTAAGTATTGTCATTTTAATAGGTCATCAGTAGCTTTAAATTATCAGTGGTACATTTCACATTCTGTATTTCATTCTAACAAAGCCAAGTCCATTGCTATCAAGTCAATTCTGACTCTTGGTGATCCTGTGTGTTACAGATAACACTGCTCCATCAGGGTTCTTTTGGATGTGATTTTTCTGTAAGCAGATCTGTTAGATCTTTCTCACATGGTGCTGTGGGGCGGGATTTGAACTGCCAATCTTTAGACTAGCAGTCAAGTGCAAACCATTTGTGCCACCCCTGGTCTGGGGCTTTATACAGTTGTTAGGTGCTGTTGAATTGCTTCTGACTCATAGAGACCCTATGTGCAAGAGAATGAAACACTGCCTGGTCTTGCACCACGTCCACAGTCATTTTCGTGCTTAAACCCATTGTTGCAGCCACTATGTCAATCCATCTTGTCAAGTGTCTTCCTCTGTTTCACTGACCCTCCACTCTACCAAGAATGATGTCCTTCTCCAGGGGCTGATCCCTCCTGACAACGTGTACAATATATGTGAGATACTGTCTTGCCATCTCTGCTCCCAAGGAGCACTCTGGTTCTACTTCTTCTAGAACAGGTATGTTTGTTCTTTTGGCAGCCCATAGTACATTCAATATACTTCTCCAACACCATAATTCAAAGACGTCAATTAGTGTTTTCTCCTAAGTCATCAAAATCTAATGTCCTCCTAGCACTTACAGCATATCTCAACTGGAACCAACCATAGTTCACTTGTTGAGTATCCAGCTGCGTCTAATGACAACTGCTTTGACAGCACAAGTTTAGATGAGGTTTAGATGAGCAGAAGACCACCAAGTCCTAAGATACCAAGTTAAGGAAGTCATAATTTAATCATGAAGGCATTCTGGAACCTTTTGAAACTTTTATGTAGATTAAATTTCAGGTTTTGAAAGTTGACACTGGCAACCGTGTGAAGGACTGACTGCGGAGGCATAGTACAGAGGACTCCGGTGCTGTTTTGTGAATCCTCTGTATTTTTCTGAAGTTGATCAAGGTTTTGTATAAACCCTGGCAACTGGTAGACCACTGTTCTTGATTTTCAGTGTTTTATAAGTTATTATCTTTTTCTAGGCCTTTCTGAGAATTTTAAAGGTAAGATGGGAGACAACTAATAATATCGACTTCTAAGAGAAAAAATTTTAAAAGGCCATGTCTACCAGTGGGCTCAGACATAGCAGTGCCTGGTGCTGTTGGTCAAACAGCCTATGTCCTCTGTCCAGCCACCTGTAGTACACGCATCTGTCCAGAGTGACTCTCTGTAGTGATAAAGTAGACCTCATGGAGTCGACTCTCCACAATGGCAAAGCATCAATAGACCCAAATAACCCTCTTTGCCATGATGCTCCTGACTCTAAATTCTAAATAATGTATCTTTCCTTAGAGGTAAAAATTGATCTCTTTTCTAGAAAGGCACATGTCTCAAATAGGTTGTACATTTTATCTCCAGAGCCTGATTATAACTGAGTTATTGACCTCGCTTTTCTCTTTATAGCAGAAGACAAGCTTCGTGGATGTACAGGTTTTCTCAGGATTGCCTACATCACAGGATCCTTTTGTCCCTTCCCTTTCCTCCTTTTTGCCATTCAACACCATGGCTCACTTTTGATTCTGCTCATTTCCAGTCCTGAATGGAACACATCAACAAATTTCTAAGTGTGAAAATGGCGCAAATGAACCAAGAAAACTTAAAATGGTGTGCTTTCAAGTAACTTGCTGATCATGTCCTCTTTCTTCTGTTCTCACCTATTCCCAGGCCTGTGCTAGTCCCCTGAGCCAAATAACAGTAATTAAAGTGTGCAAGGGGTCCTGAGTAGTGCAAGTAATAATTGCACTCAGCTACTAACCAAACGTTTAGCTGTTTGAGCCCATCCTGAGGTGTCTTGGAAGAAAGACCCAGCAATCTGCTTCCCAAAAAATCAGCAATTGAAAACCCTACAAAGCACAATTCTGTTCTGCATGGAGTCACCATGAGTTGGAGTCAACTTGAAGCAACTGGCTGGTTAAAATATGCATGGAGCTGTTAGCAAGCTGGAAGCCGCAAGCAAAGCAAGGTGTTGCACCCCCCCTCCGCATGGAGGGAATTGTCCATAAGTCTGACATCTGTCCCCCTTCTAAGCACTGCCCAATCCCCTAATGCCCACAACCTGGAACACGCTGAAGCAGGAGGTGTGACTTTGGGGCATGTGCCACAGGAGTAACTCTGTCTGTTCCTGCCAATTCTTAAATCTAAAAACTTAAACCTCAATTTAAAAATTTCTTAAATTTCAAAACCTAACCCTGGGATTACATGACCTCTGGTGATTAATTTATTTAGCTTACATTACAGCCCAGAAATTTTGGGAATGATTCGTGGTTTGATGAGATATCAAAGAAGAAAGGAACGCATGAACCACAGTTACATAGCTGGGGAACCACCTTCACTTTCTTGTGCCAATTATGAATAAGTGCTATTCTTTGCCTGTTGTGTACATAGTTTACTGAATTAGTAAATTATTAGGAATGTTTTTTCTAGAAAAATAAAAGGACCTGTGCTCTGTGTTGGACACAGTTGGGAAGCTGGTTGAAGGGCTGACCAGCATCTCTGGGTGGTGCTTCTACTGCACACGATTATGTTCTGAAGCTTGCGACCAGTTGCCATGGACTTGACTCTGACTCGTGTCCTCCAGGGGCTTTTCAGTGGAAGCAGGTACTTCTGAGTGGACTGGAGCTACAGTCTTTCAGTTGGCAGCTAACACATTCACAGTTGGTACCACCCCAAGACTCCAGACACTATAAAAAACCCCTCTGATTAAACAAACAAACAAACAAAAAACTGCTAAGTCTAGGAGGAGGAGGACATTGTCACTTTAGTACCTAGACTTGGACAGTTTTTCCCATGGTTAAAAGAAAACACTAAGCAATTAGCCTTTTTAAAGGGAAAAAATACTTCTTCGTATACATGTTCATTCATAAAAGAAGAAAAAGTGTAGCTGCCTCCTGGTGCTTTTTGTCAATTGCTTCCTTTCAATGGCGGCTTGAAGTTGTTGCTGTTAGGTGCTGTCAGGTGGGTTCCAGCTCATAGCAACCCCACGTACAACAGAAGAGAACTCTGCTGGGTCCTGCACCATCCTCCCCATTGCTGTTATGTCTGAGCGTATTATTGCAGTCATGTGTCAGTCCACCTCGCTGAGGGTCTTCCTCTTTTCAGCTGACCCTTCACCAAGCATGATGTCCTTCTCCAGGGACTGGCCTCCCCTGATAACACGTCCAAAGTGTGTGAGACAACATCTCACCATCACTGCTTCTAAGGAATGGTCTAGCTACACTTCTTCCAAGACAGATTTGTTTGTTCTTGTGGCAGTCCGTGGTATACACAATATTCTTTGCTAATATCATAATTCAAAGGCATGAGTTCTTCTTCAGTCTTGACTATTCATTGTCCAACTTTCACATGGAGTAATTAGTGATAATATGATTAGTAATTAGTGATAACATACCATCAGCAATAATATCAATGATATCCCACAGGGTTTCCAAGGAGCAACTGGTAGATTTGAACTTGGCTGGTAGCTGAGCTCTTATCCACTGTACCACCAAATTCTACAGATAGGATTAGGCTTGGGAAATGGTGACATACAGTGTAAGGTGGCAAGATGTGTAGAAGGTGCTGTGGATACCAAAGAAACAGGTTTTTTCTTCAAACTGAATGCTGCAAGATTTTTTAAATTTCATTCAAGATTCTTTTTTTAAAAAAAAATAGGACTTAACTATTTCCTCTCATCTATTCAGTCCCTACAAGTCTCTCAAGGTCAAAGTGTATGTACTGTGTTTTTGTATTAGCAGAAGAAGAAAAGAAAAATCTGAGAATTTGATAGATACCTTCACACTTTGTTTTACATGCAGTCGTATTATAGGGAAAATACGTGTGAAATGTGTACTTTTACAGGATTTTGCTGATTTGAAGCTAAATCTGTTCCTGAGTAGCTCTGCATATAGAGCCCGCTTGTCTTTTCCTGCTCACTGCCTGCCTGGCAGGCCTCAGTCCCAGGTTCCTCATTATTCCATTTTCCCCCGATACATTTCTATTTTCTTGTAACTAATAAGTCCAACGCACAGTGTGAAGTTTTCCCCGACAAGGATGTTTTGGTTTATTTAATCCTGGGATGGCACTGTTGACTTTACTGACTGTGCCAGTTCACAGAGCAAAGCGCATGTGGCTGGTGTCTCTCCTGGTGACCTGAGCAACCATCTGGGCCTGGACCTGTGTTTGCCCCACACTGCCCAGCAGGGTAGGGCCTCTGCCGTGAGTTTGCAGGTGCCTGCCTTGGCCTTGGCTTCTGTGACTCACGCCATCTGTTGGTAATTTGTCGCTGTTCTGGAGTCAGGAGTTTTCAAAGGCTTCATCTCCGGAGTCCGTCCCTGAGGTACTCTGTTTGACCGTGATTTTCTGACACCATCTTCCCATCCGGTCTGTGGCCTGTACCCAGCGCCGAGCAAGCTGCCATGAACATAATGATGTTGTTCTTTGCACTTCAGAGAGCTTCACACCAAGTTCCTGCCCCTTTTTGAGCAAGTTACACTCTTTATGGGACTTGTTTGAAGTTTGGCCAAGCTGGCAGCCGTGGGGTTCCATTTTTACAACCTCTAGCAACGTAGGCTGCAGCCCTTTGTGTCACTGCACCATCTGCTTAGCTTTTTTTCATGTCTTCAAACGGTAAGCAAAAGGAGCCGAAACCCAAAAAAGCTCCCCCCGACTAAAACCCTTTTGCATCAAGTCGGCCTAAATAAAACTGCTTCATCTGTTCCAAATCAAATTCCTTTCTCATAGCTCCTCCGTATCTATTTCCACCAAAAAAAAAAAAAAAAAAGACAATAATAATAGCTAATACAGGTTGAGGTCTTTCCGCATACCAGGTACTTTGCTGTATGTTTTATGTTCAGGATGCCATTTGAGCCTCATAAAAACTTGACAAATGCGGAACTGTTACTATCTCTGTTTTTGCCTCTCAGGACACTGGGTCTCAGACAAGTAACTTAGCTGTGACCTTCAGGCTAGTAAGTGGTAGTTGAAATCTAAACCCCATCGCTGGCTAGATGTGTGAGAACTTCAGTTTATCACACAAAAACCAAAATGACAAACCAGTTGCCACTCTAACTCATGGTGACCCCATGTCTTTCAGAGTAGAACTCTATGAAGTTTTCAGTGGCTGTGATCTTTCAGAAGCAAATTGCCAGGGCTTTCTTCTGAGGCACCTCTGAGTGAGTTTGAACTGCCAGCCTTTTGGTTACTAACCAAGCACTTAACAGTTTACACTACCCAAGGGCTCAGCTTCCTTCTATGCTGCTGTTTTCTTACTATTAGTAATACAGTGCTTTGAATTTCAATGTCAAATGAATTCATTAATGTCTAATAAATCAATCCCTTAGGGCTTAAATATAGCATTCTATACTCATTAGCAATCTCCATTCACCTTCTACCCAACAATATTTATTGATCTTCTACTGTGTGACATGCAGGGCTCTGAGAATACAAGGATGAAATCTTGTTGTTCTAGCTTTCTTGAATCTTGTAATATAGTTGAGGCTACATTTATTCATTTAACAAGCCTTCGTAAGGAACATATGGTGTGCAAGAACTATGCTAGAAGTCAAATAACAAACAACACTGAAATTGAGCTACTATATAAGTTCACAGATAAGCTTGTCAGTGTAGTGGGAATATGGGGAGACTAGTAATCAGAAAAGCTGAGAACTAGGACCAATATTTAGTGTGCATGCTCTGGCCAAACCATTAAATGCTCTCTCCCTTGATTTTTTCATCTATTGAATAGATAGCATGTAAGGTTACTTCCAGCTGTAGAAAAATAATTTCTACTCTAACTGAACCTAGCTTTGAAGAAAGGCCTGAGCTCAAAAATGAATGGAAACAGAAAAGTCTATGTTCATGAAAGAACTAGGGGAAAAAGAACCTTAAAATGTATTTCAATTAGGTAGCTTTTGGCAGCATGTAGTGTAAGCATGACCAATGGCTTAAAAAATTAGCAGTTCGTTTTGTTACATGAGAAGTCAAAGGATGTTTCTGCTGTTATTCCAGTTGTTCAACAATGCCATCATGTTTCTTTCTGGACTTCTGATCTGCCACCCTGAATTTATTGGCCTTTTGTCCCCAAAATTATTGCTTCATGGTTACAAGACGGTTCCAATTGTTCCTAAGAGTATTTTCTCATAGCAGAGTCCCAAGCAGAAAAGAAGATGTTTCCTCAAATTTGGCAGTATTTTGTTTGTTGTTTTCATTTTGGAAGAGGAACCCTCCCAGCCAACTGCCTGGAAACGTGTCAGTCCCTAGACCAATCATAACCCATCATTTGGATCTAGGGAAAGAGTTCTGCTTTCTCGGAGGTTGTGAGGTCTATGTGAGCTACAAAATCTGAATTTGATTTGCAAAGAGGAAAGCAATTAGGCAATTAATGGTATTTGTTGTAAGGAGTTTGGTGGAAGCAGACACTCTAGCAGTGGTTATGTATGCCTAGAAAATCCAGAAATACTTGAAGAAATTCTAGTAAGTGGGAACACTCAACAGGTTAATGCTAGAAAATAAATAGAGCCTAGAGCTGAATCTTTATTATACAAAAAAAAAGTGTTACCAGAGAAAATGATCCCTGAGGAATGGCACAAGATTGCTGCAAAAAGACTCCTATTATTTCTCCAAAATTGGCTTGTAGTTGGAATGAAGATGGACCAGTTACAGCTTCCCTTTGATGTGAAAATCAGACACTATAGAAGTAATTACCAGGGCATATTGACACCCACTTTTGTTGATGTTGCTAGATGCTATCCAGGCAGTTCTGACTCATAGCTACCCTATATACAACAGAAGGAAACACTGCGTGGTCCTGTGACATCCTCACAATCCTTGCTATGTTTAAGTCCACTGTTGTGGCCCCTGCGTAATTCATTTCATTGAGGGTCTTTCTGTCTTCACTGACATTCTACTTTACCAAGCATGACGTTCTTCTCCAGGGACTGGGCCCTTCTGATAACAGGCCCAAAGTATGTGAGACAAAGGGCAGCCTAAAAGAACCTCAGTCATGCAGAAGTCTTAGTGAAATGAGCAGCATGATACAAGGATGAAGAATACACAGTCCACTCAAGAATGTTAGAGACCTATCCATTTCCAGCTCTTCTTATGGTCCACTAAGTACTTCACCAGACAACAGTTCGAACACTGAAGGACAGACTGGCTGATTCTGCTTGGGGTGGGACAAGGAGGGATGTAGAAGGGATGTACAGTGAAAGGGACATTTGTCCTGGGCCCTCGAGAAGGAAAAGAGATCTCCAGAGTGACACACAGGAAAAGAATGGTCTAATCCAGTGGTCTCTCATAACAGGGTTTAAAAGTGCTCTGAATCTTTTTAGCAGACACTTAACATTAAGATAGCCAGTGCCCCAAGAACTCATGTGTATACTGTCTACACAAAAAGTGCTTTTTCCTTTTGTTGGGATAGACTGTGGGCATCCCTTCAAGATGAAAAGGAGGTGTTGGATGCTATTATGTATTGAATTGTGCCCTCAGAAAGTGTGCCAACTTGGTAGGCCGTGTTTCCCAGTATTGTGATTGTCTTCCATTTTGTGATTTGATGTAATCATCCTGGGTATCTGTGAGGCATGATTAGAGGGAGTCATGTTAATAAGACAGGACTCAATCTACAGGATTAGGTTGAGTCTTGAGTTAATTGCTTTGGAGAAATGAAGAGGGAACCTAGCATAGAGGAAAGGTACCTCATGCCACCGAGAAAGAAACACAGGGAGTAGAACACATTTTTTGGACCTGCGACCTCTGCACTGACAAGCTCCAAAACCGGGGGAAGACTGATGACAAGGACTTTCCCCTAGAGCCAACGTGGAAAGAAAGTCTTCCCCTGGATATGGCACCCTAAATTCAGATGTCTAGCCTTTTAGACTGTGAGACGTTCAAGAGCAAGTTTTAGAATCTCGTCTGACATTCATTTTGGTGTTTTCTTTATTTCCTGTCTTTTAATGACTTCTTGCCTTCCCTCTATATGATGTCTTCAATGTCATTCCACAACTTGTCTGGTCTTCAGTTGTTAGTGTTCAGCACATCAAACCTATTCTTGGGATGCTCTCTAAATTCAAGTGGGATATACTTAGGGTTGTCCTTTGGCTCTCCTTTCACCATACCTATTCAATCTGTATCTTGAACAAGTATTCTGAGAAGGTGGGCTCTGTGAAGAAAAATGGGGCATGAAAATTGAGGAAGACTCATTAACAACCCGCATTATGCGGATGACACAACTTTCCTTGCTGAAAATAAAGAGGACTCAAAGCACTTACTGATGAAGATTGAAGACCACAGCATTCAATAATGATTACACCTCAATGTAAAGAAAACAAAAATCCTCACGACTGGACCAACATCACGATAAACAGAGAAAAGACTGAAATTGTCAAGGATTTCGTTTTTACTTGGAACTGTAATCAACACCCATGGGAACAGCAGTCAAGAATTCAAAGGACACCAATAGACAAATGGTGACTTTGGCAAAAGGTAAGGCAGCACACAGTACTGGCGAAGCCAGCACAACTTGTAGAATGCAAGGTCATGGAAGCTCCACAGACGTATCCAGGCTCCCTGAGGGACTCAGTTACTGGGCTGAGGACTGTGGGGGCCATGGTCTCAGGGAACATCTAGCTCAATTGGCGTAACTAGTTTGTAAAGAAAATGGTCTACATTCTACTTTGGTAAGTAGTGTCTGGGGTCTTAAAAACTTGTAAGTGACCACCTAAGATGCTCCACTGGTCTCATCCCATTGGGAGCAAGGAAGAATGACAAAAACTGAAGACACAAGGGAAAGATTAGTCTGGAGGACTAGTGGATGACAACTACCACAGTGTCCATCAGACTGAGTCCAGCACAACTAAAGGGTGCCTAGCTACTACCACTGCTTACTCTGACAGGCATCACAGTAGAGGGACCTGGACATAGCTGGAGAAAAATATAGAACAAAATTCTAATTCACACACAAAAAAAGAAAAGAAAAAGGCTAGAGTTACTGGCCCAACAGAGACTGGAGACAGACCAAGATTATGGCCTCAGCACACCCTTTTAGGTGAGAAATGAAGTCACTACCAAGCTTCATACTTCAGCCAAAGATTAGAGAGGCCCAAAAAAGAAAATGAGACTCAATGGGCACCCTAGCCGAGGGTCAAGGACTGGAAGACACAAGGGGACAGGAAAGCTGGCAATAGGAAAGCCACAAGAAGTGGGAATGTTGATATGTCACATGGTTGGCAACCAATGTCACAAAACAGTATGTTCACTGTTTAATGAGAAGCTAGTTTGTTCTGTAAGCCATTGTCTAAAGTGCAAATTTAAAAAAGCCAAATTTACAAAAAGAGAAAGAAGTGAAAAAACACACATTTCATTGCACATATCTGCTGCAAAAGACCTCTTGAAGTGCTGAAAAGCAAAGATGTCACCCTGAAGCAAAGATGTCACCCTGAAGGCTAAGGCGCGCCTGACCCAAGCCATGGTGTTTTCAGTTGCCTCATATGCATGTAAAAGACGTATGATTAGTAAGGAAGCAGAATAAGAACTATGCTTTGAATTGTGGTGTTGGCAAAGAGTGTTTAACATACCATGGATTGCCAAAAGCATGAGCAAATTTGCCTTGGAAGACGTACAACCAGAATGCTCCTTAGAAGCAAAGATAGTGAGACTGCGTCTCACGTACTTTGGACAAGTTCTCGGGAGGGATGAGTCCATGGAGTAGACACTATGCATGACAAAGTGGAGGGTCAGCAAAAAAGAGGAAGACCTGATGGATCGACACAGTGGCTACAGCAATGGGCTGAAGCCTGACAACAATTATGAGGATGGTGCAGGATCGGGCAGTGTTTCGTTCTACTGTACATAGTTGCTGAGTTGGAATCCACTCTGTGGCACCTAATAACAACAGACAGTGAGAGAATAAATTTCTGTTTGTTAAAACTATCCACTGTGGTATTTCTGTTATAGCAACACTGGATGACTAAGACAGCTGCACATGTATACCTGCCTCTTGCTGTTAAGTTAGGGAGCCTCTCCCAGCCACAACAGTGGGCTGGCAGCCCCTAAACAATGTGGAAAGGACTATACGTTCAACTTTCAACCTCTGTTACCAAATGGGAAACCCTGGTGGCATAGTGGTTAAGTGCTATGGCTGCTAACCAAAAAGCCAGTAGTTCAAATCTGCCAGGTACTCCTTGGAAACATAAAACCTGCCAATACTTAAAAGATAAATGTTGAACAAGTGAATGGTTGAATAAATTAAGTGATAAGTTGGCCAATGATGAGCCCTTTGATGGCCATGTATGCTTTTGGAAGTCATCGTGTGGTCTCCTGGCTTCATTATTCTAACCACATATGACTCATGCCACTATACCTGACTGTTGTTGTTGTTGTTAGGTGCCACTGAGTGAATTCTGACTCACTCAGTGGCTCCCTGTACAGTACAACGAAACAGTGCCTGGTCCTGCTTCATCCTCACAATTGTT
This sequence comes from Heterohyrax brucei, assembly GCA_028571685.1. Taxonomy (NCBI): domain Eukaryota; kingdom Metazoa; phylum Chordata; class Mammalia; order Hyracoidea; family Procaviidae; genus Heterohyrax; species Heterohyrax brucei. The sequence goes on from CM053144.1 coordinate 168,338,869, forward strand.
CTTAATGTTTGAGGTTACGATTGCAGTCACTGTATTGATCCACCTCATTGAGGGTCTTCTTTTCTGCTGAACCACTACTTGGCCAAACATAATGTCCTTCTTCAGGGAGTGGTTCTTACTGATAAGATGTCCCAAGTATGTGAGACAAAGTCCCACCATCCTTGTTTCTAGAAAGTATTATGGCTGTACTTCTTCCAAGATGTATTTGTACCTGATTAGAACTTATGAAATGTATCAGTAGATGGGGAAGTAGAGGCATATGAAGTTCCTTAATTAGGAATACAAAACCTATGAGAGGCTGGGTAGCACTAAATTACCACCTTAGAAAGAAAACAAAAAGCAGTTGCTGTAGAGTTGATTCTAACTCATGGTGACCTCATGTGTTTCAGAGTGGAACTGTTCTCCACAGGATTTTCAATGGCTATGATCTCTGGGAAGCAGGTGTTCCTTCTAAGGCATCTCTGGGTGGGTTTGAACCACCCACCTTTTAGTTAGTAGCTGAGTACTTAACCATTTCACTACCCAAAGATTTTGTCTTAGTTTTCTCCCACTGCCGTACCAGCAGTATCACAAGGTGATTGCTTTAATAATATCATAGTCTAGTAGGCTACAATTACAAATTCAGGGCGCTGTCTCCAGGGGAAGGCTTTCTGTGTCCGTCAGCTCTGGAGAGAGGTCCTTGTCATCAATATTTCACTGTTCTACGTGCTTTCCCTGGTCTAGGAGCTTCTCACTCCAGCCAAGCCAGGCATCCTCAAATCCAAAGGACGCACTCTGCTCCTGGCACCACTCTCTTGGCGGGATGAGGCCCTTTTGTCCCTCTCCTTGCTTCTCTCTTTTATATCTCAAAAGAGATTGGCTCAAGATACAACCTAATCTTGTAGGTTGAGTCCTGCCTCGTTGATATAACTGCCCCTAATCTTGTCTCATTAATATAGAGATAGGATTTACAACACCTAGGAAAATCACACCAGATGACAAAATGGTGAACGATCACCACCCTGGAAATCAAGGCCTAGCCAAGGTGACACGTGTTTTAGGGGGACATAATGCAATCCATAACAGATTTTAAACTACTGCCTAAACCCATGGCTGTCTAGTTGGTTCCGACTCTTAGCAACTCTATAGGACAAAGGAGAACTGCCCCTATAGTTTCCAAGGCTGTAAATGCTCATGGACGCACTGTCACATCTTTCTCCTGAGAAGTGTCTGCTAGGTTGGAAATGCCAACCTGCCAAGCCCTTAACCGCTGTGCCACCAGGGCTTCTCAGCCCTCCTAAGATGAGCAAAGATAGTAAAATGAGCAAAGAACAAGCATTTGCTCAAACTATGCATGACAAGGAATGAAACACGAGGACTTCACATCACAGATTCATGAGCCAAACAGCTTGGGTTTGAATCCCAGCTCCATCGCTCTCTGGCTTTATAACCTCAGATGAATCACTTACCCCCTCTGTGTCACGCTTTCCTCATCTTCCAGATAAAAAGGACAGATGCTGTTGTGAGGCTTAAGTATATATGCATTTCTGTTTTACAATATGCCTGGCAAACAGTGAATACTGCAAAAATGTTAACCCCTTAAGCTTCAAAGCAACCTCAGGAAATGTGTATTACTTTTACACTTCACAGATGAACAAATATTGGCTTAGAAATCATCTAGGCCAAGAAGGGAAAAGTAACAGGGCAAGACTGAAATTTAGATCTGACACTACAACCCTTATTGGAAGAAATGCAAATGACCACAGATTCTGCTATGTTAGTCGGAAACCCATCAGGCCACACATGGTCATGGAATAGCTGAAACTTTCATTAATTTTTTTTCTTTAAGAAAACCACAGCTACCTCACTGTGCCTGGCATTATGGAATCACAGATTTGAGCACGTCACCTAATCACTGCTTCTCTACCTCACAGCAGTGACTGCTAGAATTTTCTTAACAAGTAATGATTTGCCAACTGTCTATGGTAAAGGAGTGAGTTTATAAAATTCCCATCTGTCATTAATCAAAATTGTTTTAAATACAGTTTTAAAAAATGAATTGCTCCAAAAGGCAATGAAAAGAGACAAACATTCGAGACTCAACTTTTTATTCACAGACTTAATGGGCAAATAGCTGTAAACATTTCTAAACTTTTGTTCTCAATTCCTGTCCTTTCTCACTGTAGATTTGTCCCAATATACAGTCCCGTCCCTCAGGCCACTCTCTGACTAGCTCTGCTTTAAAGGACTTCCATGAATTGTTAGTCCTGAAGTGGAAATAAGACACGTTGCTATTTGCTGTTGCTTGTGAGGAAGTTACTTTGATTTCTATAGGTTTTCTGTAGGTTTTCAAACATTCACCTGATGTTTCAAAGGCTGCCTGGAGATCCTGTATCCATCATGAGAGGGCGTTAGGAATGTTGTTGTTAGGTGCCATCGAGTGAATTCTCAACTCATAGTGACCCTGTGCCCACGGGGTGGAACACTGCCTGGCCCTAAGCCGTGCCTACGTGTATAAGCCCATTGTTGCAGCTACTGTGCCAGTCCATCTTGTTCAGTGTCTTCCTTTTTTTAGCTGACCCACTACTTTGCCAAGCCTGATGTCCATCTCCAGGGACTGGTCCCCCTTGACAACATGTCCAAGGTATGTAAGGCACAGTCTTGTCGTCCTTGACTTAGAAAAGTGATCTTTAAAAAAAAAAAAAAAGTCCTTTTGGGAACCCTAGTGACATAGTGGTTAAGTGCTATATCCGCTAATCAAAAGGTCAACCGTTTCAATCCGCCTGCACTCTTTGGAAACTCCATGGGGCAGTTCTACTCTGTCTTAAAGGGTGCTTATTTGGAATCCCTGATGGCGTAATGGCTAAGTGCTATGCTTGCTAACCAAAAGGTCAGCAGTTCAGATCTGCCAGGCACTCCTTGGAAACTCAGTGGAGCAATTATACTCTGCCTATAAGGTCACTATGATTAGGCATCTACTTGACAGGAGTAGGTTTGGATTTTGTTTGTTTGTTTGGTTGGTTGGTTTTTGGTTTTATGAGTCAGAAGAGCTAACTGGATTTTTTGGTTTTTATAGTTGATCCTGTGCTGACCACAAAGTGTATGTTAAAGTCACTTTTTTTTTTACTATGACTGAGTGAAAATATATATTCCCGTATAAATTTACACGCCCACCTATATGCAGCTTCCACTGCTCTCCCTGCCAGGTGACAGCACACTATTCCTCTCTGCTCCATACATGTCTCATCCTCCCAACAGTCTCCTTTCCCCTCCTCTCCACCCACTCCCCTTCCTCCAGCCAGAGGTCAGCAGGATGGTATCCTATAGATGTATAGAACCATAAAGTGCATCCAATATACGGTCACTCTGCATCACCAAGTCCAATCCATTCGTGTCTGAAGAGTGGACCTTCGTTATGATTTATGGGCAAGGGCAGCATCAGGGCCAGGGGCCATGCTCCCAGGGGAACCCCGAAACCGCTGGACCATCAATTGAGGTCTTTTAGTAGAGATCTCAGGATGCACCCTTTTTTATTCTTGTGTTGCCAGTGAGACTCAACTTAGTGAGCTCCATCGCAGCTATCACTGGTGGTGACCAGGCACCATCCGGTTCTTCCGGTCCCAAGTCGATGTAGGCACCCACTCATGTGGGTCTCTCTATCTTCTGGGTTGTCTTTACCCCGTGTCATTTTGGTCCTCAGTGAGCATACGTTCGACCACTTGCTGTGCCCTCGGACGGCAGCTTGGCAGCTTTTAAGACCCCAGACGCCACTCACCAATGTGGGGGGCAGAGAGCCCTCTTAGCAAAATGCTAGTTGTGCCAGTTGGCCTCAATTTTGCCTAAGAGCATGGTCCCCTGCCCCCTGCCCCAGCTACTCAATCCTTGCAATATTGGGTTAAGGTGGAAGGAGTATTCAAGTTATGTTAAAGTTACTTTTAACAAAGGATCTAGAAAGCCAATGTCCCCTGAAGTTTTACTATCTCCATAGCCCCTGAAGGAGACAGGCCCTGGGCATGCTTCAGAAACACTGTTTTAGCACAGGGCTTGGGTCTGGGCTTCTCTGTGAAGCCCCTGGCATTTGGGAGGATGGTTGGGCCACTTTGTGGGGTGGAACCTTTTCACCCCTCAGGTTATATCCCCAATTCAACTTGACTTTTATAACAGCTTTTTCCCAGACCCAAACCGAAAACTTAGCTCTATCTTCTCACCACTCCTGGGCCAAGGCAGTGAAAGATGAATCCAAAGAAAGGAGGCGGGGGAAAAGGGAGTTTGTTCCAATGCTGCCCTGCTGTTATTCCTCCTAGCAAAATCTCCACTTGCTGTTTCATTTCATTTTATTGACAGTAAAGTCTGCAAAAGGCAGAACCTCTGGAAGGCAGAAACCTGTCAGAGAGCAAAAGTTCAAATATTTCCCACTAAAAGGAGTGATAAAGTGCTAAGACTGCACCCTGTCAAAGATGGAAGACTTTTAAGATCTGGAAAAACAAGGCAGTCCCTTTGAGTTCTGGTCTCACAGGTCTCACTTTATTTTTTGTCTGCAGAACAGTGATTTCATTATGAAATGTACAATGTTTATGAAATATTTTATCTTACAGTAACTTAAAATGTACAAAATTAGGGTGGTCTTGGGAGACTTCACTGTAAAAGCAGAGTGAAAATAAGCTCATCAAGTTCATGTCAAACATGTTGTTCTCCCTTTGCAGTTTCCACATGATGGAAACTCTGGTGGCATACTGGTTAAGTGCTACCTCTGCTATCCAAAAGGTCAGCAGTTCAAATCCACCAGGTGCTTCTTGGAAACTCTATAGGGCAGTTCTGCTCTGTCCTGTCCAATGTCACCATGAGCTGGAATCAACCCAACAGCAGCGGGCATGGTTTAGATTGAATTCAGTGACATTGGCGGCCTACTAAACATTTCCACCGTGTTTAGGGTGATTTTAGTGTGACCCGAGTACTCAAAGGAATTGACAAGCATCAACTCATTTAAAGCTCACAACAACCCAGTGAGATAGGTTCTGTTATTAGCACTATTTTATAGGTGAGCAACTACAGCACAGAACAGGTGAGCAGATATCCCCAGGGCACAGAGCTTTCTGACTCCTGTCAACAAATCTCCTTCTCTGGGGCAAAATGGGGAAGTAGAGTGAAGGGCTTAGAAAGCTGAGAACTCAGCCTCAGTCTGAGAAAGTTCTAGGGTAAGAAAGTAGCCAGATCTTACAAAGCACAAAAGGGATTCTAGTCACTGGTTAAGAGCTCAGCCGCTGATCAAACGCTCAACAGTTTGAATCTGCCAGCCTCTCCTTGGAAACCCTATGGGTCAGTTCTACTCTGCCCTGTAGGATCACGGTGAATTGGAACCAACTTGACAGCAACAAGTTCGTTTTGGTTTAGTTTCAATTTAGTCACCTGCAGGAGAAAACAAGCTTAAGAACTAGTGGGAGGGCTGATGTATAATATGAGAAAATTAAGTCAAATCACCTGTACATCAAAACTGAAGTGAAGAGACATGTTAATACATTGATAACACTAGCAATAATAATAAACCAAAACCAAATCCAGTGCCGTCAAGCTGATTCCAACTCACAGTGGTGCCACAGGGCAGAATAGAATCGCCCCATAGAATTTCCAAGAAGTGAATTAAAAAAAAAAAAAATCTCACTGCCATTGAGTTGATCCCAACTCATAGTGACCCAACAGAACAGAGTAGAACTGCCCCATCAAGTTGCCAAGGAGAACCTGGCAAATTTGAACTGCTGACTTTTTGATTAGCAGAATATAGCACTTAACCGCTGCATCTCCAGGGTTTCCAAGAAGTGTGCAGCGGATTAGAAATGCTGACCTTTTTGGTTAGCAGCCGTAGCACTTAACCACATCACCACTAGGGTTTCCAATCATAAAATAGTTCTACCTTTTTAAAACTTTGGAACCCCTGGTGGTGGTGTGGTTAAGTGCTACCGCTGCTAACCAAAAGCTTGGCTGTTCAAATCCATGAGATGCTCCTTGGAAACCCTATGGGGCAGTTCTTCTCTGTCTTCTAGGGCCACTGTAAGTTGAATCAACTTGATGGCAGCGGGTTTGGTTTGGGGTTTTCTACTCTGTGGCAGTTTACATATGTCATTTTGTTTGACCTTCCCCACCTTATGAAGAAGGCAGTATTATCTCCATTTTTTCAGAAGAAAAGTTAAAGATTCAAAGAGATATTAATATTTTCTGTAGTTCCAGAGCCAGTGGCCGGCAGAGCTAAATTTTACCTTCAGTTCTGTCCAACTCTGGAATCCCTGGGTGGTACAAACATTTAAGCACTCACTACTAACCAAGACATTGGTGATTTGAGTTCACTCAGAGGCTCACGGGAGGAAACGTCTGACAAAGGCTACAGCCATTGAAAACCCTGGGAAGTAGGATTCTACTGTGAAACACACAAGTCTCAATGAATCAGAACTGACTGGACGGCAAATGTTTCTTTTGCTTGTTTTTTGTCTAGCTCCGTATTCTGGGCCATTTTTGCTTGGCTGCACTGTTAGACTTAGTGCCTGATACCAAGGGCAGGAGTTAGGAGAATCCTAGATCTATGTGCTGCTCTGGGGTCAAGAAGACTCATAACCAGATAAGACTAAACTGGTTTTAAACTTTTTTTAAGTGGGGAAAATCTAGGAAAAGTAAACTTAGCTGTCAATGAACTAGAGACAGAACTCGTCTGTTTTATGTAAGTGGCAATGCCTTATCTACTTTTGCAACATGGTATGTACCACATGCTAGCTGAGAACACATCCCTACTGAGAGCCACATACTTGTCCAGTCCTAAGGTAGGCTGTGTGGTCTGCAGAAGGAGAAATGCTAGATGGCACCTGTTGGATGCCCAAATGGATGATCCCACTAGAATTACTGCATTCTGCTGCTGCTATTTCTGTTCTAGATCAATATGAAGTTTGCTGGCAGGTAGAGGTGGTCTCTGAGACCAGGCCGGAGAGTGCTTTCATTACCCGTAGGGCTTGTCGAAATTCTTTCCCTTCCTTTTATAGAACAATCCTTGGTCCAGCTTTCTCCCAGTTCTTATTAGAGAGTCGGTTGATTTTGAGAGACATTAACAATTGTCTATGTAGATGCTAAGTCCTTATTCACTGTAGAATTAGAATTTTATTGAGGATACCCACAGTTTTTCTAAAGCAATTCCGGAAGAAGATAATAAAAGCCAAATATTTCTTACAATGTATCATCAGAAGTGATACTCTTGGAATGCCAAATGACATTTCTGAAAAAAAGTACCGATAGGAATTTAAAGAAAAAAAAAAATGCTTATATGTATGCTTGGAACTGGCAACGGTGCTTCCCCACAGCTACACACTTGCTTGGAAACCTATCCTTATCTTTCTCCAAATGACCTCCCAGTTGAAAATAACCAGATGCAGTATCCCAGATTTCCAAAATGCCAGGAGTCAGTTGACTAGGTGAAATCTCATCTTTCCGATATCTGATCTAAGTTACCCCGGACTAACTTGTACATTGTATTCGGTAGCACACAACAATACAAACCCTTTGCCATTAACTGAATTCTGACTCACAGTATTGTTGAAACATTGATATACAGCAGTGGAGGAAGGAGACTTTTGGTGACATGCTTAAATTTAGATTTTTTTAAATTTTGAATACAGTTAGAAAATAATTCTATGTTGCTAACTGGCTGTGGTTCAAAAGGATTGCCTTGAACTTCTACTACTGAGAGTGGTGTGGGAAAGGTGATTCTTTATGCACAGTGGTCAAGCACTCAGCTGCTAACCAAAAGAAATGTTGGCTGCTCGAACCCACCCATTGGTTTCTCAGGGTATAGAAGGGGAGAAACCTGGCAATCTTTACGAAGATTACTGGGAATCCCAAGAAAACCCTATGGAGCAACTGTGTTCTGGAATGTGAGGTTGCTGTGAGTCTAAATTGACTCCACAGCACCTAATAACAACAACATGGTAGGAGAAGAAAAAAACCAAACCCACTGCTATCGAGTCAATTCTAGCTCATAGGGACCCTATAGGACAGAGTACAACTGCCCCATAGGGTTTCCAAGGAACATCTGGGGGATTTGAACTGCCAGTCTTTTGGTTAACAGCCACATTAGGTGGAACCAGAAAAGACTCTCCATACACACAACGGGCATTATCAAGTACACATCTGCACAGGACAGATACAGAGTGTTACTCCCACCTCAGCTCTCCTACTCCCAGGGCAGAGATTGCCAGTCAGCCCCAGCGCTCTTCCCTGCTGAGCCTGGATTTGACATCAAAATCCTTCTCACCTTAGTACTCCACACAGGTCTCCTCAAGCTATGACATTTGGCACGTGACTCAAAACTATTAACTGTCTCTGGTGAGCACTGGTAGTGCAAAGTTGAATAAAACACAATACCTGCCCTCAAACAGCTCACAGATGAATGAGGTAAACAGATCCAGAGACCAAAACAAACATGGTGCCACCCTGTAGATTCCAATGCATGTGTGTCAGAGTAGAACTGTGCTCCTTAGGGTTTTCAGGGGCTGGTTTTATTTAGAAGTAGATTACCAAGCTTTTCCTTCAACTTGCCTCTGGGTGCGTTTGACCCATTAGACGTTCAGTAGGTATCAAATGTGTTAACAGTTCATACCACCCAGGAATCCTGACATAGGAACAATTACAGTATTGGGAGAGGAAATGATAGGTGTTTATTCCTGAAGGAGGTAAAGAATGGATTTTGGACTTGGCTTTGGACTTGAGACTTCTGCTATGGTAAAAAGGTAAATAAATATTGCTTTTTGGAGGAAATGAATGTGAAGAAGATTGGAGATGAGACTGAAGGGAGCCTGTAAATAACACAGCCCCTGCAGGTGCTGTCTCAGCCTCAGGTCTGAGTAATGGGATGGTAAGAGGTGATGGGTGGGGAGAAGGACAAGGTGGGCAGACCTCAGGTCAAGGTGCTTCTCTTTGATTGCCAGGAAAGATGGCATACATGGCCTTCTAGGAGGTCATTGAGGTCATTCCAAGGGTGCCATGAATTTACAGTACATTGAGTTATTGTCAAGACTGTGATACACAGGTATCATTGTGCATGTGCTCTTACAATCTGTGCCCGGAATTCATGGGACAGAAGATACACATCGGAAAAAAGGCTTTCACCCCAAGGTGTTCCATCTGAAGTGCCACAAAGAGAACACTGTGGGCATAAAGATCCAGTCTGAGGATGTAGTATAATTGCGAGGGTATGAAGTTGTTGTGTTTTTATTTGTTTGTTTGTTTCAGCGGATGGAGGCAGGCATGGAAACAGGGAGATCGCTAGTGCAAGATGGAAAATGTGGGGATTTTGTGAGAGTCTTGAGATCTGAAGGTCTCCTCGGGTGCCTTTATGATATATTACGTAATTGGATTAATTCTCCTTTATTATATATACATACACACACACACACACTCTATATAAATTCAGCTCTAAGTTTACAAGGGGCAAGAATACGTGTGTGTTGCCATTAAATAATACCCCATGCCGCCACTCAACCATTTCTCTGCACTACCTGGAGCACTTGAATTTACACTCACTCTCCAAACAGTCCTTATCTTTAAATAGTCTGTGAAGGAAATACTCTCAGCCATGCATCTGACTAATAGTTCAGCTTGTAGTCAGAAGAAGCAAATCTGCCACATTGTTATCACCAAATTAGCATCATTAAGGATCAGCAAACGTTATCACTCCGTAGTGTAGGGGGTTCCACTTCACGAAGCCCAGTTAACGAGCTAGACTCTGAGTGTATTCATCAAAGAACTGAACATTAGCCAGACGTCGTTACCCAAGTTAATATAATCTCGTATATTTGTGGAGCACAGGCGGTAAAGCACTTCTCACATACATTGTATCATTTGATCCACACAACAATAACTGACAAAAGATAGATGGAAGCGTATTATTAAACACATTTTACTGGTAAATATTGCCATTAATTTAGCTCTGGATTTTTTTTTTTTTTTTTTTAACGAATACATCAACTGAATGAAACAGAGGCTGGAATCATGATCTACAACCAGAATTTTGGGACAAGTAAATACATCAGTCCTTTCTGATCCCATGCCAGTTAAATCAGAGTAGGATCCAGCAGGGTTTATGAAAGTCTTTTAATACTTTTCTACATGAGTAGGCAACCTAAAAGAACTGGATCCCCTAGCAACCAGGCTGCATGAAATGCGAAGAGCTAGCCCAATTTGAAACATTGCTAAGAATAGCACATTTTCATAAGTACAAAATGTACCCCTGAAAGAATGAAAAATGAAGTCAAATTTTTAAGACACTGAAGGGAAGAGAAGGCAAAGAGGCGGAGATCAACAAAACTGGAAAGGAGGGAGAAAAGAGATGCTAATTGTGGAGGGGAGATGGAGTAGTGGGTGTGTAATTAGTGCAATTCACCAGAGGACAGGAATTACAGGGTCTGTTGTCACATCTTTTTTGAGGCAACATTTTGCTATGTGCAGCAGCAGCAAGGCCTACTAAAATGCCATCTATTTATACGAAAGTAGTAAAAAGAAAAAAAGGAGGGTAGCTTCCAGAGACGATTGTGAGCCTCTGGTGTTCCATGGTGATTGGATTTTTTCCCCCCTGGGGTTCTGCACTAAATTTGCACTGCTTTCCTTTTATTGATACTATAATGGAATTTGATACACTCTGATTCAGAAATGAAAATGTTTGTTCATTTGATGTGTCAGTACAAAATCCAATCAAGAGTAAATATTACTCCTCTCAAAGCTATAACCATGCAGAATGATAATTGCTTTGGAAAGAAATGAACATGTCTGGGATGGGAGGTGATCAGCTTTGCTGTTAACCAATGAAGCAGTCTCTAAAGTGGGCCTCCAGGTCCCAATTGTCCCTAGAGCGTGATGTGACTGTTTCTATAAAGCATGAGAAACTGGAAACTTGCTAGCTGTTGCTCCAAATTTATTACCCACTTTGCTTGGGGGCTGCAAAGGATTGAATTATGTCCCACTTAAAGATATGTTAAAGTTCTAACCCTTGATCCCTGTGAAGGCAACCTCATTTGGGAATAGAGTCTTTGGCGATGTAATGACTTAAGTTAACATGAGAACATACACAAGTAGGGTGGGCTCTAATCTAATATGACTGATGCCCTCATGAGAAGAGAAGAGACACAAAAGCAAATGGAAGATGGTCCCATATGAAAACCGAGACCAAGACTGGAGTGACGCATCTACAAGTCACGGAACACCACAGATTTCTAGGAACTGCCAGAAGTTGGAAGAAGCAAAGAAGGATCTTCCCCTAGAGTCCTTACAGAGAGTGTGGCCCTGCCCGCATATTGATTTTTGGACTTGTAGCCCTCCTGGTACAATGGTTAAAGCACTAGGCTGCTAACAGGCCTGCAGTTGGAACCCACGAGTGGCTTCATGGGAGAAAACAAACAGCAATCTGCTTTGATAAAGATGACAGCTTCAGAAACCCTATGGAGCAGTTCTACTTTGCCTTATGGGGTCACTGTAAATCTTAATAGACTCAACAACAAGCCTCTCAAACTGTGATGGAAAAATGTCTATTGTTGTAAGTCAGCCAGTTTGTGCTAGTTGGATACAGCAGCTCTAGGAAACGAACACAAAGCCTTACAAGCACCACCTTTATTGTTGCCATGTAGTTAATACCTTTAATGGATGTATCTTGAGAGACAGTGTAACTTATTAGCTAAGAGCATAAGGTTCCAGGCATATGGGTCCGTGTTCAAGTCCCAAAGATCAGGTTAAATCCTGGCTTCTGCTTACTAATGGACTAAATTTAGGCAACTTTCTGAGCACAATTGCACTCCATTTCCCCTTAGGGTGACTTGGGAACTGGATGAGAAAACCCACTGGAACCATTTCACACAGAAACTGGCACATAATAAGTATTTATTTAATAAACCGTCAGTAAATGTGTGGAAATTTAGAAAATAAATACCTTACATTCACTGAGTGACTTATCATGTACTATGCACTGTTGTCTGTGGTTTACATGTAAAAGCTCACATAATCCTCTCAGTAACTTTGTGAGGAAAGTATTAAACATGCTCACATTTTATAGATGAGGAAACAAAAGCCCAGAGAGGTTAAACAGTTTGCCTGAGAACTCCCAGCTGACCGGGGAGAGTCAGGGTCAGTTCTAGGCAGTCTTTCTCCAGCCTCCGTAAATGTTACTCTGATGCCCCCAAACCCGCCTGCTGGTACACGGTATGACTGGGATTTGGACAACCATGGATCTGATTCAAGAGTTGTCACTCCGTCTATGTTCTCCAGCTTTTCCTTGCAAAAACTCAAGAGACTTGCTGAGTGAGCAGTGTCTACACGCTCTTGATTCTTCATAGTCAGGTTGCTAATAACCCTCATTAGGTTCTATTTCTGAAAACTGAGCCATGCTGAGCCTCCCTATCTGTCTGAAAAATGAAGTACTCTTTGGTGATCTCTTGGGAATGGCTTATGGCCATTAAACGTCAGTAGAGTTTTTATAAGTCTTGAAAATAATCCTATCTATGGGGCTAATGATTCTATATCATCTGTATGTCTGCCAAAAAGCTAATGCTACCAGTATATGCCAGTATATGCAACTAAGTTTCTAGCCAAAGGAAGATATTGGTAGTCACACATCTTAAGCACCTTTATGGAAACAGGGCTAGAGTTAGCCTTGGTTTTCATAGAGTGTATCATAATAATGCAGGTAGGCAAGGCTTCCTCACACATTTTTCAAGGCATGGTTTTATATCTTCGAGGCTGTCTCCAGTACCCTGAAATTTAGGGTGTAATTATAGATATCAAGCTACAGCTACAGTGTGTTCTT